>CM042042.1:7500-9366841 GCA_023525975.1 Smallanthus sonchifolius
AATGTTCTAAATTTCAAGCCCTCTTCCCTGTCCATCCCCCGGGTAAATGACATGAATTTGGACTTAGGAGACTCCCTGGGGCAGGAGATACTCATTGATGATGAAGTCCCTGATTTTGATATTTCGAATGCCCAGAAAAAGGCTATTTCCAGCAGCTTAGAAAAGTATGGAGCAGTTAAAGCGGGGGTCCAAGCAGACTGGTCCCAAGGGGAATGGGAATATTTTAAGTATATGCTCAAATCTATGCAAATTGACCAAAGTACGTGTATAGAAGATGTGGACTCAGATACAAATGGTACAGCTAGATTCTTTAAGAAACAGATGGAACAAAGCCTGGTGGGTGATCTTGAGAGGCATGCACCTTCCAACCCTCAAAATGTTTAATATGGTGATTAAAATCTCGGCCTGGAATGTCCGTGGTATGTCTAATACTGCTAATCAAAACCATGTCAGTAAGTTCTTCACTAGTGGTGACTATCAAATCAATTGCATTCTGGAATCCCATTTGTCTAAGCAACGCCTAGCTAATGCCTGTTCCAAGGTTTTTGGGTCCCGGCCTTGGGACTCAAATGCTAATGTTTGCACGGGGGGAACCCGTATTATTATCAGTTGGGACCCGAATCTGATCAACCTGATGGTTCTGGACCGCCAACCTCAGGTGATCCACTGTTTTATCCAACCGATTAATGGGAACAAGGCGTTTTACTGTTCTTTTGTGTATGCTCATCATAAAATGCTCCCTAGACGGGAGTGTTGGGATGCTTTGTGTCGCCACAGATTGGTGGTAGCGGATCACCCGTGGCTGTTAATGGGAGATTTCAATGCTATTATCAACCCTGCTGAGAGATCCCATGGATCTTCTAACATCTCCAGAAGTATGTCTGATATTCGTGACTGTTTCTACGAGTCTGAGCTTGAAGATATTTGCATGACTGGGTTGAAGTTCACGTGGAATAAAAGCCCGGGCCATGTTAATGGGCTGCTGAAAAAGCTGGACCGGGTAGTTGCTAATGGGGGTTTCTTCTCGTCTTTTTCTCTTGCTAATGCTATCTTCTTGCCGTTCCTCCACTCTGACCACAGCCCTATGGTAGTTTCCATACCTGAAGTTCCTAATGCTAAGGCTAGACCGTATAGATTTCCTAACTTTTTGGTAGGTAAACCTGGCTTCTTACCTGCTGTCAGAGATGTTTGGGACAGGAGGGTTGCGGGCATCCCTATGTTTTCGGTCGTTTCTAAACTCAAAATGCTTAAAAAGCCTCTTCGGAAGCTGAATTTTGACCAAGGTAACCTTTTCAAGAAGACCCGGGCTCTAAAGCATGAGCTTGAAGTGATCCAGTCTGAAATTGTTGATAACCCCTCTGACTCTGTCCTTCGGGAGGATGAAATCCATTTACTTATGGCCTTCCTTGAGGCTTCAAAAGATGAGGAGCTATTTCTTAGTCAAAAAGCTAAAATTCAATGGCTTAAGGAGGGGGACCAAAACTCGAAGTTTTTCCATAAAGTGGTTAACGGGAACCACAACCGCCACAGAATTCACTCCATTGAGAAGGCGTCTGGAGAAAATGTTTATGGCCCGAGAGTGGATGATGCTTTTGTTGATCATTTCCAATCTGTCTTGGGTATTTCTGCTTCTACCAGCCCTATCGGTGACCCGGGCTCGCTTTTCACCAGAAAGATCAGCCCTGTGGCTGCCGAGACTTTGATTCGGGAAGTGACAGACATGGAGATAAAAAATGCTATGGTGGACATCAATGATAATAAGGCGGCTGGTCCGGATGGTTTTTCTTCGAAATTTTTTAAAGCTGCCTGGTCAGTTATTGGCACTGAAATCTGCCAAGCCATCAAGCAGTTTTTTGAGAATGGAAAACTTCTTCGTGAGGTGAATGCCACTACTATAGCCCTGGTTCCTAAATCTGAGTCCCCGAGGAAAGTGACAGACTTTCGCCCTATTTCTTGTTGTAATGTCATCTACAAATGTATTTCTAAAATCATTGCGAATAGGATAAAAGGGACTCTTGCTGGTATTATTGATGACAGCCAATGTGCTTTCATTCCTGGGAGGCAAATCAGCGATAACATTCTCCTTACTCAAGAGTTGATGAGGAACTATCATCGTGACAGAGGGCCGGCTAGATGTGCTTTTAAGATAGACATCCAAAAGGCCTATGATACTGTTGAATGGGACTTCCTAAACAGCTGTTTGGTTTACTTTGGTTTTCCCCCTACTATGATAAAGTGGATAATGAAGTGTGTAACTACTCCTACCTTCTCTATATCTGTTAATGGTAATCAACAAGGCTTTTTCAAAGGCAAAAGGGGCCTCCGGCAGGGTGACCCGTTGTCCCCGTATCTGTTCACGCTTGTTATGGAGGTGTTGTCTCTCATGATCCAAAGAAAAGTGCAAAGAGATCCCGAGTTCAAATTCCACTGGCGATGTGCGGATGTGAAACTCACCCACTTATGCTTTGCAGATGACTTATTCCTGTTTAGTCATGGGGATGCTCATTCGGTTTCCACTCTTATGGGGGCCCTGGAGGAATTCACTGATGTCTCAGGCCTAACTCCGAGTATTCCTAAGAGTACGGTCTACTTTGGAAATGTTCCCCCTGCTGTTAAGGAAATCATCAATAACAATATCAGATTCCGGGTGGGATCCCTCCCTGTTAAATACCTGGGAGTCCCTCTGATCTCCTCCAGACTGTACCACAAAGATTGCTCAACTCTCATTGATAAAGTGAAAAGGAAGATCATGGACTGGAAAAACAAGTCCCTCTCTTTCGCGGGCAGACTCCAGTTGATATCGTCGATCCTAAATTCCCTCCAGGTTTATTGGTCTTCTGTTTTTATCCTCCCTGTTTCGGTCTCTAAGGAAATAGAAAAACTCTTGAGGGGTTTCCTTTGGTGTCATGGTGAGATGAAGAGGGGGAAGGCAAAAGTCAAATGGAAAGACGTGTGCAAACCCGTGAACCATGGAGGCCTTGGTCTCAAACTCCTTCAAACATGGAACACTGACCTCATGTCTAAACATATATGGAACATTATCACTAATAAGAAGTCTTTATGGGTCAAATGGGTGCATGCGTACAGGCTTAAGGGGCGAAATTTTTGGGAAATTGAAACTAAATATGACACTAGCTGGGGCTGGAGGAAAATTCTGGATCAGAGATCCACCCTTAGAAGCCATATTATTCATATTATTGGTAATGGGAACAATACTTCGGCATGGTTTGACAATTGGCACAGTGCGGGCCCCCTATGCCAGTACATCCCGGCTAGAGCTAGGGGTGAAGGGGACTTCTCGGGGACTACAAAAGTCTCGGAGGTCATGGCTAATGAAGGCTGGAAGTGGCCCCCGGACTGGAGTAACAGATTCCCAGTTCTGGCTACCCATCCCCCTCCCCCTCCTATTCTTTTGAATTCGAATGATCGTATAATTTGGAGGTCAAACAATGGTACTGACTCCCATTTCCATGTGGGGAAAGTTTGGTCGGACATCCAGGAAATCGGCACGGCTGTCCCGTGGACAAGCAGTGTTTGGTATTCTCAGAATATCCCGCGTCATGCGTTCATTCTGTGGTTAGCCCTCCTTGGGAAATTACGCACCCATGATCTTGTTAGGGGTTGGCAAAATGTTGATGAATCGAAATGTGCCTTATGTTTGTTAGTCCCTGATAGCCTGTCTCACCTTTTCTTTGAATGCTCTTACTCTAATGAGATTTGGAAGGCAATCAGCACTCTTACCTCATGGGATAAGATTCCGGGTCAATGGCCCATTATTGCTCACCACCAGGGTCAAGTCAAAAACAACAATTCTTTGGGTACTCTTGGAAAGAGAGAAATATGGTTTACTATATTTGGAAACCGGCTCGCTATGGGTGCTATGGTTTACTATATTTGGCAAGAGAGAAATATGCGGTTTTATGAACAAAAGAGCAGACCAGCCAGTACTCTTGGAAACTTGATAGCAGATTCTGTCAGGCTCAGGATCCTTGGCCTGAAAATCACCAAGACCAATCCTGCTATGGTCGTGTTGAAAAAGTGGAAAGTTGATAACCTGGTTGAGAATGCCCAGCAGGCCAACTGTGATCATGAACGTTATGAACGACATTAGATGGTGCTTTGTTTGCAGCCTCCTATTTGGGTGGATGTGTGGGACCCGTACAAACCTCAAAAAGTGGGAGCCTACTATTCTGAATGATCTTCTGGGCTGGAGGAATAATAGAGAGAATAAAAATGCAATGAAAATCCTTTATAATTATCATCTTACTCACTGGAATATTACTTGTTTGAGAGTGGGGTGGGGGGATATCTTGTGGATTGGGAGAGATAATTCATGGGTGAAGTCTTGGGATAGGGATGGGAAAGGTTTGGGCACAAATCAAACTGCTTATATTTCGAGTGATGAGAGTAGAAAAGGTGAGGTAGGTACTAATATTGTTGCTTGGGGGGGAGGGTTAATGGTTTGGGCCAGGAACGCTTGGAAAACAACTGTTGTGGGGCTGTGGAAAGGCTGCTGGGGTCGTCGGTCCAGGCCCACTAGTCTCGCCTGCAGGTGGAGTGATCCAAGGTACTGCCACAACTATTTGCAGACGCCCCTTCCCATTTTCTGCAGAAGAAAGCGTAACTGCTGGACCACTATGGCTGGTTGGGGATTCAATGATTCTATTACCGAGATGGATTGTATGTTGGCTAAATGTTTGCATGGCTGGGATGATATCCATGGATCTATTTCTGTTTTGGATAATTGGAGCCATGTCTGGTGCATGGCTAAAAAGACTGGCTGGCACAAGAGAAAGAAGAGTATTGATGGGTCGACCTGTGTGGATGGGCTGAAGTTGGATACGGTCCATCGCCTGATGGACATCCCTAAACATGTTGCCGCTGCCCCTTATAGCCAAGCGGGCTGGATCATCAAAAATGAGCCCAAGTTTTGGACCCGGAATTATCTAGGGTGTAGCAAAAGAGTGATGGAGTCGGCTCCTAACCAACCCCGTTTGGTGGGGTTTAAGATCCAACACCATCATTTTTCTAACATTTGGAATCACGTTTGTATGAGATGGCAAATGTTTGTGTGTATGTATGTCTTTACTTGTAGAGTAGGTTTGTATGTTTGTGTTGTCTTGTATGGTAGGTATATGAAGTATAGCTACAGACCCCCCCATCGGTGTTTAACTAGATTCCAATTCCTCCCGTTTTTGTATAGCAGGGATGGAAATTTGTATGGTGGGTGGGGTATGATTCTTTTTTTGGGGTCTTGACATAAGGGTCGGGACCAAGGTTAGGCTCTCCCAGGGGTATGCCCCTGTTCGGGTGTAACTTGTTGTTTTGTTTGGTATATATTTTCCGGGCTTACGCCCTTTATCCAAAAAAAAAACCCTAAACCCTAAACCCCAAACCCCAAACCCCAAACCCTAAACCCCTAACCCCTAAACCCTAAACCCTAAACCCTAAACCCTAAACCCGAAACCCGAAACCCCTAACCCGAAACCCCTAACCCGAAACCCTAACCCTAAACCCCTAACCCCTAAACCCCTACCCCCTAAACCCCTAACCCTAAACCCTAAACCCTAAACCCTAGGATTCTCATTTGTGTGTGCGCTAAGTGTGTGCTTTTGAAGGTGCGATTTTGGCGATTCAGTGAATTAGAGGGCGATCCAAGGTATTCCGGCAAGGTTGTGACCGGAAGAGAAGAGCTGGACTTGTTCTGGCTATCTATTCCAAAGCGGCACCCTTTATGGAGCACGTCAACAAGCAGAAACCATTTGAATCAAAGTTTTTTGAACCTCCGGAACCAGGAGACACGGAACTCCAAGAGGAAGCGATGAAGGAAATCGAGACTGAGACGCCATGCATCGAGATGGACGGTAAAAATCCTAGGCTGTCGCCGGGGTTAACCAGACTCATAGAGGAACAAGGGGTTAATAGGTACATGCTACGTAGCAGTGACGAAGCTGGAAACGGCGGGACTCGACACCATGCTTCGAAATCCAAACTTCAGAAACCGGATAAAAATCGTCGAAAGAAACCGTCGGGATTCGTCGATAAGGAAAATCATCCAGTCAACATGACGATTAATCATGTGGGGGACTCCATCTCTGCCCATGTAGGAGGTGACGCTGGTAATGATGATCAAGCGGGGGACGTAGATATCATGCACAATAGTCTGCATGGGGACACCCCAAATCCAGTAGATTGCTCCACCTTTCAGCATTACATGCAGGTCAACAATGATGTCGAGGAGATGCAACGGGGAGGGCAAAGCTCGCCTGATCAGGTCATGGAGGATAACATCATGTTCAACAGGGAATACCCCGGAGACTCCATACTGGATAACTTGTCGGTTTGGAAATCAGGTGATGAGGGTTTAGTTGCTGGGGAAGAACAAGAAGTGTCATCGGATCAAAGCTCTAAGCCTCGGAACTGTACACCGATGGAAGACATTAAGGTTAGTCATCTCCAGGACACACCTAATCTTGTTAATGTCTTGCCAGGAATCAGGTTTGCTAGAGAGCAGGAAACTCAAGGACCCATCTCAATTATATACCCGGAGGGGTGGGAGGATATCGGAAGGGAAGGGGGCGGCGTAGAGGAGTGGGGTATTATTGTGAATCGAAATAATGTATGTTTGGAGAAGGAAGACCATATGGGTAGTGAGGAGCTTAGAAAACGTATACAATCAGCCTGGAGCAGGGATAATGAAGGTCTGTCAACTAATTTTTGTTACAAAAATAACTTGGCAATCTTTGGGTTAGCAAACTGGTTGGGAGGTACTACCAGGTTGGGCCGGGTAGAGAAAAGGAAAACGCAAGACCTTGTAATCCATTCACAACCTATAGATGAGAGGGAGAATGTGGGTTATGATGTCAATGTGGACTGTTCTGGTAGGGTAAAGAAGAAGAAGAATACCATGAGGAGGATGGAAACCCAAGAACATCCGAGTCAAAGTCAAGCTGACAAACGGGAAAGGATTAACAGCAAGGATTCTCAGGTAGAAGGAATAGCTAGGAAGTTCTGGAGAATTTGGAGTTCAAGAAATAGGAAACCAGAAAAAAAATATGACTAAAACTACACATCAGTTCCAGCAGGACTTTATACCGAGAATGCTTACACAAGATCCGATCCTTATAAAAGAGTTCAGCCTTGGTACTGATAAAGGGAAGGAAGTACAAGGGAATGCCCGGAATAAAAGAAGAATAAGTATCAACCCAGCTATATTGAAAATAAAAGAAAAGGAAGCACGGTTGATGGAGATTGCCAGAAGGATTAACACCACCAGTGCAAACAGCAAACTGCTAAGTTCAATCATGGGGTTGGCTAGTTCTCGGATAACCAGGTTTTCTGCTAGAACAAATGAGAAGGGACATGTTACTATTGATGAGAGTCTGGTTACTAATAACATTGAAGGGGGTGACCCCAATCCTGATCCATCATCACAGAACAAGTCTTCGTATGCAAACAAAGTTACAGGAAGAGATAATACCACTGGCAATGACAAAATCAAATTCTACTCCCCTACTCTTTCTGAAGATGGTAATCCGGTTGCAGTTATTGATCCAAGATTTATCATCCAAGCAAAGCAAGAATACAAGAATGTGCTGTATGGGTATTTTATAGGGGAAGACCCATCAATAAACTTTGCTAGATTCAACTTATTCAAGATGTGGAAGCAGTATGGCATAGTCGATATCTCTTCAAATGGGTCTGGGATATTCTTATTTAAATTCAAGGAACAAGAGGGGTTGAATGATGTCTTGCAACTTGGTCCATGGATTGTCGCTAATATTCCGCTGAGCCTAAAAAAATGGGATCCGGGTATGAGTATGATTAAAGAGTCGTCGAGATCGGTCCCAATATGGATGATATTGAAAGACCTCCCTCTAGACCTCTGGTACACTGAGTGTATTTGTCGAGCTGCTAGTTGTGTGGGAAACCCATTGACGTTTGACAAGATCACTACAGCTAAATGCCATAATAGAAAACAGGCAGGAGGTTACGCCCGGGTTCTAGTCGAAATTAAATTTGACACTACCTTGCAAGATAAATTTAAAGTCTGTTATCAAAGTGTGGACAATTGTGGGGAAAAATATGTGGATATAAAAGTTGAGTATTTAAACGTGCCGCCGAAATGTGAGCATTGTCAAGTGTTTGGCCACACGATGGGGAGGTGCAAAATCAGACCCAGAATGGAAGAGGATAGCGAGCATACAAAAAATGAACAACCCGAAAATCCTAAGATGAAAAATTCTATGAGCAGAAACACTACTTCGATTGATGAGGATGGGTTCACCCTAGTGCAAAGAAGGAAAGGACCTACCCAGAATCATAATGTCAACCAAGGATATCGGACAGCTAATAGAATGAATCAAGGAACGAATGCTCGAAGGGGACCCACTGACCGAAGGAGACAGTTTAACACACCTCGAAATAATGACCATACAGATATGAGCAATAGGAATGTTATAATAGGGAGGAAAACCAGGGATAACAGGGAGAGCTCGGGAGGTACGACACTTGCAAACCCCACTATAGAACACCGAAAGCCGCAGGAGATGCATGATGGTCAGAATATATACAAGCCAAGTGGTAATGTGGGAAATACTTCAGTGAAAGGCTCGCCAAGAAAGGGCCTACAAAATGTTACAATTACCGAGACATCTAGTAGATTTGTGCTATTAAATGAAGAAGGGCATGAACTAGAGAGTGATATAGGTACAGGAACCACGGATGATAGGGAAGATATAAACATGGTAGAATTGAATGCAGGATGGGCAAGAAAGCAAGAGAGGAATCTTAATACCAGTTATAGTCAGACATTGAATCAAGATCAGAGAATTGAAGCTAAGAGGTATGTCATCCAAGAACAACTCCCAGAACCTGAAACACTTGGTGTGTGGCCAAAACAACTACTAAACTACTTTAAATAACTCTGCCATCTGTATAACTATGGGGAGGGCTTTCGCTGGGCCAGCTACGTTGGAGAGGAGGAATTGGATGTTGATGGTTCTATTGCAGCAGTGCATAGTCAGAATGGGGAAGAGGTTGAATCCGAATCAGACGCCACTGCCTCATTCATGAAGGAGGGTAACTATAATCGGTACTCGGCATATTCTGATGGGAAGACTAATGAGGGAGGTGTTGAGCAGGTTCGAATGGACTTGGATATGGATCAAGCTGAGACTGTCGGATCAGAGATTAATGGATCTTAAGATTATGGCGTGGAATGTTCGGGGAATAAATAGTCGTAATCACCGGGACCAGCTAATTCGGGTCATGCATGATCAAGAGGTGAGTGTGTGTGGTATAGTGGAATCTCGGGTTGTGGCGAATAAGATAAAGGATGTTTGTAAAAGGGTGTTTAGAAGTTGGGAATGGACTTCGAATATGAATCAATGTAATAGCTGGGCTCGGATCATTCTTGGATGGGACCCTAAGGTGGTAGATTTAATGGTAGTTGACCACTCGGAACAAGCTATCCATTGCCTAATCAAACCCATTCTTGGAGCTTCCAAGTTTTATTGCTCGTTCGTATATGGCCAAGTAAAAGCTCATCTTCGTAAACCACTTTGGAGTAGCCTTGATCAATTTAATCTTTTAGTTAGAAACGATCCATGGCTCCTTTTGGGTGATTTCAATGTGGTCCGGCTGCCGTCAGAAAAGTCTATAGGGGGGCTACGCTTACCAAAGGAATGGAAGAATTCCAGGAATGTTGCACTGCCATAGGGATTGAAGACACTCAGTTTAAAGGTCTAAAATTTACCTGGAATAAATCGCCTGGTAATGTAGCTGGCCTGTTAAAAAAATTGGATCGGGCTATGACCAACTGTCATTTCTCGGCTAGCTTCCCATTGACGTTAACTGAGTTCCTTCCGTTTGCCACGTCGGACCACTGCCCAGTGGTTGTTACCATCCCGGCTATAAAAAAAGAAGTGGCACCAGCGGCCATTTAAATTTATGAATCATCTTACAAGGAAGAAGGGGTTCCAAGCTGTAGTCCGGGAAGGATGGAACAAGAATATAAGTGGATGCAACATGTTCAGAGTAGTTAAGAAGCTCCATGGATTGAAAGGTGAATTACGGAAGTTCAGCAATTTAAAAGGGAACCTAGCTGATACCATCACAATTACGAGGAGGGAACTTGAAAAGATCCAAGTGGAAGTAGAACAAGAACCTTCGAATATACATCTAAGGGAGGAAGAAGGGGCATATATACAAGCTCTGAAACAGTTAACGATGGAGGAAGAACTCATGCTTAAGCAACGGGCTAAAGTGAGATGGTTAAGGGAGGGAGATCAAAACACGAAGTATTTCCATAATGTCATCAAAGGTTCCTATCAACGTAACAGAATTACCTCGATTAGTAATATGGATGGCCAGTTCTTTCAGGGGGATGAGGTGGCTAACCAATTTGTCATGTTCTATAAAGGCTTGCTTGGGAAAAAAGATCCTACTGTTCCTATTGAGCGCCCGGACCAGTTATTTACCAAAAAAATCACACCCTCCCTTGCAGACCATATGGTTCGAGAGGTAACCAAGGAAGAAATAAAGAAGGCTATGTTTAGCATTGAAGACGACAAGGCCCCGGGCCCGGATGGATTCACATCCAAATTTTTCAAAGCTTCATGGCATATAGTTGGGGATGAAGTGTGTACGGCTATAATGGAGTTCTTCTATAATGGGAAAATGTTGAAACAAATTAATGCGGCTATTATTTCCCTTATCCCGAAAGGTAATTATCCGACATCTGTGGCGGACTTTAGACCGATCTCGTGCTGTAACGTGCTGTATAAATGTATCACCAAAGTCCTGTGTGAGCGAATTAAGGAAGGCTTGCCCATGATTGTGGATGAATGTCAGAGCGCGTTTATCCCAGGAAGACAAATTAGTGACAATATTCTTCTATCACAACAATTAGTTCGGAATTATCACAGGAACCGAGGGGAAGCTAAGGTGGCGTTAAAGATTGACCTTCAAAAAGCATATGATACGGTGGACCACCAATTTATCCACCAATGCCTTGATTACTTCGGGTTTCACCCGTGTATGAGACATTGGATTATGACATGCCTTTCTACGGCTTCATACTCGGTGAATGTAAACGGGGATTCGGTTGGCTTCTTCCAAGGGGAGCGTGGGCTACGGCAGGGGGACCCCATGTCACCTTACCTGTTTACGATAGTCATGGAAGTTCTAAATTTGATGATCAAGCGAAGGATAATCCGGCAAGGGAGTTTTCGATACCATTGGGGGTGTGAACAACAACAAATAACCCATTTATGTTTTGCGGATGACCTATTGGTGTTTGTTCATGCTGATTTGGATTCGGTTAAAATCATAAAAGAATCTATGAAAACATGATTGAAATGGATCAGGATACTGATCCTCTTATGAGCAGACCAAATGCTTCTCCCCAAGCTATATATACGAGTAGGCTCTCTGGTCAGACTATTCCTTTTCATGAAGACAAAATACAGTATTACCCCCTCTGGTAAACAGTTCTGGTAACCATGTAGCAGTCATTGACCCAAAATATATAGTGCAAGCAAAGGCAGAATACAAGAATGTTCTTTATGGGTACTTCATAGGGGCAGACCCGACTATTCAGTTTGTTAGATTCAATGTGTTTCGAATGTGGAAACAAATTAGGATTACTAACATCTCTACAAATGGCTCGGGAGTTTTTCTCTTTAAATTTGCAAATGAAGACGGTATAAATAAGGTTCTGGAATTCGGACCCTGGGTGGTAGCAAACATTCCTCTATGTATTAAAAAATGGGAAGCCGGTATGAATATGATGAAGACAGCCCCAAAATCGGTTCCGGTATGGATAATTTTAAAGCATTTGCCGTTAGACTTATGGTATACGGAGTGTATTTGCCAGGCAGCAAGTTGCATTGGAGCCCCCCTTACCTTTGATAAAGTTACGAAGGCTAAATGCAGGAATCGAAAGGAAGCTGGAGGATATGCGAGGGTCTTGGTGGAATTAAAGGTTGAAACTGAATTATCTACTGATGTCAAGGTAAGGTACCCAAGTGTTAGTGGATCTTAAGAAAAATATGTAAATATTGCTGTTGAGTTTCAAAAAGTCCCTGATAAATGTAAGCATTGCATGGTGTTTGGCCATTCCTTTGATGCATGCAAATTTCGCCCTAGGACACCGGAAGAAATAGCCATAAATGAAAAGCGAATGGATGCTCCCCATGCATGTCTAACTGAAAAACCGAAACAATCGAACCCACATGATACTGATGGTTTTACTTTAGTGACAAGACGAAAAGGAAAAGGGGAGATGGATAACAAGTCCCGGGGATCCTATGCCCAGAATAATCACCAACAAGTACATGTGGGACGATCAGGCCATAAGAGGGATAATGAAGGTTTAAATGGTATTATTTATGATCGGAATATAGTAAATCGAACTCCTAGATATGAAGCCCCACCTGTATCGGCAGTTGAAAATGGTCAACCTCTAAATCCTGATAAGACATGTATGGCAGTGCACCTTAAATCCCCAACCAATTCCTCTATTAAAAAATCTATGGACCACTGCACACCCAAAGATCAGCAACCTCCTATGAAGGAGCCAGATATCAAGATGGTGGAAACGAGTAATAGATTTGTGCTTTTGGACAGGGAGGGAAATGAGCTTCATAACTCTGAAGAGGCCAAGAACACAAGCATTAATGGTCAAAGTTCTACTTACAAGCAGGGGAATGAAAGATGGGCCAAGAAACAAGAGAGAATGATTAATACCAAGTACGCAAATTTGATTAACCAAGATAAACGGTATGAGGTAAAACGATATATTATTAACAGACTGGTACCACTGGATAGCACCCTATCGGAATGGTCGAGACCTATGTTAGAATAATTTCGGCACCTGTGTAGTATCTATGAATTTGGTGAGGGATCCCTAGCAGTCACATTTGAAAAACTCCGTGAGCTCGAATTGTTAAATAGTAGGGGGATGAATAAAGAAATATCTATGGAAGAAGTGGAGTCTGAAGGTGATGGTACTGCTGGATTGATGCGTAGTGATGCCCCACTTTCTTCAACTACTGCGGGGTCCCTAGATGAAGCTATTGGTGAAGGCCGACAATCAAATCCGACTAATGTAATATTGTCGGATGTCCAATCAATTGAAGAGGATTAGATGGATCTCAATATTCTAACTTGGAACGTGAGGGGGTTGAATAACAGAAATCACTAGGAACATCTTGAGCGTCTTATTCATAATCATGGTATTAGCATGTGTGGAATTCTTGAATCCCATATCAAACAGGAAAAAATTCATTCGGTCTGCAAGAAAATCTTTAGAAGGTGGAACTGGGTGGCAAACATGGTTTCTTGCTCTAATTGGGCCCGTATTATTGTTGCATGGGACCCTCGGGTTCTGGATGTGATGGTTGTGAATCAAAATGATCAAGTTATGCACTGCTTTGCAAAACCGTGTATAGGTCACAAAGAATTTTTCTGCACATTTATCTACGGCCATGTACGGGATTACAAAAGATGCCACCTATGGAACGAGCTAAGTAGATTCCAGGCTTCTCTCGAAAATGAACCGTAGTTGGTGATGGGTGACTTCAATGTGGTTCTATCTCCTTCAGAAACTTCTGTAGGTCCGGCCAATGTCTCAAAAGGAATGGAGGACTTCAAAGACTGTTGTGAAAATGTGGGTATAAAAGATGTGCAAAGTACTGGCCTCACCTTTACGTGGAATAAATCCCCTAGGAAAACTGATGGACTTCTTAAAAAACTTGATCGGGTTATGGCGAACTGTCAGTTTGTTTCAAGATTTCCAGATATCACGGTTGAGTTTCTCCCATTTGGTACATCGGACCATGCACCCTCTTTGGTTAATTTGAAGCAATGTAAACCGAAATGGAAACAAAGACCGTTTAAGTTTATGAACTTTCTATCAAAGAAAAAAGGCTTTATGGAAGTGGTTAATAAAGGGTGGAACACACATGTAGAGGGTTGCCATATGTGTCAGGGTGACCAAGAAGCTTCAGAATCTCAAGAGCTATCTTCGGCAATTTGGGAATACAAAAGGAAATATTGCCAACCGAATTGGGAAGTTACGTGATGAACTGGAAAATGTACAGAGAGAGGTGGAGGAGAACCCTACAAACATGGCCCTGAGAGAGGAAGAAATTGTTTACATCCATGCTCTGAAACAATCTGTGTTGGAGGAGGAGTCTATGTTAAAGCAACGGGCTAAAGTTAGATGGTTAAAGGAAGGTGACCAAAACTCGAAATATTTTCACAACACTATCAAGGGTATCCAGCAAAGAAACAAAATAAACTCTATAAAAAAAACACATGGGGTGTTGTTCTAAGGTGATGAGATTGGAAACCAATTTGTGGAATATTATGAAAAGATGTTAGGTGCCAGTGCTGGTGTTAATCCCATTCAGCAACCTCATTCCCTCTTTACTAATCGGCTGTCGAGAGAGATGGCGGATCATATGGTTAGGGAGGTCACGTCTGAGTAGATCAAGAATGCTATGTTTAGTATCGAAGACGACAAGGCTCCTGGCCCGGATGGTTATACTGCCAGGTTTTTTAAGTCCACTTGGAGCGTCACTGGGAACGATGTCTGCTTAGCCATCAATGAATTTTTCTTCAACGGGAAACTGCTGAAACAAGTGAACGCGGCAATTATCTCTCTAATCCCAAAATCAACAAACCCCAGTCGGTTGCTGACTTTAGACCAATCTCCTGCTTTAACGTAATCTATAAATGCATATAGAAAATTATATGTGATAGACTAAAAGGCAGCCTGAATAACCTTGTTAATACTTGTCAGAGTGCCTTTGTCCCGGGAAGAGTAATAACGGATAATATTCTGCTAACCCAGCAACTAGTTAAGAATTACCATAGACAACGGGGTCCTGCAAAGATAGCTCTTAAATTGATATTCAGAAAGCTTATGATACTGTGGACCATGGGTTTCTTAATGAATGCCTCTGCCAGTTTGGATTCCACCCATCAATGATAGCTTGGATCATGACTTGCCTCACGTCTGCGGCGTATTCTATCAACATTAACGGTGATATCCATGGTTTCTTTAAGGGGAAACAGGGTTTAAGACAAGGGGACCCTATGTCCCCGTACTTGTTCACCTTGTTATGGAAGTTTTAAACCTACTCCTAAAGAGACGCATTGCTAGGGATGACACATTTACATACCATAGGGGTTGCGAAGAGCAAAGAATAACCCATTTATGCTTTGCTGATGATTTGTTTGTCTTTGCACATGCTGATGTACACTCAGTTGGCATCATTAAAGAAAGCCTTGAGGAGTTCAGCTCGATCTCAGGTCTCATGCCAAATCTCTCAAAAAGTACTATGTTCTTTGGAAATGTCCGAACCACCACTCAAAATGACATCTCTAATCTAATTCCGTTTAAAGTAGGGACTCTGCCGGTTAAGTATCTAGGTGTACCGCTCCTCTCCAAAAGATTATATGCGAAAGATTGTAAAATTCTGGTGGACAAAGTGAAGTCAAAAGTCGGAGATTGGAAAAATAAATTACTCTCCTTCGCTGGTAAACTCCAACTCATTAACTCGGTCCTGGCTTCTTTGCAAGTCTATTGGGCGTCGGTCTTCACGCTGCCTATGAATATAGTGAATGACATTGAAGGCATTATGAGAAGATTCTTATGGACAAACTCGGAACAGGGTCAAGGTAAATCTAAAGTTAACTGGGAGAGTGTCTGCAGACCTAAATACCAAGGAGGTTTGGGCATCAAATCGCTGCGTACCAGGAATAATGCATTGATGGCTAAACACATGGCAAATCCTCATAAACAAAGACTCGATATGGGTTCAATGGGTTTGGATACATAAACTACAATGTAGAAATTTTTGGGACATCAAAATAGAAGATGGGGAGAGCTGGAGTTGGAAAAATATCCTTGCTAAAAGACAGAGTATAAGGAAACACTGCATCTCATGTCTCGGGGCTGGTAACTCAACCTCGATCTGGTATGATAATTGGCATATCCATAGCCCTATAGGTGATCTTATTTCAAAACGGGAAATAATAGGAGCAGGAATGCGGGTTGATAGCACGGTCAATGAGGTAGTCAGCCACGGTAGGTGGAACTGGCCGGAAGAATGGAGGGATAAATACCCGTTCTTATGGGACACCCCCCCCCCCCAATAATCATAGCGGGATCTCCTGATAGCTTGAAATGGAAATCTAAAGAGGGACAGTTAGAAGAATTCACCACTAAGCAAGCATTTGTAGATTTAAGTGACACTATACCGGAGGTATCTTGGCATCGAACAATCTGGTTCAGTCAAAACATCCCACGACATGCCTTTATCACATGGCTAGCATTCCAACAGAAACTTCCCACACAAGATAGAATGAGTAGATGGGAAGTCATTAATAATCTGGTATGCCCGTTTTGTAAGTCCCAGAAAGATAGCCACAATCATCTTTTTTTTTAGTGTGCTTTTCCAAAGCAAGTTTGGCAGAAAATATGGACCATGGGTGAATTTCAACGACCCCCATATGGGTGGAACGATTGCATCAAACACACTAGTAAACTTCAGAGAAATAAATCAATTGACAGTATAATTTGGCGTCTCCTGTTTGCTTCTACGATCTATCATGTTTGGAGGGAAAGGAATCACATGTTATTTCAAGATCGTATGGGTACAGTGGAAGTGGTCTGTAAAAATATTGAAGAGAGTGTCCAAGCGAGACTAAAAGGGTTGACTATTCGGGCTAGTAGCAGAACAGTTGAACTAGCCAAAAGATGGGGTTTTCGGGTGAATAATAAAGTGGCAAGGCCCGAAATGGCCAATGGAACTCGTCATTTTTTATAATACTGGGATGGCTAAACTGATCCGCTTGGGTTCCGCTTGGGCTAGTATATACATGAAACCCCGCTGCATAAGAATCCTTGTAGTGTTTAGGGTCTATATTAATACCATGTGTGGCCAAGACGGGGTAACGGGATGGGATGGGTGGGGCCTTCAGTGTCTGTTTCTTGAGGGTATGGGAATGGGTGGTACACTTTGCACACACATCACTATCATTAATAAGAGAGGGAAAAGCGTTCACAACACTGACGGAAAAAAGTTAGGGATGGGAAGGGAGGGGTGGACTAACATCATCTTGTTTGGGTTTTGCAGGTCATTTGGGCAAGGGAGGCTGACTAGGCAGGTTAATTATTGTGGTGACATGGGGAGTGAGACATGCACGCAATATAATTCGTGGGTTAAGGGGGGTCGGTTTGGTACATGGCACCCACGTTGCACCTCTTTTTCGAGTGATGAGAGTCTTGATAATATTTCATACCGATGGATATGGGTTCTTGTGGGGGGTCGAGGGTTGGCCTGGCTATGGTTTTTAGGGAGATGGGGGATTTGGGGTGGTACAAAATGCACACGTGCAAATGTGAGAATCTGGAGGGGTGTGAGATTTCAAACCATAGCGAGGAAGGATTTCTATATATGGAAGGGAATGGAATTTTTTGACACTCGGATCTATATGCACAATTCTAGTTACTTTCACAGGTCCATAGAACATTCATGGGTCAATAGGCGCCACATCCTTGCGAAGACCACACATGCTAAATCCACGAAATGGGAAGTTCAAAGGGAAACATGGATGCTAGACACACTGAGCACCGATGTGAAGTATGATATGGATGAAAGCCCTAGTACAACAAAGATAAAGCTTCTAATGAGCATGGCGGGTGACCACACCAGAAGAACAAGAAATCGTAAGGCGGCCTATAGGCCTTGGATTGGCGAGAAAAGGACGTCGGCCACTGGAATAGGCATTTTATTGGGGAGAGCTGTGGCTCGGGCTAAAACTGATCACAAAGATAATGATGGGAAAAAAAGCATGTGCAAACATCATCTGGACAGAAAGCAGGAAGGTATAGCTCTAACATCTCGTCTAAAGCATCATGTGTACAAGCATAGGGATTCTACCGAAAGAAAAAGGAAGAATGAAGGCTATGGGATTCGAAACCATAGGTGCTCGGCTCAGGATTCTGGTAGGGGTCTCTTTTTTGTTTATATTGTGTTTGCTTGCAGGTATGAGTGGTTTTTTTCAAAATTTGGATATTCGTATTGGTTGTATAGATTGGATTAAACTCATGGATGGAATCACCTAAGTGGTGTGTTTTATTTTTTTTCTTTTTCAGGGTCTAGTGGGTTTCCGGTCTCAGGGGTTTGTCCTTTGACTGGCTGCTAGACTCTCCCTTTTGTACTTTTAATTTTTATTAATAAAGTTTACCTCGGGTATTGTCCTCTTTCCCCAAAAAAAAAACCCTAAACCCTAAACCTAAACCCTAACCCCTAAACCCCAAACCCTAAACCTAAACCCTAACCCCAACCCCTAAAACCCAAAACCCTAAACCCTAAAACCTTAAAACCCTAAACCTAAACCCAAACCCCTAAACCTAACCCCTAACACCTAAACCCTAAACCCTAACCCCTAAACCCTAAAACCCTAAACACTAAACCCTAAAACCCTAAACCTAACCCCTAAACCCTAACCCCTAAACCTAAAACCCTAAACCCTAAACCCTAAAACCCAAGTAATCTTCTTTGGGCCTTAGAAATGGGGTAGAAGGTATACCCAAGTATGGGCTTGGGTTAGTTACTAGTACAGTTGTGGAACGGGCTACACTTACCATGGATGTATGGATTAAATCCCCTAAATGAGCCTTAGAAATGGGACGTGGGTGGACCTTGAATATGGGCTTGAGGTGGCAGTTGTTAGAGCTTAGGATGACCACTTACAGATGAACCTGCATTATCCTTATTTCCTTTGGGCCTTAGAAATGTGGTAGGGAATAAGTCCAAGTATGGGATTGGGCATATCACTAGTACAGTTGTGGAATGGGTATTGGAATATACGGGTTGGTCCGTTAAGCCCCCTAAATGAGCCTTAGAAATGGGACGGGGGTGGACATTGAGTATGGGCTTGATGTGGTGGCTAGTATGGACTTGATATCTTGGGCTTGGATGGATGATCTTTGGCTTATATCTGCACTTGGGCCTCGTGTGTTCTGGACTTTCATCTTTGGGCTTGGATTTGGATGGTTTGTTTATGGGCCTGCGTGCCTAGTATGTCTCATTTGGGCCTGCGTGCCTATTTTGTTTTATTTTGTTTTGGTTAGGCCTGTGTGCCATAGTATGTTTCAAGTTTGGTTTGGGCTTCGGCCTTTTAGTATGTCTTATCTGATTCTCGTGGTTCCCCCCTCCATGGTAAAAAAACCCAGGAGGGGGGGATGCACGCCGTATGTAACACCCATTCTTTTTAATAAAACATTTACCTAGGGCTTTGCCCTTTTTCCAAAAAAAAAACCCTAAAACCCGAAACCCTAAACCCTAACCCCTAAACCCCTAGGATTGTCTCATTTGCGCAATTTTGTGTGTGTTTTTCACGGTGAGAGAGAAAATTCTCTCTAGCCGTCACACCTTTTTTTTTCACGATTCCATCCGGTCGCATCCATCACCACTCCGCCGTCCACCTTCATTGCCGCATCTCCGCCGCTTTCCACCATTCTTTTCTTCTCCGGCTGGATTGGGTGTGATAGATATCGCATCTCGTTCTCTGTTTAGCCTTCTCATCGCATCTTTTTTTCTCTGGTGTCCATGCCGAGGAAGAAGGACCCGCCACCGTCTGCCCTGCCTACCCGACGATCTACCCAGGGAGTCTCAAAACCAGCCTCTAATGCAGAAGGGGAGGATGCAGAGGCTCTTGTGGGGTTAGAGGTTTCTCAGGAAGGGTCGTGTTCATCTAATCCACCGCCTCTTTCGGTGCTAGATCCGGACTTTTGCAATATGAATAAGGAAGTTTCTGCCGTCCCGAGTGTTACGGTGTCATTGGATGCCTCGGAACATCATATGAATATGGGTAATCAATCTGGTTCTGGAAAGTGGTCGACTGGTGATGGAGGGACCCTTGGAATAACGGGTGTCGCCGAAACAACAGGTTTGGCCAGAAAAACGGGTTTGGCCGGTGATGAAAATTTTGTTGGTTTGTCGGAGTCGGATTCATCTGGATCTCCGGGGGTGCAATCTATGAAGGATTTGGGTTCTTTGGAGAGTCTTGCTGAATTGGGGTCTGCCGGAAAAACGTTAGCCACCCCTCCGGTAACACCGCTATTTTCGTCGGAGTTTAAAGCTATGATCTTGGTCAGGACTTCAGTGTTTAAACCACGTGAACATTCGGGTGGGGAGATTAAGTCAGGTCATGGTCTGTGGGGTGGGATGGCATCGAGCCAAGAATTTTCGGATGGGTTTGGGGCTACGAACATGCAAGGGGATGAGGACTTGAGTAGACCACATATTGATTCAGAAGGGTTGGTGACTGATTCTCATGAGTTGCATGTTTCGTCGGATGTGCAGGCTCACGTGGAAGAGGAGGATCTAGGGAACCACATGCATGATATTTTGGGCCATGTGCATAATAATGAGGGGAAGGAGCAAGGTTCTTCCTTGGATGGGCATGTGCAAAGTGATAGGGGGGGTGCATGTGCAAACTCATGTGAGTGAGAGGGTGCAACTAGGTTCTGTGGAGGATGGTGGAAACCTGAGGGAATCGGGAGGGGAGATGCATGTGCATGAGATTGGGGTGAAAAAGGTGGGTACTGTTGGAAGCAAAACAGAGAGAAAAAAAGGTGCATTTTCACCCTTTTGACTATACGAATATTTTGAAACTGGATGATACTACTCCTGAGTATGACCCGATTAGGGGTACCAAGTTTTGGAATAAATCCTTATTTCAAAAGTTGGTGAATGGGGAAGGGGTTGAGGATGGAGAAACGCGGTTACTTTACCATCCGCCTAGTTTGGATGACAAGGGTGAACCTATTGTTACTCTTGATGCTCATTTTATGGCCAAGAGTGTGGAAGCTCACCAAATACAACTATATGGATACTTTATCGGAGGTAATTTGCCATTTTATGTTGTTAGGGAGAACTTAATTAAAATGTGGCATAGATATGGTCTTAAATCTATTCATGTAAAAAAGGGAGGGTTTTATTTCTTTAAGTTTGATACGGAGGAGGGAATGATCCAAGTTCTAGAGAGAAATCCTTGGTTGGTGGAAAATACCCACTAGTTCTTCAAGTGTGGGAACCGGATACGGTTATGACAAAACCGAATCCAAAGTCGGTTCCGGTTTAGGTTGCCATAAAGGATCTCCCACTTTGGAATGGGGGTAATATTGGGCAAATCATAAGTTGTGTGGGTAAGCCCCTCATGCTTGATCACGCTACTTATGAAAGATGTGAAAAAAAAGTGGGTCCAATGAATTATGCTAGGGTGCTTGTTGATGCGTTTGCTACTAATGGATTACCGGACCGGGTTAAAGTTACTTTTCCATCTCGCGGACCAATACAAGGTAAGACTACCTATCTTGAGTTAGCTTATAGGTGGAAACCCCCTTGTTGTTCTACGTGTGGTGTTTTCAGCCATGACAAAAAAGAGCATGATTTACCAACTAAAGGAGTTGTCATTAAGAAAATTTGGTTGTGGATGGTGACAAAGTTGTTAATGTTGAACCTCTTGTCGAAAACAAAAGAGATGGAAATGTTGATGATGATGGATTCACAGTTGTAAAGAACAAAAAGAAAAAAGTTGGTAAAGGAATTCGGATTGGTGGACATACTTCTAGGAAACCCAAAGGTGGGGGTGTTGGTTCGCAAGGCCAATCCCAACCGGGTGGCCCTAGCTCTTCTCGGCAACATGTCCGTCATGAGGTTCCGGGCCCATCTAGACAGTCTCGGCCCAGCGTAGCGGGTATGGATGCGTTTGGGAATGGTCGATCCTCGGCCCACTCGGTTCAAGCATCTCGGCTTCAGGCCCAACAAACTAATTTTCGTGAGTTGGACTTCCCGCCACTCGTTACTAAGCCTGGTGGGAGTGATCCGAGTGTTAAACCGACAAGTGTCACTAACAGGTTTGATGGGTTACAGCATTTGTGTGATGATAAACTCAATATGGATGGTCAAGAGGATGCTACTGAGGAGGTGGAGTCTGAAATGGATGGCACAAGTCAACTCATGGCAACGCATAATAGATAGTTTGTGATTTCTAGTTGTGTGTTAGCTTGGTTTGTTTGCTTTTCATTTTGTTGTGGTTCCCCTCTCCTCGGTACAAGGCCTTGGGTGGATGCACTTAGTATGTAATCATCATTCTTTTTAATAAAATATTTACCTAGCGCATTGCACTTTTACCAAAAAACCCTAAACCCCAAACCCTAAACCCCAAACCCTAAATCCCAAACCCCAAACCCCAAACCCCTAAACCCCAAACCCCAAACCCCAAACTCCTAAACCCCAAACCCCTAAACCCTAAACCGCAAACCCCAAAACTCCAAACCCCTAAACCCCAAACCCCTAAACCCCAAACCCCAAACCTCCAAACCTCCAAACCCTAAACCCCAAACCCTAAACCCTAAACCCAAGCTTGTCTCATTTGCAAAAAATTGATACACACACTTCATGGTGTGAGAGAAAATGCTCTCATCTCCTCCTCCCTTTTCCTAATCGCCATCACCCTGTCTCCGCCGTCCTCCGCCGTTCTCAGCCTTCATCATCACCTATTCATTCTTCTCCATTCATTATTCTGCCTTCATTCATCGTCTCTACATTTTTTTCTTCGTTTCTGTGAATTTGTGTGGTCCGGATTTTGGGTTTTGCGCATCTGAGTTATGGGTAAACATGGTGGTGGAAAGAAAAAAGTTGTCCAGATCCAACCTAGTCGCCAACAGCCACAAAGGTCCACTCAGATTGGAGCTACTGGTAGTCCTAAAGACTCGTCTAGAGGATGGAACCCGTTTGCACATCCAATTCCTCCTCCTGTTCCAGTGATTCAGGGTTGTACGATGAACAATCTGCTTCTACAATCCCGACGGTATCGTCTCTGTCATCGGGGGGCTTTGGTTTGCCGGGTTCTTCGTCGGGAAGTAATTCTAGTGTCCAATCTTCGCCGATGAATCCATTGGTTTGGGCTGATGTAGTGAAAGGTTTACAATCGGGGTTGAAATCGGGATCGAATTCGGGTTTAAAACAGGTGAGTACGAGTCTGAAATCGCATGTTTTTATGTTGGCGGGTGTTCTGCCATCTCCGGTGGCCTTGCCGGAGTCTGATGGTGATGATTTGGTGGTCGATGTTCCTGCTTCTGCCATGCCGGAGTTAGTTCCGGTGGTTTCTCTGGCTGTGACGTCAGCCCCAAAAGAGGTGCATGAGGCTGTGACGGCTGATGTGACTGAAGCATGCATGGTAAACCCTAATGGGCTATCTGCAGTTGGGCCTGACGTTCATGGTGCTGATAGGCCTACTGATGCTGGATTTAATTCTGTTGGGCCAGAGATTATGCAGGGTTCTGGTGGGCTTCATTCTGGTGGACTTAATACTACTGGTGGGCCTAATGATGCTGGGCTTATTGATACTGATTTGGATCTTAACTCTGGGCCTGTGCTGGACGGATCTGATGGGTTGGACTCTTCCAAGATTGGACCAGGTAATGTTTTTTCTGGAAATGAGTGTGGGCCGAATACTACTGGGCTTTCTTTTTCTGTGTCTGGGCTTGGGGATACTACTGGGCCAGAGATATTGCATGGATAAGTTCTAGTGGGCCTGAGACTGCTGGGCTTAGGCCTTGTGGGCCTGGAATTAATGAAAATAACTTTGGAAATCTTGATTCTAGGCCTGCGATTTCTACTCCTTCTGATCCGGATGTTAATTCTGTTGGGCCGGTTAACACTAACCAGGCCAAGGTTGGGCCTGGTGTGATGTCTAGTGGTAGTTCTCCTACAGGACTTATTCTTGGGCCTAAATCAGGTTTGCACACTTCTTCTTTTGGGCCGACAACTACTGCTCATCATATTTCTGCTCGGTCTTTACAATTCGGTTCTATATCGCCTACTATAGTGCATGATGATTTGTTGTTTGCTTGTGATAAAAATGTTAGCTTTAATGATAATTGTCTTATGGATGATCCGGTTAGAGGTACCAAATATTGGAATCAAGAATTATTTGATCGGTTGGTTAATGGGATTGATATTGTTGATAGTGAAACTAGGTTGATTTATGATCCTCCTAAACGGGATACTCTTGGTGAGGTTATTATCAATCTTAACGGGCACTTTATGACCAAAAGTGTGAAGGCTCATCGGCTTCAACTTTTTGGATATTTTGTTGGGGGTTCTCTAACATTTAAGGTTGTTTGGGAAAATCTTGTAAAAATGTGGCACAAGTTTGGTTTAAAATCAATTATTAAGAAAAATGGAGGCTTTTATTTTTTTTACTTTTGAGAATGATGATGGAATGCTACAAGTTTTGGAAAGGAACCCGTGGCTTGTTATGGGCATCCCCTTAGTTCTTAGGCTTTGGGAGCCGGATACTGTGTTATCTAAACCTAACCCGTCTTCAGTGCCGATTTGGGTGACTATTAAAATTTGCCCCTTTGTCTTTGGAATGGGGGGAACATAGGGCAAGTGGTGAGTTGCATTGGCAAGCCACTAATGTTGGACAAAGCTACCTTTGAGCGATGTGAGTCAAAGACGGGTCCTTTGAGTTATGCTCGGGTGTTGGTTGAGGCACAGGCCTCTAATGGTCTCTCGAATCATGTGAAGGTACAGTTTCCTTCGCGCAATTCATTGCCTGGGAAGATTACATATTTGGATTTGTCTTATAGGTGGACGCCACCTATTTGTTCTACTTGTTGTGTATTTGGGCATACTTTGGATTTTCATGCTCCTAAGGGTCGCGTTGCTTCAGTTGTTGTTCCTAAGAAGGTTGTTGTTCCTAAGGGGCCGAGTATGGTGGTTTCTAAACACCCCCCCCCCCCGGGATGATGATGGTTTTGTGCCTGTTCAAAGTAAAAAATGGAGGGTGAAGAAGCCCAACACTGGTGTTCTGAATGGTATGAGTTATGTGGCTGTTGATCCTGTTTCTATTGGGCCTGCTGTTGTGGGCCCAAAGGATGCTGGTTTGGTTGATGTCCCACATGTGGTTAGCCCACCTCTTGTGTCTAAGGGCAATATGAGAGATGAGGGTAAAATCCCTGTCTTTGATGATTTTTTTATGGTGTTTCTGGGCTTTGAGAAAGTGAGCGCCAGACAACCCATTATTATATTGAGTATGGTTTTAAACCACCTGACTTTGTCTTTGAGAAATGGTCTCCAAAGCTCAAAACTTACTATTCTCAGTTGACTAAAGTTGATAGCACAGATCCAGGTGGTCCTAGTAAGGTCATTGAGGATGTTGAGGATGATGAAGTTGCTTCTGAAGCTGATGAGTCCTCCCGCTTCATGACGATGGCTTAGGCTAGCTTGTTCTTTGTTTGGTGTGGTTTGTTTGTTTTGTTTCCTTTGTGGTTCCTCTTTATGAGGAATGCACTTTCTTATGTAATCTTTTTTCAGTAATAAATTTTTTCCAGGGCACCGCCCTTTTCCAAAAAAAAACCCTAAACGCTAAACCTAAAACCATAAACCTAAAACCCTTAAACCCAAAAACCCTAAAACACTAAACCCTAAACCCTAAACCCTGGCGATTGGGTGGCGATCGGTGATCAAGGGCTTCTCCGGCCACGGTGTTGGCTGGATCAGGGAAGGTTAGGGTGTGTGGTTGTCGTGTGCGTCTTGTTTCACGGTTCGAATGATGGATTTTGTTCACAATGAGACTGGGGAAGATAAGGACCCGCCGGATTCTAGTGGAGACAGTAAGTTTTGGGGAAATATGGGGAGTGACACTGAATATGGATCAGAAGAAGAGGATATGGACAACATCCTGATGGTGGAAGGAGAGGGTCATGGTGACGATCCGGAATCAAAGGTGCCCACTCGGAAGCCGTCCGGTCTGGTAGGGAAAGCAGTACATCGATATAGTCTTTGAAGTGAAACCGGGGCGTTTCCAGACTCCCTGCAAATCTCTCAAGCATCCAGGAAAGTAAAATCTACGCGCAAAGGATCGATTGTCAATAAATGTAGAATATTATAAAAGGGATAAAGAAATTCGGCCAGCAAATCAGTCAGGAAATACGAAGAAGCTAAAGTCTAAACGTAATGAAAATCGTATGCATGGGAGCCAATCGGATATTCGGGCGATTTCTGAGGAGGATCCCATTCCGGTAGATGATCAGGAACCGGGAATGACGATGATGATACTAGGATAGGGGAGAATTACATGCAGAACGATAACCATGCAGGGATGAATGAACCTCTTAATGTGGTCCTCTTGAATAAGGAGTATACGGGCAACTCTATTCTTGATAACCTGTCGAAGATGGAGACCCACCCCAATATCCAGAATAACACAGAGGAGGGAGAGACAGAGGTGAACTCCGAAAAGAGAGATATGACGCATGCATGCATGGATCTAGGGGTAAATGTTGAAGGAAAGTCCCCTGCTGAAGAGCTAGTCAATTCTGAAGATTCTATACAACTGATGGGGAAGAATATATGGGAGGAATTCTGCAAGTGTTCTAGGGGTGTTAAATGGCCAGAAACTTGGTGTCAATTAAGTGAACCTGATCGTGAGAATGTAGAATGGGACCAAGCGTTGGAGAGAGCTAAAGAAGCATGGAATGGATTAACTTCCATTGATAATCATGAAGGGTATCAACAACTAAGACAAGCCCTCTCACATAAGGCAGGTGATCCTACCCCTATTTTTTTCACAAATATAACCCGATAGTTGAATGCTTAGCTAAATGGGTGGGGAGTCATAAACTAAATGATCATGAGGCATGGAGAAAGCTCAAAGGTCCAGCTAGAAACCCTTCAAGATGGATGGATGTAGAACATGAGACATGTCAACTCGAGGAGGCTCATCACAGGAAAATGAGGAAAAAAAGGAAAACTAAAGGTAAGAACCCGTTCTCTAAGGATACTGGGAATTAGTATTTGGATAATGGGGCATGTACTTCTAAGGGGGAGGACAATCGTACGAGACATAAAATTTGGTTCTCTAGAAATTGGAGACCGGAAAAAAACTTGTCTTTAAAGAAGATCACCTTTAGCCAAGAAGCTATCCCGAATATAGCTCCCATTAATCTTATGGGCCTAGGTAATTTCCATGCAGGAAGTAATAAATCTAAGCACTCTCAATCTGGGGCTGGTAGAAAGGAGAGTCATATGAGTAAACTGGATGCTCTATTTGACGATCTTGTGGCCCGAAAGGAAAAACTGAGATCAATAGTATCCAACATTAATGCTACTGATGAGAACAAAAAGCTGGTTAATTCTATTCTATGCATGAAAAAGTTTAAGGTTCTGAAGTTCTCGGCGAAAATGAATGACGAGGGTAATGTTACTATTGATGAAAATATGGTAGAGCTAGACACTGGTACTGAGACCATTCCAGTTACTCAGGTTGAACCACCCCAAGCCTCATATGCGTTCAAACTCACGGGCCATGGATCTATGAAGGAGGACAAAATCCAATACTATCCCCAATGGTCAACAGTGAAGGTGGCCGGGTAGCGTTCATTGACCCGAAATATATAGTTCAGGCAAAAGAAGAATACAGGAATGTCTTTTATGGATATTTTATAGGGGCTGACCCTACCCTTCAATTCGTCCGGTTTAATATATTTCGAATGTGGAAACAGTATGGTGTTATTGATATCTCTACGAATGGGGCTGGTGTATTTCTATTTAAATTTGCGGATGAAGCGGGACTGGGTAAGG
The DNA here is from genome assembly GCA_023525975.1 of Smallanthus sonchifolius. NCBI lineage: Eukaryota > Viridiplantae > Streptophyta > Magnoliopsida > Asterales > Asteraceae > Smallanthus > Smallanthus sonchifolius. The sequence continues at coordinate 35,181 of CM042042.1, forward strand.
TGCTAGAGTTAGGGCCATGGGTTGTGGCCAACATACCCCTTTGTATTAAAAAAATGGGAAGCTGGAATAAACATGAAGAAAATAGCCCCGACTTCGGTTCCTATCTGGTTAATACTAAAAAACTTGCCATTAGACTTATGGTACAAGGAATGCATATGCAGAGCAGCAAGTTGTGTTGGTGCCCCTCTCACCTTTGATAGAGTTACAAAAAATAAATGTACTAACAGAAAAGAAGCTGGTGGGTATGCGAGAGTGCTTATTGAACTTAAGGTTGACACGGACCTAACAGATGTGGTCAAGGTTTGGTATCAAAGTGTTAGTGGATCGGAAGAAAAGTATTTGAATATCGAAGCTGAATATGAAAACGTTCTAGAAAAATGCACCCACTGCTTGGTTTTTGGCCACTCGTATAAGGATTGCATGGTTCAAAACCGAACCCCTGAGGAAATTGTTGCAACCACAAACAGAAAGGAAGTCAACCTGCATAACCAGAACAGTAGGCCAAGCATACTTAAACCCCTGGAGGATGATGGGTTTACATTAGTTAACAGGAAAAAGGGTAATGGAGGACAAACGGAGAGAGGATCGGGCTTAAGACAAGGACAATCGTATAAACCTAATGGCACTAGACATGCATAGGCTGTGAATCAGGGTACAAACCGGGATAAGGGAATAAATGGAGGTTTCATGTACTCGAGGAATATAGTAAACAAGCAAGCTAGACAGGAAAGTCCATAAAATCCTAGATCAAATGATGAAAGAATTAAGTTGGGCAATCTCCCACAGCAACCATCCCCGAATGAGCCCCCTATCAGCAACGTCAATCTAAAAAGCAGGAGACAGGAGGATAATTGAAGGAAGGTTGATAAGGAGGATGACCAGTCTATCAGAATAGTGGAAACAAAAAATAGATTCTTGGTACTCAACAAGGATGGGGTTGACATTGACGGGGACAGAATAACACAAGACAGGGACCTGCAGGTGAATTCGGAACTAGAGAAGGGAAATGAAGGCTGGAGGAAAAGACAAGAAAGAACTCTCAATATGAGGTTTAGGAACCGGGTAACACAAGAACAAAGATTTGAAGCCAAGAGATTAATTATTGACCGTTTGGTTCCCTTGGAAAGCTCCCTATCGGAATGGACCCCATCCGCCTTGGAATACTTCAGACACTTGTGCAGCATATTTGATTTTGGAGAAGGGCTACAAGCGGTAGCACGGGACAGGTTCTCTGATCAGGATAATCCGGATATAGAGCTTGATCATAATGATGAAGAGGTAGCTTCGGAAATAGATGGTATTGCTGATCTGATGAAGACCGATGCTCCTGCAGTACACCATGCAGAGTTGGATGACAGTAGTATGCTTGAAAGAACAAATAACCAACCACTGACAGATGGATTATCTCCAGTGGGCACAAATTGCAGTCACTTGTAATGGATCTTAACATTCTAACGTGGAATGTTCGGGGGTTAAACAGTAGGAACCATCAAGAACACCTCCTTCGATTGATTACCATGCATGGGGTAAGTGTGTGTGGTATTTTGGAACCTCGAATGCAACCAGCTAAGGTACAAACTGTTTGCAGGAATATTTTTAAGAAGTGGAACTGGTTTACCAATATGATGTCTTGCACTAATGGTCCTAGAATTGTTATAGCCTGGGATCCTAGAGCCACCAGCTTGATGGCTGTCGAACAGAATACCCAAGCTGTTCATTGCCTTGTTAAACCCGTTGTGGGTCAAAAAGAATTCTTTTGCTCGTTTGTGTATGGTCATATTCGTGGGATCAACAGGCGTGGTCTGTGGGAGGACCTAGGGAGATGTCATGCTACGGTGGGTAAAGAGTCGTGGATTGTCTCAGATGATTTTAATGTGATTAGGTGCCCTGCAGAAAGTTCGACAGGAACGGCATCATTCACTAAAGGGATGGAAGAATTTCAGGAATGTATTGAGAGTACTGGCCTTCTAGATATCCAGAGCTCTGGCCTTACTTTCACATGGAATAAATCTCCTGGGAAGCAATCGGGTCTTTTGAAAAAACTCGACAGGGTTATGGCTAACAGTGAATTTGATACTAAATTCCCTGCATATCATGCAGAATTCTTACCGTTTGGTACTTCGGGTCACTCCCCTTCAATGATCACTATCAAAAATGGTAAACCAAAATTGAAACCCCGGCCATTTAAATTCATGAATTTTCTTACAAAATAGAGAGGATTCCTTGAGGTGGTCAAATTGGGGTGGGAAACTTCTTTTCATGGATACAGCATGTATAGACTGGTTAAAAAACTGCAGTCCCTTAAGGGGCCTCTTCGAAAGTTTGGGAACAAAGAGGGAGATTTAGCATTAAAAATAAACAAACTCAGAGATGAGTTAGAAAAGGTTCAGCAAGAAGTGGAAAGGAACCTGGCAATATTGACCTTCGTAAGGAGGAATCTGCCTACATCCATGTGTTAAAAGATATTGTTATTGAAGAATAACTTATGCTTAAGCAACGTGCTAAGGTGAAATGGCTAAAAGAGGGTGACCAAAACTCAAAATATTTCCATAGTGTGATCAAAGGTGCACAACTCAGAAACAGAATCAACTTTATATCGGATATGACGGGAAAGGTCTTCCATGGAGAGGAAATTGGGGAGAAATTTGTTAAATATTACAAAGGCATGTTAGGAACAAAATCGGATGTCCTCCCTATATCCCATCCTCAAACCTTGTTCTCAAAAAAGCTTCCAACTCTGATGGCTGACTACATGGTTAGAGAAGTCACTTCTGAAGAGATCAAGCTTGCTATGTTCAGTATTGAGGATGAAAAAGCTCCTGGTCCAGATGGGTATACGTCTAGCTTTTTTAAATGTGCTTGGAGTATTGTCGGGGATGATGTCTGCATAGCTGTTAAAGATTTCTTCCAGAATGGTAAATTATTAAATCAGGTGAACTCAACGATTATCTCCCTAATCCCAAAAAGCAATAACCCTCAATATGTGGCGGACTTTCGACCCATCTCCTGTTGCAATGTCCTCTACAAATGTATATCTAAGATTATCTGTGATAGGCTGAAGGGAGGTCTAAATTTTTTAGTCGATGATTGTCAAAGCGCCTTTGTGCCAGGGAGGGTGATATCGGACAACATTTTGCTCACCCAACAACTGGTTCGTAATTATCACAGGAATAGAGGACCGGTGAAAGTTGTCCTCAAAATTGACATCCAAAAAGCTTATGATACTGTTGATCATGAGTTTGTGAATTCATGCTTACATCATTATGGTTTTCACCCATGCATGAGGAGTTGGATTATGACATGCCTCTCTTCTGCCTCTTACTCATTAAATGTGATTGGAGAGACTCATGGGTTCTTTAAAGGTATGAGAGGGCTTCGACAGGGAGACCCAATGTCTCCCTACCTGTTTACGTTGATGATGGAAGTGTTGAATCTTATTCTCAAGAGAAGAATATCGAATACTGATCGATTCGTTTATCATAAAGGTTGCGAGAAGCAGGAAATCACACATCTTTGCTTTGCCAATGATCTATTTGTCTTTTCTCATGCCGACGTGGATTCAGTGGGGATTATAAAGGGAGCGCTTGAAGAATTTAGCAATGTGTCTGGTCTTATCCCAAATCTTGATAAGAGTACAATGTACTTGGGAAATGTCCGTACTACTACACAAACTGACATTCAGTCTATGCTCCCATTTAGGTTGGGCACACTTATCACACCCCAAGACAACGAATTGCAGCGAAAATGTTTATGAAAGCATGGTGGTAACATAAGTTGGAGCCCATAATATAATAGCAAACACTTTTATTTATAAATTAGGGAAAATAAGTCTTACATAAGATAAAATTAAGTTTGAACATAAGTTTAATGATCCGATACAAGGCGGATCATATTACAAAAGATAGTCCCAAATGAATTTCTCATGTGAAGCGTTTGCCAAAAGCCCATTTTTCATGACCGCGCGTTCTTGCATCTATTTTCCTGAAAAACATGCTTAAAAACATCAACAAAAAGTTGAGCGAGTTTCACAGGTTTAAATAATTACTAACCGAAACATCATGCAACTTTTGACTAACATGTGATAAGTTGTAAGCTTGCAAGGGATACAACAAGATGATAGTACCTAGAGCTTATAATCAAACCGAGACACGAAATATACAATATGTCCCCACAAAACCTTTCAAAATATACTCTCTCGTACAAACGACCGATTAACGCTACTAATCACGAGAGTGGGTGGTCATACCCAAATAGATCTATCAATATACCCTGTGGCCCATAAGAGGCTAATGATTATAACGGCGGGGCTATTCATGAACGATTTACACGAATATATATATATACACATATATAAATGCCCTTACTCGAGACAATCACACAAACACATAAGTAAGTCAAGTATTATGATAAACGAACGAAAGCATGTTCTTCCCCCATATTTTATAAACGATTAAGATAATTCAAAAAGGGGCCGTGAAAACTCACCTTGAGCAAGGAACAATTGAAATTGACAAGTACTAGCAATACGCTCACGAGCGCCGGTCGGACCTAATAGTGCCCTAAATAAGATAGACATTTTAATAATTGAACTCAAGTCTTACAAGTAAGTTGTTCATACAACCTACTAGACTTATAATATTTTTAAGAAAATATTTATTTACGAGAACCGTTGGTGACTTCGACACTCGGTTAAGACTTTATGAAAATGATGGATTACGCACCCTTAGATAAAATGCTAATCAACGATCAAAATGTGAAATTATAACCAAATAGCACATAAAAACATTCATACTTATGTACATAAGTCCTAGATCATATGTGGACATACCCAAATCATACTACTTGCATATGCACATTATTTAAGTGAAACGGTCAATTTTTATTAGTCAAATTCTCAATTTACCAATACTAGTGACCACATATCATCTCGTAACATGAAATCATAATTGGCAAACCATGTTTCATGAATCAAAACAATCTTTCATCACATTAGCATCAATGTACCTAAAACATGGCAATTTCTACGCATACGAGGTAATCGAATAGTCAAATAATGCATATAGAAACATGTTAATGACGTTAATCAACTTATAACATAAATGCTGTAAATAATCCATAAAATATGACCAAACTTTCTGCTCAAAATTATATTGATAGAACACTTATTTTTCATACCAAAAATAGTCAATTTTTACGACTAGTTTACCGTAAAACCTAACGAAATGCATCCAAACACCAAGATTCATACATATAACTAAAAATCTAAGTTTTAAACATGAAATATCATCAAGTTACTGCCATAGCTCCAGATTTTTAACAATTTCCTTTTTATGGCAAAAATTCACCGTTTTAGCGTACTTTTAAGCATCATAAGCTAGTCCACTATTTGGCCAATCATCCCAACACATGATATACTTTTAGAACAGATTATTATAGCCAAAATACATCACATTTATCACATTATTTTCAGATTTCAATAATCCTTTTAATCCTTGCTCAAAACCCAAATTTAAACATGCATTTTAATGACAATTTTAAGCAATAAATACCTAAATCAACAAATCAATGATCCGTCCATAATCTATCATGCTTTTATACAATAATATATCCTAATTTACTATTTGAAACTAACCATAATAAACATTTGTTTTGCATGCCAATATCAAGTCATAAATCATAACATTTTGCAAGATATGAACAAATACATATATACATATATACACGACACACATACACACCCATAAACATTTCAAAACCTTCAATAATAAGTCATAATTTACTGATTTAAAACTTTATAAAAAATTCCTCTTAGTTGGTGGTGAACAATCACTTGTAAGTGTCAAATTCGATAAAAATAAGTAAAGGAATGGATGGGGTTCTCTTACCACTCAAGTAAATCAAGGGAAGCACTATAAATGTAGGTGAAAAGATAGTATTTTCTGCTGGAAATTCAGCTCCAAGAGACTCCAAGACTCAAAACACCATAAAAACTTCAAGAATACTTAAGAACTTTGGGAGAAAATGCTTGGAGATGGTGTGGAGATTTGTTGCAAGAGTTGAAGGGTATAAATAGGGGGAGGGGGATGATTTTCGAACTCAAGAGGGAGGGAGAGAGGGGAGTTGGTCCAATGGGTGTTCATGCAAAGAAATGATGATGATTTGGTGTGTAAGATTGGTTTTAAGCAAATGTGTAATCTTGGGTAAAATAATTAGATTAGATTTGATTATTTGTGGTAGGTGGACCCACATTTTTTAGCAGATTTTTAAAGGGGAAGGGCTTCTAGAAGACCATTTTTATAAAAATTCCCATAAGTAGGTAATTCTTTGTATAAAAACCAACCTTTTATAAAAATAAACCATTTTAAGCATGGTTTCTCACCAAATAAAAATTATATAAATTAACTACTAATTTTTCTCTATCATAATTGATAAAGATCATAATTTTTACTAAAAGTGAATTTTTAACACTTCCAGTGCGCCAAACGGTTAAAATACGGGTAAAACGCGATAAAAATTACCAAATGCAACAATTAATAAGTAGCACATAATTTTCACATATAATCCACCAATTTAATTTTTATTCAAGTAATTTTTGACACAAACGGATATTTTTATCTTACCGGGTCGTTACCGGCTCGTATTACGGGCATTTTACCGATACGCGGTACCGAAATTTCCAAAATTTCACAAAATGTCAATTCTTGTAAACGAAGGGCTTTGCTAGACTTTATAATATCCTAATTGACTAAAATTAAGTCTAAGATGCGTATAATTAATTTACGATGCGTATAAGGGCTTAACGGTAATTAACCTGAAAATCGTCGAATGTCACAACACTCCCGGTGAAATATTTAGGGGTCCATCTCCTGTCTAAACGTATGTATGCTAAGGACTGCAAATGCCTTATTGATAAAGTTAAGGCCAAAGTGGGTGATTGGAAGAACAAATTCTTGTCCTTTGCTGGAAGACTGCAACTCCTGAATTCTGTGCTTGCTTCGCTTCAAGTATATTGGGCGTCGGTTTTCACTCTACCGATGAATATTACTAATGATATTGAAAGTATTATGAGGAAATTTTTATGGAGTCAATTCGATCAAGCTAAGGGTAAAGCTCGTGTCAACTGGAATGAGGTGTGTCGTCCAAAATACCAAGGAAGTCTAGGGATAAAATCCCTTCGTACTAGGAATCAAGCGCTTATGGCTAAGCATATCTGGAATGTTATCACCAACAAAAAATCTATATGGGTTAAGTGGATCCATGAGCATAAACTAAAAGGCCGAAGCCTGTGTGATATCCGGAGTGAGGATGGTGAGAGCCGGAGTTGGAAGAATATCCTCAATAACCGATCCGTGGTGCGGAGACATTGTGTCTCAATTATAGGTAACGGTAAACAAACTTCGATTTGGTATGATAACTGGCATGTTCATAGCCCCCTTGGTGATATAATCACGAAAAGGGAGATCATAGGGAACGAGCTTTGTATAAACAGCAAAGTCTGTGAGATTATTAATCATGGTGAATGGAATTTGCCGGAAGAGTGGAAAGAAAAATATCCTTTTCTCTGGGATCACCCCCCCCCCCCCCCCCCCCCCGCCTCCAAGAGGAAAAACAAGATATTATGAGATGGAAAACTAGAGAAGATAGACTTAAGGAATTTTCAACAAAGCAGGCTGTTAAAGATATTGATGACACTTGGCCGGAGGTTGAATGGCATAAAACTATTTGGTTTAGTAAAAATATTCCACGCCATGCCTTTGTTGTGTGGATGGCTATCAAGAACCGACTCCTTACTCAAGACAGAATGTGTAGGTGGGTAGAAGAGGGACAGTTGGAATGCGGGTTCTGCAAGACGCAAATGGATAGCCATAACCACCTCTTCTTTGAATGCCCCATCCCTAATGAGATATGGAGAAATGTTTGTTCTAAGGGAGAATTCGGAAACCCCCATAGCAGTTGGAATGAATGTATTATGCATGTCAACAAGCTGGAAAGAAACAAGTCTATAGATAGTATAATTTGGAGACTTCTCTTTGCAGCGACAATATATCACATCTGGAGGGAAAGAAATAGAAGATTGTTCCAGAACCAAGCTAGCTCGGTTAATTTGTTGAGTCAAACCATAAAGGAAAACGTCAGAAATAGACTCAAAGGGCTAAGCATAAAAGGGAGTAAAAGGTCGATGGAGGTTGGAAAACGATGGGGATTTCATGTGTATACAACCGAAGCAAAAAAGCCTACTGTCAATGGAGTTTGAGACAGGGGATGGGAAGCCAAAGTTTGGGTCGAAATGTAAACCAAAAAGGAATTGTCACCTTGAAAAGCATCACACGAGTCCCCATATAATGAGAATCCTTTTAGCTATTAGGTCCTCTAATCATTGTGAATACTATGGGTTGGGGAGTGGAATAGATCGTTGTCCAAAAATGCCTATTCATGGGGTATGGGAAACGGGTTGGCACTAAATGCACACACTACACCCTGTTTTGGAGTGGTGGGAAAGAATTCGGCATCTTGGGGAATATCTTGGGTGGGGAAGGGAGGGGGAGCTAATGATTATTTTGTTCATCTTATTCCATGCAGGTGGTTCACTATGTTCATGAGGCTAAGAATGATGAATGGAGGCTGGGACGTTAATTTTTCTAGTCTTGTAACGGGGTCTCTCGAGGTGTGCATGGGGTTAGGCGTTTACATGCAACCTACGTCGGGGTATGTTTGGGAGGGGGAGTGGTACACTAGTCACACTGTGCACCTCTTTTCTGAGTGATTTTAAGGTGAGTTACCAGGGGATGTCTCTATGGGGGCTGGGTCCTTTTTGGCTTGTTCGGTATGGGGTTAGGGGGATTGGCACTTCACATTCTCGTCCTACCTCCAAAGAGTATTCAGGGAGTCCTGTGTTCAAATTGAAGAGGGGGGCTCAGTTCTTGGGTGTGGGTTGGGCTGCCTGTTTGGGTTGAACCTGAAGTCTGGTGTGTAAAGGCCTGTATGGAAGGTGAGAGTTCCATGTGGCTTTCGTCGGGGCCGACTTGGGGTTGGGCTGGCACACAATTCACATGAAGCACCCCTTTTCTGAGTGATGAGTTTGAGTGGACCTTGGGGAAATATGAATTCGGGCTGGGCCTCGTATGGTTTTCTATGGATGGGCTAGGGGGCAAGGTACACGGTGCACACGAACTACCACTAAAAAGAGTGAGGTGAGCTATAAAACCATATGGGGATGGGGCGGGACTAACACTGGACTTTGGTGGAAGTGGTACTTGGTTTCTTGTATGTGTTGTTTCTGGCAGGATAGGAAGATGAAGCCTCAGGTGGGAAAAGAACTTAGCATCATTAAAAAACGGCCTCTCCTGCCCTATCATCAAAGATCGCAAGAGAGACATCACCGGCATCCGTTATACAGTGATTCTATGGAGTGCGTGGCTAAAGATCAGGGAAGAAGGCCTATTATGAAACACCTTCCTGACAACCGAAAAGGTCTTATTAACTTGGAATGTAAAAGAGAGATAAATAAGGTAACAGGGATAAAGGACCACAAAGGTGGATATGATATGAAGACCAAACCGGGACTAGAATACAAGCGTCTCAAGCACCGACATAACCTTCAAGATTACCTTTATTATTGCTATTTTTATCTTCGTGTTTATTTTTGGATAAGTAGGATTTTGGACTATTTGTATGGTATGGATAGAACTGGTTTATTATTGTGGTTAGAACTTATGGACGGAATCACCTGATTTAGGTGTTTCCGGTTTTGTGAGGTCTGGCGGGTTTCTCACTTAGGGGAAATGTCTCTTTGTGGGCTGCTGGTCTTCTTGTTCTTGTACTTAATTTATTTTTAATAAAATTTGCCTGAGGTACCGTCCCCTTTCTAAAAAAAAACCCTAAACCCTAACCCCTAAACCCTAACCATAAACTCTAACCCCTAAACCGTAAAACCTAAACCCTAAACACTAAGTTTGTCTCATTTGTAAAAATCCGCTACACACACTTAATGGTGTGAGAGAAAATGCTCTCTACACTTCCCTAACCTGCCGCCATCTTCTTCCACCCTCCACCACTTTTTCCGGCCGTCAGCCTCCTTTGTCCATCATTTTCCGGCCGTCAACCTCCTTATTCCGCCAATATCCATCATCATTTTATGTGTTTTCTTTCTCATCTAAGTGTTAGTGTGGTCTGATTTTAGATTTATTTTCGTTCATTATGGGTAAAAATGGTGGAGGTAAGAAGAAAGTCATCCTGGTTCCGCCGGTTCGTCAACAGCCGCCTCGTGCTACTCGTGGTGCGACTGGTGGTGTTCTGATGGTGGATTCATCGAGAGGATGGAATCCTTTTGTGAAAACATGTGCTCCGATGGTCAATCAGGTGGAACAGACGTTACTGGAATGCTTAGTTAATCGGTCGGCTTCTACTATCCCTTCTGTCTCGCCTTCATCTACCTTGGACCGATCTGGATTTTCATCGTTGGAATCGGGTGTTAATTGGTCTGATGTTGTTAAGGGATTGAAATTGGGATCGCAATCTGATGGTGTTCATGATTTTCAGGCGTCACCGACGGTATCGTTGCCAACGGGTGGTGCCGGACTGTTTAATGCAGGTTTTAGTAGTTGCTTGGTAACTCCGGTTCAGTCGCCGGTTTCGCTTTTGGGGTCGATTTCTTCTCATGCTGCCGGGAAATCGCTGGTGGAGGCTGTTACGCATGATGTCTTAACACCTGACATTAGCGTGACGGCAGGTTGCATGGGGATAAACCCTTCGGTGGAGCCGGTTTCAAGCGGGTCTGATGTGAATGGTGTTGCTTCATCGCCGTTGTTGGATATTCCGGTTGTTGCGGGATCGCCGGTCGTCATTTCGCCAGAAAATGCTTTTTCGCAGGATGTCACATCTCCGATGTCAGCTGGTGAGGATGTGACGGCTGGATACACGCGTGAAAACCCTACGGGGTATGCGCATTCAACTGGGCTTCTAGATGCTATGCCTATTACTGTTGGGCTTCATCAGGTTGGGCTTGTATCGTCTGGGCCTTATCCTACTGGATCTGATTCACATGGGACTGGCAATTCTGGGCTGTCTGTTTCTGCTGGGCCGAATTTAATTAGTTCTGTTTCTCCTGGGCCGGTTTTTAATATGGCCGATGGTAGTGTTTTTTATTCTGGGCCAGGTTTGGGAATTAATTTGGATCAGGCCAACTATGGGCCTGTTGATACGGCTGGACTTCATGAACAAGGGGCTATTCCTATTTTTTCTGCTGGACTTGGCGCTGGCCCACAAGCAGGTTTGAACTTAAAAAATTCTGTTTCTGGGCCTAATTTTACTGCCCGCTCGTTACAATTTGGTTCGGTGCCTTCTATTGATAATCTTGGATCAAATTTGAAATTTGCTTGTGATAAAAATGTTAGCTTTAATGATAATTGTCTTATGGATGATCCGGTTAGAGGTACCAAATATTGGAATCAAGAATTATTTGATCGGTTGGTTAATGGGATTGATATTGTTGATAGTGAGACTAGGTTGATTTATGATCCTCCTAAACGGGATACTCTTGGTGAGGTTATTATCAATCTTAACGGGCACTTTATGACCAAAAGTGTGAAGGCTCATCGGCTTCAACTTTTTGGATATTTTGTTGGGGGTTCTCTAACATTTAAGGTTGTTCGGAAAAATCTTATAAAAATGTGGCACAAGTTTGGTTTAAAATCTATTATTAAAAAAAATGGAGGATTTTATTTTTTTTACTTTTGAGAATGATGATGGAATGCTACAAGTTTTGGAAAGGAACCCGTGGCTTGTTATGGACATCCCCTTAGTTCTTAGGCTTTGGGAGCCGAATACTGTGTTATCTAAACCTGACCCATCTTCGGTGCCGATTTGGGTGACTATTAAAAATTTGCCCCTTTGTCTTTGGAATGGGGGGTACATCGGGCAGGTGGTGAGTTGCATTAGCAAGCCACTAATGTTGGACAAAGCTACCTTTGAGAGATGTGAGTCAAAGACGGGTCCTTTGAGTTATGCTCGGGTGTTGGTTGAGGTAAATGGTCTCCCGGATCATGTGAAGGTACAGTTTCCTTCGCGCAAATCTTTTCCGGGGAAGATTACATATTTGGATTTGTCTTATAGGTGGACGCCATCTATTTGTTCTACTTGTTGTGTATTTGGGCATACTTTGGATTTTCATGCTCCTAAAGGTCACGTTGCTTCAGTTGTTGTTCCTAAGGAGGTTGTTGTTCCTAAGGGGCCTGCTGCTGTGGGCCCAAAGGATGTTGGTTTGGATGATATCCCACATGTGGTTGGCTCACCTCTTGTGTCTAAGGGTAATATGAGAGATAAGGATAAAATCCCTTTGATGATTTTTTTGATGGTGTTACTGGGCTTTGGGAAAGTGAGCGCCAGACAGCCCATTATTATATTAAGTATGGTTTTAAACCACCTGACTTTGTCTTTGAGAAATGGTCTCCAAAGCTCAAAACTTACTATTCTCAGTTGACTAAAGTTGATAGCACATGTTGAGGATGATGAAGTTGCTTCTGAAGCTGATGAGTCCTCCCGCTTCATGACGATGTCTTAGGCTAGCTTGTTCTTTGTTTGGTGTGGTTTGTTTGTTTTGCGTCTTTTGTGGTTCCTCTTTGTGAGTAATGCACTTTCTTATGTAATCTTTTTTCAGTAATAAATTTTTTCAGGGCACTCCCTTTTCCAAAAAAAAAAACTCTAAACCCTAAACACTAAACCCTAAACCCTAACCCCAACCCCTAAACCCTAAACCCCTAAACCCTAACCCCTAACCCCTAAACCCTAAACCCTAAACCCTAACCCCTAAACCTCAACCCCTAAACCCTAAACCCCTCTAACCCCTAACCCCTAAACCCTAAGTTTGTCTCATTTGCAAAATTTCGGCACACACACTTCATGGTGTGAGAGAAAATGCTCTCAACCCCTCCTCCCTTTCCTTAACCACCGCCACCCTCTCTGCCTCCTTAATCCGCCGTCCACCACCGTCCTCAGCCTTCATTTTCGTCCTCCATCATCGTCCTTTTCTCATTCTACCTCATCCATTCTTTTTTCCTTCACAGATTGCTTTTGTGTGTCCAGTTTTTGCTTTTTGATCATCGGAGTTATGGGTAAACATGGTGATGGAAAGAAAAAAGTCCAGATTCAACCTGTTCGCCAACAGCCACAAAGAGCTACTCGGATGGGTGCGACTGGTGGGGATATGCCTAAGGATTCGTCTCGGGGATGGAACCCTTTTGCGCGTTCGGTTCCTCCTTCTTCTACGGGAGGTTTTGGTTTGCCGGTTTCATTGTCGGGTAGTAATTCCAGTTCGGTTCAGTCATCGCCGGTGAATACTATGTTGTGGGCTGATTTGGTGAAGGGTTTGCATTCAGATTGGAAATCGGGTTTGAATTCGGCGTTGAAATCGGGAGATAACTGTTCGATTCCGGTAGTAAAGGCTGTTTTCACTGGTCCGGTGTCGTCGCCGGTATCTGATGCCGTCAATTTGGTGGTCGGAGGTGCTGCTTCTGACTCGCCAGAAGTTAGTCCGGTTGGATCTCCGGTTATGACGTCGGCTACGCAGGGAGAGCATGCGGCTGCTGATGTGATGGCTCCATGCACAAACCCTATTGGGCCAACTGATGTTGGGCTTAAGGTTTCTAATCTTGGGCCTTGTTCTGGATCGGGTTTTGGGCCTCGGATATCTGGTACTCAAGGTGTGCAAGATCAGAAGGAATGTAGCCTGAATCGCTCAGCTTCTACGATCCCATCTGCCTCGCCATTTTCGACCAGAGGTTTTTCTCCGTCTTCGACTTCGGATACGCTTGGTTCTGGGTTTTCTTCTCCTGATTGCTCAGGTGAGATTTCTGGTGGTTCGTTGTTTTCTCCGGTTTCGGAATCCGTTGCGTCAGCCGGCAATATGCATATTTCTTCGGGTGAGGTTGTGTCGCATGATGTCACATCTCCGGTGGGGAGCGTGATGGCTGGGTGCGTGCATGGGAGCCCTACTGGACCTCTGTGTGCAACGGTGCCTTTGACGGCTTTGTTGGTGTCAGAAATCCACATCTCTGCTGGAGACTTGCATGCGTCGGAGGTGACGGCTTCTTCGCATGATGTCACATCTGCTGTGACGGCTGGGAGCATGCCCTACGGGGCCTGTTTCAAGTATTGGGCCTTTAGTTTCTGGACCTGATTGCTTTTCTGGATTCACGCATGTTGGGCCTTTCCATTCAGATGGATTTGCGTCTGATACTACTGCTTCTGGGCCGGGTGTTGGGTTTTTTAATGAAAAGATTCAGTGTTCTGTTGGGCCTTAAAGACTGATGGGCTGTTTACTTCTATTGGGCTTTCTACTGGGCTTTCTAATTCTGTTGGGCCTTCTCTTGTAAGTAAAATTTATGATGGGCCTGTTTTTAATGTTGCTGATGGATTACCATTTATCCCAAATGGGCCGACTGAAAATTCAATTTCTGTTGGGCTTGTTTTGGATGGGCCAGAAATTTCTGGGCCTAATTGTCAGCCTGATGAATTATTATTTGGTTCCATCTAGTGAATTCTCTTGTGTTGGGCCTATGAGGTGTCCGGACCCAAATTCCGATGGTCCTAATATCTCGGCTAGGCACTTAAATTTTGGTTATGTGAAATTGGATAGGGAACCAATGGGTTTTTCTTGTGACAAACATCTAAAAATTTGGGATTTTAATTGTGATTTGGAATCATTGTATGGAGCTAAATATTGGAATCAAGAACTTTTTAATAATTTGGCTAATGGGATTGATGTGGATGGTGGTGAAACCCGGTTAGTATATGACCCGCCCAAAGTTGATACATCGGGGGAGGTTTTAGTTAATCTAAATGGGCATTTCATGACTAAAAGTGTCAAAGCCCATCGGCTTCAACTATTTGGGTATTTTGTTGGTGGTGACTTGTCATTCCAAGAGGTTCGGGAAAATTTAATTCGGATGTGGCATAAATTTGGAATTAAATCTATTTCTAAGAAACATGGTGGATTTTATTTTTTTCAATACTATTCGGATGAAGGTTTATTGAAGGTTTTGGAACGAAGTCCTTGGTTAGTTAAGAATATTCCATTGGTTCTACAACTTTGGGAACCGGATACCGTTCTTACTAAGCCGGATCCTGTTTGTGTTCCTATTTGGGTTATTCTTAAGTATTTGTCACTTTGTTTATGGAATGGCGGTAATATTGGGCAGATTGTTAGTTGTTTGGGAAAGCCTTTAATGATGGACAAGTCTACTTATGAGCGATGTGAGACTAAGAAGGGTCCATTGACTTATGCCCGGGTTTTGGTGGAGGCTAATGCTAGTGTTGGTTGCCCCAATAAGGTCAAAGTTAAGTTTCCTTCTAGAAATGGTTTACCAGGTAAGGTGACTCATCTTGAGCTTGGTTATCATCGGAAGCCTCCTTGTTGCTCAGTTTGTAGAGTTTTTGGTCACTCGGATGAGGTTCATGCTTCTAAACCCATTGTTGTAGAGCCGGTTGTTTTGGAACAACCAAAATCTGTTCCTTTGGTGCCTCCTGTTCCTTTGGCCCAACAGGCCCATGTGGTTGATGTGGATGGTTTTGTGAGCAAGAAAAAGAAAAAGAAAAAACAAGCTATGAATGGTGGCCCACAACTTGATCCTGTTTCTACTACTGGGCCTATGTTGGATTCTGGCCCAAAGGGTATGGTCAATGATGTTGCTCCTTCTATTGGGCCTTCTGTTTCTTGGGGCCCATCTGATGTACCACAGGCCCAAATGAACCTCAAAGGCAAATTGCATGTTTCTAACCAGTTTGGTTCTCTGAATGATCCTGTATTAGATCATATGGGTGACTTTTATGATGGAGTGTTGGGTATCTGGGAGAGTGAAAGACAATATGCTCACTTTTATCATGATTCTTGACTGAAACCCTCGGACTTCGTCTTTGAGAAGTGGACTCCTAAACACAAGGAGTATTATTTTCACATTTCAAAGGAAGTCATCAAAGATCAGGGTGGGCCTTGCACAACTGTTGAGGTTGCTGAGGATGCTTCAGTTGATTCTGAGACTGATGAGTCTTCTCGCTTCATGAAGCTCTCTTAGTCTAGTTTGATCTTTAGTTTGTTTTAGTTTTGTTTGGCTGTTTGGTTGGTTTATACCTTTTTCTTTGTGGTTCCTCTATGTGAGGAATGCACTTTAGTTTGTAGTTTTTTATCAGTAATAAAAGTTTGCCTGGGCACTGCCCTTTTCCAAAAAAAAAACCCTAAACTTTAAACCCTAACCTCAAACCCCTCACCCCTCACCCCTCACCCCAAACCCCACACCCCTAACCCCAAACCCCAAACCCTATTCTCATTTGTTATGGCTTAAGTGTGTGTTTCCCATGGTGCGATTTTGGCGACCTTGGGAGTGTCCGGCGATTGTGGGTTTTCCGGCCTAGTGGTGACCGGTAAGTGTTTAGCGGGTTCCGGTGGTTGTTTGTCTTCACACCTACTTCCATCCATTCCATGGAGAACACTAACAAAGAGACCATCCATGCATCTCGTAAGGTGGATCCACCGGATCCGGGGGCAGAAGGAAAATTCTGGGAAACGGATGATAGTTCGGATGATGGAAGCAACGAAGAGGAACAGAATCAGAATAAAGGGGCGACATCCAGAAAAGGTGGTCCTCACAAGGGAAAATCCAAACCGTCTTCGTTACTAGATGGGACTCTGGAATCGGCTATGAGCCGATATAGCCTTCGAAGTGATGCTGGTGGCCCCACATCGGCTCACCAAAACCCTTAGAGTAAGAAATCGAAGGCCTCTAAAAGGGAGCCGATTTTGCATGCAGAGACTCGCTCGCTGTTGGGCAAAGAGAATGTTCCATCAAGGGTGAACTTATCGTTTTGCGACGATATGATCAGAGAAGATACCTAGAATATTATTACTGAATTAGATAAAACTGATTCATCTATGCATAACCTTGATGATGGACTTGGTGCTGATCAGGTAATGAATCGTGACCTCTTTTTGGATATGAGTCTAGTTACTCCGGTCAAAGTTTTTCTAGATGCTGACGATACCTGTGTTCCCTTGAATCAAGAATATACTGGCAACTCCATTCTGGATAATCTATCCCAATTTGACTCCCACCATAACGATATGGAGCTTAAAGGTGGGGAGGATCAGGAAGTTAATTCAGATCAAATCAATAAAACTAAGGCGTTTTGTACGGATAACGTAGAAGAGGGTTCTCAGATTACACCCCTCTGCATGCACTCCTTAAATGTTGCTCTGAATATGAGTGCATGGGAAAAGTTGCTGGTCCAACCTCTCCATGTTAAATGGCCGGCTGTGTGGGGTACAACTGATCTCGTGGGGAATGATCCTTTAGAAGGCGACATATTATTAAATATTCGGATGATGGATGTGGAGTGTGTGAATAACGAGAACATTAGGGCTCTTTGTAACCTTTTCAGGACTCCCTCGGATAGCAAAGATTGTGAAACTTGTGATAACTTTTTTGATGAAAATAACACCATGCTTGGTACCCTTCACAAGTGGAAAGAGTCTATACAGCAGCTTCGACATGAAGAAGTTTTAGAGCCTGCCTTGGGTCTCAAATCGGTGAGCAGGGAGTTGATGTGACCTCGGATAACGAAGAGGAGGTAATGCATAAGAAAAGGAAAAAAAAGAACCGAAAGGGAGGGGGCAAGAAGTCAAAAAGAACAATAGGAGAGGAGGTAAGGCAGGAAGATCAGGTTATGGAAGGAAGCAGTGGAGGAATGAACCGTAAAAAGTATAAAATTTGGTCAACTAGGAATAGGAAACCGGAGAAAAATATCTCTCTAAAGAAACATATTTTTAAAGGAGGTAGTATTCCCCCGTCCCAACAACTATTGGGGTTTTCTGAATTTTGCATGGGATATGAGGGGACAAGGATGAAAGGAAATAAGGATGAAGGCATTAAACAAAGTAAAAGGGTCCCGGTAGGAAAGTTCTATAAAACAGCGACAGCAATTGAGGAAAGGCTTAGTGAAACGGTGGGTAATATTAACTCAACAGATGATAATAGTAAACTATTAAATTCGGTCAAGGGCATGCCAAGTTGTAAGATTTCTAAATTCTCAGCTAGAGTGAATGAAGAAGGAGAGGTCTGTATTGATGAAAGCATGGTGGAGCATGAACCATCTACTATTAATACTACAACCAAGAATCCTGATGGCCCGATCTTATCCTATGCCAATATGCAAACGGGTCAAACTCAACTGCCGGTTGAGGAAAAAATTATGGTCTATCCTCCTTTAGTAACAAACGATGGTGCTCGTGTTGCAGTCATTGATCCAAAGTACATACTCCAGGCTAAAGTTGAATTTAGGAACGTGCTATATGGATACTTTATTGGAGCGGACCCTCAGATTCAGTTTGTTAAGTATAACCTCCTTAAAATGTGGAAAATCTATGGTATTCTGGATATCTCTACTAATGGTGCAGGTGTATTTCTGTTCAAATTCTCGGAGGAACAAGGCTTATCTAAAGTACTGGAGCTTGGTCCTTGGATCATTGCTAATATGCCGTTATGCCTTAAAAGATGGAATCCAGGGATGAGTATGTTAAAAGTGGCCCCCAAGTCCGTGCCTATATGGATGATCATGAAACACATCCCAATGGACCTTTGGTACACGGAATGCATATGTAGGGCGGCCAGCTGTCTTGGTAACCCTATTACGTTTGATAAGGTCACCAAGTCCAAGTGTGCCAACAGGAAGGAAGCGGGGGGTATGCTCGAGCACTTATAGAATTGGAATATGAGACCAAGCTAACGGATTCGGTAAAAGTCTGGTATCAACGGGTGGAGGGATCAGAGGAGAAATTTGTCAATATAGATGTGGAATTTGAAAATGTCCCGGACAAATGTGATCATTGCATGGTGTTTGGACATTCCTTTAAAAACTGCAGGTTACGGCCTAGAACGGAAGACGAGAAAAACAAGGAAGCTCACTTGAATAGAGAGGGAACTGTCCATAAAATTCCTAACCAGTTTAATGGCCAGCAGGTGGATAATGAGGGCTTCACTACGGTTAAGAGGAAAAAAGGGGGGGCTCAGAGTTAATGGTCAGGGCATGCGAACTCCCTTGGAAGAATAATAGGAGCAATCACCATAGAAATCTTGCCAACGCTGGGTATCATGGTAGGAGAAGGGGTCCAGGTAGCGTGCAGGTTAAGGACAGGAACATTCAACAAACTAAGAAACATAATGCTCAGCCAGAAAGTTCTAAAAGCAAGGGTAATAGGGAGGCATGCAATCTTATGGAGATGAACATAACAGGGGAAAATGGGCAACCTAAGCATATGCAAACTGAAGATAACCCTTTGGATCTACCAAGTAGGGTAAAACCAAGGAAACCGTTGATTTCGGTCATCGAAACTGCTAACCGATATACTCTTCTTGACGAGGACGGGAATACTATTGAGGAGAACAGAGAAAATAATGAGTCGGTGAATAATGACTCTGGTATCCCTAAGTCGTTGAATGCCGGATGGATTAAGAAACAAGAACGAAGGCTAAACTCTAGATATTCCTCCCTAGTGAACCAAGAGCAACGTTTTGAAGCCAAGAAGTATGTTTTGGAGAAGCTAGTCCCAATTCAGTCGGTGTTATCGGGTTGGCCTATCTATCTTCTTGAGTACTTTAGGCTTTTATGTATTTTACATAATTTTGGAGATGGTTACATGGCTGCTGCTAGTGAAAGAGATTATCTTGAAGATCAGGTGATTAATGGAATGCAAAATAATGGAACTCCAATGGAAGAGGTGGAATCTGAAACAGATGCTATGGCTTCACTTATGAAAAATGATAATTTGGAGACCCATCATGTGGTATCTAAATTTGTCTCGTCTCAAGTACATGAGAGTAAGTAGCAAGGTTAGGATATGGCCTCGCCTGATTTTAATGTCACGGTTGCCTAATGGATTTTAAAATGCTTACGTGGAACATCAGAGGGATGAATAATAGCAGCCACCAGGAACACCTTCTTCGTATTATGAATTCTCAAGGAATTAATTTATGTGGCACCCTTGAATCTCATGTTCGTACCTCCAAGCTCCGGGCTGTCTGTAACAAGGTTTTTCGTAACTGGGACTGGATTTCTAACCGTGTGTACTGTGATAAATGGACTCGAATTATCATTGGATGGGATCCAACGGTGGTGGAACTTATGCTAATTGAACACACGGATCAAGTTATTCACGGCATGATTAAGCCGTTATCGGGCCAACAAAAATTTTATTGCTCCTTTGTTTATGGACATGTTAAAGCCTCTAGAAGACGTCCCCTCTGGAATGATTTGGAAAAACTTAATGTCGCAATTACAAATGAACCTTAGATGTTGGTTGGGGATTTTAATGTGATTAGGCATCCGGGGGATACTTCTATGGGTACCTCGACTATTACCCAAGCCATGGAAGATTTCAACGACTGCTGCACTAATGTTGGAATCACTGATATTCCCCTCTCGGGGCTTCAATTTACCTGGAATAGATCCCCGAGGAAGGAAAATGGTCTTTTAAAAAAGCTGGACAGGGTTATGGCCAATAGTTCCTTTGCAAACCAATATCCGAATGCCTATGCAGAATTCCTTCCATTCGACACCTCGGACCACTCGCCAGCTGTTGTATGCTTTCCCAGTATAAAGAGGAAATGGAAACCGGGGCCTTTTAAATTTATGAATTACCTCACCAGAAAAACCGGTTTCTTGGATATTGTTCGTGAAGGCTGGTCCATCCAGGTTGAGGGATGTAATATGTTTAAAGTTGTTACAAAACTCCAGCATTTAAAAAAATCCTTGAGGAAGTTTGGCCAGTTGCATGGTGACCCTGCTTGCCGAGTGGAAAAATTACGCCTAGAACTTACTCGAATTCAAGGTGAAGTGGTGATAAACCCTAGCAACTACGAGTTACGTGAGGAGGCAAGAGCTTACATGCAAGCTTTCAAGGATGCGAGTCTTGAGGAGGAATTGTTACTAAAACAGAAGGCTAAGATTACTTGGCTTAAGGAGGGAGACAACAACACTAAATATTTCCATAATGTGGTTAGAGGGGCTTGTCAAAGAAATCGTATGGGGTTACTTCCAGGGGGAGGAAGTAGGAGACCAGTTTGTGAAGTATTACAAAGAAATCCTTGGTTTGACCACACGTGTTGGGCCTCTTTTCCAACCGGATAACCTGTTCAACAAACGTATCCCCTGTGAGTTGGCAGATCACATGGTTAGAGAAGTCTCGGATGAAGAGGTTAAAACGGCTATCTTTGGTATGGATGATGACAAAGCTCCTGGACCGGATGGCTATACTGCTAAGTTCTTCAAGGGTACTTGGAAAATAGTTGGAAGAGATGTCTGTGATGCGGTCAGATAATTTTTTGAAAACGGGAAGCTTCTTAAGCAAGTAAATTCGGCCATTATTTCCCTTATTCCAAAAGTGCCTAATCCTAGAACTGTAGCGGATTTTAGACCAATTTCATGTTGCAATGTGATCTACAAGTGCATTTCGAAGATCATCTGTGAGAGAATGAAGGAAGGGCTTAACCTTATTATCGATGAATGTCAAAGCGCCTTTGTTCCTGGAAGATTGATTAGTGACATTATTCTTCTGACTCAACAACTGGTTAGAAACTATCATAGAAATAGAGGTGTTGCAAGAGTTGCTCTAAAAATCGACCTCCAAAAGGCTTATGACACGGTTGAACACTCTTTTCTGGATCAATGCCTTGATTATTTTGGATTTCACCCATGCATGAAGGAATGGATAATGAATTGTCTAACCTTCGCGTCCTATTCTCTGAATATAAACGGCAATGTTAATGGTTTTTTCAAGGAGAGAGAGGACTCCGGCAGGGAGACCCATGTCCCCCTATCTCTTTACGCTGGTCATGGAGGTATTGAACCTTATATTGCGAAGGAGTATCAATCTAGCCCGTAATTTTCAGTTCCATAAAGGTTGTGAAGCTCAAAAAATTACTCATCTTTGTTTCGCGGATGACTTATTTTTGTTTGCACATGCTGACAAGGAGTCCGTTAGAATCTTAAAAGAGGCTTTGGATGAATTCAGTGTTGTTTCAGGTCTGGTCCCAAATATGAGCAAGAGTACGATGTTTATGGGTAATGTTCGAACCACTGTCTAGACTGATATCAAATCGATTCTACCATTTTGAGTAGGCATCTTGCCTGTTAGATATCTGGGGGTTCCCTTGTTGACCAAAAGGCTTTATTCCAAAGATTACAGAAGCTTAGTGGATAAAGTCAAGAATAAAGTGGACGACTAGAAGAACAAACCACTGTCTTTTGCAGGGAGGCTTCAACTTCTAAAAGCGGTTATTTCTTCCCTTCAAACATACTGGGCTTCTATATTCACCATCCCAGGTAACATCATCGATGAATTTGAAGTGCTTATGAGGAGATTTCTCCGGGGTCATAACAATAATGCTAAAGGTTATGCTAAAGTTAACTGGGGGGAAGTGTGTCGTCCTAAAAGCCAAGGAGGGTTGGGTCTAAGCTCCCTTCGAGCTAGGAACGAGGCTCTTATGGCAAAAAAATATTTGGCATATTGTAAACAAAAAAGATTCCATATGGGTTAAGTGGGTTTACAGTCACAAAATCAAAAATAGATATTTCTGAGACATTAAAATTAAGGATGGGGAAAGCTGGAGTTGGCGGAACATTTTGAAAGCTAGAAGTCACATTAGGAAGCATTGTCTTTCTATTCTAGGCTATGGCAAGAGCACATCCATTTGGTACGATAAATGGCATGTGCATAGTCCTTTAGGGGATATCATAACAAAAAGAGATATTTTGCAAGCGGGTCTTCGTGATGATAGTACGGTGGATGAAGTAGTGGAAAATGGTGGATGGAAATGGCTGACTGAGTGGCAAACGCGCTTCCCCTTTCTCTTTGACCAACCTGTGTCGTGGATGCATCAAGGTAAGGACGATAGTTTGAAATGGATAAATAAGGATGGTAAGGTTGATGAATTTTCCACGTGCATGGCTTACAATGACCTTAAGACTCACTACCCTGAAGTCAGCTGGCATAAAACAATTTGGTTTAGCCAATGCATCCCGAGACATGCATTCATTGGATGGCTTGCTATAAAACGTAGGCTTCTAACGCAGGACCGAATCGAGAAGTGGAACAATATAAATGACCTGAAATGCAGCTTTTGTGGTTTATATCCGGATAGCCATGACCATCTCTTTTTCTCATGTGAGCTTCCTAGCAAAATCTGGAAACGGGTTACTAAGCTGGCTGATTTTTAGAGGCCCCCAAGAGAATGGGATGCTTTCATTGCTCATCTGAGTACTCTCCCTTGCAATAAAACCATCGACAGTATTATTTGGAGATTGTTATTCGCTGCTACTATCTATTTTATATAGCAAGAGAGAAATTTTCGTATGTTTAAAAATGAAAGCAGACATATGGAAGTCATTTGTAAGTTGATCGAAGAATCGATTAGTCTGAGGCTTAAAGGCTTAACTATTAAGGCTAGTCCTAGATCGTTAATGCTGGAGAAGAAATGGGGATTTACGGCATGCAGAAAGGAAAACCCTTCTCCCAATTTTAATCCGAATCATTAACTGGTTGCGAGTGTTTGGAGTGGGTTGGGTTCCCCGGATCGAGGTTACTAGCATGTTGGGAGAACACTTCACGGCGGACCAAATGAGAATCCTTTTATTCTTTCTAATGTTGCGTGGGTCCTTATTATTTGACGGTCATGGTCGTGGGGGTGCGGGTTGGAACTTGTTCTGCTGCTGTCGGGTTTTTGGGGGGAAGGGTGGTACACAATACACACTTTGCACTATCAAAAAGAGAGGTGAGAGGCATTTAACAGCGGACAAGTGTTCTGGGTGCTTTCTGGGAACGTCCTAGGCTTACATGTTCGAGGCTTGCATGGTGGTTGGTGGGCTCATGCGGCCTTCGTAGGGGTATGCTAAGGACGGGGTTGGTACACTAGACACACCAAGCACGTCTTTTCTAATTCCTGAGCGTGGAAATCCCTTTACTTTGTGGATCCATGGGATGGGTGGTTTAGGATGGCCTTGTATTTTAGTGGGAGAGGGGTTGAGGTTTGGCACTTTTAGCACACCTTGCACTACCTGTATTGGAGGGATGAGAGCTTTCTACAAGGCTAGAATTGGGATTATTTTGGGGAATTCCTGGGCTAACTTTATTCCTGGAATTCCTGGGGAGAGTTGTTTATATGCAGCCTACGTTCGGGCATGCCTAGGATGGGATTGGTACCCTTAGCACACGTTACACACCTTTTTTGAGTGATGAGAGATTGTGGCATCTTGGGATTCTTTCTTTTGGTTTGGGCCCATTATGGTATCAAAAGGGTGGGAATGGGGGGAATGGTACACGATGCACACATACTACCACCTCAAAGAGTGGTGTGAGTTCTAATACCATAATGGGAAGGGGTAGGGGTGTGAATGGTACTCTCTTGGGTTAGGTTAGGGAGGTTCTCTATGGCTTAAGATATTCTGCTTGCAGGTCTTGGATTGGCAAGAGAAGGACTTGGGCCACTGGGATAGGCCTTCTTTTGGATAGAGCTATGGATTGGGCTAAAACTGAACCCAAAATTAATGGTTGGAAAAAAGGCATGTGCAAACATCATCTGGACGGAAAGCTGGAAGGTATAGCTCTAACATCACGACTAAAGCATCATGTGTCCAAGAATAGAGATTCTACCGGAAGAAAAAGGAAGAATGAAGGATATGGGGTTCGAAACCATAGGTGCTCGGCGCAGGGTTATGGTAGGGGTCTCCTTTTTGTTTGTATTGGTTTTGCTTGCAGGTACAAGTGGTTTTTTCAAAATTTGGATATTATGATTGATTGTATAGATTGGATTGAACTCATGGACGGAATCACCTAAGTGGTGTGTTTTTTGTTTCTTTTTCAGGGTCTTGTGGATTTCCGGCCTCAGGGGTTTGTCCTTTGACTGGCTACTAGACTCTCCATTTTGTACTTTTAATTTTTTATTAATAAAGTTTACCTAGGGTACCGTCCCCTTTCCCAAAAAAAAACTCTAAACCCTAACCCTAAACCATAAACCATAAACCCTAAACCCTAAGATTGTTTCATTTGATCATTTTTGCTACACACACCTAAGGTGAGAGAGAAAATACTCTCTTCATCCTTGCCTCCCCCTCACTAGCCGGATCCCCTACTTCGCTGTTCTACCGCCGTCCACCACCTCTAATCTGGCCATATTCATCTATTCTTCTCCGTTGCGTTGTTTTTTTCTTTCGTGAATCTGGTGTGTGAAAATTTATTGGGTTCTAAGCTTAATCTGTTCATTTTTATTAATCGGTGGTGATGAGACAAACAAGGGTCCAACCAGTTCGTTCTACGCATTTTGGACGGGGTAATGGTAATCGAGGTGCTAATCCGGATGGAGTTCCTGGGTGGAATCCGTTTGCGAGGAAGAGTTCTGGGGTTTCTCATGGTGAACACGATCAACGGGAGTGTCACCTGAATCGGTCTGCTTCTACGATTCCAACGGTTTCGCCATCGTCGACCAGGGGTTTTTCGGTTTCATCGGATTCTGCTTCGGACTCTCTTGGCTCTTGTAGTTCCTCTCCTGTTTGTGTCTCTCTCGCCTGGTCGGATGTTGTTAAGGGTTTAGTTGCAGGTTCGATGGTGTCTAGGGTTCACAAGGTTTATGGTGGCAGTGGTTTGGTTACACCGGTCTCATCGCCACCTTTGGTAGATTGTCAAGCGGCTGATTTCTTCTCGGATTCGGTGTCTGGTGAGGTGCATGTTGATTCTCCAGCTTCGCCGGTGTCAATTTTGGTGTCGGAGTCCACCTCTAGCGCTGGATTTGTGCATGTTCCACCGGTGACCGTGATGTCGCAGGATGTCACGTCAGGAGCTGATTGCGTGACGGCTGGGAGCATGGCCGGATGCCCTAGTGGGCCTGTTGCGAGTATTGGGCCTTTTACTTCTGGGCTTAATTCATCTAGTCCCTCGCATGTTGATGCTGGGCCTATTCCTCCGTTAACTGCTGCTGGGCCATTTATTGATGGGTTTTGTTGTTCTACTAGTCCGATTATTATGAAAACTGATGGGCCTTTCACTGCTGGATTTAATCCTTCTTCTGCTGGGTTTCCTTCTTTTGGATTATCTGCTGGGCCATCTCAGGTAATTAATATTCCTTCTGGGCCGATTTTTACTTGTGCTGATGGGCTAGAATTTAATCCGCCTGGGCCTGTTCCAGTTTCTACTGAGCCTTTCGTTGGTCCGAATTCTAGCACACCTGGGCCCACTAGTACTACGGATGATTTATTGTTTGGGTCCATGCCATCTGTGTCTAATACTGATTTAAATTTGGTTGGGGCTAAATCTGGGCTGGACTCTATTGCAAATCCTGATGGAATTAAAGTCACTTCTAGACATTTAAAGTTTGATTGACTTCGGGGTCTTTGGCATTTAATTGTGACGAACATCTAAAAATTTGGGATGTCAATTTTGATTTGGAATCATTATATGGAGCTAAATATTGGAATCAAGAACTTTTTAATAATTTGGATAATGGGATTGATGTGGATGGTGGTGAAACCCGGTTAATATATGACCCGCCCAAAGTTGATAAAATAGGGGAGGTTTAGTTAATCTAAATGCGCATTTCATGACTAAAAGTGTCAAAGCCCATCGGCTTCAACTATTTCGGTATTTTGTTGGTGGTGACTTGTCATTCCAAGAGGTTCGGGAAAATTTAGTTCGGATGTGACATAAATTTGGAATTAAATCTATTTCTAAGAAACATGGTGGATTTTTTTTCCAATTCTATTCGGATGACGGTTTATTGAAGGTTTTGGAACGAAGTCCTTGGTTAGTTAAGAATATTCCATTGGTTTTACAACTCTGGGAACCGGATACTGTTCTAACTAAGCCTGATCCTGTTTGTGTTCCTATTTGGGTTATTCTTAAGGATTTGACACTTTGTTTATGGAATGGAGGAAATATTGGGCAGATTGTTAGTTGTTTGAGAAAGCCTTTAATGATGGACAAGTCTACTTATGAGCGATGTGAGACTAAGAAGGGTCCTTTGACTTATGCTCGGGTTTTGGTGGAGGCTAATGATAGTGTTGGTTGCCCCAATAAGGTCAAAGTTAAGTTTCCTTCTAGAAATGGTTTACCAGGTAAGGTGACTTATCTTGAACTTGGTTATCATTGGAAGCCTTCTTGTTGCTCAGTTTGTAGAGTTTTTGGTCACTCGGATGAGGTTCATGCTTCTAAACCCATTGTTGTAGAGCCGGTTGTTTTGGAACAACCAAAATCTGTTCCTTTGGTGCCTCCTGTTCCTTTGGCCCAACAGGCCCATGTGGTTGATGTGGATGGTTTTGTGAGCAAGAAAAAACAAGCTATGGATGGTGGCCCACAACTTGATCATGTTTCTACTACTGGGCCTATGTTGGATTCTGGCCCAAAGGGTATGGTCAATGATGTTGCTCCTTCTATTGGGCCTTCTGTTTCTTGGGGCCCATCTGATGTACCACAGGCCTAAATGAAACTCAAAGGCAAATTGCATGTTTCTAACCAGTTTGATTCTCTGAATGATCCTGTATTAGATCATATGGATGACTTTTATGATGGAGTGTTGGGTATCTGGGAGAGTGAGAGACAGTATGCTCACTTTTATCATGATTCTTGACTGAAACCCCCAGACTTCTGAGAAGTGGACTCCTAAACACAAGGAGTATTATTTTCACATTTCAAAGGAAGTCATCAAAGATCAGGGTGGACCTAGCACAACTGTTGAGGTTGCTGAGGATGCTGATGTTGATTCTGAGACTAATGAGTCTTCTCGCTTCATGAAGCTCTCTTAGTCTAGTTTGATCTTTAGTTTGTTTTAGTTTTGTTTGGCTGTTTTGTTGGTTTGTACTGTTTTCTTTGTGGTTCCTCTATGTGAGGAATGCACTTTAGTTTGTAGTTGTTTTTATCAGTAATAAAAGTTTGCCTGGGCACTGCCCTTTTAATAAAAATACCTAAACCCTAAACCCCTAAGGATTTTCATTTGCATAATTTTTTCTCTCTCTAATTTCTCTCTAGAATTCGGTGGCTCCCACCACCGATTTCACCTTCTCTCGTCGGATTTCTACTTAGGTTTTCAAAGGGTAGTATGATTCCTTCAATACCTATCCCCAATCTGCATGATAAACCTCCGGACCCTCTTATTCCACCACCGATAGAACATTCGGGAGGTCGCAGGTCGTCTAGCCGGTTGGCAGTTAGCGCCAAATCCCACAAAGGAAAGGATGGCCAAGTCGGGGGTAAGAGCCACTAAGGATTAGTGAAATTGAATTTGGGGGATTTCATGCCGGATGAGGTACAAGATCGGGGGAGCATCGAAATAGGGCTCAACGCAGCATCCGAGGAGGGTCTGAAGGAAGCCGAACAGAATGATGTTGGCTTGATATACTTGGAAAATGGAGTCGTTTTGGCAACAACCCAGCAGGTGGAGAAGGATCCAGGGAACGCAGCGAATACTCCCTTCGCATGTAACTCCTTGATTCCTGATTTCCATAATGTCTGTGTGATGAATACGAATGATAACATTCCTCTATCGCCGGAAAGTGGTTCGGAAATCCCTACTATCACTATGCATCTGGTTGATTTGAACCCTCTTCTCGACGAACTGGCTAACCCAAAAATCAATTATCCTCTTGAGGTGGGGGGAAATAGGGGTAGTACTCCTGCAAACCCAACTCTGGGGAAACTGAATTCGGAACATGTGGAAAATGTATGGAACCGAAACCAACCTGGGAGAATCACTTTTGCTGAGCAAATGAAAGCTAACAATGAGTCTGAGGAAACAGGCTAGAGTATTTCTCACCTACTCTCACTCCATCTGGAGGAAAAAGAGTGGTCATCTCTCTAGAGGACCTTAGAATCTCGGCAAAGGCTTTCTACCTGCACCTGTATGGATATTTTCTGGGCACCTCCATGGATTTCAAAGTGGTTAATGACTGCCTGAAACGACTGTGGCGGAATTTTGACTTGGAGGAAATATCCAAAAGTACAGTAGGGTACTATTACTTCAAGTTTAAAAGAGAAAAAGGCCTTAACGAAGTCATTGAAAACGGATCGTGGATGGTCAATAATGAGCCTTTCTTCTTGAATAAATGGGAACCTGGAATGTGCCTTGAACGCATTGAGCCGACTGTAATCCCGTTATGGGTAACAGTTCATAATGTCCCTCTTGAACTCTGGACGGGCATGGGATTGAGCAAAATCCTAAGTGGCATAGGATACCCTCTTCTAATGGATAGAATTACCCAAGAAAGATGCTCTAAAAAGAAAGGGAAAATTGGTTATGCTAGGGTTCTTGTTGATGTCAAAGCAGAAAGTAACGTACCGAATGATATTGAAGTTGAATTCCCTTCGGTCCAGCATAGACCTGCCCGTGTTGCCAAGCTTGAAGTCTCGTACCAATGGAAACATGTTGTATGTAGCTTTTGCAGTGTGTTCGGCCATTCTCACAAATTATGCAAAAAACGCCCCTTGACGGATGAGGAGATAAACAACCCTGCCCATGATGGCAAACCTGGTCCTGCTGCTAAGAAGGTAGGAAATGAGGGTAATTTAGAGGCCCCGAATAATGACACTGAAGGGTTTACCACTGTCACAAGGAAACACAGAAGTTTGAAAATCAAAGTTCAGGGTAAGCAATTGGTGCATAACAGGCAAACCAGTGTAACCAAAAGCATAAGGCAGAAGGATGATATAAATACCCAGGGATCCTCCCCCAGTACTAGTAGTGATCCGGTTATCTAGAGAAAGATGAGTGACTTGCATAAGAATTTCATTGCTTCTAACAATCATAATCGAAGAGCCCTGAAAGATGTTACTAATAACCAAAGCCCCTCCCACCCTGATAAGGGAAAGAAAAACCAGAACCATACCCCTCATTCTCCCCCTACGCCATCGGTCCCCCCTCACTGTAACCCAAAGCATACCCAACTCGGCAACACTTCCAACCCTTCATCCTGTAAGTCGAAACCATCCTGAAAACACCAAACCCCCTTTAAACTCGCAGATGCCATGGCTTCACCTCAGGTGGTAAGTTCAAATAACAGGTTTGCTGCTTCGGATTCGGATATGGCTGATTGTTCCGATGGGCCTAACTGTAATCCAAGTGATGACCACAATAAATTTTATGAGTTCTCTGAGGATACCATTGAAAATGTTTTGAATTTCAAGCCCTCTTCGCTGTCTATACCTCGGGTTAATGACATGAACTTGGACTTGGGGGGGTCCTTGGTGCATGAAGTTCCCAGTGATTATGAAGTTCCTGACTTTGATATTACTAATGCCTAGAAAAAGGCAATCTCTAGCAGGTTAGAGAATTTTGGTGTAGTTAAAGCAGTGGAGCAAGCAAACTGGTCCCAAGGGGAATGGGAGTACTTCCGGTATCTACTCAATTCTATGCAAATTGACCCAAACACTTGTATTGAAGATGTGGATTCCGATACCTATGGAACAACCAGCTTTTTTAAATCACAGTTGAAAAAAGGCCCGGTGGGTGTGCAACAGATGCAAACACCCTCCCTCACAAAAAATGTTTAATATGGTTCTTAAAATTTCAACCTGGAATGTCTGAGGTATGTCAAATGCAGCTAATCAAAATCATGTCAGGAAGCATTTTGCCAGTGGAGATTTTCAAGTTAGTTGTATTCTAGAGTCCTATCTCTCCAAGAAAAACCTTGTCAAAGCATGTTCTAGGGTGTTTGGCTCTCGCCCTTGGGACTCAAATGCTAATGTTTGTTCGGGAGGGACGCGTATTATCATCAGCTGGGACCCTAATCTGGTTAATTTGATGGTTTTGGACCGACACCCTCAGGTCATCCACTGCCTTATCAAACCGGTCAATGGGAACAATGCTTTCTATTGTTCCTTCGTGTATGTTCACCATAAAATGATCCCTCGACGGGAGTGTTGGGATGCCCTTAGACTCCATAAATCGGTAGTGGCTGGTCACCCGTGGCTCTTAATGGTAGATTTCAATGCTATCATTAATCCAACGGAGAGATCTCAAGGGTCGTCTAATATATCTAGAAGCATGTCAGAAATTCGGGAATGTTTCTTTGATTCCGAGCTTGAAGATATCTGCATGGCGGGGCTCAAGTTTACGTGGAACAAAAGCCAGGGCCATGCAAATGGATTACTGAAAAAGTTGGATCAGGTGATTGCTAATGGGGACTTCTTCTCTACCTTTCCCCATGCCAATGCTAACTTCTTGCCGTTCCTTAACTCTGATCACAGCCCTATTGTGGTCACCATCCCGGAAGTCCCAAATGCTAAGCCTAGATCGTACAGGTTCCCTAATTACCTTGTGGGTAAAGCTGGATTCATGCCTGCAGTTTGGGATGTCTGGGTTAATAGGGTTGATGGTATACCTATGTATTCTGTTGTGTCCAAACTCAAAATGCTCAAAAAGCCCCTTCGGAAGCTGAATTATGATCAAGGTAACCTTTTCAAGAAGACTCGTGACCTTAGGCATGAGCTTGAAGCAGTTCAAACAGATATTGTCAATAACCCCCATGACCCAGACCTTCGTGAGGAAGAGATCCAGTACCTTGCGGCTTTTCTTGAGGCATCAAATGATGAGGAGCTCTTTCTTAAGGAAAAAAGCAAAAGTCCAATGGCTCAAAGAGAGGGACCATAACTCCAAGTTTTTCCATAAAGTGGTTAAAGGGAACCAAAACCGTCAAAGGATTCATACCATTGAGACTGCGTCTGGGAGTGTGTTACTGTCCAAAGGGTGGAGGATGCTTTTGTTGATCATTTCCAATTTGTCCTAGGTGTGTCTGTTCAAACTAGCCCAATCTTTTACCCGGGCTCCCTTTTCACTAGGAAAATCAACCCCAGGCTGCTGTGAACATGGTGCTTGAGGTGTCGGATATGGAAATCAAAAACGCTATCTTGGACATTGACGATAATAAGGCTTCTGGTCCGGATGGGTATTCCTCAAAATTTTTTAAAGCAGCCTAGACCGTTATTGGCCCTGAAGTTTGTATGGCTATCCGGCAGTTCTTCGAGAATGGTAAACTCCTGCGCGAGGTCAATGCCACCACCATTGCTTTGGTGCTGAAGAATGGCTCTCCCATGAAAGTGTCTGACTTCCGTCCTATCTCATGTTGTAATGTCATGTATAAATGTATCTCCAAAATCATTGCTAACCGGATCAAGGAAGCCTTTGTTGATGTCATTGATGATAGCCAATGTGCGTTCATCCCGGGGCGCCAAATCAGTGATAATATCCTTCTCACTCAAGAGTTGATAAGGAACTATCACCGTGAGAGAGGTTCGGCCAGGTGTGCCATCAAAATCGACATCCAAAAAGCCTATGACAATGTTGAGTGGGATTTCCTAAATTGTTGTCTGGTTCATTTTGGCTTCCCCCCCACCATGATCCAGTGGATTATGACTTGTGTTACTACGCCCTCCTTCTCTATTTCTGTGAATGGGAATCAAAAAAGGATACTTCAAGGGCAAACGGGGCCTCCGACAGGGTGATCCGTTATCCCCCTACATGTTCACCCTCGTTATGGAGGTGCTTTCCCTTATGATATACAGGAATGTGAAAAGAGACACAGAGTTTAAATTCCACTGGCGATGTGCTGATGTGAATCTCACCCACTTGTGTTTTGCCGATGACTTGTTCTTGTTCAGTCATGGAGATGTCCACTCTGTCTCCACCCTTATGGGAGCGCTTAAGGAGTTCACAGGAGTCTCAGGGCTTATTCCGAGTATCCCTAAAAGCACTGTCTACTATGGAAATGTCCCTCCTGCAGTGATGGAGAACATCAATAGCACCATTCGGTTCCGTGTGGGGACTTTACCTTTCAAATACCTAGGAGTTCCTCTGATTTCCACCAGACTGTATCACAAAGATTGCTCCATTATTAATGATAAAGTTAAAAAGAAGATTATGGACTGGAAAAACAAGTCCCTCCCGTTCGCTAGTAGGCTCCAGCTGATCTCTTCGATCCTTAACTCCCTCTAGGTGTACTTGTCTTCGGTTTTTATCCTCCCTGTCTCGGTTTCATAGGAGATTGAAAAACTTATGCGGGGTTTCCTTTGGTGTCATGGGGAGATGAAGAGGGGCAAGGCTAAGGTCAAATGGAAGGACGTTTGCAAACCCATGAATCATAGAGGGCTTGGCGTGAAGCTCCTTAGGACTTGGAACACTGCTCTCATATCCAAACATGTATGGAACATTATCTCAAATAAGAAGTCGTTATGGGTTAAATGGGTGCATGCTTATAGGCTCAGGGGCCGAAACTTTTGGGAGATTGACTAAGTATGATACAAGCTGGGGATGGAGGAAAATCCTAGACCAGAGGAACACCCTTAGAAATCATATAATCCACGTTATTGGTAATGGGACCAATACGTCCGCATGGTTTGATAATTGGCACCGAGCTGGCCCCCTTTGCCAGTTGTGTTCCTGGTAGGTCTAGATGGGAGGGTGTCCTATCCAGGTATACCAAGGTCGCGGATGTCATGGCTAATGGGAATTGGAATTGGCCCCCGGACTGGTGTCACAGATATCCTATGTTGTTTACCTACCCTCCCTCTCCTCTCAATTTGAACTCGAGTGATAAAATTGTTTGGAGATCGAATAGTGGGATTGACTCCCCATTCCATGTGGGGAAAGTCTGGTCGGACATCCAGGAAATTGGTACGGAAGTCCCCTGGACGAGTAGTGTGTGGTATTCTTAGAATATCCCTCGCCATGCCTTTATTCTTTCGCTGGCCCTTCTTGGGAAATTACGAACCCATGAGCTTGTTAAGGGTTGGCAAGATATTGGGGAAACTAAATGTGTTTTATGTAATCTGGTCCTTGACAGCCTCCAACACTTATTCTTTGAGTGCGGCTATTCTAATGCAGTCTGGACGGAAGTCGGCAAACTTACCTCCTGGGATTCGTTACCTGGTAGCTGGCCCATTATCACTGACCACCTGGGCCGAACTAAAAACAACAAATCCCTGTGTAGTATTGTTAACCGTCTTGCCTTGGGAGACATGGTTTACTATGTGTGGCAAGAGAGAAATATGCGCATTTATGACCATAATAGCAGGCCCACTTCGACTCTCTGTAACATGATAATTGAGTCTGTCAGACTTAGGGTTTTTGGATTGAAAATCACCCAGTCCAATACCGCTATGGTCGTGTTGAAAAAGTGGAAAGTTGATAACTTTGTATGGCATGCCCCTTTCACTAACCGTTCTCATGATACAAATGAACTGAATTAGATGGTGCAACTTGTGTCTCCTCATGTTTGGGTGGAACTGTTGGATTAGGATGAACTTCAATGGGTGGTACCCTACTGGATTCAATGATATGCTGGTGTTGGGAAATTATTGAGAGATTAAAAGTGCTATGAAACTCCTTTCTAATCCTTCTTCCATTCACCGGTTTAATAACATTTTGAGAGTGGGGTGGGTGGTTATCCTTTGGGATGGGAGTGTAAATTATCAGGTGAGGATCTGGGGTGGGGTCGGGATTGGGTTGGGAGCTGAACTAGCTTCTTCTCATTCGAGTGTTGAGAGTAGATTCGGTGAGGTAGGTACTAATGTTGTTGCTTGGGGTGTGGGGTATTTGGTTTGGGCAAGGTACATTTGGAAGCTGCTCGTTAAGGGGATGTGGAGGGGTG
The DNA here is from genome assembly GCA_023525975.1 of Smallanthus sonchifolius. NCBI lineage: Eukaryota > Viridiplantae > Streptophyta > Magnoliopsida > Asterales > Asteraceae > Smallanthus > Smallanthus sonchifolius. The sequence goes on from CM042042.1 coordinate 69,846, forward strand.
GCCGTGTTTACCGAAATTGGGTTTCCAGACATAAATTATGGTTGGTGGAACCCATGTATTGCCACCCTCCTAAGCAAAAGATCTATGCTACAAAATGCCGAAGATTTACTAGCCGTAGGGTTATGGTGGACGGTTGGTGGTGCAATCTGCCGAAGCCCAAAAAGGACCGAAATGTGTTATTAACCTTGTACAAAAGAGATGGGCTGCAATGGACTATTCAGGACTTGAAGACTTGGAGCCCTCCTTGGGGTGTGGTCGATTGGGCCCATCGGCCAAAGGGAAAGAATAACCGGGGTGGGCTTTTGCGTGTGGCAAAGCCGCTGCAGCTGGAGGGCTCCCCTAGCCAGGTGGGCCACATTAGAAGCATTGTAACCGTTAGTAATTCCCATATTGTCTGGTACAACTACAACACGCCTATACCTATGAATTGGTGTAGCTTTTGGAGTAGCGAGAGACTGATGGAGTTGGATCTTAATCAATGTTATTCGGAGAGGATTGAGAGCCATTCCCATCATATTTCTGGTGAGTGGGGGTACTGTCATATGAGGTTGCAGGTCCCCATGCCCACTTACCACCTCTTGTGTAGTCTAGCTTTATGGTTGTATGTTGTTTTGTATGTTTGGTGTATGGTTTATAGTTGTAGGATCTCCCGTCGGATCATGAGTAGGTATCAATACCTCCCGTTTTTGTATAGTAGGGATGGTACTACATATGATGATTGGGGGCATATCTGGGGTCTTGACATAAGGTTTGAGACCCAGGTTAGGCTCTCCCATGGGTATGCCCTTGTTCGGGTGTAACTTGTCTTTTTGGTTGTTATACATTTTTCGGGCATTGCCCTTTATCCTAAAAAAAAACCCTAAACCATAAACCCTAAAGAATGTTTCATTTGGAAAAAAGCTCTACACACACTTAACGGTGAGAGAGAAAGTGCTCTCAAGTTTCAGCCGCATTTTTTGTTCCTGCCGAACACTTTCTTGCCTGAAAATTCATTCAAACACCGCCATCCTCCTTCGCTACCTACGCAAACCGCCACTCCTCCTCCTTTTCCGGCCAGTATTTTTGATTCTAGATCGTGACTTTACTTTCGGGTAACCAACTTCATTCGCCACCATAAACCATCACCTTTCTCCTCGGTTTTCATGTCGAGAAAGAAAGAGCCACCCCCATCTGCCCTGCCTTCCCGCCGGTCTACTAGGGGTACTAACCGGTCCTCTGATGTTGTGGATGGTTTCGATTTAGAGTCCCTTGTCATGCCGGTGGTGGGGCTTGGATCTAACCTGGAGGCGGCAGCTAGGGTTCCTCAGCCGCCACCTATAGTAATCTCATCGGGACTGGATAAAGATGCACGTCCAATCCAGTCGAACGCTAGATCCGGGATGCCATCGCTACAGGCCGTGAACTTAGAGAAGGATGCATGTCGAGTTAACAAGGAACAATCAACTGTACCGGGATCGAATACTTCGTCGGAGTTTCATCTGCTTCGGTGCGAGATGTGGACAACACAGCTGACAAGGTTGGTTTGTCCACCCCACATTCACCGGTTTACTCTTCTGCCGGAAAATCGAGCTCTGCCGGACAGGCCGGATAAACTATTTTGGACCCCACTGGAAAAACGGGTTCCGCCGGAATTGTTGGTCTGGAATCTACCGGATCTACGGACAATTTTTCGATGCCGACCCCGTTGTTTTCTTCATCGTTCAAGGCGAAAATGATGGAATCACTTGGAAGTGTCTCTGCTAGAAAACCGGGTTTTGCCGGATTAATTACACAGCCATCATCTCAGTCGCATCCTCCAACTAGATGCTATAAGTCAATTCATGGGTCATGGATAATTTATTTTGGTTATGCTAGCTCTATGATTGTTTTATGATTTGTTTTGTTTTTGGTGTTGTGGTTCCCCTCTCTATGGTATAAAGGCCCAGGAAGGGGGGATGCACTTAGTTTGTAATCCCCATTTAATTTTAATAAAACTTTTACCATGGGCATTGTCCATTTCCCAAAAAAAAACCCTAAACCCTAAACCCTAGGATTCTCTCATTTGTGATTTTTTGTGTGTGTTTTCCAAGGTGTGTTCTCTCTAGCCCCTCTCCTGATTTCCTCCCCCTCGCCTCCTTTTTTTCGGATCCGGCCATCTACATTCGATCCTATACGGGTTTCTAATCCGTTGGAGAAGGGTTTACGCTCACACGGCAGGAGGTAGAGGACGGAATAGGGTGGGGGTTGGGGTTGGCGGCAGGGGCTTGTGGTCAAATCTTTCTCCTCCTGGATTTTCTGATCAGAAGACGTTTTTGCACTTCGGACAGCCACCTTATTCTTTACCGGGCGCTAGGATGGATTTCGAAGATGGTAGCATGCCCGTTAGCAGGTGGTTTTGGTTTGCTTAGGAGCCGCTCATCGCCCTTGACGAGCTGACATGCTCTCTAGCCGAAGGGTTGGGGGCGGGTTTGTTATTGGTGTTTGATGCTTGAAATCGGTTTTTCGGTGAGATGGTGTGGGATGCGGCGGAGTTCGGGTATTGGTTCTTGTGGCAGTCACACTATGGAGATGGACTCATGAATCGGGTGAGTGTTTCTTCCGATTTAGCTTTGAATTGAAATCGTAATATGAAAAAGGGTTAGCCGGGTTTTTTCTTTTAGCCGTCGGAGTAGCCGGAAAAGCGTCGGTCGCCGGATGGCGGCTAGGGTTTGTCGTGGGGACGATGGCGGGGCCGTGGGTTAAAGCTGGACTGGTCCGCTTGCATGGGGCTGGGCTGTGGCCTACGGGATTGGCCGGTCGTGGACCCGCATGTGGGTTTTGAGGTTTGGGTTTGTGTGCTCGTTGTGGGTGAGCCCAACTAGTGCATGGGTTCTTCGTGTACACGGGGGGTTCTTTTTGGAGGTGCTTTGGGCCGGACTAGGTGTTGGAAAGGGTGGGATGGTGCATGGGAAGGTTTACGTGTGCATGGGTTCCCATGTATGTTGACGGCTTTCTTGGTGTGTCATCGGGTAGCTATGTAACACTAGGGAATTGGGTTGGCAATACGTATATGGGGCTCGACCGGAATTTCTTGGTACTTTCGATCTTGTGATGGAGCTTTGTTAACTTGGTATTGGGCATGGTAAGGATGGCTACTCGGTTTAAATGTATAAAGATCAATGTTTTTACACGGTAAGGTTTAGTTATCGGTTTTAGTGCTTATTCCATGTGTGAATTGGGTGACATTTATGGGGTTGGATTGCTCAAGTTTGCTTGGTTGGGTGTTATGTGTCTATTGCTTGCCTAGTTGGTATGTCTCACTGGATAGGGTTGGCGATGGTTACCTAGTATTCTATTGAGTTTTTGGCCATTGTGGATTGTTTGGGGCTTTGTTCTCTTGAGTTGGGGCATGGTAAGGATGGCTACTCGGTTTAAATGTATGAGGCCCATGGACTTGTACACGGTAAGGTTTAGTAATCGGATTTAGTGCCTTTTCTCATGTGTGAATTGGGCGTCAATTGGTTTGGATGGGTGGAAACTCTTGGGGTATTTGGTTTTTTGTTGCTTGCTCTGTTATGATGTCTTATCGGAAGGGGTCTGAGCTCGGGAGGATTTCTAGGATGGGCGGTTCCCTTTGATTCATCGATGGCCTCCTCCTTTTCTTTTCCGGGCCTTAGTTATGATAAAGAAGACGGAGACCATGCTTAATAGGAGGATCGGGGTCGTGCCTTCTGGCTTCGGGTTGGGGGCGGGTGTAGTTACGGGAGGGTGATGCTTGAAGGGTTTTTTGTCCAATTCGAGCCGACTAAGGGACAAAGGTTTGGGCTTGCAATCTATGTTGCAATCCATCGTGGAGATTCGTTCAAGATCCGGGTGAGTTTTCCTCCGATTCAGTGCTTGATTTGGAATCGTAATCCTGAAAATAGGTCTTGTCAGGTTTTCCTCTTGGCCTCCGGAATCGCTGGAGCTGTTGGGGTCGCCGGAATGATGGCTAGGGTTTGTTACGGGGATGAAGGTGGGGCCGGGGGTTGAATATGGGCTGGTCCGCTTGCATGGGGGTGCCCGTTCTGGGCCGTTGGGCTGAAGGATGTGTTGGATCTCATGTGGGTTTTCAGTTTTGGGTTTGCATGCTTGGTGGGGATTGGCTTTACGTCTGCATGGGCTGGTTTCGAGTGTTGGTGGGTCGTGGTGGGTCATTGGGCTGGTTTAGCGGCTGCTTGTGGCTCGGGTGGGCTGGGTTTGGGCTTGACCGATTCGGGTTGCTTGTGGGTTTGGGTTTGGGTTATGGCTTGATGAGGTGGGCTCACGGATTCTTAGGCTTTAGCGCGTGTGGGGTTGAATCACGGGGTTTGTGCCAAGCATGGTTTGGACGCCGGGTGGAATGGGGAAAGGTTTGGGTGGACGTGTGCATGAAAGTTCCATGCATGGGGATACCCTATTTTTTTGCCTCAGATGATGTAACAACGAGACTGGGTAGGTGACGGGTATTTGGGCCAGTTGGAGATGATTCTTAATTCATGAAGGTTTATTTGACGCTTTGCTCTCTTGGCTTGGGCCATGGTAAGGATAGCTATTCGGGTTAAATGTATGAGACCAACCGGCTTGTACACTGTAAGGTTTAGTTGCTCGGTTTAAGTGCCTTTTTCCATGTGTGGGTTGGGCATGATTGTTTTGAGATTGCTTGTGGTGGGTCCTTTATATTTGGTTACGTACTTAGTTATGATATAACACTGGATAGGGTGGGTGAGGGTTACCTGGTACTCCCTTGAGTTTTTTGGCCATTGTAAATTGGTTGGGGCTTTGTTCTCTTGAGTTGGGACATGGTAAGGATGGCTACTCGGTTTAAATGTATGAGGCCCAAGGACTTGTACACGGTAAGGTTTAGTTATCGGTTTTAGTGCTTTTTCTCATGTGTGAATTGGGCGTCAATTGGTTTGGATAGGTGGAAACTCTTGATGTAGTTTGGTTTTGTGTTCCCTACTCTGTCATGATGTATTAATGGATGGGGTCTGAGCTTGGGTGGATCTTCTCTTCTTTGGGCTTAGACTTGGATGGATTTGTTTATGGACCTGCATGCCAAGTATGTCTCATTTAGGCCTGCGTGCCTATTTTGTATTATTTTGTTTTGGTTGGGCCTGCGTGCCTTAGTATGTCTCATGTTTGGTTTGGGCTTCGGCCTATTAGTATGTCTCATTTGCTTCTCGTGGTTCCCCCCCACCATGGAAAAAAAAGCCCAGGAGGGGAGGATCCACGCCGTATGTAACACCATTTTATTTAATAAAACATTTACCTAGGGCTTTGCCCTTTTTCCAAAAAAAAAACCCTAAACCCTAAACACTAAACTTTAAACCCTAAACCCCAAAACCCTAGACCCTAGACCCTAGACCCCAGACCCCAGAACCCAGACCCTAGACCCCAGACCCCTAACCCTAGACCTCTAACCCTAACCTCTAAACCCTAAACCCTGAATTAATTTGGATGAAAGTTCTTCTGGAACTCGGCATCAAGCCATCATCCCCCACACTTTGGTGTGACAATTTAGGAGCCACCTACCTCTCAGCAAACCCTGTGTTTCATGCTCGCACAAAGCAAATCGAAGTGGACTTTCATTTTGTTCGTGAAAAGATAGCTCAGGTACAACTAAAAGTTTAATTCATATCCACACATGACCAAATTGTTGATGTCTTTGCCAAGCCTCTACAGTCACAGAGATTCCTATTTTTACGGTCCAAGTTGCAGGTCATTCTCCGCCCTTAACTTGATGGGGAATGTTAGACTATTCATGTTAGGTCTTATATTTACATCTTGGTATATTAGAGAGTACCATCTTGTAACATCTTGTCTTATATAGTCTCCTGTATTGTAACTCTTTTATCATCAATCATAATACAACCTTACGGTTCCACGGTTTACATTGACACGTTGCAATATTGCATTCATGTTGCTATTATTTCCTGGAGTTTGCCTTGGGTTTATCCTTGAACTATTGCTGCATTATTTTACTGCCAACACGCTGTAGAAGTAACTAATTCCAAGCTGAAATTTACTTCTATTCTTGTGTGTGTGTGTAATATATTGATTCATCTATATTGCTATGTCAGGACACTGCGAGATCTTTGATCGAGGATGATACATATTATACCATGGCGTTACTCACGAGAGGAGCTTCTCATGGTCATGGCCCTCGGAGCCTTCTTTGTTTAATATGTAATTGTCTTGTTACCAAGGACTCTCCCTCTACCTCTGGGATTCGAGTTTATATTTGTGTATGCAAGACATTTACATTACGAACCGACCTCACATACAGGCAGCCCCATTTGTACCCCAAAGAAAAAGGGTGTGAGGTCTAGCGGTAACTCGGTCTCTGCTAAGAACGGGTTGGTGAGTAAGTCGTTACCAAAGCACAAGTTATCACAAGGGACCAGTGTCGTTCACCTACTGTCACACCCCCAAAATCCACTAACGGAGTTTGACCGTTAGGAGCGTGACATACCAGAATCTCAGTCATTAGTTACTTTAAACGACTCTATATGAGTTTAAGAAAAACCACTAGCATTGCTCATAGTCACGATGCAACACTAGTAATGAAAACACTGATTAAATGTAAGACTTGCGGAAGCGAAAAGTTAGATGAAAAGCATGCGCCAAAACAGTCGCGCCAAAAATAAATAATTCAACAATAAATAAAAATAAATAGTTCTTGCGTTTGAAAATGATGGACTTCGAATGCATGCATGCCTTAGCTTGTGCTTGTACCTTAATGACCTGAGAAAACATGCTAAAACGTGTCAACACTAGGTTGGTGAGTTCACAGGTTTCAATGTTTGTAAAGTTTACTAGATAATACCATTTACAATTTATATCATAGGTAGCTAACCTAGTACATGTTACTAAAGCGTTTCGACACCGAAGCTGACTGTTTATGTTTGTACTGCCTCCCACCATGACTATCATAATCAATGGTGAATGTTTAGGTCAACGTTACACCCGTTCGACTACCTGTCGTGTTAGCGCGACTAACACGGGTGGGGCTTGTCAATGCCCGGTAGTACTACTCAAGATTACCTCGCTAACCCATATACTAACGGTTCGATAAGTAAGGACTTTCATTATATGTTTGCGCTTAGTACACAAGTGATATAAAAGAAATGTAAGATCTAAATGTTCGTACCCATGTTTTCTCCCCCAAGTTTAAACCATAAGAAAAGGACCTTAGAGTGCGTGCGAAAGAAAGCGAACTTAGAATGCTTGACGACTAACTGACATCTATAAACACCGGTTTATAAGTGTGTGTTTGTGCAAGATGATAGGAACCCTTAGTATCCAAACAATACTATTGTTTAAGTGTTTAGAAAAGGTTTGACTAAGTTTGACCAAGTTTGACTAAGTTTGACCAAGTTTGACCAAGTTTGACCCGAAGACCCGTTGGTGACCCGTTCAGTGATTTAATGTTTGTTCAGTATAACACTTCTATATTATACACAATGATCATGCTGTAGCACTTAGCAACAAATCCTATTTGTTCTAACAAGATAGCAAGTTTCCATAAGTAGCAGATTTCTATAAATAGAAAGTTTCCAAAAATAGCAGATTTCTATAAATAGGAAGTTTCCAAAGATAGCAGGTTTGTTCGGGACTCATGTTTCGTGGAAACTATCATCATTGATATATTCATAGGATCACTCCAACATGTTCTAGTTCATCACATCACATAACAATTGTCTAGAACCTAAACATGCAAATCATAATTCAAGACAAAGTTGCTATCTTTAGTAACCTAGGACTAGCATGCGTGATTTCAAACACCTAACACGTTACAACAAGCTATTGTGTCTTATCTAACATAGTGCTATCATCAAACCATATCACGCATGTCTAAATTGCAAGTTATAACCACTTTTAACAATTAAAGTTTCCTTATTTGGAAAGTTGGTAAAACCGGGTTATGTATTCAAAATCTGATTTCACAAATCATGTAAACATGTATCAAGTAACACATAACCATCATCACCTCATCCTAATCATGTCTAGCATGCAAGATAGAAATCATAAAAAGTTTCCTCTTTTAGTAACTCATCCATTACACGTTTTATTCACGCAATTAACACGTCTAATCAATCTCAAATCTTTCAACTAATATAACTACAACTATATTAATCATAATCCACGTCTAGCATGCGATTCCTACACATCACATAATCAACAATATTCAATTTCCACATCATATGCCAACTAGGGTTTCATAGGTGTTCATAAAATCATCAATACGATGCCACAATATCAAACAATTAACCAATTCGTTATCATATTTCAAAATCATTAAGTTTGGATAATCTAGGGTTTCGATCTCAAAAATAAAATTGAAAAAGTGACGAAATCAGATGAAACGACTTACGCAGAGATGTTAGAAACGCCTAGACTAGCACGTATCTACTTCCGGATTCACGATCGGGGCTCGATTGAGGTGTGTTTGGGGTTGATTTTGTCTCGACAACGGGGTGGGGGGTTGGGATCGATAGCGACGGCTAGGTGGTTAGGGTTTATGTTTAATTTTTTTTTTATAAAGTTTATATATATCCTTAATTGTGTTTATGGGTTTTTAAGTTGGGCTTCAAGTTTAATTAAAGCCCGTAGACTCTAATTAATTTAAATGACACCTATTTAATAATTATAAATTTTGATTTATATTTTTATAAAAACTCCAACTTTTATAAAAATATTGCATGCGGTTAATATTCGATAAACACGTACAAGAACAATAATATTCACATGATTCACGTAATCATATAAAACTCATAATTTATATTAAATATTAATTTCGTAATGTTCGTAATGTTAATTTCGATTAATCACCAACGTTCCGGGTTAGACTCGAGTGCGATCCGCTGTGTGTGAACTGACTGACACATTTAATTAACCTAATTAAATGCAATGTACGCGTGACTAACTGAGATAACTGAGTTTGTAACAAATAATGTTTGAACTAACGAGGTTTGAGTTAACGGGGTTAACCTGAAATTGCCGGATGTCACATCATCCCCTTGTTGAAAGAATTTTCGTCCCGAAAATTAAACGAAGTTCGTAACGTTTGAAACAAAAGTTTAGGTTTGTCACATCATCCCCTTGTTGAATTAAATTTCGTCTCGAAATTTAGTTAGTACCTTCCGTGTTTGCCGTTGACTGTTTGAAAAGGTGAGGATACTTTTTCATCATCTGATCCTCTCGTTCCCACGTGAACTCCGGTCCACGCTTCGAGTTCCAGCGAACTCTGACAATAGGTATCTTACTGCGCTTGAGAGTTTTGACCTCTCGGTCCATGATCTCAACTGGTTCCTCAATAAAACGTAGTTGTTCATCAATTTCCAACTCCTCGAGTGGAACTACAAGTGTCTCATCTGATAGGCACTTCTTTAGGTTTGAGACATGAAAGACATTATGCACTCCATTGAGTGTATCTGGTAGGTTCAGTTGGTATGCTACTGGACCGATCCTTTTCTCTATCTCGAATGGTCCAACGTAACGCGGGTTTAACTTTCCTCGTTTCCCGAAACGAATCACACCTTTCCAAGGTGAAACCTTTAATAACACTTTGTCGCCCACTTGAAATTCTAGCGGTTTTCTGCGCTTGTCTGCGTAACTCTTTTGACGGTCACGAGCTGCCGCCATACGGTTCCGGATTTGCACAATTTTCTCTGAGATTTCATGCACAAGTTCAGGACCCGTAAGTTGGCTATCTCCAACTTCAGCCCAACAAAGTGGTGATCGACACTTTCTCCCGTACAAAGCCTCGAACGGTGCTGCTTTAATGCTGGTATGATAGCTGTTATTGTAAGAGAATTCCACTAAAGGCAAGTGAGTCTCCCAACTGTTTCTGAAATCGATCACACAAGCCCTTAACATGTCTTCTAGGGTTTGAATGGTACGCTCACTCTGGCCATCTGTTTGAGGATGATACGCTGTACTCATGTCCAGGCGCGTGCCTAGAGCTTTCTGTAATGATTGCCAGAAACGTGAGGTGAATCGGGCGTCTCTATCGGAAATGATGGAGATTGGCACTCCATGTCGAGATACTACTTATTTAAGGTATAGACGAGTTAACTTTTCCATTTTATCGGTCTCTTTGATAGCAAGGAAATGAGCGGATTTTGTTAGGCGATCCACTATCACCCAGATTGTGTCACATCCAGTAGGGGTTCGGGGTAATTTGGTTATGAAATCCATGGAAATCTGCTCCCATTTCCACATTGGTATTTTCGGTTGTTGAAGTAATCCGGATGGCTTTTGGTACTCCACCTTGACCTTGGAACAAGTCAGACACTTGCTCACGTAGGTGGCTATGTCGGCTTTCATGTTTGGCCACCAACACAAAACCTTGATATCATGATACATCTTGTCGGATCCCGGATGGATAGAGTATCGGGATTTGTAAGCTTCATCCATGACTAGATCTCTTAGGTTTCCATATACTGGTATCCATATTCGTTCCGCGAAGTAACAAATACCATCTGCTTTAACCTCAAATTGTTTCTCCATACCACGAGTGGATTCCAATGATAAGTTCTCCTCTTTTAAAGCTTCGAGTTGGGTATTGCAGATTTGTTCGGGTAATCCTGTATGAATAGTGAGTTGTAATGCTCTAACCTGTTGGGGTTTGGTTTCTTTTCTGCTTAGGGCATCGGACACCACATTAGCTTTGCCCGGATGGTACTTGATTTCACAATCATAGTCGTTTAAGAGCTCGATCCAACGACGTTGACGCATGTTCAACTCTTTCTGCTCAAAAATATGCTGAAGACTCTTGTGATCGGTGTAGATGGTGCACTTGGTACCGTACAAGTAATGTCTCCATATCTTGAGTGCAAACACCATGGCTCCTAACTCCAAATCGTGAGTCGTGTAGTTCTTTTCGTGGATTTTTAACTGTCGAGAAGTGTATGCGATAACCTTGTCGCGTTGCATCAACACACAACCGAGACCTTGGATGGAGGCATCGCAATACACCACAAAGTCATCTGTTCCCTCTAGTAGAGACAGGATAGGTGCGCTACATAGTTTCTGTTTCAGTAGCTGGAATGCTGATTCTTGAGTCTCGCCCCAATTATAGGGTTTATCTTTTTGGGTTAAAGCGGTGAGGGGTTGGGAAATCTTTGAAAATCCTTCGATAAAACGACTGTAGTATCCGGCCAATCCTAGGAATTGCCGAACTTTGGTTGGAGTTATGGGTGCTGCCCAATTCTTGATAGCTTCCACTTTGGCTGGATCGACATGTATTCCTTTCTCATTGATCACATGTCCTAGAAATTGAACCTCGCGAATCCAAAAATCGCATTTGGAAAACTTTGAGTACAATTGTTCCTGCTTCAGTAGTTCAAGGATCAAACGTAGATGCTCCTCATGCTCTTCCTGACTCTTAGAGTATATGAGGATATCGTCAATAAAAACAATGACGAATTGGTCAAGGTAAGGTTTACACACACGGTTCATGAGGTCCATGAACACCGCGGGTGCGTTAATTAATCCAAATGGCATGACCAAAAACTCAAAATGGCCGTACCGGATTCTGAATGCAGTCTTGGATACATCTTCATCTCGAACTCTCAGCTGATGATATCCAGATCTTAAGTCAATTTTAGAGTAGAAACTTGACCCTTGAAGTTGGTCGAATAAATCGTCAATGCGGGGTAGTGGGTAACGGTTCTTGACTGTTACTTTGTTCACTCTCGGTAATCAATGCACATGCGGAAAGTTCCATCTTTCTTTTTGACAAATAGGACTGGAGCTCCCCATGGCGATGAGCTCGGTCGGATGAAACCTTTATCCAACAACTCTTGCATTTGTGTGGATAGCTCCTGCAACTCGCTTGGTGCCAGTCTATAGGGTGCCCGAGCAATAAGCGCTGCTACGGGTGTTAGGTCAATCTGAAATTCGACCTGACGATGAGGTGGAAGGCCAGGTAGGTCTTCAGGGAATACTTCTGGGAATTCACGAACGATAGGGATATCTTCTAACTTTTTCTCCTCGGTGGAATTGTCAGCGACAAGGGCTAATATCGCGGTATGACCCTTACGCAGACACTTCTGAGCCTCATGAAAGATATGATGCCCATGACCGCACCACTTCTTTCGCCCTGAACGGATAGGATCTCTCCACTAGGAAGGGGTATACGAACGATCTTCTCACTACGATGATCTCAGCTTGGTTTTTAGACAACCAATCCATGCCCACAATTATGTCAAAACTGCCAAGTGTAACTGGCATGAGATCGATGTCGAGTTTGTGACTAGAAAGTTCTAACTGACATCCCTTGAGAATGTGGGTTGCCTCGATTACTTTACCGTCAACTATCTCTACGGTATAATGGTGTTCTAATAAAGTTGGGTTTATTCCTAACCGACTACTAAGTTCTCTAGATATAAAACTTCTATCGACGCCAGTATCAAAAAGTACAGAAGCATAATGATCGTTTAAGAGAAACATACCGTTCACCACGTTCCGATCATTCCGAGCTTCTCCCGATCCAATCACAAATGCTCGGCCCTTTGCACCATTTCCGTTGTTATTACCATTTCCACCCTGGTGGTTATTACCATTTCCATTACCACCCTGATGATTGTTGCCATTTCCATTCCCGTTTCCGTTTCTCCTCAACTGCGGGCAATTTTTCTTGAAATGCCCTTCTTTACCACACTCAAAACAGCCTTTGGGTGCGTCTCCAGGTGGTGTCTGTTTGTTCTGCAGATCTACTCTACAGTCTTTAGCCAAATGACCCATCTTTCCACACCGGTGGCAACGGTACCGGTCACATGCTCCATGATGGTGGAAATTACATTTGTTGCACTTCGGGTATTTGCCAACATATGAACCCTGATTCTGTTGAGAAGAGGTAGACTGATTGTTGTTCTTTGAAGGTTCAAGCTTACGATGTTGCTGTTGTTTCTGAGAAGGTGGGTTTGACTTGAAAGTTTTGGGGAATGAACTGTCAAACTTCCGTTTGTTGTCAGTTGTCTTTGATAACGCACCTCTAGGGGGTAGAGTGCCCTGGGCGACTGCCTGATCGGTTAGCCTGTGAGCTAACCTGATTGCTTGCTGGATTGTAGTAGGATTAGAAGAAGTCACCATGCTCTGAATTTGCGGGACCAAACCATCAATGAATTTCTCGATCCTCTTATAGGGAGGTGTTACCATTTGCGGACACAAGTTCGCCAGTTCATGCGAACGAGTAGTGTAGGCTTCAATCTCATATCCTTCCATATTGAGGTTCCAGAACTCGCCCTCAAGTTGCTGTACTTCATCGCGGGGACAATACTCCTCCCGCAACATAGTCTTAACCAAAATCCAGAAACATCTGTTAGATGGGAACAACCCTGCCAATCTAGGTTCAAAAGAAAAGATATAAATAAGAAATGACGATAGAAAATCAAATGCCACTGCCAGCTGATGTAACATCAGATGCTGCATCATCGTCCTCGTCCTGGTCTCCTGCAGGTGCATCCTCTGGTGCAACTCCTGCCGCTTCAGCAGCTGCAAGTCGAGCCTCCAATTGCTCGATCCTAGTGTGGAGAATATCTAGGTTCCACTCTGCAGTGTTCAGCCGGTCTTCCATATCCACACATCCATTTGCCAAATTCTCATGGACTTTATCAGTGAGTGCAAAATCTGAAGTTAGTTTGTCAATTTTCTGTTAGTTTGTCAATTTTCTGATTCATCAGAATATATCGCTCTAATATACCTGAAATCTCCCCTGTTGCATCTCTCATGTTCCGGATCTCCCGGTCCATCCTAGCCACAAAGGCAGCTATCACCTGCTCATAGGGGTACTGCAATGGTGGAAAAGCTCGTACAGAAGATGATGAAGAAGAAGAAGAAGCAATGTCAGTAGTGAGTGGAGGTGGGACTTCCTCCTCGCGGATCCAGTTCCTGATCCTATCGGGATACTCCCAGTCCTGCGTGTTGCCTCTGACACGCACATGAATAGGCTCGTCATGCCCTACAGTGGTATTGATCGGGTTGAGTCGACGTCTCCTTGCCTATGGCAAAGGTACGGTAGGAACATCTTGCTCCTGAACGACTGGGGATGCGGGTGAATTAGGCGGGGTCGACATTTCTTGTAACAGGATGAGTGAGTGTCATGTTTGAGTGTAAGTGTTGTGTAACTAATGCATGTGCGTGGTTATAGTCTAGTATGCATTTCCTAGTTCTCTATAACCAATGTCTCTGATACCAATCTGTCACACCTCCAAAATCCACTAACGGAGTTTTACCGTTAGGAGCGTGACATACCAGGATCTCAGTCATTAGTTACTTTGAACGACTCTATACGAGTTTAAGAAAAACCACTAGCATTGCTCATAGTCACGATGCAACACTAGTAATGAAAACACTGATTAAATGTAAGACTTGCGGAAGCGAAAAGTTAGATGAAAAGCATGCGCCAAAACAGTCGCGCCAAAAATAAATAATTCAACAATAAATAAAAATAAATAGTTCTTGCGTTTGAAAATGATGGACTTCGAATGCATGCATGCCTTAGCTTGTGCTTGTACCTTAATGACCTGAGAAAACATGCTAAAACGTGTCAACACTAGGTTGGTGAGTTCACAGGTTTCAATGTTTGTAAAGTTTACTAGATAATACCATTTACAATTTATATCATAGGTAGCTAACCTAGTACATGTTACTAAAGCGTTTCGACACCGAAGCTGACTGTTTATGTTTGTACTGCCTCCCACCATGACTATCATAATCAATGGTGAATGTTTAGGTCAACGTTACACCCGTTCGACTACCTGTCGTGTTAGCGCGACTAACGCGGGTGGGGCTTTTCAATGCCCGGTAGTACTACTCAAGATTACCTCGCTAACCCATATACTAACGGTTCGATAAGTAAGGACTTTCATGATATGTTTGCGCTTAGTACACAAGTGATATAAAAGAAATGTAAGATCTAAATGTTCGTACCCATGTTTTCTCCCCCAAGTTTAAACCAAAAGAAAAGGGGCCGTGAAACTCACCTTAGAGTGCGTGCGAAAGAAAGCGAACTTAGAATGCTTGACGACTAACTGCCATCTATAAACACCGGTTTATAAGTGTGTGTTTGTGCAAGATGATAGGAACCCTTAGTATCCAAACAATACTATTGTTTAAGTGTTTAGAAAAGGTTTGCAAGTTTGACCAAGTTTGACTAAGTTTGACCAATTTTGACTAAGTTTGACCAAGTTTGACCAAGTTTGACCAAGTTTGACTAAGTTTGACCCGAAGACCCGTTGGTGACCCGTTCAGTGATTTAATGTTTGTTCAGTATAACACTTCTATATTATACACAATGATCATGCTGTAGCACTTAGCAACAAATCCTATTTGTTCTAACAAGATAGCAAGTTTCCATAAGTAGCAGGTTTCTATAAATAGAAAGTTTCCAAAAATAGCAGGTTTCTATAAATAGGAAGTTTCCAAAGATAGCAGGTTTGTTCGGGACTCATGTTTCCAAAAATAGCAGGAAACTATCATCATTGATATATTCATAGGATCACTCCAACATGTTCTAGTTCATCACATCACATAACAATTGTCTAGAACCTAAACATGCAAATCATAATTCAAGACAAAGTTGCTATCTTTAGTAACCATGACTAGCATGCGTGACTTCAAACACCTAACACGTTACAACAAGTTATTGTGTCCTATCTAACATAGAGCTATCATCAAACCATATCACACATGTCTAAATAGCAAGTTATAACCACTTTTAACAATTAAAGTTTTCTTATTTGGAAAGTTGGTAAAACCGGGTTATGTATTCAAAATCTGATTTCACAAATCATGTAAACATGTATCAAGTAACACATAACCATCATCACCTCATCCTAATCATGTCTAGCATGCAAGATAGAAATCATAAAAAGTTTCCTCTTTTGGTAACTCATCCATTACACGTTTTATTCACGCAATTAACACGTCTAATCAATCTCAAATATTTCAACTAATATAACTACAACTATATTAATCATAATCCACGTCTAGCATGCGATTCCTACACATCACATAATCAACAATATTCAATTTCCACATCATATGCCAACTAGGGTTTCATAGGTGTTCATAAAATCATCAATACGATGCCACAATATCAAAAAATTAACCAATTCGTTATCATATTTCAAAATCATTAAGTTTGGATAATCTAGGGTTTCGATCTCAAAAATAAAATTGAAAAAGTGACGGAATCAGATGAAACGATTTACGTAGAGATGTTAGAAACGCCTAGACTAGCACGTATCTACTTCCGGATTCACGATCGGGGATCGATTGAGGTGTGTTTGGGGTTGATTTTGTCTCGGCAACGGGGTGGGGGGTTGGGATCGATAGCGACGGCTAGGTGGTTAGGGTTTATGTTTAATTTTTTTTTATAAAGTTTATATATATCCTTAATTGTGTTTATGGGTTTTTAAGTTGGGCTTCAAGTTTAATTAAAGCTCGTAGACTCTAATTAATTTAAATGACACCTATTTAATAATTATAAATTTTGATTTATATTTTTATAAAAACTCCAACTTTTATAAAAATATTGCATGCGGTTAATATTCGATAAACACGTACAAGAACAATAATATTCACATAATTCACGTAAAGTCACGTAATCATATAAAACTCATAATTTATATTAAATATTAATTTCGTAATGTTCGTAATGTTAATTTCGATTAATCACCAACGTTCCGGGTTAGACTCGAGTGCGATCCGCTGTGTGTGAACTGACTGACACATTTAATTAACCTAATTAAATGCAATGTACGCGTGACTAACTGAGATAACTGAGTTTGTAACAAATAATGTTTGAACTAACGAGGTTTGAGTTAACGGGGTTAACCTGAAATTGCCGGATGTCACACCTACAACAGGAGAAAGATTCACTTGATCGTCCGGTTAGTTGTCTACTATTTATACCTTCTTTTTTCTATGTAATCTTGAGTTTCGTGCTGCTGATACTGACTAGAATAGAGGTGTTATCAACAGTATGAAATATTAAGCAACCTTGCTAAAGACAAGAAAAGGATGGTCCAAGTAGATAACATGCCACAGTTGAGGCTTGCACCGCCAGCTGTCTATCAAAAAAAGGTGAAGAAGGGAGTTGCTATGTTGAGGGGGGAAAGTAGTGATAACACCAGCAGTGTCAGTGGTCTTGATAAAATTAAGATGGTCAAGCAAATTAAAGATCCAAAAGCAAAGGGATCAGCTATTCGATTTCCCTTGAAGTAAAACATATTTGGTAAGTTTTCTGCTTGACTGATCTCCGTACCTTTTGGTTTATAACATCCCATATCTTTTGCAGGCAAGAAAAAGACTAGCAGACAATGACATAATGGGTGGTGGTGGGTGTGCACAACTAGCTTAAACCTTGAGGAAAGCTAGCACTCGAGCAAGGGATCTCTCATGTGTCTCTTCATTTGTCAAAGTGTGTGTAGTCTAATGTATGTATTGACCCGCACGTTGGGTGTTGTTGAAGAAGCATCTATCTTTGGACGCAGGATGAAATTATCACTTAGGCCGGGTTTGATTTCTTTAACATAACTCTTCAGCGATAGAGTTCAAAATCCAAGTGATAACAACAGAATTACATTTATCCCATTGCTTAGCAAGGACCCTATAGTATAGTTCAAGCAAGAAGTAATGAAAAATACACTCAAAAGAGAATTTTTTGCTAAAATGGGCCATGAGAGATTGTGTAATCATAATTTAGGGCTTTTCTCTCTAATTTGACACATATGGGGTTGTCGCCCTTTGGAAGGGCGACAGCTTCCTCAAACTCTCACTCTAATCATTTGATGTGTCTGGTCAGTCAGTGAACGCCCTTTGGAATGGCGACAGCTTCTAGTCACACCTCCATCTCAGCTTAAGATCCTTGTCACTATCCTAGTCAAAGTTGTCGCCATTTGGAATGGCAACAGCTTTCTTAATTGAATACAAAAGTTGTCGCCATTCCAAATGGCAGCTGCTTTTGGTGTGTTGTCTAGTCAACCAGGTACAAAGATGTCGCCAATGGGAATGGCGACAGGATTAGGTAGGCAGGTACAAAGATGTCGCCAATGGGAATGGCGACAAGATTAGGTATGCCATACGAGTCATTATCAAATATAATAAAAAATACATTTAAGTACACATAATTTTTAAATAAAATTAAATGATCAATATGCTTGAAGTTTATAAATGTACACTATGACAATCTTAATTGGTAAAAATTTCAATATTCATCAAATATGTTTGCTCCCATATTCGTTCAATTGTATTGGGGTGGTAATGTTTTCTACGAAAATGAGATTATTTCATGTGATAGTTCGACTAAAAGTTGTACGATTATTGTTCAACAGAAAATATCATACGAAGAATTCGTTGATATGATTTATCTTCATCTTCAAATTCAAAAGGAGTTTTATACGTTGAGTATGAAACTATATTACACTTTTCAAGGGTTTTCCCAATCATCTGATATTTTCAATGATCCTAGCCTTGACGTATTGTATTATTTAGCCACAACAGATCCAAGTTTTTGTCCTAACGTATATGTTGGTATTGAGCCAATAACGTTTGTACAAAATTCTAGTTGTAGGGATCTTCTACGTGGTTTTTCTATATATGAGGCTCCTCAACAAACGAATTATTCCAATCAAGAGAATTCTAATTCACTTCAATTTGAAGACGGTCCGTCTACTAATACCAATATTGATGACGACTCCGAGCCGGATACCCCTCCACCAAGCACTGAAGAATCCGAGGGCCTTCCATCAAATGAAGAATCCTCCGATGATGATGCATTCCAAGTTGAAATTCCTCAGTAGTATAATTATACTGCTAACCTTGAATCCTCACATATAGTCACCAACTACTCTCAAGATCCTGAAGAATTGAGAGAGTATGAAGCTGTCGATTTTGATGACGATGAAGACATGGATATATGGAACGATCAGTCTAGACAAATTCGTCTTCGTATGTACTTTAGAGATAAAGAAGAGTTGATGGGTGCAGTTAGGCGATGGAATATAGATTGTAACCGTGAATTATATGTTGCTGAATCCAAAGATAATAAATAGAGGGCAAAATGCTACACAAGAAGCCCTAAGTGCAAAACTAATCATCTAGACGCCCACCCATGTAAATGGTTTGTCTACACGTCCAAAAAGAGCAATGACCACATGTTTAGAATTGTTAAATGGGTGGATAGGCACAACTGCTACGGGACAGTTGTGGAAAACAACAACAGAAGTTTGACAACCAAAGATATTTCAAGACACATCAATCATTTAATTCGTCAAGACATTTCATACCCCGTGAAACAAATCAAGACACATATAAAAAACAAGCTTAGAGTTGATGTTTCTTATAGTAAGGCGTGGCGAGCTAGGAAGGCTACTATAGAGAGGATTTATGGTAGTTGGGTGTAACATTTCTGATTTTTTATTATATGTGTTTCAATTCAATGTGATATATTTCAAACCCAATTTTAATACACTGATCTGTTCTATTCGTACCAACAATTAAATACTATGTTTCAATGCAATCCGCAAATTTTACACGAGTATATCCTATTAAATTCTACATAAGTTCATATTTATACAAATCTGTCAATACTGAAATTTGCAAGGACTGATTATATAAATAACCAGAAACCCTAATAGGCACGGTCGCGCCTCATTCTGGTACGGTCACGTCAAGTGCTTTGGCACGGTCGCGCGCCTTGCTTTGGAACGGTCGCGCCCGGTGCCTTGGCACGGTCGCGCCTCGTATAGTCACTGTCGCGCCTCGCGTCAGTTGAAACGTAAATGCAGTTTTTAAACGCAGAATCGTTTGAATTCGTAACCGGTATACGCATCATTACCATTAACGAAAACAATAAATCGAATAATCACCACAATTACATCCAATAACTCCAAGAAATTCGATTAGTCTCCAAAACCGAAATTCTTTCATTTGAAACCACAATTCGTCTATTCTGAATTGAAATCCTCCCAAGAAAACACTCCATCGAACCCCTCTGAAACTCCCGAAAACCTTGAAGCAGTCGGAATTGCAGCAGAAGACGCCGGAAACCAAACCCGTCGCCGCTGGAACTCGCCTCTTCCGTACGCTATCGATTCATCGTCTTTTCGGGTAATTGAAACCTCATACACTTTCGTCTTAGTCTATAGATCAAAAGCCCCAACCTAATTTGGGCTTACAATAGCTAATTTAACACGAACCCGAATCTAGGGTTCATTCTAAAATGGTTTAATCGAATCCTACTTTGGACATGTTTTAAATGCAATTAACCTATACCAATAGACTAGTAATCACCTAATGGATGAAAGCCCTATGATTTCCAACATTAACATCATAAGATTTAAGCAATTCGTTTCTGTTTTGGAACAGACACGGTCGCGCTAATCTCCTAGCGCAGTCGTGCCTCATGGAGACACGGTCGTGCCAATCCTAGCACGGTCGTGCCTCACACACTCAGACCCGGTCATGCCTCTTGGCTAGACTTGGTCGTGCCTCAGAACCCTAGACACGGTCGTGCCTGGCCAAGACATGGTCGTGCCTAGTGAACAGCTTTGTTATATCTTCTGTTTGATCAACACTGTCGCGCCCTGACTAGCACGGTCGCGCCCGTGGTCCTAGCACGATCGTGCCTTGTCCCAAGCATGGTTGTGTGTGTGAGAAAATCTTGGCAGAATACTAAAATTTATATTTTAAAATCAATAAGCATTCCAAATGAATTTTCAAATAAAAATAATTGATTTTATAAAGATTTATATTAACCTTATTTAAAAAGATCAAATGCCTATTTCTAAAATAAATAGAAGTTATACATGTAAATCTACAAAATTATATTTACACATATTTATAAAAATAGATTAACAAAAGTTAATTATTAAATTATAATTAATATAAAATACCCGATACATTTTTATAACTAAAAGACTAGATTACATATTTTATAAATAAATAAATAAGGTAAAAATTATTTATTTAATTTATATTTAAGAATTATTTATCTAAGTTATACTTAATTACCCCTAATACATACATTATTTTTATAACTAAGTAAATAAATAATAATTTTTATAATTTATTTATTTAGTTATTCAAACTCAAACTTTGATCGAAATGTTCTAAAAATATCCATTTCAAACCTTTCATTTTTATGCAATACCTTCCAAGAACAAACCACTAACTTTATACACATTTTCAATTCAACCCTAGACTTAGACATAGACTATTGTGCACACTATTAATTTAATATACATTCCAATCTAGGTTAACGTTGTGCATTACAAGGCTCAGATTACTATCTAGTCTCTTGTGTTAGCTACGCCTTTTGAATCAAGTGAGTATTACATAGCCCCTTTTACTCTTTTACACTTTTTGGGGTGGAACATGAACACTATACAAACTATTGCTTACATTTACACAAACTACACAAATACAAATCCTCTTTACATTCATGTGTGCAATTTGAGCTTTATGCATGAGTGCTAGGTGTGCTAACTTTTGTGTGCAATTTATGTGCAATCATTAACTATTCAAGCCGACGGTAAACAATGATAGATCTATTGAGTCTGACAAACCCACCCAGATTGGGGTGATTGTTACCTACAACACAATTTTGCATGCTAGTTACAAAGGTTTGATTGTACTTAGTTACACAATAGTTGCTCTCCATAAATGCCTTATTTTATCATGATATGTAAGGATTTGTTTATTCATAATCTATATGCTATCTATATACAAACCTGTGTATGCTCACCAACTTTTTAGTTGACCTTATTTTATTCATGTTTCAGGTGCTAATGTGTGATTTTGATCAAGACTTGCTACACATAAGTTTTGGACCTAGATAATTTTAATAAAGGATCATGTATTTCATTTTATGTACTTGGTTTGATTTTGTTTTGTCTTGAACATTTGCAATGAATTTGAATGATTAATATATTTCAATTTAGTCAACCATGTGCTCATGAACAGTCTACATGTCCCGCCCCGACGTTTCCGCCGTCGGTTGGGGTGTGACATTGGGTGACTAACTTTCAAGAGTTACCTAAGTACATTTCAGCATTACAAGCCTCGAACCCTACTACTGTTTTTGAATGGTTACACAGTCCCTCCGGTTCTTCCCATTGCCAAACCTTTAAGTATATGTTTTGGGCATTTGGGCCGGCAATAAAAGCATTTCAGTTTTGTCAGCCTGTAATATCTGTTGACGGCACCCACTTGAGGGGAGACTATTGCGGGAAGTTGTTAGTCGCAGTTATAAAAAATGCAAACAACTACGTATTTTCGGTAGCTTACGCGATTATCGATGAGGAGACGGTGGACAGCCGGTGTTGGTTTTTGCAACAATTCTGATTCTACATCGCCATGCAATGAGGTCAAAAGTTGTGTGTTATCTCTGATAGACACAAAGGCATTGTTCATGCGATGAAAACTCTTCCAGAATGGAAAGCTAATGGTTTTCATCGATTTTGTCTAAGACACGTCAGAAGTAACTTAATGCAAAAATTTAAGGTGTCTAGATTGAAGCAGTTGTGTTGGGCTATAGGTTCCACAACACAACAAAGGAAGTATGATCACTCTATTATTCTAATGACAAGCCTTGATGCAAATGCGTGGGAATATTTGCAAGCGATAAAAGAGACTAAGTGGACTCTTCTCCATGATAAAAACAATCGTCGTTGGGGAAACCTAACGACAAATATCTCGGAGGGTTTTAAAAGTGCGTTGCGGGGGATTAGGCTTACGCCTATTAAGGCCATTATTGATTGTACATTCAATAAAGCAGTGGAGCACTTTAGAAAAAATAATGAGATTTTACGGGGTTGCGATACACGATTGCCCCCTCGCATTTGGCGTCGGCTTCTTAGCCGTGAAAATCGCTCACAAGAACACGACAAAACAGAGTTCGGTTATATAAGTGGGAGGTACATGGTACGGACGAAACTACAAACAAACGAAACCGATGGAAACGAGTATACTGTCGAGTACCTAAAGGAACATGCACCAGCGGGAAATGGAAAATTGATAGATTTCCTTGCTCACATGCTATTGCAGTTTGTCATCAAAGAGGTGATTCAATTAACAACATTATCAATAAATTACAAACCGTTGCTGCGTATAAAGCGCAATACGATGGTGAATTTTTCCCGCTACCTCACATTGATTATTGGACAGACCCGGGTTGGAAGATTAAAGTAGATTCGTCAAAAATTACCACCTCAAGGGGTAGAAGGCGTGCCAGAAGAATATACAACGAGATGGATGTTCATCATCCCGATCAACCTCGTATTACTAGATGTGGAATATGTAAACAATCGGGTCATAGAAGGAATAATTGTACGAACGCACAAGAGTGATTAGTAGCTTGTTTTGTTGTATTATTAGTGTCTTTTGTTGTTTTGTTTGGTCGATGTTCTAGAGTGTTTTGTTGTTTCATTAGCGTGTTTGTTGTTTTATTTTAGTTGTATTTTAATTTCTCTTGTCAACATAAATTAAACATACTAACATAAACATAAATTACATGCTAATTTTATAAATAAAAATAAAGACTACACTGACATAAAACAAAAATATTGAAATACAAAATACCAAGTCTAAGACTCTGGATTAATATATGTTGGACATCGAAAATAATACAATTTGTCATCCATGGAAAGTCGATACTTCATAGCTATCTCTTGAAAATCCATCGGTATATCTAGTTGTTTACCCATAACCATATGTTTCATTACCATACAAGCATGTACCCTGAATTTTGATGTTGCCAACCAATGTGTCGCGGCTTATAATCATCGTTATCGTAAATGTGGATTATCTTTTCTTCCCTGCCAGACTTCCTCCGGTACCCGATGTTGACCAACAACGCACCAAAATAGACAATAAATTTTGTCAACACCGAATAAACAACTTCTTCATATTTTGGGCGGCTAAAACCATCATAATTGTATTGTGTTAAATTCATACTATTGAGATCAACTCCGATAAGTAACCATTCATTTGCACTAATTAAAAGTGGAAGATAAATATAATCAACATCCCAAAGTGGAAGGGAAAATCTTTTTGTTCCAATTGCAATTGAAATTGCAAATGTATCTTCTGGTTGTAGTAAAAGGTGATTGTAAAACTGTGGTTTTAATATAGCCCAACGCATATTTAAAGGAATATTTTTAATTAGTTTGGTATGTCTCCAAATCATTAGTCTTTCCACCCACGCTTCGATATGCTATAAAAAAACGAAGACATATTATTTTAGAGGAAAACATAATTTAAAAGATACAAAACTATTAAATTTTACGGTTGAGGATAAACGACCGTAGTTTTGGCATCCTAAAAGAGTACCCCAAAATACTTTATCAAGCGCTATAACATGATCAAATAAACGTAAATAACAGACCTCTGCATCTCCGTGTTTATAAAACTGGATAACATTTTTAGACTAGTTTTTCGACTCCTCACACGGAGTCGCCCATTTTGGTTTTTTAGGAGGGTTATGTTCTTGGTTAACCGGTTGAATCTCTTGGACAGGCGAAGATGATGCCCCAACATCTTTTGGTTGTCCCTTTGGTAGACGAAGACGTCTCCAAGGTTGTGACATCCAATTTGATGATTTGTGTATTGGTTGTGAGTGGTATTGATCTTGATCATTTCCTATTTCATGGTGGTTTTCCATGGCTCAAGAGAGAAGTATTTTAATGGTGGGTTTCCATGGACATTGACATGCATTTATAGGGTTAGGATTCATGAAAGAGAAAAATCACTTCTTTTTTTCTAATCGACCCTTTAAAAAAAGTCTGAAACCCCGATTTAGACCAGTTATATCTCTCTCGTATGAGCTTTGTTTCCGACATTTTTTGTTTCGTTGCGAAGCACTCACGTAAAAGATCACGAACGCAAAAACAAAATGTAATGAAAAACGTGTTCTACTAGTATTAATCATGGTCAAAGTTAGGAAATAATCACTTTTTGGCTTCTTTTTTTAATTGACAGCCTAAAAAACTCTAAAACCCCGACTTAGAGCAGTTATATCTCTCTCGTATGAGCTTTGTTTCGGATATTGTTTGTTTCGTTGCGAAGCCCTCACGTAAGAGATCACGAACGCATAAACAAAAAGTAATGAAAAGCGTGTTCTACTAGTATTAATCACGGTCAAAGTTAGGAAATAATCACTTTTTAATATAAAACATTACATTAAAAAAAACGTAACAATGAAATATATATAATTCACTTTTTAAAATAAAACATTAGATTGTGAAAAAAAACACCAAACTTTATAATAACACATAAATTAACCATTTCTTCTTTGTCAGCCTCGTCCTCCACCGTGTCTTTCGTTTGGTCCGTGTCTTCTGCCTGTATCACATAATGGTGGGAGAATATTTTCACGTCTGGGTCTACCGGTAGCTATATTGTATTCATGCATTTCACCATGGAAGTGTACCTCGTCAGCCTCGCCCGCCTCGTTTAGTTGGACGTTTATGTCAACAGGTGAAACCATCCTGTAAACAGTTACGAATTAAGTGGTGTTGGATTTGCAAACTCGGAGAAACCAAGTATTGGGGATGTATTGGCATGTTGACCGAAAGCGGGTAACTGATATTGTGGACTCACCAAAATTTCATCATTTTGTTGGTAATAGTTTGACGAACACACCTCATCATAATTGGGTGACTGATTAAATAAACCAAATGATGATGACATGTCGTCACCCTCATAATTTTGGCTAAAAGGTGGTTCGGTCATATGTGGGGAATACATATCATCACCCAAATTAGGAATAGGGTGGTAACTTGAGGTAGACAAATGTTCTGAAAACGCATTTGGTGAAAAATGATCTTGTTGCACCGGTGAAGTATGATCCATGTTGGTGTTGCCACCATGTCGACGTTGTCTTCTATTTTGTCTCCGCAAGTCCTGAGTTATCGGAGGAACTTGATAATTCCCCACGGTAGGGTTACCACCTTGTGTCGCATACGTCGGCTGATAGTTCATATGATGTTGTGAATTTGCAAAATTCAAGAATTGGTCAGCCATACCCCTTATTTGAGCTTCACCAGATTGCTGCATAATTTCACTCATCCCGTTATACTGCATATGTAATAGTATGTTAAATTTTATTTTTTAACATAAATAAAATAGAATAATAAAAAAAACAAAGGAATAATACCATCATTTGCAATCTCCCACCATCATTTGGAAATCCATGTTGGGCCACCTGCTGATAAGTTGGATTATTTGTGTATAGAAGGGTACGGGACCTAAACCACGTCATGTACTCTTCACATACAATATATGAACCAGTCACATTTCCAAACACAATTTGGTCATGACGATTGATCCATGCATTAACATATTTTTATGCTCGTTTACCCAATTTACGCGCCGTCCACCCGCACGATTTATTTCATGGATTTTTTATGCTCATCTACAGACAAGAGTGTATTTGTGGGAATTGGTTGAAACATGCTAAACTGTCTCATAACCCTGCTTAGTAAATGGGGTTCGACAGTTTCCCAAAATATCAAATATGTCTCGCTCCTCCAAATGTCTTCACCGTCTTTACACATTTGGGTTAGTAAATGAGAAATGGAATCGTATGGCGTCCAGATAAACTAATAAAAAGGTAATTTAGTTAAAATAAAATATATTATTATTTAAAATATTATGTGGTTAGGATTAGTATCATTAAAGATACTTTTTATAATATCAGTTACCTAGTCCTCAGTTAAAGAATGTAAAATAGACCGATATGCGGCCAAACAATGGATGGAATTGTCTTGAAAATCTAAAGACATGTGCCATCTTTAAAAAAAAATAAACCCAGTCAGTTCAACACATGTAATTTAAGAAAAAATTATTGCACTTAAATTAAAATAAAGAGGTATAATTACACAACATAATTCACACACCTAGCTCCATATGGTTTTGTATAATCAATATCATGATAAATTTGTGGGGCGAACCCTGACAGTCTCTCCCAACACAACAACTGCAACAAAAATAAAGGATCACCTAACTCTTGAATATTAATGTCGGTGACTCTGCATAAATGTCGATACAAACAAGCCAATACTGCACTTCCCCAACTAAAACCGGCACATTCAGTTAGGTCTTCGACGTGCTTTAACAGAGAAATATTAACCCAGTTGCTACTAGAATCAAGAAATAACGTTGCACCGATCAAATAATAAATTATTAATCTTGCTCGTTGCATACATTGTAGATCGATTGCGTTGACATGTAGGTCAATTTTGATTTGCTCAAGAAGACGCGGTAGACTAATTTTTTGGTATTTGAAAAAACCCTCACCCGGTGTAAAACCCATCAAATTCTGAATTTTTAATATCACGTCTGCATGTTGTGAAGTTTTATCTACACCACTAACAACATTACCATTAATTGGTAAACCCCACAAAACTTGTACGTCTTGTAGAGTTACCGTGACTTCTCCAACTGGGAAATGAAAAGTGTGTGTTTCAGGAAGCCACCTTTCAACAAGAAGGAAATGAGGTGATGGTCAAGTCGGCGACTACCACAGAGTATTACATCCGCAAAACCTGCCTCGTTTATGTAACGCATAACATTCTCGGGGATGGGATTATGTTGGATATGTGTCCAGAACTTCTCGTCACCGCGTCTAATTATTAGAACCGCGTTATTGTTTGTAGGATCTTGAAAATAGCGATCTGCCCTATGATTACCACTTAAAAATAATAAGTCACCGATCAATGGACCTGATGTAAAACCAGCATCCATATTATAATTGTTGAATAGATGATTGAAAGGAAAAATCAAATATATGGTTCGGTTTGCGGTGATATTTCATGAAAGGATGGGTAAAAAAGAGAATATATAAACACTATAACACTAGTTTCATTTAAATCCACCTTTTTTTACCTAAACCTCTCGCCATTCCAAAGGGCGATGGGTTTGATTTTTTTTATACAATCCTACAGGTGTAAGAATGGTTGAGTGTTGTCGGTAGAAAATTAAAGCTCTCGCCATTCCCATTGGCGACATGTTTGAATTTTTTTGTACAAACCTACGGTGTAAGAATGGTGGTTGAGTGTTGTCGGTACAAAATTAAAGCTCTCGTCATTTCCATTGGCGACAGGTTTGAATTTTTTTGTACAATCCTACAAGTGTAAGAAAGGTGGTTGAGTGGTTGAGTGTTGTCCGGTACAAAATTAAAGCTCTCGCCATTCCCATTGGCGACAGGTTTGAATTTCTGTACTATTTGTAATATCCAAGATTTTCCCGACTAAATTTCTTTTCTAAATCCGTTATAAATACAAATATTTAGAACCTATATTTATCAAATTTATATGCTTATATATATATATAATTGAGACTTATTTTAACATATATATATATATATGTATCTTATGGATAAATGGTATTAAATTCTTAAAACATTATAGATTTATAATTATATAAATAATATAATTTATAAACTTACTTCTAATACTTAAACATGTAGACTATAAATCCTATAAATTATTTTATAAAATTATAAGATAATAAAAGATGACAAAACTTATAAGACTTACTTGGTTTTTATAAAAATAAAACATAATTATTTTTATAAATAAAGCCCAGGGACCAAAACTGTCATTAGGGAAACTTATTTTAAAACTTAAACTTAAATTTATACATAAATGGCAAAACCTAGAAACATCAGGGGCCTGTTCTGTAATTAATCCAAACTCGCAGAAACCAAACAGGTCTCGGGTTCGAGCCTTCCCAGTCCCGGCTTCCACCCTATTCTCCTCCGAAAACGTGAAAACGACCAAATGCAATGAACTTCGATCCCCCAGATGCGCATGCGACCCCAACCGAACACCATTCAATGCTTGAACATCGTCCCAGACACGCGTGAAGCCGGAAATTAACCCATCGACCCATCCGTAATCTTCCCACCTAGTCAAGAACTTAATGCTTGAATCCACTATAAATATCGATGGTTAAACCTCAACGACACATCACTCGAACTCACTGAAACCTCAATTCCGTCGTAGTACATAGGCATTGCCGGATTTGAAATCCACCACCGCCGACGACAAGACCAACTCGTTCTCGCTCGATTCTCCACCAAATCAGGTAATTCGTGTATCCATATGCGTCGTTTTTACCCAAGGATAGAAAGCCCTCTGTCAATTTACAATGACAGAGGCGAATTTGATACGTATTGGAGGATTGAAATTCTAGGGCTCATTCGGGAATTGGGGGTCATTTGAAATGATGTTTAAAAATTTTATTTTTCGGATATAATCTCAACGAGGCCCGTAGCCGGGTGGATAAGGCTGTGTGTGTGTGTTATGACCCGGGGCGGCGCGGGTTTGATCCGGCCGACCCAGTTTTTCTGTCTTTATTTTTTTATGCTTATTAAATCAGATTTAATTCTTCTAATTATTTTTATAAAATCTGTAAAACTTTTGTAAACTTGAATTCGATTTTTATTTACACTTTTAAAGTCTGGAACTATTTTAATTTAATTAAACTTATAAAAATAAATCATTTAAAAATAGTTTTAAATGTTTAAAAACCATGAAAATATTCTTATACTTTATAAAACTTGTATTTTAAATAGAAAATAATTTGGAACTTTAGTTTTCTAATTGTTTCCTGTTTTAAAACTTAAAAGGAGTAAATAAATAAATAAATTATATAAGTTTTATAATTACTAGAAAAATAATTATAAACTTATAAAACTTTAAAGAAATTTAAAGTATAAACTTTATGAATCCTATTTTAATAATCTTATAGAAACTCGACATTTATTTAAACTTATAAACATTATTTATTACAAGGAAATATACAAAATAAATGTTTAAGACTTGGAAACCTAAATGATCTATATTGGTTTATTCTTATAGATACCTATATATTTAGTTAATTACTAAAGTAATTGATTTTATAAAGATTTATATTAACCTTATTTAAAAAGATCAAATGCCTATTTCTAAAATAAATAGAAGTTATACATGTAAATCTACAAAATTATATTTACACATATTTATAAAAATAGATTAACAAAAGTTAATTATTAAATTATAATTAATATAAAATACCCGATACATTTTTATAACTAAAAGACTAGATTACATATTTTATAAATAAATAAATAAGGTAAAAATTATTTATTTAATTTATATTTAAGAATTATTTATCTAAGTTATACTTAATTACCCCTAATACATACATTATTTTTATAACTACGTAAATAAATAATAATTTTTATAATTTATTTATTTAGTTATTCAAACTCAAACTTTGATCGAAATGTTCTAAAAATATCCATTTCAAACCTTTCATTTTTATGCAATACCTTCCAAGAACAAACCACTAACTTTATACACACTTTCAATTCAACCCTAGACTTAGACATAGACTATTGTGCACACTATTAATTTAATATACATTCCAATCTAGGTTAACGTTGTGCATTACAAGGCTCAGATTACTATCTAGTCTCTTGTGTTAGCTACGCCTTTTGAATCAAGTGAGTATTACATAGCCCCTTTTACTCTTTTACACTTTTTGGGGTGGAACATGAACACTATACAAACTATTGCTTACATTTACACAAACTACACAAATACAAATCCTCTTTACATTCATGTGTGCAATTTGAGCTTTATGCATGAGTGCTAGGTGTGCTAACTTTTGTGTGCAATTTATGTGCAATCATTAACTATTCAAGCCGACGGTAAACAATGATAGATCTATTGAGTCTGACAAACCCACCCAGATTGGGGTGATTGTTACCTACAACACAATTTTGCATGCTAGTTACAAAGGTTTGATTGTACTTAGTTACACAATAGCTGCTCTCCATAAATGCCTTATTTTATCATGATATGTAAGGATTTGTTTATTCATAATCTATATGCTATCTATATACAAACCTGTGTATGCTCACCAACTTTTTAGTTGACCTTATTTTATTCATGTTTCAGGTGCTAATGTGTGATTTTGATCAAGACTTGCTACACATAAGTTTTGGACCTAGATAATTTTAATAAAGGATCATGTATTTCATTTTATGTACTTGGTTTGATTTTGTTTTGTCTTGAACATTTGCAATGAATTTGAATGATTAATATATTTCAATTTAGTCAACCATGTGCTCATGAACAGTCTACATGTCCCGCCCCGACGTTTCCGCCGTCGGTTGGGGTGTGACATTGGGTGACTAACTTTCAAGAGTTACCTAAGTACATTTCAGCATTACAAGCCTCGAACCCTACTACTGTTTTTGAATGGTTACACAGTCCCTCCGGTTCTTCCCATTGCCAAACCTTTAAGTATATGTTTTGGGCATTTGGGCCGGCAATAAAAGCATTTCAGTTTTGTCAGCCTGTAATATCTGTTGACGGCACCCACTTGAGGGGAGACTATCGCGGGAAGTTGTTAGTCGTAGTTATAAAAAATGCAAACAACTACGTATTTTCGGTAGCTTACGCGATTATCGATGAGGAGACGGTGGACAGCCGGTGTTGGTTTTTGCAACAATTCTGATTCTACATCGCCATGCAATGAGGTCAAAAGTTGTGTGTTATCTCTGATAGACACAAAGGCATTATTAATGCGATGAAAACTCTTCCAGAATGGAAAGCTAATGGTTTTCATCGATTTTGTCTAAGACACGTCAGAAGCAACTTAATGCAAAAATTTAAGGTGTCTAGATTGAAGCAGTTGTGTTGGGCTATAGGTTCCACAACACAACAAAGGAAGTATGATCACTCTGTTATTCTAATGACAAGCCTTGATGCAAATGCGTGGGAATATTTGCAAGCGATAAAAGAGACTAAGTGGACTCTTCTCCATGATAAAAACAATCGTCGTTGGGGAAACCTAACGACAAATATCTCGGAGGGTTTTAACAGTACGTTGCGGGGGATTAGGCTTACGCCTATTAAGGCCATTATTGATTGTACATTCAATAAAGCAGTGGAGCACTTTAGAAAAAATAATGAGATTTTACGGGGTTGCGATACACGATTGCCCCCTCGCATTTGGCGTCGGCTTCTTAGCCGTGAAAATCGCTCACAAGAACACGACAAAACAGAGTTCGGTTATATAAGTGGGAGGTACATGGTACGGACGAAACTACAAACAAACGAAACCGATGGAAACGAGTATACTGTCGAGTACCTAAAGGAACATGCACCAGCGGGAAATGGAAAATTGATAGATTTCCTTGCTCACATGCTATTGCAGTTTGTCATCAAAGAGGTGATTCAATTAACAACATTATCAATAAATTACAAACCGTTGCTGCGTATAAAGCGCAATACGATGGTGAATTTTTCCCGCTACCTCACATTGATTATTGGACAGACCCGGGTTGGAAGATTAAAGTAGATTCGTCAAAAATTACCACCTCAAGGGGTAGAAGGCGTGCCAGAAGAATATACAACGAGATGGATGTTCATCATCCCGATTAACCTCGTATTACTAGATGTGGAATATGTAAACAATCGGGTCATAGAAGGAATAATTGTACGAACGCACAAGAGTGATTAGTAGCTTGTTTTGTTGTATTATTAGTGTCTTTTGTTGTTTTGTTTGGTCGATGTTCTAGAGTGTTTTGTTGTTTCATTAGCGTGTTTGTTGTTTTATTTTAGTTGTATTTTAATTTCTCTTGTCAACATAAATTAAACATACTAACATAAACATAAATTACATGCTAATTTTATAAATAAAAATATAGACTACACTGACATAAAACAAAAATATTGAAATACAAAATACCAAGTCTAAGACTCACGATTAATATATGTTGGACATCGAAAATAATACAATTTGTCATCCATGGAAAGTCGATACTTCATAGCTGTCTCTTGAAAATCCATCGGTATATCTAGTTGTTTACCCATAACCATATGTTTCATTACCATACAAGCATGTACCCCTGAATTTTGATGTTGCCAACCAATGTGTCGCGGCTTATAATCATCGTTATCGTAAATGTGGATTATCTTTTCTTCCCTGCCAGACTTCCTCCGGTACCCGATGTTGACCAACAACGCACCAAAATAGACAATAAATTTTGTCAACACCGAATAAACAACTTCTTCATATTTTGGGCGGCTAAAACCATTTTAATTGTATTGTGTTAAATTCATACTATTGAGATCAACTCCGATAAGTAACCATTATTTGCACTAATTAAAAGTGGAAGATAAATATAATCAACATCCCAAAGTGGAAGGGAAAATCTTTTTGTTCCAGTTGCAATTGAAATTGCAAATG
Organism: Smallanthus sonchifolius; assembly: GCA_023525975.1. NCBI lineage: Eukaryota > Viridiplantae > Streptophyta > Magnoliopsida > Asterales > Asteraceae > Smallanthus > Smallanthus sonchifolius. The sequence continues at coordinate 103,083 of CM042042.1, forward strand.
TATCTTCTGGTTGTAGTAAAAGGTGATTGTAAAACTGTGGTTTTAATATAGCCCAACGCATATTTAAAGGAATATTTTTAATTAGTTTGGTATGTCTCCAAATCATTAGTCTTTCCACCCACGCTTCGATATGCTATAAAAAAACGAAGACATATTATTTTAGAGGAAAACATAATTTAAAAGATACAAAACTATTAAATTTTACGGTTGAGGATAAACGACCGTAGTTTTGGCATCCTAAAAGAGTACCCCAAAATACTTTATCAAGCGCTATAATATGATCAAATAAACGTAAATAACAGACCTCTGCATCTCCGTGTTTATAAAACTGGATAACATTTTTAGACTAGTTTTTCGACTCCTCACACGGAGTCGCCCATTTTGGTTTTTTAGGAGGGTTATGTTCTTGGTTAACCGGTTGAATCTCTTGGACACGCGAAGATGATGCCCCAACATCTTTTGGTTGTCCCTTTGGTAGACGAAGACGTCTCCAAGGTTGTGACATCCAATTTGATGATTTGTGTATTGGTTGTGAGTGGTATTGATCTTGATCATTTCCTATTTCATGGTGGTTTTCCATGGCTCAAGAGAGAAGTATTTTAATGGTGGGTTTCCATGGACATTGACATGCATTTATAGGGTTAGGATTCATGAAAGAGAAAAATCACTTCTTTTTTTCTAATCGACCCTTTAAAAAAAGTCTGAAACCCCGATTTAGACCAGTTATATCTCTCTCGTATGAGCTTTGTTTCCGACATTTTTTGTTTCGTTGCGAAGCACTCACGTAAAAGATCACGAACGCAAAAACAAAATGTAATGAAAAACGTGTTCTACTAGTATTAATCATGGTCAAAGTTAGGAAATAATCACTTTTTGGCTTCTTTTTTTAATTGACAGCCTAAAAAACTCTAAAACCCCGACTTAGAGCAGTTATATCTCTCTCGTATGAGCTTTGTTTCGGATATTGTTTGTTTCGTTGCGAAGCCCTCACGTAAGAGATCACGAACGCATAAACAAAAAGTAATGAAAAGCGTGTTCTACTAGTATTAATCACGGTCAAAGTTAGGAAATAATCACTTTTTAATATAAAACATTACATTAAAAAAAACGTAACAATGAAATATATATAATTCACTTTTTAAAATAAAACATTAGATTGTGAAAAAAAACACCAAACTTTATAATAACACATAAATTAACCATTTCTTCTTTGTCAGCCTCGTCCTCCACCGTGTCTTTCGTTTGGTCCGTGTCTTCTGCCTGTATCACATAATGGTGGGAGAATATTTTCACGTCTGGGTCTACCGGTAGCTATATTGTATTCATGCATTTCACCATGGAATTGTACCTCGTCAGCCTCGCCCGCCTCGTTTAGTTGGACGTTTATGTCAACAGGTGAAACCATCCTGTAAACAGTTACGAATTAAGTGGTGTTGGATTTGCAAACTCGGAGAAACCAAGTATTGGGGATGTATTGGCATATTGACCGAAAGCGGGTAACTGATATTGTGGACTCACCAAAATTTCATCATTTTGTTGGTAATAGTTTGACGAACACACCTCATCATAATTGGGTGACTGATTAAATTGACCAAATGATGATGACATGTCGTCACCCTCATAATTTTGGCTAAAAGGTGGTTCGGTCATATGTGGGGAATACATATCATCACCCAAATTAGGAATAGGGTGGTAACTTGAGGTAGACAAATGTTCTGAAAACGCATTTGGTGAAAAATGATCTTGTTGCACCGGTGAAGTATGATCCATGTTGGTGTTGCCACCATGTCGACGTTGTCTTCTATTTTGTCTCCGCAAGTCCTGAGTTATCGGAGGAACTTGATAATTCCCCACGGTAGGGTTACCACCTTGTGTCGCATACGTCGGCTGATAGTTCATATGATGTTGTGAATTTGCAAAATTCAAGAATTGGTCAGCCATACCCCTTATTTGAGCTTCACCAGATTGCTGCATAATTTCGCTCATCCCGTTATACTGCATATGTAATAGTATGTTAAATTTTATTTTTTAACATAAATAAAATAGAATAATAAAAAAAACAAAGGAATAATACCATCATTTGCAATCTCCCACCATCATTTGGAAATCCATGTTGGGCCACCTGCTGATAAGTTAGATTATTTGTGTATGGAAGGGTACGAGACCTAAACCACGTCATGTACTCTTCACATACAATATATGAACCAGTCACATTTCCAAACACAATTTGGTCATGACGATTGATCCATGCATTAACATATTTTTTATGCTCGTTTACCCAATTTACGCGCCGTCCACCCGCACGATTTATTTCATGGATTTTTTATGCTCATCTACAGACAAGAGTGTATTTGTGGGAATTGGTTGAAACATGCTAAACTGTCTCATAACCCTGCTTAGTAAATGGGGTTCGACAGTTTCCCAAAATATCAAATATGTCTCGCTCCTCCAAATGTCTTCACCGTGTTTACACATTTGGGTTAGTAAATGAGAAATGGAATCGTATGGCGTCCAGATAAACTAATAAAAAGGTAATTTAGTTAAAATAAAATATATTATTATTTAAAATATTATGTGGTTAGGATTAGTATCATTAAAGATACTTTTTATAATATCAGTTACCTAGTCCTCAGTTAAAGAATGTAAAATAGACCAATATGCGGCCAAACAATGGATGGAATTGTCTTGAAAATCTAAAGACATGTGCCATCTTTAAAAAAAAATAAACTCAGTCAGTTCAACACATGTAATTTAAGAAAAAAATTATTGCACTTAAATTAAAATAAAGAGGTATAATTACACAACATAATTCACACACCTAGCTCCATATGGTTTTGTATAATCAATATCATGATAAATTTGTGGGGCGAACCCTGACAGTCTCTCCCAACACAACAATTGCAACAAAAATAAAGGATCACCTAACTCTTGAATATTAATGTCGGTGACTCTGCATAAATGTCGATACAAACAAGCCAATACTGCACTTCCCCAACTAAAACCGGCACATTCAGTTAGGTCTTCGACGTGCTTTAACAGAGAAATATTAACCCAGTTGCTACTAGAATCAAGAAATAACGTTGCACCGATCAAATAATAAATTATTAATCTTGCTCGTTGCATACATTGTAGATCGATTGCGTTGACATGTAGGTCAATTTTGATTTGCTCAAGAAGACGCGGTAGACTAATTTTTTGGTATTTGAAAAAACCCTCACCCGATGTAAAACCCATCAAATTCTGAATTTTTAATATCACGTCTGCATGTTGTGAAGTTTTATCTACACCACTAACAACATTACCATTAATTGGTAAACCCCACAAAACTTGTACGTCTTGTAGAGTTACCGTGACTTCTCCAACTGGGAAATGAAAAGTGTGTGTTTCAGGAAGCCACCTTTCAACAAGAAGGAAATGAGGTGATGGTCAAGTCGGCGACTACCACAGAGTATTACATCCGCAAAACCTGCCTCGTTTATGTAACGCATAACATTCTCGGGGATGGGATTATGTTGGATATGTGTCCAGAACTTCTCGTCACCGCGTCTAATTATTAGAACCGCGTTATTGTTTGTAGGATCTTGAAAATAGCGATCTGCCCTATGATTACCACTTAAAAATAATAAGTCACCGATCAATGGACCTGATGTAAAACCAGCATCCATATTATAATTGTTGAATAGATGATTGAAAGGAAAAATCAAATATATGGTTCGGTTTGCGGTGATATTTCATGAAAGGATGGGTAAAAAAGAGAATATATAAACACTATAACACTAGTTTCATTTAAATCCACCTTTTTTTACCTAAACCTCTCGCCATTCCAAAGGGCGATGGGTTTGATTTTTTTTATACAATCCTACAGGTGTAAGAATGGTTGAGTGTTGTCGGTAGAAAATTAAAGCTCTCGCCATTTCCATTGGCGACATGTTTGAATTTTTTTGTACAAACCTACGGTGTAAGAATGGTGGTTGAGTGTTGTCGGTACAAAATTAAAAGCTCTCGTCATTTCCATTGGCGACAGGTTTGAATTTTTTTGTACAATCCTACAAGTGTAAGAAAGGTGGTTGAGTGGTTGAGTGTTGTCCGGTACAAAATTAAAGCTCTCGCCATTCCCATTGGCGACAGGTTTGAATTTCTGTACTATTTGTAATATCCAAGATTTTCCCGACTAAATTTCTTTTCTAAATCCGTTATAAATACAAATATTTAGAACCTATATTTATCAAATTTATATGCTTATATATATATATATAATTGAGACTTATTTTAACATATATATATATATATATATATATATGTATCTTATGGATAAAAGGTATTAAATTCTTAAAACATTATAGATTTATAATTATATAAATAATATAATTTATAAACTTACTTCTAATACTTAAACATGTAGACTATAAATCCTATAAATTATTTTATAAAATTATAAGATAATAAAAGATGACGAAACTTATAAGACTTACTTGGTTTTTATAAAAATAAAACATAATTATTTTTATAAATAAAGCCCAGGGACCAAAACTGTCATTAGGGAAACTTATTTTAAAACTTAAACTTAAATTTATACATAAATGGCAAAACCTAGAAACATCAGGGGCCTGTTCTGTAATTAATCCAAACTCGCAGAAACCAAACAGGTCTCGGGTTCGAGCCTTCCCAGTCCCGGCTTCCACCCTATTCTCCTCCGAAAACGTGAAAACGACCAAATGCAATGAACCTCGATCCCCCAGATGCGCATGCAACCCCAACCGAACACCATTCAATGCTTGAACATCGTCCCAGACACGCGTGAAGCCGAAAATTAACCCATCGACCCATCCGTAATCTTCCCACCTAGTCAAGAACTTAATGCTTGAATCCACTATAAATATCGATGGTTAAACCTCAACGACACATCACTCGAACTCACTGAAACCTCAATTCCGTCGTAGTACATAGGCATTGCCGGATTTGAAATCCACCACCGCCGACGACAAGACCAACTCGTTCTCGCTCGATTCTCCACCAAATCAGGTAATTCGTGTATCCATATGCGTCGTTTTTACCCAAGGATAGAAAGCCCTCTGTCAATTTACAATGACAGAGGCGAATTTGATACGTATTGGAGGATTGAAATTCTAGGGCTCATTCGGGAATTGGGGGTCATTTGAAATGATGTTTAAAAATTTTATTTTCCGGATATAATCTCAACGAGGCCCGTAGCCGGGTGGATAAGGCTGTGTGTGTGTGTTATGACCCGGGGCGGCGCGGGTTCGATCCGGCCGGCCCAGTTTTTCTGTCTTTATTTTTTTATGCTTATTAAATCAGATTTAATTCTTCTAATTATTTTTATAAAATCTGTAAAACTTTTGTAAACTTGAATTCGATTTTTATTTACACTTTTAAAGTCTGGAACTATTTTAATTTAATTAAACTTATAAAAATAAATCATTTAAAAATAGTTTTAAATGTTTAAAAACCATGAAAATATTCTTATACTTTATAAAACTTGTATTTTAAATAGAAAATAATTTGGAACTTTAGTTTTCTAATTGTTTCCTGTTTTAAAACTTAAAAGGAGTAAATAAATAAATAAATTATATAAGTTTTATAATTACTAGAAAAATAATTATAAACTTATAAAACTTTAAAGAAATTTAAAGTATAAACTTTATGAATCCTATTTTAATAATCTTATGGAAACTCGACATTTATTTAAACTTATAAACATTATTTATTACAAGGAAATATACAAAATAAATGTTTAAGACTTGGAAACCTAAATGATCTATATTGGTTTATTCTTATAGATACCTATATATTTAGTTAATTACTAAAGTAATTGATTTTATAAAGATTTATATTAACCTTATTTAAAAAGATCAAATGCCTATTTCTAAAATAAATAGAAGTTATACATGTAAATCTACAAAATTATATTTACACATATTTATAAAAATAGATTAACAAAAGTTAATTATTAAATTATAATTAATATAAAATACCCGATACATTTTTATAACTAAAAGACTAGATTACATATTTTATAAATAAATAAATAAGGTAAAAATTATTTATTTAATTTATATTTAAGAATTATTTATCTAAGTTATACTTAATTACCCCTAATACATACATTATTTTTATAACTACGTAAATAAATAATAATTTTTATAATTTATTTATTTAGTTATTCAAACTCAAACTTTGATCGAAATGTTCTAAAAATATCCATTTCAAACCTTTCATTTTTATGCAATACCTTCCAAGAACAAACCACTAACTTTATACACACTTTCAATTCAACCCTAGACTTAGACATAGACTATTGTGCACACTATTAATTTAATATACATTCCAATCTAGGTTAACGTTGTGCATTACAAGGCTCAGATTACTATCTAGTCTCTTGTGTTAGCTACGCCTTTTGAATCAAGTGAGTATTACATAGCCCCTTTTACTCTTTTACACTTTTTGGGGTGGAACATGAACACTATACAAACTATTGCTTACATTTACACAAACTACACTAATACAAATCCTCTTTACATTCATGTGTGCAATTTGAGCTTTATGCATGAGTGCTAGGTGTGCTAACTTTTGTGTGCAATTTATGTGCAATCATTAACTATTCAAGCCGACGGTAAACAATGATAGATCTATTGAGTCTGACAAACCCACCCAGATTGGGGTGATTGTTACCTACAACACAATTTTGCATGCTAGTTACAAAGGTTTGATTGTACTTAGTTACACAATAGCTGCTCTCCATAAATGCCTTATTTTATCATGATATGTAAGGATTTGTTTATTCATAATCTATATGCTATCTATATACAAACCTGTGTATGCTCACCAACTTTTTAGTTGACCTTATTTTATTCATGTTTCAGGTGCTAATGTGTTATTTTGATCAAGACTTGCTACACATAAGTTTTGGACCTAGATAATTTTAATAAAGGATCATGTATTTCATTTTATGTACTTGGTTTGATTTTGTTTTGTCTTGAACATTTGCAATGAATTTGAATGATTAATATATTTCAATTTAGTCAACCATGTGCTCATGAACAGTCTACATGTCCCGCCCCGACGTTTCCGCCGTCGGTTGGGGTGTGACATTGGGTGACTAACTTTCAAGAGTTACCTAAGTACATTTCAGCATTACAAGCCTCGAACCCTACTACTGTTTTTGAATGGTTACACAGTCCCTCCGGTTCTTCCCATTGCCAAACCTTTAAGTATATGTTTTGGGCATTTGGGCCGGCAATAAAAGCATTTCAGTTTTGTCAGCCTGTAATATCTGTTGACGGCACCCACTTGAGGGGAGACTATCGCGGGAAGTTGTTAGTCGTAGTTATAAAAAATGCAAACAACTACGTATTTTCGGTAGCTTACGCGATTATCGATGAGGAGACGGTGGACAGCCGGTGTTGGTTTTTGCAACAATTCTGATTCTACATCGCCATGCAATGAGGTCAAAAGTTGTGTGTTATCTCTGATAGACACAAAGGCATTATTAATGCGATGAAAACTCTTCCAGAATGGAAAGCTAATGGTTTTCATCGATTTTGTCTAAGACACGTCAGAAGCAACTTAATGCAAAAATTTAAGGTGTCTAGATTGAAGCAGTTGTGTTGGGCTATAGGTTCCACAACACAACAAAGGAAGTATGATCACTCTGTTATTCTAATGACAAGCCTTGATGCAAATGCGTGGGAATATTTGCAAGCGATAAAAGAGACTAAGTGGACTCTTCTCCATGATAAAAACAATCGTCGTTGGGGAAACCTAACGACAAATATCTCGGAGGGTTTTAACAGTACGTTGCGGGGGATTAGGCTTACGCCTATTAAGGCCATTATTGATTGTACATTCAATAAAGCAGTGGAGCACTTTAGAAAAAATAATGAGATTTTACGGGGTTGCGATACACGATTGCCCCCTCGCATTTGGCGTCGGCTTCTTAGCCGTGAAAATCGCTCACAAGAACACGACAAAACAGAGTTCGGTTATATAAGTGGGAGGTACATGGTACGGACGAAACTACAAACAAACGAAACCGATGGAAACGAGTATACTGTCGAGTACCTAAAGGAACATGCACCAGCGGGAAATGGAAAATTGATAGATTTCCTTGCTCACATGCTATTGCAGTTTGTCATCAAAGAGGTGATTCAATTAACAACATTATCAATAAATTACAAACCGTTGCTGCGTATAAAGCGCAATACGATGGTGAATTTTTCCCGCTACCTCACATTGATTATTGGACAGACCCGGGTTGGAAGATTAAAGTAGATTCGTCAAAAATTACCACCTCAAGGGGTAGAAGGCGTGCCAGAAGAATATACAACGAGATGGATGTTCATCATCCCGATTAACCTCGTATTACTAGATGTGGAATATGTAAACAATCGGGTCATAGAAGGAATAATTGTACGAACGCACAAGAGTGATTAGTAGCTTGTTTTGTTGTATTATTAGTGTCTTTTGTTGTTTTGTTTGGTCGATGTTCTAGAGTGTTTTGTTGTTTCATTAGCGTGTTTGTTGTTTTATTTTAGTTGTATTTTAATTTCTCTTGTCAACATAAATTAAACATACTAACATAAACATAAATTACATGCTAATTTTATAAATAAAAATAAAGACTACACTGACATAAAACAAAAATATTGAAATACAAAATACCAAGTCTAAGACTCAGGATTAATATATGTTGGACATCGAAAATAATACAATTTGTCATCCATGGAAAGTCGATACTTCATAGCTGTCTCTTGAAAATCCATCGGTATATCTAGTTGTTTACCCATAACCATATGTTTCATTACCATACAAGCATGTACCCCTGAATTTTGATGTTGCCAACCAATGTGTCGCGGCTTATAATCATCGTTATCGTAAATGTGGATTATCTTTTCTTCCCTGCCAGACTTCCTCCGGTACCCGATGTTGACCAACAACGCACCAAAATAGACAATAAATTTTGTCAACACCGAATAAACAACTTCTTCATATTTTGGGCGGCTAAAACCATTATAATTGTATTGTGTTAAATTCATACTATTGAGATCAACTCCGATAAGTAACCATTCATTTGCACTAATTAAAAGTGGAAGATAAATATAATCAACATCCCAAAGTGGAAGGGAAAATCTTTTTGTTCCAGTTGCAATTGAAATTGCAAATGTATCTTCTGGTTGTAGTAAAAGGTGATTGTAAAACTGTGGTTTTAATATAGCCCAACGCATATTTAAAGGAATATTTTTAATTAGTTTGGTATGTCTCCAAATCATTAGTCTTTCCACCCACGCTTCGATATGCTATAAAAAAACGAAGACATATTATTGTAGGTCAATTTTGATTTGCTCAAGAAGACGCGGTAGACTAATTTTTTGGTATTTGAAAAAACCCTCACCCGGTGTAAAACCCATCAAATTCTGAATTTTTAATATCACGTCTGCATGTTGTGAAGTTTTATCTACACCACTAACAACATTACCATTAATTGGTAAACCCCACAAAACTTGTACGTCTTGTAGAGTTACCGTGACTTCTCCAACTGGGAAATGAAAAGTGTGTGTTTCAGGAAGCCACCTTTCAACAAGAAGGAAATGAGGTGATGGTCAAGTCGGCGACTACCACAGAGTATTACATCCGCAAAACCTGCCTCGTTTATGTAACGCATAACATTCTCGGGGATGGAATTATGTTGGATATGTGTCCAGAACTTCTCGTCACCGCGTCTAATTATTAGAACCGCGTTATTGTTTGTAGGATCTTGAAAATAGCGATCTGCCCTATGATTACCACTTAAAAATAATAAGTCACCGATCAATGGACCTGATGTAAAACCAGCATCCATATTATAATTGTTGAATAGATGATTGAAAGGAAAAATCAAATATATGGTTCGGTTTGCGGTGATATTTCATGAAAGGATGGGTAAAAAAGAGAATATATAAACACTATAACACTAGTTTCATTTAAATCCACCTTTTTTTACCTAAACCTCTCGCCATTCCAAAGGGCGATGGGTTTGATTTTTTTTATACAATCCTACAGGTGTAAGAATGGTTGAGTGTTGTCGGTAGAAAATTAAAGCTCTCGCCATTCCCATTGGCGACATGTTTGAATTTTTTTGTACAAACCTACGGTGTAAGAATGGTGGTTGAGTGTTGTCGGTACAAAATTAAAGCTCTCGTCATTTCCATTGGCGACAGGTTTGAATTTTTTTGTACAATCCTACAAGTGTAAGAAAGGTGGTTGAGTGGTTGAGTGTTGTCCGGTACAAAATTAAAGCTCTCGCCATTCCCATTGGCGACAGGTTTGAATTTCTGTACTATTTGTAATATCCAAGATTTTCCCGACTAAATTTCTTTTCTAAATCCGTTATAAATACAAATATTTAGAACCTATATTTATCAAATTTATATTCTTATATATATATATATAATTGAGACTTATTTTAACATATATATATATATATATGTATCTTATGGATAAAAGGTATTAAATTCTTAAAACATTATAGATTTATAATTATATAAATAATATAATTTATAAACTTACTTCTAATACTTAAACATGTAGACTATAAATCCTATAAATTATTTTATAAAATTATAAGATAATAAAAGATGACAAAACTTATAAGACTTACTTGGTTTTTATAAAAATAAAACATAATTATTTTTATAAATAAAGCCCAGGGACCAAAACTGTCATTAGGGAAACTTATTTTAAAACTTAAACTTAAATTTATACATAAATGGCAAAACCTAGAAACATCAGGGGCATGTTCTGTAATTAATCCAAACTCGCAGAAACCAAACAGGTCTCGGGTTCGAGCCTTCCCAGTCGCGGCTTCCACCCTATTCTCCTCCGAAAACGCGAAAACGACCTAATGCAATGAACCTCGATCCCCCAGATGCGCATGCGACCCCAACCGAACACCATTCAATGCTTGAACATCGTCCCAGACACGCGTGAAGCCGGAAATTAACCCATCGACCCATCCGTAATCTTCCCACCTAGTCAAGAACTTAATGCTTGAATCCACTATAAATATCGATGGTTAAACCTCAACGACACATCACTCGAACTCACTGAAACCTCAATTCCGTCGTAGTACATAGGCATTGCCGGATTTGAAATCCACCACCGCCGACGACAAGACCAACTCGTTCTCGCTCGATTCTCCACCAAATCAGGTAATTCGTGTATCCATATGCGTCGTTTTTACCCAAGGATCGAAAGCCCTCTGTCAATTTACAATGACAGAGGCGAATTTGATACGTATTGGAGGATTGAAATTCTAGGGCTCATTCGGGAATTGGGGGTCATTTGAAATGATGTTTAAAAATTTTATTTTCCGGATATAATCTCAACGAGGCCCGTAGCCGGGTGGATAAGGCTGTGTGTGTGTGTTATGACCCGGGGCGGCGCGGGTTCGATCCGGCCGGCCCAGTTTTTCTGTCTTTATATTTTTATGCTTATTAAATCAGATTTAATTCTTCTAATTATTTTTATAAAATCTGTAAAACTTTTGTAAACTTGAATTCGATTTTTATTTACACTTTTAAAGTCTGGAACTATTTTAATTTAATTAAACTTATAAAAATAAATCATTTAAAAATAGTTTTAAATGTTTAAAAACCATGAAAATATTCTTATACTTTATAAAACTTGTATTTTAAATAGAAAATAATTTGGAACTTTAGTTTTCTAATTGTTTCCTGTTTTAAAACTTAAAAGGAGTAAATAAATAAATAAATTATATAAGTTTTATAATTACTAGAAAAATAATTATAAACTTATAAAATTTTAAAGAAATTTAAAGTATAAACTTTATGAATCCTATTTTAATAATCTTATGGAAACTCGACATTTATTTAAACTTATAAACATTATTTATTACAAGGAAATTTACAAAATAAATGTTTAAGACTCACACTCTTCGCCAGTGTATCGTCCGGGAGGAGAGTCCAACCGTGAAGAGAGCAGCGAGTCGCCGGTGTACCAGCCAAGTCCCAACCCTAATGCAAGGGCAAGAGCTGAGCTCAACACCAATTGGATCAGAAACCCTAGGACATCACCACCGAGAAATCCTTATCAACCACCTCATCTTCACCACCGGTTCTCATCACCACCAAGGGACCCATATCTAGCACCTACCCCTACCCTATGGGCTAGGCATGTCGGGGCACCTGTCGTGGCAATGGGAATCCCGGTGCCAAACATTCCTAGGTTCATGGAAACCGCGGAATTTATGAGGCGGGAGATGGAACATAGGGCTCGACACGACTTATTGACTCAAAGGATCGACGACCTGGCCAATCAGATATGGACCCAGGAAGACAAGATCACAACCTTGGAGGTAGACAAAGAAATCCTCGAGCACCGCACCGAGACCACTAGGGCAGAGGCTAGGTTTGCCATCCGGGTAACCCTAGTAGTTCTTGTGGTAGTACTTGTCTGCTTTTTGGTGGAAAGTTACCTAAGGCGTGCATGAAACCCCTATTTTCCTTAATTTTAATTTTCCGTTTAATGACGAATGTCTTATGTAAGGGCTAGAAGTCCCAATTTTGAAATGTTTAATGAAAGTTATTTTGAAATTTCATCTTGTTATCACTTACTAGTTTGACTTTCCTCCTAGCACTACAAACTTAACACTTCTTACCCAAACACTTTCGTCAAGAGTAGCTCACGTTAGTACTAGAGATAATTAACAACGTTGCATTAAACTATAAAAATCCTAAGTGACACACGCACACTTGAAGAATAAACTTTGAACAAACCTTCTAATTCGTAAGCACTCTTTTAAAACAACTCGACTTACGAACCACTGCCGTAATCAACTATGATCCTTACCCTCTATATAAACTTCACACTTCTAAACTTGACCAACTTTTCGTTTGACAATCATACGTACCTTTTCATAAGTCTTACTTATACTATTTATCAATGTCCAACTCGCCATTTTTAAACATCTTAATTACACTCTATATAAAAGAAAACTATACCTGCTGTTATGAAACGAGATAAAATCATCTATAAACACACTATCATAAACCTTATCAAAACTTTTCCCGTTACCCTATACTTGGAGACTTTCCTCATTCAACTCTTGTCACGTAAAAGACTTACTATAAATCACAACGGGAACTAAAAGCTCAAATACACGTTGCTAAAACATTAAAATTCGTATACACCACTATAAGGTCGGAGACTTTTGGGTCATGTAAAACTTGTACAAATACTCAAACCCGTATTCTTAAAACTAAACATGAACAAAGGGTCATGTAAAGCTTAATATTGAAACTTGAAACTCAACTGACTTATCCTATTTTCAAACTTATACTTGGGTTCTTAGTCTTGAAAACCTTGTGTGTCCATCTTAACCAAACCCTATAAGACTTGATAAACGTACATTCCATATATATGAGAAAACTTCACTCTTGATACTAGACACTAGCAGGAAGGAGGACATTGCTCTCATTAGTAGAGTACCTCCCTAGTCTTCTCTTCAAACCCAAACATCGGGATTCACTAATCCTCTGGACAACTCGAATCTTCTATGAAAAAGCGTATAACAGTCAATCTTGTTCCAAACGCTGTCCCATACCTCTCTTAAATACTAGAGTATTTAGATAACCGCTTTATACTCAAAACGTAATCGTATACTTCTATACACTGAGGCTGAACTAAGAGACTTTAAACTATCCGATGTTTGACGTATTCTTGTTCAAACACAATTTAAACTATTATATGTTTGACGTATTCTTGTTCAAACACAATTTAAACTATTCTATGTTTGACGTATTCTTGTTCAAACACAATTTAAACTATTCTATGTTTGACGTATTCTTGTTCAAACACAATTTAAACTATTCTATGTTTGACGTATTCTTGTTTAAACACAATTTAAACCATTCTATGTTTGACGTATTCTTGTTCAAACATAATTTGAGCTACCCCATGTTTGACGTATTCTTGTTCAAACATGATGAACGTATGAGACTTTAGACTACTCCATGTTTGACGTATTCTTGTTCAAACATGATGAACGTATGAGATTTTAAACTACTCCATGTTTGACGTATGCTTGTTCAAACATGATGAACGTATGAGACTTTTAAACTACTTAAGGTTTGATGTATTCTTGATCAAACACGAGGAAAGTGTAAAGACTTTAAACTACTCAATGATTGAGGTGTTCTTATTCAATCACGAGGAAACTTTGAAACTCTAAATCTTGTCACATTCTTTCTCTTTAATCATTGAATGACGTTTCTCGCTGAGGGACTCGTTAATCAATGATCACTCTTATGTGGAAACTTTAGTCGTGTGTAAACAAATTCTTGTACTCTTTCTTGATCCGCACACAAACGAAAAGACCTATGCAGACTATACGACGATTTAAATGCTTGCGGGTGCACATGTAAGTATGAAAATCAGCGTATGGGAAAACATAGTAAACTCTGTCGCGTGCTATGATCTAAGACTTATCATAAAAGGTAGCCACGGAACTTAGGTACCGTAGCAATCCCTAGACGTATTAGTCTACAAACCCAAATCATTAAACTATCATCAAATCCATCCTGAGTGATGCGTCTCACTTTAAATCTTGAATGGAAGTTCATCCGTTATTCTCTCAAATTCATTTCTGAAACCAAATCTTCATATATTTCAGTGCAACTATATGTTTCTTAGGGAAACTCTTGGCAACCATGTACCTCGAAAACTTAGAAACTCGAGCGAAATCTTATCCTTACAACTCACTTAGAAACCTAAACGTAATCCCAAGTTTACTTAGGGACGTAAAGTATCCTCCTCATTATATGTGTGCGCGTCATAGATTCAAATCCTAAACTAAGCCATTCTACCTTAATTTCGGGACGAAATTTCCTAAAGTAGGGGAGACTGTAATATCCAAGTTTTTTCCGACTAAATTTCTTTTCTAAATCCGTTATAAATACAAATATTTAGAACCTATATTTATCAAATTTATATGCTTATATATATATATATATATATATATATTTGAGACTTATTTTAACATATATATACATATATATATATATATATATGTATCTTATGGATAAAAGGTATTAAATTCTTAAAACATTATAGATTTATAATTATATAAATAATATAATTTATAAACTTACTTCTAATACTTAAACATGTAGACTATAAATCCTATAAATTATTTTATAAAATTATAAGATAATAAAATATGACAAAACTTATAAGACTTACTTGGTTTTTATAAAAATAAAACATAATTATTTTTATAAATAAAGCCCAGGGACCAAAACTGTCATTAGGGAAACTTATTTTAAAACTTAAACTTAAATTTATACATAAATGGCAAAACCTAGAAACATCAGGGGCCTGTTCTGTAATTAATCCAAACTCGCAGAAAACAAACAGGTCTCGGGTTCGAGCCTTCCCAGTCCCGGCTTCCACCCTATTCTCCTCCGAAAACGCGAAAACGACCAAATGCAATGAACCTCGATCCCCCAGATGCGCATGCGACCCCAACCGAACACCATTCAATGCTTGAACATCGTCCCAGACACGCGTGAAGCCGGAAATTAACCCATCGACCCATCCGTAATCTTCCCACCTAGTCAAGAACTTAATGCTTGAATCCACTATAAATATCGATGGTTAAACCTCAACGACACATCACTCGAACTCACTGAAACCTCAATTCCGTCGTAGTACATAGGCATTGCCGGATTTGAAATCCACCACCGCCGATGACAAGACCAACTCGTTCTCGCTCGATTCTCCACCAAATCAGGTAATTCGTGTATCCATATGCGTCGTTTTTACCCAAGGATCGAAAGCCCTCTGTCAATTTACAATGGCAGAGTCGAATTCCATACGTATTGGAGGATTGAAATTCTAGGGCTCATTCGGGAATTGGGGGTCATTTGAAATGATGTTTAAAAATTTTATTTTCTGGATATAATCTCAGCGAGGCCCGTAGCCGGGTGGTTAAGGCAGTGTGTGTTGTGACCCGGGGCGGCGCGGGTTCGATCCGGCCGGCCCAGTTTTTCTGTCTTTTTTTTTTTGCTTATTAAATCAGATTTAATTCTTCTAATTATTTTTATAAAATCTGTAAAACTTTTGTAAACTTGAATCCGATTTTTATTTACACTTTTAAAGTCTGGAACTATTTTAATTTAATTAAACTTATAAAAATAAATCATTTAAAAATAGTTTTAAATGTTTAAAAACCATGAAAATATTCTTATACTTTATAAAATTTGTATTTTAAATAGGAAATAATTTGGAACTTTAATTTTCTAATTGTTTCCTGTTTTAAAACTTAAAAGGAGTAAATAAATAAATAAATTATATAAGTTTTATAATTACTAGAAAAATAATTATAAACTTATAAAACTTTAAAGAAATTTAAAGTATAAACTTTATGAATCCTATTTTAATAATCTTATGGAAACTCGACATTTATTTAAACTTATAAACATTATTTATTACAAGGAAATTTACAAAATAAATGTTTAAGACTTGGAAACCTAAATGATCTATATTGGTTTATTCTTATAGATACCTATATATTTAGTTAATTATTAAAGCGTTGATAAACATTTATTCTTTAGATAATTATTTCTAACCGATAATAGATATTTAATCTTTCAATTACCTATTACTACAATCTTATACTTAGAAAACTACTTGATTCATTATTTCCTAACATATGTAGCTAACGATTATAGAACTTTTTAATAAATATTTTAAACTATAAACTTATTAAACCTTGGTATCCAAGCCTTGTGTCATTCAAAACCTTTATTTGAAACTTTGATTTAAAACTTCGTAAACACAATCATTCCCGTCCCCCGTTTGGAACCCTAGACAATTCTAGTCAATCTTGAAATCATGGATCTTTGCCATAGACTTATAGGATCATACTTTAAACTTTAGACTTGCATTCTTAGGCTCGTTGTGAGGATATTCTCCCTCAAAGTCTTGCCACACTAAAATCTTGTTGGACACTTCCTCATCATCCAAGTGAGTATACTTAGCCCCTTTTTCCTTTCTATGCTTTTGGGGTGAAACATGTTCAAAATTCTTAAACTTATACAATTCTTGTACAACTATGACTACGTGTTTATTCTTATGTTAAACTTGAGACTTGTATGCTTAGATTAAACTTAAAACTAGCACATTCATTAACTTTGATCAAGCCTATAGTAACAATGATAGATCTATTGCATTTGACCAATCCACCTTGATTGATTGACCCCTTCGGGGGGGAGCCCTTGGTGATTGTTACTGAATTAAACTTTAAACTTGAGACTTATAAGGGTAACCTGTGGGTTATGCCTAAACTTGGTTGGAGGGTTGAAGTGCACAATGTTTAAGATACTTGTTCTCATACTTACATTATAGAATGCATATATCATAGTGAATTGTAATTCTTCTCAAATACTTGTTAAACTGTGTCAAAACCTTTGTATCTCACCAACTATTTTGTAGTTGACAGATTTTTTCACATGTTTCAGGTTCTACATCATGAGACTTATCTGTGATCACATAGGATGCTTTGGATCTAGACTACTTATCAATTAAATGTTGTATTCTTGTTATGTTTCCTTGTATTAAATCTTAAATTACTTATTAATGAAATATTGAAACTTTAATAGTCAACCTTGTGCTATTGAACAACCGCGTCCGCCCCGACGTATAATCCGCCGTCGGTTGGGGTGTGACACTATTAAAGAGGGTGGTGGTTGTTGAGTGGATTATGTCATATTAAAGAGGATGATGACTAGACAAGTTATAAAGTGGGTTCTTCATTAAAAGAGCTTCATCACAAAGAATGCATGGAATCATATATTACACTTATTTATTAATGATTGTACCTGGTTGTACCTGGTTGACTAAACAACACACCAAAAGCTGTTGCCATTTGGAATGGCGACAGCTTTTGTATTCAATTAAGAAAGTTGTTGCCATTCCAAATGGCGACAACTTTGACTAGGATAGTGACCAGGATCTTAAGCTGAGATGAAGATGTGACTGGAAGTTGTTGCCATTCCAAAGGGCGACAGCTTTGGGTTCACTGACTGACCAGACACATCAAATGATTGGAGTGAGAGTTTGAGGAAGCTGTCGCCCTTCGAAAGGGCGACAACCCCATATGCGTCAAATTAGATAGAAAAGCCCCAAATGTAATTACACAATCTCTCATGGCCCATTTTAGCAAAAAACTCTTCAAAAGAGCCGGGTTTTCACACCAACTAAGTTGGCACATCAAGGATTAGTCGCTGCTGTTATATGCAACATACAATATAGAGAAATACACCAATGAAGCATAGATACTCAATATAGATAATCAAGAAATATAAACACTACAAAATAGACTAACAAGTAGAATGCACCACAGACAAAAAGCGTACATCTCTCCCTGATAGTGAACAATACCGGTATTCCAAACCCGGCCAAGTCATGCATAGACACAACAAGCTATGATGTAAAGAAAAAAAATTGTGAAAAATCAACTAAAAAAACCCGTTTTTACATCATACGTCAACATTTTACAATCGTAAAGTTTTGGTAACACTTTTTTTTAATTGCTAGGCGCTTTTTGATTTTTTTTTCAAAAGTGATGAAATTAAGTTATATTTTTTTCGGGAAAATATAATTTTTATGTTTTCAGTAAATCTTTACACAAGTGTAGAGGTGTACAAACCGTGTCCAAAATCCAAACCGGTCTCGGTTTAAAACCGGGTCGGGCTGAGCAAAACCTGGTTCGACTGGGTTGGGGGACGAACCGGATCGGGTCACGACCCGGGTTCAAGGATCATCGAACACAACCCTATCAAACATAATCGGATCGGGTTGAGGACCGGGTTGGCCACCAAACCGGTTCGGGTACTAAACCGGTTGACCCGGTTTTTATTAATAAAAAATAGCCGTTAATTTTTTAGAAAATTAGCCGTTAGAGCTGGTTTTTGCCCCTTTTTTTACTTTTTTGTGTTTTTTTAACCCCATAAATTAGTATAAATATTTATTGGTTGTATGGGTTGAACCACACAATTTTCTACTTTCATTTCTACTTCTTTAGCAAAAAACGATCTCGAAAATGGCCGAAAACGTTGGTCCATCTTCAACGGTTGTAAGAGTTATTTCAACCACACGAAAGCCAAGTGTTTGGCAATATTTTGATTTGTGTGAGATGTCAAGCGGACCGAACAAGGCTCGTTGCAAGCTGTGTGGATCTTTTTTTTAGTAAAGAGTCCAATACAACTTTAAGTCGTCACTTAAAAAAAATATTGTGTATATGCAAATTTAGAGGAGGGTATATGCAAACAAAAAATTGTGATACCAAATACCATAATGAGCAAGATGATTTTTTAGGATGAAAAAGGCGTAATATGATTGGCAATGGCATGTGCAGGGCACGGAAACAGACGGACATTATTATTGCTTGGCAAAACTACATCTCGTTTGCTTGTTTATTGTAGGTGCCACATACATATAAGCAGATGTAACATGCATACATTAACGTATATAATATAATTTTTTTTTTTTTAATTATAACGTTATTATTATTATTATTTTTTTATTTTTTTTTTTTGCTATCCATTTATTAATGTGATTAACGGCAAGAAGTACCAAAATTACAAACTAATGGCAGGTAGACGGGCAACAAGCTGCGCCGCTACCCCCTTCTGAATAGCAAATCCTACTCTACTAAACACAAAGTTCCCCCCATAAATATATGCGGTGTTACTGCTGACCACCCGCTGAACCCGCTTAAGGAACCGCACCGCATCAGGGGCGAGAGCGCCAAAGGTGTCAAAGGCAAACGGTACGAACACGTGCTGATTCACAACGCAAGCTTTTTCGTGCTTAGCTACTTTACCCGCCTCTGCCTTGTTTATCGCCTGACCCGCCTTAAACCCATGGTCCCTTATCCCAACTAGGGGGGACACACCTGTCAAATCAACACATGCGTGTTTCCCTCCTTCCCATCCAAAAACAAGAATGTCAGCGGGCCGAAGGGTTGATCTCCCATCTAATGGGTCGGTCAAGAAGTTCACCGGGGCTTCCTTTTTAGCCGAGATCCCTGCCCGCTTAATATAATTGATTTGTTTGAAAAGTAAAACACAATGAATGAAGATTATTGTAAACGTCGAAAGTGGTCCCTTCCCTTCCCTTCTCTTCTCTTGTTTGGAGTGTAATTATTTTCGTTTTAGCCTGCTGCTGCTGCTGCATCTTATTATTTATAGGCCCACCCCACCCGCCCGCTCATTTGAAACAAGTTACAAGTTACAGCCCAGCCTGATGGTGTTTAGGTAAATTACAAGTTAGAAAGCAGAATGTACAAGTAGAAGAGGTAGATGTTTTAAATTTTTCAACAACAATTCAAGTACAACAATCCTATTATTATCTGGGCCGGGTAGGTCCAATTATTAACTATTTAAATCCCATGGAGGGGGAATAGTACCCATGCCATTCAAGGCATGCCACGTGTAAGTAGTGGTTAATACATATAAAACATAATTGTTAACTACATTTAGGCCTAGGTGTAGTGGTTAGAGTTTACGCCCTCCAAGCAGGATGTCTCCGGTTCGAAGTTTCTGCATACTCATTTTCTCATTTTTTTTCCAACCACAAATAAATTCCAAGATTAGCCAACTCATCCTTCATTCAAATGCCCTAAGCATTTTCTCATTTTTTCCAAGCCCACAAATAAATTCCAAGGTTTAGCCAACTCTTTCTTCATTCAAATTCCCTAATCGCATACCATAAGAATTAAGACAGCAACAAATTACACAATGATTTTTTTAAGTTTGATTTTGTTTGTATTAGCGTACATTTTTCCAACCACGTAACTTTTTATTGCCTTGCAAATATATTTGCGTGAAAATTTTTATATACGCTGCAATTTTCAAAAACAACCCCCGCGAACTGGCAGAAACGATAACGATCAAACTCCCGCCGCATAACGTCGGGGAAAAAACTAGTTAAATTAAATTCACATGAAGATGGCTGGGAATTAGGTCACACTGCATTAATTATGACATCATGAATTTCTCCTTTCCTAATTTATAATTTTACGGGGAGAATATTTCATTTTTTAAACAAAATAATAATAATCTATTATGTGGTAAATAAAAGGGGAAAAAAAACACTAATCTTAATCTTGATTATTATTTATACTACCAACCAACGCCTCCCAATCCCCTCTCTCATATCCTCCACAATGGCCGCCGTCGCCGGCCTCCTCTCCGCCTTCTTCTTACTTCTCTCCTCTCTTTCCGTCGACTCCTTCCACTACCAAACACTAACCCCTCACTCTCACACTCTCCCTCATCAACCCCTTCAACTAACATTAGAAGATTCCCAGATCCAAGTTTCGGAAGGCCAGAACAGCATCTCTCTAGATTTACACCATCTGGACGCTCTCTCCCTCCCTACAAATGCCACCCCGGAGGCTCTCTTCAGACACCGCCTCTTCCGAGACTCCATAAGAGTCAAAACCATCGCTTCTCTCGCCGTCGTCAACCGGACCAAGCCGGATTTCAGCAGTTCAGTCATCTCCGGCCTTGCACAGGGTTCCGGCGAGTACTTCACTCGCATCGGGATAGGCACTCCGCCCAGATACGCCTACATGGTCTTAGACACCGGAAGCGACGTCGTTTGGATCCAGTGCTCTCCTTGCCGGAGGTGTTACACGCAGTCCGATCCGATCTTTGACCCGACCAAATCCAAGAGCTTTGGGGGAGTGGCATGCGGAAGCCCTCTCTGTAACCGGCTGGACTCCCCGGGATGCAACCAGCGGAAGAAATGCATGTACCAAGTCTCTTACGGTGACGGTTCCTTCACCGTCGGCGAGTTCTCCACAGAGACGCTTACGTTCCGGAAAACCAAAGTCAACAACATAGCTTTTGGGTGTGGCCACGACAACGAGGGCTTATTCGTTGGTGCTGCCGGGTTATTGGGTCTGGGTCGGGGCAAGTTATCTTTCCCTTACCAAGCGGGCCGTCAATTCGGGTCCAAGTTTTCTTACTGCCTCGTCGACAGGTCCATGTCGGCTAAACCCTCCTCTCTAGTCTTCGGGAACGCCGCCGTTTCGCGTGTCGCCCGTTTCACTCCTTTACTCAACAACCCCAAACTCGACACCTTCTACTACGTCGGACTCACCGGGATCTCCGTCGGAGGTGTAAAAGTCACCGGAATCTCAAGCTCCCTCTTCCAGCTCGACAACTCAGGCAACGGCGGCGTCATCATCGACTCCGGCACCTCGGTTACCCGTCTGACCCGACCGGCTTACGTGGCGTTGCGAAACGCCTTCTTGTCGGGAGCGTCTCACTTGAAGAGAGGGCCCAACTTTTCACTGTTCGACGCGTGCTTTGATCTTTCCGGGAAGACGGAGGTGAAGGTACCAACGGTGGTGATGCATTTCACAGGCGCCGACGTATCTCTGCCGGCATCAAATTACTTGATTCCGGTGGATAGCAATGGGAGTTTCTGTTTGGCCTTTGCGGGAACGACGAGTGGGTTATCGATCATCGGGAACATCCAGCAACAAGGGTTCCGGGTGGTTTATGATTTGGCGGGTTCACGGGTGGGGTTTGCTCCGAAAGGATGTGCTTAATTAGTTTTTGCTTTTTAGACCACAAAGAAAAAGAAACATGTATTTGTTGCGTTGTGTCATGTCTTGTCTCCTAAAATTATTATATTATAAAAAAAAAAGATTTTAAATATATATAATCGTACTGGAGATGTTTTTTAAGCATATTCCATAGACTTAGACTTATGTCCCTGAGTGTGTTATTAACTAATGCCAGGGCAGGGGTACTAAATAAACACTTGCTTATCATTTATATGTTGTCATGAGCCTTTCGTGATGCTTTTCGCTAAAGGATCTTATAAAGTCCTAGTCCACTATGAATGATGCTTTCACATGCTCCACAACCATGATAATCATTAATCTATTGTTATCTTATCTTTTTCTTTTTAATGGTGAAAATTTATTAATACTAACTAAAATACATGTATAATAATCATTCTAACGATCAAGCAAATGCCCCACGCTAGATTGAGAACATCATATAGCACACTGTCAAATGATAGAGATTTCAAATGACTAGTTTAAGGAAAGAGAGTCATTTAAGTTATAAATTTCACATTTGTTCTTCATATAACCGATGTGAGACAAGTCTCATACCTTCCAATTATTTTAGTCCATAACACAAACGTCAAAATTATAAAGTTATAAAAAGGATGTTTTCTCTTATCACCAAAGAGAAATTTCTAAATAAAAATAAAAATTCTAAAGGGAGATTCTCAACATAATTTTTTCGTCTATGTCCTGTTAAAAATAATATAATTTTTAATATTTAAAATAAATCTACTTATTATTTAAGTATAAATTATGAATTTATAGTATATCTATACTATATAATAAATAAAAGTTTCGGTATGACATTTGTTACTCTCTCATTCATCCTTATCATTTTTTCGCATCTCTCTCATATTAATTATATAATTTTTTTTAATTGTTTTTTATATTTCTTTTCACACCTCTCTCTCCTATTAAATAATAATAATTTTATGAATTTTTGTTATTTTTATTGTTCAACTCGTGTAGTATATGAGAATCTAACCTAGTAATATAATAAATAAAGGTTTTGGTGAGACACTTATCACTCTCATATTCACCCTTAACATTATTTCCTGCTTCTCTCTCTCCTATTAGTTATACAAATTTCTTTAAATTAAAAAAAATTATTTCCCGTCTCTCTCTCCTATTAAATAATAATGATTTATTTTATTATATTTATAAAACATTTTTTATTTAAAAAATATGCTTTTTTATAAAATATTTTTATAGATTGAACATTTATTTCATTATTTTTATAAAATATCTTTAAAAATAGTTATTTCACTAATAACATACAACATACAAATCTTCATAGAAACTGTTGGTTTACAACAAGTTGTCTTTATTCAACTCATGTAATACATGGGTTTTAACCTAGTAATTAATATATCATTAACCAAATAAATTTAATATAAATTAATATATATCTTCTTTTTAACGGCTAACGAATACCGTAAGCTAGGCTATAACTCAACTTGGCGTTTTGCCTTTTGTTTATGGTGTTTTTATGCCTCCTATATATGTAAATTAAAAGAAGAAAAAGATACATGTACAGAAATTAAATTATATAGGATTGCATTAAGCAAACATCAAAAAAATTAAACTAAAAGAGAGGCGTAACAGGCGGAGCCCAAACCATGTGACACGACAAAACAGAACGACCGAAGTTCCGTGCTACATCACATGTGATAGAGACACGAATATTATATGCCTCCACAACAAAAGTTTATTTATGCAAATTATGATTTATTTTATAAAACGTTTTGGTAATATTTTATTATTTAGAACACTCAAATATATTATTTATTTGTTGTTATATTCATGGTATGATATTATAATAAAATCTTGAGGCTAACAAATTAAAATAATCACTACTAAAAACACACTCACGTTACTGACGGATGAAATTCGTAACAACGGAACACACAAAAGTTATAAAAAAAAGCCAATAAGTATACCCCAATGATTACCGACAAACTACTTAAACCAGTGAAATAGGCATAATCGGACTGATTCTAGTCGATATATATCTCCACGAGTAATTGTTGACATAATACCGACACACGTTAAATTTTAGATGAGATTTTGGTCATATTTTGGTTGTCGTTGTCGATGGGTACAGATTCTAACAGAATATCTCTCGGTGATATGTCGAATCTCAAGATAAAATTTCGGATAAGGTTCTCGCACACTGTGTTCAAATGTTTATTGGTTGGAATTGTTTTGCAATGAATATTCGTCGGTAATTCGTTTGAAGAATTAACGATAAATACTACCCGGACCTCAATTGTTTTCAAATGTCATTCAATACATATAAATTCTCTTTGTTTTCAAATGTATTCTTCGTCTCCCCGGCCTCCTTGTTTTTCACATGCATTATACTAAGAGCATTTACACTAGCTTTGTTGATTCAAGTATTCATACTTCTATTAATATGTAGAATTGGTATGTTAGCATGCTGAAAGGGTAGCTATAAGTTGTGAATTGTAAATTCAGTTTGTGAAGATTCTTGCTTTTTTTTATACGATGACTCGGTATTCTAAGGACTTGACTTTACACATTGCCATTTCTTTTGGAGAGATATAATCAAACCAAGGGGTTCAAAATGGATAGTGTGTAAAGTCTCTTGTTTAAAGACACAATTTTGATACTTTAATTCCGACATTGAGGTGGTTGTCATGTAATATCATCGTGGCAAATTTTCAATATTTATGTGGGAGTTAATGTCCTGACCCAAGAATTGCTGCATCTTTTGCATTGATACACACATTATCATTGAGCTTCATATAATGTTTTTAGGTGGTTGTTATGTGATATGATCGTGGCAACTTTCCGAAGAAACGTATGATTTGGTAACCTGACCATGAGCAATTTCTAGCTTAACATAGCAATTGTCATGTTGCTAAGACTACTAGCCTTGGGAAGACAAAACTGACCCTCGTCATAGGGTGTAATGACTTAAGTGACAACTGCCATGTGTTGCGATATAATGATCTTTTGAGAATCCATGAATGAAAGTTAATCGTATCATTGGAGGGGATTCAAACCAACGTGATTTATCCTTGTTATTGAGTAAATTTAGCATTTTTACCATTTTCTTAATCAAAACGAAAATCAGTCAACTTTTAATCCGGCTAGATTAGACTTTGACCAAAATTCGGTACTAGGAGACTTTATATCCTTTGAACGATATCTGGTATCTTACCAACGTTATATTACGTACACGATGGTGCATTTGCTCTATGTGTATCGTAGTGAGTGGAAGTAATTACCGTTTCTATATATTAAAGCTTAAATTGTGTTTAAAAATCATTAGTTTTTACATATACACTCGAAACACAACACTAACCATGATTATGATATATGCCAAATAGATGTTAAAACGTATTTCCAAATAGAATGTAAGACCCCAACCGGGACATCCTACTGTTGGTTCTCATAACGGGTCATTTTCATTAAAAACGCATTTATTGCAGGTCAAACTACATTGGAAGTCTTTCAAAACTCATTTATTACCATTTAACATTATTATGCTTACCTTACGAATGCCTGCACACCAATCCGAGTAACACCGCCTCCAAGCCAAGATACGCCAATGCTACGCCTACCTGCAAAACAACCTAACGTACACACAAAGTCAGCTACGCTGAGTGAGTTATAATAGTTTAATTTACACAAAAACCATCACGTCATGTTCTTTAGTTTATTTCACTCAGGACCCTCTGGTCCTTATAAAAATAATATTACAATTTATTAACGAATAGTTAATCCCCTGTCATCCCACGCCATTCCCATAACCGTTTATCACTAGAGACTCAGTCCGTACTACCAATAATAATAGCAACCTTACCATCACTTTGACATAGACTCACATAATATACTGATAACTCATACTTAAGAACAATCACTAACTCGGCTCTTAATTATCACAACATACCCTATACATTAACACACCCGGCCTTAACCAAGACGCTCACAATTAACTGACACGACACTTATACACATCACGTCACAAATCCTGACTCAACAGTTAGTCTAACTCTACATATCACATACTATCATCAACATATCACATTAACACTAATTCACACACCATAAATATAACTCATTACTAGCATGCAAATTAACACATATATACGCATGCAAACACATACTTTATCACTGCACACTCGTCAGGGCGTTCAACACACCCCGAGCTTATCATTAACTTGTTAAATAAATGTCACATTTGGTGACTTCCCGAAGGACCTCATCCTTCACAATCCTGAAACACACCACTTTTTAAAAACAAATCTTTAACGCGCGGAAGTTTTAACCCAGGAATTTTTTTTTTTTTTAAACCCTCTCGCGTACCGCGAGAGAATCCTTCATGGACTCTCGCGGCCCGCGAGGGACCCTTTCTCTCAGAATGTTTCCAGCTTTTCAGCAGCTTTCACACTTAACCATTTTTTCAACCTTTTCATTTTGCTTATCATCAAAACTTTACCAACACTTAGATTTTTGACCAAAAACATCATGACAACATATGATTACATCAAAACATAACTTTTGTGCCAAATTACACCACTTTACAAGGATTTTACGAAAATCCTCAAAATACCAAAAATGCATACGAGAACCCTCCAAGCTTGGACGTTGACCTTGACCTATTTCGGAGCTTTCCCTGCATAACCACATAAACTTATAACCATTAGTAATGAGATAAACACAACCAACAAGTATTTACAACTTGTTTTCATCCTTTTCACCCATTTGACCCGTTTGCCTCTATTTGGTCAATTATAGTTCCATACATTAGCATTTCGTCAACATATTACCATTGTAATGTGTTAAACACAACAAACAAGTGATTTCAACTTGTTTTCACACCTTTCACCCATTTGACCCGTTAACACCCATTTGGCCAATTAAGGATTTCATACACTTGTATATCACCTACAAGTTACTTTCATCATTTCATTATCACTTTTCCATTTCCATTATGGCACGTAGGCCATAACTTCATATCCCAAAGGATACGAGATCATAACTCCATAACTAATCTATCCATTATGGTACTTAGACCATAACTCCATATCCACTCTATCCATTATGGTTCATAGACCATAACTCCATATGCATTCTATCCATTATGGTTCATAGACCATAGCTCCATATCAACATATCCATTATAGTATAAATACTATAACTACATTCCTTCAATTATGCATACAATTTCATGCTCATTCATACCACATAACTAATTATGCAACTTTACACATTATACATACAACCTTGCATAAAATTCATTTATCCCCGTTTCATTTATGATCAACACATGATCCATTTCCATTATAGCTTAACACTATAACTACATTCATTCATTGTACATACTAAATCATTCACAATTTATCATATCGTAAGTATGTACACAATCACATAACACATAATTCACAACATTCACCATTTATCATCAATACTAAGTAAGTGCATAGGCACTTACCTTTCGGGTTAGAAGATCCCGCACCGCTCTCAAGCTTTGCAATTTGATTACCTAAACACATTCGCCTAGTTTAGTAATCTAACATATACCGACATTTCATTACAATTGAGTTCACAACCCAATTTCCCAATTCCAACCCAAATTGACCCGTTTGGGTTATCCTCATAGCCAAACACCCTCTTTCACCACAAACTCACCTACTTGAGTTTAATTAACTTAATCTTAACACTAATTCTTCTTTCAAAAATTATTATTAAGTTAATTTGGTGTTTGTTCAAGTGTCTAGCATCTTAAAAACACTTAATCTTCATTAATTCACCATTCTAGCATCATGATCCAAACACCCCCAATTTCCACCATATGAACCCTAACTTTTCAAAATCAAAATCAAAGGGTTCTAGGATGTTAATCATCATTCTTTAACTTTAGTTTAGCTAGATTATCAACAATCTAGCACCATTTCATCACATGCATACATAATTTCGGATTTCACCCAAAACCCACAAAGAACACATACATGGTGAAATCAAGAGGAAGAGAATCACTTACTTGATGTTAGGAAGGTATTGTGTGAGCCAAAACCTTCACTAATCAAGCTTCAATTGCACGAAAATGACTTCAACACACTTTTCTCTTTTCTTCCTCTTCTCTTGAACGACCAAACAACCAAATGAGGTTTATTTTAACTTTTGCTAGTCAATATGGCAGATTTTGTCTTTTACACTTTTGGCCCCTTAACTTCCATTTCACTCATTTCATCCCATAGTTAGTTAAAACTAACATAACTTCATTATTAACTTGAAACCCACTAATTTCAACTTATTTCATAAATATTATTTTCACCATAATATTTATTAAAATGCTTTATTTATTTGAAAACGAAACCCGAATTTTGGTTCGTTACAAATCCCGTTTGCCGTGTCATAACGACAACGAGGCAAACCCGACACATCAATATAAACACATAATATCACACATCATATACAAGACTCATTAACTACGCCTGCACCTTACACACGACACTAGAACAACATATCCCACATGCAGATCATAACCATTTAACTTTAAGTCTGACTTTCTCTGACCAACCCTTAACACGTCACACATTAATCACTCATCTCTCTAGCTCACACATTTCTATGAACACACCATAAACCCTACGACTCTTAAATAAGCATTTTATACTCAAAGCATATTGGGTTAGAACCCGAACCCTTAACACGATTAATTATATTAACACCACGTGAATGTATGCACGATAGTCCCAAAACAGTAAAACGTTTAAAAGAGGGGAATTAGAAACTCACCGGTTACAAGACAATCCAAGTCCTAGCTTTTACACTTCGTCCGACTCGAACATGGCAAACGTATGATCACATGATCAGACACGTTCTAAACGCAAGTCTAATAACGCATGAAATAATATAATTCCGTCGCTTGGTCTCGTCTGCTTCATCGAACCCGTAGATCAACGAACAAACGTACCGGGCCGTCCTTGACCCGTCTAAAAATCGAACGCCCGAACCGAGGTTTTTTTATGCATGCATGCACGTACGTAGCATCGCCATGCAAACCCTAATCACCCACCCGTAACCATTCACCTCCTAGCTTGCGCCGTACCCGCACCGCAACTCGTCCCCAAACCACTACCTATCACCGTGTATCACCACTATGGTCGAACCGTTGCTGTCGTGTCGCCCTTAGCTTTCCACTGCCTAGCCGGTTTCCTCCTCCACCACTCTCCGCTACGCATCGTCATCGCTGCTGCCATTGTAGTCGGGCCCCACTGTTTGTCGCCGAGCACATCTCCACAGCAGCTTCCATCGACCGTCGAGCACCACCGTCCGCTTCCATCCTCGTCTCCGGCGATCACTCTTTCTCTCTCTTCCTCGCTTCCTTTCTCCCCCGGCTGCCGACTACCGCCCTAGCGGTCACCACCTTGCTCCTCCCCTGTCGGCTGTCACCACCCCGCACACTTACTACGCCACTGCCGCCGCATGCTACACTTTGTAGCTACTGCGGCCGTCGTCGCCTTCTCCGGTTATATCAAACCGTGACGAATCCTTAATCGGTTTTGTTTGAGTAAAAACATAAGCAAACGTGCATAAAAATCTAAACGAGGATTACCTTTACGATGAACGAAGTCCCCCGCATGCTAACGTCGTCGAACCCTCGCTGCCGGCCTTCCCACTCCGGCGCCCTCCTCTCTTCTCTTACGATTCTGCCGTCACACACAAGCCCAAGCTGAGTGGCTTTAGGGTTTTTCAATAGTTGCTTATATGCATCTAAATTTTACATCCGGGTCCTTGGTTATCCTTAATCGTGCGTTTTTAGTTTAATCCTCTCAATAATGACCATTCGAGTCT
This sequence comes from Smallanthus sonchifolius, assembly GCA_023525975.1. Taxonomy (NCBI): domain Eukaryota; kingdom Viridiplantae; phylum Streptophyta; class Magnoliopsida; order Asterales; family Asteraceae; genus Smallanthus; species Smallanthus sonchifolius. Next base: position 133,579 of record CM042042.1, read on the forward strand.
AGTACGGTTGTTTCACATAACACTTTAGACAAACTTTTCCCATCATTACACTAGCTAGGTTTTCGGGTTGTCCGTTAGCCCGACCCATTTAGCTTTCGAATTTTGGGGATGTTACATAGAAACCTTAGTAAAGATTTCTACACGGCTTCCATAAAATTATGTTAATCCTAAGAATGTTGATAAAACATGTATCCTTAAGAAATCCATTTATGGATTAAGGAAAGCATCGGAAGGCTAGAATATTTAGTTCGATGAGTAATTCATTTTTAGAAATCAAAATCCCCAACTTAAAACATTGCATTGTCCCTAAGGCAACCCTTATGTTACTTTTTTTAAAAATGGTTAATTTTAAAAACTAAAAAGAATAAAAGTCCTACAACTCATTTTCGTAGGAATTATGGTTGTACTTAACATATACAACAAGCTTTTAAACCCTTCGGTAGTTATGGACGAGTGAAGTATCATGGGGGTTTTTAGTGGACACACCCACAAAGTTCTCAGGTTACCGGATATCGATAAGTTTAAGGCCTTCAGCCAAACTGTACCTAATGTTATGCTTATGGCGGTCGAAAGACAAAGTCACTTACCAAGGTTCCCTTACCTTCTCGGTTGTTATCATTCCAATTTCAACTTTTATGTCCCATCATTTCCACATCAGTTAACTCCTCTTTAGATTTCATTTTTACAAACTCTCCATTATCATATGCATCTTGACATCTTTGACCCAACCGGTGATTCAGATGATTTCGGTTTCGAATTGGTGTGATATGTAACCTGTTGAGCCTTCCACTTGATGCATTATAACACCTGTCAAAAGTCGAACCCCGATTTGAAGAAAACCAAAAAATTGTAACGAACCAAAAAACTGTAACGAACCAAAAATCTAAAACGTAATATTATTTGCCAAAATAATATTGTGGTGGTTAAAGTGGAATAAATTAAAGTTGGGGGGCTAAGCTCTCAAATGTGTATTCAAGGTCTGGGGTTAAAAGGACTGAAAATGAAGTGTTAAAGGACTAAAAATGAAGTGTTAGGAGGTAATATGTAAATTGATTTTATCGTCGATTCAATGAGGCTTAGGTCTTTAAATAATTAAGCAAATGAAAAAAAAAACACGCCATGGCTGCATATCTATTGGTCTTAATGTCAAAGAAACTAAAGTTCCTTTCACAAAAACAACCACGATGCCTCGTCAAGATGCAGACTCCGAAATTTCCATTTCAATCAATGCTGGCAAACTAAAGTCAATCATCACAACCTCTTACCAAAACCATAAGCATCTGACAAATCCCAAAACCCCAACAATATAAATCAAATAGGTAAACGGGGGAATCAACCAGCATGAAATACAAACGTATAACACTAGGGTTTAGATGCTTAGAGATTCAGTTTTATCATCGATTCATTTTTTATTTACTAAATCCAATCATCACAACCTCTTACGAAAACCATATGCTTATGAAAAATCCCAAAACCACATCAATACATAACTGTCTTAAACCGTGCCTTTGAGATTGCCTCATCCCAAACACAGGTTGACCAACCTTTATGCCTGGACTGCATAAGGGTCTTATCTGATAAGCTTGATAAGGAGGTTGAAGATGTCAACACTGATATCAAGGCATATGAAGCATGCCTTCACCGCTTGGTGGGAGACCCACGAAATCTGCTTACCGAGCCTGACTTTTTGAGAGAAAAATTAAAGGTTAAAGGAGAGTTATTATACCTTTAATTATTATAAACTACAATGATATTTTTCTTTCTACTTATATCTTGTTTTAAATGCTATTGCAGATGGAAGAAGAAGAGCGCAAACTCGAAGCAGCAATCCAAGAAACTGAAAAACAGTGCAGTCAAGTAATTGGCGAGTAATTGTTGACATAATACCGACACACGTTAAATTTTAGATGAGATTTTGGTCATATTTTGGTTGTCGTTGTCGATGGGTACAGATTCTGACAGAATATCTCTCGGTGATATGTCGAATCTCAAGATAAAATTTCGGATAAGGTTCTCGCACACTGTGTTCAAATGTTTATTGGTTGGAATTGTTTTGCAATGAATATTCGTCGGTAATTCGTTTGAAGAATTAATGATAAATACTACCCGGACCTCGATTGTTTTCAAATGTTATTCAATACATATAAATTCTCTTTGTTTTTAAATGTATTCTTCGTCTCCCCGGCCTCCTTGTTTTTCACATGCATTATACTAAGAGCATTCACACTAGCTTTGTTGATTCAAGTATTCATACTTCTATTAATATGTAGAATTGGTATGTTAGCATGCTGAAAGGGTTGCTATAAGTTGTGAATTGTAAATTTAGTTTGTGAAGATTCTTGCTTTTTTTTATACGATGACTCGGTATTCTAAGGACTTGACTTTACACATTGCCATTTCTTTTGGATAGAGAGAATCAAACCAAGGGGTTCAAAATGGATAGTGTGTAAAGTCTCTTGTCTAAAGACACAATTTTGATACTTTAATTCCGACATTGAGGTGGTTGTCATGTAATATCATCGTGGCAAATTTTCAATATTTATGTGGGAGTTAATGTCCTGACCCAAGAATTGCTCCATCTTTTGCACTGATACACATATTATCATTGAGCTTCATATAATGTTTTTAGGTGGTTGTTATGTGATATGATCGTGGCAACTTTCCGAAGAAACGTATGATTTGGTAACCTGACCATGAGCAATTTCTAGCTTAACATAGCAATTGTCATGTTGCTTAAGACTACTAGCCTTGGGAAGACAAAACTGACCCTCGTCATATGGTGTAGTGACTTAAGTGACAACTACCATGTGTTGTGATATAGTGATCTTTTGAGAATCCATGAATGGAAGTTAATCGTATCATTGGAGGGGATTCAAACCAACGTGATTTATCCTTGTTATTGAGTAAATTTAGCATTTTTACCATTTTCTTAATCAAAACGAAAATCAGTCAACTTTTAATCCGGCTAGATTAGACTTTGACCAAAATTCGGTACTAGGAGACTTTATATCCTTTGAACGATATCTGGTATCTTACCAACGTTATATTACGTACACGATGGGTGCATTTGCTCTATGTGTATCGTAGTGAGTGGAAGTAATTACCGTTTCTATATATTAAAGCTTAAATTGTGTTTAAAAATCATTAGTTTTTACATATACACTCGAAACACAACACTAACCATGATTATGATATATGCCAAATAGATGTTAAAACGTATTTCCAAATAAATGTAAGACCCCAACCGGGACATCCTACTGTTGGTTCTCATAACGGGTCATTTTCATTAAAAACGCATTTATTGAAGGTCAAACTACATCGGAAGTCTTTCAAAACTCATTTATTACTATTTAACATTATTATGCTTACGTTACGAATGCCTGCCCACCAATCCAAGTAACACCGCCTCCAAACCAAGATACGCCAATGCTACGCGTACCTGCAAAACAACCTATTGCTTAAAAGCAAGCAAAGCAAGCCTTGTTGTTACATACCACAAACTTCCCATTTTCGGCCTCCAGATCTCCACCGCTTTTGACTCCCCCGATCTAGTCGCTAATCGAGTGTTTCGCCAGAAAATATGGAGAATCTAATCAATCTCGTCAACAAACTTCAGAGGGCGTGTACTGCCCTCGGTGATTTTGGCGAAGGATCCTCTCTGCCCACCCTTTGGGACGCCCTGCCTACAATCGCCGTCGTCGGCGGTCAGGTACATCTAGATCTTTTATATTTCCTTCGCTCCTTCAAACTTCAGATCCAATGTACGATTGCATATGCTTTTAGGTTTTCATTTTCGATTCTGTGTAAGTTTTAGTTTAAATATCAACTTCAGTTTTAGATCTGTATGATTTTTTTTTTAATTTAACTTTTAAATCGGACGGTTACTGTATCAAAACAGAATCCTACTAAAAACAAAGCCTCAAGGAAACCAGATGTATCAAAAGCCAAAGGGATAAACCCCTTTATGTATGATTCACTGTAAGCTTTTGATTTTTGTAAATTAACTGCAAACCTTGTGAAGAAAAACTACAACCACAAACTTATGTCGTACATCTGCAAACTCCCTGGACCAAGGTTGTTAGGCTTCCTCCATAGGTGACTGTGGTAAATTGTATAGGAAAGCTAGAACGTCAAGTTTGTGTGACTTAAAGTTTTGTTTTAGGGAGTATAGATCTAGAAAATAGTTAGTATATAAGCTATATAATTTGTCTGCCATAATATGTTTTGATTGAATTGTTAACTCAAAGTGGTGCAATGCAATTGAATAATGATTGACTCAACTACCTATTTGTTGGTTATTCGTATCTGTTGAACTCATTTTATAGCATATAGCTGAAACCCAAGTTTTTTGCTTCTTGCAAGGTGGTAAGATTTTCTATATGGATACAATTAGATAGTTGTTTTGTTGCTCAACTATACAAAACCAGTATCTCACTTGATTTAGGTTTTGCCAGGTTGTAGGAGCTATTCTTAATCTGATGTGAAATATGCGAGGTTTTCTGATAATGTGATTTTTTTTGCTTACCTCTCACAGTTTGTTTAATGTTTTAGTTTTTATTGGACACTACCAATTTTCCATGTACATTCACCAAGTTGATTTTTTATTGATTTCTTTGTATATATGCTATCTAGTTATGTCATTTTTATCTGTAACTATGGTTGTAGGTCTGTGTTGGCAATCTAATAAGCTAGGAGTCTAACTTGTGCGATGCATGATGATATGGTCTACATTGTAAATAGGGCTGTCAATTCGGGTCAGGTCGGGTCAGGTTCAGGTTGGTGGGTTCTTATACACCAATCCGACCCCATTTAGTTAATCATGCTGAAAAGTTGAACTTTAACTGAGGCACATAATTTAATCTGGTTAGCCTAGTCAACCTGTTTACGTTTCAAACCGGGATCAAAAGGTACATGATAAATATTATAAGGTGAGAGTCGGAATATTTTGAAGTTACATGATAAGTATTAGAGCATGAACATAATCAACTAAAAAAATACTTTCTGGATCCACCATAACTATTAAGGCATCGTAAAATAGCTACGATCTATGTATTCAAAGCGCACAAGGTGCGCGTCTAGGCGCCTCAGAGACATACACAAGGCACAAATCTTCTAAAAGCGCAACGGAGGGCGTGCCTCTGGTTCAAGCACATGTAGGCATTTGGAGTTCCAGGATTTTTTTTCTCGTTTCAACTATGGGAGTAAGAGCCTTGCAGCTGGCGGAGGCATTGTTTAGAGTTATTGCGAAGGAGGTGGAGTGGTTATTACACTGATGCAGATTTGACTTTTGAAATCAACTTCATTTTTATCCATAACATATGTTTGTTTGAAGGATTTTTCTAGAAACAGTAATTTGGTTATGCTTAAATTAAAAATTTTTGAGTTTTAAATTGTTTATTAATGTATTTTTGCCTTCATCTTTCCATGTGAAAATGGTATTATTGTTATTTTTTTCAAATTTTCTACGCCTATTTTATATATTTATTTATTAATCTTCTATGCCTATTACTATTACTCTATTAGTGTGCTTTTCTTGTCTTGGTTGTGCACATTTTTTGTGCCTAGGCGACATGAGAGCCCTTTGCGCCTTCGACTACTATGGTTGGGATTTTTGAAAAATGAAATGAACTTGTAATTTTAAATACTTATATTATTAATGGTGGCTTTAGATTTGGCGGGTTGAAAACGGGTTTGGTAGCTCAACCTGAACCCGGTTAGTTTATTAAACAAGTTAGCTGGCTTGACATGTTTACGACCCTAACCTGTTTAGCCCCAATCATAACTCGATTATTTTTTGTCAGGTCCGTGTCATGTCGGAAATTTCCGCCTCTGTAATTAACAATATATAATGGACTTATAGAGCCCTTGCAAGTTGATAACTTATCATGGTTTGTTTGTCTTCCTGCTTTCCATATGTCATTCTAGAGCTCTGGAAAGTCATCTGTGCTGGAGAGCGTTGTTGGGAAAGATTTTTTGCCTCGTGGATCTGGTAATTAAAATACTGAGCTGTTCTACACATTTATTGCATGATTCTATTATCTTCTCTTTGGCATCCCCATATAATTGCTGTCAACCAGACTAATGAAATAAACATATATATGCAGGGATTGTTACACGACGTCCTCTTGTTCTCCAGCTTCATAGACTTGACGAGGGAAGAGAATATGCAGAGTTTGCTCATCAACCAAGAAAGAGGTTTACTGATTTTGGTATGCCTAGAGAGAACTATTTGGTTCTCTGTCTGTGTGCAGTTTTATTATAAGAGAAAAGTTTTTAATAACTGTAGCTTCATTGTTGTTAGGCTCTTTTAGCCTCCACCACAACCATTTCACTAAGAAAATTCATTAACATATCATTTGCTTTAACCGATTTAAGGTTGCTCTTCTTGTATTCAGATGACAGACCTGTTGGTTTTCTTGTGCAGCTGCTGTCAGGAAAGAGATTTCTGATGAGACTGATCGTGAGACAGGTCGAACCAAACAGATTTCATCGGTCCCCATATATCTGAGCATCTATTCTCCTAATGGTGAGATAGCTTGTTTGTTTGTTACGTTACATTACGTTTGTTTATCTGTCATCTATCCCTTATCTATTAACTTTTGGTTAAAACTAGTTGGATATTTGAATATCAACTCTACAGCAAAGGACGCTACTATAATTTTGTCAAGGGTGCATGAATTGTTATTAGATATCATTAACCAACGGTCATGTTGACCTTCTTACTTACCGCTTCTTATACTTGGACTATTATTAGCAACTATTATATATCTCTTTGACTTAGAAGGTTTGAGTGTTGACTTGTTCTTGTATTTGGTTTGTTATACAACTGGATCACTCTGAAGACTTAAAACTGAATCATGACAAGAATATTCGACTTGATAACTCTTTTGATGACACTAGAAGAAGGCTTACACCTAAGAATCCAGGTTGAAGGGTTCTTTGAAAAAGAATAGATGGAAATAAGCAAGTTATTAAGAATTTATGCTAGTTCCAAACAAAGTTAAGGGATCTTGGGGAGGCAACACTTACTATGGGGTGTTTCATAGCATCTTTAGGAAAAGAAGCACTGATAGGTGTAAAATGGTACATTGGTTCTAAACATTAAGAAAAAAACTTAAAAAGATATCCGGCATTGCATTGGTTGGTAGCATAGTCACATGGTTCGCTACCTCACCCACGATCTGCGATCCGGATCGCTCGTACCCAATCGCGGTACGATCGCGATCCAGGTTCGCTCTGGTTCGCGAATCCGATTGCAAAATTGACGAGCCGGAATTCCAATTCTATCGTACCTGGTTGATGTCGGATCGCGAATTCGGTGTAGCCGGAACACGAATCTCATTTATAGGGAACATCGCACCGATGGAATTTGGATCGCCGGAAATTTTTAGAGATGCTGAGACGCATCGAATATGAGATAACTTTGCCGTTTTTGTGTTATTTGATTTTTTAGTTTATCTATTTATCTGTATACGGTGATGAGTGATAGGCTAAAGTACTCTGAAAATCAATATTTTATCATCTTTTTGTTTTCTGAATCACGAAAGCGTCCTGCCCCTTTTCACCAAATGGTCCTCCCCTTTGATCGTTATGCCTCAATTTACAATTCACCACCAAAACTATAACCATTGATCGCTTTATCCCCCTCATAAAATCTCACTGCAACTTATCTCTTTATCCTTTTAAGGAGTTTTATATATTTTTGGAAAGCTTGAGGAATCTATAATATTTTACAAATATATAATTTAAGTGGTACAACGTACCACGTTATATGGTACATCGTACCGGACCGAACCGAAATGAGCCTACCCCCAATCGTACCGAATTTTAGGGACCTAGCGTACCGCGTTCCCGTTCCACGTTTTCGTACCGGAGCGTACCGCGAACTATGTGACTATGGTTGGTAGAGCTATCTATGTTAGTTTCAATTAAGATACGAGAATTAGAGTGGTTCAGCCAAGATTGACCTACGTCCACTTTGCAACTAGGGTTTATTCTTTCTCATTCACATCGGGTTCTTTATCCTTATCTTTATAATTTAACTAAAAACCATCACTCCATAAAAAAATGTTCATTTTTTAAAAACCTCTCACATCTCATTCCTTATCCTTATAATTTTAAAGAAATGGTTAAGGAATTGGTATATTTAAGATTCTAGTGTTCATTTCCTTATAATTTAAAGGATAAAGATAAGGTTTAAAAAACTTGATGTAAGACCCTTTAAACTTATCTTACCTTTTTCCCTTATAATTTAAGGATTACAAAGATACTATTACATCATAGGGATATAAATAAGACAAGATTAGGGTTACATAATTAGGAGACACTTAGGTAATAAGCCAAAGGGCTAACAGCCATAAGGGTGCCGCCAGCCTTCACTGGTCAGCCGCAAACAGGCCCTGTAGCCGGCAATCTGGTGGCCTAGGCCCACCAAGCCCAGATTGTCCCAAAAAGCCTTCTTAACCCAACATACACTTCTACAAAAGTGCCACATGCAGTATTTAGTTGTCTTTTCTATTCCACATTTTACATGCTACTTTCTTGTCATGGTTACAAAAACTCACTTCTTAATGTATTATGCATGCTGTTGGCAGTTGTGAATTTGACCCTGATCGATCTTCCTGGTCTGACAAAAGTAGCCGTTGGTGAGTTTAGCATCATGAATTCTTTTTGTTGCAATTTTAGGTAAGTTGGGGTTTCAATAGCATTCCTCATTTTACTCTTGTATGACCTTTGTAGAGGGCCAATCAGAGAGCATTGTGCAGGACATTGAAAACATGGTGCGGTCCTACATTGAGAAGGTACATTTTATTTAACTTTTAAGTTTTGCTATCTTCATTTTCAAAGATATATTTCCCCACATCGTCTGCTCATTTTTGTTGGGGACATGTAACTCGTTAAAACAACACTCTCTTCTGTAGGAGATCATGATTCATTCTTGGCATGTACACTACTGCTTTCACTCTAAGTTTAATAGAAAAAGATTATCAACCTTTTAGCCTCCATTATCTTGTAGGCAAGTTTTTGAAATAACATCATTTGGCTGCTATGCACCATAAAAAAACAACCTCTCTCATTGCACTGATACTTCATTTAAAATAGTAGAGTGTCTTGTCCAACAGAGTATTGTGATTTGTGGTTTCTGGGGATCATTACATATTGAGAATTACTTGTATATTCTTGCTTTGCAGCCTAACTGCATTATCTTGGCCGTTTCTCCTGCCAACCAAGATCTTGCTACATCTGATGCTATTAAAATTGCTCGTGAGGTAGATCCACAAGGTTTGTAAAAGATTGTTCTTATGATAACCTTCAAGCGGTAGTTTGGATTTTCTAATATATTTCTTTTTTTCCTCGAATGATTTCATTAGTTTGAGTAATTTGATGCACTAACATAATGATGACTGAACAAAAAAATGGCTCTCAAGAAGCACACATTATTTTATGTGATGTGGTTAATTTTTGTGGGAGCAAGACAGCTAGGAAAAGCTAATATTGGGAGATGCATAATATGACTTTAATAAGTGCATTGGGAGACAATGAGATTAGGGAATTCTTGTGGCTCTGTATTCTGTTCTAGAAGTATGGGACAGTTTCATATATTCCCCTCAAAACGTGGTATAATTTCATATTTAACCAATTAAAATTTTGCTCTACAACTTTAAATAGAGTGAAGTGTGGATTATTTGCAACATTATTTGCAATTTTCCAAATCAAGGACACATAAGTTGGTACAATTAGAATAACCCTGCTCCAACATTGCAGAATGGTAAATAGTTGATTATGGAACTGGAAATTTGTGAACTGTCATAAATAGGTTTTATGGCAGTTACTTTAAATGGGTTTTCTATTGAATGCCTCTCTCTCTATATACACACGCACAGAGAGAGAGAGAGAGAGAGATATGTTATGCGGTTATGTATAACTGGAAATTTGTGAACTGTCATAAATAGGTTTTATGGCAGTTCTCTACTTTAAATGGGTTCTCTATTGAATGCCTCTCTCTCTATATACACACGCACACACAGAGAGAGAGAGAGAGAGAGTGAGATGTTATGCGGTTACATAACTGCCTTTGTATCATGGTTAAAGCAGTAGGCGCATATGTTTATGCAGTTCTCTATTGAATGACTCTCTCTATACATACACACACACATATCACATTGTGCCTTGACTTTCATATTCCTCTTCCGTATTTGCCAGACATTCAGTTTAAAGTGGTTTCTTAACATTGCCACGTGTACCGGTTCCATGATTTATTTTGTTTTTCTAAATTTAATTGGTTGAATGTGAATGCACAGGGGAGAGGACTTTTGGTGTTTTGACGAAGATTGATCTTATGGACAAAGGGACTGATGCAGTTGATGTAAGCTGGTTTTTGAATTATAGTTCTACCATAATTGCTTCTTTCATATGGACCCTTTAAACGATGATTCAGCAAATTAGCATTCTATATGTTCTGTTTTTAATCGAGTTGCAAATACGTAATCCATTCCGATTTTGAATACCCCATAAATGAAAATGTAACTTTTGAATGGCAAGCTATCACTTATCAACTTTAAAGTTGTGAGTTGACTCATCTTCTCTAGAATTAGAGTGGATTATGCCAAGCATCTTAAACAGGAAATAATAGTTCATTAAATGCTAATTTACCCAGGGGGGTTGTTAAATTGGGAAAAAGTAGGTTTCAGATGGATTGAGTATTCTATTAAGGTGCTGTGTATGCGTTCTTCTCCCCTGACGTGTTTAGAGGTGTTTTTTTTATGTTGAATCCTACATGACCACTAAAGTGAGAAAGTAATTGACATAGTAGTTTTGTTATTTTATCTAGGTTTTAGGTTTCTTTTATTTGTAATTAAATCAAGATGGACCGGTTTTACATGCAGATGTTGGAAGGAAAATCTTATAAGCTGAAATTTCCTTGGATTGGTGTTGTGAACCGATCTCAAGCTGATATTAACAAAAGTGTTGACATGATTGCTGCTCGGAGGAGGGAGCGGGAGTACTTCGCTAATACTCCAGAGTACAGGCATCTTGCTAGCAGAATGGGCTCTGAGCATCTAGGGAAAGTGCTTTCCAAGGTAAAGCCCCCCTAATCATCTTTAGAATCAAATTCACGAGGGAGTATGTACTTTGCTGCAATTCTATGCCTGGATTGGATTATGTTGTTTGTCTTCCTCTCTTTTGTGCATAACTATATGCTATTTGTTTTAATGATATTTAATCTGCTGTGCTACATTATTAATTGTTTCAGCATTTAGAAACAGTTATTAAGTCACGAATTCCAGGCCTTCAATCCCTTATCAACAAAACAATTATTGAACTTGAAACAGAGTTGAGTCGTCTTGGGAAGCCAATTGCTACTGATGCCGGAGTAAGCATGCTCTTGTTTTTTCTATATTTTCCTTTTGGCTTATTCTGCATTTGTGAATCTGAAATATCTTTCAGATGATGCTTAACAGTGACTTTTAGTCTAGATGCTTGGTTGTTTTCCTTTAATGTGATCTGTGGTCTTTGCTATATATCTAGATTTACTGAACCGTTTAGTGCAAGTTTCTCTTTGTGCATTGTGTTAACTTCATTGCATTCTTCTCTTTTGTTTTTCTGCGTCGCAGGGAAAGTTGTATATGATTATGGAAATATGCCGTGCTTTTGATCAAACATTCAAAGAACATCTTGATGGCATGTATGTATCGTCAGGGACTGAAGGAGCTTCATGTTTTTGCTTGAGTATTTTAATTATTGCAATACCTGTGTAACGTGTAACTGTTTATCTTATCTTTTACAGACGACCAGGTGGTGACAAAGTTTACAGCATATTTGATAATCAACTTCCTGCTGCTTTGAAACGGTTACAATTTGACAAACAACTTTCTATGGAAAACGTGAGAAAACTGATCACGGAAGCTGATGGGTATCAGCCTCATTTAATAGCCCCTGAACAAGGATATCGCCGTCTTATTGAATCTACCTTGATTACTATTAAAGGGCCTGCTGAGGCAGCTGTTGATGCGGTGGGCATTCAAATTTATACAAAATTTATAGTTTTTCTCTCTTTTACAAATTTCATCTGTATATCTTTCTAATGAGTTACGCCAAAAGCTGTCACTATTATCAGAAACTTACATATAATTATTAAGAGGGTGAAGGTTTGGTCTCGATTGTGACCTTGTCTAGATTATGACTTTAACTCAGCCAGCTATTACTTGATGAATTATTATTGCGGTCTATAATAATGTAAAATGTTATCTTGATTTTGAGATAAAAGTCTTCACATTTGATTTAATCCTCTCTCTTATGGGGTTCAGGTTCATGGTGTACTGAAGGATCTGGTCCACAAGTCAATTAATGAGACGTCGGTTAGTCTTAAGACCCTTCTCTTTATATGAACTATTGCTTTAGCCGTGTTCTGTTGATCAGTACACTGAATATCTTTTCGTTTTGACATCATAAATCAATGTTTTTAGTATGGTAATTTTTATTACCTGCACATATTATTGTAATTTTAGCTCAAATGGAACTGTGTTGCTATTGCTCACATATTTCTGTGTTTCTATTTTCACTTTTTTTATTTTATTCCTCTCATTTTTATTAGTTGTTTAGGGACTGAATTACAAGAATGGTTCCTATGACCTTTTGATTTTGCATTGCAGTCCGCCAGTCCCAACGTAGAATCAGTGAACACTTTAATCAACTAGATTTCGTTAATAGTCATGTGGGAAGCATGTTTCAGTTTAAGGATGTGATAGTCTTTTATTCAAGTACATTAAAAGTAATTCCCATTTTCACTAATCTTTTCTTTCCACTGTCTAACCTGCTTCACACTTGTCCATGGCTGCTGGCAAACCTTCTGACCTGATTAAATGGGTTGGAAATTGAAATATTATACACAGACACCATTTGTGAATATTCAAAGATACCTCTATTGTTGTTTTCTCTTTGTTTCACTACTCTGTGTTTATATTTCAAATGTAAACGACTTGATCTGTATATCTAGGAGTTGAAGCAATACCCATCCCTGAGAGCAGAAGTTATGAATGCAGCTTCTGAGTCATTAGATAAGATGAGAAACGAGAGCAAGAGAGCTACTATACAGCTAGTTGATATGGAATGTGCTTACTTGACAGTTGATTTCTTCCGGAAGCTTCCACAAGATATTGAAAAAGGAGGGAATCCAACACATTCAATTTTCGATAGATATAATGATTCGTATCTTCGTCGAATTGGTAAGTACATCTGGCACCCAATGCATTATTTTTGGTCTCCTTAATCTTGTCTGTTAATGCAGGATCGAATGTGTTGTCTTATATCCATATGGTTGTTGGGACTCTAAGACATTCCATACCGAAGTCTGTTGTTTATTGTCAAGTGCGTGAGGCTAAACGCAGCCTGCTTGACCATTTCTTCACTGAATTGGGTGCAAAGGAGGTTGGTAAAATGCTCCAGAAGTTATCATTTAAATAGGCCTAGTATGAGTTGTGAATGAAGTTGGTTAATTGACTTGACAGGGTAAGCAGTTGGCTAAATTGCTGGACGAGGATCCAGCAATAATGCAGAGGCGAATGGACTTGGCCAAAAGACTGGAGTTGTATAAAAATGCCCAAACGGAGGTTGATGCGGTTGCATGGGCCAAGTAGAACTCATGTTAAATAGTATCACGACGCTTCGATTCAAAATTTATGTTTTCATATGTATGTATTCTAAACTACAGATTTACATTTTACTTCCATTTTCTTTCAATCTTAGTTTCATATTATCAGAAGAGATTAGGCCTTTTCTTTTCATTTCAACAACGAATCAGCCTATATGGGTTGGACGCCGGTTTAATAGATTTAGGCGCACCATTTTATTAACAACATGTCCTAAGACATTTTAAAAATATTGTACTCCAATAAAAGAGAGAATAAATATAGATTTATGGTGTAATTTAAAGAAAAAAGAAATAAAATTGACAGTGAAGTTATGAAGGTCTGTTCTTCCGTTGCTTTACTTTTTGTTCTATTCAGTAATCTCGATGTGTTGTATTTTCGAAGGTTTTTCCTCTTTTGAATAAAAGAAATGTTTCAACTTTAACACTTCGTGTATTTTTTGCTCCTTTTCATACTCTAAAACCTGCATAAAATTTGATTTAATTCAAGCGTATGGTCGATAAAGACCCTCCTTAGGTTTAAACGAATTACATACAAAAGGTTTATAGTCTTTTTCTCCCCGCAAAGTCGATAAAGAGTAATGCTATCTTACTAATGCAGTAGCATCTACGAAGCATTTGAAGTTTATCTAATCATCAAAGCATTTGAAAATTAATGGATTTCTTCATTATTTAGATGTTAATTTCTTTGTTTTTGTCAAAATGTTAGTACTTATCTTTTTAAGTTTAATCTCTTTGGATAGCTTTTAAATATGGTAGACATTAACTTGTTTTGGAGGATTTTTTTTAATTCTATTTTATCAAGAGACATTTGAGATTATCGGTAAGCTTTTGAGTATCAATCGAGTTTGAGTCATTTGATTACTTTCGTTAATTACATCAATTGGTATCAGATCTTTTGTTTATAATAGGAGAGAGTGTATCCCGACACATGAGATTTTAATATCAAACAGCTCCAACAACGAGTCCGAGTTCTTGAAATACTACAACACATAAAATGGCTCCGCCAATGAGTCTGAAATCTTGGGTTATAATGGGAGAGGCGCGTTAAGGACACTGAATCGGGAACCATCGTCCGGGACGATGTGAACGAGGTAGAAGAGTATCCTTCCTGCCATCCCCACCCTCGGTTCCACGAGCCAGTCTACAAGACACATTAACTTCAAAGTGGCGGGAGATTCGTACAAAAACGGCGAAGTTTTACGATATATATAATAATCGAATCAATAACCGCAAAAGTGGAGAAAACGACGCCGATATCTTAAACGTTTGTTTACAAAAATATCTAGAGGTGGAAAAACAAGCTTTCAAGTTTTTACATTGTTGGGAAGTCTTAAAGAATTGTTCACAATGGATAAAGTGTCAGAGATGATTCGACCCCAATCGGCTGGGTCAAAAAGAAATCCGTCCGATCGGGAAGGGACACCGACTAGATATTAAGAAGCACGGTGTTTCATCAATCTCAATGAAGTTTCCGAAGAAAATAAGGAGGATGAACTATCACGTCCAATCGGGACAAAGCAAAAGAAAAAAGAAAGGCGAAAGTTACTTCATCCTCGGCTACGGATGAAAAACTAGATAAAGTGGTGGCGAAGATAGAGAGTTTTACCGGCATATACGACGCAGTTGAAAAAAAAAATCAAACTTCGGGAGGAAGCCAACGCACAGAAAGATCTAAAGGTGTTGACGTTGAATACCCAACACCTTTCGGGTGAACATCTCGAAGACGTCCTAGCTTTACAAACAAAGATCCGTTAAATTGGGATAAGTGGTGCACTTTTAATGTCTGGTTGTATGTTTTTTATTTTTTTTTCTGTTTGTTTTTTTTTTATGTTGTATGGCTCCCCTTTGCTGCTAGTTTTTTTTAAAGCCAAATTCCTTAATTCCTATTAAGTGTGAGACTTGAACTTATGACCTCTGTAGGTGTTCCTTAGTGGTTCTTTTATGAAATTTTTCTTAAAAAAAGAGTTTTTTACATATTTCTCCCTATTAATCTCCTTAATAACATAAATACCTAACCATAAAAATCAATTACATATTTACCCAATGCTTACACATTTACCCTTATATGTAAATTGATATATTTAAGAAAGGGATAAATATAAATAGTACTTTAATGGGTTTATTAAGGGTAAAATAGTAATTCAATAAGTTATTTTAAATGAATTGGATAAGGGGGTGTTTGGGATTACTTTTGAAAACAACTTATTAACTTTTTCAAAAAGTTAATAAGTAGTTTTCAAAAGTAAGAATTTGTTACTTCTTGAAAACTCCTTTTTGTCTCCCATTTTTCTATCTCCTTCTAATTTTACCAAACAAACTTTTAACTTATTAACTTTTTAAATAAGTTAATAAGTAGCTCAAAAAGTAATCCCAAACATGCCCTAAATATGTATTATATAGGCTTTAGGAATATAAAATATGTAATTAAAATTAGGGGTTAGATAAATATGTAATGGGTTTAGTAAATATGTAATAAATGAACTTAAGGAGGAGATACGCGTGATAACCCACAAAGAGTTTTTTTTTACTCTTTCCGTAAACACACGCAATGAAAGATATATATAAAACAAAAAATAAAAGGAACGATTAAAAGAGGACATCTAGCCCTAATTCTGCACAAAAGATCGCAATCTGCAGCGGTAGTTCCTTTATCTCTTTGCTTTGTATGTTTAATTTGAAGAGAGAAATTCGTTTTTGAAGAACTAAAACCCTAAATTTAAGAGACAGAGATGATATGAAGAACAACGTGGTTGAGGATAAGACACGGGCCCTGCCAGTCGACCCGAATCTTCCACGCTGGGTCTGCCAAAACTGCCATCATAGTCTCTCCATCTCCGGCGTTGATGATAAGTTTTCCACTTCAGGTTAGCCTTTACTTAATTATGGATTTTATTTGCAAGTTTTGTTAGGATTGATTGAGTGATTGATTGATTCAGGGTCTTGGATGCATGGAGGGGGGAGTGTGCTAGGCAGTCGCATGGATCAATCATTTGTTGTGTTGGGAAAAAATAGGTCCGGCGTTCCTCCTCCTCCTCGTCCTTCTGCAAAGGCCATGGAAGAATCGTTTGTGGTACTGCCTCCACCTGCTGCATCTGTCTACAAGTCTGCTCATCTTCCATCACATTCACCTTCACCTTCACCTTCACCTTCACCTTCACATGATGAGGCTACACATTCTAATAATAATTCTGGCTTCCACTCAACCATAACTGTCTTAAACCGTGCCTTTGAGATTGCCTCATCCCAAACACAGGTTGACCAACCTTTATGCCTGGACTGCATGAGGGTCTTATCTGATAAGCTTGATAAGGAGGTTGAAGATGTCAACACTGATATCAAGGCATATGAAGCCTGCCTTCACCGCTTGGTGGGAGACCCACGAAATCTGCTTACCGAGCCTGACTTTTTGAGAGAAAAATTAAAGGTTAAAGGAGAGTTATTATACCTTTAATTATTATAAACTACAATGACATTTTTCTTTCTACTTATATCTTGTTTTAAATGCTATTGCAGATGGAAGAAGAAGAGTGCAAACTCGAAGCAGCAATCCAAGAAACTGAAAAACAGTGCAGTCAAGTAACTGGCGAGTTGAAGGAACTTGAGCTTAAGTCTAATCGCTTTAAAGAGTTGGAAGAACGGTGAGTTGCTTTTGACCTTACTCAACAGGAGTAACCAAATGTGTTTCTAATTTTTTATTTTGGTATCAGGTATTGGCATGAATTCAATAATTTTCAGTTTCAGTTGATATCCCATCAGGTGAGTGCAGTGCAACTAAACTTACTCCCTTCAAACAATTTACTTTAATAGTGGCAGACACTTCTATATCTCAGAGGACCTGTATTTGATATCAATCTTTGACACTTTAAAGATCTTGAATGAGCTGCGGCCATCAATAAGTTGGTACTCAAAGTGGCTGTAGTAAAATGCAACCAGAGGCTCATCTTTGTTATGGTTTATCTGCATGTAATGGCAGCTATGATTAGAGAAATGTTAGTATAACATGGCATCTCTTTGCAATGGCTCATTATTGGCCATGTCATCAGATATTTTTCAAGTTAACTTGAAAAAGAAAACATGTTAGGCAGCTGCTTTCTTTGTAATATATTAAACTCTTTCTGGTGCCAGGAAGAGAGAGATGCAATATTGGCCAAAATTGAAGCTTCACAAGCACATTTAGAACTCCTGAAGAGAACCAATGTCCTAAATGATGCGTTTCCAATTTGGTATGATGGAGAATTTGGAACGATCAACAATTTCAGGCTGGGAAGACTCCCTAAAATTCCAGTATGTTGCTTGTATTTAATTACCCTTTTCAAATTGATGAATACAAAAAGCATTTTGCCATGAATGTTTTTGGCCCCACCAATTAATGTTTCTAATCTGGAATTCAGCTTCAGTTTCAGAAGAATATTGTCTTTTGTATTGTGCTTGCAAAGCAAACACCTAACTATAATGGCTTAACCGTTGCCCTCTGGTGTCTAGTATAGAAAGGGCAGCAACTTCTTATGTGCTTGTTGGCAAACGTAAAATAGTTGATCTGCTTCTTTTCTGTAGGAAAAATCTAGGATTATATACCTATGCATTTGAGATTTCTTTTTTCTTTTTTAAATCATTGTTTGTTCTTTAGCTAACTGAGTTTTTTGGTTGCAATTGTGGCAAACACTCAGGTTGAATGGGATGAGATAAATGCTGCATGGGGCCAAGCTTGCCTTCTGCTTCATACAATGGCTCAATATTTCAGGCCAAAGTACCAGTATCCTTATCTCTGTGCCTCATCTTTCTTATGTTGCTTATTCTGTTCTACATTATTCGTAGTAATATTTATAAGTGCTCTTTTCAGTGTTATACTACATCTGCATGGCAAGTTGTCTAGAAATTCTTTCTTTTTTTTCCTGTATGTTTTTAGTTCTTTGCCATTATACTAACTAATGCATGAAACACATAAGATCCGTAGAAGCTTTTGATGTGCCGTGGGGACAGATAACTTACCCATCCTTGAGGGCTAGCAAGACCAATCTCTTATGATACTAGTTGTGAATGGTTTGATCCAAGTATATGTTAAGTATTGTTGATAGGGTATATCCTTAACCTACTGTTGAGCAGATACCGAATAAAAATTCTTCCTATGGGAAGTTATCCTCGAATAATGGACAGCAGCAACAATACTTATGAGTTGTAAGTTTATATCCTACATTAATATATCTGATTTTTCCATGAATTCCTTACTTCACTTTCTTATTTGCAATTCTGGGATCACTCAATGGCCTTATCTCTGATCATTCCTGGGTTTTTTTGGCTTTGCGTTTCTATAAAATTTTGAGAGAACTTTGTAGATTATCTGATCAAGTGCTTGTCTTTTCTTGGGGGGTCATTCCTTAACCCAGATGAGGTTTTCAAGTTAAATCAAATGGCCTGGTGTTGAGGTGGCAGAATCGGGCTGGGTAGTAATTCGAAAGGAGCAATTTTTTAACTTATGTCAATAAATGATTAGCTTAATAATTGACTGAAAATTAAGAGTATTAAATAGAGGGATGACGTTGTAACAATTTAAATACGTGTTGGGTGACTTTTAACCTGTTCAACCATCATGACTGGTTTCATTTTTAGTAAATATTTGTTTTATTCTATTAAGTGAGTCAGCATATGTTAATAGGTTTGGTCCGGTGAAAACCGGAAATATGTATTATTAAAATAAACAAAAACAAGGATAGTTGGCCCGATTCGAGAGGGGCTAGTCTCCACAATTCTGATCACAGAACTAATTTAGATAAAAAACCAAGACACTCCTAAAGCTAAAGCATAAGAACTTAAATAGACATGAAGGTGAAGCCCAAGAGTTGACAGTTTTTTGGACATTTATTCCCCTAAAGATCAAAAGTCTCATTTCAATGGTCCCATTTACTTTCTGGATCAGCAGCCCCATTTCAACAGCTCCATTTACTTCCTGGATCCAGCTGATCCGGCCCTAAAACCCGCCCGGACAGAAGATGGTCTGTATCAATACAGCCTGCCCAGACAAACGACTTGTCCTCAAGTCGGGTAAGGGAACTCTGATCCTTCTCTCCTGTCGATTGTTCCTTGAATGGTTCGATGGTGAGGTGATGAAATGCTGCAGAGTTCTGAGTCCCAGGTGTCACTCCCTGCAGTTTATATTCTTGGCCCGCTATAGTAAACATCAAAAACATTTTATTCCAATTTGCCTGGACCGTATTCAATGTAGCTAACCATTGTATCCCAAGAACCACATCCGCCCCCCCTAGTGAGAATGGGTAGAAGTCTTGGGTTATTTGGAGGTTGGCTACGTGCAGTGGAACATCCTTGCAAATCTGGTTGCAACGGATGGTGTCTCCATTGCCAATTCGCACTCCAAAGGGATCGACAACTTGTGTTGATAGGCCTGCCTTTGTAACCAAGGTGTCTGTAATAAAATTGTGGGTTGAACCACAGTCGATCAGAATTGATACCTTGGCAGAATTGATAGACCCGTGAACTATCAAGGCCGGGTGATGTGACATGCCCATAATGGCATGTAGGCTGATTTCAGCCATCTCTCCTTGGAGAACCACTTCTTCTTCATCCTCCTTAGAGTCTTTAACGTCCTGATCACCTGCCTCCTGCAATTGAAATGAGCCAGTTTTGCACCTGTGCCCCGGGCCATATTTTTCACCACACCTGAAACACTCTCCTTTAATGTACCGGGCTTGTTTCTCTGTTTCTGAAATGCGAAGGGGTGGAACTGGTGGTGGGGTGATTGCTGCTGTGGTGGAAGAGGATGTTGGCTTGGTGGTGACAGTAGCTTGCGAGTTCAGTCCCTTCCTGTTGTGGGTTGCCTTGGACTCAAACTCTAATGCTAAACTCATAGCGTTATAGACTGTCCTTGGCTTGTGAATCCGCACATCAGCCCTTAGTTCTTCCTTCAGCCCACTCAGAAACACCCCGAGAAGACAATGATCAGGCCAGTTTGACACCCGTGATGATCGTTTAGCGAACTCTTGGCGGTACTCCTGCACTGTTCCCGTGTGTTTGATGCTGCAGAGATATTCATCCGGGTTTTGAAACTCGGCTGGACCAAAGTGTTTCTGCAATGCTTGGACCAGCTCTTCCCAAAAACTCAATGGTTGATCCTCCGACAGCCATGAAAATAGGTCTAACGCATCCCCCTCTAAATGCATTGAAGCCACGTTCACCTTCTCTTCATCCGGTATGTCATAGTAACGAAAATACTTCTCGGCTTTGAGTATCCAGCCCCGAGGATCTCCGTCACTGAAGGACGGAAAATCCATCTTGTGGTAAGGACGGTACGGCCGACTGTGGTGTCCCGATGATTCCCCGTCCTCGTACCTTCCCGAGCCCCCACCTGATTTCTGCTTGGGGTTAGCTTTAATGGCTGCTACTTCTTTTTGCAACGTCTCCATTGATAATGCTATTGCGGCTAATTGGGCGGCTATAGGATCAGGGTTAGAACCCCCTCCAGTTTCTGAATTCCGGGTATGCACCATCGCTGCTTCGATTCCCGGCAATGGAACCAATGATAGAAACCGGAAATATGATTTATTAAAATAAACAAAAACAAGGATAGTTGGCCCGATTCGAGAGGGGCTAGTCTCCACAATTCTGATCACAGAACTAATTTAGATAAAAAACCAAGACACTCCTAAAGCTAAAGCATAAGAACTTAAATAGACATGAAGGTGAAGCCCAAGAGTTGACAGTTTTTTGGACATTTATTCCCCTAAAGATCAAAAGTCTCATTTCAATGGTCCCATTTACTTTCTGGATCAGCAGCCCCATTTCAACAGCTCCATTTACTTCCTGGATCCAGCTGATCCGGCCCTAAAACCCGCCCGGACAGAAGATGGTCTGTATCAGGGTCATTCCTTAACCCAGATGAGGTTTTCAAGTTAAATCAAATGGCCTGGTGTTGAGGTGGCAGAATCGGGCTGGGTAGTAATTCGAAAGGAGCAATTTTTTAATTTATGTCAATAAATGATTAGCTTAATAATTGACTGAAAATTAAGAGTATTAAATAGAGGGATGACGTTGTAACAATTTAAATACGTGTTGGGTGACTTTTAACCTGTTCAACCATCATGACTGGTTTCATTTTTAGGTAAATATTTGTTTTATTCTATTAAGTGAGTCAGCATATGTTAATAGGTTTGGTCCGGTGAATCTGTTTTGGAGCACTCGATATGACAAGGCAATGACGTTGTTCTTGACGTGTCTGAAGGAGTTTGCAGAATTTGCAAACTCCAAGGATAAAGAAAACAACATCCCGCCTGATAAATGCTTCAAGCTTCCTTACAAGTAAGTAAGTTGTGTTGATGATGGATGTTAAGAGATGAATATATATAGTTGGATAATAATTTGAATTAACAGGATAGAGAATGACAAAGTGGAAAGCTATTCCATCACACAGAGCTTCAATAAACAGGAGAACTGGACAAAGGCTCTCAAGTATACGCTCTGCAATTTGAAGTGGGCACTCTACTGGTTTGTTGGTAATACCAATTTTCAGCCACTCTCCTCACAGTCACAGGTCCCTTCTTCTTCTTCTTCTTCAACCTCTTTGTATAGAAAGCATCAGCAGCAGCAGGGCTCCAAAACAAATTGATATTCTATTTTAAGACGACACTCTAATAAGTATATGTATTATATCAGTTTGAATTATTAACATTTCTTCATAGTCGTATCATACATAGTGTTGTCATCTTTGGACATAAAATAACATTTGTGAAACGGTGGGTAAAGAAAGATCAACAATTGTTAATGAAGTTATAATAAAAAAACCATGCCCTGTGCTTAGAACAGTTATTATTATTAATATGCATAGATAAACATATATGATAGTAATAAAGTTAAATACGAATCAAATCTAGTTCTTAAATAAAATTATAAATAATAATATGAGACCTAAGTTATACTAATTTTCTAATCATCTACAGTAACGTGCAAAATTATAATCAACTTAACGGTAGATTATGGGGTTGTGTATAGTAATTTCAAATATTTTTATTAATTTTCTAATGATTTGTAAGATGCTGTTGATGATACATATTATGGCTAGTAATATGAGGTTTGTGATTTGTGACTGGGGAGAAGTGTCTACTTGCCCCCTAAAGGGTGTTACCAAGACTGCAACTGCAGCTTCAGAAGGCTCTACTGGTTTGTTTTGGTTGTTTTTTTGGGTTTTTCCTGCTGCTTGTTGGTCATCTTTTGGTGTTCTTTCGGTTTGTTTTCCTGGGTTCCTGGCTATGAATAAAGTTCTTGTTACTGTTTAAAAAATATATGCGGTTGTTTATCCAGTTCTCGCGTAATTATTGTTCTCAATCATTACGTATGAGTAGGAGGCTTTAGGTATTCTCTTTAGACCATGTGTAATGGGCGTGAAAGGGTGGGGCGTAAGTGCCACCTCAACCTGGAGGGCGTTAATATGCTTTGGGCGGAACTGGAAAGAGAAGTGGCAACACCCATCTGAATTTAATAGCCAATTATCAATGCTCAACGATTCTTTTTCTATTTTAAAATTCAATATTTACTTTATGATTTATTTTTTTAATTTGAAATTTATAACTTGTGTTTGGTAGTTATTTAAAAAAAAAACGAAATACATATGCTTGTTTTTTATTTTTCTAAACATCTAGGTATATATTTTAACGAAAACGGAGTTTAAAAAAAACATTTTGTCTCATTTCAGATAAGTAAATCTTTTTAAAAAATTAATGTCAATTTTTAAAAAATCTAATGTCAAAAGATTAAAAAATTAATCTTTTTTTGGCTTTGTAACGTGTTTGGATGATAAGTAAATCTTTTTAAAAAATTAATGTCAATTGTTTTAAAGAATTTAATAAAATGAATTAAAAACTAAAAAAAAGTTTACTCATTATAACTGATAATGAAATCATTACGCACCTAGTGACTATGTTTAGTGAACGCCACATGCTGATGTGACAGTGACGTGGTGGGACGTGAATAACTTTTTAGTGATTCAATTACAATCATTACATGTTGAGGTCTACACTACTGTCTAAAGAATGTCATACTGTTTTGAACTTTTAAAAATTTAAATATCATATTATATATTGAAACAATCAACAATCACGTAATTCTCTAAGACTATAGGGTGTACATGTCTTCTTGCTTCCCAATTGTTTGTGCCACGCCAACTAGTTTTTAACATTGATATAAGTTAGTATACGGAAAAAAAATTAGAAGTCTGTAAAAATCAGATCAATATTAGTAAAAATCAGACTAGTAAATATTAGTAAAAATCAGATCAGTACATGCTAGTAAAAATAAAAAAATCAACAAAAACTAGTAAAAATCAGTAAAAGTCAAATCCAAAAATGTGTTGCTATCAACCGAGCTTAATAAACTATTAGAAGGTGTTTGGGAATGTGGTGAGATAATGCTTATTAGCTTTTTCAAAAGGCTGATAAGTCAACAAAAAATAGCAATTTTTTTAAAAAAAAGCCGATATGTAAATAATCCACTCTCAAAAGCCAAGAAATCCTGGCTTTTGAAAATGTCTTATTTAGCTTTTTAAAAAGCTAATAAGTCATTTCCAAAACACATATCCAAACACCCGCTTAGGGGGTGTTTGAGAATTACTTTTCAAACCTACTTATTGAATTATTACCTTTTGTAATAAGTCAATAAGTTATAAGTTTGTTTGAATAATTCAAAATAAAATGTAAAATATGATATAAGAAATTAAAATCCAAAATTACTTTTGAAAATGACTTAAATAAATCCCAAACACCTTATTATTAGTTAGGGTGAGGGTGCATTCAGTGAAATAGTTGAGGTACCAAGGGTTTTGAGTTAATCGGGGCAATGACGAGAAAACGAGGCCGCCGACCACCGCCTGAGTCGGATAGCCGATCAAGTACTTCCAATCAACGCCATAGTCTTCTTATCACCCTATTCATCTTCATAGCTTGTCCTGCCATTTCCGTATACCTATACCGTATACTATACGTTCCGAAAATGGACCCAGACCCCCTAGTGAAGACTGACGTCACTTACCAAGAGATCCTCACTGTAACTCGCTACCTTTTTGGATCTCAATTTAGGAAAGAATGTTTTTGTTATATAAGAAATGAGTTTGTTAATTTTTGAAGGAAAATGCAAAAGTTTCAGAGAATCATCATCAACTCGGAAGTTTCCCAACCGTGTGCTGGCTTACGTTACACCATGGTAACAAACACTACACTTGCTTTTATTAAATCTTATTATTAGCTTCAACCAATACAGAGAAATCATTGTCAAGAAATAAGTTACTTGCCTAGTTTATCTGTATAACCTAACCTTGAGGGAAATAAGTTGGATGTTCATCTAATTTTAAACTCCCTCAGGGTTGCTTTATAGTTTAAATTTTATAATCCTCCTCAACCATTTAATGATATGCTGCAGGAATTCAAAGGGATATGAACTGGCAAAGGAGTTCAACTCTAAGTTTACTCATATATCACCGGTTTGGTATGATCTAAAAAGGTACTGTTTGTGGTCTATGATCTAAATCTCCTAGAGTATATGTGCTTATTCTTCTTTCACCGGTTTATTAACTAAATAGAGATATATATGTTTCTGGAACATCTACTCTCTGCTGGTTGACTGCACAAAAATTTACTGTATCTTTGAACCTATTCGCAGAGTGTTGCTGATGCGTGACAAAGAAATAGCACTACAAGGGTGGTGTATCCTAATATAATTTCCATGGACAAAACTAAGGTTACCAATACCAAAAGATAATATCAACCGAAACAATCGTGTCTTATTTGCGTTCCTTGTATGGTTTCTTTTCTGCACCTCTTATGTACCTGCATAGTATCAATAAAGAGAACAGACTTATAACACTAGCATCAACACCGTTCCAACTGTAGTAGTCTATTATAATAGTATATGGGGAAATTGTGCTTGCTTCTGTATTATGTTACACACTTTTCACAATATCTTGTGGCCTGCTCTTGTAGCCAAGGGGCATGGATTTCAGATCTTAGAATGAAGGGACATGCTCTGGTACAGTTAGCTTACCTCTTTTTCTAGTTTATGCTTGTAAATTGGGGTAATTAACTTATAACTATTTTCAGTCAAATATTTTCTTCGCGAGTAACTTGATTGCTAGAAAGTTCAAATATTAAATCAGGGAAGTATCAATGTACAAGAAAACTAACAACAAAGAATCTATGTGATTTAAAAATTATACAGAGGCTTACATAGAAATAGTATCATACTTTTATGCTCCTAATCCCATCCATTTCGCAGAAGAGCTACACATTGACTTTAGGAAATCAAATGGGTTGTTTTTCAGCTAACAGATGTAGACTAAAATGTTCTAGAACAATTTTATTTCTACATTAAAATGTAAGAGACACTTACTTGCACCATTATAGGCTAATGTTTCAAATGTTGCTGTCAGTAGCTGTAGGTTGCTCAAAATTAAGCATTCGTATAATAAGTTGACTAACATATCAAATAATTAATTGACCACATATATTCTCTTGTGATAGACTTCATTTTCTTTCCGATATCAAAATGAATGCATGTTAATCTATTCTCTGAGTCTCTTGTTACAATGTCGGCTCTTTATTGACAGATTTTGCCTAGAATTGTTCTTGAAGCTATTCCTATGGATCTGCTAAAAGAGAAGAAGCAAAGGGCTAAAGTAATTCAGCTTATAATAGCTAATTGCAAGTAAGCATCTCCTTCTGTTTCGTCTTCCCAGAAACTCTAGCTTTAATATCTTTGTTCACTTTTGCTGAGTCTGTGTTCCTCGAATTCATTACTCATCAAATTCAAGATCAACAGAGACAAGGAGAGATTGAGGAGGGGGATTACATCTTTTATGCAAGACAGTAGATAATCTTGTTCTGAATAACCAATCCTTGTTAATACATATTCTTGATTTTGTGGAGACCTAGAAAACATGAAACACAATGAACACATTTTATATGGTAAAACAAATCCTAGTATCTGCTTGACTCGGGAAGCGTAGTAGTTGTAATCAATATCAGTGGCAATGTGTGAGGAAGAGGGAGACTAAACATATGCAGAATTTAAGAACGAGAAGGGTTTATAAACTTGACAAGCATTTGTGTGGTTAGATAAAACTCTAATCTCAAACAGGAAGTATTACAATTGCATAACCTAGTGATTCCAGTGGTAGGATGTTTATGTCAAGAAGTTCACTCTTATTGTAGTATTCAAAATTACAACCATGACTTGCCTTTGAGGGGATATCCTTTTTCTTTTCCTCTCCCCAATCTAGGAGAGGTCAGTATGTACGTTTTGATGACTCTTTTGACTGGACAGGGAGATGAATTTTGATGGCATTGTACTAGAGTCTTGGTCACGATGGGCTGCATATGGTGTGTTGCATGACCCACACATGCGGAATCTGGTAAAGTTTTAAGTGAAAACCTTTGCAACCGGTACCACTTTAGATAATGTAACAATAATGAATCTCTTTTGGAGTTTTAATGTTTCACTCATGAATCTTTTTGGCTTTCATTTACTTGAAAATAAATAAGAGGCTCACTTGTTTTTATCTTTTTCGTATATACACCAACTATATCTTTCTGACCTAGTAGGAGGTTAAATGAGAAAACAAATAATTACTGTATCTTGTGAATCTCTGTCCATAGTCGATTCTTTATATTTTGAAACGATCCTGTCAGTTACAATTTTCCTTTCTCTCTTAAAGTTCCGTTCTCCCTTTTCCAACAAGTAAAAAGGAAATTGTTACCAAGTCACAATGGGAGGATTATAGTAAAGAGGACATTGTTAGAGAGTGCCAATGGTTGGGTTTATAGGCTTTCTAAAATCTAAGTGCAATTGTCATAGTAGCTACATTTAGCCTATGTTGTCAAGGCGCATAGGCCTTGCGCGGAGCGTAAGGCACAAGGCGCTTTGAAAAGCAAGGGATTTTTTAAGCGGGATGCATAGTATTAAAAGAGCATTTTTAGGGGTTTTAGACATGTTTTAGGCTTGTTTAGGCTGTTTTAGGTTGATTCCAGGCTTGTTTAGGGTAGCGTAGGCTGTTTAGACGTTTTTGGCCGGAATTTAGCCTGAGCTTGGCCTGAGACTGCGCCTGTTCAGGCGAGGCGCATGTGCTGCGCTGCGTTTCTGCGCCTAGTGCGCTTTTAACAACATAGCATTTAGCATGGTCTTGTTATTTAGATGGAAGCGTAGTGTTTCTTTTGTGATGATTTCTTGAAGCTGGAATGTTTATTCTCTTGAAATTATTTCCAATTGAATGTGTTTGCTTTATAAGGGCAGCAGGCACCGTAGTTGATGTTTACTTGATGGAATGTGTTTACAAAACCAGGCACTGAAGTTCATTAAAAAATTGGGACAAGTCATGCACTCTGTGGTTGTAAACGAGCGGAGTCTGCAATTAATATATGTTATTGGTCCACCACATTCTGATAGGCTCCAGGCATATGATTTTGGG
The DNA here is from genome assembly GCA_023525975.1 of Smallanthus sonchifolius. Taxonomy (NCBI): domain Eukaryota; kingdom Viridiplantae; phylum Streptophyta; class Magnoliopsida; order Asterales; family Asteraceae; genus Smallanthus; species Smallanthus sonchifolius. The sequence goes on from CM042042.1 coordinate 161,685, forward strand.
CCTCAAGACCTACAAAGCTTGAGTGGTGCTGTGGATGGTTACTCCCTTATGACTTATGACTTCTCAAACCCCCAAAATCCGGGTCCCAATGCACCACTGAAGTGGGTCCACTCTATAATGCAGCTGCTCCTGGGTGATGGATCTCAGGAGTTGTCTCAGAAAATATTTCTAGGCATCAACTTTTATGGGAATGATTTTGTTCTTGGAGGAGGTAATTTGATTGAAATGAAATGCTTAATTGTTTTCAGGATAATAAAGTGATGGATTTGTTTGCAGTTGGTGGGGGGGCTATTCTTGGAAGAGACTATCTATCTTTGTTGGAGAAGCATAAGCCTCAACTGAAATGGGATAACAAAAGCGGAGAGCATTTCTTCTTGTATTCAACAGATGATAATGAGCAACATGTGGTTTTCTACCCGTCCCTTCTGTCCATTGAAATGCGGCTGGATGAAGCTCGCTCATGGGGTGCTGCCGTTTCCATTTGGGAAATCGGTCAAGGTTTAGATTATTTCTTCCATCTTCTCTAATTCTTCTTTTTTTGTATTTTTTTTCTTTAAACATTTTCTGAAGGAAGGTGTTATAATCACACAGGATATCGATCAATTTACATGTGCCATTGCCTGTTTGTGGTTTTCCTAGCATAAATTGATTCTAGTTGTAGAACAGAAGGTATGATTCAAAATGATATGGTTTGTTTGAAGGTGAGAATATCTGGAAGAATTCCTGTTTAAATCATCATCAACAAATAGTCTGGTGGCTATGAATTCATCTTAAATGTTGTTAATGTGGATTGGATGAGAAAGAGCATAAAAAAATCTTGTTTTCCAGTCCTTTAAGTTTCTGTACCACACAAGTTTTTGACTTGTACCATTCTGCTTTACAACAAAGTATGTTATTGTACTAGATTATTTATTGTTGTACTTTACAAGTAAGCATATTATTGTACTATATCAAATTAAAAATTTAAAGATGTAAGAAAATGCCCACGAGCTTTTTATCTAGATTTAAAATGGCTTTTTCTAACCACACACGGAATATTGCTAATTGGACCCGCCGCCGATCTATACGCCCTCGTATAGGGCAATACGAGGGCGTATAGAATTCAGTCACTGCCAACAGAATGCCACGTGTCATTCTCTGTCTGGCGGCTGGTCCAATACGTGGCGTATTGACCTATACGCAGCGTATGAGGCACGGGTTATATTTTTGCTTCAAAAGTTGGAAGATTTGGAGTTTATGAATCCTATACGTGGCGTATTGACCTATACGCCACGTATAGGTATTTTTTATTTAATTATATTTTTTTATTTATTTATATTTTGTTTATTTTTATTTTAATTTATATAAACATTTGTATATTTTATTTTTTTTAAACATTTGTTAAATTTTTAAAGTATAACCAAGCAAAATATTAAACATTACAAACCAAACAAAATATTAAACATTACAATCAAACAAAATATTAAACATTACAACCAAACATAATATTAAACATTACAACCAAACAAATAAACTAAACATTATATACATTACATCAAAAAATTAAATATATACATCAAAATGTTTTACATACATAACAACGAAAGAAACAAAATACAAATAAAAGAACTAAATCTAACCGTCTCCGCCGTCACCCTGACCGGCTCCGGCGTCACCCTGACCCGCCCCGCCCTCACCCTGAACGGGGTCGTCCGGATAATGACGTGGCGGTGGTAGTGGGGGTGGCTCGATGCCGGCGGCTCGTGACTGATTCACGAGCTGTCCAACCGCCCACATCATCAGGTCCTCCATGCGATCGAGTTGACGACCCTGTCGTCGTGAGTCGGCAACAAGGCCATCAAGCACTGCCTGGGTAGCCCTATCCAGCCTAACAGACCGACGTACGTGTCGGGGATGCTGTGGCGGATGCTCGTGGACCTGCTCGACGTGTGGCGGCTCGTCCTCAATCGCTATACCCTGTAGCGGCTGAGGCATATGCGGGTCCCCCTGTCCAGGCATCTGCGGCAACGGCACCGGGACCCAAACCTGGTCCTGGACGGCCCCTACGAACCGAAGGCCCTGCGGGAATCGGTGCGTGATGCGCATGCCGCTCGCCGTGCGACGGTCTAATCGGACAGGGGGAATGGCCGGTAACATCGCAGGCTCATGCTGGTCAAATGGTAAGACCGACCGCATGATATGCGTGATGAAAGCACCGCCATATAAAAGTCCGCGCTTCTGTCGCATATAGGCAGAAGCAAAATAAAGCGTCATGCTAGTGGACAGGTCGCACCGCCTCCCAGTAAGCAGGCAGAAAAGGAAGAAAAGATCTCTATCAGTGCACCACTCACGGCTTTTCAGACGCGGTGCGATCGACGTCGAAATAAGCCGGTGCAGATATCTATACAAAGGGTCTCTAATACCCGAGACCCTCCCCTTGGTACCCAACCAAGGACTATCTGAAATCAAGCCCCAAAAAACAAGGAGTTCCTCCTTGTCCACCTCTGTCACCGCCTCGGTGAAAAGCGGCGTCACCGTCTCAGGCTCGTAGTATAAGCCCGTCGTGACGGCCCACTGACTGAGGGTCTGACGGTAAACGACCCCAAAAATAGAAAAAGAAATACGATCCAGGTCAATATCCGGCGCCTCTCCGGGTAGAGGCTGCAGCCCAGTCTCTGAGTAGATGAACGTCGAAAGAAACTCGACGACCAGCTCTCGGTATGTCTCCGCAAAAGAAAGGTCAAAAAGACGCGACCATGGCGTGTCCTCGCCGATGATGGCCCTGGCTCGCTCGGCCTCTTGCACCTCCTCGAGGAGGGCCCAATCCACCGCCGTACCTGGACCCATCTGCACCTCCCGGAGCTTCTGGCAACGGGAAAAAGCCTCCGTATCGGGCGGAAAATCCAGAAATGGGTAGTGCGCAAGATCGTCTAGCTGATCCATCTCAATATCATTATGATCCGCCATATCTGATAATAATTAATTGTTTTTAATTTTTTAATTTAAATAATAATATAATATTGTTTAAATTTTAAATAATAAATAATAATATAATATTGTTTAAATTTTAAATTATAAATAATAATATAATATTGTTTTTAATTTAAATAATAAATAATAATAATATATTGTTTTTAATTTTAAATAATAAATAATAATAATATATTGTTTTTAATTTTAAATAATAAATAATAATATTATATTGTTTTTAATTTTAAATAATAAATAATAATAATATATTGTTTTTAATTTTAAATAATAAATAATAATAATATATTGTTTTTAATTTTAAATAATAAATAATTATTAATTTTTTAAAAACCTATACGCCACGTATAGGCTTATACGTGGCGTATAGGCGGTTGCCGGGCAAAATAAGCCATACGCAGGCCAATTAAGCCATACGCGGGCGAGTTGCCGGGTAAACCAAGCCATACGCGACCAGTTAAGACCATACGCAGGCTAGTGACCGAGTAAACCAAGCCATACGCAGCGTATAGATTTATACGTGGCGTATGGCTTCATCGTCTTCCTAGGACGAACTATACGCCACGTATAGCCCTATACGTAGCGTATAGCCCACGTATAGCCCTATACGTAGCGTATAGCCCTATACGAACTATACTGACACAGTCTCCTTGCAAACGAGTGCGCCACAAGATGTTGACTAGGATCGTGGTTATGACTGTCATCCTTCACCGTTAATTTCCAATCACCAGTATTTTCTTGATACTCTCCTTCCAATTTAAAGGGACAACCTATTTTTTTGCTACCGGCACGTCTAACCGTGGCAGTAGACGCACGTTCGCCGTGACGGTCACACACAAGCCACACCTTGATAAACGGTTCCGTCGGATCGTCGCCTTTTCTCCTCGATCGTCGGGTGACAAGGACGTAACCATTCTCACGTCCTCTCCGCATAGCCCAATCCACCAACTGTTCACGAGACTGAAAATTCTGGTCAGTTTTATACGACACATTTTGATGGTTTTGTTCTTCGTCTTTGGAGTCGTCGGTTTGTTGTGTCGGGTAAGAGACTTCACCGCACACGAAGTTGTTAGTTTGTTGTGTCGGGGAGGAGACTTCACCGTATACGAAGTCGTTCGTGGGTTGTGTAAGGTAAGACGGTTCACCGTATACGAACTCGGGATTGCTCAGTGGCTCGTTCAAATCTGGAAGCCTTACCCGTTGATTAGAATAAACGTCGGACGAGACCTCCTCCCAGTTCACCTCTTGAACGCCAGAACTTTGCGGGTTGTTTTCCAGCGACTCGTTAGAATATACCTGAAAACCGTAGTTACCATCCCACCACCAAGACATGTTTATAATTTTTGAGAGATTGTTTGAAATTTTTTTGAACGATACGTTCGAATGAGAATTTTGCATGGTTAAATACACAAAATTTGGCCCCTATACGCATCGTATAGGGCAATACGGTGCGTATAGGATTCGGGTCAAACCTGGTCAAACCTCGTATACGCATCGTATAGTTCAATACGATGCGTATAGCGTACGAGGTACTTTCTGCAACTAGTCAACATCACATCGCTATACGCTCCGTATAGATCTATACGTGGCGTATAGCGATGTGATGGTTGACTAGTAGCAGAAAGTACCTCGTACGCTATACGCATCGTATTGACCTATACGATGCGTATACGAGGTTTGAATGACCAGGTTGTACGAGGATGTCAGGCATGGGAAATTGTGAAGGGCTATACGCATCGTATTGCCCTATACGATGCGTATATGGCCAAGTCCATTTAGCAATTCCCGTGTGTGGTTAGTAGTCCCCTTTAAAATTAAACCACCTTTCAGTTATTTTGATGTGCTTTTTTTAATTTATTTAATAGAATATTTAGGATTCAAATATTATTGCAACTTGATGAACAATTAATAGCGCGCGGGATTATCCACGTAAAACAAAAGAAAAATATTTGAATAAGTTTGTATAAACGAATACCCGCTCATTGTCGTGAGAGTTTGGTCGTTTTTCGTCAACGCCATGCGGCAAGAGTTTGGCTGTTATCGATTCGGGCCGTCGAAAACCATAAAAGCGAATACCGATATCGGTTTTTATAATACCAATATCGGTAATGATGTTCGCTCATAATAGGCTTGGGGTCATCACGGGTTCGCGTAACAAAAAACACTCAATTTTGAATACAACTTTGTTTTAAAAAAAATTATATCGGAACATTGACAAAAAAAAGAAAAGAAATATGTTTTTTTTAACGGCAACACGTAGATATTCTAGGATAATTGGGTTTCCCGGTGCAACACCTAGAACATTCAGGGCAACCCACCTCAGGAGTAACCAGTTAGGGGCAAACCTCCTGCCCTGGTCACAGACCCTCTGCCCTGGTCACAGACCAATTTTTTGTTGTGACCCGAATTAAAACCTAATATATCTACTATAAAAAGTATTAGCACTATCATTACCAAATGGTCGAACGGTTTATAAATTTACGTAGATAATACTTTTTTAACCTATTAATAATATTAATCTATTATTTGTGGGAATGGTCCATTTCTTCACCACACAAAACCCAAAACATGATCATCAAAATTTCTGATCCTTACTTGCCACATGTCGCTGAATCATTGGAGCATCTCTCAGATTTCTTTCCATCTCATCATCATCTCCACTCATGAGCTCAAGAAGCAGAACAAGTCAGAAATCGAAAGTTAGTTTATGCTATGGAAGCCCGCAATGCAGTTGTGTTAAAACCCATTTCTGTTCTTAAACCAGAACCCAAAAAGCACTCACCTTTCCTCAAGATCTCAAAACCTCAATTCCAATTCCATGGCACTGGTCTAGTGCTTATATCATCTGTCTTCAATTCTGCTTTTGCTAAAGCACTTACTTATGAGGAAGCACTTAACCAATCAACCACGGCTTCTGAATCCTCCTCATTCAAGCCACCTGATTTTGATGTTACTGGTATAATTGATTTTGCTGTGGAGAATCCTTTGGTGGTGGCTGGTGGCGCAGCCGTCTTGGCCCTGCCGGCAATTCTGTCTCAAGTGTTTGGAAAGAGCAGCAAGCCATGGGGGGTGGAGACTGCAAAGACTGCTTTTGAGAAATTGGGTGATGATGGGAATGCTCAATTGCTTGACATTAGGGCTAATTCAGATATCAGGGCGGTGGGTAGCCCGGATATTAAGGATTTGAAGAAGAAGCCAGTTACAGTTACTTACAATGGGGATGATAAACAAGGCTTCTTGAAGAAGCTGTCTTTAAAGTTCAAGGAACCAGAAAACACCACGTTGTTTATTTTGGACAAGTAAGGCCCAATCTTTTCCTTTTTTTTTTAATGATTGGCTAAGTTTGCAAGAATTAGTTTCTGACTATTTAGATAACCAGGGAAGGTATTGTAGTAAGAAAAGTGAGATAAATATCCTTGCTTACTTTTAAGCAAATAAATATATATGATCACTTTGCCAAACACCCTCTTGATTTAGGAAATATTGTTTTTTGAAGTAACCATGGATCTTGTTAAAATACAGTAACAGGGCAATATGATTTGTGAAAAATGGGACAAGTTATTATGGTGATGAAAGTGCAAAATACTACAAACTATATGAACTCAACAATGGGTTCTTTGTAACAAGACATTCAATCACCAAATTAAATTTAGGTTTTCATTTAAGCTATTTTTGCTGATGATTTGACCTTCCCTATTCAAACTATAATCATTCACTTTCCCTTGTTCAATTTCATCGTTATTTAAGCTCTTTTCTGAAACTTAAACAAGAAATCTATAAAATTTGAGATGAAGCCAGATTCGATGGGAGCTCTGAACTTGTTGCCGAGTTGGTGACGGTAAATGGCTTCAAAGCTGCTTATGCTATAAAAGACGGAGCAGAAGGATCCCGTGGATGGATGGTTTGTTAATTTCCTCCCTCCAATTGTTTTTTGTTTCTTTTCTCACTCTTCCATGGTTATGTTTTGTACAGAACAGCGGTCTTCCTTGGATATTACCCAAAAAATCCTTCACCTTTGACCTTAGCAGTCTGAATGATGCAGTTGATGGCATTCTTGGTGTATGTATCTCCATATAAATGCATACTTTTGTTCTTTCAGTTAGTAGTTTACCATATAGGATAATTGTCATGGGGTTATTAATATGAATCTTTAACTTTACAATGATTTCCAACAACTTATTTTGAAATGTCCAGGACGGTTCTGAAGCTATAGCGTTACTTTTTGGCATCGCTGCAGCTACTGGATTAAGTTTGTTAGCATTTACCGAGGTTAGGATCTTTTTTCTTCTGTTTTGGATTCTTCAATTCGGTGTGCTTAATGGTGATCATCTTCAGGTTGAAACGATACTCGAGGTCTTGGGTTCTGCTGCATTGGTGCAACTTGTCAGCAAGAAGCTACTATTTGCAGAGGTCCTTTTTTTATTTCATTGCATCTATTGACTTTTGATAATCAAAATTAGAAAAGTGATCATAAACAGATGATGATCATCTTTCATTATATCGTGTGTTATGGTGCTTAAAGTAGTTATAATTTCTTTAATTCAAGACGTAGAGAATATACATCAATCTTGGAGTTGAGAATTGATTTTTTGACCTCAAAAGCCAAACGTTACCTTCTATTTCTTAAAGGAGGACTAGTTCTTCACTTTTTTTTTTTTTGTATATTTGGTACAATTCAAGAATCATTATTGACCATGGGATGATGTTTTGAAACTGATTCTTGGAGACTTGAATAATTAGAATCTTATTGAAGCCAGGGATAGGTTTCTTTACCAAATAAATCTGATTACTTTGACCGAGAAATTTTGAATCTTAATCTCTCAACTGAAATTACAATAGTTGGTTTAAACTTGCATCCAAACACCCCTTGTATTAAGTAGTTCAAAAATAATAGAGCAGTGAAAAGTAAAATTCTTGTGAAATTTCGTTTTGGCCTGTTGTTTTCATATATAGTTTAAAGATTCGTTTATGAATGGCAGGATCGAAAAAAAACTTTTAAAGAAGTTGGTGAATTCGTGAGCGCACAAATCGGGCCCAAGGAGCTCCTAGATGACATCAAGGTACTTGAAAAGCATACTATAGTTTGGTTTTGAATGTAAGTGGTAAATGATTTAAGAAATTCAGGACATTGGGAAAGCGCTTCTACCACCTGTGACTAGCAAAACCCTTCCTGCATCAACAACGGCCGTTGTGGAGCTCACTAACTCGTCCCCCCCACCAGCAGAGGTACAAGAACAAGCAGCAACACCAGTAGAGCCGCCTCCACAAGTCAACGCGGTCCCTAAAATAGAAGTGAAAGAAGAAGCACTTCCTAAACCATCACGTCCACTTTCACCATACCCTTATGTAAGTTCTCTAAAAACCAAGATGCACATGCACAAGCACAAGCATGTTTGAACCAACAATTTAAAAATATACATATCGTTGCAATCTTTTTTTTTTCTTTTAATCCAAAATGCATAAGACTGTACCGATTAAAGAAAAAGAAGTTTTATAATCTGCTTGAACATTAAGCAGTTTTAGTTTTATTGATTTACATTCTGACATTTGTTGCAGTACCCTAATCTGAAACCTCCTTCCTCGCCTACTCCTTCAAAGCCATAGTATTTTGCACAATTCAAGCATCAAGTGTTCATCTGCAGAGCCTAATTAATGGCATTCGTCGTAGCTGTAGCTTTGTGTTTATCAAATTTTCAGTGATATGTATACATTTGGGTTTGTTTTACAAATGGTCCCTAAATAAAAATGAAAATCTACTTCACCCTAATTTAATTTGTTTGCCAAATCTTGTGCTGTTCAAACCAAATGAAGCATAGGAGCTTTCATGCGTGCATGTGCATTACGTATCTGCTGGGCTATCTACAGGATACAAATTTTATTACATATGATACAAGTATTATTATTATTATTATTATTATTATTATTATTATTATTATTGACTTCTATTACCATTTTCATTAGGGTCACGACACATTTAAGAAATGGGTTAACCCGTTTAAGGGTCTTTTTTTTTAATTTCTTATTTAGATTATAGAGGTTGATATGTTTAAAACAGACATCAATTAAAAATGAACAGATTTGTTTGATCTAGAGTCATTGGTTATTTAAATTGTTACCAAGTTATCCGGTATTACTATATTCGTAAATGAGTATGAATTATGAAGTGTTTTCATTTGCATATACATGGATGGATGGAAGACTCATTTAGGAGACAAGTCAACCACCCCTAATTTTGATTACAAATTTACTTGTAACATCAAAAGTAACTTACATGGCACATGGTACCAAGTATAGCTGTAAAATACAAGTACATGGTACAATAAGAAGCAAGTATAAATATGAATATGATATTCCTTTTTTGATGAGATAGAAAATGAACGGAAGGGACGTTAACTATAGATAAATGAGGAGCTAATTGAGATGGTGTAAGTTCCAAGATAGAAACAAAAAATTGAGATTTACCTCCCTCGCTGAATCTATATAGTAGCATTTGCTTTTACCATGTTCAACTATAGGTCTTAAATATTGTTTCATAACCTCAAATGGTATTCATTTTCATCTTTCTGTTTGATTGGGGGATTTGTAATTGATTGTCAAGCATCATGTAACAGAATGAAACATAGATCGGTAATTGAGTCCCATCACATTATAGGGTGGTCAATAGTCAATGACAATACTGAACCATGCAAGACCAATTTCAAAATATCTCATGTATAAAAAGGTCAGGTCATCCTCTTAACAATCTCATCCTACCTACAAGAGAGTATGAACAATATACTGCTGTACTGTTGAAACATAATAAAACGAAGACGAATCCGAATGTTTGAATCAAGAACCTGTTTTATCAGGGACACTCACGGCCACAGGCAAGTCTACAAGTGTGCTTGGAGGTGCGAAATACATGTGTAGTGACATCATGCAGATAATAATGCCCAAAAGGAGCTGCAACCACCACAACATAAGTCTCTTCAGTAACAAAAAAAACACGTGTATATTATATCTTACCAACCACCATTAATCACAATCATTACCATTTCTTGCCCTCTAGAGAAACTGAAATGGCAATTACCTGTCCATTGGATATTTAGATGTTGAGAAAATTACTTACTTGTAATGTTGGTTTGAAAGTGAAGAGGAACACTGATAAAACCATTGTCAGCAGCATAGCCATTGATGTGGAGTACACCTGCAAGAAGCATATAGTGACATTTAGAAAACGCACATAAAAAGGAAAGAACCATATAATGATTAAGCATACAGGTGGATCTGTTAATTGTGTGCACAAGTAGGTGATACATCAGTCTGACTTTGTATTGGGTTAAATTGGTAGATATCAAAGCAGGTAATGAGGAAACAAGGGGGATCAACTAAAAAATCAAGTTTACACACATATTAGGGATCAGTCGATTGATATAGACATATACATGTATGTCACAAGTTAAAGATGCTGGTTGTGAAACCAAAAAGACAATTCATCAGAAAACCAAATAGACAACTGCACGCCCTTTGTGAAACCAAAGTGAGGGCTTTGCCTAAGCTTATGTTCATATGTTGAAGTATCCTCTGGGAAATAATGGTGGCTTTCCAAGTCAATACTTAACCCTTTTGTTGCCTGTTTCATTTATTTATTGTGTTGACATTGGAGGGATGTCTATCTCTGAGAATCACATTTTCCAGCCTCATATGAAATTTATTTGGTTTTATTTCTTACCACCACTCTTTTGTAAAACAGTGTGCAATATTACGAGCAATGAATAAAATGCCCCCAAAGTTAAGCTGTACTGACCCATGGCAAGCTGAGGTAGTCTGTATTGGGTTGAAGGCTTTTGGGCTGGCTGGGTTGGGCCCCTTTTGGGCCTGTTATGGAGCAAGCAGGGGCGGCGGCACCTTTAGGGCTGTTTACCCTAATGACTTGCTGATTAAGTGTTACCTTATTTAATAACCCTAATCTTGGTATTATATATACCCCTATGATGTAATTGTAATCTTGAGCACCTAATAAGAAAAACCTAGTTGCAACAGTGGATGTAGGTCATCTTGACCGAACCACTATAAATCTCGTGTCTTTATTTTTCTGTCTATTGTGAGTGCGTGTGTTGTGTGTTTGATTGCTTCCGCTGGGACCAACTCTGATTCTACTACCTAACAGTTTGGTCAATCAAATAGCTGGTTTAGTGTGAGAAAAATGCAAAACCAAATATTTGATTTGGCTCATGATTTGGCCACAAAACCGAGTATATTCAAACCGTATCAAGTCCTATACTTACAAGAAAAACAATTCGCAATAAGAACATGGAACCTATTGAGGAGGTACTGAAAGGGTAGCACAATAGCGATTACGACAAAGATGAGAAATAAATACAAGTCAGATTAAAGAGTAGAACCTTTACGATATTGTCAGCATACTTCATCAACCACGACACCAGAAGACCTGTGGAGCCTAGATTTAGTACCACCAGCCATGTTGTGATGGTGTAGCCATTAAAAAGACGGTCCCACCATGGCCCATTCTCAAACCCTCCTCTAAAATCATCCAAGAAAAGCCGCCCCATGTTAAAGATTGCCCCAAACCTGAAAGGAACACGTTTCGCCCCTAATTAGAAGCCGTAACTGTAACACCATATCATCATAATCACTTTGTTTCTACTATAAAAACAATAAAGAAGAAAGAAGCCTACGTATACAGTTGAACATTCTGCCAATATAAGGTGTCATTATTCTTCTTCATTAAAAATTCTGTATAAACCCCAGCTAGGGCCGAAAGACAAGCAGACAAGACACCCAAAATGTACCCCTGGATTGGTGATGAGAATAGGGAGTCGCAAGATGCTTCTCCACACCCTTTGACCTATATCAGCAATAACCGATAAGGCACCATCTCACTAGCAAAGATTTTATAGTAGAAAAATAGGAAACAGGACTTATGTCAAACAAGTGACCCGTAAATAGATGAAGGATCTAGTCTTATTTGATGTTATATCAGCTAAAAGTTTATGCGCAATACATCAAAAGCGAAAGACATGTGCAAAAACAAAGGTAGTAGCACCTGACTTGTGGTTGTTCCAACAGCCAATAAAAGTATTGCCATCCACTGCAAATTGGAGAGCTTCCTCTTCAAGAACAACCTAAAGAAATAGTATTAAGGGGTGTTGATGAGAAAAATAGCAGGGAGGGAGGGAGGTTACCTAAATAAAATTCCTGTAGTGACAATTTTTAAATTTCCCATGATTTGATATGTGGATGTATCAACATATGTGAGGGTGGCAAACTGAACATTATTATGGATGAGGTATATAATTGAGGGGATAGGATACAAGCGAACGCTGTTCCATTCTGTTGTCATCCTTGGAGGAGGCGATGATTTCTTACACTCTCTCCAAAGAAAGATGCTAGATACAAGTAGCTGCAATCCAATCAGTTTAGTTAATTGTTCTGTCCTACCATCAAATCAAAAGAAGAAATAATAAATACCTTAAAGATCTCAGCAAGAAAAGGAATGGTTGCATAGTCATACTTGTATCCCCCATTGCTCTGTGACAATGTAGTCAAAATTCCCTGCCATGATCAGGTATCTTAAACCTAACTACTAATCTAATTACGAAGGATTTATCAGATTTAAGATAGAAATTAGGGTTACCTGAGAACTGGTAAGAAGGGTGAGGAGCGATGCGACGACGTACCACTGCATCTCATTCTCCGATTCCTGATCTGCTTACCGACAGGACTTATGTCACGCGCTCTACATAAATCACCCCTGTGCCTTCATCTGTTTCACCTTCAGGTTTTAAACATTACAAAGTTATCGGTTACTTTTTAACGGAAAAAATTAAAAACAAATATCATATCAATACGAATCTAAAAAAATCAATAAAAATAGTAAAAAAATCAACAAAAAAGTAAAAAAAAGTACAAACCGGGTCAGTAAAATCAACAAACTAGTTTGTATAAATAATTGAGTTAACTTATATATATTTTACTTTCTATAACAAAATAGAATTTTATAAATTTTTTGATTCATGGTGAAAAGAAATATTTATTGAAATTATATTTATGTACTTGTTTAAAAGGAATCTTGTTATTATTAAACAATAGACCGGGGCGAGTCAATACTCACCCGCTGATTAATAGGGAATTAACCACCTTTTGTTTTAATCTGGACCGACTCAACTAATCAGTTATTTGTGAAATCAAATCTTGAACCTCGACCCAAACATTCGTTCTCATAATCACAATCGATTCTAGCAAACCATCCGATTCAGAAGCGATTTGGGAGAACAAATGACATTAGAATCGTCGTTTATTTGAAAATTGCAATGAGTAGAAAAAGGTAAAGAATTAGGATTCATATATATGGTTTGATTCTTCCATAATGTAAATTGGATTACGATTTTGCTTGTGAGTTACGCTTTCAAGCGAATGATTAGGGTTCCTATGTGTCTTCGTAGTTCTATATGTGATTTATTTCGTTTTCAAGATTATTTTCATTTTTGCAGATTTTCACCCTGAATGAAAAAAATCGAGATTATCAATTATCAATACTCAATGTTAAGCGTTGAGGAGGATTAAAACCAAACAATACGAATTTGGATTTGAGAGCAGATTAGATATACTCTAATGGAAGCTTGGGGAATGCAAAGAAAGAAAAACAAACTAAATATCCTATAACTCAAAATTGAAAAGTCAACAGAACAAACAAACAAACATATTGTTGAAATTCAGTGGTGATCAGTATGACTTTTATAAAAACGGGTTTTGACAGAGAAATTAATTAATTCAGTTAATTAATAAATACGCAGCGGAAAATAAAATCATAACCTATTAAACAGCACTGACAAACCGAACATGATCTGGTTATGAACACGCAAACACAAAAAAATAATTAATCTACTGATGAGATTAATTATACCTTAGGGGTTAATGATTAACCGGTTGAGACATCTAAGTACAACGAGCCGATGCTAGATCACGAACCAAAACGCGAGAGACAGAAAACGCCGAGGCTGGCCGAAAACGGGCCGGCAGCGGCTGGTTTGGTGGCCAGAAGTCGCGAGGCAAAAACCCTATGTTTTTTTCTTTCCTCGATCAAAAGGAAAAAAAAAACTTGGCGGCTGCCTTTGTATCTCTTTGTTCTCGATTAGCTTTTTAATATATATATATATATATATTAATTAATTACTCTAATCCTTTTAATCTAATAAAAACCATACCGGGCCTAAACCCAATAGTTAATATTAAAGTCCAAAAAGCATTTAATTTGTTTTAATAAAAGATTAAAACAAATAAATATAAATTATTATTTATAAACATGTATAAATAATAAATCACGTGTAATGAATATATATAAAATATATCGTCTCGCTAATAGTTCGTAATTACCAGTTAAGCGGGTTAAGTGGATTTAAATGTTCATTGCCCTAGGTGTAACTCTTACGGGTCATAGCTCGATCAGCCGCGTTGTCCATCGGGTCGATCAATAAAATCCAACAATCTCCCACTTGGACGATCCACGATAAATCAACGCAAACAGTCAGCGGCGCTCTAGCTGCACATGGCTGTCCCTAACAAGGTATGACGCTTTAAAGTCATTAACCAAATATCTCGGTGTTAGTAACAGCTAACTAAAGCAAGACAATAGACTTATGACAATAGTTGTCATTCATCCTTTCCGTATAAAACATCAATTGAATCAATGTGACATGGATGTAGTTCATTCTCATATGGCGTTCAATTATTATTGTTCTCGATCAAGAATCAAAGTGGTCCAATCAAACACACAGTAAGTTTGTGTAATGCCTTACACTTCACCAGATTGAATCAACGAGGGCGCCACGATGCCTATCTGTTACATATAATGTAAGAGTACAGAATCCCTTATTGACTACATACAACTCCCACTGAACTTCAGAACTGTTCCTAATCAAAGCCTTTATGACTGGCAGTTACGCGACAACGTTTGACAGTGATTAAAGAATGGTTCTTGGTAAACGGCTGTTCTAGTACGTATCTCAGGTCAGAGGATACTAATGAGTATACTAATAGCAAAACATCTTATGACAAAGATCCATGAAGATGATTTGATGCGAGTTACATCCAACGTCATTCAAAATGAGGCCTGTGAAGTTCGGAGTCAACTCCTTGAGCCGAAGTTCAGAATAGTCTTAATTCAGAGTCGTTCCCACAATTCTGATCGACTACAGATAATTAAGAATACAAGATTCATGGATTAAACGTATTAAAATCGAACACAGTTATAAGAATTCATAATTACATTTAAATCAGTAAACCAAAAGAATTCAAAAGTACAACTGATTAAATGTTCGCACATTCAAAATACTAAATCAAAACATATCGCTAGCAAAACTAAGACAGATAGCATTTCTGTGCTGATCATGCTTTTCCTGAGTCATCGGCTTAGTGAACGGGTCCGCTAGGTTTTGATCTGTGTCTACTTTGCTTATCACGACGTCTCCACGTTCCACAATTTCCCGTATATAGTGGAACTTCCTTTGAATGTGCTTGGCTTTGTGATGAGATCTGGGCTCTTTGGCTTGAGCTATAGCACCTGTATTATCACAAAGTATCTCGATTGGTTGGCGAATACTCGGAACCACATCGAGGTCAGTAATGAATTTCTTCATCCAAGCAGCTTCCTTAGCAGCATCTGATGCGGCTATATACTCAGATTCGGTGGTTGAATCCGCCACTACACTCTGCTTGGAGCTTTTCCAAGAAACAGCTCCTCCATTAAGAGTGAATACGAAACCCGACTGTGAGCGAGAGTCATCTCGGTCAGTTTGAAAGCTAGCATCAGTGTAACACCGTACAGTGAGCTCCTCTTTCACTCCTCCAAATATTAAGAACATGTCTTTGGTCCTTCTTAAGTACCTTAGGATGTTCTTGACTGCAGTCCAATGGGCAATGCCAGGACTTTGCTGAAAACGACTGGTCATGCTTAAAGCATACGAGACGTCAGGTCTAATGCACAACATAGCATACATGATAGAACCAATCGCTGAGGCATATGGAATTGGTTCCATTTCCTTAAGTTCAATGTTCGTGGAAGGAGATTGCGATTTGTTCAACACAGTCCCTTTAGTCATCGGAACACCTCCTTTCTTGGAGTTTTCCATCATAAAGTGTGTCATCATTTTGTCTATGTAAGTACTCTGACTTAGCCCTAGAAGCCGCTTAGATCTATCCCTGTAGATCTTGATTCCTAGAATGTAAGCAGCTTCTCCAAGATCCTTCATTGCAAAACAAGATCCTAACCATTGTTTAACTTCACAGGGATGTTGTTTCCAATGATCAGTATATCATCCACATACAAGACGAGAAATGATATAGTGCTCCCACTAGCCTTTCTGTAAACACAAGGCTCATCTTCATTCTTGACAAAACCAAATTCTTTGATTTTCTTATCAAAATGAAGATTCCAGCTTCCAGATGCCTGTTTAAGTCCATAAATGGACTTATTCAGTTTGCAGACCCTATTAGGATACTTTGGATCAACAAAACAGTCAGGCTGAACTATATAGACATCTTCAGAGAGATGTCCATTAAGAAAAGCGGTTTTGACATCCATTTGCCATATCTAGTAATCATGGTACGCGGCTATGGCAAGTAGTATCCTGATCGATTTGATCATAGCAACGGGTGAGAAAGTTTCATCATAGTCAATACCTTGAGTTTGAGTGAAACCCTTTGCAACTAGCCGTGCTTTATAGGTTTGTATATTACCATGCATGTCGGTTTTTCTTTTGAAAATCCATTTGCTCCCTATTGCCCGAGAACCGGGAGGTAGCTCAATCAAGTCCCAGACCTGATTATCACCCATAGATTGCATCTCGGCGTTCATGGCATCAAGCCATTTCTCGGATTCAACATCTAAGATAGCAGATTTGTAGTTTGTAGGTTCGTCATTTGACTCAGCTACTAACAGGACTTTAGAAGCTTCAAGATGCCATAGATATCTATTAGGTTCTTTACGAGACCTGCTACTTCTGCGAACGCTTGTGTTTATGTCTGATTCATCAGCAACAACTTCTTGTTGATCAGACGCTCCGACTTCCTCAGCGGTTGTTTGTGTTTCTCGAATTTCTTCAAGATCCATAATATTATTTCCGGTTCCTCGATTTAGAAGATCTTCCTCGAGAAAGCGTCATTTCCTTTTGATGGAAACAATGTTTGCATCAGGATGATAGAAATAATATCCGCTTTTGTTGTAGTAACCGACGAAAATAACTTTTTCGCCTCTAGGATCGAGCTTGTCATCAGAATCGCTGGTGACATATGCATCACATCCCCATACTCTAAGGTAAGACAAATTGGGTTTAGACCCGTTCCATATCTCATATGGGGGTTTTGTCCACCTTCTTAGTCGGTGCTAGATTTACAAGGCGGGCGGCGGTTATAAGAGCATAACTCCAGAAGGAGTGAGACAAGTTAGTTCTACACATCATCGATCGAACCATATTAAGTAGCGTTCGATTTCTCCTCTCGCTCACGCCATTAAGTTGGGGTGTGTCAGGAGGAGTGGGCAGAGAAATAATTCCGTGCTCATTCAGATGATTAAGAAATTCTAAGCTGAGATACTCGCCACTTCGATCTGATCGAAGTGTCTTAATAGGTTTATCGAGTTGTTTCTCTACTTTGTTTTGAAACTCTTTGAACTTTTCAAATGTTTCATGCTTGTGTTTCATAAGATAGACATAAGCATATCGACTATAATCGTCAATAAATGAAACGAAGTATCTTTCATGATTTCTAGACATGGTTCTGAAAGGGCCACACACATCAGTGTGTATAAGGCCTAGCAGATCCTTGGCTCGTTCACCAACATGGGTGAAGGGGTCCTTTGTGAGTTTGTCAGCTAAACAAGACTCGCAATTGTTAAATGAGTCATGTCCGGTAGGTTCAAGAATTCCCTCGGATTGGAGTCTTTTAATGCGTGTCTTGCTTATGTGGCCAAGTCGACAATGCCATAGAAAAGTATCATTAATGCCAGATTTGATACGTTTAGAAAGATTATATATGTTATTGTCAGTTTGAACGTCAATCTCATAAATACCGTTTTGAGGTTTAGCCTCAAAATAAAAGATATCATTTAAGTAGGCAGAAATAGCAATACTATTAAAAACGTACGTAAATCCTTGTTCAAACAATAAAGAAACTGAAATAATGTTTCTGGTTAAACCAGGTGCAAACAAACAATTGTTCAAAACAACCACAAAGCCAGAAGGACATGAGAGATGATATGTTCCAGTTGCAAGAACTGGTACTCTTTTCCCATCACCAACGATGAGCTCCATGTCGCCTTGTTTCAGCTTCCTCCAACTTTTAGGCTCCTGCAAGACATTAATGATGTGGTATCCACATCCGGTATCAAATACCCATGTGTTGCTAGAAACAGTAAAAATTTCAATAACATAAATGAGAATACCTGAAGAGGTGCCCTTACCACTGGCCCTCTGCAGCTTCAGCTTGGCTAGATATTCAGGACAGTTACGTTTCCAGTGCCCTATTTTGTTGCATTCAAAGCATTGACGCTCCTCAGGAGGGGGTGCTTTTGAAGTTTTCTTGTTATTGTTGGTGGCAGGCTTGGCAGCAACATTAACCTTCTTCTTGCCTTTGCTATTAAAACCTCTTTTCTTGGGGTTAGGCTTTTTAACACCAGCAGATCTGACCATCAGAACTTGATTTTTCTTTCCTTGGATATTCATCTCGGCCGTTTTGAGCATAACATGTAGCTCGGCCACTGTCTTCTCCAAGCCATTCATGTTGAAATTCATTACGAATTGAGCATAGGAGCTTGGGAGAGAGTTTAAGATGAAATCAGTAGCCATGTCATCCTTCATGGGATATCCAAGTTTGTTCATCTGGTCGATGTACCCTTTCATCTTAAGTACATGAGTACTAACAGGCGTGCCCTCTTGCATCGTGCAACGAATGAGCTGAGACATGGTTTCATAGCGTTCTTGTCGGGCTTGTTTCAGGAACATGCCCTTAAGTTGCTCAATCATGTCAAAGACATCCAGGTCCTCCATGCTCTTTTGGAGCTCACGGGACATGCAGGCTAACATAAGGCAGGCCACCTCAGTGGCATCATCTCTTTGTTTTTCCCAGGCCTTACGAGCGGCAGCCGTGTTACCATCGGGTGCCTCAGGGACTGGTGCATCGAGAACATAGAGCTTCTTGGCCATCTTGAGAACTATTCTCAGATTGCATTGCCACGAGAGAAAGTTGGTGTTATCCAGCTTTTCATTCTCAAGGATAGACTTGAGAGCGAAGGAGTTATTAGTATTATTATTTTCAGTAGACATCTGTCAAGATAAGTAAAGAAAATAAATTAGTATAAAGAAAGTGAAAAATCCTTATTAATTTATGACCCAATTACAGAAATTAGAATAAGGAGTGAGAATCTAGCTAAATCAGTCACTAACGGTAGCTGTGACATACAACATTAGTAAGTGGGTAACTAGACTGACAATTAGTGCCAATTGTGGAAAGTTGCAAACTCTCGTGTATGAGGCCGCTAAGACAAGACATGTCTATGCATTGATACGTTTAGCCTCATCTATGCCCACTTTTAATCTCTTGACAGCTGGGGCATGTAACAAGAGAGAAAAGTAATAGTCGTCCTAAAACAGGCACTTGCGGAAGGGCCGGATGTGTCAACGAAACCCTTGCGCCTTGGAAGGATAAACTACGCATCCAGTGCGGTGCTGTGGCTCCAAACACCGATGTTTCATTTTATGCTCCAAGTGTTCCTTATAATAGGATGACATAGACCATTGGTTTTAAATATGGGTTCCAATTTTAGTGTTTACCGAATAGGGTCAAACACAACGAATGATTAAATCATACATGTGTTGTAAAAGCCAGTTTTACTATTTAAAGCCATGACAAATTTTGATGAACCCTTTCATCTCTCAGGACACTTAATTTTAAATAACCTATTAAAACTAAGTTTGTCACGACTTGAATAACCAGTTAAAGTTAATTGTTGAAAACTATTAAGTTATAAGTTTTGAAATTAAATTTAGTTTAAATTGCAAAACTTTAGCGGTTATTTATTTTATAAAAACAAGCCAGTTATTATTTTTATAAAATTCTACAAGTTGTAAAATTAGAACTTGTGGTGACAGATTGTGACATTTTAAAACTCTTTTTAAAACGTTTGGTGTTTGGTTGGTTTATAATAATTTTAAGTTATAAAAAATTAAAAGCAACCATAAAGCAAATAAATATGTAAATCTTATAGGGCCAAGTTTGTTTGATCTTGCTAGAGCCAGTTAGCAAGACCAAACGGGTCACGGGGTCCACAAAATTAAAACAACTACAAGGATGGACTTCCGTGCATCTAGTCGTCTCGGATGACTCCCACTGACTCCATGATTCCTGTTGCGTCTTCAGATTTGTCTTCGGGTTTTTATTACATTACATAAAATAAAAAAGACTATTCTATTACAACTTTGAGCCATCAAAAGTGGGCCAAAACCATAAAACCCAAAAAAAAAACTGAATAATAAACACAAACAACTCAATCACATGGGTCGGGCCAGATTTACATATTCAACACAATCACATACGGGCAATATATTTGGTCAAATAAAATAAAAAAAATGACCAAATTAATAAATAAAAAAATTGCCCCAAAAAAACAGATCAGATCAGAAACTTCAAGATAGTTAAAGTTTGTGATTAATCTAACCGGTGAAACCAGACCGGTTCCGATTTGCGTGTTATAACCCAGGCTCTGATACCACTGTTGGGATTCAGTGGTGATCAGTTTGACTTTTGCAAAAACGGGTTTTGACAGAGAAATTAATTAATTCAGTTAATTAATAAATACGCAGCGGAAAATAAAATCATAACCTATTAAACAGCACTGACAAACCGAACAGGATCTGGTTATGAACACGCAAACACAAAAAAAAACAATTAATCTACTGATGAGATTAATTATACCTTAGGGGTTAATGATTAACCGGTTGAGACACTTAAGTACAACGAGCCGATGTTAGATCACGAACCAAAACGCGAGAGACAGAAAGCGCCGAGGCTGGCCGGAAACGGGCAGGCAGCGGCTGGTTTGGTGGCCGGAAGTCGCGAGGCAAAAACCCTCTGTTTTTTTTTTCTTTCCTCGATCAAAAGGAAAAAAAAACTTCGCGGCTGCCTTTGTATCTCTTTGTTCTCGATTAGCTTTTTAATATATATATATATATATATATATATATATATATATATTAATTACTCTAATCCTTTTAACCTAATAAAAACATACCGGGCCTAAACCCAATAGTTAATATTAAAGTCCAAAAAGCATTTAATTTTTTTTAATAAAAGATTAAAACAAATAAATATAAATTATTATTTATAAACATGTATAAATAATAAATTTCGTGTAACGAATATGTATAAAATATATCGTCTCGCTAAAAGTTCGTAATTACCAATTAAGCGGGTTAAGTGGATTTAAATGTTCGTTGTCGTAGGTGTAACTCTTACGGGTCATAGCTCGGTCAGCTGCGTTGTCCATCGGGTCGGTCCATAAAATCCAACACATATTTACTCCTCCAGAAGCTTACACCAACAGCATATAATATGGTCTTATTACAAACTCACAACTGAATACATGTAATAGCCAAATCTGGATTAAACTGATCCTGGGGCCTTCAAAAGTCATATTACTATATCATGTAACAAAAGCTGGATTAAACTGATCCTGCGGCCTGAAAACATATAATAGCT
This sequence comes from Smallanthus sonchifolius, assembly GCA_023525975.1. Classification (NCBI taxonomy): domain Eukaryota; kingdom Viridiplantae; phylum Streptophyta; class Magnoliopsida; order Asterales; family Asteraceae; genus Smallanthus; species Smallanthus sonchifolius. The sequence goes on from CM042042.1 coordinate 183,402, forward strand.
AAACCTGGATTAAGCTGAAAACATGTAAGATATTACACTCCAACCAACGGAACTGGAAATCTGCAAAAAAACAGTTTTTTTGGTGTTGTAGATAATTTTACTAAATCATGTACCATTGAACGAATCCCTTCAACTCTAGTTTAGTTTCTCCTACTGATTTGCTGACACTAACCATATTCTTTACCATATTTTTTTGGCTTTGCTCTATATCTTCTCCCAAAGCTAAAATCTTCAATGAGTTCCTTATAATATATCCTTCAATTGCTTTGTTAGTTTCCTGTAGGGGAATCTGAATTAGGTTGCAACTCTCTTATCTCCCAATACTTCATTGAAACGACTGTTAATATTTGTCTACACAAACTAACTACTCCCTCTGTCCCAAAATAAGCGTCCATCTTTCTATTTTAGCTTGTCCCAAAAGGAATGTTCACCCTAAAGATTATTCATCAAGATTCCCCATTCTACCATTTATTACACTATCACAGAGATGCATCAACTGTATTATTCCTAAAGCTGCAGCCTGCATGTAATTAGAAAGGGTAAAACTGACACATAGCTGTTATATAATACATTAACTACACATTCATACAAAGTGAGCTTTTTTCTTCTTGTAGACACTTATAGTGGGGCAGATGGCGCATGTTGCTAACTCAACAGAAGTGGCATTGCCCAAATCGAATAAAAAAGGTGCTTCAATTGGGTAAGTTTGTGCACACTGTCAATACAGATTTCATGAAGCTAGATATTGATTAGTTTCTAGATGTGCTTAGTTCCATCTAGTTGTAAATAAGAGTGTAAGTGAGCCGAGCTACTAGGACTTGGCTCCTTAAAAACTCGACTGAAGCTCAAGCCAAACAAGGTTGAGATTGACTTGAAACTCGTTTAATAAATGGTCTCAAGCCCGGGCTTCTAAGGATTTTAATCAGTAAGAACTAATTCTCTATTAAATATGAACCGCGACCAAGCAATGAAATAATTTATTTATATATTATATACACACACACAATATTAAAAAAAACTATTTAAGGAATTCAATTACTAGATTTATAAAAAAAAACTAACAGCAAGCAGGTTTCAAATAAAACTGTCACTGTGGTGGTGGGGATTTGAAATCCAACCTGAGGAACCCAAAGCTTAACAATCCAAAATGAAGTTCTAGCTCTTACTGCAAACTGTCAATGTCTACAATATAGTGTTTGATTGGCGTTAGTTTGTTATGTTGACAAACGGGTGTTTTATGTATAACAATTAGAGCTTTTCCCCCTGTTTACAATAACTGTAAGAGCCATGATTTTGTATCTAGAATGAGTTGATTTCAACTTTATAAAATCTTGTTTGTTTGATATAAATACTTTTAAAAACTAGTGTTACATTTGTAAGATATTCATATGAATTTGCATAGCAAAGTTGTAGGTTTAGCAATTTTAAAAACTAGATGGTGCAAGAGGAAATCTGTATGTAAATTGAGATCTAAAATCCATTTGGCATAGAAAACGTTGGCGTAAATCACAAAGCCTTCTTATGAATCATAAGTAACAAGAATCAGGGTTTCGACCTCACCTGTTTGAAGATAAAACTTAAGTCGCAAACACAACAGCAGGAAACTCCATTTCCTTCCAAAATGTTCGATCTCATCTTATACGTCAATCCTTCCAAAAGATATGCACAAACAGATCGCCAGGGGTTTTTTACGGGTTCAAACTTGAAACCAACTAATTATTTTATTTTGTTTAATTTCAGAAAACATAACATTAATAAGTTTCAAAACTTCTATTCTAGTGTGACAAACAAAACATCTTTAACAATTTAATTATAGGTGTAAACTACTCAAGATCAGTTCGTTAAAATTTCAAATCGAGTTGAGAGTAAACGAGCTCAAGCTCGGGGCTCATTTAATAAATGGGCTCGAACTCAAGCTTCACATATCGAGTTTAACTGAAATACTTGTTAATTTACACATGTATAATGAAAATTGTTAAAAGAAGCTAACTTAAGTGTTTTTTTTTTCAATTCAGTTGTTTGTTATTTTAGTTAAGGAATATACTTGTAATATTTGTTATTATTCTTATTGTAGAATAATGAAGGGTTGCTTATGTAATTCTGGTAAAGCTTGAGCCTGTTGACAGTTAAATTGATAAGAAGGGCTGGAATGTAAATGGGTAGCATTGGCTATCAGGCAGGGTTCTTGGTCTATTTTTGTGATAGTTAGTAGTCTATATTATATTTTATATCTTCTTTACATCATCTTGGTGTAAAGATTGTATGTATATTTGTTACTGTAAAACATTTGGGGTTAATAAAATCAAGGTTTGGGTAGTCTCTGTGTTAAATCCATGGTTCTTGACAAAAATGTTAAAATTTTCACAAACTATCACATTTATTTTTTGTTTTGATAAAGCATAGAGGAGAATACACACCTACACCGTGAGAAAATGTTTGACATCGATTCTGGCTCGGTTCTTGTTAACGACCCACAACCGAGAGAGGAGAATGTTGGGGGTAGAAAGAAGAGCCGCCTTTTTCAACTTCGATCCATATTATACCATGATCGGTGATGTTGGTATTTCTAGCACCGGGAGATCTCACACTACTGGTCCTGATCTAAAGGCATGAAATTAATTTTTGTATGATGTAACTAGAGGTGCATAAAAAAACCGGTTTTTTTTTACTCGGTCCAAACCGGCAAACCGGTTTGGGATAAACCGGTTTGGAGCAAACCGGTTCGGGTTAGGCTAAAACCGCCGGTTTGAAGCTTTCTGGATGTAATCGGGTTGGGGACCGGTTTGTGTGAACCGGTTTTTAAACCGGTTTTGGGGCTGAAAAAAATAGCCGTTTTCTAACGGCTATATAGCCGTTGGGGTCGATTTTAGCCCTTTTTTTTTGCCTTTTTTCACCTATAATTCACTATAAATAGGTGGGGGTGTTTAGGTTTGATCACACCTCTTTCTACACTCTCTAATCTCTAAAACCGCTCTTTAAACGCTCAAAAATGCTCTCTAAACTCTAAAAAAAAGTATGGCAAGTTTTGGCATTGGTGGTTCCTCAAACGAAGTTACCGTTGTGGAAATTCGAGCAACAACGAGAAATCCGGCAATTTGGTGCAATTACGATCTATGTTTGTTGTCAAACGGGAAAGAACGTGCTCGGTGCAAGATGTGTGGTGCGTTTTTGAGGAAAGATTCAAACACTAGTTTGAAAACGCATATGGAAAAATCTTGCCCGTCCTTGAAGGGAATTCCAAGTGAAGGTCAAGCTTCGATGACAAGCGAAGGAGGAATTTGGAACTTTGATCCAAATATTGTTCGAGATCGAATGGCGAACCCTTAGACGAGATTGTATAAAAATGTGGAAAAAGGCAAAAAAAGAATTAATTTTGGGTTTTGAAAATTTGGAAACCGGTGTAAACTTAACCACCGATGTTTGGTCGGCTCCACATGGTATTCCCAATTCGTACCTTTGCGTTACCGCGCATTGGGTTGATCCCAATACCTGGCAAATGATGAAGCGTACAATCGCGTTTGACTTGTTTGAATATCCACACACCGACGAAAATTTATTTTATATATTGGATGGTGTTATAACCGAATTTAAATTACAAAATAAACTTTTTTCAATGTCTTTTGATAATGCATCTAATAATACAAATGCGGTTCAAAAACTAAAAATTAAATATAAACCGCTTTGCAACGACGTTTTTTTCCATAGTCGATGTGTCGCACACATCATTAACTTGGCGGTGCAAGCCGGGCTTGCAATTGAAGAGGTTTCAAACTTAACATATATGTTTCGACTAATGCTTAAAGATATTTTTAGTAACAAAAAAATATACCATGATTATATTAGATTTTGTCGTGAAACGAATAATCTTTGCTTAGGTCCGAATTGGGACGTCGAGACAAGATGGAACTCGACTTATACTATGTTTTATAGCGCTTTACGACAAAGAGAAAATTTAGAACTATTTCATAAAATGTTTGCCTCAAAACCTCGTCGTAAAATTCTAAAGTTTCCTTCTACGAGTTGGGACAAAAGACGTAACCGAATTGCTTGAAGTTTTCAAAACCGCCACCACTTTTTTATCCGGTGTTTATTATCCCACAGTCTATTAACTTTAAAACAAATATATTTAATGGCTAACAAGTTGTATGAACTTGAAAATAAAAGCCCTATTTTTACAAAAAATGATAGAACCGATAAAAGAAAAATTAGTGAAATATTTTAAAGAAATGTCTCTCGTTATAACTTGTGTGCCGCGTTAAAACCTACCATAAATGTTTACGGGGTTGAAACTTTGATTGATAGAATTACTTACGCTTTGAATTTGGATTGTGAAGACATCCATTTTGCATAAGTCACAAAAACATATTTTAACAAATGTTTCCAAGATTTATTTGATGTTTATTTACATAAATATGGTACAACTCCGACTCCACATGATACAATGGGTACATCATCAAGTGGTAGCTCGAGAGATGTTAATTTGAATTTATATAACGAAATGTTAAATGAATTTAGTAAACGGGCTCGAGGTACCACCCCGAGTAGCGAACTCGGAAGGTATATTGGCACAAACTTTTTAGCGTTTATGCCTCCTACCGTTTTTGAGGAGTTTGATATTTTGGCTTGGTGGAAAAAAACGAAGCATCGTTTCCGATTCTTTCCGCCATGGCCCGTGATGTACTAACCGTCCAAGCTTCCACGGTAGCTTCGGAATCTGCGTTTTCTTTTAGTGGCAGGGTCTTATCGATACGAAGGACTAGACTCACCCCCCTAGCGATGGAAATGTGCATTTGCTTAAAGGACCATTTGGATGCGATAGATAGGATACAAGACCAAACTTCTCTCGAAGACGAAATTCAAGCCAAAGAAATCATACACAACAACGAGGTTGATCTTGGAATATCCGAACCAGTCACCGATGAAGAACTAGCCGAATGTGCAAGGCTACGAAACTCCAGTTCCGAAGACAACGCACAAGAATAATCAATCAATATTCCAAAAAATAAAAATATATATTCTCATTTGTAATGTTTTAGAATTTTATAATTTTATCTTGTCATGTTTTTTAATTTCCGAACTTTCCAAATATTAATAAACGTCGAACTTTATGTTTTATATTTGTTATATATTTTTTTGATTTTATATTAAAAATATAAAATTTATTTGAATTTTTTTTAATAAAAGCCGGTTTAAACCGGTTTATAGGGCAAACCGGTTTGTAACCAACCCTAACCGGTTTGACCAGTTAGACATTTTTCACCTCCGCAACCGGTTTAACCCGAACCGGTTTAGGGCCAAACCGGTTTTGACTTTTCGTTGACCAAACCGGTTCGGTTCGGGTTGAACCGGTTTAGGTTAAAAAACCGATTTGTTCACCTCTAGATGTAAAGATACTGATCATTTCAGATGGAGGCAGGCCGACCCAACGAGCTTACGATAAAGCAATCACTTTAGGCCCTAAAAAAGTTGGGGCCCAATAAATTTGAAAGAAAAAAATATCATGGGCTTTTAAGGCCATGAGATAGAAGCCTATTGGACGTGATTTGTGAATAATGAACGGCATTAAACTCAAACTTAGGATTCCAATTTCTTAATTGTTTTTTTAAAATTAATCAAGTTGATATATAAATGATAAAATTAAATTCATAGTATTAATTTAGGTTATTGTCATCAAAGAGATGCACATTTTGGTAATTATATAATCATCTTATTTTGATAAAACAAGGAAGGAGCAGAGAAGGAAAATGAGTTTTATTTAATTTGTTGGCAATCAATGAATACATAGAAGAATTATCTTGAAAAAAAATTTACATTCAAGAAAAGAAAAAGAAGATACTAGTTGCTTAAACATATCATTCTTCTGATCATCTACAGATTGATTGCCATACCAAAAAAGTTATAATAATATCTATTCTCTCTCCTTAATATTATTATTATTGCAGTCAGTCACACGAACATCTCCGAAATCGAAATCGAAATCCAAGTCCCCAACTGAAGTGGGTGTGGAGTTGATGATGTGATCACTAAGATCAGAATCTGAAGTCTTGTGTCCTAAAGAGAAGAGATTCTCTAGTTTTTCGGTTTCAATTGGCGTTGAGGCAAACGAGAAGGAGGCTTCTTCTTCTATATAAGCTTTGAAGCTAAACCCACGATCCATACACCTTTCTTCAATTCCGTCGTTTTCTTTCTTCATCTCCAACACCTTTGATAGTTGGATGCAAGTATGTCTTCCCCTATACGTTACTTCAAACAAAGACGAATCTTCATCTGATCGTTGTACTTGTTTTGTTGCCAAACATCCTTGAACGTTTCGATGAGTGCATCTATAATATGCCCTGCCATTGCCAACCATTAAATTGCAAATAATAAGATTCCTTGATGAACCATTTTTCTGGACACTGATTGCAAATTTAATAATGAATTGAATATCCCCGGCCTTTATTATCTTAAATAAAGTTTAGTTTGTAAATGAAATTGGTTTGTAACCTTGGATGATTAGCGCCTAAGATGTCTTTCTGACCATATTTCCTCCAACTATACCCATCACTAAGAGGACCTTCCACCATGCTCCCTACTTTCACTTGTTCACTCCATTTTTCCATTGTTTTCCTGTAACAACCAAATCTAATTAACCCACCTACAACTTGAATCAATAAAAATAACAAGAAACCTTTTCTTGAAGACATTTGTGTTGTTGCAGTGATGAGGTTGATTGAGCATAGAAAGTGCTTACTCGTAGGAAGAAAGTATCTGTTGAAGAAGAAAGTCGCAGGTTTGGGTTTTATGAAGACGGTCTTTAAGCTAGCTCTCTGCCTTGAGTTAGCTCATTCGCCTTTTTTCCATTTCACAAGCTACAAATGGAATATGGACAAGGGAGTGTGGAAAGAGAGGACAGATATTTATAGCAAGTGTAGAGTATTTCCCTAATTTCACTCACAACCCAAATTAAATCAAAATCTCCTACCTTGCTTTTATGTGAAAACAAGTATTTAACATCAATCTAGTTTGTTGTATTTTTTTATTAAAAAAGAATTACTAGAAATGATGCATTATATATAAATAGATTCTAACAACTCACTTTGTTTGTAATAAAGAAAAAATGGAATTGATAGTTGAGCGAGTGATGTGTTTTAATTAATATTTGAATGAAAAGTTATTATCGGATAAGTAACACACAGTCAGTCAGTTAAATGAAATTCGAACGTGTCCAACTGATGATCTAAATTCACAAACTTCCATCTAGAACATGACGTCACCACATTTTGGTGAAAAGAAATTTCCAATGGCAGATACGGAGAATGTTCAAAGCTGTTTCCGCGTTGTTGCTTAAAGCTGAGATTGACGATGTCAGCGTCTTGCTCATTCATTCATTAACCAAACTAAATCAATTTCAATTTCAATAAATCTATATCTATACTATATAATAAATAAATGTTTTCTTACGTGTCACCTCAATATTCATTCTTATCATTTTTTCCCCCTTCTCTCTCTTTCTTATTTAATACATTTTCATCTTTAATATAATATATATTTAAAGAAAATATACTAATTATACCAATAAAACATATTTATTTTAAATCATCCTTTATAATAAAAAAACTTTGAAATTTAATTATATAATTTTTATTTCAATCAAATACTAAATGAAATTCAAATTACATTAAATAGTGATTAATGTATTTTCGAAACCCAATTATATATTAATTTTACATATTTTAAATTTGTTTTCTATCCTTATTATATATGTAATATATTTTTACACCTGTAAAATATATATTTAAAAAATTTATATATTGATATGTGTAGACACGAGATCTAAACTAGTAAATAAATAAATTACTGCTTCTACCCTCGCCACGTACCAGTCACCCACTTGCTGCGGCTGAGTGTGAACACATACTTTTGTCTTTTGCACCACAACGTCAATAGGCGACAACTTAAGGAAACTACAATTATAACTGCTAAAAAAATATTATATCTTGTCGATCCTTTATACAAGTATTAGGGGCGTCTAACGGGTATTCCATTCGGGTATTTCGGGTACAATAGGTACACTGTCACAGTTCTTGCATGTATACATGACGGGTATGCAAATCGGGTATAAGTATCCGTGAACGGCTAAGGGGAGTGGGTTAAGAACTAGCCCTTGTACAACGGTAAATTTGTATTAATTTTTTTTTAATTTAAATACTATAAATACCACCCTTAAACTCATCTACATTCATTTTTTTTACACTCATCATTAATTGGAGACTATTAATTGGAATTTTGTGTGTAAAAAATGGAGTGAACAAGTGAAAGCTCACCTCCGGCAACACTGAGGGGCTGGTGAGCTGATTCGACGACGGTGGAGTTCCGATGGGCCACACTACACGACGGATCTGGTTACAAGCTGTGATTCAGGTCCGAATCATAGTGAATCCAACATTCTGACGGGGCTAGTAGCAACAACGACTAGGGTTTCGGAAAAACTCGGCGTTCCGGCTACAGATCCGATGACCAGAAACATTTCATGTTTTTCGGGTGACTCTGGCGAGCCCCAAACGACCAGATTGGTGGTGGTGGTGGTGGGTTGATGGTCTGATGAACAAGATGAAATTAAGGGTATATCAGTAATTTCACACAAAAATTAACAGAAAGTTAACAGAGTGAAGGACCAGGGGCGCAAAGTGTTAAAACATCAAACGTCAGAGATCAAATGTATTACAGGTGGACGAAACATGTTCAAACCTTATGGACGAAAGTGCAGTTTACTCTGTTAAAAAGTATAGATTTGCGTGTAGTTATTATTAGTTTCCAAAGAAATTGCATGACCACAATGATGAAGAGGGAAGGCCACAATTGTCTCCTTGTTGCTTTATGTATACTTGAAGGGCCATTAGTGGACGTTTTAATCATCTTGTCTCCCCTAAAATAGCATAAACATACAAGATGCCATATATCTTGTTTGACGAGCAATGACTTGACGATCAACAGTAATTGTTACCAAGTCCTTCAATTCGGAGTGGGTCTTAAAATTTAATAATTTTTTCTTTTTTTTTTTCAGAAAAATAATGATATTGATTAATAAATAGATCCGTAAATTACCCAATAACAGATTTGAAAACAAGATCTAAAATGTCACCAATATAACTAGTTATCCGGATCTTATAAAATCAATTCGGAAGAGTTACTTATTTGGGACGGATAATGTATTGCCGTAAGTTTGTTTTCTTACAAATATACCACATATGTGATACAACCTTGAACTTGTTTTGTAATCTTCTTCATCTGATTTTTAACATTTGGATATTAAAATTAGACTGTCAATTTTAAGGCATGTGCATATGGAATTATAAGATCAAAATTCTAAAAGTTAGCTTAGAAAAATAAAGCCATAAAAGCTTAAAGTGTTATGATATCTTAAATTGTTTTACATTAAACTAGGTTAAATCTCGTGTATTACACGAGTTGAATGAATAAAATGTTATATACTTATTAATAAAAATTTTATATTTTTAAAAACCCGTGTATTTTAGTAATAAAAAATTTATATTTTAAAAAACCCGTGTATTGAATAAACCGATATATTACATCGGTTGAACTATTTATAATTAAATAATAAGTATCCGTAATTAGATTTATATTAAAAATATAAAAATAAATTCTTTTAATATCATTATTCAAAATGAGAGAGAGACGGGAAAAATTGATAAGATGAATCAGAAAGTGACACGTGTCTATAAAATTTTATTTATTAATATAAATAAAATAATTTGATATTATTATTTAATATGAGAGAGAAACAACAAAATTAATATTAAATATGAAAGAGACGAGAAAAATAAAAGTTAGGAGTAACCAGAGAGTGACACGTGTCCCATATGATTTTCCTTTATTATATAGTATACATTATAGAAAAAGTATATTAGAAACTTTTGATCTCACCCTTTAGATATGGACATCATATTAAAATGGATTTTTATAATATTAAAAAGCTCTCTTATCAGAGATTCTCAGAAATTTGTTTTTGAGTTTTATCCCTCTTGTTCTTGACAAAAAAGACATAATATACATAATTTTAATAGTGTAGAAATCAATTCTAGTGATATACACCCATTATATGGATTTTGTTGATTTCGTCCAAATTTTCTTGTCCACGTGCTTTGAAGAAAATTCAAAAGATTTACATTATAGAAGCTAGCAGGGCCTAGGGATGGAGCCCACCGTAATTCCACATAACTTTCATCAAATATTAAAATAATCAAATTAGTTTAAAAAAAATGAACTACACAATCTTAACTAAAATAAGGGGAAATAGGTTAATTTGGGTAAAATAATTTGTATTTTGGGTTAAAATAGGTAACACCATAACACAAATTCAGGTTGAAATAAGTATCATCTTAAAACAATTTGGGTCAAGATGAGTCACCTAAAAATTATGTTAATTTTAATTAGGTTCAAACGGGTACCAGATTTTGATACTTTTTTTTTCTAAGACATCTTATTTCAATGCGAGCATCTTTTTTGTTACAACCCGTTCTGGTTCAAAGCAAATTGATAATTTTTTTAAAAACGGTCCATTTTGACCCGTACTTATTTTGGTCATAACTCATCATCATGCAAACCTATCCTGACCAAACACATTCTAATCAATCTAACCCACCCGTTTTACGAGGCTAAGTTTTTTTATTACAACAATTCATATTACCAGGAATAAACTTAATTAAATGTTTAAAATATAGAGTTTATGTTTTAAAAAGTAGATATTCCGAATAAAAAGCATATTATGTTGGTTTCATCATGTCCTAAAAGAGAAAATATTTGAATTGGGTGAAGAGGCAGAGTGTGAACACACACAAGATCCGATTTCCTCTAAGAAAGTGTGGGCCCTCATGCAACACCGTTAACACATCCGTTAATGTTTTTACGGCGTAGTGTGTGTGTATGTACTTCCGACACAGTGTGAAACGTCCACATTTTCCAAAAAATCGGGTTTTCGTGGAAAATAATTCGGGAAACAAGATTCCACAAACCGCGTTTCATTCTATTCAAAACATATATAAATAAAACTACTAAACGAGTTAATTCTTATATAAATCCAACAAAACTCATACCTATCCTATCTATATGTTTCAACTTATAACCGAATTTAACCATAACAAAATAAAATAACCCCTATAAATCAAACCGATTGTTTTGGTTTACAACTACCGTCCATCATATACATACTTAATTTGAAAAAGAAAGAGTGGTTTGGTTCCGATTTTGAACCAAAGAGCTGGCGTTTAAAAATGATTAGATTAATTGGGGCCCGGCCCGGCCTTCTAATATGGCTTTCTAGTAATGCAAATATAGGGGAATACCATTCATTCTTTCATAAATCGGAAGTAAAATACAATATGAAAGAAAAAAAGTTGCTATAGAAAATTTTCAATCATTTATACGGCTCACTAGGCAAATCCCACATCGGCCTGGCCATGAGAGATTTTTGGTTCATAAGGTATTCTCCGACTCAAATATTATCTAAATGTTATATTAAATAAATAAATGTTATCAGAAGCAATCTAAATGGTCTAATTTATAAATTGATTAAAATGTTTTATGTGTTATCGGTAACTCAGATTAGTATGTAATTGGACGTTACGTTAGAGGTCAGAGACCTAGTTCAGAGATCTGAGCCCAAGTCAAAGACTAGTATGGTGCAAAAGCCAAGGATTTTGGTTTGGCATTCTTCTCTACAATTAATTACGAAAGGGCATTTGATTTGAACTAAATTTTGCATGCGTTGCAGTTGGAGTAAATTAAACACAACTATTGATATGATGTTTACCAATCATTTTGGCTGCTCGCTCGCTCATAAACAACGACTTCAACATTTATTCAAACTTAAATAAAAATGATTTTTTTTTTCTCTAAATTTTCAACAAGATAGAGATCGAGGATTAGGTTTGTCTCAAGCTCATGGCAGGAATGTTGTATTGTATTGTATTGTATGTTATGTTGGGAGACAATGAACCAACACTCGTAGCATGCAACTTAAAGGATGGAAATTGCTTTAAGGATACAGAAGATAACAAGCCTAGGATTAATAACAAAAAAATCTACCTTTTTCACATTATTATTAATTATACTACCAAAGTTAGCATGCAACTTAAAGGATGGAAATGTCAAGATCTCGTTTTAGTGATTTGATTAAAACAGTGTTGGTGTTGTTGAAGATTAGAAATGTGATTGACAAGTTTAAACAAATGTGATGATGTGTAGCCAGTTGATGAAATATTTGTACTATCTATGCATTTGATGAAATAGAAGAGAAAAATTGCACCAAATTATTAGTCTTTCTTTATTTTTATTTAAAAGACTAGTTATATTGACCATCTAGAATCTATAAGTCTTTCTTTTCTTTGCTAAATTAAGCATGTTCAAAACAAGCAGTCAGTCCAAAATACTTTATCTCTCAACTGTTTGGCAAAGAACATCAACTATTACAGTAGACCATGATATAAAATTCACACACACTTATTTGTTAACACCATAAACTGACATCATATCAGTCCTTTTGAACAACAATTGACCTCCTGCCCTTGTTTACTTTAATTTTGGAAAGTTTTTTCTCCAACTCCTTCCTGTTCATCAGCTCCTCCACCGCCACCCTCAGTTTCTCGTTCTCCTCCACTAGTCCTCCTTCAGTTTCTCGTTTGCACATTTTCATCATCTCCATGCACCAGATTCTTATCATCACGCTCACATACATCAGAATCACATATCATCATGGTGTTGGTACCAGGCACCACATCTTGGATGACATTATCTACATGCACCTCACTCCCCACCGGCATTTGAAGTTGGTTGTCATTACGCTCCTGACCTGAGAGTCGTGTTCAAGCTTCATATCATTGTCCACACAATCTGTAGCCTTTAACTTCATGACTATCATCACATTCCTCATCCAACTTCTCTTTATGTAATTCCATCTGTGGCTCACCACACCCTTCTACCCCACACCTTCATCACATTCAGTTGCTGCCTCATCCAATTCCAACTGCTGATTCTCACCCAACCCCAGAGCATCATCACTTTCAGTTGGATGGAAATTCTCTTTTTTCCGATTCCAGTTGAATGGTTTTAAAGCCTTCTTGTGACTCTGTAGCTTCCACTTCCTGATTCTCATTGGCTTCATTACATTCCTGATCCGACTTTTCTTTATCTGATTCCATTTGTTGCTCACCGATGGTATTTTGTGAGACTATAGATTCCACTTCCTGATTCTCACAGGACCCAATAACTTCATCACTTTCCAACTGTTGCGAGCCTTCTTGTGACTCCCATAGCTTCATCACATTCAGTTGGTTCCTGATTGAACTTCTCTTCTTGAGACTCCACTTCCTGATTCTCACATATTGTTGGTGCCTTGTCTTGAATGCCAGTGCTCTTGAATGGAGGCTTCTGCATCATCGTCATATTGGGATTCTGTAGCATGATTCTCGCATGAACTTGTTCGCGAATGTGCCTGATCATTCTTCCCCTTGGTTCATTGTCACCATGGTTAACCTTATTGGCATGTTGTGACAAATTCTTCTCATCCACTCTTCCCTTTTTCACTTTCATCACCTTTTCCCCTTGGAACATTGGCTTCATGAGCATCTCGTTCCACCTTATTGGCATGATCAACACCCTCCTTGCTCTTCTTTAAGATTTGTGCTTGCTGCTGAGAAGGCTCTGGACTGTTTGATCTTCCTTTTTCACCAGGACTAGGTGAGCGTGAACTTTTCTGCTTTCTTGGCAGGGGAAAGACAAATGGGTGCCTTTGGTGAAGCCCTGCTGCCATTATCTGTTTTCTCCACAGAATCCGAATTCACCGTGGTGTCTATGCTTTTTAGGTTGTTATATTCCTCCTCATTTGTAATTGCTGGAATCACCTTTTGGACAGCATGCTTACTGGTAGTCTCCTCCTTATTTCGCGTTCACCCTCACTGCCTGAACCCTCATTGTTATTCGTATCTGATAATCCCTTGTTAGCTACTAGATCCTTTCCCAGTTGATCAGGCAACCATTAAGATGCACAAAAACACCAGATTTTAAGTTTCAATTGAAGAAAACCTTCCACCTATTCCAATTTGAAGCTACAAAATTACAGTAATAATCAACTTTATATGCAATGGCATTCCAAACCATTTGAGAACATTACTCAAAAACCATTATATTCAGTTATGAATCAAAATAAACGAACACTTGTTTGAAATTAAAAAAGAAAAGAATCCAAATAACAAGAGATACTTACACAAGGAAAATAAAATCCTCCAAATAACTTAGTTGTCTGTTCAATTACGATCCACTCGCTCTCTTTGAATAAATTCTGTTTGAGATTGAAATCCCCATTGGAGCCATACATTATTTATAGAGTGCTTCATTTCATCTCTACGGTTTTCCAGAGCTTTCTCGATATTTCTTGCCACGTCACATTTGACTGGGCTAAATAATTGAGCCCAAACCGCCTGCTTCACTTTTAGGAAAAATTATCAAAATGGACATTTGCCGGTCAAAATTGTAAAAATGGACAAGCTTTTTCAGCCGGCTAGGTCATGGTCATTTAGGTCTGTAGCCGGCTGAAGACGGCTTGTTTTTCAGTGATATGTAAGTTTTTTTTCCAGAATATGAGCGGCGGCAATTAGGGAAGAGAGATTAGGGTTATTGAAGGCGGGTGAGAGGAGCTTTAGCCTTTTGGTATATTTGATAAAAATCCGTTTGAAATATACAAGTTGTATGTTATCCAAGTAGATGGTGTTGGTTTTTCTTAAAAAAACCAGTGTCTATTGGTTCTTCTTCAAAAAAACTTGTATCTATTGGTTCAAGTAGATTACCTTCTGGTTTACCAAGCTCTCAACACATGGGAAACGAAGATGAATTTAAGTTCCCTTTTGATTTAAATGTTCCTGCAGATAACTACGAAAAAAATAGTTACTTGAATTCTAAGCCGAATATTAACCACTTTTATTCTTATCCTAGTGATACCACTTTTTACTCAAATCCGGGGAGTAATTTGTTTCCTATTAAAGAGGAACCAGATCCTAAATCCGAGCCGTTACCAGATTTTATTCCAGACCCAACACCTGAAAATTCTGTTGTTAGAAGTGGCAAATCAATTAATAATGTTTTTGAAGGTATGTGCTTTAGAGATAAAGAACATTTAAAGTTAGAGTTGGGTAAAATGTGTGTTAGAGAGTGTTTCGATTTCAAGGTTAATTTATCTAAAAAATAGGTATGAAACATCATGTATTACGCCTAATTGTGACTGGCTTATAAGGGCCTACAATTATGGTGAATCTGGTACGTTTCATGTTAGATATTTTAATAACCAGCACACGTGTTCACGGACACAGACGTGCCATCATATCCGTAAAGCAAATAAAAAGGTGATTGGTGATTTGAGAAAAGATCAACTTAAGGATCTCGGCCGTGTCTACAGAGGAAAAGACATAATGAAAGATATTAATTCAAGGTTTCCTATCAAAATTACATACCACCAAGGTTGGCGAGGAAAGGATTGTGCATTGCAGATGTTGAGGGGAAATTCACATGATTCATTTGCCGAACTGCTAGCTTATTTTCATAATTTGAAGAGGGCCAACCCTGGAACTGTCATTGATATTATAACAGACAACTTGAGCCGTTTCGAAATGTGTTTTGTTGCTATTGGTGTTGCGGTTAGTATGTTATTGTTTTTTTATGTTTAAAATTTAATGTGTTTCTGTCGCTTTGTTTATATGTTACAGATTGAAAGTTTTAAGCGTTATCTTCGACCGATAATTATTATTGATGGCGCACATCTGAAAGGTAGTTTTAAAGGCACGATGTTTTTAGCTGTAGCCATGGATGGGAATAATCAGATTCTTCCTGTTGCCTATGGTGTTGGAAAATCAGAGAGTGATGATTGTTGGACATGGTTTTTAACAAAGCTAAAAGAATGTATTAGTGAAAATCCAGAACTTGTTATCATATCAGACAGGGCAGCTTCAATTGACTTGGCTATTAGAATCATTTTTCCATATGCATATCATGGTCTTTGTTGTCGCCATATAATGATGAACATGCGATTAAAATCTTTGGCAAAAAAACACGATTACCTTTGGAGGAAGACATGCAAAGCCTTTACTGTGTCTGATTTTGAAGAAAATTTCAATACACTTTGTGAAGTTGTTCCTATTGTTCGCGATACGTTACAGCTCTTGGTTTACATAAATGGGCACAAGCACATTTTGTTGGACAACGCTATGGCATTATGACATCAAATAATGCTGAGTCTATTAACGCGTTATCATGTAATGCTCGACGGATGCCTATTACCAAACTAACAGAATTCTTTCGTGAGTCAGTCCAACAATGGTATTTCAACAGGCGGCACCAAGCAGGTAAATAGGTTTTTGTATAATAGGCTAAGTTATAACATATTGTAGGCTAAGTTATCAGATATAGCAGGCTAATATATAGTAGGCTAATATATAGTAGGCTAACTTATAACATATTACAGGCTAAGTTATCAGATATAACACGCTAATCTATTAATTTTTTTAATTGCAGCTAAAAATACACATGATCTTACCGTTTGGGCGGAAGCTAAGGTTGCAAAAAGAATATCAAAATGTGTGACATGGACAGTGCAATATATTGACGGTTACAAATTTGAAGTTGCATCCCCTTCACGAAGAGGTTTTGTGGATTTGCTTAATCGAAGTTGTAGTTATCGACAATGGAAACTTTCTGGTTTACCATGTGGTCACGTGATATCTGTTTCTAAGTACTTAAAGCAAACTAATTTTAGCACTTGGGCGATGCATTGGTTTACAAATGAAGTCTACAAAAGGACATACGAAGGAATAGTCTATCCGGTTCCTGATGAAGTAGAATGGGATCGACCCGATAACCTTATTATTGTCAAGCCACCACACATGGATAAAAGACAAGCCGGATGTCCTCGTGCATATAATCGTATCCCATCCCAAGGAGAGGAAATAACACCGTTGTTTTGTGGAAGGTGTCACACAAGAGGTCATTCTCGAGATACTTGTAAAACCCCTTTCGCGTCTCAAATTTCAAGCAAATCCAAATGCAAAGAAGAACCATTTATTCCTAGAGAGCCTACCATTTTCGAAGAAGAAGATTTCCGTAGCTATGTGTACAAGTCAACCACACAACAGTTCAATTATGATTTGAATGATGAGTAGTTGTTTGTTTTGTTTAATGTATTGTTTGTTTTCTTATGAGTACTTGAAATTTATAATGTATTGTTTTGTTGTCTTTAATCTTATAAATATGTTTCTTAACATATATAGCAGGCTAGCATAGCAAATATTTAAGGCTAAGTAATAACATATTGCAGGCTAAATATAAAAGGCTAAGTTATCAAATATTACTAATAAACCACCAAACATTGTTGCACACCAAATATTAACAACCATTGTCACCACAACCATTGTCTAAAACCAACCATTGTCATCACAACCAAACATTAACAAACATTGTCTAAAATGTGTACCAGATGATCAATCCTCAAGTAGATGATCAAAACAGATTTTTGCAAAACGATGTCGAAACTGGACGAGAATATGCACACCCATGGGCCACAGTCCCCTCTTCCAATGGACGAGAATTGTTGAGGACAATCAATGATTTCTGTTGCAAAGCCCATCGGGGGGTGGTACACAGTAACTCCTTGTTGTTTAAAATAACCAACAAAGTGTAACCAAATACCAAAAGCATATTCAATGAATACTAGTAATTCTTCGGCCTTTTTCCCCAAATCCGATTCGGGACCAACTCGTAAACTATTATGAATAAATTTGTGTTATTTCTCATTTGGAAAGAGACTAATGGCAAAATAAATTTGTATTGTACAATCGATTATAATAATTTAGTAATACCTGTCATACATTCTCATTTGCCTAGTAGGAAGGTAAAAGGAGAATAAAAACCAATGTAGTCTGTCGATATTCATTGGAATATAAACCTAAAAAATACATATTTTATTGGCAAAATCAATATAAACAATGGACATTAATTATTGGCAAAATAAATACATTTTTATTGTATTATATTATAAACTTACAGTGTCAACTGTTTTGATCGATGGGTATGGTGGATAATCCCCGTTTCCTAACGAATATTGATAATCTTCATTGGTCAATCCATGCACAAACCAGGGTGGCATTATACTCCATTTGGAATCCTCTGGCCTCGGATAGTAAAGATATGTCATCCACGACTGAATATGCTATTCAAAACAGTAAAATAAAGTTAGATGAATTTATATAAAAGGTTAAAACACTTAAATGATACCTATATCTGTCTCGAGCCATCCCGCCGATTGATCTACCCCCAAAAGGTCTTTCCAAAAATCTGGTTTCAAAGGTGATCCATTGTAAAGTGAGATTTTGATTTCATTCTTGGATTTATGTAGATCTTTTATTTTTTCCAAATCAAATGGTTCGGCTTTCTTCTGATGAGGTTTGTTCTTATAGACAATATATGGAGACACCATTTGTGCAGACGGCTTCCTCATCCGTCCTCCAACTATTTTCTTCAACTCAACCACTTGGTCGAGACTAAGAACCTCAACACTTGGACCAGGTGTGCCATAAGCTGCAGCATAATCCTCATCTAAAATCTAAAACAGCAGGGTAAGTCAGAAATAGCAGGCTAAGTTATAAGAAATAGCAGGTGTAACACCCAAAATAAAAAGAAAATAAAATTCAAAATTTCACTCCCTCACGGTACGCGAGGGAGATTTTGACAAAACCTCGCGGTACGCGAGGGGACTGCTTATGCGCCAGAAAATCATCTTCTCGCGGTACGCGAGAAGATTTCCAACCAAGCCTCGCGATACGCGAGGGAATAGTACACGCGTCAGGGCCAGAAAACACGTGTCATTCACCCTTGCCACCAGCCGACACGTGTCATGCTGACTCAGCACCGTTCGTGACACCTCATCCTCTCGCGGTACGCGAGAGATTTCATTGGCCGGCCTCGCGGTACGCGAGGGACTGGAAAATCAGCCTATAAAAGGCCTTCAACGGGATTGAAATTCTGTACAGTTTCCAAACATTCCTTATACACAAACCCGATCTCTCAAAACTCTACGACGTCCCGAAGCGCTGTTCAAGAATCCAACGAAACCCTGCTCAAGCCGTAGTTCCGTCCAAATCCCGCAAAGTAGGTATCGTTAAAACTATTCATATATATATAGCCGCAATTATATATATATTCTCTCATATATATTCTCGTTAATCGTGTCTTCCCTAGGAAGAAACGTGTCGAGGTTCTGCTCAAATTCCGAAGCCTACAACCCTACCAGCCATCAAAAACAAGGTGAACACGTTTAACGCTTTTCAAACGATAAAACCATTTTATTTACGAAAACGGCATGAAACAAATTAAATACTTTAATCATAAGGGTAATCTACGTGATAGCATTCAGGCCATAAGCATACGTAGATTTGATCAAATGGTATACATGTGACGGGTGAAAGTCCGGTCCGTGGCTGGGTACAGATCATGAAAGGGGGTATCATAAGACTGAGGATATGGTTCCTTAGCAGATTATACGAGGGACGAGTTCCTGAGTATCATATAAGACTAAGAACAAGGTTCTTAGCATCACGACCCTGGGAATAGGCTATCAGTCTGAGACATAGAGCTCAGCCAGTTGACCCCATGGCAGTTAACCCAGTGTATGTAGGTGGTATATATTTCAGGTGAAAAAGACTGCTGAATGTGTAGATTTACCATACAGAAACGTGCTTAAAGGCTTTAATTTGGTTTATGTTAGAAATCATTTTCGTGTCAGTTAAATGTGATTCACCGGCTTTATGCTGATGTTCATTTTCAAAACGTTTTTCACAGGTAGTGAAAGAAATCATTAAATTCAGGGTGGTGCAGTAAAGACAAGATCTTTAGGCATATTTAAATCCCTGTGGCAGACTAATACAAGACCAAATGTTGGAACGGACGTAGATCCTAGACATTTTAAATGGCTTGTATTATTTAAATTAATTCAGCAGATGTACATTATATAATAGACTTTTGAATGTCTATTATCATGAAATGAAAAAGGACGTGGATCCCAAGTTTTGACAAAAAGTACAGAATTAACCCTTGAGGTTATTTACATGACATTTCATAAAAAAAAAAAAAAGGGCATCAAGTAAAAACAAAGACTTCCGCTGTCCAAATATATGGGACCTCATTCAGATACCAGCGTTGTCTCGCGACGCCCGGGCAGAGGTAGCCCGGGGTTGTGACAGGTTGGTATCAGAGCCACATTCAAGGGTTTTAGCAAAATTAGATACTTGTATGATAGTATCTTAGCTTTAACCAATAGTTGTGCCTACTAAACTAACGGTAGGAAGATGCCTTTAACATAACCAATAAATTTCAGGATGACAGATCCATACTATTACCCTCATAACTACCCAAACTACTTCCCTGGAGAATCATCTAATCAAGTAGTACCAAGCTATGATGATTATGTCCACTATCTACCGACCCCGGAGAATTGGAACAGAATGGTCGCAGAACAAGTGGAGCAGACTCAAGCAAGGCTTGAACCTCTGAGAGAAGAATCAGAGTATTCAGTGGAAATGGAAGATTCAAGAGAATCTTTACGTACTGTTATGACATCTATGCCACTACCTCAATCGTTAGACATAGTATACCCTACCGGAACAATTCAAGAACATCCACCCAGTCCAAGTGAAGAAACTCCACATTCGATTTCTGAATCCGACAAGGCTGCCGTTTGTGAAGGCAGTGGTGGAAAGTATTTCTTTGATCCTATTCCAGAACATCCCGTTTTCAAGGAACCTTTCTTCTATGTAGATCCCTCCGATGGACGTCAGTATGCAACCGACGGAAAAGTCGTGTGGTCTGTTAACTCAGCATATCACGATCTTAGGATGGGACACAGGGAACCACCTCCTTGTTATGGATACCATGATGAACTGCCAAAATCAATTGATGAACACCTCGATCGTGCTCTTAGAGAGGCTGACGATCTACGTGCTGAACTGTACTTCACCAGACAAGTCGTAGTTAAAAACGAACAAACTATATTTAACTATGAACTAGCCCAGGAAGACAGGAAGTACGCAGAACAATGGGTGGCAGATCAGTTGATCCAGAAGGGTGCTATGACCGAGACCCTGGGGAGATTCTATCAAGATTTGGGAGATGTGCTTCTCGATTAAAGTTAATGATAGTATTTGTATAATTAGCTAACTTTAGGTGATATAGATGCATATCTATATTTCTGTATTTGTAACAAATAGATGAAGTTTAAGCGATAATAAACTTCAAATTTTGACCCAAATTCTTATCTTGTATTCTTAGATGTCTCAACAAAATAACAATAGCGGTCCAGCTACCTACATTACCAAGGAAAAAGGAAAAGAAGTTAATAATAATCCTGAAATAGCTACTCAACAACCAGAATTGCAACAACTGGTCAAACAAAGCATTAAAGAAATGCTTCCTGCCATAATAAAGGAAGTACAAGAGAACATCAAAACTCCAAGCTATGTAACCTCTCATTCAAAAAGAACAGAAAACCCTTCAAAAACCAACACAAAGCAAGTAGCAAGCTCTCGTAGAACTCAAACCTCGAAAAGATCCAGAACATCAAGCAATAAGTATTCTGAATCTGAAGAATCGTTAAATCTAAGCAGTGAGAGCTCAGAAGAAGAGAATGAAACAAAAAGGTATAGACACAAAGGGTGTTCTTATAAAACCTTTCAGGACTGTAAACCTTATGAATTTAAGGGCACCGAAGGCGGTATTGCTACTCTTCACTGGCTAGAGAAGATGGAGTCAGTAATAGCAATTAGCAAGTGTGCTAAGAAAGATCAAGTACTGTATGCTTCAAACTCCTTCAAAAATGAAGCATTGGAATGGTGGAATTCAATCATTTCTGCCAAAGGGAGAAGAAAGACCAATGCTATGGATTGGAAAGAATTTCGGGCAAAGGTGAAAAAGAAATTTTGCCCCAAGACTGAAAAAGAACAAGCTGAAAGAAAATTTCTGGAGCACCGAATGGTGGGTACCAACGATCGAGAATACACCACCAAATTTTTTGAATATGCCCGTTTGGCACCTCACCTGGCTAAACCTGAGTCAGTTCTCATAACTCGATATATTTACGGTTTAGTTCCAGAGATCCGTGATTTGGTAAAGGTTGTCTCACCAAAAACCATTGAGTCAACCGTAGAATTGACCGGTACCATGACGGCTGGATTAATCAGAAATATAGAGGAAAAGAAGAAAGTCGAATCCTCTATAAAATCAAAACCCGAGGCCAAAAGATTTAGTAAGAACTTTGGGCAAAAGGGGTTACCATTTAACAATCCATCATGCAAAACGTGTGGACGCAGGCATAGTGGAAAGTGTGTTTTTGAAACTCCATTCTGTAATCATTGCAAGGTCTCAGGTCACACTACTGAAAATTGCTTCAAAAGAAAGGGAATGATTACTTGTTTCAATTGTGGAGAGCTGGGGCACATCAGCACTAATTGCCCTAAGTTTGCAAGGACCGGAAGAGCTGGAGGATCAGGAGCCAAGATCACTCCAGAAAACAAAAAGACCGTACGAGCTTTTGTCATGAATGCTAACCAAGCTGAGAGAACGCCGGACGTAATTACCGGTACGTTTCTTCTTAATAATGTTTATGCTAAGGTCTTATTTGACTCAGGTGCGAACCGGAGTTTTATAGATTATAATTTTTGTAATCTATTAAACGAACCATTAAGTCCCTTAGCTGAAACATATGAAGTAGAAACAGCGAACGGTGATTTGATAAAAATATCCCAATCACTGAACAATTGTTACATTACATTGGCTGGTTTCACTATCCCAGTACAATTGTTACCAATGTCAATAACTGGCTTTGACATTGTTTTGGGGATGGATTGGTTATCCAATAACCAAGCCGAAATCCTTTGTAATCAACAAGTTGTAAAACTCATTTCACCAACAAACAAAACTCTAACTATCCAAGGTGATAAACCCACAAAACCTATCCAGATAATCTCCATACTTAAAGCAACCAAGTGCTTAAGAAAAGGATATCAGGCATGTCTGGTATTAATTACTGCCTTGGAAAAGGAGAAGAAGATAGAATCAGTACATGTAGTATCTGAATTTCCAGACGTTTTTCCTGAAGAACTGCCTGGATTACCACCAGAACGAGAGGTAGAATTTCGAATTAACCTTGTACCTGGTGCAACTCCAATTGCCAAATCCCCGTACAGACTGGCACCCACAGAAATGGCAGAACTCAAGAAACAATTGGATGAACTTCTTGAGAAAGGTTTTATACAACCAAGTTCTTCACCCTGGGGAGCTCCAATTCTCTTTGTTAAGAAGAAAGACGGATCAATGCGCATGTGTATTGATTATCGGGAATTGAATAAAGTTACCATCAAAAACCGATACCCGCTTCCACGGATTGACGATTTATTCGATCAACTCCAAGGAGCTTGTCATTTTTCAAAGATCGATCTTCGTTCAGGTTATCATCAGTTGAAAGTGCATGATAACGATATCTCGAAAACTGCATTTCGAACACGGTATGGACATTTCGAGTTCACGGTTATGCCATTTGGACTTACAAATGCTCCTGCCGCATTCATGGACATGATGAATCGTGTCTGCAAACCTTACCTGGATAAGTTTGTCATAGTTTTTATTGATGACATACTTATTTATTCCAAAACCCAAGTTGAACACGAAACTCATCTTCGAACCATACTTGAACTTCTTTGAAAGGAAAAACTATATGCTAAGTTTTCCAAATGCGGATTTTGGTTAACAGAAGTACAATTTCTTGGTCATGTCATCAACGTGAACGGAATTCAAGTAGATCCTTCCAAAATTGAAGCTATATCCAAATGGGAAATTCCCAAGTCACCCACCGAAATTCGTAGTTTTCTGGGATTAGCGGGATATTACCGCCGGTTCATTCAAAATTTTTCTCGTATAGCAATCCCACTCACATCCTTAACTCGGAAATCTGTAAAATACGAATGGGGACTCAAACAATCTGAATCTTTTGAAACTTTGAAACAAAAACTGACAAACGCACCTATCTTATCCTTACCAGATGGTATTGAAGACTTCGTAGTTTACTGTGACGCCTCACATACTGGTTTAGGTTGCGTATTAATGCAACGCAAGAAAGTCATTGCTTATGCATCTCGTCAGTTGAAAATTCATGAGAAAAACTACTCAACCCACGATCTAGAATTGGGCGCTATAATCTTTGCTTTAAAGTTATGGCGACACTATCTCTATGGGGTTAAGTTCACAATCTACACTGATCATAAAAGTCTCAAGTACATATTTAGCCAGAAAGAGTTAAATATGAGACAAAGAAGATGGATGGAAATCCTGAGTGATTATGATTGTGAAATTTGTTATCATGAAGGAAAGGCAAATGTAGTAGCAGATGCCTTAAGCCGAAAAGAAAACGTCAAGCCAAAGAGAGTACGTTCTCTCAGACTTGAACTACAAATTGATCTTGTAAGTCAGTTAAAAGAGGCACAAAAGTTAGCTTTAAAGGAAGGTAACTTTGAAAAAGAAGGAATGAAAGGAATGCTTGACTTACTGATCAAAGGAGAAGATAATATCCTTCGTATGAATAAACGTATTTGGGTACCAGTTACAGGTGATCTTCGAGAGCGAATCCTCGAAGAAGCACACAAGTCCAAATACACCATGCACCCAGGAAGTGATAAAATGTACAAGAACCTCAAAGAAAGTTACTGGTGGATTGGTATGAAAAAGAACATTGCTATCTACATAGCAAAATGTTTGACTTGTTCCAAAGTCAAAGCCGAACACCAAAAGCCAGCTGGATTATTGCAACAGTTAGAATTACCAGTTTGGAAATGGGAATTGATAACTATGGACTTTATTACTAAACTTCCTCGAACCACTCGTGGAAATAATGCAATCTGGGTTATCATTGACCGTTTAACCAAATCAGCTCACTTTCTATCTATCAAGGACACCATGAGTATGGACAAAATGGCGCAAATTTACGTTAATGAAATTGTAACGTTACATGGTGTGCCTCTATCCATAGTGTCAGATAGAGATAGTCGCTTCACATCTCGATTCTGGCAAAGTTTTCAAACAGCTTTAGGAACTCGATTGAATCTTAGCACTGCTTATCATCCACAAACTGATGGGCAGAGCGAAAGAACCATACAAACCTTAGAAGATATGCTCCGAGCCTGTGTGATAGACTTTGGAGGTAATTGGGATGATCATTTACCTCTAATGGAATTCTCATACAACAATAGTTATCACACAAGTATTCAGGCCGCACCATTTGAAGCATTATACGGACGGAAATGTCGAACGCCTGTATGTTGGTCAGATATCGGAGAAAATCAACTATCAGGACCAGAGATAGTCCAAGAAACTACCGATAAAATCTTGCAAATACGAGAACGTCTAAAAATGGCTAGAGATCGACAGAAAAGTTATGCAGATAAACGAAGAAAGCCGTTAGAATTCCAAATCGGTGACAAGGTGTTATTAAAAGTTTCACCTTGGAAAGGTGTTATTCGTTTCGGAAAGAAAGGAAAGTTAAGTCCACGTTTTGTTGGACCTTTCAAAATCATTAAACAAATTGGACCTGTTGCCTATCAGCTTGAACTACCAGTAGAGATGGGTGGAGTACACGATGTATTCCATGTATCAAACCTACGTAAGTGTTTAGCTGATGAATCCTTGCTTATGCCTTTACAAGATGTGGAAGTAAATGAAAAGCTCAAATTCATTGAACGCCCGTTACAAATTGAAGACCGACAAATCAAAAAGCTTAAACGAAAGCAATTGGCATTAGTCAAAATAAGATGGGACTCCAGGCGTGGCCCAGAATATACTTGGGAACTTGAGTCAGAAATGCGCAAAAAGTATCCACATCTCTTTCAATGAATCTCGAGGACGAGATTATTCTAAAGGAGGGGAGGATGTAACACCCAAAATAAAAAGAAAATAAAATTCAAAATTTCACTCCCTCGCGGTACGCGAGGGATATTTTGACAAAACCTCGCGGTACGCGAGGGGACTGCTTATGCGCCAGAAAATCATCTTCTCGCGGTACGCGAGAAGATTTCCAACCAAGCCTCGCGATACGCGAGGGAATAGTACACGCGTCAGGGCCAGAAAACACGTGTCATTCACCCTTGCCACCAGCCGACACGTGTCATGCTGACTCAGCACCGTTCGTGACACCTCATCCTCTCGCGGTACGCGAGAGATTTCATTGGCCGGCCTCGCGGTACGCGAGGGACTGGAAAATCAGCCTATAAAAGGCCTTCAACGGGATTGAAATTCTGTACAGTTTCCAAACATTCCTTATACACAAACCCGATCTCTCAAAACTCTACGACGTCCCGAAGCGCTGTTCAAGAATCCAACGAAACCCTGCTCAAGCCGTAGTTCCGTCCAAATCCCGCAAAGTAGGTATCGTTAAAACTATTCATATATATATAGCCGCAATTATATATATATTCTCTCATATATATTCTCGTTAATCGTGTCTTCCCTAGGAAGAAACGTGTCGAGGTTCTGCTCAAATTCCGAAGCCTACAACCCTACCAGCCATCAAAAACAAGGTGAACACGTTTAACGCTTTTCAAACGATAAAACCATTTTATTTACGAAAACGGCATGAAACAAATTAAATACTTTAATCATAAGGGTAATCTACGTGATAGCATTCAGGCCATAAGCATACGTAGATTTGATCAAATGGTATACATGTGACGGGTGAAAGTCCGGTCCGTGGCTGGGTACAGATCATGAAAGGGGGTATCATAAGACTGAGGATATGGTTCCTTAGCAGATTATACGAGGGACGAGTTCCTGAGTATCATATAAGACTAAGAACAAGGTTCTTAGCATCACGACCCTGGGAATAGGCTATCAGTCTGAGACATAGAGCTCAGCCAGTTGACCCCATGGCAGTTAACCCAGTGTATGTAGGTGGTATATATTTCAGGTGAAAAAGACTGCTGAATGTGTAGATTTACCATACAGAAACGTGCTTAAAGGCTTTAATTTGGTTTATGTTAGAAATCATTTTCGTGTCAGTTAAATGTGATTCACCGGCTTTATGCTGATGTTCATTTTCAAAACGTTTTTCACAGGTAGTGAAAGAAATCATTAAATTCAGGGTGGGGCAGTAAAGACAAGATCTTTAGGCATATTTAAATCCCTGTGGCAGACTAATACAAGACCAAATGTTGGAACGGACGTAGATCCTAGACATTTTAAATGGCTTGTATTATTTAAATTAATTCAGCAGATGTACATTATATAATAGACTTTTGAATGTCTATTATCATGAAATGAAAAAGGACGTGGATCCCAAGTTTTGACAAAAAGTACAGAATTAACCCTTGAGGTTATTTACATGACATTTCATAAAAAAAAAAAAGGGCATCAAGTAAAAACAAAGACTTCCGCTGTCCAAATATATGGGACCTCATTCAGATACCAGCGTTGTCTCGCGACGCCCGGGCAGAGGTAGCCCGGGGTTGTGACAGCAGGCTAAGTTATCAAATATTGCAGGCTAAGTTATGAGAAATAGCAGGCTAAGTTATGAGAAATAATAGGCTAAGTTATCAAATATTGCAGGTTAAGTTATCAGAAATATTATAGGCTAAGTACATACATTTTTCACAAACTCGGTATCAATCTCTGAGACATCTAGGAACCTTTAAGTTGTATGTGTCTAACAAGGTGCGGCACTCTGGGAAAACCTCACAGATCCACATCTTTTGAACATATAATTGAAATGAATTAGTAATAGCAAACACATATATTGAAATGTATTAAATTTGGTTACCTTAAAAGCCCAGACAAAACATTCAAAGAGTAATGCATTTCTTTCAACTTCTTTTCTTCCATTTGTTGCTTCTTCAACTGAAAATATCTATGCAGACTTGGATAAGTAACATCCCATAGATAGTTACCCCAAGTATACCGGTCCCACTGGTTTAAATCATTAACCAATTCAACCAAGAAGTCGTCAATGTAAGACGAAGTATGCGTTCCTTTGAAGCCATATTCAACCAATAGCAACAACGACAGCCTCACAACATCGTCGTCTTCTACACCAGATAAATCCCCAGCATAAAATTTCACCAGTTATTTACAATTCAATCTAGCCCCACCTAACACACTCTCCTTAAATTTTACATTTAAAGTGGATATAGGCTCGTTCCAATCTCCAAATCTAAAGCCTGTCATGAGATAAAACTATTTAGGTCCGAACCTCAATGTCTCTGATCCAATAGAATAGTACAAACCGTCCGTTCTTGGATTAAGGTTTGTTAAAAATTCATGTTGAAACATGACGTGTATTAACAAGCTGTCAACACTTGTACATTTTCATCCTAACCAGCTACTAAAGCATGTCATCTTCCATATCTTCATTTGATTTTTACTGAGCTTCCTTCTAATTGTATTTACCACACCCGGTGAACATCTTACTTTCACCTTAGCCTGCCAAAAATAACAAACATTATTCTGATTGCATTAGGCATGAGTATAGTGTATCATTATTCTGATTGCATTAGGCATGAGTATAGTGTATCATTATTCTGATTGCATTAGGCATGAGTATAGTGTATCTAGCAGGCTAACATATAACATCTTGCAGGCTAACATAAACATCTTGCAGGCTAACATACAAAAAATCAACCAGGCTAACATATAACATCTTGAATGATTGCATACAATAGCCATTCAAACATTATTCTGATTGCATTAGGCATGAGTATAGTGTATCACTATAAATCTTGGACAACAAATGATATCAACCAGGCTAAAATATGACATCTAAAAGGCTAACATATGACATCTAACATGCTAACATATAACATCTTGCACGCTAACATATAACATATTGCAGGCTAACATATAACATCTTGAATGATTGCATACAATGGCCATTGAAACAATATTCTGATTGCATTAGGCATGAGTATAGTGTATCACTATAAATCTTGGACAACAAATGATATCGGCTAACATATGACATCTAAAAGGCTAATATATGACATCTTGCAGGGTAACATATAATATCTTGAATGACTGCATACAATGGTCATTCAAACATTATTTTGATTGCATTAGGCATGAGTATAAAATTCTGATTCAAACATTATTTTGATTGAATGATTTCATACAATGACCATTCAAAATCTTGGACAACAAATCAACCATGCTAACATATGACATCTAGCAAGCTAACATATTAACATATGTGATCAAATTTAGGAAGCTAACTTTTCAAAAATATTGATTACCATCATGTAGTCAAACTCCTCAGCCATGATCGTCTGATTGTAACCTTCGACTCCACTTCCCGATTGTAACCTTCAGCCTTCTGATTGTAACCTTCAGCCTTCAAACCTTCTCAACCCTTCTGAAACAAACCCGGCTACATCAGCCTTCTCAAAACTTGTTTCAGCCTACTTCACGTAACAGGCTAAAAAATCCGCCTTCAATGTATTAAATTCAAAAGTACACCGGCTTCGAAAAACGTGAGTGCTTAAAGATTTAATTAGTCGTCTATATAGTTGAAATTTTAAATGTTCGTCGGCTTCGAAAACCGGGAATGATGTCAGGGTATTGAGAAGGTAATTAATGAGTGTAGGCTGATAGGGGTGTCAGAGTGTTGTCAGCTCCTTCATTAGCCGGCTAAATCCTAAGGTTAAGAAGGCTAATTCAAATAGTTAAGCAGACTGATTTGAAACGTTTACCAGCCTTAAAATTTTTTCTTAAAAATTTAAAATTCGTACTTTTTAATTTTATAAATATTACCGGGTAAAGTGAGTTGTTTGTACACCAAAAATGGATAATCGAGAGGATTTAGAGAAAAAACGGAGAACAATATAATTCACAACCGTATTTTGCAGCGTCAAAGTGGACCACTACAGGGTGGAGACGTTTATCAAAAAGGCAGGCTGGAGAATCATCGACAATACATCCAAATATTCCAGAAAAACCAAAGTGGTTGTTTCCATGCGAAGAGTCAGATAATTGGTCGGAAAATGTTGTCAAATTTTATAACAACGGAGATGCAAGATTTTGTTATTCTGCTTTACTTGAATCCACAGAAAAGTTGGGTAACGAATTTTGGGGAAGTCTATTTGATAACAACGGTTCTTTTTCACCAATCGTAAAACATCAAAACTTTTTAACTTGCTTCATTTATTATTAACTAGTTAATAATCTTCTAACTATTTTTTTACAGCATATCGAAGCTTGGGTTGGTAGAATTATGCGTATTCGACGCGTAAAAGTGATGAAAAACGAATCACCACAAAATTTGCGTTGGACCGTGTTTCCACCGCAGTATTATAATCATTTATTAAATCAGTCGTCGAAAATAACATTTTCATTTTCTATGAGTCAGAAAAAATATTTTCCTCCCATTT
This sequence comes from Smallanthus sonchifolius, assembly GCA_023525975.1. Lineage (NCBI taxonomy): Eukaryota > Viridiplantae > Streptophyta > Magnoliopsida > Asterales > Asteraceae > Smallanthus > Smallanthus sonchifolius. Next base: position 213,890 of record CM042042.1, read on the forward strand.
GGGAAGTAGATTACGTTTATGTCCCACTATTAATAGAACAAAGACGTTGGTTATTATTAGGAATCGATATGAAAAATATGGAAATACAACAATATTGGACTGAAAATTTTCTGGAGTGGTATATCGACACTTAATTTATCCGCTCGTGACAAAATTTGCAGTACACTTCGGAGCTTTGTTGGTTAATATTCATTATTGGAGGAAATCTAAGTAAAATGAGAAACAGTTTACGTTTTTGAGTGAAGAAAAATACATCCAAAGCCAGCACCGTTTCCTAGTTGAAAATTCAGGAGTTTTAGCTTGTATGCTAATGGAGCATTTAACTCTAAAAAAACCTTTAACTTTAGATGGAGACATCGGGAAGAATGTTACCAAATATCGACGACTTATGGCTGATAAAATTTTTATTTGTCGTTGTTTACCTACTAACGTAGAGTGAGATTGTATGCTGTATTATTTTGTTATAATGAAATCTTGTTATGTTTTGTCCAAATATTCTTTTGCTTTAAATTATTATTTTTCATTTCTTATAATTTTGTCACTAACATAAAATAAAAATAAACTAAATATAAAAATTACATAACATAAGATTAAAAAACTTACATAACCTAAAAATTTAAAAATTACATAAACTAAATATAATAGATATCCTAATAATTATAAAATTACATAACATATAAATTTAAAGATGCTCGACGGAATCAAAGGAGTTATCCGAATGCCACGAGCGCTCGTCTTCCCATGGATCAAAATAACTTGGACGCTCGTCCTCAGAGAGGTATTCCTCCTCGCCTTCGGACCTAGGAACATACTCCTCTCCGGAGTCAGTGATGTAACCCTCCTCAGAGTTTGGGAGATGCTCAAAAGAATCAGAGACATATTCGTCGTCAGGGTCAACGTGCCCCTCTTCAGAATTCGACAAGTCCCCAATTTCTAGTTGGCCAAAAACCTGATCAAATGCTCAATTCCACTCTTCATCAGTCCAGGTCAATGGTTCATCAGGTTGAGCTGCTGGTGGAGAAGGGTTGACAGGTTGTACATGTTGAATCAGTGAAGAAGGGTTGACAGGTTGTACAGGTTGAATTGGTGGAGAAGGGTTGACAGGTTGAATTGATGGTAAAGGATATCCTCCACCCATATTTGAGAACTAAAACGGTATAGTGATTTGAAAAATGAAAATGAATGTTGAAACAAGAAGTTTTTTATTTATAAAACTCGAAGTAGGCTAGTAAGAACACTTCAGCCGGCTTAGAGGTGTAATAACACCATCGGTGCCGGCTAAGCCACGCCTAGCCGAATTAAACAAGCTGCCAGGTAAGCCATCTCGAACCAATCCGGCTGAGCCATTCAAAAAAAAAGTTCGCCGGCTAAGCCTACTACTTAGTTGGCTTTAGCCGCCTAGGGAATACGCACAGCGATGCGGCAATTTCTGATTGGTTGAAAATCTGAAAAAAGCTTACATATCACTGAAAACCAAGCCGGCTGAACTAATCGTCTTCAGCCGGCTACAGGCCTAAATGACCATGACCTAGCCGGCTGAAAAAGCTTGCCCATTTTTGCAAGTTTGAACAGTCAAATTTCCATTTTGGTAATTTTCCCTCACTTTTAACTTCGACTATATTTGGGTGGTCCAGTCCACTGTCTGCTAACATATTCATTTCTCAGGATCAGGATTATTTCGGGTATTTTTAAGAACCGGTTCCAGGTATAATCGGTTTCAGAAAACCTTCGGGTATTTGGACGGGTTCGATTAAATAAACACACTCATGACAGGTTATTTTAATTTATATTTCTTATGTAGAATTATATATATAACTTTTAAAAGTTAATGGCATAATGTATCAAATAACATTTCTAAAATCTTGTTGCCCCTATTATGTGTACAAACAGACTAAACTACTAATGCTTCTCATTTCTCAATGCCTAAAGTTAGTTTAAAACGAAAACTATATGCCTAAAGTTAGTTTAAAACGAAAACTATATGCCTAAAGACATTTTATCAAAACAAAATTCACGCTTTCCCTTTTTTAAAATACGCTTCCAGCTGGTAAAATCATCATCATCATCATCATCATCAAAAAGGGATGCAATTTACATACAAAACCATGAAAACCCCTATGCATCTTATCCAAAAAAGAAAAAGCTATCTTTTTCACAAAGAATCAAGCTACAACTACACTGTTAACAACACTATGCTATCCATTCGCTACGTCAAAACCCTTGCTGCTGCCACTCTATTATTTGTTTCATTCTCCGGTGGAGGTTTAACATACTTCCCGATCACTTTCTGGTGGGTCCGGTTCTTAATTCTCTGAATCTTCGCCCGGGTTTTTTGCTTCTTGCTTTCTTTCTCTTTTCTCAATTGGATCCTTTCTTTTTCATACACTCCTTGCCAGAAAACCTCACCAGTTGAAGGCCATAACCACCGCCTTCCAGGCTGCTCCGAATCCGCTTCCTCAGCAAGATCTTCATCCATGCCCTTTAGGGTGTTGTAATCGAACCATTTCACCCACATTTTCCCACCTCGCTTCTTGAAATTGTGTTGTTCTTGCATTGCTCCCGTCTTTGGATTTATGTACACCATTCTTCTTGCGCTATGATACGCCCAAACATTTACAACCACCTCAAGAACCCGGGAGTAGCAATTCTTGTCCTGCTAACAAACCATGAAAATAGAAAAAAGATCAATAAAAATACTCATCTTGGCTTGCTTTCAGAATGATGTAGTAAGTTTATTTTCAACAACACAAAAGGTGGGAAAATAAACTACATTTCCTTTTTTTAGCATTTAAATGAACTCTAGGTGACTTTCAACCCATACCAACAACTTGACACATTTCCTTCGTAGTTAATCTTTTTATTTTACTTGTTGACCCGTTATTGAAAGACTACAAACCTTTGACAAACTTAGGTAACAGAAACCACTCTCGTCATACACCTGTGCGTCTAATGCGTCTACAAACATCCTGCAAATATCATTAAAAGGTGAATTCCTTCATTGCTCGAATCTAATTTCTTTGTATAAAAAACAATCCACAAACAAACCTTGAGAACATTACAAACTCAAGAAACGATTTTGTTGGCATGGCCCAGCTATGCATGACAGACCATGTGTCTCCATCCACCGGCATCACAGGTAAAACAGTCGAGTTATTGTTTATCCCGTAGATTTTCTTGAAAGCTTCAGAGAATGCAAACCTTGGATGAATCATACATAAGATTATATTAAACATAAAGTTTTGCAGAAAACTAAATTAGTTAATGGATGCATGTGATTCTATTTGTTCCAGATGTAAGTTCAAGAGCCTTACTTGCAATTACCGGCGTTTATAGAATCACAAAAAGACCAAAAATCCTGTAGTGTCGGGTTTCTTGAGTCTTTATCCATACGAACCCAAAAGTAGACAGCATCACCGTGTTTCTGAGCTTCAATGTCTTCTAGCAAAGCAACCTCAGCCTTTTCCGATAAAGATTCCTGCTTATAATAACAAGATCAACATTTTAAGTATAAAAAATGGTGATTTAGAGAAATTATCTAAAAGATTAACTTGCCTTCCTAGCTGTAGCTCGCCATGATGAAAACCCAATCCAAGCGTTCTTGTGTATACGGTCAATACGGTTAGCAATGGCAAAAAAGGCTCCAAAATCACCGAGTGTGTCCCGGTAATAAGGTGTGTTTAGAAGGGCAAGGCGAGAAGGTGCATCAATGTCATCTTTTCTTGATCTTTGGCCCTTTGTGGACTACAATATCATCGAATTGGTAAATGTTTAGCTTAAAAATACTAGATGATGATTCTTTTTGTGTAAAGGGCACTTCAAAAGTGAAAATCTTGGTCTTTCATAATAAAAACCAAAACTTAGTTGAAAGTCAAATTTTGAGCTAAAAAGGTCAAAAGGAAGATATCCTTACACCAAAACGCTCCAAAACACATAATCATACAAGAAATACCTGAAAGAGGGTGCCCTAAAACAACCTAAAATTCTTGAAAAACTCATTCATGCACGTAAAGCTTAAATCTAACATACACCACCAATGAGCACATACAATCCATCATTTCACTAAAACACCTTGAAGACATAATCATGCAAGAGAACTTCATATCTATCACACAACCACTACACACCAAGAAAACATAGTGTTTGACCAATCTAAAGCTATATAAGTTGACTTAAAACAAACATGCAGCCATGCAAGAAAACCTTAAATCCTGCCTACAAACTAAAGAAACAACACTTGACCAAAAATCGTATGCCTTTCACACCAAGATGTGGTAGAACACTAGCAATACAGTCATGCAAGAAAAGCTCATATAGAGCAATGGCCAACCAAGGTTATTCGACAAGGGTACCATAATATATTCTTTTCCAAATAATGCATCAAACAACACATGTATCTCTTTTTAAACCACAAAATGACCTTAAAACTGGATTTTTATGTAAAATGATCTTAAGATAGTTAGAGAAAACATAATCATACAAAGTGTAATATTCGTTATAAATATGCAATGAAAGCGGAGCGACTTACAAGTCCAATACCACGATACATTGATTTATGGTGTAGAAAAGGCCAAGATCCTTGACCAAAGTAAGGTTCATAGATGCATAACGGTTGACCTGTCCTTTCAAGTTCTCCATCATCCCTCTCGTGCAAATCATTCTTACTTCTATCAGCTTTCTTGGCATTTTTGTATACTTCCTCCCATGTTCCCCTTGGTTGCTCACTTCTATCCCTCAGCTACACAAAATATATATATACTTGTCTTTAAAATGTCAAATGGCAGGTTTAGCTAGCTCATTCTTTGTAAAGGTAAACAAGGTTTTTGATCTTATACAAAAATAGGGATACCTGTAATTAACTTCAAATTCTCATAGAAAGGAAAATTACCATATTCCATTCCGTAAAAGTTGCAATTTTCAAGTGAAAGCATATTAAAGAAAAATGTAAAAAAAACTAACTGGAGACGGTAATCTGGGCGAGTCAGGCGAGTTGGGTAAAAAGTCAAAATGGGTTGAAAAACAATACGGCCGGGGACAAGCTAACCCGTCAACAAATAACTAATGTATCAAATATGATTATATAAATTATAACCTTTTCAATAAAGTGATTAAGAGGTTGTAAGCATTTGAATACACATTGAGAGACTTTCAACTTCTTTAACCCATCCAACCCATTTGTCCCACTTCACATATAGCTATTTGACCAGTTGGGGATAAAATATAACCAAAATTGACACCTTTTCAGGTATATGTATTGAAATTGCCACCTATACTCTATTGCCAAATGTCTTAAATACCTTTTCATCAGCGCCAAAATAGGATAATCTTGTGGCCCAAACAAATATCTTCAATTCTTTGCAAATTTAAGAGTAGGCAAGTAAAACGTTTCACATACAAGTTACCAAGAAAGAAATTTTTGCAGTTTTAATGGTGTAACATGGGGAGCAAAAGATAAACAACATGGAAAAATATTATTTTTCCCATTACCTCATCATCTTCTCTTGTCTTTCTAGCTTTCATCATCTGGTTTCTTTTTTCTTCTTCCCATAAACCGTATACAAAGGTATCATTGGCTAGAATAGCACCTGAACTCTCTTCTTTTAGGGTGTGATTCCATTGACTTTCAACCTTATCTAAGAAGTTGTGAATCCTCAAAGTTCTATTAACATATTTATGATCTGCAATAGACTCAAAAAAATGCCACTGCCACTCTGTTTTGGCATCCGAAGGAATTTCGGATATTTCCCTTGGAGATGCAACTTCTGAAGGAAGTTTCAAGATGTTTTCTATCAACGAAGCATACCCTTCAACAGATTCCAAAACCATCATGTTTTTAGCAGTATTTTTGCCTGTTAATGCAATATGACGAGCCACGGATGATAGTTCTCCTGCAGACACCACTTTCAGCATTATCCGTGTTAAATCCTTAATATTCTCCTTTGAAAAAAGAAGACCATTCACCCCATCATTGACCTGAAATGTGTTGTCAAATTATTAATTTACATACTTTGACTTTTGAAGTCAAAACAAACCACTTCCATTATAAAAATGATAAAAGGCTACTTTAGCTTTTAAGGAAAACAGAATTACAATAAGTACTGTAAACAGAATGGAGTTTTAAAATGCAAAAAGAAAAAAATATATATACAAATATTTTAAATTTCTCAAATAGAAGTTTAACAATAGAAGTCAAAAGGATGAGAGGTTGTAGCTTTTACATGCTTTTTGATTATTGATAGGTCAGGAGCAATTATTGGCTTCTCGAGACACATCATCTTTATCAGAATGTTGGGAAAAGATTGTTCTTCAAGGAATGACCCGTATATGACAAGATCCGTTGCACCTAGAACACCAGTATCTTCATCAATGGCAACATGCTTCACGGTTCCTCTTGGGTAATTAAGGTTTGAAGCAATTTCCTACAAGATCAAACATTAACATCAAGTTGGTTGAATAAAAAAGATGTAAAAACCAGGCATCATGTACTCCCTCCTCATGAAAAATGCAACATTTGGCCGGACATTTGGGTGCGAAATGCCTAAACTATCATTTTATAATGAAGAGCTAGAAAATAAGCATTGACCCTCCAAACACCAAGTGACTTTAACTTGAAAACTTGCTAAATAAAGAAATCATGCAAATCTTTATGGGACTATGAGAGCAAATAAAGAAATTTATTAAAACATGTTTACCTCCATGGCTGCACTGTAACTGCCGGTTAAATCTTGACTCAAAATTATAATCTTGAGGCGAGGACTTGAAGAATCACCAACAGGAAACTTGACCAAAAGTGGCAATAAAGCCTTTAAAACAAGAGCATGCTCCAGCCATATTCCTTTATACAGAAAATCACTACCCACTATACCAACAACAAAATCGTTAATCCCAATATTCATATTTACACGCACATTTTCTTCCTGAATGATTGTTGAGTTATCTACTTTGCAAGTTCCAGAAGGAGTTCCAGGTACCACAAAATAGTTCTCAGCATCAAATGCAGCATAAAACATCTGGAAACGAGCAAGGTAAAAAATATATATATCATCAAAAAAATTCAGATCCAGGATTCCTAACCCGGTATGCATTATCAAAGAAATTTGTGTGAGGACGCATTAGAATAATCTTTTTTTCTTTTAAATTAGACTGCAATCTTGTTTCCAGGGTATGCACATACATAATGAACAAACCAGGTGAGTCTGCACCAGTTTGTGGGTCTCATCTTCATTTATGGGGCCTATGATTACATTTTCATTCTCGACACATCATATAAATCGGACCCGCAAAATGAAATGTGAAATGGCCTACAGTATAATATAAGATACACATCCTGCAGACAAAATCATTAAAGAGAGTATTAACTTATACATACCGGTAGAGCATAGTTTGGGAAGACAACAACTGTAGCTCGATTAAAGATTGCTTTCCAATCATCAATCAACTCAACTTGGCCATTTGAGACGTATCTTGCAGCACGTATAGCAAGTGTTTTTTCATGGACAGTCCATATGAGAGGTACAGATTTAAACGGTTCCTGCAAAAGGCTGTAACATCCAAATTCAGTTTTTGCAAGAAAATAAAATCATTGGGCATAAAGTATCATGACAAAACATTTTATTTAAAGGCAAGATAAATATGCCCACGTACCATGAAATGACATCCTTTGCTGCAAGAGAGTTCACCAGTACTCCATCATAGCTACAAGATCATACACAATTGTGAAAAACACAAAGTTGATTATTATCTTGCTTTACGGTCACTTAAGAAAGTTATATATGCAATGAAAGCAGAGTTTGGTTCAGTTTGATCCAATTCGAAACAGTTGGAACCACGCAAGGGTGGTTCAGTTGGTTCATGGTTCATCTGACCAAAACCATACTACTTACAGTCCTAGAGAAGATGCATTATACAAAACGTCATGTAACTAAAATCTAATACATAGGAAAAACAAACATACTTTAACCAATCGATCATAATGCCTGATTTATTACTGGCGTCCATAATATGGACTGGAACTCCAATAGTTCTCCAAATATAATGGACAGGCCCATCTTCAAGTGAGTAAACCTGCACAAGAAGTTAACCATGTGAATGATTAAATTAGATTTTTAACCACTTGTTTTTAACAACACTAGTTCTACACTCAAAAATCAGTCAAATTCCTCACAAGATTAACACATGAATACAAATATTTACACAATCTGCACGTTTCAACATGGAAGGAGCAATGAAGTTATAAATGTGTGTCTCGTCTAATTGGTTCAAGTTGGCGGGGATGTTGGGATGTGTTCTTAAACTGATTATATTACATTTGAAGTCACAATGATAAATTTAGACTGCTTGATTTATAATTATGATCTTCTGATTATTTAGGGTCAAACAAGGTACAGGTAAGGAGTGTCTACAAGGAAATTGTTTATAGACATGAATGTAAAATTATCTAGTTATATAATTCTGATTCTTCAAATCACTACAATGTACATCCAAATACCCCTGATGTTACGGTTTCATAAGAGAACTCATAAGTCAGATATAACCATTATATCACAGGGGTATGTGCAGTATTGTTGTGGTAGTCTTGAACCTCAAAGGGACCTCATTCTGTATGACCTTTTATTGCAGAAAGCCATCCATCCACTAAGATATGTCTCTTGCTTTACCTTCATGGCTAGAATTATTCGACAAACGTTTTAAATTACTTTACCATTTATCAACCTACGTCTTGACCATCACTTAATGTTAGAATAAAGTCCTTTGAGGATACAAGACCCTGTGAGTATCCCATGGTGAAGCCAATTTTCAGAACCTAACCAATCCCATATGAGATTGAGGTTAGTATGAGAAGTACAATGTGAAGCATGACCTCAGTTGAACCAATAGTTTGCATGCTTATATAACCACAGCACAATGACCTCACATTATTTTATTTATTGATAACTCACACGGATATGAAATAGATAGAAAATGTGATCACATTTAAGAAATTGAGAGCACCTGAAATTCATAGCCAATTGCCCTGAGAGCAGCAGCAACGGTGACCATTAATATCTGATGTGGATCAACCAACAGATCTGCAAAAGCCTGCATATGATAAGGGAAGGCCATTAAGAAGAAGAACTCCTATTGCCAATGAATTAATGAAATCAAAGTACTGACCAAAGCCAGCTTAGGCTTTCTATTCCCAAATGTTGTTACTGTTCTTGAAGCAGCATTATTAGTTTTTTCCCTTTGGAATTTCATCGAAAGCTTGGTGGGCCCAAACCTGACGTCTTCACCAAAATCCAAAGCAGCAATTTGTTTGAATAAATCCTCGCCCTCTGTTTGTTTCAAGAAATCACCATCCACCATGGAAAGAGGCAAAAACAATTGAAACAAGAACATGAAAAAGATGAAGACGGCCAGAGCAGAAATCCATTGCAAGTAATCTATCTTCTTCAAAATCATAAACCTTGATCTGGGTCGTTTTGGGGAAGATTTAAGTAAAGAGTCTCTTTTTAACGGACTAAGAGAACCCATTTACATTCCGATCAATGTTTTCTTGAGCTGAGAAGGAGTGTTTGTGTTGATCTTGAGTGAGATCCGGTGAGGTTTCGTTCCTGTGGTCAACTCTTGTCCTCAGTCGTATACTTGATTATGCGTAAATCTAGAAATCATTTATTATTAGGCGATGGATGGTAAAAATCAGATACTTTATTTCATATAACTCATTCTTCTAGGGATAGCAATGAAACTCGAAACCCAAATCATTATAGACGGGTATATGCCGGGTAATCGGGTATAGGATCGGGTTTGGGATTACATTTGAAATTTTTCACGGGTATAGGATATGGTGATATACTTGTTTACCCGCCCCAATTACTTGGTAACATATACCCGTTTACCCGACCGACATATCTTTTTTTTCTTTTTTATTTAATTTAAGTGTATATACCGCATTTATTTTAACTATATATACTGTATTTATTTTAAATGACCAAACATGATTTTATTTTCTTTCTTTTTTATTTTAATTACAACTTTGTATAAACCCGATAGATACCCGACGAGTTTTGGGTCGGTATGCCCAATGGGTATTTTTTACAAACTAACAGGTTTACCCGATACCCGACGGGTAATTACCCGATAGAAACCCGACGGGTGTTGGGCCGGATATGGGACAAGATTTTATAACCGGGTATGGAATTGGGATTACCTAAACCCGTCCCAAACCCGACCCATTGCCATCCCTAGATTCTCCTTACGCATGATTAATTTAAGCAATGACGTTTTATTATTAGAAAGTATTAAAAAAGATTAGGGTGTGTATGAGTCGAGTTGGTTTGGTTGGGATAAGGTTTTGGGTTTTCGAAAACTGTTCGGATTTGATTTTTTCGGCTTTTTTGGGTTTCACGACTGTTTCGGTTCGGTTTCTTTAGTTTTGTCATTTAGGCTTGAAATTTTTGGGAAGAATAAAACGCCAAAAATAATAAAATTGTATGTACAACTTTGGACTTAATTTTTCTTTTTTTAATTAATAATTAATTTATTATTTAACATTTAAGCATATAAGATGTTGGCTACACCATTTATTCATTATTTATAAGGGTACAGGGGCACCCAAACCCTTAAACCTCATAAAGCCTAACACCATCCGTTTGTAATTAAAAATAAAAAAACACTAACTAATTAACTAGTTCATTTAATTCATAAAAATAAAAATTATTAAAGTTAAAAATACATAAATAACCGAAAAAATTAATTTGGAGCCCAAGTTACACATATTGGCTTGTTCGACTAATCAAGAACGTTGTTGGACACCGAAGAGTTGTTCGAGTCCACAAGTGTTTCGGTTGAGTTTCAAGGGGTGAAACAGAAGAATCTTGGTGGGTTGTAAAACAGTTTGGCTTAGAGAACTGCTAAGAGAGATAACTGGGAAACAACCTCAAAGAGTTATGTTGAGATTGGACAATACATATGCCATTGTACTCGTGAAGAACCCGGTTTCCACGGTCAAAGCAAACACATTAAATCTTGTCATCACTATATTCGGGAATGTGTTGAAAGTGATGAGGTGGCGGTTGAGCAGAGTATATGAAGGAGTGAGATATCACACATTAAATCTTGTCATCACTATATTAGGACTGAGATATCCGAACTAGTGTTCACGCTTGATGCTACAGAGAGGACAGCTGGGAATAGCAGAGTATATGAAGGAGAAAGAATGGGCAATGCGTTATCAGTTCGAACATGTAAGCGGTGACGAGCAATGAGCCGACAATTTAACAAAGGCTCTCCCAAAGTTCAAGTTTAAGGAAATGCTGGAGCTAATTGGAGTTGAAGACCCACATTGTTCGAGTCATAAATTAGGGGGGGTTGATTGTTGGGCTTAATTCCCGACTCCAAGCAAGTCGGTCTAGGAGTTGGGCCAACCTATTCACATGGAGAGGTGTCTGGGTTAGGGTGCTACTGAGATTACTAATCCAGTAGAATTTGGAAATCTATTTACCACTATTTATATTTGATTTAATCAATCTTATTTGAGCATGTTTAATTTGTTAATATTTTAATATTAAATATACAATTAGTATTGTAGTCTAACGAGTCTAAGACTCTAGGTTAGTCTATATAAATCAAGTCAAGGTTAGCTAATTGTAATCAAGTTTTAGAAAGAGATGTCTTGATATTAATAAACGTGTTAGAGAGTTAGCCAAATTAACATGATTTTACCGATTATGGACTTGAAATGTAATCGTTGGTTTAAACTTTAAACTTGTACTATGAGAGTGCGTTCGAAAATTATATAGAAATTAGGTTGAAGTTAAGCATTCCATTTTAGTTTTAAATGGACAAGATCGACCTTTCAAATTTGGTCCGGTAAAACAGAAAGCTTTTGTAGAGTTGTTGGAGTTATCCGATATGATATGAACAAAATTAGTGTTATATGATATGAATAAGATATAGTATGTATGTATCATGTATGCATGCATGCATGCTTCACTCCATAAACCAGAATTCATAATCCAAGAGGTAGCTATTTATTACACGCATTTCTTACAACATATACAACTCCACACTACCAATTCCAACTACTTGCTGCATTCCAGATCCTACATACTTTATTCAAATTATTTTATATTAATACAAATAACTTTAAAATGCTACATAAACTAAAAATAATATATGTGTGTGTGTGTTTCAACCTTTTTTTTTTTTAATTTGAACCCCTTTTGATCGGTTACCCGGCCCACCCACTTTGACACCTCTAACTGTAAACAATGAAAGTTGTACCTTGCATCTGGATACGACTAGGCCGACCCTTTCAACTGTTTGCCTGTCTTTTGTTTCACAAAGAAAGCCGATAACAGACTCTTGCTGCGAACAGGTGCACGTCTAGGGTTATCAAATGATCGGAACGGTGTCATTGGCTTGGGCCCCTCATCCGGATCCTGTCAAAAATCATTCAGTAAATTGTATATATATTATCAAATGGCTAAATACCCTTTCCGTTGTGGAGCAAAACAAAATGAATATCATCAAGACCAACTAAGTTTAACACTTAAAAGTTTGTCAAGAAAAGCAAAAATCTAAAGTTTCCTGAAGCACAGTAAAACTAAAACTGCTGTAATCTATCTTTACAAGGATTTGAGGATGTATTACGCAACAGTTCTACAAAGGTGAGTATATGGGGGTGCATTTTAAATTTGCTTATAAATAGGTTAACTTGGGTCATGTTTTATCAAAATGGGTTAAATTGGTAACATTCAAAATGTAGCTGAAAAGAAAAAAGGTCAAACTAGTCCAAGTCACCCAACGTGTATTTTTAAAGCAAAGAACCTCATAATATATAGATTTTGTAATCATATTCATTGAAAATAATTTTTTATTTGAACTGGACAAAAATGAGGGTCGACACAAGCCATGCTAATATATTACCAGTTTTACATATTACCCAACCTGCCTGACCCACCCATCTTGCTACCTGTAACATGGCTGCAAACAAAATTTTCAAACAGCAAGCACCCAGTGTGTGTTGTAGAACACCTTACTTCACATGGTCAACATAATAGAACTGTGACTAAGATGCTCAAATAAAGTCGGTGATGAAGCTAAAACTCATATGAAGGTTGTGTTTTTGACATACCCGTTGTGTGATGCCGAGTGTGTGCATAGCTGTACTTGAAGCGGGCCCTACATTTGACAACTGAAGATGGCTTGTTGATGTTTTTTTCCCCATGCTCTCTTCACCATCTACATAGGCAAGTACATAAATTTCAGTTTCCAGCAACTAATATCTACCTAATATAGCAAACTGAGCAAACTCATGCATACTGGATATCTGAACAGACGTAGGAGCAATACGCCGAGAAGTTTTGGAATCTTCAATGCTGCAAATATAATAAAAATAATATTTTGTTATTTATCATTTCATTTTTGGGTCTTAATTTGTTTACTTCATGTAAGAAAGAAATGGAGTCCGGAACACAAAATAAAGAATGAATAATGGTATAAACGAATAAAGCCTAGTTCTTAAATGTTACAAGAGAAAAAATTATGGGTTACCTCATCAACGGCCGTGAACTCCCTTTCAAAGTTGACTTGGTTTCCGTAGCTAAATGCCAAGAAAGAGTATTTGCAGCTGGGGTACCTGGATTAAACATGACATATAAGTATACAATTTTATTAAAGTACTAGGATCAGGATGCTTACAATTTTATGAACAATTCTAATGTTGGATTATATACATGCTTAAAAGAAAAACCTCCCTTGGTCCTATGGAGTTCCAATATTTCACTTGGTACAGGTTTGACTATTTGTTAAGCATCTAAACAAAACCTTTAATACGGATACATTGACTTTCTAATCCATCATACGTGAATTTTTGGGAAAACTAGCATTTGATTTGTGGAAATGCCCAAAAAAAAGTACAGTTCATAGGAACAAGAAACTCTAGAGAAATAAGTGAAATATAAAAAGAAAAAATAACCATCATACTTCATTATACCGTAAGGCTAATTTTTTTGAAACAAGAAGCCAATTACGAGGGATCAAGATCAATCAACTTTTACCAATGACAAACTTACAGAATCTACTGAACCCAATTTAACAGTCAATACCAGCAATTGACATTTAATGACACTGTGACAGTCATGGGCAAATAGGTACTATAAATACTTCCCAGGAAAGAAAATTGTTGCAGTTTTCATCAGACATCCAAAAAGAAAAATGTTGCAACTTTCATGAGTGAAGGGCATATATGTTACCTGAAGTAAATTGACAAGGTCGTGGTTGAAGATCACTTTCTCTTGCATCAGTTTGGAACTGTGGACTAAAATGGACCTTTTTGCTGACAGAATCTAGCTTGAAAAAAGACATAACACCAAAAAGAGCATTAAGTTGTTGCACGCCGATTGTATTAGGCATTATTTTAGTATTACAATACATCCAAAAGATAAGATTCTTACAGGGTAAAATGTAATGCTTGTGATGCCTTGGTAAAACTGCTAACATTTGTTGCTGCCTAATAGCTTCTCTATCCATATATGTTTGGCATGTAAGAAGTTTCTTAACAACAAAGAAGATATTGTCAAATTATGCAGGTTGGTTAACTTTCTGAACAACCATAATTGAATCGTCATCGCCAGCAAACCCACAAATCTTGTAATAATGCCACAGAAACAGCAAAATTCGCAAAACTAGGTAATTTTGAAGAAAATGTCAATATTGATGCAAATATATATGTGTGTGTGTATTGTAACCAGCATCTTTTGTCCAAAGTCCTCGTTCTTATAGAGTATAGACTATAGAGTGTTCTTTTTTAACACTTTTGCAGGAATGGTGATTAGCTTGCAACAAAAGGCCAAATCCAATGGTTTGAGACTTGGAAGAAACTTGAATATATCTTACCTGATGTAAACACGTAACATTCAACTCTGTTGATGAAATTTCTAAAGTCTGTTGGTCTATAAGGTCTGTTAGTTTGTAAGCAACAGTGCCAAGATGGTCAACAGCATTTACAAGGGCTCGAATGGCATAATCTTTCAGGTTATCAAGGACCCTGCAAAAATCATATAAATAGATAATTCTAGATTGAAACTTTGCTAAGAGGGGAAATTTGTTTGTGGGAAACCCTGAAAATAATTACTGTAATAATTTAGGGATACGGTTGGTAAAATATTCACTATGAACCCTTTAGTGCTGGTTGCCACCCCAATCATGTGAATATGTAGATAATTGAAAAACACATAATGCACAACGAGTGAACACTATCCTCAATCTGTTCTTTCTCCATATCCATCTATGGGGTTGACATTTTGAACCATTAAATTTAGTTTCTCGATGGCCACCGTCATTCCAGGAAAAGACCAAAGAAGCACTGTCATTTGAAAGAATAAGAAATTGTGGACTATTTGTGCAAAAGTACTTGGCAATATTTGTCCACAATCACATACTTCTGGCAAAATCTAGGGTTGTTTTAACATCTTTTAAAGAAAAATAGTTTGTTTACAATGAAAAGCTAAGTATGAGGGTTGAAAAGTAAATTACTCATTCATATACAATTGAACAAGGACTAAGCTCTCAATTTGATAGGTAGCCAGTAAGATGATTCTTACATCTGTTTTTGTTCACTGTGCAGGTAAGACTTTTCACAATATTCTGCCGCGGAGTAAAGCTGAGGCCTTAAGTTCTTGAGTTCCTAAAACATCATATAAGAATTAAAACCGCTTAGCAATGCAAAAAATAGCTGTTATTCTAGTATCACAAAGCAGCCTCCAACAATCATCATTAAAGCATAAGCACATCTCTGATTTGGTAAAGTAACAAGTTGGATATGTTATTAAGGCATAACTGGAAGAACAACAGTGATCACCGAACAACATAGCTTTGACACATTGGTCAATTTGTGCACCAAGATATAACTCAGTACTGACAGAGAACTTCAAGAACAGTGCCATTAAGATTAAATGTCAATCTGACACCAAGTAACTGTAAGCAAGACCTGTCATATCCAAAACAAATGGACTGCATATACAATCAATATTCATTTAGATAAAGTCCATTGGGACCTTTCTTGCATTGTCCTTTGCACCATTTCCTCCTCTTTTTCTCTCTCTCTCTCTCTGTATTTCGCGTAAATCAGATCCATTCATTTCTCCCTAATGGACCTATAATCATGTGTTGACCACATAAATGGGTGATACCAACTAGAAGCGTCGTTGGTTCATTTTATTCGATAACCTTACTGCTAGAACAAACTCTGTGTTGGATGACTTATAGCATATGATCTGAGACAGCAAACATTTTCTACTTGTACATTTATTTGGACACACATAAAGCATGCAAGTTTTTTATTAAGGAAAATTGTGAGATATTACAGTAGAGAACTATTTGTTCTATGATGAAAATGTTAAATTGCATGAAGCACCAAAACAATACAAGCTAGTCATAAGTTTGACGAAACTCAAGCGGAGCCTACAATTGATTGCAACTCCATACAAATAGACTCGATTAGGGTTTGTTTTTGCCGTAATAGTACAATTTATTCGGAATTAGTACTAGAGGAAAGTCAAAATCAATGCGTAAGGTATAGGAAAGTGAAGGTGCTGTACCTGCAGGGCTTTAACAAATCCGATGCTTTCGTCAAATGTCGTTATTTGATTTGATTGCTCCACTTCCATGGTGACGAACAGTTAGTTGAAGCAGAAACCCTAGCTTAGATCGTAAAATGTACATGCGCTACAAAAGTTTGTCGTATCGAGTGGATTGATGTTGCATTTGGGGAAGGAAGTTAAAATAGTGATGAATGAATGAAAGGTTGTTGAATTTGAAATCAACCATAACTTAAGGTTTAATTGCATCAAGGCCCCTATACCTTAAGCATGTGTGTGTATTTTACCTTTTTTTCTTTTTTGACTCACAATTTTCATTTATCCATCTCAAGTTTAAGATTCTGTACGTTTCCAGGTTTTGATTTTTTTTTTGTTTATTTAGTAAAAACAAAATTATCTTTGCTTGTAGTAAGTATGCAACATCATCAGCACCTCAAGGCCGCTTGGATCCTTCATCTATTTCCCAGCCCACTCCAGCCTACTAATATTTGTAAAATTGCAAGATACCATGATGATAGTAGTGAAAGATTAACAATAACATGTTTAAGATTAATAGTGAACCGGAACACTACACATTTAATTAAGCGTGTTATTTTTTTAGACACTAACACAGTGTTTACAAGTGGGTTACACGACACGATTAAATATAACCAGTTCAATAACATAAATGATAATAACACGATTCAATATTAGCAATTCAATAACACAACACACTTAACGTGATTATCGGAATGTTTCACCGAACACGGTTAAAAAATAACAAGACACAACTAATATGACAAAAATAACAAATATACTTAATTATTTATAAAACTTAAAAACCGTGTCATTTTCAATAAACATGTCATAAATGTGTCATGTTGAGATGTTAACCTAATTAATACGGTAACTTACACGTGTTACGTGTCATAAAGAGATTGAATCCATGTCAACATGTTTCTAATTACCCATTTATGACTCAATAATTTAATAAATGTTATTACCTATATTTAACGAAAATGGAGACCTAAATGTGGCACCTGCCAAATGTCTTAAATACCTTTTCATGAGCCCCAAAATAGGATAATCTTGTGGTTTAAGTGAAAATAATAATACATCTCAAATCTCTAATCTCTAATCTCAAATAATAATACAACGTTACCAAGAACGAAAATTTTGCAGTTTTAATAGAGAACAAAACCAGCATCGTGTCTTTCATCATAAATCGAACCGCGTCTTCCAATCGACGTCCTTTTTTTCATTTTCATAACTCGATCTTGATCCATTCTTACAATCAAGAACACCATCATCTCTTGGAGGTTAATCATTTACCATAATCTCTTGTTTTTTTATTTCTTTTTACAAATTCGATATATGTCAGATCATCAGTAGGAACTCATAAGCAATTCTTGTTACTAGTTTGAGGTAAAATCTTATTGGTGATATTTCACTAATAAACATTCAATTACATAATTCAATAAGATTCTGCTTCTTAACTTTTGAGTTTTTATATCGAGTATCTTCAACACTAATGTTGCATTCTAGTGTCTCGTCTCATTTATTATAACAAAAGGGCTTGTTTCTGGTGTTTAGATGAAAGAAAGCAAGGGAGATGGAGAATCACTTGTTTTAGACATAGAAAAATTTAAGGTAAAGCTTCATGCTCTGTGACTGTGTCTGTGTTCCGCAATTTATCTGACTAAATGTTTTATTTTTATGAAGGGGGACTTCTTATATGATGCTTTATTTGCAAACCTAGTAAATGGGATGTTGCCATCTTTCATAGAAGAAGAGGCTGACTCAATGGAAGGAATGAGTACAACTGATACTTTATCAAGTGGGAGGTCAGCAAAAGGGTTGTTAAGTCCCCTATTTCCTAAAGTAGAGACTTTATTGTTAATCTTTAAGGATTCTTGCACACAATTAGCTCAACTTCTGAAACAGGTCTTGCATCTGTTATTCTTCTTACATTTATCAATGATTCTTCTCTGCATTTATGCACCGGACACGTTTATCGCTCTCACATGTTCCAATGTTTTTTTCAAGATTGATGGAAAACTACAAAAGCTTAAAAAGGATGTTGTTGCACAAGACTCTAAACATAGGAAGACACTTGGTGAGGTAATTTATTCATCTCGATGTAACACTAGCACTTTAGAAGTAATCTTCAGTATACCAAACGGATGAATTCTTAATCAACAATTTGATAATATCAATCCCCTTGTGATATATTTTATTTGCTAAATTTCATTCTAAATTATACAGGAGATCAGTGTATGGTTATATATCCATGAGTAAGAATGTTAAGGTATTAATTGGGTTCACGAACAAGAAGAAGAAATAGAAACAGAAGAGATGAAATTTATCAACATATTCGTGTGTTATTGATTAAAGAACCAGGCTTAAGTAGCCGAGTTGCAACAATCACAACTACCATTTAGTTATGGTAGTTAACTCATGTTATTCTATACCTTCTACTTAGAATATATGCATTATTAGTCCCTCACTATCTAATGACTGTAACAAAGAAAAATTATTCAAGGCATTCACTCACTCCCTTGTATGAACTCCATACAATATACAATTCAACTTCAATATGGAGGTTTAGAGACCAGATCATTACATCTCCTCAAGTTTTTCAATATACAATCAGCATTTTCAGTTATGGATTTATTGCATTTCTATATATCACACCCCAACCGACGGCGGAAACGTCGGGGCGGGACATGTAGACTGTTCATGAGCACAAGGTTTACTATATTGAAATATTTTAAATCATAACTTCATTTCAAATAACCAAACACAATCAAGTTCAAACAAATACGAAAAGAAATGCATAATATTCTTTATTCAATTTTTAACTAAGTCCATGTCCTACGTGTAGCATATCTTGATCAACTCACACGTTATCACCTGAAACATGAATAAAATAATGTCAACTAAAAAGTTGGCGAGCATACACAGGTTTGTACATAGATAGTATATAGTTGTGAAAGATCAAATCCTTACATATCATGAATAAATAAGGTATTTATGGGGAGTAACTAATGTGTAACTAAAGTACAATCAAACCTTTGTAACTAGCATGCAAATTGTGTTGTCGGTAACAATCACCCCAATCTGGGTGAGTTTGTCAGACTCAATAGATCTATCATTGTTAACCGTCGGCTTATATAGTTAATGATTGCACATGAAATTGCACACAAATAGTCAACACGTATAGCACTCAAACATAAAGCTCAAATATTGCACACATGAATGTAAATAGGATTTGTGTTTTGTGTAGTTTGTGTAAGTGTAAATAGTTGTGTGTATAGCGTTCATGTTTCACCCCAAAAGTGTAAAAGATAAAAAGGGGCTATGTAATACTCACCTGATTAGAGGCGTAGCTAACACGCACGGCTAGACAGTAGAATGATGATTGAAACCTCACAAGGTTAACCTAATGTGTAATAAATGTTGAATTACTAATGTATCCAAAAATCTGAGTCTAAGACTATGGTTTAATTGAGTGTGTGTACAAAGGTTTTGAGTTAAGGGTGTTTGTGATTTACACGATGTAATATTAAATCAAATAGTTTATAAAATAATTGAATCTGGGTTTGGGTTGGATAACTAAATAAATCAATAATTATTATTTATTTATTTAGTTAGGAAAAATAGTATAGATATTATATTTATTTAAATATGATTTAAATAAATGATATTCTTATTTATTTATAAGAATGTGTGTTCTATATTAAATATAAATTAAATAAATGATTTTACTTTATTTATTTATTTATGAAGATATGTATAAAATCTAATAAATATACATTTAGCTCTTTAGTGTAAATTATATAAATAATATATAAGTTTATTTATTTATATACCATTTAAAATAAGTATTTGTTTGTTTTAAATAAAGTTAAAATTT
Source organism: Smallanthus sonchifolius (assembly GCA_023525975.1). NCBI lineage: Eukaryota > Viridiplantae > Streptophyta > Magnoliopsida > Asterales > Asteraceae > Smallanthus > Smallanthus sonchifolius. The sequence goes on from CM042042.1 coordinate 234,365, forward strand.
TATAAAACTTTATAAACTTTGTTTTCAAGGAAAAGTATTTTATAAAAATATTTTCATCATATTTCTAATGTGAAAAATTATTACTTTGCAAAATGTCTTTATATAAATTTTTTTTTGTTAATTAATTAAAATGACATTTTAAAAATTAATTTGTAATAATAGTGATTTTATATTGAAAATTATAAAATTTGGTTTCATTCTGTTCAAAATGTTGTAGGGTTTATAAAAATAATTTTTATGTAAATTTTTGAGCTTTAAAAATGATTTAAAAAAATAAAACAGGCCACCCGGTTCGAACCCGGGTGGTTCCTATGTGTGTCGCAAGCCTTACCACCGGACCAAGGGGTATTACTTGTAATTGGTGGCTTCAGGTTTGTATTAACAAGCAAGACGGCGGATCCGGCTAGTTCTTGGGTATGCGCAAAAATAAACAACCGGATACGCGGGTTGTGGGTTTCGAACCCACGCCACCTGGTTCGGCGGCGCAGTGACTTACCGGCCGGACCAGGTGGTTTCGTTGATTAAACATGTAATCCAAAAACATTTATACACATAATAGATAACAGTTTCATCTTTTTTGATTTAAAACCCGCCATGAACCCTAATCCCAAATCGAATTCGATTCTGTTATGTTAACTCAAATTGATAAGGGGGTTTTAATCACGACTCAGAGGCGATTCGAATGGTGTATTTACTTACTCGATTGATGGGGGCACGAATGCAGTCGGCTACAAGTTCTACTTCGATGTTCTTGAGGCTTGGCAGGATTCAAGAGGTGTTTTACGGATCGAAAGAGGGTTGAAGGAGTTTGTGTGATTGATTACGAGAGTAGGAGGGTGTTTTAATTTGATTGATTTCATCCGTATATGTTAATTTGATTTTCAAATTGACCAGGAAAGTCACGACGACTGTTTACGAGATAATCAATTGAATTGGGGATGGATTGGGTCTTGATAATAGTCTAGGTTCGTACTTGATTCGGCTCACGAGTGATTTGTGAGATTTACATGCGTAAATCTCGTGAATTTGGTGTTGATTTGATACAATTTTGACCATTCAAGGTCAAATCCGTTTGAATTCGGATTTGACCTCCAAATCAAACGAATTTGCTCGTCGTATGGGCTTGGACTTGATCAATTTTTGCTTGAATACGAGATGTCAATCCACAGGAGTCGATATCGGGCTTGAATTTTGATGAATTTGGCCATGTTTGACTTTTAAAAGTCAAACAGGCGTTTGTGTGTATATATATACATTTTTGCACTAAATTAAACTGGAATTTGCATTGTTTATTGCACCGAAATTGGGTTTTCAATTTTGTGTTACATCGAAATAAAAGTAATAAAAAAATCAGAAACGTTACAGTATCCCCATGTTGAGGGAATTTCGTCCCGAAATTTAGCTAGTCGAGGCTACTGAATCGGCGAAAAGGTGTGGGTACTTGAGCTTCATTTGATCCTCACGCTCCCAAGTAAACTCGGGTCCACGTTTAGATTCCCAACGAACTTTGACGATAGGGATACGACTTCGCTTGAGTTGCTTGATCTCACGGTCCATGATCTCCACCGGTTTCTTAACGAAGTGCATCGTTTTGTCAATGTGCACATCGTCAAGGGGTATATGGAGATTTTCGTCAGCAAGACACTTCTTTAGGTTGGACACATGAAATGTAGGGTGCACATTACCAAGTGATGGGGGTAACTCGAGCTTGTAGGCCACTTTTCCAATTCTTTCAATGACTTTGAATGGACCCACGTAGCGAGGTGCTAGTTTGCCTTTCCTTCCAAAACGGATTACACCCTTCCATGGAGATACCTTCAGAAGAACAAGATCATCGACTTGGAATTCCAAGGGTTTTCGACGTTTGTCGGCATAATTCTTTTGCCGACTCCTCGCTACTCGAATGTTGTCACAGATTTGAATAATCTTGTCGGATGTTTCTTGAATCAACTCTGGACCAGTGATTTGTGCTTTACCAATCTCGTTCCAACAGATAGGAGAACGACACTTGCGACCATAGAGAGCTTCAAATGGAGCCATATCGATACTTGAGTGGTAACTATTGTTGTAAGAGAACTCAATTAGGGATAGATGTGAATCCCAATTGCCACCAAAATCAATTACACATGCTCTAAGCATGTCCTCAAGAGTTTGGATTGTACGCTCGGTCTGACCATCAGTTTGGGGATGGTAAGCCGTGCTCAAATCCAATCGTGTGCCAAGAGCAGTTTGGAGAGATTGCCAGAAACGGGAGGTAATGTCACACCCCCAATTTCAACTAACGGAGTTTTACCATTTGGAAGGTGACACACCAGGATCTCAGTCATTAGTTACATCAAACGACACTATATGGGACTTGAAATGTCAAAACATAAAAGTTCAGAGTTAATGCGGAAGCGTAAACGTTAATATGAAATCAAAAGTAATTACACGCAATAGGCGTCAATATATGTAAATAAGTAAACTGTTTCAAATGTTTGAAATGGATGATATGACAGTAGGACTCCATGCATGTCCTAAGTGTGCAACCTGTGCCTTAGCGACCTGAGAAACATGTAAGAAAAAGTGTCAACACAAGGTTGGTGAGTTCACAGGTTTCAAGTTTACAATAAGAGTGTGTTTGCCATATTATGTACTTTCAATATGCATATCTGTAGGTATCTAACCTATGTTCATGTTTTACTAAAGCGCTCGCAACCGAAGCTGACTGTGTTTGTATGCCTCCTGCCAGGTCTATCAACTCTGGCACATGTGAGTAGGCTAACATTTCACCCCGTTCGATATCCAATCGAGTTAGCGCGACTAACGCGGGTGGGATTTGTCAAACCCAGTAGTACTACTAAACATTACCTCGCTAAGATCCATATTAACGGTTCGAAATAAGATGAGGACTTTCTGTGATAGCATGTTACGCTTAGTCTCAACAGTGATATCATATAAAGTACCATAATCAAATAGTTGCGTCATGTTTTCTCCCCTGGCGGGAAAAACAATATCTGCTTGCGTACATGTTTCTCCCCCATGGGGAAAACAAGTAAAAGTATGATAGTTGGTGTTTCATGTTTGTTTCTTCCTCAACAGGAAAACAAGTAAAATACGTTTGTGTGTAAGCATGTTTCTCCCCCAATAGTAAAACAAGTAAAAAGGGGCCGTGAAACTCACCTGCTTGGCGTTGTAGATAGTATCACACAAGAGACAAGTTGGAACCACGAGTGCAAGTCTCAACGACTTACGTATGTCCTAAAATTATAAACACATACATTAGGGATACAATGAGAATTGTGACAACGACACGGAATGAGGAACGTCCTAAGGAAACGCTCTACTATTCAAGAGTGAACGGACGTGTCCAAGGAGATAGGAATCAAATTATAATTACGTTACGCGACGAATGACAAAAATAATAATAAATATAACCGGGTGTTTTGTCATTCACAAAAATTGAGAAAATAATAATATATATATACGAGTAAATAATATAACTAATTATAATATTATTTAGTCTCAATCGATACACGATGTTATAAAATGCTTCGAAATAATATAAATATGTATATTATTTAGTATTACGGGTCACGGTTTAAAAATAATATAAATATATTATTTTATACGGGATTACGGTTTGAAAATAATATAAACATACTATTGTTAGTTGATAATAACAATAATATTTTATTTATAATAGTGGGAATAATATAAAAATACATTAATAATTCAAACCCGAGCATACGGGCTGTTCCCGGGTTAAAACCCCTTTATATACTAATATACTATTATTAGAAATGAGTTTTATTAAATAAATATAAGGGAAAAAGTCCCAAAAAAAGATTGCAGTTGGTGGGGTTCGAACCCGGGCTTCACCCACACCAACACAATGCTCTAACCGATAGACCCGCTAGGGTAATCACATACATACCCGTATTCAATTGGTTTTAATCAAAAACTCTAGCGAGCTCTCCCCCATACCTACCCAAGATCGAATCCAGTCCCAGACCCAATGATTTTGATTATGAATTGATTCAGGGGCATAGGGGTTTCATAAATCGGGGAATGGCGAACCTGTAGTTTGACTTAATTGTAAAGACAACCAGATTTCAGTCGTAAATTTCGGTTTTGAATACCAAACCCTAGTTTTAGAACTCAGAATCAAATAGGTCGAATTTGATAGTGTTAATTTCTGAAATCATAGGGCTTTAATCAATTTAAGTATTTCGAATCAACCCCTGTCGTTTAATTTGTTTGAAAAGGTGATTTGTTTGGGGTTCGATCAAATGGTTCATACGAAGAACCCTAGATTCTTGTTCTTACCCAATTCGATGTTACAGAACTGAATTAGCATAGGGCTTTCAATGGATACCTGATTGCGAAGCTTTCCACATGATTCGATTGAATTGTAATTGAGTCTAAGATGTAACACGATTAAACCCGAAATTACAAGAACCCTAGAATCAGTACGTGATAAATTAGATATTATAAGCCTTGATTATGTTAGGGCTTTCATAGAAGAGATGAAATCGAGTCTAAAGACGAGTTTATCTACCTGATTCGATGTCGGATTGATGGAGATCGGCTAGACCATAGTTTCGGCTTCGACGTGATGGTTCTTGACGTCTCCCGATACGTATCCGGAGAAATTTATGTGTGCAATTGACTCAGAGGAATGCTACTAGAGTGTGCAGGTGTTTGATTGTGAGGATAATGATCGGATTGGTCGGATTTGATAGGTTCGCGATAAGGAGTCGACGGTTATCATAAACGATGATAAATGGTTAGAAACGGCCACTTAAGGGTCGAAATTATCAATGTAGCGAGTATCAGTTACTAATTCGGACGGTTTTGCAGTTTATGGTCGCGAATTTGAATCAAGAACAAAAGGGGTTTGACTTTTAAAAGTCAACAGAAGACCCAAAACTGTAATTTTGACTTTGGGGAGTCAACTAAATTAGTTTAGCATATTTACACAACTAGTCCCTGCAGTTTTGAGTTGATTTTGTGACAGAATCAGTCCCTGGAGTTAGATTTAGTTAACGAGGTTAAGTTTTTAACAGAAAACTTAACGGAATTTCTAACAGAATTAACTGAAAAATCCGGATTGTCACATCATCCCCTAGTTGAAAGAATTTTCGTCCCGAAAATTAAAATATAAAAAAAAAGTTTATGGGGTGTCACATTATCCCCTAGTTGAGAGAATTTTCGTCCCGAAAATTAAATAGTACCTTAAGAATTTGACGCGGAGTGCTTGAAAGATTAGGATATTTGCGCATCATCTGATCCTCGCGCTCTCACGTGAATTCCGGTCCGCGTTTTGAGTTCCAACGAACTGTAACAATAGGGATTTTGCTACGCTTTAACGTTTTGACTTCCCTATCCATAATTTCGACAGGTTCTTCGATGAAACGTAACTGTTCATCAATGTGTAGTTTCTCAAGAGGAACTGCGAGCGATTCGTCTGTTAGACATTTCTTCAAGTTTGAGATGTAAAAGACGTTGTGTACACCACTAAGTCTTTCAGGTAGGTCCAGTTGATACGCCACTGGCCCGATTCTCTTCAAAATCTTGAATGGTCCAACATAACGAGGATTCAGTTTGCCTCGTTTCTCGAAACGAATGACACCTTTCCAAGGTGAGACTTTGAGTAAGACCATGTCACCTATTTGAAACTCCAAAGGTTTACGACGCTTGTCCGCATAGCTCTTTTGACGATTACTAGCTGCCGCCATACGGTTTCTAATTTGGACGATCTTTTCAGAAGTTTCAAATACAAGTTCAGGACCTGTGAGTTGGCTATCTCCAACCTCAGTCCAACAAATGGGAGAACGGCATTTCCGTCCATAAAGTGCTTCAAATGGAGCTGCCTTGATGCTAGTGTGGTAGCTGTTGTTGTAGGAGAACTCCACCAATGGTAGGTGAGACTCCCAAGTGTTACCGAAATCGATCACACAAGCTCGTAGCATGTCCTCCAGAGTTTGGATAGTACGTTCAGTTTGGCCATCAGTTTGAGGATGGTATGCTATGCTCATATCTAGACGCGTGCCTAAGGCCTTATGTAACGACTGCCAGAAACGAAAAGTGAATCGTGCATCACGATCCGAAATAATGGAGATTGGCACCCCGTGCCGAGAGACTATTTCTTTCAGGTAAGTACGAGTAAGTTTATCCATTTTTTCGGTCTCTTTGATTGCTAAGAAGTGAGCGGACTTTGTTAATCGATCAACAATTACCCAAATAGTATCACATCCGGTAGGGGTTCGTGGTAACTTGGTGATGAAGTCCATGGATATTTGTTCACATTTCCACATGGGAATTTCTGGTTGTTGCAGAAGACCAGAAGGTTTTGGTATTCAACTTTAACTTTTGCGCATGTCAGACATTTACCCACATAAATAGCTATGTCGGCCTTCATCTTTGGCCACCAATATAGTATCTTTAAATCAAGGTACATCTTATCGGAACCCGGATGAATGGAGTAACGAGATTTATGAGCTTCATCCATGATTAGCTCCCTTAAATTTCCGAATACTGGAATCCATATTCGTTCGACGAAGTAACGAATTCCGTCAGATTTTACTTCAAGTTGTGCTTCCATGCCGCGTGTACCTTCTAACGGTAGGTTATCTTCTTTCAAGGCTTCAAGTTGAGCACTACGGATTCGGTCAGGCAATCTAGGGTGAATAGTAAGTTGTAACGCTCGAACTCGTTTGGGTTTCGTTTCCTTTCGGCTTAGTGCATCAGCCACAACGTTAGCTTTACCCGGATGATACCGGATCGCACAGTCGTAATCATTTAAAAGTTCAACCCAACGACGTTGTCGCATGTTCAACTCTTTCTGCTCGAAGATGTGCTGAAGACTCTTGTGATCGGTGTAGATGGTGCATTTGGTACCGTACAAGTAATGTCTCCATATCTTAAGTGCAAAAACTACTGCTCCCAACTCTAGGTCATGAGTGGTGGAGTTTTTCTCGTGAAGACGTGAAGCGTATGCGATTACCTTTTCGCGTTGCATTAAGACACAACCCAGACCTTGAATAGATGCATCACAATACACTACAAAATCATCAGTTCCTTCCGGAAAAGCTAGAATAGGTGCACTGCAAAGTTTATGTTTAAGGTGTTGGAATGTTGACTCTTGGTTGTCGCCCCAATTATAGGCTTTACCCTTTTGAGTTAAAGCAGTGAGGGGTTGAGAAATATTTGGAAAATCCTTCGATGAATCGACGGTAGTATCCAGCCAATCCTAGAAATTGTCGCACCTCAGTTGGAGTCGTCGGTGCTGCCCAATTCTTGATGGCTTCTATCTTTGATGGGTCGACATGTATTCCTTTCTCGTTAACCACATGTCCTAGAAACTGAACTTCCTGGATCCAAAATTCACACTTGGAAAACTTAGCATACAGTTGTTCTCGCTTCAGTAGTTCCAAAATTAAGCGTAGATGTTCCTCATGTTCCTCCTTGTTCTTGGAATAAATGAGTATATCGTCGATGAAAACGATAACGAACTGGTCAAGGTAAGGTTCATGAGGTCCATGAATACCGCAGGTGCGTTGGTTAACCCGAAAGGCATGACCATAAATTCGTAATGGCCGTACCTCGTTCTGAATGCAATCTTTGAGATATCCTCTTCTCGGACTCTTAACTGATGGTAACCGGACCTAAGATCTATTTTAGAATAGAAACTTGATCCTTGGAGTTGATCAAAAAGGTCATCTATGCGAGGCAAAGGGTAGCGGTTCTTGATTGTGACTTTATTCAGCTCCCGGTAGTCAATACACATACGGAAAGTTCCGTCCTTCTTCTTGACAAATAGTACCGGATCTCCCCACGGTGATGAACTAGGTCGGATGAAACCTTTATCCAACAAATCTTGCAGTTGAGTGGACTACTCTTGTAATTCACCGGGTGCCAGTCTGTAAGGTGCCCGAGCAATCGGTGCTGCTCCGGGTGCTAAATCAATTTGGAATTCCACTTGATGGTGCGGTGGCAAACCGGGCAGATCCTCAGGAAACACTTCCAAAAATTCACGCACAACGGGAATATCTTCAATCTTCTTCTCTTCTGAGGGCTGCTCAGCAACAAGAGTCAAAATAGCCGTATGCCCCTTTCGAAGACATTTCTGTGCTTTCATGAAGGATATGATGTCAACGACTACACCACTCCCTTTTGCCTTGGACAGAAAGGATTTTCCCTCTAAGGAGAGGAAGGCAAATATTTTTGTCACAACAGATGGCCTCAGGTTGGTTCTTGGACAACCAATTCATATCGACAATAAGGTCGAAACTGCCAAGTGTAACTGGTAGACTGTCAATGTCAAGTTTATTACTAACCAATGCTAGTTTACATCTGCAAGAATGCGAGTTGTTATCTATAACAGCCCAAGCAAACCGTATCAAGATATTGTCCGCTTTGCCCACGATGGGTTGCCCATCCAGGAACTCTCGGTTTTGTTTTTACCCGACGAGTTGCTCGCCCAGGCAAAACGCGTCTCAATAGAGAAGGTATCCGCCTCCTAATAAGGAACGTATTGTTCTCCCCCTCAACCGATGCGGGATATTACAGTCTATTATCTCAATAGTATACTTGGCTTTTAATAGAGTTAGAGCACTACGCACTAATATGGAATTTGTGAAATCGTGCTGAGACTTATAGTGAGACCCGCGCTTATAAAGCAAGTGTCAGTCAACACATAGGCTAAGGAAAGAGGTTCACATGTAGGAAAGAAAAGTATAATGAGATATAGATTCCAGTAGCATAAGAGATAGGATGTATGTTCGAGTAATTGCGTTCAACAGATGGTTGGTTAGGTTAAACCTTCATTTCCTAATGTCATTGGATCAACGGGATCATTTCGTGAAGAAAGAAATCCGTTTACAGGATTGAATATGCTAGAGTAAAATTCGAAGTTAGACTAATGATTAGTCACAAGATGAGGTAATAAGGTCAAATGCGATCTATTGTTGGAGTGTAAGGAATAACGTGTTAGCATAGAAAGAATTTCTCAAATTCTGTGTACATAGTTGGAATCGATAAGTTTGCTATGAGATTCTATTAGAGTTTCAATCAAGATGGTTTCTGTGATCACGTTTAGATGAGTGTCTTAATTTCACTAAGACTCTTACATGAGTGAGAATAATATTGATGGATTTCATTAATGATAGTTCTATGTGTCCATAGACATCTTCAACCTGATAGTCGCGTCTATCAACTGTTGAACGAGTTTAACGATACCAACTAGTCGTTGAGTAGATTATAAGAACTTCTACTGACAGTGGAAGTTTAAGTTTGTAGATCACTGATTAGGACCATTTATCCACACACTAGGTTTCACCAGGACTTACATGCACTTCAAATTATTATTACGTGTGCACCCGTAATGATAATTTGCTTTGCATGTTCACCCTAGTTCTCCCCGTCCTATGCTATAATGTCCTTTAGTTTGTATTGCTGAGTACAGAGTGTTGTCAGATATGATAAGTCATCGAAAAGTTTAGTCATCAACCATAAGTTGATCAATTAGAACTCATATCAGGATGAGTAGTCAAGAAATCGTTTGATCCGAGTATTCACTCGAGTTGAAACACAATACAAGAGTCCAATCCAGCGGATTGTAGATGAGAGCATGAAGCAATCATGTACACGAAATGCGACTTCGAGAAATGAAACTAATTCATGAATACAAGTTATAGGAAGCAGCAAGGTAGCCGTCCTTTCAACTGAGTCAAGATAGGGTTTAAGTATGCATTGAACAATGCGTTCTCAGATTTGTGTTCGATCCATTCTCAACAGAATATCGATCAAAGACGCGAGCCCATGGCTCGGTAAAGTGATGACATCTACGTGCCAATGGATTCGGAAATAATGCGTGCAACGGTCTGCCTTCATTCGGCGTATTGTTGCTGGTGTGTATAGTAGGGACTCGCCTCCGACGATCCCAATTCCTAAGGAGATACGCGTTAGTGCTGAGTGTCGTCCATAACATGGACCTGAGAAAGCCCACCATACCCAACAGGTGATGGTGATGTAAGTGACTCCTCCGAAGGCTCCGTCTTGCTGCCCTCGAACGGGAGTGGATGATATTCTGGTGATTCCCCGAGTGTCGCCACTGGGAATGATGATGCAATGCAAATGTTGTGTCCCTCGCCAACTGAGGGTGATACGGATGGTGTTATATACCTGCTCTACAATGTATGTATAGATGCTATATGTATCAGGTATGAGTGTCTGTGCCGTGTAACTAATGCATGTGTACGGTTATAGTCTAGTATGCAATCCTAGTTCTCTATAACCAATGGCTCTGATACCAATCTGTCACACCCCCAATTTCAACTAACGGAGTTTTACCGTTTGGAAGGTGACACACCAGGATCTCAGTCATTAGTTACATCAAACGACACTATATGGGACTTGAAATGTCAAAACATAAAAGTTCAGAGTTAATGCGGAAGCGTAAACGTTAATATGAGATCAAAAGTAATTACACGCAATAGGCGTCAATATATGTAAATAAGTAAATTGTTTCAAATGTTTGAAATGGATGATATGACAGTAGGACTCCATGCATGTCCTAAGTGTGCAACCTGTGCCTTAGCGACCTGAGAAACATGTAAGAAAAAGTGTCAACACAAGGTTGGTGAGTTCACAGGTTTCAAGTTTACAATAAGAGTGTGTTTGCCAGATTATGTACTTTCAATATGCATATCTGTAGGTAGCTAACCTATGTTCATGTTTTACTAAAGCGCTCGCAACCGAAGCTGACTGTGTTTGTATGCCTCCTGCCAGGTCTATCAACTCTGGCACATGTGAGTAGGCTAACATTTCACCCGTTCGATATCCAATCGAGTTAGCGCGACTAACGCGGGTGGGATTTGTCAAACCCAGTAGTACTACTAAACATTACCTCGCTAAGATCCATATTAAAGGTTCGAAATAAGATGAGGACTTTCTGTGATAGCATGTTACGCTTAGTCTCAACAGTGATATCATATAAAGTACCATAATCAAATAGTTGCGTCATGTTTTCTCCCCTGGAGGGAAAAACAATATCTGCTTGCGTACCTGTTTCTCCCCCATGGGGAAAACAAGTAAAAGTATGATAGTTGGTGTTTCATGTTTGTTTCTTCCTCAACAGGAAAACAAGTAAAATACGTTTGTGTGTAAGCATGTTTCTCCCCCAATAGTAAAACAAGTAAAAAGAGGCCGTGAAACTCACCTGCTTGGCGTTGTAGATAGTATCACACAAGAGACAAGTTGGAACCACGAGTGCAAGTCTCAACGACTTACGTATGTCCTAAAATTATAAACACATACATTAGGGATACAATGAGAATTGTGACAACGACACGGAATGAGGAACGTCCTAAGGAAACGCTCTAATATTCAAGAGTGAACGGACGTGTCCAAGGAGATAGGAATCAAATTATAATTACGTTACGCGACGAATGACAAAAATAATAATAAATATAACCGGGTGTTTTGTCATTCACAAAAATTGAGAAAATAAATATATATATATATACGAGTAAATAATATAACTAATTATAATATTATTTAGTCTCAATCGATACACGATGTTATAAAATGCTTCGAAATAATATAAATATGTATATTATTTAGTATTACGGGTCACGGATTAAAAATAATATAAATATATTATTTTATACGGGATTACGGTTTGAAAATAATATAAACATACTATTGTTAGTTGATAATAACAATAATATTTTATTTATAATAGTGGGAATAATATAAAAATACATTAATAATTCAAACCCGAGCATACGGGCTGTTCCCGGGTTAAAACCCCTTTATATACTAATATACTATTATTAGAAATGAGTTTTATTAAATAAATATAAGGGAAAAACTCCCAAAAAAAGATTGCAGTTGGTGGGGTTCGAACCCGGGCTTCACCCACACCAACACAATGCTCTAACCGATAGACCCGCTAGGGTAATCGCATACATACCCGGATTCAATTGGTTTTAATCAAAAACTCTAGCGAGCTCTCCCCCATACCTACCCAAGATCGAATCCAGTCCCAGACCCAATGTTTTTGATTATGAATTGATTCAGGGGCATAGGGGTTTCATAAATCGGGGAATGGCGAACCTGTAGTTTGACTTAATTGTAAAGACAACCAGATTTCAGTCGTAAATTTCGGTTTTGAATACCAAACCCTAGTTTTAGAACTCAGAATCAAATAGGTCGAATTTGATAGTGTTAATTTCTGAAATCATAGGGCTTTAATCAATTTAAGTATTTCGAATCAACCCCTGTCGTTTAATTTGTTTGAAAAGGTGATTTGTTTGGGGTTCGATCAAATGGTTCATACGAAGAACCCTAGATTCTTGTTCTTACCCAATTCGATGTTACAGAACTGAATTAGCATAGGGCTTTCAATGGATACCTGATTGCGAAGCTTTCCACATGATTCGATTGAATTGTTATTGAGTCTAAGATGTAACTCGATTAAACCCGAAATTACAAGAACCCTAGAATCAGTACGTGATAAATTAGATATTGTAAGCCTTGATTATGTTAGGGCTTTCATAGAAGAGATGAAATCGAGTCTAAAGACGAGTTTAGCTACCTGATTCGATGTCGGATTGATGGAGATCGGCTAGACCATAGTTTCGGCTTCGACGTGATGGTTCTTGACGTCTCCCGATACGTATCCGGCGAAATTTATGTGTGCAATTGACTCAGAGGAATGCTACTAGAGTGTGCAGGTGTTTGATTGTGAGGATAATGATCGGATTGGTCGGATTTGATAGGTTCGCGATAAGGAGTCGACGGTTACGAGTTTGGGGCCATAATTTGCAATCATAAACGATAATAAATGGTTGGAAACGGCCACTTAAGGGTCGAAATTATCAATGTAGCGAGTATCAGTTACTAATTCGGACGGTTTTGCAGTTTATGGTCGCGAATTTGAATCAAGAACAAAAGGGGTTTGACTTTTAAAAGTCAACAGAAGACCCAAAACTGTAATTTTGACTTTGGGGAGTCAACTAAATTTGTTTAGCATATTTACACAACTAGTCCCTGCAGTTTTTAGTTGATTTTGTGACAGAATCAGTCCCTGGAGTTAGATTTAGTTAACGAGGTTAAGTTTTTAACAGAAAACTTAACGGAATTTCTAACAGAATTAACTGAAAAATCCGGATTGTCACAGGTAAAACGAGCATCTCTATCGGAAATTATGTTTAGTGGAACACCATGTCGACTCACAATTTCATCAATGTAAATTCGGGCCAGTTTCTCAACCCGATAGTCTTCACGGATAGGCAAGAAATGAGCAGATTTGGTGAGGCGGTCAATGATCACCCAGATACTATCATAACCACTTGAGGTGCGAGGGAGTTTAGTAATGAAGTCCATAGCTAAATTTTCCCATTTCCACACGGGAATTTCCGGTTGTTCAAGCAAGCCGGAAGGATGTTGATGCTCGGCTTTGACTTTGGAGCAAGTTAGGCACTTGGCAATATAAAGAGCAATGTCTTTCTTCATACCGGGCCACCAATATTGCGAGCGAAGATCTTGGTTCATTTTATCCGCACCAGGATGAATAGAATAACGAGTCTTGTGAGCCTCGTTCATGAGAAATGCACGAAGATTATCACGATCGGGGACCCAAATATGGTTCAAATAATAAAGCAAGCCATTGGGTTTAGATTCAAGCTGAACTTCAACACCACACAACATTTCCTTGTACATGTTACCCTCGGTGACCGAGACGTGTGGAGCTTCTAAGATACGATTTTGAATGTCGGTTTGGATTTAGGCACAATGAAGTAGGATATGATCCTTACGAATCAAAGCATCGGCTACAACATTCGCTTTGCCAGGGTGGTAACGAATCTCGCAGTCATAGTCGTTAAGGAGTTCAACCCAACGTCGTTGCCTCATATTGAGTTCTTTTTGGTTGAAGATATGCTGGAGACTTTTGTGGTCGGTGAACACCACACATTTTGAGCCATAGAGGTAATGTCTCCAAATCTTCAATGCGAATACGACCGCACCCAACTCGAGATCGTGCGTCGTATAATTCTTCTCATGAATCTTAAGTTGCCTTGATGCATAAGCGATCACCTTGCCTCGTTGCATGAGAACACAACCAAGACCTTGGTTGGAGGCATCACAGTAGACAACTAGATCATCATTCTCTTCAGGGAGAGTCAGTATAGGAGCATTGCACAACTTTTGCTTGAGAGTTTGGAAGGCTTCTTCTTGCTTTGGTCCCCATTCATAAGGTTTACCCTTGTGTGTCAAAGCGGTGAGGGGGACAGCAATCTTAGAGAAATTTGAGATGAACCGACGATAATATCCCGCAAGACCAAGAAACGAACGAACTTCAGTGGGGGTCTTAGGGGTATTCCAATTTTTAACAGCCTCGATCTTAGCAGGGTCAACATGAATACCCTTTTCATTGACGATATGGCCTAGGAATTGAACCTCTTTTAGCCAAAATTCACATTTGGAGAACTTGGCATATAGTTGCTCTTTCTTCAATAGGTCCAAAACCAACCTAAGGTGTTGCTCATGATCGGCTTTAGTCTTGGAGTAGATTAAGATATCGTCAATGAAGACGATCACAAATTTGTCAAGATACGGTTTGCACACACGATTCATGAGGTCCATGAAAACCGTTGGTGCATTGGTTAACCGTCACAATCACCCCAATCTGGGTGGGTTTGTCAGACTCAATAGATCTATCATTGTTAACCGTCGGCTTATATAGTTAATGATTGCACATGAAATTGCACACAAATAGTCAACACGTATAGCACTCAAACATAAAGCTCAAATTTTGCACACATGAATGTAAATAGGATTTGTGTTTTGTGTAGTTTGTGTAAGTGTAAATAGTTGTGTGTATAGCGTTCATGTTTCACCCCAAAAGTGTAAAAGATAAAAAGGGGCTATGTAATACTCACCTGATTAGAGGCGTAGCTAACACACACGGCTAGACAGTAGAATGATGATTGAAACCTCACAAGGTTAACCTAATGTGTAATAAATGTTGAATTACTAATGTATCCAAAAATATGAGTCTAAGACTATGATTTAATTGAGTGTGTGTACAAAGGTTTTGAGTTGAGGGTGTTTGTGATTTACACGATGTAATATTAAATCAAATAGTTTATAAAATAATTGAATCTAGGTTTGGGTTGGATAACTAAATAAATCAATAATTATTATTTATTTATTTAGTTAGGAAAAATAGTATAGATATTATATTTATTTAAATATGATTTAAATAAATGATATTCTTATTTATTTATAAGAATGTGTGTTCTATATTAAATATAAATTAAATAAATAATTTTACTTTATTTATTTATTTATGAAGATATGTATAAAATCTAATAAATACACATTTAGCTCTTTTGTGTAAATTATATAAATAATATATAAGGTTATTTATTTATATACCTTTTAAAATAAGTATTTGTTTGTTTTAAATAAAGTTAAAATTTTATAAAACTTTATAAACTTTGTTTTCAAGGAAAAGTATTTTATAAAAATATTTTCATCATATTTCTAATGTGAAAAATTATTACTTTGCAAAATGTCTTTATATAAATTTTTTTTTGTTAATTAATTAAAATGACATTTTAAAAATTAATTTGTAATAATAGTGATTTTATATTGAAAATTATAAAATTTGGTTTCATTCTGTTCAAAATGTTGTAGGGTTTATAAAAATAATTTTTATGTAAATTTTTGAGCTTTAAAAATGATTTAAAAAAATAAAACAGGCCACCCGGTTCGAACACGGGTGGTTCTTGTGTGTGTCGCAAGCCTTACCACCGGACCAAGGGGTATTACTTGTAATTGGTGGCTTCAGGTTTGTATTAACAAGCAAGACGGCGGATCCGTCTAGTTCTTGGGTCTGCGCAAAAATAAACAACCGGATACGCGGGTTGTGGGTTTCGAACCCACGCCACCTGGTTCGGCGGCGCAGTGACTTACTGGCCGGACCAGGTGGTTTCTCTGATTAAACATGTAATCCAAAAACATTTATACACATAATAGATAACAATTTCATCTTTTTTTATTTAAAACCCGCCATGAACCCTAATCCCAAATCGAATTCGATTCTGTTATGTTAACTCAAATTGATAAGGGGGTTTTAATCACGACTCAGAGGCGATTCGAATGGTGTATTTACTTACTCGATTGATGGGGGCACGAATGCAGTCGGCTACAAGTTCTACTTCGATGTTCTTGAGGCTTGGCAGGATTCAAGAGGTGTTTTACGGATCGAAAGAGGGTTGAAGGAGTTTGTGTGATTGATTACGAGAGTAGGAGGGTGTTTTAATTTGATTGATTTCATTCGTATATGTTAATTTGATTTTCAAATTGACCGGGAAAGTCGCGACGACTGTTTACGAGATAATCAATTGAATTGGGGATGGATTGGGTCTTGATAATAGTCTAGGTTCGTACTTGATTCGGCTTACGAGTGATTTGTGAGATTTACATGCTGTGATTTGTGAGATTTACATGCGTAAATCTCGTGAATTTGGTGTTGATTTGATACAATTTTGACCATTCAAGGTCAAATCCGTTTGAATTCGGATTTGACCTCCAAATCAAACGAATTTGCTCGTCGTATGGGCTTGGACTTGATCGATTTTTGCTTAAATACGAGATGTCAATCCACAGGAGTCGATATCGGGCTTGAATTTTGATGAATTTGGCCCTGTTTGACTTTTAAAAGTCAAACAGGCGTTTGTGTGTATATATATACATTTTTGCACTAAATTAAACTGGAACTTGCATTGTTTATTGCACCGAAATTGGGTTTTCAATTTTGTGTTACATCGAAATAAAAGTAATAAAAAAATCAGAAACGTTACAGTATCCCCATGTTGAGGGAATTTTGTCCCGAAATTTAGCTAGTCGAGGCTACTGAATCGGCGAAGAGGTGTGGGTACTTGAGCTTCATTTGATCCTCACACTCCCAAGTAAACTCGGGTCCACGTTTAGATTCCCAACGAACTTTGACGATAGGGATACGACTTCGCTTGATTTGCTTGATCTCACAGTCCATGATCTCCACCGGTTTCTCAACGAAGTGCATCGTTTCGTCAATGTGCACATCGTCAAGGGGTATATGGAGATTTTCGTCAGCAAGACACTTCTTTAGGTTGGACACATGAAATGTAGGGTGCACATTACCAAGTGATGGGGGTAACTCGAGCTTGTAGGCCACTTTTCCAATTCTTTCAATGACTTTGAATGGACCCACGTAGCGAGGTGCTTGTTTGCCTTTCCTTCCAAAACGGATTACACCCTTCCATGGAGATACCTTCAGAAGAACAAGATCATCGACTTGGAATTCCAAGGGTTTTCGACATTGCCGACTCCTCGCTACTCGAATGTTGTCACGGATTTGAATAATCTTGTCTAATGTTTCTTGAATCAACTCGGTACTAGTGATTTGTGCTTCACCAATCTCGTTCCAACAGATAGGAGAACGACACTTGCGACCATAGAGAGCTTCAAATGGAGCCATATCGATACTTGAGTGGTAGCTATTGTTGTAAGAGAACTCAATTAGGGATAGATGTGAATCCCAATTGCCACCAAAATCAATTACACATGCTCTAAGCATGTCCTCAAGAGTTTGGATTGTACGCTCGGTCTGACCATCAGTTTGGGGATGGTAAGCCGTGCTCAAATCCAATCGTGTGCCAAGAGCAGTTTGGAGAGATTGCCAGAAACGGGAGGTAAAACGAGCATCTCTATCGAAAATTATGTTTAGTGGAACACCATGTCGACTCACAATTTCATCAATGTAAATTCGGGCCTGTTTCTCAACCCAATAGTCTTCACGGATAGGCAAGAAATGAGCAGATTTGGTGAGGCGGTCAATGATCACCTAGATACTATCATAACCACTTGAGGTGCGAGGGAGTTTAGTAATGAAGTCCATAGCTAAATTTTCCCATTTCCACACGGGAATTTCCGGTTGTTCAAGCAAGCCGGAAGGACGTTGATGCTCGGCTTTGACTTTGGAGCAAGTTAGGCATTTGGCAATATAAAGAGCAATGTCTTTCTTCATACCGAGCCACCAATATTGCGGGCGAAGGTCTTGGTACATTTTATCCGCACCAGGATGAATAGAATAACGAGTCTTGTGAGCCTCGTTCATGAGAAATGCACGAAGATTATCGCGATCGGGGACCCAAATATGGTTCAAATAATAAAGCAAGCCATTGTGTTTAGATTCAAGCTGAAGTTCAACACCACACAACATTTCCTTGTACATGTTACCCTCGGTGACCGAGACGTGTTGAGCTTCTAAGATACGATTTTGAATGTCGGTTTGGATTCGGGCACAATGAAGTAGGATATGATCCTTACGACTCAAAGCATCGGCTACAACATTCGCTTTGCCAGGGTGGTAACGAATCTCGCAGTCATAGTCATTAAGGAGTTCAACCCAACGTCGTTGCCTCATATTGAGTTCTTTTTGGTTGAAGATATGCTGGAGACTTTTGTGGTCGGTGAACACCACACATTTTGAGCCATAGAGGTAATGTCTCCAAATCTTCAATGCGAATACGACCGCACCCAACTCGAGATCGTGCGTCGTATAATTCTTCTCATGAATCTTAAGTTGCCTTGATGCATAAGCGATCACCTTGCCTCGTTGCATAAGAACACAACCAAGACCGTGGTTGGAGGCATCACAGTAGACAACTAGATCATCATTCCCATCAGGGAGAGTCAGTATAGGAGCATTGCACAACTTTTGCTTGAGAGTTTGGAAGGCTTCTTCTTGCTTTGGTCCCCATTCATAAGGTTTACCCTTGTGTGTCAAAGCGGTGAGGGGGACAGCAATCTTAGAGAAATATGAGATGAACCGACGATAATATCCCGCAAGACCAAGAAACGAACGAACTTCAGTGGGGGTCTTAGGGGTATTCCAATTTTTAACAGCCTCGATCTTAGCAGGGTCAACATGAATACCCTTTTCATTGACGATATGGCCTAGGAATTAAACCTCTTTTAGACAAAATTCACATTTGGAGAACTTGGCATATAGTTGCTCTTTCTTCAATAGGTCCAAAACCAACCTAAGGTGTTGCTCATGATCGGCTTTAGTCTTGGAGTAGATTAAGATATCGTCAATGAAGACGATCACAAATTTGTCAAGATACGGTTTGCACACACGATTCATGAGGTCCATGAAAACCATTGGTGCATTGGTTAACCCAAAAGGCATAACCATGAACTCGTAGTGGCCATATCTTGTTCGGAAGGCAGTCTTTGGAATATCTTCCTCTTGCACACGGAGTTGATGATAACCAGATCGAAGATCAATCTTTGAGAAA
Organism: Smallanthus sonchifolius; assembly: GCA_023525975.1. NCBI lineage: Eukaryota > Viridiplantae > Streptophyta > Magnoliopsida > Asterales > Asteraceae > Smallanthus > Smallanthus sonchifolius. The sequence continues at coordinate 253,708 of CM042042.1, forward strand.
CAAGTAGAGCCTTGAAGTTGATCAAAGAGGTCATCAATTCTAGGCAACGGATAACGGTTCTTGATGGTAAGCTTGTTGAGTTCTCGGTAGTCAATACACATGCGGAATGATCCATCCTTCTTCTTGACGAATAAGACAGGTGCACCCCACGGTGAATGACTTGGACGGATGAAGCCCTTGTCGGAGAGCTCTTGGAGTTGGCTTGCAAGTTCTTGCATTTCGGAAGGTGCAAGACGATATGGAGCTCTAGCCATGGGGTTAGCTCCGGGCACAAGATCAATGCGAAATTTTACTTGTCGGACGGGTGGAAGGCCGGATAAGTCTTCGGGGAATACTTCGGGAAAATCCCGGATGACGGGGATGTCTTGAATACTCTTCTCTTTGACATCCTTTTGAACAACATGGGCTAAGAAAGCCACGTACTTCTTTCGTAAGTACTTTTGAGCAGTAGTGCATGACATTAGCTTGAGTCCTTTGCAACGCTTTTCACCAAAGACTCTTAGTGTTTCTCCTGACGGTAAAGGTATTCGGATGTACTTCTCAAAACAGATGACTTCGGCATGGTGATTCGCCAACCAATCCATGCCTATGATGATGTCAAAACTTCCTAGTGGCATTGGTACGAGGTTGATTGGAAATGTATGATCATTGAGTTCTAGTGTGCAATCATCGATAATGGAGTCAATCGTAAGAGAGTCACCATTTGCTACTTCTACGGTGAAGGTTTTCTCTAATTTGGATCGTGTTTTAGCAAGTAAGGGTTCAAAGTTAAGTGACACAAAACTCTTATCTGCACCGGTATCAAATAAAATGGAGGCATATTGACTATTAACAAGGAACGTACCGTTGACCACATCATTGTTGGCCTGAGCTTCATTGGCGTTTATGTTGAAAGCACGCCCACGAGCTCCGCCTTGCCTAGCATTGATAAGCTTCGGGCACTTATCACGAAAATGATTCGGGTTGCCACACTCAAAGCAAGCACGTCCATTTGCAATAGCAGGGACACCTTGATTAGCCACTTGCTGGTTGGTTCGAGCTGGTGGGTTGACTTGACCTGCAAGTGCCTTGGCTCTACAAACGTTGACCGTATGGCCATATTTTCCACAGTGGGTGCAAAGGCGGCAGGGGATGTTCTGGAGGTTGTGATAATTGCAGGTTGCACAGAGTGGGTAGACCCCAACATATGGCTTCTTGACTGGTGCTTGAGCCATGGGGGCAACTTGATTACCAGGGGTAGCAGGAGTGACCACAGCATAATTCTTAGCCTTTCTCTTCTTATTATTGTGGTACGGTTCAGTTTTGGCTTCTTTGTTGTGTGTAGGAGGGGTTGTGGTGTCGGGAACTTTCTTGGAGCCTTTTCTAGTAAGAGTTCCTGCTTTTACATGATTATCGATCAAAGTAGCAGATAGTCGGATAGCATCTTCGAGTGTCGCAGGATTTCTCCCTAAGACGGTATCCTGAATCTGCCTAGGCAATCCACCAATGTACTTCTCAATGCAGCGGGATAACGGTGTGACCATATAGGGTACAAGGAGACTCAGCTCATGGAACCGGTTTGTATAAGCCAAACTTTCACCACTGTCTTGGGTAAGATCCCAAAACTCAGCTTCCAGCTTTTTCACCTCGTTCCGAGGACAGAACTCTTCGGTCATTAATCTCTTAACCTCATCCCATGGTAAGGCCATTGCTGTTTCCATACCTCTAGTCCTTTTTTCTCCATTCCACCACGTGAATGCCCGTTTTTGAAAGACACTTGTGGCATGACGAACACGGAGGTTATCGGGGCAGTCACTATTGAGGAAGGTGCCCTCAATACTTTCAAACCATTGCATGAGTCCTGTGGCTCCCTCGGTACCATAGAACTTAAGAGGGTTGCATGAATTGAAGTGTTTGAAGGTGCATTGTGCTGGGTTGGCACCACCACCACCATTAGTTCCATTGTTAACACTGGTGGCTCCATTAGCTTGGGTGAGTTGAGTTACAAGTTGTGCAAGGATAGCAGCAATGTCGGTGTTGTTGTTGGTCACGGCAGCACGACGGGGAGGCATTCTACAGATTTTCACAAGACAAGAAAAAATATTATAATTTATGAGAGTTGCTTGGATTTTAAAAGGATAAGATAATAAATAAAATGGTTAATCATAGTTTGGATTGTACTCAAATGGTGACATAATCACTTGAATACTATGACACGTTAAGGTTAATTAAACTTATATAACTTTCAAGGATACGTGTTTTAGCCTATAAGTAAACACTCATCCCGGGAATTCCCAGGAAAGCATACAGGTCCCTCGGTTGATTGGGATTTATACGAAATGCTTTCCTAGACAGAAAACCCAGAATACAGGTGTCACCCTTCCAGATTGCACGTGTCCTATAATAATTAATAAAGTTTAAAACATTAACGAAGAAATAAATAAATTTTATAGATTTCGATTCATGAAGTTTCCACATGCTATGACGGGGATGATAGAGAAGCAGGTAAGAAGGTTATGAGGCTTAGGGTATGGGTAGGGATATTGTTTATTTAATTTATTATTTAAGTATTGTTTATTTTATTTTTAACAAGTAAAGCATCAAATAAACTATTAACTAAAATAGTAAGCATGTAACACATAACATGTAGCACATAATCATATAAACATGAAGCATGGCATAAGTGGGTGTCCTAAAGTTATAGTCTAGGTCAAGGGTGTCTAATAACCTAGTTCCCTATAACCAAGGCTCTGATACCAATCTGTCACACCCCAACCGACGGCGGAAACGTCGGGGCGGGACATGTAGACTGTTTATGAGCACAAGGTTTACTATATTGAAATATTTTAAATCATAACTTCATTTCAAATAACCGAACACAATCAAGTTCAAACAAATACGAAAAGAAATGCATAATATTCTTTATTCAATGTTTAACTAAGTCCATGTCCTACGTGTAGCATATCTTGATCAACTCACACGTTATCACCTGAAACATGAATAAAATAATGTCAACTAAAAAGTTGGCGAGCATACACAGGTTTGTACATAGATAGTATATAGTTGTGAAAGATCAAATCCTTATATATCATGAATAAATAAGGTATTTATGGGGAGTAACTAATGTGTAACTAAAGTACAATCAAACCTTTGTAACTAGCATGCAAATTGTGTTGTCGGTAACAATCACCCCAATCTGGGTGGGTTTGTCAGACTCAATAGATCTATCATTGTTAACCGTCGGCTTATATAGTTAATGATTGCACATGAAATTGCACACAAATAGTCAACACGTATAGCACTCAAACATAAAGCTCAAATATTGCACACATGAATGTAAATAGGATTTGTGTTTTGTGTAGTTTGTGTAAGTGTAAATAGTTGTGTGTATAGCGTTCATGTTTCACCCCAAAAGTGTAAAAGATAAAAAGGGGCTATGTAATACTCACCTGATTAGAGGCGTAGCTAACACGCACGGCTAGACAGTAGAATGATGATTGAAACCTCACAAGGTTAACCTAATGTGTAATAAATGTTGAATTACTAATGTATCCAAAAATCTGAGTCTAAGACTATGGTTTAATTGAGTGTGTGTACAAAGGTTTTGAGTTAAGGGTGTTTGTGATTTACACGATGTAATATTAAATCAAATAGTTTATAAAATAATTGAATATGGGTTTGGGTTGGATAACTAAATAAATCAATAATTATTATTTATTTATTTAGTTAGGAAAAATAGTATAGATATTATATTTATTTAAATATGATTTAAATAAATGATATTCTTATTTATTTATAAGAATGTGTGTTCTATATTAAATATAAATTAAATAAATGATTTTACTTTATTTATTTATTTATGAAGATATGTATAAAATCTAATAAATATACATTTAGCTCTTTAGTGTAAATTATATAAATAATAAATAAGTTTATTTATTTATATACCATTGAAAATAAGTATTTGTTTGTTTTAAATAAAGTTAAAATTTTATAAAACTTTATAAACTTTGTTTTCAAGGAAAAGTATTTTATAAAAATATTTTCATCATATTTCTAATGTGAAAAATTATTACTTTGCAAAATGTCTTTATATAAATTTTTTTTTGTTAATTAATTAAAATGACATTTTAAAAATTAATTTGTAATAATAGTGATTTTATATTGAAAATTATAAAATTTGGTTTCATTCTGTTCAAAATGTTGTAGGGTTTATAAAAATAATTTTTATGTAAACTTTTGAGCTTTAAAAATGATTTAAAAAAATAAAACAGGCCACCCGGTTCGAACCCGGGTGGTTCCTGTGTGTGTCGCAAGCCTTACCACCGAACCAAGGGGTATTACTTGTAATTGGTGGCTTCGGGTTTGTATTAACATGCTAGACAGCGGATCCGGCCAGTTCTAGGGTCTGCGCAAAAATAAACAACCGGATACGCGGGTTGTGGGTTTCGAACCCACGCCACCTGGTTCGGCGGCGCAGTGACTTACCGGCCGGACCAGGTGGTTTCGCTGATTAGACATGTAATCCAAAAACATTTATACACATAATAGATAACAATTTCATCTTTTTTGATTTAAAACCCGCCATGAACCCTAATCCCAAATCGAATTCGATTCTGTTATGTTAACTCAAATTGATAAGGGGGTTTTAATCACGACTCAGAGGCGATTCGAATGGTGTATTTACTTACTCGATTGATGGGGGCACGAATGCAGTCGGCTACAAGTTCTACTTCGATGTTCTTGAGGCTTGGCAGGATTCTAGAGGTGTTTTACGGATCGAAAGAGGGTTGAAGAAGTTTGTGTGATTGATTACGAGAGTAGGAGGGTGTTTTAATTTGATTGATTTCATCCGTATATGTTAATTTGATTTTCAAATTGACCGGGAAAGTCGCGGCGACTGTTTACGAGATAATCAATTGAATTGGGGATGGATTGGGTCTTGATAATAGTCTAGGTTCGTACTTGATTCGGCTCACGAGTGATTTGTGAGATTTACATGCTGTGATTTGTGAGATTTACATGCGTAAATCTCGTGAATTTGGTGTTGATTTGATACAATTTTGACCATTCAAGGTCAAATCCGTTTGAATTCGGATTTGACCTTCAAATCAAACGAATTTGCTCGTCGTATGGGCTTGGACTTGATCGATTTTTGCTTGAATACGAGATGTCAATCCACAGGAGTCGATATCGGGCTTGAATTTTGATGAATTTGGCCATGTTTGACTTTTAAAAGTCAAACAGGCGTTTGTGTGTATATATATACATTTTTGCACTAAATTAAACTGGAATTTGCATTGTTTATTGCACCGAAATTGGGTTTTCAATTTTGTGTTACATCGAAATAAAAGTAATAAAAAAATCAGAAACGTTACACTATATACTTGTTAAATGTTTTAGCACTATCATTCTTTATTTGATCTTGATTATAATACTCCTTCATAAGGTCTTGATTATATCTCAATTTTCAGTTAGAAAAGGGTGTAGATGGAATATTTAGTAGTTTTGCAAGATTGGATTCACGCATTTCAAGCGTTGGACAGACAGCTGCTAAGATTGGGGATCATTTGTTTGTGAATTTTTACTAGTGTCGTGAATTTTTACTAGTGTCTGTAGTTAATGCTTCTGGTCATTTCAGTGGACGTTAATTGTTCTTTATTATCAGAGTGCAGATTCACAGCGGGAAACTGCTAGCCAAACTATGGAGCTCATAAAGGTATTTTTAACTTTCAGTTAACAGTATTATCCTTCCCTTGCAAAGTTCTAATGTCACATTTCTGTTTTGGTCCTTCAGCACCTGATAGAATTTAACAGTATCTCGGGCGACCTGATACAACTTCCCTCACTATTTTCTGATGACAAGCGTGTAGCCGAAGCTGCTTCTATTGCCCAAAAATTGCGTATGATGACTTTTGTGACATGTCTTAACAACTTTTATTTTAAGTATGTTTCAAAAACTTACTGTTTAGTAAAGTATGGGAAATTTAATGTTTCTTTGTCTATCCTTCATTATAAGTTCACTTGCCGAGGAAGATATTGGAAGGCATGGGGCAACTATGCAATCTGTTCCAGGAAATGCATCTGCTAGTAAAGGACTGGAGGTTGCAATTACCAACCTGTAAGAATACTGCAATGGTATGTTGTTATTAAGTTTTGAAGTTCTCCTTTTCTGTGTTCACTAGAATAAAAGACAATTTGTGGACTGTTGTCTCACACCCCTAAAATCCACTAACGGAGTTTTACCGTTAGGAGCGTGACATATCAGGATCTCAGTCATTAGTTACATTGAACGACTCTATATGAGTTTAATAAATACCATTTAGTGATCAGAGTAAATACGGAATGCGGAAGCGAAAAGGTTTAACAAAATCCACGCGCAAAACAAACGCGTCCAAACCATGCAATTCAAAATAAATAATTAAGTAAATCCGATGTTTGAAAACAATAAATGAGACTCCAATGCATGCATGCCCTAGTCTCGTGCTCGTACCTTAGCGACCTGAGAAAACATGCTAAAATGTGTCAACACTAGGTTGGTGAGTTCACAGGTTTCAAATGTAAGTAAAGATACTAGATAAAACAATACAATTATATCAATAGGTAGCTAGCCTATAAACATGTTACTAAAGCGTTTCGACACCGAAGCTGACTGTTTGTGTTTGAGTTGCCTTCCACCATGTCTATCATGAAACAATGGTAAGATGTTAGGTCAATATTACACCCGTTCGACCACCAGTCGTGTTAGCGTGACTAACGCGGGTGGGGCTTGTCATGCCCAGTAGGTATACTCAAGATTACCTCGCTATTCCATATATTAAACGGTTCGATATGTAAGGACTTGTATGATATGTTTGCGCTTAGTACAACAAGTGATATAAAAGAAATGTAAGGTCTAACTGTTTGTGTTTATATTTTCTCCCCCTAGTTTAAAACATAGAAAAGAGGCTGTGAAACTCACCTTAGAATGCGTGCAGATGAAAGCTAAGTAAAAATTGTTGGACTACTAACTGTCACCTATAAACATTGGTTTATAAGTGTGTGTTTGTGTAACTTGACATGAACCCTAAGTATCCAAACAAACCCATTGTTTTAAGTGTTTAGAAAATATTTAATAGTTTGACCTGACGACCCATTGGTGACCCGTTTAGTGATTAAATGTTTGGTTTGAATACTAACACACATGGTACACAAGTAATTCAAGTTTCATGCTACACATGTCACAACTAACTTAACATGGTAAGTTATGTCTACACAATGCACGTTCAACAAAGTTTCTACTTTTAACAATGTATGAACACAAGGTTTGGTTTCAATAGATCACATCATCTATTACACAATTGAATGACCCTAATCATGTTTATACATACCTACTAATGCATGAATGATCATCACAACATACACATTAGGTCTAGACATCAAGTTTCAAATTCTAAAAGTTTTCACTTTTAGTAAGTTATGATCAATGCATGTGATTTGTACCAAACAACACTCTAACAAGCTTTAATACATTCATAATAACATGCTAGCATCATACTATAACATCATGCACGTAAAACAACTCACATTTAACAAACACTTTTCAATAAAGTTTCCTCTTTAGGAAAGTGTATGATTTCTAGCTTGTTAACAAAATTCAACGCGCCAATTCAATTGCATACAACCTAACTAGTATAAATATAACCATAACAATCATCATAAACATCTAGCATGCAATCCTACATCATCACATAATCAAAAAGTCTCTACTTTAGACAAGTTATGAACCATAATGCAACTAGGGTTTTCCAAATAACAATATACTCATCATATAGATGCAATAACATCAATCAAATAACCAATTCATCAACTTTATTTCAAAAACTCATGTTTGGATGAACTAGGGTTTCAATCATAATTTTTGGAATAAAAAAGTAACAAAATCGGATGAAATAACTTACGTAGGAGTGTTAGAAACGCCTAGACTAAACCAAATACACTTCTAATTGCAAGATTGAAGATCAAAGAGAGGATGTTTGGGGTGGTTCTTGCTCTCGGCCAAAGGGGGGTGGGGTTGGGTCACGACGGCAATGAGAGAAAAGGGAAATAGGGTTTTAATTTTTATAAACTTTTATTTATACTTGCATGCATGGGTTTTAAAATGAATAACTTATGGGCTTATCTAAAAGGTCCATGGGTTATTTTAAAACAATTAACACTATCAATAATTAAATCCCTTAACTATTATTTTTATAAAGACTCCATCTTCTATAAAAACAATTAACACAATCAGTATTCGATAACATGCGCGATATCAAGAAAATTCACATAATTCACGTAAAATCATAGAACACACAAAGTCACATAATTTATATTAATTATAAATTATTAATTGTTTGAAATATTATTCTTGATAAATCACCGACGTTCCGGGTTAGACTCAAGTGCGATCTGATAATTCTACGAGTTACCGTTGTGTGAGTGCTTGTGTATTAATTGACACATTTAATTAATCTAATTAAATGCAATGCACGTGTGACTAACTGAGATGACTTAGTTTGTATGAACGATGCTTGAGATAACGATGTTTGCGTTAACGGAGTTAACCTGAAAATGCCGGATGTCACATGTTGAGACCATAACAGATCTACGTTTCATATTCAGCAATAGATCAATTCTGGTTTCAACTTCCACAACACTGAAAAAGTTTTCTATGCACCTGAAGTCAACAAATAATGATAATAGGCACCTAATTTAGAAGGAGACTAGAATTTGAGCTTTTGTCCCTGAAGGAAATTGCACTTACTTTGGTATATGGGAAGTAGTTAAATTTAGTTATTTTTCTTTTTGTATTGCTAATATATGAAGTTTGTTTGTGGTGAATGTTTATTTAGAATTGGATGTTACAACCCAAACAGTAGAACTCAACCCAAAAGACTAGTCTGATGGGTGAGAGATCCATTTGGGTTATAAACCCCACATTGGTTGCCCATACAACCGATGTGGGACAAGTCCCATACCTTGTAATGGTTTCAGTCCATAACATTCGGCCCTCCTTAAGGTCCAACGTCCTCGTTGGTCACGGCCACGTTGGTCACGGCTGGCTTCCTCCAGGCCACCACTCCGAGTTTGGCTCTGATACCAATGTTACAACCCAAACAGTAGAACTCAACCCAAAAGACTAGTCTGATGGGTGAGGGATCCATTTGGGTTATAAACCCCACATTGGTTGCCCAAACAACCGATGTGGGACAAGTCTCATACCTTGCAATGGTTTCAGTCCATAACATTGGAGAACAAGTTGTTGTCTCGATTTGATTCCGCATCTCAGAGAAGAGAATTGTATAATATGGCAGAGTGTGCAAAAATCCTTTCGCAAGTACTCCTTCTGCACTTTGTTTGTTTGTCTAGTTTGCAGAAATTTTACTAGATGGGGATGTTTTATGTAATTATTTATGAGATCTATCATCAACTTCAACCAGCATTTTATTTAATTATTAATTATTTTTCAGAAGGAATTTGGATGATAATATTAGCAACAGATTCATTTTGGCTTACCTAATATACGTGCAGTTTAACGGAGGAACCAGTGCCATGCAACATTATATGGGTTTACGGCCAATGTTTGATGTAGAGGTGATGAATGAAGACTTTAGGTTGGTTCTTGGTGACCAGGATTCCATACCTAACCACGTTGATGTCAACCTTGCACTATCAGAACGATACAAACAAATTACAGGTATGGAAGTTTTCAGTTTGTTAAATAACAATTTTCTAGGAAAAAGATGGGTGGCTTATATATAGAAACTGTAAGCTCTATGAATGGATTGCAGATACTGTCCTGAAAGAATCAGTCACCATCAGGACTGTATTCCCTTGTCCGAATGATGTCATGTCAATATTGGTTCAAGTATTTAAAATACATAACCATGTATTCTCCTCATAGGTGTCTGTGCAGGGCATATTTGGATTTTTGCGTAAGGTATATACTTGGTGATAGCCATTTGTAAGTCAATTCCTGCTATTGCTGTGACAGAGAGTAATGGAGGACCGAATCCCAAACCTTCTAGAGAAGCTATTGGTGAAACCATCTCTCGTTAATCCACCTCCTACAAAACAAGGTGGCTTATTGCTAGTAAGTGCATTGACTGATCACGTTTGTTCATTTTGTGTAGATGAAACATGAATTCTTAGGTTTAAATTTTAATTTTGCTTTTGTATTTGTGGTTTCAGTATCTCAGAAGGCTTGGAGTGGGATATGAGAGGACGCAGGAACTTGCCAAAGATCTCCGCAATGTGGGATATTGTGACTTGGATGTTGAAGGTACAACCTTTATAAAACACACTGCTACGTCTTTTTCTAGATGACACCACAACTCAAAACCTGAAATCAGGCTTTACATGATAAACATATTGTGATGGATTAAAAATAAACTTGTTACTCGTTAGTAACAGAAGTAGATTTAGTTGGAAATTAGACACGAGAAACAGTTTTCTTATGACCTTACGAGGACACTAAGGTTGTGCTGGGAATCAAATTTAGCTACAAATCTTGTGATTAGCCTTACCATTTTTTTACAGTTGAAAAAATTTGGACTCTGAAATATTAAAACTAAAATAAAGTAAATAATTAATCATCTGAATTGAGCTGCCCAGTGATCAGTTTCACCCCTACCATTGGCTTCTAATTTGTGGCTTAGCAGCCTGTTTGTTGTGTGCCAGTCCTTTGATTCGCGTCGTATGATCTTAGATTAAGAACTAATTGTTCTTGCATGAATGTGACTTTAATACTTAGAAGTTACAAATGTTAACGTAAAGCTTACTAGTAGAGTACTTTAAAAAAGAAGTCCTGAAATATAAGTACTTGTACATATTAAAGCAAACTTGTAAGTGATAGATGATAATGTAGATTTAAAATAATACATTATATTAATAACATTTAACTGTTGGTTTTACTTTATTTGTGGTGAAATACTTTTATTGTTGTGAAATACTTATTTTGTTGGTACAGGCCTAACAGAAGCTCTGTTTCATGAGCACAAAGGTATATATGTTGAGTGTGAACGAGCCTCTATGAGACAACTCTACAAAGCAAAGGTTTGTATCAACCATTTTCTCTCCATCATTACATCATGGAATGTATTTATTTTTACTTTTTTGAACGGTAAAGTACATCATGGATTATGCTATGCAGATGGAGGAGCTGCTTGCTGAGGGCCAGCTGTCAACCAAAGGAGCTTCAATATCTGTTACAATGGTAACAGAGTTTGTGAGTTGGAACGAAGAAGCAATTTCAAGATGCAAATTGTTTTCACCTCAGGTAAATCTTGATGCAAATTTTGTAGTTTCTTAAATGTCTCAGTTCTAGCATCCATGGGTAAAGTGTTGTAATCTCTAAAGAGGCTGCAGTTGAAAGACTACAGTAGTTCGTCACATGAGATATTTATAAATGCAAAAAGCGATGAGCAAAGTTACTCAAACAAAAGTACAGGTTTACAAGGAAATCGAAGATAATAAAGAATAAAATACGGCAACATGGTAATTTTCTTAAGGAAAAAAAAAAAGATACAGACATGTGGAGTTACAGGCTCATGCACACACATGTAGAGCATGAATCATAGAAAAGTAAAACACACATGAAAGATGAAGGTGTCAAATTTTGAGGATTTGTATATGTATAATTGTTTTGCATGTTTGTCTTCATGCAGCCTGCTAATCTTGCAGCTAATGCCAAAGCTGTGTTTACTTGCCTTCTAGACCAAGTAAGTCGTCAGGATTGTATGCATGTCAATCTATGGTTGTCTATCCTTCAATCCTATATTTTCATGTTGCAAGTCAGGCAATATACCACAGAAGGGCTTGAAAGAGCTAGAGAGGGCCTCAGGGAAGCCGCTTCTCAGAGGGAGAGGTTTGTGTTGGGTAGAAAAGTGGCTTCTGGAGCTGCTTCCGCGGTGATTCTTCTCTATCCACACCTTAATCATATATACTGTAAATATCGAATAAATTAATTAAGATCAATATCGTGTATAAAAAAAAAGACCACTATGATGATTTGCATAGTCATGACAAACCAAATTTGACATGTAGGCAGAAGGCGCAGCTGCTGCCGGTGAAAGCAATTTTAGGTCTTTCATGCTTGCTTTACAAGGTTGTGGAAGCAGTGTGGCTATAATTCAGCAAGTATGCCTATTTGCATCCATTTTAACACTTGGTTTTCTATTTTACTAATGTGACAATTTAAATGCTTGATTTAAAAAACTGTACTGGATTGTAGTACTTTGCAAAATCTATTTCAAGGCTTCTGTTACCAGTGGATGGTGCACATGCTGCTTCCTGTGAGGAGATGATAGCAGCTATGTCAAGTGCAGAGAGTTCTGCATGTAAAGGCCTCCAACAATGCATTGAGATAGTTATTGCTGAGGTCTACATTATAATTTTTCTCTAGTGTGCTAAACAATTGTGTCTATTTCCATACACACATATTATAATATGCCATAGACATATATAGTATATTTGTATGTCTTTGATGAGTCTCTTATTCTGCAGGTGGAACGGTTGCTTTTAGCAGAGCAAAAGGCAATTGACTTTAAGTCACCGGACGATGGCCTCATGACAGATCCCCGACCTACAACTGCATGTACAAGGTTGTGTGGTGTAACTAAATCTGTAGAATTGTTTTCTTGATAAGATAAATTCTCTTGCTACTAGGAAATATTCCTTCCATTAAACAAAGAAAAAACTTTTATTTTGTTTTTCTTTTTATCCTTGTATGTTTGTATTCTTATTAATACTAACTTATGATTTTTGTCAGAGTTGTAGCATATCTCTCCCGTGTGCTTGAGTCAGCATTCACTGCACTAGAAGGTCTTAACAAACAATCTTTCCTAAGTGAATTGGTACGGCTAAATTTCTTGTGTGATCTTGTTCAATTGATGCATGTTAAGTTGTTCCTTCTAGTTTATCCAATCAAAGGAATTATATGAAAAGGTTTTGAATTGTTTGTCAGGTCATCTATGTTCTCTTCACATGTTAGACCGTTAACACAATTACTTTTTTGATATAGGGAAACCGCTTGCACAAGACATTGACTAACCACGGGTTAAAGTTCGCTTTTAATGCCAGGTAACATTCACAATTAACCGGAACATCCACTTTTCATCACATAAACTTGCATCAGCAAATATTTTTATTTGACCTTTTGAGGCTTTATGCATTAAAAAACACTTTAGATGATTTTTTATTTGACCTTTTCCATTCTAAGCAAATATTTTTAGTTTACCAGTTTGAGCCGTTAGAGATAAAACATAACTCTAATATGTATTGTATAAGAAGAAATAAAGATTAGACATAAAAAATGGCGAACAGGTTGAATAAAGTGGTTTAAACAAACAGAAAATAAGTTGCAATTATCTGAAAAACGAAAACAAAAAAGGGTAGTTTCAGTAATGGTAATGGTGAATCATGATATTGATCTTTCGCACCACTTAATTGCCACTTATTTTTCTTTTTGTTAAAAAGCTTTCTGTTTTGGATCCAAACTTTATGTTCGTTCAGCTTCGAGATGACTACAGAAGTACAAGGCTGGCATCCAAGCTTAGTTCTGTCTGGGCTTAACCTGAACAATGCACATTATGAGTGGTACATGTTGGACAAAGACAAGGTATTCGTTTCGAGTTTATATGTTCTACCCCAGTTAAAATTCACCAATCGATCTTAAAAGGACGTATTAAATTTTTTTATAACTAATTGCCTGGAGGATCTTGATTTAAGCTTACTTTTGTGTTTAAGGGTTCCAGGTTTATATATTACTATTAAGGGTGTTTGATTTAAGGATATCTATACGAAGGACTTAAGATTACTGAAATTAACTAGTTTATGTTTTTAGTAATAAATGGAAGGGCTCTCATGTAGGGTTACCGCGACACTCAATCTATTGAAATGCCAGAATGATAAGACACGCTAGTCATCGCAATACCGGAATAAAGACGTCTTGATTACAACATACTTTATATAAATATGTGTTCCACTTCAATCCCTGAACTCCATAGCTCTCGTTAGAAGTTCTCTACGAGCCAAAGACAAGAGGATATCAGAATTACCGACACAATACAAGGTTCAGCTAAAACTCAAAATGTTTTGCTTGAGTTCCCAATCCCAACCAACAAAAGTAGAAATATTTACTAACTGGGTCTAGTATAGTATCAAAGACTTGTATAAAGATGTACATCTTTGAATGAATATTTAAACAACACATATTGCCCAAGACCTCACAAGGTTTAAGACTTTAGTGCTTGAAAATCAAGAACTCACATCCATAAAGGATGATCGTAGTCAAGAATAACCAAGAAATATAAACACACCATTTTCATTAAGTCAAAACATTAATTTACACCAAGTTATATCTTCACCCAAGTTATAGTAGAAGACTAGTCACTAGTGGCCATACAAGTGAATACACAAACATTTGTTGATATATGTATCATGGAATTGAAACAAGTAACCTAACCAAACCAAAGACAAGTCTAGTGATTATGAAATTCTTCTTGATTTTGGGTGAAATTACTAACTCTCTCTCTCTCTGTGTGTGTGTTGAATCTCATGGAAGAGACCCATTGGAGCTCTTCCCAAATGTTGCTTGTGAAATGAGGGGGCTTAATCCTCTATCTATAGGCTGGAAAGGGGGGAGGCATGCCCGTGTGAATCACGTTTTGTTCGAAGTTTAGCTTTCTTTGGAGAGTCCTGAAAAGGTGCATTGTCGTGCATGGGTATGCACAGGCGTGCGGTGTTGACCGTGCATTGACTAGCTTCTAGAATCTTCCTGACTGGTTCCTAGGGAGGCACGGTCGTGCCTTGCCTCTAACTTTCATAGTTCTTTGAACTTTTCTTTCTTTTAGCATGGGGAGCCAAATAACTTTCAATTATCTCAAAGGAACCAATTTAGTCACAATTCTAGAGTAATTTCCCAAAAAGAAATCAAATACGGGGATGATTATGCATGATAAATATGTATATTGATGACATATCAAACACTCCCACACTTAAACTTTGTTTGTCCTCAAACGAACTCATGCATTAATCAAACCCTTGGAGATAGAAGATCTTAAGCGGTTAAATATTTCTGATGCATAAGTCGCAATCAAGGAAGTCAACACTAAAGTGATTAGACCAATGACTTAATTATTTTGTTTTTGTGTTTTTCAAATTCACTGACTTTTTAAAGGTCGATTTATTGTGTGGGTGTGTAATATGTGTAGTTATATACATAACGCCATGCTATTATATACATATATTACGTAATTATATAAATATTGTAGCATCCGGCCTCTTGTACTAACAATATTGCCGTTTTGCCCACTATGAGCTCACAAATTAGTTTTTGGTTGCCCGGTTGAAAGCTTTCTAGAGGGTCACCCATCCCTGGATTACCACACCGGGTACGATTAACTGAGAACTTCTCCTCTCATCCACTGCCAATGCGCCAAATTTGAGGCGGAACATTTTTTATGAACGAAGCATCTCTCCTATGGATTAAACAAAACAGAACGATGTGTGTAACACCCTTAATTGGAAAATCAATTATTAAAACATTTAAACACGCAGAAGCTATTATCCCAGAATTTTTATTTTTTTTTAAACCCTCACGTACCGCGAGGGATCTTGCCCCTCCCTTCGCGTACCGTGAGGGAGCTTCAAAACCCATCACCCGGAAGATAAGTCTCTCGCGTAGTCCCTCGTGTACCACGGGGAGTCTGAGTAAACAGAAAGTTTACTCAGCTTCCTAGTTCAACACATAACCATTTTTTCAACACTTTTCAATTCAACTTGACACCAAAATTATCTCAACACTTGGGTTTTTGTTTCAAAACATTCACACATCAATCCATATACCAAAATCAACATAAAACATGTATTAAATTCATCCATTTATAGGATTTCTATTTACACCCCAATCATCATATCGCATACGAGAATCCGCCAAAACGCATTAGACTTGACTTGGACTTCATCAGAGCTTTTCCTACATAACACCACATGTATCACGATTAGTAATAAAGATAAAACATAACAAACAAGTAAAATCTACTTGTTTTCACCCATTCACCCATTTGACCCGTTTCCACCCAATTTGCCATTAGCCTACTTATCACTTGCTTATCACCTTGCAAGTTTCATTCTTTTCATTTATCATTCATATTTAACACATTTCCATTTCCATTAAGGCTCGTAGACCATAACTTTATCACCATATTTTCATTATGATTCTTAGATCATAACTTTATCACCCATTTCCACTATGGTGTTTAAACCATAACTTCTTTACCACATTTCCATTATAGTAATACAACTATAACTACATTCATTCACCTCTATACACATTTTTAACACTTAACACATTATGCATACCATATTGCATATAACACCTTATATCAACAAGTAAAATCTACTTGTTTTTACCCATTAACCCATTTGTCCCGTTTGCACCCAATTAGTCAAATGAGCTTCTTAACACTCGCATTTCCCCTACAAGTTTCATTCTTTTCACTTAATATTCATAATACAACTTTCCATATCCATTATAGCACTTAGGCCACAACCTCATATCCATTATGATACTTAGATCACAACCTCATATCCATTATGGTATTTTAACCATAACCTCATATCTATTATGATTCATAGATCATAACCTCATATCCATTATAATTCTTAGATCATAACCTCATCTCCATTATGATACTTAGATCATAACCTCATATCCATTATGGTATTTTAACCATAACCTCATATCCATTATGATTCATAGATCATAACCTCATTTACACATATCCATTATAGTATTGCACTATAACTACGTTCGTTCATTTCACATATCCATTATAGCATTCAACTATAACTACATTCATTCTTTTGCACATAATTGTTATGTTATTTATCACTATAACTACATTCATAAATTTTCACATTCTAATTCATACATAATCATACACCTTCTTTTCAACACGTAGTATGCATCATAACACATATATCGCCTGTTTATCAACATTACTAAGTAAGTGCAAAAGCACTTACCTTTTGGGTTAGAAGATCCCGCACCACCTTCTCGGTTCACAATTTGGTTACTTAAACATATACACCTAGTTTAGTAATCTAACATACATCAAAAACACATTACAATTGAGTTCACAACCCAATTTCCATTTCCAACCCAAACTGACCCGTTTGGGTTATTCCCATAACCAAACACCCTCTTACGAACCAAACTCACCTACTTGAGTTTTCTTTCCAATACCTTGACACTAATTTTTCATTCAATGATTTTCATTAGGTCAATTTGGTGTTCATTCAAGTGTCTAATACCACATAAACACTTAATCATCACTAATTTAACATTCTAGCATCATGATCCAAAGACCCTAAATTTTCTCCATATGAACCCTAACTTCTCATAATCAAAATCAAAGGGTTCTAGGATGTTATTCACCACTCTTTACATTTAGTTTAGCTATATTATCCACAATCTAACACCAATTAACTACATGCATTCATAATTTTTGGATTTTGTAACATATCCCAAAAATTATTAAACAAATAAATATAGCGAGACCGGTGATTTAGTCGAAATATTTAAACAAAAGGGAGCGGGCTTGGGCTCGGCTTCAATGGGCCGAGGGAAGCCCAGGTATATAAGGGGGAGGGCAGCCCCCTTCTCTGCTCATTCCCCACTCACGCAACTTCTAGAGAGAGAAAGGAGAGCTCGGGTCTAGAGAGAGAAGGTTGACGGATCATCCCGGAATTGAGGGAGCACGTTACTGCTAAGCTCGTGAGAAGAACCTCCGGATCAGAATCTCGATACAGGTAATAGTCTTGCCTAAATCTGAGTTTTTGTTCGTTTTTGGGATTTTCGGGTTTTGGCTAAAGAGGCAACGATTTTGCGGATGGAACTTGAAAATGAGCATAGGTATAACATCTAGAATGAAAACCGAACGTTTTGATCTAAGAAAAGTTGAGATACTGACTCGATCAGACTCGCATACAAAAGCTTCGGGTTTTTGGGAAGACAATCTGTGCAGACTCCATCGAAACTACAAGTTTCGATATGTGCAGGTCCATCGAAACTACAAGTTTCGATATGTGCAGGTCCATCGAAACTACAAGTTTCGATATGTGTAGACCCCATCGAAACTACCTAGTTTCGATATGTGCAGACCCACCGAAACTGTCAAGTTTCGACATAAACTACCTATCGAAACTATCAAGTTTCGATATAAGCAAATCTATCGAAACTACTAGGTTTAAGCATAGGGATGTCTAGTGTCACCTAGGAGCACTACCTTACACGTATGGCTTTATTATAACAGATCGTGAGTGACATTAGTTACGCGCAGTAGCCAGCTAAGGGTATTTCAGAAACTACTTATCCGGTGAGTTCTAGAAGCCCTCTTTTAAATGTTTTATATAATGTTTTCGGGCTGGTGTGCATACATATTAAATGATGTTTTATGAAATGATGTTTTATGAAACTATGTTTATGAAATAAAATGATTTAGAATGAACGGTTTATGGAAAGGAAGTTTTATGAACGAAATGTTTACGAACGAATGTTTATAAAGAAATGGTTTAAAGTAAAGGTAAAGGGTTTCGAAAGTGAATGAAAGGTTTTATGAAAAGAAAGGAAAAAGGGCAAAGGTTTTAAAAAAGTCATTACAAATCTAGTCTGTCGAATGAAGGGAATTGACGAATGAAGTCTGGGAATGAGATTCCCAGCCTTGTGGTAGATTATGGACAGCGAGCCATAGTTACCATAAGAACAATGGGGGCAGTGCCTTAGTGGCCTGCCAATGGTTTGATGTTGTACAACTGGTATGGAGTAACGACGGTTACTCAGGGGTTAACGTGACCCTATGCGAGGTAAAAATATGATCCGACGGTGTTATGGCCGTGAGCCATAGCCGTCGATGGAAGTTGTCGGTCAATGGACAAGAGAGCCATAGGGGCAACTGAATGGGTATTGTCGGTCCTCGTGCAGTTAGCCTTGGGGGCAATACCAGAAAGGGAATTGACGGGATGTTGTGGCAACGACGGTGATACGTAACGGTTGACCACGACATGCAGGGTTCCTTCGGGGACACAGAGACGCGTAACGATACAGATTTTAGATAGTAATGTATGACTTAAATGAATGTTAAATGTTTTAAACAAATGATCCGTTCAATGTGTTTAAATGTGTGAAGGTTTATGAATGAAAGGCCCTGTTTTCTTATACGTGATGTTAAACCCTAATGAATGTTTTGAATGATGAACCATTTCTTAAATCGAACGAAAACTAGAACTCACCAGCGTAGCTGACTTTTTAGTGTGCACATTCAGGTTAAGGCAGGTTATGAGGACGGACGGTGATGCTTGGCTAGCGAGAGGAGTTACCCGGCTGACTATGAAGACTTGTTATGTTTTAGTTATGATGTATTTACAACAATGTTTACGCTTCCGCATGTATAAAACAATGATGACGTTATGTTTGAATGAAATTTTCCGCTACGTTATTTGATATTCATGTTTAATAACTGTTTGTGAATGAGTAAATCCAACGAGTGAGGCCTCCCGGGTTTGGGGCCTTACAAGTTTGTATCAGAGCAATAGTTTGAGAGATTCGGACACTCTCCGTGTCTAAACTTAAACTTTGAATGGGACCGAAAGCGGATGCCAGTACGGGTAACTCGAGCCAAAGCATCAGGTATGAAAAGTAGAATATGTGTATGTATTATGCCTAAGAAAGGGTTAGGTAAGGACTTGTGTTCTGATGGAATCACAAAGGTGGTCAAATAGAAATCGAAAGGTAGTGTAATGGTTAATTGCAGATGGCTAGTGTATATTAACATCTTACAGTACTTGTTGAATTTTATTTGTTAACTAGCGTGATGACATTGGATTTCTTGTCTTACAGAACGAAATGGCAAGGAGAGGAAACGGAAGGCGTGGTGGTCGTACCGGCGATCGGAATAGTGGGCGTGGCAGGATCCCTGCACGCCAAGAGATTAGTGAAGAAGGAAGTGTTCACACTGAACCGGCGTTCAGTGTGCATGGAACTGAACATACACTGGTAGAAGAACAACCTTTCACTTTTGAACCAGAAGTGAGAGCAGCTATAGCTCGAGAGTTCACAAAATTGATGAAGACTTCTCTGCCAGGTCTGTTGGCAGAAGCATTGAAGCAGGTCAATGGGGGAAGGTAGGTCTAACCCGACGGGTGATACCCCAAACACTGAGGCAATCAACACACCGCCTGCTCGCGGGTGCGACTATAAGTCATTTAAGGCATGTGACCCACCAGTCCTGACTAGAAAGAAAGACGCGGTAGCTACGTTTGACTGGATAATCCGTATGGAGGCTGCCATCCGTCTCAGCGAATGCCGAGCGGATCAAGTTGTGAAATTTGCTGCTAACTCCTTGAGGGAGGAAGCATCCCATTGGTGGGAAGGTGTACGTCAGGCGAAAGGGAGCGAGATTGTGGATGCGATGATGTGGGCTGACTTGAAAACTTTGGTGATCAAGAATTTCTGCCCAAGGAACAAGATTGAGAAGGTAGAGAGGGAATTTCTGGGTTTGAAGGCCGAGAACATGACGCACCGGCAATATACAACCCGATTCAATGAACTAGCACGTCTGGTGCCACACCTTATTACGACTGAAGAAAGAAAGGTTTCCTGTTACATTCAAGGGCTGCCGGACCAGGTCCGCACTTATGTTAAGGCAAACGCCCCTACTACCTATGATTCGGTAGTAGAACTGAGCGGCGTGGTATTTGATGATCTGGCGCTGAATGTCATTGTCATTGAAGAGCCCAAGAAAAAGTCGAGTTTTCCCGCTAAACGATCGGGTGGGAAGATGTTTGGGGCTCGGGACAAGCAGGCCAGGGTAGGCGAGACGACAGTCTGTGGGAAATGTGGGGTAAGACATGCGGGTGAATGTCGGTTAGGATCGAATCTGTGCTTTAAATGCGGCAAGACCGTACATTACTCCCGTGAATGCACGCAAAGCTACAAATGCTACAATTGTGGGGAAAATGGTCACATGAGTCGGGAATGCCCGAAACCAAGAATGGGTGAAGCCGGGAAAGGGAAAGGCCTGGAAAGGAAAGAAGAGAGGCCCCGAGCAAAGACTCGTGCGTACGCACTGACGCAAGAACAAGCCAGGGCAGACCCCGATGTGGCGTCAGGTACGTTCATCCTTGACAACACTATTGTTTCTGTGCTATTTGATTCGGGTGCCAGTAAGAGTTTCATATCTGTGACTTTCTGTAAACAAGTGAAGTACACTGTTAGTAAGCTAGAAAGGGCCTTTAGCGTAGAAACCGCTGAGGGTAGGACTGCGAGAGTAACCGATGTAGTTGACAACTCCACGATAAAAATAGAAGGTCATGAGTTCCCTGTCAGATTGTTTGTTATGGTTTTGGGAGGGTTCGATGTCGTGTTAGGTATGAATTGGCTAACTGCCAATGAAGCGCAAATTTTATGCAAACGTGTGACACCTGCAAAATTCCAAAATCCAAAACCTAGTTGTTGGACAAAAACCCAACTAGGCCCAATAAGGCCCAATATGAATTCAAGCCCATTTGAGGCCCGGTAAGGATCCAAGTCCGTTAGAAATCCAAATTTACACAATCTGAGTATCATATTAGTCACACGATTTCATTTAATGACTTGTGACGCGATTCTGATAATTTTAGAAAAGATATAAGAACGTACGCGATTCAGTAGTTTTAAACATTAAGCGCGTTAAACGTCGGTTTTTACCGGGTATTCGACAGAACGATTAAGTAAAATAATGAATTATTAACATTATGTATTAATATTCATTTGGAAAGACTGTTTGGATAAATACACGTGTATACGGACGTTAAACCATGTTAGATCCTCATAAAACTAACGATTGAGGTACGGTTATTACCTATATGATAAGTATTTGTTTTTAATAAAATTGTTATTAATAACCGGAGGGCGAAACGATAAATCCGACGAACTGACTCACACACGCGTTTTCAACTCATACCGACTCGAATATCCTCCGATAATAAGCTAACAAAATAAATGATTTGAATATTTATTTTAGTATTAATATTTATATTAGGGACGACAAATATTAATCGAGAACTAAAGACATGATGATATTTTGGGTTTGACACGTGTTACTGGTAGGTAGCCTACCCACTTAAAACCCTATATATATATATATAATTTTCTTGTCCTTTTCCTCATTTGCACAAAAATCACACACACACTTGTGTGTGTTTCTAGAGAGAGAACCGAGAAGAAGAAGGGGAAAGGAGGGCCGGCCACACTTTTGGGCGGACGAAACGACTACACAGCGGCGAGGACGGCGGAGGCGGAGTCCGACCGAGCAGCCGGCGGCGCGCAGCAGCGGATCACAGCGGACCGGCGAGTGGCGGCAAGTGCACCACCTCATCTGATAGATCTCGACGTCCTGAGTCCGATGGTGGTGGTGGTTTACACTAGATCGCGACGGTGGTGGAGATTCCGGCCAAAAATACTTTTTCCGGCGAGCTTAACAATTGGGGGCTTTTGCTAGAAAAGAGTTCGTAAAGGCCCGATCTAAGCATACGAAGAAGTTGGTTCGAAAAAGTGTAGTTTTCCGGCCAAAAATCATGAATTCCGGCCACTGCCCGGTTTTCCGGCGACTTCGGCGGCGGCGTCCGGAGGCGGCGACCGGTGGATCTGATGGAGCTTGACGAGATGGTTCCATGGCCGCTTGAATCACCTCAATCGGAGTTCGTATGACCAAGTTATGAGCGAAACAAGTTTTCTTCTCGCGTCGTGCTCAGCTTTTCGTACAAAACCGCTTAGAATGGCTTGTACGCTAAGGTATGAACAGAAACACTTATAGATCTATTGTCGGGTAGTAGCACGGGACCTAGAAAAATTGTCGGGGACGTCTTTTGACAACGTTTTTCGGACACGTTAAAATGTGTTATAATTATATAATTTTTTATATAGTTATCAAGTAATTAATTAATTTAAGTATGGTTTTAGTATTAGAATCTACAACGTGGTTTATTGGATTATTGGTGTAAATTAATGTTGGAATTGGACAATTGGATATTGTCTGGTTTAGCCAAAAATAAAGGGGACTCTGCCCGATTTTCTAAATAAAAAAAATAATAATAATAAAGAGTTTTGTTTCTACAACTTAGATGTCCTTAACATGATTTGGGTTTAGATTTGAAACTGTAATGTTAGGGCACGATCCTAGTTATATTGTTATTGATGTTAACAACACTTGTTTGAACAATAGGAACCGTTTAGGAATGTTGCGCCCACATATTGTCAACTGAGTTTGTGATATTATTAGCTGGACTTAAGGTGAGTTTCACGGCCCCTTTTTACTGATTTCTATTTTGGGGGAAAACATGTTAATTTCAAATGGTATGATAACTAGAAAACGAGAAACAAGCATCTGATTCCCTTGTGAGCATGAGT
Source organism: Smallanthus sonchifolius (assembly GCA_023525975.1). NCBI lineage: Eukaryota > Viridiplantae > Streptophyta > Magnoliopsida > Asterales > Asteraceae > Smallanthus > Smallanthus sonchifolius. The sequence continues at coordinate 277,157 of CM042042.1, forward strand.
TAACACTAAAAGGTCCTCGGTATTTCGAACTATAACCATTAGCTATGGACTTAGCCGTAGATCGATATGAATAGTACTATTCGGGTTGACACCCCCAATCATGGTTAGTCGCGCTAACCTGACCAGCAGGGTCGAATGATTGCATATTAGGTCTTGTTGTTTCTCATTGTTTAAATGTACAATGGGCTGGGGCAAATTTCGAGAATTCGTTAAATGTTTGGTTATAGGCTTGTGCATCACATAATTCGTAAGTGCTAGCTAGACTTCGATGAATCAACCGCTAACTTGTTTTGTTTATCATATGCATAAAGTAAATTTCGAGCAAATGATTTCGCCAATGGTATACGTACCAATGGTTTTGTCAGTCAATTTCAAGAAACGGGTTTTGCCATTGGTATACGTATCAATGATCTTGACAGTGAATTTCGAGCAAAGGATTTTGCCAATAGTACCCGTACAAACAGTTTGTCAATCAATTTCGTGCAAATGGTTTTTGCCGAAGGATTTCGTATAAATAGTTTTTGACAAACGATTTCGTAAATATGGTTTTGCCAATTGTATTCATTTAAAACATGTGAACTCACCAACATTGCGTTGACATTTTTGAGCATGTTTTTCAGGTAATTCATACGACACGGTTGGAATAGGTTAAACTTTTGGATTAAGCCACTAGAAAGATGAAGATGCAAGGTGTTCGACGTATTTAGAAGTCTTTAGTTAGCTTCCGCTGTTGTGTAATGTTATCAATCGTTGCAACCCTAATTTATTTATTTATTTATTAAGTGAATAAATTTGGGGGTGTTACAAAACGAAAGATAATCCGACTCAAGACTCCGGATGGTAGCAAAGTCGAGGCTCTTGGAGATCGGGACGCCCCGATGCCAAACGTCATCTCGATGATTAAGGCAACAAATTACTTGAGGCGCGGATGCGAGGCTTATCTGGTGTACGTGATTGAAAAGTGTAAGGAAGTGAAGGAACTAGACGATGTACCCGTGGTACGCGAGTACCCGGAGGTGTTTCTAGAGGATTTGCCTGGGATACCACCCGACAGAGAGATTGAATTTCGAATCGACTTAGTACCAGATGCCCAACCCGTGGCTAAGGCTCCATATCGACTAGCACCAGTGGAAATGAAGGAACTTATGGTCCAACTAGACGAGTTACTTGAGAAAGGATTTATCCAACCGAGCATCTCGCCGTGGGGTGCTCCGGTGTTGTTTGTGAAGAAGAAAGACGGTTCGATGAGAATGTGTATTGATTATCGCGAGTTGAACAAGCGTACCGTAAAGAACAAGTACCCGTTACCAAGGATCGACGACCTGTTCGATCAATTGCAAGGCGCAAGTTGGTTCTCGAAAATCGACCTTCGGTCCGGGTATCATCAGTTGAAGGTAAGGGAAGAAGACATACCGAAAACTGCATTTCGCACACGTTATGGACATTTTGAGTTTCGTGTAATGTCTTTTGGATTGACGAACGCCCCTGCAGCGTTCATGGATTTGATGAATAGAGTTTGTCGACCAATGCTGGATCGATCGGTGATCGTGTTCATCGATGATATCCTCATCTACTCCAAGAATGAGGGTGATCACGCGTGTCACTTGAAGGAAGTATTGGAAGCTCTGAAGAAGGAAAAGTTGTATGCTAAGTTCTCCAAATGCGCGTTCTGGCTTAGGGAAGTCCAATTCCTAGGTCACGTCATTAACTCGAACGGCATTATGGTTGACCCAGCAAAGATAGTGACGATAAAGGAATGGAATATTCCTAAGACGCCAACTGAAATCCGCAGTTTCTTGGGATTGGCAGGCTACTATCGGAGATTCATCCAGGACATCTCGAAAATAGCTTCGCCGTTGACAAAGTTGACTCGGAAGGAAGTAAAGTATGAATGGGGTTCGACCCAAGATGAGGCGTTTAAGGAATTGAAGAAGAGGCTAACACAAGCTCTAGTCTTGGCCCTTCCCGAGGGCAACGAAGACCTAGTGGTATACTCTGACGCTTCGGGTCAGGGATTGGGATGCGTATTGATGCAACGCGGAAGAGTGATCGCGTACGCGTCACGGCAGTTGAAGGTTCATGAAATTAATTATCCGACTCACGATTTGGAACTTGCTGCTGTCGTATTTGCATTGAAAATCTGGAGGCACTACCTTTACGGGGTGAAGTTTACTATTTACTCCGACCACAAAAGTTTGAAGTACTTCTTCGAACAGAAGGAACTTAACATGAGGCAGAGGCGATGGTTGGAACTATTGAAAGACTATGACTGTGACATAATATACCATCCTGGAAAGGCAAACGTGGTGGTTGACGCTCTAAGCCGAAAGGATGTGCCTACTCCTATTAGAGTGAAAGTTTGCCAGTTGGTGGTGACATCGGATGTGATGAGGGAAATCGTAAAGGCTCAAGATGAGGCACTTAAAGAAGAAAACATAAAGAAGGAAAGGATGGTTGGCCAACAGGACAAGTTGGAATATAACACCCTTGGTGTTAAGACACGTTTTGGACGGATATGGATACCTATGGGTGGCGAACTTAGGACCAAAATCTTGGATGAGGCTCATAAGTCTCGTTACTCTATCCATCCCGGCACCAATAAAATGTACCAAGATCTGAGAAAGGAATACTGGTGGCCTGGAATGAAACGTGATGTGACGAAGTATGTAAGCAAGTGCTTGACTTGCTCGCAAGTAAAGGCCGAGCACCAGAAACCGTATGGAAAGATTCAACCACTTGATATATCGGAATGGAAGTGGGAACACATTACCATGGACTTCATAACCAAGCTACCTCGCACAGCTAAAGGTCATGACACCATCTGGGTAATCGTGGACCGATTAACAAAGAGTGCTCATTTCCTACCTATTCGAGAGACGTTCTCGTCGGAAAGGTTAGCGGAAGTATTTATCAACGAAGTAGTGGCACGGCATGGGATGCCTTTGACGATAGTATCCGACCGGGACACGCGATTCACATCGAGGTTCTGGAAAAGATTTCACGAGGCGATGGGCACGAGACTTAATATCAGTACGGCATACCACCCGCAAACGGATGGTCAGTCCGAAAGGACCATTCAGACATTGGAGGATATGCTTCGTGCTTGTATTATCGACTTCGGTGGCAGTTGGGACAGTCATCTGCCGTTAGCCGAATTTTCCTACAACAATAGTTATCACACGACGATAGGCATGCCGCCTTACGAAATGTTGTATGGGAGAAGATGCAGAACCCCGGTTTGTTGGGGCGAGATTGGACAGAAGGAATTAGGGAGTCTGGAAGTAATAAGGGAAACGTCGGAAAGGTTTGATCAAGTCAAGGCACGAATGAAGGCCGCTCAAGATCGTCAAAAATCCTACGCGGATAGACGGCGAAGGCCTATTGAATTTGATGTTGGGGACAGAGTAATGTTGAAGGTGTCGCCCTGGAAGGGAATCATACGATTCAGGAAGAGAGGAAAGTTAAGTCCGAGGTTTGTCGGACCGTTCAGGATAATGGCACGGGTTGGAGAAGTCGCTTATCGGTTAGAGTTGCCTGATGAGTTAAGTGGGATTCATCCTACCTTCCATGTATCACACTTGCGAAAGTGTTTGGCGGAAGAATCGACTCACGTACCACTTACTGACATCGAGGTCGGCAACAGCCTTAATTACATCGAAGAACCCGTGGCCATCCTAGATCGAAAGAAGAGACGTTTACGTAATAAAGTTATCTAATTGGTTAAAGTCCAATGGAAACATCGAAAGGGGTCGGAAGCCACTTGGGAAACGGAGACAGAAATGAGGGAGTCGTACCCTCAACTATTTGACTTATAATAGGTTTCGGGGACGAAACCTATTGTAAGGGGGGTAGACTTGTAACATCCCAAAAATAATTAAACAAATAAATATAGCGAGACCGGTGATTTAGTCAGAATATTTAAACAAAAGGGAGCGGGCTTGGGCTCGGCTTCAATGGGCCGAGGGAAGCCCAGGTATATAAGGGGGAGGGCAGCCCTCTTCTCTGCTCATTCCCCACTCACGCAACTTCTAGAGAGAGAAAGGAGGGGTCTAGAGAGAGAAGGTTGACGGATCATCCCGGAATTGAGGGAGCACGTTACTGCTAAGCTCGTGAGAAGAACCTCCGGATCAGAATCTCGATACAGGTAATAGTCTTGCCTAAATCTGAGTTTTTGTTCGTTTTTGGGATTTTCGGGTTTTGGCTAAAAAGGCAACGATTTTGCGGAAGTAACTTGAAAATGAGCTTAGGTATAACATCTAGAATGAAAACCGAACGTTTTGATCTAAGAAAAGTTGAGATACTGACTCGATCAGACTCGCATACAAAAGCTTCGGGTTTTTTGGAAGACAATATGTGCAGACTCCATCGAAACTACAAGTTTCGATATGTGCAGGTCCATCGAAACTACAAGTTTCGATATGTGCAGGTCCATCGAAACTACAAGTTTCGATATGTGTAGACCCCATCGAAACTACCTAGTTTCGATATGTGCAGACCCATCGAAACTGTCAAGTTTCGACATAAACTACCTATCGAAACTATCAAGTTTCGATATAAGCAAATCTATCGAAACTACTAGGTTTAAGCATAGGGATGTCTAGTGTCACCTAGGAGCACTACCTTACACGTATGGCTTTATTATAACAGATCGTGAGTGACATTAGTGACGCGCAGTAGCCAGCTAAGGGTATTTCAGAAACTACTTATCCGGTGAGTTCTAGAAGCCCTCTTTTAAATGTTTTATATAATGTTTTCGGGCTGGTGTGCATACATATTAAATGATGTTTTATGAAATGATGTTTTATGAAACTATGTTTATGAAATAAAATGATTTAGAATGAACGGTTTATGGAAAGGAAGTTTTATGAACGGAATGTTTACGAACGAATGTTTATAAAGAAATGGTTTAAAGTAAAGGTAAAGGGTTTCGAAAGTGAATGAAAGGTTTTATGAAAAGAAAGGAAAAAGGGCAAAGGTTTTAAAAAAGTCATTACAAATCTAGTCTGTCGAATGAAGGGAATTGACGAATGAAGTCTGGGAATGAGATTCCCAGCCTTGTGGTAGATTATGGACAGCGAGTCATAGTTACCATAAGAACAACGGGGGCAGTGCCTTAGTGGCCTGCCAATGGTTTGATGTTGTACAACTAGTATGGAGTAACGACGGTTACTCAGGGGTTAACGTGACCCTATGCGAGGTTAAATTATGATCCGACGGTGTTATGGCCGTGAGCCATAGCCGTCGATGGAAGTTGTCGGTCTATGGACAAGAGAGCCATAGGGGCAACTGAATGGGTATTGTCGGTCCTCGTGCAGTTAGCCTTGGGGGCAATACCAGAAAGGGAATTGACGGGATGTTGTGGCAACGACGGTGATATGTAACGGTTGACCATGACATGCAGGGTTCCTTCGGGGACACAGAGACGCATAACAATACAGATTTTAGATAGTAATGTATGACTTAAATGAATGTTAAATGTTTTAAACAAATGATACGTTCAATGTGTTTAAATGTGTGAAGGTTTATGAATGAAAGGCCCTGTTTTCTTATACGTGATGTTAAACCCTAATGCATGTTTTGAATGATGAACCATTTCTTAAATCGAACGAAAACTAGAACTCACCAGCGTAGCTGACTTTTTAGTGTGCACATTCAGGTTAAGGCAGGTTATGAGGACGGACGGTGATGCTTGGCTAGCGAGAGGAGTTACCCGGCTGACTATGAAGACTGGCATCCTGTTATGTTTTAGTTATGATGTATTTACGTTTTAAACAATGTTTACGCTTCCGCGTGTATGAACAATGATGACGTTATGTTTGAATGAAATTTTCCGCTGCATTATTTGATATTCATGTTTAAGAACTGTTTGTGAATGAGTAAATCCAACGAGTGAGGCCTCTCGGGTTTGGGGCCTTACAGATTTCTACAAAACCCACCAACTAACACATTCAAAAGTGAAATTAAAGGAAGATAATCACTTACTTGATGTTAGGAAGATGTTGTGTGAGCCAAAACCTTCACAAAACCAAGCTCAAATGCACGATTTAGGCTTCAAAATCGTTTTCTCCTTTTCTCCTCATGGAATGAATGACCCCAAACACCAAATGAGCTCAATTTTGACTTTCACTAGTCAAAATGGCAGATTTTGCCATTTACACTTTTTTCATAACACCCATTTCATTACAAAACTAGTTAAAAACTAGTATAACCCCATTACTAACTTGAAACCCACCTGTTTCAACTTATTTCTAAAATATTATCTTCACCATAATACTATTTAGAAATATTTATTTATTTGAAAACGAAACCCGGATTTTGGTTCGTTACAATGTGGGATTACGTAACACATATGGTGCATTATTATAAACGTACAAGTCATTGAAAAATTAAGACCTAACAACCAACAATATGACGCCAATAATCATAAAATCAGTTTTAGGGTTCAAATACTAACTAGAGTTTGTGAACATTCACAAAAATTTGGTGAAACGTATTTGAACAAGCTAACGATAACCATATTTAATGTGCAACTATTATGGGAAATTACATTTGTTGTGGTGGCACGGACATGTTCGTGATGTGACTTCATGAACACCTCAAACCCCATGAACATCCATGGTGTTGACTAGCTGAAACTATTACCGCTTCTAGTAAGTTTCAAAAATATGTGTTAGGTCTTGATTTTTAACTTTTGAAAATAACAAAGGAGTCTAGTATTTTATTGTAAACAATTTCTAAAACTCAAAAGAATGAAATACCGTTACAGGTAAAAGAATCTAACAATATCATACGTTGAGTATCTTGTATGTTGATGATTCAGAAACACTTAATAGTAATCATTACAACGGAACTTTTTATCATATGACGATTGAAATACTAGCGCTTTCTTTTCATACTTGTTACCATGAATGAGTTTAAAATCATGTATGTTAGTAAAACTTAAAATGACCACACGTGTGACAATTAAAACCTTGCCGGTTAGCAGAAAACGACAAGATAAAGTTGTTCTAATAAAAATGATCAAATGATTGCTATGAACAGTTTAAAAAGCGTGTCGGTTAGCAGAAAACGACAAGATAAAGTTGTTCTAATAAAAATCACAAAATGATTGCTATGAACAGTTAAAACTGTGTCGGTTAGCAGATGACGACAAGATAAAGTTGTTCTAATAAAAATCACAAAATGATTGCTATAAACACGCCGTCAATAAAAATCACCAAAATGATTGTCATGCACACATCGTTAATAAAATGATTATTATTGATATGACCATGTTAGGAGAAGCACTTTTCATAACATTAATGTGCGAGCGGTAGGGTCTTACCCAAAAATAAAACGACGGTATTATGTATCTTCGTATCTTCATATTCATTAACAAATATTTTATTACGTTAAGTGCTCTATCGTCGTAGATTCGTAATGAATCTGGTATCTTTATAAAGTGTTGCATTGTATTCAAATCGGAGTACCGTTAATGTACATAAATTAAAATGTAATACATAAAAAGAAACAAACGTGTAAAATCTTGGATTGAGAATATAAAAAAGTGTTAAGTTTGTGACCAATTTAAACAGAAATATCAGGTTCTTATCTTGATTTGCCAGATACTCAATCTACATGGACAACAATGTTATCTGGCTATTAATAAAATTAATAAAACAAAACGTAACTCCTATGAAGGATTTTATGAAAATAGCTTGCCGATATAATGATGGTTAGGTATATTTATATTCATTAAAATATTCAATTTTAATCAACAAAATGATATCATGCAATCTTTATATTTGGATTTCCACGTGAAGATCTACAAGCTTATATTATTAGGTTAATTAGAAACTCAGTATATTACACGGGTTGAATAAATATAATTTTATATATTTAGTAATAAAAATTTACATATTACATAGTTTTTTAATACAATTTGTAGAAATGTTATATAGTTAATTTTTTTTAAATGTTTTATTAAAAGAATGAACGAAATGTTTAGTTTATAAAAAACTTTTATCAACAAACCTATTTTTTTAAGATAAAAAATGTTTTATAAAAAGAATTATAGAAATCACCATTATTTAATGTGAGAGAGAATAGAAATAAAAAAATTATAAAAACAGTTAGAGAAAAATTGTATAATTAGTAGGAGATAAAGGCCGAAAAAAATTGTTGAAAAGAATGAACGAAATGTTTAGTTTATAAAAAAGTTTTATCAACAAACCTATTTTTTTTAAATAAAAAATGTTTTATAAAAAGACTTATAGAAATCATCATTATTTAATATGAGATAGGATATAAATAAAAAATTATAAAAACAATTAGAGAAAATTTGTATAATTAGTAGGAGATAGAGGCCGAAAAAATTGTCGAGAATATACAGGAGAGTGACAAGTGTCCCACAAAAACTTTTATTTATTAGAGAGTATAGATATAGATATGCCAATGGTAGAGCCTCTTGCTTCTTAGATTGGAGGTCCTGGTTCAAACCCAGACATTAGGTGAATTGTTTGGTGTAATTAGAAGTAGAACTATGGTAGATTTGTCGTTAAAAAGAAATTAAAAAAAAGTATATATATAAGGGGAATGTTCTTTGGGAAACCAAAAATATGAGGAAGTGGGAACCATGTGTTTCACATGTGAAAAAATCATTTTTACGTAACTTTTTTTTAGAGTTTTTGCATATATACACATTTAGAAGTCGTTCTAATAAAAATAGATTAAAAATAAAAAAATTCAAAAATAGTTTTAAAAAAAAGTATACTTTTTTTTTTACAAAAAAAAATATTTTTTTTGTTATGACGGCTTCTTCATGTGTTTATATACAAAAGCTCCGAAAATAATTACGTAAAAATAAGTTTTTACATACTGTGATAACCACTCTCAAACAATCACATAATTCTTGGATTAATTTTTTTTATCAGCTAGCATCTAGATATGTGGAGGGTACTGACAAAATTCTCCTTGTCAAGATTCAAACCAATGACCGTCACATGAGATAAGACTTTACAGGAAAAAACCTCTGATCACCATATCAGAAGCCAGATGACTCTTGGATTTTAATTGATTCACTTTTTTTTTTCACGTTTCCATGTATGATTTATATTAAAGTAAAGAACACAGTTGTTAGAAAAAGTTATTCATTGTATGATATCATATATAAACTTTAATTTAATTATATATACACACCAAAAAGCATGTGTATTTAATGTTAGTTGTCATGCATGCTACTCTCTAACTTAAAATTTTTTAAATATTCAATTCTCACTAATATCGTGATTATGTTGTAGTGATGACTATACATATGTTCGTGCTGGTCCGAGTATATGATATACGGGTCTGGATTCACGTAATCTAATAATGAATTTAAGGCTTATAAGATGCTCTTGTGTTCTTGTTTAGCACAACCCTTTCATTCTTGTCTAAAACCAATCTTTGTGACCATGGATTGTGACCTTTATGAAATGATCAATGGCCTAATTCCCCTCACCCCCACCTCCACCATTGAGCCCTCGTTCACATCCACCCTAGCTTCAAGCAACAACCAAATGTTGGATGATTGGGGCCTAGCTGATGTCTTTCCTCACACCATTGATTCCCCTTTTACCACTACTCCTACAAACAACAATCAAATGTTGGATGATTGGGGCCTAGTCAATGACTTTCCACCCACCCTTGATGCCTCTTTGCCATCATTCACCACTCCGCTTAACAACCAAATGTTGGATGATATCGATTGGGACCTAGTCAATGGTTTTTACCCAACCCACAACGCCTCTTTGCCTTCTTCTCCTCTCGTCCCCACCACTACCATCGTCGACACTCTACTTAACAACAATCAAACACCAAACCCCAACATTTACTGGGACCTGGCCAACACACCCACCACACCCACACCCACACCCACATTTAACAATCAAAATTGGGATGGGTTATTGGGTCCTAAAAACTCGAGTTGTGAAGGAGAAAGGCTAAACCTATATCAACCAATGAACGAAAACAACATCAAACAAATGTTGCAAAACCCAAACAACAACTTTTCAAAAACCCCTATTTCTAGCAACAATTGGCCCATATTGACCCTACCTATTATTGGAAAATTGACCGAGACAACAACCCACAAACAACAACATGGAGTTACAGACATCTTTTCCCATACCCAACGTTCTCTTGACATCTCCACATGCACAAATATCAATCCCCATGAATGGTAAATTAAATCCTATCACTTTAAATTTAATTGTTTTTTTAACAACTAGCTTGTAATGAAAACGAATTTAATTTTTTATAGTAAAAAGGGGAAAAGGATTTACAAAATGCCTGTGAAGGCAGTGGACAATGATGTGTGGTCTTGGATAAAATACGGTCAAAAGTGGGTCGATGGCTCTCCATATCCATATTCAAGGTTTGTCTTTCTTATCTAACTATGTTAGAATCCCATGTATTACACGGGTTAAATAAATGTAATGTTATATACTTAGTAATAAAAAAATTATGTTTTTAAAACCCGTTTAATACACGAGTTGAATAAGCCCGTGTAATACACGAGTTGAATAAAATATAATGTAATTTAATAGCACATACATTCGTCAAAAATGGAACAATGTGAATATGTAAATATATGATTAAAAGTTTTTTATTTAAATCCTAGCTAGTTATAAAATGTTTTTAGTTTATAGAATTCATAAATGTATGATTGAACAAATTAATTAATTATAAATTAAAAAATGTGTAGATAAAAATTGAAATAAATAATTAGTTTAGTTGTCTAAAATGGTAAGTTGATTATTAATAGGAGAGAGAGGCGGGAAAAAGAGAATTAGGATGCCTAGAAATGTGACAAGTGTCCTCCTAATTTTACTTGTTTATTATATAGCATAGATTGTTTTTCATAAATATATATATATATATATATTAAGTTTATTTCTTCACAATGTTTATGTTTTTAAACTTAAATTTCACAAAATGTTATTGAAAGTCAAGACAACTACTTTTTATTTTGTGAAAACGTTACATTTATATTAAACCGTTTGTTGTCTGGCTTTTTTTTTAACTTTAATGCTAAAATATTTAGTAACAATATTATGTTTTTTTGTTGGTAATGTCGATCTCTCACCAACCAAACCAATCTCAAAATCAACATTAAAAAGGTAGATAGTGTATATTATAGATAACATCAATTTCTTATATGTTTTATATTGGTTAAGAGATTATGACCTATACGAAAAATTAAAAAACCATCAAACTAATTTGTTAATGATTGTTTTTTTTTTGTCATGAACAAATTGTACATAGGATATAACATCATCTTTTATATATATAGTAATACTATACTTAAGTTAAAAGATAAAAAAAAATGTTTGATTTTATGATATATTTTTTTAGAAAAATCATATCATATAAAAAAATTATTAAGTTTTCAAAATTGAGGAAGAAATTTTCTAGTTTTCTGTTTGTGTGTAAAGGGAGAAAGAAAGATTTAAATTAAAATAATTATAAATTAAAAAAAGGAGGTTAAAATGAAAATCATTAAATACGTAAGATTCAATTTCTACCTATAGGACTGAAAATGATTTATGTGTGTGTAAGATGCGGATATAGTAGAACGAAAATATAACATTTGTCATTCCTGCACGTTGGTTTTACTCAAATTCTATTTTATATGGTAGCCGCAAGACTTCCCATAGTGGAGGTCTTGGGTTCGAATCCTACCAGGTCAGGGGGTTTACCCAGTTGGGGGGTTCCTTCTGTGGTGGACTGCCCTAGATGTTCTAGGTGTTGTCCCGGGGAAACTCAATTATCCTAGAATATCTAGCAGTCATGAGATCGTTAAATAATAATCTATACTAATAAATAAAGATTTAACTTGGACACTTGTTACTTCGTTATGCCTTCTCACATTAGTTTTCTCGTCTCTCTCCTAATAAATATGCATTTATCTTATTAAATAATAATGATATTATAAATATATTGTTAAAGAAAAATATTAATTATATTAAATAAGAATATATAATAGGAAATCAAAATATAGCTAATTAAAGAAAAATACTAATTTGTTATATACACACATTTTTATTTGATATATCTCGAAACGATCATAATAGTCTAACAAGTTATGACGTATTTACAAATTTAAATTTATAAGTTATATCATTTTCAATATACAACCCGTGTAATGCACGGGATTCTAACCTAGTTAACAAATAAAAAGCAATTAATAACTATTGGATTATTAGGTGTATGAATCGCCATCATCCTCACGTTCTCGTTTATATGATTTTTAATTCTCATTTTTTTTCTTTGATTTTAAGTCTATGTTTTCTGTGATAAACAGGATTTACTATAAATGCAATTCTTCACAAAAATGTGAGGCAAAAAGGCGTGTGGAGCATAATAGATCCGACCCAGATTTGATAACTTTGAAATACACTGGCCACCATAACCACCCAATACCGACATCCACGATGAACTCAAAAATGAATGATCACATGGGAAACTTTGCTGATTTGGAAAAGAGCAATTGAATGGCTTCCTGTTGTTGTCAAATAAGGTTGCATTTGCAACCATTAGTGTCGTTGTCGTTACTTTTTTTTTTTTTTTTTGGCTTTTTAGCATATATTAAAGGCTTTTTCTAACCACACACGGAATATTGCTAATTGGACCCGCCGCCGATCTATACGCCCTCGTATAGGGCAATACGAGGGCGTATAGAATTCAGTCACTGCCAACAGAATGCCACGTGTCATTCTCTGTCTGGCGGCTGGTCCAATACGTGGCGTATTGACCTATACGCAGCGTATGAGGCACGGGTTATATTTTTGCTTCAAAAGTTGGAAGATTTGGAGTTTATGAATCCTATACGTGGCGTATTGACCTATACGCCACGTATAGGTATTTTTTATTTAATTATATTTTTTTATTTATTTATATTTTGTTTATTTTTATTTTAATTTATATAAACATTTGTATATTTTATTTTTTTTAAACATTTGTTAAATTTTTAAAGTATAACCAAGCAAAATATTAAACATTACAAACCAAACAAAATATTAAACATTACAATCAAACAAAATATTAAACATTACAACCAAACATAATATTAAACATTACAACCAAACAAATAAACTAAACATTATATACATTACATCAAAAAATTAAATATATACATCAAAATGTTTTACATACATAACAACGAAAGAAACAAAATACAAATAAAAGAACTAAATCTAACCGTCTCCGCCGTCACCCTGACCGGCTCCGGCGTCACCCTGACCCGCCCCGCCCTCACCCTGAACGGGGTCGTCCGGATAATGACGTGGCGGTGGTAGTGGGGGTGGCTCGATGCCGGCGGCTCGTGACTGATTCACGAGCTGTCCAACCGCCCACATCATCAGGTCCTCCATGCGATCGAGTTGACGACCCTGTCGTCGTGAGTCGGCAACAAGGCCATCAAGCACTGCCTGGGTAGCCCTATCCAGCCTAACAGACCGACGCACGTGTCGGGGATGCTGTGGCGGATGCTCGTGGACCTGCTCGACGTGTGGCGGCTCGTCCTCAATCGCTATACCCTGTAGCGGCTGAGGCATATGCGGGTCCCCCTGTCCAGGCATCTGCGGCAACGGCACCGGGACCCAAACCTGGTCCTGGACGGCCCCTACGAACCGAAGGCCCTGCGGGAATCGGTGCGTGATGCGCATGCCGCTCGCCGTGCGACGGTCTAATCGGACAGGGGGAATGGCCGGTAACATCGCAGGCTCATGCTGGTCAAATGGTAAGACCGACCGCATGATATGCGTGATGAAAGCACCGCCATATAAAAGTCCGCGCTTCTGTCGCATATAGGCAGAAGCAAAATAAAGCGCCATGCTAGTGGACAGGTCGCACCGCCTCCCAGTAAGCAGGCAGAAAAGGAAGAAAAGATCTCTATCAGTGCACCACTCACGGCTTTTCAGACGCGGTGCGATCGACGTCGAAATAAGCCGGTGCAGATATCTATACAAAGGGTCTCTAATACCCGAGACCCTCCCCTTGGTACCCAACCAAGGACTATCTGAAATCAAGCCCCAAAAAACAAGGAGTTCCTCCTTGTCCACCTCTGTCACCGCCTCGGTGAAAAGCGGCGTCACCGTCTCAGGCTCGTAGTATAAGCCCGTCGTGACGGCCCACTGACTGAGGGTCTGACGGTAAACGACCCCAAAAATAGAAAAAGAAATACGATCCGGGTCAATATCCGGCGCCTCTCCGGGTAGAGGCTGCAGCCCAGTCTCTGAGTAGATGAACGTCGAAAGAAACTCGACGACCAGCTCTCGGTATGTCTCCGCAAAAGAAAGGTCAAAAAGACGCGACCATGGCGTGTCCTCGCCGATGATGGCCCTGGCTCGCTCGGCCTCTTGCACCTCCTCGAGGAGGGCCCAATCCACCGCCGTACCTGGACCCATCTGCACCTCCCGGAGCTTCTGGCAACGGGAAAAAGCCTCCGTATCGGGCGGAAAATCCAGAAATGGGTAGTGCGCAAGATCGTCTAGCTGATCCATCTCAATATCATTATGATCCGCCATATCTGATAATAATTAATTGTTTTTAATTTTTTAATTTAAATAATAATATAATATTGTTTAAATTTTAAATAATAAATAATAATATAATATTGTTTAAATTTTAAATTATAAATAATAATATAATATTGTTTTTAATTTTAAATAATAAATAATAATAATATATTGTTTTTAATTTTAAATAATAAATAATAATAATATATTGTTTTTAATTTTAAATAATAAATAATAATAATATATTGTTTTTAATTTTAAATAATAAATAATTATTAATTTTTTAAAAACCTATACGCCACGTATAGGCTTATACGTGGCGTATAGGCGGTTGCCGGGCAAAATAAGCCATACGCAGGCCAATTAAGCCATACGCGGGCGAGTTGCCGGGTAAACCAAGCCATACGCGACCAGTTAAGACCATACGCAGGCTAGTGACCGAGTAAACCAAGCCATACGCAGCGTATAGATTTATACGTGGCGTATGGCTTCATCGTCTTCCTAGGACGAACTATACGCCACGTATAGCCCTATACGTAGCGTATAGCTCTTAAGTTCAGACCTAAAAATCGCTAATCTACCCAGTTTTACCCGCTAATATTCAATTAAAACCTAACATTAATGATCGTGGGTTGAGACACGTACCTTTACAAAGTTTTTTTGAGGCCACAATCCAAATCAACGAGCGGGTAGCGTATGGCTTTGTGTTTGTTTGTTTGATTCTCGACAGCATACTTCTTTTGACCTGATCGGGTTGTGACATGATTTTGTTTCTCACTTGACCCAGTACCTTATCCACGTCTACATTTTCATCATCGACAAACGACGGTTTTAAATCAAGTTTCCTCCAGAAGACGTCCACCGCATCTAGAGGGATTATGCCACCTGTATTTTAAACGAAATAGTCAGAACATTTTGAAAAGCACACGGCAACCCACAAATACTAAATAGTCAGAACAGTTTACCTGTAGCTTCGATATCTGCCAGACGACAAGCACACGGCAACCCACAACTACTGAAAAGTTGGCACCCACACGTTGCATTTTGTTTCCGTATATTTGATAACTTGTACCACTCGTTTTCTATCAAATCTAGAGCTTTATGTGAAACTTTACCGTGCAGGTTATCAAACAATTCAATAGCTATGTGGCTGTCCATTTTCCTTATCAGGCTTGTTCCAAACCCAAACTGTAACTGATAATACTGATCTGATACAATTTCATCAACAAACCCAACAAGTCTATCTAGCGAGCTGTTAGCGTTTCTAAGATAGCTCTTTAAGAGCGAATGCTGGCTCTCGACTCGGTTCGTTGTATGTTGACCAAAATTGAGGTTTCTGTTGGACCACGCCGATACAAACTTTTCTTTATACGGGTCCAGCCAATTTTTAGTCACATAATCTATAACTCCTGGAAAAATATTTAATATTGAATAAATATTTAAATACTGAAAATATTAAATATTTAATATTTAAAACTTACTTCCTCGTTTGGCTGCATACAGACGTTCGTAAAGCCGGTTGAAGTTGTACTGGTATATATCTGGCGTGGGAGACTCACATAATACCGACCATGAATACTTGAAATTTTTCCAGTCTTCGTCTGTAAATGATGCCCTGCAATGTTTTGCGATATTCTCGTGTATGTGCCACCGACATAGGTTCTTGGAACAGCCCGGAAATATTTTATCACACGCGTTCATAAGAGCTTTGTCCCTATCTGTTACTATCACACGCGGCTCCATACACTTTTGCAACATTGCTTTTATTTGAAGTAGCACCCAGACGAAGTTTTCCTCCCGTTCTTTTGATATAAATGCATGAGCGACGCAAAACGACTGGTGTGTGGAGGTCACACCGACCACTTGGACAAATGGAAGTTTATACATGTTTGTTTTGTAGGTCGCGTCGATCATCAACACGTGCGGGAAAGCACGCCACATCTCGTACGATTTCGGATGAACAAAGAATATCTCCTCCACACTATTTGTGACAGGATCTTCTCGAGTATAGTAGACGTATTTTTTAGAAGAAAGCAGGTTTTCCAGAATCTGTATTGGAGTTTCACCGACTCTCGTTTCGTTTTTTATCTTTTGTATAGCATTATAAATGTCCTTTTTAATGCAACTACTCTCTGGGTTTTGTTCCCTTATAGTTGCCAGAATGTTTCGTGGCAACATGTTTTGCGAGTACAACTTCCCCACCAAAAGTTGTTCCGACTGACACAGTCTCCTTGCAAACGAGTGCGCCACAAGATGTTGACTAGGATCGTGGTTATGACTGTCATCCTTCACCGTTAATTTCCAATCACCAGTATTTTCTTGATACTCTCCTTCCAATTTAAAGGGACAACCTATTTTTTTGCTACCGGCACGTCTAACCGTGGCAGTAGACGCACGTTCGCCGTGACGGTCACACACAAGCCACACCTTGATAAACGGTTCCGTCGGATCGTCGCCTTTTCTCCTCGATCGTCGGGTGACAAGGACGTAACCATTCTCACGTCCTCTCCGCATAGCCCAATCCACCAACTGTTCACGAGACTGAAAATTCTGGTCAGTTTTATACGACACATTTTGATGGTTTTGTTCTTCGTCTTTGGAGTCGTCGGTTTGTTGTGTCGGGTAAGAGACTTCACCGCACACGAAGTTGTTAGTTTGTTGTGTCGGGGAGGAGACTTCACCGTATACGAAGTCGTTCGTGGGTTGTGTAAGGTAAGACGGTTCACCGTATACGAACTCGGGATTGCTCAGTGGCTCGTTCAAATCTGGAAGCCTTACCCGTTGATTAGAATAAACGTCGGACGAGACCTCCTCCCAGTTCACCTCTTGAACGCCAGAACTTTGCGGGTTGTTTTCCAGCGACTCGTTAGAATATACCTGAAAACCGTAGTTACCATCCCACCACCAAGACATGTTTATAATTTTTGAGAGATTGTTTGAAATTTTTTTGAACGATACGTTCGAATGAGAATTTTGCATGGTTAAATACACAAAATTTGGCCCCTATACGCATCGTATAGGGCAATACGGTGCGTATAGGATTCGGGTCAAACCTGGTCAAACCTCGTATACGCATCGTATAGGTCAATACGATGCGTATAGCGTACGAGGTACTTTCTGCAACTAGTCAACATCACATCGCTATACGCTCCGTATAGATCTATACGTGGCGTATAGCGATGTGATGGTTGACTAGTAGCAGAAAGTACCTCGTACGCTATACGCATCGTATTGACCTATACGATGCGTATACGAGGTTTGAATGACCAGGTTGTACGAGGATGTCAGGCATGGGAAATTGTGAAGGGATATACGCATCGTATTGCCCTATACGATGCGTATATGGCCAAGTCCATTTAGCAATTCCCGTGTGTGGTTAGTAGTCCCCATATTAAATCAACCTTGTGATTGTCTTTTCATACAATCTCTTATCTTAAATCAAAAAGATTAAAACTTCACGTTTTTTTACAAACTGAGACTATAAATATAGTAGTGGTCATAAAATATCTATTAAATAATATATTTTTAAAACCGTTCATTTTTTAAAAGCATTCATATTTTTAAATCGTTCTCTTTTTAAAATTGTTCGTTTTTAATATGGTTGTCATGGCGGTTTTAAAACGAACAGTTTAAAAGCGAACGGTTTAAAAAACGAATTATATTATAAAAAAGGTTTATAAACGATCGATTTAAAAAAAACGATAATAAAAAAAAGGTTTAAGATCGAACGATTAAAAAAAAGAAAACAATTTAAAAAAATGTTTAAAAAAAGATTAATTTTAAAAAAACAAACGATTTTAAGAAACGAACGATTTAAAAAAAAACGTTCACTTAAAAAAACGAACGCTTTAAAAAATCGTTCATTTAAGAAAACAAACGAATTTAAAAAAAGAACGGTTTAAAAACGAACGATTTTAAAAAATGAACGACTTGAAAAATATATTATTTAATATATATTTTTCAACCACTACTATATTTTATATTCTCAGTTTATAAAAAAACGTAAATAATAAACTTATATCACAATTTTAAAAGTAACAATAAAAACCTTCAAATTTAAAATATAAACTTTTTTTTTATTTTATAGTGTACAAATGTATACAGGATGATATTTTATGTTAATATAATTAGATATTTTTAACTACTTTATTTTCTTAAAAATATTTAAGGAATTAAAACTAGCAAACAAATGATTAAATCAATAAATTATTTTATTTGAAGTTATCCATTAAGATTATGAGAGAGAAACAAATGAAAATTTACTCTATTTTGATAAATAATTTTCAACCAACACATTTTTGATAAATAAGTTTTTTAAGAACACTATTTTAAAAAAAAACTTACTTCATTAGGATTCCACAATCCCATCAAATTCAGCATTTCTGGTTATAATTTTCATAAACATAATTTATTTATAATCATATAATACAATAAAATATTATATTACATTATAATATTGTATCGTATTATATTGCTTAATTATATGATATTATATAATTATTACATCATATTATATTATATTACATTAAGTTGCATCGTATTATTGTAATTACTATCTTAGAACCCGTGTCTACATACGGAGTGAAAAATATCTATAAATAAATTTTTTAAATGTTTGTATATATATATTTTAGAGGTGTAAAAATGTATTACATATACTAAGGATAGAAAACAAAATTCAAAATATGTAAAAATTAATAAATAATTGGGTTTCGAAAATACGTTAATTATTATTTAACGTAATTTGACTTTGATATACTATTTGATTAAAAATAAAAGTTACATAATTAGATTTTAAAATTTCTTATAATAAAGGCTAATTTAAAATAAATGTGTTTTATTAGTATAATTAGTATTTTCTTTAAAAATATATTGTTAACAAAAGATAGATGTGTATTTAATAAAAAAAGAGAGGCGGAAAAAAATTGATAAGAATAAATATGAAGGTGACACGTGACATTAAAAATATTTATTTATTAGACAGTATAGATTATTGTTATTATTTTTGTTTGGTAAGCATATTACATTTATAAGAAAAGTTTCAGGTAAAAATGATTATAATTCTAAGAAAGGTGAAAAGGATTTAGGAGCATTAAATAAAATTGTAGAAAATATTTAATGGCTGAGATTAAATTGTAGGAGAAAAAGTTGTTGGAATGGTATTTTAGTCTTGACCACTTTTGTTGACTTTTTATCAAAACGTTTACATACGACATTATTTTTTTTTAAATTACACCATAAAACGAGCGTTTTTTATCTTTAAAACGAGTATAGGGTCGTTATATACAAAAACGAAAAAAAAAATGTTTTCCAACTCATTGTGTAATTTGTCAGGTCATTGTGTAATATCAGTTCATTGTGTGATATCAGGTCCGGTCATTGTGTAATATCAGGTCTGGTCATTGTGTAATATCAGGTCTAGTCATTGTGTCAAATATTTTTCATCATTGTGTTATATGTATTCATCATTGTGTAATTCGCTCATTATTGTGTAATTCGCTCAAATGTCAAGTCATTGTGTAATGTAAGGTCTGGTCATTGTGTAATATGCTCATTTTGTCAAATATTTTTCATCATTGTGTTATATGTATTCATCATTATGTTTTACGTTTTCCAGCTCATTGTGTAATTTGCTCTAATATGTCAGCTCATTCTGTAATATTAGGTCTGGTTATTGTGTAATTTGCTCATTTTATCAAATATTTTTCATAATTGTGTTATATGTATTCATCATTGTGTTTTACGTTTTCCAGCTCATTGTGTAATTTGCCAAGTCATTGTGTAATATTAGTTCACTATGAAATAGCAGGTCTGGTCATTGTGTAATATCAGGTCTAGTCATTATGTAATATCAGACCTTATATTACACAATGATCATTATGTCCTCCCTTTAAAAACAATACAATGACACACGTCAAGCCCAAAATCCTTCTTATTTTTAAAACCCTTTTTACCATAACCTATATTTGCATTAATATATTTATTCAATATTATTTTATTTTATTTAGCTATTTTTTTATCAAACATGTTTACATATTAATGAGGACCAAAGGCGAGCAAACCATTTTAAGATATGCAACCGAGAATATATAACCAACTTAAAACATATTTGGTTAAGTGTATTTACAAGTGTTCATAGAGTAGTTTTTTATTTTGAGTAAATTTCAAATTTGTCCTTTATAAATGTATGAAATTATATGGTGTGTCCTTACGTTTCAATAATTACGCTAAATGTCCTTTTTTTAAAATTTTGTACATATTTCGTCATTTCTACTAACTGGTTTTAAAATTGTAGTAGTTAAGTTTAGTCATGTGTGTTGCACATGAGGGAAATATGATCATTTTACCATATAAATGATAAAAGAAAATGTAATTTACTTTAAAAAAATATCAATTAAAAAAACTCTCTCTCTCTAAATTCATCCACTCTTTACTCTCTTCTCCTCTTTGTAAATAAACCAGGAACACCATGACCACGCTTTGCCGGCAGCCACTGCCACTACGCTTTTCCGTCAGCCACCATCACCATACCCGTTCAAAAGGATTCAAAGAAAATCATATAGGATCAGGACCAGATGCGACGTATCGTGTATGATATAATCTTCTTCTCCGATCGCCAACTGGTGCCCTGCTTGTTCTTATAAGCAAAATGTGAGGCATTGCCAAAGATTCTCATTGGGTTCATAATCAAGCCAGCTCTATGAAATCAAACCCTAGTCGACAAACCAATAGTAATCACACAATACATAGCACCAGTGGCGGACCCAGGAACTTTTTCCATAGGTGTTGAAAATTTTCGGTGTTCAAATATCTGTAAATATGGATTTTTTTTGTCGGGTCGTGTCATTAAATTTTTTTACCAAATTGAGTCAGGTAACCGAAATATTTTCAGTTTTTAGTGTAGTTCAAAGGCTTTTTGATTCAGTTCATAAACTGAGAGTTTTTAATTTGGTTTATATGACTTCGGTTTTAAAAAACACTCTGAGATGTTGAGGTCACAAAAGTCGAGGCATGATGTGCAACCAAAAGATGCTTAGAAAAAAAAACAGAAAACGCATTCATGTTATTCTAATATTTTTATTTATCATAATATACAAACAATATAACTTAAATGTCAACTAAAGAGTCATTGAAAACCTCTATAATACTTAACTTAATCCACTGCAACACTCAAACTTTAAAACCTACTACGACACACGACCCCTTTATATTCCCTCTCTCTTTCTTTTATATTGTAATATACAATTCTAACACCCCCTTTTTCTCTAATACAATGCTACCGGACCAAAGTTGCTCATCTCCCTCCTACTCTTTTTTTTTTTTTAATTTATGCAACTCTCTAATCCTCGAAAGTGACTTGCTTGAGTTGTTTTCGTTTAACAAAATCACGCTCGATTGGTGATGGCTTAACAAGTTTATATTTGTGAGTTTTAAATTATTTTTTTGGTGTTGTTTTGGTCAGAATGATTTCATGGGGGTCGGTGTCAAAATTTCATGGAGGTCACTCGTGATTAGATCATATATATTACAAAAGAAAGTTTTTTTTTCATGGGTGTCGGGCGACCCCCATCCCAATAGGGTAGGTCCGCCCTGCATAGCACGCAAATACACGTAAATGAAATCTATATGATAATGAAGGTTTCAATTAAGCCGACATACAAATAATGAGGATTTTTACTACACCGACGATGATGACACTATGGAATTCACAGTACTTATGTGCCGTCTTTGCATCGGGTGGTTTGTTGGAAGCCTTAGGTAGAAACCGAACTTTGCTTCTTCTGTTGCTAGGATTTCCTATAGGGTTTTGGTAAGTGCTGTAAATTGTAGGGTGTAACATTTCTGATTTTCATTATCTATATTTCAATATAATGTGATACATTTCTAACCCAATTCTAGTACACTGATTTGTTCTATTCGTACCATCAATTAAATACTATGTTTCAATCCGCAAATTTTACACGAGTATATCCTATTAAATTCTACATAAGTTCATATTTATACAAATCGATCAAAACTGAAATTTACAAGAACTGCCTTTATAAATTAACAAGAAACCCTAATAGGCACGGTCACGCCTCGTTCTGGCACGGTCGCGCCAAGTGCCTTGGCACGGTCGCGCGCCTTGCTTTAGAACGGTCGCGCCCGGTGCTTTGGCACGGTCGCGCCGCTCGTCAACTGAAACGTAAATGCAGCCTTTAATCGCGGAATCGTTTGATTTCGTAACCGTTGCGCATGTTTCTACCATTAACAACCCAATTAAGAATTTTAATCATCATATTTACAACAAATAAACTCAATTATACCGATTCATCTCAAAACCGTCAATTCACTTTCGCAAGACCACAAATTCCTCCATTACGATCCAAATTCTCTCAAGCAAACGCACTATCGATCCTCTCTGAAGCTCCCGAAAACACTGAGTCAGCCGGAGTTGCAGCAAAAGGGCACCGGAGATCAAACCGTCGTCGCCGGAACAAGTTCCTACCGTACTCTATCGATACATCATCCTTCCGGGTAATTGAAACCTCCTACACCTTCGTTTTAGTCTATAGATCAAAAGCCCTAACCTAATTTGGGCTTGCAATAACTGATTTAACGCGAACCCGAATCTAGGGTTCATTCCAAAATGGTTTAATCGAATCCTACTCAGTATATGTTTTAAACACAATTAACCTATACCAACAGACTAGTAATCACCTAATGGATGAAAGCCCTATGATTTCCAACATTAAGAATATAATATTTAAGCAATTCGTTTCTATTTTGGAACAGACACGGTCGCGCTAGTCTTCTAGCGTGGTCGTGCTTCATGAGACACGGCCGTGCCAATACCAGCACGGTCGTGCCTCACACACTCAGACCCGGTCATGCCTCTTGGCTAGACTTGGTCGTGCCTCAGAACCCCAGACACGGTCGTGTCTGGCCCAAACACGGTCGTGCCTGGCCCAAACACGGTCGTGCCTAGTGAACAGCTTAGTTATGTCTTCTGTTTGATCAACACGGTCGCGCCCTGACTAGCACGGTCGCGCCCGAGGTTCTAGCACGATCGTGCCTTGTCCCAGGCACGGTCGTGTGTGTGAGAATATCTTGGCAGAATACCAAATTTATATTTTAATAAAAACAATAAGCATTTCAAATGAATTTTTAGATAAAAATAACTGATTTTATAAAAATTTATATTAACTTTATTTAAAAAAAAAAAAAGAGTTCAAATTTCTATTCTAAAATGAATAGAAATTATTTATTTAAAACCTACAAAATTAAATTATTATTAAACCCTACACTTAGATATTATTTATACAAACCCTTTTACGCATATTTATAAAAAAAATAGATTAACGAAAGTTATCTACTAAATTTATATTTAGTATAAAACGCTCGATACATTTTTATAACTGAACAACTAGGTTACATATTTTATAAATAAATAAGGTAAAAATTATTTATTTAATTTATATTTAAGAATTATTTATTTAAGTTATACTTAATTACCCCTAACACCTATATTATTTTTATAACTAAGTAAATAAATAAATTTTGTTTTATTATTTAGTTATCCCAAACTCAAACCTTAATTTTATACAACACCATTCAAGTACGAATCACTAACACCTACAACTTCAATTCCTTATACACACATCCAATTCAACCCTAGACTTAGACATAAACTATTGTGCACACTATTGATTCATACATATTACACTCTAGGTTAAAGTTGTGCATTACGAGGACCTCGTTACTATCTAGTCTCTCGTGTTACCTACGCCTTTTGAATCAAGTGAGTTTACATAGCCCCTTTTCATTTTTGTACATTTTGGGGTGAAATATGTTGTGTATTGGAAACTATTTGCAATTACAAATACAATTCTACACTATGACTATTTGTGTAATTTGTGCTTTTGTGCTTGAATGCTATGAACCGAACTACATATACATGACACACTCGTACAATCATTAACTCAGTACAAGCCAACGGTTAACATTGATAGATCTATTGAGTCTGACAAACCCACCCAGATTGGGGTGATTGTTACCGACAACACAATTTTGCATGCTAGTTACAAAGGTTTGATTGTACTTGGTTACACAATAGTTGCTCTCCATAAATGCCTTATTTTATCATGCTATGTAAGGATTTGTTTATTCATAATCTATATGCTATCTATATACAAACCTGTGTATGCTCACGAACTTTTTAGTTGACCTTATTTTATTCATGTTTCAGGTGCTAATATGTGAGTTTGATCAAGACATGCTACACATAGGCTTTGGACTTAGTTAAATTTAAATAAAGAATATTATGTATTTCCATTATGCACTTGTTTGAATTTGTTTGTGGTTGAATCGTTTGAAATGAAATTTGATGATTAAATTATTGAAATCTAGTCAACCTTGTGCTCATGAACAGTCTACATGTCCCGCCCCGACGTTTCCGCCGCCGGTTGGGGTGTGGCAGATTGGTATCAGAGCCTTGGTTATAGGGAACTAGGTTATTAAACACCCTTGACCTAGACTATAACGTTAGGACACCCACTTATGCCATGCTTCATGATTATGTGATATGTGCTACATGCTATGTGTTACATGCTTACTATGATTAGTTGTTATTTCGTTTTGATGCCTATATATTATATTTCTTATCATTTAGTTCGTTTTCCTAATTTCCCAGTTTCAAAACCATAAATCCCCAAATACGCCATACGCAAACACTAAATTCATAGTGCGATCCCTAAATCGGTGGAGATGGAGGAGCAGCATGAGCCCGAAGAACCGAACACTGACTTATTAAGATATACTTAAATAATAATTAAATAAACGATATCCCTACCTATACCCTAAAACTCCATAATATTCTTACCTACTCCTCTATCATCATCTTCTTAGCATGTGGAAACTTCATGGATCTAAATCTATCAAAAAAAAATATTTCTTTATTTCCTCGTTAAGGCTTTTAAACTTTGTTAATTATTTGAGGACACGTGCAATCTGGAAGAGTGACACCTGTATTCTGGGTTTTCTGTCTAGGAAAGCATTTCGCATAAATCCCAATCAACCGAGGGACACGTATGCTTTCCTGGGAATTCTCGGGATGAGTGTTTACTAATAGGCTAAAGCATGTCTCCTTGAAAATTATATGAGTTTAATTAACCTTAATGTGTCATAGTATTCAAGTGATTTTATCACTATTTTAGTACAATCCAAAGTATGATTAATTATTTTATTTACTATCTTATCCTTTTAAATCCAAATAACTTTCATAAGTTCTTACATCTTTTCTTGTCTTGTGCAAATCTGTAGAATGCCTCCCCGTCGTGCTATCGTGACCAACAACACCGATATTGCTACCATCCTTGTACAACTTGTAAATCAACTCACTCAAGCTAATGGGGCCGCCAATGGTAACCATGGAGCTAATGGGGGTGGTGGTGCCAACCCACCACAATGCACCTTCAAGCACTTCAACTCATGTAATCCTCTTAAGTTCTATGGTACCGAAGGAGCTACGGGACTTCTTCAATGGTTTGAAAGTATTGAGAATACCTTCCTCAATAGTGACTACCTCGATAACCTTCGTGTTCGTCATGCCACAAGTGTCTTACAAAAACGGGCACTCACGTGGTGGAATGGGGAAAAGAGAACTAGAGGCGTGGAAGTAGCAATGGCCTTACCTTGGGATGAGGTTAAAAGACTAATGACCGAAGAATTTTGTCCTCGAAATTAGGTAAAGAAACTAGAAGCCGAGTTTTGGGATCTTGCCCAAGATGGTGGTGAAAGTCTAGCTTACACAACTCGGTTCCATGAGTTGAGTCTCCTTGTGCCCCATATGGTCACACCTTTATCCCGCTGCATTGAGAAGTATATTGGTGGATTACCTAGGCAAATTCAAGATACTGTCTTAGGGAGAAATCCCGCAACACTCGAAGATGCTATCCGCTTATCTGCTACATTAACCGACAACCATGTGAAAGCAGGAACTCTGACTAGAAAAGGCACCAAGAAAGTTCCCGACACTGCAACCCCTCCCACACACATCAAAGAAGCCACAACTGAACCCTCCCGTAATAATAAGAAAAGAAAGACTAGAAACTATGCTATGGTCACTCCTGCTATCACTGTTAACCAAGCTGCACCTATGGTTCAAGCACCAGCCAAAAAGCCATATGTTGGGATCTACTCACTCTGTGCCACATGCAACTATCACCATCTCCAAAACATTTCATGTCGCCTTTGCACTCACTGTGGGAAATATGGCCATACTGTCAATGTTTGTAGATCCAAAGCACTTGCAGGCCAAATCAACCCACCAAACCGAACCAACCCCCAAGTGGCTAATCAAGGTGTTCCCGCTATTGCAAATGGGCGTGCTTGTTATGAATGTGGTAACCCAAATCATTTCCGTGATCAGTGCCCAAGGTAAACCAATGCTAGACAAGGTGGGGCTCGTGGGCGTGCTTTCAACATAAACGCCAATGAAGCTCAAGCCAACAATGATGTGGTCAACGGTACGTTCCTTGTTAATAGTCAATATGCCTCCATTTTATTTGATACTGGTGCCGACAAAAGTTTTGTGTCACTTAACTTTGAACCCTTACTTGCAAAGCCACGATCCCAATTAGAGAAAACCTTCACCGTCGAAGTAGCAAATGGTGACTCCCTTACAATTGACTCTGTTATTCACGACTGCCCGCTAGAACTTAATGATCATACATTTCCAACCAACCTTGTACCAATGCCACTAGGGAGTTTTGATATCATCATAGGCATGGATTGGCTATCAAATCATCATGCCGAGGTCATCTGTTCCGAGAAGTGCATCCGAATACCTTTACCGTCGGGAGAAACGTTAAGAGTCTTTGGTGAAAAGCCTTGCAAAGGACTCAAATTAATGTCATGCACTACCGCCCAAAAGTACTTACGAAAGAAGTACATAGCCTTCTTAGCTCATGTTGTTCAAAAGGATGTCAAGGAGAAGAGTATCCAAGACATTCCCATCATTCGGGATTTTCCCGAAGTATTTCCTGAAGATCTATCCGGTCTTTCACCCGTTCGACAAGTAGAATTTCGCATTGACCTTGTACCTAGAGCTAACCCCTTGGCTAGAGCTCCTTACCGTCTTACACCTTCTAAAATGCAAGAACTTGCAAGCCAACTTCAAGAGCTCTCCGACAAGGGCTTCATTCGTCCAAGTCATTCACTGTGGGGTGCACCCGTCTTATTCGTCAAGAAGAAGGATGGATCATTCCGCATGTGTATTGACTACCGCGAACTCAACAAGCTTACCATCAAGAACCGTTACCCTTTGCCTAGGATTGATGACCTCTTCGATCAACTTCAAGGCTCTACTTACTTCTTGAAGATTGATCTTCGGTCTGGTTATCACCAACTCCGTGTACAAGAGGAAGATATTCCAAAGACTGCTTTCCGAACAAGGTATGGTCACTACGAGTTCATGGTCATGCCTTTTGGACTAACCAATGCACCCGCGGTCTTCATGGACCTCATGAATCGTGTGTGCAAACCGTACCTTGATAAATTCGTGATCGTCTTCATTGACGATATCTTAATCTACTCCAAGACTAAAGCCGACCATGAGCAACACCTTAGACTGGTTTTGGACCTCTTGAGTAAGGAACAACTATATGCCAAATTCTCCAAGTGTGAATTTTGGTTAAAGGAAGTTTAATTTCTTGGTCATATCGTTAACGACAAGGGAATTCATGTTGACCCTGCTAAGATCGAAGCGGTTAAGAATTGGAATGCCCCAAATACCCCCACCGAAGTTCGTTCATTTCTTGGTCTTACGGGATATTATCGTCATTTCATCTCAAGTTTCTCTAAGATTACTGTCCCTTTTACCACTTTGACCCACAAGGGTAAAACTTATGAATGGGGACCAAAACAAGAAGAAGCTTTCCAAACTCTCAAGCAAAAGTTGTGCAATGCTCCTATTTTGACTCTCCCTGATGGGAATGATGATCTAGTTGTCTATTGTGATGTTTCTAACCAAGGTCTCGGTTGTGTCCTCATGCAACGAGGCAAAGTAATCGCTTACGTTAAGACAACTCAAGATTCACGAGAAGAATTATACGACGCACGATCTCGAGTTGGGTGCGGTCGTATTCGCATTGAAGATTTGGAGACATTACCTCTATGGCACAAAGTGTGTGGTGTTCACCGACTACAAAAGTCTCCAACACATCTTCAACCAAAAGGAACTCAATATGAGGCAACGACGTTGGGTTGAACTCCTTAACGACCTGACTGCGAGATTCGTTACCATCCCGGCAAAGCGAATGTTGTAGCCGACGCTTTGAGTCGAAAGGACCATGTCATGCTTCATTGTGTCCGAATTCAAACCGACATTCAAAATCGCATCTTAGAAGCTCAACACGTCTCAGTCACCGAGGGTAACATGTACGAGGAAATGTCGTGTGGTGTTGAACTTCAGCTTGAACCGAAACCCAATGGCTTACTTTATTACTTGAACCGTATTTGGGTTCCCGATCGCGATGATCTCCGTGCATTTCTCATGAACGAGGCTCATAAGACTCGTTATTCTATTCATCCTGGTGCGGATAAAATGTACCAAGATCTTCGCCAACAATATTGGTGGCCCGGTATGAAGAAAGACATTGCCCTCTATGTTGCCAAATGTCTAACTTGCTCCAAAGTCAAAGCCGAACATCAACGTCCTTTCGGCTTACTCGAACAACCGGAAATCCCCGTGTGGAAATGGGAGAATTTAGCTATGGATTTCATTACCAAACTCCCTCGTACTTCAAGTGGTTATGATAGCATTTGGGTGATTATTGACCGTCTCACCAAATCTGCTCATTTCTTGCCTGTCCGTGAAGACTATTACCTCGGAGCTTGGCCTTCTATTTATATTATGCATTTGGTGAGCTTGTGACTG
Source organism: Smallanthus sonchifolius (assembly GCA_023525975.1). Taxonomy (NCBI): domain Eukaryota; kingdom Viridiplantae; phylum Streptophyta; class Magnoliopsida; order Asterales; family Asteraceae; genus Smallanthus; species Smallanthus sonchifolius. Next base: position 306,611 of record CM042042.1, read on the forward strand.
TTTTTATGTCCTTGGCAGGCACCTCGTCTTTTGGTCCATGCCTTTGTCTCGGAGATTCTCCCCAAAGGAGATAAGTCATTAATGCTGACCTTCTTCAGGTCCTTTTGCCAAGGTAAAAGGGGATGGGCACTATTCCTTGCCTGTGTGCTCTAAACCTTCCTTATTTACCTCTTTGCTTGGACTACCTTCTTTATTATATCACAGGCTTTTCGTGGTGAGCAAGCTGGGATCTTCCCCCAGTCGGGGCTGGGCCTTTCTTTACCTATTGGGTTTCGTTATGGGTTTTACTCGTGGTGGGCCATCTATTTTGTTGTTGGGCCACTGGCTCTACTTATTGGGCTACCCCCATCAAGGATGGAAAGAGAAAATCAGATATTCAATGAGTATGCGTCAGGGGATACTTTATTAGGTTTCACTATCATTCTCTGCTTAGATGAGGTTTTAAGCTTTGTTACCATCTGTAATTTGTGCTTCTATGTTGTATGTTTTTTTTATACTTTTGTATTTGTATGTTTGTAGGTAATCAAATTTATGATTTGGTTAGTTTATCTAGCTTTAAATGGGATAATGATGATGGGAATTTTAGCCCACCGATTCAGAAGAGATAGAGGGTGGCGGTGATGTGGTGTCAAAAAAGACGATGTGCCATTGGAGTTTTGGTTAAAGATAGGCATGGTTGTGGTGGTGAGTTTGGGAGGGATGGAGGGAGATTTTTAAAGTAAATTATAGTTTCCGTCCTTTATGTGGTAAAATGATCATATGGCCCTCATGTGTCTTGTACATGACTATATTTAATAAAAAAAAAAGTTAACAACAATTAGTAGAGACAAAACATGTGCAAATTTCCAAAAAAAAAGACATTTAGTGTAATTATTGAAGTGCAAGAACAAATCATGCAATATCATACATTTATAAAGGACATGATTTTTAATTTACTCTTTTATTTTTATTATATAATGTATTTTTTATTTATGTTTTATGTTTATCAAACAGTTTAATGTTTTTATTTATATGTTATTTTTATTAAATAGTTCAATGTTTTATTAATTAAATTATTTGTTTGAAATTAATTATTAAAAAAAATACTTAATCATAATCACTCACGCTCGCTAATAATATCCCTCGTCAGTGAGTGAGAAGTGAGTGAGTGACATGACGCCTATTTAACAATAATTTTTCGTTAACAATCACTAATCATACCCATTACCATGGTGCCAGAGCTAAGCATAACTAGATTTCGGTATAAATATGTATTACACTATTACTTTTACAAATCTGTCCAAGTGAATAAGATTTATATAGATATTCGTAATTTTCTTTTCCTGGATAATTTGTGATGTACCTAACCAAGTTCGCTGTTAATTTGTTATGTAATCTAACTTTGCAGTTGCAGTACATGGTTTGGTGAGGTTGTAGAGTAAGTGCTCTTAGTGGTGGTTTATAAAATATTTTATTTTAAATACTTTTATACTTTGTGTGTGTTTGAAAAAAAAAAAAAAAAAACTATTTAAAAAAAATTCTTGAGGGCAAAGGTTGAATATTAATTCAATGGCGAAGATCATGACACAGGTGTTCCCATTAACACAAAGAAAAAAATATAATCTAAGACCACGTACTAATACCATTTAAATTTGTATTTAGTCTACCACTTAATAAATAGTAATTAATTTATGAGGATTAATAGTATTTTGTTTACATCTACAAATTGAAGTCTTTTAAAAAGGTTTTCAAGATAAAATAAAATGAAAGAAAAAACCAAACGTATATAATATAAAGACGGAAAGATGAAGTAACGGCGTTAAAGAAAATGCGTATTTTAAACCTGGGAAAAATTATCTCAACAAGTGTTAGGGTTTGGAATCGGAGGTTTTAGGTGATATGGCGGAGCACACTGACGAAATGGAGCCAAGAGGCGACTCGTTTACGGAGAAGATTCAGCGCGACGATTCTTCTTCGTCGTCGGATTCTGATTCGGAGAAGAAGAAGCACGATGATGAGTTGAAAAAGAAGCATCCATGAAGTCTAAGATGTACCGCTTGTTTGGTAGGGAGAAACCAGTTCACAAGATTTTTGGTGGTGGAAAACGTAAGGATTTCAACTTCACTCACTCAGTCAGATATGTTATTTGTATATTTCTGTCCTCTGTTGTTGTAGTTAGTTACTTTGCAGTAACCTCATCTGCCCTTGGATTGTATTAGGAAGACTCACATCTGTTTTATTATAATATATTGTCCTGACCTGACTGATGCTTAGGTCTTGTGCAATTAGGACCTTTCCTCATGTATCACCAAATTATGTTTCCTTAACTTGATCACTCCCTTTGGTCATCTTACCCAGCTGCTGATGTATTCTTGTGGAGGAACAAGAAGATATCAGCCAGTGTACTTGGTGTTTTTTGAACTGCTTCAGTACCATCTGCTTACTTTGGTTTGCCACGTTTTGATACTCGCATTTGCACTTCTCTTCCTGTGGTCCAATGCTTCTAAGTTCATTAATACAGATTGACTAGATGTTAATGTTGAGATCATTGACTATTTGACTGACAGGTCTCCTCCACGTATCCCTGAAGACAAATTTCTTCAGTTTGCTGCTGGATTAAGGAATGAAATTAATCGGGCTCTTGACTCGCTACGGAACATTGCTTCTGGAAGGGATTTAAAGAAGTTCCTTGTATGTATGTTGTGTGATTCTTCTTCTCCCTGTTTTTAACTTATCTCACAACCATCCTTTTTACCCAACACTTGACAGGTGGTTTTTGGACTGTGGGTTCTCTCTATAGTGGGGAGTTGGTGCAATTTCTTGACATTGTTTTACATAAGTAAGGAGGGTTACTTGTTATTTCTTTCTCCCTGTTCGTTTTATATTAATGTTAACTAATTTAGGCAAAATGGAAAATTAATCGACAATTTTTAATTGTTTGCATTCATGTGTTTCTTTTATTAGAGTCCGTCAATCATGTTAGGTACATCATTTCCTGCCTATTGTTATCTAAATTAACAAAGTAACACTAGATTTCGTTATAAACCTTTTGTGTGTGTGTGTGTGGTGGGGGGTTTTGGGAGATGTAAATCACTCATGGGTTACATTTTTAAGTTATATAAGATGGGTTACTTTGTTATGGTTGGAAAACAGGTTTTGTGCTTCTACACACCATTCCCGTTCTGTATGAGAAGTATGAGAACCAGATTGATGCATTTGCGAAGAAAGCAATGATCGAGATCAAGAAACAATACACTGTGTTTTTTTTGGCGACATTAGTATTATTGTTGGTTTTTTTGTAAATAAAATAAAGTCAAGGGTTGTGGATGACAGGGGGTGTATTTTTTTCTTATGTTGTCTACTAATGTTTAGAAAAAAACAAACAAATTGGTTCAACCGCTCAAGAGTTGTTAGCAAAAACAAAGTCGCTTCAGCGGACGGGGTTATTTTTTTCCTCAGTTTGAAAACCATATTTGAACAATTTTGTATCTTAACAAAATAAATGTACGAAAATATGTTTTGTATGAACGAAATAAATGTTTGAAAAGCAGGGTTTCCTCATCTTCTTTTGTATGTTTATGTTATCTTCAGATGATGATTGTCCAATAGGACGTTTACAAGAGTTTTTATATCTTAAAGTACAAGTGTGTAGAGGGCACTAGTATTTGTATCATCATCATCCTGAAATGTACAAAGGAGCATTTGACTTGGCGTTGGTGTTGTGATCATCAAACCATTACAAGTTGATGTATGTGAAAGAATAAATTGAACATAACTATACCCAAACCAAACTCGCTTACTAATCACCAATTACTTAATATCTTGGAATTTGTCTGTCTGGTGAGGCAAGAGGTACTGTTGAAAACTCAGAAACATTAATCCTGCTGCTGGTATCAATGTTTTCTGAAGATTCCCTCTTTTCCCCCTCTTTTAAAAGAAAATCAACCCACATATCCGCAAACGACTGCAACATATAATTACTATCATATTAGATTTTTCTTTTCTTAAAGATTTACTATACTTCTCTGCATAAAACCACATCAATCACTTTATTCAATATATTATCTAATTATTGAAATAATATAAGTTTTATCACCAATTTGGCACACTAAATATTTATGAAAATTTGGGATGAACTGAGTTACCTGGTTATCTGATGCAGCGATTGGCAGATTCTCCGTGGGAGATCCTCCTAGAATGCCACCTACAAGACGGCCTGGTAGACCAAAAACACCACGAACAACACCTTTACCCGCTCCTTGCTGAGCAACCCCAATTCTCTGTTTTTCTTCTTCAGAGAATCCTAGCATGCGTACCATAAGCTCCAGAACCTAAAACCACACGCATTCATTTCATTTCTTCATGTTTTCCAAAACAAAACACTGAGAACAAGTCTCACCAACATTACCTCTTTACTGTGATTTCTCTGAAAGTAAGTCACCAACAATTTAATCACAATACGCCTGCAGATATTGATAGTCATTAACATGCAAAAGGTAATGATAAACAAGCCTATCAATTACAGTTTATAACACGGTGCTCACAGTTGGTATGCTTTGAGATCTGAATAATTACAAATCAGTTGATCAGAAAAAATGGGCACCAAAAATCACAATAGGAATACAGCATCAATCAATACAAACATCCAAAAACAGACAGCAGTACATATGCTACCATCAGATAATCTCAAAACTACTCTATTCTAATTGCATTATCTATTATCTTTACGCTCTTTGCCTTAAGGTTTAGGGTCATTGTTGTTTCAGGCTCAAGTCTAAGATCTCTAATAGGCTATGGATCCAAGAGCAAAGTACAACCTATGTCCCTTCAAGAAACTCAAATGATTTTAGATCAACGAGTACATTAATAGTAGGTCGGTTTGAACATAAGATAATTATCATATATAAACAAAGAATACCGACGTAAGCATTCCTCGTCTCATAATAAACACAATGCATGATACATCCACAAAATGGTAAGACTTCCTAAAGCTCATGTAAATCAATTCAATTATTGAAATTCCACGACAAGCAATAGAAAAACTAATCTGTAGACGGAAGGAAAATAACAAGAAAAAAAAACTAACCTGTCAACAGAAAAATCAGAGTCCATGGACATTCTATTAAGTCTAGTCATGCTTTGCTCAAGTGCACGGCGTAGTTTGGTGTTGTCTTCCTCTAACTTATTTACTCTCCCTTTTCCTTCTGCTAATAGTCTTTCAGTCTGTGAAAGTTTCTCCAAACATTCCTCTTTTTCCTGCTTTGTTGTCTCCACTTGTTGAAATGCCTCCTGGTGGAAAAAAAATGTATTATATAATTTATATTTAGCCAATATTGTCTACAAATAAACTATTTACTGCAGAGCAGTATAAACCATATAGCAAGAAAGCATCATTATAACTGAAGTAGATAGAATTCATAGAATCAGAATACAAGGCCAGCAACACATCACTGTGAAAGCACCTATAAACATTATTCATTTACTTGAAAAAATTAAACTAAAAAAAAGGTATAACAAAGAAAATAAAAACAAAAATGCAGACTTGAGTTCACCAATATTACTAACAAAATAAGAAACAACAGTAGTCTTTTAGGAAGAAGAAAAGGATAAAAAGTTCATTTCTTCATTTATTTTTTAACAGAAAAGTGTTCTTTCAAAATAAGAAAAATAGTGGAACTTTAAACTTAGATATTATCACAAGAGTTAAAAAACCAACCTTTAATCTCTCAGTAAGTCTAACAGATTCTTCTCTTGCAGAAGCCAATTCCCTTTCCAAATGTTCCTGATCACATATAGAAGTAAAAATAATTTGACATAACTGAAGCTGCTTTCAACATCTACTCAGACATGCGGAAGACAAAAAGAATACCTTGGCTTCTATTTCAGCATAATACTGACCAAGAGCAGTTTGAAGATTTAAAAGTTCTACATTTTTTACATCGATCATGCTTCTAAGGCTAGCCACTCTTTTATTTAAATCATCAATGGTTTCCTTGGACTTCTGAAGTTCAATGTTGTTTGTCAACTTAACTTCTTCTTGATCAGCAATTGCTTGATTCAGAGATTTCTCCAAATGTCTTATCTGAGCTTTTAATATTTCGTTATTTTCCCGTAGCCCTTCAATGATCTTGCTGTCTTCATCCATCTTTTCAGAGTCTTCAGACTCCTAAACAAAATCAGACCACGTAAAGCAAACATCCGTGAGTGTAATTTTACAAATGAACAGATAACATCTACTGTGCATAACAAACAAAATAAAATACGACCAAAAACATGTTTCTAGACCTTCTCCAGTAAATGTTGTTTAAGCCGATTCAGTTGCTGTAGCGCCTTGTCCCTTTGCTGAGCTGTCTCCTTCAAATCTTTCTCCATTTTCCAAAAAGTTGACTCCATTTCTTCTTTGCCAAGAAAACTTCCGGATACCTGATGCACACAATTGCATATACAGCATTATGAAAAGAAAAACATATTGTTGAAAAACAGAATATAGATCAGGAAACACACATGTGCAAAACTTCAAAGATTGAAATAAATAGTTTTTGCACCATGGTTATATAGCTACAAGAAACTAACCTCATGTACACCATTTGAATTTGCAGACAAAGATTTACTAGCAACTTCTAGAGCAACCTTGAGTTCATTTTTCTCCATCTATAAGAAAACAAATTGTTAAAAAAACAATGAGACTAGTGCTATATTCAACAAGAAAGCAGTGTGATCCAGCTTTCAAAGATATTCTAATCCTCTTTTACAGAGCAGAGATTTAACCTTAAGATCAGCGTTCTCTTTTTCCAAAGATGCCACTACACTTTTAAGACTCTCTGCAGCATCATTTGCTTCTGCATTTTCCTTTTTATTCAACTCCATCTGCAAATGTCTTATTTCAGATATTTTTCTGCTCAGCTCATCTCTTATTTTATTCATCTCTGCTAACATCTGCAGATAAAAAAATCGCACCGCAAAAAAAGTCCAAGGTTAAGAACACCTAGAAAGCCAGAACAAAACCTGAAATGTGCAGTAAACACAGAACTAACTTGTACTCTTATGGTGTCAGCAAACTAGCAAATAGTACTAAAGTTTTCACTCCTGTAATATTTTATACCTCTCTGTAGTATATACTTTCAAGTGATTAATCTTTTTATGGTAAGAAGTTATACCAAAATGCAATGTATGTCGACTCTTAAGATCTTTAAAATCAAATGTAAAGCTTACATTATCTTTATCCGCCTTTAAGGAATCCTGTTCCTCATGGAAAGATCTGTTCAGCTTCTGTTCATCTATAAACGAATTTTAGCATCAGAAAAAATTGCATTACATAAATAATGCAGTCACAAGCCAATTCTCTACACACCTTGGAACCTGAATTGCAAGCTTGCCAACTTCCCACGTTCTTTATCAAGTTCGTCTTGTAATTGTTTTATTTGTTGCTCATGTGTTGCTTGCAGCACTGCTAAAGAATTGTTTTTCTCCTCCAGTAAATCAGATTGCTCCTAGAAGTTATTCATACATCTGTCGTCAAATTCATTCATTATGTACTAAAAAGCACATCATGAAAACTAGGAGAGGAAAGAAAAAATAAGGGCATCGAATTCCTATAATATAATTAGCTTGACTACAGCAGTGAAGGCTTACTACCAAGAACAAACGATGCAATCATGATGAAAAAAATCATTCATGTAATATGCACAAGGAGGTGTTACCTTCTCACTGCTTTCAGTGCTTGAACTCCCCATCTTATTTTGGATCATGGAGGGCTGCAATGAGTGTGCGTCTTCTTTCAATGTGACACCATTCTGCATTCTTTTTCCAAAAGATCGGTTTTTCTGCTGTTAAATTATTATTACCATAAAGAATAAGAAGCCAAAATCAGCAGTATACAATGTAGAACGAAACAACCCAAACATGCACATAACAAGGCCACAAGGGTGAACAATGTTTGCAAAGCTGACTGAACAGGTAGTTGTATATATTCAAACCCATAAGCATTTAACAGACCACAGAAGTATTATCAATATTCCAAAACATATGAAAGGAGTTAAAGAATTGCATAACTATTAACTATAATCCTACCTTGTATCCAGAAGGGCTATTAGCTGACGTCTTTAAACTCTCGCTTCTAGATGCATCAAGATTTTTCTTCAATGAACTATTTTCATCATTCAATCGAGAAATGCGATCCTGGATATGAAAACATAGGATCACTATTAGGACATTTAACGCTCAATAGATTTAAAGAGGTGAAAAGTTCCTTTGCATAAAAGCAGAATTACGACTAAAAATAAAGGAAAGGGGATAGCAATAAGAAAACACATCCAAAAAATGTGTGTTTATGGCAGAAAATATTAGGTCGTGTGAAGGAGCAAACGCTTAACAACTATCCACTAAGCCGCCTTTTACAGCCCTACGTTTTATTTATAAGAAGCTATTGTTCTAAATGTTTAAAAAGGACAACAATGAATGAAACTTGAATACATGAAACGAGACTTCACGCTCATAACAGAATGAACTAACACCTAAACAGTGAGTGAACTAACACCTAAGTAATTCAATTTCATGTATTCCTAGCATTTGTAAAGAAAATAAAATAATATCTCATTTCCAAACTGCAAACTATCTGGAATGTTTTTCTCATGTATAGGTGTTTTACTTTTCCAAGTTTCCATGTGTAAAGTGCTCTAGTTTGAATCCTCGGACAAAGAAAACGATGACAAGAATCATCAAGAATTCAAGATATAAACGACTAGATTCAGAAAAAACAGATGCACAAAGCTAAAAATAAACATTGATACAGCTGAGTACTACTAACAACTGTTCACTGCTGCCAACCAAAATACAGGAGGTGACATTTGCATGACACCGCTTGAGTAGCATCACGGTAGTATTTCAAAAAATCTGTTCTGTGATGTCCCATATAAAATGCAAACAAATTCTTGTTTTGAAAAAAAAGCAGCATATAACCATGCAAAACTGATTTTGCCAAATGTACATTGTCTAAGAACTGGTTGCACAACTGATTGAGGTGCTATTAGTACATTTCATGAAGAAAATGAAAGATACAAGAAAACACACAGGTACCTCTCTTTCTTTCAGTAAAGCTGCGTAATTAACTGACAGTGCCTTGATCTGTGCCTCGGATTCCTGAAGCCTCTTGATCTCTGCTTTGTACTGTTGTATCTGCAGAGCACATTGATTGAAATAGAAATGGTCAGTCCATCAAAAAAATTCAAATTTTCAGAGACGTGAGTCACAATTTCCAACAAGACATATGAAGTTGTGCAATGAGCTGAAATTGTACATATACAGATTCAGATTTAGGACCCCATGAAAAAAGACAAACTACAAAATCACCCTTCCCATTAGGCAAGGTTGCATAAAGATCACTTGTAGTTGTATCTTCCTCATCTTCGAATGCCTTAAAGAAGCACTGACTTAGACAAGGCATTCAGTGAATAATGTCTTACAACATCCAAGTGAATTCTTTAGCTTTATAGGGAATCATAGCATTTAACTTGGGTTAAAACAGTTGTGACAGTCCAAAACCATAGCAATATATCCTGCATAAGATTTTATTTGCAAATGACCTTAACAAAACTGGAATTCCCATTAAGTCACACACCGCTGCAATGGAATGTGCAAATCCGAAAGCTTGGTACTCTGCAACTGTACTGCTCTGGATTTAAAAAATACAACATACATAACATAGTTTAACTTTAAATAGGGCAATTCTAAAAACTACTTACGGCACTTATTCTAAGAAGTCAAACTAAAACAAAGCATAATCAAGTAACAAAATAAGCTAAAGGCACGATGTCCTATCCAAATTTGTCCTTAATCTTCCGTGCACCACAATGTCGATGCCTAACATCTCAAAAACCCTAACTGAGCGTTTTCAAAAATACAATTTGTAGCCAATAAATTCAAACTGAATCAGCGTTTCACCAACTTCAAATTAGCTAATCCAACATAATTCAATGACACACAACAACATTTTATCGTGATTACCTCTGAAGAAGAAGTCGAATCTAGACCATTGGCGATGGGGGAAACGGAACGACCGTGATTGAGAGGGAATCTCCGATCAGAATACGAAGAGTTTCTAGAATCGGAGATCTCCGATAGCCTCTGGTAATCATCACCGTCGTCGTCGTGGTGAACATCCAGAGCGATTTTATTGAGATTTTCTTTCAAATTTGCAAGAGTCGTGCTCCACATCATATCTCCTCCGACATCAACAGATGAAAACTGAAGAAGAGTAATTGGAATCCAACAAAATAATCAGTGAGAGGCAATATTCGTGTGCCGATCGGATTTTGATTATCAAACGGACGTCGGTAGATCTGATAAATGGAACCTGTGATCAGTGTATAACAACATTCATGGTAAGTAATTACAAATAACAAGTATTTACGGTGGAATACTCCAATCTTATTAGGGTTTATTTACAACGATATCATCAAATAAAACACTCTTAGTATATTATTATAAAAAAAAATTATAAACCTTTTATTACATTGACTAGGTTAACACCCATGTATTACATGGATTGAATAAAGACAACTTGTTGTAAACCATCAGTTTTTATAAAAATGTTCTATGAATAAACATATTTTCATTAAGTATATGTTTTATAAAAATAATTATTAAAATCATTATTATTTAAGAGGAGAGAGAGGCGGGAAACAAAAATTTATAAAAAGTTAAAAAAAAACCTTGAATAATTAATAGGAGAGAGTAGCGGGAAAAAATGTTGAGGATGAATATGAGAGTGACAAGTGTTTTATCAAAACTTTTATTTATTATATAGTATAGATTTATTATATCATTAGTATTTAATAAGATAGAAGTGCATTTATTAGGAGAGAGAGACGGGAAAACTAATATAAGGAGGCATGAGGAAGTGACAAGTGTCCCTCTCAAAACCTTTATTTATTAGTATGTATAGATTAGTATTTTTATTTAATTAGTTATATTTTGAATTCTTATTATATATTCTTATTTAATATAATTATTATTCTTCTTTAATAATATATTTATAATATCATTATTATTTAATAAGATAGTGGTGCATTTATTAGGAGAGAGAGGCGGGAAAACCGATATGAGAAGCCATAAGAGAGTGACATGTGGCACCCCAAAACCTTTATTTATTAGTATGTATAGATATAGATCTTTGAAAGATAATAATAATTTTCATTAAGAGAAAAAAATATATATAATATGGCTAAATACACAAAATGTGTCCCGTATAATCAAAACATAAAGTGATAACTTGCCTAGAAATATATGGGTGCACGAGGGGAGGATTAACGGAGAAAATGGATGGCGTTAGGTTGCTGGACTGATCTGGCAATAAATTGCAAACCAAAATGTAAAGATAGCGAAAAAATGTATTTTGGATTGAAATGATAATTCTGACCAAACAACATGAACGAACACAATATTTAACTCCGATATTAATTATACATCGTTAAAGTTTAATGAGTGGAATTAAAAAGTTAAAATAAATCGAGGAGCATAGCATTTTTCCTTTGCTCTCTAATTTTGTAATGTTTTTAACTAGTATTTGGAACACATGTTTCACGGCGAGAGTGTGGTGATTTTCCACTCGTATTATGTGACAGAAGTTTGGTCGTTATTGGTGCGCGCCATTGAATATCATAAAAGCGAACAACGATACCCGTTACAATAAAACCAAAATAGTTGTAACGATGTTGCTCGCTCGTAAGCAGTTGAGTCGGTAACGGTACTACAATAGTAACGTCGTTCACTATAGCACACGATCCAAAAAAAATACTCGATTTAGAATACTGCTCTGTTGAAACGTGTACGCAATGTTAAAGATAATGTTAATAAAAGAAATATAAAATTAAAATATTAAAAAAAGGCCAAAAATCCTTACAAAAAAGTAGAAAAACACAAAACAGGGATAAAGGATTAAATTTGTGAAGGATTGGGTAAGAGACGGGATTAGAACCCGATTTGCTTGGCAATATATTTGAGCTTTAACTAATGCACCAAGAACTATTTTGCTTACTAAACTTCGAAGTAATAATATATAAAAACAAAAGTAGTGTGAAATCAAGAAAAAAAAATAACCACCGCTCACTTAACCAATAGCACTCTTTTATTGTGTATCCCAATTTGTTTTAGTTAAGAGTAATGAACCACCCTCTATCAATTTAATATGATTTGTATCGGTTTCCTGTTTTCTTACAATAAGAACCGTGTTGAAAGGTTTTCACGTATTTCAAATCTTTGTATATCATCTTTTACTTTTGTTGCCTTAAAATATTATTATTACTAGTTACTAGTATACAAATCACAACAATGGAGAGTTGTAAATTTTTTTTTGAACGAAAACGCTAGATATTCTAGGATAATTGGGTTTCCCCGGGTAACACATAGGGCAGCCCACCACGGGGGAACCCTCCAACTGGGTAAACCCTCTGACCTTGCCACATACCCATTTTTTATTGTTGTCAGGATTCGAACCCAAGACCTCCACTATGAGAAGTCTTGGGCTACCATTACACCAAATGACCAACAGTAAAGAGTTGTAAATGCATACACGAGTCTGATAGTCAAACAATTAAATAGCATAGGCCATCTAGATTTGACCTGGTTTAGGGTTGATGATCATTAAGCAGCATATTAATTACATTTGGACCTAAGTTCATGAAATAGCGATAAAATATAAATGAACACAAATCTCTCTTCTAATAAAAAGCTAAATTATTTGACGGTTGACATCACCAACTTCAATCTCACACCCTTTTCCCCTCCAAAACCATTTGATATAAATTCTTAATAACTATTGTTATAAATGTTTGAATTTGAAATACTATAATTACTCATTATTTGGAATCTTCCTTTTATGAATTAATAATTCATTCTAATTCGTAATTTACTCAAATCTCACGCTCATTCAAAACTTGAGTAAGTAATATTTTTATGTTTAATTTATACTTTGATTGATATTGTTACCGTGTTTGGTCCATTTTTTTTGAAAGGCGATTTTCTTTATATTTTTTATTAATATTCTTCACTCAATAATAAATCTCTATTATAATAAAAAAAACTAAAAAAATGAACACATGCCACCACATTCAACCTCACAAGTTTTTTCACTCCAAAACCACAATTACATCCACTATTCAATCTTTTCATACTTAACTTATTTTTTTTGAAAAAATATATAACTAAACATTTTACCAAATAAATTCACCATTATTACCATTGACTCAACTTTAATTTAAATGTCATCAAAAGTGAATATTTAAAAAAAATCAAAAATAAAAAAAATAGAAGATTATAAAAACAACTTTTTAAAGTTTCATTATTAAAAAAGTGAGTTTTTTAAAGTTTTATTATTAAAAAGCAATATTTTTTAATTTTACATAAAAAAATTGAAAATGCTACTTTTGTATTTTAAATAAAAATGTGTTGAATAAAGTTTACTAATATTTAATTAATAGGTTTTTAATTAAATTTGATATTTATAAATAAATTTTTTATTTTGATTTTAAAATTTTAATAGTTATTTTTAATTGAAATTAAGAAATTTATAAATATTTATTTTTAAAAGTGTATTACGTTTTAGACTTTAATTTTTAGTTAAATGACAAGATTTTGTTTTCAATAAAAATATGTTTGGTTTCAATTCTTATTTATTAGTTTTAACTTTTTTCATATTTAATTTTGGGATTTTAAATTTATACTGTGTTGATATATTATCGAGTGCGATTTTTAAATTTTAGAGTTTTAAAATTTGAATTTAAAACACGATATGCTGTTGAAATTTAAAGTTTATTTGTACATTTTTATTTTATTTTAAATGAGATTAAATATTAAAATTTTGGGAGATTTTCCGTATAATAGGCGAGATTAAAAAATAATAATTTAATTTTGATACATAAATTTAATTACAAGTTAAATATTTGTAAAATATGGTACAACATCAAGGTTAAAGTTTATATAAAAAGACTGATAGAGTTTCAAAAACTAATATAATTGAGAAACAACGTATTGAAGGAAATCGTTGACCAATTTGATTATATTTGATTTCTTTGACTCTGTACTGACTTCAATCATGTTCACACTGTTTGTGACCTTTTTTTAGAACGGATGTTTTCAGTCATTGAGGAAAAGAAAATTTATTCTTTGTTGAATTTAGTGGGTGTTAAAACATGAAAAGGTTAAAAATATCACGTCAAATGTTGTATACAATGAAGTATTTCTAACTTTGTAAATCATCATTGTAAGATTTCGTTTGACGTGTAATTTAATGTATTGTAAAAAGTACCACACTTATTATTGTATTTTTATGTATTTTTTTGATGTTTTAATTACTCTTATCCATATAATTTTAACATTTAACAAAATAAAAAAAATACAAAATCAAATTTGTATAAAAAGAGGTTAAGATATTTATCATTATAATTTTAATGTTTCACCCCGTACACGGGGTTAAAACCAGTTAAATAATAATAATTTATACTATATAATAAATAAATGTTTTTTTGCATGCCAAGTGTCGCCTCCATATTCAAATCTCATCATTTTTTTTTCGCACCCATATCTTTTAATAAGTTACTAACTATACTAATAAAACACCGTTAAAAAAAACTATACTAATAAAACACATTTATTTAAAATTATTTCTCTATTATAAAAAACTTTGAAATCTAATTATGTATCTTTTATTTTCAATATTTTTTTTTTGCTCTTAGACTTAATTCCATTAATGAAAAGAAGGACGATTACAATAAAGTGGCAGGTAAACGAGCAACAAGTTGCGCTGCAACCCCCTTTTGAAAAGGGGGTGTGGGACTCGAACCCGCGACCTAGGCGGAGGGGCAGTAGGGTTTAACCGAGTGATCTGGGCTATCAAATAGTAAATGAAAGTCAAATTATATTAAATAGTAATTGACGTAAATTATATATTATTTTTTTTCATATTTTGAGTTTTGTTTTCTATCCTTAATATATGTGTAATACATTTTTACATCTATAAATATATAAATAAAATTTAAGAAACTTATATATTCATATTTTTCATCCCGTATCTACTACACGTAGAGATGCACAAAAAAACCGGTTTGAAAAACCAAACCGGTTTCAAACCGAAAACCGAACCGGTCGTGAACCGGTTTATACCAAACCGGTTTCAAACTGGTTCAAACCGCCGGTTTAAAACCGGTTTGAAACCTATACATTTAAACCGGTTTGAAACCGGTTTAACCCGAACCGAACCGATTAAAAACTGGTTTCAAACCGTTTTTTAAACCGGTCAAACCGGTTTCAAACCGGTCAAACCCGGTCAACGGACCATCTCAAACCGGTTTCAAACCGGTCCGGTTTGAACTCAAACCGGTTTTGACTTTTTGTTGACCAAACCGGTTCGGGCCGGTTCGAAACCGGTTCGGTTCAAAAACCGCCTTTTGTGCACCTCTAACTACACGGGGTCTAAGCTACTAAGCAATAAGTAGCCGTTTTTGACCGGTGATAAGGCAACGAATATAAATGGCTTATTGGAATACAAACAAACAATTAAGTTCGGGTAGCCCATTATTAAATATGTATAAAACGTATTGGGCTTAACCCAAGTATGGGGTTTTAGGGCATTTTGAGAGCCTATATAAGTCGACTGCACACCACGGATAATTCAGATCAAATTTAGGGTTTTCTTTTCTAAAATAAAAAACTGCGATGAAGAGAAACGAGGGAAATTTGCGATGATTGCGGGTGTTTTTTCGCAAGGTGATTCACAATTTTCTTATTATGGTTCGTATTCACTGAGCAAATTATGAAAACGAGGGACCTATGGAGGGAGTGCTAATGGCAATGCGCTCTCGGCCAAGTTTGCCTTCGGAAATTAAATCCGTGGAATACAGATGGTCGTAACGGAGTCATTTAATTGCTGGTTCGGTTATTGTTCGTCAGATCTAATTTTCACACATTTTACTTTGTTACAACAGTCTCTCATGATTCTACATTTTTAGTTTTAAATTTGACATTAGTTTTTGTAATTCTTTGAATCTAAACCGTAACGAAGGTCCCAGCAGGGAGGTTGAGAGTCCTCTCTGACACTTTATATTTACCTTGGAATATTCAATTGCCGAATCACCAAACCTTTCCATTTTGTGATATTTTGAAATCTCGGCTAGCTTATGTTCAACTAAAGTATACTAATATGTGCAACGGAATTCTTTTTCTTATCACACTTTAACCTGAAAAAAAAAAACCCATGTAAAGTGTACTAAAATCCCAAAAAAACTTATGTTTTGTGGTTTATCTTTGTGTATCTAAAATGTCTCCTTTTTGTTATTTTAATTATTCGATTTATTATTTACGAACAATAATTAAAAGTTACATCTCTGTTACAGTAAATGTATCGTTTTTAATCATTTTAGTATAACTATAAATTAAGATTTGATCAATAAATAAATCTGAAATTTATTTTGGCTAATGATGATGATAAGCAGTGTTTAGTTTGCTGTCATTCATATTAAGTCTATTCCCACCCTATTCCGTTCAAAAATTAAAATGAGCATACTTGAATTTGTTAGTTGTTAGGGCATTAAATCTTAAAACTGAGATGCTCATTTTTAACATTGGTTAGGGCATTTGTTAGTGGTTAGGGCATTAAATTTGTTAGTAATTCATAAATCGAATTATTAAAATAACAAAAGCGAATTAGCAGCACAAAGATAGACCACAAAACACAAACATAAACTAATGACAAGTTTTTGAACTTTACCAACTTTATTGTCTATTTTTAGTCCGTTCTTTATATTTCTTATTGTTATAATTAAACTAAAAAGCATTACTTTTTTTTTATTTTTAATCTTTACTTGGCGATTTAAAAATTTTGAAAAATTTCAAAATGGGTTTTGTTGAAAATTTTTACATATTTCAGTCCAGTTTACATGAGAAGTTTTTTTTAAAGTTTACATTTAGCGTTGTTAAATAAGCAAGCCTCGATAAGTTTAAAAGTTTGTTAGATTAGTCGACGTACCATACAGTACCCATGATAACCCTGTTATGACGTACACCCGGGTCGTATAAAAGTTGAATTGCACATGTGGAATTGCTTGTGCGGCTTACAATATGCTTCCTTATACACAAAACTAGATGACCTCTTTTAGTGTATCTTCCAACCGTACCCTAGAATATGTTTCAAGACTTTTAAATCAAGAAGGACCAAGTCCTTATAAAACATTCTTATCTGCATACGGTTAATCATATACAACATTACACATCTTTACTTATAAACATCTAGAAACTGTTTGGTTGGATGAAATTCATTGGAATTTCATGGAATTAGAATTTAAATTTCATTCCTTGGTGTGCTTGGTTGGTAATGAGATAGATTTTTAACTGGAATTAATTCCATTCAAATCCCATATTTGTTGGAATTCAAAATTATTTTCGTCACTATGTTATATATAATACATAAAAAACAGTGACAAAAATAACATGAAATTATCTAAAACGTAAAACACCATGATGAAAAATATTTGACACAATGACCAGACCTGACATTACACAATGACCAGACCTGATATTACATAATGATCAGAATTGACATTACACAATGACGAGCAAATTACACAATGAGTTGGAAAACGTAATTTTTTTTTTCATTTTTGTATATAACGACATTATACTCGTTTTAAAGATAAAAAAACGATTCTTTTTATGGTGTAATTTTTTTAGAAAATAATGTCGTATGTAAAAGTTATGAATGTTTAAAAAAGGGGGAGACTTGATAAAAAGTCAACAAAAATGACCATGACTAAAATACAATTTCAACAATTTTTTTTATACAATTTGATCTCAATAATTAAATTCTTTATACAATTTGATTTAATTGCCGTAAATCCTTCCTATATTAAAAAATCATTTTTATTTGAACCTAACTCTTTCTCTCTCTCTCTATATAGGGAAGGGTTCAAAAATCCTAACCAACTTTTTATGTGATAACCGTGTTAACCACTATCAAACAATCAACTAATTTATAAATTATTTTTCTTTTAATTCTTAAAAGAGTATTTAAGTATCGTGAACATATATTTTGAACATAAATACGAAAATGATGAGTAATACATATACATACCAAATAATGTTACATATATATGACACATAGTGTTTGAGAGTGGTTATCATGGTTATCACATAAATATTGGTTAGCATTTGACAGTCATATATATAATGGGTGAGGTTCAAATGCTAACCAATATTTATGTGATAACCATGATAACCAATCTCAAACATAGTAATACGTATATGTATCAATTATCATTATGTTAATGTTACATATATGTAAACACTATGTGTCTCGTATATGTAACATTATTTGATACGTATATGTATGACTCATCATTTCCGTATTTACGTTCAAAATATTTATTCAAGATACTTAAATACTATTTTAACAATTAAAAGAAAAAAATAGTTTATAAATTATGCGATTGTTTTATAGTGGTTAGCACGGTTATCACATAAAAAATGGTTAGCATTTGAACCCTTCCCTATATATATATATATATAAACCATTGATAGGAGTTCTCAAGAAATTTAGAGTTCTCAAATGATCCTAACCCTATATGTATATATATCCAAACCATAGAAGCTAAACTCTAAGGCTAAAATTCAACGTTAAAATCTAAATCCTAAAAGCTAAGATGATAGAGTTCGACGAGACGGTTCCAACGCCGCTGGAACGAGCTCAATCGGAATAAACAAGTATTTTAGGCATTTTTTATTTGTTAGATTTTTTAACGAAAAACCATTTTTTATTTGAATCTCCCCCTATATCTATACTACATAATAAACAGGTAAAAATAAGGACACTTGTTATAATTCTAGGCCTACTTATTCTCATTTTTCCGCCTCTCTCCCCTATTAATAACCAATTCCACTATTTTAGGCAACTAAATTAATTATTTGTTTCAATTTTTATCTACACATTTTTTAATTTAAAATTGTGTTTATCATCAATTAATTTGTTCACTCATATTTTTATGAACTCTACAAACTGAATTTTTTTTATAGCCAACTAGGATTCAAATAAAAACTTTTAATTATATATTTACATATTCACATTGTTCCATTTTGACGAGTGTATGTGTTAATAGATTACATTATATTTTATTCAACCCGTGTAAAATACACGGGTTTATTCAACACGTGTATTACACGAGTTTTAAAAACATAAACTTTTTATTACTACATATTTAACATTATTTATTTAACCCGTGTAATACACGAGATTCTAAACTAGTATATATATATATATGTATTAACTACACCGGTCGATATGAAGATGCGTGGATTTTTTACTTTTGTTATATATGATTGCGACATAATTATTTTTACATACGCTTTTTATCTATACCGATACTAGCTTAAATATGTGAGTTAATAATGAAAAATATAAGTGTAAAAAAAAGAAAATTTGGAAAAGTAAAGAAATATGATATGATAATCCCGTTGGTTTGATACAAAAATGGGGATTTTCTACAAAATAAAATTCAACCCCCCTTTTTAAAACTCCCTCTGTCAAGAACAAGTGACAGACATATGGTCTGTTTGGGCATGGCGATGGTATCAACCCTCGTTTCTACGAGCCGAACAACCCTTACCTTATGATCTCTCCGCCGGAACCTCTCCTTCCTCTCGCCGCCGTGACCTCGTATTCATCGTCAATCTTCGAGGTTACTATTTTTCTACATTTTAAGCTTATAATATAACATATTCATCAATCTTGACTTGCTGCAATTGATCTGTCAAGGTGCTAATGGTCGAACGGGAAGAGAATGGAAGAAGCTGCTTCCGTATCTTAGGTTTCGCCTCGGTAGTGATTGTCATGTGAGCCTCCTCACCTCCTTTCTAACCTCCCTTGGATATACACATCCTGCATCTTCCTACACTAAGCATTATTATGCATGATCACAACTTAGGTTTGCTTTTAAGTAATTAATTCTATTAGGAAGACCTTTTTAATTGTTGAACTTAGCTGAAAAAACAAAGGGTTAGTTGTATCTCTAAGGGGCAAGTGGAAGAATGGATGCTTTCTGGAGTTGTATTGCTGTCTCCAGGTAGGAGGTAGTAGGCCTCAGTTTCACCAAAGTTAGTGGATAAACATTCTGATTTTGTGTTTCTATTTGACCATGATCTGCTAAACGAGGTGACTGTATGATCAGTTATACAAATATAAATCCTTTCTTCTTTCTGTATATCCACCAACTCAATTTTTATGTATTTTTTCTTCACATAAAAATCAGAAACTGTAATTTATTTAGTGGATGCGTTTTCTGTGAAAAGTTTGTTTCACATGGAAGCATGTTTTTTTTTCCAAGAATAGATGTATAGGTGATTTTAGTTGACTTACGGAGGGTGACACACACCTGATTAATTATTAGCAACCTGAGAGATTATAGAAGTAGCAACAAATGCGCATATCCAGTTTCCATGTACTGTGTTCTTCAAAAATGCTCTGAGAATTATTGGTAGCGAATAATTTTTAGTTGTAGTAAAAATGATAACCAAACATTTGCATGCCTCCAACATTATGATAAATGATGATCTGAAAGTTGAAAACTGAGAGAATGATTCGCCAGGAAAAAAAACATTTACCTGGAAATTAAATATCCAGGGGGAGAACATGGTTGGAATACGTAGTCACATTCAACATCTCTGTTGTGTGTTAGAACATGCAGTTAATTGGTACGCTTCCATGACGTCTTCTTAGAAAATATATTGACTTCTTTTCATTTTTCAACAGATAAGTGAATCTTTGACTTCAGGCCCATCTCATGCGATAGACATAACAAGAGAGGTAGGCCTGTTGAGATTTTATGTTTGCACTAAGTTCATGTATTTCAAATTATTCAGAATTACAAAGGACCAAATGTTGGCAGGCCATACGTGAGGGTGCTGATGCGGTTGTGGCAGTTGGGGCGATGGGACTCTTCACTAGGTGAAACTCTTTTCAGCATGATATTTATTTTCTTGTGGACAGTTACACATTGAACGTTGTACTGAAAGCAACTAGCCTAAACTAGCCCTAAACAAGCCTAAAACATGTCTAAAACCCCAAAAATGGTATATTTGTGCTATGCGCCTTGCTTATCTCGGGCCCTTGCTTTTTAAGCGCCTTGCGCCTAGGCCCAAGGCTCACCCTTTGTGCCTTGAGTGCGCCTTGCGCCTTTGACAACTATTGTTTTTACACTATATAGAAAAAGACAATTATCTCCATTTTGTACATCATTGACAAATGAACAAATAAACACATAAGTATATGTGTAAGTTCAGTTGTGCAACTTGTTTACTTCTTTTGATTGCTGATATGTTACCATTATATAGCACATGCCACAGTTATCAGCTAACTACAAAAAAATTTATTCGGATGATTTAATTAGTGCTTGCAATACCAAAATTCTTTCCTTCTTCCTTTTTACTCTTCATAGCTTTTGCATAACATTGTTGTAATTAATGAGCATCTTATGTGTTTATAATGTTTAAAGCATATTTGTATCTTTTTTCTTTTGTCATTTATAAACTATATGGAATATATAGCTGTTAGGAACAACGTGGCGTAGCGGAATCAACACACACACATGCACAAACGATAATCACGCGGACAGAAAAATAAACGACACAAGAATTTTACGTGGTTCGGTCCCAGTGGGGGACCTACGTCCACGGGCTGCAACTAGGTTATTTCATTAAGCTCTAGGCACACAGATTACAATTACAACATAGGGTATTTATAGATTAAAACTAGGGTTCCTAACTTGTTATCCAAGTTAGGCTCAAACCGTAGAGATAGGCCCATTAGGGCCGGCTAACCCTAATTAGGGCCGGCCGCCTCTAAACGAGACTCCACACCTAACAATCTCCCACTTGGAGGCTCGAGTAATCCTCAATCCACCATCCAAGCAGACCCTATACCATTAACTCCAGTAATCTTCAATAACAGAAATCCTCCAAGCCTCCAGTTCTAAGAACAAGCTAACACTTCACTATTAGAAGTTTCCAAGCCTCCAGCTCCCAAGAACAAGCTAAGATTTCAAATAACAAAAGTCCTCCAAGCCTTCAGTTCCCATAAACAAGCTAAGACTTCAATCTAATCCTCCTAGTTGCAGCAGCCAACTCCTCAATTACCAGAAGAGCCCGTTGAAGCTCCCCCGAGCTCCAACCCAGCAGTCATCACTGACCCAGCCATGGCAAAACCCGCCATTGACTCATCCTCAATCTCAACTGGCACCTACTCACTCGAACTACCGACTCCAGAGACTTCCAGAGGAAACACCACTCTCCAAAACCTGCAAGTACCATGGAGAGATTTTCCCATTCGGAATTCCGGTCTTCAAAACCCAACGGTGTTTTGAACTGTACCTAGAACACGTCCCATGCTCCCACTATTCCCAAAACCCCTACCTGGTTTAAACCTCCTAATGCACTCAACTAACATCTCCGTGGCTCTAGGATTCACACTTGCAAAATGAATCCACTTAGCTCTACCCGATGCAGCGAGCCAAGACTTTAATACTTGGAAGTTGGTTCCCTTCTTCCAGCGATACATTAACTTGTATCTTCCTAAAGTCTTCAAACAATAGATTCACCAATGCTTCACAGAAGTGAGTAATGAAGCATACCAGAATCTTGAACCCAAGAGTCTCCACTGCCTTCACTGAGTCCCAATGCATTAACCCAGACACATTCTCAGAAGCAGAATTTACCATATTTGACATGGACTCTAAAGAATGTCCCACACCTCACGCAGCTCCACCAAGTCAACTATGCTCAGCTCCCACTGTCCCTGTTATCCCAACCCATGCCAAATGTCGTACCACTGATCACCACCGAACAAGAAACAACTTCACAGTTCTAGACCAGCTAACCGGCAAACGGTTATAACAGCAGCAGAGCTTTCATGATGAAAGCAAACGGTACCAAGGATTCTGCGACCGTACACCCGATCGGCTAACCCTAACCGAAAAATCTTTCAACCGAGCAATATCACCGGACTTCCTTTTTATTTTCACTTATGTCGTCACCAGCACACCAGAACCGGAATACTTAAAACCCAAAGCATTCCAAACCTGCTGGTTCCATTTTCACCGGTTTTATCCCAAAGTACCACACTCAAGTTCTTTTGACAAAACCAACCAACCGAAATCCAAACCGCCAAACCTTCGATTACACCCATCCCGTCTTCAACTATAAATAGCAAACAAGAAACAAATCTAAACAGTGAAACAAACACAACAATGGCACGGGCCTGAACTTGACGGATCATCTACCGAACATTGTCAAATGACCGATTTGCTCCTGCAATAAATCTCGCAGACAAATCTAAACCCGATACTGAATTTCACATAACCCGGTTCCCCAATTAATGGTTGATAATAAACAGTCAAAAAAACCCGAACTGAAACAAAAACTTTAACCTTTTACCCGGCGAATCCAAGAGTTTAAACCAAAAACTCTAATCAGCCGCTTCTAGAGTTTCAATCCGGTACTCAATCGAACCTTTTTATACCCGTGATACCAGAAAACCCGAGACTCCCAACCCAACGCTTCACCTGCAAACCCGAGTGAAACCAGCAACTCCAAGAGATCCACAACAGAAACTCTAATTGCAAAATCACTGCAAATCAGTCCCGAACAACCCTGTTTTCTCCCGAAACAGCCCTTTTTTTCCTCCAAAACAGCCCTGTTTTCTTTCCTCTTTTGCGCAACCTAGGGTTTGAAAAAACCCTAATTCCGGCGACCCAAAAAAAACAAGAAACTATGCTGCGAATCAAATCTGGAACAACAACAGCAGAAAAAACGAAAAAATTCTGCCGGTATTGTTCACGCCTGACCGGAAAACACTATTCACACGGGATCACTGTTCACGCGGCGGCACTGTAGCAGTTAGGGTTTTCCTTTGCGAATCGTTCTTCCGTGCAATACCGTGTGTAACAACGAGCCAAAGCTCTGATACCACTTGTTAGGAACAACGTGGCGCAACGGAATCAACACACACACATGCACAAACGATAATCACGCAGACAGAAAAATAAACGACACAAGAATTTTACGTGGTTCGGTCCCAGTGGGGGACCCACGTCCACGGGCTGCAACTAGGTTATTTCATTAAACTCTAGGCACACAGATTACAATTACAACATAGGATATTTATAGATTAAAACTAGGGTTCCTAACTTGTTCTCCAAGTTAGGCCCAAACCGTAGAGATAGGCCCATTAGGGCCGGCTAACCCTAATTAGGGCCGGCCGCCTCTAAACGAGACTCCACACCTAACAATAGCTACCGTCGATTTACCACATGTTCTCTCCTCCTAATTAAACTCTCTCTCTCTCTCTCTCTCCCCTTATAAAAGGAAAAAAAAAGTGGCAAGTTTAGTGGTTTTACTTTGAAATATCACACATTGAGGCCATTGAATGCCAGGTTGTTAACGGATTCTTCTGGGGTGGAAAACCAGTTTCTAAACATGATTCAAAGGTTCCCCATACAACAGCCATTGGTGTAAGTGATTACATAGAACTCTTATTTCATAATTCTACTTTATTATTTTCCAAATATTACTAATTGATAGGAGGCGTCTAAGTTCCTATGCATTTGTAGTTAATACCCTTGGGAACTGGGTCTGATTTCGCAAGAACTTTTGGCTGGTTAGTACCTTTTCCACTCATATTTCCAGTTAGTTGATATTTACATCAATCACCATCTCAATTTTAAGAAAAAAGATGTACCTTGTGTGGTTAGGGTTATTTTGCTGTATTTAGTATTGCTGGCCTAGCTGTGACACCCAAGTTTCCTAAGGTGTGGTTTTTGTTGGATTTACACAGTTTTCACTTAGAATATACGATTACTAAATACAACGAAAGACTAACATCTAGTTAAACTTCACATAAATAAGAATTAAGCTATAAGGGAATGCCATAAACAATTCTCCACAGAATAGCATACCCTTGCTACTAAGGCTTTATAACATGCTGAAAAATGGAAATACATGCTTAAATGGGCCAACCTACTGTTGTGAGTCTAAAGTTTAAGTTTACATAAACCATTCATTTTAAACATCATGCCAATTGAATTCTCTTAAAAAATAAAACATTCATCGTAATAAAATCAACCATAACATTTACATGGTTGACATCTTTTACAAATCAACCAACTACTTGTCATTCAAAATAGTAAGTTATGATTCAAAAACGTAGTGCAAGTTGTGACCATAAACGTGATCCAAAGGAAGCTGGATAATTATAATAATGCATAAAGTTGGCTTAAACATTTATATTGATTCATCCCGAGGCTGTATCAGTTATTCTTACTTTCTTGGGTAATTTACTTGAGTGTACACCACACACATTTGCCAAGCTTAATGAATACGCACATGATTTAGACCCGGAAACAATTGGGAAATATTTTTAAAACAAGTGAGAAATTGAGTTACAAAAGTATCGTAAGCCTAGATGGCGGTACCTTACGGTGTCTACATCATTTCTACCGTATATGTACCATAGGACTGGCAAGAATCTTGCATCGCACTGTAAGGCTACGGTGCATCACCGTAAACCTACATTGCAAGTGCAACCCTACACAACCCAAGATACATATACATATGTAAACTGTTTTTTTCTCAATTCATCAAGTTTTCTCTATTATTCACCAAGCAATTCAAAGTGAGTGTATATAATTAAAATCATGTATATAACTTTACCCAAACTACTATAAAGACTTACATTTAAGATTTGGAAACTGAATTGTGCATAGTTTAATCATGGCGTTTCTACTACCAAGCTACTTGCATACCCACATAAGTCATAACACACACAATACCAACTTAATTATAAAGGTGTTACACCCTATTGTATAGTTTAAAAGAATTATATAGAAGTTTTTTTTTCATACCTGTGTTACACTTGCCCTATTGTATAGATGGACCTTAGGGTTTCTATCTACCTTGTATTATAAATAGTGATCGATAGGATACCTGATACCCTATGGGGAAAATACCGATCTTTATTCAATAGTCAATATTCTTGAACCACTTTTTTTTCTGCTTTTCTAGGTCAAATGATCCTGTTGACGCCATTGAACGCTTAGTTAAAGGTTGTGATTTCCTTTTTTGGAAGTACATATAGTTTTTTGGAGCGTGTAACTTGTTGCTGCCATGTACATTTTTTCCTGAATGTTCAAATGGAAACCTTATGCAGGCTCTAGGTCACGAATTGATGTAGGAGTAATCACTAAAGAAGGTGGAGATTTGCATTACTTCATAAATGTCGCCGATATTCATCTGTAAGTGCATCACCTTAGAGGTGGAAATTTTGACCCATACAACCATACAACTTGGGTTATGCCACTAACAAGTCAAATGGGTTAATTTAACCGATTAACTAAAAAAAGTCAACAGGGTTGAAATGGTCGGGTTGAAAGTTACCTGAAGTGTATTCAAATGCGTAAAGACCTCTTAAATCACTTTATTAAGAGAAAATTGATTATGATCGTAATAATATATTTTTTATAATCATAATTTGCACATTAATATTTTCAGAAGTCATCATAACTGTATTCAAATGCGGAAAAAGCTCCTAAATGCTTTATTAAGATTGTAATAATATAATTGTTGTAATCATGATTTGCCACATTAATAATTTTGGAAATCAGATCTAGATATATAAGTGTTTGGAGGTCGATCCAACCTGAACAGACCTGTTTTGACATGCACTTAAAACGTACCCACGTGCACTTGAAATAACCAGACCCATTTTAACATTGAGGTTATGTGGTATTTGGCAGTGTTTAGAAAGAAAGAACTGGGGGTAAGCTCTTTTTTAATGATGTTGTTATGTAAAATTTCAGGAGTGCGAAAGCAGGCTATCATGCATCTAAATACAAAAGATTTGGGAACTTGTGTTATGTTATTGGTGCATCGCAAGCATTTTTTGGGCATCACAACCATGATTTAAAGATCAGAGTTAGCACTTTTGCATACTTGAATTAATATTTGTTCTTGTTATTTCTTATAAACAAGCATGTTATGATTATTATAGGTCAACGACGGCAAATGGGAACTATATCCCCAAGTAACTGCTCTGTGCATAGGAAATGCACAATTTTTTGGCGGTGGAATGAGGATCACTCCTAATGCTCACCCTTCAAGTGGAAACTTTGAGGTGCAATATAGACTTATTTCATTTACTTTAGAGATGGCAGAGGTGAAACGTGTCTTTTGTAGTTTGAACCAAAATATCCGGGTTGGGTTGACCTATAAACACTTCTTTGTTTGCTTTTTATTTGTTTTTATAGATAACTGGTGTGTTAATTATGATTACTACAATAATAAAAATCTCGAAAAGAATTGATTTTGGAAGTTGCATGCATTAAAATAGACTTTGGATGACTTCCAACTTGTTGGACCCGTTCAAACCCATTTCACCCGATCCCCATTCAGCTAAAATTTATGATTTGAACTGTTTAAGATAGGACTCGAACCAGCCATTTGTAAATAAATGTCAAATCTGGAAGAAACCTTAACACTGGTAAATTTGCTTATCTCAGGTGGTGACACTTCAGGATTTCAAATGGTACGACTTTATTCTGAAGCTACATAGGCTGTACAATGGAACACATTTGTCGGTTAATAATGTCTTATCAAGGAGGTATTTACTCTTTCAACGTCAAAGCATCATTGATTTTGTTAATGTCTAAAATATCCTATTGTAGAGATAAAATAAAGGATATCGTGGAATGATGATAAGCAATTTAGGAAGTTGTATGCATTAAAAACCACTTTTGACCTTTTTTTGTTTTTAGTTATTCTTTTGACTCATTTGATGTAGTAGAGACGAAACATAAACTAATGGGTAGACATTACCTCAATGGTGAAATGTGTGAGTAGAAAATATTGAAACTTTTTAGAGTGAATTCTTGTGATATAAGGGTGAAATTGTAATATATTTTATTTATTTGTTGCTTTTGCTATTAATATCTGTTTTCCTTCAATTGTTCGATCGAAGTAGAGGAGGTTGTGGGCACCAACAGCATTTTTGTTCAATCTGATGGAGATTCCTTCCAAGAAAATTCTCAATTCTGCCCGCTGTTATCAGCATGATTTGCTGAAAGAACATCGTTTTTGTCCATTAGCAATGTCAGGTCTCAACCGGCGAACTGGTAAAAATCTTTCCTAAAGCAGAGGTAGAAGTTTGATGTTAATAAACTGTCTGATTTGTTATTTATAAACATCTGTAACAATGCGAAAATAAATGCTGAACACTGGCAATATGGTTGTTAGTTTTCTGCAACAAAAAATTTCTGAATTCAGCAACCGAATTGTGAAGGCTGTGTACGGGTAGACAATTTTGTTTAAAATTGAGTTGATTACATGGATGGTTTACTAGTACTGCATGTTCGGTTAAGTATCAGAAATTATATGGATAGTCCACACTCATTGTTCACTACAAATGTCCTTTGATTTCACAATCCCTTGGTAACCTCCTTCAATAACCTCTCTCTTCTTCTCCCTCGATGCGTTTCTTGGCAGAAAGAAAGAAACCTCCAATCAATGTTATTCAACATGTAGTTTAAACACTCCAATGGTGTTTCTATCATGTTAATTTATAAAAATTTAACAGAAAAGTCTGATCTCATGTTTAATTGTACATTTCAAATATACTATTACAAGATAACTAATATAAACTTATTTCAAAAATTCTTCCAAAACATCATGATATTATTAGCAACGACCATAAACTGAGAAAGAAATAAACCTTCAATGATGCAAGTAAAAACCCAATATGCCCTTTATTTTGTATTTCTGAACTAGAAAGAACATAACAGGAAAGAAGGGGTTACAGTAAGTAATTCAAAGATCATCATCTCTAAATGGTACACATCAACTACACACATACATACCTCGGTCTCAGTGAGTGGGGTCCGGGTTGAATTTAACGGACTCCATCCAAATCAACTCTTTGATATGTTCTTCAGTGCATGACGGCTGCTCAAAGTCGAAACTAAAAGGCTGAGGGCATACGGGCTCCTCATTGATCTCGTGTAGCGGTGCTAAGTATGGGTGACTCAGTGCCTCCTCAACTGCACCCAATATCATCATCATTATTATAACCATATGTATATGTATCTTATATGAAAGATTGGGCCAGCAGTGGAAGAGAGATCAATTTTATTGACATAACGCTACCTGTAATACGCCTGTTCGGGTCAAATATGAGCATTTTTTCCAGTAGATCTACAGCTCCAGGAGACGTATTAGGAAATCTAGCAGAGA
Source organism: Smallanthus sonchifolius (assembly GCA_023525975.1). Classification (NCBI taxonomy): domain Eukaryota; kingdom Viridiplantae; phylum Streptophyta; class Magnoliopsida; order Asterales; family Asteraceae; genus Smallanthus; species Smallanthus sonchifolius. The sequence continues at coordinate 335,900 of CM042042.1, forward strand.
ATTGCTGCCTTGGATACTGAGGAAGCTGTCTAACATATCTACGTGCATTATCACTTCTGAGAAAACCGAGACTTGCGTCGTCTGGTGAACCTATGAGCTACACAAAGTCAAAGAAAAAAATGGTTGGTCAAACCTCATTTCAATAAAAAAGAATCAAAGCTATCTATCAATTTGGCAAAATCTGATTCTGATTATTGAGGATCAACAATCAGATTTTGAGGAGCATGCAAAGTGAATTGGCTCAACTTGTGCACCATATATTTCTAAATCATTGGACCATATCTTGTCGGTTCCAATGCAATTAGGTTTGTTAGTTTAATTTTATCAGTTTGGATCAATTTGTGCACACCCTAAATAAATCATGTTTTAATGCTAAAAGCAACAAAGAAAAGTTACCTCTGTGATAAGTCTGAGCTGATGAACATAATCTTTGCCTGGAAAAAGTGGTTGTCGAGTCATGATTTCACCAAGAATGCAACCAACTGACCAGATGTCAATAGCTGCTGTGTACTCTGAACAATTTAAGAGCAACTCAGGGGCTCGGTACCAGCGAGTAACAACATATTCAGTCATAAAGTCTGTTTCAGAAGTTGTTCTTGCAAGCCCAAAATCCCCAATTTTTAGGTCACAGTTTGCATTGAGAAGCAAGTTGCTTGGCTTTAGATCACGATGCAACACATGTGCCGAATGCACATATTTGAGTCCTCGTAGTATTTGGTATAGAAAATACTGCATAGAATCAAAGATCCAATCATAGAAATTAAGTTATCTAATCATAAAAAAATACTTACTTACGGGGCCGATCTGATATATGTTCTATTTCTAACGAGTAGAATAGAAAAAAATTAGCTAGAAAGGAAACGGCCAAAAGGGTTGGAGGTCGCCAAACGTGTATATTTAATGCAAAAAACCTCATAAGTCATTTTATTCAAATAATTATATTATTATTGAAATAATATAATATTTGTGATCATGTTGAAACACTAAATTATAATTTAAAAAAACTTCATAATTTTGGATAAGAATCACACATTTTTGACATGTTACCCAAACTCCACTGACACCGCCACCGCTTCGTCGTTGCAAAAAGACAAACAAAAGAAACACTATGCAACGAGCGATTTTTAAACAACCATAATTTGTTGTAACAAGAAATCAAGAATGATGATTAAGAAGAATTTTGATTCTTGGAGACTAACTCGAAAATTATGATCAATTTAAATTAAGAGAGTGGAGCCAAACCCGACAGTGATCATCAGCCAGAGGTTGGTTAGAACGTATTATTTGATGAAGATCGGTGTCCATTAGCTCATAAACGATGTAAACATCATTGAAGTTTTCCTTTTGTGGAGGCCGTATTATATCTTTGATTGCAATAACCTGCAAAAGTTGAAGGTTAATCCCAAAACCAAACACAACACCATGTATATCCATCAACATCATAATAATTCAGAGTATTAAATGCGCAATTAACAACATAATTGTAATGTTTGAAGATCTTAAACACCTATCAATACCATGGGATGGAAGTAAAGAAAGAAACATTAACTTGCAGAGTCAACATGTTAGACGTCACAGTTAGCATAATGGCGTGATAGATAAGCAATACCACACCAGTATATCTTTTAGTTCATTTTGGCACAAGCGATCCGTCAAAATGGCTCTGAAGTATTATGTTCGTATATCCAAGTTAGAAAGCAGGGTCATGTTTGGTGGGATACTATTATGCTTATAAGATTTTATACATTAAAAAGGAACTCACATTTTCATGCTCCATGTGTCTAAGAAGCTTAATCTCTCTTAGAGTCCTCTTGGCATCAATTCTGTTATCAAATGCATTCCCAATTTTCTTGATGGCAACTTCTTCACGTGTCTCGGCATTTGTGGCAGCACTAGAGGAGCAAGTCAAGAAAAGTCAACTTTCTCTTCAAGTTAAGAATGAATAACGTTAAGCAATTAATTATATTTATAACACTGGTCCTTCACCTGATGAAATAAAATGTAGCTAAATTAAGAATCAAACCAGTCACAAATAATTATGATTTAATCTTAATATTATCAAACATAAGTCAACGAAACAAAATCATCATTCTCAAGAAGAAATTAACACATCTGAGGTCAGTTTTGTAAATCAAGACCCTAATGATTTCCCCCAAATAAATAAGTACAAATAATAATAATAATAATAAATCCATCCTGAAGAGAATTACCAAACGATACCGTAAGCTCCTCTACCGACAGGCCGGATCGGAGGAACATACTTCCGAGAAACTTCAAACAGATTACCGTACACATTATACTGAACGTAACGACCACCATGTGTAGGAATCCCTTTGATATTACCCTGATCCCCTGAATTTGACTCCACCGCAGACATCTCTCCTTCTCTAGAAGAAACCTAAATTTGGTTTGGGGGAAGATGAAGATATGGTTTTTGACATTTCTAAATTGAGGGAGGGTTTATGATGACGATGAAAGAGAGAGAAACTTTTGAACTGGACTGTGTAAAACCCGTGAAAAAAATTACCTTTTTATTTTATTGTTGAATTATAGATGTGTATGGTGTAAGACTTCACACCTGTTTTGACCCATTTTCATGGTGCCTGATTTTCTTCACTCTTCATAATTGTATTTTTATAAAAAACCTAAGTCAATAAACATGTTCTTATCAGACTCCTCTCTTAATTCAACAAATATTTCCTTCACTATGGTTATCGTCATACTGAAAACTCATGATGTTAATAATTCTCTTTTCTTATTCACCATCTAAATACTTATTATCTTTTTTTCTTTCCACGTTAAGTTTTAACTGACTAAATATATTTGTTAAAAAATCCGGTTTAAATAAAAAAAAAATCTTTCAATCGAGCCCAACCAATCTGGATTCTTGTCTCTTACTAGACAAAACATAAACATAGCCGTGTTTTTATGTGCCGACTACATTTCAAGGATCAAAGCACGTATTTTCTTTTTTCTAAAACTTACTTTGGTAGTTTAATAGTCGTGGGAACTCAAGCCTATAAAATTGTTTAAAAAACATGACATTTCTCCAAACCATTATTATAGCTTTAGAAAATGAGGTTCCAAGAAATTCCATTTTAGAGATTGAAGTCAATGGTGGTTCAAATAGAAAAAAGGTTAGGTTAGGTCAGGTCATTATGTGGAAAGGACATCTAACTTTCTTTTTGTTGAACTTCTTTCAAAAGAAAGAACTAGTCTTTCTCTTAACTTAACAAGAGTTGTTAAACGATGTTTCGTTTCTATGACCTTTTCCAATTAAGTGTTATTTTAGCAAATATCATACGTCATATGTAGTTACATCGTCACGATCAAGGTATAACAACTAGTTTTCTTAGTTGACTTCAATTACGTTTCACCCTTTTCTTCATAACCTAGTTTTATATTAAACTACTAGCTTAGAACCCGTGTGAGATGAAAAATATCAATACATAAAATTTTTAAATCTTTATGTATATACATGTGTAAAAATGTATTACTTATACTAAGGATAGAAAACAAAAATCAAAATATATAAAATCAATAGTATAATTGAGTTTCGAAAACACGTTAATTAAAAGTTACATAATAAGATTTAAAATTTTCTTATAATAAGAGATAATTTAAAATAAATGTGTTTTATTAGTATAGTTAGTATTTTCTTTAAAAATATATTATTATTAAAAGATAGATGTGCATTTAATAAGAGAGAGATGCGATGAAAAAATAATGAGAATGGATATGAAGACGACACGTGAGATGAAAAAACATGTATTTATTAGATATTATAGATTAACACAATTAAGAAACTTAATGGTGCGTTTGATTCGTGAAAGTCAATAAAATTCAATGGAGTTCCATTAATTTGTTGAAGTAGATCCATGAGTATTTCACGCGCGAACAAAAAGTTGTTGTGAGAACACTAGACAACCTACACTCAAACTAGCACGTGGTAAAAAAACCAATATGATGGTTCAACGACATCTTCATAGGTCTAAGAGGATGAAAGAGAAGTGGTTGGTCTGATGACCAATTATTGACAGACACACGTGAGGAGTTTTATGTTGAACATCATACACGATTCTTATACGAACATGCGTGGAACATACTCAAAGACGAGCCGAAGAGTGCCAAAGTGAAAACAAGAAAGAGACATCCATCAAAATCAAAAGCCGAAGAGAATGAAGACATCCGCTTTAGATAACTACACTACTTCGTCGGATGCGTACACATATTTTTCCACATCTACGATGCTACTTCTTTGTCGGTTGACGATTATGAAGTTGATGTTGATGAATTACTTCGTCCTATGGGTATGAATAAGGCCGATTCTAGATCATTAAAAGGCAACGACGGTAAATGATGAAACTGCTAAAGTTAGCAATATGTTTGTTTGACAAAAAAGAATGGCTACATTGCATCAATTCAATGTCAAATGTCAAAAATGCGTGAGTTGAAGCTAAAAAGATTACAATGAATGAACAAGAAATTTTCTACGATGATTGAAAAGCCAAATGAACCCGAAATACTTACACATCATAAAAAGAGTGTGTCAAAACTAGTGCAAAACATGACAATTAAAACTATTGTTATATCTGTAATGTCTATATTATGTAATGTTTAGTTTTTGTAAAAATTATTTTATGTAACATTTTAATGTATGGATTTCAAGTTTTAAATATATTTTATTATATTAAATAACACAAAATAAAAAAATAGTTTATTATAATAAACAACTAGAAATGTTGTCTCACGCTCTAGGGCGAGAGACATATTTTAAACGGTTGAGACAGTGACATTAACGTTGTTATGAAAAAAAAAGTGGTTAACTAAAATATTTCCCGGTTTATACCGTATCTATATCTATATCTATACTATATAATAAATAAAGGTTTTACATACCATATGTCGCCTCCATAACTACAACAATATCACCATATCCTGACGATTTTTTTTGACCCTATACCGACGACTTGTCGTCGGGATAGGATATACCGACGACATGTCGTCGGTATTGCCTCGTCCCAATAGGTCAAAGATGTCGTCGGTATAGGTGTCGTCGGTATAGGTCGACCTATGCCGAAGACATGTCGTCGGCATAGAGTTTAATTAAATAATTAAAAAAGAAATTCTATACCGACGACATGTCGTCGGCATAGGTTTTTCTGTATTTTTTTATTTTTATTAAATTCAAAATTTTCCAGAAATATTTAATTTCTAATTACCAAAACCTGCAAATCAGATAATTCAAACCATTCAAAAATTGAAATCCGAAACATACTGTTCGATACAAAAACCTGTTCGACACACAAATCAAATATTCAAACATAAAGTTGTCCGACACACAAACATAAAAATTGTTCAAACATTCAACAAATAACACCGACAACCAAGGCAAAGGCGCAGCAACTTCAAGCTAATTATCGTCGCTGCTAGTTCGGCGTTCCCACATTCGACGCATTTCATCCATTTGTCGTTGCATTTCAAGCATTTGTTGATTATGCACACGACGTTCTTCATCTCGTTGGGCTTCACGTTGTTGTTGATCTTGGACTTCTTGTTGAAGTTGAGTTACACGCTCATCCACTTCTTGCCAATGTGGTTGTGGAGGGGGGGTACTAAACAAATCTGGTGTGGGATTACTCACCACACGACCGACACCCCGGATATGGCCACGCCGATGACCCAATGCACGCTCCATGCATGCAATCTCATCGACAGCAGACGAGTCACCACCAGACTCAGCAGAGGATCTTGTATACTCCTCTTGGATTCGGTCCTGCATTAAACAATGTAATAAAACAATCATTTGACTATTTTACTAAAATTCAACAGCATAACTGCTGTAAAATGGATAACCAACCTGTTAAACTATAAGTTATAAACGACCCAAATTCACAAATTCCAATCAACCAGCACTAATAACAACAAATACTAATAATACTAGCAAAAATATTCAACAATTGGGCTCGAGTTGGATGTTCTAAGTCTATTAAAGCGTGTTTGAGTCATTTTGACCCGTTTAAAGTTACAGTTGGATGTTCTAAGTTTATTAAAGTGTGTTTGGGTCATTTTGACCCGTTTAAAGTTAAAGCTGGATATTTTAAGTCTCTAAAAGTGTGTTTGGGTCATTTTGACCCGTTTTAAGTTACAGTTGGATGTTCTAACAACAAAATCATTTGACTTACATAATCTGATAATGCATTCGTGTTGGCCCAACCGGTCCCTTCTTTATAATGGGTCGATTTAAACACATCAATTGGGCCGGTACCCTGTGAAAAATAAAAAGAATATCACTAAGAATTAATAAGCATGTTTATATAATACTAACAATTGTATTTTCATACCTCCATGTGTCGGCGCTGGCGTTTGATTTGCTGCCATGGTAACTTGGGTAACGTTGTTTTGATCGGTTTTGTTTGTTCTTCGTCGAGCGGTTTTTATAGCTCGCATCTAAAAACAACTCATTAATCAAAGTCTCCCAAGTTTATTGATCAACATCTTCTGGTGGATTATTCATCGCCGCCTCCACATCATCGTATCCCCCATTCTCCACGAAGTGATTTTTCAACACGTTCTTGTGATCTTTATACGCCCTCTGACACTCGGCGGTGATTCCGAGTTCAACGCCTCGCCACTTATCAGTGTTTCTCCAGGAGTCCAGATCAAAATAATCCTACAAATGGAAAGTAATTATAAATGTAATAGTTATGAAATTGTAAGTAATTATAAAACATCTATACTTACTATAAGAGTGGGATATACGGCCTGTTTCTTCTCAATTGGAACCTTAGCCCAATTAGGATAATATGGCGGAACAACCTTTTCAACCTCCAACGAGATAGCACGGATAAAATCCGTAGCGTTGGGACCCACAAACTTGTACCCCCCGGCATGAAGTTCTACATCAATGGGAAGAGACTTCCTCCCATTTTACTCAAATTTCTTATACAATTTTAGGTTTTTGCCTTTAGATCGTCTTTTTTGGGAGGAACTACCTACATTGACACATGACATTCAAAAGTTAGGCAATTATAAAGACATCTATTAAACTATAACAAGTAACTTACCACCAGATCCAGTCGCACAACCCGAGTCGAAGTGATACGGACCACCGGCTCCACCGTCTCCACCATCTCCACCGTGTGATTGCGTCATTGTTGGCATTTTTCCTACAACAAAATTTATTAGTAAGCACAAATAATTATTAATTAACAAAGACAAATAGTACATTTTTAACATACATTCAATCAGAATCATCACTAAAATAATGTGTGTCAACAACATCATCATCTTCTTCATCGTCGTCATTTAGTTCGTCTTCATCATCTGAATTGTATGCATCTTCTTCATCTTCTTCATCATCATTAATAAAACTTTCATCGTGATCAATCGAGGCAACATGACTTGGGTCACCACCCTCATTTAAAGTTGTACGCATGGGCAAGTAGCCTAAGTCGACAACCAAGTTACCAAAAAATGATTGAGTTTCCCGTGTAATAGATTGACTATCAACATGGGGAATTGGAGTTTGATCACCACCTACGTGCTTGATTCACCACCTTCGCATCCGGTGTCGACAACCAAAGTATAATCATTTGATTGAGTGTCGTGCAATATATCTATCTCATTAACAATAGTAGGATGATCACAAAGCTTCTGATGGTGAACGTCCTCAACAACCCTCCATTGGTCAGTGGTTCGAGAAGGATCTCGAAGATAGAACACTTGTTTAGCCTGTGTGGCTAATATATATTGGACAACATCATACCATTCTTTGTCAACATACCAATCACGGCCAATGTCAATTATAGTAGTATTGTTTTGCTTAATTAATCTTTTACCTCTCGTGTCGAACCATTTACAACGAAATAGTATAACCGAGTAACCATCTATGTAGTTCAACTCTATGATCTCTTCTAGTTGACCATAAAATGGAGTATCGTCTTCTCCTATTGTAACCACACCACTGTTCTGAGTAGTGCGTCGGGAATCACGATTTTGTACCACAAATCTAACACCATTGACTATGCAAGAAGTGTAAGAAGATGCGTACAAGGGACCATGTGCCAATGCCCTTAATTCTTTGTTATCGGGTGTAGAAAATGAAGATGAAAATACATTTGCTTCATATTTTAACCATGAAGAAAAATCGGTTTGCATATTGCGTTCAGGAAATTTAGATTCAAATTCACTGGTAGATGGACAAAACAAAACTTAAATTAGTAGAATTAAATGAAAATATAATAATAGTTTATTACGGGTAGATAGACAAAAACACTTACGATTTGTAGGCTTTGATTTCATAGCAGTTGTTCAACACAAACCATTGTAATGATTTGTTGGCATGTTCAGAGAGCGCCTTGATTTTCTTTTTCGATATTGGTCGACACTGTGAAGAAAACTCTTGAAACTGCCTTTTGGGAATGCCAGCATCTGCATTTCTATCTGGTCGGTTAAATTTGGTCTGCATACCGTCCATATACATAGAGCAGAATGTCAAGGCTTCATCTGCAACATAACCCTCCGTAATTGAGCCTTCTGGTTTGGCTTTGTTTCTAACATATACTTTCAGCTTTTTCATGTATCTTTCAAAAGGATACATCCATCTCATATACACAGGGCCACCAAGAATAGCTTCTTTAGGTAAATGAAGAATGAGATGAACCATTATGTCAAAAAATGCTGGAGGATATATCATTTCCAAATTGCATAATGTCTTAACCACTTCCTCATTTGCTTTATACATGTCTTTCACATCTACTGATCGTGCACAAATTTTTTGAAAGAATGTGCAAACGTCATTGATTGTTGTTGAAACATTTTTGTGCAGACCCGATCGTACCCCTATTGGCAGCAATCGTTGCATGAGGATGTGATAATCATGGGACTTTAACCCAATTATATTTGAATTATTGGGAAGTACCTTATTTTTGAAATTTGATCCAAATCCATCAGGCAGTCTCACTCCTCGAATAAACTGACAAAAGCGTTCTCGATCACTAGGTGTGAAAGAGTAAGGAGCTTGTGGTTGGTACAACTTGTTTTTTTGTGTTAGCCATAGGTTATGTCGAATACCCATATTTTCCAAGTCTTTGCGGGCTTTGTGTGTGTCTTTTGATTTATCGTTCATCAACAAAGTACCCAATAAAATCTCACACACATTTTTCTCCACGTGCATAACATCAAGACTATGTTTTAAAAGCAGAGAAGACCAATAATCGAGCTCAAAGAAGATACTTCGTTTAGTCCAATTCAACTCTGATGTTAGGCGCTTTCTTTTTACCCCTCCATACATTGGATGTTTCCCCGGAACACGATCTGGGAGATTTTTTTGTTGTTCTAATATTTGAGCATTAGTCAATCGTCGGAGAGGATGTTTTGTCTCTTTCTTGCCATCAAACGACAGATCGTTCCTCCATTTATGCTTTTTAGGCAAAAATCTTCTGTGTCCAACAAAAGCTATCTTATTCGTTATAGCGCACGAAGGTGTGTCAACGTTACACGTAGGGCATGCTTTATAACCTTGACCACTTCATCCAGACAAGCTACTACGAGCAAGATAATCGTTAATAGTCCATAACAGTGCAGCATGCATCCTAAATACAGTTTTGGTTGATGCATCTCTCACCTGGACTCCTTCAGCCCACAACATTTTCAACTCATCAACCAACGGCCTTAAGTATACATCAATGTCCTTACTAGGTGATTTAGGCCCTGGAATTAGCAAGGTTAACATGAAAGAAGACTCTTTCATACATAACCACAGTGGTGTATTATATGTTGTTAACACTACCGGCCACATACTATAAGTCTGACTCATGTTACCGAACGGATTAAAACCATCGGCAGCCAAACCTAAGCGGACATTCCTTGGTTCTTTAGCAAAATCCGGATATCTCTCATCAAAATCTTGCCATGCCTTCCCATCAACCAGATGTTGCATCATACCATCTGTTGAGCGTCCAGTATTATGCCAGATCATTTCTTTTGCCGTTAATCTTGAACTATACCTTCGTCGAAGCCGTGAAGTTAAAGGAAAATAGCACAACACTTTATGTGGTACTTTTTTCCCCTTTGTGTTTTTATCAACCCATCTACTCTCATCACAAACCGGACAGTTTTGCATTGATTCATTCTCCTTCCAAAACAGTGCACAATCATTAATGCAAGCATGGATAGACTTTATGTGGTGAAGCATGGATAGACTTTATGCCAGATCATTTCTTTTGCCGTTAATCTTGAACTATACCTTCGTCGAAACCGTGAAGTTAAAGGAAAATAGCACAACACTTTATGTGGTACTTTTTTCCCCTTTGTGTTTTTATCAACCCATCTACTCTCATCACAAACCGGACAGTTTTGCATTGATTCATTCTCCTTTCAAAACAGTGCACAATCATTAATGCAAGCATGGATAGACTGATATCCTAACCCAGTCTTACGCAGTTTCTTCTTAGCTTCATAGTATGACCCTGAAACGTGATTTTCCTTCGGCATTGCAATTTGTAGAAGCTCTAACAGTTGGTCAAATGAACTATTCGTCCATTTGTTGATAACTTTGATATGCATCAATTTGGCTATGAAGTTTAGGGAAGACATTTGACTACAACCGGGGTATAACTCCTTATTTAGCTCCTCAAACAACGCATCAAACTCTGGGTCTAAACCAGTTCCATCTTCATCTATATTATCCTCGTTTGTATTTTGCTCAGCCATCACATCATCTATGGCATCGAACATCTCATTATTTGTTGTTGTAGTTATTGGAGGAGTTGGTGTTGTTCTTGGGGCAAAAAGTGATGCTATCTTCGCCACACGAGGATGTTGTTCACCATGATAAATCCAATTCTGATATGATTGTAGAAACCCACGGTCATGTATGTGGCCATATATCGTGTTCAAATCCTGTCGACGCGCATTACAACAACGTCTACACGGGCAAAACGCTCTACCTCGACCGTCGACATGGTTCTTGGCCGTCTCTATAAATTTGCGAAGACCGCTTAAGAAAGCCGGAGAATTCCGATTTCCCAGTGTAACCTAGCTTTTATCAATTGCCATATCTAGTGTCATATCTATTGTGTTATAAGCATACACATATACTTGCATGTAATAAATGATATAAACGAATGTATGTGATTTGATCGGTACTCTAAGGCGGTGGATCCTAACCCACTTTTTGAATATTCTATCTCATATGTATACATTTTAACGAGTTGACTATTTAAGAAAAAATCATCAGCATTTCACCTTAACTCCCCAAGTATGCAGATAAACCGCAAACTCGAAGGAGTAAGGAGAAATATCTACCAATTTATTCTTAAATGTCAACCCGTTAAAATATATACATATCCTAAATAAGATAGAATATTCAAAAAGCAGTCCCAAAGGGGACAATCCAAAATTTATCTCTATCAGATAAATTTTGGACGGGTATATTCTAAAAAGTTATCCTAAATAAACATACTAGTGTACACAACATGAGATGTACATAAAGGTATAAAAGTCGGGATGCGTACCTTAAAAAAATTCAATGAAACACAAATAAGATGTTATTCACACCTCTCCAACCGCAATGAGTTCCGAACTTGCAACAAAATTAAATAAAGTTACATATACATACAAAGATATATACATACATTCACAATTACATAAATACATACACAATTATATACATACAAATCATACAATTACATAATCATACATACGAACATACATACAAATATACATACATATTATATACAAACACACATAAATAAATGACCAAATTCTAAAATTACATATACAAACACAATTACATACATAAAAATACATACATACACGTATATACATACATAGCCTTTACAAACATATATAAACAAAATACCCAAATTCCCAAATTGCATACATAAACACAATTCCATACATAAACATAAACATAATACAAATACATACAAACACACATGCATACATGTATATACATACATAGCCTTTACAAACATACATAAACAAATACCCAAATTCCCAAATTACATACATAAACACAATTCCATACATAAACATAATACAAATAGATACAAACACACATACACATATATACATACATATTATATACAAACATACATATATAAATGTCCAAATTCTTCTATAAATGCCCAAATTCCCAAATTTCATCTAAACCTAATTTCATCATAAAATTACATAAATATTTATAAAATCATACATCTAAACCATATATACATACATACAAATAAACACAAACATATACATACAAACATACATCTAAACATAATTTGTAGAAAAACATACATCTAAACCAAATTTGTAGAAAAATTACTAACCAAGTTTGCAAAATAACTTCCTCTAAGCTTGAAATCCTTTAAAAATGGTTAAATCTTCAAACACCTAACAAAAACCAAAGAAATTAAGCAAAAAACACCAAAATGTTGATTTTCTTGTTAAGATTGAACAATATATGTTAACTCACCTCAAAACCGAAGAGATTGGAGAATATTGCTCCACAAAATACCCAAAAACACGAAAAATCGCCGGAGAGAGAGATGGAGGCGTTTTTTGGGTTTTTTTGGGCGAAATGGGAAGCAGAAGGCTGTATTCTGTGTTCATTCGCGCTGAGACCTATACCGACGACATGTCGTCGGTATAGGCTCAAAAGTCGGTGCTGTAGGTTGCCGTACCGGCGACATGTCGTTGGTATAGGCTTCGTAGGGTTTTGACCAGTCAATAAAGTAAAAAAACCTATACCGACGACGTCAATAAAGTAAAAAAACCTATACCGACGACATGTCGTCGGTATAGGCCATTTTATAATTTTTTTAATTAAACAAAAAAAAAAAATTTTGACCGACGAAAACATTATTATATTAAAAAAAACAAAAATAAAATCAAAATAACCCTATATCGACGACATGTCGTCGGTATAGGTTTTCCCCAATAATTCATTGGGCGCCATTTTTTCCCCCCATCTGGCTCAACCCTGTATATGTCGTCGGTATAGGGTGTCCCTACCAAAATTTTGGTTTTGACCTATACCGATGACATGTCGTCGGTACAGGGTGACCTATGCCGACGACAATTGTCGTCGGTATAGGCGGCGTCGGCACAAGGTCTTTTTTATTCACTCTCATCAATTATTTCCCGCCTCCCTCTCTCTTATTAAATACACCTATATTTTTTAGTAATGATATATTTTTAATTAAAATACTAATTATACTAATATAACCTATTTATTTTAAATTATCTCTTATTATAAAAAACTTTGAAATCTAATCATGTAACTTTTATTTTAAATCAAGTTATATTAAATATTAATTAATGTATTTTCGAAACCCAATTATATATTAATTTTTATATTTTATTTTTCAATTTTGAATATGTAATACATTTTTACACAAGTAAAATACATACATAAAGATTTAAAAATTTTATGTATTAATATTTTTCACCCTGTATGTATTACACGGGTTCTAAACCATATGTAATATGTAAATATTTATTACTAAATATATAAAATTGTAGTTATTGTAATACACGGTAGTCATTTTTTAAATTAAAACATATATTTTAAACTAATTTGATCATTAAGAAAAAAATAAAATAATTACATAAAAGTAATACCCGCATCCATTCATCCATGGTAGTTTATACCCAAAAGTACCAATGAGACCCTTGTGGGTGACGGTGTAGCAGCGAAGTAATCGATCCCACTTCCAGGAGACAATTAAGTTAAATTCATTCAGCCTAACTGTAACAGTTAAATAGTGAATCACTCATAAGTTGAGCAAAGTAAACCCTAACTCACTCTCGACTCCTTCTGTCGCCGTGACGCCAAGAATTGAAGCTTCTGTTTATGACCTATTTTATAATTATTAAGCGCCTGAATCTTTTTTTTTTATTTTATTTCAAGAAACCATGATGTGGGACTGTTTTGATTGAGAAAAAAATAACATTCCTAAGCTTACTTCGTTTCACAAATTCCTTTGGAGTATTATTATGACTATTTGGAGTTGACATAATTAAAAATGTCCAAACACCCTCTCCTCTTATTCTTGATTGAGTTTACAAATATCATTGCTAATATTAATTAATGTTGTTTTCTAACTCCCTCTTTAGACATAACCAACTTTGACCTTTTCCCCAATTTGCCACGCACTTTTTAGAATTATTAACATACCCATAAGCATTATAATTTAGTTTTAACAAATTCAATAAAAATAAACACTTCATTAAACAGTATTGGAACACTTTAGAGTAGTGTTTTTGTGCACTTTTTTTGAAATAATTTTCACATTAGTTGTATGAAGATTGTTTGAAAAGCTAATCATCCAGTTCCATCACACATATTAACTTTAAACCACTATTATATCTGATAGCATGCAAGAATCTTCATATTCACATTGCAAGAATACCCTCTCACTACAACAATATCACCCTATATCGACGACTTTTTTTGACCCTATAGCGACGACTTGTCGTCGGGATAGCTTATGCCGACGACATATCGTCGGGATAGGTGTCGTCGGGATTGCTTCGTCCCAATAGCCCAAGATTGTCGTCGGGATAGGTGTCGTCGGGATAGGTCAGCCTATACCGACGACTTGTCGTCGGTATAGGGTTTAATTAAAAAATTCAAAAATAAATTCTATACCGACGACATGTCGTCGGTATAGAGTCCAACCCTGTACCGACGACATGTCGTCGGTATAGGTTGACCCTATTCCGACGACATGTCGTCGGTATAGGGTTTTTTTGTTTTTTTTTTAATTTTTGAAAAAGACCTATAGCGACGACATGTCGTCGGTATAGGTCTTTTCTGTTTTTTTTTAATTTTTTTTATTTTTAATATTTTATCCAGAAATATTAAATTTCTAAAAACAAAAACCTGCAAATCATAAATATAAACCATTCAAACATTCAAATCGGATAAAAATTAATGTCCGGAACATAAACCAAACATCCAAATTGTTCGACACACAAACTTGTTCGGCACACAAATTTGTTCAACAAATCAAACATTCAAAACATAAACTTGTTCGACACACAAATATGCAAATTGTTCAAGACAAATACCAACAAAAAAGGCAAAGGCTCAACAACTCCAAGCTAATTATCATCGATGCTAGTTCGACGATCCCACATTCGACGCATTTCATCCATTTGTCGTTGCATTTCAAGCATTTGTTGATTATGTGTACGACATTCTTCCTCTCGTCAACCGCAACGAGTTTCAAACTTGTAACAAAATTAAATAAAGTTACATATACATACAAACATACATAAGCATATGAATAAATACTCTCTTATATACCTACACATCACAATTACATACATACATAAATAAAAGCCCAATTACATAATTACAAATATATACACACAAACATACATACATAAATAAATGTCCAATTACATAATTACAAACATATAGATACAAACATACATACACATATATACATTCATATTAACTAATCATCATAAACACAAATTACACACATACATACAACCTAATCATCAAAACTAATCATCAAAAATATAAATTACACACATACATACAAACTAAACATTCAAACTAATCATCATAAAGACAAATTACACACATACAAACACTAAATTACATAAACTAAATTATATAAAATAATCACACATCTAAACCAAATGACCTAAACTAATCATAATTTAATAATTCCATCATACATACAAATATACATATTCATACATACAAATATACATATTCATACATACAAACATACATACATACACATACATACAAAATCATAAAAATCTTAGATCTAAATCAAATTTCATCACAAATTAGTAATTAAAACGAGTACTTACCTTCACAAAGCTAGAAATTAAGAAATGGTGAAATTCCTCCAAAACCTAACCAAAATAAACAAACAAAACTTCAAAATCTTGAAAAAGTAGCTAAAATATGAAACCCGGATGTTACCTCACCTTAAATCCCGAGAGTTTTTGTGAAAGTTGCTCCCAATAAATACCATCTTATATACCTACACATCATAATTACATACATATATATATAAATAAAAGCCCAATTACATAATTACAAACATATACATACAAACATAAATAAATGTCCAATTACATAATTACAAACATATATATACAAACATACATACACATATATACATTCATATTAACTAATCATCATAAACACAAATTACACACATACATACAAACTAATCATCCAAACTAATCATCATAAACATAAATTGCACACATACATACAAACTAAACATTCAAACTAATCATTATAAACACAAAATACACACATACATACATATACATACAAACACTAATTTACATAAACTAAATTATATAAAATAAGCACACATCTAAACCAAATGACCTAAACTAATCATAATTTAATAATTCCATCATACATACAAAAATACATACTCATACATACATACATACACATACATACAAAATCATAAAAATCTTAGATCTAAACCAAATTTCATCATAAACACAAATTACACACATACATACCAACTAAACATTCAAACTAATCATCATAAACACAAATTACACACATACATACAAACTAAACATTAAAACTAATCATCATAAACACAAATTACACACATATATACACATACATACAAACACTAATTTACATAAACTAAATTATATAAAATAAACACACATCTAAACCAAATGACATAAACTAATCATAATTTAATAATTCCACCATACAAATATACATACTCATACATACAAACATACAAACATAACACATACATACAAAATCATAAAAATCTTTGATATAAACCAAATTTCAACACAAATTAGTAATTAAAACGAGTATTTACCTTCACAAAGCTAGAAATTCAAGAAATGGTGAAATTCCTCCAAAACCTAACCAAAATAAACAAACAAAACTTCAAAATCTTAAAAAATTAGCTAAAATATGAACCCGGATGTTAGCTCACCTTAAATCCCGAAAGCTTGTGTGAAAGTTGCTTCCAAATAGCCCAAAAACGCTGAAATCGCCGGAGAGACAGAATTGGGGAAGTTTTGGCTGAAAATGAAGTTCTGGCGTCTGTTTCCCTATTTGTTCACGCTGCACCCTATAGCGACGACATGTCGTCGGCATAGCTCCACTTGTCGTTGGTACAGTGGCCTATAGCGACGACATGTCGTCGGCACAGGTTTCACAGGATGTTGACCAGTCAATAAAGGTAAAAACACTATACCGACGACATGTCGTCGCCATAGGGTTTTCCAGAATTTTTTTTAATTTAAAAAAAAATTATTAAATAAAAAAAAACAAAAAGAAAATCAAAATTAACCTATAGCGACGACATGGCGTCGCTATAGGTTTTCCCCAAAAATTCATTGGGCGCCAGTTTTCCCTCCAACCTGCCTCAACCCTATAGCGACGACATGTCGTCGCTATAGGGTGTCCCATTCAAAATTTTGGAAAAACCCTATCCCGACGACATGTCGTCGCCATAGGGTTTTCCAGAATTTTTTTTAATTTAAAAAAAAAATTATTAAGATAAAAAAATTAAAAGGGTTTTCCAGAATTTTTTTTAATTTAAAAAAAAATTTATTAAGATAAAAAAATTAAAGTTTTGAAATCCATATTTTTCTGTTTAAAATAAAAAATTTATTTTATAATCAATATATATCCAATAGCACATAAATATATAAAAAAATAAATCAAACCAAAAATTTCTATAAAATTATAAAATCTCTAATTTATAATCAATATATATCCATAGGATTTATTATTGTCAAGCAAAATTCTAATTCTCAACCTCCCATTCTAGCAGAACTTCCAAATCTCAATCACTGAAGAATTAAGTGGAAAATTCGTGAGAAAAATCGAAACCGTTACCTGAGCAAGATTCATGGAATAAGAAGAATTTTTAATCGGAACCCCACCGTGCAAGACATTAGAAGTCTGTTGATTGCCTTCACGATGTCTCGGACGTTTGTGAAACACCCAAGACCAGCCTGTATGGCCCCAAACTGGGTACCCTACAGTTGGTTCTCATCACTGGGTGTTCTCTTTAAAAATACTCGCTTTATTACAAACAATCAGTGGAAGTCTTAATTTAAAATAGTTGTAACCCTTTATAAACTCAATATCAATCTTAATCTTATCTTACAAATGCCTACACACCAATCCGAGTAGCACCGCTCCCTAGCCAAGATACCTCACCTGCAAACAAGAAATACCATTTGATTGAACTCAGAACATTACAATCCTTTATAAAACGGTTTGTCGTTTATTGACATGTTAATAACCCACACTTCAACACTAACCCATAAGGGTTCAACGACCCAAGATGTAACATCCCGATTTTTCATAAAATAACTGGGTTTGTAATTATGTAAATTATTGTAAAGGTTAACGGGTAATTAACCTATAGCGACGACATGTGAGAATGTAAAAAAGAAGGGTAATATAGGTACAATATTACATACCTTCACATTTTGAATAAGAGATTTAATACTCTTAAGCTTTCTATGAGGCCATCTCTTTATATTAAGCTCTCTGCATCTTTTCTTCAACATGGTTAATCTCACCTTAAGTTTCTCGGCTGCCATGACTATTGGCAACTCAAAATGCTTCTCTATCTCTTCCAATTCCAACGGTCTCGACGGCCTCCGGCCACCGTGATCACCGGAACCACCACCATTGTGATCATCATTGGAACTTAGCAATGGCAACACATGACCGTCTCCCCAACACTCCCACAAGCT
Source organism: Smallanthus sonchifolius (assembly GCA_023525975.1). Lineage (NCBI taxonomy): Eukaryota > Viridiplantae > Streptophyta > Magnoliopsida > Asterales > Asteraceae > Smallanthus > Smallanthus sonchifolius. Next base: position 354,632 of record CM042042.1, read on the forward strand.
TATATCTTTATCAATGGGATCGAAATATGAAAACCCTAAATCAGAAAAGTAATGTGATGAAACTCGGTTCATATCGAGAAGGTTGAAAAGTGCATCGTCATGCCTGCAAAAACAAAAACAAAAACCAAAATGTGTACCTGAAAAGATCTTGATTGAAGTAGTGATAATAATTATCATTGAAGTAGATAATGCTAAATTAACATAATAATCTTTGTATGGCTGCAGTGCGTCCCTCATACAGTACTTGTTCCTTTTGGGTATACAACACACATCCGCCACTTGCTCTTGTGTTTTTCTCAACATGGTGCCGGTGATCACATTTATGATGTCATTACCCTCTGGGTTTGTATCAAACCATATGCAATTCCTCACTTTATATAGAGGTTGTATACTTATACCGGCATGTGTGTCACTCTGATTTAGGTTGGAAAGGGTGAACATAAAATCAAATGGTGGAAGAGCAAAAGTGATAGGGACTATAGTTTGTGTAGGAGGTGCCACTTTACTGACCCTCTACAAAGGAATGCCTTTATTTAACCATCATTCACATTTGCATCCCACGAATGAATCCATCCATGTTCAATCTATCTTCAGAAGGCTAAGTTCAGTTTTAGCAACGAAGAAAGCAAGATGGACTTCAGGTTCCTTGGCATTGGTTGCAGGTACAATTCTGTGGTCTTCATGGTTTCTTGTCCAATCAAACATTGGAAAAAGATACTCGTTGCAGTATTCTAGCACCGCCATCATGATGTTCTTTGGAGCGGTTCAATCTTTTGCATTGAGCTTGTTCATCCACAGAGATCTTTCTTTATGGATTTAGCATTATTATGTAATTAATTATTACACTTAATCATCATTGGAGCGGTTCAATCTTTCTTTATCATAAATGTAATTAATTATTACACTTAATCATCATTATTATGTTAATTTAGCATTATCTAATATTGAAAGTGGTAATAAATAGGGAGGGAGCATAACATTTTTCCATTAATTCATTATTACACTTTATCATCATTATGTTAATTTAATTAGCATTACTTTTATATTTTTTTTACAACGACGAAACATTTTAACCATGTTACAAATAAAAATTGAATCCGTGACATTCAAACCTTAGATGTTTCTAGAGGTTTTGTCTCTATCGTTGAACCATCAACCCTAATGATATTAGTTTTATAGGGTTTTGCAGAATTTTTTTTAATTTAAAAAAAATTTATTAGATAAAAAAAAACAAAAAGAAAATCAAAATTAACCTATAGCGACGACATGTCGTCACTATAGGGTGTCCCATTCAAAATTTTGGAAAAACCCTATCCCGACGACATGTCGTCGCCATAGGGTTTTCCAGAAATTTTTTTAATTTAAAAAAAAAAAAATTTGACCGACGAAAATTTATTAAATAAAAAAAAAGAAAATCAAAATTAACCTATAGCGACGACATGTCGTCGCTATAGGTTTTTCCAGAATTTTTTTTAATTTAAAAAAAAAAAATTTTTGACCGACGAAAATTTATTAAATAAAAAAAAACAAAAAGAAAATCAAAATTAACCTATAGCGACGACATGTCGTCGCTATAGGTTTTCCCCAAAAATTCATTAGGCGCCAGTTTTCCCTCCAACCTGCCTCAACCCTATACCGACGACATGTCGTCGCTATAGGGTCTCCCTACCAAAATTTTGGTTTTGACCTATACCGACGACATGTCGTCGGTATAGGGTGACCTATCCCGACGACAAATGTCGTCGGTACAGGTGGCGTCGGGACAGGGTCAATTTGTTGTAGTGTCTCTTACTACAATTTGCAAGAATGAAACTCAAAGGTATTGATGGCTTCATAACTTCAATGGGCATGCTAGACATATAATGAAACAGTTTGATACACTATGCATCAAGTTTTAACTTCATTTTTTTTATCTTTGCGAAGCAGTGTGTGATTTGATCAAAAAGAGTCCATCACGTATATATATATTTTTTGTGTATTATTTTTATTTGAATTCTTGCAAGCTCATGGGTATCTTGTGCAAACATATTTGGTTATCTTTCTTAGTGTCCTTCATAGTTGGTTGTATGGATATTCCTGACGACATATTTGGTGAGTCTCTAAATTTAGAAGACACCCACTTGAAGGAAGGCTTTGAAGAAGGTTATGCAACCAGTTTTGCCTTTGGAAAGGATGATGGACGAGAAGTTGGACTAAAAACTGGATTCATAACCGGTGAGGAGTTAGGGTTTTACAGAGGCTGCATTGACGTTTGGAACTCCGTGATTCATAACCGGTGAGGAGTTAGGGTTTTTTTGTTTTTTTAATAATTTTTGAAAAAGGCCTATAGCGACGACATGTTGTCGGTATAGGTCTTTTCTGTTTTTATTTTTTAATTTTTAATATTTTATCCAGAAATATTAAATTTCTAAAAATAAAAACCTGCAAATCATAAATATAAACCATTCAAACATTCAAATCGGATAAAAACTAATATCCGAAACATAAACCAAACATCCAAATTGTTCGACACACAAACTTGTTCGACACACAAATTTGTTCGACAAATCAAACATTCAAAACATAAACTTGTTCGACACACAAATATGCAAATTGTTCAAGACAAATACCAACAAAAAAGGCAAAGGCTCAACAACTCCAAGCTAATTATCATCGCTGCTAGTTCGGCGATCCCACATTCGACACATTTCATCAATTTGTCGTTGCATTTCAAGCATTTGTTGATTATGTGTACGACGTTCTTCCTCTCGTCAACCGCAACGAGTTTCGAACTTGTAACAAAATTAAATAAAGTTACATATACATACAAACATACATAAGCATATGAATAAATACCCTCTTATATACCTACACATCACAATTACATACATACATACATAAATAAAAGCCCAATTACATAATTACAAATATATACACACAAACATACATACATAAATAAATATCCAATTATATAATTACAAACATATAGATACAAACATACATACACATATATACATTCATATTAACTAATCATCATAAACATAAATTACACACATACATACAGCATAATCATCCAAATTAATCATCAAAAACATAAATTACACACATACATACACATACATACAAACTAAACATTCAAACTAATCATCATAAAGACAAATTACACACATACATACACATACATACAAACACTAAATTACATAAACTAAATTATATAAAATAATCACACATCTAAACCAAATGACCTAAACTAATCATAATTTAATAATTCCATCATACATACAAATATACATACAAACATACATACACATACATAACACATACATACAAAATCATAAAAATCTTAGATCTAAACCAAATTTCATTACAAATTAGTAATTAAAACGAGGACTTACCTTCACGAAGCTAGAAATCAAGAAATGGTGAAATTCCTCCAAAACCTAACCAAAATAAACAAACAAAACTTCAAAATCTTAAAAAAGTAGCTAAAATATGAAACCCGAATGTTACCTCACCTTAAATCCCGAGAGTTTTTGTGAAAGTTGCTTCCAATAAATACCATCTTATATACCTACACATACATACATACATACATACATACATACATACATACATAAATAAAAGTACAATTACATAATTACAAACATATACATACAAACATAAATAAATGTCCAATTACATAATTACAAACATATACATACAAACATACATACACATATATACATTCATATTAACTAATCATCATAAACACAAATTACACACATACATACAAACTAATCATCCAAACTAATCATCATAAACACAAATTGCACACATACATACACATACATACAAACTAATCATTATAAACACAAATTACACACATACATACATATACATACAAACACTAATTTATATAAACTAAATTATATAAAATAAGCACACATCTAAACCAAATGACCTAAACTAATCATAATTTAATAATTCCATCATACATACAAAAATACATACACATACATACATACACATACATACAAAATCATAAAAATCTTAGATCTAAACCAAATTTCATCATAAACACAAATTACACACCTACATACCAACTAAACATTCAAACTAATCATCATAAACACAAATTACACACATACATACAAACTAAACATTAAAACTAATCATCATAAACACAAATTACACACATACATACACATACATACAAATTCTAATTTACATAAACTAAATTATATAAAATAAACACACATCTAAACCAAATGACATAAACTAATCATAATTTAATAATTCCATCATACAAATATACATACTCATACATACAAACAAACATACATAACACATACATACATAATCATAAAAATCTTTGATCTGTAACATCCCAAAAATAAAACGACGGATATAATAACGGAATAAACGAACGAGGCATGTCGGGTTGGGTCGGATGGGCTAGAAGGGGAGCCTCCCCTATAAATAGCCAAGGTCACAACCCATTTCTCTCATTTGCAACTTCTAGAGAGAGAAACCGTAGAGAGAGAAAGTTGTCGGATCGACCCGAGATTTGAGAAGTGTGTAGCTCCATAACTCGTGAGAAGAACCTCCGGATCAGAAGCTCGATTCAGGTAACGATCCGACCTAAATCTGAGTTTTTGTTCGTTTTTGGGTTTTTCGGGTTTTGGGTGAAAAGGCAACGTTTTTACGGATGGAACTGAAAGATAATCACGGATTTGAGTTCCTTAATGGAAAACGAATGTTTTGAATGCAACAGGTTCGGGATCTTGACATGATCAGACCCGAATGCGAAAGTTAGGGTTTTCGCGAAGAACAGGTCGTGCGCACTTGCTAAGTGCGCACGGAGCAGGTCCTGCGCACTTGCTAAGTGCGCAGGAGGAGGGACCTGCGCACTTGCTAAGTGCGCAGGAAGAGGAACCTGCGCACTTGCTAAGTGCGCAGGAGGAAGGACATGCGCACTTGCTAAGTGTGCAGGAAGCATGGTCTGCGCACTTGCTAAGTGCGCAGGAAGCAGAGTCTGCGCACTTGCTAAGTGCGCAGACATCAGAACTGATTAAGTGAAGTCAGTACGTTAGAATGGTTAAACCGTTAGAGTCGGGATTGGTCTGATGTGTATTTAACTAATCAATTCAGATCGGAAGTGAAGTTGTTGGACCTTTGTTTAGGACAACCGAGACTAGCTTATAAGGTGAGTTCTAGAAGCCCTCTTTTAAATGTTTTTATATAATGTTTTCGGGCTGGTGTGTACACGTATGAAATGTTGTTTTATAAAATGATGTTTATGAAACTACGTTTACGAAAGGAAATGATTTGGAACGAAGGGTTTATGGAAAGAAAGTTTATGAACGGAATGTTTACGAACGAATGTTATAAAGAAATGGTTTAATGAAAAGGTAAAGGGTTTTGAAAGTGAAGGAAAGGTTTTATGAAAAGAAAACAAAAAGGGGCAAAGGTTTTAAAGAAGTCATTACAAATCTAATCTGTTGAATGAATGGAATTGACGAATGAAGTCTGGGAACGAGATTCCCAGCCTTGTGGTAGATTATGGACAGCGAGCCATAGTTGCCATAAGAACAACAGGGGTAGTGTCTTAGTGGCCTGCCAATGGTTTTGATGTTGTACAACTGGTAAGGGAGTAACGACGGTTACTCGGGTGATGACGATCATCCTAAGGGAAAGGGTAATGGGAAATTAATGACGGCGATACGTAACGGTTAATTCCCAAAGGAAAGATACGTGTTGGGCAATGACGGCGATACGTAACGGTTGACCCCACGTATTGAATGGTAATGGGAAATTAATGACGGCGATACGTAACGGTTAATTTCCAAAGGAAAGATGCGTGTTGGGCAATGACGGCGATACGTAACGGTTGACCCCACGTAATGAATGGTTGTGGCAATGACGGCGATACGTAGCGGTTGCCCACAACATTAAAGGTTCCTACGGGGACATAGTGACGCGTAACGATACAGATTTTAGATAGTAATGTATGACTTAAATGAATGTTAATGTTTTAAACAAATGATCCGTTCAATGTGTTTAAATGTGCGAAGGTTTACGAATGAAAGGCCTTGTTTTCTTATACGAATGTTAAACCCTAATGAATGTTTGAATGATGAACCATTTCTTAAATCAAACGAAAACTAGAACTCACCAGCGTAGCTGACGTTTTTAAGTGTACACATTCAGGTTAAGGCAGGTTATGAGGATGGACGGTGATGCTTGGCTAGAGATGAAGAGTTACCCGACTGCTTTGAAGACTGGCATCCCGTTATGTTTAGTTATGATGTAAATATGTTTTAATCAATGTTTATGCTTCCGCATGTATGAACAACGATTAAGTTATGTTTAAATGAAATTTTCCGCTGCGTTATTTGATATTCATGTTTAAGAACTGTTTGTGAATGAGTAAATCCAACAAGTGAGGCCTCCCGGGTTTGGGGCCTTACAAGTTGGTATCAGAGCAATAGTTTGAGAGATTCGGACACTCCCAGTGTCTGAACTTAAACTTTGAATGGGACCGAAAGCGGATGCCAGTACGGGTAACTCGAGCCAAAGCATCAGGTATGAAGGTAGTATATGTATTTACGTATATAGTATGCCTTAGAAAGGGTTAAGTAAGGACTTGTGTTCTGATGAAATCACAAAGGTGGTCAAATAGAAATCGAAAGGTAGTGTAATGGTTAATTACAGATGGCCAGTGTATATTAACATCTTACAGTGCTTATTGAATTCTATTTGTTAACTAGCCTGATGACATTGGATTTCTTGTCTTATAGAACGTAATGGCAAGAAGAGGAAACGGAAGGCGTGGTGGCCGTACCGGTGGTCGTACCGGCGGTAAAAATGGTGGGCGTGGCAGGATCCCTGCGCGCCAAGAGTATAGTGAAGAAGGAAGTGTTCACACTGAACCGGCGGTTAGTGTGCATGAAGCTGAGCAGACACAGGTTGAAGAACAACCTTTCACTTTTGAACCAGAAGTGAGGGCATCCATAGCTCGAGAATTTACAGAGTTGATGAAGACTTCCCTACCAGGTCTGTTGGCAGAAGCATTGAAGCAGGTCAATGCGGTGGGTGGGTCTAGCGCGGCAGTTGGTGCTCAGAACAGTGAGACCGACAATGCACCGCCTGCTCGCGGATGTGATTATAAGTCCTTTAAGGCATGTGACCCGCCGGTCCTGACTGGGAAGAAGGACGTGGTGGCTACTTTTGATTGGGTAATACGTATGGAAGCCGCCATCCGTCTGAGCGAGTGTCGAGCTAATCAAGTAGTGAAGTTTGCTGCTAACTCCTTGAGGGAGGAAGCATCCCACTGGTGGGAAGGTGTACGTCAGGCTAAAGGGAGCGAGATTGTGGATGCGATGATGTGGGCTGACTTGAAAACTTTGGTGATCAAGAACTTCTGCCCAAGGAACGAGATTGAAAAAGTAGAGAGGGAATTTCTGGGTTTGAAGGCCGGGAACATGACGCACCGGCAATACTCAACCCGATTTAATGAACTGGCACGTCTGGTACCACACCTTGTCACTACTGAAGAGAGAAAGATTGCCTGCTATGTTCAAGGGTTGCCGGACCAGGTCCGCACCTATGTTAAGGCAAACGCCCCTACTACCTATGATTCGGCAGTAGAGTTAAGTGGCGTGGTATTTGTGACAATCCGACTTTCTAAGTTAACCCCGTTAACTATTCCGTCAAGTTTCTTATTAAAAACTTAACCCCGTTACCCCGTTAATCAAATCTAACTCCAAGGACTAATTCGGTCACAAAATCAACTCAAAACTACAGGGACTAGTTGTGTAAATATGCCAAACCGAATTGTTGACTCCCCAAAGTCAAAATCAAATCAATTCAATCCTGTTTGACTTTTTGAAGTCAAATCCGTAATCAATTGATCAAAATTCGCGAAATTTACTTCAAATCCGTTGGAATTCATAACCGAAATACACGTTAATGCTTGGAACGATCGTTTATGAACAGTCTCTCATCATCATTACACGAATTAAAACGAATTATGAATGTTAATCATGTAACCGTCAATCTCAATACTCATTACCAACCGAACTCGATCAATTCGTGCACCATTTCTGAAATTTAACTCTCACACACTCTAGTCGCATCCATTAGTAGCAAAGCCATACCTCAATTCCAGCGGGGTAGTGACCGTAGACACGAAGAATCAAAACCGCGAAGTCGGAGCCAACTTTTAGTCGTCCACCCTCAATTCGATAAGAATTCTGGTAATCCTTTACACTATTAGCTTCGTTTATGTTCCTAGAACAAAACCCCTACATAATCGAATCAAGCCAGAGTCGAAATCAATGGGATTTGGGTGAAGATCGATCGCGACTGGTAGGGGGGGAGGTATCACAGGAATCGTATTGTTAAAACAATTTTGATCTGGGTTTTGTTTGCGAATCCCTAGCGGGCGCGACTGGTTGGGTCAGTGTGTGCGTGTGGGAGAGACCCGGGTTCGAGACCGGGCTCCCACATCCATTTTTAAAACATTTTTCTGGATTATTAAATTAATAAAAATCAAACCTTTTTAATATTGTATTATTATATAAATGGGTTTTAACCCGGAAAACAACCCGTAGGCTCGGGTTTGAAATATTAGTTTGTTTTTATAAATTATACCCACTTTTATAATTTATACATTGTTATTATTAATAAGTAAAAATAATATATTTATATTATTTTAAGCCGTAAATTCGTGTAAAATAATATGTTTATATTATTCTCAAATTGTGACCCGTATTATTAAATAATATATATTTATATTATTTCAAATCATTTTATAACGCCGTGAATCAATCGAGACTAAATAGTAATATAACTAATTATATTATCCACTCGTATATATATATATTACTACTTATGTCGTTCGTCGCGTAAAGTAATTCCTAACTCCGTGGACACTTTCGTCCACTCTTGAATATTAGAGCGTTTCCTTAGGACGCTTCTCAATCCGTGTCATTGTCACATTTTCCATTTTTATCCCTAATTTATGTGTTTATAATTTTAGGGCATTCGTAAGTCTTTTGAGACTTACACACTTGGTTCCAACTTTTCCCTTGTGTGATTCAAATCCTTACTCAAGCTCAGGTGAGTTTCACGGCCCCTTTTTACTGCTTTTAACTTGGGGGAGAAAACATGCTTAAACTGATTTTAGATTTTGTATTTCATATGCTATCAATGTTAAAGCTAAGTGTAACATGCTATCACAGAAAGTCCTCATCTTATTTCGAACCGTTAATATGGATCTTAGCGAGGTAATGTTTAGTAGTACTACTGGGTTTGACAAATCCCACCCGCGTTAGTCGCGCTAACTCGATCGGATATCGAACGGGTGAAATGTTAGCCTATTCACATGGCCAGTATTGATAGACCTGGCAGGAGGCAATAAACAAACAGTCAGCTTCGGTTGCGAGCACTTGAGCTAAAACATGAACATAGGTTAGCTACCTATAGATACATATTGAAAGATCATAAATCTGGTAACGCTTACTTATTTATTTGAAACCTGTGAACTCACCAACCTCGTGTTGACACTTTTTCTTACATGTTTTCTCAGGACGCTAAGCTAAGACACAGGTGCACGTTAGGGCATGCATGGGATTCAACTGCTTTGCTTTGTGTCTATTTATGTTGATTGAATTATTTTAATGTACTTTGTTTGGTTGAACGTTTGGACTTTTGGACTTTGGTTTTGGGCGCGTGTATTTTGCGCAGTTACTTTCTTTACGCTTCCGCATTGATACTCTGATTTAAAAGGATATTTTCATTTGAGTCCCATGTAGAGTCGTTCAATGTAACTAATGTCTGAGATCCTGGTTTGTCACTTCCCAAACGGTAATACTCCGTTAGTGGAATTTGGGGGTGTGACAGATTGGTATCAGAGCCATTGGTTATAGCGAACTAGGATTGCATACTAGACTATAACCTCACACATTAGTTACATGTCATTTGGATGTTTGGCACTTATACAAATTGTTGCAGGATCATGTCGTCAACACCACCTCCCTCACCTAACGCATCAGGGCATAAGGCACCTGTACCCTCATCCCCGGAGCCCAAAAGGCGCCGGACTACCTCAATTGAGCAAGGTGAACCGAGCAAAGCACGGGCATTGGAGTATGCTCTCAATTGGGATATGTACCCACATATGATCCAAAGGTGGATCGAGATGGGAGATGTTCCATCACCGTACTTTGCATCCACATCTTCATCGCCTACACTGCCTAGCTTACCATGTACCATGGAACAAGCCTTCGCAGCATTTGTGTCCTATATGTTAAAAGAATTAAGTTTTGTACAAGACGCCACCGAGGAGATACCTAAACTCCTGGAGAATGGAAAACAAGTGGAAAAGAATAGGGTAGGAATAGAATATTTGACTACCGAACTAGCTGCAACAGATCATGTCCACAACCTTTTAGTGAATCGTGTAGCACACCTAGAGACGAGGGCTGACATTATGGATGATGATATGCAAGGAGTTCTGGAGAGACTAGCTGCTATGGAAGCTCAGCTACATGTGGCTAACCACACTGCTGAAGGCCTTCAAGAGAGGGTGACTCACTTGGAAGCCCAACTACAAGCGGCCCTACACCCGGAAGACATTCCAGTATCTGACAATGAGGAGGAACCCTTTGAGGAAGAGCTCTTTGAGGAGGAGCCCTTCGAGGAGGAACCCTTAGAGGGGGAACCAGCTGAGGAAGAGCCAGTGGAGATTGATGATGCACAGTCATATGTCTCTTCTGATGACGAGAATATTTGAGGATCTTCCTATTCTATCTTTGTTTTTGCTTATGTTATTTCCCTTTTCAAACCTAGATGGGTAAGGTTGTTCCCATCCAATAAAAGCATGAGAAGTTTAATATTTGAGTTATTTATTTTGTAGCCTTACAATTTATTTAATCTTCAAAATATTAGATGTTGTATTTCCTTACCCGTACCTGAATAATGTTTAATATGCGATATATTTCTCATTGTTTTCATTTGTGATTGTGAAGAAATATGTCTGGAAGAGGACGAGGAGGCCGTACCGGTGGTCGTGGTACCATCAACATGACGGCAGCAGAACTAGCAGCTTTGATAAACAATAGTGTGGCAGAGGCTTTAGCAGCACAGAATGCTGCAGGTAAATGCTTTCAACTATTGACTAGTAGTGTCAATCCCCTTTTTCCTAAGAATACCTTTCTAAACTCTATAATTCCAATTCAATTCGTATTTCTAAATCCAGGCCAGCAAAATCAACAAAATCAACAGCCAGCCTGCACTTTTAAGGCATTCATGGACTGCAAGCCCCACACCTTTAGTGGAGCTGAAGGAGCAGTTGGATTACTTCGCTGGTTTGAGAAGGTTGAATCAGTAATAGCCATGTGCAACTGCCCCGTGGCTAACCAAGTGAAATTTGCTGCTGGAACTCTGGAAGGCCCGGCCCTAACATGGTGGAATGCCCAAGTTCAAATGTTGGGACTAGCAATGGCAAATGGACTCCCGTGGGAGGAATTTAAAACCATGATGAAAGAAGAATACTGTCCACGAGATGAAATTCAAAAGCTAGAAGGAGAGTTCTGGAACCTTAAGATGGAGGGTTCAGAAATTGAACTCTACACCACCCGTTCGCACGAACTTGCCACCATGTGCCCACATATGGTGACTCCGGATTACAAACGGATTGAACTATACATTGGAGGTTTGGTACCTCAGATTCAAAGCATGGTGACCTCATCCAACCCTACCACCATCCAACAGACCATCAGACTTGCCCACAAATTGACCGATCAGGCAGTGACACAGGGAACTTTACCTCCAAGAGGTTCAATTGCTAAACCCACCGACAGCCACAAACGCAAGTTCGATCACCATTCCAACACTCACAACCACTCTAACTCCCACACCAAAGGACCCCAACTCAACCAGCAACAGTCTAACCAACAACAACAACAACGTAGGTTCGAGCCTACCAAGAACTTCAATCAGTCGACCTCTTCTGGCCAAAACCAGGGTGGTTATGCGGGGAAGTCCCCGAAGTGTAACAAGTGTAACTTACACCACTTTGGGTTCTGCAATCGTTTCCAGAGGTGCGGTAAAATAGGCCATGCTGCCAAGGACTGTAGGGGTGAATTACAAACTAAACAACCCTTTCAACAACCAGGGTCTACTAGGGCTTGCTTTGAGTGTGGAAAGGAAGGGCATATTCGGAAAAACTGTCCTCAGTTGAAGAAAGGGGGTAATGGAAATCACAACCCTAACCACAATAACAATGGGAATGGTGGTAATAATGGCAATGGGGGAGGAAATGGTGCGAAGGGACGAGCCTTCGTACTAGGATCTGGAGAAGCCCGTTACGACCATAATGTGGTTACCGGTAAGTTCCTCGTAAATAATTTCTTTGCTTCTGTCCTTTTTGACACCGGTGCTGATAGAAGTTTTATATCTAAGAAATATAGTAATATGATAAAAGGAACTTCATCTCTATTAGAAGATAAGTATACAATAGAGATAGCTGACGGGCAAATAATTGAGGCAACTCACATACTTAAAGGATGTAAACTTGAGCTAGCTACACATACATTTGATATCGACCTTATGCCGGTCATACTTGGTAGTTTTGATATAATTGTTGGTATGGATTGGCTGTCTAAAAACCAAGCCGAAATTATCTGTCGTGAGAAGATTGTACGTGTACCTCTCTCCAATGGAGAAACCCTTTCCATCCAAGGCGAAAGATTTGGTGCAGTCATGGGCATTATATCCTTCATGAAAGCACAAAAATGTCTTCGAAAGGGGCATACGGCTATTTTGGCCCTTGTTGCTGAACAGCCGTCAGAAGATAAGAAGATCGAAGATATTCCCGTTGTGCGTGAATTTTTGGAAGTATTTCCCGAGGATCTGCCCGGTCTGCCACCACACCGTCAGGTTGAATTCCAAATTGACCTAGCACCCGGAGCAGCACCGATTGCTCGGGCACCTTATCGATTAGCACCCAGTGAATTGCAGGAACTGTCCACTCAGTTGCAAGACTTATTGGATAAAGGTTTCATCCGACCTAGTTCATCACCGTGGGGAGCTCCGGTATTATTTGTCAAGAAGAAGGACGGTACGTTCCGTATGTGTATTGATTACCGGGAGCTGAACAAAGTTACAAATCAAGAACCGCTACCCTTTACCTCGTATTGATGACCTTTTTGACCAACTCCAAGGATCCAGTTTCTATTCCAAAATAGATCTTAGGTCCGGCTATCATCAGTTAAGAGTCCGAGAAGAAGATATCTCAAAAACTGCATTCAGGACAAGGTACGGCCATTACGAATTTATGGTCATGCCTTTCGGTCTAACCAACGCACCTGCGGTATTCATGGACCCCATGAACCGTGTGTGTAAGCCTTACCTTGACCAGTTTGTTATCGTTTTCATCGATGACATTCTTATTTATTCCAAGAACGAGGAAGAACATGAAGAACATCTGTGTCTAATTTTGGAACTACTTAAGCAAGAGCAACTTTATGCTAAGTTTTCCAAATGTGAATTTTGGATTCGAGAGGTTCAATTTCTAGGGCATGTGGTAAATGAAAAAGGGATACATGTCGACCCGTCCAAAATAGAAGCCATCAAGAATTGGGCAGCACCGACGACTCCGACTGAGGTGCGACAATTTCTGGGATTGGCTGGATATTACCGTCGTTTTATCGAAGGATTTTCAAAGATTGCGCAACCTCTCACCGCCCTAACTCAAAAAGGAAAAGCTTATAATTGGGGCGATAATCAAGAATCAGCTTTCCAGCATCTCAAACAGAAACTTTGCAGTGCACCTATTTTAGCTCTTCCGTAAGGAACCGATGACTTTGTGGTGTATTGTGATGCATCTATTCAAGGTCTGGGTTGTGTCTTAATGCAACGCGAAAAGGTAATCGCATACGCTTCACGTCAATTAAAGGTTCACGAGAAAAACTACACCACTCATGACCTAGAGTTGGGAGCAGTAGTTTTTGCACTTAAGATATGGAGACATTACTTGTACAGTACCAAATGCACCATCTACACCGACCACAAGAGCCTCCAACATATCTTCGAGCAGAAGGAGTTGAACATGCGACAACGTCGTTGGGTTGAACTTTTAAATGATTACGACTGTGCGATCCGATATCATCCGGGTAAAGCTAACGTCGTGGCTGATGCACTAAGCCGAAAAGAAACGAAACCCAAACGAGTTCGAGCGTTACAACTCACTATTCACCCTGGATTGCCTGACAGAATCCGTAGTGCTCAACTTGAAGCCTTGAAAGAAGATAACCTACCGTTAGAAGGTACACGTGGCATGGAAGCACAACTTGAAGTAAAATCTGACGGAATTCGTTACTTTGTCGAACGAATATGGGTTCCAGTATTCGGAAACTTGAGGGAACTAATCATGGATGAAGCTCATAAATCTCGTTACTCCATTCATCCGGGTTCCGATAAAATGTACCATGATCTAAAAGTACTATATTGGTGGCCAAAGATGAAGGCCGATATAGCCACTTATGTTAGTAAGTGTCTGACCTGCGCGAAGGTCAAAGTTGAATACCAAAAACCGTCCAGTCTCCTACAACAACCTGAAATTCCCATGTGGAAATGGGAACAAATATCCATGGACTTCATTACCAAATTACCCCGAACTCCTACCGGATGTGATACTATATGGGTAATTGTGGATCGCCTAACGAAATCTGCTCACTTCCTAGCCATCAAAGAAACTGACAAAATGGATAAACTCACTCGAGTATACTTGAAAGAAGTGGTCTCTCGGCACGGAGTGCCAATCTCTATTATTTCGGATCGTGATGCACGATTCACTTCCCGTTTCTGGCAATCATTGCATAAAGCATTAGGCACGCGTCTAGATATGAGCACAGCATACCATCCTCAAACTGATGGCCAAACTGAACGTACTATCCAAACTCTGGAGGACATGCTACGAGCTTGTGTGATCGATTTCGGTAACACTTGGGAGTCTCACCTACCATTGGTGGAGTTCTCCTACAACAACAGTTATCACACTAGCATCAAGGCAGCTCCATTTGAAGCACTTTATGGGCGGAAATGCCGTTCTCCCATTTGTTGGACCGAGGTTGGGGATAGCCAACTCACAGGTCCTGAACTTGTATTTGAAACTTCCGAAAAGATCGTTCAAATTAGAAATCGTATGGCGGCAGCTCGTGATCGTCAAAAGAGCTATGTCGACAAGCGTCGTAAACCTTTGGAATTTCAAATAGGTGACATGGTTTTACTCAAAGTCTCACCTTGGAAAGGTGTCATTCGTTTCGGGAAACGAGGAAAACTGAATCCTCGTTATGTTGGACCTTTCAAAATATTAAAGAGAATCGGACCAGTCGCGTATCAACTGGACCTACCTGAAAGACTTAGTGGTGTACACAACGTCTTTCATGTTTCAAATTTAAAGAAATGCCTAGCTGATGAATCACTCGCAGTTCCTCTGGAGGAACTACATGTTGATTAACAGTTACGTTTCATCGAAGAACCTGTGGAAATTATGGATAGGGAAGTTAAAACGTTAAAGCACAGTAAGATCCCTATTGTTCGAGTCCGTTGGAACTCGAAACGCGGACCGGAATTCACGTGGGAGCGCGAGGATCAGATGATGCGCAAATATCCTAATCTGTTCAAGCACTCCGCGTCAAATTCTTAAGGTATTATTTAATTTTCGGGGCGAAAATTCTTTCAACTAGGGGATGATGTGAAACCCCAGAATTTTTTTTTTTTTTGTTATTTTAATTTTCGGGACGAAAATTCTTTCAACTAGGGAATGATGTGACAATCCGACTTTCTAAGTTAACCCCGTTAACTATTCCGTCAAGTTTCTTATTAAAAACTTAACCCCGTTACCCCGTTAATCAAATCTAACTCCAAGGACTAATTCGGTCACAAAATCAACTCAAAACTACAGGGACTAGTTGTGTAAATATGCCAAACCGAATTGTTGACTCCCCAAAGTCAAAATCAAATCAATTCAATCATGTTTGACTTTTTGAAGTCAAATCCGTAATCAATTGATCAAAATTCACGAAATTTACTTCAAATCCGTTGGAATTCATAACCGAAATACACGTTAATGCTTGGAACGATCGTTTATGAACAGTCTCTCATCATCATTACACGAATTAAAACGAATTATGAATGTTAATCATGTAACCGTCAATCTCAATACTCATTACCAACCGAACTCGATCAATTCGTGCACCATTTCTGAAATTTAACTCTCACACACTCTAGTCGCATCCATTAGTAGCAAAGCCATACCTCAATTCCAGCGGGGTAGTGACCGTAGACACGAAGAATCAAAACCGCGAAGTCGGAGCCAACTTTTAGTCGTCCACCCTCAATTCGATAAGAATTCTGGTAATCCTTTACACTATTAGCTTCGTTTCTGTTCCTAGAACAAAAGCCCTATGGTAATCGAATGACATATGATCGGATTAAACTCGATCCAATAATCTAGGGTTCGCTCATATACGATTTGGGGCTTTTGATCTTAGACACGTTCTTAATTCAATTAAATCATATCAACAGTTTCGTGAACTCTCCGTTATTGAAAACCCCATGTTAATTTTACCAACTGTCATCCAATTTATCATGATTAGTAATCTAGGGTTCATCGCAAATTATTTCAATCGAACCCTATCGTAGACTCGATTATAATGCAATTAAAATACATGGTTTGACTCGCCATCAATCATCTCTTGAAAACCCTATGATTTCAACACCTGTTAACATCAAATTTTGACAAACCGATCGTACATATTAACTAGGGTTTCATAACCTTCGGGCGAGCATTAATCGACTGGAAACTAAATGGTTCACAATTAAACCTATCCACTGATTCGCAATACCGCGGAATACAAAACCCCTACATAATCGAATCAAGCCAGAGTCGAAATCAATGGGATTTGGGTGAAGATCGATCGTGACTGGTAGGGGGGGAGGTATCACAGGAATCGTATTGTTAAAACAATTTTGATCTGGGTTTTGTTTGCGAATCCCTAGCGGGCGCGACTGGTTGGGTCAGTGTGTGCGTGTGGGAGAGACCCGGGTTCGAGACCGGGCTCCCACATCCATTTTTAAAACATTTTTCTGGATTATTAAATTAATAAAAATCAAACCTTTTTAATATTGTATTATTATATAAATGGGTTTTAACCCGGAAAACAACCCGTAGGCTCGGGTTTGAAATATTAGTTTGTTTTTATAAATTATACCCACTTTTATAATTTATACATTGTTATTATTAATAAGTAAAAATAATATATTTATATTATTTTAAGCCGTAAATTCGTGTAAAATAATATGTTTATATTATTCTCAAATTGTGACCCGTATTATTAAATAATATATATTTATATTATTTCAAATCATTTTATAACGCCGTGAATCAATCGAGACTAAATAGTAATATAACTAATTATATTATCCACTCGTATATATATATATATTACTACTTATGTCGTTCGTCGCGTAAAGTAATTCCTAACTCCGTGGACACTTTCGTCCACTCTTGAATATTAGAGCGTTTCCTTAGGACGCTTCTCAATCCGTGTCATTGTCACATTTTCCATTTTTATCCCTAATTTATGTGTTTATAATTTTAGGGCATTCGTAAGTCTTTTGAGACTTACACACTTGGTTCCAACTTTACCCTTGTGTGATTCAAATCCTTACTCAAGCTCAGGTGAGTTTCACGGCCCCTTTTTACTACTTTTAACTTGGGGGAGAAAACATGCTTAAACTGATTTTAGATTTTGTATTTCATATGCTATCAATGTTAAAGCTAAGTGTAACATGCTATCACAGAAAGTCCTCATCTTATTTCGAACCGTTAATATGGATCTTAGCGAGGTAATGTTTAGTAGTACTACTGGGTTTGACAAATCCCACCCGCGTTAGTCGCGCTAACTCGATCGGATATCGAACGGGTGAAATGTTAGCCTATTCACATGGCCAGTATTGATAGACCTGGCAGGAGGCAATAAACAAACAGTCAGCTTCGGTTGCGAGCACTTGAGCTAAAACATGAACATAGGTTAGCTACCTATAGATACATATTAAAAGATCATAAATCTGGTAACGCTTACTTATTTATTTGAAACCTGTGAACTCACCAACATCGTGTTGACACTTTTTCTTACATGTTTTCTCAGGACGCTAAGCTAAGACACAGGTGCACGTTAGGGCATGCATGGGATTCAACTGCTTTGCTTTATGTCTATTTATGTTGATTGAATTATTTTAATGTACTTTGTTTGGTTGAACTTTTGGACTTTGGTTTTGGGCGCGTGTATTTTGCGCATTTACTTTCTTTACGCTTCCGCATTGATACTCTGATTTAAAAGGATATTTTCATTTGAGTCCCATGTAGAGTCGTTCAATGTAACTAATGTCTGAGATCCTGGTTTGTCACTTCCCAAACGGTAATACTCCGTTAGTGGAATTTGGGGGTGTGACAGTATTTGACGATCTGGCACTGAATGTTGTTACAGTTGAAGAGCAAAAGAAGAGACCGAGCTTCTCAAACAAGCGAACTGGGGGAAAGATGTTTGGGGCTCGTGATAAGAGGGCTCGAGTGGGTGAGCCGACTGTTTGTAAGAAGTGTGGAAGGGAGCATGTAGGTGAATGCTGACTGGGATCTAACTTGTGCTTTAAGTGTGGCAAGACCGGGCACTACTCCCGAGAATGCCCGCAAGGTTACAAATGCTACAATTGTGGGGAAAATGGTCATATGAGTAGGGACTGCCCGAAGCCCAGGATGGGGGAAACCGGGAAGGGAAAGGGCCCGGAAAAGAAGTGAGAGGGATCTCGTGCGAAGACGCGGGCGTACGCACTGATGCAGGCTCAGGCTAGAATGGACCCCGATGTGGGGTCAGGTACATTCGTCCTTGACAACACTCTTGTTTCTGTGTTATTTGATTCGGGTGCCAGTAAGAGTTTTATATCTGCGAGTTTTTGTAAGCGAGTGAAGTACACTGTTAGTAAACTAGAAAGGGCCTTTAGCGTAGAAACCGCTGAGGGTAGAACTGCGAGAGTGACCGAGGTAGTTGATAACGCTACGATAAGAATAGAAGGTCATAGGTTCCCTGTCAGATTGTTTGTTATGGTTTTGGGGGGGTTTGATGTCGTGCTGGGTATGGATTGGTTAACTGCCAACGAAGCACAAATCATATGTAAACGAAAGATAATCCAACTCAAGGCTCCGGATGGTAGCAAAGTCGAAGTCTTTGGAGATCGTGACGCCCCGATGCCAAACGTCATCTCAATTATTAAGGCAACGAATTACTTGAGGCGCGGATGCGAGGCTTATCTGGTATATGTAATTGACAAGTGTAAGGAAGTGAAGGAACTAGACGATGTACCCGTGGTACGCGAGTACCCGGAGGTGTTTCCAGAGGATTTGCCTGGGATACCACGCGATAGAGAAATTGAGTTCCGAATTGACTTAGTACCAGATGCCCAGCCCGTGGCTAAGGCTCCATATCGACTAGCACCAGTGGAAATGAAGGAACTTATGGTCCAACTAGACGAGTTACTTGATAAAGGATTTATCCAACCGAGCATCTCGCCGTCGGGTGCTCCGGTGTTGTTTGTAAAGAAGAAAGATGGTTCGATGAGAATGTGTATCGATTATCGTGAGTTGAATAAACGAACGGTGAAGAACAAGTACCCTTTACCAAGGATCGATGACCTGTTCGACCAGTTGCAAGGCGCAAGTTGGTTTTCGAAAATTGACCTTCGGTCCGGGTACCATCAGTTAAAGGTGAGGGAAGAAGACATACCGAAAACTGCATTTCGCACGCGTTATGGACATTTCGAGTTCCGTGTAATGTCTTTCGGATTGACGAACGCCCCCGCAGCGTTCATGGATTTAATGAATAGGGTGTGTCGACCGATGCTGGATCGATCGGTAATCGTGTTCATCGATGATATCCTTATCTACTCCAAGAATGAGGCTGATCACGCGTGTCATTTGAAGGAAGTGTTGGAAGCTCTAAACAAGGAGAAGTTGTATGCTAAGTTCTCCAAATACGCGTTCTGGCTTAGGGAAGTCCAATTCCTAGGTCACGTCATTGGCCCGAACGGCATTATGGTTGACCCAGCAAAGATAGTAACGGTAAGTGAATGGGACATTCCTAAGACGCCAACTGAAATCCGCAGTTTCTTAGGATTGGCAGGCTACTATCGGAGATTCATCCAGGATTTCTCGAAAATAGCTTCGCCATTGACAAAGTTGACTCGGAAAGAAGTAAAGTACGAATGGGGTTCGACCCAGGATGAGGCGTTTAAGGAATTGAAAGAGAAGCTAACACAAGCTCCAGTCTTGGCCCTTCCCGAGGGCAGTGAAGACCTGGTGGTATACTCTGACGCGTCGGGTCAGGGGTTAGGGTGTGTGTTGATGCAACGCGGTAGAGTGATTGCATATGCGTCGCGGCAGTTGAAAGTTCACGAAGTCAACTATCCGACTCACGATTTGGAACTTGCTGCTGTCGTATTTGCATTGAAAATCTGGAGGCACTACCTGTACGGGGTAAAGTTTACTATTTACTCCGACCACAAAAGTTTGAAGTACTTCTTCGAACAAAAGGAGCTTAACATGAGGCAGAGGAGATGGTTGGAACTCCTGAAGGACTATGACTGTGAAATAATGTACCACCCTGGAAAGGCAAACGTGGTGGCTGACGCTCTAAGCCGAAAGGATGTGCCTACTCCTATTAGAGTGAAAGCTTGCCAGTTGGTGGTAACATCGGATGTGATGAGAGAAATCGAAAGAGCTCAAGATGAAGCTTTGAAGGAAGAAAATATAAAGGGAGAAAGGATGGTGGGCCAACAGGACAAGTTGGAATATCACACCCTTGGTGTTAGAACACGTTATGGACGAGTATGGATACCTATGGGTGGCGAGCTTAGAACCAAAATCTTGGATGAGGCTCATAAGTCTCGTTACTCTATCCATCCTGGTACCAACAAAATGTACCAAGACCTGAAGAAAGACTACTGGTGGCCTGGAATGAAATGTGATGTGACGAAGTATGTAAGAAAGTGCTTGACTTGCTCGCAAGTAAAGGCTGAACACCAGAAACCGTATGGAAAGATTCAACCACTTGATATACCAGAATGGAAATGGGAACACATTACCATGGACTTCATAACCAAGCTACCCCGCACAGCTAAAGGTCATGACACCATTTGGGTAATTGTGGACCGATTAACGAAGAGTGCTCATTTCCTACCTATTCGCGAGACGTTCTCGTCGGAAAGGTTAGCTGAAGTGTTTATCAACGAAGTAGTAGCACGACATGGGATGCCTTTGACGATCGTATCTGACCGGGACACACGATTCACATCGAGGTTCTGGAAAAGATTTCATGAGGCGATGGGCACGAGGCTTAATATCAGCACAGCATACCACCCGCAAACGGATGGTCAGTCCGAAAGGACTATTCAGACGTTGGAGGATATGCTCCGTGCTTGTATTATCGACTTCGGTGGCAGTTGGGACAGCCATCTGCCGTTAGCTGAATTCTCCTACAACAATAGTCATCACACGACGATAGGCATGCCGCCTTACGAAATGTTGTATGGGAGAAGATGTAGGACCCCGATTTGTTGGGGTGAGATTGGACAGAAAGAATTAGGAAGTCTCGAAGTCGTAAGAGAGACGTCGGAAAGGTTTGATCAGATCAAAGCGCGAATGAAGGCTGCACAAGATCGTTAGAAGTCCTATGCGGATAGACGACGAAGGCCTATCGAGTTTGATGTTGGGGACAGAGTAATGTTGAAAGTGTCGCCCTGGAAGGGAATCATACGATTCAGGAAGAGAGGAAAGTTAAGTCCGAGGTTTGTCGGACCATTCAGGATAATGGCACGGGTTGGTGAAGTCGCTTATCGGTTGGAGTTGCCCGATGAGTTAAGTGGGATTCATCCTACTTTCCATGTATCACACTTGCGAAAGTGTTTGGCGGATGAATCGGCTCACGTACCACTTACTGAAATCGAGGTCGACAACAGCCTTAATTACATCGAAGAACCCGTGGCCATCTTAGACCGAAAGGAGAAACGTTTACGTAATAGAGTTATCCAATTGGTTAAAGTCCAATGGAAACACCGAAAGGGATCGGAAGCCACTTGGGAAATGGAGAAGGAAATGAGGGAGTCGTACCCTCATCTATTTGACTTATGATAAGGTTTCGGGGACGAAACCTATTGTAAGGGGGGTAGACTTGTAACATCCCAAAAATAAAATGACGGATATAATAACGGAATAAACGAACGAGGCATGTCGGGTTGGGTCGGATGGGCTAGAAGGGGAGCCTCCCCTATAAATAGCCAAGGTCACAACCCATTTCTCTCATTTGCAACTTCTAGAGAGAGAAACCGTAGAGAGAGAAAGTTATCGGATCGACCCGAGATTTGAGAAGTGTGTAGCTCCATAACTCGTGAGAAGAACCTCCGGATCAGAAGCTCGATTCAGGTAACGATCCGACCTAAATCTGAGTTTTTGTTCGTTTTTGGGTTTTTCGGGTTTTGGGTGAAAAGGCAACGTTTTTACGGATGGAACTGAAAGATAATCACGGATTTGAGTTCCTTAATGGAAAACGAACGTTTTGAATGCAACAGGTTCGGGATCTTGACATGATCAGACCCGAATGCGAAAGTTAGGGTTTTCGCGAAGAACAGGTCGTGCGCACTTGCTAAGTGCGCACGGAGCAGGTCCTGCGCACTTGCTAAGTGCGCAGGAGGAGGGACCTGCGCACTTGCTAAGTGCGCAGGAAGAGGAACCTGCGCACTTGCTAAGTGCGCAGGAGGAAGGACATGCGCACTTGCTAAGTGCGCAGGAAGCATGGTCTGCGCACTTGCTAAGTGCGCAGGAAGCAGAGTCTGCGCACTTGCTAAGTGCGCAGACATCAGAACTGATTAAGTGAAGTCAGTATGTTAGAATGGTTAAACCGTTAGAGTCGGGATTGGTCTGATGTGTATTTAACTAATCAATTCAGATCGGAAGTGAAGTTGTTGGACCTTTGTTTAGGACAACCGAGACTAGCTTATAAGGTGAGTTCTAGAAGCCCTCTTTTAAATGTTTTTATATAATGTTTTCGGGCTGGTGTGTACACGTATGAAATGTTGTTTTATAAAATGATGTTTATGAAACTACGTTTACGAAAGGAAATGATTTGGAACGAAGGGTTTATGGAAAGAAAGTTTATGAACGGAATGTTTACGAACGAATGTTATAAACAAATGGTTTAATGAAAAGGTAAAGGGTTTTGAAAGTGAAGGAAAGGTTTTATGAAAAGAAAACAAAAAGGGGCAAAGGTTTTAAAGAAGTCATTACAAATCTAATCTGTCGAATGAATGGAATTGACGAATGAAGTCTGGGAACGAGATTCCCAGCCTTGTGGTAGATTATGGACAGCGAGCCATACTTGCCATAAGAACAACAGGGGTAGTGTCTTAGTGGCCTGCCAATGGTTTTGATGTTGTACAACTGGTAAGGGAGTAAAGACGGTTACTCGGGTGATGACGATCATCCTAAGGGAAAGGGTAATGGGAAATTAATGACGGCGATACGTAACGGTTAATTCCCAAAGGAAAGATGCGTGTTGGGCAATGACGGCGATACGTAACGGTTGACCCCACGTATTGAATGGTAATGGGAAATTAATGACGGCGATACGTAACGGTTAATTTCCAAAAGAAAGATGCGTGTTGGGCAATGACGGCGATACGTAACGGTTGACCCCACGTAATGAATGGTTGTGGCAATGACGGCGATACGTAGCGGTTTCCCACAACATTAAAGGTTCCTACGGGGACATAGTGACGCGTAACGATACAGATTTTAGATAGTAATGTATGACTTAAATGAATGTTAATGTTTTAAACAAATGATCCGTTCAATGTGTTTAAATGTGCGAAGGTTTACGAATGAAAGGCCCTGTTTTCTTATACGAATGTTAAACCCTAATGAATGTTTGAATGATGAACCATTTCTTAAATCGAACGAAAACTAGAACTCACCAGCGTAGCTGACGTTTTTAAGTGTACACATTCAGGTTAAGGCAGGTTATGAGGATGGACGGTGATGCTTGGCTAGAGATGAAGAGTTACCCGACTGCTTTGAAGACTGGCATCCCGTTATGTTTAGTTATGATGTAAATATGTTTTAATCAATGTTTACGCTTCCGCATGTATGAACAACGATTAAGTTATGTTTAAATGAAATTTTCCGCTGCGTTATTTGATATTCATGTTTAAGAACTGTTTGTGAATGAGTAAATCCAACAAGTGAGGCCTCCCGGGTTTGGGGCCTTACATGATCTAAACCAAATTTCAACACAAATTAGTAATTAAAACGAGTATTTACCTTCACAAAGCTAGAAATTCAATAAATGGTGAAATTCCTTCAAAACCTAACCAAAATAAACAAACAAAACTTTAAAATCTTAAAAAATTAGCTAAAATATGAACCCGGATGTTAGCTCACCTTAAACCCCGAGAGTTTGTGTAAAAGTTGCTCCCAAATAGCCCAAAAACGCTGAAATCGCCGGAGAGACAGAATTTGGGGAGTTTTGGAGAGTTTTTGATGAAAATGAAGTTCTGTCGTCTGGTTTCCCTTTTTGTTCGCGATGCACCCTATAGCGACGACATGTCGTCGGCATAGGTCCACTTGTCGTCGGTACAGGTGACCTATAGCGACGACATGTCGTCGGCATAGGTTTCGAAGGATGTTGACCAGTCAATAAAGGTAAAAACCATATCCCGACGACATGTCGTCGCTATAGGGTTTTCCAGAATTTTTTTTAATTTAAAAAAAATTATTAAATAAAAAAAAACAAAAAGAAAATCAAAATTAACCTTTTCACCAAAAATTCATTGGGCGCCAGTTCCCTCCAACCTGCTAAACCCTATAGGGTGTCCCATTCAAAATTTTAGAAAAACCCTATCCCGACGACATGTCGTCGCCATAGGGTTTTCCAGAATTTTTTTTAATTTAAAAAAAGGATTAAATAAAAAAAACAAAAAGAAAATCAAAATTAACCTATAGCGATGACATGTCGTCGCTATAAGGTTTTCCAGAATTTTTTTTAATTTTAAAAAAAAATTTATTAAATAAAAAAAACAAAAAGAAAATCAAAATTAACCTATAGGGTTTTCCAGAATTTTTTTTAATTTAAAAAAAAATTTGACCGACGAAAATTTATTAAATAAAAAAACAAAAAGAAAATCAAAATTAACCCTATCCCGACGACAAGTCAGTGACTCCCGATCCAGATGTTATGTAAATCCTCAATCAGAAGACCCACGTCATTGACACGAAGAAACCTCACAAAACCAAACACAGAACCGACCTTTGATAACCGATCAGATTGATACACATCTGCAACTATCTCATAATCCTCGCAGAACTTCCAAATCTCATTCACTGAAGAATTAAACCAACTTGCTTCTCAGCTAGAGTTCAAAAGAACATCAAAGAGATGGACGAGTCGGTGTCTAAGTATCCAGTTCTGGAGCCAGAAAACGAGTCTATATTATGGGGTCATTAAGGTTAAAGTTTCGGGCTATTTGTGAATGTGAAGTTGGAGTATAACGGGTACCCAAAAGCCTCGGACTCTAATGAGATTCAGTTTTGACTTAACAAGTTGTTTCATTGTTGATGTCTTAGCATGGCAAATGCATTTGGGGTATCCTCTTTATATAAATGTACTAAAAGAGAATTTGACATTAGATTTTTCTATAACCTTGAGCACATTTACCATCCTCTTCATCAATTACATAATTCAAAGTTCTAATTATAGGTTTATCCCTTCCTTTAGTAGTCCTTGCATTCAAAAGTTCAACACAAGTTGTTTAACAAGAATCTGTGCTCCGCGGTTGGATATACCGTGGAAACTGTTGGAATAATACCCTAGAATAAGAACAATCAAACACACAAAAAACAGTTACATGTTTACAACTGTTGCAGGACACATAAACTGAAACAAACAAATGTTTACTTGCACTTACCTTTTTCTTGTCTGAAATGAAAGTGAAGTCTGAATTTATGCTGTACCGAAAATACCAATACCAAATTTCTGGAAAAATAGGTACAGATTCGGTACTATACCGGTACTTGTTACAAAATGCCCATCTCTAGATAGTATCGGTACCGAAAACAACGATACCGAATTTCAGGAAAAGTGGGTACCGTATCTATCAGATCGGTACAGTACCAATACGGTATCGGTATCAAATGCTCATCCAGGTCAAGGACCAATAAGTTTTGGCAAATGAAGGACCACTCGTGTTGCGTTTTAGCAAACTTGATATAACAATAGGTTTATTGCATTCAGTTTATGTAACAAGATTTTTCTTCCCTCATAAATGTGCTTGTATTATATAACGGTAAGCATACATCCATGTCAAAGACCACTCGTGTTACGTTTTAGCATACTTGGTGTATTTTTCAAATTTGGAGACCATACTTACAATTTGTATAAACCACATCGACCATCCGTGTAATAGACTCAAATAATGAATTTTAGTTAAATTAGATAGAGTGTGAGTGTTCTTGAACTCCTAAACTATGGGGGCGGCGCAAACTATAATAAAGTGGTTAATAATATAGTTGAAAATATTGTGTCACCGTAGAAGAACCGTGTTTTGTTTAGTTGAAAAAGTCGACAGAAAATGCCAGTGAAGCCCACCCGTAAAAGACTCAAATTTCTATTCTTCATAATAATAAGAGCATTCAGTTCCACAAAACTTGATCATCAAACCCTAACGATGCATACCCCAATTCTTCTCCTTTCCCTCGCAGTTTCGATCGCTATTGTCTCCGCTTTCTCACCGCCCGATCACTACCTCATTGACTGCGGCACCACCTCATCCACGGTGGTTGACCTTGACCACCGAAGGTTCACCGGAGATGGATCCTCGCCGACTCTCTCAGAAACCAAATCATTAGCGTCGAAGAGCTCGAATCCAGATCCCAATTTGTCCCCTGTTTATCACACTGCTAGGGTTTTCACGAAACCCTCAGATTACAAGTTCAAAATTAAAGAAAAAGGGTCGATTTTGGTACGTATTCATTTCTTCAAATTCGATTTTGAGAATATTGGCAGTACATGTCATGATCAATTTCATGTTTCCGCTAATGGATACGTGTTGTTACACAATTTCTCTGCTCCAAAAGGAAACCCTAGAATTAAGGACTTTTTGATCCCGGTTGATAATGATGAGCTTGTAATTAGGTTTATTCCGGTAGATAAAACTAGTTTTGCTTTTGTTAACGCAATTGAGGTGATTTCTGCTCCTGAAGATTTGATTGCTAATGTGTATGTGATTTCTAATCAAAATATCAGACATGCTTTTGAGACTGTTTATAGGGTTAGTGTTGGTGGTGTTAAAGTAACGCCTTTCAATGATTCTTTGTGGAGAAATTGGGTTCCTGATGATGAGTTTTTAAAATTGGATGATGCTTCCATGAAAAGCTACACAAAACTTCACTTCGATGGCCGGATTAATTACCGGTTAGGTGGCGCGAGCCGCGAAGTGGGCCCAGATAACATGTACAACAGCGCAAGACTTCTTTCTAGTTCCAAGGATTCAATCCCAAAACAGAATATGACTTGGGTTTTCCCTGTGAACAAGGGATTTAGCTATCTTGTAAGGTTGCATTTCTGTGATATTGCAAGTATTTCAATTGGAATGATTTATTTCAATGTTTATATAAATGGGAATTTGGTTTATGAGAACTTAGATCTCTCGAGTCTCACAAACTACATGCTAGCTTCACCGTTCTATGCTGATTTTGTGGTTGATCCTGAGAAGTTTTCTGATGTTATAAGAGTTGATATCGGTCCTTCAAAATTGAGCATGGCACATGCGGTCGATGGTATATTAAACGGGATGGAGATATGGAAGATGAATAATGCAATGGGTAGCCTTGATGGTGAAGTGTGTGTTGGACAGTTGGAGTCCAAAAGCCAATCGGGTGGTCAGATGAGCCGTTTACTATCATTGACAGCTGCAGTATGCTTATTGGCAATCGCGTTTCTGGTTATGAGAAGAAAGACCGGGGCCAAAGATTCAGTTGGGTGGTCACGAGTACCCGTTAATGTATCTGAAATTGATCTTAAATCTAGTTACTCTAAGTCTGCTGGGGCAAATGTTTAGTTTGAAAAGGTCATTCAAATGCACGAAGATGAAATTTGAAGAATGGACACTCAGGTATGGATATAACTACACGCCATAACTTTATAACGTTCTAGAACAAATGTTTCGAGTTTTTGAACTATCGTACTTGGCTTTTCATCACAAACTAACTATTGTTCTTGTGAAAATAACAAAAATAGTTTGCAAAAATGAATGATGTTGGACAAATATGCCCCTATTTGTCTAATATAATCATTCTATTTTCTCAAGAATGATGGATTTTTGTAACGAAATCCATTAACGATACTCGAACGTCATACACTTGTTTCGGAACATTGTTTTTCTACATAGGTCTTGATGCAATATATAAGTTCTTGTTTTGTTATATTGTTGAACCTAAATATGTTGTACTTGTAGTAATTATCAAATTGTGCACAAATAAACAATGTTTTTTGTACTATTGTGTCTCATTTTCATTATTGCAGAATATTTACCGGTTTTTAATGTTCATCATCTACGATGTTGACTTGAGAACCAACCTTTATGACATCCCACCAATGTAGTGTTTTTTTTACCAGCAGGTTGTGACTCATGACTTTTTTAGAAATGTGTAATACTAGATATAAGCCAACATCTCTTCATGTATGCTGATGATGTAGAGGATTCATCATGTTGGTTGTGTAGAGGTGACCATAACAAATTAGGTGAATTCCACATTATGCAACACAACCCTTTCTAACAGTGAGCCAAGACAACCATGTTGGATGGGTGCTATCCTCCTTTGCCTACAATAGAAAATGATACCATGACTGTATTTGGTTCATGAAATTGATTGGAATTAGAATTAATTCCATTCTAAAAGTGTTTGATTGATCAAGGAAAATTCACTCACTCACTCACCAGCTCCAATAACACTATTGAAATCATTAAACAAAGCCCCTGGCTTCTTTTACAGAGCTTAAATAGTAAACCAGAATCGGCACATGAAAACCAGAGTCGATATCAAGAACACAAATAAAAACCAGAGTTGAAGACAAAAGAAATATTCATAATTGATGTCAACGAAGGCGAGAGTATTGAGAACCCAATGTTGAAATCCCAACAGAAGTTTTGTTCCAACCATCTTCGATGGTGGCGATAGGCACGTTTCAGTGATCTTCCATGGTCGTGTTTCAGGAGATTAAGTGACGACTGTGAAATGAGGGACGGAGTTTTAAATGGTAATGTTATCGTTTTACTTCTTTTACATTCCAGTCTTTTTTACAAATACCAATCAAACATCTTACATTCCTTTGAAAATATATTGCAAACCAAACATGGCCTTAATGTCGAACTTCATTTGACATTAGAATAGATGTGCACTACCTTGATACTATTTTAATAATTTCTTCATTGTTCTTCCTCTCGATACCTTAATGTCGTCACACCATAAAGGTACATGACGACTCATTAGTGTTATTTTTATCATTTTATTCTTAGGTTAGATGGTTTTTTTTTTAAGGGAGAAAGGTTTACAGTGTTCAGAAACAAAGTTCTATGGGGTTTTTTGATAGGGTTTCAGTTTATTCGGTTCGGGTTATTCGAGTTTTTGTCATAAAAATCCTACCCGTTTACCGACCCAAATTAGATTCGGGGTAATCGGCTTTGGGTTTATTTGGGTCGGGTTAATTGGAATTCAGGTTTTTAAGTACAAGTTGCAATGCATACTTTACAATTTAACTTAACATGATATTAATTAAATAATAAGCACAAAATATCAAATAAAAACACTCCCAAAATGATCTTTCGTCCAAACTCATTCACTAAACACATATATTAACTAAAAACACCAAATAAATGAGCATAAAATGAAACCGTATCAACCAATCATATAAACTAAAAAGAAAACGTAAAACCGTATCAACCAATAAACTCTTCAAATTGTCATCTTCATGTTCGCTCTTCCGTTTCCAATCATATTTTTTAAAAAAAGTTAAATAAAATAAGCATTAAAAATGGTTAGATGTATTTTAAGTACAAATAAATATTAATAATAAAAAACTTTTTTATTATTATTCAGGTTAATCGGGTTAACCCGGTTAACCCGGTTAACCTTTTTAAACCCAATTACCAAACCGAATACTACATTCCGGTTTGGTTTCCATCTTAAACGGGTTCGGGTTGTTCATTTTTCATCTTAATCGGTTTCGGGTTGATTCGGGTCGCGCTCGGTACTCGGGTTTCGGGTAAAAACCGACACCCCTAAACCATGCATACACATACATATACACACCAACACATACAAACATGCATACACCTATACATACAAATACAAATTAATAGATACACATACATATTCGACCGATTTTTCGCTCAGAATTAGTGTTAATATATACGTATTTTGCCGATTTTTCGCTCGATAGTGTTCATTTATACGTATTCGGCCGAAAATTTTATAGTTCCAGCCCCCCTGATAGGGAAAAAAATCTCACCCCCTGTGCTTTTCTTCAAGCTCCGTCACTGGCTAAGACTAGCCGTTTTTACCCGGCTATTGACCTAAATGACCATGAATTAGTAGGCTAAAAAAGTCTAACCATTTTTATAAGTTTGACCGGTCAAATAACCATTTTAATAATTTTCGCATGAACAAATTGGTTAACACGGTCTCCTTGCTTTTGTTTTTACTTCATTTTATGTA
Source organism: Smallanthus sonchifolius (assembly GCA_023525975.1). Taxonomy (NCBI): domain Eukaryota; kingdom Viridiplantae; phylum Streptophyta; class Magnoliopsida; order Asterales; family Asteraceae; genus Smallanthus; species Smallanthus sonchifolius. The sequence continues at coordinate 385,476 of CM042042.1, forward strand.
TATGTTATTATCAATAATATAAAACTTTATGTTAATTAATTTTACATAAATAGATGTACAATTTTTTTAGCTTTATGTTCAAATTTTACGAACCAATCATAATTAATCTAGCAATCGACTAAAGAGTTAATAATATTAAGTGGTAGAGTCGTCGACAGTGTCAAATAGTTTGGATCTCTTGTGAATAAATACAACGGTCCCAGTTGCCTGCCTGCCTGCATACATTCACGTGCTCCTCTTATCTCTTTACACCATCATATGATCAATCCTTCTATCTAGGATTCTTAAACAACCATGTGCCAACGCAGACTCCCACGTGTATGGTCACGTGCACGTGCTCTCCACTAATTGGCTTCTACTGATTCCCACTCTCACTCCCCTTCTCTCTCTCTCTCTACTGTTACACAAGACAAATGTCTTTGATGATACCATGATATGATATATAATTATAGAGAGAGCATCACTGTTTTCTGTGTGTTAAAAAGTGAGGTGTTTTGATTTTCGAGGAAGATGATCTAAGTAATCAAGTGAAGGTTTTTTTTGTTTTCAGTTCAACTTCTTCACCGACTTTTACTTCTACAGTAGTAAGTGTGTTTCTGTGTGTGAGTTCATGAGAAAAGAATTTCTAAAATTGTTTTCCTTTTCTAAGAGACACTCATCAGTGTGTTTTATACAAGTAAGAACTCTTTGATCTTCTAATTTGTGTTTGTTATATATTGGTAGAGTAAAACAAGTGCGTGTTGGAGTGGTTGAATCAATTATTAATTAAGAGTATGTTTGATGAGCATTTTCACCGATTCATCTCTTCAACAAATTCTTCTCTCATCCAAACACCAACAGACCTTAATTTTCTATCTTTTGATCCACTCTTATTCCCTCCTCTTCATACTCAAACCCTTAATTTTCAATCCCTCACACACAACGATCAATACAACCATACGAAACTAGATCAAGAAATCCACGAGGAGTCCTCATGGTCTAACGATGAAGTTATTCAGCTTTTAAGGATCAAATCTAGTCAGGAGAATTGGTTTAAAGATTTCACTAATTGGGACCATGTTTCCAGGTAATCATTAATTAGTTATTCTTTCATTTCACGTTTCTAGCTTAAATGTGTTCTCTTAAGTTAATTAATAATTATTTCTTTTAATCAACTCTAAATATTTATTAATTATCTATAGATTTTAAGTTTGATGATGTAACTAAGTCGCATTTTAGGATTTGAAACCAAAGTTATCTTTTAGTAGCTAACTATACTTTTGTTTTTGTTTTTATATATCATGTTAGGGTTTTAGATTGAGAGTTTGTAATTATCTTTGGTAAATGTTTTTATAACCATTTTGCTATATATATATATGTGCAAGGAATGTTGTCCATCTAAAATATGGAAGATTGTTAATTTTAAGTTAGATTATTATCTCCACTTTAGATGTGAAACTTCTATTCCCATAATGAGTTAATTAAGCAGTTTAATAATAACATGTGTACTTGGGTTCCTCTCCAAGTCATCAAAATTGAAATGTTTTGACATTAAGGAGAATCTTTGAAGAAGCATTTATGTGCATTTAAAATTCTATAGAATACATTATCAGTTGGTCTTACTATGATAGTAAATATAATGATCATATTAGAAACTTAAAAGGAGATGTAGATTGAGAGATATTTTAAGATGAAAACAAAAATGTATGTGTCCACAATAGACATTAATTTAGATGGTTAATTATTAACTTTGTATGATGATTGTTGGAGCTGTAGAAAGCTAGCAGAGATAGGGTACAAAAGGAGTTCAGAAAAATGCAAAGAGAAGTTTGAAGAAGAAACTTGCAGGAGTTTCAGTAGTACCATAATAGGGTACAACAAGAGCAGCAGCAGGTACTTGATTAGTGAAGAACTTGATGAACATCTTTGCAATAATTCTGACCGAATCACACACCACCATGTCACCATTGAATCTCCTCATGAAAATGTCAGTCACCAAGAACAACCACAACTACATATACAGGAAAAAGGAGAACGAAATCCTGAGGCCCAGGGGCGAATAAGTCATTTTGAAAAGGACCCAATTCAGATAATGGCACAACCAACTGAAGATGATGCACAAGTGACAAAGAGCAAGAAGAGGAAGAGAAAACACAAGAAATTCAAGATGGTCAAAGAGTTGTGCGTTGACTTGGTGAGCAAGATGATGGCTCAACAAGAAGAAATACATAAAAAGCTACTGGAAGACATGGCGAGTCGCGAAGAAGAGAAGATGAAGAGGGAAGAAGCTTGGAGGAAAGAAGAAATGGAAAGGGTAGAAAGGGAAATTCTGATTAGAGAACATGAACAAGAGATGGCAAGTGATAGGCAATCTACCATCACTCACTTCCTCAACAAGATCACATCTTCTGACTGCAAAAAGATTCAAATCCCCTTTAATATTATGAACCTACAACAAGCAACAAACAATGAAATGACCAAAATACCCTTTTCAGATAATATTGAAGATGATCGGATAGCAAAAGATGACCATGATGAAGGTACTGGGAAGAGATGGCCAAGAGATGAAGTATTGGCATTGATAAACATAAGGAGCAATGGCATTGATGGTAATAACAAAGGTTCTTTATGGGAGAGGATATCACAAGGAATGTTAGAGTTGGGATACAAGAGAAGTGCAAAGAGGTGTAAAGAGAAGTGGGAGAATATAAACAAGTATTTTAGGAAAACAAAAGATGGAAACAAGAAGAGGTCTTTGGAGTCAAGAACTTGTCCTTATTACCATGAGTTAAGTAAACTATACAACAACCAAGAGATGAAGCTGTCCAACTCCACCTCGCAGGAGCAGCTACTCATCATGTAATTCGTCAGATCGATCAATAATTCCATTGTTGTTGGTGTGTATTTTTACTTTTATAAGTTAGTATATCTATTTTTTTCCATAATGTTGTTAGCACATTTTTGTTTAGATAATTTCATAAATAATTAATGCAGCATGTGTTTCCTTAATTATCATGGCTTTTTTATGACCCAATGGTCAATATTATGTATACGAGATTGTGTAATTTAGAACATTATACATTATGATAATTTGAAATAAATAAAATATGTGACTTAAAATGCTAAATTAATTAAAAAAAATAAAAAAAATGGAAATATGGTCCAACCACCCGGTCCGGTCGGTAACCAGCCAGTTCAAATGAAAACGGTTCAAACCAGTCGTAGAAATCTGATCACGTGTATATTTTCGACATTTTCGCCGACTTAGATTATTATCTCAACGTTTTCGCCGTTATTTTCGACTTAGAACATCTGCAGAATCGCATAATCATTATCTTGAATTTCGTCAACGATTCAAATCATTATGTGAATGTTCTTACGATTTTAGTGAGACCAAATGGTTATCTGTATACAAAAGTGAAAATTGGAATTTTCACTAGATAAATTGTTAATTTGTATTATTATCAGCCAATGAGTTATAGTTTGAATTATTAAAAATCAATTTGCATTTTTTTATAAACTAAATTACATAATGTTATTACTTTAAAAAAGTATGTAGAAAAACATCCAACTTTCTTTAATATAATAAAATGTCTATTTTTGTAACATCCCAAATTTAAAGGAAATAAAAGTCCAGGGGCCAAAGAGTAATTAGCCCAAAGTTAAGGGACTTGAAAATAAAAAGAATTTGGAAATAGAGGTGGTAGCGGACCGCTACCAAGCCTTTAGCGGTCCGCTAGCCGCATTTAGTTCGGACAAGGAGAAGATGACACATGTATGGTGACTCACTGAACAGGATCGGGTAGCGGACCGCTAACCAAGGCGTAACGGTCCGCTACGTGCGGGTTACGCCAGACAGCTGGCTAAGGGCGGTAGCGGACCGCTACCACCCAGCTTAGCGGTTCGCTACGGGTGGCAGTTTCACCCTATAAATAGGTTCATTTGCCGTTTAAAATGGAAACAACACACTAACACCACCATTCACACACACACGACTCCCGAGGAATCCCAAACGACGGTTACGAGCACGGTGGTTACGAGTCCGGTACGCTATGAGTGCGGTTCGAGTTCAGAGAAGCATTTAAAGTAAGGGACGAACTTAGGAACTACCGAGGATAAAGTAAGTACACTGGACCCGTACCCTAGACACAAATACGTGATGTGTGTGTTTAAGATGATACGTGATATATGTTATGTGCTATGTGATATGATGAGGGTACGGGGTAATGACGAATTAGTCTAAACACTAAACGAGATTAATGGAGTAGTCACGACGTATCCAAGGGGTGGTGGATACGCCGCTGGTACTTCCTATATATAAACCTCTTGTGTACTTCGTGGTGAACCCATTATAAATGTTTAGGGGTCTAAACTAATAAAGAATAAAGAAATATAGTAAACGTAACGGAGAACATCCGAACGGTATGTAGTTATCTGACACACGAAATGTCCTGTCTAAGGAAAGAGTGGTGTATAAATCTCTCCTAGACCCGTCACTCTTTCCTGGGGACATCTCTGTTGGAGGTACTGCTCTGGAAGAAAAATCACCCCAATTTACAGTATATGATGAATACGAATATGAGATGGAAAGTATACCATGCATAATGAATACGAATATGTGATGAACATGAATACGTGAAATGCATGATGATACGTGCAAACATGAATGAGTATGATGGAACGAGTCTAAAACCTAAAATGGAATAACGGAGTACTCACGAAATGTTAGAGGGGTGGTGGATACGCCGCTGGTACCTCCTATATATAAACCCTTCTAATGCATCGTGGAGAAACCGTTACGAATTTTTTGAGGTAAAGACCGGTTGGTGAGTAAATCAAGCATATACATGAAATGAAAACAAATGCTTGATACATTTGGGAGGCTGTGAGTCAAAGATACTTAAGGTCCCAAATGAAATGAGATATCCGGTCTGAAAGGTAGATCTCAATAAAGAAAAGGAAAACTCTAGGCCTACGGGGTTGAAAGAGTAAAAGATTCTAAGCCTACGGGGCTGAGGAATAAATGAGTTTTCATGACAATGCAAGGGGTCCATACTGACGAGTATAAAGACCTTGCCAATACTCGGACCGGAGGTACGACCTGTGATGGTTGTGAGGGGGTTAGCACACCCATAATATATACGAAAAGCGTGACCGGAGGTACGTCCGAAGATGGTCTCGTGGGCGTCGAGAGCCTGATAAAACTTGAACAATAAAGAACCTAAAGGGTTCATAATAAAATGAACGATCCAGTGTACTTACTTAGCGTAAGCTAATTCAAAAACGTTTTCCAAATACTGTAGGAAAGAAGTACGTGGAATGAAGCTTCATGTTGATAGAGCTGTCGGAGTTGGAAAATCCCTATATAGGATAATATAATTATATTATCCTTGTAAAACAATATATTATTATAAATGAAAAAGTTACTTTAGCCATTATGGCAAGGTTTACTGATCTGGGACATTTTTCCGCATTAAACTCTGATAAATTAATAGTAAGATAAGTAGGGTGTTTCAATTTTTAATTAATTTAAAATCATAATAATTACAAGTCAAACTGTTAGTTTGGATTATTATCAGCCAATAAGTCATAGTTTGGATTATTAAAAATCAATTTGTTTTTTTATAAACTAAATTACATAATGTTATATACTTTAAAAAAATAGTTTAAACTGTAGAAGAACATCCAACTTTCTTTAATATACTAAAATCTCTATTATTAATTAATTTAAAATTGTAATAATCATCAGTCAAACTGTTAGTTTAGATTATTATCAGCCAATGAGTCATAGTTTGGATTATTAAAAATCAATTTGCCTTTTGTTATAAACTAAATTACATAATGTTATATACTTTAAAAAATAGTTTAAACTGTAGAAGAACATCAAACTTTCTTTAATATACTAAAATGTTTATTTTTATATAATCAAAATTGTAATAATACAATATATTTTCAAGGGAGTGTCATGAGAAAACCAAATATTTATGCGAAAACCAATTAAATTCAAGATAATCAATCACATGATTTATAAATTATTTTATCTCTGACATATATACACACACACATATTGGTCATATGAACCTAACTTGGTCATCCGTACAAAACTTGATCATTCGGACCAAATTGAAACAGTAGCTAAGAAAACTTGTAAATGGTTGACGATTGTGGCGATTCAGCCAACAATTGTGATAGTTCAATGCATTGGTTTACCCCTACATATAGAAGTTATTTTGGTTCTTGAACATATTTTACATTTTCGTTCTTGAACCTTTGATTGTTAGGTTTTTCCAAGAGGGTTTCGATAGAGAGTTGTGGGAGAAGTTAGGGATGAGTAGTTATGGAATGAATGATACTTACGTTACATTTAGCTTATTTGGTTAATTACTAAGATGTGACTATTACTGTAATTATCTGTTGAAGGTTCTCTTGTTAAAGATATATCATCCACAAAGTATACAACAACATGTCTATCATATTATATAGTTGTATGTCTCTGTCAGTTTTTACATCATTTATTTCATATGAGGTGTATGATTTTGCTAGCACATCCTCATATGTGCCGTATAAAAAACCATACATATATATATATATATGAGCATTTTTACCCTGTCATATGAATCATATGACCATTGATGTCTGGATAGTATGTTTGTGATGATTTTCTTTAGCTATGATCTTATTCAATTATGAAGGTATAAATATCATCATCAAATGATTGAGGATCCAGATGAGTTATTCACGTATTTAGTATTCTAAAGTAATCTCTGCATATAATATTAGATACTAGCAAAACAAAATATTGGATTCACAATAATCATAATTTTGATAGAATATAAGTTCGTAAATCTATTAATTTCTGTAACATTTTTTTATCATACAATTTTCTTACATCATTATTATAATTATACGCTGACTGTTAATCATCTCTTGTTTTAATCATTTAACAAACAAACATAACATAATTTGCTGAACATCAATTTTACAGGACAAAAATATACCGTATACAATGTAGATATTAATTATTTGATTCTGAAAAGGCATCAATGGTTTCGTGGTGTAGTTGGTTATCACGTCAGTCTAACACACTGAAGGTCTCCGGTTCGAACCCGGGCGAAGCCAAATTTCAATTTTTTTCTTTATCTTCTAGATAAAGCTAAACCGTTTTAAAAGTCAAAACCGACCCGAACCACCGTATTATTTATACATCTTTTGTCATTTATTTTGGCTGCTTGATGATGAGAGGGACCTACTACTATACTTTGATAGTTGTACCGTACAACACAGTCCCCTGAAGCAAATTCCCTCTTTTTGACTCATTTGTTCTTCTCTCACCCCTTTATTCTCCACCCAAATTCTTATTCCTTTTATTTATAACTAAACAATTCAAAATCAGTAGTAGTGGGATTTCATTTCATAAACAACACTCTCTTCATCGCCAAGAAAGAACTCTTGTAAGGTAATCAAGAATTTCCTTTTTATAATTCTTCTGTAAGTAGCACTTGGGTTTCCAAAATCTTACTCAAATATGATCTGGGTGTATTTTATTTTCAAGTTTTGATGACATAGAAGATTTGCTTAAGGCTTTGGAGTATGTGTTATTCTGTTTATATGTTTTTGGATGTTTGATTTGATTTCGAACAGTATGCATGTTTTCTGTTTATAGGTGACATTTATGTGCTCTTTAATGATTTTTCTTGTTAAATTAGTGATTTTTGCTGTGATAGTCTTTCTGGAGATTCATCGGTTTGCTTAAAATGTCTTCTTGATCTTTGATTAATTATTCGTGTGTGTGTGTGTTCTAATTTGTTTGGGTGTATTTTTTAACTTTGTATAATGATTGTGTTCTTGTATGTTTGATTCTGGAGGAAAAAGTTCTTTTAGGTCTATCTTATTGGTTTATATATTTGTTTCAAGTTATTTTGTTGTGAAATATAATGATTTCTTCTGTGAAACTTGTAGGTTTTGAAATAGTCTGTTCAGTAAAGCAATGTGCTTTACACTTTAACTTCGGTTCTATTTAAGACACTGCAAGATGAAATAATTGCTACACTTTATTTCTGCTTCTATTTAAATGGCCATGTTACTCTGTAACATGGCACGTTAAATAGAGTTGGAAATAAAGTATAATCTATTGTTAAAGCACGAATAAAACGGAAATGAGCTAAATTTCGTTAATTTTTACTGCAGGTAATCCTTTTTAAACTATTTTGATGTAGGACGACGAGTTCTTTATTGTATGTAACGATCTTTTCGGTCATCTAACAATTTTATTTTCAAGTTGGGCATATCGACATGTATGCAAATCATTAGATTAATTTAGTTAACTGTTCGAATGACCTCTTTCATCGATGGGCATTGTAGGACTCTTAAATTGGCTCATGCTGAATAGCATCAAAGCTTCTACAAAAGTATAAACAAAACCAATAATGGGAGGTTGCTGCTCTTCATGTAAAAAATTCCAGCTCCATGGAACACCTGTGTATAGTTATGTGGGTATTTTTTTTTTCTCTCTTTACACTACCAATTACAAATGTCAAACATTCTTTTAAACATTGTGCATGTAGTTTGACTTTCTTGGTCAAACTGACTGGTTTTCAGCATGTTTGATATGAATTTGGTAATTGGTCAAGAAACAAATGGTTTCCATACTTGACATTTTTAACTTCAGCAACATGTTGCTGTTGAATTTTCTGCACATGAGAATCTTTTTTCTCCTAATGTTTTGAATGATTAAAGGTTAACCTCAAGAGTCAACAGTATTAAGAATCTTATAATCAGGTTGGGTAACGGGTCAAAACAAGTTGCATTGACCACCAACACTTAAGCTTTTCAACTAATTTTTTGGCAATTTTAATAAGCCGTGTGACGGTTTCCTTTTCAACTAAACTTTAAAATTCTCAGTGAAATTGTCCTGTAACTAATCTTTACAACTCCATCTGCAGTGGCCACCAGCTTTGGAGGAACGGGAATCGACAACACCCCGTGAGAGTTCGTTTTCCACAAGATTACTGGTTGATATAAATCTTGACACATCAATACCTGACACTTATAGATCTCCTCCAACCCCTATTCCATTTGATGTGGTTTTAGGAATCACACAATCAACAAACATGGGTTCTGATGATGAAGCTTCTTATCAAAAACCGACTGTTGTAAAAGTCAAGATATTTGACCATGTGGTTGAGGGTGACACCCCTATTTCCGAGCCTCCGAAGAAGGTTGAGGCTGGATTTGAAACATCAAAAAGTGTTGATTGTTCAACAATGGAGGAAGAGGATACTTGTCCCACTTGTTTTGAAGGTAATTTGATTTCTATTTTTGACTTTGAAAGTCAGAAATTGTATGTTCATTTATTTTTTTCATCTGCAAAGAAATGTTGTCGATTTGGAAGTGCAAAGTTTATGTTTAATAAACAGATTTGAAGTGAAAAGTATTGATCCATGCATGCAGAGTATGATGCTGAAAATCTAAGTATTGTAACGAAATGTAATCATCAGTTTCACCTTTCATGCATTCTCGAGTGGATGGAACGAAGCAACACTTGCCCAATCTGCAGTCAGGTATTTGTATATCCTTTTCGTAGAACACCACCTAAAGATCAAACGGGATCTAAATCACCTTGTTACAGGAAATGCACTTTGAAGCTCTATGATCCAGAAACAAACTATTCAAGTGTGGTTGTTGAACTGAAGTTTGGTAGCATGAAACATCCCAAGAAGATTCATGTGTAGTTGTTTATACCATTATTGCAAAGGGAAGGGGTGTTTGGTATTGCTTCTTTATTATCTGCCTTATTGCCTTCTCATATTGCTTATCTCATATCCATCGTCGCAAATCTTGAAACTGATTTAAACATATAATAATTGTTTGCTATATTTAATTCAAGAATTAATAGGTTTTTAAAAAGTTGAACTATAATTTAACATCAACCAACCACTAACATGTGTTATGATATCTAGAGTAAACGCTAAAAACAAGCGAGAATGATAAACCAGCGAATGAAAATGAGGGAGAATGATTAGGGGTAAAAAAATTGATTTGATTGATAACCTAATAACGATTACAAAGAGACTATTTATATACAAGGAAAGAAACAAACAAAACTACCCGTCGAACTTAACAAGTTCACCCCTATTCAAACAAGCGAACTTGAGACAAGTTCGCTAACACCCAGGGGCGTACCTAGTAAGCTAGTATGGGGGCAGCCGCCCTCCATGAAAAAAAAAAATAGTGTAAAAAGCGCACTTAAATTCTGATCGCCCCCCCATAAAATTTTAAAATAGTCCCCCGGTTGCCCCTCAATGAAAAAAATTTAGTGTTATATGCACGTTATATATCACTACTCAACCGACCCCAAAAATTTTCAACTCCCATGAAAAAAATTTCTGAGTCCGCCACTATTAACACCCCCTCAAGTTGGAGGTGTATACAACCCCAATTTGGAAATGAAATCTGAATGCGGTTGACCAACCAGACTTTTAATGAATAAATCCGCAAGTTGATTAGAAGTCCGTGTATGAGAGCATAATCAAATCGGCTTGAAGCTTCTCATGGACAAAATGATAATCCAAATCAATATGCTTAGTCCGTTTATGGAAAACAGGATTCTTAGCGATATGGATGGCCGCCTGATTGTCACACTTGAGAGGAACATGAGTGAGATTGGGAAGCTGAAACTCCACAAATAGCTGAGTTAATCAAGCAAGTTCATGTGTGACCCGGTGAAGAGACTGATATCCAGCCTCAACAAAACTAAGAAAAACAGTGGTTTGTTTTTTGGATTTCCAAGAAATAGGGTTGCCCCTAAAAAAATGAAATTGCCACTAACAGAACGTCAAGCAGTCCAATGAGAATCATAATAAGCAGATAAAGACATATCAAGAGCATCATTAAAAAACAACCCTTGAGAACAAGTGCCTTTGACATAACGAAGAGTATGCCACGTAGCATGTCACACACCGCCAAGATGGAATCGCGAGGCGTAATGTTCATGATTTCCAAAACATATGATTATTGTAAACACATACACATAAGTTGGATACTAAATTTAAGTTAAATACTAAATTTAAGTTAAAGTATACAAACCAAAGTAATTGTTTTGAAATTACAAAATATTCGAGATTTTGCAAATATGAGTCATATATGATGAGTTATACAAGAAAAATCACCAAAATAGTATCCATCCAGACGTGCATGTTACCTACTTGAACTTGACAAACGACCTGAATCCGCGCTTAATTCCCTGAAAAACATACTTAAAATATGTCAACACTAGGTTGGTGAGTTAACAGGTTTTAGTTAATCACATGTTAATAATCCAATTGTATAAAAACCATTACCGGTGTATATAGTAAACAAAGTGATTAATGAATAATTGACCTATTTGTAAACTAAATAGCTTTACAAAGAATATATGTTCATACATAAGCCTCTTAACCAATCCTGACATAGCGAAAGCCCCCTCCCTTGCTCCTCATGAGAACGTGTTAAGACAATATGCTGTCAATTGGCCATGTGGAGCACATGTTAGCGCGACTAACCATGACCGGGGGTGTCATTCCCAAATAGTACTATTCATAGAATCTCGACAATCTATCGTTAATGATTAATAATTGTATTGTGTTACGTATTGTTCCAATGGGACTTTATGGGCCCTTATTAGTACTTATGCAAACATAATATTCGGCCTTATTTAATTGTTGTCACCAAAATAGTTGTATGTTTCTCGTCTAAAATGTATAAAAACAGTAAAAAAGGGTCGTGAAAAATCACCTTATGCTCTTGAATGCTAGCAGTGATAATTGTTCCTAACTAACCTTGACTATTTGTGCCCTAGTTACATGAGGGTAATTATATGTTAAGACTAATCGTCTTAAGTGCAATTGTTCACCCATTTAAGTTCATCCGGTTCATGATGTGTTTATTTCAGAAAAAAGGTGTTTTGTGATACGACCTGTTGGTGGTTATTATTTTTAGAAAGAACAAGTAAACCGGTTTTGGTTGACTTAGCACTTTAGTAATGGGCACCATCCAAATGTAGCCGGCGAACTCCGCTTTACACTCACGACAACCAATCAAATCTAATAACTTTTGCTAACTTGAACTCTCCTCCCACTCTCAAAAATTATAATTAAAAAAAGTAGGGGTTCTTCATTGGCTTAGAACCAAACTGAATTCATACTAAGTTTCGTTTTAACCAAATTAATAATATAAACATAAAATGTTTCAAATATATTCTGAAATATTCAAAACTTATATGCATTGCATGCTTCAGTTTGTTTTTTGTATAATAAAACAACATATGAGAAAATCATAAGCATCCAGGTGAGTCTTCCAATTATAGCTTCGTGGGCACCGTCATACAACCAAATCTCACACATACATACATCACATGTGTGTATCTATATATAACTAACCTTTTACATGTTTGCCAATCAACCAGAAGCAATTAATTTTGAAACTTTCAAGATCCATGAAGTAAGCGCGATGGTGATGAGGTTTAAGACAAGATTCATTCTCATCAGATGCTTGGTGATCATGTTTGAAACTAAAAGGAATCCAAGCAGCCATGGACAATGGTTTGCTAGATGATATGTTTCAAGAATATGCACACAACTCACTACCAACACTGTTGGATTTTATGGACCGACCCGATGGACAACGCGGCTGACCGAGCTATGACCCGTAAGAGTTACACTTAGGGCAACGAACATTAAATCCACTTAACCTGCTTAACTGGTAATTACGAACTGTTAGCGAGACGATATATTTTATATATATTCGTTAGACGCGAATTATTATTTATATTAGTTTATAAATAATATTATATATATTGTTTTAATCTTTCATTAAAACAATTAAATGGGTACAGGCTTTTTATCTCGTATTGAATTTTAGGCCCGGAAACAATTATTAGGGTTTATAATTATTATATATAATTATAATCTAATTTTTGTTTTGAGGGTGACAAAAACAGCCGCATCAAGGCAATTGCAAGTGGGTTTTTGTTATGTTGAGAAGAGTAGGCTATATTCATCGCAGCCTTCATCTTCAATCTTGTTCATCATACGTAACACGTAACAGCCCAATCGCTCCCGCTTTTGCAAGTTCCGGCGAACCCTGGTGCATCCCGTTTTCTCGCTTTCGGTTCGTGATCTAGCATCGGTTCGTTGTACTTAGGTGTCTCAACCTGTTAATCATTAACCACTAAGGTATAATTAATCTCACTGGTAGATTAAATATTTTATTCCGTATTCGTATGTTTTCGTAACCCAGATCCTGTCGGGTTTTATATTGTGTTGAATCGGTTTTATTCCGCTGCGTATTAATAATTACTAAATAATTATTATTAATCTAAAATTATTTATCAACCGTTTTTGATAACTAATCTAATTGATCACCACTGGAGAAATCCCCAACAGTGGTATCAAATCCTTGGTTGCGACATACGAATCGGATCCGGTCTTTTAACCGGTTATAGATCACAAACTTTAACCTGTTTAAAGTTTCTGATCTAGATCTTTTTAGGGCAATTTTTATTTATTTATTTTGGTCAAAGTTTTTTTTTATTTATTTTATTTGACCAAAAGAATTTCCCAGTTATTTGATTGTATTAAATATGTAAATCTGGCCCGACCCTGTCTTGTGTTTGTTTTCTGTTTTTGGTTTTATGGTTTGGCCCATTTGATGGCTCAAAATTGTAATAGATTAGCTTTTATGTTTTGGCCCACTTTGATGGCTCAAAGTTGTAATAGCTTAGGGTTTTATTTTTTTTTTGTATTCTGTATAAATATTGTAAAGATAAAGACTCGAAGACAAAACAGAAGACGAAGACAGGATCTTGGATTTAGTGGGAGTCACACGGAACAGCTAGATGCATGCACGGAGTTCATCCTTGTGGTTGTTTGTGTGTTGTGACCCCGTGACCTAGTTTGGTCTTGCTATTAGGCTCTAGCAAGATCAAACACTTTTTCCTTGGCCATATGATTTATATATTTTTGTGTTTTTTATTATGGTTGCTTTTATCTTATAAATGTTATAACGTACCGACCAAATACCAAAAATTTCACAATCAAATTAATAACAGGTTTTAAACTTTTTTTACAACTTGTGGATACTTTATATTAAAACAAATAGTTTGTTTTTTTTTTTAAATAAATGATAACCAATAAAGTTTTGCAATTTAAACTAATTTTAAATTTTCAAAACGTATAACTTAATTGTTCATTTAAACTATTAACTTTTAATTGGTTAATTACATCGCGACAAACTTAGTTTTAATAGGTTATTTAAAATTAAGTGTCCTGAGAGATGAAAGGGTTCATCACGTTGTCACGATCTAATATATAGTAAAACTGGCTTTTACAACACACGTATGATTTATCATTCGTTGTGTTTGACCCTATTCGATAAACACTAAAATTAAATCTCATATTTAAAATCTTTAGTCTGTGTCATCCTACTATAAGGAACACTTGGGGCATAACGTGAAACACCAGTGTTTGGAGCCACAGCACCGCACTTGGTGCGTAGCCTATCCCTCCAAGGTGTAAGGGTTTCGTTGACACACCCGGCCCTTTCACATGTATCTGTACTAGGACGACTATTACTTTTCTCTCTATTATATGTCCCAGCTGTATGGAGACCAAAAGTGGGCATAGATGAGGCTAAACGTATTAATGCATAGACAAGAGTTGTCTTAGCGGCCTCATACTCGAGAATTGTGCATTTTTCACAATTGGCAATTATTGTCAGTCTGCCTAAATCACTTACTAATGTTGCGTGCCACAGCCGCCATTACTAATTGATATAACCAGATTCTCTATTCTTATTCTATTCTTGTCATGGGTCATTAATATAAGAATTTATTACATCCAAAATACTAATTAACATTTAATTTGCTTATTTAACAGATGTCTACTGAAAAGGAATCTCACTCCTCCTTCTCTCTCAAGTATTTGCTTGAGAATGAAAAACCGAATAACACCAACCTCATCTTGAACTCTCTCCCTAGTTCTTATGACAACTTCGTAATTAACTTAAATATGAACACATGGGAGAAGACTATGCCCGAACTGCACGGCATGCAGGAAACGCCCGAGATGAGAATATCAAGTGAGACTAATCAAGAGTTGATGGTCAAATCTGCTGGTGTTAACAAGCTCAAAACCAAGAAAAGGGGTTATAACAGCAAAGGTAAGAAGCAAGTTATTGTTGCTGCCAAGAATGCCACCAACAAAAACAAGCAAGTTGCAAAAGCACCCCCTCCCAAGGAGCGTCAGTGTTTTGAATGCAACAATATGGGGCACTGGAAACGTAACTGCCCTGAATATCTAGCTAAGCTGAGATCGAAGAGAGCAAATAATGAAGGCATCTCTTCTGGTATTTCTATCTATGTCATTGAACTTTTCACTATCTCTAGCGACACATGGGTATTTGATACCGGATGTGCTTATCACATCGTTAATGTATTGCACGAGCCTGAAAAGTGGAAGAAGCTGAAACAAGGCGACATGGAACTCATCGTTGGTGATGGGAAGGGAGTACCAGTTCTTGCAACTGGAACATTTCACCTTTCATATCCTTCTGGCCTTGTAGTTATCTTAAATAACTGTTTGTTTGCACCTGGTTTAACCAGAAACATTATTTCAGTTTTCTTATTATTTGAACAAGGTTTTAAGTACGTTTTTAATGGAATTAATATTTCTACTTACTTAAATGATATTTTCTATTTTGAGGCTAAACCTCGAAATGGAATTTATGAGGTTGATGTTCAAACTAATAATAACATATACAATCTTTCTAAAGGTATCAAATCTAGCATTAATGACACATTTCTATGGCATTGTAGACTTGGTTACATAAGCAAGGCCCGCATGAAAAGGCTCCAATCCGAAGGGATCCTTGAATCCACCGGACAAGAATCCTTTGAAGACTGCAAGTCTTGCTTAGCTAGCAAACTCACTAAAGGATCCTTCACCGGCGTTGGTGAACGAGCCAAGGATCTGCTAGGACTCATACACACTGATGTATGTGGCCCTTTCAGAACCATGTCTAGAAATCATGAAAGATACTTCGTTTCATTCATCGACGATTATAGTCGATATGCTTATGTCTATCTTATGAAACACAAGCATGAAACTTTTGAAAAGTTCAAAGAGTTTCAAAGCGTAGTGGAAAACCAACTCGGTAAAACGATAAAGACACTTCGATCAGATCGAGGTGGTGAATATCTCAGCACAGAGTTCATAAATCATCTCAAGGAGCGTGGAATAGTTTCACAACCTACTCCACCTGACACACCCCAACTTAATGGCGTGAGCGAGAGGAGAAATCGAACCCTACTTAATATGGTTCGATCGATGATGTGTAGAACAAACTTGCCTCACTCCTTCTGGAGTTATGCTCTTATGACCGCCGCCCGCATTGTCAATCTGGCACCGACTAAGAAGGTAAACAAGACTCCATATGTGATATGGCATGGGTCTAAACCCAATCTGTCTTACCTTAGAGTATGGGGATGTGATGCATATGTCACCAGCGATTCTGATGACAAGCTCGATCCTAGAGGCGAAAAGGTCGTTTTCGTTGGATACTATAACAGAAGCGGATATTATTTCTACCATCCTGATGCAAATGTTATTTCCATCAAAAGGAAGGCACACTTCCTCGAGAAATAAATTCTTGAACGAGGAACTGGAGATAATATAGTGGATCTTGAAGAAATTCGAGAACCACAAACAACCGCTTATGAAGTCGGAGCGTCCGAACAACAAGAAGTTGTTGCTGGTAAATCAGACATAAACACAAGCGTTCGCAGAAGTGTAAGGACTCGCAAAGAACCTGACAAATACCTATGGCATCTTGATAGTACCGAGGTCCTATTAGTAGCCGAGTATAATGACGAACCTACTAACTACAAATCTGCTATTTCAGATCCAGAATCTGCAAAATGGCTAGAAGCCATGAACGCCGAGATGCAATCTATGCATGATAATCAAGTATGGGACTTGGTTGAGCTACCCCCCGAATCTCGGGCAGTAGGGAGCAAATGGATTTTCAAGAGAAAAACCGACATGCATGGAAATATACACACCTATAAAGCACGGCTAGTTGCGAAAGGTTTTACTCAGACTCAAGGCATTGACTATGATGAAACCTTCTCGCCCGTTGCTATGATCAAATCGATCAGGATATTGTTTGCCATAGCCGCGTACTATGACTATGAGATATGGCAAATGGATGTCAAAACCGCTTTCCTTAATGGGCATCTCTCTGAAGATGTTTATATGGTACAACCTGATGGTTTTGTTGATCCAAAATATCCTAATAGGGTATGTAAACTGAATAAGTCTATTTATGGACTCAAACAAGCATCTCGAAGCTGGAATCTTCGTTTTGACCAAAAGATCAAAGAGTTTGGTTTTGTCAAAAATGAAGATGAGCCTTGTGTTTACAGAAAGGCTAGTGGGAGCACTATATCATTCCTCATCTTGTATGTGGATGATATACTTATCATTGGAAACAACATCCCTATGCTTAACGATGTTAAACATTGGTTGGGAACTTGTTTTGCAATGAAAGATCTTGGAGAAGCAGCCTACATTCTAGGAATCAAGATCTACAGGGATAGATCTAAGCGGCTTCTAGGGCTTAGTCAAGGCACATACATAGACAAAGTCATGGCACGCTTTCATATGGAAAAATCCAAGAAAGGAGGTGTTCCTATGACTAAAGGCACCGTGCTGAACAAATCGCAATCTCCTTCAACGGACATTGAAACCAAGCGTATGGAAGCAATTCCATATGCTTCGGCGATTGGTTCTATCTTGTATGCTATGTTATGTACCAGGCCTGACGTCTCGTATGCTTTAAGCATGACCAGTCGTTTTCAGCAAAGTCCTGGCATTGCCCATTGGACTGCAGTCAAGAACATCCTGAAGTACTTGAGAAGGACTAAAGACATGTTCTTAATATTTGGAGGAGTGGAAGAAGAGCTCATTGTAAGATGTTACACTGACGCTAGCTTCCAAACTGACCGAGATGACTCTTGCTCACAATCAGGATTCAAATTCACTCTAAACGGAGGAGCTATCTCCTGGAAGAGCTCCAAGCAGAGTGTGGTGGCGGATTCAACCACCGAATCTGAGTATATAGCTGCATCAGATGCTGCTAAGGAAGCTGCTTGGATGAAGAAATTCATTACTGACCTCGATGTGGTTCCGAGTATTCGCCAACCAACCAATCTTGGATGACGTTGGATGTAACTCGCTTCAAATCATCTTCATGGATTTTAATCATAAGATGTTTTGATATTGGTATACTCATGTAGTATCCTCTTACTTGAGATGCATACTAGAACTTTCGTTTATCAATGACTGTTCTTTAATCACTGTCAACCGCTGTCGCGTAACTGCCAGTCATAAAGGCATTGGTTAGGAACAGATCTGAAGTTCAGTGGGAGTTGTATGTAGTCGATAAGGGATTCTGTACTCTTACATGATATGTAACAGTTAGACATCGTGGCGCCCTCGTGATTCAAACTGGTGAAGTGTAAGGCCTTACCCAAACTTACTGTGTGTTTGACTGGACCACTTTGATTCTTGATCGAGAACAATAATAATTGAACGCCATATGAAAATGAACTAAATCCATGTCTCATTGATTCAATTAATGTCTTATACGGAAAGGATGAATGACAACTATTGTCATAAGTCTATTGTCTTGCTTTAGTTAGCTGTTACTAACACCGAGATATTTGGTTAATGACTTTAAAGCGTCATACCTTGTTAGGGACAGCCATGTGCAGCTAGAGCGCCGCTGACTGTTTGCGTTGATTTATCGTGGATCGTCCAAGTGGGAGATTGTTAGATTTTATGGACCGACCCGATGGACAACGCGGCCGACCGAGCTATGACCCGTAAGAGTTACACCTAGGGCAACGAACATTAAATCCACTTAACCTGCTTAACTGGTAATTACGAACTGTTAGCGAGGCGATATATTTTATATATATTCGTTAGACGCGAATTATTATTTATATTAGTTTATAAATAATATTATATATATTGTTTTAATCTTTCATTAAAACAATTAAATGGGTACAGGCTTTTTATCTCGTATTGGACTTTTGGCCCGGAAACAATTATTAGGGTTTATAATTATTATATATAATTATAATTTAATTTTTGTTTTGAGGGTGACAAAAACAGCCGCATCAAGGCAATTGCAAGTGGGTTTTTGTTATGTTGAGAAGAGTAGGCTATATTCATCGCAGCCTTCATCTTCAATCTTGTTCATCATATGTAACACGTAACAGCCCAATCGCTCCCGCTTTTGCAAGTTCCGGCGAACCCTGGTGCATCCCGTTTTCTCGCTTTCGGTTCGTGATCTAGCATCGGTTCGTTGTACTTAGGTGTCTCAACCGGTTAATCATTAACTACTAAGGTATAATTAATCTCATTGGTAGATTAAATATTTTATTCCGTATTCGTATGTTTTCGTAACCCAGATCCTGTCGGGTTTTATATTGTGTTGAATCGGTTTCATTCCGCTGCGTATTAATAATTACTAAATAATTATTATTAATCTAAAATTATTTATCAACCGTTTTTGATAACTAATCTAACTGATCACCACTGGAGAAATCCCCAACAAACACATCCTCTAACCGGTCTTTTATACAATGCATCTTTGCCTTCTAATTTTACTGGTATCCAACTGTCAATTGCTCGATTAAGATTGGATAGCTTTTGGGGTAAAGGGGCCAATTACAGCGGCTTCACTATGCCACCACACATATTCGTGCACCCATTTTTCACAAGGCTAGATGTTGTCTATTCAAATATAGGCAATAAATCGTCGTACTACAACAACTACAATGTGCCAGATCACACTCTAGTTGCTCCGGTTCTTGGTTTTAACGTCTATGGTTCAGAAGGGCAAATTGGTAATTTGACCCCTCCAGTGACGAAGCTGAATCTCACTCTCTTTGGAGGCCCTATCTTGATTCAGTTTCCTAGTATTTCACATGCGAAATGTGTCACATTTTACCCCAACTGAACATTTGAAATGATCAACATGACGCGACAAGACATGATGTGTCCCGTGCTAGACCAAGGACATTTCTCATTGGTTGTACAAGGTCAGACCCCACCCAAAGACGACGACAAGGAAAGACGGAGGGAGTTTTGGAAATGGTGGGTTTTCGGATTTGCGATAGGGGTTTTGGGATTGTTATTCATTGGATTTATCGTTTTTACGATTGTTAGAATAATAAATATTGAAAAAATGGAAAGGGAGGCCGAAAAAAATGAAACTTTAGTCACAATAAAAGTTGGGCAAAGTAAAATGCCTTTAGCTACAGTTGTTAGAACACAACCTGTTATTGAAAATGAGTATGTTCCATAGTTAGTTATTCTTTTTAAATTTGTTAAATACAAATTCAGTTATGAGATTTTATATTGGATTTCGTATTACAATTTGGAATATAATTACAAATGTTTATGATTCATTATACTAATTATTTTTATTCAGATAGCAAAAGTTCAATTTTGCAATTCGTGTCTGCAGTTGACCACCCCTTAAGGGTGTGAAAAAAAAACTTGAAACTCGAACCGTATTCGTAACAGAAAAAAACCAAACCGTATTATGAATTTGGTTTTCGATTCGATTCCTAATCCGAAATGTGAATTTGGATTTCAGTTTGGTTAACGGATATATAATTTTTTAATCAGTTGATTTGTTCAACCAAATAAACCGCCGCCTCATTAAGATACCAAGATTTGACATAAATGTTATTGGGTTGATAACTGTTGAAATCGGTTGTTTTTAACCGAACCGACCGAGTTAAATTATGTTCGGTTGATAAACCTAAAAAAAATTAAAACCAATAAACCGAATAATTTGAACACCTTACCACCCCCACCAAAACTGCGGAATTCAACTGTTTATTACTTTTTGGTGCTCTGGCATCTCAGTCTCTCATCATTTTTTTTTCTTAGGCCGCCAACAAATTAAGTTGAACAAAGGATCAAGCCCATTAGCGATTGTCGTCTTTTTAATTCCTTTTTAAACCAATAGCTACTTAGCTTTTAGCCCAACCAAATTTAAGACAATTAATCCATTCCATCTAATCTCATTTTTGGTCCGATGACGTCAGCAATGCCTCACGTTGATGTAATAACTAGTTTTTTTTAATTTAAAAAAACTGATAATTTAAATCTTTATACTTACTTTTCGTTTCCAAATATATCTGCAACATGCTTATTTTTATCTACGTTATATAACCTAGCCACCGCTACGTGCGCCCCGCCGATGCTCGTAGGTTTTTTTTTTATATTTTTGTTTATTTTTTTTTTAACTTTTAGGACCACTAACGCTTAAAAACTAACCAGGAGTTAACTTAACATTGATAATTCGTAGCATAACACCAAGAAATTAATGGTTAATGTTATTTACTATTTATTTCACTGTAGTACAATAGTGTACGCGACTACCACTTGCACGTGCTGCATCATATGTCGATGGCGGTGACGGTGACGATGGTTTCAGGTTGGCCGATGGCGACGATTTTGATGGAGAGAGAGACTGGGTTTAAAACCTGGTGTATCATAAATCATTAATCCTACAACTCTATATATAGACTTTCAAATCTTAGGGAACAAGTTAGGGTTTAAATTTCGATTTTAGTAATCATCAACAATTTAATAATATATTTGAACTTCATACTTATCATATAATTTATTTAATTAATTAATATTTTAATTATCAACTAGTTTGATAATTATTATATTTTCGCATCTCTCTCCTATTAAATAATGATATTAAAGAATATATTTGTATATCTTTAATATAAATCTAGCTATGTATACTTATTATTTAATCACGGATAGTTATTATATCATTAAGCAAATGAATTTGATATAAATTAACATTTATCAATTACAATATATATATATATATATATATATCCAGTTGAAAAAAAATTAACTTAACATAATTTATAACCGTCACGTCAAAGTACATTTTTTAAACATATATTTTGACGAGTGCATGTGTTAACAAACTACATTATATTTTTTATTCAACTTGTGTACTACACGAATTTTTAAAGAAATAAAATTTTTATTACTAAGTATATAAATTATATTTATTTAACCGTGTAATACACGAGATTTTAACCTAGTATGTTTATAAATATATACAAAGTTGTTTCTTAAAAAATAATAAAAAGTTTGCCGCACTTGAACGTAAGTAACCCATCCATCATCATGGTTTTCGCTTATCCATCCTTTGACACGAATGAACGACGTCGGTGACTTCATCATTCATCACCCATAACAGTGGCTTCACCGTGTCTGTATCCGAGATAAAAGTGCACATATTTTACTACTTTAATAAATGAAAATCTCTTTATGACACGTGTCACTCTCTGGTTACTCATCATCTTTATTTTTTCATCTCTCTCCTATTAAATATTAGATTTTATATTTCTCTCTCCTATTAAATAATAATTTTTATACTAATAAATCTAATTACGAATAATTATTATTTAATTATAAATAGTTATTATATCATCAATCAAATTAACTTAATATGAACTAACATTTATCAATTAAATTAAAAAATAAATACTCAGTTGAAAAAAAAATATTTTAAAAACTAACTTAACAGACCTTATAACTGTCACGACAAATTACTTTTTTAAAAACATATTTTGACAAATGTGTTTGTTAACAAATTATATTATATTTTATTCAACCAATGTAATATACTAGTTTATTCAACCACGGGTTGTTAAAAATATAAATTTTTTATTACTAAATATCTAACATTTTATTTATTTCACTCGTGTAATATACGAAATTTTAACCTAGTATCAAATAAAGAAGCATAATAGGTCATGAATTCATTACCATCGTTTTAACATCTTGAGATTCAAAATCACAACATTAGGTGATGTATATGTTGTATTTACAAGTTGTAGAACCTCTTTCCACTTGCCATCTATGTTTTGCAAAATACAAGACATGAATTTACCCAAATACCCTTTTGATCTTAGTCAACAAAGAACATTCATCATCCCCACTATAAATAAATATTATATATATCGCCCAATTCACAAAAGAAAAAAAACCCTAGTTTTTGTTTTCCCCTCAATCGCCCCCCTTAAAAGAAAGCCCCCTTTACAACAATAAATAAAATAAAATAAAATCCAAAGGGGCTAAAGAGAAGGAAGTACAGACACAAAAAAAAAACTGGTAAACTTCAATTCCCTTCTCACAAATCTTTCAAATTTTTTTTTTCTTTTTCTCTGTTCACAAATAAACTTGAAATGTCTCTTCCACCCTTCTCTCTCTCTTTCCCTCGTCTTCGTCTTCGTCTTCGTCTTCTTCTTCTTTGAGAGAGAAAGGGCGGGGATTTCAAAAGGGTTTTAAAATTTTCTCCCTCGTTTCATCTCATACCCTAAATATCACAAATAAAACCCTTTAGTTTAATAGATTAATTTTTTTGTAGAATTCTTATACGATCTATTACATGCTGTTTCTAGATTTGTTTTTGAGTTCAATTGCTATATCATCTGATGATTTAATTTTATTCGATCTATCACTATATCTGTTTTAGGGTTTGAAAATTATGGCAGGATGGTCTAAGGTTGCAGATGGGTCTGCATTGGATTGTTTTAGAACCCTAGAAGAGATTCACAATTCTTTAAAATGTGGAGAGATTGATAATAAGTTTGGGAAAGTGTTCAATCAAATTGTTTCTAGGTTTTTGAAAGAGTTTTGTAATTGTTTTAGGCCTTTTCCTCCAATGCTTGGAGATGGTAAGCCAATTAGTTTGTTGAGGCTTTATTTGTGTGTGAGAGAAAAAGGTGGGTATGAGAGTGTTTCGCGAAACGGGATTTGGGATTTGGTTGCTAAAGAAATAGGCTGCGATTCGAGTTATTCTGCCAGCTTGAAGGTGGTTTATGTTAAGTATCTAGACTTGTTAGATGAGTGGTTTTGTAAAAATATTAAAGATAAAGATTTAGTGAGTGAATCCTCATGTTTTGGTGATGTTGAGATGAAAGTTCTTGATTCTAGAAAGTTCTTTTCGGATGTTGAGATGAAAGATTACAAGGAGTTTGTGGAGACAGAATTGGATGTTAAAGATTCACAGAGTTGTGTTGGGTCTGTTGAAGGGTTAGATGTTACAGATGGTGTGGTTATTGAGTCGGGTTTGGATAACAAAGAAGAAAACGAGCTGAGTCGAAAGAGAAAACGAGAGCGTTATTTGCCAATGCTGGATTGGGTTAAAAGAGTGTCGAAAAATCCGTGTGATCTTGCCATTGGGTCGTTGCCCGAAAGGTCTAAATGGAAGATTTATGGAGGTGAATATGTATGGAAGCAGGTTCTTTCGGCTCGAGAAGCAAGGCTTTTGAAGACGAATGTTGACCCGAAAGTCCAACTTATTTGGCAGGTATTTTCAGCTATTAAATTTTCTGTTGTTTCAATAGCTTATATATGAATCTTGTTATTTGATTTATTGAAACTTTACTGTTTATGCAATTAGATATTTTAATATGTTCCAAATGATGTACTTCCTCTGTCCCTTGAATATTGTTAAAAATTTATACCTACCTTGGGGTGTCTAGATGTATTTTTAAAAGTAGTTATGTGAGATATCGAATGTTCAAAACCAGATAATAAGTTGTAAATAAAAGATGGTGTGTGGATGTGTTTTTGTTTATTGAAGTTGTTATAATCTTGGTTTTAAGCTGTGCGCATAATGCGTGATGCGCCCGGTGCGTTGATCAAAGCGATGCGTGATTGTTGCGTCAATTTCGCAAAATGCGGTCCGGCGCTATAATGCGTGTAATATGGAATCTATGGATCTTTTCAATTAGGGTCGGACTCTTTTGCTATTTCAGTAATACAATTATGCATATACTACTTGAACAACATGCATAAACTATTTGTTGGCTTCTTTAGGTGCAACTAAAGTTTTTATTTATTTATTTATTTTAATAACTTATGCATAGGCTGCTTGTACATTTAGAGCTAGGCTTATTTTGATTGTACATAAAGCTTTTTGGTGGTACCTAGAACTTTCTTTTTTATTTATTTATTTTAGTTTCTTACCTTCTAGTGTTTAAAAGTTAACATGTTAAAATATTATGTATGATTATTATTTAGTATTTTTCTAATAAAGAACACATCGCATACATGTTGCTCTCACATCTCGCAATGCGCATTGGATTTTGGGACCAACACATCGTGCAATTTAAAACCAAGGTTATAGTGACTATTGATGGTCTTGCATGATTGGAGAGATTTGATTATTACATAAAGTTACAGATAACATAAGAGTTAACAAAGGCTTCCAAGTATTTTGCAAGATCATTTGATAATCATTATTGTTGTAGTTGATATGAAGTTAATTTTTTGAGCCCTGAACACTGAGATAATCACTAGGGGAAGTTGGTTACCAAAAGCGATAGAAAGTATAAATCGATTAGAGTCACAATAATATGTAAAATGAATATTTCAAAATGATAAACCTAGGGTTGAATTGAACTACAAAGTCTATAGAGAAAGAAAAACTGTCATTAGTTTCATCTAGAGGCATCATAGTTTGGCATAAACTGAGCAAATCGACTTTCAAATTGAATGGTTTGCCTTTATGTGGTTCTGTTTGGTCTGCTGGTTTCAAATCTTAGAAACAGATTCAGTTTGGCCAATGGCATATATTGAGAAACCAATCTTTATGGCTGAACCAAACTGCATATACTTAAATTATTAGTAGACATTGTTATATGGTCTAATGATGGATACCAATTGTTATATGGTCTCGATAATCAGTTTTCTGTTACACCGACTCATTTCTTGCTTCTTAAAATCTCCTTATTAACCTCAAGTAATTGGAAAATCTCAATCTGTCGTACTCACACTAAAAAATGGAGTGTTGTGACCAACTTTAGATGCACTGGTTTAATATAATTATTTTTTACTATCATTGAGTTTTTTAAAATGCCCTTTTGCAGAGGAATCTAAGGATGCATCCATCGATGTATGATGATGTGAGCGAGAAATCAACATCAAGATGCAGCCAGAGACTCATTTCTGCTAAAGAGACTCGAGTCACACGTCCTTCAAGAAAACCCCAGTCTCAAGATAGCTCTGAGTCATCATCCACCGGGAGCCCGAGTGACAGAGAGGATGAAGATTCTTTCTGGGGTTACAAGTTTAAGCGAAAACGGATGCCATTGGGGCGACATTTTCAAGCCAAAGTACCCGAGTGGACTGAACAGACTTACGAGCCTGATACTAAATGGCTGGGTACTCAAATCTGGCCACTAGAAAAGACCGAAGTTAGAAGTAGTCTAATTGAGCTTGAAAGAATCGGGAAAGGAAGGCAAGATTCGTGTGGCTGCCAGTTCCCTGGTTCACTAGAATGTGTTAGGTTTCATATCTCGGAGAAACGAAACAGGGTCAAACATGAACTGGGGTCCGCTTTCTATAAATGGAAGTTTGATGGTATGGGTGAGACTATTGCTCTTTGTTGGACTCCTAATGAAGAAAAAAAGTTTGAGGACATAATAAAGTCAAACCCACCCTCTGCAGGCATAACCTTTTGGGATGATCTAACGAGCCATTTCAAGAACAAAACCAGGACGGTTTTGGTTAGTTACTATTTCAACGTGTATCTTAATAGGCGTAGGGCCCACCAGAACCGATCAGATCCAAGCAACATTGATAGTGATGATGATGAGCTTGAAAAAATTGGAAATGAGGCAAGCAACAATGATCCTGCTGGATCCATCTTTTGTTCCCCAAAGAAGGTGCATTTAAATGGTAGATGATGTTATTTGAGTTTGTTTCATGAATGTTGCTTGTTTTCTTTTTATTATTCTATGCTGTTTTTAAAGAGATTTGACTGGAAATGGGTACAAAACTTAGGGTTAAGTGTTTGAAGTTATATTGTTATGAATGTACATGGAGAAGATAATGGTGGTTTTGTGGCTTTTGGTTACTTTGATAATTATACCATCTTAACAACATTTGAAAATGGGTCGGCCTTTTTGTTGGATGTTTTGTGGCCCAAAAAACTCATGTATCCTAAGTGGGCTAGTAGATTTTTTGTGGTACTAAGCCTGGCAAAAGGTTCGGTTGGGTCGGGCAACACGTAAAAACTGGTTCCGATCAAATAGGTTTCTAGCAAAATAGGTTCAGGTCAAAACATAATGTTTTAAAAATGTATCGATTTGGTTTAGGTTACGTGTTCTTGCCAAAATGGTTTCGGGTTGAAATAAGTTTATAAAAAAAATATCAAAATGGGTTCACCTGCTATAATTTTTATGGTGGCTATTGGTGATTGGTGGAGGTGTTCGTGGTGGTGACAACGGTGATGGTGGTAGCGGTGGTGTCGACGATGATGAGTGGTTGTCGCCAAAAAAAAGGTCGTGTGTATTGCCGACCCATTTGGAGCCGATTTAAGTAAGCAATGTTTATTAGAGTACTTGTTTTGACCAGTTATATAAATTGAGTAGACCCAAATTTACTCGTTCTATAATTTCAGTTCACCTAGACTGACTCGCTCTATAAGTTAGTTGACCCAAATGAATCCATAAAAAAACGAGTCATAGTAATTTTATGCTACATGCTTGCACTTGTTCTTTATAAAAATTGATTAATGCTATTAAAATTATATATATAGGCATGTTTTTTTTTCAAATGCAATAATATGTTAAGAATCGAAAGAACCGTATTGGGGTGCCAAATGCAACATATTTTTTTAAAAACTACCAATCTATATCTATATCTATACATACTAATAAATAAAGGTTTTGAGGTGCCACATGTTATTCCCATGTTCACCCTCAATATTTTTTCTCGCATCTCTCTCCTATTTAATGATACAAGTTTCTATTAAAAAAAATATATTTTTTATTTTCCATCTCTCTCTCCTGTTAAATAATTATTATTTTTATAACTATTTTTATAAAATATTTTTTAATTAAAAAACAGCTTTGTTCATAATTTTTTTTATAGTTTGAACATTTCTTTCATTATTTTTATAAAACATTTTTAAAAAATAACTATATAGCGTTTCTAAAATTTGTATTAAAAAATTATGTAATATGTCAAAAATATGTAATATTAGATCTTTATTACTACGTATATATAAAACTACATTTATTCACCCTGTATAATATACAAGGTTTCTAACCTACATTATAATAGATGAATAACTATACTCATTATGTGTTGACTTCTGATTAAATCTAAATTTTTGTTTTTCGTCTTTCTCTTTTATTAAATAATGATGATGTTAAATAATTAAACATCTAACGTATATTCTAATATTTTATTAAAAATTACTAAATCATAAGAAATATTCAATTATTTCGTATTTCACATATAACTAATAACACCAAACATACAAATGTTCATAGAAAATATTGTTTTATAACAAGTTGTATTTATTCAACCCATGTAAAACATGGGTTTTAACCTAGTTATACTAATAAAACCCATTTATTTTAAATTATCCCTTAATATAAGAAACTTTGAAATCTAATTATGTAACTTTTAATTTCAATCAAATAATAAATGAAAGTCAAGTTACATTAAATAGTAATTAACGTATTTTTTAAACTCAATTATATATTAATTTTTACATATTCAGAATTTTATTTTATATCCTTAGTATATGTAATACATTTTTACACCTGTAAAATATATACATATATAATTTTAAAATTTTATGTATTGATATTTTTCACCCGTGTATATTAGACAAGTTCTAAATCAGTTGATTAATAATTAAATAACAAACAAGCCCACATCAAGCTTTTATAAAAAGAAATGATAAACAATTTTTACCCTCAAAATACTATTCATGCATGTTTGGGTTGGAAAAATTTGTGAACTCTTACCACTCAAGTGAAAAAACATTAAATCGTAAGTTTTAAATAAATAATATTGATTGGTATGACATATGAGATGAATGTTTTAATTTAAGCTAGGGGTTGAAAGAATTATTATATAAACAAGGGCGTTATTATTTATCTCGGTTTAAGTTGGTTTAATAAATTTACAAACTAATTTATTTGGTTAGTTTGTTGAAATTCCGTTTTGGTTTAACGAACACCCAGGGTGTGAACTTATAGACATGCACATACAACTATATATGTGGATACTTTCAAACACATACTTTAATTAATGGATTTTTTACTTCTATTTTTACAAATTCTCAAATTGAAAATTAGACCTTTAGTTCTTGGTATGTATTTAATTGATTTAGTATAAATATATTAGTATCACATCTATTTTGAGTTAAAAAGTTTTACCTTTTTAGTTGAAAATTCAGATGAAATTAAAACGATTTAATTTGAAACGTCTTGAACACGCGTTTTGAATATGAGTAATGTTATATGATGGTATCTTATTGACCTAACTCGATACGATGTGTATAACATGATGCGAAAGACGATAAAATATTAATTTTAAATAACTGAATAATATTATTTTAATTTTTCAAAATACAAAACTTTGACATGCTTAAGTACAAAAGTTTTTCAAAAAGTATATAAAGTACAAACTTTGGAATTATGTGTCACGACCATGAAAATGCAATTCTTATATAAATTGCTTTATAAAAATACATATTTTCAGTAGGTTTTACATTTTATCGTTGTAATATATAATGGACGACCAACACACACCCTCTAGATTTATCTACTCATAAAATCCACATATTGTCTACTTGTGAGACTTGAACCATAACACTTTAGTTGGATGAACACCTGGTGCTATTGTTTGTCTATATTTTTAATAATTTTTAAATAGAAAACAAATATATTTTTTTTCATAAAAAATTAAAATTAAAAAAGTAAGTACTTGTTCCCATTAATCAAGGGCTATATATATCCCCTGTTTTTATGACTCAAATCAACACATTTCTCTTCCTCTAACAAACACAAGAACAACCAATAATCAAAACCCAGAGAATTTTACTCAAATTTTGAAAGAAAATCATGTCTTCTACAAGCAAACGCAAGGAGACGGATTTGATGAAACTGTAATTTGTTCTCTACTTTCATCTTCTTATATAAAAAATTTGCATATAATTTGTGCTCTGCTTCCCCTGTTTACGTGTGATTTCGCCGATTCTGCTTAAATTGTTGATTGGATTTTAATTTTGAACTTTAGGATGATGCATGATTACAAGGTGGAAACGATCAATGACAGTGCGAAAGAGTTTTTTGTGTATTTGAATGGACCTCCAGATAGTAAGTTCTGTTCTCTAAACCCCAAATCAATTTTCTGTTTCCAATTGGGTTCTTCATTATCTATGATGTTAGATTAAATGTGCATCCAAACACCCCCACTAATGGCCATTATTGTGTATTAACCAGCAAGAATTTATCTTAGATTTCATTTCTTTAATTTATCATTCTATTGTAAAAGAGTTTTCTGTGTTTGATTCTTGCACAGTTTTTATTGTTTTAATGGGTGTGATTATTAATTAATTATGGTCTTAATTTTTGTTCTGAAATGGGTGATATTTTTGACTTTTATGGTCAATAGAACTTTTCTTTGGAGCTTAAAAGATCTAGATGTGTTAAGATTAAAACAAAATATTGATATATGTTAAACCATTAGAAAATTTAGTTATAATCATGATGTTTTCAATCTTCAATTGATGTATAACATAATGTTGATTCCGAATACGCATAATCTGATTTTAGATCGGTTAAATGTGTATCTTTTTTCTGTGTTAAATTCTTGCACAGTTTTATTGTTATTTGGTTATGATTATTAATTATGGTCTTATTTTTTGTTTTTAACTACTTATATTCTGAAATTGGTGATGATTTTGACTTTTATGGTCAGATGAAACTTCTTTTTTGATCTTAAAAAGATCTAGATGTGTTTAGATTAAAATGAAATTTTGTTATATGTTAAATCACTAGAAAAATTAGTTATAATCATGATGTTTTCAATCTAAAATTGATGTATAACATAATGTTGATTTTTGGTTCAGAATATGCATCATTTAATTTCAAATCGGTTAAATGTGTATCTTATTTGGGAAATTGGTTTGAATGATTAATCGGGGAACTGAGCCCCGGGAAATCCTCCTTAAAACATATTTTATGCATTGTTACTTCTTAAAGTAGATGTACTTCGTCACGTTTATAGCATGATGTTTTCGGTTTTGTTTCTATTAATTTATTTATATTTTTCATATAATGATCCAAGTGCGGTAAATAATAGATAGAAGTGGTATTTTTGGCCTATTTACTTATTATGAACGGGTCAGCTTGGGATATGTTTATATCTATAATGTTATAGCTAAAACGAAATAGGCATTAATTGCTAATAGGTAATTCTAAAATTTGACGAAAAAGTGGTTATTGGTTAACCAACCAACCCCCCACACCACAAGTGGCTTCAAATAAGAGGGACTATTATGTATTTGGATCTTGTTACATTTTTATGTGCTTATTTCCTTTTTGTTTGTTGCTAATTCATTTATGAAATCATTTATGGCTTTGCCTTTTTGTAGTCAAACCAAACATTCATAAGATTTTAATAATAATAATAATTTTACTTAGATTTAAATAAAACTGAAGATACATTGTTAAACCATATAAGAAAGATTATATGTCTTTATTCTTTATCTTCATGATAGACATAAGATCATATAATTTTGGATTTTGAAAATGGCTAAGTTGACTGTAAAAAGTCAAAATGTGGATCTTATTATTGTAAGGACTAATGGGCAGGTTCTTATGCTGGAGGTGTGTGGAAGGTAAGAGTTGAGCTTCCAGATGATTACCCCTATTCATCCCCATCAATTGGTTTCACAAACAGAATTTACCATCCAAATATCGATGAAGCGTAAGTGATTGCAATCTATAAACTTATAAAAATACATACATAATAATTAATATATGACAACTTTGCACATATGTAATCTATTTTCAGGTCTGGAACAGTTTGCTTAGATGTGATTAATCAGACTTGGAGCCCCATGTTTGGTAAGTTAGTTATACTCCCTCCATTTTTAGAAAGTGTATTTGGTAATAAGATGTTTTGTTTTGTACTTGATAGACTTGGTGAATGTGTTTGAGGTTTTCCTTCCCCAACTCTTGTTGGACCCGAATGCTGCTGATCCGTTGAATGCAGACGCTGCTGCTCTTCTGTTAAGTGACAAAGAGACTTATGAAGCAAGAATCAAAGGTACAGAATCTCATTGTTAATTTTATATACTTTTTTTTTTATTTCTGTTTTATTATTGTATTTACAAAGTTTTCATTTAATGGACACTATTTAATCTTGTTTGCATTTGGTGGTGGACCCAGAGTACTGTGAACGATATGCGAAGCCAGAGGATGTGGGTGCGGTTGAAGAGGCGAAACCAAGCGATGAGGAGGAGGAGGCAAGTGAAGACGGTAAAGACTCGGCCTCGGGGGATGAGGCAACGACTTCGGGCCCTGTCGACCCGTAGCCCATTCCATCTTGTTAGCTCCTATGGTTACTTTGTACATTATGATTGTACAAACCCCATAGTGAATTTCATCATAGGATAGATACAAGATCATCCTTATCAACTAGCAAGCAAATTTTGAATTTTAGAACCTTTAAAAGAATGATTCTGAGTTGTTGTCAACTACAACGGCTAAAATTTTATGGGTTTTTTTTTCTGTTGCATCTTTTACATTTGATTTTATTCGGTTAAAAAATAAAAATATTGATATGATAGGGAGGATACCTAACTTGACGGGAAGGTATGAGATTACTTTTTAAAGATTCTCAAATGTTAGAGACAACTATGGTATCAGGTGATACCTACCCGAACCTGTTTACCTTCCTCAAATATGTTAGTATATTATAGAGTAAATTACGTTTTTTGCCCATATGGTTTGACATGTTTAATATTTTCAGTCTAAAAAGTAATCTTTTTACATATCAGCCCTTGAGCTGTAACTATTTCAGTCTTTAACATTAACACTGTTAACTTTTTCTGTTAAGTCTAAAGACATTTCAGTCATTTTATTTATAAGAGACTAGTTTAACCCTTTCTGTTCAAAAAACTTTTTTAACTTATTTAGAAACGTTCTTTTGAACTTTTTTAAAATAATTTATTATAGTATTTTTTTTTCCCTAAAGATGTCTTTTTTTTAACATTTTTGAAAACATTTTTAACTTGTCTAAAATCATTTCTTTTTAGCTTTTCATAAAAACATTTTTTTAACTTTTTTAAAAAACTTTTTTTTTTACTTTTTAAATATGGTTATTTAGTTATTTCATAAAATAAAATTTAATGGATATAAAGTTTAGGGAATCGAAAACAAAAAAAGGAACTTTTATGAATCATCTTTTCTAAAAAGGGTTACCGGATGATATCTATGAGGTAGAAGAATGACATGAGGTTTTTGACATACATCAGTTCGTTTATAAGCCTAGTTTCAAATAGAACATGCCTCGGTCGTTTGTGCGGTAAAAAATACGTTTTAATACTAAATTTATAAAGGATTAAATCCGTAATTTGACCAAACTACAGGGACCATCCGTGTAATTAACTCTAACTATCACATGGAAATAGCTAAGGGGCAAAAACTGCACATATACTTATAAACGAGGGACTGCTTTTGTAATCATTATTATTGGATTTGGAGTACACGACGTTATTAATTTACGATCGCTGGTAAAAGCTCTCACTATTACCGGCTATACCCGGTTTCCTTTATCTCTTTACTCCTTTTGCATCATACTCCTGGCTTTGGTCCATTGGTAAGGGATTGAATGAAGTCTTGCAAGTTAAAACCCGAGCTAACCCGGGTTTTAGTTCGGAGTGCGTTATGCTAGCGGGTCTTGACCCGTGTAGCGGCGCAACTGTTGTCAAGGGACAGATGGCTCCATGGTTTCCCGGGGAACGCCTAACCCCTCGTTCTGAACCCACGGGCCCGGTTCAAACAACATAGTGGTCAGGTATTGAGGGGTGATGGGTCTTCGACTTGTCGGATATGCGACTGCGACTCAAAAATGAAAGTCGGCTTTCAAAAAAAAAAATCCCTTTCAATCATTTGCCGGTCACCGGAGTAACTTCCGATCTCTCTATCTGAAACACGCAACTGTAAGTACACCGATCTGATCATAATTTAGTTAACTAGTCAGCTTTTCATTATTTCATCGATCGTGTTTGAATCATGATCATTTGAAGCATGCCTAAATTTGTGATTCCATCTAGGTTTTCTTCCTTTCGTTGAATATTTTTTTTTTACCTGTTACTTTTTTGTTGTATAATATTTTATTTTAATTGATTGAAATTGTTCATCCTTGGAAGAAGAATCCGTATGTCGATTTCTTTTAAGCGATTTGATGCGTTGTTGACGGTTTCTTAGGTAGAATCTTGTTGTTTGAATGATGAGACAGTAGATATATGATTGGCTTGATAACAAATATGCACCTAACAGTTTTAGAGATTATCTGTAGGTGTGAGTGCCTTGACTTGACCCCTACTTGGATCTTGGTAAATTGTTGGCGTCATCTGAGCTGACAATAGGTTGGACTACATATCCATAAATTTCTACCTAATAATGTTAGATTATCTCCTAGACCTAATCCCCTAAGGACTTGTTTTTTTCCCTCAAGTGTATGCAAAATAAAATTAAAAGGATTCTCTTCCGACCTTTTGTAATCAGATGCGTTAAGCCGTCGTATGGCTACTTTAGCCGCCCATTTTGTTCCTTTAAACTTGCTTTCTCTAAGTAATTGTAGTTGATCAGCATTGCTATGCTTCAACAGAGATTATTTGAAGTTGAAACGATACTGTTATACATATTCTATGGAAATTCGTGGGGCTGTTTGTTTTTATTATGTTTGATCAGGGAGGGAATTTTGTTTAACTCCCTTTTACAGTTTTATTTTTTCATTAACATGGAATATTGGATATAAGATCAGGATATTATTATCTCGTAGATGGCAGATAAAGAGGAAGGGAAGGAAACAGATCCTAGAGGAGCTGACTGGGAAGTTGTATCACTAACAGCATCTACATATGCTGCTGCTCCTGGTCCAGATATGGAAGACCCTAAAAGCGGTGAAAAGAGTGAATTGGTTGACACAGATAAAAGTGAAACTTCAAACGCGTTGTTCATGTCTGGTCATTTTGTCTTCCCGCCAAGTCAGCATGAAAATTTGCCATTGGAACCTGAAAACACAGAGATACTTGGTGAACAGGGAGGAGAAGATTATGTTTCCGGATCTATTAAAGCAAAAAGGGGGAAATCGTTTGCTAAGGATGAAGATAACTGGAGTGTTAAGAAATTAACCGTGTCTGATGATTTTTTTTTATTACAAAGGTAACAGGTTGACAATTAATGATGTGGACTTTGGAGACAGAAAAACATTGCCAGATTTAAATTTGGCGGGAAAAGAGGAGAACATTTACAGTTCGGCCAAGTTTCATTCATTTCATAGTGAACCAATTATGGGTGAGTCAAACATAGATGATGAAGACAGAGTGTTGGTGGAATCTGTAGAATCTTCTGGCTCATCCTCAGGTTCAAATGATCCAAATTTCCCTAAACATACTGAAGAAGATAACTATGATGGCTCAGGGCTGCCATATGCAGCATGGTGGAAGAAACAAGTTGCTGCTTTATATGCTCATGCAAAAGAGACCAACACTTTTTGGTCCATCTTCATTGCAGCTGCGGTAATGGGCCTTGTAATTATTGGCCAACAGTGGCAACAAGAAAGATGGCAAGTTTTGCATCATAGGTGGCGTTCTGGGGTGTATGATGAGGTATGCAACTTCATTCAGATAGAAATTGATCTTTTTGCTTGCTTATGTTGTATGATGAGCTGTTCTAGTATTCCCTTGGTAAATAATTTAAGTGCTGCATACTATTTTGGCTGATGAAAGTGGTTTCCATGTTGTAGGTGTAGCATATGCTTAAATCTGTTTAGATGTGCAAGAGCCTTACCATTTACAGCTAAATAGAGAATAGCTAGCTCCAGATTTAAATTGAGTTAAGTTTTAAGGAAACCTTATTTTTAGGAGTAGGCTTCCAAATTCTTTTACTGTGCCAAAATTGGAAGTTACAGTCGATAGTGCTTATTTCCAAATAAATTATTTGAAGTTTTAATCAGCAATTTTAAGACCCTTGAACATCACTCCCAAAGAAGTGATTGAGGTGATGGGTGTGTTGGGTAACTGGTAATTTTTGTGCGGGTTGAATGGTTCGCGTTCAAGTTGGGAACTGAAACATTTTCTTCTTCCTACATTTCTTTTATTTTAAAACGGTGTGCGTTAATATGGTACAAAATTATATTTTTTCAATAGTAATCAAATTTTAGAATAAAATGATTTAGGAGGATTTAATGTGGGAGTAGCCCACTTGGTGGAGGCTCTTGCCATCTTAGATGGGAGGTTTGGGTTCAAATCTAGGCATGGGGTGAATTATTTGGTGTAATTTAGGAGTAGGGTAGATTTGCCATTAAAAAAAACAAATGATTCAGGAGGCTTTATGCATTAAAAAATATACTTTGCGACGCTTTTCTCGTTTTAGTAAAACTACATAGTATTAAATTTATTATAAGTCTATCCCTTTTCGTTAATTTGTTTGCAAATTTTGGACATGAAGTTGTACACTGATTTTAGTTTACTTTTTTGAAAACATTTTGCATAAAGATTGGTTTATTGTTGACAGAAATTTGGGAGGATGGTGGGACCAATATCCCGATTTAAGGATGCAATCGTAGGTGGCAACCGCCGAGGTTTCTCCATTAGATCAAGGGATGATTGAAGTTAAAGTTGAAGAGATGATGATGATGAAAATAGAGTGCATCAAGTGACCTGACTTATTTGTAAGAAAAGCAAAGCTACAGTTACTTGTTTATGTCACATGTTTATGCTTTTGTTAATTCCATTTTCTCAGATGATAATATTATTTGTTTGCTACTTTGCTTGGTTTTCGATCCATATACTTGTGTTATGAAAGTAGCATATTAGTCATTGGCAGCTTGACATTTGCTTTAGAGACCTAAATCAGGTTTTTATTGAAGCTCAGACTTAATTAAGGCTCGAGCTTGTTTAAACTCGTCTTGGTTCAGACTTTTAGCGAGTCAATCTCGGATAGCAGGCTCAGCTCGTTTTAGCCTGCTTATTTGTACCTCTAGCTCGGTTCAACCTTTTTTGAGGATGTTGAGGGTTACACTACTCGGCCCGGGTAACAGTAGCCAGTAGGAACTAGTTTTTGATGATTTAAAATCCAACGTAATAGTGGTGATTCTGTGAATCATGTTGCTTAATCCGTGATTGAGAGTTGGATATAGGTACAAGTCAGAATAACTGAAACAATTATTATCTCACAAGATTATGAAATTATACATAAATACTAGTAATTTCACAATATTGCAGCATGTTTAAAAAAGTAAATAATATTAGCGAGACTACACTCTTTGAGATATGCAATGGACTATATAGGTTCACTTCTTGCCATACATTGACTCTACCTTTCCATCGTTCCCTCCAAGCAACTGGTACTTATCTTTCCTTGTCAAATTGGTGCACTCAAATCCCAACACCGCACCCAAAACCTTCTGGACATGGTTCGCCACATCAATAGCCGACCGACCACCTCCTTTCACCGTCATCTCCTCCGGCAACCGTTCCAAAAACGTCACTTCATACGTCGGTCTCGGGTTCATAAAATAGAAATACGGGTCCCAAAACTTGACCCCGCGAACCGTTGTCCCATGAAACATGTTCTGTTTGAGGTTCATAGCAACCGGCACGATTCTATCACTTAGTTCAGCAAATAGTGCACTGAACCGTAACAAGAACTGTTCACGACATGTGGTTCCTTCCGGGCAGACTACCAGATCGCCTTTTTGGAGCAGTTCTTTAATCCTGGCAGCATCGGCTTCACGGTCACGGGTTAGGGCAATGGCTGGGATCGGTGATAAGAATCTTGATAGTTTGCTTACACTGTATGTCACGCAAAACGGTTTCCGGCCAAGTGCAATGGATATAATGATCGGGTCTAGGGCGGTCCGGTGGTTGCACACATAGAGGTTTCCGGGGGTCCCAGGTGACGGCGGTGGAGGTGGGTTGCCACGAATCACGAGCTTGATCCCGAGCATGCCGTAGGTGTATCTGACAATTCGTTCGGGTAGTGGGAGATTGAAGTACACACGGATAAGGGAGAGAATGAATCCAAATGGCAGCCAGATGTAGGTGATCAAAGCGTTTAGTGGTGTTGGATGTTGGACTAGGCGGCCGTCATGGAAGATCAGACGGGTTTTTAGGCGGTCCGGTGATACTATGGCGGCAGACTTGTCTTTGTGCACCATGTAGCCTTCCTGTAGAACAAGTAAAAGAGGATACCATCAAGACCAAATGGGACATGAAAACATATATTATCACATGGTGTCCTATTTTCAAAAGGTTAAGTCCCATCATCATAGACAAGGTTAAATATGTTGTACCAAAGAAAATGCATAACAAAAGTCATAATCAAGAGTTTCTCTCTACCTTAAATTTGGGCCAACTACTACTATAAACCAGTGTCATAAAGAAACGTCACACTGTTTTTGTTCACCAACCACTCGACTAAATATTATATTAATTCAAATTCGGATAACACAGACATAAATATGCACCGAAAATACAGATATCTACTACCATCCTCCCCTTTAAATTTAATATTTTCTAAAAACTGGTTTTGTTTCAACTCCTTTTTATATATATATTTTACAGGATAAAACAAAGGCCATATATAATACTATAAACAGTTTCGTGTCTTGTGGATTCCCTTGCAAATATATAAGTTTACTACATAAGATGTGACCTTTTTGTTATTAAATGGAATTTTAACACAATCTCCAAACAACTTATTGTGTTAAAATCGTACACTACAAGACATAATTGATATTTGTTTGTAGCCTGTAGAACCAAATTAAATTAACATTTTGCTAAAATCCCTATAAATTGAGAGTAGAGAGCTATATATCCGAATAATGTTTATATATAAAATACAGTACACTATACTAACAAAATCACTGACTGGTTTCCCATTTCAACTTCTCTTTGGTATGAAATCGCATGTTTTGACCAAATCCAGATTTCACGTTGACTTGATTAAACAGCATTTTTTGTCTATAATTACAAGATTATGAGCAAAAATTAGTGTGTGTTTTTAACAATCTCGATGATAACTTACGCATAATTAGATTGAGAAATTGATATTTGAAACTAACTGACCTTGCAGACGGACATGAAATCGTGATCTGATTTCCGATCACCGATCCCGATATCAGGCGACTCTTCACCAAATTCGTTCAAAATCGCCAGCTTCTTCCATTTCCCGACCAAAACACCAGGCTCCTTCACGAATCCGGTAGCCTTCTTCGTCTTCTGATTTACCTCGATCTCCGTTCCTAGCACCTTATCCCCGCCCAAATAGTCCTTCACGAAAGCATCCACCATCACCGTCGGATTTGCCGTAACAACAACTTTCCTCTGACACCTATCAAACACTTCGAAACTGTCACTCCTCACATCCGCCGCGTAGAACCGCGGTAGAACGGCGCGTGACGCGAGCTCGATGTCGCGGACCTTGATTCCAGCAAACGAGATGAAAATCAACATTTTGATTGCTAACACTTCAGAAAAGAATACATACGCGATTGCAATGATCGGAAATGACAGTAGCAGAACGAGGCCGCGAAAGAGGCTGCCTGCCTCAATAGCGACGAGCATGTAGTACGGGAAGGCGGAGTTTTCCTTTAGTAGGGTTCCATCGAGGTCGGCGGCGATTGATCGGTGGCTGATGGTGGAGAATTCACGTTTGGAGATCGACGGGAAGGTCTTATCGGCAGTTTCCGGCTTCGGCATCGACATTTTCTGTGTCTGTAAACCCAAAACGGTTGCGTTGCGACTGATCCAAGTAGGAGAGGGAAGGTGGAGTTTTAATTAAATGTCGTGAGATGTAAACGAAATGGCTAAGCTACCCCTGAATTTGGTATTTGAAGGACGTAAATACCCTTTACGTAGTTGAGAGGCTTAAATGCATTGGTAAGAAAGCTGACTCATATTATTATAATAATATATTTTTTTTGGTGAGTAATACTTTTTTCAACTGCAACAAAATACTATTTAATGATAGA
The DNA here is from genome assembly GCA_023525975.1 of Smallanthus sonchifolius. Classification (NCBI taxonomy): domain Eukaryota; kingdom Viridiplantae; phylum Streptophyta; class Magnoliopsida; order Asterales; family Asteraceae; genus Smallanthus; species Smallanthus sonchifolius. The sequence goes on from CM042042.1 coordinate 425,627, forward strand.
TTGACCTAGCAAGTGGCTAGATAGTAGATACATCTTGTTACAATGTTACCTCCTGTTATTTGTTTTAACCGTAAATTCACACTTTTATTTATATATATATATATACACACTATGAGACTTGAATTTTTAACCTCTTTTAAAAAAAGACATCTTTTGTTAATACATTATCAGGGGTGAATCTTCCTCCGATTTTTCGCTCAGTAGTGTTAATTTATACGTATTCGGCCGATTTTTCGCTCAACAGTGTTAATTTATATGCATTCGGGCGAGAATTTTATAGTTCCGCCCACCACCCCCCCCCCCCCGGGGTTTTCTCCAAGCTTCGCCACTAAACATTATAACATTATGTTACAATCTTTTAGTGGTTACATGGTATAAATACTATTAAAATGTCCTAATTAATTCAATAGGTAAATATACTATTTTGGTTTTCTTATGTTTAATTGTTATTCTGATATGAATAAATTGAGCAAGGTGGTCTTCTTGATTTCGTTTGATGAGTTCTTGTATTAGGCTGGAAGCTAGTAGCTAGGATGAAGTACAAGAATTTTGAAGTTGAAGCTTATTAAAGAAAGAAAGAGTGAAGGAATTTAGTTATAGACTCATTTTTATCTTAGATCATATAGATTTCCTTAGTGATTGTTCGCCTTCTATTGTTCTTCCAGATTACGGTTTCTATCTTGTTCATGATTTCTATATTGGTCTTGTGTTTCTTTCGAGTTTGGTTATTATGCTCAGATATTCATAATGATAATATGATTTCTTGTTTTGTTTGTTATTTTTTTTGTAAAAGGATTTGTGTTCTCGTTTGTTCTTTGGTGTAAAATAACTTTGGTTTGGAATAGTAACAGTCATGATTTACCATTTCTGACATGGTATCACAGATTCACAGTTGTTAGGTTCTGATCGATTGTATTGGTTGATTCTTGATTTACCATTTCTGACAAAGTAAAACCATAACGAAATTCTATATTTTCCCCCTTCAAAATCTCATTTTCTAATTAGTTTAGCATTCTAGGTCATCCACAAAGTCATAATACAGAGCTTTAGTTGACACGGTTGCATAATTAACCTAGCTAGAGGCTCTTTTCCGAGAACTTGGAATAAACACTAAAAATGCTCCCACTCTCTGGTGTGACAATTTCGGTGCAACCTACCTTGTAGTCAGTCCAATCTTTCAAGCTCGAACAAAGATGTTGAAATCTATTTTCACTTCGTTCGCGAAAAAGCTGCTCAAGGCAAACTCAAGGTTTAGTTCATATTTACAAATGATTAGATTGGAGACATCTTTACAAAGATGCTGCCGACTCAAAGATTTGTGTTCTTACCTTCCAAGCTACATATCACTCCTTGTCCTTAGCTTGCGGGAAAATATTAAAGCAATTGTAATTAATAATAATTGAGGGTAGTTTGTGTAAATATGGGACTTGTATATATCCATCTTTTGTAACCATGGTCATTAAAACATCAATAAAATTACACACACACAAAGGTGTTTATCTTCGGCGTTATCATTGCCGCCAACCACCATCGATTTCACTTCATGTACAGTAAAAATTGGTGAATCCCTTCACGCATATACCCACACAGTGGCAGAAGAAACTGGGGCAGCGACGCTGTACCGTCATCGACAGCGACGACATTATATGATGATCGATTGGGTTGCGGCTTAGTGTCGAATGGCGGTGGTGACTTTCATCTTCTCTTACTTCATGATCGTGTTGTGTTATCTATTTCAATTGTGTAGATTTGACTGGTTTTGATTCAATTGTGCTGATTTGACTGCTTTTGCTTAAATTGTGCACCAGACTAGATTGACTTGATGAATCTGGAATTGTGTGGGTAGATGCGTGAAGTTGTTGTGTTTTGACGAACTGCTATGTGAAGTTGTTGTGGATTTTAGAACATTATGGTTTTATTAGATTTTATTTTTTTCAATGACCAAAATATCCATCTTTTTAGCATTCTTAGTTAACTGGTTTTGTCATGTGTCACAATTATGTAAATCCAATATTATTTTTCCCGTTTATTTTTTCATCATTACTAACCATTTAATATTTTCTTTACTAATTCTTAAATATTTATTAGTATTTAATATTTTTTATAATTTCAAAATCTTTATTATTTATTATTAAATATTTTCTTCGATATAAATAAATAAATAAACGAAATGATTCAAGCCCACAAACCAGTCAAAATCCTGCATGCTACTATTTAGAATTAACATGCTCTTTAAATATGTATTGAATTAAATTTTACGTGTATATTAATTTATTTTCATTAAGTGATGATAAATCAGTGTCACATGAATAGCTAGGAGGCTTAGGAAGGACATGGTCCTACAAAGTTCAGTTTTTCATGGTGGCTGAAAGTCCAGCAACACATGCGTGTTTTTTAACCCCCCCACGCCAACAGGTCTAATTAGTGGTGCACAAAAAAACCGGTTTTTTTTTTTAACCCGGTCCAAACCGGCAAACCGGTTTGGCTTAAACCGGTTTGGGCCAAACCGGTTCGGGTTGCCCAAAAACCGCCGGTTTGAAACCGGTTTGAAGCTTCCTGGATGAGATCGGGTTAGGGACCGGTTCATCCTAACTGGTTTTCGAGCTGGGCAAAAAATAGCCGTTGGGGTCGATTTTGGCCGTTTTTTTGGAGTTTTTTGCACCCTTAAAACACTATAAATAGGTGGGGGGTGTTTAGGGTTGATCACACCTCTCTTTACACTCTCTAATCTCTTTAACCGCTCAAAAACGCTCTATAAACTCTCTCTAAACTCAAAAAAAAAAACATGGCAAGTTTTGGTGTTGGTGATTCCTCAAACGAAGTTACCGTTGTGGAAATTCGAGCAACAACGAGAAATCCGGCAATTTGGTGCAAGATGTGTGTTGTCAAACGGGAAGGAACGTGCTCGGTGCAAGATGTGTGGTGCGTTTTTGGGGAAAGATTCAAACACTAGTTTGAAAATGCATATGGAAAAATCTTGCCCGTCATCGAAGGGAATTCCAAGTGAAGGTCAAGCCTCGATGACAAGCGAAGGAGGAATTTGGAACTTTGATCCAAATATTGTTCGAGATCGAATGGCGAGGTTAGTGATTCAAGAAGGATTGCCGTTCAACCACTTTGACAATCCGTGCTTGACAAGGATGATTCAAGAGACACTACAACCTCGTTATCACAAAGTAAGTCGCACAACCCTTAGACGAGATTGTATAAAAATGTGGAAAAAAGCAAAAAAAGAATTAATTTTGGGTTTTGAAAATTTGCAAACCGGTGTAAACTTAACCACCGATGTTTAGTCGGCTCCACATGGTATACCCGATTCGTACCTTTGCGTTACCGCGCATTGGGTTGATCCCAATACGTGGCAAATGATGAAGCGTACAATCGCTTTTGACTTGTTTGAATATCCACACACCGGCGAAAATTTATTTTATATATTGGATGGTGTTATTAACGAATTTAAATTACAAAATAAACTTTTTTCAATGTCTTTTGATAATGCATCTAATAATACAAATGCGGTTCAAAAACTAAAAATTAAATATAAACCCGTTTGCAACGGCGTTTTTTTCTATAGTCGATGTGTCGCACACATCATTAACTTGGCGGTGCAAGCCGGGCTTGCAATTGAAGAGGTTTCAAACTTAACATATACTTTTCGACAAATGCTTAAAAATATTTTTAGTAACAGAAAAAGATACCATGATTATACTAAATTTTGTCGTGATACGAAAATCTTTGCTTAGGCCCGAATTGGGACGTCGAGACAAGATGGAACTCGACTTATATTATGTTTTATAGCGCTTTACGACAAAGAGAAACTTTAGAACTATTTCATGATATGCTTGCCTCAAAACCTCGTCGTAAAATTCAAAAGTTTTCGTCTCCAAATTGGGATATTTTAAAAGACGTAACCGAATTGCTTGAAGTTTTTAAAACCGCCACCACTTTTTTATCCGGTGTTTATTATCCCACAAGTCCAATAACACTAAAACAAATATATTTAATGGCTAACAAGTTATCTGAGCTTGAAAATAAAAGCGATCTTTTTGCAAAAATGATAGAACCGATGAAAGAAAAATTAGTGAAATATTTTAAAGAAATGCCTCCCGTTATAACTTGCGCCGCCGCGTTAAACTCTACCATAAATGCTTACGGGGTTGAAACCTTGATTGATAGAATTACTTACGCTTTGAATTTGGATAGTGAGACATCCATTTTGCACAAGGCACAAAAACATATTTTAACAAATGTTTACAAGATTTATTTGATGTTTATTTACATAAATATGGTACAACTCCGACTCCACATGATACAATGGGTACATCATCAAGTGGTACCTCGAGAGATGTTAATTTGAATTTATATAACGAAATGTTAAATGAATTTAGTAAACGGGCTCGAGGTACCACCCCGAGTAGCGAACTCGGAAGGTATATTGGCACAAACTTTTTAGCGTTTATGCCTCCTACCGTTTTTGAGGAGTTTGATATTTTGGCATGGTGGAAAACAAACGAAGCTTCGTTTCCGATTCTTTCCGCCATGGCCCGTGATGTACTAACCGTCCAAGCTTCCACGGTAGCTTCGGAATCTGCGTTTTCTTTTAGTGGCAGGGTATTATCGATACGAAGGACTAGACTCACACCCCTAGCGATGAAAATGTGCATTTGCTTGAAGGACCATTTGGATGCGATGGATAGGATACAAGACCAAACTTCTCTCAAATATGAAATTCAAGCCGAAGAAGTCATACACAACAACGAGGTTGATCTTGGAATATCCGAACCCGTCACGGATGAAGAACTAGCCGAAGATGCAAGGCTACGAAGCTCTAGTTCCGAAGACAACGCACAAGAATAATCAATCAATATTCCAAAAAATAAAACGTTGAACTTAATGTTTTATATTTGTTATATTTTTTGTAATTTTTTACAATTTTATCTTGTCATGTTTTTTAATTTCCGAACTTTCCAAATATTAATAAACGTTGAACTTTATGTTTTAATTTTGTTATATTTTATTATGGATTTTATATTAAAAATATCAAATTTATTTGGATTTTTTTTTATATAAAAACCGGTTTAAAGGACAAACCGGTTTAAAACCTACCCGAACCGGTTTGACCGGTTTACATATTTCCATTACCAGAACCGGTTTGGGCCCGAACCGGTTTGGGCTCAAACCGGTTTTGACTTTTCGTTGACCAAACCGGTTCGGGTCGGGTTGAACCGGTTTGGGTTAAAAAACCGATTTGTGCACCACTAGGTCTAATGGTATGGGCTACACACTACTAATAAACCCAATAGCCCAAATACATGTATTATTCGTAAAAAATAACATTTAAAATGGGCCTTAAAGCACTTGCTTTACCTTGTAAGTCAATTGGGCCAGCCCTGGTTCAAATACCTTTAATTTATTTACTTGATGAACAACTTATATACATTTATTATCAGAACAATTTGATATATACCCAACAAACCTATAAAATATTATATATACCCAACTAAAACTAAAAATATCATGTATATACTTTTACAAACATGTAATAATATATATATATATATATATACATATGAAGAATTAGATATCGGAGATAAACCAAAATTTGATATATTTAATTATAGAAATATAGAGATATAAAGATACTTATGAGAGCATTCACAACCCGTTTGGTATAATTATGTGAGTGAGTTTTGTATATTTTAAGGAGTGGTTTAAAGTGGTTGCGTAACATCCCAAAACTCCTAAACATAAGATGGGACACGTGTCGGTTGATAAATGTGGCCAAATAACCCAACCGGGTTCGAAACTGGAAGACTATTCGGCCGGAAATCGCCCAAAACTTCGCATAAGCATATCTCGGGCTAGAAAATGATTTACGGGAGCCATAATATATGAAAATGGGGTGTTTCGACGAGGAGAGTATGAAAATAAGGTATGTCGGACCGATATCCAAAGCATAACGGTCCGAAGTGTATTGCTGAAGCAAATCAGGAGACTTTGACGCGTGTTTGGTGACTCAGCTCGACGTCAGACCGACATAGTTTTAGACGTCGGTCCGACATGCAGACGTCGGACCGATATCTTTTTAGACGTCGTCCGACATCAGCACAGTTTCAGCCTATAAATAGAAAGCAATTGTCGTTCAAATTGAAAACATAACAAACACACACGCCAACACCACACAATACCCACACACTCTCTAAGGAGGATTAGAAGACTCGGTGCGGCGAGTTTAAGTGTGAGAGCGGTACACTACGAGTGCGGTTCGGATCCGTAGAGACGTTTAAGCGAGGAACGAGCGTAGGAAACGACCCGAGACTATCGTAAGTACATTGGACTCGTACCTTAGATAAATATTTATGTGAATTATGTGATTATGTGTTATGTGCTATGTATGGAACTAAAGTACGGGGTAATGACGAATTAGTCTAAACACTAAACGGGAATAATGGAGTAGTCACGACGTATCCAAGGGGTGGTGGATACGCCGCTGGTACTTCCTATATATAAACCCCTTGATACTTAGTGGTGAAACCAATATGAATGTTTAGGGGTATAAATTAACTAAAAGTAATAAGAATATAGTAAACGTACGAGAGAACTTCTGACAGGTATGTAGTTATCTGACAAACGGAATGTTATGTCTAAGGAAAGAGTTATGTATAAATCTTTCCTAGACCCGTCACTCTTTCCTGGGAGCATCTCTGTTGGAGGTACTACTTTAACATATGGGTGGTGGATACGCCGTTGGTACTTCCTATATATAAACCTCTTTAACATAACATGACGAAACCTTTGTAAGGGATTAGAGCAAGAGTTAAGAAAAAAAGCATAAAGAGATCATGCTACTAAATGAGTATTAAACGAGAACGCTTAATTCTAAGTAAAGGAGTATTCATGGGATGTTAAAGGGGTGGTGGATACGCCGCTGGTACTTCCTATATATAAACCTCTTTAACGTAACATGGAGAAACCTTTATAAGGAATTAAAGCGGGAATGAATATGAAAGTATGACAAGAGATCATACTATATGTACGAATATGCATTTTGTGTTAAACGTGAATATGTGAATGCATGATAGATGATCATGCTTTATGTGTAAATATGAATGTGTAATGGAAACGACTCTAAGTCTTAAAATGGAATAACGGAGTACTTATGAAGTGTTAAGGGGGTGGTGGATACGCCGCTGGTACTTCCTATATATAATCATCTTTAGTGCATAGTGGGGAAACCTTTAGGAAATTTTAAAGTGAGGACTGGTTGGGAATACATTGGGAGGCTGTGAGTATATGATACTCAAGATCCCAATGTAATGAGATGTCCAGCCTACGGGGCGGGTCTCAATAAAGGAATGAAAAGGAGACGTCCAGCCTACGGGGCGGGTCTCAATAAAGGAATGAATGAATGGAATGAGATGTCCAGCCTATGGGGCGGGTCTCAAATGAAAAACTCGGACCGGAGGTATGACCTGTGATGGTTGCGAGGGGGTTAGCACACCCATAAAATATACGAAAAGTGTGACCGAAGGTACGTCCGGAGATGGTCATGTGGGCGCCGAGAGCTCGAGAAAACTTGAACAATAATAAGAACCTAAAGGGTTCATAAAATGAACGATGAAGTGTACTTACTTAGTATAAGCTAATTCAAAAACGTTTTCCAAACACTGCATATTAAGAGCATATGGATTGAGGCTTCCTGAGGACGTGGCTGCTCGGAGTTAAAGAATCCCTATGTTAGATGATGTAATATATTATGTAAAAATAATATTTATAATATAATATACCTGTGTCACTTTAGTGACCAGGTTTTGAAAAATCCGGGACCATTTTCCGCTATAAAACTCTAATAAAAATAATATTTATAATATAATATACCTGTGTCACTTTATAATATAATAAGGGGTTGTAGTGAATGAGTGTATGCCAAGATACAAAGTTTATTTTTGGTAGAAATTATGGCTATAACTGCTGCCAGTTAGGCTCATGGTCTTGTGTTGCAGATAGTCAGTTGATGACTGACAACTTCTTCCTATTTAAATATAGATGATTGTCACTTACATTACCTCAAAACTTAATATCTTAAAATCATACACAGGTCATACTCAAAAGTGATTCATCAATTTGTGGTTATACTTAAGAATGTCAGGATCAGGTGCAACCATCACCGAGGTAAAGCATAAGTTTTTCTTTCTACTTTCTCTATCATGCTTACTCTTCTTATATTATGCTTTTCAACTTAATATTTTGTTGGTTCATGGCTTTCCATCATCAGTGTTTTGGGGCTTGTTATATGGTAGTTAAACCTTGTAATATGATTGTATTAGAATGTGATTGTATGTTTAGGGTTTACATAAAGAGGTGTTTATATAGAACACCATATTACAAGTCTAGTCCCTATACTATATCACTTAGTCTAATATTCCCCCGCAAACTAAGCTCGGGAGAGACTTAGGTTGAAAATATAAAAACATAAAACTAAAAAGATAGTTGGTCTTCTCCTTCTCCACCATGCTTTCGCGTCACACTTTTTTTTTTCTCAAAGGCCCAATCGAAACTATATTAGGAAAACCCTAATCTTCTTCCAGCCATCACCACTTCGTCGTTCGCCGGAGTTCTTCAACAACTATGGGTTTGTTCCCCCCCTTTTTTTTACTCCCTTATTGTAGATCTCTATTTTTTTTTATGCAACCCTCGAATAAACGGAACTGAAAGCATTGTGGCTTTCGCGAGGCGCACGTCGCCGGAAAAACGACCACTATTGTATAGTGGCGGCGACGGGGAGGAGTTAGGGTTTAGGGCGGCGACGGTGGTTTTTGTGGTGGCGGCTAGGGTTCCGCCGCTGTGGCGGCTAGGGTTCCGCCATAGGTGGAGGCGGCAGTGGTGGTTGACGGCGGCAGTAGGAGTGGATAGAGAAGACTAAGCGCGGTTGTTTGGTGGTGGGAGATCTGGTTATTGAACGACCACTGTTGTATAGTGGCGGCGACGGGGAGGAGTTAGGGTTTAGGGCGGCGACGGTGGTTTTTGTGGTGGCGGATAGGGTACCGCCGCTGTGGCGGCTAGGGTTCCGCCGCTGTGGAGGCGGCAGTGGTGGTTGACGGCAGCAATAGGAGTGGATAGAGAAGACTAAGCGCGGTTGTTTGGTGGTGGGGGATCTGGTTATTGAACGATAAAAAAAAAGCTTGTAAAGAAAAGAGAGGTGTGGCGGAGCGGCGGCGGCCGCCCCGCCGGAGATTTTTTCAGGTGGTTGTAACCTAGCTCTGATACCAAGTTAAACCTTGTAATATGATTGTATTAGAATGTGATTGTATGTTTAAGGTTTACATAAAGAGGTGTTTATATAGAACACCATATTACAAGTCTAGTCCCTATACTATATCACTTAGTCTAATAATGGTTTACTTTGTGGATGTTATCTAACTGATTGGTTAACTTTGAACCACCAAACTTAACTTTTTATTGCAAATAAACCATCATGTTGGGAAAATGCAGAAGAAAGACTAAACTTGCAAAAATGAGAAAATTTGAATAACATGTGGAAATAATAAAGGCAAATACAACCACTGTGCTTGGAACTTTTTGTCTAAAATAACCCATTCTCACACAATGTATTTTGTTTTTTTATTTTATCAAGAACAATGGTTTGCTTACAAAGAAATTGAGCATGATGGTACAAAAAGTAGATCAACTCTTATATCATTAGCTTACTTTTTCAGGTGAAGTCTTACATATGGCTTAAGACCTCTGATGGATCTATTGAACAAGTGGAACGAAACGTGGCTCTGTTTTGCCCTCTAATACGTCACATTGAGCATTCCGGCATGGGATCGTCAAAAGTTTGCCCAATCCTTCTTCCAAAGACGATAGATCTCTCCATACTTGGTGTAATCATTGATTTTTGCCAATTCTATCACCAACCGGGACATTCGGACTTGGTATTTATGCTCTTCAGCTAATATATTCCCTTTAATTTTGATGAAAATGAGCTTTAATTTACCCACGCATTGCGTCGGGATGAAATTGCTATCTAGGTCGGGTTTATCTATATTTTCACCTCAATGTGTCGTTAGTTTACTTTTAAAGTTAATTTTTTTTTCTGTGATCCATAAATTTTTATTTTTCTTATGTAATTAGAAATTAGCCGTCATCTATCTTTTTAAATACAAATTAATTACTTTAATAACAAATTAGTAATACCTTTTAACAGATTGTAAGATTTGATAATTAAATTTGGGTCAAAATTGTAATTAGTAGATTGTTAAAGGTTTTAACGTGAAATAACATAACATCACTGCTAACTATCTTGAAGCCAATCATAGAATGTTGGTTTGTTTGTGGCATCAATCCCAATTAAATACGGACCAAATTGTAATTACTGTAGTGTTGGAGATTTTAACATGAAATAGTGCAACACCCCAGCCCACTAACTATTTCAAGCTAATCATAGTTGTGACACTGATCACAATTAAACATGGTGAGAGTTGGTTTTATGGTGGGGACAACCGGACAAATGGTTAAAAAAAAACTACAGTACCCTAAAAAATCTCATGAAAATAATCAAGTTCTTGTGTTTTATGATAAAGTTACTTAAATGCCCCTCAAAATCTCTAGAGAGTGTGCCAACATTGGTTGTAAACTGATATAAGGGGAAGATGTGTGTTTGAAGCCACGTCTTCAGAGGTAAAACAAACAATCTGTATACCAATTTCCTACTGAAATGTTGATTTTTTGTGTGTGTGTGTGTTTACAGTTTCAGGAATTCTTGGGATATTAAACTTAAAATTGTCAATCCTGATATATTATGTCAAGCTTTTAAAATTTCCTTAAGGCTTAAACTAATGAAAGCAAAACTTTATTCTTGTTTCTCTTGTGCGTAGGAGCGAAAGCTTTTTAATGAAAAGTTCATTCGCACGAACAAACAAAGGCTGCGTGAGTTAAACGTTGCTGCTGACAGTCTGCAACTGACACCATTGGTTGAACTCACTGACACCGCACTTCTGAGATTTATTAAAGGGAGTACTACCGAAGAGATTCGTCAAGCTTTTGAACTACCTGATGATCTTACAGAGGTGTCCTTTTTTGGCACATGTTATTTTACATTGCTTTCAGGAAATTGTACACTTGATTGGAATTTAGTAATTATAGTGTTAGTTGATGCAGGAAGATCAGTGGAAGCCTATCACAGTAGCTACTGATGATCCACAAGTACGACTCTTGAATAAATTAGGTGAAAGAAAGCAGCAAGAGTTGGGACGGAAAGATAAACTTAAGGTAATTTGCCTATATTTTCTTATTTTTTGTTGCTGGGGTTGTGCATGTCATATACGAGACTTATGGTAGGTGGGGTTTGGTTTTCATTTTCAGAATGTTGAGGTTGAAGCACTACATGTGGATAATCGATCTATTGACGAGCTTATGTCATTTATCAATGGTGAAAATGAAGGTTTACTTCTAAATTTTATGTTATTGTCTGTTTGGGACACCAATGTTTGAACTTCCTTTAAAAGAGCTCAATGCATTAGGATTTCTGTGAATTTGTTGCAATGTTCTGCTTGCGTAATTATTGACTCTTTAGAGAAGGATTTTATCAAATTCACACTTGCAGGTCCAAAGAAGACAAAAACTTGCAAAAGTAAAAAGAACCAAAAAGGAAAAGATAAACAGAAGCATTCTATATCCGGTAAGGCAGTTTGAATGCACTTACTCAGTTATTTTCAGCATGATATCTGGCATTTAAAGATTTCTGTCAACTTGGTGCAAACCTTACTATAAATGCTTATATAGTCTGTTGTATCGTGGTGTGAAGTGATTTCTCGATCTTCAAAACCATTGTTTTTAAATTAATGATCTACTGTAGCGTGTTCGCTCATTTGCGGTGGTTTAGTGTGAACTGTGAAGGGCATGCGTTTAAGGCAGTCACAATTTTGGCTACCATCTTTGTATCCTACTTTCTCATCCTAGTATCATTACCTAAGACGTGTGTCTTATGACATATATCAATGCTTTTTGAAAGGTTAGCGGGTCTAGGCAGCATTATCCTTCACGGGGTTGACTGCATTTTGTGGTTTTGTGAATAAATTTAGGACATGATTTATGACTATCCTAAACACAAATCAGTTATGTAGCATAGAAATAGTATGACCTCTCGTTTGCATCAGCTTTACCTTCCTGTAGAGATTCCCAAATGGGTCTTGGGGCCGAGCCCTACCTGGCCTGATCCTGAAAAAACTCGGTCCCCTTAGGCCCTGTTAAGCTTGAATATCACAATAAGTCCTAACAGTTTATGAAAAAGCCTAGCGAGGCCCCGCCCTAGTCCTAGAAGTGGTTAGACCCGAATGTTCGGCCGTGGCCCGATTCTGTATGTCTAATACGTGAAATGGTTAAAACAATTTAATGTATATGTAATTTTCTGATTTTTGTATATATTTATATATTTAATCTTTTTTATGAGCTAAATGATTTACATGCTATGTAAATGTAAATTTATATATATTTTTATGCTTTACAGAAACTAATATTAGGATTTTTTATGGAAAAATATATTTTTTCATCATAAAAGGGAATTGTTAATTTTTAAGATTCTAAACAGCTTAATGAAATATTGGGTTTAATAATAAATAAATGTTTTTCGAAAAATTTAGGGCTTGGCTTGGTTAGGAACATCCTTGGAGTCACTTCACCAAGCTTAAAGAAAACTTTTGCATAGTGTTTAGGACCATGGTTTTTTAGGACCGGGCTTGGGCCCAAGTGTTTGTTAAATTGGATATTGGACACACAATGATATCTGATACTCTTGAAGAAGACCGTTGAGTTTAAAATGTTCTATATCTTTATTTTATTTACCTAAAATTTTCTCCTTAATTAGCCCACCATCAACAAATGAAGCATGAAAGAATTCTAGTTTTATCATTCATGTCTTTGCCTCTTTGGATCAATATGTTGAGGGTTTATCTACCCGTAATTGTGTAGGAACAAATAAAGATGACAAAAACTAAAAGCAGACACAAAAACAAGAAAGTAAGTGTGTACGTGGATGTCTAAGGATTGGCCTATGTCCACGATCACACTAGGGAGTCAATATTGTTAATCATGAGTTAGGGTTTTACCATTACAAAGAAGTTTACTTTATAAGTAGAGATCCGATTGTAAAATCTTTTTTCACGCTTCTCTTTTACAACCAAATCGCGTTAAACTTTTATAGATTTTTTATTATGGGTCAAATAAAGAAATTCAACTTGAATTCAATGTTTAAATATTCAAATGGGATTTTAACAATAATCTAAGATCCATCGTAACTCCATCCACGTGTTGCCTAATGTGGAGTATGGGGTTCATGGTTTTGTTGTTAGTAAGTAAAGTGAATCAAACAATGTCACCACGGTGGTTGGGGGTGTACATACCCTAAAGTCATTAACAATATCCCTCGTCTTTACCTAATGAGGGAGGGCATTTTGTTGGTAGTTGATAAACTTGTAAAGAACAACTAAGGGGAGAAGACAACATTCTCTTGATTAGCTTGTGTAGATTTTCACTTATACATAATTGAAGTGTGGGAAAGGGAATGAAACATAGAAAGTGTTATGTTCTCGAGCTTTTTAAAAATTATAGGTAGGGTAGGTTTTATAAGGTTTTTATGTACAAGACTTGCTTCCTACTTTTGGAGGAAAGGAAAGAAAAGGGAAAGAAAGACTTGATAACATTTTGTAATAACATAAATACCCTTGTTTATAGACTTTTAAAAAATTTCAACTATTTAAATGAGGTCATAATTGTGATATATTATGTTTTTCTTCCTTTTCTCTTAAACTTGAGAAAATGACAAACTATTAGTATTCATCGTCTTTCCCTCCATTTCTTTTCAACTCGAGAACATGAAAAAAAGTAAATAAAAAAATATTTCATTTCTTTTCTTCCCTCAGCTTTAATTTGAAATGCTAAAACGCAGCTTTCGTGTTTCGATTTGAATCTGCCATCAAATCTATTCACCGTTGTCTAGTCGTTTCCTTAACCCAATGTCTATTCTTAATTTGATTTACCAATCAAGAACTATGCGTAATACGTACGCCTTCCTATTTTGCTCCTCCCTTCATGATGTTGGAACCACAATTGTTGTCAAATGAAATTGGACATCGTATACCTTGTAGCTATTTGCATGGAAAGAGAGATACTGAACAGTCATAGCTTAAGGCATTTGCTTTACCTTAGATATGCGTGTTTGTCTCTAAGCCTCTGTTCTGGCTCGTTGTCTTTACTTCTTCTGACTCTTCGATGATTTTCTTTATGTGTTAAATTATCCTTCTGTTGGTGATAATGATTATCATGTGCTTGATATTACTATTGTTTGATGATTCTTTAGTTGGTGTTATTTGAAATAACATTGGCTTTAGTTGTTAAATGCTAATTGAATGCTGATATGAATGCCATTGTAAAATAGATGAGTGATGAATCTTTGATTGAACATGTTCATTTCTTTTGTATTCACGCTGTCATAGTGAAGACATATACCGGGTAGCCACTCTGTTCTTGTCTGCAGCATCTTGACAATATTTGAATTCCATCATGTTGATTATTTGCATGGTTTCTTAATGGTGTTTAAAGCATGAATCCTTTCGTTTACCCTTTTTATATTTAATAATTTCTCTTGTGGCTCTCCTTCGTTGATAGTGATGATATAGATAAGTTAAAGATGGCAAATGAGCTAAAAGAAGGAAACATTGCTCCTTAATTACTTCCCACATTAATTTCTTGAAACATTATTATGGTAGTTTTAAGATATACACACCTAATGTTAAATATAACTATGTGAAAGATTCATTTTTGTTTATGAATGATTGTGAGTACTTAATTTGCATGATCTCTTAAGTTCTATTTTTCTCATTCCTTTATTCCTCAGAGAAATGGATTACTTTGCTTGGAGGTTCAATTTAGACTGACAGGAAGGTGATAAATTGGGCAATGATCAAAGATCACACCAAGTATGATGGGATCTATCGACTCATGGTAGTGGGATTCGGCGAGTTTTCAAAGATCCTCGTGCTGGCATGCTCAATGTGACGTATTAAAGGTTAAAATATATACCGACTGCTTATGGCACAAAGATACATAAAACGGCAGAAAAAAAGTGAAACAATTTCAAAATACCTACCTTGCTCGAAGGCCATGTTAACGGAAATTATCACCGGCAAAGCTACAAATACGTATACCATCTTTATTTATTTACTTTTTGTTTAAACATCCCCTGTTTATTGGACATTTATCTCCATTGATAAAAGTATTAAACTTTAGATAAGAGAGCTGACTTGTCAGTGTGAACCTGTTTACCAAAATATGTGGTGAGCTCATAGCTGAACAGGAACCTGGCATGGCTCTCGTTTGGCAGCTTGGCAAGCCTGCATTAGTTGAGCTTAAATCAGCTTGAGCCCACACAACTTTCGGAGCCATATGGTAATTGATATATATCTGCTAGTTTAGCCTCATGGTGACAATTTATTTCAAATATTTGTTAATCATTGGTAATTTGTGATTTTTGTTTTGGGGTTTCTTAACTGTTTGAATGGAGGTATATAAGATCCTACAGGAACCATATCTATATTAGCTAATATATATTAGCTGAGCCAAGACTCAAGTCTTAGACAAGTAAGCCTGAAATTTTTTGGGTTGGAAAGCCTAAAGCAGAGTCCGAGTCTACATATTTTTTCATGCACCAGCCAGGCAAGCAAGCCTCGTGCTTGGGTTGGCTCAAATACAGCCCTATGTTAATATTTCTGCTTGTTTTTATTTTTATTTTTTAAATACAGGAAGTTTATCATATAGCAAGTTCTGGCACCGAACAATACCCATCTATGTGACATCCCTGGTACTTGTCCAATGCCAACATGAGGTAGAATGCCCCCTCATGGTGGGACCAACATGTTATCCCCATAACAAAAATTTACTCTTTTGACTAGTTCTTTCACCTTGGCTGGATTTCACAGAACAGCAGTAGCGATCCCGTGCGTTCAACACCCCTATTCCTATGGGTTATATATTTTTTTCTTAGCTAATGGAAATGATAAGAATTTTTGGGGTTATAATGTGAAGATAACGGGTTTGAGTAACAGAAACATAAATATCTGTGGATTTTATTACTAGTAATGATACATCCTTCTAAATGTTTTCAGATTTTGACCAAATGTTTGAGAGGATATTTAGAAGGATGCATACGAATTTTGGTATTTGGTTCTATGCATGTTCCATTATACTGCAAGCTCGACATTTGTTTATTAGATAAAATGAGTTTGCATTTAGTTTTAATGAATGCAGGAAAAACACAGGGTTTGATACAGAATCACATTCGAATACGTGGACTTGGATTTCATGCTATATCAATTCAGTTGTTTCCTGTTGGTTGTTTTAAAGCTTTCATGTGTTTGTAATAGCAAATTCTTCTTGGGTAAAGATGGAGTGTGCTTTTGTTTTGATCATGGTTTTTAATAGGCTTTTGTTTATTTCTCTAGCATCTTTGCAATTTGGGTATTTAATAAAATTATCTGCCGATTGAATTGTCTATAGTTCCTTAAAGGCTCAAGAAAAATATGGCAACCTAATCTCATATCTTCACCGTGTCTTATCAATTGAATTATCTCATTTTCTTGAATTCAAGATAATACAGTGTATAAAACCCCATGATGTACCTGCACTCGAGGTTTGGGTTCAACGCCTGACACTTTCAGTTCCTCCCTTGCACTTTTAACCTTCATGGGGCGGGACACTAGGATAGTGATAAACATCTGATTCCCTCTCTGCTATGTCTCATGTTCGAATCTGCTTTCACCAGTTTCCTATCTTAAACCCCTTATAGGCCACATGCCTTGCATTTTACATGTTCCCATTTGTTTGCAAGGTCATGTGAGTTTTGCTTGATGGGTTCTCACGGCTAGAAACAGCAAACTATAGATATTCTATTTTGAAGTTTCAATGTAACTACTACTCAACTCTAAAAAAAAAAAAAGAGATTTAAGATCAAACCAAACAAGCAATTTTTCTGTTCTGTTGGTATGTACCGATTAAGGACATGCAATCAATAGAATCCATATGACTAAGCTATCTCAAACAAGCATATATATATAGAAGTGACTGAATATAACAAGGGGAACTGAAAAGATACAAAAATGTCATTGTTGCTCTTTTACCCAGCCAGTTAGTTGATAGTGTTTCCAATAAACCATTAATTCAATCGATGTTGTGAAAGCCGGGGAGAAGAGAAGTAATGAAGCCAAAAACAATCAACTGTATCTCCTTTACAATCCCCCACCATCTGTTGTTTCCATTCACTGCACCCTCTTCATTCACATCACCCATTGCTCGGTTCTCATTTTCAGCCCCTGCTTGCCCATCTAATCACATGCCAACAATTTTTACGTAAGTATTTCAGTATGTCAACCTACTGGCTAGTGAGAAGAATGGAGAGAATACCTAACAAAGGAGCATTCTCGTTTTCTTGCCTAGCAGCTGCCGGGATGTTATCTGCCCTAACAGCAGGGGGTCTTGGCTGTTGGGGAGGTGCAGCCGCCCTATGCATTCCTTGTGACAGCCATCGTATCAATGGTGCAAGAGCTCCCGTTTGATACCTGACACACATCACAGAAAGGTTCGCTTTAAAAAGGAACAAGTCAAATGGCTTGAAAGTTGACCCAAGTTTATTCTTAATGCATATAATATCCTAAACCATTAATAAATTATTTTGTAGTTGAAATGCACAATTGACAACGTTTTTTTATGACTTACAGATAAATCAGTGAAGCAAAAAATATGAGCAGGACAAGCCTTTTTCTTGAGCCATCTTGGTTGAACAAAAAGATAACAGCTGCCAGCTTAAATAAGAGCATCAAATCAAGATGAATTGCAATTTGGAATCTCCTGACCACAACCTGCCTCTGTTGTCCAGCCTGCTGTTGCTGCTGCTGCTGTCCTGTTTGCCCTTGCTCCGCACCTTGTGTTCCAGCATCGGACGAACTTGGCCCACTACTTAATAATATCAATTTTTTTCATCAAAAACTATCCATCAACTATATAAATGAATTATATTTTATAAATATTCTACAGATGTAACTTTATTGACCTGTCTAAATTTTATGTTTACTGACAACATATTCATATTTCTTTTCTTCTTTATCAGCCAAAGGGAGAGGGGAGAGGGTAATCATATCAGTCTCATGACGTTTAATACATAAAATACATCTTTTGTGCATTCTACAACTTCAACTCTCATAAATTTCCTCATCTATCAGACCTTCATAAATACGAAGCTGAAGTTTTTTCCGGTTATATACTTGTATTAACATATTGTAAGAACTCCCCCTCAAGGGGTGAATTTAATCATAATTGAAAACTCTATCTGGAATCTAACAGTGAGATACATTCACTTATTACAAGAGACACATTATTTAGTAGTATATGGACGAATAAAAAATCTATGAATTAGAAACATTTTGAAATATATGGAAAGAGGAATGACTTACGTAGGAACATTGTATGTTAAAGGGATGAGAGTGTTGGATGGAAATCCAGCAATTGGTCCCATAAATGAATTCGGGAAAGTGGGAACCATATATATACCAGCTCCATGATCCATTTGTTCCTGACCCTCTTGTGGAGGGACTAAGGCAGGAACAAGAACTGGGTACATGATTGGAAACATTGGGTGTTCACCATTTGGTGCTGTGAAGCCATAGAATGGAGGCAACTGCAACAAATTTAGATGGATTATTAAGTGATTGCAATTACAATGAAAGACAAAAGTTCCCCCCCCTCAAAGGCTTTTGCCCCCAGTATTATCAATAGTTAAAATTTTGTTTTCTTTATAGAAGGATCAAGTTAGAAATAAAGGGTTAAAAAGAGTTTCGTGTTTGTCAATTTGGAATCAGTTACCAATGCATAAAAAATAATGAAGACTGAAGACAATAGAAATCCATAATTAAACTAACATCTCTCCCAAGAAAGCAAGTAATCAAGTCTAAGAACTACAAACACCGGTATTTTCAACCCAGTTCAATAGATCCTTTTGGGAACATGAATACTTGATCCACATGATTTCTCAATTTTTTCGTATTAAAGGAAATATTAGGCATTTGATTATTCGTCAAATACCCTCATTAAACCAAGCTTCATGTCAAAATTGTATTTCTTTAGGGAAGGAGGGAGTATTTAATACTATTCCATTAAGGAAAAACGGAAACAACATAAAAGAAAAGAATAACGTTTAAGGAGGCCACCCCCAACTATTCATTATTTTTCATTAACGCCACCCAACAAAAACATGCTTAATGACTAAAAATTCTTCAATTTTTTGACCATTCAACAAGTTTTTACTTGACATAACAGAAAAAGTAACCAAAGGTATTGCTTTAAAAAAAACTTGTTCGTCATTCAACCTGTTTTTTGCTGGATTTGGTATATACGAAACTACATACATATTTGGGTGGCCTCCTTATACATTCTATTTAAAATATATGCCAACAAGAACCAATATAAATATCAAAAAAATAGTTGTTAGATAATAGCATTTATGTTCGAGGTTCTACTTTATTAAATGTAACAGACAATGTAGAGGAAAAACCCTTTCCTTTAGGAAAGATAAAGTTTGAATAGCATATGAAAGGTAACCATGACAAAGGAAGCACCTTCTGTGCAACCAGAAACAGCAGCAAAATAGACAGAAAGTTCACATAATGCATCAACATAGATAAAGGACACCAAATCACACAGGTCATTACTTAGCATATTAAACATGTCATCCACGCTGTAATGGAAAAAAACTATATAAAACTCATCCAACTCACATAATCTAGTGAAGATATCAGTATAACACAAGCCCTAACATGTCAAAATCAAAATCACAGATAACATAAGGAATAAGGATTATATTCTTAACTCATAAACTTCCACAAAAGAAAAAGCTCACATTGCACATACAAAAATCTTTACATTCTTCAACAATACAAAATAATTCCATGAAGCTAAGATGATTATAATCCCAAGCAGCAATGTATCCAAATATCAAAATTCGGCCGATAGGGTTTTGAACGCAAAATAGGAAAAGTAATATTTCTCATTTAACTAAAACCAGATTAACACTTCAGCAACCGATCATCAACATCATGCAATATACACACGAAACTGTTAAATCAATCAAATAATCGGAAAGAAAAAACCCTAAAAACCGATCTGTAGTGAAGTTCGCAATGTTTAATCTGTACCATACATAAAAGTGAAAACAATCGAGTTTGAAACCTGCTTAGGATCGGGTTGTTGTGACGAAGAAGGAGATAAATTCGCCGGTTTCTGGGATCCTGGTGGTGTCTGATTTTGGATTTGTTCGGCCATGTTTGTGTACGAATTGCAAGTCTCGAGAACCGTTTGAAGGTCGCAAAGTCCTCGGTTATTTTACTTACGTGGCTCAACCAATAGGATCATGCCATGTGTGCGATACGCAATATAAAATTAGTATAAATCTAGAAAACAATATAATTAAATAATATTTTGTTGTCCGTAGTATTAGAATGAAACTAGTGGACGAAAGGACGCGTTACACCGGGGCGTTGATACATTGGAAAATTTGTAAGGTTTGTTTTGATAACTTGTATATTTGTACCCACTCATAACTCGATTTTGAAAAAAAAAACTCAAATGCAAACGTTGCTAAAAATAGGCACACCACTCGTAGGAGAAAAAAAAGTCATGATAAAGACGAAACCTTAATGCAGAATTCCGTTCTTAATGAAACTTACACCAAAACGTAGATAAAAATAAGCGTGTGACAACGGTATAAACATCAAATTTTAAAAGTAATAAAGAGAAACAAAAACAATGTAAGGGTGTCATGTGTTATCATATGATTGAGAGAAAATAACACAAAAATTAAAGGCTTTACGTGTGTATAAGTAACTGAAGAATGACTAAAGACTTATATATATTTTTTATAATAATTTATCATATAATATGTTAACAAAGTTTGATTCTTCATTTATAAATTAACTGACTGTTCGTTTTTTTTCTTAATTTTTTTATTTGATTAAATTTATTAAATGAAATGAGTCTAAATTGACCGCCAAGGTGGTAGTTAACCAAATTTTACTAAACCGTCTTCACTCAAAATATTAATTATAGGTTCAGTGATATCATACTAATATAATTTTATAACGGTTTTTGCAAGTATTTTCAATACACGAGATCTAGTAGGCAAAAATCACATAACGCCACTAATATACACAAGGATGCAAGATATACCATCTGTCACGATTTACACTGTAAACAATCACCATTTTTTCATCATCTATAGACATGTACGTAATAATAATATGATAACTAAATGTGAAAGAACCGGGTTCATGGCTGCTGGAGCCATTCTTGAATGGCAGACCGAAGCGCATGGTTCGGGACAAGGTTGGAATTGGCTAGCTCAAGATTGGTCATGGGTGAGGTGTTATGACCACTGTCTAACCATCCTCTTAACGCCTCGGTTTCGTAAGTAAATCCATCAGCAGCAACCACCGGATCTTGCATGATTTCCTGCAAATTTATCCCATCTTGTTAAACCACATACTTTACTTGTGAATGTGTTGGGATTTGTTTTATTTCAAATGGGTCAAATAAAAAAGTTTGAGCTCAGCTAAAGAAACACCACTGACGTGGCGAAAGGTGGTCATATGGGCTATATGAAAAGGGTTTTCGCACATGTTATAGGCTCATATGAAGTGACAAAAATGACTGATGTGACCACGCACACCATTGACAAGACCATACGGCCCATATGCCCAATTTTTTCGCCTTCCATTCAACCCGTAGGATGACATTACCTGGTGTATTTATAGTAGGACCCAAAAAGTGTAGCTTGATTGGGAAAGGAGGATTAGACAATGCAATAAAAAAATGAAAACTAACCTGAAAGATTGGACAAATAAAGTAATGTGGAATCTGGCTTTGTCGTTCTGAGCCAAATCCCACTGATGAAAGTCCACAAGAAACCCGCATGGGTTCAAGCACCCTCCAAACCTCAGAAGCAAGATCGGGCCGATTGTTTCTAACAACATCACAGCAATGCATTGCTAAAAGGGCCAATTGTTGTGCCTGCACAAACGGCCAATCTCCAGCTGTAGGATCCAATATATTCTTCAATTTTTCTTCATTAAGTGCGCGTTGCACTTCCTTTGTTAACCCCAAAGTGGGCCTACCCGTCAATAACCTTAATAATATAATACCAAAAGAGTATGTATCCGACTTTGAAGTAAGCTCTCCAGTAGAAAGAAATTCCGGGTCCATGAAGGCAAATGTACCTTTCGGGTTAGTCCGGCAACATAAAGATGTGTTGTTGCTTGTAAGCTCGTTTTGGGAGAGCACACGACATATTCCAAAGTCACTTAACTTTGTAACCAAGTTTTTGTCTAGAAGGAGGTTAGCGGGCTTTAAATCACCATGAACAATGGCACACGAATGAAGAAAAATAAGAACAGAACAAAGTTCAGCAGCGATCCGGATTCTATTTTGCCAGGATAATGGGGGCGTATTGTCTTTGCAATTGAGTCGATCTTCAAGGCTTCCACCAGAAAGATACTCGTAGATGATTACCCATGCATCCGGGCAGGCTCCTATTAGGGTTACAAGATTTGGGTGTCTCAGTCTGCTCAAAACATTGACCTGAAAAGTCAACAACAAGCACAGATGCATAAATTCTGAATTGACAGACATAAAAAGATAGCTAGCAGACCATAGAATTGGTAGAGGTGACGACTTTGACCCATGAATTTATGTTATATTTGATCTCCACAATGGCCAAACTTAACAACTTACTTAGAAACTGGTCAATTGGGTCAAACTAATAGCAACCGGACAGAAAATATTCGAAAATCGAAGAATAAATACAAATAAAAAGGAAATAAACAATTAGAAGAAACAAGATAAATGCCTATATTCCAGATATGCCAACTCTCCTAGTTAAGGATTAACTTTCAGAAGGTAAACCAACACTCCTAATAATAATCAAACTATGTGATATACAAAAAGTAAGCATAATAACCCACCTCTTCTAATCCCTGTTTATAGGGTTATTTTGTCATGGAAACAATAAACTTAAATTGCTTTATTCAAAAGACTAGAATATTGTTTCAATAGTCAAGTTTTTGTAAGCATCATACCTCCTGCTGAAACTCAGTGGGCCCTTGCAGACTATCCGAGTGCAACATCTTTATGGCAACTTCAGTATGCCGAATAAAACCTCTAAAAATACTTCCATAACCCCCTTCTCCAATCTTGAGAGATGGGTCAAAGTTGCGAGTGGCCTCTTTGACTTCAGAGAATGCGAATTCAGTGTAGAACTGAGAGGCAGTTGAGCATGAGGCCTCATCTGCTTGTTTCTCCCTCATTTCCTCTAATAATCTAAGTGCATTATCACACTCTACCTGCAATTCATCACGCTCCTTTTTGAAATTCTGCAAAAGCTCAACAGCAGAGAACATTTTTTGCTCTAGATCCTGCACAGTACGGTCAGAATCAGCAATTTGACTTTCAAGAACTGATTTCTGTTCAAGTGCCATGCGGAGTTCTTCTGAAACTTCATGTAGCACCCTTTTAATATTTTCATGTTCTTCCTTGGTTTTTTCCAGGGCTTCATCAATCTCTCGCCTTCGTCTCAATTCTTCGGTATACAAGTTTTCAGATGCTTTGACCTGTAAGATTAATGACCATGTTATGTTTATTTTACTTGAGGATGCGGCTGGTTTTTTTTTAAACACTTGAACTAATAATTTACTTATGAATATCGATTCGGGTTATGTTTTATTAGCAGGTCAAACAGGTAAGATATTTAGCTTAACATGAAAATGGGTCAAACACTGCCTTGATTGTATTTTTACTGCATAAAACCTCCTAAAATCATTTTATTCAAAATAAGGAGAACATTATTAAAATAATATCATGTTTGGCACACTAATTATATATAAAATATAAAGAAATTGGACAGAAAGCGTTTTAGTCGTGTCAAAATGGGCTTCCCCTTGAATAAGAGAGTGGGTGAAGCATGTTATTTGTAAAAGAGAGGGATTATACATGAACACATTTTGTATGTACAAAACTAAATTTATGCTGTAGTATAACAGGTCATATAATAGTCTAAACCGACATGACGGTTAACATATATCATGTGAAGAAATTGTTTATCCATGCATGCTTTATTATTATACTAGCTAATGGTGACACGTACGCTCAAGCACTGGGCCAAAATCTGAGCATGTAATCATGCATTAGTTGCTCAAAAATGAGCTCCAATGTGAGTAGAGTGAAGTCTTTTAAAGTTCCCAATTCAGATTATATATGAGCTCAAGAAGCCAGATCAGACCACAATCACCCCTAATTTGTAGGGCTGTCCAAAAAGCTCGACGTTCGAAACTCGTTCGATACTCGCTCGAAAAGTGCTCGGAAATACGCTCGTTCGATTTTCTCTCGGTTGAAAACGAGCCGAGCCGCTCGGTTCGGTTTGTAAACGAGCCGAGCACGAGCATAGGTACGCTCGCTCGTTGCTCGTTCGGTTTGGCTCGAATTATTTTTTAATTTATTATATATATATATATATTTTTTTTATATAGAAACATATCTTTTTTACTTTTTTGAGTTCTGAAAACCCCTCATTCTTACTGAACATTAAATGACGTTTTGAAAAAGGTTGATATTATTTCAAAGGGCCCTACTCTTGGACCAGTGATATATTAGTTTTTGAGAATCTTGGTTCTTTTATTGTAGTTTTATTACAATTCATTTGTATAATATTCAAGAGGATTTAACATAAACATGAACAACATATTAATGAAAGTAAAAAAAAAAGAGTAAAAGAGCCTAATTTTAAGACAGATTTGTTTACCCTGCGTTTAGCCTCAATGGCATCTTTTTCTGCTTTCCTGCGCCTGATAGACTCTTCAAATGCATCTTTTTTGGAGTTGTCTGCCTCAGCCATGGCTTGTATAAGCTGATCATAAAGTTCGTCATTCATTCCTGTTTCCTGCTGAAGTTTCAAATAAACTCTTAATCAAAAAACCAATTAAAAATGTAAAAATAAAATTAAAAATGTGCATCTACTTGTTTGATTAGAGGTAACAATTACAACCCATTTATTTATGAATGGATTGATTTTGGTTGTGTTTAATCTCAAATGGTTCAAATTAAAAGAAATGGCTAAAGGAGAGAATGAGACAAATGGGTTGAACAAGTAGAAAATCGCTAAAAATCTATTTTCAATGCATACAACCTCCTAAATCATTTTAACCAAAGATATAGATTGTTTTCGCAATAATATTGATTTTGTAGCCATAACTAATGCATTTTTTTATGGGGTAACTTTGTAGAATAGTAACCAAGTTTCAAAAGTGTTCCAATTAGGTCACTCAATACGCATTTTACATAGTATACACCCTCGGGTATACTATGGTGAGTAACCTAATTGGAACAATTTTGAAACTTGGTTACTATTCTATGGTGTTTTCCCTTTTTTTATTTATGAAAAAATAAAAAATGGACAAATAAAAGTTTACAGGTCAACCAAACCCGACCCAAACCAAAAAGTGCCCCATTTTGACCAATAGTCTGTTTTTAATGCCTTCAACCTCCTAAATTGTTTTATCCCAAAGATATTGATTGTTACTGTAATAACATCGTTTCTGTAATCTTAACGGTCAACCCAACCCAACCCGTTTCATCCCAAACCTGTTTTGAGTTTGACCCATTGCCCAATCTGCCTGACCAACCACACTTATATTCAATCACACAAGGACATTAATTTACATACCAGGACGCTGGGAGGGGAAGGATTTTGAAGATCGTCTTTAAATCTAGGCATTGAACCGTGATCTGAATCAGCTTCACTTCTTGCATATGGGATCAGTCCTGAATCATCCGCCGTTTCACTAGAACATGTAGAAAATCGTGAACCGGTGGAAGGACTTCTTTGTGAAATCCCACTCCAATCATCATACGCCCTTCCTGAAAATAACCTAGTTGCAGGAGTTAACTCGACACTGGAAGGTGGTGATATTCTGGTCCCACGATTGTCAGACATGACTCTGCGGTAGTCTTGAGTTGGACTATTGAGCTGTAATATAGTACTCTGTCCTTCAATAACAGATCTTGACCTCAAGGAACTCTCTCCAGAATCAGAGTTTCTATTCGGTAAGGGCGACGGGGATGAAATTGAGACACCAGCTCCATCCAACCTGCCTTGCCTGCATTGACATAGTAACTTCTGATCATTTCCAACCACATATGTGATGGCCTATAGTTATCTTATTTTGATTTTTCTTAATTTTAAAATAACTAAAGTAACGAATAATAAAGTCGAAATTGAATACAAATACAAAAACTTATAAAAAGTCAACCCAACCTGGCTTTGCCTCAACTTGCTTCAACCCAAACCTATTTTTAATCCGTTACCCTCACCCCCAGGGTTTTGCCACCTCTAACATAATGTCATAAATGTGCTTCACTTTTAATTTGGAACTTTATTTCATGTTTAATAGTTTTGGAGCTTGGTATTTTTGTGTATACATATACATACATGTAGAGACATACAACATGCAACACACAAGAGTAGAAAGTTAGGCATACCTAGTAAAAATAATGTTTCCTTTGCATATAAACTGAATCTGACATGAAGGAGCTGCTACTAAACGTACATAGATGGCTTTCTTGGACTTCAAGTCTACCATTTTCCTATATTTTCAAGGCATGGTAAGCTTGAAAATGTGGCATTCATATATAATCAAGTAACGGAAATGCAAGCTGTGAAGCTTCCTTATAACTTACTTTGAATAATGCTTATCTGCAGCTCCTCCCATGACAAGCCTTCTCACATCGTGCTGAAGAATGAATACAACAATACCTTTCTCAATAGAATCCATCTCAATATAGTGCACCTCAGCACACACCTGGGTAATTTAAAGAATCGTGATACAAAGCAGGGTTAAGAGCTGGGGACAGAATGGATTTAGGGGGTGTTTGGAGTGTGTGTATGGGAAATGATTATGTGATATTGAGTAATCAAAATCTGATAATCAGCTGTAACCAAACTAGTTGTAGAAGATAGTGTTTGGATAGTCTTTGCCGTTTAAGTTGTAATAATCACATAAAAAGTTTGAGCGTTAGGAAAAAATTTAATTTATTTAAAAATTAATAGATAAAAAATGACTTTTGAAAATATAAATGGTTTGCAAAATGGGAATAAAAAATCCAGGTAAATAACTAATTGTATTTTATCCTTAGATTATCAGCTTTTTTGAAGCTGGTATGAAGCTGCTTACTTGACCGCAATAATCAGAAGCAAGATCTGTTTATCCAAACACTAAAAACTGATTTCAAAAGGCAATAATCAGATCATCATTTACAAAACGCAGATCCACACCCCCTTAGCAACAATAAGCTTCCCCGACAATCAGTTACAATACCCCTGTTTGCAGACATGTCTGTTTATATTTCTCAAGAAACTGGAGCATATCCTGCCTCTCTTTTTCATGGTATGCCGCTACTTGATGTGCTTCAAGTTGGTTTATTCGAAACTTTGTGCCCACTGAAAATTAGAATAGACATTAACAAATGTGTACATAAAATCCCACACAGATTCTAGACAAAACAATTGTGACACTTCAGCAACTCAAAGATGCCCTAATGATAATGTAACATATACATGTGAAACAATGCTCCCTTCTATATGATGTAAACTATCTATAGATATATACGGGCATGTTCATTACATAACCAATTTTAAGTAAATGACAACGAGAACTGCGTAAATACTTCTACTTAGTGCTTCAAAGATATATTGGGAGAGAGAATAGAGGCGGTTGCGGTTACATAACCGCCTTTGTAACACAGTGAAGCAATATGTACAAGTATTTATGCGCTTCTCACAATACTGTACTTAAAACTGGTTTTGTATCGAGAAAAATTGCTCCACTAAGCAACCACCATCAAGTTTGG
Source organism: Smallanthus sonchifolius (assembly GCA_023525975.1). Classification (NCBI taxonomy): domain Eukaryota; kingdom Viridiplantae; phylum Streptophyta; class Magnoliopsida; order Asterales; family Asteraceae; genus Smallanthus; species Smallanthus sonchifolius. The sequence goes on from CM042042.1 coordinate 453,620, forward strand.
TGATTCCATATTTCCATGTTCCATTTCCTGATATATACATGATTATAAAGACTGGTAAGCAAGTACTTGACCCCAAAGAATTATACGAGTGATATACGAAAACCTTCATAAGCACCATTCAGCACTCATACAGCTTTGACGTTAACACCTATCATTTTTTATATAATTCTTGACAACAAACTTATCAAATCCAGCAAGTAACTTAAGCTGCAAAACAATAGCATCTATCAATTGAACTAATCAAATTCCAATTATTGACTAAAGTCATGGAAAAAGACATTACTAATGGGGATCTTCTCTGCAGGTTGATGAACATGAAGTATGCATATCTGTCTGCCTCCGGAATTGCGTAGCGCCCATAGCAGAGTTGACTGACTCTCTTTCATATTCTTCCCCACCGCCACATAAACCTTATCTTCACCAACTACCCTAGGAGGTGCTTCCTGAATTGTGAGATTCCTAATTTCCATTATCTCCGAGGTGTCCACAGCAGGATACCTTATCTGATTGATCCTTCGTGCACCCTCCACCGTTACAGAACTGACCACAGCCATCTCAAATTTCTTATCCTAACAACCCTACATCTATTGAATCAATTGCAATAATCAACAGAATCAATCAATTAGAAAACAAATGTTTTTTTCACAAAATCAATCAATTGAACACATACATACACAGATGATCCAAAGGAAATACCCTTTTTTTTAAAACCTAAATTGCAGAGCAGATAAAGTCGAAAAAGGTTATGAAGAACGTATGACGTTGATAACAGATATCAAGAGAGTACTTAAATCGATGTTAATGAAAAGAGAAAACGAAAAGTGACGATGATTACAGCTTGAAAAAGGGGTTTTGAGGTAGTATATACCTTGGTTGACTGTGATATAAAATTTGAAGATATTTATTTTATTGATTAAAACAGTTGCGTTAAAGTTTGAGAAATTACGGTTGCAAACTTCATGCCGGCTTCACCTAACCTATTCTTTCTAAACATGTTTCTTTTATTTAAACCTTATTATTTTCCATTACAAAAGATAAAACATAAAAAGGAATCATAACAATAGCTTTTTGTCGCTCCAATCAAAAAGTTTATTTTTCTCTTGTGTTTATAAAACTTAATATTTTCATTCAATCAGTTAACTTCATTCATATTTTAACGTTAAATAAAGGAAATTTTATATATATTTCTTTATTTTATTAATAAGTTAAACTCTTAAGTATTCTCCCCACTCTTCTTACGTGTATTAACCCTAATTATCCTGTAACGATCTTACATGTGACCATAATCTTCTTGAATTACGACCATCTCAGTGGAAATCATCTTCTTAAATTATCACAAGGGTGATTGAAATTCAAGAAGATGATGAGCACTTGTATGATCGGGTGAGTATAATACATACGGGGTGAAAAATAGCAATACATAAAACTCTTCAATCTACATGTATATATTTTATATGTGTAAAAATGTATTACATATATTAAGGATTGAAAACAAAATTCAAAATATATAAAAATTAATATATAATTGGGTTTCAAAAATACGTTAATTATAATTTACTGAAAATAAAAGTTACATAATTACATTTCAAAGTTTTGTATAATAAGAAATAATTTAAAATAAATGTGTTTTATTAGTATAGTTAGTATTTTTTTTTTAAATATACTATTATTAAAAGATAAAAATTGTATTTAATAAGAGAGAAATAAAAAAGAATTATGTGAATGAATATGGAGACGATACGTGTTATTAAAAAGATATTTATTTATTATAAAGTATAGATTTAGTAACATTTTAACCTTCGAGTTTCAACTTATTTTACTCAACTTGTATTGACTTTTAATTCTTCAACTTTGCAACTTTTACTGAAAAGCTTTATCCACATAATGTAAATAACTCTTTATTAATTTATCATCATTAAAGCCTCTTTTTAACTTATATTTTAAAATTTGTGAATTGGGATGTTAGAATATTGACCCTTCAATTATTTAGTAATATTACAAAACTTTTCAATTACGCCTTTGTATTATAGTTTTATTATAAACCCATATGTTTTTTAAAAAGTAAAAGAACACACTCCATTGTCCTTACCCTAAAAACCTATATATTTATATCATATCGAAATTAAAATAAATCTATACTTAAGTAACTGTTTATATCACGTGTCATAATTCTATAAATCCAAGATTTTTTTCCTGTTTATTTTTCTTTATTATTGACTATTTGATATTTTTTATTAACTATTTGATATTTTCTTTATTGATTCCTAAATCTTCATCACTATTTAATATTTTTATTAATTAGTAAACCTTTATTATTAATTATTTAATTTTTTTTAAAACACAGACTTCCTTAGTTATTTAATATCTAAAATAAAATTTGAAGTAATTTAATTCTTAGTATTTTTTAACAACAAACTCACTCATAACTAAACTACTCCTAAATTATATCATTTTATTTATAATGTTAATGGAACTCGAACCCTTATCATATGAAAGATATTACACCAAGATCTTGATATCATTGCTTTATAAACTCTCTAATAATGATTCAATTATTTAAATAATGGATAGAATGCAATCATTCATGATGATGGCCCCAAGAAGGAAAAGAACAGATTCCCAAATATTGCGATTTATTTATGGAAAAATATGAAAATGAACATTTATTAAGAAAATACTCAAAAATATACATCCTTATTTAGCCTACTGTTTCATAGACATTGGTCTTGACAGCAGGCTAAAAACGGCTAAGCTGGCCAGCTAAAATTTCGATACCAAAATTTCATTTGTCAGAGTACGGACCAATAATATGGCGACACGTGGCAGGCTTAGCCGTCTAATAGACGACTATAGCCGTCTAAATAAACAGTTTTAGCCGTCTAATGCATTTAGTCGTCTAAATAAACAGTTATAGCCGTCTATTAGACGGCTTAGCCTCCGAAAACATTTTTTGAAAATTTTCGAAGGCTTAGCTGTCTAATAGACGGCTATAACTGTTTATTTAGACGGCTAAAACTGTTTATTTAGACGGCTAAGCTTGTCACGTGTCACATGCTTAGTGTCTCGTACTATGACAAATGGAATGTTGACACGGAAATTTTAGCCAGCTAGCTTAGCCGTCGTTAGCATTTTCGTAAAAACAATGTTCATGAAACAGTAGACTAAATAAGGATGTTCATTTTTAAGTATTTTCTTAATCAAATGTCCATTTTCGTATTTTTCCCATTTATTTATCATTTATAATCTTAATGCACGACTACATGAGAGGAATATTCTGGTATAAGATGCCTTGAGAAGTGAGACCTAGTCAATCCTTGATGATCCTTACGAAAAATATATTTTTGTTTATATTTAATAATAATAATATTTTGGAAAAAATAAATTTTATATTGCATAGGATAGGATCACTATACGCATTTTGAGGGGTTAAGGAATAATGTGACGTATTTATTTTAAAAATATGCATGAATATGGAATTTAAGTCATCTGGAATCGTGACGTGAACGTGAAAGTGAAAGTGAAAGGCTAGGCGTGATCTCTTTCACCGGTATGGAACACCGGCCCCTATGACATGAAAGTCAGGCCGGTCTCGAGAACCCTTAAAATATTTTAGACCCGAGACATGTTAAAAAAAAAGGCCTCATAATATAAACTCATAATGACATAATAAAAAATTACAACAAACGATTAACGAATCACAAATAACGATTAATGAATCATGATTCATACCTTGAAAATCTAGTGGGCCTTTTTTAACTTCTAAGTGGTTAATTGTCACACCCCAACCAACGGCGGAAACGTCGGGGCGGGACATATAGACTGTTCATGAGCTCAAGGTTGACTAAGTTGTAATATATTAAATCCATTTCTATTCAAACAAACATGAATCATTTCCAAAATACATAAATGAAATACAATTTTTTTGAATTAATATTAACTAAGTCCAAAGCCTATGTGTAGCATGTCTTGATCAAACTCATATGATAACACCTGAAACATGAATAAAATAAGGTCAACTAAAAAGTTGGTGAGCATACACAGGTTTGTATATAGATAGCATATAGTTCGTAAATAAACAAATCCTTACATGTCATGATAAAATAAGGCATTTATGGGGAGGCTATTGTGTAACCAAGTACAATCAAACCTTTGTAACTAGCATGCAAAAATTGTGTTGTCGGTAACAATCACCCTACCTGGGTGGGTTTGTCAGACTCAATAGATCTATCATTGTTTATCGTCGGCTTGAATAGTTAATGATTGCACATAATCGCATACAAAAGTTAGCACAACTAACACTCGGGCATAAAGCTCAAATTACACACATGAATGTAAAGAGGATTTGTACTTGTGTAGTTTGAGTAAGTGTAAGTAATAGTGTTGTATAGTGTTCATGTTTCACCCCAAAAAGTGTAAAAGAGTAAAAGGGGCTATGTAATACTCACATGTACTAGTAAGTAGTATATCACACGGGTAATGAGTTGCACAAGTGATTTGATATTCACCCGCTTAACCTATGATTGAATTATATAAATGTAAATTAATAACATGCACAAAGTCTATGGCTGGGTCTAGGGTTCAACGAGATTTAAGTGTAAGGATTTGTATAAAAATGTTTGGGTTGTTTGACAATGGGGATGTGTGTGAGTTGGTGTTTGTATAAAAAGTTAAAATAAAATGTATAATATATATAAAGAAAATTTTGTTTACTTGGATTGAGTTTAAACCTTAATATTTATAAATAGGTAGAAAATGTTTTATAAAATTGTTTTTATGTAAACAAAATAATTATTTAAATCACTTAAAGAATAAGAGAGATATTAAATAAATATTAATATAAGTAAGCTTATGAGTTTAAATGAATTTGTGTAATTATTTATCTAAAAATAATTATTTAAGTATTTTTAAATAATTATTCATAACTTGTTTAAATAAGCATTACTAAGAAGAATAACATCATAACTAGATTTATTTAAATAAATCATTTCTATATCGTTTATTTAAGAATTTTGATATTTATAATATGTTTTTAATGAATAAAACATCATTTTATATCTCCTGTTTTTTTTATAAATGTTACAGAATATTTTTATAAGATTTATAAAAATTATTTCAAAATTTAAAACATTGGTTTGTGAAACAAAATAACAAGAAAATGGTTTTTAAACAGAAAAAGGGGGTAGCCCGGCTCAAACCCGGTTCTCCCCTGAGGAACACATGTGACTTAACCGCTGGACTGGGCTTAATGCCTTGTCCATAATGGGTTTGTTTAATTAAAAATCAATAGTCCCAATCCTTCATCATCTTCCCAAATCGGCCGAATGAAACCCTAGCCCCAATTGACCACGATTTCGTAACAATCGGCCATAAAACCTTAGGGTTTTTGTTCTATAAGTTTTAACGAGACTAAGGACGTATGATTTACCTTATATGGCTACGCGAAGAAGGAGAACGAGTGATACTTAGAGTTCAGAGTTATTGATGCTCGATCGAGTTCCAACGATGAGATGTAGTGTGTTCGAGGGTTTAGAAAGATCAAAGGGGGTGTCGTGAGTGCGTGTGTGTGGAGTGAATGCCTCAATTTCCGTCTAATTGATCCAATCGCCTCGAGTTAACATAGCACAACTGTCAACGCGGAAATCACGTAAATTTGAACGAATGCGAATGAATTGAGTCATGTAAATGGTTTGTATTCATGATAGGACTGGTTTCGCATGATTTGCGGGTAACAAACGCGTTTAATTCCTTGATTCAAACTGATTTGGATGAGGTTTGACTCGAGCGAGTCAAACAGTTCAACTTTTGAAATTTAGCCGCGGGTTTGATCGATTTGCAACTCTAGATGGGCCTGGATATGGTTTATAATCGATTACTCACGTAGGGGAAAGGTCCACAACACTGAATTTGTCAATTAGGATGTCGAATTGTTGAGAAAACTTGGGTTGTTTGACTCTCGGAAGTCAAACTGTATTAACATGGTCAAAATTGAGATTAGAGATGTCAAATTTCCAAAGTGGGAGGGTTTAAATTGAGGGTTCCAAATGTTTAAAGGTTGATGAGGAGGTTCAGGGCTCAATAATTTGAGATTTTGAAAAAAAAAGAGAAACATATATAAAAAACTTGTAATAAACTATAAAACATTATATATATATATATATATATATATATATATTTTAAAAAAAAAATATTTTGTGTAGGAACTCCATTTTTCTCAAATTATAAATGGTTTATTAAATGAAAATACAACCATTTGTATATTTATAATTTAGTGTATACGTATGCATATATTTATATAATCATACATACACATGATATATATATATATATGTATATATATAATAGAAAATAATATGTTTATTGAAAGGTTGAAATTTTAAAATTAATATCCGTTAAGGTAATAATTAATGTGGCATGAGGTGTTGGGCAAATATGGGATTTCCAGTGCTTGAATAATAAAATGATTAAAGAAAAATTTATGGGTTGAAAATCATGGATGTTACAGTCTCCCCATGTTAAAAGAATTTCGTCCCGAAATTTAACTAGTGAAGGCTACTGAATCAAAAAAGAGGTGAGTTTGTATCCTCAACGAGCTTTGATTGAGGAGTATAACCGATGAAAAGATTCATGTTGGGTTCTCAAAGTCAGACACGCATGATGATAGATGATTTAGTTTAAGATATTTAAGGAGAAAATTGTCGTAGAACATTTTAGACTCTAAAGGTGATATGCATTTCTTGGAATTGATTTGATGGGAAGTGGATGACCTAGGTTTGTTTAAGATGTAATCTAATATGCTCTAGAATCATCTGTGGATAAGGAATTTCACAAATATTGGTCTAGGTCAAAACTTCATTTGACACGTACAACGCTACTTCTGATAATATGACAGAACACTTATATATAGGAAGTACCATCGGCTTATCCACCATGACCTTGTCATATCACATCAGTTTCGTTGTTACATATCATGATAAGTTTTAGGTCACAACACACGACAAAATTTACTATGTTTTCCATGCGCTGATTTTTATAATTCCGTGTGCACCCGTAATTACTCAAATCATCGCATGGTCCGTATAGATCCTTCCGTTGTGTGCGGGTCAAGAAGGGCACAATTTCACTCAGTTCATGTCTATTGTTTTCACATAAGAGTTGTTAAAAAGTAACTATGTCCTTAAGTAGGTTTGTCAGTTAACAACTAAAGAGTAATATGGTAGTATAACTTAAAGTTCCATAGCCTACTCATGTTTGAACAAGAATACGTCAAACACCGAGTAGCTTCAATGTGATATGGTTTTCAACTTTGATGAACAAAGTGTATGACCATTATTTGTGTGTAATGTGGTCAATCAATTGCAACAATTGTAAGCAACTTAGTTTCATGTGTAATGTAGCACTCAAGTCTCATGTATGATCTAGTGTTATGTAGCTTGTAATCAAATAGGTTTTATGTGTAACGTAAACAACTTAGCATCACGTATAAGCTCTCATGTGTAATGTAAGCAACATAGTATCATGTGTATTATAAGAAATGAATTCCATGTATGGTGTTAACAACTTAGTATCATATAGCGTCATGTACTTTGTAACCAAAATAAGTTTCATGTTCAATGTGATCAATCAAGTATTGTGTATCAAACAATCAATGTATCACGTGATCAATTTAGTGTATGTATATTGCAAACAACTATGCTTCATGTATTCCGTAATCAATCCAGTAGAGCGTGTATTGCAATTTATCAAGTTTCATGTATTATGTAGTCAGTGTAGCATTGGATATATTGAAAAATAACTAAGTTTCATGTATTAGGTGATCGTGTTGTGTATATTGTAAATGTGCATACGTAAGTTATTGAGTTTCGTGTGTGGCATATGCTAACGAGTTTTGTATGTGATCAAGTGTTACGGAGAAGCGTGTTGTTAGACGTTCCTGTATAATGTGGTAGTTAGGTTGTAGCTCTTAAATATCATTGAGGTTGATGGGGAGGGTTAAAGTCTACGCGATATGGATCGTCTCTTGAAGCGACAAACGAAAGGTAGCGAGGAGGTTTTGAAAACGTTCGGGGAAATGTGTTTACAAATACTGATCTTTGCTTGAAAATAGAAAGTGGTAAATTGTTCCTTGTTGTAGATATATAAAGTAGTGAATCCATTGATTCACATAATTTAAATAAATAGACAATTTATGGAGAAATCTTTCAATTTAAATTTTCAGCTATTAATAAAAGGATATTTTTAAGCGGAATTATTGGCTAAACAAGTAGTCGTATACTAATTTAGCCAGGGTTTAGGAATATTTTTCTTTAGTGAGGAAAATCATAATTATTTATCAATTCGGAATAATATTTTTATAAAATAGATTGTCTTAAGTTTCTCTATCAGGAGAGAAGTTTTAAAGAAAATTTATGTTTTTTTTATACTATCTAAAAGTTTGATAAACATTTTGTTTGAACGAAATAACGAGGTTTGTTTAAATCAAATAATTGGATGATTTGTTTACGAAGGAGATTGCTGGTAGTGTACTAAATTGTGGTGAATGGGAAAGATAATACTTGGAGAATTTTGATGAAAATATGATGGGTGTAATTCACACTCAACGTATTGAATTTATGAATAATAACTTTGGAAAATATAAAATTTAGTAATGCTGAAATGTATTCAAAACACAGGGAAATGGTTCTCAAACTGAAATAAATAAGAAAAATAATCTTGTTAACGCCTCCTGTAGCTTTCCACTAGAAGGAGAATAATTCCCAAGGCGAGCACCGCTTCGAGGATGGAGATTAATTCCTTTTGGTACCCTAATTGGTTTGCTAGGCTATTCATTCCTTGTCCTTGCAAGTCGTGCATTAACCTTTGCTCCATTCTTTGCCTCTCAAATTCTGAGGTCCTTACATATTGGTGCGTGTCATTGATTGGAATTTCGATAGTACTAGTGAGTGCCATGATATGTCCTACCCAAGGATTAGAGTGATACGGGTCGGGCATTAGATATGGATCTCTTAGTGGGGGTGGTAACTGATTGTGTAGATGGGGTGTCTGATACGGGTTTCTGGGTGCGGGTGATCCAGGTGTTCGAAGTTTTGGGCCGGTGTTCCTAATTCAATCTGCCCTTACATCAAACCTTGGTCTAGCAGCTGCAGGTGTTGGTCATCGATGCACGGGTGATCCGATGTCTTCTTCCCAATCAGACTCTTCTTCGGGACGGTATACCGGGGAGGTAGGAGAGTACAAGTCCTGTCCATGCTTAGCAGGAAAACAATGGAAAGGTTGTATGCGATAATAAAATACTGAGTGTCAAATATAGGAGTTCTCATAGGTTTAGAGTTTGACTAGTCATAACGCCGAGTCTTCACAATAGTATTTTAGGAGTACACTTGACTTATAAGTAGTGTATCCCGGAGGAGAATTCCCAGGAAAAAGGGGTGGGTCACTAGGACACACTTAAGTACCATGTCTTTCCTTAGTCAAAATCTCTCATGGGCCTACACACTCTTCCAGCCATCATGTATTAATAGCACTATTGTTGGGCTCATGGTCATGATGAGAATTGTTGTGGACTGGGCTTTGAGGCCCGAAAATGAGCTTTATATATTGTAGTAGGCTTCTTCTTCTTAGAGGGTAAGTAGGCTTCTTGTTTATTATTAATGGGCTTTAGCCCCAATAGTTTAGATTTAGATCACAAGAGGTGGTGACATTATATGTGTGAGTTTAAGAGTGTATGAAAAACTAAGTGTGTATGAGTGTGTGTGGAAACTTAGGATAACACTTTAAATAAATCAAATAGGTAGCAATGAACAGGAGACAAAAGTTGGCAGGTAATGTGACACATAAACTATCAAGTATTGTATCATATGATGTAATTATATAATATAACATGTAAAAATATTCACATAAGTAATAATTAATGTGGCATGAGGTGTTGAGCAAATACGGGATTTCCAGTGCATGAATAATAAAATGATTAAAGAAAAATTTATGGGTTGAAAATCATGGATGTTACATTAATAGGATAAATAGATAATGCAAGTAGTGGTCTTTTTTTTATTTTTAAGTTGGTTAATAGGATAAATTGATAATACAAGTTGAGTCTTTTATAATATATATATATATATATATATATATAGGGTTGGGTTCTAGATAAAACCAATAGTTAGGCGAAAATCGAGAAAACCACAAAAAACCAATTTTAACCAATAATAAAATAATATTTATTTTTTATTTTATTTTATTTTTATTTTTTTATAAGAGTATCAATGTAATATTACAAATTTTTACCAAAAAATTATATAAATATTGCCTTACATATACGTAACCCATAGTGTTACGTATACGTAAACAGCAAACAAAAAAAATCAAAAAAATTACGGTTACGTATACGTAACCTATAGTATTACTCATTGTTTTAGTGGGTTTCTCGGTTTTCGCATAACTTTGTGGTTTTCTCTTGATCTCTCCCCTATATATATATATATATATATATATATATATATAGGGTTAGGTTATAGTAAAAAGGGTTTTAAAAATAAGAAGGGTAAGAAGGAATCTGGGCTTGACATGTGTCCTTTTATTGTTTTTAAAGGGAGGGCATAATGGTCATTGTGTATTACACAATGAACTTGTATTATACATTGAAGTTGTATTACACAATGAACTTGTATTACACATTGAAGTTGTATTACACAATTAACTTGTATTACACAATGAAATTGTATTACACAATTAACTTGTATTACACAATGAACTTGTATTACACAATGACCCGACTAATTACACAATGAACTTGTATTACACAATAAACTTGTATTACACAATGACCTGACTAATTACACAATGACTAGATATTATACAATGACCAGACGTGGTATGACACAACGAACTTGTATTACACAATGACCCGACTAATTACACAATGAGCTGAAAAACATAAAACACAATGATAAATACATATAACATAATGAACTTGTATTACACAATGAACTTGTATTACATAATGAATTTGTATTACACGATGAACTTGTATTACACAATGAAATTGTATTACACATTGACCTGACTAATTAAACAATGAATGGTCATTCTGTATTACACAATGAACTTGTATTACACATTAAAGTTGTATTACACAATGAACTTGTATTACACATTGAAGTTGTATTACACAATGAACTTGTATTACACATTGAAGTTGTATTACACAATTAACTTGTATTACACAATGAAATTGTATTACACAATTAACTTGTATTACACAATGAACTTGTATTACACAATGACCCGACTAATTACACAATGAACTTGTATTACACAATGACCAAACTAATTACACAATGACTAGATATTATAAAATGACTAGACGTGGTATTACACAATGAACTTGTATTACACAATAACTTGTATTACACAATGACCTGACTAATTGCACAATGAGCCGGAAAACATAAAACACAATGATAAATACATATAACACAATGAACTTGTATTACACAATGAAATTGTATTACACATTGACCTGACTAATTACACAATGAACTTGTATTACACAATGACCTGGCTAATTACACAATGAACTTGTATTACACAATGACCTGACTAATTACACAATGACCAAACGTGGTATTTCACAATGAACTTGTATTACACAATGACCTGACTAATTACACAATGAACTTGTATTACACAATGAAATTGTATTACAAAATGAAATTGTATTACACATTGACCTGACTAATTACACAATGAACTTGTATTACACAATGACCTGACTAATTACACAATGACCAGACGTGGTATTACACAATGAAATTGTATTACACAATGACCTGACTAATTACACAATGAACTTGTATTACACAATGAAATTGTATTACACATTGACCTGACTAATTACACAATGAGCTGGAAAACGTAAAAAAAATTTGTTTTTGTTTATTACGACACTATACTCGTTTTAAAGATAAAAAAACGCTTGTTTTTATGGTGTAATTTTTTTGAAAAAATAATATCGTATCTAAAAGTTATGAACATTTTAAAATGAGGGGGGAACTTGATAAAAAGTTAACAAAAGTGGCTAAGACTAAAATAATTTTCCAACAATTTTTTCTCTTACAATTTAATCTCAACCGTTAAATCTTTTCTACTATTTGATCTAATGACACTAAATTCTTATCACCCTTATTAGAATTAGAATCATTTTTACCTGAACCTAATCCTATATATATATATAGGGGTATGTTCTTTTGAGAACCAAAAATATGTTAAGAACCGTGAGAACCGCATTAACTCTTGCTCTATTTATAATATAAATTGACTAGAATTCATGTACATTTCAATATGTTTAAGGTTTGGTTTTAAAATACCTCGAATTTATAGTCGTTTTTTTAAATGCATATATGCACTCACACTATATGCACAAATGAATGCATATATGCATATTTTTATACTTTTCTTAAAGAAATTCAGGAGAGAGAAGATAAACTCAAACTAAGAGTGAGAAGAAATAAATAAAACAATGTTGTTGAATTTTACTTTTTTCATTAAATCGATATGTACACGTTTTGTGCGGTTCTTTCGGTTCTCATATATGGTTATATATATAACTACGGACCCCTTAGGTGACTGGGCCCCGGACGATAGCCCTCCCCGCCCCCTAGGGGCCACCCCTGATGAAATGGGACGTGATGCGCATAGCATGAGGCGTTTTACGGGCAAAGTGGGAACCCCACGTACTTGCAACACCCAGTCAAATATTGACAGTTTGACACCTCATAATTTTTTTAATTAGATATTTAGTTTATGATTTAATTTAGTTTTTCTCAAATAACTTATTCTCAGTAATTATTAAAAAAACGAAATACACAGGATTCTTTATTTTATTTTTCTGAATATCCATATACAAATTTTAACAAAAACGGGTTTGTTTTAAAAAAAACTATTTTTTATCACGTAAGTGGTTTTTTTTAACATGTTTGGATTGACATATCAAATGATAAATACTTGTGTTTAAAAAATAAATATCAATTGTTTATAAAAATTAACAAAATGAAATAAAAAAAGCACTCGTTAATGTTGGGCATGTTACGTAATTTAGTGATTCTGTCAACTGATTGCCCATGTATTGATGTGGCAGTGATGTGACAGGTCGTGATTCACTTTTTAATGAAATCACTACGGATGAACTTATTTATGTTCGGTTTGGTTTGCTTTTGTCTTATGGTTTTTCAACAGTTTCGGTTCTGTTCAAAACAGAAACGACCAAAGTTTTCCCGTTATGTTTAGAAAAAAGAAAAAAACACAGACCAAAGTCTACACCTCAGTTAAACGAGAACGGGCCAGATATTTTCTCAAATATTTGATCAAATCTGCATTAGCGGTTCTACAACGGTAGATCTAACGTGTATATGTTTGAAACGTCAATCTATCGGTTAGAAAGAACTAGGAAATGTTAAAGGAAATTTCTTCTTATTTATTTACAGTAAATAGTATATATAAAAGAATTTATAATTAATATGTAGAAATATAAAATAGCATAACTCAAATTGATGATCGGGTATCTATCGGGTACATATAAAGTTGTAACTAAAATAAAAAAAAGAAAGAAAACAAAATCATGTATGGTATATACATTTAAAATAAATACGGTATAAATACTTAAACTAAATGTCGTATATATGCTTAAATTAAATAAAAAAGAAACAAAGATATGTCGGGTATATAATCGGGTAAACGGGTATATGTTATCGGGGCGGGTAATCGGGTAAATCACCATATCCCATACCCATCCCAAACCCGCGAAAAATTTCAAATGTAACCCCAAACCCTGTCCCATACCCGTCCTGAATGCTTCGGGTTTTGGGTTTTCCCATCGGGTTCGGGTTTCATTGTCATCCCTATTGTTGTATGTTTCCCTTTGTTATTTATCCCGGGCGACGAACCGGTTCAACTGGTGTGTCGAACTCGTCATCAGTATCATTGAGATTAATTTGGGAACACATATTTGAGGCCGATTACAATGAAGTATAATCACCGGACAATGACGTTTTGGACCGTTTAGACGATTGCCCCATCAATGGGACTTGTGTCCACTTTGAACATTTTCTCAAAATCTCACACGACTTCTCAAAAGTAACTGCGTACCTACTTCAATTTTATACACTTGACACACTTGTACAAAAATATCATGGTCACTTGCACCACTGCGACGGTTGTTGGTGTATTTGTTGTAGTAGGCGTAAACTTAGAAACGTTATGACGAAAGTCCCTCAATTTTCCTGATATCTTGTCGGGGTTACGATATCCGCCCCAACCCATTGTAGTGTAAAATTCCTCATTAATCCGTGGCCAAAAATCTTTTGACGTTTGACGATTTCCTATAAATTATAAATAAATAATACATATTAATAATAACAATAAAATACATTTTAGACAAAACAAAATAATATGGTTGATAAAACGAACCGGTTTTAGGGTCCTCGGATACGTTCATCCATGTTTGTACCAAAACTACTTCGCCTATGATCCACCTCTCATGCTTACGTGTGGTTGAATCGGGACTTGACGTTGTTGGTTTTTTTTTGTGAACGAGTCGGGTCAAATATGATATATTTTTAGTTATTATTTTTTAAAATTCGATTTCGTGTTTCTTAACACTCATTTTTACAACGATGTAACTTTTTCTTGATTTCCGAATATACCTTTGCGACGTGTTTTTTTTAATCTATGTTTCCATATTCATAACCGAGTTGAGTCAAATAAACCAATTGGGGTCAACTATGACATATCTTACTTCTTATTTATTTATTTTTTAAATTAACTTTCGTGTTTGTTAACGCTTATTTTTACAATAACTTTTTCTTGATTTTCAAACCTACCGTTGCAACGTATTTTTTATCTACGTTTCAATATTCACAACTGAGCCGCTGTAAGTTTACGCACTTCTCTTTACGTACTTAACCACATTAATGTAACCATCGCAACGTGCGGCAACATCCACTAGTATCTAAAGCTAATGAAAAATCATTCTTTTTCTATTTGGAAACCGTTGGAAAGAACCTAGGACGTAGTCTTGAAGACCATCCTTTGACGTTTAGGTTCATATATATAATAAGAAACGGTATAGAACCATAATATTGTGACATTGAATAACAAATAACTCTCAAGATATTTACGTAAATATACATCCTTACGTGTAAATCTCCCCTTTAGGTTTACGGTCGATCATGCAAAGATGCATTCGAGTGTTATTTATTGCAACATTTTTTGGTACAAAAATTCTTAGTAATTCGATCATTATCAACACTTCACAATATCAAAGCATTTATCTTTTGCTTGGCATATCATCTATATAGAGAAAACACCGAGTCTGATTCAGGCTATGTGTAATGATTATACTAAAAAGTAAAAAAAATGTATTGTCACGTCACCGTCACGTCAGTAGGAGAGCAATCATTAAACCAAATAACTAAGGTGTGTAATGATTTCATTATCCACATATACACACACATACATATACAAATACACACATCACACCACTCAACGTCCGTGATTTAAATCCCCCCTCTCCGTTCACGCCCCTAATAATATCTAGGGGGCCGTGTTTCACACCCTTTTCACAAACCATATTTCACCTCAGAAAGTAGCGAGGTTGCAATGCACATGGTGTCTTATAAGTCATTGTCAATATTTGAATATTAATTTCTCTGCGGTTCGCAACTTCCAATGTGGTGTAGTGGTAGAAAGTCTGGATTCTCTAAAAGAGACCCAGGTTCTATCCTCACATGCAGTATTTTGTAAGGGGCATGGTGGTGGCTCAATGAAGGAAGACCGGGATCTTTGTGATCTCCGGTTCGATCCCGAGGGCATCCGGGTTTTACCATCAGTAGGCCTTCGGGTGAGTGGGTTTTCCCCAGAACTGGAGATAACTTGGGGCGCTTAAGGGCTCCGTACGGCTGGGTTGGGCCAGCTGGCGGTGACATTTTGCCAATTGGTCAGCCCGTACAGAGTATCTAGACAATTTTCTGTTTGTTGGACGTTAAAAAAAAAAAAAAAAAAAGTAAAAATCTCTGCGGTTCAAAGTCAATGAAATTAATGGTGTGGTTCCCAATGTGACATGACGAATTAATGAAACGCGTGATGTTGATATCATAGAAAAGAACAAAGAAGCTTCACTAATAATATTGAAGGAGTCGATGACTAGAAAGAAATATGACGAAGACAGATTCCTGTGAATGTTGATAAAAGGCAAAACAGATTTAATACATATTTTACAAGAATAATTAAGCAATATTAAATCAATTATTCGATTAATCAATTTTTTGGTATACTTAGCATAATATTTAAAATAATTTTTTTAATAAAAACATGTAATATTATATTAATACTTTTATAAATAAAATAAAAAATACATATATTAGGTTTTTCATTTTGTTAAAGACCAGGTTTCATGTGTATTGTAGTATTGTGTCACGATGAGGTGGATTTAAAATTAATCATGTAATACATTTGTAGTAGATTATAAATGCTTGCTAAAGATATCCAAGTAATTTAAACTTACGGTTTACAATCGTATTAGGAGGGTATAGGTGAAGATTAATAAAACCAAGTTAATTCATAAAAAAGGGTTAATAGAATGTAAATGAATTTGTAATAATGACGTACATGGGTCGTAAACGAGTTGACGATATATTTTAGAAAATATACTAATTTTAGTTTTTCAGGACGTCTGCATAAATGGGTTATTCTTAGCAACCGAGACATGTTAATTCAAACAATGTCTATTTATTAAACGAGACAAGTTAATTCAAACAAGGTCTATTTGTTAAACGAGACATGTTAATTCGATCGGGGAAAAGAGCAAGAGAAGCACGGTCGGTTTCAGGATTAGGGAGAACGTTAGTTTTAATCCTGAAACGTGTCGGTTTCGAAAGAAAGTGAAAGTTAAAAAGCTAATTCTAAAGAGTTTAATTAATCACTATTTAATTAATAGTTTGAATGTTTATAATTATCTAATTTGATTTAATTAGTAGAGATAATGTTTAGAGATGATGATGTGAGTTAGTATTAGTTTATGATTGAGAGTAGTATTTAGTTAGGATCAGTATGGTTTATTGTAAACGTGTTAAGTTTCATAATAAGAAAAAGTTGATCTTGATTGAGATCAAAGAATCTTGTGTTCGATTTTAGGCATGTTTCCCAACAACTATCCATTTAGAGCATCTTCAATGAATCATAAAACACGTCAGGTCAACTATAAAAAATTTTCTATAAAAATGCTCTTATCACGACTTTCTCTTGTTCCCTCAACCCACCAATACCCTTTATATTTGATATCAATGTTATCATGGTCATTCTTGTGAATTTGGTAGTCAACTATATCAAGTACGGGACACAGTTTATCCATTTTTTCCCCCTTTGGCTATGCCAAAACCCCAACAACTATAGAAAACCTAATTGTATTTGCTTTGATTATGTAAGGGATTTTTTATTTTGTGTTCTAATTTATGATTATGTAATTACGTTAACTTCTTAAGAAGTTATCATTGATAGAAATGTATATAATTACGTTAACTTTTTAAGAAAACCTAATAGAAAACCACTGATAGAAATATATAAGAGTAAATTACATTTTTCGTCCTTTAACTATGTACTAAAGTTCTTAAACTAATGAAATAACATAAATCATTTTTTATGTTCATATTTTGTAACAATCTACGTCATTTCCAATAACGGGCGTTAATTTTTACGTTAAGTCTGGTCAAGACACATGAGGATATTTTGGTCTTTTATACTTATAAGGACTATTCTTGTAGTTAATTGAAACCTTAATAAATTATAAAAGTAAATATATTATATATTAAATATATATAGGATTTGTTTTAATTATTTTATAAAAAGTTGGGACCTAAAATTTCAAGTTAATTACACAAATAGTCCCTTAAACGGTATATTGATTAAATTGCTCCCGTGTGTGAATTGCACATGACTGAACTTAACCCTATAATCTAACGTCTGTTAGTAGAAATGACGTAAACTGTTATAAAATATAAACATATAAAATATTTTTGTTATTTGTTAATTTAAATACGATATCTGATATTTGATATATATTTTAACGACGAAAAGTGTAATTTATTCTATATATACTTACGTCAACTTCTTATCTTACATTTTTTTTCTAGCCGCCTCGATATTTTTAATAATTTATTTCTATAAACATCTAGAAGATACTTACTCACTAAGCAAAAAAAACTACAAAGAGATTGAAATAAAGAAGGCAATGGAAAGCATTGATGACAAAGAAAACTAAAGAACAATAATGGGAAGAAAATGGAGACAAAAGTGATTCCTTTTAATAAATAACAAAGTAACCGAGTGAAAATGACTATATAATACCTTTAAAAGGATAGTATCCACTTCAAATTTTTCTTTAAGAATTTATATTAAAGAAAAAAAGATAATAAAACAATTATAGTTTGTTTGTTCAAATATCTTTAAAACGTGAGTAAATACGTTAAACGTAGGGAATATTTACATCAATAAGCCTTTTGTTAAAGTTGCTAACAAAATTTTTCTAATAATAAAACCACTCAAGTTTCAATGTTATTTTTTATAAACGTTACATTTTTTTAAAACTAAATGACTTAAAGATCATTTTGAATGCAAACATATACAAACAAATACAAACATAACTCAAAGTATCAAAAACCAGTTTGATATCAGACAAAAAAATTTTTAACTTCACATATTAAAGCTTCGTAATATGAAAACATGGTTTAGAAGATTAAATGTCACAAGAGTATGATTTAGTCAAGAGAAAATGATGTCTTTACTTACCTGCGAATTAGGTTTTGCATAAACCTCTAAACTGAAGCAATTTACGATTATTGATAGTAGACTGGAGATGGCTGTAAAAGAAACGAATCGGCGATGAACATTGCAAAGGGCGATCAAGAATCAAAATCAAACAGATGAATAATCATTAAAGCAAAGTAAACTAACATGTTCCGATGAAATGAAGAACACAGTGGAAGGTTGCGAGATTGAGGGAATGAAGCTTTAGGGTTTCTAGAGAAAACGAATTGGATATTAGAAACAAGCATGATAGCGGAATAAGATCCGCGTATTAGACAAAACGGGTCATCGGGTTTAGGCAGGAAAATAAACATGAGGGTGATTAAGAAAGTGATAGTGTCCTCAAATGTTATTTTTTATTAGGCATAGAAGATAAATCTTATGTATGTTACTATTTAATGTAACTTGTGACATGAGATATTGATAACGAGTTAACCATTCAAAATTATATGTAAAATTTACTTGCGAAGCAAATCCGTTGTGTTTGAAAAGTGAAATAAGAAGTTAGGAGGGATTATGAGTTTTCTCTTTTAAAATACTTGCAATTTTAAAGAAAGAAGAATTTGCTATAATCTTTAAATTTATCACGTAATTTTGAAGTATAATTTTACAGTATCGTGAATGATTGCTAGTAACAGTTTCTTATTATTGTAGTTAAAGGTTTATGATGTTACACGTTGTTAGCAATACAATAGTGGTATTAATATACTTTTTGTAATTTAATTTCGAGAGTTAATGATAAAAACTAATCGGGTTGATACTTGAGAGCCCACAATTATGTGTAAGAGAAGGACCCAACGGGCCGAGAGGAATTCACTTCGAGAAGAAGTGTAAATAGGTAATTAATGGTTTATTAGGTTTGTTCTCGTGTTATTTAAATTTAAAATTATTGAAAGTGAATTCCAAAAATTAGTTAGTATTTAATAAAAAGATAATAATTCGAAAATCTAAATTCGGTTTGGATTTGGATTGATTCAAATAACCCGAATAATGAGAACAAACAAATACAATAAAATTAAATAAAAATATACGTATTTTTTATAAATAATAAATGTTATATAATTTGAGTTTTAATATTATAGCTGAATCGGTTCAAAAATCATATATTTGAAATTGAGTAAAAAACCGAGTTTGAATTCTTAATTCGAATAAGTTTTTTTCAATTTTCATTCGAATAATTATCTTTTGGACACAAGTTGTACAATGGTTTTTTTTACTTTTCGAAAAAGATAGTATATCAATCAAGCAACTTAATCTGGCACTTAGGGTGGACAAAGCACTCTTACTAATCAGTACCTAGTGAGAACACCGTGTAGGCCCGTCGGTACCAAGCCTATTCTTGTTGTTGGCTATTCTTTCGGCTAATACTTCCCGTGAGCTACCCGCTATTCTTGCGTCCAATTGTAAAGAAAACTAGGCTATATAAAGAGAAGACAAATTGAGCTAGCCTACATCGAGGGTTAAAAATCACAAACCCATATCAATGTTGATATTTTTAGCTCAAATTCCAATTATGATTTTAGAAATGTTCAAGAACCTACTTCCCTTACTCTATAGGTATTTTACTTTTTAATTAATAAAGTTTGTATTTTATGTGTTTAGGGATGCATGCCTACCCAAAGTCCTATAATCAAGGGATTACAACAATTACAGGACAATATATATATATATCTGAATATACACATAATGGAATAATTGTGATAGGTTTCACATGTTAGATCATTAATTTTATAAGAAGCTAGTGAACCTAATGGAATTTTAGGCTAAGTAATTAATAACCCATATTTTAGATATATAGTAGGAATACCTACTTTGATATTGGGTGATGAGAGTGTAAAATAACTTAATGTGGGGGTCACTTAAGACATGGTCTCGTTTAGACAATAAAGGAGTAGAGGACTAACCCCATAACTACCTACAATGGAGAGATGATGATAAACATTCATAGGTTAGCCCTATACCCGGACTGGCCACACGGGCTTATTCTATAAGGTAGTCGAAAAATACAGAGTGGTAGTTCATTTATACCTAATAACATTGATACGTGGCATGCTTGACGACTCTACTACGTTTGACAGGTCGACGTGTATCTTTATAACAATCATATTTTCATAACAATTAGGTAATACCTAAAAAATACACACATTTGACTTAACTAATTCTAATTAATTACAAGTAATGTAATCTTTATATGCAATTTATCTTTTTTAAAAAGCAAATTAGTGGCTAATGTAATGATACTTTGTTTGGAAATCCAAAACTTTTTGGTAATGAAACCTTAACAACTATGGCCACCATTCCATAATCAACACTTGACTGAGGCTGCTAGTATAATATATTAAACTACAATCATCAAAGGGCTTATAATCTGACAAGTGGCAAGCTTGCTTTTTTTGACTCTATGATTAACTAACCAGTCATTATCCCCATCGTGTGTTGCCATTTTCCATACCATCAATCATTACTATTTCAAAACTTATCTTCTCATATATAAGGAAAGTAAATAAACGTTATTATATTATATGTTGCTTTCATATATACTATTTTTTTTTAATCATACGAATTTAGAAAGATACAGCATGACACTGTCACTTTTTTTTGAAAGCCAAAATATCATCCACATACCGCACCTAGAAAAAAGGAGTGGGACAAAAAAGCAACTACATCATTACACCAGTGAGTCTAAGAAATAAACTTATGTTTAGATCTATTAGAAAGCCAAAAAAACCTGAGAGACTTGATATTATGAATAATTTATTTAATCTTGGTGTCCTTATTAGCAGGGGCGGACTTACCTTAGCCGGCCCTCAACTTTCGACGTGTAGTGGAATTTTTTTATTTTATTTACCGTTTTATGTTTTCCAATACCCCTAAACGAAGTTTTTTATACCCCTGAATTTTTTCCTAGATCCGCCACTGCTTATTAGAGAATCTCTACTCATTCCTAGCGAGCCACGGACACCAGCAGGCAATTATGATAATCCCGTGGAGGATATCCCGAGACTGTTTGACCGAATCCCTGATCACGAGACTTTTGACAAACCACAAGGACTAACTGTTACTTGATACCCTTAATACTTAAACCCGTTACTTTTAAGGAACCACATGGACTAACTGTGTAATTAACTCTAAAACTAGATATTTTATTATTTTTAACCTTTCTTAAAACTATTCTTTGTGAACACTTCCAAGATTTATGCATAGTTAAGATCACTTGTTGTTTTCCTAATATTTCTTAGTAAATAAGTGATGGTTTTTAAAAGTGCCAAGAGAGTTTGTGTGTCTTCATTTATAACTAGCGTGAATTATCAGCGAGTTAACATTAAACAGGTGAACCATCCTAATCGTTGTGTTTCCTTTGTTTCTCCTTTTTCATGGTATTTTTTTAGCAATGGAAGAATTAATAATGTTTATCCAATCAATAGTTGAATAATCACGATTTTTGAACTATAAATTCAAGATTTATTATTCTAGTTTAAGAAGGATTCGTGATAGAAGATTTCTGTCAATATAACAATCCCCAAGTGAACATTCTTGTGGTAAGGTGTCTTACCTCTATTCAAGAGGTTATGGGTTCAAATCTTATTATTGTAAACTACAGATATGTAATGCCCCAAACTCGGGAGGCCTCACGTATTGGATTTACTCATCAACACATAGCACTTAAACATAAGAAGTTCACTAACACAGCGGAAACGATTTAAAAGTTCAACATACGCGGCGGAAACATAACATGTCTAAATGTAACTTGACAATTACAACCGAAACTTGTCTTAACAACATAATCAAAAGAAACATAAACGGGATGTCAGATGCTGAATCTTCGGGTAACTCTTCTCGCCAAGCCAAGCAAAGCATCTGTTTCCATCTATTGTCACCTACACTTAACTAATGTGCATACTAAAAATCAGCAACGCTGAGTGAGTTCTAACGTTTACTTTAAATCAAATATTTATAAAAGATTTACTAATACACACGTATTACCCTTAAGGCAAAAGCTCTACATACTTTACTTTTCAAAACAGTTTAAAACATATAATAAACCGTCAATTCCTTTACAATGCACCGCCCTCATGGCTCACGCCCATGAACCGACAAGTACCTGGTCAATACCCCCATGGCCAACGACCATGAATAGACAATACCGTTTATCCGTCAATTCTCTTGTCACTACTATACCGCCCCATGGCTCACGTCCATGAACCGACGAGTACCTGGTCAATGCCCTCATGGCTCACGTCCATAAACCGACAATACCGCTTAACGCTAAGGGGAGGTTGCGTGGACCTCCCGAGAAACCGGCGTCACTCATCCCAGTTGTACAACCGTTAACGAACCACAAAGGTTCTTACTAATGAGTAGAACCTATAACTGACATCTTGTACATGTGACATCTGTCCCAAGGACCTTTACAGTTGGTACACATTCCCGTTTGAAATCTATTCAAAAACTTTCTTTAACTTGGTCATAACTTTTAACATGTATTATGCCTTTGTTTATGTATATGAAAATATAGTAAACGCTTCCCATAAATACCTTTACTCTTACTGAAATATAGATTTACACATGTATCTTGCATTTGTTTATGTATATGAAAATATAGTAAACGCTTACAAAAATTATGTCTTTACCTTGCTGAAACATGGTTTGAATAAATATTATGCCTTTGTTTATATAGATATCAAATATAGTAAACGCTTGCCATAAATAAATATTTATTCTTATCAAAGCGTACATTTGCATCTTTTAAACTTTATACTAAAACATAGCTTTCACTTTGTTTATTAATATACTAGTTTAGATCCCGTGTATACACACGGGATGAAAAATAACAATAAATAAAATTTTTAAATCTTTATGTGTATATTTTACAGGTGTAAAAATGTATCATATATTAAGGATAGAAAATAAAACTCAAAATATGTAAAAACTAATATATAATTGGGTTTCGAAAATACATTAACTACTATTTAATATAATTTGATTTTCATTTATTTTGATTGAAAATAAAAGTTATATAATTAGATTTCAAAGTTTTATAAAAGATAATTTAAAATAAATGTGTTTTATTAGTATAATTAATACTTTCTTTAAATATATATTATTTGTTAAAAGATGGGGGTGCATTTAATAAGAGAGAGAGGCGAAAAAAAATGATTAGAATGAATGTGGATGTGACACGTGGCATGGAAAAACCTTTATTTATTATATAGTATAGATATAAAATATATTAAACACTTAACACTAAGTATGCACACCACCCCTAAAGCAGGCAAAATGGGGACTAGAACTCACCTAACTTTCTTAGCTACTCTTCTTAAGGCTCATGATCTGTATGAGTGGTCATAAACGAAACGTATTAACACCATGTCATATTAAAACTATTAGTCCGAAATCTACTGGTCGAAAACTCTGCTTGACCAAAATCTCCTTTCGATCGAAATCTATTTTAGTCGAAAAGTTTTGTCCGAAAACCATTTCGCCCGAAAACTAATTCGCCCGAAATGTCTTTTATCCAAAGACGTTCCTCCGAAATCTGATCCGTCCGAAATGTCTCTTTTTAATCGAGAACTCTTTTCGACCGAAATCTCTTTTCGGACGAACTGGACTTTTCGGTTCATTTATCGACTTCTCGGACGATTCATATGATCTAATCTAGATTCTTCGTTTTTGATCCAAAATCCCAACTTTTTACGTCCAAACCGTTATAATCTTATCCATGAAGCTAAATCTATGGTATCTATTCAAAAACACATGTAAAAATCTAATATTTTTGAAGAAAACTTGTTGAAACCCTAAAAACCCATTTTAAACAAAACTCAGATCTGAACGAGTTTTGTTACCTGATTGTGCTTGATTCTTCGGAAAAGCTTCAAACAAATGTTGGAGAAGAAGGTTGGGCCGATCTTTGGTCAAAACCGTCACTCTCTCTCTACACGTTTCTCTCCCTAGCGAATCGGCCCGCGGCCCGGTCCATCTTGTTTCTTCTCCTTTAATTCCATGTAAATCCCGTGCTCGTTCTATCGCTTTCGAAATACAGGATGTTACAAGATACATATGGTTTATACTTTATATGAGTAGATTATGTGTTGTTTTAAAAAAGTTAACTTGTTAAATAGTTTATTGGGTTTTAAAAACCCATTAAAGACGAGAAAAAGGAAATATTCTCATTTGTGATAAGCAATATTTTAACTTTCAACAAGCAATAAAAAAACAAAATATTTAATACGTTAACCTACAAAAATAATTATACTAAACTTAATGTCAGTTTTGAGTTCCGAACTTCCGATGATAGATTATTTATATTTGTCCCAAAAGAACAAAAATAGATAGAATAAAAAAACAACAATGAACTGTAAGGTGATTTATATAATAAAAATTATTTGGCATAGAAGAACTACACGATCAATGATAAAACAACAGATTTCATATGATATGATTTTTGTATGTCAGGTAATTTGGGTACATACAATATCATATACCATATGAAATGTCATAAAGTATAAGTAACCTGTTAACTACTTACATATCATACTATATATAAAAAGTTTAAACTTAGTTAAATATTTTGACTGTTTCGTACATGTTAAATGCGTCAAAACACGTTGGTTGTATTTGAGGCTAGAAAATTCTTTTGACCCAATACCTCTATTGTGGACGTAATAGAACGACGTAAGATTCGCTTAAAATGTCAAATAATTAAACTATAGCTTTTGCATTTTCTAAATGCAGAAATCTGAAATCATAAAGTTATATATGACCATTAAGAGGTGATGGTAGACGATTGTGGTCGGTACATGGCATGAGTTTTTTTTTTCTCTTTTCTTCTTATTCGTATATGTTTACTATGTTTTCGTGCTCTATTGAATATAAGTTTTATACTTTTAAAGTAAGGGATTTATAAAAGTTCTTACGTAGATACTTATTGTTATAATATTTGATCGAATCAGACTTTATCGTAGTATACGTAGTGTTTCGAGATTTTCTTGTTTTGAAGAGACCTTAATTAAATTAAAAATATGAGAAACTAAGGTTGATGGTAAAAGTTAATTAAAATTCCATTAATGTTGAAAAAAATGATAATATTAGAAAGACGTGTTAAGAGTTTTTGGATATAAACATTATTTATTACTTCTATAAATTAACTAGATAAAATAATAATAACAAATTATTCTTCTTGATTCTATGACCCCATAAAAGTATGATTTGTGTATTCTATTTAGAAAAGTAGACGATTCCAAAATGTTTCCTTATAAACAATGTTTTTAAAACCGGACCGGTCGGTCGGACCGGGAACCGTGACCTCCACCGGTCTGGTTACATGCTTTGAGACCGTTTGCTGGTTGAACCGGTCGGTCCAAGCGATTCAGCGGTCGAACCGCGAACCGGTGGTCGAACCGGGTAGTTTAAATTTACTATATATTTTTTTTAATCCTATAGTCCTCCTACTTACTTATATTTATAATTTTAACCCAATTTGTTTATTTCCTTTTAGCTTATACGCTACCACAGGTCCTCTAAAACCCTAATCAAAATCAAAATTGAAGTTTCAAAAGAATCAAAATTCCTACAGACCTACAACCCCCGTCCTTGACTCAAAATTGTTTAAATAGTTGTATATATAGTATTTGGATTTTTTATATATTTTTCTATATATTTTTATGAATATTTATATTATTTATTGCGTCATCTTGTTCTTGAATCCGGTTCGACTAGTGAACCTCTAAGGTGTTCGGTTCGTTGTCTGGTCCGGTTATGAAAACATTGCTTATAAACTAGTTGTTAATCTGTACTCTATAATAAATAAAAGTTTTGGTGAGACAAGTTTTCCCGCTTCTCTCTCCTATTAATTGTACAAGTTTTATTTAATTGTTTTTAATTATTTTTTATTTTTCACCTCTCTCTCCTTTTAAATAATAATGATTTCTATAAAAAAAAATTATAAACGTTTTTTATTTAAAAAAAATATAGGTTTGTTCATAAAACATTTTTAGAAATTGAACATTTATTTCATTATTTTTATAAAACAATTTTTAAAAAGTAACTATATAACGTTTCTAAAATTTGTATTAAAAAACTATGTAATATATCATAAATATGTAACATTTAAATATTTATTATTAAATATATAACATTGTATTTATTCAATCCGTATAATACAAAGGATTTCTAACCTAGTTAAAAGGAATAAATGCAAGCTTTTGACAAGTATACCATATCTAACGATACAAATAAAAGAATAATAGCATATAATATACCTTTGAATTTGTTTTATCTATATGCATAGAATAATTATTGTAAAATGGTACATGGTATGGGTAGTACAAAAAAATTCTTGATACAACATAAACTAACATAAAAATAATTGGATTATAGGTTAAATCTAGCAAGTTTAATTAATAAACAAGTTATGTTGGATTTATTTATGTAACTTATTTAATAAACGGGGTTGAATTAAAATTAAGTAAGTTGACATCAACTTGTCAAAATTAAAATATATTTAAAAGTATATCTAATTCATATATTTCAAAATTAAAATTATGTAACTTGTTAACAACTTTTTAATTTACAGACCGACGACTCATTCGACTAGCCATTGTTGGACATGTTTAGATAAAATAAAAGGGTACATGTTCGGGTTCATATATATATGAATAATATTTGGATTCATGAAATTCAGTCTGTCAACCTAATGACTTGAAACCACTAACCTATCACCCAACATGATTTGCCATTCTAGGTATCATACATCACATATTATTAGAAAATTACATGTCATCTTGATAATAGTAGGATTAAAAAATGAACATATAAATGAAATTAGTTAATGGTTGGTGAAATTTCACTAATAAAGTGTTTGAACTTTTAGCTACGTTAGGTTTGATTAAATTTTGGATGTGAATAAAAATGAATGAATGCATGCCCCATCCCAACCCCCACTATTCCAACTTGAGTTTACGTGTGTGTGAAGATATAGTATAGTAATGAAACAAATAAGTGTCCGGCCCAACATCTCTCTCTCAAATAAAAGAAAATAAACCAGCTTTAGTAATTTCATATATCTAAATTTTCCTCTCACTTTAACCGGTTGTTAGCTACAAAGAATTCGTTAAGTTCAGTTTAATATGGTTCATTAACCGATATATAACTGCATAATTAACTGTGTTTAATTAATATAATCGATAGTTTGGGTTTAATATAACGGACATAGTAGTAAGTAATTTTTCATCTTTAAAATTAAGAGATATAAATTTTCTGTCAAATATTTTAGAATACGATTGATAGTAATTTGTATTTAATGTCGTTAATTGATTGACTTTTGAATTAACTTTTTAAACCTAAGTTAAAAACTCACAAATATTATTGTGATGTTTGTAAATAGAGTAAAGTGCTATTTTCGTTCCTGATCTTTCAAAATCTATCAATTTTTATCCAATTGACTAACCCCGTTAAATTATTACCGTTAAACCATGGACATTTTCGTCTTTTCAAAACTCCTTTTTTATTCTCATTTATTGTTTCATTCTTCCCCAGAAATTGTAGTCTCTTTATAAGAATTTCGGCTACAATAAGAATTATGTAACGACGTATATACACACAAACACTCCAAAAACCAACACCTATTTAGAGTTTTGAAAAAGGATGGGGAATGAAAGAATGAAATAATAAAAGAGAATAAAAAAGGAATTTTGAAAAGATGAAAATGTCCCCAGTTTAACGGTAATAATTTAACGGGGTTAGTCAGTTGAATGAAAATTGATAGATTTTGAAAGGTCAGGGACGAAAAAGCTAAATATAAACTTTTTGGATGAAAATGGCCAAACCATAGGGACGAAAATGACACTTTACTCTTGTAAATATATCAAAATCTAGCATTTTTACTTTTCATAACGTATGTTATCTATTTTTATTTTAATTACATAACGTAACTAGTAGTAAAACTATAACTTTTTAACATATAAATTTCTCCTACATTCTGCTGGTGTATAACAATTTGAGGGGGGAGTCATATAAATTTCTCCTACATTCTAAATTTCTTTTTAAAATTGAACTTCGATGCTATATTAACTTTTTTTTAACACTTTGTTTGTTCATTGAACATTAAATAATACTTTTATTATGATATCTAAACAATAAGTTTGATAAGCTTTAACTTTTAAGATTTATTTATAACCAATGGACAATGCATTAAGCTTGAAGTTAATAATACTAAAATAAATGCAAATAATGGTTGTCAACACAATTACACAAACGTATAGTTGTGAGGCCCCGATCCCGGGAGGCCTCACTTATTGGATTTACTCATCAACACATAACACTTTTAAACATAAGACATTCATTAACACAACGGAAATGATTTAAACTTCAACATACGCAGCGGAAACATAAACATGTCTAATACAAATTGTCTTTAACAACGTCAAGCTAAAACATAACATAAACATAATCGGGATGCCAGACACTGATCTTCGGGTAACTCTTCTCTCTAAGCCCAAGCATCCACATCCATCATCTAAACCTACACTTAACTGATATGCATACTAAAAATCAGCAACGCTGAGTGAGTTCTAACGTTTACTTTAAATCAATTTTACAAAAGATTTACTAAAACACATATACTACCATTAAGACTAAACTTACACTTTACTTTTCAAACATATATACTGCCATTAAGGCTAACTTAACACTTTACTTTTCAAACGTATATACTGCCATTAAGGCTAACTTAACACTTTACTTTTCAAACGTATATACTGCCATTAAGGCTAACTTAACACTTTACTTTTCAAACATATATACTGCCATTAAGGCTAACTTAACACTTTACTTTTCAAACATATATACTGCCATTAAGGCTAACTTAACACTTTACTTTTCAAACGTATATACTGCCATTAAGGCTAACTTAACACTTTACTTTTCAAACATACATACTGCCATTAAGGCTAACTTAACACTTTACTTTTCAAACAGTTTAAAACGTATAATAAACCGCCAATTCCTCTTTACTGTACTGTCCTCATGGCTTACATCCATGAACCGACAAGTACCTGGTCAATGCCCTCATGTTCAACGATCATGAACCGACAATACCGCTTATCCGTCAATTCCTTGTCACTACTGTACCGCCCCCATGGTCAACGACCATGAACCGACGAGTACCTGGTCAATGCCCCCATGGCTTACATCCATGAACCGACAATACCCTGGTCAATGCCCCCATGGCTTACATCCATGAACCGACACTACCGCTAAGGGGAGGTTGCGTGGACCTCCCGAGCAACCGCCGTCACTCATCCCAGTTGTACAACCGTTAACGAACCCAAAGGTTCTTACTAATGGGTAGAACCCATGTCTGACATCTTGTACAAGTAACATCTGTCCCAAGGACCTTTATAGCTGGTACATATTCCCGAACGAAAACTGTTCACTTTACTGTTCATAAATCTTTCTGTAAATCTTGTTCATAACTTAACATATATCATGTCTTTGTTTATGTATATAAAAATATAGTAAACGCTTGCCAAATGATATATCTTTGCTTTTACTGAAACATAGCTTATCATAAAATACATCTTACTTTCTGAAACATAGCTTATCATAAAATACATCTTACTTTCTGAAACATAGCTTATCATAAAATACATCTTACTTTCTGAAACATAGCTTATCATATATATCATGCCTTTGTTTATGTATATAAAAATATAGTAAACGCTTGCCAAATGATATATCTTACTTTACTGAAAACATACTAGCACATATATCATGCCTTTGTTTATGTATATAAAAATATAGTAAACGCTTGCCAAATGATATATCTTACTTTACTGAAACATACTTTTGCCTCTTTTAAACCTTTCACTAAAACATAGCTTTTCTCTTCAGTTTATAATATATAAAATATAATAAACACTTTACACTAAGTATGCATACCACCCCTAAAGAAGGCAAAAAGGGGATTAGAACTCACCTGGAATCTAAGCTGCAACGGTCTACTGGATCTCACTCAATCTGAACAATCATAACAATTTGACACTTATCAGACTTAACTCGATGCTAAACGGTTTAACTACTCTAACATACTGACTTCACTTAATCAGACCTGATGCCTGCGCACTTAGCAAGTGCGCAGACTCTGCCTCCTGCGCACTTAGCAAGTGCGCAGGCTTCCCTTCCTGCGCACTTAGCAAGTGCGCAGGCTTCCCTTCCTGCGCACTTAGCAAGTGCGCAGGCTCCTCTTCCTGCGCACTTAGCAAGTACGCAGGACCTGCTCTTGTTCTTGGCGAAAAACCCTTACTTTCGCATTCGGGTCTGATCACTTCAAGATCCCGAACCTGCTTGCATTCAAAACGTTCGTTTTCTATTAAGGAACTCAAATCTAGGCTTATCTTTCAGTTTCATCCGTTCAAACATAACCCTTTCACCCAAAACCCGAAAAACCCAAAAACGAACTAAAACTCAGATCTAGGAGAATCGGTTACCTGTAATCACTTCCTTTTCGTTGCTAAACACTCACGAGACTCTTGCTAACGATCCTTGAAGCTTTAATCCGAAAACCGGGACTTTCTCTCTCTAGACTCTCTCTCACCTCTCTCTCTAGAATTTGGAAATGTGGATGGAAATGAGAGCTTTTGGCTGATCTTGAGGCTTATAAGGGCCCGACCCTTGCCCCTTTCGGCCCATACACCCCGGCCCAAGCCCGCTTCCTTTCTTTTTATTTAAGTTTTAATTCCTCGTGAATTCTCTCGTGCTCTAAAACTCGGGATGTTACAATAGTGAAATTAGATCCTTATTATTTTCACTTGGGAGGTGGGTCCAGGAGTTATGAATATGACTATCTACAGGAGTTGTGGTTCCTTCGTCCCCTGAACCGTCGGCATCTCTTTGTAGCGTCGGCAAATCTTCAAAATAACTACCCTAACCTAAATAATTAATCAAGTCTTTCATTAACAACCCATGGACTTTTGCAAAATATATACATAAATCTATGTATTATTTTGAAATAACTTTTACTAAAAGACTTTCTCGCCAATCTTTAAAAGTTCAAGAATTTACTTATTAAAAATAAGAGTAGACTTCTCTTTTGCTCCATGTGGTTTGACCATTTTACTACAATAGTTTGAAAATATCCATTTTGCTTCATGTGGCTATACTTTTTTCTCCAATATTCTCCTTGCCCCTAACTCCGTTTATTATCCCCGTTAAATGGCAGTCACGTGCCCCTCACATGAGGGACATTTCTGTCTTTTCCATTCAAATCAGATTCAACGCTTATTTAAATAGGGTTTTTTTTCCCAAATCACCTGCGAGCGTTGAATCTTACTTGAATGTAAAAGACAAAAATGCCCCTCATGTGAGGGGCACGTGACTGCCATTTAACGGGGATAATAAACGGAGTTAGGGGCATGGAGAATATTGGAGAAAAAAGTGTAACCATATGGAGCAAAATGACAATTTTTAAACTATTGGAGCAAAATGGTTATTATGGTCAAACCACATAGAGCAAAACAGAAGTTTACTCTAAAAATAAAGTCTAAATACTTGTGTGTAATCTAAGTGAAAATAATTGCAAGGTTTTAATCATGTTTGTATAGGAATTCAAAAAATTGCTTGCAATATTAATTTGTGTTTTGTAACATATTTTTTTGGGTATGAATAACATCCGAAATATTTTTAGGTAATTACGTGAATCAATTTTTTATTTTATTTTTTTAAGATATTAAGTGTTTTACAAATAAATTCATGCAAATGCTAGACATATGAATATTTTATGATATTAGATGTATAAAGTGTGATATGAAACCTAATTTTATAGTTGTTTAACTGCTTTAAAAAAATAAAATATTAATGAGGTGTAAAAAACTAATGTCATCGATGTTTCCAATAAATGTAATCGAGTTAAAAGAATTAAAATATATTTCAGAACAAGTTAAAAAGCGGGTACATTTATATACAATAAATAAGGAAATATAAAAATGAACAAGTAAGAACAAATGAGAATGAGATAAACCAGTTGTTGAACTGTCCTCAATAAAATAAAAAAATTAGAAAAGCTATAACATATAATAAAATATATAATAATCAAACAAAATTTATTTAATTAAACAACATCAACGGCCCATTGCAGACCCACCACCCCTCACCCTCACAAAAAGTTGTATTTCCAAGCCTAAAACAATACTAGTCAAACTAAAACTCTAAACAACCCCCCCCCCCCCCCCCCCCCCTCCCCTTCTGTACATAATAAAACACACGAACATTGTTTGTGAAGTGTGATATATAATCTGTGTGACAGAATCACAGGTGATGACGGGGTTAACTGCAGAAACAACCAGAAATAAAACATTGGAAACTTTTCCCCAAAGCTTCCTTTCTCTTTCATCAACTGCTCTGTGTGTGTGTGTGTTTCTGATGGATTGATGGGCCCACACCATAAATGAAGACATAGGTGTCAACTTTCCTCTTCCAAACTCCAATTCTATTGTCAATGCCATTTGTTCTTCCTTCTTTCTAACGTTTTTGTCGGTACTCATTATCATCATCATCATCATCATCACCGGACACCAATACAGTTTTCTTTTCTTTATATAATAACTGTTATTGAAGCATAAAGATTGTGTCTTTATGAGATTTTCTCAATTGGGTATTATTGGTTTTTGAGGAAAAAAGATTGATAATTTGAGATACCCATGATGAGTTAAGTTTAGAATCTTGATTGTTTATAGGCTAAAGTTTTGGGGGTTTCAAAATCTTGAAAGGGGAGATTGCATGTCTTCTAAGGTGTTGATGATCACATGCTTCAAGTAATTTGACTGCCAATCACATTGGTGAATTGGGATTTTACTTGGTTGAAACATCAAGCAAGAAAACCAAGTAATTTAGGGTTAAATTGGCAACAAAGAATGTGAATCTTTATTTGATGTCATTTGGGTGAAAAGAGAGAGAAAAAAAAAAAGAAAAAAAAGGGGAAAAAGTTTTGATTCTTTGCCAACCAAAGAATTCTACAGTTCCTTGAAGTTTACTCTGTTGTAAAGCTTGAGAATTTGAAATTGGAATTAAAGAACATTTGCCAGCTGCACATTTGTTCTTGTTTGGCTCTTGTTGATATCATCAAAGGCCTCAAAAGTCTAAACCTTAGGTACTCTCTTCTGTCTGCATCTGATTGATCAAGATTTTGCATTCTGTAAATTAAGGTTTTTATAATTTTATTCGACCTGTTCTATCAATATCGATTTAGTATCGTCTTAACATGTATTTATGTATGTTTGTGTATTAATTTTGATTTGGTTGATAGAAGAAAGTTAAGAAAACCTTTTACAAATGTTTGTGACTACTAGCTCTTCCATTGTTATATGGTGTTTCAGTTTTCTTTTACCACTTCATTTTCCGAAGGAAAAACAAAGATGTGATTGTGGGATCACATCATAAGGCACTGTTAAAAAACAATATGTAATTATGTTATCGGTTTGTCATGAATCTTTTTGTTTTTTAATATGAATTTTTTGTTGTTAATCTCTCTTGTTTCAATAATATCTCATAGTTTAGTTCACTTTATTATTATATATGATGGATTATAGTTTCCTTTTAGGGGAAACCTTGAAAGTTTGAACAACCAATAAGGCTAGCCTCATTGTTTGGGACACTGAGTTGGGTAACCGCTTAAAACATGTATTCTCTATGCAGGTCAAATTGGGGCGGGTCTGTTTGATCCAAAATCTTTTACAGTGTATAATTTTTAGTAAAAAATTAGTGTGTCAAATATTATTAATTAAAGAGTAATCTAATTTTTTTTTAATATTATAATTTAGGAGGTTTTATACATTAAATACATACTTTTGGCAGCTTTCTACTTGTTTCCTTTAAGCTATATTTTAGTTTATTTTACATGTTTGACCGGTTTCTTTAAAAAAGATTTGAACTAAGAACCTAAGGGTTGTAGGGATAGTTGGTCTTATCTAGTATCTTTTAATCTTATGTATTCATTGTTAATTTTGTTACCAGGCTTAGTGTCACTTATAAAAGTTGAAAAACTCTTATTTCACTATGGCAAAGAGATCAAAAAGACGCCAAAGGAAACAAAATAGAGATCACGCAGGTTGTATGTGGGGATTGATTAGCATTTTTGACTTTCGCCATGGTCAAACCACTAGAAGACTGCTTTCAGATAGAAGTATAGTGATCAAAGATATCGTTGGTAAGCATCTTGCTGGATTAAAACAAAGACAATATTGCATTCGGCAAAAAATTTACTGCTTTCATGCGTTATGACTTACATTCTGAGGTTTCTCACAGCTTCTGAAGATCATACCTCTGAAGTGAATAGGCCCATGAGTTCTGAAGAAAGGCATGTATGCATTGAGGTAAATATATAACATAATGTTTATAGGTTGGGTTGTGTTATATAGGTAAAATTCAAAATAAAAGGCGCTAAAAGCGTGATGGGTCAAACGAGTTGAAAATTGTACATGGTTCAGTTTTAATGCATACAACCTCCTAAATCTTTATGTTTCAAAAATGTAAATTGTTTCTGTAATAATATTGTTTTTGTAAGCATAAACGCATTATGCAAAGAAGTGTTTGTGGGTCAACAATATCCTTCTCGTTTGACCAGTAGTATTGGCAGTTGTTGTTCTGCATAGATTCAGGCAAATTGTTGATACATGTTAATATTGTGTGTTTTGATTTCTGATCCTAAAAGTTCTCACATGTTTTCAGGATGTTACAGAAATTGAGAAACCGACAATTGAAGTTTTTAAGACAAGTGTGAAGGAACTCATGGAAGAAGAGATGGTCAGTGAGCAAGATTCCATAAAACAAATCGATGGTGATGAAATCGAAAAAATTTCAAGTAAACCATTTGGTGATCATGAAATCTCTGTTAGTTGTCAAGATTCATCTCAGAAAACGTCTCAATATAAAGATCTTGAAGCTCTAATGAAAGAGATCTTGCTGATTTATCAGAGAAGGAACAATCATGATCTTGATGAACGGCAAAATCGTACTTTTACCATTGTTGAAGAGAAACTGAGTGCAGCAGTTGAAGTGTTCATGAATGAAAAATCAAGTGACAGAAATCAAGAGAAAACCAAACACTCCAAAGATCTCATCGACACGTTTCAAATGTTAAGTTCTAACAAAGAGTTGTTCTTAAAACTTCTTCAAGATCAAGCTTCACTCAATGCAAATGAAGACCGAAAGTCAAAGTCAACGACTAAGTCAAACCAGTTAGAAAACGAGCCGAAACTGGACGTACCCTTGACTCGAAAACACAAAAACTTTTTCTTCAGAAGGACCAAGTCACAGGAAAATATACCATTAAGCAGGATTGTAATTTTGAAGCCTAATTCTCTTGAGAATCAATTCAAAGTGGAAAATGATGTTCATAGTGAAAGATTTTCATCCCATTGTTCATTCATGGAAATCAAAAGAAGACTTAGAAACGCTATTGGAAAAGAACAACAGAAACCGGGAGGTAGTGAAAAGACTGTTGGTGAAGGCAATATTGGATGGAGTTCTCCAAATAGAGATCACTTTTATAGCGAAAGATTTACTAGAGGAATAGAAAGGATTTCAAAGTTGAAAGAATCTGAAATAAAACAAAGAGACAGTGATGAAAATCATGGTTCCAGTCGTCATATATCAGACATTTACACAGAAGCCAAGATGCATTTATCAGAGATGCTAAGTGGTGGAGAAGAAGATGGAGATTTGATGATGGAAAATGTACCAAAAACTTTAGGGAAGATTCTCTCATTTCCAGAATACAACTCTCTTTCTCCTGGTGTCAGTCCTAGAAAAGAAAACGGTCATGGAAATTTTGATTCGGTCAACGAGACTCAACCATGCACGGTTTGTGTCGATCTTGAAGAGAAACCGAAAGCTCTTGATGAAGTTAATCTTGATACATGCATGGGAGGTACTCCATCTTCTATGGTGGTAGATTCGAGTCCTGAAGGTAATTTTTTTTTGTTATACGAGAAAATTGTGATGAGTATACATTAACAATGCTACAAATTATATGTGGAATAAAGGATGGGTTGTACCGTTTGGGTGATTTGTTCAAGTAAAAAGGGGCAACTTTTTTATGCTGGTCGAGACGGCTTGGGTTGACATGAAACACTTTTTGTCCAAATAATTAGTGTGTTAGATATGATTATAGATATTTTATCCAATAATAATTTAATCTTCAGAATAAAATGATTTAGCAGGTTTTATGCATTACAAACACGCTTCGGAAACTTTTGACCCATTTGACATGTTTCCCTTTTAGCTAACTATTTTTACATGTTTGACCCGTTAGAGATAAAGCCTAACATGAATGGAATCATTCATAAGTAAATGGGTTGAAATTGTCAAATCTACTATAAATCGAAAGAGTTATGTTTTTAATTTGGGAAAGTTTGTATCAATATGTTTTGCTTTTGTTCTTGATATATGTTTTAATACTTATGCAGGAGTCCTAGAGATAGAAAAACCAGAGAACCAAGAAGAAATGGCAGTCTTGGATGGTTCTTGTGAACCATGTAGCCATTCAGAAAGAATGGAAGAGATTGTTGATGTATCTGATGAAGAAAGATCTCCCAAATGCTTGAAATTGGTAATGAATATTTTAAAATGTTTAATAGTTTGTCTATGATTTTGTAGTGCTCAATCTAAGATAAAATATTGTCACTTTATAAATAGGATCCACAAAATTAAAATAATGTGGTTCTACTTCTTTCTTACTTTAAGTGACAAGAAATGAAGACGGGACCGCCAAATCTAAAAAAACAAACACATTCTTAAACATTCTTTCTGCTGATTTCCAGGATTCACCTGGAGAAGATGAGTTTTCTTCGCCAACTGGGTTTTCACTTTCTCACAAGATCGAAGAGCCCGAGAGTATCGGCAGTGATAAAACTGAGAGACCTAGTCCTTTATCTGTTCTTGAGCCACTGTTTTCAGACAATGAAATCAGCCCTGCAAGCACCATCTCTCGACCTGGTGAGCAACCGCCTTCTTCTTTCCATTATGACCCGTAATTGGGTTGATTCGGGCTATGTTTTATCTCTGAGGGGTAAAGAAAAAATAGCTTAAAAG
This sequence comes from Smallanthus sonchifolius, assembly GCA_023525975.1. Classification (NCBI taxonomy): domain Eukaryota; kingdom Viridiplantae; phylum Streptophyta; class Magnoliopsida; order Asterales; family Asteraceae; genus Smallanthus; species Smallanthus sonchifolius. The sequence goes on from CM042042.1 coordinate 491,552, forward strand.
GAAACGAGTCAAACGGGTCAAAAGTTACTCAAAAGTGTACTTTTAATGAATAAAATCTCCTAAACACATTTATTCATAAAATTATATCATTACTGAATTAATATAATATTTGTAATCATATTTGACACTAAGTATTTAAAAAAATGAAACTTTTGGTCAAGAAGTGTTTTAGCACACAAAATTTCCCCTTTGGACCCATTTGCCACCTGTAGGAAACTATGACACTTAGGCTAAATTTAACCTCTGGTAAACTTTTCAGTCGAATATGCAATCCAACCCCTCCGCATTCGATTTGAAGATCAAGAAACATGCACAAGAAACTGTGTGGAGGATGAAGAATCTTCATTTGAATACGTTGAAGCCGTACTACTAGCATCTGATCTCAACTGGGATGAATTTGGAAAAAGATGGCTTTCATCAATGCAAATACTTGATTCATCTTTATTTGATGAAGTAACAATCTTTTCAAGCCGACCCTCTCACGATCAACGGCTCCTATTCGATTCCACTAACGAAGTTCTCAAAGAGGTATGTGATTGTTACCTTGATTTCTTTCGCCAATTATCATTCATCAAAATGAAGATTCAACCTGTTCCTAAAGGCGCGAATCTGATAAATGAGGTATGGGAAAGAATTGAATTACATTTAAAAGATAATTATCCTCTTTCTTTGGATCAACTTGTAAAGAAAGATCTTGAAATCTCAAGAACATGGATGGATCTTAGTTCTGATTCAAGAGAAATAGTGTTTGAGATCGATGAATCAATCTTTGAAGATATGATGGATGATACCCTTTTCAGTTTAGTCAATGATCGCGTCGATAATGACAGTTAACATAAATAAAAGTTTGGGATGAAAGGTCTGTTGTAGGTGGTTTCTGTAAGTAAATGACATTATGTGATCATGTAGAGTTTTGTGTGTTTGAGTGAGTGTGTTTTGGTCTTGTTGTTTGTTGATGTACCATCTTTTTTTGGTTATTTTTACATGGCAGTTGTAGTTACAAAACTATATAAATGGGATTTCCCACCAAATAATGGTTGAAGTTTGTTTTTTTTACTCTCTGATAATTTTAAGACGGTCCAAGTGTCTGCGCGTAAATGTTTTTAATCCATTTTGTAACTTCTAGTTTTTTCCCTCTTAAGTGGGGAGTTGTTTTCAAACGTTGTGGAACCAGAGGCGCTTCGGGAGACCGTTACCCTTTAAAAACAAAATTTCCTTTAATAAGGTTTCTAATATCGTCATTTTCTTGTAATTTAACCCCTTAAGTAATAAGTTGTTGACATTAAACTAGTTTAGACAAACGTAAAAAAAAATATTATACATCTTAATTGAAAATTTATGATTACGCCGCTAAGAAAATGTTAATTTGTTCTAATAGTTATAGTTCTTTTGTTGATGCATGTTAGAAAGTGATTCGATTGATTTTAAAAATGTTAAAACTGTGTATTCATCCTTTAAAAATGTAGTTAGACACATGCATAAAAAAATCATTTTGGTTTACAAAAATAACATAAACTACTAGTGTACTTTGTTATACACAAAGTCTATACCAATTTATACGTTCAAACAAATATAGGCATTGGTTTCTTATTTATTAAAGGTTTTAGTGGCATTTTGTAAATAAGAGAAAACCGAACACAAAGTTTTTGAGTCTTTTGGCAAATTTCAAAAGATCAAAGGGTTACATTTGCCAATTGTTAAAATCGAGTGAATACCGAATACCCTAGACACTTGTATTGTAAAGCAATGGTTATCTTCTTTTTAACTTTTTTCTATATGTAATTAATTTAAACTAGTATTAAGACTCCTGCGTTGCAGTGGGGGCGTAAATCCGTGAAAAAATTTAACATTGAAATGTTGTTGGACTCGCGCGTTAAAAGAGACGTTGATAACATACATAACTTTATATAAGGAAAAAAAATTGGACATTGTTAACATTCGAAACTTTATACAAAAAAGAGGAAATACTACGTTGCGACAGAGGAGTAAAACCGTGAAAAAAAGTTACGTCGAAATGTCGGCAAGAACCCGCGCGTTGAAGGGCGCGCTGATGATATACGTAACTTTGTATAAGAAAAAAGAAATTTGGACGTCGTTTATAATATTCAATACTTTATATAAAAAACAAAACCATCGTAAACCTGTGAGTTATGGCGAGGCCATTGATAATATTCAGAACTTTATGTAAAAAAAAAAACCCGAAGCCTTTAAAAATTCACGTCGGAACATTGATAAAAATACGTACGTCGCAACGGAAAAAAGATGTCAATAAAAATAAGCATGTACAAATTTGGATTTTATAAAATAACATTTTTTTAAAGTTGTAGAAATAAAAAGAAGAAAGTACAAAAAAATTGAAAAGTTGAATCAGTTTTGACAGCTTGTATGTTTATGCTTTGATCATTTGTACATTATGAAGCACAACTCCGTTTTAAATGAAATTTACACGGAACCGTAGATAAAGATAAACACGCTGCAACTCTATATTCGAAATTTTATAAAACTTTAATTTTTTAAAGTAAAAAGAGAAAAAAGTTAGTTGTCGAAAAAAATAAATAGATAAATATAGGGTATAAGTGTACATATAGCTAAATTGAAGAGGGGCTAAAAAGTAATAGATGAAACTTTAGTTTAAAAAGGTACCTAAAGTTTGAGGAAATTACCAAAGTAACATTGCATATTAACTTGTACTATATGTATTATCTATGTTCAGTATGGTTTTTTGTATTATTACTAATTGATAGCGACTTTAGAAATTTATCTAATATAATCGAATCGTAAACATAATATGTTAGACAATAAATTAGATGAACTTAATCATATAGTATTGAAATATGTAGATTAAGATATTCTTAATTTTAAAATATCTTAATGTGAAGATCTAAATGTTTTTAAAGAATATATTGTATGTTATTATTACGAGGATTGTAAGTTTTAAGGCGGGTGTATATTTTGAGTTGTTTGATTTTGTAAATGCATGAAAGCGGTGTTAATTGTAATTTATGAGCCTTGTTCGTTTGTTTATGTGGAACCAAAAATATATCTTATGTGAGTTGTTTTGTAACCGATTTAAATGAGTTTGTTGTTTTTATAGGTATATACCTAGATTGTCAAACATACATCGTGGAGCATTATGTTCCGTATGTAGTGTCCATGTTGGAATCTAATAAATCATGTTGGACCTTATTTAGGTATATGCCAAAATGTGATTGTTATGTGATAAAATCTTTAATTGTTTGCATGATATAGTCTTTTATTGTCTGCGTAAAGCAAGATCTTGTAGAGACATCCATAATATGTTTGATTATCATAACATGCTAGTATTACCAAATTCTTTTTTTATGAATTGTATATCACACATGTGATTTAACTCAAGTTGTGTTTGGCTTGTAAAATAATTTTAATGATAAGTGGATTGGTACGCATTACTCAAAATAACGATGGAATTTGTTGAAGAACACAAACCATTTTTTATGGTACGAATATAATATGGTTTTCTAATGATAGAAACAGATGAAATTAGACGATACACATTCGAGGTAGTAACATACATCTCCTACTTTGATGGCACGGAAGATGCGATTCCAATATGTATTAAGTTCAATAGGCGTGCTACCTAGTTTTCTTCCACCAACTAAGGCTAGTCGATCTCTCCTAACGATTAGGGACACAGTCACCTAGTAGTTGATATCCGGATACAAACTATGTATTACTCCATCAAAGGTGTAATAGGACTACCAACACTAAAATGCAATATTTTTTAAAAGCAACATTTATTAGTTGATAATACTTGTAATATTATAACAACTAAGAAACATAGTTACATGCATTAAGTGAATGATACATTCACTAAAAGTTTCATCTCGAGCCTTTATACATGCATGTTACTTCTTTGTGCCCCTTCAGGTAATATTAGGTCATCAAACCCTCATTTATTTTTCTTCTAATAAACAACAATAACACACTTTCTTCATCTAAAAAATAAACTGAACACACAACACAACGCTACAGCAGTGAATTTATCACAGTACCATCCACTAGTTTTGGTTAATAAATTTCTTTACGTTATTATAATTTAGTGTTTTAAATATCTAATAAATGATAAAACACTATTATTATCTTTTCATGTATTAGCATAATCGTCTTCAATTTCTTATATCTTAATCCTTTATCTATGCATGTATTTACATTTGAGTCTCTAAACATCAAACAATCCATTCTCTAAAAAGGACTAATTATCAATTTTCTAAATTAATCCTCATCTATACAAACATTTCAGTTTCGACCCCTCTAGTTTGGTCGTCGTCATCATCAGAAAAAAAATAAAATAAAATAAAGAAGGGTCAAAAGCCCCAATCTCTTTCTGTATCTAATATACACACACGATTCGTCTTTCCCAAATTTCAAATCCCTAATCTCTTCGACATTTTTATCGGATTATACATATTTAACTACACAATTTCGCATCTGTAAGTCGTTGTTGATTTATTGTTCTTGGCCTTCAAAACCCTTGTTTCACTGACAGCCCTCAGAAACCCTAGTTTTTATTCTCGAACTTCCAACAACTGTGTTTTGCATGTTTCGAACTTGATTTAGGGTTTCTTTCGTTGAGCTTCTGCTTGATTTCAAAGGTACGCTTAATTTGCAGTCATGTAATGGATTTTTATAGGCGTTTTGCTGCCGAATTGTTTGTTCCGCTTTCTTCGTTTTATATATAGAATTTTAATTTCTGTTCATCAAATCTAAGTTATTTTCAATGTTATGTTGTATATGAGCTGATGCTTTGAGTAGACTTGGAGCTAGGGGAACTGTCTGAAGTGTGCATATTCTTTAAACTTGATAGTGTATCATAAAATTTGAAGATCAGATGATCTGATTGATCAATTAATGTTTTTTCTGGCAATCAGTGACTAATGGATATAAAACTTTGTGTACTGTTTGTGTATAGTTAAGGAACTGAAATTCTGGTGAGTAGGTCACACATAGATGTTTTTTTTAATCAAATGGTTTTTAAACTTGTGTAAGGGTTTAAGAGCTGAAAATCTAATTATGTTTGGACATCTTTACATTATTTGTTGAGCATTCATTGAGTTAACATTGACTCTGTGCTAGGTTTATGCGTCTTTCTAACTTAAACCTAAGTCCTCAGGCTGTACTTTCTGCATTTTGAATCTTTGTTTATATCTTTATATGTGTAGTTGAGTGCTTTTTACAAGGTTTAATAAAAATAATCATAATTTGGGTACACATGTTGGGTTTATGAGTTGAACAGTTTCTAATGTTGGGATTCGTAGCTTGCAGGTTAAACCTCTCGTGTTGGTTTTTCTGTTTTATGTCTTCCTCCCTGTTTTTTCCAATTCCCCTTTTCTATATGTTTTGAGTACGGAGAGGATTTTTTTGGTAGGAGATGATGTTTAACTCCAGTTTGTTTGGCAAACTTAATTTGGAATTTAACTTAGAGTGTATGCATTACTTTGTTTAATTGACACTTAAGGGCCCGTTTGGTTCACAGAATCGGATGGAATTGGAATTAATTTCAACGAAAAATGTGTTTGGTTGGTCCGTGAAAGGAATTGGAACTGGAAAGTTTTCTTACAATCAAAGGAATTCACATTCCTTCACCCTAGTGATGGAATTCAAAACATTCCAATGGAATGTTTGAAGATTACCAAAAACACATTCTCTTTCTTTCTTTCTACCATTCACCGCTCCTACCTTTCATCGATTCCAATTTCTAGTTCATAATATGTAATTAATAATTATCCATCATCGAATCCAATTTCTAGTTCATAATTAGTAATTATCCATCATCAATCGGTACTACAAAATCCATGGTTACTCAATGGGGAACCAAACCTGTAAATAGACCCCATAGACTACATAACCCAATTATCCATCATTGAACAGCACTTCAAACTCCATGGTTACCAGCAGCAGGGGAATCGAAGCTATAAATCAACCTCGTGAACAATGATTACATCCCCATGACCCAATAATTTCATAGCAGCAGGGGAAGCGAGCCTGTAAATCAACCGTAACTTAAACCGGTAAGCAGGAGAATCGAACCAGAAGACGACGATCAACCGGAAAATCAGCCGTAAGGCGATGAAGACGAAGATAGGCCAGAAAATCGAACCTGTAACCAAAAGGCATGAAGACGATGATCCATGAAAATCAATGTTCCTGCAAGAATCGAACGATGAAGACGGGCAATGAAAACATAGGCCAGAAAATACAGGATGAAGATGAACGGTGAATGCAACAATCTAGCGTGGCTCTTAGGGCTGTAAACAATCGACTGGATTATTTCTTTTAGGGGGTGGATTGGGTGGGGGTAAGGGGTAATTATGTCTTTTAAGTTTTTTTTACATTTCAATTCCTTTTACAATATTACCAACCAAACATCTTAATAATTTTGAAAGGAATCCATTCAAATTCCAATTGCAATTCAATTTCCAGTTCCTTTACAAAACATTCTATGAACCAAACGAGCCCTAAGTATTATATGGATTTATGTTTAATTATATAAATTGCAGCAAAGGGGAGTGAGATTAAGTTGTTAAATGATCAACATGATAGTTGTTCAAATGCATCAAATTGTTGCCTTCGGAATCATTTATTGAAATTCCTGCCCTTAGTAGTAGTTCCAACAAGATTTCATCATTTATATCAACAGTTTAGTTAAGTAATACGGACATGCTTGTCATGGAACTTTAAGGAACCCATACCTTGCCTACGTGTCATCAAATGAGTAAATACTTGTCGATGCTTCTGAAAATAGTATTTGTATTTAGAGACACACTTTGCAGTATCTAAGGCAACTTTATTAACATGGTAATTTTCAGTGATTCAATGTGTGAGACAGTATGCGGGTCATAGTTTGGAGAAATGCAAAGGTATCATGCTACCAACTGCACTAGTGCAGTAAATAACGGTGCAGTTGGTGGCTCTATTGGCAGGGATTCCTCTCGAGCCGAGTCATCTGCACTTTCAGCGAACTTTCCATCAAATCGGTATTTATTTCTCCTCTCAACATATATGCAGTATATATATATAAATATACGCGCGCACACATACACACACACACACATATATATATATATATATAATAAATGTATCTTCTGTATTATATTTGAAGTGACTTAATTTTGTTTTGTTTTCCAGACGCTCTTCACAACCTGTACCATACAAATTGAGTTGTGAGAAAGATCCCCTGAATTCAAGGTAATTTATATGTTCTTTCATTTTTGCAATGTGCATCTTAGTAAGTACTTCACTACTTCCACTAGATTTATCTTTTATTTTGATACCAGCAGGTGTTTTTCAGAACTGGTTTTGCATAACCAGTATTGTATTCTTCAATTGTTTTGAATTATTTTTTCCCTTGTGTTGTCAGGCTTCCACCACCTGACTTTCACCCTCCAACTACAAATTGCCCTGAGGAGACACTTTCAAAGGAATATGTGCTTGCTGGATACAGAGAGACAGTTGAGGGGCTTGAGGTATGCCTTAAAACTGTTTATATAGTTTAAACCCATAATTCAAAATCTGCATAATATGATTTTATAACAAAATTTCTACTATTCTTACCAAGTTAAACTTTAGTTTTTCTAGATAGTCAGCAACAGCATCTGTTTTCATTTATTTGAATTCTCAATCGATTAAACGGTTTCCAGACCAGCTTCAAACATATACCAATTTTAATACATGCAATTGATTTTTTTCTATATTCCATGTCATCTATATCTATTTCCATGTTATTCTGTCAGTGATGCCATAACTATTTGTAACCATATATTACCTCTTTTACCAGTACAATATCATTTTGAACTTTTTTTACAGGAGTCTAGAGAGATATCATTATCACAGATTCCAACTTTCAGTAAGCCTGTTATTCTGAAGTGCAAGGAGGTAAATCTTTTATAGTTGTGAGGCCTTTCAGTTATCACATTATTCTGACCCGAGACATTATCATAATCTGTAGGCAATCAGAAAATATCACCGAGCAATAAATGAATCTCGTGCTAAAAAACGCAAGGTATTATTATGCTTCCATCCATGATATATACTGCAATCTATATAATGTAACTACTTTATCCATTTTTATATTCATATAAATGTTAAATTGAAGGCTTGAAGTATATTTATGTGTGCAGGCTGGTCAAGTTTATGGAGTCCCTCTTACTGGTAATTTGTTAAGTAAGCCCAGTGTTTTTCCAGAACAGAAAGCCGGTAGCGAAGATTTTCGGAAGAAATGGATCGAGGTTTGTCTTTCAGTTTCAGTGTAAAGTGTTATTTTTTTTTGACATTATGTCGTTTGTAATTTTTCTCTTCTTTACTTTCGTCTTTTTTTAGTTTTGCTTCATGTTTTCATCTACATACACATTGTAGTGCATTGTTGCTTATCTAACTAAAAGCTGCATTAAAAATAATTAGTTAGTTTTGAGGTTGCAATAGTTACTTATAGGTTTTCCAGGTAAGTTGATTGTGAATTTGATTATTAGACCAAAATAATCAGATTTTGTAGTCAGCTAAGGAGTTCCCTAAGAAAATTAATTATTGAGATAATTGAAAATCACCTTACTATGCTTTAAGAATTTTTTTTATTGCACACTAATAAAAGCTTATGTTTAACAATATTTTACAGGGTTTGTCCCAACAGCATAAACGTTTGCGATCATTGGCGGATCATGTTCCTCATGGTTATAGAAGGAAATCACTTTTTGAAGTGCTTATAAGAAACAATGTACCACTACTAAAGGCGTCTTGGTTTATCAAAGTAACATATCTTAATCAGGTATATCTTATTTAATATGTACAACTATTTTGGTATATTTGTTTTTATTTATAATTGGAATGTAGCAGATCATGGTTTTATTTTGCAGGTTCGACCCGGGTCTTCTAGTACATCCTCAGGCTCACCTGATAAAACTCGGCTTTCCCGCTCAGACCAGTGGACAAAAGATGTTATCGAGTATTTACAGCATCTTTTGGATGAATTTGTCCAAAAAAGTAATTCTCATTCTACCCTCCATGTTAAGGATCGATCACCCCAGTTTGCTTATGGTGGGTCCATACAGCACAAGAAGGACTCATTGTTGGCGGTTGATGGTGAGGAACCATCCTTACATTTTAAATGGTGGTATGTGGTTCGAATCATACAGTGGCACTATGCAGAAGGGTTGCTTCACCCTTCTTTAATCATTGATTGGGTTCTGAACCAATTGCAGGTAATATTTTGAATCTTAATATGTGTGTCCGTGTATATATGTATATATATTTCTAGAGATGGTAACGGGCCAAAACAAGTTCAGGTCAAGACTGTTTTCTTTTTGGTGGGCTTGGATCATGTTGGGTTGATTTCTTTTTCCAAAACTCTAAAAAATTTACAGGTAATTAGATTGTCAAATATGCTCAAAAGTGGTTTTGTTTCGGTAATAATTTAGTCTTTTGAATAAAATAATCATGGCTGTTTCATGCATTAGAAACTTTAATGGCTTATGATCCATTTGGTTTATTGACTCGTTTCTTTCAAACTTTTTTATTTTACATGTTTGACCCACTAGTGATAAAACATTCGCTTTTGCTAATAAGAAGTCGTTTTTTTTTCATTTGCAGGAGAAGGAATTACTTGTGATTTTGCAATTGCTATTGCCTATCATATATGTTGGTATAGAAACTATCGTTTTATCTCAAAATTACGTCCATACCCTTGTGGGAATAGCTGTTCGATTTATCCAAGAACCGTCTCCAGGTGGTTCAGATCTTGTGGATAACTCTAGGAGGGCATACACTATCTCTGCTTTGGTTGAAATTCTTCGATATTTAATACTTGTTGTTCCTGATACTTTTGTTGCCCTAAATTGCTTTCCACTCCCATCTTGTGTGGTCTCAAATGCGGCGAATGACGGTAGTTTAATTACACGGGTAACTGGGGAAGGCGTGAATAAAGGGCAACAACAGTTATCCATTAGTTCGGTTGTTTATTCTATTCAGAAACGTGCAATCAATCTTTCAAGAGCTGCAAAACCGGGCGAATCGGGTCATAACGTGGCGAAAGCCGTACGTGAATTAGATAAAGCTCTTATACATGGAGATATTACTATTGCTTACAAGTGTATGTTTGAGGATTTTTGTGATGAAACTATTGATAAAAGGTGGATAGCTGATGTCAGCGCATATTTACGGGCATCTCTTAAGTGGATCGGTACAATAGGCTCTTCATTCATGTATTCTGTATTTTTTATTTGCGAGTGGGCCACTTGCGATTTTCGGGATTTTCGAATGGGCCCGCCTCGTGGTGTTAAATTCAGTGGGAAACGAGACTTTTCTCAGATATATGTTGCCGCTCGGCTTCTAGAGATGAAAACGAGAAACATGCGAGGTTCAAGCAAGTCAAAAGTTGGCATTAGAAAAGTCAAAGATCTGTCACATTTTTTCCAAAGTCCAGGCCCTTTGCATGATATTATTGTATGTTGGCTTGATCAACACCAAGCCCAAAATGGAGAAGGTTTTAAACGTGTTCAATTACTCATAAACGAACTCATTCGATCGGGTATTTTCTATCCTCAAGCATATGTGAGGGAACTTATTGTTAGTGGAATCATGGGTCGGAATGACTCGATTGTTGACTTTGACCGAAAGAGGAGACACTATAAACTCTTGAAACATCTTCCCAGTTCATATATTCAAGATGCAGTCCAAGAAGCACATATGGCTGAAAAGTCACTTATCTCTGAAGCCATGCATATTTATTCAAATGAACGGCGTCTCTTGCTTCATGAACTTGTTGACCAACCGAAAAATATTGTTGTTTCAAATAAGCAAAAAAACCATCAAAAGTTTGCAAAAGATCAGTGGCAAACTCCGTCACCGGCATCTGATTCATTTTCAAATAAAAATGTCAATAGGAAGATTGAAGAAGTAATGAATTCTATTGCTGTCCTGCTCCATTTCTCAAATTCACATTCTATCCCTATTGGGAACGGTCATGATGAGTCTCAGGTTGTCAAACGTCCCACTGGGCCAATGGTTATCAGTGAAGGAACACCTGGATGCGAAGAATGTAGACGGGCTAAGAGACAAAAAGTAGAAGAAAAGAGTCCATATCTCTCTGATGAAGAAGACATTTGGTGGGTTAAAAAGGGTCTTACACTTAAGTCAATGGAGTCTTTTAGAGCAATCGAGCCACCGGTCAAACCAGTCAAACAAGCCACAAGAGGCAGACAAAAAATGGTCCGTAAGACTTCAAGTCTGGCTCAGTTAGCTGCTGCTAGAATCGAGGGTAGCCAGGGTGCATCCACTAGCCACATATGTGATAGTAGAGTAAACTGTCCTAACCACCGAAACAGTAATGGTAACGATAACGATGTTCCAAAAACAACCGATTCAGTTAGAACTGTCCATTTAGGAGATGTTTCTTCTATTGGAAATGTTATGAAACGGCTACCGTTAGATGAGAAACGGGTCATTGTGGTGTGGTTGATGGGTAAGGTGAGGCAGCTTCTTGATGAGGCTGGTAAGATTACCGATACTGCACCAAAAGTTGGGCATTTGGGTAGGAATTTGTCTCCTGTTGATGATAAAGGGTTGGCAAAATGGAAGCTTGGTGAAGATGAATTGTTGACCATCTTGTATTTGATGGATGTCTGTGATGATTTAGTTTCTGCAGCTCGGTTTCTTGTTTGGTTGTTGCCTAAAGTTCCTATCAACCCAATTCCTACAGTTCATGGTGGAAGGAATGTTATGATTGTGCCAAGGAGTGTTGAAAACCAACTGTATGCTGTTGGAGAGACGCTTATTTTGTCATCTCTCAGAAGGTTCTCTCTCTTTAGTCTTTATAATCAATAATATTCGTGGAGGTGGTAAGATGCGCAGGTTGGGTAATTGATCAAAATGTGTTCAGGTTGGGGATGAATTGACCCACAAAGACTTCTTTATCCATTTCTAAAACAAATCATATAGTTGATTATGATTACAAAGACATTTTTATTAGAATAATTATCTAAATATTTGAGTAAAACAATTTTGGAAGTTGTAATGCCGTACGCAATAAAAACAGACTTGCGGTAACTTTCAACCCGTTAGACACGTCTTATTTCACTTTTAGCTAATTTATATTGGTTTAACTCATTTGAGGAACACCATCACCCAAACTGACCCATTCATAAGTAAATGGTCAAAGTTGCTACCTCTAATTATTTGTGACGGTATCTACTTGTGTTAATTAAATTATCTGGTGTCTGCATGTTTTGTCAATTAAATTATATTTTTCTATTTTTAAACTTGATGTAAACCTTTTTGTGCAGGTATGAGAACATACTTGCTGCAGCCAATCTTATTCCCGAAACATTATCCTCCATGATGCATCGTGCTTTGGCAGTTATGGCCTCCAATGGACGGGTTTCTGGTTCAGCAGCTTTAGTCTTTGCCCGCCAGTTGCTAAAGAAATATGGCCACGTGGCAACTGTTGGTGACTGGATGAAAAACTTCAAGAACACAGCTGATAAAAGACTCATTATGGAACTTGAATCTGGAAGATCATCAGATGGAGAATTCGGTTTCCCACTTGGTGTTCCTGCAGGAGTCCAAGATTTTGACGATTTTTTACTTAAAAAAATAAGTGGTGTTCGTGTTTCAAGGGTCGGGTTAAGCATGCGGGATACAGTTCAAAGACTTATAGATGAAGCAATTCCAGCCTTTTATAGTCAAGAAAAGAAGTCTTTTACAAGTGGTCCAATGAAAAAGCCAAGTCTTGAAAAACCTGATGATGGGTACCCGATAGCCCAACAGGTGGTTAAAGGGCTATTGGATTGCATGAGACAAACAGGCGGTGCAGCCCAAGAAGGTGACCCGACTTTAGTGGCGTTTGCTGTTTCTGCGATTGTTAGTAATGTTGGGCAGGTGATTGCTAAGATTACCGAAATAACTCCGGTTTCATTGAACTTTGCAAGACAAATTTTACGGGTCCATCTCACATGTTTGTCACTACTAAAAGATGCACTTGGAGAACGTCAAAGTCGGGTTTTTGAAATTGCTCTTGCAACCGAAGCTTCGTCTGCCCTAACCCAAGTTTTATGCCCTCCAAAAGCTTCCCGTGGTCAATTGCAACTTTCTCCTGAAACCCGTGATTCAATGTCAAACGAAATCCCAGCATTTTCAAAAGCTGCTAAAACGACGGGTGCAATTTCTGCACTTGTTATTGAAGCCGTTCTTCAGGGTATTGCTAGCCTTGAAAGATTGGTAACCGTTTTCAGATTAAAAGAAGGGATAAATGTGATTCAGTTTGTACGGAGTACACGATCTAATTCAAACGGGAATGCACGGTCTATAGTCGACCTAAAAGCCGATAATTTGGTTGAAGTTTCAGTTCATTGGTTTAGGGCTCTAATTGGGAACTGCAGGACTGTTTCTGATGGATTTATAGTCGAGCTTTTGGGTGAATCTTCTATTGTAGCATTATCAAGAATCCAAAGAACGCTTCCTATTAACCTTGTCTTTCCACCTGCTTTTGCTATATTTGGATTTTTGGTATGGAAACGGTTCATTCTCAATGCAAATGTTATGGCCCGTGACAACATTTCCCAATTATTTCAATCTTTAACATCGGCTATCAATGATGCCATAAAGCATTTGCCTTTTCGTGACATATGCCTTAGAGAATGTGCTACATTATACGATATTGTAGCTGCCGATACGAGTGACTCTGAGTTTGCCACCATGTTGGACTTGAGTGTGCCCGACATGCATTCAAAAATTTCTGCTTTTGTCCCTCTACGAGCCCGGCTGTTTCTGAACTCCATTATCGACTGTCAATTGCCCAACGAAGTGATTTACCATGATGACGGGAATCGGGCTTTTGGACATACCGATTTAAATGAGGTGAAGCTTCTTGATAAGCTTGTGCATATTCTTGACACCTTGCAGCCAGCAAAATTTCATTGGCAGTGGGTCGAGCTCAGGCTGTTATTAAATGAACAAGCCCTAATTGGAAAAGTTGAATCCCGTGACACCTCGTTAGTAGAAGCATTACGCTCCTTTTCACCAAATAATGAAAATAGCGGCACGTCTGAGAATGAAAATAACTTCATTCAGATGGTGTTGACCCGATTGCTGGTCAGACCTGATGCTGCTCCCCTTTTCTCAGAGGCAGTACATCTTCTTGGGAGGTCACTAGAAGACGACGTACTTTTGCAAGCAAAATGGTTCCTAAGAGGTCACGATGTTTTGTTTGGTCGAAAATCAATTCGGCAAAGGTTGATTAATATAGCCGAGGGCAAAGGTTTGCCAACCAAGATTCAATTTTCAAAACCGTGGGGTTGGTGTAATTCATCTCCAGTGCCCGGGCCCCTAAAAAAGGGAAATAAGAGGAAGTTTGAGACGGTTTCTCTCGAAGAAGGGGAGGTAGTTGATGATGGACACGGGCCCGAAAGGTATTCTTCTAGAACAATCGGTCCGGTTTCAGATGTTGAAGCCTTTATAGTTAGTCAACAGCACGTGACCGAAAAAGCACTAGTGGAATTACTTCTTCCGTGCATTGACCAAAGCTCTGATGACTCACGGGTTACTTTTGCTAGTGATTTAATTAAGCAGATGAATGAAATTGAACAACAGATAAGTAATGTTACTCATGGAGTTAATAAGCAGGTGACTTCTGGGATTGAAGGACCTGTGGCTAAAGTGAATACTCGTAAAGGTTTAAGAGGAGGTAGTCCTGGATTGGCCCGACGTCCTGCAGGATCCGTTGACATGATGTTGCCATCCCCGTCAGCGTTACGGGCTTCATTGTCATTGCGTTTGCAGCTACTCGTAAGATTGCTTCCGGTAATCTGTGCTGATGGGTAAGTATTCAGAAATCGGTAGTGATAGTTTATCGCATTGACAGTATATGGAGATAAAAACAAATCATCTTAATCCGTGGCCCGATTAAAAAGTTATGGCCTTTCACAGTTTTATAATAAAGTTACTCAATTTCATAAAACTCTATACCTAAATTAATGTTCTCTCTACTAAAGACTTTATTAGACACATTTAAATTCATTTTAAGTTGTGTTATTCTGTTTTACCCTTTCAGTTTGTGTTTATAATTTGATCAAGCGCATAAATCTTTAACAGAGCAGGTTGTGAAACAGGTTCTGGTAGAAGAAACTAACGAACTTCTAGAGCCGGTCAAAATATGTTGCATTGATCCATTCACACTTTTTTTGTTCATTTTTGTAGTTTATGTAAATTATTAAAATATATTAGGCACGGTTACAAAAAGTATATTCTTTTCTAATAAAGCAACTTAGGATTTACTGATTTAGGAGGTTTTGGGTGACTTGTAAACCATTCAAACCTGCTTTCTTTTTAGCTAATCTTTTTGCCCATTTCACCGGTTATCAGTTATCAATGAAATACAATCCATATTGACTCGTTTTTCACATAAGTGAGTTGATATACATGAGCCTGGTTTTGTAAAATAGATATATTCTAAGGGCTGTTATGTCCCTGTCTTTTGTGATATATTGACATCATTTTCTATTCTAAGATTTGATAGGAGTTCGTTAACCTTTTCATTTTCAAAAACGCTTTCTTGGTACTTACCTGGTCTGCAACTTATGTGTTTGTTTTGTTAGGGAGCCATCCTTCCGTAACATGAGGCACATGCTTGCCTCAGTGGTCCTTCGTCTTCTCGGAAGTAGGGTTGTTCATGAGGATGCAGATCTTTCTAATCCAACTTCTACTACCGTTGATCTGTGTGAAAGTCTCTATGATCGTCTATTATTGGTGCTGCATGCACTCTTGAGCACCTCCCATCCCTACTGGCTCAGGACAAAGTTTATCTCCAAGTCTACTTCTGAAGGTTCTAGGGACTCTAATCTATATGATCGTGAAGTTGCAGAAAGCTTACAGGTTTGTATCTTGTAAAGTTTTTCCTTACATTTAGTCATTTCTTTTTGATAGAGCTACTCTATATAAGGGTGTTTTAGTAAAACAGGTGGGTGGCATGCACACAGATTATTCCTAAATCCTAAGGTTAACTTAATCATTCTGTTAGTATCACATTATTGAAGGTAAACTAGTACAATAGGGATGATGGTATTGTTATAATCAAATTAAGTAATGAGAGTATTTTCCATGATTAAAATAGGTCAGACACTGACAATACTATATCCATTAAGATAGCTCTATAAATGGGGGTTATGACATATGATTTAGTACGCATGCTCGGTTAATAATTTAGGTTGAACTGACTGTCCTTAAGAGAGATAGCTCTCTTGAAAGCATGCCAAGTTTTCAGTAAAAACATTATTTGGGTTGTCATTCTTTATCCTCTTACTACAAAAGATGTGAGGTAAGAGTTTAAGTGGGTGTTTGATGTGTGTGTTGAAACTGATTACTGTGACTTGAATAGTCAGAATCAAAATCAGTTTATCAAAATGATTTTTTCTTACAACGTCTTAAGTCATAACTTTTTCTCCATATCTGATTATTTTGTCCCTAAATAAAGTTCTAAAAAATCACAATCACAAGCACTTTACTCTAATGTTCAAAGCTGATTATTTCAAAAAAAAATTAACGGCAAATCTATCCTACTCCTACTCCTAAATTACACTAAGTAATTCACCCCATGCCTAGGTTTGAACCCAGGACATGACCTCCCATCTAAGAGGCAAGAGCCTCTTCTAAGTGATTATTTCAACTTTAATCACTATAATTAGTTTGCATGCATGTCCAAACTTCCCTAATTTGTACAATGGTGTGTAATTTTAGTGGATATGCATGGCCCTTGAGTTTAAATAAATTGATAATATATAGGGATAATGGAAATACCAGTCAATTTAGCAATTGCATGATTGAGCCAATCTTAATTTACGTAGAAAACCTGAATTGTTCATTATACTATTAACTTGGAATTTGACTTTGAGTTCAACAGTATTAGATAGATAAATACATATTATTATATTAGAGGGATTAGAGTGTAATTATGATCTCTATTTATACTCCTTGTAATCATTCTTATTACATACAATAATACACTACAATTACCAAGATTAACTTGGTATCAGAGCTTTGATCCAACCCTAAAAATTTACTGCCGCCGCCGCTACAGTGCCGCCGCCGCTACAGTGCCGCCGCCGCTACAGTACTGCCGCCGCTACAGTACCACCGCCGCTACAGTTCTTTTTTTTCTCCTCTCATGGCGTTGCTTGCATCCTTCTCCACAACTGAGAAAACAAATCACAACTCTCACAAGTTCGGTTTTACCCTCTCTCAAACCAACTATGGTTATTGGAAAACCATGCTTCAACCTTTTTTTATAACCAATAATCTCTTTGGTTATATCGATGGAACTATTCCTTGTCCACCAACCACTATACAATCAGCGACATCTTCTGCCAAAGATGCTGAGCCAGTTACACAACCAAACCCCAATTACTCTATATGGGTATCTAATGATGCTCATATACGCATGTTGATTATGTCCACCATCTCAGAAAGCGCCTTCCAGCATGTCCAAGGTACCACTTCTCGTGAGTTATGGCTGTCTTTAGAGCGTGCCTTTGCACCTCAAACGTCTTCCCGGGAATACACCCTCATGACAAAATTACTAAAGCTACAGATGAAAGATGATGAAACACCCTCTGCCTATCTTGCAAGGGCACAGGGCTATGCTGATGCTTTGGCAAATATTGGTGAACCTGTTAAAGAAAAAGATCTGGTTATGTTCGTGATGTCTGGTCTTCCTGATGAATACAACAGCTTGAAATCCAATCTGATTGCTCGCCAATTCCCCACCGCTTTTGCAGAACTTCATGGTCTTCTCTTTGACCATGACTATATGGTGAAGAAACCCGACTCTGTATCAGCACAAGCGTTCACCGCCACCACTGGCCAGCCGTCCGCTCCTTCTGCTGTTAATCAACCACCCACTGAGACACTTCATGCCCTTCAACAACTTATGTCTCAACTTGGTGTTCAAATTCAGCCACAAACACAGCAATCACAGGCCTTCTATAGTTCTCGTGGACGTGGTCGTGGATCCCACTCTCGTGGCCGAGGATACAATAATGGTGGTGGACGCGGTTACGGTAACAATCATAACAACAACCGTAATTCTGGATACAACAACAATGCTGGTCACACCATGGGCGGTAATCGAGGTCAGTTTAATTGGGCTTCTAATCAAAATACAGTTTTTGGCACTTGTAACAGGTGTGAGATTGGCCATATACCATCTCAGTGTCCAAACCGGGACCCGAACACCCTTCGCTCAAGACAACCATCAGCGAACTATGCTGATTACCGCTCACAAGCTTTGATCTCAACAACTTTGATAACTCAGAACCCTAGTTCTAACAGTCATGTTGCACCTGATCTCAACAGCTTTGATAACTCATAACCCTACAATGGTGAGGATACACTTCATGTTGGCAATGGTATGGGTTTACCTATTTTACATATTGGTTCCATAAAGTTTCACTCCCCGAACAAAACCTTTTCCCTTTCTGACATATTACATGTTCCAGAAATTAAAAAAAACCTTCTTTCAGTTCAGAAATTTTGTCGTCTCTCATGCCCTCACACCAGTGAGCAGAATGGATTTGTTGAGAGACGCCATCGTCATGTTGTGGAAACAGGTCTTACTCTTCTCGCTCAATCAGGAGTCCCCATGAAATTCTGGCACTATGCGTTTGACATAGCAGTTTATCTCATAAATCGAATGCCTTCTCGCACTGCATCTAAAACCTCCCCATTTGAACACCTACTTAAACTCAAACCAGACCTTTCCTTTTTGCGTGTTTTTGGGTGCCAATGCTATCCACACCTACGTCCTTACAACAATCACAAAATGGCTTTTCGCTCCTTACCATGTGTTTTCCTTGGGTACAGTCCCTCACACCATGGTTATCGTTGTCTTGATCCCACAACCGATCGTATCTACATAGCTCGTCATGTTCGTTTTAATGAACAATGCTTCCCGTTCACCACACCTCCTCTCACAACACCTACACCTTCCCAACCTTCTCTATATGTCTCATCCTTCCCTACCCCTGTTCCTTCCAATACCGAGCCAAACTCACAACCTGCTACTACCCCATCTCACTCTCCAGGTCTCGGCCCACACCACACCACCACACCGGCCCATCCTCAACAACCCGCACCCACACCAAATAGTCCTATCGACCAGCCTTTACCCCCTAATCAGCCCTCATCACCTCTTAGAACATACAGTCGACGCTCCAAACAACCTACCCCACCTCAGCCCAACCAACCTCCCTCCACATCCCAGACCACCCAGCCTCAAACACGCACCCGCCCAGCAAACCTCCGTCCACATCCCAAACCAACAAACCCCTACAACCCATCTGTCTTCACCGCCACTACCGACACCACCCAGACCGAACCCTCCACCTTTACTGTTGCCAAAAGAAGTCCTCAGTGGCGAGATGCCATGGCTGAGGAATACAAAGCTTTATTGAGAAACGGTACATGGACATTAGTTCCTCCTGTCTCTAACGCTAATATAGTTGATTGCAAATGGGTATACAGGCTTAAAAGGGATCAACACGGTACAGTCAAACGTTACAAGGCACGGTTAGTTGCCAAAGGTTTCAAGCAACAAGCTGGTGTTGATTATCATGAAACCTTCAGTCCCGTTGTGAAGGCCACAACAATCCGTGTGGTTCTTTCCTTGGCAGTTGCACGAGGTTGGTCCTTACGACAACTGGATGTTCAGAATGCTTTCCTGCATGGTGACCTACAGGAAACGGTTTATTTGCGCCAACCACCGGGATTTGTTGATCCCGCCAAACCAAACCATCTATGTCTATTGCACAAATCACTGTATGGTTTAAAACAGGCCCCCAGAGCGTGGTTTCAACGCTTATCTGGAGTTCTTCACAGATTGGGCTTCAAAGGATCCAAAACTGACCCGTCACTCTTTATCTACTCGTCTGCTTGAACTCTTTTATACATGCTTGTATATGTTGACGACATTATTTTGACAGGCAACAGTCTGGCAGCTATTGACGACATAGTAAAAAATCTGAGTAACACCTTTGCAGTGCAAGACATAGGCACTCTATCTTATTTTCTGGGTATTGAGGTTACTTCCAAAGGGTCTGATTTGATTCTCTCTTAGAAGAAGTACATTATGGAGCTTTTAACCAAGGCTGGCCTTTCGCAATCAAAACCGGTTCCATCGCCTTGCTCCACCTCGGCTACTCTGGCCCTTGGTGTCAGTCCACTTTTTGAAAATCCGGTGCGATATCGACAGGTTGTAGGGGCTCTTCAGTATCTCACCTTGACTAGACCTGACATAACCTTTGCAGTCAACAAAGTTTGTCAATTTATGCACTCACCTACAGAGAATCACTGGTCCGCTGTTAAAAGAATACTCAGATATCTGCAAGGTACCTCGCATCATGGTCTTCTATTTCAACGGGCTTCTGGCTCCACACTACATGCCTATACAGATGCTCATTTTCGGTCTCTCACTGCGTTCTCTGATGCGGATTGGGCAGGTTGTCCTGATGACCGTCGATCCACCGGGGGTTATGCCATCTATCTCGGGTCAAATCTTGTCTCTTGGTCAGCTAGGAAACAACGCACTGTCTCTCGGTCATCAACTGAATCTGAATACAAAGCACTAGCCGATACTGTTGCCGAACTTACTTGGCTTGAAGCCCTTCTACGTGAACTTCACGTCCCAGTGCAGTCTGCTCCTATCTTATGGTGTGACAACTTAGGAGCCACATACTTATCAGCAAATCCTATTTTCCATGCTCGCACAAAGCATGTGGAGATCGATTTTCACTTTGTCAGAGAAAAGGTTGCACAAAGGAAACTTTCGGTTCAATTCATATCTACAAATGACCAGATTCCTGATGTTTTTACAAAGCCACTACCTTCAGAGAGATTTGCAACTTTACGAGACAAGCTACAGCTCGTTTCCCGGCCTTAGCTTGAGGGGGAATATTAGATAGATAAATACATATTATTATATTAGAGGGATTAGAGTGTAATTATGATCTCTATTTATACTCCTTGTAATCATTCTTATTACATACAATAATACACTACAATTACCAAGATTAACTAACAGTAATCTATGCACCATTTACAATCAGTTAAATTGCCATTTGTGTGAATATGAAATCACATTCATATCTAATGTGCAATTCTTTGAACATATGGTACTATTATTACCTAGATCACAGGGCATATATTGAATGCACAAGGGTTTATTTAGATGAAGGAATTCACAAGAGTTGAATGCACAAGAGTTGTTATATATGCTTGTGGTTTCATAACTTTATTTGTGTTATGTTAAGCATCTTAAAGTGTAAAACCCAGTACAAGTAAAGACTATGATAAAATGGTCATCATCACAAATAGTACTAACTGTAAATATCACATCCCTTAGTTTCCATTTTTCGTCCAAAAATATATGCTTGTTTGATTCGTCAAATAGTTTAATGGTGTCTCTGAGTATTAGTCAAATATTTAAAATTCCTTTCACAAAGCAAATGGATCTTGTTGATCTAAATCAGTACATTTCGTTTGTATTTATTATTTAATGATGTCACTAGTTACATTTATGTGTCATAAATAACTTTTTGAATCTATCTTAATTTTTATTCTTTTTTGAAATGGTGCAGAATGAGTTGGATTGCTTGCAGTTACCTGATGCAGTCAGATGGCGGATTCAGACCGCCATGCCATTTGTTTTCCCTTCTGCAAGATTCTCAATCTCTTGTCAACCACCCAATGTTCCAGTTTCTGCCCTAGGGTTTCTTCAACCAAGTGTATCATTTCCCGGGCCATATCCCGGGAATCTTAGAAATAGTCAAGTCTCTTCTTCACGCACCATCTCAAACGGGCCAGGAAAGGCCAGCAAGCCAGTGTCCTCGCAACCCGATACCGATATAGAGATTGACCCGTGGACCCTTTTGGAGGATGGGGCAGGATCTGGCCCATCTTCCATAAACGCAGCTGCAATTGCAGGAAGTGATCATGCTAATCTCAAGGCATCAAGCTGGCTCAAGGGTGCTGTTAGGATTAGGAGGATGGATCTGACTTATATTGGTGCCATAGATGACGACAGCTGATTATAACCAAAAGTCAAAGTCAAACCCTGGTTCAGGTAATCATTAACTTGTAAAATTACCATTTTGGGGTCAGGGCCAGCCTCCTAACCAGCAATGAACAATTTTGTGGTTGATCATATTCTTTTTGAGGGCATGGGTAGTCAGGGATCTATCCGGATGCATTCCTTTTGGCTGATTTGGCTCACACTTGGCTCGATGACTAACCAACCCCTTGGACAATAGTGGCTCAGTCCTGGACCTTATGGTTCGGAGATTTGTTGTATATATAGGGATATCATTTGGTTTTCACTTCTCACCAACCCAAAAAAAACATGTGAAAGAAAAAAAATGAGAGAATGATCTGCAGTTGTCTGTTTTCTTGGCTCTTTTAATATTTATATCTTGCTCTCTCTCACACACACTTGTGTATTATTATTGTTTGCTCATATAGAGTATAAGGAAGTTAATTCCTTTCCCCAAGTTAGAATCGTCGAATCTAGAGCAATAAACTTATATAGACTTGTATCTCATGTAGTGAAAGTTGTAACTCTGCTTTGGATTTGACTATCTTTGCTTTAGATGTTTTTACTTTGTTGATGCTTTACATGAAAGTGGATGAATGTTTTTAGATGCCATATTTTCGTAACGGTCTGACCCATCTTGTTATATGTAAGAAAATGGGGGAGATGGCCTTTTTTTATTTATGTAGTGAAGTTTCTTGATAGGCTCAAATCAATGTTTTCTTTCTCATAGGTTTTGGGACTTTATGTATGTTAATATGATGTTGGCATAGTAAAGTTATATGTTAACTCCTCAGAAGCTTCCTGTTACCCATTGATGTTGGAACTTTTGTTACAGTTTCTAGATTGTATTTCCAAGTTCTTGGTCTTTATTATTTGGAAGAAGTTGTTTTGTTGAAAACCCTTGTTCCCAATTCCCAAATACAATTTGAAATTTTTTTTGAAGGGATTTTAGGGAAATAAATCAAAACTTCTCTGTTTCTTGATTTTTATTGCAATCTCCGACTTTCTTTTGTAAAAAAGTGGTTCAATTTTTAATTTTCTTTGTAAAAATCTTGTGCCCATTTCCTGTATTTTGTATGATTTTTTTCAACTTTTTAACATCAATTCCTGACTTTTGATGTCAAAATGTTTATTCATATATAAATTCTATATTTTCGGAATCTATTTTTTTTATTTGAGAAATCATTGTTCTAGTTCTTAATTTCTTGTCCAAGTTACAGTATTTACTAAATTCTGAGAAACCCATTATCAGATTCTTAATTTTAATGCATTTTGTTGTTGGCTATTGTTTGTTGATTTGCAGGGTGTATAAAGAAGAGAGATTTCTTGTTTTTTCTTTCTAATTCTTAATTTTAATCAAGAATGGAAGGGTTGATCATGGGTCTCAAGAACCGCGATGAATGGAATGTTTCAGTAATTGTAATCCATGTGTTCAAAGATATTTAAACTACGAATTGAACCTTATTTTATTAAACATTTTGTTACCAAAGCCAAAAGAATAACTAGTTCTTTTGAAAATCGAATGTGTCAAAAGTGGTTAAATCGAGAACCGGCTGAGCCACCGGTAAATGTAATCATCAGGCAACAAACCAGACGGTTTTGGCATTACCCCGTTATACTGGAACCAATTTCCAACAACTTTTTCTGTGAAGGCCATAAGCGGCTCCCACTTGCGCCAACCACATGATTGTGTTAATGCTTCTTGTTTTCAAATATGTATAAAATCTTTTGGTTCTTGAGACTGGTGTGACTGATTGAACCGGCTAACTCACTGGCGGTTTGATTTTTGAAAACCACAAGAAGAGGGTATTTCTCAGTCAAACTTTGCTAGTAAAGCAATCCTAACATTCTTCTTCTTCTTGGCTACTCATGGATTTATCTACAAACAGTACATCTTCAATCCAACCCACAATATTAAATGCCAACCCTTCCAAAACCCTTGAGTAGCTTTCCAATATAGCTTGTCCTACATCCTACAAGTAAAAACAATGATTACTTTGTAAGACACAACCAAGTACGACATTGTATGACTTAAAATTTTAGGTGTACACGAACTATTGTACTTAGACACCTTTTGTCAAGAACAATCACTTGTTTCTTTAAAAAATTTAGTGTTCTCACATTTTCCTAAGTCATCTGAACAATAGTTTGTTTACAATGGAAAATCAAGCACGATTATTGAAAGAACAACCGTTATGTTCAACTAAATGTTCATAACAAATGAGAAGGTTTCAAGTACTTACCTTGTTGTGTTGAATCTTGCTTGTGTCTAGTGTTGTTTGTGCAAGTTCGGGAAACCGTTGTTTTAAGCTAAACAACAATATTTCTGCTCTTTCGGCTAGTACCACATTCTTTTCGCCCTCCATGTGTTCTTTAACAGTTTCCCACGATGATTTTGGATAATTTGAGCATGCTTTTTGTTTCCATATGAACATTGAGGCCTCAATACGATCAGCTAACTCAAGTGCTTCATGTTCTGAGCTTATGTTGAGACAATCAAGAAGGTGTTCAGGGATGAATCTGCTTGTAGACATCATGTATCGGTATATTGTATCACCTACACTTGTTTTTCCACTCTGAAAACAAAGATAAAAGGAGTTCAATTGCAAGTGTTGGTTGGATTTTGAACTATATAAGAGTGAAAAGTGGAACAATCAAGAATTTGCAAACATGACTTTCAAGAAAATATTGCATTAACATTCCTTCCATAGACCAGCCTTAGTTTTTTGATTTGCAATTTATGGTTTTTCTTTTTACAGATGTGGTAGTTCCAACCCGTTTACCTAGAAATGGGTTGATTTGGGTTATATTTCAGGTCAAATGGGTAAACTTAAAAACTTGGTTAGATTGGAGGATCAGATCAAATGGATTGAAACTTTATAGTTACTCTTAAGCTACCTCTTAATCACATTATTTAAAAGATTAGGTAAGTAATGCAATAATACTGTTTCCTTAATCATGTTTAATATGTTAGCTATTTACTAAAGTTCAAGAAGAAGGGACTAATATTGTTAACCCAACCTGACCCAGCCCGTATAGAAAATTAGCAGTTCTGACCCAACCTGCCCGACCTACCATTTATCCACTGTATACTCGTAACAACAATGGTCAATTTACAACAAAGAACAAGTACCTTAGGAAGAGAAGCAATATACGAATGTGGGACGGTCATATCAGAAAGAATGCAGCTGTTGATAGCCATTGCTGCTTTGTGTATTTGATTTGCTGACTCACGTTTCTGTCTCAAATGTTTCTTGGCGGTCTCCGAGAGGCCGCCAGCTGATACACGCGGAAGTGGCAGCCACCATTTTTCTTCTTTCCTCTGAGGCTGAGGAATTCCCCGGAATGACCCGCTTCGTGAGTTTCCCGACATGCTTCCTTGTTCATCATACCAGAATTCTGTTTCTTGGAAACTATCCAGTATTTCCTATGGATTCATTTTAACAATATTCAGAGATAAAAAACATTGTAACTGGAAGATTTTGATCTTTATTTTTAACAACTTTTTAACATGTTTAAGAGATGTTTAATTTTTCAAACCATTGGATTGACTTTTTGTTTCCTAAGAGCAATAGTTTTAGTTATTTATTATTTTTTTTTACTAAAATACAAAATAAACACTTTCTTTTCAAGAAGTAGCAATTTTAGACAAAAAAATGTCAAGTAAAAAGTTTATATTTACATTTACCCTCTCAGTTTTTACATATAACTCGTAATGGCCTTACTATGAGAAGTGCATCGAGCTTAATTAATGCAGGAAGGTTGATATCTATATCTGATCTCGGCTGGCTAATCATCATCTGAAAATTATTTAAACAAAAGCTATCACAATCTTCAAATCAGAAAATGCATAATAATCATGACTGATCAACTTAATAACTATTCTTGCACTTATAAGAATAAGCAATTTAAACAAACTTTAAAAATGCAAATACAAGACCAATAACAATCACCAGTTTTTTTTTTAATTTATATTTCAATAAGTGCCAGTTATTGCCAGGCCCAGCTGTAGCCAAGCCTTTATTACAAAAATCATTTCTGGTACCTCCATGGACGGTCTGTTCTGTAAGTTTTGTGATGCTGGAACGAATTCAACGATGTAATCACATACAGATAGTAAGCAAGTCATTTCCCTTTTCCACATCCTCTTTTTATCTGGATACAACGGTTCTAACCTCTGGTGCTGCCCAAACACAGAAACTACAATATACAAAGATTGAAAGATAGGAAAAACTTATTGACTAAAGAAAATAAAATGTACAACTTGTAAAATCATAAAGAAAAGACTACACACCATAAAGATTTGTTATAGCATTAGAGACAGTAACAGCAGTTGAGACTCCTTTGCCACTGCCTGACATATCTTCCCCTAACAAAAGCTTTGAAAATCGTTCTTTCATCATATCAAGCTCTGCATCATACATGATTATATAACCAATAAGTTATTGATAGAACCATTGATTTAACCAATAGTATAATCTGTTACAGAACCATTGATTTAAAGCTTTGGCATACAATAAATTATTACAGCATACAAAAGCTTTGATTATTTAACCAAGAAATTATTGATGAAACTATTGCTTATTTAACCAATAAATTAATGTAGCATACAAAAACTTTGGCGATGATATAATTTGTTGATAGAACCATTGATGTAAACAAAAATATAATCTGCTGAATCTGTTTCAAATAATATATCTATAAGAACTAATTAAAAAGCTGCAAGCCTATAAGTTATAACCATTACAGAGAGCAAAAGATATATAATACAATCAAAATAAAATCTTTAAATTTGGGATTTTAGCCTCTTTATAGCTATTGCTTTTAATCAACAATGCAACTTGATTATAAAAAATTATGTGAAATAATCAAGAAAGAAAAAGACCTTCAGTATGCATACATGATGAAGATTTTGTAAAGTTCTTTATAAATAACTAACTAACTGAATTACAACAAAAACTCACCCAAATCAGTAGGTTTCTGATCATTGAGCTTATCTTCCTTTTCTACCTTGTGATTATGTCCGATTGCTCTGAATCTCGAAAGGGTTGGCCGGAAAGGTGATCTTGCGGTGGCTGGCCAGCATACCGGAGAATTTGAATCTGACGAGCAGCTATTAAAATCATCTGTTAATTGCTCAGAAAAAGCCGAAGTCTCTGAATTAGTTCTGCAGTAACCAGAAGAATCACCACTGTGGGTTGAATCCATTGATGATGACTGAAAACACAGATCAGACAAAAAAATGTTTTGGTGTTCAGTGCTGCATTAAAACAAACAGTTGGTGTGCAACAGTCAAAAGTAATAAGATAAATACCGTTAATCAATGATTTTGTATTTGAAACAATTCCCTCTGAATAATCATTCTTCAAAATCAAATTTATTTTTCAAGAAACTGAAACTGTGATCGTAAATTTCAACACTTCTGAATCACACACACGGTTGATGAAGATGATATCCGGAACAAAATGATTGCTTCACCTTGTGCTTCTGTGTAATCTGGTTACTGTCATTGTATTTAAATAAAATAACCAAAACCTTTTAGTTCTTGGTGGGAAGTGGGAACACATTTTTTATTTTTATTCCCAATAAATTAAAAATAAACTAATGCGATAAGAAAGTCAAAAACTAGACATGATCACATATAATATAAACAATGGGAATGATGAAAACAAAATACGTAATTTTATCAAGTATTAGTATTGGGGGAACATTTAATAAATGACGGATTAGACATGATTTGCTAGACCACTGATCGAGAAGTTAAACGAGCCATACTCGACTTATTTACACCCCTGAACTTAAAATGATTAAATAAGTCTCATTTTCTCATTTTCACAAAAAAACCGGTTTGGAAATCCAAACCGGTTCGGAACCGGAAACCGAACCGTCCAAGAACCGGTTTTTTGTGAACCGGTAGGAACCACCGGTTTAAGACATTTTCGCGACGAACGGTTTAAGACCGGTTTTTTGTGAACCGGTTTGACGAACCAGTTTAAACCGGTTTAACGGTCACAAAATCGAACTAGCCGTTGGAAAACGGCTATATAGCCGTTAGAACCAATTTTTGATCGTTTTTTCATCCATTTTAACCCCAAACACATTATAAATAGGTAGTGGATGTTTTGGTTAAATCACACTTCTCAAACCCGCTCTCTACACTCTCGTTTGTAAAAAAAAAACGCTCGAAAACGCTCAAAAAATGCTATGGCAGGTTCTTCAAGTTTTGGTGTTTCCTTTTCCGAAGTTAGCGTTGTGAAAATCATACCAACAACGAGGAACCCCGCAATTTGGTCAAACTACGATCTATGTGAGATGTCTAACGGGTTGGAACGTGCTCGTTGCAAAAATTGTGGTGGGTTTTTTAAAAAGGAATCAAACTCAACTCTAAAAACTCATATGGAAAAATCTTGCCCGAGTTTGAAGAAAATTCCGGGTGAGGGTCAAGCATCTATGACAAGCGAGGGTGGAATTTGGAACTTCGATCCAAATATTGTTCGAGATAGAATGGCGAAATTAGTTATTCAAAGAGGTTTGCCGTTCAACCACTTCGACAACCCGCTCACGACGAGGATGATTCAAGAAACCCTTCAACCACGTTATCATCAAGTAAGTCGTAGTACTCTTAGACGTGATTGTCTAAAAATGTGGAAAAAAGCAAAAAAAGAATTAATTTTAGGTTTTGAAAAATTGGAAACCGTGTGAACTTAATCACCGACGTTTGGTCGGCTCCACATGGTATTCCCGACTCATATATTTGCGTTACCGCTCATTGGGTTGATCCCAATACGTGGCAAATAATGAAACGTACAATCGCGTTTGAGATGTTTGAATATTCGCACACGGGTCAAAATTTATTTCACATTTTAGATGGTGTGATAACCGATTTTAAATTACAAAATAAATTATTTTCAATATCTTTTGATAATGCCTCAAATAATACAAATGCGGTTCAAAAATTAATATTAAAATATAATCCGATTTGCAACGACGCTTTTTTCCATAGTCGATGTATTGCACACATCATCAACTTAGCCGTGCAAGACGGGCTTGCGGTTGAACCCGTTATTGAATTAAGTAATGCATTTCGAGTCATGCTTAAAGACGTTTTTAGTAGTAGTAAAAAAAGATACCGTGAATATATTAGATTATGTAACGATACGGGTTTGATTTGCTTAGGTCCCAATTGGGACCTCCCAACAAGATGTAATTCATCTTATAAAATGTTTCATAGTGCTATACGTCAAAAAGATACTTTAAAATTTTTTCATGATATGCTTTCCTCAAAACCGCGTCGTAAAATTCAAAATTTTTCGTCTACGAGTTGGGACATTCTTGAAAATATAACCGAATTGCTCGAAGTTTTCAAAACCGCCACTACTTTTTTATCCGGGGTTTATTACCCCACAAGTCCCTTGGCTCTTAAACAAATATTTCTAATGTGTAACAAATTAGCCGAACTTGAAAATAAAAATACTCTTTTTACGAGAATGATAAAACCGATGAAAGAAAAATTTGTTAAAT
Source organism: Smallanthus sonchifolius (assembly GCA_023525975.1). Lineage (NCBI taxonomy): Eukaryota > Viridiplantae > Streptophyta > Magnoliopsida > Asterales > Asteraceae > Smallanthus > Smallanthus sonchifolius. The sequence goes on from CM042042.1 coordinate 521,172, forward strand.
ATTTTAAAGAAATGCCTCCGGTTATAACTTGTGCCGCCGCATTAAACCCTACAATTAATGTTTACGGTGTTGAAACCTTGATTGATAAAATAACTTACGATTTGGATTTGAATGATGCAGATATTCATTTTTCAACAGTAACAAAAACTTATTTTAACAAATGTTTGCAAGATTTGTTTGATATTTATTTACATAAATATGGTACAACACAAACTCCACATGATACGATGGGCGCGGGTGCATCAAGTAGTAGCTCGAGGAATGTGAACTTAAATTTGTATAACGAAATGAGAAATGAATTTACTAAACGGGCTAGAGGATCCACCCCGAGTAGCGAACTCGGAAGGTATACGGGAACAAACTTTTTATCATTTATGAGTCCGGATGTTTTTGAGGACTTTGATATTTTGGCGTGGTGGAAAGGAAACGAATCTACTTTTCCTGTCCTTTCCGCCATGGCCCGTGATTTACTAACCGTCCAAGCTTCCACGGTAGCTTCGGAATCCGTTTTTCTCTTAGTGGCAGGGTTTTATCTATTCGAAGAACTAGACTCACTCCCGCGGCAATGGAAATGTGCATTTGCTTGAAAGACCATTTGGATGCGGTAGATAGGAGTTCGCTTGAAGACGAAATTGAAGTTGAAGAATTCATACACGAATCTGAGGTCAACCAAGGATTGGCGAGCCCACTTACAAATGAAGAACTCGCCGAAGATGATAGACTACGAGGATCCACTAGTAACTCCGAGAATGACGGCGAAAATTAAACAAAAAAACTCCAAAAAAAAAATATTATTCTTTTTGTCGAATTGTAATGTTTAATTTTGTAATGTTTTGTGATTTCCGAACTCCTACAATATGAATAAACGTTGAACTTTATGTTTTTATTTGTTAAATATTTATTATTATTATTATTTTTTTTAATAAAACCGGTTTAAACCGGTTCACCAACCCGAACCGGTCCAGAACCGAACTGAACCGGTTCAACAGGTTCGAGATTTTATATATGATAAACCGGTTTAACCCGAACCGGTTTTAGTCAAAACCGGTTTAACAATTGCGTTGACCAAACCGGTTCGGGCCGGTTTGGAACCGGTTCGGTTCAAAAACCCGGTTTGTGCACCTCTACTTGTAGGTATAGCCTTGTAGGTATAGAATCGAAATTCGTGATTAGCGAAAAGGTCTGAAATCGTGATGAGGCAATTAGCAAATTGTCGTTCTTCATATCGCGTGAAGCGTTAATATGAAATTTCGAGACATTGATGGATCAAGATTACCACTACTTTTTTATCAGGTTAAATCTTTTAAAATTTTAAATGAGTAGTTGGTTAACTAAATATGGGCTTAATTGTCTAAATGTGTAATGAGTTAATTAAATATAAGTTTAATTGACTAAGTTTTTAGTCCCGTTTATTCCAAAAGTCCAATTAAGTTATTAGTTTAAGTGAGGTCGGTGTTAAAAATTAAATTTTCTTGGGGTCGGTGTTAAAAAATAATTCGTTTGGGGGGTCGGTATCAAAATTTCATTGGGGTCGGTCAAGATTATGTCGCATATATAACAAACAGAAAAAAATTTCTATCGGGGTCGGCCAACCCACCTATCATATGCTAGGTACGCCCACAGTTGTCAATAGCGCTTGTAGCGCGCGCTATAGCGCGCTACATAGCGATTCGTTAAGGCCCCGATATTTCCATTTCTCGACCAGATAGCGACTTTTTTATTATTTTCATATAATGGCGCTCGCTAGGGTTTTTATTTCCTGCGTTCGGTTCGTAACACTCCAGCAGGCAGGAACAACGCTCGCTAGGGTTCTTCCTCTTCTCTTTCGCGCCCAGCTCCTTCCTTCTCCACCTTCTAGTTTGATTCGAGCATAAGCAGAACTCCAGTTCATCCTTCTCCACTTAATTGTGTTCGATTCCTGCAGCCAAGACTCCAGTTGTCCTTCTCCATTTATACTTCTGCTCAGATTATATATCGAATGGGAAAGGATCCTGATCCAGGGTGGACTTACGGGACTTTGGTAGAAGGAACAAAAAACGCAGTAAGATGCAATTTCTGTTTTTTTGTTTCAAAATCCGGGATTACAAGGCACAAGCATCATCTCGCTTGGGATTCCCTGAATGTGGCGAGATGTCCCAAAGTTCCCAATGAAGTCAAAGCTTTATTCAAAGAACATTTTGAGAAAAAGAAACGTTCAAGAGAAATGATGAATAGCATACCACATTTTGACGATGTGGTCGATTTAGATGAAGACGATGAAGAAGATGAGGTAGAAATTAATCGTAGTGAAGCTAAATCAAAGGGAAAGAAGCCCATGTCATCGACCGGTTCAACAACAGATGCTTTTAATAAAAAAGCAAAAGGCACCTTATATTCGGTATTCAAGCCGTCGGTCGTATCGGGGAAGAAAGGGGGGAACTTGGTTGGAAGTAAATAATATAACGACGTCCAAAAGAAGCTTAGACTTGATGCGGTGCAAAAGTTTTGCCGTTGGATGTATGATGCGGGTGTTTCTTTCAATTCGGTAAAGTACGATAGTTTGGGGCCCGCATTGAAGCGATTGGCCGATACGGTTGTGGAATGAAACCCCCTAGCTATCATGAGGTACGTGTTCCGATGTTGAAGCTAGAGATGGAACATACCAAACAGATTATGCAAGATAATGAGGCTGAGAAGTCAAGTTATGGTTGTTCTTTGATGGCTGATGGATGGAGGGATCGGAAAGGAAGGGCGTTAATCAACTTCCTAGTAAACACTCCTTGAGGAAGCATGTTCATTGAGTCGGTTGACGCCTCTAGCTATTCTCACACAGGTGAAAACATGTTCAATTTATTTGACCAATTCATCAAAAAGGTTGGGCCGGAACATATTGTTCAAATTGTGACGGATAGCGCGAGTAATAACGTTAGTGCCGGTAAGATTTATAACAAAGTATTCATTTTTTTTAATTTTTAAGATTCATAATCCCCTAACACTTATTTTCCATTGGTAGGCAAACTTGTGGAAAAAAAATATCCACACATATATTGGACTCCTTGCGTGGCCCATTGCATCGACTTGATGTTTGAAGACATCTTTAAGTTGTCTCATTTGAAGAAAACTCTTGAAAGGGTAATTGCGGTGAACACATACATATACAACCGCACATTACTGCTAAACATGATGAGAGATTTCACCGGGCAAAAAGACATGGTTAGGCCCGCAAAGACTCGATTTGCTACCGCTTTCATCACACTCAATTGTTTCAAAGCAAACAAGAAGAACCTAAGAAAAATGTTCACTTTCGAATAGTGGACAAAAAGCAAGTTCTCAAAGGAGACGGGTGGTAAGCAAACAGAAAATACTATATTGTTGCCTAGCTTTTGGAACAATGTAAATATTGCTGTGAAAGTTGGTTGTCCGTTGTTAGGAGTGCTTCGTTTAGTTGATGGAGAGAGAAAGCCTCCTATGGGTTATATTTATGAGGCCATGGATAGGGCAAAGGAGATGATTGCTGCCTCTTTCAAGAACAAAGAAGAAACGTATAAAGACATTTTCAAAATAATTGATAAAAGGTGGGACTGTCAGTTACATCAACCTTTGAATGCAGCGGGATATTACTTGAATCCGAGTTTGTACTACAACGATTCGAAAGTGGAGGATAATGGTGAGATTGTAAGTGGGTTAATGTCATGCATTAGTAAGTTGGCATTGACCGAAGATGAGCAGGAGAAGATTCATTGTGAGCTCCCATTATATCGACGTGCTGAAGGGCTTTTTGAAAATCCAATGGCAAGGAAGATGAGAACAAAACTTGCACCGGGTATACTTTTATTTATATATATATATATATAATTTTAATATAATGTTTAAGAAAGTTTACTTTAACTAAATTTTTTATTTTGTTATTAAAATAGCGGTGTGGTGGATGCAATACGGAGCATCGGCACCGGCACTAAAAAAATTTGCGATCAAGGTGCTTAGTTTAACGTGTAGCTTGTCGGGGTGCGAACGCAATTGGAGCGTATTTGAACATGTAAGAAATTTAGTCTTATTTAATATTTAATAAAAATAATAGTTATTAACTTATTATATTTCATTTATGTAGCTTCATTCTAAAAAAAGAAGTCGACTCGACCAACAAAAGCTTAATGATCTTGTGTACATTAAGTATAATCGGGCTCTAAGAAGAAGGTATGATATGCGTGATACGATTGACCCGATTATCTTAGATGATGGAAGATGTTAATGAGTGGTTGATGGAGGCCTTAGAGGAGTTAGATGAGGATGAAGAAAATGCCCCGGTGTTCGAGGGTGAAGATTTGACATATGGTCATGTTGCGGCAGCTACGGGGGCGGGTGAGGCGCCTTATTCGACAAGAGCTAGTGGTAATAAAAGGGGTGCCAAATCCAAGACCTCCTCATCGAGATCAAGGCCTAGAGGTTTAGTAGATGAACCTGATTATGATTTTGATGTAGATGCCGAAGAAAATGATGTTGCGGCTTTTAAAGATTTTGTGCCGACATCGGCTCCCGATGATGATGATGAGCCGGAATTTTTTGATGTATCGGACTAGTAATAGTGTATTTTCGTTATTTTGGTGATGTGACTGTTTATTTTGTTGATTATATTTGCTACAATAGTTGACTAAATGTATTTTTATAATTTTCTATTATTTTACCGTTAAACACGAAATACCGGTCGCTATTTACCGCTATTCGTTACGTAGCATATAGGTACCTTGTCGCTATTTACCGCTATTCGCTATTGACAACTATGGGTACGCCACGCCACTGAACACCACGTACAAGTGTTATATAGTTCTAGTGATTTTATACCTAAAATTAGTCATGTAATTAACGTGTATATATATATGTCAACATCTAAAGATTAAATGATGACTTACGAGTTACGCCTATGCTTTGAATATACCCGTATGAAACAAGGTTCATATCAGTAGGCCCAAAGTTTAAAAACATATGACTTTAATGGATACCAATCACAACTATAAAATGACTTCCAAGCTCATAATTCTTTGGGCTTTATAAAAAAATTATTTATAGAATTCAAACAAATGACATAATTGTTGGCTGGTCAACCCAACCCAACCCAGGATCTATAATAGGTGATCGAAAACGGGTCATGCTAAAACAAGAAGCCAGAACACAAAAGTCTGATCTTTCCAATCTTTAAACTGTAACAAACCTATTCTTTGAAGTGGTCAACAAACTCTAATACATTTTAAGATGAGTAATTTCCGAGTACTTACATCAACATTGAGACGATGGTTTGTTTGCAAATAGTAGCCAAAAGAGGTTAGCAATAAAGTCAACGACTCATCATACAATTTCAATTTTGTTCACAGGCCGCCGTTTTTACTCATATTATACCAATCAAGAACTATCTCATTATATTTGCATGAAGTTTTCATCTCAGGTTGACCATTTTCTTGTAAAAGCAGGGTGAATCGTTTCTTGTTTGAAGGAATCTAGTTTATCCATTCTAGATATACAAACTTTCATCCGCTTCACAAGTAATGGCATTGCTGAAGCATTGTTAGAAATCTTCTGTTTGATTGTTTCTACTTTTTCAGCGTGCTCCCGATCCTCTGAATCATGATGTGTTCTCACATCTGCACAAGTTAGGGAATAAGTCAATCCTAACAAATTATACTTGAACTTTGAAAACTCAAATATATTGTACTTGATCACTCAAACAAAAATTGTTGAATAAACTGAAAGCATAACACTAAAATTTTGCAGAGTTGAAGTAACAAAATAGAAATCAACACTAGCCAATAGAACAGTCCTTGCTTGGTCCTGGATTAACCAACTTTGCCATCCCAAATCACTGACCACATGGTCTGGTTCACTGGTTGATTGCGACCAAGCCTAGCTGGGTGTTCCTGGTCCTAGCCCTTGCTCAGGATGGTCTTGATTTGGTCGTGCTTCAAATGCTCATCTTTAGGTGCATCTAGTAGGCTCCTTGGCCATTCAAAGTACACATTTCTATACAAGCACCTTAGATCCATGAACCTACTTTAAGAATATTTGATACCAGCTGTACTTGATCAACTAAGCACTAAGGCGTCTGTGTGCAAGCATGAAGATTTGAATTGGTGACTAGGGAGCAAGATATATGGAAATGGAAGATTATCTAGGCCGTTCTTTTTTGACAATCTAGAATTACCTATCTACCATCAGACAAATGGAGATGAGTCTCACCGACATCAGTATTCTTCTTTTGAAATACTGCTTTCACTTATAAATTGCATAACATATGAGCAAAACATAGTTATTCTTTCACTGTTTTGAGCAAATGCAAGTGTTGTTTGTTCATTTTGTTTTTTGAATTTTTGCCATGGAGAGCAATTAAACAGCATACGCAAGTGCAGGGGCCTTAACTCATCATACTATGCAACAATTTTACACTTATGGATATTAGTACTTTCTATCCCAGGCAATCCTAAATCAGCTCCATCTTTTAGTAAACCTAGAAACTAGTATACTAACAGGAATGATTCAAATATCAAATCATCTGTTAAAAGCCTAAACAAAATTCTCAACACATTATAGCAACAGAATTCAAAATTCTCACCTAGATCGGAATTGCAAGAAGGTCCAGGATACGAATGATTATCAATAGGCGGTCTCTGAGCAGAAATAATGGAAGCGAGAGTATCCTTGAGCTGTTCTGGTAATGTCTGTCTGAAATCGGCGATCTTCTGTGCCATCAACTTCACATCTTCCTCTAAAATTTGAAGCTCCTCAATTTCTTCTGTGTTCGGTTCTTCGGGCTCATGCTGCTCCTCCATCTCCACTGATTTAGGGATCGCACAATGAATTTAGTGTCTGCGTATGGCGTATTTGGGGATATAGGGTTTTGAAACTGGGAAATTAGGAAAGCGAACTAAATGATAAGAAATAAAATATATACGTACGAAATTTTACCCAAATCTTCTGTGCCATCAACTTCACGTAACGGTTCTAAATTAAATTCTATTGTTGCCTTTATAAGTAAAATTTTATGTAAAAATAAAATAAGATTGCATTTGTACCTTGAAGTTAATGGATGGTTTTTGATGACGATGATATCACATGACTCAAATATGATGTCGTTAATTGGTCAAGTGAAAAAATGACATTGTATGTGGTCGAGCAAAATATTATTGGTAGTAACGGAGATCGATGTCAAAATGTTGTAGTCTAGCAGTATATAAAGGTGTAGTAAATGTGTTCATCTTCAAATGGTTAAGGGTTCTAGTCTTATAGTGAATATTAGTGTAGATTTGGATTACGTTTAGAAGGTTTGTGAGCTAGCCGTTATAAAAAAATAATAACGCAGATTGCTCAAAGAGAGGAAGCAATCAGTCATGTAGTGTTGCATCATCTACACCAACGTTACATGTGTATGAACTAAAGTTTTATCACCAACCATTCCAGCACTACCGAAACCCAACAAACTGGTCTTGAAACCAGGCAAGATGAGCACGGTTATGAACATGCACCCGTTTATCATCATGTTCCTCGATATTATCAAATATAATGAGCATATCAACTTGCTCGTGCATTTCAATATTGTGATAAACTAGTAGGTTATAACCCGCACGACTTAGTAAAAGTAAAAAAAAATATGTATGTTACTATAAATAAGTAAAGTATAAGAAAAAGTAGTTAGGTTAATATAGAAATTTAATGCTTGTTACTATAAATAAGTAAAACAATAGAGTATAAAAAAATTAATTACGTAAATATTAAAAGAAGTTGTAGTTTAAATAAATAAAAACATTAATTATCGTATTATAACAGAACCATGTGCATGGCATGGGTAAGCATAAAAACTAATTAACCGAAAATATGAACCAAAATAACCAAGGTTCGGTTTTAATGTCTTTTATAACCAACTATATTGGTTCGGTTTCATTTACATAAATTTACAAAACCAAACTAACTGAACCAAACAAAAATATAATCAAACCATTAGAAATCGAACCCTACCACACCAAAACACTGTTTGAATGCTTGATTTTGTTACAATTTTATTGTTTTGGTAAATGTTAGAAAATCTTTAACTAATGGTGAAGTCAAATTATTAAATTTGTTAATATCTTTTAACTTTGTCAAAGCATAATTTGTATTAAACTTGGCCCAATAAAGTCAAGCCCAAAAATGAAGGGACAGTGCAAGTGTGCAACTGCAAGGTTAACCAAACCGTTTTATATAACTAACCTACGGGTCCGGTTTTGACGATTTTTAGGTCAAACCGTAAGCCAAACCGTTAGTAACGGTTTTTGATCATCGAAAACCGAAATCAAACCATTGAAAACTAAAACCAAACCATACTGAACCGTTTTATATAACTAACCTAGTGTTGGGTTCATCTACAGTAAATCAATCAGTTAAGCATAGTCGTATATACCATAGGAAAAAAGACCAGAGACATTAACACGCGGTATGAAATTCATATTTCATAATCTCAAGCTTGACGAACAAAGAGCTGTGTAACCCTTTTCATATCGTTTTATTAACATAAATACTAACCATATACATATACTAAGAAACCTATAACTACAACAGGCCATTCATTCTTTAGGGCATTCAACATTTCCGTTGTTCTCGTGTGAAAGAAACGTAAATGTGATAATGTATAAACACTTATCTTGGTGATGAACTGTTAATGTTAGATCGATTAGTTTGCTCATCACCAGATGTTGGGTGCCCATTTAATGATGGGTTCCTGGATGCAGCCTCTTTTTTCATAACTAAAGTTTCTCGAATCTTTTTCTCACTTTTGATTGCCTCTTGTACATTTTCACAAACTCGTATGCAGAGCTCGTCTAGAGAAAGCATCTGAAAAGGTTCTTCAATGAGAACTCCCACCTACAAATTCCCATCTAATAAGGTTATTGTTTGACTTTTAAGGTCAAATAGATTGATAAACACTTCAGAATTCGTTAGTAAATTTTTTCAGCTTTAAAGTTTAAACCAAATAGTTGATTATTACTTCACAGATAATAATTTCTTGTTATCAGGTTTGTAATGATATCCATAAAAAAACTGAATTCAAAAGGTCAAATCTAGTTATTTCATATTCGTACATTCAACCTTAAACGTCTAATTGTAGTCACACGAGAGATATTAGAACTCCCACCTGCAAATAACCTAACCAGGCTTAGGTTGTTAACTACCGAGAGTCTGAGACATATCCAATAAAAAAATGCTATTGTTTGACTTTTGAAGTCAAAGGGAATAATATACGAATGCATCCTCTCAATTTTCATCCGGAATTTAAATGATCTATATCAAACCTTATAACAAAAACTGCAAACTGGAATGCATCTTGAAACAGAATCAATGTGTAACAATCTTGCACTTGACAAGGCAACTAGTTTCAATTGGAAAATTAGATATTTTGACCTTCAAAAGTCAATGGGTAGAGAGAAAGACCTCTTCTATGCAGAATAACGAAGCTGCGCTGACAAATGTAGCAGGAACCACAATCCAGTTACAATCATCCCATAGTATAATTGGGAGAGTAAGATGCCATAACACAAGAAATCTTGAAGTCAAACGAGTGTAAGAAAGAGGGATGGGAATGCCCACGATTTGCTCACAAACACCGATACCTTCATGGAAACAAGTAACTTTCGATTCCTGCAATTTAATGCACAAACTTTTACTACAATATACCATTTGACTTTTAGGTCAAATCTATAACTTCTCGGTTAGAATTTAGTCATTTTACCAATACAGTCTGCTTTGGCTCCTCTATATCAAGAAGCTTCATACTTTGAGATATGAACTGGATGATGCAGAGTGGGTGATGATTTGAACTAAGAAGTATTTGAAGATCATCATCCTCAAGCAGACCGTGAAGATCTCTTCCTATATCAGACTCGTTAACCAAATGGCACTGCATTCAAAGTTTAAACATTCTTAACAACTTGCCCAACTACAAGATCCTAAACATATATATAATAATTGAGAGCTAATTAAGTTCCCCAAACTTGTTTTAATCTATTTCCATTCACAAAATCATCACTAATCTTCAAGAAACACTAAGGGACTGTGCTTTCTTTTTGCACTATTACAGAAATGAAACAAATAGTAAAATTGAATTCATTTGTCAAATGTTCATATAGGAAACATGATTTACAGCATGTTCCATCTATGTTTATCATGTATATTAAAAAAAACTAAAATATTATTTATAGATAGTATTTTAAAGTGTTAGCTTTTAAACACTAAAATATGAGATATTCTCATCATCATGGTCAGATTTGCACAATCGATTGTCTAATTTGTTCAAATACTCAAACTCATTGCTCAATCGGATTTTGAAAAATTCACAACCTAATAGGTCGCATCACACACGCATCATGGAATCGCTTCAACTGCTATGCGCGCAATTTAAAACAAAGGTCATGACACATTACAAAAATAGAATCTGCTGCAATTTCAAACCTTAAGAGCAACCGGAAACGCCATAATATACTGCAAAAGTGCTGTCTTCAAAGAAGAATCCTTCTCCACACTAATCATCACCTGCCTCGCAAAGTCATTCGTCCCCGAAATCACCTTACTCCACGCCTTCCTCCCTTCCTCAAACCTCGAATATGAAGCTTCCGTTCTGAAAACCAACAGCAACGCCAACGCCGGCGCCGTCAACTGGTACGGCAAAGAAGACGCTCTAAGCACCGGAAATATCTCCGGCAACAAATGCCAGAGCACCGCCGTGTTATAACTTGCGACAACCGCAGCCACCAACGTAAACGCAAGCACCGGCGGCACCAGCGATAAAATAACCCTAGAACTGAGACTAGACAGCAAATGTCTAAGGTGTCTTACAGAGCTCCGGTGCCGGATCCAGTCTTCATGCTTGTAAAGCGGCCTTCGCTGTTTCATACGCCTCTCCTTGATGCCGTCGGCCCAATCGGGAATCGATCGAAGGATTGAGATCAAGGTTATGGATTTTGGTGGAGGTTAGGGTTTTGAGAGCAGAGGATTTTGGATGGTTTTGATATGAATTTGAGAGGTTTTGAAGGGTGAATTTTGAAGTGAGAAGGTAAGGAGGAAGATGATAGAGTTTGAAATGGGGTTTTGGCGGTTGTCATGGATGGAAATTAGGGTTAATGTTTGAAGGAAGAGGGGGGACATGTTGAGAAGGAAGAGGGGGGACATGTTGAGAAGGAAGTTTGAGAGAGTGGTGGAGTGCAGGGTGGTTAAAAGCAGTTGTGTGAATCAGGTTTTTTTTAATATTTTTTATTTTATTATAAAATTAGTGGATAATTCCTGGTGGTTACCAACCAAACCGTAAAGTTTGACAGTCAACTTTATTTTAACAAATGATAAAAGTTCGTTAACTGAAAAACACGTTAATCGTCAGGTGAACTGTAACCAGTGTTACGTTACTATGACTTCTTTTCAGATTTGTACATTTTTATTATTGAAATATTAATTAGATAGTATTTCGAGAAACATATGCTACTATTTTAGATTTTGAAAATATATAAACAAAAATTAATATATGGCGATTTCAAACATAAAATTAAATATTGTAAGAGGTTCGATATTGTCGTGCTAGGAAGATACTAGAGTGTAAATTGATTAAGCTGCTTGTGAGCTACTCGAGATTGGTTTGTTAAATTAAATCAATGTGAGCTTAAACAAGCTCGTAATAATATTGGAGCTCATTTAAATAAACGAGCTCAAGCTAAATACATTAAATATATATTTACGTCATTATTATTATTATATATAATTATAACAAAAAATAATTAAATAATATATATTATATTATTAACAAAAACTTTAATTACAAATCTTTATACTAATAAATAAAAAACCTAAGAGGACACGTGTCACTTTCTGTTGCATCCTCGACGTGTTTTTTCCGCATCTCTCTCCTATTAAAGATTGATATTAAAAGAATATATTTTTAAATATTTAATATAAATGTAATTATGGATACTTATTATATCATTAACCAAATAAATTTAATATAAATTAACATTTATCAATTACATAAAAATAATTAATACTCGGTCCGTCAAGAGTATTAATATATTATTACATTTTTTTAGTTTTTTATTTATTTCTAAGAGTATTAATATATTATTACACATATTACCAAAAAATCATTTACATATATGTAACAACTTTTTGTTCTCTATTTACTTATACGTAACAGTATGTGTTACGTATACGTAAGCCAATCCTTAAAATGACTTTCTGGTAAAAAAATGTAATATTATATTGATATTTTTATAAATAAAATAAAAAATAATTAATTTTATATGATTTAGTTAAAATTGGTTTTTAGTGGTTTTTGCGATTTTCGTATAACTATGTGGTTTTCGTATGAACCCTCCCCTATAAACCTATATAAATCAAATAAATAAATAAAAAAGTTATTGTATTCACACCATTAATCTTTGGCTTGGCATTAAATGCAACAATAAAACCAGAAAAGAATATGAAATTTAGCTGAATGAAAACCAAGAAACAAAGAGAAGACAAAATGTTCATTTTCACATTTTGTAGACAAACTACACATGTATGTATCTTCGACTTATTAGTTCTTGCTTTACAATCAGATTCCCAACCAAAAGAAACCAAATCTGCTTTCTATCATTCTCATTACACAATTTAATAAACATATAATGGAAAAAAATCAACATCAAACCAAAGGGCAAAATAGTCATTTAACACATACAAAAGAACCATCTTTCATTGGTTCTCATACTTCATTCAAAAGATGCAAAAAATACAAGATAAATAGCAAAGATTTACAGTTGCTACAATGGCAACAACTTGGTTATTGTCCATTTGTAGTGAGTCCAGTTTTCTTGGCTTCAAGGGTGGCTGCCTCCTTGAGTGCCACATTGGCTTCGGTTTCCATTTTAAGGGCAAAAAGCGCGGAGGCTTGTAGATATGAAGCAATGTACCACACGGGTGAGATAACTTGTGCTTGCATGGCGTCACCTAAAGCTTCTTGAGGCATGTCATTCATAAGGTAAGATAAACTACGCCTAGCGTATACAGTTGGAGATACCATAGGTCCGTGTTCAATGAACTGCAAACAAAAAGAAATTGACACACCGTTCAACTTACAAGAATTCAACTATACTCAAGCGTGCATGTATATGTAGGGGACAACTATGGGACCTAAAATAATAAAAATAAAATTCAAGAATTGGGATTAAGTATGTTCACATGTGAATGGATGTCACATGTCACATAGACTTCTTTCACATGTGAATTATATAATATTTACATGTGAATTATAATATGTTTACATGTGAATTATAACATATTCACATGTGAAGAAAAGTTCTCCATCAGTTCTTCTGTTCTCAAGTTTCTTGTAGTTCTCAAATGGACTTTCTTATGTGTATTATGTATACGTATATGTATATGCATACGCATTATAATGTATAAAAAGGCAAGAATAAATACTTGTGTATAGCACTGGACTGCGGTTGCAAATTCTTTGTGCCTAAATGCAGCATCGCCCTTTTTTTTAGCGTTTAGTGACTCTTGCATTTGATCGGTCCACATTTGAAACGAGAGCTGAATTTAGAAACCATAAAAATAAAAAATAATTAGCAAAAGTTCATAAATAATTATTAACATTTTTATGTTTTGACCATTTTCGAGAACAAAAAGGTAGAACAATGACTAAACCTCAGTTGTTTGTCCTTCATCATCTTTATACGAAAGCTTTTCCATGACCACGTGAATTGCATTCAAATCCATTCTTAAGCAAGCTTCACCAAGTGGAGATCGAGGTGAGAATGAAGTAGTTGTTTGGATTCCCATTAAATCGTATGAAGGAACCTGAATGTAAAAAAAGTTTTTTATATAAAAAACATCAAACCCAAACAATTTGCAAGACATCATAAGATAATATTTAGTTCCTACAAACATCATAAGGTAAAGGTAGAGGCTGCAATTCCAATTCATTTACTTATGGATAGATTGATTTGGTTTGCATTTTATCCCAAACGGGAAAACTAGGTCACATTAAAAAAAACAGCTAAAAGGGAAACGAGCCCAAGGTCTATTTTTGATGCATACGACCTCCTAAATTGTTTTATTCAAGATTGTACTTGATCATGCTAAATATGTCGTGTTTCAATATGAACCCATTTTGATCATGAAATGAAGTTAACATCTTTGTTGGTCTGCAAACTTTGCAATGGCAAAGTAAACATTTTTAACAAGGCAAAAAAGTCAAACTTACCTCGGTCTCCTTTTGAAGAGAAATAAGAGCCGATACTAGCGATTTTGAATTTGGGCGTTCTCGAGGTTCATATTGCAAACAACGAGAAGCCAAACGCACCAACTCAGTTCCATCATCATTAGAGAATTGTCCTTCTAGACATGAATCTGTAAGCATTTGAAGGTTTCTATCCCTTATCAAGTCAAGAGCCTATGTCAACACACCAAAAGTCAAATAAATCAAATTCAAGATAATATAAAATACGTATAATGTCTTCAAAAATAGCCAAAATGTATATACTTACATGGCTAGGAGGGATGTGTTTCCCACTAAGAAGGTCAAGCAAAAGAGTCCCAAAGCTATATATGACACTTTCTGGAGTCACCCTCCCTACAAAAGAATCAAGAAAATGATTGACTACTTGACAAATTACTAAAATATCCTTCAATGACATGCAAGAATCTTGAGAACTTCATTGAAAATATTACATGTGTGATGGAACAAAAGAAGAAGCAAGTTCATTAATGTAAACATACCGGTTCTCAAATACTCAGGTGGAGTAAATGCAAGATTTGTACTATAACTTTTCCCATCCCTACTGTTCTTCATGAGCCCAAAACATGAAAGTCTTGCATTACCTTCCTATAAGAAATTAATGTAAATAAATGGATCTAACAAATATTTTAGAAAAAAAAATCAAAACTTTACCTCATCAAACAAGACACGGTAGGCGTTGAGGTCATGATAAAGAGCACGACCTTTACTCGTACAATATTCAAGAGCTTCTGCAAGATGTAGAACAACTCGTAACCTCATTGCCCACTTCATTGGTTGTGATTCCCCTAGATTAATGAACATATTACTTTGTAAGCCACTATATTATAAGAAACACACAAAAGAGAAAATTTCAACACATTTAGTGAAACGGGCCGTCGTCCTTAACATGTAAAACTAAACAAAAGGGGTCAAACAAGACAAACAGTTTAAAATCACTCGAAGCATGCTCATGTGTTTACAAACCTTCCACATTGTTTAATTAAAAAAAACAGATCATTATTTCAATACTAGTTTTTTGTAAGGACCAAGTATGTTAGCAGGTTAACGCGACATAGTCTGTTTTGACCCCACGTATATATCAACCATCTTGACCCATTACCTAACCCGCTCAATTTGCAGGTAGAAACACATAACAAAAGGGTGAGGATGTCCTTACAGTGAAAAAGATGTTTGGCGAGTGTGTTATTAGGCATGTATTCAGCCACAAGTAGCCTCTCATCATCTTCACAACAGCAACCAAGAAGATTAGCCAGCCTAACGTTACGCAGCTGGCCCACAGATCTTGCTTCTTCCTGATGGTTTTAAAGATAACATTCTCACGTTTCAATTGATAATGCTCCATACACATGATAAGTACAAGTATAACAATATTTATGCCCAATCAACATATTTAAAGACTATAAATTCCATTAAAATCTCTTTTTCTTCATGAGGTCATCTTGCAAGAACACTAAAAATCAAGAAAGCTTCATCATATATAGTGTTTCAATGGATCTTTTATGCAAAGAAGGGTGAAATTTACAAAAAATAAAAAAATATATATACTGCGGAAAGGGAAGTGTCTCGTAGTAAAATTTGCTTCACATGAGATTCTCCTAATTGAAAGCTGTTTAAGACATTTGACTGAAAAGAATGCATGAAATCAAACTGTTCTTTAAGAACCCAAAAGCAAATATTCTATTAACCACATGAAACAAAAACAATGAGCAAAACATGCATACAATTCTAACAAATCTAGAAACTGAGAGTTTGAAGTAGTACCAAAAATTGTCGAGTATCAGGCCAAGCTGATCCATTAAACCGCTTTACAGCTATCCTCGTTTGATTCTCGAGTTTCCCTTTATAAACAACATTTGGAGCCTTTTCACCATGCTCGGAAACAATGTTCTCCACAGCAAAACCAGATGTTGCGTTTTTAAGTTGCTCCAATGTGAATTCTTTGAATGCAGTTGGGTCATTCGCATCCTCATCCGTGTTCCCTGCAGTAACAATAAAAGCCCACAGTAAGTAAATAATGGGTCAGTTTGGGTTATAACTTATTGATCATCAGTCAAACGGCTAAAACTAAAAAGACTTATCTAAAAGCATTTACATCCTCCATCTCAAATTGAGCTAATTAAAAAATCGGATCTTTATTATAACAATAGTTGTTATAATCATATTTAATACACATTATTCAATAAAATTCAGAAAAAGAAAAGTCCCTTTTGGCCCATTATCCAACCTGCTTAACATGCCCAATTTACCTCCTGTATATTTATTCATAAATTAAAAAGAGGTAAAAACCATTGTGCTGAATACATACCAGCTTTAGGATCCTCAACAACCGACGAATCTTGTGATGAAGCTACATAACATGGAATGAGCTTGGTGCAAAGAGAACCCATGTTGTAAAATTCTTGCTACATGAAGAAAATTATACAAATAAGAGAATATAGAAAAAAGTTGATGTATGTAATACCAGTCGCGTTCTGATTCGATGTATATCATCAGTCCAAGATAAGGTCTTCTAAGTTGACTTTTTTGCATCACACAATTTAACTTTGAAATTGACAATAATGATTCTTTTCATGATAATATTTGATTAACTACACATGATTATATAGAAAGTATTATAAAGCAAAATAACTCAAGAAAAAAAAAACAAAAAAATATAAGTTGAATCTATAGTTAAGAATTTAGAGTTTGACTATGGAATCAAGAAAATAAAAGTTGACTCATTTCTAGCATATTCAACTCAGCAAATTAAACAATCCATTTTAATTCACTGATAAATTCCACATGCTTGACTAACAAAGACATGATTTATATACATATATGCATACAAATATATTATCTTCATTTATGAATATACCCTGATTCAGTTGAATTATCATCAACTAATCAATATAAAACAAAGAGAAAGGTTAAAACAAGAAAAATAAGTTGACAATTTTAGCTGATTACAGATCAACTGAGACAACTGTGATCAATCAAATAATAAATTGAAAATCCCAAATTAATCATTGAAATCCAAAGAGATAAACCCAAAAGGAAAACCTAAAAAAGAACATAAAACCATACCTTTGTTATGCAACTGTCTCTTTGTTCTTTAAGTCAACTAGTAAAAGCAAAGTCAACTTTCTCCCTCCTTTCTTATTCCAAATCACACACACCCAAAGAAAGCCCTAACTTTCTGTGAAATTCTAAAATTTTGAATCTTATACAGCAAGTCAAAATCAAAAACCCCTTTTGGTCAAATCAAATCCCCTGCTAAAACCCACTTCCAATTTCCCACATTTTCGCTTTTAATACCCATAAATTCTTTGCCTTTAAACTTCAAGATTCATAAAAATTGTGGTTAGAATCAACAAAGATGGAAATCAAAGAAGGGCGTTACTGGAAACATAAAAAAGTTTTCATTTTTGCTTTGAGGAAACAAAAATCAATCACAAGATCCTAAACTGGTATATGAAAAGACATACAAAGATTCATCCTTTTGGGTAATCTTTAATTTTGAAATCTCTGAAAGCCCTAAAAAGATGAAGATGAAGATGAAGCGACGTTTCTTTGCTTTATGTGAACGGATTACTCTGTTCTTTTGTGGATTTACGCGGGTGGCAGTGGCACCTTGATTTGTGATAAAATTGACATCATATTTAAAGTTTTAAATAAATAGAATATATAGAATAATGTGTTTTTTTAATATTGAATGTGCCTTTAATACTTTTTTTTAAAAACAAATTTCTTAATTCTTGTTGAGAGTGGTACTTGAATCCGTTATCTCTTTAAACTTTGATATTTTTTAGAGGGTTTTTCTCTATCATTGAGCACCAACCTTAATTTGCCTTTAATATTAGTAAAAATAATTTTTGGTCCTTACATTATGTGAAATGAACATAAAATGTCCTTTTCTTTTCACTTTATTGCATGTAATTAAGCTCCACCGCCTTTGTTTGAACCCTAGTTTCCTTTTTGTTCTAACATTTTTCTATCATTGAATATTTCATGTCTCATTGCTTTAACTGAGTAGTGAACTACTTAAGTTTGCTTAATCATAAGACAGTTCATCTTCTTCGGTTAAGCCACTCACTCACTCGAAAACTTGGTCACAACCTTTATCCATTAAGAGACGACATGCTTAGTCAACTCACCAGACAATACACTATCAATGTGGTTTGAATGCCCCTTAAAGACATAATGTTCTTCTTGTTATACCTAGTGAGTTTTGAAGCTTCATGTGTCAAGATAACGTTAATAAAAAAGTTCATGATTCCCATCACCTTATTTGAGATTCCGATTTCTCAATGAACTTGTTTTATGACCTTTAAGATGTAGATCTTGTATGTTTTCACAAAATGCATTTTTCTAAACTACATCCATTCATTGGTCTCCCGCTAAGAGTTTTCCTTCAGAATTATTTTCTCTAAATTGGTATTGATCATCATATACAAATCGTCTATCTAAGATGGTAAAGATCAACACACCGTCTCTCTAATGAGGTAGATATCACATATGTTTCTTCCTTGTTACAAGTTGGAAGGGATCACAAATAATTATCTCATAAGTGTAGGTAGTGATCATCTTTTGAACGTCTCACTAATTTAGATAGTGATCACATCTCCATCTTCTCACTAATTCAGGTAGTGATCACCTTTAAATTTATCACTAACTTTGCTAGTGATCATGATGTGTAGGTGTTCGTTGGGTGTTTATGATGCTTAACTATACGTTTTTATGTGTGATTTAGCATGGAACGTGTTTACTTTGCATGTGTTTATGATTTGTAGGTGTTTGGATGCTAAGTACGTGTTTTGGAAGCATTAGAGAGGAAGTAAAGGGTTTGGATCAAAAACTATGCAAAAGATGGAGGCTGATGTGGAAGTTCTGGAAGCTGAATCTTGAAACAGACATATCTCGAGCTAGAAAATGAGTTACGAGACCCATAATATATGAATCTTGGGTAGCTCGAGAAGCCGAATCCAAATATTTGGTTAAAAAAAATACACTAGGGGCGTAAGCTTACGCCCTAGGAGCGTAAGCTTACGTCGGTAACATTTTCTGAACAGAAGCTTCATCTCGGCGGAGTAAGCTTACGCCCCCCAGCGTAAGCTTACGCTGGTTACGTTTCAGACGCGGATTTTTGGTGAAACAGCCGATTTTCAGTGTTTAATTGGGGGTTTCTTCCCCAAATTCGAAATCATCTTTTTGACATCAGTTCTTGGGCGATTTTGGGAGTTCTTGGAGGCTAAGGAACACGATTCTAACATCCAATTGAAGATTGATACTCGAAAGATTGAGAGATTGAAGATGAATTCCACAACCATGAGCGGCTAATCCACCGGTAATCATTCCCGGGTGGATTGTTTGTAAGTTTTTAGGGTTTTATCATGTTCTAGCTTTGAGAAACAATTCTTGTAATCGTTTGGTTTGAAATACTTGAATCTTTGTGTTTAGTATGGTTATGAACTCACGGGAGTCGATAAATTCTTGCACCATTGACCCCGTTAGATGATAATTGCTATGAACTTTGATTTGTGTTGAATCTATTGATTAATCTAATTCTATATTGCATACATTTGTCTCGATTTCATTCGTGAATATTGTTTTACACTATTTGCCGATGATGTATCAATGTTGATGTTCTTGGTTAGATTTGGTTAATTTGATTTGGATAACCATTCGATTGTTTGAACTCATATGTTGGTATGATAATCCCTAATTACTTGTGAACTTGAGACCCGGGTGTGATTCCTTTTTAATTATTGTTTACAACTTAAACCGTTTATTTTCTACTTGATTACTCGTGATCGTTTTGCTAGTTGACAATTATTGCTTGTTAGATTGGTTAATTTCACCTCAATCATTGCTTGTGTTTGGTCAGAAAGACCCATTGCAACTTCATAAATCACATTGTTAATTGAAGTTAAGCACCGACCACAAACTCTTCGTGGTTCGACACCCTTCTTACCCTAACTAGTTTAAGGTGATTAGGACACTCTAATTCTTTATCTTTGACCGGCCCCTTCGACACCGATCAGATCACCAATTAAATATTAAAATGTTAATAATGAATGTTACAATAGTATTACCAACACTATTTCCTTCTTAAACCTTCGTATTTTGACCCCTCAAGTCGATAGATACATGAGTGAGGAACTCTTGAAAAAAAAACATCATTTATGTTTTTAGTTTTTCAAATGTTAGTCAAAAGTTGGAAAGAAATTTGTTTAAATAGTCAAGAATAGAGAGAACCAAAAACAAAACGGTCGATTACATGGTCGAATCAAAAACCGACCATAGATCTTTTGACCCACTTATTTTCTAAAAGAGTTTCCGTTGTAATTAGTCCAAAACTAATTTTAAGTCCTTTAATTAGGTCTTAAACACTAAGAAACCAGTAGTATCGAAGTAAGTTTAATCTTGAAAAGAGAGGAGATGGACCAAATCTAACTTTGCTAACTACTTTATTTATAAGAAAATTATTTGACTTTGTCTCTTTGCCATTTAAGATGGTCATTTTCTCATTTTATTAAATCATCTCTTTTTGGCTTAATTTGGATTTGGATTACAACTTCTTAGACTCATTTAACCGATTTTTATAAAAACTTTGATTTATTTTATAAAAATATTCAAAGTCTTATTATCTTTTACCAAAATTTTATTTTATAAAAATATTCTAAGTCTTAAATATGTTTTGTAAACATTTGTTTTATAAAGATTATTTTAAATTTGTAAAATTTTATTTTATAAACATCTTATTTTATAAAACTTTGTTTAATATTTATAAAACTTTCTTAAGTGATCTCTCATTGTATATCTTTTATCGTTTATCAATCTTGAGTTTTGTCACCTGATATTATATTATTCTTAATCTTGACTTTTTCGATATGGCTTGACCGTAGCACCAACCATGGCTTGTTGATGTAATTTGGCCAGAATGTATGCGGTTGATCCACGGTCGCTCCACCAATCAAAGGGGGGGGGGGAGGGGTTGTGCACTTTTTGTGATATCTTTTAAGTTCTTTGATTGTGAATTGATCTTTTTTCGTTTTTCGTATGACTCTATGCTTACGACATCACGAGAATAGAGTATGAACATATGATTATCTAATATACTATGAACATATGATTATATGTAAGTAAATAATCACCATAAAAAATATTTATTTATAATAATGATTCATAGTAATAAAACGTTTTAAATACTTCTACTGTAGACGAATAAAGACCTTCATATTAAGATGTGTGTTACATAAAAAACACTTATTGTATATATCTATATTATATAACGGTGTATGCATGGCATGATACATCTTTTATTGAAAACAAGGTATCCATATGGACCACATGCTACATTTAGATTTAAAAATTACAAACCCGTTAAACATATTTTTTTTTTATCATCAAACTTCTAGATTTCATATTTTATCATCTCCAACCTGTTGTCATTTTAGCATCAGCTCATCACAATTTTATTGTTAAATTGTACGATGAAAATGAATTTTATGATGTGATCTAATACTCAAGGTGAGTCCTAAAATTTAAAATAAATAAAGTAGGTTAAAATTGTTAGAGCATTCTATTTCCTTTCTTCATCCTTATAATTTAATTAAAAAAATATCATTTTCTAAATTTACTTCTTATTTTTTAAAATTCTACCACATCTTCCTTCCTTTAATCAATTAAACAAAAAAAAGTATTTTTTTTTCTTATTCTACCGCTCACATCCATTCATAAAAAATATAAAATAATCGATATAGGGATGAATGATGAGTCCTCAAAAATAGGGAAATACTTTACTTTCTCATAAAAATATGAGAATGAGGAATGTGTTGTAACGATTTTTTATGTTATTTTGTTAAAATTTGAATACGAGGCTAGAGATAGGCATTGGGCTCGGACTCGGAGTGCTCTTACATGACATATTTATGGCAAGCCATACCCCATCCTCATGGTATAGATTTATGGTAATTGGTAAGTTAAGATTATTTTTTTCTTTTATAGTACTATATGTAATGGTTTTATTAAAAAATAAAAAATATCTCGTCACGTCACTGTCACGTAAGCCGAAGTAAAACCACTACCCAAAATCAATAAAGTGTGTAACCATTCCACTGCCCATCATTAATTTAAAAATTATTTTTTTTAACATCTTCACTGGTTGGAATGCCTCACCCTAGCACCACATGCTCGTTATCTGCCTCATACCAGCGCCCTTAAGGGTGAAATTGGCACTTTCTTCCCTAAACATCCATAGCTAAACTGATTTTAGCTTTTGACACATGTAGATGACTTTTTTATGATTTAAAACATTTATTTTGAATGTGTTATACACGCGTATTATGCCATGACTATAGTGTCAATTTTCCAAGTGGACAATAATGTGTGTTTAATAAAGGGAGATTCTAACGGGACACGTCGCCGGACCTATACGCCTCGTATAGGTCAATACGGGGCGTATAACCCATAACCTTAAAAACAAGACCTGCAGGTGTCAGTTCTGGTCTGACGGCTGAACCTATACGACCCATATAGGTCTATACGCCACCTCTTTTTTTCAAACTTGAGCAATTTTGATCTGTATATGACGAGTATAGCCCAATACGCAGAAGCCTATACGCACCATATAGGCCTATACGCCGCGTATAGACCTATACGACCCATATAGGTCTATACGCCACATCTTTTTTTCAAACTTGAGCAAATTTTGATGGTATATGGCGAGTATAGCCCTATACGTAGAAGCCTATACGCACCATATAGACCTATACGTCGCGTATAGACCTATACGACCCATATAGGTCTATACGCGACCTTTTTTTTCAAACTTGAGCAAATTTTAATTTGTATATGGCGAGTATAGCCCTATACGCAACATATAGGCTTATACGACCCCTATACGCCACCTATGAGATTTTGATACATATTAATGTTTGACGTATTAATCTAGTTGTATGTTTATTTATTTAATTATTCGCTCTTAAAACCACCTCTTGGTGGGCTTTACTATACGATGCGATACGATACTAAGCTATACTAAGGTATACTACACTAAGCTAGATTATACTATACTACACTATACTATACTATACTATACTATACTATACTATACTATACTATACTATACTATACTATACTATACTATACTATACTATACTATACTATACTATACTACACTACACTACACTACACTACACTACACTACACTACACTACACTACACTACACTACACTACACTACACTACACTACACTATACTATACTATACTATACTATACTAAGCTAAGCTAAGCTAAGCTATACTATACTATACTATACTATAATATACTAAGCTATCATATACTAGACTATACTAAGCTATCCTATACTATATATACTATGCTAAGCTATACTATACTAAGTTATACTATACTATACTATACTATACTATACTATACTATACTATACTATACTATACTATACTATACTAAGCTATACATTATACTATACTATACTATACTATACTAAGCTATACTATACTATACTAAGCTATACTGTCATATACTAAGTTATACTATCATATACTAAGTTATACTATACTATTCTAAGCAATACTATCCTATACTAAGCTATACTATACTATACTATACTATACTAAGCTATACTATCCTATACTATGTTATACTATACTATACTAAGCTTAGTGTAGTATAGTATATTATAGCTTTAGTATATATAGTATAGCTTAGTATAGTATAGTGTAGTATAGTATAGTATAGTATAGTATAACTGAGTGTATTATAGCTTAGTATAGTATAACTTAGTGTAGTATAGTATAGTATAGTTTAGTATAGTTTAGTATAGCTTAGTATAGTATAGTATCGTTTGACGTATTAATCTAGTGGTATGTCTATTTTTTTTAATTATTTCGCTCTTAAAACCACCTTTTGGTGGGCTTTACTATACGATACGATACTAAGCTATACTAAGGTATACTATACTATACTAAGGTATACTATACTATACTACACTAAGCTATACTACACTAAGCTATACTATACTAAGTTATACGATCATACATTAAGCTATACTATCATATACTAAGCTATATTATTCTATACTATACTAAGCTATACGACCCATATAGGTCTATATGCCACCTCTTTTTTTGAAACTTAAGCAAATTTTGATTTGTATATGGAGAGTATAGCCCTATACGCAGAAGCCTATACGCACCATATAGGCCTATACGACCCATATACGCCACCTATGAGATTTTGATGCATGTTAATGTTTGACGTATTAATCTAGTGGTATGTTTATTTTTTTAATTATTTGTTATTAAAACCACCTCTTGGTGGGCTTTACTATACGATACGATACTAAGTTATACTAAGATATACTATACTATACTACACTAAGCTATACTATACTAAGCTAAACTATACTATACTATATTGTACTATACTGTACTAAGTTATTACTAAGCTATACTAAACTATATTATACTATACTATACAATCCTATACTATACTGTACTAAGCTATACTAAGTTATACTATACTATACTATACTAAGCTATACTAAGTATAGGATAGTATAGTATACCTTAGTATAGGATAGTATAGTATACCTTAGTATATGATAGTATAGTATAACTTAGTATAAAATATTGTATAGTATAGTATAGCTTAGTGTAGTATCGCATAGTATAGCTTAGTATAGCTAAGTATAGTATAGTATAACTTAGTATAATATAGTATAGTATAATATCGTACCGTCTCGTATAGTAAAGCCCATCAAGAGGTGGTTTTAGGAGCGAATAATTAAAGAAATAACCATACCACTAGATTAATACATCAAACATTAACATGCATCAAAATCTCATAGGTGACGTATAAGGGTCGTATAGGCCTATATGGGGCGTATAGACTTATGCGTATAGGGCTATACTCACAATATACAAATCAAAATTTGCTCAAGTTTGAAAAAAATTGGTGGCGTATAGACCTATATGGGTCGTATAGGGGTCGTATAGGCCTATATGGGGCGTATAGACTTCTGCGTATAAGGCTATACTCACCATATACAAATCAAAATTTGTTCAAGTTTGAAAAAAAGAGGTGGCGTATAGACCTATATGGGTCGTATAGGTCTATACGCGGCGTATAGGCCTATATGGGTCGTATAGGGTCAGCCGCCAGACCAGAACTGACATCTGCAGGTCTGATTTTTAAGTTTAGGGGCTATACGCCCCGTATTGGCCTATACGAGGCGTATAGGTCCGGTCCATTTAGCAATTCCCGTGTGCCATTAGTAGTCCCCTTAATAAATTGATCATCTTAGTGTTTAACTAATGTATCCTATAATTAAAAGACTAAGAGTTTAAATCTTTTATGATACAAATTGTAAAGTATTTATCTTAGAAAATCTAAAAACTACTATTAAAAAATTGTAATAAATTGACTTATTTTCTCAAATATTAAAAAATTTTGGAAAAAAATAGAAGAAAAACATGGGGAACAAACCAACAACATTCTGTGGAGAGAGATGCTTGTATTCCAAAAGCCAGCACATCAAACATCAAACTTCTGTCTTCATCATATCACTTATGGGATATTTATTTATTAATCTCAGAAATCATTCAACCATCAGTTTTATAATAAATTAATTTATTAATATTTTGAAATGAAAATTCAAACTCTTAATCAAATATTTTATCAAGTAGTTAAACTTGATCGAATTAAGCTTTATAGTGTTTGAATATACATATTAGTTTAATTATATGACCAATTTTATGTTTGAGAACCACATAATTGTATATAATTATTCTTTCAATTGTGAGATATAAGGTGGTTGCATAGCCGTATAACCGTTTATCTCCTCCTCCAGTATATATGGCTAGCATTATGTACACGTATTTATATGATTCTTATAATTCTCTATTTAAAACTTATCATTTATTGAACACGTCCCTATATACATGTATATTTGATTCAGATTGTTTTCTAAAAAAACACAAGATTGAACTTGAATCTAAGTTTCTTTGATTTAACATAGTTCCATTAGGTAGTTTATAGCTATTAAATCTTTCAAATGACCCTATTTTATTAAATATTGTTTTAATGGATATTATGAAATATTCTAGTTCAAGTTTAACTCTCCATTGAATAAATTGGTAAGATTTCCAGTCAAGTTTGAGTTTAATCTATATAAGTTTTTTTTTCTTTTAAAGTCACTCAATTATTATTAAGTGTTTCAATCTTATGAATTTTTTTTCCAAACTAAGTGACATAAATGGAACATTTATGAATTCAAGTTATTATTTAGTGATTATTTTTTCCCTATAAAAATTACTTAATTTTCATAAGGTATTTCAATTTTGTAATTTTTTTTATAAATGTAATTTTTTTTAAATCACCTAAATGAAACATATATTAATCCAAATTAGTATTTAGTGATTTTTTTACAAATTTGACTTAAGTTGAATAATTACGAAACTTGGTTATTATTAGTGGAATTTTTTTTCTTCATTATTACCTCATATTTCAAGTTAATTTAAAAAAAATCACTACATAGTAACAACAATTTATATATGTTTCATTATGTCACTTACTTTTAGTTTTTTTTTTTATTTATAAAAAAAACTTTTCAAGATTGTAAATAGTTAAAGTTGAGTGACGTTAGAAATAAAAACACTTTAAATAACTTTAATAAAACAATTAAAAAATTTAGTTATTGTTCTATGAATTTTCTCAAAATAAAATATATTAGTTATTGTTATATAAGTTTTCTCAAAATAAAATATAGTATAAGGATCGACCGGTCAAATAAAAATTTGTATTTATTTGAACAATTAAATGATATTTTTATTTCTTATACGTAAAAAATTTGGAAAATAATAAACTACATGCGTTTTTTCATCACATTTGTTGCAATTATAACCAGAGTACGCCTTTATTAAAGCTATTTATATGGTCGCTTGATAACAAATTCATATTCTAAGATGCTTAACAGAAGTTAAAGTCTTTATAATTAATTCAATGGTTTTTAATATTGTGCTTGAATTTTTTTTTTCGTACATGATAATAGGTATGTTTGTTACGGTAAAAGAACAACCGACAATTAAGTCTTTTTGCATATCCTTTTATATAATATTATAACTTTATTATATATTTAGATCACACAAGTCTATTTCACTCTTTCATTTTCATTCAATACAATTTTGCTATGTATCGATTAAGCTTGTAGGATCGGTAAATACAAGATGGTTCTATTCCAGTTGAGTTTGGCGGAAACAATCACAACTTAATCAAAGTAAATAAGTAAACACAAGAAGTACTGATAAATGCAATTTGTATTAAGCTTCAATGGTTACAAGATTACAGAGAAAACTCTAAGAAAAACATTGAGGTACAATGACACTAAGTATTGCTTATATAGTAACTTAGAATCAAGACAGACCCTTGATTCTAAGGATCAGATCTAACACAAACCGTTGATCTTGTATTGAAGCTATTCTACATGTACAGACAATAATAATAACTATGCTAGTTAACTTTATTCAAACGTCTTCTAAGGCATCATTGCTTGCATGCTTGGAGAAGAGCGTTGTTGTCTTTTATTGTCTTGTACCAATGACATTCTTTCTGCGTGGAGTGTGTCAGTGTAGCAGCAGAAAGTTGTCAGTGGTAATGGTTGCTTTATCAAGAACAGTCAGCTGCAACGTTTGATCTTCAGTGGAGATGGTTATCAGCTGCAACTTTGGAGATCAGCAGCATATGCCTATCAGCTGCAACTTTGGTCTTCAGCAGATAAGGCCTATCCGCATCAGATTTGTTCTTCAGCAGAAGAACAAGTATCCGCTGCAGATAAGCTTATCCGCAGCAGTTTGTTGGTCAGCAGCAATCTCTGAAGTAAGCAGCATTTGTATTTAGAGAATTTTGTAGTCATCAGTCTTTATTTCTACAAACTCCCCCTAGACTGATGCTACCAAAACTCTCTTACTGCTTTTGTTGTTGAAGCTTTTGCATGTTGCTGACTATTCTTTTAACCTCATATCCTCTCTGGTCCTTGCTGGGATTGTTAAGAGGAAGCTCAGATAGAGTCTTGATGTCTTTGCTTGCCATTTTGAAGATACCCTTGCTTGAACACCTCATCTTCTGTCCTTTAACATCTGTTAGTGTGAATTCATCATTTTCAGCATTGTAGGACCAGCTAATGAATGGAGAGTGGGATTGGAGAGGTTTGGCATCAATAATTTCATCTTTACTGGTGTTGAAGTGATGTTTGATCACCAGCAACAGATGTCTCCCACCTTTATTCTCGGGCTCATGAGCTTCACCCAGCTCCATTATTCTTCTTAGATCTGAATCTGGAAGTTGCAATATCTCATCAACAGTTGTATAGATTGATCTTTTTACTTCTGTCCTCCCCCTGAAGACTTCAAACCATTTATCTTTTGTGTTGTAGGACCAGATGACGATTTCTCTTGGGTCTTCTGGTTTGGTAGTAGGTTTGCTTTTCTTCTTAGGAGGTTGTTGATGAGTAGGAGCTGGGTGTGAGGATTTGGACTTTGTGGGTGGAGAGGAGGGAGGTCTAGGATGGAGAGTGGAAGGTTGTTGGATTGAGGAAGTGGTGGATGTGGGAGAAGGCTTGGGTTTATTTGGTTTCCTATATTCTTCTTGATTGATTACCCTCTTCTTTGAGCCTTTCTTCCCCAGTCTTTCTTCCTCTTCCTTCTTGACTTTAATGTAAAGGGCTTGCAGGTTCATGAAATTCATGGGACCCAGCCTTTTTCCACTCTCTCCTCTAGCCTTAAGGAAGTCAATCATGACCTTCCTTTCTTCATGGGATCTTCTATTAAAGGCAATGGTCTTCTTGGATTTTTGTTTGGCTTTTTTTTCTTCTTCAGCCCTTTTCTTGTTTGTCAATTGACTGCTGACCCATGAAGGCTCTGTAGATTTCTTTATTTGATAGTTTCTCAAGGTAGTCAGCATCCTCACCTTGAGAAATCAGAGCCTTTATCCACTCCTCTCTCATTTCTTTGGCTAGTTCAGAATCAGTTATTCTGAACTTGGCCTCTTCCTTCTTCTTCTTCTTCTTCTTCTTCTCTCTTTCTTCTTCTTTATTAAATTGTTCTTGCAGTTGAAGAGCAAGAGCTTCATCTTCTTGAATTTGATAGACTGCAGGAATCTTGACTTTCAGATCATCCAGCTGTTTGGCATACAGCTGGATCTGTTGTTCTCTGAGGAGAATGACTGTTTTTCTGTCTTGAGCTTTTCGTAATTCAGCCATCTCCTCTTCTTCTCTTTTTCTTATTCTTTCCTCCTTTTCTTTCTTCTCCTTCACTATCCTTTCTTCATCTTCTTTTGTCATGAGTCCCTTCCCCATGTCTTTGCTAGATGCCTCTGCTTCAGCTTCATTGACCACAACAGCAGATGTAAAGGGTGCTGTTTGGATCTCAGCTTCAGCTTCATTGGCATGATGAGGAGTAGACACAGAGGAAGAGACTGCTTCACTCTCTTCTTTTTCCTATTCACCCCCATGTAGAGCTTTAAAAGCTTCTTTGACATTCTGAGCAGCCACTCTTATTGACTCTACTGCTGCACTCAGTATAACAGTTGGTAAGGAGGGCAGGGATAGATCTGAGTCAGAGTCATTCATTGCAGGCGATTCCTACTTATAAAGAGAAGTATTGATGAGTTTGATCATTTCTTGACTTTCTAAGGAGTTGATGTTGCAGATGAGTGATCTGAGCTCAAAGACCTTGTGCAGGAAGTCTGAAGGTAGGAGTAGGATCTCTTTGATGTTGATTGAGAGAGAAGATCCATTGCTTAGGAAGAAGGTGAAGTCAGAGGAATCAGTGCTCACCCATCCTAGCACTTCCAAGTCCCTGGCCATTATGTTGTACAAGAATCTTCGCCGGCAGATAACTTCTTCTTCAGTTAAAGCACTGCTCCTGATTAGGTCAAGTCTTCTTGGAGCCAGTCTTTGTTCTGCTGTTGATGAAGATTCAGGATAAGCCACCCTATTTGCTTATTTTAGTAGTCTTTCAAACCAGGGCATATTATCCTCCATTAAGTCATAGAACCTGCTGATTGCAAGTTCTAATGAGAGATCTGATGAAGTCTTGATACATCTTGTCAGATACAGATTAAGAACCTGGAGGGCATTAAGAGTGTTCCAGTTTAGCTCTTCTACTCCACTAAACTCCCATCCAATACAGAATCTCTCAGCTATGCCATCATACCCCCAAGCTAGAATGGAGTCGAATTCTAGCTTGTTTGAAGTTAGTGAGAATTGGGGAGTAGATGTTTGACTTATTATGGTTGCAGCTTCAGGAAGTATGCTGAATGATGGAGGTGTTTCTTCATGGAGAGTTTCATATTGCAGCACCTCATCAATAACTCGGACAACTAACTTCCAATCCTCAGTGATATCTTCCTCTTCATCTACTGAGTCTGGAAAGTCATGGATATGAACAAAAGCAGGTTTGTATAGCGAACTTTGAAACACAGTCTGCTCTTGTATCCATTCTTCTAGGTTGTCTGCATCATCTTCCTTGGTGATTACCTCCCCCTTTTTGGTTGCATCAGTGCATAAAGTGTTATATGTTTGAGTGCCCACTGATATAAGGGAAGGAGTAGTCACAGATGGGCATTGATGGGCTTCATGCATAGAGACTTGGTGCCTTAGTTTGGACACTTCAGCCTCTAGCATAGCCACCCTAGCCGTCAATTCCAAATTATGAAGTTTCAGTCTGTCCTCATCCACAGTTGTGGAATCCTTGGAGCTAGATGAGGCCTTAGGCCTAGCCTCTGCATCCCCATCACCCTGGTTTTCTTAGCGATTGGGATTCCTCTCAGTGAAGAGTGTTTCAAAGGAAACATCTTCACTGTGAGTTGTCGTGGTTGTGGTCTTAGCTATGTTGTCACTGTCCTCCTGGGTAGTTGATGTACCAGGAGTAGTGATAGCCCTTTCCACATTCACTCTATCAGAACCACCAGAGTGAACCTTCTTGGGTGATGAACTTGGGTTGGGTGCATCAGCAGCCAGGTCAATCAATACCTCCGATATAATAGTAGTTGTTGGAGAAGGTATATCATCTTGACAAGGTGCCTCTGCACTTAAGTTCAGAGAAGAAAAATAATGGAATGGCTCAGAAGGTTGTTCTATGGATCCAGGATGTGATCCTGATCCTAATAGAGAGGCTTCCAAGGAAGTCTCTCTAATGTTGTGGCTATCCCTTTTGATATTCTCACCGGAATTTTGGAATTCTGAATGAGGGCTTTGAGGTTGGGATTGGGCCTTTGAAACAAGAAGAGAAGGAGTCTTCTTGCTCCTCTTTCTAGTGTATGTTGTTGCAACTGGGGCCCTTTGTTCCAGTTGAACGATAACATCCAAAACAGATGTAAGTGATTTTTGTACATGTGCATCCTTAGTAGTATGCACAGGGGTTCGAATAGTGGAAGCAGATGGTTGTTCAGGATGTGAGGTGGAGGGTGTGGGATCAGTATCAGCTGGGATTGCTGAACTGTTACCCTGGGTACTTTGTATGTTCAGCATTGTAGATAACAATGGAACATTGACCCCTGAGAAAAATAGTTCTCATACTTTGAAAAATATTATTTTTATAACCCAACATGATGTAGATTCTTGCAGGTTTTGAGAGTTCTTTTAGTTCCTGGTTGAAAACCTCCTGCAAGAAATTGGGGTACATAAAAAATTGTTGCTTTACACCCTCTTGAAGGTTATATCTCAAACCCTCAAGGATGAGGTGTGCAAAGTTGAATCCTTGGTTAGTAATCATACCGTGAACAACAGAGGCAAGTGTAGAGCTCACTTGATGCCATCCACTTCTCTTCTGAGATATGCATTGTAGAAGAGTGTGGCAGAGATACTTCCATGGAGGGCCCATCAGTGCCTTCTCGATTGTGTACTCATTTTGATTTCCAGTGTACCCTATGGATACAAAGGTCCTCATGTATTCTTCCTTTGAGTATGAGATGGCTGCCCCTTCATCTTAAAGTTGAAGATGTTTTCGGAGAGTAGCTTCAGAGATGATGATGTCCTTTCCGTCTACCTTGGATTTTATTTGGGGAATCCTCTGTTCGGTAGAGTAGACGGCGGTATTCCAAAAATCCTCCATATGAGGAATATATATGGTAGGGTTGACAGTGAGTGCATGGTGTATTTTTGATCGACAGAGAAAGTCGATCATGTCATCTAAATCGTCGGACTTCTTCCCTTTTGTTAAGTATGCCGTAAGGTTGTGATAGGGGGATAACTTATCATCAGGATTGTTGATGTCTGCCATTTTTGTTGGATTTTGAAGGAAAGAGGAAGGTTTTGAAGAGTGGTTAGTAATGGAAGGCTTTGAATGTTGTGGGGGCTTGAGAGAAAGTGATGGGAGTTAGGGTGAAATTGAATGTGAAGGGGTGGTGAAGAAATTTGATTTGTTCTTATAACGGCAGAGGAGGGAAAAAGCAAAATGACTTGTACAGTACAACCTTATTCACTTTTTACTGTTACAGCTGTAATACACAGAGGAAGTCATGGTAAAGACTGACGGTAATTTTTTTTTTCAGCGGGTAAAAGTTAATTTAGACTTAAGTTTACCCATCAGCAGCAAACTTGTATGCTGTGGATGGTTAAGCCTGTCCGCTGCAAGCTTGGTTGCTGCGGAAGGTTAAGTCTGTCAGCAGCAAATACTATTGCTGCCGATGGATGCATTAATCCACAGCAAGGGAGTTGCTGCCGACTGCCTTAAAGCTATCCGCATGAAACTTGTTCCTGCTGATAACTTAAAACAGTCAGAGGAAAAATCTTTGCTGCTGATTATTAAACCTGTCAGCAGCAAAAATTGATGCTGCTGACTTGTAACTTTTATTTATAACAAAAGACAAACATATTTACATAACAGAATTTTAGAAAAGGATTTTAATCAAATTTCATCATACCAATAAATTCAACTAAATATCTAAATCTAGCTTCATCAAAAGGTTTTGTAAACAAATCAGCATATTGCTCATTGGTATGAACTTTGGTTAAAATAATTCTCTTTTTCTCAGCTTGATCTCTTATGAAATGATACCTGATGTCAATGTGCTTTGTCTTGGAGTGCTGCACCCGATTGTTTGTGATTGATATAGCACTCATGTTGTCAATGTGAATGGGAGTTTCCATGAAAGTCATCCCATAATCCAGCATTTGATTCTGTATCCAGATGACTTGAGCACAGCAACTTGAGGCTGCAATGTATTCTGCTTCTGCTGTAGAAGTTGAAACACATGTTTGCTTCTTGCACTGCCATGAAATCAGTCTCCCTCCCATAAATTGACACCCCCCTGATGTGGACTTTTTGTCCAAGTTGCATCCCCCGTAATCACTATCAGTGTATGCATATAGATTGAACTTATCATTTTTAGAGTACCATAGCCCAAGTCTTGGGGCTCCCTTTAGGTATCTGAAAATTCTCTTAACAGCTTGAAGATGTGAAATCTTTGGAGCTGCTTGGAATCTTGCACAGAGACATACTGCAAACATGATATCTGGCCTTGAGGCAGTGAGATACATGAGAGACCCTATCATTGCACGGTACTGATGTTGATCAGTTTCTTGACCATCTTTGTCTTGAGTCAGCTGATGGTGCACTTGCATAGGGGTTCTTACAGCAGAGCAGTCAGCCATCTTGAATCTTTCCAAAATGCTCTTGACATATTTGGATTGGCTGATGAAGATTCCATTTGGGACTTGTTTGACTTGAAGACCCAGAAAGAAATTTAGCTCACCCATTGAGCTTATTTCAAACTTTGAGTGCATCAGGATCTCGAAGTCTTTACACAGCTTCTTCCTTGTTGATCCAAAGATGATGTCATCTACGTAGATTTGAACCAGTAAGATTTCTCCCCCTTCATCTTTGATAAACAAGGTTTGGTCAATGGCACCTCTTCTGAAGTTGTTACTTAGTAGATATCCAGACAAAGTTTCATACCAGGCTCTTGGAGCTTGATGTAAGCCATATAGAGCTTTGTCTAGTTTGAAGACTTGGTTAGGATGTGCATGATCTACAAAGCCTAGAGGCTGTTTGACATGTACTTCTTCACCAATCTTCCCATACAGAAAGGCACTCTTGACATCCATTTGATAGACCAGGAAATTCTTGGATGCAGCATATGCCAGGAAGATTCTGATGGCCTCTAGTCTGGCAACAGGAGCAAAGACTTCATCATAGTCAATTCCCTCTTCCTAAGTGTAGCCTTAAGCTACAAGTCTGGCTTTGTTCTTGACTACAATGCCTCTTTCATCTTGCTTGTTCCTGAATACCCATCTTGTGCCAATAGCAGATTGACCAGGTGGAAATTCAACAAGCTTCCAGACATCCTGTCTCTTGAATTACAGCAACTCTTCCTGCATTGCCTCAATCCAACTGTTGTGTTGCAGAGCTTCATCTATCTTCTTTGGTTCCACCTGAGATAGAAAGCATGAAAAAAAACATATATTGGCCTCATGAGATTTGCTTCTTGTTAGAACTCCTTGGTGAACTGGGCCAATAATGTTTTCTTGAGGATGTTGCTTATGGATCCTCTGTGCTGGTACCACTTCCAGCTGTATCCCTTGCTAAAGATTGCTTTGATTTTGATCAGGGGTCTCTTCATTCATGGTGGAAGAGTCTTCAACATCAACAGCCACATCATTATTTTCAGCAATAGTATCTTCAGCATCTACAACATTTACCGAAGATTCGTCATCCAAATGTTCAGTTTCAGACAGGCTGTTGCTGGTGACATTGGAGAGTCTTGTTCCGGCTTCACTTGCTTTAATGGCTTCCACAACTGATGGAGGATCAATGGATGGTATTTTCAGACTGATAGAAGGTTTAGGGAAATCCAGTCTATAGTTAGTGGAGAGAGTGGAAGCAGGTGCTTGTGTAGAGGTAGACTCCATATTTGAGAAGATGAGAGGCTCAAATATTTGGGTGAAGGAGTCTATGTCAAAAAGCCAGTTTGGGCCTTTTCCCTGTTCACAGACAATGTGTTCTCTGCATTCCACATTGGCTGATTCTTCCACAATTCTTGTTCTTGAGTTGAATACTCTGTAGGCCTTGGATTGAGAGGAATAGCCCACAAAATATCCTTCATCAGATTTGGTACCAAACTTAGGAAGAACCCCATGTGTGATCAGAATTGTGCATGGACATCCAAAAGGTTTTAGAAATCCAATGTATGGAACTCTTTGGAACCATAGTTCATATGGTGTCTTGTTGAGAGGCTTGACTATGAGAACTCTATTTTGCACATAGCAGGCTGTGCTGACTGCTTCTGCCCAAAATGTGAGAGGCAGTTTTGAGTCAGCCAACATAGATCTTGCTGACTCAATTAGAGTCCTGTTTCTTCTTTCAGCAACTCCATTTTGTTGAGGAGTTCTTGGAGCACTGTATTGCCTTTCAATTCCCTTGCTCTCACAGAAACAGTTCAAGGTGTGGTTCTTGAACTCTATGCCCTGATCACACCTTATGATCTTCACCTTCTGATTGCTTTGATTCTCTACCTTAATGATGTAGGATTTGAGGATCTCAGCAGTTTCATCTTTAGTTCTCAAGAAGTATACCCATGAGAATCTGGTGTAGTCATCAGTTATCACCAGACAGTATGACTTCTTGCCCACTGACATAATATTTGTAGGACCAAAGAGATCCATATGTAGCAACTGTAGTGGAGTATCATTTGTATTCAAAGTCTTGGGCTTGTGAGAACTCTTGTGTTGCTTCCCTTTCAAACACGCAATGCAGTGATCTTCTAGCTGGAATTCTTTATCAGGAAGCCCTCTGACAAGATTGTCTTTCACCAATTTGTTGATGGTTTTGATGTTGACGTGGCTTAATCTCCTGTGCCAGAGAGCTGATTCATCAACTGAAGCTTTTGACATAAAACATGATACATTGCCAGATGGAGTGACCTCATTCATGTCAAGCACATAAAGATTTTCTTTTCTCCGAGCAGTTAATAAAATCTTTTTCGGAGGAGGTTTGGATAAGCCAGGAGATAGTACAAAGCATTCTTTGTCTATGAAGAGCATCCAATGCTTTTGATCACAGACCTGGGAAACACTCATGAGATTGAAGTCCAATTCTTTGACATAATTTACTTTATCAATACTCATTCTTTCATTTGTCCAGTAATAGATCCTCCTTTTGAGTTACTCCCAAAGGCAACATATCCTCCATTGAAGTGTCTGAAGTTGGAGAGGATGGATCTGTTGCCTGTCATGTTCCTGGAACAACCACTGTCTACCACCCAGGTGTTATTCTTGTGACCTGGCTGTCCCTGCACATGAGAGAGATCTAGTTAGTGGGAGGAATCCAAGAGCTTGTATCCTTGAAGAAAAGGGTTCTCGGAATGTCAGATTCAGCATGTGTGCATTCAACGGAACCAATGATGATTCTTGGAGGGATAGCAGCTGAGATCTTGGCTTTCCATTGCTGAGGAGGTGGTTTTCCAATTCTATTTTCTCTATCAGCAGCTGATCTTGCTTTGGCTGCTGATAGATTTGCTTTATCAGCAACAAATTTTGCTGCTGAGGACTTTAGCTTATCAGCAGCAGATTTTGTTGCTGCTGATGGCTTCGGCTTATCAGCAGCATATTTTGTTGCTGCTGATGATTTTGCTTGAGCAACAGCATATTTGGTTGCTGCTGAAGGCTTGTCCTTTGGTTTCTTGGGCTTCACTTGATTACCAACATTTTTGCTGGCTGCTGATGGTTCAACAACCGATGTATGCTGATCCACCACAGATGATGCAACCTCTGTAGAAGTTCTTTTGCTGGTCGGCTTTTGTTTATGAGGGGCTTGTTGAAGGATCTGGTTGAAAGGGTTAAATTTACAATTTGCAGCAAAGTGGTCTGATTCACCACAGATGAGGCAAGTTTGTTGAGGTTTTGACAACTGCTTCCTTGGTGGAGAAATAGAGTTTCGGAATTGAGTTGTCTTGGCTTCAAAACTTCTTACCTGTTTGTTTTTGTTTGTCTTCTCAAAAGCATGTTGCTTGAGGTTTCTTTGCTGCTGAAGGTAGTAGAAGCAGGTGCTAACAGTATGGTTGTATTTGCCACAGACAAAGCATGATTTAGCCAGTTTGTCCCTTGAAAGGTAAACATAATCCTTTCTTTTGAACAAGTCTTTGAAGTTCCAAGGGTGAGCTTTGTTGTGTTCAAAAGTGGCTTCTTCCAATGTCTTTTGAACATATGGAACTCTTTCTCCATGCGCATGACATATGTCAAACACCTTCCTTTGAGGCTTGGAGTTGGTGGAGTTTGAAGACTATTCCTTTTCAACAGTTAGCTTTCTTCCTTCTGGAGGATAGCTGATATTGATTTGTTTGAAAGGCATAGGAGCCGGAACAGCTGGTAAAGGGACATGAGCACTTGTTTTAATGACTTCAAGAACAGGCGGTGCTGGTATTTGTACTGGTGATAAGGCCTCCTCAGTTTTAGTGGGCTCTGAGCAAGTTAACTCAGACTCTGACGAGGTAGTGCATTCTTGCACCAGTGGTTCATGCCTTGAGGGATCAAGATCTCGGTTTGCCTTTTCAAGATTTGAGAGATTGAAGCTTGGTTCATGGATGGAAACGTAGTCAGCAGGAGGTGCAACAGCTTGGTATTGTTCAGCATGATACCCCAGACCAGTTTTTACCTTGTCATGAAAAGTCTTTGTAGATTTTTGGATGCAAATTCATATTTGTCAACATGAGCTTTCTATTCTGCCAATTCTGCTCTGGTAGCTTTTAATCTAGCAGTAGATCATCAATCTGAGTTTCAAGATTTGTCTGTTCATGTTTTAGTAATGAAATCTCTTTCTTTAGGCATTTAATTTTTTCTTTATAACTGTTTTTGACTTTTGCGAATTCAGATGTCATTTGATGAAACTCTTCATTTTGATCTATAAGGTTTTGATTATGCTTTCTGTAGCCTAACACTTTATCAATACAAGCTTGGGAACAGAGATGTTCATATACCTGAAGCGGTATCTAAGTTGTGTCTACCATAAGAGCTTGGTTGTTAGCAGGAAGATCTTCATACTGGAAGCTCCAGTCAAAGTCAGAAGTTCCCACAGCTGCACAAGCTGCAGTTTGAGCTGGAGGGGTAGCTTGTTGCTGTTGTTGTCTTGGTTGGGCTTGGTGAGCTTGTCTTGATTGAGGAGCTGCTGGGTTTGCCCTAGGTGCCTTGCATTCTCTAGCAAAGTGACCAAGTTGGTTACAGTTGTAACATCTTAATTTGCTTTTATCCAAGCCAACTCTTGTGTTGGAGTTGTTACTTGGAATGGGTCTTCCGGTTCTAGAGTAGAACCTTTTTGCTCTTATAGAGAGCATGACATACGAGTGCTGTATGTCCATTTCTTCTAAGTCATCTGGATGAAAGCATTCCAGATCCTCCTTGATAAAGGACATGTTGCTTGAGTTTTCAGAAACAAAAGCAGCAGAGGTTGAGGTTTGAGGAGGAGCTTCTAGGAGAAATGGTGATGTGTTTGTTTTGAGAGGTTGGAGTTTGGGGATGAGTGATGATGGGAGGATAGTA
Organism: Smallanthus sonchifolius; assembly: GCA_023525975.1. NCBI lineage: Eukaryota > Viridiplantae > Streptophyta > Magnoliopsida > Asterales > Asteraceae > Smallanthus > Smallanthus sonchifolius. The sequence goes on from CM042042.1 coordinate 559,962, forward strand.
GTTGCTGGAACTAGGACCTGAGTGGTCAGAGTGGAAGGCAGAAGAGGTGGTGGATGTTGAGGCTGTTTGGTAGCTTGAGCTTCTTTCTTTTGCCTGAATCATTTCTAGCTCATAGGTTTTTAGCATACCGAAGAGCTCAGTCATCTGGAGAGTCTTCAGATTCTCAGTTCTTCTGATGGACACTGTGTAGAGTGTCCAGCAACTTGGAAGAGACCTAATGAACTTCTTGAGAATATCTTCATTCTCCAGCTTCACCTTTGAGCACTGCAGCTCACCTACAAGATATGTAAATCTGTTATATAAAACCGTTAGAGACTCACCTTCCTTCCAGACGAAGTTTTCATATTGCTGCTTCAGGATGTCTCTTCTGTTTTCTTTGACTTCTTCTGAACCAGCAAACATCTTTTCAAGAGCCTCCCCTAGCTCCTTTGCAGTTTTGTAACCTCTGAAGTTGTGAAAAACTTCATTTGGTAAGCACATCTGGATGGCTCCAAAGGCTTTGAAGTCTACCTCCATTTTCTTGATGTCTTCATCAGAGTACTTGGATGTTTCTTTGGGAACCAGTGTACCTCCGGAATCAGCTGAGGACACCATGGGTATGTATGGTCCATCTTTAATGGATTTCCACATCCCATATTCCTGATAGCAGAAGAAGCTTTCCATTCTGTTCTTCCACATATCGTAGTCTTCCCCAGACACTAGTCTTGGTGGCCTGTTGATGCTTCCGATATCTTCAAATCCATTGTTTTGAGCCAGTTTGTTTGATTTGCTGATAGTGAGAGACTTTAACAAAGAGATAGTTTAGAATAGAACCGAAGAATGATTAAACAAGTGTGAGTTTGTTTAATCTGTGAGCCAAAGCTCTGATACCACTTGTAGGATTGGTAAATACAAGATGGTTCTATTCCAGTTGAGATTGGCGGAAACAATCACAACTTAATCAAAGTAAATAAGTAAACACAATAAGTACTGATTTTGTATTAAGCTTCAATGGTTACAAGATTACAGAGAAAACTCTAAAAAAAGCACTGAGGTACAATGACTTTAAAGACTGCTTATATAGTAACTTAGAATCAAGACAGACCCTTGATTCTAAGGATCAGATCTAACACAAACCGTTGATCTTGTATTGAAGCTATTCTACATGTACAGACAATAATAATAACTATGCTAGTTAACTTTATTCAAACGTCTTCTAAGGCATCATTGCTTGCATGCTTGGAGAAGAGCGTTGTTGTCTTTTATTATCTTGTACCAATGACATTCTTTCTGCGTGAAGTGTGTCAGTGTAGCAGCAGAAAGTTGTCAGTGGTAATGGTTGCTTTATCAAGAACAGTCAGCTGCAACGTTTGATCTTCAGTGGAGATGGCTATCAGCTGCAACTTTGGAGATCAACAGCATATGCGTATCAGCTGTAACTTTGGAAATCAGCAGCATATGCCTATCAGCTGCAACTTTGGTCTTCAGCAGATAAGGCCTATCCACAACAGATTTGTTCTTCTGCAGAAGAACAAGTATCCGTTGCAGATAAGCTTATCCGTAGCAGTTTGTTGGTCAGCAGCAATCTCTGAAGTAAGCAGCATTTATACTTAGAGAATTTTGTAGCCATCGGTCTTTATTTCTACAAACCTCAATATTTGTTTAGTCTATTCACCAAATGTGACGGGATGTACTAACAATGACACGTATCAACGTCATATCTAATAATATCAAGACCGTTGTACCTATATACACCGACTAGTACATAATTACCATTAAGAACCACCTGTAACAAATTAACCCATTTTCGCGTTTGCTTGTGAACCTAGAAAGTAGAAACCACTCAAAGATAACTATATCTATAGTCCTTTAACGCTCATAGTTCCTATCCATGTGACGTCCCTACACGTTTATAAAAATCTGCTAAAATTTATAAAAATATTTTTAATAAAATTAACAATTCCAGAAACTTTAAAAGCTATGTTCCAATATAAAAATTAGCTTATACTAATCTAAACATTCTATAATATCCAGCACTTTATCTAACTAAAACTCTAAAAGAACAAATAATCTTTAAATTATCATTTATGGGCCAAACATTTTTTAAACAAAAAGCCCAACAACAGCAGCCCAAGTCCAACCAAACAGCCCATAGAAGGTCGATATAAATATAACAATTTTAAGCTTTTTATGTTTGATTTTTAAAACCAAAAACAAAACCTTACATTTGACATTATAAACACACTATGGACGGAAATTGACTAGACAACGAAGTTAAACATCCAAGTGACTTGGACACTAATAATATGTTTCACTCTGTAGAAGTGTGAAAATAAGATTCTCATTCAATTGTAAAAGTGAGTACAAGAATTGATTAAATAGAAGTTGAACTTAACAAACTAACAGACTGAAATGTAACAGACTAAACTAAGTTAACAACTAACAAAGCACCTGATCTAGTAAGCGAACAAACTAAGTTCGCTGAATCCTAAGTTCACCGGAGATGAATTGCAACTTCGCTGGAGATGGACACCAACACACTCAAAATATTAAAAAACGACGAACTTTGAAATGGCTTTAGTCAGAAATCTCGTATGTGACATCAATTTCAAACATGTATCTGAGTAACATGTTGCCATATTTTGCACATGTATTCAATTATTTTAGCAAAGATGGAAAAACATGTCTACCAACTTTGGGCATGTTTCATCAATCCTTCGATCTTATAAACTTTTAGAATTTACCTTTTTAATCTTAAGATTAAATATTTATTACATTAGTCATTTATGTATTTGTTTTCTTTATTGTTTTAGTACTTTTATGTCTTTTTTAGGGTGCCACAAGTTATAACTTTTGGTTTAGATTATACTCTTTAATAGTCGTTATAAATTAAAAATTCATACTAACAAAATGAAAAAAATAAAATAAAATATTAATCAATGTTGATGTTAAAAAGGTATATCATCTCATTGGGACATTTGAGAAGACATTTTGGCCCCTCAAATCAAAGACAAAATGGTGTGCTAGGACCTTGTCAAAAATGCTTTACAACCACACCAACAAATGTGTAGTAGCAAAAGAAAAGAAAGGATAGACACTTTCAAACCACATAATCATAATAAGCTTGTCTTGTCTAAATAATAATCAACATCGGGACATGCTCAAAAATTTAATTATACACAATTTTAAATTAGAATAATTAATTCTATATTTTATAGCAACTATGTTTTTGCCTTCTTAAAAAATCATATATGATTTCAACAGACACTTAAAATTGAGTAACCAAAGACTAATTAATCGATAATCGACAATTCTGACTAAACAAAACTGATAATTGATGCTTCGGTTTTGATTAGGCGCACAATAACCTACCACCATAACATAATCGAACCGATGAATCACTTGCTTTGCTATGATATTTGCCAGTTCAACCCTAGTAACTTTTATAATACAAAGAAAGTCTATGATGTACCGATCTCTACACACAATCAACAATCCACATGTATTCCGGAATTTTACAATGTTCGTATTTATGTTTATGCAATGTGAGTTTCCACGTAATGTTTATAATATGTTACTAGAGCTCCCATCTAATGTTTATGTCTAACCAAAACTGTGTCATACCAAATTATGCAATATCCTTTAGAGTTTGACATTCTAAACTGTGAACATAATTTTACAATGTGAGCTTCCAAGCAATGTTTAGCTCCTAACTTAACCAAAATCGAGGCATAACAAATCAACCAAAACTGTTCAATCAATAACCGAACATTTTGGTTTTGGTTGAATGGTTTGGTTAGGGCTCAAACACATGACCGAATCACCCCGTATACACCTTAGATTATTGTTTTCTAGATTACATTTTAATCGATCTAAAACTATTAAAATAATGTACTAATTCAAGATAATAAATGTTATTAAATGACATCAACGTTATTATAAAACAGGCACGATGTTACATAGGCAAAAACTATAGGGATCAAGTAGCAATATCAATCCGACAAAGGTTTTAAAATATAAAACCTGGAAGTCCCTCAAATTGAATCGTCCGCTAGGGTTAAGGTTTTGGCAATCTCCACCGGAGAAATAATCAACTGAATCAGAACAGTCGCCGGAAAGTATTTCATCGGAGATGTCGAAGAAAAACAACTTGTCTCTGAGGAAAAAACAGCACGAATTCGAGCTTCGAAGTAAGCCATATCTCAAAACGACCCGTATATCTTTATTATTACCATTCGGAATCTAATTGTTTTGTTATTTACTCTCACGAATCAGGAGAACAAGAAGCGAAAGAAAAGAAGTCGAAGAAGCTAGAAGCGAAGAAGAACAAGATGAAAGTAAGTGATTTAGGTTTAATCATCTCTGTTGATTGATATTCGTTTAGTAATTGTTGTTTTAGTATAAATTAATCTTTAGAAAATTGATATGGCTGTTGGTGAAAAACATTTGCATCAACTACAATAAATTATAGCTACTAGTTTAACCCAAAGATGTTTCTGTCAAATTGGTATCAAATTTGACTTTAATCCTACTTGGAAGGGTACAAATCTATTAAGAAACTATCAGAGTTTCAAGAAATTTGATGGCTGTGTTAAATCATAAATGATTTGGTGATACAATAGACAAACAAGTGTTGTTATCTGAATCTGATTATGATAAGTACTAGGTTTGATCGACAGAAGTGAAACATGAGTTCTGGTTTGTAATGGCTGCGTCTAAAGGAACACCACTGATACCCTGTTCATACAACTTTGACATGTCATACGGGCCATATGATATGGTGAAAATGGTCATACGGCTCGTATGATACAGAAAAAATGTCATACAGGTCGTATGATACGGAAAAAATGTCATACAGGTCGTATGATATGGCGAAAATGGTCATACGGGTCATTTGATACGGCGAAAATGGTCATACGGGTCGTATGATATGGCGAAAATGGTCATACGGGTCGTATAATGTGTTAGACAAGTGCATCATACAGACAGTAATTTTTTTATACGGGCCGTGTGAGGTGGTGTCGTCAAACTTTACCGCCTGTATGATGTGGTACAATGACACAAAAGTGACCGACGTGACCACTAACAAAGTCATACGGCCTGTTTGATGTCACTTGGTGTCTATATGACATCACATGTGTATCTATAGCAGCCCCTATGCAATAGAAGAACTATTGTATGGTCCTTGCTTTATGAGTATAATTAGAAACTAGAAATGTTAAAATGTGGCTTTTAGTAGTCGCTTTATTTTCAAAATCTTTCAAGTCATCTTTGAACGAGTAGAATCCTAAGGTTTAGTCTTATTTTCAACATAACCGATGTTTGATTCAAATTTGGATTGCATCTTTATGAATCCAAGTCTGAGTTTTTTAAGAAAAGGACGACCATAGTTTGATAGCTAGAATGATCTTTTTTCAATTTTCTTTGTATAAAAATTAAAAAGTACATTTTTCTATGAACTTAGAATAAAATTCTTATGTTGTAATGATTGTTTTAATGTCTTACCCAATCTTCTTTTTTACAAAAAATTATAATTTTATATGAACTTAGAATAAAATTCTTGTGTTATAATGATTGTTTTAATGTCTTACCCAATCTTCTTTTTTACAAAAAATTATAATTTTCTATGAACTTAGCAAGAAAATTCTTTTGATATAATGAAATTCTTGTAGTGCATGCCAATGTAAGCAAATTGGTAAATCATTTGCCTTGGTTTTTCATTTCTTGCGACCATCTGTTTGTGTGAGAGAGGTGTGTGATTTTGAGTCTTATAAAACTCAAGCAATCTGCATATCTTGTGATTAGGTTGATGGAAGTGCAAGCAAGAAGAAAAAGGGTAATGGTGGATTTACAGTAGGGAAGAAGAAATTAAAGACCAGAATGACACCATTGGCTAAAGCTAAAGCTGCTCAAGCAATGGAACTTGACAATTGAGTTCAAACTCTAATAGTTGAATCCAAGATAATTAGTTGATGGTTACATTTCAAAAGAAAATACTTTGCTTTGCATTTTTGACAACAAATACTTTTCCCAAAGTTTTCTGACGTTGTGTAAAAGCTGAGTTTGGATTCTTCGAACTATCTGGGTTGTATTGGGTTTTAAAGTGATGGGTCTTGTTAGATGGGCTTATTTATATATGTTGCTATAGATTTTCTTACCGGGCTGACTAATAAATCTTTCTATGTTTACGAGGCCTAACATTTTTATTTAACTAACGATGAAAAATCAATTATTGATAATATTAGTATCTCTAACTAATTAGTTCAACTTTAGGTTATATGATATTTTTCTATGCTTTTAACATAAAAGGGTGTCTTGATGCTTGACTTAGCTATTGCATTTACGTAGAGCATAGGAAGGGACCGAATCGCTTTCTAATCTGATGTATGTTGCCTTTCCTTGCCTTTAAAAAGAACCCATCTTATCAAGTCTTTAATAAGATTTTTACTAATAGAAAATTAGAGGAAAAAAATAGAGTTTTTGAAAAAGATAATTTTGTGTTTTAAACTCAAGTTTCTAAAACTCATTTTACTTTTTGTCAATTTCATGAGAATTAAGACTGACAAAACAGGTTAAACACGGGTGCAGAACAATAACATGACATGATAAGCTGATTGTGACATTTTCTTAAAAAACGAATACGAACATGTTAATCAATGTGTTGACCTCTTATGACATGATTAATATCATCCTAAACCCCCGTTGGTTGTGGTCGCCGGTTTTTGAAGCCATCACCACCGATGGTTGTCACTAGAAAATCGACACCGCCAACTGTTTGCCCTAACCGCCGTCGTCTTTGGTTCTTGAAGCCATCACCACTGTTGGTTGTGGTCGTCGGAAAATTGCCGCCGTCAATTGTTTGCCCTAATTGCCATAAGAGACCACACAACAAATGCCATCACCACTGTTGGCTGTGTCGATGGAAAACCGCACCAATGCCATCAAGGCCGCATGCAGAAGATGTGGGACTCTCCCCCTTCACTCTCGTCTCATATGTGTGTGTGAGGTTGGTAGAAGAAATAAGAGAAAAAAAAAAGATGTTTGCTTTATATACATAGAGTTTGCTTTTATAATTGTGTCTTAAACATGTCTAAATAGGTTAAACGATCTTAAACGTGTAGACATGTTTATGACACAAAACCTGTTAAGATCAAACTCAAACCTGTTTAACTCCATATTGGGTGATGTTGTGTTAAATGGCCCTTGTTAGAAATTGACAACCCTAACGAGAAAAGAAAGTCATTTAGTGAAAAAAATTTATATTTGAAAAATGGTAAATTATCAAACTATAATATTTACTAGACCCACATTTCCTCTTTTTGACCTAAATGGTTAAATCTTCTCTCTTTTTTCACTTTACTATTTTCTTTCTTTTTGGATCGATTTCGTTAGGATCTTATTTTTAATCTAGAAGTTTGTGATTTGATTTGATTCTTTAATGGTTGTATAGAAGAGGATTTATAAAGTAAATTTTGTAATAATCAGGCTAGCCCCACCAAGGAGAGCCGTTCCACGCACCCCATGAGCATAAGCTCCTCCAACATCGACTTGCAATTCTACATAAGCCGCGTTTCAAGGTTAACTTTTCGATATAAAATTCATTTAAACCGAGTTTTTATGATGATGTACAAGTCATCGAAGCACGAACGTACAAGCCGTCAAAGCTGCTTCAAGGCTTCGTTTTTTTATAATTTTTTTTCATTTTCCTCTTACGATCTATAAAATATAATATTTTATAAAATCCCAAATTTACTTTGTTAGACAAATTAATGAATAGTTATTTATAGTATAGAAAGCCCAAGTGGATTGGGCCTCGGCGGGTATCTATCCGTCCGGGTTCCGACCCATTTTGTTAAAAAGATCTCGATTCGAGGAGTAGAAAATGTAAGCAAAGTTAACGTTTTTGTGTTGAGTTGGGTGGAGAGTCCAGCCAACGCCTTAGACGTGTATTTCCAGATTTACCCTTCTTGTTCTCTCCGCCCTCTTCTTCTTCTTCTTCTTCTTCTTCTTCTTCTTCTTCATCCCCTTATTTATTTCGCTTCCCAAACAAACCTGCAATCGGAAGCAACCAACAATGGCTTTCACCAGAGTCATCCACCACCACTCTCTTCCTCTACTCGCCGATTCCCGTTCTAACCCCGTCGCCACTCCTTCTTCTCTTTTTCTTGGATCAACCCGAACCCTCCGCCACACACTTACCAATTCCCGATCCATTTCATCTGCTCAACGTCGATCTGTCGTTGCTGCTAAAGTCTACGATGTCATGCTCAAACCTACTACCAATCTCGTGAGCTCTTTCTCTCTTACTATATTTACTTGCTGTATGTCGCGTTTTGCGTTTTCTGCTCCAATTTATCAAATAATTGTTGAATTGCAAATCGATCTGGCTTAAATTGTTGATTATGAGGCTATGATTGATTATGTTTATCTTTTTTGATCTGTTTGATTTCTAAAGTTTCTTCAATTATGCATCAATTAAATAAACCCTAATTTGCTCTCTCAATACGCACATTGTTCATGATTAGTGACTCAATTAGAATTGAATATGCGAAAATTAGATTTCAGAAATATCAAATGTGTGAATTATTAGGTGAACAGTATTTGATAATAATCTGAAATTTGTATAAACTTTTGATTGGAAAAGTATTAGTGACGGCATCAACAGTGTTACCAATAATAAGTCACTAACTTGCTTGTTAAGTTAATTATTTACATATACAAGTAGTTCACAGTTCACTGCAATAAAGTATGCTAAGTGGAAACTCCCCACATCTGTAGTTATGGGTGATCATAACTAAAACAATTCGGCTTGTTCAACCGGTTTGAGATTTATATGGTTCGGTCCTTACGGGTGGGAACTTGGAACCAGCCGTTTAAACTTAACACTTACTATATTTTCTTTTTCGCTTTTGAGAATATGTGCTTATGTACCTGACTCTCTGCGTTATAATCATGAACCATCTTTGTTATTTAAAAAAGACAAATTGGATATAATAATCCAAACTATTACCCAATAGCTGATAACAATCGATACTTGCAATTTGATCGGTGATGGCCCTAAACTTCTACTTTCGTTGTCATAGATTTACACTCGATTTCGCTTGTACATATCTTTATTTTGTTCATAATCATCATTGTGAGTGAAATCAAGTATAAATCGAGTGTAAATCTGTGATGATTATGCTAATGGGATCACCTTTTACAACAAAAGTGGAAGTTAGGACTGTCACCGGTCAAATTGCAGGTATGAATTATTATCGGTCGTTGTCATAGTTTGGATTATTAAAATCCAATTTGCCTTTTAATAAAGAATAGTACAAGCTATCAATAAAAACCTCTTCAAAACTGTCAAACCGAACTGTTTTGGCCTTGATAGCTTGTACTATTCTACTTTCGTTGTCATAGATTTACACTCGATTTCGCTTGTACATATCTTTATTTTGTTCATAATCATCACTGTGAGTGAAATCAAGTATAAATCGAGTGTAAATCTGTGATGATTATGCTAATGGGATCACCTTTTACAACAAAAGTGGAAGTTAGGACTGTCACCGGTCAAATTGCAGGTATGAATTATTATCGGTCGTTGTCATAGTTTGGATTATTAAAATCCGATTTGCCTTTTAATAAAGAATAGTACAAGCTATCAATAAAAACCTCTTCAAAACTGTCAAACCGAACTGTTTTGGCCTTGGTTTGGCGCGACATAAGGCTCAGGGCCTTGGGCTTTAGGTTACATAAGGCGCGCCTAGGTATAAGAAGCCCGCGCTTCTGCGCCCCGGGTCGCTTTTCTGCGCTTAAGAGCTTTTTTTTGTATGTTTTGTTTCTGTTTTGGACTTTTGCAGGTGGTAATAACTGGTAATTTTAGATGTTTAATTAATATTTTAGCTTTTCTAGCTTGTGGGCAAGACTAATCTTGTTTTAGGTTTGTTTGGTGGACTAACGGTTGGGTTATACCCTCTTTTGGATGTTTTAGATGTTTAATATCAAGTAATATGTTTAACATTATTGGGAATTTAGATGTTTAATATCATTTAATGTGTATATACATAATTTACATGTTTTTATAGTATGTGCGCCTCGCGTACGAAAAGCCCTGCGCTTTTGCGATTTGCGCTTTGCACCTCGGATTTTTGCCTCGGTGCGATTCTCGCTTTTTAAAACCAAGGTTTTGGCTGATCCGGTCGACCAACCGGTTTTGTTTGCCATTTTCCGAAACCATAGTCAGTGGTTTGGCCCAAATTTTTTGTCAAAACTGACTGGACCGGACCGTGAACACCCCTAATATTAACCTTACTTGGACATTTGGTCTGTGTGTGCAGTTGGTTACCAAGGAAGAAGGTTTAGAAGTATACGAAGACATGATCTTGGGTAGAGTTTTTGAGGACATGTGTGCGCAGATGTATTACAGGGGCAAAATGTTTGGTTTTGTCCATTTATACAATGGTCAAGAAGCCGTTTCCTCAGGATTCATCAAACTCTTAAAGAAGGAGGACAGTGTTGTGAGCACGTATCGTGATCATGTTCATGCTCTAAGCAAAGGGGTGCCTGCACGTGCTGTCATGAGCGAGCTCTTTGGGAAGACAACAGGATGTTGCCGTGGGCAGGGTGGGTCCATGCACATGTTCTCCGCTGAACATAACGTTCTTGGTGGTTTTGCTTTTATAGGAGAAGGGATACCCGTTGCCACAGGGGCAGCATTCACTAGCAAGTACAAAAGGGAAGTTTTGAAAGAAGCGGATTGTGATCATGTCACATTGGCTTTCTTTGGAGACGGGACTGCAAACAACGGGCAGTTCTTTGAGTGCTTGAACATGGCTGCTCTATGGAAACTGCCTATAATATTTGTTGTAGAGAATAATCTATGGGCCATTGGAATGTCCCATCTTCGTGCAACTTCAGATCCAGAAATCTGGAAGAAAGGCCCGGCTTTTGGAATGCCCGGAGTCCATGTTGATGGGATGGATGTGTTGAAGGTGAGGGAGGTAGCAAAGGAGGCTATTGGGCGGGCTAGACGAGGTGAAGGCCCGACATTGGTTGAATGCGAGACTTACAGGTTTAGAGGACACTCTTTGGCTGACCCTGATGAGCTTCGTGACCCAGGTTTTTAAATCCTTCAAGCCTTTAAATTGTAGTATTTGTTAGTTGTTTTTAACACTTTAACATGATTTTGCTTGACCGGATGACAGATGAGAAGGCCCGTTATGCAGCCCGAGACCCAATAACACAGTTTAAGAAATACCTGATTGAAAACAAACTGGCGAGTGAAGCGGAGTTGAAGGCGATTGAGAAGAAGATAGACGAGGTGGTTGAAGATTCTGTGGAGTTTGCAGACGAAAGCCCTGCGCCTTCAAGAAGCCAGCTGCTGGAGAATGTGTTTGCTGATCCAAGAGGCTTTGGAATAGGACCTGATGGAAGGTATAGGTGTGAAGACCCTAAGTTCACTGAAGGCACAGCTCAGGTCTAAGCTTTGGTTTGTCCACTTTTTTTGTTTTTGTTTCTCATTATGTTTTCTTTTTCCATAATTCTTGTGTTATGTCGATTATAGTTTGTATTTTGATATTGAAAACTCTAGCTTTTAATTTAAAGTCTTGAACTTGGTAAAACTTGCAATGCGACTTATTTATACAAAATCTCTTACTGATATAATAATCTGGTATCGGTGAGATCACCACTCTAACTCCTTACTCCTACCTATTTACCACTACACTTGACTCTCACCTGGACACACTCTTCTTTGGCATGACCCCAGTCGACTTGAATCCAAGGTGCAGTTTCATTTTTAAGCAAAGATCTGATGATGCAATTTTAAGACATTTGTAAAAGTAATTTACTGTTCTATAACCTAAACTCATTATATACCCACTTCAATATCTTTTTATATTTTTGTAATAAAAGTTAATTGTTTATATAGTTGAGACATTGACGTGATGCTCTAAGTAGTCCTGATCTTGATTCATATACTTGTATTTTGAATTTTATTGTTACATGTAACATTTTGAATGATATTATTAAAAATTTCTACAAGAGATCATAATGACAAGAATGTAGGCGAAACCAACAATTTTCAACTAAAAGTTGCAATACATTAGTTTCAACTACTCTACTAGAGACAACTAACTGATCAAACTACAACAAAGCAACAACTTTAAGGGGGTTTTTTAGTTCGTTGTAACATGTTTGGCTCACAAAAGTTGTTGTAGCTGAATCAGAATTACATGATAACATCAATAGAGTTGGAATGACAAATTCCCTTATATAAAGGAATTCAACATTCATTCTAAATTGAGAAGGATTACAACAAAGGAATTAGAATCTTCAACGCTTTCGTTGTCGGCGTCTCCATCACCATCACCACCACCATAGCCCCTCATGGTGCCACCGCTAGGACCTCCCCACCGACCGATCGCTGCCAACCCACCAACATATAGTTGTCGTAACGATCGCCTTCGACTCCTCTTATTAGAGAGACTATATTAGTTAGAGTTTATTATAATAACTATGATTAGAAATATTTGATTTGATTGGGTTTTTTTTTTAGTAATTTATCCTTATTATACTCTTATAAATAATTGACCAATAATACATTACATCACGAAGTTTTTATTATTCTATGTTGTATTAGAGCCTCAATAGTAGATGAGCCTCAATATTAATGAATTAAACCCTAAATTAGAATTGAACCACGAATATGATCCCTAGGGTAGAATAACTGTAGAAATACAGTTAATGTACAAGGTTGTGACCTTGTTAGGATGCCTTGGTTATAGGACATCGGCATAACATGGGTGTGAGAATGGAGTTAAAATGAGATCTTAAGATTTGTTGTTGTTTAATATTTTGGGATGGAATGCATGTATGTTTACCGATAAACATTATTTTTGTACAAAGTTGTGATGTTAACACTATTTTAATGGTAAAAGGGGAAAGTGACTCCCATTGTTGTGTTGGAAATTAAAAATGAATTTATGACGTGATGGAGTGTAGTCATTTTACAGGCTGGAAATAATCTTTTATAAGAGTGGAAGTATGTAATGGTAAATGGGAAAGATTATCTGTGTGTGCAGATGTAAACCACTAGGAGACCTTGGAATAAACATCTTTTGTGAAACATCCTTTTATACAAACATTTTGTAGCTGATTGATTGTTTGAAATATAAGTCACAAGTGTAGACTCACTCGTATTTTAATGTTCACATCCCGTGTTTACATACGGGATGAAAAATATCAATATAATTTTTTTTAAATCTTTATGTATATATATTTTATAGGTGTAAAAATGTATTACAGAAAACAAAATTTAAAATATGCATAAATTAATACATAATTGGGTTTCATTTACTGTTTGATTGTAAATAAAAGTTACATAATTATATTTCAAAGTTTCTTATAATAAGGGAAAATTTAAAATAAATTTGTTTTATTAGTATAACTAGGTTAAAATCCCGTGTATTACTCGGGTTAAATAAATATAATATTATATATTCAGTAACAAAAAAATATTTTTTTAAAATTCGTGTTTTACACAGGTTGAATAAACCCGTGAAATAAAATATAATCTGTTAATACATACACTCGTCAAAATATGTCAGAAGATTTATTAATATAAAAATTATTATTTCTTTTAAAAGTATATTATTATTTTTGGATAGTGGTGTAATTAATATGAGAGAGAAGCGGGAAAAAAATGATGGGAATAAATGTGGAAGTGACATGTGACATAGAAAACATTTATTTATTATATAGTATAGATATAGATTAGAATTTAAAAAAAAATATTTATTATCAAAAAATCAATGTGCATTTATTAAGAGAGAGATGCAAGAAAAAAATGATGAGAACGAATATTGAGTCGACACGTGGAATGAAAAACCTTTATTTATTATATAATATAGATATAGATATAGATTGTTTAGTGAGAAATGATGCCCCTAAAAAAAATATGTGAACTATGAAAATATATTTTTTATACGTAGTGCAACAAAAACATTAACAGTGGTAAAATAACAAATATAAGTATCCATTCGATTATCACACTTCTATACCTTAAATTGGTTGTATATTAATATATATGGATTTCTCTTAGTACATCTTCTATATATAAATAAATATAAAAATAAAAAGAGTTTATTAAAATATTTGATAATTTAAAATAAATTAGATTGAATTTTAGGTCCGTCATCTATTTTTACTATTTTCTTTATTAGATATTTAAAGTTTAGTTACGTATATAACTAAAATATGTAAAAAAAATAAAGATTACAAATGATTGATATTAAATATTTAGATTATTAATAACTTAATTGTATTTATATATAACATTTAATATGTTAGTGATATGCTAGTGTTTTTGGTGGGAAAATAAGTGAGGACACACCACATGATGGCAAGTGTCATCCAAAAGTATTCTTTTATTACAGATAAAAGATGTGTAAAAATATATTACATATACTAATGATAGGAAACAAAATTAAAAATATCTAAAAATTAATATATAACCGGGTTTCAAACATATGTTAATTACTATTTAATATAATTTGACTTTCATTTATTATTTGATTGAAAATAAAATTATTAAATTTCAAAGTTTCTCATAATAAGCGATACTTTAAAATAAATGTGTTTTATTAGTATAATTATTATTTTATTTAAAACTATATTATTATTAAAAGATGGATATGTATTTAATAAGAGAGAGAAGCGAAAAAAAATGATGAGAATGAACGTAGAGGCGACACGTGGCATGAAAAAACTTTTCTTTATTATATAGTATAGATTTTAGAAAAGTTAACGGCTTCTAGTAGTCAAGGAAAGAAAAAGTTGTAGGTGGCATCGGTATGACTATCGTCAAGTTTACTTTTGACATAGGTTTTACTTTAATGTATTTGTTTTGTTGAAAGTTTATGAATCTGAACTTCCTTTGTGTGATGAAAATTTTTGTTCTTTTTAGTTTTATATAAATCCAACTTATACTTGGGACATGATATTCATCACGGTCGTAGCTCATATCATCATAGTTTTGTCATGTCTCTTGTTGCGATCACTGTGCCCTTAGATCCGTCACTACATGTCGTCCCTGCTGTGACCTCCTCCATTGTGGCGGTGGTGGCGGTGACGACGGAGACCGCTAGGTTGTGGCGGTGAAGACGACGATGGTTGCATCGACAACCGCTAGATGTGGTGGCAGCCGGAGGCGGCCATGGAGGATTTGAGGGGCGGAATGTTAGAAATAAAATGTAAAAGGATAATGTAAAATTTTGAAAGGATTCACATCCTTTGTTCTGGGCTACTAAATAAAAAGCCCAAACACTCTAGTGCGAAAACATTTTAGCAAACAGTCACAACTTAGAAATAAGCTAGCGGGCTTGACTACTTGAATGTCAAAAACTCAAAAACTGATACATATATAATACATTAAATTTTATTTTATCATTCCTCTGATAGATCTAATATCTAACTATTACTACTATCTATTATTTGTTTATTTATCTACGTACACTACCTGATTTCTTTTTCTAAAAAATATTTCGATTAGGGTGTTCACGGTCCGATTTTGACTGTTTTTAGGTCAAACTGTAAGCCAAACCGTTAGTAACGGTTTTAATTATCAAAAACTGAAACCCAACCGTTAAAATTTATAACATAATCAAACCGAACCGTTACTAACGATTTAGGCTTTGTTAGACCTTTATATAAAATATAATAAATATAAATATATAATCAACTAAAATAAAAAATATTCAATCAACAATTTACCAAATCATATCTACAACACCACAAAATTTATAACAAAAAACAGTGAAACAATAAGATTTTGACAGCCTTAGTTTACGCAACCACCAAATTTTTTTATTTTTTTTCGTTTTACCATGACACAGTAAGAAAAAAATATGATAGTTTGTGATTTAAGGGCAGAGTTGCCAAAAACCAAAACTAGTTCTAGGAAGGTTACTGGTTTATTATAATCTTACTAACAAGATTGTTAGCAGTCCAAATTCGTGGATATACGATTATATTTTCAACTGCCAATATAATTTTAATTCAATCAAAAGCAAAATGAACAAAATAAATAATTAATGATACCTATATGAAATATCTACAAAAATAAAATATTTCCCAATATTACAGTCCGGTCCGGTTTATATGACCGGTTTTAAGTATAAACCGTAAATGAAACCATTCGCTACGGTTTGAAAATTTTGAAACCGATCGACCGAAAGTTAATAAAAAACCCGACCGTAAAACCAAACTTATGACCTGTTTCGACGGTTTCATGGGTTGATACCGAACCGTGAACGCAACTAAATTTATAGTCATCATCAATCTCGTTCTTGTTCTTATCCACATATAGTTTTATTGCATTAAACCTACCCCGCACACAACATATCATCTTCAACAAAATTTTCTTGTCTTTTATATTTTGTTTTATTCATTCTTGTTATTTGATGTCAATTTTTTAATGGCAAATCCAATATCATTTGAGATGGTGACATATAACTTAATTATAATCCTTTTAAAGTTAAGAATGTTATATCATGTAATAAGGTTAGTTATAAAACATGCTTTTAGATGTGTGATTCTTAGATTGAGAATTTATATAGAGGTTCATCGGTTTATTTGTATATGTTGATATATTTCATCAGGTAGAAAACCCCATATTGTACTTACAATTTAGAAAAATAAAGTTATTTTATATTTGTATGTATACAAAGTTAGATTTGAATTGAAAGTGTAATAAATTTAAATTTATTATATACATTAGTCATGTAAGCTCCTTGATCTTGACATAAAACCTGAAGGTTTAATCTTTAAATATATAATTATGAATTGTTTGGTTGAGTTCGTATTATATTAGGAGTGAGTTTGTTTATTTATTTAATTATTTAATTGAGTTTGAATTAGAATTAGCTTAGGATCAGTATATGTTTATTATAAATAGATGGTTAGAGTCAATGTAATTGGTGTGGTTTTTGTTTCGGTATTCAATAAACAAAAGAGTCGAACTTGTTGGTTCAAATAAGATGTTATTGTTCGATCATCAGGCCTGATTTCCAACCAAATAACTTGTTGGCCGGTTCAAATAACACATGAAGGTTGTAACATACGGAGTGCTTAAAACAAGAACCTTTTCTTACATTTTATTTTTTATTGGTGTAGGTCACCCTACCTTTTATTCAACATGTTACACAAAGCAAAAGCTTTTATTATTTTGATCATTGAATCGGCCTCCACATTATTGATCATGCATCCGACCAAGTTACCGATGTTTCACCCCATTGACTCTTAGGCACCGCAAGGGCCTTCCAAACGGCTTTAGATGCGTCAACGATATCATCTTTGCATCCCCTGGTTGAGTCACACTCGTCTACCACCGTAGCTTGTACACTTCTACCGCCGTAATTTATATTAATAGACTTAAAGCACCTTTGTCCATGATTATACCACCTCGTGGACAACGCTACAATTAGCGTATCATCCGAGTGGTAGTGGCCGTCACACTCTGATGGACCGCCACCACTCCCACCCTTCTCAAAGCTATTAAGCGTCAAAGTTGCTTCTGTATTACTAGATTGAGCATTTGTGAACGATATGAATAAGGTAACAAGTAGGGAAACAAGAATGAGAAAGAGAAGCTTCATTTTATGTATGTTGATGTTATTTGGTGTGGTGAAAGTGGTGTTGGGGAGATTGTATATATAGTGATGTTCTCTTTTGTCTTGTGGTTAAATGGTTAAATTTCTTAGAGTATGAAATTACAATGCTAAAGTAACAATTTTCGGAATATTAGCTTATGTCATTATATTAATCATACATTAATATTAGCTTGTGTTATTATATTAATCATACAATAAAAAGAAGGAAAGTTAAGTTCGTGAATCTATGTGGGTGAGAGTTCATTTTCAATGTGAGAATTCGTATAAAACCACAAAGGCAAAAAAAAAAAGTTTTGGAAAAAGAATTTGATAGCTAGAAAGAATCATATAAGAGCATCTCCAACGCAAGGCAAACGAACGAACAAGAGAGCTTTGGTGGGAGGGCGTTTGATTGCGTGCGTTTGGATTTTCGAACGCCTGCAAACGCGTTTGGTGAGCCAACCTCTCTCACACACCTATATTTAATATTGTTTTATATAAAGAAAAGTGGGTGTTTGAAAAAGGATGTAGTGTTGAAGTATAAATGACTGTTTTTAAGAGATGAGTTAAAATCTGATGTGACGCGTTTGGTTATGTTTTTTCCGATCCATCGTTGTGGATGCTCTAAGGTGTGATTCATATTCGTTGAGTTTTATTAAATAAGGATATAACCATAATAAATTATAATCAACTCGGGCTGAAGTAGGGGTGTCAAAATCGGATATCTTAAAATTAGGATACCCGAAATTTTCGAATATTTGAATTCACTATCTGAATTCGTATCCGAAATTTCGAACAGTGAAACCGGTATCCGTTTTTTTTTTCCTTTTTCCAACTATACCTGCGTTTTTTTGGCAATATGACCTACGTTTTTTTCAAACTGGGTAGGTTGAACTGGGTTTTGTCAAAAAAACTTGATTTTTGTTTACGATACGAATACATTTTAGTTGTTTAAAAGAAATAAAAAAAACTAAATACATAACATAAAAATCATATAATTCATATATATTATATTTATAACATTTTTCTATGAAACAATATCTAAATTTGGCCAAAAAACATAATTTTTTGAAAGTACGACACGAATACGTTTTACTTGACATAAAAAAGGTAAGCTTCATATATTATTTACTAGGTTAGAAACCCCGTGGATTACACGGGTTGAATAAATACAACAAATAAGTGCAATGTTATATGCTTAATAATAAATACTTACATATTATATATTCTTGACACATTACATGGTTTTTTAATACAAATTTTAGAAGCATCATACAGTTACTTTTTAAAAATGTTTTATAAAAAGAATGAAATAAATGTTCAATTTCTAAAAATGTTTAATGAAAAAAACCTATATTTTTTTGAATAAAAAGTATTTAATAAAAAGAATTATAGAAATCATTATTATTTAATAGGAGAGAGAGAAGGAAAATAAAAAATTATTAAAAAACAATTAAAGAAAATTTATATAATTAATAGGAGAAAGAGGCGAAAAAATTTATCTCACCAAAACCTTTATTTATCATAGAGTATAGATATAGATTTATGTTATTTTGTATAAAAATGATAACTTAATTTCATTTAAAAACATAATTGTAGAATAATAATATAGTTATTAACTTTTAGATATGTATTACTTTTTCTATTAACTTCTCGACTTATTATGTATATGACTTTTAGTTTTTTTTTAGAACTAAAATCTAAATATATAAGATATACTAAATAAATATTATTTTTATGAAATAAAAAAACATTAGATACCAATTTTTGAGTAATTTACAAAACTATGCGTTTAAGTTTTTTTTTAAATAAGAAAGTTAAACATGTAACATATAATAAATCATATAGTTAATATATTTTGTATTTGGAACACCTTTTAGGAAACATTATATAACTTTTTTATTTTTTAAACACCTAGGCTGAAGTGTGAGAATTCAAAAAAAGAAAGTGACATGACCCCGATAAGTTTATAACATCATATAGTTCTAAGTTTTATGATAAGTTGTAGTGGCTACCATTCTTGTTGAGGAAAAATTGACCAAAACCATTAAAATCATTATGTATTCTTTTTCTTTGTTTTGTTCTTTGATGTAGGCAGATTATCGTGTGGTTTAACATATTTACAAATTCAATGAATTATCATGTACAAGGATATTAGTGAGTTAGCCGGGAATTGGATCATATTCTAAACTACAAATTATGCTTCATAATATATAGATTTGTCTCTTTACAGATAAACGGCAAAAACATTCTAATCATGTCACGCTTGTGGTATTTTGCATCTAATAGTAGATAACTACACGACATAAAACCCGCTAGGTATGAATAAAACATCTAGTTGAATCGTTATAAACTTAATCAATAGTATCTAACTCAATGATCAATATACACATTATTTAATGTATCTTATTTAAACCAAGTCTTTGTCTTATACGTTGACATGAGTTGTTAACTATTGTTCTTGTTCTTGTCCAATAGGGTAATAAACTAGATCTTTGTTAGATACAACAATAGTGGTGGGCATTGAAGCAATCAATAATGTTGTTGCTTTGTGACCTTGAGGTCATGGTTTACACTACAACAAATTGACCATGTCCCGACGTCACCTGTACCGACGACATTTGTCGTCGGGATAGGTCACCCTATACCGACGACATGTCGTCGGAATAGGTCAAAACCAAAATTTTGGTAGGGAGACCCTATAGCGACGACGGTTAATTTTGATTTTCTTTTTGTTTTTTTATTTAATAAATTTTCGTCGGTCAAATTTTTTTTTTAAATTAAAAAAAATTCTGGAAAACCCTATAGCGACGACATGTCGTCGCTATAGGTTAATTTTGATTTTCTTTTTGTTTTTTTTTATTTAATAAATTTCCGTCGGTCAATTTTTTTTTTAAAATTAAAATTTTTTTTGGAAAACCCTATAGAGACGACATGTCGTCGGGATAGGGTTTTCCAACATTTTGAATGGGACACCCTATAGCGACGACATGTCGTCGGTATAGGGTTGAGCAGGTTGGAGGGAAAACTGGCGCCCAATGAATTTTAGGGGAAAACCTATAGCGACGACAATTTTGATTTTCTTTTTGTTCTTTTTTATTTAATAAATTTCCGTCGGTCAAATTTTTTTTTTTTAAATTAAAAAAATTTCTAGAAAAATTCTTTGTGTATTTAACGGGTTCCGGCCTTCCTCATGCCTCGTCGGACACCCATCCCCCCAACCGGCCACCTCTAGGGTTCGGCCGAACCCATGCACACA
This sequence comes from Smallanthus sonchifolius, assembly GCA_023525975.1. Taxonomy (NCBI): domain Eukaryota; kingdom Viridiplantae; phylum Streptophyta; class Magnoliopsida; order Asterales; family Asteraceae; genus Smallanthus; species Smallanthus sonchifolius. The sequence goes on from CM042042.1 coordinate 580,833, forward strand.
CATGAAGGTTCCCTACGATCACAAACAAGCATTTAAATAGGAAGGTTTTCAAGATTATACCTCTAGATCGGAGAACCCGTGCCAATCGAATTCCCGAATCACCTATTCTTCTTTGAAACTCAACTTCTCTTCTAAACTACAGAATTATGAAACATGTGTAGTATTGATTCAAGGATCCCGACACACTAAGGATGATTAGAGATCGACAAAATACATCAAATCGGACTTGAAACGCGATGAACGGCTCTCTCCCTCTCCTCCTTGCTCTTCGACGGCTGAATGTGAAAATGGGGTCTCCATATTTGCGTTGCACCCTAAAGGGTGTTCTTCCCTAGGGCCAGGCTTGGCCCACGCGCACCCAAGGTCTCCCGGGCTTGGTTTTGTTCACGTTTTTAAATAAAACCCGCCAAAACCCCGTTAATTACCCGTTAACCTTTACAATAATTTACATAATTACAAACCCAGTTATTTTATGAAAAACCGGGATGTTACATCTTGGGTCGTTGAACCCTTATGGGTTAGTGTTGAAGTGTGGGTTATTAACATGTCAATAAACGACAAACTGTTTTATAAAGGATTGTAATGTTCTGAGTTCAATCAAATGGTATTTCTTGTTAATATACACTATTAGAACTCACTAAGCATAGATGACTTTGTATGTACGTTAGATTGTTTGCAGGTGAGGTATCTTGGCTAGGGAGCGGTGCTACTCAGATTGGTGTGTAGGCATTTGTAAGATAAGATTAAGATTGATATTGAGTTTATAAAGAATTACAACTATTTTAAATTAAGACTTCCACTGATTGTTTGTAATAAAGCGAGTATTTTTAAAGAGAACACCCAGTGATGAGAATCAACTGTAGGGTACCCAGTTTGGGGCCATACAGGCTGGTCTTGGGTGTTTCACAAACGTCCGAGACACCGTGAAGGCAATCAACAGACTTCTAATGTCTTGCACGGTGGGGTTCCGATTAAAAATCCTTCTTATTCCATGAATCTTGCTCAGGTAACGGTTTCGATTTTTCTCATGAATTTCCCACTTAATTCTTCAGTGAATGAGATTTGGAAGTTCTGCTAGGATTATGGGATAGTTGCAGATGTATATCTATCTGATCGGTTATCAAAGGTCGGTTCTGTGTTTGGTTTTGTGAGGTTTCTTCGTGTCAATGACGTGGGTCTTCTGATTGAGGATTTACATAACATCTGGATCGGGAGTCACTGACTTTATGCCGTTGAGGCTAGGTTCGATTTTTCTCACGAATTTCCCACTTAATTCTTCAATGATTGAGGATTTCAAAAAAAAAATTTTAAATTAAAAAAAATTCTGGAAAACCCTATGACGACGACATGTCGTCGCTATAGGTTAATTTTGATTTTCTTTTTGTTTTTTTTTATTTAATAATTTTTTTTTTAAATTAAAAAAAATTCTGGAAAACCCTATAGCTACGACATGTCGTCGGGATAGGGTTTTTCCAAAATTTTGAATGAGACACCCTATAGCGACGACATGTCGTCGGTATAGGGTTAAGCAGGTTGGAGGGAAAACTGGCGCCCAATGAATTTTTGGGAAAACCTATAGCGACGACATGTCGTTGCTATAGGTTAATTTTGATTTTCTTTTTGTTTTTTTATTTAATAATTTTATTTTTTTTAAAATTAAAAAAATTCTGGAAAACCCTATGGCGACGACATGTCGTCGGGATAGGGTTTTTACCTTTATTAAATGGTCAACATCCTACGAAACCTGTGCCGACGACATGTCGTTGCTATAGGCCACCTGTACCGACGACAAGTGGACCTATGCCGACGACATGTCGTCGCTATAGGGTGCAGCGCGAACAAATAGGGAAACTAGACGGCAGAACTTCATTTTCATCAAAAACTCTCCAAAACTCCCCCAATTTTGTCTCTCCGGCGATTTCAACGTTTTTGGGCTATTTGGGAGCAACTTTCACACAAACTCTCGGGATTTAAGGTGAGCTAACATCTGGGTTCATATTTAGCTAATTTTTTAAGATTTTGAAGTTTTGTTTGTTTATTTTGGTTAGGTTTTGGAGGAATTTCACCATTTCTTGATTTCTAACTTTGTGAAGGTAAGTACTCGTTTTAATTACTAATTTGTGTTGAAATTTGGTTTAGATCAAAGATTTTTATGATTTTGTATGTATGTGTTATGTATGTATGTTTGTATGTATGAGTATGTATATTTGTATGATGGAATTATTAAATTATGATCAGTTTATGTCATTTGGTTTAGATGTGTGTTTATTTTATATAATTTAGTTTATGTAAATTAGTGTTTGTATGTATGTGTATGTATGTGTGTAATTTGTGTTTATGATGATTAGTTTTAATGTTTAGTTTGTATGTATGTGTGTAATTTGTGTTTATGATGATTAGTTTGAATGTTTAGTTGGTATGTATGTGTGTAATTTGTGTTTATGATGAAATTTGGTTTTGATCTAAGATTTTTATGATTTTGTATGTATGTGTATGTATGTGTATGTATGTATGTATGAGTACGTATTTTTGTATGTATGATGGAATTATTAAATTATGATTAGTTTAGGTCATTTGGTTTAGATGTGTGCTTATTTTATATAATTTAGTTTATGTAAATTAGTGTTTGTATGTATATGTATGTATGTGTGTAATTTGTGTTTATAATGATTAGTTTGAATGTTTAGTTTGTATGTATGTGTGCAATTTGTGTTTATGATGATTAGTTTGGATGATTAGTTTGTATGTATGTGTGTAATTTGTGTTTATGATGATTAGTTAATATGAATGTATATATGTGTATGTATGTTTGTATGTATATGTTTGTAATTATGTAATTGGACATTTATTTATGTTTGTAATTATGTAATTGAGCTTTTATTTATGTATGTATGTAATTGTGATGTGTAGGTATATAAGATGGTATTTATTGGGAGCAACTTTCACAAAAACTCTCGGGATTTAAGGTGATGTAACATCCGGGTTTCATATTTTAGCTACTTTTTCAAGATTTTAAAGTTTTGTTTGTTTATTTTGGTTAGGTTTTGGAGGAATTTCACCATTTCTTGATTTCTAGCTTTGTGAAGGTAAGTACTCGTTTTAATTACTAATTTGTGATGAAATTTGGTTTAGTTTATGTTTTGAATGTTTGATTTGTCGAACAAATTTGTGTGTCAAACAAGTTTGTGTGTCGAACAATTTGGATGTTTGGTTTATGTTTCGGATATTAGTTTTTATCCGATTTGAATGTTTGAATGGTTTATATTTATGATTTGCAGGTTTTTGTTTTTAGAAATTTAATATTTCTGGATAAAATATTAAATATTAAAAAATAAAAAAAAAACAGAAAAGACCTATACCGACGACATGTCGTCGGTATAAGGTTTCTTTTTGAATTTTTTAATTAAACCCTATAGCGACTACAAGTCGTCGGTATAGGCTGACCTATCCCGACGACACCTATCCCGACGACAATCTTGGGCTATTGGTACGACTCAATCCCGACGACATGTCGTCGGTATAAGCTATCCCGACGACAAGTCGTCGCTATAGGGTAAAAAAAAGTCATCGGTATAGGGTGATATTGTTGTAGTGTTAAGCAGTGAAAACAGCCTCCTGCAGTCATGCACAAAGTGTAGGGGAAGACAACATATATCAGAACGCGAAGTGATCCGGCCCCTCCCAGACTCTACGTAAATACGGGAGATAAGTTGAACATCGGGTTCGCCCTGTATTTATGTGTGACTTGTAATTTTTAAAAAGGTAATTATGATCAATCATAAAATAGTAATCACCAAATGTGTAATTTATGTTTTTATGCATTGAATGCCATGTTTTCGAAGTCATTCATATGTTGGAGAACTGTTAAGAAAAGCTCGTGACTCGAAACTTGCTAGAAATCAGTTTGAATAATTTTCAAGGACTTTTTTTGTAATAGTAGGCAATTGGCAGGTGTGTGGAACGAATTCAAGCAAAGTCGACCCTATAAAGTATAAATCTTTTAATTTAATATTCTTGTTTTTTCTTTCTTGTTTTCATTTCATGGGTCAATTCTCCAGGGAATATACATCATTTGAAATTGTTACATGAAACTTATAATTCTATATATTTTGATGGATATAGCATGGTTTTTTCTTAGTTTTGATTTAATAATTATCAAATGCTTAAATTACAAAACATGTTTTATATGGTGCATTGGGTTCGAATGAAAAGGCCGAAGCGAGGCTGAAGAGAATGTGCTCGGAGAGATGAGGATTGGGCCGCGTAAGCGAAGTCAGACCAGGATCATATTATCGGCCTAGGATGACAACAGGTTTTATGGGGCTGGGGCTGGATTGCATGGTGGTTTGTTTAAGGAACAAATAAAAATGGGGGTATGTATTTAATTATTTAACACGTTAGACGATTACTAACCTGGTTACCGTTAAGTTGGATGTATAAATACTTTGTAAACCTTAGAATTTATGTAATGTTGGTTATTATTGTTTGTTTAACTTTTCGTGTCTCAACCGTGAAGAACAAAGCCAACATGAACATGAATCGATCAAAGGGATTCAACCAATCTATCAGAAACAAAATTATCTTATATTTGTATAAATTCAAAGTTAAATTTTAACTGAAGCTGTGATAAATTTAAATTTAATTTACTATATATTGGTCATGTATGGTCCTTGATCTTGACATAAAAGTAAAACTTGAAGGTTGGAACATAAGGAGTGCTCGAAACAAGAACTTTTTCTTACATTTTATTTTTTATTGTTGTAGGTCACCCTACCTTTTATTTTAACATGTTACACAAAGTAAAAAGCCTTTATTCTTTTGATCATTGAACCGGCCTCCACATTATTGATCATGCATCCGACCAAGTTACCGAGGTTTCACCCCATTGACTTTTAGGCACAGCAAGGGCCTTCCAAACGGCTTTAGATGCGTCAAGGATATCATCTTTGCATCCCCTGGTCGAGTCACACTCGTCTACCACCGTAGCTTGTACACTTCTACCACCGTAATTTATATTAATAGACTTTAAGCACCTTTGTCCATGATTATACCACCTTGTGGACAATGCTACAATTAGCGTATCATCCGAGTGGTAGCACTACAAGAATTTTAGGCATTTTTAACGACCTGTCTCGACGACATGTCGTCGAGAAAGCCTATCTCGACGACATGGCGTCGATATTGCTTCCGTTGGCAAAGCTTAGTCGAGAATTAGTCGTCGAGATAGGTAACCCTTTTCTCGACTACATGTCGTCGATATTGGGCGTCGGAAAAGGTTTTTACTTTTAAAAAATAAATATAAAATAAAATTGAAAATACCCTTTCTCGACGACCCAATCTCGACGACATGTCGTCGACATTGGTATAAATTATATTTTTTTTAATTTTAAAAAATTTCCAGATTTTTATACAAAACAAAAATTCAAAATCTGTCAAACCTGTTATATAAATTAAAACATTACACAAAATAATACATAAAACATTCAACAAAAAAAAACAAAATGTGTAAGTTATTGCAAATCGTTCAAATAAAATGCTACAAAACAATTTAATCATCTTCATCGTCATCATCTTGGTTGCCGGATCAACTGCAATAACCCTACAATAATGTTATCAAAAATAACCGTACAATAAAGGTATCAAAACGCAATATATACATGTATTAGTATTGCAAATAAACAAAATGTGTAAATTATTGCAAATCATATACAAACATAATACGCAAATAATTTCTCAAATATCAATAACCCTACAATAAAGGTTTCAAAATACATGTATTAGTGGACTTGGGTTAAACGAGTAATTTTGACCCATTTATAATGGTTACGTGTCATTTTGACTCATTTATACTTTGATTCGCAACATAATAACAAAATATATTTACTTACCCAATCGTTTTGTGCCCGATCGTTGACCCATGTGGGGTGAGAAGTGTGCATACGTCTTCAACCCTCAACAATATATTCATCTACATATATACATATATACATACATACATTCATCTATATTCATACAAATTATACATTTCACAAAAAATAAATAACAACAATATATTCATCTACATTCATACAAATACCCAAATAAATAATACATACAAATACTTGGATCAAAACAAGTGAAACGGTTCGTGTTTGAATTACTAACATATATGCATGCATACATTCATCTATATTCATACAAACCATACATAGCAAAAAATAAATAACAACATATAATTCATACAAATAATACATATATAACACCACAAATAATACACCTACACAAACCTATAATTCACCAATTTCACAAATAATACATACATCTATATATTTATATATCTATACAAACCTACAATTTCACAAATAATACATACACCTATACAAATTAACCACTAATTTCACAAATAATACATACATTTTTATATTCCACTATATTATTCAAATAAATAACAATTAAAACAACTATACAAAACTAAATTTAACAAAAATATACCTATTAGCAAAGTATTGCACAAATATATTTATACATCTATACAAATTAACAATCAATTTCACAATAAAATACATACATTTATATATCCACTATATTATTCAAATATATAACAATTAAAACAACTATACAAATCTAAATTTCACACATATATACCTACTAGCAAAGTATTAAACAAATATATTTATATATCCATACAAAACTACATACCCAAATACACTAATTTTCACACAAATATATACATAATACCTCCGAATTTGTAAACGAGATGCCGTCGGAAAAGTCTTAATCTAGCTTCCAATTAGGGGTGCAAACGAGCCGAGCTGCTCGCGAGCTACTCGAGATCGGCTCGTTAAAAAGCTCGAAACGAGCCGAGCTTAAACGAGCTCGAGCCGAGCTCGAGCCTAAGAATAAGCTTGTTTATTAAACGAGCCCGAGCCCGAGCTTCACTTATCGAGCTCGAGCCGGCTCGCGAGCCTTAACGAGCCTTTTATTTATATAATGTTTTTAATATATTTAATATATATTTATAAAATAATAATAATAATTAGTATATATAAAATTAAGATAAATATAATTAAATAATATGTATTATGTTATATATAAAAACTATAATAAAATTTATATAAAAATAATTATAAATATATATAAATTAATTAATATATAATAAACGAGCCGAGCCCGAGCCGAGCTCGAGCTTGTAAAGCTACCAACGAGCCGAGCCCGAGCTTCAAAATTAGAGCTCGAATCGAGCCGAGCTCGAGCTCACAGTAAGTTAAACGAGCCGAGCTCGAGCCTAGTCAAGCTCGGGCTCGGCTCGGCTCGTTTGCACCCCTACTTCCAATCCGTTCAATTAACCAAAAACCTCACCTACACATGATTTATATTAAAACATTTAATTATAATGGAAAAATAAATAACAACAATATATTCATCTACATATATACATACATACATTCATCTATATTCATACAAATTATACATTTTACAAAAAATAAATAACAACAATATATTCACCTACATTCATACAAATACCCAAATAAATAATACATACAAATACTCGGGTCAAAACAAGTGAAACGGTGCGTGTTTAAATTACTAACATATATACATGTATACATTCAACTATATTCATACAAACCATACATCACAAAAAATAAATAACAACATATAATTCATACAAATAATATATACATAACACCACCAATAATACATCTACACAAACCTACATTTCACCAATTTCACAAATAATGCATACATCTATATATTTATACATCTATACAAACCTACAATTTCACAAATAATACATACATCTATACAAATTAACCATTAATTTCACAAATAATACATACATTTATATATTCATCTATATTATTCAAATAAATAACAATTAAAACAATTATACAAAACTAAATTTCACAAATATATACCTATTAGCAAAGTATTACACAAATATAATACATCTATCTATACAAATTAACCATCAATTTCACAAATAATGCATACATTTATATATTCATCTATATTATTTAAATAAATAACGATTAAAACAACTATGTAAAACTAAATTTAACAAAAATATACCAATAAGCCTCAATCTAACTTCCAATCCGTTCACTTAACTAAAACCCTCACCTACACAAGATTTATATTAAAAAATTTCAATTATAATGGAAAATTACTAAAAAAAAAGTCAAAATAGAGTCTTACCACTTCAAGAAGATGAGTATGGTGGTGGTGGTGGTGGAGGTGGAGCATGGTGGATTTTCAAGTAAAATGGTCGGATTTGATGGTGAAAGCCGAGAGAAAGAGTAGAGAGAAACAGGGGGTGAAATGAGGAGGGAAAAGGGTTTCCTGTGTAAATAAGACCAGCTAAGACCAGTTTCGACGACATGTCGTCGAGATTGGATTTTTTTAATAGACACATATCTCGACGACATGTCGTCGAGACTAGGTATTTCCTTTAAATAAAAAAAAACAATTAAAATTCTACCTGACAAAAAAAAAAGAAAAAAAAATTAAAATGGGCAATTGCGACGACATATCGTCGAGACTGCCCTGAGTTGTCGCCGATGAGCGCCAAAACTTTTCACTTTTTCCCGCTGAACCATCGCCGACGACATGTCGTCGAGAAAAAGTGAAAATAGTCAAAAAATTTGGCTGGGACCATCGCCGACGACATGTCGCCGTATTTGGGTGCCCTATCTCGACGACACATGTCGTCGAGATTGCCTCGACGAAACTGCTAAGATTTTTTGTAGTGTAGTGGCCGTCACACTCTGATGGCCCGCCACCACCACCACCCTCCTTCTCAAAGCTATTAAGCGTCATAGTTGCTTGTGTATTACTAGATTGAGCATTTGTGAACGATATAAATAAGGTAACAAGTAGGGAAACAAAAAGGAGAAAGACAAGCTTCATTTTTATGTATGTTGATTGTTGATGGTATTTGGTGTGGTGATAGTGGTGCTGAGGAAATTGTATATATAGTGATGTTGTCTTTTGTCTCGTGGTTAAATTTCTTAGTGTGTATGAAAGTTAGGTTGTAGTTACAATGCTAAACTAACAAATTTTGGAATATTAGCTTTGTGTTATTATATTAACCATAAATTAATAAAGGGCAAAGTTAAGTTCGTGAATCTATGTAAGTTAGTGTTCATTTTTAGTGCAAGAATTCATATAAAACCATAAATTAAGGTATGCTATATTTTGGAAAAACAAAAGTTGGTAGCTAGAAAGAACCATATAAGATGTGATCATTATGAGTTGAGTTTTATTGAATTAGGATATAATCATAATAAACTATAACATGTTGGATTATCATGTGAATTAGCTACATAGTTTTTTTGTGATGTTTTATGAAGCGACGTGACCCGATAAGTTTATAACATCATATAAGGTTCTAAGCATAAAAGGGTCTATGGCGTAGTGGTACCAATGTGTGTAGGAATGGTGTCCCGCCTCAATTAGTTGAGGGCTCAAGTCCTATGATGACAAATATGTAGATTTAAGAGTTTGATTAATGGGTGTGTGAGTTGCTGTCTTAAAAAAAAAGGGAAAAATATAAGGTTCTAAGTTTTATGATAATTTGTTGTGGTACCATTCTTGGTGAGGAAATCACAATACTGATCGATCATGAGCCTTGATCGAAAGCTTGATAATAGATTTGTCTTTCGTGGAAAAACGGCAAAAAGATACTAATCATGTGAACCTTTTAATATTTGTATCTAATAGTAGATAACTAAGTATATAAGGACATGAAAACCGCTAGCTATAAATAGAACAACATGACGTTGAACTGTTAGTTAAGTTCATCAATAACATCTAACTCAATGATTAATATTTACATTGTTTAATATATTTTATTTAAACCAAGTCCTTGTCGTGTACGTAGACATTTGTTGTTCTTGTCCCAAAATAGTGTAATAAACCAAATCTTTGTTAGATGCTACAAACATACTATAATATATTACATATAATGATTTTTTTTTTGTTATTTGACGGGGCATTTGGTGTGTAGGTGTGTGGCTTGCAAATTTGCAAAAAAAAAGAAGTATATTAAATCATAAATTAGTAATCGTCAAATGTGTAATTTATATATTATGTTTTTATGCATTGTATGTAATCCGTATAACAGTTAAATATGAGTAAGAGAAATCCATATGTCATGTTTTTGGTACTAATTCGTATATTAGAACTGTTGAAAAACCTTATGGCTCGAAGCTTATTCGAAATCAACCTGCATAATTTTTTAAGTCGAGCTACTCATATAAATTTAAAGTTAAGTTGGTGGTTTGTCGGATTGGTTGATATTGAGTTCACCGGTAGATCTTGTCTCTATATTTGATTTCCAAAAGTTGAGAGATATTTCTTCTTTGGCTAGCTTCTAAAAAAACAAGTACGTTTTCTCAAAATTCACCAAAATGCAGCGAATCTTCAAGAAATCTAGTTCGGTGAAGCTCCGATGACTGTGTTTGAAAGCTAGGGTATTTGTATTTTCCCTAGTGTGAGTGGATATACGTAAAGAATACATTCTCCGAAAAAACCATGTTTTATGATCTTTTAAAAGAGACGTGTGATGTAAAGTTTTGGTTTTGTAGCCGTACAAAATTAGAGAGTAGGGTATTTTTTTTAATGTGTGCTGATAACGTAACATAAAATTAGAGAGTAGTTACAAGTATCATATACATACATCATTAATACATGGGGAAAGTGAATATGGTGCTGTTAAGCATCCAACTTATATGCGAAACATATCAAAACTACGTCGTTTTGATTAAAAGTTCATTCAAATCTTTTTATTTTAATATTATCTCTTCCAAGCTCTTTATTTTAGTATGTTATTATACATCAATTTCCCTACTTGTCACAGATCTGTGGGTACGGATCTTAAATAATAGTCGATAAACTAAATTAAAGTAAAACCAACGACAATCAATGGAGTTTTCAAGAAACAAATAAAAATGGGTTTGATTCTTAAGTGTGATTAGATAACATTGAAGTAGAGAAAAATGATTTCATCAAAACTTATTCGCCTAGAAGAGAAACACCCCAAACAAAAGTATATTTTACCAAATTCTCCTAAAAAGAAATACGATACAGATTACAAAATTAGGAAACAAACAATATCAACGAAATTGATGGAGAACGGTGACAAAATATTAAAATAAAAAGATTTGAATGAACTTTTAATTGGTTTTAATTAAAACGACGTAGTTTTGATAGTTTCGCATATAAGTTGGATGCTTAACAGCACCATATTCACTTTTCCCTTAATATATATATACAAACCCAAACTTTAAAGCCATAAATGTTGTGTTGGGTTTAAATGTATGCATTTATTACAATATGCATGTTTTATATAATGTTTATTTGATTTATTAACATCGAAATAGTTTATAATGTTATAGTTCAAATGTTGTACCCTAGTAACATGGAAATAATGCATACTACTAATCCAATTGCTTATAATTCCTACTTCTCGTACCTGCAAACATTTTACATTTTCTTTAAATTTGTCAAATAACCGACATTCTGATACGTGTTTTGTTTACTTGATTGTTTTTTTTATAAGTTTTTAAACTTAAAACAATCATTGATCTTACGGCTTTCGAATGTGTGGCTACAGCTGAAGTGACAGACATCATAATGAAAGTGACTATGATCTCCATCATCAGACCTTGTAGGTCTCTCTCTAAACATTATTTTGATTATATTTAATAGATGCTGCTATTTTCAGTCGGTTCGAGTCATTTATGGTTTTCCAATCGAAACCAAAACCTTTATCGAAAACGAGAAGTGATTAAGATGGAAACCGAGGTTTTCAACCAAATTACATATGTTAGGGTTTAGTTTCAGTCTTTTAACGTGTTGGTTTTTGGGTTTTTTCAGTCCAACACGAGATGTGCTTACCGCTAGTGAGTATTATACCTGATGTCTACTTATTATGTTACATTTTTATGCTAACTCGTATGTGTTATTAAACCATGTGTATATTGTATCCTTGCCCTCTATTCATCAACTACTTGTTGAATTCACCAATTTTAGATGATAGGCCGATTACAAGAGGTACTCGAGAAAGAGGAATCACAAAAGTCGAATAAGAACGAACAATTCGTTTTTAAGAATGAAATTATCAAGGTAATAGCCTTTGTTATTTTATCTTTCATAGTCGGTCACTTTATTCAATATGATTACACAAAGAAACTAAAAAAATGATCATACGCGTTATTGAATTTGAGCATGATCATGCATCCGACCAAGTAACTTTGGTTTCTCCCCACTGGCTTTTAGGCATCCCAAGGGCCTTCCAAACGGCTTTAGATGCATCCACAATATTATTCTTACACCCTCTAGATGAGTCGCACTCGTCAACAACCCTAGCTTTTACACTTTTATCTTTGTAACGTATATTGATAAACTTAAAACATCGTTTTCCATGATTGTACCATTGGGAGGATAATGCCACAATGAGCATGTTATCTGAATGGTATTTGCCATCACACTCTGATGGCCCTCCTCCACTCGTGCCCTTCTCAAAGTCGTTGATGGTCATAGTTGCCTTTACATTACTCAAGTGAGCATGAATAGAGGACACATGTAAGGTGAAAAAGAGGGAAAGAAGAACGATAAAGATAATCATATCCTGTTTCATTTTATCTTTTAATTTTTTATAAGTTGTTATGGTATTTTTGATGAATCGAAATTGGTTGAAGAGTACCGAATATATAGTGTTTGTGGATTATGTCATTGTGCTTGAGTGGTTATATTTCTTAGGGTAATTTAATTGATGGTTAAAATTACAATGCTGGTCTACCAATGAATGTGTATTTATATATTTGTTTGTATCAATGGATGAGAATCTGAATTAAAAAAATTTAAAGGTTAAAAGTAAGGATCTTATTAGTACTGATTTATATATAAATTTATGCACTAAATTTTGCATAATTTGTGAATTTGGTCCATAAACGCAGATATAAATATAAATGACCACCATATTATACAATATAGGAATTACATTACATTACACTCACTTCCCATTTTTAGTACAACAAATCAAGCCAACAAGTCGTAAGCGTATGTATAAACTATGTAAACGTAGAAAAGCGAACGGTAGTGTTCTAATTTGTTATTTATTTATTTTTAAGTATATAATAATTTTTATTTATATCTTTATCATTATATACATAATAACTATTCTTTATCATAATTCACTACAAGAAAAGAAAAAAATATGTTTCCTACTCAAAATTACGGTGCAAATGCGTCGAAAACATCAAATTCCGACAAATTTGTGATAAAAACCTTATGTTGGAAAAACCTTTGTCGGAAATCAGTTGTGATAAAATTGCAACACAATTTGTTGTGTTGGAATTTCCGACGTAATTTTTAATTATAATTGTTAGAATAATTATTATGCTTATAATTAGTAACATAATTATCTAAATTTTTATTTTTTCTAATTTGATTTAAATTAAATAGTTTGTCGCAAATGTGTCGGAAGATTCCGACACATTTTGATGGTTTTTTAATAAAATTAAACGATTTGTTATGTTTATTTATTTATTAAAACAAAATGTAAAATAATTTTTTTTTGCATATGTGTCGAAAACTCCGACACATTTCCGATGAAAATTTTAATAAAATTTATAATTTAATTTGTTTATTCATTATTTATTTAATAAAACTAAATAATATTTGTCGCAATTGTGTCCCAACGTGACGCAATTGCATCGGAAGTTTTTTTTATTAAAATAACAAAAATCAGAAAACAAATAAAATCAAGATTTTTTCTGCAACACAAATATATGTTTGCTGTAAATGTGTCGCAATTTGCATCAGTAATTTTGCATCGTAAATATTTCGTAGGAAACTTGTTTTTTTTAGTAGGGATTATATATATAAAAATCATTAATATATACATAAAAATAATTAAATAACAAACGAGTAGAGCTTGAGTTTATAAAATTATGTATTAACAAGCTCGAGCTTTAGATGTATGACTCGAAGTGACCCAAGCCCGGGCTCTCTGAAGATGACCGAGCGAAACTCAAACTCGACTCGTTTACATATGTATGCTAAACTTTGTATGTTTGATAACACGTTTGTCTTATTTATATGGATAAACGGCAAAAAGATTCTCTTCATTTGAACCTTCTACTAGACGAATAAACTGCTATAAGTAAAACGACGATATGTCATTATATTTAAGTTTGTCTGTAGCATCTAACTCAATGCATCGTTTATTTAACCAGTTGGTTGTATTTTAAACCAAGTCGATCTTTTGTGTAGATTTGAGTTGTTCTTTGTTCTTGTCACAAGTAGGATTTTAAACCAAATCTTTGTCAGATGCAACAAACTTGCTATATGTATATATATATATATATTGCTATATATATATATATATATTAAAATGAATTGTCTTTTTCGTTGTTATTTAGTGGTTCATTTGGTGCGAGTGGTTTGTAATTACTTTCACAGACAAGGAGTGTTCTATTAATCATCAAATGTGTAACTTATACATTTGTTTTATTGCATTGTATCTGATACAATATTTGAACGCACTTACACTTAAATACAGGTAGCTATGTATGAATACACCATTTAAATTCTTTTATGAAACAAAGTAATCAAGAGAACAATCTAGAAACAAAACCAGTCATGGGTACGTGTTAATGATCCTCTTTTAAAAGAAAACTGGATTATAAAAACATCTTTGCTTACGAAACCTTTTCGTGTCACTATAGGTTTACTAGTGATCCTTATACGGACACTTCTTAGGCAAACATCTAGATAGATTTTAAAGTTTAGTTTAGAATACGTAAATTTCGCTTTTATTCCATCTAGTGTGGTCTAAATAACTCTTTTAATCCAAAAGTTCTAATTTAACCAATTTTGTTACTATGGTTATAAATTTGTCACAATCAATTTCGGGGACTTATCACCATCAAAGTTTTCTGTTGGGTTTCCAACTATAAGAACCGTTCGCATAAAATAATAAAAACACCTTTTTAAATAATAAAAACACTTTTTTTAAAAAGTTGGTGGACACGGAATTTGGAGCCGTCTGAACTAGGCTGAAAAAGTTTATCCGTTTTAGTAAGTTTGACTGGTCAAATGTCCACTTTGGTAATTTTCCCTTACCATTATTATTATTATTATTAATTGTTGATTTTTTTTAGTTTTATTTTTATTTTAATTATCGTTACTATTATTGTTGTTGTTGTTTATTGTTACTATTATTATTATTCCGTAAATGAAAGCCACTATTATATTCAACGGTTTAATGGAATGACATATTCATAACTATTTTTAAAAATAATGGATAAAACTATCATTGATGTAAAACAGGTCTCGATATCTTTTCTAAGTTTTGGTTCGATGGAGCACATTTATGTAATTATCTATAAGGGGAAGGATCAAAAGAAAACCACAAAGTTAGGTGAAAACTGAAAAAAACCACATCATTTTAAGCAATTTTTTAGATTTACGTATACGTAACCACAATTTTTTTGTTTTATGTTTACGTATACGTAACACTATGTGTAAAAATGTTTTTTGGTAAAAATGTTTAATATTACATTGATACTCTTATAAATAAATAAAAATAAAAATAAAATAAAACAAAAAGAAAATATTATTATATGATTGGTTAAAATTGATTTTTTTAGTGGTTTTCTTGATTTTCGCCTAACTTGTGGTTTTCTCTGGAACCCTTCCCTTATCTATAATATTGTAAATAAACCGTTTTATCTTATAATATGCAGTTTTTTCGCCACATCACATGGGGGAAATATCTAGTTATGTTCATTCTAAATTGAAACAATTTTTGTTCTCTGGACTTTATTCAATAACTTGATCAGCCATAAATAAGTGTTTTTCTACGGAAATCCGTTGTTAACACGAATATGACCCACCGATATTTGATTCGTCACAAAAGTTCGAGATATGTTGTATCATAAAACCGTATAGAAAAATAAATTTGTGACGGCTTTGGCCGTGGTAAATAGCTGCTTAAAAATTCACACGTGTTATTAAACCAGCGGTAGATTTGCAAGTGGAATGATGTGATTAAAATAGAAAAGTCAGAAAAAAAAACCCATATTTTTTTTTGCTACAAAAATTGTAAAAAAGAAAAAAAATCAAATTAAATTTTTTTTTTTACAAAACAAACACAAACACAATAACCTAAATTTCAAACCTATACAGTATACATAGCAATTACCACGGTTTTAGTACGTTTAAACAACACATATATGTCTAATGTAATCAATAAATTAGTTGTTAACTACAACTAACAAAAATCCATATTATAATAAAAAACTAAATCTTTTACCACTTGTCATCATCATATTCATCCTTACAACTTTTTCCCCAAAATCACATTTACATCCACTATTTCATATTTTGCTTAACTTTTTAAAAAATTACATAAACAAACATTTTATCAAATTAATTCATCATTATTATCATTGACTCAAATTTATTTTTAAATTATCATCAAAAATGAATATTTAAAAAAAAATCAAGAATTAAAAAACAGGAGATTTGAAAAAGAGTACGTTTGTATTTAAATAAATATATATTAAAATAAAGTTTACAAATATTTAATTCGTATTTTTTTATTTAAGTTTAATACTTATAAATAAATTTTTTATTTTGATTTTAAAATTTTAATAGTTAGTTTTTAATTAAAATTAAGAAATTTATGAATATTTATTTTTAAAAGTGTATTATATTTTAAACTTAATTTTTTTTAAATGGCGAGATTTTTTTTTCAAAAAAAATATGTTTTTTTCAATTCTAATTTATTAGTTTTAATTTTGAAATTTTAAATTAAATTGTGTCGATATATTAAGGAGTGCGATTTTTAAATTTTGGAGTTTAAAGTTTTGAATTTAAAAGACGATATATTGTTGAAATTTAAATTTTATTTTGTTTTAAATGAGAGATTAAATATTAAAGGTTTATCGAGATTTTTCGTATAAAATACGAGATTTAAAAAAACTAACTTTATTTTGATACGTAAATTTAATTACAACTTAAGCATTTGTAATTATGTTATAACATCAAGATTAAAGTTTATATAAAAAAGGCTTATAGAGTTCAAGAAACTAATAAAATGAAGAAACAACGTATGTAAGGAAATCATTGATCAATTTGATTATCTTCGATTTCTTTGACTCCCTACTGGCTTCAATCAGGTTCGCACCGTTTGTGCCTATTTTTTGGACCGTTTTGGCTATTTTATGGTTTCAGTCATTGAGGAAAAGAAACTATATTCTTTGTTGCATTTAGTGGGTGTTAAACATTGAAAAGTTACCAATATCACGTCAAATGTTATATACAATGAAGTATTTTCAAATTTGTAAATCATCATTGTAAGGTCTCGTTTGACATGTAATTTAATGTATTGTAAAAATACACCATTTATGAAATGTATTTTCATGTATTTTTTTGTATGTTTTGATTACTGTCATCCATACAATCTTAACATTTAACAAAATGAAAAAATTACCAATACAATATCAAATTTGTATAAAAATAAGTGTTAAGATAGTTATTAATATAATGTTAACGTTGCACCCCATGTAACACATGTGGTTAAAGCTAGTCTATACTAATAAATAAAGGTTTAATTTGGACACTTGTCACTTCTTCGTGTTTTCTTCACATTGCTTTTTCCGCCCCTCTCTCATAATAAATACACATCCATCTTATTAAATAATGATGATATTATAAATATATTATTAAAGAAAAATATTAATTTATATTAAATAAGAATATATAATAGGAAATTAAAATATAACTAATTAAAAAAAATACTAATTTGTTATATACACACATTTCCACTTGATATATCTCGAGATTATCATAATAGTCTCACAAGTTATGACGTATTTACAATATTATAAGTTATATGTTTTTTAATAAACAACATGTGTAATACACGAGATTCTAACCTAGTACTTGATAATTAAAAGAAAAAATATATTTATTTTTATCATAATTGATATTGGTATATATATATTAAAACGGTATTTTTATTTTAATTATTAAGATTTCTACTTGTTTTGTCGGAAATGTGTCGTAAATTGTGACGCA
Source organism: Smallanthus sonchifolius (assembly GCA_023525975.1). Taxonomy (NCBI): domain Eukaryota; kingdom Viridiplantae; phylum Streptophyta; class Magnoliopsida; order Asterales; family Asteraceae; genus Smallanthus; species Smallanthus sonchifolius. Next base: position 598,905 of record CM042042.1, read on the forward strand.
TCTGCGATAAAACAATATTAGTTATTATAAATAAATTAAAAATGCATTTTTATTTCTAGTATTAAGATTATTACTGTATTTGTCGTAAATGTGTCGCAAAATGCGACAAATTTATGACAAAATCAGTATTAGTTATGATAATTTAGTTAAAAGATATTTTTATTATAATTATTAAGTTTATTATTGGTTTTGTCAGAAATGGGTTGCAATTTGCTACACATTTTCAACAAAAGGCTAGAGTTTTCATTTGGGTCACTATTTTGCCGTAAATGCGTCGCAATTTTGCGACAGAAATTTTACGTCATAAATATTTCATAGCAAAGTCGTTTTTTTTTCTAGTAGTGATTATATATAAAAAAAATTATTATGTAATATATACATAAAAATAATTAAATAACAAACAGGTAGAGCTTGAGTTTATAAAATTATGCTCTAACAAGTCGAGCTCGAGCTTTAAAACTTAACCGAGTGAAACTCAAACTCGACTCGTTTACATCGGTATACTAAACTTCGTATGTTTGATAATACGTTTGTCTGATTTATATGGAAAAACGGCAAAAAGCTTCTCTTCATTTAAACCTTCTACTAGACGACATAAACTGCTATAAGTAAAACGGCGATATCTCATTATATTTAAGTTTATATGTAGCATCTAACTCAATGCATCGTTTATTTAACCAGTTGGTTGTATTTTAAACCAAGTCGATATGTCGTGTAAATTTGAGTTATTATTTGTTCTTGTCACATGTAGGATTTTAAACCAAATCTTTGTATGCAACAAACTTGCTATATTAAAATGAATTGTCTTTTTCGTTGTTATTTAGTGGTTCAATTCATTTGGGGCGTGTGATTTGTAATTACTTTCACGGACAAGGATTGTTCATCAAATAGTAATCATCAAATGTGTAACTTATAATACATTTTGTTTTATTGGATTGTATCTGATACAATATTAACACTTAATTAAATACAGGTGGTAGGTAAGAATACACCATTCAAATTCTTTTATGAAACCAAGTAATCAGACGGTAAGAGAACAATCTAGAAACAAAACCAGCCATGGGTACGTGTTAATGATCCTCTTTTAAAAGAAAACTGGATTATAAAAATATCTTTACTTACGAAACCTTTTCGTCACTATAGGTTTACTAGTGATCCTTTTACGGACTCTAAACATCTAGATAGACTCTAAATTTTTGTTTAGAGTAGGTAAATTTTGTTTTTAGTCCATGCGGTACTCGTCCAAATAATCTTTTTAATCAAAAGGTTCTAACTTGACCGGTTTTATTATTATGGTTTTAAAATTGTCACAATCAATTACTCGGACTTAACACCATCAAAATTTTCTATTGGGTTTCCAAATGTAGGAACCGTTTGTATAAAATAATAAAAACAATTTTTTAAATACGATTACAGTACATAAAGAGAGATAAAATAGTAAATTCTAGACAAAATAGTAAATTCTAGACACTTTTACAACTGAAAAGTTAGAAATTACAAGAATGAAGATGAAGCAAAAACACTAGAATGATTGAGGACTAGTATTCAATGCGGGTCCTTAAAACAAATTTCAAGTCTCTCGATAGAACTCGTTTGTTTCCCAGGGTAAAACAATCGAAGTAGTAGGTATTGTCGGGTAGGACCTAACACCTGAAAGAATACCTTCAAGAAAGAAGAGAAAAATGAAGCACACTTGCTGGAATTCTTTGTTTGTTGTGTGTTAGAATTGCTCTCAATACTTGTATGTTGTTTTTGTGTCTTTAACTAACGAGCACCTTAGTATATACAGTGAAACCAATAGTATTTTTATGTGTATTATATACTGGCTTAGCACTTGAGTAATACACACGGGGTAAAAAATAACAATACAAAAAATTCTTAAATCTTTATGTATATATTTTACATGTGTAAAAATGTATTACATAGATTAAGTATGGAAAACAAAATTCATAATATGTAAAAGTTAGAGTAAATTACACAGATTGTCCTTTAATTATAGTAGAAATTACATCGTATGTCATTTGACTTCAATAAGTACACATATTGTCCTTTTTTAGAAACTTTTGCACGCCCTATGTCCTTTACACTAACTGGTGTTATCTTTTTCTGTACACATAAAGGCGAACACACACCCCCACCCCTCCATAAAACTTACTCCTAAAATCCTTCTATTACTAATTTTGTGGGATTCGAACCTGTAACACTTTTAGGTGTCACTAGGCTAAGAGGCCATCGACACTGGTTTCCTATATATCCGGTACTATATATTTTGATCTACATATTTTGAATTGTGATTGAGTTTATGATTGTATTCAACAATGGAAATTTAGCTTGTTTAGTTATAAGGCAATCCGTTGTGGGGCGTGAAACTCCAATGTGGCACCCTTATCATGCCACACCGCCCCCTGGGCGTGATAGGTCAATTCGTGAAGGCTTCAACGGGTGTGAAAGATGTTGGGCGCTATCCCCCACCAAATCTAGCCGTTAACCATTTTAAAAAATTAAAACATAAAATTTAACCTAAAAACATAATCACTATCATAACTCATTACACATCTTTATAGAGCACACCACTATCTACGTTGCGCTTGTCTTGCAATACTTTTTTTATCACTATTATTAAACGATTGCGCATTGCCTAATGATATCAATTTAGACGAGGCTAACATATAATTTTGATGTGGCCATTACATCATTCGAGAAAATGAAATCTTAAAAGTCGAGCAAGAACCAAGAATTCGCTTTCAAGAATGAAATTTCAAGGTAATAGCATTGATTATTGCATCTTTTTAATGTGGTTGGTCACATTATTAAATATGATTAACTAAAAAACCTTAATCATGTGTTATTGAATTTGAGTATGATCATATGTGTTATTAATTTTGAGTATGATCATGCATCTGACCAAGTAACTTTGGTTTCTCCCCCCATTGACTTTTAGGCACCCTAAGGGCCTTCCAAACGGCTTTAGATGCATCCACAATATTTTTACACCCTCTAGATGAGTCGCACTCGTCAACAACCCTAGCTTTTACACTTGTATCTTTGTAATGTATATTGATAAACTTAAAACACCTTTTTCCATGATTGTACCATCGGGAGGATAATGCCACAAAAAATGTGTTATCTGAATGGTATTTTCCGTCACATTCTGATGGCCCTCCTCCACTCCCGCCCTTCTCAAAGCCGTTGATGGTCGTAGTTGCCTTTATATTTCTCAAGTGAGCATAACTAGAGGATACATGCAAGGTAGAAAAGAGGGAAAGAAGAACGATAAAGATAACCAAGGAATATTTCATTTTTTTTCTTTTAAATTTCTATGAGTTGTTGATAGTGTTTGATGAATAGAAATTGGGTTGAAGGGTACTCATTATATAGTGATTGTGGTTTTTGTCTTGTGCTTGAGTGTGATTATATTTCTAGAGTAAGTTAATTTTAGGTTAAAATTACAATGTTGGTCTACCAATGCATGTCTTGTTTGTATAAATAGATGAGAATCTCAGGTAAAATAATTGGAAGGTTAAAGGTAAGGATCTGGTTCTTAAGATGAGTATTGATTTAAATATAAGTGTATGCATATTTATGAATTTGGTTCGTAAACTAGGAAACACATATATAAACTATCCTACTTTTATATGAGACTTTAAGCACCCAACGTGTTTGATAGAACTATAGGAATCATATTACCTTCACTTCTATTTTTTAAAAATTAATTTGGTATAGACATATAGTTAAGATCGACTCGCATCAAGCAAACAATTAAGTAAGGATATTTTTATAATATTAATGTTACATGTAAGTAGAGAAATATTAACATCTCCAAAACCTTTTATTTAGAACAATTTATTGCTTTTATTTAGAAATATTTATTGCTTATATATATAATAGTTATATGTGAAAAATATAATTAAATAACAAATAAGTAGAGCTCGAGTTTGTAAAATTATTAAGAAATCGAGCTTGAGCTTGTAAAGTTATTAACCGGCCGAACTCGAGTTTATAAAATTATTAACAAGTAGAGCTCGAGCTTTAGACATAAAACTCGAAACTATCTGAGCATGATGTCTGTCACACCCCCAAAATTCACTAACGGAGTTTTACCGTTAGGAGCGTGACATACCAGGATCTCAGTCATTAGTTACGTTGAACGACTCTATATGAGTTTAATAAAAACCACTAGTATTGCTCATAGTCACGATGCAACACTAGTAATGAAAATACTGATTTAATGTAAGACTTGCGGAAGCGAAAAGTTAAATGAAAAGCATGCGCCAAAATAAACAATTCAACGATAATTAAAATAAATAATTCTTGAGTTTGAAAGTGATAGACTTCGAATGCATGCATGCCTTAGCTCGTGCTTATACCTTAATTACCTGAGAAAACATGCTAAAACGTGTCAACACTAGGTTGGTGAGTTCACAGGTTTCAATGTTTGTAAACTTTACTAGATAATACCATTTTCAATTTATATCATAGGTAGCTAACCTAGTACATGTTACTAAAGCGTTTCGACACCGAAGCTGACTGTTTATGTTTGTACTGCCTCCCACCATGACTATCATAATCAATGGTGAATGTTTAGGTCAATGTTACACCCGTTCGACTTCCCGTCGTGTTAGCGCGACTAACGCGGGTGGGGCTTGTCAATGCCCAGTAGTACTACTCAAGATTACCTCGCTAACCCATATACTAACGGTTCGATAAGTAAGGACTTTCATGATATGTTTGCGCTTAGTACACAAGTGATATAAAAGAAACATAAGATCTAAATGTTCGTACCCATGTTTTCTCCCCCAAGTTTAAAACGTAAGAAAAGGGGCCGTGAAACTCACCTGAAAGAGCGTGCTAGATAAATTAGCGAAAGCGAAAAGCCCAGTTGTAACTCTAAATGCAACCTACCAAATATAGGTTCATAAGAGTGTGTTCGTGTTGGTTCCTAGAAACCTAGTACTCCAAACAATTAACATTGTTCAAGTGTTTGTAAAATGTTTGTTGAGTTGACTCTGTTTGACTTTGACCCAGTTTGACCCTACGACCCGTTGGTGACCCAAGTAATATGTTTTATTGTTTAGTTGTATTCATACTATCATGCTAGACAAGCAAGTTACATTACTTTCTACGTATAGTAATCATACAAGTTTGAGTGCAAATAAAGTTTCTATTTATGGCAGGTAGTTAGCACGTTTCAGTTTTCATCAAAGATTGTTTCTAACATGCTCATATAATCTATATAAAATGTAATCATTCAACATATATCAACATACATGCTTAGTTTCTAGCTTGGCACGTCACATAACGATAAAGTTACTAACTTTGGAAAGTTGTCCTATAACGCATGAGTTCTACCATTTGTCATGTCAAATCACCTTAGGTAATCACCATAAGCATCATACTATCTTTAAATACTAGCATGCAAGCCTATTGCTCAATATTGACACATTCGGTTCAATAAAGTTTCCATATTTGGAAAGTGTACTAACATATATGTTTTATAGGTTTCGTTACGTTACAACATGTCATTCAACTCTAATAAACGTGCAAATAGCATTACATCTCATTATGCACATCAAGATCACATATTGTTCATGTTCATATCATAACACGTTCACATTAGACAACCTATGTCTAAACATGCAGCTTCTCGTCTAAGTTGTATTTAACTATTTTTATTCATCATAACAACATAGTAGTGTCATTTAAAATCAACATACAACTCAATAGCATATAAACCGATTTACAAAATCCATAAAGTTTCTATTTTTAATAAGGTTCGATTTATCATGCGGGTTTTTACCAAGTTACAATTCTAATAGCTTTCATATGCATAACTAAGCATACTAACATCATTCAAATCAATTTACTATGTGCTAGTATCACAATCAAAATCAAGTTTTCAATAAAGTTTCTACTAATAGTAACTTCATGATTTCTAGCTCGATTTTCATGATTTCAACGAATCAAATACATTACTACGTAATAACTATTGACATCATTACGTGAACATATAACAAACGTTTAACGACCGTGTCTTATTTATCAAAATTTTTGTTTGGATGGACTCGGGTCTGTAATAAACAATATAAACTCAGAAAAATCGCAACAATGGATAGAAAGATTACTTGTATGCGTTGTCATGTGTTAGAATCCCTCACCGAAGGAGAATACCAATCATGTTTCGTTCATAACTCGACCATCCAAACTCCGTTTCGCGCGATCCACATATCCACGCGTTCGTCTCGTCACACTCGACCTTAGAAAATTATCCGTGTCGGCAGCCGCCGCCACCGCTGCTGTCAGAACGCAGATCTGTCTTTCAGCACCTTCGGTTTTGCGCGTCAAATACTCGAGTAGCTCGAAACCAACCCAAACGAACTCCGTTTTAAGCGTATAATATGTCCACGCGTTCGTATTGCCAAACCCTTTCAAACCCACCGGTCTCCGCCGCCGGAATCCGCCGCCGAAGTCGCCGAAAAACGAAACAGTTGCCGGATTTTACCGCATCCGATGTCTATCTTCGTGTCGCTCTAAACCATATCAAACGAACTCCGTTTTGGACGAATAATATGTCCACGCGACCGTCTCGCTGAGCCCTTTCAGAATCTCTGATCGCCGTCGCCGGAATCCGCCGCTACAGTTGCCGGAGAAACGAAACAGTGGCTAGATTTGCGCGGCTCATAACCTTATTAAGCGAACTCGGATTTGAGCCCATAATATATCCACGCGACCGTGTCACCGAGCTCTACCACCCTGTTTGATCGCCACCACCGGCCACCGCCGGAGCTGTCGCCGGAGACGTGAACAGTGGCCGAAAATCGAAGAGAGGGGAGGGAGAGGGATTGCGACGGCTAATGGGAAAAATGGGTTTAGGGTTTTAAATTTTATAAATTTCCTTATATACACTTTTGCATGCATGGGCTTTAAATGCAAAACGGGCTTTTTAAATTCCATGGGCTTATTTAATTATAATTAATACTAATTAATAATTAAATCTTAATAACTATTATTTTTATAAAACTCTAACTTCTATAAAAACAACTAACACAATCAGTATTTGATAAACATGCACGATATCCAAAAACTCACATAATTCACGTAAAGTCACGTAATCACGTAAAATCACATAATTTATATTAATTATTAGTTGTTTGAAATATTAATCTTGATTAATCACCAACGTTCCGGGTTATGCTCGAGTGCGATCCGGTAATTCTACGAATTGTCGTTGTGTGTGAATTAACTGACACATTTAATTATTCCTAATTAAATGCAATGCACGTGTGACTAACTGAGATAACTGAGTTTGCAATGAATAATGTTTGAACTAACGGTGTTTGTGTTAACGGAGTTAACCTGAATTTGCCGGATGTCACATCATCCCCTTGTTGAAAGAATTTTCGTCCCGAAAATTAAACAAAGTCGGTAACGTCTGAAACAAAAAGTTTAGGTTTGTCACATCATCCCCTTGTTGAAATAAATTTCGTCTCGAAATTTAGTTAGTATCTTTCGTGCTCGCCGTTGACTGCTTGAAAAGGTGAGGATACTTTTTCATCATCTGATCCTCGCGTTCCCACGTGAACTCTGGTCCACGCTTCGAGTTCCAGCGAAATCTGACAATAGGTATCTTACTGCGCTTGAGAGTTTTGACCTCTCGGTCCATGAATTCGACTGGTTCCTCAATAAAACGTAGTTGTTCATCGATTTCCAACTCCTCGAGTGGAACTACAAGTGTCTCATCTGATAGGCACTTCTTTAGGTTTGAGACATGAAAGACATTGTGTACTTCATTGAGTGTATCTGGTAGGTTCAGTTGATATGCTACTGGACCAATCCTTTTCACTATCTCGAATGGTCCAACGTAACGCGGGTTTAACTTTACTCGTTTTCCAAAACGAATCACACCTTTTCACGGTGAGACCTTTAATAAAACTTTGTCGCCCACTTGGAATTCTAGCGGTTTTCTGCACTTGTTTGCATAACTCTTTTGACGGTCACGAGCTGCCGCCATACGGTTTCGGATTTGCACGATTTTCTCCGAGGTTTCATGCACAAGTTTAGGACTAGTAAGTTGACTATCTCCAACTTCAGCCCAACAAATTGGTGATCTGCATTTGCGAGCATATAATGTCTCACATGGTGCTGCCTTGCTGCTTATGTGGTAACTATTATTGTAAGAAAATTCTACTAGAGGTAAGTGAATTTCCTAACTGTCAATGAAGTCGATAACGTAAGTTCTTAACATGTCTTCTAGGGGTTGAATTGTACGTTCACTTTGTACGGATCTGATCGGGCAATCCAGAGTGTATAGTAAGTTGCAATGCTCTAACCCGTCGATGTTTAACTATTTCTTTGCGGCTTAAAGCGTCGGCTACCACATTAGCCTTGCCTGAATGATACTTGATCGCACAATCGTAGTCATTCAGAAGTTCAAGACATCTACCTTGGCGCGTGCTCAGTTTCTTTTGCTCAAAGATGTGCTAAAGACTCTTGTGATCGGTGTAAATTGTACATTTGGTACCGTACAAGTAATGTCTCCAGATCTTGAGCGTAAATATCATGACTCCTGATGTATTGCAAAATACATGCATTTTACTGTCAATTTTATTCTCACTTTGTGTTTGTTTTGCTTCGATTTTCTTCTATAACTGTTCGTACTTAATATTTCTATATATTTTGGTTGTTAGGTCACAAAGGAAGCGGATATGATTGAAAACGAAGAAGAACGAGTTTCCGGTTCGTGCGAGAGGGCTGTGGATAAAAAAAAGAAACTTTCTGGATTTTTACCCCTGTCGCGTAGCTCGACAGGTCTTGGAATTTCGTCGCGCTAGCTCGACCGGTCTTGGAATTTCGTCGCGCTACGCGAGGAATGCAAAATGTCAGAATTGCCCTTTTAATGATTGCCCGACTGTTTTGTCTTTTCTGGGGCCCTCGCGCTACGCGAGGAGTGTGCAAGATCCCGTCGCGCTACGCGACGGGTGGTTTTTCGCAGAAATTGTTTAAAACCCAAAAATTAGAAACCCTAAAGAAAAGAGACGAGCCTGGAGCAGCTGGAGGCGACGAAAAGTGAGAGAAGAAGGATTGTGGACTAAAATCGGAGGAGGAGAAGTGGATATTGATCAAAAACAAGCGTTGGGATCGAAGAATTGAAGCCGGATTCACCTCGGGTTACATATTTTTGATTCGTTCTTCTTTTCTTGTCAATTCTAACATGATGAACAGCCTAGTTACTTATTGTTTTATAATTTTGAACATGTTTCTTGGCTAGATTCTTGTTGTCTACCTAGGTTTAGATGATTGCACATGTTTGACATTGGTTTTTGTTGGTTTTGGAACTTTTGAATGTGAAGAACTCATGATGTAACAAACTTGGTTTTGATCATTGGATGTGTATGCGTATTTAGTATTATCAATTGAATGATTTTTCATTCCTCATGTGCTTTGATGAATGTCTTTCATATAATAGGTGAATGCTAGATCAATTGCCGTGTGTTTTTTATTATTGGATGGTTTGCTAGACGTAGTATTCCATAGGAATAAAATTCGTGAATTGGTAAATCTAAATATTCAACCAATCTTAATAGCTGTGAGGTGAGAGATTGTCGGTTTATCTCGTGTGTCTGATCGCTAGTTTAGAATCTTTGTGAGAAGGCCTGTCTAGTTCGTCGTTCGCATCTTGTTTACCGAGTCCAATAGGAAATTCTTAGTTATCCCTTGCACTTAGGTGTATTGAGACTTTCGCGCTGTGAGGTAGATTGTCTAGCGGATACTTCTTGAGTAGACTGGATGACCTGTGAGGGGAACCCGTCCAGCCGGTGGTTTAACGGCTTTTAGGTCTCTTAGTTGACAATCCTTGAGAAGGGTCGAGGGTGCTCTAGGTTCCCTTTGAGTTTAGTATTTTAAGATCCCGGTATCACATCAGTTCCATTACCGATAGAACCTTCGTCAGACACGTGTAGGATTCGGGCCTAGGTAGTGCTTTCACCCTATCTGTTTTCGTTCCGTAGTTATTCTCACGCTAGTTTGTTTGTCCTCGTCTTTTCCTTTATTATTTATATAGTTTATTTCTCTCTTAAATAAAAGAAACCCCCCTTTTTGTAATTAGTTATCCTGCATCTGAGTCAGTATTTCGCTGTACATACAGTGTCCGTAGGTTCGATACTCGGTCTTATCTATCTATTCTGCAAACGATCGGTACACTTGCCGTATTGTGCGCGTTAGTTTAGGTTAGTCCGTTTTATTATAAATATTAGAACTTGTAGGTTTTTGCGTATAGTTCGTAGCACACCAAGTTTTTGGCGCCGTTGCCGGGGACACTTGGCAATAGCGAAATTGACTTTGATTTTAGGATTTGTGTATATTTTCTTTTATTTGGGTGTTTTAGATTAGGTTGTATTTCTTTATTTTTCTCTTTATTTTTATTTATTTTGAAAGAAGAGGAAGATGTGGTGCGAGAATTGTGGTGGACCCCATTGGACGCAGCAATGTCAGCATTTTTATTCATATGGGTATTCTGCGCACCGGTACGATGAGAGATATCAGGAGGATGATGCGTTGGCGAGATCGTACCATTTGATGGAGCTGATGGAGAAGGAAGCGAGAGCCAAAGACATCAAATGGAGAGCTGAGATGGATCTTCTGACAAGTCAGATTGAAGCACTTAAACTTGCAATGGCTACATCTATGAAGCAGATAGAGGATCCTGTGATTGATGATTCATTATAGCCGGAGACGAGAACGGACATCGGAGTTTTTTCTATTTCCGATAGTTCTTCCCAAGTCCCACCTCCGGCTCGGCATATATTTGATTTTGAGGATCCGGATGTAGAAGAACACATCCAAGCTTATTTGAGGCACGATCTGCAGGCGGACAGACCAGCTGATGTGGAGAGAGACGTGATTTTTACTGTAGAGGATACACTTGTTCCAAGTGTAGATGTGGCTGTAGTTGCTCACTTTCGAGCGCAGGAGGAGAGTCTTCACATCCCATCAGCAGAAGAAGTCAGGCAGATTGATTGGAGTGCCCGGTTTGCTGAGATGGAGGCCCGGTGGGTAGAGGAAGGTGAAGTATTCGACACACCAGGACCAGAGACGTTAATGGACGAGTCAGTCCCACCTCTGGTTCAGCACGATGTCCCAATTCAGCCGATTTCCGCATTGTGGGCCGATTCTAATGATGAGTTGGAGTTTTCATCTGATCCCGTGACCACAGAGCATCCTAATGATCAGATTGATGAGGAAAGTGAGAAAGCCAGGATAGAGGATGACATGACGAAGGAGGAGGAGCATGTACTATCCTGGGAGTTTGAGTTTGGTGACGAGTTGGTTGGTTTTACAACTCAAGAGGCTGATGAGGTGTTTGACCCTGTTGGTGGCATTACTACTCTCGAGACATTACCTTATGGAGAGCCAGCAGCGGTTATCGAGCAGTCACCAAACCGAGAGGATGAAGAAGAAGTGATGGAGATGGAGCGACCACTTCTTGTTGAGGATGAGCAAACCCCAAGTGTGGGGATTGCTGATGATGATAGCCAGCTCGTGGATGACGACGATGATTATGGATCGCCACCCAGATCCAACGTGCCACGGGATGGGGCAAGAGAGCGCCTGGACCGGCGCATTTCGAGGACACAAACCTGGTCGATTAGAGGTCCTGCAGTTGTTCCAGACTGCAGAGACGACCATGCTCCTCATTACATGCATGGCATACAGTTCGGTCCAGGAAAATTCAAGTCTTGGTGGCCCGACTCGAGTCTGTTTCGAGTCTTCTGGGGCCTGGTTGTTGGATTCTTCCCGTCCATCGACAAGAGAATGAGATTGAGTAAAAATGATGGGAAGAGGATTAAGGAGAGGCCTCCTGATTGAGTTTACTTGCGAGGCACTAATCTGGCTGAAGACTCTTCTGTAAACTTAGCGCTACTGGGAGGCAACCCAGATTTTCGCTTTAGTTATTTATTTGCTTTATTTTAGCTGTCATTGTGTTTGTTGCTTCTCCTGTTCTGTGATTCATCCTCATTATTATGGCTGCTTGTATTTTGTACATTATCTGTTTAGTTTAGTTTTATTTTTATTCTATTATTTGTGTCAGTGTTATGCTGCTCGGGGTTATGTTGCTCGGGTTTTGCTTGTTTTTGTTTTGCAGGTTTGGTTTTTCATAACCCGTACTCAATCTCCATTCGGGTTGTGGAAAACCAGTTACATATCATTGGAGTGCCCGGTTTGCAGGTTTTGTGTTTTGATGTTTGCATGCAGGGATTATAATTGATTTTTGGAAGAGCTTTTAGCAGCAGAATGCGGGTCCCCAGGTATGTTTGTTTTTGTAAATGGTGGTTGGAAGGTTTGGGAAATAAGGGGTGAGAAATTTGACTAAGTGTTGGAAAATTTCGAAACTTTCTATCAAATTCCACCCCTCGCGCTACGCGACGCTTTGTCGTCCACCGTCGCGCTACGTGAAAAAAAAATTAGCAGCGAGAACACAACGAGAGCGAAGTGTGGGGATGCTGAATCCTCAACAAGGCTTTGGGAGCTGCTGCATGCTTGGAGCATATTGACCCACCAAAATACCAGCTAAGTCTTTTCCATTTTCTTTTTCTTTTCCATGTTTTTGTTTTTGAGTCGTGTTTCCATTCCTACACTGAGGACAATGCAAAGTTTAAGTGTGGGGATGGGACACTGTCGTTTAGTTATTTTTTTTATTGAGTCTAGTTAACTTTGAGTGCATTTAGTTAGTTTAAATTTTATCTATTTATTTATGTTCTAGAAAAAAAAATGTCTTAGAAACTTGATGATTACATTTAAAAGCAGGAGATGATAGGAAATTGGGCCCTCCTTTTCATTTAATATTTATAAGACATTAAAAATCAGATTACACACTTAACTCGGGATATGTCTGGTAGGCCCAACTGACGGTAAAAAGCCCTAAGAGTATTTATAATACACTTCACCTTAAATCACAACATCCGTGGGTTCTCATCTTAGGAGAAGCGGTGAAGCCGAAACTGTCGAATAGTATAAGAGGTACCACTGTAGGTTAAAACCCGTATGTATTTAAGATTAGCAGATTAGTTAGCACACCTTACCTTTTTATGAGAATAAATCCGGGACTGGTGGCGCTTTAGGAAATTCCATCGTATCATTGCGTGAGCTTAAAAATAACTTAAGAACGAAGCCTATGTGTTTCCCACTGGGATGGTGACTTGGTTGGCAATACCTCTGAGTTAAGGTTACAATTATGTTATATAAAACTCAACATGATTAAAAAAAAAGAAAAAATAAATATATATTTATGAATCAATCATTAGTTAATTTAAATACATCTGGGTATTGGGTTACAGTGGAAGAAAAATCATGAAACAAATGATTTAATCTGTGCTTCGAAAACTTGAGATGAGATTAGGTAGAACTGTGGATACCTTAGTGTGAGACCCTAGACCTAGTGTTCACTTGAAGATAACGAAATATGATTGGGGAAAATCCGTTGGTGGTTGGGTTTAGAAGGACAAACATACCGACAATCACGTTTTTTGTGTTGTCGTGTCTAATAAGATAACCCATAAAATGTTGAAGACCTTGTGCTTGATTATGATCTTGTTTTGCATGAATTTTTCAGGGACGAAAAAAAGATAAGTGTGGGGATGTGATGTATTGCAAAATACATGCATTTTACTGTCAATTTTATTCTCACTTTGTGTTTGTTTTGCTTCGGTTTTCTTCTATAACTGCTCGTACTTAATATTTCTATATATTTTGGTTGTTAGGTCACAAAGGAAGCGGATATGATTGAAAACGAAGAAGAACGAGTTTCCGGTTCGTGCGAGAGGGCTGTGGATAAAAAAAGAAACTTTCTAGATTTTTACCCCTGTCGCGTAGCTCGACAGGTTTTGGAATTTCGTCGCGCTACGCGAGGAAAGCAAAATGTAAGAATTGCCCTTTTAATGATTGCCCGACTGTTTTGTCTTTTCTGGGGCCCTCGCGCTACGCGAGGAGTGTGCAAGATCCCGTCGCGCTACGCGACGGGTGGTTTTTCGCAGAAATTGTTTTAAAACCCAAAAATTAGAAACCCTAAAGAGGAGAGACGAGCCTGGAGCGGTTGGAGGCGACGAAAAGTGAGAGAAGAAGGATTGTGGACTAAAATCGGAGGAGGAGAAGTGGATATTGATCAAGAACAAGCATTGGGATCGAAGAATTGAAGCCGGATTCACCTCGGGTTACATATTTTTGATTCGTTCTTGTTTTTTTTGTCAATTCTAACATGATGAACAGCCTAGTTACTTATTGTTTTATAATTTTGAACATGTTTCTTGGCTAGATTCTTGTTGCCTACCTAGGTTTAGATGATTGCACATGTTTGACATTAGTTTTTGTTGAATGTGAAGAACTCATGATGTAACAAACTTGGTTTTGATCATTGGATGTGTATGCGTATTTAGTATTATCAATTGAATGGTTTTCCAGTCCTCATGTGCTTTGATGAATGTCTTTCATATAATAGGTGCATGCTAGATCAATTGCCATGTGTTTTTGATTATTGGATGGTTTGCTAGACGTAGTATTCCATAGGAATGAAATTCGTGAATTGGTAAATCTAAATATTCAACCAATCTTAATAGCTGTGAGGTGAGAGATTGTCGGTTTATCTCGTGTGTCTGCTCTCTAGTTTAGAATCTTTGTGAGAAGGTCTGTCTAGTTCGTCGTTCGCATCTTGTTTACCGAGTCCAATAGGAAATTCTTAGTTATCCCTTACACTTAGGTGTATTGAGACTTTCGCGCTGTGAGGTAGATTGTCTAGCGGATACTTCTTGAGTAGACTGGATGACCTGTGAGGGGAACCCGTCCAGCCGGTGGTTTAACGGCTTTTAGGTCTCTTAGTTGACAATCCTTGAGAAGGGTCGAGGGTGCTCTAGGTTCCCTTTGAGTTTAGTATTTTAAGATCCCGGTATCACATCAGTTCCATTACCGATAGAACCTTCGTCAGACACGTGTAGGATTCGGGCCTAGGTAGTGCTTTCACCCTATCTGTTTTCGTTCCGTAGTTATTCTCACGCTAGTTTGTTTGTCCTCGTCTTTTCCTTTATTATTTCTATAGTTTATTTCTCTCTTAAATAAAAGAAACCCCCCTTTTTGTAATTAGTTATCCTGCATCTGAGTCAGTATTTCGCTGTACATACAGTGTCCGTAGGTTCGATACTCGGTCTTATCTATCTATTCTGCAAACGATCGGTACACTTGCCGTATTGTGCGCGTTAGTTTAGGTTTGTCCGTTTTATTATAAATATTAGAACTTGTAGGTTTTTGCGTATAATTCATAGCACACCAACTCCCAACTCCAAGTCATGAGTCGTGTAGTTTTTCTCGTGAATCTTCAACTGACGAGATGCGTATGCAATAACCTTCTAGCGTTTCATCCGAACACAATCGGGACCTTGAATCGATGCATCGCCATAACAGGATAGGTGCGCTGCAAAGTTTTTGTTTTAATAGTTGGAAAGCTGCTTCCTGAATGTCACCCCATTTGTAGGCAGTGCCCTTTGTGGGTAAGTGTTGTTAGTGGTTGGACGATCTTTGAGAATCCCTCTATAAATCTGCGGTAATAACCCGACAAACCAAGAAATTGACGTATCTCGGTTGGGGTTTTCGGAGTTGGCCAATTCTTTATGGACTCAACCTTAGATGGATCAACATGTATTCCACACTCGTTAACTACATGTCTAAGGAATTGGACTTCACGAATCCAGAAGTCGCAATTAGAAAATTTAGCGTATAGTTGCTCTTGTTTCAGAAGCTCTAAGATTAGCCGTAAGTGCTCTTCGTGTTCCTCCTTGCTCTTGGAATAAATGAGAATGTCCTCACTGAAAACGATGATGAAATTTTCCAAATACGGTTTGCACACCCGATTCATGAGATCCATGAATACTACCGGTGCGTTGGTCAACCCAAATGGCATGACCGCGAACTCATAATGACCGTACCGTGTCCTGAATGTAGTCTTGGAAATATCCTATTCGCAGACTCTTAGCTGATGATAACCAGATCATAGATCGATCTTCGAGTAGAAACTTGACCCTTGCAGTTGGTCAAATAAGTCATCGATACGGGGTAAGGGGTATCGATTCTTGATTGTAACTTGTTCGGTTCCCTGTAGTCAATACACATGCGGAAAGTCACGTCTTTCTTCTTGACGGATAGGACAGGAGCTCCCCATGATGATGAGCTCGTTCGAACAAAACCTTTCTCCAATAGCTCTTGTAGCAATGTCGACAATTCTTGTAATTCGTTCGGCGCAGGTTTGTACGGTGCGCGAGCAATCGATGCTGCTCCAGGAGCTAGATCAATCTGAAACTCTTCTTGTCTATGGGGTGGAAGACTAGGTAATTCCTCGGGATATACCTCAGGAACATCACGAACTACGGGGATGTCCTCGATTTTCTTTCCTTCAAGCTGTTTGTCGGTAACCAAAGCTAGAACGCTCGGCCCTGTGCGCCGTTACCATCTCCACTGTTGTTATTGCTACCATTTTCATTATTGCCACTCTTCCTTCTGAGCTTAGGGCAGTCCTTCTTGAAATGTCCTTCTCTTCCACACTCATAACAACCCTTTTGTGATTCCTGCTTGTTGTGCTTGTGGTTTTTTTTGTTTTGTAGTCCACCTCTACGGTCCCTAGCGTTATGGCCCATCTTGCCACAACGTTGGCACTTGTACTTGTCACACTGACCGTGGTGATGGACATTGCATTTGTTACTTTTAGAGTACTTACCAGTACAGGTACCCTGGTTTTGGTTGGATGGGGTGGATTGGGTAAAGTTCTTGTTGGACTCATACCTCCTTTACTATTGTTGTAAAGGGGATTGGTTGGATGAAGTAATGATTGGCACGCTAAATGGTATCACGCGGAGTGTGATCTAGTATTTAAGAGCGATAAGAGAAAACCTCACTTTCTCGTTGTCATCTGATAGGTTGGGTAAATCGATCTTGAGTCTCGTTTGTCCTAATCGGGACCGTTAGAAACTTATGTAAGAATCTTGTTGAAAACTAGGAGGTTTACGTACATGTTTGCTATGAATATCCAAAATCAGACACATGTGTCGATAAGCGACCATCATGATTCAGCGCAAGAGAGTTTGTGTTTGTTTCCTGGAAAGTGACGCAACACTTTATGAGATGTTTTTATGTTCGCTTTGCAATGTCATGACCCAAGCGGTCAACGATGGATTTAATTGTTTTATCAGGAGAGGGTTCAATTTGATCCCATAGTTAAGAGAAGTTGATAGATGTTTTCATACTATCCAAAGGTAGTCCGTTTGTATCAACCGATTCATTTGGTTCATACATCTCATTGCATTCTACGCGAATAACACTTGGGCGATGTAAGAGCTGGAACTAGAAATACGGATCATATGTGGAAGTCAACTCAGACAGCAGGACTCACCGGATTTCTCATGCAGTGCAAATTATGATTCCGTGTGCCCCCGTAATAATAATTTACCTTGCATGGTCCTTCTAGTGTTTCCCCTATCTTGAGTCTCAAGATTATGTTACTGAATTTACTAGATTGTACTATGGAGTACAGAGTGTTAGCTATGTCCAGAGACATAGGAAGGTTTAGTTGTTGCCCAAAGGCTGATAGACTTGAATTATGCTAAATAGATTTACTAAGGAAATTTCATCAGGCATTTCCTTGAGTTCGATTATACGTGAATGGCTTGGTCTGAAACTACCTATCATCGATACTGTAGTTTATTCTTGTTTCCCCAGCGACTGTGTCTTTTCGTGTCGGTAGCAGGTGTTAGGATAACTACCTCCGTATGGTCGTCACGGTCCGATAATGTAAGAATCGGGTGTTCTACTGGCTTCTCAGTGAGCGGTGATAATTGAAGCGCTTGTGATGACTCGCCCATTTCATAACGTCGAAGGTATTCCCGTATTCTTGGTTAACTCGCGTGGTGTGTCTGCCAATCCTAGCCACCTCCTGATAGTGCTTCGGGCCTTCTCGGAGTTGGGCTCGGAAATGGGCTTGCTTACCTCTTGTGCAGGGGAGTCATCAACCTTTATCTGGATATGTGACCCTCTTCTCCGGTTTCTACTCCTCTTGGTATTAGACTCAGTGGTCTTCCCCGATTCCTCTTCGTCCTCCTTCGGGATGCCGTCGTCATTGTGAACATGTGAAAGTAGCAGCGCGACCGTCTTGGATGATGATAATGGGGGAATTGGTAGTGCCTTATTTTTGTTGGCAGAGTAGTCGAAATTAAGATTTGTTAGTAACATCACACGGGAAAGAACAACAACTGAGGTGCTAATCACTATGCGTGTGCTAGTGTACTGTCTAAGGCTATAGACTAGTTTACTAAATGCAAACCTAGTACTATAACCGCTGTCTCTGATACCAATCTGTCACACCCCCAAAATCCACTAACGGAGTTTTACCGTTAGGAGCGTGACATACCAGGATCTCAGTCATTAGTTACGTTGAACGACTCTATATGAGTTTAATAAAAACCACTAGTATTGCTCATAGTCACGATGCAACACTAGTAATGAAAATACTGATTTAATGTAAGACTTGCGGAAGCGAAAAGTTAAATGAAAAGCAAGCGCCAAAACAGTTGCGCCAAAATAAACAATTCAACGATAATTAAAATAAATAATTCTTGAGTTTGAAAGTGATAGACTTCGAATGCATGCATGCCTTAGCTCGTGCTTGTACCTTAATTACCTGAGAAAACATGCTAAAACGTGTCAACACTAGGTTGGTGAGTTCACAGGTTTCAATGTTTGTAAAGTTTACTAGATAATACCATTTTCAATTTATATCATAGGTAGCTAACCTAGTACATGTTACTAAAGCGTTTCGACACCGAAGCTGACTGTTTATGTTTGTACTGCCTCCTACCATGACTATCATAATCAATGGTGAATGTTTAGGTCAATGTTACACCCGTTCGACTTCCCGTTGTGTTAGCGCGACTAACGCGGGTAGGGCTTGTCAATGCCCAGTAGTACTACTCAAGATTACCTCGCTAACCCATATACTAACGGTTCGATAAGTAAGGACTTTCATGATATGTTTGCGCTTAGTACACAAGTGATATAAAAGAAACGTAAGATCTAAATGTTCGTACCCATGTTTTCTCCCCCAAGTTTAAAACGTAAGAAAAGGGGCCGTGAAACTCACCTGAAAAAGCGTGCTAGATAAATTAGCGAAAGCGAAAAGCCCAGTTGTAACTCTAAATGCAACCTACCAAATATAGGTTCATAAGAGTGTGTTCGTGTTGGTTCCTAGAAACCCAGTACTCCAAACAATTAACATTGTTCAAGTGTTTGTAAAATGTTTGCTGAGTTGACTCTGTTTGACTTTGACCCAGTTTGACCCTACGACCCGTTGGTGACCCAAGTAATATGTTTTATTGTTTAGTTGTATTCATACTATCATGCTAGAAAAGCAAGTTACATTACTTTCTACGTATAGTAATCAGACAAGTTTGAGTGCAAATAAAGTTTCTATTTATGGCAGGTAGTTAGCACGTTTCAGTTTTCATCAAAGATTGTTTCTAACATGCTCATATAATCTATATAACATGTAATCATTCAACATATATCAACATACATGCTTAGTTTCTAGCTTGGCACGACACATAACGATAAAGTTACTAACTTTGGAAAGTTGTCCTATAACGCATGAGTTCTACCATTTGTCATGTCAAATCACCTTAGGTAATCACCATAAGCATCATACTATCTTTAAATACTAGCATGCAAGCCTATTGCTCAATATTGACACATTCGGTTCAATAAAGTTTCCATATTTGGAAAGTGTACTAACATATATGTTTTATAGGTTTCGTTACGTTACAACATGTCATTCAACTCTAATAAACGTGCAAATAGCATTACATCTCATTATGCACATCAAGATCACATATTGTTCATGTTCATATCATAACACGTTCACATTAGACAACCTATGTCTAAACATGAAGTTTCTCGTCTAAGTTGTATTTAACTATGTTTATTCATCATAACAACATAGTAGTGTCATTTAAAATCAACATACAACTCAATAGCATATAAACCAATTTACAAAATCCATAAAGTTTCTATTTTTAATAAGGTTCGATTTATCATGCGGGTTTTTACCAAGTTACAATTCTAATAGCTTTCATATGCATAACTAAGCATACTAACATCATTCAAATCAATTTACTATGTGCTAGTATCACAATCAAAATCAAGTTTTCAATAAAGTTTCTACTAATAGTAACTTCATGATTTCTAGCTCGATTTTCATGATTTCAACGAATCAAATACATTACTACGTAATAACTATTGACATCATTATGTGAACATATAACAAACGTTTAACGACCGTGTCTTATTTATCAAAATTATTGTTTGGATGGACTCGGGTCTGTAATAAACAGTATAAACTCAAAAAAATCGCAACAATGGATAGAAAGATTACTTGTATGCATTGTTATGTGTTAGAATCCCTCACCGAAGGAGAATACCAATCTTGTTTCGTTCATAACTCGACCATCCAAACTCCGTTTCGCGCGATCCACATATCCACGCGTTCGTCTCGTCACACTCGACCTTAGAAAATTATCCGTGTCGGCAGCCGCCGCCACCGCTGCTGTCAGAACGCAGATCTGTCTTTCAACACCTTCGGTTTTGTGCGTCAAATACTCGAGTAGCTCGAAACCAACCCAAACGAACTCCGTTTTAAGCGTATAATATGTCCACGCGTTCGTATTGCCAAACCCTTTCAAACCCACCGGTCTCCGCGCGGCGGAATCTGCCGCCGAAGTCGCCGGAAAACGAAACATTGGCCGGATTTTACCGCATCCGATGTCTATCTTCGTGTCGCTCGAAACCATATCAAACGGACTCCGTTTTGGACGAATAATATGTCCACGCGACCGTCTCGCTGAGCCCTTTCAGAATCTCTGATTGCCGCCGCCGGAATCCGCCGCTACAGTTGCCGGAGAAACGAAACAGTGGCTAGATTTGCGCGGCTCATAACCTTATTAAGCGAACTCGGATTTGAGCCCATAATATATCCACGCGACCGTGTCGCCGAGCTCTACCACCCTGTATGATCGCCACCACCGGCCACCGCCGGAGACGTGAACAGTGGCCGAAAATCGAAGAGAGGGGAGGGAGAGGGATTGCGACGGCTAATGGGAAAAATGGGTTTAGGGTTTTAAATTTTATAAATTTCCTTATATACACTTTTGCATGCATGGGCTTTAAATGAAAAACGGGCTTTTTAAATTCCATGGTCTTATTTAATTATAATTAATACTAATTAATAATTAAATCATAATAACTATTATTTTTATAAAACTCTAACTTCTATAAAAACAACTAACACAATCAATATTTGATAAACATGCACGATATCCAATAACTCACATAATTCACGTAAAGTCACGTAATCACATAATTTATATTAATTATAAATTATAAGTTGTTTGAAATATTAATCTTGATTAATTACCAACGTTCCGGGTTATGCTCGAGTGCGATCCGGTAATTCTACGAATTGCCGTTGTGTGTGAATTAACTGACACATTTAATTAATCCTAATTAAATGCAATGCACGTGTGACTAACTGAGATAACTGAGTTTGCAATGAATAATGTTTGAACTAACGATGTTTGTGTTAACGGAGTTAACCTGAATTTGCCGGATAATGTCTATTAAGCTAAATGGGTCGTACTTGATAATTCATTCGTTTTTTATATGAGTAAACGGCATAAAGATTCTGATCATATATGAACCTTCTAGTATAGGACATAAAAACCACAGTAAGTAAAAAACATGACGTTAAAATCATTATAAAATTAATTTTTTCTTGTTATTGTCCCAAAATAGGATTTTAGATGAAACAAACATGATATTAAAACGAATTGTCTTTTTCGTTTTATTTAATGGTTCATTTTGTGTTTGTGCGTGTGGTTTGTACTTCATGGACACATATTATTATTGTTAATATATTAAATCATCAAATAGACAAATAGTAATAATCAAATGTGTAACTTATATATTTTGTTTTAAGCATTGTATCGATACATTATTTGAAACTTTAGTAAAAGATCTTTGGGTTTTAGTGTTACTTTTAAAAATGAAAATTGCATCATAGAAAATAACTATATTTTCTATAAAAGTTTCCAACAAATTATCGAAAAAAGGGTTATTCCGACAAATACATTTTGTCAGAAACTTGTCGTTAACGACCAATTCTCTCAAATTTCCTACGAAATCTACTATCGTAAATTCTTCTGTTTTTTGGTAGTGAAAAGATCATCCGTTTTACCGGCACTTTCTTGGTAGAACATCCGGATATACACTTTCAATAAATAGATCGTTTTACGTGCATTAATTCATGTACGCGGTTAAAATAGCTACAAAAATTGAAAAACCATCCGGGTTATATTCCGTGAAACCTTATCAGTGCCGCCTTAACAACCTGGTCTACCAACAAACCGGGTCATGTTACTTTTTTTTATCACCCCAAGATGTTATATTACCTTTTTTAGAAAACTTCATTACAATAAGATGGGTATATATATCTGCAAAAATTGTAACTTGTGATAATTTGTATTTTATGATATCTCGTGGGAGGAAATAGAATTTTAATTGTATAGTTTTGATTACTAAAATGTAGACAGGTGGTAATGTAAAAAAATAGTGACGAAACGGGTTAATAGCTCAAAAAACAATAACAATGATAAAATCTTAAAATAAGATGGTTCTTATTTAAATTGTTTAGTTTAATTATTTATTCTAACTAAATCTAGAATGTTTGTTGTGTTCATTGAAATTAATATTTATGTCTTAATTTCATTTCATTTAAGTCATGTGTACGAACTTCGTAGTTTGGTTATGAAAGTTTCATTTATAGTGGTTTGAAAACAATTTTGATATTATATTACCTATTAGGTGATCTAGTACGGGTTGATTTGGTTCGGTGTTTACATAAAACCAAACCGAAAAGTTTTGTTCTTTAAGATTTGAAAACCACTTGGTCACGGTCAAATCAGTTTTAGCTCACCACAGTGTGGTTCGAATTCGGTTATTAGTCAAACATTGGGCCTAACAAATATCATTTCTTCATTTTGTGTCATTATTTTGGGGCCAGACATAATAAACATAATTCCAAGTCTTATTTTCTAAATAAACTTCTTAAACCTTAAATTATATGTAAAATTGATTTTAAAATCCAAACTATGACTAACTGCCCGATAATAATCCATTTTAACAATTTGACATTTGTCACTCGTAACTTTGACTTTTGTTATCAAAGACAATACTAGATACATAACCATCAAAAATTGAAAACACTCTTATTTTATTATAGAGACGGAAAAGAAAAACAATTAACCGGACTGTAGTCGGGCTTTTCTTTATTTTGTAGTGGTTACTTTACTCACCGTAGTTACCCTAAAAAAGCAACCTACTTCATTTATTGAACTGGTTTCAACTTTCAAGCATGATTATGCATCTGACCAAGTAACTTCCGCTTCACCCCACTCGCTCTTAGGCACCCCGAGAGCCTCCCAAACAGCTTTAGATCCATCCACAACATTGTTAGGACACGGTGGCTGGAAACCATGCTCATCATCACATCCCAGGGTTGAGTCACACTCATCGACAACCTTAGCCTTTACGCTCTTGCCTTTGTATTGTATATTAATAAACTTGAAGCACCTTGACCCTTTATTGTACCACCCGGTGGACAATGCCACGATTGGTGTGTCATTTGAGTGGTAGTTGTCGTCACACTCAGATGGCCCGCCACCGTCACCTCCCTTCTCAAAGTTGTTTATAGTCATTTTCGCCTCCGTTTGTTTAGTGACACGAGGGGAGCATGTGTATGTGTCGTATAATTTTCCCACTTTGCAACAATCTGGATCGTTCACACACTTCCCGTGAGGTGGTTTTGTACCTCTCAACTTCCCGCTTGGGTTGCAAGATTGAGCATCAATGCACGATATGGACAAGATAAGAAGTAGGGAAAAGAGAATGAGAAAGATAGTTGACGGTGTTTGTTTCATTTTTATTGGTGATGTTTGATGTGAAGACTTTTGATTAGATGGAGCCAACTTATATAGCAATGACGTTCTTGTCTTGCTTGCTTGTGCTCAAATGGTTAAAATTCTTAGTGTTTGGATGAAACTTGGTTAAAATTAAGATGCCATTTGTTTGAACCATCAAAACAAAATCACAATAGAACAAGGTGTGTTAAGATAGATAAGTTCAAAATATGATTCACGAATATATGTTGCCAAGATTTTTTTATAATTTTTAATTAAAATATATTTAATTTGAATAAATTCGTTTGTAAGGTAGGAACAAAAAAGTCTCAATCACATTGTGTCAAAGAAGGCATTAGGTTTGCTTCTGATCTTATCTTTCTAATTTGAGTCTATTTTTTTTTCTTAAACCTTTTTATGTAAAAATCGTAATAAACTCTTCAGATGATATATACTTATATTGAGCATTTATAACAAAGTCTTTATCTCGATCTATTTCCATCTTCATTATTTAGAGATTTATTCTATTTCATCCATCTTGATCTTAATCTCCATCTTTAAATTTTAGAGTTTGGTAAATAGTGATTTTCTAAATAAAGATATTATTTTCATCAATCTCTACGTATTTGTGAGTGAGATGGAGAATGAAACGTGAGAGGTTAAACCAAATTTAAAGATAAATTTAGAAAAAAATGTTATTTAGTTAAATTATAGAGATGAAGATAGAGATCTTATGTTGAATTAGACGTTTGTGTTATATTATACGTTTGTGTTATATTATAAGTTCAATCATTATAAATATGAGAAAATAAAAGGCGGGAGAACAGATCCACACCAATTTTTTATCCGTACAACTTTTATTTATCAAAAATAATAATAATATTAGCAAACGTCTGACTAAATCATGTTTTGTTCATAAAAGATATCAAGTGCTTTTTACTTTATTTTATGGCTTCCATCAGAATATAAAGTCTTTCATATATAGATTTTGTTAGTTCGGTTTGGTTTTTTTGGCAATCACAAACCAAAGTGTAAATTTCAATTAATCCTAAAATTAAAATCCAAAATATATGCCTTTGCTCTGATTCAGTTATTTTGATCGGTTATTTGGTTAATTAGAATAATACTTTAGTTTCTAAACACGTTATTTTATTACGGATAATAGTTTTCCAAATACCTTGAAAATAACAGAAAAGAAAAACAAGTAGTTGGACCGTAGTTCGGCTTTTCTTTATTTTGTAAGGGTTACTGTATTCACCCTAAAAACGTAAACTACTCCACTTATTGGGTAGGTTTCACCTCTCGAGCATGGTTATGCATCAGACCAGGTAACTTCTGCTTCATCCCACTCGTTCTTAGGTACCCCAAGGGCCTCCCATACAGCTTTAGACCCGTCCACGACGTTATTAAAACATGGTGACTGGAAACCATGCTCCGCATCACATCCCAGTGTCGAGTCACACTCATCTACCACCTTAGCTTTCACACTCTTACCCTTGTAGTGTATATTAATAAACTTAAAACACCTTTTCCCTTTACTGTACCACCTTGTGGACAATCCCTTTACTTGTTGTCACACTCAGATGGCCCGCCACCGTCCCCTTCCTTCTCAAAGTCGTTTATAGTCATTATCGCCTTCGTGTGTTTAGTGACACGAGGGGAGCATGTGTATGTTTTATAAAACTTGCCCGCTTTACAACAATCTGGATTGTTCACACACGTACCATGAGGTGGTTTTTTACCTCTCAACTTCCCACTCGGGTTGCAAGATTGAGCATCGCCGCACGAAACAAACAAGATTATAAGCAGGGAAAAGAAAACAAGGAAGATGGTTGTTGTTTGCTTCATTATATTTTAGTATACGTTGATTGTATTTGGTGTGAAGACTTTGGATTAGGTGCAACTAACTATATAGCAATGAGGATTTTGTCTTGCATGTGCTCTACGGTTAAAATTCTTAGGGTTTAGATGAAAGTAAATGCTTAATGAATTTAAAACTTGTACTTTGATGTAACACCCAAAATAAAAAGAAAAGAAAATTCAAAATTTCACTCCCTCGCGGTTCGCGAGGGAGATTTTGACAAAACCTCGCGGTACGCGAGGGGACTGCTTATACGCCAGATTTACACCTTCTCGCGGTACGCGAGAAGATTCTCAACCAAGCCTCGCGGTACGCGAGGGAATAGTACACGCGTCAGGGCCAGAAAACACGTGTCATTCACCCTTGCCACCAGCCGCCACGTGTCATGCTGACTCAGCACCGTTCGTGACACCTCATCCTCTCGCGGTACGCGAGGGATTTCCTTGGCCGGCCTCGCGGTACGCGAGGGACTGGAAAATCTGCCTATAAAAGGCCTTCAACGGGATTGAAATTATGTACAGTTTCCAAACATTCGTTTCACACAAACCCGATCTCTCAAAACTCCACAACGTCCCGAAGCGCTGTTCAAGAATCCTACGACACCCAACTCAAGCCGTAGTTCTGTCCAAATCCCGCAAAGTAGGTATCGTTAAAACTATTCATATATATATAGCCGCAATTATATATATATATTCTCTCATATATATTCTCGTTAATCGTGTCTTCCCTAGGAAGAAACGTGTCGAGGTTCTGCTCAAATTCCGAAGCCTACAACCCTACCAGCCATCAAAATCAAGGTGAACACGTTTAACGCTTTTCAAACGATAAAACCATTTTATTTACGAAAACGGCATGAAACAAATTAAATGCTTTAATCATAAGGGTAATCTACGTGATAGCATTCAGGCCATAAGCATACGTAGATTTGATCAAATGGTATACATGTGACGGGTGAAAGTCCGGTCCGTGGCTGGGTACAGATCATGTAATGGGAAATCATAAGACTAAGGATGGGTTTCCTTAGCAGATTATACGAGGGACGAGTTCCTGAGTATCATGTAAGACTAAGAACAAGGTTCTTAGCATCATCACCCTGGGAATAGGCTATCAGTCTGAGACATAGCGCTCAGCCAGTTGACCCCATGGCAGTTAACCCAGTGTATGTAGGTGGTATATACTTCAGGTGAAATAGACTGCTGAATGTGTAGATTTACCATACAAAAACGTGCTTAAAGGCTTTAATTTGGTTTATGTTAGAAATCATTTTCGTGTCAGTTAAATGTGATTCACCGGCTTTATGCTGATGTTCATTTTCAAAACGTTTTTCACAGGTAATGAAAGAAATCATTAAATTCAGGGTGGTGCAGTAAAGACAAGATCTTTAGGCATATTTAAATCCCTGTGGCAGACTAATACAAGACCAAATGTTGGAACGGACGTAGATCCTAGACATTTTTAAATGGCTTGTATTATGTAAATTAATTCAGCAGATGTACATTATATAATAGACTTTTGAATGTCTATTATCATGAAATGAAAAGGGACGTGGATCCCAAGTTTTGACAAAAAGTACAGAATTAACCCTTGAGGTTATTTACATTACATTTCATTACAAAAAGGCATCAAGTAAAAACAAAGACTTCCGCTGTCCAAATTTATGGGACCTCATTCAGATACCAGCGTTGTCTCGCGACGCCCGGGCAGGGGTAGCCCGGGGTTGTGACATTTGAACTAAAAGACAAAGACAGGTCCATACAAGGCAGCTTTGTATGCTTAAGTCCTATTTTTATGGTTGTTTTTCGGGGATTTTTGAGCTTTGCTCATGAAAGTAAATGCTTAATGAATTTAAAACATGTACTTTGAATGTCGAAGCCTGTGGCATGGTTTGAATATGCCAAAGGTTGTCTACTAAGCATTGTTGCTTATCTGTCAGCTTCATTCCAACAATTGGACGAAACTTTGTATTAGGGTAATTACATTGTTGTAAACCGTAATTTCCAAATGTAATGACTGAACTTTCTGTAAAATGTGTATCAACCCTTTGTTTAGTGTGTATATTTTTTGGTCTCTGATTAACAGGACCTTGGCTGTTTACTGGGTTGTAATATCGTAGGACAGTGTCTAACCCAGTAATTGATGTTGGTAGCTTTCTAGAACTTTGTACTCTGTCAACCTTTATAGCTTGGCTTAAAAACTTTTCTGTCTGTTCTTTTTCAGATGATATACTCATCGGAGAAATAGTATAGTATTTTGTAAATTGACCCACCTTTGTTCTGTTTACCTTTTTACGCTAGCTAGCTGGAGATTACATTGTACTCATCAAAGACTGTAAGCATCTTGTATGCCTATTTTATATATAATCAAATGTAGTTTAACTGTTTGATGTAATGCCTTGAATATGTATGTTGGTTTTCCTTTAGAAACTAAGCACATGTGCCTTTGACTGTTTAATTTTTTCTTCACTTTATTTAGCTTTGTCCATATAAATTTGTTCTCACTTTAAGATATGTATGCTTTGCCAGATTAAATAAGATATCATTGTACCTTCATTTGTGGGTTGCAATGTAGATTCATATAAGAATGTGAAACAAAATACGTTTGTTATCTTGAGGGTTACCTCAGATGTATTTATTTCGACAAAGAGAAGGTGTTTATCAACAACTCAAAGATTATGATAACCTTATCATGTTCTATCATTACTTCTTTTTGCGATTAGAATTCATTTCAGACGAGTATTGATTTATATTTTTTTTATTGAACCTTCGATGCCTACGTTTAATATTGTGAACAACCACACTAGATCACGTTGCAACAAAATCCATGTAAAAGAAGCAAATGTATGTAATCGTAAGCAAAAAAGTTTCATCGACTTGTTAGGATTGTAAGAAAAAAAATTATATTTTGGAATATATAGGGCCTCGGAATTTTTGTTCGCTTTAGGCCCCCAAAATGGTTGAGCCGGCCCTGCTCCCCCTTCCAAGCCCATTTCACATAGACTTAGTGACGTCATGGTTGGGAAATAGGAAGTAACTACCTAGGCTAGGTCCATGTAAATAAACGGACTGAACTTAAGGTTCGATGAGAGGCCGCCAGGTTAAGATGGCTAAAGCCTAAATGGGTAACAGGTCTGTAAGCCCAATATCTCTGGGCCATTTTCAGTTAAACCCATGTTTTTTTTCCTTCTACTTGTGACATCCGACAATTTCATGTTAACTCCGTTAACTCAAACCTCGTTAGTTCAAACATTATTCATTGCAAACCCAGTTATCTCAGTTAGTCACACGTGCATGGCATTTAATTAGGTTAATTAAATGTGTCAGTTAGTTCACACACGGCGAATCGCACTCGAGTCTAACCCGAAACGTTGGTGATTAATCAAGATTAATATTACAAACATTTAATAATTTATATTTAATATAAATTATATGAGTTTTATGTGATACGTGACTTTACGTGAACTATGTGGATTTTCTTGTTATCGCGCATGTTATCGGATATTAATCGTGTTAACTATTTTTATAAAAATTAGAGTTTTTATAAATATAATAATTAAGAGATTTAATTAGTAATTAAATGATTAATTGTAATTAAAAAGCCCATGAACTTAGAAAGCCCATGATTCATTAAAACTCATCCATCCATGTATAAAAGGAAAATTATAAAAATTTAAAACCTAATTCCTTTTTTTTGTTGTGGCCGTCGACCCCCCCCCCCCCCTTTTCTCTTTGAGCCGCGACCTTCAAGCCACCCAAACACGCATCGATCGAGCTTCAATCGTGAAACCGAAAGTGAATACGTGCTAGTCTAGGCATTCCTAACACTCCTACGTAAGTCGTTTCATCGAATTCCGTCATTTTTTCATTATGATTTTTATGATCGAAACCCTAGTTCATCCAAACTTGATATTTTCGAAATATGATAATGAATTAGTTAATTGTTTGATATTGTTGTATCGTATTGGTGATTTTATGAAAATATGTGAAACCCTAGTTTCCATACGAAGTGTAAATTAAGATTTGTTGTTTATGTGAAGTATAGGAATTGCATGCTAGAAGTAGATTATGATTAATATAGTTATAATTATATTAGTTGAAAGATTTTGGAGTGATTAGACGTGTTAATTGTGTAAACAAAGCGTATAATAGATGACTTACTAAAAGAGAAAACTTTGTTGAAAGCTGATTTTTGAATGTGAGGTTTCTTGACGTGCATGACATTATTAAATGATACTAGTATGTTATTATGAAGGTAATGAAGCTTGTTAAAGTGTTGTTGAATACAAATAGCATGTTTAGATCATAGGTTACTAAAAGTATAAACTTTTGCGATTTGGAACTTGATGTCTAAACTTAATGATGTGTGTTATGGTAATCTGTTATGTATTAGCATGTGTAGATAGACATGGAATGATGATACGAACGTGTTATAGATAATGTGATTCGTTTGAAAGCAAACATGAGTTTATATATATTTTCAACAAAAAAAAATTAATGTAACGTGTATTGTTGACGTAGTTTGCCATGCTAAATTAGTTATGACTTAGGTAGCATGAAACGTGAATTATTTGTGTGCTAAGCGTGTTGTTATACAAGTCAAACATTTAATCACTAAACGGGTCACCAACGGGTCGTCGAGTCAAACTTAGTCAAACTTAGTCAAACTTGGTTAAACTTAGTCAAACTTTGTCAAACTTAGTCAAACCTTTTCTAAACACTTAAACAATAGTATTGTTTGGATACTAAGGGTTCGTATCAACTTGCACAAACACACACTTATAAACCGGTGTTTATAGGTGGCAGTTAGTCGTCAAGCATTCTAAGTTCGCTTTCTTTCGCACGCACTCTAAGGTGAGTTTCACGGCCCATTTTCTTATGATTTAAACTTGGGGGAGAAAACATGGGTACAAACATTTAGATCTTACATTTCTTTTATATCACTTGTGTACTAAGCGCAAACATATCATGCAAGTCCTTACTTATCGAACAATTTAATATATGAGATAGCGAGGTAATCTTGAGTAGTACTAATGGGCATTGACAAGCCCCACCCGCGTTAGTCGCGCTAACACGACAGGTAGTCGAACAGGTGTAACATTGACCTAAACATTTACCATTGATCATGATAGTCATGGTAGGAGGCAGTTCAAACATAAACAGTCAGCTGCGGTGTCGAAACGCTTTAGTAACATGTAACTAGGTTAGCTACCTATGATATAAATTGTAAATGGTTTTATCTAGTATTCTTTACAAACATTGAAACCTGTGAACTCACCAACCTAGTGTTGACACGTTTTAGCATGTTTTCTCAGGTCATTAAGGTACAAGCACAAACTAAGGCATGCATGCATTCGAAGTCCATCATTTTCAAACTCAAGAACTATTTATTTTATTTATTGTTGAACTATTTATTTTTGGCGCGACTGTTTTGGCGCTTGCTTTTCATTTAACTTTTCGCTTCCGCAGTTTTACATTAAATCAGTGTTTTCATTACTAGTGTTGCATCGTGACTATGAGCAATACTAGTGTTTTTCTTAAACTCATATAGAGTCGTTCAAAGTAACTAATGACTGAGATCCTGGTATGTCACGCTCCTAACGGTAAAACTCCGTTAGTGGATTTTGGGGGTGTGACACTACTAGTTTGGACTTTGGAAAGGGAATTCAAAATAAGTGGTATCGTAGTATTTAATTTGCACGGTAAAAGATATTTTATATTTTTTACACATTTTTTGAAAGATAATTTTTGACCTTCAAAATGGTATGACAAAAGAAAGTATATAAATTTAAAAAATATGATATTTATACGTCAAAACTGCTCCTATTAAATCTTAATTATTTTACTCTTTTAAAATCATGGATAGGGATACTTATCAATCAAGTCTAAGTCGAGCCGAATTTTGTTTAGGCTTGAGCTCGAAAGTAAACGAGTCAGTTGGGTTTGACTCGTAAACCCTAAACGAGCTAAAATTTAAGTTCAAACTCAACTCAAATAAAGCTCAAATCACTTGGATAAAGCTCGTATTATTTTGAAATTTTGTTGTCTCTGTATTTCTTGTATATATGGAGTTATGGATGGATATAACAATAAAAAATAATATTGTTATACAAATATATCTATATCTATACTATATAATAAATAAATGGTTTTTCATGACACGTGTCGCCTCCATATTTTTTCTTATAATTTTTTCCCCTCAGTCTCTCTTATTAAATATATATATATATATCTTTGTTAATAAAAATATTTATTTTAAATTATCACTTATTATAAGAAATTTAAAATCCAATTATGTAACTTTTATTTTCAATCAAATAGTAAATGAAAGTAAAATTACATTAAATAGTAATTAACATATTTTCGAAACCCAATTATATACATTAACTAGGTTAGTTCCCGTGTATTACACGGTTAATGAAAAGAAACATATATTATTCATAAGTGTCTAAATAAGAATTACTTTACATAGTGAAAAAAAATTAAATTACAATTACATTCATAAAACCAAATTACATAAGGTAAATTTTTTAGATTCTAGAAAGTTGATTTTGATTAATTGTTATTTGCTTAACAAAGATAAGTTGTTAATTTTTTTTAAAAATTTTCAATTTAATTCTCTAATTATAGTAAATTTGCGAGAGTTAATTTATTGATTTTGTTATAATTTAAAGAATACAAAGTTCAAAATTTTCAAATCAAACGGTTTTTAAGTTCTAGTCAAATGATATTAAATAATTTTAGCAATTATATTTGTTAAGCATTTATTATTTGTGAGAGGTTTAAAATCTTAAATTATAATTAAACTTTAGGTGGGAAAACTATTTTACAAAAACCTTTATTTATTAGGGAGTATAGATTAGTATTTTTCTTTAATTAGTTATATTTTGAATTCTTATTATATATTTTTATTTAATATAGTTATTATATATATTTATAATATAATTATTATTTAATAAGATATAGGTGCATTTATTAGGAGAGAGAGACGGGAAACCAATGTGAGGAGGCATGAGGGAGTGACATGTGGCAATCCAAAACCTTTATTTATTAGTATGTATAGATTTAAAATAAATGTGTTTTATTATTATAATTATTAATTTGTTTAAAAATATATTATTATTGAAAATATGAAAGTGTATTTATTATGAGAGAGAGGCGGGAAAAATTTATAAGATTGAATGTGGAGGCGACATGTGGCGGCGACATGTGGCCTTGAGAAACCTTTATTTATTATATAGTATAGATTTTATATATTTTGAATTTTGTTTTCTATCCGTAGTATATAGTGTATATTGTAAACAATTAAGTTTTATGTATCATGTGAGTGTACATTTGTAAGTTATTGGATCATATTAGTAATGTAAACTAACAAATTTTGCAGATAGTCGAGTGTTGTAGACAAGCGTGTTGTTTGGCGTTCATGTATGGTGTGGGTAGTTGGATTTTTAACTACTAAATCTTGTTGAGGTTTATATGGATGGCTAATGCCTGCGCGAAATGATTCATTTCATTGCAGTGCCTAATACAATCATGCATTTCTGATGGAGTAAGATAACGAGAAAGTTGTGTAGATATTTAGGGCAGTGTGCTTACGAATAACAATTTTACATCTGTAAAAATATATACATAAATATTTAAGAATTTTATTTATTGATATTTTTCACCCGTTTGTAGTACACGGGTTCTGAGCTAGGAAATATATATATAACCACATAACATGTGGATTTTTTTTAGCTTATAAAAATTGAGATTCTTAAATGACACGTTTAACTTGAACGAGTCAAACAAATGAGCAAACGAGAGTAGAGGTGCACAAATCGGTTTTTCTCAAGAAGCGGTTTCGGTTCCAGGTCCGGTTATTTGTTGAAAAATAGGAACCTATGTTCCCGGTTCTGGTTTTTCAAGAACCGGTTTCGGCTCTTACCGGTTCCGGTAATTGAAGACGCGTATTTCAAGAACGTATTTTCAGGTATTCGAAAAACTTAGTTAAACATATAAATACATTAATTAAACATATAAAATAACTAACTTAAAAAGTCCAATAACATTAAAAAACTTAAAATGTTATAAAATAGATAAATGTTTAAAACATAAACTCATAAAACATAAAAAAAATTATATAAAAAAACTAGACTCTCTGACCCGTTTGACTCATAGAACTTTTTTTTTTCACTTTTAGTTTTAACCGATTTAAGTTTTACTATTATTAAAATTTTAAGCATATGCGTTATGAATCTGTAAAACATAGATGGATTAGTGTCACAAGACACAAGCGTAGAGGTGCACAAATCGGGTATTCTCAAGAACCGGTTCCATTCTAGGTCTGATTCTTAGTTGAAAAAGTGAAACCTATGTACCCGGTTCGATTCCGAAAGAACCGGTTCCGATTCCTTAGACAGTTCCAGTTCTGATTTTTTTTGTTCACCTCTAAACAAGAGAGCTCATTCGTTCAGCTTGAAAATTGTAATAGCTGATTTGTATTAAGTTTTCAAAGCTATTTTCAAACTGAGATAACTGACCTAATTGAAATTGGGCTTTTAATTTAGAAAAAAAAAATAAAAATATCCTTTGGTCATAATTTTGTGATTCAGACAGTGTTTTCATAACCGGATTGGATTGGGCGGACCGACTGAACATAATCAGTCCGATTTGTATATAGTTGAATCGCTTTCAATTAAACCGGGTGAATGTACCGGATTTCAAACATTTTTTATTTTTATTTCTTTCAAAATCTAATTTTCTCATTAATTTAGTATTTCAAATTGTATATTTTATTTATTTAAACCTTCATATGTTTATTAAAATTGGTAAATTTTTATGAAAAAAATGTTTTTTTTTATATTTTATGTTTATATACACGGTTTTAATTTTTTATATTATTTATAATTTCATTCTGACAACATTGGATTTAAATTTGGGAAACAACAAAGAAAGCCTCTCTCTACTCTAGCCGTCGGTCCACCTTCAAATCAAAATTTCCCTTTCGATCTTCAGTCTCAACATCGATTCGATCTCCACTTTGTAATCGTGCGAAAGATGGTGGTGTCTCCAGTCGTAAACACATACCCTTTATCAAGCTACTCCTTCGGCACAAAAGAACCTAAAATGGAGAAAGATACTTCTGTCGCTGACCGTCTTGCTCGAATGAAACTCAAGTATGCGTTATTCTTCATTATTATGTTTCATTTATGCGTATATGTAATCCTGTACTAGTTTTGGTTGCTCGAACAACGTGGAAAGAAACCCTAGAAGCTATTTTTGAGGATTTGCTGTTTTAGGGTTTTTTTTAGTTTCTTTTCTGATCGATAATTTTACTTTAAGCAAAATTAATCTTACTCCTGCGCGTGTTGAATGTGATTACGGTGTCTTCAACAATCAAAATGAGACATTGAGATAATTAAAAGGTTTTTACAGCAATTCCTTCATATGATTATTTTGACCTGATAACCAGAAAGTCAAACTCAAAGTCTAAATCATATCTTTTACTAAAATATCAAGACTTACTCATATCTAGTTTTTGGACTTTGGACATTGATATGTAATTCTCTGTAGTTCTTGGTGTATACAAAAATAGGGAAAACTTCACATAATCGTAACCAAGTTTCCATCTGTTCTATTTTAGTCACTCAATTTTTTTGTCTCGTTACGGTTAGTGAAGTTTCACCTGCTGTTCCAACCTTGCACAATTACCAGGTTAACATGTTACTTTTTTTGGATTTCATTTTGTGGATATGGTGAAATTGTTGGTTTACTATTTTTGGATTTCATTCTCACCATATCCATATAATGAAATCCAAAACGAGTGACCTTTTACCTGTTAATTGCTCAAGGTTGGAACAGCATGTGAAACTTTGTTACTATTATGTGAAGTTACTCCTAAAAAGTACTAAAAATAGGAAAAACGGTGGAAGAATAAATCGAGTTTGAATTCTTACAATCACCATGTGGATAAGTGGAATGTGTACATGGTCAACAACAGGATTCTTTGTCTGTGGATTTCAGTAGATATTACATTTGAAAATAGTTATGATATGTGACTACTGACTCATGATTTAAGTTATAAGCCCTAGGAAACTGATTGTCTGATGGCTCTGTGTGATCTCTTTCTTATTATATCTGTTGCGTAAAGTTGATGAAGTGAGTTAACTTTTTGATTCTGCAGTTATATGAAGGAAGGTATGAGGACCAGTGTTGAAGCTATCTTACTGGTTAGTTTTAACTCTTCTGCTAAGTTATAAATTATCGTTATTATATGCTTGTTACGCGTAGGACTAGGTTTTACAATCTTACAATTGAGATTTGTCAATGTTTATATTTTGAAGTCCCTTTATTTTGTCTCACCATGTTACATGGGGTTTGCAAGTTGTCTTATCTTAGTTTCTGAAAGTCGAGCGGTTTTTAGTTATGATTAGCATTTTGATGCATTCTTGGATCAATGAGTTAGTCATTCCTCTATTTAGTTGTTCCTCTGTTTTCGTGAGTCTCTTGATGAGTTTCTGATAGAGTCACAGACTGACTATGAGTTTCCTACTGAGTGATTAACTTTTGGTCGTTGTGATTGTCTTTTTGTTGCTAGCAAATCATCAGTCTTGCAAAAATGCTAAAAAGAAAAGATAAAAAGAACACTACACATTATAGGAATGAATATTATGGGACAAAATTTGCCAAGCTAATGAATTTGTACACATCAAATCATCAATTTTTGTTTTCATTGATGTGCGTTACTCTTGTTTTAAAATGTTTCATGAACTTGCAGGTGCAAGAGCATAATCATCCCCACATTCTTCTTCTGCAAATCGGCAACACATTCTGTAAACTTCCTGGTGGTCGACTGAAGCCTGGAGAAAACGGTATTATATTTCACCCGATTATCATTGACTGCCATGCATAAATCCATTCATCTGAAATTGACTATGTGTATTATTTATCATTGTTATCTTGTAGAAGTTGAAGGCTTGAAAAGAAAATTGTCAAGCAAACTTGCTGCTAATTCCCCTAATATGCAACCTAATTGGCAGGTTTGTTAATTACTTCTTATTATATTTGTTTTTCTGTTCCCTTACAAAGAAATTTATATAATTTTGCAAGCAGAACCCTATGATATGGGAACTTTTATCTAAACCTAAATTGTTGTAAAATGAGGCTATGTTGATAACTAGTCTCCAGGAACATCAAGAAATCAAAACAAATCTTAACAAACTTTTATTGAGTATTTTGTGAGGTCTTAACAAACTAAGAACCTGATTAGTCCATGGTTGGAAAAATCGCTCGGCGCTAGGCGGGCGGTGGGGTGGGGCCTAGGCCTAGGCGGGATTAATAGGATTGGAATTTTTATATGTAATTTTCAGTTTTTTATATAAATACACACATTTTTATATGTAATTTTTATAAAAATGTTCATTCTTAAATATTTATACACATATTTGATTGGAATTTGAAGGGTTTGGCTGGAAATTCCAAGGTTTTGCCGGAAAATCCAAAGTTTTCGCCGGAATTTGGCCGAAAATTTCAGGTTTTTACCGGAATTTTCTCCGGAATCTGGGCGCCTAGGACCGATTCCGAGTAATGGTCCGCCTAGGCTCAAAATTGCAAGTATGTGATTACAATGTTAAAATCAATAAATTAGAAACAAGTTGGCTATTTATTACAAGTCTTGTCTTAAGTTGTTGATATTTATTATTTCCATGTCTCTTCTAGCTTTTTACTTTAGTATAATAAAATAATACATCCTTTGTCCCAAGTGAATGCAATGATTTTCTTTTCTTGACATCCAAAATTATCTCGTTGCAAGTTAGTAACCATTACAAAATATTTATGGCATTCATTCTGGTCCACTAGATTCCTTTGTTTTGTCATCACTCATCATCAAAGGCTGTTATAGTTTAACTAATAATCTAATATTTTTCTTAGATTATTCTCCCATTTAACATTAGCTCGTAATTTTGCAGATTGGCGAGTGTGTGGCTGTATGGTGGAGGCCAAACTTTGAAACTATTATGTACCCATATTGCCCTCCACACATCTCAAAACCCAAGGTTAAGGATCTTTGGGTCTTCAGATCCATAATTACTTTGGTTTCATGTACTTTGTTTTTTGGTTTAGTTAACATATGTTCACATTTTTTTATTTTTATTTTTTTTTATTTTGAGTTTAAATCTTATTATATGAAACGGACTGACAATTTTTTCCGATCCAGGAATGCAAGAAACTTTATGTTGTACACTTATCGGAAAGAGAGTACTTTGCAGTGCCCAAAAATCTGAAACTTCTTGCTGTACCATTGTTTGAGCTTTACGACAATGTTCAGGTAAACACTTGTTTTTGAAAGATTCCGAGTTAAAAAGACTTGTCTGCCCTTGTTATAAGTTGTTGCTTGCTGTTCATTTAGGTCCACATGGTTCCCTATGTTGTCTGTTTGGAAGGGTATTTTAGATGTTTACTTAATGTTCATGCATTTATGGCAAACCTTGTGCGTGATCAAATGTCGCACATTGCCTGGACAGAGCAAGTACAATTGGTTAAAAATTCGAGTTCAATTATTTATTTATCAGTTCTTTTTCTTGAACTGAAACCATACCCGTCAATTTTATCGTTAAAAAGTTACCATTTTACCTCAAAAGTTAAATTGAATCGGAACAAATTACAAATTTGATAAATCAAGTTAACAATTTTGGTGCTGATTAGTGTATTTTCTTTCTTACTCCTCCCTTCCCAAGAAACTAGTGTACATTGACTTTTGGAAGTCAAAAGGCTCAGTTTTTAACTTGCATCAGTATGATTAAGCTTTTCATGAAAAAAATAAGCACAACATTTATACTATCATTACAAATAGAAACTATTGGTGGTCACAAATGTAATTGTAAAGGGTTCATACTAAATTTGTGTTTTGACCTTTTAACTTTCAGAGTTCAAATTGATCTAGTTAAACTCGAAACTTTACAGAAAAAGGAAATGATTACAGTTTTCATAGGATTTTTATATGGGTAACATCATTATGCTTAATATATGGTCAATTTTCTTTTATGCAGAGATATGGGCCGGTGATTTCAACCATTCCTCAGCAGCTTTCTAGATTTCAGTTCAACATGATTTCCGGATGAATGTGCATCAGATTCGAGCATTTGCATTAAAAAATTTGGATTTGGTAACAAACTTTCATCAGAAGTTATGGTATTTACAGAACTCGACCTGGAGATTAAAGTTAAAGTGAGTCTAATTTGGCAGTTTGTTGTGCTTGTTTGTGGTAGAGATGATTTGGTTAAGTGTGTTGCTAGACTTGATTTATGCTGGATTATGAAAATTTCGCATATAAATGATCTAGAATCATGTAGCAATCTTTAATAACTTGCTTTGGTAAATCTATTTAAGTGCTAGTTTCATGGAGATTGTATCTTAGTAACGTCACTCGTGGACTGCATCATTCCGAATCTACAATAAGAGCATTGTCAAGGCCCCTCTTACCTCCACGCTAGTAGCGGCCCAATCCACCCATATGGGCATCGACAACCCCTTCGTCCTCTTACAATCTCTCATGCATGGACTCACTTTTCCCTTTCTTTTCCTCACGAGCTATGTCTCTCCTCTCCTCCCTCTCTCGGGCATACGACTGGACAAATGCTCTCTACGTCCTTGCGTTGGAGGTGCTCTACATCCTTGCATTAGAGGTGCTCTAATAGCGTTGAGTGTCTGGTCATCTGGCACATCTAAAACACCCTACAAACTTTTCTCAAACAATGTATTCAAACCCACTAACATTCTGACTTTTCAACTTATCACTAATTTTTATATTTATTTTTTCATAGCCAACTCGTTTATTATAAAAAGTATAATATATTGTGTTTAAATGTTACATAATTAAAAATAATATATATTATTTATTTAACGAGTTTGTCATGTTCATTTAGTGAGAGTTGATAAGTGAATGTTTAATTTAGGGAGTCGTCTCTTCAATTTGAGAATTTTCTCTTCCTTTATAGGGCATGTGAAATATCAAATTTGAAGGGAAAATGCACACAAGATGGTTCAAAGAAATGTACTGCAATTGCAAATTCAAAATGAATGCGTAAAATAGAACATAAATCTATTTATTTTATATAAAAAATATATTATATAACAAGATAACAGAGGATAGGATAAGAACCATGAATCATATTGTTTTCTTGATAAAAAAAAAAAGATTGTTGTTTCCTAGTTCTATTTTTTGCTTTTACAAGAACATCATTTCTTGTGATATATGAAAAGGGTTTTGCGAGATGTCCAAGATCTCCGGATCAGGATCTGTGAAAACAATGCCTTTTGGATAAGAAAGTATTCCCGTTGCACTCACAGAAAGTGATATTCTGGCAAGAGCAAAAAATGGAACTGTGAAAACAATGCCTTTTGCATTCTCTATGATTGAAGGTTCTAACTTCAGAACTTGAAAGTTCAAGCCCTCTGGTTAAATATTTTATAAATTGACTTTTGGATTTTGTGTTGAAATGAAAATTGAACCAAGTTTAATATATAAGATCTTGGATTATTTGATTTTTTTTCAAAATTTAAACTATAATGAATTGAGTTAAAAGATAAATTGAAACTTTTAAAACAAATGATCTTGATATAATTATAACCAGGGAACGAAGTAAATTAATAAAAATATACAAATATTTAGGGATTTCCTTAATCACTTACTAAAGTGATTTGAGTTAAAAGATAAATTTGCTTTCGGTTTCTAAATTCTTTTCCGGTTAAGTTTGTTTAAAAACTTCGTTATTTCGCTGCAACGTATGAGTTTACGTAAAGAGTTTGCTTTTCCTTTTTATATAAAGTTTCGAATTCGTTTATTTATTTCGTACACGGTAAGTTTTTTAACGGTTTCGTTTTTCTTATAATATCTTTAATATTATAAACACTCTATTAAATGTTTTGCTTTTTTATGTATTCCGCGTATTAACATGCCACTGCGTGCGAGTTAACGTGACTTTTCAAAGACTTTGATTTGTTTACCGGTTTACCTTTTTATTTTATTTTTATAAAGTTTTGCAATCGTTTGGTGTCCGGTTTTTTTTTGCTTTTTCAAAGATTTTGATTTATTTAACGGTTTATCTTTCCTCATTTTTTTTATAAAGTTCAAAGTCTTTTAGCGTCCGTATTTAATGTGTCGCGACGTGCTGTGGCCGCAAGCATTGGGGCAAATTACTAAGTTATTTTAAAAAATTGAACTTATATCACAGGAATATTATATAACATATGTACTTTGTTTTGACTTTAAAATAAATTATTGTACTTCTCAACAATACTATGAAATTAGTGAACATAGCAAGGTCCCTACACTCTACCCATCGAAACAACTCTTCATAAGTATTAGTTCAAATTGACATTTTCAAAGAAGATAGTTGTCCCAAATTTACTTTTATGGACATGTGATATATGAATTATGGGTTCGTGTAGTTGAGATTGTCTGGATTATTTGACAATCATGTAATGGTTCGCTTTCAAATTAAATTATTGTTGTGGTATACACAAAATTCAATCGAATAAGAATCAGATATTCAAGAACCATTTATAATCCTAAAAAAACTAAGTGAAGGACCACACCTCGCCATCAGTGGCCTCCTTTCCGACAAATGCGAAGCCCCCAAACAGTTACGGGCAGACCCACACGATATAAGTGTGCATCGTTTGCTCGGTTATGTGCTCTAAATTGTTGATGCTCTTTTTAGAGACTTAAAACTTAAAGAAAAAAAATAAGAATACGTTTAAAACATTTAACATTTTATTTTATTTTATTTATTCACAGCAATTGTATTTTAAAATTAATGAATTAATTATTTAAGCACCTTGGACATTTGGTGCAATGGTAGCCCCAAGACAGACTTCTTATAGTGGAAATCTTGGGTTCAAGTCTTACCTGAAGCAATTATTGGGATTGAGCCAGAGGGTTTTCCCAGTTGTGGGTTTCCTTCTGTGTTGGGGGTTTGATCCGGACCGGTGGGGTAATTGAGCCCGATTTAGATAAAATCTATCTCCCAAGAGGATCTTGATCTTTACTAATCTTTGTATCACTTTCTGGTCATCCCTAACATGTTTTTTCCCACATCTCTCTCGTATTAAATAATGGAGTTGAATGGTGCGTTTTGCATCATGGGTACAT
This sequence comes from Smallanthus sonchifolius, assembly GCA_023525975.1. Classification (NCBI taxonomy): domain Eukaryota; kingdom Viridiplantae; phylum Streptophyta; class Magnoliopsida; order Asterales; family Asteraceae; genus Smallanthus; species Smallanthus sonchifolius. Next base: position 640,923 of record CM042042.1, read on the forward strand.
TTTAAATTTGTGTATTGTTTTATAGGGCATGACGAAATATCAAATTTGAAGGAAAAAATGTACACAAGATGCTTCAAAGAATTGTACTGAAATTGCAAATGCATGATGAATGTTTAAAATAGAACATAAATCTATTTACAAATGGTATTTGATGTTCCAATTTAATTATTATAAAAAATGCTTGAAATCTTCTTATTAGACACTTTTTTTACAATGTATAAAAATATAAATATCAACCATCTTGTTTGCAACAATTTCTTGGCATAAGTCATTTCTTGTGTAATTCTTTTTCGAGGAAATAAATTGAAGATTACTATTTACTTTCTTAAATGCGATATATACTTATGGGGATATATGAGAAGGGTTTTGAGAGGCCATCTCCGGTTTGGGAAGAAAGTATTCTCATTGCTCTCGCTGGAAGTGATATTCTCGCAAGAGTATAAACCCTTTTCATATATCCTCATATGCATATATCATTAAGAAATTAATCGGAGATGGAGTGTATGACAGAGGTCAAATTGCTTCAGGCATAGTAGGACGAGTGTAGATGGACGAGGGATACTACGGTGGAGTTCTCAGAAAAATCATGGGAGGCTTATGCGTGTCAATAAGAACTTCAAGGAATAACGGGTTTCGTTCAAGGTATGGTATTTTACTTTGGAGTTTTTCAATATATGATCTTATTTTTAAAAATTCCTTGAGGTTGGCATGTTGTTAGAGGTATATTAGGAGATATATTAGTTTATTTATTATCTTTTTTTTTAAAGGCGTTTATCTATTATCTCATTATTGGTATATTATTGTTTGTTTGTTAGTTTTTGAGTACTAACTAGCTATAAACTTGTTATCAATAGTTAGTTTTGGATCAACTTGAACCGATCCAACACCCTATATGATACCGAATTCACGGTAATACTCAAATGGCTCAATTATTATTATTATTATTATTATTATTATTATTATTCCAAAACATTAACAATGCCATACTAGTCATATTTGTCACGATAACAATATCATTTTTGTCACAACAACAATATCATTTTTGTCATTAGTGTATCTATCCAGGATTTTTCCTCAGCGGGTGCCAAAAATGTGTGGTAAGAAAGGGTCAAGTCAAAAAGTTACATTAATGGGTAAGGTTAGAACGGGTCGGGTTAAAATATTACTTGTGGAGACGAACTAGAAACTTACAGATTAGGATAAAAACGAAACTAGAGATCTTTAAATCGCTATAACATGCCTTTTGATCAAACTTAAACATGTATAATAAAAAAATAACTATAAATCAATCAACTATCTAAAAAACAAAACATTACTCTTCTAGTTAATTTAATTAATCTATATCTATCTATACTATCTTATAATACACAACACAAGGACATCTTAAAATGTAAGTAGTACAAGTATTGTTGCTTAAGGTACAACAATATATGCATGTGTTAACTACTTTCTAGGGGTAAATATGTCTTTTAAACAATACTTACACATTTTCCCCCTCAACTTTACTTAACTTTTTTTATTTAATCAATAATTACACTTTTAAACCAACTACCTTTCACGATTTTTAAACGACCATAACTTTTTCATACCTTAATACTTTTTATAAAAAGTTACACCATAAAAACGAGCATTTTATTCTCTTTAATTTGAGTATGGTATTGCTATAATTTTTTTTCAATAAAATAAATTAACATTTTACGTGATTACATATCAACACCTCCGTTTTTGAGGTTGGGATGGCAATAGGTCGGGTTTGGGACAGGTTTAGGTAATCCCATTTGGAACCTTAGTCAATCTTATAATCCTAGATACTTACAATAGACTTCTAGGATCAAACTTGAACTTTAAACTTGTGTTCTTAGGCTCGTTGTGAGGATATCGTCCCTCAAAGTCTTGCTACACTTAATCTGGTCGGACACTCTTTCATCAATCCAAGTGAGTATACTTAGCCCCTTTTTGTTTTACATTCTTTATAAACTTGGGGTGAAACATGTACAAACTTCCAAACTTATACAATTCTTGTACAACTATGTCTATATGCTTATTCTTGTATTATAATTGAGACTTGCATGCTTAAATTAGACTTAATACCAGCATATCCATTAACTTTGATCAAGCCTATAGTAACAATGATAGATCTATTATATTTGACCAATCCACCTAGATTGATTGACCCTTCGGGGGTAGCCCATGGTGATTGTTACTGAATTTAAACTTTAAACTTTAAACTTTTAAGGGTAACCTTCGGGTTATACCTAAACTTGGTTGGAGGATTGGTATGCACAATGTTTAACATGTTTTGTTCTCACACTTATACTGTAGAATGCATGACACAGTGAAATGTAGTACTTTTCAAACTTTGTTAAACTATGATAAAACATTCGTATCTCACCAACTATTTTTAGTTGACAGTTTACTTAACATGTTTCAGGTACACAAGCATGAGACGGGTTTTTTGATAATTCGTAGGTGAAACAGGGCCTCTGCGGGACTCGAACTCGCGGTCTGTTTCTGATTCGAAAGTTTGGGTAATTTGCACAACTGACCCTTAGGTTTCAAAGTTTTATCATTTCTTGTACAACATACAACTTTAGTTTAAAACTAGTTTTGAAATTGGCAGTTTTAGTCCCTGGACTTTTTATAAAAATAATTATGTTTTATTTATATAAAAATCCAAATAAGTTTTTTTTATATGTATTTTTATAAGTTTTATATTTTATAACTTTATAAAATAACTTTTAGGTTTATAACTTTTAAGTTTCAAGGTTTAAATATTAATAAAGTTTATTATTTATATATTAATAATTATAAAATTTATAAAGTTTTAACATGTTTATAAGATACACATACATATTTATAAATAGTCTCATACATAGGTGTGTATATATATATATATATATATATATATATATATATATATATATATATATATATGTATACTTATCTCAAGTATAGTTGTCTTTCTTAAATACATGTCAATTAAATTGATAATTATTGTTTAAGGAAATAGTTTTAATAAAATTTCAAGTTTTGGATTAACGATACGAGCAAAGGTTTAGGAAAAGATAGGTCGGAAAAATCCTGGATATTACAGTCTCCCCTACTTTAGGAAATTTCGTCCCGAAATTAAAGTAGAAGGTTCCTGTTTTCAAGATTTAAACTTATGATACGTGCAAGGATATTGAGGAAGATACTTCATATTCCCAAGTAAACCCTGGGTTACGTTTTGGATTCTATATGGGTTGTAATGATAGGAATAAGATTACGCCCGAGTTTCTAAGTTTCACAGCCCAGATTGCCAGAATTTTCTCTAAGAAGCATATAGTTTTATCGAAGTATATGAGGATTTAGTTTTCGAAAAGGTACTCAAGAGAAGAACTGTTGGGCTATCATTCGGAATCCAAAGTGAGATGCATCACTCAGAATGGATTCGATGAAAATTTGATGATCTGAGTTTGTAGTCTAATAAGTCTAAGGATTGTCACGGTACTTAAGTTTTGTTGCTATTTTTTACGGTAGGTCTTAGATCATAGCACCCGACAGCGTTTACTATGTCTTTCCATGCGCTGATTTTCATACTTACGTGTGCACCCACAAGTATTTGAATCGCTGCATAGTCCGTATAGATCCTTCCGTTTGTGTGTGGGTCAAGAGAGGGTACACGATTTTTCTTTGTTCATAACTATTGTTTTCGCGTCAAGAGTAGTTATCAATTAACGGAGTCCCTAGAGGGAATCATCAATCAATAACTAGAGAGTAATGGTGTGGGATGACTTAGAGTTTCAAGCTTCCTCGTGTTTGAACAAGAATACGTCAAACTTCAAGTGGTTTAAAGTCTTTCATCTTCCTCGTGTTTGAACAAGAATACGTCAACCCTGAGTAGTTTAAAGTTTCACCTCTTTCTCGTGTTTGAACAAGAATACGTCAAACACCGAGTAGCTTTAAAGTCTTCCAGTTTTCCAACCTTAGTGAATTGAGTGTGTGATCACATTTTGAGTATAAGGTGATCACTTAAATACTCTGGTGCTCATGAGAGGTGTGGGAAAGTTTTCATAGTGGAATCAATTGTTATACGCTCCTTATTCCTATATAGGAGATTCTGGTTGTTTAAGGAGACCAGATGGATGTCGATGCTTGGTTTTGATTCGAAGGTAAGTGAGGCACCTTGCTATAGAGAGCAATGTCCTTCATGTTAGTTTCTAGTATTAGAAATGAAGTTTCTTATGCATTCGGAATGAAACGAGTAACAAGTCTTTATAAGTTTCATTTAAGATGAACGTACGAAAGGTTTCAAAGTCAGGAATCCAGATATGAGTTAGGAAGCAAAGCAAGTCATTTGATCTTAAGGTTTAAATTGAAGTTAAGCTTTACATGACCTTTCGTTGTACATGCTTCCTTCGGTGTTTTAGAAGGTGTTGAGTTCTAAGGATACGGGTTTGAATGTCGTATTAACTTTGTATAACGTAGCAAAGTGGGTCCCTCTAGACTTAAAGTGTTGTTGTTATAGCATGTGTATTGTGTGTATACGTAAGTTTATTTTTTTTTATCAGTAAAGTGTGCTTGGGTTTTGACTCTCGTTGTGGTTTATGGCTAATCTTTATGTAGTAGTATTCATTTCTTTCACGAGGAAAGTCTTCTAGTGTAAGATAACGGGAAAGTTTTGATAGTATTTATAGAAGTGTGTTCAACTGATCTTGTTTTTGCGAGAGTTATTTGTAGCTCATCCTTGTTTGTGTATAGATGAGATGTTCAAAGGATAATGAGTTAGACGAAAGATGAGTAGTTATGAGAAGGACTTCTCAAGAGACAAGTACGATTAATAAGTAGTTAGTTTAGCCAAGTTTTGGGAATGATAGATCTTTAAGGGTCATAGTTGACCAAGATAAAGGGTTCATAAGTCATGTTGTTCTAAAAGAACTTCTTCAAAACAAAATGCTTGTTCAAAGTTTATTCTTCAATTATATGCACCACTTAGGGTTTGATAACTTAATATATCGTTGTAAATTAACTCAGATATTAAGATGAACTGTTTTCGATGAATATGTTGGGTAGAAGGGTTAAGTTGTAATGGCGAAAGGAAGGTTTTTGTACGATTTATGTCAAGTTAAAAAAATGATAACAATTGAATTTCAAAATAAACTTTCATTAAATGCTTCAAAATTGGGACTTCTAGCCCCTACATAAGACATTTGTTCTTAAACGGAAAATTAAAAACAAGGAAAATAAAGGCTTCATTTACGCCTTAGATAACTCTCCACTAGGAAGCAGATGAGTACTACGACAAGAACCGCTAGGGTCACCCGAATGGCAAACCTAGCCTCATCTCTAGTGGTTTCGGTACGACACTCAAGGATCTCCCTGTCTTCCTCCAAGGTCGTGATCTTCTCCTCCTGGATCCATATTTGATTTGCCAGGTCGTTGATCCTTTGATTTAGCAGGTCATGTCGTATCCTATGCTCCATTTCTCGCCTCACAAATTCCGCGGTTCCCACAAACTGGGGAATATTAGGTACCGGGATTCCCATCGCATAGGTGTCCCGGCTTGCCTAGCCCTTTGGGTAGTGCTAAATACGGGTCCCTTGGTGGGGATGAGAACTGACGGTGAAGATGGGATGCTTGAAATGATTCCTTGGAGGGGATGGTCTAGATGCTCCGTATCCCGGGCCAGGGTTTCTGGTCCAATTAGTGTTTAGGTCAATTCTTGCCCTAGCAGTAGGATAGGAGGTTGGCTGATACACCGGTGACTCGCTGCTCTCTTCACGATCGGACTCTCCTCCAGGGCGGTACACGGGTGAGGGAGGTGAGTGTGAGTCCATTGCCTAGCAAGAGAAAGAACAGAAGGGAGTTTGTAAGTAAGGTCATTAAATATGTTCAAAGTCTATTTTTCATAATACTGAGTCATCACAGTAATAGTTTAAGAATGGTTTTTAACTTGGAATTTATGTGCTAAGGGAGGAGATTCCCGGGAAAAGGGGGTGGGTCACAAGGACTCACTTAAGTACCCTATTTCCCCTAGCCAGAACTCTTTATGGGCCTACAACTTCTTTTAGTCATTATTTACCACTGTTTGGGTTTATGGTATCATGATAGGGTTCATTGTGGGCTGGGCTTTGAGTCCTTAAATGTGGGGTTTATTCATTCTAGCAGGCTTCTTTCTCTTGGGGGAAAACAAGTAGGTTCCTAAATTCTTTGTTAATGTTCTTTAGGCCAAAAAGTTGTTAAGTTTTGTTTACAAGGGACGGTGATGTGTGTAAGTTTTTAGGACGTATGAAGATTTTAGGGATGTATAAAAGTGTAGTAAAAACTTAAGATAGTTATCCAATGAAGTTTAGGTAGGTAATATGAAGGTAGGGGTAAGCACAGGAGTTCTTTAAGTGTCATAGAATTATGAATTTTGTAGAGTAATATGTATGTATATATATATATATAGTTTTAAGTATCGTATCATAAGGATTTGAAGTCTAGTTTTAGTTATGACGAGCAGACATGTTCTTATGTGACAAATCATGAAGAGTAGAAACACAAGGTTCATAGAGTAAGGATTACAGGTGTGGATTTGAAATTGAGAAGTATAAGCTTTTGGATGGTACTTATTTAGTGAATATCATTAAATAAGCACTTTGACATATCAAGGGGGATTTAAGTTCTCTAACGTTTTGAGAAGTCATGCATTCTTATAAGTGAACACTCATCCCGAGAATTCCCAAGAAAGCATACGGGTCCAACGATTGATTTAGATTTGTACGAAATGCTTTCCTTGACAGAATTTCTCAGAATACATGCATTCACTCTTTCGGTCCGCACAAGTTCTCTACGTTGTTTAGAACTTAAATGTCCTTGACGGGAGTTAGTTTGTTGGAATAGACTTGAAGTCTAAGATTATAATCCCGACGTAGTAGGTTCTTGTAACACGTAAGTAAATAGAAGTATACGAGTTCAAGTTGAGTATTCACGTATAAGGTTTATGGTTTAAGAATAAACTAGAGAGGAGTGTTCCTAGTATAGGACATGAGATAACTCATGTTTGGGTCTCCTAAGTTATAGTCTAGGTAATGTGTCTAATAACCTAATTACCTATAACCAAGGCTCTGATACCAATTTGTCACACCCCAACCGACGGCGGATTATACGTCGGGGCAGACGCGGTTGTTCAAAAGCACAGGGTTGACTATTAAAGTTTAAATATTCCATTGATAATTTTCAAAGGTTCAATACAAGGAATGAATAGAATACAACAAGAATACAAGTTTAATTTGATAAGTATTCTAGGTCCAAAGCATCATATGTTCACAATAAAGTCTCATGCTTGTGTACCTGAAACATGTTAAGTAAACTATCAACTAAAAATAGTTGGTGAGATACGAAGGTTTTATCATAGTTTAACAAAGTTTGAAAAGTATTACAATTCACTATGTCATGCATTCTATAGTATAAGTGTGAGAACAAAACATGTTAAACATTGTGCAAACCAATCCTCCAACCATGTTTAGGCATAACCCGAAGGTTACCTTAAAAGTTTAAAGTTTAAATTCAGTATCAATCACCATGAGCTACCCCCGAAGGGTCAATCAATCTAGGTGGATTGGTCAAATACAATAGATCTATCATTGTTACCATAAGCTTGATTAAAGTTAATGGATATGCTAGTATTAAGTCTAATTTAAGCATGCAAGTCTCAAGTATAACACAAGAATAAGCATATAAGCATAGTTGTACAAGAATTGTATAAGTTTGGAAGTTTGTACATGTTTCACCCCAAGTTTATAAAGAATGTAAAACAAAAAGGGGCTAAGTATACTCACTTGGATTGATGAAAGAGTGTCCGACCAGATTAAGTGTAGCAAGACTTTGAGGGACGATATCCTCACAACGAGCGTAAGAACACAAGTCTAAAATTCAAGTTTGATCATAGAAGTCTATGGTAAGTATCTAGGATTCTAAGATTGACTAGGGTTCCAAATGGGAGACGAGAATGATTTGTGTTTATAAAGTTTAAATCAACTTCTAATATAAGGTTTTAAATGAATAACACAAGACTTGAATATCAAAGTTTAATAAGTTTATAGTTTAAAATAATTAGAATAATTATTTTAAAAGTCTTTATAATTATCAATTTCATAAGTTAAGTTATAATAATCTAAGATAGTTAAGTGTAACACTAAATAATTATTAAAGTTTAACAAAAAATATTTAAAGTATAAATTATGAATTAGAGTTTAAAATAATCATCTAAAGGCTAATTATTTATCAAGGATAGATAATAATTATTTAGGGAATAAATAATCTCTAAAAGCAAATAATAATTAATTAACCAATAAATAATGATTAAAGGATGATAATAATTATTTCAAGATTAAAATAATTATTAGGGGTAAATAATCATTTAAAGAGCACTTAATTTATTAAGGATAAACAATTATCTACAAAAATAATTATTTTAACTAGTATAAATCATTTAAGATTTATTAAAGAATTTAAGTGTTAAACATTTATTTTAAATTTTAATTTGTAAGTAAATGATGTTTAAAAATGTGACTATAAGTTTAAATGAATGAGTTTGACAATTATGTTAAATAGAAATCCTTATAAAGTTTATATTTTAAATGTAAGTTTATAAATATTTTTAAAGTTTACATTTTATAAAGTTTATAAGTTTATAAGCATTTAGGAAAAACAAATAAAGTGTATTTATTTCTCTTGTTTTAAGTTTATATAAACAAATAAGTTTTTGTTTATATAAAGTATAAGTTTTATAAATGTATAAGTTTGTGATTTATTAAATTAAAGTTTCTATTTTTATAAAGTTTATAAATTTATAAGTTTATAAATTTCTAAACTTAAATAAGCAATGTATATTTATTTCATTTTTTTATTTAAATAAATAAATAAGCCTTGAAATAAATATAAATTTTATAAAAATGCATCAGTTTATAAGTTTTCTGTTTTCTGAAATAATATGTAAGTTTTATAAGCTTTTCTGATTTTATATAAGTTTTCTGTTTAAATTAAAGCTTTATAAATTAATTTAAAAGTTTATTAGTTAATTTAAAGTCTAAACAAAATAAGTTTAGTTATTTCAGAAAATAATTACATTCCTGATTTTCATAAATTAGTTCCCATTGAATGTATAAGTTTTATAAAGTCTTAAAGTATATTTTTTTATAGTTTTTAAGAATTTAAAACTAATTTTAAAGATTAATCTTTATAAGTTTTAACTAAGTTTAATTAAATAAAATATTTCTAGTAAATAAAAGTATAACTAAAAATAAGTTTTAGGTTTATAAATATACAACAGATTTTATAAAAATAACTGGAAATATAAATTCTGATTAAAAAGTATATAAAAATATAAAACATAAAAACTCATGCTGGCCGGATTCGAACCCGGGCCAGCTGAGTCCAAATACACACACATTACCATCCGGCTACGGGCCTCGCTAGCATTTTAACCGGAAAAAGGAAATAGATAAACAACATTTAAAATCAACCCCAAATTCCTATATGAACCCTAGAATTTCGGACCTAGATTACGTATCGATTTACCCTCTGTTCATGAAAATTGACAGAGGGCTATTGATATATTAGTAAAAACGACGAGACTGAGCATTCGAATTACCTGATTTGAAGTCGCGATGAGGGAGAACGAGTTTGAGTTCACGGTCGGCTGTCACAGATCTTTAATCAGCAATGCAGGTTCGAGTCGATGGAATTGAATGTTTAGAGAGGTTGAGAGTGTTGTCGTTGAAGCATTCCCGTGGTTATTTATATTCAATTTCGAGTTTAAATGCTCAAACAGTTGGGAAGTATATCGGGGGTGTAAACGGATTCAAATTCGAATCCCGCGAGCGTTAGAATTGAATTCGAGTATTAAAGATCCTTGGGTTTGGGTCGCATGCGCGAGTCGTAGCTCGAGGAGAAATCAATTCGGTCGTTTACGCATTTTTTGATAATTCGTAGGTGAAACCGGGCCTCTGCGGGACTCGAACTCGCGGTCTGTTTCTGATTCGGAAGTTTGGGTAATTTGCACAACTGACCCCTGAGGTTTCAAAGTTTTATCATTTCTTGTACAACATACAACTTTAGTTTAAAACTAGTTTTGAAATTGACAGTTTTAGTCCCTTGACTTTTTATAAAAATAATTATATTTTATTTATATAAAAATCCAAATAAGTTTTTTTTATAAGTTTTGTATTTTATAAAAACCCACCACTTGAAGACCCACTGTAGTAAAACCCCTGACCCTCCTGATAACATTTAGCATCAGTTGAGACTCGAACCCATGACCTTCACATCAGAAGGCCATGGGGGTACCTCCTCCCAAACTAGTTGTTCTAAGACTCATTGACACTGAGCTATTGTATTCCGAGAACTTTGCATATGCTGAACATGGTAACTATGTTGTGAGTTTTAACCTTTAACTGTCATCTGTTTGCATTTAGAACATAACTATCACTTTTGCCAAATGATCACAATAGTCAAGTAAACTCTAACCTTTTGTAAAATTACCACAATTGTCAAGTAAATTCTAACCTTTTGTAATAATGTGTAGAGAAAATTACGAAAGTAACATCTTCTTGGGTGTGTGATAATTATATACTAATGTCACAAACATCATTTACTAATTAGCCTTTACTTTTACTTGTGTATAAGATATTTAAAGACTCATACTGATATGATAATGTGTATGACCTATATATTATTATTAATCGTGTATAAAATGAACATATTTAGGATTTAGGCTAGTAAAAGCATTGTCTTGACAAAAAATCACGTATCACCATCTATACGGGCCTATAGAATGTGAAAAAAAGTTATACGGCTTGTATAGACTGTCATTGGTGTGTTTGCTGTCATATTAGTCACTTGCATGTCCGTCAGATACTATATACGGTCCATATGATCGACCCTTTCTCATACAGCCCATGTAACAGGAAAACCCTATGCTCTATACTTCAGTGATATTTGGATAGGAGAGGAGTGGTCTTCATTATGAGCTGGTGATGGAGTGGTAAGGAAGAGACTTGGTGTTCCTTGTCACTCAAGTTTCTGCGTCATGCAAATGAGGCCTAGTTCTTAGGCTGATGCACTAGTGTTTTACCCACGCCGATCCAGAGTTCGATTCTCGGCTCTCCCTCAAGCCCGGAAGGGGCCATATTAGGTGTGATTTTTCCTTGGATGCTCTCTAATTCTAACGCCAAGTAGGTCCGATTAAAACAACATATTTGCCAAAGTTTGATGAAGCTCTTCCATATGACAAAGGGTATGACGTCACAACATTCAATGTTCACCGTTCAAAAAAAATTTAGATCATCCCATTATTTTTCTATCATAAATTTTGATAGGCAAGGAAACATGCTACAAACATCTGTATGGCCATGGTCCTCATCAATGTTTTGAAACCCGGACCGGACCGGTTACATGTGTTGAACTGTTTCTGCAGCGAACCGGTGGTCGGACCGGTTGAACCGGCGGTCGGACCGGAAACCGGGTGGTCGGACCGGTTGAACCGCTTGACTATTTTTTTTTTTAATCTTTTTTAAGTCTCTTGGCTTCTTATTTCGTAGGTAATTGTTAGTTTAAAATTATTGGAATTGACTTGTTGGTGGTTTTTGAAAAGATTAAAAGCTATTTAGACTGATATATTTTTATAATATTTATGACGTCGTCCGGTTCTTAAATCCGGTCCGACCGGTCCGACCAGTGGACCGGTAAGGAGACCGGTTCGACGTCCGGTCCGGTTCTGAAAACATTGGTCCTCATAGACATGCAATAATGATCGTTTGACTCTTTGACCACATTAAAATCTTCTGCTGGGTCCTCTAGCGTTGAAAGTATATTTGTTTCTATTGACTTGACTTGCATCTTATGACTCAAATGCCATATATAGGCAAGGGTTAAAACTTGAAGCAAGAGTATTATTTTCATACAATTATATTGTTTGTGGAAATCAAATAATAATATAACACTAATGATTTGATGCTTATGAACACTGTTGTGAAAATCAAACCAAATGGTACGATGAGTTAAATTTGAAACCGTTAATGTCACATTAATATTTAACACGTTTATAGTTCTTTGAATCTTACAAGTTGTTAACAAGTATATTAGGAGATATATTAGTTTATCTATTATCTTACTTGGTTAGAGTAAAACCAAATGTGCATATATTGTAAAGTTGTGATTAGAGTTACAATATGTAGGATGTGGCATTTGTAGATCACGATATTACATAAATAATTCTAAACTATCACTAATTACACAATAGTCTAATACGCTACCGCAAACTAAGCGCGGGAGCGGTTTTGATTGAAAATGTAAAAAAGAAATAAACTCAATATGATAGTTGGTCTTCAATCTTCTCTCGTTCTCTCCTCCGCTTAGTGTCGTGTCGCCGTTTTTTTTGTTCTTTTTTCTCCCCCAAACGGGTTTCAAGATTTTATTCCCCGTTCTTTCTTCTTCCCATTGTGTCTGTAATAATGCAACCCTCGCAAAATATGGAACCGAAAGCTTTGTGGCTTTGGCGAAGTGCACGTCGATAAAAAAACGGCCACACATGTATATATGGCGGCGGCGAAGGGGAGGAACGGGACGGGCTTGCCTTGTGGTGGAAGTAGCAGCCTGGAGGTTTGAATGGAGGGCAACATGGGGGTTTAGCCAAATCTAGGTTGCCCACAGCGGTGACGGCTTGAGGCGGTGGCGGCGGCCGGAGGAGACGACGAATCTCTAGGGTTTTTTTTGTGGCGGCGTGGTGGTGGGGTTGATGATAGTGGTGTTGTGGTTGACGATAAAACTTAAATAATCATTATTTGATAATCGGTTTGAACTGAATCAAAAACTGAAAACTCAATTAGGTTTCGACTAAAAATGGAAATTCTAATTTGTTTAGGTTTTAAAGGGATTTTTTTTAATTCAGTTGAAAACAAGTCATGTATCATGTATTTTCAAGTAAATGAACCAGCAAAATTAGGAATATTATGGATTTAATTTACTTGCCCATTGCTTCTTGAAAAAAAGGCGAATTAGTCTTTGATGTATTTGATATTATAAATATAGTAAAGAAATTATTTAAAAACGTTGAGCTTATATAAAATGAATATTGTATAACATATGTACTTCATTTTAGCTTTAAAATAAATTATTGTTCTTGTCATCAATACCTATGAATTTAGGGGAACATGGCAATGTCCCTACACTCTGTCCATTGAAATAACTCTTCATGAATATTGCTTCAAATTGCCATTTTCAAAGACGATATTTGGCCCAATTTACTTTTATGGACATGAGAAGGATCCAAAAAATTTGTTATTGGTACAAAATAAATACGGGTTGTATTGTATTCTACGATCCGTATTCTGTTTAAATAAACGATAAAATATGTTTCATGTTACACCTGTTATTTATCTCCTCATGCGTGCCCTATAAAGCAATCAAATCAACTACACCCTAACCTTCCTCTTTTCGTCATCGTCTCAGACCCCAAATCACTCGCTTTTCTTTGTTCTTTTGTCTCCAACATAAAATATGTGTGTGATCCAATATAACTCATAATATTCATACCAAACATATAATCTTTCACTACCACTCTATAATATATTTTACCTTTTTCAACAAAATGAGACGTAATTATATTTTTCACCCATCATCGTCTAATAGTTCCGAATCTACCGGTCTTGAGATTCTAAGCTACGTTGTCGCTGTTGCATCCGTACTTGAAAATACGACACATACAATAAAAAGATATGTGCAACGTGATCGTGTAAAGGATCATAAGGTTCTTATGAAAGATTACTTTGTCGATGATCTGAAACACAACGCCGAGACGTTTAGACCAGGATTTTGGATGTCGAAAGATTTATTTCTAAATATTGTTGTTGATATACGTGATAATTAATGAAATGCATATGAACGATTCGTTAACTCACTTCCGGTAGTGTTCCTGTATACGAATAATACTTATCTATGTCTACTAGCACCTCACGTGAATGCCTACAATGTTTTTGCATTGATATTGTTATTTTATATGGTAAAAACTTTTTGTGTGCACTCACTAGGCACGACATTGCTTTTTTATACGATGCACATGAAAGTATACATGGCATTCGAGGGATGCTCGGTAGCATCGACTGTACGCAATGGGTTTGGAGAAATTCTCCAACGTGTTTGTGAGACCAATATCAACGAGGTGATCACCAATACCCAACTAGGGGTGCAAACGAGCCGAGCCGAGCCCGAGCTTGACTAGGCTCGAGCTCGGCTCGTTTAACTTACTGTGAGCTCGAGCTCGAGCTCGGCTCGATTCGAGCTCTAATTTTGAAGCTCGGGCTCGGCTCGTTGGTAGCTTTACAAGCTCGAGCTCGGCTCGGGCTCGGCTCGTTTATTATATATTAATTAATTTATATATATTTATAATTATTTTTATATAAATTTTATTATAGTTTTTATATATAACATAATACATATTATTTAATTATATTTATCTTAATTTTATATATACTAATTATTATTATTATTTTATAAATATATATTAAATATATTAAAAACATTATATAAATAAAAGGCTCGTTAAGGCTCGCGAGCCGGCTCGAGCTCGACAAGTGAAGCTCGGGCTCGGGCTCGTTTAATAAACAAGCTTATTCTTAGGCTCGAGCTCGGCTCGAGCTCGTTTAAGCTCGGCTCGTTTCGAGCTTTTTAACGAGCCGATCTCGAGTAGCTCGCGAGCAGCTCGGCTCGTTTGCACCCCTATACCCAACGATCTTGCTTGAATCGGTGGCGTCACATGATTTATGGTTTTGACATGTGTACTTTGGGGTTGCCAGTTCAAACAACGACATCGATGTTCTCAATCAATCTCCACCGTTTACTAACGAGATGCATAGAACCGCTCCTAGGTGTCCATTTCAGGTTAACGGTCGACAAATACAAGCGTGGTTATTACCTGTCCGACGGGAATCACATTTCTCGGTCAACTTTTGTGACGTCAAGGAAATTGTTTTTTAAAAGGTGCAAGAGTCAGCAAGAAAACATGTTGAACGAGTTTTTAGTGTTTTAAAGCTAAAATATATTATACGATTTGTGTAGCTCTAATACGGGTCATATAGCCAAAAAATCAAACCGTCAGCGTCAAGGCATGTAACATCGGTAACACCCTGCCCGTATTGCGCCTCGTATTGCCTCTATACAGGTCGTATCGTGCCTCATATAATCCCTATACAGTTCGTATTATGGTTGGTATATAACTTATACGTGTCGTATAGTGGGAGGGTGTTCGGATAACATGTTAGGGTGTCTATATAAAGTGACCCGACGTCTATATGTTACAGAAGACGCAATAGGTGTACATGGCCCCTCCCCCTCCGCTCAGTATCCAATTTAATGCTCATCGCCATTAATGCACCCTCTGCAACCTATACATACAATCTACACTTTATATATATGTATAGTTTGAAGCGACAATACAAGTGACGTACACACACAATAATATATATACGTCCTTTCGTTTTTTCGAATCCAGTCTCCGCCATTAATGCTCCTCACTCATCTCCTCCACTGCAAAATTCTCTCATTGCTTTGCAAAATCATCACTTCATCGCTATCTTAACTGCAAGTAAGTTTCTCTCTCTACATTTATCGATCTACAGCATTTAATTTCGCAATAATTATCATATGCTGTTCCGTTCGAGTAATTTACACGAATTGATTGTGGCGGAAGCTTGTAAAAGATAAGCAGAGCATTAAATTCAGTTTTCAGTGGTTTTAATCGGCAAAAAGTTGAGATCAACATGTCGATGTGCTAGGGTTTTTACGAACAATAATTAATCCATTAATAATTATATGATTTTATTTTTTGGTATAGTAGCAATAAATGTGAATAGTGTCGGCATGAAATTCGCTGATCGTCGTACCTGAATTTTGATTCTTCCATTGACATGTCATTTCACACACAGATCCAGACATATTGTGAATATATATATGTATATCTCTCTCTGTAATTATTGCTCGGAATCATATATACATTGATTGATGTGTAGGATTTGAATATTTGATTCAGAAATGGGGAGAGCACCGTGCTGTGAGAAGACAGGGTTGAAGAGAGGACCTTGGACGCAGGAAGAAGATGAACTTCTTGTTGAGTACATCAAAAAGAACGGCCATGGCAGCTGGCGTTCGCTTCCTAAGCTCGCCGGTAAGTAAACTGTAAATCTCTATTTCTAGGGTTTCGTTGAGCGTTTTGGAGTTCGTATGTGTGTGGACGTGGTGAAATCTAGGGCAAACATTCTACTTTTTGCCTCGATTTTGGTTTAAAAACCTCTCTTTTAAGTTTCTGTTAGGTTTTGGAGTTGGTAAATTTGTGTGAACGCTAGGGCAAATTTGTGTTGATATTACCCTCTCTCTATACTTTTAAAATTACGGTTATTCTTTAGGTAATTTAAATTCATAACCATTTGATTAATGTGTATAACTTTTAATACTATGGTACGCCTCTGGGGACACAAATTTATGTTGATGGAAGCTACTTTTTTGTCTTGATTTTGATTTCAAAATTTCTGACTCCCATTATGTGAACAAATACATATTTTAAGATATTAGTGTTCAACAATAATGTAATTAGTTCAAGTGTTCATGTAAGATATAACGGTATTTGCTTACGAAAGTTAGTTATTTTTCTTCCGTTCACATTTTGGGGAACCATTTTCGAAATCAAGGCTTTAGGGGTGTCTCGTATTAATTTGAAAAATGATGATATAATAGTTATAGGGCAAATACATAAAAAAAAACAATATACTTTATGTTTTTTTTATCAGAAAAGTCACTCAACGATTTTTTGCACATAAAACCAGCATACAATTTTTTTTTCTTAGGTCACCCAAAAAAAATTTGCACACAAAAAACTAACATATTTTTTGGTTTTCTCATAAAAATCTTTGACAACTATTTACTGTAGCAAATGAATCAGCAGAAGCAAGACAAATGAAATCCATCGACAAATTCATTCTATAGAGAGACTATTTGTAATCAAATTAAATTCATTTTGTAAAAAAACCTAAAAAATATGTGAAAACACATAAACAATCAATTCGTTTTGCAATCGAATCGCTTACTTAGCTCTTTTTCTGTTGGTCTATTTCCTTTGCCTTGCTTTTGTCGATTCATTTACTTGGCTAAATAGTTGTTAAGTGACTTTTGTGAGAAAAACAAAACAGTATGTCTGGTTATGTGTAAAAATTTGTTGAGTGACTTTTGTGAGAAAAAAAGGAGAGTATGTTAGTTTTTTATGTATAAAAAATTGTTAAGCTACTTTTATAAGAAAAAACAGAAAGTATCTTGTTTTTCTTATGACTCATAGTTTTATTCAAATGTTGATGTGTGATTTAAAACTTCCATTAATGCCCACTCAGAGCACCTACAACGTTGAATAGGGCAAACACCAACAAATACGTCATATTAAATTTTCACTGGTATTTTAAAAAAACCTCATTTCTCCTCCAATACGACATCCTTTTTGAAACACTTATATATTTTCAAATTATGGAAACACCATAGAATGGTAATCAAGTTTCAAAAGTGTTCTAATTAGGTCGCTCACCATAGTATACCCGAGAGTGTATAGCGTGTAAAATGCGTATTGAGTGACTTAATTGGAACTTTTAAAACTTAATTATTATTCTACAAAATTACTCATTCCAAATTATCACCTACTTTTACATTTACTTTCTATATACATAATTAGTTTTTATAATAATCTATTTTTTTTATTTCGTATTATTTAAAATAAGTTACGTAAATTAATTTTTATAATCACCTAATTTTTATATTTCTATATACCAAATTAATATTTAAATTAAGCTATTTTTTACATTTACGTAAATCTTAGAAACCTAGCCGTTAGAAAACTAGCGGTTACAAGACTCGTTAGAAGTTTTAAATAAAATATTTAAATCTAAATGTTAGTTTAAGATATATTAACTAAAAAATTTTGAAATTTTAAAATTTTTAATCTAAATGAAGTTAATTACAAAATATTAAACTTAAAGGAAATTAAATTAAAAAATTAGAATCCCACATCGTCTCCTTCTTCCTAGCTTGCTTCCGGTACCCCAAAAACTTCAAAAAAAGTTTCACCACACCAGATGCCATCTTCCTGTATAATTTGGATTTGTCTGATTATTATCACTAAAAGCTTAAGTTGGTATCTAAGGCCACATGCAAAGTTGCAAACACCACTACACGAGTGAAAATGCTAAAAGCTTAAGTTGGTATCTAATGCTTATAGAAGAAAATTTATACAAACATGAATATAGAGCATAATCCGAACAAAAAAATGGGTATCTTCATGAATTTTTCCAAAATTATTGGATCCAAATCAAACTTAGTAATTTCAAGTATTAATTATTAATGATATTTATATTTGCAGAAAAGAATTCAAATTGAAAATTTTACATTATAGATAATACAATATGTTTATTTGCATGTTTGAATTATAAGGCCATGAGATTAATGATTGGTTCTATTTCTTTGTGCCATCAATGAAAGAGACAAGTTAATTTGTAGGTGCCATGCATCTATTTTATCATACCATGTGGTCTTTCTTTTGAAGAGTTGGGTGTAAATGCAACTTATTAGCATCACATGCAAGCAGTAAATACTAGAGTTTAATATGTCTACACAAAGGTCCCTTCAATTGCGACAGCAAGGAACAACATATTACAAAATAATTAGATATTATGTCATGGTGTTTGTTTGATGGTGGCAGGTCTACTCCGGTGTGGGAAGAGTTGCAGGCTCCGATGGACAAACTATCTCCGGCCGGACATCAAACGAGGTCCCTTCAGCCCTGAAGAAGAGAAACTCGTCATCCAGCTACACGCCATTCTCGGCAACAGGTACTTTGTTTTGTGATGAATAACTCTTTGTTAATGGGTGCTACTAAAGATACACCAGCTATATACGGCTCATATAGCACCAATACGAGATGTATAGGTCAAAAGTCAAACCAACAACATCCATACATGTCACATCAATACATCAAACCACCGATACAGCCCGTATTATGCCTTGTATAGCCCATATGCGGGTTGTATAGGGAGTGGTGTCTATATAACCTAAGCCTTGTTAATACATTAGAGTTGTTTTAATTTGAGTTTTTATTTGCAGATGGGCTGCTATTGCTGCACAGATGCCCGGAAGAACAGATAACGAGATCAAAAACCTATGGAACACTCACTTGAGGAAACGCCTCTTATCCATAGGGATCGACCCACAAACCCACGAGCCAACCACCATATCCTCGCCATTAGTCGGCCCACTGAAACGACCTCCAGCCTCACCATCCACCCGCCACATGGCACAATGGGAGAGCGCCAGGCTGGAGGCTGAAGCACGACTCTCGATGGAGTCATCGATACTTTTTTCCCCGACAACACCCCTACTAACCAACAAGAAAACCAACACGGACTACTTTCTACGCATTTGGCACTCTGAAGTTGGAAATTCTTTTAGAAACATTAACATGAAAGGGGAGAAAATTGCTTGTTCTAGTCCAGCTTCACAAGCCTCAGTATCCGGGATGACTATTGAAATGGGGCCCAAACCGGAACCTGAACTCTCGTCGAGCAATCCAGAACCTGAGTCCAAACCGGACCAGAAAAGCATACACCTGTATGCTGGATTCACACATTCCTCAAGCTCAAATGAAGTTGAAGATTCATCTGATACTGCACTTCAACTGTTTTTTGATTTCCAGGGCCAAAATGATATGAGCTTCTTAGAAGCTCATTTTAACTAAAGTTTGATGTTAGCATGTATGAATGAAGACTTGATGTTTGACTTTTATTTTGACTTCTTCTGTGTCCTGTAATTCAATATATAATTACTAAACTTGCTAATGAAAATAGTGTATCCCTAACTGATAAAGAATGAAAACTTGAATGAAAAGGTAAATGGAGAATTTGATTGAATGGCAATGGAATTACAGGGATAAAGTAAATGACATCAGCAAAAGAAACAACCAGGGTCACACCCTACCCCCTCTCTCTGCAAATGCAAGAGCCACTAATAACTAACAAAATCAAAACTAACTTGCTAAAGAAATATTCTCCACTATATAGACTAACCCCCCCCCCTCTAACAACTTTCAGCCACTATTATATTTTTCACCTTGCCCCCTTCTAGAATAGACAAAGCACACTTCAGGTTTATCTTTCACTATCACACTTGGGTTAATCGTATCATTACTTCCCCCTTCCAAATAAGTCTTGACCTCAAGACTTGAATTTGGAAATTGACCTTTAATCCATAGAGCGTCCTCCCATGTAGACTCTTCCGTCGACTGTCCTTGCCAATGAATCAGCCATTGTTCCACCGATTCTTGACCATTGCGTAACACCTGAGTAGCCAACACAGCCACTGGTGTGAGCGGTTCATCGGTATCGGCTTACAACTCCGGTGGTAGAACGGGTTCACTTGGACCATTAATTGCTTTCTTTAACAAGGAAACATGAAATACCGGGTGTATTTTTGAGGTAACCGGTAATTGAAGCTTATATGCCACTGGCCCAATTTTCTCCAAAATTTGAAACGGGCAGAAAAATTTAGCAGCGAGTTTTTGATGGATTCGGCGAGTAACCGACATTTGGCGATATGGTTTCAAGCGAACGTATACCCATTCACCAACCATTAGTTGAACATCACGTCTTTTCTTATCGGCTTGTTCTTTCATCGAGCTTTGAGCATTGGAAAGATGAATTTTGAGTTGTTTTAAAGCCTCATCTCGATCCTGCAGTTCCTGTGCTACTGTGGCCACCCTAATTTCGCCCTGAATGTGTTGTACCACAGACGGAGGTCGCCGTCCATACACTGCCTCGAAAGGGGTGGTACCTGTAGATGCGTGGAAGGTCGAATTATACATAAATTCCGCCCAAGGCAACCAAGTTGCCCAATTTTTCGGTTGATCCGCGGCAAAGCACCTCAAGTAAGCTTCTAAGCATCGGTTAATCACCTCTGACTGGCCGTCTGATTCAGGGTGATAAGCGGAACTCATGTGCAATTTAGTACCCATGGAGCGAAATATTTCTTGCCAGAATTTGCTGAGGAATAGAGGATCCCGATCACTGACTATGGACTTTGGCACTCCATGGTGTCGAATTACCTCTTTAACAAATATTTCAGCTATGGATTTCGTCGTATACGGGTGTTTTAACAGAATGAAGTGGGCATATTTAGGCAAACGATCCACCACTACCAATATCATCGAATATCCTTTGGACGTTGGTAGGCCTCCAATAAAATCCATAGAAATATTTTCCCAAATCATTTCCGAAATATCCAAAGGTTGCAAGAGACCACCAGGAAGAGCGGAACTCGCCTTGCACCTCTGACACATATCACATTCCCGAACAAATTGCTTGACAGTGGAAGTCATACCCGACCAATAAAGGCTGGTGGCCAAACGTCGGTACGTACGGTGAAACACCGAATGACCCCCAGTGGCTGCCGTGTGAAAATCATGAAGTAATTCCGGAATGAACTTTGAATGACAAGGGATGACAAGCCGATCACGAAAGTATAAAATGCCATCCTTAACCGTGTATCCGGGATACTTGGAAGGATCGAGTAGGCATTGTTGAAGAACCTGTTGAATATCAGGATTGGCTTTGGCTTCTTCAATAAGTTGTGCTTCTTGTACCCAAACCGGAGTAGAGATGATCTGATTTAGTTGACCAGAGTCAGCACGTCTAGATAATGCATCGGCAGCCCAATTTTCACGACCAGGTTTGTAATGAATGTCAAAATTGTAACCAAGGAGTTTAGCCACCCAATTTTGTTGAGTGGGAGAAGACACCTGCTGTTGGAGTAAAAATTTCAGACTTTTCTGATTGGTGTACACAATGAATCGGGTACCCAACAGATACGGTCGCCAATGTTGAACCGCTAATACTAACGCCATCATCTCACGTTCGTAAGCCGATTTACACAAGTTACGGTCACTTAAAGCCTTGCTAAAATACGCAATTGGTTTGTTATGCTGCATCAACACCGCTCTAATACCCCGTCCCGAAGCGTCACATTCCACCACAAACGGACACGTGAAGTCCGGAAGAGCAAGAACAGGGGCGGTAATCATGGTTTGCTTCAAAAGATCAAAGGCTTGTTGAGCATCATTTTGCCATAAAAAGGCATCTTTTTTGGTCAAATCCGTTAAAGGACGGGCGATGCTTCCATAATTTCTGATGAATTTTCGATAGTAACCGGTAAGCCCAAGAAACCCACACAGACCCTTCAAGGTTTTGGGTACCGGCCACTCTTGAACCGCATCGATTTTCTTGGGATCCATTGAAACACAATGACCATTAATTATGTGACCCAAATACTCCACAGACTCCTGACCAAAAGAACACTTCTGTTGATTAACCAAAAAGTGATTCTGAAGTAATACAGTAAAGACTAACTGTAAGTCGGAGAGATGTTCCTCCCATGTGGGGCTATAAATTAAAATGTCATCAAAGAATATAACCACTTTGCCACGTAATAGAGGACGAAAAACGTCATTCATGACGCTTGAAAGGTTGCTGGTGCGTTAGTGAGACCAAAATGCATCACCAGATATTCATAATGGCCGTCATGGGTACGAAAAACGGTCTTCTCGATGCTGTCCTCACACATTCGTATCTGATTATATCCGGATTTCAAATCGAGTTTCGAAAAGAAACGTGCACCGTGTAATTCATCTAATAGTTCCTCAACGACAGGAATAGGGTATTTATCCGGAACGGTAGCGTTGTTGAGTGCCCGGTAATCAACACACATAAGCCAAGAAATATCCTTCTTCCGAACCAAAATTACCGGACTGGAATAAGCACTTTTACTAAGACGAATCATTCCAAGGGATAATAGTTCCTGCACTTGACGTTCAATTTCGGTTTTCTGCACATGAGGATAGCGGTAAGGGCGAACACAAATAGGATCTGTGGTGAGCAATGTGATCCCATAATCATGAGGGCGAGCTGGAGGAAGCTGAGAAAGAGACTGGAACACTGCTGCGAACTCCGAAAGAAGACGAGCAATGTACGATTGACAAGACACAGGGAGTACCATGGTAGTTGAAAGTGAATCTGGATTAGCCGAGGTGTGCGGAGCCAAATCCTCCATGGTTAACCACTGCTGAAGAGCAGCCGAGGAAGTCTGAGTTATGGGTAAGCCATGTAATTGAACCGAAGTACATTGGTACACAAACTTCATCCAAGAATGATGCCAATCATGCACCACTTCTCCTAAGAATTGTAACCATTCAATGCCCAAAATCATATCCAGACTACCCGCATAAAAAACCAAGGCATGTAAGACAAAAGTACAAGGGCCGACATGCACCGGCAGATTGAGGCAACCTTCTGTCACAAACACATAATGTCCATCTCCCAATTTAATACGGATTCCCCCAAAAGAACACGAAGGTAAGCCCAACGCAGTGACCAATCGTTGAGACACAAAATTGTGGGTTGCTCCACTATCTACCAACATACAAACAGGAATGTCGTGAAACGCACCTTCAAATTTCAAGGTTTTAGCCCCACCATTGGAAACAACTGAACCCTCCAACTCTAAAGCAAGACAAGTACCAGTGACGTTATCAGTATTATTTGGGCTCATCAGGTGGTGTCTCACCAAAATTCGCCCCATCAGAACCCTCATATTCATCGTCGCCCAGTAATAAAACCCGCAGTTTCCCTTCCGGGCACTTATGAGCGGGGCCGTATAATTGACCACAACGAAAACATAACCCTTTCTTGCGACGATCTTCCCATTCGGAACGAGATAGCGAACGAATCCCCCGGTCTCGTTGAAATATTTGCCCAGAATCCGGTGAAGATGAGAAACTAGATCTGGGTGATGAATTAGGGCGAAAGGTTTCAAATCGAGCAGACGCACCCTTATCCGGGGGTTTAGCGTTCCCAGGTAGTTTGGGCTCAGGCCGACCCATATTAGAAAGCCCATCAAGAGAAGAAGGCCCAAGTCTATTCAAATAATGAAAACGAGAGAGAGAGATCCATTACCCGATGTCGGCCGAAGCATCTCCTCCACGTCTTTAGCCAAATACATGGCGTCCAAACGAGTTTGAGGCCGGTGGAGACGAACCCATTTCTTGACATCCTCCCATAAACCGGCCACAAAATACCCCAAAGCCTGTTACTCCGGCAACCGAGAAACCAACGACATCAAATACTCGAAATCATCAATATAATCATGAATCGAATCCGATTGCTGGATATTAGCCAATTGTTCATACGGATTGTGGATTTCTAAACCGCTAAAACGTTGGAGTAGTTCAACCTGAAAATCACCCCAGGACAACGAATCACGAACCTGAGAAATTATGGTGAACCAATGTTGAGCGATGCCAACCATGCTCAACTGAGCCAACCGGAGACGGAGATCGTCCGACGTCTCATTTATGTCGAAATAGAGCTTCGCTCCAAACCAAGAATGGGGGGAATCCTCAAATCAGGTTGCAGGCAGACGAAACATACTCAAAGGGAATTTTTTTCGACCAGAAGGGACAATATGGATTTAAATGGGATCAACGAAGTATCGTTCATGAAGCAACAAGGATCAGGTTCTCCAATTTAAGTTTGGGTGCAAGCAAGCATGGGAAATCACATCAGAAGGAAAGCCGGGAGAATACGATTGGAAAAAAGATTGTCAAAAGGGAAAGAGATTTCTAAACAAGATCACAAAACGAATTGTAAGTTATGTCTAGGGCAAAGAACAACAAAAGCCATGGTATGAATTTAATTCGTTGTTTTAATTTCCAAATGATGGGTCACTATGCAACCTAGTAAGTTTAGTAACATACAATTCCCAGATTCTTTAAATAATACAGATTCTGGAAATTGGAATGACTTGTGGGTAGTAAGAAATATATAAACAACATATGACTCGAAATAAGTCTTTATTTTTAAAATTTAAACAGAAGTTGAGGTCTTACATGGAAAAAATGATTTTTCCTTGATACATGGTGCAGGAGAATCAAAGATCTTTATTAATGGAAAGTTTAGGATTGTATCTTGCATTAGCTATGTTCCTAGACTTAACAAGAATTTTTTAAGTGCTAAACATTTATTGTATCAAGGTTTGACATCAAGTATGAAGGGGATGTTTGTTATTTGGAAACGATGTTAGATAACATTGTTAGGGTGCAGGAAGGTTTGGTGGACAAGTTTGAATCTAAGTTAGAAACAGAGTATCTTGAAAATTACTTTGAAACATTGGATGGAACCAAAAACCATGCGGATCAAATTCAGCAAAATCAGGAACAAATAAGGTTAGGGACAAAATTACTTTTGAAAGAATTTGAAGAAAATCCATTCGACCAAAGTAACTTCAATAAACCTATTCATGTTACATCACTTGAAACTTTTATTGGATTCCTTGATATGTTAAAAGATCATGAACTTATCATGTTGAGCAAAAAGGAATTTAATGAAGAGTTTAAGAATATGGTAGATTGGTTTTATGGAAAGCATGTAAGTCTTGGGTTGGATAGACCTATACCACCTACTGTTAAGGATGAATTTGAGGTAGAATTGCTAGATCTCTACTTATATGTTGAACAAGGTGTTGGATTTTAGGTCCGTTTACAAAGATAACAATTAGCAAGACATTGCAAAAAAGATGGCGCTAATGTATCTTGTGGATGTGAATCTAACAACAGTTGACATGGAGTTCTTGTATTTGATTAACTAGTTTTACAAAAAGCCATAAATTGTTGAACAAGTTGGTAGTATGATCGGCTTGTTCGCAAATCATGCTACGTACCTTCTTGTTCGCAAGCCCTA
The DNA here is from genome assembly GCA_023525975.1 of Smallanthus sonchifolius. Taxonomy (NCBI): domain Eukaryota; kingdom Viridiplantae; phylum Streptophyta; class Magnoliopsida; order Asterales; family Asteraceae; genus Smallanthus; species Smallanthus sonchifolius. Next base: position 666,752 of record CM042042.1, read on the forward strand.
ATCTATACGCACGCATCAACCATAATCCATATGCATGCAGCAAACATCCAGTCTGCATCGTCACAACTCGCAAGCCATCCCATTCACATTCATACACACGTAGCCATCTCATTCGCAGCCAACTCCAAACGAGTCCATACATGTAAACGGGTTCAAACCTGTGAAACCTTACCCGTAAACCCATGTACCCGTATCTCTAGAGTATGGTTCACGGTTATGAGATCCGGGTCGGGTCTACTTGTATTGTCGGGTCTACTTGTATGCACAGCCTTAATTCCACTGATCAACTTGCATATGTGCTCACAAAACCGGTCAGTCGAGGTCCTTTTACGCTCATTCGCTCCAAGATTGGAGTGTTCAACGGATCCTCCATCTAGCAGGGGCGTTGCGGATATAACTAAGGTAACGAATAATTCTAGATTAGAAAACTGCTGTAATATTCCTAATTTATTTCCTGTAATTTATGTTCTCCAGTTGTACCAGTTTTATATAGAGCTTATTGTTGTTCAATAGAAAATATGCTTCTTCACTACAAATCAACGATACCATTATAGGTCAATCAAGTTGATAAGAATTCATGAAGGAGTGCTATATTCCAAGTATTAGATACCTTTGCGTTGTAACTTATTTGTATATTCTAAGGAAGCATAACGATGATTATTATGATGATTGATGTAATGTCATAACTGACGAATTGTTGAAGTTGGAAAAGAAATTAAAAATACTAATATTTGAAATCGAAATTGTTTTAAATGAAATTAAAATAGAGTTAAAATAATTTTCAAATATTGTATTAATAGTATTTTGCATGCTCGGCACTGTGCGTGATTACTGTTCATAACCATTTTTTAACATACTTGCGGTAATTAAGGATTTGAACGAACTTTTTATAATTAAATATATACATGTTAATTAGGGATTTAAACGAAAATGGGATGCTGGCCTGGTGGTCTGCGTCTGACGGGTTAGATCCCCCCCCTCCGCGGTTTTTGTCTTTGCCAGCAACTGACCTTTTTTTAAGGGGAATACTAATAGCACACGGCAATTGCTATTTGGACTTGGCCATATACGCATCGTATAGGGCAATACGATGCGTATAGCCCTTCACAATTTCTCATGCCCGACATCCTCGTACAACCTGGTCATTCCAACCCTATACGCATCGTATAGGGCAATACGATGCAGTGTAGGGTACGAGGTACCTTCTGCTACTAGTCATTCCAACCCTATACGCATCATTCCAGCCCTTCGCTATACGCTCCGTATAGGTCCATACGTGGCGTATAACGATGTGATGGATGACTAGTTGCAGAAAGTACCTCGTACCCTATACGCATCGTATTGTCCTATACGATGCGTATACGAGGTTTGACCAGAATCCTATACGCACCGTATTGGCCTATACGATGCGTATAGGGCCCAAATTTTGTGTATTTAACCATGCATAATTCTCATTCGAACGTATACTTTCAAAAAAAAATTCCAAACAATCTCCCAAAAATTATAAACATGTCTTGGTGGTGGGATGGTAACTATGGTTTTCAGTTATATTCTAACGAGTCGGTGGAAAACAACCCGCAAAGTTCTGGCGTTCAAGAGGTGAACTGGGAGGAGGTCTCGTCCGACGTTTATTCCCATCAACGGGTAAGGCTTCCAGATTTGAACGAGCAACTGAGCAATCCCGAGTTCGTATACGGTGAACCGTCTTACCTTACACAACCCACGAACGACTACGTATACGGTGAAGTCTCATACCCGACACAACAAACCGACGACTTCGTGTGCGGTGAAGTCTCTTACCCGACACAACAAACCGACGACGAGGAACAAAACCATCAAAACGTGTCGTATAAAACTGACCAGAATTTTCAGTCTCGTGAACAGTTTGTGGATTGGGCTGTCAGGATAGGACGTGAGAATGGTTACGTCCTTGTCACCCGACGAATGAGGAGAAAAGGCGACGATCCGACGGAACCGTTTATCAAGGTGTGGCTTGTGTGTGACCGTCACGGTGAACGTGCGTCTACTGCCACGGTTAGACGTGCCGGTAGCAAAAAATTAGGTTGTCCCTTTAAATTGGAAGGAGAGTACCAAGAAAATACTGGTGATTGGAAATTAACGATGAAGGATGACAGTCATAACCACGATCCTAGTCAACATCTTGAGGCGCACTCCTTTGCGAGGAGACTGTCTCAGTCGGAACAACTTTTGGTGGTGAAGTTGTATTCGCAAAGCATGTTGTCACGAAACATTCTGGCAACTATAAGGGAACAAAACCCAGAGAGTAGTTGCATTAAAAAGGACATTTATAATGCGATACAAAAGATAAAAAATGAAACGAGAGTCGGTGAAACTCCAATGCAGATTAAAAACCACATTTATAATGCTTGTCGTCTAGCAAATATCGAAGCTACAGGTAAACTGTTTTGACTTTACAGGTAAATGTTCAATCAAAATTTATCTTGTTTTTTTTTAATTTTCAAAATGTTCTGATTATTTCGTTTTAATACAGGTTGCAGAATCCCGCTAAATGCGTTGGACGTCTTCTGGAGGAAACTTGATTTAAAACCGTCGTTTGTCGATGATGAAAATGTAGACGTGGATAAAGTAACAAAATTATGTCACAACCCGATCAGGTCAAAAGAAGTATGCTGTCGAGAATCCTGGTCTTTCCGAGCAAAAGTAACAAGAAAGCGCCTGTTGTACATGTCACACCCCCAAATCCCACTAACGGAGTTTTACCGTTTTGGAAGGTGACACATCAGGATCTCAGTCATTAGTTACACGGAACGACTCTATATGAATTTAAATAAACCACTAATGCTGCTCATAGTCACGAGACAACAAAAGTTCAAGTTTGAAAACGTTGCGGAAGCGTAAACATAAACCAATGCAAGTAAAAGTAAGTTGCGCAAAACAAAGCGCCCAAAACCATGCAGTTTAAGTAAATAACGTAAATTCAATGTTCGATAGTGATAAGACTCCATGCATGCCCTATGCTCGTGCTTGGATACCTTAGTGACCTGAGAAAGACATGCTAAAAAGTGTCAACACAATGGTTGGTGAGTTCATAAAGTAATGTAAGTAAATCCAATTGTTTAACGCAAGCATCCCATGCTCAATGTTTGTCAGATAAAGTAATTATTGTTTACCGATAGATAGCTAGTCTAATGCATTGCTACTTTAAGTGTTCGCAACCGAAGCTGACTATTTGTATGTTTGAATGCCTCCAGCCATGTCTACCGAACACTGGCTAATGTTTAGGCAAATTTTACACCCGTTGACCTCCAATCATAGTTAGAGCGACTAACTCGGGTGGGGCTTTGTCAAAACCCAGTAGTACTACTCAAAATCCCCTCGCTATTCCCCAATACTAACGGTTCGAAATGTAAGGACTTGTTTGGTATGTTTGTGCACTTTCAGTACGCAAGCGGTAAAACAGTAATACAGAATCCCATAATATTTGAAATGTTTGAAAGCATGTTTTCTCCCCCAAAAAGGAAAACAAGTAAAATAGGGGTTATGAAACTCACCTGAGTGCGTATGCAAGTATGAAAGCTAAGAAGCAACTGCTGGACTTCTAACTGCCACCTATAACCGTAGTCTATAAGTGCGTGTTCGTGATGTTCGATATAGACCCATATATCCAAACAATGTTGTTGTTAAAGGTTTTAGAAAATAGTTTGCAAGTGCGACTCAAGTTTGACACGACGACCCGTTGGTGACACGTTTGTGTTTTAATGTTTGAGTTGCATACTAACACATAGCACACAATTGATCATACGATGGCACGTAGCAACAAATCCTATTTGTTCTAGAAAGATAGCATGTTTCCATTAATGGCAGGTTTCCATAATTAGTAAGTTTCTATAAATAGTAACCATGTTCGGGTTTCACATCATTGTTATCATATGCTTGCAGGTTTCAATTCAAGTAGCACATAGCAATCATCATATCCTACAACAATTCTATTCTACTTAGCATGTTTGACTTGGTTCCGATAAAGTTTCTATTTTTAGCAACCTATGATGAGCATGCGCGTTATATAATCATCAATCAAGTTTACACACATTATCATGTCATGTCAAGTACAAAACCATCATCAAGAAGCAATAGAATTCAAAACAAGTGAAAGATTGAAAAACTGAAAAACTAAATTATCTTTCTGTTAACAACGATCCCTCGCGGTACGCGATAGATGAGAGGGTTATCCCTCGCGGTACGCGAGAAGATTAGGAACTCGCCCGGTTGACTTGTCTCTCGCGGTACGCGAGAGAATTGGACCTGGGTTTTCGCGGTACGCGAGAGGACCAAAAATCAGGCCCGACTAAATTGTCTCTCGCGATACGCGAAAGACTCGCCCGTGGGTCTTCGCGGTACGCGAATAGCCTGTTCGACAGCAAGGTAAATTAAACATTAGGGTTTAGCCGTTTCTCATGCAATACAACGATTTCATCAGTAAAGTTCTTGACTTTTATCATGTTCTACACCATTATAACATTACTAGTTTCATTATTCAACAATTAATCAATCAAATAACACTAGGGTTTAGCAAAACATCATAAATCAACAATTATCATCAAATACCAATCAAGCTTGCAACTTTATTATGAAAATCATCATGTTTGGATGGATCTAAGGTCTGATCTAACTGTAAGAATCAAAAAGTATTCAAATCGGTCGAAACAACTTACGTGTGGATGTTAGAAACGCAAAGAGGATTCCGAATACGCGTTTAGTTCCAAGATTGAAGCTTGAATGAGCGATCCTTGCTTGGTTGCAGGTTCAATTTCGTGAGAGAGGGTGAGAGAGAGAGAGAGACGGCGAGATTGAGAGAGAGAGTGATTTAGGTTAGAAACTTTTATAAAAATCTTTTTATAAATCTTGTACGGGCTTTTACTAACGGGTTTGGGTAATTACGGGCTTTTAATTTAACTTTAACTAATTAATAATTAAAACCCTTTAACTAATTTATTTTATAAAAATACAATCTTTATAAAATAGCAGATAAATAAGCAGTCCGGTAAATCTACACGATTTAACGAAAATTTACGTAATTCACAGATAATTCACGTAGCACGTAAAAGCACATAATTTATATTCATTATAAATTATTTATTGCTTGAATTATTATTTATTGCTTATCACCAACGTTCCGGGTTCGACTCGTGTGTGATCCGATGTGTGTGAACTAACTGACACATTTAATTAATCCTAATTAAATGCAATGTATGTGTGACGAACTAAGATAACTGAGTTTGTAACGAAAAATGTTTGAACTAACGAGGTTTGAGTTAACGGAGTTAACCTGAAAATGCCGGATGTCACATCATCCCCTTGTTGAAAGAATTTTCGTCCCGAAAATTAAGCGAAGTCGTTAAATTTCTGAAACAAAAGTTTGGGTTGTCACATCATCCCCTTGTTGAAAGAAATTTCGTCTCGAAATTTAGTTAGTACCTTTCGTGTTTGCCGTTGAATGTTTGAACAGGTGAGGATACTTTTTCATCATCTGATCCTCGCGTTCCCACGTGAACTCAGGTCCACGCTTCGAGTTCCAGCGAACTCTGACAATAGGTATCTTACTGCGCTTGAGGGTTTTGACCTCTCGGTCCATGATCTCAACTGGTTCCTCAACAAAACGTAGCTGTTCATCAATTTCCAACTCCTCGAGTGGAACTACAAGAGTCTCATCTGATAGGCACTTCTTTAGGTTTGAGACATGAAAGACATTATGCACTCCATTGAGTGTATCTGGCAGGTTCAACTGATATGCTACTGGACCAATCCTTTTCACTATCTCGAATGGTCCAACATAACGGGGGTTTAACTTTCCTCGTTTCCCAAAGCGAATCACACCTTTCCAAGGTGAAACTTTTAATAAAACTTTGTCTCCCACTTGGAATTCTAGCGGTTTTCTACGCTTGTCTGCATAACTCTTTTGACGGTCACGCGCTGCCGCCATACGGTTTCGGATTTGCACGATTTTCTCTGAGGTTTCGTGCACAAGTTCAGGACCAGTAAGTTGACTATCTCCAACTTCAGCCCAACAAAGTGGTGATCTACACTTTCGTCCATACAAAGCCTCAAACGGTGCGGCTTTGATGCTAGTATGATAGCTGTTATTATAAGAGAACTCCACTAAAGGCAAGTGAGTCTCCCAACTGTTACTAAAATCGATCACACAAGCTCGTAGCATATCTTCTAGGGTTTGAATGGTACGCTCACTCTGGCCATCTGTTTGAGGATGGTACGCTGTGCTCATATCCAGGCGCGTGCCTAGAGCTTTCTGTAATGATTGCCAGAAACGTGAGGTGAATCGGGCGTCTCTGTCGGAGATGATTGAAACTGGCACTCCGTGCCGAGAGACTACTTCCTTCAGGTAAATGCGAGTTAACTTCTCCATTCTGTCTGTTTCTTTGATAGCAAGGAAGTGTGCGGACTTGGTCAGACGATCCACTATTACCCAAATTGTGTCACAACCGGTTGGAGTTCGGGGTAATTTGGTAATAAAGTCCATGGAAATTTGTTCCCATTTCCACATTGGAATCTCCGGTTGTTGAAGCAATCCGGATGGTTTTTGATACTCCACCTTAACTTTTGAACAAGTAAGACACTTGCTCACATAGGTGGCTATGTCGGCTTTCATGTTTGGCCACCAATACAACACTTTCAGATCGTGGTACATTTTGTCAGATCCCGGGTGAACAGAGTATCGGGATTTGTGAGCTTCATCCATAACGAGCTCTCTCAGGTTTCCGTACACTGGAATCCATATTCGCTCTACGAAGTAGCGAATACCATCGGATTTAACCTCTAGTTGTTTCTCCATACCACGGGTGGCTTCCAGAGTTAAGTTCTCTTCCTTTAGTGCTTCAAGTTGAGCATTGCGGATTTGTTCGGGTAATCCTGTATGAATAGTGAGTTGCAACGCTCGAACTCGTCGGGGTTTAGTTTCCTTTCGGCTTAGGGCATCGGCTACCACGTTAGCTTTGCCCGGATGGTATTTGATTGCACAATCATAATCATTTAGAAGTTCGATCCAGCGACGCTGTCGCATGTTCAACTCTTTCTGCTCGAATATGTGCTGAAGACTCTTGTGATCGGTGTAAATGGTGCACTTGGTACCGTACAAGTAGTGTCTCCAGATTTTCAGTGCGAACACCACGGCTCCCAACTCCAAGTCGTGAGTCGTGTAGTTCTTCTCGTGGATTTTCAATTGTCGGGAAGCGTATGCGATAACTTTCTCACGTTGCATAAGCACACAACCGAGACCTTGGATCGATGCATCGCAATACACTATGAAATCATCGGTTCCTTCAGGTAGGGATAGGATGGGTGCGCTGCAAAGTTTCTGTTTCAAAAGTTGGAATGCTGATTCTTGGGTTTCGCTCCAGGTATAAGGTTTACCTTTTTGAGTTAAGGCGGTGAGGGGTTGAGCGAGCTTAGAAAATCCCTCGATAAACCGGCGGTAGTAGCCAGCCAATCCCAAAAATTGTCGCACTTCAGTCGGAGTCGTTGGTGCTGCCCAATTCTTAATGGCCTCTACTTTGGATGGGTCGACATGTATTCCCTTCTCGTTGACTACATGTCCAAGGAATTGAATCTCGCGAATCCAAAAATCGCATTTGGAAAACTTCGCGTATAGCTGCTCCTGCCTAAGCAGTTCAAGGATTAAGCGCAAATGTTCTTCGTGTTCTTCCTTACTCTTAGAATAGATAAGGATATCGTCAATGAATACAATGACGAATTGATCGAGGTAGGGCTTACACACACGGTTCATGAGGTCCATGAACACCGCGGGTGCGTTGGTTAATCCAAATGGCATGACCAAAAACTCGTAATGGCCATACCGGGTTCTGAAAGCGGTTTTGGATATATCCTCATCACGAACTCGTAGCTGATGATATCCAGATCTTAGATCGATTTTTGAGTAAACACTCGACCCTTGAAGTTGGTCGAATAGATCGTCAATGCGGGGAAGTGGGTAGCGGTTCTTGATGGTTACCTTGTTCAACTCTCGGTAGTCAATACACATACGGAAAGTCCCATCTTTCTTTTTGACAAATAGGAATGGGGCTCCCCATGGTGATGAACTGGGTCGGATGAAACCCTTATCCAACAGTTCTTGCAACTGTGTGGACAACTCCTGCAGCTCACTTGGTGCAAGTCTATAAGGTGCTCTGGCAATAGGTGCTGCTCCGGGGGTTAGGTCAATCTGAAATTCGACCTGTCGATGGGGTGGAAGACCGGGTAAGTCATCAGGAAAGACTTCTGAGAAGTCGCGAACAATAGGGATATCTGCAATTTTCTTCTCCTCGGAAGGTTTGTCAACGACAAGGGCTAGTATCGCAGTATGACCCTTGCGTAGGCATTTCTGCGCTTTCATGTAAGATATGATGCCCACGACGGCACCACTCTTCTCGCCTTTCACAGAAAGAATCTCTCCACTAGGTAGAGGGATACGAACGATTTTGTCCCTACAGATGATTTCGGCTTGGTTTTTGGACAACCAATCCATGCCAACTATTATGTCGAAACTGCCAAGTGTAACTGGCATGAGATCGATGTCGAGTTTGTGACCAGATAGTCCCAACTTACACCCCTCGAGGATATGAGTTGCCTCGATTAGTTTACCGTCAGCTATTTCTATGGAATATTTGTGCTCTAACGGGGTTTTGGTCAGCTCTAAGTGTTTACTAAAGTTTTCGGAAATAAAACTCCTATCGGCACCAGTATCAAAGAGAACAGAAGCAAAATGATCGTTTAAAGGAAACATACCAGTGACAACATTTTGATCTTTACGAGCTTCACTTGAACCAATTACGAAGGCCCGACCCTTCGCACCATTACCGTTGCCATTACCATTACCACCCTGATGGTTGCCGTTTCCGTTCCCATTACCAGCCTTCTTCAGTTGAGGGCAATCCCGCTTGTAGTGCCCTTCCTTGCCACACTCAAAACACCCTTTAGGCGCCTCACCAGTCGGTGCCTGTTTAGCTTGTAGATCCCCTCTACAATCCTTGGCCGAATGGCCCATCTTCCCGCACCTCTGGCAACGGTACCTGTCGCACGCCCCAGTATGATGAAAGTTGCATTTATTACACTTAGGGTACTTACCAGCATAAGATCCCTGATTCTGCTGAGCCGAGTTAGACTGTGAATGGCTCTTAGCAGGCTCGAACTTTCGTTGCTGATGATGCTGCTGTTGAGGCGGATTGGACTGAGAAGACTTGAAATGTGGACTTTCAAACTTACGCTTATTATCTGCCAGCTTAGAAAGTGCTCTCCTGGGAGGAAGTGTACCCTGTGCGACCGCCTGATCGGTCAACCTGTGAGCCAAACGGATGGTTTGCTGGATAGTGGTGGGGTTGGATGATGTCACCATACTCTGAATTTGAGGGACTAGACCCTCGATAAACCTCTCAATGCGCTTGTACACTGGAGTCACCATCTGTGGGCACAAAGTAGCTAGTTCATGAGAGCGGGTAGTGTAGGCTTCGATCTCTGACCCTTCCATCTTGAGGTTCCAGAACTCGACCTCAAGCTTCTGCACCTCATCGCGAGGGCAGTACTCCTCTGTTAACATAGTCTTGAACTCATTCCATGGCAAAGCATTTGCCATTTCTAGAGTCAGCATTTGTACCTGGGTGTTCCACCAGGTGAGGGCTGGACCCTCCAGTGTGCCAGATGCAAACTTCACCTGGTTGGCTTGTGGGCAGTTGCACATAGCAAAGACAGACTCTGTCTTCTCCATCCAGCGGAGTAGACCTACAGCTCCTTCGGCTCCACTAAAAGTGTGGGGCTTACAGTCCATAAATGTCTTATAAGTGCAGGCCTGTTGGTGGTTGTTCTGACCTGGATTAAATATAAAGAATGCGTTCAGGGACAAATAAGATTCGGAAGTGAGTTCAGAATGAATGTTGACTCGTTAAAGTCGACAGATGATAGATTTACCTCCATTCGGGTTGGCTGCCAAAGCCTCAGCCACACGCTCGTTAATCATAGCAGTAAGCTCTGCTGGGGTCAGATTGATGCTACCACGCCCGGCGTTACGTCCACCTCTTCGTCCAGACATGTTCTTCACATTCACAAATACAAAATCATGAGCAAAAATACATCGCATATCATTGTCATACAAGTATAAGTAAATAACAGAAAATTAAACCACAACATCTAACATTTCAATAATAATACTTGATAAAATAAATTGTAAAGGCTACAAAGTACTTTCAATCAAACATCAAAATCCAGAAATATCTGTTGGATGGGAACAACCCTGCCCATCTAGGTTTAAATAAAAGCAAAATAACTCAAAAGATAGTCTATCAGTCATCATCACTGTCAACTGAAGTCACACCAGAAACAGTATCCTCATCCTCATCCTGTTCCTCATCATTACCCTGCTCTTCATCCTCACCCTGCTCCTCCTCCTGCTCAACCTCTGCAGCATTGGCAGCCTCAAGCTGCTCCTCCAGCTGCTCAATCCTAGCCTCTGCTGCCTCGAGGTTAAGGCGCTGGACGTTCACTTGATCTCGTAACTCATAGTATGCTGCTGCTAGTTGGTCTTGCACAGTGTTCAACCTTCCCTGGTTGTTAAGCAGCTTCTCCACTCTCTGGTCAGTCTTGTATCCACGCTGTAGTAGCCCGGTGATCTCACCAGCAGCCTTGCGCATGTTTCTGATCTCTCGGTCCATCTTAGCTACAAATGCAGCTAGAACCTGCTCAGGTGGATATCTCAACGGTGGCAAAGTTCGCGAAGTAGAAGAGGAAGAAGTAGGAATGTCAGCAGCAAGTGGAGGTGGAACCTGCTCCTCGCGGATCCAACTCCTAATCATGTCGGGATACCAATCCCAATGCTCCGTGTCGTCTCTAATACGCACATGGAATGGCTCGCCATACACTCTAGTATCATCAATGGGCGTCATCCTTCGCCTCTTTGGCTCGGGTGAAGGTACTGTTGGAACCTCGGGTTCCTGCTCGATCGGGGAATCTGGTGACTTGGGTGAATGAGACATTTCCTGTAGTGTGATGAGTCAGTGTACTGTATGAGTGTAAGTGTTGTGTAACTAATGCAAGTGTGTGGTTAAAGTCTAGAATGCAATGCAATTCCTAGTTCACTAAAACCAATGGCTCTGATACCAATCTGTCACACCCCCAAATCCCACTAACGGAGTTTTACCGTTTTGGAAGGTGACACATCAGGATCTCAGTCATTAGTTACACGGAACGACTCTATATGAATTTAAATAAACCACTAATGCTGCTCATAGTCACGAGACAACAAAAGTTCAAGTTTGAAAACGTTGCGGAAGCGTAAACATAAACCAATGCAAGTAAAAGTAAGTTGCGCAAAACAAAGCGCCCAAAACCATGCAGTTTAAGTAAATAACGTAAATTCAATGTTCGATAGTGATAAGACTCCATGCATGCCCTATGCTCGTGCTTGGATACCTTAGTGACCTGAGAAAGACATGCTAAAAAGTGTCAACACAATGGTTGGTGAGTTCATAAAGTAATGTAAGTAAATCCAATTGTTTAACGCAAGCATCCCATGCTCAATGTTTGTCAGATAAAGTAATTATTGTTTACCGATAGATAGCTAGTCTAATGCATTGCTACTTTAAGTGTTCGCAACCGAAGCTGACTATTTGTATGTTTGAATGCCTCCAGCCATGTCTACCGAACACTGGCTAATGTTTAGGCAAATTTTACACCCGTTGACCTCCAATCATAGTTAGAGCGACTAACTCGGGTGGGGCTTTGTCAAAACCCAGTAGTACTACTCAAAATCCCCTCGCTATTCCCCAATACTAACGGTTCGAAATGTAAGGACTTGTTTGGTATGTTTGTGCACTTTCAGTACGCAAGCGGTAAAACAGTAATACAGAATCCCATAATATTTGAAATGTTTGAAAGCATGTTTTCTCCCCCAAAAAGGAAAACAAGTAAAATAGGGGTTATGAAACTCACCTGAGTGCGTATGCAAGTATGAAAGCTAAGAAGCAACTGCTGGACTTCTAACTGCCACCTATAACCGTAGTCTATAAGTGCGTGTTCGTGATGTTCGATATAGACCCATATATCCAAACAATGTTGTTGTTAAAGGTTTTAGAAAATAGTTTGCAAGTGCGACTCAAGTTTGACACGACGACCCGTTGGTGACACGTTTGTGTTTTAATGTTTGAGTTGCATACTAACACATAGCACACAATTGATCATACGATGGCACGTAGCAACAAATCCTATTTGTTCTAGAAAGATAGCATGTTTCCATTAATGGCAGGTTTCCATAATTAGTAAGTTTCTATAAATAGTAACCATGTTCGGGTTTCACATCATTGTTATCATATGCTTGCAGGTTTCAATTCAAGTAGCACATAGCAATCATCATATCCTACAACAATTCTATTCTACTTAGCATGTTTGACTTGGTTCCGATAAAGTTTCTATTTTTAGCAACCTATGATGAGCATGCGCGTTATATAATCATCAATCAAGTTTACACACATTATCATGTCATGTCAAGTACAAAACCATCATCAAGAAGCAATAGAATTCAAAACAAGTGAAAGATTGAAAAACTGAAAAACTAAATTATCTTTCTGTTAACAACGATCCCTCGCGGTACGCGATAGATGAGAGGGTTATCCCTCGCGGTACGCGAGAAGATTAGGAACTCGCCCGGTTGACTTGTCTCTCGCGGTACGCGAGAGAATTGGACCTGGGTTTTCGCGGTACGCGAGAGGACCAAAAATCAGGCCCGACTAAATTGTCTCTCGCGATACGCGAAAGACTCGCCCGTGGGTCTTCGCGGTACGCGAATAGCCTGTTCGACAGCAAGGTAAATTAAACATTAGGGTTTAGCCGTTTCTCATGCAATACAACGATTTCATCAGTAAAGTTCTTGACTTTTATCATGTTCTACACCATTATAACATTACTAGTTTCATTATTCAACAATTAATCAATCAAATAACACTAGGGTTTAGCAAAACATCATAAATCAACAATTATCATCAAATACCAATCAAGCTTGCAACTTTATTATGAAAATCATCATGTTTGGATGGATCTAAGGTCTGATCTAACTGTAAGAATCAAAAAGTATTCAAATCGGTCGAAACAACTTACGTGTGGATGTTAGAAACGCAAAGAGGATTCCGAATACGCGTTTAGTTCCAAGATTGAAGCTTGAATGAGCGATCCTTGCTTGGTTGCAGGTTCAATTTCGTGAGAGAGGGTGAGAGAGAGAGAGAGACGGCGAGATTGAGAGAGAGAGTGATTTAGGTTAGAAACTTTTATAAAAATCTTTTTATAAATCTTGTACGGGCTTTTACTAACGGGTTTGGGTAATTACGGGCTTTTAATTTAACTTTAACTAATTAATAATTAAAACCCTTTAACTAATTTATTTTATAAAAATACAATCTTTATAAAATAGCAGATAAATAAGCAGTCCGGTAAATCTACGCGATTTAACGAAAATTTACGTAATTCACAGATAATTCACGTAGCACGTAAAAGCACATAATTTATATTCATTATAAATTATTTATTGCTTGAATTATTATTTATTGCTTATCACCAACGTTCCGGGTTCGACTCGTGTGTGATCCGATGTGTGTGAACTAACTGACACATTTAATTAATCCTAATTAAATGCAATGTATGTGTGACGAACTAAGATAACTGAGTTTGTAACGAAAAATGTTTGAACTAACGAGGTTTGAGTTAACGGAGTTAACCTGAAAATGTCGGATGTCACAGTACAAGAAGATACTCGCGGTCGTCCAACTTTGAAAAAGCAACAACAAAGGAAACAGGATGTCGCGAGAAACAACTCATTCACAGGATCCCAACAAAGCAAATGTGACCCTGCGAGACACAGCTTGTACATTGCGTCACAAGACTCTATACAAGCGATTTCGGTCATTCAACACCGTCGTTCAACGAAGGGTAAAGGAAAGCAACCACAAGATGATAACGCCCATCTTGGTTTTCCATTGATTATGGGGAAAGATGCGGTTAACAATATAAATTGTTTTAAGGATTCGATACCGTCTGTGTTTCATCCGTACATTTCACATATACAGGATGTAAATCCCGACGGTAACTGTGGTTTTCGATCGGTAGCTTTGGGTAGAGGTGCACAAACCGGATTTTTTTCGGATCCGAAAACGTTGGTCAACGATCGGACACGAGGGAACCGGTTCCGGATCGGATCCGGTTTTGGGAGTGGAGAGGTGGAACCTATTTGGAACCGGATCTGACTAAATATCCGATTTTATCCGATTGGATCCAAATTTTTTCCGGATTTTTTTGTGTCCGATTTTGTCCGGTTCCATTTTGTCCGATTTTTATCCGGTCCGGATAAAACCTTGGAACCGGTTCTAGATCCGGCGGATCCTAAAAAATCCGGTCCGGTTCTTTTTTATCCGGTTAGGGTCGGATCCGGTTTCGGATTATCTTTCAGATCGGATCCGGATCCGGTTTGTTTGTGCACCTCTAGCTTTGGGCTTAGGGTTAAATGAAAACTGGTGGATTTTTATCCGACAACAACTTCTACAGGAGATGGACAATAAAGAGAAATGGTGGAGAACTGTTTTTGACAGAGTCACCTTTCAAGAGTATGATAGGCTACGTCACACGATAGATTGACAGGATGTGAAAGCCGCACCAGTTAGTCGTTGGATGTCGATGCCATACACAGGACTCCTAATTGCTCAAAGATTAGGGGTGATTGTTCATCTTTTAAGCATCGCCAGTAATCAAACATTTTTTTCCATTGTGGTTTGGTCCAAACGTTCACGCTATCGTTAGTTCACGTCAACAGGGCTCATTTCATCCACGTCAAGTTAGACGGAGATTTTCCGATTCCCACGCCGAATGCACTTTGGAATTTGCACCGAAATGATGATGCAGCAAAATGGGAAAATATATACAGTGATCGTATTGAACGATTTAAGAAAATAATGGCTACTAATGGATCTAGATTTCCACAATACTTTACGAATCACGGATGATGTTTGTTTAATATTGAATTTTATCTGATTAATTTTAATTATTTGTCATCTTAATTATTTTAAATTAATTTTAACTTTATTATAATTAATATTTTATTAGGTTTTTATTAATTTTAATTAAATATAACTAATTTTAATTAAATATTCTATACGCCACGTATAGGTCAATACGTAGCGTATAGAATACCAAAGGTTGGTGGCTATACGCCACGTATTGATCTATACGAGGCATATAGCCTTTTGATAAACCAGGTTGATGCCTCGTACATGGCCAAACGAACCAAAAAACACACACAAACACCTACGCGACCCGGCAAGAAAAGCTCGTTCATTTCGACCCGGCAAAAAAAACTTCGTAAAGGTATGTATCTCAACTCCCGATCATTAATGTTAGGTTTATATTGAATATTAGCGGGTAAAACTGGGTAGATTAGCGATTTTTACACTGAAACTTAAGAGCTATACGCCACGTATAGGTCCATACGTGGCGTATAGTTCATCTGAGGAAGACGATGAAGCCATACGCCACGTATAGTCCTATACGCTGCGTATGGCTCATGTTCTCGGCAACTTGGCCTTCGTATGACTTGGTTGCCCGCGTATGGCTTGGGTTGCCCGGTAACAGGCCTACGTATGGCTTGGGTTGCCAGCGTATGGCTTGGTTACCCGGTAACAGCCTATACGCCACGTATAATTCTATACGAGGCGTATAGGTTTAAAAAAAAAATATTATTTATTATTATTATTATTATTATTTATTATTATTATTTAAAATAAAAACAATATATTATTATTATTATTTATTTATTATTATTTTAAATAAAAACAATATATTATTATTATTTATTATTTTTATTATTTAAAATAAAAACAATATATTATTATTTATTATTATTTAAAATAAAAAATTAAAGACAATTAATTATTATCAGATATGGCGGATCATGATTATGATATTAAGATGTAGCAGCTAGACGATCTTGCACACTACAATTTTCTGGATTTTTCGGCCGATTCGGAGGCGTATGCCCGGTGCCAGAAGCTCCGGGAGATGTGGTTGGGCCCAGGTGATAAGCGACCACAGTTTTATGCATTAAAGGGTGTAACATATTTTATCACTGGCCACTGGGCACAAGATTGCCCAAGATACAATCAATGTGGTGGTGGTCCTGAGTACCCAAACTATCAGGAAAATTATAATCAAGACTACCACCCGAGCGGACCACCTGAACAAGACAACTATCAATCTGAACTGGATGTCATCCGGTCAGATATGAAGGAGATGACCAAAGTGGTACAAGCAGTGGTGCAGCAACAGGAGAGCCAGGCAAAAGCTCATCAAGCTTTGATAGATCTTGTTTCCCACTTAACTGGGGTTGTTGCAAGCATCATCAAAGAAGTAGGTAAGCCTTGCAGTGCACATCAATCCTCAGATTCTCAAACCACAAACAGTGCACACCTAAATGATGTAAGTCTTCAACCCTCATCTGATTTTTCTGATGTTGAACATACTCCACCACTGGTAGTAGAGAAAGTGGTGGAGTACAGTGAGTCTGAATCTGATCATAATCAGGATTTAATTTCACAAAATAATCTGAAAAATAAAAATGTGAATAAATCTCTGAAAATTCCATTCCCTTCGGCTTTGTTCCCACCAGTGTTCCCACCAGTGTTCCCACCAGTGTTCCCACCAGTGTTAAGTGAACGGGATCCAACACAAGATGAAAGATGGGAGAAATTTGAAAATCATAATATTAATCTACCATTTTTTAAAGAACTTAAGGAAAATCCTGATAATGTTGAGTGCTTGAAAGGTTTGAGTACCCGTAAACGACGGCACAAATGTCCCGAACAGGTAAAGCTAAGTGTTAGTGTGAATGCTGTGTTTACGGGTACCTTTCCCCCAAAACTCCAAGATCCAGGGACACCTATTATTTCTATACTTATAGGTGAAATTAAACTGGATAGAGTATTGCTGGATCTTGGAGCATCTGTGAGTATAATTCCAGGGAGTCTGTATGATCAGCACGATTTTGGTCCATTACAGAGAGTTAACACCACCGTGGTGTTGGCTGATCAGACTCCCGCACATCCTCGGGGGATTGTAAAAGATGTGATTGTAAAGGTAAGAGAGTTTTATTACCCAGTGGATTTCTTGGTGTTGGATTGTGTGAAGAACACAGAGCCAACTATCATTCTGGGTAGACCGTTCTTGGCCACTGCTCAGGCAAATATTAACTGTGCTGAGGGAACGGTAAGGATGAGGTTTGGGGCTCAGAAAATGAGTCTTAAAATATTTTCAAACTTGCCAACCCTGAAAGCTAACAAAGGTGGATCACCTGAAAAGGTGAATCACACAGTCGAGAATGCTTGTGTTGTGTTTGACAGGTCAGCTGAGATGAAGAATGGTGAGACTCCAGACAATGGGAAGAAAAGGGTCAGAAAGAGAAAGCGGAAAGGGAAGAAACCGCGAGTTCATGATGTAGATCAAGAACTCTTTTCTCTGTTTTTGAAGGCTTGGAAAAAATTGGATGATGAGAGGAATTTAAGTGTGGGGAAGGAGGACTGCAAGCATCCTACCCGACCACCATGAACGAAGTAAGGTACACTGCGTCGGGCTTAGGACGTTAAACTTAGCACTCTTAGGAGGTAGCCTAAGGTATGTTTTACATTCATGTCTAGTTAAATGAACTTTGCGGGTGTGTTCAATAGAAACCCTCACGAGACTCAACTCGTCTACTCGGGCTACCGAGTGGTTTAAAAGGCTTGATGCATATACTAAATGCATCCGTGATTCCTACGAAAGTGAGTTAGGAAATTATTTCTTTGTTTTTTGTGTGAGCCGGCCAAGTGTGGGGAATTTTCATGGGTTGTCAAGTGAGTGTGCATGTTTTCAAATGAATGCTAGCCCGTTTGTAGAGTTTTAGAGGTGTGTGTTTTTTGGTTTATATCGAGTCAGTTTTATGTTGTTATACATTGAGTCAGTTTGATGCTTTTGGGTTTGTTTCGAGTTTAATTTTTACAGGTTTGGATTGATCCACCCGTACTCAGTCTCCATTCGGGTGGTGATGGTTCGAGTTTGATTTTCGTGTAAAAGGCAACCCAATAGCAGATTTTGATGGCGATCGCGAAGAAAATGCTATACGATCGTATGAGTTTGGATTGAAGACAGTTACAGCTTGTAACTAGCTAAGTACTTTCCAATTCTTTATATAGTTTTATTTTTGCATATTTATTTTCATCGTCTCTCATCCTACATTGGGGGCAATGTAGAGTTTAAGTGTGGGGATGGGAGACTGAGTTTGTATAGAAAAAATATATATATAAAAATTGAAAAATCCATAAAAATTTAAAAATTTTCAAAAATGTCCTTGGATCAGAATTTTTGTAACTAAACGGAAAATGATAGATATAATTGGAAACTTTGCTTGTGTGATTACATTGAATAATAAATAGAAAACGCATTTGATTTGTAATGTTTTGGTAGGCCCAACCGATCTAAAAAGCTTAAATATCCTGATATTGTATCTAGGGTTAATTGACAATTAATTCAGGATGTATTGTGGGTTCTTATCTTAGGGGCTTCGGCAAGGTTGAAACTATCATCATAGTGTGATAGGTACCACTATAAGCAAAAATTTATAAGTTTTTAAAATCATTTGGCACCACTTTCTTTTTATGAAAATAAATCCGAAAATTGGTGACGCCCGCAATCCATAATCCATCTTGCATGAGCTTAATTAAACAAAATTGAGAGCTTGAGTTCAGCCTACGTGTTTCCCTTCGGGATGGTGACTTGAAGGATACACCCATGGGCGGGACTTAAGTGAATCAATATTGGATGACTAAGTTAGGAGTACGTGTTTCCCTTTGGGATGGCGACTTGAAGGATACACCCATGCTCCGAAGCTTATGTACTTCATGGCTTAAGAACTGCAGCCTACGTGTCATATATCGTGTTCCAGCGTGATTGAAACACCACTGGGTTAGGTTCATTCATAAAATAATAATAAAAGCTCAAAAACATGCGTCCATCGATCCATAATCCCATAATTTTCAAAAACTCGTAAATTAGTGTTTATAGTGGTGGGAAATCTATAAGGTTTAACCCGTGCCTAAACATAACTTTGAGATGGGATTAGACTAAGTTGCAGCTTCCTGAATGTGAGACCCATAGAGAAACTGTTGCTTGGTAATAAATAGGATAGTAGATCACAGAATCGGGGGCTCAATAGATCGGTGGTTGGGTTTAGTCGGATAGAAATACCAATTGTTACAGTCAATGCGTGATTATGTTTTAATTGTATGAGATCATGAGAGCAGGTTTCAATTATGATTCCATTGCATAATTCTTTTTCGGGACGCAAAAGAGTAAGTGTGGGGATGTGATAAGCGACCACAGTTTTATGCATTAAAGGGTGTAACATATTATATTTATGTAAATTAACATGTGTAATACAAAAGTTTTGTGTAGATGTGCATGTGCAGGTGTTGAAAGCTTAAAGTATGATTTTGGAAGGTATTAGGTGAGAGATGCAAGAGTCGGAAGAGACACGGAAGAAACGGGGCAGAAACCCAGGATCCAGCGTAAGCCTACGCCACATAGCGTAAGCCTACGCCATGCAGCGTAAGCTTACGCCGACCAGCGTAGGCCTACGCCTAACTAGTTTATTCACAGCATGCTTCAGCGTTGCGGCGTAAGCTTACGCTGGTTACGTTTTCTGGACGCGAACTTTCGGGAAACAGCCGATTTTGGTGTTTAATTGGGTGTTTCTTCCCCAAAATTCGAATCAATCTTTTGCTACACACTCCTAGGGCGATTTTGGATGATTCTAACATCCACTTGAAGATTGAAGATGATCTCCATCACCATGGGCGAGTAATTCACTTGTGTCTTCCTCCAGGCGGACGGTTCATATAGGTTTCATGTTTTGATTCAGTTTATTTATGTTTTTGGATCTATTTAGTTTCTGACAATAACCGAGTAGATTGATGTATTAGTTATGTTAAACAGTTTATTTGAGTGCTTTGAGTTTGCTTGCTTTACGATCTTGTTCGGTTGATGACAAAACCTAGTAGCAGGGTCGGGTGACTAAAGGGGGTAACTTGGCATTCATAAATTGGGTGATTGAATTATACTGGTTTGTGACGGAACTGGTTGTATAGGGTGCTGACAACAGGCCGTCTTCAATTACTATTTTAACTGATTTTCCAACACTATGTCTATGTGGTGTCCAATTAAATAACTGAGTTTTGCATAAACCTAGAATCTGAAGTTTGGAGGAGGTTGCATTTTTATTTGATCTGTGTCTTCATTCTAACTATCAAACTAAGCAATTCCACTAACCACGGATTCCTCGTGGATACGATACTCTTCTTACTCTTACTAGTTAAGTGTTTAAGGATTGTTTTTGACCGACCTAACGACATCGATCACCAGGGACGGCGGTCGATTGGGGGCTCCTCGAGGAGGTACAGGAGGCTGAGCGGGCTAGGGCCATCATCGGCTAGGACACGCCATGGTTGCGACTTTTTGATATTTCGTTCACGGAGACTTACCGAGAGGTGGTCGTCGAGTTTCTTTCGACGTTCATCTACTCAGAGGCTGGGCTGGAGCCTCTTCCCGGGGAGGCGTCGGATATGGATCCGGATCATATTTCCTTTTCTATCTTTGGGATCGTTTACCGTCAGACCCTCCGGTTAGTGGGTCGTCACGATGGGCTTCTACCACGAGCCAGAGACGGTCACGCCACTTTTCGCCGAGGCGGTGACGGAGGTGGACAAGGAGAAACTCCTTGTTTTTTGGGGCTTTATTTCAGATAGTCCTTGGTTGGTTACCAAGGGGAGGGTCTCGGGGATTAGAGACCCTTTATATAGATATCTGCACCGGCTTATTTCGACGTCGATCGCACCGCGTTTGAAAATCCGTGAGTGGTGCACCTATAGAGACCTCTTCTTTCTCTATTGTCTGCTTACTGGCAAGCGGTGCGACCTATCGACGTGCATGTCGCTTTATTTTGCATCTGCCTATATGCGGCAGAAGCGCGGGCTTTTGTATGGCGGTGCTTTCATCACGCAGATCATGCGCTCGGTTACACCATTTGACGTGCATGAGCCTGCGATGTTACCGGCCATTCCCCCTGTCCGATTAGACCGTCGCACGGCGAGCGGCATGCGCATCACGCACCGATTCCCGCAGGGCCTTCGGTTCGTAGGGCCCGTCCAGGACCAGTTTTGGGTCCCGGTGCCGTTGCCGCAGATGCCTGGACAGGGGAACCCGCCTATGCCTCATCCGCTACATGGTGTGGCGATGGAGGACGCGCCGCCGCACGTCGAGCCCATCCACGACCATCAGCCACAGCATCCCCAACACGTACGTCGGTCTGTTAGGCTGGAGAGGGCTACCTAGGCATTGCTTGATGGCCATGTTGCCGACTCACGACGACAGGGTCGTCAACTCGATCGCATGGAGGACCTTATGATGTGGGCGGTTGGACAGATCGTTGATCTGTCACGAGCCGCCGACATCGAGCCACGCCCACTACCACCGCTACGTCATTATCCGGACGACCCCGTTCAGGATGAGGGCGGGGCGGGTCAGGATGAGGGCGGAGCCGGTCAGGGTGACGGCAGAGCCGGTTAGGTTTAGTTCTTTTATTTGTATTTTGTTTCTTTTGTTGTTATGTATGTAAAACATTTTGATGTATATATTTAATTTTTTGATGTAATGTATATAATGTTTAGTTTATTTGTTTGGTTGTAATGTTTAATATTTTGTTTGGTTGTAATGTTTAATTTTTTGTTTGGTTGTAATGTTTAATATTTTGTTTGGTTTGTAATGTTTAATATTTTGTTTGGTTATACTGTAAAAATATAATAAATGTTTAAAAAATATATAAAATATATAAAATTTATAAATGGATAACAAACTTATATTAACAAAATTATATAAATTAAATTAAAAATAAACAAAATATAAAATAAAAAATACCTATACGTGGCGTATAGGTCAATACGCCACGTATAGGATTCATAAACTCCCAAATCTTCCAACTTTTGAAGCAAAGATATAACCCGTGCATCATACACTGCGTATAGGTCAATACACCACGTATTGAACCAGCCGCCAGACAGAGAATGACACGTGCCATTCTGTTGTCAGTGACTGACCTCTATACGCCCTCGTATTGCCTTATACGAGGGCGTATAGGGCGGCGGCGGGTCTAATTAGCAATATTACGTGTCTCATTAGAATCACCCTTTTTTAATCTTTATAATTAGTTTTGGACATATTTTGTTTTTCACTTTTAATTTTTAAAATATGATGCTTTACGAAACTCCGAATGTACTGTAGCGCAATGCTTACATTTATCTACGTTCCGACATAAACTTCATTCAAAACTGAGTTGTCCTGATAATGTGCAAGTTATCGAAGCACGAACGTACAAGCCGTCGAAACTTTTTCCAGGTTTTGTTTTGTTTTTGTGTTTTTCTTTTTCTTTTTACAGCATTCAAAAGATGACGTTTAAACTCCGGATTTGCCGTTTCAACGAACTTAATTTTATTTGAAACCGACCCGTTTATATCCGCGTTTAGACGTGAGTTTTTTTAGCGGGGTTAATACCGATCGTTGAAACGAGCCTTACAAATTTAACACCTCCGCCGCAACACATGGGCTACGTTCATTTGTATGTTATAAACCTTGAATGAAATAATCGCCTCCAGAAACTTAGGAGGATTAGGAATGGGATGAATTAAGGAAGCTAACAATGCCTTATTAACCAAATGGTTGTGGCGGCTCAGATCAAACCCGACACAACTGTGGTTTTTTTGGTATCATGTTTTTTGTAGTTCCTGGCCCCTTAGTGTCTTGCTAAGTTGTGGTATGTTTTTTTTAAATACAACAATTTGATAACTCAAAAAAAGCTAGCGGAAAACTTTTAAAAATCATCCAAATACAAGTGCCAATTATACCACATACATAGCTAGGTGCACCAAAGAAATCCAAAACTACACTACCAATACAAAAAGTCAACAACAAAACAACCGAAAAGGTAGGGATGACAATGGGTCGGGTATCGATAATCCCAAACCCATACCCGGTTGTAAAAATGTGTCCCATACCCGGCCCATTACCCGTTGGGTTTGTGTCGGGTAATTACCCGTCGGGTATCGGGTATACCCGCGGGTAACGGGCATACCCGTTACTATCGGGTGTCGGGTATACTCGCGGGTATCGGCCAATAACCGTCGGGTATGTGTCGTGTAGTTTTTTATGAGTATTTTTTATATTTATAAATACATATTTCAAAAGAAAAATTATATTTTCACGTAATAAACCTTACTAAAATGAAGCGTTAATAGGCATGGGTTAAGATAAAATAAAATTAAAAATTAAAAATTTTCGGGTATATGACTCGGGTATATGGTTCGGGTAAACGGGTATGTGATTTCGGGTAATCGGGTCGGGTATCACCTAATCCCATACCCGCGAAATTTTTAAAAATTAATCCCATACCCGGCCCCCGCCCCATACCCGCCGGGTTTCGGGTATACCCGCCCCGAATAATTTGGGTTTCAGGTATACCCGTCGGGCTCGGGTTATTTTGCCATCCCTACGAAAAGGGCTCGTACCGCTATACGATCCCGAACAATGGCTTATGTACCCACATTTCCCATTTGGTATCTTGATTCTTTCCTCTATTCTCCAGCCATTAGAATGACGTGATCTTGATGTCGTCCATCATACTATCCACACTACTCCTTGAGTTCGAAAAGATTCACCTATTCCTTGTTAACCAAATTACTCAAAGCGTGCAATAGGATATTAAAATTCTGATCATAGGGAGCCAGTTGGAGACCCACTTTCAAGTTTCACACGCTACTGGACAGTGAATGAAAAGATGGTCTTCGTCTTCAATTCCCAGTCGACATAGTCTGCAGTTTGGAGAAGGAACAATGACACCTCGGACACAAGGAATTTGGTATTGGAACAACCACCACAAGAAGCATCTAACTTTGATTGGGACCCATTTGAGCCATTGTGATTCTTCCATTCATTTCCCGCAAGACTCAGTGGAGAATTGCCCGGAAGAATCCGCAATCCAAAAGAAGCATCTAACTTTTGAAAAAGAAAAATTTAACCTGTGAATCACCAACCTGGCACGAATTATACATGGCTATAACAGTTAGAATGACCAATGATATTCAGCCCAAGTGGTTGAGGTGAAGTACCTAAGACTTAATTAAAATAGACAGATCTTGGGTTCAAATCCCACTTGTGACAAAAAAGGGGTTCCAGATTGAGTCAGTGGGTTTTTTCAGCTATATTAGATTTCCTCCTAAGGATGATGGAGATGATCGGATGAGTCTGTGGCCCGTCAATAATCCAAATTGCTGTTAAAAAAATAATCGTCAGCAATGAAATTTCCAAGTGAGTGCTCCTTGTCAAATTTCTAGCACCTCGATTAGAGCAAATAAATGCAGTTTTGAATATCTGCTCTTACATGATATTAAATGTTTTATGCAGTGAACATCAATTTCATTCAAAGAATTATTTACTATTTTATAATTTGCATATTTAAGTATCAGTTAATAAATTGATATTCGTTCTAATACCCATAAACGACTGTTTTCATAGGATGTACACGAAGATGAATATGACATAGATGTAACAATATGCACATATACTTATGATTTGTGAACACATTCATTGACCCGCGCAGATTATCTTATTTACGAACGAACGTTGTGAGTAAATCTCGGTAGGTTGTATTATTGCGTCCTCTGACATGAGAAACGATATAACCAAAGATATTATTAATTATGACGAGAATATGTAATGAGTTAAGAGTTACAAGCTGTAATTTGTTCCTCTTGTAACACGAGAGATGTTTTCGGGCTCCATGGTTCTTAAAACTATAGTATTGCATGTCAGACTCAAATATTTAGGATTATTATTATACATTAATAAAGAATCTTGAGCATTGAAAAGTTTATACGAATTAGTATTCCCTTGAATTATATGAAATTTAGCTGGAGCTAGTTTACAACGAATCATGATGTAACATTTATTAATTTTACATCAATACTTATTTATAACTAGGTTATAATCCCGTGTATTACACGGGATATATATCGAAAGAGATATAATTTAAAAAAAATTATATACGTTTTTTCCGAACTTAATTCATAAACCTTGATACAACTTCTATTTTGCAAATTGAAGAATAAAAACATGAGCATTATTAAAATTATTTGCAATATATTCAGACATTTTTTAAATATAGTTTGATATAACCTGTTATGATTTGAATATAAATTGAAATAAAAAAAGAATCAGTAATTTAAATAAAGTCTTCCCTGATTTGAAGATACAGATTAGAGAATTGACCAAATTTAAACAATTTTTTTGCAAATATAATTGATTTACCAAAAATATGTAAAATACAAATTTTAATAAAGAAACGAAATTGAAAACATTTTAAATTTTTTATTATTTTAAATAATATTTATAATTATAATTGTGATTGATCTTTATGATTAATGTTATTATTCAAACTTCGTCCTTAATTCCCTTATCTGCTTCATGTTTCATATGGAAAATTTTGAAAAAGAGAGTGGCATAACTAACAAGAGAGAATCGTATTTAATAAGAGAGAATATCGTATTTAATAAAAAAGAGAAGCGGAAAAAATTAATGTGAGGTTCTACACGTATCCAATTTTATTTTTACTTATTATAATAGATAGATATTTAAATTGTGATTAAATTTACGTATCAAAACTACATTAAAAAAATATAAAAAAAATCTTGACTTATATATGAAAAATTTCGCTAAACTTTTAATATTAAATCTCTCATTTAAAAAAAAAATAAAAACATACAAATAAAATGTAAGTTTAAATAAGACAATGTCTTTTAAATTCAAAATTTAAAACTTCAAAATTTAAAAATCTCGCTTCTTAATATACCGCCACAGTTTAAATTTAAAATTCTAAAAGTAAATATGAAAAAATTGAAACCAAACATATATTTTTTTGAAAAAAAAATCTCTCCATTTAAAAAAAATAAGTTTAAAATATAATACACTTTTAAAAATAAATATTTATAAGTTTCTTAATTTTAATTAAAAACTAACTATTAAAATTTACATATCAAAATAAAAAAAACATATTTATACATATCAAAGTTAATTAAAAAACTACTAATTAAATATTAGTAACTTTATTTTAATATATATTATTTAAAATACAAAAATAGTAATTTCAAATTTTTTATGTAAACTTAAAATTTTTGTTTTTTAATGATAAAATTTTAAAAACTCGCTTTTAAATAATAAAATTTTGAAAACTCGATTTTTTTAAATCTCCTATTTTTTAATTCTTAATTTTTTTTAAATATTAACTTTTGATGATAATTAAAAAAAATGTGAGTTAATGATGAATTGATTTGTTAAATGTTTATTTATGTAATTTTCTAGAAAAAAATGAGTTGAATATAGATATATTGAATTGAGGATTTAAATATAGTTTTGGAGAGAAAATATGTGTGAGGATAAATATGATGTTGACAAGTGCCAAAATATTTAGACTTTTATTAGAATAATGATAGTTTAATTTAAACAATACATAATCCTTATTATAATAAATAAATAACGTTATTCGTCAAGTGTCGACTTTTGGTGAAGTCTAGATTTTTGTTTTGCGTCTTTATCCTATTAAATAAATCTCTCTTAAATATTAATAATTTTAAATTAAATAACTAAGTTTATTTTAATATTTTTATTAAAATTTACTAAATCATAAAAAGATTTCGATTATATCTTTTATTAAAATATAATTTTCAATTTTAAATCTTCGTTATTTTTTATTTATAACTGAAAATGTTTATTATTTTCTATTTATAATTATTAAATCTTCATTATTTTCTTATTTCACCAATAGACGATAACATCCAACATACAAATTTCATATAAATTATTGTTTTACAACAACTTGGATTACTTAACCCGTGTAATACATGTGTTTTCTAACCATGTAAAATTAATAAAACAATAAATATAAAATTAGATTAAAATTAATGATAAATAGATGTATATAATATAGTAATTAAATCAAAGGTATCTAATTCATTTAATTTCGTTTTACTATATAGAATAGATTTTTTTAAATAAATTTAAATAGGTCATTTACATATATCCTCTTCTTAACTTAATTTATTACATATTTACTCAACCCCTAATTTTAATTACATATTTCCCCTTCCTAAAACATATATATTACATATTTACCAAATTCATTTAAAATTAACTTATTAAATTAATATTTTATCCTTAATGAACAAATTAAAATAATATTTACACATATCCCTTCCTAAATATATCATTATTAGGTTTTAAAACATAAAATGATAAATAGGTAATTGTATAAGGATTAGATAAATATGTAATTGATTTTTATGGTTAGGTATATATGTTATTAGAGGGCTTAAGAAAAAATATGTAAATAACTAATTTAAATAATATAGTGCTTAATGCAATTTCACGTGCACTTTCGATATACAATTACAATTGCAGTCCATATTGTTACGTGGTCTCGTTGTCCATATTACCAGCAATTTTCATTCATTCATCTTTTCTCCTCCAAACCATAATTTATTTCCTCAATATCAAATGTTCTTATTGTTATTATCACTTTCGGCCACAAATTTCTTTATTTTCTACAGAGTATACAGAGATTCATGAAGAAGATGAAGCTACCAGAAAGAAGAAGAAGAAGATCTGATCTATTTGAATCCTTACCAGATGAAATTGTTATCTTAATCCTATGCAAGCTCTGTGCAACCGCGTCTTCTCCTTCAGATTTCGTCACTGTTCTTCTCACGTAAGTTTCGGTTGAATTTGTGATTACTGTGAATTGAAGAGGAATCTGATCTAATTTGCCTTTGTTTTTTGTTTTTTCTGTTATTAGATGTAAGAGGCTGAACAAATTAGGTGTTAATCCTCTGGTTTTGTTTAACGCCGGTACGGAAATGCTCGCCGTTAGAGCTAAGAACTGGTGTGATGAGGCTCACCGGTTTTTGAAATCGTGCGTCAACGCCGGCAACAGAGAGGCGTATTATATTCTCGGAATGGTAATTACTATTGATTTGTTATTAGAATTGTTAAACCTGACTTGATTAACGGCGGATTAGTTCTGTTTGATGTATTTAGATATTTTTGGTTTATTTTTTACTAGATCCGTTTTTATTGTTTACAAAATCGAGGAAGTGGAGCGTCGTTAATGGCGAAGGCAGGGATTAAGTCGCACGCGCCGGCGTTGTACTCACTGGCTTTGATTCAGTTTAACGGCAGTGGTGGTATGAAAAACGACAAGGACCTCCGTGCCGGAGTTGCGTTATGTGCCAGAGCCGCTTTTCTCGGCCACGTCGATGCACTCAGGGAGCTCGGACACTGCCTTCTAGACGGTTACGGTGTGCCGAAAAACGTTGAGGAAGGTCGTTGTCTGCTCCTCCAAGCCAACGCGCGTGAACTCGCGTACATCCTCCGTGCCTGCAAAACGACACCGTTTGAGTTCCAAAGCCACCAGCCGCGGCCGAATCTAACCTACTCAGATGAACATGAACCTCCATGTGCGTCCAATTCAGTCCTCCGGTTACTTAATGATTACCGGTCTAACGAAGCGGATCCAAAACCTCACCCAGCGAACCGGTTTTTGGTTGAGTGGTTAGGGTTGAGAGGAGGTATGGATCCGGGTCTGAGAATGTGCTCAGCAGACGGGTGTGGGCGACCGGAGACCCGAAATAATGAGTTCCGAAGGTGCTCGGGTTGTGGGAAGGTAAACTACTGTTCACGTGGGTGTCAGGCGCGTGATTGGAGGGTGCACCATAAGGGAAAATGCGCGCCCATGGAGGATTGGAACCATGCGATTGATGACTTAGAAGAAGTGGTTGATGATCGGACGGTCAAGAATGATGATGACGGGATACATGTTTAAATCCCTAGACTCTTCTACAGTGAATTTTTCCTTTTTTTTATTTTTATTTTCTCTATTTTTAGAGGGAGACATGCGACATGTGATAATAGGAAAATGGTATTACTGAAACAATATTAGTTGTTTTCTTAACATAATGCAAGTAGCAGTTCAGTTCAGACAACTTTTTTTTCATAATTAAAATTCAGTTACTTTTAATCACAAAATTCATAAAAGCGAATTTTGGCTCGTTAAACTCTTAAAAGTTAATATAAAAAGATAATTTCGTCATTTCTAAATGCATTATGATGTAGTATAAATATACAGATGAGATATTAAATAAAAAAATAGAATATTAATAGAGACGCATGTATTTATTGATTTAAATGTGGTACATAAGATGTTTTTATTATCGTATAATAACCCGCTGAATATGATAATGCATGTAGAAATTCTTATATTTATTTATGACTAGGTTAGAATCACGTGTATTACACGGGTTGAATAAATTTAATGTTAAATATCTAGTAATAAAAAGTTTATGTTTTTAAAACACGTGTAATACACATGTTGAATAAAATATAATGTAATCTATTAACACATACAGTCATCAAAATGAAACAACGTGAACTAGGTTAAAGCCCATGTGTTACATGGGTTGAATAAATACAACTTGTTATAAAACAGTATTTTTCATGAAGATTTGTATATTTGGTGTTATTAGTCATCTGTAAAATAAGAAATAATTGAAATTTTCTTATGATTTAGTAATTTTTAATAAAACATTAGAATATATGTTAGATATTTAATTATTTAACATCATCATTATTTAATAGGAGAGAAAGACGAAAAACAAAAATCTATATTTAATTAGAAGTCGACACGTAGCAAGTATAGTTATTCATTTATTATAATATAGGTTGGAAACCTTGTATATTATACATGTGAATAAATGCAGTGTTATATATACTTAGTAATAAAAATCTAATATTACATATTTTTGACATATTACATAATTTTTTACTACAAATTTTAGAAGCGTTAAATAGTTATTTTTAAAAATGTTTTATAAAAAGAATAAAAAAAATGTTCAAACTGTAAAAATGTTTTATGAACAAAACTGCTTTTTTAATAAAAAAATGTTTTATAAAAGTAGTTATAAAAATCATTACTATTTAATATGAGAGAGAGACGAAAAACAAAAAATATATTTTTTTATAAAAACTTGTATCATTAAATAGAAGAGAGATGTGGTAAAAAAAAATGTTGAGGATGAACATGAGAATGACATGTGGTACCTTAAAACCTTTATTTATTAGTATGTATAGATATAGATATGTAAATATATGATTAAAAGTTTTTTTATTTGAACCTAGCCGACTATAAAATTGTATTCAGTTTGCAGAGTTCATAAAAATATGATTGAACAAAATAAATAATTGATGATAAACACAGTTTTAAATTAAAAATTAAGTAGATTAAAAATTGATACAAATAATTAATTTAGTTGTATAAAATAGTGAAGTTGATTATTAATAGAAGAGATGTGTAAAATTAAAAATAAAGAGGCCTAGAATTATGACAAACGTTATTTAAATTTACTTATTTATTTGGTAGTATATTTTATGTGCTTAAAATTTAAATATTCTTTTAGTAATTAGTGAAAACAAGCATGACCCGTGTGATTTCACCTACATTAAAGAAAAGTTAAATAATATAAATATAATAGTTATTATGCGTTATGTCTCATGTCTTAAGTAGTCAATAAAGTGATGCATACCGATTCTATGAGCTTCTAAAAGCTAAAGATTTTGTTATCAACAAAATAAGTTTATATTAAAAAGAAAATGTAGTTTTTGAGCGACAAAGACTTAGTTTATTTTTAAAAAGTATGCTGGTCAAAGTTTAAAAAAGCTATGACTTTTGATAGTAAACTCGTTTTTTCACGCCGAGTTTAAAAAAGCTATGACTTTTAAAAAGTATGCTGGTCAAAGAAAATAAGTTTATATGTTTGACTTGTTTGCGGGGAAAAAACTTACGTAGAAACGTAGATTCGCTATAGCCTACGATGCAAAAAAAATCAATCTTGAATGCTTCTTCGTTTTCAAATGTTGGAAAAAAAAAATTTAAGCCGCGATTTGCGACGGAAAAATTAAAATTTGTAACGTTCCTTTTTGACGACTACTTCAATATTATTGACCCAACAAAAAACTAACATTCGACCATTAAAAAAACCCAAAAGTAAAAAACATAATCACTTTTTTAGAAAAGAAAAAAAAGCAAAAAAAATATTGATTAAAAATAAAGAAAGAATAGTCCCTCCTTGGATTTGAACCCAGACCGCCCGGGTTAGTGGTGGGCAAGCCTAAACCTTAGTTTTAAGTTATCCTTTCTTTCTATACATTCATATTGCACAGAAAAATTAAAAAAAAAAAAAAAAATGCTTTACACATGGCCACACCTCAGTGATGGGCTGTAGACGTACAACCAGTTAATGGAAGAGGCACTATTCCCCTCCATAACAAATAAAGGGTTAATAGTTACACAAATAGTTTATAATAATCACGCAATTGATTACTGTATATGTGTTTTTATTATATTTATAGTTATATTATAACTATTTTACTTCAATATTTTATAAAATTGACAAGTGTTACTTATAACACCATGCTTCGAGATCTACACTGATGCTCCAAGACCAAGAGTTTTCACAGCCAAAAAGCGAAACCTGACCAGAAAACGAATGTAAAAATAAGTTCATTTCTAAGGGAGGTGGGAGTGCCCAGCGGGTAGCGAGACGGGTAACTAGCGGGTACCACTCCCACTCCCAGCGGGTAAGGTTAGCGGGTTTTGGAACCCGCCGAAAGAAAGGGGAGAAGACCAAGTTTGGGAGGGTAGTTTGGATGGTACCACCCCCACCATGAAGGGTAGTTTGAGAGGGTAGTTTGTCAAAATGATGTGAGATATCTTCATTGATGAGTTTAAAAAGGTAGTCTAAAGTGGAAGGGTACCACTCCTACCTTCCTAACTAGTGCTAATTTAAAAAAAAAAAATAATTAGGCTATTAGTATATAGACTCTCTTTTTAAGTTTTAATCATTAGTAATGAATTAGATATTATGAATATTCCAATCAAGTATACAGCCTTTGCACAAGAACCACCTACCCAACACCTAATAAGCTAATAACGTCATGCAATAACAAATTTGATTAATTTATTTAAACAATGATATTTCAAAGAACCTTAAAAACAATGAACCAACAAAGCATTAGTTTTATGTTTTATAAATTCTTTTCCATTACTTCATTCAAATTTGACTTTGGTGTGATGGTTATAACCATTTGTGTTGAGTTCTTTCTTGGTATGAGGTTGCTGGTTAGTATTAAATTATGAAACACGAGGATTTGTAACTTTTTTTAAAACAGATGAATTTATATCAAGTATATTTCAGGATGAGCTAGAAAATTTGGTCCGCGTGTTACGACGGGACTGTACGGTGATATTGACGCGTTTTAAAGCCTTTGTGATGCGGCGGGTTTGCAAACCTCGTTACGTGTGTTGCAACGGTGACTATAACGTGACTAATTACATAAAAGAAATTTATGATGTTGTCGCGACACGGTTATACGGATCGAAAAATAGATAGATTGCGGCGCGAGTAAGAGTTAACATTGAAACGACAAATTCGTTAAACGAATATAAAAAAATAAGAAAAAAATCGAACTTTGAGGGGTAGAGCTGACACTAACGTGCTTAAGTACATAAAAAAACGTACGAATTTGATACAAATCGGTTTTGGAGATTGAATCAAAGATAGAAAAAAGTATTATGGTTCATACATTACGGCCAAAATAATTTTAAAAAAATTAATCAAAAGAAAAAAAAAGAAAAAATCTAAAAAGAAAGAAAAAAGAAACAAAAAAGTATTATGATTCATACATTATGGCCTAAGTTCGTTTCGATTGCAGGGTGAGCAGTGGCTTCCTAATTTTGTCGGAATCTTGAAGTCAGCCTTAATCACAAGAGCTCTTGAACGCAGGTCTGCAAATGTTCTTGAATGACTCTGATACCAATTCAAGTGAAAATTGGTAAATCACACATAAATTGGCTAACTCCCAAAACATTTATTGCTATCAAGAAAACTCCTTAAAAACTTGAATACGATGATTAACCCTAACATGGTGTAGACTATAACACAAATTGCTAAACAATTAATTAATATATTCGTATCCTATTCCTACTCGAATAAGATCCTTAACCAACCACTGTCGGTCACAAGAAGTTACCGCAACAAGAACGGCCTCGAATATTCATCAAAACCGACACATTACTATTTGTACAAACAGAAATGCTAGTTATTTGAGATTCATATCAACAATAAGAAACAATACATGAAAAAATCACAAAGGTGCAACTGAAACCTTTTCAACCTCGACTATGTACTCAAGTGTCGTGGAAGGAGGAATCTTTACATGTTCGGAACCAAAATCTGCACCCTCATCTCCAAACGCGAGAACTGGAGCCACTATGATTCTTCGTTTTCCACCGTTCTTCATGGTCCTTAAAACAATTTCGACCCCTTCACACATTCCCTTGCTATAAGGCCTTGATCCAACCACAAGAGCCAATGGTTTTTTATCACTACCAAAGGTATCTACAAACACACCACCATCTCCTACCACCTTTCCCTTGATATCTATGACCACTAAATCCCCTTTCTTTGGTGTAGCACCACCACCCACTCTCAACTCATAGTACCTACATAACCAAAACCAATAATTAATTAATACTTGTCTAACCATTAAATATTTATATTTTTTTTGATGGATTTACATGCATATATGCTAGAAAACAACATCATGTTCACTGCTATGGGATGAATGTACCTTATGCCGTTAGGTAATACAACCTCCTCTTCCTTCTCTACATCTCTGTATCAGTCCAAACAAGAGTGTTCATGTAAAATCAGTACTTGAAACAAAACTTGAAGGGGGTTGTTTGTGTTTGAAATGGTCATTAGTGAACAACTTTACTTGGGTCGGTTTGTAATTCTGGTTCGTCCTGTTTAGCTGCTTACTAGCCATGTTCTTATTGATAAAATTTTTGTTGTAAAAAAATAT
Organism: Smallanthus sonchifolius; assembly: GCA_023525975.1. Lineage (NCBI taxonomy): Eukaryota > Viridiplantae > Streptophyta > Magnoliopsida > Asterales > Asteraceae > Smallanthus > Smallanthus sonchifolius. Next base: position 700,868 of record CM042042.1, read on the forward strand.
ATATTTGCACAAAACAAAAAAAGATACAATGTAGGGCTGGCAAAACATGTCAGACATGACACGATTAACATGGGTGCTAATCACAAACACGACACAATTAACTAATCATGCCCTTTTCTTCAAACACGAGCACAAACCTGTTTATAAATGTGCTACACGACACGGCCTGCGTAACATGATTAATATTACTTATTTAGTGACACGACACGTCCTGTTTAACATGATTAATATTTCCTACTTAGTGACACGACACGACATGTTATGGTAAACAAATAACTGGATAAATATGTATACGGTTAACTAATTGACTAAAATAAGCGGCCAGGGTTTTAGTAATATAAATATTTAAAAAAAATTAAACATATAAATAGGTATTATCGGGTGTAAACATGTTACGACCTGTAGACACGATTTTAAACGTGTCGACATGTTTATGACACGAAACCTGTTAAACTCAAACCCAAACCTATTCAATTCCGTTTCATGTCATGTTCACATGTCTGTATCAGTGACTACCAGCCCAAATACCATGGTTAGAAAGTAGTTAGGGATTTTCATGAATCATGGTTGACTCATAACTTAAGCTGCAGCATAACAAACGTACCTTGTGTTAGCTTCTTGCTGATTGACTTCAAAACGAGTCTTGATTTGTTCAGAGACAACACCAAAAGCTAAAAAACCTGCCCAAGCCAGCCCAGCACCAAGACCAAATCTTCTTGTCAAGCTAGAAGCTATCCAATCTGTTGAATCCACACCACCACGTCGTTGTACCTTATCTTTTGCCACCTCTAGTGGCACCTGTGGCTGACTCTTGCTGAGGGATGGCTGTTGTGATGGAGGCTGAGACGGCGGTGGTGGTTGTGATGATGAAGATAAATGTGGAGTTCTTACTACCGGAGGTGACACAATAGGTGGAGAACCAAAGAAAGTTGCCATTGATGTATCTCAACACACATTAAGGTGTTCTGGAGTAATATGTATACTAATGGTCCCTACCTTATCTCACCCTTGTGATAAGATTTTTATGGCTCATCTATCAAATAAAAGTATAATATAACCTCAACTAAAAATAAAATTACATGTCATCTCAAATTTTAATCGATGGATTTTTTTAATTAGTGAAATCTTATTTTTTTCACAATAATATTTTTTTTTATTAATTTTGTATCTTTTAATTTAATTTTAGTTATTTATGGAGAAAATATTATTTTTCGTTAATTAATTTAAAAGAAAAAAGTCATTTAATTCTTCACATTTATCTCATATGGTTATCTGTAATTGCATCGTGATTGGGGGACGTGATCCACCCTAGGGCGTGGTTGGTGAACCCGTTGAGGCGTGGAAAAATTCACGGGCGTCAGGAATAAGTCGTCGAGATAGATTACCCTTTCTCGACGAGTCGGGAAAAAGGTTTTCACATTTAAAAAATAAAAGATAAATAAAAATTAAAATTACCCCTTTAGCGACGAAAGGGTATTTTTAATTTAATTTTATCTTTATTTTATATTCTAAAATTTATATCTGGTTCACCCTTTTACCGGCGACATGTCATCGGTAAAGGCCTAAATCTAAAAAAAATACAAATTTTAAAAAATTTCCATATTTTTCTAAATAACGATTCAACTAATAAACTGGAAACCTGTTTATTGTAAACCGTTCAAATAATACATAAAACATTCCACAAAACAAACAAAAACTTATATAAAAAAAATAAAAAATCCGGCAAATACTATAAAATGGATAACCAACCAGTTTAACAATACTCAGTAAACATAATAATTTACCAAAACTCAATAAAAACCTATAACACCAACAATATTAACCAATAAGATTAATATTTTAGTGCATTCTCCAAACTACAAATACAACATACAAACCTAATACGCAAATAATTTCTCAAACTACAATAAACCTACAATAAAGGTATTAAAACGCAATAATATCCATCTATTAGTGGACTTGGGTTAAACGAGTAATTTTGACCCATTTAGAATGGGTACGTGACATTTTGACCCATTTATATAACAATGTATGTAATATACTCTGATTCGCAACATAATAACAAAATATATACTTGCCTAAATAAATGTTTTTTTTATCATAACTAATTTTGGGTATACTTATTTTTTTTTTCGTACCCGGTGCTTAACTTAGTTTCTGCATTTGCGCAATGAATCGGGGAGGCCGGACCGTTTCACGATCTGATGTACGCAGTCTTACTCTACACTTTGTATAGGAGGTTGTTTCCCACGGCTTAAACCCGTGACCTTAAGGTCACAAAGCAACAACTTTACCAGTTGCTCTAGTTCATCAACCAAAAAAAAATGTAAACAATAGGCTGTGAATGACTTTTAAGACCATTAAAATAATTAACCATGAAAAAACTATTCATTAAAAAAACCAATAAACAAAGACACCAGGAAGATGAGAATATGAGGGTTTATTGTAATGCACAAAGCACACCTGTTTGGAAACAGCAATCTCATCTCCTCGGGCCAAAACTTTCTTTTGAGCCTGAATTTTTAAAGTTGCTTAATATATAATGTAATATAATTCCTTGAAATATAAGCGAGTAAATAATGGTTATAACAATAACCATAATGTACCTCCTCCAAATAACTGTCCATGGAATCCTAATTAACCGTTTGACTCGACTTGACCCGTACCCATCTAGATTAACCTACAATATATAATCAGTACAAATGAAATACTTTAGGTTGCAAAATGGGCAGGTTGTATAACATGTCAAAAGTCCAAACTCCAAACGGGTAGCCTTTTGTTCAGTTCAAAACAGCTGAAAATTTTTGTTCACCGCGTCCATGAACTACTGATATGATGATAAAACAAGGTTTTTTACAAGCAACTTACAGATACAAACACAATCTCAGAAAATAAGTTATTTTGGATCTGTGTTGTTGATTTACAGAAACCCTGATAATACACTTTAACACTAGTGGCCAAACCATTGCTTTTCATGTTTAGATTAACAAGAATTTTACAAAAAAACAACTCTTTCTATCGAAGATGATGTGGATTTTGTTGCATGTCTATCATAATTATCAAGTTATACAAAACATTTTGAAGAATAGTAATCAAATTTGTAGCAAATTTTAGTTTGTTTGCGTAAAACCTCCTAAATCGCTCAATTAAGATTTAAGACTGCTATTGCAATATAGTTTTTTAATCATAACTAAACATTCATTATTAATAAAGAAAAAAAATTTGTTTGTAGGTAAATCCAACCTGACTTACCCCTACTAAAATGTTAACCATGGTTTAACCTCTTTCTTGTCCACATCAACTGCGGCACCTGCAAAATTAGTTGATTCAGTTGTAAACATAAACGAAATGTTGCAACTATGATCCAACGTATCAAAATAGAAGCATTGCTAATTTAGAAGTCAAAGTTAGATATAAATTTATCAAGATTTAAGACCAAAGCTTTGGCCTTTGACTAAGATCAAGTGAAATAAAATGGTGAAATTAACATAGAAGGTGTCTCTTGCTAAAAATCACAAACTATATATCTTTCTTCATATTTTCAGAATAATTTATTTGAAAAGGAGATCAAAATGGTATTTAATAAATCACATACTTTCTTAATAAATAACCTGTCTTGAGAAAAAATGTAAAATTTGTTGTTTGAACGAAAACAATTCAAATATTTAAATAATCCATGTAGAAACTAATACAAGTCAAAAGGGAATTTAATAAACAAGTACCAGTCTATTTGGACACAGGGAATATGAGAGATAAGGGGCCAGTAGTGGGAGCCTCTTCCATTACACCTTCTACTCAGATTTGGGCATCGAGAGATGTGCAAACTCAAAAGTGAAGGCAACAACGTTTCTGGTAGACATTTCAGCTTTGGGCATGTGTATATGCAGAGATGTTGAAGAGATGTGAGGTGATGGAGTCCCATTGAAAGTGATTCTATTTTATCAAATTCTTCTATGTCAAGTCGAGTAAGAGACGAAGGAAGAAGGTCAGACAACTGCCTAAAATTATTCACTTGGGGTTCACCCAATAAGATTAAGCGAACAAGGGAAGTTGGAAAATTCTGAGGGCCCCACTCCAAGATGGGTTTTTTCTCTTAGCGATGCATATCATCAGCCGATTATATCGGCTGATATCTTGTGATTATATGCATATATTTATTTATTGTATTTGATTTGGTGTATAATTCTGTTTCCTATTTTTCAGTTGTATCATTCCCTATTTAAAGGGTTATCATCTTTCAATGGAGATCATTGAGAATTCTATACCATAAACTACTTTTATGGTATCAGAGCCATTCTGATATCCAACCCTTCCCTTTAACCTTCCGCCGCTTCCTTCTTTCTTTTTCTCCTCGGATACGTCCGATCAAGATGACCAAAGACAATATTGAACAGCCACCAAAAACCCAATCCCTACATCCCGCATACTCTGTAACAAATATACAGAGTAAGATCCGAACCCTAGATGGTACCAATGTCACTTATTCACAATGGATACGGCTGTTTCGACTTCATGCCGTCGCCTACAAGGTGATGGATCACATTGATGGTACTGCTCCTCCGGCATCCTCGTCTGCTGAACATGATGCCTGGAAAGAAATTGATGCGCTTGTCCTCCAATGGATATTTAGCACGATTTCCGACGACCTTCTTAAACGAGTTATGGACAGCAAAACTGCTACGGCTCATGCTGCGTGGTCCAAACTTGAGAAAATTTATCTCAGCAACAAGAAGGCACGTGCAGCATCTTTGGAAACCAAGTTCTGTAACCTGACGTTGTCGGCTTGTTCGTCCGTCGAGGACTACTGTCAGCGGTTGACTGAACTGGCAAACCAACTGGCCGATGTCGATGTCCCTGTAACCGACTCCCGTCTTGTTCTTCAACTGGTAAGGGGTCTCCCAACTGAGTACAATACTACTGCCGCCCTCATTAACCAGACTGGCGTGGATTGGGATCAAGCCGTTAGTATGCTGAACGATGAAGTCTTGCGTTTAGAAGCACAAAAAGGTTCTCATTCCACTGTTTTAGCCGCCACATCTGCTCAAACAACCCCTCAAAACAACCAGCCGGTTCAGTCATCCGCCACCAACTCCTCTTTCACTCGTGGCCGGGGCCGTGGTGGGTCCTGGAACCGGCGTGGTGGCAGGGGACGCGGCAGCAACCGGCAGCCTTATTCTTCCTGGCCCGGTCCACAGCAGCAGCAGCCCGGGTTCCCTAACTGGGCCTGGTGGACACCTCCACCATGCCCCTATCCGACCCAGCAGCAATGGCGGCCCAACAGCAGCTCGATTCAGCAGCCGGCAGCCCAGTCACAGGCCCATTTTTCTGGATTTCCCCAGCAGCAGTTTAGCGGGTACAGTCCTTCACCACAGGGCGTCTACAATGCACTGAGCCCTTCGGATCTCAGCGCCGCATTCAGCAATATGCAGATGAATCAGCCCTCTTCCTCTTGGGCTTCTGACCTCATGGATACAGGGGCAGCATCTCACGTTACTCACGACCAAGGTAAGTTACTAATCCCACATTCTACTCCTGTTTGTAGTAAATTATTGGTGGGCAATGGCAATTTTTTACCAATACACGGATCGGGAACGGGTTTCCATCCCCTACCCAACCGAACCTATGTCCTACCCAATGTCCTTTACAGCCCACAAGTTATCAAAAATCTTATTTCTGTCAGACGTTTTACTCGTGATAATCATGTTTCTGTTGAGTTTGACCCTTTTGGTTTTTCCTTGAAGGATCTCAAAACTAGGAAGCTGCTGTCCCGTCACAACAGCACCGGAGACCTTTATCCTTTCACTCAGCCGCAACTGCCTCCTCAAGCCACTTTTCTTGCTTCTACCAGTCTCCCCTGGCATGATCGTCTAGGTCACCCAGGGGCTCAAGTCTTAGAACTTTTAAGTCGTACTTTTAATTTTCAGTGTAATAAGAGTAAAAACTCACATGTTTGCAATTCTTGTCAAATTTCTAATAGTAAACGTTTGCCCTTTCATGCTTCTAATACTTTTACTTTTGCACCATTTGATATAATCCATTGCGACTTATGGACATCTCCAATCACGAGTAAAACAGGATACAAATATTATATGGTTCTTATTGATAATTTTTCACACTTCGTGTGGGTGTATCCTCTTAAGTATAAGTCTGACACGTTTCCTACTTTTGCCAAATTTCACCGTTTAATTGAAACTCAATTTCACCACAAAATTAAAACCTTCCAATGTGACCTAGGGGGTGAATTTGACAACTTAGCCTTTAAAGCCTTTGCAGACCAACACGGACTGTTGTTTCGGTTTGCATGTCCCCAAACGTCCAGCCAAAACGGTCGGGCAGAACGGATGATTCGTCGCCTAAACGACATCATTCGTGCTCTGCTAATACATGCCAATCTTCCTCCCTCTTTTTGGGTCGAAGCGTTACACACGGCCGTGTACTTGCACAATATTTTACCCACCAAACGTCTCAATTTTTATACTCCCACCTTTGCCCTCTACCTCCGGCATCCCGAGTATGCACACCTACGGGTGTTCGGGTGCGCGTGTTACCCAAACACCTCTGCTACCCAACCTCATAAATTACATGCCCGTTCCATTCGGTGCATTTTTCTCGGGTATCCACCCGATTTTCGTGGGTATAGATGTTTTGACCCAACCACGGGCAAAGTTCACATATCTCGCCACGTGACCTTTGCCGAGCACGTGTTTCCTTACACCATTCCTCAAAGCCCCACCACCTATAATTTTTTGGACGACACCATTCCCCCGGGCTTTACCTTTCATCAACCTGTCCCCAAGCCATCCATTACGGCCCCATACCCCATCACCTATAGCCGGCGTCCTAGGCCACCCGTAGCCCAAACTCAACCTCCTACACACGTACCACCCATCCCCGGCCCAATCCCAGCTGCCCAACCGACCACCACTGGTCTCGGCCCAACCCACGCAGCACACTCTCCCTCAACCGGCCCACCCGTCCCACAGCCATCTCCCACCGCTCCCCCAGCAATCTCCCATCCCATGACCACACGTTCCAAATCTCGGTCCACTACCCACTCGGCCTTTTCTGCCACCACCATCACACCCATCCCTACTACTTATGCCAAGGCCCTATCAGATCCTAATTGGTTAAAAGCCATGCAAGCTGAATTTACTGCTTTACAGGATAATGAAACGTGGGAACTAGTTCCTCGACCTACGGACCGCCCGGTAATTCGATGTATGTGGCTTTTCCGTCATAAGTTTAAAGCAGACGGATCTCTTGAACGTTATAAGGCTAGACTGGTTGTTAATGGTAATTCACAGACAGTGGGTATTGACTGCGAGGACACCTTCAGTCCGGTTGTCAAACCAACAACTATTCGGACAGTTCTATCACTCGCAGTCTCATGCTCATGGCCTATACATCAGTTAGACGTAAAGAATGCGTTCTTACATGGGGAACTCAATGAAACTGTTTTCATGCATCAACCTCCCGGTTTCTATGATCGAAGAGCACCGAATTTTGTGTGTCGTCTTAAAAAGTCCCTTTATGGGCTCAAGCAAGCACCACGGGCCTGGTACACCCGCTTTGCTTCCTATATTACCTCTCATGGGTTTCGTAGCAGTGCCTGCGACAACTCGTTATTTATTTATAATCGGGATTCGTCCAACACTGCTTATTTGTTATTGTACGTGGATGACATCATTCTCACCGCGTCTACTAACACTCTTTTGCATGATATTATTGCTACTTTGTCACGGGAGTTCGCTATGACTGACTTGGGCCGATTACATCACTTCTTGGGTATTAAAGTCTCCCAACAGTCCCATGGTATTTTTCTTTCACAGGCGCAATATGCAAAGGATATAATTGCTCGGGCTTCGATGTCATCTTGTAAACCTTGCACGACTCCTGTCGACCTATCGGCCAAATTAAGCAGTACAGATGGCCCACTGTTTTCGGACCCTACTTTATATCGAAGTCTCGCCGGGGCTTTACAGTACCTCACCTTCACGAGACCCGACATATCCTATGCCGTTCAACAGGTCTGCTTGTTTATGCATGAGCCTCGGGATTCTCACTTTGCTTTCATGAAGAGAATCATTCGTTATATTCAAGGGACTATTGATTATGGTATACGTATCATTAAATCCGCATCTCATTCTTTGGTGGCCTATTCTGATGCTGATTGGGGTGGTTGCCCAGACTCCCGTCGTTCGACTTCGGGATATTGTGTTTTCCTAGGTGATAATCTGATTTCCTGGTCATCTAAACGGCAACCCACTGTTTCGCGATCCAGCGCTGAAGCCGAATACAGGGGTGTTGCAAATGCGGTAGCTGAAGCCACATGGATACGCAATTTACTTCTTGAGCTGCACACCCCTCTTACACATGCATCCGTTGTATATTGTGACAACGTCTCAGCAGTGTATCTTTCTAATAACCCAGTTCAACATCAAAGGACGAAGCACATCGAGATTGACATCCATTTTGTTCGGGATAAAGTTCGTGTAGGTCACATTCGGGTTCTTCATGTGCCTTCCTCATTGCAATATGCGGATATTTTTACCAAGGGGCTCCCACGACAGCTGTTCCAGTCTTTTCGCTCCAGCTTGAGCGTCTGTCCACCGCCCGCTCAATCTGAGGGGGTGTCTTAGCGATGCATATCATCAGCCGATTATATCGGCTGATATCTTGTGATTATATGCATATATTTATTTATTGTATTTGATTTGGTGTATAATTCTGTTTCCTATTTTTCAGTTGTATCATTCCCTATTTAAAGGGTTATCATCTTTCAATGGAGATCATTGAGAATTCTATACCATAAACTACTTTTATTTTCAACAACCCTATTCTAAGGAAAAACAATTTGGGAGGCCAATGCCCACGAGGAAACGAAGCATCAATACTTGGTCAATTTATGATGGAAAGGAGTTTTAACGAGGTGATATTTGATAGTTGAAGGTCAGGAAATGACTCCATGTTTTGACAATCTTGTATCTGCAAACTTGTGAGATTTGATAGCTGAAGGTTAGGAAATGACTTAATACTTGGACAACCATGTATAGACATGCTAGTGAGGTGAATGAAGTTACTCAATTGAATGATTGATTTCAGATTTGTCCAACCAAAAATTGTTACGGTTTCAAGTATTGGCATGCTTGTGTTGTTGATCTTTTCCATTAGTTTGTTACAATTTTGTATATCAAGTGACTTGAGGTTCTGCCCTCCTCCTTGTGTTGATGTTGGGAAGGAGACACATGTAACTGAACTACAACCACTTATACGCAAACTCTCAATGTTGTTTGGACAATAACAACACTCCATGCTGTTACAATATGAGATCTCCAAAATCCTAAGAGACGATAGGATGTTGCTCTCAAATTTATCTTTCTCCTCCTCTTTCTCTCCTAAACTCACCAAGTTTGAACAATTATCTACAAGCAATTTCTTTAAACTCACAAGAACCTTGCTCACCTCTGCTTCTGATCCCCACAAGTATCTTATTTCCTTACATCTAATTATACTTAGTTCTTCAACTGCCCCAAGATAATCCATAACACCTCTCCACACCTCATCAGTAAGCCTATAAATAAAGTATATTTTCAAAATGGTGATTGATGAAGCTATCAAAACAAGACTTCTCAACACACCATCACCACATCTATCTATTTGTAAAACCCTTAGTGAAGGCAGTGCTTCAAGTGAGACGGAAATCAATTTGGGACAATCGTTTATATGAAGCTCTCGAAGGCATGGAAATACTACCTCGTTATTGGTTGACCATACGACATATCACAAAACCTTAGAATTTCAAGTGAAGGAAAAGCAACAACAGTAGTCCCGGTCAAATCCGAACCTATGACTTCAACCTCATCCATGCCTTGAATAAACAACTCCTTAAGTAACGGTAGCTGCCCAAGTGCTGGTAGAGATGTACATTTTCTACAATCACTTATCTCCACATGAACCAACTGATGAAAAGAGGGGTCCCCAACCCAATTTGAAAACTTTATCGCCCCATATGATACAATTACAAGCTTTTTCAATCTATCACTGTGAGGCTTCAACTCATTAAGAACCTCATTTTCAAGTGTTCCTTGCTCGGAACCATCATCCCATTTTAGCTCTAACTTGGTAAGCCTTTTAAGAGATAAGTCCGCCTCTCGTGCATGCATTGGGCTTTGCACTTTGTGCAACCCCTCAATAGAAATTTCCCCACGCAGATTCTTTAATCCCTTAAGCTCAGTTATTGCAAAGCCGTTGTTTCCTCCAACGATGATCTTGGTGAGAGTTTGGAGGCTTTTCCAATCACCAATCCCCAAGGGGAGCTTCTTCAAAAGCCAAGTTCCCCTCATGTCAAAATGACGCAACTTTTTGAGCTTTAAGAAGCTTTTAGGAAACTTAGTCAAATTCTCACAACCATAAACGATCAATGTTTGTCAATTATAAAGATTGCCAACACTCTCCGGCAACTCTTTGATTTCAATTTGAGATAAATTGAGGTACCTCAAGTGCTTTAAACTACCAATGAAATCTGGTACCTCATTTATATAAAAGTGACAAAGAAAGAACTCTTAAAAGTGATAACTGGGGAAGTAAGTCAAGCAATATCAATCCTAACAAATACTGTTATAAATGTTCTCAAACTTCTAGCTCTTTTAAATGCCTCAAGCTTTTGGTAAATTACGTACTCCTCATGAATAAATGACATATGACGGTACTTTGCCATAGCTTTATCTTCCATATCCATATGCTTATCATGCCATAAAAAATATTCTCCAGCAACAAATGTGGCCAAGTCGTTCATAAGATCATGCATCACAAACCGTGATTCTTCATTAGGTGCATGTTGAAAAAATGATCTTGATAACAACTCTTCAAAAGATTCTTGTCCCAAGCGTTCTGGTGACTTGCTTGTATTTGATTGGTTCAAAAACCCTTCTGCCATCCATAATAGGATCAACTCCACCTTATCAAACAAAAAGTCCTTAGGGAACAAGGAGCAATATGTAAATAACTGCTTCAAATGTGAAGAAAGATCGTGGTAGCTTAGCCTAAGGGCTGGGACAATAACCTTCCAATCTGTAGAAAGATCACCCACATTTTTTGAATCCCATATCTTACTATTCAAAACGTCATTCCATGTTTCTTCGTCGGTTTTAGTCCTCAAGAGTCTTCCAATTGCCTTTAAAGCCAAAGGTAAACCATCACACTTTTCCACAATGCCTTCAGCTTTTGGTTTAAGTGTTGGGTGTGAATCAAAGTTATCTACACCCAATGCATGTATAGCAAATAAAGACAAAGCATCTCTATCCGTCAAACTCTCCAGATGGTCTAAATGATGAAAACCTAGCATTTTGAGCAATTGCTCCTTGCGAGTTGTCATGATTATCCTACTTCCAAGAGCCCCCAAATGAAATGGGCGCACTAGATCCTCCCAATCATCATAGTTCTCAGACCACACATCATCAAGTACTATTAGAAATCGTTTGTCCTTAAACTGCTCTATAAGAGCCATTTGAAGCTGATTAAAATCTTTAAATCCCTTGTTTTCTCTAGTCACAGAATGAAAAATGGTTTCGCTTATCTTAACCATATCAAAATCATCAGAAACACAAACCCACGCCTTGAGTTCAAAGTGATCATTCACCTGTGTATCATTATACAAAAGTCTAGCTAGAGTGGTCTTACCAACCCCACCCACAGGGGCGCAACTTAGTGTACCTCCTGATTTTTCGCTCCGTAGTGTTAATTTATACGTATTCGGGCGAAAATTTTATAGGTATTAAGTTCCGGCCCCCCTGATAGGAAAGAAAAATTATAGGATTCCGCCTCGGCCTCCCCGACGTTTTTCTTCAAGCTTCGCCACTGCCCACCCATACCAACTATAGGTAAGATGCTAAAGTTCTCCTTAGATGGAGCATCCCTCAACAACTTGTTGAGCAATTTCTCTTTCTCACCTTCTCGTCCAATAACATTAGATTCTTGCAAAGAGGTCTCGTTTCCTCTGTTAGTATTTTTCTGTTTTTCATCTTTCACAATCAGACCAAGATCAGCCTTTTGTTTTTCTAGATTTTGTAACATTTTGGTGATACTATCTAACTTGTGATACAATCTATGACTTAGTGATAACTTTGTGCAGCAAGTTGGGACGATGAAGTTTCTTACCTTGTTGGTGATTGCTCCTGATTCCTGGTTCAGCTCATAATGCATAGCTTCGGTAGCCATATCGTCGAGTACGTCGTCAATATCATAAGCCAAATGCTGGAGACTATTGAGCCATAGTCCAACAGACTCATCAGTTATTTACTTGTGAGAAGCATCATTAAGCAGAGCTTGGATATGGGACAACACGATCCCCAGTTCATTAAGCTCGGCATGAATTCCCTGAGAACGAGCATATTTGTTCCAGGCTTCATTGGTGAGTTTCTGAAAAATGACTTTGAGGAGAGCAGAAGCAGCGGTTTCAGCCATTGTTAACAGTGAAGATGTGAAATGGGAATGGGAGAGTGAGTAGTTGGTGATAAGATGAGTGAAGAGCTTCAACTTTTTTATGGTCATTTGAACCAATTGTCTTGGTCTAACACTAGCTTTTTTATATTCTTTTGCATATTATTTTATGGATTATAATGCCAATTGTCGTATTAATTTTTATGATAATTAAGAAATGTAATTTAAAATAATAAAACTGATTTATAAAATATAGGGAATCGTTTTAAAAACTAATTTACTTACCGCAGTTCCTTGATTGAAAAATCAACTTATAGGGTGAAGGGGGCATCCGCGTCGTCGACATGGGCGAAGTTTACTCCCTACCCCCTCTCCTGATTTTTCGCTCAATAGTGTTAATTTATACGTATTCGTTCGAAAATTTTATAGTTCCGGCCCCCTGATAGGAAAAAACATCCCGCCCCCTGCGTTTTTCTTCAAGCTTCGCCACTGGTCGCCGTCGCAGGGCTTCAGCGGCTTTCACGTCGCCACCCTCACTACGCCGTGCAACGGCTCCATTTCACGGCGTCCTAGCGTAGCTCCATCTCAACTCACAAAAGGACCGTTGGGATGTTTGTGCCTAAAATAAATAAATAAATAAAATGTTGAGATTAAAAATAAAAGAACTTGGAAGTCGGAGACGATGGTCACAAGAATAGTTTTAAGCCCACCTGGAAGTCGGAGACGAGAGAGATTGACTGTGTTTGGTTGTAAAGAAAGAATTGTGATGGTTTTGCTTCCCAGCACACACTTTTAAATGTTGGATAGATTGTATTTTTTTAAACTTTTTTTTCTGTACGATTTTCAATAAAAAATTATTAGTAATTATTTAATTTAATTGTTTTTTTTTAATTTTAATTAAAAAAATTGTTTGTGGCTTCAATGGGCTTGGGTGCCACCACCAACGTGGCTTCGTAGGGGTTCATGGGGCTTCAAATGAGGTATCAGATTGTCATTCGCGAGTGTGAGGCTTCAAGGGGCATAAGGGCTTGGGTGCCCCCCCACCCAAGGGAATCGTTTACACATTCAAAAGACAGACATTAATTGTAAGACAATCCGTTGTGGTTTCACGCCCTTCTCTTTCACGCCCCGCCACATCAGTGCCACATCACAGGCCAAAGGTGGCTCAGTGGCATGTGCTGCCGCGCGGGGCACATAATTTTGAGGGGCCTAAAGTTTGTAATATATATATATATATATACACATATATTATATAAAATTATATTTTATAAAAAACTATAAAGTTTGAACCAATTAAAATTCAAATTTATTTTAACCCAAATTTAATTTAAACACAATGTTTTTTTAACCCAATTAAAAATATGATAGGTTTATGACTTTATGGCTCAATTTCATTTAAACCAAAAGAAATATAAACCTAGGTTAGGTTTATGACTTTATGCTAGAATATTTTTTTAAAATATAAGTTCATATTATATGGATCTTTCTCTCTGGTCACGCTGGTAATTTGAAATCTCGGAGACGTCTCTGACACAGGGGCAATCACTGTCCAGAATCACTAAGGTGCGTAATGATTTCACGGCTTCACGTCCCGCATTTAATTTTAAGTTATTAAATCTTAAACTTAATATTTAATTAAAAAGAAAAAAAGAAAAAGGAATAATGAGTCGTATGAAATTTGGTTTGGTTCCCATTCCCTCGTAATTCTACCCAAGCCTCCTTTCACGTCCTCTTTCACGCCCACAGGGGCGGTGTTCCACGCCCATAAAGGGGCCAGGTGGACCACGCCCCCCCCACGCTACCACTACACTTAGCCTAATGGTGTGGTGTCAACAAAATTAAATACTCACTTTAGATAATTGTAATCGTTTATAAAACCCATGGGTAGCAACACCTAGATAATTTAGAAATTTGAGGTGTGTAATTAAATACTCACTTTAACTATTTCTTTACTCTTGTTAAATTTTGATCAAAAACATTATGCATCTTTTAACTAATTCCAATCTTCTCATTTCAAGATTACAATGTAACATGGAAATATTGTTATATATTTGTTCCTTCTTTCCAAACCAAATGTCAATATAGAATCACAAAATAGTATTGAACGATGTTGCACTCGAACACAGTACAAACTAAATCAAAATAAATTGCAGTACTTACAAGGATCCTTTCAGAATTCTTGAATCACTATCGTATCAGACCCGATGTAAAACACATTCGCCGACGAGTATTGTGAACGGAAACGGAAAATCTCGAGTAGAAAATCTTAGAATCGTGATAATCACAATTAGATTAAATCATTTGAGAACGTTTAATCAGATTAGACTAAGATCGTATATCAAGAACGAATCTGATTTTCCTTTGGAGAAGAGAAACCGTACCACCGATTGGAAAAGATAGGAGTAACATGTTCCAATTAGGCCACTCAATACGGATTTTACATGGTATACACCCTCGGGTATACTATGGTGAGTGAGCTAATTGGAATACTTTTAAAATTTGATTACTATTCTGTGGTGTTTTCCGGAAAAGATATGAACGAACAGGAGAGTCCCTCGAAACTTCCGTGTATTTAGGATATACTTCACGGTAGAGGTGAACAAAAAAACCGGTTTAGAAGTGTTTCATGAAATGCTTTCCGACAAAGACAAACTTTAAAAATGTTTCATGAAATGCTTTCCTCAAAACCTCGTAGTAAAATTCTAAAGTTTCCGCCTACGAGTTGGGACATTTTAAAAGACGTAACTGAATTGCTTGAAGTTTTCAAAACCGTCACCACTTTTTTATCCGGTTTTTATTATCCCACAAGTCCATTAACTCTTAAACAAATATATTTAATGGCTAACAAGTTGTATGAATTTGAAAATAAAAGCACTCTTTTTACAAAAATGATAGAACCGATGAAAGAAAAATTAGTAAAATATTTTAAAGAAATGCCTCCAGTTATAACTTGTACCTCCGCGTTAAACCCTCCCATAAATGAATTCGGGGTTGAAACGTTGATTGATAAAATTACTTACGCTTTGAATTTGGATAGTGAAAACATCCATTTTGCACAAGGCACAAAAACATATTTTAACAAATGTTTACAAGATTTATTTGATGTTTATTTACATAAATATGGTACAACTCCGACTCCACATGATACAATGGGTAAATCATCAAGTGGTAGCTCGAGGGATCTTAATGTTAAAATTCCATTATACAATTTGCTAATTCCTTTTTGTTTTTCTTTCTTTGTTTTCTTATCAAATGGGCCTCCCCTGATTTCTTGTTGAAGACTATTTGGTGTTTAGGGTTTGGGCCAATTGCAGCCCAATTTGCCCCCCTTATATTCAGCAGATGGCATGAGCCCAAATTGTTGCAAGGAGTGTCCGTGTTCTATTTTCTAGGTCAAATTCCTCAACTGCTCATCTATTTCAATTTCATCATCAAGAAAGAAAGATTTATGTGTCCTCCGGCCATGCTTCGCCGAAATCAGAGGGTGAAGATTCTTGTTTCCTTTCTTGCTCCGCTGATTGCGCATTCAACCGTTTGGATCATTGCACTATATATTGTGGTTGCGGGACTCGTCTCAAATGACCAGAAACCTAAAAAGGTTCCCTTTGTTCTTACCATTTATTACAGTTCTGGTCCGAGTTGTTCTTTGGTTACCGGCACTATTGGCCGAGTGTATTACGGTTCTTTGATTTGTTCTTGTTTTGAGTTCAATTGATACCGTTTGATCTTGTTTACTCTTTGTTTTTATTTGAATCGAATAATACCACTTTTTTTTACAGTTAACTTGAATTTATATAACGAAATGTTAAATAAATTTAGTAAACGGGCTCGAGGTAGCACCCGAGTAGCGAACTCGGAAGGTATATTGGCACAAACTTTTTATCGTTTATGCCTCCTTCCATTTTTTAGGATTTTGATATTTTGGCTTGGTGGAAAAAAACGAAGCTTCGTTTCCGATTCTTTCCGCCATGGCCCGTGATCTACTAACCGTCCAAGCTTCCACGGTAGCTTCGGAATCTGCGTTTTCTTTTAGTGGCAGGATCTTATCAATACGAAGGACTAGACTCACCCCCGTGGCGATGGAAATGTGCATTTGCTTGAAGGACCATTTGGATGCGATGGATAGGATACAAGACCAAACTTCTCTCAAAGACGAACATCAAGCCGAAGAAACCATACACAACAACGAGGTTGATCTTGGAATATCCGAACCAGTCACCGATGAAGAACTAGCCGAAGAAGATAACGCTCAAGAATAATCAATCAATATTCCAAAAAAAAAAATATTGTCATTTGTAATGTTTTCCCACTTTATAATTTTATCTTGTAATGTTTTGTAATTTCCGAACTTTTCGAATATCAATAAACGTAGAACTTTATGTTTTTATATTTGTTATATTTTTTTTTGATTTTTTATTAAATATATGGAATTTTAATGATTTTTTTTTTATTAAAAACCGGTTTAATACCCAAACCGGGTACAACCCGACCCTAACCGGTTTATGCGGTTAGGGGTTTCCATGTCTCCAAACCGGGTTAACCCGAACCGGTTTATGGGCAAACCGGTTTTGACCAAACCGGTTCGCTCCGATTTAAACCGGTTCGGTTTGGAAAAACCGTTTTGTGCTCCTCTACTTCACGGACCAGATTTTGCAAATTCAGTCAGTTCCTGGGTCAAGGCCCAATCATAGAAATTAACTAAAAACCCATAATAAACATATGGCCCAATAAGAATAAACAAAATCTAATTAAACACAACAAATAAAATTAGTTTAAACGAGCCTCCACTATCACATCTCCTAAGTCGTATAATTAATAATATTTATTCGATAATCAAATTAATCCAATACAACTAAAATATGTTGATAACATTAAAATTACCAACAAACATACTAGATATTGTTTAGATGGAACAATAGAACACCTTGAATTTTTTTATATAATATTTGAAAACATTTTTATTTATGTAATTAGTAGAAGTGAATTCCACCTATATATTTTGTTGGGTTGAACTCATTTAAAGAATATCCTAGTTGTTACTCGTTGACGTAGGCCAGTTTAGACCGAACCACGTTAAACCTCGTGTTCTTTACTGCTTTCGTGTGTGTGTTCATGTGTGATCATGTTTAATCCCAACATCCGGTATAAGAGCTTTGGCTCGAGATCAGATCACACGAATCGTTGAGTGTTTGCCGCCGTCAGATTAGGGTTCTGCTGCTACAGTACCGCGCGAACAGTAAACGCGTGAACAGTAGCCCGCTACAGTGATGCTGTGAACTGAATTTTGATGATTTATGCCTTTTCTTCAAACTGGTTTGATTGCTTCTTATTCATGTTCTTAACTGGTAGGTGTATTGCGTGATGGTAACTGTTGTTGTTTGTTTGTCTTTTTTTATTGCCTCGCTTATTTCTTTTCGGTTGCTTCTAATAAAATGGAAAGGGAGTAGATAAGGGACAAAGGGTGGGAACAGTTAAAGACAGTTGTAAAAAATAAACTACTTAACTAGAAACAAGAACAATCGGTTCGATTACAATCAGAGACGACTTAGCCGAAAACAAGAACCAAACACTTGAACTAAAAAAAAGAGCTAAACAAGCAGAATTCAACTTGAAAAACTTTTACATTGAAATAGATAACATTTATCTTTATTTCCACACAAATAGTAGCAAATTAAGAAAATACAAACTTATTATTAAGGATCACAATTAACTTGGGGATTTATTGAAACTTAAAGCTGATTTTCCCCATAATTGTGATCCACAATACATTTAACACACAAAATACGAATGGCATACAAAGGAGATTGATACACGCTTGTTCTTATCATGCTTTAGCCTTCTTCAGTTTTTGGACTACTTCGATTGCTTTTTCCGCTTTGATCGGTGCACCATTCATGACTTCATCTTCTTGTTCAACATCGGTTAGACTTCTTTTTCGGGGTTCAAATAGTTTGTTCTCGGAAAGAAACTGTTTGAACCAAATTGCTGATTTCTTCGGGTACCTATGGAGACTGTTCTTATAATCAACATAGTTCATTCCAAATCGAAGAGTATACCCCGAATTCCATTCATAGCTATCCGTGAATGACCACGCAAAGTACCCCATAACCAACGGCTTCGTAAATAACCGAAAACTGTAAAAAATATCTGGTTAATAATATAACGCCCTAAAAATAAATGCTAAATAGAATTCTCACCAAACAAGATGATACAATATAGGGAAAATTCCCAAAATAAACATTTTTATTTTCAAATTCCTTAAAACAAACAAAGAATTTTCAACTTCCCGAAATTAAACATCAAACTTTCGCACAAAAATTGTTAAAACTTGGCGAATTCGCCGAGTTACGTGTCTCATTTTTAAACTTACACGTGATTTTCGCCGGAACATTTACCTAACTCGGTGAAATTGTCTAAACATGTTTTCGTCGTGTTTTATTGATGTTTCGGCGATCGGGTTACTTTAATTTAATTTATATTTTTTTATGTAATTTTCGCCGAAATGCTTTCTAAAACCGGGCATTTCACCTGAATATTTGAATAAGAGAACAAAACCCCTGAATATTTTGTACTTATATTAAAAGATTCTATAAGCTTTCAAAAACTTTGATAATATATTTGAATTTTGTTATAAATTTTATAAAACTCTCAACATATTTTTTGATAAAATTTTATGATTTTTGTTGGGATTATAAGTTAGTGTAACACTATATAGTAGTTATTAAGATCATGTCATGGTGATGTTTGATGATAAAATAATTCAACTTTAAGTACACTAAATGAAATGAGACTAACGAATTGGCTCTTCTGATTGCATCAAGATGCCATTTGAGGTATTTTAGTCGAAATGCATCATCTCGAACTTGCTCATAAGTTTTTCCCTTACTAAATATCTTCTTCTTATCGTCTCCCTTTTCGTCCTCTTCGTTATCGTCCTTACCGTCATAGTAGTCGCTCTCGGGAGCTCCTGTCACAAGGTACCAATAACACCAGCATTAGTTCTGACACATTGATTTAACCACAAATTGATACACTTTTTTTTTACCATTCTCAGTGATGACGATATATTTTTCAAATTTGTAGGTTTTCTTAATGTAATGCAAGAGCTCAACAAGCTCGTTCGCACAAAGATAAACCCATGATCCAGGAAAAGCCTGAAAATTAAGTCGTGTTAAACTTGGTGAAGTAATCCAAATTCCAATTTGTTACGTGTTTCTTTTGTAAGCTTCTAGTTATCGATCTTACCGGATCTCCTATGTTAACGCCTTTGGAATCTTGTCCTGAAACACGAGAAAGAATTTGGTTTATGTAAAATGTAACAGTTCATTTGCAAACACCCAATGATTGGGTGTCAGAGAATGCCAGTTAATTACCATTTTAACTGAAACAGTGATTCCCAATCACGGTTTCAGTGTTACCATTTTAACTGAAACTGTGATTCGTAAGAACGGTTAACCATTTTAAGAAGGTGTGGTTGTTTTAGAACCGCACATTTTGCTATAATAAAAATCGCCCCTTTTGTTTACTTATGTACTTATAATACTACACGTTTCAATTACTTTATTTCAAAATCAGTAACTTTATTACAGACACGTCTCTCGATAATACCATTTTGAACTGAAGTCGTGATTGGGAATCATGGTTTTAACATTTACCGCGTTTTTTTTGTCAATGCAACCATTTGCCATTTTTTCAAAAATATTCCATTTTGAAAAAAATTCGTAACAGAAGATGGAGCTTTAAGTCTTTTTAAATCACCTGATGCCTTGTAGTGACTATCTGTCGTAAATCCGTCAGAAAGACCAGAAGACTTTTCGAGTTGAGCGTAATTTGCAGTGTAGTAGTTTACTCCCAGAAAATCATAGGATTGTATCAACTTTTGTTTCTGTTCTTTAGTGAATACATGCAACTTTCGACCGTCCTTGCTGTTAACAGATGGTTTAACCGCGAATGTTTGCATGCTTTTCGGCCAAGTACCACTTGTCAATGGCTCCATAAACCTGTAATACGAGGCATGTGTTGGCCCAGATCGATATCAAGTTATCAACCACAAGAAATCAAGATTAACTCCTTTAACAAAAAACTATTTTAGACTCATATTCCAATTGTAAATAAAAGGAAACCAAATCAACAAAATATAAACTTATCTTTACCATATGTGAATCTAATCAAGATTAACTCCTTTAACATGATCATATATAACATGTAATTTGTATGCTTACCATCCAAACATAAAATCATATGCATACTCGACTGCTTTCACATCTTTTTCGTGATCCGCTGGCATATGTTTACCGTGAAAAGGCTTGAAAAAGTTGGTGTCAAGAGTGATTCCCACTTCACCTTTTTGAACAAACTAAACAAATAATGTAATTATAAATCTCGTGCACAATGTTATATAGTGGATTGAAGTCAATAATAGTAAGGATGGGTCAAAGTCATAGGTCAACAGTTTGGAAGTGATTTGGTCAACTGTTGAAAGGTTTTTAATAGTTTGGGCAAGAAGTGACAATTTGGTAAAGATGAAGGGTTAGTAGAAGACACAAGTTGAGGGACTGGTTGTGTCGTTCTAAAAGTTTGTTTGTTTGTTAATATTCTGTTAACTTTGGTTTAGGGTTAATAAGCTTTCAATTTTGGGGATTTTAGTTTAGTTCTTAATTTTATTCGATCTGTAATCAATTTATGTTCCCTTTGTATTCGTTTGGTCGATTTCGTTTCAATAAAGCAAGAAACATTTGGTGTGTATCTTTTGATCTTGATTCTTCTTTAATTCCGCATTACAAGTTACATATAAAACTAAAAAGGTATCTTTTAACTTGAGGGTACCTTAAAATCTTGTTGATACTTTCTATAAGCAGCTGCATGACAGTTGAGTAGATGGTATGCTACGGTATATGGCTCGGTTTCCGGGTCCCCGTCTTTGCCCTTTCCACCCCTACCTGGTGCAAAGTTACCTTCTACATAACCACCATAGGTGAACCGGTATGGCTCGTTTAACGTCACCCAATGCTTCACCCGATCTCCAAACTCCCAGAAGCAGATTTCCGCGTAATTCACAAAGTCGTCACTAATGTTTAATTACTATTATATCTGTTGAGGTACACAAATAACTATATATATATAATCTGTACTTACATAATTTTGGGACTTAAGAAACCCATGTATTCTTCTTCCAAAGCATTTGGAAGATCCCAGTGGAAAAGAGTGACAAATGGCTCAATGTCATTGGCTTTTAACTCGTCTATTAACTTGTTGTAGAAATTGATGCCTTCCAGATTTTTGCCCATACTTACTTTCCCACCTGTACGTTCAAACCATAGTATGTCTTCAAAAAATCTTACCGGTTAGAAACTCATGTATTGCACGGGTTAAATAAATTCAATTTGTTGTAAACCAGCAGTTTTTATGGAGAATTGTATGTTAGATGTCATCAGTCATTGGTAAAAAAAGAAATGATAAAAATTTAAGAATTATAAATAAAAAATAGTGAATATTTAATATTTATAAAATTGTATTTTAAGATAATATATAATTTAAATCTTTTTATTATTTAGTAAATTTTAATAAAATATTAGAATAAATTTTAGATATTTAATTATTTAAAATCATTATTATTTAATAGGAGAGATGGTTATGTAATAGGAGATAGAGACAAGAAACAAAATCTAGAATTAATCAGAAGTTAACACGTGTCGGATAAAGTTATTCATTTATTATAATAACATAACGATTAACCTGGTAATATCCTGGACCAGGAAATCGAGAATCTGAAATGCTTTACACCCATTTTCTTCAGTAACTGAACATCTTCCTGCATGCACATAAGTTTAAGCAAAGTATGAGAATCATTGTTTCTACACCTAAAAGTAATACGAGACATTAATATTACCTTCATTTTATGGTAAAAATCAATAGTGACACATGCATTTGAACCGTCGGCAATTAGTTCTGCAATGATTGTTATCCATTAAATTATATCGAATTGAAGCTACAAAAACAGTTACAGATCGAGAGATATACGTACCAGGGTGTCTCATGGCATAACAATCCCAAATATGTAAGCCTTTACCGTCTGCATTCCAACCACCTTCAATCTAGAACTCAAAAACTAACAACTTTAGGTCGCGTTGAAGGATTAAATCAATTTTTTTTTTTCTTAAAATGGTCTATTTTTAAAAAACAAAGTGGTAAATGGTATGGGTTAAACCAAAAAAGTGGTAAATCGTAAAACCGTGATTCCCAATCATGGTTTTAGTAGCTCAAAATGGTATTATTGAGAGACGTGTTAGCGATAAGTTACTGGTTTTGTAATAAAGTAACTAAAACTGTTCTTACGAATCACGATTTCAGTTAAAAAGGTAACACTGAAACCGTGAATTCAGTTAAAATGGTAATCTTCTGGCATGTTTCTGACACCCAATCATTGGGTGTTTGCAAAAATGAGCTGAAACAATGATTGAGAATCACGGTTTTACCATTTACCACATTTTCCAGTCAACACATACCATTTGTCACTTTGTTTTAAAAAATATACAATTTTAAGAAAAAATTCGGATTAAATCAACATGTTGTTAGTTAATTAGATATATATACTTACTTGATAAGCAGAAGTTCCTACTCCAAACATGAAATCAGAAGGAAAATCAGTACGTTTGATGTTAGGATCATTGCTGTAATCAGATTTGACAGAAATCAGTTCTTCGGCCATTACGAATCAAACGAGGAGAGTCGAGAAAAGATCGATCTTAAACGACTTTTGAATCACAATGGTGAAGAGATGAGTGGTGAGTATTTGCATCATATGGTCCGATATTTATAGCCACCCATGTTTGAGATTACATCATATATCTTTGCAACGTTATAAAAACCACGTGGAATATATAACCGAATAAATCAGTGGCGGATCTAGGAAAAAAATCCAGGGGTATCTAAAATTTCGTTCAGGGGTATCTGGATACATAAAACGGTAAAAAAAAAAAATTCCCGCTGTGCGTCGAAAATTCCCACTACGCGTCGAAAGTTGAGGGGTACCGACAGGTACCCCTGCCCTCCACATACATCCGCCCCTGGAATAAATGGGTAAGAGTTTTCAAAACAAAACAATACTGGATTCAGAAATCTTTATAATTGCTCCGGCAGCTATAGAAAAGGGGAAAAAACAATACAATTTTAAAATTTTGATTTCTTCGATCTGAACGGATCTTGTTAAATGAATTGATCCATTGTTCTATGCCTTAATTAATTCTTAGTTCACTTTTTCCCACTCGGACCCGTCGTACTTCCTTTGACTACTCCTGAGAATTGAGATATAGTGGAAACATTTTTTACGGTGCACAGTGGGGAGTGAATCTGAATTCTCTTAACTTATCAACACAGACGACCATGAAAGCAGTGGCGAAGCTTGAAGAAAAACTCGGGGGGGGGGGTCCTGTCAGGGGGGCCGGAAATTAATACCTATAAAATTTTCGGCCAAATACGTATAAATTAACACTTGTGAAAGCAAGACTCTGCGTTCTCCAAGTGGTTGATCTTAGCTTAGTTTGCAAGCCGCTGCTTCATTGTGTATAGTGATAACGCTTTCTCTTTCTTATCGCTTCGCCCCCTCGTATAGTAAGGGAAATTTGGTTTCGTGACTTTCTCTTATACTTATAGGGGTCTATTTTCTCTGACTTGACTCAGCTTGACCCACTTGACTCAGCGGTTAGAGTATCTCTTTCATACGTCGAGAGTCATTGGTTCAAATCTAATAGTGGGTAAAAACCAACTAAAAGCCCCGCTTTTGCCAGCATGGCAGCAAGCATGGACTTGTCGTAAGGACTCAACTGAATGACCAAAGCATCGGTTGCTTCCACTTGTGGGCTTCTTAGAGCGCCTTGACACCTTAATATTAGCTCACCCCCCCCCCCCCTCCCCCCTCTTTTCCACAAGTTGGTGGAGAACATAAGAGCCAGAAACCCCAACGGGAACCCGTCATCGCGCCACACGATTCTTTGGCGAAGCGCTCTCTCAGATGTTTACACTCCTGCCCCCGCAAGCGAAGAGGTTTCAAGATACTAGTCGACCGAGTGAAAGTGAATAGCTCCGAGCAAATCTTCTAGAAAGTGTACCCTTTGTCTTTACTCTTTCTATCTTCTAAAAAGAACTGAAAAAAGAATCTTTTTTAGCATCGTGATAAATTTAAACGCACCAGTTGTAAAAACATAATGACAAACTAAATGTCTTGTAGAAATTTGGCGTCAAACTAAACGCCATGCTGAAACTTGGCGTCAAATTTCAACATGACGTTTAGTGTTTCATTCTGTTTTACAACTGGAGCGATTTTACACTCTTGACGTCAAATATTAACATGGCTTTTAGTTTGTCACTGTCTTCTACAACCGCGTCGTTTAATTTTATCATGACTCTAAAACGTCATTTACAAAAAAATGGGGAAACGGGGAATCATGTGTTTCTATGTGTTTCACATGTGAAAAACTAATAAAAACTTATTTTCAAATGTGAAAAACTCATTTTTACGTAATTTTCTTCGAATGTTTTGTATATAAACATATGAAAATCCGTTCTAACAAAAAAAATTGGTTTTTGCAAAAATAAATCTTGTTTTTAATTTTTTTTAAACGGCTTTTAAATGTGTTTATATGCAAAAACATCAAAGAAAATTATTTAAAAATGAGTTTTTTATAACTTATTCACATGTGATATATATGGTTCGCCGATTCCACATTTTTTATAGTCCCCAAAAAAACTTCCCAATATACACATACATACATATGTATCCCTTTATTTTCGTATCTAAGCACCCTCACACCTAAAATGTGGTTTAGATAATCAATCACGGTAGTTGTATTATTAATATCATATTAAGTGAACATGGGAGTATTGAACAGCATATAAAAGTTGTAAAAAATCATGATATGTGCTACAACATGATTTATTGACGAAAACTAAGACGGCGTTTGGTTCATGTAATTCATTGGATTTGGATTTGGAATTTAAAGAATTCATTTGAAATCTTTAATGTGCTTGGTTAGCGTATTTGTTATTAAATTTGTAATATAAAAATTCATAACTATTTAAAATTGTGATGGATTTTAAATTACATTAAAACGGGAAGAGATTTTGAATTCTATTAGCTGAAGGATTCGAATGTAATTAACTAGGTTAGATACTCATATACTATACGGGGTTGTTCAATAGAAAAATAAAAGTACAATAATGTATAAAAAAATTTAAAATAATCTATACAACAAAAAATAAAATTCTTTGTTTCCTTAATAAAGTAATAATTAGAATTCAATTATTATATTATTTTTCTTAAAAAATAAAAAACATTAAGATAATTAAATTTTAAAATTCAAACTTACTTAAAATTAGAAAAATTAAAAGATTTTAATGAAAAAAAATATGGTAATAATATGTGGCATTCTTTGGAATCATTTATTAGAATAATGATTTTGATTCTAAATTCCTTCTTTATTAATATTGTTATATTATAAAAAAGAAAAGAACAAACAATACAACTATCAACACCTCACCATTAACGTCGTTTAATTTTATCATGACTCTAAAACGTCATTTACAAAAAAATGGGGAAATGAGGAATCATGTGTTTCTATGTGTTTCACATGTGAAAAACTAATAAAAACTTATTTTCAAATGTGAAAAACTCATTTTTACGTAATTTTCTTCGAATGTTTTGTATATAAACATATGAAAATCCGTTCTAACAAAAAAAATTGGTTTTTGCAAAAATAAAACTTGTTTTTAATTTTTTTTAAACGGCTTTTAAATGTGTTTATATGCAAAAACATCAAAGAAAATTATTTAAAAATGAGTTTTTTATAACTTATTCACATGTGATATATATGGTTCGCCGATTCCACATTTTTTATAGTCCCCAAAAAAACTTCCCAATATACACATACATACATATGTATCCCTTTATTTTCGTATCTAAGCACCCTCACACCTAAAATGTGGTTTAGATAATCAATCACGGTAGTTGTATTATTAATATCATAATAAGTGAACATGGGAGTATTGAACAGCATATAAAAGTTGTAAAAAATCATGATATGTGCTACAACATGATTTATTGACGAAAACTAAGACGACGTTTGGTTCACGTAATTCATTGGATTTGGATTTGGATTTGGAATTTAAAGAATTCATTTGAAATCTTTAATGTGCTTGGTTAGCATATTTGTTAATAAATTTGTAATATAAAAATTCATAACTATTTAAAATTGTGATGGATTTTAAATTACATTAAAACGGGAAGAGATTTTGAATTCTATTAGCTGAAGGATTCGAATGTAATTAACTAGGTTAGATACCCATATACTATACGGGGTTGTTCAATAGAAAAATAAAAGTACAATAATGCATAAAAAAATTTAAAATAATCTATACAAAAAAAAATAAAATTCTTTGTTTCCTTAATAAAGTAATAATTAGAATTCAATTATTATATTATTTTTCTTAAAAAATAAAAAACATTAAGATAATTAAATTTTAAAATTCAAACTTACTTAAAATTAGAAAAATTAAAAGATTTTAATGAAAAAAAATATGGTAATAATATGTGGCATTCTTTGAAATCATTTATTAGAATAAGGATTTTGATTCTAAATTCCTTCTCTATTAATATTGTTATATTATAAAAAAGAAAAGAACAAACAATACAACTATCAACACCTCACCATTAACCCCCCCCCCCCAACCCCCCTACCACCCACAGGCCACAACCCACGTTAACCTGAAGGAAGTTTGGAGAGTCGACTAGCTAGTAGTTGAGATAAATGTGTAAATTCGATCTAATAGGCGTATGAAATTCAGTCTGAACAAAATTTCTCATACATCAGAACATCAGAAGGCAGGAGCATGTTATGGCCCGCATTAGGTCCGCTATTCTTGGACATAGGATGAAGTCTTATCTACGTGTGATTTAATTTGTATAACTTTTTATATTAAAAAAAGTCATGCGGGCTCGTATTTTTTAGTAATATTTTTAAGGTGTAATCGTGTACGTAATTTATGTTAACCTGTAAAATAAATGGTAAGATAGAAATAGATTCATCTAATTTTGGTATAACCATTGATGCTGGCCGGTGGTAGTCTGGTGTTGAGGTAGAGCTCAAGATTAAATAGGTCTTGAGAGTTTAAATCTTGATGTATAACTCGTATTTTCAGCCTAGATTAGATTGGGTTTTCCTGATCCGAAAATAAAGAGAATTAGTTGTTCTTTTCTAAAACAAAGAAAATCTAATTTTGGTATAAACTCAAACATGTCTTTGACTAAACATACATAGTCCACCAACCAAGAGGTTGGGTAGTTCAAGTAAAAAAACGACCAATTGTTTGATGCCACGGGGACAATGACCCAATCACATTCTGAGCACGTAGAACTCATTTCCTTTTTAATATATTTTAATATAGGGTTATCTATACTACCTAATAAACAAATAAATTAGGATGACACTTGTCATAATTTTATGACTTCTCACTCTTATTTTCTCGTCTCTCTCTTATTAATAACCATCTCTACTATTTTAGACAACTAAATTAATTATATGTTTCAATTTTTATCTATACATTTTTTAATTTAAAATTTTTTTATCTCAATCATACTTTTATTAATTCTATAAACTGAAAACAATTTTACACTTAGCTAGGATTCAAATAAAAAAACTTTTAATCATATATTTACATGTTCACATTGTTTCATTTTAACGAGTGTATATGTTAATAGATTAAATTGTATTTTATTACACGGGTTTTAAAAATATAAACTTTTTATAACTAAGTATATAATATTACATTTATTCAACACGTGTAATACACGAGATTCTAAACTAGTTATTATAATAATTAACATGTTTAGTCATCATATGCACATCTCTTGATTTGAAATGAAAAAAAAACTATAAATTTATGGATAAGAATTTATTAATAGCACTAGTACCTTAGGCTAAGGAGTATACTCTCACGCGAGGGCATGCGTGAGGGTGCTCACGGCGTGAGCAAGGAGAGCACACCACCCCTCTCATGCCTGAAGGGGGCGTGAGGTTGGTGGCGTGAGTTTCTTCACGCGAGGCAAGCACACAATTTGACCGTTAATATAGCTGTTGGACCCATTTTTGAGCGTTGGAGAACATTTAAAAAAGAAAACTACTATATATACAAACACAATCATATACCAAATTATTATCTCTATTACACCAATTCAAACACAAACAATCTTCCTCTTCATCTTCGAGTGACGAAGCGGCTCAAATGATGTTCCGTGCTTGGACATCCGTAGCGATTATGTGGTGGCACAAAGCCGAATCATCACAACCTTTAACAAGAAATGCTCGTCTAAACCGAGAACTGTCGGTTGCCAACGCCCAATTACTACATGATTATTTTAACGAATGGTGTACGTATGACGAGGAGCACTTTGCTACCCGGTTTCGAATGAGCCGGGATTTATTTTTAAGGATATTAAATAATATAAAAAGAGAGGTTCCTTGGTTTCGACAAGGTGTTGATGCGAGAGGTCGGGTTGGTTTCACTCCCTTTCAAAAGTGTACTGTCGCGGTTCGTCAATTGGCGTATGGAAGCGCTAGTGATTCGTTCGACGATTACCTAAAGATGTCTGCCCGAACAATCAGGTCATGCATGTATAAATTTTTTAGAGCTATTATTAGATTATATGAAAGTAGATATTTACATAAACCATCGGCTAGCGACATTGAACAATTACTTGTAGCGCATGAAGCTAAGCATGGCTTTGTCGGCGTGCTTGGAAGTATTGATTGTACACATTGGGACTTGAGGAATTGCCCCAACGCATGGTGTGGGTAGTTTGCACGTGGTGATCATCCTAATCCGAGTATTATGATCGAAGCGGTTGCATCAAATGACCTATGGATTTGGCATGCTTTTTATGGTGTTGCCGGTTCTAACAATTACATTAATGTTTTTAGACAATCGCCTATATTTGATGATTGGATAAACCCGACTCGTCTTTTGAATTTAGGAGGACAATTTACCAACGTGTGTATTATCTTGCCGATGAAATTTACCCCGAATATGCTGCAATTGTCAAGTCACTTACGGAACCCATAAGTGTTAAACGTAATACTTATAAAAAAACTCATGAAGCGGCAAGAAAAGATATCGAATAAGCGTTTGGTATGTTAAAGTGTAATTGACATATTATCCAACGTCCAGCTAGCTGTTGGTCTCAAAACAAAATTAGGAACATAATGTATGCTTGTATTATTCTGCATAATATGATTTTAGAGGACAACGGCTTGGCAATTTGTCACTATAACCCAAATGAAGAGGAGCCTACGTATTAAAAAATTGACGAAGATAAAAAACGAAGCAACCGTCAAGAAATACGAAGCCGAGAAGTTCATCACGCTTTGAAAGCGGACTTGATTGAGCATATTTTCGAACGTTCACAAAATTAGTTTCTATGTTATTTTTATTTATGTAATTTTTATTTATGTTTTTATTTTATTTTATGTAACTTTTATTTATGTCTAAATGAATATTTTATTTAAAAAATGAATATTTTATAATATATGCATTTAATGCTCACTTGAGTCGAGTATACCCTTGCCAAGTGAGAAGTGTAGCATTCTGATGTGGCGCCTATGTGGCAGAAAATGTACTCTCATTTGAGAGAGCCAAGTGAGAGTATACCTCATACTCTTAGCTTAGATACATAGTCTACTAACGTTATGTACAATTTTTGGTTATAACTATAACGGAGTACAAATGTACAATTGCCGTTATCAAAAGCTTTTAGTTCGTTAGAACTCACGGAAACAATTAATTTTGACGCATACTTGGTGCATACCAACTCTTTGGGTCTGTTTGGTATTGGGTAATGGAATTGACGACTGAATGGAATGAACGGGGTAATGGAATGGACAAAGGAATAAAATGGACCATTCCATTCCATTGTCTTGTTTGGTTATGTCACACCCCGCCTCAGATTTGCAGCTAGCGGACCGTTACCGTTGGGCGTAACGGTCCGCCACCCATACGCGTGGCGAATTCTGAGAACTTTGCAGCTGGCGGACCGTTACCACCTAGCGTGGTGGTCCGCCACGAGTACACATGTCACAATAAGTGACCATTAGTCACTATACATGTGGCTTAACCGGATTCATTGCTTAACGACCAAGTAGCGGATCGTTAGCCTATACGGTGGTGGTCCGTCACCCAACTTAATCTCCTAGCGGACCGTTAGGCTTGACCTTAGCGGTCCGCTAAGGTTTAAAATTCTAAATTTTCATTTTGATCCTTAAACTTAAGTATAATTACACTTATAGTCCCTAGGGTTAACCTTTTGTCAAATCTTGGACATTTGTGGGGCAGGTGTTACAGGTTACCATAAGGGAATGGAATAAATCATTTCTTTATGTTGTTTGGTAGGCTAAAAAAGATGAAAGAATAAAATTGGTGGTGAGTGGGGGTATTAGGTGGTGGTGGGTGACGGTGGTTGATGGCGGCGGTGGTGGGTGGTTGTGGATGGGGGTGGCAGTGGCGGTGGTAGGAGGTGGAGGTGGTAGGTGGTGGAGGAGGCGACAGTGGTGGTGGTGGTAGGAGGTGGCGGTGGTGGGAGGCGGTAGGAGGTGGGGGTGGTTGGTGGCGGCGGCGAGAGATGGCGGTGGGTGGTGGAGGCGGCGACGGTGGTCGGTGGTGGAGGCGGTGGTGGTTAGTGGTGGTGGGTGGTGGTTGGTGGTGGTGGGTGGTGGTGGTTGGTGGTGGTGGTAGGAGAGTGTGGTGGTAATGAAGGATGAAAGAGGGGATGGAATGAAAAAAAACAAGTAGGGTGGATGGAATGAATTTGAGAGATCCAGAGGGAATCACATTACTTGTGGAATGGGTGATTCCATTCTATCGTCCAACCAAACACCAATTTTTTCATTCCCTCGTAATCGTCCATTCCATTCCACCTCCTATTTCTGCATACCAAACGTTACCTTTGGGTAGTGAGTCGTCCAACGTCCATTAATTTTTGTTTGTTTGTTAGATTTAAACTTGAGCGACATTTAATAAATTTTGACACTGACTCCTGAATTTTGACACCAATTAACCCTAGAAAATTTTGACGCCGACCCCATGAAAAAATAATTTATAGTTTTAAAAATTTATAAATAAAAAACCTAATTAACAATATAATGCTTAAGTATTAACCTATTATAATACAGTTGGCTCAGGTAATGACCCATTAAATCTTATAACCATTTAAAAAAAGAAAGTCCAATTCCTATTTAAACAAACGCAATACTCATTTAAACTTTAAACCTAACTAAACAAATCCTTAATTTATTTTAGCGACAGTCAACACTCGGCCAGCGTATTGCTTATTTAATTTAAAGCACAAATTTAATACATATAAATTATAACCTTGAATTATGGCAACATTTAATTAAAAATTATTTAAAAAGATGAGGCATAATAAGCAACACTTATATAATATCTAACTTTAGACCTAATATTTAATTTTTTTTTTTAAAAAGTAGAACAACATCGACAAAATTTTGAGAAGTTTTGAAGAAAGTTGGGATGCTTATGTCAAATACGTCTGATCTATATCCACATTTTAAGTTGATCTTGGTTTCCTGGACTTTGAGAGGTTGTATAGAGTAATGAGCTTAATAGTTGGGTTAAAAATATGACAAAAAAACAATTATTAAAACTTGATTATGCATTGAATTTAAATTTTCAATTTTGAATTATGTATTATAAGTATGTTAAAAATATTATTTTTTTATTTTTATTATATACCAATATGTGTAAAAAACATAGAATTAAAAAATAAACGAGACAAGCTCAACGAGCCATGAGTTGGCTCAAGTTTTTTTACGAACCGAGCTCGAGCTCAACATTTTAGTTTCTTAAGATAAACAAGTCGAGCATGAGCTCACCCTGGCTCAACTCGACTCAAATACAACTCTAGACTGGGTGGGCTCGTGCTCGGCTAGAATATTATAGCCCTAAACTTGAACCGACCCGGACCAAAAAAATGTAATAGTTTGTAATAGACAATAGTCCGAAAAAATCTCCGACACCCATGAAAAAATTTCTTGCCCGTCGATGCACATACTTCTTTTTAACAGCAAATGTCTGGACACTCGGAATCACCATGGCAAACGGATCACCTTCTGCCCCGAAAAACAGAAACGTGGTGACCTGGTCCCACACCATCCAGGAGGAAACCCACAACTGAAAAATCTCGTGGCATAACCTGAAACATTTTATCTCAAGTAATACTTGAACCCATGACCTTTAATTTAGAAAGTAATACAACTATCATTAAACCAGAAGGTTCGATGGTGCGATACACGTACTTCAAATAAAAAATAAAAAAGAACACCACATGTTTCTTGTGTGGCCTTTAAAAAACATGTTTCTTGTTTGATTCGTTGGATCTTTTAAAGAATAGTAGCACTCTATCTTGAGCGTAATCCATGTAGCCAATCGTGGGACTACAGTTGTTGGATCACTTGATATGAAAACTATAGATGTCGCAATAAATGATAATAATGGCCTAACTTCCAAGTCAGTGTGTTCATATATATGTAATTATACCTTTTTTATTTATTTTTTTCATTAATCGATTTTCTTTATTTTAACTTTAGCAGCTTTTCATGATATTCTAAGAAAAATAAATTAGTTTACAAAAATTGATCTATAACGGTTGGACATAACTCAGCGGCATTTTATTCTTTTAAAAGTGGTAACTTTACACAATAGTAACTAAATTTATTAAGTGTTTCATTTAAGTTACTCAAAGTTTTTTCCTTCTAAAGTCACTCAATTTTCACCAAGTGTTTCAATCCTATGTAATATTTTTATAAGTGTTTAAATTTTTTAAAATTGAATGAGATAAATGAAACATATATGAATCTTGTTTACTATTTAGCAATTTTTTTTTTCCAATTCGACTTAAATATAACAATTTTGAAACTTGTTTATTATTTGGTGAATTTTTTTTCTTCATTATTACCTCATATTTTTAAATTAATTGGAATAAAATTTTCACTTATTGGTAACTAATTATCATACATATTTCATTTGCCTCATTCAATTTTAAAAAATTAAAACATTTATAAAAATATTACATATGATTGGAACACTTGGTGAAACTTGAATGACTTTAAAGGGACAAAAAAACTTTGAGTGACTTAAATGGAACACCTGGGAAACTTGGTTACTATTAGATAAAGTTTTCCCTTTAAAAAAAGGGACATTTACATATATCTTTTTCTTTAGCCATCTCTGCCTTGGTGGTCAGGGGGTTTTCCTAATGAATTTTCCCTTTTTGGAGGTCATGGGTTCGAATCTTGCAAGATACACTTTATAAAAACTTGGAACACCCTCTACAAATTTCGAATTCCTTGGTGGATGTTCGGGTAGACTGATGTACGAGCCTCCCTTGGTGGGACATGCCAGTTGAGCCCACGACGTTAAAAAATTACATACTAGGTTAAATCTCGTTTATTACATGGGTTGAATAAATAAAATGTTATATACTTACATAATAATATTTGTTTCCTATTTTGATTATCTCTTATTTTAAGAAATTTTAAAGTTTAATTATGTAACTTTTTTTAACCAAATAGTTGATGTAAGTCAAATTTATATTAAATAGAAATTAATGTATTTTTGAAACATATATTAACTTTTATATATTTTTAAACTTTTTAAAAAAATCATTAGATTATATAATACATTTTTTCACTTATAAAAAATATATAAAGATTTAAACTTTTATTCGTTTTGTGTAATACACGAGTTTTTTAAATTTTTAAATTTTATCGACCCGTGTATTACACGGGATTATAACCTAGTTTGTTATAGAAATAGATTGTTTGATTAAGTATATATTACTTGAGGGCTTATGCCAAAATGTTTAAGTATACGTGGCAACATTTTGAAGATATTTTCTCATTCTTAATTTTTGGTCTTATTCAGTTTTGTTGTGTATTGAATATCAAACTGGCAGTTATTGTGTCTCTTGCCGCCGTTGATGTAGCCTTACATCCGCCGCCGAGAGGGGCTTGATAAGTTAACAAGAGGGCTTAATCTACTATATCATAAATAAAAGGTTTTTATGTCACGTTTCGTCTGTATATTTATTCTCATCAATTTTTTTCCGCCTCTCTTTTATTAAATACACCTCTATCTTTTAATAATAATATATATTTAAAAAATATTAATTATAATAATAAACATATTTAATTTGAATTATCCCTTATTACAAGAAAATTTGAAATCTAATTACGTAACTTTTATTTTAAATCAGTAGTAAATGAAAGTCAAATTATATTAAATAGTAATTAACGTATTTTCGAAACTTAATTATATATTAATTTTTTACATATTTTGATTTTGTTTTATCTTTAGTATATGTAATACATTTTTACATAAATAAAATATACACATAAAAATTAAAGAATTTAATGTATGATATTTTTCACCCCACATGTAATACACGGGGTTATAAGCTAGTAAGTTAATAAATATTTAAAAACTCAATAATATGTTCGAGAGGGACCGGTTAACCCGCTTAATTTGATATATCCTTTTTAGTTTAGTGAATTAACAGTTTTTCTTTTATTATTTTCATCTACCCCATCGTATACCTAGTCGTTGTATTTTTCTTAAAGGGGGTCCAATCCTTATTCTAATAAACGATTCCAAAAATGCACGTGTCATTATTCTAATTTTTCTCACTAAAAATTTCTATTTTTTCTTTTTTAAGTAAGCTTGAATTTTGAAATCTAATTATTTTTGTTTTTCTTTTTCAAAAAAATAAAATAAAATTTGAATTATAGTTATTACTTAATTAAGGAAACAAAGAATTTTCTTTTATTTATTGTACTTTCATTTTTTATCAAACAACCACATATAATACATGGGTATATAATCTAGTAAGTTAATAAACATTTTAAAACACAATAACATTTTCTAGAGGGGGCCGATTGACCAGATAAAAATTGATTACTCTGTTAAATGCTAATATTATTATTATTTTATCTTTGTTATAAATAAAACTATAAATATTAAATATTTTTTTGAACTGATAATTTTAGAGTTTTTAAAATAAAATAAAACTACAATTTATCACCTATAAAAAAAAACCTTTTACGCTAAATAATAAAGGTGATAAAATAGGATTAATAAATGGATAAAACCACACATGTATATATTTTTTTCGAAATGCACACAAGTTCTTTTCTTTTTTTTTTTTTTTTTTGAAAAGCAAGGAAAACTATATTACAAAAACAACCACCCCAAACCAGTATTTAAGGGGAGACACTTAGCCACAAAGTGGCAAAACCAGAATTACAATAACCCCCATTATATATGGTACCAAAAATTGAAACGAAACTCATTTCTCCTAACTTATAGTTCTAAGCTTTGCCCGACACGATATCCATAAATAAGAAAGTTAATTCCTTGATTTCTGCCACGCAATTGTGATCCGTCGTGACCTTATCGTCAAAAATTCTTTTGTTACATACTAGCCATAAATGCCACATCGCCGTTGCTGAAATGGCATGAACTAACTTCTTTTTTGGCTTTGTCAATTGTAAGCCTTCCACGTAGTCGAACACGTCCTTGATTGAGTTAAGAGTTGGTGGGCTTCGTTGACTGCACCACCTCCATATCTGCCACCAAATTGATCTTGCGAACAAACACGTGACCAATATATGATTTGTGCTTTCTTGACAAATTCCACTCATAAGGCAAGTCGTGTCAATTGTAGGCGCTCCTCTAATAGCAAGAGCATCCCTAGTAGCTATACGTCCGTCTAGGGCTCTCCAAGTGAATAATTTGATTTTTGGAGGTACCCACGAGTTCCACCTAAACTCCGAGCTTGAATTACTAGATCCCAGTGCTTCCTCTATCTCTTTTCTAACACTGCTCACTACAAACTTTATCACTGTATATTTCATCCAACCCCCACATATCCTCCTTCCGTGTTAACCGAACATGCGACAACAAAGCAATCAAATGGTTAAGCTGAGATTGATATAAGCCCTGTGAAGAGCCGCCTTGCCATGTCCAGCTCCAGTTGTTGGTTTTTTCCGAGTAGCAACCTGCAATGTATATTCTTTTATCTGTGGCCAAAGAAAACAAGTTAGGAAAAACATTTTTTTAAGATACCAATTTCGTGCCAGTTATCCAACCAAAACCTCGTGTTGCTGCCTGAACCCACTTTGCTTTTAATCTTTCGTTGGATATCGATGTTGTATTCCAAAATATCTTTCTCAATTGTAATTATATTTATCCATACCCCGATCACTGCCTTTTTTAACGGAAACACATTCCAAGATCTATGACCTCCATGTATTGCTTCAAGTATCCTCTTTTAAATTTGTGAATTGTCAAATTTCGATCTCAACCACCACTTTACGAGAAGCGTCATATTTAGGTCCCTGACACTTTCCACCCCAAGCCCACCTTTGCCTTTAGATTTAATGATTTTTTCCAAGCAACCCATCTGATTTTTTTACCCATGCCATCCCATAGAAATTTTCTTCAGATTCCTTCTAGTGTATTATCATGAACAAATTTTTCTTGGATGTTGAACAAATTGCTATATATTTCATGAACAAATGTTCGAAATGAAACCTAAATTGATCTCTATCTTTTCTCTAGATCGAGGACTTGTATGTACTATTTGCTGAAATCTAGATTGCAACTAAGATTTATATATGTTTCATTTGCCTCACTTAATTTAAAAAAAATAAACATTTATAAAAATATTACATAAGATTAGAACACCTAGTGAAAGTTGAGTGACTTTACATGGACAAAAAAATTCGAGTGGCTTTAGTGGAATACCTGAAAAACTTGATTACTGTTATGTAAAGTTATGCAAACCTTTGGATATTTAACGAAGTAACCAACTTTAGAGTCCATTGTTATCACAATTCAACAAACATTGTGGTATCAGAGCCACGTTCAAAGTTCACGAAGAACAGTATCATGGCGTCTACTTCAACCAGATCATCTCTGTTGTCTCTCCCTATACTCATACGGATGGATATGAGTTTTGAAGCATCTGGGTCAAGACTATGTTGCGATACCAGGAGTTGTGAGATCTCGTTTTAAATGGATTTGCTGGGAATGATGCAGATGCTGGACGTCAGGAAAATCAGGAAAAAGGTGAACTACTATATATTTATGGAAGTAAATATCACAAATATGTAATCTGATGATAATAAATAATAATGGTGGTCATGACGACAGTTCACAAACATTAATACAAATACAAATTTATTGAGTAGCACACATTAGGCCGGGTTTTATTTAATCATAAGGCCATTGTCTCCAAACTATATATATGTCAACCAGATGATCACAGCTTTCTCAAATTTTCGATTTCTTGTTCAGTCTTGTTTGATGCATCATTAACTTGAGTCACAGATACCTTTTTGTCCTCACAAAGGAACTTTCTAAACCAAACTGCTGATCTTTTTGGGTACCTCTGTAAGGCATTCATGTAATCAACATAGATCATACCAAACCGGATATTGTATCCGAAACTCCATTCGAAACTATCCATGAATGACCAAATAAAGTATCCCATCACATTTACTTTGTTACTGTAACATTCAACAACAATAACAAGACTAGTATATATCAACATGTTGCAACAATAATGAAAACACGTTAATATGATAAATGGTTGGATTTTAACTTACTGTCTTGCTACTTTGATGGCTTCAAGATGGTGTTTTATGTAATTAAGTCGGTATGTATCATCGCGAACTTCTTCGTAAGTTTTGCCTGGATCATTCTTATCAGGAGAACCTATCACAAGAAGTCAAAATACCAATAGAAAATTTAACATGGATCATTATAAGTAAAAACATATATAATTTAAATTTATTGTTTTACACTTTTACCATTCTCGGTGATGATAATATCTTTAGTAATGTTGTACTTTCTTTTAATGAGCACTAAGAGTTCCATAAACTGCTCAGGACAATGAAAAAATTCCGACCCTTCAAATGACTGTCAAGTTGGGTCAACAATATGGGTTAGCAACCATTGAAAAGCATATGTTATTTGAGAATGTGTCATTAGTGACTTAAGAAAAATTGTCACTAAATTCAAACATCAATCACTAAATTTCTTATGTTTTACATATGGAGAAAATTTTGAGTGAAGGTATATATGAATACAAAAAAGATGTTAGAATAGGTTTGGACCTTTTGTGGCAATTTTTCTTTTAAAAAGTGTCATTAAACAAAAACAAAAGGGAAATTCACCAAAAGATACATTTTAAGTAGTTTTAACCCACTTTTCACAAAAATAAATATTGACTTTTAGCTCGCTCAAAACAAAAGGCAACCAATCAACAAACAGTTACATAAGCAAAATCGGCTAAGAAAGCTAGAATTTAGCCGACACTAAAAAAAAAGGCAAACGGAGTCCACAAAACCATACAATCAAAAAAAGACATATAGGCACAACCCGACTAAAATCTACCTGACTACTTCCTAATCGGGCTAAAACTAAGGTGACTAATAATCAGATCAATAAAAAATCGCCACGTTGGAGTTTTATTTTGGAACGATGATTTGCCGGCTGAGT
Organism: Smallanthus sonchifolius; assembly: GCA_023525975.1. Taxonomy (NCBI): domain Eukaryota; kingdom Viridiplantae; phylum Streptophyta; class Magnoliopsida; order Asterales; family Asteraceae; genus Smallanthus; species Smallanthus sonchifolius. The sequence goes on from CM042042.1 coordinate 739,928, forward strand.
TTTAGCACGTCGAAGTAGCCAGCTAGATTTAGTAGGGTTAGCCTACGTGACGTTTTATGATTGGTGGTTTTATGGACCTCATGTGCGTTGTCTCTTTCTCTTTGTCAGCTAAAGCCTCGGTTTACCTTACGTGACATTTTTTAATTGTATATGTTTACTTTTGAGTGGCTAAAAGTCAATGTTTATTTTGGTAGAAAGGTAAAACAAAATGTTTATTCTCGCATTTGCCCAATTTTCTAATAGTGGGTTTTAAATAAATATTAGCAAAAGCTAAGACTTTTTAGTGACAGTTGGATTGTGTCACTAAATAATGACACTTTTCTTGTATTGTAATTTCCTATTTCACATGTAAAGTAGTCTTACAGGCTCTCCAATATAGCGTCCTTTCGGGTCTTGCGCTAAAACATTTGAAAACGAAACACATTTAAGATGTATGAACAAACACAAAAGTATTTAAAAACAATACAAACAATACTCATTGATTATATACCAGAGTTCTTGAAGTGACGATCTGTAAAATATCCTTGAGGAATTTCATCAGATGGATCTTGATATTGAGCAAAACTTGCATAGTAGTAGTTTATTCCCAAATAATCGTACGAATCAATCAAGTTTTTTTGCTGATCGATAGAAAATTTGGGCAAAACACGCCCATTTGGGTAATCTGATGTTGGAATGATGGCCAATCTTTGCATGTTCTCTGGCCAATTACCTTTTGTTAATGGCTCCATAAACCTAGATTATGAGTCAACATACATAGCATTTGACTTTGATTAATATTATAGATGCAATTACATATATCCCCTTAAAAATTTTATTAATCACATATATACATAGCTAGATGTTGGAATCCATCGGAAACGGGAATCAAAAAGTTAGAGCTGGAATTGATGGAATAAAAAAGTCGTATTTTTTATAAGGTTAAAAGGCTAATTTTATAAAAGATGGGGATATATGTAATTTAAGTTTTGGGTTGGATATATAAGTAATTAGGGTTGAAAATAGGGAGATACATGTAATTCTAACAATAGTATTATAGTAGTTAATTATGTATATGTATGCATGATCAATATTCTCACCATCCAAACATAAAATCGTAGGCATGATCAACAGTTTGGATGTCTTGCTGATGGCTTGAATCGCGGTAAGGTTGAAAATAGCTGCAGATGAGCGTAATGCCTACCTTACCCTTTTGAAAAGACTGAAACAAGATTATATGTAATTAAAACATCATTAGAAATAAATGAGATACAAGAACGGTTTACTATTAGAAAATAGACTTTTAACGATACAAAAATCACCGATTGATTTAGGTCAAATTTCAAAAAAAAAAAAGTAAAATCATAAATTTGTTAAGTATCTGACGCTTTTCTGTTCGTAATCACCGACGGATTTCAGGTGGTAGGAGAAATTCACAAAAACAAAAATATAAAATAAATTTTATAAAAGTCGTCAATGATCAACGATAGATTTGTAATAGATTTAGAGGATAAAGATTTCGGATAAAGTGTTGTCCTGGACTGTAGTCCATCTGCGATCCATCAGAAACATTAAGATATTAGAATTCAGACAAGATTTCTTGTTAGCTTTTTGCAGTCATTGTTAGATAAAAAGTTCACCGACAGAAAATCCATTGACGATTCTCAGTATATTATGTTACAAATATTCTTAAACCTCTCTAATTTTCACATGTATTCTTCGCTGAATACCTCATCATTAAATTTTTTATTATAAATACGTACTCCCCAACCCCTACTTGTTGGAATAGGTGGTTAAGGAAGTTAAATATGATAAATGTGATGTTAAATTTTTTACCACGCCCCTTTTGTCTACAAATCTTCACCGACAGATTACAGACGGCTCTATAGACATAATTGTCCATTGATGAAGGCCTTTAATTTGTAGTGGTTTATGTTTACTTTGTAATTTTCTTGATATAATCTATAAGCTCCTGCATGAGAGTTGAGTAAGTTGTATGTTACTATATATGGTTCAACTTGAGGATCACCGTCTTGATTTTCACCACCTCGACCGGGGGCAAATGTACCTTGCACATAGCCACCGTAGGCGAATGTATATGGCTCATTCAGTGTCATCCAGTTCTTCACCCGGTCTCCGAACTCCCAGAAACAAATATCCGCATAATTGACAAAATCATCACTAATGTTTAAATTAACAACCAATAAGTTGAGAGATGCACACATGTACAAGAACATAAAAATAAACAACATATACTTACACTATTTTTGGACTTAAGAAACCCATGTACTCTTCTTCCAAAGCATTTGGAGTATCCCAGTGAAAGAGGGTGACAAATGGCTCAATTCCATTGGCTAATAACTCATCTATTAACTTGTTGTAGTGATCAATTCCTTCCAAGCTTTTACCCATACTTACTTTGCCACCTATATAATTACATCAACAAATCAGTATTGATCTAGTAAAAACATAATTAAGATTTGATTGTATTTTTAGACATAGTACAATTCCATCATTTTCCTGATGTTTACCAAAAGATTACGATGAATTATTTATTTAGTTATTTGTTTGTGTAACTTATGACTCCTCGTAACAACCAATATTATTCGTTTTGTTAACAAGGAGTTAGCGACTTTGTTTTTGGTTGCCCGAGTGAAGATTATACACTATCAAAAAACTGAAAATTTTACGATAACAGATTTCGTGGGAAATTTATCAGAATTGGCCGTTAGCGACAAGTTCCTGAAAAAAGTGCTTGTTGGAAAAAACCCCGTATGAAATGTTTTTTCCGACAAAGTCCCGACTAATTTTCCGACGAATTAGCGACAAAACCCTTCGTCGGTAATTTCCGACAATATCCCGACGATTATATTAAATAAATAAGTTAACTTATTTAATAAATTTGTCGAAAAATTGTATGAAATCTTATATTACTTTTCGGTTTTTGTTTTGTCGGAAAATTGTCGCTAACTTTTGGAAAATTTCTTTTGTTGGTAACTTATCGGAAATTTTTTTAAAAAGTATTCATGTTTTCTAGTAGTGATTTCGCAAGAGGTCACCCATCATGGAGTAACTGTCACCCAACTATGCTTAACTTTGAAGCTCTATTCTTATCAACAACCAATGTATCCAAAACACATTGATGGTGTTTGAGACAGGCATTCCACTTGTGGGCGGAACGAAGTGGGAGTGCCTAAGATTTAAGAGTTTATGTTTTAGTTTGGATGATGAAACCATGACACTTCACCTGGTAATATCCTCGACCATGAAATAGAGAATCTGTACGAGTTTACACCCATTTTCTTCAGCAACTGAACATCTTCCTGGCAAGTTTTTTACAAAGGAGACAGTTTGAGCAAATATGCATACTACAATATAGTTACCATTAGAAATATTTAACTATTTGTTTCGAACTATGAATAGAAGCATAGAGCATAACGAAGTACATATAATCCGATTTATGTGGTTCAAAATATGAAAAATGTATTTTTTTATGTAAATAGTAACACATAAATCTCATAGGTGTTTTTTTCTTATATAGACATGTTCACCTCCAATAACATTATATCAGAGCAGGATGGCTCGACTATACAAAAAATAAACTGAAGCTTAGGGCCCATATTAGGCCCCCAATTTTCAGGGTTTAGTTTTGTTTAATTTTCAGGTTTTGATAATGAGAGCAAATAATTAGTATACTTAGAATGGTTTTTTTTACCACTTCAACTTTAAAATTTGTGATTGTATGCCTTTTAAATATTGTATACAAAAAATATGTATCATCATATTCTCACGTGTTAGGATTCTAAGAAAAAATATGTTTTTTTTTTACAAAAAAGACCCCACAATTTAAAAATTTGTTTTGGACCCTTAAAAAGGTTGAGCCAAACCTGTATGAGAGTTTTTTCTATCAAATTTTATATTGGTTTTATAGTCAAAATATTTATTGAATCCCATGGTTTTCATTGATCGAGTAACAACCATCAAAACCAATTTCATACATATATTTTAATTTTTCTCTTTAGTATGTTAATTAACAATGGAAGCACAACTTGGAGGTTGTTAATTTCACAAAATTATTCTGTTATACCTTCATTCTTGAATAATTTTCAACACTACGGCATCCATTTGCACCTCCGGTCTTGTCTGATGATCAAATTTAGTTAAACTATTAGATTAAAGATCAAGTTTAAACTGAGAGATTAAAGATCAAATACAAGAGAGAGAGAGAGAGAGAGAGAGAGACCAGGGTTTCTCATGTTAAAAGAGTCACATATGCTTAAGCCTTTACCATGTGCTCTCCAACCACCTTCAATCTGAAACCCAAATCGTATAATAGTTAAAAGAATAAACTTTAAGAAAACAAACATACAGTTTCAAGCATGCATAAACACACACCTGATATGCGGATGATCCGACTCCAAAGATAAAATCATCCGGAAAATCACTGCGTTTGATGTTTGAAGCATGATCCTGAGCATTACTAAACTCGGACATCATTCCACTAGCCATAACAAATTATCAAATGTGGTAGGCTAGCTTGAGAGGATACTTGCTTTTGTGGTCTCATATTTATAGAACCTCAAAAGCACAATGCCTAACATTGAGTTGCTATTAATAGATAATCATATATATATTCGTGGCCTTTAAGAGAAGAGTTGATACTATAAAAACCAATTTGTTTAAATATATATATCTTAATCGAATTTAGACATGTTGCATCTCTTACCTCGTTAAATATAGAGTAAATTACAAAAATCATCCTTTAGGTTTGGGTCTGTTAACACTTTGAGTTCCTGATTAACACTTTGAGTCATCAAAATTTATGATTTTAACAATTTTCGTCCAATCACAAACGACTAGATAACGGTATGTTAAGTGAGGGGTAATATAGTCTTTTCGTCTAAAACCCTACCTTTGAGATTACCCCCAAAGTTCCCATTCTTTTTTTTATTTTCGTCACTGAGGTTCATCGGCCACCATACTCCCATCAAACCTCCCTCCGACATCGCCATTTCCAAGTCCGACAACGCCATTTCCATTTCTGACATCGGCATTTCCATCTCCGGCATTAACATATGGCTAATCATATCTTCGTGGACCCTAACGAGATTTATGGTAAGTCAGTCGATTTCAAAGCTTTTGAAGCTCAAAACAGTATACACGATGGTGTTTTTATGTAAAAAGTTTAACTATTTTTGTTACATTTCACATAATTACAGCAAATGCACCTGATTTTTTGTGTTCTGAGGACATTGCCAATTTGTTTCACGAAGGGAACTTGGATGATTGGTTGTGTCACACTACAACAATATCACCCTATACCGACGACTTTTTTTGACCCTATAGCGACGACTTGTCGTCGGGATAGCTTATGCCGACGACATATCGTCGGGATAGGTGTCGTCGGGATTGCTTCGTCCCAATAGCCCAAGATTGTCGTCGGTATAGCTGTCGTCGGTATAGGTCAGCCTATACCGACGACATGTCGTCGGTATAGGGTCTAATTAAATAATTCAAAAAGAAATTCTATACCGACGACATGTCGTCGGTATAGGTTCTAATTAAATAATTCAAAAAGAAATTCTATACCGACGACATGTCGTCGGTATAGGGTTTTTTTCATTTTTTTAAATAATTTTTAAAAAGACCTATCCCGACGACATGTCGTCGGTATAGGTTTTTTTCATTTTTTTTAATATTTTTTAAAAAAGTCCTATCCCGACGACATGTCGTCGGTATAGGTCTTTCTGTTTTTTTTTTAATTTTTTAATTTTTAATATTTTTCCAGAAATATTAAATTTCTTAAAACAAAAACCTGCAAATAATTATATATAAACCATTCAAACATTCAAATCCAATAAAAACTAATATCCGAAACGTAAAACAAGCATACAAATTGTTCGACCCACAAACTTGTCCGACAAATCAAACATTCAAAACACAAAAATATGTAAATTGTTCAAGACAACACCACACCAACTACAAAGGCTCAACAACTCCAAGCTAGTTATCATCGCTACTAGTTCGGCGCTCCCACATTTGACGCATTTGATCCATTTGTCGTTGCATTTCAAGCATTTGTTGATTATGCACACGACGTTCTTCCTCTAGTTGTTGATTTTGCAATCGTTGTTCTTCCTCTCGTTGGGCTTCGCGTTGTTGTTGTTCTTGGAATTGTTGTTGAAGACTAGCCACACGTTGATCAACGTCTTGCCAATGTGGTTGTGGAGGGGGAGTACCGAACACATCCGGTGTGGGATTACTCACCACACGACCAACACCCCGGATATGGCCACGCCGATGACCTAAGGCACGCTCCATGCATGCAAACTCATCAATAGTGGATGTGTCACCACCAGACTCAGCAGATGATATTGTATACTCCTCTTGTATTCGGTCCTGCATTAAACAATGTAATAAACAATCAGTTGACTATTTTACTAAAATTCGACAGCATAACTGCTGTAAAATGGATAACCAACCTTTTAAACTATAAGTAATAGACGACCCAAATTCACAAATTCCAATCAACCAACACTAATAACAACAAATACTAATAATACTAGCAAACATATTCAACAATTGGCCTCACAACAAATACTAATAATACTAGCAAACATATATTCAACAATTGGCCTCGAGTTGGATGTACTAAGTCTATTAAAGTGTGTTTGTGTCATTTTGACCCGTTTAAAGTTACAGTTGGATGTTCCAAGTATATTAAAGTGTGTTTGGGTCATTTTGACCCGTTTAAGTTAAAGTATTTTGTTTTAAGTCTATTAAATTGTGTTTGGGTCATTTTGACCCGTTAAAGTCAAACTTGGATGTTTTAACAAAAAAATAATTTCACTTACATAATCTGTTGATGCAAAATCATTGGCCCAGCCCGTCCCTTCTTTATAATGGGTCGATCTGAACACGTCAATAGGGCCGGTCCCCTGTGAAAAACAAAAATAATATCACTAAAAATTAATAAGCATGTTTGTATAATAATAACAACTGTATTTCATACCTCCATGTGTCGGCGTTGGGCGTATGATTTGCTGCCATGGAAACTTGGGTAGCGTTGTTTTGCTCGGTTTTGTTTGTTCTTCTCCGAGCGGTTTTTATAGCCCGCACTTAAAAACAGCTGATTAATCAAAATATCCCAAGTTTCTTGATCAACATCTTGTGGTGGATTACTCCTCGCCGCCTCCACATCATCGTATCCCCCATTCTCGTCGAAATGAACTTTCATCTCTCCCTTGCGGTCTTTATAGGCCCTTTGACACTCGACGGTGATTCCGAGTTGAACGCCTTGCCACTTTTCAGTGTTTCTCCAGGCGTCCAGATTAAAATAATCCTACAAGTGGAAAGTAATTAGAAAAAATCTAATAGTTATGAAATTGTAAGTAATTATAAAACATCTATACTTACTAATAGAGTGGGATATACTGCCTGTTTCTTCTCATTTGGAACCTTGGCCCAGTTAGGATAATATGGCGGGATAACCTTCTCAACCTCCAAAGAGATAGCACGTATAAAATCAGTTGCATTAGGACCCACGAACTTGTAGCCACCGCCATGAAGTTCAACATCAATGTCAAGAGGCTTCCTCCCATTTTCCTCAAATTTCTTATATAATTTGAGGTTTTTTCCTTTAGAACGCCTCTTTTTTGAGGCACTACCTATATTGACACATGAAAGTTAGGCAATTATAAAGACATCTATTAAACACTAACAAGTAACTTACCACTCGCACAACCCGATTCTAAGTTGTACGGACCCCCATATCCATCGTCTCCACCATCACCACCGTGTGATTGCGCCATCGTTGCCATAATTTCTACACCAAAAATAATTAGTGAGCATAAATAATTAATAATTAACATAGACAAATATAAAGACATCTATTAAACACTAATACTACATTTTTAACATAGACAAATATAAAGACATCTATTAACATACATTCAATCAGAATCATCACTACAATAACGTGTGTCAACATCATCATCTTCTTCTTCTTCATCATTTATTTCATCTTCCTCATCTGAATTGTATGCATCTTCTTCATCTTCTACATCATCGTTAATAAAACTTTCATCAAGATCAATCGGGGCAACATGACTTGATTCACCACCCTCATTTAAAGTTGTACGCATTGGCAAGTAGCCTAAGTCGACAACCAAGTTACCAAAAAATGATTGAGTTTCCCGTGTAATAGATTGACTATCTGCATGGGGAATCGGGGCAATAGGACTTGATTCACCACCTTCGCATCCGGTGTCGACAACCAAAGTATAATCATTTGATTGAGTGTTGTGCAATATATCTATATCATTAACAACACTAGGATAATCCCAAAGCTTCCGATGGTGAACGTCCTCAACAACCCTCCATTGACCGGTGGTTCGAGAAGGGTCTCGAAGATAGAACACTTGTTTAGCCTGTGTGGCTAATATATATTGGACATCATCATACCATTCTTTGCCAACATACCATTCACGGCCGATGTCAATTATGATAGTATTGTTTTGCTTAATTAATCTTTTACCTCTCGTGTCGAACCATTTACAACGGAATAATACAACCGAGTAACCATCAATGTAGTTCAACTCTATGATCTCCTCTAGTTGACCATAAAATGGAGTATCGTCTTCTCCTATTGTAACCACACCACTGTTCTGAGTAGTGCGTCTGGAATCACGATTTTGTACCACAAATCTAACACCATTTACTATGCAAGCAGTGTAAGAATATGCGTACAAGGGACCATGTGCCAATGCCCTTAATTCTTTATTATCGGGTGTAGAAGATGAAGATGAAAATACATTTGCTTCATATTTTAACCATGAAGAAAAATCGGTTTGCATATTGCGTTCAGGAAATTTAGATACAAATTCACTGGTAGATGGACAAAATAAAAATCAAATTAGTGGAATTAAATTAAAATATAATAATAGTTTATCACTTGTAGATGGACAAAAAAACTTACGATTTGTAGTCTTTGATTTCATCGCAGTTGTTCAACACAAACCATTGTAATGATTTGTTGGCATGTTCAGAGAGCGTCTTGATTTTCTTTTTCGATATTGGTCGACATTGTGAAGAAAACACTTGAAACTGCCTTTTAGGGATGCCAGCATCTGCATTTCTATCTGGTCGGTTAAATTTGGTTTGCATACCGTCCAGATACATAGAGCAGAATGTCAAGGCTTCATCTGCAACATAACCCTCTGCAATTGAGCCTTCAGGTTTGGCTTTGTTTCTAACATATGCTTTAAGCTTTTTCATGTATCTTTCAAAAGGATACATCCATCTCATATACACAGGGCCACCAAGAATAGCTTCTTCAGGTAAATGAAGAATGAGATGAACCATTATGTCAAAAAATGCTGGAGGATATATCATTTCCAAATTGCATAATATCTTAACCACTTCCTCATTTGCTTCATACATGTCTTTCACATCTACTGATCGTGCACAAATTTTTTGAAAGAATGTGCAAACGTCATTGATTGTTGATGACACATTTTTGTTCAGACCCGATCGTACCCCTATTGGCAGCAATCTTTGCATGAGGATGTGATAATCATGGGACTTTAACCCAATTATATTTGAATCATTGTGAAGTACCTTATTTTTGAAATTTGATCCAAATCCATCAGGCAGTCTCACTCCTCGAATAAACTGACAAAAGCGTTCTCGATCACTAGGTGTGAAAGAGTAAGGAGCTTGTGGTTGGTACAACTTGTTGTTTTTTTGTGTTAGCCATAGGTTATGTCGAATACCCATATTTTCCAAGTCTTTGCGGGCTTTGTGTGTGTCTTTTGATTTATCGTTCATCAACAAAGTACCCAATAAACTCTCACACACATTTTTCTCCACGTGCATAACATCAAGATTGTGTTTTAAAAGCAGAGAAGACCAATAATCCAGCTCAAAGAAGATACTTCGTTTAGTCCAATTCAACTCTGATGTAAGGCGCTTTCTTTTAATCCCTCCATGCATTGGATGTTTCCCCGGGACACGATCTGGGAGATTTTTTAGTTGTTCTAATATTTGAGCATTAGTCAATCGTCGGGGAGGATGTTTTGTCTCTTTCTTGCCATCAAACGACAGATCGTTCCTCCATTTATGCTTTCTAGGCAAGAATCTTCTGTGTCCAACAAAAGCTATCTTATTCGTTATAGCGCACGAAGGTGTGTCAATGTTACACGTAGGGCATGCTTTATAACCTTGACCACTCCATCCAGACAAGCTACTACGAGCAGGATAATCGTTGATAGTCCATAACAGTGCCGCATGCATCCTAAATACAGTTTTGGTTGATGCATCTCTCACATGTACTCCTTCAGCCCACAACATTTTCAACTCATCAACCAAAGGCCTTAAAAATATATCAATGTCCTTACTAGGTGATTTAGGCCCGGGAATTAGCAAGGTTAACATGAAAGAAGACTCTTTCATACATAACCATGGTGGTGTATTATATGTTGTTAACACTACCGGCCACATACTGTAAGTCTGACTCATGTTACCGAACGGATTAAAACCATCAGCAGCCAAACCTAAGCGGACATTCCTTGGTTCTTTAGCAAAATCCGGATATCTTTCATCAAATTCTTGCCATTCCTTCCCATCAACCGGATGTCGCATCATACCATCCGTTGAGCGTCCAGTATTATGCCATATCATATCTTTTGCCGTTAATCTTGAACTATACCTTCGTCGAAGCCGTGAAGTTAAAGGAAAGTAGCGCAACACTTTCTGTGGTACTTTCTTCCCCTTTGTGTTTTTGTCAACCCATCTGCTCTCATTACAAACCGGACAGTTTTGCATTGATTCATTCTCCTTCCAAAACAGTGCACAATCATTAATGCAAGCATGGATAGACTGATATCCTAACCCAATCTTACTCAGTTTCTTCTTAGCTTCATAGTGTGATGCTGGAACGTGATTTTCCTTTGGCAATGCAGTTTGTAGAAGCTCTAACAGTTGGTCAAACGAACAATTCGTCCATTTGTTGATAACTTTGATATGCATCAATTTGGCTATGAAGTTTAGGGAAGACATTTGACTACAACCGGGGTATAACTCCTTATTTAGCTCCTCAAACAACGCATCAAACTCTGGGTCTAAACCAGTTCCATCTTCATCTATATTATCCTCGTTTGTATTTTGCTCTGCCATCACATCATCTATGGCATCAAACATCTCATTATTTGTTGTTATAGTTATTGGAGGAGTTGGTGTTGTTCTTGGGGCAAAAAATGATGCTATCTCCGCCACACGAGGATGTTGTTCACCATGATAAATCCAATTCTGATATGATTGTAGAAACCCACGGTCATGTATGTGGCCATATATCGTCTTCAAATCCTGTCGACACGCATTACAACAACGTCTACACGGGCAAAACGCTCTACCTCGACCGTCGACATGGTTCTTGGCCGTCTCTATAAAGTTGCGAAGACCGCTTAAGAAAGCCGGAGAATTCCGATTTCCCAGTGTAACCCAACTTTTATCAATTTCCATATCTAGTGTCATATCTATTGTGTTATAAGCATACACATATACATGCATGTAATAAATTATATAATTTAATGTATGTGATTTGATCGGTACTCTAAGGCGGTGGATCCTAACCCACTTTTTGAATATTCTATCTTATATGTATACATTTTAACGAGTTGACTATTTAAGAATAAATCAGCAGCATTTCCCCTTAACTCCTCAAGTATGCAGATAAACCGCAACCTCGAAGGAGTAAAGAGAAATAGCTACCAATTTTTTTCTTAAATGTCAACCCGTTAAAATGTATACATATCCTAAATAAGATAGAATATTCAAAAAGCAGTCCCAAAGGGGACAATCCAAAATTTATCTCTATCAGATAAATTTCGGACGGGTATATTCTAAAGGGTTATCCTAAATAAACATACTAGTGTACACAATATGAGACATGACATACATAAACAAAGACGTACATAAATGACATTACGGGTGTAAGCCTTTTTCTTATTTATTTTATAAAATTATAAAATATATATTTTTTTAATATATAAGTAATAGTATTTATAAAATTATGATAAACGAGCCGTTTACAGCCTAAATGAAATTAAAAATTAAATACACAAAGGCATAAAAGTCGGGATACATACCTTAAATAAATTCAATAAAACACAAATATGATGTTATTCACACCTCGTCAACCGTAATGAGTTCCGAACTTGCAACAAAATTAAATAAAGTTACATATACATACAAACATATATACATATATCCACAAATCATACAATTACATAAACATACAAACAAATACATACAAACATACATACAAACATACATACACATATACATATATATTATATACAAACATACATAAATAAATGCCCAAATTCTCAAATTACATACATAAACACAATTCCATACATAAAAATACATACAAACACACATACACATATATACATACATATTATATACATACATAAATAAATGCCCAAATTCTCAAATTACATACATAAACACAATTCCATACATAAAAATACATACAAACACATATACACATATATACATACATATTATATACATACATAAATAAATGCCCAAATTCTCAAATTACATACATAATCACAATTCCATACATAAAAATACATACAAACACACATACACATATATACATACATATTATATACAAACATACATAAATGCCCAAATTCCCAAATTACATACACAAACACAATTCCATACATAAACATAATCAAAATTCATACAAACACACATACACAAATATATACCTACATATTATATACAAACATACATATATATACAAACATATATACATACATTCACAATTACATAAATACATAAACAATTATATACATACAAATCATACAATTACATAATCATACATACAAACATACATACACATATATACATACATATTATATACAAACATACATATATAAATGCCCAAATTCCCAAATTTCATCTAAACCTAATTTCACATCTAAACCTAATTTCATCATAAAATTTCATAAATATTTATAAAATCATTCATCTAAACCATATATACATACATACAAATAAACACAACAATATACATACAAACATACATCTAAACCTAATTTATAGAAAAATTACTAACCAAGTTTGCAAATTAGCTTCGAATAGCTTGAAATCCTCAAAAAATGGTCAAAGCTTCAAACACTAACAAAAATCAAAGAAATTAAGTAAAAACCCAAAAATGTTGATTTTTTGGTCAAAATTGAAACATAGATGTTAACTAACCTCAAAACCCGAGAGATTGGTGAAGATTGCTCCACAAAACACACCAAAAACGGGAAATCGCCAAAGAGAGAAGATGAGAGAGTTTTGGGGTTTTTTTCGTGGAAATGGGAAGCAGGAAGCTGTTTCTGGGTTTATTCTCGCTGAGACCTATACCGACGACATGTCGTCGGTATAGGCTCGAAAGTCGGCGCAATATCGTTTTGTCCCGATGACATGTCGTCGGTACAGGTTTGACCAGTTAATAAAGTTAAAAAGTCTATACCGACGACATGTCGTCGGTATAGAGTTTTCCCATAATTGTTTTTAATTTAAAAAAAAAAATTTTGACCGACGAATATTTATCAAATAAAAGAAAAACAAAAAGAAAATGGAAATTAACCTATACCGACGACATGTCGTCGGTATAGGCTCGAAAGTCGGCGCAATATGGTTTTGTCCCGACGACATGTCGTCGGTACAGATTTGACCAGTTAATAAAGTTAAAAACTCTATACCGACGACATGTCGTCGGTATAGATTTTTCCCATAATTGTTTTTAATTTAAAAAAAAAAAATTTGACCGACGAATATTTATCAAATAAAAGAAAAACAAAAAGAAAATGGAAATTAACCTATACCGACGACATGTCGTCGGCACAGGTTTTCCCCAATTTTTCATTGGGCGCCATGTTTTCCCTCCATCTGCCTCAACCATGTGCCGACGACATGTCGTCGGTATAGGGTCTCCCCTATTAAATTTTGGGTTTGGCCTATCCCGACGACATGTCGTCGGTATAGGGTGACCTATCCCGACGACAAGTGTCGTCGGTATAGGCTCCGTCGGCACAGGGTCCTTTTCTTGTAGTGTCAAGAGGATGTGGGTGATTTGTTTGATGAACCTGATGTTCATGCTCATGATATTGTGCCCTTGAACTTGGATGAGTGGTTGTGTCATTAGGACGTGTCTAATTTGTTTGACGAAGTTATGAATGGGGTACAAATTGAGGTGGTGGTTACCATTTGTGTAACTTAGGCTTAATTTTTATGTAAATATATGTGGTATATAGTTTTTTGGTATGTAGTATGGATCTTTGGACACATGATGTAAGTTTTTGTAAATATATATGGTTTGCTTGATTGGATCTTGTCTTACATATGGATCATGGGATAATAATTAGTCATGAACACCTTGGATTACAGTCAACTCAATATGGATCAAATGTATGACATTCATAGCATTTTGTATGCTTTATCATTTGCCACATCTTTGGTTGCGGGGTTGGTGTTGAATTATATATCAATTTCATAACCAGAATCATATAAATTTCTTTCTAATATTCAATTATGTTTTCTATTTTTAGGTTTGGGCCTTTCCTGTATGTGGGTGTGATGATGTCTTTTCTGTATGTGGGCTTGATGGTGTTTGGACCTACTTTCCTGTATGTGGGTGTGACTCTTGTAGCTTGGTTTTCTATATTTTGGTTTGGGTATAAACTCTGATTATCATTTGTGGTGGTCAAGAAAAAAAAGGATCTTTTAGAAGCCAGTGTATGGACTACTTGGTGAGTCATTTGAAAATCAAGGAATGAAACTATTTTTCAAGCGGATAATCTAAAGATGAAAAATATTTTTTATTTGATTTGTCATTTCTCGTATAGTTGGTTTGTTAATAGATAGAAAATCCAACCTACGTTGGGACAAGTGATTAAAAACCTGTTCTTATTCTTGTAACTGTATTTTTTTATGTTAGATCTTTTAACCAATCTCGTTTTTATAAAATCTTTAATGTTAAAAAAATGTGTTATAGCGACAACATATATAAACCAATGTTTGAATACACGACGCGTTCTCTAACGTAACCATCTAAACATATCAGAAGCGTAGTATCAACATCATCGTATTCAATTGTCATCTCATCGTCACCGTGACACCGTATTCAATTCATATCCAAAAAAATCAGACAAATGAAAAAAAAAAACTAAATTGTCTAAAATATGTATGCATTAATTATCTGAAACATGTTACAAGTGTATCAACTACACCATCTACATTCAATTGTCAACTACACCGTATTTAATTTAAACCCAAAATACATTAACTAATACATGTTAAAGCGTATCAACAACATTTATATTACGCAATATATACACTTTAAAGCCAAAAGTAGATAAAACCTTGAAATCTAAATATGATCTCCAAATTATATGTCCCTGAATATATATTTAGAAAACCAAGTAGGATATTTAAAGAGTCAAATCACTCTTTTATCTTATATTCTTTTCAAACTATAATTTTGCAGTATGGTGTCAGAATTGTGTCATAAATTTTTTAAAAATGTGTTGAATTGCGTCATAAATATTTTAAAATATGTGTTGGAATTGTTTTCAAACTAGTGTAAGCCTTGCGTCGGAAAAAAATTGTGTCGCATTGAGTCATAAATTTTTCAAAATGTGTCAAAATTGCATCGTAATTTTTTTTAAATGTGTTTAAAATACGTCGTAAATAATTTTAAACTAAAATTACTTAATTGAAATACAAACACCGTATTTATAATATTATTTTTTAAAATAATTAATATCGTATTTATAATTATTAAATAAATTGTTAAGTTGTGTCGGAAAAGCGTCGGTACGACGAGAAATTGTGTCACAAATGTGTCACAATTTGCGTCAGAATTGTGTTGCAAATGCATTTCCGACGAAAGTTTTCCAGCACGACCATTTTATTAGTGATTTGTGACGCAAACCTATCAGTTTTCTAGTAGTGCATAACCTAAGTATAAAATGCCAAAAATCATGTAAAAGTTGGTTTTAAAACTATACCTCTATCCCATATGTAGCATCCCAAAAATAAAACGACAATAAAAATAGTAACGGGTCTAAAGCGGGACGAACGGAATAAACGAACAAAGACACGCGGGCCGGGGATGGGCCAAGGTTGGTCGCGAATGGGCCTAGGGTGGGAGGCCTCTCCCATAAATACCCCTACACACACCCTTTCTCTCATTTGCAAGTTCTAAATAGAGAAACCGTAGAGACAGAAAGTAAAGGATCGACTCGAGATTGAAAGGGAAGGATTCTCCAGTGCTCGTGAAGATAACCTCCGAATCAGAAACTCGATACAGGTAACGGTTTGGCCTAGATCTGAGTTTTGTTAACTTTAGGGGTTTTCGGGTTTTGGGAGAAAATGTAACGTTTTTACGTATGAAACTTGAAAATAAACATAGATCTAGCATCTAGAAGGAAAAACGAACGTTTTGAAAGTAGAAAGTTGGGATCTTGATTTGATCAGATTCGCATTCAAGAACTTAGGGTTCTTGGGGAAGAAGACTGCCCACAGGCCTTGCGTACTTGTTAAGTACGCAAGAACAATTGCCTTGCGTACTTGTTAAGTACGCAAGAACAAGGCTCTGCGTACTTGTTAAGTACGCAAGAACAAGGCCCTGCGTACTTGTTAAGTATGCAAGAGCAAGGTCCTACACACTTGCTAAGTGTGCAGGTATCAGGTCTATGGGGATAAATAGCTGGTTAGTGAAGTCAGTATGTTCGCCTAATTCAGTATGATTAAACCGTTAGAGTCGGGATTAGGTCTGATATGTATGTAACTACTCAATCGAGATCGTACGTGACGTTGTTGGGCCTTCGATTAGGACAACGAGACTAGCTTATCAGGTGAGTTCTAGAAGTCCTCTTTTAAATGTTTTAAATAATGTTTTTGGGCTGGTGTGCATACATACGAAATGATGTTTTACGAAACGATGTTTACGAAAAGATGTTTTACGAGACGATGTTTACGAAATGATGTTTACGAAGGATGATGTTTATGAAATGTTTTGTCAAATGAAGTTTATGAAAGGTTTACGAATTAAACATAGTTTAATAAAACGTACGAATGCTTTAACTAAAATGAGGTAAAGGTTTTATGAAAGTCACGAATGAACGAATCTGCCAAGAGTTCCTACGGGAGCTAGGTATGTATGTATGTATTGGCCTTAACCTTACGTTGGGCCTCTGTGGCTGGCTAACAGTTGTACAACTGGTTAATGATGATGGGGTGACGACGGTCACCCAAGGGATTACCGGGATCCCGATGGAAGGTACTATTCCTTGCGGAGAAATAATGCCTAAGTTATGTTCTGTCTACCTAGAGATAACGAGCCTTAGGAGACATATGTTTGGTCTATCTAGAGGTAACGAGCCTTAGGATACATATGTTTGGTCCACCTAGAGGTAACGAGCCTTAGGAGACCTGTGTGACGGATGACTTAGAGGTAACGAGCCTTAAGTTCACCCGTTGGTATGCGATGTATGTAATTGACGGTTACGAGAAGGCACAGATTCGGTTCATGTTGACTTATGTTATGATGCTATGTTACGATGTTATGACGAGGTTAAGTTATTTCATGTTTTACGTACACTTTTGTTAAATAAATGTATGTTATGTTTTTGGCAAAATATTTATGTTAAGGTTTTATGTAAAGCTAGAACTCACCAGCGTAGCTGACTTTTTAACATGCACATTCAGGTTAAGGCAGGTTATAATGATGGACGATGATGCTGGGCGGCTTGATGAGTTACTCGGAGAATATGAAGACTGGCATCCCGTTATGATTAGCTTATGTTATGTTTATGTATTAGACTATGTTACGCTTCCGCATGTTGAACAATGTTATGATTATGTTTTAATGAAATTTTCCACTGCGTTATTTTGATATTCAAGTTTAAGAACTGTTTGTGAATGAGTAAATCCAACAAGTGAAGCCTCCCGGGTGTGGGGCCTTACACCAGAGGATTTAGAAACTGCTTCTAGTGTCTCTAGCCAAACCATTGTATCAAAACACAATGAAATGATAAACACTTTTTTTAAGTTATCCCAAACACTCACTTTGAACAGTAATAAACAACCATTTTAGTATTTTTTCCAATTGCTGCTGCTACTACTGCTACTTTGGTTGAAAATACTTAAACAAATAGAAAGCCTCAAAAGATGATGATGATGTTGGAAAATATTGCAAGTAAATGGCAAAACTTTTGTGCATCCCAAATGAATAATGTTCCTAAAATATCTTTAGATAAACTAACTTTATTGTACACAAACTTGAGCATAGGGTCTCATAACTCCTAAGCCAATTCTGATCACAACCACCTTATCTTGCTTAATCATCAACATGTTTCTACTACCTTATCTCGAGCACTATGGTGTTGCTATCGTTTGATCCATGAATCTTGGTCAATGGTGATTCCTGCACATGCAACAACAAAAAAGATTGGTAAACCCTAATCAAATGGCTTAACAAGCCATTCAAAGAGACCTCACTTGATTTTAAAGTTTATTTTTCACTCACAAATCATTTTCAGTCTTTAGTAAATTTACCAAGGGCTATAGTTTGTAATCCTCCTATTCAACTACTTCAACCATTTTCGAACAGCTCATAGTAAGTTTCATTGTAAACATTGTCAACAACATAAAATAGTCTTCTCTTTTGATAGAAAATCCCCCATTAGGATTGGATTCTAAAAGTAATTTGGTACCATCTGTTAGATCTTGAAGAATTCTCTAAGGTCATGCGTATTCAGGATCAATACGTTGTTGTATACCCGCGGATATTTCTCTTTCTAACCAAACAATTACTAGTACACCTATTGAATTCCTAATACTGGAGTAAAAATAAGGATACGCGTCCCAATCCTTCATTCAATTTTGATGATACATGTTGCAAAGATCAACCTTGGAAAACACAAAAGCTATGTAGTAAAGTGCAAAAGGCACGTGCCAAGCGCCTCAGAGATCCACAAGCTGAAAAGGAGCACGTGAGGCCTCAGTCCTGGCGCAAGTGCAACGAACGCATTGTACAGGCGCCAAGACCCGACTAAAGAAGATCCAAAAATAGAAACAAAGTTGTAGATAGAGAGGAACCGAGATGAGAGAAGCAAGATCTGACGAGAGAGAAGTAAACTACAGGGAGACGATAGGGAGAAGTGAAATACACACCAATTTAGAAACGGTTGGGCCTATATTTTTCTTTAAAGTAGAAGAAAAATGTTTTAAAAGTAATAAATGGTAGCCCAATTAATTATTTTAGAATTATTGTTCACTTGTATTATGAATAATAATTCTTCATTTTTTATAATATGTAGAATAGTACTAAACTATTAAGTTTGTATGCCCTATTATATGTTTTTTTTTTCTTTTATTGTTGCTCTTTTTTATCTAATGCATGCACATTTTTTGCGCCTTGCACCTAGGCGACAAGCAAGGCCTTTGCAACTTGGGTGCGTCTTGCACTACCGAGCACACAAAAGACTCATGTAATACATCTGATCTAGGAATGGGGTACCTATAATTGAAGAAGCAAGAGTCATTGTTCATATCACTACATACTTCACTTGACTCTTGGTTTTCTAGTTTATCATCAACATTCCTTATATCCTTACTTCTCCTTCCTAAAGCATTTGGAGAACCCTACCACTTGCTCTTGGAAGGCCTCGATTTCCATGTCTCTGGCATCATTGTGAGCTTGATTAAGTGTGTGATTTCTGGCTATAGTAGCCATTTTAAAGGAATTAGGTGTTTGTAGTTGGTTTAGAAAGAAAAGGTGTGCCAACAACAAACAAAGAAATTGACCTGAATAGAGCTTAAGAGGGTTGAAACTAAGCTCTCATACAAAATCTAAAGTGAAACCAAAGGATGGATAGAAATGAACTTCTTGACAAAATGATTTGCATCCCTTGGGACCACTTCCTGCACCATGTCTAAAAAGTTGATCTTGTCTAGTTGCTTCCCATTCTAGTAGTGACAAATAAGTTGGAGAATAAAACACATCAGACTTCCTTGGCTGGATTCTACGCTTATGGAGAATAGAACAAATGAGACTTCGTTGGCTGGATTCTAATCCTCATTTACACGTCAAATAACTCCCAAAATATTTTAACTAAAACACACACATATGCATGTAATCAACTTATTGAAAGCATATAAAGATAGATATGCCGCCTTTGGAGCAAGGTAAATCCTTTGTTGCTTTCACAATTATCTAACTCCCAGAAATATGATATAGTGATTCGAGTCCATATAACTTTCTTGGTTACTATTCGAGTTCGATACCGTTTTCAGTTATATAGCCTTAGTTGTGTCTTTCATAAGTTTTCAGGTAATAACTTGTCTATTCGTTAGTTCTCATCATTACAAAAGTTCTTTATATTCATCTACTTTGTCCTTGCTAAAGAGAGTTCTCGGCAATTCCCAAATAATCCATTTCATCCATTATACCCAAATAGCAACATTCTTTTTTACTTTAGAAAGGTTCTCAAGTTAAACTTACCTATACATCCATTATACCCAAATCCTATACAAAAGAAATTTGGTGGTCCTTTACATTAGAGGTGGAAATTTCAACCCATTTTCTAATCTCTAATGGGTCAAAACAGCTAAAATTAAAAAAAATTAAGATTGACCAAGAAGGAAACCTGTTGAAAGCTGTCCGAATTGTGTTTTAATACATAAAATCTCCTAAAACATTTTCTTCAAGAACATAAACTATTATTGAAACAATATCTTTTTGTAATCATATTGAATTGAACACTAGTTATTGATAAAAGAAATAAATAATACACAGGTATTCAAGGATACCTAGGCATCTAATAAACACTATCAGACTTTTCGAAAATTCCGAATCACATGTTGCAAATTTAATGGGATGGAGAAAATATAATTAGAGAAATAATGAAGCAAACTAACCTGTTTCCTCATGAGAAAATAGCATTAACAAAAGCTTCTGCCTCAAACGGCTGGAGATCTTCCACCCGTTCCCCAACACCTACAAACTTGACTGGAATTCCGAGCTCATCAACTACACTAACCTGCAAGCAGAACTCGTTTTTAAGATTTATGATTAAAGTGATGATAATTTATAAATATGAGATGTTACATGAATCCAAAAAGGGCAAGAAAGTATTCACATACCACGCAACCGCCTCTTGCAGAGCCATCGAGTTTTGTCAAAATGAAACCGGTAATTCCTACAACCTGCCACCGATTGTGTTGTACAGTTCTTATTTTAATAAATTTTCTTATAGAATAAGCTGCCGTTTTAAAATATGTTATTTTCTTTGTAACTGTGTGAGGTACATAGTGTAAAAAAATGGATTTGGAAGCTTTACCTCATTGAATTCCCTAGCTTTTTGGAGCATATTCAAACCCGTTGTTCCATCCAAAACGAGCAAGATTTCCTGTAACATTGTGAAGTAAGCACGTAGATCTATAAAACCGTAACATGTATGTTTAAATCATATCATTTTCTTTTTCATGGGCGCTAATTATATGGTAAGGGAAGAAGCAAACATGAATAATAAAGACCAAACTAGCAAAATAAAGAATGGAGAAAATTGTATACAGTACAGATGTAGCCCACAGAATAAGAATGCAGAAAATGGTATAGAAATGGGACCCATAGAGCAAAGTACAGTTAAAAATAGAATATATATGAACGCCATAAAACAAAGGATAAAAATGGTAGAAAGATGAATCCCACAAAATATGTATTGAACATGGTATGTATGAAAGATGGGACCCATAAAACAAATAATAGAGAAAATGTATATTGAAACCACAATAAAGAAGAAAGAAAATTAGTGTATGATGAAACAGCATCCTAATTATCTTGGTACACATGGTTCCTCTATCTTGATCTTATAGAAGGGTCATTTTAGACAATTACTAATTAAGCTATGTGAACAAATTTTGCATTTTTTATGAAACAAAGATGGTGCATCTAATAATAAGACGTACGTAAATTAGGGGCACCATTAACAATTTTAGCAATGGCCTTTTTGCATGAAATTAATTCTTCCATCAAGCTATAATTAGTATGTAGACACTACAACAAATTGACCCTGTCCCGACGCCACCTGTACCGACGACATTTGTCGTCGGCATAGGTCACCCTATACCGACGACATGTCGTCGGTATAGGTCAAAACCAAAATTTTGGCAGGGAGACCCTATAGCGACGACATGTCGTCGGTATAGGGTTGAGGCAGGTTGGAGGGAAAACTGGCGCCCAATGAATTTTTGGGGAAAACCTATAGCGACGACATGTCGTCGCTATAGGTTAATTTTGATTTTCTTTTTGTTTTTTTTATTTAATAAATTTTCGTCGGTCAAAATTTTTTTTTTTAAAATTAAAAAAATTTCTGGAAAACCCTATAGCGACGACATGTCTAGACCTATAAACCAAAAAAATGGTCAGCAGATGTCAATTGAAGTGAAAATATAAGTAATAATGTTGACCAACATCATGTCTTACGTCCAGAGGTGTCACACAACACAATATCAAAACCCTGTTCTTTCCCTTTCTTAACGGCCTGTGATAGCACTACTCAAAAAGAACTTCAAGATCACATGTTAGTAATAGTAGCTGCTATATACAAGCTAAAATTATAACTCTTGGTTTAATTGTCTACTTGCTGATGCTTTTGCTTTCTCTTTTTCAGCTGAAACAATCTCGCAGCCGGTTCTTTCAGCCCAAATTTCCAGTTGGTCACTCGCAGCTGCCCTAAACGTATCACCAGCCGCCAATAATATCTTCAAATATTTTAAATAAATAGATTTATTAGTAGGGTCACCAAAAAATACTTCACTTATAGCACATTGATCACACAAATTAATTTTCGAGATTTAATTTTAAAGGATACGCCGACTTAAAAGTATAAACAAATCATGAACTCACTGTAGCACCTTCACTCTTCAACCGATAAGCCAGTTTCCCTGCCATTAAACACCAGAAACAGTCAACGGAGATATTAAGTTATTAAATCTTAAACTTAATATTTAATTAAAAAGAAAAAAGAAAACGGAATAATGAGTCGTATGAAATTTGGTTTGGTTCCCCTTCCCTCGTGATTCTACCCAAGCCCCCTTTCACCACCACAGGGGCGGTATTCCACGCCCATAAAGGGGCCAGGTGGACCACGCCCCCTCCCCCCACGCTACCACTACACTTAGCCTAATGGTGAGGTGTCAACAAAATTAAATACTCACTTTAGACAATTGTAATCGTTTATAAAACCCATGGGTAGCAACACCTAAATAATTTAGAAATTTGGGGTGTGTAATTAAATACTCACTTTAACTATTTCTTTACTCTTGTTAAATTTGATCAAAAACATTATGCATCTTTTCACTAATTCCAATCTTCTCATTTCAAGATTACAATGTAACATGGAAATATTGTTATACTAGGTTAGAAACCTCGTGTATTATACACGGGTTAAATAAATACAAATGTTATACATTTGGTAATAAAAATTTATGTATTACATATTTATGAGATATTATATAATTTTTTAATACAAGTTTTAGAAACGTTATATAGTTATTTTTTTAAAATGTCTTATAAAAAGAATGAAAGAAATGTTCAGTTTCTAAAAATGTTTTATAACTAATCTATTTTTTTTAATGAAAAAAGTTTTATAAAAATAATTATATAAATCGTTATTATTTAATAGGAGAGAGAGGCGAGAAACAAAAAAAAATATAAAAAAAACAATGAAAGAAAGTTTGTATATTTAATAGGAGAGAGAGGCGGGAAAAAAATAATAAGAATGTATAGTGTCACTCTAAAACCTTTATTTATTATATAGTATAGATATAGATATTTGTTCGTTTTTTCCAAACCAAAAGTCAATATAGAATCACAAAATAGTATTGAACGATGTTGCACTCGAACACAGTACAAACTAAATCAAAATAAATTGCAGTACTTACAAGGATCCTTTCAGAATTCTTGAATCACTATCGTATCAGACCCGATGTAAAACACATTCGTCGATGAGTATTGTGAACGGAAACGGAAAATCTCGAGTAGAAAATCTTAGAATCGTGATAATCACAATCAGATTAAATCATTTGAGAACGTTAAATCGGATTAGACTAAGATCGTATATCAAGAACGAATCTGATTTTCCTTTGGAGAAGAGAAACCTTACCACCGATTGGAAAAGATAGGGGTAACTTTGTAGAATAGTAATCTAGTTTTAAAATTGTTTCAATTAGGCCACTCAATACGCATTTTACATGGTATACACCATCGGGTATACTATGGTGAGTGACCTAATTACTTTTGAAAATTGATTACTATTCTGTGGTGTTTTCCGGAAAAGATATGAACAAACAGGAGAGTCCCTCGAAACTTCCGTGTATTTAGGATATACTTCACGGTAGAGGTGGACAAAAAAACCGGTTTAGAAGTGTTTCATGAAATGCTTTCCGACAAAGACAAACTTTAGAAATGTTTTATGAAATTCTTTCCTCAAAACCTCGTCGTAAAATTCTAAAGTTTTCGTCTACGAGTTGGGACATTTTAAAAGACGTAACTGAATTGCTTGAAGTTTTCAAAACCGCCACCACTTTTTTATCCGGTGTTTATTATCCCACAAGTTCATTAACTCTTAAACAAATATATTTAATGGCTAACAAGTTGTATGAACTTGAAAATAAAAGCACTCTTTTTACAAAAATGATAGAATCGATGAAAGAAAATTAGTAAATTATTTTAAAGAAATGCCTCCCGTTATAACTTGTGCCGCCACGTTAAACCCTACCATAAATGTTTTCGGGGTTGAAACGTTGATTGATAAAATTACTTACGCTTTGAATTTGGATAGTGAAGACATCCATTTTGCACAAGGCACAAAAACATATTTTAACAAATGTTTACAAGATTTATTTAATGTTTTTTACATAAATATGGTACAACTCCGACTCCACATGATACAATGGGTACATCATCAAGTGGTAGCTCGAGGGATGTTAACTTGAATTTATATAACGAAATGTTAAATGAATTTAGTAAACGGGCTCGAGGTAGCACCCCGAGTAACGAACTCGGAAGGTATATTGGCACAAACTTTTTATCGTTTATGCCTCCTTCCATTTTTTATCACACGAATCGTTGAGTGTTTGCCGCCGCCAGATTAAGGTTCTGCTACTACAGTACCGCGCGAACAGTAAACGCATGAACAGTAGCGCCGCTACAGTGACGTTG
The DNA here is from genome assembly GCA_023525975.1 of Smallanthus sonchifolius. Classification (NCBI taxonomy): domain Eukaryota; kingdom Viridiplantae; phylum Streptophyta; class Magnoliopsida; order Asterales; family Asteraceae; genus Smallanthus; species Smallanthus sonchifolius. Next base: position 765,204 of record CM042042.1, read on the forward strand.
TGAACTGAATTTTGATGATTTATGCCTTTTCTTCAAACTGGTTTGATTGCTTCTTATTCATGTTCTTAACTGGTAGGTCTATTGCGTGATGGTAACTGTTGTTTGTTTGTCTTTTTTATTGCCTCTCTTATTTCTTTTCGGTTGCTTCTAATAATATGGAAAGGGAGTAGATAAGGGACAAAGGGTGGGAACAGTTAAAGACAGTTGTAAAAAATAAACAACTTAACCAGAAACAAGAACAATCGGTTCGATTACAATCAGAGACGACTTAGCCGAAAACAAGAACCAAACACTTGAACTAAAACAAAGAGCTAAACAAGCAGAATTCAACTTGAAAAACTTTTACATTGAAATAGATAACATTTATCTTTATTTCCACACGAATAGTAGCAAATTAAGAAAATACAAACTTATTATTAAGGATCACAATTAACTTGGGGATTTATTTAAACATAAAGCTGATTTCCCCATAATTGTGATCCGCAATACATTTAACACACAAATTACGAATGACATACAAAGAAGATTGATACACGCTTGTTCTTATCACGCTTTAGCCTTCTTCAGTTTTTGGACTACTTCGATTGCTTTTTCCGCTTTGATCGGTGCACCATTCATGACTTCATCTTCTTGTTCAACAATGGTTAGACTTCTTTTTCGGGGTTCAAATAGTTTGTTCTCGGAAAGAAACTGTTTGAACCAAATTGCTGATTTCTTCGGGTACCTATGGAGACTGTTCTTATAATCAACATAGTTCATTCCAAATCGAAGAGTATACCCCGAATTCCATTCATAGCTATCCGTGAATGACCACGCAAAGTACCCCATAACCAACGGCTTCGTAAATAACCGAAAACTGTAAAAAAAATATCTGGTTAATAATATAATGCCCTAAAAATAAATGCTAAATTGAATTCTCACCAAACAAGATGATACAATAAAGGGAAATTCCCAAAATAAACATTTTTATTTTCAAATTCCTTAAAACAAACAAAGAATTTACAACTTCCCGAAATTAAACATCAAATTTTCGCACAAAAAAGGTTAAAACTTTGGCGAATTCACTGAGTTACGTGTCTCATTTTTAAACTTACACGTAATTTTCGCCGGAACATTTACCTAACTCGGTGAAATCGTCAAAACATATTTTCGTCGTATTTTATTGATGTTTTGGTGTTCAAAAAATTGTCGGGTTACTTTAATTTAATTTATATTTTTTCATGTAGTTTTTTCCGAAATGCTTTCCAAAACCCGGCGTTTCATCTGAATATTTGAATAAGAGAACAAAACGTCTGAATATTTTATGCTTATATTAAAAGATTCTATAAGGTTTAAAAAACTTTGATAGTATATTTTAATTTTGTTGTAAAACTCTCAACATATTTTTTTTTATAAAACTTTATGATTTTAGTTGGTATTATAAGTTAGTGTAACACTGGTAGTTATTAAGATCATGTCACGGTGATGTTATATGATAAAGTAAATCAATAAAGTACACTAAATGAAATTAGACTAACGAATTCGCTCTTCTGATTGCATCAAGATGCCATTTGAGGTATTTTAGTCGAAATGCATCATCTCGAACTTGTTCATAAGTTTTTCCCTTACTAAATATCCTCTTCTTCTTATCATCGTCTCCCTTATCGTCCTCTTCGTTATCGTCCTTACCGTCATAGTAGTCACTCTCCGGAGCTCCTGTAACAAGGTACCAATAACACCATCATTAATTTTGACACACTGATTTAACCACAAATTAATAAACTTTTTTTTTACCATTCTCAGTGATGACGATATATTTTTCAAATTTGTAGGTTTTCTTAATGTAATGTAAGAGCTCAACAAGCTCGTTGGCACAAAGATAAACCCATGATCCAGGAAAAGCCTGAAAATTAAGTCGTGTCAAACTTGGTGAAGTAATCCAAATTCCAATTTGTTAAGCGTTTCTTTTGTAAGCTTCTAGTTATCGATCTTACCGGATCTCCTATGTTAACGTTGTTGGAATCTTGTCCTGAAACATGAGAAAGAATTCGGTTTATCAAATTGCTCAGGGTGGATGAGAATGACTAGATTTTGAAAATCATGAACGAAAAAGCTAAAAAATAGTTTTTGGATGAAAGTGGTTAAAATGGCCAAAACACATGGATGAAAATGACACTTTACTCTTTTATATATCACCTGATGCATTGTGGTGACGATCTGTAAGAAATCCTTCAGAAAGACCAGAAGACTCTTTTAATTGAGCGTAATTTGCAGTGTAGTAGTTTATTCCCAGAAAATCATAGGATTGTATCAACTTTTGTTTCTGTTCGTCATCGAATACAGGCAACTTACGACCGTCTTTGCTGTGAACAGATGGTTTAACCGCAAATGTTTGCATGCTTTTCGGCCAATTGCCGCTTGTTAATGGATCCATAAACCTGTTATATGAGGCATGTGTTGGCCCAAATTGATATCAACCACACGAAATCAAGGTTAACTCCTTTAACAAAAAACGATTTTAAACTCATATTCCAATTGTAAATAAAAGGAAACCAAATCAACCAAATATAAATTTATCTTTATCTTATGTGAATCTAATCAAGATTAACTCGATCCTTTAACATGATCATATATAACATGTGATTTGTAATGTATGCTTACCATCCAAACATAAAATCATATGCATACTCGACTGCTTTCACATCATTCGCGTGATCCGCTGGCTTATGTTTATCGTGAAAAGGCTTGAAAAAGTTGGTGTCAAGAGTGATTCCCACTTCACCTTTTTGAACAAACTAAACAAATAATGTGATTATAAAATCTCGTGCACCATATATAATGTTATATAGTGGATTGAAGTCAATAATAGTAAGGATGGGTCAAAGTCATAGGTCAACAGTTTGGAAGGGATTTGGTCAACTGTTGAAAGGTTTTTAATAGTTTGGGCAAGAAGTGACAATTTGGTAAAGATGAAGGGTTGGTAGAAGACACAAGTTGAGAGACTGGTTGTGTCGTTCTAAAAGTTTGTTTGTTAACATTCTGTGAACTTTGGTTTAGGGTTAATAAGTTTTCAATTTTGGGGATTTTAGTTTAGTTCTTAATTTTATTAGATCTGTAATCAATTTATGTTCCCTTTGTATTCGTTTGGTCGATTTCGTTTCAATAAAGCAAGTTACATTTGGTGTGAATCTTTTGATCTTGATTCTTTTTAATTCCACATTACAAGTTACATATAAAACAAAAAAGGTATCTTTTAACTTGAGGGTACCTTAAAGTCTTGTTGATACTTTCTATAAGCAGCTGCATGACAGTTGAGTAGATGGTATGCTACGGTATACGGCTCGGTTTCCGGGTCCCCGTCTTTGCCCTTTCCACCCCTACCTGGTGCAAAGTTACCTTCTACATAACCACCATAGGTGAATCTGTATGGCTCGTTTAATGTCACCCAGTGCTTCACCCGATCTCCAAACTCCCAGAAGCAGATTTCCGCGTAATTCACGAAGTCGTGACTAATGTTTAATTAATAGTGTATCAGTTTGAGGTACACAAATAGCCATATATAATCTGTACTTACACAATTTTGGGACTTAAGAAGCCCATGTATTCTTCTTCCAAAGCATTTGGAAGATCCCAGTGGAAAAGAGTGACAAATGGCTCAATGTCATTGGCTTTTAACTCGTCTATTAACTTGTTGTAGAAATTAATGCCATCCAGATTTTTGCCCATACTTACTTTCCCACCTGTACGTTCAAACCATAGTATGTCTTCAAAAAATCTTACCGGTTAGAAACTCATGTATTACACGGGTTAAATAAATTCAATTTGTTGTAAACCAGTAGTTTTTATAGAGAATTGTATGTTAGATGTCATCGGTCATTGGTAAATAAGAAATAATAAAAATTTAACAATTATAAATAAGAAATAGTGAATATTTAATAATTATAAAATTATATTTTAAGATATTATATAATTTAAATCTTTCTATTATTTTATAAGTTTTAATAAAATATTAGAATAAATTTTAGATATTTAGTTATTTAAAATATAATTATTTAATAGAAGAGAAGGTTATGTATACGAAGAGAGGGGTAAAAACAAAATCTAGAGTTCACAAGAAGTTCACACGTGTCAGTTAAAATTATTTATTTATCATAATAACGATTAACCTGGTAATATCCTGGACCAGGAAATCGAGAATCTGAAATACTTTACACCCATTTTCTTCAGCAACTGAACATCTTCCTGCATGCACATAAGTTTAACCAAAGTATGAGAATCATTGTTTCTACACTTGAAAGTATGAGACATTAATATTACCTTCATTTTATGGTAAAAATCAATAGTGACACATGCATTTGAACCGTCGGCAATTAGTTCTGCAATGATTGTTATCCATTAAATTATATTGAATTGAAAATACAAAAACAGTTACAGATCGAGAGATATACGTACCATGGTGTCTCATGGCATAACAATCCCAAATATGTAAGCCTTTACCGTCTGCATTCCAACCACCTTCAATCTAGAACTCGAAAACTAACAACTTTAGGTCGCGTTTAAGGATAAAATCGATTTTTTTTCTTAAAATGGTCTATTTTTGAAAAACAAAGTGGTAAATGGTATGGATTAACCCAAAAAAGTGGTAAATCGTAAAACCGTGATTCCCAATCATGAATGGTATTATCGAGAGACGTGTTTGCGATAAAGTTATTGGTTTTGTAATAAAGTAACTGTAACCGTTCTTACGAATCACGATTTCAGTTAAAAAGATAACATTGAAACCAAGAATTCAGTTAAAATGGTAATCTTCTGGCAAGTTTTTGACACCCAATCATTGGGTGTTTGCAAAAATGAGCTGAAACAATGATTGAGAATCACAGTTTTACCATTTACCACATTTTCCAGTCAACACATACTATTTATCACGTTGTTTTAAAAAATATACAATTTTAAGAAAAAATTCGGATTAAATCAACATGTTGTTAGTTAATTGATATATATACTTACTTGATTATAAGCAGAAGTTCCTACTCCAAACATGAAATCAGAAGGAAAATCAGTACGTTTGATGTTAGGATCATTGCTGTAATCAGATTTGACAGAAATCAGTTCTTCAGCCATTACGAATCAAACGAGGAGAGTCGAGAGAAGATCGATCTTAAACGACTTTCAAATCGCAATGGTGAAGAGATGAGTGGTGAGTATTTGCATCATATGGTCCGATATTTATAGCAATCCATGTTTGAGATTACATCATATATCTTTTCAACGTTATAAAAACCACGTGGAATATATAACCGAATAAATGGGTAAGAGTTTTCAAAACAAAACAACACTGGATTCAGAAATCTTTATAATTGCTCCGGCAGCTATAGAAAAGGGGGAAAAACAATACAATTTTAAAATTTTGATTTCTTCGATCCGAACGGATCTTGTTAAATGAATTGATCCATTGTTCTATGCCTTAATTAATTCTTAGTTCATTTTTTCCTACTCGGACCCGTCGTACTTCCTTTGACTATCAGGGGGCCGGAATTTAATACTTATAAAATTTTCGGCCGAATACGTATAAATTAACACTTGTGAAAGCAAGACTCTGCGTTCTCCAAGTGGTTGATCTTAGCTTAGCTTGCAAGCCGCTGCTTCATTTTGTATAGTGATAACGCTTTCTCTTTCTTAGCGCTTCGCCCCCTCATATAGTAAGGGAAATTTGATTTCGTGACTTTCTCTTATACTTATAGGGGTCTATTTTCTCTGACTTGACTTAACTTGACCTACTTGACTCAGCGGTTAGAGTATCTCTTTCATACGTCGAGAGTCATTAGTTCAAATCTAAAAGTAGGTAAAAACCAACTAAAAGCCCCGCTTTTGGCAACATGGCAGCAAGCATGGACTTGTCGTAAGGACTCAACTGAATAACCAAAGCATCGGTTGCTTCCACTTGTGGCCTTCTTAGAGCGCCTTGACACCTTAATATTAACTCCCCCCTCTCTCTTCCACAAGTTGGTGGAGAACATAAAAGCCAGAAACCCTAACGGGAACGGTTTAAATTTTTTGATTGTTGATGATACCACTGGTAAAGGACTTTTTGATGTTACGCTTGAGGAATTAAATTCTCTTGGTCTTGATATTGATGATATGCGCGGTCAAGGCTATGATAACGGTTCAAATATGAAAGGAAAACATAATGGAGTTCAAAGAAGATTTTTGGATATAAATCCTAGAGCTTTTTATTCTGCTTGTGGTTGTCATAGTCTTAATCTCGCATTATGTGACATGGCTAATAGTTGTACTAAATCTAGAGATTTTTTTGGAGTCATACAACGGATTTATACTATATTTTCCATTTCTACTAAAAGGTAGCAAGTTTTGAAAGACAACGTTAAAGGTTTAACTCTTAAGTCATTGTCTACCACTCGTTGGGAAAGTCGTGTAGATAGTGTTACACCTATTAGATTACAACTTGTAGATGTGAGAGAAGCTTTGCTTCAAATTGGGGACAACGATAATGATGCTAAAATTCAAAGCGAAGCTAAATCACTAGCAACGAAAGAAGTTGGTGAATTTGAATTTTTGGTATCAATCGTCATTTGGTATGAAATATTAACAAAGGTGAATGTGGTTAGTAAAAGGTTGCAATCGAAAGGTATGCTTCTTGATGTTGGTATTGAAGAAGTAGACAAGTTGATTAAATACTTCAAGAATTATAGAGAAACGGGGTTTTCTAAGGCGATTGACGAAGCTAAAGAAATTGCAAACGAATTGGGTGTTGATACGATATTCCTGCAAAGGCGTCCGATACGTAGGAAAAAAACAATATGATGAGACTTCAAGTGAAGAAGTTTTATTTTCACCCGATGAGGATTTTAAAGTCAATTACTTTTTATGTATTGTTGATCAATCGATTGCTTCCCTTGAAACACGATTCGAACAATACAAAGATTTTGAAAGACTATTTGGCTTTTTGTTTCCTAAAAAGTTGAGAGAGCTTGATGAAAAAGATCTCAAATCGTGTTGTTATCGCCTTCAAGATGCATTGAAATATAAAGAAAAATCTGATATTGATGCCAATGAATTATACTTGGAGTTGAAGTTGTTTGAGACATTTATAACTAGTCAAATCATTAGCCCTATTGATGTTTTAAACAATCTGAACCGGTTCGGTTTTTTTCCTAATGCATCAATTGCATATAGAGTGTTGTTGAGTATTCTGGTAACGGTGGCTTCGGCGGAGAAAAGTTTTTCAAAGTTAAAGTTGTTGAAGTCCTACTTAAGATCGACAATGTCACAAGAAAAACTTAACGGTTTAGCGATGATATCTATTGAAAGTGATACATTAGAGACTATGAATTATGAAGACTTGATCGAGAGCTTTGCTTCCAAAAACGCTAGAAGAGCCTCACGATTCACATAAGTAAGTAATCTCGATCATTTTGGTACATTACTTTTGTTTTATTAATTATTGTTATAACTATTATTGTCGTATTAAAGTTTTTTTATATAATATGATAATTATATTATAGGGGGTCATTTTTTTTTGCATGTCCAGGGCCCAGAACTTTTTAAAGATTCTCGGGACCGGCCCTGCGGGAACCCGTCATCGCGCCACACGATTCTTTCGCGAAGCGCTCTCTTAGATGTTTACACTCCTGCCCCGGCAAGCGAAGAGGTTTCAAGATACCAGTCGACCGAGTGAAAGTGAATAGCTCCGAGCAAATCTTCTAGAAAGTGTACCCTTTGTCTTTACTCTTTCTATCTTCTAAAAAGAACTTCAAATCGAAAAAAGAAAAAATAATATTTTTTAGTATCATGATAAATTTAAACGCACCCGTTGTAAATGTCTTGTAGAAATTTGGCGTCAAACTAAATGTCTTGTAGAAATTTGGCGTCAAACTAAACGTCATGCTGAAACTGGCGTCAAATTTCAACATGGCGTTTAGTGTGTCATTCTGTTTTACAACTAGAGCGATTTTACACTCTTGACGTCAAATATTAACATGGCTTTTAGTTTGTCACTGTCTTCTACAACCGCGTCGTTTAATTTTATCATGATTCTAAAACGTCATTTACAAAAAAATGGGGAAACGGGGAATCATGTGTTTCTATGTGTTTCACATGTGAAAAACTAATAAAAACTTATTTTCACATGTGAAAAACTCATTTTTACGTAATTTTCTTCGAATGTTTTGTATATAAACATATGAAAATCCGTTCTAACAAAAAAAATTGGTTTTTGCAAAAATAAATCTTGTTTTTAATTTTTTTTAGAACGGCTTTTAAATGTGTTTATATGCAAAAACATCAAAGAAAATTATATAAAAATGAGTTTTTTATAACTTATTCACATGTGGTATATATGGTTCGCCGATTCCACATTTTTTATTTTTTATAGTCCCCAAAAAAACTTCCCAATATACACATACATATGTATCCCTTTATTTTCGTATCTAAGCACCCTCACACCTAAAATGTGGTTTAGATAATCAATCACGGTGGTTGTATTATTAATATCAGAATAAGTGAACATGGGAGTATTGAACAGCATGTAAAAGTTGTAAAAAATCATGATATGTGCGACAACATGATTTATTGACGAAAACTAATACGGCGTTTGGTTCACGTAATTCATTGGATTTGGATTTGGATTTTAAAGAATTCATTTGAAATCTTTAATGTGCTTGGTTAGCATATTTGTTAATGAATTTGTAATATAAAAATTCATAACTATTTAAATTCGTGATGGATTTTAAATTACATTAAAACATATACTACACGGGGTTGTTTAATAGAAAAATGAAAGTACAATAATGCATAAAAAAATTTAAAATAATCTATACAACAAAAAATAAAATTCTTTGTTTCCTTAATAAAGTAATATTTAGAATTCAATTATTATATTATTTTTCCTGAAAAATAAAAAAACATTAAGATAATTAAATTTTAAAATTCAAACTTACTTAAAATTAGAAAAATTAAAAGATTTTAATGAAAAAAAATATGGTAATAACATGTGGCATTCTATGAAATCATTTATTAGAATAAAGATTTTGATTCTAAATTCCTTCTCTATTAATATTGTTATATTATAAAAAAGAAAAGAACAAACAATACAACCATCAACACCTCACCATTAACCCCCCAACCACCCACAGGCCACAACCCATGTTAACCTAAAGGAAGTTTGGAGAGTCGACTAGCTAGTAGTTGAGATAAATGTGTAAATTCGATCTAATAGTCGTATGAAATTCAGTCTGAACAAAATTTCTCATACATAAGAAGGCAGGAGCATGTTATGGCCCGCATTAGGTCCGCTATTCTTGGACATAGGATGAAGTCTTATCTACGTGTGATTTAATTTGTATAACTTTTTATATTAAAAAAAGTCATGCGGGCTCTTATTTTTTAGTTATATTTTTAAGGTGTAATCATGTACTTAATTTATGTTAATCTGTAAAATAAATGGTAATATAGAAATAGATTCATCTAATTTTGGTATAACCATTGAGGCTGGCTGGTGGTAGTCTGGTATTGAGATAGAACTCAAAATTAAATAGGTCTTGAGAGTTTAAATCTTGATATTTGACTCTTGCTTTCAGCCTAGATTAGATTGGGTTTTACCTGATCCGAAAATAAAGAGAATTAGTTGTTCTTTTCTAAAACGAAAATCTAATTTTGGTATAAAGTCAAACATGTCTTTGACTTAAGATACATAGTCCACCAACCAAGAGGTTGTGTAGTTCAAGTAAAAAAACGACCAATTGTTTGATGCCACGTGGACAATGACCCAATCACATTTTGAGCACGTAGAACCCATTTTCTTTTTAATATAATTTAATATAATACCTAATAAACAAGTAAATTAGTATGACACTTGTCATAATTTTATGTCTCCTCACTTTTATTTTTGCGTCTCTATCCTATTAATAACCATCCCTACTATTTTAGGCATCAAATTAATTATATGTTTCAATTTTTATCTATACATTTTTTAATTTAAAATTGTGTTTATCTCAATCATACTTTTATTAATTCTATAAACCGAAAACAATTTTATACCTAGCTATGATTCAAATAAAAAAACTTTTAATCATATATTTATATGTTCACATTGTTCCATTTAACCGGGTGTATATGTTAATAAATTAAATTATATTTTATTACACGGGTTTTAAAAATATAAACTTTTTATAACTAAGTATATAATATTACATTTATTTAACCCGTGTAATACACGGGATTCTAAACTAGTTATTATAATAATTAACATGTTTAGTCATCATATGCACATCTCTTGATTTGAAATGAAAAAAAAACTATAAATTTATGGATAAGAATTTATTAATAGCAGTGGTACCTTAGCCTAAGGGGTATACCCTCACGCGAGGGCATGTGTGAGGGTGCTCACGACATGAGCGAGGAGAGCACACCACCCCTCTCATACGTGAAGGGGGCGTGGGATTGGTGGCGTGAGATTCTTCACGCGAGGCAAGCACACAATTTGACCGTTAATATAGCCGTTGGACCTATTTTTGAACGTTGGAGAACATTTAAAAAAGAAAAGTACTATATATACAAACACAATCATATACCAAATAATTATCTCTATTTCACCAATTCAAACACAAACTTAATCAAAATGGCATCATTATCTTCCTCTTCATCTTCGAGTGACGAAGTGGCTCAAATGATGTTCCGTGCTTGGACATTCGTATCGATTATGTGGTGGCACAAAGCCGAATCATCACAACCTTTAACAAGAAATGCTCGTCTAAACCGAGAACGGTCGGTTGCCAACGCCCAATTACTACATGATTATTTTAACGAAGGGTGTACGTATGACGATGAGCACTTTGCTACCCGGTTTTGAATGAGCCGGAATTTATTTTTAAGGATATTAAATAATATAGAAATAGAGGTTCCTTGGTTACGACAAGGTGTTGATGCGAGAGGTCGGGTTGGTTTCACTCCCGTTCAAAAGTGTACCGTCGCGATTCGTCAATTGGCGTATGGAAGCGCTAGTGATTCGTTCGAAGATTACCTAAAGATGTATGCCCGAACAATCAGGTCATGCATGTATAAATTTATTTAGAGCTATTATTAGATTATATGAAAGTAGATATTTACATAAACCATCGGCTAGCGACATTGAACAATTACTTGTAGCACATGAAGCTAAGCATGGCTTTGTCGGCGTGCTTGGAAGTATTGATTGTACACATTGGGACTTGAGGAATTGCCCCCAACGCATGGTGAGGGCAGTTTGCACGTGGTGATCATCCTAATCCGAGTATTATGCTCGAAGCAGTTGCATCAAATGACCTATGGATTTGGCATGCTTTTTATGGTGTTGCCGGTTCCAACAATGACATTAATGTTTTTAGACAATCGCCTATATTTGATGATTGGATAAACGAGACTGCACCGACTCATCTTTTGAATTTAGGAGGACAATTTACCAACGTGGGTATTATCTTGCCGATAGAATTTACCCCGAATATGTTGTAATTGTCAAGTCGCTTACGGAACCCATAGATGTTAGACGTAATACTTATAAAAAAGCTCATGAAGCGGCAAAAAAAGATATCGAATGAGCGTTTGGTATGTTAAAGTGTAAGTGGCATATTATCCAACGTCCGGCTAGGTGTTGTCTCAAAACAAAATGAGGAACATAACGTATGCTTGTATTATTCTGCGTAATATGATTTTAGAGGACAACGACTTGGAAATTTGTCACTATAACCCAAACTAAGAGGAGCCTACGTATGAAAAAATTGACGAAGATAAAAAACGAAGCATCCGTCAAGAAATACGAAGCCGAGAAGTTCATCACGCTTTGAAAGCGGACTTGATTGAGCATATTTTCGAACGTTCGCAAAATTAGTTTCTATGTTAATTTTTTATGTAATTTTTATTTATGTTTTTATTTTATTTTATGTAACTTTTATTTATGTCTAAATGAATATTTTTTTTTTAAAATGAATATTTTATAATATATGCATTTAATGCTCACTTGAGTCGAATTTACATCTTGCCAAGTGAGAGCCAAGTGAGAAGTGTAGCATTCTGATGTGGCGCCTATGTGGCAGAAAATGTACTCTCACTTGGGAGAGCCAAGTGAGAGTATACCTCATACTCTTAGCTTAGATACATAGTCCACTAACGTTATGTACAATTTAACGGAGTACAAATGTACAATTTCCTTTATCAAAAGCTTTTAGTTCAAATATCAATAACGACGGTTGTATTTCACAGTTAAAACTAAAAGTTAGAACTCACGGAAACAATTAATTTTGACGCATACTTGGTGGCATACCAACCATTTGGGTTTGTTTGGTATTAGGTAATGGAATTGACGACTAAATGGAATGAACGAGGTAATGGAACGGACAAAGGAATGAAATGAACCATTCCATTCCATTGTCTTGTTTGGTTATGTCACACCCCACCTCAGGCACCCCCTGGACGTGTGCGAGCCCGATTGGTATGGCTTGGTTACTTGATTTCAGAGCTTTATAAAATAAAGCGGAAGTCTTTTTCAAAGGATCGTTTCATCAATCTTTCAACTTCAAGGGTTGTAATTATAAATACCAAAACTCAGTTGGAAAACAAAAGCCTTGTATTTACTTTATAAACATGGGGTTTCAATACCCTTCTTATTTGATTACAAAACATAGTTTGAAATCAAATACATGATGACCCACTGGAAATAGTTTCAACACAGGGTAGATCAGTTCCCTGGTCCTATCTCCTTTATTTAGGATTTCCCTTTACACGAGGCATGAGAATACTATGTGCATTCCATCCTTTTTCCTGGGTCAGATCTCACGTATGCCCATATACCTTCTCATCATATTTTAATCATTACGTGGAAATTATTTTAAAAATAAAACGTCAGCACGAACGCCGGTGAATACAATATCTTGACATAAAATCATTTTGGCACAAATAAGTATTAATTTTATAATCACAACTTCCTTTCAATCTACACACTCAGCAGGTCTTTCCTGTTCAATCGCACCACAGTATACACTGGCCGTATGTCTTTATAACAACAGGAACTCCATGTCCCTCATTTGTTATAAAGGGAAGCATCAGCCGTAATCCAGGAATTTCACCTGAGACCCGTGTATCCCTTGCAAGTTTTACGTATACCTATGGCCTGAATGCTTGTTCGTAGAAGAACGTTGAACATTACTTCATTAACATTTATTTGGCCATTTTCATAAATAAAATGTTTGACATAAGTTTTGAAAGAGATAAAGTATTCACCTTGTTTTGTAGGAATGAGCCTCTAAAGTTAAAAGCTTAGCTTCTAGATTCTTAACCCGATTTCCCTAGCGTTCCGACCTTTCTACGAGCGTTTCTTCTTAAACCGAGCACTACAAGGAGCGGGAATTGAACCGGGATCGTCGAGGATCGTCTACGGTTGCTCTGAAACTAATTTGGAGTGTGTTGGACAAGTTTTGTGTGAAGAATTCGATTGAACTCGTCAAACTATTTATAGGCTGAAAAACAGTCTCGTAGTGGACCGCTAAGCCGAAGGGTGGCGGTCCGCCACCGCCATGGATGGCGTCAGCCCTAAATGTCACACTCTGATTGCACCGAACATGGATTTGCGGCTAGCGGACCGTAACCGTTGGTCGTTGCGGTCCGCCACTCATACGCGTGGCGAATTCTGAGAACTTTGCGGCTGGCGGACGTTACCACCTGGCGTGGTGTTCTGCCACGAGTACACATATCACAATAAATGACCATTAGTCACTATACACGAGGCTTAACCAGATTCATTGCTTAACGACCAAGTAGCGGACCGTTAGCCTATACGGTGGCGGTCCGTCACCCAACTTAATCTCCAAGCGGACCGTTAGGTTTGACCTTAGCGGACTCCAAATTTTCATTTTGATCCCTAAACTTAAGTATAATTACACTTATAGTCCCTAGGGTTTACCTTTTATCAAATCTTAGACATTTGTGGTGCAGGTGTTACAGGTTACCATAAGGGAATAGAATAAATCATTTCTTTATGTTACTTTGGTAGGCTAAAAAAGACGAAAGAATAAAATTGGTGATGAGTGGCGGTATTGGGTGATGGTTGGTGACGGTAGTTGATGGCGGCGGTGGTGCGTGGTTGTGGATGGGGGTGGCGGTGGCAGTGTTAGGAGGTGGCGGTGGTAGGTGGTGGAGGAGCCGACAGTGGTGGTGGTGGTAGGAGGTGGCGGTGGGTGCTGGTGACGGTGGCGGTGGTGGGAGGCGGTGGGAGATGGGGGTGGTTGGTGGCGACGGCGAGAGATAGCGGTGGGTGGTGGAGGCGGCGACGGTGGTCGGTGGTGGAGGCGGTGGTGGTTAGTGGTGGTGGGTGGTGGGTGGTGGTTGGTGGTGGTGGTAGGAGAGTGTGGTGGTAATGAAGGATCAAAGAGGGGATGAAATGAAAAAAAAAACATGGAGGGTGGATGGAATGAATTTGAGAGATCCAGAGGGAATGACATTACTTGTGGAATGGGTGATTCTATTCTATCGTCCAACCAAACACCAATTTTTTCATTCCCTCGTAATCGTCCATTTCATTCCACCTCCTATTCCTGCATATCAAACGTTACCTTTGGGTAGTGAGTCGTCCAACATCCATTAATTTTTTTTGTTTGTTAGATTTAAACTTGAGCGACATTTAATAAATTTTGACACTGACTCCTGAATTTTGACACCAATTAACCCTAGAAAATTTTGACGCCGACCCATAAAAAAATAATTTATAATTTTAAAAATTTATAAATAAAAAACCTAATTAACAATATAAAGCTTAAGTATTAACCTATTATAATACAATTAGCTCACGTAATGGCCCATTAAATCTTATAACCATTTAAAAAAGAAAGTCCAATTCTCATTTAAACAAACCCAGTACTCATTTAAACTTTAAACCTAACTAAACAAATCCTTAATTTATTTTAGCGACAGTCAACACTCGGTCAGCATATTGCTTATTGCTTATTTAATTTAAAGCACAAATTTTAATACATATAAATTATAACCTTGAATTATGGCAACATTTAATTAAAAATTATTTAAAAAGATGAAACATAATAAGCAACAATTATATAATATCTAACTTTAGACCTAATATTTATTTTTTTCTAAAAAGTAGATCAACATCAGTTTGTCGATGTATGCAATTTTGAGAAGTTTTGAAGAAAGTTGGGATGCATATGTCAAGTACATCTGATCTAGATCCACGTTTTAAGTTGATGTTAGTTTCCTGGACTTTGAGAGATTGTATAGAGTAATGAGCTTAATAGTTAGGTTGAAAATATGACAAAAAAACAATTCTTAAAACTTGATTATACATTGAATTTAAATTTTCAATTTTGAATTATGTATTATAAGTATGTTAAAAATATTATTTTTTTATTTTTATTATATACCAATATGTGTAAAAAACATAAAATTAAAAAATAAACGAGACAAGCTCAACGAGCCATGAGTTGGCTCAAGTTTTTTACGAACCGAGCTCGAGCTCAACATTTTAGCTTCTTAAGATAAATAAGTCGAGCATGAGCTCACCTTGGCTCAACTCGACTCGAATACAACTCTAGACTGGGTGGGCTCGTGCTCGGCTAGAATATTATAGCCCTAAACTTGAACCGACCCGAACCAAAAAAATGTAATAGTTTGTAATAGACAATAGTCCGAAAAAATCTCCGACACCCATGAAAAATTTCTTGTCCGTCGATGCACATACTTCTTTTTAACAGAAAATGCCTGGACACCCGGAATCACCATGGTAAACGGATCACCTTATGCCCGAAAAACAGAAGCGTGATGACCCGGTCCCACACCACCCATAAGGAAACCCACAATTGGAAACCTCCTGACATAACCTGAAACATTTTATCTCAAGTAATACTTGAACCCATAACCTTTAATTTAAAAAGTAATGCAACTATCATTAAACCAGAAGGCTCGATGGTGTGATACACGTACTTCAAATAAAAAATAAAAAAGAACATCACATGTTTCTTGTGTCGCCTTTAAAAAACATTTGATTCGTTGGATCTTTGAAAGAATAGTAGCACTCTATCTTGAGCGTAATCCATGTAGCCAATCGTGGGACTACAGTTGTTTGATCACTTGATATGAAAACTATAGATGTCGCAATAAATGAAAATAATGGCCTAACTTCCAAGTCAGTGTGTTCATATATATGTAATTATACCTTTTTTATTTATTTTTTTCATTAATCGATTTTCTTTATTTTAACTTTTGCAGCTTTTCATGATATTCTAAGAAAAATAAATTAGTTTACAAAAATTGATCTACAACGGTTGGACATAACTAAGCGGCATTTTAGTCTTTAAAAAAGGGGTAACTTTACATAATAGTAACCAAGTTTTTCAAGTGTTTCATTTAAATCACTCAAAGTTTTTTTGTCCCTCTAAAGTCACTCAATTTTCACTAAGTGTTCCAATCCTATGTAATATTTTTATAAATGTTTAAATTTTTTAAAATTGAATGAGATAAATGAAACATATATGAATTTTTTTTACTATTTAGTAATTATTTTTTTCCAATTCGACTTAAATATAATAATTTTGAAACTTGTTTATTATTTGGTGAATTTTTTTTCTTCATTATTAGCTCATATTTTAAATTAATTAAAAAAAATTTCACTTATTAGTAACAAATATTCATACATATTTTATTTGCCTCATTCAGTTTTAAAAAATTTAAATATTTATAAAAATATTACATAGGATTGGAACACTTGGTGAAACTTGAATGACTTTGAAGAGACAAAAAAATTTTGAATAACTTAAATGAAACACTTGGGAAACTTAGTTACTATTAGATAAAGTTTTCCATTTAAAAAAAGGGACATTTACATATATATTTTTCTTTAGCCATCTCTGTCTTGGTGGTCAGAGGTTTTTCCCAAAGGGTTTTTCCTCTGTTGAGGTCATGGGTTCAAATCTTGCAAGATGCACCTCATAAAAACTAATAACACCCTCTACAGATTTCGAATTCCTTGGTGGATGTTCGGGTAGACTGATGTACGAGCCTCCCCTGGTGAGACATGGGACATGCCAGTTGAGCCCACGACGTTAAAAAATTACACACTAGGTTAAATCCCGTGTATTACACGAGTTGAATAAATAAAATGTTATATACTTAGTAATAAAAAATTTATATTTTAAAAAACCCGTGTATTTTAGTAATAAAAAAATTATATTTTTAAAAACCCGTGTATTGAATAAACCGGTATATT
The DNA here is from genome assembly GCA_023525975.1 of Smallanthus sonchifolius. Classification (NCBI taxonomy): domain Eukaryota; kingdom Viridiplantae; phylum Streptophyta; class Magnoliopsida; order Asterales; family Asteraceae; genus Smallanthus; species Smallanthus sonchifolius. Next base: position 782,443 of record CM042042.1, read on the forward strand.
ACATCGGTTGAATTATTTATAATTAAATAATAAGTATCCGTAATTAGATTTATATTAAAAAAACTAAAAATAAATTCTTTTAATATCATCTATACTATATAATAAATAAAAATCATTTATGCCACGTGTTGTTACCACATCGCTTCTCACCATTTTTTTCCCGTCTCTCTCTTATTAAATACACATTTCCTTTTTTTTAATAATGGTTTTTATTTAAAGAAAAAAATTAATTATACTAATAAAACATATTTATTTTAAATTATCTCTTATTTTAAGAAACTTTAAAATTTAATTACGTAACTTTTGTTTTTTTTAACTAAATAGTGATTTAAGTCAAATTATATTAAATAGAAACTAATGTATTCAAACCGTGTAATATACAGGTTTTTAAATATATAAACTTTTTATTACTAAGTATACAAAAAATTTATTACTAAGCATATAATATTAAATTTTATCAACCCGTGTAATACACGAGATTTTAACCTAGTTATTCAATAAGGGAGAGAAACGGGAAAAAAATGATAAGATTAACCAGAAAGTGACACGTGTTCATAAAATTTTATTTATTAATATAAATAAAATATTTTGATATTATTATTTAATAGGAGAGAGAAACAGTAAAATTAATATTAAATAGATAAGAGAGGCGGGAAAATATAGGTGAAGAGTAACCAGAGAGTGACACGTGTCCCCCATGGTTTTCCTTTATTATATAGTACTAGTTTAGAATCCCGTGTATTACACGGGTTAAATAAATGTAGTGTTAAATACGTAGTACAAAGTTTGTGTTTTTAAAACCTATGTAATACACGGATTGAATAAACACGTATATTACACGGGTTGAATAAAATATAATTTAATTTATTAACACATACACTCGTCAAAATAGAACAATGTGAATATGTAAATATATGATTAAAAGTTTTTTTATTTGAATCCTAGCTGGCTAAAAAATTGTTTTCATTTTGTAGAGTTCATAAAAATATATGTGAACAAATTAATTGATGATAAACAAAATTTTAATTTAAAAAATGTGTTGATAAAAATTGAAACAAATAATTGATTTAATTATCTAAAATAGTGAGTTAGTTATTAATAAGAGAAAGAGGCGGGAAAATAAGAATGAGGAGGTTTAGAATTATAACAAGTGTCCTTATATTTTACTTGTTTATTATATAGTATAGATAGATATAGATATAGATATAGATTTACTCAACCCTAAAATTTTAATTACATTTTCCCCTTCTTAAAACATAGATATTACATATTTATTCAATTCATTTAAAATAACTTATTTTATTATTATTTTACCCTTAATGAACCAATTAAAGTACCATTTACATTTCATTATTTGTGAGGGATAATTGAGTGATTTTAAGTTAATTGAGAAATATATAATTAAAGTTATGGATTGAGGATATATGTAAAAAAAGACCCTTTAAAAAAAGTTGCTTTCAGATTTTATAAAACATTAAAAAACAATTATTTTATTTTTTTAACCGTAAATTTCAATAAAAAGACACACCTAGCAATAAGCTAAAGCAATACAAACAACAACGAAGATTAATTAAAGGAAAAGTTACACCAATCACTACAAGTAATATTACTCAAAGGAGACTTATTCTTAATCCAAAGAAACCCGAACGACTTAATATCCTCCTGAATTAGAAAAGCAATGATGGGTTTGTTTGAGAATATAGTGTTATTTCTAGCATTCCAAGTACACCAACAAGGCGTTCTAAATAATGTTAGACTGAAAAATTTACGAAAACAGATTTCGTGAAAAATTTGTTGGAATTGGCTGTTAGCGATAAGTTTCTGACAAAAAATGTTTGTTGGAAAAACCCCGTAGGAAATGATTTTTTCGACAAAGTCCCAAACAATTTTTCGACGAATTAGCGACAAACGCCTTTAGTCGGTAATTTCCGACGATTATATTAAATAATAAGCTAAATTATTTTATTAAATTTGTTGGAAAATTGTAGGAAATCTTATGATTACTTTTTTTATTTTTGTTTTGTCGGAAAGTTGTCGCTAACTTGTGGGAAACTTTTTTGTTGATAATTTGTCGGAAACTTTTATAGAAAATATACATATTTCTAATAGTGATAAAATTAATTATTTTAAACAGATAATTTTAGTGTTTTCAAAATAAAATAAAACTACAATATATTACCTATAAAAAAACCCTAATGTTTATCGCAAAAGTGTCAGAAATTGCGACAAAATCAATAATAATCTAAATCTTCATATTTATATCAAAATTGTTGTTTGTCGCAAATTATTTCCGACAAAAGATTTTTGTCGCAAATGTATCGGAATATCGGGTTTCCTACGCATTTTCACAAAAATGTGCGTAGGAAGCTAACTTTTTTTTCTAGTAGTGTAACCAAAAATCAAAAAATAATACTGAGATTAACAGAGAATACTGAAGAACCGTAAACCAAGTGTCTTCCAATCGACACTAATTGATAGATATAATATGATGAAACTTCATGATTTATATTATGAATTTAATTATACGATTTATCATGGAGTACACGTGATGTGTTATGGGTGCATCATAACGTATTTTGTGAAATATCATGTTACAAGATGTAGTGTATCGTGTTTGTGCCAATGATTTACGAAAGATAATTATAGCATGATTAATCTTAAATTAAAGGTAAGTAAATGATGGTTTTAATATTATATAATATTTTGTTGTAAAGATTATTCATGAAGAGATATTACTAAATACATATGATAAATGAGAGAAAACGAAAAACACGACCATAACAAGAAGAAACATATATTAGAGAGAAATAATATTTGTTTTTTTTTATTCTTCTTTCTAAATAATCATGAATCTCTATTAATTATTAAACGCACCAATTTATTACAACTCGTAGGAAGGAAAAAAAAAGATAAATAAAATATGCGGGATATAATATGGGTATTTCAAAAAGAAAAAGATAAAAGTTACTTAAGTGGTGTAGCATATCCCTATTTTAATAAAAAACTAAATCTTTTATCACTTGTTATCATCATATTCATTCCTATAACTTTTTTCCCTCTAAAATCACATTTAAATCTACTATTCAATTTTTTCATATTTTACTTAACTTTTCCAAAATTTTCTTAAATAAACATTTTATCAAATTAATTCATCATTATTACCATTAACTCAAATTTATTTTTAAATTATCATCAAAAGTGAATATTTAAAAAAATCAAGAATTAAAAAATAGGAGATTTGAAAAAAACTACTTTTGTATTTGAAATAAATATGTGTTAAAATAAAGTTTACTAATATTTAATTAGTAGTTTTTTAATTAAGTTTAATATTTATATATAAATTTTTTATTTTGATTTTAAAATTTTAATAGTTAGTTTTTAATTAAAATTAAGAAATTTATAAATATTTATTTCTAAAAGTGTATTATATTTTAAACTTAATTTTTTTTATTAAACAATGAGATTTTTTTTTTCAAAAAAATATGTTTGGCTTCAATTCTAATTTATTATTTTTAATTTTTTTTATATTTAATTTTGTAATTTTAAATTTAAATTATGTCGATATACTAAGGAGTGCGATTTTTAAATTTTGGAGTTTAAACTTTTTGAATTTAAAAGACGATAAATTGTTGAAATTTAAATTTTATTTTAAATGAGAGATAAAATATTAAAGATTTAGCGAGATTTTCCGTATAAAATACGAGATTTTAAAAAAAGTAACTTAAGTTTGATACGTAAATTTAATTACAACTTAAGCATTTGTAAATATTTTACAATATCAAGGTTAAAGTTTATATAAAAAGGTTGATAGAGTTCAGTTAACTAATAAAACGAAGAAACAACGTATGCAAAGAAATCGTTGACCAATTTAATTATCTTCGATTTCTTTGACTCACGCTTCAATTAGGTTCGCACCGTTTGTGCCCTATTTTTCGAACGGTTTTGGCTATTTTGTGGTTTCAGTAATTGAGGAAAAAAACTTTATTCTTTGTTGCATTTAGTGGGTGTTAAACATTGAAAAGTTACCAATATCACGTCAAATGTTTTATACAATGAAGTATTTTCAAATTTGTAAATCATCATTGTAAGTTTTCATTTTACGTGTAATTTAATGTATTGTAAAAACACATCACTTATGAAATGCATTTTCATTTTTTTTAATGTTTTGATTACTATCATCCATATAATCTTAACATTTAACAAAATGAAAAAGTTACCAATACAATATCAAATTTGTATAAAAACAGATGTTAAGATAGTTATCAATATAATGTTAACGTTTCACACATGTAACATATGGAATCAAAGCTAGTTTAATATATAGTAATATTCAAATCTAGCCACACATACACCCAAAATGTGGTTAAAAGAATCAATCACGGTAGCTATATATCAATATGTGAACACGGAACATTGAATAACATTAATTAATTAATTAAAAGGTTTGAGAAAATCAGGATGTGTAGTACAACACAATTTATTCAAGAAAACTAAGTAATATAAATCAAAACTATTAATGTTAGTAGCAAAATTGTTAATCATTAACGACCTCTTAATCATTAACGACCTCTTAAGTGTAATATTTTTGCTTGTAGAGCGGAGTTAGATTGTAATTCCGACCTTTTTAGCTTTGGCTAGGAGGAATATCCTTATTGCTGATCATAGATGTGTTAAGTGTGATGCCGAGATTGAGTCGAGCGAACATCTGTTCACTTCGTGTTTTTTGTGGCCTCGGTGGTCTGGCTTCATGTTAGCAGGTTGTGTAGGGTTCCTTCTATATATGGGTTTTCGGTTAGGGATCTGCTCGAGCTTCATTTGTACAGTGGGATTGGGGATCACGCTATAGAGGCTTTTCATTGGATCATTATAGTGGAGTGTTGGAGCTTGTGGAAGGCGAGGAATGAGATTATGAGAAATACTATTCTGGTAAGCCGGTCAAGATTGAGGACATCATTATGAATGTTAAGTCTTTAGGTTTTCTTTGGTTTGTAAATATGTCCAAGAATAAGTCTGTTAATTGGGCGAATTGGTGTATGTTATATAATCTTTGTGGTTGTTTTTCTCGTGGCTATCCCCGTGTTTGGCAGGGGTGGCGTTTGAACGAAGTTTGCCTTTCAAAAAAAAAGTTAACGACCTAAACTAATTGATGAGTATGTAAATTTTAACTAGAATTGTTTTTTAACAAAAACTTCATCAACGTTGGTAATTTGTGTCACAAAATAGCATCAACAAATATTACAAGTTATTGGTATTTTGAAAAGAACTAAATTATAGTTGTTGGTATTTTGAAAATTCTAATTTAAGAGTTTATAACATCATTTAATATTTTATCACATGCTTCTTGTTTGAGTTGTTGGATCTTTGAAATGGGAATACATTTGTTTGATCAGTAGCAACGACAACAATAAATGTCGAAATAATGATTGCCCAACTACTTTTTTTTTAAGGCGAACATTGAATGATGTGACGTCGCACTCCCCGTTACATGGGAGAGTCTCGTCCAACTCTCGTCAATATGTTGTTGTAATCGGGCCCACTTGGCGTCAGAGTTGGAGAGCTTTCAAGGAAAAACCTCACCCAATACGGCCCCTTCCGGGCTTGAGGGAGAGCCGAGGCTCAAAACCTGGATCTGTGTTGGTAAAACCTTGGTGCGTCAGCCTAAGCAGCCTAAGAGCTAGGCCTCATTTGCGATGCCACGGAAATTAATGATGGTAGCAGGGATAGAACCCGGGTCCCTTGGGACTTCAGGCCTTACCTCAACTACTACAACACAACCTCGGTTAACGATTGATTGCCTAACTACCTAATATCATGTTCATATGTTTGTTTTTTCTTAACAGTAATACCCTATTTTTTGGCACCTAAACTACTTCTAATAGTTTACACCAATTCGTCATAGACGGGGTTTGAAGTCTTTACCTCACAGTAAGCTTCACCACTTTAACTTCAAATGACTTTTCCATTGGACACACCATCTATCAGCGTGTTCATATGTAATAGGACTATATGCCTTATAGGAGTTTGTTAAGTGTACCATAACTAGATTGACATCCCATGCTCCGCAACGGTGCCGTAACTTGCGGTAATGATCACAAAACAGGAACGTTAAATTATGGAACGTAAAAATAATATAACGTAAAAAAAAGAAAAAATATAATGTCAATAAAAAACTGGAAAATACCAAGTGAAAAAATAAACCGTTAAAATATAACAAAGAAACCACACAACAAGGTTCTAACCCCGGTAGGTCCTGAAGGTGAATATACCGAATGATACGGTAAAGAAAAAAAGAGATATGAGAAGAAAATATAGGAAAAGGAAAAAAGGTATGATGTAACAGTAAAGAGGTACGGGTCGTACAAGGAACATTAAATGCTCCCCCAAAGGAGGTATGGGACAGAAGATGATATAAGGGAGCACAGACCAAAGGGACAGGTAAGTAGGCAGTATCCAAAACACACACGAAAAAGGATTCTCTCTCGGCCATTGACTCCTAAAATACATTCTCATCCAAGAACATATAACTGATTCTCACACCGGAGGTTGGTCGTGGAGAACCCCCCCCCCCTCCCCGGCCCTCCACGACGAGACTAACGGTGCTACCAACTCTTCATCGCTGCTCGGTGCGGATTTAGGACGCAACAATGGCGCCATCCGTGGGACACTCTACATGAGCGGATCCTTACAAGTTCAGACACGAGTTTTTTGCACAAAACAAAAATGGTCGATCCAAAGGATGTAACGCCTCTAACATCCAACAGAGAAAGGACTGAAAAATCAGGCGGTAGTAGTAACAAAGATCACCCATACCTGTCGGTATGCCAAAAGAAAAAAATCCGGTATTTGAGACAACTCGTGGAAACGAAGATGATACTACGTCACACTCACATTCGGAAGAAGAAGAACCTCAGATAACACCGGATTTCGTACGAAAAAACAAAAAGGAACTAAAAAGGCAGTTAGAGGAGATTGAGCGTCTAGAAAAACTAAGTGAAGTTCGTTCAAGGCTAATGTTTGGGGGCGAAGGGAATACTCCCGAAGGGGAAACGTCATCTCTAAAGTACAAGAACCCCAGAGGAAAGGGTCTGGTCGAGCATGACGAAAAAACGACGGAAGAAGATGGTTCGAAGGAAGGAACTAATGAAATAGCCACGCCCTTGTGGGAGTCCCTCCTGGCAGTCTTAGGAAACGGGAAGGACCTCAAAGAAGGGAAGGACAAGAAGAAACCCACAGAAAGAGAGGCAACCGACCTGTTATTGAAGCCATATAGGCCGTTCAGAATGTCCAACCATTCCAAGTTCGCTAAAAGAATAGCGGAGGCACCCATGCCTAAAGGACTAAAAGTGCCCTCACACGTGGGCAAGTATGATGGAACGCAATACCCGAAAGACCACTTGCATGTGTTCGCAGGGGCGTGCCAGGTGGGACAATGGAGTATGCCAACATGGTGTCACATGTTCGTGCAGACATTGACTGGCCCAACTCGCTTGTGGTACGAAAGTCTCCCCACAGGAGGCCTTGAAGGGTATGAAGAACTAAGGGAGAAGTTCCTCCGGAACTTCAATCAGAGCAAGAAAACCATAAAGAACTCAAATGAGATCTTGCACACAAGGCGACGAGATAATGAGACGGTGGAAACTTACATGGAACGTTTCATCAACGAAGGAATGCAAATACGGGACGTCCCCGAGGTAATGAAGATAAGCGGGTTCATAAATGGAGCTAGACATCCGGAGCTCTGCGAAAAGCTGGGGGAAGACTTCCTAACAACATTCGATGATCTAATGGATCAGGTCAGATCGTTTGTGAGAGGAAAAGACATAGGGGATCGAGCCAGAGAATGGGACACGAGGAAAAACTTACCGCTCGACAGGAACAGAGACTCACATATGCACAGAACAGGTAACTCTCCATCTAAACTAAAAGTACCAGTAGAAAGACAGAGGGGGACATTCTCTCCATACAAACCCATCGGTAGAGGCTATACACCCCCACCTCTGAGAAATCGTCCCCCGGTATACGAGCATTTCACTCCACTGGTAAGGACACCCAGTGAAGTGTTGGCCACGAAAAAATCGAAATTACCCTTTGGAAGGCCAAAGCCTTCCCAACCAGAAATAAAAATCTGCCTAAGCGAATACTGTGAGTACCATAAAAGTGCTGGTCATAAGACAGATAATTTCATACAACTGAAGAGGGAGATTGAACTGGCAGTAAAATCGAGAAAGTTGTCACACATGGTGAAGGGTGTTAAAGGGATAAGCCCCACAAAAACAAGGGGGACATCGGGGGGTAAAGATAGAGAATATGTGGATATGATCAGAAGAAGGTCAGGGGAATCTGAAGAGGAAGGGCGGAGGACAAGATGGAAAGAAGATGATGAAGATTGGATGAAAGCACCCATCACATTTCCGCCCCTCACCTCAAGTGAAGCGCAGGAAGCCCCGCTGAACATTGCTGCATATATCGACGGACATTTGGTGGCTCGAATACACGTGGACGGGGGAAGCGGATCTGAGATCATGTATGAGCTCTGCTTCTTAAGATTAAGGAAACGCATGAAGGAACCGCTAGAGGAAGATCAGGCCCACTTGATCAAGTTCGCGGGGGAAGTGGTCAGACCAATCGGAAAAATTACCCTACCGTTCACTCTAGGTGAAGGATTAACAGAGAGGACGGTGCAACTTACGTTCTCAGTGGTGGGAGCTTGGTCCAAATACAATGCAATATTAGGAAGACCAAGAGCATTGCGAGCCTTGACGTCAACAGTTCACGGATCAATGAAGTTTCCTACTCCTAGGGGAATAGCCACTGTATAGCCACTGTAAGTTCTTCACGAGAAATGATAGCCACTGTCATGAAAGCCCCCATGAAAGGAAAGAAGGAAGATGAAAGGATAGAAGAATGGGCACTGAATGACAAATTTAGGGATCAGATTATAAAGATAGGTCAACAATTGAATGACAAATGGAAGATAGCTCTTAAGGAACTACTGATAAGAAATATAGATGTATTTGCATAGGAGCACAGGGATATGCAGGGAATCCCGCGAAGAAGGGCATAAGCTAAATGCTTACCAGTGGTTGGAACCAATTCGACAAAATAAGAGAAGTATGGGAAGAGAAAGAAGTCGGGCAGCGTGCGAGGAGACGAAGAAACTATTGCATGCCGGGATAGTAAGAGAGGTGGAATATCCAACTTGGATTTCCAATCCAGTAATGGTAGGGAAGGCAGATGGGAGTTGGCGTATGTGTATTGATTTCAAAGATTTAAACAAGGCATGTCCTAAGGATTGTTACCCACTACCCGAAATAGACGCGAAGATAGATTCTTTAGCCTAATACCCGTTGAAATGCTTTTTAGATGCATACAAAGGGTACCACCAGATTCAAATGGCTCCAGAAGACGAAGAAAAGACAGCGTTTTATACGGATGAAAGGATATTCTGCTACACCAAAATGCCCTTCGGTTTAAAAAAACGTGGGAGCTACGTATCAAAGATTCATGGACAAGTTGTTTAAGGACCAAATCGGAAAAAACTTGGAAGTGTATGTAGATGACTTGGTAATAAAGAGCACGGAGGAATCGAGAATGATGGCCGATATAGAAGAAACGTTCAAAACTTTGAGAACAACAAACATGAAATTAAACCCGGGAAAGTGTTCGTTTGGAGTAGAAGAAGGAAAATTTTTAGGGGTAATAGTGACTAAGGAAGGAATAAAGGCAAACCCGGACAAAGTGGAAGCGGTTTTGAATATGAGTTCGCCAAAAAGCATAAAGGATGTGCAAAGATTGAACGGGAGATTGATAGCACTAAATAGATTCCTATCACAGTCCGTGGATAGGTCCACATCCTTTATAGATACCCTCCGGGACTGTCTGAGGAGAAATAATTTCTCATGGACGGACGAAGCCGAGGAAGCATTCCAGACAATAAAGAAACATTTGTGTAACTTACCAGCATTAGCTACCCCGAAACCAGATGAAACCTTAACCATGTACTTAGCCGCATCCCTTACAGCGATAAGCTCGGTTTTGATGGTAGACAGGGAAGGTGTACAAACACCTGTTTATTTCCTAAGTTGAACAATAAAAGGCCCAAAGGTACGATACCCCGCGATGAAAAAGTTGGCACTAGCACTAATATATGCTTCCCGAAGGTTGAGAAGATACTTCCAAGCACACAAGTTAAAAGTCCTCACAGAAAGGCCCATCCAACAAGTGTTGAGAAGACCAGAAGTGTCGGGGCGACTAGCCAAGTGGGCGATAGAGCTGGGCGATCACACCCTTGAATACAAGCCAAGAACGAGCATCAAACGCCAAGTCATAGCAGACTTTTTAACAGAGATCACATACATGGAAGTGAATATGGAAGGAGGGACGTCAAAAGTAACTGAAACAGAAGTAGATAAAGAGAAGCATCAAAAAACAGACAAGAGCCTCATATCAGGAGGGACGAGGTGTAGGACTGGTTCTTACAAGCCCAGAAGGAGTGGAGCTGACTTACGCGATTAAGTTGGACTTCCCCGCAACCAACAACGAGGCTGAGTATAAGGCGTTATTAGCAGGACTACGACTGGCAAAGTGGATGAAGGCTATAGTAGTGGAGGCACATGTAGACTCACTACTTGTAGCCAATCAGATCAACGGAATATATGAAGCAAAAGAAGACTCAATGGAAAGATACTTGAAACAAGCCAGAAAGTTAATGAATGGCATAGGAAAAGTTGTAGTAGCGCATGTGTCGAGAGGATGTAATAACAAGGCCGACGCACTAAGTAAGATGGCAAGCGTAGCTTTTGATCATCTGGCAAAGGAAGTAAAAGTAGAAGTCTTGACAGCCCCTTCAACCCAAGGGGAGGAAATATGCCAGATCGAGACAGCAGAAAAGACCACCTGGATTACACCTATACAACAATACTTGGAGAGGGGCATCGTACCAGAAGACAAAGGGGAAGCTAGAAAGTTACGGATAAAGTCCTTGCAATATGAAATGATAGGAGATTTGATGTACCGGAAGTCATACCTAGGGCCATCAATGAAGTGTGTGGATGAAGAGGAAGCCAATTACATAATAAGAGAAATCCATGAAGGAATCTGCGGACTTCATGGAGGACCAAAAACCATAGTGGCTAAAGTGATGAAGGCGGGTTATTATTGGCCAAACATGTATCGGGAAACAGTCAAGGAAATTCAGAAGTGCGACAATTGTCAGATCCATGGACCAGTAACCAAGCAACCCAAGCAAGATCTGATCCCTGTGAGCAAGTCGTGGCCTTTCCAGAAATGGGCAATAGATATTGTGGGACCATTCCCAGAAGCACCCGGACGCCTAAAATGCTTGGTAGTTGCCATTGATTACTTCACAAAATGGATAGAAGCCAAACCTCTAGCAACCATCACAGGTCAGCAAATGAAAAGGTTCGTATGGGAAAACGTGATTTGCATGTTTGGATTACCACAGTCCATAGTGAGCGATAACGGGAAGCAATTCGCCAACAAACCCTTCAAAGGATGGTGCGAGGAATTGCGAATTTAACAAGTGTTCACATCAGTATCACCCCCTCAAGCAAATGGCCAAGTCGAAAGAGCAAATAGAAGCCTCGTGGAGGGAATCAAAACGAGGTTAGGGAGGCAAGGTGGGTGCTGGGTGGAGGAATTACCACATGTCCTGTGGGCCCACCGAACAACACCAAAAACAAGCACCGCAGAATCACCATTCAGCCTTACATATGGAACAGAGGCCATGATACCAGTGGAGATAGGGTCATCCACTCAAAGGACGATTATGGATAACACTGTTAACATGGCGGATCTCAGGCTCAACTTAAACATGTTGGAAGAAAGAAGAGAGACAACCAGAGCAAGGGAAATAGCCTACAAGAAAGAACTAGAAAGGTACTATAATGCGAGGGTGACACGCGTGACGTTTAGGCAGGGAGACTATGTGTTGAGATCCAATGAAGTAAGTGGCCATGAGAAGAAAGGGAAGTTAGGACCCAGGTGGGAGGGGCCGTACAAAATTATTTGGAATAACGACAAAGGCACATGCAAGTTGGCTAGACCAGATGGAGAAGAATTGCCTCGAACGTGGAATACAATGCAGCTAAGGAAGTATTATGTGTAAGGGAACTTTGTTATGTCTTTCTGTTGTCTTTAATGTCTCACTTATGATTTTTGCCCATCTGTAGACGGATGGTTTATTATCTCTTTTTAAACAAATCTTTTGAACCCGGTGAAAAGTTAATATGAAGCATGCAGGAAAAATGTTAGCGTTAATGTTCTCTTCTTTATTTAAAAAAAAATGTGTAATATGCATGAAAAAAGGAGCCTGGCAAACAAGGCTCAAACACAAGCCTGACGGACAAGGCTTAATACAACTCCCTGGTCAGGAGAAAAAAGAGGAGGTTCCTTAGGGAATAAAACATCCGGAGACGTCTGCCGGGAAGATATCTCCACGAAAAACCATGGTAAAAAGGGACAAAAGGAAACATACTCTTGTGTGCATGACACACCGGGGACACACAGAAATTCCCCATTCCCGGTTACTAACAAACAATATCAGCAAAGGTACATACGTATGAACAAAGCAGCAACACAGCAAAGAACAAGAGTATGACAAACATGCATAAAATGAAACCTAAACCCAAACACATATTCAGAAAGTAGTACAACCAGCAGATGTCCAACCAAAAGCATAACGAGCAATCAGATGTTGCTCCCAAAAATACCCCCCCAACAGAGGAGGGGCAAAACAAAAGAAGACATTGTTTTCAGTCACCAACACATCCAAAACAGGAATGTTACACAGTCATACATCTAAAAGCGTCAACATCAAGGAGGAGCAGGGGTGCTAGGGTCCACAACAGAACACATATGATCAATACCCTCCACAGAAATGTGAGGGGACGCAGACAGACGAGTGATCGGAGAGTGACCTGTAGTAGCAAAAGCAACACCAGCATCTTCCATATATTGATTGGCAGAAGGGTCATAGAAAGGAGTCTCTTCAATAGGAATACCCTGGTGGGAAGATTCATACCCGTCAGCAAGTCCCTTCTGATAACCAACAACAACGCAAGCCCGATTCAGTTCCGAGAGGAGATTGGAAAACTCGTCACATCTTCTGATCCTCTGATACACACGCTGAAATCCGTGAGTGATTAGCCATTCCCGATCAGCAACAATCTTCTCCACATGATTCTGAGCGCGGCCCAGTTCAACCAGAAGACGCATGTTCTCCTCAGCTACACAGGTTGCCTCCTACCGGGCCTGATCAACATCATTCTGAAGGACATCCTTTAAATCTTCCTAGTCAATGAGCTTTGTAGAGAGGACAGTGTTCAGATGACGTACCTCTTCCTATTTAAAAGGAGGTAAAAGAAGAGGGAAAACATAACGTGAGAGACAAGGTTCATAGTCAACAAAAAAAACGTATAACAGTACCTCTTTGGCCTCAAGCTGAAAGCGATGATAATCGGCATTGGCCTGAGAAGTAGATAGCTCACTATGATAGCGAAGCAGCTCCTTTTCCAAACCAACCATCTTACCCATAGCATCTGATCGGTGTCGAAGGGACTGGTCAAAGATAAAGAATTAGAGTGTCCTAATCACCTTAAACTAGTTAGGGTAAGAAGGGTGTCGAACCACGAAGAGTTTGTGGTCGGTGCTTAACTTCAATTTACAATGTTATTTATGAAGTGGCAATGGGTCTTTCTGACCAAATACAAGCAATGATTAAGGTGAAATTAACAAATCCAACAAGCAATGATTATCAACTAGCAAAACGATCACGAGTAATCAAGTAGTAAATAAATGATTTAGATTGTAACAATAATTAAAAAGGAATCACACCCGGGTTTCAAGGTCACAAGTAATTAGGGATTATCACACCAACATATGAGTTCAAACAATCAAATGGTTATCCAAATCAAATTAACCAAATCTAACCAAGAACATCAACATTCATACATCATCGACAAATAGTGTAAAACAATATTCACGAATGAAATCGAGACAAATGTATGCAATATAGAATTAGATTAATCAATAGATTCAACACAAATCAAAGTTCATAGCAATTATCATCTAACGGGGTAAATGGTGCAAGAATTTATCGACTCCCGTGAGTTCATAACCAAGTTCATAACCATACTAAACACAAAAATTCAAGTATTTCAAACCAAACGATTACAAGAATTGTTTCTCAAAGCTAGCATATGATAAAAACCCTAAAAACTTACAAACAATCCACCCGGGAATGATTACCGGTGGATTAGCCGCTCATGGTTGTGGAATTCATCTTCGATTCTTCAATAATTCGGTATCAATCTTCACAATCGATCTTGGAATAGTGTTTCCTAGCCTCCAATCGCCACAAAATCGCCCAAGAAGTGTGTAGAAAAAGATTATTTTGAATTTTGGGAGAAACCCCCAATTAAACATTAAAAATCGGCTGTTTCACTAAAAATCCATGTCTGAAACGTAATCAGCGTAAGTTTACGCTAGGGGATTAAGCTTACTCCGCCGAGCTGAAAGCTACTGTTTGGAAAAGTGACCAGCGTAAGCTTACGCCCCTATGGCGTAATCTTACGCCCCCCTAGGGTATTTCTTAACCAACCTTTTGAATCCGGCTTCTCGAGCTACCCAAAATTCATATATTATGGGTCTCGTAACATATTTTCTAGCTCGAGATATGCTTGTTTTAAGTTTTAGCTTCCAGAACTTCCTCATCAGCCTCCATCTTTTGCATAGTTTCCGATCAACTCCCTCTACTTCCTCCTAAATGCTTCCAAAACACGTACTTAGCATCTAAACACCTACAAATCATAAACACATGCAAAGTAATCGCGTTCCATGCTAAATCACACATAAAAACGTATAGTTAAGCATCATAAGCACCTAACGAAGACCTACACATCACATCCCTACACTTGAGTTTTGCTTGCCCTCAAGCAAATTCTTTTGCTTCAAATCCACATTTCAAAATCTCAAACACTTGTTTTAACTAAACATAAGCTAGGGTCCAAGGTCATGCAAAATTCATAAGAATTATACTCTCAACCGATTTACAATCCAACAAACCATCGATGAGTTTTTAAACAAAAGGTAATATTGGAACGCGCTTAACTCATATCTAGTTATGACTTTGCATGCACACACCCCTCACAATCAATCACTACCCTCGGTTTCATATCTGGACTAGCGATGATGTGCTAGTATTTTTCACTCAAACCCAAACAATGAACCACATTATCATAAGTTTGCATATTGATCACATCTCCTCCTATTAACACAACTAACATGCACAAATCAAAAGGTCTTTTAAGGGTTGTAATGTAGGCTAGGGTTATGGGCATGGATAGTGATTTTTAAAGTGGCTATAGGTAAGTGGAATTCAACTAATGAAGTTACAAATCAATTTAAAACTTTCAAATCTCTACTATGAGTATAAATGACCCATTAACACTAAAGTTCTTATTTCTTCAAACTATCAAATGAAACTTGGGTTAAACTGACCCAATAACATCTTTTATTGTAGCTCAAACTAATACTCAAAACTTTGGGCAAATGACCCAATACTATTTTTGTATTTCTTTTTCATTCATTTTTTTTTCTTTTTTCTTTTTTTTTTATCTCAATTGCAACCGCAACTACAACAATCTAAGTTAATTGAATTCCAACTCACGGGTTTAAAAAGAAAATGCTAAAAAGGTGAATGGCTAATGTTATGGGTTTTGTCAAAACAAAAGGTATAGGCTCAGAGTGGGCATCTAGTGGATATTAACAGGTAAGGGTATAAAAATGGCTAAGAATAAAAACGGTTTCTTCTAATGCCTTTATCATTTTTGTGCAATCAATTGGTTCAAGGTCTCAACATGTATCAACACCATGCAAGTTCTAAAATGTGAAACAAAGTGGCCAACCACTCAAATAAGCGAATATATATATCAATTTGGCTCAAAATCTCACAAAAACGGTGGGAATAGGTTACTGACATGTGCATGCGAACCATCACCTTCAACTTTGTTACTCCCGAATTCAACATTTCCAATTTTTTTTTATTTTTTATCATTTGTTGGAAAGACTTAATCAAGTACTTAGCGAATCAACCATGACCAAAGACCTCTGACTAACACTTTTTATAATAATTATCAAAAAATTTGTATGGTTTCCAAGATTTCCCACATCCCCACACTTGAACCTTACATTGTCCCAATGTAAATAGTTATGAAATATAAAAGTGCGGTTAGTGAGTGCCAAACAAATCTAACACCCAACCTCCAAAATTCAAGAAGTAAATTCCCAAACCATAAACATCAACCCAAGCAATCAACCAAGTTTCAAACAAAAAACACACAAAAATAAACAAGAAAAAAAAATAGTTCAATCAAAACAACATAAATATGAGAAAGAGTACATGGACCTGATTAGAGGCGATCATAGAGTGCCCGAACCACCACCAAAAATGGACTCGTAAGTCTTCCATGAGTCTTCCCCACACTTGAGTGTTGCTATGGTGACGAAACTAAAACACACAACACAAAACAATAAAAAGACAAAATAAAGACAATCACAAGCCGGGTTGCCTCCCGGTTAGCGCTAAGTTTATTGTCCTCAGCCCGACATTACCTCCTTATGAAGGTTGAAACATAAACTTGCTTCCACTAGCTCCCCCACCACATTGGTTGTTATCACTCCAACTCCAAGTCACCCCTCTTGTAAACTCCACATCAAACAAATCTCCTTTCTCGTTCGGATGTTGGACATGGTCGGGTGGCTTCTTTGCATCTTTCAACCTCTCAGTTTCCTTCTCGATTGCCTTCGGCTCATCTTTCACATTAAACCTGTCAAACATAATACCTTTCTTTTTGGTGTCACCCTCATTTGCCTTGGCACGAGGATGGCACACGTTAGTAGTAACTGATTTTGAACATTTATTTTCAATCGAATATGTAAATAAATTTGAAAAAATATTTATTTTCAACTTACGATTCCCAAAGGTCATGTCAACAGTGCCGTTTCGACAATTGATTTGCGCATTTGCGGTTGCCAAAAACGGTCTTCCCAAAATCACTCGTGGCTCCTCCTCCTTAGCAAGTGGTGCATAATCGAGCACCAAGAAATCTCCCGGATAGTAAAATTCTCTAATCTTCACAGCCACTCCCACTAATTTCCCCCGAGGACGCGTGCATGTAGCATTTGCTAACACCAACGTGGTGTTGTATTCTTCTAATGGACCAAAATTGTATTGGTCATATACGCTCCCCGGTAAAATGCTCACCCCCGCTCCATAATCTAATAATGTCAAATTAGTTTTAAATTATCCAATTTGAATAGGAACTAAGGGTTCTCCAAACTTAATTTCCTCCTCTTCTCTTTCTTCACCTTTTTCATTACCATGAGCCACATCAATTGCACTAACATGATGTTTTGGGTTCAATGTGGTGTCACTCGGCAATTTACCTTCATTTTGCTTGAATTGAGCTATTTCTTGTGCCAATTGCCCAACTTGTCTCTCCAATGCCGCGTGAGACTTATCTCTCACTTCATTCTTCCTTTTGGATTCTTTCATCATCTCCAACAGTGCATCCAATTTTGAATTAAAAGCATCATCACCCCCCGATGATCCACCTTGTTGTTGATGATCTTGATTGTAATTCCTTGGGGGGTAATTTGTGTTTCAGTTATTGTTATAAGAGCTCCTTTGGTAACCACCCGAATTATAATTGCTTTGTTGACGAGGTTGGTATGACGAAGTACCTGGATTTGAACCTTGGAAATTTGGGTTCAATGGGTTTGACGCATCCCCATATTTGAAGTTGGGATGATTCCTTGAGCTCGGGTGATAGGAGTTTGAGTTTGTATCATATGGTTTCCTATCACCAAAAACTTGGTTCACTTCTTCTTGTCTACCATCTTGCATTGAGCAATTCATCGCTTTATGCCCCAAATCTCCACAATTTTCACAAACATCAAATCGGGTTTTTACTCCCGCTACTTCTTTCTTCTCACTTTTCCTCAGCAATGCTAACTCTCTTTCCATGGATGCCAACCTCTCTTTTGTTTCATAGTCTGGGACGGACTTAGAAATTGAGTGTTTGGCTCTACGGCTAGCCGATGCCTCGGCTTTAGAAATTTGGCTCATCCGTTCCAAGAAATCCCAATCTTCTTCTTCGGGATTAGATAACAAAGTTCCATTACTTGTGGACTTCAAAATTTTCCTTTCCTCTTGAGTCAAACCATCAACAAAACACTTTACCAATTCCCACAACTCAATTTGATGGTGGGGGCATTTCCTTAACAACTCTTTGAAGCGTGTAAAGGCTTCATGTAAAGGCTCACCCGTTTGTTGTTGAAAGGTCCGAATCTCAATTCGGGAGTCATTCGTCTTCGCAACCGAATAGTACTCATCCAAGAAGACTTGTTGCATTTCATCCCATGTGTGGATGCTATTAGCCGGCAATGTGATGAACCATTGCTTTGCTCGATCCTTGAGTGAAAACTGAAAAAGTCTAAGTTTGACCTCGCTTTGATCGAAGTTCTCATCTCCAATTGTGCTACAGATGGCGGCAAACTCGGCTAAATGGGTGTATGGTTCTTCGGTAACCATGCCATGAAATGTGGGAGAACGTTGATATAATTTGGCCTTGACTTGAATCGCCTCATTCCGGGAATTGGTGGAACAATTGGAGAAGCATTCTCCGAAATAGCCGGTCGAAAGCGACCATTAACTCCACCCATAGGGGCTACCGGTTGTCTTCGGTTTTCATTGTTGTAGCCCCCATTAACTCTCCTCCCTTATTGTCTAGGAGGATAACCAAATCTCTGAGGTCTACCCGTTTAACCCATTGGTTTTCTGGCCCTTTGGTGAACATAATTCACCTCTTCTTCCTCTCCAAAGCCTTGCCCCTCGTTATATTCTCCAAATTGGCTCCTCTCACCATCTTCATACTCGTAATCTCCAAACCCATCACCATTCCCAACATCTTCATTATCCTCATACCCAAAGTATTCACCATCTTCATCCTCCCAACCATCGTTCTCATTGTCATTTCTTGGTTGAGCTCCAAATATGTTTCCAGGAGGGGTTTGACTTTGTTGTGGTCCCCTTCTTCCTTGGTACGCGGGATTGGTATGGATGTTAACGGGTCGGTTTTGTTGAACTGTACCCGACCCACGGGGTTGGTTGTTATTGATAGGTATAGATGGGGTTGGGGTTCGGTGAGGTGGAGTTGGTGGGCGGTTAGGGATAGGGCCTCTGTTTGGAGTTGGGCCACGGTTTCTTATGCTAGTTCCAGAATGACAGCTTCGACTATCCATAGATGATGGTTCCGATGAAATGGGTTGTAAATTTTGTTGTTGGGTTCGGTTTTGCCTTGCTATCCTCTCAATTTCTGGTTCAAAAACAAGCGGTGAAGTCCTCCCGGATGAACGGGTACGCATGCACTAATCTGTCACCTGCACACACACACAAACACCACGCGTAACATAAAAATAGAAGAAGATTAACCAAACAAAACAAGTAACAAATTGTGACACCCAACATTTCAGGTTAATATCCGTACACGATATAAACGAGTTTATATTATATTTGTTTTCGTGATTTACCTAATTGCATAAATTAGGGCATTAAAGTCTAAGAAAAGCCGTAAATTGTCTCATTTTATATTTTGGTAATTCTAGGAGTTACCAGTTTACATCGCAAATGACCAGAAAAATATATAGGCATATATTCACAAACTTTACGTGGAACAGTAAATTATTTTTAGAATAAATTTATAATACCGTGGAGAACCTAAACCAAATTAAATTACCCTTTTAAAACTATAATTGATATTAATACCCTTAATAAATTTTACACTTAAATCATGGTTTGATTTATTTTAACCCAAACCCCAACCCACTACTTTGACCTTCTCGGTCGAAGCCAGAGAAAACCCCCCCATTCTCACGTCACTATTTACCTCACATTCAAATTCTTTATACTAAAACTCATACAGCCTATTGCGAAAATTCAGATGAAACCATACCCCTTTCAATCAAAAGTCTCACTAAACCCTTTTATCACTCATTTTCTTACGGCAAACATCCCATTTCTCTCCAATTCGAAGTCCAATTTTAAGGCAAAATCCATCACAAATTCGGTGTTTTAAGAAAAGTTTCAAGTGTTTTCTCGAGAATCAAGCTAAGGAGCTCAGGATCATTCTCTATTTTCTCTCATTATCTTCATCTCTGTTTTAAGGTAAAAACTCAATACTATCTACAATATTTTCTTTTAAAACCGTAGCTAAGCATACAAAATATTCAAACGTAAGTAAGATAACAAGAAAAGTGTGTCGAATTCAAGTTTAAAACATAAAAATATGCAGGACTGATTCTGTCAATCAGAATTGCAGTAATCGAAACTAAGAGTTTCGATACCTGTTTCTCAATCGAAACTAGGAGTTTCGATACCAGTTTGATCGAAACTAGGAGTTTCGATACCCAGTTTGCTTAATCGAAACTAGGTAGTTTCGACCTCTGTCCTGTTCAATCGAAACTAGGTAGTTTCGATACCTGGTCATCAGTCCCATTTAGAAGTAACTTAGAACTGTTTTTACTACAAAACAAGTGTTGAACAACTAAGAAGACATTTTAAACAAACACAACCAGATTTACAAAGTCGGTGGACAATTTGCAATATGAGACATTCGGTCTTAACACAATTTACCCTTTCATATCTAGGGTACAAATAGTCAAGCTGACTAGAACAAATATCGTTACAAGCATACACAAACTCAAGGTGAGTTCACTGTCCCCTTTTAACTTTTAATGTTTTAGAAACATCGGGGGAGAAACATACTTGCATAACACGTTTGAAAACACGAAACATCATTACTTGATACATCTTAGAAAACATGGAACACGTACTTATAAACATTTTCATATGGTAACAAGAAAACAAGACCCGACCTTTATGTTTGCATGAGTGAACACGTTTGGAGCTCGTAAAGTCCCCTGACCATCATATTTTATAACCATTAGCTAAGGATAGCCTGGGATTCTATGGATAGTACTATTGGGTCTGACACCCCCGGTCATGGTTAGTCGCGCTAACCATGGGTCCCTCTGGCCAAATGACCGCATAGTGTTCTAATATTGCTCGTGAGGTACGAGTGAGGGGCAAAACACCTGGTCTTGGTTTGGTTATGCCTCATGTATGTACATATTATTTGTATTCCTAGCTAGTCTACAAATGGGTCAACATTACTTGTTTTGTTTATCATATTCATTGAAACGTTTTCGTGCAGATGGATCTGCCAATCACTTATACACCAATGGTTTTGCCATTCGTTTACGTGGAAATGTTTTTATCAATGTTTTCAAGGAAAACAGTTTCATATTATGGCCATGTACACATTATCAATGTTTTAAGGAAAAACGACTTATTTTATGACTATGACGTCATCACATGTTTTCATTGGGAAAACTACTCGTTTTATGACTATGAAGTCATCACATGTTTTCATTGGGAAAACTACTCGTTTTATGACTATGAAGTCATCACAGGTTTTCATTGGGAAAACTACTCGTTTTATGACTATGAAGTCATCACATGTTTTCGAGGAAAACAACCTTACATTAAACCCGTGTACATATTTTAAATGTTTTCAAGGAAAACAGTTTCGTATCATGGCCATGTACACAATATCAATGTTTTCAAGGAAAATCACTTTACATTGCAACATTCAAACCTGTGAACTCACCAACCTTTGTGTTGACATTTTTAAGTATGTTTTTCAGGTAATTCATAGCCATGGCACGGTTGGAATAGACTAGCTATGTTGGATCAATTCCTAGTAGCTGGAAGGACGTAGAATATCAAGTCTCAAGTCTATCGTTGATCTAGAAGAACTTAGATCATAGTATTACTTAGTTTTAGTAATTGTATATGTAATCAAGTCTTAGAAATCACTATTACAGCTTCCGCTATCGTGTAATGAACCAATCGTTGCAACCTGAATTTATTTAATAAGTAAATAAAATTTAGGGGTGTGACAGATTGGTATCAGAGCCATGGTTTTAGCGAATTAGGTTTCCTTAGTGATACCTAGGCTCTAACCGGACTCATTTAGGGACCAAGATTTCTAAGACTTGCATCACACTAAAAACACCCAAGACTTGAGCATAGGAATTCCAACCGTTATCGAACAATTTGTGTAGACTATTAGTGTATGGAGTTACACTAGGGTACCATTAGCTACACTAATACAATTACATAACACATGTAATGAACACTTAAACACATACAACAATGTGAAAATAATAAACAAATATAATATGTTACTATTCGGATTACGAGTCAAGAATAACGGGTACTCAGTATACTGCAACCTTAGAAGATCGAGTTACGAGCTGAGCTTGGACTAAGACGACAACGACCGTCAGTTACCGATCTTGGTATTACAACAGACTGAACCCGTACCAAAATTTGTACCCATACCTGCACCATACCGACAACTACTCCAGCTATGGAGGCAAATATCTTTTTAACGTATTTACGATATAAATACTCTCCTTCATAAGTTGTCAGATCGGATGCCTAGACTCTCGCCATGAGATATGGCAGACAGGATTGCCCAGACAGAAGGGAATTCAAGGTGGATAAGCAGGACTAAGTGGGAGAGAACTCCAAGGGTTAGGAGACCCAGACATACATCAGGATCATGTGGATCCATGCATATATACAGACTTGGAGCACAAGTTGCTCGACACTCATTTGAGGATCTCTGCCCAACACATAGTGCCTGAATTTCACCATACACATTTTATTTTAAGAGACACTGGTGGTGCCTCTCTACCATTAGCCTCATCCGACAACATACAAATTCGACAGATTCAGGAGTATTGGTACACATAATGAAGAGTAATCCGATAAAACAACACACACCCCTGTGCAAATGTGCAAACACAATATAACGATTATTTCAAATCCCTTTTGATTAGAAGCTGGGGATAGGAGAAACACTATAGGGATCAGGCAAGGCAAATTATTATTACGGGTGCACACGTAATCATAATTTGCAGTGCATGGAAACTGTAGTAAGTCTTGCTGTCCAAGCTAATGATCAATCCATGTTCTCAATCACTTGATTAAGGATTGAATCCTATCAAATCAGACTTCTCAATTAGGTGCTCACAAAGCATTCTCCTAGTTTTGGAGAAACGAGAGAAATTCAAATTGAATTCAACCAATCCTTAGTAAATCCTGAACGACGAAGGAATTCGCACATTCATTCTTTGAGATTCTACTTGTCAGGAATGCTTCAAATTGAGCGTTACCACAACTAACACTTACAGTAATTGCACAACTATTGTGGGAGATTATAGCGTAATCTCAGGATCCATCATACAGTTCAATCTCACAATTGCTTGAAAGTTACGCCAAGTGTGTTATGCACTAACTTCAGTAATATGGCAGGATATTATTCTGACCCGCATACACATGGCACCTATGGATATTGTGAAAGCTCGACATGAGACAAGTAGGAAATCGGACATTTCAGAATGTCGGTCAAACAGGATTGCTCTCGCAGCCATTGACATTCAATATACCTTTAAGTCTGACTATTCTCTCTGCAATGGATAAGTCGGGGTTGATGCTCAAGCGAATGCCAAAGAAACCTAAGTGTGGACTAACGACTATTGTCGCACTAACCGGAAAACGACATGCAAAACTCTTAAAGGAGTCCCAAAATGCGGAATTTCATGCTAATCTCATTAGCTCATGATATGCATAAGGGGCGTAAGCTCGAGCTATTCACAACAGGCCACTGTTCACAAAGAGCTGAGAAGAATAATTCATTACTCTTTTGTACTTGCACTTCCCAAAGGTTCATTTTGATGGATGGATCCCAGATGTAGCCTAGAAGAGAGGTGTGATTGCATCTTTCACTCCTAGTTTTCTATAATTGGGAAGCTCTAGAGCATCTATTGTTAAGAAATGATCTCTTGGAGTAGACTCAGTTAGAATACAAAAGTCTCAACGTTTAACACTCATTACCTTAATTTTATCCTTGTGCTAAGGATTTTGAGGCTATAACCTATATGAGTGGAATACGTAACAGTAAGTCACCAAAGCACCATTCAAACACTAAGGAAGTGCATACACACTGTATGACAAATAGTTGGCTATCAACCCTTTCTGCCAACTTAATTGGTTGACAAACCCATAGCCCATTTTGGGGAAAGCACTAATTCGATGAGACCATTCTCACAGTATTACTATTCATTCCCTCAGCTAGACTGAATGTGAATATTCCAAACAAACATCGAACTTCGTATGGCTTACATACTTTGAAGTTATGATAGTCGAGACATGAGTTTACAGATCAGGACGCTACAACCCAAAGGCTAGTCTGCCTCAGAAGGGTGGTACAAGCAACGGGTAAAGTGGTGATTAGACTCGAACTTTGCTAGTAAGAGCACACAAGGAATCTTGAAATATTAAATCAATTATGACCCATTTTAAAGGAAGATCATAGATAACACGAAACCGGAATTAAGAATAAAGTCTTAGTCCGAGAAAATGCTTTCGAAAAGCATAAGAGGGACAAACATAAAGTTTCATTTCCGTACTGTGTCATTACTACCCAGTATTCAACTAAAACCTAGACACCTCGTCGAGTAATTCTTTCCTAAGATCTATAGAGATCTGCTTTTGTGACAAAGTGAGCAGACGAATAGAGGGTATGTGTCAACATACGCTCAAGATTCGCAGGCACCATTCCTTTCATTACCAGGAATGAGCATCACATAACCCTACCATATTGAGGGTAATCAAATAAAGTGGTTCTTGCACGTTTAATATAGTTAGTCGGGGAAGTATTCGCTTTGCTTTCGAATACCGACTACCAAGTAAATGGAATCAAACAATTGAAACCTAAGTTGGATGATACAGATAGAATTTGGGTACCAGGTATCGGTAGCCTATGTGGAAGGTTATGGATGAAGTCCATAAGCCCAAGTACTCCATTCATCCAGAATCGAATAAAACGTATAAGGATCCCGAGGAACTCCATTATGTGGCAAAACATGAAGGGAGAAATTGCTGGGAGATATGTTGGGAATCACCTAAGTGAACGTAAAAACCGCAGATTCCTTAATGGAAATGGGAGGAGAATTCCATAGGTTTCATTACAAATCTACCCAGAACACCTAACGGCTATGATACTATATGGGTAATCGTCAGTCGTTTGACGAAATCCGCTCACTCCCTACCAATAAAGGAGACAGATAAAAGTAAGAAGCGTGCGAGGCTAAATATTAAGGAAATTAAGGCTAGGCATGGTATGCCAATTTCCATTTTCTCTAATAGGGACAGTCAAATCATGTCAAGAACCTGGCAGTCAGTACAAGAAGCCTTGGGCACACGCCTTGACATGAGCACTGCATATCATTCCCAGAAGAACGGTCAAGGTAAAAAGGACCATCCAACTTTAAAAGATGTGCTCCGTGCGTGTGTAATCGATTTCGGAGGAAATCGGGATACTCACCACCGTTGGCTGAGTTTTCATATAATACCAACTACCATACCAGCATTAAAGCCGCTCCGTTGAGGCTTTGTATGGTTGTAAGTGTCGCTCATCGCTATGTCGGGTAAAGGTTGGCAAAAAGCATTTGACTAGTCCTGATATTGGCTAGGAAACCATTGATAAGATCGTCAAAATCAAAGATCGTCCGAAAACCACTCAATGCAGACGAAAGAGAGTTGTGCTAGCAACAGACGAAAGACATTAAAATTCCAAGTGGAAGACAAAGTCATGTTAAAGGTCTCATCTTGGAAAGGAATTGCAAGATTTGACAACTGTGGCAAGCTTAACCCTAGGTTCGTTGAACCATTTGAAATTTTGACTAGGGTTGGCCCTGTAGCTTACAAGCTCAAGTTGCCACAAGAACTAAGCAATGTACATGATACGTTTCACGTATCAAACCTCAAGAAGTGTTTATCAGACGAGACGTTAATTATACCGCCTGACGAGATTCACATAGACGACAGGTTGCATTTCATCGAGAAACCGATTGAGATTTCGGATTGGAAAGTTCAAAGACTGAGACGCAGCCGAATCAAACTGGTCAAAGTACGTTGGAACTCAAAAAGTGGTCCTGAGTATACATGGGAACGAGAGGATCAAATGAAAACAAAATACCCCTCCTTGTTTAAGGATGCACCAGTTCAAGATGGCACGAATTGAATTTCGGGACGAAATTCTTTTAACATAGGGAGAATGTGACACCCGACATTTCAGGTTAATATCCGTACACGATATAAACGAGTTTATATTATATTTGTTTTCGTGATTTACCTAATTGCATAAATTAGGGCATTAAAGTCTAAGAAAAGCCGTACATTGTCTCATTTTATATTTTGGTAATTCTAAGAGTTACCATTTTACATCGCAAATGACCAGAAAAATATATAGGCATATATATTTCACAAACTTTACGTGGAACAGTAAATTATTTTTAGAATAAATTTATAATACCGTGGAGAACCTAAACCAAATTAAATTACCCTTTTAAAACTATAATTGATATTAATACCCTTAATAAATTTTACACTTAAATCATGGTTTGATTTATTTTAACCCAAACCCCAACCCACTACTTTGACCTTCTCGGTCGAAGCCAGAGAAAACCCCCCCATTCTCACGTCACTATTTACCTCACATTCAAATTCTTTATACTAAAACCCATACAGCCTATTGCGAAAATTCAGATGAAACCATACCCCTTTCAATCAAAAGTCTCACTAAACCCTTTTATCACTCATTTTATTACGGCAAACATCCCATTTCTCTCCAATTCGAAGTCCAATTTTAAGGCAAAATCCATCACAAATTCGGTGTTTTAAGAAAAGTTTCAAGTGTTTTCTCGAG
This sequence comes from Smallanthus sonchifolius, assembly GCA_023525975.1. Lineage (NCBI taxonomy): Eukaryota > Viridiplantae > Streptophyta > Magnoliopsida > Asterales > Asteraceae > Smallanthus > Smallanthus sonchifolius. The sequence goes on from CM042042.1 coordinate 809,364, forward strand.
AATCAAGCTAAGGAGCTCAGGATCATTCTCTATTTTCTCTCATTATCTTCATCTCTGTTTTAAGGTAAAAACTCAATACTATCTACAATATTTTCTTTTAAAACCGTAGCTAAGCATACAAAATATTCAAACGCAAGTAAGATAACAAGAAAAGTGTGTCGAATTCAAGTTTAAAACATAAAAATATGCAGGACTGATTCTGTCAATCAGAATTGCAGTAATCGAAACTAGGAGTTTCGATACCTGTTTCTCAATCGAAACTAGGAGTTTCGATACCAGTTTGATCGAAACTAGGAGTTTCGATACCTATTTGATCGAAACTAGGAGTTTCGATACCTAGTACTCAATCGAAACTAGGAGTTTCGATACCCAGTTTGCTTAATCGAAACTAGGTAGTTTCGACCTCTGTCCTGTTCAATCGAAACTAGGTAGTTTCGATACCTGGTCATCAGTCCCATTTAGAAGTAACTTAGAACTGTTTTTACTACAAAACAAATGTTGAACAACTAAGAAGACATTTTAAACAAACACAACCAGATTTACAAAGTCGGTGGACAATTTGCAATATGAGACATTCGGTCTTAACACAATTTACCCTTTCATATCTAGGGTACAAATAGTCAAGCTGACTAGAACAAATATCGTTACAAGCATACACAAACTCAAGGTGAGTTCACTGTCCCCTTTTAACTTTTAATGTTTTAGAAACATCGGGGGAGAAACATACTTGCATAACACGTTTGAAAACACGAAACATCATTACTTGATACATCTTAGAAAACATGGAACACGTACTTATAAACATTTTCATATGGTAACAAGAAAACAAGACCCGACCTTTATGTTTGCATGAGTGAACACGTTTGGAGCTCGTAAAGTCCCCTGACCATCATATTTTATAACCATTAGCTAAGGATAGCCTGGGATTCTATGGATAGTACTATTGGGTCTGACACCCCCGGTCATGGTTAGTCGCGCTAACCATGGGTCCCTCTGGCCAAATGACCGCATAGTGTTCTAATATTGCTCGTGAGGTACGAGTGAGGGGCAAAACACCTGGTCTTGGTTTGGTTATGCCTCATGTATGTACATATTATTTGTATTCCTAGCTAGTCTACAAATGGGTCAACATTACTTGTTTTGTTTATCATATTCATTGAAACGTTTTCGTGCAGATGGATCTGCCAATCACTTATACACCAATGGTTTTGCCATTCGTTTACGTGGAAATGTTTTTATCAATGTTTTCAAGGAAAACAGTTTCATATTATGGCCATGTACACATTATCAATGTTTTAAGGAAAAACGACTTATTTTATGACTATGACGTCATCACATGTTTTCATTGGGAAAACTACTCGTTTTATGACTATGAAGTCATCACATGTTTTCATTGGGAAAACTACTCGTTTTATGACTATGAAGTCATCACAGGTTTTCATTGGGAAAACTACTCGTTTTATGACTATGAAGTCATCACATGTTTTCGAGGAAAACAACCTTACATTAAACCCGTGTACATATTTTAAATGTTTTCAAGGAAAACAGTTTCGTATCATGGCCATGTACACAATATCAATGTTTTCAAGGAAAATCACTTTACATTGCAACATTCAAACCTGTGAACTCACCAACCTTTGTGTTGACATTTTTAAGTATGTTTTTCAGGTAATTCATAGCCATGGCACGGTTGGAATAGACTAGCTATGTTGGATCAATTCATAGTAGCTGGAAGGACGTAGAATATCAAGTCTCAAGTCTATCGTTGATCTAGAAGAACTTAGATCATAGTATTACTTAGTTTTAGTAATTGTATATGTAATCAAGTTTTAGAAATCACTATTACAGCTTCCGCTATCATGTAATGAACCAATCGTTGCAACCTGAATTTATTTAATAAGTAAATAAAATTTGGGGGTGTGACAGATTGGTATCAGAGCCATGGTTTTAGCGAATTAGGTTTCCTTAGTGATACCTAGGCTCTAACCGGACTCATTTAGGGACCAAGATTTCTAAGACTTGCATCACACTAAAAACACCCAAGACTTGAGCATAGGAATTCCAACCGTTATCGAACAATTTGTGTAGACTATTAGTGTATGGAGTTACACTAGGGTACCATTAGCTACACTAATACAATTACATAACACATGTAATGAACACTTAAACACATACAACAATGTGAAAATAATAAACAAATATAATATGTTACTATTCGGATTACGAGTCAAGAATAACGGGTACTCAGTATACTGCAACCTTAGAAGATCGAGTTACGAGCTGAGCTTGGACTAAGACGACAACGACCGTCAGTTACCGATCTTGGTATTACAACAGACTGAACCCGTACCAAAATTTGTACCCATACCTGCACCATACCGACAACTACTCCAGCTATGGAGGCAAATATCTTTTTAACGTATTTACGATATAAATACTCTCCTTCATAAGTTGTCAGATCGGATGCCTAGACTCTCGCCATGAGATATGGCAGACAGGATTGCCCAGACAGAAGGGAATTCAAGGTGGATAAGCAGGACTAAGTGGGAGAGAACTCCAAGGGTTAGGAGACCCAGACATACATCAGGATCATGTGGATCCATGCATATATACAGACTTGGAGCACAAGTTGCTCGACACTCATTTGAGGATCTCTGCCCAACACATAGTGCCTGAATTTCACCATACACATTTTATTTTAAGAGACACTGGTGGTGCCTCTCTACCATTAGCCTCATCCGACAACATACAAATTCGACAGATTCAGGAGTATTGGTACACATAATGAAGAGTAATCCGATAAAACAACACACACCCCTGTGCAAATGTGCAAACACAATATAACGATTATTTCAAATCCCTTTTGATTAGAAGCTGGGGATAGGAGAAACACTATAGGGATCAGGCAAGGCAAATTATTATTACGGGTGCACACGTAATCATAATTTGCAGTGCATGGAAACTGTAGTAAGTCTTGCTGTCCAAGCTAATGATCAATCCATGTTCTCAATCACTTGATTAAGGATTGAATCCTATCAAATCAGACTTCTCAATTAGGTGCTCACAAAGCATTCTCCTAGTTTTGGAGAAACGAGAGAAATTCAAATTGATTTCAACCAATCCTTAGTAAATCCTGAACGACGAAGGAATTCGCACATTCATTCTTTGAGATTCTACTTGTCAGGAATGCTTCAAATTGAGCGTTACCACAACTAACACTTACAGTAATTGCACAACTATTGTGGGAGATTATAGCGTAATCTCAGGATCCATCATACAGTTCAATCTCACAATTGCTTGAAAGTTACGCCAAGTGTGTTATGCACTAACTTCAGTAATAGGGCAGGATATTATTCTGACCCGCATACACATGGCACCTATGGATATTGTGAAAGCTCGACATGAGACAAGTAGGAAATCGGACATTTCAGAATGTCGGTCAAACAGGATTGCTCTCGCAGCCATTGACATTCAATATACCTTTAAGTCTGACTATTCTCTCTGCAATGGATAAGTCGGGGTTGATGCTCAAGCGAATGCCAAAGAAACCTAAGTGTGGACTAACGACTATTGTCGCACTAACCGGAAAACGACATGCAAAACTCTTAAAGGAGTCCCAAAATGCGGAATTTCATGCTAATCTCATTAGCTCATGATATGCATAAGGGGCGTAAGCTCGAGCTATTCACAACAGGCCACTGTTCACAAAGAGCTGAGAAGAATAATTCATTACTCTTTTGTACTTGCACTTCCCAAAGGTTCATTTTGATGGATGGATCCCAGATGTAGCCTAGAAGAGAGGTGTGATTGCATCTTTCACTCCTAGTTTTCTATAATTGGGAAGCTCTAGAGCATCTATTGTTAAGAAATGATCTCTTGGAGTAGACTCAGTTAGAATACAAAAGTCTCAACGTTTAACACTCATTACCTTAATTTTATCCTTGTGCTAAGGATTTTGAGGCTATAACCTATATGAGTGGAATACGTAACAGTAAGTCACCAAAGCACCATTCAAACACTAAGGAAGTGCATACACACTGTATGACAAATAGTTGGCTAACAACCTTACATTAAACCCGTGTACATATTTTAAATGTTTTCAAAGAAAACAGTTTCGTATCATGGCCATGTACACAATATCAATGTTTTCAAGGAAAATCACTTTACATTGCAACATTCAAACCTGTGAACTCACCAACCTTTGTGTTGACATTTTTAAGTATGTTTTTCAGGTAATTCATAGCCATGGCACGGTTGGAATAGACTAGCTATGTTGGATCAATTCCTAGTAGCTGGAAGGACGTAGAATATCAAGTCTCAAGTCTATCGTTGATCTAGAAGAACTTAGATCATAGTATTACTTAGTTTTAGTAATTGTATATGTAATCAAGTCTTAGAAATCACTATTACAGCTTCCGCTATCGTGTAATGAACCAATCGTTGCAACCTGAATTTATTTAATAAGTAAATAAAATTTGGGGGGTGTGACACAAATAGTCACACGAGTCAATTAACATAAAACACCAAGCGCACACACTCCCCGGCAACGGCGCCAAAATTTGATCGGTGTCGAAGGGATCGGTCAAAGATAAAGAATTAGAGTGTCCTAATCACCTTAAACTAGTTAGGGTAAGAAGGGTGTCGAACCACGAAAAGTTTGTGGTCGGTGCTTAACTTCAATTAACAATGTTATTTATGAAGTGGTAATGGGTCTTTCTGACCAAACACAAGCAATGATTAAGGTGAAATTAACAAATCTAACAAGCAATGATTGTCAACTAGCAAAACGATCACGAGTAATCAAGTAGTAAATAAACGATTTAGATTGTAACAATAATTAAAAAGGAATTACACTCGGGTTTCAAGTTCACAAGTAATTAGGGATTATCACACCAACATATGAGTTCAAACAATCAAATGGTTATCCAAATCAAATTAACCAAATCTAACCAAGAACATCAACATTCATACATCATCGGAAAATAGTGTAAAACAATATTCACGAATGAAATCGAGACAAATGTATGCAATATAGAATTAGATTAATCAATAGATTCAACACAAATCAAAGTTCATAGCAATTATCATCTAACGGGGTCAATGGTGCAAGAATTTATCGACTCCCGTGAGTTCATAACCATACTAAACACAAAAATTCAAGTATTTCAAACCAAATGATTACAAGAATTGTTTCTCAAAGCTAGCATATGATAAAAACCCTAAAAACTTACAAACAATCCACCCGGGAATGATTATCGGTGGATTAGCCGCTTATGGTTGTAGAATTCATCTTCGATTCTTCAATAATTTGGTATCAATCTTCACAATCGATCTTGGAATAGTGTTTCCTAGCCTCCAATTGCCCCAAAATCGCCCAAAAAGTGTGTAGAAAAAGATTATTTTGAATTTTGGGAGAAACCCCCAATTAAACACTGAAAATCGGCTGTTTCACTAAAAATCCGCGTCTGAAACGTAATCAGCGTAAGCTTACGCTGGGGGCGTAAGCTTACTCCGCCGAGCTAAAAGCTACTGTTTGGAAAAGTGACCAGCGTAAGCTTACGTCCCTATGGCGTAAGCTTACGCCCCCTAGGGTATTTCTTAACCAACTTTTTGAATCCGGCTTCTCGAGCTACCCAAAATTCATATATTATGGGTCTCGTAACTCATTTTCTAGCTCGAGATATGCTTGTTTCAAGTTTTAGCTTCCAGAACTTCCTCATCAGCCTCCATATTTTGCATAGTTTCCGATCAACTCCCTCTACTTCCTCCTAAATGCTTCCAAAACACATACTTAGCATCCAAACACCTACAAATCATAAACACATGCAAAGTAATCGCGTTCCATGCTAAATCACACATAAAAACGTATAGTTAAGCATCATAAACACCCAACGAACACCTACACATCAGCATCATCTAGCTGACTAGAGAAACGAGTAGCCTCCCTATTAACATGTTCCAAAGCAGACTCAGCTTTGGCAACTTGAAGTTCCAAAGCGGCATTATCACGGAGAAGATCAATCTTCTAACATTTGACCTCAGAAAGCTCCCGGGTAATTGATTCAACACATTGCGAAGAAGAATGTTCTAAATCAGATACTTGGTGGAATAAGCCAGCACCAAGTGAAAAATGGTTCGCAAACAACAGGCAGAGACGATCCGAGATGGAAGAGGCTGGGGAGTCAGTCTAAGGATTAGAACCAACATGGGGAAAGACATGATGAAGAAATTCTTAGACAGAAGAAACAGATGACAAGGGAAGCCCATAGGTGGGAAAGGGAGCAGGGGGAAAGGTACAAGGAAAAGGGGGTATAGAAGAGCAGCCAGCAAAGGATAAATCATCCACGGCGGATGAAACACAAGGAGGTAGGGAGACAGTAATTGTGGATGTAGCCCAAGAAGGAAAGACCTGTGGTGGGATAGGATCAATCAATGAAGAGGAAAAACCGACAGATAAGCCCAGGACAACAGGAATCGGTTCAGAGAGAGTCGTTAGAACAGGATCAGGGCTAATATGAGAAGTCATGGGTATGGACGATTGGGGAACACGGTCGGAATTTCCGGGAGAACTTAAACGAGAATGGCCAGAAACACTGGAAACTTTGTTAAACTTAGGAACAGAAATAGGAGGGCCTCGACGAGAAGAGCCAGCAGGAGCGGAAGGAGGGTTCTTATAAGCACTTCGAAGATGAAACTTGAGGTCCAGCCGGTTCCAGGGAGGATCCTCCCCAATGGAAGAGACACAGCGTTTCTTCAAATGTGCAAGGGGACGAGAGTCATCTTCATCTGAACCGCTAGAAACATTGATGGCAGGAGAGTTGGGACCAGATGAAACCTCTGAACGAAAGGTTCCATGAAAAAGGGGAGAAGGGTCAACAGAAGAGGAAACCCCAAGAGGGGAATCAGGAACGATAGTAGGAACAGCAGAAAAGTTCATCTTCCGGCCTACGCGCTGCAACACACAGAGAAAAGATACCTCTGCAAAAAACAGACACACACGTGTAAGAAAATTCCTTCAGCCAACCAAACCGATAATAGAGAACAAATGCAGGTTAAGGGAAGGAGTAGAACATACCTTTTCCCTTTTCAATAAGAATATGCCGGGAAGTCAAAAGATCCCAAAGAGAGCTCAAACCCCCCATCACCAATAATTCTTCCGGATAAGATGCACAGGAGTAGGATTCGTGACCAGTCTATCAAAAAGCTCTTTATCAAAACCATTTTCGGGAACATCATCAGAAAATTTGGAATGCACATCTCACATTGGTAAGGGATTCAGAAGGAAGGAGTTGAAAACGAAGAAGAATCGATCCTTCCATTCATGAACCGATGTGGGCATACGAGGGACACAGCTGGGATGATGATTGCTCTGACGTTTCTCAAAGGTGAGCCGGTCGCCATCAACCTTCAAGCGGTAGAAACGTCGGAACAAAGTTACAGTAGCTTGGCCACCTAGGGCCCTGCACGCCAACTCAAAATGGGTCATTTTACAAAACCTAGAGGATGGAACTGGGAGAAATGAGATTCATAGTGTTTGAAAATGGCCATCTGGAAAGGGGTTAGGGGGTAACGAATGTTCGTATAACGGAAAGCTTGGATGTAAATGGTAACGAGACCTGGATGAATGACTGGACTATCCTGAGGGCCGGGGAGTATGGGGTTCAGAAAAGCGGGAAGACGAAAATCCGAACAGAAAGTTTGAAGGTCTGATTCATCAAGAGTGGTATGGAGTGAGGTAAGGTTTCCTCGAGACATGGTTGACGGCAAGAAGGAACGCAGGTCGAGTAGAGAAGAAGAGTAAAATTAGGAAAGAGTAAGAGGAAATCAAGGGTTGTCGTAAAGATAAAAGGCGTGCGTTTATGAGCGTTAAATGGCCTCGAGGAACGCAGACAGGTGCAATGATGGGGTCGTTCATCAGTCACGTCAGCCTGTTTCGTCATCAATGCCCTATCAGGCTGCAGTCGCTTCACTCTCTTTCTCCCCCCGTTAATATAAAAAAAAGAGTAAAAGTAACATAAAGATAAATAAAAAGGGAAGAGAGATTTTTATACAATAATAAAGGATGATGTAGGAAAAAAGGGGCGGTCAGAAAGGGAGACGTCCTCATACAGAAAAAAGCATAGAGGATTTAGAATATGAAGTCCTGAATCTAGCAATTCAGCACAATGGACTCGGGGGACTTGAAAGGGAATATACCGAATGATACGGTAAAGACAAAAAGAGATATGAGAAGAAAATATAGGAAAAGGAAAAAAGGTACGATGTAACAGTAAAGAGGTACGGGTCGTACAAGGAACATTAAATGCTCCCCCAAAGGAGGTATGGGACAGAAGATGATATAAGGGAGCACAGACCAAAGGGACAGGTAAGTAGGCAGTATCCAAAACACACACGGAAAAGGATTCTCTCTCGGCTCTTGACTCCTAAAATACATTCTCATCCAAGAACATATAACTGATTCTCACGCCGGAGGTTGGTTGTGGAGAACCCCCCCCCCGCCCCGCCCCTCCACGGCGAGACTAACGGTGCTATTGTGCAGGTAGGAACCTCTAGTGCAGAAGACGGAGCTACCAACTCTTCATCGATGCTCGGTGCGGACAGGTCCAGTTTGTGTCGACCACCAAGCCAGGGCCCCTTTGGTGTTACCCTCCTAACAAACAATTTTAAATAGCCACTAAAAATCAATAAGAAAAAAACAAATATGTTCAAAAGTAATTATAAATATTAAGATAACAGTAGATTTGATGACATACCTTGTGATTGAAGAGCTTCAATATAGGATTACCGAATCGGTTTTATAAATAAAATTTATATCAAAATGTAGAAAATTAAGCACGTCGTGACAGTGTACATCCGAAATTTTATAAGACATTATATTTTAAAAGTTATAAATGAAAAATAAAATATGTTTAAAACTAATTATATTTGTTAAAATAATAAAAATCAATTTTTTGTCATTATTATCTCATATATATACATTAAAAAAAATATGGGACATATACCATATGAAAAAACAAAAACACGTGAATTTTCAGACCAACGTGTAGTTTAAAGTCATCCGTAGCTAAACACCACAATGTATCGCTAGCGACGAAAACAGAAAATGTCGCAATAATGATGGCCTAGAGTTGTTGATAAGTAGTTTGTTCATATGTAATTATACGTTTTTTGTTTTGTGCCTTTTCCAATAATCGATTTTCCTTGATTTTAAGTTTAGCTTTTTATAATATTTTAAGAAAACTAAACTAGTTAACAGATTTTATTTTATTTGATCTTTTAAGTTTATAAACTAAGAATAAATAAAAGTTTAATGATTGTGATGACCTGGGTACGTGTATGGAGCATAGCTTCGTACAAGAAGTAGTCGCGTACCAAGCAGAACCATAAACCGTGTTTCTCAAACTACGAGTTGACGTTACACAGTTGAAAAAGACCTGTTTGTAATTTTCTGGAAGTCAAAAAACAATGTTTAGTAGCTTTGTGGAATGTGGCATTTGTTTCTTAAGGAGACTATGACCTATAATACTAAAAACGAAAAGGTCTCACTGCAGGCAAAGAAAAGAGAAAGAGATACCCCTGCATATAGTAAGAAGTTTGCGACAAACCAGTTGATGCTTGTCCAGGTTCAGGTATAAAAAGGTCTTGAGTACTCTGGTAGCAAGTCCGATTATCATCTTCACTTACACACTATCACAATATACTTTACAACTCTCAATCATGATTGCCTTATCAACTTCAAAGAATAGTTATCTTATTCTCAAACTAGAGGCTGATCGTAGGAGACTCCCTCCTGTGATGAGACAAACAGTGCTTTCATCTTAGTAGGTACCTGAAGCAGTTGATACAACCAGGAACATCGAGACCCTCATTTTAACTGGTATTTATTGTAGCAGCATGTTGTACTCACATATCCATCTATACTAATAAAGAAGTAAAAAAGAGTGACACGTGTCGCTCTGACATTCATCCTCACAAAAAATTTTCCACTCATTTTCTATTAATCAATTTGATTTTCTATCTTACATAATAATATTTGTTTCCTATTTTGATTATCTCTTATTTTAAGAAATTTTAAAGTTTAATTATGTAACTTTTTTTAACCAAATAGTTGATATAAGTCAAATTTATATTAAATAGAAATTAATGTATTTTTGAAACATATATTAACTTTTATATATTTTTAAACTTTTTTAAAAAATCATTAGATTATATAATACATTTTTTCACTTATAAAAAATATATAAAGATTTAAACTTTTATTCGTTTCGTGTAGTACACGAGTTTTTTAAATTTTTAAATTTTATCGACCCGTGTATTACACGGGATTATAACCTAGTTTGTTATAGAAATAGATTGTTTGATTAAGTATATATTACTTGAGGGCTTATGCCAAAATGTTTAAGTATACGTGGCAACATTTTGAAGATATTTTCTCATTCTTAATTTTTGGTCTTATTCAGTTTTGTTGTGTATTGAATATCAAACTGGCAGTTATTGTGTCTCTTGCCGCCGTTGATGTAGCCTTACATCCGCCGCCGAGAGGGGCTTGATAAGTTAACAAGAGGGCTTAATCTATATCTATACCATATCATAAATAAAAGTTTTTTATGTCACGTGTCGCTTCTATATTTATTCTTATTAATTTTTTTTCGTATCTCTTTTATTAAATACACTTCTATTTTTTAATAATAATATATATTTAAAAAATATTAATTATAGTAATAAACACATTTAATTTGAATTATCCCTTATTACAAGAAAATTTAAAAATCTAATTACGTAACTTTTATTTTAAATCAGTAGTAAATGAAAGTTAAATTATATTAAATAGTAATTAACGTATTTTTAAAACTTAATTATATATTAATTTTTACATATTTTGATTTTGTTTTATCTTTAGTATATGTAATACATTTTTACATAAATAAAATATACATATAAAAATTATTTAATGTATGATATTTTTCATCCCACATGTAATACACGGGGTTATAAGCTAGTAAGTTAATAAATATTTAAAAACTCAATAATATGTTCGAGAGGGACCCTTTAACCCGCTTAATTTGATATATCCTTTTTAGTTTAGTGAATTAACAGCTTTTCTTTTATCATTTTCATCTATCCCATCATATACCTAGTCGTTGTATTTTTCTTAAAGGGGGTCCAATCCTTATTCTAATAAACGATTCTAAAATTGTCACGTGTCATTATTCTAATTTTTCTCACTAAAAATTTCTAATTTTTCTTTTTTAAGTAAGCCTGAATTTTGAAATCTAATTATTTTAGTTTTTCTTTTTCAAAAAAATAAAATAAAATTTGAATTATAGTTATTACTTAATTAAGGAAACAAAGAATTTTCTTTTATTTATTGTACTTTCATTTTCTATGAAACAACCACATATAATACATGGGTATATAATCTAGTAAGTTAATAAACATTTTAAAACATAATAACATTTTCTAGAGGGGCCCGATTGACCTGACAAAAATTGATTACTCTGTTAAATGCTAATATTATTATTTTATCTTTGTTATAAATAAAACTATATAATATTAAATATTTTTTTGAACTGATAATTTTAGAGTTTTTAAAATAAAATAAAACTACAATTTATCACCTATAAAAAAACCATTTACGCTAAATAATAAAGGTGATAAAATAGGATTAATAAATGGATAAAACCACACATGTATATATTTTTTTCGAAATGCACACAGGTTCTTTTTTTTTTTTTTTTAAAAGCATGGAAAACTATATTACAAAAACAACCACCCCAAACCAGTAATTAAGGGGAGACACTTAGCCACAAAGTGGCAAAACCAGAATTACAATAACCCCCATTATGGTACCAAAAATTGAAACGAAACTCATTTCTCCTAGCTTATAGTTCTAAGGTTTGCCCAACACGATATTCATAAGTAAGAAAGTTAATTCCTTGATTTCTGCCACGCAATTGTGATCCGTCGTGAGCTTATCGTCAAAAAATCTTTTGTTACATACTAGCCATAAACGCCACATCGTCGTTGCTGAAATGGCATGAACTAACTTATTTTTTGGCTGTCAATTGTAAGCCTTCCACGTAGTCGAACACGTCCTTGATTGAATTAAGAGTTGGTGGGCTTCGTTGACTGCACCACCTCCATATCTGCCACCAAATTGATCTTGCGAACAAACACGTGACCAATATATGATTTGTGCTTTCTTGACAAATTCCACTCATAAGGCAAGTCGTGTCAATTGTAGGCGCTCCTCTAATAGTAAGAGCATCCCTAGTAGCTATACGTCCGTCTAGGGCTCTCCAAGTGAATAATTTGATTTTTGGAGGTACTCACGAGTTCCACCTAAACTCCGAGCTTGAATTATTAGATCCCCGTTCTTCCTCTATCTATTTTCTAACACTGCTCACTATAAACTCTATCACTGTATATTTCATCCAACCCCCACACATCCTCCTTCCGTGTTAACTGAACCTACGACAACACAGAAATCAAATGGTTAAGCTGAGAATGATATAAGCCCTGTGAAGAGCCGCCTTGCCACGTCCAGCTCCAGTTGTTGGTTTCTTCCGAGTAGCAACCTGCAATGGATATTCTTTTATCTGTGGCCAAAGTAAACAAGTTAGGAAAAACATTTTTTTAAGATACCAATTTCGTGCCAGTTATCCAACCAAAACCTCGTATTGCTGCTTGAACCCACTTTGCTTGTAATCTTTCGTTGGATATCGATGTTGTATTCCAAAAAATCTTTCTCAATTGTATTTATATTTATCCATACCCCGATCACTGCCTTTTTTAACAAAAACACATTCCAAGATCTATGACCTCCATGTATTGCTTCAAGTATCCTCTTCCAAATATGTGAATTGTCAAATTTCGATCTCAACCACCACGTTGCGAGAAGCGTCATATTCAGGTCCCTGATACTTTCCACCCCAAGCCCACCTTTGCCTTTAGATTTAATGATTTTTTTTCCAAGCAACCCATCTGATTTTTTTACCCATGCCATCCCATAGAAATTTTCTTCAGATTCCTCTAGTGTATTATCATGAACAATTTTTTCTTGGATGTTGAACAAATTGCTATATATTTCATGAACAAATGTTCGAAATGAAACCTAAATTGATCTCTATCTTTTCTCTAGACCGAGGACTTGTATGTACTATTTGCTGAAATCTAGATTGCAACAAAGATTTATATATGTTTTATTTGCCTCACTTAATTTCAAAAAAAATAAACATTTATAAAAACATTACATAAGATTAGAACACCTAGTGAAATTTGAGTGACTTTACATGGACAAAAAAATTTGAGTCGCTTTAGTGGAATACCTGAAAAACTTGGTTACTGTTATGTAAAGTTATGCAAACCTTTGGATATTTAACGAAGTAACCAACTTTAGAGTCCATTGTTATCACAATTCAACAAACACTGTGGTATCAAAGTTCACGAAGAGCAGCATCATGGCGTCTACTTCAACCAGATCATCTCTATTGTCTCTCCCTATACTCAAACGGATGGATATGAGTTTTGAAGCATCTGGGTCAAGACTATGTTGCGATACCAGGAGTTGTGAGATCTCGTTTTAAATGGATTTGCTGGGAATGATGCAGATGCTGGACGTCAGGAAAATCAGGAAAAAGGTGAACTACTATATATTTATGGAAGTAAATATCACAAATATGTAATCTGATGATAATAAATAATAATGGTGGTCATGACGACAGTTCACAAACATTAATACAAATACAAATTTATTGAGTAGCACACATTAGGCCGGGTTTTATTTAATCATAAGACCATTGTCCCCCAAACTATATATATATGTCAACCAGATGATCACAGCTTTCTCAAGTTTTAGAGTACTTGTTTAGCTTCCGGCTCATTTTCGATTTCTTGTTCAGTCTTGTTTGATGCATCATTAACTTGAGTCACAGATACCTTTTTTTCCTCACAAAGGAACTTTCTAAACCAAACTGCTGATCTTTTTGGGTACCTCTGTAAGGCATTCATGTAATCAACATAGATCATACCAAACCGAATATTGTATCCGAAACTCCATTCGAAACTATCCATGAATGACCAAATAAAGTATCCCATCACATTTACTTTGTTACTGTAACATTCAACAACAATAACAAGACTAGTATATATCAACATGTTGCAACAATAATGAAAACAAGTTAATATGATAAATGGTTGGATTTTAACTTACTGTCTTGCTACTTTGATGGCTTCAAGATGGTGTTTTATGTAATTAAGTCGGTATGTATCATCGCGAACTTCTTCGTAAGTTTTGCCTGGATCATTCTTATCAGGAGAACCTATCACAAGAAGTCAAAATACCAATAGAAAATTTAACATGGATCATTATAAGTAAAAAACATATATAATTTAAATTTATTGTTTTACAATTTTACCATTCTCGGTGATGATAATATCTTTAGTAATGTTGTACTTTCTTTTAATGAGCACTAAGAGTTCCATAAACTGCTCAGGACAATGAAAAAATTCCGACCCTTCAAATGACTGTCAAGTTGGGTCAACAATATGGGTTAGCAACCATTGAAAAGCATATGTTATTTGAGAATGTGTCATTATGACTTAAGAAAAACTGTCACTAAATTCAAACATCAATCACTAAATTTCTTATGTTTTACATATGGAGAAAATTTTGAGTGAAGGTATATATGAATACAAAAAAGATGTTAGAATATGTTTGGACCTTTTGTGGCAACTTTTTCTTTTAAAAAGTGTCATTAAACAAAAACAAAAGGGAAATTCACCAAAAGATACATTTTAAGTAGTTTTAACCCACTTTTCACGAAAATAAGTATTGACTTTTAGCTCTCTCAAAACAAAAGGCAACCAATCAACAAACAGTTACGTAAGCAAAACCGGCTAAGAAAGCTAGAATTTAGCCGACACTAAAAAAAAGGCAAACGGAGTCCACAAAACCAAACAATCAAAAAAAGACATATAGGCGTAACCCAACTAAAATCTACCTGACTACTTCCTAATCGGGCTAAAACTAAGGTGACTAATAATCAGATCAATAAAAAATCGTCACGTTGGAGTTTTATTTTGGAACGATGATTTGCCGGCTGAGTTTTAGCACGACGAAGTAGCCAGCTAGATTTAGTAGGGTCAGCCTACGTGACGTTTTATGATTGGTGGTTTTATGGACCTCATGTGCGTTGTCTCGTTTTCTGTGTCAGCTAAAGCCTCGGTTTACCTTACGTGACATTTTTTAATTGTATATGTTTACTTTTGAGTGGTTAAAAGTCAATGTTTATTTTGGTAAAAAGGTAAAACAAAATGTTTATTCACGCATTTGCCCAGTTTTCTAACAGTGGGTTTTAAATGTGGGTTTTAAATAAATATTAGCAAAAGCTAAGACTTTTTAGTGACAGTTGGATTGTGTCACTAAATAATGACACTTTTCTTGTATTGTAATTTCCTATTTCACATGTAAAGTAGTCTTACAGGCTCTCCAATATAGCGTCCTTTCGGGTCTTGCGCTAAAACATTTGAAAACGAAACACATTTAAGATGTATGAACAAACACAAAAGTATTTAAAAACAATCCAAACAATACTCATTGATTATATACCAGAGTTCTTGAAGTGACGATCTGTAAAATATCCTTGAGGAATTTCATCAGATGGATCTTGATATTGAGCAAAACTTGCATAGTAGTAGTTTATTCCCAAATAATCATACGAATCAATCAAGTTTTTTTGCTGATCGATAGAAAATTTGGGCAAAACACGCCCATTTGGGTAATCTGATGTTGGAATGATGGCCAATCTTTGCATGTTCTCTGGCCAGTTACCTTTTGTTAATGGCTCCATAAACCTAGATTATGAGTCAACATACATAGCATTTGACTTTGATTATTATTATAGATGCAATTACATATATCCCCTTAAAAACTTTATTAATCACATATATACCTAGCTTAAAATTTAATTTACGTATATCCCTTCATTATTTACATATATACCTAACTGGATGATTGAATCGATCAGAAGCAACGCTAGATGTTGGAATCCATCGGAAGCGGGAATCAAAAAGTTAGGGTTGGAATTGATGGAATAAAAAAGTCGTATTTTTTATAAGGTTAAAATGCTAATTTTATAAAAGATGGGGATATATGTAATTTAAGTTTTTGGTTGAATATATATGTAATTAGGGTTGAAAATAGGGAGATATATGTAATTCTAACAATAGTATTATAGTAGTTAATTATGTATATGTATGCATGATCAATATTTTCACCATCCAAACATAAAATCGTAGGCATGATCAACAGCTTGGATGTCTTGCTGATGGCTTGAATCGCGGTAAGGTTGAAAATAGCTGCAGATGAGCGTAATGCCTACCTTACCCTTTTGAAAAGACTGAAACAAGATTATATGTAATTAAAACATCATTAGAAACAAATGAGATACAAGAACGGTTTACTATTAGAAAATAGACTTTTAACGATATAAAAATCACCTATTGATTTAGGTCAAATTTCAAAAAAAAGTAAAATCATAAATTTGTTAAGTATCTGACGCTTTTCTGTTGGTAATCACCGACGGATTTCAGGTGGTAGGAGAAATTCACTAAAACAAAAATATAAAATAAATTTTATAAAAGTCGTCAGTGATCAACGATAGATTTGTGATAGATTTAGAGGATAAAGATTTCGGATAAAGTGTTGTCCTGGACTGTAGTCCATCTGCGATCCATCAAAACATTAAGATATTAGAATCCAGACAAGATTTCTTGTTAGTTTTTGCGGTCATTGTTAGATAAAAAGTTCACCAACAGAAAATCCATTGTCGATTCTCAGAATATTATGTTACAAATATTCTTAAGCCTCTCTAATTTTCACATGTATTCTTCGTTGAATACCTCATCATTAAATTTTTTATTATAAATACGTACTCCCCAACCCCCTACTTGTTGGAATAGGTGGTTAAGGAAGTTAAATATGATAAATGTGATGTTAAATTTTTTACCACGCCCCTTTTGCCTACAAATCTTCACCGACAGATTACAGACGGCTCTACAGACATAATTGTCCTTTGATGAAGGCCTTTAATTTGTAGTGGTTTATGTTTACCTTGTAATTTTCTTGATATAATCTATAAGCTCCTGCATGAGAGTTGAGTAAGTTGTATGCTACTATATATGGTTCAACTTGAGGATCACCGTCTTGATTTTCACCACCTCGACCGGGGGCAAATGTACCTTGCACATAGCCACCGTAGGCGAATGTATATGGCTCATTCAGTGTCATCCAGTTCTTCACCCGGTCTCCGAACTCCCAGAAACAAATATCCGCATAATTGACAAAATCATCACTAATGTTTAAATTAACAACCAATAAGTTGAGAGATGCACACATGTACAAGAACATAAAAATAAACAACATATACTTACACTATTTTTGGACTTAAGAAACCCATGTACTCTTCTTCCAAAGCATTTGGAGTATCCCAGTGAAAGAGGGTGACAAATGGCTCAATTCCATTGGCTAATAACTCATCTATTAACTTGTTGTAGTGATCAATTCCTTCCAAGCTTTTACCCATACTTACTTTGCCACCTATATAATTACATCAACAAATCAGTATTGATCTAGTAAAAACATAATTAAGATTTGATTGTATTTTTAGACATAGTACAATTCCATCATTTTCCTGATGTTTACCAAAAGATTACGATGAATTATTTATTTAGTTATTTGTTTGTGTAACTTATGACTCCTCGTAACAACCAATATTATTCGTTTTGTTAACAAGGAGTTAGCGACTTTGTTTTTGGTTGCCCGAGTGAAGATTATACACTATCAAAAAACTGAAAATTTTACGATAACAGATTTCGTGGGAAATTTATCAGAATTGGCCGTTAGCGACAAGTTCCTGAAAAAAAAAGTGCTTGTTGGAAAAAAACCTCGTAGGAAATGTTTTTTCCGACAAAGTCCAGACTAATTTTTCGACGAATTAGCGACAAAACTCTTCGTCGGTAATTTCCGACAATATCCCGACGATTATATTAAATAAAGGCAAATTGGTTTTTAATAATTCAAACTATTACTCAATGGCAAATAATAATCCGAACTAACAGTTTGGCTGGTGATAATCTCAACTTTCACTTTTGTTGTCAATGACAGTTCTAGTAGCATAATCATCATATATTTCCACCTAAATAACACTCGATTCCCACTCGATTTTGATTGTACGTTTCTCCATTTCCTTTAAGATCGTCATTTTGAGCGAAAATAAGTGTAAATCGAGTATAAATCTATGTTGATTATGCTAATGGAATTGCCATTAATAACAAAAGTGAAAGTTGAGATTATCACCAGCCAAACTGTTAGTTCGGGTTATTATTTGCCAATGAGTCATAGTTTAGATTATTAAAAACCAATTTGCCTTAAATAAATAAGTTAACTTATTTAATAAATTTGTCGAAAAATTTTATGAAGTCTTATGTTACTTTTTGGTTTTTGTTTTGTCGGAAAATTGTCGCTAACTTTTGGAAAATTTCTTTTGTTGGTAACTTATCGGAATTTTTTTTTAAAAATATTCATGTTTTCTAGTAGTGATTTCGCAAGAGGTCACCCATCATGGAGTAACTGTCACCCAACTATGCTTAACTTTGAAGCTCTATTCTTATCAACAACCAATGTATCCAAAACACATTGATGGTGTTTGAGACAGGCATTCCACTTGTGGGCGGAACTAAGTGGGAGTGCCTAAGATTTCAGAGTTTATGTTTTAGTTTGGATGATGAAACCATGACACTTCACCTGGTAATATCCTCGACCATGAAATAGAGAATCTGTACGAGTTTACACCCATTTTCTTCAGCAACTGAACATCTTCCTGGCAAGTTTTTTTACAAAGGAGACAGTTTGAGCAAATATGCATACTACAATATAGTTACCATTAGAATTATTTAACTATTTGTTTCGAACTATGAATAGAAGCATAGAGCATAACGAAGTACATATAATCAGATTTATGTGGTTCAAAATATGAAAAATTTATTATTTTTTTTTTATGTAAATAGTAACACATAAATCTCAGAGGTGTTTTTTTCTTATATAGACATGTTCACCTCCAATAACATTATATCAGAGCAGGATTGCTCAACTATACAAAAAATAAACTGAAGCTTAGGGCCCATATTTAAGAGGTTAGAGGCCCCGAATTTTCAGGGTTTATTTTTGTTTAATTTTCAGGTTTTGATAATGAGAGCGAAGAATTAGTATACGTAGAATGGTTTTTTTTACCACTTCAACTTTAAAATTTGTGATTATTTGCCTTTTAAATATTGTATACAAAAAATATGTATCATCATATTCTCACGTGAGATTCTAAGAAAAAATATGTTTTTTTTACGAAAAAGACCCCAATTTTAAGAGGTTAGAGGCCCCGAATTTTCAGGGTTTATTTTTGTTTAATTTTCAGGTTTTGATAATGAGAGCGAAGAATTAGTATACGTAGAATGGTTTTTTTTTACCACTTCAACTTTAAAATTTGTGATTATATGCCTTTTAAATATTGTATACAAAAAATATGTATCATCATATTCTCACGTGAGATTCTAAGAAAAAATGTGTTTTTTTTACGAAAAAGACCCCAATTTTAAAAATTTGTTTTGGACCCTTAAAAAGGTTGAGCCGAACTTGTATGAGAGTTTTTTCTATCAAATTTTATATTGGTTTTATATTCAAAGTATTTATTGAATCCCATGGTTTTCATTGATCGAGTAACAACCATCAAAACCAATTTCATACATATATTTTAATTTTTCTCTTTAGTATGTTAATTAACAATGGAAGCACAACTTGGAGGTTGTTAATTTCACAAAATTATTCTGTTGTACCTTCATTCTTGAATAATTTTCAACACTACGGCATCCATTTGCACCTCCGGTCTTGTCTGATGATCAAATTTAGTTAAACTATTAGATTAAAGATCAAGTTTAAACTGAGAGATTAAAGATCAAATACAAAAGAGAGAGAGAGAGAGAGAGAGAGACCAGGGTTTCTCATGTTAAAAGAGTCACATATGCTTAAGCCTTTACCATGTGCTCTCCAACCACCTTCAATCTGAAACCCAAATCGTATAATAGTTAAGAGAATAAACTTTAAGAAAACAAACATACAGTTTCAAGCATGCATAAACACACACCTGATATGCGGATGATCCGACTCCAAAGATAAAATCATCCGGAAAATCACTGCGTTTGATGTTTGAAGCATGATCCTGAGCATTACTAAACTCGGACATCATTCCACTAGTCATAACAAATTATCAAATGTGGTAGGCTAGCTTGAGAGGATACTTGCTTTTGTGGTCTCATATTTATAGAACCTCAAAAGCACAATGCCTAACATTGAGTTGCTATTAATAGATAATCATATATATATTCGTGGCCTTTAAGAGAAGAGTTGATACTATAAAAACCAATTTGTTTAAATATATATATATATATATATATCTTAATCGACATGTTGCGTCTCTTACCTCGTTAAATATAGAGTAAATTACAAAAATCGTCCTTGAGGTTTGGGTCTGTTAGCACTTTGAGTTCCTGATTAACACTTTGAGTCATCAAAATTTATGATTTTAACAATTTCCGTCCAATCACAAACGACTAGATAACGGTATGTTAAGTGAGGGGTAATATAGTCTTTTCGTCTAAAACCCTACCTTTGAGACTACCCCCAAAGTTCCCATTCTTTTTTTTTAATTTTCGTCATTGAGGTTCATCGGCCACCATACTCCCGTCAAACCTCCCTCCGACATCGCCATTTCCAAGTCTGACAACGCCATTTCCATCTCTGACATCGGCATTTCCATCTCTGACATCGGCATTTCCATCTCCGACATTAACATATGGCTAATCATATCTTCGTGGAACCTAACGAGATTTATGGTAAGTCAGTCGATTTCAAAGCTTTTGAAGCTCAAAACAGTATACACGATAGTGTTTTTATGTAAAAATTTTAACTATTTTTGTTACATTTCACATAATTATAACAAATGCACCTGATTTTTTGTGTTCTGAGGACATTGCCAATTTGTTTCATGAAGGGAACTTGGATGATTGGTTGTGTCACGAGGCTGTGGATGATTTGTTTGATGAACCTGATGTTCATGCTCATGATGTTGTGCCCTTAAACTTGGATGAGTGGTCGTGTCATTAGGATGTGGCTAATTTGTTTGGCGAAGTTATGGATGGGGTGCAAATTGAGGTGGTGGTTACCATTTGTGTAACTTAGGCCTAGTTTTTATGTAAATATATGTGGTATATAGTTTTTTGGTATGTAGTATGGATCGTTGGACACATGATGTAAGTTTTTGTAAATATATGTGGTTTGCTTGATTGGATCTTGTCTTACATATGGATCATGGGACAATAATTAGTCAAGAACACCTTGGATTACAGTCAACTCAATATGGATCAAATGTATGACATTCTTAGCATTTTGTACGCTTTATCATTTGACACATCTCTGGTTGCCGGGTCGGTGTTGAATTATATATCAATTTCATAACCAGAATCATATAAATTCCTTTCTAATATTCAATTATGTTTTCTATTTTTAGGTTTGGGTCTTTTCTGTATGTGGGCTTGATGGTGTTTGGACCTACTTTCCTGTATGTGGGTGTGACTCTTGTAGCTTGGTTTTCTATATTTTGGTTTAGGTATAAACTCTGATTATCATTTGTGGTGGTCAAGAAAAAAAAGAATCTTTTAGAAGCCGGTATATGGACGACTTGATGAGTCATTTGAAAATCAAGGAATGAAGCTATTTTTCAAGCGGATGATCTAAAGATGAAAAATATTTTTTATTTGATTTGTCATTTCTCGTATAGTTGGTTTGTTAATAGATAGAAAATCCAACCTATGTTGGGACAAGTTATTAAAAACCTGTTCTTATTCTTGTAACTGTATTTTTTCAGGTTAGATCTTTTAACCACTCTCGTTTTTATAAAATCTTTAATGTTAAAAAAATGTGTTATAGCGACAACATATATAAACCAATGTTTGAATACAAGACGCGTTCTCTAACGTAACCATCTAAACATATCAGAAGCGTAGTATCAACATCATCGTATTCAATTGTCATCTCATCGTCACCGTGACACCGTATTCAATTCAAATCCAAAAAAATCAGACAAATAAAAAAAAAAACTAAATTGTCTAAAATATGTATGCATTAATTATCTGAAACATGTTACAAGTGTATCAACTACACCATCTACATTCAATTGTCAACTACACCGTATTTAATTTAAACCCAAAATACATTAACTAATACATGTTAAAGCGTATCAACAACATTTATATTACGCAATATATACACTTTAAAGCCAAAAGTAGATAAAACCTTGAAATCTAAATATGATCTCCAAATTATATGTCCCTGAATATATATTTAGAAAACCAAGTAGGATATTTAAAAAGTCAAATCATTCTTTTATCTTATATTCTTATCAAAGTATAATTTTGCAATATGGTGTCAGAATTGTGTCATAAATTTTTAAAAAATGTGTTGAATTGTTTCATAAATGTTTTAAAATATGTGTTGGAATTGTTTTCAAACTAGTGTAAGCCTTGCGTCGGAAAAAAATTGTGTCGCATTGAGTCATAAATTTTTCAAAATGTGTCGAAATTGCATCGTAATTTTTTTTAAATATGTCGGAAACACGTCGTAAATAATTTTAAACTAAAATTACTTAATTGAAATACAAATACCGTATTTATAATAATTATTTTTTAAAATAATTAATATCATATTTATAATTATTAAATAAATTGTTAAGTTGTGTCGGAAAAGCGTTGGTACGACGAGAAATTGTGTCACAAATGTGTCATAGTTTGCGTCAGAATTGTGTTGCAAATGCATTTCCGACGAAAGTTTTCCAGCACGACCATTTTATTAGTGATTTGTCACGCATTCGACGCAATATTGCGTCACAAACCTATCAGTTTTCTAGTAGTGCATAACCTAAGTATAAAATGCCAAAAATCATGTAAAAGTTGGCTTTAAAACTATACCTCTATCCCATATGTAACATGCCAAAAATAAAACTACGATAAAAATAGTAACGGGTCTAAAGCGGGACGAACGGAATAAACGAACAAAGACAGGTGGGCCGGGGATGGGCCAAGGTTGGTCGCGAATGGGCTTGGGGTGGGAGGTCTCTCCCATAAATACCCCTACACACACCGTTTCTCTCATTTGCAAGTTCTAGATAGAGAAACCGTAGAGAGAGAAAGTGAAGGATCGAATCGAGATTGCAAGGGAAGGATTCTCCGGTGCTCGTGAAGATAACCTCCGAATCAGAAGCTCGACACAGGTAACGGTTTGCCCTAGATCTGAATTTTTGTTAACTTTGGGGTTTTCGGGTTTTGGGAGAAAAGGTAACGTTTTTACGTATGAAACTTGAAAATAAACATAGATCTAGCATCTAGAAGGAAAAACGAACGTTTTGAAAGTAGAAAGTTGGGATCTTGATGTGATCAGATTCGCATTCAAGAACTTAGGGTTCTTGGGGAAGAAGACTGCCCACAGGCCTTACGTACTTGTTAAGTACGCAAGATCAAGGCCTTGCGTACTTGTTAAGTACGTAAGAACAAGGCCCTGCGTACTTGTTAAGTACGCAAGAACAAGGCCCTGCGTACTTATTAAGTACGCAAGAACAAGGCCCTGTGTACTTGTTAAGTACGCAAGAACAATGCCCCGCGTACTTGTTAAGTACGCAAGAGCAAGGATAAATAGCTGGTTAGTGAAGTCAGTATGTTCGCCTAATTCAGTATGATTAAACCGTTAGAGTCGGGATTAGGTCTGATGTGTATGTAACTACTCAATCCAGATCGTATGTGACGTTGTTAGGCCTTCGATTAATACAACGAGACTAGTTTATCACGTGAGTTCTAGAAGCCCTCTTTTAAATGTTTCAAATAATGTTTTTGAGCTGATGTGCATACATACGAAATGATGTTTTACGAAACGATGTTTACGAAACGATGTTTTACGAGACGATGTTTACGAAACGATGTTTTACGAAATGATGTTTACGAAGGATGATGTTTATGAAATGTTTTGCCAAATGAAGTTTATGAAAGGTTTATGAATGAAACATTGTTTAATAAAACGTACGAATGTTTTAACTAAAATGAGGTAAAGGTTTTATGAAAGTCACGAATGAACGAATCTGCCACGAGTTCCTACAGAAGCTAGGGTATGTATGTATGTATTGGCCTTACTCTTACGGGGGGCCTCTGTGGCTGGCTAACGGTTGTACAACTGGTTGATGATGATGGGGTGACGACGGTCACCCATGGGATTACTGGGATCCCGATGGAAGGTACTATTCCTTGCGGGGAAATAGTGCCTAAGTTATGTTCTGTCTACCTAAAGGTAACGATCCTTAGGAGACATATGTTTGGTCTACCTAGATGTAACGAGCCTTAGGAGACATATGTTTGGTCCACCTAGAGATAATGAGCCTTAGGAGACCTGTGTGACGGATGACTTAGAGGTAACGAGCCTTAAGTTCACCCGCTTGTATGCGATGTATGGAATTTACGGTTACGAGAAGGCACATATTCGGTTCATGTTGACTTATGTTATGATGCTATGTTACGATGTTATGATGAGGTTAAGTTATTGCATGTTTTACGTACACTTTTGTTAAATAAATGTATGTTATGTTTTTGGTAAAATGTTTATGTTAAGGTTTTATGTAAAGCTAGAACTCACCAGCGTAGCTGACTTTTTAGTATGCACATTCAGGTTAACGCAGGTTATAATGATGGACGGTGATGCTGTGCGGCTTGATGAGTTACCCGGACAATATGAAGACTGGCATCCCGTTATGATTAGCTTATGTTATGTTTATGTATTAGACTATGTTACGCTTCCGCATGTTGAACAATGTTTTGATTATGTTTTAATGAAATTTTCCGCTGCGTTATTTTGATATTCAAGTTTAAGAACTGTTAGTGAATGAGTAAATCCAACAAGTGAGGCCTCCCGAGTTTAGGGCCTTACACCAGAGTATTGAGAAACTGCTTCTAGTGTCTCTAGCCAAACCATTGTATCAAAACACAATGAAATGATAAACACTCTTTATAAGTTATCCCAAACACTCACTTTAAACAGTAATAAACAACCATTTTAGCATTTTTCCAATTGCTACTGCTACTTTGGTGGAAAATACTTAAACAAATAGAAATCCTCAAAAGATGATGATGATGGAAAATATTGCAAGTAAATGGCAAAACTTTTGTGCATCCTAAATGAATAATGTTCCTAAAATATCTTTAGATAAACTAACTTTATTATACACAAACTTGAGAATAGGGTCTCATAACTCCTAAGCCAATTCTGATCACAACCACCTTATCTTGCTTAATCATCAACATGTTTCTACTACCTTATCTCGAGCACTATGGTGTTGCTATCGTTTGATCCATGAATCTTGGTCAATGGTGATTCCTGCAACAACAAAAAAGATTGGTAAACCCTAATCAAATGGCAGAACAAGCCATTCAAAGAGACCTCACTTGATTTTAAAGTTTATTTTTCACTCACAAATCATTTTCGGTCTTTCGTAAATTTACCAAGGGCTATAGTTTGTAATCCTCCTATTCAACTACTTCAACCATTTCCGAACAACTCATAGTAAGTTTCATTGTAAACATTGTCAACAACATAAAATAGGCTTTCCTTAGTACACCTTAATTAGTTTACTTAGACCTAGTCTTCTCTTTTGATAGAAAATCCCCCATTGGGATTGGATTCTAAAAGTAATTTGGTAGCATCTGCTAGATCTTGAAGAATTCTCAAAGGTCATGCGTATTCAGGATCAATACGTTGTTGTATACCCGCGGATATTTCTCTTTCTAACCAAACAATTACTAGTACACCTATTGAATTCCTAATACTGGAGTAAAAATAAGGATATGAGTCCCAATCCTTCATTCAATTTTGATGATACATGTTGCAAAGATCAACCTTGGAAAACACAAAAGCTGTGTAGTAAAGTTCAAAAGGCACGTGCCAAGCGCCTCAAAGATCCACAAGGTGAAAAGGTGCACGTGAGGCCTCAGTCCTGGCGCAAGTGCTGAACGCATTGTACATGCGCCAAGACCCGACTAAAGAAGATCCAAAAATAGAAACAAAGTTGTAGATAGAGAGGAACCGAGATGAGAGAAGCAAGATCTGACGAGAGAGAAGTAAACTACAAGGAAACAATAGGAAGAAGTGAAATACACACCAATTTAGAAACGGTTGAGCCTATATTTTTCTTTAAAGTAGAAGAAAAATGTTTTAAAAGTAATAAATGGTAACCCAATTAATTATTTTAGAATTATTGTTCACTTGTATTATGAATAATAATTCTTCATTTTTTTTATAATATGTAGAATAGTACTAAACTATTAAGTTTGTATGCCCTATTATATGTTTTTTGTTCTTTTATTGTTGCTCTTTTTTTATCTAGTGCATGCACATTTTTTGCGCCTTGCACCTAGGCGACAAGCAAGGCCATTGCACCTTGGGTGCGTCTTGCACTACCGAGCACACAAAAGACTCATGTAATACATCCGATCTGAGAATGGGGTACCTATAATTGAAGAAGCAAGAGTCATTGTTCATGTCACTACATTCTTCACTTGACTCTTGGTTTTCTAGTTTATCATCAAGATTCCTTATATCCTTACTTCTCCTTCCTAAAGCATTTGGAGAACCCAACCCACTTGCTCTTGGAGGGCCTCGATTTCCATGTCTCTGGGGTCATTGTGAGCTTCATTAAGGGTGTGATTTCTGGCTATAGTAGCCATTTTAAAGGAATTGCGGAAGAGAATTTCAATTGAATCGAGCAATACTAGAGCCGGCTTTACGAAACCCAAATAACGAGATAGAGATACCAGATCTAGGGCTTGTTCGCCAGAAAACCCTAATCAAAGTAAAAGACCAGAATCGAACAGATTCGATGCAAACAACTTGAAATCGAGAGCCTATAGCTCTGATACCATGTCAAAATATGGTAAAATAAACGATTTTTTTTCTTAAAATCAACAAACATTATAGAAAAATGAAGACGAAGATAAAAGGTTTTAAAACCCTAATTGACAATAGAAACAAGAAGCATAAACTTCAGAATTGTTCTTCGTAACTACAACCGACGGAAAAGCGGCTCTTTATAGAGGAGCATACCAACGGTAAGAAATCAATCACCCGCAATCACCGAAATCATAGAAGGAAAGACACTGTTGGATAATCAAATCAAACTAGAAAGGAAAGCAAGAGAATTGGGGGCAGCCTTGCGCTTTCCTAACGGCACCAAATTGAGGAAAGAGGCGATGAACCAGAACCCTAGACGTGAGCTCCTTGACTGCTTCAAGTCTTTTTACAACCAGCAAAAGACATAGGCTGATTGCCCATTTAGAAAGATAGCAACTTGATCCATCCAAGAGAGCCCAAAGCCAATAAGCCCAATCATGCATTAAAAAGAAAAGGAGGAATTAGCAAATTGAATA
The DNA here is from genome assembly GCA_023525975.1 of Smallanthus sonchifolius. Lineage (NCBI taxonomy): Eukaryota > Viridiplantae > Streptophyta > Magnoliopsida > Asterales > Asteraceae > Smallanthus > Smallanthus sonchifolius. The sequence continues at coordinate 836,928 of CM042042.1, forward strand.
TATTTATAAAATAGAATTTTTAACACCCCTCCTCAATTTGATAATTCAAACATGTCGCACATAAATAATTTATCAATTAAGAAATTATGTTGAAAGACAACAAACCTTTAGTGAAGAGAATGTATGACATTTGAGAAGACTTGAACTCATATAACAGCAACAAATAACTCTCAACAGAAAATAAAGAGGGGCCCTAAAAAAACAAGATCAATGAAGTTCATTAGCCCATACATGTGACATAAAAAAGAACATATACTAATCATATAGATTCACATGTGTTTATAGAAGGTTTTATTAGACTAAAGTCATACGACTTTTAGAAAAGTTTTGATTCAATAAGACTATCAGAAACATATCTGATAAGACAAAAGCCACACGACTTTTAAAAAAATTTATATGACAAGTCACACGACTTTTAGAAAAGACGAATCACGAGATTCATTTAAAAGACAATTAGAAAATATATGATCAGAGAATAAAATGCACACACATTTTAAAGACTTCAGAACAGTGTCTGAAAGACAAGACTTGTGAAGAACTTTAAGACTAATTTAACTTGATCAAAAACTTTTACAACTTTACGAGAACAATATAAGTAGACGATATCATATAAGAAGAAACTCGCAAAGAACATAAAGACTAATTTGATTCAAGCAAAAACTTTTACAACTTCACAAAATAATACCGAATCACAAGATTAAAGAAACAAGTCTGATAATAAAAAGAATAGAAAGACACAGCCAAACAGATGAAAAACCAAAAATTATAGAATCTCTTACACAAGAGAAAAAGTAGGCTGTCAAAGAGTCTCTTACACAAGAGAACGAACATACATGCAAAAAAACTTTTATCATTCTTCAAGACAATTGAATCAGACAAGACAAAATAAGATTTTTTTGAAGAGTAATAACTTTGTGATTATTAATACTAGCAACAGTGATTAAGATTAAACTCATGACACATAAGATTTGTCACATAGATTGAACTAATGGGTCATAGACCACACACAATATTTCAACTTGGTAAACAAAAAATAAAGATTTGAAGTTTTTTTTTCTTCATTTAAGATAGAAATCTAATGTAATAAAAAATATTTAATCAAGTTTAATTTTTTTTTTCAGCAAGACAGAATGTAAAAAAAACATTTAGAACAATTTTTAATTTTTTTTAGTAATCATCCACTCAATGACTTTATGTGTTTATCTCTATCATAGGCTTGAAAAATCTGCATAATGCTTACAGAGATGAAAAACTTTCAATTACATCTAATCATTCCAAGAAAATATGCATTTTTAAACAAATTAAAAAGGTTTGATTTAAGAGAAAACTAACACCACACGTAAACCTAGCAGCACATAGAGGTATTATGAACAAACTTAATTGAAGACAAACAACCAAGTCAAGTGCAAAATAAGAAGACAAAGTGAAGAATACTTAACAGGAACCACAAGACATATTAAAAAAACAAGTGCCACAACAAATACACAAATAGCACATTACAAATTGTATTCCCTTAGCATCAAATCCCTAGCCTAAATCTCAATTGAATGATGTCTGACATATAATGAGATAAGAATAGAAGACTTACATATATTGACTTCAAACTTCAAAGAATAGGAGAACCTTCACCTTGAATTCTTCACGTAGGAATATAGAATATACCAAACTGAGATAACTAGATGAGTAGGTAGTAGCTCCAGCCTCCAACGTAATCAACAGTCCAGGGTTTCATTAATTTAAAACCCGAACACAAATCGTTCAAAAAAATCAGCATCGGCGGTATAAACCAAGAGTTTTTGAACTCCAATCAGATCAACCAACTTTAAATCGATTTGATCAGGCAATCGTCCGACCAAACGAAAAACAGCAGCGGAAGAGAATTTCAATTGAATCGAGCAATACTAGAGCCGGCTTTACGAAACCCAAATAACGAGACAGAAAAACAGAGATACCAGATCTAGGGCTTGTTCGCCAGAAAACCCTAATCAAAGTAAAAGACCAGAATCGAACAGATTCGATGCAAACAACTTGAAATCGAGAGCCTATAGCTCTGATACCATGTCAAAATATGGTAAAATAAACGATTTTTTTTCTTAAAATCAACAAACATTATAGAAAAATGAAGACGAAGATAAAAGGTTTTAAAACCCTAAATTGACAATAGAAACAAGAAGCATAAACTTCAGAATTGTTCTTCGTAACTACAACCGATAGAAAAGCGGCCCTTTATAGAGGAGCATACCAACGGTAAGAAATCAATCACGCGCAATCACCGGAATCATAGAAGGAAAGACACTGTTGGATAATCAAATCAAACTAGAAAGGAAAACAAGAGAATTGGGGACAGCCTTGCGCTTTCCTAACGGCACCAATTTGAGGAAAGAGGCGATGAACCAGAACCCTAGACGTGAGCTGCTTGACTACTTCAAGTCTTTTTACAACCAACAAAAGACATGGGCTGATGGCCCATTTAGAAAGACAGCAACTTGATCCGCCCAAAGCCAATAAACCCAATCATGCAATAAAAAGAAAAGAAGGAATTAGCAAATTGAATATATTTATAAAATAGAATTTTTAACAGCCAGTGAAAATAGCAGCATTTTTTTTAATTTAGAAAGGTTCTCAAGTTAAACTTACCTATACATCCATTATACCCAAATCCTATACAAAAAGAAATTTGGTGGTCCTTTACATTAGAGGTGGAAATTTCAACCCGTTTTCTAATCTCTAATGGGTCAAAAAAGGTAAAATTAAAAAAAAAATTAAGATTGACCAAGAAGGAAAGCTGTCCGAATTGTGTTTTAATACATAAAATCTCCTAAAACAATTTCTTCAAGAACATAAACTATTATTGAAACAATATCTTTTTGTAATCATATTGAATTGAACACTAGTTATTGATAAAAGAAATAAATAATACACAGGTATTCAAGGATACCTAGGCATCAAATAAACACTATCAGACTTTTCGAAAATTCCGAATCACATGTTGCAAATTTAATGGGATGGAGAAAATATAATTAGAGAAACAATGAAGCAAACTAACCTGTTTCCTCATGAGAAAATAGCATTAACAAAAGCTTCAGCCTCAAACGGCTGGAGATCTTCCACCCGTTCCCCAACACCTACAAACTTGACTGGAATTCCGAGCTCATCAACTACACTAACCTGCAAGCAGAACTGGTTTTTAAGATTTATGATTAAAGTGATGATAATTTATAAATATGAGATGTTACATGAATCCAAAAAGGGCAAGAAAGTATTCACATACGTACATTAGGGGCACCATTAACAATTTTAGCAATGGCCTTTTTGCATGAAATTAATTCTTCCATCAAGCTATAATTAGTATGTAGACCTATAAACCAAAAAAATGGTCAGCAGATGTCAATTGAAGTGAAAATATATGTAATAATGTTGACCAACATCATGTCTTACGTCCAGAGGTGTCACACAACACAATATCAAAACCCTGTTCTTTCCCTTTCTTAACGGCCTGTGATAGCACTACTCAAAAAGAACTTCAAGATCACATGTTAGTAATAGTAGCTGCTATATACAAGCTAAAATTATAACTCTTGGTTTAATTGTCTACCTGCTGATGCTTTTGGTTTCTCTTTTTCAGCTGAAACAATCTCGCAGCCGGTTCTTTCAGCCCAAATTTCCGGTTGGTCACTCGCAGCTGCCCTAAACGTATCACCAGCCGCCAATAATATCTTCAAATATTTTAAATAAATAGATTTATTAGTAGGGTCACCAAAAAATACTTCACTTATAGCACATTGATCACACAAATTAATTTTCGAGATTTAATTTTAAAGGATACGCCGACTTAAAAGTATAAACAAATCATGAACTCACTGTAGCACCTTCACTCTTCAACCGATAAGCCAGTTTCCCTCCCATTAAACACCAGAAACAGTCAACGGAGATTTTAAGTTATGAAATCTTAAACTTAATATTTAATTAAAAAGAAAAAAGAAAACGGAATAATGAGTCGTATGAAATTTGGTTTGGTTCCCCTTCCCTCGTGATTCTACCCAAGCCCCCTTTCACCCCCACAGGGGCGGTATTCCACGCCCATAAAGGGGCCAGGTGGACCACGCCCCCTCCCCCCACGCTACCACTACACTTGGCCTAATGGTGAGGTGTCAACAAAATTAAATACTCACTTTAGACAATTGTAATCGTTTATAAAACCCATGGGTAGCAACACCTAAATAATTTAGAAATTTGAGGTGTGTAATTAAAATACTCACTTTAACTATTTCTTTACTCTTGTTAAATTTGATCAAAAACATTATGCATCTTTTCACCAATTCCAATCTTCTCATTTCAAGATTACAATGTAACATGGAAATATTGTTATACTAGGTTAGAAACCTCGTGTATTATACACGGGTTAAATAAATACAAAGGTTATACATTTGGTAATAAAAATTTATGTATTACATATTTATGAGATATTATATAATTTTTAATACAAGTTTTAAAAACGTTATATAGTTATTTTTTTTAAATGTCTTATAAAAAGAATGAAAGAAATGTTCAGTTTCTAAAAATGTTTTATAACTAATCTATTTTTTTTAATGAAAAAAGTTTTATAAAAATAATTATATAAATCATTATTATTTAATAGGAGAGAGAGGTGAGAAACAAAAAAATATAAAAAAAAACAATGAAAGAAAGTTTGTATATTTAATAGGAGAGAGAGGCGGGAAAAAAATCCTTAGGATGCATAAGAGAAGGATAAGTGTCACTCTAAAACTTTTATTTATTATATAGTATAGATATAGATATTTGTTCCTTCTTTCCAAACCAAAAGTCAATATAGAATCACAAAATAGTATTGAACGATGTTGCACTCGAACACAGTACAAACTAAATCAAAATAAATTGCAGTACTTACAAGGATCCTTTCAGAATTCTTGAATCACTATCGTATCAGACCCGATGTAAAACACATTCGTCGATGAGTATTGTGAACGGAAACGGAAAATCTCGAGTAGAAAATCTTAGAATCGTGATAATCACAATCAGATTAAATCATTTGAGAACGTTTAATCGGATTAGACTAAGATCGTATATCAAGAACGAATCTGATTTTCCTTTGGAGAAGAGAAACCGTACCACCGATTGGAAAAGATAGGGGTAACTTTGTAGAATAGTAGCCAAGTTTCAAAATTGTTTCAATTAGGCCACTCAATACGCATTTTACATGGTATACACCATCGGGTATACTATGGTGAGTGACTTAATTACTTTTGAAAATTGATTACTATTCTGTGGTGTTTTCCGGAAAAGATATGAACAAACAGGAGAGTCCCTCGAAACTTCCGTGTATTTAGGATATACTTCACGGTAGAGGTGAACAAAAAAACCGGTTTAGAAGTGTTTCATGAAATGCTTTCCGACAAAGACAAACTTTAGAAATGTTTCATGAAATTCTTTCCTCAAAACCTCGTCGTAAAATTCTAAAGTTTCCGTCTACGAGTTGGGACATTTTAAAAGACGTAACTGAATTGCTTGAAGTTTTCAAAACCGCCACCACTTTTTTATCCGGTGTTTATTATCCCACAAGTTCATTAACTCTTAAACAAATATATTTAATGGCTAACAAGTTGTATGAACTTGAAAATAAAAGCACTCTTTTTACAAAAATGATAGAATCGATGAAAGAAAAATTAGTAAATTATTTTAAAGAAAATGTCTCCCGTTATAACTTGTGCCGCCACGTTAAACCCTACCATAAATGTTTTCGGGGTTGAAACGTTGATTGATAAAATTACTTACGCTTTGAATTTGGATAGTGAAGACATCCATTTTGCACAAGGCACAAAAACATATTTTAACAAATGTTTACAAGATTTATTTAATGTTTTTTACATAAATATGGTACAACTCCGACTCCACATGATACAATGGGTACATCATCAAGTGGTAGCTCGAGGGATGTTAACTTGAATTTATATAACGAAATGTTAAATGAATTTAGTAAACGGGCTCGAGGTAGCACCCCGAGTAACGAACTCGGAAGGTATATTGGCACAAACTTTTTATCGTTTATGCCTCCTTCCATTTTTGATCACACGAATCGTTGAGTGTTTGCCGCCGCCAGATTAAGGTTCTGCTACTACAGTATCGCGCGAACAGTAAACGCATGAACAGTAGCGCCGCTACAGTGACGTTGTGAACTGAATTTTGATGATTTATGCCTTTTCTTCAAACTGGTTTGATTGCTTCTTATTCATGTTCTTAACTGGTAGGTCTATTGCGTGATGGTAACTGTTGTTTGTTTGTCTTTTTTATTGCCTCTCTTATTTCTTTTCGGTTGCTTCTAATAATATGGAAAGGGAGTAGATAAGGGACAAAGGGTGGGAACAGTTAAAGACAGTTGTAAAAAATAAACAACTTAACCAGAAACAAGAACAATCGGTTCGATTACAATCAGAGACGACTTAGCCGAAAACAAGAACCAAACACTTGAACTAAAACAAAGAGCTAAACAAGCAGAATTCAACTTGAAAAACTTTTACATTGAAATAGATAACATTTATCTTTATTTCCACACGAATAGTAGCAAATTAAGAAAATACAAACTTATTATTAAGGATCACAATTAACTTGGGGATTTATTTAAACATAAAGCTGATTTCCCCATAATTGTGATCCGCAATACATTTAACACACAAATTACGAATGACATACAAAGAAGATTGATACACGCTTGTTCTTATCACGCTTTAGCCTTCTTCAGTTTTTGGACTACTTCGATTGCTTTTTCCGCTTTGATCGGTGCACCATTCATGACTTCATCTTCTTGTTCAACAATGGTTAGACTTCTTTTTCGGGGTTCAAATAGTTTGTTCTCGGAAAGAAACTGTTTGAACCAAATTGCTGATTTCTTCGGGTACCTATGGAGACTGTTCTTATAATCAACATAGTTCATTCCAAATCGAAGAGTATACCCCGAATTCCATTCATAGCTATCCGTGAATGACCACGCAAAGTACCCCATAACCAACGGCTTCGTAAATAACCGAAAACTGTAAAAAAAATATCTGGTTAATAATATAATGCCCTAAAAATAAATGCTAAATTGAATTCTCACCAAACAAGATGATACAATAAAGGGAAATTCCCAAAATAAACATTTTTATTTTCAAATTCCTTAAAACAAACAAAGAATTTACAACTTCCCGAAATTAAACATCAAATTTTCGCACAAAAAAGGTTAAAACTTTGGCGAATTCACTGAGTTACGTGTCTCATTTTTAAACTTACACGTAATTTTCGCCGGAACATTTACCTAACTCGGTGAAATCGTCAAAACATATTTTCGTCGTATTTTATTGATGTTTTGGTGTTCAAAAAATTGTCGGGTTACTTTAATTTAATTTATATTTTTTCATGTAGTTTTTTCCGAAATGCTTTCCAAAACCCGGCGTTTCATCTGAATATTTGAATAAGAGAACAAAACGTCTGAATATTTTATGCTTATATTAAAAGATTCTATAAGGTTTAAAAAACTTTGATAGTATATTTTAATTTTGTTGTAAAACTCTCAACATATTTTTTTTTATAAAACTTTATGATTTTAGTTGGTATTATAAGTTAGTGTAACACTGGTAGTTATTAAGATCATGTCACGGTGATGTTATATGATAAAGTAAATCAATAAAGTACACTAAATGAAATTAGACTAACGAATTCGCTCTTCTGATTGCATCAAGATGCCATTTGAGGTATTTTAGTCGAAATGCATCATCTCGAACTTGTTCATAAGTTTTTCCCTTACTAAATATCCTCTTCTTCTTATCATCGTCTCCCTTATCGTCCTCTTCGTTATCGTCCTTACCGTCATAGTAGTCACTCTCCGGAGCTCCTGTAACAAGGTACCAATAACACCATCATTAATTTTGACACACTGATTTAACCACAAATTAATAAACTTTTTTTTTACCATTCTCAGTGATGACGATATATTTTTCAAATTTGTAGGTTTTCTTAATGTAATGTAAGAGCTCAACAAGCTCGTTGGCACAAAGATAAACCCATGATCCAGGAAAAGCCTGAAAATTAAGTCGTGTCAAACTTGGTGAAGTAATCCAAATTCCAATTTGTTAAGCGTTTCTTTTGTAAGCTTCTAGTTATCGATCTTACCGGATCTCCTATGTTAACGTTGTTGGAATCTTGTCCTGAAACATGAGAAAGAATTCGGTTTATCAAATTGCTAAGGGTGGATGAGAATGACTAGATTTTGAAAATCATGAACGAAAAAGCTAAAAAATAGTTTTTGGATGAAAGTGGTTAAAATGGCCAAAACACATGGATGAAAATGACACTTTACTCTTTTATATATCACCTGATGCATTGTGGTGACGATCTGTAAGAAATCCTTCAGAAAGACCAGAAGACTCTTTTAATTGAGCGTAATTTGCAGTGTAGTAGTTTATTCCCAGAAAATCATAGGATTGTATCAACTTTTGTTTCTGTTCGTCATCGAATACAGGCAACTTACGACCGTCTTTGCTGTGAACAGATGGTTTAACCGCAAATGTTTGCATGCTTTTCGGCCAATTGCCGCTTGTTAATGGATCCATAAACCTGTTATATGAGGCATGTGTTGGCCCAAATTGATATCAACCACACGAAATCAAGGTTAACTCCTTTAACAAAAAACTATTTTAAACTCATATTCCAATTGTAAATAAAAGGAAACCAAATCAACCAAATATAAATTTATCTTTATCTTATGTGAATCTAATCAAGATTAACTCGATCCTTTAACATGATCATATATAACATGTGATTTGTAATGTATGCTTACCATCCAAACATAAAATCATATGCATACTCGACTGCTTTCACATCATTCGCGTGATCCGCTGGCTTATGTTTATCGTGAAAAGGCTTGAAAAAGTTGGTGTCAAGAGTGATTCCCACTTCACCTTTTTGAACAAACTAAACAAATAATGTGATTATAAAATCTCGTGCACCATATATAATGTTATATAGTGGATTGAAGTCAATAATAGTAAGGATGGGTCAAAGTCATAGGTCAACAGTTTGGAAGGGATTTGGTCAACTGTTGAAAGGTTTTTAATAGTTTGGGCAAGAAGTGACAATTTGGTAAAGATGAAGGGTTGGTAGAAGACACAAGTTGAGAGACTGGTTGTGTCGTTCTAAAAGTTTGTTTGTTAACATTCTGTGAACTTTGGTTTAGGGTTAATAAGTTTTCAATTTTGGGGATTTTAGTTTAGTTCTTAATTTTATTAGATCTGTAATCAATTTATGTTCCCTTTGTATTCGTTTGGTCGATTTCGTTTCAATAAAGCAAGTTACATTTGGTGTGAATCTTTTGATCTTGATTCTTTTTAATTCCACATTACAAGTTACATATAAAACAAAAAAGGTATCTTTTAACTTGAGGGTACCTTAAAGTCTTGTTGATACTTTCTATAAGCAGCTGCATGACAGTTGAGTAGATGGTATGCTACGGTATACGGCTCGGTTTCCGGGTCCCCGTCTTTGCCCTTTCCACCCCTACCTGGTGCAAAGTTACCTTCTACATAACCACCATAGGTGAATCTGTATGGCTCGTTTAATGTCACCCAGTGCTTCACCCGATCTCCAAACTCCCAGAAGCAGATTTCCGCGTAATTCACGAAGTCGTGACTAATGTTTAATTAATAGTGTATCAGTTTGAGGTACACAAATAGCCATATATAATCTGTACTTACACAATTTTGGGACTTAAGAAGCCCATGTATTCTTCTTCCAAAGCATTTGGAAGATCCCAGTGGAAAAGAGTGACAAATGGCTCAATGTCATTGGCTTTTAACTCGTCTATTAACTTGTTGTAGAAATTAATGCCATCCAGATTTTTGCCCATACTTACTTTCCCACCTGTACGTTCAAACCATAGTATGTCTTCAAAAAATCTTACCGGTTAGAAACTCATCTATTGCACGGGTTAAATAAATTCAATTTGTTGTAAACCAGTAGTTTTTATAGAGAATTGTATGTTAGATGTCATCGGTCATTGGTAAATAAGAAATAATAAAAATTTAACAATTATAAATAAGAAATAGTGAATATTTAATAATTATAAAATTATATTTTAAGATATTATATAATTTAAATCTTTCTATTATTTTATAAGTTTTAATAAAATATTAGAATAAATTTTAGATATTTAGTTATTTAAAATATAATTATTTAATAGAAGAGAAGGTTATGTATACGAAGAGAGGGGTAAAAAACAAAATCTAGAGTTCACAAGTGTCAGATAAAATTATTTATTTATCATAATAACGATTAACCTGGTAATATCCTGGACCAGGAAATCGAGAATCTGAATTCAGCAACTGAACATCTTCCTGCATGCACATAAGTTTAACCAAAGTATGAGAATCATTGTTTCTACACTTGAAAGTATGAGACATTAATATTACCTTCATTTTATGGTAAAAATCAATAGTGACACATGCATTTGAACCGTCGGCAATTAGTTCTGCAATGATTGTTATCCATTAAATTATATTGAATTGAAAATACAAAAACAGTTACAGATCGAGAGATATACGTACCATGGTGTCTCATGGCATAACAATCCCAAATATGTAAAGCCTTTACCGTCTGCATTCCAACCACCTTCAATCTAGAACTCGAAAACTAACAACTTTAGGTCGCGTTTAAGGATTAAATCGATTTTTTTTCTTAAAATGGTCTATTTTTGAAAAACAAAGTGGTAAATGGTATGGATTAACCCAAAAAAGTGGTAAATCGTAAAACCGTGATTCCCAATCATGAATGGTATTATCGAGAGACGTGTTTGCGATAAAGTTATTGGTTTTGTAATAAAGTAACTGTAACCGTTCTTACGAATCACGATTTCAGTTAAAAAGATAACACTAAAACCATGAATTCAGTTAAAATGGTAATCTTCTGGCAAGTTTTTGACACCCAATCATTGGGTGTTTGCAAAAATGAGCTGAAACAATGATTGAGAATCACAGTTTTACCATTTACCACATTTTCCAGTCAACACATACTATTTATCACGTTGTTTTAAAAAATATACAATTTTAAGAAAAAATTCGGATTAAATCAACATGTTGTTAGTTAATTGATATATATACTTACTTGATAAGCAGAAGTTCCTACTCCAAACATGAAATCAGAAGGAAAATCAGTACGTTTGATGTTAGGATCATTGCTGTAATCAGATTTGACAGAAATCAGTTCTTCAGCCATTATGAATCAAACGAGGAGAGTCGAGAGAAGATCGATCTTAAACGACTTTCAAATCGCAATGGTGAAGAGATGAGTGGTGAGTATTTGCATCATATGGTCCGATATTTATAGCAATCCATGTTTGAGATTACATCATATATCTTTTCAACGTTATAAAAACCACGTGGAATATATAACCGAATAAATGGGTAAGAGTTTTCAAAACAAAACAACACTGGATTCAGAAATCTTTATAATTGCTCCGGCAGCTATAGAAAAGGGGGAAAAACAATACAATTTTAAAATTTTGATTTCTTCGATCCGAACGGATCTTGTTAAATGAATTGATCCATTGTTCTATGCCTTAATTAATTCTTAGTTCATTTTTTCCTACTCGGACCCGTCGTACTTCCTTTGACTATCAGGGGGCCGGAATTTAATACTTATAAAATTTTCGGCCGAATACGTATAAATTAACACTTGTGAAAGCAAGACTCTGCGTTCTCCAAGTGGTTGATCTTAGCTTAGCTTGCAAGCCGCTGCTTCATTTTGTATAGTGATAACGCTTTCTCTTTCTTAGCGCTTCGCCCCCTCATATAGTAAGGGAAATTTGATTTCGTGACTTTCTCTTATACTTATAGGGGTCTATTTTCTCTGACTTGACTTAACTTGACCTACTTGACTCAGCGGTTAGAGTATCTCTTTCATACGTCGAGAGTCATTGGTTCAAATCTAAAAGTAGGTAAAAACCAACTAAAAGCCCCGCTTTTGGCAACATGGCAGCAAGCATGGACTTGTCGTAAGGACTCAACTGAATGACCAAAGCATCGGTTGCTTCCACTTGTGGCCTTCTTAGAGCGCCTTGACACCTTAATATTAACTCCCCCCCTCTCTCTTCCACAAGTTGGTGGAGAACATAAAAGCCAGAAACCCTAACGGGAACGGTTTAAATTTTTTGATTGTTGATGATACCACTGGTAAAGGACTTTTTAATGTTACGGTTGAGGAATTAAATTCTCTTGGTCTTGATATTGATGATATGCGCGGTCAAGGCTATGATAACGGTTCAAATATGAAAGGAAAACATAATGGAGTTCAAAGAAGATTTTTGGATATAAATCCTAGAGCTTTTTATTCTGCTTGTGGTTGTCATAGTCTTAATCTCGCATTATGTGACATGGCTAATAGTTGTACTAAATCTAGAGATTTTTTTGGAGTCATACAACGGATTTATACTATATTTGCCATTTTTACTAAAAGGTGGCAAGTTTTGAAAGACAATGTTAAATGTTTAACTCTTAAGTCATTGTCTACCACTCATTGGCAAAGTCGTGTAGATAGTGTTACACCTATTAGATTACAACTTATAGATGTGAGAGAAGCTTTGCTTCAAGTTGGGGACAACGATAATGATGCTAAAATTCAAAGCGAAGCTAAATCACTAGCAACGAAAGAAGTTGGTGAATTTGAATTTTTGGTATCAATCGTCATTTGGTATGAAATATTAACAAAGATGAATGTGGTTAGTAAAAGGTTGCAATCGAAAGATATGCTTCTTGATGTTGGTATTGAAGAAGTAGACAAGTTGATTAAATACTTCAAGAATTATAGAGAAACGAGGTTTTCTAAGGCGATTGACGAAGCTAAAGAAATTGCAAACGAATTGGGTGTTGATACGATATTCCTGCAAAGGCGTCTGATACGTAGGAAAAAACAATATGATGAGACTTCAAGTGAAGAAGTTTTATTTTCACCCGAGGAGGATTTTAAAGTCAATTACTTTTTTATGTATTGTTGATCAATCGATTGCTTCCCTTGAAACACGATTCGAACAATACAAAGATTTTGAAAGACTATTTGGCTTTTTGTTTCCTAAAAAGTTGAGAGAGCTTGATGAAAAAGATCTCAAATCGTGTTGTTATCGCCTTCAAGATGCATTGAAGTATAAAGAAAAATCTGATATTGATGCCAATGAATTATACTTGGAGTTGAAGTTGTTTGAGACATTTATAACTAGTCAAATCATTAACCCTATTGATGCTTTAAACAATCTGAACCGGTTCGGGTTTTTTCCTAATGCATCAATTGCATATAGAGTGTTGTTGAGTATTCCGGTAACGGTGGCTTCGGCGGAGAGAAGTTTTTCAAAGTTAAAGTTGTTGAAGTCCTACTTAAGATCGACAATGTCACAAGAAAGACTTAACGGTTTAGCGATGATATCTATTGAAAGTGATACATTAGAGACTATGAATTATGAAGACTTGATCGAGAGCTTTGCTTCCAAAAACGCTAGAAGAGCCTCACGATTCACATAAGTAAGTAATCTCGATCATTTTGGTACATTACTTTTGTTTTATTAATTATTGTTATAACTATTATTGTCGTATTAAAGTTTTTTTTATATAATATGATAATTATATTATAGGGACCCATTTTTTTTGCATGTCCAGGGCCCAGAACTTTTTAAAGGTTCTCGGGACCGGCCCTGCGGGAACCCGTCATCGCGCCACACGATTCTTTCGCGAAGCGCTCTCTTAGATGTTTACACTCCTGCCCCGGCAAGCGAAGAGGTTTCAAGATACCAGTCGACCGAGTGAAAGTGAATAGCTCCGAGCAAATCTTCTAGAAAGTGTACCCTTTGTCTTTACTCTTTCTATCTTCTAAAAAGAACTTCAAATCGAAAAAAGAAAAAAGAATATTTTTTAGCATCATGATAAATTTAAACGCACCCGTTGTAAAAACATAATGACAAACTAAATGTCTTGTAGAAATTTGGCATCAAACTAAACGTCATGCTGAAACTTGGCGTCAAATTTCAACATGGCGTTTAGTGTGTCATTCTGTTTTACAACTAGAGCTGTTTTACAACTAGAGCGATTTTACACTCTTGACGTCAAATATTAACATGGCTTTTAGTTTGTCACTGTCTTCTACAACCGCGTCGTTTAATTTTATCATGATTCTAAAACGTCATTTACAAAAAAAATGGGGGAAACGGGGAATCATGTGTTTCTATGTGTTTCACATGTGAAAAACTAATAAAAACTTATTTTCACATGTGAAAAACTCATTTTTACGTAATTTTCTTCGAATGTTTTGTATATAAACATATGAAAATCCGTTCTAACAAAAAAAATTGGTTTTTGCAAAAATAAATCTTGTTTTTAATTTTTTTTAGAACGGCTTTTAAATGTGTTTATATGCAAAAACATCAAAGAAAATTATATAAAAATAAGTTTTTTATAACTTATTCACATGTGGTATATATGGTTCGCCGATTCCACATTTTTTATTTTTTATAGTCCCCAAAAAAACTTCCCAATATACACATACATATGTATCCCTTTATTTTCGTATCTAAGCACCCTCACACCTAAAATGTGGTTTAGATAATCAATCACGGTGGTTGTATTATTAATATCATAATAAGTGAACATGGGAGTATTGAACTGCATTTAAAAGTTGTAAAAAATCATGATATGTGCTACAACATGATTTATTGACGAAAACTAAGACGGCGTTTGGTTCACGTAATTCATTGGATTTGGATTTGGATTTGGATTTGGATTTTAAAGAATTCATTTGAAATCTTTAATGTGCTTGGTTAGCATATTTGTTAATGAATTTGTAATATAAAAATTCATAACTATTTAAATTTGTGATGGATTTTAAATTACATTAAATAAAAAATTAATTATATGTTTTAATTTTTATCTATACATTTTTTAATTTAAAATTGTGTTTATCTCAATCATACTTTTATTAATTCTATAAACTGAAAATAATTTTATACCTAGCTATGATTCAAATAAAAAAAATTTTAATCATATATTTATATGTTCACATTGTTCCATTTAACCGGGTGTATATGTTAATAAATTAAATTATATTTTATTACACGGGTTTTAAAAATATAAACCTTTTATAACTAAGTATATAATATTACATTTATTTAACCCGTGTAATACACGAGATTCTAAACTAGTTATTATAATAATTAACATGTTTAGTCATCATATGCACATCTCTTGATTTGAAATGAAAAAAAAAACTATAAATTTATGGATAAGAATTTATTAATAGCAGTGGTACCTTAGTCTAAGGGGTATACCCTCACGCGAGGGCATGTGTGAGGGTGCTCACGACATGAGCAAGGAGAGCACACCACCCCTCTCATACGTGAAGGGGGCGTGGGATTGGTGGCGTGAGATTCTTCACGCGAGGCAAGCACACAATTTGACCGTTAATATAGCCGTTGGACCTATTTTTGAACGTTGGAGAACATTTAAAAAAGAAAAGTACTATATATACAAACACAATCATATACCAAATTATTATCTCTATTTCACCAATTCAAACACAAACTTAATCAAAATGGCATCACCATCTTCCTCTTCATCTTCGAGTGACGAAGTGGCTCAAATGATGTTTCGTGCTTGGACATTCGTATCGATTATGTGGTGGCACAAAGCCGAATCATCACAACCTTTAACAAGAAATGCTCGTCTAAACCGAGAACGGTCGGTTGCCAACGCCCAATTACTACATGATTATTTTAACAAAGGGTGTACGTATGACGATGAGCACTTTGCTACCCGGTTTTGAATGAGCCGGAATTTATTTTTAAGGATATTAAATAATATAGAAATAGAGGTTCCTTGGTTACGACAAGGTGTTGATGCGAGAGGTCGGGTTGGTTTCACTCCCGTTCAAAAGTGTACCGTCGCGATTCGTCAATTGGCGTATGGAAGCGCTAGTGATTCGTTCGAAGATTACCTAAAGATGTATGCCCGAACAATCAGGTCATGCATGTATAAATTTATTTAGAGCTATTATTAGATTATATGAAAGTAGATATTTACATAAACCATCGGCTAGCGACATTGAACAACTACTTGTAGCACATGAAGCTAAGCATGGCTTTGTCGGCGTGCTTGGAAGTATACTTATAAAAAAGCTCATGAAGCGGCAAAAAAAGATATCGAATGAGCGTTTGGTATGTTAAAGTGTAAGTGGCATATTATCCAACGTCCGGCTAGGTGTTGTCTCAAAACAAAATTAGGAACATAACGTATACTTGTATTATTCTGCGTAATATGATTTTAGAGGACAACGACTTGGAAATTTGTCACTATAACCCAAACTAAGAGGAGCCTACGTATGAAAAAATTGACGAAGATAAAAAACGAAGCATCCGTCAAGAAATACGAAGCCGAGAAGTTCATCACGCTTTGAAAGCGGACTTGATTGAGCATATTTTCGAACGTTCGCAAAATTAGTTTCTATGTTAATTTTTTATGTAATTTTTATTTATGTTTTTATTTTATTTTATGTAACTTTTATTTATGTCTAAATGAATATTTTATAATATATGCATTTAATGCTCACTTGAGTCGAGTTTACCTCTTGCCAAGTGAGAGCCAAGTGAGAAGTGTAGCATTCTGATGTGGCGCCTATGTGGCAGAAAATGTACTCTCACTTGGGAGAGCCAAGTGAGAATGTACATCATACTCTTAGCTTAGATACATAGTCCACTAACGTTATGTACAATTTAACGGAGTACAAATGTACAATTTCCTTTATCAAAAGCTTTTAGTTCAAATATCAATAACGACGGTTGTATTTCACAGTTAAAACTAAAAGTTAGAACTCACGGAAACAATTAATTTTGACGCATACTTGGTGGCATACCAACCATTTGGGTCTGTTTGGTATTAGGTAATGGAATTGACAACTAAATGGAATGAACGAGGTAATGGAACGGACAAAGGAATGAAATGAACCATTCCATTCCATTGTCTTGTTTGGTTATGTCACACCCCGCCTCAGGCACCCCCTGGACGTGTGCGAGCCCGATTGGTATAGCTTGGTTACTTGATTTCAGAGATTTATAAAATAAAGCGGAAGTCTTTTTCAAAGGATCGTTTCATCAATCTTTCAACCTCAAGGGTTGTAATTATAAATACCAAAACTCAGTTGAAAAACAAAAGCCTTGTATTTACTTTATAAACATGGGGTTTCAATACCCTTCTTATTTGATTACAAAACATAGTTTGAAATCAAATACATGATGACCCACTGGAAATAGTTCCAACACAGGGTAGATCAATTCCCTGGTCCTATCTCCTTTATTTAGGATTTCCCTTTACACGAGGCATGGGAATACTATATGCATTCCATCCTTTTTCCTGGGTCAGATCTCACGTATGCCCATATACCTTCTCATCATATTTTAATCATTACCCCGAAATTATTTTAAAAATAAAACGTCAGCGCGAACGCCGGTGAATACAATATCTTGACATAAAATCATTTTGGCACAAATAAGTATTAATTTTATAATCACAACTTCCTTTCAATCTACACACTCAGCAGGTCTTTCCTGTTCAATCGCACCACAGTATACACTGGCCGTATGTCTTTATAACAACAGGAACTCCATGTCCCTCATTTGTTATAAAGGGAAGCATCAGCCGTAATCCAGGAATTTCACCCGAGACCCGTGTATCCCTTGCAAGTTTTACGTATACCTATGGCCTGAATGCTTGTTCGTAGAAGAACGTTGAACGTTACTTCATTAACATTTATTTGGCCATTTTCATAAATAAAATGTTTGACATAAGTTTTGAAAGAGATAAAGTATTCACCTTGTTTTGTAGGAATGAGCCTCTAAAGTTAAAAGCTTAGCTTCTAGATCCTTAACCCGATTTCCCTAGCGTTCCGACCTTTCTACAAGCGTTTCTTCTTAAACCGAGCACTACAAGGAGCGGGAATTGAACCGGGATCGTCGAGGATCGTCTACGGTTGCTCTGGAACTAATTTGGAGTGTGTTGGACGAGTTTTGTGTGAAGAATTCGATTGAACTCTTCAAACTATTTATAGGCTGAAAAACAGTCTCGTAGTGGACCGCTAAGCCGAAGGGTGGCGGTCCGCCACCGCCATGGATGGCGTCAGCCCTAAATGTCACACTCTGATTGCACCGAACATGGATTTGCGGCGAGCGGACCGTAACCGTTGGTCGTTGCGGTCGCCACTCATACGCGTGGCGAATTCTGAGAACTTTGCGTGGTGGTCCGCCACGAGTACACATGTCACAATAAGTGACCATTAGTCACTATAAGTGACCATTAGTCACTATACACGAGGCTTAACCGGATTCATTGCTTAACGACCAAGTAGCGGATCGTTAGCGTATACGATGGCGGTCCGTCACCCAACTTAATCTCCTAGCGGACCGTTAGGTTTGACCTTAGCGGACTCCAAATTTTCATTTTGATCCCTAAACTTAAGTATAATTACACTTATAGTCCCTAGGGTTTACCTTTTGTCAAATCTTGAACATTTGTGGGGCAGGTGTTACAGGTTACCATGAGTGAATGGAATAAATCATTTCTTTATGTTACTTTGGTAGGCTAAAAAAGACGAAAGAATAAAATTGGTGATGAGTGTCGATATTGGGTGGTGGTTGGTGACGGTAGTTGATGGCGGCGGTGGTGCGTGGTTGTGGATGGGGGTGGCGGTGGCAGTGTTAGGAGGTGGCGGTGGTAGGTGGTGGAGGAGCCGACAGTGGTGGTGGTTGTAGGAGGTGGCGGTGGGTGGTGATGACGGTGGCGGTGGTGGGAGGCGGTGGGAGATGGGGGTGGTTGGTGGCGACGGCGAGAGATGGTGGTGGGTGGTGGAGGCGGCGGTGGTGTTCGGTGGTGGAGGCGGTGGTGGTTAGTGGTGGTGGGTGGTGGGTGGTGGTTGGTGGTTGGTGGTGGTGGTAGGAGAGTGTGGTGGTAATGAAGGATGAAAGAGGGGATGAAATGAAAAAAAAAACAAGGAGGGTGGATGGAATGAATTTGAGAGATCCAGAGGGAATGGCATTACTTGTGGAATGGGTGATTCCATTCTATCGTCCAACCAAACACCAATTTTTACATTCCCTCGTAATCGTCCATTTCATTCCACCTCCTATTCTTGCATATCAAACATTACCTTTGGGTAGTGAGTCGTCCAACATCCATTAATTTTTTTTGTTTGTTAGATTTAAACTTGAGCGACATTTAATAAATTTTGACACTGACTCCTGAATTTTGACACCAATTAACCCTAGAAAATTTTGACGCCGACCCCATGAAAAAATAATTTATAATTTTAAAAATTTATAAATAAAAAACCTAATTAACAATATAAAGCTTAAGTATTAACCTATTATAATACAATTAGCTCAGGTAATGACCCATTAAATCTTATAACCATTTAAAAAAAGAAAGTCCAATTCTCATTTAAACAAACCCACTACTCATTTAAACTTTAAACCTAACTAAACAAATCCTCAATTTATTTTAGCGACAGTCAACACTCGGTCAGCATATTGCTTATTTAATTTAAAGCACAAATTTTAATACATATAAATTATAACCTTGAATTATGGCAACATTTAATTAAAAATTATTTAAAAAGATGAGACATAATAAGCAACAATTATATAATATCTAACTTTAGACCTAATATTTATTTTTTTCTAAAAAGTAGATCAACATCAGTTTGTCGATGTATGCAATTTTGAGAAGTTTTGAAGAAAGTTGGGATGCATATGTCAAGTACGTCTGATCTAGATCCACGTTTTAAGTTGATGTTGGTTTTCTGGACTTTGAGAGGTTGTATAAAGTAATGAGCTTAATAGTTAGGTTGAAAATATGACAAAAAAATAATTCTTAAAACTTGATTATGCATTGAATTTAAATTTTCAATTTTGAATTATGTATTATAAGTATGTTAAAAATATTATTTTTTTTTTTTATTATATACCAATATGTGTAAAAAACATAGAATTAAAAAATAAACGAGACAAGCTCAACGAGCCATGAGTTGGCTCAAGTTTTTTACGAACCGAGCTCGAGCTCAACATTTTAGCTTCTTAAGATAAAGAAGTCGAGCATGAGCTCACCTTGGCTCAACTCGACTCGAATACAACTCTAGACTGGGTGGGCTCGTGCTCGGCTAGAATATTATAGCCCTAAACTTGAACCGACCCGAACCAAAAAAATGTAATAGTTTGTAATAGACAATAGTCCGAAAAAATCTCCGACACCCAAGAAAAAATTTCTTGTCCGTCGATGCACATACTTCTTTTTAACAGCAAATGTCTGGACACCCGGAATCACCATGGTAAACGGATCATCTTCTGCCCGAAAAACAGAAGCGTGGTGACCCGATCCCACACCACCCAGAAGGAAACCCACAATTGGAAACCTCCTGACATAACCTGAAACATTTTATCTCAAGTAATACTTGAACCCATAACCTTTAATTTAAAAAGTAATGCAACTATCATTAAACCAGAAGGCTCGATGGTGTGATACACGTACTTCAAATAAAAATTAAAAAAGAACATCACATGTTTCTTGTGTGGCCTTTAAAAAACATGTTTCTTGTTTGATTCGTTGGATCTTTGAAAGAATAGTGGCACTCTATCTTGAGCGTAATCCATGTAGCCAATCGTGGGACTACAGTTGTTTGATCACTTGATATGAAAACTATAGATGTCGCAATAAATGATAATAATGGCCTAACTTCCAAGTCAGTGTGTTCATATATATGTAATTATACCTTTTTTATTTTTTTTTTCATTAATCGATTTTCTTTATTTTAACTTTAGCAGCTTTTCATGATATTCTAAGAAAAATAAATTAGTTTACAAAAATTGATCTACAACGGTTGGACATAACTCAGCGGCATTTTAGTCTTTAAAAAAGGGGTAACTTTACACAATAGTAACCAAGTTTACCAAGTGTTTTATTTAAATCACTCAAAGTTTTTTTGTCCCTCTAAAGTCACTCAATTTTCACTAAGTGTTTCAATCCTATGTAATATTTTTATAAATGTTTAAATTTTTTAAAATTGAATGAGATAAATGAAACATATATGAATTTTATTTACTATTTAGTAATTATTTTTTTCCAATTCGACTTAAATATAATAATTTTGAAACTTGTTTATTATTTGGTGAATTTTTTTTCTTCATTATTAGCTCTTATTTTAAATTAATTAAAAAAATTTCACTTATTAGTAACTAATATTCATACATATTTTATTTGCCTCATTCAGTTTTAAAAAATTTAAACATTTATAAAAATATTACATAGGATTGGAACACTTGGTGAAACTTGAATGACTTTAAAGAGACAAAAAAACTTTGAATGACTTAAATGAAACACCTGCGAAACTTAGTTACTATTAGATAAAGTTTTCCCTTTAAAAAAAGGGACATTTACATATATATTTTTCTTTAGCCATCTCTGTCTTGGTGGTCAGAGGTTTTTCCCAAAGGGTTTTTCCTCTGTGGAGGTCATGAGTTCAAATCTTGCAAGATGCACTTCACAAAAACTAATAACACCCTATACAGATTTCGAATTCCTTGGTGGATGTTCGGGTAAACTGATGTACGAGCCTTCCCTGGTGGGACATGGGACATGCCAGTTGAGCCCACGACGTTAAAAAATTACACACTAGGTTAAATCCCGTGTATTACACGGGTTGAATAAATAAAATGTTATATACTTAGTAATAAAAAATTTATATTTTAAAAAACCCGTGTAATTTAGTAATAAAAAATTATATTTTTAAAAACCCGTGTATTGAATAAACCGGTATATTACATCGGTTGAACTATTTATAATTAAATAATAAGTATCCGTAATTAGATTTATATTAAAAAAACTAAAAATAAATTCTTTTAATATCATCTATACTATATAATAAATAAAAATCCTTTATGCCACGTGTTGTTACCACATCGCTTCTCACCATTTTTTTCCCGCCTCTCTCTCTTATTAAATACACCTTTCCTTTTTTTTAATAATGGTTTTTATTTAAAGAAAAAAATTAATTATACTAATAAAACATATTTATTTTAAATTATCTCTTATTTTAAGAAACTTTAAAATTTAATTACGTAACTTTTGTTTTTTTTAACTAAATAGTGATTTAAGTCAAATTATATTAAATAGAAACTAATGTATTCAAACCGTGTAATATACATGTTTTTAAATATATAAACTTTTTATTACTAAGTATACAAAAAATTTATTACTAAGCATATAATATTAAATTTTATCTACCCGTGTAATACACGAGATTTTAACCTAGTTATTCAATAAGGGAGAGAAACGGGAAAAAAATGATAAGATTAACCAGAAAGTGACACGTGTTCATAAAATTTTATTTATTAATATAAATACAATATTTTGATATTATTATTTAATAGGAGAGAGAAACAGTAAAATTAATATTAAATAGATGAGAGAGACGGGAAAATATAGGTGAGGAGTAACCAGAGAGTGACACGTGTCCCCCATGGTTTTCCTTTATTATATAGTACTAGTTTAGAATCCCGTGTATTACACGGGTTAAATAAATGTAGTGTTAAATACGTAGTACAAAGTTTGTGTTTTTAAAATCTATGTAATACACGGATTGAATAAACACGTATATTACACGGGTTGAATAAAATATAATGTAATCTATTAACACATACACTTGTCAAAATGGAACAATGTAAATATGTAAATATATGATTAAAAGTTTTTTATTTGAATCCTAACTGGCTAAAAAATTGTTTTCATTTTGTAGAGTTCATAAAAATATATGTGAACAAATTAATTGATGATAAACAAAATTTTAAATTAAAAAATGTGTTGATAAAAATTAAAACAAAGAATTGATTTAATTATCTAAAATAGTGAGTTAGTTATTAATAAGAGAAAGAGGCGGGAAAATAAGAATGAGAAGGTTTAGAATTATGACAAGTGTCCTTATATTTTACTTGTTTATTATATAGTATAGATAGATATAGATATAGATTTACTCAACCCTAAAATTTTAATTACATTTTCCCCTTCTTAAAACATAGATATTACATATTTATTCAATTCATTTAAAATAACTTATTTTATTATTATTTTACCCTTAATGAACCAATTAAAGTACCATATACATTTCATTATTTGTGAAGGATAATTGAGTGATTTTAAGTTAACTGAGAAATATATAATTAAAGTTATGGGTTGGGGATATATGTAAAAAAATACCCTTTAAAAAAAGTTGCTTTCAGATTTTATAAAACATTAAAAAACAATTATTTTGTTTTTTTAACCGTAAATTTCAATAAAAAGACACACCTAGCAATAAGCTAAAGCAATACAAACAACAACGAAGATTAATTAAAGGAAAAGTTACACCAATCACTACAAGTAATATTACTCAAAGGAGACTTATTATTAATCCAAAGAAACCCGAACGACTTAATATCCTCCTGAATTATAGAAGCAATGATGGGTTTGTTTGAGAATATAGTGTTATTTCTAGCATTCCAAGTACACCACCAAGGCATTCTAAATAATGTTAGACTGAAAAATTTACGATAACAGATTTCGTGAAAAATTTGTTGGAATTGGCTGTTAGCGATAAGTTTCTGACAAAAAGTGTTTGTTGGAAAAACCTCGTAGGAAATGATTTTTTCGACAAAGTCCCAAACAATTTTTCGACGAATTAGCGACAAACGCCTTTAGTCGGTAATTTCCGACGATTATATTAAATAATAAGCTAAATTATTTTAATAAATTTGTTGGAAAATTGTAGGAAATCTTATGATTACTTTTTTTATTTTTGTTTTGTCGGAAAGTTGTCGCTAACTTGTGGGAAACTTTTTGTTGATAATTTGTCGGAAACTTTTGTAGAAAATATACATGTTTCTAATAAAATAAAATTAATTATTTTAAACAGATAATTTTAGTGTTTTCAAAATAAAATAAAACTACAATATATTACCTATAAAAAAACCCTAATGTTTATCGCAAAAGTGTCAGAAATTGCGACAAAATCAATAATAATCTAAATCTTAATATTTATATCAAAATTGTTGTTTGTCGCAAATTATTTCCGACAAAAGATTTTTGTCGCAAATGTATCGGAATATCGGGTTTCCTACGCATGTTCACAAAAATGTGCGTAGGAAGCTAACTTTTTTTTCTAGTAGTGTAACCAAAAATCAAAAAAATAATACTGAGATTAACAGAGAATACTGAAGAACCGTAAACCAAGTGTCAACCAATCGACACTAATTGATAGATATAATATGATGAAACTTCATGATTTATATTATGAATTTAATTATACGATTTATCATGGAGTACACGTGATGTGTTATGGGTGTATCATAACGTATTTTGTGAAATATCATGTTACAAGATGTAGTGTATCGTGTTTGTGCCAATGATTTACGAAAGATAATTATAGCATGATTAATCTTAAATTAAAGGTAAGTAAATGATGGTTTTAATATTATATAATATTTTGTTGTAAAGATTATTCATGAAGAGATATTACTAAATACATATGATAAATGAGAGAAAACGAAAAACACGACCATAACAAGAAGAAACATATATTAGAGAGAAATAATATTTGTTTTTTTTATTCTTCTTTCTAAATAATCATGAATCTCTATTAATTATTAAACGCACCAATTTATTACAACTCGTAGGAAGGAAAAAAAAAGATAAATAAAATATGCGGGATATAATATGGGTATTTCAAAAAGAAAAAGATAAAAGTTACTTAAGTGGTGTAGCATATCCCTATTTTAATAAAAAAAACTAAATCTTTTATAACTTGTTATCATCATATTCATTCCTACAACTTTTTTCTCTCTAAAATCACATTTAAATCTACTATTCAATTTTTTCATATTTTGCTTAACTTTTTCAAAATTTTCATAGGGGGCAAATATACCTTGCACATAGCCACCGTAGGCGAATGTATATGGCTCATTCAGTGTCATCCAGTTCTTCACCCGGTCTCCGAACTCCCAGAAACAAATATCCGCATAATTGACAAAATCATCACTAATGTTTAAATTAACAACCAATAAGTTGAGAGATGCACACATGTACAAGAACATAAAAATAAACAACATATACTTACACTATTTTTGGACTTAAGAAACCCATGTACTCTTCTTCCAAAGCATTTGGAGTATCCCAGTGAAAGAGGGTGACAAATGGCTCAATTCCATTGGCTAATAACTCATCTATTAACTTGTTGTAGTGATCAATTCCTTCCAAGCTTTTACCCATACTTACTTTGCCACTTATATAATTACATCAACAAATCAGTATTGATTTAGTAAAAACATAATTAAGATTTGATTGTATTTTTAGACATAGTACAATTCCATCATTTTCCTTATGTTTACCAAAAGATTACGATGAATTATTTATTTAGTTATTTGTTTGTGTAACTTATGACTCCTCGTAACAACCAATATTATTCGTTTTATTCGTTTTGTTAACAAGGAGTTAGCGACTTTGTTTTTGGTTGCCCGAGTGAAGATTATACACTATCAAAAAACTGAAAATTTTACGATTAAAGATTTCGTGAAAAATTTATCAGATTGGCCGTTAGCGACAAGTTCCTGAAAAAAAAATTGTTTGTTAGAAAAAACCTCATAGGAAATGTTTTTTTCCGACGAATTAGCGACAAAACTCTTCGTCGGTAATTTCCGACAATATCCCGACGATTATATTAAATAAAGGCAAATTGGTTTTTAATAATCCAAACTATTACTCATTGGAAAATAATAATCCGAACTAACAGTTTGGCTGTGATAATCTCAACTTTCACTTTTGTTGTCAATGACAGTTCTAGTAGCATAATCATCATATATTTCCACCTAAATAACACTCGATTTCGATTGTACGTTTCTCCATTTCCTTTAAGATCGTCATTTTGAGCGAAAATAAGTGTAAATCGAGTATAAATCTATGTTGATTATGCTACTGGAATTGCCATTAACAACAAAAGTGAAAGTTGAGATTATCACCAGCCAAACTGTTAGTTCGGGTTATTATTTGCCAATGAGTCATAGTTTAGATTATTAAAAACCAATTTGACTTAAATAAATAAGTTAACTTATTTAATAAATTTGTCGAAAAATTTTATGAAGTCTTATGTTACTTTTCGGTTTTTGTTTTGTCGGAAAATTGTCGCTAACTTTTGGAAAATTCCTTTTGTTGGTAACTTATCGGAAATTTTTTTTAAAAATATTCATGTTTTCTAGTAGTGATTTCGCAATAGGTCACCATCCTGGAGTAACTGTCACCCAACTATGCTTAACTTTGAAGCTCTATTCTTATCAACAACCAATGTATCCAAAACACATTGATGGTGTTTGAGACAGGCATTCCACTTGTGGGCGGAACGAAGTGGGAGTGCCTAAGATTTCAGAGTTTATGTTTTAGTTTGGATGATGAAACCATGACACTTCACCTGGTAATATCCTCGACCATGAAATAGAGAATCTGTACGAGTTTACACCCATTTTCTTCAGCAACTGAACATCTTCCTGGCAAGTTTTTTACAAAGGAGACAGTTTGAGCAAATATGCATACTACAATATAGTTACCATTAGAATTATTTAACTATTTGTTTCGAACTATGAATAGAAGCATAGAGCATAACGAAGTACATATAATCCGATTTATGTGGTTCAAAATATGAAAAATGTATTTATTTTTTTTTATGTAAATAGTAACACATAAATCTCAGAGGTGTTTTTTTCTTATATAGACATGTTCACCTCCAATAACATTATATCAGAGCAGGATGGCTCGACTATACAAAAATAAACTGAAGCTTAGGGCTCATATTTAAGAGGTTAGAGGCCCCCAATTTTCAGGGTTTAGTTTTGTTTAATTTTCAGATTTTAATAATGAGAGCAAAGAATTAGTATACTTAGAATGGTTTTTTTTACCACTTCAACTTTAAAATTTGTGATTGTATGCCTTTTAAATATTGTATACAAAAAATATGTATCATCATATTCTCACGTGAGATTCTAAGAAAAAATATGTTTTTTTTTACGAAAAAGACCCCAATTTTAAAATTTTGTTTTGGACCCTTAAAAAGGTTGAGCCGAACCTGTATGAGAGTTTTTTCTATCAAATTTTATATTGGTTTTATAGTCAAAGTATTTATTGAATCCCATGGTTTTCATTGCTCGAGTAACAACCATCAAAACCAATTTCATACATATATTTTAATTTTTCTCTTTAGTATGTTAATTAACAATGGAAGCACAACTTGGAGGTTGTTAATTTCACAAAATTATTCTGTTATACCTTCATTCTTGAATAATTTTCAACACTACGGCATCCATTTGCACCTCCGGTCTTGTCTGATGATCAAATTTAGTTAAACTATTAGATTAAAGATCAAGTTTAAACTGATAGATTAAAGATCAAATACAAAAGAGAGAGAGAGAGAGAGAGAGAGAGAGACCAGGGTTTCTCATGTTAAAAGAGTCACATATGCTTAAGCCTTTACCATGTGCTCTCCAACCACCTTCAATCTGAAACCCAAATCGTATAATAGTTAAGAGAATAAACTTTAAGAAAACAAACATACAGTTTCAAGCATGCATAAACACACACCTGATATGCGGATGATCCTACTCCAAAGATAAAATCATCCGGAAAATCACTGCGTTTGATGTTTGAAGCATGATCCTGAGCATTACTAAACTCGGACATCATTCCACTAGCCATAACAAATTATCAAATGTGGTAGGCTAGCTTGAGAGGATACTTGCTTTTGTGGTCTCATATTTATAGAACCTCAAAAGCACAATGCCTAACATTGAGTTGCTATTAATAGATAATCATATATATTCGTGGCCTTTAAGAGAAGAGTTGATACTACAAAAACCAATTTGTTTAAATATATATATATATATCTTAATCGAATTTAGACATGTTGCGTCTCTTACCTCGTTAAATATAGAGTAAATTACAAAAATCGTCCTTGAGGT
This sequence comes from Smallanthus sonchifolius, assembly GCA_023525975.1. Taxonomy (NCBI): domain Eukaryota; kingdom Viridiplantae; phylum Streptophyta; class Magnoliopsida; order Asterales; family Asteraceae; genus Smallanthus; species Smallanthus sonchifolius. The sequence continues at coordinate 865,018 of CM042042.1, forward strand.
TTGGGTCTGTTAACACTTTGAGTTCCTGATTAACACTTTGAGTCATCAAAATTTATGATTTTAACAATTTTCGTCCAATCACAAATGACTAGATAACGGTATGTTAAGTGAGGGGTAATATAGACTTTTCATCTAAAACCCTACCTTTGAGATTACCCCCAAAGTTCCCATTCTTTTTTTATTTTCGTCACTGAGGTTCATCGGCCACCATACTCCCGTCAAACCTCCCTCCGACATCGCCATTTCCAAGTCCGACAACGCCATTTCCAAGTCCGACAACGCCATTTCCATCTCTGACATCGACATTTCCATCTCCGACGTTGACATATGGCTAATCATATCTTCGTGGACCCTAACGAGATTTATGGTAAGTCAGTCGATTTCAAAGCTTTTGAAGCTCAAAACAGTATACAAGATGGTGTTTTTATGTAAAAAATTTAACTATTTTTGTTACATTTCACATAATTACAGCAAATGCACCTGATTTTTTGTGTTCTGAGGACATTGCCAATTTGTTTCATTAGGGGAACTTGGATGATTGGTTGTGTCACGAGGAGGTGGATGATTTGTTTGATGAACTTGATGTTCATGCTCATGATGTTGTGCCCTTGAACTTGGATGAGTGGTTGTATCATTAGGATGTGGCTAATTTGTTTGACGAAGTTATGGATGGGGTGCAAATTGAGGTGGTGGTTACCATTTGTGTAACTTAGGCTTAGTTTTTATGTAAATATATATGTGTGGTATATAGTTTTTTAGTATGTAGTATGGATCTTTGGACACATGATGTAAGTTTTTGTAAATATATGTGGTTTGCTCAATTGGATCTTGTCTTACATATGGATCATGGGACAATAATTAGTCATGAACACCTTGGATTACAGTCAACTCAATATGGATCAAATGGATGACATTCATAGCATTTTGTACGCTTTATCATTGCCACATCTCTGGTTGCAGGATTGGTGTTGAATTATATATCAATTTCACAACCAGAATCATATAAATTCCTTTCTAATATTTAATTATGTTTTCTATTTTTAGGTTTGGGCCTTTCCTGTATGTGGGTAGAGGTGTACAAAAAAACCGATTTTTTTTCTACCCGGTCCAAACCGGCAAACCGGTTTGGGGCAAACCGGTTCGGGTTAACCTAAAACCGCCGGTTATGAACCTGTTTAAAGCATTCTGAAGTCGACCAGGTTGAGGACCGGTTTGTGTGAACCGGTTCGGAAAACCGGTTTTTTCGCTGAAAAATCTAGCCGTTATTCAACGGCTTTATAGCCGTTAGGATCGAATTTGACCGTTTTTTTTTTTTTTTTGCCTTTTTTCATCTATAATTCACTATAAATAGGTGGGGGTGTTTAGGTTTAATCACACCTCTTTCTACACTCTCTAATCTCTAAAACCGCTCTTTAAACGCTCAAAAAAGCTCTCTAAACTCTCTCAAAGAAAATAACCATGTCAAGTGTTGGTGGTTCCTCAAACGAAATTATCGATGTGGAAATTCGCCCAACAACGAGAAATCCGGCAATTTGGTGCAATTTCGATTTATGTTTGTTGTCAAACGGGAAAGAACGTGCTCGGTGCAAGATGTGTGGTGCGTTTTTGGGGAAAGATTCAAACACTAGTTTGAAAAAGCATAAAGAAAAATCTTGCCCGTCCTTGAAGGGAATTCCAAGTGAAGGTCAATCCTCGATGACAAGCGAAGGAGGAATTTGGAACTTTGATCCAAATATTGTTCGAGATCGAATGGCGAGGTTAGTGATTCAAGAAGGATTGCCGTTCAACCACTTTGACAATCCGCGTTTGACAAGGATGATTCAAGAGACACTCCAACCACGTTATCATCAAGTAAGTCGCACCACCCTTAGACGAGATTGTATAAAAATGTGGAAAAAAGCAAAAAAAGAATTAATTTTGGGTTTTGAAAATTTGGAAACCGGTGTAAACTTAACCACCGATGTTTGGTCGGCTCCACATGGCATACCAAATTCGTACCTTTGCGTTACCGCGCATTGGGTTGATCCCAAAACGTGGCAAATGATGAAGCGTACAATCGCGTTTGACTTGTTTGAATATCCACACACCGGCAAAAATTTATTTTATATATTAGATGGTGTTATAACCGAATTTAAATTACAAAATAAACTTTTTTCAATGTCTTTTGATAATGCATCTAATAATACAAATGCGGTTCAAAAACTAAAAATTAAATATAAACCGGTTTGCAACGGCGTTTTTTTTCCATAGTCGATGTGTCGCACACATCATTAACTTGGCGGTGCAAGCCGGGCTTGCAATTTAAGAGGTTTCAAACTTAACATATGCTTTTCGACTAATGCTTAAAGATATTTTTAGTAACAAAAAAAGATACCATGATTATATTAGATTTTGTCGTGAAACGAATAATCTTTGCTTAGGTCCGAATTGGGACGTCGAGACAAGATGGAACTCGAGTTATAATATGTTTTATAGCGCTTTACGACAAAGAGAAACTTTAGAACTATTTTATGAAATGTTTGCCTCAAAACCTCGTCGTAAAATTCTAAAGTTTTCGTCTATGAGTTGGGACATTTTAAAAGACGTAACCGAATTGCTTGAAGTTTTCAAAACCGTCACCACTTTTTTATCCGGTGTTTATTATCTCACAAGTCCATTAACTCTAAAACAAATATATTTAATGGATAACAAGTTGTATGAACTTGAAAATAAAAGCACTCTTTTTACAAATATGATAGAACCGATGAAAGAAAAATTAGTAAAATATTTTAAAGAAATGCCTCCCGTTATAACTTGTGCCGCCGCGTTAAACCCTACCATAAATGTTTTCGGGGTTGAAACGTTGATTGATAGAATTACTTACGCTTGGAATTTGGATAGTGAAGACATCCATTTTACACAAGGCACAAAAACATATTTTAACAAATGTTTACAAGATTTATTTGATGTTTATTTACATAAATATGGTACAACTCCGACTCCACATGATACAATGGGTACATCATCAAGTGGTAGCTCGAGAGATGTTAATTTGAATTTATATAACGAAATGTTAAATGAATTTAGTAAACGCGCTCGAGGTACCACCCCGAGTAGCGAACTAGGAAGGTATATTGGCACAAACTTTTTAGCGTTTATGCCTCCTACCGTTTTTGAGGAATTTGATATTTTGGCTTGGTGGAAAAAAAACGAAGCTTCGTTTCCGATTCTTTCTGCCATGGCCCGTGATGTACTAATCGTCTAAGCTTCCACGGTAGCTTAGGAATCTGTGTTTTCTTTTAGTGGCAGGGTCTTATCGATACGAAGGACTAGACTCACCCCCTAGCGATGGAAATGTGCATTTGCTTGAAAGACCATTTGGATGCAATGGATAGGATACAAGACCAAACTTCTCTCAAAGACGAAATTCAAGCCGAAGAAATCATACACAACAACGAGGTTGATCTTGGAATATCCGAACCAGTCACCGATGAAGAACTAGCCGAAGATGCAAGGCTACGAAGCTCCAGTTCCGAAGACAACGCACAAGAATAATCAATTAATATTACAAAAAATAAAAATATATATTGTCATTTGTAATGTTTTACAATTTTATAATTTTATCTTCTCATGTTTTTTAATTTCCGAACTTTCCAAATATTAATAAACGTTGCACTTTATGTTTTATATTTGTTATTTTTTTTATTTTTTTATTAAAAATATCAAATTTATTTGAATTTATTCAATTTTTTATTTAAAACCGGTTTAACAGACAAACCGGTTTCAACCCAACCCTAACCGGTTTAATAGGTTAGGGATTTCCTTGCCTCCAAACCGGGTTAACCCGAACCGGTTTAGGGCCAAACCGGTTTTGACTTTTCGTTGACCAAACCGGTTCGGGTCGAGTTCAAACCGGTTCAGGTAAAAAAACCGTTTTGTTCACCTCTATATGTGGGTGTGATAATGTATTTTCTGTATGTGGGCTTGATGGTGTTTGGACCTACTTTCCTGTATGTGGGTGTGACTCTTGTAGCTTGGTTTTCTATATTTTGGTTTGGGTATAAACTCTGATTATCATTTGTGTTGGTCAAGAAAAAAAAGGATCTTTTAGAAGCTAGTGTATGGGCGACTTGGTGAGTCATTTGAAAATCAAGGAATGAAGCTATTTTTCAAACGGATGATCTAAAGATTAAAAATATTTTTTATTTGATTTGTCATTTCTCGTATAATTGGTTTGTTAATAGATAGAAAATCCAACCTTCGTTGGGACAATTGATTAAAAACCTGTTCTTATTCTTTGTAACTGTATTTTTTTAGGTTAGATCTTTTAACCAATCTTGTTTTTTATAAAATCTTTAATGTTAAAAAAATGTGTTATAGCAACAACATATATAAACCAATGTTTGAATACAAGACGCGTTCTTAACGTAACCATCTAAACATATCAGAAGCGTAGTATCAACATCATCGTATTCAATTGTCATCTCATTGTCACCGTGACACCATATTCAATTCAAATCCAAAAAAATCAGACAAATGAAAAAAAAAAACTAAATTGTCTAAAATATGTATGCATTAATTATCTGAAACATGTTACAAGTGTATCAACTACACCATCTACATTCAATTGTCAACTACACCGTATTTAATTTAAACCCAAAATACATTAACTAATACATGTTAAAGCGTATCAACAACATTTATATTACGCAATATATACACTTTAAAGCCAAAAGTAGATAAAACCTTGAAATCTAAATATGATCTCCAAATTATATGTCCCTGAATATATATTTAGAAAACCAAGTAGGATATTTAAAGAGTCAAATCACTATTTTATCTTATATTCTTATCAAAGTATAATTTTGCAGTATGGTGTCAGAATTGTGTCATAAATTTTTTAAAAATGTGTTGAATTGCGTCATAAATATTTTAAAATATGTGTTGGAATTGTTTTCAAACTAGTGTAAGCCTTGAGTCTGAAAAAAATTGTATCGCAGAGTCATAAATTTTTCAAAATGTGTCGAAATTGCTTTTTTTAAATGTGTCGGAAATACGTCGTAAATAGTTTTAAACTAAAATTACTTAATTGAAATACAATAACCGTATTTATAATTATTATTTTTTAAAAAAATTAATATCGTATTTATAATTATTAAATAAATTGTTAAGTTGTGTCGGAAAAGCGTCGGTCCGACAAGAAATCGTGTCACAATTTGCGTCAGAATTGTGTTGCAAATGCATTTCCGACGAAAGTTTTCCAACACGACCATTTTATTAGTGATTTGTGACGCATTGACGCCATATTGCGTCGCAAACCTATCAGTTTTCTAGTAGTGCATAACCTAAGTATAAAATGCCAAAAATCATGTAAAAGTTGGTTTTAAAACTATACCTCTATCCCAGAGGATTGAGAGACTGCTTCTAGTGTCTCTAGCCAAACCATTGTATCAAAACACAATGAAATGATAAACACTCTTTATAAGTTATCCCAAACACTCACTTAGAACAGTAATAAACAACCATTTTAGCATTTTTCCAATTGCTGTTGCTACTACTGCTACTTTGGTGGAAAATACTTAAACAAGTAGAAAGACTCAAAAGATGATGATGATGATGATGATGGAAAATATTGCAAGTAAATGGCAAAACTTTTGTGCATCCCAAATGAATAATGTTCCTAAAATATCTTTAGATAAACCAACTTTATTGTACACAAACTTGAGCATAGGGTCTCATAACTCCTACGCCAATTCTGATCACAACCACCTTATCTTGCTAAATCATCAACATGTTTCTAGTACCTTATCTCGAGCACTATGGTGTTGCTATCGTTTGATCCATGAATCTTGGTCAATGGTGATTCCTGCACCTGCAACAACAAAAAAGATTGATAAACCCTAATCAAATGGCATAACAAGCCATTCAAAGAGACCTCACTTGATTTTAAAGTTTATTTTTCACTCACAAATCATTTTCAGTCTTTGGTAAATTTACCAAGGGCTATAGTTTGTAATCCTCCTATTCAACTACTTCAACCATTTCCGAACAGCTCATAGTAAGTTTCACTGTAAACATTGTCAACAACATAAAATAGGCTTTCCTTAGTATACCTTAATTAGTTTACTTAGACCTAGTCTTCTCTTTTGATAGAAAATCCCCCATTGGGATTGGATTCTAAAAGTAATTTGGTAGCATCTGCTAGATCTTGAAGAATTCTCAAAGGTCATGCGTATTCAGGATCAATACGTTGTTGTATACCCGCGGATATTTCTCTTTCTAACCAAACAATTACTAGTACACCTATTGAATTCCTAATACTGGAGTAAAAATAAGGATAAAAGTCCCAATCCTTCATTCAATTTTGATGATACATGTTGCAAAGATCAACCTTGGAAAACACAAAAGTTGTGTAGTAAAGAGCGCAAAAGGCACGTGCCAAGCACCTCAGAGATCCACAAGGTGAAAAGGTGCACGTGAGGCCTCAGTCCTGGCGCAAGTGCAACGAACGCATTGTACAGGCGCCAAAACCCGACTAAAGAAGATCCAAAAATAGAAACAAAGTTGTAGATAGAGAGGAACCGAGATGAGAGAAGCAAGATCTGACGAGAGAGAAGTAAACTACAGGGAGACGATAGGGAGAAGTGAAATACACACCAATTTAGAAACGGTTGGGCCTATATTTTTCTTTAAAGTAGAAGAAAAATGTTTTAAAAGTAATAAATGGTAGCCCAATTAATTATTTTAGAATTATTGTTCACTTGTATTATGAATAATAATTCTTCATTTTTTTATAATATGTAGAATAGTACTAAACTATTAAGTTTGTATGCCCTATTATAAGTTTTTTGTTCTTTTATTGTTGCTCTTTTTTTATCTAATGCATGCACATTTTTTGCGCCTGGCACCTAGGCGACAAGCAAGGCCTTTGCACCTTGGGTGCGTCTTGCACTACCGACCACACAAAAGACTCATGTAATACATCCGATCTAGGAATGGGGTACCTATAATTGAAGAAGCAAGAGTCATTGTTCATGTCACTACATTCTTCACTTGACTCTTGGTTTTCTAGTTTATCATCAACATTCCTTATATCCTTACTTCTCCTTCCTAAAGCATTTGGAGAACCCTACCCACTTGCTCTTGGAGGGCCTCGATTTCCATGTCTCTGGCGTCATTGTGAGCTTCATTAAGGGTGTGATTTCTGGCTATAGTAGCCATTTTAAAGGAATTAGGTGTTTGTAGTTGGTTTAGAAAGAAAAGGTGTGCCAACAACAAACAAAGAAATTGACCTGAATAGAGCTTAAGAGGGTTGAAACTAAGCTCTCATACAAAATCTAAAGTGAAACCAAAGGATGGATAGAAATGAACTTCTTGACAAAATGATTTGCATCCCTTGGGACCACTTCCTGCACCATCTCTAAAAAGTTGATCTTGTCTAGTTGCTTCCCATTCTAGTAGTGACAAATAAGTTGGAGAATAAAACACATCAGACTTCCTTGGCTGGATTCTACGCTTATGGAAAATAGAACAAATGAGACTTCGTTGGCTGGATTCTAATCCTCATTTACACGTCAAATAACTCCCAAAATATTTTAACTAAAACACACACATATGCATGTAATCAACTTATTGAAAGCATATAAAGATAGATATGCCGCCTTTGGAGCAAGGTAAATCCTTTGTTGCTTTCACAATTATATAACTCCCAGAAATATGATATAGTGATTCAAGTCCATATAACTTTCTTGGTTACTATTCGAGTTCGATACCGTTTTCAGATATATAGCCTTAGTTGTGCCTTTCATAAGTTTTCAGGTAATAACTTGTCTATTCGTTAGTTCTCATCATTACAAAAGTTCTTTATATTCATCTACTTTGTCCTTGCTAAAGAGAGTTCTCGGCAATTCCCAAATAATCCATTTCATGATGGCCAGTGAAAATAGCATTCTTTTTTACTTTAGAAAGGTTCTCAAGTTAAACTTACCTATACATCCATTATACCCAAATCCTATACAAAAGAAACTTGGTGGTCCTTTACATTAGAGGTGGAAATTTCAACCCATTTTCTAATCTCTAATGGGTCAAAAAGGGTAAAATTAAAAAAAAATTAAGATTGACCAAGAAGGAAACCTGTTGAAAGCTGTCCGAATTGTGTTTTAATACATAAAATCTCCTAAAAGATTTTCTTCAAGAACATAAACTATTATTGAAACAATATCTTTTTTGTAATCATATTGAATTGAACACTAGTTATTGATAAAAGAAATAAATAATACACAGGTATTCAAGGATACCTAGGCATCTAATAAACACTATCAGACTTTTCGAAAATTCCGAATCACATGTTGCAAATTTAATGGGATGGAGAAAATATAATTAGAGAAATAATGAAGCAAACTAACCTGTTTCCTCATGAGAAAATAGCATTAACAAAAGCTTCTGCCTCAAACGGCTGGAGATCTTCCACCCGTTCCCCAACACCTACAAACTTGACTGGAATTCCGAGCTCATCAACTACACTAACCTGCAAGCAGAACTCGTTTTTAAGATTTATGATTAAAGTGATGATAATTTATAAATATGAGATGTTACATGAATCCAAAAAGGGCAAGAAAGTATTCACATACCACGCAACCGCCTCTTGCAGAGCCATCGAGTTTTGTCAAAATGAAACCGGTAATTCCTACAACCTGCCACCGATTGTGTTGTACAGTTCTTATTTTAATAAATTTTCTTATAGAATATGCTGCCGTTTTAAAATATGTTATTTTCTTTGTAACTGTGTGAGGTACATAGTGTAAAAAAATGGATTTGGAAGCTTTACCTCATTGAATTCCCTAGCTTGTGGGAGCATATTCAAACCCGTTGTTCCATCCAAAACGAGCAAGATTTCCTGTAACATTGTGAAGTAAGCACGTAGATCTATAAAACCGTAACATGTATGTTTAAATCATATCATTTTCTTTTTCATGCGCGCTAATTATATGGTAAGGGAAGAAGCAAACATGAATAATAAAGACCAAACTAGCAAAATAAAGAATGGAGAAAATTGTATACAGTACAGATGTAGCCCACAGAATAAGAATGCAGAAAATGTAATAGAAATGGGACCCATAGAGCAAAGTACAGTTAAAAATAGAATATATATGAACGCCATAAAACAAAGGATAAAAATGGTAGAAAGATGAATCCCACAAAATATGTATTGAACATGGTATGTATGAAAGATGGGACCCATAAAACAAATAATAGAGAAAATGTATATTGAAACCACAATAAAGAAGAAAGAAAATTAGTGTATGATGAAACCGCATCCTAATTATCTTGGTACACATGGTTCCTCTATCTTGATCTTATAGAAGGGTCATTTTAGACAATTACTAATTAAGCTATGTGAACAAATTTTGCATTTTTTATGAAACAAAGATGGTGCATCTAATAATAAGACGTACGTACATTAGGGGCACCATTAACAATTTTAGCAATGGCCTTTTTGCATGAAATTAATTCTTCCATCAAGCTATAATTAGTATGTAGACCTATAAACCAAAAAAATGGTCAGCAGATGTCAATTGAAGTGAAAATATATGTAATAATGTTGACCAACATCATGTCTTACGTCCAGAGGTGTCACACAACACAATATCAAAACCCTGTTCTTTCCCTTTCTTAACGGCCTGTGATAGCACTACTCAAAAAGAACTTCAAGATCACATGTTAGTAATAGTAGCTGCTATATACAAGCTAAAATTATGACTCTTGGTTTAATTGTCTACCTGCTGATGCTTTTGCTTTCTCTTTTTCAGCTGAAACAATCTCGCAGCCGGTTCTTTCAGCCCAAATTTCCAGTTGGTCACTCGCAGCTGCCCTAAACGTATCACCAGCCGCCAATAATATCTTCAAATATTTTAAATAAATAATTTTATTAGTAGGGTCACCAAAAAATACTTCACTTATAGCACATTGATCACACAAATTAATTTTTGAGATTTAATTTTAAAGGATACGTCGACTTAAAAGTATAAACAAATCATGAACTCACTGTAGCACCTTCACTCTTCAACCAATAAGCCAGTTTCCCTGCCATTAAACACCAGAAACAGTCAACTGAGATAACCAAAATCAGTGGTTTTCGATCTGAACTGGACTCAAAACCAAATTATATATATCATATATTTTTGTTATAAAAATCTATTTGAAAATGCCACTCATTCTCATTGAGGAATTCAAATTGTATGGAAATATTTTTCTTGAGTGAATTTCTAAACAGGATGGACATATAGGTGCAGAAAGATGGACATATGAAATAATAATATATAAATGACTTCTCCTTTTTTTAACAGCAATACCCATTTTGGGGCCCTCTAAACTTACTCCTAGTAATTTACACCAATTTGCCATTGGCGGGGCTTGAACCCTTGATCTCAAGGGGAGCTTCACCACTCTTATGTAGAATGTTTTGACAAACTCTATGTTTTAACATAACTGTACTTAGTAAAGTCGTTTATGAAGAACTACAAAGCCTAAGCCATAAAGATTAGTCGAGTTCTACATTCACTACATGAAAACACAAAAAATAATACATAATGAATGATTCCCAAATCCCACGCCCACCCCGTCGTTTGACATACTTATAGAAACATAATTTTCACCAAAATATAATGGTAAAATCCATTATCATCAAGCATACCAAGAGATGTAGTTTTTCCACCTCCATTAACACCAACTATCATGATTACTGCCGGCTTCCTATAAAAATAACATCATTAATATAATAATAATAATAATCATTAACAAATTAAAAACATACAAACATAAAGTTACGTAAGATCCCAAGATCATGCATTTCACAAACCTGAATCCAAGTTTAAGCTCTGTTTTAGCACCTTTATTCGTCAAGATATCCAGTACACTCTTCTTCAAAGCATCCTGCAAAATGTACCAATAAACGGGGGGTAATTGTTGGACCCTACGCTCTAAACTGCACCAAAATACTTTCAGTGAACTTTATTTTCATTTATCTGTAGTGTTTTGCAGTGTAAAAAATACAAAATAAAATTTTGTCATTTTGTAGTGCATCACCGAGTAAAACTTTGTTATGGAAGTTATACTCAGGTTGGAAACCTTGGATTCAAAACACTTGCCTTTATTTCAATCCCTGATTTGAGTTTTCCAGCATATATATCATCCCGCAAGCTCTCCACAATCTTTATTGTGATCTTTGGGCCAAAATCCGACACCAATAATATCTAAAAACATAGAGAAAATATATATTTTTTCATGGAATAGTTTACAAACATAGGCATGTGACTGAAAATCAAATTACTTTCTTCTATGAGAACATCATACTTTCTTTTATGAGCACAAAACAAGTTTCATATTCATTGTTTCGAAAATGAACATATAAAGGTCCATAGTTGTCAAGGCGCATAGGAGCGCTCAAGGCGCAAAGGCCGAGCCCGGAGCCTAGTCGCAAAGCATAAAAAAAGCGAGGGCTTTGTTAAGTTAGGCGCATAGTACAAAAATACCATTTTTAGGGGTTTTAAACTTGTTTTAGGCTTGTTTAGGGCTAGTTTAGGCTTTTTTTTAGGTGGATTCCAGCCTTGATTAGGGGTTTTATACAAGTTCCAGCGAATTTTAGCAAGTTCTGGCGACTTTTTAGCCGGAATCTGGCCGGAAAGTGCGCCTAGGCGCTTGCCTGAGCTCGTCTTTGAAAGAAAAGCCCCAATTTGTGCTTACCTCACCACCAGGCACTAACCTTCTGCCTGGTTGCGCTTCTGCGCCTAGGCGCGCCTTTGACAACATAGTAAAGGTCTGAAACAAACTTGGGAACATCAAACATACTTTAATCACTCAAATACTCAAATGCCATTTACATGATAACCATTTGAAGCAAACTCAACCTGCTATTATTTTATATGCCTTTCAATATCATTAGCTCAAATGGCATTTAAGCAAAGACACACCATACATCACTGAACCCATATGCTACACTATGGGCACCAAGTCCATCAAAGCATCTTAGATAATAGATAATCACTTAATTAAAGTTAGGGATTGCTGGTTATTTGAACCCTAGATAATCTGAATCATAATCAACGTTAGATTTTCAAATCAGTCAGTTCTGCATCTAATTACAAATCAATTTTACTTCAATTGCATCAATTCTCCTAAATCTATACTAAAACTTCTGAAACTTTACAATCAAAAGGTTATAGAACTACCTCTTCTATTTCATCAAGAACACGATCGGTGTCGGAGAGATTCCAGTACAGGAGTAGCTCATCAATAACCGCCAAATTATCTCTCGTTTTCGAAAATCCACCGGAGAATATCTTCTCGACGTCCTTTTTTGCCTTCTCTTTGATCAATCGTCCCAATTTCGTGAAGAATCCGGTCTCGGAACCTGCTGCGGAGCATCTGAACTTTGAGAAGTGAGCTCCAGCGGTTGGAGATTGGACTCGGAGGAAGAGCGGCGGAGAGAGGTGGTTGAAGACGGTGGTTGAACCGGGGGAAGAAATGGAATCTCGTGGTGGAGTAGAGAGTTTATGAGAAAGTGAAGCTGCCATTTGTTTGAGCAGAAAGGAAATGGGTTCCTGGAAAGGGGATAGATAGGGATGATGAATTCAACTCTTCAAACATTATCTTTAGTTTATTTCTTAGTATATTGTTTTCTAATTAAACCCGTGTTTAAGGTCGTAAACAAACTTAACATTAGAATGAATCTTTTATGAATTATTTGGCGGAAAGTTGATTTGATTAATAAATAAACGAGCACGAACAAATAAATTCCGTTCGATTAAATAAATGAACGGATGCGAACAAAGGTCACGTTCGTTTAATAATGTTCGTGAACGTTCAGTAATTTGTTCGTTTGTTTTCGTTCATTTATTACAAATTTTAGTATTTTTAAATTTTTTTACCATTAAAATTAAATTATTATGTGTTCGTTAATAATGTTAAACACGAACAAATTCATTTACTTAACAAACGAACATGAACATAAACACATATTTCCGTTCGGTTATGTGTTAATGAACCATTCGTTTGTCTGATGAAAGTTTAATGAGCGAGCATGAACAACGTCTACTTTGTTCGGTTCGATTCAGTTCAATCCGTTTACAGACCTAACCGTGTTGTTTATTATAATTTTTAAAATTAGTTAAGTATATATATATTTATTATATCATCAATTCTATGTTGTTCAAGGATACTATAGATTGCAACTTTTGGTGACTTTAATTTTATCTTGTTGTTTATTAACTGTGTAAAACGGGTCGGGTCGGGTCATTTGTCACCGAACATGTTATATTTAAACGTGTTAAACCGGTTGTGTTCGTGTAACCTGATTATTAACAAGTTTTGTTCATGTTTGGGTAGTTGATATATTTAGTTAAACGTGTTAATCGTGTTGTGTCATATTTGTCCCGTTTAACACGACTAGACACGTTTTGTCAGCCCTAACATACACTATATGCAGATGTATATGAATATGTGCACATTTTTTTACTTTAAATAAAAAATTAGAAGAAATGAGATAAAATCAAAGAAAGAATGAAAAAAGATAAATAAACAATTGTTTTTCAATTTTGTCTCTCTTTCATTTATTGGATGTGTGTATATCTTATGCGGTTCTTACGGTTCTCAACATGCAACTGTTTCTTTAAAAAACGCGTACTTACATACATATATACATATTTGTTTGTGTATTATATAATTTTTATTTTTCTTATAAAAATACATATGTTATTTATTTATTTTTTCATAGTTCAATTTAATCAAACCCGCCCGTATTCCTATCGATCCGAATTTGTTATCTCCCGTTATTTATTTATTTGCAATTTCACTTTTTTTTATTTAAGATGTACGTGTCTATCATATTTTTATCTCCCGTTGTCAGCGTCTATACTTTTTGTCAACATTATGTATCTTTTGCGTAACTGAACAGTATTGAAGAGTCAAAGTACAAATAGGAGATTTTTTTTTTTTAACTTAGAAGGCATGTTCACACGGGGTAAAAAATATTAATATATAAAAATTTTAAATTTATATATATATATATATTCATACAAATACGTTAATTACTATTTAATTTAATTTGACATTCATTTACAATTTAATTAAAAACTAAAGTTACATAATCAAATTTCAAAGTTTATTATAATAATAAATAATTTAAAATAAATGTGTTTTATTAGTATAATTAGTATTCTCTTTAAAAATATATATTATTATAAAAATATGAAAGTGTATTTAATAAGAGAGATGTGACAACCGTGACTTTTACGGTCAACACCTGTGTTCGACGAGTTCGTATAATAATAGTATTATTATTATGTTGAAATATACTTTCATACGAAAGAAACTCGTTAGTGAACGGAAGATAATAGCAAGATTTATTTTGGTGTTATAATGTCAAAAAGTTGATCAAGTTCAGGTCTATACGTGTTAACACCCGAGTCGAGCAGTTTCGTAAAATTCAATTTAAATCCGAAAGGATATATATTTACGAGACGCAAGGACTCGAGAAAAAATATAAAATTCAAACGAGTTATTTTTGGGTAAAATAACGCCACTATTTTTATCGGGTTTGTTTAAGCGAAAAACCGACACGCGATCGGAGACCGCAGAGGCTATAAATACCCCATCTTCATCCACTATCTCATTTTTCACAAATTCAGAAAATTTTAGAGAGAGAGAGTGCAGAGGGCTGGAGAGGTTTCCGGCAAAGTAGTGGTGGTCCGACGGTGGTGCGTGACGGTCAACGGTGGTCCAGCGCGGTGGCCGGTGGCGGCCGAAGCTCGTTTTTCACCCGAAACCATTTCTCGACGCAACGAACGCAATGGTAAGCTCAGATTTGTCTAAATCCTTGCTTAAATTCGTTAAAAAGAGTTTTTAAAATCTGTCCAGAAAATTTTATGCATGCGCAGTCTTAAAGATCGGACGATCCCCGGAAATCCGACGTTAGAAATGCATGAATTTTGGATATGATCTTTTCAACACATAGACACAAAACCCTACTGGAGGAATTTTTTATCAGAGCTCTCTAGGTATGCTTTTCATACCCTCGAATGTGACTGATCGGATTTTCGAATTTGAAAAACTGGGTCTCAAAGAATCGTCGATCCCCGGAGATCCGACCGTTGGATCGTGACTATTTTTGGACAGTAGTTTCTTACCACAAATATGAATGTTTTCACCGAAGGAAATTCTGATCAGATGTTGGGAAGTATATTTTTAAATACGAACAGATTGTAACAGTTTCTAGGATCGAAAACAGGAAATTGATCGGGTTGCATGGCCATCAAAACGGCATTGCATGTCAATTTTGAGCATGTGGGAATGCTCGGGAGATAAAAACGATCCTAATGGTGTTTTTGGTTCGTATTGCATCTGATACGGGAGGTTCCGCGTACGCGAACCATTTATACGGAATGTATAAACTTTACCCGTTAAGCTTTGATTTTATGTTAGAATAGTTTTATAAGTCATTGTTTGAGAATTGAACCCGAAAATATTTAGTATTGAGATATTTGTTATTTTTAGTGGTTATTATGTTATACACCCAACCCTGTTTCATGTGAAACAAATAATGAAACTAATATATTTAGTTTTATACGACAATTGTTTTGATGAATTTTTAAAAATTGTTGATCTAGCACCCAAAAGTGGTTTTAATCAGTAGAATATGTTTTAAAATGAGTATCTGGAAAATTTGGTTATCTAACTCTTTATAGATTATTTATTAAAATTCACACAACTTTAATACATGAAAATTTGGGAAAAATAATTATGAGTATTGAAAAATTCTGAAAATTGGACAGTGATAGTTATATGATGAACTAAGACTCATGTCCAAATTTTATGAAAATTGGAGTTGTTTAAGTATACGTTTAATATTTATAAAGTTTAAACGGACGATTTAGGGTTTGAATACTTCTGGACAACATTAGAACTTGAAATTTTTAATGAAATCTCATATTGACCAATCACTAATCTGGTAAAACTTTGGTAAAGTTTTGATAAGTTTAACTATTTTTCCCGAATTTGTAAAATTTTAATAATATTAAATTCATATTAAATAATCTGGATATTAAAAAAATATGAAAATTGGTCAGAAATTCTTATTTATGTATATTATCAATTTTGAAAGTTTCAAACAGTAAATGTATGTCTAAGTATGGTTTTAAAATTTTGGTCCATTAAAACGTTATAAAAAGTTACTATTTTTGAAAATTTTTGTATAAAATTGTTTTTATAAAACGTTTTACGGGATTTTGGACAGAATTTTAAAATCATAAATTTGTACTTTTAAATTGGGTGCTAATATCACACTAAAACCCTAATTTCGGATGTATCGGATTTTCAAACTGTAAACCGGACTTTAAGCGCGTAACCGCGTTTTTGATCAAACGAAACCGTGACTTGAGATTTTATTGTATATGACTTTATAACTACTGATGTTCTTTACTAAAATCTAAAACTTAAGATTTTAATGTCACGAATTTATATAAAAGCCGATTTTACAATTTATAACAGTCCGTATGCGTATGCACGGGTTTGGGTATGCAACTGATTACATAGCCACTTTTTGTTTTGTTGACTTGGTCACAACCTTTAGGAGTCCTGAATGCATCGTTTGTGTCCACTTGACTAGTAGGACCCTGTTAGAACTCGGATTTTATCGGTTTTTGTCGACTGTGTCGCATCACTCGCCCGCATTGTCCAGGTGAGTTTCGCGTACCCCTTTTTACTTACCGTTTTACTGTTTTTGAGGGAAAGCTGTTTCATTTTTTTTAGTCACATGTTACATGATACATTGATTACATGAGTTATTTTTTTTTTATAATGTCTTAAAGTCCCCAATTTTAGGCAATCAATTAGCTGAGCATTGCCGTTGGGAATTTTGAGTAGTACTACTTGGGTTGACACCCCCGCTCATGGTTTGGTCGCGCCAACCAGACTTGTAGGGTCACTTGGGCTCAAAGTTAGCCAATTTTTTTAGGCGGTTGTTTGCATTAGACTTCCGTACGGGGTACTTTATTTTTTTGTCGAGGCTTTGATTGCGGCTCATGGTAATATGTTGTCTAATACATGTGTACTCGATCAATGGATTTTTGATCACTTTGGATTTTTTTCCGAAACTTTCTATAGAGTCGCAAAACCTGCGAACTCACCAACTATTTATATAGTTGACCCGTTTTCGAAACATACTTTCAGGTAAACAGAATTGAAGAAAAGATTTTTATGAGGGCACGCTTTTGGATTAGAACTATTGTTTCTAGTTATGATTATATATTTTGGTTGTAGTCAGGCATTTAGACATTTTGTAATGTTTTAGAGATTTTACTTGTATTTGTACTTTCATTAGAAGCATGTAGTATGGTTCAATGTAATGCATAATTTTCCTTTAAGTTTCTCTTGTACTTGTGTTCAATGCGATATACCGGTTACATCCCATACTTCCGCCTTGTTGGGGTGTGACAGACTTGGTATCAGAGCACTGGTTATAGAGAATTAGGTTTACCCGAGACTAGACCTAGAATATAACTCTAAGTTTATTGCATTTAACCGTAGGAATTATATGTACATTGCATACTACCTCTTGCTTGTCTACGACACATTGCTTCGTCATAATCATGTCGTTGTTACGGCACTACGTGTACTCTTTGATGATTCCGGTTACGTTTGCGGTATTCTATATCCTTCTCTATCTGTTTTGGTGTTACCTCGAGCTGTACCTGTACCTACACTGCACCTGCATCTATTCCAGTTCTGGAGTCGACTTTTTTATTTAACATCTATTGTTTTCACTTTGTGCGGTATATACTTGCTTTGGTAATCTGCTGGATTGGATGGCTAGAACTTTCGCCATGAGATATGGCAGCCATAATTGCTCGATCTAAAGGGAACCCGAGGTGGAGAAGCAGGACTAAATGGGAGAGAACTCTACGGGTCAGGAGACCCATAAACTTTTTTTTGTTTGTTTTGTTGGATCATTGGATCCACGTATATGTACAAATTTGTAGCATGACTTGCTCGACTCTGATTTGGGGATCTCTGCCCTATTATTACTGCCTGATTTCCACCACACACTTTTTATTTTATTAGAGGACGCCGGCTGTTCCCCTTTATCGTTACCTCTATCCAACAACAGCCTTAGTCTGTAGATCCATGAGTATTGGTACAAATAATTAAAAGTGATCAGATAGAACATCCACACTTTTACACGAAAGTGCAACACGATGACGTGATCCAATGAACATTCCAGTTTCTTTCTTTTTTAGCTGAGAGCTCGAGATAGAGGAAACATTGTAGGGACCATGCAAAGTAAATTATCATTACGGGTGCACACGTAATCATAATCTGCAGTGCATGAGAACTCTAGTGAGTCTTACTGTCCGAGTTAATGTTCATGATTAATCTGTATTTCTAGTCCCGATTCCCAGTCATCCGAATATTGATCGAAACTATCTTAACCTTAGGGTTGAGCCGAATACATCGAATGATGCGATAGGCTACCTCAGGTGACATGGGAATTTATATTGTCTCTTTTATCTTTGAATCTTAATGGATCCAAAACTCTTATCAAGATTTATTTTGCATAAAAATTTAGACCGAGACACTAAAGAGATATGTTCTCAGTTGATTTAACCTCGGTATTTGGACCGAATTTGGCAATTATTTGTTAAGTATTGCTTCACATTTAAGATCCAGCTAAAGATTTTCTCATTTCAATTTTTTTATATGTTTATCAACGCATGTGACGACTCCCGGTCTAGCGTGAATCAGACCTCGACATTTCTGACTCCCCTAATTGATCTTCATGTAACGTTCTCGCAGTTCAGAAGGAACAAGAGAAATTCGAATTTGATCTAATCAACTCCTTACTGAATCTTGAGCAACGGAGATTTTCTCTCATCTATTTTACTTGATAAATCAGATCCCTTGAGAGTTTACTGGTCACGTAAATTCAATATTGGCTTTACAACGCTCGACACTTACAGTAAGTGTACGACTATAATCGGAGGTCCCGACATAATCTTGGATTTTATCTTATAATCCAAATGCACTCTAATATCGATGGAGTAACAATATGATGGAGAAATTCCTTAAAGAAATATAAGCTTCTTTTCTTAGACAATATAACCTTTCTATACGATCGTTCGTATAAATCCTCATTTCGGTGTTTGTCATTCTCAGTATACTCCTGATAAATATTCTTAGTAATTCAGTTTTACACCTACTTGAAATTTCCATTGCAAGTGCTCTGCACTCACTATAGTAATTTGGTACACTCAATCATGATTCTCTTAACCGCGACGCTTATATTGTGAAAACTTAACTTGAGAAACTTGTTTACTTGGGAGGAGCCATCTTTACGACGCTCATTGTCGTGTTTATTTCTATCATTTGTAGTTCTACTATGGACACCGAGCGGCTTGTGCCCAGGATTCTTTTAGTTGGATTTATAAAAACTTTTTATTTTGGGATAGCTATGGCTTAGTATGAAACTAATGCCCATGTTTTTGTGAACATTGCTACGTATGTTTTGCAAATCTTGATTTCTCCTGGCGCTTCGATGTCTTATTGAAAACCATTTTGATGGATAAAATGAAACTTTATGTTGGAATGATTCTTTGTGTACCAAAAATTTTATTAGTAATCATTCAAAGTTTATTTATGTTGATTATCGCTATTTGTTACTCTACGTATACTGTCCTTATAGATCCGAGTAGGATAGTCTCATATCCTTTTTGTACTTGTTCTCTCTCAAATGTCATTTTGTTGATTGACTTTTTAATTTCCAACTAGGTATAGACGTATACGTATCCCTTATTCTCAGCCTCGTGTAATTAAAAAGCCTTAGAGCAACTACTGTTTAGAAACGACTTCTTAACACGTGCTCTAGGGAATATGAATCTATGACATTAAACATTCATTCCATCAAATTTATGGCTTAAACTCTTATGCAAAGGATTTTAAGGCTATAACCAGTATGGGTGAAATACGAAACGGTAAGTCATAATGGTACCGTTCGAAGGCCAAGAAAGTTGTAGGCATACTGTACTACCAGTTATTGGCAGATAATCTATTTGACCCCCTTCAACGCGAGATCTAAGGACAAACTTTGAAACCTTATGGTCCATTTCCATCGAATTTAATGGAAAAGCGAGGACCTAAGTTGAAATTTGAAAATCTTATCATTTGAAAGATGTGTCCTAAATCATAGTAGAGCAATTTTGAATTTATTTTTGTGTTCTACGAATTCTTAACCGATTAAAGTTGTACGTTACTAGGAAGAGGAACAAGTGACGAATCATAGTTGACTCTGCTCTCTTGAAGATCCACTTGAGATTGCATTATCTTTAAAGGACCTATGAGCATGACATCCTCACATTTGGAAAATTCCTGAAGTTTTACTTGATCCTCCCCTATTTTCTGACGTCTACTTTATAAGAATTAAACCCCAGGCTAAATTGACAATGATATTATATCAAAGTCTATCCATTTTGTGGATTAGCAAGCTCATAATCATTTTCGAGGGACACTATTTTTATGAGATTATTTCCACAATGTGACTGTTTATTTCCTCATCTAGCTGAATAGCGGATTACTTTCTTATCATTTCAATACACATCAAGAAAGATGCAGACGTCTAATGTTATCCTATCAAATTTGGCCTACTCGATGTGAGGAGTAGACCATCTTTTAATATGGACTCCTTGTTTAAATTTCAGAATTCCATTTCTAACCGTTAACCAAATTTGACTTCTGGTGGTAGTCAATTCAATGTCCAATTATTGAACTGGCACCTTGTCTTTTAACTAATCTACTTGATTAGATCGTCCTAGATCTTTAGTCACTTTATATATCTAGATCTTGTGGAGATTTGATTTTTAGTATAACTCATTGCTAACCTTGGGAAATATGTATACGATCCTTTAGTTAAAAATCATCAAACACGGTTATATTATATCGAGACTAACACGCGAGATAGTACCGAATCCTAATGCTTTGTGGTGAGGTTACTGTCACACCCCAAACCGACGGCGGATTATACGTTGGGGCGGACGCGGTTGTTCAATAGCACAAGGTTGACTATTAAAGTTTCAATATTTCATTAATGAATAATTTAAGATTCAATACAAGGAAGAAAAATACGAATACAACATTTAATTTAAGTAGTCTAGGTCCAAAGCATCATATGTGATCACGAATAAGTCTCATGATGTAAACCTGAAACATGTGAAAGAATCTGTCAACTACAAAATAGTTGGTGAGATACAAAGGTTTTGACACAGTTTAAACAAGTATTTGAGAAGAATTTACAATTCACTATGATTCATGCATTCTATAATGTAAGTATGAGAAAACAAGCATGTTAGACATTGTGCACATCAACCCTCCAACCAAGTTTAGGCATAACCCACAGGTTACCCTTATAAGTCTCAAGTTTAAAGTTTAATGTAGTAACAAACACCAAGGGCTCCCCCCCGAAGGGGTCAATCAATCAAGGTGGATTGGTCAAATGCAATAGATCTATCATTGTTACTATCGGCTTGATCAAAGCTAATGAATGTGCTAGTTTTAAGTTTAATCTAAGCATACAAGTCTCAAGTTTAACATAAGAATAAACACGTAGTCATAGTTGTACAAGAATTGTATAAGTTTAAGAATTGTGAACATGTTTCACCCCAAAAGCATAAAAGGAAAAAGGGGCTAAGTATACTCACATGGATGATGAATAGTATCCGACACGGATAAGTATTTGCAAGACTTGGAGGGAGAATATCCTCACGATAAGCCTAAGTATGCAAGTTTAAAGATTTAAGTATGATCCTATAAGTCTATGGTAAGGATCTAGGATTTCAAGATCGACTAGGGTTCCAAATGGGAGACGGGAATGATTGTGTTTATAAAGTTTAAGTCAAGTTTTAATAAGGTTTTGAATGAGTCATACTAGACTTGGATTTCAAAGTTTAAATAAGTTAATAGTTTAAAATAATTACTGTTTAAAATAATTATTTAAGATAAGGATTAAAGATAAATAATAATTATTTCAAAAGTAAAATAATTATTAAATACAAAGTATTTAAAGACTAAATAATGATTAAGGATAAATAATAATTATTTAAGAATAAATAATTACCAAGGATAAATAATAATTATTTAAGAATAAATAATTACGAAGGACAAATAATTATCCAAAAGAATAATTACTTTATCTAAAAATATAAATCATTCAAGATTTAAAGTATTTAAGAATTAAGTATTTACCTAAAAAAATGTGGTTATAAGTTTAAATAAGCATTTATAAGTTTTTAAAATGTTAAATAGGATTTCTTGTAAAGTTTATATTTCGATTACAAGTTTTTAAAGTTTAAATGAAATTATAAGTTTATAAGGTTTCCTCCAAATGGTAAGTTTATAAGTAGCCCTGGCAAACTGGGCGGGTCGGGCGGGTTTGGGTCACGGGTCAGAACGGGTTCGGGTCAGAATGGGTTCGGGTCAAAACGGGTTAGGAGTAAAATGAGTTCGGGTCAAAACGGGTTTAGAGTAAACTGAGTCCAGGTTAAAACGGGTTATTAAAAAAAAAGTCTAGTCGATCAGTTCCCTTTTGTTTGGGCTTTGTTGCACGATGCAAACATTGAATAAACTTGATGATGAATTTGTTGAGAAGAAAGATGACGGTTTTTTATTAGTGTAAATAGATTTTAGTTAGCACTGCTTACAAAATATGACGTCAACTTCCAAATGAAAATAAGTCAAAATTTATATTTTATTAAAATTAACACAGTATATGCTACTAAAATGAATTTTTTTCAAACAAATATGGCATTAGATATGGAACTCCTTTGCACCTAATGAACAAGAAAGTTATGAACAATATTGGCAAACATTTGGGAAGTTAATTCAACGGTCGCAGCTAGAAGGGGACGAAAGCAACATTTCATATGACTGCATCGGTATTCTTGTGGCGGGTGGCGGCGGTGCCGCTTTGGCGGGTAGCGGCAACGGTGTGGCGTGGCGGCGTTTGCGGGGGACGGCATTGGCAGGATGGCGGTGGTGGCGGGGGCGGCGGCAGTTGCGGGTGGCGGCGGCTGTGGGGTGGGGTGGCGGGGGGCGGCGGCGGCGGAGGGTGGCGGGGCTTCCGGGATGCGGTGGCGGGTGGCGGAGTGCGGTGGCGGGGGGCGGGGGCGGCGGTGGCGGGGGCGGAAGTGGCGGGTGGCGGCGGGGGCGGGGGGGCGGCGACGGGGGTGGCAGCGGCGGGGGCGGGTGGTAGTTGTGGCGCGGTGCGGCGGTGGCGGGGTGGGGTGGCGGTGGTGGGGGAGGTGGCGGGGTGAACCCATAGCCTATGGGTGGTGTTAACCCATTTGAACCTTTTTACATTACCAAGTTTTCTAAAGACCCATTTTGACACGTTGTATGGTTTGAGTTGGCCCATCTTGACCCGTTGTATGGTTTGAGTTGGCCCATCTTGACCCGTTGTTTATATTGAGTTAGCCCATCTTGACCCGTTGTGTATATTGAGTTGACCCAAATGAATCCATGTGTCAAATTTTGGTGCCCAAGCAACCCATTTTAAAAAGAATGGGTCATGATTGCCACCTCTATTTATAAGTATAAGTATTTAATTTAAAGTTTATGTTTTAAAAGTATAAGTTTATAAATGTTTTAAAGTCTTTATGAAGTTTATAAGTTTAGAAAATAATTAAGGCATATTTATTTCTCACGTTTTATATAAACAAATAGATTTATATTTATATAAATTTTATAAAGTGTATAAATTTATAAATTTCCAAGTTTCTGATTTTTAAATAAATTTGATAAACTTTTCTGAGTTTACAAAAATTATATAAGTTTTTTTTTTAAGTTTATAAGTTTAAATTAAAGATTTGGATAAAAGAATTCTTTTAATTTAATATACAAATAATAAAGTAAGTTTATTGTTTTTAAATTAATAATTTCTATGAAATTATAAGTTTTATAAAAGTTTTAAAATATTTTTATAGTTTTTATGAATGCAAAAACCAAAATTTAAAGATTTAATTCTTATGTGTTTAACTAAGTTTCATTTAATCAAAAATGTTCCAGAATGTAAAAGTATAAATAAAAATCATTTTTGAGTTTATAAAAGTTTAGCAGAATTTATAAAAATTATTAAAATATTTAAAGGTTGTTTAAAAAGGCTAAAAAAATGGCAAAGCCCTGCTTAACAGGTTCGAACCCGGGTCATTGACCGGGTCACGCCTACACAGACGCTTTAACCATCCCGGCTACGGGTCTCGCTGTTAATTTAACCAGAAAGAAAATTTAAAAATACAAACCCAACACAGCCACAAATCGTAAGAACCCTAGAAATCGATTTCTATTAATTGCACATCGATTAACCCTCTGTTAATTGAATCAAACATAGGGCTTTCGATCAATGAGAGATTTCGAATCGATTGACCATTGAGATTACCTGAATTGATGCAGAAATGAGGGAGAACGAGTGTGGGTTCACGGTCGGCTGTCACTGGGATCAAACGAGCAATGCAGGTTAGCCTTCGACGAATTGAGGGAGTAGAGGGTTGTAGTATGTTGTCGTTGATGCTACTGGGTTCGCTTTTATAGCCGATTTTGGCATTCAATGCGTGAACGGTTGGGGAGGTTGGGCTTGAGCCGACGGCTTTGAATTCGAACCCATGCGCGGTCGGGACTCGAAATAGGACATTGATTATTCTAGGGGCTTGGTCGCATGCGCGAATGGAACCCGAGGTTCACTGTATTTGGACGGGAAAACGCGATTTCGATTAAACGGGTTGGAAACCGGCCTCTGCAGGCCTCGAACTCGCGACCAGTTTGGCATCTGGGAGTTTGAGTTTATTACGAACAGGCCCTTGAAGTTTTCAGCTTGTGTCATTTGATGTAAAGACTTAGGTTTTAAGTTTAGAATAAGTTTCTAAAATGGCAACTTTAGTCCCTTGACTTTTATACAAAATAAATATGTTTTATTTTTTATGAAAACTAGATTAGTTTCATAAGTTTTATTTCTTTTATCATTTTATATATTAATAAAATGATTTCTAGGATTTATGTTTTGTAAGTTTAAGTATTTTTTTTTTAATTAATTTTATTTATATAACTACAAATTTGTAAAGTTTTAAGGATTGAAATGATATTTCAAAAAGAAACACACACACGTATACATATATATATACATATGAGCATAATTGATTTCCTTAAATTGATATCAAATAAATGCATATTTATTGTTTAAGGAAATAGTTTTAAATAAGAATTCAAAATTAAAAATAATACGGGCAAGCGTTTAGAAAAAGGTACATCGAAAAATCCGGGATATTACAGTTACATAGCACCGGGTCATCGCTGACATCTATTTTATGATGATGACTCATTTGTTATAACACTTCATAGGATTGAGTAAATTTGACTCTTAGCAAATTTATCTCGACAGAATCTTAATATAATCTTCTATGTTTGTTAATCTTCGGTTTAACGACTCGAGTTTGGTACAATCATATTGGTACTCATTATATACTTGCTTTGTAAACCTTTAAGCTCGGATTACTCGTTATTAATTCACTCTCTAATGACTAATCATCACTCTTCAATTCTAGTACAAGAAGTGTGAATCTTGTCCTTTTGTCATGGTGATTTTCAAAATTCCCTTGTATCTACTTATACGGTTATGTTGTATACACACCAACCATGTTGTGTCGCCTTATGACGCGACCATTATGAGTAGTTACTATTACTAACAATAAGTACATACAACAACCTGAGATTCCACAAAGGGATGTGGGAACAAATTTCAATAGATTTCGTTACTAGGTCTACCTAGAACATTGGACGGCTATGATTCATTTTGGGACATTGTTAATCAATTAACGAGCTCTGCACATTTTCTACTTATCCGAGAGGAGTTCTAAATAGAAAAGCTAGCTCGACTGTATAGTAGTGAAATTGTAACAAACATGGAGTGCCTGTTTCCTTTATCTTCGATACGGATAGTTGTTTTACATCTCATTTCCGGCAGACACTACAGAAAGCTTTGAGAACGCGCTTAGATATGAGCAGCGCTTACTATCCTCAAACTGACGGTCTAAGTGAACGAACTATTCATACCTTGGAGGATATGCTCAGGGCTTGTGTGATAGAATTTGATGGTAATTTGGATACTCTTTTACCTTTAGTCAAATTTCCTTACTCTAACAGTTATCACACTAGCATTAAATGAGCGCCATTAGAAGCTCTGTTTTGAAACAAAGGTTGATCACCATTTTGTTGTGTTGAGGTTGGTAATAATCATTTGATTGGTCTTGTTGTGTACAAACTGAAACTACCTCAGGAGCTTAATGGTATATACGATGCTTATTGTATATCAAGTCTCAAAAGGTGTTTAGCCGACGAATCCGTAATTATACCACCTAAGGAAGTTCGTATTGACGAAAAGTTTCATTTTAACGAGGTGTTATCTATCTGTATTCTAAGTACATGATATGATCATCCTTCATAACCTATAGTATTTGTTATCGCTGTGACGCATTTTTATTTCAATGAGTCGTGGTGATTCTACCGATTCTTTGAACCTTAACAGAAACTCCACTGTTAAAATTTTATGGTTGCTATTTAAAATAGTATTCCTTAATGGAAACAAACAGAATGATACTTTTCCTTGCTTATAAAATGATACTAAATCATCGGGATTTTGTAACATAACATCATTCTAGATTTGTACCAACTTTGTATACCTGTGTAGATCAATCCTTTGGCGGATTTCTTAATCTTTCGAATAACATCAACAGTGTACCATTTGACTAATTCAGTAAATATATGATCTATAGATTCTTTGGAATTCGAAGGATTTTTCTCTCATTATTATTCAATTTGCTTTTGAGCCTAACTAGATGTAACCTACTCTCGCTTATTCTTAGATCTCGATTTGTCAAATCTCTATGCTATATCTAGGAAACTAGATTTCCCTTGATGATCATATATGAATCAAGTTACGAAAAAGAACTTGTCAACTATTATACCAGTTGAATTTCGGGACGAAATTCTATTAACTGGGAAGAATGTGACAACCGTGACTTTTACGGTCAACACCTGTGTTCGACGAGTTCGTATAATAATAGTATTATTATTATGTTGAAATATACTTTCATACGAAAGGAACTCGTTAGTGAACGGAAGATAATAGCAAGATTTATTTTGGTGTTATAATGTCAAAAAGTTGATCAAGTTCAGGTCTATACGTGTTAACACCCGAGTCGAGCAGTTTCGTAAAATTCAATTTAAATCCGAAAGGATATATATTTACGAGACGCAAGGACTCGAGAAAAAATATAAAATTCAAACGAGTTATTTTTGGGTAAAATAACGCCACTGTTTTTATCGGGTTTGTTTAAGCGAAAAACCGACACGCGATCGGAGACCGCAGGGGCTATAAATACCCCATCTTCATCCACTATCTCATTTTTCACAAATTCAGAAAATTTTAGAGAGAGAGAGTGCAGAGGGCTGGAGAGGTTTCCGGCAAAGTAGTGGTGGTCCGACGGTGGTGCGTGACGGTCAACGGTGGTCCAGCGCGGCGGCCGAAGCTCGTTTTTCACCCGGAACCATTTCTCGACGCAACGAACGCAATGGTAAGCTCAGATTTGTCTAAATCCTTGCTTAAATTCGTTAAAAAGAGTTTTTAAAATCTGTCCAGAAAATTTTATGCATGCGCAGTCTTAAAGATCGGACGATCCCCGGAAATCCGACGTTAGAAATGCATGAATTTTGGATATGATCTTTTCAACACATAGACACAAAACCCTACTGGAGGAATTTTTTATCAGAGCTCTCTAGGTATGCTTTTCATACCCTCGAATGTGACTGATCGGATTTTCGAATTTGAAAAACTGGGTCTCAAAGAATCGTCGATCCCCGGAGATCCGACCGTTGGATCGTGACTATTTTTGGACAGTAGTTTCTTACCACAAATATGAATGTTTTCACTGAAGGAAATTCTGATCAGATGTTGGGAAGTATATTTTTAAATACGAACAGATTGTAACAGTTTCTAGGATCGAAAAGAGGAAATTGATCGGGTTGCATGGCCATCGAAACGGCATTGCATGTCAATTTTGAGCATGTGGGAATGCTCGGGAGATAAAAACGATCCTAATGGTGTTTTTGGTTCGTATTGCATCTGATACGGGAGGTTCCGCGTACGCGAACCATTTATACGGAATGTATAAACTTTACCCGTTAAGCTTTGATTTTATGTTAGAATAGTTTTATAAGTCATTGTTTGAGAATTGAACCCGAAAATATTTAGTATTGAGATATTTGTTATTTTTAGTGGTTATTATGTTATACACCCAACCCTGTTTCATGTGAAACAAATAATGAAACTAATATATTTAGTTTTATACGACAATTGTTTTGATGAATTTTTAAAAATTGTTGATCTAGCACCCAAAAGTGGTTTTAATCAGTAGAATATGTTTTAAAATGAGTATCTGGAAAATTTGGTATTCTAACTCTTTATAGATTATTTATTAAAATTCACACAACTTTAATACATGAAAATTTGGGAAAAATAATTATTAGTATTGAAAAATTCTGGAAATTGGACAGTGATAGTTATATGATAAACTAATACTCATGTCCAAATTTTATGAAAATTAGAGTTGTTTAAGTATACGTTTAATATTTATAAAGTTTAAACGGACGATTTAGGGTTTGAATACTTCTGGACAACATTAGAACTTGAAATTTTTAATGAAATCTCATATTGACCAATCACTAATCTGGTAAAACTTTGGTAAAGTTTTGATAAATTTAACTATTTTTCTCGAATTTGTAAAATTTTAATAATATTATATTCATAATAAATAATCTGAATATTAAAAAATTATGAAAATTGGTCAGAAATTCTTATTTATGTATATTATCAATTTTTGAAAGTTTCAAATAGTAAATGTATGTCTAAGTATGGTTTTGAAATTTTGGTCCATTAAAACGTTATAAAAAGTTACTATTTTTGAAAATTTTTGTATAAAATTGTTTTTATAAAACGTTTTAGGGGATTTTGGACAGAAGTTTAAAAACATAAATTTGTACTTTTAAATTGGGTGCTAATATCACACAAAACACTAATTTCGGATGTATCGGATTTTCAAACCGTAAACCGGACTTTACGTGTGTAACCGCGTTTTTGATCAAACGAAACCGTGACTTGAGATTTTATTGTATATGACTTTATAACTACTGATTTTCTTTATTAAAATCTAAAAACTTAACGTTTTAAGGTCACGAATTTATATAAAAGCCGGTTTTACAATTTCTAACAGTCCGTACGCGTATGCACGGGTTTGGGTATGCAACTGATTACATAGCCACTTTTTGTTTTGTTGACTTGGTCACAACCTTTAGGAGTCCTGAATGCATCGTTTGTGTCCACTTGACTAGTAGGACCCTGTTAGGACTCGGATTTTATCGGTTTTTGTCGACTGTGTCGCATCACTCGCCCGCATTGTCCAGGTGAGTTTCGCGTCCCTCTTTTTACTTACCGTTTTACTGTTTTTGGGAGAAAGCTGTTTCATTTTTTTTAGTCACATGTTACATGATACATTGATTAAATGAGTTATTTTTTTTTATAATGCCTTAAAGTCCCCAATTTTAGGCAATCAATTAGCTGAGCATAGCCGTTGGGAATTTTGAGTAGTACTACTTGGGTTGACACCCCCGCTCATGGTTTGGTCGCGCCAACCAGACCTGTAGGGTCACTTGGGCGCAAAGTTAGCCAATTTTTTTAGGCGGTTGTTTGCATTAGACTTCCGTACGGAGTACTTTATTTTTTTGTCGAGGCTTTGATTGCGGCTCATGGTAATATGTTGTCTAATACATGTGTACTCGATCAATGGATTTTTGATCACTTTGGATTTTTATCCGAAACTTTTTATTGAGTCGCAAAACCTGCGAACTCACCAACTATTTATATAGTTGACCCGTTTTCGAAACATGCTTTCAGGTAAACAGAATTGAAGAAGAGATTTTTTTGAGGGCTCGCTTTTGGATTAGAACTATTGTTTCTAGTTATGATTATATACTTTGGTTGTAGTCAGACATTTAGACACTTTGTATCGTTTTAGAGATTTTTCTTGTATTTGTACTTTCGTTAGAAGCATGTAGTATGGTTCAATGTAATGCACAATTTTCCTTTAAGTTTCTCTTGTACTTGTGTTCAATGCGATATACCGGTTACATCTCATACTTCCGCCTTGTTAGGGTGTGACAAGAGACCAAAAAAATAATAAGAATGAATTTTAATAAGACACGTGACATTAAAAAAACATTTATTTATTATATAGTATAAATTTTAAGAATTCCCATGAAATAAACTCTCTAACTACTCTTTTATTTGTTTACTAGGTTAGAATCTCGTGTATTACACGAGATTGTATATTAAAAAAGATAAAACTTATAAATTTGTAAATACATCCTAACTTGTCAGACTATTATGATCGTCTCGAGATATATCAAGTA
Source organism: Smallanthus sonchifolius (assembly GCA_023525975.1). Lineage (NCBI taxonomy): Eukaryota > Viridiplantae > Streptophyta > Magnoliopsida > Asterales > Asteraceae > Smallanthus > Smallanthus sonchifolius. The sequence continues at coordinate 895,546 of CM042042.1, forward strand.
GAAATGTGTGTATATAACAAATTAGTATTTTTTTTTAATTAGTTATATTTTGTTTTCCTATTATATATTCTTGTTTAATATAATTAGTATTCTTCTTTAATAATATATTTATAATATCACTAGTATTTAATAAGATAGATGCACATTTATTAGGAGAGAAAGACGAGAAAATCAATAAGAGGATGCATAACAAAGTGACAAGTGTCCACCTTAAACCTTTATTTATTAGTATAGAAGATTTATTCAAAAGAAAACTTTGTTTCCTTGTGTGTGAACGGAAATATCCTCCTCCTTTCTTTCTCCTTGCCACCACATTTCCCTAAAACTTTTATATAAATACACACACAATTCCAAACCCTATTTTCAAACCAACACGCACACACACAATGAACAAGACAAATTCTAGGCTTCTAGAACTCACAATCAACTCTGGCGAGTCCCTTTCGCTTGCCGGAAAACGTCCGATCAAGAAAAACGCTTATGTCGTCATCAAAACCGAATCCAGTAACGACCAAACAGCCACCGCAATGGACACTGACAACGGCTCTTACCCCTTTTGGAGTCAGAAGTTTTTCATCGACATGCCGATGCATGCGACGTTTTTCACGTTAGAAGTTCGTTGCAAAAACGGTTCCGGCGATCATGTTGTTGGGTCGGTTAGGGTTCCGGTTTTGGATTTTACGAGGTGGTGTTTTCCGAACAATTATTTGCATTTTTTGAGTTATAGGTTGATGGATAGATATGGTGAACGGAATGGGATAATTAATTTTTCGGTTAAGGTGAAGTCGCCGGATAATGTTGTTGGCGCCGGTGCTTCTGTGGCTTACACGTCGCCGGCGACAGGGTGGAAGTACGGAGGAGGATCCATGGGTCTGAATGTGTCTCATGGGGTAGTGATTGGTGTTCCTTTTGGTAAGGGGTGGGAGTGGTACCCTCTCATTTAAAAGTATCATTTCAAATCCACCAATCACAAGATGTCACCTCATTTTAAAAAACCATCCTCCCAAACTACCCTCTTAGGTGGGAGTGGTACCCTCCAACCCTCTTATTTAAAAAAAATTTAAAACAAATAAAATTAATAAACTAAAACTTTAATTAATTAATTAATTAAAAATACCTAATAAATTAAAAGTGGCGATTGTTGAAGAACATTTATGTCGAGCGATTCGTCCGATGATTCATGTGGGTACTATAACGTACGATTCATATTTTGGTTGAATAGATACAAAAGAAATTGTTTATATTTAGAAAGAATGTATTTTTTTGTGAAGTGAATAAAATGATTGGGTATGTATTTAGGGGTAAAAAAATGAATAATGTTTGGAGCTAGTTTGTAACTTATTTAAATGTATTCTTGTTATGTGTAAAGGTTTATTAAAAAGTAAAATAAAAAAACAACCTGTCACATCACCGTCGTGTGAGTAGAAGGGGAATTACGTCTTGAATTATTAATGTGTGTAATGATTTCACTATATTCACACATACAAAAACACACGCATCACACCTCTCAAAGCCTATGTTCCGCACCCTTTTCACGTCCAGGTGGATTACCCACCCCTAAATCACGCCTCTTACACTTTGCCCCTACACTAGGTCTTATACTCTTTATTTTTATCTAATTCGTTGAAGATAATTAAATGACTTTTAACAATCATAAAAATAATTACAACAAGTATTATCTAAACAATAAGTCATAACTACTTTATTTTATATAATTATAACTAATATAATTTATCCAATACTTCAAAACGGTTGAAGCTTAGAAGATTAAACACTCGAACTAGGGCCAAAAAAATGAAGACATGTACAAGAGGAGTGGGTGATCTTTGGGAAAGAAAAAAAAACAAAAAAACTTTAAACAATAAGGGTAAGGGTATACCCTCACAATTTTCCCAAGTGAGCCCCCTCACTTGAAATCTAAACCAATTACACGGTGCCATATCAGACCAACCACTCACGCCCCTTCTTCCTTGAACTCCCTCACGCCCCCACACGCCATAGGGGGTGGTGTTCATGAACCCCCTCACGGTCCCCACCCGTGAGGGTATACCGAATACTCTAAGAACATTTTGTGTTGCCAAAAATGCGATGACAGGTAGACAACCATATGGACAGTAGGTTGCAAGGCAAGAGGCACGATGGCAGCACTGCGATTGCGTACTAATATCTATGGTGGTACTATGGTAACGACAAGACAACATCAATAAAAATAATAAATGCTAACTCATTTGCACGATGCGACGTATATAAATGATAGTGCGATGTAAAAGAAACAATGCGACCGATTCCACTTGGGTTTAGTTTTACATATTGTCACGGGTGGGACTTGAACACGAAACCCAAGTGCGAAGTAATAAATCATAATTCATTTGCACACTGCCCTAGAACTTGAAACCTAAGTGGAACCGGTCGTCATTTCAGTCCAATCGGAGTCGTAGATCCCCGTTTTTTGGGTGAACGGCAATGGTTTGAAGACTGAAAGAGAAGAGATGTTTCAGGTAAAACGCGGTTAACGCCTCATAGAGCAAACCGGAATGGTACGGTCTGATGGGCTCATAGAGCAAACCCGAACTGATGACGACCAAACTCCTGCTGCAAGACTTTGATGAAAAACAAGAGGTGGGCATTATAACCGGATCCGGATCCGATCCGATGGATTATCCGAAATCGGTTTTTTTTTAACCGGATTTTTTGGAACCGGATCGGATATTTTTGGAACCGCCGGATCTGGAACCGGTTATATGGTTTTCCAAGGGACCGGACAAAGTCGGACAAATTTGGAACCGGACAAAAACCGGACACAAAAAATCTGGACAAAATCGGATAAAACCGGATAAAAGGTTCCAATAGGTTCCAAACCTCACACCCCAAAACCGGATCCGATCTGGAACCGGTTCCACCGGATCCGATCCTTGACCAACGTTGACTTATCCGATCCGGATCCGGTTCCAAAAAAAATCCGATTTGCGCACCTCTACGAAAAAAGACGACTTCCGCGCCGACACGCGAGTGTTCGTTTATAGAAGCTTATTCAACTCTTTTTTTTCGTTCTACGTAGATACGTCCCGCCGCGAAGCGCGGGTGAAGCAACTAGTTATTATTAACTTTGGCCAAACAATGACCAAACTAGTTGTTTTCAGCCTAATAGGGTGAAAATATATGTATTATTTGTACTGAATTTTATCAAAATGTGAATGATAAATTGATTAGTTGCATTATATTTTATCAATCCTTAGTGATGACCTTTTTGTAATTTTTAATTTAGTTATTACCGTCATTTGGTTTATAAGACGGGTCAAACCTAACTATTTAGTTTATAAGACGGGTCAAAACTAACAACAGCAATTGGTTCAAATTCAAACTCTGGTTCCTTTTCAAACCATTGATTTGCATCAACAAAACCATCAACACAACCACCACCACAAATGTACAACAAATCATGCATGAAGTACACATCAATACAACATGGGCAGACGTCCTAGGCTTTAGGTTACAATATACAAATCATAAAGACCCTATAGCTTTACATCCTATATGATAGAAAGGCTACTTCATAGAAGAGCACCGGCTCAACGAAACATTTTAATAGACAACAATAATCTCGAATCATATTACCTTCAAGCAACACAAAAAAATTGTTTCACTCAACCTTTGATTCCGATCCAATACGGTCCAATCTAACCCGGATTAGCAAGAGACAACTAAAACCGGCAATCACATCGAAACAAAAGTACCATGATGACACGAAACTCATTTAATAAACAAATAAATAAAACCGAGCGAAAGAGTATGCATTAGAAGTATAGCCAAATCTATCGGATTTTGCATCCGGTCTATCTAGTAGATATAGATGGATGCTTACAAATGGAAAACTTAACATCATATAAAGAACATACCTATAGGGCTATAACTTGACTTTTCTTGCCATTTGTAAAACTCCCGAAATGGAGAAGAAGGTGCAAGGAGTTCTTGCTCTGTAACAAAAATATGATGTCTGGTATGATCATGCTTTCAGAATAACCCTTCACATACAAACTTTCTTCACATGATTCACTTTTCGACATGTTTTGGTACAAGGCGTTGGACCAATTCCGGAGATGCATGAGCAAGCTCTGTCCGGTGGGAAAGTTGGTATAAGTATCGTTTATTAAGAATTGCCCTCATTTTATTCAAAAAAATTAAAATATTATTACAATGATATATTATCGCAGCTATATACAGCACACTAGGTATTTATAAAAAAATTAAAATTTTTAAACACAGGTGTCTTGGGTCAACCCAGTCTGTTTCGACCCATACTGAAAATCTACATGACTCTGCATGTAATCCAACCCACACATTTTTCCATATCTGTTATTCTGTTCATAGTTATTGATGAAGAAATATAACTGTTGTACCTTGTGGTGTGAAATTAAATAGGGGAGGAAGGGATTTGCCGCTTGGTAAGGTTGTGTTTGGCTCCCTTAGATCATCAAAGAACGGGTGGGCACACGCTTCCAACTGAAAAACATGATAATCATCAAGACCCCGGTGTATTTTCCGATTGTAGAATGCTAGAAATGTAAAACAGATCCCCAATTCATATATACTCTGTTATTTAGAGAAACAAGTCATGGGATTCACTTACAGCGCTACATCGCAGTCTTGGTGAATACTGGAGTAAGCGTGAGACAAGATCAACTGCTTCAGGTGGCATTCGCTTCTGAAAAATCTGAAAGAGGAAGATAAAATTTAATTTATTGGTTGGAATCAATATATATTATTAAATAATCACATATATTAGGAATAGAAAATTCAGAAATGAATCAATCTGATCCAAATTATAATTCATATGATAATTGACAAGTTATTAATTAAAAGCCAACTCTAAGGAATATATACTCTTCTACAACAGCAATTACTACATCCTAGCACAACAAAGATGTTATCCAACACAATTTTTTTTATTGTTAACTAACCTTATGCCATGGATGAGCCTTGATCTGTGGAAACTTAAATTCTGTGTAATGGGGATTCATACACTTGATTTCCTCTCTTGTTGGTGTTCCCAGAATCTAAATTAGAATAAAAGCAAAAAAGATAATGTCAAAAAGAACACCAAAACATGATTTTACTGCAGCAAATATCATAAAAGAGCACACCTTGATAATCTCTACCAGCTGATCTACACCACTTTCACCAGGAAAAAGAGGCTGCAAAAGTTTATAACTCATATAAATCAGCAAGAGCTCAAACTTTTTTACTTATAATATAATGTTCTCAACACAAAACAGATGTAACGTCCCAAAAAGAGTCTAGAATTTCAATGATCTTGTCATAAATTCAATAAATTCTTAACCAAAAGCAAGATGAAACTAAAAAAGACGAGAAAACCAAATAAAAGATAGAGTCACATACGTGTCCCAGCAGTAACTCTGCCAAAACACAACCAACAGACCACATATCTATTGCATTGGTGTATTCTGTTGCGCCAAAGATCAACTCAGGAGCCCTATAGTATCTTGAACAAATATATGAGATATTTGGTTCCCCAGGCACCTACAATGAAAACAAATAAAACTCAAAACTTGACAATTGCATTGGCTGCTTTCTAATAGGAAAAAGAGATTAATTGGTGTCCTTACCAACATCTTTGCACTCCCGAAATCACATAGCTTCAGCTGATGAGTGTGTGGATTAACCTACAGATCAAGATCTCGAATTATTGTATAGACTTTACAATAAATCACAAGTCCATATTAATAGCAGGGCTATTAAGATATTAGTACATATGCTATAGAAGATAGATCTTACCAATAAATTTTGTGGCTTAATATCACGATGGCATACACCAATCACATTGTGAATGTAGTTAAGTGCCCGGCAAATCTGAACCAAGATGAATAATTGAATATGAAATCAGATAGTCAATTAATGTGAAGATCAACAAAGCAAGATACCAATATTAGAGTACAAGTTTCACCTGGTATGTGTACAACTGTACATATAAAAGAGGCATGTGCTGAGTCATCCTATTGTAATGCCTTGACACCCGATACACTGTTTCAGGTATATATTCTAGCACAACATTTAGGTAAACTTCGTTCTTTTCGGTTGTTGAATAGAAACAATTTTTCAAGGGAACAACATTTGGATGATCAAGTAAACGCATAATTTGAAGTTCTCTGTTCTTGTATCTCTTATCCTGTAGCACCTTCTTTATAGCAACAGACTCGCCGGTTTCAAGACATTTAGCCTGTAAAAAAATAATGATTTATTAAATCGTCACCGATATCTTTGAGCACAATAACGCTTTACGTTTTAAACGAGAAAAAAACTTAAAATCGTATCATAGTACCTCAAAAACTACACCGAAGGAACCAGTGCCAACTACACGCTCCGCCATGTAAGATAAAGTCTAGACCAAAACAGATTCAATAATGTTAGTCCAACAATTACATTTAATCTCTCCAATTACCAAAAACATCCTGCAAAGATAAAAGCAACTATGCCAAAACATTATAACTTATTAGAGACACAAAATACTATTTCACACTTTGACCAAACTTTAGACTAGATTTGCAACATTCAAGCACCGATTCTTCGCGCTTCTAAGATAACAATGTCATAATAATTCATGATTCAACGAGTTAAAGAATGATTACCTGTTTCGGTTGTCCATTCCGACCACCCACAGAAGTCACAATTATCTGGCCCTTTTCTGTTCCATTACCATTGACAACAGTAGCCTCAACTTCCTATATTACAAGTGAATAAAAAACATATCCAACATAATACAATACAAACAACTACAACAAACTTGTGCCTTCAATTCAAAATTTACCTTGTCTTCAGACTTATCTTCCTTGATTTTCATTTCAAGCATTTCTTTTGGAAGCTCATCATAGTCAGATTTTTCAGGTTTAGCTGCAGACGCCGTGTCAGACGTGCTTGCAGCCATATCTGTAGATGTAGCATCCATATGCTCCTCCACAACTACTGCACTCTTCTCTACTGATTGTGGTTCTGGTTCACCACTAACATCTAATTCAACCTCTTGCTCAACTTTTACTCTCTTAATGCCAGAATCTCCATCCTACAAAAGATGTTACTCTATCAAAAAAAAATTTGTAATAATAAGAAGAACATCTGCATTTCGATAATCCGTAGGCTTAACAATATTTAATCACCCATCAAATCAAACAATAGTACCAATACATCCATACAGATCAGACAACATTTCAAATAAATCTTCAAATAGATCGCATAAACAAATCTTCTTAATTAATTAGCTGAACAGTAGATCAAAACTTTCCATTACAATTTACATTTGACATAAACTCAATCTAACATAACTGAAATACTCACCGGATCTGAAACCGACGAGCGACCGGAAGCAATACTCTTCAGACGACGCATCACATTCATTATGTTTCGTAAATCATAAGTTCGTAACCCTAATTTCCCCTTTCTCTCTCTAGAACACACACTTACTCCAAAAACTCCCAAACTTCAACCGCTGTTTCACCACCACCGCCATCGCGGAGGAGGAATTCACGGCACCACACGCAGCCCTCCTCTACCTTCTTCTTCAACTTTCTCTCTCTAAATCTCTCGGTTTCTCTCTCTAGACGTAATGTCTCTCTCCCAGTCTCTGGTCAAAGGTGTAAAACCTGAAAAGAAGCCAATCATTCATTCCTTACCTCATTCTGTACGCTAGTCAAACTTCATTCTCCACCGTCCGATATGATGATGAGCCTTTGATCTGACGTTTCGTAGTGAAGGTAGCATTGGATGCTAGTGAAAGAGGTTTGAATTGTTGTTCCGAAAATGCCGTTCGTAGGGAATATTCTTTTGGGCTCCCACCCTGTGTTTATTTTCGTTTCTTACCCCTACACTATTTAAATTTTATCACTCGTTTGAAGTTTTTGGGAAATTTAATAATGTTATAACTTTTAGAATTAATTACACGGATACTTGGTTTGGCCAAATTATGGTTTGAGTCCCTAACTTTAAGAAATTACGTATTTGGTCCAGCATACTTTGATTTTGTTTCACTGACGATCCCTAAAATGAATGCGGGTAAACTTTTTCTGTTAAGTGGGTGTAAAAAGATGAAAATACCCTTAAAGTTAAATAAAACAATAGCTTTTTCTGTCTAGTGAGACCTACCTTAATATGGACTTGTGATCCTTGGCAAGGCGAGTACGTACCTCGTTCACATTGGCATAACCAATGGGAATATGAGCACGATACCGACTCTCATTTAGTTAATTTTAATTATGTTTTAATTATATTTAAATTAGGTTTAGTTATGCTTTAACCTTATTTTTTTAAGGTTTAATTATGTTTTAATGATGGTTCTCTCTTTAGCTTCTGTGGATGTTTCAAATGAGAAAATACGTGACCAAGTTAGTTCATAAAACACTAAACTTGTGTATGGACATTAATTAATTATGTTTAAAAATAAGTATAAATTAATTTTCAATTAGGATTTAAGTTAAATTAAATAAAAAAAGTTGTTAAGAAATAAAAAACAAAAACATACATTACATAGAAACAACTAATCATACAATCTACTAAACAAAGCGTACACTAAAACAGTGAACATAAACTGTTAATCATCATTGATTTCTGCATGGACATGATTTCCTATTATGACCGATTTCTTTGCATAATCCATACTTATATTGTCTTATTCATCCGGATAATGAACTTCCACTTCGTTCTGGATTCTTCGTGCACGCCTCCTCCCACGTACCGTTGTAACCTTAGACGTGTCTCATTGGATTCTCCAACCCGCACCCATCCATAGATCCTTGTGAAGAAAGCGGGTATATAGGACTGAATATTGATGACGATAGGTAGAGGTATAGTAATGAGAACCAACAATTTCATTAGGCAGTTCGTTTCTATGACGGCAGACGGCTATAGCATGCGAGCATGAGATTCTCTCCATTTGCCATTTATGACATGTGCATTATTTTCTTTTATACTCAACTGTGTATTCGGTTCCACCATCATCGTTGGTTTCTGATGCGTTTGTTTTTAATATAATATTTTAATATGTATTGAAGAGGTTTCACGATATTAGGTTTTAAATTTATAAAGTGATAAATACTTAAACTTAAACACACACACACACACACAATAGACAAGTGTACCTATAGCAACGTAATCTAGTTTAGGTAAGAACCAAATATCGAACCAATGGACACGGTCGAGTTCCAATACTTAACATTTGTTATTGTTTAGCCGGTTTAATTAGTGAGTGGGTGTTGTGTGCTTGTGAATTAGAAAAGTAAGTGACAGAAAAGTAATTGACGGTAAGTAAATAACAGAGAATGTAAAATGTGTTTGAGGTGTGTAACAGAAATTTAAATAACTGAAAAATAAATTGTAGAAAGGTAAATAACTCAAGAATAATTAGATCACAACGAGTATTGCTTTTTATTAACATAAACATACCATTAGACTAATAAGTTAAACATTAACATACACCAAAGTTCATCTTCACCCAAGCAATACAAAGGATTTAACCACTAATGGACATACGAACAAGCATATTGCTAAATTCTGTAGGCTCCTCTATTGTGAACAAAGCGGGAGAGTCTCTCTACTACAAACTACAGAAGCAAACTATAGGAGTGCCAGTTCTTCTCTAGATTTGTGTGTGAAATGAGGAACCCGTGCCTTCTATTTATAGGCCTCTAAATGGCTAATGCACGATCATGCATTGGGTCGCACGATCGTGCAAACACCCAGAGAATCACAGCTACAGGTGGCAGGGTACGAAAGCATCTTGGAACACACGGAACAACAATGCAAGGTTATGCACTTTTTCTCCCTCATTTTGTCTTTTGCTGATTGTTGACTTATGTTGACCAATTTTGACTTCTTGGGGGGGGGGGGGGTAAAAGCTCGGGTGTGCTCATTTGTATCTTAAGAGAAAGCTTGATTTTATGATGTTTTTGGCTCGTTTTTGCTATTTTTCTCTCAGGACGTTGTTTAACATGCAATTATAAAATATAAACGATTTAAGTAGCAATTACAAAGGTTACTATTCAATTACTATCATAACATGGGGACTATTATGCATGCAAAACATGTATAAATTAAGACATATAAGTTTTCATTCGCGACGTGACCATGTACGTCTCATCTACGTGATCATACTCGAATACCCTGTGGTCTTGTGCACGTCTATCACGATTATTAAAGACGCGCCACATGCGAGGGGGGGTAAAGGAGTTGTGCAGTTGGTGGTAATTTCAGTGTGCTTAACATACAGAGACACATCTTTCTTAAATGTATATTCGATACACGCTTTTATTGTCAACAACGTGGCATCACATAAAGCTTTATTCAAGATCTCTGATATGTGTGTCGTGTTTGTCGTAAGGTTACCCCAACGACGATAACCACGATCATATTGCATAGTCCAATGGTTTTTTTAATATTATTCAAGTATAGCCAAGCGTCCTCGTTAATGACCCTCATCTCCGTTACAACAACCATATACTTTCTACACTAGGTGGTGCTTCTGATAGCCCAACAAAGCTTCTTTAAACTTACACTCTTGAACCTCTTCATTAGGTTACTTCTAAAACGACGATGAGAGAAATGATGGTACACATTCGGCTCCATCCACCCTTCTAGATTCGTCATTGCGTTAACTATACCTATGTGTCGATCAGAGATGCCACACAGAGGTCCCATCGTTTCATTTTACAACATGTTCCCGGAACATATTAAAAAATCAAGCCTAGCTTTCATTTGTCTCTTCGTCAACAATTGCATACGTAATCGGAAGCATGTTGGTGATGGTAAATGACTCCCTATTCTCAGGATTGCCTCTTCCAAAATTCACCCCACACACACTTCTTTTAACATATGTGACATTCTGCATGATCCTGATATTAAAAAGAATCTTTTGTATGTTAATTTTTTTTACTTAGATAATGATGTATTCTTTGAATTTCACTATTCTTTCTTTGTTGTGAAGGACGAGTCTACATGTACTATCCTCCTCACAACCCAGTAAACATGGTCTCTACACACTCCGTCTTCGCACAATCAATAAGGCCGCTTTCTCCGCTACACGTGCCTCTTCACCCGCCTGACATCAACGACTTGGTCATCGACATGACCATCCTTTTCAATTTATGCTTTCTAGTTGTTCTCTTCCTGTTTATACTAAATCACACTCTATTTCTTGTACGACTTGTCCTATGGGTAAGTCCACTAGAACATATTTACCTAATCCCACTTTTTTACAGTTCAAATTTCTTTGATTTTTTTATCATGTGACGGTCACCGTTATTTTATGCTATGTGTTGATCATTTTTCTCGATATATGTGGATTTTCCTATTAGCACAAAAATCTGATATCTACAACACCTTCACTAATTTCGTTTCCATGAGTGAACGTCAATTTAATACAAAATCAAACAAGTTCAAACTGACTGGGGAGGTGAATTTAGACCATTGGTCAGCTTTTTTACCTCACTCGGTATCATTCACTATCTCTCATGTCCCCACACAAGCGAACAAAACGGCTTTATTGAGTGTCTGCACCGTCATGTTGTCGAAACCGGCCCCACTCTTCTTGCACAATCGCACGTATTTTGGATTTGATTTTTGAGGCTATTTCTGTTAAAACCTCTCCTAAAGATAATAAAATGACGGCCTAAAAAATCGGTTTTGTACTAGTGAACGGAAACCATAAAAATCGGTTGTTAAAAAATTTATAACCGAACCATTAGTTTCTCAACTGATTGCGTTAATTTAGTTCATTTGTTTCGGTTATTGGATATTATTCTCACCCCTAGGTTCCTTTCTTTGAACCAAGAGATGTATTCATACAATATATTCCAATTTAGTGGGTCTAATTCCAAAATACAGGAAAGGGCCAAAGCTTTGGAAATTGGAGGTAGGTGGTTCATGCGTTGTTGGGTTCCAAAACATTTCTATTTGATTGGTTTATATTTTCACTAAAGTGTAATGGAACTATGGAAGAATGCAATGGATCATTTTTTAGTTTGGTTTATCCCGGGAAATGTAACTAAAGTGCAATTGGAAGTTAAATGTTGCATCTTTTTATGAGATGGATGTAGTAACAAAACTTAAATAATTACTTTAACAAACATGAGTATCACCACATGCAGAAACATGAGTATACCAGTACTTCTTATTTTACGGGTCTGTTACATCGTATTTTACGGGTCTGTTACTTATTATTTTTTGGACCCGTACTATTTATGTTAACTATATAAAGAGAATAGATTCAATGTCATTTTAACAATTATTTCTTTTTTTCTTTATCAAACAAAAGATCTGATATTTTCTCATCTGAACTAGGTTGAGTGGGTTTCCAAATATGAAGAGAGAAGGATCTTCACAACTTTTTCAGCCTGTTTTAAAGCTGATACAAGAGGATAGCTCAGATGCTGTATGTATTGGTATTATATTTGATCAGGTGCTAATATGGTGAAGGTTAAGAATATTTTCTATGCTTTGACGTTCTATTGTAGATGGGCCCCCCTTTTACTTATGAATGGGTTTCCAAAGTGGAAGTATCTGGACTTGATGTCGGATGGAGTTAGGTGATTTGTGGAGGTATACATTTTATTTTTGGTTTTGATCAAAAAACATAAATTTATATTGATATGTCAACTTAAATTCTGACCAGCTTTTTAAGGGTATTGCATCAAAAGCTGGAAAATTGCTTAGCGATCTTGAGAGCGTGTTGTCAAATCGGTTTGATCTCTCTCTAGGTTTCAGTGTTTCACATTCACACGCTAATGCACACCAATGTTTATAAAATATAAAATGTTTCTTATCTGATGTGGTGACTGAATGAAAACATGTATGGCAGATGACACAACACAAGTTGTGGTTAACCTCGCGAGAAATCGTTCATTACTCGAATTATCACAGAAAGAGGTGAAAATATTGAGAAATAATAGCACAACTAACTGTTAAAGAAAAGTTTATAATCCAAAGTTTATTACTTCATTACTTAAACAACACAACAATTGAAAAGAGATGAAGAAATTGAATATTGGTTAAGTTAAAAGAATTCTTTTTTTTTCATGCTGCTAAATGTGTAGGGTGGCGTTTAAATGACGAGAGTGGTTAAGTTGGTTGTGTAGTAATGTCGTCGGTTTGGATTGCTTTTCTGTATCAACTTAAATTGATCCATAAGTTATTAAATATTAGAGTAAATTTTGGACTTTTGAAGTTAAAATACACTGTAAACCATGTTATTCCGTCGCAACATGGAGGTTTAGCAATCATAGATAGAATGGTATGTGATGTAAAAGTCTATTACCTTGAGTACAAACTAATTGATAAACTAACGAAAGACGAGTACAAACCCGTAAATTGTAAACTCCGTCGCAACGCGCAGGTTCCCTACTAGTATATATATATATATATATATATATATATAGGGTGACGTTCATCTAACATTTAGGAAGAAAACTAGAGAACTCCTTATTAAAAGTAAAAAAAATAATAAAAAAATCATAACTCAAAATATAAATAAAAAACTAAAAAAGTGCTTCGGAGACCATGTTTCCCACGTCGTCCTCGTTAAAAAAAACGTAAAAAATGCTCGGTTTAGCTTTAGGGTTTAGTTTACCTTTTAAGGTTAGACTTTTGGGTTTAGCTTTTAGGGTTAGGTTTTTGAGGGTAGGGGGCGGGTGGGTTAAGGTTTTTGGGTGGGGTGGGTGGGTTTAGGTTTTTGGGTGGGCGAGGGTTTAGGTTTTTGGGTGGGGGTGGGCGAGGGTTTAGGTTTTGGGGGTGGGTGTGGGGGTGTAGGTTTTGGGGGTGGGTGTGGGGGGTTTAGGTTTTTTGAGGGTGGGTGGGGTTAGGTTTTTTGGTGGGGGGGTGGGGTGGGGGGTTTAGGTTTTTTGAGGTGTGTTAAGTTTTTGGGGTGATACTACACATATGCAGTATTGAAAATAAGAAGGAAAAAAAAGACGAGTTAATTCTTATTTTTTATAATGTTATTTATACTCAAATGAAAGATAAAGAAATTCTTGATTTAATGGTGCAATTTAAAAAAATAAATAATAATAACGTATGCAATAGATAGAAATGTTTAAAGATTTATATATTTTAAGTTCCAATTTTTTTTTTGAACGAGGATGACGTGGGGGACAAGGTCTCCGAACCAGTTTTTTAGTTTTTTATTTATATTTTAAGTTATGATTTTTTTACCTTTAATAAGTAGTTTTTTGGTTTTCTCATGAAGAATGAGTTTTCTTATGATTCTTCCCATATATATATGTAGGGGATGATTATAACAAAAATCCACTTGAGATGAAGAAACCCACGAAACCATGTTTTACATATGTAAAAAAAACTTTTTATTTTTGGGATGTATTCTACATTCAATTTTATCACTTTTGGTGAAAAAAATTATAAAAAAGCGTCGAGCAGTTTTTTTAAATAATTTTTTTTTTAAATCTGACTTTTATTACATATGTAAACTCTAAGGTCTGACGTTTATTACATATGTAAATGCTGACGTATTGCATACGTAATAAAAAACGTTGATTTTTGTTAATTTTTACATGTTTTTTATTTCTTTTTTTAATTTTTTTTTGCGATCGAGCTTGTTTTTATATAAATAATCAATCCCAAATTTAAAAAAACAAATTATCTAGATTTTATAGGGTTTCGTGGGTTTCTTCAACTCAAGTGGTTTTTCATTCTATACTTTCCCTATATATACATATATATATATATATATATATATATATAGGGTATGGTTATAATGCAAACCCTTGTAAGTTGAAGAAACCCACTAAACCTTCTATGAGCCATTGATTGAGTTGATCCTACGGTGGAGATTAAAGATTCATATAATTGTGCTGAATTTTTATGTTGTATTTTTTTGTGCTGAATTTGTGTGTTGTATTTTTATGTGCTGTAATTTTATGTGATGTATTTTATGTGCTATATTTATGTGTTGAATTTTTTTGTGCTGTATTTTCATTATAGAATTTATGTGCTATATTTTTCCATATTGTATTTTTTATGTTGTATTTTATGTTTTGTATTGGATTTCCTGTGTTTTATTTTTGTGCTAGTCTTTTAATAATACATATAGAATTGTACCTTTCTCATTGTATGGTGCAAAGAACTTGAAATGAAACAGAAAGTAGGGTAAAACTTGGCAAATTTAAGTTACAAGTGAAAATTATTCAATAAAGATTTGACTCTAGAAAATCAAAATTAACATCCTTTCGAGAGCACTGAAGAAACTATGGTCTTTAGCTAAATTTCAGCACGGTTCAAAAAGCTTTTTTATTCCAATATCTAATTTTTTCCATTTCAGATGCATTAAAAAAGATGGTCACACACGGATATACTTTCCATCAAATGACATAGCATTTTGCCTGATGGGAGATTTGGACTAAACATGAGATAACCGTTTCAAACAAAAAATAAAAAAAAAAAATTACAAAAGATAATAAAAGATCAATCAAACCTTGCAATTAGAGAAGGTGCAATTCCCATACTTAGATTTTTCTTTCCCTGTTTCCTTGTATACATAATTCCAGTATCAACAACTTAGTATGTTTATATATCTTCTATAAACAAGGTTAAAACTCATGCAATAACAACCACTTCTATACAGTATTATTGCTAGTATAAAAATCCAGTACAACATCTAAATACAGTATAATACCTAAATCCAGCACCTAAATACAGTACAAACTAAAATCATATTTTGATTATACATCATGGAATTCATACACCACTCACATCCCATTAAAAAGTCTCTGTATGATTTTTGAGGTCAAACAAAAAGCAATTTGATTTTTTTACGAGATATATTATTCCATTTCAGTATAAATATGTGTAGAATTTCTGTACAGTTTTAGCTTAAAAGAGTTGGTTTGGCAATTTGATTTTTTTATGCCCTAACTATTTGTGGCTTTAAGCAAATGGCTATCTAATTATCTGAACATATAAGTTGCATAGTAATCCACTCACTTTACAAACACACATCCACACACCTGTTGAGCTTAATTCCCGACCAAGCAAGATTCACAGATTTGATTTTCATGATTGATTTTAGGCATCCCCTTTACCATCTCCTTTTCCACCATTTGTTTCATTGTCTCGAAACTCAAGTGTCCAAGTCTCGCGTGCCATAACCAATTTTCATTATCAATTCGAGCTTGCAAACATACGGGTTTTACCATTTTCAGATTAATTGTATAAAGACGATTCTTGGAGCGAGTTACACTCATTAACAACCTTCCTTGACGATCATGCATATGTAGATAATTGTCTTTCATACGAATATCACAACCGCACTCCGTTGCTTGCCCTAGGCTAATAATATTACTTCGAAGACTTGGGATGTAATAAATATCAGTTAATAATCTTTGCTCCCCCAGTTTTCCTTCAAGTAAAATAGACCCTTTCCCGCAAATTTCTACTTGAGACCCATCCCCGAATTTAACTTTGCCACCAACACGCTTGTTTAATTCAGAGAAGAAGGATATGTTACCCGTCATGTGGTTACTTGCACCATTATCCAGGTACCACAAGTCTGGTTCACTCGAACCATTCTCGTAATTTTTTGGAATAACCTTTTCTTCATTCAAAAACACCACTTCTTGAATGCTTTGAACCATAAACAATGACGGGTCTACTTCCTTTGCATCGGCCAAGTTTGCTTGGTTATCTTTCTTTCGCTTCGGACACCTCGAAACAAAGTGGCCAAACTTGTCACATCGATAGCATTGGACTTTCGAATAATCCTTGTTTTTTCCTTTTTGCTTATCCCCATCGTTGAACCCTTCTTGTGATCCACGGCTCTGACCAGAATGGTCACGGCTGCGTCCACCACCACGTCCACGATACGAGCCCCTTCCGTGTCCCATACTCGATTCGCGTGAGTTCTGTCTCGAACTCGAAGAGGAATTAGAGTTATTAAACAAAAGTTTTCCTTGTGTACCTTGATTATTCGACTGTGATTCTTCGTCTTTAATACGTTCTTCATACGCCTTCATCCGTCCAACCACATCACCGAACTCAATAGACTTTAAATCCACGAGTTGCTCAATCGAAGCTACCATGTGTATGAAACGTTTTGGTAACCCGTTAAGGAACTTTTTCACGATTTTTTCTTCTTCAATTATGGCTCCAAGAGACGCTGATTTTGAAGAAATCCCCATTAACTTGCTGGCAAAGTCGTCCACAGTGCTCGGATCCTTCATCTTCATTCCCTCAAACTCCGCCATAAGTGTTTGAAGCCTTGCTTCTCGTACCCGATCGGCCCCAAGGTGACGGGTTTTTAGTGCATCCCACATCTCCTTCGCCGTCCTCAGATTGCCGACTTGCAAGATCTGATCTTCGGGTATCGACTGAAACAACAATGCAATTGCCATGTTGTTTTTCTTCGCATCCACCCCCGTTCCCGGTTCAATAGCGTCCCACACGCCATGAACATTAAAGATAGCCCTAATCCGCATCGCCCAAATCGTATAGTTAACAGGCGTTAACATAGGACATTGGAGTGATGTAGTATTCGGATTCGCCCTTGCAGGTGGTTCTGCACTTTCGCCGCCGGTCATCTTCTTTCTCCGAGTGTAGGTGATGGATGACCCTGGTGTGACTGGTTCAACTCCCTCCAGCCTACACTTTCAGATCCGATTCACAAACTTTCGACCAACCCTTGATCGAACAGTCAGCAGGACAATCAGCAGTAAGACTACTTCCAACCTGCTTGTGTTCGATGATCAACAGGACAATCAGCAGCTTCAAGGAAGCCGCCTCCAACCTGCCGAATCGTCTTCACAGTTGAACATAAAAATTGCACATAATCAATAGCATCAACAAGCATTAGGACTGCTAGTAATTACTTTAATTTTTTTGTAAGAAAATAGAACCCTAGAATTCAGTATGAACATCAGTAACTAAAATTATTCTAATTTTCAATTTTGCCACAAGTGAAGTTTCAAGTTTATCAAACCCGAAGATCATTCAAATCAACAGAAATTTAGTAATTCAATCTGATTAAATGCAAATTAACCAGCTCAATTGATTTACACATCAATTAATCACAGAAAAGCAATAAAACTTACATTAACATAGATAGGGTAAAAAATAACTTTGAGCTCGATTATTCAACACATCAACAACAACCTCATTGATTCCCAGCAACCGCTTCACCGCCTTCTCCACCGATCCGGCACAAGTTGAACAATTCATTCCGGTGACTGAAAATAAAACCCTAGCCTCTGTTGGTTCCATATTGCTCTCCACATCTACCATCACTCCCTTCAGATACTTAGGCATAGGCGGATAGTGCGGTGGCTGATGTAAGGTCAAATGTCTCATGTTTAAGAGTCGGTTTTGTATAGTTTTATGTGTTTTATCTTGTACTTTGAGTCGGGTTTACGTTGGTATTTGTGTTTGAGTCTATGACAGGTACTGAATGCTAAATGAGCGGATAACGAAGAATAATGAGAAGGCACGAAAATACAGGGGGTGAAAGTGTAAAAATGTCAACTTTCCTGGAAAACCATGTCTTCGCGGTACGCAAAGACTGAGGAGGAACATTTCGCGGTACGCGAGAAACCAGAAAACCTCAGCCGACTATTTTGTTCTTCGCGCCACGCGAAGAACTTACCCTGGACTTTTGCGGTACGCGAAGGCCTGTCGGATCAGGAAAAAACCCTAATTCTAATTAAAAGGAAATCCAGCCCCCATTCTTCCCCATCTTCCATTCAACCATTTTCAAAGAGGAGAGGGGGGATTTCCAGAGCCAAGGTCAGTTCCAGATCAAATATTGAAGCTATGCTCGTGTGCCTGACAAGCATGCATGGCTAAGCTGCGTGTGGCTTCCTCCCAACGGATGGTTCGATTAGGTTTCTTGTTCTATTCAGTTGTTTGTATGTTTGGATCTTGTTAGCTTCTGACAATAGCTTGATAGATTGATGTATTGGTTGAGTTAAACAATTCATTTGTATGCCTTGAGTTTATTTGCTTTACAACTTGTGTTCAGTTGATGAAAAAACCTTGTAGCCGATTTGGGTGACTGAAGTGGGTAACTTGGTGTTCATAAATTGGGTATTTGAATTGTGCTAGCTGTGACGAGTTAGGCGTATAGGTTGTTGACAACAGTTTATCTTCAATTACTGTTTCAACTGATTTTCCAATACTATGTCTATGTGGTGTCCATTAAACGACTGAGTATTGCATAAGTCTAGAACCTGAAGTTTGGGAGGGAGTTACATCTTTATTTGATCTGTGTGTTTTCATTCTAGTTACTATCTAAGCAATTTAACTTTCCACCGGTTCCTCGTGGATACGGTACTCTACTTACCCTTACTAGTTAAGGTGTTTAAGGATTGTTTTTGACCGACCAAACGACATCGATCAGTGGCGTCGGTAGAGGTCGTATGGGATGATGTAAGAGAGGAAGAAGACGGAGGAGGACTGATTGGGATAGTTGAAATAGTTGCTGGTGATGATGGCGTTAATCAAAGAAGGAAGGACGAATGGAAGGGAATTAGGGTTTTCTCTTGTGCTGATGTGCGTGTGAAATGAGATGAGAAAGAGGGACTTATTATGTTAAAAAATACCCTTATCTTTTGAAATGTCACGTGTCACTTTCATATTCCTTTTAAGTCTACTTAGTCAAAATCACATTTTTATTTGATCT
This sequence comes from Smallanthus sonchifolius, assembly GCA_023525975.1. NCBI lineage: Eukaryota > Viridiplantae > Streptophyta > Magnoliopsida > Asterales > Asteraceae > Smallanthus > Smallanthus sonchifolius. The sequence goes on from CM042042.1 coordinate 915,221, forward strand.
TCCCCCCTCTCTCTCTATGTATATATATAGGGAGATGTTCATTACAGAACACTAAATAACTACGAGAACAAAAAGAACAAACTTAAATCTTTTAATTTCTTGAACCATGAATTACATTTTTAAAATTTTGTACTTCATACATACAAATATGCATGTTTATATTCATAAAACACCATTAAACAATATTTTTGATATGTTTTTATACATTTAAAAGTTTACCTACACATGTGTATATTATGTGTAGGTAAAATAACCTATATATCCTACACATTAATTACACATGTGTAGGTTGTATAAATAAACAAATTTTGTTAATTTTTTTTATAAATTCAATAAGAGACGAATAAACAATGCATTTTTATTATTTTCTTATATTTTAAATTTTTATAAGATGAAAAAATGATAGATTCATTTTGTTTTTCGTGTTCTTACAATATTTAGTGTTCTAAATTGAACATTTTCATTTATATATATATATATATATGAAATATATAGAATGAAAACTTATTCTACTTGTGAAATCTTTGAAAACTCATCATGTGATCCAGATTTATCCACCTCATCAGTTTGTCCTATAACCTTCAAGGGTATTACAGACAATTCCTATCCTCTCTTTCTCTCTCATGATTATGGCTGCTGAAATGACAACTCCATCTCTCTCCTTTAACTTTATAAAACACAATTATCAAAACTCCATTTTTGAAATTCTCAGATCTCCAAATCTGAAACCAAAAAAAGTTACTCATTTTCAAACTAACCTCTAATATTCCCTTAGAGGTTTGCAGAGTTACCAGAACGTGATGATGATCTCCGGCAACAACGTCGATGCACCCAAACAAACCCTAATTTTCTTTTTATCAACCTCCACCTCCCGCTCGTCTGCGTCCTTTCGGCGTACTGTTCCCTTTTAACCTTCATGGAGCAGAGCTTTACTCTGTTTTGAACCCTTGCCTCCAACTCCTCTGTTTACGTGAAGCGGAGCTTTTGAACCTTCATGAGTAGAGCGTGGTGAGGGAGGAAATAGACGAAGAACAGTGATGAGCAGAATCAATAAGATCTTGTACGAGGTTGTATAGGCACGTGCTTCATCGGTCAGAGTCGTAGGTTGTGGAGGTTTTGATTAAGATCGCATAGGACATCCTTTGCCTCAGCTGTCCACATCACCGTCGTTTGCAATGTTTGATCGCCATAAAAGGTATTCTTGTTCTTCCCCCTAACCCTAGCTTTCGATTATATTGTTTGAATCTGTCAATTGAAGGCACATATTGAAACAGTCAAAGCTCTTGGACCTCAATAATAGTGCGAATTTGAAAAGTCATCTGTAATTGATGTTTCCTGTTGATATGTTGTCTTTGGATGTGTGCGAAACTTACACATGAAGTAGTTTTAAGGAGTGTTTGGATATGGTTTAAACTGATTATTTGTACTTGGAATAATAATAATAATAATAATAATAATAACAACCTGTTTGGAGTGCTTGGGTACGAGTGATTATGATTATTAGATTATTTGTCCTTAAAACAATCAAATTTGGAGGATAGAAAACTAATTATGAAGATAAATATGAAATTTAATGCCTATCACAGTTTTAATCAACTGATTAATTGATCCTGATTTCAAAATGCATACTAAACACTCATTTTTAAATTATTTTTTTTTGCCCATTTAGGTCTAGCTTTTATTTTGTGATTGATATTTTCAAATCATAATTCACGTTGATCTTGAAGTTCATGCCAAATCTAGGGGAAACAATAAATAGGATGGTATCCCGCCTACCACAACACAGGTACTGCAAGTTCAAGATAGCTACATATATAACATCGATCTGGGCTATCTCAGCTATTCATACAGGTATAAATCCAAATCTCTTTTGATAGATACACATGTAACATTGTTAGCTACATATGTAACAACAATCCTAGTTACATATGTAACATTTTGCTAGTTAAATAATGTTTCTAGATGAATGTTACTTTTTTTCGCAGAGTTGAACTAATCGTCCCAAATTAGAACCTAATTGTCCAAATTAGAACCCATGAGACGAGAGAGAAAGAGAAGAAACGAAGCCACGGTTGTAATGAATTGTATATGTGATTTTTATGCTTTTTTGTAAAATTTACAAAGAATGATCATTTGAGTTTAAACTTGTGGCTTGTTGTTGTTTTTTTTTTCAAAACTTGACTTCATGTAATCTATAAATGAATCATAGTTTTAAGACATGAGAGTGGCAGTAACATAGAAATATTGTTTATAATAATAGTTAGCTACATATGTAACATCGTTAGTTACATATGTAACAATCGTATTTACATATGTGATTTTTATTAATTACATATGTAACATTTTGCTTGTTACATAATGTAAATATTGTAACACGATCATGGACCACAATTTAGCTTATGAATATGTAACATTTATTATCAGATGGTTAAATATTTGTTTAAAAAAATCACGTTTTAAACAAAAAATCGTCTTAAAAAATGGAACTAGAGATTCCAAAATTTGAAAAAAAAATTATACCTTGTTTTTATTGAACTTTATATTTATTTTTTTTAATATATAAAAAAGGTATCTTTTAATTGAAATTTAAATAATTAATAGGATTAAAAAAACAAAAGCAAAAAAAAGAGGCAAAAGAAAGTTGAAATGATAGGTTGACTTTTTAAAAGTAGAAAAAGTGGTTAGGAGGTAAAATGACAACAATGTTCTTGTCATTTAATTAAATGATAAATGAAAAAGATTTTATTTTTTTATCTTCTTTTAATCTCAACCATAAAAACTAAAGAAATTAATGAAACATGTGGTCTATATTGAGTTTTTATGGTTTTCTCTACTAGAGTGGGTTTTTATTTTATCCATGCTATATATATATATAGGGGAGGATGCTATATATATATATAGGGGAGGGTTCCAGAGAAAACCAAGAGCTAGACAAAAACTAAGAAAACCACTTTTAAACCATTGATCAACGGTTGAAATCCATCGATGGCAAATCTATAAATATTTAATAGATTATGAGTTTAATTAAATGCTACAAGTGTACATTTGGTAGATTGTAATTTTTTTAATTTTAGAAACAACTAAAATCCCTTAAATCTCTCTCTCTCTCTCTCTCACACACACACACATTCAAAATAATCTGAATGTGCAAGTTGTAACCGATTCATTTATTTGACTTTTTAAAAAAAAATTACTTAAGTGTTTACGTGTATGTAAGCAAGTTACATGTATGTTTACGTTTATGTAAACAGTAAACTATAACGAACAATAAGAAACCCACATGCAAATTACATAACTGATATATCTAAAAAACGTGTTTACGTATATGTCAACAAGTTACAGGTGTGTTTACGTATATGTAAACAATAAACTACAACAAAAAAAAGAAGAAACTCATAGACAAATTACATAAGTGATATATGTAAAAACATGTTTACGTATATGTAAACATGTTACAAGTGTGTTTATGTATATGTAGACGAAAAACAATTATGAAAAAGAAGAAACCATAGACAAATTACATAAGTGATATATGTAAACACATGTTTAAGTATATGTAAACAGATTACAAGTGTGTTTACGTATATGTAAACAAAAAAACAGTTACAAATAAGAAGAAACTCATAGACGAATTACGTAACTAATTAATGTGTAAACATGTGGGTTTATGTATATGTAATCCATTGAATTCACCATCATCTTCTTCGACTGAACATCTCATTCAACAACTCAAATTCCAATTTTTTCCTCAATTCCTCCACACACTCCCCCAAGTTCTCAGTCACACACACACAAAGATTTAGACAAATCACCTTTTTCAAATATAACAAAAATATGTGTGATTCTATCAAACTACTAAAAACGTAAATCGATTTCATCATTTGTGAATTATCATCAGAAAAGGACAAACACAACAAAATTAAACCTTAGTAATGAACTCAAGAAATTAAAGGAAGCTTCAATATCTTCTGTTTTTCAGAAAAGCTGCATCTAATCGACTCCTTTGCGTGTTCTATGCAATGTTGGTCTTCAACACTAACAAAAAAAAAATTAAAACAGGTTCTACTTCTAATTGAACCAACACAGGGGAACTTATGAAAAAACGTTTCAATAGATTTACATGCATGTGTAAAAAAACACTAAAGGACTACAATTATATAAAAAAAAAATACAAAAAAAATGCTAAAGAACTATAGTTATCTCAAATCGAAAAAACGAAGAGGTTCTAATTGATTCAATTGTCACATAAAAATTAATTTAAAACAAAAAAGATTCAATAATTTTTATTTGTTTTACATTACAATCATACAAAAAAAATATAGTTAGAACATAAAATTCATGTGAAAGTTTGTTACATATACATACCAACTGTGTTACATATACGTACCAGCCGTGTTACATATATATACGTACCACACTCTCTCTCATACCATTTCAAACTTAATAATTAAAAACTCATAAAAATTACTTTAAAGCCAAAAAGATCAATAAAATGTTTTAGTTTTACATTACAATTATACAAAAAAAATGCTAGAACATAAAATTCAAGTCAAAGTTTGTTACATATACATTACAACTGTGTTACATATACGTACCAACGGTGTTACATATACGTACCAACCGTGTTACATATACGTACCACCCGTCTAAATTTTTCACTAGGGTCCATGTTACTCCTTACAGGAAGTGGTGTTGATTTGCTGCTTGTTGAAGAAAGCTACAGCTTTATACCAATAATACGCAGAAGATATAAAGTTCTCGAAGAAATTACACACAACACCAAAAACTTTACCGGAATAATACGCAGAAGGTATAAAGTTCTCGAAGAAATTACACACAACACCAATAACGTCCGGAGATAACTTTCCCACAACCACCACCTAAACTTACAAAAAAAAGAGCCGGAGAGAATAAGATAATTAACTTTCTTGTTTAAACGAGGAAAAGTGGTGAAATTGACTTTATTGTTTGAATGAGGAAAAGTGGTGAACAAAATAAATAAATTAGAAATTGACTTTCTTATGTTAGGAGAGAGAATAAGATAATTAATGAACTTTAAATTAAAACACATATAAATACCTAAAATAAAATTTGCAAGTTTACTCAAATACCCTTTTGATAATTAGAAAAATAAATAAATTACAAATTATGTGATTGGTTGGATTATGGTTATGGTTATCACCTAAAAATGTGGTTAGGATTTGAACCCAACCCTATATTTATATATATATAGGGGAAGGATAATGAGAAAACCAAAAAAACTGCTCATTAAAGGTAAAAAAAATAATAAAAAAATCATAACTCAATATATAAATCAAAAACTAAAAAAGTGGTTCGGAGACCATGTTTCCCACATCATCCTCGTTCAAAAAAAAACTTCGAAAAATAGTTGGTTTAGCTTTAGGGTTTAGTTTAGATTTTAGGTTAGGTTTTTGGAGGAGGAGGGGTGGGTGGGGGGTTTAGGTTTATGGGGGGGGGGGGTGGGTGGGGTGGGATTAGGTTTTTGGGTGGGGGTGAGGTGGGGGGTTTCAGTTTTTGGGGGTGAGTTAGGTTTTTGGGGTGTACATGTACTACACATGTGCAACACCTTTAATGATGAGTTTTTTTGTTTTCTCAAGTTTCTTTTGGTTCTGGTTGTGTGATCACTCGAAGAAGAACAAAGAAAAACAAAAGGAGGGTTTTGGAGCTTTGCCTTTCTGCCATTTTAGAGACACGATTGTGCGTGGGTTCGTTTGACAAAAAGAAGAAACGGGGTACTCAAGATCGAGCTTTGGAGTAACTCTATTTAGTGATCTCTCTCATTTATCTTTGTTTATGATTTTATATGCTTGATGTTGTGTATGATGATTATTGTATGCCTCTAGTTTACCTAGAGAATACTTTGTATTGCTCTTGATTTGGTGATAGTGGATTTAAAGCATCTCTAGTAGTCTCGTGGTTTTTACTCTCTCGTTTAAGGGGTTTTCCACGCTAAAATTTCGGTGTCTCTCTATTTTATTTACATAGTGATTTGAGGCTGTTTTGGTTATTTTGGAATATTCTATTTGTTTGCATCCTAACAGGTTCATTCGGGTTAACCAAACGAAGATTAATTCCGTATTTTGTTGTTTACCATTTGTGGTCGGTTGCGGTTTTCCCATCAGATGCCACCCCTCTAACTCCAGTGCCACAACCACCACCAAATATTGTTGTGCCACGAAACAAGACCTAGATCTATCACCGACGAAAGTTGTTATTTTTCCTTGATCTGCTATCGTTATTCAGTGTGCCATTAAGTCCAATTGAGATTTAAGTTCTTTACCACGATGTTGTTGCTCTCTATGGTTATTCGGCCACAAAATGGGTTCCATCGGGGACTATCGTTCTGTAGCCACCATCATAATACATGATACCCCAACGTAACCACTTGAAAACAGATTGGTTCCAATTCGTTGACGATAACGATTTAACAAGGTTTAAAAAACAGAGCCGACTTCACCTTCAACTAGGAAAATCTATTGGCGAACAAATGTATATTTGTCGTATATCATCCTATATATTCTCTTCTAATACTATATGTATATCCCTTTGCATCTTCATATTTAAATATTGATTATGAGTTGTAGTCGGAGTATGATTACTAGTCTTGTAATCAGTAGTGGTTTGAGTTCAATAACATTCTCTCACGTTTCTCTCTCATTCTGTTCTGTTTCACCACAATATTAACTTGTTATCTCGATCAACAAAACAAATCCAAATAATGAAAAATAAATACAGAGGAAGAAACTGCTGACATAATTAAATCGAAGAAAATTACAAGTAGAAAAGGAGATACGAGTATATCAATCATTACTTTACAATAGGACCAGAATGAGTGCTTTTGACGAACTTACACGGGTCGAAACTCAAGACCACATATGATAAGGCCACACATCGTTCCTTTATAGGTTACGAATTTTAAATTCATGGAAATGCAACCATTTTGACGAATATGATTTGATTTGAATTTCCATACGTAAACCTCCATCCATCCATCCTCCCTCTCCCGAGGAACCCGATTAACATCATCTATATTCCATGGCCTCGAAGATCTAAAATAAACAACTTCACGCTGTTTATTTTTATGTAGATCTCGTACCATCACTGGACATCATCTATATTCCATGGTCAAGTTTAACAAGGAGGCAACGTGTGGTTGAATGAAGTTATGGGTGCTTCCTAAGTCGACGAGAATGCTAACCGGTGAGATTCATGGAAGTGGCGGTAGTCATCCCGAAGAAAATTGCCGGCGAGATAGAAAGGAAGCGTGGAATAGCCAAACTATCCTCAAGCAATGGTAAGGGGTTATGGGTTTGAACATCAGGGGTCTTATCCACAATTAGTAAAAATTGGGGTGGATTACACTAGTGACCGGGCACGTACCGTTCGGGACAGCGAAAACAGAGTCCGGCAGCTCGTCTCTGTTGTAACTGTTCTAGTGAGAGTCTGGCGGTTGGGAGGCCCGATGTTGCGACGGTGGGAGTAGTCAAAAGAGCTGGAGGATCAGTGGTTGGGGTTGGTAAAAGAGCCGACGGTTTAGTCGTTGGAGTGGTGGTCGTCGACAAGGCAAGTGGTGTAACGACGCCAGCGGATTTGTCTTCCACGAGTTTGGCAAGACCCACAACTTGCTGAAAGGAAGTCGGTTTAAGGATCGTTAGTTCCTGCTGGATATCGGACCGGAGGCCCAAAATGAAACAATTGAGCAAAGCTTCCGGCAGAAGGCTGACGACAAAATTACTCAAACGCTCGAAGTCGACAACATATGCGAGGACGGTGGTGGTTGACGGAGCTTGAACAAAGCCGTTTTGATGGTTCTCATAAGATGAAGGACCAAAGCGGAGTTCGAGAGCTTTGGAGAACTCGGGCCAAGTTGTAAGTAGGTTGTTGTTGGCAAGGTATTTGTACCGACTGAGAGCTTCACCGGTAAAACAAAATTGAGCCAAGGAAAGGCGGTGAGCGGGTAGTACGGAGTAGTACTCGAAGTAATTTGTAGCTTGAAATAGCCAGGCAAGTGGGTTTGAACCATCAAAAGAAGGTAAGTGGATTTTGGGTGGCCGGATGGTCGTATGCTGTGGGGGGTTGGTGCCTACTGGTGGAGTGGTGTTCGGCAATGGGGTGGTGTTCGGTGGTGGGGTGGTGGTGGCGTTGGAATGAGACGAACCATGGTCGGAGGAAGGTTGGTTATGGCATCAGCTACATGCATGCTTAACGTGGAAAACAAATAACTGATGTGAAGACTTCTTCCAGCTTGTTAGACTAAGTAATAGTTTTGTATTCTAGAGGATGTAATCTGTAACTTTCAGCTCTTTATAATGAGCTCCTATGTATTCACTTTTCATCAATACAAAAACTTATTACAACTAAATACACCTTCTCGGTTCATCTTGGTATCACAGCCAAGTCCAATCATCTTCCCTCTTCACCTTTTTTTTTCCGATCAGATCTGATGGCAGCTCTTGCCGCCTTATCCTCTGCTGAGAAAACCGGCCATAACAGCCACAAATTCTCCTTCACCCTTACCCCCACAAACTATGGGTATTGGAAAGCTATGCTTGAACCCTTCCTTATAACCAACAACCTATTTGACTATGTTAATGGGACGACTCCCTGCCCTGAACCAACAATTTTGATCGAACCCTCCAAATATGGAGAAGCCTCTACCACCGACAACCCTAACCACCTCCGCTGGATTGCCAATGATGCGCATGTTCGGAGAGGCCTCGCTTCAACATGTTCAGGGAACAACTTCCAGGGACCTTTAGCTTTCCCTAGAGCGTGCCTATGCACCAAATACGGCTTCACGTGAGTTTACCTTGAAACTTCAACTGCTAAGAATCATGATGAAGGGCGATGAAACCCCTGTTAATTACCTTTCCCGAGTTATTGAATACGCTTCAGCCCTGGCAAATATAGGCGAGCCCATGAAGGACAAGGACCTGGTTATGCTAACTGTTTATGGCTTGCGTGATGAATACAGCGGGCTCAAATCTAACCTATTGGCGCGCAGCCCGCCAATCACCTTCAATGAACTTCCTGGCTTGCTCTCTGACCATGACTTTATGCTGCACAAATCCCCCTCTGATGTATCGGGTCACCCCTCTCAGGTCTTTGCTGCCACCACAGGTACCCCTCCTCTTACTACTACTTCTCTTACACAGGTTCAGCAATTGGCCACTCAATTTGGGTATCAATTGAACCCGATCAGCCAACCTTTCACCCCACCACAGGCTCTTTATGCCTCTCGACCTGCGCCAAACCGTAACACTCGTCGGGGAACCTACCGTGGGTCATACCGTGGTGCTAATAGGGGACGTGATACTGCTAGACCTGCTGCCTCCTGTCAATTTGCGTGGGCCTCCACTCAGAACATGGTATATGATCATTGTAACCGTTGTGGCATTGGTCACCTACCATCCCAATGCCCGAACCACACTCCTGTTACCACTAGGGCTGCTCCTTAGGCGAATTATGCCTCTTTTTTGGACACTAGTTCTACTTCCGGGACTACTTGGTTCCCAAACACAGGTGCTAATGGCCATGTTACCCCTGACTTACAAAATCTTGACAACTCCAAGGTATATTTAGGTATTGATTCACTCCACGTTGGTGACAGTACGCCCTTACCCATTTTACACATTGGTTCTTCCAAATATTTCTCACCTAACAAAACATTCAAATTGTCTGATATCCTTCATGTACCTGCAATTCAAAAGAACTTATTATCTGTTAAACAATTCTGCTTAGATAATGATGTTTATTTTGAGTTTCACTCTTCCTTTTTTGTTGTTAAGGACGAGTCTTCACACACTACCCTACTTATGGGTCCAAGTGATAATGGCCTCTACTCGCTTCACCTTCCACAACTAAAGTCTATTCCCAAGCAAGTCTTCTTGCAAATAAAGCTTCATCTACCATTTAGCATCTACGTCTCGGACACCCTCATGAACGTGTTTTTCATTTGCTTGTTTCCAATAATTCCTTACCTGTTTCTTCTAAATTTTGTTCCTCCTTATGTAATGCTTGTCAAATGGGAAAATCATCCATACTTACCTTACATAATTCTACTTTTAAAAGTCATAATGTTTTGGATTTAGTATACTGTGATGTTTGGAGACCTTCCCCTACTGTATCTCTTGATGGACACCGTTTCTTTCTGTTATGTGTGGATCACCACTCCCGTTTTATGTGGTATTTTCCGCTTATCCAAAAATCGGATGTTTTTACCACCTTTACCAACTTTGTCACTATGGTTGAACGTTAGTTCAACACTAAATTAAAAAGTGTGCAAACTGATTGGGGGGAGAGTTTCGTAACCTTTCTCCCTTCTTCACCAAGCTTGGTATAATTCATCGGCGTTCCTGTCCTTACACTAGAGAACAAAATGGGTTTGTTGAACGCCGTAATCGTCATGTTGTGGAAACAGGGCTTGCCCTCCTTGCCCACTCTTACCTCCCACACCGTTTCTGGCACTTTGCTTTTGAAACTGTCGTCTATCTTATCAATCGCCTTCCATCCCGAACCTCCTCCAATAAATCACCCTTCCAACACATTTTTCATCATAAACCATATTACTCGTTCCTCCGTGCCTTTGGGTGTCAATGTTTTCCATACCTACGTCCGTATAACCGTCACAAAATGGACTTTCAATCCACCTCTTGTTTTTTCCTTGGTTACAGCCCTCATCATCACGGTTATCGTTTCTTTGACCCCACAACAGAAAGAATATATATTGTTCGACATGTGCGGTTCAATGGAACGGTCTTCCCTTTCCAAATACCCATTTCCCCAACATCTCCATCACCCGCTACCCTACCTCTCCATATGTGTCCACTTTTCCCGACCCCATTCCACCCACCACCCCTGCTCCACTAAATACATCTGTCCACATTGATCCTTCCTTTACTGCTACTACCCCCACTACCTCTGAACCATCATCTCCACAACCCTCTACCTCCTCACACTCCACGTCATCCTCATCCCCACCTATCTCACCTTCCTCGGCCTCTAGTTCCTCACCACCAAACATTCCTATCCCACCTCCGCCACCCCCACGACCTCAACCATCTCACCTTCGCCAAAATCCCAAACGTACCACCCCCTATAATCCCTCTGCCTACACAGCCACCTCATGCTCACCTCCCACCGAACCTACCTCTTTTACCGTCGCCAACAAATCCCCGGAGTGGAGTCTTGCCATGACCGGGGAGTTTGAAGCACTTTGTAAGAACGGCACATGGTCCTTGGTTCCCTATGTCCCTAATACTAATGTTGTTAAATGCAAGTGGGTTTACAGGTTGAAGACAGATCCCCACGGCATGATTACTCGGCATAAGGCACGCCTTGTTGCAAAAGGGTTTACGCAACAGCCTGGTGTAGACTATCATGAGACCTTCAGTCCCGTTGTCAAAGCCACAATGATCCGGGTTCTTTTGTCCTTTGTTGTGACAAATGCTTGGTCTTTTCGTCAACTAGATGTACAAAATGTGTTCCTACATGGTGATTTGACTGAAACTATTTATATGAACCAACCATCCGGCTTTACAGATCCAGGCAAACCAAATCATGTATGTCTTCTTCTTAAGTCTCTTTATGGGCTCAAGCAAGCCCCACGGGCATGGTTCCATCGGCTATCAACTGCTTTATCCAGGCTTGGTTTTCGGGGCTTAACGACGGATCCTTCATTATTCATTATGAACCACCATGGAATTCTTGCTTATGTTCTTGTATATGTTGACGACATTATCATCACTGGCAACAACTCGGCTGCCATTGACAACATCATTCAACAACTCAGCTCTACCTTTGCCATTAAGGATCTCGGCAGGCTTCATTATTTTTTAGGGATTGAAGTCATTCACCATAACAACGATCTTATCTTGTCCCAAAGGAAGTATTTTTTGGACATCCTTCAACGATCCGGTCTCTCAGATTGCAAACCAGTGTCCTCTCCTATGAGTTCCTCTCAAATGTTAACTATTGATGACAGTCCACCTCTCTCAGACCCTGTGCGGTATCGCCACGCTGTTGGAGATTTACAGTATGCCACTCTCTCTAGCCTGGATATTGCTTTTGCTGTCAACCGTGTTTGTCAGTTCATGAATGCCCCCACAGAGAATCATTGGTCGGTTGTTAAACGCATTTTGCGCTACTTAAAAGGGACCACCAACTTAGGTCTTGTTCTGCGTCACACATCCGGTTCCTCTTTGCAGGCTTTTACTGATGTTGACTGGCAAAACCAGCACTCCACGGTTCAAGCTTTTTCTGATTATGATTGGGCGGGCTGGCTAGTCGACCGTCGTTCCACTGGGGAGTTTGCCATTTATATTGGATCGAATCTCATCTCTTGGTCTGCCCGTAAACAATGAACCGTTTCAAGATCTTCAACTGAGTCTGAATATAAGGCTCTTGCTGATACCGTGGCTGAATTGATTTGGCTAAAATCGCTGCTACATGAACTTGGATTCCCAGTCAAACAGTCTCCTATCCTTTGGTGTGACAATCTGGGGGCCACCTACCTTTCTGTCAATCCTGTTTTCCATGCTCGAAAAGAACACATTGAGGTTGACTTTCATTTCGTTCGTGAACAAGTGGCTCAAAGAAAACTAAATGTTTAGTTTATCTCTACAAGTGATCAGGTTGCAGATGTCTTCACCAAGCCTCTACCCTCTCAGCGATTTATGTTTTTAAGATCCAAGTTGCAGGTCTCTTCCAGGCCTCAACTTGCGGGGGAATGTTAGACTAAGTAACAGTTTTGTATTCTAGAGGGTGTAATCTGTAACTTTCAGCTCTTTATAATGAGCTCCTATGTATTCACGTTTCATCAATACAAAAACTTATTACAACTAAATACACCTTCTCGGTTCATCTCAGCTCTTTATGCACTTGTATTGTTAACCGGGTCAAGCCCTGGATTGTTATTGGGTCGGTTCTGCTAGATCAGGTCATGGGTCGTATCAAATGATATATAATTTCTCTTAATCAAAATGTGTAAGTTTGACCGGTTTGTAAATCAAGAGATATTATTCTTTGAAATTATAAACTAAACTTGTTATTATTTACTATTTTATGTATGTAACATATGATATGGGTCGAATATAGTCAAATGGGTCAGCACGGGTAATTAACTGTTATATATAACCACCAGATTTGGCGGTTAATTACCTGTAAAAGTGCAAGTATAAATAGGAGTGGCGTGAACACTGGTAGGTGTCTGAATATTGTTCATATGGATGTATTAAGAAATTATCATTTACTGCATATATGTAAATCGCATCTTTGTCAATTGTTCTTTCATTCAATTCTCATTTTCTTTCAATCCGTTAACCTATCATTAAATTGATCTCCCACTAACAGTTATAGCCTTTTATGCCTCGAGTGTGTTATGAATTAACTATCTCAAAGGTAGCAAGAGTTAAAGGCAGACCACTCTAACAGTTATAGCCTTTTATACCTCGAGTGTGTTATAAGTTAACTATCTCAAAGGTAGCAAGAGTTAAAGGCAGACCACTCTATCAATTATAGCCTTTTATGCCTCGAGTGTGTTATAAATTAACTATCTCAAAGGTAGCAAGAGTTAAAGGCAGTAGTACCTGTATGCCGTCTATAAACCGTAGTGGTGCCTCGTATGCAAAAAGTGAAACTCTTAACTTCTCCTGTAAAAGCAAGCGTCATTTTATATGAACTTTTGATTTGATTATGTGTATTAAATAAATGACGAACGCATACGCCTAAGTATGCTCTTGGTTTAAAAAAAACGTTGTGAGGCACCGCCTTAAGCGCGAGGCGCTGGGCAAAACGCCTCGCTTCGGGTGGAGCGCTCGAGCACATGAAGCGGCCTGAAACAAGGCTTCAGGCGTGGAGCGCGAGCCGATGCGAGGCAGCGTTTAATGTATTTATTAGGGCCGGTCTATAATTTGGGCTTTAGATCAGTTGGACATGGACAATTAAAAGGGTTGGCCCATCATTTAAACCAATTTGGGCTTTAAACCTGCGACCAATTTAAATCAGCAAGACCATTCAATAACCCTAAATCAGCGACGCTGATTGATTAGAGACAATTATTTATGTTTTTATGAATGTTTAATTATGTTCTAAACTTTTAACTTCTAAGTATTAAAGTATGTTTTGTGTGTATGATTAAGAAGTGAAATGTGTCATGCATTATAAACTTTTTATAATTTTTTTTAGTTTTAGCACCTCGCATACGTGAAGCCCTCGCCTCGCGCTTGAGGCGTGACGCCTCGGATTTTAGGACCGAAACGCTTCACCTCCCATGGCGCTTTCTTAAACCAAGAGTATGCTCACATAAGGGCAAGGGGTATGGTCCATGAGGGAGACCCATGGGCCACTCACGTTCACAATAACACCGCTCCCTGACTTCTACGTGACACTCACTTTTTTCTACACTGACCATACCCCTCAGCTATTTAGAGTGGGGGTGTACTGAGTCCGCTACTCAAAAGTTAATAGGCGTTGATTAAACGCATAATCGTTCTTTGGGACTGCAAATCGAAGGAATTTATTTAACAGAAACGATACGAATTATTACCTGGATTTCGCGACGTAGGTCCTGGTTTTCGAGGTCGGCGACACGACGGAGGCGCCTCTGGCGTTTTCTTAAGAGGGACACCGCCTCTCGCAACTTCTTAAAATCCTCCTGCTTCGGCTGAACAACATGATCCATTTCGTACAAAACCCCCCGAATTAATCTAACAAAACCTTAACACAAATCTGCAAAACGAATCTGTGAAAAAATCGCACCAACGAGAGAGAAATCCGGCAATTATTGTGGTGTAAAGGTTGAGATGCCCAATCTATCATTACATCTTGTCATGTAATTTCGCTTTTGCCCTTCGACTATGTACTCTTTCATGCTCCTCCATGTCAGCGTCACATCAGGGGTTTTTACTGTCTATTTTCATTAAAGTGCGTAATGATTTCACTGTCACGTTATCCACATTAATGGGTGAACTTATTTTTTTAATTTATTTTATTAAGTTTTTTTAAACAACATTATTATTTTTTTTAATAATTATTTATCATCCGAAATGTCGATCAACTCTGTTTTCGATAAAAATAGTTTTTTTGAAAACAACTCCGTTTTCGTTAAAAATTATACCTAGATGTTCAGAAAAATAAAATAAACAAGCCCGTGTATTTTGTTTTTTTTTTAATAATTAACGAAAATGAGTTATTTGAGAAAAACCAAAATAATTCCTAAACTAAATATCTAATTAAAAAAACAAAAAAAGAAATGATTTGTTGTCTCATTGTGATTGGTGATACTTTTGCCCCCTTTGCCGTGAACGTGGTCACCCCCCCCCCCCTCCCGCCTGCAGGGGCGGTGTTCCATGCCAGTGAACTAGCCAGGTGGCTCACGCCTCCACTACGGATGGCCTTCATGTAACCTTGTTTTTAAGTGTAAACAATTTTAGTTATTTTATTTTCAATTGAGTTCCTTTAAACTTTTCAGTTCAATAAAAAAATTTAGGTTTTTTCCTAAAAACTTTTTTTCTACCTTTTAAAAAAATGATTTCTTTACTTTTTTAAAATCATTTTTTTTTGTAAAAATGTCTTTTTTGAAACTTTTTAAAAACATTTTTTAACCTTTTAAAAAAAATAATTTTTTTTCATAAAAAATGCTTTTAAGTTCAATTTTTTTTGTTTTTTTTTTAATGTTTTTATTAACTATTTTAAAACGCTTTTTTTAAACAGTTCACTATTTTAAAAACTAGTCTATTTAAAAAAGTAAAACAAAAATGCGTTTTTAAAATGGTCAAAAAACATTTTACGAAAAAGCTAAAAAAACGTTTTTTATAAAAAAAACAAAAAATGTTTTTAAAAACGATTTTTTATGAAAAAATATTAAAAAATACTTTTAGAAAAGTTAAAAAACGTTTTAAAAAAGGTTCAAAAAAGACGTTTTTACGGGAAAAAAAAACAAAAAATAATTTTTAAAAGGTAAAAAAATAACGTTTTTTAAAAAATTAGAAAAAAGTTTTTATTGAACTGAAAAAGTTAAACTAATTTATATAGAAATAATGACTAAAATACAATCTTAGTGACTGATATGTTAAAACATTCATTTTTAGACTAAAATGGTTAAACAGGTCAAATCACAGGGGTGAAAAGTGAAAATTTACTCTGCAGTTAAATATGGTTTTCATTCCTATGATGACTCAAATAACCATTTTAGTTCAAAAGTTTAAATTTGACTTTTTTAACTCAATAGATGCTTGTATCATCATCCACTAGTTCTGTTAAATATTGTGTGAAAAGACAAAAATACCTAATTAATAATAAAATAAATAACATTAAAAAATATATATTTAAACCTTCACCACCCTCTAATTTTTCTCGACAACAGGTAAAAAAACAAAGAAATACTATTGATTAGTGGTTTTATTGGTGCAGAATAAAACTTGTAATAATATATCTATACTAGTTAATAAACAAGTAAAATAAGAGTACACTTGTCATAATTGTATACCTCCTCATTCTCATTTCCCCGCATCTCTCCTATTAATAATTAACTCCGCTATTTTAGGCAACTAAATTAATTATGTGTTTCAATTTTATTCTATAGATTTTTAATTTAAAACTGTGTTTATCATCAATTAAATTGTTCAATCATATTTATATGAATTTACAAACTGTAAACAAATTTATAGAAAGGTAGGATCATAATAAAAAAAACATTTGATCATATATTATATATTCATATTGTTTCATGACGAGTGTATGTATTAACATATTAAATTACATTTGATTGAACCCATGTAATACAAAGACACAAATTTTTTATTAGTAAGTATATAATATTACATTTATTCAATCTGTGTAATACACGGGATTCTAAGCTAGTATGAAATAAGAAGAAACTAAAAAGTTCAAAAAAGATGTACATCACTCTCGCTAGGAATAAAAATAAGTAAAAAAGAAAAACAAATCAAATTATTAAGAATATTTATAAAAGTAAGGTATCTATAAAAGTCATGGCCACAAACTAAAGTTGTTAATTGAGCAAGGCATATGGAATTGAATCCAATACCAAACCCAACCTTTTTTTTTAAGTTTTATACGCACATGGAATGATGGTTTATAATTCATAATGTTGGCAAATTAACTTCACATTATAATACATAAACTATTACAAAAATAAACTTTCTGTGAAACCAACTACTTCCATTCCCGTTAACAATGGCTTTTGCTGAAACCATTGCTCCTGCCCTCCTCAATGTAATTTTTGAGAAGTTGGCCAATGAAGCCTTCAACAAATATGTTCGGTCTCAGGGAATTCACTCCGAGCTCAAGAATCTGGTGAGGACTTTGTCCCGGATCCAAGCTCTGCTTAATGATGCTTCTCAAAACGAAATAAAGGATGAGGCTGTTTAACAATGGCTCAATGATCTCCAACATTTGGCTTACGATATCGATGACGTGCTCAACGATGTGGCTACCGAAGCTATGCATCGTGAACTGACGATATCGATGACGTGCTCAACGATGTGGCTACCGAAGCTATGCATCGTGAACTGACCAACAAATCAGGAGCAATCACCAGCAAGGTAAGAATGCTCATCCCAACTTGCTGCACGAGTTTCTCTCTAACTCATAGACTGCATCACAAGTTAGATAGTATTACCAACGAGTTAGAACAGCTATATAAAGCAAAATCTGATTTAGGTTTGATTGTGAAAGATGAAAGGCCTAAAAATACTAGTAGGAGAAACAAAACCTCTTTGCTAGAACCTACTGTTATTGGACGAGAAGCTGAGAAAGAGAAATTGCTCAACAAGTTGTTGCGGGATGAACCATCTAAGGAAAACTTTAGCATTATACCCATAGTTGGTATGGGCGGGGTTGGTAAGACCACTTTAGCTAGACTTTTGTATAATGATACACGGGTGAAGGATGAGTTTGAACTCCATGCATGGGCTTGTGTGTCTGATGATTTCGATATCTTTAAGATAAGCAAAACTATATTTCAAGCTGTGTTTGGGGAAAACAAAAAATTTGAAGATTTAAATCAGCGTCAAGTGGCTCTTAAAGTTAAACTTAAGGATAAACGGTTTCTACTAGTACTTGATAATGTGTGGAATCAAAATTTTGATGATTGGGAAAAACTAGTGCGTACATTTCATTCGGGGGCTCCTAGAAGTAAGATAATCATGACAACCCGCAAGGACCAATTGCTCAAAAAGCTAGGTTTTGATCATTTGGATCCTCTCAAGAGTGTCGCATGAAGATGCTTTGTCTTTACTTGCTTTACATGCATTGGGTGTAAATAACTTTGATTCAGATCCAATACTTAGACCACTAGGTGAAGGTATTGTGAAGAAGTGTGGTTTTTTGCCTTTGGCTATAAAGGCAATTGGAAGACTATTGAGGACAAAAACAGATGGAGAAGATTGGGACGAAGTGTTGAATAGTGAGATATGGGATTTGAAAAATTCTGATGAGATTGTTCCAGCCCTTAGGTTAAGCTACCATGATCTTCCTACCGATCTCAAGCAGTTGTTTGCGTATTGTTCTTTGTTCCCTAAGGACTTTATGTTTGACAAGGATAATCTGGTTTTGTTATGGATGGCAGAAGGGTATTTGAAACAGTCAAATGCAAACAAGTAATTAGAACACTAGGGTCATGAATACTTTGAGAAATTGTTATCAAGGTCTTTATGCACCTAATGACGGGCCTTTGTTTGTGATGCATGACATGATTAATGACTTGGCCACATTTGTTTCTAGAGATTATCTTTTACGGTTTGACAAGAAGATGGAGATGGCAGACGAAACTTTAGCAAAGTACCGACATATGTCATTTATTCGTGAGGAATATGTAGGTTATCAGAAGTTTGAGGCCTTCAAGAGAGCTAAAAGTTTGAGAACATTCTCAACTGTATATGCCGGGGTGGATCAAAGTTGGAAGCGTTTTTACTTATCTAATAAGATTTTGGTTGACGTGCTTCATGAGTTGCCACTATTAAGGGTTCTTTGTTTGAGTCGCTTTGAGATAAGCGAGGTACCATATTTTATTGGTAGTTTGAAGCACTTGAGGTATCTTAATTTATCTCAAACTAAAATCAAAGAGTTACCGGATAATGTGGTAATCTTTATAATTTACAGACATTAATCATTTTTGGGTGTGAGAGCTTGACTAAGTTGCCTAAAAGCTTCTTAAAGCTCAAAAAGTTACGATTACCGCTTTTGAAGAAGCTTCCCTTGGGGATTGATGAGTTGAGCAGCTTACAGACTCTCACAAAGATCATTGTTGTAGGAGGTGGTGGCTTTGCAATAAAGAGTCTAAGAATGCTTAATAAGTTAGAGTTGAATGGGACGATTATTCTCAACAAGAAACACTTGAAAAAGATGTTCTTAGTGAGTTGAAGCCTGAAGCTGATAGGTGAAAGAGCTTGAAATTGTGTCATATGGGGGAACAAAGTTTGCAACTTGGGTAGGGGATCCCTCTTTTCAACAATTGGTTCATGTGTCAATACGTGGCTGTAGAAAATGTACGAGTTGTTTATTCAAGGCATGGATGAGATAAAAGTTGTAGGTCTGGAGTTTACCGGCACTACTACTGTTGTTGCCTTTCCTTAACTTGAAATTCTAGGGTATGAAGATATGCGGGGGTGGGGAGTAGGGCTGTGCATGGTGCGGTTATGGCCATTTCGAAAACCCAAACCGAAAGCTCAGTTACGGAAAAATCCCTACCTATCGGTTATGAATGGTTTGGTTAACCACAATAGTGGATCGGTTATGGTTAATTAACCAATGTATTCAGCTTGGCTTTTATATCAAAGTTTAAATTACCAAATCAAAAGCAAAACTACAAGCCATGAGACATTACAGGCCTTATCAACTTTGGCTTTATGTCATCGACTGATTTTGCTTTAGGCAACTCCCTGCTCCTTAATTATAAGGGGGGAAGGAAAGCTCACAAGCTTTAGTGGGTCGATGTGGGATAACCTCCAATAGCCAAATAAATATCCAACTTATCAAATACTATTTATAAATAGAAGGACTATGCTTGGTGGGTCGATGTGGGAACAAAATGAGAAGCTTCAACAGATTTACTAATATCTTCAGTAGAAGACTTCAAAGTTTAAATTATACAAGTGTAAAGGTTCAGTAGACTACGAAGAAATTCAACAATTACAAAATATGAAAATATAGGCTCTATTCTTTTTGGCTTCATGTTTTAGGGGACCATACTGCATTATTGTCTTATCTTTGAAGGGCCACAAAAGTTTTATTTTCATTAGACCTATTGTTAATCTTGGATAAAACTAGTTTTTCATAATATATAAAACTAGTTTTTCATAATATATATATATATATATATATACACTACGCAAATGTTTCAAGTTCGGTTCGGTTTCGGTTAAATCGGTTAATCAAAGCTTCATAACCGTAGCCATAACCGATTGGTCGGTTAACCAAAACTTCGTAACCATAACCATCGGTTAAAATCGGTTCGGTTAAGTCGGTTATCAGTTATGGCGGTTAATTTGCTCACCCCTAGTGGGGAGTATGGTCAACTAATAGCGAGGCTTTAGATGTGGTGTTTCCATGCCTTCGAAAGCTTCAAATAAAAAGTTGTCCCAATTTGATTGATGTCTCCCTTAAAGCAATGCCTTCACTAAAGGTTCTAGAAATATGTGAATGTGGTGATAGTTTGTTGAGAATTCCCGTTCATGTAGCTTCATTAGTGGCTGAGTTAGAAATAAGATCTATTTCAGGGCTTACAGAAGAGACGTGGAGAGGTGTATTAGAGTATCTAAGGGCAGTTGAAATTAAGTATATGGAAATGTAATGAAATAAGATACTTGTGGGAATCAGAAGAAGAGGCAAGTAAGGTTCTTGTGAATTTAAAGGATTGTGTGTATTTGAATGTAATAATCTAGTGAGTTTAGGAGAGAAAGAGGAGGAAGATAATTTAGGGAGCAACCTCCTATCATCTCTTAAGCTGTTGGTGGTATGGGATTGTGAAAACATAGAGTGTTGTTGTTGTCCAAACAGCAATAACATTGAGAGATTGATTATCAAAGACTGTAGTAGATCTATTACACATGTCTCCTTCCCAAAAACAGAAGGAGGCCAGAAACTCAAGTCACTTGATATTGATGATTGTCAGAAACTACAGGAAAAGATCAACAACATAGAGTGTTGTTCCTTCATCTCTTACAACACTTCGAATACACGGATTTGATAAACTAGAATCACTTTCAATGGGACTCCAGCACCTCAAATCCCTTTAACATCTCCTCATTATCAAATGTCCAAATATGATACATCTACCAGAGACGTTGTTACCTTCACTTTTGAGATTGAGAATATATGAATGTCGAGAACTAAGTAGAAGGTGTAATGGAAGAGGCTCCCACTACTGGCTCCTCATCTCTCACATCCCGTGCATCAGCACAGTAGACTAGAAAAGGTATTTGTTTGTATTAAATGCCCTTTTGACTTTTCGATTTATATGCATTAATTAAATACATCATTTTGCTTACCATTAAACAACTAATTTTACATTTTATACAAGTTAATTATTTAGAAAAAAAAATGTGATTTATCATATACCCTTAAGGTCTTTATTCATCTCCTTTTGAAATAAATTACCTTTAAAATTATGCAAATATGAGATTTATCTTTCTATTAATTACTTCCTTTTTTTCTTTCTAGATGGTGATTGAACTGAACGAAGAAAGAGAGTTTGTTGTTTAAAGCAAGAAGCAGATTATGTTGGAACTTGTTAATACTCGTTAATCTTTAATTATGTTATAGCAATAGATGATTAGATATGGAAGTATTTGATAATACTTACCAATTCCATGATTAACTTGGAATTTATGACAAATTTAAACCTGTTATTATCCAATAGTCATTATGAATTTCAAGATGTATAATCAACTTTGGACTCAAACCATGGTATGTTTGACCAAAAAAGTCAATCCTAGCTTTCACAGTAAACCTTGGTATTTAGTGTTATCAAATATTGAGTGATCTCTTTTATCAATAGCAGTGAGGTGTGCAGCAGAACAGAATGCAACTTCAGAAAGTGAGATTATTCTGAATTTGCCATTTAAAACAAAAGGTGATCTAATGACCAAGACATTTGGAAGGTCAAATGGTGTCGATTAGTAAATCCACTTGTGTTTGATTGCACATACACGACTGCAAAACAAAGCATAAGTTGTTTTGATATGAAAATAATAGTTAGAGGACTAAAAGTGTAATTCTTGAAAGTTGTATTAGTTTAGCTTGTTATGTCTTTTTGTATTGTTGAGGGACTTGTTTTGTAAAATGGCCAACTAACTTCTGTTAGGTAGGTCATGAAGTGAACTTAACGGCCATTTCTAGTTGTAATGAGATTACGCAATTGATGAGAAATTCTTTTCTCTGTCCAGATCTTTCCTTCTTTTGCTATCATGTTTTTAGAACATAATTGGAATTGAATATAGAGAAATAGTAACATATTAGAACACTAGGTTAAAATCTCGTGTATTACATGGGTTGAATAAATAAAATGTTATATACTTAATTAGTAATAAAAAAATTATATTTTTAAAAACCCGTGCAATACACGGGTTGAATATACTAGTGTATTACATCGGTTGATTAAAATATAATGTAATTTGTTAACACACACTAGTCAAAATATGTCTTTAAAAAATGTAATTTGTTGTGACAGTTATAAGCTCCGTTAATTCATATTAAATTCATTTTATTGATGATACAATAATTATTTATAATATAATAATAAGTATCTGTAATTAGATTTATACTAAACATCTAAAAATAAATTCTTTTGATATCATTATTTAATAGGAGAGAGAGACGGAAAAATAATGATAAAAATGAACCACAAACTGACCCGTGTCCATAGGATTTTTATTTGTTAATACAAAGATTATTATTTAATATCATTATTTAATAAAAGAGAAGAAACGAAATAATTAATAATTAATAGGAGAGAGGCGGGAAAATAAGCATGAAGAGTAACCAGAGAGTGACACGTGACACAAAAGATTTTTATTTATTATGTTAGTAAGATATGTGTAAGAAGCGAATTGGTTACGACGGTTGACACGAATATGTAATAAATCTTTACTTAACAAACCGGTTTTTTTTACAGGTTTGTGGAGGTGAAGCATTAAAATCGTTTTCATAACGTTTCTAGAAACCATATCACCTTTGTTTACTCGTGGTACACTAGAAGAGCTAGAACAAAGAATCTCAAGGCTCCAACAACTTAAAGAAGCCGAATCTGAACTAAAAAGGACAAGAAAAGGGAAACAACTTAAGAACATATTAACAATTAAAATGTTATAGGAACCAAGTTTTTTTGTGCATCAATATGCCTAACCTTGTATAATTCATGTTTTTGTTGCATCTCATCATTGTTTTTGTAACATTTTAGATTACAATCATAAAGTTTCTGATGTTCATTTAATAGTTTTATCCTTGAAGATGTAAATGTAGACATCTTGAGAAGAAAAATATTGAGATTGATATTCAACCCTGTTTATTAAACAAAAGAATGATAAATAAAAAAATAGTTAACTCTGTATATTTATTGATTAATTTGAAGTTACTAACATCAAGGTTGAGATGGCCGAGTTGGTCTAAGGCGCCAGATTAAGGTTCTGGTCCGAAAGGGCGTGGGTTCAAATCCCACTCTCAACATATATTTTTCTTTTTTGTTCATTTTACAAAAGACCACCTTTTAGAACTTAATAATGACATATTAGTCCCTAAACTAGTAATTGTATCAAATTTTATATAAAAATGTTGTAACTTTTTTATTTAATAAGATATAAAGTAAATTAACTAGCATTAAAGAAAATAGTAAGTTTGGTCAAATATTATATTCAATTATGAGGGTATAACGAGCTTATCAATCACCTTTATCGTCATTTAAACTGGAAAAGATGTTCTGATTATCATTTCACCCATGATGTTTTGAAATAATTGTCCAAATGTGAGTCGAATATGTAAAATGAACCGATGTGTGTTATAGATTTCATCAAGAACATGTTTCGTAAGCAAAACTTATAGAACTTTCGGTTTGCATGCTAGTCATTCAAGACACTAAATCATGGGATTTGGTTAGATGTTTGTTTATGTGAAAAAAAATAAATTTAATAGCCAGATTTACATTTGATATTGATAATAAAGAAAGACGATTACAACAAAGTGGCAGGTAAACGGGCAACAAATTGCGTCGCAATCCCCTGTGAAAATTGAAAATAAAAATAAAAACTATGCCCAAACAAATCGGACCAAGCTAGTTTTGGTCGGTTCAACGGTTTGGCACTTTCGCAGTAGGGCCTAAACCAGTAAAATCAAACTATGCACATGGTTAAAAAAACAAGAGATTTAAGGGGTTTGTAGTTACTTGAATACTACATATATGCAAACACAACACGCAGATCTAGATCAAACTGTTTGCAACCACGAACAACACACACAAGAGCACTCTACACAGAATTGGTTTTGCCCTCAAACACTTTGTAAGACTGAAACCAAAAAATAAACCGGTAAAACATTCAAAAATATTGTAGCTATGTACATTATTATGAAAATGAGAGTCGTACCTGTCATTACATTGCACGTGAAAGGCAGTAAGGTTTTCGTTTTCTTTTTTTGTTATTGTCATTGTTTTTGTAACATTTTAGATTACAATCATTGAAGTCTCTGATGTTCATTTGATGGTTTTATCCTTAAGATGTAAATGTAGACATCTTGAGAAGAAAAATTTTGATATTGATGTTCAACCCTGTTTATTAAATAAAAGAATGATAAATAAAAAAAAAGCTAAATCTGTAAATTTATATATTCATGTGAAGTTAAAGTTATCAAATTTTGAGATGGCCGAGTTGGTCTAAGGCGCCAGATTAAGGTTCTGGTCCGAAAGGGCGTGGGTTCAAATCCCACTCTCAACATTAAATTTTCATTTTAACCTTCTTTCTTTTTTTTACAAAAGACCACCTTTAAGAACTTAATAATGACATATTAGTCCCTAAACTAGTAACTGTGTCAATGTAAATGCGATAACTTTTTAATTTAGTAAGATTGAAGTGTTTAGTAACTAATCAGTTACGTTCGCGACTACGAGTGGTATAACGAGAATATAAATCACCTCCATCATCATTTAAACTAAAAATTATCTTGACTATCATTTCATCTATGATGTTTTGTAATCCTTATCTTAAACGTGGATCGGATATGTGAAAGGTTGCAACTGATTAAACCGATTCGAGTTAAAGATTTGTCAATTTTCATCAAGAACTTGTGTTGTAAGCAAAATTTATCAAACCTTTGGCTAAAAAGCAAGTGATTTAAGGGGGTTTAGAGACATTTGAATAAAAGAAAGGTGGTCAAATGTACATATATGCAAACACAACATGAACATCAAACTATTTGCAGCCATTAACATCACAAACTACAACACTCTACAAAGAATTTGTTTTGCCCTCATAACCTATACCAAAAGCTGGAAATTTCAAGAACCATAATCTTGAAAACTCATCAAATAGTCAAATTCTCTTCAATCCCGAGGTACGACCCGACAATTTGACCGCCAACATCCGGGAAGTTTTCATGTCCTGGAAGAGGTTTTACCTTGCCCCTTGGATCCACTTCAACAGGGTATTTCATTAAATGTCCCCTCATTTCTGACACCTCATCAGCTGCAAACTGTTTCCAGTTAGCTTCAGACAACGATCTCACATGTCTTACACATTCGATTGATTCGGGCTGTGTAAATCGATCATCCACAAGCCCAAGATGCTCCGCCCAAAGAGACATTCGGTATCCGTATATCTAGCAAAAAAAACATAAGAACATATTTGGTCTTCTGAATTTGAACAAAGGTCCATGGACTTCATTTTTGAATATTTAAATCCCTTAAATTTTATAACTAAAGGTCATTTTTTTCATGATTAAATAATACCAACATTTAACAAAAAGGTTTGATCTTTTTGCATGTTTTAGTCCCTAAATTTTATTCTAGGGTTTCTTTGGCGAATGCCACTAACAAGATATAAGAAAATGTTGCAATTTTAGGACAAATACCTGCCCTCGTGGATACGAGAGTTTTGTTGCCCAAGTATGCTGAGGTTGGTAGGCCCCCATTGCAATCTCTGTGTCTCGGGTTCCCTCCATAGACCGTTGATTGATGTTTGCAGATCCAATAATTACATACTCATCATCAACTATCATGCCTTTTGAATGAACATAGATCATGAACCGTCGGCTCTTACGAGCCAGTCCCTGAAATAATAATAATAATTATTATTATACTAAAAACAACAATAATAAAAATAATTTACGCAACTTAAACAAAAGTTCTTTTGATGGAAGCATCAAGGGATTGCTAATACATAAGAATTTAGGTAAAAAAAATAGTAAGGAATATAACGTGAGGCCAAATTTTGCAAGACAAGTAAAATGTCATTTTCTCTTTCTTTTTAAAAATTTGTTGTTTTATCAAATTTTGATGTGTCTAAAAGCTTTGCATGGTATAATATAAAATCCACGAGAATTAAGAAACTGTAAGCAGAAATGCAATATATTAATGAGATACGGATACTCCATTTCAAAACTAGAAATACACTTTGACTTCTGAGGTCAAAGGACTAATTCACAGATCCTAAATGGTATGGGATGTTTACTTTATGTTTGAGAAAAAAATATAATTACATTATTTAATTTAGAAAAAAACAAGACAAGAAAAAAGATGTTAGGGTTAACTCATACAGCATCTCATTAGAATCTTGAGGTTAAAGAATAGTAGTTTTGACCTCAAAATCCAAGATGTTATTCATTTATACCATGTCTAATTCTTCATTTTATGGATCACATTTTCATTTCTCCTCACAAAGGGGACTCACATCACATTCACTCTGATTCTTGAAAAATGAGTAATTACTTTGAAAAACACACATCCAAACACCCCCAATAGAGACAAGTGGGGCCTACCTGGGGAGTATTTCCTGAACTAGGGTTCTCGTGACCTACATTATCATGTGGACCGATGGCTTCACGGTTTCCAAGACAAAAAAAGTTCAAATAATCTTGCGGTGAAAATTTTCCATTGAGCCCAACTTCTACCAAAGCCTTGTAAATGGTCTCATACATCATTTGCATCGTCTTGTTCTGAAAAGTCAAAAGATTATGTATATTTCACTACATACAAGTACTCCAAACTCCATAACAGTGCATGCATATTGACGTTTTGAGGTCAAAAAATAAACTTTAAGCATTAAGAATACATAGATTCTTAAGTGTTGAAGAAAAAATTCCAACAAAAATGAACTTTATAACATATATTGTGTTCTAAAAAATGTGGGTGGATAAATTTTGTTAACAAAATGTATGAAATATTGAATTAGAAATGTAATATGTTTTGACCTTAAAGTCAAACTGTAAAGCGATACTTATGTGTATACCTGCCAATATAGAATTTGTTGAGTAGTTTTGCCTGTAGGAACACCCTCTGGCCACATAGGGATGACGATATATACAGCAAAACTTTCATGTGCTCTAATTTTACTAGCAATTTTAAGGGCAATTTCCATTGGAATCAAATTGTTGGCACCTAAGAGACATAATCAAATATTAAAAAGTGTGATTAACAAAATCCGAAGTAGAGTATATGTCAAAGAAATGTTCCTTACCTAGGTTTTTATGTGAATTCCAATTAAATGATGATCCAATAAAGTATTGGTTCTCAATATATATGAAATGTTGGGTAGAGCGGATAGCCTTCACGTATGCCGTATGTATGCTCATATCAATCATCACATTCTTCCCACAAACCAAATTCTGTTCATAGAAATTTACTAGTGAAAATTCTATTTATTGATAAAGACAATAAGTAAGACTGGAAGTAGCAACCTATACTACTTAATGCTCAAGATGGAATTTTGACCCGTTTATTTATGAAAGAGCCCATTTGGGTTGACTTTCACATTAAATGGGTCAAATGAACAAAATTAACTAAAAGGGGAACGGGCCAAGCAGGTTGGAAGTCGCCCAAAGTCAATTTGTAATGCATACAACTTCATAACCTGTTATACTCGATTTAGATTATTATTGTAACAAATTTCTTTGTAATCATAACTAATGAATAACTTATTTATTAAAAAGATTAAAATTTGGAAAATAGCTAAAATTAGGAAATAGCAAGCTGTACTACTAATACTAGAGGTGGTAATTTCGACCCTTTTAGCCCAGCTCGAGCCCAATTTGACCTAGTACACAACCCGCCCATCTTGCGTCATCTACTTGATAATATTTACAAAGACCTTTACAGACCCAAATAAAAAGTTCATATCTCACACCTTCTTTGTAGCCTCCATCCCATCATTTGGAAATTTTCTAACTGAGTTCGAATCAATTGAACGGAATATCTGCGTTTGGATAAAGAAATTTATGATATAGAGAACATTAATGCAAAATACCAACCAAATTAGTATCAATTTATTTACCTGTACATGCCACCCTTCAGGATCCTGGTCATCAAGGTAAGGTTGATCATTTAGACCCAAAAGCTCTGGCATCCTT
Source organism: Smallanthus sonchifolius (assembly GCA_023525975.1). Taxonomy (NCBI): domain Eukaryota; kingdom Viridiplantae; phylum Streptophyta; class Magnoliopsida; order Asterales; family Asteraceae; genus Smallanthus; species Smallanthus sonchifolius. The sequence continues at coordinate 943,811 of CM042042.1, forward strand.
TCTATTCTGAGCAAAGAATCATCATATGACGTTTTTAGTTTTTTCAAACCATGTGGTTTTGAAGCTTTTAGCCATCGTTCCTCAAAGTTGGTCAAGACATCATATGCTGCTGGGCCATCGATTTTACTATGCATGTCATGCCATGGTTCTCTTGGACAACCAGCAAGATTACCCTGTTAAAAGTAAAAAAAAATGGGCGGTTCAGGAGATTGGGTAATGGGTCAAAACAGATAACTTTTAGAAATGAACCAAAAACCTCTTCCAAAATAATTATATATCACAAAGTTTTATATTATTTTGATGATAACCTTTTTTGGAATAAAAATACTTAGGAGGTTTTTTATGCATTAAAATAAACTTTGCGCAACTTCAACTCAACCAATTTGACTTGTTTCCTTGTATGATACATTTTTTGTGTTATCCACTAGAGATAAAAACATAGCGTTAGTAGAACTATTCATAAGTGAATAGGTAGTAGGATTCCAAATTTGCATCTAAGTTGAATTTTTTTTTAATCTTTATGGTAGTATGACTATAAAATATGACCTTCATGGTTGTATTTCATTTTTTTTAATCTTTATGGTAGCAGAAATAAAAACCTAGTAACAAAATTTTGATCTTTCTAGTTAAAGATATTTAGAAAGACAACAGTCCACTGAAATTTTCTAAAACATGAAATAATGGAGCTAAAAGATCCAGGTCATCACCGTGAAAGTAGGATTATGGAAATCATCTGCATGCACTGTTTGTGAAGTCCTAAACAAGGGATGTTGTGGAGAATCATATCGGCCATCACATAGATCAAGTCCACCAACAAAAGCTAGAATTCTTCTTTTACCATATCCCGCATCTGTATCAACAATCACAGTTTTCTGGTGGTGTGTATAGATTCCAACTTCCTAAACGAAATAAAAAAAAAATATTGAAAATTAGAAAAAAGAACGAATAAGCAAATTCCCTTTAACTTTTGAGTTTTAGTAATGTACTGACTAAGAGTTAATCATACTTAAAAAAAATGCTGAAATGGTGGATGCAATTTAAGGAATGATGGTGCATCCAAGATTTTATATAAAGTGTAACCTTACACATCAACAAAAGACCTCTAGTTATTAAGTTAGCAGTGTAGAATATTTCATACCAAGAGTTTATATCTTATAGTTCCAACTTTTTGAAGTTATATAAAAAGTATACTTTGATTTTATTCAGCTGTTGTATACCTGCTTCTTGATCCAACTGTGTCTTTTTGCAGCTATACGAGGAACAAGAAGTACTTGCACTGAAGAGTGCTTAAAAAATCTCCGAGTTTCTTCATCATGGGTAGCCATGAGTCCATCCTGAAAGTATTAAGATAAATGTTAAAAAAAACCTAATCTTGATTATTCAAGTCGCAGTTGTCACTTTAAATAAAATATCCAAACATAGAGATTGTAAATTACAAAAACATACTCACCGTTTTGTAGCCCAAAATGTTCGTTGAAGTAGGATCATCCCAAACAAGAAGCAAAACTCTCACACCTTCTTGTGATTTCAATCTCAAAAGATCTCCAAGGGTATATTCAAGAGCATTAGCTACCCCACGGACTAATTTCACTTTGTGCCACACGGACCAACCCGTTATATATATAAGATGGCGGGCCTTACTTATTGCATCAAATATATCAGTCCAGCAAGACCCATGCACATAATGCCTGCCTTGATCAAGCTTAAAATCAGGTAGAGACCCGTTGTGCACATGTGCATCTTGATATAAAGTCACCCTCCCACCTAGCCTTAACGGGAAATAAGTCCCAGGAACTCCTATATATTGTGGGCCCGCTCCAACCCCGTTATAATATAAACTCAATTTTTCAATGGGAAAGTATTGAATTGCGAGTCCCAAACCCGCTCCAGGTTTGCATGGTTTTCCATTTTTACCAATTATCGGAAAAAACCCCTCGATTCTAGTTCCCGAGTATATTTGTTCAACCGGAATTGTTACAACTCCTATAAGTTGAGACCCAACAACATCATTATCTTTAACAAGAAAATGAACTTCAGCAGCATGATGCGCAACAGGGACGTTAAAATGTTGTTTCCAAATGGGATTTTCATTGTTGCTAATTACATAAGTTCTTCCAATCACAGCAGTTGTTACAGCAATAGAGACGTATGGATCACTAGTTATTTTACTTTTGGATCCCGGTAATATATTGAAAAGGTCCTCCACTGTTTTATGAAACATATCCATATTTGGAAGGTTTTTCGCCTCATGAATCCATATATCTAAATTCCCATGTAAAAGTAGAACTTTTAACGCCTTTTTAGAAGGCGTTAATGATACCATTTGATATTGTTGATTGTTTTGTGAATCAACAAACGAAGGCGTGTGTGTAATAGGATGTTGAGATAAATCAAGAGAGCCACTATGAGAAAGAGACCCATCATAACTAGAAAAGGAGTCACTATGATAATGCCCGTGAAAACTATCGGATTCATATTTTGCACTCGCACCTTGATAGATCGGGGCAGTAGACGGTGGTATCGCCGCCGCCGCTGCTGCAGGTGCAGGCGGAGAAGCGGGGGCGGATGGTAAACTTTCCAACATAGATAATTTAGCAAATTGATAATCTATAGAAGGGTACAAAGGGGCTGAGCTGCTTGACGGAAAAACATCGTCACTCACGGACGGGTAGTGATTGCTCCCACTAACACCATAACTTGCGGTGGCCACACCACCACTTCCTTGGTCGTAATGATAGTTATTTGAATGAGCTTCCGCAGGCGGTAAGGGAGGAGCCAAGCTTTCTTGATTGTGTTGGGGTGGTGGGGGAGGGGAAGGGTACCCATATCCATTGTATTGATACGGTGGTGGGCCTGGTGGTGGGCCTGGCGGCACACTGGGAAAGGGTTGTGGAGGAGGGTAATAGTGGCCAGAATTTGGCGGCGGCTGTGGTGGTTGATACGGATACTGTCCTGGTGGATACTGAGCTGAATTAGGAGGCGGATATTGGGGATAATTTGAAGGAGGTGGATATTCAGGATAATTCACAGGGGGTGGATATGGAGCAGGATTGGGATGGTATCCATAAGGATATGGATTGTATGAATTATTGTAATTATGATCCATTTAACAACCCTGATACTTATACAGATGCATATACACACAATAAACTGAATTAGGGTTTTTAATTCATGCTGATCTTCAATCAAACAGTTATCAAAACTAATAGCTCAAAAAATCTAGGGTTTTAATTGGGATTTGTACAACAGATCTATAATTCAAGAAAGAACAGAGGTGTATGAAGATATACCTTTGGATTTCTTGAAACCGGATGATCTTGATGAAGATACAGAAATGGGAAAGGATGTAATTGCGATGAAATTGTTGAAAAATTGTAACTTTTTTGTGGTCTATATGTTTCGCATAAATGAATTCAACCTTGAAAATGTCGGTGAACGAGTTAATGAGCAGGGGAAGGTGATGTCTGTCAAAGCTGAAAGATTCAAGATAGTTGAATTCTTGACGAATGATGAACTACATTTCAACTGCCTAGTGGCATTTCGGTAATAATTTGCCGACAATGATGACAAGTATGGAAATTTTATTTTGGGAAAAATACCAAAATAATTAAAAAGCGGAGGCAAAGCCTTTTAAATTCAAAGTCTTAGCCGGCTTTGTACCGGTTAAATATCTATTTTTAGTATTTTTTAGAGAACTATGTCCATTTTGATATTTTTTTTCCTTTTATTTTCTAGTTCAAAAGTCAAAACATGACATTAAAAAAAAATTATACGGATAGTCTTTACTGTTTACTTGGTTAGTTTATTGCAAAATTACCATTACGCCCTTAGTTGTAAAAAATAAATAACTTAACTAAATATTAAACAATTCTTAAAACAAGTAACCTCACCACTTAAATAAAATAGTAACTTTCACAACCCGTATTGCGTCGATCATGTGTTATGAAAGTATGTTTAGCATATGTTGTTTGTTTCCTCAATTTCAAAACATAAAAACGTTGAACAAAAAACATCCAATGAAGAGATCATGGTAGATGACGAATAAGTGACGTAGAAATGAAAGAATGGAAAACGAAGAAAAAAAACGGTTCAATGAAAAGATAAAACCGTGTGAAACGGTCGAGAACAAATAACCAAAAAATAAAACCCAAATAAAAAACTAAAATTAAAAAACTAAATGTGTTTTACATCAATTGAAAAAACAAACAAACAGCACTATGGGTTCGAAGAACGCTGATAGCGGCACCGATTTTGTCCGTTTGTTACCGGTTCGGTTCGTGAATGTACCAGAGTTCGGTATAGTTTACGATCAAAAAAAAATCTGCGATGATTTTGTCACATAAATGTCGCACGCTGTAACCTAGAAAATAAAGGCGTGCTTTACGTCGAATGAACCGATACCGATTCTGATAACACCAATACCTGCAACGATGTTGTTCGCTCATTATCGGTTTGGTTCGTAACGGTACTCGCTATAGCATACGATAAAAGGAAAAACCTGATTTTTAATATAATTTCGTTTTTGAATAAATTTATATCGGAATATCGACAAAAAAACGTAAGAAAGCTTATTATTCTGTTTTTAAAACAAAACTCAACAAACGGAAGTTATTATAGGAAAACAAAATTAATTCAAAATTAAACGGCTTAAACGCGTAAATTATATATATTACAAAGGGTGAAGATGAAGAAAAAAAATATGTCAGCACCCTGCTAGCTTGCTTGATAATTCGTCCACGTCGATGTTTAATAAGTCTATATAATTACTACCCACCCCTAACCCCTCACTTCTTCAAGAAACTTGTCGGCCAATTCTTTCTACTTCCCGATGGTCTTGTCGGAATTTAAAAGTAAAGGTGTACATTTCGGGTATTCTCAAGAACCGGTTTCGAAAAACCGGGTAATAGAAGGAACCGGTTATAGGTCTGTTTTATGGTTGAAAAACCATACCTTATGTACCCGGTTCCGGGTATTTAAGAACCGGTTCTGGTTCTTACAGTTCCGGGTATTCAATGCGGGTATTTCAAAATCTTATTTCCGGGTATTCGAAAAACTTAGCTAAACATATAAATACATTAATTAAACATATAAATAATTAACTTAAAAATTCTAATAACATTAAAACTTAAAATGTTACAAAATATATAAATGTTTAAAACATAAACTCATACACACATAGATAAATTATATAAAAAAACTAGATTGTTTCTAGAACCGGATATGGTTTTAGGGTTTAGGGTTAGAGGTGCACATTTCGGGTATTCTCAAGAATCGGTTCCGGGTATGATCGGTTCCGAAAAATCGGGTGTTAGAAGGAACCGATTCCGGTTCTTGGTTGAAAAACCATACCCTATGTACCCGGTTTCGAGTATTTGGACGAGTTCGGTTCCGGTTCCGTTTTTTTTTTCACCTCTATTTATGAGTATGGATGGATGCATCAATTTTGGCCCATGGTTTAATTGTAGCTTCAGTTTAAATGAGAACAAAAACAGTGGTCTTTGATTCGAGATTACGTCAAGTTTCAAACTACCAAGCCTAATCATCACACACACACACAATATACTGTTTGGCCCAAATGGACCAACAAAATACCAAACCCAGTACGGAAAAACCCAATCCAATTAATTTAGTCCAAACGAATAAACATAATTAAAATTAATAAAATGTAGATTAATCAAATGATTTATAAAACTTTAGTTATACAAAGACTACATTCTATAAAAATAAAATACCAACCCTACTACTACTATTTTTATTATTATTATTATTATTAATACCAAGAATAAATGATATGTATTATTTTCATAGCCTTACTTAAAAATCCACAATCTATTTTTAAACATATAAAAACCACCAAACAATTTACCAAAAATAATCTCCAGCACATTTGCAAAGATTTAAAAAATATAATATTTTTTATATTTACGAAAAAAATACTTTATTTTGAAACTAATTCGATTTTCAATAAAATTTATATCGGAAAGTCGACAAAAAATTAATTAAATCAAACGTTGTATTTTGACTTTTTAAAAATTAAATATTACAAATTATTAGAGAAAAATCAGATTATATGTAGTCTTTGTATAATTAAGCTAAAGCAATCCACTATATTAAGCTAAAGCAATCAAGTATAAGGGTGATGGGGGCGTCTAACTCGAAGATAATCGAGTAAGAGAGATACAAGTCGGGTAAAAGGGGTACACCGCCCCCCTTTGGTTTGCTTTGGTCCAAGTAGCATTCTCGAGTAAGTATGTTCGAGTTATTTTACTTGTTTGTGGGTGAATGACAATTGAGGCAATAGAGGATAAATACCATTAGTCATAAATGCATCATTATTTTATTTTATTTTTATAATACAATGAAACATAAATTGATATTAATCCATTACACTTTTTTATTTGTTAATATTTGATGTAATCCATTACACTTTTTTTTATAAAAGCAACATAAATTGGTTGGTAAATCTTTTTGATTTAAAAAAAATGACTTTTTACCAAACATGTTAGAACTTAATGAAATGGAGTTTCAAAATTTCAATAACTTTTTATTTTTCTAGTTTTTTAATTGTATTATGTTAATTTTTATTTAATAAAATTGACTTTTTTTATTTAAATGTTTATTTAAAAAAAAAAGTTTGTGAGTAAATGAGTAGGGTGTTTCCAATAAAATCTGAGTACATGAGTAGTTTTGAGGTGACAGAATACTATTGGACAGTTTTGGCAAGTAAATGAGTAAATGGGTTAATGACCTCCATCACCCTAATGAGCATTAGTTGTGTTTTATTCTATTACTTGGATTGATAAATTGAACAACTTGATAATTAATTGTTAGCTGAATTATAAAATACTTTTAGTCCCACTCTTTCATACATTATTATTTGCAGAAATCATACGGCCCAAATACAAGTTATTACAACTCATTTTCATTATCCGGTCTGGCCAGACAGATTATTAGACTGGCGAACATGTACCGGTCGGTCTAGATTCAACCTCATACAACCCTACATGATGATAATGATACACAAGTGGTAGTTCACATTCATTGTGATTTTTTTTTTGAGATTTGATTTGAATAAAGTTGAATACACGACTAAAAATAGATACGAGGCCATAGATCCACACATCATAGAACTATAAACGTAATTGTTATCTGACATAACTATTTTGTGATTTTCTCTTTTATAAAATTTTATTTAAGAGGCTTTTTAAAAGAACGTAAAAATACTATAATAAAAGTTAAATCGACAATCTTACTACTCTATTAAATGAAAATCTTTTCAGGACACGTGTCACTCTCTGGTTACTCCTCATCTTTATTTTCCCGCCTCTCTCTCCTATTAAATATAAAATTTTCTATTTCTCTCTCCTATTAAATAATAATCTTTATATTAATAAATCTAATTACGGATACTTATTATTTAATTATAAATCTTACTACTCTAATAAATGAAAAATCTCCTCAGAACACGTGTCACTCTTTGGTTACTCCTCATCTTTATTTTTTCGCCTCTCTGTCCTATTAAATATTAAATTTTATATTTCTCTCTCCTATTAAATAATAATCTTTATATTAATAAATTTAATTACGAATACTTATTATTTAATTATAAATAGTTATTATATCATTAATCAAATAAATTTAATATGAACTAACATTTATCAATTAAATTAAAAAATTAATACTCAGTTGAAAAAAAATGTTTTAAAAACTAACTTAACAGACCTTATAACTGTCACGACAAATTACATTTTTTTAAAACATATTTTGACAAATGTGTTTGTTAACAAATTATATTATATTTTATTCAACCGATGTAATATACTGGTTTATTCAACCCGTGTATTACACGGGTTTTTTAAAATATAAATTTTTTATTACTAAACATATAACATTTTATTTATTTAACCCGTGTAATACACGGGATTTTAAGCTAGTGTAAATATATAACAACAGTAAATATAAGTTGACTCGTTTTTTTAATGTTTTTATACGTTTCTGTTTATACAACTATCACATAAGAAGTTAATATCAATCTCAAATTTTACAAGCATCAAATAAAATAATAATAAATAATAAAATATTAATATACAAGAAAATGATAAAGAAAAAGAAAAGACATGTTTTAAATTTATAGGAGCTAACAAAAGAACACGTTAATTATACAATTATTGTCTTCAAATAACATCATGATTTTAAAATGTTAAAGATTGAAAACATTTAAGGTGCATGTTGTAATATATTAGAATGTTACTCTTAGAAAACAAATATATAATTATTATTTAAATGAACCAATGAAGAGAATCCGTACATCTCTTAAACAACTCACAAATTTTATACAAACTAGTTAGTTCAAATCAAATTAGCTGACGTTAAACTTAAATAAGTTTCTTAACAACCTAATATACTTTCAAGTTATTAGGCAAGAATAATGTACTAATTTGCCTATATATAAATATGTCTTTTAATGTTTAAGGAGAAGAGTAGGGGTACAATTGGAAATTTGTATTATTTGTTTTGAGTAGTACGATGATCAGCCAAACACCCAATCACATAACGAAAACTCATTGAAGTTTGTCATAAAAAGGCAATTCCAACTGTACCTTTTTATTAAATGTCAATTATTACGCTACTTAGGTCATGTTTAATTTAAAAAAAAAGAATTAAAATTCGATAATCGTATACGAAATGTTCCCTTTTGGAGAAAAATCAATCAAAAGTTACATTTTCAAACATAAAAAAATATGGGAAATAAAATATGCATACGACACGCATACATTTGAAGAGAGTTAGAACGTTATATATTTAAGAAAGGGTAATTACTATTTCTTAAAATATATGAATACATTTTTATTGACAATAAGATAAAAGAATATTTTACATATAATATTGAATGACTTTTGTAGCTCTTATGGTTTTTTGTCTATCTTTATTTTGGTATTGATTTTCAGATCGACTAAATGTCTGTTAATTTGGATATATATAAGGAGGTTAATTTTAGAACTATTAAAAGTTGTGAGAACTAGGAACTACAATCAATTAATGATAATTTTTCTCTTAAAGTTTATCAATGTTTGGGACGCGTGTCATTCCATTTCACAACACTAAATTGACGACACTGAAGAGTGTCGACGCGTCGTCATACATGTACACGACACTAAGGAGTGTCGCCAATATCATTTGGCGACACTATATGAACGAATCTAAGTCCAGAATGAAAGTTCTGGCCACACTGTCAAACAACTCTAGTGTTGGCGACACTAATGCCCAGGCGACACTACCTGTAGCGACACCATAGGTCACACTATCTGTGGCGACACACGCAAAATTTAACCAATTTCACGTATTGAGTTCATACAGATCACATAGCACTTGTCTAGCCGAAGATTAAGTTTCACACAGTATACGACTACATGGTGAGTTCTGAGTCCCCATTGTATGTTTTTTTGGCTATGGTGAATACTCTTGTGATGTAAATGTTTTATGGCTAAACATACTATATAGTAAAGTGTGAACATTACGCTAAGTATAAATCACATGCCTAAATGTATGGTGATGTGTGTCAATGTGCCAACATGAAGATATAGAATACAAAAGGTTTACGTATAACATGCCACCATAGATAAAGTATAAAATATGCAATACTTGTAAACGTGCCAAAAAAAGTAAATAATGAAACGGTTGCCCACATGGTAAACATATGTAAATAACAAATGAATTAATCATACAAATATGTCAATTCAATGAATGATAAAATGATTGTACAAGTGACAGACGGATGTTAATGATTTAAATAACGATATGTGTAACATGTGATTATATAACTACTTCGGTAAACAAAAGAAATGACTACTTCGGTAGACGGGCGAAACGAATTACGACGGTGGGCTGGATGAAACAGTTACTTTGATAAACGAATGTAAAGCGGATTACTACGGTAGACATATAAAACGACTATGACGGCAGATGGATAAACAGACTGTTACACCGCGTGTGGCAGACAAGTGTTAGACAACTACGACAATAGACTATATGTTAAACAGATCTAAGATGGTAGGATGGAGGAAACGATTACTTCGATAAACGGATGAGAAACAGATACTTTGATAGACGGATGAAACGATCTATAACGATACACGTAAGTTATGACGCCTACTTCGGTAGACGGACGATGTAACAGCTACATCGGTAGACGGAACAAACGTCTACTTTGGAAGAAGGATGTATCAAACTTATGTGCTTAAACAGTATGGCATTTGTTAATGATGATTACTTAAATGATTAAACTATAACTCACCAGCGTTAGCTGACTTTTAGTATGCATCTCAAGTGATAAAGGAAAGAAACAAATATGACTATCATGGGCTGACTAGATAGGCGATTGGCTGCTCGACTCATGACTGACTTCCTGGACTATGATATGAATGATATTTCTTAGACAATGATGTTAAAGTTTTAATTGATTGACGTTTTTATGTTCAAACAATGTGATGTAATTCCGCTGCATAAATGTTTTAATTTTTTGAAATTATAGTATTGAGCTATATGTTTATGTGTAAATCCAACGAGCGAGATTTCTAGGTATCGGGCCCTTACATAAAACGTAAGGAGGCTAAGAGTGTTAACTTAATTATTAATGGTAGTAGCAGAAATCGACTGCTTGAACATTAACATGAAATATAAACGGTTGCTTGGCTGTCAACAGATATCGAACCCCTAATTGTCATTAGAATCTTAGATGCGTATTAAAATCAGGAACGCCAAATGATTCGTCGCCAACCTCATCATCAAAAACCTTGTTGATGTGAGGATTCACGTTTCTCGTTTTTTATTTAATCGATTAAAGAGAAAATATTAGAAATCAAACCCTTTTAGATTAAATTAATTTTGGTTTTTTTATTTAGAGAGTGAAACAAAGACTGAATCAAGGAACCCAAAATAAAAATACAGTACTACCAAAATATAAGGATATCAAATTTATCTACTAGTTATATTAAACCGACTTAAAATCTTATTATTTTGTGCATGTTTCCGGATTTGCCGCCCTACTATAAAAAACATGTTAGAATGATATAACGTTTTCCTAAAAGATAGAAAAAAATGTTACGAATATAACATAATTTCATAGGGACGGATTAGTTTGAGAACCTAAAAATTCGTAATAACAAAAATGAAGTTTATGAACCAAGAACAACCTTAAACTTAAAAAAAATGGTGGTAATCAGAATGTGAATAAAGTCATGTAAATTTACATGTGCATCGCATATAATCAATAAATCTTGAACTTTTATTTTCATCTAACAGCCTAGATTAGTTCTTGAATTATAACTTTTTATTGTTTACGTACCAATGAACTCTTGCTACATCACATATATATAACTGATAATACATAAGCTTTTAGATCAGTTAACGTTTTAGTCAGCAGGTAGAAAATATATATGTAAAAAAATCATATAAATATAAATACAAAATAAACGATTAACACTCGCTAAAATTAAGCATTTTATGTAACTGATAAATATAAAATATTATATTTATATACAAGATTATAGTGAAATTAAATAAATTACAACAAAATCACCTATCTAAAGCCATCTTTTTCTAACGAAAATTCTTTTTAAGATTATACAACAAAATAAACTAAGTTAAGTTAAAATGATTAAAATGTATTTATTTTATTATGGGAATATCATCAAACTAGTTATTTTGAGAGACCATTTTATTAAAATAGACATTGAAAAAATATATTTATGTAAACATCTACCAATTTGACCAATGAGATCGAAGATGAAACATGATGAATTAAGACTAAGGAGACGAAAATTTTCGCCCATGACGTGTAATATGGGCATGATACGTAGGAAGAAGAATAAATTGATCAATTACACGTGTTACATGTCGGAAATCAGGTCCAAAAACATAAGATTTTTGATCTCAAAGATCGACTCTTTATTGATAAAACTTAACTTGCAGTTTACAATTAATTCCTAACCATCTATTTATAATAAACTCTATACTAATCCTAGCACAACTCAAACTCAATTAAATAATCAAATAAATAAACAGACTCAATCCTAATCTAATACAAACTCAACCAAATAAATAACAAACTAATATTAGTAATTATCTATAATCAAGATTAATCCTTCATTCCCCCTCTTAATCTTGATTTGTACAACCCAAATCACTCGAGTCTTCAATGCCACTTTCGAACTCACCTTTCACGGGTTTCGCCCTGAATCTTCCACACTGATCCGTATCACACAAATCATTCTTGATATATCACAGATCTTCCATGCAACTCTAATGCATTTAAAAGGCTAAGATCTACTTTTAGCCGTCTATGCATTTTTAGCCTCCGAAAAATTTAAAAGGCTAAGATATACTTTTAGCCGGCTAAGCCTGCCACGTGTCGCAATTTTATTGGTTCGTACTCTGACAATGGAATGTTGGCACGGAAATTTTAGCTGGCTAGCTTAGCCGTCTTTAGCCGTCTGTCATGACCAATGTCCATGAAATAATAGGCTAAATATGGATGTTCATTTTTAAAAATTTTTCTGATCAAATGTCTATTTTCGTATTTTTCCCTAATTTCCCTTGCTACATGTGAATTCTGTCACGTGTGATCCTCAGGTCGTCAATATTTATAAAAATAAAAAAACTGTTTTTGTCCTTCTATTTTGATAAAATAGTTGATCAAAATGTTTGACTTTCCTTATTTTATTTAAAATTTAATTAAATATCTCTAGTACTATTATACCACACCCACAAAAGAGTACCCGAAGGCCAAATCTATCAATTCCAACCTACATCTATGCAGTGATGTGCTATTAATATTCTTAGGCCTAACTGTTTCGTTTTTACTATATTTTCACTCCTCTATTTCATATAGTCCCTGCCTTCTTTATTCAAATACTATACTGTCCTCTTTCTTTTTCTTCTATATCTATCTCCTTTGTAATCCAACTCATATCACAAAGAAATTAGAAAAAGGGTTGTTTTTGCCTCTCTTGTAAGTTTCTTTTGTTTCATCATATTATATAAAGTATATAATCTATTTAGTCACATACCTTTTTGGATCTCTTTCTATTTTGGTCCTTGTAAAATCTTCTGTTTTGGTTGAAGAATTTATGAGGGTTTGATGGTTTAATTCTATTTGTTTGATTGAACTTGATAACATAAAGAGTCCTTTTTTCAGTTGATTTTGCTTGAATAGGAAAGATAAAAAAAGAATTCTGATGCCATTTCAAGATCAACATCTTTTTTTTAGTTCAAAATAGGATTAGGATCTTGTGGTTTTGGTTTATTTAATGGATCTTCATGTTCTCAAAAAGATTTCATTTTCAGTTGATTGTTTTCATGGGTTAAGGAAAAAGATTCAATTTCAAACTCATGATCTACAACTATTAACTTTTAGGTAAGGTTAGATTCCATCCAAACCACAAGCTAAGCTTGATGATATTGAAAAAATGGTCAATTTGGTTCTTGTTAATTTGTTTGATAGATCTAACTTCTTTTGTTAACTATGAGAACCTGGAAAATTCTTGACCTCGTCAATTCCCTGCTAACCGATGAGATCAGGTAAATCGTATAACTCGTAGCTTGCACGGAACAAGTGACCTTAAAAAGGTTATGGCTCATTAGACCTCTGCCAGAGGGAATCAAGCACTTACACATGCCACCGACGACATAAAGACTTTACTTCCCTTCAATTTGATGAATAATCTTCAAACTTGATGATATTTTATTTGATAGGCTCTCTTTGTATAGGACTTTGAAGGTTTTGTTTGCTTATTTATTGGATCAAAATTTTAACTTTTTGTTTGCTTGGCTAATCTTGATCATAAAAATATAGTTTCCAGTTTTACTCAATCTGAATTCCAATTATGAATTTATATTATTTTGGTGAAAACACAAATATATAGACAAAATTGAAATATACATTTAATGGGAGCTACCATTAAAATTTATAAAACATAAATCTTGATTTGGGTGTTATATGATTTGCTATTGGTGTGAAAATCATTTTTTTATGTACTGATTATCTGACTACCATCTGAGTTTAGATATATTACCACTTATGTTACATGCTATATATATGGGTTTCCTTTTTCTGTTTGGCTAAATACAGCAAACTCTAAAAAGGGTGTTTTGATATACATAATATTATATTACAATTTTCTAGGGTTTTTAATTAGCTGCAAATTTTCTTTGTGTTTTTTAGGGTTTTAAAGATGGTAAGAGGGAAGACTCAGATGAGAAGGATAGAGAATGCTACAAGCAGACAGGTTACCTTCTCCAAGAGAAGAAATGGTTTGCTAAAGAAAGCTTTTGAGCTTTCTGTGCTTTGTGATGCTGAAGTTGCTCTCATCATCTTCTCCCAAAGTAGCAAACTTTATGAATATGCAAGCTCAAGGTTTCATTAACTTCTTCTAAACTTTACAGTAAATTATATGGTTAATTAACTTTTAATAAATGAAGAACAACTTACAGGATTTGTAAACAGATTATTCAAGAGGCATAAGTTGTCTTTGTATATTTATGCATAATTTTGAAAATAAGTTCAAGTTATGTTTAATTATGCATGGGAAGGGAGGAAATCATGAAATATTTCAAAGTTATTGAACTTCAAAAATGGATGGTAACTATTTTCAAATTCCATGCTAATTTAAGTTAAACTTGGAAAGGATAACCACTAAATTGTAACTAATTAGTTTCACAACTTTTACATTAGTCAAGTCACTCAGTTTTTTATGAAAATTTCTAAACAAGAAATTTTTTTTTTAAATTGTGGACTTAGAGATATGAATTTGGTTTATGGGTTGATTCTGAAACAAATTTAGTTATGAGAGTCCGCTCCCCTAACTAGCACACTCAACATTAATCTAGCCATGCTATTTTTGCTAGAGTCTGCTTGCCAGTACACGGATCCATGACAATGTTGTGTCCACTAGTTAGGGGAGCATATATACTCCCCATAAACCAAATTAATTCCAAAATCAACTCAAAAATCAAATTAATAGCTCTCAGTCCACCGTTTTCACAAAAAATCTTGAAAACAACGAAACAATATTTTCAAGTGATGTTAGTGGCATGGGCGGAGGATAGTGAGGGCCCGAGGGGGCCCCGGCTCCTCCCGTTTTTTTCGCTCAGAAGTGTTAATATATACGTATTCGACCGATTTTTTACTAAGTAGTGTTAATTTATACATATTCGGCCGAAAATTTTATAGTTCCAACCCCCCCATAGGAAAAAAAAATACCGCCCCCCATGCGTTTCTTTTCAAGCTCCGCCACAGGTTAGTGGAACATTAAACAAACTTAGTTACTACTAGCTAGGTCTCATTTTCATGAACAAATTAAGAGATTTGTGATTAATTTCTTCCACTTTCTTGTTTGTGAATATGATCAGCATGCACGAGACTATCAAACGTTATCGGGATCATGTAAAGGAGACTCAAACTCAGAATTCTCCTGGTGCAGAAGATGTCCAGGTTTGATGTGTTCTTTGATCTTCATTTATGGAAGAATCTTGAACTTCTCAATTTCCATAAGTTATTAATCCCTTACAACTTTCCAATTAATCTGGTATCATTTAATGACAGCAATTGAGGCAGTTAGCTGTAGGTATGGCAAAGCAGATAGAACTCTTAGAAGTTGCAAAAAGGTAAAAAAAAAAAGAAGTATTATTTTTCATAGAAAGAGTACCTATTTAGCACAATGTAATAGTTTTGAACCGACCATATATAGGAAGATTTTGGGACAAGGTCTTGGATCAACCACCATTGAAGAACTACTATCAATTGAAGAACAGTTGGAGAGGAGTGTAAGCATTATTAGAGAAAGAAAGGTTGACTTTTTTATAAAGAAAACATTTGACTTTGACTTCTTCAAAAGTTTAATCTTGACAATCTTGATTCTTGTGTTGTGTTCATATGTTTTTGAGTTAATATATCCATTAATACCTCATTCAACTTTTTTTGTGATATATTATACTTTTTGTTGTAGATGCAAGTGTACAATACACAGATTCAACAATTGCAATCAAAGGTAACACAAATAAGCTAACTTATATCTACTTTTAAATCTTTAACTTGAAACATGTATTTACAAAATTCATAATATTTGTTCCATTTATAGTAATCTTGCATCTTTTGTATAATACTTGTTTTTTCTCCAAAAAAGCAAATACATATGAATCAATTTTATATTATAAGTAGTATGTAATACGTTCAAAATCTAAGTATGACAATTAACTGTTGGAAATTATGGACCCGTATTCGCGTATAGGTGAATATGGGAGGACCGTATTTATGTGTAGGTAAATATGAAGGGGCTAGTTTGACAAGTTGTGGTTAAATTAATTAAATTTCCTAATTGCATTATAATTAGTATGGTAATGTCTTGGCTAACAAGTTAGGGTTAGTCTATATAAACCATGTTTGGGTTTGACATTGGAATCAAGTGTTAACCGTGTTAGGATTATCATTATGTTCAAGTTTTAACAGTGTTAGGGTTATCACTATAATCAAGTTTTTGAGTCAGTTTTCTTGGTTAATTACATTCTTTGGGAGCTTATCCAAATTATCGTGTTCGTGTTAATCGATCGGGACTTGATTAACTATAACTACTAACCACTTACTTTGTCTGTTTTGGAAATTTATAGGAGAGAATGCTCATAACTGAAAATGCAGTACTAAGTGAGAAGGTAAGTTTTTTTTGTGTGCAACCGATATGTTACCCCGGATATAAAGAATTGATGATTTGACTCGCAAAACTTGTCGTTTAGTTTTGCTGAATACAGAAAAGATAACATAACTCATCTTTGTGCCTTTTGTTTTAGTATCAACTTCAAACCATTGAAGAATCAGAAGAAAGGATAGAGAATTTGACAGTCATGGAAAACAAGGATACATCAGATGTGGAAACTGAATTATTCATTGGGTTACCAAAGAGGAAAATCAATAACAATTAATAAAAGTGAGATTAAGATTATGTTAGCATACATGGCATCTTAAGAGATGATCAGTGTTTAAAGAAGATCTTCTAACTATATATAGCATAGCAAAGCTTTCTATGTTTGTGTATGGGGCTGGTTAAGCATATTCATATATTGGTACATGTGAGGCATAGCCATTGCAATTAATTGAGTTGATTTGCGTTGCTCTATGATTTACATGTTTATACATGCTTTCTTGAGTCTTGCTACATAAAAAACCGTTGACAGCAAGAAGAGGAACAATGCAAGATAATAAGGGAAAAAGAAAATGCAGCTGCTATAAAACAACTTGTTATCAAACATGCATCTTGATTATGTACTACGTTATTAAACGTTGTTGGTAATTTTAGTGTCATTATGATCATTTTAGTATAATTAGATTTACTTAAGATCAAAGAGAAATAAGAATAGGCATTGATACGAGTTAAGAGTTGAGGAATAGGCAACTTCCTTGGCGGGGTCCAATCGACAGAGCCCCAGGTGATGAAGAGTTGCTTCGAATTTGCATGGTCGATGAAAATTTGTATGAAAATGACCATCATTGATAATTAGCAGTAAGTTGCTACTGATCATTACCACTAAGCCCATCAACGACAAGAATGTTGAGTAGTACTATTGTCTATTGATCAACACATTAGTGACAATGGAAACTTGGTCATTAGATATACCAAAATAGATGCACGATCTAATGAGGCTACTATAACATATTTACACATGGACGGGGCAAGCTCTTATATTTATGGTTCATGGTTTCTATTGGCTATATGGTTCATCCCAACGAAAGATCAAACTTCAAGAAATAGTGAATGATATTATCATGACACAAACGTTAATTCCCCAAGAACTCATATTCATCGCTGTAGGAATTGGGTTGGTGGTTTGTCGCAATTAGGGTGTAAATGAGGCAAGTCGCTCGTGAGCTACTTGAGACCAGCTTGCTAAAAGTTCGAACCGAGTCGAACTTCACATTTCGAGCTTGAACAACGAGCCTTTTATTTATATATTTACATAATTATAATTATTATCTATAAAATTATGATAAAAACAAGTAAATAATATATACATATATATATTATGTTATATATAAACATTATAATTATAGATTTATTAATAAAATAATTAAATAATTTATAAATAATAAACGAGTAGAGCTCGATCCTAAAAATTAGTTCGAGCTTTAAAAATAGAGTTATAAACGAGCACCTAGGACTCGGCTCAACTTATTTACACCCTACAATCGGTCATTCAACGAGAACTAACCGAGTTACTGCTAAAGGAGATTTCTGCACATGATTTTTTCAATTATTCGATAGTTATAACCACCAATTGTTAACTTTCTTCCAACTAAAATGTTGTGATGACTCATCCTGTATATAAAAAAGTTTTTAGTTTAATTCCGGAGCAGGTTTTTGATAACAGATTTTGTATAATCGTTGTATTACTCATTGAACTATTCAATTGAACTTCGAAAGTACCATTAAAATATTTCAATTTAAAAGTGTACAACACTATTCATAGAAATATACATTCCATACGAATATAAAATCTACAAACATCATAGGATTTGTAGATTATGAGTCTAAATATCCCTTTCACCGTTTAGAGCACTACTTTCAGTCGGGCTTCTGTGCTTTCTAAAGGACCTACAGGGAGCATATTTCTTTATCAACCGAAAAAAAAAACACCCAATCGTAAAGAATAAATTGTTTTCTTTGTTATTTGTTCACATACATTTTCTCCATATAAAAATAAAATTGATAATATAGTTACTCGAACATTTTTGTATTTTGGTTGTGCATCACAATCATGTATTTAAATATGGGAGTGGCTATTTGAACATCCCTTGATTTTATTTGAACATTCTGGGTGCCCTATACAGGCCGTATAGGGCTTGGTTAGTGCCTCGTACATCGTACCTATACGGCCTGTATAGAGCTATACGGGGTCGTATAAGGTGTGCATTTAATGCTGATGAAATCCTATACGGGTAGTATTGGGCTATACGTCCCGTATAGATGTTGTCCAACTACTTTTCGGGGTTGTCCAAATAACATCACCCTTAAATATTTACAAAACTGATGATAATTTAATTTACCAGAACGTTTTCATATTTTCAGTTGTCTACATGTTGAGAAGTTATATATACATACATTTTAACAAGATGTGAAGTAGTTCACTTTGATTGGTCGAAATGGACGCATGAGTGGTTTTTTTTTGGTTTACCCATTTTTTCCCCTGCATTATGATTTTTTTTTTTATGGAAACGACTTTAACACAAAACTGGCATGGCCTTGTGGTCGCCCCCGGCTTCTTGATCCCTCACACCGACCCCACCCACCTATGTTCAAACCTTTGGGGTGGGTTTTTTTTAGTTTTTTGTGTGTGTGTTGTTAAATAGTTTTTTTTGTTATTTGATTTTCCTCAGCTTTTATTAATCTTATAATTTTGTTATTTTTTTTGTAATTTGACTTTTTTTGTTAGGAACCTAACCGAAAACCGTATTGTGAATTCGGTTTGGTTTTTTTCGGATACGGATATGATTCGGTTTTTGATTTTTTGCACACCCCTACAAACCTTAACGTTCTTGTTTTGTCATAATTACCGTGATTTACTTCACCGACGCGGAGCACGAAGTTTCCCCCTAATTTATCACAAACACACAAAATACATTGATTTTAATGGCAGTGAGAGACTTGCTTTTAAGTTTTTTTTGAAAGGCAAATTTCTTTATTCCTATGGTAGTGGGACTTGAACCCATGACCTGCTCAATTCTTAATGTTTCTAGAGAATTTCCCTCTACCAATGGGCCACCAACCCCATTGGCTACTTGCTTTTATGTTAATGGCTGCAAAAAGGTCTTGGAGGAAAACTTGGCACACCCTCCATACGGGCGTATTAAACAAAGAATGAGGGTATACCTTCGCTTAAGATATACGGGCATATATCTATGATGTGTTATGGGCGTATGCGACCGAAAGGCCACCACTAAAGCGGCTCAGTTAGGAGTTGGGAAGCAATGGGAGAATTTTGATAAATTGCTCAAAACATAACTCTAAGCTTTTACATTGTTATCAATATGTATAAAATACTGGTTGTAAAGTAGCTTAGTTGCTGAACATGTCTTCGGGCGGAAAAGAATCTATATGAAATGTTCAACTTAGAACTTACCAGCACAACTTGACTCGTTTTAGCGTGTATATCAAGAAGGTTTACAGCGTCTAGTAACAAGGGAAAAGAGGTAGTGTGATAGAAAGCATCGACTAGCCATTTGGTAAATACCATAATCTGCATAGCTTTCGCAGTTAAGTCAAATTCTAATTTCATGTACTTTAGTTTAAGTTATTTTATATTTTCAGTTAGAATCATAAGACGTTTGATTAAAACTTCCGCTACAAAAATAAAGATTACATTTTTATTCAGACTTAACAACTTTCATTCAGGCTTTACAAATTTCAATTTGCATAGGGAAACTTCATTTGGAACCTTAATTTCTAATGAGAGGTTGGAGAGAGAGTAGAGAGATAGAGAGAGCACACAGAGAGATAGTACATATAAATATATATTTTTGTTTTATTTAACTTATCAATAAAAAAATAGTGGTGCACATGTGTTAACATGACTATAGTTAGTGGAAATTACGTAATATATCTACAAATGTTTAAAAAAGGACGTCTAGTATACTTTTTTAATCAAGCCACTACACTCTTCTTGAAATAGAATTTAAAAGAGGCTAAACAAGCGGTTGCTTCGAATAAAGTTCAAAAATAAAACAAAAAATATTAATATTTATAATATGTAAAATCTAAAAGATCATTTGAACATGCGTATGACTGAAAAAAATTTCAATGTGCGAATTTTATTCTCTCTGATCTATCCTCTTATTGTTAGAATATTTCCCTCACAATTTTTTTCACAATTGTATTTTGTTTCCTATACAAGTTTGTCAACTAAAATATTTATTCGTCATTGAAATTTATATATAGTTGAAGTTGAGGCTTTTATGATTTATGGACAAATAAGTTATAATTAAGTTTGTTAAATTATGTTATAAAATCCATCAAATCAGGTTGTGAAATTGGTACAAAGTTGTCATAGAAGTCAAAGTCAAATACGAAAAGGTCAACTATACATGATAACATTAATGAAATGAAGTAATTATACTCTCTTAGACTATAGGCTATCTGTAGTGGGCTCACGTTCATCGGCACCTTAGCCTCTTGGGGCGTGGAACACCGCCCCCCTTGAGCGTGATTGAGACGTTATGGGAAAAGGGTTGGGGCAATCACGAGCGTGGGGGTGTTGGGTGGGGCATTCCATCCGATAAAGAGTCGGCTAGTGGTTAAAAAAATTAAAATTTATGGTGGATAGTGAAACCATTACACACTTTAGTTGTTATGGTAGTGGTTTCACTCGTGCATACGTGGCAGTGACATAACGAGATGTTTTTCACTTTTTAGTAAAACCATTTTAAATAGCCTTACATGAAATATTCAATATTTTCTTTTAAATTGACGTTTTTTTTTCACCTTTTAGTAACGCGGGTGAAAAAACTAGGTATATTAAAATGTCAATATACCCGAGGTGCCCATGGACGTCCCACCAATATGCTCGAAGCAGTTGCATCATATGCCATTTGGATCTGGCATACATATTTTGGAGTAGTGGGATCTAATGATGACATAAACGTGAACAATCAATCTCTAGTGTTCAACGGATTCTTAGAAGGTAATGCGCCTCTTTGAAACTCTACTCACTAACACACAATACACCACATGATACTACCTTGCATATGAGATATATCTTGAATGGCCACAGTATTAAACAGTTTCACATTTCAACAATGCAACAAGATTAAGGCATTAAAAAAAGACTTTAGTCTGCAAGAGAAGATGACGTGAGAGCGATGTCCTCCAATGATGGAGAATTATACGTGGTCACATTAATGATGGAGAATTATACGTGATCCATCAAGAATGTGGAGCATGAGAGCAACAAATGATGTAATATATGCATGAATTATATTGCATAATATGATTATAGAGGACGAAGGGAATACTATAACTGGTTCGTTAGATGATGAAGTCAATTTTATAATTTACCAACAACTTTTGTACAGGGAGCGACATCAAATTTTGAAAAATCACTTGGCTAGGTTCCAACATTTACATGGTAGTGAAGCTCACCATATTGTCACGACCTTCCTAATTCTCAGCTCACTACTCCTTGTTTTCGAAACTTTCCGCAACATTCAAGGAACATGAGGGCTGCCCGGAAGACTCCGAAACAACCCCTAAAATTCTGGTCAAGACATGGCAGGTCGGAAGGGTCTAGAACAGCCCGCAAGGGGCTAGAAAACATGGTCAAAGAGGGCTGCCAAGATGGTTCTAGATCAGTCTTGAAACAACACTTAAATCATGCCAAAAGAAGTTTCTAGATTAGCCATGAAAAGCCTAATAGTTGCTGATATTTTGATAGAACTCTCTAGATTTACACATGTTTATTTGATGTAAAGAATAGTCTAGATATAGAACAATCTAGATCATCTCCTATGTAGTATAAATAGGAGATGTAAGCATCATTTGTAACCAACCAAACATCCATATTCATTACTTGTACTTGTAAACATTATCAAGCAATACAAGCACTTTTCTTTTTAACCACAATCTTTGCATCATCTTTTCAACGCTTCCGCTACACAACAACTTTGATCAAGCATCAAAGGCTTAACTTAGATCAAGTCTAAGTGTCGCACGCGAGTTGAAGAACTAACTCCAGTTGAAGAACTAACTATGTGACAATATGCTTAGATTTGATTTAGTGGAACATATACGGTCTTTTCTAGCCAAGCAGTTATATTTATGTTTTGTAATTTTTTATTTTGTAATTTTTAAGTTTAAGAATAAATTTTTAATTTTAAGTTTATGTAATTTTAATTTTTAGTTTATATAGTTTTTATCTTTAATGAAACTTTAAATTTTAATTTATAAATATATTCTATTATCTCAAATAACAAGAATTTAAGAAAATAATTTTAGGATAAAATAAAAAGTGAAAAATAGGTGATTATGGGAAAATAAAAGAACGTTTGAAAAAATAACATAACATTGGAGAGAAAATAAGTTTTTTTAATAGTAAAATCTGATGTGGTAACTTACGTGACGTGTTTACGAGTGTTTGAAAGTAGATGCATCGAAGATGCCCTAAACAATATTTTTTTTTCTAAAATCAACCTATTTCTTTAACAATGACTAGTGATTATTAGGTGTAACTATTGCCCAAGTGTTTAGAGAATCTATACCAAAATTTACCTCCATCCAATTTGAGGTAGAAAACACCATTGTCTTTGTACTGATAGGCTTCTCTAAGGTCTTGTAAGTAATTACTTAAAACCAAAGTGTATAGGCAAGCCTACATCAATATCGTTACAAATTTACAACCATAATTTTTTTTATCCAATAGGCCCAAGACCATGCCCCTTTGGACATTACATCTCAACCCAAAAAGAGGACATTGATTGTATATCCGAATCCGAGCACAAAAAGAGAACCAATGATTTTTTTTAAAGACAAATTTCTTTATTTATATGAAAGTGTGACTTGAACTCATAATCTTCTAATTTTTTAGAGTTTCTAGAGGATTTTCCTCTACCAACTCCATTGACAAAAGAGAACCAATGATATGTTGAGGGTTTTTAAAAAATATTAAAAAAATTTAGGTAAATATGTTTTTTCATTAAATCTATATATACATATATATAATAAATAAAGGTTTTAGTGGAACACTTGTCACTCTCTTATGCATCATCAACCTTTTTTTCCCGCCTCTCTCTAAATTTATCAAATTGTTTTTATAATTTTTTATTTTCCGTTTCTCTCTCCTATTAAATGATAATGATTTCCTTAATTTTTTTTACAAAAAGTTTTTTATTTAAAAAAAATAGGTTGTTCATAAAACGCTTTTATAAATTGAACATTTTTTCATTCTTTTATAAAACATTTTAAAATAATAATTTACAACGTTTTCTTGAATTTGTATCAAAATACTATGTTATATGTCATAAATATGTAATATATAAATCTTTATTAGTAAGTATATAACATTGCATTTATTCAAATCGTGTAATACACGGGGTTTCTAAACTAGTTATAAAAATAAATAAAAAAACTCCAATGTGAATGCTCTTAGTCGTAATCTCAAATTTAACATATCTTTGCGATGAATAATTATATCATCAAATATATAACTTATAAAATTGGTGTCTATAAAGTTTATTTATATTCCTAAAATAAAAACATATACACTAATAGGATAAGACTACGAGGATAAGACATGTCGTCGGTATAAATGTAAGGCCCTAAATCTGGAGGACTCACTTGTTGGATTTACTTATTTACAAACAGTTCTTAAACTTAAATATCAAATAACGCAGCGAAAAATTTCATTTCAATATAAGAAAACATGTTCAACATACGAAAGCGTAACATTGTCTTAAACATAAACATGACATAAATAAAACATAACGGGATGCCAGACTTTGTGATCAGCCAAGCATCCGTTCACCTGAATGTGCATACTAAAAGTCAGCTACGCTGGTGAGTTATAGCTTTACATAAAACCTTCACATAAATATTTTGTCAAAAACATAACATACATTTATTTAAGAAAAGTGTATGTAAAACATGTAATAACTTAATATCGTCAAAACATCGTAACATAGCATTATAACATAAGTCAACATGAACCAAATTTGCGCCTTCTCGTATCCGCCAATTCCATACATCGTATTCTGATGGAAGAACCTAAGGCTCGTTACCTCTAGGTCATCCGTCAACCAAGTCTCCTAAGGCTCGTTACCTCTAGGTAGACCAAACATCGTCTTAGGCATTATTCCCTCGTGTGGAAGAGTGCCTCCTGTCGGGATCCCGGTAATCCCATGGGTGACCGTCGTCACCCCATTCACAACCAGTTGTACAACCGTTAGTCAGCCACAAAGGCCCCCTATAAGGTAAGGCCCATTCTCACATACATACCTTAGCTCCCGTAGGAACACATGACAGATTCGTTCATTTCATGACTTTCATAAAAACCTTTACCTCATTTTAGTTAAAGCATTCATACGTTTTATTAAATAACATTTCATTCGTAAAACCTTTCGTGAACTTTATTTTGGCAAAACATCTCATTAACTCATTTCATCTTCCCCTTTCGGAAGCATCGTTTCGTAACACATTTTAACTTCCCCTTTCGATACATTGTTCATAAACCTCGTTTTGTAAACATCATTTCATAAGCCTCATTTTTTGTATGTATGCACACCAACCCAAAACATTGTTAAAACATTTAAAAGAGGGCTCTAAAACTCACCTGATAAGCAAGTCTCGGTTGTCCTAAACAAAGACCTAACAACATCACGTACGATCTAAATTAAGTAGTTAAATACATATTAGACCAAATATTTACTTTATCCCTTAAACTTTTCTGGAGTAGGCGAACTTAAGGCTAAGTTCGCCCAATAGATCCAAGCGAACTTACCAAGTTCACCTAAACTTACCCTTCGGCGAACACCTAACGAACTTACACAAGTTGGAATCTCGGGTCAATCCGTCTACTTTCTCTATCTAGACTTACAAAAGTGAGAGAAATAAGATGGGGTAGGGTATTTATAGGGAGAGGCTACCCCTTAAGCCCATTTGCGCGACCCGTTATTAAAATTCTTTGTTTTTTTCGGGATGTTACAATAAGCTTATTTAAATTTTTTTCCACGAAACATTAAAAAAAAGGAAATTAACCTATATCGTCGTCGGTATAGGTTTTCATCGTCGATACACGGTTTCATGAGGCCACTTAGAGGCAGGGGTGACTCTACAGTACAAATAACTATAGCAACCGCTTTAGGCCCCCAAATTTGAAGGACCCCAAAAAAATCAAAACTTCTTTAATTTGTATTCTCAACTTTTGTGTTTTTAGAAAAAAAAAATGATAATTTCACAACTTTATGTCAACATTATACGTTTTGACGCTCTATTAAATTACATTTTAATTTTTTTATATATATTTTTAAAACTTTCACAGAAGCCCTCAATTTTAACGTTCGTTTTAAGCCACAAAATATGTTGAGTCGGCCCTGTCAGGGACGGCCTTTGGGTAAAGCAAGTAAAGCCCTATATTTGAGCCACCAAATGATAAGGGCCTCATTTTTTTATTTATATATATATATATATATGTGTGTGTGTGTGTGTGTGTGTGGTTTGGGCTGGTAATGGAACTACTGAACAAGACCAAGCGAGAATTAGAGAACGCCAAAACTCCGAACATATGAAGGGATTTAGGGCAAGAGACGAAGAGTTGTCTTGAAAAACAACCTCAACAGCTCAATCTGACGACTGGTTGTGGACCATTCAGATCATCTTTTTTCTACTCAGCAGGCAAGTGTGTACCCTTTTTCATTGGATTATTAAGTTTAATAATACGCTACGCGGCAGGAATTCGGTCGGCATGGATTTGGTTTGTTACGGTACCAGTATAGAACCGTCACTTGTTACATACCCAAAAGGATATCAGTAAGTGTTTAATTTACATCGAGCGAAAACAAAGTTACTGGTACCGGTTTTGATAAGTGTTCGAATTTATAAGGTTCGGTTCAAATGTACTCAAACTTCTGGTCTCCATACAACATCTGGTTTTTTATAGTTTTATTTAAAAACTTTGCTATTTCTATTTATAATAATTATTATTATAAATTTTTGTTTTATAATTTTATTTAAAAACTTTGGTATCTTGATAGACTAGGATGAGAGAGATTGGGTTGAGTAAGGTCTTAGTATTTCCAAATGACACGAAGTTGTTTATAAGGTCTTAGTTTGTTTACCAAAATTCAAGTTTCAAAACATGTTGAGAACCTTACCACAAATGTATAATCAATATAAAAGCAAAAGAATATGTATATAAATATATACTTGATATCATTAATATAGATGCATAAGAATATGTATATAAATATTACACCCTGATCATGTTATAATTAGTTAGCAAACACATTGCAAATTATCACCAAAACATCCTAACAATTTAAGTCTTAATCAATTATTACAAATAAGATGACGTGGAAGAACTTACATAGATTAATAACGGTCAAAGATTAACCCACCCATGGACACTACTACTCTCACCAACCATGTTCCTCTGAACTGATGGTCCTTCATCATGCATAAAGTGGTTGTACCTGCAGAATCAACCCTTGTACACCATTAATAGCAAGAACATAAAGATTCAAGTATTGTGCATCATAGAGTTGTACAGTACAAGAGGAACAGCTAGGGGGTGTATAGGTAGTAGTACCCTATTTGTAAGATGGGTTCTTGTTGACAATCCATGGGACTGGAATGAGAAGTGTGCATTGGGAATGTGATGTTGTTACCAGAGTTCCATGGGCATGGAAGTTGTGCCCTATAGCCCTGTCCTTCTGTCTCAAACTGAAATCAAGATTTCCAAGATTGAGTTTTTATATCACAAATAATATAACATGTACGGGTACTTTTTTAAAAAACTTGGGTCGGGTTTGGTTGATCTGTAAATACTTTTTATTTCTGTTTTTAATTTTATGTGTATGTGGAACATACCGATGATAACTCGTGTGAAACCTTGATCTTTAGATGCTTGTTCATGTCTCCAAGTTCGCGTTCCTATCATTTATTTAGCTTCGTTATATCTTTACATGAAATCCACCAAAATCTAACACGTCTAATACTACAACAAATTCTTTGGTCATTTTAACTTGCGGTCCATTAATTACATTCTATTTCCCGAAATAACATTTATTTCTTATGATGTATGAGTTAGACTCGAGGATTTTACCTTGCGACGAAGCTCTTCCATCTGTTCTACCAAGATTTGCGTCTGCATAAAATTGCGAAAGTACATTACGTCGCTTTAGGATGCTTATGATCTTATGATTAATAATTAGAATAAACTAATTACCTTCCTTTGTCTAGCTTGTGTGAGAGCCCCTTCAAGTTGTTTTTCAAGATTATGCAGCTCCTTGACACTAAGTGGTCCAAGATCTTCACCAAGAAAATGTCTTCAACAGAAGTTTACATAAATTAACACAAAAAAACCATTTTAAACAATAAAAGGTTACATTTTTCATAGTGTAAAGTGTGATTAGAAAGATTCAAATTAATAAGTATGTCCACCTTTGGGTGCGCTGGAGGGATTCGAACTTGGCTTTTAACTTGGAAACCTCTTGATACCAACTCTATACATAGATTAAAGCAGGATCCTAATTAGAGTCAGAAACTTGATGGAAATCTGTGTTAGTTTTGTTTGAGACCTGACCTGTGTTTCACGTTCATTGTTGTTGTCTTGAGGATTAAAGGAACAGCGTTGATAGCGTTCAAGGGTTTTCATAACACTGTGCTTATAAACTCAGGATTAGCTTGCAAGGGAATACATAAATATAATTATATATTTATTTATTTCTGGAACCCAATTTTATGTTATATATATATTCAAAACTTATTGAACCAATAGGCCAAGATATATTATGAGAAAGTTTATATATTCTGCTTTACTAACCTTGTTAGGTTTAATTAACTAATTGATGATTGTAGGAATAAATACAAATATATATTGTTTTAGCAAGAAATATATATACACTAAACTATGAAAGTAAAAATAATAATAAGACTCAAGAGCTACACCATTAAAACTATCTGGCTTTGCACTCACATCAGAAAAAACATAATCAAATGAAATTGTAGCTAGATCAAAATTTTATAATATCCTTAATGACTGTTCTATTTATCTAAATAATATTAAAAAGTTTATTTAATTTATGATGAGCAAATTTCAGTTTATTATAATATTATAACAAATTACTTATTTATTAGGTATAGATACGTAGAGAGAGAAAGCTCTTATTTCCCATTGGACAGACACATTCTTTAAGCACACAATTAGGCCAAGTGTTATGGACGCAATAGATCTGGGCGTGATCGTCATGGCCCGTGAATGGGCATGGAACACCGCCCCGGGGGAGGGGGGGGGTGAAATGGGGGGTTGTATTCAATTCACGGGCGTTAGGGGCATGTGTGTTTTGTTTATGTATATGTGTGTATATATATGTGGATAACGAAACCATTACACACCTTAGTGATTCGGGACGTGATTGCACTCCAACTGATGTGAGGGAACGTTTTTGACTTTTTAAAGAAACTATTATACATAACCTTATTATAACTTCAATACGGAGAAACGACTAATAACCATGTAAAATGAAATGTCATATATTTATATGTTCCCTGTTATAATGTTATTTTACCCTTTTTTTTCTTCTTCTAATTATGTACTTAAAAAAGTACTGAAACATATTTATCTAGAACAATTTTTTTTCCAAACATTCACATGTAGCATAACCAAAAGGTAGAGAAGGCAATTTTTCATACGACCCGTTTAAATGAAACGATACAAAGTTAAACGGGTTTGGGTTTGTGTTTGAGTTAAACATACATGGGTCATAAACGGGTCGACAAGATTATGACATGATTAAAATCATATCTAAATGGGTTTAACCCGTTTATGACACGATTAGCCTCGTTTAACTAATCGTGTTAAATGGTTAACATGTTAACACAATCTGTTTATAACTTATTTATCAAAACTATAAACTTTATATTTTTAAATGATTAAATATATAAATTAAATTAGAATATTAGATAACTTACCTTTCAGTTTCCACTTTCCAGCGCTAACCTTTCAGTTTCTAATATGACTGACAATTTTTGACACGACTCGTTTACATGACCCAACACGACACGAAGTTAAATGGGCTTGGGTTTGAGTTAAACAGATACGGGTCGGCACGATTAAAATCGTGTCTAAACACTCCTAACGTACACATAGAAAGAAAAATGATCTAATGTTAAAATTAATTTTTTTTTTAATTAAATACGTATTGAAAGGTAAAAATCAAGAAAAAGGTAATAGGTAAAACAACATTAAATCACGAAAAGGTCTAAATTATGTGACATGTGATATGATTTTATTCGTTTGGTTGTAATAAAACAAGGTAATTATGTCACGATAAAATGAGACTAATATCACTATTAGTTGGTTTACCATTAAGTTTACTGAAAACTTAAAGTGAGCAAAGGTATTAAAACTTTTAATCAAAAATACTACTTTCCGTAAATACAATTAATAATCAAATAGCTATTTGAATTATTTTTCCTTAATTTGAACCCAAGTGTTTTAGATCCTTTGGACAAAATCCAGAAAATAAAATTGTCATACTTTGGAGATTTGCAAATCTAAAACTTTCTATATTGTATGAATGTATTAAAAAAATAAACAAAATAAATATGGGTTTATGATAAATAAATTTTCCAAAAATAAAATTATAGACAACTAAAAATATTAATATTAAATGGTTAGTATAAAACTATCATATTATAATTTTCCAAGATGATAATTAATTTGATTCATCATTTATAGATAAAACTCCACCCATCCCAAAATATAGTTCATACTTGGTTTCTCTAATTTTAATCTCTAACAAAAACTAGCTTCATTCAAGAAACATAACACACCAAATAAAATCTTTGGAAATAGAAGTCATAATTTTTTTCTAATGTTTCAAAAAAGGACAGATAGCTAAACTGATAGCTTACGATTCATCAGTTCAACCTGTCAGTCTTGTCTTTAAAGTAGATCATCCATCAAAAGATGGAAGCAAGTAGCTCGTAATCAAATGGAAGCACAAATCTTGGTTTGACCGACCATACCGGTTTTTAAAAACATGTTACCTTTCAATTTTAGCCGATGATACATAAAATGTTCTACAACAAACACAAATTAAACGAAATCATATTTATGTACGTAAAAGAAATGTTAGAAGTTTCTTGAACAAAACCGACTAAAAACTCGAAGAAATTGTAACACTTAAACAGACTAAATCTTGAAATTCTTTTTGTGTAAATAAAATTAACAAAAAGATAAAAGTTCATAAATAAATTCCTTACACACTATTATCCTTTGGACAAAAAAAAACCATAATTAAAAAAGATAGTACCAGAAACTTATAAATTTCTAATTCTCGAATTCCTCCAAAAACAATAATGAAAATACAGAATCAAAGAAAGATGCTTTTGGAAAGGCTTTGATAACACAGTCATGCGTACAACAAGAATAATATTAATCCTTTCCTATTTCATCAAGAACACAATAAAATTCCAAAAATACCATAAAAAAATAAAATAAAATACCCTAAATCACCGTTCGATCATCCTCAAATAATATAAATTGTCTGTAAGATTCTTATTTTTACTACCTTAATTTCAATAAATAAAAAAAAAACAATAAACTAGGGTTTTAATAGATGATATTAAAAAATTTTGAAATTTCCACAGTTTTTTTAACATAAAATTGTGATATATTCTTTGTAAGATTCTTATTTTTGCTAACTGATTTTCAATTAAAAAAAATAATAAATTAGGGTTTTTAAGTTATAGATATAACTAAAAAAAAATTAAAATATGTTGAAATTTATACATTATTTTTTTGATTCCATAAAGGAAAGTATTGAAGTTTCTTTTCATTTTCTCTGCTCATGTTTGTATCTCCTAAGGAAAAAATTTATGTTAGAACCATAATTTTATTTTT
Source organism: Smallanthus sonchifolius (assembly GCA_023525975.1). Taxonomy (NCBI): domain Eukaryota; kingdom Viridiplantae; phylum Streptophyta; class Magnoliopsida; order Asterales; family Asteraceae; genus Smallanthus; species Smallanthus sonchifolius. The sequence goes on from CM042042.1 coordinate 975,464, forward strand.
TTCACAAAATTCACTGAAGAAACCGATAGATCCTGATGATTCAAACAGAAAAGACAAACTTTGAATCCAGATAAACACAAAATTCAAAAAAATCGAAAAGTACTAATCATTTTACCTTTTTTATTAATATAAAATAAAAATAAAACCCTAGATCTGTTCGTCGTCAGTCTAATGACGAATTGTACCACCAGATCCCTTAGAAACGTGTCAATCTGTCATTCGATCTCTCAAATCACAAAATTGATGATTTCATTTCAACAATTATGTATGTATGTGTGTGTGTGTGAAGTAATGTGATGCAATAATAGAATATATCGCCGTCGCCGGCGGTGGCGGTGGCGATGGCGATGTGCTTACCCGACGCTGCCGAACTCGTAGAGTTTGTCGCGGCTGGAGAAGATGATGAGGCCGACTTCGGCGTCGCAGAGGACGGAGAGTTCGTAAGCTTTTTTGAGGAGACCGTTTCGTCTCTTGGAGAAGGTGACCTGGCGGTTGATTTTATTCTCGATTCGCTTCAGCTCTACTCTTCCTCTCCCCATAGTAATGGATGATTTTCACACTCTCTCACTTGTTTCTCTCTCTAGGTTTGTCTGCAACAGTGATATGGTGAGTTTGTATAAAAAGGGAAGAAGAAATGGTGCGGAAGAAGACGTACATCAAAGTTGTTGGATGTTCGTTCTTTATAATTTAAAGGTTTTTTTTTAATTTATTATTATATATTTGTAGTTTTGTATAACTATTAGAATATATAATTGTTTAGAGGTTAAAAAAAACGCTCGATTTAATGATGTAAAGAAGGTTTAGAATCGATGTATGATCTGTAGTAACAAATATATAACTATTATGGTACTAGGAATGGATCATCTAAGAACTACTGAATATTTTGAGAACTTGTGAGAACTCGTAAAAAACCAATTATTTTTTTTTTGTTTTTGCTACATTTTTTATTAGGATCCAACATAAAAAAAATGAATTTATATATATAAACTTACATGTATTTATATATTAAAAAAATATACACATGTGTAAGTGTTTACCATTTACACATGTCTATACATTTTTTTAAGAATAATTTAGAGAGAAGAGATGTATTAATTGAAAAGATAAATCATGTTTTATTTTATATTTTAATAATAAAGGTATTGAAAACAAAAAAATGGTTTTAATTGATTTTTTAACGAGTTCTCAAAATATTTAGATTTCTCATTTGAACCTAACCCGGTGGTACTACTACGTTTGAAATATAAATATAATGTAAATTTGGGTAAATTATATCTACCATGTCATAACTAGGGGCCTAAACGAGTGGAGTCGTTCATCAGCTACTTAAGACCGGCTTAGGAAAAATTTAAATTTAGCTTAGGTTAAACGAGCTCGCCGAAGGTGAAGCTTCACATATCTAGGTTGACTAGGACCACGAGCCTAAATGAGTTTAAACGAGTTTAAACAAGCATATTTTTTATATAGTTTTTATATAATATATTGAACATTTGTTTACGTGATAATTATTAGTATATACAAAATTATGATAAAAATAATATATATTTTGTTATGTATAAAAAAATTATAAAAATATATATATTATAAGTGTATATTAATAAAATAGTTAATAAATAATAAGCGAGTCGAGACGGAGATGAGCTCAAGCTTTACAAACTATACTCACGAGCTGAGCTGATTTCAAATTCATGCATTTTAAAATTAAACGAGTCTAAGTTGTAATTTATACGAGCCCATATTCAATTACATCCCCCAAACAAAGAAGTGACAATCAAATTCATATTTATTAAAAGCTAGATGAACAATAATCTAGGATTAACATAGTATTTGTCAAATGAAACTAATTTTATACTTGTCTGTACCAAACAGTAGAGACGAGTTCACTTGTGAACAACAGAATTTTTGTGTATCCCTAAATAAAAGTTCTAGTTTTATAATATATACTAGGTTAGAATCTCGTGTAATACACGGGTTGAATAAATGTAATGTTATATACTTAATAATAAAAAAAATTATGTTTTTATAAGCCCGTGTATTACACGGGTTGAATACAATATAATGTAATTAGTTAACACATACACTCATTAAAATAAAACAATGTGAATACGTAAATACATGATTAAAGAGTTTTTATTTGGATCTTAGATGGCTATAAAATTGTTTTCAGTTTGTAGAATTCATAAAAATATGATAGAACAATTTAATTGATGATAAACACAGTTTTAAATTTAAAAAATCTGTAGGTAAAAATTGAAACAAATAATTAATTTAGTTGCATAGTGGAGTTGATTATTAATAGGAGAGAGAGACAGTAAAATGAGAATGTGGAGGCCTAGAAATATGACAAGTGTCTCTTCCAAAACCTTTATTTATTAGTATGTATAGATTAATTATTCAATTGTGAATAGATATCACATGATTAATTATGGTAAAAGGGTCATAATTCCTCATCAACACTATTTCTATTAGGCAAAGATCAAATCTAGAAAGGTGTGTTCCATGTAAATGGATTGACCTCAAAAATAGTGAAAAGTTTGGGAATTTTAGATTGTTTATTCTATCGTGTTTATCTAATATCTACCTAGTACAAACCTAATTAATTTATAGTGATTATTTACTCTAAAAATTTCAAGCACCTCTTTTGTCTTGTCTACTTCATGGGGTCTTGGGCTCTAGGTACTTTGATTGAGCTCTGAGATAAGGATACCCTGGTTGTCAATACTCAATATGAACGAACTTCCAAAATTTTGATGATTATTGACCGAACAATGAATTTTATAACGGTTGAAGGGGTTGGCCATGGGTTCAAGGATCAGCTTAAACGGGTAATCCGAGAACACCGCTGCAAGTGGTGCGGGTTCGAAAATCGGGTTCATGAACCCATGGATGAGGCCCTTGTGTACCTTCAGCCACGTATGAGGTGACACTACATGCATGGTTGGTTGATTCAAGGGGTTCATTCAGAAACACTGTTGCAACTCATTCGGGTACTTTAGGATTCATTCGGTAAATATGATGATTGGTTAGTTCAAGCCTTCAAGGGGTCCACCCCCTCCACCCTAACCCGTGTCATTATCTTTTGATATTCGTATTTCAAAAAGGATTTTTACCCTAGTGGATTCAATGAAGTGGCAACATAGTTACGAATTCAACCATATATTTTTTTTTTGTTATTTCTATAACGCAAATGCAAATATTTATACGGGTCATCATCTAAAAATATACGTGGTAATTCAACCTTCGTTATAAATCTACGGGGTAATTTACGCAAATTATTTATACATGTCATCATCTGAAAATTTACACAAATTTATGGGTGCTCACTCACTTGAACTCTTGGAGTTAGTTCGAGTTTTTAAACATTGTTCTTTTAAGTAGGCGTTCTTCTTAGCAAGAGTTATTGCAGTAGGATCATGGCTAGGAGGATTTAAAAGACATTATGGCATTAAGATTTTCAAGGTTTAGCCAAAGCTTAGCTCAGGACCTCATTACTCGTCGTATTTGGTTTGGTATTGCTATCGCGCATAACTTTGAGAGTCATGATGATATTACTGAGGAACGTCTTTATCAGAATACTTTTGCTTCTCACTTCGGGCAATTAGCAATAATTTTTCTGTGGACTTCCGAAAATCTCTTTCATGTAGCTTAGCAATAATTTTTTTAAACTCATAGTCTGCAATTTGGGATCCTCATTTTGGTCAACCACCTGTAGAAGCTTTTACTCGAGGGGGTACTCCCATGCCAGTGAATATCGCCTATTCTGGTGTTTATCAGTAGTGGTATACAATCGGTTTACGAACTAATGTTCTAAAATACGATCCTATTTTCTTCTATTTGGTTTTAAATTAATATGTATAAATTAAAGAATTTCAAAATTATGTGTTTGTGTTAGGAAATAATTCTAGGTTTTTTTTTAGTTTTTAATAGATTTTTTTTATATTTGAATTTCATATGTTGACTTGTCCTTTATAAAAGGAGTCCTTTTGCAATTTGAAGGCGTCTTGAAAATTAGGATCACCCCTTGTGATACATCACGACTTATAATTCTATTATATTTAAGTAGTATTATAGCAATTTGGTAACCTAAAATCATACTACATTGGAATTAATCAACCTTATTGTCTCCATCTTTGTTATGGTATATATCATGGGATTGATACTTAGCGTAAGTCAATAGAAGATCTCTCTATAGGCCTATAGGGGTCGATAAAGCCAACACAACACTTTAGAAAGGGTCGTGTAAAATGAAAATGTAATATTGAATCATATTTTTGAGGTGCTTTGATGGTAAATTAAAAAAATGGGTACATTTTTCGGGTGTATTGTACCCATATAACGAAATAACTTATGTAAAATGATGTAAAAGTAGCAAAAGCTAATGAGAGAGGAAATCAAATAGAGGATATTAAGGTGCATTGCTTATTAATTAGGGTTAAGTTGGACATTTACTTTATGTTCATACTAGGTTAAAATCTCGTGTATTACACGGGTTAAATAAATAAAATGTTATATTTAGAAATAAAAAAGTTATATTTTTAAAAACCCGTGTAATACACGGATTGAATAAACCAGTATATTACATCGGTTGAATATATTATAATGTAATTTGTTAACAAACATACTCGTCAAAATATGTTTTTAAAAAATGTAATTTGTCATGACAGTTATAAGGTTGGTTAAGTTAGTTTTTAAAACATTTTTTTTTTCAATTGAGAATTAATTTTTTAATTTATTTGATAAATGTTAGTTCATATTAATTTCATTTGATTGATGATATAATAACTATTTATAATTAAATAATAAGTTCGTAATTAGATTTATTAATATAAAGATTATTATTTAATAGGAGAGAGAGAAATAAAAAAATTAAATATTTAAAAGGAGAGAGACGGGAAAATAAAAATGAAAAGTAACCAGAGAGTAACACGTGTCCCCCATGATTTTCCTTTATTATATAATATAGATTTTTAGGGATTGGAATATTTGATTTTGGAGATGAACAAGGGCGGATTTGCTATTATGAGACGGGTTGCGTCTGACACCCATCAAAAAAGTATACAAGATATAGAACAGAAACCTAAGCGACACACTAAGTCTTGTGACGACTCCCATAAACAAGTTAGCATAGGTTGTAAAAAATCGCATATATCATCTGGTAAACTTGCATATATATCAAATCTAAAACTAAAATTGCATATATCCCTTGTAAACTAAGTTAACTGTATATTTATCTAATCCCAAAACTAAAATTATATAAATCCCCTCCCAAAATAAAAAACAGCATCAAGTTTACTTATTTTAATTTATTTTACTAAAAATAAAATATAGAATAACTATTTTACTTTTATTTTCACTAAAACTTTAAAATTTCCTAAGTTTTCATATATACCCAACTTTAGCTAGTTTTTTTTTTTGTCTTTTTCTTTTACAAACTTAATAACTTTATGGTTTTCGTCCATATAAATTTAATAAATCATATTTTTATCAACGGGATGTCAGGTCTCGTTAATGTGAGTATATCAAGCTTCCCACGATTTTCCTATACTCCGAAGGATCTTCAATTTCCTTTCCTTGATCAACATAAAGCTTGATGCTAGATTCCATCGGAGTAGTTGCTGGTTTTCATGAAACCATGTTAAACTTATGTAACATATCAGTTGCATACATGGTTTGGTGCAGTAAAAACTTGTCTCTTGCATAAGTCAACTCTCAAGAAAGTGCGTTAACTTCCCAAGGTCCTTTATCTTGAAGCGAACACTTAAATTACTCGAGTTGAGCAATTTCATCTTCAACGTCTCCTGTTATAATCAAATCATCGACATACACCAACACAACCACAACTCGGTTGTCAATCTTCTTGACAAATATACTTGAATCTGCAGTAGTTAGTACAAACTCATTTTGCTCAAGAAACTCACCAATTTTACCAAACCATGCTCTTGGGAATTGTTTCAAACCATAGATGGCCTTTTTTTAATTTGTACTTTTCTTGATTTCATTTAAAATCGTCATTTTGAACGAAAATAAGTGTAAATCGAGAGTTAATTTATGATTATTATGCTACTGGAACTGTAATTGACAACAAAAGTGAAAGTTGAGATTATCACCAGCCAAACTGTTAGTTTGGATTATTATCAGCCAATGAGTCATAGTTTAGATTATTAAAACCAATTTGCTATTTTTATGATCAAACATATTCTAGTTTTGATAATTTGTTTTAATTCATTGATTTTTTTAAAAGCTAACAATATAAATGAACATATGAGTTATACCTTCCTTCTATATGTAGTCCTTTAAAGTAATTTCAATGTGTAAGAAAAGGCAAATTGTACACCCCTTTCATTTAAAAACTGATACTTACTTCCTTTCATAATTTTAACAAATCCACTTATTTTTTTCCCATGAAATAGGGGTTTGTATGAGGTACTTTAGTTCGGTTTTGAGTCCCAACCGAATGAAACCAAAATGTCCTGTTATTGGACAGCTTTAACCGCTTGGTTTTTGGTAAATTGATTTGCCTTGATTATAGGCGGTTAACCACACATGTGCTTGCTTCCTAATTTTGGTACTTCACACAAAGTCTAAATACAATATGAATAATCAAAATTTGTATACAAATAGATAGTCATGAATTGTTATACAAACTAAAAAAAGAACTAAAACGAGTGATAGTAATCCACCCATTTAATGTTTATTTTTCGGTTCCTATTGAGAAACTATAAAAAAAACAATAAAATAAAAAATTGTTTCCGAGGATTGCTTTTTATCCCGAAATACCCGCGTCATTTCTAAAGCGCCACAATCCCCACCAAATGGACCCAACAATGGCCTCAACAACCTTCTTTTTAACATTCTTCATATCACACGAGTCAATCCATGTCACAATCGCGTTGGGATGTTTGGAAACTGGAAACGCTAACTCTAACCATTTCGCAATCGACACCCACGTTCTCTCGGCAATGGAAAATTCGGATGCAATGCAAGATAAAAATATAAGTTCAGTTATCAGTTAACTGGTTATGCCATACACCAAAACCGAAAATGAGCAATAATTTTAGGGTAATCAGTTATGACTTAACCGAACCTTCGTTAATATGTTAATTCATTTATTGTTAGCTTAATTCGATTACTTCCACACCCTTACCAATGAATTGTGATATTTCTTTCCTCGGTTGCTTTATGATGAAAGGTGAAAAGGTAATTTATTTTAATTCGTTTATTCTCTATTGAATTTACATGTTTTTAGATAGTATTTAGTTACATGAAAGATGAATTGACAAATAATTTGCTGGAATTCGGTGGGTTTTTTGTTTCAATAAAATGGAAAATTTATAATTTGTGTGTTTCCTTTTCTTTGCTTTCGCCTAGGCTTTGCTTTACCACTTGATCCCCACCCGCATTTAATATCGCGTGTTGTCACGTTCCTGTGTGCTTCCATGACCTTATTACATTATTTTGTGATAGGTTTTGGTGACTAACTTAAGCTTTACTCTTTTGATTTGATCTTTTATTGAGTTTTAGAAGGTGTTTGGGATTGCGTTGGAAAAATGTTTATTGACTTATTGACTTTTTTAAAAGCTAATAAGCTAAAAAGTGTTTGGCAAACATAAAAGCACTTTTTGTTTTAACTTTTTGATAAATCTAAAAAGTTGTTTTTTAAGAAGCTATAAATTCCATTTGAAAAAGTCATAAGTTAATAAGAACTTTTAATAAAAAGCATTTTTCGAGTTAAATAAGCAATCCCAAACACCCTATTAGTTATATTATAATAAGTTTGAAGTGTTGATAAATTGGAACTAGAAAACATTCATTGTTGGAACAAGCGAATCTCAACTTTCCTGTTCAACTTTCTAGTACGTCTATCTAGCGAAACTTATACGAGGATGGCCAGCTCGATTGCACAAAAGAATAATCTGAAGCTTGTTACATCATATTTAAGGTTTAATTTCGTTTAATTTTCAGGTTTCAACAGTAAGAGTAAAGATTTCTTTTCACTAAAACTCACTCGAACCTAAATATGTGTGATTGTGTACCTTTTGAAAATCGTGTACGAAAAATGTGTGTTATCATATTCCCACGTGTTATGATCCGAAACATATATATATATATAGGGGTATGTTCTTTTGAGAACCAACAATATGTTAAGAACCGTGAGAACCGCATTAACTCTTGCTCTATTTATAATATAAATTGACTAGAATTCATGTACATTTCAATATGTTTAAGGTTTGGTTTTAAAAGACCTCGAATTTATAATCGTTTTTTAAATGCATATATGCACTCACACTATATGCACAAATGAATGCATATATGCATATTTTTATACTTTTCTTAAAAAAAATTCAGGAGAGAGGAGATAAACTCAAACTAAGAGTGGGAAGAGATAAATAAAACATTATTCTTGAAATTTACCTTTTTCACTAAAGCGATATGTACACGTTTTGTGTGGTTCTCACGGTTCTCAACATATGATTGGTTCTCAAAAGAACATACCCCTATATATATATATATATATATATTACGAAAAGGTCCCGATTATATAATCTGTTTTAGACCCCTCCAAAAAGGTTGAGGATGGCATGTAACCTCATTAACCAAGTAAATAACTTAAAAATGTAAAAGATTAAGAAAAAAAGGTTTTAGTATATTAAATGTATATTATGGAGCATGATAAAACTTGATGAACGAAAAAAGGAATTAGGATAAGTTCTTTTACAGAACAAAAAGTATAAAATTCAGGATGGTACTGTTGTAGACTTTGTACTATACTATTTGCTTTCAAGTAATGGTGCATTATATTGTGTTGTATTTTTCTGTTTAAAGTTTGAAAAAGAGCAACACTTAATTAATAAGGCATGCAGCTTCGATTCTATAACTTAAAAAGATATATATTTATATAAATAATAATTGCTTACTAATAACTACATCTATTATAATACTTAGTTAATGAGACCTCTTAGTTATTTCCATACACGAGATACAAATGGTTTTCAAAACAAAGAACACTATTCTTGAGGTAATCAAACGTTGCGTCTTGTAAAAATTATGGTCTTGCTTAAATCGACTTTGATTAAAATGCATGGTCGACTTTGATTAAAATGCATGGTCTTGCTCAAAGGGGTTGATGAATCACTCTGTTAATTAGTCAGTTAAAAGTCAAAACAAGAAGTCAAGAAACATAATTGAGTATCCTCAATCCCTTACTGACTGCAAAACAGTTTTTCATACCCGCTAACATACATGCCCGATGGTACCTGGTTACTTACACCGATTGGGTTGCCTTGCTTATGATTAGGTGGTTAAAACTTTTATCAATTGGGATCCCATCACCTAAAATCTCAAATCATCCTAATAACTTATTGAAAATATGAAATATGCAAGCTCAATTCTAATAATTGTTTGATTCGATTAAATCAATTAATTCGGTTACAGTTTGGTTAAGTCGGTTATTACTCACCTCTAGAGGTATGAAAACAACTGGTAATCTTTAAAAAAAATATGCTTGACAAAAGTAAAAAAAAATAGTTAACTCCTAGCACTAGCTACTTTATTGCAAAAACACATGGTTGTAGCAAGTCATAACTATTTGGACTAGGACAACATATCAATATGACCAATTTGACATATCCCTACTTTATTGCAAAAACACAGTTCTTGACTCATACAAATTACCCAAGTAGTATCAAATGTAAAGAATGATAACTCATTTTCATCAGTATTTATTTTGTTCATTGAAGTTAAGGATTACTAAAATACAAAAAAATATTAAAAAAAAGGTTAAAATAATATGACTTAAGTTGGATTTAGTTATGTGTTTATTATTATAAAAAAAAAGTAAAATAAAATTGTTTGTCAAATTTGAAATTTGTGATTTGCATATTATGCGGTTTATCTTGTATTTTATTGTGTATAAGTCAAGTTTATTGATGTATAAATCATTTTTTAAATTTTATGTTAAAAAAATAAAATTACTTGTACATATATATCGTAATGGTGAGCAATTCTTTAATAAATGGGTTTTTTGGATAATTTTTTTTACTAAATGGATTATTTTATATATTAAAATGTAGTTTACACTAGTCGATCTCCTAAAAATAAAGTTAAAAGCTCGAAACTATTTTAATACTTTTTTAAAAGCAACTCGTTTTATCCAAACCATATTTATACTTTTAAAAGAACTCATTTTGAGTCAAACTCAATTTAAGCTCAACCCGTTAGATGACCTGACCTATCCTGTCCGCCTTGTCAGGGTTATTTGTACAACTCCATATGTATATATCATGACATTGGTCTGCTACTTTCAATTTGTGAATTGAACCCACTACTCCAGGTTTCACTTCAATGGAAATGACAACACCCCCCTTTGTGTTTTTGCAATCATGTCTCCTATCATGAATTTAAGAAAGTATACATCACCATTTACCTATAAAATCTTTACATCAAATAATAAGATGATGAAAAGGAAAAGATTTATAGTACATGTTGAAATTTTATCTCCTAAAACATATATGAGTTGTTTTTTTCATAAGTTCTTTGCAAATTGTATAAATTATGTAAAAATGATGAAAAAAGCTTGTACATAACTTCAATAAATTTTCATATGTTGAATTCACATCCATTATTAGGTTATTCTACATGTGCGAGTGTCTTGGGGTCCTATTTGTGTTTGTTTGTAAGAAAACAATATCCTTAGAAAGCTCACACTTATATACTACTTCATCTTCTATCCCTCCTCCTATGTGAAACAAGTATCTGCATTTTTATTCCAATTTGTGCAGCTTTCATAGTTTCAAACATATAACTTCGAGTATCGATATGTCGTTGTCTTGGCTCTGTTTTGAACACGAATTGGTTCGTTGCGAAGCTCTCACATAATAGAACGCAAAACTAGAAAGTAATAATTATATTAACCATGTTTAAATATAATTAACTGTGTCTAAAGTTTGAAAAAAAAAACATTTTTCCAATTTTATGAAAAACTAATTTTTCACATCTTTTTCAAGATTACCATTAACGCAACAATAGACTTACCAAGGGGAGCTTTTAGCTATTGCGTCGCTCATCTTTACATATATCACAAGAAATTATATAATTATTTACTAATTAGTTGATGGTTTTGTCAAGATGATGTGAACGTTATAAGTTAGATGACTAATAAAGTAATAAATTGTAAATTTGAGAATTTGTAAGGGCTCACGGTGTTATCATTTTCAGAATGAAATATTTTAATTCTATTCTCGAAAATTTAATCAAATAATTGAAAGAGAAAAACAAAAACGAATATGAAAATTTAGTTATAATTAAACTTTATTTATTCTAATAAGGTTGCTTTCAAAAAAAGTTATTTTAATGAGGTACCCAATCTCTACGACTTAACCTTTTTAAAACCTCTATAAAAGAATCATAAGGGATGCATTTGCCTTTTTGTATGCTTAAACCATGTCACGAAGCAAATAACATACGAAACATCAAATTTTGAATCTTCTAATTGAAGCTCCTTTTGACTACTTAGAATAGGATAATACACAATCTAGGAATTTTCAATTTATGTAGAAAAAAAACACATCTAAAGTGGGAAAGAATGTTAACTACATCCCATTATACCAAAGTAAACAAACATATTGAATCCATTTAAATGACAATAAACGTTAGATCGTTTTCTTCACATTCTGTAGGTTTGTAGTTTGATGTTTGATCTGTTTGACATATAACGACGATTGTAGTCGATATTTACACCCCAAACACATACAAAGTTAAATTGTTTGTACATGGGTTTGGAGAAAAAAATGAGAAGTGGTCACAAAACATTCAATGAAACAACGCCAAGAGTTATGACTGCTTAGCTAAATATAGTTGCTACATGATAAATTCAAATTGTGAGTTTCCTTTTGTATCATTTTGGTCCCCATATTCAATAATTTACAATTATCATCCTGTAAATTTAGAAATTCAAATTGTGGTTTTTATTTCTTTAACTCTTGATTTCATCTAACCGTTATTAGGGTAGAGTCAAGATTTTATCGAGCAACTTATGCTCAGCTTAACTTCAAGCTACTTGAAGTCGAACTTTTATCAAACTCTAGCTTTTCTAGGCTAGCTCAAGATGATCATGAATACTCCCAAGTCAAGATATAGCTTGTATTATGAAGGCTCGGTGAGCTTTCGAACCAAACTCGAGTTTGGCCTAAATTGGTTAAGTCGAGCTTGAGTATTGTTATGCTCGAACTTAACTTACCTCGTTTTGTAACTCTATCTTTACCTATTTACACTGGTTTGATGGATCTATTTTTTGTACATTTCAAAGACTACAAAAAATAAATATTAAATGTTACGATAACTTAGTAATTAATGTGAGTAAATATAGAAATTTTGAAATATATTTTGTTCCTTTGTAGGCATTTATTGGTTAGTTTGCAATGGTAGGTTTGGTTCATCACTTCTGGTACTACAATATCTTATTAACTATTTGTTGTTTTCCAAACCCAGTACACCCCTTTGTGCTCTATCACATTTATGATTTATGTAGTTTAAATATAAACTACTGGCCGAATCATGCACGTTATAAGAGTGGTGTTAAAATTTGTAATACCCAGTTTCAACAACCTGTAAAAGAAGGAATTTAAAATTTGTAAGGCCCCTCTATCACCCGCAAAAAAATCACATCGAAGCACAATTAAAAGTAATAACGTCGAAACGGCAAATCCAGAACTATAAAAAACGAAACCTTGAATCATTTTGGACGGTTTGTACATTCATGATTCGATAACTTGTACATTATCACAAAAACTCGGTTTTTAATTAAGTTTATATGATACGTAGATAAAATAAGAAATAAACGCGTTACAATGGTACATTCTGAATTTTGTAAACCAATATATTTTAAAAGTCATAAGAGAATAACAAAAAATAGGAAAAACACCACAGAATAGTAATCAAGTTTCAAAAGTGTTTCAATTAAGTCTATTTTACCGACATACATCTTTAATAAATATATATATATATATATATATATATAGAGAGAGAGAGAGAGAGGGAGTTTCTCTTAAAAAGTCTATTTACCTAAAAAAGCAAAAAAAGGATTGAAAAATTGACACGTGAACTCTAAAGAACTTCGGTTTACCTCATTCTAGCGACGTTGAAACCGTCTCGTCGAACCTTAAACCCTAAAGCTAAACCGTAAACCTAAATCCTAAACCCTAAATCTAACCCATAAAACCTAAAGCTAAACTGTAAACCCTAAATGCTAAAATCTAATTTCTAAAGCTAAATATAAACACTAAAAACTAAACTCTAAAGCTAAATGCTAAAATCTAATTTCTAAACTCAAAAGGCTAAACCCTAAAAGCTAAGATGTTATAGTTTGACGAGCCGATCCCTACGCTGCATGAATGAGTTAAATCGAAATTCGTTAGAGTTGTCACATGTCATTTTTTAAATTCTCTTTAGGTTTTTAAACCTTCGATTTTATATAAAATGGTTTAGTTTAAATTATGGGTTTCAACTTTTCAAAACTACTTATGACTTTGTATCGTACTTGTTAATTTCTTTCCACTCATGGTCTCTAGATAAAACTATTATTTACATTTTATTTTTCAACTTAATTTGGGTTTCTAAGTTAAACAAACCCCACCCCCACCCCTTACAAATCGATCTCTAACCCCTCTCTTCTCTTCTCATCCATACGATTACCGAATCTTTTCCGTATACATCCTCGAGTTGTCACAATTTCTAATAACATAACCAAATAGTTGGTGAGAAATTTTGTCATATGGGTAATGTGAAGACAATCCAAAGTAGGCAAAAGGTTATGTCGCGACCGGTTAAAAATAATATAAAAGTTTAAAAACTAAAAAGTCTGTTAAATATTTACGAAGATTATATAAGATGACATTGTATGCGATAGATGAAATAGAAACGTTACATATTTTAAACTTGTACGATTTGTATACGTACCATTTGTTGTTGTTTTGGTCATCACAAATCATTATAATATAAAGTTTGGTATAAGTCTCTTATTACATTAGACTTTCATTACAACTATGCTCATATCATTTGATATTGACACTCCAAATCAAGATAACCAGAGGGAATTCCCTCGCTCCATGGTGGGGTAGTAACTCGTGATAACGGTGATAAAACGAGCACATTAAGATTTGTAACATAAAAATCAAATTACGAAAGAAAAACAAAAATATAAGCTTAAAAAAAGCTTAGGAAAATCGAATAAAAAAATAAAATAAAAAACAACCCCCACACCCAATGTTCGAAACAGTGTGAGTAGGGTGGGTGTGAGTGAACTCCAAGCAATCCGCGCAACAACCAAGCATATAACTCTGTGTTTACTCATAAGCGGTTGAGTTTGTCACGGTAACGAAGTTCGATATAACGTATGACACAAAATAATACTCTATTTTAAATACAACTCCATTTTAATTTTTTTTACACCGGAACGTGAAAAAAAAACCACGCCTTTCAATATTTTTAAAAAGGTAATGAATGAAAGCTATAAAAAAACTAAAGTATTATAAAATGAAATAAGTCAAAAGCATATATAAATACTATAAGGACTATAAAGGGCTGAAAAAAAAAATAAATAAAACTGACATACGATAACTAACAAGTTTCCAAACATCTTCTTAAAAATGTATGTGTGGGTATAATATAACACAAACATGAATTAACTAAAAATACATTCGATAACTAACAAGTTTCCAAACATCTTTATAAGCTTTTGACCTCGGATTCTAGTACATACTCATGCAACTAGTATGACGACATGTAGGGCAAAAGCGATTATGTAACCCACCGATTTGCGATACTTTGCTAGGTAAGAACGTATATTAAACAAAAATATGAATGAAAATCGAAAAAGAAGAAAAGATCGTTGAATATGAGTTTGGTCCATAAACATAAAAAAGAATACGTACAACGATTTGACATTGTGGTTGCAACAAAAGTGTTTTGGTACATCAGAAAACCATAGTTTGTGATGCTTTTACTTTTGATGAAAGAAAAAGTGTGAAAACCACTATTGACAGTAACTTCAAAGAAATTCATGCATGGGTGTGTTTTAATTAAATTCAGCACTTTATAATTTTGTATGTAAATGAGCCGAGTTTGTGTGTTAGATTTATTTTCCATGAATTACTAATTCTAGCGGTATAAACGAGTTGAGTTTAAGTTTGTTTAAACCCTAGCTCGGCTCATTTAACTTAATAGAATTAGAGCTCCGCCCGTTTTGATTTTATGTTTAAAGCTTAAGCCCGTCATGTTATGAGCTCTATGTTTAAAGCTCGAGCTCAAATAGTAAGTAAATTTCTTAAACCGGAGCGCTGTATGTTCATTGATAACTAATTATTCAATTTATTTAACTACAATCATATATAACTATTTTTATATATATTTATAAATTTATTATATATATATACACACATATATAGGGGAGGGTTCCAGAGAAAACCACAAGTTAGGCGAAAACCGAGAAAACCATTAAAAAAAACCAATTTTACCCAATCATATAATAATATTTATTTTTTGTTTTATTTTACTTTTATTTATTTATAAGAGTATCAATGTAATATTAAACATTTTTACCAAAAAATATTTTTACACATACTGTTACGTATACATAAACATAAAACAAAAAAATTGCGGTTACGTATACGTAAATCAAAAAAAATATTTTTGGATACGTATACGTAAATAAAAAAATTGTCTAAAATGATATGATTTTCTCGGTTTTTGCCTAACTTTGTGGTTTTCTCTTGATCCTTCCCCTATATATGAGGGAGGGATCAAGAGAAAACCACATAAATAGGCGAAAGCCGAGAAAACCATTAAAAAAAATCAATTTTAACCAATCATATAATAATTTTTATTTTTATTTATTTATAAGAGTATCAATGTAACATTATACATTTTTACCAAAAAATCATTCAAGTATTGGCTTACGTATACGTAACACACGTAAACAGAAAACAAAAAAATTATGGTTACGTGTACGTAAAATTATTTTTTGGTAAATTGTGTAATATTATATTAATACACTTAGAATTAAATTAAAAAAAATAAAAAAACTATAAATTATTTAATTGAATTTTAGTGATTTTCTCGGTTTTCGCCTAACTATGTGGTTTTCTCTAGAACCCTCCCCTATATATATATATATATATATATATATATATATATATATATATATATATATATATATATATATATATATATATATATATATATATATATATATATATATATATATGGAAGGTTTCAAATACTAACCAACTTTTTATGTGATAACCATGCTAACCACTATAAAACAATCACATATTTTATAAATTATTTTTCTTTTAATTGTTAAAATAGTATTTAAGTATCTTCAATAAATATTTTGAACGTAAATACAGAAATGATGAATTTTACGTATACGTACCAAATAATGTTACATATACGTGACACATAGTGTTTACATATATGTAAATTAACATAATGATAATTGATACATATACGTAACACTATGTTTTAAAGTGGTTATCGTGATTATCACATAAAACTGGTTAGTATTTGAAGCTCACCTTATATATATATATATATATATATATATATATATATATATATATATATATATATATATATAATATACATACATACATACATACATATATTACATAATATAAGATTTAGTTACTTTTATCATAATAATATGTATGATAATATTTATTACACAATTATACATTTATTACGTTAAATAAAATTTATTATATATTAATAAACGATATGTTTGTTTAGGCTTGCGAACCTAAGTAAGTTCAATATCTGAAACTAGGTTCGAGCTCATTTGTTAAATAAAAACCAATTTAGGCTCGGGCTTATTGAAATTTGACTCGATTCAAAATGTTAACGAGTAAGGCAACTTGCTAACGGTTCAACTCGTTTACAAGTATTTCACCGTTCTTTTTGTTTGGAACTTTTTGGGTTATTGGCCTTGAATTTAACCATACAACTTTGCATCATTATCAAATTTTAAAAGTGTAGTGTGTGTAAGCAAAATATAATTAGTTTATGAAAATAAGACATGAGAGGATATTATGGTAATTTTGCTCTCTCTTGTGGGCACCACGGAGGAAATATGGGAGGACTATTAACAATCTATTGTGGGCTAATGCTAGGCTGTGGTGATGTTAAGAGGTTTCTATTTTAAGAAGGAGAAAAAGACCCTACTTTCTATTTATAGAGGTATTTCTTTATCATCCATTGAAAATGGGGCATGGCATATTTGTATTCATTGCAACCATTGTGGGGGGACCTCATGGCCACCACAGTCAATTTGGACTTTATTGGAATTTCCTATGTATTCAATTTCAAAGATAATGCTTTCTAGTAGTTTTTATTATAAAAAGGTTGAAGAAATGCATGTGATGATGTAAGAATACTAAAGGGCAACGTAGCGGGTTAAAACGTGTTGATTGTAAACCGACTTGTCTAAAAGTATTTTTAAAACGGGTCTGGTCCATTAGCTTGTTAGATTTCATTAGATATCTTACCACTAGAATCGCTCTTTTTTCTTGAACCAACCCCTTAATATCCTTCGATCGAAACCATAGGGTATATGGTTGTTTATATTCAATTCATAAATGAACTGCAGACTCCAGGATGTACTGACTTTTCTTTTTTAAGGGCGCTAACGAGTAAGAAAACATATGGCTAACACGCCTATCGAACTAGGCACTTCCTATGCTTTTAGATCTGAGTTTCAACCATTAAAGTATCCTAAATTTTTCATATTTTTCATACCATTCAACTCCTTGATGAATAGATCCCGGTGAGAGGATTTAACACACACCTTCTTCGGACCGGAGGGACGCACTTAAACTTTAGTTTTAATAAAAGGAATATAGCATATTGTAAGCATTTGAATACACTTTTAATAACTTTTAACATGTTTTATTATCACGTAAAACTTTCAAATACTATAAATTTGAACATCGAGAAACAATGGATTATTTATGTGAACTAAACTATGTATGAAATTTAAACTTATGATTTCAAGATTATTACTATTAGAAACGTGGCTACTAAAACAAGTTAACGTTATGACTAGATTATCATGTGAAACGAATCAAACAACAAAAAATGTATTGATAACGATAGGAAATGAATATTTCTATATTAGAATCACATAAGGAAACGTTTAGGTTACAAGGGGGGCTACTTAAGTTTCAACATCTATACTATATAATAAATAAATGTTTTTTAGTGTCACATGTTATCTTTATATTCATTCTCATCATTTTTTTCTCGACTCTCTCTCCTATTTAATGCACTTTTTTTAATAATAATATATATTTAAAGAAAATACTAATTATACTAATAAAACACATTTAGTTTAAATTATCCATTATTGTAAGAAATTTTAAAATTTAATTATGTAACTTTTATTTCAATCAAATAATAAATAAAAGTCAAATTACATTAAATAGTAATTAATGTATTTTCAAAACCCAATTATATATTAATTTTTACATATTTTGAGTTTGTTTCTATTCTTAGTATATATAATATATTTTTACACCTATAAATATATACATAAAGATTTAAAAAATTTATATATTGATGTTTTTCAACCCGTGTATAAACACGGGATCTAAACTAGTTTTTGAAATATAATGAGTATGAGATGACTTCATATTTAATGAAAGATTCCGAAACCCAAATGGATACGTATGAAATATATATACTTTCTATTAAACTTTCTTCGGATGTAATTTTTGTAAATTATTTCATTTATTAGTGAAATATATAATAAACTTTCTTAATATGAGTTATCTCAAAATTTTCTTTAAAAATAAATGAAAATTTAGAAATAAATTTATGAAATATGTTCTCTCTTTAAAAGGTAACCAACTAATTAACCATAAAAAGATGTTAAGAGCCATAGAGGAATCATAAAATGTTTGACATGGAGTCATGAACCGATAAGAATTTGGGTGACTTCATAATTCTTATTTTTAATAAGTTGAAATTATCATATATACTAATTTCGTAAAATTTAAAACTAAAGTAGTATCATTAACTAATTAACAAATGTTATGGTAATTAGAACCAAATAATGGGATAAAAATCAATACTTAAAAAGATAACGTAATATACGAATTAAATCTATAAGACTAAGTAACCGATGTCTTATTTTATGTAAATAATTTTAAGAAAAACGAGAATTTTTCAATCAAAATTGACTTTTACCCAAAAAAAATGATGTTTTATAAACAATAATAACATTTATATGATATTTTTATAAAAAATATAAATGATTTAAAAAATAATAATATTCTAAAATTATGTGTTTAAAAATGACATAGACGTGAATATGATACATAGATTATGACGTGTGCATGGACGCATCGTGGTAATTGACCTAATGAATCAATAACTTTACTTGAAAACCGGTTTAGATTCTCTAAAATTTGTATATTTCTTATCTCTCAATCCTCTTAACAATCAAGAAAAGTTCACATACTAGACATTAATGAATTTGGTATCCCTCACTATTTCTCTACACAGTTACTCCATTTAAAACGCGAATGAGTTTTGCTTTTTAGGTGCACATCACCATCAACTAAAAGTACAATGGTTGAAGTCACATTCGTGTTTACATAACGTACAAGGACTAAAAAGAAGAAGTTGTGATTATTAATATTATTCGGTCGTTGCAACCAACATTCTTAGTCTAAATTCGTTTTGTTTCACGCGTGATTTGATTATTGTTTTGTGTTCATGAAGAAAAAAAAACAGATATCATTTTGCAACTTTAAATGCTAGATGTTTTTTTCATCTATTTAAAAAATAAACTATAAATATAAAACCATATATATGATATTATTGAAAGATTTAATGTGTCATAGCATAATTGATGCATAGTTTACATGAAGTGGTACTATTGATACATGGTTACATGGTCATGTAATGTCTTAGTCATTGATTGCAACTTGTAAGGGTGTTGCAAAATGCCATCCACCATCAATGAATAGTTTCAATTATACTTGTTTATATTTACTAATTGTACAATACAAAAAAAAACTTCATATTTATAATAAAAAATCAAATATAATAATTGAATTTTGTATTATAAATATGACTAAGAATTACTGATCAATTATGGTAAAAGTTATGTCATATGTAAAAAGGAAGTAATAATGGGTGAACATGATTTGATTAACCTACTAGGGTAGAAACCCCGTGTATTACACGAGTTGAATAAATACAATGTTAGTAATAAAAATTTACATATTACATATTTATGACATATTACATATGTTTGAATACAAATTTTAGAAACGTTATATAGTTATTTTTTTAAAAATATTTTATAAAAAGAATGAAAGAAATGTTCAATTTCTAAAAATGTTTTACAAAAAAACTTATTTTTAAATGAAAAAGGTTTTATAAAAATAATTATATAAATTATTATTTAATAGAAGAGAGAGACGGGAAATAAAAAATTATAAAAAAAATAATTAAAGAAATTTTGTATAACTAATAAGAGAGAGAAACGAAAAAAAAATGATAATGATGCATAGAAGAGTGACAAGTGTCCAACTAAAACCTTTATTTATTAATACATAAGTTTCTTAAATTTTATTTATATATTTACAAATGTAAAAATGTATTACACATAGTATGGATATAAAACAAAACTCAAAATATGAAAACATAATATATAATTTACGTCAATTACTATTTAATTTAATTTGAATTTCATTTACTATTTGATTGAAAATAAAAGCTACATAATTAGATTTTAAAGTTTTTTATAATAGATGAATAATTTAAAATAAATGTGTTTTATTAGTATAACTAGTGTTAGAACCCGTGTATTACACGGGGTTATAAATAAAATAAATTTACAACAAAATACAATTTGAGACTAAAAAAATGATTAATACAGTTCATAATTCATAAATCAGTAAATATTTCTTTGTATACAACGTTGGATGTTTTGTTTGAAATTTTTCCATCCTTGTCTAAGGCTAAAATTTTTAACCCGTCTCTGCTTTTAACTCTTGAAAGTGCAACATATAATTGACCATGAGTGAAAACCGGCTGCCTCAAAAATAATCCAACCCTTGATAGTGACTGACCCTGCTCTTATTTATTGTCATGGCGAAACAAACCGAGAGTGGAAACTGCCTTCTTTGTAGCTTGAAAGGGATTCTTTTGTCTGAAGGTGTTAAATTTATTCTTGGAATAAATGTTCGAGTCCCAATATTCCTACCAGAAATTATCTCAGCCTCGATAACACGATTACCAAAAGATTTGACTTGTAATCTAGTTCCATTACATAACCCATTTTTCTGATCAATATTTCTCAGCAACATTACATGCACACCTACCTTCAAAACTAAACTATGATTTGGCAATCCTGAAAGTTTAAGACCATTAAGAACATCTGGTGAGTATAAACTTTGTTGGAAATTATCGTTCAACTGTCCTGACTGGCATATGCTATCTGAACTTAGATATTCTTTTTATTCACCGGGGAACATTGCCAATAATCGATCATTAATATCCAGCACTACTTCATTTGTCGGTGCAAGTATTGCTCTTTCTTGAAAGAATTGAGGATTTTTATAGTTTTGTAGAATATATGGATAGACAAAGTCAATTAAACTACCAATAGGATCGGCGGAATCAGTAATAAGTATATCATCAGGTATATCAATCACCGCATCTTCGTCATTAATGCCACCAACATTACCCTCTCCCAGGTCCAAAAGCCATTTTGCAAAGTTTTGTGTCTTTTCGAAATCAGCTGTGTCATTACCAATGGTTAGTCTCATGTTTTTTGTTAACTTTAGCAACTTGCATTTTCTCCAAATGTATGATGAACATAAAGCAGCATTTACAATGTCTTGTCTGCTTCCGTTTGGCACAACAGGTAGGATTTGTCTAAAATCTCCACAAAATACAATAACTTTACCTCTGAATGGTATGTTACTTTTGTTTGAATTATTTGGGGACAGTATGTCATTCAAAGATCTGTCCAATGCTTCAAATGCATGCTTGTGAACCATCGGAGCTTCATCCCAGATAATCAATTGTGTTTGACTTATTAAATGCGCAACTTCGCTACCAGGCTTAATACGGCAAATAGAATCTTCATTAAGATTGAGAGGAATGAGAAATCTAGAATGTGATGTTCTACCTCCTGTCAACAGCAACGATGCTATACCACTTGAAGCAACATTTAAAGCGATCTGACCTTTACATCTAATTGTTGCTGATAATGTTTTTCATAGAAAAGTTTTACCAGTACCACCATAACTATACAAAAAAAACACACCTCCTTTCTTATCTTTAACAGCAGTCTTTACCTTGTTAAAAATGTTTCTTTGTTCATTTGTTAGTTGATTCAAAAGAGTATGTAGCTCTTTCTACAACAATTGTATATCATATGACAATTCTTCAGTAATAAATCAATTTTGTGCAGAACTTATACTCTCATCGTCAGGATAAGGCATGGTGTTATAGTTTCGTAATGTAGAGTTATTATGAAGCAGAAATTTCTCTATTTGTAACAAAGTCAAGTTCTTAATTTGATCTTCAGTAAGTAATAAATCTGAAAATGCACACCAAAAATTCAATTTAAATGAAATATTTGTATGAAAATATGGAACATATTAAAGTACATTGAACCATCTAAAGAATAACATACCTTGATTGTTTAATAATATTTTCTGGTTGTATAGAATATTATCTGACAAATATTTCCATGTCTTTTTCCACACAAAATCTGGTCTTGACAAACTATTAGACATTAGCATTGTTGCAAATAAGCTTCTTAGGTAATAATCAGAGCCAGAATGACTTGCTTCTTGGATTGCTTCAATATACTCCATGTCATCGTCTAACAGACCTAGGTCATAACATGCATCTCTAAATGTAGCACATACATGACCATTTACTATACGAATATCTTCAAATGATGTTGGTCCTTTTACTTTATTTAAAAGTATTCTTAAGAAATAGGCTTCACCAAGCGCAGGAGAAACTGAATGAATTCTACCAATTGAAAAGCCCTTTTTCCTTGGTTCCCAACACCGATTTGGAACTTTATAAACAAATTTGGTAGGGAATTCAACATAAGTAAGTTGTCGTGCTTCTTCATATTTTTCGTTACACATCATCCAAGATAAAAACATTGAAGAAGCCACATATGGTTTGTTAAGTATATTGTCAATATCATCATATGCACCAAATACAACGTGTTGCTGACCAGGCAGATGGAAAGGTAGTCTCATGACTAAAGGCGTCCTGTAATGAACATCATATAAAAATATTCTCCATGATGCCTCACACGCAGATACATATCTGCAATCATAATATTCATTTATCTCATATACAGTTTGTTCATTATTGTCTTCATTGTTATTTTCCACAACTCTAAGAGTAGCTCTATCAGTACCTTTGTTAATATATTTGAACAAATACTTTATAGATCCAGCTTGATTGCACCATTCCACATTGATATGTGCCTGGTATCTTCTTAGAAAAACTTTGTTATATGGTACTACGCTTCGATTATCTAACTTGACACCACTTTTCTCCACATAGGAACCATCATCTCTTCTACGGTATATAGGAAACCCATTTGTATCAATGCATGTGTCATTTGAAAAATATTTTGGGAACTTTTTTGAACACTTTCGATCAACCATGCATGGACACTTCATATTATCAACACCATATGGACCATGGATCATGAATTCACGTACAAGATGATATAATTCAGGAACTTCATATTTATTAGGAATCTCAGCTGAAATTACTGGATCAATATAATCAACATTAGGGAGCTTGTGATCCGCATGCATAAATAAACATATATGAGCGTGAGGAAGACCCCGTTTTTGAAACTCAACGGTATAAACAACTACATAAAAAAAACTATCAATATTACGACATGTTTTAGTAAAGATGATAATTAAAAGTATATATATAGGTATCAGTCGATAAAAAATAAAATGTTGATAATTTATAAAATAAAGTACCTGCTTGAACTTTGCCGAATAATGCATTGTCCTTAAGATCTTTGATTATTGCGTCAAGCTTTATTTTAAATAATCTGCATAATATAGCAGGTCTGTCTTCGGGCTTAATGGTGGTGTCCTTGAGATATCTTTTTACTTCAGGCCATTTTGAATTACATGTTATGGTAATAAAGAAATCAGGATATCCAAACCATTTACAAAGAGACATGACATCCAAATAATTTTGCATCATATACCTAGCACCTCCGGTAAAAGAAGAAGGAAGTATAACACGTTGACCTACGTTAGAGATGTTGACGTTTCCCTGATTTTGAGCATTACGAAGATTCTCATATGACTCACACCTAAGTACTTTTTACTGCTTACGTATGTAATATATCCTTTCAGCTTCAATCATAGTGTAAGCGTCAACTAAAAATTGTTGATAAAATCACTTTGAGCTTTTAATTAATGAGAAAGTATTTATTCTATCATGAATTCTATATGCAAAGAATTCCATCATTGTACAATTAGGTCGTTTGCTACAATTTGTATTAGTAACATTTCTATGAGGTATGTCTACTCTATACCCATCATCACCATAAGGAAACAGTAATGGATATTGAAGAGAGAGGTAAGAAGGATGTAACTCACTTATACGGTGTAGAATGTCGGATTTTGTTTTTACAATAATATCACGATTCTCAATAGCATCGCCAATATCTCCAACGATTAAAGCAGCAACTTTAGAAGCTGATGGTAAGTTGTATGTTCTACCATCTTGCTGTCTTTTCCCAATTAGACGTAGCTTTACATCAACATGTGGGTTTTCTTTAAAACAATCTCTAACCATCCTATAAACTTTAACCATCGCATTATGTTCATCTAAAATATGTTTCAGATCTTGTATAATATTTAGATCAAGATTTTCAGAATTTGATGTCGATCCATCTCCTTGATTACTGAAATATAATATAAACACAAAATTTATTCAGAAATTGATATTTTATATAAAATCAATTAAACATTAAACTAATAGTACAGTATATAGTAAACAAAATAAAAAAATACATACCAAAAAATGTTCTGTCTATTTGATACTTCATTATCAGTATCATATATGTACAATTGAGAGAACTTTGGTTTAGATTCTGTATCAGGTAGAAGACTTCCTATTGTGTGATAATTTTGTTCGCTCAATCGAAAAACGAAAGGAGCGTTACCCCTATTAACGGTTTTATCAATCTTCCCACCCATGGACGTAAATGAGAACATCGAATTGTATCAGCGAATATTTTGCATGAAGAACTTTCTTTTTGAATCAACACCAGAAAAAAAAGATCTTTATAATTTTGTGGGGGTGCCTTTAAATGAGGAAGCTCGACTTTTTCATATCTACAACAAAGGGAATACGTAGTTTTATCTTTAGTTTTATTTCCCCTCATCGCTTCATTTTTTCATAACTTTGCATGACATCTTTCACATATTAAGCTCTGTTCTTCGTGATCCAAGTAATCTATTTATTTTGTTATGATTGGAAGTAAAATATTAACAAAATTTTATAAGAAATAATTATAACATGCACTAAAAGATATTAAATGTGAATTTGATTTTTATTATCTGTTGAGATGCCAACAAATACATCTTCACCCACAGTCAAGTTCTCCATCGGTATAGGAGATATATTTCGACGAATACGTTGCATCATTTGTTTTCCGGATGATACCGTCTTTAAATTAGGATCTTCAGTTATTGTGGATGAATTGTATGTTGTCATGTCAGTTGGTTTTAGAGAGTTTTCAATATCGTTTGATGATGGTGTTGTACTGTTGTTGCTATTATAACACATGCCTGAAATATAGTGTAACACATTTTTAAATTATATTACAAGTTTATAGTTTAAATGAGGACTGTGTTAAAAGAATTGAATTTGAAATATATATATTTCCGATACTAACCTTTGAAATTGATGTTTAACGGAGATTTGTGGTTTAGATTATCGTGACCGAGGTTCATGTTTTCATCTGACGTATCGGATGTTTGGTTCTCTTTGTCACATGTCATAAAGATATCGGAGCTAGATTGTGATAATT
The DNA here is from genome assembly GCA_023525975.1 of Smallanthus sonchifolius. Taxonomy (NCBI): domain Eukaryota; kingdom Viridiplantae; phylum Streptophyta; class Magnoliopsida; order Asterales; family Asteraceae; genus Smallanthus; species Smallanthus sonchifolius. The sequence goes on from CM042042.1 coordinate 1,001,580, forward strand.
TGTTTGTTTCATCATCGGTGTCCACACCTATATTGATATTTTATTTACCATCCAAAATTAATTTTCTTGATTTTCTTCTATCAGCAAAAGTCGAACAAACGTTTGAATTGGAATCTGTAACGATAATGACAGATTAATGTTAAAAAGCTTTAAAATTTTAAATTCATTGACACAGTTTATAAAATACGTCAGATGTGGTGATTTAATTTAATATGTTATTATTTTATTATATATGATAGATATATGAGCAAGGTAATTTGTTTCATACCATTTGAGATATCTGAAAAATGTCTTCTAGTAAGTGTCGCTATAAAACAAAATAATAGTTATTAGTAAAAATGAAAGATGAAATATTATATGATTTACGGTTGTAAAATTGCACAAAGATATAGTAGGTACCCCTAGATAATTTATTTTTTACATCATATGTGTCCACACGATTTTTGATGTTTTTTCTACCATCCAAAAATAATTTTCTTGCTTTTCTTCTTTCAGCATAATTCTCTCCAATTTTTTATTTTGAATCTGTAACGATAAGATTGATTAATTTGCGAGAAAATAACCAAACATTAAGATCATTAAGACAATTTATAAATTATGTCGGATCTGATGATCTTAATAATATGTAATTGTTATATATGATGTATGACAATGGTAATATGTTCCATACCATTTGAGATATCTGAAAATGGTCTTCTAGGAACTGTTTGTAAAAATGAAAATAATATTTATTGGTAAAAATGAATAACGAATTATTAAAAGGTTTTATAATGCAACCAACAGAAATACATACCATCTATAGAATCAGGCATAATCGAGTCTTCCGAAGATGGTGAATCGCCTCTCTCTCTTATTGTAGACATGAGACTTTGATGGTGTGTATAATGAAAAATTGAAAAACAAACATATTTGTCAAACGATACTTGAAGATTATAAAATAATCATTAAAAATGGTTAATAAATTAAATCCGTATTGATAAGAACATAAGAAATAATAAACATACCTTTTCAAATAAAACAAATAACATTAAAATGTTTTTTGTTCAAGACCAAACAAAAGCGGTATAGAAAGAATGAAAGATGTGTTCTTCTTTAGTTTGATGGTGGTAAAGCTCTGTTTTTTGAAATACTAAGGAGAATTTTGTATGGTACATAACACTTTTTAGAGATGATGTTTCAGTTGTAATATGATAATCATATGTAGTTTATATAGGATTTTAAATGCAAGAGAAATTAAAATATTAAATGTTAACCGAAATTATATATGATACCAAAATAAACTCATTCCTATTATACCGGAATATAAATTTTAATGTTTGCTAGAAGTAAATTAAAAATTAAATTTGACAAAATACAATTTAATTTTTAAATACATGAGAAAATAAAAAATTGAATGTTTACCGAAATTAGTCACGATACCATAGTTAAGTACGTCAAATACAGGTAACTTTATCAATTGTTCAGAGATTTTAAATTAATTGTTTTTAAAGACATAATATTACATAGTAAAGAAAATAACAAATTAAATGGAGATCGAAAATAGGAATTATACCATATATAATTAATTTAAAATTAGGTAACTATATAATTTTATTGTTATTTCATAATTTTGTGCTTTAGTTGTATGAATGGGTGGTTATACTTATATAATCATGAAATTTATGTGTGATTAATTTAATTTGTAAATGATATTTTTTTAAAGTTTGAAACGATTTGTAAGCAATATATATTTATTATTTACAAACTATGTTAACTTTCTAAACTATCCGATTTTAATTATACAATTACAGCATTCTATAAAAACTGATAATAAAATCGTGGATCAATTTTATAAAAGTATTTTAAATTGCCTTTTTTAAATTTTTTTTACAATGTAATTATATTTTAAATCTTTACCAAAAATAAGGAAATTAAGACAAAATCGACTTTTTAATATATATGTTAGAACAATATTTTAAAAGATAATTTTTAAATTAAAATATTAAATGATAACCGAAATTATATATGATACCAAAATAAACTCATTCCTATTATACCGGAATATAAATTTTAATGTTTGCTAGAACTAAATTAAAAATTAAATTTTATCAAACACAAGTTAATTTTTAAATGTAATAGAAAATAAAAAATTGAGTAAACTGCCATTTTCGTCCCTGTGGTTTGGTCAAAATTGCCATTTTCATCCAATAGTTTGTTTTTTTGTATCTGGGTCCTCGTGGTTTTAAAATATTGCCATTTTCATCCTCGTGGTTTTAAAATATTGCCACTTTCATCCAGTCAGCTAACACCGTCCGTTTTTCTCAATTAAATGAGGGGTATTTCAGTCCTTTTACATATTTGTTTTATTTCTTCATCTTTTTTACTCTCACTTTTTAATCATAGAAACAAGCGACGGAGGTGTTCCAGTGGTGCTCGTCAGAAACTGGTCAGGAAAAGAGGAAGAAGGCCAGCAGGTGGATGATTAAATTAGAGGTTAAATTGGGGATGATTAAAAAGTGAGAGTAAAAAAGATGAAAAAATAAAACAAATAAGTAAAAGGACTGAAATACCCCTCATTTAACTGAGAAAAACGGACGGTGTTAGCTGACTGGATGAAAGTGGCAATATTTTAAAACCACGAGGATGAAAATGGCAATATTTTAAAACCATGAGGACCCAGATACAAAAAAACAAACTATTGGATGAAAGTGGCAATTTTGACCAAACCACAGGGACGAAAATGACAGTTTACTCTAAAAAATTTAATGTTTACCGAAATTAGTCATGATACCATAGTTAAGTACGTCAAATATAGGTAAGTTTATCAATTGTTTACGGATTTTAAATTAATCTTGTTTTTAAAGACATAATATTACATAGTAAAGAAAATAACAAATTAAATGGAAATCGAAAATAGGAATTATATCATATATAATTAATTTAAAATTAGGTAAGTTTATAATTTTATTGTTATTTCATAATTTTGTGCTTTAGTTGTATGAATGGGTGGTTATACTAATATAGTCTTGAAATGTATGTGTGATTAGTTTAATTTGTAAATGATATTTTTTTAAAGTTTGAAACGATTTGAAGAAATATATATTTATTATTTACAAATTATGTTAACTTTCCAAACTATCCGATTTTAATTATACAATTACAGCATTCTATAAAAACTGATAATAAAATCATGGATCAATTTTATAAAAGTATTTCAAATTGCCTTTTTAAAAAAAAATTACAATGTAATTATATTTTAAATCTTTACCAAAAATAAGGAAATTAACCCAAAATAGACTTTTTAATATATATGTTAGAACAATATTTTAAAAGATAATTTTTTAAATCTTTCAAAACATTTGTAATATTGTTAATCCGATTCGTTTATTTTTTTTTCATTAACTTTTATAATATTTCCCAAATATATCGATTTTAATGCTTTTATTAAGAATAGAATAAAAGTATTAAAATATAAATTATTTATTTTGTTTAAACTGTTAGTAGATTTGGAGTTGCTTTTTTTTTTAAATATCAAGGTAACTGTTTTTGATTTAAGAATCTTCGTGGGGATGTCAGGTTGTAATGGAATGGATTGTAATCATATTATCTTTCCCAAATAAGTTAAAAATTATTGGATTTAGGTAGTAATTGAAAAAATATATCAACATTAATTTCTCAACTTCATATGTTATTAAAATTCGATTGGATATTTTTAGAAGGTTTTTAATTTGATTATTTGGGGGGGGGATTTGCAATGTTTAGACGCGGGTTTGATTTTACTCAAAATTTATTTCCTATATTAAAAGTGGGGGTTCAATATTCAGAGCAAAATATTTAATGGATATATGCAAATCGACATTACATTATTATATTTAATAGTTTTTGATCGGTTAGAACAGATGATGTAAAGAACATACCTTTTCGAGTATTACAATTGATTCAAAACAAATTAAAACAGATGATGTAAACCGATCGATGATTGAATAGTTAAAAAGAACATACATTTTCGAGTTCGAACAGATCGAGGAATGAACGTGGTGCGGCAAAGAGAAATTTTAGGGTTTGTTCTTCGCTGTGGATTTTTGCGATAAGGAATATCCGGGTTATGAAGGTACTTAAAACATTTTAAACGGGTTGTGTTGTACCCGGGATAAAGACCCACGTGTAGACCCATATAGGAATTAAATGGGTTTTTTGGATCTATTTTGTGAGGTTAGCTGTGGGATTGACAAGTGACAATCACTTTTATTCTTTTATTATATAGGATAGATTAGTAACTTATTAAAAGATATAGGTGCGTTTAATAAGAGAGAGATACGAGAAAAAAATGATAAAATTTAATATGGATGCGACACGTGACATAGAAAAACCTTTATTTATTTTATATTATAGATTCTAAGACTTTTTCCAGAGAATATTCATGCCAACAGGGTCCACTGTTATTTTATATACCTATTATGATAAATTAATAATAATAAAAAAGTCTACACTTTTAGATGATGTAGTGCATTATTCTTTCATTTGCTATGTTCTTTCATTTGCTATGGTAGTAGAAATAGTAAATATAAAATTAATTGAATAAAGTGGTTACAAAGCCCTATAAACCTTACGTATCGTATATGTTCTTTGTCGCTTATCGTCTTGCTGTCGGTATTTCATTTTGACTATTTTTATATTGTTGTGAGTGTGACTAGAGGTGCAAAAAACATCCAAATACCTTGAATCGGAACCGGAACCGGTTCTTGAATACCCGGAACCGGGTACATAGTGTATGGTTTTTCAACCAATAACCGGACCCGAAACCGGTTTCTTCTAATACCCAATTTTCTGGAACCGGAACTGGTTCCGGAATGTGCACCTCTAGACAGTCGTGACTAAGTTAGAATTACAAACATCGAAACAAAAATTTGAAGCCCACTCTTGCCCAACTTTCAGGCCCAGAAGTTGTTTCGAGCACATACGTGATAAGACTATAAGAGTGAATAATCGAAAAAAAACAAGACTAAATTACATCAAGCAACCTTTAAGTATATATACTAAATTACACCCACAGACCTTTATCTTTACTAATTATGCTAGACACCCTTTATTTAAATGGTTTGTATCAAGTTATAATCTTTAGACAAACAGAGGTTAAATTTTTCAGTTAGTTTTTTTATAAACGATCAAATTACCCTTACTATTATAAAATTAAAAAATAACAAAATAAATTCAAAAGCATTGTGGGCCCCATCTATTATGCCTTCTTCCTAAACAAAAGCCCAAAACCTACAAATCAAATTATCATACTTCAAAAAGCTTACATTCAGTTAGCAAAATTCAAATTCAAAATGAAACCGACGGGTGTTTGGCCGGCAGTCCAAATCCAAAATGACCAATAACCTAATTGGTGGGAAAAAATCCAAATCCAAAAATTACAGAAGCTTCGACCGAAATACAGAAGCTTACAATCGGCCAATAACCCAAATTGTTTGTAAGCTTCGACCGAAATATAGAAGCTTACAATCGGTGGACAAAATCCAAATCCAAAATGAAATCGATTCAAATGGAAACCAAATTAGGGTTGGATGTGTTGAGCAGAGGGGAAAATCGAAGAACAGAGAGGGAGGAAGAGGGGGTTCGGTTGTTCCGGCCGGCCGACGGTGGGAGGGCGATGGTATGTGTCTGTGTAGACGATGGAAAGGAGTAGGGGAGAGAGAGAGAGAGAGTAAGAGGAGACGAGGGCAGGAAGAGAGGCTAGAAACTTATCGGTGAAGAGGTGAAGGGACGGGCGAGTGGCGGTTAATTTGTTAATACCGGCCGTCGGTTGGTGACTGTGGTGGTGTGGCTTTTACTTGTTACAGAGCTTGAGAGAGTAATATATATATATATATATATATATATATATATATATATATATATATATATATATACAAACACACAGACATATATCTCTCTACACATATCTCTCTCTCTCTCTATATATATATATATATTAATTTGTTAATATAAAAATGAAGGGTAAATTAGTCATTTACATGCCATTTAACTGAAAAATCTAACGTCGGTTAGTCTAAAGGTTATAACTTGATATAAACCATATAGATAAAGAGTGTCCAGTGTAATTAGTGAAGATTAAGGTCTACAGGTGTAATTTGGTATATACCTAAAGGTTGTTTCTGTAATTTAGTTAAAAAAAACAATAATGCTAGTAACAAGTAATTTATTAGAATAAATTACAAATTTCTAAAAGCTGTTTCAAGGTTTATTAATAACACTTTTCGTCCGTAGGTTTAAGTTTTAGTTATAGAGTTGATCCTAGATTTAGCATCCATCCATTTAATGTCTAACATGTATAAGTATTTATTTTGTTCTTTTCATATGCCTCTTCTGTTTCTTATTTAATTCATTTTTCGTTTGGTTTTTAATTTACAAAAAAAGAGGAGTTTTGATTTTTGTTTGATGTTCTTTTTATTTTTATTGTGATGTTTGATGTAATTTCTTTGATGGGTATTTTGCTAGGACTCTTTGTACTCAACTGACACTTAAATGTTTTTATTAGATTACCGGTCATTGCCAATCATAATTGACATCCTTAAAAAGTTAGAAAAGGAAACAAAAATAGTGACTGCGACATCTGACCTCTGATCTTCGGCTTTGGACCTTCAATCGCCAATATGCGCCACCATTCAGCTGCTCTCGATTATGCCATGAGTGCCAACCGTCCATTCGTCCTCGTCCACCACCCGTCATCTACTAGTCTTGTAAGTTTCTTAATTCTAAACTCTTAAGTTAAAAAGGTTTTAATATAACCAAAAATACTTCTAATTTCTTTCATTAGGTTAATTTGTTTCGTAGTTTGTTTAGGTTATGTTGTCTTTAATATAACCAAAAATACTTTTAATTTCTTTCTTTAGGTTAATTTGTTTAGGTTATGTTGTCTTTCTTTCTTTGATTTTCTATGATTATATTGTTTCCCAATCGGTTTTTTTATGTCTAATGTATCCTAGGTTTAATTTGATTTTGGATTTATAATAGAATTGTTTTTTTATTCTACTTTAAAATACAAGTCTTCCAAAGTTAAACTAGGCTTTCTGGGCTTGGAAGAAGAGGCCTAATGTCATGGATGGCTCAAACATAGCCCATCACATTTTATAATTCTAATAATTTGGTAGATTTCTTTTTTGAGTAAATTTCGCTTTTGGCTCATTTGGTTTGACCTGTTTAACCCTTTTAGTTTTAAAAAACAATCTTTTACCATATTAGTCACTAAGGTTGTATTTTTGTAACCATTTCAGTCCATGACACTAACCCTGTTAACTTTTTCTAGTTAAGTATATCACATTTTAGTCATTTTATTTTAAGTGAACCGGTTAATATTTTCAGTGAAATAAAAAACTAGTTTTTAGGATAAACAGCCATGGAAAATAATTACTAGTCTTACGATAATTAATAATACCATAAAAAACTTGTATCGCCCACTTGATTCTAGCTCTCTACCTTCAGCCGTAGAAGGACTTAGACCCAACAAACCATTTAGATCAAAAGGGTCCGTGAGTGAGTGAGTGAGGTCTAGGTCTCTTATTGGGCCTGGGCTGGGGATTTACTTTGCACGAATTGAGCCTGGGCACCCGAGAGACATTAGAACCTTTTTGGGCCCTATTCTTTTCTTTGTGGCAAAATTAAAGACCTTCTATTTTTTTGGGCCTCTTGCGGTAAAAACGGAGAAACTAACGGAAAAAGTGAAAAAAATAACGGTAGATCATCAACCAACCAACAACAATCATTCGGATAGATTCTGTAGACTAAAGACACAATTAAATATTAAATATATTTAATATAAAAATCTAATCCTTTTAATTATAACACTGCGTTAAAAAAGGAAAAAAAGATTCGTGTTTAACATCTATCAAATTTCAGAAATTGTTTAATTTAAGAATTAGTGCATATTTATTTTCAGTTACTTCAAATTTAAATTTATTTGTCTAATCTAACATGTACTCTATAGGCAATTATCATTATCAATAATTCAATACCATCAAGTCTCTCAACAGAAGTGTGACAAATTCTCTCCCACTTTGGTCAAATGGTAAAACTTACCCCTTCACTTTATAAAATTTATTTTTGACCCCTTTTAATTTTTTTAGGTTTTGAGTTTACCCCTTATTATATATAATCTGATTTTTTTCCTTAATAACTTTTCTAGTGTAAATTTTGTTAAAAACGGAGTCGTATTCAAAATAAAGTTTTTTTATTTATCGTGAGTTATATCGACTGATAACCGTGAATAATGAGACCGATGCCAACTAAAAAAACATCGGTACCGTTATGTAACTGTCTTTTTTCTAGGTTTCGACCTCCACAACTGAGTCGCGTAATCTCATATGTTCCTGTTGTGCTTAGCCATGTTAATGTGATCGCCTCAACCGTTTAAAGTCCGCCTCCCGCAACGAAGCACGAAGCAAAATTTATCTAACCATGTTTATTTTTGTACAGTTCCCGACCCGGGCGTCCAGTCCGGTTCTGGTTTCAAAACGTTGATAAGAAGATAAACAAGAATTCTTGATTTCTTCTTTCATTATCTTTTTCTGACAAATGTGTAAAATCCGTCAATTCTAAGGGCCTAAGCAAAAGTCTTCAGAAGAGACACGAGTGTCGGCGACGCTATCACTTAAAACGACATCGTTACACTACGAAAACAGAAAAAAAAAAAACAAGAATATTTTTTTTTGAACGGCGAACATTGAATGTTGTGACGTCGCATTCCCCCATTACAAGGGAGAGCCTCGTCCAACTCCGACCAATATGTTGTCTTAACCGGGCCCACTTGGCGTCAGAGTTGAAGAGCATCCAAGGAAAAATCTCACCCGATACAGCATCTTCCGGGCTTGAGGGAGAGCCGAGGCTCGAACCCTGGATCGGCTTGGGTAAAACCCAGGTGCATCAAGCTAAGAGTTGGGCCTCATTTGCATGCCGCAGAAACTAACTGGGTGGAGAAGGATTGAACTTGAATCCCAAGTCCCACCAGGTCTGTCCCACCGGCTCATTGGCGAAAAAAAAATATTGAGAACGCAAAACACAATCAAAATCCATATCCGCCATTGCAATTCACAGTTTCGGTTATAGCATTGGTACTTGAAACACCTTCTGTTCCGTTCGAAATCGCACTTCAATTCAACTTCTATGCATCCAATTCGCCAATGTAATGTGATAAAATTAGGGTTTTAGTGCAAGCAGCAGTTCTCGTCAACTTGATCTCCCTCCCTGTCCGGTGATTTTCTCTAATTTCGTTGTATTTTGACTGTATGCAGTGGTGATTTTACCTTCTTTGGTTTAAAAAGTTTGTGATTAGGGGCCATGGCGACAATGGCGATTAAGAGGGGGAATTCAATCACAGGTGTGCGTAGGAACAGTGGTGGATATGGATCTTGGATGTCAATTGTGATTCTTGTGTTATTTCTGCTTCTGGCTCCTGTAGGTTACTTCTTTGGGAGTGGGATGTATTCTTCTGCTTCAATTGGTTAGTAATTTTATGTGATTTAGTAGTATTTGTGTTGAAAGTGTGATTTGTTTGAAATGTGTTGTTTAGGTTTAGGGTTTTAGTAAATTAAGCCTTGTTTGGTTAATTGGTTTTTATTTCCCTGGAATGAATTAGTTTTAGGGGGGTTGTAAACTAATTTCTGCTTTTTGAGGTAGCAATAATCAGTTTTGATTGTTTGGTGAGTTTTGTTATACCTACACCAGACGCCATCATACGGAAGGCGGAAAAAAAAATGTAATACGGCCCGTATTGTATCTGTCATAAACATGTAATAATACGGCCGGTATTGTATCTATCATATGGCCGTATGAGTGAAAACACACCCCATACGGCCTGTATTGTAGGCGAATAAAAGGTAATACGCCCGTATTGGTGTTGGTGTACCGTTGTACCTATAAGGTGGGGGTGGTGTACCGATAAGACTGACCTTGTTTGGATAAGAGTCACTATGAATTGTTAATATCTTATTGGTGTTAAAGTAATCAGGAAAAACATTAAAGAATTTATCATTAGATAAATGATTATTAAAAGAACTTGTAAAGCCTCTATATGAAAATGTGAAAAAGACTTCTAAGCTACCATGTGGCAATGGAAGTTTGTCATTAGCACTTAAAATGTTCTTTTTTAGTAAACCAAGTAAGGGGGGTGTTTGGGATTGCTTATTTAAACGAGTTTTTATATGCTTATGAAAACTTGTGGTTTTGAATCAACGAAGAATAATAGGTTTGACATAGGCAATCTTTAACTGCTTGTTAAAAATAACTTATTTCATCCTAGAATAAGCAAATAAGCATAAAACTTTTATTAATCCAAACACTCAAAAGTGTTTGCCTGCTTTTTAAGTACAGAATAAACAAGATAACTGTTTAAACAAGCAATCCCAAGCACCACCTAAATTTATGGATCAAGATTTTGCATATGTATGTGGAAATAAATGTTTGACTGTTTGATTTCTCTTCTTATGCAGATGAAAATGATTTTTCAAGTAGTATCAGCAAGCAAGTATAGTTCTTTCTCATTTCTTATTTACATTTTTTTTACATTTCAAATAATTTGATACTTACTTTGAGCAAGAGGTGCAGGATGTAGATTGGAGAGCAAAGCTGGCCTTACAACACATTGGATCTCTTTTCTCAAAAAGGGTATGCTGCTAAAATATTTTTTAATGTTCATCCAGCAGTTTTTATTCAATACAATCTCACATTTTCTTTTGTTACTATTTGTATAATTTAGGTTATTGATGTCATCAAGGCCAACACAGATGATTTAGGACCTTTGAGCCTTGATTCTTTTCGAAAAAACAACTTATCAGCTTCTTGGAAGTTTACCGGGCAAGAAGATGTGATCAGTAATAATTCCAGTCCCGCTGAAGTTAGTACAACAATAGGCTCTTAATTGTTATAATTTTTCGGTTGTGCCATCTTTTATGATGAAAAAACCCACTAATTATGCATTACTGATCCTAATTTTCCTACTAGATAAAGGAAAGCACCAGAAAATGGACCCTGACAGGGAAAGAGGAGAAAATTTTAGATGGTCATCCTCATTCAGCTGATACACCTGCAAAACTAGTGAGAAGGGTAATATTGTAATCTGAACTCCTTAATGGAGCATAGTAACATACTCTCTTTATGTGATGTGAGAATTTACTTGTTTTTACCATTCTTGTAGCAACTGAGAGATAAAAGACATGAAACCAGAGCGGCTGATTTAGTGAAAAAAGATGATGATGCCATCATAAAGCTTGAAAATGCAGCCATCGAAAGGTCAAAGTCAGTTGACTCTGCTGTGCTTGGGAAGTACAGTATTTGGAGAAAAGAGAATGATAATGAGAACATTGACACAACTATACGATTGGTCCGGGATCAAATGATTATGGCTAGGGTTTATATGAGCATTGCAACAATGAAAAACAAGACACAATTAGCACGTGAACTACAAAGTCAACTTAAAGAAAGTCAGCGTGCTTTAGGCGATGCTACCGCAGATGCTGATCTTAATCGCAGGTCAGTAGGTGCTATTATTGAAAGGATGAATTTTGGTTATGTGTTATTGATAATTGGTCAAACTAGCAAAATTAAAAAAGTTAGCTATCAAACGGTTTAAAAGTGCTCAAAAGATACTGTTCATGATATATTTAAAAAGATTGATTCAATATTTTATTCAGGGTTGTTTGGATTTTCATTTTGGAACTTATTATCTCACTCAATAATTAGTTTTTAGTGTTTGGATGAACATATTTTGCTTTGGTGGGCCAATAGTCCATGGGGACATATTTTGTTTTGAACATTTAAGAGTAATATATTGTTTTTGGGACAATTATTTCCTGCTAGTTCCAACAAAACTGATAATTACAAGAGTAAAATAAAATGACTTATATACCCATTGGTAAATCTATTTTGAAAGATTTCTCAAATAATCTGATTTGCCGGAACACTCTTATATCCAATGATCTGATTATTACAACTTGAAACAACAGAAAGACATCCCAACACTACCTTTTACAACTTGTTTTTGTATCAGTGTATCAAGTATTTATGAAATTAAAAGAGAAATTGACAACAAAAAAAGTCTGTGGGTCAAAACATCCCTGCCCATTCTGACCCGTTACCCAACTCATTGGACCCTTCCATTTTCCCATCTATAGCAAGATTTCATGTGTGTTTTGTTGGTGATTTTATGTCACTCTTAATCGGTTACAATTATTTTATGAAAATATCCATAGTGTTGGAGAGAAAGTCAAAGCTATGGGTCAACTACTGTCCAAAGCTAAAAATCAGCTTTATGATTGCAAGTTGGTCACCGGGAAGCTGAGAGCTATGCTTCAATCAGCAGATGAACAAGTTCGTAGCTTGAAGAAACAGAGCATGTTTTTGAGTCAATTAGCAGCCAAAACAATTCCAAATGGGATTCATTGCTTATCCATGCGCCTAACAATTGATTACTATCTTCTTCCGTTGGAGAAAAGAATATTCCCAAGGAGAGAGAATCTTGAGAATCCAGATCTTTATCATTATGCTCTGTTCTCTGATAATGTCTTGGCTGCATCCGTGGTTGTAAATTCGACTATCAAGAATGCTAAGGTATATGCAGTCTTTTTTTTTAATCAAGAAACATCATCATATATCATAGCACATGTGAATGTTTTAGATACCGTGTTTATCTTTTTAAATATATTTTTTAATTAGGAGGCTGTAAGCTTTTTGATGGTTCTAATGATCTTATTTGTGTTGAATACAGGAACCAGAGAAACATGTTTTCCATCTTGTCTCTGATAAATTGAATTTTGGAGCAATGAATATGTGGTTTTTATTGAATCCACCTGGTAAAGCTACAATTCATGTGGAAAATGTTGATGAATTTAAGTGGCTAAATTCATCCTACTGTCCGGTTCTTAGACAACTAGAATCTGCTGCAATGAAAGAATACTATTTCAAATCAGATCATCAATCAACCGGTTCATCAAATTTGAAATACAGAAACCCTAAGTATCTTTCAATGTTGAATCATCTTCGGTTTTATCTTCCTCAAGTTTATCCCAAATTGAACAAAATCCTCTTTCTTGATGACGATATTGTTGTACAAAAAGACTTAACAGGGTTATGGAAGGTTGATCTGAAGGGTAACGTGAATGGTGCAGTTGAAACATGTGGAGAAAGCTTTCACCGTTTCGATAAGTACTTAAATTTCTCAAATCCTCATATTTCAAGAAATTTTGACCCGAATGCGTGTGGTTGGGCGTATGGGATGAACTTGTTTGATCTTGAAGCGTGGAAGAAGAAGGATATAACCGGTATTTACCACAAATGGCAAAATATGGTAAGATTTTATTGCAACCGTCTTTTTATCTCTAGATTCATATCACATGCTAGCATGCTTAATTAGAGATGACATAATTTTGATAAACTTTATAGGCCCTTTTATAAAACTCTAGAAACTCACAACAATTGAAACAGTGGCCAAAATTACATGTTATAAAGTCCATAGGCCTTGTGAAAGGGCATAACTGACATGCTAACTACACACCAGTGACATATTAAGGGCATGCGTATACACGGCGATAATAGGTCATACGGGGTCGTATGAGGCGTTATATTGGAACATTATACTGGCCATAAAGTTCATACGGGGCCGTATGAATGGGCGAAGCTTAGTGAGGCCCCCCCTGATTTTTTGCTTAGTAGTGTTAGTTTATACGTATTCGGCCGAAAATTTTATAGTTCCGGCCCCTGATAGGAAAAAAATTCTGGCCCCCCTGCGTCAAGCTTTGCCCCTGCCCATATGACCATTTTTCGCCACTCATACGGCCCGTATGATGATGTCAAGGGGTGTACCTATAGTAGCACCCCTTATGAAAGCCACATCTTTAATACTTGCTTGTTTGTCGTCATCGTATCGTCATCATTACAAAGAATTGTTAACTGTTAGAAGTTTTACTTGTGTTGCTATCAGAATGAAGATAGGGTTTTATGGAAGCTTGGGACTTTACCACCTGGATTGATGACATTTTACGGGCTGACACATCCACTTGACAAGTCATGGCATGTACTCGGGCTCGGGTATAACCCGAGCATTGATAAAAAGGATATCGAGAAAGCAGCTGTCATTCACTATAACGGAAACATGAAACCGTGGCTCGAGTTGGCAATGACGAAGTATCGGTCATATTGGGTCAAATACATAAAGTTTGACCACCCGTACATTCGGGGTTGCAAACTAGGTGAATGAAAAGATTTCTGTTATCGATAATCATTCCATTTTATTCTTTATTTTCGATTTCGATAGCATGTGTTCATTGCTGTTATAGTTCCTCAGTGTATTTGTGTATGCGTCTTGTTTTGAATAGGTGTACTGATAAAGATCATAGTTTGACTGTATCTTGTGATTCGTTTCATAGAACGAGGTTTAATTGTAAAGGACTGGGATGTGAATATCTCTACCTCCGTTCTGATGTCTTCTTTTTGTTTGTGTTCATTGGTTTCTCAAGGCGTTAAGGCGAAATATGATTTGATTTGATGTATATGGGATAATTTCATATATTTTCATGTATTCTAAAAAAATCATAATATTAAATACTCTATATTATTTTCATATTTATGATATTTATATTCTTTATTTTATAAGCAAATTAGATTTTAATAATTAAAACTATAACCTATCGTCGGATAATAATCAATACTATTAGTTTAGCTAGTGACAGTCATAACTTTCACGTTTGTTGTTAATAGTAGTTTAAGTAACCGATTTGTCATAAATTTACGTTCTAATTACACTTAATATTTGCCTGATTTCGTTTGTACGTTTTTAAATTTCGCTTAAAAGCGCCATTTTGAGCCAAATAGACGATATTTTTTTGTTGATTCTGTTACCGGTATTGCTGTTAATAACAAAAAGAAAAATTATGACTGTCATCGACGAAATTAATAGTATGAATTATTATGAGCTAATACGATATAGTTCATAATATTAAAATCCAATTTAAAGATGACTAATGTAACCAGAAAAAGAGTTATATACAAAACAAATCTTATATTCAAAAACACAAATTAAATCAACTAGTTTTTTTCCCTTATACTTTGCGGGGTGAATTTGGCCTTTTTTTTATAAATAAAAATATAAAAGATATTACTATTCATTTTCTAGGAATTTTTTTAATAATATAGACAATAATTCAAAGAAACAAAAATTTCAAGCAATAAATTCTTTAACAAAACCAAGAATTGCAGAAGCTCTTCTCGGATCCACCATCTCAATCCCATGAAACCCTACATCATCAAATCTCGCTTCCACCACAGCCCCCTGCATCACCATCTGCTGCACAAGATCCTGCTGCCTATCAATCAACGGATCCCCTCCAAAACCTATAACCAAACACCTCCCTAACTTCTCCATCTTCTCCTTCACTTGCTGATCCGCCAACGGATTACAAAACCGATGATCTCGATCCATACTTTCCGGCAACGCAAGCTCCCACAGTAAATCAATCACCGGCAACGGAAACAACGTATCCGCCGCCAGTTTCAGCTCCGATCTCGTTCGTTTCCTCCCGCCGATCAACGGCTGACACAGGATGATTCCGGCGATCGTTACCGGCGATATGTCTAGGTTAATTACTCGTAATGCTGTGTGTAAAGCGATGTTGGCACCGCACGAGGTGCCGTACAGGAAAACCCTAGAAAAATCGCCGAATTGTGTGATCCATGGATCGCCGGTCGGATCTGTGGATTGTGTTTTGATCCAGTTTAATGCGTCCAATGCGTCGTCGTATTGGCCCGGGAGTTTGGTTTCCGGTGCTAAACGGTAGTTGACGGCGACGGCGATGGCCGGGATCTCGCCGGAGAGTTTGTTCATGGTTTCGTGGTTTAAGGCGTCGGAAACTTGGAAGTTAATCCAACCGCCAGCGTGGAAGTAAATGACTAATGGCAATTTTGCAATTTTGTTGTCATTGGAGGGTATTTTTACGGGTCGGAAAATACGTAGCCATGTGTGCTTGGTGGGGTCCAGGGTGACGTCCTTGCTGACGACTGTTTGACCGGGGAGAGGGTTAACGTCGCCGGTGGCCGGAATTTGGGGGAATTCCATTAGGCGTGTGAGGGTACCATCTTTGTTTTTTATAATCTTGAGGTGTTCATATGGATCAAACTTTGACATGTTTTTTTTTGTTAATTGGATTAAGAACAAAATTTGGAGTTTGTAAAGATTTTGATTTGTGTTTTTTGGTTATGTTGTTTGCAATTTTGATTCAATAAATTCGGTTTGATACAAGGTTTGTGAAGGGCTATGATAAATTGTCGGACATGTGGGATGTTGAGTTTTGACACCATGAAAATCGAGCATCTTTTGTTAAAAGTTTTACTATGTCTTTAGAAACAATATGGACCATTGAAAGTAAATGAATTGAAATTCTCGTCTAGTTGGTTGCTGTGGATTATATTTTATTTTAAAGGGGGGTAAAACAAGTAAAATTTTGTTCAAAATATATTCAAATGTACAATCTAGTAACAATGATTTTAATTTTTAATAATATTTAAATACATGAAGTAACTAGCTATAAAAATTAAGAAATGGATAACAAAGCGTTAGGACATCGACCGAAGAAACCAACTCTTTTTGACATGAACCTATTTTGACATGTTACGTGAAGAATCCGGTCTATCTGTTAAACTTTCATCTTTAAGGAAAATGATTAGCGGTGTAAACGGGTTGAGTCTCCTTGTAAGTAGGTTTTTAAACTCAAGATCGAGCTCAACTCTTTTATTATCTATTAATTATTTAATTATTCTATTTATATATTTATATGTGTATATTTATATTTATAGACTTTTATATATCACATAATATATTATTTAATTATTTTATCATAATTATATATATAATAATTATTATATAAATATATATGTAATGCATTGAATAAAAATTATATAAATAAAGGTTCGTGAACCTGGATGGACTCGATATGTGAAGCTCGGCCTTGAGCTCGTTTAAGCTTGATCCGATTCGAGTTTTAACAAGACAATCTCGAGTAGCTCACAAACGCCCGACTCCTAAACACCAGAAGCGCCCGACTCCTATACACCATTCGAAGTGATTTGTAAATAATTAATAAATTGATTGCACACAACAAATACTTTTTAATTTTACAATTTGCCCTTAAATTAAAAGAAAATACAAAAAAAGGGTAAAATTATAAGTTGAAAAACATTTTAAAGTTTTTTTATATTATTAGGAAGCAAAACAAAAACTAGTTAAAATCACTATTTGTGTTACTTCAAAATATTCTAATACACATTATATGTTTTTGGGTGATTTTCGAAAATATCTTATAGACTTGCTAAATTCATACATAAAATAATAGACTTCAGCTTTAAACGATTAAGAAAAAAGTCATATCATAATGAAGTTTGCATTTTTTTAAGTTAAGAAGCTAGAAGATTGATCACTGAAAAAACCCCCTTTTCTCATTTAAAAAAAAGTAGAGTTCATTTTTTGTCTAGTCCAATATCTAGGAACCGAACCTGTAACACCTCGAGTTTTAGAGCGCGAAATAATTCACGAGAATTAAAAACTTAAATAAGAAAAAGGGAAGTGGGCTTGGGCCGGGGTGTATGGGCCGAAAGAAGCAACGGTTTGGGCCCTTATAAGCCTCAAGACTAGCCCTAAACCCTCACTTCCAACACCATTTTTGGATTTCTAGAGAGAGAAAGTGAGAGAGAGTCTAGAGAGAGAAAGTCCCGGTTTTCGAATCCGAGTTCATAGGATCGTAGGCGTACGTATCTGGAACGTTTAGCTGTGGAGAAGAAGCGTTTACAGGTAACCGATTCTCCTAGATCTGAGTTTTTGTTATGAGTTGGGTTTTGAAGAAAAATCAGGTAAAGGTGAGGTTTTCATGTTTAAAAATGGAAACAAAGTATAGATTTAGACTCTCGGTTAGAAAACACAAGTCTTGAACATAAAGTTCGGATCTGCAAGCAAAGTTTTTGCAGGGAAGAAGGCTGCCCGCAAGCAGGTCCTTCGTACTTATCAAGTACACAAGAAGCAAAGCCTGCGTACCTATCAAGTACGCAAGAAGCAAAGCCTGCGTACCTATCAAGTACGCAAGAAGCAAAGCCTGCGTACCTATCAAGTACGCAAGAACAAGGCCCTGCGCACTTGCTAAGTGCGCAGACATCAAATCTATAGGTATATATAGCTGTTTAGTGAAGTCAGTATGATCGCCTAGCCAGAAATGGTGAAAACATTTAACGTCAAGTTAAGTCTGATATGTGTTAATTGTTATGATTGTTCAGATTGTGTGAGATCCAGTAGACCATTGCAGCTAAGATACCAGGTGAGTTCTAATCCCCTTTTTGCCTGCTTTAGGGGTGGTGTGCATACTTAGTGTAAAGTGTTTATTACATATTTTATATTAATAAACAAAGTGAAAAACTATGTTTAGTATAAAGTTTAAAAGAGGCAAATGTACGTTTTAAGCAAGATATATATATTTTTTGGCAAGCGTTTACTATATCTTCATATACATAAACAAATGCATGATATATGTGTTAAGCTATGTTTAGTAAAGCATAACTATATTTTATGACATGCGTTTACTATATTTTTATACATAAACAAAGACATATTATATGTGAAAGTTATGAACAATATTTACAGAAAGTTTTATGAACAGTAAAGTGAACAGTTTTTCTACGAGAATGTGTACCAGCTATAAAGATCCTTGGGACAGATGTTACTTGTACAAGATGTCAGATATGGGTTCTACCCATTAGTAAGAACCTTTGGGTTCGCTAACGGTTGTAAAACTTGGATGAATGACGGCGGTTACTCGGGAGGTCCACGCAACATACCCGTAGTGTTAAGCGGTATTGTCGGTTCATGGTCAGGGTATTGTCGGTTCATGGTCGTTGATCATGGGGGCATTGACCAGGTACTCGTCGGTTCATGGATGTAAGCCATGAGGGCAGTACAGTAAAGAGGAATTGACGGTTTATTATACGTTTTAAACTGTTTGAAAAGCAAAGTGTGTTAAGTTTAGCCTTATTGGCAATATATATGTTTTAGTAAATCTTTTGTATAATTGATTTAAAGTAAACGTTAGAACTCACTCAGCGTTGCTGATTTTTAGTATGCACATCAGTTAAGTGTAGGTGGCAGTAGATAGAAGAAGATGCTTGGCTTGGCAAGAAGATTTACCCGAAGATCAGCATCTGGCATCCTGTTTATGTTTCTTATGATTATGTTGATTAAGACAAATTTCAATTGTATTTGACAAGTTTCAGTTGTTTCCGCTGCGTATGTTGAGATTTTAAATCATTTCCGCTGTGATATTGTATGTCTTATGTTTAAGTGCTATGTGTTGGTGAGTAAATCCAATAAGTGAGGCCTCCCGGGTTTGGGGCCTTACAAGTTAATATCAGAGCCATAGTTTGAGAGATTTGGACATCCCTGATGTCCAGACTTAAACTGAGAATGGAACCAAGTAGCGGATGCCAGTAACGGGTAACTCAAGCCAAAGTTCCAGATGTGTATAGTAAGTAAAGTTTCTTTTCTTGTTTTAGAGTGGCAAGATAAGAATAGAGGCTTTAGTGGAACCATGAAAGCGAATAAATAGAAAACAAGATGTGATGTAATGGTTAATTGCAGATGTTCAGTGTATATTAACATCTTACCTTACTTATTGTGTTCTACATATTCCCTAGCATGGTGAAATTAAATCCTTTTGTTCTCTATCTTTCAGTTAGAAATGGCTAGACGTGGAGGAACTATAGGGGGTGGAGGAGGAAGACGTGGTGGGCGTACAGGCCGCCGCAGTGGAGCTAGAACCAACCAAGAGATTGAGGGGAGTGTTCACACTACCCATACTGATACGGTAGTCAGTCAGCACAATGTTGAGCATGCGGCAGGAGATGATCAGACATTCGAGTTCGAGCCAGCCGTGCAAGTAGCTATTGGCCGTGAGTTTACCCGACTGCTGAAGGAAACCTTACCGGCCATACTGGATGAAGCCTTGAGGAAGGCCAAGGAGAACCCTAACACAACTGAAGAGCATGTGGTGCTTCCAACAATGGGAGGACCAAATCTGGTAGGGAATGTTGCACCGCCTGCTCGCGGCTGCGACTACAAGGCGTTTCGGGGTTGTGATCCACCCGTGCTCACTGGGGAGAAAGAAGCAGCAGACACTTTGGATTGGATTAACGGCATGGAGTCGACCATTCGTCTTAGTGAATGTCGACCGGAGCAAGCAGTCATGTTCGCTGCGAAGTCATTAAAGGGGGAAGCAGCACACTGGTGGAAAACTGTGAAACAGGCTAAAGGTGACCAAGCGGTCGGATTGATGAGGTGGAATGATTTGAGAGCATTGGTAACTCAAAATTTTTGTCCAAAGAACGAGGTCCATAGGGTGGAAAGGGAATTCTTGACTCTGCAAGCCGGACTCATGACTCACCGGCAATATACTTCAAAGTACAACGAGTTGGCGCGTCTGGTGCCCCATCTAGTGACGACTGAGGAAACGAGAATTCACTACTATGTCCAAGGATTGCCACCAAAGATCCGTACCTTTGTCAAGACCAACACACCCAGTACCTTTGAGTCGGTGGTCGTTCTGAGCGGGGTTGTGTACGATGACATCGCCTCTGAAATCCTAAAGAGGACAGAGAATCGAAGGAGCGGCTGCAAGCGAAAAGAAGAGACGAAAAAGGGCGATTTCAAAGGATACAAAGCAAGGATTGAAGCTAGGGATCACTGGGATCGATTTCCTCGGGTGTTAATCATTCGGTTTTGCGTTCTTTGCTTTATTTCAATTTGTCATGTGTTCTTGGATGATTAGTTTGATGATAAATACTGTGTTTATGAGTATTTTTGGCTAAACTCTTAGAACTACCTAGGTGTTGATGAATACATATGTTTGACATTAGGTTTTATTCGGTTTTGGATGATTTGCATGTGATGAACTCATGATGTAACAAACTTGGTTTGGATTATTGGATGTTTTATGTGTGTCTATGATTGTTTATGGATTGATGATTTACTCCTCGTGTGCCTTGGTGAATGTCTTTCATGTAATAGGTGCATGCTAGATCAATTACTGTGTGTCTTTGATTAGTGGATGGTTAACAGCGTACGAGTTCACCATAGGGTAATCTTCTTGATATAGATAGTTTAGATGTGCAACCAATCTCGATAGCTGTGAGGTGAGAGATTGTCGGTTTGTCTAGGGTGTTAGATTGCTAGTTTAGAGGCTTTGTGAGAAGATCTTGCTAGTTTGTCTTATATTTGTGTTTACCGAATCCAATAGGAAAATCCTAGTTATCCCTTGCACTTAGGTGTATTGAGACTTTCGCGCTGTGAGGTAGATTGTCTAGCGGATACTTCTTGAGTAAATTGGAGGACCTGTGAGGGAAATCCATCCAACCAGTGGTTTAACGACTTTTAGGTTTCTTGGTTGACAATCCTTGAGAAGGGTCGAGGGTGCTCTAGGTTTCCTTTGAGTTTAGTATTTTAAGATCCCGGTATCACGTCAGTTCCCTTATCGATAGAACCTTTGTCAAGCATGTGTAGGATTCGAGCCTAGGTAGTGTTCTTTCTCCGTCTGGTTCTCGTTTCAACTTTCGTTTGCATTCGTAGTCTTCTCTTTAGTCCTTCTTTTAAGTTATTCTTAGTTTTTATTAGCAAACCCCCCCTTCTTTATTATTATTTTATTTAAGCAATTTTGTATGGATAAGTCTTTCAGTTTCTAGTTAGTGTTTTCTGTAGAGGTCCTTTGGGTTCGATATCCGGACTTACTTAGGCTTTACTACATTCGATAGGTTCACTTGCCTGTCGGTAGTCTAGTTGTTTAGAGAGTCTAGAGTATTACTTAATGTTTTATTTAGCTTGTTTTGAGTTATTTAATTCAAACTACTTTGTGCACATCACTTATCAAGTACGCAAGAAGCAAAGCCTGCGTACTTATCAAGTACGCAAGAACAAGGCCCTACGCACTTGCTAAGTGCGCAGGCATCAGATCTATGGGTATATATAGCTTTTTAGTGAAGTCAGTATGATCGCTTAGCCAGAAATGGTGAAAACATTTAACGTCAAGTTAAGTCTGATACGTGTCAATTGTTATGATTGTTCAGATTGTATGAGATCCAGTAGACCATTGCAGCTAAGATACCATGTGAGTTCTAATCCCCTTTTTGCCTGCTTTAGGGGTGGTGTGCATACTTAGTGTAAAGTGTTTATTACATATTTTATATTAATAAACAAAGTGAAAAACTATGTTTAGTGTAAAGTTTAAAAGAGGCAAATGTACGTTTTAAGCAAGATATATATATTTTTTGGCAAGCGTTTACTATATCTTCATATACATAAATAAAGGCATGATATATGTGTTAAGCTATGTTTAGTAAAGCATAACTATATTTTATAGCAAGCGTTTACTATATTTTATATACATAAACAAAGGCATATTATATGTGAAAGTTATGAACAAGGTTTACAGAAAGTTTTATGAACAGTAAAGTGAACAGTTTTCCTACGGGAATGTGTACCAGCTATAAAGGTCCTTGGGACAGATGTTACTTGTACAAGATGTCAGATATGGGTTCTACCCATTAGTAAGAACCTTTGGGTTCGCTAACGGTTGTACAACTGGGATGTGTGACGGCGGTTACTCGGGAGGTCCATGCAACCTCCCCGTAGTGTTAAGCGGTATTGTCGGTTCATGGTCATTGATCATGGGGGCATTGACCAGGTATTGTCGATTCATGGTCGTTGATCATGGGGGCATTGACCAGGTACTCGTCGGTTCATGGTCGTTGACCATGGGGGCGGTACAGTAGTGACAAGGAATTGACGGATAAGCGGTATTGTCGGTTCATGGTCGTTGATCATGGGGGCATTGACCAGGTACTTGTCGGTTCATGGATGTAAGCCATGAGGGCAGTACAGTAAAGAGGAATTGATGGTTTATTATACGTTTTAAACTGTTTGAAAAGCAAAGTGTGTTAAGTTTAGCCTTATTGGCAATATATATGTTTTAGTAAATATTTTGTATAATTGATTTAAAGTAAACGTTAGAACTCACTCAGCGTTGCTGATTTTTAGTATGCACATCAGTTAAGTGTAGGTGGCAGTAGATGGAAGTGGATGTTTGGCTTGGCGAGAAGAGTTACCCGAAGATCAGCATCTGGCATCCTGTTTATGTTTCTTATGATTATGTTGATTAAGACAAGTTTCAATTGTATTTGACAAGTTTCAGTTGTTTAGACATGTTATGTTTCCGCTGCGTATGTTGAGATTTTAAATCGTTTCCGCTATGATATTGTATGTCTTATGTTTAAGTGCTATGTGTTGGTGAGTAAATCCAATAAGTGAGGCCTCCCGGGTTTGGGGCCTTACAGAACCGAACCAAACCGGTAGCATCAACGGTTCCCAGTTACTCCAGCCGGACCCGCAAGTCCGGTTTTTATAACGATGAAATAGAATTAAGAATATACAATTTACACAAAATCAGAAAGAACAAGATGACAAATATTTCATTTATGAAGATGCAAATCTCAAACAAGTGAGAAAACATAACCTCTATCAATATCCATACTAAAAAATGAGTTGCATAACTATGCATCAAGATTTACAAATAATCAATCCACTTGTAAATCCTAATCAAATCAGAAAAAAAAAAAACCAAAACTTTTTAAAGAAGTTGCGATCGAATCTTACACTTTGAAAGTAAAAGTTCACTACCTCATCCTGTTGGATCATCAATGGCATCCATGGTGCTATTGATGGCACCATTATTTTTCATTCTTTCTTTATTTTCAAGCATCTTCTTCTCTTCAGCTAAGGCTACATCTTGTTCTTCTTTAGTGTATTGATGATACTTTGCCTACATATTCGAATCAACACATAAATAGGTCTTTTAAAGACGTTTTAATATTTATCAAGTATAAACACAACAGTGTCAACCCACAAGGTCACTAGACACACTTAACTGCGGAGTTCTGATGGGATCTTTTATGCTTGTGACCCCAAAAGACGTCATGTATGGTAAGACAATGCACTCTATTTAACCCAACATATGTCTATCCTCGACATGTCTTACATTGGTAGTGATTAATTATCTACACTTACTTTAAACTATGTGCCCATGTGACCATCCAAACGTTGCGAATTTGATAGAATGTATGATATTTTCATAAAAAGAGTGATGATGTATGTAAATGGATAAAAAGGGTCAACATGTTTTGTTACTTACTTTGACTATAATATTTCCTCTATCTTTCTTATCTTTAATCTTGAGCATATCAAGTGAAGGCATCAGTCTCAATTCAATTTCTTTCTCAACTCCAGGTTGAAGATCAACCAACGGTAATTTTGCGATTCCCAGTCGTTGGTCAGCTCCAATATCTTCATCAAAAACCTGTTTAAATTTAAATAAAATATGATATTACAATATGAAATAAATTAAGTAACTGTTGAGGAAGTAAGGATTAAACCTCAACAACTGCATATTGGGTCTCTTTGTCTTCCACAGTTAGATGAAACAACTGATTCCAAACAGGATTTAAGTTGTTCTCAACCACTTTTGTTTTAAACTTTTCCAATGGCCGAACAAATGCAACTGCATAAGGATCGGATTTCCCCATCATTTCCATATTTTTCAAATGATTTGCTATCACAATTGTTAACAGGAGCCTCCCTTGTGGTTTAAGCTCCAAATCACTACATAATATAAAGTAAGTGACTTTTAGAATCATTTACTTGGATTTTGTCACAAATATGCATCGTTCTTACGAAAATGTCAAAAAAACAAAAAAATTATGAGAGGAGAATCAAGAATGAATGATTTTGGACAAATCATGAAAATGTTTATTAAACCATGTTGCTCTAAATTGATCAGATAAATGTCTTGTATATTTGATAAGAGGAGAATACAATACAATATATAGGAAAGATAATAAAGACAAGTCCCCTCAACTACTACATTGACTAATATTCCCCCTCAAGCTAAGGCCGGGAAGCAACCTGTAGCTTGGACCGTAAAAAGAGAAACCGTTGTGAAGATAGAGGCTTAGTTATGGGATATTGGATTGGGCCATAAGAGTGAGCCCGGTTTCAACAACGTGTCGATGACGTCTTTCAACTATGTCGTTTTGTTCACTAGTGTGGGGACAAGAAAGACGATGAATGATGCCAATGGAGGAGAAAAACTGGGATAGATTTCTGAATTCTCCTCCCCAGTCAGTTTGGACACATTTTATTTGTGTGGTAAATTGGCGTTCAACCATTGTAACAAAACGTTTGAATACTTCAAATACATCATATTTGCGTTTCAAGGGAAACAACCACATGAATTTGGAAAAGTGGTCAACATATAACTGGAAATAATTATGGCCATCAAATGAGGTGACCGGTGCGGGTCCCCAAACATCACAAAAAATTAAGTCTAGAGTATGAGAACTTTTGTATTCAGAAGACAATAGGTGGAGTTTTGACGATTTCCTAATTAAGCAGGAATTACAATGCAAATCAAGTGTTTTATTGGAAATAGGTAAACAATACTTGGATAACATAGTATTAAAAAGTTGATGGTGTGGATGCCCTAAACATTGATGCCATGTAGCAGCAGACACACGAGAGGTTGAAAAAGCAACTTTGGGAACTGGTAGAGCTGTAGGAAGGGTGATTGAGTAGAGTCCATCTTCACTTGGACCCGTGAGGAGGGTATTGTGGGTGCACTCGTCCTTCACAGAAAAAAAGTTTGAATGAAATTCAAAATAGACATTGTTATCATGGCAAAACCTTTGAACAGGAAGAAGGTTCCGTTTAATTTGAGGAACATGTAGGATATTGGTTAAGGAAAAAGTTTTATTAGGTGAGTAATGATGAGAGGAACCAATATGTAAAATAGGTAAGCCTGTACCATTACCAACATGAAGACTGTCATCACCATAGTAGGGTTCGGCACTGTCAAATCCAGACATATCCTGTTGGACATGGTTGTTTAAACCTGTGTCAGAGATCCAAGAGGATGTTTGTGAACGGTGATCAGCATAATTGGTGGATGGTTGTCTCACTCGAATTGTGGACGGATCACGGTTCGGACATTGTGACGGGAGATGGCCAATTCCACACCTGTTACATGACCTATAAACAACATTATGATTTGAGGCCCAACTAAACTGACATGTGTTTCGGTTTCCTCCTTGGTTACGGTTGTTAAAACTGTTGTTGAATCTTCCGTCGCGGCAACGATTGTTGTATCCCCCACGGCCACGATTGTTGTGATTGGTGCGGGTAGTGTAATGGGCCTGTGGTGACTGTTGGATCGATGTAGAAGTGGGCTGCAATTGTAAACTAAGTTTAGTGACTAACTGTTGAAGAGTACTCATGACTTCTGGTTGGACAGCAGTGGTACTAGGGGCCACATGTGCTGAAAAAGCCTGTGTAGGGGCAAGGCTAGATGGGGCAGTATTATGGATCAGAAAGTCATGGTCAGCAAGTAGCCCATGAAGCTCGTTGAATGCTGTTGGGAATTGTCTAGCCAATACAGTTGACTTGAGGGGGCTATATTCTTCACGAAGTCCGGCGAGAACGAGCATAACAATATCCTTGTCTGGCATTGGTTGTCCGATATTTGCCAGGGCATCAGCATATTCTTGGGCCCTAGTGAGATAGGCAGTAGATGTTTCTGTTTCCTTCATCAGGATCTTTAGAAGTTGTGTTCTCAAAGTGAATTCTCATGAAGAGGTATGTGGTGCATAGGCACATTCAAGAGATAACCAAAGGTCACGAGAGGTAGTCCCTTGAACATGCTGAAACGAAGATTCAAAAATTGTTGACATCAGCAGCATGCGGACGTGCACATCATTGGATATCCAAGCAGTATGGATAGGGTTCAGGATTTAGGAAATAGCGGTATCATCCTTGCCAGAGGTGTGTGGAGATTGAATGACAGGAGGCGGACAAGGAACTGTATCATCAATATAGCTGAACAGACCATTGGTAATCAAAAAGGGCTAGATCATGGCTTTCCAGAAGCCATAGTTGGTTGGGGTCAATGTGAAACCAAACTTGTGGGAGTTGTGGACTGTTTTCTCAGCAGAGGTGAAAGGAGGAATTGTGGGTGGTGCCATGAAAAGAAGTCGGAGATCATCAGGGGGTGGCGGCAGAAGAGCAGGGAAAAACCCTAAGCTCTGATACCAAATTGATCAGATAAATGTCTTGTATATTTGATAAGAGGAGAATACAATACAATATATAGGAAAGATAATAAAGACAAGACCCCTCAACTACTACATTGACTAATACTCTATAACCTTTTGTGATTGATTGATATTACCTTGTATCAACAGGTACACCGCCTAGGGGAACAACAATCCTATGTGGCCATTGAAGCATATCTGCAATTATTGAAGTTACAGTATCCTATACATAATGACACGCGGTTAGTATTTTTAATGATGCCAAAATGATTAAACAAAGTGTGTTCTTGTTATAAAGAAAGCCTACTTCAATCATATCCGAAAGTCCAGGAATGGCTGTTAAACTTCCTCCTATCGCCTTCAACGTATAATCAATTCTTGGCTTTGGCTGATACAAAAAAACATCAATTTTGTATTAGTTGACCAAAATATTCATTGAAAAACATAAAAAGAAAAAATCTAACAGTAGTTTAGTATGGATTACCTCAGAAAGTAAGGCCACAACAACAGCAGAGATGCAAGGAATTTCCTCACAAAGTTGAAAAATTACGCGAATAATAGTAAAAACTTGAAGATCCTTCAGCTGCAACAAACAATATGATCTTCACTTAACAAATGATTAAAAAATATCATAATCGTTGAATCAAATCTAACCTGAATAGGTAACGAAACACCTGCTTCGATTCCTAAAACAATATCCGGATCACCACCCCATCGGAAATCCATGTCCATTGTTATTTGACCCTGCTTTTGGCTCTGAATCCGGATACCTGCACATATTAAGTGACTTGAAAACTCAATTTTGACTATTAGTCAAACACTCTGACTACTATGCATGTAGGCCTAGCTGGTGCAATTTTCATGGGACTTTCTGAGGGGGAGTTTGGGATTGCTTATTAAAAATATTTATCTGTTTATTGTTTTTTGAAATAATAATAAAAAGTTACCTTCAATATTTGGTGCAACATTTCCTAGAGACAGTTTGCTGAACTTCAAAGACGAAATTCCTGATGGACGATATTCTTCCAATATGGGCTCAACCGATTCTCTTATTATTATAGTAGCAGCCTGCAAATAACATTTAAGATAATAATCATAATTATAAAGGTGATGAATAGAAAAGGTAGAAAAAATTACTTCGGCGACATATGGCCACAGTTTGCTCAGCTGTTTGTTAAGCCATTTCACCTGAAAACGAGCGTATGAAAACTTAACTACCGAGACAAATGTAAACTTATCTAACAGTTATTTGACCCTGATTCTTTAAACTGCAATAATCAGTTTTGAAAACACAACCTGCTCATAAACTGGAAATGATATCCATTCAGGATAGTTTTCACCACAAAGTTTCTTTATGTCATCTCTATCAAGAGATCCAAGAAGCTTTATATCAGCTGCCTGGAGAAAGAGAAAACCAGCTCAACTAAGATAATTAAATAAATTAAATTAACAGAAAACTGCAAAACAATAAGTAAATTAAAGCTGTAATAAACCATATTAGTTAGGGGTAACTTTGTAGAATAGTAACCAAGTTTCAAAAGTGTTCCAATTAGGTCACTCAATACGCATTTTACATGTTATATACCCTCGGATATACTATGGTGACCGATCTAATTGGAACACTTTTGAAACTTGGTTACTATTATGTGGTGTTTTCCCTAACTAAAACTTCATGCTTTACACAGTCTATGACCATGATGAGGAGCTGATCCAGGAGTTTGCGGACTCCTACCTGGACCGGCTAGACAGAGGAAACAGGGCAGAAAAAGCTCAAACTTAAAACGGGCATAACTTGAGCTACGATTGGAGTTACGGGACCACAACTAGCAGACAGAAAGGTCTTGCCGAGCCGGATCATGTGCCAAACAAATGCTCTGATTTCATCAACCAAGGATTTTCCCCAAATTTCATAATTTTCAATCATTTCCTTTTTTTAGTCTAAAACACGTAAATCAATGTTTAGCATGATTTCCGAGTCTATTTATGGTTTTAATTTCATGAGTTGCCAATCAGTTTGTAATTTTGAAAATTTCGCAAACCGGGTAGGATCATTCAGTTTTTATCTAAAGTTATTTCTGAAGTTTAACTCTGTGTTATTTATGCTTCCGCTCTATGTCAGATCACCACATTGGCCATTGTTGTACAATATTGTAGAACAAAATCAATCCATCACTAATTTTAATAACAAAAGTACACGGGATGTTTGGATGTGCATTATCGGTGTAATTATCTTTAACTGATGAATAAGATTACCTATTAATTTGATTAAAGCCAAGATTGATTAGGTAATTTTACATTAGTTCTCAATAATATTACAAAATCAGTGATGAACACAGATCCCCAATGAAACATTATCAAACATAATCAACGTAAACACAATTAACCAATCGTAATCATAATATGATTATTAGACTAATGTATTACCTTTGCAGCACGATGTTTGCTTCGATTCCTCATCATATAATGCCAGCCCGCCATAATCGAAATCCCAAATAAAGCCCCCATAAACATCCCCGAAACTAATCCCATTTTCGATCGACTCGATGATCACAATGAGGGAGAGAGAGAGAGATCTAGTATGTGTATTCAGTGTGTGTGTTTTTCTGTTACGAGATTCTGGTCGGTTCTGTTGTTTGTTGGCATTCCCCCTCAATAAATACACATGTTGTTGCTGGTGAAGAATAATGATGTTGAAATTATAATGATGATGATGTGTGATTGAGAGGAGGAGATGTTGATCATCTAGATTCAAATCAAAGTTTTCGCACGTATGTAAATTTGTAGATGATTTCTGATTTTTTGAACAACATACATATTCCACAAAATGTGCTTTTATGAAACTCATGTTAAAAACTTGAATTGAGTTAAGAAGCCTAAATGTGATCGAGCTCAAGCTTTTATTAAGACTCATTTAGTAAACGAGCTTCACATGTCGAATTCGAACCGACTCGTTAGCCTCAACAAATATTTTATTTATATAAACTTTATTTAATATAGGGGAAGGATCAAGAGAAAACCACAAAGTTAGACAAAAACCAAGAAAACCACTAAAACAATGTGTAATGTTATGGGTTACGTATACGTAACCGCAATTTTTTTGTTTTCCATTTACGTATACGTAACACTATGGGTTGCGTACACGTAAGCCAATATTTAAATGTTTTTAGGTAAAAATGTGTAATATTACATTGATACTTTTATAAATAAATAAAAATAAAAAAGAAATATTATTATATGATTGGTTAAAATTGGTTTTTAGTGGGTTTCTCGGTTTTCGCCTAACTATGTGGTTTCTCTGAAACCCTCCCCATTTAATATATTAGAATATATATTTATATAATAATTATATAAATTATGATAAAGTTAATTAAATAATATATATTACTTTTATGTATACAAATTATATTTGTAAATATATATAAAAAAAGTATAAAAAAATATAAATAAAATAATTAATCAATAAATGAGCTCATCTTATTCCGAGCTCGAACTTGAAAAACTATTCACGAACTGAGCTCAAGCTCTAGAAATAAAGCTCTAAGCGAGCTAAGCTCGAGCCCGAGCTCTATTAAGTTAAACAAGTTGATCGAGCTCGAGCCATGGTTGGAAAAATCGCTAGGCGCTAGTCGGGCGGTGGGGTGGGGCCTAGGCCTAGGCGGGATTAATCGAGGCCTAGGCGGGATTAATCGAGGCCTAGGCGGGATTAATCGAGGCTTAGGCGGGATTAATCGGATTGGAATTTTTATATATAACTTTTAGTTTTTTATATATACACACACATTTTTATAAGTAATTTTTATAAAAATGTTCATTTTTAAATATTTATACACATATTTTGCTGGAATTTGAAGGGGTTGACCGGAAAATCAAAGGTTTTTCCGGAAAATCCAAGGATTTCGCCGGAATTTGGCCGAAAATTTCAGGTTTTTGTCAGAATTTTCGCCGGAATATGGCCGCCTAAGTCCACCTAGACCCGCCTAGGCCCGATTCCGATTAATGGTCCGCCTAGCTCAAAATTACAAGTTAAATGGCCGCCTAGCGCCTAGGCCCGATTTTTACAACACTGGCTCGAGCCCAAACAAGCTCGAGTTCGGTTCGGGTAGTTTACACCCTAATCCAATCGAGCCGAGCTCGTATAGACTCGTTTAATTTATTTGAGATCTAGCTTGAGCTAAGCTTGTTTCAAGCTCTATGTGAAAAACTCGAGCTCGACTCGTTAATATTTTTTTTTAACTCAGACTCGACTTGGGTTCAACTTGTTTATTACTTATTAAATATTTAACTATTTTATATGTATGCATATAAAAATGTTTTTATGTATATACTAATAATTATACATGTGTTTACACATATAATTATCCTCATATATGACTAATTGTTGAGCAATCACACCGGGAAACTAGCTAAATTGCTTCCCTTTTGAATTTTGCAGACTAATCGACCTCCCGTGCTAAAAGGAATGAAAAGTTAATGAAAAGTCAACAACCTGTAAAAAGTAAGAAGAAAGGCATGCATGTGCCCCTCTAGGCATGACCGTACCTCCCTTTGAATCAAGCCAGAACATTCAAGAAGCTTCTACAAGCAAGCCAACGGTGAAAAAATCCCAAGCAAGCCAGTACTGCATGTCTATGGGGGCCAAAGCGGACAATATCTTGGCACGGTTTGCTTGGGCTATTACAGTCACTATATGTAGGTACCGAGACAATCCTAAATGCAGCTTGTGAAACACATACTGAGGTATATAAAAGGGTCGATCCATAACAGGGTTCGTTATCAGCATGGTGGAAACTGGTAACTAACTGGATACAATGATGCTAGTCATGCGCCAGCTAAAGACGATGGTAGGAGTACAAGTGGGTAGTATTTTATTTTATTGATGCCAATGTGTACTATCTATTATTTGATTGACTAATCCTTTATATTGGAATGGTTGAAAAGTCAAATGGTTTAACAATTCCTGATGAGGGGATGAATCGAGAGAATTTTGAATTAAAGCTCTAGATTTTTGTTCATTCCTCGCCGCAATAGTATCTCGGGGTTTGCAGTGATAACTTGATATATCTACTATATGACCATTGACTAAAATATGTCTATGGTAAACTAATTGGCGAGCTCCCGGAATAATCAGAGCCATACCCAACCGAAAAAGGATGTTATCCAAGCGCATTTCAAGTAATTGTTGTAAAACCTGATCTGTTGTCCCCTTTGCCTTTCCGGCGATACGAACGTATTTAAGTAATTGTCGTTCTGTAAGACAATAATGAAAACACATTTTTTGTTTTTCTTCTAGGCGAATACGATATTGAGGTTTTTTCCCGGAACGAGTTATGATAGAATACGTCTTGTTTATATCGATGAAATGGGCGGAGTAGCTATCCCCATGCCAAAAATATTTACGATGTTCAGTAGCTTTTCCAATACTTTCGTTGCATTACCGGGTATGGGTGGTTTTGTTGCAGAAGTAATAGTCTTTTTAGAAATAATTACGTTACCTCTTAGATTAAAGAACCTGGTATCTAACCCATACATGAGATGAATTATTTGATATAATTTAGGAGTAGAAGTATGGTAGATTTGCTATTAAAAAAACATTAGTTTCATAAATTATTTTAAATGTAAAATACTTAAAAAAGAAAAAAAAACCGTTATAAAGTTTAGACCATGCCTATGAATTTTAAGCAAAGTTGATGAATCATATTTCCCCAAATCTTTCACGGGAAACCGTTGGAAAACAAATTTTTGACGTTTGCATGGTGGGGCTGCCCCAAAATTCGGTGACATGAACATCGCCAGAACAAAAACATTCCCACGATTCATCTCCGATCATCGTTTTTTCCTGTCAATTTCATCAACTGGGAAAGATTTCGATTTCAAATCATCGGATCCATGCTACCGAGAAGATTCCTGATTTTCCATAGTACGGAAATCGAAGAAAGCCCTGATTATATGCTTGTTCCCAATTGGGAATTATGCGTAATGAAAGGTGAATTTGAAAAATTCTCAATGGCATTATTACATTTAGGGTTTGTAAGATAAGGGTTAAGTTTTGGATTGAATGTTGTTGCTAATCTTCCTGTTTGTGTTTGTTTCTATTTAGATTACTGCCAATATATTGTTCCAATTTTGCACAATTTTAAGTAGTTTTGTTTACTAGTGACTTCACTTGCAAAGTGCATTGTTTTAAGTAATCTCTATATTCATATGTTATCATTATTTATGGGGTGTTTGGATGTGCTTCTTGAAAGCGATTATAACCTAGTTTTCCTTAAGAGTTATCTGATTAGGCTGCGTCTAAAGGAACACCACAGGCACTATACAGACACCACTGACATGCCATACGGGTCGTATGACGTGTTCGACTGATACATCATACGGGCAATAATTTTTTTTATACGGGGCGTATGAGGTGGTTTCGTCAAACTATATGGCCAGTATGATGTGGTACGCTCTCATAAAAGTGACTGGCATGGCCATTGGTGACGTCATACTGCGCATAACGAGGTGTCTGTATAGCATCACTGGTGTATTTATAGCAACCCCATCTGATTATTTGAAGTGTCAAGTAATCATTATTTACCAAACACTCAACACCATTAAGAGTGATTATTACAATTTAAGCAGCAGAAGCACATCCAAACACTATGTCCCCATGTTTATTACAACTGATTATTTGGTTCTAGTTATTAATTTTACATAATCACTTTATGATGTAATAGGAATCTCTTAGTCTTGTGTTTTGCTTGATTGACCATGCTTTCTAATTGATCCTCTTGGGTTATTGTGACTGACCCTTTCTATAAATCATATCCTTCAGGTGACTATGTATAAACATCTGTTGTTTAATAACTAACTGAAGTGATATCATGGATGGTGCAAAAGAAGAAAGTGGTGGTAATCGAGTAGAAACATCTGATTCAAACCGTCTTAACAAAATTAACACTGTGAATATTGGGATTAAGGATGTGGATGCAATGTTTGAGCAGGCATGTTTGGATAGAGATAAGGATTTGGATAATTTATTGAGCCCATATGGTGAAAGTAACAACAGATATGGATTTAACAATAGTGCATTGGAGTTTGATTCCCCAAAGCATAATCTTCATATCTTAGAGGACCCCCGTTCACCTTATCTCACCAAACAATCATCTTTCTTTACTTCATCGCCAAGACCCAGACCCAAACCCGTTACACAAGAAGATATGAATACAGAAATCTTGCATCTAGTGGATTCTGCAATAATGGGTCAGCCCGAAAGTATTGACACCATGAAGAATATTGTGAGTGGTCTAGAGAATTTTGGAGATGCAATTGATGTAGAAAGTATAGCTGATTTATTAGTTGATACACTTCTTACAACAATGGGGGGAGTTGAATCATTTGAAGAAGATGATGATTATAATAATATACCTACTGTCATGAAAAACTCACAAGCCGCCATAATTTCAGGTGAAATTCTTCCATGGCTTCCATGGTTAACTGATAGTGTTGGGTTCATGTCCCCTAGGACCAGACTGGTTCGCGGGTTACGAACCATTTTACGTTCATGTACAAGAAACAGGTCCATGTGTTGTTCAGCGGGTCTAACACGGGTTCTTTTACAAGCGGCTGAAAAGATTTTTCTTGATGATGCCGATTCAAAAAAGCAAATGAAATGGAATGGTGCACCGTTATGCTCGTGTTTACAGTATTTGGCGGGTCATTCGGTTAGTGTAGCGGATCTCAACACATGGTTTCAGTTAGTTAAAAGAACGATTAAAACTCCGTGGGGTCCACGATTAATGGTTTCTTTAGAAAGGGCGTTAGCTGGCAAGGAGTCACAGGGCCCACAAGCTTCATTTGAGTTTGATGGTGAAAGCTCGGGTTTACTTGGACCCGGAGAGGGCCGTTGGCCATTCCCAAATGGTTATGCATTTGCCACATGGATCTTTATCGAGTCATTTCCTGACACTTTACACACTGCAGCCAATGCAGCAGCCATAGCAGCAGATGCTGAATCTAAATCAGCCAATACACCTTTCCTATTTAGTTTTATATCTTCTGAGAACCAAGGTATCGAGGCTTATTTTCATGCTCATTTTTTGGTGGTTGAAAGTGGCAGTGTAAAAGGGCGAAAAGGCCCTATTTACTTTACTCATGCTTTTAAGCCACAATGTTGGTATTTTATTGCTTTGGAGCACACTTCAAACGGTGAAATAAGATTATATGTTGATGGAATTTTGCACGAAACTCGTTCTTTTGATCTACCTCGTATTACTAAACCGCTTTTGCATTTCTGCATTGGAACTAATCCACCACCAACGATGGCGGGTTTGCGTCAAAATTCCCGTCAATGCCCTTTGTTTGCTGAGATGGGCCCGGTATATATATTTAAAGAGACAATCGGGCCCGAGATGATCAGGAGGTTGGCTTCTAGGGGACCCGATTCAATTCCTTCATTTGGTAACGCTGCAGGGTTATTGTGGTTGTCAACTAATACACATGTAGCGAATATTGAAGAGGAAAGTTCCCGTTTGGATGCAGATATTGCAGGATACCTTCACCTTTTATATCATCCTAGTTTGCTAACGGGCCGTAACTGTCCAGATGCTTCTCCTTCTGGGCCTTCAGGTTTTGTAAATATGATTCATTCTCACATACTTATAAATTGGATTGTGTTGTATCGCAAGTGGGTTGAATAATACAAAGTTTTCTATAAGGGGAAGGTTAAAGTAGGTACTCGTTGAAGATCGCCCAAAGTCTACTTTTTATGAACCTCCTAAGTCATTTTATTCAAAGATTTAGATTATTGTTGTAATACTATTTTTTCTATAATCACGGTCAACGCATTGACTAATATATAAAAATGGGCAAAAAATGTTTGTGGGCAAACTCAACCCAACCCGACCTGTTTTGACCTGTTACCCAATACACCCCTCTTGTCACCTGAAATTAAGTGACACATAAAGATGAAGACTCTGCTATACATATTTTGTAAAAATCTTTTAAACTGCTCAAAGATGTCTTTTAGTTGACCCTTTTGGGACATATTTTGTAACTGTACTTAAGTTTAACGAACCGATTATCTGATTATGGCTTGTCAAGTCACAATAATTTCTTTGAAAACATACATCAAAACACCCCCTTAATTGTTTATTTTCCTATACTTGGAGTCTTGCTTGAAAATTAGTTACAAATTACTTTTTTACATTTCAGGATTGCTTCAAAGACCTGGTGAGGTTCTTGGGCATGTACCCGTAACAACACGAATGCGCCCCACAGAAGCTTTGTGGGCCCTAGCATATGGAGGCCCGATGTCTTTACTTCCATTTGTAGTAAGCAAAGTTGACAACGATACATTAGAACCCAAAAAAGGCAACCTTAAATCATGTCTAGCCTCCACAGCTCTCGCTGCTCCAATATTCAGAATAATATCGCTAGCAATCCAACACGTTGGTAACAGCAACGAAATATGCCGAAGACGTGGGCCAGAGGTTTTATCAAAAATCTTAACATATCTTTTAAAAACTTTATCATCACTTGATGCTGAAAAACATAAAGTAGTAGATGAAGAAATTGTTGTAGCCGTCGTGAGTTTATGTCAATCTCAAAAGAACAATTCGACACTAAAAGTGCAACTTTTTAGTACTCTGTTGTTGGATTTGAAAATCTGGAGTTTATGTAGCTATGGGATACAAAAGAAGCTTTTATCATCTTTAGCAGATATGGTTTCCAATGAATCGTCTGTAATGCGTGATGCAAAAGCTATACAGACACTTCTTGATGGCTGCAGGAGATGTTATTGGATTGTTCATGAAAAAGATTCTATAAATACTTTTTCTATTGAAGGGGGGCCACGACCCGTTGGTGAAGTGAATGCTTTAGTTGATGAGCTTCTAGTAGTTATTGAACTTCTTCTGGTGGAGGCTCCTCTTCCAATGGCTGTGAATGATATACGGTGTTTGCTTGGATTCTTGGTTGATTGTCCACAACCAAATCAGGTAGTCTCATGCTATTTATCAGTAGTTATTTATATAACTAAAATATAATTATGTATATTTACAAACATATATCTATTCTCTTTAAATAAAGGACATAAGTAGTACCTGCCCCATAAACATAACTATAAAAGAGAGCTAAACTAGGAAAGTATTTGAAGTCTAAATCCCTATAATTAAGCCTTTGATTTATCTTTAACAAGTTCAAAGACGTTAGCTTAAAAAATGGGTCAAAAGTCGCCTAAAGTGTATTTCTAGCGTGTAAACCTTTTTAGTCTTATGTTTTAATTATAGGTGTCTATTGAGATAATAAGAATAATTTTCTAATCACATTTGAGTATT
Organism: Smallanthus sonchifolius; assembly: GCA_023525975.1. Lineage (NCBI taxonomy): Eukaryota > Viridiplantae > Streptophyta > Magnoliopsida > Asterales > Asteraceae > Smallanthus > Smallanthus sonchifolius. The sequence continues at coordinate 1,039,082 of CM042042.1, forward strand.
TGACAAACTGTTTAGTAATAAAAAAATGTAAAAATATTGGACAAGCGGTATTTCGGGTCAACCAACCCAACTCTTTTCAAAATTTTCTGTTACGTGCTTTAACCTGTTATCCATTCCTCCCGACCTTGACCTGACCATTTGCCACCTCTTGTTATCTACATTTGTTTTAGATGAATAAAATTTAAATTTGAAGGAAGTACATGTTTACCTTGTGACTTGTAAAAATTTAACTACTCTTTTCTTTCACATTAGTTGATCATAAGTTTGTTCATCCAGGTTGCCAGGGCACTGCACCTGATATATAGACTTGTGGTACAACCAAATAAATCAAGAGCCACGACTTTTGCAGAGGCATTCATATCATGTGGTGGCATAGAAACACTTCTAGTCCTATTGCAACATGAAGCAAAAGCGGCTGATCATGATGTACCTGAAAATGATGATGATATGTTATCTAAAGCCGAAAGTGGGCCTGAAAATTATAACAACGATGATGTGGTATCCTTAACTGGAAGTGAATTTTCATCTTATGATCTTCAAAGTCGTAATAGTGTCCTAGCTGGCATGGCCTCTAGTATAGGAAGCAGACTGTCAACATCTGAGAGTTTATTTTTAAAAAATTTGGGCGGCATTCGTTTTTCAATTAGTGCTGAAAATGCAAGAAACAATGTGTATAATATTGATAAAAGTGATGGAATTGTTGTGGCGATAATTGGGCTTTTTGGGGCTTTAGTTATCTTGGGTCATCTAAAGTTCGGGTCACATGCTCCACCTGATCTTATGGATAATCTTCATGGTTTTCTTGAGGGTTCGGGTAGTATGTTTGATGATAAAGTTTCACTTTTACATTTTGCTCTGCAAAAGACTCTACAAGCAGCACCAAACCGACTTATGACCGGGAACGTCTACACCGCTTTATTGAGTGCCTCGGTATGTCATATACTCAAAATGAGTGAGTTGGGAGATGGACGAAACCCTTTTGAATTTAGCATTTGATAATGTTTCATGGTAACTTTTGAACGGGTTGGGTTCTCCTGAAACCCTTTTTGTCCAAAGTTTTTTTTATTATAAATAACTAATTTGACAAATATGAGATATTACAAAATACATTATTCGAATAACAATTAATTTTTTTCGAAGTGATTTACAATGTTTTATGCGTTAAAATGCACTTTGGATGATCTTTGACCCGTTTGACGCTGAGATGTTTCCTTTTAAGCTATTTTTTCATCATTCCATTTTTTGGTCAAAATTGCCACCTCTACCAACTATTTTACCAATGTCCAGTTTCACCTTTTCTTTCTCTTTCTATACATAAAAATTTTCATATGCATTTTCTTGCTGTCAATAAAAGATACAAATTGTGACATTAATGGCTTATTATCGACATTGGTCTTGTAGCATACAGATACACATAGTTTTGTCCATTAAGCATGTGATGACTGGTTTCATTTTTCTTAATGATTATAAACCTTTTCCCATGTTATAAATATGATCTTTCTGTCCTCAAGGGGACAACCTGGTGGTTAAGTGGTGTAAGTTGTGTGTATTTATCCTAGAAAATCTAGGAATTGTTGTTCAAAAAAATAAATAAATATGGTTTTTCTTTTTTACTCTTCAGTTAAATGCATCAGCAAGGGATGAGGAATTGAATTTTTATGACCCGCAACATCGATTTGAGCATTTAGAGCTCTTGTTGGTTCTTTTGCGTTCACTACCATATTCAACGAAGAATTTTCAAATTCGAGCATTACAGGTACTACTTTATAAATAGTAACTGGTAGTAAAATGTATGTGATACCTTATTATTACCAATCATTAAATTTATAACTTTTGTTCTTGTTTACACATTCGGGTTTCTACCATTTTTATTGATTTAGTATTTACTTCTTTTGATTTCAGGATATTCTGATTTTGGCTTGCAGTCACTCAGAAAATAGAAGCAGTATAACTAAGATGGAGGAATGGCCCCAATGGCTCTTGGAAATTCTTATCTCAAATCATGAGGTCATATCTCTTTAAATAAAAACATAATTTTTATTTAAATTTATTACTTTTCTTCTATGTTCTTACCTCCTGAAATAAATTCTAACATTTGGTGAAGTTTCAATCTCAAGATTCTTATACATTGTTCTGATTGAGGGATATTTTCAACTTTTGACCAATAGAAACTTTATGCCAAGTCAGACCTTGCATTTATTTTGTTTTTTACACGATTTAAATGTATTCAAATGTTCATACAGATGGGGGTGACAAATGCTTCAGCGTATTCAAGCATAAGAGATGTTGAAGACCTTATACACAGTTTCCTCGTTATTATGTTAGAACACTCACTGCGTGAGAAGGATGGATGGAAGGTTAGTATTTCTTCTAAATATGCAACTTATTGATAAAAATATTGTTTTCTTTAACTTTCTTTGAAGCATATGCGGTGTTCAAAATTTCAAGCATTATCAGTTCATTTATATTGTTTGGCCATACTTTCCCTGGACAGGATGTTGAAGCTACAATTCATTGTGCAGAATGGCTTTCGATGGTAGATGGATCAAGCACGGGAGAACAGCGGGCCAGGTATTCTCACCATGATTTGAAATGTTAAAAAAAAATTATAGTTCATAACCCAAATCAATTAGATAACTCAAGAATAGTTATGTCAAAAATAAACAAACAGATAAAGAAACAATAATATTTGGTCAAAAGTAATAATATGTCTTTCTCAAGAGTTATTCTCTCTTATATCTTTTAATTTGTAACCTTTTGGTTTTTTTTATTTGGTAGACGTGAAAATTTATTGCCCGTATTCAAGAGAAGGCTTATGGGCGAGTTGCTGGACTTCATTGCCAGAGAGCTGCGGGTTCAGGTGATAAGACCATATATAGTTATTTTTTTTGTTTTCCTTTTTTATTTGGGCAATTGTTGAAAAACCACAGACTTTCATTGAATTTACACAAAAGTCCCTGGACTTTTTTGCATGATTAAATCCCTGGACCTTTTGAAACTTAAAAGAAAAGGTCCCTTTTATAAAAATTTAAGGATTGCATTGTGCAAAAATGGCCTTTTTATTAAAAATAAAGTTTGGGAACATTATTGTTATGTTATAAAAGTTAAGGGATTTATCCATGCAAAAATAAAATTTATTGACTTATGAGATAGGTTTCTTGAATAATTACCTTTTATTTTGATTTGGAAATAACATTTTATCATTATTATTTAAAAAATTGCCCTTTATCAGGTATTATAAGCAATTTGGTCAAAAACATTCTCAATGACACAAATTCCTACAATTTTTTTAATGAAAATAGATCAATCTGTCATTTTACAATATTCAGGGATATTTTTGGCGGGATTTGTTATAATATAAACAAAATTGGATACATATATGGGTGGCATATACAGTAGTTTCGATGTATGAGTGGCCTTGTTGAAAATGTTGAATACTTGGGTGGCCTCCACATGCATTCGTCCCTTTTTTATCTTGATTTTGAAATAATTTATTTTCATTTTTTTGGTGAAGACCCAAATTATTGCTGCAGCATCTGCTGGTGTGGCATCCTACGGATTACCACCGGAGGTTTCTAAGGCAGAAGTAGAAAATGCTGTCCAACTGTCAGTGGCTTTGGTAGAGAATGCAATTGTTATGTTAATGCTTGTTGAAGATCATTTTCGCCTGCAAAGCAAATTATTTAGCTCAACCCGTATTAAACGTGGTTCTACGTCTCCACTTTCAGCCGTTCTACCTGTGGTTATGAGTCCCTCCAAGGACTCTCAAGGACTTCCTTTTGAAGTATGTATTATTGTTTTCATTGTTGTAGATTTACCTAAAAATGGGTCGATTTGGACGGGTACATGTAGCTGAATGGCTATCCAAATGCTTACCTTCTCTTAAATTATTCTATTCCAAAAATATAGATTACTGCTTTGAAAGTAGAAAAGGGCTAGTTACATAAAAAGGTAAAAAACTTTCTCAAATATCTATTTCTATTATGAGTAATATAGTAGTTTCTCACCTAAAAAGATAATTTTTTAAAAGCTTTCTATTTAAGGTTATGATCTTTAAATTGCGGTGACATTTGTGTAACAAACGTTCAGTTCTTTCAATTTTGGGTAGGTGGGTGTTGCTTCAAAAATAGACGAGGAGTTTTGGTAAAATCAGCCCGACCTGTTTTGCTCTGCACTAAAAACACCCCATATCGACCCGTTATCCAACCATCCAGATTTTTAAAGTTTGTAATTTTTTACGAGAGAGAAGATGCTATATTACACAGAATACAAATTTGAGGAAAGTTGGTTACCTTGTAATGCATTTTGCCCTTAAAAATTGGACAAACAGTGTTAGTAGATCAACCCGGCCCGTTTTGACGTGCACTAAAGACTACGTGCTGTGACCCACGACCCGACCTACCCAATTTTCCACCTCCACCCATGAGTGGTAAAGTTGTGTTGTTATTCTCATCAGGTTCTTGCTTCTATGGCTGATGATAAAGGAGAAATTTCAGAATCCACAATGGAACGCCTTACAGCTGCAGCAGCAGCTGAACCATATGACTCGGTTTCTTGTGCTTTTGTGTCATATGGAAGTTGTGTGATAGATTTAGCCCAAGGATGGAAATACAGAAGTCGATTATGGTATGGGGTGGGTCAACCTTCAAATGCAGTTGACTTTGGTGGTGGTGGCAGTGGCTGGGACTCATGGAAATCTTGTTTAGAAAAAGATTCAAATGGTATTTGGGTTGAAATCCCATTAATAAAGAAATGTGTATCTCTGCTACAAGCTTTGTTGTTAGATGAATCCGGGCTCAGTGACGGACTCAGTATGAGTGACAGTTCAGATACTGGGTTAGGCGGTTTGACATCTCTTTATCATTTGTTGGATAGCGATCAACCGTTTTTATGTATGCTTCGTATGTCACTTCTTTCTTTGAGGGAAGATGATGATGGTGAAAATGGCATGACTATGACGAATAATACTATTGTTGATGATCGATTGTCTGAAAGATTACATGGAGAACATGGAAGTGCCACGTCATCCTTAAGAAACAGTCCTCGAACATTAATGACGCAGCCCAGTTCAGCATTATTATGGAGGTATACCTCTTTAATATTTTCATTTTATAAATCGTACACCATTGTACGTAGGTAAAACTAACTTTTCATGTATGATGAACAGTGTGCTTTCTCCCATCTTGCACATGCCAGTTTCTGAGTCGAAGAGACAGAGAGTGTTGGTTGCATCATGCGTTTTATATTCTGAGGTTTGTTTCTATTAGACTCTTAATTATATTATTAGAGATTCTTAACGAATCAGGACTGATCTAGTCTCATCGTTTAGGTTTATTTAGTTTTCTTATTTAGTTCTAGTTTTGTATATAATTTGAAGTGATTGCTCACAATCAAATATGCTTTATTTGTTCCAATCTTGCATAAGGCATAATAGTTTACGACAGGACAGCCATTTGTTAAAAACAGAGGTGGTAATTTCAGCCGTATACCTAACGAATGGGTCATTTCCGGTTATGTTTTATCTGTAACTTGTAAAATAAAAAATAAGTTGAAAAGGAAACGTGTTGAAAGTTGGTCAAAGTGAGTTTTTACTGCAATGACCTCCTTTCTCATTTTATTAATGGAATTAGGTTATTATTGAAATGGTATAATTTTTATAATCATATTTCACGTACTAATTATCTACAAACTCTTTTGTGGAGAAAAGTATTTTTTTCAAGCCTGCCAGACCTGTACAGAGTTACTAGTTTTGACCTGTTATCTCACCCATTCATACTGCCACCTCTAGCTAAAACCCTTAAAATCTGATATGCAGTATGTGCACAGGTATGGCATGCTGTCAGCCAGGACAGACTCCTGTTAAGGAAACAGTATATAGAGGCAGTTGTCCCTCCTCTTGTGGCGGTAATAAGGAAGTGGTGCCCTCTTTTGACCAAAATTCACGATCTATCTCCGCCGGATGGATTAAATCCACTTGCTGTTGATGATCCGGCCCTAGATGATGAGTCAACACCTATAGAGGTTTAACTAATTTCCTTCTCCTTCCTCATTTCTTACTTCATCTGAGTGCATTGGTGGACCCTATATGCAAGTGCATACATAAAAAGGTTTTGTAATGCTAACTATCGTACAAAATTAAAAATTAGAATATGTTTATGGAATTAACCTGACCTGCTAAATAATCTGCCTGACCTGGCCATTTTGCCACCTGTAGTTGTAGAGATATCATGAAATTATTTAGCCAAAGTGTCTAACGCATTCAATTGGTGTGACTAGAGTGCTCTTGCTATGATCACTCCTGCCTGGGCTGCTGCTTTTGCATCACCTCCTGCTGCAATGGCACTAGCCATGATAGCTGCAGGTGCTTCTGGCGGTGAAATCGCTGCCTCTACTCGCGCTATAAACGTGCATCTAAAACGGGACTCATCTACCTTACTCGAAAGAAAATCAGCAAAACTTCATGCATCTTCAAGCTTTCAAGAACCCTTAAAAACATCCAAGAACTCAGCTGCTGCTTTAAAAGACAAAGCTATTGCACGTGCAGCTGCTTTGGCTGCTGCTCGTGAACTTGAAAGAAATGCAAAAGTTGGGTCTTTAAGAGGTCTTAGTGCTGTGGCTATGGCCACTTCAGTACAGAGGCGGAGTAAAAGTGACATGGAACGTGTGATGAGATGGAATGTTTCTGAAGCAAAGAGTACCGCTTGGATGGAATGCTTGCAGTCGGTTGATTCAAAATCGGTTTACGGGAAAGATTTTAATGCATTATCATATAAGTTTGTTGCTCTTCTTGTTGGAAGTTTAGCTTTTGCTAGAAACATGCAACGATCAGAGGTGTCCTTGTTTCTCTTTTCATTTTTTGTTTCTTTCTCCGGAAGTTATAGGAATAATGAATGTGGAGGTCACCCAAGTATTCAAATTTTTTTATTAAGGCCACACAGATATTAAAGTTACTTTAATAGGTCACCCAAGTATGTATCTAAATTTCGTTTATTGCCAAATCTGGTAAAATTTAAGTTTATTTTTGAAAAGACAACAACTTTAACGTATAAAAATCTGATGCCTTATCAGAAGTAATTGTCTTTTCAAAATATCTAAGGACATTTTCATCATCTTATAATTTTTGCCCAAAATTGGTAAACTGAATCTATGAAATAGTTTCAATAGATGGGTGTCTTTACTAAAAAAAGTTCAATACTTGGGTGACCACATACATTATCCAACTTTTTCAAAAATTCAAATGAAGGATTGATTTTGATTTCATATTTTACAGGTTGATAGACGTGCTCAAGTTGATTTTATAGCTCGACATCGTTTATGTACCGGTATACGTGCGTGGCGTAAACTCATACATTATTTGATTGAGACGGACAATCTTTTTGGATTATGGAGTAAAAATCTTTGCGATCCTAAACGAGTATGCTATTATTCTTGATCATGTTTCTTGTCTTTTATGAATTGCATATTCCACTATCAGAGGTGTCAACTAATGGGTCAAAACATGGCTCTGGTTGGGTTGGTCCGGCCTGAACCCATTTTGTCTTTTATTTATATAATGGTTTTATGTATGGATGAATTTTGGACTGCTTTTGACCCGTTTAAATAATTAAAAAATGTAACTTTTTTCAATGCATAGGTTTTCTGGAAAATCGACTACATGGAAAGTTCTTCAAGGATGCATAGATGTTTAAGGAGGGACTTTAAGGGCTCAGATCATTCTGGTGTTACTGCAATTGGCCACGATCCTATGCAGCTGGAACGTGATAAAGAAAACTCTATTTTGGCTCTAAAATCTCTGACAGCAGAAGTAAGAAATGAGTATGATGAACAAGATTCAGTCATTAACACGGATTTTAACACAGATGAGATGTGGTTGTATGAGGATATCCAAACAAGACCATCTACAACTGGAGAACATCAGTGGCAGGTCCCAGTGGATTCTAATGAGCCTCAGGTTTCAAATTATCAAGATCTTGCACAGAGCCCATCAGCAGCAGGCCCAGCCCACAATCCCAGTGAACAGTATGAAATTATTATTTTTGAGCTTCCAGCATCGATGGTTCAACCACTAAAAGTTCAACATGGAACATTTCAGGTAACCTTGAGTTTATGATACTTGTAGCTCGAGCAGGAAAAAATGAAAATGGTGTGGTCAAGACAGGTTATTTTTTGGGTAAATATCGGGTTGACCCCGAAAGTCTTTTTGTCCGTTGGCTTTAGTAAATGGTTAGTGGATCAACTATGATTACAAAAATATAATATTTCAATAACAATACCTATATATTTGAAAAAAAGAAAGATATTCTGTGTGTTAGAAATACACTTCGGGTGAACCTTCATAGACAAAATAAAAGGGCGTACCCAGTGCTTGACTTAGCTCTATGCAAGGTCCAGGGAGGGGCCGGAAGCCTTACCCTACACTTTTTGCAGGAGGCTGTTTCCCACGGCTTGAACCCATGACCTCAAGGTCATAAAGCAACAACATTAACAGTTGCTCCAAGGCCCGCCCTCCCTTCATAGAGAAAATATCAACCCAAATTGATCCATTCGTAAGTGAATGGGTCAAAATGATCACATCTACGTTTGTCCCATTGTAGTTGACACTTCTCACTCAGATATCCAATAACTCATTCCATGATGACAAATAAAGATATTTTTTCAATAGAGATTAGTAATTTATTTTGTAATGATGGATAATGTCAAATTAGAAAGTTACCAGAAAAGAATGTTGCAAATTTAATAGAAGTTCTCAAAAAAGGTCTTGGAGTTCTGCTTATTCTTTTACTTAAAAGATTAGCTTAATTAGCATTTAGCATTAAAAAGTTCAAATTAACTGTGCATATGTTCTGTTTATTTTTGTTACAGTGGTTAGCAAAAGTGCAGCCCCACCAAAAGGATGTCGTATTTACAGCACTTACTATTTTATAATTATGTAAAGTATCCTTAACATATGCACATTGTTTTTTTCTCAGATAACAACTAGGAGAATTAACTTTCTTGTTGATAAATCTGAGAAAAATGTTGAAGATAAAGACCGGAGCTGGTTGATGGCTTCTCTTCATCAAGTACATAACAGGAGGTTAGATAAATTAATTATTTTTTATTGGACAAACTCCAGTTGGATATGGACGTATGGCTTTAGTCTTTAAAGATATTCCTCTTAACTATTTTTTGGCTATTTTGTCTACCTTTAAGTTCCATTCTTCCAACCAGTCTTACAGTTGTACTATTGTTACAGATATCTCCTACGGAGAAGTGCTCTGGAATTATTTATGCTTGACCGATCAAACTTCTTTTTTGATTTTAAGGTATTTTATTTTCTTTATGTAACTATATTTTATGTTAAAAACTTGCAGTGAATCCTTTGAATTTCAGCTTGTATGTCTATTGTTTTGTTGACTTTTTCCAGAATGTTGAGGCTAGAATGAGCGCGCATCGAGCTATTGTCCATGCACGTCCTCCCCGTTTGAGTAATATTTACTTGACAACTCAGGTTCTTTTCTCAGATCTAAAGTGTATTTAAGCGGTCAAAGGTGGGCTAAAATAAAAGTAATTATTAGTTAAAATAAAATGGGTCGAAATGGTTCCCAAATCTCCCAAAGTGTAGTTTTAATGCCTAATCCCACCTAAATCATTTGTTCAAAAATTTAGATTATTGTTTAAATTGTAAAAAACTTTGTAATCATACTCGACACACTAATAATTTATAAGAAAGTTAAAAAAATTCTGAACAGAAAGTGTTTTTGGTAAACCCATTTTGGCCCAAATGAGCCTGACCCGCCCATTTTGCTACCTCTAACGACAATGGACAATATGGTAATTGTAATGTGAAAACTTTCCAAAAAAGGATGGGATGATCCTAAATAGAAACCAGGTGTCTCGTTTTTTCTTAAAGAATTATGTCAGAGTGCTTTTATTTTTGTCTTAGAGACCTGACCAACTTCTCAAACGGACTCAACTTATGGAACGCTGGTCGCACTGGGAGGTACCGTGAAAAATGAATTATGGAATTTCATGCGTAGTTTATATTCATCATTTATAATTTGAGCTGGAGTAATAGAAGCTGCTAACTAATTCCGTTGCAGATAAGCAACTTTGAATATTTAATGCAGCTCAACACGCTTGCTGGGCGTAGTTATAATGACATCACCCAGGTGGATTAGGATTTATTTGTGATTAATATTCTAATTATGTTATAAAAATGCATGGATTAAGGTAATGAGTAATAACTTTACATTTCACTGCAGTATCCCATTTTCCCATGGATTCTTTCAGATTACAAGTCAACTCATTTGGATCTTGCCAATCCCTCTTCTTATCGGGATCTTTCGAAGGTCATAACAGTCTTTTTTTACGAAAAGAATTATTTTCTTTTTCAACTGGCACTACAGAATTTAACCTAATATTTGGATGACACTGTTTTGCAGCCAATCGGAGCATTAAGTGATGAACGGTTAAAAAAGTTTCAAGAAACATACGCCAGCCTTAATGATACCTTTATGCCCAAGTACCATTATGGTTCACACTACTCAACTGCTGGGACTGTAGGTTTCCCTACCATTCTTTTTGGGTCCATATTTGCACATGTTATTACAAGAAATGTTGTAAAAAAATCATCTAGTTTTAATGTCTATTTTACAAGATTATGACCTTTTGGTTTATTGTGACAGGTGTTGTATTATCTTATGCGAGTTGAACCATTTACTACTCTTTCAATTCGATTACAAGGTGGAAATTTCGACCGTGCTGACCAGATGTTTTCAGATATTGGTGCTACTTGGAATGGAGTTTTGGAAGACATGAATGACGTGAAGGAACTGGTTAGTTTATTTCTATGTTTTTGGTTCTACATTCAGATTATCATTATATTTTATTTTTGGTCACATGTTTTATATTGAAATTTTATGTCGAAGGTCCCAGAGATGTTTTACCTTTCGGAGATTTTGACGAATGAAAATTCAGTTGATTTTGGTACCACACAACTTGGAGATAAATTAGGTATCAACTTCAAATACTTTTGCCATTTTCAGTTTGAAAGCCAACTTTTTTTTTCTTTTTAATATATTGTTCCTGTTTTCAGATTCTGTTAGGCTTCCCCCTTGGGCTGAAAACCCTGTTGATTTCATGCATAAACATCAAATGGCTCTTGAGAGTGAATATGTATCTTCACATTTGCATGAATGGATTGATCTCATATTTGGGTGAGCTTTCTTAGATTTGTTATGTAGGTGACAAAATGGGTGGCTTAGGTAACAGGTCAAAACATGCAGTTTTTGGTGCGGGGTGGGTTGACAGGACACATTTATGGCCATACCTTTTTAGTTTCCTATAAAAACTTAGCATCTCATATATGATAAAAAAAGGTTATACTACTAAAAACAATATAGTTATCTGAATAAAATGATTTAAGAGGTTTTATGCATTAAAGTTCAAGGGGCGAGTGTTGCCCCTTTCCTTTTTTAATTATTTTGCCCCTTTGACACGCTAGAGATAAACATAATCTAGAAGGTATCTATGTGTAATATTAAACTCTATATATAGAGCCCCTATGTAACCCCCACATAATTTATTGTACCTTTATGGTTTAACTAGACCAATTCATAAGTGAATGGGTCGAATTTACCACCTATGATTAATTCTCTTGTATATGTAACTATTTAACCTATCTTTCCATCTCGGAAAAAGAGTGCAATTTTCATTTGATTTTTTAATTATATTTAGGTACAAGCAACAAGGGAAAGAAGCTATTTCAGCAAACAATGTATTTTTTTACGTCACCTATGAAGGGGCTGTCGATATAGACAAAATTCAGGACCCAGTAAGACTGTTTATTCATTATGTACTGCTCCCTTATCGTATAAAACTGAATCCGTTTCCTTTTTTCGGAAGTTCTTAATCTGAATTTACTTACTTACCCTTTGACATCCCTATAAAGGATGGATGATAATGAGTTGGGTCTACAAGATAACATATTTTTGTCATTATTGAAGTTCATTAAAGACATTAGGTTAAAAGTCAAAACTTTTTCTTCAAACTATGTGCTTGATCAAAGGATGAAATTTTCATGGGATGCATGGACTATTATCATATATTATTGAGAATGTTGGAGTTTTTAGTTTCTTTTTCTTATCGTTTTAAATGAAACCTGCCAAAAGGTCCAGAGGCATGCTGTACAAGATCAAGTTGCTTACTTTGGACAAACCCCGTCACGTCTTTTGGCAATCCCTCATATAAAGAGGATGCCACTTTCAGATGTTCTTCATATGCAGGTAACTAATTTCACTCTCTCTTTTGATAATCAGTTTTGTTTAAACTACTATTAAACTGATTATTTGACTCTTTATGGGTGTTTGGATATGCGTTTTTGAACGTGATTATGTGATCTCAATGATCAAATAAAACAGCCAGTTGTAGTAAAACAGGCCGTCGAAAATAATATTCAAATGTGTTTTAGCAATTTGAAATTGTAATAATTAAATGATTAGATATTTGAGTCATTGTCAAGTTATGATTATTTAACAAACTAATAGATAGAATAGCCAAAAGAGACTTTTAAGTGAAAATGGTGAGATTGTTTGTGAATTATATCTAGGATTTTGGCTAAATTATTTATTGGCAGACCATCTTCCGGAATCCCAAAGAAGTTAAACAATATCATGTTCCATCTGCTGACCGTTGCAATCTACCTGCATCTGCCATTCATGCAACTTCAAATGCTCTAGTAATTGTTGATACAAATTCTCCGTCAGCAAACATAGCATTACACCAATGGCACCCCAACACATCCGATGGACACGGAATGCCATTCGTGTTTCAACCTGGAAAAAATAATTTAAATTCAAGTGGTGATGGGGGTTTCATGCGTATGTTCAGACGTAAAAGGCGGCCAGATTCAGAGGTATTTACATATCCTCAGGCTCACGCTTATGCAGCTTCAGGAATTAGGAGCTCTTCAGTCGTATCCATCACATATAACAATGAAGTTATCACGGGTAACTTTCCTAAGTTAATATTGATTTTGAGGTTCTAAATACATTTTGATGTATTCCCTAGGGCCGGATTGAAATAGGCGGGTAATATGATTTTTGAGGTTGTACACATCAAATATACACTCCAACGGTTTTCGACCCGTTACCTTTTTAGGCTAATTTTGATCCATTCATTAGTAAATGGGCAAAGATTACCCCCTCTAATCATAAGTATAGCACTCACTTTGTTGTTTTGGGTCTTATACTAGGTGGACACGTGGACAACAGTATCAGATTAGTATCACCTGATGGAGCAAAAACCCTAGAAATAGCAAAAGGACATTGCGCACCTGTCACTTGTTTATCTCTATCACCCGATAGCAAGTACCTCGTGAGTGGGTCCCGAGACACAATGGTTCTAGTGTGGAGAATACACCGATCACCAAGGTTTCGGCTAGGCGGCATGTCCGAACCACCCAACGGCACAATCACACCAACTTCAGTCAGTGCCACAACTGCAGCCAGTTGTTTCCTTGACAAAATCCGCAGAAGGCGTATTGAGGGTCCCATTCAGGTTATCCGTGGCCATCTTGGTGAAATTATTGATTGTTGTGTAGATTCAGATCTTGGAGCTGTTGCCTCGTGCTCTTATGCTTCAGATGTTTTGATTCATTCAGTGAGTAGGGGTCGGTTGCTTAAAAAGCTTCATGGTGTGAAGGCGGATATGGTTAGGCTTTCAAGACATGGGGTTGTGGTTATGTCGAATAATGCAATGAGTGCTCTTATGAGTTATACTCTTAATGGGACTCTAATTGCACGCACACATTTTCCTAAATCTTGTAGCATTAGTTGCATGGAGATTTCTTTTGATGGGAGGTTTGTTTTGGTTGGATTAAACTCGTGTTCAGATAGTGATTATGATGTCGAGTTAAATGAAGCCGATGAAATTGAGAGATTGGATGTTACATCTCCTTCAGTTTGCCTCATTGATTTGCATACTCTCAAGGTATGAATTGGGAAGTGAATTATTGATAGTTTGATACTCGCTCTTAGAGGTGGCAAAATGGGTGGGCCCGGTAACGGGCCAGCACAAATCGCGTCAAACTGGTTGTCTCTAGTATGAATTGTGTGGGTTGGGTTGACTTGCAAATACTTTCTTATCTATTCTTTGAACTTTTACAAATCATCAGTGATTTAACTGCTTTAGCGATCGTTATGAAAACTATAATATGTTACAATTATGAGCATAAATTATATTACCTTCAACTAAACTAACCTTTATAAAAATTAAAATGTACAATTTTTGGAGTTCAAAAAAATCTTAATTGATTTTGAATTTGACAAGCAAACATTTTGACAGGTATTTCACACGATGAGACTTGAAAAAGGGCAAGATATAACGGCAATGACGTTGAACAAGGACAACACTAATCTTGTGCTGTCAACGTCTGACAAACAGTTAATAATTTTCACAGATCCTGCTGTAAGTTCAAATTAATTTCCTTATTTATAAGTCTTCAACAAACTCTTTTATTGCTTTAAATTTGGAGCAAGAAACTTGATTCCTCGAACATAGACTTCTTGAAAGCATTGATAAGATACTTAAAAGTGTGGATTATAATCAGGTTATTGACATATAAACAAACCATGAAAACATCATGACCTTGATGTATAAAGTAGGCTTGTAAAAAAACTAAAAACTGACTGACTTGACAAATTCAACCAATGATAAGATACTTAAAAGTGTGGATTATAATCCAACATTTTCAGGTCAAGTTCACCAAGGTGATTCGGCGAGCAGGAAGCGGACTTATAGGGTTGTCGAGGGGCACGCGACAGTCAAAGAGGAGCTTGGCAAGTGTTTCGAGCGATGATGATTAGCAAACCCGTGGCATTCTTACGACTTCTTCCCAAGGTAATAATTGAAGGGTTATTTTACACATTTCACTAAAATTCGCTTAAAAGTTTCAAATTTTGGTATAATGTTCACTCAGTCGAATGTCTAAAATATATTTTATAGTAAAATAATCTTGTTCTTTTTGTAATGATAACAATGTTCAGATGAGTAGTTAGTTGTATATTGAAAGTTTCCCTTCACAGAGTGAAAATATGATATTTGAATGTTTACTTTAACCGTTGACCTTCTAGCCATTCTTGTTGCTTGTAGGCTTGATCTTGAATCATAGGATCAGATACTAATTTCATGAAGTTCTGGGGAAAGTCAACTTCTCAACAGTTGACCAGAAGGCAATGTGGCAGGTTTCTTGAGTTAACATACACTTGGATTAAACTACCGGCTGCTGTCATCATGGATATATTTCTCTCGGCTTCGTATATAACAAATTTTAGAGTATTACATGAACATTAGAGAATTGTTATGCAAATTTTGACTTTGATCTTGTAAATTGACTCCACCATGAAAATGGGCCTTGAGCTTGTAAATTTTTACTCTGATTTCTTATGATGTAATACTACAAGTTGTATTGAATAAAACATTTAGGACTTTGGAAGCATATGAATATTAGTTATTGATTACATAAGGTGGGAGACTCTACAGGGTATCACCCTTACAAGCAGTGTATGAGGGCACTAGGTGTACTGTGGTGTTTTAATGGTACACTTTGCACACACTTGAGAGCCGTTTTTATATTTGCGGAACTCGTCATCAGACTTGGTTTGGGTCACGGTTGGGCGGCAATTCAAATGGTCGTGATAGGTCGTTTAAAAACGCTTTCCGAACCAAAGGTCTCATCGGTTTAGGGGTTGCACATGGCTCAAATCGCTTCGGTTTGTGGGGACCACTACATTTCAGTTCATGTCGGTTTATGAGGTTCACAACTGTTAATTCAAGCCGACGAGTCGTGAAAGCTGGTTCAATAATCACGACGGTTCAAGGCATCTCTAATTTTCTACATATAAGGGATCGGTGACCTGAATATCGATTCACATGTGAACAAGTGGGGACAGGAAGGAAAGGGCATAACTTTTGTCCCATTCTCATGTCAGTGGAGAGATTTATTGAAGTGCTGAAACGAAACAAAAACATCAACTGAAACTCCCTACTCCAATGACGAGTTCCTTTCAACTGTAACATCAACTGTTTTGTAGTGTTGTGCTAGCTAGTACTAAGGATTAGTGTTTGGATTTTATAGAAATAACATGCATAGTAATATAGTTTCTCTATTAATATTTGAGTGGTATTTTTAAAATATATTTCAAATTGACGAAGTTCGGTTCGGCTCGGTTAATTCGTTTATGACACACACCTTAACCAAAACCGGCCCGCATTTTTTGGTTTATTGTTTATGGTTTAACAGAACCATCGGTTAATTGTTCGGTTCAGTTAGGTCAACTAATCCGATTATGGTTCAGTTAAGTTGGTTATTTGCTCACCCTACCCTTAAGGGAGGCATTGATAGCACTAGTTGTAACTCGTAACTATTGACCTCTTGTCTACATGAAGAGGTCAATCCATTATAATGACTTCTCGCTTGACGATGAATATGAAAATAAAGTTCAAACCGATGAATCTTAAAAGGACGATGATGTGCCGCATCAAGATATATATAAAAGTTGAAGCCGAGGTTATAGAAGATGTTAATTAGCATGGTGTAAAGTCATGAAGTAAAAACAACAAATGATGAAGAGAATGAAGAGACATAAGTTAATATCATCAATCATGTAATGTTACTTTGGTGAAGAGCATTAATGAAAATCAACAAAATTGATAATTAGGAAAAATGTGAAACCAAATATGTCTGTTGAGAGATTTATGAAAGTGTAAAAACTAAATTACATATCGAATTAAACTCTAAGGATGAATCGTTTCAAGTGAGGGAGAATCATGAGGAACCGATAACTCACTCATAAGCGGATTGGTTGGAACTCAGAAGTGAAAGTTAAGTCACGAAGAGTATTTATTCATGTATATTGAATTATTTAGATTAAACCCTGTTCAATTTATTAAAAAAAACATACTGGGTAAACGAAAATTAATTAAATTCGTAGAGATATTTATTTATTTTAAGTTGTAAACTTCAAAAGTTGAGATGGCCGAGTTGGTCTAAGGCGCCAGATTAAGGTTCTGGTCCGAAAGGGCGTGGGTTCAAATCCCACTCTCAACATTAGTTTTTCATTTTAACCTTCTTTCTTTCATTTTACAACAGACCACCTTTAAGAACTTAATAATGACATGTTAGTCCCTAAACTAGTAAGTTTAATAAGAAAGGAACTAAATTAATTAACATTAAAGAAATATTGCAATCACGAAGTGTACTTATAGGGTTTCTGCCGAGTGGCACTTATGATTTCCTCCAAGGTTATAATTGAAAGGAAATTTTATACATTTCACTAAAACTCATTTTCTTGGAATAGATGCATAGTTTAAGAATATTCACTATTAGTTAAATGTGAAGAACTAGCATTTTTTTTTTGAAAGGCTAACTTCATTAAAACGGCGAAACCGCTCTCTCAAAACCGAGAGAGCCACACACAACAACCAACAAAAACGAAACTACAAACTACATAATAACAAATTTACACCAAACATCCCAAGAAACTTTTTACCCCTTGAATCTGTTGTTAAACCAAAGGAATCCAACCGCTTTAACTTCACTGACAATGTCTTCAACACGAACCGCTTTCCTGTCAAACATGAAATTGTTCCTAGCTCTCCATAAACTTCAACACCCAATGATGATTATACCATGGAACACATCCTTAATCAGATTGGATAACCCCATAAGATTATGCATCTCCAAAAGATCTCTAATGGAGAAAGCATAAATATTCCCCACCTTGCACCAAGACCCGATAGCTTGCCACACCGCCATGGCCACCGCACAAGTCAAGAGAATGTGCTCCACGAACTCCTCACCGAAGTTGCACAGCTGGCACCCCACATCCCCCACCTCCACCTTCCTGTCGCGTAACGCAACCATCGCCGGAATTCTACCCATCTCGGCACGCCACATGAAAATATTACATTTTGATGGCACCCACTTACACCATTCCATAACATACCGGTTACTAAAATCCACGCCAAAACCCAGAGATTTTTTTACCGAACCAACACTGAATTTCTTTTGCTGACCATCATTCCATTCCCACCCGTCTTTTTTGTCGAAGAGTCTGACATCTTGTAAGGCATCTTCAAGTTGGGCTAACTCATCCAATTCCTCCAAGGAAGACGGACTTCTGCTCCAGTTCCATTGAGTCTCTAACTTAGCATTGGACAGACCAATCCTATCTTTTATCATACACCTTTTTTTGATATCCAACTCGAACAGGGAGGGGAATAAATCTTTGAAAGCCTCGTTTTTCAGCCAAGGCACCAACCAAAATTCAATGTCTTCCCCTCTTCCTACAACTCCTTTGATGAAGTACTTCAAGGGAGTCTCCCCAATCCGCTTATTTATCAACGCCTTGGTGATATTCACCCAAACCCCACCTAAAGACTTCCTCAAAGGAAAGAACTCCCTATTCTTCCTGTTCTCGTGAACGGCTTTGATCACCCTTTTCCACAAAGACCATCCTTCCGCTTTGAATCTCCAAACCCACTTGACGAGCAAAGCCGAGTTGACCACATTAAGTTTGCTGAACCCGAGGCCTCCTTCAGATTTTACCGAGGCCACTCTGTCCCAAGCGACCCAATGTATTTTTCTCCTTTCCCCCGTACCACCCCAAAGGAATTTTTTGATTATTGACTCTAAATCATTAATAACTTTAACCGGGGCTCGATACAAAGAGAAATAATAGATGGGGAGGCATTCAAGGACCGCTTTAATTAAAGTTACCCTCCCCCCTATTGATAACATGGACGATTTCCACAAGGTTAACCGCTTCTCGAATGTCTCATAGACTGGTCTCCAGTTATTAATCCGACTCATATTGGCACCCACTGTAATCCCTAGGAACTTAAACGGGTCCGACTCCGCTTTGCAACCCACCATCTTAGCCAACTCCACAACCTCCTGGAACTCGGTCCCCATCCCATACAAGTTGGATTTAGCAAGGTTAATTTTCAGCCCCGCACACAAGTAGAAGCATCTAAGAATTCGAACCACATTAAGGACATTTGCCTCCGACCACTCCCCAAGAATAATGGCATCATCGGCATAAAAGAGATGAGAAATTTCCGGACCCCCATTAGGAAGATTAATTCCTCTCATAACTCCGGAACCGCAAGCTTTCTCAATCATACATGAAAGACCTTCCATAACCATGAGAAAGATAAAAGGAGAGATCGGGTCACCCTGTCGCAAACCTTTCTGACATTGGAACTCAAAAGTTGGGGAGCCGTTCACTAAAACCGATGAACGGGTTGAGGATAAAATGCCATGGACCCATAAACACCAAACCTGAGGAAACCCTATTTGCTCCATAATCGAAATGACGAAGTTCCAGTTAACATTATCATAGGCTTTTTCGAAATCGATCTTCAGAAGAAAAGCCTTCTTCTTGCTTTTTTTAACCCAATTCATTATCTCATTTACCACAAGAGGAACATCTAGGATAAATTTACCTTTAAGGAAAGCCGATTGAGACTCTGAAATAACCGACCCCAAGACCAGTTTTAAGCGATTAGCAAGAATCTTCGAGATTATTTTGCTTATCACCCCCACCAAATTAATCGGTCTATAATCCCTGAGATCCGTCGCGTCCTTGACCTTCGGAATCAGCGCTATAAATGAAGCAGTCGATCCCCTATTAATCAAACCATTGGCATAGAAGGAGTCCAGAATCTCCACAAAATCTTTTTCAAAAATGTCCCAGAAATGTTTAATAAACCTTATGTTGAACCCGTCCGGACCAGGAGCACGGTCCGGCCCGCATTCAAACACCGCACCTTTGATCTCAGACTCCGAGAACGGTTCCACGAGCACCCTTTTATCCTCCTCCCGAGATTTTTTCAGATTATCACACTCTAAGCTCGGGCGAACCGTGTGGCTTTCCTTAAATTTCTCTTTAAAAAACTTTAGAACCTCCTTTTTAATCACTGCTGGCTTAGAATTCCAGCTCCCATTCACCACTAGCCCCTGAATCATGTTGGTAGCTTTCCTTTGATTGACCATAGCGTGAAAAAATTTTGATTTTTCATCCCCGTCGATCGCCCATCTAATTCTCGACCTCTGTTTCAAGTCCGCGTTTTTCTTTCGATCTATATCTATAAGCGATTTTTTGCATTCAGCTAAGATCCACTCTTCCTCCTCCAAAAGTTCCCGATTATCCATGTATTCTTCCAACTGTTCAATCTCAGATCTCGCTCGATTTTCCTCGAGACCTTCCTTTTTCACCATCTCATCTCTCCATATTCTAATTTTACCCCGGATATAGGCAAATTTTTTAGACAAAACTAAGTCCGGAGGGCCGCTAAAAACAAATTCCTCCGCAGCCTTGATCACCACCTCCTCAAATCCCGGTCTCTCCAGCCAAGAGTTGAAAACTCTAAACGGTTTCGGGCCAAAATTTCTATCGACCGAAGTAAGAATTAACGGGCTATGATCCGACAGGTGAGACGAAAGAGCCCTTAAACAAGCATCTGGCCAATTATTAAAGAAATCCGCACTAACCAGAAAGCGATCAATCTTACTTCTCTTTCTGCCATTCTCTCTCACGCACGTGAAACGATTGCCTTTCATGCCGTATTCAAGAAGACCGGCATTGAAGATAAATTCATTAAAATTCTGAGCGCACCCCCTTTTAAACAAAGAATTCCATCTTTCCTCCGGGAACCTAACTGCATTGAAATCTCCCATTAAAACCCAATTCCCTTCCGTTCTGCCCATGACCCTCGTCAATTCATCCTAAAGACTTTTTTTGGCAGACACCGCTTGAGGCGCATAAACGTTCAGAATATTTATCTCCATCTCCTCCTCTTTAATTCTACCTTTAATAAATAGGAAATTTCTATTTTTTAAACTTCCTTCTAACACAAACACCTCAGGATCCCATATGCAAACCAAACCCCCAGAGAGTCCTTCGGAGCCGACAACCTCATACCGAAATTGCTTACTGCCCCAAAACTTAGCAACTTCCACATCAGAGATATTCTCCCTTTTCGATTCCTGAAGAGCTACAAAATTTAATCCATTCCTGTCTTTAATTTCTCTAACCCACACAGCCTTCTCCCCTGAGCCCCAACCACGAATGTTCAAGGACAAAAAATTCATTGGAAAACCACATTATTACCTACTTCCTTGATAGAATCCTCGATCATGATGTCAAAGTTCTGGAGATTTGCTCCGATTATACCGCCGATGGCAATCGTCGCTTCCACTTCGACATGTAAAGGAGTACCTCCTTAAGCACTCTGCTCCGAGATCGCCTATGCATCTTCATTGATCTCGCCTTGTTGTCTATCGCTTGATCCCGAATCTTGATTTTCAGCGTATGCCCTAATATTAAGGTCAATGGCTTCTTGCAAAGATGAATCGTTGTCTCTCACCGCCTTAGAAATCAACACCTCAGGGGGACAGATGGGCCTATCCACATACTGATGATCCAATCCCAAGAACCTATTCAAATCGAATGGGTCATCCTCCCTATCAACTCTGGACCTTTTTTTGGGCCTGTCCACACAAGGGGTATTCTTCTTTTTTGCATGGGCCTGGCCTAATTTATATTTGTTTCTCCTTATCGGTTTTTTCTTTATTTCCTCAACCTTCCCGCCAGATTTTAATGCCTCGTCATCAATCTTTTCTTCTTCCGAAACCCCATTTGTATCCCCAAGGGGTTCTGACAAATCCAATAACTTTTCCCCATGTTGCTTTGTCCCTTGGGTTTCCATAAGGGTAAACGACTCTCCAATCTCCCCTTCTTCCAACGGCTCCGGACCCATACCTGACTCACGCCGGGCCTCCGACGCCGGACCGAACCTTTCATTCAAACAATCTGGGATCCAGTTCCCCACTTCTTCCGATACCCAAACCTTAAGCTTCTCATTCTTCCATCTAAGGATAATAGAATCAGAGATCACACATCCATCACTCACTACTATTCCTACACAAACCACCGATAGGTCCATATCATCTGTTGAAACCTGAGCCTTGTGAACCACTTCTCCATAGAGTTGCCTGATAGAGTCTATAACCTCATTCTCCGCCAGGTGAAGAGGCACTCCGAGAATTTTCAACCACGCAATCCTCTCAAAAGGCCACGATTGTCCTTTCCAAACTTCCAGCGTGGAGAACCACATGTTTCATTCTCCCGGATTCTCCAAAAACTGTAGGGCAAGATCCGGGTCACCAATTTTCAATAGAACTGAGAGACCGCCAAGATACCGGATTCCCACTTTAACGTGTCCGTCATCGCGAAGGATCATATGTAAGTTAGTCAACGATCTCAGATCTTTTAATCTCCCTACAAGCGATCTCTTATGCAACGAATTAAACGCTGCAGTACCTTCAGGGACCTCAATAACCCTTTCTTTCTCTTTATCCATCTCCATAGAGCCTGCAACTTGCTTTTTTTCTTGATCGATGAGTACCTCTTTAAATGACCTACCCCAAGCCCCCTTATTCATACCTCCTGCATTTAACGATGGTCGGACCTTAGGTTCAGCCCTATTATTTTCTTTCTTGCCACCCCCTTCTTCCTGCTGACTCTCATTCTCCGCCGCGAACTTTGCAATATTGATTCGGAGTTTGAAATTACCCATCTTTATCCCTTGAAGGTTCCTCTCCAGATCTTTACCATTTTTCACATTTTTAAAACTGATGAAGCCAAACTTAAAGCCACCTTTGTCTCTCTTCCTAGCAATATAGACTCCAGCTACCTCTCCAAATACCCCCACAAAGTCCGCCACATCCCAAGGTGTACAGCCGTTGGGAAGGTTAGAGACATAGAACTTGGTTATATGAGCACCTTGCTGGTTCTTTCCCTTGAATCCTGCCTTTCTTCCTTTTCGAGACCCTTCCCTATTGACGTCGTGCCGGTCTTCCTCTGCTTCAAAGATGGGTCCCTCCATCGGCGGCTTCTGAATAAGAACTAGCATTTGATACACGTGATTCGCGACAGAGGGCTCGAATCAAAATATAAGCAATAACACGTCAAAAACAAATCAAAAAAACTTAGGAAAAAAAAACAAAGCTGGAAAAAACAAAAGTAAAAAAACTAGATTGAAAAATAAGACAGCTCCATTTATTCCTTACACATATTAAATCCAGGGAAATTAAAAAAAACGGTGAATGAATGCGTGCCATGTGGCACCGCCGCTAAAACTAACCAAATCACAAATAAGAACTTTTCACACCCTTATTGATGTTGGCCCATTTAATTCTTGACCCGGGTTGGAAGGAAAAAGGCAATGGGTGGCCCAGATAAAGATTAAAGAATTATTGGGTTATTTTTAATATTCAGTTAGAATTAGTATTTGATTATTATTGGTTTTTTGAATTTTAAACTTATCGAGTCTAGAGGTTAGTTTCCTTATTAACTAAGGTTTCTTTTAGTATTTAAAGAAGTCTTATGTATTCAGTCCAGTTTAAGAGTTTACGTTCAATAAAAAATCAGAAAAGAGTCGTGATTTGTTTTGATCACAAATATCGTTTGTGTTTACTGTATTCGATCCAATTGGAATCTACAATTGGTATCAGAGCTACGGTTCTAAAGAGATCGAAGGAAGCTTTCAATCGAGGTGTTTAACCGATTGAAATTGGAGCATGTTCGTGACAGCCTGTGCCCAAGATCAAGAAGAAGAATGATTGGGGGATTAACCAATCAAAGCCAGAAGCCGAATAGTCTGTTTCCGAAAAAAAAACACGACTAAACTTCTGGGCTGTTGAAGTCTTGATCAGAAAGCAGCGAAGGTGAGACATGGGGGACAGGGAACAACCAATTAATAACGCATTGGTGCAAGCCAGAGATCATCAGAACGTGAACCTATAGTGTCCAAAATTAACCACAACTAACGTCCTGGTCGGTTGTGGTTAGAACAGTCTTGGGAGCCTATGGGTTAGCCGAAGCCATAGATCCAGTGACCGGAGGGGCTGTTGAGGCCCGTAAAAACCAAACAGCAATGGCTTTATTGTTCCAGTCGTTACCCGAAGACATTCTCTTGCAGGTTGCAAAGTACAACAGAGCTCATGAA
The DNA here is from genome assembly GCA_023525975.1 of Smallanthus sonchifolius. Taxonomy (NCBI): domain Eukaryota; kingdom Viridiplantae; phylum Streptophyta; class Magnoliopsida; order Asterales; family Asteraceae; genus Smallanthus; species Smallanthus sonchifolius. The sequence continues at coordinate 1,063,136 of CM042042.1, forward strand.
GTATGGGAAGCGATTCGAGTACGGTTCTTGGGAGCGGATCGAGTTCAAAAGGCCCGGATACATGTTCTAAGATCAGAGTTAGAGATGTTAAAGATGAAGGAAAACGAATCAATTGATGATTTCGCCGCCAAGATAAGTGCCATTGAAGGTAAGTTTAATAATCTTGGCACAACTCTTGAACCGGAAGTGCAAGTAAGAAAACTTTTCAACTCGTTACCAATCAGGTTCCTCCCGATTGTCGCTTCGATTGAACAATCAGAGGATCTTGAAACGATACCTTTTGAGGAGGCAATCGGAAGGTTAAAAGTTTTTGAAGATCGGGTAAGGTTATACGCCGGGAACGAAAGTGCCGCACTTGGAAAACTCCTCTTCTCGAAAACTGATGGACAAGGCAAATCTAAACAGGCTGATAGCAATAGAAGTAATCAAGGAAGAAATCAAGATACCTCAGGTCACCACTTTCGTGGCTGAGGCCGAGGAAGAGGACGAGGTTATGGGAGAGGAAGAGGTTGTTCTAACTCGTTCAACGACAACCGAAGAGACAACAATCAAGCACGTGACAAAAGTAATGTCAGGTGCTATAATTGCAATGAACAAGGCCACTTCGCATGGGAATGTACAAAACCAAAGAACCAGGAGGTAAACTTGAATCAGGCTGTGAAAGAGGGTGACGAACTCATGATGGCCAATGTGCTAAGTACCAACGAGGAGATCCTCCTGAAAGAAGAGAAGGTGCATCCAAATATGTATGCAAATGACCATAAAACAGGTGACACATGGTATTTGGACAATGGGGCATCTAACCACATGACGGGTAACAGAACGCACTTCTCAGAGGTCGATTCAAGTATAAGTGGTTTGGTGAAGTTTGGGGATGGTTCTACGGTAAAGATTGAAGGTAAAGGGTCTATTATCTTCGATTGTAAGAACGGCGAACAACGGATAGTCACCGACGTATATTACATCCCTAAACTTTGTAGCAATATTCTCAGCCTCAGGCAATTGACAGAGATCGGGCACAAAGTAGTAATGGTTGAAGACCATCTTTGGTTATACGAAAGTGAAGGAGGACGCCTCCTCATGAAAGTCCCACGCTCTAAGAATCGCTTGTACAAAAAGAAGCTAAAGATCGGAAAACTGGTATGTCTCCTAACCTCGGTCACCGACCAAGCATGGCTATGGCATGCTAGGCTCGGACATTTGAACTTTCAATCAATAAACCACATGTCTAGCTTGAATCTTGTAAAAGGTGTACCGAAAGTTTCACATGGATCACAAATCTGTGACTCATGCATGGTGGGTAAACAAACCCGTTTGCCTTTCCCCAAGCAGACTACTTATCGAGCTAGCAGACCACTAGAATTGATCCACACCGATATGTGTGGACCAATATCACCGCCAACTCGTGGAGGAAATCGTTATTTTATGCTACTTGTTGATGACCACAGTAGATACATGTGGTTTTATGCGATCAAAGAAAATAACGAAGCCTTAAAAGTGTTTCAAAAGTTTAAGAAAGAAGTAGAGTTGGAGAGTTCATTAAAGATCAAGACATTAAGGAGCGATAGAGGAGGTGAGTTCCTTAATAAGTTGTTCATGACGTTTTGTGACCAAACGTGTATTAAGAGGATGTTTTCGGCCCCTTACACACCATAACAAAATGGCGTGGTCGAGAGGCGAAACCGTTCTATATTAAACACAACCCGTAGCATGCTAAAGTCGATGAATGTCCCACAAGATATGTGGGGTGAGGCCGTTAGGCATGCTGTGTTTGTGTTGAATCGAGTTCCTACAAAAGCAATAAAGGACTCGACACCCTACGAGGCTTGGAGGGGTTACAAACCAAATCTCAAACATCTACGAGTCTTCGGGTGTCGAGGTTACATGAAAACATCACCGGTTAACTTGAAGAAGTTGGATGATCGAAGCCGAATTGTAGTAAACCTTGGAACCGAACCCGGTAGCAAAGCCTATCGGCTCTATGACCCGGCTCAAAACCGAGTCTTTGTTAGCCGGGATGTGGAATTTGAGGAAGCAAAGGGGTATGATTGGACAAATCATATTGAAAAGGACGGTATGAAGCAGGGACCTGAATGGGTAGAGTTCAAGGTCCAACCTAGTGTAGACACATCAGGTGTGTCCGTCGAACAAACACCAACGGCAGAAGAAGAGCATGCCCCACAAGCTGCTGACCCATTTGATGAGAATAGTTAGATACAGGTGTCTTCGAATCATCCAGAATCTGACCCAGAAGATCATGACTACCACGACACAGAAGCACCGAACGTAAATGAACATATTGGTGCGTACAATCCAAGAAGAACAACGAGAAACTCGTCCTTGCCAAAGAGGTTTGATGAATTCGTAATGCTACAACAAAAAGTAGGTTCTCTGTTAATGGTCGAAGATGAACCTGTTAGATATCAAGATGCTGCAGGAAAAAAAGAATGGGATTTGGCTATGAAAACTGAGATTGAGTCCATCGAAAGAAATAAAACTTGGTACTTAACCAAGTTGCCTACGGGTCATAAACCTATTGGCCTAAAATGGGTGTATAAGGTGAAACAAGATGCAAACGGAAATGTAATAAAGTATAAGGCGAGACTCGTTGCGAAAGGTTACATTCAAAGGCATGGTGTAGACTATGACGAGGTGTTCGCACCTGTTGCAAGAATGGAAACGGTGCGATTTTTACTTGCTTTAGCAGCAAGACAAGGATGGAGAGTCCAACATTTGGACATCAAATCAACGTTTCTTCACGGAATACTCCAGGAAGAAGTCTATGTGTTGCAGCCAGATGGATTCATAAAAAAAGGGAAGGAAGATATGGTATACCGGTTGAACAAAGCCCTGTACGGGTTGAAACAAGCTCCACGGGCGTGGAACCAAAAACTTGACACTACATTAAAGGATCTCGGGTTCAAAAGGTGTCCTTAAGAACAAGCAGTTTATAAACGAAGTGATAAAGACGAAAATTTAATAGTCAGTGTCTATGTCGACGATCTCATTGTGACCGGTTCAAGCCACAAAGGTATCGAAAACTTCACAAAACAGATGGAAGAAAGGTTTGAGATGAGCAATCTTGGTTTGTTGTCATACTACTTGGGGATCGAAGTTGAGCAAGGACAGAATGGAACCACTCTAAAACAAACTGCATATGCAAAGAAAGTCCTATCTATAGCAGGTATGGAAGAGTGCAATTCAAGTAAGTTTCCCATGGAACCCAGACTAACATTAGCAAAGGATGGTCCTGACCCGTTAGTAGATGAAACCGGATACATGAGGCTAATTGGATGTTTGAACTACCTTACCCACACAAGACCAGACCTAAACTATTCAGTGGGTTATGTAAGTAGGTTCATGGCTTCTCCAAGGGAAGAACATTGGAAGGCAATAAAACACATTTTGAGGTATGTAAAAGGAACATTGAATTTTGGGATTCAATACTACAAAGGTGGTGAGAAAGAGTTGGTAGGGTACAGCGATAGTAGCTACGGAATGGATCGTAGTGACGGAAAAGGTACAACCGGGATGGTGTTCTTCTTTGGTGGAGGTCCGATTGCCTGGGTCAGTCAGAAGCAACAAACGGTTGCATTGTCCTCATGCGAGGCTGAATTTATGGCGGCAACGGCTACCGCATGTCAAGCTATTTGGTTGCAAAATGTTTTAAAGGAACTAACAGGCTGGGATGTTAATAAAGTGAAGCTGAAAGTTGATAACAAATCAGCCCTTGAACTCATGAAGAACCCCGTGTTCCACGGTAGGAGTAAACACATTGACACTCGCTACCATTTCATAAGAGAGTGCGTGGAAAATGGAAAGATCGCAGTGGAACACGTAAGCGGGGAGGAGCAAAGAGCCGACATACTTACCAAAGCCCTACCAAGGTTGAAGTTTACCGAGATGCGGGATCTTTTGGGAGTAAAAGATCTCACCGGAACCGGGTCAAAATTAGGGGGGTGATTGTTGGCCCATTTAATTCTTGACCCGGGTTGGAAGGAAAAAGGCAACGGGTAACCCAGATAAAGATTAAAGAATTATTGGGTTATTTTTAATATTCAGTTAGAATTAGTATTTGATTATTATTGGTTTTTTGAATTTTAAACTTATCGAGTCTAGAAGTTAGTTTCCTTATTAACTAAGGTTTCTTTTAGTATTTAAAGAAGTCTTATGTATTCAGTCCAGTTTAAGAGTTTACGTTCAATAAAAAATCAGAAAAGAGTCGTGATCTGTTTTGATCACAAATATCGTTTGTGTTTAGTGTATTCGATCCAATTGGAATCTACAATTGAAACATATAGTTGCGTAATATATTTTCTAATAAAATAGTCGTATTATTTTTTTGATGATAACAATGTTAAGATGAGTAGTTGTATTGCATCTTGAAAATTTCCCATCACAGAAAATGATACATTTTCTTAAGACAAAATTGATTATCAATGGCATGATTTAAAATATTATATTTGAATGTTGACCTTTAACCTTTGACCTTCTAAATATTCTTGTTGCCTGTAGGCTGAGCTTGAAGATCATTGGATCAGATACTAATTTAATTTCATGAAATTATGGGGAAAGTCAACTTTTCAACAGTTGACCAAGAAGGCAAGTTGGATGGTTTCTTGAGTTAACAACTTAACACCAACTACTAGGGTTGGTGGCCCAGTTGAACACTATTTTTCCGATTCGTAACATGAGGAAGAACACTACAAGGGAAAATTCGAAATGACTACTTTCCCTTTCGCTCTCCCGGTTTCTAAATACCCAAAAGGTTTTACAATGTCATCAAAGCAAAAGGGGCCGTTGGGGTCGACCACTGGTTTAAGCTTTCCGCTCTCTAGATACGGTTTAAGAATCTCCAAAACGCCCCCTAAGACCGTCAAGCTTGAATGAATCGCTCTGGGGTTCGACGGGGGCCATGTGATGTCAATGACAGGTGCTTTGTCCTTTGCCACCACATACGAGTTCTTCGAGTCCCCTACAGAAGAACCAACATGATCAAACCAATATTGCACACGTCAAATCGACACACCAAATGCAACAAAGCAACATGAGTTAGGTCTGTAAATGAACCGAACATTTAGTAAACCGTTTGGCTGGAAGTTCGTTTATGTTCATTTATTTGATACACGAACGAACATAAACAAAAAAAAACTTTTTTGTTCATTTAGTTAAAAGAACGAATATGAACGGCCGCTTTCATTCATTTACATTCGTTTTAGGTTCGTTTATGCTTGTTCATTTATGTTCGTTCGTTTACATATACATTTTTATTTGCTAGTTATTAGAAATACTAATTGCCCATCATGCATCAACCCATAGCCTAATCAAATTTTAGAACCGCCCCCTTGGTGGGGTAATCAACTAACGAATGAGCAAGAACACGTTCATTTTTTTGTGTATTTTCATTCATTTATGCTCGTTTACGTCCGTTCACTTATGTTCGCTTATTTACTTTTATTTAGAACATTAACGAATGAACATAAACGCACACATGTTTATCCTTTTAACGAACGAGCAAGAAAACCCGTTCGTGTTTGTTCATTTGTTTGGTTACTTTAAATGACGAGGCTTAACGTGAGTTAAAGAAACCGTTACCAATCGTGTCATAGACCATGTCATATCTCTCTTCAATTTCTTCGTATCGCTTCTTTGTGTAATCATAGACTTTATCAACACCCAAACTCTTCACAAACTTCACTTTTGAAGTGCTACATGTTGCTACAACTTTAGAAGCTCCAAACACTTGCTTGGCTAATTGAACAACCAATGTTCCAACACCACCACCACCACCACCACCAACTACAAAACAATCCATCCCCTTTCGGAAACCAGCCTTTTTGAATCCTTCTACCGCAGTTTGAGCAGCCAACGGTAAGCTTGCCGCCTCTTCGAATGAAATGTTTTTTGGCTTGGAAGTTACTAAATCGTCCGCCACTACAATGAATTGAGCTAATGTACCAAGACTCTTCAATTGTCCTTGATTGTTATTGAAATCTTGGATGTTTCCATAAACATCCTCCCCTATGTTAAATCTTGAAACACCAGCTCCCTTTGCCACCACCACCCCAGCCATATCACATCCTGGTACAACCTACATACCAACCAAATAAAATCAAGGTAAGGTACAACACAACGCGCTAAACTTTAGGGGTGTTCATAGTCCGGTTATGTTGGTTTTAACGAAAATTCTAGGCCGAATCAATAATTATTACAGTTTTGGGAAATGACAAACCAAACTGGATGGATGGACCGGCTGTTTTTAGCGATTTGGTGGTTTGAATAGATTTCTTTTTTTAATCGTTAATTTGTATTAAAGTTTTTAAAATAATATATATGATTCATGATTATAATATATATATAGGGAGAGGTTCATTACAGAACACTAAATTACTGCGAGAACAAAACGAACAAACTTAAATCATTTAATTTCTTGATCCAAGATTTATATTTTTAAAAATTTGTATTTTATACATATAAATATGTATGTTTATATACATAAAAACCCATTAATCAAATTTTTGAATATGTTTTTATACATTTAAAAGTTTACCTACACATGTGTAGATTATGTGTAGGTAAAATAACCTACACATCGTACACATGTGTATGTTGTTTAAATAAATGAAATTTGTTCATATTTTTTTTATAAATTTCTTGAGAGATTAATAAACATTGCATTTCTATAATTTTTTATATTTCAAAACATTTTAAGACTGAAAAAACGAAGGATTCATTTTGTTCCCCATGTTCTCGCAATATTTAGTGTTCTGAATTGAACCTTCCCCTATATATATATATATATATAGGGTTGGGTTCCAGAGAAAACCAATAGTTAGGCGAAAACCGAGAAAACCACTAAAAAAACCAATTTTAACCAATAATATAATAATATTTATTTTTTATTTTTTTATAAGAGTATCAATGTAATATTATAAATTTTTACCAAAAAATTATTTAAATATTGGCTTACATATACGTAACCCATACGTAAACAGAAAACAAAAAAATTCAAAATAATTGCGGTTATGTATACGTAACCTATATTATTACTCATTGTTTTAGTGGTTTTCTTGGTTTTCGCCTAACTTTGTGGTTTTCTCTTGATCCCTCCCCTATATATATACACCGCATATTCCAAAGTAAATAAAAATGCTTGACAGTTAAACTGCCAGAAAAAACCGGTATAAACCTCAAACAAGTTGAGTTTTGTTATGGCGGTTTGGTCAGTGTCAACGGTTTAATTTAAGCACGTATTGATCAACTCACCGGGAAACGAATTGGGATCGCAAGGGGTCGTTGGCGAATCTTGAAATCGATTGGATTCAACGCCGCGGCTCTAACTTGTACAAGCACTTGGTTGTGTTTAGGAGTTGGAATAGGGATGTTTCCCAATTTGAGTACTTCTTTAGGGCCATGCTCTTCATAATACCAAGCTTTTTGCATACTCAAATTGATATGAATCTTTTGATTACTCCTCACAAGATTCAAAAACTGACTTCTATTTTGAAGAACATGGAAATGAACACAAATATAGAAATTAGTAGTTTGTTCTTTATATAATCAGTATATACTAAAAGCATACAAAGTATATAGTATGTTAATTATGAGATTAAGATTCCATTGTTTATCTTAATCTTCAATAATTAGACAAAGACAAGAGGAGTAGGACCAGTGGCTTGGAGGTGAGCCAATTCAAAATTGCTGTAAGCCTGTAACAGCATCTAATAATTATTATAATAACAATATATCTTATTGGGCTTTTTTGTTATTTCCTGAGATTTTTTTAGAAAAAAATGTAAGTTAGACTCTCGAATTTTTTTTAAAAAACATAAGCTTTTTTCTAAGAAAACGTGAGTTCAATTTTTTTACTATATGAACGAACAGTCCTTGTTATGCCACCTAATAACACAATTAATTTTGAGTTCATAAACAATCAATATATAATATCACATGAAAAAAAAACAACACATCAATCAATATTATAACTAAATGTTTCTTTCACTTTCACTTGTTCCAATCTAAACATTGTTTTATCACTCAACATATGTCATTGTAGGCCATGATGAACATTTAAATAATTAACTGAAAATAACATTTTATTATTTTAAGGATTATATATTACCTTTTGACTCAAAAAAGAACATTTAACGTAATAGACTAGCTAATATACACTCATGCTGACATAGGGAGGGTGTCTGTTGAAGATAAGAAAGAAAGTCAACCTATGTTATGGCATAGAAGACTTGGCCATATGAGTGGTCAATGTCTGGTTAAACTAAAGAAGCAGCAGGTAATAGATAGACAGCTTGAAGAATTATGAATTTGAATTATGTGAGCATCGCATTATGGGCAAGGCTCATAGGGTTAAATTCACTAAAGGGTGCGCTATATAATAAGGAGATATTATACTATGTCCATGCATATTATGGGGGCCATAAAAGACTACTTCTCTAAGTGTAGGTCATTCTTTCTTGTCAATAATAGATGATTACTCAAGAAGACTTTGGGTGTTTATTCTTAAGCATAAACATGAAACATTTACAAAGTTTAAAGAATGGAAAACTATGATTGAAACTCAAACGGGTAAGAAAGTCAAGAAACTAAGGACATACAATGGTTTGGAGTTTTGTAACAAGGAATTTGATCAACCATGTAAGGAGCAAGGTATGGGAGGCACTTAACAGTTCCAGCCACTCCACAGCAGAATGGCCTGGTAGAGAGAATAAACATGACCTTACTTGACAAGGTGAGGTGTATGCTTCATGAGTCAGGACAGTTTTTGGGCAGAAGCTAATGTAGCTTATTTGGTGAATAGGTCACCTTCCTCTGCTATTGACATGAAGGTGTAAATGGAGAAGTGGTCATGGGTAAAGTCCGATTACAGTAATCCTAGCCTATGCACATGTGAAACAAGTTTTCCTTGGATATCCTAAAGAAGCTAACGGTTACAGATTGTGGAGGATCAACAATGACAGCCCAAAATTCTTTGTTAGCAAGGGTGTAATTTTCAAGGAAGATGTTTTGTACAAAGAGGTGGTAAGGGGAAATAGTGAAAGCAGTACTTGTGATAAGCAGCCAGAGCAGGGTGTACAGTTTGAGGTGGAGCCTATGTATAGTAGTAATACTCTTAATAGTGAACAACCTATGGGGAGTTCTAGAGGTGAATCTAGTAACTACAATCTGCCTAGAGAGGCCAAGGAGACAAATAGTCTTACCTGGCAGGTACATATCAACTGATGATATATCAACATTTGTGTTTATGGTTGTTGAATAAGAAAGCATGAAAGAACCCTTAACCTTTAATGGCACAGTAAGTTCTATGAATAAAGAAAAGTAGATTGAGGTCGTGGAAGAAGAAGTGGAATCTCTACACAAGAATGAAACTTGGTTATTAGTGGATAAGCCAAGGAATCAAAAGTTAGTATATTGCAAATGGATCTACAAACAGAAGCAAGTGGTGTAGGGTAGTTTGCCCAGGTTTAAGGCTAGGTAGGTAGCAAGGGTTTTACCCAAAGGGCAGGGATATACTACAGTAAGAGTCATGCTTGTGAGGACTATGAATTAGAACAGTTAGATGTCAAAACAGCCTTCCTACATGGAAAGCTGGAAAAAACCATCTATATGAAACAACCACTTGGTTTTGAGGTGGAGGGTCAAGAGAAAATGTTTGCTTACTGAAAAGATCTCTGTATGGCTTGAAACAGTCTCCAAGGCAGTGGTACTTGATATTTGATGAACACATGATTGGGCATGGTTTTAAGAGGAGAAGTTATGACAGTTGTGTCTACTTTAGGGAATATTCAAGCAATGAGTATGCATATCTATTGTTATATGTAGATGACATGCTATTGGCTTGTAAGCAAGGAAGAAATAAAGGCTACAGAGAAACTACAAATGATGGAGTTTGACATGAAAGATCTAGGTGAGGCTAAGACAATTTTGGGCATGGAAATATGCATGGATAGTAGTGTAAAGCAACTTAGTTTGACACAAAGTAATTATGTCAACAAAATTCTGCATAATTTTAGCATAGAGAAAAGTAAGCCAGTTATCACTCTCTTAACTCAACACTTAAAATTCTCAAGTAGGGATTCTCCCCAAATAGCAGAGGAATCATCCAAAATGCAGAAGATTCCCTATGCCAATGTTGTAGGCAGCCTGACATACCTTATGGTGTGCACCAGACCTGACATAGCCTATGTAGTTAGCATAGTTAGCATATATCTTGCAAGTTCTGGTAAAATGCATTGGCATGCAACTAAGTGGATCTACATATACTTAAATGGGACTAAAGAAGTTAAATTAGTGTTTGAGAAGTGGTCGTGTGAGGAAAATCTGGTCCTAGGATATGCTGATAGTGACTTTGCCAAGGATCTTGATAGAGGAAGATCAATGGCAGGTTATGCCTTTACTATGTTTAGTGACCTTGTCAGTTGGAAAGCCACTCTGCAACACATAGTGGTTTTATCCACCACTGAAAGCTGAATATGTTGCACTGACATAAGCAATCAAGGAGTGTGTCTGGTTAAAGGGATTTATTCCTGAGCTTGGTGTACAATTGCTAAGAACCAGGTAGTCCATGAATGCACTAAACCCATTAGTGTGAAACTTCACTTTATAAGAGATGTGATTAAGTCAAATGAAGTGGAGGTAAAAGAGGTTGATACTCTTGAGAATGATGCAGATATGCTTACCAAAGCATTGCCTGGACCAAAGTTTGAGTTTTGCTTGGAAAGATTGCATGTTGGTTGACTTTAATCCAAAGGTGGATTTTGTTATGACTTAGGTTAAAGTTCAGGGACCATTCTTGCCCATTCTTATTGTTTAGGTTATAATCATTAGTTCATAGGATATTATAGTCTCTTTAATTGTTCAGGGGCTGTAGTTGTATTTTGATGTAATCGATTAGCTATATGAGTTGTGCTTCATGTTGTTAAGAGTTGGTTCAATTTCTTCATCGCAATTTAGGGATTTCTTTCAAGTTCATAATAATGCGAAATCGTTTGGTTTTATATTTAATTCTTCATCTCAATTGATTGTTCATAGATTCTTTGGTGTTGTATTGGTTGATTATTGTTCCAATTATAATACAAACCTTTTGACTTGTTTAGATAAATAGGTTAGAAAAGTCATGATTAAGTTACATGATTTTTAGTGTGTTTGCATTACACGATTTTAAGTGTGTCCAGATTAGAGTTAATGTTTTCGAAATGAATAAATTATAAATATATATGTCGTATTTGGTTCAGCCCGATTGCCCTATAGCAATAGATGTTTTCTCTAGCCTAAAAGATGACTTTCACAAAAGTACTATTACCAAAAAAAGATCGAGGAACACAACACGATCTCTTTAACATTTTTTTTTTAAATTATAGGTGTGTATCCGCTAACCCAAGTGACCTTGCTAAACAGTATGTGATAGAAGACATATCTTATACTTTTAATAACTTTACAATCTTACATAATAGCTCAAAGCATATATAAAGTAACCAGTCCTGAAATTTCAAACTAAATATTGTTAATGTACAAGGATAATCCATTTGTAGGCTTTGGGTTATTCTCTCTATCTTTTTTTGCTTTCGGGCTCTGAAGTATAATAAGTACTTCAAATGAGTGCATAGTACTTTGTTTAAAATCGGTCTTATCATGATATTCTTGGATTTGCAAGAAGATGAAGACCTCCATTGATGTGAAGAGTAAACATGGTTCGATAAGTCACTTTTCTTGATTCATCGGCTAATTTAAACACGAATGAATGAAGAAGAGCAATCGACACTATCTTCATTTGACGGTAAGCAAAGTCCTTTCCCAAACAAATCCTTGGACCCGCCTGCACAGTTGGTTTGTTAGAGCATCCGCTATCCTAAGCTTGTTAAAGGTTATAAAGTTGTCGTGTCATCAACCCATAAACTTTTATATATTATAAAGAGAAATTATCACCGAAACGTACATTTTGACCCATTTTTTTACCAAAATAAACATTGACTTTTAACTCACTTAAAAATATACATATCCAAAAGCAACCAATCAACAAACACCACTTAAGCTTAGCAGGCTAGGCTAGGCTAGATTTCAGCCGGCAAAAAAAACCTTGAAAAGTATAATTAAGTCCACCAAAAAACAAATCAAAACAATTAAAAAACGCCACGTAGCCTACGGGCTAGATTTCAGCAAGCTTCTTTCTATCCTGGATAGATTTCAGGTGGCAAGACTCTATCCCAGCTGGATATCAGCCGGTGGGCCATGACACGTGGTTTATTTTGATTGGCTTTTGGTGACCCCATGTGCTTTTTCCCTTTTTTTGTGCCGGCTAAAGTCTCCTCGATCCTTTGCCGGCTTAAATTACGTGGCGTTTTCTGATTGGTTGCTTTTGGATATGTTTATTTTGGTAAAAAAGTAAGTAAAAATGTTTATTCTCGTGATTTGTAATGTGACCCATATATTTGGTTGTTGAATCAAGTAGGTTTGACTTCAAAGTCAAAGAATTAAGTAAAGAGAAATGATGAAAGACATTCACTTACATGAAATGCTATGAACTTGAAAGGAGATTCAGGTTGAAAAACTCCATCATCATTAAGCCACCTTTCCGGTTTGAAATCATGAGCATCGTCTCCCCAGATGTATGGCATTCTTCCCATCGCGTATGAAATATAGTACACACCATCCCCTTTCTTCAACTTAAATCCATCTGGAAGAATGTCATCCATGTCAGCAACTCTTCCATCCTAGAATTTAGAAAAGAAAACACAAGTTGAACATATTGTTCTAGAAGTATGAATAAACCATCATTCTTGTACAGAATGAAACAGAAACATTACACTTTCGCAGAATAAGAAATTTTGGAGGGAAAAAATGCCGATTATAATGGTATTTTTGCATCAACGTTTCCGGCGTTTGTCAAAAATCATGAATTTTTGCAAACTGTAGCGTTGTTTTACCATTGGGTTGTGTTAAATGTACCCACCCCCGTTATTTTTACTGAATGTACCCCCCCTACTAAATCAGTCACATCATCTATCACATTTTACTTAATAGAGGGTACGTTTAGCATACAGGTGGCGTACATTTAGCATATCCCTTTATCATTGTTACGAGAAAGAATATAAGTTTGGAACAAGAGACAAGTACAATGGGGACTGCAGGGTATAGTCTCAAGGTTTCAGTCAATGTTGCATGAAGATAATGCATTTTCTCAAGTACTTGATCATTTATTTTTTCCACAAAATCTTCGATTCTAGATCCGTTTTCTTGAATTCCCACAACGTTTTCGATTTCTGAAACAACTTTTTCCTGCACGAGCGGATTCTTGCAAAGCATGTAGAAGAACCAGGAAAGTGTGTTTGCACTAGAATCTTTTCCAGCTAAAATGAAGTTCAAGATTATATCCATTAGATACTGATCATTCATCCCTGCATCCTTCTTGCTCTCAATCAGAAATCTTGAAAGTATGTCCTCTCTCTCATTCTTGAAGTCAATGAAATTATTTAAGTTATAGTCAAATTAGAATGGTAAACAAGAAATGTCAACTGAGATGAAATAGAACTCACACAATGTTGGTTTGTTCCAAGTTGTTCTCTTCTGTTACTGATCAAATTGAGAACAAAACTATTTATTAATCTGATGTTGTTCCTTAGAGCAGCTTCACAGCCAATGTTAAGAAACCTTTTGAGCTTCCATAAGGGATCTACGTAGCGCCAATATGTTATTGCATTTGAGTCATCAAAAGCATTAATGAATGCACCCCCATCTTTGCTAGATCCTTCAAGGCAATTCAAATCCACTCCAAACCCAACTTTGAATATTGAATCCAAAGCGGACCGCATAAGCAAATTCTGCAATTTTAGGGGAAAAATGATCAATTTTCATATATTAGTTCTGAAGGAAACTTTCCCTGTGTAAGAGAGTCACAAGATGTTAACTTTCTTATAGAGATGGCAAGATGAGCGTGTTGGGTAATAGATTAGAGTGGGTTCACGTCAAAAAGGGTAACTTTTTGGCACGGTCGGGTTAGTACATTTTTTAAACTTTGTGTAAATAATCAAATATTATTTTTTAACATAGCAATTTAGGAGGCTGTATGCATTAAAAATATCCTTTTGGGAGATTTTCAACCCGTTCCACCCGTCTACTATGTTTGCTTTGTAGTTAAACTTTTGATTTGACTTAATCAAGATAAATCATAACTAGAATTGACCAATTCATAAGCAAATAGGTCAGAATTGCCCACCTCTACTTGCTAATAATAGTTATAGTGATCGACACAAGGTTTAATGTAAGAGCATCGTGGTATAAGATTACTCTACGCCATGTGTGCAACTTCAAAGGGGACTTTTACACATGTCTAATCGGTTCAACCGTAGCATATGCTTTCATTTAATATTCATGTAGAAGTTTGAATCTACAAGGGGATTCTTGTGTCTAACCAAGATCAAAGATGATAGAAAAATAAGGCTGGATCTTAAAGGATCATGACTGAAAGATCATTCTGCCAATTATAAAAAAAACATACAGGATCGAGTTCCTAACAAACACTTACTTGTACATCAAAATCTTTACTGGCCTCAGAAAACGTAGAAACAACTCCAACCAATTTTGCAGCGTTTTTTCTGAAAACCGAACAGCTGAAGTCTCTCAAAACTCTTGTTGAGAACTCAAAACTCGCAAGCTTTCTCTGCTGTTTCCACATAACGCCATCAACAGCAAAGATCCCGTTGCCAAACAAGTCTGTTATAATATCCTTGTTTCCCTCGCCTTTTGAGTAGTTATCAAAGTTGGTTTTAAGTATGTGTTCAATATTTCGAGTATCCGTAGTGTATAATTCAGATTGATCAGGTGCAAGAAGCCTGAAAGTAGGGTGTTTGAGGGCAATATCTGTAAAATAGTCATGAAGTTTACTGAAGTAGAAGAGTTGATCAAAAACAGTTCCAATAACCGGTGGATGTTGTGGATTTTTGATTGATTTTCCAATGAAAATTCTTAGTATGAGAGATAAAAAGACTAGGACAATTGCTAGCAGTGTTGTAGCTAAAGAGGTGAAGATGATATGAAGAAAGTCCATTTTGGATAGGAATACAAGAATGATCATATACTGCATATGCAATATAAAAGCAGGTTAGGATCACATTTAATCTGTCTTTTTCATTTTGATTTGACTTTTTTGATATAGATGTCACCCTTCATTTAAAATTGTACCACCTAAATTCATCGGTGAATCTATACTATATAATAAATAAATGTTTTGATGGGACACTTGTCACCTAAAATCATCAGTGAATCTTACTCTTCCAGTCCCTACCAATAGCTTTGCTATGAGTGAGATTTTACTGGTTGTAAATAATAATAATAATAATTTGCTTTCATCGGACGCGGTTGACTGTTGGGTGTATGTGACAGTTGATCCAAAGAAAACAAGAGCGGTGACCTTATCAAGACTCGTGAAGTGGAAAACAAGAACATAAAGAAAACTTATGATTTCTATGTACATCTAAATGACTAAATCATTATCAAATGATGCAGGATAGGATATTCTTGTGCAGGACATTTATAAAGAAGACAAACATGTGTGTTCAGTTTCTAAGAACTTTACTAAGTGTTTCATCTATGTGTGATTTGCTATAATGAAAAGGACTAGTATTAGTTTATTACAAACAGTTATAACTTGATACCTTGACCTCCCAAAATAAATACCAAGTTTGACCGGATCGTATGTTCAATTGAAAGATTCAAGTATTAGTCATACATCTTACATCTACCTCAGTAATAACAATTAAGAATAATAATATAAATTAAGTGATAGATCAACAAATAATATCATAATTGACTTTGAAAATGACAAATTTGACTTGTTTTTATACAACTTATGAATCATGATTGATGACTAATTAAGAGGTGTTTCAATATGCTGCAAAGTGGGAACCTCAATTATCAGTTTTGCAGTGTTGAGCAAATCCAATTCTGACTCCGGTTTTTTAGGCGAATATAACAAGATTTTAAGAGGCTTGTAAGGATCTAAAAAAACTAATACATAGTCTAATGCAAGGGTATTATGCTATAATCATGGAAAATGAAAGGAAATTAACAGTTACACGCAATATTGTCATAGAACATGTCCGGTTATGCCTATTTTGGTCGACCAGTTGTCAGTCGGACCAGTGAATCGGATGAACCGGACCGGGTGGTGGGACCGGATTTCAAAAAAAAATTTCAAAATCTCATTTTCT
Source organism: Smallanthus sonchifolius (assembly GCA_023525975.1). Lineage (NCBI taxonomy): Eukaryota > Viridiplantae > Streptophyta > Magnoliopsida > Asterales > Asteraceae > Smallanthus > Smallanthus sonchifolius. Next base: position 1,079,356 of record CM042042.1, read on the forward strand.
GATTAATTTAGTATTCCATGATCCGTATTTTATTTATTTAAATCTTCATATTTTATTAAAATTGTAAATCCACACCAAAACATATAATATTTTCATATTTTTTTAAAGTTAGAGATAGATGTAAATAGTTTTAATTTTTCTATTGTTTATGACGTCGTCCGGTTCTTAAATCCAATCCGATTAGTGGACCGATAAGACGACTGGTTAGTTGTCTGGTCTGGTTCTGAAAACAAAAATTGTGGTTACAGTCTTACAGATGTTGGAAATCAGGCTTAAGAACACGAACACCAAATTTGATCTCAACCAAGATTTTGTTTTTTTTATAAAAAGTTCCAAGTACATTTATTTAATTTGTAAACGATAACTTTTTTAACGGTTTCGTTTTTCTATCACTTTATTGTATAGACTTTCGAGGTCGTTAATTTTGTTTAGCAGTTTAAAGCGCCGCAGCACGCATGGTCACAAATCACAATTCTAGTTCATTTATATAAACCATATATATCGCATTTCAATATTTTATTATCTTTTTTTATTTGTATTAGAAGTCTTGCAGTTAGTTGTAAGAGTTAACTAGTTAGTTATCATTTTTTATTCAACAATTAGTTGGTTTTACTGCTAGTTGGGTACTTTAAACTCTACATTCTAAACCATAAAACCCCAAGGGAGTCTGAAGTGGGGCGTGGGTTGTCGCCTCAGTCCCTCACGGTGACACACACTTCGCTGCACTCTTGTGAGATGGGGCCGTGAGGATAAAAGCGTGACCAGAGCAACAAGCGTGGGACGATGGTAAGTGTGTGTTTGTGTATGTGTGTGGATCATACTCACTAAACCATTACACGCCTTTTTTTACTCACACTCCCTAAACAAATACCGTTTGGTGTCTATGTGACACCACTTTTTTGCCCACACTTACAAACCATTACACATAGCTTAAATAAAAGTGTAATACAAAACTCAATTTCTCTATTGGCAAATAGGTAACCTTAAAATTCTAAAAGAAAACTTAATCCAATCTCGATTTATTTTTTATATTAATCTCGAATTGAGGTTAACTTCTAATTAAATTAAAGATTAATCGTGGAAGAAAAATAAAATAGTGATTTCAAAACCTGACTTATAGCTTCAAAAACCAAATATATAAGAGCACTCATATTGGAGTTTTTATCTATGTTTGCATTCTTAAAATTTAGAGAAAAATTAGAAAATGGTAAAAAAAATCTACTCGCATCCCATTCTCTAAAATAGAGAAAAAAATTTAAAGATGTTAGAGCACTCACAGTCGGTTTGGTAAAAATATGTGAGTGAGTTTTGTATATTTTAAGGAATAGTTTAAAGTGATTGTCAGTGGAGGAGAGAGAAAAGATATAAGTTTTTTTGTAAATATAAGGATAAAAGTAGTGGCTTTTAGTGTAATTATAAGGATAAGGATAAGGAGAGAAAAGTAGAGATAAGAGCATTCACAACCCGTTTGGTATAAATATGTGAGTGAGTTTTGTATATTTTAAGGAGTGGTTTAAAGTGGTTGTGAGTGGAGGGGAGAGAAAATATATAAGGTTTTTATAAATATAAGGATAAAAGTAGTGGTTTTTAGTATAATTATAAGAAAAAGGATAAGAAGAGAGAAAAGTAGAGATAAAATGTAGAAAAAGTAGTGTTTTTTAATGTAATTATAAGGATAAGGATACGAAATATAAAGAACGGGCTGAGAATGCTCTAAAAGGTAGAAAAAGTAGTGATTTTTAGTGTAATTATAAGGATAAGAAATATAAGGAATCGGTTAGGAATGCTCTTACAATGGACCTTTAAATATAGAGACTTACTATTATTCTTTATATCCATCTCTATAAATGTTTGTGAGTGTAAGAAAGAGAAAAAATAATTAAAAAAAACTATTATTTAATAATGGAGATAGATATGCAAAATGAGATGGAACAAAATTGACTGTAAAGTTTAAGAATATATTTGTTACAATTATCATTTTAAATCTGAATCATTTATAATCTAAACTGTTAATAAATAAATAAAAAATTAAAATATCAATTATAAGTTCGGTTTTACTTCATATTTTTTTTAATTATCAGTAAAGAAAAGTGACAGATAAACGGACAACAAATTGCACCAAATCATCCTACTAAAAACCAATCCTACTTCATAACAAACAAAAAAAACAAAATTTTTACTTCATTACAAACCAAATTATTCATTGATTATAGTTTCGGTTTTAGTTCATATTACGTGTCGTAAATCATAGGCAACTTGAAAAGTTATCATTCAGTTCTTTCAAGCAAAATACCAAATCGTGAGGATCAGATGAAATTTCTAGAATAATCACCATCCAGATGTCGGATTACAATCCAAATTCCCTTCAGACATGAGTTTCTTCAAAGAATTAATCGACAATTTTAGCTCATATTTTTCCACTCCTGTTTCACCATCAAACACCTCAAATCAAAACCCTAGTTCATCGAACAATTACCGCGATCGAGCAGCCATGGAAGGCGTGGAGAACGAACGGGCCGCGTATAAGCTAAAAGGTTACTTTGATCTCGCAAAAGAACAGATTCATAAAGCGGTTAGGGCAGAAGAGTGGGGGTTAGGTGATGATGCTATCTTACATTACCAAAATGCTCAGCGTATATTAGGCGAAGCCATGGCTACACCTGTACCTTCGTATATTAGTTCCAGGTAGTAGTTTTGTTAGTTAATTAGTTAATTTATCTGTTTTTGTGGTGAATAATATGTATTTCTCGATTGTAACTTGTAATCAAAATCATAACAGTTTTAGCATCATATAAGTCTAGTAATGTGTGTAGAGTAAATTAGTATTTGATTATGGAATGAACTTTTAACATTGTTGAGCCCTAGAAGTCTAATGTCCAGGTATTAGTTTTGTTATTCAGTTGATCTGTTTTTGTGGTGAGTAATAACGCGTTTGTGTGTTTCTCGATTGTAAACTTGTAATCAAAATCGTCACAATTTTAGCATCGTATAAGTTTTGCCGTGGTTATCACATCTTTTTCGGACAGTTCTGAAAATCTATCAGCAGTGAAATTAAAATGTATTTGTAATGTGAGAGAAAACTATCTTGTCATGGTGTTGGTGTTTCCACGAGACTGTAGTAAATGTAGGTACTGAATGCTTACCTTCCGTTTGGACCGAGCAGTATTTATAGACAGCTAGGTTTTCCGCGAGGACTCTGCAAGATTTATGGAGTATGCTGTTGCAATGTGTGGCCGTTCACACGTTTAGGTAGCATCTATGGCGAACACTGGAGCGTTGTATAGCCTCCCACACTATTGCTCATTATGTACTAGGATTCTTCGCCATTTGGTGCCGCATAGCCATCCATTGTGCCAGAGAATATTTAAGGACTGTGATGATTCTGCTTTAAGTTCCGGATCAGCCTGAGTTTAGGTACTTTCGTGGTCCGGATTTGTAGAGCTTCAGACACTAAAGATCCCGGAGGTTAGGTACTTTGTGTTGTTCTATGTATGGGATGACTGGGTTCTGACCTGGTTCTAATTACCCTTGTCCAGTATATACGCCATCAGTAGTTCATTTGAACTTTAAAGCCAATACGTATGTCTTTGTTTAAGGGGGAGTAATTAAGTATGTTATATATGCTGGTTAAGTTTGTGTTTTTTAGTGTAAGGTTTTTCTAAAAGACTGGGTTTTAAGATACTGTACACTAGTGAAGGACTGAAGGGTATTAATGATCAAAAAACCGAGGCCCAAGGGCATACTCAATGTGTACAAAGTAAACTAGTATTTGGTTACGTAATTAACTTTTAATGTTAAGAAACTAATGTCCTCAATTCCTTATATTTAATAAAGTTTGATTTCAATCTTGCTGCCATGTGGAACAGTAGTTTCTGTTTTACAAGTTTTAGCTTTATCATTCACAACCTCTACTATAGTTTTAAAGCATGTCACCAAATTAGTGTTTTTAACTTTTTTCAACAGAGAACAAGAGAAGGTGAAATCTTATCGTCAAAAGATATCAAAATGGCAGGGTCAAGTTTCCGAGAGACTATTCACTTTACACAATCGATCAGGTTCTAAAATTTGGTACTTATTTAAGATGATTAACATATTCTCTTGATGTGATTTTTTTGTTTTGTTTTCTTAAATTTCTTATGCTGCCTTTTTCTTGCTTTTAATCCTGTCAGGTGGCACCTCAATAAACAAGGTATGGATTGTTCTAACTTAAGTGTAAATTTATAGATCTAGTTTATCCATCATCTTTGATGACAATGTTGGCAAAACATCTAATATTATCATGTAATGTGCATCTTGTTTCGAATACTGTATATATTTTCAAACTATGTGCAGAAAACACCATCCCCGTTACAAGCAAATTTGGTTTCTCCATCGAAGTCTAATGGTACAAAAGTGGTGGCACAGAAGTCTTCGGGTCCCAGTTTACATTGTGCTATGACACCGACTCAGAGAAACAAATCGATGAACTCAAAGCCTGTTCAAGAATTAAATGGTGGTCTTGATCCAAAGTTAGTTGAGATGATAAATTCTGTTATTGTAGACAGAAGTCCATCTGTTAAATGGGAAGATATTGGTTAGATACTATCACATTATCCATCTTCTGGGTCGTTTATTTCTGGTTATTTTAATTTTTTGAAAACCTTTTACTAATAGCCGTTGTGATTGCAGCTGGCCTTGAAAAGGCTAAACAAGCTTTGCTGGAGATGGTAATCTTGCCAACTAAAAGAAAAGACCTATTTACAGGCCTCCGTAAACCAGCTAAAGGTACTTTTTGGCAATTAGGATACGTGTATACTCAATGCATGTCTTTCTTATACATAGTTTGGTATTAGGGAGTAGAGAAGGAATGGAACGGTATATTCTGTCGGAATGAAAAAGGAGTTAGTTTTTTACGAAGGAATGGAAGGAATCATTCCTCAAGGAATGTGATTCCTCTCATATTGGCTGATATTTATCTTATGGACAAGTGCTGTTTTATTCTAACCTCATTTGATAGTTAGTTCATTGATCTTTTAGTTTGTTTACTTATGTAATTTTTTTACATATTAATAATAACATCTTTAATAGTATTTACATATTAATAATAACATCTTTAATAGTATTTCACAATTTTTATTAAAATTTACATTAACAAGCATTTGTATCTTTATTTACCAATCTAATTCATCCATATGGTATAATAATCTTTGCCAAACTATATACTTGAATGACCATTCCATTCCTAAAGGTCACCAAAGATGATGAATCGATGCTGGCACGCAATGACTCATTTCCATTACCTTGTCCATTTGATTCCATCCAACCACCCAAACGCCCAAACATACCTAATTTTGTTTAGTCTTCCTGGTTTTGTTTCTCTTAGGTCTGCTTCTCTTTGGTCCACCTGGCACTGGTAAGACAATGCTTGCTAAAGCAGTTGCTTCAGAATCACAAGCAACATTTTTCAGCATCTCGGCTTCCTCTTTGACATCAAAATGGGTATTTTTTTTCTTCATCATTCTCGTTTCTAAGTGTTGTCAACATTATACATAAATATATTGTTCATGCACGTACATATATATACACATACGTAAATACATATATTTGTGTGTATATACACATACATGGGTGGTTACATAAGAACCATTAAATAGTTATGAACCAAAGGAACTGCTTTTTGGCCCTTGATCATGGAGCGGACTAGGAGGGGATGGTTGTGATTCATTTGTGGAAGGAAGAGACATAATAGCCATTCGCTGAAATATGATTCAAGGGCCAAAAGGTGGTTGCTTTGGTTCCTGGACATTTGATAGTTCTCATTTGAACCTCCCTCTATATGTATGTGTGTGTATGTATATTTATAGATATTGATATTTTCTCATTCATATATGTTCATGTGTAACTGGAACAGGTAGGAGAGGGTGAAAAACTTGTTAGGACTCTTTTTGCAGTTGCTATTTCCCGACAACCCTCAGTAATATTCATGGATGAGGTTTGCTACTGCTTTGTGTTAATGATACATAGTTTATTGTCTAAATATATGGGATAGACACCTCTATCCTCATTTACTAAACATTTAACAAGTCAAAACCTAATAATTTTCAAGCATAAACCACCAAATTACTTGAATAAATCACTAAAAATAATGAGCAATGGAAGAGCTGGATTTGAAAATATTTTTTGACAAGCACTTGCAGAACTTTATGATTATATGAAGATGTATGGGAAACTAGGTGTAGAATATAGTTAAATACCATTCCAACATAAAAACTTACAAGTTTTATACAAAATAATTCAGTTTTGGATTATATGAAAAGCTTGTGGTCGGCATGTAATTGGTTTTGAAATTTTGTGTTCATAGATTGATAGTGTGATGTCAGCAAGAACGTCTAATGAGCATGATGCTAGCAGAAGGTTGAAATCAGAGTTTCTTGTTCAGTTTGATGGGGTGACCTCAAACTCTGATGATCTAGTAATTGTTATCGGTAAGCTTCATAATTTAAACCTCACTACAATGTTTCTAAACTGCATTTCATATTGTTTTAAGCGAATGCATACTCTCTTGTTCACGCAGGTGCAACGAATAAGCCACAAGAGTTAGATGATGCTGTTCTTAGGAGATTGGTGAGTATGCTGGTGCTATTGTAATTCTCGTGTAAAATCATGGAGTCATGACACCTTGACTGTTATTTGTTAATTTTTGTTTTGCAATATGTGATCTTTATATGATAGAAGTTGAACTCATGAATCAGGTGAAGAGAATATACATCCCCTTACCAGATGCAACTTCTAGGAGAAGTCTCCTGAAGCACAAGCTCAAGGGCCAACAGTATTCTTTGCCGAGTGAGAAATGTTCCTCTTGTAACACATTTCTATTTGTAAGCATGAATTTCATATATACCCTTCTAAGTTTCATAATCATATTTACCCTTTCATAACACAAAAATATCATATGCAATTTATCAGTTATAATTGTATTTTCACTGAATAAATAAATGGGAAAACAACATTATTATAGAAAGTCTTAGGGCATAATGTTCTGTTTTTATATTTGTGAAACATGTTATAAGTAACTGACTTTATTTTATTTACTATGGAACGTGTAAATATGATATTTGAGTGTTCTGAAAAGTTAAATATGAAATTTAAAAGGGTATATAAGAAAGTTCGAACTTTTAGGAGGATATATATGAAATTGCGGATTGCCCCCTCTCGATAATTCTGTTTGTATTCCTAACACTGATTTCTGGCACAGGTGGGGATCTGGAAAGACTTGTAAAAGACACCGATGGTAAGATGGTCTCTAATAGTGCATATTAAGAAACCATGTTTTGACTAGTGTCATTTACTCATTATTGCATAAATTCGTTCTACATATATAATGTAAGCGGACCCATTTGTAAGTAAATGGGTCGAAATTTCCACCTCTATCGCATTCCGTAATCATTTGATCCTGTAGGATATTCTGGGAGTGATCTTCAAGCTTTATGTGAGGAAGCAGCAATGATGCCTATAAGAGAGCTTGGTTCTAACATTCTCACTGTCAAGGCTGAACAGGTAACTCTTGGTTGAAAAATAATTAGACTTTTTTTAAATGTTTATTTCCAAATACTAAATGAATAAATAGTTGTGTTGAAAATATGTAAAATAGTTGTTGATGATGTTATGATAAGATTATTCACTTTATATTATTAGGTGAGACGATTAAGATATGGAGATTTTCAGAGCGCGATGACTGTAATACGACCAAGCATTATAAAAAGCAAGTGGGAAGAGCTTGAGCAATGGAACAAAGAGTTTGGCTCCAACTAATAGTAAAAGATCAATCATGGTTTCAGCTACATGAAGCAAGATCAAGCCATAATTAAACAGCTAATTGAACATATTGTTTGGGGGGCCGATTCGGCTTGTCCGATGAAAGTACAACATTTGTTTCATGGGGTACAAGTCAATACTGACTAGTATGTTTATGCATTAATGATTGTATGGTCATTTGGGTGGATCATCAATCTTTATTGCATACTCAAGAACACAGTTCTTATCCTTTGATGATATATGGAAGTTGTAAACATGTACAGAAAATGCTTTTTTGTTTGGGTTATACTTCATTTTTTAATGAATATTATGTATAGAATTAGATCTTTATGGTATAAATTGATTTTAAAATTAATCCATTTGACTGATAAAATATTATAATGGGTCAAAATTATAATAGTTAAATTTTTAACACAACAATATGTTTAACATTATTTTTCTCTTATATTATATTGGCTTTCGATATCTATCAGAATCGAGTGTTCTGATTATTGTTGTTTGGTTAATGAATATGATATATTTAAAAAATGAAAAAAAAACCATTTAAATATTCATTTTGATCAACTATATTTACCATTCTAATCAACTTTAGTTAAAACCGCCTAACCATTAGATATTACAGTCTAGCCAAAAAAAAAACCGCAACTTGCACGTTGAGATTTTGAGATCTCGATGTTATGTTGAGCTCTCGGAAAAGGTGTCGAGATCTTAATGTAAGGCCTCGATGTTATGTTGAGCTCTCAGAAAAGGTGTCGAGTTCTCGATGTTATGTTTAGTTCTCAGAAACGGTGTCGAGTTCTCCATGTAGGGCCATGATCTTCAAATTTTGATGATTTTATCGAGATTTTGATAGCTAGTTTGCTTTGTTAAGAAAAAGAGTTAGACCAATAAATATATATTTCTATAATAATTATTTTGTGATTTTCTCTAATATTGGAAACAAGTAAGAAATTACATTTTTCTTTTCTTTTGCCTCATAAAATGTCACTCAATAAGAAGTTTGGAGGCAAGTTTTGAGGGGTTGCTTGGTTGTTTTATCAATAGTTCAGGGGTTGCAAGAATGTTCGTGAAATCATGAACCACTACGTTAAAATGTGGCTTCGCCCGGGTTCGAACCGGAGACCTTCAGTGTGTTAGACTGACGTGATAACCAACTACACCACGAAACCACTTTGCATTTTTCCTAAATTAAAAATATGTATCATGTTTTGTTTTTAAAATAACAGAAATCAATTTTGCTTAGAATTCTTTTTGTCAAACTATAAAACCGAACAAAAGCTCAGATTTTGGGCATTAAAACGTTATGCTATGCTTAAATCGACTGAAGCACAATAATAAGATTGGTTAAGAATTGCACCAATCTAAAGCTTCAAGTCAGACTCACCAAATCGTTACCTTTAACTCTATTTTCACTCACTTGATCTCGATCTTAACTGGAATTTTTTGCATGCGCATTATTTCTTACACTGAATTGATTAGTTACACCGAAGGAATTTCAAAAAAATCCGTTAGGGCGTTACAGGGTGGGGGTTCCCCCTGTATCGACCCTCCGGCGTGAGAGTAAGTTTCCCAATTTTAAAGAGAGCCAAGCTAGACACTTAGTGAGAATAGTAGTAATGAGGTCATACCTGTTCTGATCATCATTCTTCCCTTTTTATATTTGTTATTCTCAGGTGATCTTTCTGTTAGCATTGTGGGGACCAGTGGGGTCTACCATTGGGTCATGCAATGGGAACTTTGATTTCCTATTGGCAGAGGGAGACCAAAGTGTAAACGAATAATATAAACGCAACCGTGAAATACACAATAATCTTCGTCAATATTCGGTGTTTCATCTCGACTCGGGCAACAATTAAAGTCTAGTTTTACGTTGAATATTAAGTTTTTTATGAACTTTTATTATTTCCTTTTTTATTATTAATGTATTTTTTTATTTATTAATAAAAATTTTTTTTTTTTTTTTAATTTATTAATCATTTAATTAAAGAGAAGATTACAATAAAGTGACCGGTAAATGGGCAACAAGTTGCGCCGCAACCCCCTTTTGGATAGCAAAACCGATCCTACTAAACAAGAGGTTTTGAGTCTTAGGGGCCGAAATTTATTAATGCTTTTATATTAACTATTAAAACAAATTAATCTTAATTTAAATTAGAAAAAGAAAATGACGTGGCGGTGTGGAGATAAACAGAGAACTCCCCCCAAGCCAGAAGCTAAGGAGAGCCGCAGATACACCATAGTGGTCCGGTCTGACAATTCAAAATATTAATACATCAATGAACTCTAAACTGAAAAACATTCCAATCTTTCCAAGTGATGTGGAACTATTACCCTCAAATGTGGAGGCGTGCGAAAAAACTGTGAAATCTGATGTGACACTGACAAGAAGGGGTGTGAAGGTGTGAAAATTAGTACATGATTGGGAACCGGTATCAAGTTTCTTACCAAAATGGAAAAGTGGTCCTGCTCTTAAGAAGCTCTTAGGTTCAGGTTTATTATCTTTTGTAGTTTGCAAATTAGTTTTATACCCGCGCGCGTTGCAGCGCGCTAATCCATAATCGTTTTGACATTTTACTAGTTCTCTGTTTTTAGCTTAATATATTCCGTTTACCTTTTCACAGTATAAAGTCTTGGTAGATGATACCTTATTGGGAAGATACCTGATTAGGAACCAGTATCAAGTTTCTTACCAAAATGGAAAAGTGGTCCTGCTCTTAAGGGGAACCGGTATACATGCCACAAAACCGTCGTGATCCAACCTGGCGCTACTAATCACGTCGTGATCCAAGCGAAACACCGCCCCCTTGTTTTTTGAATCACGCCGTGATCCAAGGACGTGATTTATTTCACGCCAGTTTTTGCTTGATTTCGAACGTTGAACGGTAATTTTACCGTTGAAAAATAATAAATATTAAATAAATAATAATAATTATTAATATTAAATTATACTCACTATAAATACCCAATTTATATACCATAATATTCATACTTTTAACCATTTTATCTCATTTTCTCTATACTACAAAAAAAACTTATAAAATGTTTTCATCATCAAGCGAGGAAGCCCGGGTAATGGCGTTCGGAGCTATGGCATCGGCGGCGGTTAGGTGGTGGGAAGAGGCGGAATCGTCCTCAAGACCATTAAAACGAAGTGCACGTCTCAACCGTGACCGGGCGGCGGCTAACACACTTTGATGATGAAGACATTTTATAAGTTTTTCATGAAGCTAAACACGGCTTTGTCGGCTTTGTCGGCATGCTTGGTAGCATCGATTGCACGCATTGGGATTGGAGAAATTGCCCAAATGCGTGGCGAGGTCAGTTTGCACGTGGCGATCATCCTCGGCCAAGTATTATGCTTGAAGCCGTGGCTTCAAATGATCTATGCTTGAAGCCGTGGCTTCAAGCTTTCGGTCTATTAAAGAATAAGTGGCATATAATAGAAAGGCCGGCTCGATCTTGGTCTCAAATCAAAATCCGGAACATTAGGTATGCTTGTGTGATTTTGCATAATATGATTTTAGAGGATCAAGGAGCGACAATTTGTCGATACAACCCAAATGAGTAGGAGGTTACGTACGAAGAAATTGATGAAGATCAAAAGCGAGTAAACCGTCAAGAAATACGCAATCGAGAAATTCATAACGCACTAAAGGCGGACTTGATTGAGTATAGACCCCTAAGATCGTTTTGTAGTTTGCAAATTAGATACGCAATCTTAGGTTCAGGTTTATTATCTTTTGTAGTTTGCAAATTAGACCCCTAAGATCGTTTTTTCTTACATTTTTGCTCATACTTCACAATATTCTTTTTGTTTATACTTGGCTTTGGGTGTTGCATTTTATCAAGCCATAATAATAAAACAACTAATTGACCATATTGTTTGGGGTCCCGTAAGTTTATCTTTAATGGGTTGTCATGATAAAAGAAACCAAGTAAAATTTTGAAAATTTTGTAATTTCACGATCATAAATAATCCATTAAATATAACAGTCAGACAATAAAAAAAACATGACTTGCGTGTTGAGATTTCGAGATCCTAATGTTACGCTGTGCTCTTGAAAAAGGTGTTGTGTTCTCGATGATAGTGCCACGATCTTCATATGAAGATTTGTTAAGATTATGATGTTTTGATGTTTAGATAAGATAAGTAGTTAGGATGCTAAATATACTAGTCCAAACCGATTATTTTGTGATTAACTCATTATTTGAAACAAGTATAGAAGTTTTTTTTTTCTTTTGTTCGATAAAATATCACTCAATAACAAGTTTGGAAGCGATTTTGTTACTTTTCAATGTTAGAGGGTTACCAAGTTGTTTATCTATAGTTCAGGAATTCGAAGAACGTTAAAAAAAGCGAAAAACTAGTTATGGCTTCGCCCGGGTTCGAACCGGAGACCTTCAGTGTGTTAGACTGACGTGATAACCAACTACACCACGAAACCATTTTGTTCTCTCTTCGAAATTAAATTTATTTATTTTGTCCTATTCTGATAAGATATCTATACTATATTATAATAAGCAACACAAGTACATCTAATACAAGTATTATTGCTTAATGTATAATAATATATGCATATGTTAACTACTTTTTAGGTGTAAATATGTCTTTTAAACAATACATACACATTTACCCCCTCAACTTTACTTAACTTTTTTTTATTTAATCAATAATTACACCTTTAAACCAACTACCCTCTACGATTTTTAAATGATACCTTAATACTTTTTATAAAAAGTTACACCATAAAAACTAGCATTTTATTCTCTTTAATTTGAGTATGGTATTGTTATAGTTTTTTCAATAAAATAAATTAACATTTTATGTAATTACATATCAACACCTCCGTTTTTGGGGTTGGGATGGCAATGGGTGGGGTTTAGGACGGGTTTAGGTAACCCCAACCCCATACCCGGTTATAAAATCTTGTCACATACCCCACCCAAAACCCGTCTGGTTTCTATCGAGTAATTACCCGTCGGGTATCGGGTATACCCGTGAGTTTCAGGTAAACCCGTTAGTTTCTAAAAAATATCCGTTGGTTATACTTGACCTAAACCCGTCAGTTATCTATCGGGTATACATAAAAGTTGTAACTGAAATAAAAAAAATAAAATAATGTCGGGTATATACATTTAAAATAAATATGGTATACATATACTTAAAATAAATACTATATATATATAGGGACGTGTTCAAATAAGAACCATAGTTTTGACGATAATCAAAAGAACCATGTATTTCTACACAAATTTAAGGATGCACGGATGCATTTTTGCATATATAAAGTAAGGATGCATGTATGCATTTGTGTAGAATGCATGGTTCTTTTGGTTCTCGCCAAAATTATGGTTCTCAATTGAACATGTCCCTATATAGGTATATAGGGTTAGGATCATTTGAGAACTCTAAATATCTTGAGAACTCTAAGAACTCCTATCAATTTTTTATATTTTTTAAATTTTGTATTTTTTATATATTGTCATGTGTGTTTATGTACATAAAAAATAATTAAACGAATTTTTATATATGTTTTTACATTTTTAAACTTTTGCCTATACATGTGTAGGTAGTAAAACCTACACATGACTACACATGTGTTGGTAAAAATTGAAAATTGTAAAAGCATATGTAAAAATTAGTTTAATTGTTTTTTATGTACATAAACATACACGATCATATATAAAAAAATATAAACCATTGATAGGAGTTCTCAAAGTTCTCAAGATATTTAAGAGTTCTTAAATGATCCATTCCCTATATATATATATATATATACTTAGAATAAATAAAAAAGAATGAAAACTACGTCGGGTATATAATCGGGTATACGTTATTGGGTAAGGGGGGGGGGGGGGTAAACGGGTATATCACCATATCACATACCCGTCCAAACCCCGTGAAAAATTTAGAAAGTAATCCCAAACCCGCTCCCATACCCGATTATCTGACCTCATACCCGTCCCAAATGTTTCGGGTTTCGAGTTTTTCCATCGGGCCCGGGTTTCATTGTCATCCCTAACTATACAATATATCACGAGATGTTTGATAAATTAACAGAAAACGAGTTTATATTATAATATAAGTAAATATATTAACTTGAACAATTCAATAACCTGATTGTGTATGTTCTAGCACACAGAAATATAATTTCATATAATAATGTTTTTAAGAAAGAAAAATTTTACTTCCTTTTTTTCCTAAACAATTTGTATATAAACATGGTTTATAAACATAACCCTCATAAGATCTTTTGCAGTTCGTCAACATTGAACATACAGTAGAATGTGTAAACCCTGGAATTGAGAACGTCGATATTAATTTTATTTATTTGATTGTATAAAGTTCTTAGAACGTTAATTTTAATGGTTTAGCGCGCAGCAAAGCGCGCGGGTATAAAACTAGTTAGAACATAATAATTGAAAAAACAAAACTATATAAGTGTTTTTAACTATTGTTTTTTGAGTTTTTAAGACTTATCATCTAGGAGCTATATATAACTATTTTTTTTCGAAAATCATTTTCTTTCTCTACGGACTAGACTACAACTAGCTGTACGAATACATTTTTTCTTAAAAGAATACACATGTTATATAAAAATTTATGAATTTAAAACAGAACTCTTTTATCCCGTTAGTGTCTCCCCTAGTTTAATTACAATAAAATACTTGTCACACCTCAACCGACGGTGGAAACGTCGGGGCGGGACATGTAGACTGTTCATGAGCACATGGTTAACTAAAATTCAATATATTAAAACGTTACATTTCCATTCACATTTTCCAAATACGACAATACAAGAATACTTGAATTTACATAACATGTCCATTTATTTCAATTAACTAGGTCCACAACCTAAGTGTAGCAACTTGATCAACTCAAACTTTTGTACCTGAAACATGATGAAAACGAAGTCAACTAAAAAGTTGGTGAGCATACATAGGTTTTGACTCTAAATAGTATCAAAGTATTGTGTGTAAACAAATCCATACAAGTCATGATTAACAAGGCATTTATGGGGAGTTACTATTGTGTAACCAAGTAGTACAATCAAACATTTGTAACTAGCATGCAAAAATTGTGTTGTTGGTAACAATCACCCCAATCTGGGTGGGTTTGTCAGACTCAATAGATCTATCATTGTTAACCGTCGGCTTGATTAGTTAATGATTGTACATGTAATTGCAAATAAGTAGTTAACACACCTAGCACTCAAACATAAAGCTCAAATTGCACACAAATTGTAAAGTGGATTTGTATTGTGTAGTTTATGTAAATCATTGTAAGTTGCGATCATGTTTCACCCCAAAATGTAAAAACAGTGAAAAAGGGGCCATGTAAAACTCACCTGAAGTAATGATGTAGATAGCACAGGCAAAAATGTAGTAACAGTGATTATTTTGCAAATCACAAAGTTAACCTAGAGTGTAATGTATGAAATGGAATCAATAATATGCACAAAGTCTAAGGCAATATTTAAGGTTCAATGGGTTTTGGTATGAGAATTTGTACAAAAGTATTTGTGACATTTCATGAGTTGGATGTATGTAAGTTGGTGGTTTGAATTTGAATAAAAACTCAGTATAAAAGGTAAATTCAAAGTGTATATATGAATTTAAATGAATAATAATTGTTTTTAGGGTTTTAGTTTAAATAGTTTAAGTAAATAAATGTTTTACTATTTATTTCTTTAAAATAGTGTGCTTAAAAGTAGCGTGATAATCTATTTATTGAAATGTAATTTAAATAAATTTATTTTGTTTACTTATGTATAACAATGTGTCAAAACAGATAGCGTAAATAAATATATATATATATAAGAGTTTGTCGACTTATGTTTAAAATCTAAATTAAAAGTGTCACAGAAATATGTATAATATGTGTATAAAATGACTCGATAAAATGTATAAAAGTTTCATCTAAATTTATAGTTCTAGTGAACAATTTACATACTTTATTTATAGATTAATAATTTAATTAAAAATACCTTTTAAATGGTTTTTTTTTTCCCTTTTTTTTATATATAGAAATATTTTAAACAATTGAATGTGTACTATAGTGGTTTTTATGTTTAAAATTGTATATTTATTGTACCAATCTGGTCTAGTTAGTGATAGGTTGATAAAATAAATCTTTTTAGAATTTTTGGGTGTGAAAAACGATTTAATAAAAACAATGGAGGTTCCCAGGTTTCGAACCCGGGTTGGTTCTGGGGAGCACGAGTGTGCATACCGCTAGACCACGGGTCTGGCATGTTAACTGTTCGGGTCTCTTGGGTGTTATCTATTGACTGAAAAGGGGATCGGGTTTAGTTACTAATATGGAATAAAAAGGTTGCGGGTGTGGGTTTAGAACCCGCGACCTTATGTTTACGGGCATTTCATCTTAACCAGAGGAACTGGGCAGATGCCTTGACAGATTTATTCATCCGGAAATGTTAAATAGACAAACCCAAACCATCCCCTCCCCCGATTCATTAAGCCGTAACCCTAGCCCTAACAATTGCCCAAACGATCGATCGGTTGCTTCTGGTTTCATGGGGCTTTTGATTAAGGGATCAGAACGAAGCTAATGACGTAAAGATTACCTGCTATGGTGGGTTGTCGACGGCTGCCGGCTACTCGATCAGGGGCCGAGTTCTCGAGGTTCGATCGACGTACAGAGGTGAAGTGGGATGTGGTTCTGGATTTAGAGAGTTTGTACGAGCTTATGCGAAGGTTTGTGAATGATATGATTCGATTAATTTCATCTATATCGATCAATTTTGTTGCGGGTTCGTTGGGGACAGCTAAGGAAATGAGTTACGCGTTATTTAGATTAATTCGAGTGAATTTAGTCGCGTTTTAGGCTTGAATTCAGGCGGAAATAGTCCACGCGTGATTTGCGGCCATAAACACGATTCAATTCCATGTATTGCTCCCGGATTTGGCTCTGGTTGACCCTGATTAGTCAAAGTACGTTCAAAATTTGAAATTCGGCCGATACAGTTAAAGTTTGCTCGTCAAATAGATGAGAAAGCGATCGGGAATCAACTATGTATTCAAGGAAGGTCCGAATCATTCAGGTTTGATCGATTTCGATCTTGAATTGCAAAAGTTTTGAGGCAATTTTGACTTAAAAGTCAAAATTTGACTTGTGTTCATGAGTGGAGGGGGGTCAACATAGAAGTCAAAGGTTCAATTGGTTAGGGTTCAAGTGTTTAGGAGGGGGGGTGTCTTTGTGGTTAGAGGTTCAAACCAATTACATATATATATTAATTCCCTAAAAGTTTTTTTATTTAAATTGTACATACTTATATATATATGCGTTTTTTATAAATTTATAAGTTAAATTTTTGTTTGTTTAGAACTTCATGAAAATGCCATTTTTTTGCAAAATTATAAGTTGAATGCGGGTTTATTCTATATAACCAAATACACACGTTTACATTTATATTTGCAAATAAATATGTGTGTATATTCAAAGGATATAAAAGTAATGAAACTCTTATGTTTGAAATTGTTTACTTATTTAAAAACATATGTATAGATACATGTGTTATATATATAGTAAAGAAATAATATATTTGTGGAAATTTTAATAGTTACTATAACATATAAGGTTTTGGAATAAGTATGGGATTTGAGGAGTTTATAAGATGAAACGACTAAATAAAATTTATGGCCCGAAAAATCATGAATGTTACAGTATCCCCATGTTGAGGGAATTTCGTCTTGAAATTTTGCTAATGTAGGCTACTGGATCAGGAAGGGAGTTTGTTTGAGTTTTGATCGTCGGTTTGAGGAGTATGATAGATAACAGGATTTAGATCTAAAGCTCAAGTTAAGTATGAATGATATCTGTGGATTTTAGTTTCAAGAGAGTTAAGGAGAGATCTTTCGAATAATCTAAAGGTGAAATGCGTCACTTGGAATGGATTTGATGGGAACTTGATAATTAGGGTTTGTTTATGATGTAGTCTAATATGCTCAAAATTGTCAGTATTTCACAAACATTGGTCAAGGTCAGAATATCATAAAACTTCTCGTGATACGAACAACGCTACTACTGACAACATGACCGGAACACTTATATATAGGAAGTACCAGCGGCGTATCCACCATGCCCTTGTCATATCACATTAGTTTCGTTATTATATATCATGATAGGTTTTAGGTCATAACACATGACAGAATTCGCTATGTTTTTTCCATGCGCTGATTTTTATAATTCCGTGGGCACCCGTAATTACCCAAATCATCGCATGGTCCGTATAGATCATTCCGTTGTGTGCGGGTCAAGAGGAGGCACAAATTCACTTAGTTCATGTATGTTGTTTTCACATATGAGTTGCTAATGAGTAACTATATCCTTAAATAGGCAAGTCAGTTAGCAACTAAAGGGTAATAAAGTAGTGTTACCTAGGGCCCCATAGTTTACTCGTGTTTGAACAAGAATACGTCAAACCCCGAGTTGTTTCAATGTGTTAGGATTTTCAAGTTTGGTGAACAAGGTGTATGACCATACTTCATGTATATGGTGATCAATCAATTGCAACAATTGTAAGCAACTTAGTTTCATGTATAATGTAAACACACAAGTTTCATGTATCATCTAGTGTCATGTAAGCTGTAATCAATATAGGTTTCACGTGTAATGTGAGCATCTTGTCATCATGTATTATGTAAAGCACTAGTAATGTCACCAATGTGGTATCATGTGTATTGTAAGAAATGAATTTCATGTATTGCGTTAAGACCTAGTATCATGTATTTTGGTAACCCAATAATCTTTTATGTGTAATGTAAGTAATGTAGTATTGTGTACTTTGTAACCAAATAAGTTTCATGTTCAATATGGTCCATCAGGTATTGTATATAAAACAATCAATTGTTATGCACCATGTATATTGCAAACAACTAAGTCCCATGTATCATGTGTTCAAACCAGTAGCATGTGTATTGCAAATAAACAGGTTTCATGGGTTATGGGATCAATCCAGTAAATTGTGATTTGCACCTAAACTAGTTTCGTGTATTATGTGATCTTGCTGTGTATCTTGTGAACGTGCATACGTAAGTTATTGAATTTCGTTTGTGACATATACTAACGAGTTTTGCATGTGATCGAGCGTTGCGAAGAAGCGTGTTGTTTGGTGTTTAGGTAAAATGTGGTGGTTAGGTTCTATCTTGTTGAGGTTTTTAGGGATGGTTGATGTCTAAGCAGTATGGATCGTATCTTGAAGCGGCAAGTGAAAGGTAACGAGGAGGTTCTGAAAACACTAAGGGAAATGTGTTTACCAATAATTGATCTTTGTTTGAAAATAGGAAATTGTAAATCGTTCTTGGTCGTAGATATATAAAGTAATGAAAACTTTTGAGTTAAATAATCTAATAAATAGATAATTTATAGGAAAATCTTTTAATTTAAATTTTTAATTATTAATAAGAGAATATTTTTAAGAGGAATTATTGGCTAAATCAGTAGTCGTATATTAATCTAGCCAGTGCTTAGAAATAATTACTTTAAAGAGGAAAAATCATAATTGTTTATCAATCCGAAATAATATTTTTATAAGATAGGTTGTATTAACTTCCCTTACACAGTGAAAATGTTTATGGAAAAATTTATATTTCTGGTATTCTCTAAAAGTTTGATAAACGTTTGGTTTGAAAATAACGAGGTTGTTTAAATCTAATAGGATGAGTTGTTTACGAAGGAGATTGTCGGTAGTGTACTAAATCGTATTGAATGAAGAAGGTGATACTTGGGAAATTTTGATGAAAATATGATGGATGAAATTCACATTCAACGTATAATAACTTTAGAGTTGGAATATATAAAATTGATTAAATACTGAAATGTTAAACATTACTCAAAACATAGGAAAATGGTTCTCAAATTAAAAATTTAAAGACAATAAATAGAAATTTCTGCTAACGCCTCCGATAGTTTCCCACTAGAAGGAATATAATCACCAAGACGAGCACCGCTATGGTCACTCGGGTAGCCGATCAGGTTTCAGCTCTAGCTGTTTCCGTGCGATTCTCCAGTACTTCTTTTTCGAGAATGGAGATTAACTCCTTGTGGTACCCTAATTGGTTTACTAGGCTATCCATTCTTTGTCCTTGCAAGTCGTGCCTTATCTCATGCTCCATCCTTTGCCTCTCAAACTCTGAGGTCCTCACATATTGGTGAACATCATCGATTGGAATTCCCATAACACTAGCAGGTGCCATGGTACGCCTTGCCCAAGGGTTAGGATGGTACGGGTCGGGCATTAGATATGGGTCTCGAAATCTTGGGCCAGTGTTCCTTACGTTAAGCCTTTTCCTAGCAGCTGCGGGTGTTGGTGACCGATACACAGGTGACCCGGTGTCTTCTTCCCAATCAGATTCTACTCCGGGACGGTATACTGGGGAGGAAGGAGTTTAGGAGTCCATATCTAGTAGAGAAACAATGAAAAGGTTGTAAGCGATAATGAAATACCGAGTGTTAAATATAGGAGTTCTCATAGTTGTAGAGTTTGACTAGTCATAACACCGAGTCTTCCCAATAGTATTTTAGAAATACACTTGACCTATAAGCAATGTATCCCTGAGGAGAATTCCCAAGAAAGAGGGGTGGGTCACTAGGACACACTTAAGTACCCTGTCTTTCCTTAGTCAGAATCCCTCATGGGCCTACACACTCTTCCAGCCATCGTATATTAATAACACTATTGTTAGGCTCATGGTCATGATGAGAATTGTTGTGGACTGGGCCTTGAGGCCCGAAAGTAAGTTTATGCATTTCAGTGGACTTCTTCTTCTTGAAAGATAGGTGGGCTTCTTAGTTTATTATTGGTGTGCCTTAGACCCAATAGTTTAGATTTAGATCACAAGGGTGGTGACATTATATGTGTGAGTATAAGGGTGTATGAAAAATTTGGTGTGTATGTTTGTGTGTTTAAAACTTAGGATAGCACTTAATGAAACACATAGGTAGCATGTAGATAGTAATGCATGTAAGCACAAGGGTTATCAAGTAGTGTGACACATAAACTATCATGTATTGTAGCATGTATTGAAATTACTTAGGATATCACGTAAAAATGTTCACACAAGTATCAATCATGTAATCATATAGTAGCATGGCATATTGTGGGTGTCTTAAGGTTATAGTCTAGGTCAAAAGTGTCTAATAACCTAATTCCCTATAACATGGCTCTGATACCAATCTGTCACACCCCAACCGACGGCGGAAACGTCGGGGCGGGACATGTAGACTGTTCATGAGCACATGGTTGACTAAAATTCAATATATTAAAACGTTACATTTCCATTCACAATTTCCAAATACGACAATACAAGAATACTTGAATTTACATAACATGTCCATTTATTTCAATTAACTAGGTCCACAACCTAAGTGTAGCAACTTGATCAACTCAAACTTTTGTACCTGAAACATGATGAAAACGAGGTCAACTAAGAAGTTGGTGAGCATACATAGGTTTTGACTCTAAATAGTATCAAAGTATTGTGTGTAAACAAATCCATACAAGTCATGATTAACAAGGCATTTATGGGGAGTTACTATTGTGTAACCAAGTAGTACAATCAAACATTTGTAACTAGCATGCAAAAATTGTGTTGTTGGTAACAATCACCCCAATCTGGGTGGGTTTGTCAGACTCAATAGATCTATCATTGTTAACCGTCGGCTTGATTAGTTAATAATTGTACATGTAATTGCAAATAAGTAGTTAACACACCTAGCACTCAAACATAAAGCTCAAATTGCACACAAATTGTAAAGTGGATTTGTATTGGGTAGTTTATGTAAATCATTGTAAGTTGCGATCATGTTTCACCCCAAAATGTAAAAACAGTGAAAAAGGGGCCATGTAAAACTCACCTGAAGTAATGATGTAGATAGCACAGGCAAAAATGTAGTAACAGTGATTATTTTGCAAATCACAAAGTTAACCTAGAGTGTAATGTATGAAATGGAATCAATAATATGCACAAAGTCTAAGGCAATATTTAAGGTTCAATGGGTTTTGGTATGAGAATTTGTACAAAAGTATTTGTGACATTTCGTGAGTTGGATGTATGTAAGTTGGTGGTTTGAATTTGAATAAAAACTCAGTATAAAAGGTAAATTCAAAGTGTATATATAAATTTAAATGAATAATAATTGTTTTTAGGGTTTTAGTTTAAATAGTTTAAGTAAATAAATGTTTTACTATTTATTTCTTTAAAATAGTGTGCTTAAAAGTAGCGTGATAATCTATTTATTGAAATGTAATTTAAATAAATTTATTTTGTTTACTTATGTATAACAATGTGTCAAAACAGATAGCGTAAATAAATATATATATATATATAAGAGTTTGTTGATTATGTTTAAAATCTAAATTAAAAGTGTCACAGAAATATGTATAATATGTGTATAAAATGACTCGATAAAATGTATAAAAGTTTCATCTAATTTATAGTTCTAGTGAACAATTTACATACTTTATTTATAGATTAATAATTTAATTAAAAATACCTTTTAAATGATTTTTTTTCCCTTTTTTTTATATATAGAAATATTTTAAACAATTGAATGTGTACTATAGTGGTTTTTATGTTTAAAATTGTATATTTATTGTACCAATCTGGTCTAGTTAGTGATAGGTTGATAAAATAAATCTTTTTAGAATTTTTGGGTGTGAAAAACAATTTAATAAAAACAATGGAGGTTCCCGGGTTGGTTCTGGGGAGCACGAGTGTGCATACCGCTAGACCACGGGTCTGGCATGTTAACTGTTCGGGTCTCTTGGGTGTTATCTACTGACTGAAAAGGGGATCGGGTTTAGTTACTAATATGGAATAAAAAGGTTGCGGGTGTGGGTTTAGAACCCGCGACCTTATGTTTACGGGCCTTGCATCTTAACCAGAGGAACTGGCAGATGCCTTGACACATGGGCTATGTTTTTTTTAATGGGACAAACGTTTTATTTTTATGATATGGCAAAGACAAATTCTTGATATTGTATGAAATATACGTCATACAATAATCAATCATGACCAAAAAAAAAAGTTTTATCGATACTTAAAACATGTGTTTCTCAAACTCATCCTCTTGAAACAAAAACAATATATCATTCTTATCTTCTAAAACTAGAAACTAAACACACATTTATTATTTGTAAACTATAATAATACCCTTTTTAACATTTTTGCTAAAAGCGATAGCTAGTTATATTGTATTTTATTTTCTAAAAGAATGAATGCTATATATACGTTTAGTTTTTCATTTTTTTCAATCCGGTCAGAGATTTTTTTTATATATAATAAAAGCACTCACACTTTTGTAGAAAAACTGTTTTCAATGAGTTTTTATATATAGCAAGACAATTCATGTTTTTCTTTAAACAAAATCACGTTTTCATCTTTATCGATGACCATTAGAATGATACAACTCATATTGTTCTAGCACAAAAAAGCATGTTTTTATAAGGCTGGTTGGTTCAAGGGTTGACGAACCATGTGAACTTTTAATTGATTCCGCCCCAAATGCTTCAAAAAAATCCAACATAGCCTATCACATTTTCTTTTATCAAAATTTGTTTATTTCTAACTATTGCAACTTCGTGCAAATTACATGTGTTGACGCGTTGTGTATATAAAAAAAATCATGAGTAAAATAGGAGTGTAATTATTCACTAGTGTAATTGTCTTAGTATGATTTTCTCTATTTATGGTAAGAGTAATTATACTCGATCGGTTTTAGCAAAAATTGTAGGTGAAATTGGTAATAACGGTTTAATAAAATGGTATATTAAGTAATCAAACCAACCAATTCATAAATGATAATTTACTTGCTCAAAATTATACAGTTATCATGTTACTAATTTTATTAAATGTTTTACGTCACTTATTCTCTAAAGTATACATCATTTACTAATTGAGTTTAATTATTGTTTATATTTAGAATATAAACATTATAAACACGAAACAAAACTATAAATGTAAAATCAATGGCAATGATATCTTCCAATGAACGTCGATTAACCGATAAAATGGTATAAGTGTAATTTAAAATAATATTACTACATAGGAATAAGTTAACTTCTTGTTTCATCATGCTCAAAAAAATTAACATTATTCATCCCTATTTTAAATTAGTTATTTTCTAATTTAATTATAATAAAATTCAAAACAATAATATACTCGAACTACATGGTTGATAAATATTTTTATTAAACACTTCATTAGAAAATGATGTTGTTATGGATACATCCTTTATACGACTCGTATAGGGCTATACAAGTCATATTGTCCAAAAATTCAAACTGATAGTGACCAAATATATCACATCAATCATTTCCGGTCTGCAATACAGTCGTATTATGTCCAAAAATGCCCAATACGACCGTATTTTGTTCTGTATTGTGTCTAAAATTATCCAATACGGTTTTTATTGTGTCTTTTATACGTCTTGTTCAACTCCATACGAGCCATATAGGGTTTGGGTGTCAAAAGAACCTTAACCGGTTAGAAAAATATAAAGATATTTTCATGTATAACATATTTCTTTTACTAGTTCCTAATATCCCCCATTTTACTCGGCTTACTTAACTAAACCATGGTTAAACTTAAACCCCCATTTAAACCCTTAGAATTCGCCACCTTTACCATAACCCCTGCCTTTCAGTATTTCCTTCTTCCTCATAAACCCTACCTTCACTACTCACCCTTACAGTGCGCACCTATGGCTACGTTGCACATCATGATCCTCTTTCTATCATTCATCGCCACCGTCTCCGGTCACAACATAACCGATATCCTGAAGGATTTTCCGGAATTCAGTGAGTTTAACAATTACCTCACACAAACGAAGCTCGCCGACGAGATCAACAGCCAAGGAACGATCACCGTTCTCGTGTTCAACAACACATTCGCGTCGGAATACCTAGCGAATCAGCCGCTTTCCGTCGTTAAAGTCGCCTTGAGTATTCATTGTCTTCTTGACTATTTTGATAGACCGAAACTTCAGGCGATCGGCGGCGGTAGTATGACATCAACAACGCTGTATCAAACTACCGGAAACGCCGTCGGAGAAACAGGATTCGTTAATATAACCGATCTGGTTGGCGGTAAGGTCGGATTTGGATCTGGTGGTACCGGATCGAGACTTGACGCTTTGTATGAGAGATCCGTGAAGCAGATTCCTTATAACATCTCTGTTTTGGAAATCAGTTCCCCGATCGTTGCGTCGGGGATTTTAAAGGCACCGCCGCGGTCGGATGCTAATATTACTAATTTGTTGGAGAAGGCAGAGTGTAAGACGTTTGCGAATCTGATTTCTGATACCGGAGTGTTGAAAGTTTACCTAACGGCGGAGCCGAGGGGGCTCACGGTGTTTGCGCCGACGGATCCTGCGTTTAAGGCCTCTGGATTACCGGAATTTGGTAATTTGACGGATACGGAGTTTATTTCGTTGTTATTGTATCACGCGATTCCAGGTTACGTTCCTAAAATTAGTTTGATGACGAAGAAGAATCCGGTTAGAACGCTGGCTACAAACGAGATCGAGAAATTCGGTTTGACAGTTCGAACTAACGGCGATTCTGTTACGCTCGATTCCGGAATTGATAATTCGCATGTTGAAAGCTCTGTTCTCGATTCGGTTCCGATAAGCATTTTCAAAATCGATCATGTTCTTCTTCCGACCGAGTATTTCACCAAATCGCCGTCGCCTGCTCCCGTTCCGGTGCCGGAAGCTTCTCCACCCTCTCCACGTGCGCCTGCTTCTGCTCCTTCTGTTCCTTCTGCTCATAGACCGATTGCTTCGTCTCCGGCACCTGTGACGACTACTTCACCGATCGTTTCTCCTCCAGCACCTCCGTCTTCTCCAACTTCTCCGACTTCATCTCCGGTTTCTGGTCCTGCTCCGGCTGACAGTCCTACAGCTGACACGGGGAGCAGCAATTCAAGCGGTGAATATGACGGAATTAATGTTCCGGTGCTCCTCCTAGCCCTAGTTACCGGTATAATCTCGTCTATTGTTGGTTAATGCTTAATTACAGTAGCTTTTTTTATTATTATTAATTTATGATTTGATTTGCCGGTTTGATTTGCATGGAGATTAGTGGTTAATTAGACTATCATTTGGGACTTTTAATGGTTATTACTGGTTTTTGAAGTTCTATCACGTTTTCATTCCTTGACGTTTTTGCATTTGACCTATTTGGTAAATTCAGATCCGTTCGATTTGAAAATTTTGCCATTTTTTTTTGAACGGCGAACATTGAATGTTACGACGCCGCACCCCCGCCATATGGGAGAGCCCCGTCCAACTCCGGCCAATAACCGGACCCACTTGGCGTCAGAGTTGGAGAGCATCCAAGGAAAAATCTCACACAATACGGCCCCTTCCGGGTTTGAGGGAGAGCCGAGGCTCAAACCCTGGATCGGCGTGGGTAAAACCTAGGTGCATCAGCCTAAGCTAGGCCTCATTTGCATGCCGCAGAAACTTTTGCCATCATCATCCATTGCTGGCTGTCATTGATAAAAATTTGATCAAATTAAATTTCTCTTAATTTTTTATATACTCCGTTTATTAAATGTTAATTGTTATTTGTAACGAACTACCTCTATGTAACCCATGTTGCAAAAATCATGATTAATCGATCAACGGTGGTCAAATCGATCCTAGGAGGCCCTAATCGGCCAAAAACCGGTGGCATTCGAATTTTCTGGCGAGATTCCGGCCATTTTTTTGTAAATTCCAGCGATTTATAAAAAACTGTGTATAAGTATATATAAAACTGAAAATGACATATAAAAATTTTAATCCGATTAATCACTAGTTGATACCCCAACGTCCGATTAGCGTCTAGCGATTTTTAAAACACTTTATGGGACCAATGTTGAATAGTTTTATACGTATATTAGCAACTAGGTTATATACTCATGTATTACATGGAGTTGTTTAATAGAAAAATAAAAATACAATAATGTGTAAGGAAAGTTAGATTTTAAATTTTATATTAGATTTCAAATTAAATAATAATTAGAATTCAAATCTTATGTTAACTTTTTTTTTTTTGAAAAAAAACAACATTAATATAATTATATATTAAAATTCAAACTTACTAAAAATAGAGAAAATTAGAAGATTTTAGTAAGAAAAAATATGGTATTCATATGTGACATTAAGTGGAATTGTTTATGAGAAGTAGGATTTTAGATTTTAGAAGTAAAGGTTATTTAATTTTATACACAAATGAGATAATGTGAATGTAAATGGTGTAAATTTTGGTTGATTAGAGATTGAATACCATGATTAGAGAAAATATGTTTTAAACCGATGACACAAATCAACCATCTCATTGATACATGAATGCCTGAAATTTATTTTAATTTGCTTGTGGATTTCTAGTCAATAGTGAACGAGATCAACAAAAGAAATTCATTTTTCTTACGAGTTTATAAACTTTCATATATTAAAATTAGGTTTGATGCTTTTTTTATATAAAATAATAAAAGAATGCGTTTTATTTGTTTTACTAGCTTAGATCCCGTGTAATACATACGGGTGAAAAATATCAATACATAAATTTCTCAAATTTTATTTGTGTATTTTACATGTGTAAAAATGTATTACTGTATAATAAGAATGTAAAACAAAATTCAAAATATGTAAAAAGTAATATATAATTGGGTTTGGAAATACGTCAATTACTATTTAATATAATTTGACTTTCATTACTATTTGATTAAAAATAAAAATTACATAATTAGTTTCAAAGTTCTTTTTAATAAAGGATAGATTAAAATAAATGCGTTTTATTAGTATAACTAGGTTATATACCCGTGTATTACACGGGTTGCAAAAATTTGCAAAAATAAATGCGTTTTATTAGATTAAAAATAAAAGATAAGTTTCTACAGATTTCATAAATTTCTAAAAATTTCTTTGTATACTACATTTGTTGTTTGGTTTGTAGCTTTTCCATCTTTATCTACTATCAGTAGCTTTACTCCGTCTCTTGTCTAGACTTTTGATAGTGGCACATACAACTGTCCATAAGTGAAAACCGGTTGTTTTAAATACAAACAACTCTAGATAACAATATTTATAAGAAGATGGATGAAATGCAAATTAGGAAACTATGTTTTTTATATCTTTTAAAAATCGAAAGTTACCTAAAACGAATTAAAATTTAAATGGGATTTTTTTTTTAATTTGAAAACGGAAAGTTGTTTTAAATACTATGGAAAGATTTTGCAGACTTAATTTACGGTTGAACTTACTAAAGATAAGTTCAAATTTTGAAATTTGAAGTTCAATTCTTTAATTTTTGACAACCCTTAATTGCTTTAATCACGGTTCTAATTTGTTATCAAAAACCTCATTATGGTGAAAAAAGATGTTATCAAAAAGATGTTACAGTGGCAAGCAAAAATTGTGGGGTTGTCACCTTCTTCCGTGGGCTCTTTCATCAACAAAGTGACATACATTTTCAGAGTTTGCAAAAAGAGCTTATTGACATACCAACTGGCTTCATTCTTGAGGTATGCATTTATATAAGTAATCTGACTTGATTTCTACACAAACCATATAACAATTTTGTTTAAAAAATTTCCTTTTCTTGTTGACCGGTCAGAGGAGATTTTCACAGGAGCTGTACGAGAAAAGAAACTTGTTATCAGGAAAAGATTTTTCACAGGACATTTTCAGGGATTTCATATTTCATTCAGAACATCAGGAAATACAATTTCCGGAATAATTAAGTGTCCCACATTTAAAAATTGTGTTGATGTACAGAAAACGGATCCATCTTCCTATAAACCGATTGGTAGAAAAATTCCGCCAAAAGATTCAAAATCAACAACGATGAACAGAAAACAGATCTATGTGAATTTAATCAGAAAACCCCAAATTATATCGCAATCGAAATCACTCTAATTTAGGGTTACAAAAGAAATAAAAGTTTTATCCAGAAACAAAAAAACATATGGAGACGATGATGATGGCGATTGTGGTTTGCAAGAAAAAAAACGAATAATGATCGGCCTTACCCTATTAATTACCTTGTTCGATGGATTTCCTGATAAGATTAGTATGATGATTATGTGGAAGTGAACAACAAACCATAAATCCGCAAGAGGATCCGCGTCTGGATTGAGTGAACTCTCAAATAATAATGACGGAATTGTTGAACTCTCAATACTTTGATGAAGATCTTCAATAAAGGAGAGCAAGGAGCAGCTGCCCTATGTTAGGGTTTGCAACCCGTATTATCAATAAATGGGTTATAACCCGCAAAAGGATCCGCGTGTGGATCCAAATTGAGGTCCGCGTGTTAGTTGTTAAAGGGTTTGTGGTTTAGATGCCATGTGTCCCACGTTGTTTTGCTTTATTATATGTTATAGATAAATTAATAATTTGTTTAAAAATATATTATTATTGAAAATATGAAAATGTATTTATTATGAAAGAGAGTTGAGAAATTTATAAGAATGAATATGGAGACGACACGTGGCATTGAAAAACCTTTATTTATTATAGAATTAATTACACGGATGGCCCCTGTGGTTTACACAGATTTCACTTTTAGCCCCTAGGAATGAGAAATTATATGTTTGGATCAATAGTTTGCGCACTTATTTCACTTTTGACTCCTGAAGTAGATGTTAGTTAAGTTTGGCTGTTAAGTGCATATGAAATGACTAAAACACTCATAATAATAAATATATATTATTAAAAACATAAAATTAAATTTTAAAATAATATCTTTAATTAGTGGGGCCCACCTAACCTCAAAATTAAAACCTCCCCACCCTGTTTATCGTCAATTTTGACTTTTCAAAAGTCAAAATCGCATCCATAGTTGTTTCTGGACGCTTTATCAAGTCTCAAGTTCCACCGCCGTCTTGTTGCGATTTCTCCGGTGGTGCGATGGCGTAAGAGGGGGTGTTAAAACATCGGTTTTCAGGCGACTTGCAAGCTAGGGGGAAGAGATGACCATCCGGCTCCGTCCAGACCTCTCTCTCTCTCTCTTTCTATCTCGCATGGGACGACACTCGATCTGCCCTAGAAAAATCGTCGGAAAGAGGGGAATCTGTCCCTCGAACTGCCCTAGAAACAATCGTCGGAAAAACAAGTTTCAGACCAGATCGTTGGATCCTACACAACCCAACTCCAAGTATCACTCGTTTTTGTAAGGCCCATTTTCCCGGGTGACCTCACTTGTTGGATTTACTCATAAACATAGTCATAATCACAGAGCTTAAATTTAAAACATTCGAATTCATTCATTACATAACGTAACATGACATGACATAACAGCGGAAGTCTTTTAAAATTAAGTACATAACATTTGTCTTAACATATATAAATATGGGATGTCAGTCTTGTGCTGGGTAACCTTCACGCCTTCGCACGACCCTTCCTTTCTTTACCTGAAATGTATATTAAAAGTCAGCTAACGTTGGTGAGTTCTAGTTTAAAACTATTAAGTATGATCATTCTTTTCTTTATAAGTATACATAATTATATACATACATTTCTACAAATACGTATTCGTAGCTTTTACTTTTCTTTCTTCATTCTTATGTGATTACATAGATATGTATTCACCTTTTCTTTCCTTAACTTTCATTGGTCATACACATAAGGGTGATCAACCCATCTTACGATACGTATATCACAAAGATATACGCCATTGAGCTACCGTCGTAGCCCTTTTACTCGTCCGGTCCTAGAAACCGTCCGCCTTAACTTTAGTCCAGCCAACCTTCGGCCGTCCTTCTAACCCGTCCTACCGTCGTAGTCCGTCATATTCGCCCGTCTGCCCTAAGGCATCCGTTTCCCACGCGAACTATTGTTTATGCAACCGTTATACTATTTTAGCATTTACTTCGACCGCCCTTTTATGCTTTTTGTACGTCCTAGCTTGCGAAGGACGTATCTTTCCCGGTTGCAAAATAGTCACGTGGTCGTCCGTCTACAGAAGTAGCCGTTAGCTTCGTTTCCGTCCATAACGTATACATACATTCATAACATGCAATATAAATCATTATAAAGCAAGATTTCGTTTATTTACGTTATGTCATTCTTTCCTTCATTCTTTGTAAACATACGTTTCATTCTTTGTTCATAATTCATTCTCTTATATATATAAAAATATATATTAATACATCACGTATGATCACATTAGCATTCATATCATTTATTCATTTAGTGTATACATTTCAGCCCCAAAACATTTAATAAGGTTTGCACATAACATAGAAGGGGGCACATAGAACTCACCTGATGAGTAGTTTCTGAGATACTCTTAGCTGGTTACTGAGCGTCACTAATGTCACTATCTGTATAATAAAGTCATACACGTAAGGTAGTGCTCCTAGGTGACACTAAACATTACTATGCTTGAACCTAGTAGTTTCGATGGATTTGCTTATATCGAAACTTGGTAGTTTTGATAGGTTGCTTATGTCGAAACTTGGTAGTTTCGATAGGTTGCTTATGTTGAAACTTGGTAGTTTCGATAGGTAACTTAGGTGTAATCTTAGCTTCGGATCGTGGGCTCATATCGAAACTATGTTCTTAGTATTCTGGGTCTGCACATATCGAAACTGAGTAGTTTCGATGGGTCTGCACATATCGAAACTGAGTAGTTTCGATGGGTCTGCACTATCGAAACTGAGTAGTTTCGATGAGTCTGCACATATCGTCTTCCCCAAAAATCTGAAGTTTTTGCATGCAAGTCTGATCGAGTCAATATCTCAATTTTCTTAGATCAAAACGTTCGGTTTTCATTCTAGATGCTATACCTAAGCTCATTTTCAAGTTTCATCCGCAAAATCGTTACCTTTTTAGCCAAAACCCGAAAATCCTAAAAAAATCATAAAAACTCAGATTATGATCGAACGCTTACCTGGATTGGATTTCTGATTCGGAGGAGATGATCACGAGCACAGTAGCAACATTCTCATGAATTCCCGAGTCGATCCGTCACTTTCTCTCTCTAGACCCGAGCTCTCTTCTCTCTCTCTCTAGAACTTGTGAATGGTAGAAATGAAAGGTTTGGGGCAAACCTTGCCCTTATATACTTGGGCTTCCTTCGTCCCGTTGGAGCCGAGCCCAAGCCCATCCGTTTTTCTTTCGCCATTTAAAATTATAATTTTGATCGTGTCATTATTTATTTATTACCAGTTTTGGGATGTTACAGTTTTTCATCACAGTACCCAAGCGATGGGGGGAAATCAAGAGAGAGAGTTTCAAGCCGGAAAAATGAGTTTCAGGGGTAGATAAACTAGCTGAAAAATTGAGTTTCAGACTGTTTTTCATCACGAGAGTCACCCGCCTGATTCAACTAGTTTCCTTCGCCTATGGTCCACAACTATTCGATTGAGTAATTTCGCTCACCTGACGTCTGATGATATCCGATTGTCCAGGTATTGAGTCGTTTCTTGGCCTTCAACTATCAAATCTCACCTGGTTGTCAATTTGTAATTGTGAAAATATGGGGTCACTTCCAGATCTATCAAATCTCACCTTGTTACAAGATCTGCAAATCAAAGACTGTCCAAGTATTGATGCTTCCTTTCTTGGTGGGCTTTGGC
This sequence comes from Smallanthus sonchifolius, assembly GCA_023525975.1. Classification (NCBI taxonomy): domain Eukaryota; kingdom Viridiplantae; phylum Streptophyta; class Magnoliopsida; order Asterales; family Asteraceae; genus Smallanthus; species Smallanthus sonchifolius. Next base: position 1,111,744 of record CM042042.1, read on the forward strand.
CTCCCAAATTGTGTTCCCTTCAAATAGGGGGGTTGAAGAAGCCCATCTCAGAATGGGGCGCTCTCAATTTTCCATCTTCCCTTGTTAACCTAACTGTATGTTATGAGCCCCATGTGAATAATTTTCATCAATTGTCGGACCTTCTTCCTTCTTCTCTTACGACACTTTCCATAGAAGAGTGTGATAATCTGGAATCACTTTCAATGGGACTCCAACATCTCGAATCCCTTCAACATCTCGTCATTTGGTTTTGCCCTAAGATGAAACATCTACCAGAGACGTTGTTGCCTTCCCTTTTGCGTTTGGAAATCTTAGAATGCCCAAAACTGAAAGAAAGGTGTAATGGAAGAGGCTCCCACTACTGGCCCCTCATCTCTCATATCCCCGACATCGATATATAATAAGGTACTTGTTTATTAAATACCCTTTTGACTGTTTGGATATGCATAAATTACCTATTTTATTTTGCTTTCATTCATAACAACAAACTTTACATTTTAATTGATTCAAGTTTCAGTCAATTGAAATGAGAAGAGCTGTCAACATGAAATTTTGGGCTTCTTAATTGATGCACAAACTCACGAGATGGGTTCAAACTAAATGCTGACCTAGGATTTGCTGCATAAAACCTGAAATTGAGTTGATGATAACAACTTAATATGTTCAAATTAGTACTCACTTTTCATAAGATTAAACTAATAACTTAATATTCTTCTTATTTTAAATATTTGTGAAATTGTTGCAAATGCGGATCGTAATTTTTTTCTTATTTCAATTAGACATGTCGTTAATATTTATATCATGTTGAATTTCAGTTTGACAAATTCATGAATCTACTCAAATTAGATGGGGCTGAATTTATATGTTAGTTTATTGAATTCATTAGCATATGATTTTGAACTTTAGAGGCTTGTAACTTGGATTCCTAGTTTTAACAATCTGCTCCTGTGTTACCAAGAAGTTTCTGGAATCATATGAAAATATGAATTCAATATGTGCATCCTTTTTAACATCAGGGTGTTAATTTATAATTTATTACTTGTTTTGAGGATCTATATCTCCTTCTCAAATAAGTTACACTTTAACTATATTTCTAGTAATTACTTCTTTTTTTTCTATGGGCTTATTGGTTGGACTAAAAGAAGAAAGAGTTTATAGTTTTATAGCAAGAGACAGCTTATGTTGGAACTCCTTTTCATATCCCATCTCTGCGATGGCAATATGGTCAGGACACACGGGTTGCATAATGCGAGTATGCAGCTTGTTTACGTTCTTGTCAAGATTAATTTGGAAAGTTATGTTATGGTATGTTGGATTTCAATTTTTTTAAATATGGATTGTTACTTTTTACTTCCACATTTTGTGAATTCATATGTTTTGGCTTTGAAAGCTTTTGCAAAAGTTCCCCAATTTCATGCCAATTTCATTATCCTTGTTGCTATTTATCAAATTTAGTATGGTCAAATGACTGACATTTAGGAATTCAATTGAAACTGCAGCTTTAAACTTTTAAATTGTAGGAAGTGCAGTTTGACTCTTTATGTCAAACAACCTAAAATTGACTACAAATTGATTACTATTCTTCAACATTTTGAGAATGATTTAATGCAAAAGGCTGTTTTTTTTTTTGTAACATTCTTGTTTGATCTGAACTTGGAAAGCAATGGGTTTGACCAAAAATGTCAAAGTGTATTGTTTGACCATTGAATTTTTAGAATTGCAGTTCAAGAAAGAAGGCATTCTATCAATGTTTCTAGATCCAAAATACTTGGAGGGATATAATCCTAAACTTCATAATTGCTTGAAAGACCTCTACATTTACTACTATGATTTCATTCATGTATATCCTTTGCAAACATCCTGAGACTCAAGATAAGGCTGCAAAAGAAATCAAAGAAGCAACAAACAGGAGAAACAATGACACAAATGTTGAAGAATGTGCAAACAGTGTGAGTGAAGAAAGCCTTGTAAAGATGCAGTATCTTCATGCATCTTTGAACAAAACTCTGAGACTATCCTACAGTTCCACGTATGCAGCTCAAATATTTAGCAATTTCTTGTACTTTGACTTAACCAGTGATGTGGTTAAAGTAGTTTGAATTTAATGACTCAAAACAACCTAAATAAAACACTACGTAATACTCTAGACTCTCTAAACAACTAAACTACCGACAGGCAAGTGAACCTATCGAATGTAGTAAAGCTTAAGTAAGTCCGGATATCGAACCCACGAGACTTCTAAAGAAAAACACGAATTAGACTCGATTAAATATCTACACAATACAATTTGAAAACAGGTGATGAATTAATGGGGGGGGGGGGTTTAACAAAACTCTAGAAATTAAATAATTAAAAATAAACAAAGACGGTGAACGAAACAAATGAAGATTAACAAACACAATTAGCAATGATAAACAGATGATAATAAAAGCACTACCTAGGTTTGAATCCTATGCACGGTTGACAGATCTGTTAACGGTAATGGAACTGATATGAAACCGGGATCTTAAAATGCTACACTCCCAAAACAACTTAGAGAACCTTTGACCCTTCTTAAGAGTTAACAACTAAGAGGCCTAAGAGCCGTTAAATTACCGGTTGGATGGAAATCTCTCACAAGTTTTCCAATTCTACACTAAAGTACCCAAATGACAATCTACCTCACAGCGCGAAAATCACAATACACAAACGTGTAAGGAGTAACTATGGAATTCCCTATTGCATTCGGTGAACAACCATGACAGGTAAACTAGGTAAAACTTCTCACAAAGGTTTTAATCTAGCAATTTATCACGCTCGACACACAGACAATTTCTCACCTCACAGCTATCGAAATTGGTTGAATATTTAGATTAATTACCTCACGACTCCGTTCCTAAGGAATACTACGTCTAGCAACCATCCACTAATCGAAAACACAAAGTAGACGATCTGGCATGTACCTAATGTGCGAAAGACATTCACTCAAGTACACAAGGATTAACGAAAACAATCATCAAACAATCCTAAATACGCGTTTACATGCAACAAGAAATACCATAGTCGTTACTTTATTGCTCAATCATGAATCAAGTTCCAAAACCGAAAACTAATTGTCTCGACCATACATATTCATCAAAACCTAGGTAGTCCAAGAATTCTAGCAAAAAATACTCATAAACACAGAATTTATCATCAAACTAATCATCCAAGAACACATGACAAATTGAAATAAAGCAAAGAACGCAAAACCGAATGATTAACACCCGAGGGAATCGATCCCAGTGATCCCTAGCTTCAATCCTTGCCTTGTATCCTGTGAAATCGCCAACCGGAAGCTTGTAAAATCGCCCTTATCGCCCTTAGCCGTCGTCTGTCGTCTGTCACCCTTTTAGGGTTTCTAATTTTTAGGTTTTAAAACAATTTCTGCGAAAAACCACCCGTCGCGTAGCCCGACGGGATCTTGCATACCCCTCGCGTAGCGCGAGGGCCCCAGAAAGAACAAAACAGTCGGGAAATCATTAAAAGGGCATTTATGACATTTTACAATCCTCGCGTAGCGCGAGGTAATTCCAACACCTGTCGCGCTACGCGACAGGGGTAAAAATCCAGAAAGTTTCGGAAACTCGTTCTTCTTCGTTTTCAATCATATCTGCTTCCTTTGTGACCTAACAACCAAAATATATAGAAATATTAAGTACAAGCAGTTATAGAAGAAAACCGAAGCAAAACAAACACAAAGTGGGAATAAAATTGACAGTAAAATGCATGTATTTTGCAATACATCACATCCCCACACTTATCTTTTTTTTCGTCCCTGAAAAATTCATGCAAAACAGGATCATAATCAAGCACAAGGTCTTCAACATTTTATGGGTTATCTTATTAGACACGAAAACACAAAAACCGCGATTGTCGGTATGTTTGTCCTTCTAAACCCAACCACCAACGGATTTTTCCCCAATCATATTTTGTTATCTTCAAGTGAACACTAGGTCTAGGGTCTCACACTAAGGTATCCACAGTTCTACCTAATCCCATCTCAAGTTTTCGAAGCACAGATTAAATCATTTGTTTCATGATTTTTCTTCCACTGTAACCCAATACCCAGATGTATTTAAATTAACTAATGATGGATGGATGCATAAATATTTTTTAAAATTTTTTTTTTTTTAATCAATTGAGCTTTATATAACATAATTGTAACCTTAACTTAGAGGTATTGCCAACCAAGTCGCCATCCCAGCGGGCAACACATAAGCTTTAGGTTATAATATTTAAAGCACTTAGCCCATGGGTGTATCCACCAAGTCACCATCCCAGTGGGAAACACATAGGCTTCGTTCTTAAGCTCACGCAATGATACGATGGAATTTCCTAAAGCGCCACCAGTCCCGGATTTATTCTCATAAAAAGGTAAGGTGTGCTTACTAATCTGCTAATCTGAAATACATACGGGTTTTAACCTACAGTGGTACCTCTTATACTATTCGACAGTTTCAGCTTCACTGCTTCTCCTAAGATGAGAACCCACGGACGTTGTGATTTAAGGTGCAGTGTATTATAAATACTCCTAGGGCTTTTTACCGTCAGTTGGGCCTACCAGACATATCCCGAGTTAAGTGTGTAATCTGATTTTTAATGTCTTATATATATTAAATGAAAACCAGGGCCCAATTTCCTATCATCTCCTGCTTTTAAATGCAATCATCAAGTTTCTTAGACAATTTTTTTTTTTTAATTTTTTTTTATGTTCATAAATAAGTAGATAAAATTTAAACTAACTAAATGCACTCAAAGTTAATTAAACTCAATAATCCAAAAAACAAAGACTCAAATCTTCTCATCCCCACACTTAAAATTTGCATTGTCCCCAATGTAGGAATGGAAAACAAAATAAACAAAACTGCAAAAACACAAAATAAATAAAAAAATAAAAAAATACAAATCGGAAAAGACTTAGCTGGTAATAAAGCAAGACTGTCAAGTGCCAGTCTTTTCCATCAAGTACTGCCCTCCAAATCGAATGTGCTCAGCAAACAATTCCAACTCATCTCACACATACGAAAGCGGCTACCTCCACAAACAAACTCAATCAAACATAATAATCCAAACACGTCAAACATAGATAAAGATAAGTTCAAAATTCAAGTGTTTTAACCAACCCTTACCATAACCCACTATTACAGTCCCAAATTGTATCAAAATAAACAGGATTAGTTAAACAAACATAACATAATAAAAACCAGCATCATGATCCCCACACTAGTCCTCATCATGATCACCACCTGCATGTTCACCTGACGGTCCTGGAGGCTGAAAGAAATCCGGTACCTGAATATTCATAGAACCCATCATGTACCTCAAAGCATCCTCCTGCCTGCGCTGACCACCCCTAATCAGATCCCTCTGCTGCTCATAACCAGTCCTAAACATATCAATTTCCTGCTCATGATACTGGTCCATCCTATCACAAAGTGACTCCAAAGTGAGCGGGTCTGGAATGGGCTCACGAAGTGGGTATTGCCGAGCCGGTATATCTCTCCTAAATACCGGCCTTTGACGGTGGGTAGGAATGCTAGCTCTCATAGCCTCAGCGGCCGCCGACCCATGCGGTGGCAAAATCTGATGTCCTACCCTAACATCCTCCCATCGTGGGGGATCATTTCTAGCCACAATACCTGCCTTGCGCAGGTCCCTAATATCAATCGGTGTAGTAGCAGGCCCCACCGTCAGGAAATCAGGATTATACCTTTCAAACACACCTAAATTAGCAGCAATACGGTACACATAAGGCCCCATGTCCAACCTAGCTCTTGCTCCTCCTCTACGCCCTCTCGCAAACGACTGAGCCAAAACACAAGCAATGTTTGCCTCTCGGCCCTGAACCATGCAGTACAAACAGAACAAATCTAACCAATTTATCTTCTCTTCGCCAGAATATCTACCCACTATGGTACATGCCAAAATTCTATGGATATAACGCAAAAATGGGTCCCGAATCTCATACTCCACCATACTGGTGGAAAACGGGGAGTCAGCTTTAGTGACCCAGAACTCACTCAAATCAACCTCACCTATGCAGTGGTCCCTCTCTCTCTTAGATGCACCCCTCAAACTTGTCATGAACCCAGGTGACAGCACCTCCTCATTAGTATAAAACCCAGTGGCAACAGCAAACTGAGGAATGGTCATCTCAAATACTCTCCTACCCAGAGCAAAAGACATTGTGCCCTCATCATCAAACTCGGTCTCATAATAATAAAAAGTGGCATGAAACTCTAAAGTCAACTCCCGATACTGGGGCCAGTCACATTCTAAAACTGCAACCCACCTCTGCCCCAACAACCTCTCTATCCTGTCTCTTTGTCCTAGAACATCTAACATATCCCAACTAATGTTCCTATGATGTAACAGCTCAAGAGATACAAACCTGTCTAACCTCTCAGATTCAGCAGTTTCTACCTCAAACCTTAAAAAGGTATGCTCCCGAATCCTCCTAGTACTTGCGATCGGTAATCGCTCTGCATCTGAATACCTTATCTGCCTTCCATGCCTCTGGGCTGGCATAGGTGGCTCTGGTTCCCCTCTTTGTCGAGGAGCTGGCCCTCTCCTTCTTTTTGCTGCTGCCCTTGAAGATTCGCCTTCTGACATATCTAAAAAAAAACAAAGTTAAACAACAGCAAACGAGAAGAGCATTAGTAATTTAGAAAAAATAATAACGACTGTAACATCTCGGATTTTTAGTATTCCTATTTCAATTCAATATAATGCAATTTCAAGTTCTATACTCGTGCAATGTCTCATTATTTTCTCGCCGTAAATTTAATGCAATGATTCTATACAAATTCGCAAGTTTTACTCGATTATTTACATTTAAACGCTATACAAGAAACTATTTGGTACAAACTTATCAAACCTGAAAAGTCAAGGACTAAAGTTGAAAAATATCAAGAAAACCCTAGTTAGCACGGTCGTGCTTCATCCTAGCACGGTCGCGCCAAGTGCTTTGGCACGGTCGCGCCTATCTTGGCACGGTCGCGCCTGCGTAACAGTCGAAACGTAAATGCAGTTTCAAAACGCCCGATTGTTCGAAATTCAAAACCGATACGTTTCATTTTCATTGACAAAGAAAATAATTTTGCCATTTACGATCATTACCATTCAATTGCATATTCTCTCAAGAAAAACGTCCAAATTATCTCCCAAGCCTCGAATCTCTGTTTTCGATCAAAATCCTACCAATTATTCAAGGGACTCGATCCTCCGATCATTTCTAAGGTTTCTAAAGGGTTGGATCAGCCGGAATCGCAGCAGAAGCCGCCGGAAGCCAATCTTGCCGTCCCCGGAACTCCCTTCTTCTGATCGCTATCAATTCCCTTCTTTTTGAGGTAATTAAATCATCCCTCTCTTTCGTTTCGGTCCATGTATAAAAAGCCCTCCGTCAATTCGGGCTTTCATTACAAGAATCATTCAGAACCAGAATCCTTTTTATAAGAAAAATGGTTTAATCGGAATCACTCCTAATCATGTTATTAATACAATTAAAATATCTCAGAACACTCGTAATAACCCATAAATGAAAAGCCCTAACAATTTCACCAATTAAAATACAAGAAATTCTCGATTCGTGTCTGAATTGGAATAGACACGGTCGCGCTAATCATCTAGCGCGGCCGTGCCTCTTTTAGCGCGGCCGTGCCGTTTATCAGCGCGGTCGTGTCCTCCTGTCCAGACCTTGTCATGCCCTCTGGGCTAGTCCCTGTTGTGTCCAAAGATCATAGACACGACCGTGCCGGGCCAAGGCACGGTCGTGCCTGTCAAACTTGTCTAGATTGTGCTCCTGTTGATCAACCCGGTCGCGCCCCGACTAGCGCGGTCGCGCCCGTGGCTTGAGCACGATCGTACCCTTCCGAGGCACGGTCGTGCCCTTCCGAGGCACGGTCGTGCTAGACTCAGAATTTTTAACAGAATTTCAATTTTATATATATTAATCAGTAAACATTACAGATTTTATAAAAATATGTTTTCTGTATTTAAAAATAGATTAAAAGTTTAATCTTGGCACAAAAATAATTTATTTAAAATTTTAATTAAAAGTTTATAAAAATTAAATTAATATTTATTATCTTACACTTAAATGATATCTTAAAAAAATTAAGTTACAAAATTTATAAATAAATGAGATAATGATTATTTATTTAATTTACACTTTAAATCAAAATCATTTATTTATTTATACTTAATTACAATTAATATTTACATTATTTCATAAACTATAATTATATATTTATTTATTCAAATCAAACCAAATTAAATTGTTTCAAATATATTTTACTTCAAACTCTATATAATTTATTCAATACTATTTTTAATACAAATCAATAGTTTTATACCCAAATTCAACTTTCATTCTAGACTTAAACCTTATGCACTATTTGATACAACATACATTACTCTTTAGGTTGATTTGTGCACTCGAGGATCTTTATTTTTCTATCTATTATCCTTGTTCGCTACACCTCCTTATCATGTGAGTATTCACAACCCCTTTTTCTCTTTTACACTTTTGGGGTGGAACATGAACTCTATACTCATTACACATTACACATTTACATTTACACAAACAACACAAGTGCAAAAATCCTATATACATACATGTGTGCAAAAATTTGAGCTTTATGCCCGAGTGCTAGGTGTGTTAACCTTTGTATGCTCTTATGTACAATCATTAACTATACAAGCCGACGGTTTTCAATGATGGATCTATTGAGTCTGACAAACCCACCCATGGTACGCGGTGATTGAAACCGACAACACACTTTGTTTTGCATGCTAGTTACAAGGTTTGATTGTACATTTGGTTACACAATAGTTACTCCCCATAAACGCCTTATTTATCATGTCATGTAAAGGATTTGTTTTCATCTATATGCTATCTATATACAACTGTGTTATACTCACCAACTTTTTAGTTGACTTTATTTTATTCATGTTTCAGGCCCCAATATGTGAGATTGATTCAAGACGTGTTCAACATAGGATTTGGACTTAGCAAAATAAATCAAGAATTTTATGAGTTGTTATGTTTATTGTTTGAGTTTGGTCTTGTACTTGGATTTCTTGTAATGCAAAATTTGACTTTAATATATATTTCAATTTAGTCAACCATGTGCTATGAACAGTCTTACATGTCCCGCCCCGATGATTCCGCCATCGGTCGGGGTGTGACAGATTGGTATCAGAGCCTTGGTTATAGGGAATTAGGTTATTAGACACCTTGACCTAGACTATAACTTTAGGACACCCATTTATGCTATATTTCATGATTTTGTGCTATGTGTTACATGCTATGTGCTACATGCTTACCATGATAAATTATTATTATATTTGATGCCTTACTTGTTAGAAATGCATGACTTATTAGGATCTTCTTAAATAATATCCCTTCCTATCTTCTAAAAATATTTCTATCTTTATTCTTTCTAAGCATGTGAAAAATTCTTGAAGCAAAGATCTTTAAATTTTTATTTTCTTCGTTAAGGTTTTTAAACTTGTTTAATTATTTGAGGACACGTGCAATCTGGAAGGGTGACACCTGTATTTTGGGTTTTCTGTCTAGGAAAGCATTTCGCATAAATCCCAATCAACCGAGGGACCCGTATGCTTTCCTGGGAATTCCCGAGATGAGTGTTTACCTATAGGCTAAAGCATGTCTCCTTGAAAATTATATGAGTTTAAATTAACCTTAATGTGCCATAGTATTCAAGTGATTTTATCACTTTTGAGTACAATCCAAACTATGAATATCTATCTTTTATTTGATTATCTCATTCTATTAAAATCCTAGCAATTCTCATAAGTTCTTACAATTTTTTTTTTCTCGTTTTGTGAAAATCTGTAGAATGCCTCCTCGTCGTGCTCCCGCCGCCAACTCCGACATTGCTGCTATTCTTACCCAATTGGTGACACAACTCACCCAAGCCAATGGTGCCACTAATGGCAATGGTGGAAATGGAAGCAATAGTGGTAATAATGGTGGTAATGGTGGAAATGGTGGAAATAATCCATCTCAATGCACCTTCAAGCACTTCAATTCGTGCAATCCCCTAAAGTTTTATGGAACCGAAGGAGCTACTGGACTCCTTCAATGGTTTGAAAGTATTGAGAATACCTTTCTCAATAGTGACTGTCCCGACAACCTCCGCGTTCGTCATGCCACAAGTGTCCTCCAAAAGCGGGCACTTACTTGGTGGAATGGGGAGAAAAGGAATAGAGGTGTTGATGTAGCTATGGCCTTACCTTGGGATGAGGTCAAAAGGCTTATGACCGAGGAATTCTGTCCTCGAAATGAAGTGAAGAAGTTAGAGGCCGAATTTTGGGATCTTGCCCAAGATAGTGGGGAAAGCTTAGCATATACAACTCGGTTCCATGAGTTGAGTCTTCTAGTGCCCCACATGGTCACTCCTTTGTCCCGTTGTATTGAGAAATATATTGGTGGGCTACCAAGACTAATCCAAGATACTGTCTTAGGTAGAAATCCTGCTACCTTGGAAGATGCCATCCGCCTGTCTGCTACCCTAACTGATAATCATGTGAAAGCTGGAACTTTTACTAAAAAGGGTTCTAAGAAAACTGCTGAAAACGTAACCCCTCCTACCCACAACAAAGAAACCACAACTGAACCCCCTCGCAATAACAAAAAGAGGAAGGTTAGAAATTTTGCTGTGGTTACTCCTGCTGTTCCCGTCAACCAAGCTGCACCTATGGTTCAAGCACCGGTCAAAAAACCATATGGTGGAATTTACCCACTTTGTGCCACCTGCAACTACCGTCACCCCCAAAACATTCCATGTCGCCTTTGTACTTATTGTGGGAGATATGGTCATACGGTTAATGTTTGTAGGACCAAAGCCCTTACGGGCCAAGTCAACCCTCCAAACCAAACCGTACCTCAAGTGGCTAACCAAGGTGCTCCCGCCATTGCTAATGGGCGTGCTTGTTATGAGTGTGGTGACCCGAACCATTTTCGTAATCAATGTCCAAGACTTGCAAATGCTAGACAAGGTGGAGCTCGTGGACGTGCGTTCAACATAAACGCCAACGAAGCTCAAGCCAACGATGACGTGGTTAATGGTACGTTCCTTGTTAATAGTCAATATGCCTCCATTTTGTTCGATACCGGTGTCGATAAAAGTTTTGTGTCACTTAATTTTGAGCCTTCACTTGCAAAGACACGATCCCAATTAGAGAAAACCTTCACCGTTGAAATAGCAAATGGTGACTCCCTTACAATTGAGTCTATTATCTATGATTGCTCTTTAGAACTTAATGATCATGCATTCCCAATCAACCTTGTTCCAATGCCACTAGGAAGCTTTGATATTATCATAGGTATGGATTGGCTATCAAATCATCATGCCGAAGTCATTTGCTTTGAAAAGTGTATCCGAATTCCGCTACCATCGGGAGAAACATTAAGGGTTTTTGGTGAAAAGCCTTGCAAGGGTCTTAAATTGATGTCTTGTACTACCGCTCAAAAGTACTTACGAAAGAAGTACATTGCTTTCTTAGCTCATATTGTTCAAAAGGATGTCAAGGAGAAGAGTATTCAAGACATTCCGATCATTCGGGATTTCCCCGAAGTTTTTCCTAAAGATTTATTCGGTCTTCCTCCCGTTCGTCAAGTCGAGTTTCGTATTGATCTCATGCCCGGAGCTAACCCCGTTGCTAGAGCTCCTTATCGTCTTGCACCTTCCAAAATGCAAGAGCTCGCAAGTCAACTTCAAGAACTCTCCGATAAAGGGTTCATTCGCCCGAGTCATTCACCGTGGGGTGCACCCGTCTTATTTGTAAAGAAGAAGGATGGATCATTTCGCATGTGTATTGACTATCGCGAACTCAATAAGCTTACTATCAAGAACCGTTATCCTTTGCCTAGAATCGATGATCTCTTTGATCAACTTCAAGGTTCTACTTGCTTCTCGAAGATTGATCTTCGATCCGGTTATCATCAGCTTCGTGTTCAAGAAGATGACATTCCTAAGACCGCTTTTCGAACAAGGTATGGTCATTACGAGTTCATGGTTATGCCTTTCGGGTTAACCAATGCACCCGCAGTTTTCATGGATCTTATGAATCGTGTGTGCAAACCGTACCTTGATAAATTCGTGATTGTCTTCATTGACGATATCTTAATCTATTCCAAGACTAAAGCCGACCATGAAGAACACCTTAGATTGGTTTTGAACCTTTTAAAGAGAGAACAACTATATGCCAAGTTCTCCAAGTGTGAATTTTGGCTAAAAGAAGTTCAATTTCTTGGTCACATCGTCAACGACAAGGGTATTCATGTTGATCCTGCTAAGATTGAAACGATTAAGAATTGGAATGCCCCGAAGACTCCTACCGAAGTTCGTTCGTTTCTTGGTCTTGCGGGTTATTATCGTCGTTTCATCTCAAACTTCTCAAAGATTGCTGTCCCTCTTACCGCTTTGACCCATAAGGGTAAAACTTATGAATGGGGACCGAAACAAGAAGAAGCTTTCCAAACCCTCAAGCAAAAGTTGTGCAATGCTCCCATATTGACTCTCCCCGATGGAAATGATGATTTAGTTGTCTATTGTGATGCTTCTAACCAAGGTCTTGGTTGTGTTCTCATGCAACGAGGCAAAGTAATCGCTTATGCATCAAGGCAACTCAAAGTTCATGAGAAGAATTATACGACGCACGATCTCGAGTTGGGTGCGGTCGTATTCGCGTTAAAGATTTGGAGACATTACCTATATGGCACGAAATGTGTGGTATTCACCGACCACAAAAGTCTTCAACATATTTTCAACCAAAAAGAACTTAATATGAGGCAACGACGTTGGGTCGAACTCCTTAACGACTACGACTGCGAGATTCGTTACCACCCCGGCAAAGCGAATGTTGTAGCCGATGCTTTGAGTCGAAAGGACCATGTTATGCTTCATTGTGCCCGTATTCAAACCGATATTCAAACCCGTATCTTGGAAGCTCAACACGTCTCGGTAACCGAGGGTAACATGTATGAAGAAATGTCGTGTGGTGTTGAACTTCTTCTTGAATCAAAACCCAATGGCCTACTATATTACTTGAACCGTATTTGGGTTCCCGATCGCGATGATCTCCGTACATTTCTCATGAACGAGGCTCACAAGACTCGTTATTCTATTCATCCTGGTGCGGATAAAATGTACCAAGATCTTCGCCAACTTTTTTGGTGGCCCGGTATGAAGAAAGACATTGCTCTTTATGTGGCCAAATGCTTAACTTGCTCCAAAGTCAAAGCCGAACATCAACGTCCTTCTGGTTTACTTGAACAACCAGAAATTCCCGTGTGGAAATGGGAGAATTTAGCTATGGATTTCATTACCAAGCTCCCTCGCACCTCGAGTGGTTATGATAGTATTTGGGTGATCATTGATCGACTCACCAAATCTGCCCACTTCTTGCCTATTCGTGAAGACTTCAAAGTGGAGAAATTAGCCCGAATTTACATTGATGAAATTGTGAGCCGTCATGGTGTTCCCTTGAACATAATATCAGATAGAGACGCTCGGTTCACTTCTCGATTTTGGCAATCTCTCCGGAAGGCTCTTGGTACTCGATTGGATTTGAGCACGGCTTACCATCCGCAAACTGATGGTCAAACTGAGCGAACAATCCAAACTCTTGAAGACATGCTTAGAGCTTGTGTAATCGATTTTGGTGGCAATTGGGATTCACATTTATCCCTTATTGAGTTTTCTTACAACAATAGCTACCACACAAGTATCAACATGGCTCCATTCGAAGCTCTCTATGGTCGTAAGTGTCGTTCTCCTATCTGTTGGAGTGAGATTGGTGAAGCACAAATCACTGGTCCCGAGTTAATTCAAGAAACATCCGACAAGATTATTCAAATCCGTGACAATATTCGAGTAGCGAGGAGTCGACAAAAGAGTTATGCCGACAAACGTCGAAAACCCTTGGAATTCCAAGTCGGTGACCTTGTTCTTCTAAAGGTGTCTCCATGGAAGGGTGTGATCCGTTTTGGAAAGAAAGGCAAGTTAGCACCTCGTTATGTTGGTCCATTCAAGATCCTTGAAAGGATTGGGAAAGTGGCTTACAAGCTCGAGTTACCTCCATCTCTTGGCAATGTGCATCCTACATTTCATATATCAAATCTAAAGAAGTGTCTCGCTGATGAAAATCTCCATATACCGCTTGACGACGTGCGCATTGATGAAACGATGCACTTCGTTGAGAAGCCGGTGGAAATTATGGATCGTGAAGTCAAGCAGCTCAAGCGAAGTCGCATTCCTATAGTCAAAGTTCGTTGGGAATCTAAGCGTGGTCCTGAGTTCACTTGGGAACGAGAAGACCAAATGAAGCTCAAGTACCCCCATCTTTTTACTAATAATGTTGTTCCCTCTAGCTAAATTTCGGGACGAAATTCTCTCAACATGGGGAGACTGTAACATCTCGGATTTTTAGTATTCCTATTTCAATTCAATATAATGCAATTTCAAGTTCTATACTCGTGCAATGTCTCATTATTTTCTCGCCGTAAATTTAATGCAATGATTCTATACAAATTCGCAAGTTTTACTCGATTATTTACATTTAAACGCTATACAAGAAACTATTTGGTACAAACTTTTTAAACCTGAAAAGTCAAGGACTAAAGTTGAAAAATATCAAGAAAACCCTAGTTAGCACGGTCGTGCTTCATCCTAGCACGGTCGCGCCAAGTGCTTTGGCACGGTCGCGCCTATCTTGGCACGGTCGCGCCTGCGTAACAGTCGAAACGTAAATGCAGTTTCAAAACGCCCGATTGTTCGAAATTCAAAACCGATACGTTTCATTTTCATTGACAAAGAAAATAATTTTGCCATTTACGATCATTACCATTCGATTGCATATTCTCTCAAGAAAAACGTCCAAATTATCTCCCAAGCCTCGAATCTCTGTTTTCGATCAAAATCCTACCAATTATTCAAGGGACTCGATCCTCCGATCATTTCTAAGGTTTCTAAAGGGTTGGATCAGCCGGAATCGTAGCAGAAGCCGCCGGAAGCCAATCTTGCCGTCGCCGGAACTCCCTTCTTCTGATCGCTATCAATTCCCTTCTTTTTGAGGTAATTAAATCATCCCTCTCTTTCGTTTCGGTCCATGTATAAAAAGCCCTCCGTCAATTCGGGCTTTCATTACAAGAATCATTCAGAACCAGAATCCTTTTTATAAGAAAAATGGTTTAATCGGAATCACTCCTAATCATGTTATTAATACAATTAAAATATCTCAGAACACTCGTAATAACCCATAAATGAAAAGCCCTAACAATTTCACCAATTAAAATACAAGAAATTCTCGATTCGTGTCTGAATTGGAATAGACACGGTCGCGCTAATCATTTAGCGCGGCCGTGCCTCTTTTAGCGCGGCCGTGCCGTTTATCAGCGCGGTCGTGTCCTCCTGTCCAGACCTTGTCATGCCCTCTGGGCTAGTCCCTGTTGTGTCCAAAGATCATAGACACGACCGTGCCGGGCCAAGGCACGGTCGTGCCTGTCAAACTTGTCTAGATTGTGCTCCTGTTGATCAACCCGGTCGCGCCCCGACTAGCGCGGTCGCGCCCGTGGCTTGAGCACGATCGTACCCTTCCGAGGCACGGTCGTGCCCTTCCGAGGCACGGTCGTGCTAGACTCAGAATTTTTAACAGAATTTCAATTTTATATATATTAATCAGTAAACATTACAGATTTTATAAAAATATGTTTTCTGTATTTAAAAATAGATTAAAAGTTTAATCTTGGCACAAAAATAATTTATTTAAAATTTTAATTAAAAGTTTATAAAAATTAAATTAATATTTATTATCTTACACTTAAATGATATCTTAAAAAAATTAAGTTACAAAATTTATAAATAAATGAGATAATGATTATTTATTTAATTTACACTTTAAATCAAAATCATTTATTTATTTATACTTAATTACAATTAATATTTACATTATTTCATAAACTATAATTATATATTTATTTATTCAAATCAAACCAAATTAAATTGTTTCAAATATATTTTACTTCAAACTCTATATAATTTATTCAATACTATTTTTAATACAAATCAATAGTTTTATACCCAAATTCAACTTTCATTCTAGACTTAAACCTTATGCACTATTTGATACAACATACATTACTCTTTAGGTTGATTTGTGCACTCGAGGATCTTTATTTTTCTATCTATTATCCTTGTTCGCTACACCTCCTTATCATGTGAGTATTCACAACCCCTTTTTCTCTTTTACACTTTTGGGGTGGAACATGAACTCTATACTCATTACACATTTACATTTACACAAACAACACAAGTGCAAAAATCCTATATACATACATGTGTGCAAAAATTTAAGCTTTATGCCCGAGTGCTAGGTGTGTTAACCTTTGTATGCTCTTATGTACAATCATTAACTATACAAGCCGACGGTTTTCAATGATGGATCTATTGAGTCTGACAAACCCACCCATGGTACGCGGTGATTGAAACCGACAACACACTTTGTTTTGCATGCTAGTTACAAGGTTTGATTGTACATTTGGTTACACAATAGTTACTCCCCATAAACGCCTTATTTATCATGTCATGTAAAGGATTTGTTTTCATCTATATGCTATCTATATACAACTGTGTTATACTCACCAACTTTTTAGTTGACTTTATTTTATTCATGTTTCAGGCCCCAATATGTGAGATTGATTCAAGACGTGTTCAACATAGGATTTGGACTTAGCAAAATAAATCAAGAATTTTATGAGTTGTTATGTTTATTGTTTGAGTTTGGTCTTGTACTTGGATTTCTTGTAATGCAAAATTTGACTTTAATATATATTTCAATTTAGTCAACCATGTGCTATGAACAGTCTTACATGTCCCGCCCCGATGATTCCGCCATCGGTCGGGGTGTGACAACGACCGTATAGCATTTCGTTCACGGTCGTGACAGAAAAATCAGAGATATTGTTTATAAAAGAACATGAGTTTCAGACCAAGTCTCGCCCGAATGGAGATTAGTATGGGCGAGATAGTCTTATGCCTGTTGAAAGCATATAAGTAACATCCCAAACGCAAGCAAGACCAAATGAACAAAAGGGAATCTGAAATAGACTCATGGTATACAACTATCCCATCCCGTCATTTTAATTGTCCTCAATTAAATCCTAGGTGCCAAAACAAACTTTCATAGTTGATTCCGTTCAAGCATACATGATTTCAAAAACCAAGGTGAGAAAGAGAAATTTCCAATTTTTGCTATTATACCTGGTAAAAGCATGTTAATATCAACAAAACTCATGTTACCCTCAAAATTGGGTGAACCAACCCGCAGAAACATCACTATCAGTGAACAATCCAAACATCTCATATGCAAATCTATATTCAAAACCGACAAAAATCCGACAAACCATACCCAAATTGAAAACGAAACAGACATGAAACTAAAACTACACATAGACATCCTCACAAGACTAGATTAAAGCTAAAACATGACAAAGCAAGACAGAAAACAACCAAGATGAAAAAGTTGGGATACATACCTGATAACCGACAATGTAAAACACAAAAAGTTCAGAAAACCGAAGACCCTTGGAAACCCGCTGCAGAAATTTCAAGCTTGGTGGCTATGGTGGTTAAGAGGTGGATTTGGGGGTTAGGGTTTGGTAATCGCCGGAGGTAGAAATGGTGAAGTGTGTGTGTGATTTGGGGAAGAAAGGGGGGTTTTCTTTTTTTTATTTCTGCGTCTGACAGTACATCGCGTAGCGCGACGGATTTAATGTAAATGTCGCGTAACGCGACGTGAATAATTTGGCAAAAGCTTCGCATTCCACTCGCGTAGCGCGAGGGGTTTAATGTAAGTGTCGCGTAACGCGACGGGTGTCATTTGGCAGAAAGTTTCGAGCTTTTCCATGCCTTAACCAATTTTTCCATATTTTCCCAAATAATTCTCTTGACTAAAAAAATTAATAATCCAAAAAAAAAAGAACTCAAAAATAACCACAATGGTACATACTCTACACCTGGGATTTCACCCAAGACTCCTAAACATCAATCTTCTCGGGAGTTTCAAGGGAGATCTCCTCCCTCTCGTTCTCATCCAACGTTCCTCCGATATAGTGCTTCAATCGATGGCCATTAACCTTCCACGTGCTACCATCAATATCATTTTGCAATTCGATTGCACCATACGGGAATACCTCTTTCACTACATAGGGACCCGTCCACTTGGATTTT
Organism: Smallanthus sonchifolius; assembly: GCA_023525975.1. Classification (NCBI taxonomy): domain Eukaryota; kingdom Viridiplantae; phylum Streptophyta; class Magnoliopsida; order Asterales; family Asteraceae; genus Smallanthus; species Smallanthus sonchifolius. Next base: position 1,130,022 of record CM042042.1, read on the forward strand.
AGCTTTCCCCCAAACAACTTCAATCGGGAATTGTAAAGTAAAACCCGATCACCCTTCTTAAACTCCTTCAACCCCTTCAATCTTCGATCATGCAACGTTTTAGATTTCTCTTTAATGCTCAATGAACGAGCATACGCCGCATCACGAAGGGCTTCCAACTCATGGATTTGGAAAAATCGTCTCCTTGCCGCTTCGGTAAGATCAAGGTTTACCGTTTTAAGCGCCCAAAGCGCTTTATGCTCAAGCTCAACGGGGAGATGACAAGCTTTGCCATAGACGATCATGAAAGGTGTGGTTCCTAAAGGGGTTTTGTAAGCGGTTCTAAACGCCCACAACGCATCGTCTAGCTTGTCGGATCAATCCTTCCGACTTTTCCCAACCGTTTTCTCGAGGATCCTCTTCACTCCTCGGTTCACATTCTCCACTTGACCGCTTGTTTGAGGATGGTAAGCGGTCGACAAACGATGAGTGACCCCGTAGCGTTCAAGAGCCTTTTCTAACATTGTGTTACAAAAGTGCGTGCCACGGTCACTAATAAGAGCTCTAGGAGTTTCGAACCGGCTAAACAATTTCTTCAAAAATCTCAACACACCTCGGGCATCATTAGTGGGTAAAGCTTGTCCCTCTACCCACTTGGAAACGTAATAAATTGCCACGAGAATGTACCGGTTCCCTCTAGAGACGGGGAACGGTCCCAGAAAATCAATGCCCCAAACATCGAAAACTTCAAGAACTTGAATTGGGTTTTGGGGCATTTCATCTTTGGATGAGATATTACCTGTACGTTGACACGGGTCACATTGTTTAACAAACTCAAGGGCATCCTTCACCACCGAAGGCCAATAAAAACCACAATCAAAAACTTTTTGGGCGGTGGTGTGGTGACCATGATGACCTCCCGTTAGGCCCTCATGACAATGCCTAAGGATTTCTAGACCCTCCTTCTTGCTCACACATCTCCTAAGCACTCTATCACTCCCTATACGATAAAGATACGGGTCATCCCAAACATATTTTCCCGCATCCCGGAAGAACTTCCTCTTCTGTTGAGTAGTCATCCCCTCGACAACAACTCCATGAGCAAGGTAATTTGCCAAATCAATGAACCATGTCATACCTTGCTTCTCAGCTTCTACAAAATCAACCGATTCATGAGGGAATCTATCTCCAATCGCCTCCTCACGAATCTCCCTCCTTTCCGGACCCTCTAATCGGGAAAGATGATCAGCGGCTACATTCTCTGCGCCCTTCTTATCCTTGATCTCAATATCAAACTCAGACAGCAAAAGGATCCATCTAATCAAACGGGGTTTGGCATCCTTCTTTGCTAAAAGGTATCGCAATGCCGAGTGATCGGTAAAAACTGTGGTCTTAGAGAGCACGAGATAGGACCGGAACTTATCAAAGGCAAAGACTACAGCTAGAAGCTTTTTCTCTGTAGTGGTGTAATTTTCTTGAGCATCATTAAGAGTCTTACTAGCGTAGTATATCGGGTGAAAATGTTTCTCACGCCTTTGGCCTAAAACCGCCCCTACGGCTTGGTCACTAGCATCACACATGAGCTCAAACGGTAAGCTCCAATCGGGGGCAACTAAAATGGGGGCACTAACCAACTTCTCCTTCAAAAATTCGAATGCCCTAAGGCATTCCTCATCAAACACAAACGGGGTATCCTTCTCTAGAAGATGGGTCATGGGGCGGGTGATTTTGGAGAAATCCTTAATGAAACGCCTATAGAAACCCGCATGACCGAGGAAACTCCGAATTGACTTAACACTAGTGGGTGGTGGGAGTTTACTAATGGTTTCAATCTTAGTTTGATCCACCTCTATTCCCACTCTATAGATCTTATGCCCTAACACTATCCCCTCAGTCACCATGAAGTGACACTTCTCCCAATTGAGCATTAACTTAGTCTCCTCACATCTCCTCAACATCCTCTCAAGATTCGATAGACAATGATCGAACGAGCTACCATAAACCGAGAAGTCGTCCATGAAAACCTCCATAGATGACTCTATCATATCCTGAAAGATAGCTACCATACACCGTTGGAATGTAGCAGGAGCGTTACACAACCCGAATGGCATGCGACGATAAGCATAAGTGCCATAGGGGCACGTAAATGTGGTCTTTTCCTGATCTTCCGGTGCAATGGGGATCTGGAAATAACCTAAAAAACCATCCAAGAAGCAGTAAAACTGCTGGCCTGCTAAACGCTCTAGCATCTGGTCAATGAACGGAAGGGGAAAGTGATCCTTCCTAGTGGCATCATTAAGTCGCCTATAATCGATGCACACTCGCCAACCAGTAACCGGTAGGTATGAGCTCGTTCTTCTCATTGGTCATAACAGTCATCCCCCTTTTCTTAGGGACAACCTGAGTCGGGCTCACCCAAGACGAGTCGGATATGGGATAAATGAGACCCGCATCCATGAGCTTCAAGACCTCCTTCTTCACAACCTCTTGCATATTGGGATTTAAACGTCTCTGAGGTTGTACCACCGGCTTATACTCATCCTCCATGAGTATCCGATGTGTGCAATAAGCCGGGCTGATGCCCTGGATATCTGTGAGTCTCCAAGCAATGGCTTTCTTATGTGTCTTCAACACCTCAAGCAACCGACTCTTCTCCCCCTCATTCAACCTAGAAGAAATCACAACGGGTAGAGTGGAATCCTCTCCTAGGAACGCATACTCCAAATGGGACAGTAAGACCTTAAGCTCTAAAGGTGGAGGTGCTTCTATCGATGGTTTATTACTCTCCTCTCTCAACTCACTAACCTCCAAAACTTCCGGAATCAACGGGATGCTATCCTCAATGGCTTCTACATCTCCCTCACTATCATCTACTAACAAATCAACCCCGCACACATAATCTACACATCGGTCAACTCGCGATATGAAAGAATTTATGAAGTAAACGGAGTGGCACGGATCACTAAAGTCGTCTTGACTACCCGGATGTCTCATTGACTTAACAACCTCAAACGTGACATTCTCATCACCTACTCTAAGAGTGAGCTTCCCGTCAAAGACATCAATGATCGCCTTCGCGGTACGTAGGAATGGACGCCCCAAGATGATAGGAACAGAGTCATCAGCCTCCATGTCGAGAATCACGAAATCAACGGGGAAAACAAATTTATCAACCTTAACTAACAAGTTCTCCAAGATACCCCGTGGACATTTAACCGATCGATCAGCAAGAGAAAGTGTCATGCGCGTTGGGGTCAGATCACCGAGGGCTAGCTTCTCGTATAGAGAATATGGCATCAGATTGATGCTAGCACCTGAATCTGCCAACGCGTGTCTCTGAATGTCACCACCAAACAGACACGGGATTGTAAAAATACCCGGGTCTGTCAATTTCTCCGGTAGCTTGTTCAGAATCACCGCCGAACAACCCCCACTCAAGGGGATATTTGAAATCTCTCCCAGCCGATCCTTACGCTTCAACAGATCTTTTAAAAATTTCGCATACTTCGGCATATGCTGAAGGGCCTCAATAAATGGTAGATTGATTTTTAACTGTTTAAAAATTTCCAGAAAATGCCCATACTCCTTAGCATGTTTCTGATGAGCTAAACGAGCAGGGTATGGAAGACGGGAATGATCAATTTCGGGAATAGGCTTAAACCCTACAGGCTTCTTTTCTACCGGCTTCTCTACTGGAGACTCACTGTCCGGTGCTGTACTTGCTGGGACTGGCCTCATGTGCACCCCTCCAGGAGTCTCCATTTCAATCTCCTCATCTACCGGCTCTTCATCCTCAATCTCTACCGGTGACCTATCTATATCTATTCCTCTACCACTACGGTAGTGACTGCTTTTAGTTGGGCGTTTGGATTGGGTTGAGTACTACCTGAAAACTGGCCCTGAGGCCTTTCACCTAAACGCCTAGCAATGTCACCAACTGAACGCTGAAGATCAAGGAATGCGGATTGTTGATTTTTCAGAAGAATGTCATGTTCTGCCAGAGTTTTCTGAGTGTTGGCATCCTTAGCAACTAACTGTGTCAACAACTCCTCTATCTTACTCATGTTGTTACCACTACCTCCTACCGAAGGATTTCCTGAATTTCCACTAGAAGACTGACTCTGCCCCTAGTTCTGAGGAAAATTTGACTGGAAACCAGGGGGATTACCGGAAGATCGCCAATTGAAGTTTGAGTGATTCCTCCAATTTGAGTTGTAGGAATTTCCAAACGGATTAGTGGGAACTCGGTTTTGGCCTCCTACGAAATCTACTTGCTCTTGATTCAACACTAAACACTCAGAAGTGGCGTGACCGCCCCTACAGATCTCACATCTATCAACCTTCATCTTCAACTCCTTAACATCCTTCGACAAGGCTTCAAGTGCAGCAGCCACACTAGCGTCCATATTAACATGGTGAATACCCCTCGTAGATGAGGATGAACTAGTGATAGGAGTGGAATTCCTATTGGCTGACCGCTGCTCATATTCGGCCTGAGCAAAACTCTCAAACAAGTCATTGCACTCGGCCACATCCCTCTTTCCCATAAGGTGGCCTCCTGCAGAAGTATCAAAGCGGGCACGAGTCTCATAAGTAAGACCATTGTAGAATTTCTCTACAAGGGCCCAGTCAGATAAACCATGTTGGGAGCATCTGCTAATCAGATTCTGAAAACGCTCCCAGGCAAGATAGTAAGGCTCATCAGATGCCATCCGGAACGAATGGATCTCATCACGAAGGCGGGCTGCCTTAGCAGGTGGGAAGTATTTCTTAAGGAAACCTTCACGAAGGATAGCCCAAGTTGTGAAAGTCCCAGGAGGGTGTGAATCCAGCCAAGTGGCGGCTCTTCCTAAAAGAGAAAACGGGAACAACTGAAGGAAGATAGCATCCTCAGTGGCACCTTGTAGGTTGAAAGTACCGCAGATACGAGTAAGGCGGGCAATGTGTGATGGAGCATCCTCATCATCACGACCATGAAATTGGCAGTTGTTGATTGCAGTCATGATGTATGAAGGTATTTGCCAAGAGTTTTCATTAGTGATACTCGGAACTGTGATGGGATTGTTAACTCCCGTAAAACCCTCGGTGGATTGTTGGTGAACGGTTCGACGGATGGCCATTTCAGGATGAACGAGTGGTGGACTAGAAGGAGTGGGTGGTCTAGATGGTGGAGAAGAATCAGAAATGGGCGAATTGGTGGAAGAACTAGCAGGTGAAGGTGAAACACTTACCTCGCTTGACGTCTCCTCTGAATATTCCTTGGAATCGGTGTGCGAATCCAGCGAAATTTCTGGTACTGGTCCTTGCGAGCGCAAATGTGGCATAAACTGCAAAGAAAGAAAAGAACGTGTAAGAAACAAATATAAGAAGAACAAAATAAAAAAAAATAAAAATATACAAATATGTGCAGATAAATTAAAACGAACTAATTTATGCAAATCTTTTATGAAGTCCCCGGCAACGGCGCCAAAAACTTGATGTGGTTAAAGTAGTTTGAATTTAATGACTCAAAACAACCTAAATAAAACACTACGTAATACTCTAGACTCTCTAAACAACTAAACTACCGACAAGCAAGTGAACCTATCGAATGTAGTAAAGCTTAAGTAAGTCCGGATATCGAACCCACGAGACTTCTAAAGAAAAACACGAATTAGACTCGATTAAATATCTACACAATACAATTTGAAAACAGGTGATGAATTAATGGGGGGGGGGGGGGTTTAACAAAACTCTAGAAATTAAATAATTAAAAATAAACAAAGACGGTGAACGAAACAAATGAAGATTAACAAACACAATTAGCAACGATAAACAGATGATAATAAAAGCACTACCTAGGTTTGAATCCTATGCACGGTTGACAGATCTGTTAACGGTAATGGAACTGATATGAAACCGGGATCTTAAAATGCTACACTCCCAAAACAACTTAGAGAACCTTTGACCCTTCTCAAGAGTTAACAACTAAGAGGCCTAAGAGCCGTTAAATTACCGGTTGGATGGAAATCTCTCACAAGTTTTCCAATTCTACACTAAAGTACCCAAATGACAATCTACCTCACAGCGCGAAAATCACAATACACAAACGTGTAAGGAGTAACTATGGAATTCCCTATTGCATTCGGTGAACAACCATGACAGGTAAACTAGGTAAAACTTCTCACAAAGGTTTTAATCTAGCAATTTATCACGCTCGACACACAGACAATTTCTCACCTCACAGCTATCGAAATTGGTTGAATATTTAGATTAATTACCTCACGACTCCGTTCCTAAGGAATACTACGTCTAGCAACCATCCACTAATCGAAAACACAAAGTAGACGATCTGGCATGTACCTAATGTGCGAAAGACATTCACTCAAGTACACGAGGATTAACGAAAACAATCATCAAACAATCCTAAATACGCGTTTACATGCAACAAGAAATACCATAGTCGTTACTTTATTGCTCAATCATGAATCAAGTTCCAAAACCGAAAACTAATTGTCTCGACCATACATATTCATCAAAACCTAGGTAGTCCAAGAATTCTAGCCAAAAATACTCATAAACACAGAATTTATCATCAAACTAATCATCCAAGAACACATGACAAATTGAAATAACGCAAAGAACGCAAAACCGAATGATTAACACCCGAGGGAATCGATCCCAGTGATCCCTAGCTTCAATCCTTGCCTTGTATCCTGTGAAATCGCCAACCGGAAGCTTGTAAAATCGCCCTTATCGCCCTTAGCCGTCGTCTGTCGTCTGTCACCCTTTTAGGGTTTCTAATTTTTAGGTTTTAAAACAATTTATGCGAAAAACCACCCGTCGCGTTGCCCGACGGGATCTTGCATACCCCTCGCGTAGCGCGAGGGCCCCAGAAAAGACAAAACAGTCGGGAAATCATTAAAAGGGCATTTCTGACATTTTACAATCCTCGCGTAGCGCGAGGTAATTCCAACACTTGTCGCGCTACGCGACAGGGGTAAAAATCCAGAAAGTTTCGGAAACTCGTTCTTCTTCGTTTTCAATCATATCTGCTTCCTTTGTGACCTAACAACCAAAATATATAGAAATATTAAGTACAAGCAGTTATAGAAGAAAACCGAAGCAAAACAAACACAAAGTGGGAATAAAATTGACAGTAAAATGCATGTATTTTGCAATACATCAACCAACTTGACTAATCAACATGGTTACTAGTAGTTATGGAAATCACTCAGTCACAGGTTTGAAACGGAACGGGCTGGGTCGACCCAAAGATCTTTTTGTTTGAAACTACTGAGAATAATTAGAGTCAACAAAACCTGTACTATTTCATTGATATTCTAATTTTTAACTAAACTAATTTATGAGGTTTAATGCATTAAAATACATGTGGCTTGTCGCTCTGCACGCTCGCCCCTTCAGTTTCCTTTTAGCGTTTCACGTTTTAACGTTTCAGTTTTCAAGGCGGGAAGCAGGCATGATAAATCAAAAATTTCACTTGGGTAGCGGAGCGGACTGTAGAGATGTTAAAAGAACGGGCCAAAATCCTCGGTAATACATGTAATTTGTTTTCCTAAATGGGGGCCGAAAAAATTTTGAGGCCCATAAGTAGGGCTTATTTTCTTTCTTATGTTTTGAAACACCAATAACAGTTACAATGTCAACTAACTTATATAATTTTCCAAACATTTATCCAATAGTATCATTACAATTAATATTGTAACTAATTTATCTAAGGGTTGTGCTAGTCATTCCCCTTTCCCTTGTTTTTACTTGTCATACCCCCTTCCGGATCTATCAAATCTCACCTTGTTAAAAGATATGGAAATCGAAAACTGTCCAAGCATTGATTCTTCCTTTCTTGGTGGGCTTTGGCATCCCAAATTGTGTTTCCGTAAAATAGGGGGGGGGGGGGAGGGGTGAAGAAGCCCTTCTCAGAGTAATAACTTTTTAATGAGATTAAACTAATATATTGTTACATGTTCCAATTTCACACCGCCTATTAATAGCTTAAACTTTTTAATATTAGAGGGTTAAGTGGATGGATTCTCATTAGCTAAGTCGTTCTGAGACAACCAAATATGATTCTTCGTATTTTGTATATTTGTGAAATTGTTGCAAATACAGATCTTAATTATTGATTTTTTTTCACTTGTTAAGTTCTGGTTTTTTTTGCAGTTAATATTTTTATCACATTGACTTTCAGTTTGACAAATTTAAGAATCTATTCAAGAGGCCTGTAACTTGGATTCCTAGTTTAATCTGATCCTGTCTTAACAATAACTTTTTTTAATCACATGAAAATATGAATCCCATATGTGCATTCTTTTAAAAGAACAGGGTGTTAATTTATAACTTTTTACTTGTTTTGAGAATCTCTATGTCTCCTTTTCAAATAACTTACATTTAAACTATATTTCTAATAATTACTTCTTTTTTTTATAGGGATTAGTGATTGGTTGAACTCAAAGAAGAAAGAGTTTATAGTTTTATAGCAAGAGACAACTTATGTTGGAACTCATTCTCAATAATCCCACCTATGCAAAGGCGGCTCCTAGAGGTAGCAATATGGGCGGGACACATGGGTTGCATAACGGGTCAAAACATGTTTAGGTTGAAATGGGTCATTTTTAGTACAGGTTGGTTTATTGTCTAGTTTTCTTGTATTTTATATAATAACTAATATGATAATGATGATTACTAAAACAATATTATTACAATAATAGTCTAATTTTTAATAAAGGGATTTAAGAACTATGCATTAAAAATAGACTTTGGATGACTTTTAGTTTTTTTTACATGCTCTTATTTTACCTAGTTTGTTATTATTATTATTTTTATCACGTTTAATATAAAACAGAAACAAAATAGACCCATTCTTAAGTAAATGGGGTCTAAACAGAACCCAAATAGACCAACAGCCTTACCCGTGTTTAATCACCTTACTAACTTCCACAAGTTGCATGATTACATGACTGATCTTGCTACAAAATACAAAAATTGCAGATTGATTAGTCCTTTCTGCAATGAGGTTTATACATATGATCCAGTTAACATCTAAAACATCCCCAAGACCAATGTGGAAAGTTATGTTAAGGTATGTTGGATTTCAGTTTTTTAGATCTGGATTGTTACTTGTTTATTTATTTGTGTTTTTTTAGTGATTTGATTGTTGAAACTTGTTACTTCCACATTTTGTGAATTCATATATTTTGGCTTTGAAAGATTTGGCAAATATTCCCTAATTGCATGTCAATTTGATTATCCTTTGTAGGATCGGTGAATATAAGATGGTTCTATTCTAGTTGAGATTGACGAAAACAATCACAACTAAGCAATGTAAACAAATAAACAAGAAGAATACTGATAAATGCAATTTGTATTAAGCTTCAAAAATTACAAGATTACAGAGAAAACTCTTAAGAAAAAGCACGCGTATACAATGACTCTAAGTACTACTTATATAGTAACTTAGAATCAAGACAGACCCTTGATTCTAAAGATCAGATCTAACACAAGCCGTTGATCTTGTATTGAAGCTATTCTACATGTAACGACAATAAATACTACAAAAGTTATTTTTACCCAAACGTCTTCTTAGGCATCATTGCTTGAGTCCTTGGAAGAAGAGCGTCGTTGTCTTTTATTGTCTTGCACCAGTAACATTCTTTCTGCGTGGAGTGTGTCAGTGTTGCAGCAGAAAGTTGTCAGTGGTAATGGTTGCTTTATCGAAGCCAGTCAGCTGCAACGTTTGATCTTAAGAGGGAATGACTATCAGCAGCAATGTTGTTGATCAGCAGCAAGACACAACTGTCCACAGCTGCTGATGATTTGCCTATCAGCAGCAACTTTGGTCTTCAGCAGATAAAGCTATCCGCAGCAGATTTGTTTTTCAGCAGAAGAACAAGTATCCGTTGCAGATAAGCTTATCCGCAGCAGTTTGTCGATCTGCAGCAAACTCTGAGGTCCACAGCATTTGTACTTAGAGAATTTTGTAGCCATCAGTCTTTATTTCTACAAACTCCCCTAGACTGATGCTACCAAAATTTTCTTACTGCTTTTGCTGCTGAAGCTTTTTCATGTTGCATACTATCCTTTCTACCTCATAGCCTCTTGGGTCCTGGCTGGGATTGTTTAGAGGAATCTCAGATAGAGTCTTTATGTCTTTGCTTAACATTTTGAAGATGACCTTGCTTGAACATATCATCTTCTGTCCTTTAACATCAATCAAGATAAACTCATTGGTATCAACCTTGAAGGACCAATTGGTGAATGAAGAATGGGATTGAAGAGGTTTGGCATCAATGATTACATCTTTACTAGGGTTGAAGTGATGTTTGATTGCTAGCAAAAGATGTCTCCCACCTTCATTCTCTGGCTTATGGGCTTCACTCAACTCCAATATTCTTCTTAGATCTGAGTCTGGGAGTTGCAGTACCTCATCAACATATTTATAGATAGATCTTTTCAGTTCTTCCTTTCCCCTGAAGACTTCAAACCATTTTTCTTGAGTGTTGTAGAACCAGACAACTATTTCTCTTGAGTCTTCTGGTGTAATGGTAGGTTTGGTTTTCTTCTTGGAAGGCTGCTGATAAGGAGGAGTTGGGTGGAGGGATTTGAACTTTTTGTGAAGAGAGGAATGAGGTCTAGGCTGGAGAGTGGAAGTATGTGGGAGGAGGAAGTAGTGGATGAGGGAGAAGGCTTGGGTTTCTTTGATTTGTGTTTAGCAGTTTGAGTTATCACCCTTTTCTTGGAGCCTGTCTTCCCCAATCTTTCTTCCTCTTCCTTTTTGACTTTGGAGTACAAGGCTTGCAAGTTCATGAAACTCATGAGGCCTAGCCTTTTTCCACTTTCTCCTCTGGCCTTCAGGAAGCCAGTCATGACCTTCCTTTCTTCATGGGTCCTTATGTTGAATGCAATGGTCTTCTTGGATTTTTGCTTGGCTTTTTCTTCTTCTTCTTCTTCATCCCTTTTCTTATTTGCCAATTGACCTTGCTGACCCATGAAGGCTCTGTAGATTTCTTTATTTGATAGTTTCTCAAGTTAGTCTGCATCCTCACCTTGAGAAATTAGAGCCGCTATCCATTCTTCTCTTATTTCTTTGGCTAGTTCAGAATCAGTTATTCTGAACTTAGCCTCTTCCCTTTTCTTCTTCTCCCTTTCTTCTTCTTCTTTATTAAACTGTTCCTGCAGTTGAAGAGCTAGGGCTTCATCTTCTTGTAATTGAGAAGCTGCAGGAAATCTGGCTTTGAGATCATCCAATTGTTTAGCATACAACTGGATTTGTTGTTCTCTGAAGAGCATGACAGCTTTTCTTTCTTGAATTTTTCTTAGCTCTGCCATCTCCTCTTCATCTCTTCTTCTTCTTTCCTCCCTTTCCCTTTGCTCTTTCATCATTCTCTCCTTCACCTCTTCAGTCATTACTCCCTTTCCCTTGGCTTTGGTTGATGCCTCTGCTTCAGCTTCATGGATCACAACAGCAGATGTTTTAGATACTGTTGGGATCTCTGCTTCAGCTTTATTGACAGTTTGTGGATGAGGGAAGTTTTCTTGCTTCAGCTATATAAAGCCAATGTAACAGTATGTAGGAACATCATGAATGAAATTATGAATATCTAAATTCTCTCTTAAATTCTTCTTGGTTTCTTTCTTTTTGCTTTGGCCAACGATTAATCCGTTGGAACCACAACATAGTAGTAGTAATAGTAGCAGTAGCTAAGAGTACTAAATTATTGGAACAATAGTAGTAGTAGCGGTAGTGATAATAAGTGACGATTTTGTAAGTTGGACTCGGCCCAACTGGATCCAACGTAATCAGCAATGGCCCATGGAGTCAATCAGTCAAACGAGTTGATCTTTACTCGTCGGAGACAAATGGAGTTCACTTCCGGCCACCGTGCCGCCGTTGCCAATTCCGGCGAACAAAATAAATTCAAACGAAGAAACTATTCGATTTTCGAAGTACCTTCGAGCCTCTTCGATTCCTGTCGCTTAATTGAATTGCTTTCACCTTCTGAACGCACTACCACCACCGGAAATACTTCAGACGAAATCAAGGCGAAGGCGGCAGAGGAGAAGAATATCAGTTGTACTGAGAGACGGACGTGTTATACTTGTAAATACAGTTTCGTTTCACTTCATGAGCAGCGGTCTCACTTCAAGTCCAATTTTCATCGATTCAATGTCAATTCTCTTAACCTAATTTGATCTATGGGTGTTTTCATTCATGCTCCCTCACACAACCGAAAACTACTATTTGATGGTGAAAATTCATGCTTCAAATGCCAGAAAAATGTTATCAGACACATCCCATTAACAGTTCAGAGGCCAACATTCCAGGAAGCTCAACGGTTGTATAAAATATTGACACAAATCTCTACCGAACCATACGAAGAAACATTACCTGTTATTAAAGAAGATTCAACTAGTACATTTGGCAAAGAAAACACAAATAATAACCTAGAAATTGAGAATCTTTCTGAATATGATTTTTTTTAAAATGTGCAAAGAGTTCATATGTCATTACCTTTACATGAAGCAGCAAAAGCTGGAAACGCAGAGAAAGTTCTAGAACTACTAGAACAAGGTTTTGATCCTTGTGTTGTAGATGAAAGGGGACGGACGGCTTATAGGCTTGCAGCTGGAAAAGAAGTTAGGAATACGTTTAGACATATGATGGCGTTGAATCCGAATAAGTGGGATTGGCAAGCTGCTAAAGTGCCTAGCCCATTAACACAAGCAATGGAAGAATCTCAGAACGCTAAGCAGGTATATTCTGCAGTTTATAGTTACGTGCATTTTTTTCTGCTTAATAATATACTTAATCGAGTAGAGTGATCTGAAATCACAACATTTAGAGGTGCGGCTAGATGGGTGGGTCGGGTAACGGGTCAAACCAGCCATCCAGGTTGGTTTAGCCCGCAAACACTTTTATTATCCCTTTTTAAAGTTTTATTATAAATAAATAATGTGCTAGTTGTAACTACAAAGACAAACTAAATGTTTAAGTGGAACAATTTAGGAAGTTGTATGCATTCCAATATTCCATTTAGACTTTGGGTGCGTTCCCTTCTAGCTAATTTTTTTTTATTCGCTACACATTTGAGATAAAGAACAACCCGAATCAACCGATCATAAGTAAATGGGTTCATATCGCCACCTAGGTAGCATCAATTGTGTTTCATCTGGGTTTGAGTCAAGGAATGTATTCAGTTCTCTGATAATTTCTGTGATATGGAATAAAATACTATGATTATGAAAGTGATCCGTTGTCTCGTGGTTACTTATACCCAACTTTATAGTTTGTTTTTCAGGCAAATAAAGATGCTAAAAGGCAGGGGGCCCTAAGAGGGGGGGGGGGGAGGGGGGGGGAGGGGGGGGAGGGCGACCGTCCGGTCCGGGGCCCGGTCTCCTAAGGGGCCCGTAGTTTTTAAAAAAAAATTTACTTGAGTTTGACCCTCTAGATTGTCTCCACCAGTTACATATTTCATGTTTTAGAATATTACAAAAGCTTGAGTTAGATGGGTTGATTTTAAATTACCTGTTAATGCTCTTCCACGCAAGGAGGTTGCAGGTTCGATTCCTGCAGCCTTCCTTTTTATTTTTCTTCTTTTTAAAATAGATCATTGCTCCTCCTAACTTTAGTTAAACTACAAAAGTCACCCACAACTTTGTAATTATTAATCTGACACCCCTGACTTTGCGAAAATGACATAACTAACCCCTAACTTTATAAATTGGTAATTTGACACTTCTCCCCCCCACTTTGGTAAAATGGCAAAACTCACCCCTAGCTTTGTAAATTGTTAATTTTACCACCTCAAGTTTAACGAATTTATCGTTTCAATGTTAACTCCTATTCGCGCCACAATTTATCTATTTTTCGAACTCCATGACCGAGTCGTGGCAACTTCATACGTTTCTTTTATGTACTATTAACCCACTTAGAAATTAAAAAAATGCCCACTACTTGTATTATCCATTTATCTTATTAACCCACTTATAAATTTAAAAAAGCCCACTAGATTTTCAAACTTACTAAAAAATAACAAAATAATCGTTATTCGTTTAGTTTTTTATTATGCCATTATGAGTTTATATTATGGGGCCCGTTTTTTTAAATGTCCCGGGCCCAAAACATTTTGAGGAATTTCAGGACCGACCCTGCTAAAAGGAAAGCAAGAGCCAAAGAGTTGAAGCAGCTACGCAAAGCTACAGAAAAGAAGGCTAATGTATTAATTTTATTTCATTATTTCATGAAACGTGATAAATAATGCAATCTTCAATCTAAATCCTTTTGTCCTTTTGACCAGTTTTCAAGAAAATATAATCCCAAATGACCTGTTTTCATATAAATGGGTTGAAATTGTCATCTCAGTTTTTAAATTGTAATTTGTTATCCTTTTTAAGCTTCCCTGTGAAAATCATCACCAAAATTACAAGTAATGGCGTATTTAGCTTATTACATGTAACTTGTACTATTGTCCCATAAAAACTGCTGTATTTTCTATTTTGAACTGTCTTATGAAATAATAATAATAATAATAATAATAATAATAATAATAATGATAATAATAATAATAAAAGGAAGTTTTCTAGTAAATTTACTCATTTCCTGATATTCCACAAGGGAATTTAACTAATACTAAAACATTCTTCTTAAATTATATGTCAAGTCTTTCAATTTACATGGGATTAAAAAATTATGAAATTTGTAAAAGAATAACCAACATTCTTGTCAAATTCAATTTGCAGAAAGGCCTCCCGTGCAACCATCAAGGATCTCACTGGATTTCCAGTAGGGTTGCGGGAGCTTTGGTTTTGGTTATCGGGACTCTGATGGTGGTCGCCTTTGGTCAAATGGTCAAAGGTAAGCGGTGGTTAGCGAAAAGTCATTGCGTCCCCTTTTGGAATTTGACACGAAAACACGTTCCAAACTTGTTTGGCATGGCGAATGCTATAATTTGGAACGTGTTTTCCTTTGAAAAAAAATTGGTCTCCAAAACAAACACAATTTTAAAGACCTTACCTTTTAGTCTATTATCATTGCAGGAAGAAACCACAGTGAACGCAGGATGAACAAAAGGAGGTGATTTGTACACTTTCAAGATTATTTTTTGCACCACAAAGTACAACATAACTCAACAAGTGTGGTGTTGTATAAAGTAAACTTAGATTCTTGTTAGTCTTATATGACATGCTTACTATAAATAAAAAATGAAAAGATTTTGATAAAAGTGTTTTGGTCAATCAAACCAAATTGTATCAAATAATTGGTTTCATTTAGCATTAAGATAGTTGTGTTTGCTTCCTTTTAAATAATATCTCAAAATTGCCATACTGTTTGTTTAGTATTGAGGTAAATTGATCTTATGGTACTTTTTACAAGTTTAATTATGTAACTATTTAATTGAAAGTGGATGGGCTGTCACATTTGTTATTATTTTTAATTTTAAATGTAATAGGGTTGGATTGCCTTGGTATAAAACTCGACTCTACTAAACTTTCCATTTTCTAATCGTAATCGTAATCGAACCTTGCTTGTTACTATAATTTGACTTCGATATCGAATTAGATATTAGAACACGTTTTCTTTTAAAATCAGGTTATATTTGAGAGGACATATCTCATAGTTAAAAATGATGCGGGAAAATGGGTTTGTGGCGGGGCAAGCGGTTATGAAAGCAGAGTCAAAGAAGGTGGAAAAGCACGCGAAAGCTTGTGAGGATAATCAGCATGCCTTTGTCCCCCTTGCGTTTGACACGTTCGGCTCCTTGGCGCCAGAGGCGGTTCGGTTCTTGGCTAGAGTTCAGCGTGTGGTCCACAGCAACTTTACGACTCCTCAGGGGCGAGACTTTGTTTTTAGTAGATTAGGGTTTTCCATTCAGAAGGAGATGGCGGCGCAGTTTGTTGCCCGTCTACCTGTTATCCTTATGTAATTTGCCTTGATGATATATAATTAAACAAAAACTTGCATTAAAAAAAATGATGCTAACAAAAAATAAAGGATAAAACAGAAGAATGATATTGTAAAAGCAAAAGCAATGATATATGTCAAAATCTATGGTATGGTAACGCTAGAATCACGTAAAAGTGAGATGGTCAAAGCAAAAAGCAAAATCATGTAAAAGAATATTAGAATCAATATGTAATCATCTTATTTTCGATACATAAAGCTAGAACCACTTAAGATCACTTTAAAGTGGGAATTGAGCAAAAGAAGTTCGACTATTTCTATATCCATGTTTCAAATTTTCATGTGAATCGAGATAAAAGAAAATTAACTTGAAGTTAAAAGCTATAAGAATGTTAAACTTCATCCGAGTTACACATATAGTCCATGTGGTTTGTGGAAAAACAAGTTTGAGTACCAAGTGTTTAGGTTTAATTTCATGTATACTCATACAAACATGGGTAAATATCATATATACCCGACCAAAACTAAAAATATCAAATATACCTGATTTAAATAATTTTTTTTACTTTATGACCATTCTACATTTATCCATTGTATGATTTTTTATAACCTAAATTTTTAGTTTTATTCCCTACATAAAAGATCAGCCGTTCTCCTATTATTGATTGTGACTAGCGCAATTCTCCAAATCTATTTAGAATGAACGATTGCGAGAAAGTTATAAAAAAAATTGTTAAATATGACGTATAAATGCTATAAAAAATTGGTAAAAATATTAAAAAAAAAAAATTAAATATAATAATTGGAGAAAACTATTGTGTATAGGTAAATATAAAATTCTAAAGTTAAAAATGAGTAAATATGAAACTTCAAAGTTAAAAATGGGTAGATATGAAATTTTGAAGTTTTAGAGAAATAAGGGTAAAATAATCATCTTTTAAATTGTTTTTAATGAAATATGTATATATGCTATTATTACATGTTTGTAAGGGTATATATATGATATTTTTAGTTTTTCTCGGGTATATATGATATATTCTAGGTTTGTAGGAGTATATATGAAATTGTCCCGTATTTAAAGTAACACGTTTGAGTTTTAATACTTTTAATTTTGCAACGAGTTTGAGTATTAAGACTAGATTTCGTTATTTTTTCCGTTAATTTGGGGTGAAATGACCTTTTACTTTAAACCCACATTACTGAAACATATTACTTTTCGCAAAGGGTATTTTAGTCATTTCACCCCAAACTTAACTGAAAAAAAATAAGGGAAGTTAGCCTTAATACTCAGTTTTTTTTTTCAATAGAAAATTATAAAATTTTCATTAATAACAAAAAAAAGGACGATTAGTCGATTACAATAAAGTGGCAGGTAAACGGACAACAAGTTGCGTTGCATCCCCATTTGGATAGAAAAACCGATCTTATTAAAAACAAAGTTTTGAGTCTTAAAGGCCAAAAAATTACTATGCATGATCCGTTGAAGCCTGTTCAGGAATTCCACAACCTCTGGGAAACACGTGTTGATTTTATAAATAAGATTTCTCGTGTTCAGTAATTTTAAACTTTTAATACTCAAACTTGTTATTTTTCGTAAACCACGACACCATATGAAGTATCTATGTAATTAACTATTTATTTTCTTAAGTGGTTGATTATAATTATAGTTATTTAACCGCTTTAAAAACCAAATTAAACTCACATGTGTCCGTCATACATGTGCAATAAAATTAAAAATTAAAAATTAAAAAAACATCAACCGCCTTCAAAGCTCAAACAATTTTCGTCTATTGTATACCGATTTATCTCTTCATTCTTCATTTCCCCCACCGCACATCTGGGCCCCTATTCTCTACCTTTTGTTTGAACTCAAAAGCAACACGCTTTTCGATAAACACAAACAGTAAAAACTTCACAAATTTCACCTCTCCTATAACACAAATTTCACATAGGTTTTCATGAATTCATCGGCGGTGGTGGCGCAGCGGCGTTCAATTTGAAGTTACAGCGATGGCTTCGTATAGAAACGGTAGAGGTCCGGCGAAAGTGGATCGTGTTCAACCAGCTCCTCCGGCGAATCTCAGAGCATCTACTTCCTTCAAATCGAAGAACTCTAATGTTCGTCGGAGTAGCTCCGGTGCTGGACTTAGGGATTCCGACGATTCCGGTGAGTTCTGAGGTTTGATTTCGTTTTGTAAATGCCGATCTCTAATAGTCTAATGTAATGCTGATCTCTTATGATGATTCGATTTTTTTAGATTTGTTTTAGTTCACTTTTTATTGAAATTGTGATGTTATTTTCCACGATATGGATGGACTGTAATGACTAGATTGTAGTTTGACTACTAAAGTGTTATTCTAATGGAATGATAGCATTCTAGATCTTTAGGGCAAAGGTTCCCCACACTATTCCTAACAAAGGCCAGGACTGTTTTTGCACATGGATTGGCGGGGCCAGGGTTATTCATTATTGATTCATAATGTTGTAGTAGATGTATCATGTATGGTACAAGTAGTAATGTTTGTTGTACTGAAATGTAGCATTGTGTATACAAATTATGTTTAATAATGAGGAATATTAAAGTTTCAACTTCTAAAATGTAAAGGTGCGGACAGTTAAGGAGGGATACTCGGATATTGGTGTTCTACCGTTGACCGTTAAATATGTGCACTATTCTCACTGCACTCTTATCCTGATCTTTTTTAATAATTTCAAGTTGGCTAATCATCGAAAGCCTGAATGCCACACCAGTCCCACCTGCACCTGTAACTTAGTTTCTCATAAAGATCGTTTAGTACAAACCTGTTTGTTGGTTTTGACTTTTGATATTATAGTTGTTGATCTTGGTGTTGAAACTTGGAGTTTCTAGTTTCTAGTTCAGCATCTAGTAGCTAACAGCTCGCAGACCAACGTCTGAATTTGATTGTTAGTAATGAATGTGTATATATTACGTTGTAAGGCGTTATTAGCAATATTAATGCACATCGTTGAGAACTTAGACTAAAATATCTCAATCGGAGTGAACAACAATTCAAAAAGGATCATGATATCTGTAGTAAACTGGACCAAGCAGCTAACAAGCGTTAATATGCTGCTGTTGTTATGATTATGGTTGTATAAGAAAACAGAAGGAGAACAGTGCACTTCATATTTTATAAAACTTATTTGTGGTCTTGGCAAAGGGTTACACCCGGTTTTTAATACTCATTCTTTTTTATCAAAGTGGGTGCCTGGTTATGCTCATTGCCATTTCGGATCATAGGAATTAGGATTATTGTATTTGGAAGAATAACCCTGTAGTATCCCAAAGATTTAATGATCTGTTGTTCATATTCATCAAACTCTTTAGATGATTCTGTATCCTGATCAGAATTTAGAATATTTTAACTTAGCATGTATTGCTTGTCATCATGGTGTTTAGAGGATAACTTTCTAGCTTCACTGCATAATTTTTTCCCCACTACCAACAATTAAACGTCAATAAATCTTTATTACCATCTGCTTGGGTAGGCTAACCCATAGTTGTCAATAGCGACCATAGTGCTCGCTATAGCGCGCTATGTAGCGAAGCGGCCTATGGTCGCTATATGGTAAATAGCGAGTGAAAAGCGAGTAAATAGCGAATATTCCCTTTTTTTTTAATGTTTTTAAACAGTTTTTTACTTGATTAATATAAATAGGGTTGCTAATAACCCTAATATATGAAGATTTAGATGATTATTGATTATAATTGCTATATATCCTACAATAGTTGAATATAAAATATTTTTAAAACTTTCTACTAGTGTATCGCTAAACGTGAAATAGCGCCCGCTATTTACCACTATTCGCTACGTAGCGTATAGGTGGCTTTTCGCTATTTACCGCTATTCGCTATTGACAACTATGGGCTAACCCACCAACAACAAAATCATAGAATCTAAAACTAATATCTTGAGTTGGTGTTGCAGTTTCTGGCCGAGTTCGAGTTGCTGTCAGATTGAGACCTCAAAATGCTGAGGAGATGGTGGCTGATGCTGATTTTGCTGATTGTGTGGAATTACAACCAGAGGTGTGAAATTATACATCTTACAAGTTCGGATTTAAGGAACATGTAACTACATTCTTCCAATTAGATTTCAGTTAACCATGTGATTACTCACGGAGGCACTTTTTTTATACATCTCAGTTTAAACGGTTGAAACTTCGAAAGAACAATTGGGATTCTGACACCTATGAATTCGATGAAGTGCTAACTGAATCTGCATCACAGAAGCGCGTTTATGAAGTTGTTGCAAAACCTGTAGTGGAGGTTGGCAATGTTACACTACCTTTTTTGTTTTCATTTGATTAATTAAGGTTCAATGAAGAAGCTTAGAATTGATTTGCTAATATTTTATAATTTTTGTGAGAATTCGAATTACCACTTCCTCATGGTAGGAAATATGGCAAGTGAGAGACGGTGTAAGTTGGTACTTGGTAGAGTATCATAGTATGATACTATTAAAGATTTCTCTATTTCTACTAGTTTTCTGTCATGCAGCTCTGGTATGTTAAAACTTAAACCTCTTGTAACTGTTCATTCATTTCAGAGTGTTCTAGATGGTTACAATGGGACAGTGATGGCTTATGGTCAAACTGGCACGGGAAAGACTTTTACTCTAGGACGATTGGGTGATGAAGACACATCAGCCCGTGGAATCATGGTCCGTGCAATGGAGGATATACTTGCTAATATATCTCGGGATTCTGATTCTGTCATGATCTCATACTTGCAGGTACCTACGTCCTTACGCATAAAATACAACAATGAAGCTAGTTTACTAATTTAGATTAAATTGTTTGTTGAATTGTATGCAGCTTTACATGGAGACAATCCATGATCTTTTAAATCCAACAAATGATAACATTGCAATTGTTGAAGATCCAAAAACTGGTGACGTATCTGTACCAGCTGCAACTCTGGTAGATATACGAACCCACCATGATTTTATGGAGTTATTGCGGTTGGGAGAAGCTCATAGAGTTGCTGCTAACACAAAACTAAATACCGAGTCTTCTCGCAGTCATGCTATTTTAATGGTAGTTGATAGTTTTACGTGCCTAGTAGTCGTTTATGTTAATATTCATATAAAAAATTGACAAAATATTGTTAAACACTGCTGATTTTTGACACGCTACTTCAGGTGCACGTTAAGAGGTCTGTTACAGATATGGATACTGAGATTTCAAGTGAAAATTACCATTCTCTTCACATGAGCAAAAACTCTAAGCCACCTATCATCCGGAAAGGCAAGTTAGTTGTTGTAGATCTTGCAGGCTCTGAGCGTGTTCACAAGTCAGGTGTGTAGTTAGAATCTGCAATAAAACTTTGTTGTTTAGTAGGCCTTTTATATTATATAGTTACAATTTCTTACACAGGGGATTTGTTTTACTTTTCAGGAAGTGAGGGACACACATTAGAAGAAGCCAAATCTATAAATCTTTCATTAAGTGCATTAGGGAAGTGCATAAATGCTCTTGCAGAGAATAGCCCTCATGTACCTGTTAGAGATTCTAAGTTGACGAGGCTGCTTAAAGATTCATTTGGAGGTCAGTTCTTTAGAATACTAGCCGTTTTTTATTTAATTTTTACTTGTTTAACTTTTATTCAAGCATATTATGGTTGAAATGTTAACATCTCTATATTTGCAGGTACTGCAAGAACATCATTAATTGTAACTGTTGGCCCATCTCCACGACATCGTGCAGAAACTGCAAGTACTATACTGTTTGGACAAAGGGTGAGCAACCTAGCTTTTGAAAGCTTCAATTAAAAAACAAACAAACAATGTTTTTTGTATGGTCGCTATTTTCTGCATAAAGTTGACCATTTGCCTAAATATTGGCCATAATCCATATAGTAGAATCGTCATGCATGAGGTCTCAATTGTTTAAAGAATGGTGTTTGAATGTTCATCTCTCCGCATTTTTCATTTTCTATTTTTTGGGTTATGCATATTTCTAATGGAGGGACATGGTCAAACTATACATGGTTTTGTAGGAATTGAATGTTTTTTTACCTTTGAAGTAAATAATTAGTTTTTGTCATATTTAATCTATCACAGGCTATGAAGGTGGAGAATATGTTGAAAATCAAGGAGGAGTTTGATTACAAAAGTTTGTGTAAAAGGCTTGAGACACAGATTGACAAACTGATTGCAGAAAATGAAAGACAACAGAAAGCATTTGAGGATGAAATTGAAAGGACAGCGATAGAAGCACAACAACGTATATCTGAGACTGAAATTAATTATACAGAAGCTTTGGAGGTTAGCTTGGAGAACTGCAGATACAAACTTTATACCTTTTCCCATTTTAGCAACCAGCTTTAAATTTGGCTCCAAAGAGAAATCAACTTACAGTTTATTATTGACTTTAGCAACCAAGTTACATTTTATTATTGATTGTAGTATCGCATGACATGTTCAAGCTCAACTCATAGCGGGTCTATCTTTTTGCTGATGTTATAATATTATTGTTTGTCATCTTAGTATATGTCACTTGGCATCTGATTTGACAATTAATAATAAATATCTTCAATTATATTTTTTTTAAAGCCATTTTTCAAACTTGTAAACATTTTTTTTTTCACATAAGCATTTGTTTCATACGTTGTGCTTGGGATGACATCAACCAGCACTACAATAATTTACAGGTTAAATGAGGTTGATTTGCTAAAATCAGTATAAGTTTTAAGTTGGTTTCTATTTTGTTCCTTATTTGAAGTGTTGCTAAAATTGGGGGAAATGGGACGTTCATTTCTATTTCTTGCAGTTTGCTCTTATATTAGTATGCTTCATTCAGAAGAATCAGAACTGAAGGTTTCAGTCTGTCTTTGTTTCCAGGTATTTTTGCTAATCTTGTAATTTTTTATGTCGTAGAGGGAGAAAATGAAATGTCAGATGGACTACATGGAATCAATTAAAAAGCTAGAAGAAAAGTGGATGAACAACCATTCAAAACATGGAACCAATGGATTCATTAATGGCAATCATGGTGGAGAGGTATCAATCCTAGATATTAAAGAGGTTTTAATCTCATAGCAATGTATTTCTGATAACTTCGCAATCAATAGAATCGAAATTCTACATAATATTCCCATAATTTTCATTATATTATTCTTCAACATTCCCAATCCCTCTAAATGACCAGGGTAATGATCATGCCAATGAAGACGTTAGAGAACTAAAATTAAAGCTTCAGAAGGAAATAACTTTGCGGAAACAGGCTGAAGAAGAGATCCAAAATCTAAAAAAATCACTTCACCCTACAGAGGTCTGGATTTTTTTTAATATTCATCTAGGATAAGCTTTAAACATCTCACATTATTTTTAAATTTCTGTTTACTGGAATATATATTACATCACATTTCGCATCATGGACTAGGCAGGAGTAAATGCTGACGTTATAAAGCTCCAAAATTTACTAGATGATGAGACTCGTCAAAAACAGAAACTCGAGGAAGAAGTTTTACTATTGCAAAGCAGATTGTCACAACCGACTTTCAGTTCTGGTCAGGTAAAAAAATGATCCTTATACATATTAAAGCTTTGTTAATTCTTTTAGATTAGTTGTGTCATAGTGATGGAGCATTACAAAAAAAAGTGAATGTGTGGGATGTTTTTTGTTGTTTCAGCCAAGAAACTCACAACTTGATAATCAAGGCAACGGAGAGAGAACATCAATAGCCAATCTTCACGAGCATGGTATGCAAAATTTTCACTTTAATGCTTTAAAAAGTGGCTTATATTCTTCTAACTTTGTCATCTCACTTAAATTGAATAGTTGGACTGCAAAAGATATTGTCTTTGCTAGAGTCAGAAGATCCAAATGTACGTTTGCATGCAGTTAAGGTGGTGGCCAACTTAGCAGCTGAAGGTCATTGCTTCCTGAAACCTTCTTATCAAACACACACACACACACACACATATATATATTTCATTTTAAGGTTATTTTATATCTAAAAAGGCTGTTTTATACAGTCAGCGGGGTTACTTTGTTATAAGTCAGGCAACACTAATATATCATTTAGTTTTCCTGACATGCATACAAATGAGTAGACTAATATCGAATTATGTACCAATTAAAGAATGTAAGGACGAATGATATTGCAATAGTAGATTTCCACCAATGAATTGGTAGGAAGCTATACAGTACTTTTGGAATTATGATCAAGTATATGTTCAGAAACCCGATTCAAGTATAAGTTGGATTGATCATTTATAAAGTTTGTAAAAATGGAGTTATGTCATGTATTATGCAGATACTAATCAGGAAAGAATAGTTGAAGCTGGTGGTCTCTCATCATTGCTCGCACTCCTTAGAAGCAGAAGCTTTGATGAAACAATTTGCAGAATTGCAGCTGGTGCTATTGCAAATCTTGCAATGAATGGTCTGTGTCTGTCTATATAAACCTGCATATTTATCTATTTTGGTTTTTTGGAGCATTGAAGCGTTTGTTTATGTATGTGATCAAGTTCTTTTGACCATTTCCATAACATTTATGATGGATGCAGAAGCGAATCAGGAACTAATAATGGCTCAAGATGGGATTAGTCTGTTGGCAATGACTGCAGCTGATGCTGAAGATCCGCAGACTCTACGAATGGTAGCTGGAGCTATTGCCAATCTATGTGGAAATGGTAGTGCTAATTGTTTAAACGCTATTTGCATAATTACTTATTTACCCCAACCTATTTCTCTGTCCATTTTCTAGTTAAGCAGATCTGTTTTAGTTTTTGAGAAGCATTTCTGCATATATAAAATATAGTACCAAAAGTAAATTATTGATTTTCCCAAATTTCAGTTTATATAAACTACTCCATTTCATAAAAAAATATGTCATTGTTGTGATTTCTAAAAGTTTTTTTTTGTAATACCCATGCTACACTTGCAGATAAACTACAAACTCGGTTGCGATCTGAAGGTGGAATCAAGGCTTTGCTGGGGATGGTTAGGTCAAGACATCCAGATGTTCTTTCTCAAGTTGCACGCGGAGTTGCAAATTTTGCAAAATGCGAGTCCCGAGCTTCTAGCAAAGGCAAGTCCATTCATTATAAACAAATAAAGGAATCGTGTGGGCCCAAATTGATACCACTAATTTACTTGTAAACTGGAATCTCTAAGAAAAAGATAACCACTTTTATGTTGTATAATGTTTCTTAGTGTTGTTGAAACCTAATGTTTTTTACTAAAAGTTGGACCGACTTTTCTATGTCAGGGAACAAAAACAACCGATTTTTGTTGATAGAAGACGGGGCACTTCCATGGATAGTGCAAAATGCCAACAACGATGCATCAATAATTAGACGTCACATTGAGCTTGCACTTTGTCATTTAGCGCAACACGGTAAGTGTTACATTTTGTTGTAATCGTAATTATCAATATACAAATCATACAAACGATCGAGGTTCAAACGGATGACTGATGAATCGCCCACCGTCCACTCCTTTTTGTCCGTTCCATGATAAAAGACTAAAAATCGCTTTCCTTGGTTTCTAAATATTTAATAGTTCTTGTTTAAACTCAACCCATATACCAATTACATGGTATGATAATGGTTCTGATTCGTTTGCTGTTGTGATCTCTCAGAAGTAAATGCAAAAGACATGGTAAGCGGAGGTGCCCTCTGGGAACTAGTTCGTATCTCACGTGATTGTTCTCGAGAAGACATACGTGCTCTTGCTCGGCGTACTTTGACTTCTAGTCAAACTTTTTCATCTGAACTACGACGCTTACGAGTAGAGATCTAAACTAATGTAGCTTTATTGAAACGACACGATCATATTTTTGTAACATTCGTGTGGGCATTCCATCTTATCGTGGTTGCTTCAGGTTTGTTGTTTATAGGATAATAATTAATAAACATCTGTTTTATGAACACATTATTTGTCTGTGGTTAATTAGTTAGTAAATTTGTGTTATATGTTTCAACTTTTATGAGTAAAAATGGTTGGATATGGGCCAATATATCATGCTAGTACATAGAGAAGCACAAAAAAAACCGGTTTGAAAAACCAAACCGGTTTCAAACCGAAAACCGAACCGGCCGTGAACCGGTTTATACCAAACCGGTTTCAAACTGGTTCAAACCGCCGGTTTAAAACCGGTTTGAAACCTATACATTTAAACCGGTTTAACCCGAACCGAACCGATTAAAAACTGGTTTCAAACCGTTTTTTAAACCGGTCAAACCCGGTCAACGGACCATCTCAAACCGGTTTCAAACCGGTCTGGTTTGAACTCAAACCGGTTTTGACTTTTTGTTGACCAAACCGGTTCGATTCGGGTTAAAAAACCGTTTTGTGCACCTCTACACTTGTGAGAACTGAGGCCCATATTAGAAAAATGAGATAAAATGAGGAGTGTAAAATTAAATTATAGATGTATTGATCATGGGCCAATATTAATGGGTCAAAGATGTGTTGCGTTAAACACTCTTTACTTGGGTTTTTATCTTTTTCAACATAGTAAATTACTACTTTTTCTCTTTATTTTTTAATTAAATAATATTTTTTATATCTTTATCATTATTTTCTTTCTTTTCTTTACTCACAACTATTTTAAAAAAATATTAAAAAAATTACACATGTGAACAATGTTTTTACAAATATACAAATGAGTAGTAATGTTTTCTTTCTACTCCATTCACAACTATTTTAAACCACTCCTTCAAATATACAGAACCCACTCATAAACATATATAGAACGTGCTGTGAATTACTTTTTTTTCTTAAAACTTTTCACATTAATCATTATTTCCATTAACATTTCAATCAATGTAACACATCACCCCATTAATAAGTTAAATTAAAAATTTTAAAGTTTTTTTTTATTATTTTTTTTTCATTTTTTATATTATTAATATTATTATTATTATTATAATTAATTTTAATAATAATGTTATTATTTTTATTATTTTAAAGTTCTTTTTAATTATTTTTACAAGGAATCTTAATGTAAAATGTGACACTTAACTAAAAATTATCGGTTGATGATCCAGTGGTATCGATAATTATCGCTTATAAAAATAGCATTAGTTCAAATCCTGCAAGGGCAGGTTAAATGGTGTTTATGAGAAAAATTTGCTATTAAAGAAAAAAAACTAAAAAATCGATAATCAGTAATATTTATACACTGGCCTAAGAGGCTAAGAATGTTATGACCATTAAAGCTCAACGCGCTCTAATACCCTTATTTGATCAGGATCCTCTTAAACATACGATTATCTTTTTCTTCCTTTCAAGTATATCACCCACTATTTAGTATTTACACCCCTGCCCGATGGTTGAAATTAACCCTAACCCGACGAAGCACCCAAAACATGAAACATTCAGGGCATGTATTCAGGATATGACTGGGTATGGAATCAATTTTAAATTTTTTTACGGGTATGAGATTAGGAGATGCCTGATCTGATTACCCAAATCCATGTACTTGTGTACCGAACCATATACCTGAAAGTAGAGGTGCACAAAAAACTGGTTTGGGACCTAAAACCGGTCCAAACCGATTGTCAAATCGGTTTGAGTGAAACCAGTTTGAAACTGGTTCAAACCGTCGGTTTGAAACCTATACACCGAAACCGGTTTGAAACGGTTTAACCCAAATCGATCCGGTCAAAACCCCTTCAAAAACTGGTTTCAACCCGGTTTTAAAGCGGTCAAACACTCTCCCTCTCAAACCGGTTTCGATTCAAACCGGTTTCGACTTTTTTTGACCAAACCAGTTTCGGTTTGCAAAACCAATTTGTGCACCTCTACATGAGTTTTTAGCTTACTTTTTTTTTATTTTCCTTAACCTGCCTTGTCTAGAAATGTTTCATTCTAGTATTTGTGTTAAGTTAACTTTTCTTTTGTGAGATGTATTTAATGATATTATTTATATATTGTATGCTATGAAGTGTTGACTTATCTTTTAATATTTATATTAACATGAAATCTGCTGTTGATTGTCTTATATCATAGTATTAACTCAGTTGTTACATATAGCCTAAGTTTCTGCAAATCTTAGTTTCTACTCATGATTAGTTACTAATGACGATCAATAGTGATACTACCTATGATCAATTCTCATGCAACTTTCTATTACATGTGGATCTGAAGCAACTTCCACAAGCTTTCAAGCATGGTAATCGAATTTCCGCCTGTCGTGAGCGACATTCACAGACCGGGTAGCGAGACCCCTAGCAGCGGGGACGACCCTTGGACTCGTGCCAATGGGGGCACTGCTCCTTGAACTCTATGTTCTTTGGTGCAGAAATTTGAATAGTCTTGAATGGGTATGGGTGTGCATTCCACACCTTCTAACTCGTGTCAGTGTTCATTATGATTTCCCGTTTGCCTTCAATAAATCTAAGTAACTAAAATGACCAACACCAAAGCTTACCCTTTACAAACTTCTGTTACATCAGTCATTCATATTAATATCTGAATTTAGTTTAATTTATATAAGTGCGTACTCTACACAAGTTATCTTATAGCTTAACTAAAACCATTTTGGTCTTATTTTGCAAACCCGTTAACAACAAAAATATGACGACACTAAAATCACTGGCAAAATACTGATACAATTAGGGCTATAAACGAACCGAACCGAACGAAGCCTTGTTTGTGTTCGTTCGTTTAGCATTTTACTTGTTCATAAACGGTTCACGAACAAGTAAAATTTTATACTATAGGAGCCTAATATTTATAATTTCAGCTTCTACAAGAAAAGTTTACGATTATTTCTGTCAACAATAGCATGCATAAATTTTATACTGTTTTTGTAGTATACTGACTGTTTTTGTCTATGGTCTGGAACAATTATAAGTGCAGTTTTTGGAAGTAAAATCACTTCTAATTCATCTTAAAAGAGCCTGTTACAAATGTGTTATTGGAATTTATACTAGTTCTGAAAACCTATTACAAATGCAGCTACAGCTTCTGGAGAATCTGAACTTATACCAACAGGGACAATATGCAGGTCGGTTTTATCTTAAAAGAACTCACTATTCAATTAGTAACATAAGTTTGATTACAAATCCTTTTGATCATCAAAACTGGTAGAGAGCGGTTGGTTTAAGCCGAATTTGTGGATGTTAAGATCCGTGTATTATACTTTTTGTTTGAAATGTTTTACAAAATAATGTTATTTTATCTGATTGCTTGCTTGGCAGGCTAGTGACATGTTTAATATCAACTCCCAACTTGAGCATCTGCAAGCTAAGTATGTAGGAACAGGACATGCGGACATGAGCAGATTGTAAGTTCTTGTTTTTTGCATCTATAAATATCTCATATGCACTGTAATATAATATGAGAGATGCTTGTTACTTCGATTTTTACTTTACTTTGGGCCCCTAAATTATTGAGCCGCCCCTAGGGATATGAACCCTATAGAATTGAAGTGCAAAACTTCATATTGATATCAAATAGTAAAAATTGGAATTTGGGACATGGAGACAAATCATGTTGAAGGTGGTGATACCTAAAACAACATTTTCCATGATTACCTAAAGAGTCTATAAAAATCTTGTCCAACCAATCTGCATGCAGATATTCCTTCACAAGATAAAACACATATAAAGCAGCATTTTAACCTAAAAATGGTATCAGGCTCATGCTTTTCCCAACTATTATTTACAGGCTCTTTCCTGACTAAAACAACATGTGCGTCCACTACCATTAGTTGCCGGTTGAACCTTGGGTATTCAGTTTGATACTTCAAGTCGTAGTCCTAGATGTAGCTAATTATCTTATTCCACAAACTTAAATCCCTTCTAGCTTGACTAAATTTGGGTTGAGGAAGACAAAGTTGTAAACCAAGATAGAGGACCTGATAATATATAAAAGGTTTCCAAGGTAAAATGTTCGTTTGTGCCTAATATTATATAAACAAAAACTTACCAAAGTAACTAGATTGTGTTTCTAACTACCAGAGAAATTATCCTGTTCATTGCTAGTATCACTTCTGCTAGCAAATTAACCTGTTCACTTCTGTTGTGTTCTAATTTTTTTGATGGTTTTGACAGGGCAAGAAAGGCATTTGGCCAATTGATCTTTCAAATCTTGTTGACAATGCAGTTAAGGTAACTATATCATATTCTTATATCATATTCTTTCTAGTGACTTTTGGATAAATTTATGGGTAGAAAGTAAAACCGATCATTTACTTATGAATAGGATGATTTGGCTATGTTTTATCACAAATGAGTCAATTGGGTAAATTGTTGAAAGCATTAGGTATTAAGTTTGAATAATTACTTGGTATCACACTTAAACACCAACAATTGACTCAAAAGAATTGCTCACATGACTCCTTTAGGTTAATGTTAACCGGTGGCGAAGCTTGAAGAAAAACGCAGAGGAGGCCGGGATTTTTTTTCCTATCAGGGGGGCCGAGATTTTTTTTCCTATAGGGGGGGCCGGAACTATAAAATTTTCGCCGAATACATATAAATTAACACTACTTAGCGAAAAATCGGGGAGGGAGGGAGGGGGGCCCGGGCCCTAAGAAAGCTTCGCCCATGATGTTAATGTTAGCATCTTTTCTTTTTCTAGTTGCATATATACTAATGCTTGATTATATGGTTTATGATGGCAGAGTTGACATCATGTGAAGCCTGTGAGGAATAGAGATAATATGATTCATAGATTGGCGGATTGCTTGGAGCTAAGTTTTTTTATAGTAAAATTCCTACCCAAAAGAACGTTTTGATTTCTCTTGTAAACATTTGAAATATGTTTGACGTTTATTAGACATTTGTTTGTAAACATTTGAAATATGTTTGAAAGATAATCGAACTTATAATTGAAGTGATGATATTATGATCTCTATATTTTATAGTTTTATTTTTATTTCATATTATAAATAAATAATA
This sequence comes from Smallanthus sonchifolius, assembly GCA_023525975.1. Lineage (NCBI taxonomy): Eukaryota > Viridiplantae > Streptophyta > Magnoliopsida > Asterales > Asteraceae > Smallanthus > Smallanthus sonchifolius. The sequence continues at coordinate 1,160,785 of CM042042.1, forward strand.
ATTTTAATTAATCAAAATTAAAAAAGCCAGTAGTGGCATTTAAGTTGATGTGGTTTTGTGGCAAAATTTGTGCCACTAAAAGTATTATGAAAATTTAATTAGAATTAGTTTTTAATGACACAAAATTTGTGCCACAAAAGCTTTATTGAATATAGTGGTAAAAAAAAAAGTGTCACTAAAAGCCTAAAAGTTTGTAATGACAGACCAAAAAAATGTCACTAAAAGGATTTAGTGTTAGCCCTTCTGGTGATACTTTTTTTGTGTGCTGCCCATTCATAAAGGACTCTTTAGTGGCACTTTTTTGGTCTTTTGTGACACATTTTGTATGCCACTGAATGACTTTTTTTTTGTAGTGTAACTGAACGAAATTTCTCGTTCGTGTTCGTTCATTAAGGAAATAGATTTGTTCACGAACGGAACCGAATGAAGCCTTGTTTGCGACTTTTTATGTCAAAATCAAACTTGAATCCATAAGATTCAAAATCAATGATCTTAAGATGTCACAAAAGAATATGTGATAACGAGGGTTAATCTTGATTAAGAAATTAAAACAAGCTACTGGTAGAATCTGAAAAGAGTTAGATAGAACAAACCTTTTCTCTATACTAGAGGCTACTCTCAACCGCTTGAAAACACTAAAATTCAAATCGAATTGTTCGAAAGCTGCTTTAATTTTTTTTGGCCTCCTCGTATATATAGTAATTAAGCTCAAGTTAAGGCTATCTGAGCTTGTTGATTACTAATTAGCTTCTCAAATGAGACTGATTTTCCTACCACTCGACCATGCTCAACTTGACTTTTTTTTTAACTTTATAAATATGTCATGTAGTTTTTTTTTTTGAATGGCAGATTATATAAAGAAACTGGTCCAGCAAAGAGCTAACCAGAAAGGAACAACAGGCCAGCAAAAAGCAAGCCAGAAATAACAAGAAGAAAGAAAATAAACAACAGGAGCTTATAAGTTAAACTCACACCAACTAGACCAATCTACTAAATCAAAGCCAACCCTATTTTTTGCCCATAAAAAACTAACACTCTTCAGATCTTCGAATAGCCATTTAAGAGACGCATTCCCCCCCCCCCCCCCCAAATTACCCCGTTCCTTAGTTTTCAGAGACACCAAACAACCGATAGAATGATGACATGAAAAGCAATACTCCTATTAGTACTCATTGAAGAACTGGTGGGCAATCCCAGAATACCCTGAACCGAGAACACAAAGATAGGAGGTACCTTACACCAATTACTAATATATCCCCAAAGCATGGACGCGAAATAGCACGAAGTAAAAAGATGTTTAGTGGATTCAGGCTGCCGCAAACATAATGGGCAAATGTCTGTAACGAGAGGAACTTTTCTCCGAATTAATTCCCCCTGGTTGGGATTAGATCTAATTTCGCGTGCCTCGCCATAATATTTACTTTAAGAGGAACATAATAATGGGCAATGTCATGTAGTTAATATTAAAAATATGTTTAGTGGTAATTTATAACACAAAATCTACTTATTTTATATTATTCTATCAGCATATAATATCTAGGGCTCAACAAAGCATCTCCATTCCTCACTCAAGACAAACCAATCACTTTCTTCTGCAGGAAACTCACAGAGATTGTGAGTAAGAGAGAGAGATTATATATATATATAGAGAGAGAGAGAGAGAGGTGTGGCGATGAAGCTGAAGATGGGGTGGGTTGCACTTGCTGTTTGCTTGCCTTGGAAAAGAGCAATTAAGAGGTCTTGCAGCAACTGCACGTGTAATCAATCCTCTTCATCCATCATAAATCTTCAAACCCTAAATAAAGACAGTCAAACAGTACCCCACATCACACACAGATCTCAATACACAGATTTGCAGTTAACTATATGTCCATAAATGCTTGTTTTCTTCAACACCCATATCCTAGTTAATTAAAGATATCAGCTTTACCTTCAACACTCTTTTCCACCATTTGCTCATCAAAAGATGCACATATGTAAAGATTTGTTCTTCAACTTTCTTTAATCTTTTTTTTAAATTTTTTTATTTTACACAAAACATGCTATTGACAACTAATCAATAACTGAAAAGTTTAAAAACATGATCATAAATTATGTTTATGAGGGCTGTACAGTTGGGATTTTAAATGGTTTAATGAGTGGTTTCATGGTTCATACAACTTAAAAGGAAACCTTTGAATATACAATCTAGGTTGTCTTATTACGTCACTTTTATTCTATAATTTTTTTAACAGCAAACTCACACATTTACTGATCTACTCATAAATTACATCACTTCAATTATAACGAGATTTAAACCCTCACCAGTAGGGAATTTTATCTAACACTTTGGATACCATTGAATTAGTAGTCATTGGATACCAACACTAGGTTGTCTTATTACCTTACTTTCATTCTATAATTAATTAAACAACTAAGAAAGTTGGATAATTTACTGGACAATTAGTTGTCTTAAAATAGAAAAGATTTTGTGTTTGGATCATATAGCCTTCATAACATATTGAACATGACAAAAAGGATATTAATTTCACAAGCTTTGTACAACTACAACCTCAATTCTTGATCAAACATGCTATGAAACCCTAACCATTTCAATTGATTAACATCACAAACTTACTAATTCATGTGTAATTGTAAACCAAATAAAGGAAAACGAAAGAGAATTACATAATTTGAAGTGAAAGTAACTAAGGATCAAGAAGAATGAAACCATAGTGTTTGATTCAATTCCTCTTGTTCATTATCATCAAAAAGGGGGACGATTCGCCCCCCAATATGCATCCGTCGGTAATTGACATGAATTTATCATATTAGGCGGCAATCCATGGAATAACGATGGATTCGGCTCGTTCATGAGTTGTTGTTGCTGCTGTTGTTGACCATTGACCCGGGAAGGTGATTCGTTTCCCGGTGTGGTCTCTTCTTCATCAAGAGGAAGTCGCTCATACGCCGCGTTCCCAAAAGACGCCGCCATGATTACCACCGGCCCTGACGCCAACAAGGGTCCCACAACGCCCCCTCCGACCACCTGCCCTTGACCACCAGCCAAATAAATAGTTAACCCTGATGCAGCCGACGTTGCTGGAGGTGGAAGAAATGACCCTGAAAGCGATAAGATCTCAAATCGCCCATGTAGGGTCAAAACATCCCCAGACCCAGCCGGCTGTTTCAGGGTTACATTAGTAACCGTCCCATTACCACTCAAAACACAAATCCCTCTTTGCTTTCTTAGTGAAAAATTCGCTATGCACTCTTGTATATCACACCCATTAGCTATCTCCATCACATGAGACCGGAGCGCGTTCGGACTATCCCTCGTGATTATAACCGGAGGCTTGGGCTTGTTCTTCGATCCAGCCGGACGGCCACGTGGCCGCCTTCCACCGCCACCACCACCGCCACTGCTATGCTCTACTTCTCCTCCTGTCACCACCGAAGCTAACTCTTTGTTACCATCATGATTATTATTAGTATGATTACCGTCACGATCCCGCTTGTGGCCGACGTCGCGGCTGCTACTTCCAACAACTTGATCTTCTTCCTCCGGCTGTTGGAATTGATGGTAGTGATGTAGTTGAAGATCTCTAGTATGAAAAGGAGGAGGTAGAGGATGACCATGAGCTGTAACTGGATTCATTTTCTTGATCACTTTATCAATTAACAAACAAAAGCTATAAGTTTTTGATAAACCTAACAAAACTGAGAATAAGAATCGGCATATTTATCTCTTGCATGTCTTGAATTGACGGAATTAGATGCAAATTTTGATGAGAATCAATCTAGAGAGAGAGAGAGAAGGGGAGAGAGAGATTTGAAAGATTATGGTTTTAGGTTATTTTTGGGTTGAGGAGTTTTGTTAAGGAGCGCATGGGAGCGGTGGCGGTGGTTTGGACCCACGTTTCTCTCTCCTTTGTCTCCCCCCACGTTCTCTCGTCTTTCTATTTTTTCTATTTTTTTGTTTTGGAGATTTCTTAATGAATACAAAAGAAAATTTAATTTGGTTTGTACAAATGTTAACGTTCTTTAAGATTAATGTTTTTAATTTGGTATTTGATGCAACTGTTTTAACTTGTTGTTTGATATGATTGTTTTATTGGTGTGAAGTTTCGACACGATACGATAACACGAGGTAAATCACACAAAGTTTTAATTAAATTTGGATTTGTTTCAGGTTGAATTTACGAAAAAGTTTAAGTATTATGGTTTGTGAAACAATTACGTGTATGTATTTATTGTCTTTTTAGTTTGAATAAAAAGAATAGCTTTAATATTAAATATCTTTATTAATATACATTATTTTTGAAAAAAAGTATTAAATTCAAAATTGACATTTTCTAACATGATCTAGTGCAAGTGGATTTAAGAAAGCAAGGGTTGGGGTTAAGGGGGACGAACAGAAACTTAAATGGTATATAAGATCAATGCGTCAAACATTTCAATCTTGTAATTGATTTTGACACGCGCTTATAGCGATGTGTGTGCACTCCTATGTTTTGACATATTATTTTTATAACAATATGTCGACATATAAAAATGGTGCATCCGACTACATTAGCTGGGTTGCTGTTGTTATTTATTTTGATGATAAAAAATATACAATTTATCTTTACTTAAAAATATAGATCTAACTTGTTAAACCTTATCCCTTCACGCGTATTGTAACGATTTTGGTATACGCTTTAATTGAATATTTTTATGTTAATACGCTTATAAGTGAATTGTTTAAACATCATATATAGTTTTCACTACTAGAAACTTAAGCGGTTTCAACGAAGCTATCTCGACGACATATGTCGTCGAGATTGATGATACCAGTTACGACGACACGTCGTCGGCAATCTCGACGACATGTCGTCAAGACATGTCGTTGAATCTGTCTAAAATTCTTGTAGTGTTTCAAGATCACCGTTCATATATGATGCAAGAGTATCCATGGGTCTATGTACGGGTATTTGGTCAGTGGCATGGATATTCGTTAATATGACCATTTGATCCGAGCATTGATTCATCCGGATGTTATGCAGCCGGTTCGGGTCCGTGAGTCGGATGGAAGGTTGTTGGATAATCGCAAGATTATCATTATCTTTTATGTGTTTTATTTATTTGAATTTTTAAATTGTGTAGATTTATTTTCTTAAGCTTATTCACTTGTATTATAAGTTAGATTAGGTTATATTATGGTTGTAATTAGGTTTTTTTTATTATTGAATATCAAAAAACTTTAAGCTTTATTCACCGAATCCTTCGTTTGAATCCATTGATTGAACTTGATTATTCTTCAGTCATTTGAATCACGCATCCGTTTACATCAATATATAACCCTTCCACATAAAAAATATTGAAACTTGTTAAATGATCGTATTTCTTTAATATTAGAAAAATGGTAGTTCATAAACATATCAAAATACGGTGATAATTAATACTTCTGAATTAAAGGTATAAATTGGTATATCAAAAGTCAAAACCCAAACCTTTGCAAACCAACGTTAACTTTACCTATGACAATTACTAATATTAATATCATATTTTTCTTTTCTTTTAAATATGTTTAATTAATCAACCGATCGATCGAGTTAATGCAAAACGCCACATTTACGTGAAGGGAACAACCTTACTCTCTTGGAAGGATGAATATGACGATTTCACAAGAATGTGCCACATAGGAGTGTACGTGTTGTCAATTGTCATAACTTTAATTGACTTCGAAGTAACTAATATACGTACGAGAATGTATTAATATTAAATTAATTTTAAGTCTAAGAAGTGTATAAACATTTACGTATGTTGTTTTAAATATGATATAAAAATAGGTTTTTAATCGTATGTCTTTCTTTACTCATCACTATATGTGATTATTTTTCACACACTACAACGGTACTTAACTAATATTCTTGATTGTATATCATCGATCATTACACCTTATTATTTTCTACAATACTGACACTCCATTTTACAGAAAAGTTAATTGATCGACGATTGCTAGCTAACATCCGTCACTATGTCTAGTCTAAAGAGATCACTACTAGAAATCTAGGCAGTTTCGACGATCTATCTCAACGACACGTGTCGTCGAGATTGGTTGGACCTGTTACGAAGACAGGTCGTCGGCGATGGCTCCAGATCTCGCGAATTTTTTTTGCCACCTTTTCTCGACGACACGTCGTCGGGGATGGTTAACCGGGAAAAGGCGAAAGCTTTTGGCGCTTACCGGGAAAAGGTGAAAACTAGTCTCGACGACATGTCGTCGAGATTGCTATTTTTAATTTTGTTTTCCTTTCCAGATTTTATAAAAAAAAAGATTAAATAAAATTTAAATTGATCAATCTCGACGACATGTCGTCGGTATTGATCAATTTAAATTTTATTTAATCTTTTTTTTTAAATTGAAAAGTTATTACCGACGGGATAAAATCGACGACATGTCGTCGAGAAAAGTGTAATCTATCTCGACGACGTTTTCTCGACGACTTTTCAAGTAGTCTCGACGGAACTTTGCCGACGAGTCAATCTCGACGACATGTCGTTGATATAGGCAATTTCGACGATATGCCGTCGATAAAGGTCGTTGAATCTGCCTTAAATTCTTGTAGTGGATTTGAAGCAATGAAACCTTCTCATTTGTTGCCCTTGCGAATTGAGTTTAGAAAGGTTGGTTTAATTATGTTTTATTAACAAATATATTTGTTATTTTGAGGACGATAAAATTATTAAATATAATGTCAAATACTTATATATACCATTAATCAATATAAGTCTTTTATTATACAAAGTCAAATTCAAGTTAAAAAAAACAAATATATGATGAAAGATCAACAGAAAATTAACAAGATTAAATACATAAAAGATCAACCAGAAAAATTAGAATTTGTAAAATTTAAATAAAAACACCTAACAAACAATTATCTTTTTAAAATAACTGAGTTTTTTAAAATGAGCAAAACGAACTTGCATTTATAAAAATATCTCAATTTTTGTTAACATCTTGGTCAAACAATATTTTTATTAATATCTTCCATGACGGAGAAGATATCAACATCATTTCACAAACAAAAAAAAAATAATATAAATACTTTTTTTTTGCTAAAGATTATATTATTAAGGTATCCATCATTGTTTCTTTTTTAATAGAAAATCAAATATACAAAAAAATTCAATCTTTTATGTGAATAATTACAAGTTATGGGTGTGGTTCTCTATAAAGGGCAACGACTATGTTTGTAACAACAAAATCTGTACTTAGACAAGGATGGTCAACTAGATTATGGACCGACTTTTGGTTGTTGATCTTTGCTTTGCTACGAATATCACATTTGACCATACATATATTAAGGATACTAATATTACAACTGTATAATTGTATTTCCTTTTCATATTCTAATGTATTTTTAGATAGGATTAGTTTGTTATTGACCACCGTAATTAGCTCCAAGATGGTCTCCTTTCCTTATGTACATTTACTTGTATTTGGCTATATTAAGCCTGCTGCTAATCATACGAAATATACTTTTCACCATAATCTCTGTACCATTATATGGTATCAGAGCAATTTCGCTCAAACGAGTTTGATCCTTCCTGTGTTCCTTTTTTTTTTCTCCTTCGATTTCAACCTAGTTTCAAATCATCTAAATGGCGACTACTGTGATCCAAATCACAGCCAACAACAATTTTCCCATCAAGCTTACTGCTACTAATTTCCCTGTATGGCGCAAGCAAATCCATTCTACCCTGATCGGACTAGATCTAGACCGATTCATCAACTACTCGCAATCAGCCCCTGCAAAATTTCTTGATGCAGCCGCCACAAAGCCGAACCCGGAATTTACACTCTGGTTCCGGCAGGACCAAATAATTCTCAGTGCTATTCTGGGCAGCTGTTCAGAATCTATTCAACCCCTGCTGTCTTCGGCTGATACATCACGTGAAGCTTGGGAACGACTTGTGACAAGCTATGCAAACCCATCTCGTTCTAGGGTTATATCCCTCAAATCTAAACTGGCGAAAAATCCCAAAGGAACTCGAGCAGTAGCAGATTTTCTTAATGACATGAAATCCATTGCTGATGAACTCGCTCTTGTTCAACATCCAGTCACTGATGAAGACCTACTTGTTCATGTTCTTGGACAACTAGGAGATGAATACAACAATATTGTTGCTGCTCTACAGGTCCATGACACAAAAATTTCTTTTTCAGAATTATTTGAGAAACTCGTAGACTTTGAACGACTACTCAAGCAAGCAGCACCACCAACACCACTCATGGCTACGGTTAACTACACTCAACGGCAGTCTCGGTCAGGCCCCAGATCTGCTTTTGAATACAATCAGCGTCGCAACACTCAAGGAGGTTCCACCACCAGACCAGCTCGCCATCAGTGGACCAATGCTTCCAACTTCAATGGTGGTAACCGTATGAGTCGTAATTCTATTCCATGTCAATTTTGCAACTTTGCAGGTCATGAAGCCAAGGATTGTAGGAAACTTGCACGCTTCCTACGTGAAAATCATGTAACCACAGGTGGTTTAGTGACCCAAAATGAAGCTGCACCAATGGCTAATGTTACTACCTCTCGTCCGGTTCCCTCCTCTTCTTGGATGTTTGACACTGGGGCTTCCCATCACATCACATCCGATCGTGCGTCCCTTCACACACTCTCCGAGTATGGCGGCCCGGATGAAATCGTACTTGGTGATGGTAAAACTCTATCCATTACTCATATTGGTCAAACCCGCCTTCATACTTCTTTTGGTTCAATTTCCTTAAAAAATGTTTTGTGTGTGCCTACGATTAAAAAACAACTCATATCTGTTGCCAAATTATGTAAGACTAACCATGTTTCTGTGGAATTTTTTCCCACACATTTCTTTGTCAAGGATCTTCGCACGGGGGCGTGTCTAATGCGGGGGGAGAACTACCTTGATGTCTATTATGCTGCTCTTCCGTCCTTGCCTCAAGTTAATTCCATTTCAACCACTTCATCTCTTGATTGGCACCACAAGCTCGGGCATCCTTCTGCTCGAACCTTCAAGACAATAGCCAAATGTTTAGGCTTGCATTTTAATTTACAAAATTTTCATTGTAATTCGTGTTCCATCAATAAACGTCACAAGAATTCCTTTGGCATGAATTCTTTTACCACTACAAAACCACTAGAACTAATTTATTCAGATGTTTGGGGTCCGGTGGAAAAATCCATTGATGGCTTCACCTATTATGTCATTTTTGTAGATTATCACACAAAATATATTTGGCTATATCCGATGAAACGTAAATCCGATGTTTCTACTCTTTTTCCCCAATTCAAATTGTTGGTAGAAAAGTTTTTTACAACTTCTTTAATCTCTCTTTTTACCGACAATGGTGGTGAATATATTGGTCTTACCTCATACCTTCAGTCTCAAGGCATTTCTCACTTCACCACCCCACCACATACCCCGGAACAAAATGGTGTTGCCGAACGGCGCCATCGTCACATTGTGGAAACCGGCTTAGCTCTTCTTCACTATGCTAGTCTTCCACTCTCGTTTTGGACACATGCGTTCCAAACTGCGGTTTATCTCATAAATCGCTTACCCACTCCCATTCTTGACTCTAAGAGTCCGTATCATTTGCTCTACAACAAATCACCAACTTACACTAAACTCAAACCCTTTGGATGTTTATGTTACCCATGGCTTCGCCCGTATGCGAAGTCAAAACTTCACCCGCGTTCGGAAAAGTGCATTTTCTTAGGCTATTCACCATCCAAATCGGCCTACAAATGCTTCGATCCTACCAACCGACGACTATACCACTCTCGGCATGTTGAATTCATTGAAACTTTGTTTCCCTTTAAATCGAACACCTCGTCCTCACCTGGTATTCCCACCATGGATACATTCCTTGCCACTCCTCTGACCCAACCAAATGAACCAAGCTACTCACATAATTTAGCTAGCTCTCCATCACAACCTATTCCATTGTCTACTTTTCCTACTGTCCAAACTAACCAACCCCAAGAAAACACCACCCAGCCTACCACTCCCTTGTCCTCACATGGTCCACCATCCACTCCTATATCTCAGCCTCCCACCTCCCATTCCTCGGTTGCACCATCAACTCCCACTCACTCCTCTACCAACCAATCATCATCCAATCCCACTAACTCTCAACTCACCTCACCAATTTCCTCAGCCCACTCCCCATTCGGCTCTAATTCCCACACCACACACCAATCTGTTGCTCCAACTCCTACAACTTCCTCTTTACCTAAACGTACACGTAACCCAAATCCTAAATATTACAGCTCTAAATTTGTTAATCTCACCACACTTCACCCAGTTCCCTCTACTGTTGAACCGACCACTCACACCCAGGCCTTGAAAGATCCCGAGTGGCGACAGGCAATGGACAATGAGTTTAATGCCCTCCAAAAAAACGCCACGTGGGAACTTGTCCCTCCTACACAACACAAACCGATTGGATGCAAGTGGGTATTCCGCATAAAACGTCGTCCGGAAGGCTCTATAGAAAAATACAAAGCTCGCCTCGTTGCCAAAGGCTTCCTTCAAGAGTATGGTAAGGATTATTTTGAAACATTTAGCCCGGTTACCAAACCCGTAACCATTCGTACGGTCCTTTCTATCGCCTTGTCGCAAAACTGGGCTATTCGACAACTTGTCGCAAAACTGGGCTATTCGACAACTTGACGTTAATAACGCCTTCTTGCATGGCACCTTGCATGAAAATGTTTATATGTCCCAACCCCCAGGCTATGTTAATCCGGACCTACCCAATCACCTTTGTAGGCTTCGGAAATCTCTTTATGGGCTCAAGCAAGCACCCCGTGCATGGTACTTGGAACTTACCACCTTTCTTCTTGAACTCGGTTTTAAAAAATCCTTGGCTGATCCATCTTTATTCATCTATAATCGTGATGGTACTGTCTCCTATTTTCTGGTCTATGTTGATGATATAGTCCTGACAGGTAACAACAATATATTTGTTCAAAACGTCATTCATGCTTTATCTGAGAAGTTTTCCATCAAAGATCTTGGCATGTTACACCACTTTCTTGGTATAGAGGTTATACCCACAGTGAAAGGTTTATTTCTATCTCAACATGCCCATGTTCAAAACCTGCTTACCAAGTTTAAAATGGACGGTGCAAAACCCGTGTCTACACCCCTTAGCTCTACTGATCCCCTTTCTCCCATTGATGGTTCACCAACCATCGACCCAACCCCATATCGTCAACTGGTGGGTTCTCTCCAATATCTTGCCTTTACTCGGCCCGATGTCTCTTTTGTTGTCAATAAGCTCTCTCAATACATGCATGCACCAACTCAGCTTCACTGGCAAGCACTAAAACGGGTTCTCCGATACCTAAAAGGCACAATTCATCACGGTTTATTTCTTAATCGTGGTACCACCCTCGATCTTCAAGCCTTTACCGATTCAGATTGGGGTGGTATTGCCGATGGGGGGCGGTCCACAACTGCCTATATTGTCTATCTTGGGTCCAATATCCTCTCTTGGCGCTCGGCGCGCCAAAAATCAGTCTCTCGATCCTCTACCGAGGCGGAGTATAAAGCCTTAGCCAACGGAGCAGCTGAACTTTCATGGGTCAAAAACCTACTGTTGGAACTCGGTTTATCTGTAAACAAACCTCCTACATTATTTTGTGACAATGCGGGTGCTACTTATTTGTGTGCCAACCCGGTTTATCATTCGCGCATGAAACATGTGGCTCTAGATTATCATTTTGTTCGGGAAAAAATTGCCGATGGCTCGCTACGGGTCTTACACGTTCATTCCGCTGATCAACTTGCTGATGTTCTCACTAAACCCCTCGGTCGGGGTCCTTTTCAACGACTAAGGTCCAAGATTGGAGTCTCTGACGGATCCTCCATCTTGCGGGGGCGTATTAAGGATACTAATATTACAATTGTATAATTGTATTTCCTTTTCATATTCTAATGTATTTTTAGATAGGATTAGTTTGTTATTGACCACCGTAATTAGCTCCAAGATGGTCTCCTTTCCTTATGTACATTTACTTGTATTTGGCTATATTAAGCCTGCTGCTAATCATACGAAATATACTTTTCACCATAATCTCTGTACCATTATAACATATAGCGAAACAAAAATACGGTAGCACACGTATCTTAATTAATCTTTACATTCTTGCATATCTCGTTATCAAAATTAAAGATACCAAGAGAAGAAAAAAGTAATAACGGACATCTTATATCTTTAGGTTAAGTTTCTTACCGGAAAAGCAAATATATATGATCAAACAGGACATTATGTTGTTATTGACTCAAAAATCTGACGGTGAAATTTACATAACAGTTATAACGGTTACTTTAAATGTTTAACTATTAGCATCCAAGCAACAAGCTAGACGTAGAACAATATCACTAATAAAGAATACATGAATCTTGGGTTATAATCCATCGATATAGCAATGTCATTTTACTTTTACTTGAAAACTCGTCAAAAGACGATATATTTTTTATATTAAAAGTAAAAAAAAAAACATTATTAAAATGTCAAATCAATAAATAACGAATTTATAATAAAGTTCTTAAACCTTTTTAATTAAAAAATTTAAGTGAACCGGACCCTAATTTATATCATCAGCCTTACTAAACAAATTATTTAGTTATTTTAATTTTCTCAAATACCATTTCTTCAATTTTTTCAAATAATTTATTTGCAATAATCCGTAAAGAAGTAAAAATGTATGAGTCAAAGGAGTTGGGCTTTGCCAAAGAGGTTGTGGTTTAGTGGTTGAGGTGAGGCTTGAAATTCCAAGAGACCCGAGTTCAATCTCTGCCATCACCATTAATTTCTGAAGCATGCAAATGAGGCATAGTTCTTAGGCTGATGCACCAGGGTTTTACCCACGCCGATCCAGGCTTCGAGCCTCGGCTCTCCCTCAAGTCCGGAAGGGGCCGTATTGGGTGGGATTTTTCCTTGGATGCTCTCCAACTCTGACGTCAAGTGGGCCCGAAGACAACATATTGGCCGGAGTTGGACGAGGCTCTCCCATGTGACGGAGGGTGCGACGTCACAACATTCAATGTTCGCCGTTAAAAAAAAAGGAGTTGGGCTCCATCGGTCTGACACCCAAAGTCTCAAGCCCAGTGTTTATTGGTGGAGCAATTACCAAGCCACGCACACATGACCACAGCAACCGGCCTAAAAGCGCCGCCTGACCAGCACGACCGCCACCGACTTGTTGGTTTAAAATATATTAAATAATTATCAAACAAATAAATTACTTTTTATATTTTTGTCGTAAAATAGACGAGAGATAATATTATGGATTTTGTTTTCAAGTGTAATTGATTTAAATAAAAGTAACTATTAAAATAAAGTGGTAGGTAAACGGGCAACAAGCTGCGTCACAACCCGTTACTTTAAACTCATGGTGTTCATGTAAAACAACATAGTTTAAAAAAGACGTTTTTTTTCTAAATAAAACATAACAATATCATACTCATATTAAAGATAAAAAAACGCTCGATTTTATAGTGATTTAAAAAAAATAAATAATAACGTATAAAAAAGTTATGGACGTTTAAAAATTAGGGGGAAGGTTGCATCTGACTTGCATATGAGGCTTTTTGGTTTAATCTTACCATTCTACCCTCCTGATCCTTTCCGTATTGTTTCTAAGTTGTATTTATTTACCAAAATACCATCGTCTGAATCTCAGCCACAAAACACAAATATCTTATGGCTGAGATTCCCTCCTATACTTTCTATATTTTTTTCCCCAATTCTAGTCTAACCTCATACATATAAAGGGATATATTATTAATGTGAATATACAAAAAATACTTCTAACATAAACGTGTTTAATTATGTGTATGTTATGTATAGGATATTTTGTATATGATATACAATATTAGGTATAAGGTGTAGGTGCATGTGTGCATATATGGTATGTGCGCGCTCAATGCAAAATTAATATTAAGTAAAGAACTGGTTAAGCATTTGTATATGCATAGAAGATAATCATGTGTGTAGCGGAGAGAGAAATAGATATACGTAAAAAACGATCTTACGTATCTAATTTAAAACAACAGATATAAATGTCTATATAACTATTATAGTTCTCTGTAATGAGGGTATATGTCATATATGTTAGGCTATACACAATAAATTTTTACTTTTTAGTTTAGAAGATTTTTAAACTTCCTTAATCGTTGTTTTTAAGAACTGTTTCTTAATTTTCTAAGCAACCTTTTTTTCTTACTTTTGCTATTAATCATTTTGTAGTCAAGTGTATTTTTTTCATACAGATTTCCAGAATCATAGACTTCTTAATTATAACTGATTTCTTTAGTTTATATAAACACGTGTATAATATTTCGTTTTTTTTTTATTATAAAGAAGCCATTGGTATTGTTGATATACTTAGGGATTAACATTCGAGGGCTATTTTAATTATTTATATGTTGTATTGTAGTTCTAAAGTTATTGAACAAATGGACAATAATTTGTTAGAAATTTTGAATGATTACCGTTACAATTTAGAACTGAAATAAATGAGTATTTAGACGGTTCTATGTATTGAATTTTATAAATAAATTACTGAATACTAATCTTGCTAAGAACATTTCCAGCAAGGAATTCACTTTTTAAACGTATGCAAACACATAACATCAGTTGTCATATCATATTTTCACTTATATTTCATGCAAACTATTTATTATCCAATGTTACGACCGCTTTCAAAAGCCTATTTAAAAAAAGAGAGTATATAGTAAATATGTTGTGTGTATGGGCCCCACCAGCCACCACCATCCGTTTGTTTGTGTCCAGAATTCGGGACGAGTTCACAAACATTTGAAAGTGGACGGGTCCTCCAATGCATCTATACGTCCATCTAAGCATCCAAATTTGCCACTTAAGAGTCAGAAAATTAGCATTGGAGATGCTCTAAACAGTCACTAGAACTTGAAACTAAATTCCATTGATGACTAGCGGCAGAATTTTGCTCATTGTTAAGAGCTCTTCTTTTTTTTTTATATATAAATGGATCAGTTCTTTATAACTAATATTTTCAAGTATTATTACAAAAGCTATGTGATTATAAAAAATACCCTGTTTTAAAAAAAACGACTTTAAATGCCATAAATATTTGAATACTTTGTAGCAATCTCGTTACTCGTAAAACATATTTGATTCGTTACATTTTTAGTTGAGTTTTTATACTTCTACGTGTAACAAAAATAAACTAATTTAGCTATGTTAAGATCAATCAATGACATAGTTATGTCTTATTTTTTTATTAAAGATTTAAAGATCAATCAATCTCATAAATGAATGAACAAATTAGAGTTCAACGATTAGAAGCGACAAAAGAACAAGAATACAGAAATCAGTGAGTCAAAGGGACAACCGTTGACTTCATATCATTTATAAATATTTGGTTTGATTGAAGCAAAACGTCGAGCAGTTGGAAGGCATCCATCAACAAAAGTTCCAAAGAGGTCACAATCAATCACATGTTCACCTAAAAAATGGCCGACTGCTTTTAAACCTAAATAAAAACACTCTTTATGCTAAACCTAGACCAATTATCGTTCAACTTGATGGTTATATTGTTAGGGACAAGATTGATAGACATCACCCCGTGTTATTCGTACACCAGCTTTAATACGTCAGTATTATAAACTCAATACCGGCTATATTGATGACTTTTGACTACATACGTCCCGTATTGAGCGACTGATGTGACATGTCTAGAATCATGTCGGTTTGATTAAGCCCAATATGACCGCTTAGGGCAATATGGATCGTATGATGTGAGAGGGGTGGTGTACCGATATAAACATCATATTGTTATAGTGTAGTACTTTACAGATTATTAACTGTCTTTCATATAATGAATACCATACTAGCCAACGAGACTAAGTAAGCACAACTTGTGCTAGGCAGGTGACCTTAATGGGCTATGACAGAAACCAGGAATTTGGATTTGAACTTGAGTCCTCTTCTTTTCGGAGTTGTCCTCGACAACCTGGCGGTTCTTCAATCTCCATTTTTTGGGGGCGGGAGTGCTTGATTGTTCGGCTCATTTACCTCAACCATTACAGTTGTGTCAGCCCGTCTAACATTCTTTTATGGTCGTCTCTTTTGACTCTTTAGGAGGAAATTAAGTTAGCTGGTACAGACTGATCCAAAAAGAAGAGAGGAGGTTTAACGACCCGTCAAAATAAACTTGAGTGAAGGAAGATTCTAACAAGACAAGGGCTTATATAACTTGAAAATGTTTATCAAAATGATGCTTGCTAATGTAGGTTTCATTCAAAACCTCAAATAGCTTGA
Source organism: Smallanthus sonchifolius (assembly GCA_023525975.1). Classification (NCBI taxonomy): domain Eukaryota; kingdom Viridiplantae; phylum Streptophyta; class Magnoliopsida; order Asterales; family Asteraceae; genus Smallanthus; species Smallanthus sonchifolius. The sequence goes on from CM042042.1 coordinate 1,177,112, forward strand.
AAGCACTTGCGAGAAATATGAATCGACGAAAACAATCAAAACGGGATCTTAATTAGAATCGACGAAAACAATCAATAACTCGATAAAAATTCAACTTATTTATAATTTATAACCCAATTTAAGAAACCATAGTTGAAGAAAGATGAGATGTGATAAGTGATAACATGCAATTAAAGGTAAAATTCAAAGGCCATTAGGTGGTGACCACATGAATGCAAAATGGTGTAGTGTATTTTTGTACATATGTTCTTCCTTTTCCAAGTGGTCCATGAGATTAGGTGTTATAGTAAACGTATATAATCTTTCTTAATTCAATTCATGTGGGTAGTTTAATGTGAATGAAGGAGAGAGAAGAGAGGTTTTGAAATACAAGCATTATTGGTTGGTAGCATAATCAAGAGAGAAATAATAATTTTAAAGGTAACAATTTTATCTTTTTTTTATAACAATATATCGAGTTTAATTATATAGAGTTAGCATGTATTTAAAATTTTAAATATAAAAAACCTTCTAAATAGTTTATTTAAAAATTAATTTACTATTTAAATAGTATGAATTTTATCATAGAATTATTTCGATTATAGTTCTTGATTGTCAGAAAAATAAATAACAATATTGACAGGTAAACACAACTTTACATAGACAGTATTAAGAATAACTCATTTAGAAGGGGGATAGATTAGATTTTGTAAAATGACATCGTTCTGTTATCAACCAAATTTTTTTAACGTTGTTTTTTGGATCCCCAATACCCGAGTTTGACTCCTGTGGGATTTCAACTGTCCTAATTTTTTTACGCTCCAGGGTATGGAACTCATGAACACCCCTAGGAGGAAACCCACAACTAGGAAACCCCTGGCTCAACCCAGAACAAATTGCACCAGGTAAGACTCGATCTCACGACCTCCCACAAAGGAAGCCATGGGGCTACCGCTGGGCCAACTGGCCTTTGGTTATTATCAACCATTTAGAAAATAACTTATAAAATCTGTTATTATTCAATAGAGTAGATGAGTTTTCAAATAAAAAAAAAGATATATATTAAAATTTAAGCTTACCTTTACAGTATTAGTCATTAGATAACACCAAATTAATGGGGTAAACGGACTTTTTTGGATTCATTGTTTTCATACTAAATATTTAGTGTGTACACAATTCAACAAACCTAAAAATTCAAAAGTTTAAACCATCCCAAGAATTCTACCATGTTAATAAAAACTCTAATTTCAAAGTAGTCTAACAAACAATTGCGCTAAAAAAGGAACAAGTATTGCTAATCTGAACATAAGATTAGACTTTGTGACCAAGCTCCGACATGAGACTAGTGAGTTGGATCTTTTAGAGAGAGAAAATATGTATGCGAGAACATCAAGTGGGTCTAATAACAAAGCAATTTGGAGTTAAAGTAAACCTCTCTTTAAGATCAAGGGTTTGAGCTTCGTATATGACGGATTAATGTAAATTATTAGGAATAATTTATGCGGCCCCAAAATGGGGTATCATTGATAAAAAAAAATTGTAAAGTTGAAACCCATTATCAAGTATGATTTATCGTTTGTTATGAACTGATAAAATTGCATTTATTGTTTAGGGTTTAGGAAAAGGTGTTCCAACGGTCATATTTGACAACTAACATCAAAAGGTCAACTATAAAGGGTCAAAGTGCCTTGAGGCATCATTGTTTGGTTTTGATGTTCAGACCTGAGGGGGCATCATTATCTCACAAACCTAACATGTTTATCACCAAATTTGACCGTATCAGTTTCTTGTTTTCAAAACTAAAAACAGAACAATGTTCATCATTTTAGTCAATGATTTAAATCACAATTTGATCAAGTTGATTAAAAATCACATTGTTCTTTAAAAATCCAATTCACTACTTGATTTTAACTTCCACACTTTTAATAGTGGGATTAATAACTGCTAACCATCATTAGTGTTCTTAAACATAATTTTTATTCAAACCCCACTCCAGATCAGTTTTGATCATGTCTCCCACAATCACATACATAACCAATCACTTGCTACTTGTAAAATTAAGCATGGCTAGCAAGTGTTAAACCTTCCTTCATCATTTCTAAGCTTTTAAAAATGTTAATTCAAGTCTAGCATCAAAAATGGTCATTTGGGTCTAAAAACCCACTTTTAGCAAGAACAACAATTGGGGATGCTTGATGATGCTAAAAAAGATGAAATTTAAAACTTATCTAAAAAAGAAAAGAAACAAGCGACCGCTTGTGTGGGTTAAAAGTACCCCTAGAATAAGAAAGCGTATACAACCTTCTAAATTGTTTCATTCGACAAAATTGGATCATTATTTAAACAATAGTTTTTACAATCATATGCAGAAAAAACTATTTATAAACTTCCAAACGTTAACAACCCAACCTGGCAACCCATGTCTTAACTTTTGCTCACTTTAACCCGTTATCAACCCACCTGTTTTGCCACTTATACTAGTAGGTATGACAATTACAATCACAATAGCAGCAGAAAAATAATATCATACCTTTGGTTTTGCATAAAACCCCAAATAAAGCAAAGTACATCTACCCTTGATTCTTGGTGCATATCCCTGCAAAATAGCACTGCATAACCATATTCTAAATATAGCTTACATTTCTATCCTACATGATTAAAAAATGCAGATTCTGTTACATAAAATCATATTTCAAGATTAGATAAGGAAGAACCGACTAAGATACAATGAAATCTACTGATTCTAAATGCATTTATGCCCAAGAATATTACATACGCTATGAATTATATTTTAAACAGATATTAAAAGTAAAATAAGGTAGAAAAAGCAAATGATGGAAATGAAAAAAATACCAGTTTTCAACATAATCGAAACAGAACAGGACCGACTGAAGAGCTAAGCATTTCACTAAGTGCTACCTGGACCTCATGGGACCCATGCTCACATCTTATCAAGCCCGAAAACAGAGGGAAAAAATGAGCAAGATTCTTCTCAAATGAAGAATCTCCCAAACTACATATAGCATGTAGAGCAGCAATAATAACGGGCCCACGGGAAGCTAATTCTCTCTTTTTCCCAGACCCTAACGGTATCAACCAATGGGGTTGGTTGTTAGGAGACTTGTGAGTCACCTGTGCTATTTCAACATAGGACTTCAAGACTTGATGGCAAAGGTCAACGAGGTAAGCTTCAACTTGTGATTCCTCAAAGAATGGAGGTCTATCGGTTTCAAGATTCTGTAACAATGTGAAGCAGATTTGGTAGGACTCGTTTTCCAGGCGTAATAATGGTGGATCCTGCATTTGGGTCATGGAGCCCAGATCTAGTAGGTTGGCTCGTAACGTGATATCAGTGTTTATTTTGTGAGCATGGTTTGCCATTCCATGCACTGCATCCAAAAGTATCATGGTGTTCTTTACTGATATTTGAGGTCTATACATGTTCTGGATCTCTGTAATTGCCTGATGATATTTACAAAACATTTGTTAATAAGAAAATTGGATTATGAGCTGCAGTCGTGTCCTAAAACCCTTGCGACCGGTATATTTATGAACGGGTCGATTTGGGTCAAGTTTTCTCTGTTCTCTAAAGATTCGAGCCAATATAAAATAGCTAAAAAGGAAATGAGTCAAATGAGTTGAAAGTTGCCCGGAGTATATGCTTAATTCACTTCTAAATTATTTTATTGAATAAATAAGATTGCTACTGAAATAGTATAACTTGTGTAATAATATTCGACGTACTAATTGTTTATAGAATTATTGGACAAAAAAGTAGTTCGGGTTTGACTCAATCACACCCGTTTGTCCTGTACCAAAAAATTACCCATTTTGGCTCATTACAAAACCTTTTTTGTCCACTTTTGAGAACTTCTATAAATAATTGATTAGCTAAATATGATCACAAAAACCATAATATTATTAAAATGATTTACAAAGTCATACGCAATAAAATAGACTTCGGAGGACTTTCAACCCATTTGATCAAATTGACCCATTTATATGTAAACAAGTTGAAATTACCAAATCTATTTACAACGGACTAAACAAAGACTAAGAGATCACTCAAAAGAGCAAATCAGATAATATTTACCTGTATCAATAAAAGTTGAACCGCAGCACGACATTTGACATCAGAAATGGCAGTATATAAACGGGCCCTCCGCCTTTTCTCCAAATCATCATCCTGCATACTAGACTCTGCAGATTCTACGTTATCTCTTTCTTCCAACTCATCTTCATGATTCAGAAAGGTACTATCATTATTAAAAACAAAAGAGAAATCAGGTAATGTTGCATTAGCTGCTTCCTTTAGAGACAAAACGACTTCAAGCCACTTATCATCAGAAAACAACTCTCCAGCATTACTCATCATACGGACAAATGCAGCAACACCAATACCAGCAAGGCTTTGATGAGGACGTTTAATAAAACTCACTAGTAAAGTCAGCACCTTTTGTAAAAGTGGATTAACAGTACTGTAAAAATTAACAAAAAGATCCACTACCAACTGGAGTGAAAGTGTGCATGTTTCATATAGCCAAGAATCTTGATCGAGTTCATCATTGCCATTAAGACCATGTTCAGATGATGGATTATCACCAGAAGGATCAATAGCATGTCGAACATAATCAAAGATCGGAAGTAGTACAGATTCGAACACTTGCTCCCATAATGGTAGATTGAAGTGATGACCATAGTTTCTTAGTGTATCAAAGAGTACTTGAAGAGCATTTTGCCTAATTTCAGGCCTTGGGTCAAAGCTAAGTTCAGACAGCCCTGAGGAATAAGAATAACTCATATATAAGATTAAGAAAACCAACTACTAGATGTGGCAATCAGGTCGGATGGGTTTGGTAATAGGTTGAAACGTGTCATTTTTTAGTACGAGTTGAAGCAGGTTGGTCAAACCCAAAAACACGTTTGTGCACCTTTTTTTAATGTTTAAATAACTAACTAAGCATCACATATGTTCAAAAAATCCTTTTAATAAAGCCTAGGGACTTGATCATGCAAAAGGTGACCATTTCTTTAAATTTTGAAACGTCCAGTCATATAATCACACAAAAAAAGCAGTAGTTAAATGCTAATAAAAGTGTGTGGACTTTATGATAAACATTAAATGGATATAATCATGCAAAGATAAAGTCCAGTGGCTTATGTGTGAATTCAGTAAAAGTCCATAGGTTTTTTTGTAGTGTCCTTAACAACACACTTCGCGTGACTTCAACTTGTTTGGCCTAATTGACATCTTCCCTTTTTAGCTAATTTCTTCATTTGACCCGTATTAGATTAAAAATAACCCAACCCATTCATAAATCATCTGATCAAACACCAGAGGTCCACATATCTCACCATTTTTATCTTTTTTAAGAGTGTTAATATGAAGAGATAGAATATGCATGAACTTGCCTACCAAATATTTTGAAGCGTCTATTTGGCCTTTTTTGTTGTTGCAAACTAACCATTTTTCTTCAAAAATATTTCGAGAGAACGATAGAGTTTGCAGAAACGGATCATTTTGAACAAATTATAAAAATGCAAATGGAACAAGAAGACTGTTGTGCACACTTTCCTTCTCAAAAGTTTCCGAATCTTACAAAGGGTACAGTGAAGTTTTTATGTTTTATGTTATTGCAAAAATGATGGTCTGTTCACAACAAAAGCCAGACACAACAGTTTGTAAATCAAAAACTTAAGTAAATATAAATTCAGTAACGAACTTGGTGGTTGCCATATTATTTACCCAAACCAAATATTAAGGGCGGCAAGTTCCAACACAACAGAAACCTGACATGAAATAAACAGGCTGGGGTTGGGCTAAACCGGTTCGGGAGATAAACAGATAGATAGGGTAACCCGAACAAAAGGGTTGGGATCAGGTTCACTTCACCCGTTTATTAGTTTCCATTATCTTTTCTGATTTTTTCTTTGCCATTTTGATCTAATATTAGTCCTTTTTCTTGTAGTTGAGTTGTGGATATCCACGACACTAGTCTTACAAAACGGGTCAACACAGCTAACCGGTTTAATAAGGGTGTACGAGTTATTATGGTTCAACTTTTTGACACAATTAACTAATTGGCCCGGGTCAAGTTGGGTTATACAAACCCGCCAACCCAAACCCTACACAATTTTCCAGCCCTACTAAATATACTTCCTTACCAGCTAATAATGGAAACCAGAAGTATAGATGGCCATGCTTATCTGCCAACTCCCCATTCTCATAATTCTTGTTGTTTCCTTGAAGTGGAGATCTCACTATCTCAGAACCTTCTTTCTCCTTGTTCTTTGAAAAGCCTATACCTCCTTCTGCTAGTTTTTCAGCACACAAACGCAAGAATCCGACAGCACTGAGACTAATATCTTTGTTGAACCTACTATTGGTGAATGCAATCAGACAGTTTACACAATCTGTAAAAGCTGTGGTTTCTGTCTCAGTAATATATGGGAAATAATCTTGCACTATCTTCTCAATTATTTCAAAAGCAAGGAGTACAATATTTTTGTGGTCATCATAAGCTGCTGTTGTAAAGACCTGATCAATGTTACCACAATTAGAACTGAAATTTAAACTGCAAACAGACAAAAAGGTGAGTGATTGGCTACTTTAACTATAGTACTTGCTTTTTCGACGCAACGAAACAACTTTTTCTTGTAAAAATGCAACTACAACACTACACTTCACTGGAATGAGCTATAATGGACAATAAGTGTGAAGTGCCATAGGGTTTTTTAGATGCGGAAGTTTAAACCCATTTATTTATAAAGGGGTTGAGCAGGGTTACGTTTTATCTCTAGCAGGTCAAACGGGTAAAAATTTAGTGTGTGTGTAGGAAAAATGGAAACAGGTCAAAGGGATTAAGTGGATCGAAAGTAGCTGAAAGTGAATTTTTAATACATAAAACCTCCTAAATCATATTTTAACAATCATATTTGAGCAACTAAAATTTATTAAAAACTTAAAATATTGGACAAATAAGTGTTGAGGATCAACCCAACCCGGCCAGTTTCCAATAAAAAGATTACGCATTTGACCAACTCAATCAGACCTTTTTTGTCACCTTTGTTTTTTTTCCAGTTACACTTGATAAATGCCTAAAATCTCTCATTCTTTGCAAACTATGTGTTTCTTCTGACCCACCCAACTATTTAACTTCTTTCATTAAGGTCACACAATTATTAACACTATTTAACAGGCCACCTAAGTAAGTATCCAGTTTCATAAAGTAGTTTCAATATTTGGGTGGCCTTAATGAGAAAACTTGAATAGTTGAGTGGCATCCTTATATAATAGGGAAAATGATGTGTACTTCTAGCAGTACACAAGTCAACCTTGGATGCTACCAAGAGTAAATGAGGGATGCTTGTGTGTATGTAAGAAAGTTAGAGGGCTTGATGTAAAAAAAATTCAGCCTTGGCAGCACATATGTTCTTCAAACAGCACATATGTAATATGTTATCCCCTACATAGTACAAAAAGAATACTAATAACAAATATACAGAAGCAAAAAATCATAGGCATGGTCTCCATTTAGAATCTTGACCATAATACAAAAAATATGTGAAATAACACATGTCAAGAAAGAAAGATGTTAGAAGTACCATAAACATGCTTTTCCATCCTGACTTGACATTATTGACACGAGATAGAACCATTTGAGAGACGCATCTGATTATTAATTCTCTGATTTCCACAGCGCTACTTTTCCGCATGGCAATCACAAAAGGTTTCATAAAATCGTTCTGGAAGTTATAATTAGCCAGCTCTTCCCTCTCCAAAAATTTCATAGACAGTTGGCGTAAAGAATCCATTGCAAATATTGCAATTGACAGGTTTTCAGAACAGCCTATGGTTACAAAAAAATCAGAGAGTACATTCCAGATACTTGTCCAAACAAGCCGGATACGGTTCATGTTATAATGCCTGAATAAGGAATAAAGAAGAGATAAAGTGCGATTAAACCCTCTGAAAGGACACCCGTGAATTATTAAATGTGACAATTTTGAAAAATTTACTTACAATTGGAGGCGATTTCGGTTGTATTTTTATCTCAAACGGTTCAAATCAAAAAATTTAGGTACAAGGGGAACGGGTCAAACAGGTTGAAAATCATCAAAAGTCTATTTTTAATGCGTACAACCTCATAGATCATTTCTACTCTAAGATTTAGACTATTATTGTAGTATACAGTTTTTATAAAAAAAATTTAAAAAGACAACTAAAGTGTTTGTAAGTCAACCCAAACCGATATGGTCTATTTCCATCCGTGCAAAAAAGTGACACGTTTTAATATGTTACCCAACTCACCTGACCCGCCCATCTTGCACCACTAGACAATGTATAAAACTGTAACTGCAGTATACTAAGGAAGCAAGAATAAAGAGCTAGAACCATACGCAATTTCGACTATTTTTGTTAGGCTGAAAACTCGTGGATCAGATGTAGATCGTAGCTCCCCCATGGAAACCTTGCAAAGCGCCTTGACAAAGTCAACTACTGCCTCACTGTTAAGATTCTGACTTCTTGCAAATATACGATTCATATCACCAACTTGCTCCAACATATTTAAGTTAGAGACCAAATTGTGTGCTTGTTCTGATGTAATAATACCAGCAGAAGCATTGCCACCAATGTCAGAACTATCATATGAGCCTCTTCTCATTGCTGCAGCTGCCTGCTGAATTCTTCCAGCCCTTTTTTTCTTAAGAACGGGAAGGATGTTTGACTTTGACTGTTTTAACTTTCCAGATTCGTTCTGCTTAACAGCAAAGAAAGTAGCATCTGGTGGAGCTCCCTCCCTTAATAGATGCAAATTCTCAAACCGAGAAACACATGTGAGAATATGCTCCCATGCCTCCTGTAAGTAATCCCCATCTTCATCTGCAATTGTAACGATCATCTGTGAAACAAAATCGGCATTATTAAGAGTAACTATTTTAAAATATTGAAGGGGAAAAACCATTAATTATAATATGATTATGAATTTTCTTAGAATAAGAAAAATATATAACACTCTACTTTGTTAAGGAGTAACTAATAAGGAAGTGGGGTGGGGGAGTTAAAGAAAATAGCTACCATTCATCTTATGAGATACATGAAGTAATGAATTGATGTAGATTTTGATATAAATTTAACACTGCGATATTTAATTTACACTCTTTATTCTCTAATAGGTGCCCCCTTTGGATTTGAATGTCAACCCTACTGCTTCACAAATTCAATAAACACATGAAATCTCCTAAATTAATGAGAACACTTCTTTCGATTTTTCTGATTAGGGCTAATTATGTTGAGCTTGGGACATACGAACCTTGACTGCATCAATGTTTCTCTGTTTTATATCGGCTGGTGAGTGAAGGGAAGTAAACTTTGCTAGTGAAGTCACAAAAGCATCCCGGTGAGTCTTCATAGACATTGCTGATGTAACATGAATTGCATGTCGAAAGCCTTCTAAACATTGTGCAATAATTATGACATCATCACTTTGGTCTAGAGGAACACTAAAGCCAGCAAGCATAGGAGCCCAGCATGCCTCTATCATAAATCTAAGTATGAACACATCTGTAGCAGCATAATAAACTGACCTACAAATTGTCAACCACAAGTTATTACATTTAAGTATTTAACCATGCCCACTTTCTCAGAATAAGAATGCATCCAACACATTTAACACATTATCCAGATAAAACGTCAGCAGAAATAAATGTAAAATGAGTGCTTACTCGGATTTTCGTGCTTTCTCTTGAAATTGTTCTTGCATATGCCGCATAAGATCTTCACTCGTATGATTTTCCTCTTCTCTCTTGCGCACCACAATATTCAATATACTATCAAGGCCCAAAATCTTGTTTGAGTTATTAACAGAATGCCTTTGTTGAATGGCCAAATCATCTTCTTTCATTTTAATCTCATTTTTTGATATCCGTTCAAACAATGATCTCAGGTACTCCTCTGGTAAATCTTTTCCATTATCTATACCACGATTGTTTCTGATAAAATCATCAGCTGACATCTGCAAAAATGACAAGAAATAGGAATTAGCAATCTTTTAGGTCCATTTTTGTTTAGAAGAATGTAACTTGGATTAATATTACCTTATTCTTCACCATGGGATTATGAGCATCAGTATTCAACATTATAACTGAGTAGGCAAGAACATAAGCTGTATCAGCACTGATGAATGCCTTTGGATTGCACTTGCAATAACGTTCAGCAAATTTTTCCATAATTCGATCAATCTTTTGTGCCTCACCAGGCAACCTAAAGCCCCTTAGAAATGTTCTGATCGCCTCATCAAACTCCATGTCTTGAAAGTCAAAGGAATCCACATAAGCATGCATTACTTTTAGTGATAAATCTTCACGTTCCCCCAGATAATCACCAATCATAGTTTTGTTCAAACCAGAAACATTTTTTAAGAACTCAGCTATTTCTTCAGGTGAACTACCCACTTTCTTCACATTGATCAAGAATTCAATGCCCTTTTTAGGTTTGCGGTTAAAAAGTGATATACCTTCCTGCCGTTAATTTTACATTAGATCACTACAGTTCAAATATGAAACTACTTCAAGGCTCTCAGCTATTTGACAATTAATGTTAGGTAATATGAAGGGTCTCATGTACTCTATATATTCTCTATGTAATCACTTCTACAATAATAACAATCAATCATTCTACAACTCTTTGGTTCAATTTGGTATCAGGGCCTTGTAGCTCACTGACCGGAAAACTAGCCGGAAGGGCGGCCGGCCGCCGCCGCCGCCGCCCTACCCACCACCAACACACCACAAAACCGCTGCCGGTCTTCTCTTCTTCTACTATCTGTACTGCCGCTCGCAGCAACCACAACACCACTGCCATCAACCCCACCAACACGCCGCCACAAAAAAAACCCTATATCTGAAGATCCGCCGCTGCCACCACAGGTAGCCGGCGCCGTGGCCCTACCTGGTAGCCGCCCTCCTCAATTCAATTGCCGCCATAATACAACACCGGCTCCGCCAAACAACGGCATCGCACCCTTGTGCGTAAAAATCCAACGACTTGCACATCGCGAAAGCTATATGCTTTATGTTCCATGTTTGCTATGACCAATGTGTCACATGGTGGAGGAGAAGAATATGGGAACAAACCCCATGGAATTGAAGTCTCCGGCAGCGAAGAACACAAAATAAGGGTTGATTGCAAGGTCTTAAACAAAAACAAACAAAAAAAACCGGTGCAAGTGATGGGTGAAAGCATGGCAGGAAGACGAAGACCAACTATCTTTTACGTTTTATGTTTTTATTTTCAACCTAAATCTCTCCCGAGCTTAGTTTGCGGGGGAATATTAGACAATTAATGTTAGGTAATATGAAGGGTCTCATGTACTCTATATATTCTCTATGTAATCACTTCTACAATAATAACAATCAATCATTCTACAACTCTTTGGTTCAATTTCAGCGGAAAACATTTACCTGAAGTTCAAGCTTGTAAGCACGGCGTTGCTCAATCGATAGCGCATCTGAAATTTCAGTTGAAGCCTCAGAATGAGAATCTGATCCATCAACAGGCTCCTGTTCAGTTGCAACCCCATTTTCCATGGGTAGATTTGTAATTTCAGGAATGGACTCAACCATATGAGAAAACTTTGCTGAATGAGGATCAGGAATTCGTAATTGTTTGTTCATCCAATCACCCATTGACTTCAAAATAGCCACTAAGCACTTCATAGCTTCAAGCTTCATGGTTGCTTCCTGAGGCGGTAAGAGTGTTGTGGCAACACCAGGTGGTACACCTTGAGCGGTTTTCAGAAGTCCATTTACCATTCTGTGCAATAATTTAGAGCAGATAAATTTTGGCACAGCCAAATAAATTCTTGGGCCGCCATAAAATTAATTGCACAAAGCTAACTAAAAAAGCACTAGAAATAATATACCTCTCGAATATGTTAGATGAATTAACATCACAATCATAGTTGATGAATATATCTACCAAGATCTGTGAATCAACACAAAGCTTTTCAAGAAACCGCATTACAATCATTTTCTGCTGAAAATTAGGTTGACCAACATTCTCTAAAACTCTGAGTATAATCATGGGAAAAAAGACTCCAATCTCTGCCTTCAATCCAGCTCTAAATCTTGACACGAGGCTAATGAAAATTGAGCAAGAGAGCTGAAAAATAACCATAAGGGTTGATGCACTGTTCTTCAATAGTGACAGGCATAAATACTGTCTAATGGCACCCAAAAATCTGTTCCAAAAAATAACAAAGTAATATGTAAGACAGGAAAATCGAAGTCAAACCACAAAGATACCAGCCATAGTAAGCATAAAATCAAAGGCATAAAGTGCATCTAGCCATCTAAATGCAAAAATTACAAAGCTTTAACATGGTTGTCCAAACTCCCAAGAATGTGGAAATAGCGGTCATACTTTGTAAATACTGCATGATGATAAATGATTTTAATAATTCATGTCAGAAACTCCAAAATTTATTTCCAGTCCCAATTACAAAGATGTACAATTCCCAAATTTCCTGATCTCAAATTCCCATCCTGAATGGATTCCTGGATGTTTTTTATTTAAAAACGGCTGTCTCTAGTTGTTAAATTGAATTAAAATAAACTATAATTTGCAAAAATGATCTTAGGACCAACCAAGTAATTACCAAAAGTGTCGAAGTTGGGAATGTGCGTTAGAGTGTTGGTATCTAAGATTGGACTTCACAATTGATAAAGCTTAATAAGAAGAAATACAAGAAGTAACCAGTAGCCAAGAATGGAAAATGATCATTTGAAATAGCATCCTATTCAGGTAAAGCATTTACAACAAAAACTAGGATAATCGTGGATCTTAACAAATATTTTCTTTCCGGTATTAATTATAGTGCTTACAGAAATAAATATCCATTGGAATCAGCAATCAGTTTACCACTCACATCAACCTGAGAAGGTCATTAATATAATATTCCCACATTTCAAGATCAAAAATATATTTGATTTATTGTAGAATCTTCTTGTTATATGACTTATATAGTTATATTAATTTAGATAATTGGCAGGTGACCCTATGGACAAGAGAATAAGTCTAGGGGCGTGACTGGAAAGGTGAAGATTTTATAAACCCTTGAGAGAAGGATCGACTGCTTATTATTCTCATCCACAATCACCCAAGAAAGTCATAATCAACCTCCAATCACACTAACAGCCCTTTTACTTTTTTATTAAGAATCATCAAGAGGCAAATGAAAATAAACGTTTGATCACATGAAATCCTCTCATTCACGTGTTCCCAAAAGGCAACCTACACTACACCCAATACATGTCCTTCAGGCAAAAGATGCACTAATAGTATTACTACCAGGTTCATGTACAGCAGTACAGGCTATGATCATTCATTTTCCTGTCACTGTAAGACATTCGTCCAGTCGTCAAGTCACCTAACACACCTCAAGTGCACCCAACCTACAGTAATAAGTCTCTAAAGCATGCCTAAACTTATGCTAATGAGCTAATCTAAACACTTGATATTTACCTTAAACATGGTTGTAAAAATCGCTAGGCGCTAGTCGGGCGGTGGGGTGGGGCCTAGGCCTAGGCGGGATTAATCGGATTGGAATTTTTATATGTAATTTTCAGTTTTTTATATATATACACACATTTTTATATGTAATTTTCAAAATTATATATATACACACACACATTTTTTAAAGAAGCTGGAAATTACAAGAACTAAACTGAAAATCGCCGGAACTTGCCGGAATCTTGCCGGAACCTGCCGGAATCTTGCCGGAACCTGCCGGAATCTCGCCGGAACCCTACCGGAATATCACCGGAAAAACGGGAAGTGGCCGATTTTTGGCTGACTAGGTCCGCCTAGGCCCGATTTTGACCCAATTTTTCCGATTAGCGATTTTTAGTCCGATTTGGCCAAAATTAATCCTCGACCGCCTAGCGACTAATCGGCGCCTAGGCGCGATTTTTACAACACTGACCTTAAAATCTTAAAATAATTCCTACCATTACTGACTGTCTCATGATCACTATAAAGCATTTACTATGATCCAATAGACCGATCGCTTAATATGGGGATGAGTTTCTATTCTCATAATCTAATAATATATGTTTTATATAAAAATCCTTCCTCAAGCCGTGCTTGCATTTTTCATTGCACACGGCTTTCCAAACTTTGAACGAATCGTTTATGCGTCTACTTAATGCGACTTATATATTAGGTGCTAGAAAGCTACTTAACCATCAGGCTCCGCTTACACTTTCGAAAACACTGAGCAGAGTGAACACAGAGAGTTAATCTTGGTAATTGTATTGTATTATTGTATGTAATAAGAATGATTACAAGGAGTATAAATAGAGAACATAATTACACTCTAATCCCTCTAATATAATAATATGTATTTATCTATCTAATATTCCCCCTCAAGCTAAGGCCGGGAAACGAGCTGTAGCTTGTCTCGTAAAGTTGCAAATCTCTCTGAAGGTAGTGGCTTTGTAAAAACATCAGCAATCTGGTCATTTGTAGATATGAATTGAACCGAAAGTTTCCCTTGTGCAACCTTTTCTCTGACAAAGTGAAAATCAATCTCCACATGCTTTGTGCGAGCATGGAAAATAGGATTTGCTGATAAGTATGTGGCTCCTAAGTTGTCACACCATAAGATAGGAGCAGACTGCACTGGGACGGGAAGTTCACGTAGAAGGGCTTCAAGCCAAGTAAGTTCGGCAACAGTATCGGCTAGTGCTTTGTATTCAGATTCATTTGATGACCGAGAGACAATGCGTTGTTTCCTAGCTGACCAGGAGACAAGATTTGACCCGAGATAGATGGCATAACCCCTGGTGGATCGACGGTCATCAGGACAACCTGCCCAATCCGCATCAGAGAACGCAGTGACAGACCGAAAATGAGCATCTGTATAGGTATGTAGTGTGGAGCCAGAAGCCCGTTGAAATAGAAGACCATGATGCGAGGTACCTTGCAGATATCTGAGTATTCTTTTAACAGCGGACCAGTGATTCTCTGTAGGTGAGTGCATAAATTGACAAACTTTGTTGACTGCAAAGGTTATGTCAGGTCTAGTCAAGGTGAGATACTGAAGAGCCCCTACAACCTGTCGATATCGCACCGGATTTTCAAAAAGTGGACTGTCACCGAGGGCCAGAGTAGCCGAGGTGGAGCAAGGCGATGGAACCGGTTTTGATTGCGAAAGGCCAGCCTTGGTTAAAAGCTCCATAATGTACTTTTTCTGAGAGAGAATCAAATCAGACCCTTTGGAAGTAACCTCAATACCCAGAAAATAAGATAGAGTGCCTATGTCTTGCACTGCAAAGGTGTTACTCAGATTTTTTACTATGCCGTCAATAGCTGCCTGACTGTTGCCTGTCAAAATAATGTCGTCAACATATACAAGCATGTATAAAAGAGTTCCAGCAGACGAGTAGATAAAGAGTGACGGGTCAGTTTTGGATCCTTTGAAGCCCAATCTGTGAAGAACTCCAGATAAGCGTTGAAACCACGTTCTGGGGGCCTGTTTTAAACCATACAGTGATTTGTGCAATAGACATAGATGGTTTGGTTTGGCGGGATCAACAAATCCCGATGGTTGGCGCAAATAAACCGTTTCCTGTAGGTCACCATGCAGGAAAGCATTCTGAACATCCAGTTGTCGTAAGGACCAACCTCGTGCAACTGCCAAGGAAAGAACCACACGGATTGTTGTGGCCTTCACAACGGGACTGAAGGTTTCATGATAAGCAACACCAGCTTGTTGCTTGAAACCTTTGGCAACTAACCGTGCCTTGTAACGTTTGATTGTACCGTGTTGATCCCTTTTAAGCCTGTATACCCATTTGCAATCAACTACATTAGCGTTAGAGACAGGAGGAACTAATGTTCATGTACTGTTTCTCAATAAAGCCTTATATTCCTCAGCTATGGCATCTCGCCACTGAGGACTTTTGTTGGCAACAGTAAAGGTGGAGGGTTCGGTCTGGGTGGTGCCGGTAGTGGCGGTGAAGGCAGATGGGTTGTAGGGGTTTGTTGGTTTGGGATGTGGACGGAGGTTTGCTGGGCGGGTGCGTGTTTGAGGCTGGGTGGTCTGGGATGTGGAGGGAGGTTGGTTGGGCTGAGGTGGGGTAGGTTGTTTGGAGCGTCGACTGTATGTTCTAAGAGGTGATGAGGGCTGATTAGGGGGTAAAGGCTGGTCGATAGGACTATTTGGTGTGGGCGCGGGTTGTTGAGGATGGGCCGGTGTGGTGGTGTGGTGTGGGCCGAGACCTGGAGAGTGAGATGGGGTAGTAGCAGGTTGTGAGTTTGGCTCGGTATTGGAAGGAACAGGGGTAGGGAAGGATGAGAAATATGGAGAAGGTTGGGAAGGTGTAGGTGTTGTGGGAGGAGGTGTGGTGAACGGGAAGCATTGTTCATTAAAACGAACATGACGAGCTATGTAGATACGATCGGTTGTCGGATCAAGACAACGATAACCATGTTGTGAGGGACTGTACCCAAGGAAAACACATGGTAAGGAGCGAAAAGCCATTTTGTGATTGTTGTAAGGACGTAGGTGTGGATAGCATTGGCACCCAAAAACACGCAAAAAGGAAAGGTCTGGTTTGAGTTTAAGTAGGTGTTCAAATGGGGAGGTTTTAGATGCAGTGGGAGAAGGCATTCGATTTATGAGATAAACTGCTGTGTCAAACGCATAGTGCCAGAATTTCATGGGGACTCCTGATTGAGCGAGAAGAGTAAGACCTGTTTCCACAACATGACGGTGGCGTCTCTCAACAAATCCATTCTGCTCACTGGTGTGAGGGCATGAGAGACGATGAATGATGCCAAGAGAAGAAAAGAAAGTGGAGAGAGGTCGAAATTCGCCACCGCAATCTGTTTGGACAGATTTTAGCTTTGTTTGAAACTGGCGTTCTACCATGACATGAAAATTTTAAATGTGGCAGAAACATCAGATTTATGCTTTAACGGGAAAAACCACATATATCTAGTAAAATGATCAACACAAAGTAAAAAATAGTTGTGACCATTAAAAGACTGGACAGGTGCTGGACCCCAAACATCACAGAAAATTAAATCCAAAACATTATTGCTCTTCAAATTCGAAGTTAACAAATGAAGTTTTGAGGATTTCCCCATGTGACAAGAATTACAAGAGGTACTCAAACTTTTATTTTGAACAGGAAGTGAATAAATAGATAACATGGACTTCAAAAGCTCTGGATGGGGATGCCCTAGTCTTTGATGCCATGTGTCGGAAGATGCACGAACAGCGGAGAAAGCAACTTTGTGAAGAGGACGAAGAGACGGAAGACGGATGGAGTAGAGCCCGTTTTCACTTGGACCCGTGAGGAGGGTAGTGCGCGTACACGTATCCTTCACAGCAAAAAAAGATGAATGAAATTCAAAAAACACGTTATTGTCATGACAAAATTTCTGAACTGAAAGAAGGTTTTTTTTAATTTCTGGAACATGTAATATGTCAGAAAGGGAAAAGGTTTTGTTCGGGGAGTGAAACTTTGTGGAACCAATATGTAAAATAGGTAAACCCATACCATTGCCAACAAGAAGTGTATCCTCACCATTGTAGGGTTCTGAGTTATCAAAGCTGTTGAGTTCCGGTGCAACATGACTGTTAGAACCAGTGTCCGGAAGCCAAGCAGTTGAAGCTTGTGAGCGGTAATCAGCATAGTTCGCTGATGGTTGTCTTGAGCGAAGGGTGTTGGGGTCTCGGTTTGGACACTGAGATGGTATATGGCCAATCCCACACCTGTTACAAGTGCCAAAAACTGTATTTTGATTAGAAGCCCAATTAAACTGACCTCGATTACCGCCCATGGTGTGACCAGCATTGTGGTTGTATCCAGAATTACGGTTGTTGTTATGATTGTTACCGTAACCGCGTCCACCACCATTATTGTATCCTCGGCCACGAGAGTAGGATCCACGACCACGTCCACGAGAACTATAGAAGGCCTGTGATTGCTGTGTTCGTGGCTGAATTTGAACACCAAGCTGAGACATAAGCTGTTGAAGGGCATGAAGTGTCTCAGTGGGTGGTTGATTAACAGCAGCAGGAGCGGACGGCTGGCCAGTGGTGGCGGTGAACGCTTGTGCTGATACGGAGTCGGGTTTCTTCACCATATAGTCATGGTCAGAGAGAAGACCATGAAGTTCTGCAAAAGCGGTGGGGAATTGGCGAGCAATCAGATTGGATTTCAAGCTGTTGTATTCATCAGGAAGACCAGACATCACGAACATAACCAGATCTTTTTCTTTAACAGGTTCACCAATATTTGCCAAAGCATCAGCATAGCCCTGTGCCCTTGCAAGATAGGCAGAGGGTGTTTCATCATCTTTTATCTGTAGCTTTAGTAATTTTGTCTTGAGGGTGTATTCCCGGGAAGACGTTTGAGGTGCAAAGGCACGCTCTAAAGACAGCTATAACTCACGAGAAGTGGTACCTTGGACATGCTGGAAGGCGCTTTCTGAGATGGTGGACATAATCAACATGCGTATATGAGCATCATTAGATACCCATATAGAGTAATTAGGGTTTGGTTGTGTAACTGGCTCAGCATCTTTGGCAGAAGATGTCGCTGATTGTATAGTGGTTGGTGGACAAGGAATAGTTCCATCGATATAACCAAAGAGATTATTGGTTATAAAAAAAGGTTGAAGCATGGTTTTCTAATAACCATAGTTGGTTTGAGAGAGGGTAAAACCGAACTTGTGAGAGTTGTGATTTGTTTTCTCAGTTGTGGAGAAGGATGCAAGCAACGCCATGAGAGGAGAAAAAAAAAAGAATTGTAGCGGCGGCACTGTAGCACGGTACTGTAGCGGCGGCGGCAGTAAATTTTTAGGGTTGGATCAACGCTCTGATACCAAGTTAATCTTGGTAATTGTATTGTATTATTGTATGTAATAAGAATGATTACAAGGAGTATAAATAGAGAACATAATTACACTCTAATCCCTCTAATATAATAATATGTATTTATCTATCTAATACAGAGTGATCACTCACATGTATATACAGTTATAGACGCATTATTTAATCTTTAACTTGAGAATAACATAACAAGTTCTAACAGTCTTTTAAAACATTTGCAATCTGCAGGCAAGTCAAAATGAACAAGCAATTAACTAATGTTGGAAGTTAACCTTGATGGTTTACATGTTGTTGAAGGTTATTTTGACCCACATGTGAAAGATGATGTTTGAAATGAACACAAAAAAAAGAAAAGAATTCGGCTCCTTAGATGGGATAAATGCCAAGAGTTGTTAGGATCAAGTACAAGTGTTTTGTTTAGTATTTGAGTTTGATTCGGTTACTTAATTGGTTTATTTGGTTTCCTAGTTTAAGTCTTGATAGGAGACTTGTTTAGCAAGGCTTTCTTTTAGTATAAATAGGGGCTAGGATCATTTTATTTTGGTGTAGCTTTTGTTTCGGTATTCAATATACAAAAGAGTCGAAACAATTGGTTCAAAGATTGTGTTTTGGTGAGTGCGTGCAGGGGCCTGACTGCCAACAACTAAAAGAAAAGCAACACTTTTAAAAAAAAGAAACCCCCCTTCAGTGACGTAAGTTTATTGTTTGATCATGAAGATGCCTCTAACAGAATATGTCAACATGCTATGAAAGAGAAATTGTTGATTATGTTTCTAAACACACATCATGTAAAACGTATTAGCTAACGCTCAAGTCCTAAGCAATAAGGCGCTAACTCTTAAGCGCATTTCATCATAAAACCTAAGGCACTAATAGGACTTCGAAAAAACCTAAACCTCGTCATGATAGCATCCCAAGTTTAACATCTAAAATGACAACAAATGATCAGTGAGGTACCTTTCACTGGTTCGAAAAACAGGCCCTGCATTCTCCAATAATATCTTGAGCAACTCCAAGGCAAGAAGCTTCCCCCGCATTAACAGCGGGTCTGCCAATGCCTCTTTTGGCGGGGTCTTCATAGATAGTTTACAAAGAGCCCTAAACACCAAAAAAGCATCCCTTCTCAGTTTATTCCCAATCTGAACCTCTATGTCATCATCTCTCTCCACATCCCCATCTACCAATTCCCCTTTCCGCCCCTCCAACGCTGTCTTGTACATACTAATCTCCCAATACTTAGCATCCAACATATCTTTATCAGAAGAATCCAACATATCAGCAGGATTCGTCGACTCCATAGTCGATGTTTTTGTCTCAAATGCCCCATCATGCACCACATTAACACCTGCATTAGATCCTCCTGGAGACCCCGGATTCATAACCCCATCCACTCCCTGAATAACCTTGCTGATAAACCCTTGAACAAACATTGTCATTGTTCCATCACTATCTTCTCCTTTTTCCACCGGTTCCATTAATTCCGCCACTACAATCGGCTGCACCAGCTCTGTTGACGAATCTGCCTCCATCCTCCTAAACACAATCACCAGCATCTGAATCAAGGACGCCTTAGCCGTCGTCTGATTAACCACATTCTTACTATCTAAATAAATATCATAACTAGTCCTCACAATCTGCAACAAACTATCACCAACTATTCTCAGCGAAACAGATGTCACCGCAGACAAAATCGTCTTCAAAACCAGTAACTCTACTCCCTCATCATCTAATTCACGACACTTACAAACCGAATCGATTAATTTAGCTAACAATTTCGCATCCGCTCCACCGGCAGGATCCGATTCGCCACGTAAGCAACCGTGAGCTATCAGTTTCTGTATACAATCCAACGCCGGTTCCGCGATCTTCAGAGTTTCTGAAAAACAGGAATTAATGAGTGGCGACAATATCAATTCCGATTCGGCTAGGGTTAGCTCATTCATTCCGGAATCATGTAGAACGCCGGAAGGCAGTGACTGTGACGATGCGCTGACGCCTGATTGTATTTCCGGTGAGGTGATTCGTGCGAGTACGGATTTACACTGATTTACAAGCTTGGAGTGTTTGCGCCACGAACCGTTTTTGATGATTTTTTCAAGCGCGGGAGATATGATGGTGCTGATGAGACGGGATTCGGCTTCCGCAGAAGCCATCTCCCTGGTTTCTGCGGATAGATCTGGCGGCGATTTGATGGATTACGGTGTTCAGTTGAAGTGGATCGGTGGTGGATAGTGGTGGCTGGCGGTGGTGATACCGTCGGAGAAAAGTCCGTTTGGATCGCGTACGAGTCGTACTTTTCTTATTTTGTTAAAACCAAATCTGAAAAAAAATCGGTTGAATAGTGGAAATGACGGTATTACCCTGAGATCTGAGTTGAGTAGTTGACTGCCTCCTCGGGCGGCGTTTGAGTAAGAAAGTAACAAACCGTGGGTCCGTTTTGTAATTTCATGCTTGTAGTTCGGGATCGAATTAAAACAAGCACATGTTTGATTTTGTGTTAATTTTTTATGAAAAAATCACTTATATAACCGTTATTTTGATTAAAGGGTATAACTATTTCATTAAATTTAAAGATACTCATCAATGTCATTCATATACTCCTATTTCATCCACCGTAAATTACAATATTGTTATAATTTTTTGAATTTTAAAAAAAGGAAATTAATAAAGAAGTCAGAACTAAATATTAAATTTTAGTACTTTCACGGTAAGTCAGGCTGCTCTAAAAGCTGCTTCGAGCAAAGTGACCAAACACGAGAAAGCGTGTCGTGACAACCAACACGTGTTTATACCATTTGCTTTTGACACTTTTGGTTTCCTTGCACCAGAGGCCGTGGAGTTACTTAACCGAGTACATCGGGTCATGCATAGTAATGTTATGACCCCAAGATCTGTAGATGTAGTTTTTAAAAGACTTGGTTTTGCTATTCAAAAAGGGTTGGCGGCGCAGCTTGTTGCCCGTTTGCCTTCTATCTCTATGTAATTTCCCTTTGGGAGTTGTGTTTGATTTAAAGTTAAAATGAATTAGTAATAAAAAGTTCCTTAAACACCAATGCAAGATTGCAAGTGTAAAGCCAATAGTGGATTTCGTAGCCATGTGTAACAAAGTGATTGGGTGGATGGTTAAATAGTCACATCTGGAGCGCAAACAAAATATTTTTTTGATCTCGAGTGTTAATATCTCATTGGTTAAAGTTGAATAATCGATACAAGTGCATTTATTAACCCGGATTTATTAACCATACAAAACGTCTTTTCAACTTTAGGTCTTAGACGTTCAATGGTAGTTGATAGCTCAATACCAGGGTTGATGTGTCCTTGCCTAATTGGTAGATGGGACACACTATTGTGCATATTCAAAGTTGAAATTGTGTCTTTGGGGACTACACATGATGTGTCATCATATGTATAATATTTATCTTTTGTAACATTAAATCAGGCCGTTGGGCTTTTTTAACCACGTGACATGGTTTGGTTGGGTTAAACTTGATAGATACTTGTGTATCATTTGTAATTATCAAATGGTTATATTTTGCAAATTTGGTCAAATGTTACTGATTCAAAACAAGTTTGTCAAACAATTTAGTTAAATTCGGTTGAGCCGCCCTGGCTCGAGCTTAAAGAAGCTCAACTTATTTACATCTTTATATAAAACACACAAGAGGAAGCTCGAACCTCGTGGCCCAAAACTCATAGCCTCTAAGTAACACTATTTACATCGCCATGCATAATAACCCTCAAAACATGCACATATGTGTGTAAAAGAAAAGTAAATAAAAAGAAAGAAATCATGTTAAGAATAAGATTTTACTGGGTATGTTTTTTTTATGGTTTATTAGAAAGAAAGAAAATAAAATACATTAAGTTTATTAAGTTTGGGTTGGTTAGTTGTTGGGCCGTCAGAGGAAGAAGGCCGCCTAATGGCCCGAGTCTCCATAGATGGGCCAGAAAGAAAATGTCGTGGCGCAGGTTGGGCCCCCACTGACTTTATAATTAACTTTCAGAGAATGACAGAATGGTCCTTGCACTTTATGATTAGATGTTTAAGTGTTTTTTTTTTAAGTTTTGATAAAACAGTTAATAATAGATTTTTGGTAACTGAACACAAAAACTAAATTGTGGCACAATCAGTTTAAATGATTGTATAAACCAATACTATTAAATTTAAATAACTTTATTTATATTTCTATACTAAACTCATACTTATACTAGAACAGGAAATACAAAAACAAATGATGTTAACCTTTTACAAAAATATATCATTTGTCAAGTGCAAATTCGGTACGATTTTAATGAAAGTTAAACGATAAATAATTTGTGTTAAAGATTTTTTAGTATACGTAACCAAGTTTATCAATATAATTATAAAGATATTTATATTGACCGTGTAAATCCCAGGCAATCATTCATCATTCATGATTCATCAAACAAGAATATGAACAAGTAGGAGAAGAGAACATGAATGAATTTAACCTAAAATACAAACTTTATTGATCGATCATTATTGAATGTTTACATGGACATCGATATTTATACATACCACAGGGAACGATGCAACCTTTCTGAAGTGTTGCGTCCCTTTACCCTAATCTAAACATCGTATATCTAATAAGTTATAATCTATACATGTTTACAACAATGACCCATGAACTAATGACATACATTAGACATCATAAACTAACTTTAGACTAATTACATATTTGATTCGTAACTTCTATCCAAACTTTTCAACAATTAAGGCCAACAAACTTACATGTATAAATTTGTCTTTTTGACTTAAAAGGTTGTCAATGCAAATGTGTTACAACAAGAACTGGTTGAATATTTAATTATTTATTTTTTTGGTTTCATTCAGAGTGTGTTACAAGTTATATATATATTTTTTGAAAGGCAAATTTCTTCATTTAGTAAGGCTTGAGCCAATGATCATTAGGTCTTTAAGTGTTTTAGATGTTTTACCTCTATCATTGAACCACCACCCCAACGGTTGTTACAAGTTATATATTCAAAGTCTATTTTCTTATGCCAAAGGGGTTAGTTTTAAATTGGTATTTCCAAAAAAAATATAAATTCATATCAATAATATTTAAATTTCAAATTTAAGTTAAAACACATTTTAATTATTAATTATCATATTCTGGTTTTTCTCTTTGAAGAAGTTTATCTTGTATGAAAGCTTATAATATGCAAAAAAGAATTAATGTATGAATACTAAGCATAATTCATGCCAGTATATAAAAAAATCATGCAAATGGGAAATTATCAAATTATATAAAATCTGATAATATCAGTAATTAAGATAATTTTCCCATCAAGATCCCACAAAGTAAGATAAAAAAACATGTCTTGTATTATGCCTTAGACAATATAAAATAATAAAAACTCTCATATTATGGTGGCAAAGATGAGCCTTCAGTTTTGCATGCCCCTGGTCCTGAACCCTCATTAGTTGACCTCTGCAAGAGCTCCCTAGCCAGCTCTTGAAAGTCACCAGTGCCGTCCTGTGCTGGCGGCAAATCAGTCGGAGCTCTGGTGGCCCCGAAACTCATAAACTGTCTGGGATCCATCTGGCTCCTTGGTGGTTGCATGGTCCATGAGGGTGGAACCATTGGTTCAAGAAGTGATGACAAGTCATAGGAACCAAGGAACGACGAGGCGGTTGTAAGGTCGTTGATGGATAGTCCTAGTGGCGGAACTGCTGGTTGCGGTGGTGGAGGTGGTGGAGGAGTTTGTCCTTCAAGGGTGGCTAGGTGGGCTTGAAAATATGCAAGCTCAGCTTGTAAGTTTACCACCTGCTTCAATGTAAGAATTATGTCAATTAGTTTTTAATTTACTAAATTTCCTAGAAATGAAAATATCAAAATAGACATGTTATGATATTGCTCACTGATGATAAATTTAATAAAACCAATGAGGAATGTTCAGCCATTTTTAATTATGAGTTTTTGGTTAAAATCAAACCTCACGTAGCAAAAACGAAGTTTACTCTTTAATTATTATTCTTGAAAACTATCAAAAAAAATTAGTATAAAAGGTTTTATTAAATAATCTTCAATTTAAGAAAAAGCAAAAAAGTTATTAGCAATTTATAAAATTGTGTATATCAATTCATAAATTTTACAAACTTTAGTCACAAATTCCGCTAAACATGCATATAGAGCGTTGATAATTACGGTTAACAACTTAATAACCTTTATTAACATTGACATAACAGTTTGGGGTTTGTTAACCAAAGGTCGATCAAATTTTTTAATAAGAGTGGTATTTAATAAAAGAGCTTTCTTCTATCAGACATTTGAATTGTCGTTGATAGAGTATAAAGGACTTCATAGATGAAAGGTTGTAAGTTAGCGGGACAATTCATTCAAACTCCATAACAAGATGAGAATGCGTCACTTTTTATATTACCAAATTCAAATCAAAACTAATTAACTCTCTTTAAAACGAATCACCTTCATTTGAGGTTGAGTTTCTTATTCCCTACTTATCATATCGTCTGCTCTAATGATTCAGGGGTTTGCGGCCGATAGATAACCAATGACATCATCGTGTCCAAATCACATTGTGTTTTGGTGTGGAGATAAAGTTCTTTTCCATCATCGTATCGTGTTAGGCAAGGCTTATTGCTTGTATGACAAGAAATCATATTAAAGTTTTCTATGTGTTTGATTTGGAACTTTGGTTTAGAATCCTTCCATTATTTACCATGATTTATGTGTTTTTTTTTCTAGATATTTGCATGTTTTAAGTTTTTTTTGGGTTGTGTTTCATTACTTAGGGAAGCTATTACTATTGACCAAGTTTATTTTAACTTTGATGTCTTGAGTATAGACCAAACATTAATTTCTCTTAACCTTAAGTTACATATATATTCTTTAGGAGTAATCACTAAATTGATTTATATATATATAATTTGATTCACATTTGGTATAAATCTAATTATATATATAATTTAAGCATTATATCAAGTACAAAACATTATTCGTAAAATAAATATAGGTATGATAAAAAAAAGCTATTAAATTTATGCTAGATGTTAAATGAACAGAAAAAAGAAATCATGAATGATCATACAAAAGGCCGACAATCTCCTTGAAAAACAGATGAAATTGGTTTCTAGTTGACATGGAAGCTGACCAAATTAAGCCAATAGTTATTAACTTATTATTCAATCAAAACAGTTCTTTTCCATTCATTTCATCAATCTCATTTTTTTTTGGGCAAACTTTATTAAAAAACGCCCCAAGGGCCAACCAAACAACGAACAATTACAACATAATTACATGAAGTGAAAATTACACCAATCTAACCAAGAGATTGATATGGGTTTGAATCGGTTACTAAACCAAAGGTAACCAAGAGCCTTAATGTCTTCCATTATTTTCCTATGGGAGGCTTCCACGTTGGAGAAGATAGAGTCGGTTCTAGCTTTCCATAAGCACCAACATGCTATCACTAAAATTCCATGATCGATTTCCTTTTGGTGGTCCGTCCTTGGAACATGCTTATAGATTTCAAAGATGTCCCGGACCAAGAAGAGGAAAAATGGGTCAATCTTGCATCAGTTGCTAATATGATGCCAAATAACCGAGGCGATGTAACAAGATGTGAAGAGATGGTCCGCGGATTCCCTAGCTTCACCACAGAGGGGACAAGACAGAGTGGGAATATGAATATTCCTTACACTTAGGGCCGCACGAGTAGGAATACGATTCATTTCCTCCCTTCAACAGAAGATGTTACATTTGATAGGGACCCAATTACACCATTTGAACACAAAAGGATCCGACGAACTAGCAGACTTAGAAATAAAAAGTTTGACGGACCTAACAGAAAAGGCTTTGCTGTCGTCACCCTCCCACACCCACTTGTCTTCGCCGCTAAGTGGTTGGACTTGGAAGAGGAGGTTTTGACATTGATGCCATTCAACGAGCTCAACCGGAGAATGAGGCGGTCGATACCATCGCCATTTCCATGAGATAGATTGATTTTCCCAGATGAAGCAATTTCGAATCCTGCATTTTTTCTGCTTTTCTAATCTAAATAGATTAGGGAAGGTGATCCTCAACGAAGTGCTAGTAACCCAAGGGTCTAGCAAAAAACTAATCCTGTCGCCCGAGCCGAAAACGCCTCTGATGTAGTTTGACAATGGGGTACAATCCAATTTTAGATTCAAGACCAGTTTGGAAATGTTGTTCCAAGTCCTCGTGATGGATTTTTTTTAGCGGCACCATGGACCAAGAGAGCCTAGAGTTATGGAAGGCCGAGACCGCCTTACGCCACAAACCATGCTCCTCGGTTTTAAAGCGCCAAGCCCACTTGGCAAGCAAGGCTTTGTTAATATCTTCCAATGGGCTGAGCCCCAAACCACCATGTTTCTTAGGTTTTGTGACTTTATCCTAAGCAACCCATTGAATCTTTTTCTTGTCTTCGCTTCCTCCCCACAAAAATTTCTTGCGGATAGACTCCAAATCATTGATAACTTTACAAGGGGCTTTTGTAGAGGGAGAAGTAATAAGATGGAAGGCTTTCCAAAACTGATTTGAGGAGAGTCAATCTCCCTCCGGATGATAGAGATTTGGCTTTCCAAAGAGACAATCTTTTCTTAAACGTTCCCAAAACCGGACCCCAATTGCATATCCGATTCATGTTCGCCCCCACCACAATGCCACCACAATGCCCAAATAAGTAAAAGGAATAGGAGACTTCTTGCAACCGAGTGAGGCAGCCATTTGGTCGATCTCATCAGGGCTAATTTCCACACCATACATGTTTTACTT
This sequence comes from Smallanthus sonchifolius, assembly GCA_023525975.1. Classification (NCBI taxonomy): domain Eukaryota; kingdom Viridiplantae; phylum Streptophyta; class Magnoliopsida; order Asterales; family Asteraceae; genus Smallanthus; species Smallanthus sonchifolius. The sequence goes on from CM042042.1 coordinate 1,204,779, forward strand.
GTTCAGGTTGATTTTTAGCCCGGAGCATAGATGAAAGCAATGGAGAATCCTAGCAATGTTTGCCACGATTGTTTTTAGACCGTCGCCTAATATAATAGCGTCATCAGCGAATAACATGTGAGAAATTATCGGACCACCATTAGGAGTTTGAATCCCATGTAAGAACCCAGAATCGGCCGCCTTGTCTAGCAAGCTGGAAAAAACTTCCATAGCAATTAAGAATAAAAAAGGGGAGAGCGGGTCTCCTTGTCTAACACCCTTTTCGCAGTTGAACTCAAACGAGCGGAATGGAGGATCCCGCTAGTCCAAGTGCACCACCTTTCCGGGAACCCCATCTGGCGCATCGAAGCGATCAGGAATTCCCAATTAACGCTATCAAAAGCCTTTTCGAAATCCAACTTCAGAAATATGGTTTTGGTTTTGGTTTTAGTCTTTTTAGCCAAGGAAATTACCTCGTTAATAATTAATGGCCCATCAAGGATAAAGCGCCCATTCAAAAAACCAGATTGGGATTCAGATATAATTGAGCCGATAACCGATTTGAGACGATTCGCAAGCACTTTAGATATGACCTTGCTAATGGCCCCGATCAAGCTAATCGGACGGTATTCATTCAGGTTGGATGGGTCTTTGCATTTGGGGATAAGAGCGATTGTAATATCCGGTATCTTTCCGACCTATCCTTACCCTAACCCTGGTGCGCATTCGAATCCAAATCTTAAAACATAATTCTAAATAATAAATGTGGATTCATTTATTATATATATATATATATATACATAATTGTATGAGAATCGATTATAAATATATATATATATATTTATATATATATAAATATATGTATACTTATATCTTATAATCTTTATAAAACTTATTTGGTTTTATAAAAACAAAAGAATATATATATATTTATCTTCACAAAGTCAAGGGACCAAAACCGTCATTTCCTAAAACTTGCCTTAAACTAGAAATAAACTTTTGAACATAATATGTTAACTTAGTGAAACATCAAGGACCTGTTCTGCCACAAACCCAAACTTCCGAATCAGAAACAGCCTTGAGTTCGAGTCCCATGGCGACCGGTTTTGAACCCATCTCATCGAATACGCGTTTTCCCGTCCAAGTTCAGTGAACCTCGGGTTCGACTCCCGCGTGCGACCGTAACCCAAGAATCATCAATGCCCGATTTCAACCACAACCACGCGTGAATTCAAATTCAAGCCGTTCGGACCTAACCGTGAACTCCCCGCCTAATCGAGCATTAAAATCTGAAATCGCGTATAAATACCGACCGAATCACCTCAAAAACATCACCCTCAATCTTCCTAAACACTCAATTCAAACATTCGTCACATGCATTGTCGATTCACAGTCCGCGATAGCCGAAGTCGAGGCTTCTACCCGTTCTCGCTCGAATCATCACCTTATCAGGTAATTCTTGAGGCCAAACCTTCGTAATAACACGTAGAACAAAAGCCCTCTGTCGAATTACAACGACAGAGGGATAATCAATGCGTATTTGACGGGTTTTTGATCTAGGGTTCATGAGGGAATTGGGTTCGATTGGAGTTGTTGTTTAAATGATTTCCGGTTCATGGTATACGCTAACTAACCCGTAGTCGGGATGGTTAGTGTGTGTGTGCGGATTCGACCCGGTCTGTGACCCGAGTTCGAATCCGGGTAGCTGGGTTTTGCTTCCTTCATTTTTTTAGCCTTTTAAACAAGTATTTAAACCTTCTAATTATTTTTACAAAATCTGTTAAATGCTTATAAACTTAAAAACCGACTCTCCTTATACTTTTACTCTCTGAACCCTTTTATTTAATTAAGTTTTACTAAAACTTATAAATAATAAATTTTAAAAACTAGTTTTTGAATACAAAAAAAAATACTTTTAACTCCTATAAGACTTATAAGTGTTTCTATGAACTTCAATGAATTAAACAAAAACTTTAAAGGATTTATAAATTTATAGTCAAAAGATTTGTAAACTTACATATACATTTTTATAAAACCGAAACTTATAAAACCCTTTACAAAAATTCATGTGTATTTATCTAGAGAATCATTTATTTATTTGAGAAAATAAATATGTTGAATTCATTTATAAATTCGTAAACCTTATTTAAATACTTTAAAGAAGCCTTATTTATAAACTTATAAACTATAAAAAGGTTATAATATAAGAAACTCTATCTAATCTTTTATAAACTTATAATTACATAATGCTTACTTAACTTGTAACCCTATTCTAAACATCATATATTACAAGATAATTTGTAAAATGGATACCTAATAAGTCTTAGATGTTTAATATTGATTGTTTAAATGGGATAAAGTAATTACCATTCTTAAATATATATTTACCCTTGACAAATAATTGTTATTCTTTAATAATTAATTATTCTTAAATAATTATTATAAACACTTAATAATTATTTATTTAAACTTTGATATCCAATCTTAGTATTTGAAACTTCAATCTAAACTTTGCAAACCCAAATCATTCTCGTCTCCCGTTTGAAACCCTAGTCAATCTCGAATCATAGATCCTTGTCTTAGACTTTTTACTTAAAACTTTAGACTTATATTCTTAGGCTTATCGTGAGGATATTCTCCCTCTCCAAGTCTTGCAAACACTTACTCTTGTTGGATACCTTTCATCATCCAAGTGAGTATACTTAGCCCTTTTTCCTTTCTATACTTTTGGGGTGAAACATGTTCAAAAACATTAAACTTATACAATTCTTGTACAACTATGACTAGATGCTTATTCTTATGTTAAACTTGAGACTTGTATGCTTAGATTAAACTTAAAACTAGCATATTCATTAACTTTGATCAAGCCTATGGTAACAATGATAAATCTATTGCATTTGACCAATCCACCTTGATTGATTGACCCTTCGGGGGGAGCCCTTAGTGATTGTTACTGAATTAAACTTTTAGACTTTAGACTTGAGACTTATAAGGGTAACATGTGGGTTATGCCTAAACTTGGTTGGAGGGTTGATATGCACAATGTTTAAGATACTTGTTCTCATACTTACATTATAGAATGCATACATCATAGTGAATTGTAACTCTTTTTAAATACTTGTTAAACTGTGTCAAAACCTTTATATCTCACCAACTATTTTGTAGTTGACAGATTCTTTCACATGTTTCAGGTTCTACATCGTGAGACTTATTTGTGATCACATAGGACGCTTTGGACCTAGACTACTTATTAAATAAATGTTGTATACTTGTTATTTCCCTTGTATTGAACCTTTGAACCTATTATTAATGAAATATTGAAACTTTAATAGTGAACCTTGTGCTATTGAACAACCGCGTCCGCCCCGACGTATAATCCGCCGTCGGTTGGGGTGTGACAGCGATGAATGAGGAGCCGCAACCAGGATTTATGACCCCGTCCTCGTGGAATTGGTGCATGAGCCGACAAAAGTCATCTTCGAGTATGTCCCAAAAAGTCTTGAGGAATTTGAAATTAAAACCGTCCGGCCCCGGGGCACGGTCCGAGCCACAGTCCCAAACAGCCCCTTTGATTTCACTAGCCGTGAATAGCTGCACCAGAAGATCCGCCTCCTGGGCCAAAAGTGACTTGAAGTGAAGACCAGTCACTGGTGGGCGGGATGGGAGAGGCTCGGAGAACTTAGATCTGAAAAATTTCATGGCCTCTTGCTTCAGACATTTCGGGTTGGAACACCATATATTATCAATTGACAAACCGGGGATTGAGTTTCTCGAAGCTTTACTCTTGATAATACCATGGAAATAGGCAGAATTGTCGTCCCCGAATGTAGCCCACCTAATTCAGGAGAGTTGCCGTAAATCTTTGGCCTTGTGATTTTCTAGTTCATACAACCCATTTTTGCATTCCAGCCTAGTCCACGCTTCCTCTTCCGACAAGTCCCTTGACTCCATGATTTCATCTAGCTCAGATAATTCTTTTTCCAAGTTATCTTTTAACTCATCCTCTTTTATGCGAACTGCTTTCAACCAAGACTTAATATTTTTCCTGAAAATTTTCAACTTGGCAATGATAAATTCATCCGGGGGGCGATATAATTGAATTCCTCATTAGCCTTGCGAACCACCGAGTCAAAGTCTGATCGATCTAACCAGGAAATTGATAAACCTGAAGGGTTTGGGGCCAAAGTTGAGATCGCATAAGATAAGGAACAACGGTCTGTGGTCCGAGATGTAACGAGGATGGGCCAAATAGCAAGCATCAGACCATGAGTTAATGAATCCTTGACAAACCAAAATCCGGTCGATCTTACTACATTTTCTCCCATTCTTTGAGACATAAGTGAATTTTCTTCCTTTCATGGCAAATTCTTGTAGATTTGAGTTGAAAATAAAGTCGTTAAAATTACGAGCACAAATGTGATTGAACTTAGAGTTTCTTCTTTCTTTAGGGAATCTCACCGCATTGAAGTCGCCCAACAAAATCCAAACCCCGTCATAAGAACTTTTCAGGGATGCCAAGCGAGACCACAAGGAAAGTTTTCCGGGAATATCTTGAGGGGCATAGACATTGACAATGTTAAGAATACCATCATAACCTTTGATTGAGCCCCGAAGGAAAAGGAAGTTTGGATCCGGTGCAGAGTGTTGGCAAGAAAAAGAGCCAGGATCCCAAATGCATAATAGCCTCCCGGACATACCGGAAGCATCCACGAAGTCAAAATCATAACTGGAGGATCCCCAACATTTTCTAACATTAGAATCACGAAGGGAAGAGGATTTTGTTTCCTATATAACAATGAAAGTAATAACTTTTTTCTTTTTTTAGGTTGTTGATCCAAAAAGCCTTTGGATCACTCCCAAGCCCGTAGATATTGATGGACATGAAATTCATTGATAGACCAATTGATTACCTTCATCCAAAATTGCTTCTCTAATTTGCGATTGGTAGCCGAGAATATCAGTCAGCCCCAAGCCGACCCCCACATTAACTGTTTCAAGAACTTCATTGTCCACGGCCGAATCAGGATTATGATCTGGTGTAGTAACAACGGCATCGGCATGCGGAGCTCCAATTTCCATCGGTGTTGATGAGGCCGAAGAGAAAACCACTGGAGGCACTAAGATTGAGATCCAAAGAGGGTTTCGGAGAATTAGGGGTTGGGTGGGGGGATAGGACCGAAGGGGGAAAACTGAAGTTGAACGAAGGGGGCTCAGAAACCGAAGATAGGCCCAATAGTTTTTTTAGACCAAATGGGTCATCATCAGGCCTTGCTCGTTTCTTGGGCCGAGGCATGGTTGGGCTGGGGGAGCCTTTTGAACGAGAAGCATGTTTAAACCTTTTACCCTTTTGAGATTTTTTTTCGCCCGGGTTAAAGTAAAAAATCGAGTTACCATGGGGATGTGAACCGGTCATGACTATGCTGTTAGGGTTTGCATGGGAGCTTTCACCACAGGAAGCGTTTCCTTCCCCGATGACGTGAGCCTGAACATTGGAGTCTCGAGGCGAGCCGTCCACCTGCCTCCCGTCATCATGATGCGTGACGGATCATCCATCCGATGGGGAGGAGTTCCGGCGAGGGGCAAGGGGATTCACAATGTCCGGCGAGGGGGGACCGCGATCATCGAGACAATCAGGAACCCATTCACCCGGCTCCTCGTGAATCCAGACCTTGTAGGATTTGTCTTGCCAATGCATTGAGATTTCTTCCGAGATCCGCTTCCCATCTCCAACCAAAATTCCAATACAGTCATACAAGAGATTTTTTTCATTACCATCAAGTTGGGATGGTTGTATAACTTTCCCAAATAATTCTTCGATACTGTTGACAGTCTTCCGATTTAAGAGATGTAAAGGAATACCATATAATTTGAGCTAAGCAATTCTCTCATATGCTAGTGATTGTCCATTCCATGTTTCCAAGCTAGAGAACCAACCATCCCAGATCTTCTTATTATCCTTTAACCTCATAGCCTCTTCAATCTTTTCCAATTCAATCAGGATAAAAAAACCCACCTAGGTACTGTATACTTAGATTCGGATATCCAGCGTCTTTAGCTCGGATATGAAAGGTTCTCAACATTTCAAAATTAGATGTCGTTCCAACCAGGGCCTTGCCGTGTTGCAGGCTGAATGCACTCGTGGCTGGATCCACCGTAATGGATTTACTAGATTGAAGGGGAGAGTCTTAGTTTTTGAGTGCATCTAAATAGGACTTCCCCTTAACATAAGGTTGGTGGTGAGGGTTGAAACAAAGGTTTAAGGGGACGTAATAGTCGCCCTCCTCCCCCAAAATATCTGGATGGCAGGCCTTCGTTTTTCGATGAGAATTTAGCAACATTAACATAAAGTTTTGCCTTACCCATCCTTATCGATCAAAGATTTCTTTCCAGCGCTATGATGTCGGCAACTGCTTTAAAGCTTACAAACCCAAAGATCCTATGTAGACTCCTGTGACCTTTCCGAACTGACTGAAGCATCCCTTTACCTCTTCCGAAGAGCATTTCTCCGGAAGGTTTGAGACAAAGAACTTGATAATCTTCTCCTGGAACTCCCCCTTGTCTGTCTTGTCTCTCTTTTTGTGGCGATTACCCCGGGGCTCCTCCCAATCTTCCTCCCGATCTTGCTGTTGGTAGTCGCCGGAGTAGGGTCTTCTCGCCTCCCGTGGAGGGTCTTCTCGCCTCCCCATTTTTGTTTTTTGTGATTTCATCAATCTCATTATTCACAAATTCTTTCTTAAAAATATATGTTTATTAAAAAGTAGAAATCCCAAACATCAATTAATTATAGATTTTTTTCCAAAATTTAACACGTTGCTCGGAAGCCGTCATAACAACATGCGACAATGTGCGTGGGTAAAAGCTAGCATTCTCGCCCGAAATCCATCGCAACACGTGAGACCTCGTTCTAGTTATTTCTAATTACTTTAAGTTCTACAAACTTCATAATACAATAATCTCTCAATAAATATCTCACAATATCCTTCTAAAATTCTTATACTGAACATTTATTAAACACTTATAATTGTTATAAATGCATGTGAATGGAAATTTTATAAACACAATAAGTATTACTGTAATAGCTCGAATTTTTAGAGATTAAATAATAATAACTAGGTTTTTCTATTAAATAATATGTAATCATAAATTTGAAGTGAATTCCGTTCGTATCTTGTGTAGCCTAAATTAGAGTCTAATATGTCAACTAAAGAAATAGGAAAAAAAATAATAATTTAGGAATGTTAAATTATAATTTAGAAAGAATAATAAATGTTATATTTAAGTTTTCAAAAATTGTTCATCATGCCATTTTTTTTCAAAATCAGTTCGTAGTCATTGCCGAGAAATTGGGATTAATTGACGAAAGCTCCCTTATTTTTCCCTATAAATTGTCATCTAAATTGCTAACCAACCCTTTTAAATATCTCCATTTGCTCTCTGCAAAATCAATAATAGTTCAACCTTTATTTCCGATCACCTGCTCCATTCCGATCTACCGCAAAACGTCATGGAACAAAGATTGTTATTACTTTTAAGAGAGAGATGTTAGATCTTTTGCCAAGTTTGATTTACGCTTTAAGGTACGGATAACCTATTTTAATTATTTTTATGGTACGGATTACTATATTTATTATTGATATTATGATTGATATGATTTTAAGTATGAGATTAGTTTTTTTAATGCTATTATGATCGAATATCTTTTGGACCCGTAAGGACTAGTTTTGATTTGATGAATATATATTTTATGATCGTTTTGTATGTTTTGTCATTATTTTGAGGAATTTCTGTTTCGTGTGTTTAGCAATATGAATCGGTCCTAAGGTAATGATACATCGTCTCAATATGTGTATATGATATGTTATGTTTGGGGACTAATCCCAAAGTAATGATACATTGTCTCGATAAGTATATGTGAACGAAAGTATGACCGGAGACGTATGTATCAATCCTAGGAAAGAGTTATCGTCTCAATCACGTTATTAGACACTTTCATTACTATGACGATTTTTCAATGATATGTTATGAAAGTTACAAGTGACACGGTTATATGTATAAGTTTACAAGTTTAATGTATATGATTTTGTTATCCGCCCACTAAGTATAACTATATACTCAGACGTGCTTTTGTTTTATTGTTTGTGTGCACGTTAGGTTATCAAGATGACAAGGATTATGAAGTGGAGAGTGGTTGAGTGTTTGAAAAGAGTTTAAGATTTATTTTATGAATGTAAAGAAAAATATTTTGTATTCTTTGTATTACTGTAATGTTTTTATAATTAATGGAATGTTGTATTGAATTCTGATTACTGTTAGCCGGGTTGGGGTGTTACAAATGGTATCAGAGCCACTCCTGTGTCGTTCGGGATGGTGGGGCAAACCTCATCGAGGACGATGAGTCCCTAAGGGGGGGTGAATTGTGACGCACTGAATTATCGAATTACTGAATATTGACACCCTAGGCAAATCCCACATCAGCCGTGGACAGAAGAGATCATTGGTTCATAAGTAAATGTCTTACCTCCTACATCAACAACGCTTTTTAGGCTTAGTTGGCTGTGGAGCACATAAAAACTCCACAGTTAAGCGTGCTCTGGTGGGAGTAGTATCAGGATGGGTGACCTCCTGGGAAGTCTCCACCGGGGCAACCAAAAACAAATCCGTAAGCTTCTAGTGAGCAAAGCGGACAATATTGGTGGTATGAGGTGCCGGATGTTACAATTACTTTAAAATATAATAAAAACATCTAAATCAAATTTAAAACTTAGCCATGTTATTGCAAAAACTGGTCAATTAAACGTATGCATAGAAGTACTATCATTCTACGCTAATTAGACATTGACATAAACATCCTATCCCTGCTGTACATGTTGATGAGTTATTGACGCATAAATACCATCACTTGTGTGCCACTTAATGTAAAAATGGCCACGTAACTTGTTGTGATTGGTTTTTCTTATTACTATTAATAAAAAAAAATTAATAACTACTCTAATAAAGTAAATTTAGTCAAATGTTTATTCTTATGATTTTCCTATTTATATAAGTACAAAGTATAGTAATTTATCGGTTAAAGTTTAAGATGAAAAGGCAGCCCAAATATGATGTGATAATGAAAATTTGACATAAGACATTTGACAACCAGAAACCTTAAAGTTTACTCAACATGACATATATTCAAAACAAAAAGAAACAAATTTTGGGTAGATCCCCATACAAAGATTGATCTCCAAAAAATATGGTTGTACACCTCAATAATTACTATTTTGTAACATATATTTTTTTATTTTACTTTTAATAGAAGAGGCATAACAATGAAATTATATTGGAAGTTATTTCGTTTATAAAAGTATTGTAACATGTAAAATAATTCTTCTGGTGTTAAAATCAACTTCTGATTTTTTTCTTCAATTCTTTTCATTTGTTCCGTACAATTAATGAATGTTTTATATCTTACATTCTGGCTTTGTTTTCATCTCATTTGTAACTTTTTTTTATATATATTTTGTTATGATTTTCTTTTTTTCATTGATGAAGGTTATGTTTTTATGTATTAGTAACTGTTTTAGTTATTGGTTTTCTTTCATTGAATTTCAATACTTCAAAATTTTATAGTTTAAAAAGTTTTATTATTATTTTTTTATGTTACACTTTTTTTTGCTTAATGGTCAAATATCCTAAAGGTATTACACTATCATATATGCTTATCTTTTATCAATTAATTTAACATTTTATGTGTGTTAAAAAAAAAGACTACTGATATTCTATATTTCAAATATGATAAAGCATGACTACTAGAAAACAGGGGCTTTAACAAGCTAGTATATATGTTAATTTTAACATACTTTCTCTAATGATTTTTTTGTTTTTTCACGTGACATTCATGTAAAGAGGTCATGTGACAAACACGCGAGAGTTGTAACGTATCACGTTAGCAAAATGATATGAGTGTAATTTCACATGTCTATGTACTTCGATGACATTGTGTTATATAATCATTATATAATCATTATATGTCTCTTTCTTTATATAATTATTGAACTAATAAAAGAATTACATTGTATATATCAAATTATGTTTAAATTTGTTATAATATACTAATTAGATTGAAAAAAATATAATCAAGATTAAATAAGAATACCGAATTAATATTTTAAATTTATAAGATGTTTTATGTAACAAGCCATAATGCTTTTTAATACATAAATTTTGTTTAGATATCATAATAGCAATTACTCAAAGATGATTAAATTGAGTCAAACATCAAGTAAAAAATTAGGAGTGTGTCATTCTACAAAAAAAACTTAATAAAGCAGCTTTGTTTAAAGAACATTTTAATACAACATTAGAGATATAAGAAAATAGTTACAAACTTTAGTTGAATTAAAAACAACATTAATTATGATCAAGTACTTGTGAAGAATTTTTTTTAAAAATATACATATACATACATATAATATAATTAAAACATTTGATACATGCTAATAATAAAAAATGTATTGTAGAGATGTACAAAACACAAATACTTTATTAGTTTCGTAACGGAAGAGAAATTAATAGGATGTCTCACAAGTTTATGGTCAACAAGAATAACAAGTTCATCAAACATAACGGCAAACAATATCCCTCATATAATTGTATGATTTTATATTTGTGTGTTGGGTGAAAGACATGATGTCGTATTATTATTTACCAATGAAACAAAAAATAAATAAATTAAATATACGATATTGATACGTAACATTCTTATCTTATGCATCTTATGTGAATCAATAAAATACGATACCTTATTATAAAAATTAATAAAATACGATGTTAATTAATTAGTTATTCATGTAGGGAATGAATAATATGAGAATTCTTAAATATTTTAAGAACTAGCTAAAACCAATAAAAAGTCATTTATTTGTTTAAAATACTAAAACTACTATTCAAATACAACATTTTTATATAAATTGATACGTGTAAATTTACATGTACTTGTATATTATAAACATTTTTAAATGTGTAAGTGTCTCATGTACACATGTGTAAGCCTTTACCATTTACGCATGTTTAAATGTTTATAATATACGAGTACAAGTAAATTTACACATATCAATCCATATAAAATGTAGTATTTTAATAGTAACGTTAGTACTTTAGATAAATAAATGATTCTTATTGTTTTTCGCAAGTTCTCACGAGTTCTTAAAATATTTAAAATTCTCATTTGAACATAAGTCCATCATGTATTATGTGTAATAATTAACAGTATAATTTGTGAACAAAGTGACTTGTGTGAGAAAGATTAAGATGAAATTAAACCTGTTGTTGAAGAGCAAAGATATGAGAAACACAACCATAGACAGGATCTCTAAGCCTGGCCTGAGCTTCATAACAAATAGTGACCACCGCGTCGTGCCGCCTTTGAACCGGAAGATGAAACAGGAGCTTTGAAACATTACTAGCTCCAAAAACTTTATGCACAGCAGCAAAGTGTGCTGCACCTTGATCAGAATCAAAATAGGGTGCAAATATACATCCTGCCACACATTTCCTCCTTAAAAACTTGCATGCACCACAAGGGCCGCCACCGCCGCTGGTGCTGCTAGTGCTGGGATTTGAACTCATTTTGATGTAGGGTTGATTGGTTTTGTAGAATCTTGAATATTAGATAATTAGGGTTTGTGTGTAATTTGAGATGAGAAAGAGGGTTATAAGAAGAAATTGAAAACGTTTAAGGCACGACAGGATGTAAACCCCAAATTAGACATCTTGCGTGAAGCAAACATATCATATAGCCACCTCCTTCATCTCGTGATCAATCTTGGCTACATAACTCTCATGCTCTCTCTCTATATATATGTATATGTATATGTGTATGTGTATGTGTATGTATATGTATATGTATATGTATATGTATATGTATATGTATATGTATATGTATATGTATATGTATAGATACTCTCTCTCTAACCCTCTCTCTATCTCTATGTATGGATGTATGTATATGTATGGATTGATGATTGATGAGAAGTGATGTGCATATCTATATAGACCCAAAGATTGCTTTACAACCTAAAGATGTTGATAAAGTTTCACTTTAACCCACTATGTTTATAAACTATTATCATATGTACCTTGTACTTTAGTGATGATGAATAACAAACCCAACTATGTTAGAAGTTTAAAATAGAAAATAATTGGAATTCAAATATGAGACTCCTTGATGATGTGATCATGACTCAAGTTAATTTAGTAATAATTTCATTTGTATTTCTTGAAGTTTTTATGTGTGAGATTCTTTGATTAAGGCTAAGCAAATGTTTGATGGGAGTTAATAAGTTCAGAGAATAATGTGTGATCAGTAGAGGTGGATTTAAAAAAAATATAATATCATCATGTTTTGGTGTTCAGATGTCCATGTAATTTTTTTATCTAGTCGAGTAGTCGGATTTAACCAAAATTTAATAATAAGAAACATTTAGGAACAAGAAAATGCATAAAGTATTAATCACATAAGGAATATCCGATAAACTAATATAAAAGTCTAAAACAACTTTAAAATTCATCGGCTCTCTATCTTTTAGGTTCACCATGTCATCATTTGAAAATATACGATGTCATCATACGAAAATATACGACAGTAATGTCGTATACAAATATATCTTGTAAAGTTTTTTTTTACTGAAGACCCGATTACAGTACTAAAAAAATAAAAAAAATTGCGACAACAGTTTTGTGGGAAATTTGTCGGAATTAGCCGTTAGCGATAAGTTTCTGACAAAAAGTGTTTGTTGGAAGAAAAACTACGTAGGAGCTGTATTTTCCGACAAACTCCCGACTAATTTTCCGACGAATTAGCGACAAAAGCCTTTCGTAGGTAATTTTCAACAATACTCCGGCGATTATATTAAATAAATAAATTAACTTGCTTAATAAATTTGTCGGAAAAATGTAGGAAATCCTATGGTTAATTTTTTGTTTTTGTTTTGTCGGAAAGTTGTCGCAAACTTATGAAAAATTTCTTTTGTCGAAAAGTTGTCGCAAACTTTTGTAGGAAATATACATGTTTTCTAATAGTGTCATAGCCTAAATCTACCCCGTCGGATGATGATATGGAAGCCTCTAGAACCATAATGTGAGTTTAATGTATTGGTTATACATTATAGCTAATGATAAGAAGATTAGGGAGGTAAAGTGTATTTCAAATACCACATCTATCTATATCTATATCTATACTATATAATAAATGAAAACCATGAGTGACACGTGTCATTCTCTGGTTACTCATCACATTTATTTTTCCGTCTCCCTCTCCTATTAAATATTAATTTTTCTGTTTCTCTCTTTTATTAAATAATAATATCAAATAATAATCTTTATATTAATAAATAAAAATCTATGGACACGTGTCACTTTTTGGTTCATTTGTAACATTTTTTTCTCGTCTCTCTCTCTCATATTGAATAATGATATTAAAAGAATTTATTTTTAGATTTTTAATATAAATCTAATTACGGATACTTATTATTTAATTATAAATAGTTCAACCGATGTAATATACCGGTTTATTTAACCCGTGTATTACACGGGTTTTTTAAAATATAAAATTTTTATTACTAAGTACATAACGTTTTATTTATTCAACCCGTGTAATACACGGGATTTTAACTTAGTAAAACTTATAAATAAACATAAAAATGATGATTTTAACAATTTGACATAGAAAACGTGTTGATGGCATACGTATCTATTATTATTTGAAAGAACTCACACACCGTTTTTTCCTCCTTTTCGTAATCAAACAACTTTATTTAAATATTTTAATTTTTAGAAATTTATCCAAAAAAAATAATTTGTTACTTGTAAAATCAAAAACACTAATTATGATACATTCTATGGCAATAATTCCGAATATTTCTAGTTTTAGAAGTTTCAATGTGTACCGTTTTATTTTTGCTAAATTCTTGATAATTTTGATTGTTGCAAAGTTAGAATCGTTGGTGATGAAATGGAGACTAGTGGTTAATTATACTTTTAATTTTGAACTGGTTTTCATTATGATAAATTACCATTTTTTGTAAGATATTATATATCTTTTTACATGTATATTTATATACAAGTTATAAATATCATGCAGTTTTACATCAGAAACCACATATATTTTTTTAAGGCAAACTTTTTATAAACCATCCACATGGTTAGCAAATAATTAACCCGGAAACAAACAAACAATTACAAGTAAATAAGAGGGTTTTTAATCCAATTACAAGTACATAAGAGGTTTTAATCTAATCGATCTAAGGGGGTGTTTGGGATTACTTATTAACCACAAAAGTTCTTTTTGTCAAAAGAATTTATTAACTTATTAACTTTTTAAAAATAGTTTTTTAAAAAATTGTTTGGATTAACTTATGTGGTGGGAAAAGTCAATAAGTTGTTTTTAAAAAAGTGTTTGGCTTGACTTATTAATGGAAAATTACTCCCTAAAAGTAATATGGAAAATTGAAAAGTTAAAAATTTTAACTTCTCAAAAACAACTTATTATCCTTTTTCTAAAAGTTAATTTTAAAAGTCTTTTTAACATATTCAAACACACTTATAACTTATTGATTTATTACAAAAAGTAATAAGTCAATAAGTAGGTTTAATAAGTAATCTCAAACACCCCCTAACTAACTTTACGCTTCTGAATATGATTAGAACACCACAAAAAAGGAAGAAATAATCGAATCAAGTAAACCGTCTTGCTTACCATCTTGACAACCAAAATTTCTCCAAATGATCCACCAAGTCGTAAAAATAATAGCTTCAATCACATTCTTCTTCGTTTTAGTTAGGGAAACTGAATGCAACAAAGAAATAAACGAATGAGGAACTATAGAAACCGAAAATTGAGTATCTAACCATCGTTCAATGCCGATCCAAACTCTAGAAGCGATTATGCATAAAAAAAAAAGATCCATAGACTCCACCCGTAACGAGCAAGCCGGGCAAAATATAGACTGAATATCACATCCGTTTTATTTAAATTGAGTCTAGTAGAAAGACGGCCCAATAACATTCTCAGCACATGAATATTAATTTTCCCCGGGATACATTTACTCCATCTAGTAGCATGAGACCCTTTCGGAAGAGAAATTCCATCAATACATCTTCACAGACTTAACCGAGAGCACATCATCAAGGTCCAACTCCCACACCCCTTTATCCAACGAATCAACAATTGCAAAGTTATCCAACACCGCTTCTAACCCACGAAGATGTGAGGCTTCTGAACCGTCCCTACACGCCCAAACCAACCCCGTTTTTTCACCTGGTCACTAATGAAACAATCTTTGTGGATTTCTAGATCGAATAATTTAGGAAATCGAGAACATAACGAAGCATTTTCCAACCAAATATCTTTCCAAAATAACGTGTTATTCCTGTTTCTTATTTTCTTACTAATCGAGGAAATAGGAATCACATCATCCTCATTCAATTGATTAACACAAGGGGAAACCCTATTTGGCTATTTATATCAGTAAGGGTAATTATGTCAATATAATAATTAACAATTAGTCATAGTGGTAAATAAGACTTAGATCTCGTATTTGCGCATGGTCCAGGGAGGAGCAGGATCGTTTTATGATCAGAATTACATAGCATTTCCCTGTACTTTGTGCAAAAGATTGTTACCCACGGCTCGAACTTATGACCTTAAGTTCACAAAACATCAACTTTATTTTAATCATTATTAACCATTTGTATTAATCAAATAATTAAATCATGTACTTATATATATAAGTATCAATAAACATATAATTAGTAGTTTATTTTCTTTAGCTGTATGATTGAGGGGATACATTTATTAGAGAAACAATTTTAAGTAAAAGAGCACGAGAATCGTATAATACACCTATACGTAATGTTTAGCTTACATAATGATAGCGGGGAGAAGACAGTTCGTATATAACCCCAATAACAAGTTTATTTTATTACAAATACTTTACCTAAATAAATAAATTGTGAACATAAATAATGAAATGAAAAATAAATAACTTTTTTAATTAACTGGCGACCTTTTATCTAAGCTACGAGTTCATATAATATAATTGTAAATTATCAGCATTTTTTTGCAATAAAAATTAAACATGATATATATATTTTTTCTTTTTTTTTTCTCTTATTTTTTCTATATCACAAAATAATTTTAACTGAGATGTACAGATTTGGCTTGGAAACAAAATGGGAATTAATGTTTGGTTTGAAGTTTACTCCAAAGTAATACATTCACAAATGGTTTTATAGCAAAGCCGTGGGCTTTAAATACGTGTTTAATCATCAAAGGTTTTAAGTTGCACCG
Source organism: Smallanthus sonchifolius (assembly GCA_023525975.1). Lineage (NCBI taxonomy): Eukaryota > Viridiplantae > Streptophyta > Magnoliopsida > Asterales > Asteraceae > Smallanthus > Smallanthus sonchifolius. The sequence continues at coordinate 1,221,088 of CM042042.1, forward strand.
ATAATTAAGTTCTCACTTCTCATATGATCATATTTATCATATTCAGACGGTAAATTAGTAAAATATAATAATTATCATATTTTACAAACGAAAAAAAACGGTCGCAAAAATATTTTGAAATGGGGCACTGATGACTGACATATATATTAAAACAACTCTCAAAGGGAAATTACATAGAGATAGAAGGCAAACGGGCAACAAGCTGCGCCGCCAACCCTTTTTGAATAGCAAAACCAAGTCTTTTAAAAACTACATCTACAGATCTTGGGGTCATAACATTACTATGCATGACCCGCTGTACTCGGTTAAGTAACTCCACGGCCTTTGGTGCAAGGAAACCAAAAGTGTCAAAAGCAAATGGTATAAACACGTGTTGGTTGTCAAGACACGCTTTCTCGTGTTTTGTCACTTTGCTCGAAGCAGCTTTAAGAGCAGCCTGACTCACCGTGAAAGCACTAACTCCCAAGCCCATCAGAGGGGAGACCCCTGTTAGATCTACACACGCATGTTTCCCACCTATCCACCCAAAGACCAAAATGTCAGCGGGTCTAAGTGTTGATCTTCCTTCCAATGGGTCCGTCAAGAAATTCACTGGTGCCTCTTTCTTGGTAGAAACCCCGGCACGCCTAAATATGTCAAAAAGAACATCCCTAACCAAGTCGTGTCGGTACTTGAACCCCGGGAGCTCTCTACAATGAACCGCATGCTCCCCATAGGAGTCTAAACACGCCTTACGGCAAACAGGGCATAACTCGTCAACCGGGTATAGTGGAATCATGAGGCGATACTTAAGGATAGTACGATACTCCACCGGCGACATATGTTGGCCTAGCCCATCTATAGGGATCGTGAGAAGGTAATCTTGAGCATGTGGTGCTCGTAGACACTCAAAAACAGCTCTTTGTCTAACGGTCATTTCAAACTGGACTTCCATTTCACGGACGATTTTACTAAAAAGGGCACTCGCCAATGCATGTTGTGCTTTAGGGGGGGCGGTGTCCTTATTAGTGAAACCGCTGAAGTCAAAGCTTGAAATCGTATCACGAAGACAAGCCAAAGCAGTTAAAACGCAGGTATTTACTACTTGAATACAAAGTTCTTAACGAATAGTGAGTATATAAGTGTATAAGGGTTCAACTACATGAACTGCATTACCACTTAAGGCTAAGGGCATGAGGTACATTTTATGTGAGTGAGACCCATGTGAAACCATCGACTAAAGTCATCAACGATGTATGTGCATGGCTCTACAAAATAGTCTTTGTGTAGAAGAGTGTTAGCAGTCGTGCGATCACGTTTGAGACGAGCACTTCGGATTCTTGGTTGAGACGTTTGACCTTGTTGCCACCACTGAAGCGACGCGGTTGAGAAACCACGGAAAAACATTTCGTCGGCGGAGTCGGATGAAGATGAAAACATTTAGAAAAATATTTATATGTGTTATAATAGTTGTATGAGAGGGATGTTTGTAATGTGTCACCTTCAGGTGTATTCTTAGCATATATTTTTTTCGTCTCTCACTCCTATTAAATACTATATTAAAAGAATATATTTTTAAATATTTAATATCAATCTAATTATGGATATTTTTTATCTAATTATGGATTGTCATTATATCATTAAACAAATAAATTTAATATGGATTACCATTTATCAATTACATAAAAAAATTAATACCAACTTAAAAAAACGTTTTAAAAATTAACTTAATATAATTTATAACTGTCACATTAAAGTAGACATATTTTGACGAGTGTATGTGTTTAAATATTACATTGTATTTTATTCACACGGGTTTTTAAAAACGTAATTTTTTATTTACTAATTATATAACATTATATTTATTTAACCCGTGTAATACACGGGATTCTAACCTAGTATATATATAGTGGTAAAACAAATAATTTTAAATTTTACCATTTTTAAACGGTCAAATTAGGGTCCAACGGTTAGTTCTTTACCCCTTCCTCCCGTGAGAATTCTCAAGCTCCTTGAATCATGCCTCACTCACGCCACAAGGGGCGGTGTTTCACGCCCTTCACGCCAGGTATACCGGACCCCCTAAGGGGTGTACTCCATTAGTTGTTTCCCACCACTCTGTGTCACGTGAGTGCCACATCCCTCTCCATTCCGCTTCACTCCTCTCCACTCTACCAAGGAAATACTTCACTCTATGCTTCCCTAAAAAAAAATCAAATAAACCCTCACAAAAATCAACAACACCAACATGGGATTAAGCGTGGGGTTCTTCACACAATACTCCAATCTAGCGGTAGGGAGAAAGGGAGGGGTGGTGTTCACGCCGACATCATGAGCTGTCCACCTTAGCCACACAGCGATGAGGCGGTGAGTACACCGGAATTCGGATAGCCTAACTGTTTGGTTCGCAACATTCAAGGAAATTAAGTTGAATTGGAATCTGAATTCATTTGTTAATGTGTTTGGTTCGTAAAATTTGTTGAAATTGGAATTTAGATTCCATTCTTAATGTGTTCGGTTGGGAAATTAATTGGAACTCGAACTAATTCTCTTAAATTCCTTCAAGCAAAAGATTTTAACATTCCTTCCAAATGTGAATGAAATTCAACAAAAAGAATTTGAATCTACGACCACTCACCGCCGTGCCACCCGCCACTCTTCTTGTCCCCAGCGCCACCCGCCACTCTTCTTTTCCCCCTCTACCGGCAACGAAAGGTAGGTAGGTAGGTGGCAGGGATGGTTGGAGATGGCGGTAAGTGGTCGGTTGTGACGGTGGTGCTGACGGCGACGACTAGTATGTGACTAGGTGGTGGCCAGAATGATAGATTCTAATTATTGTATGGTTGTTTTGTCAACCAAATGAATTACAAATTCAAATTTGTACCAAAAATTGGACAGAGGGTCCACGATCGATTGGCGGTCGACCGTGGCCTGTCTGGCTCCCACTTTTTGGTTTTCAACTTGCCTATAAATTGAAACCCTTGTCCAACCTTTTCACTCACCCCTTTTGCTCTAACACTTTCAAATACATATCTAATATATCTTTATAGCTTTCATCGTATTCAAACATATTTAAAGAGAAATTAAAGATCAAAGATCAAGTGAGGATCTAAGAGCAAAATAGAAGAAGTTGTGCTTCAACTTTTATGATCTATATTATTTTTGTTCTTGTAATTTGTGTGGTAGTGTGTTACCACTTCATTGAGAGAATTTGTAAGGGGCACTCACTATACTTGTGTATGTGAGTTAATTATCATCGGTATCTTGATAATTGTATGATTGGGTTGGGAAATACTATCTTGATATAGTGTTAAATTGTGTGGAGTTACACTATCTTGACATAGTGTAAAGTTGTGAGTTTGTAAAGACCGCTATCTTGACAATGAGTTGAAGAAGGTGATCACTATCTTTTGTTTAGTGGGACGTTGTACAAGGTGATAACTACCTTTAATTAGTGAAATGTTTGATGTATCGGTGATCTCTTCTATTCAAGAGAAACATATAGTGGAGCAACTCTCGATTGGAGAATCGGGGAGAGGACGTAGAGTGGATTAGTTAACATCCGATTGAACCTCGGTTTTGTCACTCTAACCCTTAAACTTTGTACATTATTGTTTGCTTTAATTTATCAAGTTTTAACAAGTATTAATTCATATAAGTTAGTTTTTAATTAAGAAATTTTTTAGAAAACCTATTCACAACCTATTCAACCCCTCTCTATCTACAAAAGTTATAATTATCTTTGGATTATGTGGGTACCATTAAAGATTAATTTCTTTAGGTGGAGAGCAACTTTAAACATGATATCATCAAGAGATGCCCTATCAAAAAGAAATGTAAACTTATGGCTTGTTGTATACGCAAGTTGTGGTGGTGCAAATCTGGAGACTACGGATCATCTTGGTTAGGCACTATGTGGTGGAAGTAGATGATTAGGTGCTCGATGGTGGAAGTACACAATTATCCGAAGACATGGGTTGGTTCCAAATTCCAAAAAAAAGGTAGTACAAGCAATATTCGTGACAACATTGTGGTTCATTTGGAAAACACGAAATGATAATGTCTACAACAACAAAAAACGAGATTCGGATAATATAATTGAAAAGATTGAGGCGGATACATTCTTATTGGTCAAAAGTAGAGCAAATTAAATTACAATTTTAGATTGAAAGTCTTGGTGTATGTTCAATTTCTTATAGTTTGATATCGTACGTCTTTATGCTAGCATCTTGCTAGTCTTTTTAATAAAATTAAATCCGCAGATAAAAAATAATAGTTTGTGAATGTTAAAAAACCAAATCTATCTCGTGATTAAAAAGGGTCTGCCCAACAGCCAAGACAACATTTTTGGTCCGTGACTTTGACTTTTATAGACCAAATTGGTCAAAGTCAAGCAATTTGCCATTCTGTAATTTGCACAAAACTATATAAAATATGTCTCCTAGACAAGGGACAAATGATCTCCTTTAATTAAATTAAGAGGAGTTTCAAAGTTGTGAAAGTAGTTAGATTAATGACTTTAATGTAATTAATGACCTTTTCAATGCAGTTTTGGTCAACTCTATCTTCAAATATAGAAGCACTTTAACATAGTATATTCAGAATTATATGAAATATAATGACAATAACTAATTTATTCATAGAAATATAACGTTCATAAAGAAGAAAAATCTCAACTGCCATATATGAAGCTACAATCGCAAATAAGTGGGTTCACTTCTTAGAAAACTGAGATTATTAGATGTTCCATTAAAATTATGTATTTTTGAAGGATATAGAATGTAAGTATAAAAGTAGAAGATATGCATAATACTTTATTGACGAGTTTGCTCATAACTTTTGTAGGAATAGTACTTCATGTAAACTTGGATTCTTTGATTATTGTTCAATAGCTTTTAGATTGAATTATTTCGTTGTTATACACGAATATTCAGTCGGATAAAAATCAGATATTCAAGAACAAATATGTTAAATTTGTTAGGATTTACGTATGCATGAAACTGACCAAATTGACTTCTATTTATAGGGGTGAACCAATGCAATGAAACATCATGACCGTTGGCTGAAAACTGCCACAACAGTCAACCTTTTGGAAGTTTCCTTAACTGCTGCTTCAATTTGGTCTAAATAGTTAATTTGGTTCGGATGACCAAATCTGGTCTTGATGGCCAAGTTTGGTCCGGATAACCAAAACTTCTACTGACCTTCAATCATTTCCAAATATCAATTTCAAGCAACATTTAGTAATTTTTCACTTCCGTGTCAACGTCAAGTACATTACAAAAACATGAAATTGGTCATCCGAACCAAATTGAAGCAACAGTTAACTAAATTTCCAACCACAACTAGGGTTGTTGCCCTTTAAACCCCACTAGGACCGCCCCTAAGACCCTGCTAACATAACATGGGGCGCTGCCCTCGCACTGCGTTGTTCAATGGGCTCGCCCCCTTGAAACAACAAGGTGTCTTTAGCACCATAAGTCATAAAACTCTCAAACAAGTGTGCACTCCACACTTACAAACTTGTTTGATTTTCATTATGACTTCTCATTTAGTCACTAAGTTAATCTAACTAAACAAAATAGCTAGATGATACTAAAATCACCAACAACTTTGATAGTAGTTATAGATTTGAGGTCGAACTTTTGACAAAATTGATAAAGTTTTCAATTAATTTTCTCAATCTTCTATTTATATATAAAATTAAAAATTAAAAATGATGTACTTTTTATCATATTAATTGCATTGTATGTATCCAGTCTAAATCTTAATAACAATACAATATGGTTGATAAATACACAAATTGTTTTATTTAGTGACCAGCTCAATGGTCAATGCTATGATTTCCCCCTTCTTTAGTAAATTGAGATGTTTTAGAAAATTATTATAAAATGATATTGGAGCACCTCCCTTTTGGGTATGATGAGTGTTACTCATACATCTCTTTTGGTATTAATTTTAAAAAAATGTGTAGTTCAGACGTAAAAGTAACATAATTAAATAAGAAAGTTAGTAACAACTAGTCTGAAATAGATAAAATGTATGAATTTGAGCATCTTATAAAGTTTAAGTGATATGTTAGTAATAACTTGCATAAAAACTTGTTCTAGGATTCATAATTTATTAAACAAGAATGCAACATCGGTTTTACAGTTGTTACAAAGAGATAGGGTAGTAAACGAATTGAACCGAATCAAACGAAGTCTTGTTCGTGTTCGTTCGTTTAGCATTAAACTTGTTCACGAACACACAAACCGAACGAAATTTCATGTTTATGTTCGTTCATTAAGGAAATAGATTTATTCGTGTTCATTCGTTAACTTTCTAAACGAACACAAACGAGCACAGACAAACACAAATGAACATAAACATAGATGAACACAAACGAACAATATTGTTAATCCTAAAATTAGACATAACCATCCAAAAGATAAATCAAGTTAAGTACTTAAACATAATTATTCTAAGAGTAAAGTACACGGATGGTCCCTGTGGTTTACCAAAATTTTGGATTTGGTCCCTAACTTTCCAAAAGTATACGGATGGTCCATGGGTTTGCACTTTGTAGCGCATTTAGTCCTCAAACTTTGCCAAAAGTATATGTATGGTCCATGTGGTTTACACTTTGTAACGTATTTAGTATCTAACTTGGACTTTCTAAAACTTTTAGATTTGTTGATTGGGGACTAAATGCGTTACAAAGTGCAAACCACAAGGACCATATATGTACTTTTGAAAAACTAGGGATCAAATCCAAAAATTTGATAAACCACAGGGACCATCCGTGCACTTTACTCTTATTATAAAATGCTTGACATATTACATAACCATAATTATCCCAAAAAAATGTTTAAAAGGTCTAATGAGTAATAAAATCAAAATAAAAATATATAAAAAGTTTAAATAAATTTTAAATATAAAAGAAAAACTTTAATGAACGACATAACAAGCGAACATGAATGTACTACATAAACGAATGTAAATGAACGAACGTTCAGTTTGTTTAGAGCCCTGTTACAAATGCCAAGTTTAGGTGATATAAAATAAATCAAATATTAATTTTAAAACTTTTAAAATTAGTTTAGTTTTTATAATGTATCTTACAAATAACAAACTTGAGTGTTTGGTAGCTAATGAGATTAAACAATTGGAGTGAAAAGGGGAAAAGTGATCATTGACTACATATTTTTTGGTGTTGAACAAAATTGGATTTTTTTCTTCTCATATGGACCCACTGATATATTTGATAAGAACATCATACGTAAGTTTTCAAAATGAAGCATTGCGTGTATCGAGGCTTGTTTGTACGCGTTTTTTATAGGATATATAAAAGTACATACATATTTTTTTTTATTTAAAGGAAACTTAAAATTTATAAAGGTTTATTGGATTTTATTAATCCCATATTTTACCTATTGGCCAATAATAATCCTAACTGAGAATATTCTTGCCACTGATCCCTACTTTCAGACTATTTTTTTACAATGGAACGCCGTTAGAAAAAACTTAACCCCGTTAAGTTCAATGACGTGGACGTCCACGTGGGCGATTATGTGGCATTTCTTTTAACTATTTAATCATTTTAACCCCCCATTTTTAACCCTCATCTGCTCCTATCAGTAACAAAAACCCTAATTCGATCATCAGCTTCCCATTGAACCAGGGATATTCTTCGATCATCAACAAGCGATCGTCAAATTGCAAGTACGCTACTCTGAACTTCGATTTTAAACCTTTTAAGGCTACTAATTCTACTTCTAAAGTATAACTTTGATTTTCTACTTGTAAAATTTTAGGGGGATGGATGATACCCTGCTTGTAAAAATCTGGTATGGTGGGAATCTTACACCAAAACCAAAACTGCATTATGTTTGGGGTGAAACTAACATGTTTAAAGTAGACATAGACAAGATGTCTTACTTTGAGCTAACGGATTAAGTAATGGATTGTGGTTCATACAAAAGTAAAGATTTTGTGATGTTTTATTTGGTTCCTGGGAAGAAATTTGAAGAAGGACTGGTTCAGCTGAAGAATGATAAAGATGTGAACGAGATGATGATGGCATTAGGGGATGATATCAAGCATATTCTTCATCTTTATGTACAAGGTCAGTCTTCTGTTGCAAACCAAGCCCAACCCAGTAACTCAGTAGCCCAACCTAGTAACTTAGAAGCCCAACCCAGTAACTCAGTAGCACATGTGAACCCTAACCAAACACCACCAAAAAAAGCTTTTTTTTACAAAGAATACAGCTAGAAGACTTTCAGCCACACCCTCACCTAGCAAAGAAAACACTTCTCCTGGATTTACCAAGAGTACAGCTAGAAGACTTCCAGCCACACCCACACACACCAAAGAAAGCAATACTTCTGAATCTGAGGGATCTGAGGAAGGTTCTGGGTCAGATAGTGATAATGAAGAGGGATATGATTTAATTGGTTCTGGGTCAGATAATGATGATGAAGATTGGAAAGCATCTGTTGCTGCCATAAAGGCTAACAAAGAAGCTGAGTTGTCAAAGAAAGATTTTGTTGAACAGTTTTTAAAAGCATCTGATGTTATTTCCCTCGGTGACAATTATGTTGTAGAACAACAAAGTGATGCTAGTAGTTATGAGGACTCTGATGGAGATGTTAATTCACCCGGAGAGAGTGAGGAAGATGACATCAAAGGGAAGAAGTATAAGTCAGTTGTTCCAATGGTAGATGAATATACAAATTAGAGTAAGTGGGTTTGGGTTGTTGGTACAAGGTTCCCTACAAGGGATGCTTTCAAGGATGTTGTAAGAAATTATGCAGTTATTAATGGTAGGAATGTTTTCATTTCTATAAGTAACAAGAATATACATGGAAAATTAGGTGTTAGCTGTGTTGAAGGGTGTCCATTCAGGCTTTATCTTTCATTTCATGAGAGAAAGGGTTGTTACATGGTTAAAAGTGCAAACAACACACACACGTGTCAGAGAAATATGTTGAAGAACAGACAACTTACTGTTGAATTTATAGCCACTCAGTTCTTGCTAATATTTAAAGTAAAGCCACAATGGCCCGCAAAAGAAATCCAAGACGCAGTTAAAGAGAAATCCAAGGTCCTCATTGGTAAATGGATGGCTTACAAGGCAAAAGGTTGTGCCCATAACAAACTTCATGGATCAATGAAAGAACATTACAGTAAGATTGGATCATACTTGGAAGCTTTGAAACAAGCAAATCCTAGTTCAACTTTTGAACTTGTAACTGTCCCATCAGGTTACTATGGATTTGATTCCACTGCAGAAGTTTTCTTTAGATATTTGTTTGTTTTGATTCTGTTAAAAAGGGTTTTTTAGTTGGATGCAGAAGACTTTTATGCCTTGATGGTTGTTTTCTAAAAACATTTCTTGGAGGTATGTTGTTGGCTGCCATAGGTAGGGATGCCAATGATCAAATGTATCTAGTTGTATGGGCAGTTGTAGAAGGTGAGAACAATGACAGTTGGACATGGTTTATGAATGAGTTGAAGAAGTGTTTGGAAGTCACTCATGATGGGAAGGGTTGGACACTTGTATCTGACCAACAGAAGGGATTACTTAATGCGATTACTTTGATTTGGGGTAATGCTGAGCATAGAAATTGTGCTAGACACATCTATGCAAATTGGCATAAGAAGTTTAAGGGTGATGATTTAAAGGAATTGTTCTGGAGAGCTGCTAGATCCTATTCTGAGGCTGATCACAAAAAAGCAACTGTGGATACGAGGGAATTGAATGCTGATGCAACTAAAGCATTCATCAAACAGAACCCTAAATGTTTCTGCATGTGCTATCTTAACACTGAAACTGAGACTGATGTCATAGTCAATAACATGGCTGAGACTTTTAATGGGTATATCATTCAGTCTAGATCTAAGCACATAATACACATGTTAGAGGATATAAGGGTGTCAATAATGACCAGGTTATCTAAGATGCAAAACCAACTGTCTAGAAATGTGTTGGTGTGCCCTAGGATTCAATTGAAGCTTGATAAAGAGAAGGACAGAGCTTATAGATGTATTGTATGCCCTTCGAGCAATACTTTGTTTCAAGTGAAGTACTTGGATGATGTTTCTGTTGATTTGTACAACAGAACATGCACTTGTAGGAAATGGGACTTAACTGGTATTCCATGTTACCATGTATGTGCAGTAGCAGGTTTCATCAACAGGAATGCTGAGGACTTTTGTGACAGTTATTTCACAAAGCAAATGTATCTAAAGTCCTATGAATTCACAATTCCTCCATTGCATTCAGAAAAATATTGGCCGGTTGTTGATTATCCTATGGAACCTCCATCAATCAAAATTAATCCTGGCAGACCTAAGAAAAACAGAAGGAAGGAACCTCATGAACTTACCAACAAACCTGGAAAGCTAAGTAAGCATTGTATGTTTATGACTTGTAGAAAGTGCAATGGTAAAGGGCACAATAAGAGCACATGTACTGAAAACTCAACTGGAACAAGTCAACAAACAAGAAAAAAGGGAAGGCCAAGAAAGACAACAATGGCAGAGACTTCACATGGTACACAACAGTCCACTCAAACCACCCAGCAATCTGGTCAACAAAAGAGGTCAAGGGGAAGGCTAAGAAAGTCAGTAGCAGCACAACAGTCTACTCAAACCACCCATGTTTGACAGTCAAGCACCAGTTGCACTACCTTGAATTGTTACTTTGTTTAATAGTTTTCAAGTTGAATGTCTATGTAAAACTTTGGTTTGGTTTATCTTTTGTTTGAACTTGAATGCTTATCTTTGGTTTATCTTTTGTTTGAACTTTAATGGTTGTATGAAAGTTTGTCTTTGGTTTGGTTTATCTTTTGTTTGAACTTGAATGTATGATCTTATGTTTGAACTTTGGTTAAATGGGAAGCAAACTAGTACATTATGCATTAAAACCATTACATTTCATTTAACTTCAATTGACAAAATACCATTACATTGATCATTAAAACCATTACATTTTATTGACTAGCAAAATACCAATACATTGCAAGTAATACAGTAACCAGTGCAACAACAAATGATTTAGTTGACATAACATTGCAAAAAGCCTGCTTATTTTTCAAAGTTTTGTTCTCTTCTTGTAGCATCATCTTCTCTACCTCTAGGTTTGCTATCTTCATCTCTAATGCCTTGTTTTTCAATTTAAGTATATTAGAATTGCCTCCATCATAAAACATAACATCAACTTGTTGCTTCCATATAAAGAACTTGCAATCAGACCTCTAACAAATGTAATTAGAAAATCAGAATGCTCTCAAAGGCCATGAGACATCAAAAATTAAAAATAAATAAGAAATGCAACTTACAGGCCAAAGACGACAGCCATAAAACTCATGCCCTTGTCTAGCACTTCGACTACCGGCTACTCTTCGGATTGCAACCATGTCATGATTACAATACACATTTCCATCGGTTCCAACTCTAAAGATTTTGACTTTCTCACTTGACGATGAAGATGAACTCATCTAAGTTCTCGATTTGATGCTTAGGGTAGCGTACCAGGTTCAATGGGAAGCTGATGATCGAATTAGGGTTTTTGTTACTGATAGGAGCAAATGAGGGTTAAAAATGGGGGGTTAAAATGATTAAATAGTTAAAATAAATGCCACATAATCGCCCACGTGGACGTCCACGTCATTGAATTTAACGGGGTTAAGTTTTTTCTAACGGCGTTCCATTGTAAAAAAATAGTCTGAAAGTAGGGACCAGTGGCAAGAATATTCTCAATTGGGATTATTATTGGCCAATAGGTAAAATGTAGGATTAATAAAATCCAATAAACCAATTTATAAATATATACTGAAACATGGATAAAATAAGCATAACACAACAGTAAACTATGTTGTTGCGAAATTGAACGTTAAGGAACACAAAGTAAAAATATATTATATTTGACTTTGCTCAGTTTTGGAACAAAATTACATCGAAATGTAAATAAAAATAAGCACGTCACACTGATATATTCAAAATTTAACAAAACATAAAAGTTATAAGTGGGAAATAAAACATGTCTAAAAGTAACTATGAATATTAAAAAGAAAATAAGCCAATTAAATTAAACGAAAAACAAATGAAGAAGTGAAATCTAAAGAATATATATTGTAAAATACATGGATTATACCTATTTACACAAATACTCCGACGATTTCCACTCGTTAAGACATAGAGTCTACTAAGCATATCTTGAGTTGGTACAGAAATAGGATCTCCTATAGTTGTAGACAAAAGATTCATATGAGAAAACATAAGTAAACATGCATCTATTTGAGCCACTAAAGAGAAAGGCATTGAAGTCTACATTGAAGCCCTTACAAACTAATGGATGTAAACATATATCACCCCTTCCACTAAAACGGGGAGGAATGCATGTATGCCAAATAAAAAAAAACTAAGTGTTAAATTTTTTTTTGAACGGTAAATCTACTGTTCTACTCCTAAATTACATCAAATAATTCATCATATGTCTGGGTTTAAATCCAGGACCTCCCATCTAATAAACAAGAGTCTTTACCAAAATTGGAACAACTGATGAAAGTTGAGTGACTTTAAACGAACAAATAAACCTTCTAGTGACTTTAATGAGACTGTTCAGAAACTTGGTTACTATGGATAATAGTGTGTAGATTATTCCTTCCAATTTCTTTGATTCTTTTACACCTTTGAAATTTTTCATAGTTTTTGTTTATTGTTGACCACAATGCATGTAACTTTTTAAATCTAGTATGTAGTAATTCATTAATCCTCATGGAATCAAGAGAAAATATGATGCCAAAAGTGAAAACAAGAGCACATGAGGAGGCTCCATCAACCTATCAATTGGTCCTGAGCACTAATAACCCCACCCAAACTGCAAACCCTAGCCAAATGGCTGGGTTTTCTCCGGCTATCTGCGGCCTGCCTTCTTCTTTGGCAAAAAAGAGGGGTAGCTCGAGGAAGTACGACGCATATGGGGTGGCTGTCAGTGGTAGTGCAACTGCAGGGGCGCAGCTTCATTAGCCCCCCCCCCCCCTTCGATTTTTCGCTCATAAGTGTTAATGTATACGTATTATGTCGAAAATTTTATAGGTATAAGTTTTGACCCCTGATAGGAAAAAAAATTGTTGGATTCCGCCGCGGCCCCCCTTCGTTTTTCTTCAAGCTTCACCACTAAGTGCAAGCGGCCGAACATCGTCACCAATGCCTCTGGCCGCCTCTTCACTACCCTCTGGTGGCTATTCTGATATATAGTTTGGTGAACCAGCAACAACGGGTGGTGAGTTTCAGGCTGAGAAGAAAGAAGAAAAGGAAGATAGAATTCTTTAGAGAAATCAAACATGAGTTTAGGTACAATGTGCTTCACTTGGTATATCTTATTTTTTTTGGTTCTACTATTGTCATTTCAAAGTAATTTCCATTACATTGTTTTCTAGATTTTTAGTAGAAAGTCACTAGGGGAAGAATATGTTTGTTTATGTGACTAAACCCATGAAACTGCAAAAGATACCATTTTTGTATTTCACATATATGTTTCACGGGCTATGAAATATTTTGTGATCATATTTTTTGACTATACGAGTTAGATGATTGTAGGGCATCTTAGTCATTTAACAAATAATCATGCATTTTATTCATATGCATGCTATTTAGACTCTCATTCATCTTTCATCATTATGTGCCACCTCAACTCGGCTCCGCTACTGGAGACGAGTTGAGGTTATTTTTATTGAGCTTAATAATAATGTAAAAAGAGAGTGGGCTGGGCCTGTGATGCCCTCTTAAATCCTCCAGAGAAAACCCTAAAAACACCTAGAAAGAGAAAAGGTTCAGACTTTCTTAAATCCAGCCACATTCCTTCGATCTCTTTCTTAAATCCCGTCGATCTAGAGAGAGAAAAAGAGAAGATCAGAGCAGCAATGACGAAGCCTCTCATCCCATCGCTTAACAGAGTGTTGGTGCTGAAGATCGTTCCATTGTCCGAAAGCAGTTAACCCTCTAGCGAATTCGTTGACCAAATTCGCGAATTAGTCTGAGTTGGAACGATCGGAAATCATATTTGGTACAACGAATTTGAAGTAAATGGAATGCCGTACCGGAGCGATTTGGAACGCCGTACCGGAGCGATTTGGTACGAATCGAATTTCGATTTGGTACATCGCGATCCAATTCGGGGATCGCGGGTTAGTGAGCGAATTCGTTAACTATGGTTACAAATGTATCAATAATGGTTTAACATTCCTTTTGACCATCCACTTTGACAATTTTAGCCTTTTAGGTTTCATATTCATATGGCTTTAATACAAATTTCACACCAACATTATATCAAGTTTAATCTACTTGAGAAGATTTCCTCCATTTATAAACCACCAACATCGAGTTTTAAGGTTCAAAAGTAGTTCAGTTGACCTCAAGTGTTAAAAGCCTGCTTACTTAAATGGAAAGCAACTCACTTTTGACTTTTAGGGTCAAACAAAGCACATTTAAAATTCAACTTTATAAGAAAATTGCTACAAATTTTGATCTGGTAAGTGACTGAGTTTCAAAACTATCATACTTTTGACTTTTGGGGTCAAACAAGTAAAATTACATGTTTTATGGTTTTTTTGAAGCTTTAAAAGTAGCTTGGTTGAGTTTTAAAGTCAAAAGTGGAACAACTCAAGAATTAGACAATGATTACTTCTACAGTTCTTCTTACAGTTGAATTAATCATTTGGAAGTGCCGTTTTCTTAATCATCGTCCACGATACTCCAAACCATCCTATAATAGTACAAAGAAACTTATCAGAAATAATTTCCAAATGCTTAAATTCAGGGGGTTTCGAATCAGTTTGAGGTTCATACCAAAATATCGAAAAGAAGAGAAGGACAGCAAGATAACAACTTTAAATACTCGCTGTTTCTTTTCCTTTGACAGCTCACTGAACACTTCTGTTGCATACACCAGATGGCGTCTATGAATGTACCTAAATTAAAATTGAAGCCAAAATTTAAGTTAAATGGGCTCATTGTGTGAAAAATCAAGTATCAACATTTGCTAGTTGAAAGTTAAGAATTTGATCAAGAAATCAAAGCAGTGGCGCAGCTTAGTGAGCCCCCAAATTTTTCGCTCATAAGTGTTAATTTATACGTATTCGGCCGAAAATTTTATAGGTTTTAAGTTCCGGCCCCCCTGATAGGAAAGAAAAAAATCGCGCCCCCTGCGTTTTTCTTCGAGATTCGCCACTGAATCAAAGTGTGCCCTCTTTAAACAATGATTTCTGTTTTGTTTTAATTTTGTAAAATATACTGTTTACAAATAAAGGATCATCCTTGCAAATTTGAAAATCCAAGGACGAATATGTAATTTCCAACAAACTACAAAGACGGTTTATGTAACTAACTCTTTAACAAACTAGTACATGGAAGATGTAAAAGAAGGGTGAGAAATGCACTTACAGGTTCACATTATAGTATAAATATGGTAGGCACAAGAAGAACATGACCCAATGCCGTGTGACGAGATGTAGAATGCACAATACCCCTTGAGTAATAAACTCTGGCAACGTAATGTTGTTTATCTTAGTCGCTAACTCATATGGGTTGATATAATCAGTCTCTAAGTCTAAAAAGCACGTTATCTGCAACCGAAGATTGTAATTATTAACCACCATCAGAACATAAATGATATATTTGGGAAGATGTATAACTTAGCATTATTGACTATAAGTGAGACATCAAACAATGCCTCTAAAAATATTGCCCCACGAGACGACGAGTAGCTTTGTCACTCTCTATGATAGAATATCTAACACCCATAATCAAAGATGCTCCTATACCTTGAGGTAGTTTGAATGTGCTAGAAGCCTGATTTTAGGATGTGAAAATGCTATAGCCAAACCTTTAAGGGGTGGAACAGTGGTAAGCATCTGATTCCATCAGATGTCTAAGGTTCGAATCTTGTTTCCGCTGGTCTCTTGCCATTACCTGCTGGCGCAAACTGCGAGTTACCTTGTCTCATTTGTTAGCAGAGTATTGGCGGGTCCCATGAGTTTTTTCGGTAACGGGTTATAACCAATTTTGTACCCTTTGACAAATCCTATATTGATTCTGAAATCTTATATTTTAAAGTAAAAAATCCTAATTCTTGAACATAAGTCTGGCGAAACGAGCGGGAAATGTCAGGCAGGGTAACGGGTTGAAACGGATTCGGGTCAAACTGGGTTCAAGTTGATTGTTAATGCAAAGTATATACGGATTAGTGTACCGTTAATGTAAAGGGATTACGGTGAGTTTAATGCTAAATCTGGTGGTTACTATATTGTTAAAATAATTGCTCACATATTAGTGATAGAAAAACCCTAATTTATAAAAAAAAAGGGGGGGGGGGGGGGGGTGGAATTGAAAGAATGCGAGTGTGTTGAAGTTACCTGGTAAAGAACAAGGGCCATGACTAGGAGAATAGCCATGCGATTAAATCTACCATATCTCTACTTTCTGTTCTGTCTCTCTCTCTCTCTCTCTCTCTCTCTCAGTGTGTTAATGGCGGCCAAGAAGAAAGACGACTCTATGGGTTTTGGAATCTTGATGCGTTCGGTTATGTAATCTCTTAACGGAGTCGCTCGGTTTGGTTCCTCTGTTCACAAGAAACATATTTAACGCTTTGATTTTTTATTTTATTTTTAAGGATAAATATATCAAAAACTTGTATTTTACTATATTTAAACACTAGATCTTATGGTTACTTATCCACCATCATATCATCTTAAAGACTTATTGAATTTATACGGTTACACGATCCATATAATTTAGAGCAAATTACAAATTACGTTTTAAGTATTACTTAAATTTCAGTATATGTTTTTTAACTAAATAAATGACAGAAAACGTCATTTATGTTTAAAAAACATTGCACGTTATATCATTTGGCCTAACGACCGTTAATTTTTACCGTTAAGTCTGGTCACATGCCATACACATGAGGGTATTTTGGGGCTTTCACACATAAAAGGATTATTCTTGTAATTTGTTTCTATGAATGATGGTTTACAGATATAGTTCTTTTACGGTAAAAATACCAAAATACCCTCATGTGCCTTGCACATGAGCTGACTTAACGGTTAAAAATTAACGGTTGTTAGTCTAAAAGACGTAATGTGCAAAGTTTTTTAAACATAAATGACGTTTTCTATAATTTTCTTAGTTAAAAAACGTATACTGAAATTTAGGTAATACTTAAAGAACGTAATTTGTACTTTGCTCTATAATTTATTTTAAACAGAATATTTAACGCCTCGTATAATTGATTAAATTCATATAATTTATCCGTGAAACATTAATTAATATCCACAAACATTTAAATCGTGTAATCATAACATAACTCATACCGTATACATCATGTTTATCTAATCGAGCTAGGCGTGTTGACAAGTTAAGTAAAAGGGTAATCATTGTTTGTACACATTAACATCCATCTAACTCGAACATAACTCATATAACTCATTTAGCTAGATGTACAAAGATGTGTTGAAAAGATGTCATTCCCTAAGTTCTTTTTTTAACAAAACATTTTCTCCTAAATACCATCTAAACCTGGCACTTACAGGATTTGAACCTACATCACTTTTGTGAGGGGTAATCATCAATGCCACTAGAGCAGAAAGTCATGGGTTGTCTTTCCCTGAGTAGTTGAGGGTTGAAGTCTATGATTGACAAAAATACGTAGATTTACGAGTGAAACTAGAGAGTGTATGAGTTAATCGTTATAAAAAAAGCAAAAAAAAGAAATATCTGAATGAATCAAATGGCTAAGTCAGATAACCATTATATGTGCATATTAAAAATCATGTAACACGAACGCAAATCATACAACTCTTTTGTTTAAAGAGTTAAACGGTTTGACAAATTAATAATATAAGAGAGACCATATTAGTGGGTATTTGTTATACTATTTTTACCATAATTACGAGATATTATTTGATTAAGTTTATATCCTAATCATCTTCATTGATTTTTAAACACGATCACTCAGATGGGTCCTCTGTACACAAGAAGCGTAATATTTAACGCGTTAAATGTGGTTGATCCAATGTACATTCTTTACAAAAAAAGGTAAATCATCAAACACGTTGCACTGGTTATTGATTCACGTTTAAAACCATGTAACTTCTCTATCTAAACGAGTTAAATGGTTTTACCAATTGAGGTTTATGCATGTGTTGTAACAAGTTATAAACAGACCATGGCAAAGTTTTAAATAAGTTAACCAAATCATAAAAGGTTAGAGGGTTGAACACATACATTATATATTTTTTTTCTAATTCTGTAGTTATAGATACAAACGAGTTACCTAGCTTAGTTTTAGTATAACCTAAACACTTCGAGTTTATTAAACAAGTTAGACATCTTAAACTCAAAACACGACATGTTTATTAAAAACGAGTATTACCGGACTCACAAACCGGCCTGCAACACCCTCACCCTAGAACGTTGTAGGAGGAAAACCTACTCACGGATTCAAACCAGGCCAAGAGGTGGAGTTCGAACTGCTATCTCTGCCCCACATTAGCCTCCCAAAGTGTTCACCCGGGAAGGATCGAACCCGAGTCTCCTTTGAAGAGCTCAAACCTCATTATCACCTGGCCACTTTGTCGTGGTTCGACATGTTTATTAAATGAGTTACACCAACCCACCCAAACACATGATAAGTGTTCACTTAGGAAGGATCGAACCCGGGTCTCCTTTGGAGAGCCCAAGCGTCCTTACCACCAGGCCACTTTGTGTGGTTCGACATGTTTATTAAATGAGTTACACCAAGCAACCCAAAACATGATAAGTTAAACTTGAGAGGGCGAAACTGCAAATTAGTTTCCTGTATCTAATAAATTACATGTTTTCTTGATACAAAAGAAATCGAAGAACAAAAGAGGCGAAAGGGTTCTTCTTCACACCCAAACACACACTGACCTTTGCGATCTAAACTCCGAAACCCCGTTATCATCATCAATACCATCTTCATGCCGAAGGAACACGCTAACTGGTCTCCATACGATAACAATGGAGGGTATGTAATACTTACGCCCTTAATCAATCAACCCTCTCATCTTTCAAGATCTACGTATGAGTTTCTCGATATCTGATTTTATCGTTCTATGTGTATATTCGCAGAACTTGTGTGGCGATTGCTGGTGCGGATTACTGTGTGATTGCCGCCGATACTCGGATGTCCACCGGTTACAGTATTCTCACCCGCGATTACTCCAAAATCTGTAAATTGTATGATCCGTTTCGTTTTAATTTTGTGTGGATTTGTGTGGTTGATTTATCGTGTTTGTAGTTTTGTATTCATTTATACTGTTAACTTTCATTCATCTGTTGATTAATTGTGTATGAATCGTAATTTGGTCCATGCTTAGGGGTTAGGGCTTGTAGTTGCAAATTAAGAAACATTTAGGTATAATTGTGGATGAAGGCATAAATGTGTGATAATTGCTTTTGATTTTTTTTTTTTGTGTGTAGGATTTACAAGATATTAAGAAAGTGTTAAGTGTTTGTTCTTTAGACGATTAAAGTAGGTTGTTAGGAAATTTTACATGTGTCTCGATAATCAATTTCCTTTAACCGTAGTTGTCAAGGCGCCATAGGTCTCGCCCGGAGCCTAGTCGCAAGGCGGAAGGCGCAAAAAAAGCGAGGTTTTTTTAAACGTGGCGCATAGTATAAAAATACCATTTTTAGCGGTTTTAGGCTAGTTTAGGTTGATTCCAGGCTTGATTAGGGGTTTTAGACAAGTTCAAACGATTTTTTGGCCAGAACCCGACCGAAAAATGCGCCCGAAACTGCGCTGTGCCTCACGCTGTTTTGACAACATAGATTTAATCTAGTCCTTGTGTAATCCATTATACATGGAGTACTATTCTATTATAGTCATTGAACACACTCGCAAATAGACCATCATGCATTCAGATGGCCAATAATCGATTGCAAAGGAATAATGAGAAAAAAGATAATCTTGAGTTGAGGTGTTTGGTTGATTATGAACATTTTGATCCATAGCCAGAAAAGTATTGACTTATAGCTATTGTTGCATGGAGGATGCGGTGGTGTTGTAGAAAATGAGTAATTACTTGAGTTGGTTGGGTAGTTGGAAGATGGAGATTTTGGTATTCAAGATTCTTGGGGGAAGCTGCTAATGGTCATTTAGTCTTTTACTTGGGGCCTATAGTCTTCAGGCTCATGTATTTGTACCAAAGTGAAATCTTTTTTTTTTCAAATTTACCTGGGTGGTTTTTTTTTTGTTTGGCATTGAAAAGAACTAAAAGCTTTCAAAGATATCAGATTATAGTGATGTAAGGGGCTAAGGGCAATCTTGTTTGGAGTGGTATACATATTTGTCCACAGAGATGGTTTCTTCTTTATTTACCATGTTGACCTTTTTTAGATGCTTCACGATTCTGAAGCAATCTTTTGGTGGATGGCAAATGTTTTGACTCGATTATTTACATTATCTGCACCAATAGGTTTGATAAAAAATTTACTGAACACATAACCTATAGGGTATATAGTAGTATTTTAATAACAAAACAAACATACCTAATAAAATCCCACTCATAGCAGTTTCCTCCATCCCAACAACGGATAGAGAGGCTGCTCGCCTGCTCCCATTGAGACTCCTAGCTCCAAAAATAATTTTTTGTGGGTACAGTAAATAGTATAGTAATCAAGTTGACACAAAATGTGGCTAATAGAATATAGTTGCATTGCAATGTTGTTTTCATAAGATATACGATATCCAAAGAGAGCATTGTTGTTTCGGTTGATTGGTTCCCCTTTATATGATATTACAAAGCATGCATATCTTTGAACATTAGATAAAAATGGTTGCTGGTACTTGATTCTCATTTGGTTTAACTGAAAAGCATAAGTTGAGCCCTTTCTAAAGAAATGATCTCTGAAATATATTAACAGTATTTATTTCTGCTCAAATATTTACTTTCAGAGCAGACAAGAGCTTCATGGCTTCTTCGGGTTTCCAGGCTGACGTGAAAGCACTTCAAAAGGTTCTGTCTTCTAGACATCTGGTAAGATTCCTTTAGAAAGTTCTAGTCTTCATAGATATTATATTTCTTTTCTTAAAAAGGTTCTATAAGAATGTTGTTTTCTATATTTCTATTACAGATCTATCAGCACCAGCACAACAAACAAATGAGCTGCCCTGCTATGGCTCAGCTTCTCTCTAACACTCTCTACTACAAGCGTTTCTTCCCTTATTACGCCTTCAATGTTTTAGGTGGCCTTGATAGTGAAGGTATATCTGCGTATATGGTTTTAGTTGTAAAGTAATTTGTTGAAATATATAGTAACAAAAGTCATTTGTAAACTTTAAGGAAAGGGATGTGTTTTCACATATGATGCTGTTGGATCCTACGAGAGGGTTGGATACAGTGCTCAAGGTTCTGGTGCCACACTCATCACTCCATTCCTTGATAACCAGCTTAAATCCCCAAGCCCTCTTCTGCTACCTGCCAAGGTAGGGATTTAATTTTATCTTTCTTCCTCACACACACACACACACACACCCCAAAGGTGGAAAAAGGTTGGGTTTTGCGTGCTGGTTTACCGTAAACGGGTTTATTTAAACAAGTTGGGTTGACCCGGAAACAACTACTTCAATTTTTATCTTTTAAAGTAATTTGTGTGTTAAATGTGATTACAAAAGCTATGTTATTACAAGTAATGGGCGTATTCGGTGCTTGACTTTGCTCCTGCATTTGTGCAGGGTCTGGGGAGGGGCTGGTGTTAAATGTTATTTTAAGTAATTGTCTAGATTTTTTAATACAGCGATGTAGTAGATTTAATAAAATGATTTAGTAGAACACACTTTAAGTGACTCTTGACTCGCTATTTTTTTACTGTTGCTCATTTGACCCGTTAGAAATAAAACATAACTTGAATCAATGGGTTAAAACACCCACCTCTTAACACACATGCGTGTGTATCTATCTTTCATGTAGTTCAACAGAAGCAAACCTCACATTTATGATTTATGTGGCTTTCCTAGCATTTAAATCATTATGGAAATAATTCGCAATGATCAAAGTATGATATTTTTCAAACCATTTAATTTGCATGTTATTACCTTTTTTGGTGCACAGGATGCTGTTACGCCACTTTCAGAGGCTGAAGCTGTTGATTTGGTGAAGACTTGTTTCGCATCAGCAACAGAAAGAGATATTTACACTGTAAGTTTGTAATATGAGCCCATCTTAGCGAGAAGTAATAAATAAGTTAATTTCTAAATAAAAAATATATATATGTTCTTTGATCACTTGGTTCATTTTCATGACTGGATCTTACTCAATGAACTTGTTAAAAAGAAATTTGTGTTTAATTCTACAATCGCAACTAGTTTTTCAGATCCTAATGCATTCTTTTAAATTTATATTATGCAGGGAGACTGTGTTGAAATTATAATCCTTAATGCTAAAGGTGTTCGCCGTGAAACTGAACAGCTGCGCAGAGACTAGTCACCAGACGAGCTTTATGAAGTTTGTGAATTTGTTGTCTTGTGAGTCCCTTTCATGAATCAAGCTTAAAACTTCATTAGATTAAAAGTAATACTTTGACTATTTGAGATCTTGGATTTATAATCACATGAAACCTTCTGTTTATGAACGTATTTGCGGCGAGTCATTTGTTTGAATGCTTCATTATATTAAACCAAACCAAACAAACAAACGTACCCAGTATAACACATAGCTAACGCTATTAGTAGGGTCTGGGGAGGGTGTGATGAGGGCAAACCTTACCCCTATCCCAAGGGATAGAGAGGCTGCTCCCGTTTAGACCCCCGGCTCCATGGGAAAGAAAAAGATAAAAATATAAATAAAATTAATGAGTAATAAAGTAAAATAAATCTAACAGTAATCTAACAATTAGCAGTGTATGACTAGAGTATATTAGTCACAAGAAACACAACACACCTACAAGAAACAAGACATACGCAAAATCTTTGCTAAACAACTCTACTCTCCCACACAACGGGTCACTCATCCTAAAACCCTAATACGACGTCTCCATGAAATCCTATCATTGATCATGTCCTCTGAGAGGTGTAAATCTAGCAAATCAAGCCTAATCCTCTCATCCCACGTTAATTTCGGTCTCCCCCTGCTCCTTTTCCCCTCTACAACGAGAGTTTCCACCGTTCTCACTGGATCTGTGCTCTGTCTCCTCTTGACATGTCCAAACCATCTCAATCTTCCTTCTCTTATCTTATCTGAGATACATGTGACTCCCAATCTCTTCCGAACAACTTCATTTCTTATTCGGTCATTTCTTGTGTGTCCACACATCCACCTCAATATCCTCATCTCAGCTACATCCATTTTTCGAGCTTGTGTCTTCTTGATGGCCCAACAATCGGTTCCATATAGCATCGCTGGGCGAACTGCTACCCTATAAAATTTACCCTTTAACCCTATTGGGAACCTCTTGTCGCACAAAACACCTGAGGCCGCTCTCAATTTACACCAACCAGCCTGCACCCGATGGACTACATCATTGTCGATGTCCCCGTTACTCTGGATGACAGATCCTAGATACTTGAACTTCAGTGTCTTAGGGACAACCCCACCTTCAATAGAAATCTGGGTCTCCTCGTCGACGTTTGCACCACTAAAGTTGCAGTGAAGGTACTCGGTTTAAACTTGACTCGAGCCCGAATGAACTTGAAATTTTTTAGGTCTAAAGTATGTAGATTTCCCTGAGATTCAGAATATATCATTAACAACATTTGGTAGCAAAACAGACCAAAGTTTGTTTAAAAATCCAGTGGAACATTGGTTTAGTGGGGGTGTTTGAAAAAAAAAGGTATCTAAAGAGCAGGAGTGCATATTTCGTTTTTTAAAAGTTGAAATAACTCATCTATTTCGGATACTTATTTATAACTAGTGTTAAAGAAACGCGCGTTGCGGCGTGTTAACTCGCGAAAAAAATGAATGTCTTTGGAAATTCATTTAGAAAAGGCAAAGCCTTTAAACGTTGTGGCTCGTTAAATTGCTAAATAAATCAACGTCTTCAAACTTTATTTATAAAAAAATGCAAAACCTTTACCGTTGTGACGTGTTCACTCGTGTGTTGCGGCAAGTTAAACTACGAAAAAGTTTAATTTCTTCGAAACTTCATATAAAAAAGAGAAACATTTACACGTTACGGCTCGTTAAATCGTGAAATAAATCAACGTCTTTGAAACTTTATATATAAATCTAGTTAGGAGTAATACATCTGGATCGAATAATTCAAGAGGTTGTTGGATTAAAGTTAATAACTTGTTCTTTAAGGCTACAACCGGCCTAAAAAGTGGGACCTTAGTTGTGCCCTTTGAGACTTTGAGTCCTGCCTCGCGATCAAGTCCCTCACACAGCCATCAAACTCCAAGACTCAAGAGAAACATCATCATCTTATTTCTTATACTATATTTACTAGTATAATATGTTTGGGTTGAGGAACCGGTTGCTGGCCATCAAGAAGACACGAGAAAGTTGGAGGTAACAGATACGAGGACACTGAGGTGGATGTATAACATATTAAGGTTGGGCCGGATAATGAATAATACACAAGGAGGGGAGGGAAGGGAAGATTGAGATGGTTTGGTCATATGCGGAGGAGACAGAATGACAGATGAGGGTACCTGTAAGAAAAGTGGACCGGAAACCCTTACAACGGAGGGGATGAGAAGCAGAGGCAGACCCAAACTAACATGTGATGAACAAAATAAGTAGTATTTTATTGGACTTGCACATTTCCGGTGACATAATTGATGATATGACTTCTGGTATGCTTGCTTGTAACATGTTCGGGTTGACCCGTTTAGTTAAACATGTTGGCCCGCCTACCTGTTTACAATCCATTTAACCCGTTTTGTTACAACCCCCACCCCGATTAACATGTTTATAACTTAATTACTACCCGTCAACCCGTTTAGATAAAATGGGTTAAACGTGTGTTTTCGTGTAATGGGTTACACGATCTTATGTACTTCGTGGTTAGGGTTGATCTTTTTTACACGAATGCATATACAAATCGTAAACAAGTTAAACATTTCAACTGTCAACCTGACATGATTGACATTCCTACGTATAATACAAACGTGATTTATTGTTTTCTAGACGTTATCAGTGGTCTCTCCAATATGATTATCTAAACCCTAAGCATCTTATTATACAATAAGTTATCTTATAAAATAAATATAATATGATACGAAAAGGAGAGGATGGGTAGGTATGCTATTAGAAGAAAAGGTTAGTAAATAAGAACACGTCAACAATGGATTGCTAGGCCACTTTCTTTTCAAGTAGTACTAAGAGAAAAATTCTACTTTCAGCATTTCACGGCATAAATTATTTAAACCATTGATGTGTATGGGGCAGTTTGGTTTGATTCGGTTTTGGGCCTTAACCGAAACCAAAACCGAAAATATTTGAAGTTTCTTAACCGATCGATTTTCAGTAAATTGGCCTGTCTTGTTCCCGGTCGGTTATGGGTCCGTTAACGATGAAAGAGCCACTTTCAGAAACACAAACATGAAATCAATAAGTATATTTTCTTTGTGAATCTCTAATATAAAAGAGAATGAGTAAGATGAAGGGAGTTGAATTGGGAAAAAGAAAAACTATAAAATGTTTTATTATATATATGTGTGTGTGACAAATATTTGATTTTTTTCAAAACATATGAAAGGACCAAGTCTTGGCTTCTTTCTCATTGGCCAACCAAAGCTCTTGTTGAATTTGATGTCTTTTATGGCAACTTACACATTGTCAATTCAATAATCAAAGTCAAAGTGGCTTGTTCCTCACTTCCTAGTTTCCTATAGATACATTTTTTCGGGAAAATCGATCATTTTTTTTAAATGGGGTTGTATTCGTGTAAATATACTGTGTAATGAACAATAATTTAATAAATACCATGACACGTGAAGAAGTAAAATTGGATAAAGTTTTATATGTAACATGATTATGTGCAAGTTGAAGCATTAAGTGTGTGCTATTTCGTCAGAAGTGTTAAAAACGGATCATATTGATATGTAACGTTTTAAGGGTCAGTTTTGTAGTTTTTCTATATCTATCTTTAGATGGTACGAGTTTATCATACCTATTACCTAAAACATTAACTTGTTTTATCGGCCCAGAACGTTTATCTGGACCAATTGTGTTTCAAACCCGATCGTAACAAGGTTTCATGTTTAAGTTGTGGATAAAATGCCTCCATGTGAAAATCAAAGAATTTGAGACATAGATATCATCTTCTCAAATCTTGACAATCCTAATTTGTCCACGTCTAAATGTCTCTGACTAATACATAAGAGATAAAAATGAATTGGAAATATAATACGAAAATTAAGAGGATTTTTATAAATATTGCTAATTTATAATTAAATATGATAAGAAAAATTAGTGTAACATATTTTTTTCTCTTAAAAAATATGAAACGATATGAAAAGAAATCATTTAATATCTAAAGACAAATATACTCATCTTTAGTAGCTTAAAAAACTAACTCTTCTTTGGTAAGTTTTAAATCATTTTTTTATTTCTTAATGTAACATATTAGTAAGATTAATTTTGATGCCTAAATTTTTTATAATATTATTAGCAAAATGGACAGAATCTATAAAAAAGATGTTACATTTGTTTTGATTATTATTTTGACTAAACATGTTTTTAGTTCACTCTTATTTGAAGGGTATTATTTTAGACTATGATTAATACTATATGATCGTTACAAAAATTTAAAAACTTATCATAATCACCTTCATTACAGAGGGGACGTTGACTGTCCTTCATGTCGGCCCGTCCGACTTCTCCCCTCCTTTTCTCTCGATAAACCTGGCTCTCTCTCCTTCCTCTCTTACGTGCCTTGCTTTGAAGAATATCTAACCAACCACTCTTTAGCGGTAATGATGATAACTCTTAGAGAGGTGGGAGTGGTACCCTCCCACTTCAAACTACCATCTCAAACCCATCAATGATGATATACCACCTCATTTTGATAAACTACCCTTCATGGTGGGGATGGTACCCGCTATTTACCCGCAAACTTAGCTGTTTTCTCCTTGTTTCGGCGGGTTCCAATACCCGCTAACAATACCCGCTAGTTACCCGCTTTGATACCCGCTTTGATACCCGCTAGGAGTGGGAGTGATACCCGCCATACCCATTGTATACCCGCCATTGAACCCGCTAGGCACTCCCAGTGCCCTTAGATTTCAAATCTATGAAGTTCTAAATATTAATTGAAATTTAATCATATGTTTGGTTAAATAAAACTGAATTCCAATTCCTGTTTAATTTATAAATTTGTAACATAGTTGAATTATAAGTCATTATGATATTCTTTACAATGTTTTTCTAGTTTCTTGTTTAACAATAAACACTATTAAAATGAAAAAAATCGCAAGGCTACACAATAATAATAATGCCCGCAAGGTAGTTACAACTACTAGATTGTAAAAGATAATTAGTAGTCGATATATCATGGAATTGGGTCTAATGATAAAGCTATTTAAAGTTAGAGCACTGAAGCTCTTCTTGAGATTAAGGGTTCGAGCCCCACGTATGATTGGTTAATCTAAATTAATTGTAGTGTAGATTCAGAGGTGGCTCGACGGTACAAACAACTAAAACAACCGTTTTAGGCCCCCAAATTTGAAGTACTCCAAAAATTGATAACTACTTTAATCTGTATTCTCAACTTTTATGTTTTCATAAACAAATGATAATTTCACAACTTTTATGTCAACGTTATACATTTTGACGCTTCATTAAATAACATTTTAATTTTTTTTATATATATTTACAAAACTTTCACAGAAGGCTCAATTTCAACGTTCGATTTAGACCACAAAATATGTTGAGACGGCTCACTATAGATTAGGTGAAGTAAGATAAGTAGGGTAACATCTAGCCGTTTAAAAAAATAGTAAATATATTATAATAATATTAATACAATTTAGAGAGAAATTAACTAGATATAAAAATCTAATTTATATCCGATCCATTGTCATCAAGATAGCATTCATCTAGAAGGGAATAATCGTACATAGCTTTATCAATATTTAATGCAAAAATAAAAATTTACTACTAATTTCACTATTTTACCTTCATAACTTCATTTATTATTCATCTATATCACCCTTCTTGAAGAAAAAGAAAAAGCCATCGGTCTTGCCTCCTCATCCCCATCCCCATCTCTCTTTCCACTTTCACCCATGGATTCAATGCTTCTTACCTCAAAATCATAAACCCTTATCACCAAATTCAAATTCACAAAAACAAAAAAACAAGAATAACCCCACAAATCTGACAAACCCATGTCTCAAGATTCACAGATTTTTTTATATTTAAACGCACAAATTGAAAAAGGGCCAAAAAGATCAAATCTTTTTTCCGGGTTTGATTTTCTTGATAGATTTTGACGAGTATTATGTATAGATCTGGAGCTGTGATGGCTTGGAATGTGT
The DNA here is from genome assembly GCA_023525975.1 of Smallanthus sonchifolius. NCBI lineage: Eukaryota > Viridiplantae > Streptophyta > Magnoliopsida > Asterales > Asteraceae > Smallanthus > Smallanthus sonchifolius. The sequence continues at coordinate 1,249,559 of CM042042.1, forward strand.
TCAAATTCTGTACGGCACTCAGAGGGTTGGGTTCCATCATGATCTTGTTGGTTCTTGGTGTTGTTGGTGTTTCATATTACGCCGTCGTTTTGTCTATCTATGGCCCTGCTTTGACATCTGGAGGGCTTGATTCATTCATTGCACTTATTGTCTTGGTCATGTTTCATACCCTGGTAATAATCTTGTTTGAACTTCAAGTTTTAAACTTTTAATCAACCTTTTTTTTTCTTTCTTTTTTTAAATAAAAATGTTGAATTGTGTGTGTGTGTGTGGGGGGGGGGGGGGGGGGGGAGTTCTAAATTTAATGAAGCAAACTGAATTTGACCTTCTGCAAGAGGTTGGTGATGTGAATTGATACCCAAATTGGGAAATTTCAGCTACCCATATCATAAAGGAATGGGCTTTTGTCTCTGTGTGTGTGTGTTCTTGATTCTGATTTTAGTGAAATTTGATTTGGGTATGTGCTAAACATCATGTTTTTATAAAAACTTTGGTTGTAGATGTTGATGTCACTTACAATTTTTATGTTGGTAATATATAAAGATGTAATTGTAGGCTTGTAGTTCCCATTTACTTGATTCAAGTAGAATTAAGACTGAACCCATAAAAAAACTGTACAACAAGTTATGCAAAGCATCATGATCTTAATTGATTTGTATGTTTGATATGCGTGTTTTTAGTTTTACTAAGTTTTTGGTTTTGAGTTTAGTAAAAGAAACTGAGATTGACCATATGCAAAGCATCATGTTCTTGATCGATGACCCTGTTTGTGAAAAATAAAGAGTTTCAGCTTCATGGGTCATAAAAATATGAACTTTGGATTGTCTACATATTCTTGATTTTTAGTTTAATAAAATTTGACCATATTATGTGCAAAAGATCATGGTTTTAGCAGTTGTAAGGCAAATTGTCATAAATACCAAGACACTTTTCCATCATTACTTATTTAATATGCTGATGAAGTTGATGGTTTTACCATTTTAGTAACAATTTTGGAAGTTCAATGACAAAATTAGAAATGCAGTGAAGGTGCATTGCTAATTATTGCAAATTCTTCAATTCTTTTGTTATCATAAACTACCTACAACAGTTGTCGTTTGATTGTGATACGAACCCAGACTGAAATCAGGCCCAACTCCATCTCAGAATCAGGCCCAATTAGCTATAAACTGTTCCCGCTATTTTCTTTTAGTTAAGTATCGATGTTTAGGGTTAATTAGGATCAGTCGATGTTTAGTATCAAAATTAGGGTTCAATACCTTGTAATGGAGATCTAATCCTTCTTGAAATGGATTACACTATCGTTAATTTCAAGCTTTCGATTTCCGGTATCTATCAGTGGTTCCATTGCCGGGAAATCGAAAGGTGCCTACAACCCGGAATTTGGCAGATCAACTAGCAACCATCGCAGCACAATTAGACGCCATTATTGCATCTTTGAGGGACGATGTTGAAGAAATCAAAGCTCAGGTGATTGGAGATGTTTGTACCAGTGAAGAAACATACAATGAATTGAAGAATACGACGGCGGAGGAACCGCATGGTTCCAAGCATGACCTTTTTCAGCAACTTGGATCTGGAATCTGTGACGAAATCACTGATAGAAACGACTTAATTGGTGATGGGATTGAGGGCGCCGACGGAATGGGCGCCGATGAAATTGACAAAATTGATGGCATCAGAATAGAAGCATGGGGAGCGACGGAGAACTTAACAGCAGATGGCAACATTGATCGGAAGGGGAGAGGAGAAATTGGTGCTCTCTTTGAGAGGTTGGTGTGGCTGCCCAGTGATTTGAGCCTGGTGGCTTATGAGGAATTGGACAAATTCATGGGCTATAAGTTGAACTACCATGATTGTGAGGTTGTGTTACAATGACTACCATTGCTGCCCAGTGGTTTGAGCCCAGTGGTTTATGAGGAATTGGTCCAATCCCTAAACAAGGGCTTTAAGTTTCATTACCATGATTGTATCTTGGTTGTATTTTTTCTCATTGTGTGGGACCCAGGAAAAGAAACTCTTGGTGGTCCTGTCCGAAGACAACCTACAGAAGGTGAAAGTGTTGGTGGACCCATTGCAAGGTCATCCTCAAAGATACCAGCCACACCTACGGTTCTTTCGGTTACTAAAAGTTGGGAAATCAACCTGCACCAATATTCTGTTTTAGCTCATATATGGGTCCATGAAGTAGGTCAGCCTATGATTGAATGGCTCATTGCTTGGCACAATGTTTTCCTTCCATTCGACTTGAGGACAAGTCGATTTTCCGGGCCGTAAGTATTGATACGAACCCAGACTGAAATCAGGCCCAACTCAATCTCAGAATCAGGCCCAATTAGCTATAAACTGTTCCCGCTCTTTTCTTTTAGTTAAGTATCGATGTTTAGGGTTAATTAGGATTAGTCGATGTTTAATATCAAAATTAGGGTTCAATACCTTGTAATGGAGATCTAATCCTTCTCGAATTGGATTACACTATCGTTAATTTCAAGCTTTCGATTTCCGGTATCTATCAGATTGATTCACTGTTAACATCTTTCTAATTTTCAATTTTGTTTTTATGGTGATTATGTTAATGTAGTTGGTGATGCTACTATGGAGTTATTTCTCTGTGGTTCTCACGGACCCTGGTGGTGTGCCACCTAACTATAGACCAACAGTAGATGTGGAAAGAGGGGATGTTGACCGGTTGAATGGATCTGAATTCAGTTCATTGACCACACCCGAACCAACAAATGCAAGAATCCGCTATTGTCGAAAGTGCAACCATATAAAACCTCCTCGTTGTCACCATTGTTCTGTTTGTAAGTTCAGTTCTTTGTTCTTTACTGTCGCTATCTCCGCCTTTGTTAGCAAAAAGGACCATTTTTACAATCTTATATGGAATTTAGAAACAGCTTTTTCATTATGTTACCTATTTTCTTTGTTATCAGCATGATGAGATAAATAAGTTTTTTAGGTTCAATATTATCTTTGTGCTTCTTTATTAAGCATTACCTTCTGATTTTAACAAATTTGTCAACTTAATTATATGAGGTCATCATGATGACATGATACTTTTGTCTATTAAATATATATGTTTTGTTGTCAATTTTAGGTGGAAGGTGTGTGCTGAAAATGGACCACCATTGTGTGTGGGTTGTTAATTGTGTTGGTGCACAAAACTACAAATACTTCCTTCTCTTCCTGGTATGTCATCTACTTTTCTTTTACATAATATGTAATCAGTATTAATGATTGAATAAGACTGGAAAATGGGCCGTTTTAAAACGGGTCAGATAACGGGTCAAAACGGACCGTTTTAAAAGAAAGTATCAATTGTGTTCGTATCAAAATGGGCTCAGGTTGAAATGGGTCTTTTTGAAAGTTGTATCAAATCGGGTTCACACACTATATTTTGCTTCTGACTGTCTTTTACAACGGGTTTTGTTTTAAAATAGTCAATTGGGTTCGGGTCAAAATGGACTCCGGTTGAAACAAGTTGTTTTTTTTTAAGTATCAAAATGAGTTCACACACTCTATTCTGCTTCTGACTATCTTTAGAACCCGTTTTATTAAGCCTGGTTATTTAATATCAGATAATCACTTTTAAAACGTGCATCCAAACACCACCCCTCATACTAGTTTATTTCGCAATGAATTTTGATGATTTGGTTTACATTGTTGTTTGTTGCAGTTCTATACACTTCTCGAGACAACGCTTGTAACTTTATTCTTGTTACCGTATTTCTTAGCATTTTTTAGTGATGGAGAGATTGCCGGGTCCCCCAGCGCACTTGCAACCACTTTTCTCGCCTTTGGTATGATATATTGAAGCCACATATTTACAGTTCTATTCCATTCATTTTGTTATCTCTTGGTTCACCTTTTTGACTTATTTTTATGGGTTTTTGTTATAGTTTTGAACTTGGCTTTCGCTTTAAGTGTTTTCGGGTTTTTGATCATGCACGCGTCTCTTGTGTCAGGCAATACTACAACAATTGAGGTATCATTTTTTGTCTATATAAAGTTCAAACTAAAAGTTACTTGTAGTTGTTTTCTGAATCCAAATTAATTTCTTGTTTTGATTAGGCATACGAGAAGAAAACAAGTCCAAAATGGCGATATGATCTTGGCAGAAAGAGGAACTTTGAACAGGTAATCTCTTGTTATCTTGAGGGGTGTAAACGAGCTGAGCCCGAGGCCTACTTGTTTAGAGCTCTATCCCTAAAGCTCAAGCTCGGCTTGCTTATTATTTAATTATTTTTATAATTAACTTTATATATATATTTATAATTGTATTTTTTGTATATAACATAATATATATATATATAGCCCATTTTGCTAGGCTTATTAAAGAGAACAAGAGCAATAAGTGTCATTGTAGATGACTAGGGGTCTAAACAAGCAGAGCCCATCGCGATCTACTCGAGATCGGCACACTAAAACTCGAGCTTATATTGGGGCTCATTTATTAAACGTGATCGAGCCCGAGCTTCACATATTGAGCTTGAGCAAGGTCGCGAGCCTAAACAGCCTTTTATTTATATAATTTTTATTTAATTTATTAAATACATATTTACATAATTATTATTATACATAAAATCATGATAAAAATAATCATAATATATATAAAACAATTCCAGGTGGTTTTATCATCTTTTAGCTTAAAATCTGGTGAACATTTCAGGTATTCGGGACCGTTGAAAGATACTGGTTTATTCCGGCTTACAGTGAAGAAGATCTACGTAGAATGCCAGCACTTCAGGGTCTCGAGTACCCGTCAAAGCCCGATTTGGATTCCCAAGAGTTTTAAAACATGACACGAAAAACAACCATTTTTCTTCATTTATGATGTACATCAAACTGGTTACAACTGATTTTGGGTATCAGGTTTTAAGCAGCAGCACAGCTGGATACGAAATAGGAAGACGGTTATGGGAGCAGGTGAAGCCGGTTTCGGTACTTTAGACTAATTGGGTTTTGATGAAATTGCTATATGAATTATGTGTTCGGTTCACACGAAATGTACATTAGTAACGTTTTCACGAATTGACCATACTTAGTGAACTAGTTTTTGTGACGGTTTGGTGTTTTATGTGACTGGTTGTGTCGAAGTCTTGTATGTTTTGGCTTTTATGGTTATGGCGCATGGGTGTGTTGAACTTGCGTGCCAAGTGTTCGATAAAATGCCCGAATGGGATTCAACTAATTTTGAAATAAGAAATATACAGTCTAAAATAATCTGACTACGGTTGAAGTTAGATAAAATGCCCGAATGGGATTCAACTAATTTTGAAATAAGAAATATACAGTCTAAAATAATCTGACTACGGTTGAAGTTAAACGACGTTAAAACTAAACGAAAGCTCAGATCACGTACACATGACTTTACACGATCCAAAGTCGCTCACAAGAACACAACTGGTTCGAGTTTCGAGTTAGAAACTCGAACCTAATAACTACTGATTAGTGAATCAACGGCTAGAACCGACACTACTTAGTTCTTGAACTGCCCCGATTGCAGGCCTCGAGTTCATACACTCGTGAGTGCGGAGCAAGGCAATTTTCCCGAGCAAAACGGCCTCAGGCTCTGTAAATTTACCATCCAGATTAGCATCCACAAAATCTTCAAACTTGCATAGCTCGGCACCAAACCGAATAGATGAACCGATTCTTGTTTTCCCCGACATAATTTGGAAAACGAGCATCCCGAACGCATAAATGTCACTTTTATCGGTAAACCGACCAGTTGTCGTGTACTCGGGGGCAAGGTATCCCATTGCAGCACTGGCTTTGAGAGTAGAAAATATGATATCATCAGCTAGTAGTTTGTGGAGGCCCGAACCCGAGAGCAACGGTGTATAGTGGTGATCGATAAGCACCTTTTCGGCTGATATGTTTTGATGAACGAGACCCGGTTTCTTTCCTTTGATCGCGTGTAAGTACTCGATACCTAAAACAACAAACACAACACAAATCAAACATAAAAAACCGAACGTTTTTATGGTAAATCGATGTGCGTTTTGAGAGTGATTATTATGACTAACCTTTAGCAATGCCTTTGATTATCGAGAGCCGAGTCGACCAATCGAGAACATACCCAGGCCCGCTTTTAACCTTGACATCAAGATACTGCAACAAGTTTCCCTTAGCAACATAATCATAGATCAAAAAAACACTCTCCCCTACCTTTGGAACAGCAAAAACCTCGTAACCGAAGAAGATTTTCGTGTTTCAACGAGGTTAGTATCTTTAATCCCTTCAAAAACTCGGTTTCATTTGATACGCAGCTCATTTTCGCAATATGTTTAATAGCAACTATAGACCCATCCCGTAATATCCCTTTATAAGTTGCTGAAAAACTGCTTTTTCCTAATAAGTTCGAGTTGGAAAAGAACTGAGTCGCTGACTCGACATCGTCGACATTGAACACGTAGCTCTCGGGTTGTTCTTGCAAGAACCCACTTCCGGTTTGACCTTTTGACATCGGGTCCCACCCGGTTGAGTACTCGAGGCTTATGAGAGGTGAAGCACTTCTGCGGTTGGCTGTTTCATTGACTTGAAACTGATCCGTACTGATTCGACTATCGGATGATTCGAAGGTGGTCCCGATCCTCTGTTTTCTCCGGCGATATCAAATGAAAGTGAAAATTCCTGCTATTAATAACATGGTGGTCAAAATGGCTCCAAGTATAGCAGCAAGTCCGGATTTTGTTGACTTTGACTTTGACCGATCCCCTGTTACATACGCAGACTGTGGAATGGCCTTGGGTGTGAGGCCCTTTGACTGTGGTCCAAATGGCTCGGGTTTACTAGGGGTTTCGGGACCAAAAGAAGCATTGCAAATCTTTAGATCAGCAAAACCGGATCCACATAGTTCTGTGTTGTTTGCATATTGAAATCCTTCGTCGAGTTTCTTCAAAACTTCATAAAAAGTAAAAAATAAATAAAATAAAGCAAAATTACCCAGATGTGTTTTTACATATCATAGTCCTACAGACCCTAATTTTGACCCAAATGTGCATGAAGCAGTCGACTCAAGTCCCTTAGGCGTTTTTCAAATCGCCTCACGAGCGTCACATATCATGCGAGCATTTTAAAACCAAGAATGAACCAACAAAGTTATAAACATAAAGTAAAGTTACTTAAAGGGACATTGCCCGAAAAAGTATTATTTCGCACATCCAACACCTGTAACAACGGTGCATCTGCTATTTTCATCGGGATAGACCCAAAGAGGCGATTAAAGCTCAAGTCCAACCGCTGTAAAGTCTCCAAATTCCCGAGTGTAGCGGGGATTGCACCGGTTAGTTGGTTGTATTGAATAGCGAGGACATTGAGCTTCTTTAAAGAACCAAGTTGTGTAGGCAACCTTCCACTCAATTGGTTGTAGCATAGTTGCAAAACTAATTTATAAAGTAATAAAACACAACATTATATACCATTATATTGTTCTATAAGATTAAGTATTTGTGCAGATATAAATGCGTATGTTATGTACATAAAAACCATTAAACTAAAGTTTTTAACTGTTTATCTACATATATGTAAGTAATATAACCAACCACTTACTCATGTGTACTCATGTGTAGGCTCTATACATAAAAGAAATTTGTTCAATATTATTTTATTTTATTTTAAAAAATTTAGGATAGAATAAACATTGCATTTCAACTATTTTCTTATATTTTAAAAAAAATTAAGATTAAAAAATGAATGATTTATTTTCTTCTATACATCCTCATTGTATTCTATACATCCTCATTGTATATTTATTAACACATATATAACCTCCTTCAATCGCAAATAAATGTCCAAAATCTATATATTATATTTATGAAACTGTTAATGTTAACTAAATCATATCCATTTGTTAGCAATTTAAATCTTACTACTCTAATAAACGAAAAAAATTTCATGACACGTGTCACTCCCTCACATTTATTTTCTCGTTTCTCTCTCCTATTAAATATTAGATTTTCTATTTCTCTCTCCTATTAAATAATAATCTTTATATTAATAAATCTAATTACCGATACTTATTATTTAATTATAAATAGTTATTATATCATCAATCAAATGAACTTAATATGAACTAACATTTATCAATTAAATTAAAAAATTAATACTCACTTAAAAAAAAATATTTTAAAAACTAACTTAACAGACCTTATAACTGTCACGACAAATTACATTTTTTAAAAACATATTTTGATAAATGTGTTTGTTATCAAATTGTATTATATTTTATTCAACCGATGTAATATACTGGTTTATTCAACACGGGTTTTTTAAAATATAAAAATTTTATTACTAAATATATAACATTTTATTTATTTAACCCGTGTAATACACGGGATTTTAACCTAGTATATTATATATAAACAAACACATAAATATTCTTAAATGCAAATAGATGTCTAAAAGATCTAAACTATTTGGTCTAGTGGTTATAGGCAATGAAGGATCAACCTGCCCACGCAGGTTCGATCCCGAGCCAACCCGGGTTTAGTCCGGAGTGCGTTACGCTAGCGGGTCTTGGTCCGTGTAGCGGCGCAACTGTTGTCAAGTGGCAGCAGGCTCCATGGTTTCCCGGTGATAGCCGAAGCCTCTCGTTCTGAACTCGCGGGCCCGGTTCAGACAACGTAGTGGTCAGGTTGAGAGGTGCGGGTCTCCGATTTGGAGATGCGACTGCCACTTAAAAATGAAAGTTGCCTATCAAAAAAAAAAAAAAAAAAACCCAAAAGGACCACATTATGAGTCTATGTATAGATGCATTAATCAAGTCTGAAACATCACAACAATCATTTAACAAAAAGTCCACAAAAACTAACCTTGAAGATTATCCATTTTCTCAAGCTCCTGTGGAATCTGTCCAGAAAGATTATTCACATTCAGATACAACTCAGTGAACTGAGTCAACTCAGCGAGCTGAGTCAACTCAGCAATCTCTTTAGGGATTTCACCATGCAACCCATTGAAATGCAGGTACAACCCAGAAAAGCTTTTGAGCTGACCAATCTCAGGAGGTATTTGACCCAAAAGCCCTTTACCCTGAAGAGAAATATTCATCACGTGACCCAGCCCATCACAAGCAACACCCTCAAATGACCCATCACAGTAAGTGGTGGCATTTGGAGACCAAGAAGTCAGGGTTTGACCTTCTGGGTCTAAAAAAGATTTGATTTTTATGAGGATTGCAAGTTCTGAATTGGGGGTTTCTTGATTTTTGGCTAGGGTTTGCAATTGAGGGTTGTAAAGAAGAACAAGGAGGGTAGAGAGAGAAAGGAGGAGAGAGAGGGGTTTCATGGTGGTTTTTTTTTTGGGGAAAGAATTGTGGGTTTGGTGATGAAGTAATGAAGAGAATGAGTGGGAGGTTTTTGAGTGAGAATTTGAAATGGGTAGCAGAGAAACTGACAGAAGTCACATGTGAAAGACAAGAAGAGTCAAGCTTTGAAACGGCTTTGTTGGGTTTCAAATTAGTTGCAATTAGGACCTTGTAGTATTTTATATATGTTATGATTAGTCCATGTAGTAGAGATCATGGTCCCCATAGAGAGTTAAGAGACTCGGTATAATTTAATTAAGAATTATATTTACTTTTAAATTTTATTTAACTTTAGTTATATCTTTATTTAATTAAATAATATTTTTTTTTTATTTTCTACAGTTCTTATATTTTTTATCACTCACTAAAACATAGGTAATGAACAGTAAATCTCTAAATATAAGAAACCAGAAGTGAGGCTTAAAATTTGATCCTCATTTTAAGGAATGAGAGATCTAGTGACAAATTAGATGAACATAAAATTTTCCAAATAATCTGAATTGCAAGAAGTTAGTTTAAGGTGAGTTTCTAAGATTTTCGCCAAATGTTTAATATTTTAGGCTGGATTGCATATCCAAATATTTGTTATGAAAATGCTAAACCATTAAATGTTTATTTATGTACAAGTGTGAGGTTGTTGAATTAAACCGTTTTAGTGGTAAAAAGAAGGGTTGGCATTAAATTGTGCAATGAGAACGGTTTAAACATATTAATTATGAAAAGGGATGTTGTTTTAATGCTTATTACTTTATCAATACAAGTAGTTACTATTTGACCCGTATGGTAGTGCCTAGTTAAAGTGATGCATATAGTAGAAATTGCATGTATTGGGATTTCGTGTATTTGGCCATGTAGTAGAAAATTTCAGCCCGTACTAGAGTGCCTATCTACAGTGATTCGTTCACTTGTGTAACACCCTAGGCGAATCCCACATCGGCCGTGCACAAGAGAGATCCTTGGTTCATAAGAGATGTCCTGCCTCTTAAATCAACAACGTGTTTTGGGGCTTAATGTAGTGGATGAGAGGAGAACTCCACAGTTAAGCGTGCTCGGGTGGGAGTAATCCAGGGATGGGTGACCCCCTGGGAAGTTTTCACCCGGGCAACCAAAAACAAATCCGTGAGCTCTTAGTGGGCAAAGCGGACAATATTGTTGGTACGAGGGGCCGGATGTTACAAATGGTATCAGAGCCACTCTTGTGTCATTCGGGATGGTGGGGGCAAACCTCAGCGATCACGGTTGAGTCCCCGAGGGTGTTTAGAAGGACACCTTAGGCGAATCCCACATCCCTGAATTGGATGGTGGGGCAAACCTCATCGAGGACGATGAGTCCAAAAGGGGGGGTGATTGTAACACCCTAGGCGAATCCCACATCGGCCGTGCACAAGAGAGATTCTTGGTTCATAAGGAATGCCCTACCTCTTAAATCAACAACGCGTTTTAGGGCTTAATGTTACTGGATGAGAGGAGAACTCCACAGTTAAGCGTGCTTGGGTGGGAGTAATCCAGGGATGGGTGACCCCTGGGAAGTTTTCACCCGGGCAACCAAAAACAAATCCGTGAGCTCTTAGTGGGCAAAGCGGACAATATTGTTGGTACGAGGGGCTGGATGTTACAAATGGTATCAGAGCCACTCTTGTGCCGTTCGGGATGGTGGGGCAAACCTCAGCGATCACGGTTGAGTCCCCGGGGGTGTTCAGAAGGACACCTTAGGCGAATCCCACATCCCTGAATTGGATGGTGGGGCAAACCTCATCGAGGACGATGAGTCCAAAAGGGGGGGGGTGATTGTAACACCCTAGGCGAATCCCACATCGGCCGTGCACAAGAGAGATCCTTGGTTCATAAGAAATGTCCTGCCTCTCAAATACAACAACGCGTTTTGGGGCTTAATGTAGTGGATGAGGGGAGAACTCCACAGTTAAGCGTGCTCGGGTGGGAGTAATCCAGGGATGGGTGACCCCTGGGAAGTTTTCACCCGGGCAACCAAAAACAAATCTGTGAGCTCTTAGTGGGCAAAGCGGACAATATTGTTGGTATGAGGGGCCGGATGTTACAACTTGAAATAGCCTTAATGGTATTTCAGTAGAGTAATACTTTAGAGTAATTGTAATTTCATTAGGAAGGAATGATTAAGATAACCTTAGTACAATGATGGTTGATCCGAAAGAAGATCTTAGGAAAAGCTTTTATACATTAACGTTCTAGTTTAATGCTTTATATGTAATGTTTTGTAATGTAAAACTTAGCTTTCACAATGCATTCCAGGAAAGTTAGCAGCTATCAATATTTGAGGGAAAGAGAAGTTGCATGTGGCATCGATAGGGCTTAACAAGTTTACTTTTGGTATTACTTAATTCTAATGTAACTGGTTGTTAAAGGACAAGATTCATAGTTTAAGCTTTATGTATTTAAACTTTTGTTGTATTAATGAAAGTTTATATTCTTTTAAGAATGAGAAGACCTATAATCTTAATCTATACTACGTAATAAACAAGTAAAATTTAAGGACACTTATTATAAGCTTCCCCATTCTTATTTTTCCGCCTCTCTCTACTACTAAGGGGGTGTTTGAGATTCCTTATTAAAAACAACTTTTGACTTTTTGTAAAAGTAAGAAGGGTCTACTTTTCAAAAACAACTTTTTCACCCTTTTAAAACTAACTTTTTCATCATTTATCCAAATAGACTTTTGACTTATTACCTTTTTGGAAAAGGTAATAAGTTAATAAATAGTTTGAAAAGTAAATCCAAACACCCCTTAATAATCAACTCCACTATTTTAGACAACTAAATTAAATATTTGTTTCAATTTTTATCTACATATTTTTTAATTTAAAATTGTGTTTATCATCAGTTAGTTTGTTCAATCATATTTTTATGAACTCTACAAGCTGATGTGTTTGTGGCCCCATAATATTAATATATAAACTGAGTTTTATTTATTTATTTTTTTGTATTTTTAAAATAAGGGTATTTTGGTCATTTATAAAAAAATTAACTGAAAAAGTTAACCCCCATCCACTCTAGGGACCATGGGTGCAACAAAATCAAACTATTTTGGACCATCCTTGTAATTTTTGAATCCCAGGGACGAAAACCGTAATTTGACCAAACCACAGGGACCATCCGTGTAATTAGTTCTAAAAATTTTTAATCATATATTTACATATTCACATTATTCTATTTTGACAAGTTTGTGTTAATATATTACATTATATTTTATTCAACCCGTGTAATACACGGGTTTTAAAAACATAAATTTTTATTGGTAGGTATTTAACATTACATTTATTCAACTCGTGTAATACACGAGATTCTAATCTAGTGCTTTAATATTTGTGTAGACTTTTAGTAAAAGGAAAGAAGGCTGAAAAAGATGATGATATGAACTTTCCACATAAAAAAAAATCAAATTTGGATAAACCGTTCAAGCTCCATGAAAATGGGTCAATGCTCCCAACGTTAGCTTCTTCATCCTTAAATTCACTTTTTATAACCTGTTTACGTTAAAATAGTCGATTTGAGTTGTATTTTATTAATAACGAGTATATTTATAACCTTCTAAATTGTCTTATTAAAAAAATCATTTATATAAAATTGTTAATGTAATCATATTTGATATATATTACTTATTTATAAATTTATAAATTCATTGAATGATTAAACTCGTGTGATCTATTTTGCGAGAAATGAGATAGATTAAAATACTAGTTATGAAAGGGGTACCCTAGGATTGAAATTAATCATCTAAATAAATGAATAATTCAAAGATCCACACGAAATAAACGAATAATTATTTTCAAAGATTCACACATTTTAAAAAACCAACGAAAAAAATAGAACCGTTAAAATTAGGAAAAACCGTTGATTTCAAAATTGGAGCTCTAGATGAGAAATTGGGTCCCGAGAGTTGGAAAAAACCGCTTATAGTGTTTGTCCAAGCGTTTGACCTGTTGAGATGTTTATGTCCAATATTACTTATGCCCCGTATAACTCCAAACGTAATAAAAGTCATGCCTTAAACCCTTCTCTAGTCCACTTCTATGTGTCTATTTGCTCCAAATACAAGTCCGATAAATCATGCATCAGCTTCGTATCACCATCATTTTGTACTTTGTTTTTTTTTTCATTGTTTAGCTTGAAAATGAAGCAACTTAACAAAATGGAACCAAAGATCTTCATCTGCCTATCTCCCCCCCCCCCCCCCCCCCCCCCCCCTTCTTTGTCCTGCTTGTGTTTTCTACATCAAAACAGTAAATCATGTCAAAACCATACTCAAACAATATAGATTTTAGAGTAAATTTTGTTTAATAAAATACAAATATTAAGAAAATATAAAAGCCTATCATCCTATCTTCTTTTATCTCTCTCATCTGGTTTCATCATCCTCTCACCACCACCACCACAGCAGCGCCGCCAGTCCCAACCACCAAGGTCTGTTCTCTCCTCCACTCCCATCGTCATCACAGCAGCCCCCTACTAGAAGACCCGGTTTTGTAGTTCAGACGAAAGCAGAGAAATAGGAAGCAGAAGGGGAGTCTGGGTATTAACCGATGGGTCTCTAATATAATCGATCCCTTTTCATCAACGACAAGCAGAAACATCGACATAAACAGGGGTGGATTCACCATTCCTGGCTTGCAAAGCCCCCCTCTTGATGCGATTTCTCACATTCATCCGTCACTTCCACCTAATAAAAGGCTTGCAAAGGAGATTTGGGGTCAAGGGTTTGCCGGAACTCTTTCAAGATCTGGTTTTACGGTTTGGTTTTTAGGGTTTTCAAGAGAGAGAGAGGAGGCGATGGTGAGGGTGGACCGATGATTGCATCTGCTTCTGTCACTCAACAGGGGGCGTCGAATACAAACCACACGGTGGCGATCAAGAATGGTGATGGTGGTGGGTGGGTTAGAGTTGTAGAAGAACTGAAGTGAAGAATATGGTGGGTTAGGTTGTATGACAGGGACAAACTATATGTTTCTTTTATTTTTTTTATTAATAGGGGTATTGTTGTCCTTTTACAAAAAATAACAGAAAAAATCGGACGGTGGACTCAAAAAGTCCAATTGAAACCTTTGGACTCAAAGGGTTCAGTTGCGTGATCTAAACGTGTAACACCCTAGGCGAATCCCACATCGGCCGTGCACAAGAGAGATCCTTGGTTCATAAGAAATGTCCTGCCTCTTAAATCAACAACGCGTTTTGGGGCTTAATGTAGTGGATGAGAGGAGAACTCCACAGTTAAGTGTGCTCGGGTGAGAGTAATCCAGGGATGGGTGACCCCCTGGGAAGTTTTCACCCGGGCAACCAAAAACAAATCCGTGAGCTCTTAGTGGGCAAAGCGGACAATATTGTTGGTACGAGGGGCCGAATGTTACAAATGGTATCAGAGACACTCTTGTGTCGTTCGGGATGGTGGGGCAAACCTCAGCGATCACGGTTGAGTCCCCGGGGGCGTTCAGAAGGACACCTTAGGCGAATCCCACATCTTTGAATTGGATGGTGGGGCAAACCTCATCGAGGACGATGAGTCCAACGGGGGGGTGATTGTAACACCCTAGACGAATCCCACATCGGCCGTGCACAAGAGAGATCCTTGGTTCATAAGAAATGTCCTGCCTCTTAAATCAACAACGCGTTTTGAGGCTTAATGTAGTGGATGAGAGGAGAACTCCACAGTTAAGCGTGCTCGGGTGGGAGTAATCCAGGGATGGGTGACCCCCTGGGAAGTTTTCACCCGGGCAACCAAAAACAAATCCGTGAGCTCTTAGTGGGCAAAGCGGACAATATTGTTGGTACGAGGGGCCGGATGTTACAAAACGAAAAGGAAATGGTCAAACCTGAAAAGCTGTAAACTTAAAAGGGTGAAAGCAACCATTGTGATGAAACCATCTTTCTGGTTTAAACTCATGTGCATCATCAAACTTGATCCTTCCTATTGAATATGGCTGATAAGCTACAATATCCCCTTTCGTCACATCATAACCATCAGATACATCGTCATCATTCGCAAAGCATATAAAGTTGGCATATGTTGGTATTATTTCCACATTAGCATTTCATCCTAGTAAACAAGAGCATATGAAAAAGTGAAACATTTTATTACTTCATTTTTTTTTTTACCTTTTTAGGATGTAAAGTTATCCAAAGTGTATTTTTAATACATAAAACCTTTGAAATTACTTTAATAAAAAAAATTAGATTATCATTGAAATAATACTTCTTTTGTTGACATGATAGTTATTAATAATTATTATTATTTTTAAATTTTAGACAAAAAAAAAATTAAAGCCCGGTTGACTAGTCAAAGCCTGGTTAAGTCAATGTATGAACAATTGCTAATTATTTGTGATTGCATACCACTGGAATTACATGATAAGTCTTGAGAGTTTTGTTCAAACCTGCATGAAGATACTTCATCTTTTCTAGGCTTTCTTCACTCACATTGTTTGCAAATTCTTCAACATTTGTGATATTGTTTCTCATTCTTGTTGCTTCTTTGATTTCTTTAGCAGCCTTATCTTGAATCCAGGATGTTTGCGAAGCATGTAAATGACCCATGTTAGTCATCTTTTCCAGCAATTATGAAGTTTAGTATTATACATCTCAAGTGTTTTGGATTTGTGATGTTGATTTGCAGACACCTTTGATAGCATGTCTTCTTTCTTCAACTGCAATTTTAAAAATTCAAGGGTCAAACATTACACTTTGACATTAGTGGCCAAACCCATTGCTTATTAAATTCAGTTTTAACAAGAATGCTGCAAAAAACTTCTTCCATTAAAGATGTGGATCTTGAAGTTGAAAAATCAACTAAAAAATAACTAGTCAAATGGGCAGGGCCGTCAAATGGGTTGCTAAAAAATCATAATACCTTCTAAATGCTCTATTAAAAGAAGTTTAGACTACTGTTATAAATAGCATATTATTTGTAATCATAGTTAAAAGATTAGTTAGCTTAGCAAAAACAGGGTTAAAAGAAAATAAAAAGTTAACCATTTTTTTAACCTGGACCTGTTTTACCTGACCCAACCTGACCCGTTTCAACCCGACTAAAACGTTAACCATTTTTTTTAACCCGGACCTGTTTTGACTCGTTACCCAACTCTCCCATTTTCCACCCACAACTTTTATGGGGAAAAGTATCCGCTTACCAGAAATCATCTTGTCCCTTGTGCATTTGTTTAGTCTTGGTCTGGATCAGCTAATAAACGAACTCATCAACCACTTTGACCCTTTCTGTTAACTTAGCCTCTGGTCTGATATTTAAATACCATGAAAACCAACAATCAAAACCTGGTAGTTATATTATGGGGTGGTCAAATGTTGTTGGGTCAAAGGAACTTACATTTTTATCTAAAATCTCTCAATACTTTTGTTGAGACCTTTCATATGTGATTATTCCATCATCTAGAAGATCCTTTAGGATGTGATGGTTATAGGAAGCTGCAAAATTTAGTTGTAATATATAAGTTATTCAGTTATCCCACTAATTTGAAACTTCTGATATAAGATAACGAGGGAAATGTTTGATTTACATGTTTGGTATAATTTTCATGTTGAAATGCCTGTTTTTAATGTACTTCCTAAAATGAATCATTGAACCAAACTCAATTAAAGAAACTATAAAAAGGAATATAAAATTGGCTATGAAGAAAAAAAACAACATATGCATTCTAATTTGAACAGATTCACAGGGAAATTGTTTGATTTACATGTTTTGCAAAAGCAAATCAGTTGGTATAATTTTCATTTTGAAAGGCATGTTTTTAGTGTAATTTCTAAAAATGAATCATTGAACAAACAACAACATATGCATTCTAATTTGAACAGATTCTTGAAATTTTCAAACCTAAAGTCAATGTGATATAAATATCAACCGCATGTCTAATTGAAATAAAATTGAACTAAGAAAAGAAAACATCAGAGTAAGACATAAATCAAGTGAATTATTATCATCGTTTATTCAATTTTCAGGTTCAACATTTATTTTGGATATTCGAGTGTTCCTTTTTCAATCGATTATTTAATAGAAAGTGAGATGATTGTATTGATTAGTATTTACATCAACTTGTCCATGAATTAGAAATAAATACACAAGAATGAGAATACCAGTTTGTCAAAGACGTTCAAATTAAAACAAATATATTTAAATTATTCATATGGAAAATAGAGGGTATTTAATAAACAAGTACCTTATGTCGATGCAGGGGATATGAGAGATGAGGGGCCAGTAGTGGGAGCCTCTTCCATTACACCTTTCTTCAAGTTTTGGGCATTCTAAGATTTCCAAACGCAAAAGGGAAGGCAGCAACGTCTCTGGTAGATGTTTCATCTTTGGGGAATAGTGTATGAAGAGATGTTGAAGGGATTCGAGATGTTGGAGTCCCGTTGAAAGTGTTTCCAGATTATCACACCATCGTATGTTAAGTGTAGTAAGAGAAGAAGGGAAAATGTGGGATAATTCACTAAAATTACTCACCCCATCTTCATTTGATAAAGTTAGGTTAACAAGGGAAGCTGGATAATTCTGCAGCAGGCCCCACTCTGTGATGGGCTTCTTCAACCCCCCTATTTCAAGTGAACACAAATTTGGAGGCCAAGACCCACAATAATCTATTCTTCTACACTTTATGATTTTCAGATCCTTTAACATCGTGAGATTTGATAAATTAGGCAGCGACTCCAGACTTCTACAATCTTTAATTGACAAGCGGGTGAGGTTTGATAGTGGAAGGTCTGGAAATGACTCAATACCTGGACAAAAATCTATAATCAATTGGGTGAGGTGAATGCAATTACTCAATTGAACAATTGATTTCAGATTATTCCATCTGAGTATATGTAGAACTTCAAGCATTGGCATGCTTGTGTTGTTGATCTTTTCCATTACTTTCTCACAACCTCTTATAACAAGTGACTTGAGCTTATGCCCTCCTCCTCCTTTTGATGCTATTGATGGGAATAAGACACGTGTAATTGACTTACACCAATAGATCCCCAAACTCTCAATGCTATTGCTATTTGGACAAAAGCAACGCTCCATTCTATTACAATAGCTTATCTCCAACATCCTAAGAGATGATAGGAGGTTGCTCTCTAAAGTATCATCCTCCTCTTTCTCTCCTAAACTCACCAGATTATCACATCTCCATACTTCCAATTTCTTTAAACTCCTAAGAACCTTACTTGCCTCTAATTCTGATTCCCACAAGTACCTTATTTCATTACAATTCCTGATTGTTACATCTTCAACTGCCCCAAGATACTTTTGAACACCTCTCCACACCTCATCTTTAAGTCCCGAAATAGATGTTATTTTCAACTCTGTGATTGATGAGCCTGCCTTAACTAGACTTCTCAACACACCATCACTGCATGTATCTATTTCTAAAACCCTTAGTGAAGGTAGTGCTTCAAGTGAGATGTCAACCAAATTGCCACATTTTTCTATACATAACTTTCGAAGGCATGGAAACACTACCTTGCTATTGGTAGACCATACCTCCCAACGCCACATATCTTCAAACCTAAGAGTTTCAAGTGAAGGGAAGGCAACATCACAAGTTCCACTTAACTCCAAACCTATGTGTTTAACCTCATCCATGCCTTGTATAAACAACTCCTTAAGTGAAGGTAGCTGCCCAAGTGACGGTAGACAAGTACATCTTCTACAACCACGTATTGACACATTAACCAACTCATGAAAAGAGGGATCACCAACCCAACTTGAAAACTCTGTTCCCCCATATGACACAATTGCAAGCTCTTTCAACCTATCATTATTAGCCTTCAGTTCATTGAGAACCTCCTTCTCAAGTGAACCCCTTCGTGAACCATCAAACACTTCAACCCATTTCAACTCTAATGTAGAAATCTCTTTTAGAGATAATTTCACCTCTTGTGCACGCATTACGCTTTGCAATCCCTCAATAGAAATTATCCCATGGAGATTCTTAAAGCCCTTAAGATCGGTTATTACAAAGCCATTGTCTCCTCCAATGATGATCTTGGTGAGAGTATAAAGGCTTTTTAACTCACCAATCCCTAAGGGGAGCTTCTTCAAAAGCGGAGTATCCCTAATGTCAAAATGCCGCAAATTTTTGAGTTTTAAGAAGCTTTTAGGCAACTTAGTCAAATTTTCACAACCAAAAAGAATCAATGCTTGTAAATTATAAAGATTGCCCACATTCTCCGGTAACCTTTTGATTTGAGTTTTAGATAAATTAAGATACCGCAAATGCTTCAAATTACCAATGGACTCCGGTACCTCACTTATCTCAAAATGACTCAAAGAAAGAACCCTTAGTAGTGCTAACTCAGGAAGTAAATCAACCAAAACTTTATTGGATAAGTAAAATTTGTTCCAACTATCATCCACCCCGACATATACCGCTAGCATTGTTCTCAAGCTTCTAGCTCTTTTAAATGCCTCAAACTTATTGTAGCCTACAAATCGCTCGCGAATAAATGACATATAGCGGTGGTTTGTCAAAGTTTCCTTCCTTGTCTTCATATGATTTTCAAACCTTAGAAAAAACTCTCCGGCAACAAAGGTGGCCAAGTCATTCATGAGATCATGCATCATAAACAATGATTCCTCATTAGGTGCATGTTGAAAAAATGATCTTGATAACAAAATTTCAAAATATTCAACGCCTAAGCGTTCTTGTGACTTGGTTGCATTTGATGGGTTCAAAAACCCTTCTGCCATCCATAATAAGACTAACTCCTCCTTGTTAAATAAAAAGTCCTTAGGGAACAAGGAGCAGTATGCAAACAATTGCTTCAAATCTGCAGAAAGATCATGGTAACTTAGCCTAAGAGCTGGAACAATCTTATCACTATTTTCTAAATCCCATATTTCACTATTTAACACATCATTCCAGTCTTCTTCGTCTGTTTTTGTCCTCAACAGCCTTCCCATTGCCTTTAAAGCCAAAGGCAAACCATCACACTTTTTCAC
The DNA here is from genome assembly GCA_023525975.1 of Smallanthus sonchifolius. Classification (NCBI taxonomy): domain Eukaryota; kingdom Viridiplantae; phylum Streptophyta; class Magnoliopsida; order Asterales; family Asteraceae; genus Smallanthus; species Smallanthus sonchifolius. Next base: position 1,269,835 of record CM042042.1, read on the forward strand.
AATACCTTCACCATGTGGTTTAAGTGTTGCGTGTGAGTCAAAGTTATCTACACCTAATGCATGTATAGCAAATAAAGATAAAGAATCTTCAAGTGACAAACTCTTTAGACGATCCAGATGATAAAAACCCAGACTTTTGAGCAATTTATCGTTTCGAGTTGTCATGATTATCCTACTTCCAGGAGCACATGAATGAAACGGGCGCACTAGGTTTTCCCAATCGTCATCGTTTTCACTCCACACATCATCAACTACTAGAAGAAATCGCTTTTTCTTAAATTGTTCTATAAGGGCCATCTGAACCATTTGAAGCTGATTTAAATCTTTTTTTTCTTCCTTGTTTTTTTCATTGTTTTCTTCCTTGTTTTCTATAGTCACATATTTAAAGATGGCATCGCTTATCTTAACTATATCAAAATCATCAGAAACACACACCCATGCCTTGAGTTCAAAATGATCGTCCACCAGTGGATCATTAAACAAAAGCCTAGCTAGAGTGGTCTTACCAACCCCACCCATACCAACTATGGGTACTATGCTAAAGTTTACCTCAGATGCCTCATCCCTCAACAACTTGTTGCGAAATTCCTCTATCTCACGTTCTCGTCCAACTACACTAGACGCATCTGGCAAAGAGGTTTCGTTTCTTCTACTAGTACTTTTTGGCTTTTCATCTAATTTCTTAATCAAACCAAGATCAGACTTTTGGTTTTCTAGACGTTGTAACTCCCTATTAATACTATCTATCTTGGGAGACAACCTATGACTTAGTGATAAATTTGTGCAGCAAGTTGGGATGAGGCTTCTTACCTTGCTGGTGATCAACTCATGACGCATAGCTTCGGTAGCTAAATCGTCGAGTACATCATCGATATCGTAAGCCAAATGTTGGAGACCATTCAACCATTGTTTGACAGATTTATCAGTCACCTCCTTCTGTGAGGCATCATTAAGCAGATCTTGGATCCTTGACAAAGTGCTTTCAAGTTCATTCAGCTCGTTGTGAATTCCCTGAGCACGAACATATCGCCTCATGGCTTCATCGGACAACTTCTGAAAAACGACTTTGATGAGTTCAGCAGCCATGGTTTCAGCAGACATTGTTAACAGTGATCGAAGAGGTAAAAGGGGAATGGATCTGTATGTATGAGTGGAGAGAGAGAACGATTCTGTTAGTAGTTTTATATAGACATTTCAACAAGGGGTAGTTTCCGAGTAATGTATTTGTGGAATATTTTATGACAAGTTGCCAACCTTCGTTTGCATAATTAGTAAAAAGAGTAATATAATATATAATTGACTGTCATATTTCTTTTTTTAATAAACTAGTGGCGTTTGGAATAAACTTTTTAATAAGACGGGTCATCTTCGGCAGTGGCGGAACATAAACAATTAAATTGAGGGAGGGGACGTAAATACTACACATAAAAAAATCAAATTTTTTTAGTGTGTTTTATCACTTCATTTTAAAAACTGTAGAAATAGGACTTTGTTTTGATATGTGTAAAGTGTAAACAACATTTTCTTATTGTCTTGTGAATTTGAGTTTAAGAAACACTTCTTAGGGTACAAGGGACATCTCTCGGGTAGTTCGGGCACCTTGGCTACGCCGCATCACAAAAATACATAAACTTTATATATTTTTCTACTCACATCACAAAAATACACTCTTTCTACTATATTTTCCACAACAAAATATATACTCTTTTTATTCTCCATGGATTCCAAAAAATCAAAGGCATGTCGAAAAAATAAGTCTCTAAATCGAGAGGCGGTTTTAACCAAGATCAAACAAGACAACAACCGATGCATCAACCGACATTTGAACGACAATCGTTTCAGTACCAATATTATCTGTATTCTCAAATACCAACCGTGCCTACTCAAATTGCACCCGTTCAATACACCTATTCCCTACAAGATAAACTTACATTTGATTTTTGCACCTCGCTACCAAAACTCATCCCGTAATGAAGAACGAGCGCTCCCGATATTTGATGACGGAAGTGATCGATGAAGAAATTTAAGAACAAACTCATGAAGAACATCAAGTTGAAGAATGAGAGACTTATGGTTAAAATTAGAAAGGTTTGTGTATATGTATGTGTTTAGATTAATTTTTTTTTCTTTAACCATTAACGGCTCTTTTTACTTAAAAATACCCACCCCCAACGGCTCTTTCTCTCTTCTTCACGCCCGTTAACAGGGCAACGCCCCCAGGTTTGGCACCCCTTGTAATGGTGTTTGTGACGTTAAAAGGCCAAAGGGGTGATGTGTACAGTACCCACAGTCTAATATACTCTGGTGTGTGTATGATCATAGTTTACAGTAATTTGTGCAATTGTTATGGTCAAAGCTTTTTTTTTAGAATATTGTTGTGCATGTTCGCTGGCCGGCAGTCATTAGAGAAAAAATTGGATAAATTAAAACCCACTTGTCTCTTTTCGTAATTAACAAGGCCAATATTTGTATGTATACTTATAAAATAGTTATATAGGACAAACGTTTTGTTTTTTTTATAATATCCCTTGAAAATAATTTGCTGATTAAGAAAATAACGAGAAATTTTGCCCCGCGCTTCGTGGCGGAAGGCGGACTTTAAATGGGTAAGACTGTGGAATTAACATGACTAAAGAAAAAAACATGGTTATACATTTAAAGAAAACATATGAAGTTGTGGCGACTTTGTCACACCTTAACCGACGGCGGAATCATCGGGGCGGGACATGTAGACTTTTCATGAGCACAAGGTTCACTAGATTTCAATATTTAATCATCAATTTCATTTCAAACCATTCAAACACAAATAGCAACATTCAACAAGTACATAAAGAAAAATACAAATTGTCTTTTGAATTTAAATTAACTAGGTCCAACTTAAGTGTAGCATGTCTTGCTCAAATTCACACGTTATCACCTGAAACATGAATAAAATAGGGTCAACTAAAAAGTTGGTGAGTATAACACGGGTTTGTATATAAATAGCATATAGTTTGAAAAACAAATCCATACATAACATGATAAATAAGGCATTTATGAGGAGCAGCTATTGTGTAACCAAGTACAATCAAACCTTTGTAACTAGCATGCAAATTGTGTTGTCGGTATCAATCACCTCAACCAGGTGGGTTAGTCAGACTCAATAGATCTATCATTGAAAACTGTCGGCTTGAATAGTTAATGATTGCACATAAGTGTTCACAAAAGTTAGCACACATAGCACTCGGGCATAAAGCTTAAATTGCACACATGAATGTAAATGGGATCTGTACTTGTGTTGTTTATATAAATGTAAACAGTAGTTTGAGTAGTGTTCATGTTTCACCCCAAAAATGTAAAAGAGTAAAAGGGGCTATGTATACTCACCTTATAAGCAGAGGGTTAATCTTGCAACTTGTAGTAACTCAGATTAAAGATGCCCTAAATAATAATTAAACACTTTTTAATGCAAGAATGATTAGGAGGAAACAAGAATAGGGCGATTGAGACTTTAGGATTTTGAAACGAACGAACGAGAGTGCTAAGGAATAAGAACTTTATAGATACCAAACTTAATAAAAGAATTAAATCAGAATATAACATTTAAGTGGTGTTTTATAATTTTTATTTTTTTCGAAAACCTCTTATGTTTTAGAAGTTAGGATTTTAAACCGTTGCTTTACTCAATAATATCTAAAGATGACCTAACAGATCCAGATCGTTCAACCCAGTAACTTGAATACGTGCTTTAATGTGTTTTTATAGTTTTTAATCCAAAAATAATATGTCATTCTATAATTTACTACTCTTAATATTCGAAAGTGAACGTGACTTCTACTTAGTGGATGATTCAAAGTGTTTGAGATGAGATAAAAGACTTAGAATTGTAAAAGACGTCAAAACCCGGTTTAAAATTTCTTGTGTGGAATTAGACGTCGTGAAAACCTACAATTATTATTATAATCTAGGGTTTAAAATCCTTTTGGTGTTCGTAACCAAGTTTAAAGCGGTTAATAATAAAATATTTATAACCCTTTCGTTTAATAAAAATCATGGCACTAAAATAACATAATAAGTTTTAACTAAAAATATAAATAGTTCATATATATTAGTTTATGACTTGAAGGTTTGAATAAAAAAAAGAAAAAAAAAAAGTGGGAGTAAGCTTCAAACCCGTGACCTTTTGGTTTAAGTTTCAGAAAAATATTGTTTTGACATTTAATTCTATAAACCTTCTTCTTCACCAACACAAAACCCAGGTTGCAAACCCTATTCCCATACGATTCAGATTAAGAAAATAAATACAACAAAATGAGGATTCTAACCTGTAATCGATCTACGAATACCACTAACGTCATTGCTGATTTCGTGAGGGCCAAGCACATGAACCGATCGTGATAGGGAGGAAAGGAACGACTTGCGACAATGGAGTTTTTTTTTTTTTTTTTTTTGGGGATCTCGATTCTCGAATTTCAATTGGTATTTATAGGGTGTCATAACGTGTTTACAGTCGCGATTTGGAACGAGATTTGAAATTTAAAAGCTTGATTTTCGGGATTTGATACAAGGTTTCGTATTTCAAAAACGGGTTTTTGATTAGCTTTGATTCGGTAACGATTTCCAAATCTAACGAAGAATTACGCGTACCTAACTCATCAAGATGGATTTAGGATCGGTTTGAGACTCGGATTTACAGGATTAGGAGATAAAAGGTTTGGGTTTGACTTGGGAAAGTCAAAATTCAGTTCTTGGAGTCTGATGTTTGAAAAGATATGGTGAAGGGGTTCAAATTATTTTGTTTATATTAAATTGTAAATATATATCATCCCTAAAATATATAATCCTTAATTTAAAACGTACGTGTGTAAGAATTTAGGATAGTATTGAATGGAAACTTGGACTGTAATGTTTGTCCAAATTATACTACGTATTGTAATTGAAATTGAAATATTTGTTCATTGCACTAAAATCAAAACAGGAAAGTCAAGAATGTTACAAATGTTACAGTATCCCCATGTTGAGGGAATTTCGTCCCGAAATTTAACTAGTGGAGGTTACTGAATCAGGAAGGGATGAGGGTTTTGGAATCCCAATTGATGTTTTGACTATTAATTTAAGGAGTATGACTGGTGACAAGACATAGGTCTAATTCTCAAGGTCGGGCACGATTGATGATAGTGGATTTAGTTTTGAAATGAGCTCGGGGAGATAATCTATCTGAATGATGAATTTGGGTTCTAGAGGTGGAATGCTTTACTTAGAATGGATTCGCTGCGCATTTGACGATCAGGGTTTGGTTAAGATGTAGTCTAATATGCTCAAGATACGCTACCGGTCAAGAGATTTCACAAACATTGGTCAAGGTCAGAATATCATAAAACTTCTCGTGATACGAACAACGCTACTACTGACAATATGACAGGAACACTTATATATAGGAAGTACCAGCGGCGTATCCACCATGCCCTTGTCATATCACATTAGTCTCGTTGTTATATATCATGATAGGTTTTAGGTCATAACACACGACAGAATTTGCTATGTTTTCCATGCGCTGATTTTTATAATTCCGTGTGCACCCGTAATTACTCAAATCATCGCATGGTCCGTATAGATCCTTCCGTTGTGTGCGGGTCAAGAGGGCACAAATTTACGTTCATGTCTATTGTTTTCACATATTAGTTGCTAATAAGTAACTATGTCCCTAGTAGGCAGGTCAGTTAGCAATTAAAGAGAAGTATGGTAGTATAACTTAAAGTTCCGTAGTTTGCTCATGTTTGAACAAGAATACATCAAACACCGAGTTGTTTTAAAGTGTTAAAGCTTCCTCGTGTTTGAACAAGTATGCGTCAAACCCCGAGTAGCTTCAATGTGTTATGGTTTTCAAGTTTGGTGAACAAAGTGTATGACCATGCTTCATGTACATTGTGATCAATCAATCGCAACAATTGTAAGTAACCTAGTTTCATGTATAATGTAAACACACAAGTCTCAGGTATGATCTAGTGTCATGTAGCTTGTAATCAAATAGGTTTCATGTGTAACGTGAACAACCTAGCATCATGTATTTGTAAATCAATAGGCTTTCATGTGTAATGTAGGTAATGTAGTATCATGTACTTTGTAACCAAATAAGTTTCATGTTCAATGTGGTCAATCAAGTATTGTGTATCAAACAACTAATTGTTAGGTATCATGTATATTTGCAAATAACCATGTTTCATGTGTTATGTGTTCAATCTGGTAGCGTGTGTATTGCAAATGAACAAGTTTCATGTGTTATGTAATCGTGCTGTGTATCTTGTGAACGTGCATATGTAAGTTATTAAACTTCGTGTGTGATATATGCTAACGAGTTTTGTATGTGATCGAGTGTTGCGGAGAAGCGTGTTGTTGTCATTCTTGTAAAATATGGTAGTTAGGTTCTAGTTCTTTAAATCTCGTTGAGGTTCATGAGGATGGTTAACGTCTACGCGGTATGGATCGTCTCTTGAAGCAGCAAGTGAAAGGTAACGAAGGGGTTTTGAAAACACTCCGGGAAATATGTTTACAAATAATTGATCTTCGTTTGAAAATAGGAAATTATAAATTGTTCCTGGTTGTAGATATATAAGGTAGTGAAACTATTGAGTTAAATAATCTAAATAAATAGATAATTATAGGAAAAAAAACCTTTTTATTAAATTTTTAATTATTATAAGGAGGATATTTTTTTAAGAGGAATTATTGGCTAAACTAGTAGTCGTATATTAATTTAGCCAATGCTTAGAAATAATTACTTTAATGAGGAAAAATCATAATTATTTATCAATCCGAAATAATATTTTTATAAAATAGGTTGTATTAAGTTCCCTTTCACAGTGAAAATGTTTATGGAAAAATTTATGTTTCTGATACTCTCTAAAAGTTTGATAAACATTTGGTTTGAAAATAACTAGGTTGTTTAAATCTAATAGAATGAGATGTTTACGAAGGAGATTGTCGGTAGTGTACTAAATCGTATTGAATGAAGAAGGTGATACTTGGAAAATTTTGATGAAAATGTGATGGGTGTAATTCATACTCAACGTGTCAAATCAATGAATAATAACTTTAGAGTTGAAATATATAAAATTGATTGAATGCTGAAATGTTTAAACATTACTCAAAACATAGGGAAATGGTTCTCAAATTGGAAATTTAAAGACAATAAATAAAAATTTCTGCTAACGCCTCTGGTAGTTTCCCACTAGAAGGAAGATAATCACCAAGACGAGCACCGCTATGGTCACTCGGGTAGCCGATCTGGTTTCAGCTCTAGCTGTTTCCGTGCGATTCTCCAGTACTTCTTTTTCGAGAATGGAGATTAACTCCTTTTGGTACCCTAATTGGTTTGCTAGGCTATCCATTCTTTGTCTTTGTAAGTCGTGCATTACCCCCTGCTCAATCCTTTGCCTCTCAAATTCTGAGGTTCTTACATATTGGTGGATGTCATTGGTTGGAATTCCCATAACACTAGTTGTTGCCGTGGTATGCCTTACCCAAGGATTAGGATGGTACGGGTCGGGCATCAGATATGGGTCTCTTAGTGGGGGTGGTGACTGATTGTGGAGATGGGGTGTCTGATACGGGTTTCTGGGTGAGGGTGATCCAGATGTTCGAAGTCTTGAGCCGGTGTTCCTAATCCAATCTGCCCTTACATCAAACCTTGGTCTAGCAGCTGGGGGTGTTGGTGACCGATGCATGGGTGTCCCAATGTCTTCTTCCCAATCAGACTCTGCTCCAGGATGGTAAACCGGGGAGGAAAGAGAGTAGGAGTCCATGTCTAGCAGAAAACAATGAAAAGGTTGTAAGTGATAATGAAATACTGAGTGTTAAATATAGGAGTTCTCATAGGTTTTAGAGTTTGACTAGTCATAACACCGAGTCTTCACAATAGCATTTTAGAAGTACACTTGACCTATAAGTGGTGCATCCTTGAGGAGAATTCCCAGGAAAGAGGGGTGGGTCACTAGGACACACTTAAGTACCCTGTCTTTCCGTAGTCAGAATCCCTCATAGGCCTACACACTCTTCCAGCCATCGTATATTAATAACACTATTGTTGGGCTCATGGTCATGATGAGAATTGTTGTGGACTGGGCTTTGAGGCCCGAAGATGGGGTTTATTAAACCTATCAGGCTTCTTCTTCTTGGAGGATAAGTGGATTCTTAGTTTATTATTACTGGGCATTAGGCCCAATGGTCTAGATTTTGATCACAAGAGATGGTGATATTTTGTGTGTGAGATTAAGGGTGCATGAAGGACTAAGTGTGTATGAGTGTGTGTGGAAACTTAGGATATCACTTTAAATAAATCAAATAGGTAGCAATGAATAGAAGACAAAAGTATGCAGGTAATGTGACACATAGACTATTAAATATTGTATCATATGATGTAATTATTTAGTATAACATGTAAAAATATTCACATAAGAAATAATCATATAGCGTGTAGTAGCATGGCATAGTATGGGTGTCCTAAGGTTATAGTCTAGGTCAAGAGTGTCTAATAACCTAATTCCTTATAACCAAGGCTCTGATACCAATCTGTCACACCTCAACCGACGGCGGAATCATCGGGGCGGGACATGTAGACTTTTTATGAGCACAAGGTTCACTAGATTTCAATATTTAATCATCAATTTCATTTCAAACCATTCAAACACAAATAGCAACATTCAACAAGTACATAAAGAAAAATACAAATTGTCTTTTGAATTTAAATTAACTAGGTCCAACTTAAGTGTAACATGTCTTGCTCAATTCACACGTTAGCACATGAAACATGAATAAAATAGGGTCAACTATAAAGTTGGTGAGTATAACACAAGTTTGTATATAGATAGCATATAGTTTGAAAAACAAATCCATGCATAACATGATAAATAAGGCATTTATGGGGAGCAGCTATTTTGTAACCAAGTACAATCAAACCTTTGTAACTAGCATGCAAATTGTGTTGTCGGTATCAATCATCTCAACCAGGTGGGTTAGTCAGACTCAATAGATCTATCATTGAAAACTGTCGGCTTGAATAGTTAATGATTGCACATAAGTGTTCACAAAAGTTAGCACACATAGCACTCGGGCATAAAGCTTAAATTGCACACATGAATGTAAATGATATCTGTACTTGTGTTGTTTGTGTAAATGTAAACAGTAGTTTGAGTAGTGTTCATGTTTCACCCCAAAAATGTAAAAGAGTAAAAGGGGCTATGTATACTCACCTTATAAGCAGAGGGTTAATCTTGCAACTTGTAGTAACTCGGATTAAAGATGCCCTAAATAATAATTAAACACTTTTTAATGCAAGAATGATTAGGAGGAAACAAGAATAGGGCGATTGAGACTTTAGGATTTTGAAACGAACGAACGAGAGTGCTAAGGAATAAGAACTTTATAGATACCAAACTTAATAAAAGAATTAAATCAGAATATAACATTTAAGTGGTGTTTTATAATTTTTATTTTTTTCGAAAACCTCTTATGTTTTAGAAGTTAGGATTTTGAACCGTTGCTTTACTCAATAATATCTAAAGATGACCTAACAGATCCAGATCGTTCAACCCAGTAACTTGAATACGTGCTTTAATGTGTTTTTATAGTTTTTAATCCAAAAATAATATGTCATTCTAATAATTTACGACTCTTAGTATTCGAAAGTGAACGTGACTTCTACTTAGTGGATGATTCAAAGTGTTTGAGATGAGATAAAAGACTTAGAATTGTAAAAGACGTCAAAACCCGGTTTAAAATTTCTTGTGTGGAATTAGACGTCGTGAAAACCTACAATTATTATTATAACCTAGGGTTTAAAATCCTTTTGGTGTTCGTAACCAAGTTTAAAGCGGTTAATAATAAAATATTTATAACCCTTTCGTTTAATAAAAATCATGGCACTAAAATAACATAATAAGTTTTAACTAAAAATATAAATAGTTCATATATATTAGTTTATGACTTGAAGGTTTGAATAAAAAAAAGAAAAAAAAAAAGTGGGAGTAAGCTTCAAACCCGTGACCTTTTGGTTTAAGTTTCAGAAAAATATTGTTTTGACATTTAATTCTATAAACCTTCTTCTTCACCAACACAAAACCCAGGTTGCAAACCCTATTCCCATACGATTCAGATTAAGAAAATAAATACAACAAAATGAGGATTCTAACCTGTAATCGATCTACGAATACCACTAACGTCATTGCTGATTTCGTGAGGGCCAAGCACATGAACCGATCGTGATAGGGAGGAAAGGAACGACTTGCGACAATGGAGTTTTTTTTTTTTTTTTTTTTTGGGGATCTCGATTCTCGAATTTCAATTGGTATTTATAGGGTGTCATAACGTGTTTACAGTCGCGATTTGGAACGAGATTTGAAATTTAAAAGCTTGATTTTCGGGATTTGATACAAGGTTTCGTATTTCAAAAACGGGTTTTTGATTAGCTTTGATTCGGTAACGATTTCCAAATCTAACGACGAATTACGCGTACCTAACTCATCAAGATGGATTTAGGATCGGTTTGAGACTCGGATTTACAGGATTAGGAGATAAAAGGTTTGGGTTTGACTTGGGAAAGTCAAAATTCAGTTCTTGGAGTCTGATGTTTGAAAAGATATGGTGAAGGGGTTCAAATTATTTTGTTTATATTAAATTGTAAATATATATCATCCCTAAAATATATAATCCTTAATTTAAAACGTACGTGTGTAAGAATTTAGGATAGTATTGAATGGAAACTTGGACTGTAATGTTCGTCCAAATTATACTACGTATTGCAATTGAAATTGAAATTGAAATATTTGTTCATTGCACTAAAATCAAAATAGGAAAGTCAAGAATGTTACAAATGTTACAGACTTGGTTGTGGAGATCGAAACAAAGATAAAAGACAGTTATATAACGCTATCGATGTTTTTCGGTCGGAGTCAGCATCATTCTTCACGGTAACAACGCGTTACCGTCAGTCGATATAACCCACGATTCCTAAAAATACCCTTTTTTGAATGCAACTCCGTTTTGAACAAAATTTATACCGGGACATCAAGAAAAAAAAATTAAGAAATGAAAGTTATTGATGAAAATATCAGATTATATATACTATCAGGAGTAAACTCTAAACTTTATAAACTTGAGAGGGTTAAAGTGACATTTTATAAAGTTTAGAGATCATTTTACCATTTGCCAAAGTTGTAGGAAGAGTTTACCATTTGCCAAAGTTGAGAGGTAGACTTTACATTTAACACAGACATTGCTTTTTAAGTCTATTGATAATTACGACATGAATCCAAGGTGAGCAGAATTGAATAAGCAAACGAATATTGGTTATGTTATGGATATCATAACTTGGACGTATTCAGTAATTGTCTTTAAGCATCTAGACGGTTCTTTAATCACCAATGTACTTGTAAATGGATAAACATTCTAAACCGGGTACATCTACAGTTTATTAACGGCAATTTGGATTACTGACGGGCTACTGGCTCATCCGATCATCTTCACCGCCACAGGAGTAAGCCCACCATAGGTGAGAAAACCTACCTGACCCAACTTGGACCCCCATTTTTTTGTCACAAGTGGCCTCCCCATTTTAGTGAAGTATTGGTTATACACCTTTGCCACTAGACTAATCTAGTGGTTGTACATCTTATAGTTGGCACAAACATAATAACATAGTTCTTAAACCGAAATCAGAATCTGTTACAACGGAAGTCTTTGAAACGTAATCCATATAACAATCAAACTTTAACAATCATTGTTCAACGTAAACTATCAGAAGCGGAAATGTTAGTCTTCAGCACAACAACTTGAGTCCACTCTATGAAGCCCTCACAGTTAGAGGTGCACAAAGAGGTTTTTTTACCCGAACCGGTTCGAACCCAACCCGAACCGGTTTGGTCGACGAAAAGTCAAAACCGGTTTGGCCCTAAACCGGTTCGGGTTAAACCGGTTTGAAGGTGGAAAATGTCTAACTGGTTAAACCGGTTAGGGTTGGTTACAAACCGGTTTGCCCATAAAAACCGGTTTTAAACCGGTTTTTGTTAAAAAAATCATAAAAATTCATATAAATTCGATATTTTTAATAAAAAATCAAAATAAAATATATAACAAATATATAACTAACTTCGTCATTCGATCTCGAACAATATTTGGATCAAAGTTTCAAATTCCTCCTTCGGATGTCATCGAGGCTTGACCTTCACTTGGATTTCTCTTCAAGGACGGACACGATTTTTTCATATGAGATCTAAAACTAGTGTTTGAATCTTTCCCCAAAAACGCACCACACATCTTGCAACGAGCACGTTCCTTCCCGTTTGACAACAAACATAGATCGTAATTGCACAAAATTGCCAGATTTCTCGTTGTTGGTAGAATTTCCACAACGGTAACTTCGTTTGAGGAACCACCAACACCAAAACTTGTCATGCTTTTTTTTAGAGTTTAGAGAGCATTTTTGAGCGTTTAAATAGCGGTTTTAGAGATTAGAGAGTGTAAAGAGAAGTGTGATCAACCCTAAACACCCCCACCTATTTATAGTGTTTTAAGAGTGCAAATGGGGTCAAAAAAACGGCCAAAATCGACTCAAACGGCTATAAATCCGTTGAGTAACGGATCTATTTTTTCAGCTCAAAAACCGGTTTGAACCGGTTTAAAAACCGGTTTAACAGAACCGGTCCTTAACCCGGTGGCCTCCTAAATGCTTTAAACCGGTTTGTAACCGGCGGTTTAAGGATAACCCGAACCGGTTTGCCCCAAACCGGTTTGACCCTAACCGGTTTGCCGGTTTAGCCCGGGTTGAAAAAAAAAACCGGTTTTTTTGTGCACCTCTACTCACAGTTCTTCTATCTCTCTTTAGCTTTATCTTTATCATTTGACAGGGCCGGTCCTGAGAATTTAAATACCTCGGTCGAGCCTAAAAAAAGGCCCATACGAATAAAATATAAAAACATTTTTTTAATGACGATTAACGTCATAGCAATAAACATAGAAAAAATATAGTATGTTATATTACATGCCGTAATATCTAACCGATGATTCGCGAAACTCTCATAGCATTTTTTGCCAGCAAACTCTTCGATAACCTCTTCGTAGTTTATACTCTCTAAAATATATCAATATGATTATGTTCTTCCTCTTCCGGCTTTTCAAGTTCTACTTCCACATGATCTTGTTCTTCAACATGTTCTTGCTCTTCCGCCTCTTCTACTTGTACATGCTCTTGCTCTTCAAAGTTCTTTTCAATAGGCGGTTTAGGCAAAAACTTCAATAGAGCACCGGCTTGAGACTTTGTCATTGCTTCATCTAGTTTTTTCCATGGGTATTACAGGTGCTACGATTGAAGGGTATCAAACAAAGAGGCCGAATAAAGATGGTTGGTATTTCAATGGCTATGGATGGTGTTATGGTGGCTATGAGTGTTCTGATGGCTACCGGTGATGATGTTGCGACCACCAACAGTGGTAATATGTTTGTCGGAGAAGATTCGGCAAAGGCGGAAGTCAAATCGCAAGTTTTTGAGTCTTCTAAAAAATCGTTTTTCCAATCAGATGAGATAAGTGGCGAAAAAGAGAATGAGACGGTAGTTATGATGGAAAATAATGTCAAAATCTTGTCGGTTCAAAAAGTAGATTATATTGACGTAAATAAAGAGCTGGATGTTGGAGGTCAAAGTATTGGACATGTGAAGAATAACCAAGCTGATAATTTGTTTCATGATGAGCCGCGTGACATGCCAAATAAATCATGTGGTAATAGAAAAACTGGAGATAGTGGGTCGGAGGTGCATATCAAGCACACGAAACAGAAAGATAAAAGCAAGGAATGTAATCCAAGAATCAAAATTAAAGAGATGCGAGTATTATTGCGGATTGAGGATCTAGGAGGTACAAATTCAAGATTAAGGGGGAGAATGAAGGTTTAATCTTGATTAAATATATAATTATTAATATTAATTTATTAATTTTTGGTTGAGTTCGTATTAGAGTAGAATTGAGTCTATTTATTTATTTGATTATTTAATTGAGTTTGAGTTTGGTTAGGATTAGTATAAGTTTATTATAAATAGATGGTTAGATTTCATGTAATTGATATGGTCTTTGATATTAATAAAAAAATGTCGATCTTTGTGATCAATATTATCGATGTTTTATTGTTCAAGTTTGATCCAGTTATCCAACAATGTGTAGAATACCCACAGTCTATGATCTTAGTTTACAGTAATTTGTGCAATTGTTATGGTCAAAGCTTTTTTTTTTAAATATTGTTGTGCATTTTCGCTGGCCGCCAGCCATTAGAGAAAAAATAGGATAAATAAAAACCCACTTGTCTATTTTCATAACTAACAAGGCCAATATTTGATTTTATACTTATAAAATAGTTATAAAGGACAAACGTTTTTTTTTTTATAACATCCTTGAAAATAATATGCTGATTAAGAAAATCATTACGACGTGAATCCAAGGTGTGCAGAGTTGAATAAGCAAACAAATATTGGTTATGTTATCGATATCATCACGTGGACGTATCACTAATTGTCTATAAGCATCTAGATAAGTGGTGAACCCATAAATTTTTTTCAGAGGTCGGTTGAGTAGTGATATACATACTTTTTGTGATCATATTTATCTCATTAATTATTTGTACAAAATCAAATAAAATATGGACCAAATATGTCTCGGGTCAACACAATCCAACCCGTTTTAAAATTGATCGTTTTGACCCGTTTTCTAACCCACCCATTACTTTGAACCAGAAGATTGATTGTGGCATTCTGTCATCACATTAGGATAGAGTTTCACCACCTAGCTTTCATGCAGTGGCGGAGGTATGTTATGACAAGTGGTGTCAACCGACCCCACCCAATTTCAAATTTTTAGTAGACGTATATTACCCGAATGCTAAGCGACCCCGGTCTTTTTTCGACGTCGACCCAATTGGTTTTTGAAATTTTTTTTTTTTTTTAAAATATGAGTTTTTTTAATTCTATTAATTAAACCCATAAGTTAGATTTATTTGATAAGTCCATAAGTAAAATAACTATAAGCCCATAAGTAATTTAACTTTAAACCCATAAATTAATTAACTCTAAACCCATAACTAAGCCTTATTAATTTTAAGCCCATAACTTAATTAATTGTAAACCCAACTAACCTATTTATATAAATCACGCAAACAGGGACCATCCGAATTCCAATTTCCTCCTGCTTCCTTTCCGAGTTTCTGGTCAATATTGCAGCCTCCTGCTTCGGTGTGCAGTGTGCTTCCTTCTCAAGGCTTCAAGATTATAGTTGGTAGTTCATAACAAAACAAAATTATCTTATCAAGTCTCTAACAACAATTATGAACCAAAAACAAGGTTAGTTTTCATTTTTTTTTCAAACTTAAAATTCTAGGTATTACTTATTATTAATTCTTGATTAATGAATTAGTTTTGATTATTGAAAATTTAATCTTCATTATTGAATATTTAATCTTGATGCTTGAAACTTGGATAAATAGTGGAAACAAGGTTACACATTGATTGTTCGTTGGTCTATCGTTTATTAAAGTTATCACTAGTTTTACCGGTTGCAATGACAAGTGTTGAAAGATGTTTTACTTCAATGAAGCATGTGAAGACGGATTTGCGTAACCGGATGAGTGATGAATATATGAACGATTCTTGCATTTGTTTCATTGAAAAAGAGTTCTTTAAAAGTGTTTCGGTCGAAGATGTAATGGTCGTTTTCAAAAGATGAAAACCCGTAGGGAACAACTATAGGATCTATTGTTTTTTACTTATTTCTAATGACATTGTATTTTTACTGTTTGGTTTCTAATGACGATGCATTTTCATTATCGTATCGTATCTTATTATGTGACCAACCCGACCCGATCACCCGAACCAGCCCAAAAAAATTATAGTCGGTAACTTAAAAGTTTGAACATAGAAAAAAAGCGACCCCACTAGAAATAATTCCCGACTCTGCCACTGCTTTCATGGTGATTGAAGGATGCATGCTGCAACAAGAGTTATTTCTCATGAGATTGATTTTATGAACACACTTGTCTCAATTGAAGGTGATAACAAAGAACCTGATTTATGTATCGTCTGATACTCTTGTTGTGGAAGCCTTGCAAAAGATGGTGCAAGGTTTGTAACTAGGAAGAACAAGTTGAGGTGGCAATTACAAACTGTTTACTTAAAATGCGCCGATTCGGGTATTTTTCATCACCTATGCACTGTAAATAGATGACCGGTCATAATGGATTTTGGTTAAAACTTAAAAGAGAATTTTAGATTGATCAGAAATACTTTTTTTGTTTTTTTAAAACAATTAATAAATAATGCGTTAATTGGGATAAGGAATACAAAAGACTATATTTCACAATAATAATATCTAAATACTTAAATAAGAGACTATAGGTTGTGATGAGTGGTTGAATTACCCATGTTAATTGTATATAATTATATGTTTTTAACACTAATTATATATGAAGCAATTTACTTTGACCGGTTTATATATTTTGTAGGTTAAAGAAGTAAAAGGAGCTAAAACGAGAAAATGAGCCAGGGATATTGTCAGTTTGAAATGATCAACAAAAATATAAGTTGGGTTTACTAAAAGAAAATGTTGGGAGTAATTATGTGAGCTACAATTGAAATTAAAGCAACATCACGTTCAAATTGGTGGGGCTGATGTGAATTAAACTAGTAGGCCAACATAAGGATTAGTAGGCTCATTCTTGAGCTCTCACGTCAACTGGGCTGCAGCAAACTAAAAGAAAGAAGGGCACACAAACGGAGGGGGAATAACCTTTGACGGCTGCTTGGGGTGTGGGCGGATGCGCAAGAACAAGGACAGCAGCCAAAAAAGGCTGCTTACAAGAGCAATATAGCAGCAGTTCTCGAGGAAGCAAACAAGAATCAGGAAGTTTTATTGTTTTGTTTTTACTTCATTCGTATAACAAAATTGAGTTTTTTTAGTTGGTTTGTTTTTAATGAAGAATTTAGTTGGTTACCTCGACACCCATTTCAAGATTGTTTTTTCTGTAAATAAATGTCAACAGATTTAAGGGCATTTGAAACACCTCCAGCTATGTAAATGTGATTATCTTTTTATCATCACCATATCAAACAAACCCATCATGTGATTATGTCATCCACCTATTAATACCTGTTAAAGGAAAAAACACATATTATTAGGAAAATAGTTTGGAAAGATTAAAAAATTAGGGTTCATGTGACTAAAATAAAATGGAGATAAGTGAACTACACCGCTCACTTATCCACCAAACACAATATTGGAGCAGTCTTTCTTGTTTCCAAAATGCACGCCGGGCGAGCAGCATCTTCCATGTCCTATAACAAAATTACCCGTTTAAAAAGTTTTTTTCTAACAAATTACACATATATGTTATAAAAATAAAAATAGTTAAAAAAATCACAAATAAATCAACTTATTTAACTGATTTATAGACGGCAAGCCACTCAAAATAAAAAAAGTTTAATATTCACACTTTTGTGAGTGTGGCTATGCCACTCATCCTCTGCATAAAATTGACTAATTGAGCACAACTCTTTCGGCTATAACAATACGGTGTGCCCTTCCTAAACATGTTTAGAGATGAAACACAAACAATTTCATTTAAATTTCAAAGAGGAAAGTACTTAAACTTTAGGATAAGATTAACAGGAGTCGAAGTGTTCAGGTAGCATTAAAGTACCTCTCCACTTTTAAGAGTTTATGATTTGCAACACACCCAATTGCTTGTTCTCCATCTTTGGAATGATTTTATACACACCACATTTACAGGCCCTTGTTTCTCTTTCCATGCATTCCTACAACTTACACCCATTTGAAATTTTTACATAACCATAAAACTCCATAACTATATGCACATTTCAAGTCCCATTGGGAACAACTTCAAAACATATTAATAGTGATACGCTTCCTATGTATTTTTTTTATACTCATTTCAAGCCCCATTGGGACCATAAAGACAGTAACTGTGTACAATGCAATTGTGGGAATACTGATACTTCTTTTTGTTTTGTTGTATGAGAGCTTGAGGTTTAATCCTCGGCATCAATGGTGAAACCTATAGATATTACATTAACTCAATGAATATACTGCATTAAAAGGTACAATAAACTTTGAAACCATATCTGAAACGAAATACAATACTACCAAAACATATATCCAGAATTCGTTAAACTAATCTACAATTAGTTGTTTGTGTAGCTATTAATCATTCTGGCTATGCCTAATTGTTCAAATTTCCACAAATTAGCAAACCACATAAACATGATGTTTAAAGAAAAGACATTGTAACAAAAACACAAAGAACATCTAAGCTCGGGCATCCAAATTACAGCTAACACTTTAATAATGAATGGACCAGAAACAAAATGATTCAAAGGTAGATAATTAACTGACCTTCGTCATGAAGTAGTTAGTTGCTGAGGGATTTTTCCTTGAGAAGCAACACCATCACTGGCATCAAGCTCCAACTCTGCAGTCCTACGGTCAAACATAACTTGATCGAGGTCTTTTTTGTCCTCAAGAGATTCATCCAGCCCAACCATTCGTATTGATCGTGCTCATCCATCCTCCCGTGATCACTAAAACGCAAAAACAGGTTATTTGAGTGCTTTGTATATATAAAAAGAGTACAATAAAACTTTAGAAGATATTACATAAACAATTGACACTTATTTACTAAAAGTTGTAGTTTCGGGCCATTAGCTTAACAGGAAATGGGTTTTATGGTTAGAACAGAACACGGTTGAAATTCACCTGAAGTTTATTTCAATGGGGTTCACAAATATGTTCTTCTGTGATTTTTCCATGTTACAGGTAATAAATCATAACCTTTAATGTTCAATGAGACAATGCAGTCATGCACATACAGTTATGTTCATAAGCAGTTACCTAATACACCAGGTTAAAAAATCAACAATTTGCTTATGTCATTTCATTAGTTAAAGTACATAAAGAACTAAAACTTTGAACAAACAGTTGGCAGACTCATTCATCATCAATTCATACCAGCGTAGAATAAAGCCTGAAACTTTCAAATCAACCAAACCAAATGTGTTATGTGTCGGACCAAAAAACTCAAGAACATCAAGTCATACCAACTAACAGGATTACGGTGAATCACTATTGTAAATGGAACATACAAACTAACAGGGAATGGAACATGTAAATCGCTACTGTGTCAAAAAAGATTTGAAAAAAATTAGGGTTTTGAAAGGTAAAAGGATTACGGTTAATCGTCAAAAAGATCTTCGCCTTCCCTTTCTCCTTCATCCTCGCCGACTTTTGCAGGTTCGTCACGGACGATATCTGAATCAACGGCAACCTCATCGTCGTAATCAAAGTAATTTCCAGATTGATCTCCGGTGGTGAGGATAGGAGCGTGGGAAGAAAAAAACTTTGCCTCTCTGATTCTCTCTCTCTCTCTCTACTTGTGTGCCCTAAATCGGTTGTAGGCGGAGGTTACCGACTTTCACTTTTTATAACTTGTTTATATTAAAATAGTCGATTTGAGTTGTATTTTATTAATAACGAGTATTTTTTTAATCTTCTAAATTGTCTTAATAAAAAAATTATTTATATAAAATTGTTAATGTAATCATATTTGATATATATTAATTATTTATAAATTTATAAATTTATTGAATGATTAAACACGTGTGATCAATTTTGCGAGAAACGAGATAGATTAAAATACTAGTTATGAAAGGGGTACCCTAGGAATGAAATTAATCGTCTAAATAAACGAATAATTCAAAGATCCACTTGAAATAAATGAATAATTATTTTCAAAGATTCACACATTTTAAAAAACCAACGAAAAAAATAGAACCGTTAAAATTGGGGAAAAACCGTTGATTTCAAAATTGGAGCTCTAGATGAGAAATTGGGTCCTGGGAGTTGGAAAAAACTGCCTATGGTGTTTGTCCAAGCGTTTGGCCTGTTGAGATGTTTATGTCCAATATTACTTATGCCCCGTATAACTCCAAACGTAATAAAAGTCATGCCTTAAACCCTTTTCTAGTCCACTTCTATGTGTCTATTTGCTCCAAATACAAGTCCGATAAATCATGCATCAGCTTCGTATCACCATCAAGGTGAAGATTAAACATCATTTTGTACTTTTGTTGAAAATTCATAGCTTTGAGACCTTTCTCTGATCTCGCATTTGTCCCGGTCAAATGTGAATGTTCCATCACCTAGAATATCCATTAAGAGGTCATGATTATAGGAAGCTGCAAAATTTAGTTGTAATATATTATATAAGATATTCAGTTGTCCCACTAAACTGAAACTTTTGATCTAAGATTATGAAAAATGCTTGATTTACATGTTTTGCAAAATCAAATCAATTGGTACAATTTTCAAGTTGAAAGGCAATGTTTTTAATTAGTCAAAGCCTGGGTTAAGTCAAAGTATGAAAATTTGATAATTATTTGAGATTGCATACCACTGGCACTGCATGATAAGTTTTGAGAGTTTTGTTCAAACTTGCATGAAGATACAACATCTTTTCTAGTCTTTCTTCACTCATATTGTTTGCAAATTCTTCAACATTTGTTCTTGTTGTTTCTTTGATTTCTTTAGCAGCCTTATCTTGAATCCAAGATGTTTGCGAAGAATGTAAATGACCCAAGTTAGTCATCTTTTCCAGCAATTATGAAGTTTAGTATTATACATCTCAAGTGTTTTGGATTTGTGATGTTGATTTGCAGACACCTTTGATAGCATGTCTTCTTTCTTCAACTGCAATTTTAAAAATTCAAGGGTCAAACATTACACTTTGACATTAGTGGCCAAACCCATTGCTTATCAAATTCAGTTTTAACAAGAATGCTGCAGAAAACTTCTTCCATTAAAGATATGGATCTTGAAGTTGATTTTAATTTGTTTGACATCAAGAGTCAAACTTTACTTCATGTTTCGTGATTTCAACTCATTTACGTATGTATACTAGGGTTGTGGTCATCTCAACTGAAAAATCAAATGGGTTAGGCTGAAAAATCAACTGACCCAACTGAAAAATCAAATGGGCAGGGCCGTCCCATTAAAGATAGTCCATCGCCACTTCGCAAGGGCCATGGTTTTTGGGGCCCAAATTTAAATAGTAATAGTATTAATAATTTAATATTATGGAAAAATTATACTAAATATTTAATTTATACCAAGTTATATATAGGAATTCTCGCGAGTTCTCACAATATTTAGGAGTTCTCATTTGATCCCTCTCCTATATATGTATGCAGGGGCGGATGTATGTGGAGGGAAGGGGTACCTGTCGGTACCCCTCAACTTTCGACGCGTAGTGAGAATTTTCGACGCGCAGCCGTAATTTTTTTTTTTACCGTTTTATGTATCCAGATACCCTTGAACGAAATTTTAGATACCCCTGGATTTTTTTCCTAGATCCGCCACTGTATGTATGTGTATAATTAGGAGAGGGACCTTATTTACACTTTTGCCCCAAAGCTTACAAAAGAATAGGAATAATCATATAAATGGGTCAAAAGTTATTAAAAATTCATAATACCTTCTAAATGCTCTATTAAAAGAAGTTTAGACGACTATTATAAATAGCATATTATTTGTAATAATAGTTAAAAGATTAGTTAGCAAAAACAAAGTTAAAAATTGTGGTTACGTATACGTAGTCCATAGTATTACACATTGTTTTAGTGGTTTTCTTGGTTTTCGCCTAACTTTGTGGTTTTCTCTTGATCCTTCCCCTATATATATATATATATATATATATATATATATATATTGTTTGCAAATTGTCTTTTCTAGGCATTCTTCACTCACATATTGTTTGCAAATTGTATTTTTTAGCAATTATGAAGTTTAGTATTATATATTCTCAAGTGTTTTGGATTTGTGTTGTTGATTTGCATAAACCTTGATAGCACGTCTTCTTTGTTCAACTACAATTTAAAAAATTCAAGGGTCAAACAATACACTTTGACATTAGTGGCCAAACCCATTGCTTTTCAAATTTAATTTAACAAGAATGTTACAAAAAAAAAAAAAAAAAAAAAAAACTTCTTTCATTAAAGATGTGGATCTTGTTAAATTTCTATCCCAGTTATCAAGCAATACTCAGAATATTGAACAATATTAATCAATTTTAAAGTCAATTTTATTTTGTTTGGCATCAAGAGTCAAACTTTACTTCATACATATACATATACCAGGGTTGTGGTCATCTCAAATGGGTTAGGCTAAAAAATCAAGTAAAAGAATAACTAGTCAAATGGGCAGGCCGTCCTACAAGATAGTCCATAGCCACTTCACAAGGGTCCATGATTTTTGGGGGGCCAAATTTAAATAGTAAGAGTAGTAGTAACTAGTTTTATACCCGTCCGGTGGCCGGGTAGTTTAATGCATAATGTAATAACTATCTTTCTTTACGTTCTAAACGAAAACGATATTTACTTGACATCAAAGTAAAACTCATTTAACTTCCGAGTACAAAAATGACTTAAATAGATGGGATTCAATATAAACAAACATACATGGGAGTTCCTTAATTTAATGTCTATTTAGTATTTTGACTACAAATTCTTCAAGAACATCCTCCGTATCCACATTTGCTATCAAATTTTATATAAAAGTCAAACTAATAATCTCAAAAACATTTTCAATCGAACAAATTAATAGATAGACATATACCACAATATCATGATCCTTTGATCCAAAATTGTTTCATCTTGATTCTCTAAATACACCAAAAACCTAATAAAGATTGATAATTGACTCTCTGAAAGTCAAATATAACCTACTTTTTGAACCAGTTAAAACCGTTACAAATAATCAAGTATAAAAAAATGGCTAACCCTTAAACCATTATTGTTGACTTCATCATCTTGAAAGAGAATGAAGATGCATATGATACCGCAAAATCATATATTTTCATTTCTTTCTTCTTGTGATATACTTGAAGGAATGTTGCTGCTATGTACAGTTATAGGAACTTAAACGTTGATTATTATATAGCTATGTATCCATCGACCGGCCAAAATGCGCAAGCATCCATCATTTATCAGCAACCACAATCGGTCTTCTTAATCCCTGCATAAAAGAATGTGTTGCACATTTCATTTAGATCATGTTGACTTAGGTCAATACTCACACTGACCATCATTATACGTTTTACTCACCTACGATTATGTAAAATATTAAGAATGTCGCACAAACTGGTCGGTGGCCAGAGAACTATGACTCCCAACGTGTATATGACTTTTGATGGATCCAGATGAACAAATCAAGGCTATCCTAGAAACTTGGTGAAACACAAATAGTTCAAACAGGGCTAAAAAGTGGTCAAATGGGTAAATAAACATTTGGTTGAAACATAAACAGGTCAAATGAGCCTGAAAAGTGTGCCAGCGTGTATCTTTAATGCTTGCAACCTTTCAAATAATCTCATTAACATTTTAATTATAATAATAATATAGTTTTTGCATACAAATTAAATAAACAAATTATTTGTTAAAAAATGTGGATGAAAAGCATTTAACAGTGCATACCGTCCTAAAATACTTAATCCACTGAACCTTTTCATGGCCATGTCATTTTGTAATATGGATCGATATGGGTCAGTTCAGGTTGGGTTGCCTGTACACACTTTCTAGATCTTTTCTCTCTAAATTTTAGCAAGTAATTAATGTGTGAGTTTTGATTACCATAATAATGATCTAAATCTTTGAATGAAAAGCTTTATGAGGTTCTATGTATTAAAATAGACTTTGGGTGGCTTCCAACTTGTTTGACCCTTTGGACCTGTTCCCCTTTTGGCTACATTTCTTGATTTGATCCATTTAAAAATAAAAGACAACCTAGAGTGACAGACAGGACAGACCTTCATGATTCCTGCAAGTACTGCACCCCCAAGGTACACCATATGCTTCCTTCATGGTGGATCTTCAATGCGCAACCGCAATTTCTACATTGCAAATAAACAGAAAAATAATTTAGACTTGAATCTGACCATAGAATTACAAAAATAATCAGAATAAATGAAAATGCAAGCTTTTATAAAGCATAGTATCTCTACATATTTATTATTTAATATTAATAGGAATCTATGTCTCTACAAACCTCTCCAGAACTCAAGTGATTGCAAAATTTCACTTGGAGTGATGTGGTTGCAATAGATTGGTTCCATTTCTAATCTACTATGCCTGTCTCCAACATTTTCACCTATATAATCAACATTTCAGTTATGCGATGTTGTGATTTGAAGCATGTACTATCTTCTATACTTGATCTAAATTTAAACTTGGTGCCCATGATTTTACAAAATTAACTTATCTTTACACATGAATGTCTTTATGCAAAGACCGACTGTTGAAGATAAAATGTATAATTTGACATCAAAAGTCAATACACGTAAAGACATTTATGCCTACAAATAAGCTAATAGATTTAGCAAGTCATACCTTCTCTTGTCTTCTGAATTGTGCCAAGTGCCTAATCCAAAAGTAATAGCTCCTGGAACAAAAAGCAAGAACCTTGTCCATCCTCTTTGCTTCTCTGAGTAAGAGTAAATGTACAACCAAATTGATAATTATTGCATTTTTCTTGGGGATTTTGCAGGTAAATAATATTGAAATAAATTTAGAAAACAACCTTCAGATGCCCAAATTCGTTACTCATAAAGTTTAGGTAAGCATGACCACTGATCATCTAGTAACAACACAAATAAGTATTAAAGCATATCCTTGT
Source organism: Smallanthus sonchifolius (assembly GCA_023525975.1). NCBI lineage: Eukaryota > Viridiplantae > Streptophyta > Magnoliopsida > Asterales > Asteraceae > Smallanthus > Smallanthus sonchifolius. The sequence continues at coordinate 1,294,581 of CM042042.1, forward strand.
GTTTATGTAACTCCATGTGGCAAGCTTCTTGCTAGTCTTTCGTTTTTAATAAAAATCCGCTGTTCCAAAAAAAAACATGTATAAATCCAGATTTAGGGTTCGTAATTTAAAGGAAACAAAGACATAAAAGTAGATCGCGAACCAACAAATTCCAAAGTTGAGAGAGTTTTCTTGTAAGAAATTGGACGATACAAGCATCCATAAACCATAGGACCTGCAATCAAATTCAGTACAGAAAAACTAAATTAGCAATAAAAAATCAGGAGCGCACATTGTGTGGTAGGTGAATGACCAAGTAAAACAACCAAGAACAATTATATTGTAGTAGTTAACACAAATTTAAACCTTTTCAGCAAGTTTATTTCATTCAAGATCATGAGTTCGTGGTTCAACTAATTGGAACATAAACTAACTATGGACAGAAAAATGAAACCCTAAAGAAAGTAAATGAGAAAATACACAGACCCAAATGACAAAATCTTGATAGAACAATATACTTACACATTAAAAATGAAATCTTGATCAGAATCCCAAGTGGGTTGGGGGTAAAGATAAAAGACGTGTGCCCTAGAACAAACAGGACGATCTGCAAGTATAAGCACCTGGTGAAAATCACAAAAAAATCATATTCCAATTGATAAACCGATAATGTCAAATTTCCGAAAACAAAATCTCATTGACGGATTTGTAAAACTAAAAGTAGGACTCCATTGATATCCCTTTTCAGGTCCAATCCCTTCAATAAGTTGAGCCAAACAAACAAAACCCTAATATCATAGCTTCGATTAGTGGCCAGCAGGTTTGAGAGGTGTTTAATTCAAGCTTTGAGACGTGTATCACCAAGGTGCCACAATTGGATGAGATAAGAACTTACACAAAATGGTTATAGTTGTGTCAATAGAGTAGAAGGAGAAGGGGATGAAATCGTACCGTTGAATGGAGGAGATGGCAGCGGCGGCGACAATCGGTGTGGTGGGCTGGAAGTTGAAGACGATGAGAGATAACAGATTCCGATTTATAATTTGAGGGGAAATTGAGGGGGTGTTTGGGATTACTTCTCAAAACTACTTATTAACTTTTTGTTAATAAGTAGTTTTGAAAAGTAAGTGGGACTTATTTTTTAAAAACAACTTATTTCTTCTTTATTTCCATCTCATTTTGATTTATTCAAACAAACTTTTAACTTATTAACTTTTAAAAAAAGTTAATAAGTTAATAAGTAGCTTAATAAGTAATCCCAAACACCCCCTGAAGAGATTCGATGGGCAGAAATGAAGGAGGATGCGGTTGGTTTGCGCTGGAGAAGACATGGAGAAGAAACGTGGGCTATCTGGTCGATCCGTGTGAAAAAGCACAGAATTCAAAAACAAATTCTAACTGTCAAAATTTAGGAATTAGGGTGGCTAAGATTTAATTTGAGGGTGGTTATAAGTATTTTAAATAACTTGAGATTTAATTTAAAGAAACACGTATAACAGTTATGGTCTATATAATTATAATTTAATATTATGGAAAAAATATATTAAATATGTAATTTATACAAGTTATATATAGGAATTCTCACGAGTTCTAATAATATTTAAGAGTTCTCATTTTATCCCTCTCTTAGGGTGTTGGGGGCCATTTACCCCAATACTCATTTACTCATCAAAATTGCCCAATAAAATTCTGTCACCTCAAAACTACTCATTTACTCAGATTTCATTGAAAACACCCTACTCATTTACTCGGATTTTATTGGAAACACCCTACTCAATTACTCACCAACTTTTTTTTTATAAATAACCATTTAAATAAAAAAAACATACTTTTTTTATTAATTAAAAAGTCATAAGACAACTAAAAATAACAAAATACAATAATAAGTTACAAATAAAAAAACGAGAAAATAAACATAATCGTCTTCCGAATCGCTGCTGGCCCACTCCGGTAGTGTAGCAAAATATTCAACAAGATCATATTGTAGTCTAAAGTGTGTCTCTTGATCCCGCAATTCATTAATTACACCAACGTCCACTACTTCATTGGTTGGAGGGTCCATCACGTAGCTGGGTGAGATTGCATTTCCGTCATGCTTTAAAAGCATATTGTGCAATATGATACATGCGTAAACCACATTTTGTATTTTTTGACGTTTATGTAACCGTTGCGGACGATTACGTATTCCCCATTTAGATTTTAAAACACCAAACCCGCGTTCAACGTTATTTCGAGCCGACTCTTGAACTTTCTTAAACTTTTTTTCTTTTGGGTCGCAGGGAATGGAAATGATTTCACAAAAACAGACCAAGTGGGGTAAATCCCATCCGCAAGATAGTAGCCACGTTTGTATTCACGACCGTTAACTTGGAAAGGACACTTCGGGGCGGTTCCATGCATTTCGTTATTGAACGGAGATTGATTGAGAACATTTATGTCGTTATTGGAACCGGCAGGACCACAAAACGCATGCCAAAATCATAAGTCATTTGACACCACTGCTTCCATCATGATCGTAGGGTATTGGTGATCACCTCTCATAAATTGGGCACGCAAACTAGTCGGACACATCCTCCAAACGACATGCGTACAATCGATGCTACCGATCATCCCTGGAAGGCCCCATCTAGTTTCATGCGCATTATATAAACGTGCAATCTCTTGGCTTGTAGGTCTACGTAAAAACTCTTTGCCGTATAACATAATAATAGAATTGCAAAAGTATTCTAAACATTCACGAGCAATCCTACCGGACATAGATAAATATTCATCATATTCGTCAGGAGGGTTACCTGTAGCAAGTTGACGAATAGCAGAAGTGCATTTCTGAATCGACGTGAAGCTCTTCTTTAACCTCCTGTCATACCCTTCGTGAAACCAAGAAAACTTTGAATCCATGCTTATATCCCTTACAATGCTTAAAAACAACTCTTTCGGTAAGCGAAATCTCGCTCTAAACGTATCTGCGTCGTACCTAGGGCGTTCGACGAAGTAATCCTTCAACAAAATTGTGTTAGCAACTTCATAATCACGATTTACACATTTTTTCTTTGATTTTGCCGTATCCTCAAGCTCACTACACGTAACTTTGGACAAAAACTCAATGTCACTTGATTCGGAAATGTCGGAAAGAAAATAATCAAAAACACTAGAATCGGATAATCCCGAAGGCAAACCAAGAATGCTAGAATCGGATGAAGACATTTTGTTAAAAAAAATTGGAGAGGAGAGTGATTTGTGAGTGATTTGTTTAAAGAGGAGAGTGAGATATATATATATATATATATATAGATAAAAAATTATTTTAATTTTTTAATCACCCAACCCACCCCCACCAATGGCTAGTCCTCAATGGTCGCCTCACCAAACCGAGTAAATATACGCGTTCCGCACTACTCGGCCAACTTACCCGGCCCAACTCGATTCATTGGGGGCGGTGTACCCCTTACCCGGTCCACTCTCACCTACTCGATCATATGCGGGTATCCCGCCCCCAACACCCTTATATATGTGTATAATTAGGAGGGAATTCTTGGTTACATTTTTGCCCCAAAGCTTACAAAAGAATAGGAATAATCATACAAATGGGTCAAAAGTTATTAAAAATATTTATTAAAAATGCATAATACTTTCTAAATGCTCTATTAAAAGAAGTTTAGACTACTATTATAAATAGTACATTATTTGTAATCATACTTAAAACATTAATTAGCAAAAACAAGGTTTAAAGAAAATAAAAATGTTTGCACATCAATCCAGCAATCCAACCTGTTTCAATCCTACTAAAAATTTAACCGGTTTTTTTTAACCTTGACATGTTTTGACTGGTTACCCAACCCTCCCATTTTCCACCCACAACTTTTGGGGAAAAGTATCCGCTTACGAGAAATCATCTCGTCTCTTGTGCATTTGTTTAGTCTTGGTCAGATATTTGACGTTTTTTGTAACTTAGCCTCCGGTCTGGTATTCAAATATTTTTTAATAAATCCTTTGTTATATCATGAAAACCAATAATAAAAACCTGGTAGTTATATTGTGGGGTGGTCAAATGTTGTTGGCTCAAATGAACTTACACTTTTATCTATACTTCGATTGTTACTTGCTGCTAAAATCTCTCAATACTAGTCCTCATCATATGTTTCCTTCACCCAGGGGTTCCTGCAACATTTAGTTTTAATATACAAGTTATTCAGTTGTCGAACTAAACTGAAACTTCTGATCTAAGATAACGAGAAAACTGTTTGATTCACATGTTTTGCAAGAGCAAATCAGTGGGTATAATTTTCATGTTGAAAGGCATGTTTTTAATGTAATTTCTAAAAATGAATCATTGAACAAACAACAACATATATCTAATTGAAATAAAATTATTAACTGCATATCTAATTGAAATAAAATTGAACTAAGAAAAGAAAACATCAGAGTAAGACATAATTTCAATCAAATATTGTAAAAAAAATAATAACAGAATTTTACAAATGAAGAAAATATCAATAACTAAGATCTATATTTGCAACAATTTCACAAATATTTAAAATAAAAAAAGAATCATATTCAGTTGTGTCAAAATCCACTTAATCATATTCATTCTACACTTTGCATTTCCAACCATTTCAATCAAATATTGTCAGAAAAACAGAAATTTACAAGTGAATTATTATCATCGTTTATTCAACTTTTAGGTTTTAAGCAATTCAACATTTATTTTGGATATTCGAGTGTTCCTTTTTCAATCGATTATTTAATAGAAAGTGAGATGATTGTATTGATTAGTATTTACATCAACTTGTCCATGAATTAGAAATAAAAACATAAGAATGAATGAGAATACCAGTTTGTCAAAGACGTTCAAATTAAAACAAATATATTTAATTTATTCATATGGAAATTAGAGGGTATTTTAGAAACAAGTACCTGAAGTCTAATTCGATGCAGGGGATATGAGAGATGAGGGGCCAGTAGTGGGAGCCTCTTCCATTACACCTTTCTTCCAGTTCTGGGCATTCTAAGATAATGAGGGAAATGTTTGATTTACATGTTTGGTATAATTTTCATGTTGAAATGCCTGTTTTTAATGTAATTCCTAAAATGAATCATTGAACCAAACTCAATTAAAGAAACTATAAAAAGGAATATAAAATTGGCTATGAAGAAAAAAACAACAACATATGCATTCTAATTTGAACAGATTCACAGGGAAACTGTTTGATTTAATAGAAAGTGAGATGATTGTATTGATTAGTATTTACATCAACTTGTCCATGAATTAGAAATAAAAACACAAGAATGAATAGTTTGTCAAAGACGTTCAAATTAAAACAAATATATTTAAATTATTCATATGGAATTAGAGGGTATTTTAGAAACAAGTACCTCCAGTCTATTTCGATGCAGGGGATATGAGAGATGAGGGGCCAGTAGTGGGACCCTCTTCCATTACACCTTTCTTCCAGTTTTGGGCATTCATAGATTCTCAAAAGCAAAAGTGAAGGCAACAACGTCTCTGGTAGATGTTTCATCTTTGGACAACCCCAAATGAGGAGATGTTGAAGGGATTCGAGATGTTGGAGTCCCATTGAAAGTGATTCCAGATTACGACACCATCGTATGTCAAGTGTAGTAAGAGAAGAAGGGAAAATGTGGGATAATTCACTGAAATTACTCACCCCATCTTCATTTGATAACCTTAGGTTAACAAGGGAAGCTGGATAATTCTGCAGCAGGCCCCACTCTGTGATGGGCTTCTTCAACCCCCCTATTTCAAGTGAACACAAATTTGGAGGCCAAGGCCCACAATAATCTATTCTTCTACACTCTTTGATTTTCAGATCCTTTAACAACGTGAGATTTGATAAATTTGGAGGCGGCGACTCCAGACTTTTACAATTGTCTATTGACAAGAGGGTGAGGTTTGATAGTGGAAGGTCTGGAAATGACTCAATACTTGGACATGCCCTATTGACAAGAGGGTGAGGTTTGATAGTTGGGTATCGAAATTAGACCTATTGTCGTAGGTGCGATCTGGAGGAGATTGGTCTCTAAGGTAGCCATGAGGAGTGTTGGGAAGGAGATGGCTAAATATCTATGTGACTTTCAATTTGGGGTGGGAGTTCCCAATGGGGCAGAGATTGTGCTCCATAGCGCGAACATGTTCTTAAATAAGTTTCACTCGGATGGATCGTTGGCTATGCTTACCGTTGATTTCTCTAATGCTTTCAACTTAGTGGATAGGACTGCCCTACTACAAGATGTTCGGACCCGATGCCCGTCCATTTCCCTATGGGTGGATTTTTTATATGGGTAGCCGGCCATGTTATATGTGGGTGATGATCATATTTGGTCCACCACTGGGTTCAACAGGGGACCCTTTGGGGCCTCTCCTTTTTCCTTAGTTTTGCATATGTTGGTTCATCGGATCAAGGATTGCTGCAAGCTTCTCTTCCATGCTTGGTACCTCGATGATGGTACGATTATCGGAGACGTTAAAGAGGTGGTTAAAGCCCTAGCTATTATCAGGTCGGAGGGGCCTGTTTGGGCCTTGAACTCAACATCAAGAAAACAGAAGTTTTTTGGCCGTCGTGCAATGGGGTGAAGGTGTAAGATGGTTTGTTCCCTTGTGGGATTGGGAGGCCGGTGTTGGGTGTGAAACTCCTTGGGGGCGCCGTTAGTCGAGATGTAGGATTCATCAGTAATTTGGCTGTGAAAAGGGCTTCTTGTGCAGTGGAACTGATGAGCTTTCTCCCACGTTTACGAGACCCTCAATGTGAGCTCCTTTTGCTCCGCTCGTGTATGGGAGTTGCAAAGCTAGTATTCGGTCTTAGAACATGCCATCCTATGTATGTGGGGGAAGCTGTTTCTATTTTTGACAAGGGTCTTCGGGGTGCGATCGAGGATATCGTGGTTTGTGGTGGTGTTTTTTTTGGGGATTTTCAATGGAGGTTGGCATCACTTCCTACCCCGTTATGGGGGTTTGAGTTTATGTGCGGCTCAGGATGTATCCACTTATGCATTTGTGGCCTCGAGGACACAATCTTGGAGTTTACAGGACCACATTCTTCGGGGCTGTGATAATGATGGTTTAGACTTTGATTATAGATGTGCGATAGATCGCTTGCACATGTCCCTTCCTGATTTCGATCTTAGCGGTTTCTCGAATAAGGACACTGTCCCCCCTAAAGTCCAACATGCTTTGGCGAATGCCTTATATAGCAGAATCGTCCAGAATTTGGGAGTAAAGTTTGATTTATCACCTCGCCAAAAAGCGGTGTTTGAATGTCTCCGGGCTCCTCGGGCTCAAGATTTTCTAACAGTTATCCCCATTGAAGGATTGGGCCAACATATGTCGGATGTGGAGTACCGGGCTATCCTCGAGTATCGGCTAATGATCCCTCTGTTTTCGACTGATGATCCTTGCCCAGTTTGCCGCAAAGTATGTCTAGATTCTTTTGGCGAGCATGCGATTCATTGCAAGGAGCTACCTGGGTTTAAATACAGGCATGATTTGGTTAGGGATATTCTTTGTGATGTTCTTAAGCGGACAAAAATTTCTGCTAAAAAAGAGGCCCCCGTGAACTTTCTCACAGATCTGCTTGAAGGGAGGTCTACTCTACGGCCGGCTAATATTATTGTGTTTGGTTGGGCAGGGGGAAAACACGCTTGCGTGGACCTTACAAGGGTGTCCCCTCTTGTGGGGCTCAGGGACAACGGGGTTGTTGCGGGCCATGCTGCGTTAAAGGCTGAATAAGGCAAAGTTGCTAAACACGATAAAGTTTGCTTAGAGAACCAACACGTGTTTATCCCTTTTGCTTTTGATACTTTTGGTTTCCTAGCACCGAAGGCAGTGGAATTCTTAAATAGGGTTCAGAGAGTCGTGCATAGTAGTATTTCGGCCACCAAGACCCAAAGCTTTGTTTTTAGTAAGATCGGTTTTGCTATTCAAAAGGGGGTTGCGACGTAATTTACTGCCCGTTTACCTGCCACTTTATTGTAATGGTCCTTCTTTTCTTGTGATTTAATATGTGTTTTATACTTAAAAAAAATGTATTAAATAAGAAATCAAATACATCAAGCTCACTTTTATAAGGTAGTTTTAAATTGGGCGGATATTCCAAATAGACGAATAATTATTTAATTGAAAGATTCATAAGAAATTAACTGTCTAAATAAATGAATAATTATTTAATTCAAAGATTCACATATTTTTACAAACCAACGAAACAAGATAGAAGTGCTAAAACTGGGGAAAAACCGGTGATTTCAAAATTGGAGCTCTAGATGAGAAATTGAGTCCTGAAAGTTAGAAAAACCAGCCTATGGTTTTTGTCCAAGCGTTTGGCCCGCTTAGACGTTTATGTCCATTATTTATGCCCCGAATAACTCCAAACGTAATGGAGGTCATGCCCTGAACTCTTTTCTAGTCCACTTCCCTGTGTCTATTTGCTCCAAATACGAGTCCGATAAATCATGCATCAGCTTTGTATCACCATCAAGGTGAAGATTGAACATCATTTTGTACTTTGCCGTTTTGTTTTCATTGTTTAGCTTGAAAATGAAGCACTTTAACAAAATAGAACCGAAGATCTCCAAATTCTGTCATGCTTGTGTTTTCTACATCAAAACACTAAATATGTCAAAAGTCAAAACCATAACATTCTATGATACTTTTGCTTTGGTCAAATGACATAACTTGAAGGTTGACTATTAAACTTGACCACATATAATTTTACAAATCAAGGCTTCAGTTGGTGATCTAAACGAAAAGGAAATGGTCAAACCTGAAAAGCTGTAAACTTAAGAGGATGAAAGCAACCATTGTGAAGAAACCATCTTTCTGGTTTAAACTCATGTGCATCATCAAACTTGATCCTTCCTATTGCATATGGATGATAAGCTACAGTATCCCCATTCTTCACGTCTTAACCATCAATACGTCAACACCATCTGCAAAGCATACAAACTTGGCCTATGATGGTATTATTTCCACCTAAACATTTCATACTAGTCAACAAGAGCATATGAAAAATTGCAACATTTGTATTACTTTACTTTTTTTATTACCTTTCAGAATGTAAAGTTACTCAAAGTGTATTTTCAATGCATAAAATCCTTGAAAATTATTTTAGAACCTCTGACTCCAATAACTACTAATAACCATGTTCATTAGTCAAAGATCGGGTTAAGTCAAAGTTTGAACAATTGCTAATTACTTGTGATTGCATTCCACTCGAATTACATGATAAGTCTTGAGAGTTTTGTTCAAACCTGCATGAAGATACTGCATCTTTTCTAGGCATTCTTCACTCACATATTGTTTGCAAATTGTCTTTTCTAGCAATTATGAAGTTTAGTATTATATATCTCTAAGTCTTTTGGATTTGTGTTGTTGATTTGCATAAACCTTGATAGCATGTCTTCTTTCTTCAACTACAATTTCGAAAATTCAAGGGTCAAACATTATACTTTGACATTAGTAGCCAAACCCATTGCTTTTCAAATTTAATTTTAACAAGAATGTTACAAAAAAAAAAAAAAAAAAAAAACTACAACTTCTTCCATTAAAAATGTGGATCTTGTTGAATTTCTATCCCAGTTATCAAACAATACTCAGAATATCGAACAATATTAATAATTTTACAGTCAATTTGGTTGGCATCAAGAATCAAACTTTACTTCATGTTTTGTGATTTCAACTCATTTACATATACCAGGGTTGTGGTCATCTCAAATGGATCAAATGAGTTAGGCTAAAAAACCAACGAAAAGAATAACTAGTCAAATGGGCAGGGCCGTCCAACAAGATAGTCCATCACCACTTCGCAAGGGCCCATAATTTTTGGGGGCCCAAATTTAAATAGTAATAGTATTAGTAATTTAATATTATGGGAAAGTATTTAATTATGTAATTTATACTAAGTTATATATACGCGTTTTTACGAGTTTCACAATATTTAGAAGTTCTCATTTGATCCCTCTCAAATATATGTGTATAACTAGGAGGGAAACCTTTGTGCCCCAAAGCTTACAAAAGAATAGGAATAATTATACAAATGGGTCAAAAGATATTAAAATCGTTTATTTAAAATGCATAATACCTTCTAAATGCTCTATTAAAGGAAGTTTAGAAATAGTATATTATTTGTAATCATAGTTAAAACAATAGTTAGCAAAAACAAGGTTAAAAAAAATAAAAATGTTTGTACATCAGTCCAGCATCTGACCCAACCCAATCCGTTTCAACCCTACTAAAAAGTTAAAACCATTTTTTTAAGCCGGACCTGTTTTGACTCGTTATCCAACCCTCCCATTTTCCACCCACAATTTTATGGGGAAAAAGTATCCGCTTACCAGAAATCATCTTGTCCCTTGTGCATTTGTTTAGTCTTGGTCTGGATCAGCTACTAAAATCTCACAGGGGGCCTGCAACATTTAGTTGTAATATATAAGTTATTCAGTTGTCTAACTAAATTGAAACTTCTGATCGAAGATAATGAGGAAACTGTTTGATTTACATGTTTTGCGAAAGCAAATCAGTTGGTATAATTTTCATGTTGAAAGGCATGTTTTTAATGTAATTTCTAAAAATGAATCATTGAACCAACATATGCATTCTAATTTGAACAGATTCTTGAAATTTTCAAACCGAAAGTCAATGTGATATAAATATTAACCACGTGTCTAATTGAACTAAGAAAAGAAAACATCAGATCATAAATAATAACAGAATTTTACAAGTGAAGAAAATATCAATAACTAAGATCTATATTTGCAACAATTTCACAAATATTCAAAATAAAAAGAATCATATTCAGTTGTGTCAAAATCCACTTCCATCCACTTAAACATTTGAGTCACATTACATAGTTTAAGATTAACTGCATGTCTATTTCATTCTACACTTTGTATTTCCAACAATTTCAATCAAATATTGTCAGAAAAACAGAAATTTACAAGTGAAGAAAACACCACTAATTAAGATATGTATTTCCAACAATTTCAACATATTAATTCATATTGTTTGTTTTCTATTGCACTAAATTATTATCATCGTTTATTAAATTTTTAGGTTTTAAGCAACAACTTGTCCATGAATTAGCATTGATTTTGGATATTTGAGTGTTCCTTTTTCAATCGATTATTTACATCAACTTGTCCATGAATTAGAAATAAAAACACAAGAATGAATGAGAATACCAGTTTGTCAAAGACGTTCAAATTAAAACAAATATATTTAATTTATTCATATGGAAATTAGAGGGTATTTTAGAAACAAGTACCTCAAGTCTATTACGATGCAGGGGATATGGGAGATGAGGGGCCAGTAGTGGGAGCCTCTTCCATTACACCTTTCTTTCAGTTTTGGGCATTCTAAGCTTTCCAAACTCAAAAGAGAAGGCAACAACGTCTCTGGTAGATGTTTCATCTTTGGGCAAAAACGAATGACGAGATGTTGAAGGGATTCGAGATGTTGGAGTCCCATTGAAAGTGATTCCAGATTAGGACACCATTCTATGTTAAGTGTAGTAAGAGAAGAAGGGAAAATGTGAGACAATTCACTAAAATTACTCACCCCATCTTCATTTGATAAAGTTAGGTTAACAAGGGAAGCTAGATAATTCTGCAGCAGGCCCCACTCAGTGATGGGCTTCTTCAACCCCCCTATTTCAAGTGAACACAAATTTGGAGGCCAAGGCCCACAAAAATCTATTCATCTACACTCTATGATTTCCAGATCTTTTAACATCGTGAGATTCGATAGCTGAGGCAGTGACTCCAGACTATTACAATCTTTTATTGACAAGAGGGTGATGTTTGATAGTGGAAGGTCTTGAAATGATTCAATACCTTGACAATCATATATAATCAGTTGGGTGAGGTGAATGCAATTACTCAATTGAACTATTGATTTCAGATTTCCCCAACTGTGTATATCTAGAACTTCAAGCATTGGCATGCTTGTGTTGTTGATCTTTTCCATTACTTTCTCACAACCATTTATGACAAGTGACTTGAGCTTCTGCCCTCCTTCTCCTTCTAATGTTGCTATTGCTGGGAAGAAGACACGTGTAATTGAATTACACCAAGAGATCTTCAAAGTCTCAATGCTATTGCTATTTGGACAAAAACAACGCTCCATTCTATTACACTTCCATATCTCCAACATCCTAAGAGATGATAGGAGGTTGCTCTCTAAAGTATCATCCTCCTCTTTCTCTCCTAAACTCACCAGATTATCACATTTAGATACTTCCAATTTCTTTAAACTCTTAAGAACCTTACTTGCCTCTAATTCTGATTCCCACAAGTACCTTATTTCATTACACTTATTGATTTTTAAATCTTCAACTACCCCAAGATACTTTACAACACCTCCCCACACCTCATCCTTAAGTCCTGAAATAGATGTTATTTTCAACTCTGTGATTGATGAACCTGCCTCAACCAGACTTCTCAACACACCATCACCACATGTATTTATTTCTAAAACCCTTAGTGAAGGTAGTGCTTTAAGTGAGATGTCAGCCAAATTGCCACATTTTTTTATACGAAGCTCTTGAAGGCATGGAAACACCACCTTGCCATTGGTTGACCATACCTCCCAACCCGACATATCTTTAATCCTAAGAGTTTCAAGTGAAGGGAAAGCAACATCACAGGTTCCACTTAACTCCAAACCTATGTGTTTAACCCTATCCATGCCTTGTATAAACAACTCCTTAAGTGAAGGTAGTTTCCCAAGTGGCGGTAAAGAAGTACACTTTCTACACCCACGTATTGACACATTAACCAACTCATGAAAAGAGGGATCACCAACCCAATTTGAAAACTCTGTTCCCCCGTATGACACAATTGCAAGCTCTTTCAACTTATCATTATTAGCCTTCAGTTCATTGAGAACCTCCTTCTCAAGTGAACCCCTTTGTGAACCATTAAACACTTCAACCCATTTCAACTCTAATTTAGAAATCTCTTTTAGAGATAATTTCACCTCCTGTGCATGCATTACGCTTTGCAATCCCTCAATAGAAATTATCCCATGGAGATTCTTAAAGCCCTTAAGATCGGTTATTACAAAGCCATTGTCTCCTCCAGTGATGATCTTGGTGAGAGTATAAAGACTTTTTAACTTACCAATCCCTAAGGGGAGCTTCTTCAAAAGCGGAGTATCCCTAATGTCAAAATGCCGCAAATTTTTGAGTTTTAAGAAGCTTTTAGGCAACTTAGTCAAACTTTTACAACCAAAAAGAATCAATGCTTGTAAATTATAAAGATTGCCCACATTCTTTGGTAACTTTTTGATTTTAGTCTTAGATAAATTAAGATACCGCAAATGCTTCAAATTACCAATGCACTCTGGTACCTCACTTATCTTAAAATGGTTCAAAGAAAGAACCCTTAACAGTGGTAACTCAAGAAGCATGTCTACCAAAACTTTATTGGATAAGTAAAAGTTGTCCCGACCATCATCCACCCCGACATACACCGCTAGCATTGTTCTCAAGCTTCTAGCTATTTTAAATGCCTCAAACTTATTGTAGCCTACATAATGTTCACGAATAAATGACATATAGCGGTGCTTTGCCAAAGTTTCCTTCCCCGTCTTCGCATGATTTTCAAACCTTATAAAAAACTCTCCGGCAACAAAGGTGGCCAAGTCATTCATGAGATCATGCATCATAAACAATGATTCCTCATTAGGTGCATGTTGAAAAAATGACCTTGATAACAAAATTTCAAAATATTCATGGCCCAAGCGTTCTTGTGACTTGGTTGCATTTGATGGGTTCAAAAACCCTTCTGCCATCCATAACAAGACTAACTCCTCCTTGTTAAATAAAAAGTCCTTAGGGAACAAGGAGCAGTATGCAAACAATTGCTTCAAATCTGCAGAAAGATCATGGTAACTTAGCCTAAGAGCTGGAACAATCTTATCACTATTTTCTAAATCCCATATATCACTATTTAACACATCCTTCCAGTCTTCTCCATCTGTTTTTGTCCTCAACAGCCTTCCCATTGCCTTCAAAGCCAAAGGCAAACAATCACACTTTTTCACAATACCTTCACCATGTGGTTTAAGTGTTGTGTGTGAGTCGAAGTTATCTACACCTAATGCATGTATAGCAAATAAAGATAAAGAATCTTCATGTGACAAACTCTTTAGACGATCCAGAGGATAAAAACCTAGACTTTTGAGCAATTTATCGTTTCGAGTTGTCATGATTATCCTACTTCCAGGAGCACATGAATGAAACGGGCGCACTAGGTTTTCCCAATCGTCATCGTTTTCACTCCACACATCATCAACTACTAGAAGAAATCGTTTTTTCTTAAATTGTTCTATAAGAGCCATTTGAACCATTTGAAGTTGATTTAAATCTTTTTTTTCTTTGTTATTTTCCTTTTTTTCTTCCTTGTTTTTTTCATTGTTTTCTTCCTTGTTTTCTATAGTCACATATTTAAAGATGGCATCGCTTATCTTAACTATATCAAAATCTTCAGAAACACACACCCACGCCTTGAGTTCAAAATGATCGTCCACTTGTGGATCATTAAACAAAAGCCTAGCTAGAGTGGTCTTACCAACCCCACCCATACCAACTATGGGTAAGATGCTAAAGTTTACCTCAGATGGCTCATCCCTCAACAACTTGTTGCGAAATTCCTCTATCTCAAGTTCTCGTCCAACAACACTAGACGCATCTGGCAAAGAGGTTTCGTTTCTTCTACTAGTACTTTTTGGCTTTTCATCTAATTTCTTAATCAAACCAAGATCAGACTTTTGGTTTTCTAGACGTTGTAACTCCCTATTAATACTATCTAACCTGGGAGACAACCTATGACTTAGTGATAAATTTGTGCAGCAAGTTGGGACGATGAGCTTTCTTACCTTGCTGGTGCTTGCTTCAGGTTCCGGGTTCAGCTCACGATCCAAAGCTTCGGTAGCCAGATCGTCGAGTACGTCATCGATATCGTAAGCCAAACATTGGAGATCACTCATCCATTCTTTAACAGTTTTTTCAGTCACCTCCTTCTGTGAGGCATCATTTAGCAGATCTTGTATCCTGGACAATGTCCTCTTCAGTTCCTTCAGCTCGTTGTGAATTCCCTGAGCACGAACATATCGCCTCATGGCTTCATCAGAGAGCTTCTTAAAAACGACTTTGATGAGTTCATTAGCAATAGTTTCAGCAGCCATTGTTAAGAGTGAAGAGGTAAAACGGGAATGGAATAGCTGCTTTGTATGTATGAGAGGAAGATAGGATATGAGTGGAGAGAAAGAATGATTCTGTTAGTAGTTTTATAGACATTTCGACCAAAGGTCTTGGTCAACTTTTTTTTTAATATTCTTCAGCATATTCTACAATTGGTGGTTAGTATCCATTAATGTACTTTTGTCATATTTTATGAATTAAAATGCCAAGTTGCCAACCTTCATTCATTTTCAAAAAACAGTAAAAAGAGTAAAAGAAATAGTTGGAAAAAAAATTATCTTTTAAAGGTTGTTATAAATATTTAAAGTAAAAGATATCAAAAAGTTAAAAAAAATGAATAAAACCGGTTTGCAGGGAAGCCCCCTGGCTCGAACCTAGGTTGTGTGGTAATGAGATGAGGGACTTCAACCACCGGGTTTGGTGGACTTTAGTTGTAAATGTGGTTTGTCGGTTAGGTGGACTTTAACTTTCAACCAGCAAGAAAATATTGAAGGGTGAATGACATGAGAATTAATAACACTGTGTCGACGGGGTAGGAGAGTGCGTGTTATTGTTTACCGTTAAGTTCATGACATAAATCATGAAGTTTATGTTTATTTGTCCCGTTGGATCGAGCTAGCCGAACCCCTTCCGGCGGTGTTGCCGATCTACCCGAGTAACCCGATGCACTACCCGAGTGGTACTCCTTTCTCCCTAATCACTATTGAGTATAGTTGGTTAAAAATCATTTGCAAAATATGTGGTTAAAAATAAGGATAGGTGGTAGCTGTATGTGCACATGTGAGCATTGAACAATAATTAAAGGGTTGATATCATGATATACACTACGAGTGTACAAAGAAACTATTGAGCATTGAACAAATTATTCAAAGAAACTCATTGAACAAATTATTCAAAGAAACTAATTAAAATAAATCAAAAATATTGATGTTAAGTAGGGAAAGAAAATATAATAATAAATTATTAAATCAATAAATGTTTACCACAGTTGTAAATGGTTATTATTAAATCAATAAATTTAGAATATTATTAAAATTTAAATAGCTTAACGTTGTGTTTCCGAGTCTCATTTAAGAAGCAAAAAGAAGGAAAAGAAACCTTTGTTCTAGAGTTTTTTGTAAATGGGAAAAAGAAATAAAATGGAAGGAAGAGTGTTCCAGAGTTTTTTTTAAGAAAAGAAATGAAGAGAAAACAAATCAAAAGAAAAAAAAAATTCTTTTTTTTATTTCCTTTAGTAAACTCGGGAACACAACGTAAAACCAAATACAACGTACCAACGATTCATATCCTTAGTTATTATTAAATCAATAAATTTATTATTAAATAGCTTAAAACTAAATATAGCGGTTCATATCCCTAACCACTATAAATGGTTAATTATTAAACCAAAAAATAGGTTTAATAATCTAATTATTAAATATTACACCGCTGTAAATGCATGAGTTATTAAACCTAAAAGAATTTGAAGCGTTTGAATAAGTATTTATAGCCGTTGATTTAGAAACCGCTAATAAGGATTAAAATCACTGCTATATTTGGTTATTTTTGTACTAGTGAATTCATAAACCATAGAGTGGATTTGATGTATATATTTAACTAGGTTGAAACCCATGTATTACATGGTTGAATAAATACAATTTCTTATAAAACATCAGTTTTTATAAACATTTGTAAATTTCTACAAATTGTCATATAATTATTTTTTAAAAATGTTTTACAAAAAGAATGAAGAAGTGTTCAAATTAAAAACAATGTTTTACGAAAAAACCTATTTTTTTAAAATAAAAAAACGTTTTATAAAAGTAATTATAGAAATCATTATTATTTAATATGAGAGAGAGGCGGAAAACAAAAATTATAAAAAAAATTAAAGAAAATTGTGTAATTAATAGGAGAGAGAGGCGGGCAAAAAAATGTTGAGAAATGCATGTGTGAATGACAAGTGTCCTCTTAAAACTTTTATTTATTATATACTATAGATTTTGTTTCTCAAGGCTTAAGAGAATAAACATAAATAATTTAACTTTAACATCAATTTGGTTGGTTGAGTAAACTTGATTTAAAGTCATTCGTGGTTTAACAAATGCAATAATCTCCTAAATGATTATGACATTATATAATGCAATTAAAAGGTATTTAAGAGTCAAAGCAGCTGCTTGATCTGATTGGTTTTATACGTTTTAACTTTTAATTTGCTCTCCTTTTGCCGATGCTTTACACCAAAAGACTCCCTTGACACATTACCAAACCCTGGCCTAGCTATTCAATCAAAGCTTTGATAGAGATATAGACTAGACTATACAATAATTATCGATATAAGTAAAAGCACGTACATATAAAATTCTAACAATTAATGAGATAAGACTTTAGTTGTAAACAATAAGGAAAACTCAAATCAAACATAACGTTGGGTGTCGGATTCAAGATTTAATTTTACTAATGTTACGTTTTAAAAATGTTTAGTGAGGCGGTATGATATACCGGCACTTTCAGATTTGAATTGAACAATGGTTTGAAGACAACGATACACTACTAGAAACGAGGCTAATGCAACCTTTTTTTATTTTTTTGAACGGCAAACGTTACTCCTATTATACTATTACACCAATAATCCTAAGCTAATGCAACCTTTTAGATGCAACTTTTTCAATTGTGTTGCATTTGATTCTAATGCAACTTCGTTCAACGTAAATATTGTATTAAAAGATCTAATACAACATTTTTCATTAAAAGTTACGAATTTCACTAAAAAGTGCAACATTTTTCTTAAAATGTTGTAAATTTTATTGAAATTTACAACAGATATTACGAGACACATAAAATTCACCACTCGTCTATTTATTGGGCGATTTAGAACCGGAATTAGGATACATGCACACCACCTGATTCAAGTTTAGATTTCAAAGGACACCTCTAAACCGGCCAAGATTTGAATAGAATTTTACTCACAAAACATGAGATAAACTCTAATCAAATTCAACCGACCGTTTCTTTGGTTGAGTCGTAGGTTACGTAGGAAATGAAAAAAGATCCACCTTCCTACTTTTTGAGGAATTGAAATTGCTAAATAAAAATAAACAAAACAAGAAAGACGGAAAAGTACATGGCATGCAACGTGGTGTGTACCGGTGCGTGGTTGTGTATGGAAGTTAAGGGGGATCATGGGTGTGGAGCTCAACATGGGTTAGCTTGACCCTTGTCTGACATGATCAGGTCTAGGTGCTAGTTGACCCAGATGACCCATCGGAATCCAAGGTGTTTCTAAAGGCTAGTAGATTTGAAAGTTTGTTAAAAATATATAGGTATATGTTGGGGAAGGTTCCGCTAAAAAGTGGTTTTTCGCTAAGAAACGCTAAGAAGTGGGTCAAACGAACTCCGATTGAGCTCATTCGAGCGGCGTTGGAACCGTCTCATTGAACTCTAATCCGGACCCAAAAACCTAAACCCCCCTCCACCCGCACCCCCAAAAACCTAAACCCCCCCTCCAACCCCACCCCGAAAAGCCTAAAACCACCACCCCCACCCCCCAAAAACCTAAACCCCCCCACCCCACCCCCTAAAAAAAACCTAAACCCTAAAATCTAAACCCTAAGGCTAAACCCTAAGGCTAAAATCCTAAAATTCAACGCTAAGATTTAAACCCTAAAAGCTAAGATGGTAGAGTTCGACGATACGGTTCCAACGCCGCTGGAATGAGCTCAATCCGAGTTCGTTTGATATCGTTTCTTAATGTTTTTGTCACTTCTTAGAGTTCTTAGCCGAAAACAACTTCTTATTTGATCCTCCCTATATATATATATATATATTATATTCTAATTCAATTTTATTTGTCTTTGTTGTTTGGCTTGTGTATAATCCATCGAGATTAGATCTGAGCTGGATGGACTTGGCTTAAAGGATCTGGGCTTTATGGATTTCTATTGGGTTTGACTTAAAGGAGCTGGATGGGCTTTTGGCCTAAGTTTGTGTCTGAGATTGCTGATAAAAAAAAGGACACCTGATTTTCTTTCTCTCCGAGTTTTTTAGACGCTCTCATCTTCATATCTGATCTAGGGTTTCGTCGTATATAGTTTTCATCTGATCTTCGTGTGTTTTTTATATTCTTGAGAGAGTATTTGATTCAGTTCATATTGTGATGATCTGTTATTTGTTCAGATTTCATTGTATTCAGTTTGTTTGAACCATTTTTGTGACTTTGATATTTTTCTGGGTTTAATCAATTTGGTTTAGGTATTGTTCATGTTTCATCTCACTAAAACCGACAAAGTTCCACCGTTCATATAACATGGTGTTACTTAGGGGTGTCAATCGTGTCGGGTTGACGGGTTAACGGGTTTCGGGTTGACGGGTTGACAGGTTGAATTCTTTAACCCTAACCCAACCCATATACTTATTCGTGTCAAGAACTTGACTTGTTTAACCCATTTGTCTAAATTAAAATCATGAACTACTAAATTCAGAATCTAATTCATTTAAGGTAAACTGAAAAATAATTAATACTCATCTATTGAAAGGAAAAAAAGAAAAGTTTTGGTTTAAATCAATTTTCTTTTACGGTAAACACCAAATACAAAAGTGATTGAACAAACGTTTCTAGAAAGGGAAATATATATAAAAAAAATTGAAACATAAACGGGTTATCGGGTCAACCTGTTTTTTAAACAGGTCAACCCGGACCCCACATGTTTTCTAAATAGGTCAACCCGGACCTGACCCATTTTTTAAACGGGCTGTATTCTCCAACCAAAAATCTGTTTTTTTCGTGTTACGTTCGTGTCAGGAATTGACACCCCTAGTATTACTCGATTCTAGATACAAAAGTAACACCATTCACATATCAAACACACTTTTAGTTTTTTTTTCTAAGAGAAACCATCTAAATTTACTTTATTCGTGCAAGAAAATTATTTTACATAATTCTTGTAAATTAGTTGGACAAAATGTAAGAAAGATATATTACCTAAAAAATACAAAACTTACAGAAAATAAGACTTGCATATAGTGTTTGGTTGTTTGGTTTATAGATATGATTTATGTATGAAAACTTCGGAATGACCATCATATATATATGAGTTAATTACATCGTTAGTCTCTGTAGTTTGTAAAAAGTAACAAGTATGTGTACTAAGGGTTTCAAGTTACAAGTATGGGTACTATACTTTCAATTTTGTAACAATACTGGGTATTAATACTAACTTCCGTTAGTTTTTTTGTTAAGTTGAAGGGCAATTAAGTCATTTCACATATGTGGGTTAATTATGTAAGTTTTCATATATGAGAGACCATTTATGTAAGACTAAATTACAGAAAGCAACCTTTAAGTATATACTAAATTACAACCAGAGACCTTTATCTTCACTAATTACGCTAGACACCCTTTATCTAAATGATTTGTATCAAATTATAACATTTAGACTAACAGCAGTTAGATTTTTCAGTTAGTTTTGTTTGTTTGTTCCTATCCGTTTTCGTTTCTAGATCCACACACATTCGATAGAAACTTTGTTTATTGTTTTTGCCGATAATTTGACTTAAAAGCAAGAAGATAAGATTGAAGACAGTAGTATTGATTAGCATTATTCATGTTTAAAATTAGTTGCAATCACACAAAACGTGATTACGGTAAATTTTTTTATGAAAAAACGTGATTACGTAAAAATAATTACGTAAAAACGTGATTACTTAAAAAAATTTCGTAAAAACATGATTACGTAAAAAAAACACGCATGAAGTGTGATTATTTTAAAAAAATTGACATTTATGCCATTTTTTATCTGGACGACACATTATTTTTTCAAAGTAATTGTAACATCCTAAAAATAGTAATTTAGTAAATAATAACGCGAAAGAGACTTAATCGTCATAAAACAAAAGAAAAACGGATGGGCTTGGGCTCGGCTTCAACGGGCCAAGGGAAGCCCAAGTATATAAGGGCCAAGACAGCCTTGAAGCTCTCATTTTTCACCAACACTTGCAAGCTAGAGAGAGAAAGGAGAGTCGGGTCTAGAGAGAGAAAGTCAACGGATCGACACGAAATTGTAGGAGCACGTTACTACTGAGCTCGTGAGCAAAACCTCCGAATCAGAACCACAATTCAGGTAACGATTCGACCTTAAACTGAGTTTTTCTTCGTTTTGGGGTTTCTCGGGTTTTAGCTAAATATGAGACGTTTTTATGGATGAAACTTGAAGATAAGCTTAGAACTAGCATCTAGAATGAAAACCGCACCTTTTGATCAAAGAAAATTGTAAGATTAGCATGATTGGATTAACATGCAAGAATTTCGGACTTGTCCAGGAAACAGGTGCTGCGTACTTATCAAGTACGCAGGAAGGACGTCCTGCGTACTTACCAAGTACGCAGGAGAAAGATCATGCGTACTTACCAAGTACGCAGGAGAAATATCATGCGTACTTGTCAAGTATGCATGAGCAAGGCCCTGCGCACTTACTAAGTGCGCAGGCAGCAGACCAGTAAGTAAAGTCAGTATGTTTAGAATTATTAAACCGTTAGAGTCGGGGTTGGGTCTGATGTGTATTTAAACTACCTAATTCAGATCGTACGTGACGTTGTTGGACCTTTGTTTAGGACAACCAAGACTAGCTTTTCAGGTGAGTTCTATGTGCCCCCTTCTATGTTATGTGCAAATCATTTTAAATGTTTTGGGGCTGAAGTGTATACACTAAATGAATAAATGCTATGAATGTCAATGTGGTCATACGTGGTATACAAATATATATATATATATATATATATATATATATATATTTATATATGAAAATGAATTATGAACAAAGAATGAAACGTATGATTATAAAGAATGAATGAAAGAAGGACATAACGTAAATGAATGAAATCTTGCTTTATATTATATATATTGCATGTTATGAATGTATGTAAACGTTATGAACCCTTCTATGACAACGGCTACTCCGGTAGACGGACGACCACGTGACTATTTTGCAACCGGGTCAAAAAGTTCCTTTGCAAGCTAGGACGTATAAAAAGGCACTAATGGACGGTCGAAGCAATTTCCTTAACTAAAGTAGAACGGTTGCATACATAATGGTCGCGTGGGAAACGGATGCCCTAGGGCAGACGGACAAAAGAACGGACTACGATGGTAGGACGGTTTAAGAGCGGATGGACAAAGGTTGCCGGACGGATTTAATGAAAGAACGGACGGTTTTCTAGAGCCGGACGGTTAATGAAAAGTGCTACGACGGTAGTTCTCACTGCGATGTCTTTGTGACATTCGCGACAAGTGTGATGGGTTGATCTCCCATAAGATTATGGCCAATAAGTGTTCTCCCCAAGTAAGTATGTATGTACATATGTATATACTTAAAATGAATGATTATGTGAGAACAGTAAAGTAAAGAATATGTAAAAGTACGAATATTACGTATGTTATGTACACATATATACAAAATATTCATGATAAGATAAGTATTATGTATGATTGTCTTTAAACTATAACTCACCAGCGTTAGCTGACTTTTAGTATACATTTCAGGTAAAGGAAGGAAGGGTCGTGCGATGGCGTGAAGGTTACCCGACACAAGACTGACATCCCACTTATTATATGTTAAGATAATGTTATGTAATTAATTGTTAAGACTTCCGCTGTTATGTCATGTCTTGTTACGTTATGTAATGATTGAATTCAAAATTTTCAATTAAAGTTCAGTATTTATGACTATGTTTATGAGTAAATCCAACAAGTGAGGTTACCCTGGAAAAGGGGCCTTACAAGTTGGTATCAGAGCAATAGTTTGAGAGATTCAGACATCCCTAAATGTCTGGACTCAAACTGATTATGGGACCGACGCACGGATGTCAGTATGGGTAACCAAAGCCAACGCCAGCATGGTAAGTAAGTACTAGAGTTAATACACTTGGATAAGAATGGATACTTTAACTTAGAACAAATAGATGTCAATGTCACAACCGAATTGAAGAGTTTTGAACCCGAAAAGCAATGTAAATTAGTAATCACAAACCGGTCACTGTAATTAAAAATTTACCTTGCTCGTGCTGTTCTAAACTATGATCTGAAGGAATGGCATTGATGTATTCCCTTTATAACTATCAGGAAACTAGGAACTATGGCTGGTGGAGGAAGAACAGGACGCCGAGGCTGTCGTACTGGCCGAGTCGGTAGACCTCCATTGAATCAAAGGCATGAGGAGGAAGAGAGTGTGCACGCAGAACACACTGAGAGTGTGCACGAAACAGAGGTGACCCCAACGGGGAATAACAGTCAAGGGCCTCTACAGTTAGAACCAGAGGTCAGGGATGCTATTAGCCGTGAAGTCGTACTCACTCTGAAGAAAGTATTGCCTGATCTACTATCCGAGGCACTAAAGAAAAGTAGAGAGGAGGATGAAGGAGACCAAGATGAGAAAGTGTATGACAGTGATGGGGATGAAGTGAAGGTGGGATCAAACAATCGTGGGTGTACTTACAAAGGATTCAAGGACGGAGACCCACCCAAGTTCGATGGGAATAAGGATTCAATGGCTACGTTCGAATGGATTGAGAGGATGAACGTTGTAGTCAACATCAGCGAGTGTCGGTCGGACCAGGATGTTAAGTATGTTGCCCATTCTTTCACCAATGAGGCACTAAGTTGGTGGAGGAACATTCAGAGGACAAAGTCGCCAAACACTCTTGCCAGAATGACATGGGAAGATCTGAAGAAGCTGATAATCCAAAAGTTCTGCCCACAGAACGAGATTGATCGTGTGGTGTCACACCCCCAAATTCCACTAACGGAGTTTTACCGTTTGGAAGGTGACACACCAGGATCTCAGTCATTAGTTACATCAAACGACACTATATGGGACTTGAAATGCCATAACATAAAAGTTCAGAGTTAATGCGGAAGCGTAAACGTTAAAATGAAGTCAAATGTAATTACACGCAACGAGCGCCAACTAATGTAGTTAAGTAAACTGTTTAACATGTTTGAAATGAATGATATGAAAGTAGGACTCCATGCATGTCCTAAGTGCGCAACCTGTGCCAAAGCGACCTGAGAAACATGTAAGAAAAAGTGTCAACACGAGGTTGGTGAGTTCACAGGTTCCAAGTTTGTATAAGAGAGTGTTTGCCAGATTATGTACATTCAATATGCATATCTATAG
The DNA here is from genome assembly GCA_023525975.1 of Smallanthus sonchifolius. NCBI lineage: Eukaryota > Viridiplantae > Streptophyta > Magnoliopsida > Asterales > Asteraceae > Smallanthus > Smallanthus sonchifolius. The sequence continues at coordinate 1,318,921 of CM042042.1, forward strand.
GTAGCTAACCTATGTTCATGTCTTACTAAAGCGCTCGCAACCGAAGCTGACTGTGTTTGTATGCCTCCTGCCAGGTCTATCAACTCTGGCAAATGTGAGTAGGCTAACATTTCACCCGTTCGATATCCAATCGAGTTAGCGCGACTAACGCGGGTGGGGCTTGTCAAACCCAGTAGTACTACTAAACATTACCTCGCTAAGATCCATATTAACGGTTCGATGTATGATGAGGACTTTCTGTGATAGTGTGTCACGCTTAGCCTCAACAGTAATAACATATGAATTACAATAATCTAAAATAGTTGTGTCATGTTTTCTCCCCCAACGGGAAAAACATGTAACATAATGTTTGTCTGCGTACTTGTTTCTCCCCCACGGGGAAAACAAGTAAAAGTATGATAGTTGGTGTTCTTGTTTGTTTCTCCTCAACAGGAAAACAAGTAAAATCTGTAAGTGTGTAAGCATGTTTCTCCCCCAATAGTAAAACAAGTAAAAAGGGGCCGTGAAACTCACATGCGTTGCGTAGTATGTAGTATCACACAAGTATGAGATTTAGAATCTCAAGTGTTAGCCTGCACGGCTTACGTATGCCCTATAATTATAACACATAAGTTAGAGACATATGGGATTTGTGACGACGACACGAAAGTTAGAACATCTTAACGCTTTCTAAGGATTTAAGAGTAGACGAACGTGTCTACGGAATTATATAGATTTCTTAATATAATCATTAAGGGAAAAGCGTTACGTGTCGTACGTTAATAACGAAAAGTAAATAAATGAATACATTCGTACGTTAAAGTCGTTTACAAAAGTTAGGAAAATAATATAATTTAATATATTATTTTTAGGCTCGTCGGATTAGCTAAATAATCATTGCGGCAAAAATAATAATATATTATTTTTATTCAAGATACTAAACGTGAGTAAACGATTATATCATTATTTAGTTTCAAACGTTACACGAGGTTATAAAACGATACGAAATAATATAAATATATATATTATTTAATAACATGAGTCATGAGTTGAAAATAATATAAACATATTATTTTATACGAAGTTACGGTTTGAATATAATATAAATATATTATTTTTTAAAAGTGGGAATAATATAAAAGTGGGTTAATAATTCAAACCCGAGCCTACGGGTTGTTTTTCGGGCTTTCAATATAATCCTTCCCGAATTCCCTTGAACTTGATCATGATTGGCAACGAGGGCATAGGGGTTTTGTTTATCACTCAAAACCGAGCCTGAGGGTAGCTTTTATTTCCAAAATACAAGTTTCCATTTTGATTAATCTTTGCTTTTCGAAACCGAACCCTAGGTTAGAACATTAGATCGTTTTGTTTGATTCTTGTAATATTAGTTTCTGAATTCATGGGGCTATTGATCAGTGAAGGATTTTGAATCTGTCCATATAAGTTAATTGCATTTTGGTTGAGACTAGAATCGAAACCCCTAAATCGAACTTATGATGAACCCTAGATTACGGATTTTAATCAATTCGATATTGTTTGATTCAATTGATGTGAGGATTTCAAAGAGTAGGTAATTGCGAATCTACCCATGTAATTCAATTGAATTTTAATCAAGTTTAGGATCGAAAGCCCCAAATTGGGTTTCGTATGAACTCTAGATTACGGTCTGGGTTAATTCGATGAAATGAGCCCCAATAAACATAGGGCTTTCATTTAGTGGATAAAAAAGAAGATGTAGATGTAAATCTTTACCAGAATCGAGTTGCAATTGATGATTATTGACCGAACTGGCTCTGTCGTCGCGCGTGTTAGTCCTCGGCAGTACCAACTTCGTTTTAGATGGAATTGGGGTATGATTTTGCTACTGATGAATGCGACTAAGGTGTATGAACATCAAATTCATAAAATGGAGATTGATATGCACGAATTCGCTTCATCTTGTAATGAGTTCGACGGCTACGGTTATTCCAATCGAAATTGGGATTAATTTTGATATGAATGCAGTTTAATTAGCCTAATGATGATCGATCATAGCTTTAATGTGTATAACCGTTAGAGAATTTCAATAGAAAATGGTTGTGAACTTTGAATTTTTGCAAAAGTCGCGAGTTTGACTTTCCAAAGTCAAACAGAGTCAAGAATTGGTTAATTACCAGATTAGTCCCTCTGGTTTGATGCATATTAAGTTTAAATTTTTTTTAGAATAAGTCCCTGCAGTTAGTTTTAACTGATTTAGCTAACGGGGTTAGGTTTTTAACAGAATGTTTAACGGGGATTGTTAACGGCTTTAACATGAAAAGTCCGGATTGTCACATCATCCCCTAGTTGAAAGAATTTTCGTCCCGAAAATTAAATAAATAAATTTTTTTTTCGGATGTCACATCATCCCCTAGTTAAAAGAATTTTCGTCCCGAAAATTACAATAGTACCTTAAGAATTTGACGTGGAGTGCTTGAACAGATTAGGATATTTGCGTATCATCTGATCCTCGCGCTCCCACGTGAATTCCGGTCCGCGTTTCGAGTTCCAACGAACTCTGACAATAGGGATTTTACTGCGTTTCAGCGTTTTGATTTCCCTATCCATAATTTCCACTAGTTCTTCAACGAACCGTAGTTGTTCATCGATGTGTAGTTCCCTAAGTGGAACCACGAGTGCTTCGTCTGCTAGACTTTTCTTCAAGTTCGAGACATGAAAGACATCGTGTATACCACTTAGTCCTTCAGGTAGGTCCAGTTGATATGCTACTGGGCCAATTCTCTTTATAATCTTGAATGGTCCAACATAACGAGGATTCAGTTTGCCTCGCTTCCCGAAGCGAATTACACCTTTCCAAGGTGAGACTTTGAGTATAATCATGTCGCCTACTTGAAACTCTAACGGTTTACGACGCTTATCGGCGTAGCTCTTTTGACGATTACGAGCTGCCGCCATACGGTTTCTAATTTGAACGATTTTTTCAGAAGTTTCAAGTACGAGTTCAAGACCTGTAAGTTGACTATCCCCAACTTCGGCCCAACAAATAGGAGAACGACATTTCCGTCCATTTAATGCTTCAAATGGAGCTGCCTTGATACTAGTGTGATAACTGTTGTTGTAGGAGAACTCCACCAACGGTAGGTGAGACTCCCAAGTGTTACCGAAATCAATCACACAAGCTCGTGGCATGTCTTCCAGAGTTTGAATAGTACGTTCTGTTTGGCCATCGGTTTGAGGATGGTAAGCCGTGCTCATATCTAGACGCGTGCCTAAAGCTTTATGTAACGATTGCCAGAAACGAGAGGTGAATCGTGCATCACGATCCGAAATGATAGAGATTGGCACCCCGTGCCTGGAGACTACTTCTTTCAAGTAAATACGTGTAAGTTTTTCCATCCTATCAGTTTCCTTGATGGCTAAGAAGTGAGCAGATTTTGTTAAACGATCTACGATCACCCAAATGGCATCACATCCCGTAGGAGTTCGTGGTAATTTCGTGATGAAGTCCATAGATATCTGTTCCCATTTCCACATGGGGATTTCTGGTTGCTGGAGAAGACCGGAAGGTTTTTGATATTCAACTTTGACTTTCGCGCAAGTCAGACACTTGCTCACATAGGTAGCTATATCGGCCTTCATCTTTGGCCACCAATATAGCACCTTTAAATCGTGGTACATCTTGTCCGTGCCTGGATGAATAGAGTAACGAGACTTATGAGACTCATCCATGACTAGTTCCCTTATATTCCCGAATACTGGGACCCATATTCGTTCAACAAGGTAACTAATACCATCTGATTTGACCTCAAGCTGTGCTTCCATACCGCGCGTACCTTCTAACGGTAGGTTTTCCTCCTTCAGAGCTTCAAGTTGAGCACTACGGATTTTGTCAGGTAATCCAGGGTGAACAGTAAGCTGAAATGCTCGAACTCGTTTGGGCTTGGTTTTCTTTCGACTTAGGGCATCAGCTACAACGTTATCTTTACCCGGATGATACCGGATCGCACAATCATAATCATTCAAGAGCTCGACCCAACGACGCTGTCTCATGTTCAACTCTTTCTGCTCGAAGATATGCTGAAGACTCTTGTGATCGGTGTAGATAGTGCACTTGGTACCGTACAAGTAGTGTCTCCATATCTTAAGTGTGAAAACTACAGCTCCCAACTCTAGATCATGAGTGGTGTAGTTTTTCTCGTGAATCTTTAGTTGACGCGAAGCATATGCGATCACTTTTTCTCGTTGCATTAGTACACAACCTAAACCTTGGATAGATGCGTCACAATACACTACAAAGTCATCCGTTCCTTCCGGAAGGGCTAGAATAGGTGCACTGCAAAGTGTCTGTTTAAGATGTTGAAATGCTGGCTCTTGGTTATCACCCCAGTTATAGGCCTTACCCTTTTGAGTTAAGGCAGTGAGAGGTTGTGCGATTTTAGAAAATCCTTCGATGAATCGACGATAATAACCAGCCAATCCCAGAAATTGTCGCACCTCAGTCGGAGTCGTCGGTGCTGCCCAATTCTTGATGGCCTCAATCTTTGATGGATCGACATGTATTCCTTTCTCGTCAACCATATGTTCTAAGAATTGCACTTCCCGAATCCAGTTGGAAAACTTAGCATACACCTGTTCCCTTCTAAGTAATTCCAGGATTAAACGTAGATGTTCCTCATGTTCCTCCTTGTTCTTGGAATAAATGATGATGTCATCGATAAAAACGATGACAAATTGATCAAGGTATGGTTTACACACATGGTTCATGAGGTCCATGAATACCGCAGGTGCGTTGGTTAATCCGAAAGGCATAACCATAAATTCATAGTGGCCGTACCTTGTCCTGAAAGCAGTCTTAGAGATATCCTCATCTCGGACTCTCAATTGGTGGTAACCTGACCTAAGATCTATCTTAGAATAGAAGCTTGATCTATAGAGTTGATCAAACAAATCATCGATGCGGGATAAAGGATAACGGTCCTTGTGGGTTACTTTATTAAGTTCACCGTAGTTGATGCACATGCGGAAGGTCCTGTCCTTCTTCTTGTCAAATAGGACTGGAGCTCCCTATGGCGATGAGGTAGGTCGGATGAAACCTTTATCCAATAATTCCTTCAATTGAGTAGATAGCTCTTGCAATTCACTAGGTGCTAATCTGTAAGGTGCCCGAGCGATCGGCGCCGCTCCGGGTGTTAGGTCGATTTGAAATTCAACTTGACGGTAAGGTGGAAGACCAGGCAGGTCTTTGGGAAATAATTCCGGATAATCACGAACGATCGGTATGTCGTCAATCTTCTTCTCCTCATATGGCTGCTCGGCGACGAGAGTCAGAATGACAATACGACCTTTACGTATATGCTTTTTTGCTTTCATGAAAGATATGATGCCCACGACAACACCACTCTTTTCGCCTTGGACAGAAAGGGTTTCTCCACTCGGGAGAGGTAGGCGAACAAATTTGCTCACGACAAATCATTTCGGCTTGGTTCTCAGATAACCAATCCATACCGACAATTACGTTGAAGTTGTCGAGTGTGACTGGCATAAGGTCAATGTCAAGCTTTTGACCAGCCAATCCCAGTTAACACGCCTTAAGATTGTGAGTTGTTTCGATTACTTGACCGTCTGCTATCCCTATAGTGTACTTAGTTGCTAATAGAGTCGGAGTACGACCGTACCAACATGAAATTCATGAAGTAATGCTGAGACTTCTAGTGAGACCAGTGTTTATAAGGTAAGCTTCGGTCAACATAAAGGTTGAGAGAAGAGGTTCACATGTAGACCAGATTTTAGTGAGATATATATTCCAGGAGTACAAGGGATAGGATGTCTATTTAAGTAATCGCGTTCAATTGATGGTCAGTTAGATTAAATCCCCGTTTTCTAATGTCATTAAAATAGTTGGATATGTTGGGGTATACATCAAATTAAACCAGGGGTTAGTCACCGAATAAGGTAATGGGGTCAAATGGAATTTATCGTTGGAGTGTAAAGAGTAACGTGTTAGTTTAGGAAGAATTCCTAATTTCCGCTTACATAGTTGGAGTCGGTGGGTTTACCACGAGGTTCTATTAGAGTTTCAACCAAGATGGTTTCATTGATCGAGTCTGGATGAGAGTCTTAAGTTCACTAAGGCTCTTACATGAGTGAAATCAAATGGTGGGTCCTATGGATGATTGTTCAGTGTGTTCGTAAGTACCTTCAACATGATAGTCGCGTCTTTCAACTGTTAAACATGTTTAACGATACCAACTAGTCGTTGAGTCTGTAATTCACAGATTAGGACCATTTATCCACACACTAGGTTTCACCAGGACTTACATGCACCTCAAATTACTATTACGTGTGCACCCGCAATGATAATTTGTTTTGCATGCTCACCCTAGTTCTCCCTGTCCTGTGTCAAAATGTCCCTCAATTTTTATTGCCGAATACAGAGTGTTGTTAGAGATGATAAGTCATTGAAAGGTGTAGTCATCAACCATAAGTTGATCGACTAGGACTCATATCAGGATGAGTAGTCAGAAATTGTTTGATCCGAGTATTCACTCGAGTTGGAACATAATACAAGAGTCCAATCCAGTGGATTGTAGATGGGAACATGTACACGAAACAAACATGTACATGAAATACTGCTTCGATGAGCGAAACTAGTTCATGAATGTGTTACTGGAAGAAGGAAAGTAGTTGTTCTTCCCACTGAGTCAGAATAGGGTTTGAGTATGCATTGAGCAATGCGTTCTAAAATTTGTGGTCAATCTATTCTCAACAGAATATCGACCAAAGACGCGAGCCCATGGCTCGGGAAAGTGATGACATCTACATGTCAATGGATTCTACAATAATGCGTGCAACGGTCTGCCTTCACTCGGCGTATTGTTGCTAGTGGGTACAGTAGGGACTCGCCTCCGACGATCCCAACTCCCAAAGAGATATGTGCTAGTGCTGAGTGTCGTCCATAACATGGACCTGAGAAAGCCCACCATACTCAACAGGTGATGGTGATGTAAGTGACTCCTCCGAAGGCTCCGTCTTGCTGCCCTCGGACGGGAGTGGATGATGTTCTGGTGATTCCCCGAGTGTCGCCACTGGGAATGATGATGCAATGCAAATGATGTGTCCCTCGCCAACTGAGGGTGATACGGATGGTGTTACATGCCTGCACTACAAGTTATGTATAGGTGCTATATGTATCAGGTATGAGTGTCTGTGCCGTGTAACTAATGTGTGAGGTTATAGTCTAGTATGCAGTCCTAGTTCTCTATAACCAATGGCTCTGATACCAATCTGTCACACCCCCAAATTCCACTAACGGAGTTTTACCGTTTGGAAGGTGACACACCAGGATCTCAGTCATTAGTTACATCAAACGACACTATATGGGACTTGAAATGCCATAACATAAAAGTTCAGAGTTAATGCGGAAGCGTAAACGTTAAAATGAAGTCAAATGTAATTACACGCAACGAGCGCCAATTAATGTAATTAAGTAAACTGTTTAACATGTTTGAAATGAATGATATGAAAGTAGGACTCCATGCATGTCCTAAGTGCGCAACCTGTGCCAAAGCGACCTGAGAAACATGTAAGAAAAAGTGTCAACACGAGGTTGGTGAGTTCACAGGTTTCAAGTTTGTATAAGAGAGTGTTTGCCAGATTATGTACATTCAATATGCATATCTATAGGTAGCTAACCTATGTTCATGTCTTACTAAAGCGCTCGCAACCGAAGCTGACTGTGTTTGTATGCCTCCTGCCAGGTCTATCAACTCTGGCAAATGTGAGTAGGCTAACATTTTGTAAAGCCCCAAACCCGAGAGGCCTCACTTGTTGGATTTACTCATTCACAAACAGTTCTTAAACATGAATATCAAATAACGCAGCGGAAAATTTCATTCAAACATAACGTCATCATTGTTCATACATGCGGAAGCGTAAACATTGTTTAAAACATAATTACACAATAACTAAACATAACGGGATGTCAGTCTTCATGATCAACTGGGTAACTCTTCATCTCTAGCCAAGCATCACCGCCCATCATCTATACCTGCCTTAACCTGAATGTGCATAATAAAAAGGTCAGCTACGCTGGTGAGTTCTAGTTTTAGTTCGATTTAAGAAATGGTTCATCATTCAAAACATTCATTAGGGTTTAACATCACGTATAAGAAAATAGGGCCTTTCATTCATAAACCTTCACACATTTAAACACATTGAACGGATCATTTGTTTAAAACATTTAACATTCATTTAAGTCATACATTACTATCTAAAATCTGTATCGTTACGCGTCTCTGTGTCCCCGAAGGAACCCTGCATGTCGTGGTCAACCGTTACGTATCACCGTCGTTGCCACAACATTCCGTCAATTCCCTTTTTGGTATTGCCCCCAAGGCTAACTGCACGAGGACCGACAATACCCATTCAGTTGCCCCTACGGCTCTCAGCCATAGACCGGCAACCTCCATTGAAGGCTATGGCTCTCAGCCATTGACCGACAACTTCCATCGACGGTTATGACTCTCAGCCATAACATCGTCGAATCATAATTTAACCTCACGTGTGGTCACGTTAACCCCTGAGTAACCTTCGTTACTCCATACCATTTGTACAACATCAAACCATTGGCAGGCCACTAAGACACTGCCCCTGTTGTTCTTGTGGTAACTATGGCTCGCTGTCCATAATCTACCACAAGGCTGGGAATCTCATTCCCAGACTTCATTCGTCAATTCCATTCATTCGACAGATTAGATTAGTAATGACTTCTTTAAAACCTTTGCCCTTTTTCTTTTCTTTTCACAAAACCTTTCCTTCACTTTCAAAACCCTTTACCTTTACTTTAAACCATTTCTTTATAAACATTCGTTAGTAAACATTCCGTTCATAAAACTTTCTTTCCATAAACCGTTCATTCCAAATCATTTCGTAAACATAGTTTCATAAACATCATTTTATAAAACAACATTTCATATGTATACACACCAGCCCGAAAACATTATATAAAACATTTAAAAGAGGGCTTCTAGAACTCACCTGATACGCTAATATGGGTTGTCCTAAACGAAGGTCCAATAACGTCACTTCCGATCTGAATTGATTAGTTACATACACATCAGACCAATCCCGACTCTAACGGTTTAACCATTCTAACATACTGACTTCACTTAACCAGTTCTGATGTCTGCGCACTTGGCAAGTGCGCTGACCCTGCTGCCTGCGCACTTATCAAGTGCGCAGACCCTGCTGCCTGCGCACTTATCAAGTGCGCAGGTCCCTCCTCCTGCGCACTTAGCAAGTGCGCAGGCTCCGTGCGCACTTAGCAAGTGCGCACGACCTGTTCTTCGCGAAAAAACCCTAACTTTCGCATTCGGGTCTGATCATGTCAAGATCCCGAACCTGTTGCATTCAAAATGTTCGTTTTCCTTTAAGGAACTCAAATCCATGATTATCTTTCAGTTTCATCCGTTCAAACCTTACCTTTTCACCCAAAACCCGAAAAACCCAAAAACGAACTAAAACTCAGATTTAGGTCGGATCGTTACCTGAATCGAGTTTCTGATCCGGGGGTTCTTCTTACGAGTTATGGAGTAACACTTTGCTGAAGTCTCAGGTCGATACGCCAACTTTCTCTCTCTACGGTTTCTCTCTCTAAAAGTTGCAAATGAGAGAAAAAGGGGTGGCATAGGCTATTTATAGCCAGCTGACCCATCCGACCCGACCCGTCATGCCTCGTTCATTTATTCCGTTATTATAACTGTCGTTTTATTTTTGGGATGTTACAAGTCTACCCCCCTTATAATAGGTTTCGTCCCCGAAACCTATCATAAGTCAAATAGATGAGGGTACGACTCCCTCATTTCCTTCTCCGTTTCCCAAGTGGCTTCCGATCCCTTTCGATGTTTCCATTGGACTTTAACCAATTGGATAATCTTATTACGTAAACGTTTCTCCTTCCGATCAAGGATGGCCACGGGTTCTTCGATGTAATTAAGGCTGTTGTCGACCTCGATGTCAGTAAGTGGTACGTGATCCGATTCATCCGCCAAACACTTTCGCAAGTGTGATACATGGAAGGTAGGATGAATCTCACTTAACTCATCAGGCAACTCTAACCGATAAGCGACTTCACCAACCCGTGCCATTATCCTGAACGGTCCGACAAACCTCGGACTTAACTTTCCTCTCTTTCTGAATCGTATGATTCCCTTCCATGGTGACACTTTTAGCATTACTCTGTCACCAATATCAAACTCAATAGGCCTTCGTCGTTTATCCGCATAGGATTTCTGACGATCTTGTGCGGCCTTCATTCGCGCTTTGACCTGATCAAACCTTTCCGACGTCTCTCTTACGACTTCGAGACTTCCTAATTCCTTCTGTTCAATCTCACCCCAACAAACCGGGGTCCTACATCTTCTCCCATACAACATTTCGTAAGGCGGCATGCCTATCGTCGTGTGATGACTATTGTTGTAGGAGAATTCGGCTAACGGCAGATGACTGTCCCAACTGCCGCCAAAATCGATAATACAAGCACGAAGCATATCTTCCAACGTCTGAATAGTCCTTTCGGACTGACCATCCGTTTGCGGGTAGTATGCCGTGCTGATATTAAGCCTCGTGCCCATCGCCTTGTGAAATCTTTTCCAGAACCTCGATGTGAATCGTGTGTCCCGGTCAGATACAATCGTCAAAGGCATCCCATGCCGTGCTACTACTTCGTTAATAAATACTTCCGCTAACCTTTCCGACGAGAACGTCTCGCGAATAGGTAGGAAATGAGCACTCTTCGTTAAACGGTCCACAATTACCCAAATGGTGTCATGACCTTTAGCTGTGCGAGGTAGCTTGGTTATGAAGTCCATGGTAATGTGTTCCCACTTCCATTCCGGTATTTCAAGTGGTTGAATCTTTCCATACGGTTTCTGGTGTTCAGCCTTTACTTGCGAGCAAGTCAAGCACTTGCTTACATACTTCGTCACATCACATTTCATTCCAGGCCACCAGTAGTCCTTCTTCAGGTCTTGTTATATTTTGTTGGTACCGGGATGGATAGAGTATCGAGACTTATGAGCCTCATCCAAGATTTTGGTCCTAAGCTCGCCACCCAAAGGTATCCATACCCGTCCATAACGTGTTCTAACACCAAGGGTGTTATATTCCAACTTGTCATGTTGGCCAACCATCCTTTCCTTCTTTATGTTTTCTTCTTTAAGTGCCTCATCTTGAGCCTTTTCGATTTCTCTCATCACATCCGACGTTACCACCAACTGGCAAGCTTTCACTCTAATAGGAGTAGGCACATCCTTTCGGCTTAGAGCGTCAGCCACCACGTTTGCCTTTCTAGGATGGTACATTATTTCACAGTCATAGTCTTTCAACAGTTCCAACCATCACCTCTGCCTCATATTAAGTTCCTTCTGTTCGAAGAAGTATTTCAAACTTTTATGGTCGGAGTAAATAGTAAACTTCACCCCGTAAAGGTAGTGCCTCCATATTTTCAATGCAAATACAACAGCCGCAAGTTCCAAATCATGAGTCGGATAATTGGCTTCGTGAACCTTCAACTGCCGTGACGCATATGCAATCACTCTCCCGCGTTGCATCAATACGCACCCTAATCCCTGACCCGAAGCGTCAGAGTATACCACCAAGTCTTCACTGCCCTCGGGTAGGGCCAAGACTAGAGCTTGGGTTAGCTTTTCCTTCAATTTCTTAAACGCCTCATCCTGGGTCGAACCCCATTCGTACTTTACCTCTTTCCGAGTCAACTTTGTCAACGACGAAGCTATTTTCGAGAAATCCTGGATGAATCTCCGATAGTAGCCTGCCAATCCCAACAAACTGCGGATTTCAGTTGGCGTCTTAGGAATGTCCCATTCCCTTACTGTCACTATCTTTGCTGGGTCAACCATAATGCCGTTCGGGTTAATGACGTGACCTAGGAATTGGACTTCCCTAAGCCAGAACGCGCGTTTGGAGAACTTAGCATACAACTTTTCCTTCTTCAGAGCTTCCAATACTTCCTTTAAGTGACACGCGTGATCACCCTCATTCTTGGAGTAGATGAGGATATCATCGATGAACACGATTACCGATCGATCCAGCATCGGTCGACACACCCTATTCATTAAATCCATAAACGCTGCGGGGGCATTCGTCAATCCGAAAGACATTACGCGGAACTCGAAATGTCCATAACGCGTGCGAAATGCAGTTTTCGGTATATCTTCTTCCCTTACCTTCAACTGGTGGACCGAAGGTCGATTTTCGAGAACCAACTTGCGCCTTGCAATTGGTCAAACAGGTCATCGATCCTTGGTAAAGGGTACTTGTTCTTCACCGTTCGTTTGTTTAACTCGCGATAATCAATACACATTCTCATCGAACCGTCTTTCTTCTTCACAAACAACACCGGAGCACCCCATGGCGAGATGCTCGGTTGGATAAATCCTTTCTCAAGTAACTCGTCTAGTTGTGCCATTAATTCTTTCATTTCCACTGGTGCTAGTCGATATGGAGCCTTAGCCATGGGCTGGGCATTTGGTACTAAGTCAATTCGGAACTCAATTTCTCTATCGGGTGGTATCCCAGGCAAATCCTCTGGAAACACCTCCGGGTACTCGCGTACCACGGGTACATCGTCTAGTTCCTTCACTTCCTTAAACTTGTCAATTACATACACCAGATAAGCCTCGCATCCGCGCCTCAAGTAATTTTTTGCCTTAATCATTGAGATGACGTTTGGCATCGGGACGTCACGATCTCCAAAAACCTTGACTTTGCTACCATCCGGAGCCTTGAGTCGGATTATCTTTCGTTTACATATGATTTGTGCTTCGTTGGCAGCTAACCAATCCATACCCAGCACGACATCAAACCCTCCCAAAACCATAACAAACAATCTAACAGGGAACCTATGACCTTCTATTTTTATCGTAGAGTTGTCAACTACCTCGGTCACTCTCGCAGTTCTACCCTCAGCGGTTTCTACGCTAAAGGCCCTTTCTAGTATACTGACAGGGTACTTCACTCTCTTACAAAAAGTCACAGATATAAAACTCTTACTGGCACCCGAATCAAATAACACAGAAACAAGAGTGTTGTCAAGGACGAACGTACCTGACGCCACGTCGGGGTCCATTCTAGCCTGATCCTGCGTCAGTGCGTACGCTCGCGTCTTCGCACGAGACCCCTCTCCCTTCTTTTCCGGGCCCTTTCCCTTCCCGGTTTCCCCCATCCTGGGCTTCGGGCAGTCCCTACTCAGATGACCGAAATCCCCACAGTTGTAACACTTGTAGTGTTGTGTGCACTCACGGGTGTAGTGCCCGGTCTTGCCACATTTGAAACACAAGTTAGAACCCAGTCTACATTCACCTACATGTCTTACCCCACATTTCTTACAAACGGTCGGCTCATCCACCCGAGCCCTCTTATCACGAGCCTCAAACATTTTTCCCCCAGTTCGCTTGTTGGAAAAGCTCGGTCTCTTCTTTTGCTCTTCAACGGCAACAACATTCAGTTCCAGATCGTCAAATACCACGCCACTTAGCTCTACTGCCAAATCATAGGTAGTAGGGGCGTTTGCCTTAACATAGGTGCGGACCTGGTCCGGCAACCCTTGAATATAGCAGACAATCTTTCTCTCTTCAGTAGTGACAAGGTGTGGCACCAGACGTGCCAGTTCATTGAATCGGGTTGTGTATTGCCGGTGCGTCATGTTCCCGGCCTTCAAACCCAGAAATTCCCTCTCCACCTTCTCAATCTCGTTCCTCGGGCAGAAATTCTTAATCACTAAAGTTTTCAAGTCAGCCCACATCATTGCATCCACAATCTCGCTCCCTTTTGCCTGACGTACACCTTCCCACCAATGGGATGCTTCCTCCCTCAAGGAGTTAGCAGTAAATTTTACCACTTGATCCGTTCGGCACTCGCTCAGACGAATAGCGGCTTCCATACGGATCACCCAATCAAATGTAGCCACCATGTCTTTCTTTCCAGTGAGGACCGGTGGGTCACATGCTTTAAATGACTTGTAGTCGCATCCACGAGCAGGCGGTGCATTGTTGGTCTCATTGTTCTGAGCACCAGTTGACGCGCTAGACCCACCCACCGCATTGACCTGCTTCAATGCTTCTGCCAACAGACCTGGTAGAGAAGTCTTCATCAACTCAGTGAACTCTCGAGCTATGGCTGCTCTCACTTCTGGTTCAAAAGTGAAAGGTTGTTCTTCAACCTGTGTCTGCTCAGCTTCATGCACACTAACCGCCGGTTCAGTGTGAACACTTCCTTCTTCACTATTCTCTTGGCGCGCAGGGATCCTACCACGCCCACCATTTCGACCGCCGGTACGACCACCGGTACGGCCACCACGCCTTCCGTTTCCTCTCCTTGTCATTTCGTTCTATAAGACAAGAAATCCAATGTCATCACGCTAGTTAACAAATAGAATTCAATAAGCACTGTAAGATGTTAATATACACTGGCCATCTGCAATTAACCATTACACTACCTTTCGATTTCTATTTGACCACCTTTGTGATTCCATCAGAACACAAGTCCTTACCTACCCCTTTCTAAGGCATACTACATACACATACTCTACTTTTCATACCTGATGCTGTGGCTCGAGTTACCCGTACTGGCATCCGCTTTCGGTCCCATTCAAAGTTTAAGTTCAGACACTGAGAGTGTCCGAATCTCTCAAACTATTGCTCTAATACCAACTTGTAAAGCCCCAAACCCGGGAGGCCTCACTTGTTGGATTTATTCATTCACAAACAGTTCTTAAACATGAATATCAAATAACGCAGCGGAAAATTTCATTCAAACATAACGTCATCATTGTTCATACATGCGGAAGCGTAAACATTGTTTAAAACATAATTACATAATAACTAAACATAACGGGATGCCAGTCCTCATGATCAACCGGGTAACTCTTCATCTCTAGCCAAGCATCACCGCCCTTCATCCATACCTGCCTTAACCTGAATGTGCATACTAAAAAGGTCAGCTACGCTGGTGAGTTCTAGTTTTAGTTCGATTTAAGAAATGGTTCATCATTCAAAACATTCATTAGGGTTTAACATCACGTATAAGAAAATAGGGCCTTTCATTCATAAACCTTCACACATTTAAACACATTGAACGGATCATTTGTTTAAAACATTTAACATTCATTTAAGTCATACATTACTATCTAAAATCTGTATCGTTACGCGTCTCTGTGTCCCCGAAGGAACCCTGCATGTCGTGGTCAACCGTTACGTATCACCGTCGTTGCCACAACATTCCGTCAATTCCCTTTTTGGTATTGCCCCCAAGGCTAACTGCACGAGGACCGACAATACCCATTCAGTTGCCCCTACGGCTCTCAGCCATAGACCGCCAACCTCCATTGAAGGCTATGGCTCTCAGCCATTGACCGACAACTTCCATCGACGGTTATGACTCTCAGCCATAACATCGTCGGATCATAATTTAACCTCACGTGGGGTCACGTTAACCCCTGAGTAACCATCGTTACTCCATACCAGTTGTACAACATCAAACCATTGGCAGGCCACTAAGACACTGCCCCTGTTGTTCTTGTGGTAACTATGGCTCGCTGTCCATAATCTACCACAAGGCTGGGAATCTCATTCCCAGACTTCATTCGTCAATTTCATTCATTCGACAGATTAGATTAGTAATGACTTCTTTAAAACCTTTGCCCTTTTTCTTTTCTTTTCACAAAACCTTTCCTTCACTTTCGAAACCCTTTACCTTTACTTTAAACCATTTCTTTATAAACATTCATTAGTAAACATTCCGTTCATAAAACTTTCTTTCCATAAACCGTTCATTCCAAATCATTTCGTAAACATAGTTTCATAAACATCATTTTATAAAACAACATTTCATATGTATACACACCAGCCTGAAAACATTATATAAAACATTTAAAAGAGGGCTTCTAGAACTCACCTGATACGCTAATATGGGTTGTCCTAAACGAAGGTCCAACAACGTCACTTCCGATCTGAATTGATTAGTTACATACACATCAGACCAATCCCGACTCTAACGGTTTAACCATTCTAACATACTGACTTCACTTAACCAGTTCTGATGTCTGCGCACTTGGCAAGTGCGCTGACCCTGCTGCCTGCGCACTTATCAAGTGCGCAGACCCTGCTGCCTGCGCACTTATCAAGTGCGCAAGTGCGCAGGTCCCTCCTCCTGCGCACTTAGCAAGTGGGCAGGTCCCTCCTCCTGCGCACTTAGCAAGTGCGCAGGACCTACTCCGTGCGCACTTAGCAAGTGCGCACGACCTGTTCTTCGCGAAAAAACCCTAACTTTCGCATTCGGGTCTGATCATGTCAAGATCCCGAACCTGTTGCATTCAAAACGTTCGTTTTCCTTTAAGGAACTCAAATCCATGATTATCTTTCAGTTTCATCCGTTCAAACCTTACCTTTTCACCCAAAACCCGAAAAACCCAAAAACGAACTAAAACTCAGATTTAGGTCGGATCGTTACCTGAATCGAGTTTCTGATCCGGAGGTTCTTCTTACGAGTTATGGAATAACACTTTGCTGAAGTCTCGGGTTGATACGCCAACTTTCTCCCTCTACAGTTTCTCTCTCTAAAAGTTGCAAATGAGAGAAAAATGGGTGGCATAGGCTATTTATAGCCAGCTGACCCATCCGACCCGACCCGTCATGCCTCGTTCATTTATTCCGTTATTATAACTGTCGTTTTATTTTTGGGATGTTACACATTTCACCCGTTCGATATCCAATCGAGTTAGCGCGACTAACGCGGGTGGGGCTTGTCAAACCCAGTAGTACTACTAAACATTACCTCGCTAAGATCCATATTAACGGTTCGATGTATGATGAGGACTTTCTGTGATAGTGTGTCACGCTTAGCCTCAACAACAGTAATAACATATGAATTACAATAATCTAAAATAGTTGTGTCATGTTTTCTCCCCCAACGGGAAAAACATGTAACATAATGTTTGTCTGCGTACTTGTTTCCCCCCCACGGGGAAAACAAGTAAAAGTATGATAGTTGGTGTTCTTGTTTGTTTCTCATCAACAGGAAAACAAGTAAAATATGTAAGTGTGTAAGCATGTTTCTCCCCCAATAGTAAAACAAGTAAAAAGGGGCCGTGAAACTCACCTGCGTTGCGTAGTAGGTAGTATCACACAAGTATGAGATTTAGAATCTCAAGTGTTAGCCTGCACGGCTTACGTATGCCCTATAATTATAACACATAAGTTAGGGACATATGGGATTTGTGACGACGAAACGAAAGTTAGAACATCTTAACGCTTTCTAAGGATTTAAGAGTAGACGAACGTGTCTACAGAATTATATAGATTTCTTAATATAATCATTAAGAGAAAAGCGTTACGTGTCGTACGTTAATAACGAATAGTAAATAAATGAATACATTCGTACGTTAAAGTCGTTTACAAAAGTTAGGAAAATAATATAATTTAATATATTATTTTTAGGCTCGTCGGATTAGCTAAATAATCATTGCGACAACAATAATAATATATTATTTTTATTCAAGATACTAAACGTGAGTAAACGATTATATCATTATTTAGTTTCAAACGTTACACGAGGTTATAAAACGATACAAAATAATATAAATATATATATTATTTAATAACATGAGTCGTGAGTTGAAAATAATATAAACATATTATTTTATACGAAGTTACGGTTTAAATATAATATAAATATATTATTTTTTAAAAGTGGGAATAATATAAAAGTGGGTTAATAATTCAAACCCGAGCTTACGGGTTGTTTTCCGGGCTAAAACACATCAATATAATATAATAATAATATGGGATAGGTTTTTATAATTAAAATAATAATAAAAACTACTCTAAAAACGAATTGGGGGTGGAGAGACTCGCCCGGGTCTCTTCCCCCACAGCCAACAGTCCTAACCATCACAACTCGCTAGGATTTCGCGATCTAAACCCTTCAGGAATTTGTTTTAATCATCCTAGTACCCAGTCCCAATCCCCAATCGCGATTTCAATTCAATCCTTCCCGAATTCCCTTGAACTTGATCATGATTGGCAACGAGGGCATAGGGGTTTTGTTTATCACTCAAAACCGAGCCTGAGGGTATCTTTTATTTCCAAAATACAAGTTTCCATTTTGATTAATCTTTGCTTTTTCGAAACCGAACCCTAGGTTAGAACATTATATCGTTTTGTTTGATTCTTGTAATATTAGTTTCTGGATTCATGGGGCTATTGATCAGTGAAGGATTTCGAATCTGTCCATATAAGTTAATTGCATTTTGGTTGAGACTAGAATCGAAACCCCCAAATCGAACTTATGATGAACCCTAGATTACAGATTTTAACCAATTCGATATTGTTTGATTCAATTGATGCGAATCTACACATGTAATTCAATTGAATTTTAATCAAGTTTAGGATCGAAAGCCCCAAATTGGGTTTCGTATGAACCCTAGATTACGGTCTGGGTTAATTCGATGAAATGAGCCCCAATAAACATAGGGCTTTCATTTAGTGGATAAAAAAGAAGATGTAGATGTAAATCTTTACCAGAATCGAGTTGCAATTGATGATTATTGACCGAACTGGCTCTGTCGTCGCGCGGATTAGTCCTCAGCAGTACCAACTTCGTTTTAGATGGAATTGGGGTATGATTTTGCTACTGATGAATGCGACTAAGGTGTATGAACATCAAATTCGTAAAATGGAGATTGATATGCACGAATTCGCTTCATCTTGTAATGAGTTCGACGGCTACGGTTATTCCAATCGAAATTGGGATTAATTTTGATATGAATGCAGTTTAATTAGCCTAATGATGATCGATCATAGCTTTAATGTGTATAACCGTTAGAGAATTTCAATAGAAAATGGTTGTGAACTTTGAATTTTTGCAAAAGTCGTGAGTTTGACTTTCCAAAGTCAAACAGAGTCAAGAATTGGTTAATTACCAGATTAGTCCCTCTGGTTTGATGCATATTGAGTTTAAATTTTTTGTAGAATAAGTCCCTGCAGTTAGTTTTAACTGATTTAGCTAACGGGGTTAGGTTTTTAACAGAATGTTTAACGGGGATTGTTAACGGTGTTAACATGAAAAGTCCGGATTGTCATATGTGGAGAACGAGTTCCTAAACTTCAAGGCTGGCAGGAAGACGCACCGCCAGTATACTTCTAGGTTCAATGAACTAGCCCAACTGGTACCCCACCTGGTGTAGACGGAAGAACGAATGATTAAGTACTATGTGAAGGGCATACCTCAAAGGGTCCGTGTTCATGTGAAAGCTAATCTACCCTCGACCTTCGAGTCAGTAGTGAATCTGAGCGGAATCGTCTACGACGATTATGCGAATGAGGACCCTGCACCTGAGACACAAAAGAGAAAGTGGGAGAACCCGTCTAGAAGCACCGGAAAAGGGAATGTAACAACTGAAATTAAGAAATCAAGGTTGGATGAATATGAAACATGCAAGAAATATGGAAGGCAACATCTTGGCGAGTGTCGAATCGGCACCACCATGTGTTATAAGTGCGGGAGGCCGGGGCACTACTCCCGAGATTGTTTGAAGGGCGTCAAGTGCCAAAGTTGTGGAAGATATGGACACCAGACTAGGGATTGTAGGAAAACCAGACAATCCGGTTCGAGAAAGGAAAAGGAAGCTGAAAAGGAACAACCGCAGGCTAGGACTCGAGCCTACGCCCTAACTGAGGAGGAAGCAAGGGGAAACCCTGATGTTGTGTCAGGTACGTTCCTAGTTAATGATGAACATGATGCTATTTTATTTGACTCTGGTTCTAGTAAAAGTTTTATATCCAATGCATTTAGTCGTAAACTAGGTTGCACTATCAACACCGTAGTAAAGGCCTTTAGCGTACAAACTGCCGTTAGTAAAAATTCCGTAGTATTTCAAGTAACAGAGGATTGCATCATAGAAATAGAGGGTCATAAGTTCCCTTCTAGATTGTTCCTTCTCACCTTAGGAGGATTCGATATAGTATTGGGTATGGATTGGCTAGCTGTCAACGAAGCTCAAATCATATGTAAACGTAAGAGGATACACCTCAAAGCTCCTAGCGGCAGTCCAATTACGGTTTATAGGGATTGGAATTGCACGATGCCGAACGTCATCTCGATGATCAAGGCCGAAAGTTACATGAGGCGCGGTTGCGAAGCTTATCTGGCATATGTTATTGATGATAGAATGAAAATGAATGAACTCAAGAATGTACCCGTGGTGTGCAACTTTCCGGAAGTATTCCCTGAGGATCTACCTGGGTTACCACCCGATCGGGAAATAGAATTTCAGATTGACTTACTGCTAGGAGATGAGCCCGTTGCTAAAGCCCCCTACCGATTGGCTCCGTCAGAAATGAAAGAATTGATGTCTCAACTAGAGGAACTAATAGAAAAAAGGATTTATTAGACCGAGCATCTCATCGTGGGGCGCTCCGGTACTATTTGTAAAGAAGAAGGACGGCAGCATGCGCATGTGCATTGACTACCGCGAGTTGAACAAGAGGACGGTAAAGAACAAATACCCACTGCATAGAATAGACGACCTTTTTGATCAACTGCAAGGTGCAAGTTGGTTCTCAAAGATCGATCTTAGGTCGGGTTACCATTAGTTGAAAGTAAGAGAAGAAGACGTACCAAAGACCTCGTTTCGCACGCGTTATGGGCATTATGAGTTTCTCGTGATGTCCTTCGGATTGACCAACGCACCAGCAGCGTTCATGGATTTGATGAATAGAGTATGTCGACCCATGTTGGATCGATCAGTGATAGTTTTTATAGACGACATACTGGTATATTCAAAAAGCGAGGGTGATCACCACTGTCACCTAAGAGAGGTTCTAGAGGTGCTAAAGCAGGAAAAGTTGTATGCAAAATTCTCCAAATGCGCGTTCTGGCTTAGGGAAGTCCAATTCCTAGGGCATGTAATAAACCCAAACGGCATTATGGTGGATCCTGCAAAGATCGAGACAGTAAAGGAATGGAACGTCCCAAAGACACCAACAGAGATACGAAGCTTTCTGGGATTGGCAGGCTACTATCGAAGGTTCATTCAAGATTTTTCGAGAATAGCCTCGCCACTAACTAAGTTGACACGGAAGGAAGTTAAATATGAATGGGGTCCAACCCAAAACAACGCGTTTAAGGAACTTAAGGCACGATTAACCCAAGCTCCAGTATTGGCACTACCTGAAGGAAATGAAGACTTAGTTGTCTACTCTGACGCTTCGGGTCAGGGTTTAGGTTGCGTACTTATGCAACGAGGAAAGGTAATTGCTTACGCCTCGCGACAACTAAAGATTCACGAGGTTAACTACCCAACCCACGATCTGTATGGAGTCAAATGCACCATCTACTCAGATCACAAAAGCCTGAAGTACTTTTTCGGGCAAAAGGAATTAAACATGAGGCAAAGGAGGTGGTTAGAGCTACTGAAAGACTATGACTGTGAGATATTGTACCATCCAGGAAAGGCAAACGTGGTGGCTGACGCTTTAAGTAGAAAGGATGAATCGGCGCCTACCCGAATCAAAGCGTGTCAGCTAATTATAACGCCAGATTTGATGGGTGAAATATCAAAGGCACAAGATGAAGCACTATTAGAAAGAAATATTAGACGGGAAAGAATAGTAGTACAACAAGGGAATTTAGATGCAAATGCACATGGTGTACGAACTAGGTTTGGCAGGATGTGGATACCTAAGATTGGAGAACTTACATCCAAAATACTTGATGAGGCCCATAAGTCTCGCTATTCTATCCACCCCGGGACAAACAAAATGTATCAAGACTTTAAGAAAGAGTACTGGTTAAGGCCGAGCACCAGAAACCATGCGGTAAAATGCAACCTTTACCAATACCGGAATGGAAGTGGGAGGAGATCACGATGGACTTCATTACCAAGCTACCGCGAAAAGCTAAAGGCAATGATACCATTTGGGTGATCGTCGACCGCTTGACGAAAAGTGCTCACTTCTTGCCAATACGTGAGACTTCTTCGTTAGAAAGACTAGCAGAAATATTTATCAAGGAAGTTGTGAGCAGACATGGTATGCCGCTGTCGATTGTGTCCGACAGGGATACTAGATTCACGTCAAGGTTTTGGAAGAAATTCAATGAAGTAATGGGCACTAGACTGAACATTAGCACCGTTTACCACCCCCAAACCGATGGTCAATCGGAAAGGACCATTCAGACCTTGGAGGACATGCTCCGGGCCGGTATCATTGACTTCGGTGGGAGCTGGGACAGCCATCTACCATTGGCAGAATTTTCATATAACAACAGCTATCACTCGACTATTGGCATGCCGCCATTTGAAATGTTGTATGGGAGGAAATGTAGGACCCCGGTTTGTTGGGGGGAAATTGGACAAAAGGATTTTGCAAGTCTCGAAGTGGTCAAAGTTATTTCCGAGAAATTTGATCAAATCAAGGCTCGAATGAAAGCCGCAAAAGACAGACATAAATCATACGCGGATAAGAGAAGAAGGGATTTAGAGTTTCAAGTGGGGGACATGGTACTGTTAAAGGTATCACCATGGAAAGGAATCATCCGATTCAGAAGACGTGACAAACTAAGTCCAAGGTTTGTCGGACCTTTCAAGATTTTAGCGAGAGTGGGTCAAGTTGCTTACAGACTCGACCTACCTGTTGAGCTTAGTGGAATACACCCTACGTTCCACGTGTCACACTTACGCAAGTGCCTAGCTGACGACACAGCTCACATACCTTATGACGAGATCGAAGTTGATGACAGTCTAAATTATGTGGATGAACCAATAGCCATTATTGACCGAGCTGGGAAACGACTACGCAATAAGTTGATTCCTTTAGTCAAAATACAATGGAAGCACAGAAAAGGGTCAGAAGCTACATGGGAAAAAGAAGACGAGATGAGGGGACTATACCCTAAATTGTTTAACGTATAAGAGGTTTCGAGGACGAAACCTCTTTAAGGAGGGTAGACTTGTAACATCCCAAAAATAGTAATTTAGTAAACAATAACGCGAAAGAGACTTAATCGTCATAAAAGAAAAGAAAAACGGATGGGCTTGGACTCGGCTCCAACTGGCCGAGGGAAGCCCAGGTATATAAGGGCCAAGACAGCCTTGAAGCTCTCATTTTTCACCAACACTTGCAAGCTAGAGAGAGAAAGGAGAGTCGGGTCTAGAGAGAGAAAGTCGACGGATCGACACGAAATTGAAGGAGCACGTTACTACTGAGAGCAAAACCTCCGAATCAGAACCACAATCCAGGTAACGATTCGACCTTAAACTGAGTTTTTCTTCGTTTTGGGGTTTCTCGGGTTTTAGCTAAATAGGAGACGTTTTTATGGATGAAACTTGAAAATAAGCTTAGAACTAGCATCTAGAATGAAAACCGCACCTTTTGATCAAAGAAAATTGTAAGATTAGAATGATTGGATTAACATGCAAGAATTTCGGACTTGTCCAAGAAACAGGTGCTGCGTACTTATCAAGTATGCAGGAAGGACGTCCTACGTACTTACCAAGTACGCAGGAGAAAGATCATGCGTACTTACCAAGTACGCAGGAGAAAGATCATGCGTACTTGTCAAGTACGCATGAGCAAGGCCCTGCGCACTTACTAAGTGCGCAGGCAGCAGACCAGTAATTAAAGTCAGTATGTTTAGAATTATTAAACCGTTAGAGTCGGGGTTGGGCCTGATGTGTATTTATACTACCTAATTCAGATCGTACGTGACGTTGTTGGACCTTTGTTTAGGACAACCAAGACTAGCTTTTCAGGTGAGTTCTATGTGCCCCCTTCTATGTTATGTACAAATCATTTTAAATGTTTTGGGGCTGAAGTGTATACACTAAATGAATAAATGCTATGAATGTCAATGTGGTCATACGTGGTATACAAATATATATATATATATATATATTTATATATGAAAATGAATTATGAACAAAGAATGAAACATATGATTATAAAGAATGAATGAAAGAAGGACATAACATAAATGAATGAAATCTTGCTTTATATTATATATATTGCATGTTATGAATGTATGTAAACGTTATGAACCCTTCTATGACAACGGCTACTCCGGTAGACGGACGACCACGTGACTATTTTGCAACCGGGACAAA
This sequence comes from Smallanthus sonchifolius, assembly GCA_023525975.1. Lineage (NCBI taxonomy): Eukaryota > Viridiplantae > Streptophyta > Magnoliopsida > Asterales > Asteraceae > Smallanthus > Smallanthus sonchifolius. The sequence goes on from CM042042.1 coordinate 1,343,060, forward strand.
AAGTTCCTTCGCAAGCTAGGACGTATAAAAAGGCACTAATGGACGGTCGAAGCAATTGCCTTAACTAAAGTAGAACGGTTGCATACATAATGATCGTGTGGGAAACGGATGCCCTAGGGCAGACGGACAAAAGAACGGACTACGACGGTAGGACGGTTTAAGAGCGGACGGACAAAGGTTGCCGGACGGATTTAATGAAAGAACGGACGGTTTTCTAGAGCCGGACGGTTAATGAAAAGGGCTACGACGGTAGTTCTCATTGCGATGTATTTGTGACATTCGCGACAAGTGTGATGGGTTGATATCCCATAAGATTATGGCCAATAAGTGTTCTCCCCAAGTAAGTATGTATGTACATATGTATATACTTAAAATGAATGATTATGTGAGAACTAAAATAGTAAAGAATATGTAAAAGTACGAATATTACGTATGTTATGTACACATATATACAAAATATTCATGATAAGATAAGTATTATGTATGATTGTCTTTAAACTAGAATTCACCAGCGTTAGCTGACTTTTAGTATACATTTCAGGTAAAGGAAGGAAGGATCGTGCGATGGCGTGAAAGTTACCCGACACAAGACTGACATCCCACTTATTATATGTTAAGATAATGTTATGTAATTAATTATTAAGACTTCCGCTGTTATGTCATGTCTTGTTACGTTATGTAATGATTGAATTCGAATTTTTCAATTAAAGTTCAGTATTTATGACTATGTTTATGAGTAAATCCAACAAGTGAGGTTACCCGGGAAAAGGGGCCTTACAGTAATTACGTTTATGCCACCGTGTTATCCCCAACCTTAGATCATATTAATCGGACGGTTGGAGGCCCTTCGTATGTTTCGTACGATTTAGGCTCTTTGTACGATAACCGTCCCCTATATATATATATTAATTTGTTAATCTATACTATATGATAAATAAAGGTTTTGAGGGGACACTTGTCACTCACACATTTATCCTCAACATTTTTTTACCGCCTCTCTCTCCTATTAATTATATAAGTTTTTTAATTTTTTTTTTAATTTTTGTCTCCCGCTTCTCTCTCTCTCTTATTAATTATTCAAAATTTTTATTTTTTTATAGTTTTTGTTTCCTATTAAATAATAATGATTTTAAAACTACTTTTATAAAACGTTTTTTATTTAAAAAAAATCGGTTTATTCATAAAACATTTTTATAATTTGAACATTTCTTCAGTCTTTTCTATAAAACATTTTTAAAAAATAACTATATAACATTTTTAGAATTTACAAATTTACATAAGATCTGATGTTTTATAACAAGTTGTATTTATTCAACCCATGTAATACATGAGTTTTAACTTAGTATAAGAATGAAGGGTAAATTAGTCATTTAACTAAAAAATCTAACGTCGGTTAGTCTAAAGGTTATAACTTGATACAAAACATATAGATAAAGGGTGTACAGTGTAATTAATGAAGATTAAGGTCTGCGGGTGTAATTTGGTATATACCTAAAGGTTGTTTTATGTAATTTAGTCTTTATGTAATTAAGTCTAATTAATATAAAAAACAAACAAACACTCCCCCACCATCGTCTCGTTCATCCAAACGCAACTGCCCCACCACCGTATCCTTCATCTCCGGCACCACCCCCACCACCACCACCGTCCGCTAGCTGCCACCTTATCTGACCACCACCATTTCCCCTTTTCCTTCTCTCTTAAACCTCCGCCATCCACCACCACCTCGTATGAACTCCGACGTTGCCAATGCCACCACACCACATTTTCTCTTTTAACTTTTCCGGTCGGCACCAACAAACAGCTCCACTCTGCCGGCACCATCTAAGTACTTTTACAGCCGGACACCAAGAACAGATCCACTCCACTCCGCCACTCTGGTCGGCCACCAAGAACAGATCATCAGGAACCACGTCTGAAGGAACACCGCCACCTCGTCCTCCACACGCGTCGAATTTATTTGTTTTCTTCTGCCCAACTTTCGTCGCCGCTCCACGGATTAACGATCCAAATACCCCCTTGCCGTTGGATAACAGGAGTTGGTGGTGGATCGGGATGGATGTACGGTTTTGGATTTGAGATTTGATGAACGAAATTGGGATTATTGGGTTTCGACATTTAGGTTCTTGATTTCCATCCAAGAGTTTTGCTATTACCTAATAGATTTTTGATTGAGATTGCTCCATTGGAATCAATCAGTCAAGTTCCAACTGAAGAGCGTTTCAATGATCTCTCGAATTCCAAGTGAAGAACGATTTGATCGAGCAGGAGTGAATCCTTGAAATGGGTTGGAAATTGACAGCGATTGTGATATTTATATAAGATTTGAATTAAGGGAATTAAGGGTGAAGGGGCAATCCAAGCCACGAAATCCTAAAAAGCCACACACCCATCAATGAGATGTGACACATCATTTAAAGTCATAAAAAGTTACACGAAGCCACACACAAACATGTTCTCCAACGGTCAAAAAACGGTCGGATTGCACACCTAAAACTCGTTGCTAGAAAGCCATGAAACGAAACCATGATACATCATAGTGGGGGTGGCGGCGGTGTTGCTGTGAAGCCGCACGGCGCCGTGGACGCCACCACCACCCCCAAAAAGGAGATCTATCGGAAAGATATGAATTTAGCCATAAATAGTCAATCATTTGACTTTCATCAACCCCCAACTTTTCTCTACTCGTGGTACATTCAACGCTACCATTAGTACAAGTGATTTATGCTTTTCGCGAGATGTCTGTCCAAAAATCTTCCCCATAATAAATATAATTAATATAGACTCCTGTTTTTTCGGTGTTTCAGTAATCAATTGTTAATGAGTCGGTTAGTAAATATGTTGTGTATATATCATTGTTTTTTAAAATTGAAGCGGACAATGAACTCGCATTCTTACAGGTTTGTACAGTGCGGCCTGGTCGAACCAATTGTATCGGATTTAGTAATCAGTTTACATTATAAATAATATAAAAATTAAAATCATATATAAATACATAATATAAAAATATTTTATGTTTTTATGTAAATTTACAATTTTAACAACATATGAAAACTTAAATAAATAAAATATATAACTTCGAATACAAGATTAATTAAAAAAAAATGAGATTTTAAAAGAAAAAAATGAAAAATTGGAATCCGGTCCGACCACCCTGTCCGGTTCACCCGTCCGAACAACATCTGTACTATTATCGGTATTATCGGAACCGATATTGTTTTTATGGTTTTCGATCAATGTAACATATTTTGTTTTTTTTCCAAGATAACGTTTTATAAATTATGAATATATCGTTGCGACTCACTTATTTTTATTTATATTTCGATATAACTTTTATTCAGAACTTAACCACCGGTACGCGCAGGCATAACCTCTCGTTATAGACTAATCCACATATATTAGAAACCAACTAAAATTTAACAAGTCGACATAAAATTTGCACCTTTAACTCTATTTACGTTATTAACTACTTTTAGCCATCCATGACCTACTAGTCTACTGGTACGGTGCTTGCCCTTTTTTGTGACATGGGTTTAAATCCTTACAAATATAAGGTAAATGATATTTAGGTGTAAAAAAATATTGTAAAAAAACTAATTTTAACCAAAGAGAACGTTGCAATCTCGTTTTCGAGGCTTTTCTTTTTATGCGATACAAACAAAATTCTATATAAGGTTTTGAAATGTCAACTTACATGAGCCTCCCCTAAGTTCTAACTTCATTTGGATGTCTCAAAGTCACTAAAGAGAAGGTTTTGTGTGGACATGTTAATTTTTAATTGATTACAGCCTATATTGTAAATCATAGAGTTTAATTTAGTTTATATATATGTATTGTATTAAAGTTATCAAACAATACTAACAAACTCAAAGGTTTGAATAAGACATGCAATTGTTATATGTGAGGGGCACCCTTGATAAGACTCATTCAACTTCTATATAAATATACCCTATGCATGGACATCTCTCCACAACAAATTAAAACTTCTAAACCTTCTTCTCTCTTAACAATTTGCATTGTTAAGATGACAATATTTCCATATTTAGCAACCCTCATTTCTTGTTTGTTCTTTCTTCTTTCTCCCGGGGTGTATGGCTACGCCATATCTGAGATTAGGTCATGGTGCAGCCAAACACCTCACCCTGAGCCATGCGTGCACGTCTTGGCTGGGAAGCCAAACTACGGTCTGATGAAGCAAAAACATGACTTCATCAGAGCGTTATTAAAAGCCACACTCGAGCGAGCGACAGATGCTGAGTCGAACACTCAAGGGCTTGGCGCAAAGTGCCATAACAGTCTTGAAAAGACTGCATGGAATGATTGTCTCCAACTTTACGAAAACACCGTACAAAGAATCAACATGACTATTGATCCTAACAAGAAGTGTAGCAAGGTTGAAATGCAAACATGGCTAAGCACAGCCCTCATGAACATCGAGACGTGCAAGGTTGGGTTCGAGGAGTTAGGTGTTGGTGACTACTTGTTGCCACTAATGAACAATAATCTTTCCTCGTTAATTAGCAACACATTGGCAATGAACAAAGGTTCACAATCATCTAACTACGAGCCTCGTAATCAAAAGGGATTCCCAACTTGGGTGAATCGCGGTGATAGGAAGCTATTACAGTCTTTGAACCCTGCTTCTCAGGCTAACGTTGTGGTAGCCCAAGACGGTTCAGGTGACTGTAAGACTATTGGAGCCGCGGTGGCCTCTGCGAAATCCGGTGGTGGGAGGTATGTGATATATGTGAAGGCAGGCACTTACAATGAACACATTGAGGTTAAAGCAAATAACTTAATGCTACTAGGAGATGGTATGGGGAAAACAATAATAACCGGTAGTAAAAGTGTTGGAGGTGGTTCTACCTCTTTTGGGTCAGCCACTTTGGGTAAGCTCAACAAATATTATATTTTTTCATCATATTTAGATATACTTTTTTTGCTTCTAAGGAAGTTAAGAAAATGGTTTTGGTTTCCGAGTGAACTTTGAATTTAAAATGGATAGATTCAAGAATTTCTGACATGACTCATTGAGGTAGCAAGAGGTTGCTGGGACTAATTACTAATCCGCTCGTCAAATAAGCGGAATCACTTTTCTTTTTCACATAAATTCTTTCTTATGTGATGGTACAAATGGCAGAGATTCCCACATATTCCACTTATCACGTGAACAGATCCAAGTATTCCGCTTGCCCCCTCAACAGGTTGTTTTTAGAAAATTTTGAATCCGCTACCTCAACAAGCGGAATACCTGGAAACCATTTTAAATCCAAACTTCACCCATAAATCAAAGTCCAAAACCAATTTCCTAAGTCCCAAAACCATTTTGTATTCCATTTTTAACTTATATTAACTGTTTCTTCATGAATTCAGGGGTGGAAGGAGACCGATTTATCGGTCGCGGCTTCACGGTTAGAAACACCGCGGGGCCACAAAACCACCAAGCCGTGGCCCTGCGAAGCGACTCTGATCTCTCGGTTTTCTACCAATGCAGCTTTGAAGGGTACCAAGACACGCTTTACGTTCTTTCGAACCGACAATTCTACAAAGAATGTAATGTATACGGGACAGTTGATTTCATATTCGGCAATGCTGCAGTGGTACTTCAAAGTTGCAACATTATTGCTCGTGATCCCCCAAACAAGACCAACACGTTAACAGCACAAGGACGGACCGACCCCAACCAGAACACTGGAATCGTGACCCGCAATTGTCGTGTAACGGCTGCCACAGGCTTAAATGGCATTAAAACATATCTTGGAAGGCCGTGGAAGCAATACTCGAGGACCGTTTTTCTTAAAACGTACCTCGACGGTTTCATAAGCCCCGCGGGTTGGTTACCATGGAGCGGTAACTTTGCACTTGCTACATTGTATTATGGTGAGTACATGAACACGGGCCCTGGTTCGTCTACTGCGAATAGGGTTGGTTGGAAAGGCTACCATGTAATCACTAGCGCCGACGAGGCAGCAAAGTTCGCTCCGGGGAACTTCATTTCTGGCGGATCATGGTTGCCGGGAACAGGGGTGCCCTGGACCGGTGGCCTTTAATTCACTCATCCAATATGTCATATACTTATACATATCTTGAATTGATTATTAATTTCATGTTTTGGAGCTCAAAAATCAAAATAAGTAAATAATGGGGGAAAACAATGCATTATTGTCATTTAGTTCTGTATACCTTTTTAATACATACATTATAGAGAGCCAATGTGAAACTAACTCACATGATAGAGGCTCTTGTCTCTTAGATTGGAGGTCGTGGATTCAAATCCAGGCATAGGGTGAAGTAATTGGTGTAATTTAGTAGTAGGATTAGAATAGATCTGCCGTTAAAAAAAAATACATTATAGAGTTTATTGATACTTGATAAATAATTTAATAAAACTTGATAAATCTATATATGCGTGAAAATAGCAATAATGTCGATTGAAAAGGTGAACATTGCAGTGTAAAGATTAGAATTTAGTAAAATTTTCATACTTAAAAATGCGAAGAGTTAAGCTATTTTTTGATTTTCTAAAATATGTAGTTTTAAGAGGATTTTCTACATTGGCGGACCTAGGTTAGTGGTATCGGGCTCGACCGACCCCATGAATTTTTATTTTCTTTTGTTATATATGCGGTAGAATCTCGAGCGACCCCCATAAATTTTTAACGCCGACCACCATAAATTTTTGACACCGACCCAAAAAAAAATTATTTGAGATTTTAAAATTTACCTATTATCAACTATTTAGCAAAAATAAAACTTAACTATTATAATACTAATTTAAACTAATAACTTAATCTGACCAACTTAATTAGTTAACTGGATTACAAACTTATATTCCAAAGCTTTCGTGTGTTCTCTGTTACTTGTGTGGATAAGTCCTATGTTATAGAGTATATAACTTCGGTCATAGGGATCAATTTCTAGTCGCATAGCTTTATAATAATTCTCTAAAGCTTCCGCATAATTTCCTTCGGATTGAGCTGACATCCGTTACGGTCGTCATTCAATTCAAAGACTCTCCGTTATAGGACCGTACATGAGATTTTCATCTCATACGACTCCTCCCTTATGTGCATAATGATAAAGAAGAACCATTTAATTAAACAATTAAGCCCAATACTATTTAGTTACCCATTAACTATTTAACTTTTTAAACAAGCAACCCCAATATCATTTAGTTAACCTTATACCCATTTGATTTTTTAAACAAATAAACCTAATTAAAATATCATTAGCGGCAATCAACAATTCAATGTTCAAATCCAATTTCAATAGCAACAATCGACTTGTGAGTATTATAAATTGTTATTTGATAATGTGTATATTTTTATTATTTTATAAGGAATATGTGTTGAAAGTTTTTTAAAAGAAAAAAAATTAATCTTCTTTTTCTAAGACTTCAGGATCTATTGATTTGACCTTAGTTTTAATATATGACCCGACCTGATCCAAACAAAAAAAGTTAATATTTACCGATATACAACTGATCTACAAAAAATTCCAACCCCCATGAAAAAAATTTCTGTGTCCGCCACTGATTTTTTAAGCTTTTTGTGGAAAAATTGTCTGAAAACGACGTTTCCCACAAACTTTCGATAAAAATCACTTTGTGGAAAAAAGGTCATAAGAAAATACTTCCCACAATAATTTCGGATAGTTTTCCAACTAAAACAGATTTTCGATATCTTTCCCACAAAAACTAGGGTTCCACAAACAAATGTGAAGAATTGATTTGTTTTTCGAAGTGATGTAATTTCTAATAAATTCAGACGAATATTGCCCTCATAAGAAACATAAAACTTTTTAAGGGTCAATTTTGGAGGATGGAAATTAAGTGAATTCAACTGGATTTTGGTTTCTAATATATTACCTTAGGATACGCATCAAACAAAAATGTTACCACATTTTAAATCAGGGAAAGTGAATATGATGTTGTTACGTATCCAACTTGTCTGTAAAATCTATCAAAACTACATTGGTTTAATTAAAATCAATTAAATATCTTATTTTTGCTATTAAATATCTTCGGTTTGCAAAACAGTATTGACGTCCCGCCGTAATGCGCGGGAGCCAAATACTATTATATACAAAAAGCATTTGCAAAATAGATTTTGGGTTGTGGACCACGTTTTATAGTATTTCCATGAAGTTTTAATTAATTCACTTTCAGAACTTGTATACCTTTTGTTTTGATTTATTCGGTAGTTCAATTTATTTAAAAGTTGGATTTGGAGAAATATGAACGACACACATTGATACATATGGGGAATTGAGGAAGGAGATAAAATGCAAAAATAAAAAGACTTAAATAATTTTTTTATTTTAATTAAAATGATGTACTTTTAATACAAGTTAGATGTCTAACAACCTAATGTTTAATTTTCCCTTTAAAACCGGTCATATATGTTATAGAGGCCGGCTTCATATTGTAAACTTTAATATTTAGAGTAAACTTTTTTTTTTTCTGAGCTTAATTATCATTTTCATCCAACTTAAAAGAATAAATAAAAATTTAAAGTCTATGGTAAAATTATCGACTGTTTCAATTTAGAAAATAAAAAAAAAACGTAATAAAGTTAACTATAACTGTCGGTCTTGAATTTATGAAAGAAGATAAATTAAAATTATAACTGAAATTCAAGTCATAAAAAGTGGTAAAATTTATGAGTGTTTCAATATTTAAAGACAAAACAGTTGAAAATGAAAAAAAAAAGAATAATAAATTTCAATTTAATTGTTGGTCTCCAAAAATCTAGAGCAGCCATAAAATGATACTACAAGCACCGGTTCTCGATAGAACCGGTTTCGGATAATTTTAGGACCGGTTTTGACTAGAAATATTGGAATCTATCCAGAACCTACGGGTAGGGTTAGTTCCGGTTCGGTTCCGGAAAAACCGCTTTTCAAGAAAAACCGGTTCCGGTTCCATTTTTTTTTCACCTCTACATGGGCTTATTACATGGAAAGAATTAATATGGAACCCAAAAATTCTTGATATTTTAAGACAATTAAACTTTGATCCGAGCCCATGTTTTAGACTCAGCGGTTGGGCCAGACCATGCTGAAGGCAATGTGTAGAAACACTCGGTCTATCGAAGCCTTCCATGGGCTACTCGTTGGCTACAAACTGTTCATGAATCAAATTGATTTTTAGTGGAGAATTCTTTCTAAAGTTAAATTTGCACATTTTTTATACAACTTTTTTCCTAAAGAATTCTTGCTAATTGCATGCTTTACAATTGTATGTTTTTTTTTATATTTCATTATTGTTTTGTGTAAACAACTTATTATCGACCACTAACAGTTTATATATTGTGTGCAAATCAAATAAAAATAAAACAAAAACACCTGAAAACATGGTGAATAATCCAGTTGCTTATACTGATTCACTTTCATACATGCACACCTCATCTTGTGATCTGTGTTAAAGGAAACTTAAATTCTAATTTAAAACAATATTTTTTACACAAATGGAAGATAAAATGTATAGAAATGACCCCTTTAATGCAATAAGAATGAAGAATCACAGGCTAAAATATCACAAAAACAAGCTTTAGATGTGAAAAACAACAAAAAATGGGATATCTTTTTGGGAAATCTTTTCACAAAATCTTGACAGGACTTGGTCATTGCGAGTTTAGGTGGATAGGCTGATAGTAGGGAAGACATGATTCCGAGGACGGGTAACAAAATTTGGATACCCGTATATGGTAATCTACGCGAAACTTTAACTTAGAAGAAGTACATAAATATAAGTACATGATGCACCCTGGAAGCGACAAGATGTATCAAAATTTAAAGGGAAAATATTGGTCGCTTGGTATAAAGAAGTCGAAAAATGCAGGACTTGTTTACAAGTTAAGGCCAAACACCAAAAGTCGTCTGGTTAGTTTATGGGCAAGAACTGTTTAAAAATGAAACGATTGTGACTCAAAGGTTTAAAACCTTTTAAGTTGGACGAAATTACTGACCATTTTGAACGAATAACCTCGCATACGAAAAAGAAAGTTTACTCTAAGGGGGTGTTTGAGATTCCTTTTCAAATCTACTTATTGACTTATAACTTACAAAAGTTAATAAGTTATAAGTCATAAGTAAACCCCCCTTACTTTCTGAAAATGACATAAGTAGGGTAAATAAGTTAGGTCTCTCAAACATCTTATCTATACTATATCTATTATCTATACTATATAATAAATAAAGGTTTTTCCATGCCACATGTCACCTCCATATTCATTCTCATCAAATTTTTCCCGCCTCTCTCTCTTATTAAATGCACCTTCTTTTTTTAACAACAATATATATTTAAAGAAAATATTAATTATATTAATAAAACACAATTATTTTAAATTATCACTTATGAAACTTTAAAAATCTAATTATTTAGCTTTTATTTTCAATCAAATAATAAATAAAAAATAAATTACATTAAATAGTATTTAATTTATTTTCGAGACCCAATTATATATTAGTTTTTGCATATTTTGAGTTTTGTTTTTTATTCTTAGTATATGATACATTTTTACATATGTAAAATATACACATAAATATTTAAAAAATTTATTTATTGATATTTTTCACCCGTGTGTATACACGGGATCTAAACTAGTAACTAATAAATAAAAATCATTCAGGACACGTGTCCTCTTCCTAGAGGGTTTTAGCTGCTTTTTCCCGCCCATCGATTATTCAGGACACGCGGATCTAATTTGGGTTAACCAAACCCATTTTACTTAAACTATCTGACCCATTCTGTCTCCTTCAAGGATTAACCCCTTTTACTCCATTGAACCCTAATTCCATTTTCACCATCTCTCGCCGCTCTACAATCTTCATCATCATATCAAACATTAAACTGATAAGATCATCAGGTATGCACTCCTTAATCCGATTCCCCGTGTAGTACCGAAATCCTTTTTCGATTACTTATTTTTTTTGTTTTTGTATGTTCATGCGGATCTTAATCGGATCAAATTGATATGTGTTCTTATCCAACTTCGCTTCCTAATCGCATCAACTCCATTACACAGGTATGTTTTTTCAGATCCAAAACCTAATTCAGATGACGACCGGAACGATTCCATCACCGTCCCTCTGTTTGTTTCAACTGTGTTGTCGTCGGCATCTTCTTCAGCCCAATTTCATTGGTGTAGCCGTGCAGGTTCTTTCTATGACCCATTTTTCTTATTTAGTTTTTTTTTTGCGTCGTTTGGGTTTTCTTGATTGATGTATGACCCTATTGAGATTTAATTTCATCTTCTATCTTAATTAGGGTTCGTATTAGTTGAAGCAAAAGGGTAATTGATTAGGGTTATGTGTTTGTTTTTTATTTGTTTCAGCTTCATTTGATTCGATTGAGAAGTTGTTTTCGTAAGCAAATAATGTAGTTTGTTCAATTGAAGACTTGATCTTTTGTCCCTTTTAACATAGGGTTTTTGAGGATGATGATGTTATAGTTAAATTGGGGAAGTGAAAACTCTAGCAAAGGGATAATGACAAAATTATTCAATGCAATTGAATCATTTTCAAGAATTTCATACAATGGATGCTATATTGCCACTAAAACTCAAAATTTGTAATTGCATGTACTTCCCTTGTGCATCTGGTGGAGGTGAAAGCTGATAACAATCAGGATGAGGAAGGATGAACCCACATATACCAGGTGTTGTAAGTTAACATTTGTTTTTATTATTGTTATTATTGGTTGGATCTTAAGTTTCTTTTTCTAGAATTGTACAACGGTTTTTACTGTATAAGGGTTAAACCTAAATATGCACAATTGTTATCATTTACAAGTGGATGGAGAAAAGTAGTATCTGATATAGGATTAAATATGCATAGTATTTTGGTTTCCAGACTTCTTGATAATTCCACGTATCTCCCTTACTGCTTTTCCTTTTGATATCAATGTGTTTTTTGATAATCCGATTCTCATGCGCAATATCATCCTTACCTCTTTACATACTGATAAGGATGGTACAAATGTCGAATGATCAGGGGAGGATCTAAGCAGTAGCCAGAGGGGGGAAAGGCACCCGCTCAACATTTACCTACTAATGCAATTTTTTTTTAAATCAAGCCCCAAAAAATTTAGGCACCTGGGTTTTATAGTATTAGGCACCCATGTTATATATTATTAGTATGAATGGATGTGATTTTGGAGATGTTGCCATAGTTTTACAGCTTGCTATAAACAGAGTGAGGGAGGAGGGAGACGGGATAAGCCGCAGAAGACAATAGTGAAAGTGAAAAGTGAAATAGAAGGCAAATATAAAATATACATTTAAGTCAACATTTTTTTTTGCAGTCAATGAGTTTGCTTTACTTTTTGCAGAGCACAAAGTTTTGGGTTTTTATTTATTTTTTGATTATTTTTATACTATTTCTTTTTAATATTTTATTTTCTCGCTTGTTGGATTTTTTTCAAGCTCCTTATTATTTTTTTCTCCTTGATTCCACATATAGCTAATTCGTTATAAATTAAGTTACTAAACTTTATTCAACTTTTTTATTAATATTTTTTTTGTTCGAGGATTAGTAAAGTATTTTAAATATTATTTAGAATCAATCTATTTATATTAGTGAGTAACATTGTCACAACCCCCAAATTTATTCACTTAATAAATAAATAAATAATTTAAGGTTGTAACGATTGGTAACATTACACAACAGCGGAAGCTAAATAAAGACTTCTAAAGTGTCGAACACCATTACAGGAACTAAATGAATACGTATACCTAAAGACATACAAGTCTAAATTGACTTGACGTTAAACGACCAAGCATCTTCGTCTTCTAAGGGCTTAATTCAAATGTTTAACCTATTCTAACCGTGCCGTATGTATTACCTGAAAAACATGTTCAAAAATGTCAACGCAATGTTGGTGAGTTCACATGTTTTAAATGAATGCAATTAGGAAAAACCATATTTACGAAATCGTTTGTCAAAAACTATTTATACGAAATCCTTTAGCAAAAACCATTTGCACGAAGTTGTTTGACAAAACTGTTTGTACGGGTACTATTGGCAACATCCTTTGCTCGAAATTCACTGTCAAGACCATTGATACGTATACCGATGGCAAAACCCGTTTCTCGAAATTGACTAGCAATTCCATTGGTACGTATACCATTGGCGAAATCCTTTGCTCGAAATTTACTTTATGCATATGATAAGCAAAACAAGTTAGCGGTTGATTCATCGTTGTCTAGCTAGCACAAACGAATTATGTGATGCACAAGCCTATAACCAAACCTTTAACGAATTCTCGAGTTTTGCCCCCAGCCCATTGTACCTTTAAACAATGAGAAACAACAAGACCTAATATGCAATCATTTGACCCTGTTGGTCAGGTTAGCGCGACTAACCATGATTGGGGGTGTCAACCCGAATAGTACTATTCATATCGATCTACGGCTAAGTCCATAGCTAATGGTTATAGTTCGAAATACCGAGGACCTTTTAGTGTTAACTCATGCTCACAAGGGAATCAGATGCTTGTTTCTCGTTTTCTAGTTATCATACCATTTGAAATTAACATGTCTTTCCCCAAATATAGAAAACAGTAAAAAGGGGCCGTAAAACTCATAAGGAGTTAACCCAAAATATTAATGTTATCCAGGGTGTAAACAATTATGTTTCATTCTTTCAAATATGTCGTATAGGCATGTTCCTCCCCCGATGTTTACAAAACATTAAAAAGCTAAAAGGGGTCGTGAACTCACCTGATAAGCTTTCAACGTGTAAATGCTAGCAAGGCCGATGTGTATGCAAGACTGTCCTAACCGTGACATAACAGTTACAGTTGTCTTAAGACCTTATAATATGATGTCAACATACAAGTTGAACGTGTATAAGATCCACCCAAAATGTTAGAATTGGCGATACATGTGTTACGTTTTGAAAGTGTGACCCGGCGAACCGTTGGTGACTTTGTCATTGAATTTCATGATGCGTGTTCGTATTTATTCACACGTATATACATTATTTATGTTATACAAACAGATGCTTATCCATAGGTTGTCGTATATACATTATGTTAGGTTTTTGGTAGTTATTCACTTCAAACTACAATATTAAGGTAACCCTAGTCTATAGATATTTTCTCGAATTTTAAGTTGTCCGTGTGTCGCCATTTTGATTAACCAAATGAACTCGTTTAGTCATGAAAATTTATAACAAGATACCTACATGTCTTAGGGTTACAGGGATGTATTAATCAACAACTTATGACGTGTTTAAGTTATTTTAAATATTTATTCGGACAAGAGAGGGCAGCAGCATTCGGTTCTGGAGCGTCTTGGGGATTCCTTTTAATTGACTGACCTGGACCCATTTTCATGACCCAAGACCCTACAACTTTTACTATGTGCATAAAATACTAACTTTAGAAAGTGGAATCAACTTGTTTGGAATTGTTATGGCCATGTTATGACCCTCAAAAGTGACACAAAAATTCTGCCAAAAAAGACAGCCTTGATACCTTTTCTCGTATGACCATTTTGGGGTATCAAAACTCAAGGAAATTTTATGAAACCACTTGGGTTGGACTCTTGACTCCTTGTACTTGATTTTAGACCTAATACTCGTCCTTTTTGGTTAGTTTTTGGTTGAGATATGGCCCTCCAAAGTCGAACCTAAGAATCTGGCAGCTTACTGTTTTGGTTCTAAGTTACTCAACATCATCAACTATTCAAATTTTGTACTTTTTTGACTCTTGTTTACCAACTAGTTGATTTTTATGATATGGGTGACATGTTCTAAAAGTCCCAAGTTAGATTTGTCCAAGGATTTACTTTATTCCTTATGTGTTATGTCTATACATCCATATATGTTCAAGATTAAATTTTTAGGGTTTCTTTACTTGTAGATCTAGCTTTTTCACACATGATTTCTCTTCATTTCAAGTTTATTTACATGTGTGACTTATATATTATACATATATATACACACAATAGTTGTTCATAATAATTATAATGTCTATACACATGTTTTTATATCCCAAAAATATAATATCTTTACTTATCGATAGGAAAGTCACCAACAAACTTTCTTTTTGACCAACTTCTCTTATAAAAACAAGTATGTACAAGATGTTTAGGTTTTTGTTTAGATATTTTAGTATGTTTATAAGATATGTACATGTATTTTTAAAGAACACTCATGTTTAAAAGATGAAACCATGTTTTTACTAGTTTTTAAGTAGTTTTCTTTTGGGTGGTGGTTTTATATAACAAAAATACTTGTAATGTTAGTATAAATGAAGGAGATGAAGATGTGTAGACACTCACTTTAAACAAGAAAGGAGAAGGAAAGTTAAAAGGTAGTTCCCAAAGCTTGAATTCTTGCAACAATCACCTTCAAACACTTGAATCTCTTGATTTCTTGTATGAAAGATTAAATGGAGGAAGAAGATGTGTGTGTGTGGTGTGTTGGTCTAGACCCGAGAGAGAAGAGAAAGTGAGACAGAGATTGAAATCTTGATTTGTGGTAGTTTATTTTCTTATATAGTTGGAGATTGGGTGTGGTTTTGACTAAATAATCATCATAATTATGATGATTGTGATAGAGGAGTGGAGTGTTGGACAAGGTTTAATGATGGTGATGGTGTTGTCATGAGGGAGTGGGTAAGGTGAGGGTGAGGTGATGGTAGAGTGTTCAAGTAGTTGAAGGAGAATGGTTCTTAACACCTTTCACATGATTAAGAAGGAAATTTTGATGTGGATGGCCCCTTTGTGGGGTTCTCGGCCGTGAGAGGGACTAAGGGAGGTGGGTTGGGTTTGGTAAATGTCTAGTTAGGTTTAGGTGTAGATATTTGGATCATTAGGAAATTTTGAATCTCACTTAGGGTATTAAACGATAATTTGGTTCGGTTTTATTCCATTTGAGACATACGAGTTAGTATGTAACTAGTTAGTAACTAGTTCAATAATGTATGCTTTATTTATAAGTGACTAAACGCATATATACATTTATATATATTAGGTGGTTGAGTGTTGTGGTAGATAATAGAATAAGTTTCCATAATAATGACGATGTGATTCATGGAGGTTGCTTGCACTTTTGGTCATAATCATGACGACTATGACACTTGAGTGAAGTGTAAGAAAAAGAGTAATCATGATGATCATGTGGTTGTTGTTGATGGTGAAATGATGGTAGTGGTTGATGATAACTCAAACGTGGTACAATACCCGAAATTAGTACCCGCTTTAATATAATATTTGAAGTTGTCAATATAAATAATACATATATATAAATATATATATATATATATATATATATATATATTCTCTTAGTTTAGATGCGGTTACAAACTTGAAGGAAGGCGTTCAAGTTTTCGTATATTTTTAGTTGTAAATGTGTTCGCTCACATTTTATACGCATTTTGAGAGAATAATTCACAACGACAACTAAAAAATGTTTTTACGAGAATATTTATATAATATAATAAAGATTTAGTCTTCGGAACATGATCATTTATTTAGAATAAAATTCTAAATATATATATATATATATTCGTTGTAATAATTAATTGCTATCGTTTGTGTTGTATGTATTTTTACGTCTGCATGAACCGACAATTCTCATAATTATTATGGTATGAAACGATCGATACATTATGTTCACTTAGACTTTTATCGTTCATGCGTATGATTTCGAGTGATTTAGGAAACACGTTAGGTAAACCCGTTTAAGTCGTGTATGTTGTTTCGGAAATGTCGGGTGTCACATTCTCCCCTTATTAAAGAAGTTTCGTCCTCGAAACTTGGACTAAGTTACCCTCTAGGGTTGATTCGCCCTATTCCGAGTAGGGCTTTGTATCCTTAGTCCGTTTCTAGACCATATGGAGAATTGTTGATTTCTATCTACTTAGAGGTCGGTATTTGAAAGTAAAGTGAATACCTCTCCGACTAATGATATCAGATGTGCCGGGACTTGAGATGTTTTAGTATAATGCAACAGTGTATCGGTACCATTGAACATTTGTTATCTCAACATTAGGGTTTAGGAAAATTCTTCGAATATTTCGACAATTGAATAACGTTGGCCATACCCTTGAGGGACAAAGTTTTTGCCAGAATCCTATGAGTCAGGTGGACTATACTCAGTGAAATCACTCCCTGGTATTGAGTGAGTAATTTGAATCCCCAATTTGATGTCGCAGGACTTTCTTATTTGATTACTTTCATAAAGGTGGAATTGTGTGATACTTATCACTGGTACCGAAAGGAAATGGCGCATGTGAATTTTGAATGTATGCTGGCGCATACCCTTCATTTATCTACGCGTTTTAATGCACGAAGTCCAAATCACTATAGATCTTTGAAAGGAAGTACTTGACGAGGTGTTCAGGCTTTAGCGTGAAATCGGATACTTGTTTGTTTCTCATACTCAGTCAATGCCTAGATGCATTCAATCTTTTCAGAATAAAAGATTCTGACTGGTATTTCATCTGTCAAATCCGTATGTAGGTTAAGTCGATTCAATTGAGTTCCAGAAAGTAACCATCTTCGTATGTTATTTCTCTTAATTAACTCGGAATGGTTTAGAGGAGCCATCTTTAGTGGTCTGGGTGGCGAATGAGACAGCTCTAGAAATAGGATTCTTCAGAGACGCGATTTCCTGAGATTGACTTTCGTCTTATCACTCTCGATATTGGAAATTTTATCACGCGCGTTATTCGTATTGATTTCATCACGAAATAGTTGTCAAACCATAATTCGAGAAAATAAAATCTCACAGTAGTATTGAATCATTTGGATTTCTGTAGTTCGTCTACCTTCTAGACAAAGCAGGTGAGGGTGTCAAAGTATTTGAAAATAGTATTGTTGACTTGGCTCAGCAAATACTAAAGATAAGTGAATCTTCATGGGTGTTCAGAAAAGTGAGAATAGGTTTCTAACCAGTTCTAAGATTTAGTGACACAGTTGCATTATTATCAATCTGTTGTAATCGGATAGCAACGATAGATCATAGAAATGATACTTTCTGTTAGTCCCCGTTGTACTTCTCGAAAGTATTTACTGGGATTTCAAACTGTATTCTCATTTTAGGTTTCGTGTCATCTAAAATCTTCCATTAACATGGGCTGTAATGGATTTAAGTTTTTAGGATTTCTTGTGAGCTCTTGCTAGCGAAGGTTGACTTCAATCACCACTTTACCCATTGCTTGCTTCAGCACCTGAGTCGTATCATCATGATTTGTAAATTCATGACCTGACTATCATACCCTCGAGGTTTGCAAGCCATAAAAAGTTCTACGTTTGCTTGGAATAGTCATATTTTGTCTAGGTGAGGAAATAAACAGTGAGACTGTGGGGATGGTCTCATAGAATTAGTGTTTCCCCGAAATGGGCTATGGGTTTGCTGACCCATTAAGTTGGTAGAAAAAGGTTCGGGAGTTTTCAAAATTTGCCAACTATTAGTCATACAGTGTGTCTGCACTTCCCTAGCGTTTGAATGGTATTTCAGTGACTTACCATTACGTATTTCACCCATATTGGTCATAGCCTCAAAGTCCTTAGCACAAGGGTTTAAGTCATAAAATTAAGGTAATGAGTGTTATATGTCGAAAGTTTTCCATTTTTTTTTCCTGAGCCTATGTTAGGAAGTCGTTTCCTAACATTAGATGTTTTTGGGCTTTCTACCTATGGAAGGCTGGGAGTAAGAGTTGTGGGCATGTCTTCCCCTGTAGGCTGAAATCAGAGACTCAGCTAACCAGATGATTCTTGGGGAATTGTAAGTACAGATGAGGTAAAATTATCCACTTGTCTCAAGTCGGGTTTCTACAATACCCTGTAGGTGTCGGGCGTAAGAGGATAAACATGAATTCCCATCCTGTTACAGGAGTTAGTGCAATGCACTTCCGATTAGAAACTTCAAGTAAGTGTGATTCTGGATCGTCAGATAGATATTGAGATTACGCCGCGATTTTCAAATAATAGTGGTGCGATTACTGCAAGTGTTGATTGTTGTTAGGATCGACATAAAGTTTAAGTAAAATCTCACAAGATATGAATCAACAAATAGAAATGGGTAGACTAGATCCTTCGTTGCTCAGGATCCACCAAAGGTTGGTTAAATGGAATTTGAGTTTCTCTGGTTCCTTCATAACCGTAAGAATGTTTCGTGAACATCTAATTGAGGAGTCCGAATTGTTAAGGTCTGACTCATGCTGACCAAAAATTTGGCCACATGCATTGATTAATAAGTAGCGAAATCGAAAAGAGGCAATCTATAGCGCAATCTCAAAAGTTAAAGCAACATTCCATAAGAAATTTCCAAGTTCAGTCTAAATACTGAAGTCAAATCACCAAGAGTAGATCTCTTCAAAGTTATGGTTAACAATTGGCGTGCCAATGAAATTTCTATAAGGGTTTTGGATTTATTTGAATTCCCAGATAAAGGGGTTGATATACATTTCCACATCACTTGTGGTAGTCTGTCACATTACCTGATGCCTTTTGGCTCAACCCTTATGGTTATAGTGATTTTGATCATTAATCGAGTGACTGGGAATTGAGATTAGGGATACAGATTAATCATGAACATTGGCTCGGACAATAAGACTCACTAGAGTTCTTATGCACTGCAAATTATGATTACGTGTGCACCCGTAATGATAATTTACTTTGCATGGTCCCTTCAGTGTTTCTCATATCCTAAGCCCTCCGTCAAATGGATTCTGAAATGTTCATTAGATCGTGTCACCGTATTACACTCTTAAGTAAGAGAGTGTATGTTCTATCGGATTACTATTAATCGTGTGTACCAATACTCATGAATTTGCCGACTAAGGCTACTTTTGAATGGAATTAATGGTAGAGAGACACAACCGGTGTCTTTTAATAACAGGGTGTGTATGGTGGAAGTCAGACACTATGTTTAGGGCAGAGATTCTCAAATTAGTATCGAGCAACTCATGCTCCAAGTTTGTATGTACGTGTGGATCCACATGATCCAGATGAATGTCTGGGTCTCTTGACCCATGGAGTTCTCTCCCGTTTAGTCCTGTTTATCCATATTGGGTTCTCTTCTGTCTGGGCAATCCTGTCTGCCATTTCTCATGGCTAAAGTCTAGGCATCCACTCCGGCAATACATGAAGAGGAGTATTTATATCGCACGTATGTTAGAAAGAAAGTTGACTCCACGGCTGGAGTAGTTGTAGGTGTGGTGCAGTTATAGGTACAGATTCGAGTACGGGTTCGGCTTGTTGTGATGCTAAGATCAGTGGCTAGCGATTACTACCGTCGTCGCCCAACTTTAGCTCGTAACTCGATCTTCTAGGGTTACAGTGTGCCGAGTACCCGTCATCCTTGATTCGTAATCCGAATAGTGACACTTTGTTGAGAAACATCGTAGGTGTCTATTTCTACGTGTTAAGTGTTTGTTACGTGTGCCTCGTAATTGTATTAAGTATTAGTGTAGCTAATGATACCCTAGTGTAACCACATACACTAACGGTCTACACAAGTTGTTCGGTAACGGTTGGAATTTCTATACTCAGGTCTTGGGTGTTCTTAATGTGATGTAAATCTTAGAAATCTTGGTCCCTAATTGAGTCTGGTTAGAGCCTATGTGTCACTAAGGAAACCTAATTCGCTAAAACCATTGGCTCTGATACCAATCTGTCACACCCCCCAAATTTATTCACTTAATAAATAAATAAATAATTTAAGGTTGTAACGATTGGTAACATTACACAACAGCGGAAGCTAAATAAAGACTTCTAAAGTGTTGAACACCATTACAGGAACTAAATGAATACGTAGACCTAAAGACATACAAGTCTAAATTGACTTGACGTTAAACGACCAAGCATCTTCGTCTTCTAAGGCCTTAATTCAAATGTTTAACCTATTCCAACCGTGCTGTATGTATTACCTGAAAAACATGCTCAAAAATGTCAACGCAATGTTGGTGAGTTCACAGGTTTTAAATGAATGCAATTAGGAAAAACCATATTTACGAAATCGTTTGTCAAAAACTATTTATACGAAATCCTTCGGCAAAAACCATTTGCACGAAATTGTTTGACAAAACTGTTTGTACGGGTACTATCGGCAACATCCTTTGCTCGAAATTCACTGTCAAGACCATTGATACGTATACCGATGGCAAAACCCGTTTCTCGAAATTGACTAGCAATTCCATTGGTACGTATACCATTGCCGAAATCCTTTGCTCGAAATTTACTTTATGCATATGATAAGCAAAACAAGTTAGCGGTTGATTCATCGTTGTCTAGCTAGCACAAACGAATTATGTGATGCACAAGCCTAAAACCAAACCTTTAACGAATTCTCGAGTTTTGCCCCAACCCATTGTACCTTTAAACAATGAGAAACAACAAGACCTAATATGCAATCATTTGACCCTACTGGTCAGGTTAGCTCGGCTAACCATGATTGGGGGTGTCAACCCGAATAGTACTATTCATATCTGTCACACCCTGAAATTCCACAGCGGGTTACCCGCGGGTTGTGACTATCAAGGATCATCGGTCCTGGTCATTTTGAACAACCTCTAAATGGTTTTTGAAAAAGTCATTCCATTTGAACATCATTCGAAATACATAAGTTTACAGAGTTTAAGAAAATACGGAATGTAATTGCGGAAGCAAAAGTAATGTATCAAATACAGAAGCATAATGCCTTTAGGTTCCCATAAACCTAAGCTTCTAATGAAAAACATGCTATGAGACTCCAGATATGCAAATCCTAATCCTTGTGCAAGTGCTTAGCGACCTGAGATAAACATGCTTAAAAGTGTCAACACAAGGTTGGTGAGTTCACAGGTTTAAGTGACAGAAAAGAAATGAAAACAGTGTAACAGTAGGAAAATTCTACTCATGATTCGATTGTTGATCAGACAATATGCGATAATAATATAAGCAATTCACCGAAACCGAAGCTAACGAAAAGGATGCTGAAACTTGCATTTTGCCTCTTACGTGCCCAGCACGCAATGGATTAGGTCAATGATGCACCCGTTAGACCTCCAGTCTAAGTTAGCGCGACTAACCCGGGTGGGGGTGGTTAAACCCAATAGTACTATTCATGATTACCTCGCTTGGGAAATAATTAACGGTTCGATTGTGAGAGGACTTTACGTGCGGGAAATGCACCCACTTATATATTAACGTGAAATCAAAGTAACATCATAAAACTATAAAAGTAAGTTTGAGCATGTATCTCCCCCAGTGGAAAATAAGTAAAATGGGGCCGTGAAAACTCACCTGGAAATGCGGTGAATGAGAAATGAAAGCAACAAGAGAAATCGAGTAACTCCGGGTAACCGACCTAACCGAGCCCTAGGAAATAGTAAGGCTATAAGGTCTATGAAAGTAAACATGGTTTATGTAACCACATTCATCCAAACGACTCAACGTTGAAAGGTTACATTGACGTTTTGAAAAGGTTTGACCAAAGTCGACCGAGGTTTGACCAAAGTTTGACCAACTTTGACCAAGGTTGACTAATGTTGTCCAATGTTGACCAATTGTTGACTAATGTTGACTAATGTTGACCATTGTTGACTAATGTGACACGACGACCCGTTGGTGACACATGGTGAACATATGAACTAGTATCACATAGGTGACATGTAAGTAACACATAAGTAGCATATAAGTAACATATAAGTAACACCTTATGACATAACATACGTGCTTCAAGTAATTGCATAAGTATGTAACTTCTCATAAGTCATATAGTTTGTATATGTTCAGGTCATAAATAGTAACACATAACTCCATGTAGTTGCATAAGTAACATGTGACAAGTAACATGGCATTTGTACATCCTTATCATATAGTTCATACATTTAGCACATCATCCACATAGGTTACGTCATTACACTAATAACCTAACAACAATATTTTAATCTATTTGAATAAGTAACATAACATGTCATTCATAACCCATAGTCCTTAACATAGCAAAGTTTCCCGTTTTAGAC
Source organism: Smallanthus sonchifolius (assembly GCA_023525975.1). Classification (NCBI taxonomy): domain Eukaryota; kingdom Viridiplantae; phylum Streptophyta; class Magnoliopsida; order Asterales; family Asteraceae; genus Smallanthus; species Smallanthus sonchifolius. The sequence goes on from CM042042.1 coordinate 1,366,020, forward strand.
AATTAGGGTTTCTAGTGCACTTTAGGTGTCATGGCTTAACTAAACAAGTTATACATGTTATCATACTAGTAACATATCATAAACATGATTCTATACATGCACTTTCTATTTCAAGCAATGGAGAAGTTCCAAAACCAACAAAGTTTCCTTATTTAGCAAGGTCTTCCAAAACACGTCATTATACAACTCTAATTCACATATTCTTGTATAAGTCATCTATTCATATAGTATTAAAGCCATTTAATTCATTTTAAACATTTATAACCTACACATACAAAATGTGAAAAATTAAAGTTTCCTTTTTAGGAAAGTGGTCCAAACGACCTTCTACACATGTGCAACTTCAAATAACTCTTCGTACTACTTTAATACATGTTATAGAATCATAATATCAAGTTTTTATCCATTAGAACTCTCTAACACGAAATATGCAAAATTAAAGTTTCCTTATATAGTAAGTTGTCCATAACCGAGTGTAAAACAACATTTCAACAAAAACAAAAAAAAAATTATATTTCCTATCTATTCTACTATTATGTGTACCATTTAAACTATCAAACATATCACACATCCAATTTTGCAAAAATGCATCCAACAAAGTTTCTATAAATAGAAACGAGCAAATATCAACCTAAACAAGTATTTCAAATCATAAAATGTGCATATATGTGTCAACAACCTTATTTTATGAAAACTTTTGATTAAAAAAAAGTATTAGAACACTTGAACCAACAAAAATCATTTGGATGAGTGGGGTACTACACTTGGCCGAAAAAATGAAGAAAATATGGATAATTTCTTACCAAACTCAAGTATGTTGAATAAAAGATGGAGCTTCTTCACTTGAACACCTTGGATTAGCTCTTAGAATGCTTGGATTGCTTGAACAAAGTTTGAAGATGGTGGCTAGGTGGTGTATGGGTGGCGGCCGAAACAAGAGAGAGGAGAGGGAGAGAGTGTTTTTAGGTTTAGGGTAAAAATGAAGGAGTGTGGGGGTTTAGGGTGGTTTTAGTGAAATGGTATTTGGGCTTTTCATTCTTTTAAGGCTTTTTACACAAGGTATGGGCTTCTAAAGGACTAAAATAAATTAAAAGCTGAATTATTTTAGCCCAAGTAATAAAACCATTATTTTTATAAAATCCAATTTAGTGTTGTTGGCACATATCGCGTATTTGCTTAAAAAGGGTTAAAATAAAAGTTGTTCTAAAAATTCCGGAAAAATTCATATAAGCATGAAATAGTAAATCACAGTATTACATATAATTTTTGCACACAAATTATATGCCTAAATATTATTTCTAAAATTCACCAACGTTCGTGTGACAGGACGCGTGTGTGACCCGGTAATCCGCCCGATTACCGATGCATGTAATGAAATGAAACGAATGGACTTGATATGTGAAATATGTACTTAATTACTCTATAATTAAGTATGATGCAAGTGAAATCATTTGAATTCAAGTAATAGTCGGGTGTGGATATTAACCTGAATTTGCCGGGTATCACAATATCGATCTACGGCTAAGTCCATAGCTAATGGTTATAGTTCGAAATACCGAGGACCTTTTAGTGTTAACTCATGCTCACAAGGGAATCAGATGCTTGTTTCTCGTTTTCTAGTTATCATACCATTTGAAATTAACATGTCTTTCCCCAAATATAGAAAACAGTAAAAAGGGGCCGTAAAACTCATAAGGAGTTAACCCAAAATATTAATGTTATCCAGGGTGTAAACAATTATGTTTCATTCTTTCAAATATGTCGTATAGGCATGTTCCTCCCCCGATGTTTACAAAACATTAAAAAGCTAAAAGGGGCCGTGAACTCACCTGATAAGCTTTCAACGTGTAAATGCTAGCAAGGCCGATGTGTATGCAAGACTGTCCTAACCGTGACCTAACAGTTACAGTTGTCTTAAGACCTTATAATATGATGTCAACATACAAGTTGAACGTGTATAAGATCCACCCAAAATGTTAGAATTGGCGATACATGTGTTACGTTTTGAAAGTGTGACCCGACGAACCGTTGGTGACTTTGTCATTGAATTTCATGATGCGTGTTCGTATTTATTCACACGTATATACATTATTTATGTTATACAAACAGATGCTTATCCATAGGTTGTCGTATATACATTATGTTAGGTTTTTGGTATTTATTCACTTCAAACTACAATATTAAGGTAACCCTAGTCTATAGATATTTTCCCGAATTTTAAGTTGTCCGTGTGTCGCCATTTTGATTAACCAAATGAACTCGTTTAGTCATGAAAATTTATACCAAGATACCTACATGTCTTAGGGTTACAGGGATGTATTAATCAACAACTTATGACATGTTTAAGTTATTTTAAATATTTATTCGGACAAGAGAGGGCAGCAGCATTCGGTTCTAGAGTGTCTTGGGGATTCCTTTTAATTGACTGACCTGGACCCATTTTCATGACCCAAGACCCTACAACTTTTACTATGTGCATAAAATACTAACTTTAGAAAGTGGAATCAACTTGTTTGGAATTGTTATGGCCATGTTATGACCCTCAAAAGTGACACAAAAATTCTGCCAAAAAAGACAGCCTTGATACCTTTTCTCGTATGACCATTTTGGGGTATCAAAACTCAAGGAAATTTTATGAAACCACTTGGGTTGGACTCTTGACTCCTTGTACTTGATTTTAGACCTAATACTCGTCCTTTTTGGTTAGTTTTTGGTTGAGATATGGCCCTCCAAAGTCGGACCTAAGAATCTGGCAGCTTACTGTTTTGGTTCTAAGTTACTCAACATCATCAACTATTCAAATTTTGTACTTTTTTGACTCTTGTTTACCAACTAGTTGATTTTTATGATATGGGTGACATGTTCTAAAAGTCCCAAGTTAGATTTGTCCAAGGATTTACTTTATTCCTTATGTGTTATGTCTATACATCCATATATGTTCAAGATTAAATTTTTAGGGTTTCTTTACTTGTAGATCTAGCTTTTTCACACATGATTTCTCTTCATTTCAAGTTTATTTACATGTGTGACTTATATATTATACATATATATACACACAATAGTTGTTCATAATAATTATAATGTCTATACACATGTTTTTATATCCCAAAAATATAATATCTTTACTTATCGATAGGAAAGTCACCAACAAACTTTCTTTTTGACCAACTTCTCTTATAAAAACAAGTATGTACAAGATGTTTAGGATTTTGTTTAGAGATTTTAGTATTTTTATAAGATATGTACATGTATTTTTAAAGAACACTCATGTTTAAAAGATGAAACCATGTTTTTACTAGTTTTTAAGTAGTTTTCTTTTGGGTGGTGGTTTTATACAACAAAAATACTTGTAATGTTAGTATAAATGAAGGAGATGAAGATGTGTAGACACTTACTTTAAACAAGAAAGGAGAAGGAAAGTTAAAAGGTAGTTCCCAAAGTTTGAATTCTTGCAACAATCACCTTCAAACACTTGAATCTCTTGATTTCTTGTATGAAAGATTGAATGGAGGAAGAAGATGTGTGTGTGTGGTGTGTTGGTCTAGACCCGAGAGAGAAGAGAAAGTGAGACAGAGATTGAAATCTTGATTTGTGGTAGTTTATTTTCTTATATAGTTGGAGATTGGATGTGGTTTTGACTAAATAATCATCATAATTATGATGATTGTGATAGATGAGTGGAATGTTGGACAAGGTTTAATGATGGTGATGATGTTGTCATGAGGGAGTGGGTAAGGTGAGGGTGAGGTGATGGTAGAGTGTTCAAGTAGTTGAAGGAGAATGATTCTTAACACCTTTCACATGATTAAGAAGGAAATTTTGATGTGGATGGCCCCTTTGTGGGGTTCTCGGCCGTGAGAGGGACTAAGGGAGGTGGGTTGGGTTTGGTAAATGTCTAGTTAGGTTTAGGTGTAGATATTTGGATCATTAGGAATTTTTGAATCTCACTTAGGGTATTAAACGATAATTTGGTTCGGTTTTATTCTATTAGAGACATACGAGTTAGTATGTAACTAGTTCAATAATGTATGCTTTATTTATAAGTGACTAAACGCATATATACATTTATATATATTAGGTGGTTGAGTGTTGTGGTAGATAATAGAATAAGTTTCCATAATAATGACGATGTGATTTATGGAGGTTGCTTGCACTCTTGGTCATAATCATGACGACTATGGCACTTGAGTGGAGTGTAAGAAAAAGGGTAATCATGATGATCATGTGGTTGTTGTTGATGGTGAAATGATGGTAGTGGTTGATGATAACTCAAACGTGGTACAATACCCGAAATTAGTACCCACTTTAATATAATATTTGAAGTTGTCAATATATATAATACGTATATATATATATATATATATATATATATATATATATATATATATATATATATATATATATATATATATATATATATTCTCTTAGTTTAGATGCGGTTACAAACTTAAAGGAAGGCGTTCAAGTTTTCGTATATTTTTAGTTGTAAATGTGTTCGCTCACATTTTATACGCATCTTGAGAGAATAATTCACAACGACAACTAAAAAATGTTTTTACGAGAATCTTTATATAATATAATAAAGATTTAGTCTTCGGAACATGATCATTTATTTAGAATAAAATTCTAAATATATATATATATATATATATATATATATATATATATATATATATATATATATATATATATATATATATATATATATATAGGGGAAGGATCAAGAGAAAACCACAAAGTTAGGCGAAAACCAAGAAAACCACTAAAACAATGTGTAATACTATGGGTTACGTATACGTAACCACAATTTTTTTGTTTTCTGTTTACGTATACGTAACACTATGGGTTACGTATACGTAAGCCAATATTTAAATGATTTTTTGGTAAAAACTTGTAATATTACATTTATACTCTTATAAAAAATAAAAATAAAATAAAATAAAAAATAAATATAACTATATTATTGACTAAAATTGATTTTTTTAGTGGTTTTCTCGGTTTTTGCCTAACTATTGGTTTTCTCTGGAACCCACCCCTATATATATATATATATATATATATATATATATATATTCGTTGTAATAACTAATTGCTATCGTTTGTGTTGTATGTATTTTTACGTCTGCATGAACCGACAATTCTCATAATTATTATGGTAGAAACGATCGATACATTATGTTCACTTAGACTTTTATCGTTCATGCGTATGATTTCGAGTGATTTAGGAAACACGTTAGGTAAACCCGTTTAAGTCGTGTACGATGTTTCGGAAATGTCGGGTGTCACAAACATGCACCCCGTCGGCCATTCGAGGCCCTCGAGCAATCGTCGTACGAGCGTAAAATGTTAGTAATTCGAATTCTTTCGTGATCTTCCATTATTTTTGTTGAGTTGCTTAATATACACGTTTCATGTGCTTTTAGCGATGTGGGTTCCGATGAATTTTAGCATCTTTCGTCAAATAAACTATCGTTATTTGACAAGCTTTTAGCAGTTCGTTTTTACGCCAATATATCGATGAAAAATCCTACATCCACCTTTACTTGGTGTTCACTGTTTTAGTTGCTTAGCAAAAGCTTGTCAAATAACGATAGTTGACCCGTTTTGAATGGTCAATTTTTGCACCCGCTGACAAAAAATCATGGATCTTCCACTGCGAATGATTCTGTCATATTTTCATGGATTCTTCAAAAGAACGTCTGGTATTAATCCTAATCCAATCTATCTTTTTATTTACATAGTTTTTTTATTAACCTCAAGTATCTGATGGTATTTTTGTTATTATAGCTGTTAAAATATATTTAATCCTTTCTAATGATGAATGATTGAAACGTTGTTTAGAAATTACTTTACGTTGTCATAGTTATCATGTCTATCGCTTTTTATATGTTTTCCTTAATTGTTTCAGTTATTGACTTTCAATATCATCAAAAACAACATTGGTCCTCATCGGAAGAATGGTTTATTTGCAATCATTATGAATGAATGGTATTCTTGCAAATTTAAGATCACAAAAAATGGTACCAGCTATTTCTTTTCGGATGGCTGGAACAAATTGGTTGATGATATCCAAATAGAATGGGGCTGTTTTATTGTATTTCGATATTTGTACCAATACACTTTTTAGATGAACCTCTTTAATCTAGACGGATGTGAGCTGAAGTTACCAAAGCCAGAATGTGTTCAGGAGGAAACAGAAGTGTACCAAAGGAGTATATCAAAAATGGTAATTTTTTAACCCTGATTCAATAATTAAAGATATTTTCATATGCATATTCAAGTTTTTTGATACTATTATGTTAATGAAAAAAGGTTTGTGTTAATTGTAAATAAAGTAATAATTGTTTTTATATTATTTTAGATAGTAACAGTCAATGATGAAGAAGAGTTTTATGAAGGTAATGTTGTGTTTGATGCTGGTTTACATGAATCTAATGTTGATGAACCTTCCGTTTTTCAATTCAGTAAAACTGCTTCAAACTGTTTGCTAATTTTTTAACCATGTCTGTCGTTTATAAATATTTACATAATTATATTAACTATTTTGATAATAGTTAATGTTACAATGAATAGTGTATTGATTGTAAATAATTTATTATCTGCCTTTATTTAATTATATAGCATCTATCATATAGAACATTGCTGAGATGGTTGGATTTACTCCTGGTCAAAAGATTCGCATACAAAATCTTAAAGGAACTGAATACCTAATGCAAGTTAGGAAAGAGAAATCAAGAACCTATGAAAGGTATGCTGTAACCGGATGGGCTGACTACATGAGGTCTAATGGTATATCACATGGTGAAATTTGCAGTTTTACTTATCACCATTTTGATGGTACGTTGTTCATAACTGAGGTTACCAAAAAGTAGTTGCGTTACTTTTAGACAAAGTTTTTATCTTTTGGTTGACATTATGTTTTGGGTATTAATATTTTGAACTAGGATGCTATGTTGTCAAAATGTTGACAATTCTTTCCAAAAATTGTAAATATAAAGAATAAATCGTTAATTGCTCATGTCACTTAATAGAACAAATTTGATTCCAAATTTGTAGTCATAAAGTTTTAAATATTCGGTATTATGTTTCCTTTAAAGGTTTTTTTCATTATTTCATTATAAGTTAATAATTTAGACTGTTTTGAAAATTTAATTCAAAATAATAATTTCTTTCCAAAATTGTAAATATAAAGACTAAAACGTTAATTGCTTATGCCATACAATAGAATAAATTTGATTCCAAAATTGTATAGTAAAAAAGTATTAATTATTGTTATTATGTTTCCTTTTAAGGTTTTTTTTCATTATTTCATTATAAGTTAATACTTTATTATTTGGAAATACTAGGAATTCAGCCTATTTTAGAATCAATTTTAGTAACAAAAATAATAATTATTAATTTCTTTTCAAAATTGTAAATTTAAAGAATAAATCATTTCTTGCTTAGGTGTCGGAATACAATTATAGTTTGATTCCATATATTTTCTGTTCAAAAACTATCGCTTAATTGTTCTTATGTTTCCATATTTGTATTCAATATATTTTAATCACTTTCCTAAAATCTAAGATATTTGTCTCTAATTTGGACACCTTAACTTTGAAAATAAATTAATTACTATTTTCCTAAACAACCATTTCCCTAATTGTAATATTCTAACTCCTTATAAATACATATTAACATTCTCGAATTTAGACATACTAATAATACACAACAGATTTTCAAAGGTTCGAAGTATTCTAACAAGATTTGTTTATTTTCTACTCCTTTTATTAATCATAAATAATTAACATTTCTATTCTCCAAGTTTTGATATTTAATTCATTACTAATACGAAATGTGTTATTCCAATTTTTCACATATTAATTTTACATGCTTGTGGCAGAGACGGAGACCAATGAATAAGGATTCAAAAGTAGACAACAAAACTTTGATCACGACACATACTCAATTGAGATGATACTCATTGATGAGATGGTGTCATTAATTTATTTTTTCTGTTGTTATTTGTTATTATTTATTTTTAAAAAATATTAAAATAATATAAAAGTTGCACATTAGTTTTTTAGAATATTTAAGGTATTTACATTGCTTTCTAAACATTTGGTACTAGAACGTTTATTCTAATAATTAATATGATACCTTCAGATAAAAAGATTTCTTTCAAATTACAAGGAAGACAATTTCCAATATCAGTATACTTTGCAATGACGATTAATAAAAGCTTGCGACAATCACTATCCAGAGTAGAGATGGAGTAAAGTTACTAATATTAGACAAAGATGGTAATTTTACAAATCAAACATAAAATGTTGTCTACAAGAAAATATTTAGAGATTTATGATTTTTTTTTAGTTTTTTGAATTATATTGTTATTTTTGTATTTGCTTATTTAATAAAGAAAGAAATGTTATGTTTTATCTTTTGTTTTGTTTATGTACTTTTTTATGTATAACCCGTGTAATACACGGGTACATAACCTAGTAATAAATAAAGGTTTTCTAGTGACACGTGTCGTCTCCATATTCATTCTCACCATTTTTTTTCACGACTCTCTCTCTTATTTAATGCAATTTCATATTTTAATAATAATAATTTTTAAATAAAATTATAATTATACTAATAAAACACATTTATTTTTAATTATCCCTTATTATAAGAAACTTTGAAATTTATTTATGTAACTTTTATTTCAATTAAATAGTAGTGAAAGTTAAATTATATTTCTGAAACCCAATTATATATTAATTTTTACATATTTTGAGTTTGTTTATATCCTTAGTATATGTAATATATTTTTAAACATGTAAAATATATACATAAAGATTTAAAATTTTTATATATTGATGTGTTTCACCCCGTGTGTAGACACGGGATCTAAACTAGTTAACTTATATAAGTTACTAAGTCAATATGTAGGGTAAATAAGTAATCCCAAACACCCCCTAAAATGACTTATTCCAGATTACTTTTGTTAATCATAAAACATATATTAAAATTAATTCAAGAGCGTGAATACTCCAAAAAAAAAAAGGAAAAAGTTATACGAATTTCAATAAAAACTAACCGTTTATGATTTATCATATCCGACTGATTTGTTTTAACAATTTCTATCAAGTCACTATAGCACATGATGATATCTCCTCAAGTCCTTAACTAACTCCTTAATTTTATGCTTTTAGTAAATCGACATATATGTTATTACAGAAGAATTTTCAAAATTATATACACAACTAACTATTTACAACAGAATTCTACTATCGAAAAAAGGTCGCAAATTAGCGATCGACTTGCGACCAAAAAATAGAACGGTCACAAATTTAGTGACAAAACCCGTTTCGATCGGGGAACAACATTAATTTTGCGACCTTTTAAATTCGTTCCTGGAATTTACGACCATTATATTTAGTGGTAAAACGGCCGAAAAATAGAAAAAAAATTATAAAAGAAAGTTTAAATTAAGTTGCAAACCTGTTGTAAATTTGTTAAAAGAATAAATAAAAATTTAAAGTCTATAGTAAAATTATCGACTGTTTCATTTTAATTTAGAATATTAAAAAAAAACGTAATAAAGTTAACTATAACTGTCGGTCTTGAATTTATGAAAGAAGATAAATTAAAATTAAAACTGAAATTCAAGTTATAAAAAAGTGGTAAAATTTATGAGTGTTTCAATTTAAAGAAAACAGTTGAAAAAAAAGATAATAAATTTCAATTTAATTGTTGGTCTCCAAAAATCTAGAGCAACCATAAAATGATACTACAAGCACCGGTTCTCGATAGACTCGGTTTTGACTTGAAATATTGGAACTTATCCAAAACTTACGGGTAGGGTGGGTTCCGAAAGAACCGGTTTTTAAGAAAAACCAGTTCCGGTTTTTTTGTTCACCTCTACTGATGGGCTTACATGGAAAGAATTTAATATAATATAAAACCCCAAAAATTCTTGATATTTTTAGACAATTGAACTTTGATCCGAGCCCATGTTTTAGACTCAGTGGTTGGGCCAGACCATGCTGAATCGGTCATGGCCTACTCGTTGGCTACAAAATGTTCATGAATCAAATTGATTTTTATATTACATAATAGTTATATACTCATGGAGTTTTTTAATAGAAAAATAAAAATATAATAATATGTAAAATAAAAAATAAATTTATTTGTTTCCTTAATTAAGTAATAGTTATAATTCAAATTTTATATTATTTAAAAAAACATTAACATAATTAATTTTCAAAATTTAAAATAGGAAAAATTAAATGATTTTTGTGAGAAAAAATATGGTGATGACATGTGGCATTTTTGGAATCATTTATTAGAATAAGGATGTGAAGAATTCTTTCTAAAGTTAAATTTACACATTTTTTATACAACTTTTTTCTAAAGAATTTTTGCTAATTGCATGCTTTACAATTGTATGCTTTTTTTTTTATATATTTCATTATTGTTTTGTGTAAACAACTTATTATCGACCACTAACAGTTTATATATTGTGTGCAAATCAAATAAAATTAAAACTAAAACAACGACTCTTATGACGTTTCATACATTTAATTAATTTCATAAATACAAAAAAAATCACAACTCCATTTATTATACATAGAATATTCTTTAAATAAAACAATAATAATAATAAAATCCATGTACATATGATATCGGACTTTTCAATTACAAATCATTTATTCTTGAGCAAATGAGCTTTAAACATATAAAAGTAATAATAATTCAAGATGTATCAAAACTATAATAATATCTACCGAGTAAATCAAAGGCCAGAAGTGAAGGGTACGTTGGTCGCAGGCAACCACGAACCGCCAGCAATGAAGTTCCCAACCGTAAACTTTGCGGCCTCGGCGGCGCTAGTGATCACACGGTATCCCTTCCAACTAACTCTATTTGCGGTTGATGAACCCGGGCCCGTGTTCATGTACTCTCCATAGTACAACGTGTCGAGCGCGAAATTACCGCTCCAAGGCATCCAGCCCGCAGGGTCCACTAGACTGTCAAGGAATGTTTTGAGAAACACGGTCCTCGAATATTGCTTCCACGGTCTACCAAGATACGTCTTAACGGACCCCGAGGCCCCTTTTAGGTCTGACGCGGCTGTGACACGACAGTTTTCGATTGAGATTCCAGTGTTCTGATTTGGATCGGTTCGGCCTTGTGCGGTCACAGTGTTGGTCCTGTTAGGAGGGTTACGGGCATAAATGTTGCAGTTTTGAAACACCACGGCTGCGTTGCCAAAAATGAAATCGACTGTCCCGTATATGTCACATTCTTTGTAGAATTGTCTGTCCGAGTGGACGTAGAGCGTGTCTTGGTAGCCTTCAAAGCTGCATTGGTAGAACACCGAAAGATCTGATCCGCTTCGGAGTGCTACGGCCTGGTGGTTTTGTGGTCCTGCCGTGTTTCTAAACGTGATGCCACGACCGATAAATCCGTCTCCCACGACAGCTGATTTCATGAAAAAAAAGATAGTAAGTAAAACTATGACCTTGTACATCTATCGGTAATAAGTTAAAAACATGCCATCGCTATTCTACCAGTAAAGAGTAAAACAGTGACCTTGTACATTTTTTCGGTATACGTCAGTAATATTCGTCGGTATTCTGTCAGAAACTGAATTACCCACGACCAAATTCACGACGGTTTATCACAGACAGATTTTCGACGGAGTCGTTTGTCGGTGATACTAAAGTTTTCTAGCACTGTGTCCAAATCGGTTAATAAAATATGGTGTTTTTTAATTTTGTAGCATCAATATTATACAATATATAATATGTTTCAATCGTTTTCCTTGTTACAATATAACCTTTGAAAAAGCATGCATGATTAATTAAAGAAATCAATACATAATTAAAGATTCATCAAGTGGTTATGAGGTTCTTTGAATTATGCTTACCAACAGTGGCTGATTTGAAAGTCGTAGTACCTCCTCCGACACTTTTGCTTCCGGTTATGATTGTTTTTCCAATACCATCTCCGACTAACATTATGTTCGTCAACTTAGTTCCAATTTCAATATTCTCATTGTAAGTACCCGCCTTCACGTATATCACATACCTACCACTACCCGATCTCTTTCCGGCTGCGGCTACGGCCTCGCCTATCGTCTTATAGTTCCCCGAACCATCTTGAGCCACCACAATATTAGCCTGAGAAGATGGGTTTGAAGATTGTAACAGCTTCCGATCACCGGGTTTCACCCAGTTCGGAAACCCTTGTCGGTAACTAGGCGGGGATCCGCCTTTATTCATGGATAGTGCATTGCTAATCATAGAAGTTACATTATTTTTCATTAGTGGCAACATGTAGCCACCAACACCTAGCTCTTGAAACCCATCTACACATGTTTGTAGATTTGTGAGAGCCGTGCTGAGCCAGGTTTGCATCTCATACTGGTTGCACGGCTTTCGAGGATCAACAGTTTTGTTGATTCTCTGGATTGTGTTTTCGTAAAGCTCAACACAATCTTCCCATGCAGCTTTTTCGAGCTTGTTACGACATTTTGTGCCGAGCCCGCGAGTGCTTGACTCGGCGTGCTCGGCTCGCTCTAGGGTCACCTTTATTAATGCCTTAATGAAGTCGGGTTTCTGTTTTACCGGACCCGAATTTTGGTTGTTGGCCAAAAAGTATTCGCATGTTTCCGGGTGAGGTGTTTGGCCGCACCATGACGCGATCTCGGATTTCTCGTATCCGTAGGCGACCGGAGAGAGGAAAAGGAACATACATGAAATTAGGGTTGCTAAAAGGGGAAATGTTGTCATCTTAACAAAGCAAATTGTTTAATTAGAGAGGGTTTTGGATTGTGGTGAGTTTGCATGCAAAGGGCTGGTTTATATAGAGAATGGAATCAAGCCAAGGGGTGCACCACTAGACCTTTTTCATATGTAGTCAGCTGGCTAGGTCCAATACAAGGAGTGCCAACTTTCCATTTTAAATTTAAACCTTTTTATATTAAAAAGAAATTTGAATTTTGTAGTATACATTTTGATACAAGATAAGTTCAATTTGACTCAAGATAAGTTCAATTTGACTATTTCTCATATATGTTTTTCTTAAATTACTTAGTCATTACAAATTAACATATATGATCAATTGTATATATTCCTAGTCTTTAGAAAAGTATAAAAGGGTTTATAGAGAAAATGCATGCAAGAAAAGTATACCCTTGACTTTTATTTAATAACAAGATTTTACAAAAGAACGAAAGAGATACTTTAATTAATTATAACAAGTGTTAATATTTAAAAAGTGAAATTAATTAACCGGCATAGAAAGGTACACATATATATAGTCGAGATAATTTCATTTTTCTTTTGAAAATTAACAATTTAACGATCTTATTTGCTTTTATTTTGAAAAAAATTAAGGTTGGGGCTTACAATTGAAATGTTGTATTTGTATTATTCATACATTCAATTCTTATGTTAGGCATATTTCATAATCAGTCGTTTTAATTTGATAATTATAATTTTATTTTATTTTATTTTAGTTGGATGATTATATTTGAATGTTTTTTTAATGGACAACAAACAATTTCATTAGAAAGGGAACTAATAGCAAGATGCTAGACTCAAATAGTTACATCCACTAGATACACAAACCAAAAAGTGTTAGACTGTCGATACAAGAAATATTAAACATACGCCACTCTTCCTAGGTTAAGGTTGTTGCCCTCGATCGATTCCTTAAGAAAGCCAAGAACTTTAATGTCTTCGACAAACTTCACTAGTGAAATAGACTTTTGATTGAATACTATATCATTGCGCACCTTCCACACGCATCACAACGTTGTCTTCTTGATGACCGAGCAGTCTGTGTCGTATAGCATAGCTGGTCTAACAGCAAGCCTATAAAATTCCTATTTTAATTTAGATGGGAACCCTCCTGTCGCACAATTATCAACAAGAACCTCCTTGACTCCCCTTATACAAGTGTATATGTATGTATTACTCCCTTTATACAAGTGTGGGAGATTTATTTTGATAAGAAATGTCATAAATTAAATTGTGTTATCTTTTCGTAATCTTGATTTCAAATTTTCCTAGCTAGTGGATCATATTTTGTGCATGTGATGATGACAATCGAAAGGAAGCACGTAATTTTGTAAGTCGCTAAAGTGGTGCCACAATTTTATTGGTGAAAGGAGGCTTTGGAATAACCTTTTTTGCGTGACGACTTTTATTATGTTCCTGCGGATTTATCAAAAGAAATAAAGCCGCAAACACAAAATCTTATCCCCAAACATATTTCTGATTTGTTATAGAAGTTATATTTCAAAGTGTTTTACTTTATACTAGCGACATTATATCCTTTGAATCTGCATATCACCGATCGTCAACTCTCTAGTCTTTATTATGATATGGAATGAGTGAGTATAGGTTGTTTATATTAGCAACCGGACTCAAAACCTGATAAAATGTTACTATAAGTTGTAACTGAAAAAAACAGTTACAAAATTTACAAGCTTTTTGCGGCTAAACATGAACAATCGTAAAATAATTAGCAACCAAAACTTAACAAAAAAAAGTTACACAACAGACGCAAGTTTTACGACCGTTAGATTCAATCACGAAACGGACACAAAATTAATAAAATATAATTAATTAAATAGTGTATTATTATGTTGTTTATATTAAAAGAATAAAAAAATTAAGAGAAAAACAAAACAAAACAATAAGAGATTTTTTAAAGTTAAAAGTATTTACTTAGCTACCTAAATATACAATACTAACATTTTTCAAAATTAGTTGGTAAATACTTTCTTACGTGTATAATCTAGAAAAAGTTAGTAAAATTCTTTATACCCAAGCTGGTTCAACAACTCAAGAACCGTTTCACAGGTTCAACCGCCACTCGTTAAAACGAAGGGTCGGTTTAACCCGTGTCAACCGCCACTCGTTAAAACGAAGGGTCGGTTTAACCCGTGTCAACCGACCCGATTGAGGACCTGTATAGTGTTCCAGTTTTAATTCAGAACATTGCTTTGAAACATTAAAAAGACTTGTACTGTATGCCTATATAAGCTGTAATATATAGAATAGAAGTCAAAGATGACCAGTTATAACATAGGTCATGATTTTAGAATATATTATGTACACCTACAACCAGTTTGAAAGGTTCAAAACCAGATATCTGAGATATTGTCAAAAGATTTACTTTATGCTTATTTATACTTTTTTTATTATAATTTATAAGTTAAATAGTCAGTGAAAAGAAAATAAACACATTATACTGTTTTAAAAAAAAATAGACAAAATGGAAGATTCCATGCATATGATTTGATGGGGGTAAATTCTTGGTAGCAAGTCGCCATCTTGCTGATGTTGTCAGCTTACATATAATATTAATATAATTTTGATAGTTTATATTTGAAGGGGACGCTTCTTTACACCATGTTTTCATAGTCATCTTTCACCTTTAGCATTTTCAGCCATATCACCACACCTTCCTCTCCTCCGTCTTTCATCTATTTTATATATTTTTTTAATATATTATAGAGACTGGGAAAAAAGAAAGAGAGATAAAGAGACGAGGAAGAGAGAGAGAGAGTCTCCAGTGATGGACAGTGATTATGCAGTGTAAAATCAAGGATTGAATTGATAAACATAAACATATAATTATGATGAATAAGTCTCACACGTTTATTACTAAGAAAATGTCTCTCAAAAACTGATTACATAATGTTTAACCATAACTTGGTTGATATATACTAACCCTAACTTGTTAGACAAGACATTAATAAAACCCTAACTGCAATCTCTTAAACGCATTAACGCGTTTAATGAATTCCATGGACCCATCGGGTTGGGCCCTCCGCCTACTCGTGTTGGCCCTAATAACCGGAAATTACCAACAATTACCCCCTGATTTCCGACTCGAAGCTAGGTGGTTTTCAACTCCAAATTCACCCCCTAATTTCCGATTTGAAACTAGGTGGTCTTTAACTCCAAGCTTGCATCCTTGCCCTTGATTCTCCCGGAAGTGTCACATTATTGATCTCCATCGACCTGTGGTAATATTGTACTCAATATAATTAAGATAAAAAGATGCTCGATTTTATGGTGTAATTTTTTTTACTATAACAATATTGTAGTTAAATTAAAAATAAAAAAATGCTCGATTTTATGGTGTAATTTATTTTAAAATTATAACGTATAAAACGTTATTAAGGTTTTAAAATTAAGAGGGGATACTTTTTTACTTTTCATATAAAAAATGAGTTTATTTTTTTATTTTTCTCCCTGTATATAAGTAAATAATAAAAAGAATTAAAAAATTATCTGTTGATCACCATATGAGTTTAAGTTATAAAATTATTTTATTGTATGATTATTTGCTACACATGTAAGAGTTTAAGGCAAGCACGTAATAAAGCGTTGGAATATAGGTGTCGAAACCGTTGGTTTGCATGGTGGATTTTGATAACGTATATGATCTTTGTTCTTTAGGTTTGTTTTGTTTATTCAAATGTTTGGTAGAAAAAAGACAAAGTGGGTCGTTGAAGTCAAATATTATTTAGATTCGTCCACCGTTTTTTTGCTGACACGTCTATGATGTAGCCGTCGGTTTTTTCTGACACATGGCATCATTTCATTCGTCGTTGATTTTATCGGCTAAGGTGAAGCCGTTGGTTGAGTTAACGGCTACATTTTAGCCGAATAAAGACACATAAACACTTTCTCGGTTGACACTCGAGTGGCCGGCTAAAATTATGCCTCCTAATTAATTTTAACACGTGTCAGTATATAATTGATTGGTTATGGATATGGTAATATATTTTGCTAAAAAAGTCAAAGCATATCCTTACAATTATTTTAGTTAAAATATATTTTTTTAGCAATTTTCTCAAATAAAAATGGATACACGAAAAAAATATATATCTAACAATATTCAGAAAGTCAAATGATTGATAAATTATTACCTAGTTACAACGTAATCACGACATGGTCAACACGTTATTTGTGGTTCCTGATGAATTTTATATATATTATAAAGGAAATAAAGTCTGAAAATATATCAAATTAACGAAAGAAAAGACTTCTAAAGAATAATTGTTGCGAAGAAAATTTAATTTGAACTAAAATATAAAAGAGATAATATTTAAGCGGTAAAAGTGATTATGCATTTCTCTCTAAATACGACGATATAAATGATCAATTATTTGGCAAGTACAAGATTAATTAAGTAGTACTATTAATCATCTAACTACCTAGTAACTAAATACAACTAACTCACTATTAATTATTTATTCTAACTGTTTGTTTAAAATCCTTTTGATGGCCTCCCCGTCAACTATAGTCCAAACAACTAAAAAAACTACGATTTGAGGGCGGCGCAGCTTGTTGCCCGTTTGCCTTCTATCTCTATGTAATTTCCCTTTGGGAGTTGTGAAATATATAAAGGTCCAATGAGTAATTATATAGTAATTTGAGGGCGTTTTAGTTTTTTTACACATAAAAATAAATTTAAAACCTTAATTTTGTAAAAGACCCACTTATTCTTAGATTTAGATACCACCACCGGCCTGGAAAGATGAGAAGACCAAAACGGCCTCACATTCAAGACACGTGACCAGAGTTAACGGTTAAATTTAACGGTCGTCAGACCAAATGACGTAACGTGTAAAAAGTTTTAAACATAAAGAATATGCAGTATACTTTTCTTATTTAAATGAAGTATACTAAAATATACATAGTATTTAAAGCACGTTTCTAAAATTATTGAATTTCCAACCCATATGGGCCATATGAAAGCTTGATCTTTTGGTAGTCACCAACCGATACAAAAATCCAAAATCAAAACAATGTGTTTCCGTTTGACAAAAAAATATTTTGGTTAACTAGAAACTCAATTGTTATCGTTTAGGTAAACATCAAATTGAACAAATTTATGCACCTTTATTACTAAAAACATAGAGGAAGGTTTACATCTTACTTTTCTTTTTAGATTATGCATATATTAATATAATTTAGGCTTATAATAATAATGAAAAGCATAACTCCAATGTGGGTGTCGGTTAAAATATTGTCGGTGACAACTTTTTAAATTAGAAATTTAGAACATTTAAAACTAGGTATTCAACTTTGCAATCGATTTCGTGGCCTTTGTTCAAACAATTTTGTTTTATTATATACCAAAGTTGATGTCTTATCATTAGCCATTGACATAATAACAATTACAAAAGTCTTAGTATATATGCTCACATAATTTACTATTCATAGTTTGTATCAACGCATGAGGCAGTCATGTAGGAGCTCATAAAGCTTAAAGAATAATTTAATAGGGAATTCAGCTTAAACTTAGGTCTCTTGAATTGTAGTTGAAATTACAATTTTTTTTCTATTTTTTTCTACCCAATCATATTATGCCGCATGTCAAACTCGTATTATTTTGGTTATATTTTTGTTTTTTATCATCTTTAAAATATGACGTTACAAAATTTGGAAAGTAACGTTGCGACATGATTATTTTTATCTACGTTTCGATATAAATCTCGTTCAAAACTGAGTTCATTGGCGTACCCACATGGTTGGGATGGGGGTATGCCGACCCCCATGGAATTTTTTTTGCCTGCTATATGTACGATCTAATCCCGAACGACCCCCATGAAATATTGACACTGACCCTTATGAATTTTTTTTGACTAAAACGACACCAAAAAAATTAATTTAAAACTTTAAAAATTTTAAAATATAAATGAATTAATTATTATTAACTAATTAACAAATATAAACTTATTATAAATTAATTGGGAATACCCATTAATAAGTTTTATAAACAATTAACTTTTATAGGTCACTAACAATTTAACCAAATAACATTTTACCATAAGCCATCGAATCATTTCTAAAAAATTAACCGGTCCTTGTCATACATTTCTCATCTTCATTGAACGCGATTAAGTGAAACGGAAACAAACGACTATCGACGGAGAAGTGCCCTCCCCCTCCCCTCCAAACCTAATTAAAAATCACATGTCACTACCGTCTGCGTGAGTCAAGTTGTGTGTTAGAGGTTGCCCCTCCACTCTCCCGAATCTTGTACCAAAAGATCAAACAACCCTAATTTAGGTATTTGTTAAACTTTTTCTCTAACAAATTAAATATTTTTTAAAACTTTACTCTAAATTTCACTTTATTATTTGATTATTTGTTATATTATGTATTAGAATATTAGATTATCGACATACAAACACCAAAAAAAGTTCGGTGACCTGACTTTTTGCAAAAAAAACTTTCAATGACCCGACCCGACAAAGAAAATCTCTTTTAATAAATATTCGAACATCGAAAATTTTCCGACACCCATAAAAAAAATTTCTGGGTCCGCTACTGACTGAGTTGTACATGATAATGTAAGATATGAATTTTTAAATCTGGTGTGTATAGTACAAATCACAAGCGTACAAACCTTCATAGTTGCTTCAATGTTTGGTTTTTTATAGTTCTCCTTTTGTTTTTCTCTTCAAAATTTAAGATTTGATTTTTTAGATCTGGAGTTCCGTTTTTACTTTCTTATTTTTACCAGTGCTTCGACGTCAATTTTTGGCCAAGTTGAATACTAATGTACAAGTCATCAAAATTGCGTGAACAATAAATTTATATACAAGAGTATAACATTTAAAATATGATGTTTTATAAAAACTTTAAATATACTGTTACGACATGTTTATTTTTATTTACGTTTCGGTGCAAGTTTCGTTCAAAACGACATTGCACGTGATAATGTACAAGTCATATGTTATAGTTGTCTACATATTCAATGTCAGTATTTTCAACTTTTCAACGCCATCGCTACAGCGCACGTGGTGGGTTTACGTAAAGGTTTTGGTTTTGGATTATAAAGTTTCAAGGACGTTAACTATTTACGCGGTTTAGCGCACGACAACGTGTGCAGGTTTAATACTAGTTATACTTAATTGTCGTTCATTTTTTACCAAGCTTTCAACAACAAAGTATCCATTGAAAGTCCTTCAACGAAACCGGGCGTTGTCAATAATCCATTGATGATAGTCTCTCATAAAACATGGAGTGAGTAAAGTACTTATAGACAAACGTTACCAATGGATAACTAACGGATGCTATCACCTACAGGTTGCCGCCGGAGTTTACTCGCAGTTCATAAGGCCATGATCATCTAGTTAACGAATGAATTTTTCGAGAGATCATCGAGAGAATCATACCAATAGATTACCAATGGTTACTTTCATCAATGATAGGTAATATTAAAAGAAATAAATAAATGTTGTGTTTCTGAAAATAATTCTTTTCAAATATTAAAATAAAGTAATGATTATTTCTCATTATAAACAAAATTTACAAAAAAAATATACAAAATAGGTTTGTAATACATTAAAAAAACTATCTACGTCCATTAGTTTATTGAAGTTTTGATAGCTTATGTGCAATAAATCTAACGTTTTCATTACAAGTGTTAAACAAGTATCCTAACGTCTTCCCAAGAATGGCATCACATTGACATAAAACCAAACATAACGTTTATAAATATTGTTAACATCTACAATGACATAAAACCAAACATAACGTTTATAAATATTGTTAACATCTACGTACTAGTTATACTTGATTGTCGGATCATTTTTTAGCAAGCTTTCAACGACAAAGTATCCATTGAAATTCCTTCAATGAAACTGGGCGTTGTCAGTAATCCATTGATGATAGTCTCTCAGAAAACATGGAGTGGGTAAAGTACTTATCGACAAACGTTACCAAAGGATAACTAATGGATGCTATCACCTACAGATTGCCGCTGGAGTTTACTCGGAGTTCATAAGGCCATGATCATCTAGTTAACGATGGAATTTTCCGAGAGATCATCGAGAGAAGCATACCAATAATAGATTACCAATGGTTACTTTCATCGATAATAGGTAATATTAAAAGAAATAAATAAATGTTTTGTGTTTCTGAAAATAATACTTTTCAAATATTAAAATAAAGTATTGATTATTTCTCATTATAAACAAAATTTGCAAAAATATACAAAATAGGTTTGTAATACATTAAAAAACTATCTACCTCCATTAGTTTCTTGAAGTTTTGATAGCTTATGTGCAATAAATCTAACATTTTCATTACAAGTGTTAGTTCATTACAAGTGTTAAACAAGTATTCTAACGTCTTCCAAGAATGACATCACATTGACATAAAACCAAACATAACGTTTATAAATATTGTTAACATCTACGACATAGTTAACATATTTCTGTAAAGGTGAAATACTTGTCTAAGTTTCTAGAAAAATATTGGATCTATACAATAAGAAATACATAAAACCATGAGTAACTACAGACACATGCAAGATAATTTAGACAAGATAAACATAGTTCTTTTCTAAAGACAATCGTAAGAATGCCTGTGATATGAGGCTAGTTTATATATAATAGATGCAATTGCTTTTAAAAAATTTCTAATAAATAGATGCAACATCCTGTAAAGTGATATGTCCCCATGTATTGTAATGTCAAATTAGAATTCATAAGCCATGTTATCGCTATTAGATGCAATCTTTTAACTAATAATTTGTAAGACCCTAACCCAGGCATCCTACAGTTGGTTCTTATAACGGGTCGTTTTCATTAAAAACACATTTATTGCAATTGAAACTACAACGGAAGTCTTTCAAAACTCATTTATGACCATTTAATGTTATTAGGTTTACCTTACGAATGCATGCACACCGATCCGAGTAACGCCGCTTCCAAGCCAAGATACGTCAATACACCGCTTACCTGCAAACAATCTAACGTACACACAAAGTCAGCTACGCTGAGTGAGTTCTAATAGTTTAATTTAGATAAAAATCATCACGTCATGTTCCTTAGTTCACTTTACTCAGGACTCCCCGGTTCTTATATAATATTATTACACTTTATTAATGAATGACTAATTCCCTATCGTCCCACGACATCCCACAACCGTTTATCACCTGAGACTCAACCCGTACTACTAATGCAAATAACAATAACCTTATAACCACAGCAACGTAGTCTCAACATACTATGCTAGCAACTCATATCAAAGGACACGCATTAACTTGACACTAGGTTAACACAACCTGCCCTAACATTTACACGCCCGGCCTTAACCAAGGCTCTCACGAATAACTAACACGACTCTTATACACGTCACATCACAACTCCTGACTCAACGGCCATTCTAACTCTACACGTCACATTAACACAATCTCATACGCAATAAATATGACTGATCACTAGCATGCAATTTAACACATATATGTACGCATGCAAACACATACCTCATCACTGCACCCTCGTCAGGGTTACCCTCGTCAGGGCATCAACACACCCCGAGCTCATCATTAACCTGATAAATAAGTGTCACCCCTAGTGACTTCCCGAAGGACCCCGTCCTCCACGATCCCGTTTGCCATGTCATAAAGACAAAGACGCAAACACAATACCCGTCGTATCCCGTGGACAACGACACAAGCACACAACACAAATATGAACATGTCATTACCGAGCACCACCTCCTCGCACCAAACACCACTCCCGTTCCTCACCGTCGCTAAGGCCACCGGCCAAACTCGTCGGCCGCTGCACCTTCGCCGCGTTCCCTGGTCGCCGGGACTGTCAACACCTTCCTATTCCTCGTCGTTGGCCACTGAAGCACACCATCACCGAGGCTGCTGGCGTCCATCCCCTCTTTCGCGCCACCCTAGCCTCTCTCTCTCTTCGACAACTGCTCGCCACACCAAACCGGGTCATCACTGTGATTCCGCTCGCCGACGGTTGCCTCAACACTCCTCCAGCAAGTCACCGCCACCACTCGCTACACCCGTAACCTTTACCGTCATCACCATTGTCGACACCGACGATAACCGAAACCCTAGTCTAAAAAGCTCCATGCTAAACTGAACATAAAATACGTAAAAGAATGAGAACAGGGGTTACCTTGTCGTGATATGGACTTCGCACGGTTGAAACACCACGTCGAGCTCCTCAAATCTTCGGCATCCTCTTCTCTCCCGGTTCTCCTTACTGCGGTATGCAAACAAGCCCTTCCATCGGCCGATCATGACCTAGGGTTTCCATTAAGTAGTTTTTAAACCTCCAAAAGTTTCATTCGGGTCCCTGCACTCTCGTACTTGCGCGCTTCAGTCTCGAACCTTCTTTAAATGTCTAATTGTAGGATCGGTAAATACAAGATGGTTCTATTCCAGTTGAGATTGGCGGAAACAATCACAACTTAAGCAAAGTAAACAAGTAGACAAGAAGAATACTGATAAATGCAATTTGTATTAAGCTTCAAGTGTTACAAGATTACAGAGAAAACTCTTAAGTAAAAATGCTAAAATACAATGATTCTAAGTACTACTTATATAGTAACTTAGAATCAAGACAGACCCTTGATTCTAAAGATCAGATCTTACACAAGCCGTTGATCTTGTATTGAAGCTATTCTACATGTAAGGACAATAACAACTACAAAAGTTAACTTTATTCAAACGTCTTCTAAGGCATCATTGCTTGAATCCTTAAAAGAAGAACGTCGTTGTCTTTTATTGTGTTGTACCAATGACATTCTTTCTGCGTGGAGTGTAGCAACAGAAAGTTGTCAGTGGTAATGGTTGCTTTATCAAGAACAGTCAGCTGCAACGTTTGATCTTCTGTGGAAATGGCTATCAGCTGTAAAGTTGGAGATCAGCAGCATATGCCTATCAGCTGCAACTTTGGTCTTCAGCAGATAAGGCCTATCCGCAGCAGATTTGTTCTTCAGCAGAAGAACAAGTATCCGCTGCAAATAAGCTTATCCGCTGCAGATAAGCTTATCCGCAGCAGTTTATTGGTCAGCAGCAATCTCTGAGGTAAGCAACATTTGTACTTAGAGAATTTTGTAGCCATCAGTCTTTATTTCTACACTAATTGAGTCAACCCCGGTAGTTAAACGCACCCCTCACGAAAACCTTTACTATTCCTCCTAAATAACAAGGGTTTGGGTTGCTCGCTAACCCGCACCGTTAACACGTGAATTTCCGAGATGTTACATGATTTGACTAGAGCTTTTTATTCATGTGCTACTAGATTATATACTCAACAGTAATAGTATAACTCCTGGTCATTTTGGTGTAATGGCAGACTCAAGAATCCTATAGTGCAGGTCTTGGGTTCGAGTCTCACTTGGAGCAATTATTTGGGGTGCCAGGGGGTTTCCCAATTGTGGGTTTTCTTCTGGGTTAGGGGTTCGATCCAGATTGGTGTGTAGTTGGACCCAATTTAGATAACATCTATATTTTAAGAGAATCCTGATGTCTGCTAAAAAAAACAGTTTTAATATATTAATTACACGCCATAGACGACGTATGGCTAATATGTAAATTCTCCCCAATATCAAGTCTAATTTTCTTAATCTTGTTATCATAGCATTTTTACGCACAAAATATATATTCACAAATATACCCACAAATTTTTTTCTTTATTTTGAAAAAAATTATAGATAACTAATCTATTACTTATGAATTTTTGACTAGAAAAAAAAATAATATTACTAGCACAATTCTATATCTTTTACTAAAAAAATTGATTCATGATTACGAGACGAAAGTGGTTAATTAACTGAAACCGACGGTCAACCGAAAAGCGATTAACCAAACAAACGGTTATGATTTTGGAAGTTGGCATAACCGACCAAGTGATTATGGTTATGTAATAGACCAAAACCGACCAATAACCGACTTTACACACCTCTACTGATAGCCTAGCAAATGCAACAAATTTATCCCCTAATAAATAGACATGTTACTATGAACTTGAGTCTTGATACACCAACTAGCTAGTACTTGAAAATACTGAAATGGTCCATAATGGTACACGATGCATGGTCCACAAATATAAAGATGATTCATTTTCAAACTTTTTCTATAGAATAACTTATCATTACTTTAAAAAAGCATGTTACTCACAATAAATATTTCATAGTAGGATCTAGGGGTGAACAATAATCGAACCGTTAATCGAAATCGAACTGAAAACAGACGAAACCGAAAATAACCGAAAATCGAATTAACCCAAGTTCGGTTATCGTTTTTTTTTGTATCCTTGGTTAACCGAAACTAACCGAACCGAACCATCCATATTTTTATATATTTCTACCTTGTATACCTCCATTTCATGTATTTCATATTTTATACCTTCATTTCATGTATTTATACATATATTTCGGGTATTTATACATCCATTTCATGTATTTATACCTCAATTTCATGTATTTTTACCTCCCTTTCATTTATTACTAAGCAAAAAATATAGCCAAAGTTTGGTTTTGGTTATTAACCAAAATTAACCGAACCAAACCGAAAACCGACAAACTAACCAAATAAACCGAACCGATTAACCGAAAACCGATCGGTTAATAAAATCCATTAACCGATCACTTCGGTTTCGGTTAAGGCTAATAACCGAACCGAACCGAACCGAACCGTGCACACCCCTAGTAGGATCTTTATGTTTTTTAATGTATGATCAAACGAACTCAATGAAATTATTGCCACCGTTAACGTTAGTTTGCCCGATTGACCTAATCTATCAAGTGAAAATATATATTTTCAGATCTACCATCTTCCGGTTAGAAACCATATTAAATTATGTTGGGGGATATACATATAGAATAATCTAAAAGATAAATACACTATCAGAAATTTAGACAGATTCGTCAGGGCAATCCCGACAGTAATGGTTGACATGTCTCGACGACAAGTCGTCGTTACTGGTCCTGCCCCATTTTTTGGTATTTTTCACTTGTTATCGACGACATGGTCAAACTGAAAAAGCTAAAAAACTTGACGCTCATCCATCACCTTTCTCGACCACATGTCGTCAAGATTGAGTATAATCAACTCTTGTCATATTCAATACGCGTAACCTATAGATATTCAATGGTGATAACACCTTTCTTATATCTTTAAAATTTATATATATTTCTTCTAGATTTACTTGAATATAATAAATAAATAATTTATTAGCAACTTTATTCCTTTCAGTGCTAGAATAAAAACTTTTCTGTATCCTTCAATCAAATTACTTGGGCCACATATTCTATAGGATATTGCATTTATTAGATGCAACTAAAGTTGTGTTGATGACATGTTATGAAAATACTATAAAATACAAGAACACAACTTCATTCAGAGGAAATAATTCTTATAGTTCTAATAAGTAAATATAAATTACAAGACTAACTTTATTATAGGTTAGTAAGGGAATTTTACCACTAGTCCAAGTAAGTCAATTGTTTAAAATCTCTTTTTTTCATTTATTTATATAAAAGGTGGATTTAATATGAAAAACTAATATGTTAAGGTTGCCTTTTTTTTAAATAGGTTTATAATAAAATATATAAGTTACGGGCCTGTAGACGGTCTATGTAAAACATGTGTGACCCAGGCGCATGGGATACTATCAGGCCCAACCCAAAACCTCTAAAGGACCCTTTAGGCCTTTAACTTGCATAGGATTTCGTATTTTATGATATACTAGCTTTTAAATCCCGTGTAACACACTGTGTGAAAACGTTAAAATTATATTGATAAATATTTTAATATATTTTTTTTATACAAATTTGATATCAAACTTAATTAAAAAACTACTAATTAAATATTAGCAAACTTTATTCTAACACGTAATTATTTAAAATACAAAAGTAGTATTTTCAAATTTTATATGTAAAATGAAAAGTTTGGTTCTTTATTGATAAAATTTTAAAAACTCACTTTTGGATAATAAACTTTAAAAACTCGGTTTTTTTTAAATATCCTATTTTTTATTCTTTTTTTTTTATAAATATTCACTTTTAAAGATAAATTTTAAAAAAAATGTGACTCAATAGTTATAATGATGAAATTGATTTGGTAAAGTGTTTATTTATGTAATCTTTAAAAAAAAAGTTAAATATGAAAATATTGGATGGAGAATGTAAATATGGTTTTAGGGGAAAATGAATGCGAGGATGAATATGGTGTTGACAAGTGTCACAAAATTTAGTTCTTTATTATAGGGATATATTTTTTTGTTTTAAAAACGTATGTTTGAATTTTACAATGAATCACTATTAGTGCTTTCTAAATTGGTTGAAACTTGTTGAAAATAACTCAAACAAGTTCGCTTGAAATCATATCCGATAATTTTGGAGCTGAGGTGAGTTCGACTATTTAAAAACGAGTCGAGTTCAAACTTAAATTTTCTCCTCAAATGAGAATTTGGGGCAAGCCGAATAATTCGTTTTAGTGTATGCACACGGTGTCTCAACTATTGATTATCTTTACCAATAGTCGAAATTTACTTTATATTCTTCGCATTATCTATATAATTTGCGTATATACATAAAATGGGTATTTAAATAAAAATGTGTACATAAGTAGGGATGAGTGGGTACCGAATACGGTATCGAATTTATCGCTACGGTACCGGTATGATATCGGTACGGTATCAACACTCGGTATCAAATACTCATCCCTATAAATGATTATGTATAGGTGGCAGCCGGAGGTAATAAGTAGCTTTTGTACCCATCGTTGACTTAATACAAAAAAACGTAGCATTTTTTTAATGGCAAAATGATTTAAAAAACACCACCGATTAACAACAACTAATCGAGGCCAAAAGCAACTACAAGTATATAAGTGGGTTTTTAACCAATCTACCCACTTCAAAAGTAACTTGGGTTTGTTTTTATATGGAGTAATGGAATAGACAAGGAAATGGAATGGACGAAGGAATATAATTGACAAGGGAATGAAATAGACCATTATCATTTCATTGTCCTGTTTGGTTAACCTATGGGACTGAAATGAATCATTACTTCATGTTGTTTTCTAGACAGGAAAATAAGAATGAATGTAATACAATTCATTAAAAATAACAAAAATACTTCAAAAAAAATACCCGGGTCAAGAAAATACAATTCATTAAAAATCACAATAATAGACTCAAAGATGTAATCTTCTGTTTTCCTCTTGCCATTAAAAAATGTGTCATTTCTGAACCGTCATAAAATCAACTAAGCCACCATCTCCTTTTTAATCTTCTTAAATCTCAGCAACTGTGGATCAAGTTAATCAAGTCAAACGGTTTTTTTAAGTCAGGTAACCGAACATCTAACCATTTAGAAATAACCCTGCAAACTTTATCCGCAATGCTTCAATCTCCAAAAACTTGATATGTGGTTTCAAGGAATACAATGATCAATCCACCTATGAACCTCTTTGACTATAAACGAAAAGTCATCATCCAACCTACCGTTACCCTTGCAACTCTTTTTTTTTTGAAAGGCTAACATCATTAAAACAAACGACCCCAAGACGGGGGAAACACAGACAACTTACATAATTACAAAATTACACCAATCCTGTCAAGAAATCTGCTTCACCTTATACCTACTATTACAACACAAAAAGCCCAATGACCTTAAATCACTGATGATCTCCCCCACCCGCACCACCTTGTTCCTGAACTTGAGGTTGTTCCTGACTTTCCATATACATCATCACCCGATCATGATTACACCTTGGAAAATCGCTTTATCCGTACCCTTAAGACCAACATGGTGGTGCAACTCCAAAAGGTTTCTAACCGAAAAAGCAAAAAAAAAATTGAGTTTTACACCAGAAACTGACCCATTGCCAAACCTCCATAGCGACCTTACAAGCTGTAAAAAGATGGTCGGCCGATTCCTCTCCAGCCTCACAGGGCGGGCATATCCACCTCCCCAATCGCGACATTCCTAGACCGCAACGCCACCGCAGTTTGAATTCTCCCCATTTCAGCTCGCCACATTAAAATATTGCATTTCTTGGGAACCCAATTACACCACTCCATGACAAAGCGGTTACTACAATCCACATCCCAATTCAGCAATCTTTTGACATCTGCCACCGAAACTCTATTTCATTTTGGTAACCCGTTATAACCCGAATCAAATTATTATTTTTTTTGTTAAATGACTAGTCTTGACACGAATTCATTTTGCTCAAAACTCATATTGACCCGAACCCATTTTCATCTGTCACCCAACCCGCCCGGTTTGGGGGGCTTAACCTTATATAATAAAGATTCATTCTAAACTACTTGTTCAAACATAATAAAGATAAGTTGTTTTCAAATTAAAAACTTAAAAAGGTACAGTTAAACGAGTACAGTTTCCTATAAAGGAACAGGTTGTCAACTGGATTTAAATGTGAATCAACCGATCAGTTTTACCATTTCAAGCCATGTGTTTAGCAAACCCTAAAACTAGTTTTTCTATAAAAAAATAAAATAAAAATTAACGGAACATATGTTCTTGATGTGATTTTAGTTGTTTATGTCAAGTACATAGATTGCTTTTGTAATATTAAATCGTTCTTTTAGTTAAATTATTTTCAGTTTAAGGGGACATAATGGTGTTAAGAGTCTCGAGATGGAGCGTCAAGGGTTAGACCCTATACCGACAACGGATTCGACCCGATCCCTACAACATGTCGTCGGTACATGGTGCTCAAACCTATCCCGACAACTTGTCGTCAGTATAAACGTCGTCGGTAAAGGTTCGTACAAATAGGACAAACAAGTCGTCGGTATAGGTGTCGTCGGTATAGAGTTAATTATAATAATTCTTAATTAAAACCTATATCGATGACATGTCGTCGGTATAGGTCTTAAACGTATCCAGACGACAAGTCGTCGGCATAGGGTGGACCTATAGCGACGACATGTCGTCCCTATAAGTCTGGAAAAAAATGACATACACCGACTACCGGTATAGGCCTTTTTATTATTTTTTTTATTTTTGCAAAAAATTTTCATAAATATTAAAAATTTATCCTACAAATTAATATCCAAACACCATCCAAAATAGTCCAAAAACATGCAAATTAACATCCAAATATTATAAATTGTTCACAAATATTCAAATTGTTCAAAACATCCAAATTGTTCGCAACATCATGTACGATAACTCTTGGCTAATTATCATCACTAATGTAAAAATTTGCTGAAAAATATATATTTATATCTTTTCAGCAAATTTTACACCAGTGCGAACTCCGCCTTACACTTACGAATTTATTAAAATGACAAAAAGAAAATGACGTTCTATTGGTGCAATAATGTTATCAAAATGAATAATGACTTTGATTGATTTTGTTAGGTTAACACAAAAAAAAATGGATTAACAAATAATCCTTACCCTATGTTTGACTGTTTGTATATGTAGGTGGCATGTACATATATGAATGTGTACGTATAGTTGCAAATCCACAGATAAATGTTAGATATAATAATAAAATAACTTATAGCTTGAAACGACAAATAATCGGAGAATGTCCAGTGAATTTAATTAACCCTCCTGAAACTATTTATATTTTATCACTGAACACTCTGATTCGTGTACATTATAGTGGTGGGATCGAGAAATTGAATCGTCAAATCAAGAAATATTTTTTCTCAGCAAAATATTTTATTTTCTGTTGTACTCTCAGCCTTCCTATCTGATCCTCATACATAGGGTCGAAATGTATTTGGCAGTTTTTTTCATTTCATTTCATTTCACAAATGGAAAGTTGATTTTATCACCATCAAAAGTTACGATGACAAGAGTGTGTATATACTTTTGGTAAGAGGTTTTGTACATCCAATGAAAATAAAGATGTTGTTTAGTAATTATATATACATGGGAGAGTTTCAGAGGAAAAAAAACAATATAGTTATGTGAAACTAGAGAAAATCAATCAAACCAAAACATAATTTATAAATTAGTTAATTCTTACCCTGTATATATGTGTGTGTGTGTATATATACATAGACATACATATATAGGAGTATGGACCAAACGAAAATATTACACATAAAAAAACCAAAATTTTTGACGGGATATGAATGCGATTGTCTAGATTATTGGATTTGTGGAATGATTTGGGTTTTTTGTTTGGATTAGGAGGGGTCGAAACATTATAAATAATTTGAAATAATGCTAGTGGGACGAAAATCAATACTTCTGTTCAAAAAAATAGGGGGGGGGGGGGGGCTGGGTTCCTACGAGAACAAGTGCCAAGACAGTTATGGGCTTTGCCACTCTATAAGAGCCTTTGTGCTTCGCTAATAGTTGTACAATTGGTTTGTGTGTAAGGGTACGTAACGACGGTTACTCATACGTGAACGCTTCATGGATGGTCGTCATGAACTTTGCGTAGATCCATGCCAGTCGTCACGAAAGATAGTAACTAGTGTGAGTTGACGGATATGATTCATTCCATGGACAATAGTCATAGATGGTACTGACTTGAACTTACAGTGTGTGCGTGCACGTACACATGTGAGTGTGCACGCACACATGTGAGTGTGCACGTGCGTATGTGTGTGTGAAAGCAGATTAGACATAATAATGTATGACTTGAAAAGTAAAGTGTGTGAATGTTATGCCCTTATTGGCAAGTTTGATATTGTGTGTAAATCCTTCTTTTTTTAAATCATGTTTACGCATGTTTTTTGTAAAGCTAGAACTCACTCAGTGTTGCCTGACTTTTTAATATGCACATCAGGTTAAATGTAGGTACAACTGTAGAATATGGATTGCTTGGCTGACGGTGAAAAGTTACACAGCACTGAAGGCTTTTGGCACCCCGTGTGTGTGTGATTGAAAGTGGTATTAGTAGAGACATTAGTTAAATGTTTTGTTTGAATGACAATTTGTTACAATCTAATGACGTACGTTTAAATTCCGCTACTATGAATGAATTTTAAGTTTAAGATTTGTTTGTGAATTAGTAAATCTAACAAGTGAGGTCTCCCGGGTTTATAGCCTTACAACTTTCAGCTTCCTGAAAACGACATTCTTGCGATGAAACTTGAACCCCCTTCGCTTCCCCTATCTCCTCGTTCAAGATTTGCTCGACCTAAAACCCACCATCGCCACGACCCTCCACCGTCACCGCCGCAACCAATTTCTAGCCCTCAAGTCGAACGGCTCCGAGAGGGTGAAGTGGTTCTTCAATCATAGTTTGTGAAATCAAAAACGAAATGGATTTGAAGAAGTCGTCGGGTCTTACGAGTAGAAAGAGAAAGAGTGTGATCTGATGCGGTATTTAGAGAGAGACTAGATGTTCAAATACAAAGAAATAGAGAGAGACTAGGTATGCAGGTATTAAAGAGAGAGAGAAATGAGAATAACATTACTGAAATGCCCGTCGAGGTAAAAACAAATAAGAAAAATCAAAAAATTAAATATGTGGCCTATATTTGATTTTTGATTTTTATAGTAACATAAGATTTACTCTTAATACATCTTCTATATATATAACTAGGTTAGATACCCCGTGTATAACACGGTTGAATAAATGTAATGTTACATACTTAATAATAAATATTTACATATTAAATATTTATAACATATTACATAGTTTTTCAATAAAAATTTTAGAAACGTAGTATTGTTACTTTTAAAAAATGTTTTATAAAAAGAATGTAATAAATGTTCAATTTCTAAAAATGTTTTATGAACAAACCTATATTTTTTAAATAAAAAGCGTTTGTTAAATTTTTTTTTAAGAAATCATTATAATAGGAGAGATAGACGGAAAACAAAAAATTATTACAAAACAATTAAAGAAAAATTATACAATTAATACAAGAGAGAGAGACGAGAAATTTATCTAACCAAAACCTTTATTTATTATAGAGTATAGATTATTGAAAATGTACTAAAAATACAAAGGACAGTATTAGGTGATATACAATCACAAATTTACAATCATCAGAATTGGATAGCATGAGTTTCATTTGCCCTTTATAACTTTATAGTTTTGACGTTTCAAAGAGAAACAAAAAAAAACCTATTTATGCGAAGCATCGCAACAAAACAAAAAACTAACGCATGTTTTGTCTTTGTCGATGACATCTATAATAAAGATGTGGGGTGGAAGAAATGGCCATAACATGGTGGCCATGTGTAGAAGATTACGATAATGTCCTTTACATTATTGCTACTAGAATACAAGGACGTCCTTTCTCCAAACAAAGTAGAGTAGCTATGATCCATTCTCTTGATTTTTGGCATATTTTTATTAATATATATAGGAAGGGTTATTAATATATATACAGGAAGGGTTTATGAGAAAATCAAATATTTATATAAAAATAATGAAAATTATTAAAAAAATTAATTTTAACCTATCATATAATAATTCTTATTTTATTTAAAAGATTATCAATATAATATTACATAAATTTATCAAAAATCATTTTAAATATTGGCTTTTGGCAGTTTTCGTAACATATAGATTACGTATAAGTAAAAAAATTGCAGTTGCGTATACGTTAAACACAATACGTAAAATGATTTTTTGGTAAATGTGTTATATTACATTAATACCCTTAGAAATAAATTAAAAAAATTATAAATTATTTGATTAGATTTTGGCAGTTTTCTCAGTTTTCACATAACTATGTCGTATAAAAAAGTTATTTGTGTTTTAAAAATCTGGGAAACTTAAAAAATGTTAATAATGGTAAGCTATTCCAATTTTAACTCTCCAAACCATTTTCTCGCTTAAAAAAAGTTGACGTAGCACTCCATTTGTAAGGCCCCAAACTTGGGAGGCTTCACGTGTTAAATTTACACAATAACAAACAGTTCTTAAACTTTAAAAATACATTAGCAGCGAAAATTAATGTCATTACACTGTCTTAAAAATGCAACCAATTAAAACACAATTTAATACATTCATCGTTCATAAATGAATCACACGGGATGCCAGATCTCTCGAGCCGAGTAACTCCTCGGAATAACCAAGCCGCATCCACATCCACATCACATTATTCGCATTCCTTAACCTGACATGTATACTAAAATTCAGTCAACGCTTGTGAGTTAAAGTATTTCAATATTCGCTTTAGGAAATGGTTGATCGTTCATTCAATCATTTGTTAGGGTTTTAACATTAATAGGAAAATAGGGCATAACATTCATTCATCATTACATTCATCATTCAACATTTAACGTTCGCCCAAGTCATACATTTATTTATCTAAATCTGTATCATCGTTATTTCCATTCATTTCGTTAACCGCCCTCACAGCTCATAGGTCGATAAGGTAACATTCACCACCCTTACGACTCATAGGTCGATAAGGTAATTCCATTTCGTTTTATCGCTTTTAGGACCCCGCAAGCCCCCAAAGTGATTCCATTCACGAGGCACGTTAACCCTGAGTAACCGTCGTTACCCTTCCCCGCTAGTTGACAACTGTTATACCCATTGATAGGCCACATAAATGCTACCTCTATTATGCTTATGGAAAAACATGTCAGAAGGTTGGGGACTTACATCCCCAGACTTCATTTGTCTATTTTTCGTTTAACATATTAGACATGTAGTGACTTCTTTAAAACTTTTGCCCATTTCTTTTCATAAAAAGTTACATTCATTCACAAAACCCGTTTCATTCATTTAAAACCATTCATTTACATCATTCCCTTCGTAAAACGTTCTAGTTTCAAATAATATTTCTTTCGAAAACCGTATTGCATTTCATTTCATAAACATTCATTAAGTATGCACATCACCCTAGAAACAAGTAAATAAGGACTCTTGACTCACTTGTTCGTTCGTAACTTAACTTGAATCAGACGTCTTGTTGCTGCTAACTTGCTTACTGATATGCACATAAGTCAACATGTGGATTCTATAATTTAATTTACTGTCGCCTAACAGTGTCGCTTGGACAAGATCTGTATCCCCATGCTTAGTGTCGCCGACACATGATTGGTACATAAAATCTGAAACTCACTAGGTTCGGTTGACCCCGACCCCACCATGGTAACTCCGCCAGTGTTGGTGGGGAGTTTATCCATGAGGGAAGGGATAAACCGTCAATAATTATAAATAAAACTTTGTAACCGACTACTTTAAACATATGGGATTGTAAGATGACTTGATCCAACGAACAGAGTTAGTTTAAAAAGTAGTTGAAGTCACCGCTATCATTATAATATATAATTCAGAAAGTGAATTAACGTTATAAAAGTAGTAAACCATTTTGATATTCTCACATTTCATGCATATTTGAGTCGCTAAATAAATAACTCAAAGTTTTGAAGATAATAAATCTATTTGATTCCCACAATTTCTCACAGGTATATTTAGCTTTTTTTTGGGTAGATTTTAACTATATGTGTGGACGCGCAAACATGTGTGGGGTGGGAGGGAAAGGGCTTTTCCTTAAACAGACAAATGTTGACTTTTTCCTAAAACGAAAACTATTTCAAAATCAAATGGTTGATGTTATATAATTATTATGGTTGGCTCGAACTATTATTCTTGACAAAGATTATCCGATGCAACCCTTCATCAAAAGAAACTAACATTATTGCATTCAGAGGTCTTCTTTTCATTAATTTAAAGCCATTTGGAGTTAAAAATGCACCTACCAAAAAAATAAAAATTTTAGGATAGCAGATTTTATGAAAATTTGTGGAATTGGCAGTTAGCGACAAGTTTTCGATAAAAAAATGTCTGTTGGAAAAAATCTCGTCGTAAATGTGTTTTCTACAAAGTCCCGATGAATTAGCGACAAAGGTCTTTCCTTGGTAATTTCCAACAATATTCCGACGATTATAAATTAAGTTAGAGTAAATTACAAATATTGTCCTTTATTTACACTATAAATTACACTCTTTGTCTTTTGACTTCAATAAGTACACCACATATCCTTTATTTACATACTTTTATACACCTTATGTCCTTTACACTAACTGGTGTTAAGTTTTTCTGTTAAGTTTTAGAATGTGCCTTGCATATGAGGGTAAAATGGTCATTTTACCCTCAAAAGGACAATTTATGTAATCTCTAAAATCATTCCCCCATTCCCTTCTTTCCCAAACCTTCCTCCATAATCAATCCTTCCATTTCTGCTTGTTAGTGGATCCTTATGTTCACCACCACATGATGCAAGTTAGAATCATATTCTTTCATCCTTATGTTTACCACCACAACCATCAGAAAGTCGATCATCGGTCCAATTTCTCCGGTGACAGCAGCAACAATGGCGAAAATTCGAAAACCATATCTTACATCACCGGATCTGAGCTTTTCTCCTCAAAGAACGCGCTAATGTAGCCATCATTGACGTCAAGTAACTTTATTTCTCATCCATCGATCATACGCCGTTGTTTTCAATCCGAAATATATTAATGGATAATTGGTCGAATTCAGAGGGACGATGAGCGGAGTTACGACGGCCATATATCCTGTCACACCCCCATTTTCAACTAACGGAGTTTTACCGTTTGGAAGGTGAAACACCAGGATCTCAGTCATTAGTTACATCAAACGACACTATATGGGACTTGAAATGTCAAAACATAAAAGTTCAGAGTTAATGCGGAAGCGTAAACGTTAATTTGAAATCAAAAGTAATTACACGCAATAGGCGTCAATCAATGTAAATAAGTAAACTATTTCAAATGTTTGAAATGGATGATATGACAGTAGGACTCCATGCATGTCCTAAGTGTGCAACCTGTGCCTTAGCGTTCTGAGAAACATGTAAGAAAAAGTGTCAACACGAGGTTGGTGAGTTCACAGGTTTCAAGTTTACAATAAGAGTGTGTTTGTCAGATTATGTACATTCAATATGCATATCTATAGGTAGCTAGCCTATGTTCATGTTTTACTAAAGCGCTCGCAACCGAAGCTGACTGTGTTTATATGCCTCCTGCCAGGTCTATCAACTCTGGCCAATGTGAGTAGGCTAACATTTCACCCGTTCGATATCCAATCGACTTAGCGTGACTAACGCGGGTGGGATTTGTCAAACCCAGTAGTACTACTAAACATTACCTCGCTAAGATCCATATTAACGGTCCGATATAAGATGAGGACTTTCTGTGATAGTGTGTTACGCTTAGTCTCAACAGTGATATCATATAAAGTACCATAATCAAATAGTTGCGTCATGTTTTCTCCCCCGGCGGGAAAAATAATATTTGCTTGCGTACCTGTTTCTCCCCCACGGGGAAAACAAGTAAAAGTATGATAGTTGGTGTTCATGTTTGTTTCTTCCTCAACAGGAAAACAAGTAAAATATGTTTGTGTGTAAGCATGTTTCTCCCCCAATAGTAAAACAGGTAAAAAGGGGCCGTGAAACTCACCTGCGTTGCGTTGTAGGTAGTATCACACAAGGGATAAGTTGGAACCACGTGTGTAAGTCTCAAAAGACTTACGAATGCCCTAAAATTATAAAGACATAAATTAGGGATAAAAATGAGAAATGTGACAACGGCACGGAATGAGAAACGTCCTAAAGAAACGCTCTAATATTCAAGAGTAGACGAATACGTCCACGGGAATAAAAGTTTCTTAATTTAATTATTAAGATAATTACGTTACGCGTCGAGCGTAACGTAATATTAATGTATAATTATATTCGTATGTTTGTACCATAAAAAGAATGGCTATGAAAATAATATAACTAATATATTATTTTTAGAGAAATAACATTTTTATTTAAAACGTGTGACAGAAATAATAAAGCTATTATTTTTATTCGAGTATATTAAACGTAGGTAAATAACATAAATAATTATATTATTTATCAGTTTGAAACGTTACACGAAGTTTATAAACGAGATGAAAATAATATCTAAATATATATTATTTTCAATTTGGAGTCACGTGTTAAAATAATATAAATATACTATTTTATACGGAGTCGGGTTTGCAAATAATATAAATATATTATTATAAAAGTGGGTAATGATATTCGAATGAGTTATAAATTCATACCCGAGCCTACGGGTGTTTTCCCGTTGTTAAAACATATTACTATATACTATAATAATATTGGGATAGGTTTTATATTAAAAATAATAGTTTAAAAAGAAAAACGGGTGGAGAGACTCGAACTCGGGTCTCTCCCTCAACAGTACACCGATCTAACCACTCTGCCTGCTAAGGCAATCGCATCAAGAATCGGATTTGAATGGTTTTAATCATGAACACCACTGTGTTCATCTTCTTGATCGCGGTCGAACCAATCCGGACCTTAAATCCATCGATTTCGCTACAGGTTTGCAACAAGAGTTTAGGGGTTTTGCTAATTAATGGATTTCGATCCTGGGGGTGTAGCTAATTTCAAAAACCGCAAATTTACAGTCGTTAATTACTTATTTAAAAATCCGAACCCTAGTTTTAAGAACACAGGTTTAATTTGATCGAATTCGATAATGTTTCCAGTTGAAATCATGGGGCTTTCAATGAGTTAAGGAATGCGAATCTATCCATGCACTTTAATCGGATTGAGATTGGGTCTAAGTTAGGGTTCGATCAAATCACAATCGTATGAACCCTAGATAACTGTTTGTGATCGAATCGATGATATGAACCTCAATTAACATGGGGCTTTCAATGAGAAGAGGGTTGCGGAACTATCTGTGTGATTTAATTGCATCGCAATCGGGTATAAAGTAGGGTTCGACTAAACCCGAATGAGTATGAACCCTAGGATTCATTCTTGATCGATTCGATGTTATACGCCCCAATTGAGTTAGGGCTTATGTTCTAGACATAAAGTCGAGTATGAGAATGTTTTTATTACCTGTAACAAGTTCGGATTGGTCGATTTTTCTTGAGGTCGGCCTATGCGCAATCAGTTTCAATCGACAGGTTCCTTGACGACTCAAATGGTGAAATTGATGCTATACGCACGTTCAGAAGGGTCCGATTGAGGTGTGTAGAGAGGTAATTTGCAATTTGGTAACCGGATTTGATCGATTTGAGTGTTTCTTGTAACGGTTTTGACGTTTTCTTTGCCTCATGATTAATGTGGTTAAATTACTATCATAAGGGATGTTAAAATGATTCGTACAGGGTCGTGATCATCATTGTAATGCATAACCGTCACGAATTGAATGGAATTTGAAGGTTAGAAGTCGATTTTGACTAAAGACCCACGGGTTTGACTTTCAAAAGTCAACCTAATCAAGTTTGGGATAAATACATAAATAGTCCTTGTGTTTTATGTGAACTTGGTTACTTAGGTTAAATTAGTCCCTGAGGTTTGAACTTGGTTACTTAGGTTAAGGTTTGGTTAGTTTGACTTTATAAAAGTCAACAGGAGCACAATTTTTGACTTAAAAAGTCAATGGAATGGTTTAAGAGTATTACACAACTAGTCCTCGGAATTTAAGTTTAGATTATTGAAAAAATTAGTCCTTGAAGTTTGAGTTAAGTTAATTTAAGTTAACTTTAATTGGATTTTGTTAACGGGGTTAACTTTGAAAAGTCGGATTGTCACATATCCGGTTCACTTCACTTCGCCAGCGATATATTTCAGGACAGTGGCGGCACCCTAGCGGCGACCTAGGGCTCTGAAGAGATCGGGGACGGCTTGTTGACTTGCTCCGGCGAATCCTGCTCCAAAACCTCACCGTTATTCAAAACCTTTTCCGTCTCCGTTGACTTACTCCGACGAGTTCTGCTCTAACTCAAAATCTCATCGTCTATGTTGACTTGCTCCGGCTGGGGGAGGAGAAGAAGAATCGATCAGGTTTAGGGTTGGGGCTGGTAAATGAGTAGGTGATGTTGTTGAAGATGATGGGTTGATAGGAGATGTTTAAGGGGGAGCAGATGGATGGAGGGGGTGATGATTCAGTGACGAAGCACAGGGAAGTAGGTAAATGAAAGTGTTATTGTGAAATTGTCCTTTTGATGATAAAATGACCATTTTATCCTCATGTGCAAG
Organism: Smallanthus sonchifolius; assembly: GCA_023525975.1. Classification (NCBI taxonomy): domain Eukaryota; kingdom Viridiplantae; phylum Streptophyta; class Magnoliopsida; order Asterales; family Asteraceae; genus Smallanthus; species Smallanthus sonchifolius. Next base: position 1,405,777 of record CM042042.1, read on the forward strand.
GCACATGCATAGACTTAACAGAAAAACTTAACACCGGTTAGTGTAAAGTACATAGGGTGTATAAAAGTATGTAAATAAAGGAACTGTGGTGTGCTTATTGAAGTCAAATGATAGAGAGTGTAATTTTCAATATAAATAAAGGACAATCTGTGTAATTTACTCATTAAGTTATTTAATAAATATATTAATCGAATTAAAATATGAAAATTAAATATGTGGGAAACTTGTTGGAAGTATATACAAATACCTACGATTTTCCAAAAAATTATTAAAAAAAACTTTTTTAAATAAATATATTAATCGAACTAAAAAAATATATTTGTGGGAACTTGTCGGTAGATCGTTGGAAGTAACTTATAATTAGCGACGGAGTAACGACAAATATATTTTTATGATTACCCTCGTTAACTTGTGGGAATTCTATTTTGTCGAAAACTTTTGTACAAAATGTAGTTGTTTCCAAGCTTTCCTTAAGGTTAAAGGTTCGAGCCCCTTTTATGACGAATTGATGTAAATTATCAAGAGTAATTTAGATACCTCAAAATTAGGTATTTGTTATTAAAAGAAAAAATTATGAACCCGAACCTAAACACAATATTAAACAAGAAACGGTAGAAGTACCAAAATAATATTCATTACCAAGAGTAATTTAAATCTCACTAGATGAACATATTATTTCTTTGGATTCAGATTTTGATTCTTTAATTTTAGTTTGTGACACTAAGTTTTAATTACCTTTTCTACTTAATTTAAATGACTAACATCAGAGTTTGAGTATAGATGCTACGCCAACCATTCTACTATTACTTACTTAAATAGAAGTGTGTTATCGGCCACTTTAACCCTTTAATTTTGGTGCTTTGGCAAAAATGATCCCTCAACTTTATAAAATATCACATTGATCTCTTTAAGTTTTAAAGTTTCAAATTTATCCCTGTAATATATATAAACTGGTTTTTCCTTAATAATTTTCGTTTGTTTGTTTAATTTTTTTAACGTCCAGGCATAATTTTTTTTAAACGGAGTCGTATTCAAAATAGAATATCTTTTTGGTTTCGTGGGTTATATCGACTGACAGTGACATGCTGGTACCGTGAAAAATGAGACCGATACCGACTGAAAAACGAGACCGATACCGACTGAAAAACAATAGTACCGTTATATAACTGTCTTTTATCTACGTTTTGATCTCCATAACGAGTCGCCGTAACTTCATATGCTCCTTTTATGTATTTAACTACGTTTCTTTTGCTTAGCCACGTAAATGTCCCCATCTCAACCGTTTAAAGTCCGCCACCCATCGCGAAACGCAGGGCAACATTTCTAGTTTACTTAAAAGCTCATCCTAACCAAAACAAATATTAAAGAAGAAAAAAAAACAACCTCCAATAGCCTTTATTATAAAAGCTCATTACTACTGAAAACAACAGGTGAATGTGGGAAGGCTAATCACCCATGCAAAGGTCCCTTTCTAGTTCCTCTCCCCCACCTCTGCCGCTCTGCTTGGCCCTACTCTCTCTCTCTCTCCCCAAATATATGTGCATTTATAGGGAGTGACAACCATACATGTCCTTCTCTTTCTACACCACCATCACAAGTTCACCAGCCACAACAAATTGTACATTAACGGAAGAAAGGTGGTAAATGGAAAAAACACAAGATTTGGTTAGAAAAATCACTTTCACTCTTCTACTTACATTTCTGGTTATCAAGGTTTTTGTAACAATAGACACTTGTTTTTTTTAAATAAACATGGTATACAAGTTACAACAGACACTTCATTATAGAAATTTACAAATTATATAGGCCTTAAACCCGTGCTATTGGAAACCTAACGCTTACATAGGCCAGTTCCAGTAGAAACAATATGCTCTCTTAAATCCTTGCCGCCACCACACTCCTTTAAAACCATGTTAGAAACAACTTGCTCTCCATAAACGTGTACCTAATAATCCAGTGATCACTATTTACTGTCTCTACTGATTGAAGAAGATCAAACGATATGGTGGGTTCTTGTTTAGCTTGTTCTTCACTATCTCTGTGGTCAGACAAGAATCAAAAATGAAAAAAGAAACTCGATTTTTGTTGTGAAGAAAGTGATTGATGAGAGATCTTGATCGGCAGGAAGACTTGAAAAAACTCGATTGCAAGAGGTCTTGATTATAGGGTCCTGATCTCAGGCAAGTATCATATTGCAATTTGTATTGATCGCATATAGTATTTGATCGCAAATAGGCTCTAATACTAATTGAAGGCTGAGACTGCTGATCATAAACAAAACGGAAACAATATTTTTGAGAAAACGTCTCAACCCTAAGAATATTATTATGAACTCGACACGCAACTTACATAGCACTATACATATAGTCATACTAGACTCAAAACTAATCCTAGTCTATACAAAAACTATTAAACTAATAAAACAAATTAAATACTAATCCTACTCAAACTAAAACTAAACAAACCAATAACTATAACAATTCAAACAATTAATCTTTATCTCCTTTTTCCTTACATTATTATCATGTTCTAATTCCATCGGTTCTTTTGTTTCTTCATGGTCCAATCCAAATTAAGTCCAATATTAACCATTTTTTTCATTTCAATTTACAGCTTGGGTATGCATGGCCAATTATCCAACCTTAGTTAGGTTTATCTTATATTAAAGAAAAGCAGCACGCATTGTTAATTTGCTTTAGAGTTAAATAAGGGTTGTCACATTTGTTCAAAACTGCACATCAGCATGTAAAAGGCATAACCAAGGTTGAGAACTCTAGCCTTATATGGTTGATAAGGGTGTGATGGCTCGAATAGTTGACTCTACAAGAAAAGTAGGCGGTTTCGTCGGGGCAATACCGACGACATATATCGTCGTTTTTGGTCAAGCAATCCCGACGAGTCTGATAGCTTCTCGCTAGCTTAATCTCGATATATATTTGTTGATTTTCAAAACAGTACCTTAATGATCAATTCATTATATGTGAAGTATGCAGTTAGAAAACTATAATATAAGCAAAGTACAAGGGGTAGATATATAAGGTGATTTTAACCAAGTGATGAGTGTATCTGGAACAAACATTAGAAAGACATGATCAAATTGTAGTTGCGTGCCAATATCTGTTTTGTCACATTTTTTAACAACAAATTTTAAATTCTACCTAACCTAGTACTTATAAGAATTTGAACCTACATCATTTTTATAGGAGACAAATTACATCATACCACTATACTACTAGGTCATGCACAGTGAAACTTGCGATTGAAAATAATAACTATGATGAGAAAAATAGGGTTAGGAGACAAAATTCATTGCTCATTATTACAGAAAACAAGAAACAACAATAATGCACTGTGTGGGGTTTGGTTGAGCAAGTCCTATATTATATAGTGGGTCTCTCTCATTTTGTTTTGCTTCTCTCTCACATTCTCCATTGTTTCTTCCTCTCTTGTCTTTGAGAACACACACAAACACAAAGCCAGATCCCCAAAGACGACAATCTATCCATATACTGTTCATCTTATCTATCAATCAATCAGTCAGTCAAATCAGAAACAAGAGGAGAAAGAGAAGAAAGAGTAATTAAAACAAACATGTCATCTTCTGCTTCATTCTCACCGGACCACCACCATCACCACAACGTCCCTCCTCCCTCCGAGCAGCTCTACTATGTCCAGTGCAACTGCTGCAATACTGGCCTAGTGGTATCAACAATTTCCCTCTTCTTTGTCTACTTAACTATAATCTAGTTTAGTTATATATGAAATTACAGTGTATGTCCTTTGAGTTCAATAAATAATCTATAAGTTTATCTTATTTCGGTGTTGTAGGTGAGTGTTCCTTGCAACAGTTTGTACAATACTGTGGCGGTTCGATGCGGCCACTGCTCAAGTGTTTTGTCTGTTATGCGTGCCCATCTTCTTCCTGTTACTGCTGCTGCTAATCAGCTCCATGTTGGCCATAACTTCTTCTCCCATCAAAACATTATGGTACTAATTAACTAACTAACTAACTAACTAACTAATTTGTTAACTAATTAATGACACATAAAATTGATCAAGAAACTGCATATATACTGCATACACAAGTCTTGTAAGATCCAAAAAAGAAATTAAAAAAACATGCATACATAAGTCTTGTTAAGGTGTCTTGTATTAGGGTATTGTTATTTTATTGTACAAGCTTTCAATTTCTACAATTTTTGATGCATACTATTGAAATTAGGGTGTCTTAAAAAGGGTCAAAAATTTTGATTTATTTTAAGAGTAAACAAGAGATTTGTAGAAACAATAATTCTTTAAAATGTACATTTCATTGGTTTAACATTTTAAAAAAAATATCCAGGAGGAACTGAGGAGCAACCCTTCCAACCTGTTGATCAATCAACCGGTTCCAGATCCGTTCGGACCGGTTCGAGTCGATGAGCTTCTCAAGCCTCAAGTGGTGAATAGACGTAAGATTTGTTCATCTTTTTACATCTTTAAAGAGTGCTTAATTTCTTTTCAAATTTGTAAATTAAATACAGATTAAACCTTCTTTTGTCTTAATCCTATTTTTGACATAAATGGCAGAAATCAGTTAGTTTCCCAGTTAATCAAGAAAGTTATAAAAAAAATAGTTGAGTGTTTGTACTTTGAGAAGCTTACATCTAAATGGTGTCTTAAGCATTTATTAGATTTGGTACATTGGAGAGCTCTCTTTCTTTAGCTTTTATTTCATGACCTTCACTTTTCTTTCTTCAATTTTTCTCAAAATGTCAATCTTGTACCACCAAAAAGGCAACTCTTTTTTTCTGCAAATAAACTGACTTACATTACTTATCAACCATTACAATCAACTATATAGGAAACCCTAATATTTATCTTTAAAGTTTATCTTTTTATTTCTCTAAATTTCATTCTAATATATACTACAGCAATCTCCTCAAAATTTGAACCATTTTTGTTTAATGCAACTAATAATAATAATTACTTTATGTTCCAAAAATAAATTCAAACAAGATGTTACAATCTGGTAACCCTAAGCATCATATTTCCATTATAAACCAATATTAACCATTTTTGTTTTTTTTTTCTGGGTTTTTTTTGGGGAAAAATACCAAAATGGATATTTTGTCTATGTAAAAAAAATCTCGAAGGCTAAGCCTTTTGAATTCAAAAGCTTAAAAGGCTTAGCCGGCTTCAAACAGGCTAAAATGTCCATTTTGATATTTTTAAAAGATCTATGTTTATTTTGGTATTTATCTTTTTTTTTTTTTTGCATGTGTATGAAATTATAAAAGGGTGTCTTGTCTCCCCCGGAAAATAAGTTGGATAGAAATTCTTGTAATGATGAAGTTATGATAAGAGAGAGAGGAAGGGGGTGAGTGGGGGGGGGGGGGTAGAGACTAGGTAAAACAATGAAAAACCAAAAGATTTTAATGTAAATGTCTGAATAATTTGTCGTTATGTTTGTCTTCTCTTTGCAGCCACAGAGAAGCGCCAGAGAGTTCCTTCTGCTTACAACAGGTTCATCAAGTATGTATTTTAATTAACCTGAACTTGAAAAACCCAAAGTAATTTTGTTAATTCAGATTTGAAATTCTAATTAACCAACTATCTTTGTAGCCCATCCATACTTTCACAAATTAAAAGCTTTGATATTACAGATTGTTGAATATTTTAAATTTGGTTTATGGGTAGTTTGTCACCTCTGACAAAGGACTTTTCAACTCCACTGACGTGCATGGCAAGCGGAATTGTTGAATCCGCTAGTTAACCTAGTGGAATCCTTGTTATGTCACATCACAACTTTCTGGTGAATGTGTAAACTTTAAACCAGTCATATAGCTAGAGTCCGCTACTTCAAGAAGCACTCACTTTAAGCCAGATCGTTGAGATCAAATTTCTCGTTAGGGTAGCAAACTTTCAATAAACCAAATTATTTTCAAATTCTACCAAAAAACCAAATTCAAAACTGGAAGCTCTACCTGAAAAAATTTGTGTTAGCAATTAATCGCATAGTATGTAATGTTCAAAACAATTACATGTATTATCTTCTTTTCTACTCGGTTAATCATATACGGTGTGCAACATATATCTAGGACGTTGTAAGTTCGTATTTAACAAATTGTATCCAGATTTTACATCAATTTTCTCAGTAATTTACAGTTTTCTCAAACATACACTACTTCTTTAAAAGAATTCCATAAATGCAAACTTATCAAGCCTGTCCATAGATGATAATATTTGCATAAAAAATATATCAATCATCGTTTGTTAGCTAATTTAGGATTTTAATAATTTGTACGCAAATGTATCCATACATGTTAGTGAAGTTCATTATACCATTTCATGTCAAATTAAGGAAATTGAGTTTATATAATAATACTATATAAAATCTAGTTTGATGGCATTTGAACTTTGAAGTATACCCATAATGTTTTTAAAAAAATAAATATGTACTATAACCTGGAAAGAAAATAAAAATTGCAGGGAGGAGATCCAACGTATCAAAGCAGGAAATCCTGATATAAGTCACAGGGAAGCCTTCAGTGCAGCTGCAAAGAATGTAAGATTGATCGAAGAAAGCATTCCGTGCTTTAAATATGATGAAACACCTCTCTTTTTAATTTGACCACTTAATTTTTTTTAACAATAGTACTTAATTAAATATATTTTTTAATACACTAACTATTCTTTGTTTTAGAAATATAAAAAATTTCAAATTTAACGACAGGACTGAAAAGTGAAAACTCAGTATGGTTTTCTAGGGTTTCTTGTTTCATTTTTGAGGCTTTTTCATTAATTTATTTTAATTTAATATATTTCAGTGGGCACATTTTCCTCACATCCACTTTGGTCTTATGCCTGATCAACCCCTTAAGAACTCCGATGTGTGCCAACAGGTACTCTTTATCTTATATCATTTAATCGATGTTTGCATTAATACATGTATCAGTTACAAATTTAAAATTGTAACTTAACCCAAAAATCAATCATAATTAAAGTTATTGCTAGTTGATAACACTAGACTACTAATTTATTCATATGGGATGAATATAAGAAACTTAAAACCATATGACAAATTGATATCGTGATTCATGTTATGAATGGAAGAAAGAACAAACACAGATTACTAAATCTTAAAATGATGAGAACATAATAAAACCTAAAGAAAATACAAATGTTTAAATAAGTTAACCCTAGCTAAATTGAGATTAATATAAACTCTTTTCTAATTGTGAGAAGATCATTTTTAAGAAGAAAGATGACCCAAGGATAAAAAATAACTTCTAAAAATCTAACAAATTTATATAAATCTTTAAAATTACTCAAATCTATACTATATAATAAATAAAAGTTTTTTAGTGGCTCGTGTCGCCTCCATATTCAATCTCACCATTTTTTTTTTGTTTCTCTCTCTTATTTAATGCACTTCTATTTTTAATAATAATATATATTTAAATGAAAATACTAATCTATACTTTATAATAAATAAAAGTTTTGATGAGACAAATTTTCCCGTCTCTCTCTCCTAATAATTGCATAAGTTTTCTTTAATTGTTTTTTAATATATTTTTGTTTTCCGCCTCTCTCTTTCTCCTATCAAATAATAATAATTTCTATAATTATTTTTATAAAGTTTTTTGTTTAAAAAAATATAGGTTTGGTCATAAAACTTTTTTAGAAAATTGAACATTTATTTCATTATTTTTATCAAACATTTTAAAAAAATAACTATATGACGTTTCTAAAATTTGTATTAAAAACTATGTAGTATGTCATAAATATGTAATATGTAATTATTTATTATTAAATATATAACATTGTATTTATTCACCCCGTGTAATGCACGGGGTTCTAACCTAGTAAAATACTAAATACAACTGATAGATCCTAAATAAAAAGAAGGTTCTCATGCGATTTTTGTGGTTGGTTCGTTTCCTGTGTTGGCACTTCAATTTCGTGAAATATATTTTTTTGTAGATCAAGATGTCAAACGAAGCAAATTGTGTCGGCACTAAGAAAATGTTTTCTTTTATCTCCACACAATGAACAGAGAGAAATTTCACTATACCCTAAAAAGGGAGATCTTTTCATCTTTTATTCTAAATTGTCGATATTTAACTAAAAGACCTAAAAATACACAAACACCAACCTCTCTTTCTCTGATCATGATGAAGTATGTTTCAGATCTAGGACTATTTCTCCTTGTCGCACGTCCTGGACACGAAACAACAATAATGGGACACAATTAATCGCACGAACACAAACTCACGTGTATAAAAAACCAAACCTAGCTTGAATAGATTGGTCTCAAAAGCCCTATTTCAAAACCCAAATCGGGCACAAGTGGAATGCAAGTGAATAGGTTTAGACATAATCAGATACACCACACATACCGAACCTGTAAATATTTTTTGCACACATACAAACACGTTCTCGTTTTGATACAACACATGAATTGAAGCTATGCAAACCTAGCTGGACTTGAGGCAACCTCGGAAACCATAAACACACGGCAAAAACTCATGTGGACTCGAAACACTACTTTTGGAATTCAAATACCATACAAGGGAGACTGTATCGATGTCTTAAGTCTTGATAAACTTAAGTCAAAACCTGAAATCAAGGATGAAAGGAAATAATAGGTAAAGATGGTTTCTAAATGGGTGTTGGAACTTTGAAAGAATTCATACGAGAGAAAATCAATAATGTTTTATGTAAGATAAAAGATGTGTATATATAGAATAAAGGATAACTATAGAAACTAATGGTAATTATTCCTAAACAAAATAATAACTAGAAATATTACAATTGTATATATATATATATATATATATATATATATATATATATATATATATATATATATATATATATATATATATATATGTATATAACTATATATATCGAATATACCCCCTTAAGCTGGACGTTCGAAGCAACGTGTAGCTTAAAAACGAAGCGTAGCAAACCAAGTAGTGGAGAGACCCTTGGTGAGAATGTCAACAATCCCAACAACGGTTGGAACATAATGAACTTGGAGAGTCTGTGCTAATACCATATCCCTAATGAAATGTAAGTCAATCTCAAAGTGTTTCATGTGTTGATGAAACACAAGAATGACTGGGAGATAAGTAGCTTAAATGTTGTAACACCAAAGTGTTGATGAACTTGTAAGGGGTAAAGGGATCCAACGGAGCTCAACTGCAATGTGAGCAAGTGCACGATACTCAACCTCGGTACTGGAGCGAGCAACGGTGAGTTGTTTCATTGAGCTCCTACTGATACAGTTTATCATCAATAGTGGGTTTTTGAAGAAGTTGAGAAACCTTTACTCACTGCATATGCGATCTCTAGATGACTGGGACAAGATACTAAAGAGCATCAACAATGCTCCAATAGAGCAAGGGGCCATCCATACGAACACCTAAATCCGCTCGCTTCATAATAATAACGCGTGTTTTATAAATAATTACGAATGCTTTATAATAACGTATGTTTAAAATAATAATAACGTATGTTTAAAATGATAATTGCGCATATTTTATAATAACGCATGAACATAATCGCGCATGTTATACGCATAATCACGTATGTTTTATAATAACGCACGACAATAATACGCAAGTTATACCCATAGTCACACATGTTATACGCATAATCACGTATGTTATACGTACAACACATCGACATGTTTTATAAAATAAAAGTATAGCAAGACTATACTCAAGTTAAAGAGATATCTCCAACACAGATTCCAATAATGTCATTAGCAAGACTATATGTTTCCAATAATGTTGTATAGTTTGTGCTAATACCATATCCCTAATGAAATGTAAGTCAATCTCAAGCTAAAATAAAAGTATAGCAAGACTATACTCAAGTTAAAGAGATCTCTCCAACACATATTCCAATAATGTCGTTAGCAAGACTATGCGTTTCCAATAATATCGTATAGTATGTGCTAATACCATATCCCTAATGAAATGTAAGTCAATCTAATAAAATAGCAAGACTATACTTAAGTTAATTCTAGAATAAAATGCTTGATTTTATGACTTAATTTTTTTTAAATAATGTCGTACTCAAGTTAAAGAGATCTCTCCAACACATATTCCAAAAAAGTCATACGTGTTGAAAAAAAATTGGGACAACTTGAAAAACTCAACAATGATAGCTATTCAAATTTTACCCTTATAGCTTTTTTTTTCACGCAAAGAAAAAAGCTGCCTAACACACACTTCATCTTAACATTTGATTTTCAAGATCACTTATCTATATTCCTTCGTACCTTCGTACGATAAGAATCATTGTTATTTAAGCATCTCTCCTTCTCTTTCTTTCTCTCTATATTAGTTGTTATATGCATTTAATGTTTTAATCCTATAAAAAGTGATGTGCAATTGGTCTTACGTTAATGATGTTTTTCTGTTTGGATTTCTTGGTGTGAGAAATATAAATAGTATTTTGCCCAACTATGATTATCAAACTTTGTCACTGACAAATGAACTCCATTTGAGCATATCTTTCTTGTGTGTGATCTTGTCTTCAATTTAACATCGAAAATTATGATTTGAGTATATGTAGGAAGGGGGTGATCTTCGCATGAAGGACACTTTTCTTACTGCAGGCAACGTGGGTGTTTCACCGTACTAAAAAAGTGAGAGATCGTATAAATAACTAACCAAGGTCTCTATGTTCATCGCGTACGTTCATTTTCGTTCTTGCTTTATTGTTTTGTGTCCAAGACTTGTCAATTTATCAATTAGGGTTTTCGTTGAGTCTTGGTGTGTTTCAATCAAAGTCTGTTAACAATTTGCTAAATTGGAATTGTGTGCTCATCAATGAAGAGATTAGAGTGTGATTGTACCCAACCTGGACATCCTACGGTTGGTTCTCAAAACTGGTTATTCTCTTTAAAATATTCATATTATTATTCAAAGTACAGCGAAAATCTTTCTAAAACATTAATTGTTATTTAATGTCGTTGCGGTCCTCACGGATGTCTACACACCGCGCCCAAGCCAAGCCCTTTGATATGATATGTCATCTTATTTAATTTGTGGAAAGATATTAATATTTATTGAATAGACCCCAAGCGATCAAAATGCACAAAATTGATCGATGACATGCAAAAGGGGTTCCAATTACATTGAAATTACATTCCTAAAAACAATTAACGACCAAAAACTATAAAAGAAAACCCAACTAACTGCATTAGGTAGATACCAATTATCAAGTACATCTAAGTTGCATAGCCAATTTGACATAAGAACACTATCTGATACCCATTTCAATGTTATAGTATTCATATTTCTTGATTTATTGTTGGTACATTACCACAACACTTGGTTTTGGTTTTTAGGTTTTTATATTCTAGTTTATTCGAAAGAATAGACATTGTCAAGTGAAAGAGAAAAATCATAATTAACACATGCACACGGGCTACCTTACCAGCCGTTAATGTCACATACATTGGCCACCTTCATCGAGATCCCACCATCAACCCATACACACACGCGCGCAGCACACTGGTCATTGAGGTCCATCACAATCAAACACAAGCCAAGTTCAACAAAATACACCCCTAATATTCATGGTTAAACACACAACACACACTAGAGATTTAAGTGTTGAGTTGTCGGATACTATTGGATCAAATGCGCTTTGGTGGGTATTATGTTTTAAATTATAAAATTGTGTTAATATTGTTAATGGTTATAATTTCAATAATAATATAAAAACAAAAATAAAAAATCAGATCAATATATTTGATCATCTACTATGCAATAAACACATGTGAAATTGTTCTCCTTTTTTCATTAAACCAATAAACCTTAAATGACAATAAAAGACAATGCAAACTACTACTACGTGACTATCGGTGACGGAACCTAATTATAGAAAAATGATAAGTTGAACTGTCAACGACGGGGGCAAGTATCAGATTCAAAGAAAACTCATTATCTTTTGTAAGTTATGTCATATTAAATAATTTAATCATGAAAAAATAGACACATGTGAAATTGTAAAATATAATGTATTATTTGTTTATAATAAACCATTGAAGCCCAATATATCAATGGGCTAATTTCTTTACAGCCTTCAAATGAAAAAAAAAATCAAAAAGTTAGGCCCTGTTTGGTAGCCTTTTAATGTCATTAAGAGGCTACCTCTTAATGGTTCAAAGCCTCTTAATGGTTAAGAGGTAACCTTAAGTCTGAATGGTTAAGAGGTAACATCTTAATGGTAAGTCCTCACAAGTTACATGGCCCCTTACCTCTTAATCATTAAGAGGCTTTGAACCATTAAGAGGTAGCCTCTTAATGACCATAAGATGCTACCAAACAGCCCATTAGTCAGTATTCACTAATCACTATTTCAAGTATAGAAATCTTTTTTAGGTCGTCGATCGCGGAAAATTGTTGATTTCAAGTGTCTAATACCTGAACTTCGGTAAAATGCATATAATAATGTTTTTAAGTCGATTAATAAATAAATATTTTCGCAATATTAGCATACTAGTATGGTGCTGCCCGCGCGATGCGACGGGGAACAATACTTAGGTTGGTGATTGTAGTGGCGTGCATAGAGCGGTTTGGTTCGGTTTTGAGCTATAACCATAACCATAACAAAAAAATTTAGTTCAATTTCGATTATTTCGGTTTTGATTAATCGGTTAGGAACATTGGGTCGGTTCGGTTTTCGATTAATAATCAAAATTTTAACTTGAACCAAAAAAATTTAACTTGAGATGAAAATGTCGACTTGAATTGAAGTACTCAAGAAAAAGAACCCACTATTATCGGTTATAAACGTTGTGTAGGTTAATGTCAGTCATCGCTCGGGTCGGGTTGTGTCTGAACAATGGTTGTGTCGATGAAACGGGAACACATACACTGGTAATCACGTAACATGTATTTTTTTAATTTATATAAAAAAAATTATAGCAATACCATACTCAAATTGAAAAGAATAAAATGCTCGTTTTTATGGTATAATTTTTTTTTAAATATTAATATATAAAAAAGTTATTGTTGTTTAAAATCATGGGGGGGAAGCTAGTTATTGTATGAATAACTTTCATTTTCAGTTTTTTCAAAGCAAGTCGGATTAACATCTCAGATTATCACATTGGCCAAAATATTCAAGAAACAACCAGGGTTGTACTATGTGCTCTAAAAAATGTATAAGTAAAACTTTTAAAAATGATAAAATGACATCCTTATCCTTCTCAAATTCTTTATATACAGCATAGATATATCGTATGTTGTTTTCTCCCATGTCTCCCGCACGCATCCTCGACTCCAACGGCTATACAACGGTTAATTAATAAAAAGAATAATATTTTAAAAAATCTAACCCCTATATATGTAAATCAAATCTCTTTTATTGTTCATCATATTCTCTCTCTATCAAACCTATATATTTCCTCAAAATTCTATCATACAACCTTCAGTGGATCTCGTTGAATTTTCATATTCTAGTTCATCAAGCTCAAATGATTACTTCACTAAGGAGCCAGTAAGAACAAGGTTTCAAATGAGCAAAGAACATTTCTTACAAATAGTCGGATATGGAATGAAAGTTTTAATTTTTCAAACATCTTATGATGCTATATGGAAAAGGAGTTTTACATCACTACATAAGTACATGATCGCGTGTCTACAGAAGTACATGATCACGTGTCGAAGGTCAAACAAAAATATATGTAAAACCAGGTTATTAGCTACCTTAAACTATAATATAAAAAAATAGGGTTATCAAATTCACATAGAATTTGTGGAAAATGCCTTTCTTAAATTCATGTAACTGATTCTACTAAAAATGGAAATTGATTGATTTTATAAAACTTGTAACTAGCAAAAACGAATTTTGATTGATTGTAAAACAATTGGAGAAACAGTATTCATTTCCAAGGTTCAAGTTCAACAGATTAACAAAAAACTCATGTTTAATTAGTTTGACTCCACTAAACGTGACACAGACATTTTAATTAAAGTGATAGATGTGAGACATTTTTTAAGACTCGTTCGTCCACCCAACTACCAATTCACAAGTGTGAGGAAGTACAAATTAACCAAATAGCTAACTATACAAGAAAACCAAAATCATATGGCAATTCAAACAACCTCAACACAAGCAAACAATTTAATTTAATTAAAAGCACGTGTATTCAAGTTTGTCATTCAATAACGCAAATCAAACAAAAGAAACCAAAACCATTATTTCACAGAGACGAACTATCCACCAGAAGCAATCACGAATGGATTAGCTACTCATAACCATTATTGTATTTTTCAAAAACTAACCCGAAATCTTCAATTTTGATTGGAATGATGAACCGAATGATTAAACAACCTAAAAATCACCCAAAAGCTCTGGAATTCATCCAATGAGAAGGTAGTTTCGAAACCCTAAAATATATTGTTGAAATAATGCAAAAATCCAAAAAAATCCCGAATTAGCTGGGCCGCGGCGTATCATATGCTGGCCGTCAGCGTATCATACGCTGATCAAAAACCAAAAACTGCCAATTTCCTCTGCCAACGCCGCCAGTATGCTACACCAAATACGTCGCTCGGCGTATCATACGCCCGAGCCAGCGTATCATACGCTAAGCTCTTTTCATGATGTTTTGCTTCGTTTGCCTTCAATCCCGCAATTCCACTCTCTCGCCTTTTCCACCTTGACATGATTCTGCTACTAATGTTCCTATTATGCTTCCTTTATTAATCAACCTGCAATTACAAACAACTCACCAATTCAAAGTATTCTAACTTCATTTAAGTAACAATACTTTTAGACATTACAATCATTAAACTATTACGCCTCCATCAGTACACATCGGCAATACTCAGCCGGCATACATTAATGTTCTTGACACGTTAGATGAGTACTTGAGTAATCAACAGGTGGTATATGAAAGCTTCAAAAGTTTTGAGCATACCCCTTTAGTATATCTACTCTGATTTATTCTTAATAATTTCGTTCATTAATTTTTAAAAATAATAATAATAATTTGTGGATGTGTTTAATTTTTTTCTTGATGTCCAGGTATAAATTTAGTTAAAAACGGAGTTGTATTCAAAATATGGTATTTTGTAGGTATCATAGTTTATATCGACTAAGGATAACGTGTTGGTATCGTGAATAATGACACCGACACCGACTGAAGAATATCGGTACCGTTATATAACTTTGATTTTCACAACCAAGTTGCCGTAACTTCATACATTTCTTTTATTTACTTAACCACGATTCTTTTTGTGCTTAGCTACATTAATATCACTACTCAACCGTTTAAGGTCCGTTTCTCGCCGCGAAACACATGCCTAATTTTCTCGTTTTAACTTTCTAAGCAAATTTTGTTATTATTTGTATTATATTATTACTACATTTTTTTTAACGGCAACACTTAGGTATTCTATGATAATTGGGTTTTCTCGGGGCAACATCCAGGGCAGCCCACCCCAGGAGAAACCCCCAATCACTACTAGAAAACTGCAAGTTTTCCTACAAAAATTTCCCACAAAATTTTTTTTGTGGGAAATTTCAACAACATTCCCACAAAATTCCCACGAAGATGAAACCCTAAACTTAGTAACGACTTTCCAACAAAATTCCGAGAACAAACACGTTTGTGGGAAAACAGTCGGAAATTACCCACTAAATTCCGACAAACTTATATTTAAAAATAAATTTGTGGGAAAGTTGTCGGAAATTCCGACCGTTTTCCCACGAAATAATATATTTTTTATTTATTTATCTTATAAGCATATATAATAGAAATGTATTATATTTATAACATATATAGTGTTTATAATATACTCTTTTATATATTTTTTGACAAATACATATTATTTTAGTTTTTTTTCTTTATTATTTTCTTCTATTAACATTTTTTTATTTAAACATGCGTATAAGTACGTGTATGTGTGTATCCGTATGTATTTGCATATGTACATGTATATATTTGTCCATACGTGTGTGCGTCTTGTTGTATTTACAAACATATATATATACACACATTTATATAATAATAAAAGATTGTTTTGAGTTATGTGTTTCGATTGGGTATACACACGACGTCGCACGTACGTATGTGTATAATACGTACAAGTTGGAGAAAGACAAGTAATTTAACGTATAATGAAGTTACACAAAAGATGGAGCGAAAAAGTTAACGTTTAACCGTCTAAAAACGAAAAAATATATATTTTGGTGGGAAAACGGTCGGAATTTCCGACAAATTTCCCACTAAAGAGTTGAGTTTTGTGGGAAAGTTGTCGGAAATTCCGACCGTTTTCCCACGAAATAATATATTTTTTTATTTATTTATCTTATAAGCTTATATAATATAAATGTATTATATTTATAACGTATATAGTGTTTAAAATATACTCTTTTATACATTTTCCGACAAATACATATTATTTTAGTTTTTTTTCTTTAGTATTTTCTTCAACTAATAATTTTTTATTTAAACATGCGTATAAGTACGTGTATGTGTGTATCCGTATGTATTTGTATATGTACAAGTATATATTTGTCTATACGTGTGTGCGTCTTGTTGTATTTACAAACTTATATATGTAGACACACTTATATAATAATAAAAGATTGTTTTGAGTTATGTGTTTCGATTGGGTATACACACGACGTCGCACGTACGTATGTGTATAATACGTACAAGTTGGAGAAACACAAGTAATTTAACGTATAATGAAGTTACACAAAAGATGGAGCGAAAAAGTTAACGTTTAACCGTCTAAAAACGAAAAAATATATATTTTGGTGGGAAAACGGTCGGAATTTCCGACAAATTTCCCACAAAAGAGTTGAGTTTTGTGGGAAAGTTGTCGGAAATTCATATTATTTTCGTTTTCCTTATTTATAACATATATAGTGTTTAAAATATACTCTTTTATACATTTTTCGACAAATACATATTATTTTAGTTTTTTTTCTTTATTATTTTCTTCTATTAACATTTTTTTTATTTAAACATGCGTATAAGTACGTGTGTGTGTGTATCCGTATGTATTTGTATATGTACATGTATATATTTGTCTATACGTGTGTGCGTCTTGTTGTATTTACAAACATATATATATATATAGACACACTTATATAATAATAAAAGATTGTTTTGAGTTATGTGTTTCGATTGGGTATACACACGACGTCGCACGTACGTATGTGTATAATACGTACAAGTTGGAGAAAGACAAGTAATTTAACGTATAATGAAGTTACACAAAAGATGGAGCGAAAAAGTTAACGTTTAACCGTATAAAAACGAAAAAATATATATTTTGGTGGGAAAAAGGTCGGAATTTCCGACAAATTTCCCACAAAAGAGTTGAGTTTTGTGGGAAAGTTGTCGGAAATTCCGACCGTTTTCCCACGAAATAATATATATTTTTATTTATTTATCTTATAAGCTTATATAATATAAATGTATTATATTTATAACGTATATAGTGTTTAAAATATACTCTTTTATACATTTTCCGACAAATACATATTATTTTAGTTTTTTTTCTTTAGTATTTTCTTCAACTAATAATTTTTTATTTAAACATGCGTATAAGTACGTGTATGTGTGTATCCGTATGTATTTGTATATGTACAAGTATATATTTGTCTATACGTGTGTGCGTCTTGTTGTATTTACAAACTTATATATGTAGACACACTTATATAATAATAAAAGATTGTTTTGAGTTATGTGTTTCGATTGGGTATACACACGACGTCGCACGTACGTATGTGTATAATACGTACAAGTTGGAGAAACACAAGTAATTTAACGTATAATGAAGTTACACAAAAGATGGAGCGAAAAAGTTAACGTTTAACCGTCTAAAAACGAAAAAATATATATTTTGGTGGGAAAACGGTCGGAATTTCCGACAAATTTCCCACAAAAGAGTTGAGTTTTGTGGGAAAGTTGTCGGAAATTCCGACCGTTTTCCCACGAAATAATATATTTTTTTATTTATTTAAAAAAAAAACAAGCCTTTGATGGATCGAACCTGAGCTAATTGGGTAGATTTGGGACAAGTGAATTAAACCACCAGACCAGAATTATTTCTTGTTATTATTTCAATAACTATCATATATATAGACATTCCGTAAAATGAAAAAAAGTATTAATAAAACCCTAGTTTCCTTTCTTTCTCTAACTCACTCCCATTTACGGCTTTACGCAATCGCACCAGCCCTCCGAACTCCGAAGCCGCTGCCACCGGTTGCCACCCTTCCGCGGCCGCTGTTGCTGCTGCCAGCCCTCCGCAGCCGCTGCCAGCCCTCCGCAGCCGCTGTCACCCCTCTGCAGCCGCTGTCACCCCTCCGCAGCCGCTGCCGTTGCCACCCCTCCGCAGCCGCTGCCTTTCCTCAGTAGCTGCTGCCACTGCCACTCCTCCGTTGCCGCTGACGCACCTGTAACCGCTTCCGCCACCGTCGGAACATCATTCTCCACCTTGTTTTCCATCTCCTTCACCAAGTTGATTTTTGAAGGTAAAAACCTAATTTTATTTTTTGAAAATTTTAAGTTTATGTGTGGTATCTCAGTCAACTGAATTAGCTTTTTCTCACGTTCTTTAATATGTATGGGTATCCTAGTGAAGGTCGGGCCTGGAACCATTTTGACTTAGCCTTTCCTGATTTTGCAGAAGAGACACGCAATGTTCGTATCGGGTTGTGTACCGATGGATTTAGTCCAAATAATTCAAACGTGACCCCATATTCATGTTGGCCGGTGTTTATTACGGTTTACAACCTACCTCCTTGGCTGGCCTTAAAAAAGGAGTACATACAAATTCCTTTGATCATTCCTGGTCCGAAGAATCCCGGACAGAATCTGGACGTTTTTCTACAACCCTTGGTAGACGAGTTGAAACTGTTGTTCACGGATGGCATTGAAACTTATGATGCCTATCGAATGGACAATTTCCAAATGAAGGTCGTATTGCTATGGACAATTAGTGACTTCCCTGCTTACGCCATGTTGTCCGGATGGAGCACACATGGTAAGTTAGCTTGCCCATATTGCTCGGACAAATCGGGATCATTCCAGCTTCAATTTGGAAGGAAACCATGTTGGTTTGATTGTCATAGACAACATCTTCCGCGTGGACACAGTTTCCTAAAAGATAAGATTAACTTTCGGAAAGATATTATGGTGAAGAACGTAAAACCTATCCCGGAGCCAACGGGAGATGAAATATGGCGGACTATCCAACATTTTGATACTGTTTACAGAGGTACTCCCTTTGATCCAAAAAATGAAAAACCTACTGGTTTCGGGTTCACACATAATTGGGTTAAGAAAAGCATCTTTTGGGAACTTCCATATTGGCGTAAGTTGTTGATCCGACACAACCTAGATGTGATGCATATCGAGAAGAATGTATTTGACAATCTGTTTCACACAATTATGGGTACCAAGAAATCCAAAGATAATATGAAGGCAAGGCAAGACATTGAGCTTTATTGCGACCGATCTCTTTTAAACCTTAGTCATGGTAATGACGGGAAGATAACAAAAAAAAAGGGAGATTACACTCTGCAGAAAAGTGAGGTTAAACAGGTCTGTGAATGGTTAAAAGAGATTAAATTTCCAGACGGGTATGCGTCAAACATTGGGAATTGTGTAAACATCAAAGATAACAGTTTTTATCCTTTCAAAAGCCATGATTGTCACGTGTTTATGCAACGGCTGCTTCCACTTGCTATTAGAGGGTTTGTTTCAAATGAGATATATGAGGCTGTAACAGAGTTGTGCATGTTTTTCCGGGTCTTATGCTCGAAAACATTGCATCTAGATGACTTGTATAAAATGAAGCGCACTATTGTTCAAACCGTCTGCAAGTTGGAGAGAATATTCCCTCCCGGTTTCTTTGATTCTATGGAACACCTGGTCATACATCTAGTTGATGAAGCTTTGCTTGGTGGTCCTGTACAATACAGATGGATGTATCAATACGAGAGGTGATCACACTATTTGTAATCTTACATATCAAACTTTTTTCCCAGAGTTCTGTTTAGTATTCTTATTCTGTTTAGTATTCTTAAGATATTCTCAATGTAGGAAGCTTGGCTTGATAAAAAGAAGAATTAGAAACAAAGCAAGGGTTGAAGGTTCAATTGCCAGGGAACACCAAGTAAATGAACTTGCTACCTATTGTTCTCTACACTTTTCCTCGACGAATGAGACACGCCATACTCGAGAGCCTCGAAATTTTGCACCACAACATCCAAGCTCTTCGAGTGGAGACTCTCAACTAAGCGTGTTTGTATTTCCATCGAGAAGATTATATGCAAATGGTGGAAAGCGAAGACCCATGACTCATGATGAACTTCACAAGGCACACACCTATGTTCTGTTAAATTGTGTAGAAGTTAACCCATACGTCATTGAGTTTGATAGAGTGGCGCCACAACTATATCCGGGTCAGCCGGAATCGGGTCTTAGAGATAAATACTTTGCTCAGTGGTTTACAACCCGTGTAAGTAAAACCCAATTAAATCGTAATGATTAATATCATTGCATCATTAACCAACAAATGCGTGTGTTCTTCAATGTAGGTATCATCTGATGGAAACGCTCAACATTTACATATTTTAACAAGGAAACCTTTGAATAACACTAAATCTCACAAAGGGTACTTTGTAAATGGCTATAAGTTCCACACACGAAAACATGCTAAGGGACGTGTGACTTATAACTGTGGTGTATGCGTAAAAGGGGAGACGTATAACGCCGAAGAGTCTGACTACTACGGTTTACTGGACGAGATACTAGAGCTTTATTATTATGGCAATGAGCGTTCTCCTGTTGTATTGTTCAAATGTGATTGGTTTGACAACGACCGCGGTGTAGTAGTTAACAAAAATAAGCTGGTTGATGTCAAACACAAGTCTCGACTTCTAACTCACGACCCGTTTGTCTTGGCATCACAAGCGGAACAAGTTTTCTATACACCATACCCTGCAGGTCATCTAAAAGATCTATGGGCGGTTGTCAAGACAAAATCCCGACACATATATGAAGTCTCTAGTGATGTTAATGCAGAAGCACATGGGGTCCTTCAGATTGATGAACGGTTTGAGTTACCGAATGACGTAACTAGGAGTGAACGCTTGTGCCTAGTCACAAATACAAATACAACTGATGATGATGAAATCGTTTACTCTCACAACTTTGAAGATGAAGAGTTTGAAGATGAAGAGTTTGAAGAGGAAGAGTTTGAAGAGGAAGAAGATACATCCAATGATGATGATGAAATGGTTTGTCTTGACGACTCTTCAGATGAAGAGTGACTTTATTGTTAGGAACATTGTTTCTTGTTACACACTATAAATTATATGCGATTTATCATGTGGTATGTTTACTTTAAATGTTATATTATATGTCTCATGTTATTACAGATCTAATCATTCTTGTTTTACTAAATGCAGAATACAAATCATGTCTAGTCGTAGCCGTGGACATATCCCTTCTCCAAGAAATATATCATCCAGGAAGCAATCACAAGGTTCCGACCGTAGTCGTGCACTTGGACGTCAATCAGAGTCGAGTCCTGGGGGTAGTAGCCATGGTCGTGCACTTGGACGTCAATCAAAGTCGAGTCCTGGGGGTAGTAGCCATGGTCGTGGACGTGGACATCAACCAGAGTCGAGTCCTGGGGGTAGTAGCCATGGTCGTGCACTTGGACGTCAATCAGAGTCGAGTCCTAGGGGTAGTAGCCATGGTCGTGGACGTGGAAATCAATTAGAGTCGAGTCGTGGGGGCATTAGCCATGGTCGTGGACGTGGACATCAATTAGAGTCGAGTCCTGGGGGCATTAGCCATGGTCGTGGACGTGCAGATACTTCATACGGTGGTGGCGGTAGTAGACCTGGTGGTCAGGGTGACCTTTTGGGTGATATGGACACGACATTACAGCCGGACTTCCGGTATGGGTTTGAGACGACTACCGATCATGTTCAGTCCCATGATGGTGATGGTTTTGATGGTGAGGATTCTGGTGGTGAGGATCATGTAGATGCGACTACTCACTACGAATCGAATGACACAAGCATGCATGTTGATAACTCTCGGAAGCCACTTATCACGGTGGTCGGGAGGAAGTATGTCTTCCTAACTTTTAAACTTATGTTGTTTATTCATGTTATGAATATACTTATTTGTTTTTATTTTTAATATTATAGGTTTGGAGATATTAAAGTTCATAAAGCTATTGGAGTTATGTTTAGTAGGAGTTTTAATGCATCTTGGACAACATATAGACATGTCCCTAGGGCGACAGTGGGCATTGTGCATGATTTATTTAGGGTAATATATCAATTAGTTATTTGTGTATCTTATCATTATTTGTTTTAATTTTACATTATTAACTTACATTTTTTTACAGGATACTTATACGTTTGATCCAACGGTGGACAGTGAGCATTCCATTCGAGTAGCATTTGAGAACGTGTTGAAGGATCGTTTTCCTGATATAATGAGGGAGCACCGAGTATCATCTGCAAAAAAAGCCAGGGCAGCCGGGTTTAATATAGGAGTACATGATGATGATTTTGATATAATGGTTAATTATCCCCCCGATAAGATGTCTGCTAACATATGGCAAGGGTTGTGTTCGGTAAGCGAGTTAATACATTATTGTTTTTAATATATTGTGGCATTTATATTATCATACATATATTTGTACTCTTTAAAGGAATGGAACACTGATGAATGGCGTAAGAAAGCCGAGACAACGAGAAATAACCGCAAAGGCAAGGATAGCTCTGCGATTCTATCCCGACATACGGGCGGATCTATTGGATTTGATGAGCATCGCATCCGCCTAGTAAGCTAATCATATTTATAATGTCAGTAATTGTTTTACTTTAACACATATTACATTAATTATATTCTATGTTTTATGTAGACATGTAAGTTGAAACGACCACCCACCAATACTGAAGTCTTTCTTGATACACACCTTACTAAAGAGTGCAAGAGAAACTTTTGGGCTGGACTATATGATGAAAGCATGGAAGGGATGGAATTTTGTACCGATCGAGCGAAACAAATATTTGTATGTTATCTTTATCATTTTTTTATATAATTATTGTATCAACTTTTAGTACAATAACAACGTGTTGTCTTGATAAATTGTAGGAGGCGTACCAGAGCTCCATGGTGGAGAAGTATGGGGAGGACACTACTCAGTATCCATTGGGTGATGTTGAATTGTGGGAGCATGCATCAGGAGGGAGAAGATTCGGGATTGGATCTTCAGATATTCATTTTGTCGTGACCGGTACACTAGCTTCTTCTACCGGGTCTACACCATTTTATGGGTCGCAACATGAGGTATTATTAATAGTTTTATTTTATTATTAGTGTTGTGCAAGCGTATGTGTATATATGTGTGTATGCATATCCATGTTTCTATGTGAATGGGTTTGTATGCATATGCGTATGTTTATATGTATATATGTATGCCTATATGTATGTGTATAGGCTTTGGGTTTTGATTTTATTGGAACTAGGTCTGGCAAACTGGGCGGGTCTGGCTGGTTCGGGTCACGGGTCATAACGGGTTCGGGTTAATACGGGTTTGGAGCAAAATGAGTGCGGGTCAAAACGGGTCGTTTAAAAAAAACTATCAATTTGATTCTATTTAAAGTTGCTTTCAAAATACCAAGAACAAAGAACTAAACAGAATAGAATATATGCTATGGTTTGATTTTTCAGTTTTGTTGATTTTTGCACATACCAATGAAAAGGAAGGGAGATTCGAAGTTCAAATAACCAATGATTATATCAATTTTTTTGCTTTAGTAATAGTGGGGGTGGGGGTGGGGGTGAGATGACAAAGTTTGGGGGACTCATATGCATTATTTTTAAGTTAACAAAATTTTTTAATACTTGATCATTTTGATCCATTGACTAATTTAAGGTGACCTAAATTAACCCATTGAATATTTGAGGTGACCCAAATTGACCCGTTGACTAATTTAAGGTGACCCAAATTAACCCATTGACTAATTTGAGGTCACCCAAATTGACCCATATTCAATTGATTTTTTTCCCAAATGATCCCATTTTTTGAAGGATGGGTCAAGATTGCCACCCCTAATTGGAACCGTGTTGGTTTAGTATAATGAGTGAGATTTATAAATTGAGGGTATATTAGAGCATTCTTAGTGTTATTCCTATATTTCTGTTACAACACTTAGTTTAGCATTTGGTTTAGTTGAAACGGCAAAACTAAAATTCTATTTATCTCCCTTTTATAGTTGAAACGCCAAAAGTTGCGGATAATTCAATTAGATTGATTGTATGTGTATATACGTATGCCTATATGTATGTGTACGTGTGTGTATATATGCATTTTTTGTATGCGGTTTCACTTGTTATGTCTATCCTTTTTATGTGTATTTGTATGTATGTTCACTAATTATATATTATTAGTTTACTAAATATTATATATGTTTTAGATGCAGGAATTGATGCAACAACAAGTGAAAGAAGAGGTAGAACGACAAAAAATAGAGTTGAAAAAAGAAATGATGGAGGAGATGCAACAACAAAAAAAAGAATGGAGGAGATGCAACAACAAATGGCAGCGCATCTCAAGCAATTGGGCAATCCTTCCGGCAATCCTCCACCGTAGTTTAGTTTATTGTCTTTTTTGTTAAACTTCTAAACATATTTGGATGATTGTATGATATTTTAGTAATCGTAATGGGTTTTGGAAACATGTTTTTGTATTGGGTTTATTCTATATTTTAAACAGGAAAAAACTGGATTTTTTGGGTTTTTTTTTAATTTTTTTTAAATAAAAAACTGTTTTGTGGGAAATCTGTGGGAAATTTATGTCTGATTTTATGGGAAATTGGTGGGAAAAATTTAGTCGGAAATTGGTGGGAAAATATTTGTCGGAAAGTGGTGGGAAATATTTGTCGGAAAATGGTGGGAAATATTGTGGGAAATGTTCTCGTGGGAAAATGGTGGGAAAATGTTTGTCGGAAAGTAGTGGGAAATATTTGTCGAAAATTGGTGGGAAATATTGTGGGAAATGCTTTCGTGGGAAAGTTGTCGGAAATCTGTTTTGGTGGGAAAATTGTCGGAAACTTTTGTCGGATTGTGGTGGGAAATATTTTCCCACGACCCTTTTCCCCACAAAGCGTTTTTGGTCGGAAGTTTGTGGGAAACGCCGTTTTCTGACGAATTTCCCACAAAAAGCTTTGTGGGAAAACTGTTTAATTTCTAGTAGTGAATTGGGTAAACCTCTTACCTGACCACAGACCCTTTTTGTTATTGCCAGGATTTATACCCAAGAACTTCACTATGAAAAGTTTTGAGGCTACCATTACACCAGATAACTAACGGTATTATTACTACATCACTCACGTTTCATTGTCCAAATGTCTCGGCCACTCGCTGCTACTTTAATGATATATAACAGAAATCCATTATTATTATTATTTTTTTTTACTTAAACAGCCAAAATCAATTAATATCGATCACAAACAATTATCTATTTGTCCGCTGCGGACAAATCGGACAAATAGTTCCAGGATGAACTAGAGAGTTTTTTCGGTTATGTGTTTTCTTTTAGGTGGGTGTCGGGTTTGAGTACGCTCTAGTTATTTTTTTTGAACGGCGAACATTGAATTTTGTAACGTCGCACCTCCTGTCACATGGAAGAGCCTCGTCCAACTCCGGTCAATATGTTGTCTTAACCGGGCCCACTTGGCGTCAGAGTTGGAGAGCATCCAAGGAAAAATCTCACCCAATACGGCCCCTTCCGGGTTTGAGGGAGAGCCGAGGCTCGAACCCTGGATCGGCGTGGGTAAAACCCATGTGCATTGGTCAGGTATGTCTCATTTGCATGCCTTAGAAAATAATGAGGAGAGCAGGAATTGAACCTGAGTCACAAAGAACACCAGGTCTCTCCCTTACCACTCCACCACCATCTCATTGGTGTTTGAGTACGTTACAGTTATTAACTATTAAAAAAGACATGAATAACTTACATAAACACTTAGGTTTTAAAAAGTCTGTCTTAAAAAAAGAGACAGAACGGGTCAACCCAAGAAGAAGTTGTGCGGGGTTTCCTCCTGATAATGGTAAAGATGATTGGATGAGTTAGTGATCCGTCAGTGATCCAAATTATCGTTAAAAAAACCTAAGAAGAAGCTGGTTGCAGAGAAAATCCATTATTCATCATAAACTTTTTTCAAGAACTTTTAATAATTAAGAATGTAGTATGTTTTTATATAAGTAGACAGGTGCTCTTTTTAAGGGCTGAAGCTTTTATATAACTAAAAGCTAGCAGTGGCTAGCAAAGAAACAAAACAAAAAAGAACAAAAAAATACATATACAAATTATAAAAATCAGAACCAGAACTCGCACTATTTGACCCAATTCAAATTGTCAATTCCGGACATGTTTTTAACCTTACGTGGGTAAAACCCATGTGTATGAGTCTAAGTGTAATATCCCAAAAATAATAAAACGAATAAATATAGCGAGACCGGTGATTTAGTCGGAATATTTAAACAAAAAGGGAGCGGGCTTGGGCTCGGCTTCAATGGGCCGAGGGAAGCCCAGTATATAAGAGGCAGGGCAGCCCTCTTCTCTGCTCATTCCCCCACTCACGCAACTTCTAGAGAGAGAAAGGAGAGCTCGGGTCTAGAGAGAGAAAGTTGATGGATTGCCCCGGAATTGAGGGAACACGTTACTGCTAAGCTCGTGAGAAGAACCTCCGGATCAGAATCTCGATACAGGTAATGATCTTGCCTAAATCTGAGTTTTTGTTCGTTTTTGGGATTTTCGGGTTTTGGCTAAAAAAGTAACGATTTTACGGATGGAACTTGAAAATGAGCTTAGGAATAGCATCTAGAATGAAAACCGAACGTTTTGATCTAAGAAAAATTGAGGTACTGACTCGATCAGACTCGCATGCAAAAACTTCAGATTTTTGGGAAGACGATCTGTGCAGGCCCATCGAAACTACTAGTTTCGATATGTGCAGGTCCATCGAAACTACTAGTTTCGATATGTGTAGACCCCATCGAAACTACCTAGTTTCGATATGTGCAGACCCATCGAAACTACATAGTTTCGATATGTGTAGACCCCATCGAAACTACCTAGTTTCGATATGTGCAGACCCATCGAAACTACCTAGTTTCGATATGTGCAGACCTATCGAAACTATCAAGTTTTGATATAAGCAAATCTATCAAAACTTCTAGGTTTAAGCATAGGGATGTCAAGTGTCATCTAGGAGCACTACCTTACAAGTTTGGCTTTATTATAACAGATTGTGAGTGACATTAGTGACGCGCAGTAGCCAGCTAAGAGTATTTCAGAAACTGCTTATCAGGTGAGTTCTAGAGCCCTCTTTTAAATGTTTGTTAAATGTTTTGGGCTGGTGTGCATACTTACGAAATGATGTTTTAACGAAATGATGTTTTAACGAAACGATGTTTACGAAAGGGAAGGTTATGAAGTGTTTTTACCAAAAAGGTTTACGAATGTTTATGAACGGTCTAAATGAGGAAATGTTTAATGAAAAGGGAAAGAGGTAAAGGTTTAAAGAAGTCATTACAAATCTAATCTGTCGAATGAATGGAATTGACGAATGAAGTCTGGGAATGTGATTCCCAGCCTTGTGGTAGATTATGGACCGCGAGCCATAGTTACCATAAGAACAACAGGGCAGTGTCTTGGTGGCCTGTCGATGGTTTTGATGTTGTACAACTGGTAAGGGAGTAACGACGGTTACTCGGGTGATGACGATCATCCTAAGTGAGTAAGGTAAGGGAAATCAATGACGGCGATACGTAACGGTTGATTCCCAAAGGAAAGATGCGTGTTGGGCAATGACGGCGATACGTAACGGTTGACCCCACGTAGTGAATGGTTGGGCAATGACGGCGATACGTAACGGTTGACCCCACGTAGTGTATGGTTGTGGCAATGACGGCGATACGTAGCGGTTGCCCACAACACCAAAAGTTCCTTCGGGGACACTGTGACGCGTAAAGTAAGATACAGAATTAGATAACGATAATGTATGACTTAAATGAATGTTAAAATTTTTAACGAACGATCCGTTCAACGGTGTTTATGATAATGATGTTGATGATGATATGGGTACGAAACCTTTTTAAAGATGTTAGATTATTACATGCTTTTGTGAAAGGTTTTACTAAATGAATGAATGATATGTTTTTGGCAAATGTTGATGTTAAAGTTTTTATGAAATGCTAGAACTCACCAGCGTAGCTGACTTTTTAGTGTGCACATTCAGGTTAAAGCAGGTTATGAGGATGGATTGTGATGCTTGGCTAGCGAGAGGAGTTACCCGACTGACTATGAAGACTGGCATCTCGTTACGTTTTAGTTATGATGTATTTACGTTTTAAACAATGTTTACGCTTCCGCATGTATGAACAATGATGACGTTATGTTTGAACGAAATTTTTCGCTCCGTTATTTGATATTCATGTTTAAGAACTGTTTGTGAATGAGTAAATCCAACAAGTGGGGCCTCCCGGGTTTGGGGCCTTACAAGTTGGTATCAGAGAAATAGTTTGAGAGATTCGGACACTCCTGGTATCTGAACTTAAACTTTGAATGGGACCGAAAGCGGATTCCAGTACGGGTAACTCGAGCCACAGCATCAGGTATGAAGGTAGTATATATTTACGTATATAATATGCCTTAGAAAGGGTTAGGTAAGGACTTGTGTTCTGATGGAATCACAAAGGTGGTCAAATAGAAATCGAAAGGTAGTGTAATGGTTAATTGCAGATGGCTAGTGTATATTAACATCTTACAGTACTTATTGAATTTTATTTGTTAACTAGCGTGATAACATTGGATTTCTTGTCTTATAGAACGAAATGGCGAGGAGAGGGAACGGAAGGCGTGGTGGTCGTACCGGTGGTCGTACCGGCAGCCGAAATGGTGGGCGTGGCAGGATTCCTGCACGCCAAGAGTACAGTGAAGAAGGAAGTGTTCACACTGAACCGGAGGTTAGTGTGCATGGAACTGAGCAGACCCAAGTTGCAGAACAACCTTTCACTTTTGAACCAGAAGTGAGAGCAGCCATAGCTCGAGAGTTCTCCGAGTTGATGAAGAATTCTCTGCCAAGTCTGTTGGCTGAAGCATTAAAGAAAGTTAGTGGGGAAGGCGGATCTAGTGCGGCAACTGGTGCCCAGAACAACGAGACCGACAACGCACCGCTTGCTCGCGGGTGCGAATATAAGTCATTTAAGGCATGTGAACCGCCGGTCCTGACTGGGAAGTACGACGCGGTGGCTACTTATGATTGGGTGATACGTATGGAAGCCGCCATCCGTCTGAGCGAGTGTCGAGCAAATCAAGTAGTGAAGCTTGCTGCTAACTCCTTGAGGGAGGAAGCATCCCACTGATGGGAAGGTGTACGTCAGGCTAAGGGGGATGAGGTTGTTGACTCGATGATGTGGAATGACTTGAAAACTCTGGTAATCAAGAACTTCTGTCCAAGGAACGAGATTGAGAAGGTAGAGAGGGAATTTCGGGGTTTGAAGGCCGGGAACATGACGCACCGGCAGTACACAACCCGATTCAATGAACTGGCACGTCTGGTGCCACATCTTGTCACTACTGAAGAGAGAAAGATTGCCTGCTATATTCAAGGGTTGCCGGACCAGGTCCGCACCTATGTTAAGGCAAACGCCCCTACTACCTATGATTCGGAAGTAGAGCTAAGTGGCATGGTATTTGACGATCTGACACTGAATGTTATTGCCGTTGAAGAGCAAAAGAAGAGACCGAGCTTCTCAAATAAGCGAACTGGGGGAAAGATGTTTGGGGCTCGTGATAAGAGGGCTCGAGTGGATGAGCCAACCGTTTGTAAGAAATGTGGAAGGGAGCACACATGTGAATGTAAACTGGGATCTAACTTGTGTTTCAAATGTGGCAAGACCGGGCACTACGCCCGTGAGTGCACACAACACTACAAGTGCTACAACTGTGGGGATTTCGGTCATCTGAGTAGGGACTGCCCGAAGCCCAAAATGGGGGAAACCGGGAAGGGAAAGGGCCCGGAAAAGAAGGGAGAGGGATCTCGTGCGAAGACGCGAGCGTACGCACTGACGCAGGATCAAGCTAGGAAGGATCCCGATGTGGCGTCAGGTACGTTCATCCTTGACAACACTTTTGTTTCTGTGTTATTTGATTCGGGTGCGAGTAAGAGTTTTATATCTGCGACTTTTTGTAAACGAGTGAAGTACAATGTGAGTAAGCTGGAAAGGGCCTTTAGCGTAGAAACCGCTGAGGGTAGAACCGCGAGAGTGACCGATGTAGTTGACAACTCCACGATAAAGATAGAAGGTCATAGATTCCCTGTCAGATTGTTTGTTATGGTTTTGGGAGGGTTTGATGTTGTGTTGGGTATGGATTGGCTAACTGCCAACGAAGCACAAATCATATGTGAGTAAGCTGGAAAGGGCCTTTAGCGTAGAAACCGCTGAGGGTAGAACCGCGAGAGTGACCGATGTAGTTGACAACTCCACGATAAAGATAGAAGGTCATAGATTCCCTGTCAGATTGTTTGTTATGGTTTTGGGAGGGTTTAATGTTGTGTTGGGTATGGATTGGCTAACTGCCAACGAAGCACAAATCATATGTAAACGAAAGATAATCCAACTCAAGGCTCCGGATGGTAGCAAAGTCGAGGTCTTTGGAGATCGTGACGCCCCGATGCCAAACGTCATCTCGATGATTAAGGCAACAAATTACTTGAGGCGCGGATGCGAGGCTTATCTGGTGTACGTAATTGACAAGTGTAAGGAAGTGAAGGAACTAGACGATGTACCCGTGGTACGCGAGTACCCGGAGGTGTTTCCCGAGGACTTGCCTGGGATACCACCCGACAGAGAAATTGAGTTCCGAATTGACTTAGTACCAGATGCCCAGCCCGTGGCTAAGGCTCCATATCGACTAGCACCAGTGGAGATGAAAGAGTTAATGGTACAACTAGACGAGTTACTTGAGAAAGGATTTATCCAACCGAGCATCTCGCCATGGGGTGCTCCGGTGTTGTTTGTGAAGAAGAAATACGGTTCGATGAGAATGTGTATTGATTATCGCGAGTTGAATAAACGTACGGTGAAGAACAAGTACCCTTTACCAAGGATCGATGACCTGTTCGATCAATTGCAAGGCGCAAGTTGGTTCTCAAAAATCGACCTTCGGTCCGGGTACCATCAGTTGAAGGTAAGGGAAGAAGACATACCGAAAACTGCATTTCGCACGCGTTATGGACATTTCGAGTTCCGCGTAATGTCTTTCGGATTGACGAACGCCCCCGCAGCGTTCATGGATTTGATGAATAGAGTGTGTTGACCGATGCTGGATCGATCGGTAATCGTGTTCATCGATGATATCCTCATCTACTCCAAGAATGAGGGTGATCACGCGTGTCACTTGAAGGAAGTATTGGAAGCTCTGAAGAAGGAAAAGTTGTATGCTAAGTTCTCCAAATGCGCGTTCTGGCTTAGGGAAGTCCAATTCCTAGGTCACGTCATTAACCCGAACGGCATTATGGTTGACCCAGCAAAGATAATGACGGTGAAGGAATGGGATATTCCTAAGACACCAACTGAAATCCGCAGCTTCTTGGGATTGGCAGGCTACTATCGGAGATTCATCCAGGATTTCTCGAAAATAGCTTCGTCGTTGACAAAGTTGACTCGGAAGGAGGTAAAGTATGAATGGGGTTCGGCCCAGGATGAGGCGTTTAAGGAATTGAAAGAGAAGCTAACCCAAGCTCCAGTCTTGGCCCTTCCCGAGGGCAGTGAAGACTGTAACGAACCAAAATCCTGGTTTCGTCTTCAAATAATTAAATATTTATATTTAATATTATGGTGGAAATAATATTTTATAAATAAGTTGAAACAAGTGGGTTTCAAGTTTGTAATGGTATTATGTTAGTTTTAACTAACTATAGAACGAATTGGGTAAAATGGAAGTTAAGGGACTGAAATAGTAAATATGGCAAATCTGCCATATTTGACCATATGAAAGTCAAAATTCAGCATTTGGTATGTTGGGGTCGTTCATATCAAGAGAGAAAAAGAGAAATCAAGTTTGAAGCTCAAATCATGCAATTGAGGCTTGTTTTGTGAAGGTTTTGGCTCACACAACATCTTCATAACATCAAGTAAGTGATTCTCTTCCTCTTGATTCCTCCATGTATGTGTTCTTGGTGGGTTTTGGGTGAAACCCGAAATTATGTATGCATGTGATGAAATGGTGTTAGATTATTGATAATCTAGCTAAACTAAAGTTAAAGAATGATGATTAACATCCTAGAACCCTTTGATTTTGATTATAAGAAGTTAGGGTTCATATGGTGAAAATTGAGGGTGTTTGGGTCATAAGGCTTGAATGGTGAATTAATGAAGATTAAGTGTTTTTAAGATGTTAGACACTAGAACAAACACCAAATTAACTTAATAATAATTTTTGAAAGAAGAATTAGTGTTAAGATTAAGTTAATGAAACTCAAGTAGGTGAGTTTGTGGTGAAAGAGGGTGTTTGGTTATAAGGATAACCCAAACGGGTCAATTTGGGTTGGAATTGGGAAATTGAGTTGTGAACTCAATTGTAATGAAATTTTGGTATATGTTAGATTACTAAACTAGGCGAATGTGTTTAGGTAATCAAATTGCAAAGCTTGAAAGCGGTGCGGGATCTTCTAACCCGAAAGGTAAGTGCTTTTGCACTTACTTAGTTTTGATGATAAATGAGTTTTATGCAATGTTGTATGTATAATGTGTAAAGTTGCATAATTTGTTATGTGGTATGAATGAGTATAAAATGGTATGTATAATTGAAGGAATGTAGTTATAGTATTTACACTATAATGGATATGTTGATATGGAGTTATGGTCTATGAACCATAATGGATAGAATGGATATGGAGTTATGGTCTAAGTACCATAATGGATAGATTAGTTATGGAGTTATGATCTCGTATCCTTTGGATATGAAGTTATGGCCTACGTGCCATAATGGAAATGGAAAAGTGATAATGAAATGATGAAAGTAACTTGTAGGTGATATACAAGTGTATGAAATCCTTAATTGGCCAAATGGGTGTTAACGGGTCAAATGGGTGTTAACGGGTCAAATGGGTAAAAGGTGTGAAAACAAGTTGTAATCACTTGTTTGTTATGTTTAACACATTACAATGGTAATATGTTGACGAAATGCTAATGTATGGAACTATAATTGACCAAATAGAGGCAAACGGGTCAAATGGGTGAAAAGGATGAAAACAAGTTGTAAATACTTGTTGGTTGTGCTTATCTCATTACTAATGGTTATAAGTTTATGTGGTTATGCAGGGAAAACTCCGAAATAGGTCAAGGTCAACGTCCAAGCTTGAGGGTTCTCGTATGCATTTTTGGTATTTTGAGGATTTTCGTAAAAATCCTTGTAAAGTGGTGTAATTTGGCACAAAAGTTATGTTTTGATGTAATCATATGTTGTCATGATGTTTTTGGTCAAAAATCTAAGTGTTGGTAAAGTTTTGATGTTAAGCAAAATGAAAAAGGTTGGAAAAATGGTTAAGTGTGAAAACTGCTGAAAGCTGGAAACATTCTGAGAGAAAGGGTTACTCGCGGGCCGCGAGAGTCCAGGAAGGATTCGATCGCGGTACGCGAGAGGGTTTTAAAAAAAAATAAAAAAAATTCCTGGGTTAAGACTTCCGCGCGTTAAAGTTTTGTTTTTAAAAGTGGTGTGTTTCAAAGACCTGGTGGTATACTCTGACGCGTCGGGTCAGGGATTAGGGTGTGTGTTGATGCAACGCGGTAGAGTGATTGCATATGCGTCGCGGCAGTTGAAGGTTCACGAAGCCAATTATCCGACCCATGATTTGGAACTTGCTGCTGTTGTATTTGCATTGAAAATATGGAGGCACTACCTTTACGGGGTGAAGTTTACTATTTACTCCGACCACAAAAGTTTGAAGTACTTCTTCGAACAAAAGGAACTTAATATGAGGCAGAGACGATGGTTGGAACTGTTGAAAGACTATGACTGTGAAATAATATACCATCCTGGAAAGGCAAACGTGGTGGCTGACGCTCTAAGCCGAAAGGATGTGCCTACTCCTATTAGAGTGAAAGCTTGCCAGTTGGTGGTAACATCGGACGTGATGAGAGAAATTGAAAAGGCTCAAGATGAGGCGCTTAAAGAAGAAAACATAAAGAAGGAAAGGATGGTTGGCCAACAGGACAAGTTGGAATATAACACCCTTGGTGTTAGAACACGTTTTGGACGGGTATGGATACCTATGGGTGGCGAGCTTAGAACCAAAATCTTGGATGAGGCTCATAAGTCTCGTTACTCTATCCATCCTGGTACCAACAAAATGTACCAAGACCTGAAGAAGGACTACTGGTGGCCTGGAATGAAACATGAAGTGACAAAGTATGTAAGCAAGTGCTTGACTTGCTCACAAGTAAAGGCAGAGCACCAGAAACCGTATGGAAAGATTCGACCACTTGATATACCAGAATGGAAGTGGGAACACATTACCATGGACTTCATAACCAAGCTACCCCGCACAGCTAAAGGTCATCACACCATTTGGGTAATTGTGGACCGATTAACAAAGAGTGCTCATTTCCTACCTATTCACGAGACGTTCTCGTCGGAAAGGTTAGCGGAAGTATTTATTAACGAAGTAGTAGCACGGCATGGGATGCCTTTGACGATAGTATCCGACCGGGACACACGATTCACATCGAGGTTCTGGAAAAGATTTAACGAGGCGATGGGCACGAGACTTAATATCAGTACGGCATACCACCCGCAAACGGATGGTCAGTCCGAAAGGACCATTCAGACATTGGAGGATATGCTTCGTGCTTGTATTATCGATTTTGGCGGCAGTTGGGACAGTCATCTGCCATTAGCCGAATTCTCCTACAACAATAGTTATCACACGATGATAGGCATGCCGCCCTACGAAATGATGTATGGGAGAAGATGCAGAACCCCGGTTTGTTGGGGTGAGATTGGACAAAAGGAATTAGGAAGTCTTGAAGTCGTAAAAGAAACGTCGGAAAGGTTTGATCAAATCAAAGCACGGATGAAGGCCGCACAAGATCGTCAGAAGTCCTATGCGAACAGACGACGAAGGCCTATCGAGTTTGATGTTGGGGACAGAGTAATGTTAAAAGTGTCGCCCTGGAAGGGGATCATACGATTCAGGAAGAGAGGAAAGTTAAGTCCGAGGTTTGTCGGACCGTTCAGGATAATGGCACGGGTTGGTGAAGTCGCTTATCGGTTAGAGTTGCCTGATGAGTTAAGTGGAATTCATCCTACCTTCCATGTATCACACTTGCGAAAGTGTTTGGCGGATGAATCGGCTCACGTACCACTTACTGACATCGAGGTAGACAATAGCCTTAACTACATCGAAGAACCCGTGGCCATCCTAGATCGAAAGGAGAGACGTTTACGTAATAAAGTTATCCAATTGGTTAAGGTTCAATGGAAACATCGAAAGGGATCGGAAGCCACTTGGGAAACGGAGACAGAAATGAGGGAGTCGTACCCTCAACTATTTGACTTATGATAGGTTTCGGGGACGAAACCTATTGTAAGGGGGGTAGACTTGTAACATCCCAAAAATAATAAAACGAATAAATATAGCTAGACCGGTGATTTAGTCGGAATATTTAAACAAAAAGGGAGCGGGCTTGGGCTCGGCTTCAATGGGCCGAGGGAAGCCCAGTATATAAGAGGCAGGGCAGCCCTCTTCTCTGCTCATTCCCCCACTCACGCAACTTCTAGAGAGAGAAAGGAGAGCTCGGGTCTAGAGAGAGAAAGTTGGCGGATTGTCCCGGAATTGAGGGAACACGTTACTGCTAAGCTCGTGAGAAGAACCTCCGGATCAGAATCTCGATACAGGTAATGATCTTGCCTAAATCTGAGTTTTTGTTCGTTTTTAGGATTTCGGGTTTTGGCTAAAAAGGTAACGATTTTACGGATGGAACTTGAAAATGAGCTTAGGAATAGCATCTAGAATGAAAACCGAACGTTTTGATCTAAGAAAAATTGAGGTACTGACTCGATCAGACTCGCATGCAAAAACTTCAGATTTTTGGGAAGACGATCTGTGCAGGCCCATCGAAACTACTAGTTTCGATATGTGCAGGTCCATCGAAACTACTAGTTTTGATATGTGTAGACCCCATCGAAACTACCTAGTTTCGATATGGGCATACCCATCGAAACTACATAGTTTCGATATGTGCAGACCCCATCGAAACTACCTAGTTTCGATATGTGCAGACCCATCGAAACTACCTAGTTTCGATATAAGCAAATCTATCGAAACTACTAGGTTTAAGCATAGGGATGTCAAGTGTCATCTAGGAGCACTACCTTACAAGTGTGGCTTTATTATAACAGATCGTGAGTGACATTAGTGATGCGCAGTAGCCAGCTAAGAGTATTTCAGAAACTGCTTATCAGGTGAGTTCTAGAGCCCTCTTTTAAATGTTTGTTAAATGTTTTGGGCTGGTGTGCATACTTACGAAATGATGTTTTAACGAAATGATGTTTTAACGAAACGATGTTTACGAAAGGAAAGGTTATGAAGTGTTTTTACCAAAAAGGTTTACGAATGTTTATGAACGGTCTAAATGAGGAAATGTTTAATGAAAAGGGAAAGATGTAAAGGTTTAAAGAAGTCATTACAAATCTAATCTGTCGAATGAATGGAATTGACGAATGAAGTCTGGGAATGTGATTCCCAGCCTTGTGGTAGATTATGGACCGCGAGCCATAGTTACCATAAGAACAACATGGCAGTGTCTTGGTGGCCTGTCGATGGTTTTGATGTTGTACAACTGGTAAGGGAGTAACGACGGTTACTCGGGTGATGACGATCATCCTAAGTGAGTAAGGTAAGGGAAATCGATGACGGCGATACGTAACGGTTGATTCCCAAAGGAAAGATGCGTGTTGGGCAATGACGGCGATACGTAACGGTTGACCCCACGTAGTGAATGGTTGGGCAATGACGGCGATACGTAACGGTTGACCCCACGTAGTGTATGGTTGTGGCAATGACGGCGATACGTAGCGGTTGCCCACAACACCAAAGGTTCCTTCGGGGACACTGTGACGCGTAAAGTAAGATACAGAATTAGATAACGATAATGTATGACTTAAATGAATGTTAAAAGTTTTAACGAACGATCCGTTCAACGATGTTTATGATAATGATGTTGATGATGATATGGGTACGAAACCTTTTTAAAGATGTTAGATTATTACATGCTTTTGTGAATGGCTTTACTAAATGAATGAATGATATGTTTTTGGCAAATGTTGATGTTAAAGTTTTTATGAAATGCTAGAACTCACCAGCGTAGCTGACTTTTTAGTGTGCACATTCAGGTTAAGGCAGGTTATGAGGATGGATTGTGATGCTTGGCTAGCGAGAGGAGTTACCCGGCTGACTATGAAGACTGACATCTCGTTACGTTTTAGTTATGATGTATTTACGTTTTAAACAATGTTTACACTTCCGCATGTATGAACAATGATGACGTTATGTTTGAACGAAATTTTCCGCTGCGTTATTTGATATTCATGTTTAAGAACTGTTTGTGAATGAGTAAATCCAACAAGTGGGGCCTCCCGGGTTTAGGGCCTTACACTAAGGGTGATGGGGGTCATTAACCCATCTACTCATTTACTCACCAAAACTGCCCAATAGAATTTTGTCTACTCAAAACCACTCATTTACTCAGATTTTATTGGAAACACCCTACTCATTTACTCACTCACTTTTTAAAAAAAAGAATACATTTAAAAAGAAATGATGTGTGTGATAGTGCTAGAGTCCACTAGCGAGAGAGTAGAGAGAGAGTGAAGTGGTGAGTGTTTCATCCGAGTAAAAAGACTCGGACAACTTACCTGGACAAACAACTCAAACCATTGGGGGCGGTGTTCCAACTTTACTCGGCTATTCTCTTTCCTACCCGGCCATGCCCGAGTAGGACACCTCATCACCCTAAGTGGACAGGTGTTACTTGGGTAGTTGATGACGATTACACCTACTCATCATAGGGTAGGATCATTGTTCCAGTGTACTACTTGGTAGTTGCTACTTATAGACGTATAGGGTGCAGGGATGCCATTGATTGATAAGGACTCATGCATCTTATCTACGGTGTTTGCATATTTAACTTGTATTTGTATTTTTATTTGACATATTTAAATATTTTTATTTGACATTATTTAAATAGTTTATTGATTTAACAGAAAAGATAAAGAAAAAAAAAAGCTATTTATCATATTGACATACCATTGTACCTATTTATGTGATACTACACAACAAAGTACATGTTATAATTCTTTTGTATATTCTTACCCACTAAGTTAATAATCCGATATGTTATAATTCTTTTGTATATTCTTACCCACTAAGTTAAAAATTCGATATATTATATAGATTAAATAAATATAATATTATATATTTAATAATAAATAATTATATATTACATAGTTTTTTAATATAAATTATATAAACGTTATATAGTTATTTTTTTTAAATACTTGGAAAAATACCACAAACTAAATGAAGTAACTGTTGTATAATATTTTCCTAAAACAAATTTTTTTGGGTTAACTTTGACTTATGGAATTAGATTCGGAAAAGAATGACGATTACACTAAATTGGCAGATAAACGGGCAATAAGTTGCGCCGCAACCCTTTTTTGAATAGCAAAACCAATCATACTAAAAACAAAGCTTTGGGTCTTGGGGGCCGAAATATTACTATGCACGACCCGTTGAACCCTGTTTAGAAAATTCATTGCCTCCGGTGCTAGGAACAAAAAGTATCAAAAGCAAAATGGATAAACACGTGTTGATTCTCTAAACAAGTTTTCTCATGTTTAGCAACTTTGCCTCATTTTGTCTTTAACGCAACATGGCCCGCAACAACCCCATTTTCCCTGAGCCCCACAAGAGGGGACACTCCTGTAAGGTCTACACAAGCGTAAACACGAGAATATCAGCCGGTCGTAGAGTAGACCTCCCTTCAAACGGATCCGTCAGAAAGTTCACGGTGGCCTCTTTTTTAGCAGAAATTTCTGCCCGCTTAAGAACATAACATAGAACATCTCTAACCAAATCATGACTGTAGTTAAACCCAGGTAGCTCTTTGCAATAAACAATGGTGCTGCAATGGCTTTACAGCCAGGGTGATTATCTGTAAAAATGTTGAAATAGAAATAAACAACTGTATTCTTTTACCAAAGTCAACTATAAAAGCTATAACTATGAAATACTTATACCATAACAGATAGATAAAATGCAGAAATCCAATTACATGCTGTAAAATATTCAGGGAAAAATGCTTATCGATGTTAAGCAATTACCAAACGTGTTATTCATACCTAATTATGGATCTTGAAATTTTGAATTCACCCTAATTAAGATACTTCATTTGCGCCCCTTTCTTGTATCCCTAACATAAATTAGGGTCCCTGGTGACAAAAATGTAATTGGAATAACATCAAAACTAACAATCAGAAGCAATATACCTGGTATCTTAATCCAACCCTTTAGGGTTTTCAAAGATTCGTTCATTGATTCTGAAGATAGATGACTCCACTTCTCTCAATTCAATACAACCTTCCTAAGACAAGCATACGTAGATCTTGAAAGGGAAAATCATACGAATGACGTTAAAACTAAGAATCATAAATCTATACAAAAAGTGTAACGGGAATTGAAATAATCGAACAAAAATAGATATCACATACCGATTGAGTTTTGATTTTACCCAGGCTGTAGATTTTGAAAGAGAAGATGCGATGAATAAAGGAGTCCATGATTAGTGTTTTAGGCTAATGTGAAAAGGAAATGATGGTGTGTATACGGATTAAAAGAATTATGTAGTATCCGAAATCTTAGATGCGGGTCAGATGTAAGGTTTGCGAGTTTTATCTTAATGGGTATTATGTGCTTTGAACTGGAGAAAATTCTAAGATGAAATATGATGATGACATGTGACAGAAAGTTTTAACCCGTAAAATTATTCATTAATGGTCAATTACATCCTTTTCAACCAAATATCACCTTTTATAAAGCATAAAACCATTTCTAGCAAATTCCATAAATCCACCGTGCAAAACAGTAACACCACTATACTACAAATTGCACTCTACTAACCTATACACCCCAACCATCAACTTCACCTGTCTTACTTCTTTCCTTCACCATCCATCACCGCCCTTTCCTTTCTCTCTCTATACCCCTCCGCCGCCGTCACCGGTTCACCTCTCCGGCGGCTATGGCGGCAGCATAACCCTACATTCCTTCTTCATCCCAATATAAAAACATTAAATACCACCCAATTCGAAGCAATTTTCAAAAAGAAAATGTTATTTATTCTCTAATTTACTAAGACCAATTCATCTTCAATTTCATTTTTTTTTTCAAGAACCAACCAATTAGGCAGATGGAGTCATCATCTTCACAAAGATTACCTTTTTGGCTTGAATCTTTACTTTCAGAAACATTCTTCAATGCTTGCATGGTTCATGAAGATGCAAAAAAGAATGAGAAGAACATATTTTGTCTTGATTGTTGTGAAGCTATTTGCCATCATTGTCTCCATCTTCACAATTCTCATAGGCTTCTACAGGTTTGAATTCATAATTCATTCATTCAAATATCATTGAAGCTTTTGAATTTT
Source organism: Smallanthus sonchifolius (assembly GCA_023525975.1). Taxonomy (NCBI): domain Eukaryota; kingdom Viridiplantae; phylum Streptophyta; class Magnoliopsida; order Asterales; family Asteraceae; genus Smallanthus; species Smallanthus sonchifolius. The sequence continues at coordinate 1,446,569 of CM042042.1, forward strand.
ATTCAAATTTTATTTGCAGATAAGGAGATATGTGTATCATGATGTTATAAGAGTTGGAGATGCTGAAAAGTTAATGGATTGTTCTTATGTTCAAGTGAGTTTTAACTGAATTTAAATTCCTATTTTTATCGAGTTGTTGATTAAGTTGTTTTTTAAACGGCTAACTCACACCCCTGTAATTTTAAATTTACCCAAATGTGAACCACAGGAAGACGTTATATTTACTATACAACTTGATACCGCTGAATTACGAGCCTTTGGTTATTGAAATTGTTTAATTGTAACCTTTTTCCTTTGAATTATTGTAGGCTTACACCACAAATAGTGCAAAAGTTGTGTTCTTGAATCCAAGGCCACAAACAAGAGCTTGTAGAAACTCAAGTAACAATTGCATAAGTTGTGAAAGAGGCCTCCAAGATCCATATCTTTTCTGCTCTATTTCTTGCAAGGTAAAATAACTCTATTTAGAATTGAATAATTATTTAAAATAATTTAGAAAATTTTGACAATTATAATGGTTTTTGATGTTTTAAATGTTCATAATAATTTCACTTGGGTTCTTGTTCTGTGTATTTATTTCAAGTTTTTATGGGATCTCACTTGGTAACTTGTGTTTTCTTGAATTGATTTCTTCTAGGGTGGCACATTTTCCAGAGGTCAAACTCTTTGAGCAATGTGCAATTTTGAGGATATAATTGCTTTCATTTTAAGGGTTTATTTGATTTTTTACAATCTTGAATTTCTTTTGTCTTTACACAAATTTTAAACTTCATTTTTTTGTGGCAGAATTATTGAAAAAACATGAAATTACAGTAAATTTCCAACATTTTTTGCACAATTTTGATTCCTGAAAATAACCCTTTTGAAAGTTTCAATTTTCCAAAATGAAATAACAGTAAATTTCCAACATTTTATGCACAATTTAATTCTTGAAAATAACCCTTTTTTTAATTCCCTAACATTTTATGCACAAATTTTATTCTTGAAAAAACCCTTTTGAAATACATGAAGTAACAGTTTTTTTCCAACATTTTATGCACAATTTTGATTCTTGAAAAAAACCATTTTTAAATTTCCAGTTTTCCTACATAAATAATCCTTTTGAAAAACATGAAATATCAATAAACCTCAAACATTTTATGCTAAATTTTGATTCTTGAAATTAACCCTTTTGAAATTTCATTTTTTTCTTATTTGGGTGTTTGTTATTTTTTCCAAAGATTAATCAGATCATGAGAAACAACGGCCTGATGTCGGAGTACCTACACAAGTGTGAAGTTCTAACCCTGCCGGAACCGGGCTCCGACGACTGGTTTATGACACCGGACTCGGTTTTCGAACCGTCTGTTGATCGCCTGACAATTGCTTGCACCGCCACTACGGAAATTGTACGGAAAAAAAGAACTTCAAAGTTTGAAATTTCTCTGGAGGCGCGTGAGGCAAATATTACGGAGGCGCGTGAGGCAAATATTCCGTCGGTGTTAGAAACCATCGGGAACCGCCGGAAGGGGATGCCGAGGAGGTCGCCGTTTAATTGATGGTTCCGTACGGTTGACTGGTACGAGTGGGCCAGAGGGTGTCAAAGGGACGGTGGGGGGTGCGACTGATATTTTAAATTTTATTCTTTTTACAGATAGGTCCCTTTAGAATGATGGATAATCCACATGTGCGCCTCCCAGTTTTGTTTACTACTAACGCACCCATCTTTTTGGCTTACTTTTGTAGTTCTGATATTTGGTTAAAATTCATGTGCTAGAAACATATTACGTTTATAGTTTAATAATTCAGATAGATATTGCCCGGGCCTCTGAGGGTGTGTAGGGTAAACGATCGCATAGTGGCCACGTTAAAGAGGTGTTCCAAATTTTTTTTTCTCATTTAGGTATTGTAGGTTGATTAACATATATAAAAACATTATAAACTTGTTAATAATAAATAAGTGTTGTAGAAGGGCTTAATAAGTTTTAAGTTTTTTTTTACTGAAATTAGTTTTTGCTGAAATGGTATTCTAGATGGTTAAAATAAGTCAAGTTGTTTATCAATTAAGTTATAATATATTTATTTTTTTAACTTTTATTTAAAAAATAAAAATAAAAAAAATGAGATAGACTAGTGGATTGATAATAGCGATTGTCGTCTGACTACTTGATACACCAAAATCCGGAACCACATGAAAAATAATTCAGAACATTAATATCTGATATACCATTACCTGTAGCTATATTTTGTTGAAAGAATAATTTTTATTCCATGATCTGATTTGGTACTTAGTTTCTTGATTGGTATTCATTATTATGAAAGGATGTTTGTTTGGAAATCTGTTTTTATGAGTTTACAGGTTTACGAGTTACATGTTTACGAGATTCATGTTTACAAGTTTTTGAGTTTTAAGAGTATTACGATTTTGTGAGATCTCCGCTAGTAGAAGGCAAAGATGTGAGCAGGGTAGAAGCACGAGTCTTTCCAAGCATATAGTCGTGATCAGTAATATGCACATAAAGTTTATTAAATGCAGTAGAAAATTGGCGTGCAAGGAGGGTAGATTTAATACCATTATACTTCTCATGTAGACGGAATATGATAACGAGAATGTTGGCAAAGCAGTTGGGGACTCATCGCCTTTCATCTCAATATTTAAGAAGTTGTGTTTTTAGGGTATATTCTCTTGAAGACATGTGGGGAGCATAAGCCCGTTTGACGGCAAGCTAGAGATCCCGAGAAGTTGTACCATGGACATATTTGAAAGATAGTAGAGATAGAACCTACAAACATGTGCATCATTAAAGAGCCAAAGCGAATAATTAGGGTCGCCTTTTGGTGTGGATGTGGCTTTGGTGGGTGTGAGATGTTGAGGCGGGCAAGCGTTCAATCCAGATAACCAAATAGATTTTTTGTGACAAGTAAGCGTTTAATCATTACCAATACCATCGTTATCAGGATTATGATAAATGCAAACTTGTGAGAGTTGTGAGCGACTTTTTTATGTTGTGGTAGTGCAGTGAGGGCTATGTTTGTTTTGATGACTATTCAAATACGTGAAAAAAATTGTCACGATGGTCGAGTGACCATTAGCGAATGACCACAACAATGTTGGTTAAAGGCCGCGAAAGTAAAAAAGAATAGTAGATTTGGATGGTCTTTATGGTATGTTTATATTGTAGTTTTGGTCTTTTTGACGCAACCATCAATTAATTGGTGGTTCCAAATACACAATAAATTGATATGCATCTACCACACGGCGATTGACGACACCAATGTTGGTTAAAGTTCCTGCTTACCAAGGTTCTAGCGTGGTTGATAGGTTGTATAGGTTTGATGATTTCGACAGAACCATCAACTAATTGATGGTTGCAAATACACAATAAATTGATACATAAATTACACGAATTATTTTTTTGATATACTATATGATTCCTAAAATTCACCAATCATAAACAAATTTAGTCTTTTTTTACTCATGAACATTAAAACACTTAACAAATTAAACGTACAATGAGCATCAGATCTTACCCTTATGTTTTAAAAACAAATATACTGAAGGATAAAAAACGGCCATAAAGCTTTATTGCCTTGATGAAGAATATAGAGCCCGTTTTCACACTTCTCCCGGGTTAGAACCTCTCGTGTTTTCTGTCCTGAGTATTAAAGAAACATTAGAAAATAGGACATCAACAGGAGAGTCCTTGATGAGTTTACTTATAGAAAAGGTTTTTGGTAAGATGTGGAACCACAAGTACATCAAGGAGCGGTAACCATTAAGTGATGGATGAATTACCAGTAGAAGAAACATGTAAAGAATTACCATTACCAAAAACTACATAATAGTTACCCGTATAGTTGGTCGATGAAACAAGTCCATCACTTGAATGTGTCATGTGTGTCTTTTGGGCTATGAAAGCTTTTGGGTTGGGTTGAGCTGGGCCTTTTGGGCCTGTTATGGCTGGAACACAATGAAAGGGTAGCTAGCCCTAGAGGTGCACAAAAGGCGGTTTTTGAACCGAACCGGTTTCGAACCGGCCCGAACCGGTTTGGTCAACGCAAACACTAAACCGGTTTTGACCCAAACCGGTTCGGGTTAAACCGGTTTTGCAAGTATAAAATGTCGAACCTATTGAACCGGTTCAGGTCGGTTCTGGACCGGTTCGGGTTGGTGAACCGGTTTAAACCGGTTTTTTTTATAAAAAAATTTTTTTAAAATAAATTAAAAAATATTACAACATTACAATACGAGAAAAAGAAAAACATATAGTTCAACGTTTATTCATATTGTAGGGGTTCGGAAATCACAAAACATTACAATATTAAACATTACAATACGAGAAAAAAATATATATATTTTTATTTTTTGGAGTTTTTTTGTTTAATATTAGCCGTCATTCTCGGAGTTACTAGTGGATCCTCGTAGTCTATCATCTTCGGCGAGTTCTTCATTTGTAAGTGGGCTCGCCAATCCTTGGTTAACCTCAGATTCGTGTATGAGTTCTTCAACTTCAATTTCTTCTTCAAGCGAAGCCCTATCTTGTCTCCTATCAACCGCATCCAAATGGTCTTTCAAGCAAATGCACATTTCCATTGCCGCGGGAGTGAGTCTAGTTCTTCGAATAGATAAAACCCTGCCACTAAGAGAAAAAACGGATTCCGAAGCTACCGTGGAAGCTTGGACGGTTAGTAAATCACGGGCCATGGCGGAAAGGACCGGAAAAGTAGATTCGTTTCCTTTCCACCAAGCCAAAATATCAAAGTCCTCAAAAACATCCGGACTCATAAATGATAAAAAGTTTGTTCCCGTATACCTTCCGAGTTCGCTACTCGGGATGGACCCTCTAGCCCGTTTAGTAAATTCATTTCTCATTTCGTTATACAAATTTAAGTTCACATTCCTCGAGCTGCTACTTGATGCGCCCGCGCCCATCTTATCATGTGGGGTTTGTGTTGTACCATATTTATGTAAATAAATATCAAACAAATCTTGCAAACATTTGTTAAAATAAGTTTTTGTTACGGTTGAAAAATGAATATCTTCGGAATTCAAATCCAAATCGTAAGTTATTTTATCAATCAAGGTTTCAACACCGTAAACATTAATTGTAGGGTTTAATGCGGCGGCACAAGTTATAACCGGAGGCATTTCTTTAAAATATTTAACAAATTTTTCTTTCATCGGTTTTATCATTGTCGTAAAAAGAGTATTTTTATTTTCAAGTTCGGCTAATTTGTTACACATTAGAAATATTTGTTTAAGAGCCAAGGGACTTGTGGGGTAATAAACCCCGGATAAAAAAGTAGTGGCGGTTTTGAAAACTTCGAGCAATTCGGTTAAATTTTCAAGAATGTCCCAACTCGTAGACGGAAAACTTTGAATTTTACGACGCGGTTTTGAGGAAAGCATATCATGAAAAATTGATAAAGTATCTTTTTGACGTATAGCACTATGAAACATTTTATAAGTTGAATTCCATCTTGTTGGGAGGTCCCAATTGGGACCTAAGCAAATCAAACCCGTATCGTTACATAATCTAATATATTCATGGTATCTTTTTTTACTACTACTAAAAACGTCTTTAAGCATGACTCGAAATGCATTACTTATTTCAATAACGGGTTCAACCCCAAGCCCGTCTTGCACGGCTAAGTTGATGATGTGTGCAATACATCGATTATGGAAAAAAGCGCCGTTGCAAATCGGATTATATTTTAATATTAATTTTTGAACCGCATTTGTATTATTTGAGGCATTATCAAAAGATATTGAAAATAATTTATTTTGTAATTTAAAATCGGTTATCACATCATCTAAAATGTGAAATAAATTTTGACCCGTGTGCGGATATTCAAACATATCAAACGCGATTGTACGTTTCATCATTTGCCACGTATTGGGATCAACCCAATGAGCTGTAACGCAAATATATGAGTCGGGAATACCATGTGGAGCCGACCAAACGTCGGTGGTTAAGTTCACACCGGTTTCCAATTTTTCAAAACCTAAAATTAATTCTTTTTTTGCTTTTTTCCACATTTTTAGACAATCACGTCTAAGAGTACTACGACTTACTTGATGATAACGTGGTTGAAGAGCTTCTTGAATCATCCTCGTCGTGAGCGGGTTGTCGAAATGGTTGAACGGCAAACCTCTTTGAATAACTAATTTCGCCATTCTATCTCGAACAATATTTGGATCGAAGTTCCAAATTCCACCCTCGCTTGTCATAGATGCTTGACCCTCACCTGGAATATTCTTCAAACTCTGACACGATTTTTCCAGATGAGTTTTTAGAGTAGAATTTGATTCCTTTTTTAAAAAAACCACCACATTTTTTGCAACGAGCACGTTCCAACCCGTTAGACAACTCACATAGATCGTAGTTTGACCAAATTGCGGGGTTCCTCGTTGTTGGTATTATTTTCACAACGCTAACTTCGTTAGAGGAAACACCATAACTTGAAGAACCTGCCATTGCGTTTTTTGAAATTTTTTGAGCGTTTTTTGAGCGTTTGAGAAGTGTGATTTAACCAAAACACCCACTACCTATTTATAATGTATTTGGGGGTTAAAATGGGTCAAAAAACGGTCAAAAATTGGTCCCAACGGCTATATAGCCGTTTCCAACGGCTATTTTTTTTTTTTACCGTTAAACCGGTTCAAACCGGTTTACCAAACCGGTTTCTCAAACCGGTTCACAAAAAACCGGTTTTAAACCGCTCGTCGCACAAATAGGTTAAACCGGTTGTAAACTGGCGGTTCGTATCGGTTTGAAACCGGTTCACACAAAACCGGTTATGGGGCGGTTCGGGTTCCGGTTCGGAACCGGTTTGGATTTCCAAACCGGTTTTTTTGTGCACCTCTAGCTAGCCCTAATCTAGTTATTATAAATACTCAACTTTGTAATTGTAATTCTTTGTAGCACCTAAATAATAAAGAGAAACCATAGTTGCACCTATGGATGTAGGTCACTTTGGCTGAACCACGTTATATCTTGTGTCTAAACTGCTCTCTATATTCGTATTGTGTGTGTTTGTTCCGATGCGTACGATACCTACTCTGATTCCTAACAAAGGTATCATAGCTTTGGTTCGTTGTAACACACGGTTCTCGCACGGAAAACGATTGGAGGGGGATGTCAGATTTGCGATTGGTTCTGGGATCCAGCCGCTGAGATTTCTGATTAAAGCCGCAAGGGCTGTCGGGTCTAGGGTTTGGGTTGCCGCAACGTTCTACTGCTGAAAAAGGAGTTGCGCTGCCGCCTGCTCTGCGCTGCCGTCTGCCACTATTCGGGCGCCGGAAAAAGAAAGAAGGGGTTATGACGGGACTGTTGTTCTTTTGTGAGAGGCTGCTGTGCGATTAGGGTTTGGTTAATCGCAAATCATGTTTAAAATTTTCAGTTCTTTTTACCAGTTGGATGGAGTATTCGTCGGGAAATTGATTGGTAGGGTTGGTTGCTGTATTTTTACTTCCGCTTGGTTTGATATTGTTACCAAAATTTCACGTTCGTTGTTAAACATATCTGTTTATGACTTTTTTGAGACTGAGGAAAAGGGTAGTGTGCAATAGAACAACCAACAAGTTCAGGCCTGCGCCATTGATGTGTTTGAGTCGATTAGTAAACAGATTAGGGTTTGAGACAATGGTTGACGAAGAAGGGAAGATTAGCATTGATAAATTCAATGGTACTGATTTTGCCTGGTGGAAAATGCAAATAGAAGTATTACTGAGTCAGAAAGACTTGGATGAGGTACATGAGGAGAAACTGGCAAGTGGTAAGTATGACTAAAGCTAAGGAAGTTGTGTGGAATTTAAAAGACAAGAAAGCTAGCGGGCTACTGTTTTGTCTTTGACAAGGAGCGTTGCTTTTAACATCATGAAGGAAACCACGGCTCGTGGAATGATGTTGTCTCTGTCAAACATGTACGAGAAGCCTTCTGCAACTAATAAGATGTTCTTGATGAAGGAACTGTTCACAACTAGGTTGAAAGAGGGAAGCTCAATTACTGCGCACCTAAATTATCTGAACTCGATTATGTCCAGATTGTCATATGTGGGAATCAAGTTCGATGATGAAATTCAAGTTGTGGCATTACTATCTTCACTGCCTGATAGTTGTTCTGGAACTTTGACCGCTATCACGAGTTCTGTAGGACCCAGTGGCATGATGTATGAAAGGATCTGGGATAGTATACTGAGTGAGGATACTTGTCGGAAGATACTAGTGGAGGGTCTTCTTGTGAGATGTTGCACATGGGCAGGGGAAGGGGAAATAGTAGGAACAATAGGAGTCGGGGAAGGAGTTCATCTAGAACTCGAAAAAATATGAAGTGCTGGAGCTGCAATGAAATTGGGCACGTCAAGAGTGAGTGTCCGGGTCCTAAGAGAAAGGATGTTAATAGTGTTGAGGCAGAATGAATATGATGACCCATTGATTTGCTGCGTAGAGTCTGTTGTTGATGCTTGGGTCATAGATTCTGGTGCTTTATTTTATGCTACCCACTGCAATGAAGCAATGAAGAATCTAAAGATAGGTGATTTTGGGAAGGTACGACTAGGTAACGAGGAAATCCTTGAAGTAGCGAGTATGGGTGACACTGATCTGAACACATCGTTGGGATTACATAGAGCTTGCAGAATGTCAGGTTGATTCCAAGACCTCAGGCAATTGGATGAACAGGGACTAGATGTTAAGTTTGGTGGTGGAAAGTAGAAGGTGATCGATGGGAACTTGGTAATTGCTAAGGGTTTGAAACGAGGATCGTTATACATTGTACCTGTGCCGTCCGAGGGAGTGACCACCCGGGTAAAGACGATTGGCAAAGTCAGGATCGCTGAATAGGGTAGGGCTAAGAGGGTTCAATTTGCAAACATGAAGCCTGGATCCATGAGGATGTCAACTGAGTGCAAACGTGAAGCCTAGGTTAAGAAATTGGTGACAGTGGGAGCACGGGGCATATTCCGGATACAGTTACAAATTACCGTTGGGTTTTGAAGTCCTGGAATTCGAATAGGAAAGTCTCTCCCGGAAATAGTTTGTTGAGTTTGGAGAGTGTTTGTCCACTAGAGTCTCTGGAGCCAGCATTGCGAGTCAGTGGGAGACGGTTGAGATTGTGGATGGGTCTACTATGACTACTGAGTTAGAGCTCGGGGAAGCTTCAACTGGCCCCTCGAGTACTTGATGAGACGGGTGATTGCAAGTAAGGGAATTTAACATGACGTCTTAGCTTGGGCTTGGATGACTTGTTTATAAAGATTATTGAAGTTACTGGTGCTGAGTTTGCTTGGATGGTTTGTATGGGCAAAGCTTTCAAGTGGGAGATTGTTAGGCTATGAAAGCTTTTGGGCTGGGCATTTTGGGCTTGTTACGGCTTGAACACAATGAAAGGGGTAGCCGACCCTAATTTGTTAGTTAGCCCTAATCTAGTTATTATAAATACTCAGCTATGTAATTGTAATTCTTTGTAACACCTAAATAATAAAGAGAAACCCTAGTTGCACCTGTGGACGTAGGTCACTTTGGCCGAACCATGTTATATCTTGTGTCTTTACTGCTTTCTATATTCGTATTGTGTGTGTGTGTTTGTTCCGCTGCGTACGATACCTACTCTGATTCCTAACAGTGTCGTCGCCCCGGAATCAACATACCAATCCGCCAAGTTGATGGTGACATGGCACTGAGCTTGAAAAGCTTGTGCGAGGTTGGCATCAATCCGAGGAGCTTGTTTAGCATAAGTAAACAGGTTGGGACAACTACTCGCATAATGCCCCTCTTGGCGACATAGTTGACAATGTGGTGGTCGTTTTACACTCCATGAGTCTCATGCAGAAAATCCTGAAAGGAAATATAACCACGCTAGTTTAACTGTGGAAGTGGTGAAGATTGAAGAACATACCTATAGTTGGGTTGTCAAAAGCAGTCCACGAGTCACGTGTTATATGCTTGAAAATGAAAATGAATAGATATCGGTTAGTATAACTAAAGAAGTGTTAGAAATTGAAGAACTTACCTCTAGCCGAGTTGTCAAGATGAGTCCCGTGATGAAAAGACTGATATTAAAAGTGAATAAAACTAGATTAGTATAACTAAAGAAGTGGTAAATATTGAATAACATACTTATAGATGGGTCGTCAAGAGCAGTTCATGTGTCCCGTGTTATAAGCCTAAAAATGAAAGGGAATAGATCTCGGTTAGTATAACTAAAGAAGTGGTAAATATTGAAGAACCTACCTTTAGTCGTGTTGTTAAGAGCAGTCCACGAGTCATGTGTAGAAAAGCCTAAAAATGAAAGGCAATAGATCCCGGTTAGTACAAATAAAGAAGTTGTAAAGATTCAAGAACTTACCTCTAGCTCGATTGTTAACAGCAGTCCGTGAGTCCCATGTAGAAAAGCCCGAAAGGGAATAGAACTAGGTTATTACAACTAAAGAAGTGGTAAAGATAAAAGAAATTACATATAGACAAGTCGTCAAGAGTAGTCCATGAGTCCCTTGTTATATGTCGTAAAATGAAAGAGAATAGATCTCGGTTAGTACAACTAAAAGTGTTGTAAAGATTCAAGAACATACCTTTAGCTCAGTTGTCAATAGCAGTCAAAGAGTCCCCTTGTAGAAAAACGTGAAAAGGAATAGAACTAGGTTAGTATAACTAAAGAAGTGTTAGAGATTGAAAAAGATACCGATAGTTAGGTCATCAAGAGCATACTACGAGTCCCGTGTTATAAGCCTGAAAATGAAAAGGAAAAAATCTCGTTAGTATAACTAAAGAAGTGGTAAATATTGAAGAACTTACCTCTAGTCAGGTTGTCAAAAGCAGTCCATGAGTCCCATGTAAAAAAGCTTGAAAATGAAAGGGAATAGATCAGGTTAGTATAACTAAAGATGTTGTAAGGATTCAAGAACATACCTCTAGCTCAGTTGTCGATAGCAGTAGCTCAGTTGTCAATAGCAGTCCACGAGTCCCATGTAGAATAACATGAAAGGGAATAGAACTAGGTAATTATAACTAAAGAAGTCCCATGTAAAAAAGCTTGAAAATGAAAGGGAATAGATCAGGTTAGTATAACTAAAGATGTTGTAAGGATTCAAGAACATACCTCTAGCTCAGTTGTCGATAGCAGTAGCTCAGTTGTCAATAGCAGTCCACGAGTCCCATGTAGAATAACATGAAAGGGAATAGAACTAGGTAATTATAACTAAAGAAGTGGTAAAGATTGAAGAACGTACCTATAGGCGGGCAAGAGCAGTCCATATGTCCCGTATAATATGCCTGAAAGGGAATAGATCTCAGTTAGTACAACTAAAGAATTTTAAAGATACAATAACATACCTCTAGCTCGGGTGTCAATAGCAGTCCATGAGTCACGTGCCAAAAAACCTAAAAGGGAATAGAACTAGGTTAGTATAACTAAGGAAGTGGTACAGATTGAAGAACATACCTATAGATGGGTCATCAAGAGCAGTCCATGAGTTTTGTAATATAAGTCTGTAAATGAAAGGAAATACATATCGGTTAGTATAACTAAAGAAGTGGCAAGGATTGAAGAACTTACTCTAGTCAGGTTGTCACTAACAGTCCATGAGTCATGTGCTGAAAATGAAGGGAAACTATATCGGTTAGTATAACTAAAAAAGTGGTAAAGATTGAAGAACATACCTTTAGCTCGGTTATCAACAATAGTCCATGAGTCTCGTGTAGAAAAACCTGAAAAGGGAATAAAACTACGCTAGTATAAAGTGGTAAAGATTGAAGAAGATATCGGTTAGTATAACTAAAGAAGTGGCAAGGATTGAAGAACTTACTCTAGTCAGGTTGTCACTAACAGTCCATGAGTCATGTGCTGAAAATGAAGGGAAAATATCGGTTAGTATAACTAAAAAAGTGGTAAAGATTGAAGAACATACCTTTAGCTCGGTTATCAACAATAGTCCATGAGTCTCGTGTAGAAAAACCTGAAAAGGGAATAAAACTACGATAGTATAAAGTGGTAAAGATTGAAGAAGATACCTATAAGCGGGTCGTCAAGAGCAGTTCATGAGACCTGTGTTATATACCTGAAAAAGAAAGGGAATAGTTCTTGGTTAGTACGAGACTACAGATGTGGTAAAATCTAAAGAACTTACCTCTAGCCGAGTTGTCAAGAGCAGTCCATGAGGCCCGTGGGCCGTGTAGAAAAGCTTGAAATTGAAAGTTAATAGAACTAGATTAGTATAACTAAAGAAGTTGTAAAGATTGAAGAACATACCTATAGCGAGGTCGTCAAGAGCAGTCCATGTGTCATGTGTTACAAGCCTAAAAATGAAAGGTAATAGATCTCGGCTAGTATAACTAAATAAGTGGTAAAGACTGAAGAACATACTTATAGTTGGGTCATCAAGAGCAGTCCATAAGTCTTGTGTTATAAGCCTGAAAATGAAAGGGAATAGATCTCGGTTAGTATAACTAAAGAAGTGGTAAATGAACATACCTATAGCCTGGTCGTCAATAGTAGTCGATGTGTCTTGTGTAGAAAATCTTGAAATTGAACCAGAAGAGAACTTGTTTAGTACAAGTAAAGAAGCTGTAAAGATTTAAGAACATACCTGTAGCCGGGTTGTCAATAGCAGTCAATGAGTTCTGTGTAGAAAAGCCTGAAATTTGACGTGCCTTGAGATAACTTAAATTTAACTACTTCAGTAAATAAATTGTGTCCTACTTTCATGTATTATTTATGTAGCAGCACAAGACCATGGTAGCATAAGGTAGAAGCAAGCAGGGCATATTCAATTGGGTAACAGAATATTCAATTAAGAAACAGGATGACAGGAAACAAAACCCATACAAGGATATAGCCATCGCCATAAAATCACAGCAACAACCTGTGTTGTCAAAGGCACAAGGCGCACTCAAGGCGCAAAGGGTGAGCTTTTTTAAGGTAGGCGCACAGTATAAAGTTACCATTTTTTTGGGGTTTTACTACATTGCTAATTCTTAATAACCAAACTTAGATAATATATATGATTTTATGTGGAAAAACCTTCCAAGTACTACATAAGAAGCTATAAGTACAACTCAAATCTAAATACAAAGTATGCTAAAACAATATGTATAACCTAAAAAAGTATATCTACAACCCTAAGAGCTTAAAACTTAACTAAAAAACTTAAAGTAACCATCTATTATATAAATGAAAGAGAGAAATCAGAAAAGACAAATAATTTTAATTTAAAATTGCTGAACTAGGCTGTCTAGCTCTGCAAAAGAGTCTTTTTTATGCTTTAAGTCTTTCTTAGCATCACTTTTTTATGCAGAAACACAGCTCTAGCTCTGTTGTTTACTTTTAATATCACTTCCCATCACTCAAATTATGCCTCATCTATCTTTCTTTCATCTTCTTCGTTTTAAAGTTCACCAAGAAAGACACAGATCTGAGTTTTTCTTCCTGATTTCAACTTCAGATCTGGTTTCTTTGTTTTTTTATTTGAACTTCACCGTTTTTTGTTTGAAAAATACGCAATATGGCCGGAATTCGGTCGGAATCTTGCCGGAGTAGCGCCTGGACTGCCACAAGGCGTTTTTCTTGCGCTGGGCTTCGCCTGAGCGCCTAGGCGCGCGCCTAATGCGCCTTTGACAACATAGGCAACAGCAACTCATGACAAACTCAGAACCAGTAACAGCCTTGTTATTCTCATAATTCCCAAAAAATAAAACAAAATAAATAAAAAAGCCTGAATAGGCCTTCAACATAGCACCCAGAACTCAGGTTAATAGAACTCAAAGCAAGATCAAGGTAATTATGCAGCAAACAACAGTTGAACATACTTGAGGCAACATCAGCCATAATCTCTATGCAAATCAACTATCAAAAGGGCACTAGAAAAATAACAAATCATAATCTATACTAACTAAAGAAAAGCAGCAATAATCCCTACCATCATAACTATTGAACATTAGAATATATTTGTTCAAAAGAACAGCATCAGCAAACCAACCAGGAGCCGATCAGGCAAGTGCAGATCTATCGTACATTAAATTCACAGGGTTTCATTACCGACTGTAATAATAAAAAACAGATTGTAATTTTATAATCAACCTATAGTTACTTCCAGACCCTAATTAGACATTTAGAGTTTTAGACAAACCACATGATCCAGTGGTGACGTGACGATCATTCTCCTAGCAAAACTCAACTACAAGATCCTTGGTTTTCCTCACCAAAGTAAAAACGGATCTTTTTTCCCAACCGCCCTCGTGATTTTGCTTTAGAATTAAACTTGTAATCCTTGTGTAACTGTTATCATCAAACTAGTATTGATATGCATTAGCATCAAGATGACACATTATAATTAAGAAAACCTTTACATGTAATGTAATGGTAACCATACCATCATCATTCTCAAAAAACATATGGATCTGCAGTACCAGCAAATAGAACAAAATTACAGTCTACCACAACAATGAGACTGACACACATCCTATATATAATAGATAGGAGATCAAATACTTGCACAAAGCATCATCAATAACAATTGTAAAGTAATTTAATACCTGTAAATTGGATTTTTGAATCAAAACAAAATCAACGTGTGAATTCTGAACTACAATCAAACTTGAGTGTTGTACACGCTAATTGAATTTCGAATCAACATGAAATCATACATCAGTGACGGTAAATCATAACGGTTTCACAAAAATATAATTGGACTGACCACATAAAGCAATAATGATGGTGATGGAAGAACAATTGGCTGCGATCGTAGGGATTAGAGAGGAACAAACCACCGTGCGAGCACTTAAACTGCGGCGATTCAAGGGAGAACAATTAGGGTTTCGAATCATAGGGGAAATTAGAATCCGTGGAGATCAATTTATAATTCAGGCGCGGTGGTAACGGTCGGATCGCTTCTATTCTTAATTTTTTTATTAATTTTAATAATAATTCTATTATGTCCAAAATTTGGATTTTATTCCTAAGTTTGAAACAAAAATACACTGACAATCCCGTATTATTTATAAATGTAACATGCTTGATTCATTGAAAAAAGTCAATAAAAAGAAGTGTATGTGTTGGAAGGAGGAGTAGAAGGAGAAGGTTGGGTAGGTGTGACAAAAGGGAAGTTGTCTTTGTTGAAGTGGACATGGCGGGCTATAAAGATCCGTTCTGTGGATGGATCTAGACATCGATAACCATGATGAGCGAGACTGTAGCCTAGAAAAATATAAGGTGTAGATCGGAAGTCCATCTTGTGACAATTGTATGATCAAAGATGAGAAAAGCATTGGCAACCAAAAACTCAAAGAAACGAATAATCAGGGGAGCGATTGAACAAAACTTAATTTTGATAAAACTGGCTTCACTGTCTGTCTTGTAATAAAGATTGAGTATGTATAGTCTGCATATTTTGTTTTTAAAAAAACTTGAGCTCTCATTGATAAAAATTACTAAGTTTTTAAGATGTTTTTTATAATAACTACATTGTTAAAAAAGTAAACTACTTGATACCAGATTGTAGAAAAGATTAGAGATTTAAAAAAAAAAATCACCCAAATGCTATTTAATTAATTGTGTTCATTATTAGAGGTTTAATATTATTTATTTATTTTTAATAAACAAACTATGGTAGACCAATCTATATCGACAAAGACATCTTTTGTTTCCATGGTCTCACCTCACTTACTTTTTGACTTAGTTCCTGTCATTTACCAAAGAATAAGCATATCCACAATGCTCGTTTTTTGAGGTGTTTTTGAGCCCACATGGAAGAGATGACGGCTGATGTGAAAGAGAGAGGGAGGAGAAAGGATGAACGGGGAGAGATCCGTGATGGTGATTGTGAGAGGGGGCATATGTCCACGTCTGTGGAGAATAGGGAGAGATCTGTCGGTAGGGCAGGCAACACGCCAGCATGGAGTGAGGGAGGCTTGTAATATGTTGAATCATTCTTGAATAGTGTTACATGAGTAGCAAAATCAGAACTTTATAGTCAGTGTGTCATTATAAATTTCTTTTATCTCACGACTACATTTAGGGGTTTATGCGAACTTTATAGTCGGTGTGTCATTAGATATTAAAAAAAAGGATAATCTCTGTAATTATTGAAGTCAAAGAACATACATTTAGTGACGGGTTCTATAAAAACTCCATGCATTGAGGTGGAGGGAAAAATCGCACAAACCACCATGCATGGAGGTGGACAGTGATGCCCATAACTTTGTTTTCAATGCTTTATACAAGGTGTCAAAGGGGAATCCAGAGGGTTTATAGCTTGACTAAATTTGTTACCGATAGAGTAGCTTAAGCGAAATTAAAAAAAAACATTATGTTATGATCCGAGTCGAATACTATACTAATCATTAATCAAGCCGAACAAAATTCCCAAAGGTAAATAAATATGCAAATTACACAACATATCCAAAAGAAAACAAAACAATGTCACTTTGACCATGGTCTTCTAATACCATAGTTAACACAGGCTCTCCCATGGATTTGAAACTCAATGTTTACTTCACCAAATAGCCCAAGAGAAAACTGAGCAGACCGATAACAACAACATATAGGAAGGGGATACCACCACGGCTTTTGTTGCCTTGACGCCTCAACAGCTCCTACAGAAAGAGAAATTCAAAGACCATGAAATCAGAAAGGAAAAAGGAGGTTGAAATTTGAACATATAAGGTTTATAACAGTATAACAGGTCAAATAGATTATGAAACAGGCTAAAGTCATCTAAAGTAGGCTTATCATGGGTTGGGTCTTGATTCAGATCAGATCTGATCGAATCTTGATCCATTTATAAGATCCAATGGGCTGACTAGTTTAAATGGATCATTACTTTGGTCGATCCAAGATCTGTCTGGGTTAATCAAATTAGTTAAAAAAAATTCTTTTCTGGATTCTTTCCTGCCATTTTTTTCGGCCAATTTCACGGTTTCTTGCCACAAATTTCATCAGGCCAAAAAGTTTCTTGCCATCTTTTCACAGATTTCAATTTTAGATTCACCATTTTCGCCCAGATTTAGATTTCCATTACATTTATTTCACAATTCACATGTGAATATTCAGACTTAGAGAGAAAAGCTAAAAAATATTTAAGAATTAGGAAGTAAAACTAAAGATTTCAATGGTGTTCACATGTGAATATTCAGAAATTGAGAAGAAAATTTAGGAGTATCCAGAGGTGTTCAAATGTGAACATTCAAGCATGAGAAGAAAATTTGAACTTTTCAAATGTTTCTACATGTGAACAAACATTGTTCAGTTTCCTCTTCCTTGTAACAACCGGCATGAGGATCTCACGGATGTTTTTGGTTACCCAAGTGAAAACTTCCCAAAAACCAAAACGCACCCAAAAAGTGATATTTTTAGTTCCCACCCAAGCACGCTTAGCTGTGGAGACATTCCTCATATCTCACCATCTCGCATGCAGACGAGCGATGCTGGATTTGCCAAAGGTGTCACATCTTGCTATAGTGACGACGGTCGGCCGTGACCAAAAGTCATGAAGATAAAGTAGAAATGTAGGGCCTCCATGAGGTTCTAATCAAAGGTGGAGAAAAGAATATGTTGTGTGTGGCAAGAAAATGGTGGCCGAAAGTGACTAGGGTACCGCGTGAGTGTGAGAACAGCACAAACAAACAGTGTTAGAGTTCCACCACAGCCATTATCTAGAACTCCCAGGACACTGCCATCAGTTACGATTATCAACACACTAGAAGGCCAGAAAACGCAAAAACACAGAGTTGCTATTTTTGGGTTGCCTATTGTGTGTGGTACCTCTCCGGTGCATGTGCCATCATATGGACGCCAGACTTTTTGGGTTTGACTCGAAATTCAAATACGATTCGAATGATGCTAGCAGTGTTGTATAACTCTCAATGAGCAATGAGATATGAACAAAATGGCGATATGGGAAGAATAAGAGGGATTTGAAACTGTCAATCTATGATAATGAGATATGTGTCATATGTTCGTGATTTATTAGAGATTTTGAATTGATTTAGAAGTAGTTACTTTTGTCCATCAACTTTAGCAATTGCCAATTGGTACAGGGCTAATGTGGTTTTCACAGTTCTCGTATTAAATGATTCACATTTAAACCGTTGTCTATGTGCGCGTGTGCGTAATATCATTTTTATTAAGATAAGATCGTTTTTAACCTTGTCAGTTTATTCCTCCCTATCTCTCTTTCACGTTTCTCCCTCACTTTATGTTGTCCCTGTCATTGCAAACCGCCCTAACCTCTAGACGACATCTCCATCACTCCAATTGGCACACATCCACATCCGTCTAAATTTTCTCTTTTCTTTTTTTTTCGTTGTGTGATTGTATTTACTTCTGTGTGGTCATTTACATGTAATTTTGGGCTTGTGTTTCATCCAAATCGCAAAAAACCTTACCGAAATATCGAAAGACGAAAATGGCGCTTTACTCTTTTTTGAGTAAAGTGCCATTTTCGTCCCTGTGGTTTGGTCATTTTAGCCATTTTCATCCAAAAGGTTTTTTTTAGCCTTTTTCATCCCTGACCTTTCAAAATCTATCCATTTTCATCCAATTGACTAACCCCGTTAAATTATTACCGTTAAACCGGGGACATTTTCGTCTTTTCAAAATTTCTTTTTTATTTTCTTTTATTATTTCCTTCTTCCCCTCCCCATCCCTTTTAAAAACCCTAAATAGGTGTTGTTTTTGGAGTGTTTGGGTGAATATATGTCGTTACAGAATTCTTATTGTAGCCGAAATTCTTATCCACAGACTGCAATGGGGAGGGGAAGAAGTAAATAATAAATGAGAATAAAAAAAGAGTTTTGAAAAGACGAAAATGCCCCTGGTTTAACGGTAATAATTTAACGGGGTTAGTCAACTGGATGAAAATGGATAGATTTTGAAAGGTCAAGGACGAAAAAGCTAAAAAAAAACTTTTTGGATGAAAATGGCTAAAATGACCAAACCACAGGGACGAAAATGGCACTTTACTCTTTTTTATTTGTACATCTATGAAAATCTACTATGTGTTGTTTAATGTTCATGAATTTTATAAATCGTCTAAAAATAAATAAAAATTTAAGAGGACATTCATTGGGAAGAAGATGAGGGAACGTTGGCCACTTTACATGGATGAGGGACTGAAAGTATTACCAAACTTCAAAATACGGTTACCCCACTTTATTAAAATAACTTAGATTATTATAATAGTGCAGGCTTTGTAATCATATTTTACAAATTAATTATTTACATAACTCAAACCGGATGGACAAAAAAGCATTTGCAGTTTAGCCCCTGACCTGTTTTGAACAGCACTAAAAGAATACACATAATCCAACGTGCCCAAACCCACCCATCTTGCCACCGCTAACTGAACAATGTAAATGCAAACAAAGGTATATTTGCAGAGCAATATTGGTGTTGGACATGAACTGACTACTGAGGTAGCCAGGTGATGTAAATGATTCAAAACTCATGCTATTGAGTAAAAAGAAGTAAAGGGAATAAGGGATCCACTACTTAGGCCTGGGGTAAAGTTACTAAACTATGCAATCGCCGATCATAAGTTCTGAAGATAGTCATGTTAAGGTCAAATAAGTTATGAGTACTAAATATTTTTTTATGGTTTAATTAAAATATTATCTGCAAGAAGCCACAAACTAAGCTTTAAGTAAAAGCATGTACCAGTTCTTGGTGAAGCTTGTTAGATTGCTGAATGGCAGAATTCTTCTCGTCGGTCAACTTAGAAACAAGAGCCCTTGTCTGAAAACACACATGAGGAGGTGAATGTAAAGAGGTCTTATAGTCAAACATGTGTAGAAAATAAGAACATACAAACACTGAAGACATGCCTAATACTTGGCAAACAGAGAAATATATTCATACTTGTTGGGTGAAATGTTGCATCACCACATTTAAAATCCACTGTGATATAGTTGCTTAAACATTTGAAGCATAAAGATGATATTCAAACTTTTTATACTGCCAAATAAAGTGTCACAAAATGCATGCAAGAACTACAAGCAACTCAAAATAACTGACCGTACACCTGTATGCAAAACTTATGTAGAATTTTATCAGAGCAAAAAATATTTGATCAATTAATAATAAGTAGTAGCTCCGAAAATAACCTCTGATGATGATCTCTCATGAGATTCAGCATATGCCCTTGGAACCTGCAAATATAAAATTGATTCATTAGTATGTCAGTTAAACAAAATATGGTCTAGATCTTGGTTTAAAAAGGCGCGAGGTGCTCTGAGGCATTTAGGTCCCGAAAACCGAGGCAAGAAGAGCTTCACGTAAGCGAGGCTTTGCTCTATGTACCAACCAAATAAGATTTATGTACAACCAAAAGTTGCATCTCTCTCATCTCTTTTAAATATTAACCTTCTTCGGCAGGTGAGGCATTCATAATCTCTTCATCCTTCCTTTGTCGTTTTTACGTATCAGCCTCCTCCAGACCCTAATTTTGATACACATGTTCCA
The DNA here is from genome assembly GCA_023525975.1 of Smallanthus sonchifolius. Classification (NCBI taxonomy): domain Eukaryota; kingdom Viridiplantae; phylum Streptophyta; class Magnoliopsida; order Asterales; family Asteraceae; genus Smallanthus; species Smallanthus sonchifolius. The sequence continues at coordinate 1,467,002 of CM042042.1, forward strand.
GACCATGAGGCATTCTTCTTATCACCTCGCGCTTTACAAAACCAAGGTCTAGATGTTTGAATAATGCAAAAGAAGGGAAAAAACACTCACAGCAGAGTCGGTTGTGTTTATAGTCCCATTGTCCGAAATTGATGCCCTTGGAGAGGAACCTTCCTCCGATCCTTCTCTTACAGGTGATGGTGGTTGTCGGGGAGCAACATAATTAACCTTTAGTTTGCATTCCTCCACTTGATTTCCAGATTCCTTGTTAAACTGTTGCAAAAAGAGGTACTTAAACTTTAAACTATCATTCATCAAGTCAAAAGCTTGAACATATATTTATGACTTAAACAATTACCAATTCTGGAGTTATATCTTTAGTGGTAATTCCAGGACTTGCAACAGCACTCTGAAGTAAAAACTTGTCCTTGCATTGCATATCAGGAGGAGCCTCCTTTTGAGCTTGCATTGTAACTATTATAATATCAATTATGCAAAAAGAGAGAATAAGTTACTCGCAGCAAACTAAATGCAAGTACCAAGGACCTCAAAATCATGTTCAAAACCCAAGCAATTAAACAGATAAATATATAAAATAGAAGTAACCTGTGACGTCACAAACAGAGTGAGGCATCACGACCCCAGTGTTAGGTCGAACACAATACTTCTTCGGATTTGTAGTTTTCACCTGAAAACTCAGCCAAACAGAGAACACTAAGAATACAACAATGGCAGTTTACCACTTCAAGAATTAGTCTATTTGGTTTGCAGGAATTCATGGGAATTCAATGGAATTGGAATTCAAATTCCATTCCTTTACATGTTTGGTTGGCTAAGAGAAGGAATTGAAATTGTAATTAATTCCAACAAAATCCTTCATTTGATGGAATTCGAAATCCCTCACCATTTCAAAGGAAACCTCAGTAATGTTTATAATTTATGTAATAAGTAATAACCCTAGCCGCTTTTCGTTCCATCTCCATATCTTAACAGTTTTTAAAGATATTTCAGTTTGGATTTTTTGTTTTATATTTTGTTAATTTTAAGGGAAAAGTTTGTCTTTTTAGGTATTTTTACATACCAGTTCAATTAACAAATGTATCAACCAAAACATTTTCGATTTTCAAAGGACTCCTTTAAATTCCAAATCCAAAACATTTCGCGAACCAAACGCCCCAATTCTTTTTACACCTATAGATGCCTACCAGTGTTAAAATTTGATTACACGAGAGAGTTATGATTGTTTTGCTTGAAAACTAAATGGTAACCCTAATTAGTCAGAAGAAACAAAAACTCAAAATACATCATTGCCAGTTTACTAATTCGAGAATTAGAATCCTTTAAGATTGATTACTTAAAATAGCTTTATTGAATTTAAGCTCTGTAAAACCATATTCTAACTTTTTCAGCAAACTTTTCACAGTAAGATTCAAAAATTGAAAATTGTATCACCATGAAGCTTAGGGGCTGTTTGGTTGGTAGGAACTCATGGGAATTCAACGGAACTGAAACTTAAATTCCATTCCTTTGCATGTTTAGTTGGCTAAGAGAAGGAACTGGAAATCCCGGGATGGTTATAATTTACTACTAATAACCCTAGCCATTTTTTTTGTTTTTTTAACATTTTTCTAAAGATATTTGAGTTCGGATCTTTGTTTTATATTTTGCTAATTTTAAGAGGTAATTTTATTCCAGTTCCATTAAAAGAATCCTTTAGATTTCAATTCACATTTCAACTCAAATTCCAATTTCAAAACATTCTGCAAATCAAACGCTGTAAAGTTGTTACTTCTAAACGGAAAATTAAAGAAAATTGTTAACAACAATACAGTACCTTGAAGGCCACATGATTATTCGTGTTGTTCTTCAACTGCATGGAACATGAGATCTGCTTCTTCAATTCAACTACGAAAACGAAAACCGTATCACAAAATTAGGGATTCAGTGTGAGTAAATAGCAACAGATCTGAAAACGAGAAGCAGATCACGCAATAAACTAACTGTAAAATCGTATAACTTACAAGCAAACTCAAGTTCCTGAGGCTCAATGCTGAGAAGCTCTCCGGTGCTCATTTGTTTTAACTTTTTCTCAAATTCAACGGTCGACGCCAAATTAGGGACCAGGAGAAGTTTCGCCGGCGGTCAATGTATCCGATTACCGACGTCAAAGAATCCAGTGAGAGTGAGAGTGGGAGAGAGATCTCGTTTTCGAATCGCGTGCGTTTTGTGTTTTTGTGCGTGTGATCTTGTGTGTGTGTGAGAGAGAGCGGTCTTTTTTGGGTCTTCATCATCGAGGCTGCGGTTATATCCGGTTTAGCGGTTCTGTTGACAATTCGTCCGGTTCAAAAGTTTCAATATTCAAAAAGAAATATTAAAAAAATTAAACTTTTAAGATAAGTTATTAAAAATATGTGTATAATTGATTCTAGTTCTAAAATATCATATTTTAAAACATTTGAAATTTTGTAAAATCATATTTTAAATAATCTGGTTATATTTTATTAAATAATACACATTATTAATCAATTTAAGCAAATATAATACATATATTCCAAACACAAAGACAGAGAAAAGAGAGGGAGGCCAGATTAAACCACGACCACCAAACTGCAATACATGGAATCAGTCCACATTTGTTTTAGTTTTTTCTTCAATTAATTTATTTTAAAAAAAATTTCAATGGTCTATTTTCTTCCCTAACAAACAAAATTAAAGAAAATCGGGTATCGGGAGGGGAGGTGAGCATCGAATCTAGGCCACCTGGATGAGGAGGAAAGGGCGTGGCCATTGAGCCAAACACATTTTTGTTGAAGGATTTGTGTTTCAAGTTATTTAACATTGTTCACAACATCATATCTCTCTTGGCCATCAAAAATACTATACATATAATACAATTTCTTCTTCTTTTAATAAACAACTTTAACAACAAAATTTGACCATTATTATTGTTATATAAAGAAAGCTTGTTTGATAACTATTTATGAATGAAAATTTTAATTGATAAAAAAACTTTAACTTATAAAATAATATAATTATAAAAAACATGAGACTCGTGACGGTATAGATTTAATAATTGTTTTTAATTCCAATGCGTGAAGCACACGAAGGCCCAAAAAGTTGAAAAGTCGGAGCACACAGAGGTTAAACCCCAACCTCCTGTGCAGAAGTGAAAGCATCCAACCACTACGACGCCATGACTTTAGTTAATTGTATGGAAGTAGTAATATATAAAGTAAATGCAGGTTCGGTACACCGACCTGCATCTTTAATATACATATATATAATTCCGAATTTGTCGTTGCCGATGTGCTTATTTTTAGCAGTGTAACTATCCAATGTGTTTATTTTTATAAGCCTTTCGGCTTTTGTGAGGTTAATATTAATATACATGTCGTCAAAACCAAGTCTTATAAATTAAAAGGCTCCGAGGCAAGGCACGAATAGTTACCCACTACTTTGCAATAAATATCACTTTTAAAGAGTATTTGCTTTAGTTATTAATTGGATTAAATGTCCACTATCATGTAATAAGTGATGGGTAACGTCCCATGTGCTCTACACGTGACACACTTAATGGGGAGTGGGTGTGCACCAGTTTTAAACCGAAAGTAAACAAAACGTAAACCGGAGAAATTGATGATTTGATTATGGATTTCTAAAACTGATATTCATTTAAATTTGTGTAAACTAGAACTAAATTGATGATTTGATTATGGTTTTCTATAACTCATATCCACTTAAATTTGTATAAACTAGAATTAGATCACAGTGGGTTCATATAACCAAAAGATAAAACGACGGCTTGAGAACGTTGTTGTGGTAAAAAATAAATAAATTATTTAATAAACTTACCAATAAAAGAAAAATAACAAATTTAAATATTAAATTAAATAGGGCGTAATCGAACCCGGGTGCCCTCACCGAGGGTATAAGCGCGCGACCACCAGACCAGACTCCCATATATGTTAACAATCCAAACCACACTGCATATATGTTAAAAAAAGCTGAAAACTAAAAAAATAAACAAAACACTGCATTAACAACCATCTGCAGCAAAATTTGGACGCGTGACGTGGCCCAATCAGAGCAGGACGAGTGGCCGGTATTGTTCATACCGACCACGCCTTATTATATATGTATATTCTATATATAGTAATAATCGAATTAAACTAACTAAACACTCATTCAAACCAACCCTTATATTTTTAATAAATAACATATAATATATAGTGAATTGCATATATTCCCTTGTAAACTTCACTAATTGTATATTTACCGAACCCAAAACTAAAATCGCATATATCCCTCCTTAATGAAATTTGCATCAACCAGAAGAAAATTCAACTTCACTACTGTTGGATGACTTGTTTTGATAAAGGTGAGCAGTAAAACCAGCATACCAAGCAACCCTCATGACCTGCACCCCAAGAACCAGAACCCACCAACACACCAGACCCCTAATCATATGAACCGTCCAAGCCGGTGCACCAAGCTCAGCCCCAAGCTTCAAACCCCTCATCAACTGCAACACACGGTACGCTTCATACACAACAGGAGTCACAAGCCACACAGGCGACTCCCAGTGCCACGTCAGTATCTCCGTCAGCATCTGCACCCCAAGAAGCAAAAGATATGGCCCCAAAAGAATTGCAAAAGAAATTGGAGCCAGGTGAGGTTGAAAAACACCCTTTTGAGAACCAAACCACATGGTTAAAGGAAAGATAAAACCAGAAATGGTTGCAACCATGTTCCAGAACCTGTAGCCGAAAGGGGGTTGGCTACGACAAGGGTCTTGAGCCAGGGTGTTGGGACGTGAGCACGCGTCTGCCATGAGCAGGAACAGTGATGCACCCAGGTTGAATAAACAGTCAAGCCCGGTTAATGACAAAAGACTAGCTATATTCGGTCCTAAAAAGATTGAAGAAATTGGTAACCAGAGGGTAGGAACCATTCCAGTGGCTAAAAGAACCAATGGGCCCACGAGCCACATAGGCCATCTAATGTACCCGACTTTTGTGACCCGTTTTGTATCTGTTGTTAAAGATTCAGCCGTTTTAGTTTGATCAGAATCGACGGTTTCAAACAAGGTGGTAGGAGTAGGACCAGTTAAAAACTCGCCTTTGGCCTTATCTTCTTCTAGGGCGTATCTGACAGGAGGCGGGTCCCATGAGGTCAGGTTTGTGCAGCAAATGGTGCGATGTTTTGCGAGTAAATGAGGAAAGGTGAGCCTGTAGTGTGCAGGTTTCCAAATTTTGCAGTTTGCAGATTGGATTTTTGGAAGAACCATCGATGCCATTGTAGATGGAGGGCGTACGACAGAAGCCATTTTATGGTGTTCTTGAATGTAATCTATACAGCTTTATTCAAGAACTGCTTCTAGTTTATCTGAAAAGTAACAAGAAAACAAAGCATGTAAACAATATTAACAATCAGATGATCATCTTGAAATATTTTGATAAAAAAATGTTCTCTTCATTGTGACTAATTGATTAATATTCAATCCATAGCAAACAAGCATAACCAGAAAAGATCTCATTCAAGCAGTAGCGTCTGGGGATGGTGAGATGAGGATAAAGAAGCCGCCCCCAGAGGCGTCTGGGGAGGGTGAGATGAGGATAAAGAGGCTGCCCCAGAGATACCTCTGGCTCAGAAAAACCTCATTTTCATATTTTTTTACATTTACAAGAAAATACTAGAAAAGCAAGTATCACACAAATTTTATTATTAGCAGAAGATAAGAGAACAGGGAGGCATAATTTTTTTTAATTATTCGACCCGTAGCAAAAAGGTGTCAAAACAAATACTCAGGTAGCAGTTACGGTGGTGATCTCACCCCAACCAAAGGTTATAGATTTGAGTCTTGGGGTGGCAGATCATGGATTATCTAGTTGTTGCCCATTCTATCCTAGATAATCTAGGTGGTGTTGTTAAAGAAAAAAAAACTCAAACAGTCTTTTAGCAACAACTCATTCTACATGCAGAACAAACCGAATGCATTGAAAGACTAATTAAATATAGCATCACCATAAAGAAGCTACATATTTGTTCATTCAAAATACCACAACAATGGAAGCAACATGGCTTGAAGAAAGTGTTTTCAAGATCAATATTGAATTAAATAATCTACAACAAACAAACAAACAAACAAACAAACGTGCCCAGTAAATCCCCACTCATAGCAAAGCTATTGATAAGGTGTGAGGATGGTAGGATGGGGGCTGCTCACATTGAGACCCCCAACTTCAAAAACCTTTTCTTGACATGTAAAGTTTAGTAACCAAATAACATAGAGTGACGCACATGAAAAGAGTAGCAAACAAAAATACTAAAATAATAGCAGTAAACTATTGATAGCCTTGGTTTTAAAAAGAGAGAAGCGGAGGCGTAAAGCGGACCGTTTTTTATACGATAAGTGTAAGTTGCTTATATAACTTTTTTTATATATCCCATAGGTTTTTAGCATCCATTCCAAAAAGTTAGCTATAAATCAGTTTTATATATGATTCAATACATAAATTACCTACATACACAACCTAAAAAGTATGCACAAATCGATTTGGTAAAATTGATACTAAATTAGGCCGACAAACCCCAAAAGTCAAATCACTGAATTAGGGCTAGTCCAACCAGGTACAGAAATCGGTGAAAGGATTAATCAAATCATATCAAAAGAAGAAACAGATTCCAAAATTCAATTAACGATGAAAAAGAGAAAATTTGGGCTTCGAATAGACAAATTACCTGGTGAATCGATTAGGATTTCTGGAATCAGGTTTAATGCTTCACCGGTGTTTTGGAGAGCATGGAGTCTCCAGGTCGTCTCTGTTGATTTATGGTTTGCCTCTGTTTCGAAAAACGACGGCAAATGAGATTCCAGAGAAAATCAGACAATATTGTTTCAATTTTTTTTAATTTAAAAAATCTTTTATGTTTCAATATTGAAACATAATGCAATAGAACGGGTTTGAGTAATCTCAATCTTACACTTGATTATAAAAGTTTGTCTTATATTTAATTTAAAACTCGTCGGTATACTCTTAAGTTTATTAAAAATACTCATTAGGTATACCAAGCATATAACACATTGACTATATGTTGTGTAACCATAAAACGTCTTAAATAACTAAGTAATGCACTTGCTTTATATCATAGTTTCACTAAAGGCACTTATGGTTTAAATATTTCAAATGGTTCTGCACATTAGGCTATGTGTAGTGATTTCGTGAGGAGGAGTATGGGCTGAGGTGGCTGGCGTAAGAGTCGTGGAATACCGTGTCGCCCCTCCGTTAGAGGGGGCGTGAGAGGGGGTTCGTGACCGGAGCAAATTGTGTGTGTTGTGTATGTGTGTGTGAGAAAGAGTGATCACACTCATTAAACTATTACACACTGTCTTTTGCTCATATTTACTGACAAATACTGCTTACGTGACATGGCTTTTTTGCTCACACTTATCAACCACTACACATAGTCATTGTTTAGTGTCACGTGCACAGTTAAAATCATAAATTGATCGTTTAGTTGCGAAGGGTTATGTGCAACAACCCGAAGTCGATTTTGATGAAGTTTGCGTGCCCAATGGCTCGCACTGAAACCATCCGACTTTTGATTGCCTTAGCTGCAACGAATGGTGGGGAATTCCATCACCTCAACAACGTCAAAAACAACATTTTTACATGGTGAGTTAAAGGAAGAATTCACGTAAATCAACCAGAGGGTTTCAAGAAAAAGGGCGAAGAACATAAAGTATACAAGCTTTCTAAAGCTTTGTATGGATTGAGACAGGCGGACAATAGCTTGGAATATCAAGCTAGCTCAAATCTTGAAACATATGAAGTTCCTAAAGCTTCCTAAAGAGAAATCCATGTACTGGAAATTCGGGTAAACACCTCCTTATTATAACCTTGTCAGTCGACGATTTATTTTGTAACCGGGACGAGTTCGAGTATTATAAACGAATTCAAACGAGGTATGTCGACTAAGTTTGAAATGTTCGACCTTGGGAAGTTAAAAGTATTATCTTGGAATTGAAGTTACTCAAAGTGATTCCGGGATAAGTATTAATCAAGAAGGCTATGCACGAAATATTTTGACAAAGGGCGGGATGATTTCTTGTAACTCCGAGACTGAACCAGAAGTTAATGTCACTGATTTTTCCTTAAGTTTGTTGGTTGTTTACGGTATTTACTTCATACACGACCCGACTTAGCCTACTCAGTCGGGGTTGTCAGTCTAGTGCATGCAAAGTTCTTGGGAGTCTCACAATTTGTCTATAAAACATATGTTGAGGTACTTGAAGGGAACTACAGGTTATGGTTTGAAGTTTGATCGACATGGGTCCAAGAGAAAAATGATCGAATAAGTTCGGTATCAGGTAAATTAAGAACCGACAACGAAAAATGACTTTGAGTCAGAGCTCCCTTTCCTAATCTCTTTCATTATTGTCATCAACGCTGCTAACTCTTTGTTGTTAACTTGGCTTTTAAAAAGTCAATTTGGATTAAATGTCATCCTAAGTATATTTAATGTTACTACCATCTAAATTGCATCATTATTTTACTAAAAAATTATGTAAAACATCAACTATTTACTGAAGTCAAAATAAAAGGAAAAAATAGCCCCAATTTGACAGTATTAGTTTAGTTGACATACATTAGTCAAGAAGTTATAATAATCATAGTAAAAAGTGTGAAATTAATTATATATGTAGTCAAAAAGTTATAATCTTAATTCTTAGCAAACAGTTGTAAAACTGCAGCATCAATCATCCACCTCAGCTTTGATTTCCTTCAAAAGCTCCTCCTTATAGTCTTCAAAAGTGCCATCAAACACCTCCACTGTTCCATCTTCAACAACCCAAATTTGACTCTTTTCTTCATCATCACAAACACGCGATATGAGTCTAGAATCATGACTAACAAGAACAACACCACCCGTAAACTCATCAAGCGCGTCAGCAAGCGCATCAATGCTCTGCATATCCAAATGATTTGTGGGCTCATCCAATAGCAAAATATGTGGTTTAGACATGGAAATGGATGTGAAAACTACACGCGCTTTTTGTCCACCGGATAAGTTAGCTATCCGGGTCAGATGATTACGGCTTGGGAGCCCGAATTTACCAAGTTTAGCCCGAACCGCTTCTTGTCTACTCATACCCTTTTGATCTGGATGTAACCGAAGAAGATACTCAACAGGTGTTTCATCCATGGTCAAAAGGTCAACAAAATGTTGCGAGTATCTCCCAATTCTCAACTTTTGACTCCTCCTTACTTCACCCTGTGTCGGGTTTAGGTCACCAGCAAGAAGGTTTAAAAGGGTTGACTTTCCCGCTCCATTGGGTCCCACAATGGCGACACGTGTACCCATATCGATCCCAACATCCACATCAGATAGCCTAAAATCCTCTCTTTCTGGATAACTAAAACTCACTTCAATAAGCTGTAACAATGGTGGTGTTAACTCGGTAGGCTCGGGAAAATGAAATTCCACTGTATAATCTCTCCATTTCCGCGGGGCCTCCGGAATCTCTTCATCTTCATCAACTTTCCCCTTTGACTTTCTGTTGACTTCTTTGACTGCAGCTTTTTCTTTGACTTTCTTTTGTTGTTTCTGGTTCCTGGCAGCCTTCACTTGTTTGTCATAAATTTCAAACCTTTTATTCGTATGTTTGCGACGCTGCTCATACCCAGTTTCAAAATCATCGAAATTTCCACGATACATGTGAAGTTTTGAATCATGAAGATGAATTATTTCGTTGCATACTGTGTTTAAAAAATCTCGATCGTGTGAAACAACCACAAGAGTTTTCTTCCATCTGCATAAGTATTCCTCTAACCAAAGAACAGCTCTAAGGTCAAGATGGTTAGTAGGCTCATCTAATAACAACAGGGTCGGTTGGACGAAAAGGGCCCTGGCCAATGATATCCTCATCCTCCACCCACCACTAAATGAACGGGTCACACGGGTTTGCATAGCTTTTGTAAAGCCCAAACCAGCAAGAATCTTTGAAGCTTGGGCTTCGGCTGCATCTGACCCAATTATTTGCAACTTTTCAAACAACTCAGCAAGTTTTTCTCCACCATCTTCATGTTCATGTTCATGTTCAACTTCCAGTACCTCTTGTCTTAGTTTAACAAGCTCTTCATTTGCTGAAACAACAGCTTCAATGGCAGTTTGGTCATTACCGACTATTTCTTGTTCCACCAAAAGAACATCTATATTTTTAGGCACAGGAATCTTCCTCCAAGCGAGAAGCTTTAACAGCGTCGTCTTTCCCTTCCCGTTGGGTCCCACCAAACCGTACCTCTTTCCATGAGAGATCTTAACAGTTGCATTCTTTAACAGCTCGTTACCGGATGCTGAAACTGAGAAATTTTCCACTGTTATATCTTTTACATTTGCACCAGCATCATCTTGGCCATCGAGCACTGCAGCCCGAGTACCAATCACAACCGTAAATGCATTGGGATCATCTTTCACAACTGTTTCTCGTTTTTTTAACTGTTTTTCAGTTACAACAGATACTTGAAGATTCTTATGACTAGCCCTCTCTTTTCTGTTTTTCTGATTTTCATCTTCTTCTTCAGATAGATAATCTTCATCATCTGAAGGTGGAAGATCAATGTTTGCATAAGATGATTGTGATCTTGGAGGTTTATGTTTACTGGTTGTTGAAGTTGGTTTATCTGGTTTTTGGTCCATGCTTGCAAGCAATGCTGACACTGATTTATTGCTTTGTTTACTCTTTTCTCCACCTTCATTTGTTTTTTTCTTTCCCATTGGACCTATAAGATTAATAATAATTTAATATTACCTTGAAGAAAAATCATTATAGAAACATCCATGTTGCAAAACAAAGTGTTATCAAACTCGAACAAAAAACACCGACAGTATTGATAAAAAAGATCAACACTTTTTTAATTAATATCAAAGACCACACGTGCAAAGACTGTTAAATAGACAAAAACTCAATCATAGTGTAATACGATCTTAACCAAACAATTAACAAAACTAATATTCATAATTATTTATTCAATCAAGAGAAAGTAGGTATTCAACCAATAAATTAAACAAGTTCTGGTATTATCAAAACATAAATCAAAAAAGAACATTAGCAAAGAGTATAAGTCGAATAGGAATAGATACCTTCGAGTCCAGATGATCAGATGTTGATTTGATTTTAGGGTTACAGATTATGCCAGCAGCGATGGAAGATCATAAGCCGTATTTTGAAAAATTTAGGTTAAAAATGTGGGCTCCAATTGCCAAGTAACGCACCGGGCTAAAGTAAAAAATGCTTACTTTTAACGTCGGTGGGTTGCCCATCGCCCTTTATTTCCCCACCCGGGTTCGAGCCTCACAACCCTGACTTTTATCATTTTCTTCTATTTTGGGTTGTTTTTTTCTTCTTAGAGTTATTATATTTTTTTTAGCGAGTTTGTTGTGTCAAGTTCTTTTTTACACCATAACGTGAATTGTTTCTTTTCGTGCTTAACCACGTTAATGTCACTGTCTCAATCGTTTAAATTTTATAAAGAATCGGTCCACCTCCCGCCGTATCACGCGGGCTTGATTTCTAGTTATAAATATTTAGGATAATTTTACAAAATATTAACCAAGTTATCATCTGTTCTATTTTAATCACTTGAATTTTTTAGTTAAATACGGTTTTAGTCTTTGTGATTTGATATAAATAACAATTTTAGTTCAAAAGTTTAAATTTGTCTTTTTTTTAGTCAAATAGTTTCAGTGTTGTATCGATTATAGGTCGGTCCATTAACTTCATCTAAATTTTTCTGTTAACTTAAAAAGACTAAAATACCCTCTTAATAAAAAATATAAATATAAATTAAACAAAAAAAAATCCATTAATGAAAAGAAGGACGATTACAATAAAGTGACAGGTAAACGAGCAACAAGTTGCGCTGCAACCCCCTTTTGAATAGCAAAATCGATCCTACTAAAAACAAAGCTTTGGGTCTTAGGGGCCGAAATATTACTATGCACGACTCGTTGAACCCTGTTTAGGAATTCCACTGCCTCCGGTGCTAGGAACCCAAAAGTATTAAAAGCAAAAGAGATAAACATGTGTTGGTTATCTAAACAAGCTTTCTCGTGTTTAACAACTTTGCATTATTCCGCCTTTAAAGCAGCATGACCCGCCACAACCCCATTGTCTCTGAGCCCCACAAGAGGGGACACTCATGTAAGGTACACACAAGCGTGTTTCCCCCCTGCCCAACCAAACACAAGAATATCAGACGGCCGTAGAGTAGACCTCCCTTCAAGCGGATCTGTTAGAAAGTTCACGGGGGTCTCTTTTTTAGCAGAAATTCCTGCCCGTTTGAGAACATTACAAAGAACATCCCTAACCAAATCATGCTTGTATTTAAACCCGGGTAACTCTTTACAATGGACCGCATGCTCGCCAAAAGAATCCAAACAAGCCTTGCGGCAAACCGTGGCTCATCAGTCGGAAACAAAGGGATCATTAGTCGATACTTAAGGATAGTCCGGTACTTCACAGCCGACATATGCTGGCCAAGTCCTTCAGTGGGGATAACTGTTAGAAAATCTTGAGTCGGAGGAGCCCGGAGACATTCAAACATCGCTTTTTGGCGAGGTGATAAATCAAACTTTACTCCCAAATTCTGGACGATTCTGCTAAATAAGGCATTCGCCAAAGCATGTTGGGCTTTAGGGGGGGCGGTGTCCTTATTAGAGAAATCGCTAAGATCGAAATCAGGAAGGGACATGCGCAAGTGATCCATCGCACACCCATAATCAGAGTCTAACCCATCAATATCACAACCCTGAAGAATATGGTCCTGTAACTCCAAGATTGTGCCCTCGAGGCCACAAATGCATAAGCAGATACATCCTGAGCCGCACATAAACCCAAACCCCCAAAACGGGTTGGAAATGATGCCAACCTCCATTGAAAATCCCCAAAAAAAGCACCACCACAAACCACGATATTCTCGATCGCACCTCGGAGGCCCTTGTCAAAAATTGAAACAGCTTCCCCCACATACATAGGCTGGCATGTTCTAAGGCCGAATAATAGCTTTGCCACTCCCATACACGAGAGGAGCAAAAGGAGCTCGCATTGAGGGTCCCGCAAACGTGGGAGACAGCTCATCAGTTCCACCGCACAAGAAGCCCTTTTCACAGTCAAATTACTGATAAACCCTGCATCTCTGCTAACGGCGCCCCCAAGGAGTTTCACACCCAGCACTGGCCTTCCAACCTCACAAGGGAACAATCCATCTTGTACCTTCACCCCATTGCACGATGGCAAAAAAACTTCCGTTTTCTTGACGTTAAGCTCAAGGCCCAAACAGGGCCCCTTCGACCTTATAATAGCTAAGGCTTTAGCCACCTCTTTAGCCTCTCTGATAATCGTACCATCATCTAGGTACCAAGCATGGAAGAGAAGCTTGCAGCAATCCCTGATCTTATGAACCAGCGGATGCAAAACTAAGGCAAAAAGGAGAGGCCCCAAAGGGTCTCCCTGTTGAACCCCAGTGGTGGACCAAATATGGTCATCACCCACATATAACCTAGCCGGCTGCCCATACAAAAAATCCACCCATAGCGAAATGGACGGGCATCGGGTCCGAACCTCTTGCAAGAGGGCAGTCCTATCCACTAAGTTGAAAGCATTGGAGAAATCGACGGTATATATAGTCAACGATCCATCCGAGTGAAACTCATTTAAGAATCTGTTTGCGCTATGGAGCACAGCCTCTGCCCCATTGGGAACTCCCACCCCAAATTGAAAGTCACAGGGATATTTAGCCATCTCCTTCCCAACACCCCTCATGGCCACCTTAGAGACTAATCTCCTCCAGATCGCATCTACGGCAATAGGTCTAATCCCGTTGTCCGGTTTGAGCAGCGGTGTGAGAGGGGCCGAGGCAACGAACTCCACCACACCCCTAGGGCATCTCCCCCCGAAACATAAATTAACCACCACAGAAATAACCCTGAGCAATTCAACGGCGATCGTAGACTCCTCTCCACAAAGAGCATCCAAAATATGTTGGGCTCTCAATCCGTCCCTCCCACAAGAGGCCCCTTTGGGGAAAGCTTTAATGCATTCAAGCACGACATCATCATCCACAACAAGAGGAGGCTCAGAAAGTAAGGAAACAAGCATAACCGGAGGGGGCAGGATGGGATGCTTTGCTATCAACACTTTCATAGTATCATTACCGAAAGGTGCAACCCTTGAAGAGCGTAATACTTTGACCGCAGCAGTGAAATGCCCATCCGCAACTTTCCGCAAACATTGTTTAACATTGTTGCACGCCATAGAATTATTGGACCCAGGGACAAGCTCCACACGACACGTGGTCGACCCCAAAGGTTGGGAAAAAAGCGATAGGATGAGCTCCTCAAAACCATCCCCATCACGCCAAGCTGCCAGCGACTGTTGAATACTATGACATTGCAAAGACTTCCTATTACCAGACCTGCGCTCCTAACGGTTAGAAGGCCTGAAAACTCGCAACGTGCAACGCGGTAACAACAAAAGTCTCACCCATGCCTCAACAGAGTCTGGCATAGCCGCCACTTTACCGAGGGCAGCAGTTAATGCCTGGGCAAACACCATCCGACAATTATGAGGGATGCTCTTAACAGTCGTGATAGGAAGAGAGAAGACGCGTTCAAGGAGAACCCCGTCCACAACCACCCCTCCCAAAGGAACAACTTCCCTCCCAACATTCGGCTTAGGAATCCCCACTATAAATTCCTCTGCATCTCCCGCAACCCGTTTGAAACGGGCTATTCCATCCACATGGTGGCATGCTTGATAAGTGGCCAAAGTTTCATGTATTAAAAGGTGTAATATGTTATATTTATGCAATTTGATATGTGGAATACAAAGGTTTTGTGTAGTCATGCATGTGCAGGTGTTGGAAGCTTAAAATGCGATCTTTGAAGATATTATGGAAGAGTTGGACGGAAGACGGAAGTAACGGGGCAAAACTGCAGGCCAGCGTAAGCCTACGCCACATGGCGTCAGCCTACGCTGTCAGCGTAAGCCTACGCCCCACCAGCGTAGGCCTACGCCCAACTGTTTTCTTCACAGCTTGCTTCAGGTCCCCGGCGTAGGCCTACGCCCTCCCAGCGTAAGCCTACGCTGGCTACGTTTCAGACGCGGAACTTCGGGGAAACAATCGATTTTCAATGGTTAATTAGGGTTCCTTCCCCAAATCAAAGATTATCTTTTACACCACACTCTTGAGGCGATTTTTGGGAGGATTCACACATCCACTTGAAGATTGAAGATGATCTCCCTCACCATGAGCGGGTGATTCACTTGTGGCTTCCTCTAGGCGGACGGTTCGTAAAGGTTTTTGTATTTGATTCAGTTTATTCATGTTTGGATCTTGTTAGTTTCTGACAATAACTTGAGAGATTGATGTATTAGTTGATTTAAACAGTTTATGATTATGCTATGAGTTTGCTTGCTTTACGATCTTGTTCGGTTGATGACAAAACCTAGTAGCAGGGTTGGGTGACTAAAGGGGGTAACTTGGCATTCATAAATTGGGTGATTGAATTATAGTGGTTTGTGACGAAACTAGTTGTATAGGTTTTCTGACAAAGAATCTGTCTTCAATTACTGTTTCAACTAATTTTCCAACACTATGTCTATGTGGTGTCCAATTGAACAACTGAATTTTATGTGAAACCTACAACCTGAAGTTTGGAGGAGGTTACATCTTTATTTGATCTGTGTGTTTTTATTCTAATTTGTTAATCTAAACAATTGAACTTTCCACTGATTCCCTGTGGATTCGACAACCCTACTTCCCTGTCTACAGTCTAAGGTAGATAAGTCGTAGTTTTTATAAATGTTTTTGATTGACCTTGACACCGCGATCAATGCTCGACTGAGAGCATGAAGGCACATACACACCCCGCACAGCCACTGGCGTAAGACCTTTAAAGCCTCACCAACCGAAACAAACAAATCATAATCCGTGGAGACCGCTTCCCGCAAGGTCCCTTTTCCGATCGTCCGATGACAAATGGATTCGCTTGATATGTGCAACCAACCGAGGAAACCCCTTGGATCCCGACGTTCCATCCGGGTAGCAATGGAAACCTTTAAATGGACACAGCCAAACACCTACCTCCAATGGAGGAACCACCTACAGCAAAAAAAATTAAAGATTTGTAAACCCCCATCTCTCTGTACTCTCTCCTTGGCCACCACCTTCATCTCTTTCTTTTCAACCCTAAAATTACTCCTCTTTCTCACTTAACCAATCCACATCTTTCTGCTTGCTCTCTCTCTCTGGCCAAACTCCACACCAATTTCATGTTTTATCATTCTTCAAATGGCTCAGACTCACCCTTTGTTGATTTTTGAACCCTCTTTTCTAGGGTTGTAAACAAAGCAAACCGAACGAAGCCTTGTTCATGTTCGTTCATTAAACATTTAACTTGTTCACGAACGGTTCAGGAACATTGATCGAACGAAATTTCATGTTCGTGTTCGTTCATTAAGGAAATGTATTTGTTCACGAATGGAACCGGACGAATGCTAGTTTGGGACTTTTGATATCAACCCTAATTTCTTCCGAAATGAACATTTAATAAGATCATTTTAATATCAAGTTTTTTGTACTTGTATCGAACTTACTTTACTTAGTTAATTTTAGGGTAAAAAATAAAATAAAAGTTAAAGAATATATAAGTTTAGATAAAATAAAATAGGAATATACAAAAATCTTTGATAAACAACATAAACAAACGACACATGAACGAACACGAACGTAAACGAACATAAACGAATGAACGTTCACGAACACAATTGAACAAACGAGACCTCTGTTCATGTTCGTTCATTTAGTTAATCGGACAAATCTCCTTGTTCATGTTCGTTCATTTATTAAACGAACGAACGTAAACGAACTTCGTTCATTTATTCGCTGAACGTTCGGTTCATTTACAGCCTTACCATTGCCGCTACCATCGTAGATCTGAACCCGATTCAACCTGAAAATGAAGATGGGTCCAAGTCGACCCTGAAACAAGGTTTTTAGATCTTGTTTGAGCCCACCAGAGATTGTCACGGTGAAGATAGTGGTCAGCGGTGGCGTCTAGACCGGCGGTTGTAGTCGGCGGTGGCGTCTAAACCTGCTGTGGTGGTTGGCAGTGGCGTTTGGCCCTCCTGTGGTGGTCGACGGTGGTTGGCAGTGGCGTCTGGCCCTGCTGTGATGGTCTTATCGGTGATGGTGGTGGGTAGTGAGAGAGTAAAGAGAAAGGGAGAGATTGTGTAGAGAAAAGATAGAATCGTAAAGTAAAGAGAGATAAGAACATTCACAGCAACTTCTCTATCTCCATCCCTATAATTACACTAAAATTACTATCTTTACTCTCTCATTTTCAATTAAATAATATTTTTTTATACATTTTCTCTCTCCTTCACTCACAACCACTTTCAAAAAATATTTAAAAAGTTATGCAGGTGAACAGTGTTTCCCCCAAATATACAGAAAATTTATATATTTTCTCTCTTCTTCATTCACATCCACTTTAAACCACTCCCTAAAATATAAGGAACTCACTCACAAACATATAGAGACCAAAACCGTATATTTAGGTTTTTTTGGTTTTAGATTTTTTTTATAATAAAGGTAGTTTTGTGTTTTCATATCAAGTCAACAGAAAAATTCCAACAAAGTTAGTAGACTGGACTGTAATCGATATAAAACTGAAACTAATAGAATAAAAAGGTAAATTTAAACTTTTAGACTAAAATGGTTATTTGTGTCAAACCATAGTGACCAAAACCGTATTTAACTCTAATTTTTTTTTGTCTCATTTTAGTAACTCAGAAGTTTCCTATTTGTTACATTTTAATCACTCAAACTTTTTTTATCTTATTTTAGTAACTTAAATTTCACATGTTTCAATTTTTCATAATTACCATGTTAGAAGTTACTCTTTTTGGATTTAATTATATGGATATGCTAAAAATGAAATTTAAAAGGAGTAAATCAAAAATTTCATCATATTCATAAAAAACCATAATATTAATAATAATAACAACATGTTAACCTCATATTAAAACAACATGTGAAACATCTATACTATATAATAAATAAATGTTTATGTATGCCATGTGTCGCCACCATATTCAATCTCATCATTTTTTCCCGTCTCTCTCTCTTATTAAATGCACTCATATCTTTTAATAAATTACTAATTTATACATACTAATAAATAAAGGTTTTGGGGTGCCACATGTCATTCTCATATTTATCCTCAACATTTTTTTCCTGCCTCTCTCTCATATTTAATGATACGAGTTTTTATAAAAAAAATTATAATTTGTGTTTTCCGCCTCTCTCTCCTATTAAATAGTAAAGATTTTTATAACTAATTTTATAAAACATTTTTTAATTAAAAAATAGTTATATTCATAAAACATTTTATAGTTTGAACATTTCTTTAATTCTTTTTAAAAAATAACTATATAACATTTCTAAAATTTGTATTAAAAAGTTATGTAATATGTCAAAAATATGTAATATTAGATTTTTATTTCTAAGTATACATAACACTGCATTTATTCACCCTGTATAATATACAGAGTTTCTAACCTATATTATAATAAATGAATAACTATACTTGATACCCGACTTCTGATTAAATATAGATTTTTGTTTTTCGATTTTCTCTCCAATTAAATAATGATGATGTTAAATAATTAAATATCTAACATATATTTTAATATTTTATTAAAAATTACTAAATCATAAGAAAATTTCAATTATTTCTTATTTCACAGATAACTAATAACACCAAACATACTGTTTTATAAGAAGTTGTATTTATTCAACTCTTGTAACACATGGGCTTTAACCTAGTAAGTGACTAAAATAATACAAAAAAAGTTTGAATTACTAAAAACACAGATGAGAAACTTGAACCCGTAATTACCGGTAAAATGGTAAAAAAAATGTTAATATTCGGTATCAACTAATATGGTACAAGAATAACAATTTCATACAAATACTTAAAAAGTTATAAATTACGGTATTTATAAGTTTCATAAAATTTCCCATTCATTGTCGTTTCACAATAAAAATTTCAAGTTCTAATAGTTCACGTCCAACATGTAACCCGTTTTATCCCAAATATATTAAAGGGATTGATACATACCAACAGATATATAAAAACCAAAACTAAAACTTTAATTTAAATGATAGGTATGGGTGAGTTAAGTTGAAATGATCGAATAAGTTCAGTATCAGGCAAATTAAGAACCGGGAGAGAAAAATGACTTTGAATCGAGCTCCCTTTCCTAATCTCTTTCATTGTCATCAACGCTGCAACGGTGTTTCTAAAGATCCCTTCGCCCGCCATTATGATTGGCGCCTCTTTCATCTCCGTCGCCACCATCACCGTTGGAAAAAGCTCATCCATGGTGGTTTTACATTCTTTCACAAGCTTTGAGACGAGCTCAGTGGTGAAGAAAGGTTGCTCCAAGACCTTTTGGATGAACGGCAAACGCAATAATCCATCGGTTCGTTTGTCATATTTCTTTAAAATCTTGGCCATCCCTATGCCAAAAATTCAAGATTTATGAACAAATGGACCCGGGATATTATATAAACATGACCCACAAAATAAAAATATTTGACTTCTATAATTCAAGTTTGACTTTTGTTTTGTTTACCGGTGTAATTGATGTTGCTATAGTTGACTAAAAGCACCATTTCACTATGGAAGTCAACAGTGTCTTTTCTAATTCTTGTCATCTCTTCTTCATACTCTCCTTGTGAAGATGGTTCACTTTCATTCACCCTCTTTATTCTTTGTTGCAACTCCTACATATTTCAAGAAAATAGACACTAGTAAGCCAAAAAAAAACTTGATCTTTAGCTCTCGTGTCGTTGACTAAGTCAACACGATGGCTAAGTCATCTTAACCGTTTCTAAAAACATCAATCGATGTGTAGAATCTTGTACACACGGTTTTAACACACGACAAAGTATTCTAACTTGTAAGTAACATTATGTTTTCACATAACAATACAAGACAAAAACAGTTATCAACGAAAAGTTTATTTTTGTCAGATAATTTATATACGAGTATTGTAATTTGTAACCAGCTAAGAAGACAAATATAATGAATCTTCTTAGTGTTCTTCCTATTATATATACAAAAGAAAGCATCCGAGATCAATTTAGGTTTCAAGCTGGTCTATATA
This sequence comes from Smallanthus sonchifolius, assembly GCA_023525975.1. Lineage (NCBI taxonomy): Eukaryota > Viridiplantae > Streptophyta > Magnoliopsida > Asterales > Asteraceae > Smallanthus > Smallanthus sonchifolius. Next base: position 1,487,220 of record CM042042.1, read on the forward strand.
CAAGGCAACAAGAAACATAAGAATTACTTGTCAAACGGTAAAATTATCTTATAATTTATGAAAGAATGTAGAAACTTAAAATTGTGTGCATATATAAACTAACCTTATGACGAATAATAAAATCCTCTTCTTGTTCCATGAGAAACATATTAAACTTTTCGATCTCATTGTTCAAAAGATACTCAAACTCGGCTTCGGATTTCCCATACTCTAACGATGAAGATATCAACCTCACAATCTTCTTCAAATCCTTGTAATTCAAGTACATGTCACGCCACCCGGGCAAAGTTTCTTCAACATGTTGCTTCAATCTTTTTTCAAATTTCATTTTCCGGTTTTCTTGATCAAACAAAACCTTAAAACCGGAATCCGGGTATTGTTTGGGTACTCAAAATCTAAAATACCCACATCACAAAACTTAAAATTTGTAATGAAAAGTATAACATTTGTGAGAATTTATTAGCAATGAAGGGTTTAGAATATTTAGAGAGCATATGCTTGGCGTGAATGAAGTGGCAGTTAGAGAAAAAGGCACGAATTGAGTCTTGGATGGAAGAAAATTCTAGGCATATTCCGTTACTCCGTTAGTAATACTCATGCTTTAGACCAACACCAAGTAATACCACCGTTTTTCCAATAATAAAATGTATTGATTACGTTTGTTGATTTACCCTTTTAACTATAAATACATTTATAATTCACCTATATAAGTTTCATATACAAGGGAGTATCAATAGAAAAAATTCGTATGAAGCAGGAATTTAGACCACTTATCACGCTAATTTAATGGTTAAGATTAAGCAATGCAATGATCATGATAAATAGTTATGTAAAATAGGGTTGGAATGAAACAAAATGAATAACAAATAACAATCATTGTTGACTTTTTTGGATTAAATCTAGTTTCATCAATTTTATAAAATCAGATAACTTTTATATACTTTATTATTTTTTTTAAATTATACCATAAAATAGAGAATTTTATTATCTTCAAATTAAGTATATTATTTTTATAGTTAAAAAAAACCCCATCATTTTAAGATGGTACCTAATTACGTACTTGATACGTGATTATATATGCCCTGGTACGTAACTATATGTACCTGATACATAATTATATATATCTGACATGTAATTATATATGGACGTTTATGCCTCTCACTTAAAATACACGTGTCGCATTTTGGTGGCTTCGTACACTTCATACAGAAATAAGCATTTGTACAATAATTGTCCCCTCATATATAAATATAGGGCCATATTTAATGCAAAACTAGTTTTAAATAAATAAATATGAGAACCGTATAAAGGATCATTGTGTATATAACCTAATTACATGTACTAAAGGAAAGAAAAAAAGACAATAAAAATTATATTTAAAATAATTACAATTGTCTAATATGATTTTCACCATACTTCAAATAATAGGCGGACCTATTCTTTGGCAACGGGGGGCGGTAACCACCCTTAATGAAACTTTTTTTAAGTGTTATATACGCGTTAAAATTTCGATAGTCTTCATAAAATTTTGTAATAGCACCCTGATGCCTCACAAATTTTTTTAGTGTTATATACGCGTTATATATATCACTACTTAACCGACAAAAAAAGTTCCAAACTTTATAAAAAGATTTTCTGACTCCTCTTCAAATTGATTTTAAATTAAAAAGTAGAAATAGTTGGTAAGAGTAACGCATGATTTAGATTTTAGACGACAAGCGGATCGTGAAGGTCACGTGACATGGGTATAGATATTTTAGGTGAGTTGTTGCTGTCTCTGTAGCTTTAGTCATGGGATATTGGGATTATGAAACGGGATAATTCCTACGAATCTCCGGAAGAATCTCCAATAAAAAAGGAAAAAGACCAGAAGTTGTTGAAAGAGAAAACAAATAAAGCAATATCAGTTAAAAATAAATATAAAAGGGTGTCACTTGCATTAAAAGTAAAGTAATGAGAAGAAAGATGAACATGATAAAAAAAATTAATTCGGGCTGGCTAAAAAGTGAAATGCAATTAAAAACATATTAGTTAACAATCATTTGAAAAATTAACATATTTGTTTCAGTTCAGCATTATAGGATAGACCGCGAAACTCGCGAAAACCGACCCGTCGGAACCCGTATACAGTTTATCTGGTTTGGTTCTTGGTTACGATAAACTAGGTTATTCGGTTCTGGTCCTAACCCGATTAAAAGTTTTAAATTTTTATGTGTATGTGTATTTACATAATGTTTCATGCATGTACATGTAAGTTTCAATGTGTATGTGTGCATGTATACTCTTTCTTCTTATCAACATGTTTATTGAACACAAAATTGTATTGAAGTAGTGTGTTACTAGAGTTTAAGGCTGCATGTTAAATAGTAAATGTGTATAATTTAACCAAACTGTAAAAAAATAAGGAAAAATACCAAAATGGACAGAGTTCTCTAAAAAATACCAAAATAGACAATTAGCTGGAACTAATCCGGTGCCTTTTAATTTAGATGGACATAGTTCTCTAAAAAAAATTACCAAAATGGACATTTAGCCGGAACTAAGCCGGCTAAGCCTTTGAAACCAGCCGGCGCCTCTTTAATCATAATTGTATATGTTTTTGTTCACTCCATTGATAATGCTTTGACAAATAACCACCGTTGCTACTTTTCGTCCCGTTTGAGAAAGAAAAAAAAAACTATTGTTTGCGAAACGATTTTGATACCCGGAACCGGTTCTGGACCGACCCACCATACCCATATAAACTCAGACCGACCCACATGCTAGAGGTGTGACCCGTTACTCACCCCCATGTTTCATAATCAATAATATGTTAAGAACCGCAAGTTGCATGTGTAGATATTGCTTTGAATGTGACACACAATAGTTATGCAACCGCCTCTGTTTTCTCTCTCTCTCACTACTTAAATTATATGTTATGCGGTGTGTACAAATGGTTATCTTACATTTGTTGGACAATCGGATCGATCAAACAAGACCACCGGACGACTTATTGTGGTTAGCACCCCACGACTCTTTTATAAACATCGACCCGAAAAACACCACACAAATAACCTAATACATAACCCCTAATTATACTAAACAAACCCTTCGAAGAACAAGACTTCTAATCTAACTAGGAAACCAAATCAAAACAACCCTAATTAGGCAACTAAATAATTATACTAATAAACTTAGTCTCCTTTTCTTTTTCTGAAAATCTCAACCAGCAACTTCCAACCAAACCCTCTTCTTTCTCTTTTCAACAATTAACACTCTTTCACATGTGAAATATTAGGATTAATAAGCTTAAATCATAAAAAAAAACATTTCTACATTCAAGACAAAATTATAACTTCATAACAAATAAAAAGAAGTTCGTCGCCCAGAGTGAGATTTTTACAACAATAACCATCATGTTTTCTCGACACAATGAATCCGAGTTCCGGCCAATCACATTACAACAGTTATAACTAAGATTCGGTTCTAGGATAAGCTGTACAGACATGCCTAAAGCATCACACACAAGTTTCAAATCCCAAAATAAAGATAACATACATGAAAAGATCAAAATGCTTACCGGAAGAGCCTCTGAACTGATCTTTTTGGTATCTTGCCTTCTAATTTAAGCCTTCTGTATGCTTCTCGTATGTGGCATGGTCTGATTGGTCCACTCTCCTTTCTCTCTCTCATCACTACCTTGGCTGCAAAGTCATCATCACTCTCATATCATCATAGTTGTTAATAGTGAATAGCGATAAATAGCAACAAGTGACCTATATGTTATGTAGCGAATAGCGACTGCTATTTCATTTTGTAGCGATAAAGTAACATAGCTAAAATACTTAGCACAAATCATCTAAATCTTCATATTCCGGCTCACCATCATCATCATCGCATTCTTTTTTCAATTGGGATACAAAAAAAACCCTTAATGGACTCCCTTTTATACTTATCAAGAATTTTTTTTTAAAAAAAAGGCCGCTATTTCGCTATTTATCGCTACAACCCTTGTAGCGATGCCTAATCGCTACGCTTCGCTATTCGCTATAGCGGTCGCTACGGTGACAACAGGGCATATCATTATCCTTGCATGCCTTATATAAGTGATTTTGTCAGAAGAAGTGTCAATTTTGACCAATTTACTTATGAACGGGTTGATTAGGGTTTTGTTTTTATCCCAAACAGGTCAAATCAAAAGAGTTCAATAAAAGGGAAACGGGTCAAATGTGTCGAACTTTAATGCATAAAGCCCCTAAATCGTTTTTATTCAAAGATTTAGTTTAATATCTTAACAATACTGGTTTTTTAACATAATTAATGCATCAAATGTGTGTAAAAAATTGAAATACTAACAAAAAGCTTTTGTGGGTCAACCCAACCTGACCAGGCCCGCTTTGGTCCGTAATCATCCCACCAATATTGTCACCTGTACTGTGTGTGAATGTGTGTGTGATGGCGCCTACATACCTGTTTCAACTAGTTCCCCGACAACGATCTTTGCAATTCCAGATACCACGATGGTCATGGGCATTGAGACTTTATTGCTCCCAGTGATGCTGCCTAATAACTGCATTTATGGTACAACATAATAGACAAATGTTAATCACACAGATTACAAATTAAAAATTGTTACAGTTGTGCTCAGTGTGAAGTTTCAAGCCTATTGTGAACACAAAAAACGCCATAAGTAACCAGATCAGATGTTCAATTTTAGGCAACTTAACATTAGATGCTATCATTGTTGTTTATATGCTGAGATGGGACCCACAAAAACGAATATGAAGAAAGAGGTACCCTTTTCATGACCGATTTCTGAAATCCCGATCTTCGGAAAGATTCGTATCTACTCATTTGATCCTCTGTAAACTGGGATAAAATAGACCTGCAAAAATAACATCATTAAGATTCGTATCTACCTATTAACGAAAGCAAATACAAAACTTAGACAAAGAATCTAAATTTGTAGGTTGAATAACAGATCAAAACGGGTAACTTCAAATCATAGTTGTCAAGGCGCATAGGCCTCGCCCGGAGCCTAGTCGCAAGGCGCAAAAAAGCGAGGCAAATAGTATAAAAATACTATTTAGACATTTTTTAGGCTTGTTTAAGGCTAGTTTAGGCTTTTTTAGGTTGATTCCAGGCTTGATTAGAGGTTTTAGACAAGTTTAGGCGATTTTTTGGCGGAACTTGGCCGGAATCCGGACGGAAAACGCGCCTATCCAGGCGAGGCGCACTCCCTGCGCTGCGCTTCTTCACGTGCTTTTGACAACATAGTTTTGAATACATGTCAAAAATATTAACATTTTTTGTCCATTTTTTCTAATTTTAAAAATAACAATAGTATCAAATATGATTACAAATACAATATCATTTACAATAATCTGCTTTGATTCCGAATGTTGTAAGCATTTGATACACCTCGGGTCACTTCAACTAAGTTTTTAAATTGTAACCGTTCGACCTGTTGAATAAAAAATATAACCCAAATCGACCCAGTTTTAGTTAAGTGGGTTTAACATTGCCACCTCTAAAAAAGGATGCCATTTTATGCCAACCAAAATCACATGATATACAGTTAAAAAACATTAACACATAAAAAACTTACTGCATCTTGGCCAACTTGGATGGATCACTGGAGGATGGAAATTTTCCAAGTTCAACATCCATGTGCTCTTCTTCTTCCTCATCATCATCTTCTTTGTTCTTAACATTTTTGGCAGCTGCTGATGTGGAGGCTGATTTGGTTGTTGTTTTTTTCTCGTTTAAAGGATGGATACTATTGTCAGCATCAGCTCCCTGGGAACTAACAGCGGGTTGTACAGCTGGATCTTGAGTTTCAGCGTCGGCATGCCCAAGTGGTGAATCAGGTGGTGATTCCTCTGCTGCCACTTCAAAAGGATCCTTTGATTGCTTCATGGTATTTTCTATTTCTCTTTACCTCTGTGTATTTAAAGTCATTTTAGTTTAAAAAATCAGATAATCACTGCAATCTGCAACAATATAATCTTTCTTATTCATATTGGATACATTAACACTAAGTAAAATTCAAGAATAAAAGGAAAAGTAGTGTAGGTGGAAAGGTGGATCGCCCAACCAGATCCTACCCATTTTGAAACATACAAATTATTAATCATTTTTACATCAGTCAACCCGCCTATTTTGGATAAACTCATAAACATATTAATAGTCCACAGTCACAGATTCATCATGCAATCTACGATAAGGTCAGAATATTCTCCATCAGATCCTATTCACTTTTACTCGTACAAATACAATTTTGACCTTCAAAATTCAGTCAACACGCCTATTTTGGATAAACACATAAATAGGTCAAGATTCATCATGCAATGTATGAGAAGGTATATTAACACTCCATCAATTTAAAGAAAAATAATAAGTAAATCAAGTTCCAATTGCTTTCCAATTGAGTTCCATGACTTGTGATACAAGACTTTTGAGACTATGAGCTTATAAAAAGCTTTAAACTTTTTAAATAAATTTTTTTCTAAATTTAATGAAACTTTGTTTATGGATTTGATAAAATAACGGCTAAGTTTAAGACTTAACTTCCAATATTTTTTATGCTTAAAATAACTACACTATAACCGCCAATCATCAACCACCGAAAAGCCTTAAACTAGAATACTTTGGGGCTATGATTATCATATTTCTTTCTCTAATCATTGAAGTATTAGAACTCATATCAAAATTACAGCAGAATATGACATCATTTAACATAACTGAAGTGTATAATTTCTCTACAGTTAGCACCACAATAACCTTATTCAAATAATCCCCAATTTCAACAACCCAGATATCTAGGGTTCGAACATATGCTGTTAAATGGGATAAATCGATGTTGTTTTAAACATAAAAAAGCACCGAAGAAGCACAAAATCAAAGTAATTATGTGTGCAACTGCTTCGTTCCGAAAGAACTGCAGCTAAATCTCTCACAAACTTGCAAAAGAAGCTAGCTAGAAATTAGGGTTTTGAATACGAATTAGGGCTATTTACAGTTACGAAAATCCAGAACAAACGCATAATCATGAGAATTAAACAGATACAGATCCAGTGAAAACGCATTTACCTGATTTAATGTGTTTGATGACGAAAATTTGTACCAAAGATACGAATATATGAACCAAAAACTCTTATGTTTGGGGGAGATGCATTTACTTGGTTTTATAATTTACAAAAATGATCCCTCAAATATTCAAGCATTATTATTATTTTAGTTTATTCTTTTGGCAAAAGGGGAACTATAATTATAACTATAGTTTGGAAGGGTGTTTAGGGTATTGTCTGGTTCTGTCGATTTTGATGAAAATTATGGATATAACAACTAACTATGGCTTTTAAAACGATGAACTAACCAGGTTGGATTGGTTGGGATGGCCGAACTGGCTTGCTTTGACCGTTTAACCATTTGACGGTTTTGAACAAAGTTGTAAAAGTGTGGCTTTGTATTAACTTTTTAAAATGATAAAGGATACTCATGAACATTTTAGTGTAATATATACATAATTGCATATTCTTAAAATGAAAAGGCAAATAATAAATGTTAAACGGCTGGTTCAGTTTACACGTTGGTGTCAAGTTCCATACCATAAATTGAATTATCAATTCGTCAAAACCAAATTGTCTATATTTCAAATCTTGTGACTTACTTCACCTTGGGCAGCTTGATTGTTTTCTAGGATTTATGAGCACCCTTAATGATTTACTTCTGTTAAGAGTCAAGATTTCAAGAAAAAGTATGTCTTTTTTACGACAAACTCACACACCCACTATCTACTCTAAAATTATACTACTTTTCCTATATCAGAATTTGAACCCTCACCACTTAATAGGGAATTTCATCAAACATCTTGATATTATTAAGCTACAAGCCCTTTGGTGTGTTTCTTTTATTTAAAAGTATAAGTTTGTCAAGCCATACCACATCATTCTCCAAGACTCCAGGACTTCACAACCAATGCTTCAAATATCTTAAAGATAAGTTCTTTGTGTTACTTAAGTAGGGCATTATTACATTTATTTTAAATGATTTTAATTAATATCATTTACAATTTGTTAAAAAGATATACATAAGATATAACAAAGTTAATTACAGTTTCTAACCTACATATATACTTGTTTTGGTATAGAAGTTATGTAAACAAAATAAAAATATGTATATAAGTTATGGGTCAGGAGCCACATTAGCAACTGAACCAATCCCAACTTGTAACCATGAAGATGAACTCCCGTTTGTATTATTCATGTTTTTCAACTCACTGAGTTTTGCCAACTTCATCTTACTCTCACCTTCACCATCTACACTCTCCATGGTTGTTGCTGCAACATGATCATCTTGATCACCATTGTTTTTGTTTGATAGATTAAGATCTTGTTTTGCGTTCGCCGTACCTTGTAGCTCCTGGCGTGTTGTGGTGGTGGTGTTGCCAGAAACCGGGAGGTTGAGGTTTAGATCTAGTTCTTTAGGCATAATAGCTAAAGCTCTTTGATGAAGTTGTTCAACGTGTTCATGAAAGTTAAGCTTACCTATATAGTTGTCTGATGTGTAATTAGAGGATGTGTAATTAGAGGTGAACCAATGGCATCTTTTGTGACCACCTAGGGCTTGACCGGACGCGAAAACCCTACTACAAATGGAGCACTTATGTACCTTTGATTTCCGCCCGGTCAATGGGACTGGACCCGTGCTAGGTTCATGGTCCGACTGATTGGTGCTGGTATGTTTAAAATCGCCATGGACGATAACATCTTCATCTGTTAAGTTTTCATCAAACTGATTGTTTCGCGTTGCGAAACAACCTTTAACATTCTTGTGACTCGCCCTATGTCCACCCAATGCTTGATGTGAATTGAATACTTTTTTACACGCTTTACATTCAAACATACCTTTAGGGGTGGCGGTTGTCACCACCCCTTTGGCTTTATCTAAAGGTGCTGGTGGTGGTGGTTTTATAAAATTTGATAAAACCACCCGAGAGAAAATAGGGTTTCTCTTTTGCTCCCCCGACTCCATATCCATCAAATCAACCCTAGCGTTCGATAACGCCATTAAACATTTAGCTAACGCGATATCCTCTTCGTTTTCGCTAGAACAAACCCTAGTAGATCTCTTCCTCTTACACCACCCACCTCCACCACCATGATGGCCATAACCACCGTCATCGTCTTCATCCGTCTCCTGTGACGAAACAAGCGATGAACCCCAATCGATGGTCGGATCATCTCCATCGTCAAGATTCTCGATTTCATCCCCAACACCATGAGCTCTCATATGGCCACCTAAAGCTCTTCCACACATGAAACCCTTCTTACAAACCCTACAAAAATGCTTGAAATTTGGTTGTTGATCATCAGAACAAGCCATATGAAGAAGATGAAATGAAAGATTAATGGAGAAAATGATGATGGATTGGGTTATGATCTTGTAGTTGAAGTTGTCCTGGTTTTTAGTAAGAGTAATGGTTTATGGAGTAGGAGTTGAGTGTGTGTGACAAGTGGGAGGAGGGTAGTAGTTTTAGAAACTTATTTTTTTGTAGTGGTCGCTGCCAATGGACGACGGAGAAAGGTGCACATATCTTGAAAATTATATGACCATCACTTTTAAACACCATCCATCCAGAGAGAATTGTAAATAAATTATTAGTGGAGGCTAATTATACACATTTTATATCTTATTTCAGTTTGTTCAAACATATAACTTCAATTTGTTCAAACATATAACTTCAATTTATGCATGTAAATAATAGTATTGGAAATTTGGATATATTTTTTTTTCTTTTCTTTTTTCTATCTCTTTATTTTATCTTGCGTCTCTTTCACTCTATTAATACCGTTATTTCACCTTCTGGTCATGTTTTTTCCTCTCCAACCCTTTCATTTTTTATGCAAACTTCATTTTTGTTGGATACTCACACATACATAGATCAAATACGAATAGAAGTTGATGGTTTTTTAGCCTAGTGACATCTGTAGTTTATTTTCATTAAAGTTGTGAGAGTTTAAGTCTCATATAGTGGGTAATACATGGATTTTAGGGATGTATGTTTGACGTTCAAGAAAAATACAAATAGAAACTTATGTATGAGACTGTACGAAATGGATAATTGATCTCACTAATTTAATAATTAAGATTTAGATGATTACAAGATCGTAATTAATATAAAGTTAAAACCGACTGAAAGGGCAAAAAAAGAATCATACGCTAATGTTAACTTTTTTACTTAAATCTAATTACACCAGTTTTTTTAAATCAAATAACTTATATGTACCTATATTATTATTTTTAAATATACCATAAAATCGATAATTATTATCTTTAACTTAAATATAATATTATTATACTTTTTAATAAGTAAATAACATTTTAATAGAGTAATTCACTATTCATTATAAGGGTACATCTAAACTAGTTACAACGGGACTTCTAAATTACTTACAACGATGCATTTAAACCAGTTACAACAGTGTTATAGCTTTACAACGGTGCTTCCAATGTGTCACCACATGAACAACCTTTACGATTATAATGGTGTATCTAAACAATTACATGGTGTGTCTAAAACCACATGGTGTTTAAAATATACATATACTCTCACCCTAAACTACACATATCACATTATGGATCATTCATATGCTTCACATGCCAAAATCACTTTGTACATTAACCATTCCCTATGTGTGTGTGTTGGTTCAATTAGGGGTGGCAATCGTGTTGAGATAAGATGTTGCAATTATAAACCAGAATACGACTTGTATATTTATTTGTGTAATAGGCATTAACCCTAACCCTAACCCTAACTCTAACCCGAACACATTTAAAACTATGTAACCCAAACATAACTCTTGAAACATGTTTATTTAAATGAGTCAATCATGTTGACTATTTAAAATAGGTTGTGAGGTTATAAACATGTTGATGGTTTTAATCAACTTGTAAACATGATGATTTTTAAATGAGTGTGGTGTGATAAAGCTGTAAATATATAAAAAAAATAGGTGACTCGTTGAGCTTATAGATTACATATTTTATTCTAATTTTAAAACATTTGACACACCGGACATTTTAATTTTATACAACCTAAACACTACCTTGACATACCAACCTGAATATGACATGTTTGTTAAATGGATTAGACTAGCTAACCCGAAACCTAATTATTTATGTACCGGGGTTATGTTATATTTCAGGGTTTGTGATAGAAACTTGTGAAGGTAAAATACACATATTATAAGAATTGAATAATCATGTATGTCAAATGAAGCAAATAAGAATTGAATAATCATGTATATCAAATGAAGCAATAAATACAATGGTTTATGTGATTCGATCTTCTAGTTCTTAACAAAGTTGTGATATTATGATGAACACTATTATTATATTTAATGAGTATTTTAAATTTTAATGCTAACATTGTATTATTTAATGTAAATATATTTCAGTACACATGATATCAAAGGTTACATTATGTAATGTGTAGATGATGCTATTAGAAGTCGTGGGTTATTTTACAATTATGAAACAACATTATTCATATCTTTAGAATATTTATAAAAAATATACGCACATACCTATTGAGGTACACAAAAATCGTTTTTGTTTTCCAAACCAGTTTCGATCAACAAAAGTTAAAATCGATTCTTGTGACACCAGTTTGAGTTTAAAACCAATTTGTGAGGTGGAAAAGATCCTTAGTTCCGGTATTTGATCGTCGGTTTGATGGAGGAGTGCTCAAAATGACATCAACTGACGTTTTGGTTTGAAACGGGATCGATTTCATAACCGATTTCGCGTCAGGTTTGGAATCGCTTCCCTGTTTCTTTAACCTCTACATACTTGTATTGAAGTAGAGGTGCACATATTAACTGGTTTTTAGAAACCGGTTTTTCTAGAAACCGGTTAGCAACCGATAGGAACTAGAGGTTACGACCTAGTTTGGGTTATCTCGATGCTGAACTGGTTATTGTCGAACCAGATTAGTTATTGGGTAAAAGACTAGCCGCTTTCTAATGGTTTTATAGTAGTTTCTAGTCATTAAAGTGTGTTTTCTAGACCATTTTGCCCCCATATGTTAGAATAAATAGGCATTTGGTATATTAGTTTGATCACACCATTTCTATAGCTCTCAAAAACATAAAAACGCTAAAGAAAACATAAAAACACTCACAATCTCAAGTCCCAAACGCTCACATGGCAAGCTCAAGTGGTAAAAGTTCTGTTGATGTTGGTTCTTCCTCAAGTGAAGCAACTGTGATAAGGATCATACCAACAACGAGGAACCAATTTTTTTAAAAATACAATTTATACGCACAGTACTCAAAAGGTTCGTTGCAAGAATTGTCATGAGTTTCTCAAAGCCGAGTTCAACTCCACTTTGAAAAGTCATATTGAAAAATATTACAAGACAGTGAAAACCAATCTGACTCATGGTCAAGCACAAATATCAACCGAGTGAGGTATTTGGAATTTCGACGTCGAGATGGTTCGAGCGAGGATGTCACGCTTTGTTATTCAAGAAAGCTTGTCATTTGATCACTTTAACAACCCGTGCTTGACAAAGTTGAATCAAGATACGCTTCAACCTCGTCATCACCACGTAAGCCGTACTACTCTTAGACGTGATTATTTAAATATATGAAAAAAACCTAAAAATGAATTAATTTTAGGTTTTGAAAAAATTAAAAACCAGTGTTAACTTGTTGACAGGTTGACAAGTTGGCTATTCAATATGGGTTGGTAGGATGTAAATCTAATTATCTAAACGAGTTAAATAAATTGTCTATTCAAAGTGGGTAAGCCGGTTGTAAACTGGTTGATGGTTTTTAATCATCTTATTATAAATAGGTTGAACAAGTTTTAAATGGGTGTGATAAAGTTGTAAAGGTAATAAGCAGGTTTAGTGGTTGAACTTATAAATTACATATTTTATTCTAATTTTAAGCGGTTTGACATGATTTAGACATGCAAAACCAAGTATAACAGGTTTGTTAAATGGATTAGACTATCTAACCGAAAACCTAATTATTTCTATGTTTTTGTATTCGGGGTTTGTGAGAGAGATGCATGTGTAAAATACACATATTACAACATGTGAATAATCATGTATATAAAATGAAACAGTACATACAATGGTTTCTGTAATTCTTGTAGTTGTTAGACTGATGGTTGTGGGGCTTTATTGAGAGTGGATTCATCCTCTAATATCACGCCATGTGACGCTGACTGGATGCTGACTAAGCAGTGGATAAAGCCCCTGCTGAAGCACTTGAGGGTGTTATGGTGCAGGTGAGCGGGGGCTTTATCGAATTAATTTTTTGTTTAATTATTTCTTCAATTCAAATTTAAAAACTAATAATTAATTAAAAATAATAATAAAAGATAAAATAATTAATTAAAAACATTCAACATCCTAAAAAAAAAAAATACATAGAAAATAAAATACTAAATTATTTCATAGGGTTTTAATTTTCTTCCATTTCCTTTCGAATACGCTCCTTTTGTTTTTCATATATCGCTTGGTCCCTCGGCGATAGGTGGCTGACGTCCTTGCTAAGAAATTCCAACTTCTTCATCATTTGTTTTTCCATTTTCACCTGCGTCGCCTTCTCGAGAGTACTTGTTATTTTAAGGATCGCATCGCTAAATTCTAAATCGGCATCATTAGTCTTTTTTTTACCGCGATCCCTTCCGGCCGGTCGACTTGAGCCTTGTGGTGTCCCTTCTTGCTCGGACATGTTGAGGTCGATGCCAACGCGACCATCCGATCCACTAGAGGTGACGTATGCGCCGGACGAACTAGTTTTCGTACGTTTTTGCGCTTCTTCCGCCTCCGGACTAACCAATTCAATCCATTTCGAGCACCTTTTGAGTAATTCCCACAAGTAGACTCGTCAAAAACTTTTACCACCCCGTACTTTCTTAACACTTCGGCTTTCCATTCGTCGCAAGTGAATTGGTAAATATGCACATCATCACTCCCGCTCGGTCGCATTCGACGACTGTTTCTGTTATGTAGATTTGTAAACAGTCCGACATATTTGCGAATTTCGGACCACCGTCCCGATATCATGTCTTGATTTCGGTCTCTACTCCCCACTTGGGCGTAGAACGACTCTCTTACTTTAGACCAAAATACTTTAGCTTTTTGATAATCGGCTACACAAAAATATGTTTAACAAACGTTAAAAAAATAGTTTAACAAACGTTAAAAACAATTTAAAAAGTGAAAAAAAAAATACCGCATTTACGATCCTCGGATAATGAAATCCAAGCACGACATAATGCTAGCTTCTCTTCTTTTGTCCACGGAGTAGCTTTTCGTTTTGGACCGGCCTTTTCGACCGGTTCGGTTGAACCACTCGGTCCACCCTTTTTCTTCGAACCTTTGTGAGAGCGTTTTTGGGGTTGAACCGGTTCCTCTTGTGTCTCCGGAATGACTAAGTCGGGAGACGGTTGTGACATTTGATTGTAGACAAGCCGGTTAAACGCCTCATCATCCAAATATTCCAAACCTTGTAAATTCTCCATATTCTCCACATACTCATTCCAATTTCTCGACATTTTTGGTTGATGATTTGTAGTAATGTAGAGAGTAGTTTATAAAATTGAGAGAAAATAGGAAGTTTATAAAGATTTTGAGAGATAAATGAGTGAATAGGAGTTTATTTATATAAATAGAATTTTTTTTTTTTTTTAATACCCAACGGCTCTTCTCCCCAACGGCTCTTCTCCCCAGCGCTCGCTAGCCCCACCACGCCACCCCGCTCGCGCCCCCCATCGCCTGACCATGTTGTGGTGTGCGCGGCCAAGGTGGCTCGCGCCCACCGTTGGCGCCCCTCGCTCGCCTACCACAACCAACAGTCTTAGCAAAGATTTGATATTATAATAAAAACTCTCAATATTGTGAGTATTTTTATTTTTTAATGCTAATATTGTGTTATTTAATTTAAATAAATATATGCAGATGAAAGATCAAATAAGAAGAGGATTTTGTCTAAGTAGCCTAAGAAGTAATCTTGACTTTTCATTTTTATAAGCAATGGTTGAGATCAAAGTGTAGGAAAAAAAAATGAAAGTGATGGTATTTTGGAGATAGCCACTTTTGTTGACTTTTTTTAAATTCCCTCATTATTTTAAAACGTCCATAACTTTTTCATACCAAACTATTTTTTTTTAAAGTTTCACCATAAAATCGATAATTTTTTTATCTTTAATTTGAGTACCATATTGATATATAAAAAATATCAACTAAAAAAAATAATACAAAAAGTGGGTTTTTTTCTTATATTTTGTACTATATTTTTTGTGCTAGATTTTTTTTACTAATTTTTTTTGTGTTAAAAATTTTGTACTATATTTTTTATACTGAAGTTTTTTTTTATTAAAATTTTTGTGCTGGATTTTTGTACTAGATTTTTGATACTGTATTTTTTGTAATAGATTTTGTGTGCTGTAATTTAAGAAAAACAAGTGGGTGAAAGTTTAGATTGTAGGACTTAAATGTCCTTTAATTATAATTATTAGGAGTGTCACATGTCATCTCCATAATCCTTCTTAAACTACTTAGATAAAATCTTCTTCTTAAAGGATCCTCCCTCAATATATGCATTACAAAATATGATATCAAGGTTATGCATGTAACTTGTAGATCATGCTATTAGAATTTAGAAGTCCTCGGTTATTTTACAACTATGCAACAATATTATTCATATATTTAGAATATAATACAAAAGAAAAAGGGCTAACATAAAAAGAACTTAAGGCCCAATCAAACTGGCGATAAATATTACAACCCAATTTATAAGAAATTTAGCCCATACTTATGTTAGTTTTTTGTTTCCACTTTCAATGTTTTTAAGCGTTGTACATCAAGCATTATAAGTCGTACAATAAGACTATGTGTAATTGGGTAACGCCTACACCCTTTGGCACCCCCACCTTCATAATGGTGTTTGGCGTCCCTTCCTTGATGATGTGTACGTGGCCGTTAACTCACTAGGCTCAATCTACTAGATACCTAAGTCCTTTTAATTTCATTATTTCATATATATTTGATATTTTATCATGTTTTAAACACGTTTTGATATCAAACTATAAAATACATGTTCTATTGATTAGTCCTTTATCACAAACATACGAGAGACAAGCTACATGTGTAACTAATAATCTTTTACATCAAGTATGTGTTATTTTATCTCTTACAATTGCAGGGCCAGCCCTATGGGTGACCGCACATGGCCCATTATTTCAGGGGCCCTCCGTTCGGCGAAATTTTCTCTCAGCCGGAATGCAGAACGGAAACGTTTCCTTGTTGCTTGACCCTTTAGACCGTCTCCAGTAGAGATTTTGAAGTTAAAAAGAGAAATTAAAGTTATTCAAAGATATTACCACAGGCGGAAGCAAGTGATACGAGCTCTGTGAAAACATAAAAGAAGAAGAAGAAATAAGATGATAGATTATTATGATCTAAAAACTTACACTTTTTAGTCTAAAGTATTAATATTTTATTTCTTTTTTCTTATATGTAAGGATATGTAAAAAGTAAACTCAATAATATCTTTGAAGTTTGAACATTAACAACCTCTAACCATAGATAAAATTCGAAACCAACTCCCTTCTTTAAAACCACAAAAAAATAAAGAATATAAAGTAGTGAACATTAGGGTCGGCATAACATATGGCCCCGGCGTAACCATGAATGTCGGGGATTATCCTTTCTTTTAGTTAGTAATTATTAGAAAATAATACAATAATAATTGTTTCGATAAAAAACAATTATTTATAATGACGTCTTTACACACTTGTCTATGGCAATCATGAATGAAGTGTGCATGGTCCATGGCGACAGTGACGGAGAAACGTGGGATAACCACGTATGTCAACCTTTTTCGAGACCAACGAATTATTTCATTTAGAAGTTATTATTTATACTTTTAAAGAAAAATTATAAAGTCAAATTATTGAAAAGAATATATAAAAATATAATAGGTAAGTATTGTATTATTTAGCTAGTGTTGTTTGTGTAATGTTTAATTAAGTGTCACCTGTAACAAAACCTTATTAATTAATTAATAGCTTTATATGGGCTAACCCTTGGGGTCAAAAAAAGGTAAAAAATAAAAAAATAAAAAAATAAAAAAGAAGGTTTTGATGATGGTGTTACTGTGGTAATGATGACGGATGGTTTCCTTAATAAATTTGTTGAAAAGTTCATAAACATTATACGAAAAGTTTTGAGTAAATTATAATTTTCGCCCTTTAAGTGTATATATCAAAGTTTAGATATTATTTTTAAACTAAGAAAATAATAAAAATTATCCTTTAAGTATATATATCAAAAAATTGTCTTCAAAACAAAAAACAAGACTAAATTGCCCTCATGTCCATTCCACATGACATAACTTAACCTCAAAAATCATAAAAATCTGTAAAAGTTCATAAAAATAGTAAAAAAAATCACTAATTTTTAATGATTTTTACTAATATTAATCATTTTATAATATTAAGTTTGCAATAGTAAGTCACGTGGATGTAACATCGACTAACTTTACGTTAGAAAACTAAATGTTGTTAACATCAAGGGTTAAAGGCGCAACAACTCTTAAATGTTTGGGTTAAATTTACAATTTTTAAAACCTGGAAACCAAACATGTAATTTGATTAAACCACATGAACCATTTATGCAATTAACTCTTTATTTAATTTACACATATGTAATTTATCACATTCACATATGAATGCAGCGTACTTGAAGAAAGTGTATCTTTTGGGGACGAATCTTGAAAACGAGTATATGGAGGGAAGGGGGAGGGATTTTGTTTGTAGTCATTGAGAGGCATACCACCTGAAGATTTCGCACACTCTCATATTCGAAAGATACCCCTCCATCCCCCTCCTTGTTTGAAGCCTCCTGTTTTTTAATCTGTCTCTTTATCTATTTAACTACATCTCCGTTTTTACGTTTCTTAACGTTCTTCATGATTTCTGAATATATCGTCGCAAAGTGTTTTTTATCTACGTCTCGGTATTCAAAACCTAACTGCCATAAATTAATATTTTTCTTTTTATGTACTTAACTACGTCAATGTCATCACCGATTAACCAAGTGTTCCTTTGCTCTTAGACTTCGGTTGGCTTTTCACTTTTAACGTACATTTAAGAAAGCGCCACCGTAGCGTGCGAGTAATCCTGCTAGTTTTAAAACAAAAACAAAAAAAACACTCTATGTTACCTTTTTATGTTATGTGATATAAAAAAAAATCTAACAACAAAAAGTAAATACTAACATCATTTAATATGTTTTCTCTAGTATATGATATAATGAATAATAAACTAGCTTATGTATTTTTTAAGGTTCTCTACTTGAAATTAATCTAGTTTTAAAGCGTCCGTTGTGTATATAATATCAAGAATTCTATTTGTTATTAGAAGGATAACTTACATATTATTTACTAATCAAATACTATGATTAGACATGAAAATGATTTGAATGATTGGGTGATGTAAAGTCACAATCCTGAAAGAAAAAGTTCTGGTTAATATTTGTTGTAAAAGGATCCAATTATTTATAGTACAAAACATCGCAACGTTGCATGTTTCTCTCCATATACAATAAGACATACGACTACAATCCATCTCAAATGATTAGGGCAATCCAAGGAAATTATTATTTTATTTTAGATTTTTTATATAAGTTTCATCTAAAAATATAATTTACTTTTTAAAATATTAAGATGGTAATTTTGACATCTAAAAAATAGAAAACGTAACCGTCGAAAGTTTGTGTTAAAGGTTAAATATAGGGAACATCTAAATATACAACAATGTTAGTAGACTATTTTATTTTTTTAAAACAATTTATCTATATCTATATCTACTATATAATACATATTAAAAGGATATAATTGTAATTTATTTAAATTTTTAAGACACCTAACACAAATTATGGTGCATAAAGTACATCTTACCAATACATAAAATGTGTTGAATTATCATTTAACCATCTCTATTTTCTATAATTAAAGCCCAAAATTCATTAATACTTAACCCATCTATACAATTAAAACTTAACATTCAATTAGCTATTTAACCCATCGATACAATCAGGGCTGACCTTGGGGTAGGCTAAGCCGGGCCGCCGGCCAGGACCTGTTATTTTCGGGGGCGTAAAATTTTTCCAGGGCTTGTATATGTATATGTTTTTTTATAAAATTTCAAATACCGGTTTTATATATTGAGTCCTTTTTATAAACTTAAAAATATATTGGGCCATTTTTATTATGTTTGGACCCTTTTAATCTTTAGAATGATTGGGCCTCTTTAAACTTAAAACCCAATATCAAACCATAGGTTTTTTTTTTGAAAAAAAGGACGAATTGCTGCTACGAGAGCTTCGCGAATCATCGGTTAAGTATTACGGTATTTAATATAACATACTGTATTTTTTCTATATTTATTAGTATAACGTTAGTCGTCGTTTAAAAAAATTTTAGTTAATATATTTTGTTCGTTAGGGGTCTTTTTTTCCCGGCTCGGCCGAGACACTTAAATCCTCAGGACCAGCCCTGTATACAATTAAACCCAACACTTAATTAAAACCATTTTCTTCCCCTTAACTTTTTAGAAATGATGTATTTATTTATATATTTAAAATGAGTTTTATTAAATAATAATCATAAAAATGACAAAATAATAAAAACAAAATTGCGATATAAAAGTTTAAAAAATAAAAATAGTTTAAAGAAAAAATATGAAACCTAAAATAAAAGAAATATGAATTCTGAAATAGTATCAATAAATGAGATTTTAAAAGGAAAAAAAAGATCGTCATATGGTTAGTCCAACCATCTTGTTTGGTTTGTCGGTTCAACCGGTCAGATCAATAACTAACAGATTCAAACGAATGTGGTTTAAACGGGGTTAACCAAATCAGTTATGTAGACGTGTTGCGTCCAATTTATTGTAAGAACATTGCTAGATCGTAACCACCACCTCGACGTCGGAAACCAATCTGACAACCATTCGTACCTCACAACCCACCCCATAGCCACAATGTAACCCGCACCTCGCTTCATCTCGTTGATTGCCGCTTGTAAATGAACACCCTTGAATCAAACCCTCAAGAAGTAGAATGAATCCCATAAAATATTGCTTTTGATACTTTTGGGTTCCTAGCACCGAAGGCAGTGGAATTCCTAAACAAGGTTCAACGAGTCGTGCATAGTAATATTTCGGCCCCTAAGACCCAAAGCTTTGTTTTTAGTAGGATCGGTTTTGTTATTCAAAAGGGGGTTGCAGCGCAACTTGTTGCCCGTTTACCTGCCACTTTATTGTAATCATCCTTCTTTTCATTAATGGATTTAAATTCTAATAAAAAGTTTAATTTGTTAAAAAGAAAAAAAAATAGATAACATGAAAAAAAACACCATAATATCAAATCATCATTATTTGAAACTAGTAACCTTGTTAATTTTGGGGTTTCTTGTTTTGGTTTTGAATTTTTTTTCTTAAATAACAATTTAGATTTTAATCAGTAATCAAACATTTATACGACAACTAGTTTAGAACCTGTGTATTACACACGGGGTGAAAAATATCAATACATTAAATTTTTAAATCTTTATGTATATATTTTACATGTGTAAAAATTTATTACATATACTAAGGATACAAAACAAAATTCAAAGTATGTAAATATTTATATATATGTGGGTTTCGAAAATACGTTAATTATTATTTAATGTAATTTGACTTTTATTTAATATTTGATTAAAAATAAAAGTTAAATAATTAGTTTCAAAGTTTCTTATAATAAAAGATAATTTAAAATAGCATAATTAGTATTTTTTTTTACAAATAAATTATTATTAAAAATAAAGATGTATTTAATAAGAGAGAGAGACGAGAAAAAATGATTAGACTGAATATGGATGCGACACGTGGCATTGAAAAACCTTTATCTATTATATTGTATAGATTAGTGTTAGAACCCGTGTATTACACGGGGCTTAATAAACGATACAATGTGAAATGAAAAAAACATGTTAAATATAATTCATAAATATGTATTATATCTTTATATACAACGTTGGACGTTTTATTTGTAATTTTTCCATCTTTATCTAAGATTAAAAGTTGTAACCCGTCTCTACTTTTAACTCTCGAAAGTGCTGTCACCCGACTCGCCTGATTGTATTTCCAACCGTGTTCAAGATTCTAAATTTACCAATTTATCCGATCATTATTTTGCAAATCTCTCTTATAAGGCAGCTTAGTTCTTGCATAATGCCATGATTATGGAATTCAATGCTTCTTCCATTTCATGCATTAACATTTCTTGAAGCAATGAAATACAACAAAAAGTCTAAATTACAAACAAAAAAAAAATCAATCCAAATTATAAATTGGTGGAAAAAAGACTTAAAAATTGTTCTTGAAGTTGTAATTATACTCATATCAATACATTTTTTTTCTGCGCATTCCATCTTTCAATGTTTTTCTTGCTCTAATACCATATCTCCTTTCAAGTTCTTGAAATCATTTGATACACATGCTGAACCTTTTTATATGATCCATCATAAATTCACATTTTCCTAAAAAAACCCCACAAAATCAAATTCAAATTGACATACATTCCACTCGAACACAAACACATAAAAAAACTAACCTTGAGACTAAACATTGTGATCTTCTAAGTCAACAATGCGTCAACAACTTCTCTTGTAAATTCAATTGCCCCACAATCTGACCCGTAATGCTCGACGTCCCAACTCCATAAATTCCTGTTTATCCAAGTGGATCCTTGACCAAGCGGAAAAAAAAAACTTGTTAGAAAAAAGAATGATTTTTGAGCAGGTTTCCTGTTTTATATATGTGGATCCCGTGTATTACACGGGTAAATAGTGAAAACAATTCGACTTCAATAACTTTGTAAATACGTTTTTTCCAAACTTAATTTATAAAATTATATGAAATAAGAAGCAAAACAGTAGATTTAAATTTAACTACACCAAAGTATATATGCTAACATACTTGTGTAATATGGGGTCTGTGGTGCACCAATATTGCTCAAACTGCTCCCATGGCTCAAACACAATGGTGCCAGTATGTTGTGCAGCTTATAGCTAAAAGCACTTGGCCCGTTTTATTTTTATGGCCAATGTAGCCTTCAGGTGTAATATCCAATATTTTCTCGACCTATTTTCTTAGATAATAAATATTTATTTAATCAATGTGCATCTAAGAAGAACATTTATACTAGAGATGTATAAAAATGTGAGGTTTATTTAAAATATGTATGTGTGTAATAAATTATTTAAAACCTTGTAAGTTTATAATTTAAAAAAAAAATTATAATTAACAAACTTACTTAACTTATAAACTTAAATATTCGAAATATTTTTTTATATAAACTTATAAAATGATAAAACTTATTTAATTTTATAAAATAAAACATATATAATCGTTTATAAAGCCAAGGAACTGAAACTGTCATTCATTGAAACTTACTCTAAACTAAAAACTAAAGTTTAAAACTAAAATAATAAACACTTTAAACATCAGGGGCCTATTATGCCATTAGCCTAAACATCAGAATTCAAAATCGATCCAGAGTTCGAATCCCACAGGGCCGGGTTTGAGCTTGATTATGCAAAAAACGCGAATTCCATCCGGATTCGATGAACCTCGGTTTCCATACACCCATGCGACCCAGCCCCGGCAACCATCATTGTTCGATCTCCCGCCGTGGTCGCGCATGGGTTCGAAATTAACTCATCGGCCCTAACCGTAAACCCCTCAACCAATTTCGCATTTAATTCCCAAATCGGCTATAAATACCCACTCGAACACCTCAACGACATCACCCCTGATCTCAGTGAACTATCAATTCATTCGATTCGAACCTGCAAGTATCGATTCAAGCTCGTGACCGCCGAAGCCAAAACCAAACTCAAAATCGATCAATCCGATATCATTTCAGGTAAATCATGCATCCATTTGCGTCGTTTTTACCCAAGGATCGAAAGCCCTCTGTCAAATTTCAATGACAGAGGCGAATTCGACATGTATTTAAGGATCGACATACTAGGGCTCAAACGGGAATTTGGGGGTCGTTTGAAATGACGATTAAAAACTTTATTCTTCGGTTATATTCTCAGCGAGGCCCGTAGCCGGGTTGGTTAAGTCTTGAGCGTGTGAACTGGGCGACCCGGGTTCGAATCCGGCCGACCCCAGTTTTGGTATTTTGATTCTTTTGCTACTTGTGATTAAGAGTAATTTTCCAAAAAATATTTATAAAATCTATTAAAACTTTTTATACTAGAAATCGATTTTTTTGTTTTTATGTTTATTCCAGTAAACGTTTTAATAAAATCAAACTAAAGATTTAATATTATAAATACAAAAAAACCTATAGAAACCTTCTTTAAGTTTATAAAACTTAATAATTAATAGAAATTTATTTAATTATTATTTTGTCTAATAAACAAAGAGTATTTTCGCCTAAACCTTAAATACTAATTGCAACGTCTATTATTATTTAAATACAAAATCCATACACTTACATTTCCATTTGAAACTTATTAAATTATACATTTACTTTACTTGGTTATTTGAAGAAAATAAATACGCTGTAAATGGAATGCTTGGAAACCTATAAACTTTATGAAATTACGAAATATATATATATATATGCTTGCACATTTATTTCTATAAATTACCTATTTAAAATGTTAACCAACATTTCAAACATTAATTAGTAAAATTACAATTTGTGATGAATTCTTAAATAAATAACTATTCTTTTCTCCTAGATAAATTGATAATTATACTTAATGATAAAAATCTAAGAAACTTAATATCCATTTTACTAGATATCATCCTTTTAGAATAATAAATTTCTATTACTAAAATACTTGTTTACTTATTACTAAGTTAGAAACTATAAATGCTTGGAAAGCTAATACCTAGCATACGTAAATAATGAGTATTTGTTTAAACTTCACACGTAACGATAATCTAAAAACTTGTTATGAAGCTAAACTTTGTAACACGACTACTCCCACTTTCTAACCCAAGAACCCTAGTCGATCTTGAAATCCTAGATCCTTACCATAGACTTATAGGATCATACTTAAATCTTTAAACTTGCATACTTAGGCTTATCGTGAGGATATTCTCTCTCCAAGTCTTGCAAATACTTATCCGTTTCGGATACTATTCATCATCCATGTGAGTATACTTAGCCCCTTTTTCCTTTTATTCTTTTGGGGTGAAACATGTTCAAAATTCTTAAACTTATACAATTCTTGTACAACTATGACTGCGTATTTATTCTTATGTTAAACTTGAGACTTGTATGCTTAGATTAAACTTAAAACTAGCACATTCATTAACTTTGATCAAGCCTATAGTAACAATGATAGATCTATTGTATTTGACCAATCCACCTTGATTGATTGACCCATTCGGGGGGGGGAGCCCTTGGTGATTGTTACTGAATTAAACTTTAAACTTGAGTCTTATAAGGGTAACCTGCGGGTTATGCCTAATCTTGGTTGGAGGGTTGAAATGCACAATGTTTAAGATACTTGTTCTCATACTTACATTATAGAATGCATATATCATAGTGAATTGTAATTCTTCTCAAATACTTGTTAAACTGTGTCAAAACCTTTGTATCTCACCAACTATTTTGTAGTTGACAGATTCTTTCACATGTTTCAGGTTCTACAACATGAGACTTTATCGTGATCACATAGGATGCTTGGACCTAGAATGCTTAATCAATTAGACTTGTATTCTTGCTATGTATTTGATTTATTCCTTGTATTGAACCTTTGAATCTATTTATTAATGAAATATTTAACCTTTAATAGTCAACCTTGTGCTATTGAACAACCGCGTCCGCCCCGACGTATAATCCGCCGTCGGTTGGGGTGTGACAGATTGGTATCAGAGCCTTGGTTATAGGGAATTAGGTTATTAGACACATGACCTAGACTATAACTTAGGAGACCCAAACATGAGTTATCTCATGTCCTTTACTAGGAATTCTCTCATCATTCTATTCTTAAATCTTATAAGTGAACGCTTGGAGATTTTACGATTCTACTTACCTACGTACTACAAGAGGCTACTACATCGAGGACACATTCTTAGGCTTTAAGTCCAAGCCACCACTAAACTCTCGTCAAGAATATTTAAGTTCTAGATAATGTGTGAGAACTTGTACGGACCGGAAGGGTGGATACCTGTATTTTGGGAAATTCTGTCAAGGAAAGCATTTCGTATAAATCCAAATCAACCGTTGGACCCGTATGCTTTCCTGAGAATTGTTGGGATGCGTATCCACTTATAGGAAGGCATGACTTCTCTAAACATTAGTGAGCTTAGATCTCTCTTGATATGTCAAAGTACTCACTTAGTGATGTGCACTAAATGAGTACCATCTCAAATACTTTACGCTTCATAAATTCATGATTCAAAAAAAAACTTTCCTCTATAACCTCTATTCTATGATTCTTAAGTCCCGTTTTGTCACATGACAGCATGCTTACTCGTCATGACCTGAAGGAGTTACCTTCAAGGAGAAATTCTTACGGGATTGTACTTAAAAACTACATACATAAACTTATATTTATAGATACTACCCAATAAACTTCGTGATCGTTGTAATACAACCTTTAAAAGTATGTATTACTCTACAAATTCTCCTATAAACTTCATTATTTTATGAACATAACACTTAAGGGAAACCCTTGTGTTTCATCTTATTTTCATCACTCAACCAAACTACTCTAGATAACTCACTCAAACTTTTGTTACACTTTTACACATCTCAAGGTTTTCATACATCCTTAAATTTCATGATTCTTGTAATACCAGCACATTTAAAACCATGTATTATCCTACAAGACTTTTTTACAAACTTCATTATTTTATGAACTTGGCACATAAGGGGAAACCCTTGTGTCTCATTTCACTCTTCGTCACTCAAGCAAACTTCATTTTATGACTAACTCAAAACTTTGTTACACTTTTATATATCTCAAAACCTTCATACGTCCCTAAAACTTACACATCACTGTTTCTTGTAAACAAAACTTAACGTCTTTTAAACCTAAAGAACATTAACAAAGGGATTAGTAACCTGATCGTTTTCCCGCAAGAGAAGAAGCCTACTATAGAATAAACAAGCTCCACGTTTAAAGACTCTAAGCCCACAATGAACCTTGACATAGTACCATAAACCCAAACATCGGTAACAACTACTGAGAGAAGTTGTAGGCCCATGAGGAAGTTCTGGCTAGGGAAATAGGGTACTTAAGTGAGTCCTTGTGACCACCCCCTTCTTCCGAGAATTCTCCTCGTTAGCCAATCAACTTCCAATTAAAACCTAATTTTGAAAATATTACTGTGATAACTCAGTATTTTGAACAAAAAAAAAAAAAAACTTTTGAACATATTTAATCAACTTACTTACACACTTAAATTTTCCGTTTAAATTGTATTATGTAAGGGCTAGAAGTCCCAATTTTGAAACATCTAAATGGAAACTATTTTGAAATTTCATCTTGTCATCATTTACTAGTTTAACTTTCCTTTCATCATTGTAAACTTAACACACCTACCCAAACACTTTCGTCAAAAGCAACTTACGTTAGTACTTGAAATAATTAACAACGTTGCATTAAACTATAAAAATCCTAAGTGACGCGTGTACCTGAGGAATAAATCTTGAACAAATCTTCTAATTCGTAAGCACTTTTTCAAAAACAACCCGAATTACGAATCATTACCCTAAACAACCATGACCCTTACTTCTTGTATAGACTTAACACTTGTAAACTTGACCAACTTTTCGCTTGACAATCACACCTATCTTTTATAAATCTTACTTGTACTACTTATCGATGCCTAACTCGTCGTTTTTGAACATCTTAATTACATTCTATACAAAAGAAAACTATACTTTCTGTTATGAATCAAGATAAATCATTTGTAAACACACTTTCATAAACCTTATCGAAACTTTTCCCGTTACCCTATGCTTGGAGACTTTCCTCATTCAACTCTTGTCACGTAAAAGACTTACTATAAATCACAACGGGGACTAAAAGCTTAAATACACGTTGCTAAGACATTAAACTTCGTATACACCACTATAAGGTCGGAGACTTTTGAGTCATGTAAAACTTGTACAAATACTCAATCCCGTATTCTTGAAAACTAAACATGATCAATAAAGGATCATGTAAAGCTTAATACTGAAACTTGAAACTCAACTGACTTATCCTATTTTCAAACTTATACTTGGATTCTTAGTCTTGAAAACTTTGTGTGTCCATCTTAACCAAACCCTATAAGACTTGATAAACGTACGTTCCATATATACGAGAAAACTTCACTCTTGATACTAGACACTAGCAGGGAGGAGGACATTACTCTCTTTAGCAAAGTACATCCCCTGACTCCTATCTAAACCAAACATCGGGATC
Organism: Smallanthus sonchifolius; assembly: GCA_023525975.1. Taxonomy (NCBI): domain Eukaryota; kingdom Viridiplantae; phylum Streptophyta; class Magnoliopsida; order Asterales; family Asteraceae; genus Smallanthus; species Smallanthus sonchifolius. Next base: position 1,514,717 of record CM042042.1, read on the forward strand.
CACAAATCTTCTGGACAATTCAAATCTTCTGAGAGAAAGCGTATAAATCCTATTCCAAACGCTGTCCCATACCTCTCTTAAATGCTAGAGTATTTGGATAACCGCTTTATACTCGAAACGTAATCGTATACTTCTATACATTGAAGCTAAACTAAGAAACTTTAAGGCTATTCCATATTTGACGTATTCTTGTTCAAACATGATGAACGTATGAGACTTTAAACTACTCCATGTTTGACGTATTCTTGTTCAAACATGATGAACGTATGAGACTTTAAACTACTCCATGTTTGACGTATGCTTGTTCGAACATGATGAACGTATAAGACTTTAAGCTACTCCATGTTTGACGTATGCTTGTTCAAACACGATGGACGTATAAGACTTTAAACTATTCCATGTTTGACGTATGCTTATTCAAACATGATGAACATTTAAGACTTTTAAACTACTCAAGGTTTGATGTATTCTTGATCGAACACGAGGAAAGTGTAAAGACTTTAAACTACTCGATGATTGAGGTATTCTTATTCAATCACGAGGAAACTTTGAAACTCTGAATCTTGTCACATTCTTCTCTCTTTAATCATTGAATGACGTTTCTCTCTAAGAGACTCGTTAATCAATGATCACTCTTACGTGGAAACACTAGTCATGAGTTAAACAAATTCTTGTACTCTTTCTTGATCCACACACAAACGGAAGGACCTATGCGGACTATGCGACGATTTGAATGCTTGCGGGTGCACACGTAAGTATGATGTGACACCCGACATTTCAGGTCAATATCCGTACACATTATAAACAAGTTTACGTTATAATTATTTTTGTGATTTATTTAATTTCACAAACAAGGACATTAAGGCCTAACAAAGACCGTACATGGTCTCATTTTAAATTTTTGGTAATTCTGAGAGTTACCGGTTCACATACCAGTATAAACCGAATTAAATTACCCCTTAAAACTCTAATTGATATTATTACTATTAATAAATTAATTCTTAAAAATCTAATTAGTTGATTTATAAACCCAAACCACCCACCCTTGACTTCTCGGCCGAAGTGCAGAGAAAACCATCCCCAATCTCACGTCCCATTTACCATATTTTCAAATTAACCCATACCTCCTATTGCGAAAACTCAGACAAAACCATACTCCTTTCAATCAAAACTCTCACGAATCCCTTTTATCTCTCATTTTCATACGGCAAATTTCTTCATTTTTCTTCAAATCGAAGTCAAGTTTTAAAGCAAAACTTACCACAATTCGGTATTTTAAGAAGATTTCAAGTGTTCTAAAGGAAATTTTACAGAAGAATCAAGATCATTCTCTGTTTTCTTTCATCATCTTCATCTCGGTTTTAAGGTAAAAACTCAATATTATCCACTTTATTTTCTTTAAAACCGTATCTAAGCATACAAAATGTTCAATCGCAAGTAAGATAACAAGAAAAGTGTGTCAAATTCAAGTTTTAAAACATAAATATGCAGGACTGATTCTGTCAAACAGAAGTCCAGTAATCGAAACTAGGAGTTTCGATACCTATATTCAATCGAAACAAGTAGTTTCGATACCTATATTCAATCGAAACTAGGAGTTTCGATACCTGTACTCAATCGAAACTAGGAGTTTCGATACCTGTTACTCAATCGAAACTAGGAGTTTCGATACTAGTTGTTCAATCAAAACTAGGTAGTTTTGATACATATTGCTCAATCGAAACTAGGTAGTTTCGATACCCTTCTTGTCAATCGAAACTAGGTAGTTTCGATACCCTCTACTCAATCGAAACTAGGTTGTTTCGACACTCAATTGCCCAATCGAAACTATGAAGTTTCGATACCTGTGTCAGTCCCCTTTGGGCAGTAACTTAGAACTATTTTATAACAAAACAAGTGTTGAATAACTAAGGAAATATTTAAACAAAAACGACCAGATTTACAAAGTCGGTGAACAATTTGCAATATGAGACGTTTGGTCTTAACACAATTTACCCTTGGTATCTAGGGTACGAATAGTCAAGGTTGACTACAACAAGTATTATTACAAGTATACGCAAACTCAATGTGAGTTTCACGGCCCCTTTTTACTGTTTTCAATATTTGGGGGAGAAACATACTTACAACTATTTTATGGGATAACAAGAGAATAAGGCACGACTTTTATGTTTACATGAGATGAGAACAACAATTTGAGGCCGCTAAAGTCCCCTGGAACAATGTAGTAACCATTAACTGTAGCCTAGGGTCCTATGAATAGTACTATGGAGAGTGACGTCTCCTGGTCATGGTTAGTCGCGCTAACCACAATCTTGAGGATTTATGGCCGCATAGAACCGGATAACGAAATTAGGGGCGTGTACAATTGTCAAGGTTTGGTTACGCCTCATGTATGAACATATTATTTGTATTCCTAGCTAGTTTACAAATGGGTCAACAATTCTTATTCTGTTTATCACATACAACTGAAACTATTTACGAACAATCGAATTTTACAAAGAACAATTTGATTAAACCTGTGAACTCACCAACCTCGTGTTGACGATTTTAAGTATGTTTTTCAGGTAACTGAACGTGATTTCAAGGTTAGCAATGTAGATTACATGCATGCACGATGGATACTACTCAAGGAGGATTTCCCTTGTATAACTCATTAAATTGAGTCATATTTGTGAAATCTTAACTTTTTGTAAACTCAGATTACATTTTTGTAATATAAAACTTTAAATTTGTTTATGTATCCATTTATCATGTATGTGTTTGCGGTAATCATATGCTTTAGAAACCATGAACGTTGCGCCTCGCGTTTCCGCCTTGGCGGGGTGTGACATATGAAAATCAGCGTATGGAAATGCATAGTAAACTCTGTCGTGTGCTACGATCTAAGACTTATCATAAAAGGGAGCCACGGAACTTAGGTACCGTAGCAATCCTTAGACGTATTAGTCTACAAACTCAAATTCTTGAACTATCATCGAATCCATCCCGAGTAATGCATCCCACTTTAAATCTTGAATGGAAGTTCATCAGTTATCCTCTCAAATACATCTCTGAAAACAAATCTCCATATATTTCAATGAAACTATATGCTGCTTAGGGAAACTTCTGACAATCATGGGTCGTGAAACTTATAAACTCCAGCAAAATCTTATTCCTATAGATACTTCCCCTTTAAGAATTCTAAACGTAACGTGAAGTATCTTTTCTCGTTATCCTTGTGCGTATCATAAACTTAAATCTTGAAAACAGGAACCTCCTACTTTAATTTCGAAACGAAATTTCCTAAAGTAGGGGAGACTGTAATATCCAGTATTTTCTCGACCTATTTTCTTAGATAATAAATATTTATTTAATCAATGTGCATCTAAGAAGAACATTTATACTAGAGATGTATAAAAATGTGAGGCTTATTTAAAATATGTATGTGTGTAATAAATTATTTAAAACCTTGTATGTTTATAATTTTATAAAAAAAAAATTATAATTAACAAACTTACTTAACTTATAAACTTAAATATTCGAAATCTTTTTTTATATAAACTTATAAAATGATAAAACTTATTTAATTTTATAAAATAAAACATATATAATCGTTTATAAAGCCAAAGGACTGAAACTGTCATTCATTGAAACTTACTCTAAACTAAAAACTAAAGTTTAAAACTAAAATAATAAACACTTTAAACATCAGGGGCCTATTATGCCATTAGCCTAAACATCAGAATTCAAAATCGATCCAGAGTTCGAATCCCACAGGGGCCGGGTTTGAGCTTGATTATGCAAAAAACGCGAATTTCGTCCGGATTCGATGCATGCGACCCAGCCCCGGCAACCATCATTGTTCGATCTCCCGCCGTGGTCGCGCATGGGTTCGAAATTAACTCATCGGCCCTAACTGTAAACCCCTCAACCAATTTCGCATTTAATTCCCAAATCGGCTATAAATACCCACTCGAACACCTCAACGACATCACCCCTGATCTCAGTGAACTATCAATTCATTCGATTCGAACCTGCAAGTATCGATTCAAGCTCGTGACCGCCGAAGCCAAAACCAAACTCAAAATCGATCAATCCGATATCATTTCAGGTAAATCATGCATCCATTTGCGTCGTTTTTACCCAAGGATCGAAAGCCCTCTGTCAAATTTCAATGACAGAGGCGAATTCGACATGTATTTAAGGATCGACATACTAGGGCTCAAACGGGAATTTGGGGGTCGTTTGAAATGACGATTAAAAACTTTATTCTTCGGTTATATTCTCAGCGAGGCCCGTAGCCGGGTTGGTTAAGTCTTGAGCGTGTGAACTGGGCGACCCGGGCGACCCCAGTTTTGGTATTTTGATTCTTTTGCCACTTGTGATTAAGAGTAATTTTCCAAAAAAATTTTATAAAATCTATTAAAACTTTTTATACTTGAAATCGATTTTTTTGTTTTTATGTTTATTCCAGAAAATGTTTTAATAAAATCAAACTAAAGATTTAATATTATAAATACAAAAAAACCTATAGAAACCTTCTTTAAGTTTATAAAACTTAATAATTAATAGAAATTTATTTAATTATTATTTTGTCTAATAAACAAAGAGTATTTTCTCCTAAACCTTAAATACTAATTGCAACGTCTATTATTATTTAAATACAAAATCCATACACTTACATTTCCATTTGAAACTTATTAAATTATACATTTACTTTACTTGGTTATTTGAAGAAAATAAATACGCTGTAAATGGAATGCTTGGAAACCTATAAACTTTATATAATTACGAAATATATATATATGCTCGCACATTTATTTCTATAAATTACCTATTTAAAATGTTAACCAACATTTCAAACATTAATTAGTAAAATTAAAATTTGTGATGAATTCTTAAATAAATAACTATTCTTTTCTCCTAGATAAATTGATAATTATACTTAATGATAAAAATCTAAGAAACTTAATATCCATTTTACTAGATATCATCCTTTTAGAATAATAAATTTCTATTACTAAAATACTTGTTTACTTATTACTAAGTTAGAAACTATAAATGCTTGGAAAGCTAATACCTAGCGTACGTAAATAATGAGTATTTGTTTAAACTTCACACGTAACGATAATCTAAAAACTTGTTATGAAGCTAAACTTTGTAACACGACTACTCCCACTTTCTAACCCAAGAACCCTAGTCGATCTTGAAATCCTAGATCCTTACCATAGACTTATAGGATCATACTTAAATCTTTAAACTTGCATACTTAGGCTTATCGTGAGGATATTCTCCCTCCAAGTCTTGCAAATACTTATCCGTGTCGGATACTATTCATCATCCATGTGAGTATACTTAGCCCCTTTTTCCTTTTATGCTTTTGGGGTGAAACATGTTCAAAATTTTAAACTTATACAATTCTTGTACAACTATGACTACGTGTTTATTCTTTTGTTAAACTTGAGACTTGTATGCTTAGATTAAACTTAAAACTAGCACATTAATTAACTTTGATCAAGCCTATAGTAACAATGATAGATCTATTGTATTTGATCAATCCACCTTGATTGATTGACCCCTTCGGGGGGGGGGAGCCCTTGGTGATTGTTACTGAATTAAACTTTAAACTTGAGACTTATAAGGGTAACCTGCGGGTTATGCCTAAACTTGGTTGGAGGGTTGAAGTGCACAATGTTTAAGATACTTGTTCTCATACTTACATTATAGAATGCATGTATCATAGTGAATTGTAATTCTTCTCAAATACTTGTTAAACTGTGTCAAAACCTTTGTATCTCACCAACTATTTTGTAGTTGACAGATTCTTTCACATGTTTCAGGTTCTACAATATGAGACTTTATCGTGATCACATAGGATGCTTGGACCTAGAATGCTTAATCAATTAGACTTGTATTCTTGCTATGTATTTGATTTATTCCTTGTATTGAACCTTTGAATCTATTTATTAATGAAATATTTAACCTTTAATAGTCAACCTTGTGCTATTGAACAACCGCGTCCGCCCCGACGTATAATCCGCCGTCGGTTGGGGTGTGACATCAGGAGAATCTTTACATGTTTCCAAACAAAAGTTCCAGCAATTTCAGCTCTGTTTCGACCCGTAAAGCTCTTTTCGACCCTTGTGATTCCTTCTTTATGTTGAAATCTTGAACAACTCTTTCACCCTTTTTAAATTGATCCATCCCATTTTTGACAAAAATAAAAAATGTAAGTAAATAAATAATTTTGACACAAATATGATCACCAGCATCACGAATCTAACCCATTCAAGAAGGAAAGATTTTCTGCTCATAGTAGAGTGGCAATGTCTTGATTCGGGCTGTGTTTCATGTCTAAGTGGTAAAAGCAGTTACAAATATGTTTGTAAGAAAATAAGTCAAACGGGTCAAACGTCTCTAAAATTATATTTTTAATGCATAAAAATTCATAAACCATTTTTAAATTTTTTGTTTGATTATTAATGAGATTCTACATATATTTGTTTGTTAGGGCTTCTGTGGTATTTTTGACCCTTAGCATTTTTTTTACTACACTGACTTTTTTCTAACAAACCTGAGGTATTAATTCTTTTGTTGGCTCGCTAATCAATCTCAAAGGAGAACCTAAAAAAGACGACCCGCTCTCTGTTTTGAAATAGGCGAAGAACCAGATGAACTCCTTGGTGAGAGTGAGGGTGTACAACCAGCTGGAAACATGGAAGATTAAGAATCAATTCATATGTAAAGGTAAATCAAATGTTAGTATAGAACATGCATGCAATCCAAAAAATATTAAGAATAAAAAAAATAAAGAACCACAGGGATAACACAAATGGCATATCACATATGCAAATGTATTAAGATAAACATACTGGAATCAATCTGCTTTATAAAAAAAATTCAGATTCTCGCACCATCCTCCCATAATAATGTATCATGTTGCAAGTCAATTATAAATGTTAGTATGAACTTATTGATATGCATGTCACAGTATTTAATTAGCACAATGCTTGGCACTGAATATTACACTTACATGTTGTAAACTTGATTGAGTTACTGATCAAATTTGCAAATGTTTGTATAACTCTACCCGAGTCTACAAGAACTACTTTTGGCAGATCATCTGATGACATCAAATAAACAACAAAACATATATTTATTAATTGATTTAATGAATCCATCTTCCATATTCTCTTTTAGGATTAGATTTAATAATACTAGTTGGCTTTCATATTCCGGTTCTTGCATTGTACAGAAAACATTTCCGAATACATCTTTATGCAGAAACTGAAAAAAACCCTAATGTCGATATGTGGAAGAAGCTGTAACGATTTTGAATAACATATTGGTTCGAAACGAAAGTGTCTGACTATCTAATCAAGCAACAACGAATGACGTGTAAGAATACAGAAAAAGAAGATTACGAATTATTTTTTGGGGATTTTCACATAACATACCGGTTAATATGCGAAGGATTATGTAACTGTCTTAGAATCACGGTTAAACCCACGGTCACCACGCCAACCAAACCATCACGCCCCTCTCACCATTGTTCTTGGCCTCTGCCCTCTTGCACTACAAATGAAACCAAAATCTCGATTAAAAAGCTATTTAGGTTTGCCTCAATGTTGCTAGATTAGAATTAATTATTGTTGCATATGCAAGTAAATAAGTACATACAAATACTATTTTTCAGATTGTTTGAAAAAAACCTTCAAATACACATAGAAATTGCACCTTAAACCACTCCTTAACATGTGTATGTTATCAATTATACATTTAAGTCAGAACAAATTACTGCAATTTAACAAATTTAACTCAAACTAAAGTCTAAGGCTCAACTTAAAAATCTAAAAACTGTTATTCAAGGCAATCAATCAAGCCACCGATTATCAATGAGGTCTATGGAGTATGTATCTAATTTTTGAATGAAAGTAAGAATGAACCTGTATCAGGTGTGGTGTAAATTCTTCTTGTTCTCTAGTAACTCTCTAGCATAATGATCAGCTTCACTTTTTGCAGCCAAATACATTATCATTAAAAGCCTAAATTTGAATTCGTCACAAATCATTCGAATTATTGATCAGAATTTGATGAGAGCATCAAATCATAATATAAAAACGAAAATTAAGAAGTTATCGACGCTAAATTTATCATAAATCCATACCAGAAGGTGAAATTCGAGAATAGCAGGTTTGAAATCAAACCCTATGAATGAAATCGCAAATTACGAGTTGAATCATGAGGCTTACGCATCGGAGAAGCAGAACCAAAGAACGAAGGATCAACTCCTAGAGCATCGGCGAAGAGGAGCAGAATCTTGAGGCGGTAGAAAAATTAGGGTTACAGCGAATGTAAGGAACGAGTTTATTGACTTATATTACATCCGAAATTCAAGTATAGGGTCGGGTAAAGACTCGCGTCTCTTTATTAAATGGGTAAAACTCCTGAGAGTGAATGTGGTGTTGTGAAGTGTCACTAATTTTACTTATTTATTATATAGGATATATTACAAGTCATATCAAAATGTACCAAAAGATTAGATTTGCTTTTACACGTAAATTATAGGAAAGATGTTAAAATATGGTTGAAACCGCCAAACTAATAAATAAATATATATATCTGGATATATGTAATAAATAAAAATATATGTATTATTTTATAAAAAAATATGTAATTTCAATATTCGAGTCGAATTGGTCCAAAAATCACAAATTCAATTTAAAAACTAATCATTCAGAATTCTATTTAGATGCTAACCCGAAAAAAAAAATCTAACAACCGAATTCGGCGTCGGTTCATTTCAACTTTAGTTTGTCGAGTTGATTCGAAATAACAAATCCGTATAGCTAGACCATGCATATCTATAATGGAACCCACTGACTTTTATGTGTGACTTGTATGTCTTGAGTCGACCATTTTCACCTATTCATTTATGATTGATTGATTTGGAATATATAAATCAAAACGGGACCTCACCGGTCTCTTTCTCCAAAACTCTCATTTTCATATCTTTTAAATTTACAAATTTTTTCTTAAAATCATGTAAATTTGTAAGTAAATACAAAACAGTAATAATCATAACATAAATGGAAAAGAATTCCCTAATAATATACTTAACACATAATCAACATTAACTTGATAAACAAGCAATATCATTTTTATTGAATTCAATAAATTAAATAAAATCCATAAATTGAATTCAGAATTATAAATCTGAATAATGAAATATACACCACCTTTAATTTATAAACCTAAAGTTAACTATATGTTTAAAACAAATAACATATTTAATTAAAAATAATAAAATAAAATAAGTTAATATATAGTTTCAGTTCTTGAGACTAGAGTAGCAAGGTTGATTCTGCATTTGCTGAAACAAAGAAGCCATTCTACTGTAACTTTCCATCGTCATAGGCTGCAAACATGAAATCTAATTTAGTAAAAAATGTTTTGAGGGTTCAAATCTTGTTCATTTTGAGAAATGTTGGATTTTAACAATTCAAACTATTACCTACTGACTGGTAACAACTCAAAGTAGCGGTTAAACAATGACTATCTTAACTTTCACACTTATTGTTAAGGGCAATCCCAGTAGCATATTTATAAAAAAGTTACACTTAATTTTCCCTCGAAATTGAGCGAAATTAAGTGGAAATCAAATATAAACTTTTGATAATTATGGTACTGAGATTGCCGTTGATAACAAAAATAAAGTTAAGAATGTCATTAGTCATATTACAGTATGAACCATTATCGACTAATGAGTCATAGTTCAGATTATTAAAAAAATCCAAATTGCCTTAAAAACAGTACATGTGATTGGCTTGCAAGGAAAGCAGTCATCGGATCGTTATGGTTTTGAACTCGATCTCCGGTGGTTTGCATATCCCATGAAGCCATCATCGGTGGCATGAAGGTGGGAGGGTGGATGACCGGCGGCATTCCGGTGATGTTGGGGTGGCTACCGCCGATGGCATTCAAGTCCATGACTCCTGGCATGGCCATTCCCATGCCAATTCCCAATCCCATTTGGTTCATCATGGCCATTTGAAGTTGTTGTGGCATGGCTAATGGCATCATCATAGGGGGCATGTTCATTCTACCCATCATGTGGATTTGTGCTTGCAATTGTTTTAGGTATTCGATCACTTCATCGAGCATTGATGCTTTATCTGTCTAAATTATTTAAAAAAACCCTAAAACTATTAGTATAAAAATACAATGGAAATGTTGAAAATCCAATTATTATTGGATCAAAATTTTGAAGGTTGATAAAATATTAAAAAACAGTAATTCGTTGGGTTTTTGTTATAAAATCAAAAGTTTTTATTAATTAAAAATATGAGTTTAAGGATACTTCATACCTTATTTGCATTCGGAACAAGCTTTTGCAAAGTCTTCATTTTCTCACTAATCTTGTCTCTTCGCTTCTAAATAATTGATTTATCAAATCGTCATATAAATCAATTCAAAAATTAAAATTAATAAAAGCATTTTAATAATTCAGATTAAGAAGAAATCGCTAAATACCCGTTCAGATTGATTATGAATGGCAGCTGCTCTACTTCTTTTAGTAGAGATTGAAGATTTCCCTTTTCCTTTTTTCTTTTCTTCCAATTCGTTCTTCTAAATAAATAGTTATATTAGATAGTTGTAATACGAATAAGTGTGAATGCTTAATTAGTTACATACATAATTTAATATAATGTGTAACTAATAATAAATTATTTAAACTGTAATGACAATAAAAAGGTTAAATATGAAATGATCATCAATTTTTTTTAAAACAGAATATACCGATATTAATTCCAACATACTTTATTATTTTTAAAAAATATGTTACAAACTTCGAACCCTTATTCTCTTTACTTTAAATATACACATATATAATAGTGTGTATTATTTTCTTTATACTATTAAATAATAATTTCATAACACATGTTAAAAAAATAACTCAAATAAACATGTTAAGGATATCATTTTCTTTTTATTATTTATATATTTCCATTTTCTTCTCTTTTACTTACTTAACCATCTTTAAAACAAATATTATTAAACTATGTTATATACTCATGTATTATATAAGTTATTTAATAGAAAAACAAAAGTATATTAATGTGTAAAGAATTCAAATTTTATATTATATTTAAAAAAAAATAAAAACATTAACATAATTAAATTTCAAAATTCAATCTATTTTTTCAAAATTCAATCTTATTTAAAATAGGAAAAATTAGAAATATTTAATGAGAAAAAAATATGTTAATGACATGTGACATTTTTTAAAATCATTTATTAAAATAAGGATTACAAGTAGGGCCGTGTATATACCTGAGGGCGGCTGTGACCAACGGAGTCATGTTCATCAGGAGACATCGATTTGAAGGATCGTTTGCCGGTGATAGTATCTTCCGGCGACCCCATGGAGGTAGACGTGAACCCTTTCACACCCAACTCCCTCTCTGTCGTTTCAACCGTCAACTGCCGGCTACTCTCCATCCCAAAAGTCTCACTACCACTCACACTCTGCTCCTTACAGCTGCTCCAGTCATTAACCGCCGCCACGGCCGCACCACCACGAACAAACCCCGACCGATCACTACTACATGATCCCACACGCGTGGAGCACGCTGCTCTGCCAGAGAGCAGCGCGTGGGGTTGTGTGGTGGAGCTCGGCACCAACGCGTCCATTGTTGTTGTGGCGGACGCGCTGACAGTGCCGGATGCAACGGTGGAGGTGTGGAAGTCCAGCCATGGGACTAGGTTGTCGGCGTAGAGGTCCATGTGTGGTTTGTGGTGGGGTTGGAGGGTGGCTTGGTCGACTAGTGCCTCTAGGGTTTCGGTGGCGCGTGGCTTTTCCCATGCATGGGTATTGGTATTGGTGGCATGGGATTTGTACACTAAACGTGGTGGACCTAACCCATGCATGGCTAATTGGCCATTTTTCCATGTTAATTCCGCCACTTCATAATCTAGGCTGCAAGAAAATAATACAAATTTATAAGTTATAAATAAATATATGAATTATATACTTTATTATTTCCAAAATCTCATCAAAAAACAAGAAAATAAGCAAACTTATGTATAAATAATATTATGCTTCATCAAAAATCAAGAAAGCAAACAATATACAAGTTCTTTTTACTTTATTATCCAAATTCTCATTTAAAAACAAGAAAATAAACAAATTTATGTATAACTAATATTATACTTTCATCAAAAATCAAGAAACAAACAATATATAAGTTCTTTTTACTTTATTATTTCCAAATTCTCATAAAAAAACAGGAAAATAAACAAACTTATGTATAAATAATATTATACTTCATCAAAAATAGGGAAACAAACAATATATAAGTTCTGTTTACTTTATTATTTCCAAATTCTCATTAAGAACAAGAAAATAAACTATAAGTCCACTTATTTTATTAGGCCTGATAGGAACTATCAGAATATGTATGGTTTTAATTTTACAACAATTTTGTTTTGCTTTTAATGTACATAAGTATCCAAAATACATGAACTTTGTTGATTAAAGAAGTGAGGTATAGTATTATAGGTGTAAAGTAATCAAAACTACCAAAACAACACATGTTATTAAAGATTATTTGTTCTTATAAGATGGTCAAAATAATAATAATAAAAAATTAATGTAGTAGTTATTGTTACATGTATTATATTATATAAATCTTGTTGAAAATGCAATTAAAAGATTTAAAATTAATTTCAGGAGAATTTGTAACACAACATAATCTGATATTAGCGACGACTAAAATTCGTCGCTAATATTAAGATTGTCTAGTTATATATAGAAAAAAAGGAGCAAGATTGAGATGAAGAAAGATATAAACATACGTCGGAACATCAACATTGGAAGACATGGTGTTAGAAAAGGCGGCTTTCAAACGGCTTGCGTTGGAACTGTTTTCTTCTATGTTCCAACTCGGTACACACTGAGTCATTAAGACTCGAGTTTTGAACTTAAAACAAACAAATGTAGTATATCTTTTTTATGGTAGCTCAGAATATGTGGTGCATGATCATAAGGAAAGAGAGAAGAAACAGCTGCCTTTGGCTGTAGATGGCTGCATGCATATATGGACTGGAAGACTTGGGGTCACATTTGCTTTGGGGTATTTATTGTTGGGGTATAAGTTATGATAAGAACAATGTCAAAAGAGAAAAATGGACCACTTGTTATTAATTATTATCATTATAATATTCCAAGTATCCGAAAGAGATTGAACTTGTTTATATTTGGTACAATCATATGATAAATGATTTGTAGTTTTGGTCACTACAATACGGATGCAATTTATAGTAATAGTAATAAAGATTTAAGAGTATAAAAAGTATTATTATAATTTTTCATTAGTCAAGACTTAACTAAATTAAGATACAAAAGAAACCGTTGAAACGTTAAAGACTTGAAACGGGTGCGAAACACAATTTCTTAAATCAAAGGGAGAATGGACTACTAAATCGATTGAAATAAAGAAAGAGTTTCACAATTTTTTCGAAAATTCCTTTAAGAGATTTTGAAATATTCCTATGAGTGGGAATTCAGACAGATTTTCCAAGTTGTTGGTGCACCAGTTAAGTTAAACTTTTGGAAGCGATCCCAACGATTGAGGAAGTTAAGGAAGCAGTGAGGGCTTGTGGTGGTGATAAATCTCCGGGTCCAGATGGTTTTCATGGTTTTCATTTGCATGTATAAAGAAATATTGGTCTTTGTTTCAGGCGGACGTTATGGAATTTGTGTTGCATTTCTTCCAAGAAGGTAATCCTCTTCTTGTTACAGATTTTAGACTTTTCACACTTATAAACATCCAATACAAAATCATATCTAAGCTTCTTGCAAACCTGCTTTCTAAAGTAGTGAATTCGGTGGGAATCAATCGGCTTTCATAAAAAGTCTAAAGTATGAAAATTATTTTACAGAAAATTTTAATATATATTCAGTTTCATTTATGTCAAATCTAACAAAAATCATGATAAATAATAAACATCACTTTAATGTTTAAGCATTCGATAACCTTTGGTCCTTTACTAGTGTATAATTTTGTATTTTGTATTTTTTTTGGCAGTGTTAGTAATATATTATTATTTTTATTTAATATAAACAAAAGCATATGCATATTTGAGGCTTATATGATAGTTTTATAGTTGCATGAATTTAATAAAATAAAAATTTGTTATGAATTCGTATAATTTATATAAACCCAAATAAAATGGAGATTAAAATGGAGATAATTGTCAAAAATACATTTTGATTTGAAAATTTGGAAAAATATACATTGACTTTTTCAACTTGTAATTACAACCGTCTATTATTGACCAATAGAAAATTGACACGCAACTTAAAAATAACGTGGCGAGATCTTATTTGTTGTACTGACGGTTAGGCGGCTAAGATTGAGGTTTTTTTTTTTATTTACTAGACAATAGAGTAGAGGGCTTTTCATTTACCCGGCTATATAGTAGAGGGGATTTTCATTTACCCGGCTATAGAGTAGAGGGACGTTTGAGTTAGCCGGCTATGTAGGAGAGGAGCGGCTAAGATGTATCCGTTTTCTTTTTTTTGATTACTTTCTCACATAAAATAAACTAGATGGTTATACCCGCGCTCCGCGGCGGGTGTCGTGTTCATTATCGTCGAAAACCATAAAATCGAATACCGATATGGGTTCCGATAATATTAATACCAACAATGATGTTGGTCGCTCATAATATGTTCGAATCGTCACGGTACCACAACGGTAACGGCACTCGCTATACACAACGATACGAAAAAACTCCATTTTGAATACAACTCCGTTTTAAAAAAAATTATATCGGAACATTGACAAAAAAAAACTAAAAACAGCCGCACACTCTGTATTCTGGGAAAAAATTAACGAACGAAAGTTATTAAAGGAAAACGAAATTAATAGAAAATAAAACGGACTAAAAGCGGTTGAAAATGAAAATATTAAAAAAAAAGTTTAGGTGTCAGTTGTTGAATGGATGAGTCACTATTTAAAGTGACAAAAAAAACATGCATTGATTACTTGTACTATGTGCTGTTAGACTTGTACATTTATGAATAGTGTAGTTTTGTGAGTAAAGACGTTTTGGTAATTAATACAGAGTTAATTAGTAGGCTATTTATAAGCCTCTAACACATTTTTAAGTTGATTGTCATTCCCTATTGATTGTTTATAAGTTAGAAAAGTTAACGTGTATTTTAATCAAAATGTATATTTTATCAATTATCTCAATAAAATGTCAAACACCCAAATTAGAAAAGTCAGAGATACGGATATTTTGGCCAATTCCAATGGGCCACCATGGGAAAGATACGGATAATTGGAGTTTTTTTTTTAATTGTGTGGGCTTAACTGACACGTCTCATCAGTGAAGGCTCATACATCAGTCTATCCATACAACCCCTAAGGAATTTGAATCTACAGAGGGTGTTCTTAGTTTTTATGAAATGAACCTTATAAGATTCAAACCCATGATCTTCACAGAAGAGAAACCATTTGGGAAAACCCCCTAACCACCAAAGCAGAACCTTAATAGCAATTGAGAGTTTGTTCATTTGAGTGTTTTTATTTATTTTTATTTTTGTAATATCTCACACAAACAACCGTATATAGTCAATAAAAATAGTTATTTTTTCCAAACCTTAAAGATCAAATTTTGATAATTATTTCAACTAACGATTAAGATTATTTAATAAAAATATTATACCCAATAGGATATAAAAATGAAAGATGAAAAATAGTTAACATTTGGTTTTTTCATATGAATTTAGATAAAAAATAGGTATTATTAATTTTTAAAATTTTAGATATGTTTAAGTAATATTATAAAAAGTTCTAATGTTAAAAGGTACATGTGTTTTTTTATGTTTAGTATTTATTTTTCGAAATAAAAAACAAAAAAAAAACTTTGAAGTTGACTACGTGGTTAAATTAAAGGCTTTGCTTCCTTTCTAATTGACACGCGTTTATTATCGAGCCTTCTGGTTGATTAGTAGCTCTTTAAACTTTTTAACTAAGAGATCATGGGTTCAAGTTTCTTTTGAGACAAAATGTTCCAGATTGAGCCAGTGAGTTTTTTCAGTTGTGAGTTTCTTCTAGGTGGTATGGGGTCGGGTCACCACGCATCTGTTATTCGAACGAAAGGGTGATCCGTTTACTAGGATGGTCCCGGCTGTCCAAACCTTTAGGGCCCGTTTGGTTCACCGGATTAGATGGAATTGGAATTTGAATGAATTCCAACGAAAAATGTGTTTGGTTACTCAATTAAAGGAAATGGAATTGAAAAGTTTTTCAAAGATCAAAGGAATTCACATTCCTTCAAAGAAGTGATGGAATTCTCCATATTTCAATGGAATGTTTCAAGATTACAAAAGAACCCCTTCCATTCTTTATGTTTTTTCCCATTCATCGGTGCAGCCTTCGTAGATCCAAGTTGTTCATAATATCCAATTATTGATCATTATTATGTACTTACATTCTCCATGGTTACCGACGTCATCCAAGTTCCTAACATTGACCACCATCAACGTTGATGCTACGACTAAACTTGCAGCGATGATGCAAACATCCCCATGACCCAACGATTTGAGCCAAAAATTGTGCCAATTAAGAGAAGAAAGCAACAATCAAGTCGACCGACGACAAAAAGGAGAACAATTCAAACCTGCAACTCCGCCTAGCAGAATCGAACCTCTAAATCAGCTAGAAAATCGAACCCGTAAGTAGTAGAAAATCGAAACTAGGAGAATCGAACCTAGAAATCGTCCTGAAGGCGATGATCTATGAAAAAACGCCGGAAAATCAAACTTGTAACAAGGTCATGAAGACGATGAAACTATAACAATCGGATGATGAAATCACATCCAAGATGAAGATGGACGATGAAGACAACATTGAGGACGAAATATGAAAGCAACAATAAAAAATCGTTCGGAAAATTGTTAAAATCCAGCGATGAAGGCTACAGTTGAGTGCCGTAGATAATCTAGGGTAGTAGGGTTGTAGAAATAGATCGGTTTTTTTTTCCGTTGGGGGTGAGGGGTGTTTTAGTCTTTCAGCTCTTTTAACATTATAATTTCATCAATAAATTTACCAACCAAACACCTTCTTAATTTTGAAACAATTCCATTTAAATTTCAATTCCAATTTCTTTACAAAACATTCTATAAACCAAACGACCTCTTACTGTTCAAAAACAAATTGACATCCGTTCAATACGCGGATCCACACCCTCCTTTCACATATCTTTTTATTTTTACATATGCATGCCCCCAACTACAAATCTCCATTTAAGTGTCAACCATCTAAAAGTCTAGAACCGACTCGCTATAGCAAACAAAATAGACGAGATGTGTTTTTTTGTATTAATTGCTATATATTATTTTTACTTATATGTGACCATTTTATTTAAAACCGAGTATGGTTAAATATGATATATATTTTTTTTATAAGAGTAAACTGTTATTTTTGTCCATGTGGTTTGGTTAAAATTGTCACTTTCATCCAATAATCTGTTTTCTTGTATCTGGGTTCTCGTGGTTTAAAATCTTGCCACTTTCATCCAGTCAACTAACACTATCCATTTTTCTCAGTTAACTGAGGGGTATTTCAGTCCTTTTATATATTTGTTTTATTTCTTCATCTTTTTTACTCTCAGTTTTTAATCATTCCCAAATTTAACCTCTAATTTAATCATTCCCCTGCTGACCTTCTTCCTCTTTTCCCGACCAACTTCCGACGACCACCACCGTCGCTTGTTTCTACCTCACTTTCACCGCCGTTTCTACCCCCACAAAACATATTCAAACCTCTGTTGTGTCTATCTCACGTTATTTTGGTGAAAGAGAACAATCGATGATTTAAAAATCAGACGATGGGGTTGGAGATCAGGAAAAAGAAACGCAAGAGGGAAAAATCGCAGATCTGTTCCTAGATCATCACTACTAGTATTTCATAATCATATGGCTGTTAAAACTTGTCTAAAACAAAACAAAAAAAGTGTCACCGGAAACCTAGTGTTGTCGCCGGAAATTGGTCGGGAAAATGGAAGAAGGCCAACAGGGGGATAATTAAATTAGAGGTTAAATTAGGGATGATTAAAAAATGAGAATAAAAAAGATGAATAAATAAAATAAATATGTAAAAGAACTGAAATACCCCTCATTTAACTGAGAAAAATATATGATGTTAGCTGACTGGATAAAAGTGTCAAGATTTTAAAACCACGAGAACCCTGATACAAGAAAACAAACTAGTGGATGAAAGTGACAATTTTATAAATTGCTTTCGTGTTTTGACATTCATTTTTATTAACTGAATTCTGAATATACCGTTACGACCTGCTTCTCAATTTCATATGCTTCTCTTTACGTACTTAACCACGTCAATGTCACCACCATAACGCTTGCCCGCGCCCACTACTTAATTATAAGTTTTACTGAGATAAATTTCGTTATGCCTATTTTAAAAGTTCTTTTTTTTACTTGTAAAACAACCAAATAAATGGTTTAGATAAACAGGCACTCACAAAATGGCATGAAGTCAGATTCGTTTGATTGACGTGGAGCCTTTGTATTGGAACACGTGGAAACAGAAGAGAGCGAACCAGAATTAGCCACCGAAAGGTAACCTCCACCACATGAACCATCCCCACAGCCACCGTCCACGGTAGTCCTACTTGCCCATATGTTGGATTCCTGTCCCTTATATTATAATTTTTGAATCTAATTCCAACCCATTAAAAGTTTAAACTCACATACATATGTACTCATACCTATAAGACCATGTGTATATTCGTTTAAGAAAAGGTCTTACTAACTAAACAATAAAAATGTGTAATGATTTAACTAAAATAAATTTAAAAAATGAGTATTATTTATCATGATATGATTGACTAAAAAAGTTAATTACGCCTTCTCTCCTTCACGCCCGTTAAGTTGGTGACGCCTTACTCAATCACGCCCCATGTAGTGGTGTTTAACGCCTTATGCCGCTTATGTGGACTTGACGTCCAGTACACCTGGTCTAATTTCAAAAACAATGTCAAAATGTTCGACATTGATCACAAAAAAAAGTTACAAGCCTCATGACATTTGAAAAAAAGAAGTTATAAGTAACCTAAAAAGTAATTAAACAATCTAAAAAAGATTGCTAATGAATAATTACAAGCACATATTATGTCTTTCGCAACACCTATTTTAATTATGTTATGAATTATGGGTGAAGACATTATCTGTTTTACATAAGAAACCTACACTTGATTTTTACTTAGGTTGTATATGCCTAATATATAGGAGCATTTCGCTATATGTGCCTTAGATGGTTGACATACTTCTCGTTTAAATACTCGCTTCTTCGATCAAATAATTTTTTTTATTTTTGAATTTTTATTTCATTTTAAAACACTTTAAAAGGTTTTAAAAGTTCAATCTTATGTGGTGAGCTTTTTGGCTCTATAGATCACCTCTCATTTCAAATTATTCTCCTTTGAAGGGTATTTCAACGTATATTAACAAAATGATTTCATGCCGACATTTAAATAACATGTAATAGTAAAATAAACTTACTATTCTAAATGTTTTTATATTGTTTGAAATTTTACCCCATCGTACAAAAGCTTAATATATTGAACAAAGTTTCAAATTATTATTACATACTATCTTAAATGGAAAGGTCGGTAGACTTTTCCACCAACCAAATTCCCCCTCAAGCTTAGTAAAATAATAAAACTCACCCCTTATAAAATATCACTTTAACCTTCTTAAGTTTCTAAAGTTTCGAGTTTACCCTCTGTATTCAAAAAAGAGTATTTTTTTAGGTATCGTGCGTTATATCGATTGACGGTACCGTGCTGGTACCATGAATACTGAGACTGACACCGAGTCGTTGTAACTTTATACATTTCTTTTATGTACTTAACAACGTTTCTTTTTATGCTTAGCCACATCAGTGTCAGCGGCTCAACCGTTTAAGGTCCGCCTCCTGCCACGAAGCGCGGACATAGTTGAATCTATTAGTAAAACAAATACAATTCAATCTTACCATTAATCTCACAATGAAACCGTAGACTACAGTACTTTCGAATTGACATTTGTAGGGCACCATCAACTTTAGTAATAGATGGCATATACATTTGAACTTATGAAGTATAACAAAAAAACACGCATTTAACAAGCTTTCCTAAAATCAAATTTTTATGACGTGTAAGAATCTAAAATATACGTCATCTACTAGATCATTTCAAGCAATATTGTATCGACACGTTATATAATACTGTCTCATTTGGATAATTTAGTGGTCGCTTTAGACTTTAAAAAAGATTAAACCGCACTAGGGTTGTCCAAAATAGCTTGACGGTCGATTGAAAAAAGCTCGGAAATAGGATCGTTTAATTTTGGCTCGGTTGTAAACGAGCCAAGGTTCGGTTTGTAAACGAGCCGAGCACGAGCTGATGTAAGTTCGATCGCTACTCATTCGGTTGATTATATATGTAGAATTAATGAATTAATAATCTTTATACATACCTCTTTTGGGTCATTATCTATTTTTTATACTAGGAAAATGACCCAACTCAATAAAAATTAAACATTTGAAAACTAAAACCCTAAAAAAATATACTCTTACAAATATACTCTTACGGTGTTAAGTGTCAATATATAAGAACTCTTAATATTTAAGTTTGAGCTAGAACTTAACTTGTGTTTTAAATTTGTAATTTGTTGAACTTATTTTGTATGTTTTTTTGTTAATTTGTTGAGTTTGAGTTAGAAATCTAGAATGAATGACATTTAGATATTTGTATTAAATTTAAACTTGAAACTAAGCAGAACTGAGCAGCTCGATTATAAACCGAACCGAGTTTGAGCCTTAATATCTCATTCGATTTTGCAAATTCGAACCGAACCTAGTCGTTGGATTGTAAATCGAGCGAGTTCAAGCAGATCTTCAATTAGTTCAGTTTAGCGCGTGAACAACCAAATCCGCACTAGATCTGGTTGAAAATTGAAATAAATAAATCATATAAATTCTTTAATTTACTTTAAAATTATTTTTGATAAATGATTGACCCGAACAAAAAATATAAAATAATTCCGTGGTCTTCCCATACATTAATCTTGATCTTTTCTTTCAAATATTCGAACTATAAAAGGAGATTATTATCCAACCAACATGTTAGCAACATGCTTTAGGTCGATTTCAAATAATGGAACTTCGAACACGATAGGTCAGGACCAATGGGACTATTAGCCATTTATTTACAAAGAGAAAATGGGCCTAATCGGTCTTCGTTTTCAGTAAGGTTAGCTAGTAGCTAGGGGACCGATTCCCCCACAAGACCGATAACCGATTAGGACTTCTTGCCGACGTAAACGGCCTTGCAACCAATCGCCACGGCAAGGACAAGAGTTTAAACCGCCTTACATTCAAACCCGAAACCAATCTAAAAAAATTGTAGGCCCGGTCATAGGTTCTCCTTTTCATTTTTTCACGAATTTGGTCTGGGTCGGGTCGGACAGAATATCATTCCATATTGAAAATATCTTATGTATGATAGATTTGTATAGCATGGTCAATTTGAAGAATAAGCCAAAGATGTAACACCAAAACAAATGGCCCAACTTAACCTAACAAGATCATTAGAACCTCATCTAAATACATCTATAATATCTTCAAAACTACATATTACTTTTTATACCATTGACCATCTGATGTAATAGTAGCCCCAAAACTTCCCATAGTGGAGGTCTTGGGTTCGAATCCTGGCCACAGCAAAAAAAGGGTATGTGACCAGGTCAGAGGGTTTACCCAGTTGTTGGGTTTCTCCTGGGGTGGGCATATTTTAGGTGTTGTCCCGGGAAAACCCAATTATCCTAAAATATTTAGGTGTTGTCGTTCAAAAAAAACATATTACTTTTTATTGAATTAAATGCATAATAAAACAGAATTTAATGCTTGAAAATCCGGATCCCGGGTATATTTAATTTATGCCTAAGAAATTTAATAATAATTTGAGTTGGTTTGTTGCTAGATTTTTCGTTGACCATGTTTAGTCATCGTTTTAACTATTTTAAACTTCAATTTAAGCTGCAACATATAAGTAATCATGTTAGATAAGAACGTGATTTTTTTTGTTGCTATTAGTAAAGTTGACAGACATAATTCAAGAAAAATGAAATATCAAACGAAATAGTCCAATCTTGATATACGTCAAATGATGTATAATTGTTTGACAAAGTCTTATAATTTTTTAAATGAAAGCTTTATAAACTAAGGGGAGAGATCAAGAGAAAACCACAAAGTTAGACGAAAACCGAGAAAACCACTAAAACAATGTGTAATACTATGGGTTACGTATACGTAACCACAATTTTTTTGTTTTCTAGTTTACGTATACGTAACACTATGGGTTACGTATACGTAAGTCAATATTTAAATGATTTTTTGGTAAAAATGTGTAATATTACATTGATACTCTTATAAAAAAATAAAAAATAAATATTATTTGGTTAAAATTGGTTTTTCTTAATTTTCGCCTAACTATGTGGTTCCTCTGGAACCCTCCTCTGTAAACTAAATTGTTTTAAAAAAAAGTTTATAAATTTATTTGTGGTTTGTAAAACTGGATTTATAAAATAAACACCATCCTTGAACATTTTTTATAAACTAAGATGTTTATAAAATATATGAAGAGATTTTAACCATTTTTATAAAACTCAAAAGCTCTAAAATTTTGTTATATCTTTTTTTTTAAATTGCAACTGAATTAAAGTTATTGGAATTTTCTAAAATAAATATCCTTTAACATACTTTGATGTTCGGAATACATAATTTACAAAATGATGCAGATTCTTTAAAATATGACATAATTTCTTATTTGTCTTAACTTACTTGAATAGTGTAAGGGTATGCGGTATACCTTTTTTTATGTGAGGCCACTCACACCTCTTACATGAGAGGGGTGGTGTTCATATCCCTCACACCTAATCACAATCATACATTCATCTCAAATTCAATCTCACCAACCGTGAGAACACTCACGCCATTGAATCACGCGGCTCAGACGCACACCTTTCACATGAGAGGGTGAAGTGTTCTCACGCCGTGGATCAGCCACTTAGGCTCACGCCTCTCTTACAGCGGAGTATACCGCATCCCCTTAATACTGTTTCATTAAATAATGTATAGTCTATCTTATCATGGAAGAAACATTTAATAAGCAAAGTCTTTAGAAAAAATGATAAAACGAAGAAGTTTTAAGAAATTGTTATCTCAGAATTAGGTGTTCAGTTATGGACGGTTATGCTCTCCCCCTTCATCAAGTGAAAGAAAAAGTTTATTAGTTCGGTTATTGTAACCACATTTTCTTGTTTTATTTTAATGTAACGTCCTTGATTCGACTCTTGCACACCCGTAAATGTGCCTTGTGAATTGAGCAACATTAAATAGAGGTGGACAACCCGGGTTCTTTTAACAAACTGGTTCAGGGGGTCCGGGTTTTTTTTAATTACAAAACTAGTTTGTGTGGAAACATGTCCGGTTTTTGGGATGGAAAAATTTGAACCTATACAAACCGGTTTGGACCGGGTTGAAACCGATCCGAACTGGGTTGAAACTGATTTGGGAATGCGAGAATAGGAACTGGTATACAGCCCAGCGAACAGGGTCGAGTTCTAACCGGTTTAGGCTAAACCGGTCTTTTCTGTATCAGATCGGGATATAAACCGGGTTTTTTTTTTCCATTAAGATTAAATATCTGTTAGATCCCAAAACCAAACTTTCTATTTGACCCAAATATTATATTCAAGAAATGGGCCTTAGATCTAATTAGTCTATAAATCAACACAGAACAGAGAACACCGACTTTGTAGGCTTAAACTTATGCCCGCCATTAAGCCCAATAAAAAATCTAATAGCCACGCCCACGCGGCCTACTCCTACCTTATTGGGCCTCGTATTAAATCTCTCCTCGTTCCTTTTTTTTATAAATTTTTTATGCTTTCTTTTTAAAAGATGAATAATTTTTTTTATTTGCCAAAAAAAAAAACGATATATTGTTTTCTTTATACGAAGCATAGTTTGTATCCATGGTTTATTCAGTATACCTGTTTCTTTAGAGAGCAAATAAACATAAACAAAAAATATAAAAAAACAATCATAAATACTAACAGAGAAATTATTTACGGTCTTTAAAATCATAACATGTTTTTTCTCTTTTAATAAAAATACAAGATCCAAATCTTATTAAACTGATTATTAATGGTCTTCCAAATCCGTTTTACAATATAATTGTAAAATCTTCTGTAACCGTCTAACTATATAAGTGAAGGTGAGAGTGGTACCCTTCCACTTTAAACTACCCTCTTAAACTCATCAATAAGGATATGCCACCTCATTTTGATAAACTACTCTTCATGGTGTGGGTGGTATCCTCTAACAATAAGGATTTACCCGCAAACTTACCTGCGTTTTACCAAATATCGCGGGTTAAAAACCTTGTTTCGACGGGTTCCAATACCCGCTAACAATGCTCGCGTGTACCCGATAACAATACCTGCTGGGAGTGGGAGTGGTACCCGCTGAACCCTCCTTGTACCCGCAGGTGAAGCCGCTCACCACTCCCACCTCCCTAACAACTCAATAATATTATAAATGGTTAGGTTTAATTAAATAATAAAATTTTATACCAGCTAAAAGTGGTGGCATCATATTTATTTAATGTTAGACTTACGACGATGTAATATCGTTATAATACGAATTAGCTTCATGAGATTGAGAGGGTGTTTGGGTGTAGCGAAATAATAATCTTGATAAAGGGAAAATTCATAAAGTTAGACTTACGACGATGTAATATCGTTATAATACGAATTAGCTTCATGTAATATCGTTATAATACGAATTAGCTTCATTAACTTGATTGCATAACTCTTTGTAAACATAATCATAACAATCAAAACCCATATATACAAAAAGCCTTAAGTACGAGTTATTAAAATAATGTTGGATTTAAATTATACGAATATTCCATATCACGTGGAAAGTTCATTATCTCATGACTTACGGGGTAATTGGGACATTTAGTATCGCACGATTGCTTCAAAAACAATTATCACATTATTGATCATTTTATAAAACAAGATATTTCTTAATTGATTTTATTAGTTTTGGGGTATTTGGATTGACATTTTAGTATTTCAACTTTAAGGGTTACAATTGTTTTTTTTTAAATTAAAATTAGAGGCAGTTAATGTGGTATCTAGATACATATTTAAAAATAGGTAACTAATTGGTATTTAGAATTTTGTCCTGCGATATTATTCTTCGAGGTTGATTTAGAGAGGGCATTCAATACTTTAAATTGGCAATTCCTATACACAATAGGGAGATTAAGGATTGTATGTTCATCCTCGGCTCCATTGTAGTCAATTGAGCACCAATCAAAGAATTTCAGTTTCAACGAGGGGTTCATCAAGGTGATTCTGTCCCCCTTTCTTTTTATAATTGCTTTGGGGACTTTGCACGGATAGCTAATAAAGCGGTCGAGGTGGGTTTTCTACATGCAATAAAAACACTGAATAATGGTCCGAGGTTATCACACTTGTTTTACGCAGACAATGTCATCTTTAGGGGAATTTTTCGTAAAAGTAAAGTTTTTGGGATTTGGGTGGATCCAATGAAAGTATGACGAACATCTTGGATCGTCAAATGACCTCCTTTCAATTTTCATATCTTGGTCTTCGTTGTCAAATAATATTTCCTTAGTTGTTAAAACAAAAAATAGTGTATGGCTTAGAGTTGTTATCCATACACTATATAAATTAATTCATAAATCATAAGATACAATATTAATAGTAAAGGGTAAATAATATATGACGTGCTAAATTATTTGTGTGATCTTTTCGTACCAAAGATTGAGCACATCCTCATGAAATTAATTTCCTTTTTTGGTACATTTAGGACCATACGTATGCAATTTAATTTTTATTTAATCAACAATTGAAACAAAAAGTCACATCGTGAAAATCTGAAATTCATAACCGCCTTGTGATCTTTAATCATACATTAACGGTACCGGCTAATACTCCAACTCTTGTCAGCAGACCTCGTAGTTACTGTCATGATGGTAGTTGCGGTGTCTGCTGACGTAGATTTGGTGTTCCGTTGGAACTACCTATTGTTGTTGGTAACGACCAAACATCATTTCCTTTTGTCGACGGAGCTCCATCACTTTCCAATGAGAGTTGGAATGCTGAGTCAGCACAAACGTGGGGCTCGCCGCGGGACGATACTCCGGCACCAACCGACCTGATTTGTACCTCACGCCGCATGCGTTACATAATGTCTTTGGGCCTAACGGCCCGGTTCTCCATTGCGGCGTCTTCTCTGATGCACAGTGTGTGCATCGTCTGACGCTGCCGGCCTCCGACGTCGTTTCGCACGACGTGGTTGGCGCCGGTGTTGACGTCCAGCTGTTGTTATTTGATGGTGCTCTAGTTCTCTTGCTCCTTGATCTGCTGTGACATGACGTGTTCTCCGGAAGGAAGTTTATCGTTCCGGCAATGTTGTTCGCCGGAAAATTGATGACGGAGTCGTCCACAAAGTTTGATAGCCATTCAAGCTCCGCCACGTCATCACTCTACACATTCCAAATAAATCCACACAATACAAAAACGTTCATCCGTTAATTAATCCCCGGTAAAAAATTCATAAAAAGATATAAATTCCGTTGATTGTTTTTCTTTTTATATAAAGAGGCTTTTTTAAAATCTAACTTTTTAGAATTTTATTTTAAATTAATTTAGTATTTTTAGAATATTTTTTTTCCTACGCACATTTTTATTAGAAATGCATAGAAAATCTAACTTTTCGCAAATTTGGCTTAGGATACCTATTTTAATAGAAGTTTTTATTTATTTAAATCTTTATAATTTACTAAAATTGTAAATTTACGTCAAAACTTAAACTGCTTTTATATTATATATATATATATATATATTTATTTTTTATATTACAAATGACATCATTTTTATCTTAAAAATTAAATGAAAACGGCAGAGCGACCGGCTCACCGTCCGATCCAGTTCTGAAAACGTTATATACTGAAGAAAAGAATCAAATTACCGGAACACAGAAGTGGCCGGTGAAGTCGGAGGAGTGGTGGCAACCGGTAGCGGTGCTACTATTATTACTGAAAGAGTACTGGAACTGGCTGCCGGAGGCGGTGGCGGACGCAATATTGTGGACAAAGTGGGTGGCAGTGGCGGTGGAAGATGAGAAGAAGTCATCACATTCACCGGAGAAGTCAAAGAAATCGTCAACGCCGAAGCCATCCATCAATTTCTGAACCAATTATCCGGCGGAATGTTTATTTATATAGTTAAGTGTGAAATTGAGTGTGTTCTTGGGATCGGATGGCAACTGAGATTGCGACAGTCGCCGTCCGTCGAACTGTAAGTTCGTAGGGTTTAGGTGGATGAGGAAGAAGGGGGTGGGGGTTGATATAGTATGGATTTTGGGGTGGTGGGGAGCAGAGGAACGTGGGTAGAGTGACCATGCAATGTGAGACCTCTGCAACTCTCTGATGGTCATTTACTTTTCTTTCTTTTTTTATTAAGCTTTTTCCTATTTTATATATTTTATACAATATAGTATGTTAATAAAACAAACGTAAAAAAAGAA
The DNA here is from genome assembly GCA_023525975.1 of Smallanthus sonchifolius. NCBI lineage: Eukaryota > Viridiplantae > Streptophyta > Magnoliopsida > Asterales > Asteraceae > Smallanthus > Smallanthus sonchifolius. Next base: position 1,542,403 of record CM042042.1, read on the forward strand.
TTCGGTTTGTTACGTGTCAAACCCTGATTGACCCTCGCGTCGGTGTTTACCGCACTTATAAAAGTTGCCATGTATAATGTGTTATCTAAGGGAAAAAAAATGTCACATGTTGGCCTTATACGTCTCTCGTAATTGTGTGAGAAGAGATACTTGACCTCTTGTATATGTGCGTCAAACCAATAAATTAAATGATGTCTATAACAGATTTGTACATGTAAAATAATTAAAATGTGTCACGTATCTAACTATATTTGATTAGATTATTGATGGCCAGTTATAGATGTAAATGTTCTTGAAATAGATAGGTTTGAAGATTTTAGGTTTAGGTTCGATAAAAATTAGAAATTCACAAACATGATATTGATATTTCAATAATTAATGAGTTAACTAGAATGTTATTGTGATTTCCCATTATTGAAATGTAGGAGAATCCCTTTCACAAACATGTATGTATCCTTATCCGTACCCATACCATTGACCATGTGTGTCCTAAATTAGACTTTACACTTATCCATGTATAAACATACCACTAGCCATATACATTCAAATGTTTTTATTGTGCAACCATATATAACTTTATATCTTTATATATTTTAGCGTAAAAAGCTATTTCGGTCCTTATGATTTAGTCATTTTTTATAGTTTCATTTAAAAAGTTTATTTTTCTGCTTTATATTCTCGTGGTTTACAAAACTAGTAATTTTCATCAAACCAGCTAACTTTATTCATATTTATCGTTAATGAGGGATATTTAGGTCTTTTCATATATACTTTTGTTTTGTGAATATTTTAAACCTATAATTATTCTCCCCATCTCTTAAACCATATTAACCCTAATTAACTTATTACAATCGTCTATGTGGTAATTCAACAAGATGATAGTCACAGGAACGATCGTAATTTAAGAAAATGATGGTCACATGGACAATCGTAACATGATAATTAAGGTTGATACGGTTTAAGGAGATGGGAGTGAATAATTAAAGGTTTAAAATATTAACAAAATAAAGAAACATACAAAAAGACATAAATACCCCTCGGTTAGTATTAAAATATAATATGATACTAAGATACCAACCAAATAAAAGTTTATATTAAAAAGTTATTTTTGTTATAATATTGATTAAATTAGTTTGCAAAAGGTTGAGAAAAATGGATGGAGAGTAGAGAACTGGGTTGATGGGGGCATCATGGTGGAGTTATTCTTCATGAACATGCATGATGCATCCATGCTGCATCTGCCAACTGCAACTCTTTTCCTCTTATTTTCTTTCTCTTTATCCCTATTTTTTTTTTACTTTTGTGTATTATAAGAAATAAAAAAGAATCAATGCTTTCTTTTACCGGTTTTCCCCCACTATAAAAAAAATATGAAATTTGTTTCTTTTTTCTTTACATATAATATATTTTCTAAGTAAAATAAACAAAATTTTTTCTTTACATATAATATATTTTCTAAGTAAAATAAACAAAATTAGCTATAAAGTAAATGAGTTAACTTGTTTAAACTTGGTTTAAATCCGTTTATTTTGATTAAAAATAGTTTATTAATTCAATAATTTTGTCAACAGAACACACTCCTTCGTTCTAATCTATACTTAAATTACTATATATTTTCATCGGTGAAATTAAAGTGATCTCGTGAAGTCTGTTGACATTCTAACATTGTTGGTTTCTTATAACATTGTTGATTTCTTATAGCTTAACTTTAGCAATTGTCTTCGGTAAAGTAGCTAATCTCAAAGGAAAAAGATTATATTATAAAAAAGTGGAGTTTAAATCATAATCATTGGTTAAAGATTTGTAAAGGAGGGTACATATGAGTCTTAGCTTTGTAATAATTGACACTAAATATTTATGATCTTATTGCATACATGACTACGTATTGTTTAGGATATTATTTATATGGCTACTTATCTTTTCATTGCTTATTGGTAGTTCTCAGTTTCTATACTTTTAGTACTGGGTGTTTGTTTTGGAGCCAAGTGTCTCTTTGTAAGCGGCCTCTCTATTCTCAAGGGTAGCGGTAACGTTTGCTGACATCTCACATTCTCTAAACTTTATCAATAGCCTTGTTGTGAGTAGGATTTTACCGGGTATTGTTGTTAGTTTTGAAAAACAATTTGTTTTGGACCTTTTTGAAATGGTTTAAAAAAGAAGTTAAAAATGCAAATTAAAAAAAAAAGTAAGGGGGCAAATAAAAAGATGTGAGAAAGAACGAGAAAGGGGACCAGCATTGACAGACATGGATAATGGGCGGTAGAAGTAACTAAGAAACAAGTTATTTTGTACGCATAAATAGTTAAATACATACGGCAAATGAGGCCTAGCTTATACTGATGCAACTGGGTTTTACTCACGACGATCCAGGGTTCGAGTCTTGGCTCTCCCTCAAGCCCGGAAGAGGCCGTATTGGGTGGAATTTTTTCTTGTATGCTCTTCAACTCTAATGTCGAGTGAGCCCGGTTAGAACAACATATTGGCCGGAGTTGGACAAGGCTTTTCTATGTGACCAGGGGGGGGGGGGGGGTTGGTGTGGGGGTGCGACTTCACAACATTCAATGTTCGTCGTTCAAAAAAAGTTAAATACATACTATTAAATAAACGATAATTATACTTTATTACTGGTTTTTCAGAGTTCTTTAAATTATTCGGTGCTTATTATCAAATAATTTACATTATTTTTATATTAATTTAAATTTGAGCTAAAACAAAAAGATAATGAAAATGTAATCTTAGCAGATTTTGATACGGTATTGAGGTGAAGTCATATGAGTTGAAGTTTCTAAATACGGTATTCATGAGTTAACTAAATGACACATATATGAAAAAGAAAATAAAGCATGAGCCGTTAAGCCAAACATATGTTTATTTTGATAATTTTAAACCAACATAGTAATCATTTGGACACATAATTATATTCGTTAAACTAATTTCATTAAATTATAAAGTTGTAAAACACTATATGCAATAAAAGTCATCAAGAACAACAACCGAACCTACTATAATCTTGCCAATAGCAAGACTATTGATAGAGTCTGAAAATGATGGGATGTATGTAAATCATACCTTAATCCCTAAAAATAGAGAGACTGCTTCTACGGATACCCTCAACTTACAAAAAAAACTCTAGTTGGACCTAAAAAATATGTTAGTACCATAAAGTTTCACAAAGTGAAACTAAACAACATACATCATACATCTCAAATAGAAGAAACGGTAGACTACAAGAAATAATGAAAATGTGTAAGTGATGTAGTAAAAAAAAAAGTACAGGCAACATCATAGAATCACGAGGCCGAAAAGGTAATATGCAAAGACCACCACATACACCCTCCCTAAAAGTCCTTAACACTAATCCCTCGTCTCCACGACGTCCTATCATCGGCCATTTCCTTAGAGGGGTGCAAGTCTAGTAAATCTTGACTAATCCGCTCATCCCAAGTTATTTTGTGTCTACCTCTACCTCTCCTCCCCTTGAAAATGAGTGTTTTTACCGATCTAATCGGTGCTGACAACCTTCTCCAATTCACATGCCCAACCCATATAAGTCTCCCCTCCTTTATCTTATCCGATATACTGGCCACCCCTAATCTTTCATGCAAAACCTCATATCTTTCCGGTCCAGCATTGTGTGCCCACACATCCACCTCAACATCCTCATCTCTGCTGCCGTGTAACTACATCCCCAAGCTTCAAGAGGAACCAAGGAGAAGAATACTCTGTAGTAGCAGCAGTGGCCGAGCATCAGTCACTCCATCCTACGCGCATGTGTCTTCGTGATGGCCCAACAATCTGTTTCGTATAGCATAGCCGGTCTAACTACAACCCTATAAAAATTTTCCGTTAATTTAGTTGAGACCTCCTGTCACACAAAACACATGTTTTTGGTCTCCATGGACACCAGCCTACCTGTAGTCGGTGGGCCATTTCACTATCTATGTCCCCATCATGCTGAACAAACGATAGTAAATACTTAAACTTGATTACCTACGGGACCACTTAACCTTCGATGGTGATCTAAACGTCCTCAACTTCGTTTACACCACTAAAGTCACAATAGATATACTCGGTCTTAGATCGACTAGTCCTTAAACCTTTGCTCTCCAAGGCAGCTCGTCACTCCTCTAGCCTCCCATTAAGACTCTGTTTACTCTCCGCGATTAGCACAATATCGTCTATAAGAGCATGCACCATTGGACAACCTCTTGGATGGACTTTGATAGCTCGTCGAGAACAATGACAAAAAGAAATTGACTCAATGCGGACCCTTGATAAAGTCTACCTTCACAGGAAAGATCATACCTCTCCGTAAAAGTCAAAGCATTAAAATTATACTTAGTGATCTAGTGATATACTTATTGCCTTTCTATAAAAGTGTTGGGTTACAAATCCTTACGCTTAAGTTAGATTGTATTTAGCCACTTAGGTGTAAAAAAATACACTTAAAAAAAGAAATAAATAAAAGTCAAAGCGTTGAAATTGGACTTAAAAGAATTAATCTCGTAGTTAACAATTCCACCGTTGAAGCGCGTTAGGAGCCTCGGAAGTCACGTTTGTAAAATAAATATTCCCCCATCCAATCACGTGCCCCACATTATTGAGTCACGTGATGTGGTGTTTGCTGTGCAACCTTCTCATGTGCTCTCCATTTATTCTCTTTTCAAATCCAAATTTTAGTTTATTATTTATGAAAAACCTAGTAAAGAAACAATTATCATTACAATAACTATCCAATTATTATTCATAGTTAATAATAAACTATATTAAATCCAACCTTAATGAATAGTGCCAGCTGTGTGGCACACTCTCATTGACTCACTTTAAGTTGTGTGATTCACTTATGTTGTGCAACTCAAATAGTGTCAAGTAAGCTCCTTCACGGTGAAACGGTGACCATACCACATAGTTTTAGTACCCTATCACTCCCATCATATCATGTATAATAGCCCTGATCTTAGTTCCCTTTTTTAAGCAAGAACGCTATGCAGTTTTTGTGATATGGGTAACTGATTTTAGAATTTTAGAAGATGACATCAGTCGACGATGAGTCGATTTGTAAGATTTTCTATCTAATTTTTGGTTTTAGGGTTCCATTTCTCTCTTCCGTTTCTAGGGTTTGAAGATAAGTCGATTTGAAAAATTCGATAAGTTTCAATTCCTCTCTAATTTTCAGTTTACGACTAATATTTATTGTGCTAGTATGTTCATATTTTTCCTGTAATTTGGTCTAAACTTGGAGTTCGTCTATTTCTTTGTTTTCAGTTATGTTTTAAAGCAAGGTCAAAAGATGGAATCCATTGGGGTTGATGATGAAATTACAAGATGATCTTGATTGTTGAAGTCGTTTTCAATTTAATGGTGGCATTTAATGAATTATACGTGTAAGGTTTGATTTTTTTTAAAGATAGATGTTGGTTGACTATTCCATGGTAGGGGGGAGATGAAGTCAAAGGAGTAACACCAAAAATTCAACACTCTATTTAGCAAAACAGTGGTACCCATCTTAGATGGATAATCTGGACCGATATGAGTTTGACACAATTGAAGATCTCATGAAGCTTCCTCAAGGACGTTCACTTGATAGAATACTAGAAAACATTCATCTACAGATGCTTAAAAAACTTATTCGATCAGATGGCGAGGGTCTTGCCAAATACTCGATATCACAAGTCATTGGAGGTAACAATTCTGTAAAACATGTTAGAGATGAAAAGACTAAAGAACTGTTTGGTGTCAAGTACATTGAAAGAGGAAAAAAAGGGTAAACAATTCTAAAGGAAACTCTGGAGAGGACCAACTACTGAATGGTTCGGTTGGTCTTTCACCCCTATACCCATATCATACAATGATTTGCATGTCATGATCGATGCAAGCCTCCATCAGATTTTCCGCTTGCTTCGCCCCCCTTAGACATAGCTCATCATCAGTTTCAGTTGGTCACGACACGCAAACTCACACTTGCCTCAATCAAACATAGTTCATCATGGAATCTAAAAGCTACAACCTTTTCATTGTTTGTACATAAACACTTTTGGTTGTAAACGTAGGCTAATTTCATTAAACCTCTACATTCTAAAACTAAATTATTTTAATTTAGTTTTTACACTTTTAGCCGTGTACAAGCATATTTATTTCTTATTTGCTATTTAAAACACTACCTAGTTTTTTTTAGAACGGCGTACACTATATAAAAAGGAGCCGGTTGAGACAATCGGTACCAACAAGAAATTACATTAGTAGGAGATGGTTTTTAAGCCACTCATTCCAACAAAAAGAAACTTTTATATTACTGTTAACGAACCACAAATACGAATAGTTAACAATAAAATCAAACACCTTTATACATAGAGGACTGAGGATAAAAAATGGACTTGTTCCGAAATCTCCATAAAACCCGCCATGTAGTGAAACAAACAACTTTGATAAGAGCTTTCTTCATTTTGGACAAGAAGAGTGAGTCAACAAAGATCATAATCATCTTGGGACGGGTAGAAGAAGGATAATCAATATCAAGCCATTTAAATACGGAATTCAAAGCATTACACGCCAATAAAGCACTCTCCTAGAATATGATCCATATCCTACACTTGATCTAAAGCTACAAGGGCATAAAATGGGAAGGGACATCCACCCCTTATTACTAAGATTTCTTTTCGTTGGAAGACGATCCAAGAAAACTAGTCAAACCATAATATTAGCTTTTTTAGGGACAAACTTATTCCACCGGAGTTAGGCGGCAAAGATTCACTATCAATTATAAAACTTTTTAAAAGAGAAATCATCATTCCCATCAAGATTCCACTATCTAGTTTAAAAAATAGGTAAAACCAATGAAAATAATTGTTTAATAAATTATCCAACCATGACTATCCTTTTCATCTATATAAAAGTAGTATCAAACAAAACTCGTCTAAAACACAAGTTTATAATGTTTTCTTGCTAAACTAGGTTAAAGTAAGAAATTAGACCAACATTGAAGATTTTCCAACAATATATAACCTGTTTTACGGTTATACGTGTGTTTTCTTCGACTCGATAACATTAACTTGCACCACCCAACAAGATCAATTTTGTGAAATGCTATACTAATTTGCACAAGTCTCAATCAACTAATAAGCCAGGGTCACAATATGTCGGTTAGAGTTGTGTTGACCCAAAAAAATGTTTAAAATGACATTTATCGAAATTGATTGCAACTATATAAGTAACTAGTATTCTTTCTACCTCATAGTATTAACTAAAATTATTATTAAAATAATGATATTATTTATATATATGAGGGTTTTATGCATAACACTAGATACTAAATACTGTGAGAACAAACATAACAAAATAAATCATTCATTTTTTTTTTTCAATAATTAACACTTTTAAAATAAAACAAAGTGCTAAAAATGTAATGTTTATTTAAATATAGGGGATGGAATTATAAGAAAACCACATAGTTAGTTATAACCAATTTATTAAAAGTTATATTATCTCCAATTCAATATTCAAACATTTCTTATTGTTATCTAATAATATGGTTCTTATAATTTCTCATTTCAATTTGATAATTAACCGGTTTTTTTTGTTTTGTATGTTGGGCTCCTATTATGTTCATTGGGTTTTAGCTACTTGGGCTGAAGGCCCACTTGAATCTCCTATTCCTTGACCGCATGGGCCATCTATCTGCCTTCTTTTTTTCATTTGTAAAGCTCTTTCAAGAGAAGCTAAAATAAGCGCCTCTTGAACGAACTTGTATTGGGAATTTATCTCTTTGTTGCTTCATCTTTTTTATGTAATGTTTGGTGTTGATTATTTGGAATAAAACCGTATTAACCTGTCTTTTTTACACAATTACATAATTTATTTTATTTTTAAGGGTATCAATGTAATATTAGACATTTTACTAAAAAAACCATTTTACGTATATAGTTACCAATACGTAACACTATGTAAACAAAAAACAATATTATGTATATGAAACAATATTATGTATATGAAAAATATTCTTGTGCTTCTTTTTTTTTATCAGACAAGTGATAAAAAAATGAGCCAATTATCATGCCTCTTTCTGGGCTTATTTGAATGCGGGCCATCTTCTCATCTGAAGAGTGCGGTAACTCGTAAGTGATTAAAGTAATTTACAAATTCACCCTACTAGAAAAGTGGGTGTCGGGGAGTGGTGACCATATCTTCTATCATAAAATTGGTCGACTAAAAATGCAGTGAAAAAAAACCTCCGTAGCTAATCCCATTTTGTGACCGGGATAACTTTGCAACTTAAGTTAGCGTTCGCGACCGCTTTTTGGTTGCAAATTAGCCGTAAATTTGCTACATATTTTTAAGAAAGTTCCTCCATTTTGATTTTTTTTTACAAATTAAATCAAATTTCCTAAACCATCATGAATATTTTCTAATCAATTTTCACAAGATTCCATGATGACTACCAAATGTGTTCAAAACAAGATCCACAGCACATAGAATGCAAAATCATCGACCACACGTATTGTTATTATATGACATGCTAATAACATAAATACACATGTCCCATTTGAAGGACAAAGCTAGTATCAATTGATTGTTGATAAATCATTAATGACAAAAGAATATAATATGTTTAGAGTAACCAAATCATATCCAACAACATCATATGTAATAAGCAAAAAATCAAGAAATAAAATCTACTCAAAGAATCCAATAATGCTAAGATCTAAATCAAAGCAAGGTATCATAACCATAACATGTCAATGACGACATCCTGTTCAAGTGATAAATCATTGTCGTCGAATCATCAAATTAGAACACGCGTTGTGTGACACCCAGCATTTCAGGTCAATATCCATATTACATAAATGCACGTTCATAACATATATTTCCTGAAGTTTTATTTTGACTAAGTAAAGTCAAAGAGTCTAGCAAAGGAACTTATATTAAAATAGTAATTGATAAGAATTACTAGGAAAATAAACAGTGATAACCCGCAAGGTACGGTCGTTGGTGATTGACAAGAATTTTATTCTAGCAAAAGTCTAGGGACACGCTTTAATGTAAAAACATAAATATTGGTGATTAAACTTTTATAAAAGTTGACATATAAATAATCGTTATATGGTTCTATATTATTTTATGTATACACATATTATATTAGTTAAAACATTAACCATGACGGGTTAAATTAGTGGACTATTAAAATAATCAAGATACAAAATATATATAGTTTTTAATCATAAAAGTTCGTACATCGGGTAATTAGATCACGGGAACACCTACCGAGTATACCCTACCTAAAAAATGGCTTGACTAATACATAGACTTAGTTAAGTGATGGAACAAGACCCAACCCCCCACCCACTCTCTTACAAAATCTACTAACCCACTCAAATCATGTCATAAACTCTAGATTGTAATGATTTAGGGAGATATCACACTCAATCCCAATCTCTCTATCTCTCCTCTATTTCGAACGGCAATATACATGCATACAAACATACCATCACCAACTTTCTTACAACATCATGTCCTTTTAACCAACAATCAAGCCAAGATCAAATCAAATATAATCCATCCATGCTTGTAATGATAAGAGCAAGTTTAACACTCAACCCTCTTTATCTCTCTCTACATATATCGATACATATCCACACACACATACATTTTACTCTTGCAAAATCCTAGAACTCAAGTATAGAAAAGATAGCTAGAAGCCTTGGAGATTCAAGGAAGATTGGAGCTAGGAGTCGGGTCGTGATAGCAAAAGAACACCCACCATCTTCTACTAATGAATCCCCACCTAGCTTGTCTAGCGGTGTGAAACCGACACCACACTTTATTTTCATCTTTATCTCTATTTATAGTTTAAAGCTCGTTGTTCACCGAAGTAACAAAAGACTTAAAAGATTAAAAGGGTTTCTTTTTATAAAGGTTTAACTTATTAAGTTTAAAAACTAAAAGTTTTATAAAAATATATGTAATGGGTGGAAAATAATAAGTATATATGCATAGATCATTGTTTTGAAACATTTTATGAGATGTTGTTTTGATTCCATGATGATAAATTATAAATTGTTTAATCAAAAGCTTTGTATAAATATATATAAAGGATCAAAATTTGTATGTATATATATATATATATATATATATATATATGAGTAGATATTATTGTCGATCATTTGATGGTAAAATGTGGATTGTTAAACAAGAGACATGATTATTGAATTTTACAAAATAAACACTAGCGACATAAAGACTAAGAAATGTTTAAGTATATGTATATTAGGTCAAAAATGGCAAGATATATATGATGGCGTTTGGTTGATTGTTTAAAGCACGACTTGATGATATTGGTAGGAAAATATGCATGATCAGGAGGTTAAGTTGTATCTGTGTATATAAGCATATGGAAACCGGGATAAATGTGTACTATACATAATTGTGTAGTTGCATGATCAAGGGTATATAGGCATAAAATAATGAAATACATTCGTACCTTGAAAATAAATCATGAACAACACACTTAAGAGAATTAGAACTTGCAAGTTATTGTTATGTATCGACACGAAATTTGTTGTGATTAAAATGTCTAGGACATTTAGTAATTATAAGGATCATATATGTATATACTATGATGGAATGGTCACAGAGGAATTATGTGCATGAAATTAAAAAGACGTTTCGGTAAAAGAATAAATGTACACATGTTATCGTAAAACATATTTATAATTAATAAACATACTTGTGTGTATTTGGTAAGAATATAAATACATGACAAATTATTAAATGTCGCTCGGAACAAGTATTTGTGACGTGCTAACATGGTTTATGTGCTCGTAGAATAAATGACATGCTTAGTACAAACTTGAACGATATTTGTGGTTTATATAATTATTGATAGGAAATAATTATATGATGATACATGGACTATAATATAAATATATTATAAGATGTTGTAAAAATGATATTTATTTTTGACAAACATAACAAGTCACCAATATGGAAATATATTATTTTTCCGAAAACTAAGTAAAGCGTCTAGACTGGAATAATAATCACCAACGAGTCGTCATGAGAAAACATTGTTTTAGATAAACAAAGACGTACTTAACATGAATAGTTAAGTCGGTGAACAACTTGCGTTTAAGACGGGTAGTCTTAACGTGTCTAGTATCCTTGTGTAAATAGGATACAGATGGGCGGGTCTGCTTTTATTCAAGTAATTGCTAGCATTCATACTATTGAGGTGAGTTCACGGCCCCCTTTTCGCTTTTTAATGTTTTGTAAACTGCGGGGGAGAAACATACTTACTTGTTATGTTTTGAGAACATGAAATACAATTGCTTACACGTTTGACAATATGAATATTCTGGTTTAACTCTTTGTGAGTTTCACAAACCCCCTTTTTCTAAGTTTTTGAAATGTTTTGGGGTGGAAACATACTTGTAAAGAATTTTCGTATGTAAATGAATGAACTAATGATCTGACCGTATGTGTGTATTGAGGGAAAAATAAAGCGCTTAAAGTCCCCGGAATAAATTAGTAACCATTAGCTATGGACTTAGCCCGGGATTTTATGGATAGTACTATTGGGGGTGACGCCTCCGGTCATGATTAGTCGCGCTAATCAGGGGTCCAAATGGCCGAATGACCGCATATTGTCTTAACTCGCAGAAAGGCGAGGGGAGGCACAGAAAGTTGGGGTTTGGTTACGGTCTCGTACATTACATACTGTTTTGTATTCCTTGCAAGTTTACAAATGGGGTCAATTGATCGGATTAGTATTCGGATTCATTGGTAATACATACAAAGAGTTTTGATCGAAAAATGATCATGTTTAAACATTGGAATTATGACGGTAAAGTCATGGGAATGTTTTCCAAGGAAAACTACTTATTTTATGACGGTTAAGTCATGGACATGTTTTCAAGGAAAACTACGTATTTTATGACGGTTAAGTCATGGACATGTTTTCGAAGGAAAACTACGTATTTTATGACGGTTAAGTCATGGACATGTTTTCAAAGGAAAACTACATATTTTATGACGGTTAAGTCATGGACATGTTTTCAAAGGAAAACTACTTATTTTATGACGGTTAAGTCATGGACATGTTTTTCAAAGGAAAACTATTTATTTCATGAAGGTAAAGTCATGGGCATGTTTTCAAAGGAAAACTACTTATTTTATGACGGTAAAGTCATGGGCATGTTTTCAAAGGAAAACTACTTATTTTATGACAGTAAAGTCATGGGCATGTTTTCAAAGGAAAACTACTTATTTTATGACGATTAAGTCATGTATACGTTTTCGGGACTAAATGAACAAACTCTGTGAACTCACCAACCTTTGTGTTGACACTTTCAAGTATGTTTCTCAGGTAACCTTTAGCCATGGAGCGGTTGGAATAGGCTAGCTATGTTGAAACAAGTCCTAGTAACCGGACGGGCATAGATTATCAAGTCTCAAGTCGACCATTGAACTAGCAGGACTTAGATCATTGTATTTATTTAGTTTTAGTAATCGTATATGTAATCAAGTCTTAGAAATCACCATTACAGCTTCCGCTATCGTGTAATGAACCAATCGTTGCAACCTATATTTATTTATTAAGTAAATAAATTTGGGGGTGTGACACGTTGGAACTTTAGAAGTGTTCTGTTTGACATTTCTCATGATATCAAACCCAAACAACAAACCCCAAGAATTTACATCGAGGTGCATGCCACAAGATTAAACTGCATCTTGACACACAAGAATAGTAGCGACACTTGTAGGATTTCTTCCTGAATTTTTTGGATATTTCTTGGGGTAGAATGAAGAATGTGGGTTGTGTGATTTCTTGGGGTTCACCATTAATGATGACTTGCCAGAATTCTGTCCCGATTGGCGACTGCTGGATTTCTGCTACACTCATTTGCACTCCGTTAACAAACATGTTTTTCTAAAAGCTTTTGAGAGAAGATGAGAGATGAGATATGCTTGAATATAAGGTTAGTTTGCAATCTTTGCCTCGTGTATGGAATCTGTTTGTGTTTAAACGTTTGTTCTTTCTGAAGTTGGATTAAATGTTTATATATATGCACCAGAAATGCTAGTCTGTGTGGTTTGATGTTTATTTTGTTATCATTTTTTGTATATTTTATAAAGTCATTACAACTGGTTTAGCCATCCCAAGGTGATTTATATGGTTCTATTGTGCATAAAAGTACAAAAACTATGATATAATTTGTTCATTGAATTTTTATCTTACAAATTTGATTAAATTTTAAATAGTTTTTTATTTTATTTCAGATTAGTTAACACTAAATTTCTTATTTGGGTTTAGGATGCTGATTTTGAATAGCCATCCCAAGGTGATTTATATGATTCTATAGTTTTTTTGATGTAATTTGGGTTTAGGATGCTGATTTTTTGTTCCTATTCAGATTTGTTGTTCAATTTTGTAAGATGTTGATTATGTATCAACTGATTATTATGATTACATGATTTAAAACTTAATGCACGAGCAACTTTGGAGATTCCAAGAGAGTAAAAAGACCAACGCCAATTAGGCTTTATGCTAAATTCATGCAGGCTTGTAAAGATTAAAACTGAACTATTTAGTTAAGTTACAGATAACTATCCCCTAAAATAATTACAATCAAAAGTCTAAGAAAACTAAAGCTAGAAAGCTAATAAGTACAAATTTAAATCAACTCTGTGGCTCGTATAGGTTTGGTGGGTTCGGCTCATTTTTTATTCATTTTTTTAGTTAATATACACTTGTGAGTCGTTAAAAGACGGTTTTTATGTCCTGCATGGGTCAACAAAGTAATAAAGTTCATATAAAGTAAAATTTTGTTTTGTTCGTGTATATTAGAAAACATACGAGAGATATCTTGAGGAGAAGTACGGGAATGATGCTAGCAAACACCTAGAATTTGACCTAGACTTGTGGTCATGAGCACTCGGGGGCAAGAATAAATAAAAAGTTTATGGGTTAAGCAATGTCGGGGACCTGTTAGGCTTGATCACGGGTATGCCTTCCACGCCGTGTAGCAGTACTATATATGTACACGAGGTATGTTTTCATTTAGTACCCTTAATTTCATTCAACAAATAATTCCCTGTTTCTTATTACATTACAGTCCTTCATCAGTTGGTTTCTGTTTAATATTTTTTACATTGTAGTCCTTCATTAGTTGGTCAAAATTTAAGGCTACATGAGTTGTTTTAAAATATAAACTTGTCATGCATTCAAGTTTTCTATTCAACTACCTGGGTAAATTAGGAAAGTGACGTATTTTTTAATTAAAGCGGGTGCACGCTTGAGTTATTTTGGCTTTCAAATGCCATTCTTTGGAACTTTTTGTGTTGTTCTCTGTATTGGGTTTGATACTCTCATCCAATTCCTTTAGTGGCAAGTTTCCTTCAAAGGCCCTAGCTATCTGCACCCAAATTAAACAAACTTGTATTATCTCGTTTGTAAAACAACTTTTATATCAGAAAATTTGTCCCTGAACTTCTAATTCGAATGATCAAAAGTCCCTAAAGGTTATATTAGATGACTCATACTTATTGAGGGACTTGAGGACTTACCTGTCCAAATTACAAGTCCAGGGATTTTAGGAATTTTGGTTACTTTTATGTTTACAGATAAGGAAGAAGAAACTATTTATGTTCATTTTTTGGTAGATTTGAATACATACAAAGATTGAAATTTTTTATATTGTTAATAATAGACTGTTTTTGTGCTGATTATGATATTAGCTCATACGTTTATACATTTTTTTGGAAATGTAATTCCTTGATCGTGGTTACGTAGGTCCTAATGGGTCATGTTTGATTATAACGGGTCTAAATGAGTTATATTTAAGTGTAAATTTAAGTACATGTTTATTATTTGTAGATACAAAAGTTGAATAGAATCATCGAGGAACTTGTGAAAGAAAAGGAAAAAGATAAAGAAAGATTGAACAGAGTTATTAACGATTTGGTGAAGGAAAAAGAAAGAGATTAAGTGGAGAACTGTTAAAAACTTGTCTCCCAAAACATCCGACAACCTAGTTAAACATATAAACATTTTTATTTGAATGTTTGGATAATTCGGATATTTGACCTTTTTTTTTGGAAATTTCAATTAATTGCACTATTTACAATTTGAGAATGGTTGATATTTGAAAATCTGAAAATTAACATGAGATTCCAAATAAAATACTATAAAAAGGAAAAACAATTGGTAAAAAATAAAACTGTGGTCGCAAATTGGTTACAACCTGGTTGCAAATTGCGGTTGCAACCCGCTCACCGAATACGGTTGCAAAGCAGTCGCAACATTCCGGTCGCAAAAGTGCAGCCGCAAAGCATTTCCGGTCGGAAAACGTTTTTTGCGACCGGAAATGCCGTCGCAGTTGGTCAGTTTTGTAGTAGTGTTAGGGTCGTTTGGTTTGGGCCAATGGATTTGGATCAGTACCCACTTTTTCATAAATTCGGTACCGGTATTTTCGGTACTGGTACTGGTACCGGTACAGTACGGGTACCGAAAAAGATGAACATTTTGTAACGAATACCGTTATCGTACCGGTACCATACCGATACATTCGGTACCGGTATCGGTACCCACTTTTCCATAAATTCGGTATCAGTATTTTTGGTACCGGTACGGTACCGATCTCATCCCTAGGTGGCGGGCTAAGGAATGCGTGGGATGGATTTATTGGGCTTGACCTTCATAGTGGGTATCTACGGGCTTTACGTGTTTTTGTTATTAGGTTGAACAAGACTCGTGGACGAGTCTTTTTCTAACCCTGAGGATATGATGTAGGGGCATATAATTATATTTTAATATAAACCTTACCTTGATTAATGTCTTCTTTCACTTTCGTATACTTGATACTCTCTTTAAGTGAGTAGCTTTCGTCGCAGAGTTCTCGGACAATCCCTTCTTGTTTGTCAATGTAATCTAGATGATTCACAGCCAACTCCTGATGTATCTGTCTCATCTCCTCCACAACTGCCCTCAACTGTGGCTTTTTTTAGTTCATAATCGGCCATCGTCAGATTTTCAAAGTGGTCATCTTCTTTGATGTGATCCATAGCTTGATAAGCATGATTTTCTATTTCAATTATAAGATGAAATCAGGAAACTAGCAATTTGTGTTCTTTGTGGGCTTTGAACTAAAACGCTAATTTCGGGCATCAATCGGTGTAGAAACATCACATATGATGTGTATAACTTGTTAGAACTTATAAATGGTGAATATGTAAACAAATTCAAAACACACCCGTCCTGTTTCTCCAATTAATTACCGGCGTGAATATAGTATATTATATAATCATGAAAAAATAATAAATAATGTTGCAGTCATTACAAAACAAAGTTGAAATTATTAAATTTGTAATATCCTGACTTTTTATTAAAATAATAATTTGAAGTCATATTTGACATGTATGGAGAGATTGAAATAAGATAACTAACATATAAATATTTTTGAAATTAAAATTAGAAAAATGATTGAAATAGGAATTTTAAGAAATTTATTTGAATAAAAAACGAAAATATGGTGCTAAATCTTTTTAAAACTTTACTACTACTTTGAAGATTCGTTGGTGAAATGGGTTAGAGAATGGAACACTTGATAAGTATATGACTTTTTTTTAGCAACAAATTCATACACCATTTTATTCATTACATACTTAAATCTTCAACCTATTTAAAAAGAGACATCTTTTATTAACACCTAACCACACCATTTTATTCATTACATACTTAAATCTTCAACCTATTTAAAAAGAGACATCTTTTATTAACACCTAACCAAATGAAGCATCCCTTTGATATAGGTGATCACCCTTAAAATGGATGGTCATGATTATTCTCATCCAATGGTTACGAACACATCTTTTCAAAATATATTCTAGATGTTACCGAAAATTTTTACACACTTCAATCACATTGCTTGAAGATCTTTCAATTCCTTTCTCCAAGATCCTTGAGTTCTCCTTGAAAGTTCTTTACTTGTGTAGAGTCTTTTAAAAAATTTCGATTTAACTTGTGTGACGTCTTAATTTGAACTTATATTTTTGTAATTTTAAAAGTGGTTTACTTGGTTTGCATAATATAATTTATTTGATAGATAGGAATGACCAACCATCCCATTTTATATATATAATTTATGATTTGATAAATATAATTTATTTGCATAATATTATTTAACGCCAAAACTTTCCTTTTTTTATTTCATAAAAACACAATTAATCTTTGTTAGTTATAAATAGATACCGAGAATGATAAAGAGAAAGAGAGAGACTTGTGCGGAGTGCGGGCTTTTCAAGTTGATGTTGATGATTTAGTCACCTTAATATATATTTCAGGGCCGGCCCATTGGGCCTGCGGGCAACACACCTTTAGTGGGCTTACCATGTCAAAGGGCCCAATATATATATATATATACATATAGAATTTTAATTTCAAAATATATATATCACACTCACCATTAAGCATTAAACTGAGCAAGACTTTAAGATCAAATACTTGATTTGATTTATAGAATGGGGATGGCTTCCTTGTTTATCTCCTGGTCGATTTGGGAGGGGTTTACCATTATATAGAGAGGTCAGTGTGTTGAGAGAGTTCCTCAAGTGTCGATGTGTATTAACTTTTTAAAAACCCCATTGATTTCAATTACTTCAAATCTTTAGCTTCATTTGATCTCAGATTTGACGTCCATAACAACATTTTCATCTTCTAAATAACTACATTTCCAAGTTCCATATATTTCTTTTCATTCTAACATATTATAAAATTTGAAAGCAGTTTAAACATTTACTTTTACAATTTTGATTCTACCCATAAAATTAATCACAAATCAAGAAAACCCAGATCAATACATAGACATAATAGTGATATTTGGGTTTCACATTAATTGATTTTTAGTTTCTTAAATTGATGGAGAATCGTAAATAAAACTAGTAGAATTGATGGACAAGACAAAGATCAATACAAAGACTTGTAGCGAAAATTGATGGAGAATGGAAGATAAAACTGATGGAATTAGTTTCTTATAATAAAAAAAAATTAAATTAATTTTAATGGGTTTTAAACAGAACGACGTAGTTTTGATTAGTTTTGCATACAAGTTAGATAACTAAGAGCACCATATTCACTTTCCCCTTAATATAATTTGACTTACATTAACTATTTGGTTGAAAAAAGGTTACATAATTAATTTTGAAAGTTTCTTAAAGTAAGAGATAATTTAAAATAGATGTGTTTTATTAGTATAATTAATACTTTCTTTAAAAATATATCATTACTAAAAAATGAGGTGTAATTAATAGTAGAGAGAAACGAGAAAAAATGGTGAGAAAAAATATGAAGAAGACACGTGGCATCGAATATTTTTATTTATTATATAGTATAAAATAGATATAGATATATTTCGTTATGCGCCTTCTTTTTCAGCTCGTGTAGGGCATTCGAATCCTCGGGACCGGCTCTGATATATTTCTACTTGTTGGTAACCAAGTTGTCGTCACTATTTTGCGATGATTAAATATGATAAAATTCTTTTCTTTTAAGATGACTTTCTTAAGCTCTTATTTTCTTGGGGACTTCCCGGGTGTTTCCTATGAGTCATGTATGTCTTTCCATGTGGGTTGTAACCGCATGGACTCGAATCCAGGACCTACTCAAGAAAAAACCACTATGTAAAAAACTTATTAACCACCGGAACTAAACCTCAATAACAATAAAAACCTATTAACAAACAAATTCGTAGTTTTAGTTTTTTTTTCCTTATCTTTTACATCATGAATTATGGAGGTTGTTCATGAATCATGACAAAATAATACTACTTAGCAAACTTGACTTTTATAGTAAGAATTAGGTATGTCATATTAAGTGGCATTAACTCGATCGGTTGTTGAACCCTTTATCAAAGCGTAGGCCATAATGTGGAAATACATTTGTTGGAGTTAGATAGTTAGCAAGAACACAAATATATCGAGTAATATCATGTGACATGGCATTGACATTTGACCTCTTAAGATTGAATGTGTGTATGTTCCTAATGAAATTAGTGTTTTGTATTTCACGTGTCTTGACGAGGAGATCGACTTAACTAAAAAGAATACTAACTTTTTCAAGGAAAAATAAAAATGATATAATTCATAAACCTTAATAGAAATTTCATTGATATAATTCGCAAATAGGTTAGAATCTCGTGCATTACACGGGTGGTATATTGAAAACGATATAATTAATAAATATGTATATACGTTTTTTTTAAACTTAATTCATAAACCTTGATATAACTTTCTTGATTTGAAGGTATAAATAAGATAATTGACCAAATTTAAAAAGATTCTTAACATATAACTAGTTTACTAAAAATATGTAAAATACAAATTTTAATGAAGAAACGAAAATGAAATTTTTTTTAAAATTTTTTTATTTTAAAGGATATCTATAATTATATTTGCGATTGGTAATTGAGCTTTACGATTAATATTATTATTCAAATTTCTCTTTAATTTCCTTATCTTCTTCATGTTTCATATGAATTTTTTTGAATAGAGAGTGACGTAGTTGACAAGAGAGATGTGTATTTAATAAAGGAAAAAATACGAAAATGGACATTTTACCAAGAAAATACTCAAAAATGGACATCATTATTTAGTCTACTGTTTCATGGACATTGTTCTTGCGAAAAGGCTAAAGACGGCTAAGTAAGCCGGCTAAAATTTCCATGCCAACATTCCATTTGTCAGAATACGAGCCAATAAGCATGTGACACATGGCAGGCTTAGCCGTCTAAATAAACAGTTTTAGCCGTCTAATGCATTTAGCCGTCTAAATAAACAGTTATAGCCGTCTAAATAAACAGTTTTAGCCGTCTAATGCATTTAGCCGTCTAAATAAACAGCTTTAGCCGTCTAAATAAACAGTTTTAGCCTTCTAATGCATTTAGTCGTCTAAATAAACAATTATAGCCGTCTATTAGACGACTAAGCCTCCGAAAATTTTCAAAAAAAATTCGGAGGCTATGCCGTCTAATAGACGGCTATAACTATTTATTTAGACAGCTAAATGCATTAGACGACTAAAACTGTTAATTTAGACGGCTAAGCCTGCCACGTGTCGCCATATTATTGGTTCGTACTTTGACAAATGAAATGTTGGCACGAAAAATTTAGCCGGCTAGCTTAGCCGTCTTTAACCTTTTCGCAAGAACAATGTTCATGAAACAATAGGCTAAATTAGGATGTCCATTTTTAAGTATTTTCTTTGTCAAATGTCCATTTTCGTATTTTTCCCTTTAATAAAAGAGAGATGCAGAAAAATAAAAGTGAGATTGAACCAATGACATGTGTCCAATTTTATTTTTATTTATTAGAATAAAAATAGATATATAATCTATACTATATAATAAATAAAAGTTTTTCAATGACACGTGTCGTCTCCACATTTATTCTCATCAATTTTTTTCCGCTTCTCTCTCTTATTAAATGCATCTTCTATTTTTAACAACAATATATATTTAAATAAAATATTAATTATACTAATAAAACATAATTATTTTAAATTATCACTTATGAAACTTTGAAAATCTAATTATTTAACTTTTATTTTCAATCCAATAATAAATGAAAAACAAATTACATTAAATAGTATTTAATTTATTTTCAAAACCTAATCATATATTAGTTTTTGCATATTTTGAGTTTTGTTTTCTATCCTTAGCATATAAAATCTTTTATTACATGTGTAAAATATACACATAAATATTTAAAAATTTTATTTATTGATATTTTTTACCCGTGTGTATACACGGGATCTAAACTAGTTTAATTATAAGATAAAGGTTTTTCGTAACTTGTTTCTCTCCACATTGTGGTCGATCTCAAAGAGACGATTTGGATGATATCATAAAGTGGATTGGGTTATAATAATAACTTAGTCGTTAAGTTTGTTTATTTTTTGTAATTGAGTTACTTAAGTTAGAGTATTCTAGAACGAGTTTAAAACTTGTTCGATCACCAAGTTTTAAATAGTTATAAATAGGGGTTTAGTTGTTTGATTTTATTAATTCATCATTCAAATAATTTACTTGTAATTGTTTTCAAGTTCTGATAAAAGAGGCGGACAAACTGATTAAATTGATGTGTTGATTTTTAGGGGTATTCATCGGGTCGGATTACGGGTTTTTCGGGTTGATATTTTTTTCGTTGAAACCATAATACGAACCGAATTATATTTGAGGAAACCTAATCCGAACCTAAAACCACATTATAATTCGGTTTGGTTTTCGGTTTGAACCTAACAAACCGAATTATAAAAAAAAATTTCTTTTGGGTATTCATAACTTATTCGGTTTAAACAACACAACATTTTAGAAAAATCTAAACAAAAAAACAAACATTCATCAATCAATGATTTATAACCCATATATGGGTATGGTTATTGATATAAATGAATTGAGTTAACCATAAAATATTGATTAAAATAATAGTATAACTTAATTCGGGTTTTTCGGTTTAAACCGAATTCAAAATCTTGAAAGTTAAACCAAACCAAAAACCAACATATTTGGTTTTCGTTTTGAACCATACCAAAAACCAAATATATAATTCGGTTTAGTTTTATTATAATATACGATTGGGGGTCATGTATAAAGATTATTGAGTTCCAGAAAATATTACTTATTATAATATACGATTATTATTGCTCCAAAAATCAACATTATGTAATTTTGTCAACAATAAATAGTTAAAGAAAGATTTTTCTAATAGGGACAAATTAAAGAGTCACTTTCTATCAACCATTCTTGACTCTTGGCCTTCCCCGGTCCCTCTCTTCTTCTTCCATAACTGAAAACGACTACAAGTAATCTGTACGTACATATCCTTCATGGCTTCACACGTTTACACACACCTACATCCACACGTGTGCCCTCTCTCTCTCTCCTATATATATATATGAAAGATTAGGGTTTGTATGTAAGAAATGATGGATGTTGAAAGAGTGTGTTGTATGTGTGGCGACGTGGGCTTCCCTGACAAGATCTTCCGATGTATCAAGTGTCACCACCGCTTCCAACACTCGTATGTTTCCTCCGCCGCCCACAACCACCGTATCTGTCTCCCACACACACTTATTTTATCTCTATGTGTTGTAATCTCTTTCTTGAATCTTGATTTATTTCGTTATTAAGATTTGTATTTTGGAGTAGAAATAATTAAAACTAGCAATTAAATCATCATTGTTACTTACTTATATTTCTGTTTTTTAAAGGGTCATTTTCTTTCTTAAGTTCATATTTATATTATTTTGCTTGATAAAAGTTTTATCTTTTTGAGTTCCGTAACTTTTAAATCTATTGTAATTTTGTTAGTAATTTATATGGTTCATGTAGCATATTAGCTTTTTGATACAAATGCTACCGAAAACATGATCAGAATTAGAAATACATGTATTTCTACTTCTATTTTGTATTTAGCAAAACAAGGTTTAAAAGAATTATAATTATTAAATAAATTGTTAAAATGTGTCGGAAAAATTGGGACGAGATATTTTGTTGCAAATGTGTCATAATTAACGTCGGAAGTATGTCCTAAAGGCATTTCCGATGACGGTTTTACGACATGCTCTTTTTGTCGTAGTTGGATCTATTTTGGTTTTGGTGAGGCATTTCCGATCCAATCCTAAGTGGCAAACCTATCATTTTGCTTGTAGTGATCAGAAAAAAAAAAGAATTATTTGATTTAAGTTAATTAATACCTTATAGCAATTTAGTAAAAGCAAATTTTGGAATATGTTTACTATACAAACCTACACGTGTGTATATTATTATAAATATTAACCGTTAAACCACAATTGTTACATAATTCTGGCAATTTTTCTATATCCATTTTCAACAAATCCTTGAAGCTATTTTCATCATGCTTTATATGATAATGTAGGTATTGTAGCAACAGTTATAGTGAATCATCGGAGCCGACTGAGGTCTGCGAGTGGTGCCGAACAGACGAAATCCAAACCTCCAAAAACCATGGTTCTTCTAAGAAACCAACCTCAAAACCGGACACTGGTATCGTTAATCGGTCAGAAAATTCTGGTAACAAGATCAAGCAACATGACCATGAAGAGAGTAATTCGGAAAAAGGAAAGCCACCCAGCGGTGCTCCTTCCCCTAGGACAAGTGCTCGAAGGTACAAGCTTCTCAAGGATGTCATGTGTTAAAGAAAATAAATAAATAAAAAATTTGGTGAAGAAAATGATAGTGATCCTTTACTATGCAATGTTTATGCTCAACAAATTAAGACCTTTAACTAGAATATAATGTATGCATTATTGAATCGTACAAGCCTTTTTATCTTATAACCTTTAAAAACTATGTTTTAAACATTTGACATGTATGTTTACCGCCCAGGAAGATCATTGTAACAAAGAATTAAGACTCAAACATTAATCAAGAATAATTAAATTTGAATTCTGGATCATGTCTTGTTCGATTACAATGATCGGCCTATATACCGATTTGTAGGAAGCTGCCCGTCGTAATAGGAGCTGGCAGGGCCGGCCCTATGGTAGGCCAAGTCGGGCCGCCGGCTAGGGCCTATTTTTTTGGCGGCCTAATTTTTTTACGGGATATATATGTTTTTTTATAAAGTTTTAAATACCAGTTTTATATATTGAGTCCTTTTTATAAAAACATTAAATTATATTGAGCCTTTTTTATAATGGCTGACCCTTTTAAGCTTTATAATGGTTGGACCTTTTTAAACTTAAAACCCAATATCAAACCATAGCCTTTTTTTTTATAAAAAAAGAACAAATTACTATCGAGAACGAAAGACTTAGTGGATTGGTGATAATAGTTATCGAGAACGAAATTTTAGAGAGCATAAACTTCGAAGAGGTGATAAAAGAGTTTGCTGGCAAGAATGCTAGGAGAGTTTCGCGAATCATCAGTTAGTTATTACGGTATGTAATATAACATACTGTATTTTTTCTATGTTTATTGCTATAACGTTAATCATCGTTTAAAAAAATAATTTATATATTTTGTTCGTACGGGCCTTTTTTTCCGGCTCGGCCGAGGCACTTAAATCCTGACACCGGCCCTGGGAGCTGACCCAACCATACATATATTCAATTTCTAAATTACATACTTGCTAGTAATGACCCGTTACTACTCCCTTCTTTTGAAATTTTAGTCAAGAGTTATTGGGGCCAACAATCAACCCCTATTTTTTTTACCCGAGTTTAAACCTTTATTTGTTTTGACCAAAAGTGACTCAACATTTTTGTGTTTCCTATTTGGGTGTTCATAAGCATATTGCCTAAGTTTCCCACATTTGAAGAATGTGATATGCGACTTATCATTTATATATGTTGTAGTTTTCTTGCTATCGTTTCTTTATGGTTTGTTGTTGGTTCTTCCTGATTCATAAGGGGTGTGTCCTTACTTCCTCCCACCCTGTAAGTTCTTCAACCTTCCAATTACTTCATCTAGAATCATGGTGTATGGATCAGAATGTTGTTCAATGGATGCAACCATTTGAATGAACCTATCAGGTACAAAATGTAGCAACTTACATACTATAGTTGGTTCATCAAACGTTGATCCAAGGCTGTTAGCCCTAGTGACAATACTAGTCAACTTCGCTATGATTGAATCGTCTGTTTCTTCTTCTTTCATTTCTAACATCTCAAATTCTAATTTATGTGTTTGAAGTCTGGCCTTTTGTAGTCGATCCACACTCTTGAGAATGTGTCAATCCAATCATTTCATTTTGAAAACTTCCAAAGGTTTGCCGTTCAAAACCTTTGCAATTGAAAACCATTTTTAAGCATGTATTCTAGCCCAAAATTTATAGAAAAGGGCATAGTATAGAATCCACTGCACAACCATATATACCATTTCAATGTGCCCAAAACATTTTAAAAAGGGTCTATGAAACTCACCATTGTTCAAATCAGTTTATGACATGTCTCATAGCCCAAAATATTTAAAGTAATTTTCAAAAGTGGGTATCAAGAGTTCATGTAAAATTTTACATTGTGTATATAAGCCCTAAAACAAAACATTTAAAATAGGGCCTCGAGAACTCACCTTAACAACTTAATTTTCAAAGACAGCAATCAGGCAGAACAGGTACTAGCAAAATTACTTGACTTATGGTCCTTTACCATACCTACATTATATAGGTCAATATACCTATTTGTAAATGTAAATAGTGGGTAGAACCTTACCTCCGAACTATCTAATGCGTATTGTGGACGAAAAAGCGGTAATTCACAGTAGGAAACACATACCTGGTCGAATTCTACACTCTCATATTGTATGTGTATAGAAAAAGTGTTGTGAGTGTGTTTTGTGGCATGAAATGAGCACACATTGCCTTCTATTTATAGGTTGATATTGGGACCCGTAGCGGACCACTGTGAGGTGGGTAGCGGATTGCTACCGCCTCATAGTTAGCCGCCTACCTTGCCCATCACATAGCGGACCGCTAAGTTGGTCTGTAGTGGTCCGCCACCGACCCTGCTTCAGCGAGTCAGCTTTTCCATGTGTCATCATCCGGATGTATTCTTCTAGAGCACTTAGCGCACCGCTAAGGCTTAGGTAGTAGTCCGCTACCGACTGAATTTTAATATTTTCATTTTTCACTTTCGAGTAAAACGTGGGTCCATGAGGCATGGGTTTATAACTGTGGGGCGTTTTGTTCTCTTGTCGGGTCGGTGGATGAGGATGTCTATACGTGTTCGTGTCTTTAGGATCTGAGTTATTACTATTGCATGCAATCTCGACGGATGTTCTTCCTTTTAGGAAGAAAAAATGTCTTGCAGAATTAGAGATTGTTACACAATGCATGGCACCCATGCGCGTCAATGATGAGTATTTGACCAATGTTCTTCTTAAGATCATTGCCAAGCATGGGTTATCTGCATTTTTCGTCACAGCCGTCGGGATTATATCGGGTGTTGTTGTCGGTGTTGCAGACTAGTTTATTAGGGTCGTATGTTTGGGTCACTGGATTTGGATTGGACTAGTTTTATGCGGCCTAGAACGGATGGAGGCGGGCTAAGGAATGTGTGGGCTGGATTTACTGGGCTTGGCCTTCATAGTGGGTATCTACGAGCTTCATGGGTTTTGCTGTTAGGTTGTATACGACTCGTGGACGAATCTTTTTAATACGAGTTATCGATCAATGGCATTAGTATTCACTAAACGGGTCGTTGATACGGATCCGAATGTTGTAGAGCCGGTTCGGGTCCCTAGGTTGGATGGAAAGATCGAGATGGTGTTGGATGATCTCCAAGATCATCAATATCTTTTATTTAGTTTTGTTTATTTTTTGTATTTTAAATTTAAAAAATTGTATAGAGTAAATTCCCAAAGTTTATGTAGAGTTGTATCATAAATTAGGATAGGTTTACATTGTAAAACAGTTTTTGTTGATTACTAAAATTCGAACGCTTTAAGCTTCGTTCGGTTAAGAATCATTTGTTTCTAGAGGCATTTGGATACACATCCGTGCATAAAAAATATGCATATCTAGTTTGATATTAAATTATATATCTACAAATTTAATTGTATGAAATGTAAATAATCATTAAATTATTTCTTAAGAATATGATTATTCTAATGTTGAAAAACGAACTTGTTGTTTTCTTTTAAAATAAAATAAAACAAATAATAGCTAAATATACGTGTGCTGACACTGAAATGGCAAATATAAAAACCTTCATAACTTGGAGAAAATAACTAATCTTCTTTTTTTTGATTAATATATAAAAAAAATTAGTAGTAGTAGTAGTTAACTACACGTAACATAAATTTCTTGACAATTCGTTAGTTGATTTTGAAATGTCTGGTGATAGGAATGTTTGTGATGTTAGGTGGTAGCAGCCAACAGACGACCGTTGGAAAGTTCCTTATGATTTACTCAAAAAATCATTATTGTAATTTCAACAACCTTTGTAGGTATAAAATTCTTTGTTACAACAATGTTGGAGCCAAAAAATCAGAGGCCTACCAATAGGATGGACCTAGAAAATTCTTTTTTTAAAGGAAATTCATAATTTTTCAGGTTTTTATATTTATGTGAAGGAATTTTTATCGGGTCGTGTCATCGAACTTTTATTTACGAGTTTTGTTTGTTCACCGAAATATTTTAGGTTTTTTTTTTAAATATAGATATACGATTTTTTAGATTTTATTTGGTCCGCAATATCAACTTGAGTTTTTTTCTAAATTGCTTCCTGCATCTATATAACTTTGTTTGAAAAATAAAGTTTTATCCGTAGGCGTTTAACTAATTATTAACTACTTTAAGGTTTGAAACATGTTTCCATGTGAGAGTCATAATCTATACTATATAATAAATAAAGGTTTTTGTATGCCACGTGTCGCCACCATATTCAATCTCATCAATATTTTCCCGTCTCTCTCTTATTAAATGCAATCATATCTGTTAATAAATTACTAATTATATTAATAAAACACATTTATTTTAAATTCTCCTTTATTATAAAAAAACTTTGAAATCTAATTATGTAATTTTTATTTTTAATCAAATAATAAATGAAAGTTAAATTACATTAAATAGTAATTGATGTATTTCTGAAACCAATTATATATTATTTTTTACATATTTTGAATTTTGTTTTATATTCTTAATATACAGTAATACATTTTTACACCTGTAAAATAAATAAATAAAATTTGAAAAATTTATGTATTGATGTTTTTCACCCGTGTGTATTACAGGGGTCTAAGCTAGTATTTTGAATATTCAAATGTAAAAGAAATTAAAAGAATGAGAATATGATTCAAACTTGGTTTGTTTCAATGAAATAGCATGGTGTTTACCAATCAACCAATATTTCTCATGTTATTTTTATTACACAAATAATAATTTATATATGTTACCAGTCAAAAACCATGGGTGTCATGTCATTCAACTTTTGGTATTATAAATTACATATTTAAAAAAACTCTGACTTGACCCCAGTGTCGATACTATGGGTTCGCCCCTGGCTAACTAGACCGAATCAGTTGGACCGTCAGGTTAAACCGAAACCATCACTACCGTCAATTCGATTACGAGCTAATAAACTGATGACGTGGGTAGCCTCAGGATAAAACATAAAAACATATTCGCTTAGTATAATGATTTTCACTCCAAATGCTCTCTATATAATATAAAAGTAAAATACAAACAAAAACAATGTATACATAATCATTGGTTTTATAAGAGACGATTAGTCTCATGTGCTAGTCAAACTTCTATGTACAAAATCTTATATCTCCTATTCTCCTTCATGCACTTATAGTTATACAAGTGATCAAAACCATTGCTACAACAATGATCCACCTTGATAATCGGAGCTCCATATTAGAACCCGCACCGCGATTCGAAGAAGTATCGGGTTGAGATAAAGCTTCGATATTAAAATTAGGGTTTGATCCATAAAGTTGTTGAATTCCTGCAATATCATCAACCTTCAATTCCATTTTCTTTTCTCTAGGTTTCAAACTAGGGTACATCACTGATTCCTTCACGAAACTATGAGCTAACCCTAACACATGCCCAATTTCATGCGTGGCCACCGATTCCAAATCGATGGCCACAGCTGATTTCTCCAACTCGAAATCCACCGCCCATGTCTCCGCCGCATCAAGGTGGAGTTTCCCGCTCTCCGGTGAAAACCCGTGTGCTAAAACACCAAGAACACCATCGAACGGCTCTCCGTCGTCATGATCGCCGCTGTAAAACCCTATCTTGATGTCCGAAAACGCGTAATCTTCAGTTTCGGTGAAGTTCACCGGAATCACAGCTGACCACCGGGAGAAAGCACGCCGGAAGATGACTTTTATGTCGGAAAGGTTCAAATTTGAAATGACGTAATTAGGGGAAAAGGCGTACGTCAGTGTTGTTGGCATGACACGTGACCATCTTGGTTTTCCATTAAAGTATTTATAATGCTGGACTGAATAAAGATTTTGCTGGGTACGTTTATTTGTTGTATCGCACACACCACATCTAGGTAATGTCATTTGAGAGATTGTTTCGGAATCTAGTTTTCCGGTGACAGCGAGGCCGAGTTTCCGTTGGTATCGGGTTACGGCCACCTCAAACTTGTCGTTGAATTCATCGTCGGAGCTCGAGTTGGAAATCTGGAGGTACCCGAAACGTTGCATGTATTTCTTGAGCTCGGATATGCCGCTGAAGTGGCTGCCTTTGCCGGCGTCGAGAAATTTGCGGAAGTTGCTCCAGGTGGAGTTGTGGTGGTTAATGGTGGAGATCATTGTGGTTGCCGGCGGCGTTGTTCTCGCCAAACAGGTGGGATGTAATAGTAACAGAAGAAAGAATGGGAAGTGCATGGTGGGCTTGGAGACAAGAAAGTGAATTTTGGATTATATAGGAATGATGACATATGTATATATAATGGACTTAGTGCATTTAGTAAGAAAACATACGCATTGCGGTGGTGATATTAACGTGGTTAAATACGTAAAGAGAAGCGTAGAACGTTGCGACGACTCGGTTTTGATTATCGAAACGTATATAAAAAAAGCATGTTGGTATATAAAGAAATCAAGAAAAGTAACATCGAAAATGAGCGTTAAGAAATGAAAACAAATTAAAAAAATGTCTTATTTGATCCAATTCAGTTATGAATAAAATTTTTAAAAAAAAATTATTTATGATAGTGTATACTAAAAACTAGAAAA
Source organism: Smallanthus sonchifolius (assembly GCA_023525975.1). Classification (NCBI taxonomy): domain Eukaryota; kingdom Viridiplantae; phylum Streptophyta; class Magnoliopsida; order Asterales; family Asteraceae; genus Smallanthus; species Smallanthus sonchifolius. The sequence continues at coordinate 1,572,111 of CM042042.1, forward strand.
GATTATTTTAATTACATACATATAAGCAGACTTGTATAACTACAAGAAAAAAAATGGGACCTAAATCAAAATTTAGCATTTCAAAATCTAATTGTGTTAAATATTATAATTAATTAAAATATTAAATTGAACACTTAAAGAATAAAACAATTAAATAAAATATTAATTAAAATATTATTTAGTTAAAATTTTATATCTAAATGTGAATAGAAATAAATATAACGCAACGGTAATTACATTGGTGCAAAAATGAACATGAAGTAAGATTTCGGCATGTATTTTACACCAATTGTATGTATGTACATTACTATTAGAATGAGTGTCGAATCTATCATTTCCATTGATGTGTTGAATGTAAAACATATACAAAAAGATTTTAGCACGTGTTTTATTCGAATGTATCTATGTACATTATTATTAAAATATGTGTCGAATTTATCTTTCCACTGACCCGTTGACTGTAATAGGTGCTTTTTTGTGCGGTTATCGTTTGAAATCTAATAGTGATTTAATTATAATTATAATATTCATCTTTAAATACATTAATAATAACAATAGCTATGTAAGTTGATACATTAAAACATATGTTTATATACTTGAAACAATGTTTGATAAGAGTTAATAACACGTTGGCATTGCAGGTGGTGTTGGGGCAGCGTTGGCAAAATCCAACCCTTTCTTTTGTTCAGTGTTAATGTTCCGGTAACTTTTGGCGTTGGTCAACTCCATACTAAACAATTAATTCATTAGCCAACAAACTCTAACTAGTTTTATACCCGTCCGGTATCCGGAGGGCATTTTACATAATTTTTTTAATATATTTATTGTTTTTTTTATAAAAAGGGTCGAAATACACATTTTACTATATACAAATATCTTATATAGAAGCCTTTATTTACTTTACATGTATAAGAATTATTTTTCTGTATATATGTTAATAAACTCCTTAATAATATTTTATGGTTGCATAATTTAAAAAAAGAAAAATTAATTTTTTTCTAAAACCGAGACATGACATTTACAAATCTTTGCACATAAACTTATACAGAACAACATCAATTGCTGAAAGTCTTGGCAATATCTCTGACATTATTATATCAAATGAAAGTTCCGACATGGTTGCTTATATCTATAACATGTAATTGGAATAAAAAAAATACAAGTACACACATAGTTATATGAAGTACATCGGATCGAGTATGTAAGTGTAGCTGGCTGACATTGTCAACCGAGTATGTAGGGGAAAATTTTTTCCGTGTTTAAATAAATAAAAACAGTAAGTAACTTCCCATTACCCTACATGAATGTGAGGTTAAAAAAACTATTTTTATTAAATAAATATAGTTCTACGATTACATTTTCTGAAAAATATAAGACTAATACATTATGTATTAAAAAATGAATAAAGTGTGTCTATATGAGAACTATTACAAGTTAAAGTTGGGAAAAGGTTCCACTGTTTTAATAATAAACACTAAGATCGGAATGTATATATATATATATTTCTTAAATTAAAGCCTATTTCTTTGATCTTAGAGCTTTTTTAAAAAAATTATGTACTTTGTTTGAGCAAGTGAAAACTAATGAGAATAAATAACCTTTGTTTAGGTTATGTAACATTGCATCGTTATAATATGCTTATGTTTGACTTCCTAAAAACACAATATTTTTAAAATATATTAAAGAAAAGATATTACCTCATCACTGATTTCACGATGAATTTGGGATTTGTAGGGGTTGAAGTTCCTCCCATATGCGATAAACTCTACACTATCACTTATCTTGCTGAATAGGTTCATAAAGTTAGGAATTTAAAATTAAAATTAATATCAAAATCAGAAAAAGAACTTAACAGTTTAATTTATTTAAACAAAATTTTTCAGTACCGTTATCCATTAGGCTTGACTTCTTATTCCTCTGCCTCTCAAATTATCGTTATGCTTCATGTTAGTTGATACACCTTCGGATGCTTTCTTTAGACTCTCCACCGAACTCACCTTCTCTTGACCAATTACTTGCTTATCCTTCATCTTAAAATAAAACCAATTATTAGATTTGAAACATGATAATTTTCGAATATAAAAACAACAAACATATGCAAATATTAAGAATCAATAATAATTACCTGGACTTTACGGATGAACAGGAAATTTTTATGGGAAGGTTCGAACAAAAATGAGATTAAGTTGGTATTTATAATATAAATCAACTGAATGAACCCACTCTCCCAATTACCTAATTTTTGGGAGGTGGTTTCAAGCCGAATCAATTGGCAGTTTTTTTTCTTGTAAGTTATATGTTTCTTTTTTATATTTATTATCATAATTTTAAACATATCCAAAATACTAAATACTTTATCTTAGATTTTTTTTTATGAGATTAGTCGTAATTTGTGTTTTGTTTATCACAACCTTTTTGTGTTGAGCTTATCAAAAATGTTAATAAACAAATGTTAAATGTTAATTGTTACATACATAACCCACTAATTTTAAATAAGCGTTAGTATAGCTCATATAATTGTAACCCACAGATTTTTTATACACTCGAACAATATTTCAAGATTAATTGTATTTAACATTTTTATAAAATAATTTACTTATTTGTTTAATTCTAAGTTTTAGTGTAACCATTCTGTAGGTTTAGTTTTTTTATAAATACAATCAAACCAAGTTGTGTTTTTGGCTTGAATCCACACGAACCTGTTATAAGTTAATGTAATTGAAAACAATAAAACTTTGAGGCGGAAAAGTCATTATCGGTTTGTAAATGTTTGCTAGAATATAGGAAGTAGTGGGTACTCTTAAGAAAGTAGTGGGTACTAAGTTGAAACAATCACACGGTTTAACAATTTTTCTGATTTATTTTCTTATTTACATATGCAGGCTTACTTTTACTTAAATTTGTAGCATTATATGAAATTTTACATTTTCTAAAATATTTGAAGGGGTTAATTCAACATAATTTGAAATACTAATTTTTCAGCATTTTTGAAGATTTTTTTTTTTAAATTTGCGATATTATATTTATCTACATTTGCAGGATTACATGAGTTTTAAATATTCGAACATACTGAAACGTGTTAGGTAAATAAAATATTAAGGATAATTGTTTTCGACATAATTTACATATCTTTTTATATAATTATTTGAGTAAACTGCCATTTTCGTCCCTGTGGTTTGGTCAAAATTGCCACTTTCATCCAATAGTTTGTTTTTTTGTATCTGGGTCCTCATGGTTTTAAAATATTGCCATTTTCATCCTCGTGGTTTTAAAATATTGCCACTTTCATCCAGTCAGCTAACACCGTCCGTTTTTCTCAGTTAAATGAGGGGTATTTCAGTCCTTTTACTTATTTGTTTTATTTTTTCATCTTTTTTACTCTCACTTTTTAATCATCCCCAATTTAACCTCTAATTTAATCATCCACCTGCTGGCCTTCTTCCTCTTTTCCTGACCAGTTTCCGACGAGCACCACTGGAACACCTCCGTCGCTTGTTTCTACGATTAAAAAGTGAGAGTAAAAAAGATGAAGAAATAAAACAAATATGTAAAAGGACTGAAATACCCCTCATTTAATTGAGAAAAACGGACGGTGTTAGCTGACTGGATGAAAGTGGCAATATTTTAAAACCACGAGGATGAAAATGGCAATATTTTAAAACCACGAGGACCCAGATATAAAAAAACAAACTATTGGATGAAAGTGGCAATTTTGACCAAACCACAGGGACGAAAATGGCAGTTTACTCTAATTATTTTACTTATGTGTTAACAATATATTTTTATAAAATAATCTACTTATTTGTTTAATTCAAAGTTTTAGTGTAACCATTATGTAGGTTTAGTTTTTTTATAAATACAATCAAACCAAGTTGTGTTTTTGGCTTTAATTTTTTGTTTGTGTTATTGGATGAATTATTGTAACTTCATTAAATTTTAAATTTGATCTAGGTTCTAACTAGTTATTTGGATGAATTATCAGGATTAAAGGGTTGCAATCTGGTGTATGACCGTACATTGTAAGATATTATCATTCTACGGACCTGATTAACTCTCCTCTGATCGAACGGCTGTGATGATCATGACACACACAACCGCAAATTGGCGGTTGGAATTAAGACGGCTGAGATCAAATATCCTGATTTCGAACGGTTCAGATTAACACAACGGTTGAGAGAAACATCCGGCGTCAATAATAAGAGGTAATTCATGTTTAACAACATCAAACATCAAGAGGGTAATATAATGTAAATTGTTCATCAATAAGGTCATACTATGAACTCACCTCAAACTCCTTTAATGAAAATATAAGAATATTATAAACAAATAAATATTTTCTTCTGTGGTTTGCATATATAATCACCTAAAATATTCGTAGTCTGGGTCATTGTATTCATTCCTTTTTAATGTTTTTTAAGGATTTCTAGGTTTGGTGGTTATTATGCTGATTTTGCAAGTTAAGAATGGGCAAAAGGTTTGAAAGAAGGACGAAGATTGTTTGTTACAACATTCAACAACAAAGGCAACCAGGATTGTGTCCCACTTGTTGATGTTTTTTCACTTTGGAGGATGTTTGTTAATCATCAATCGTAACTTCAAATCCCCATGTGGACTACACATATCTTTCAAAATGTATAAACGTACAACTATGACTTTTAAAAGTTATATAAATAAAAGAACCATAATCAATTGGGACACTTTGAATAACATTATGGCCACTTGATTAGCATATTGCTAAAACAAAAAGAAACGATTAAGGAATAGAATTAAAGAGGTAATCGAAGGAAACCGAATGTAACGAAACTGAAACACCCATTCTTTTGTAGAGCATTTTAATAATAAATTTGAACATGTAATAATATATTTTAAAAACCAATCCCAATTTTTTCTGTTATAACATAGCTTAAGCTACGAGTGAGGTTTGGATGGTAAAAGAACATACACAAAAATGAAATAACCAATGCTACATGAAAAGTTATTCCCCAAAGCTCGATTAGCTTCATCTTGAGATTTGTCAATCCTTGCTGACCATTACAAGTGTTTTACCTAAAAACATACAGTTTAAAAAAAGAATGATGGGCAATGCTAAGTGAGTTCATAACATTAAACACATGTTTTTATACTTCAAATCTTGTTTAAAATGAGTTTAAAATACCAAACCAACGCTCAACCTCCCCTCGGGCGTTTCAAAATGCATCTTCCTCTAGGTGTATCACTAATGTTTTCCGATAGATGAGCAGCAACTTAGACAATTAAAATGCCTCATGGTCATTCTAAAACATCCCGTGAAAGTCTCAAACTTTCAACTTCGTTTTAGGCACGTTTAAGACTTCATACTACATAGGAACTTGGACCCGTTAGGGAATTATCAAGATTCTAGGATCACATACTATTTGGATCAATTTAGCAACTTATCTTTAGTGGAATCCGTAGTCCCATTAAAAAAAATCATGCCCCTTATATTTAGTGATATTCTTTGACATCATATAGTCAATACTAAGGGCGAAGCTCTTAAGGGGCCGGGGCCCTGCCGTTTTTTCCGTTAGTAGTGTTAGTTTTTTCGTTTTCGTCTGAATTTTTTTTTACGTATAAAGCCGGCCCCTGCTTATTTTTTTTCCTAAAGAATTCTTGGCTCCCGCTTATTTTTTTCCCTAAAGAATTCTTGCCCCTTGAAAAAATTCGATAAAAAAATAGATTGTTCATTTTAAAAATAAAAGTGTAAGTTTAGGGGGGAGAAATGAAAAATTCAAAATTATTTTTAACCTAACTTAATTTTCCCTAAAAAAAATCGATCATTTTTCCTCCACATATCAGTTCGCCACTGTTGCTGCTCCCTGCCCCAAATCACTGCTCGTCGTCGCCTCCATTCGCCGCCGCTGCTCGCCGACGCCGCTGCTTGCTGCTCCGCTCACATCACCGCCTCACAGGCCTAATTTCTTGATTTCTTTCATTCTTGAATCAAGCCCTAATTTCTTGATTTCTTTTCATTCTTTAGTTGTATTCTTGTTAAGTATTAGGATTATGATTGATTAGGAACGATTATTGATTTTTTGCATTCTTAAGGATTATTGATTAATGATGAATAATGAATTCATGAATCGATTATGATGAGCACCAGATTGATTGATGATGAATAATGAATTGATGAAATGAATCGATTATGACTATTGTTTTTTTTTTGTTAGGCATATTATGGGAAATTTGAATACTTTAACTATTAGTTCTTTTTTCAAAAGAATTTATGATGAACAAGAGAAAATAAATGATGATGAGCAAGTAAGCAAACGTCACAAACCTTCAACAAGTAAGCCGCAAAAGCAAGAGCATGAAAATCAACAAGAAAATCATGCTAATTCTAAACTTCCACAACCACAATCAAACACTAATGAAGTGGATATTAACAATATAGAAAGAGATCCAGCTAAACGAAAACCAATTTGGGAGTATCCGGTTCATTTAAGAGAACAAGTAAGACGTGCTTATCTTTCTTTAGGACCTTACCAAGTAAGTCTTACGGAGTATCAAAATATTTCTGATTTATGCAAAAGTCTGGTGGAAACTCAGAAACGTGAAAAGTATTATTTGGTTGATAGAGTGGTTCGACTAATGTTGACACTTCCAGTTTCTACTGCAACAACAGAAAGGGGATTTTCAGCAATGAAAATATTCAAGAATCGGCTTCGCAATAAGATGACAGACAAGTATCTCGCGAATAGCTTGGTGATTTACATAGAAAAAGATATTGCTAATAAGTTTGATTCAGAATCCATAATCGATGAATTCAAAATATTAAAGGTCGTCGGACTGAGTTGTAATTTTCTTCCAGGTACTTACCATTTCTCTCTCGCATTATAATAGATTATTTTATATTTAAAGTTATTTATTATTGATTTGTGTGGCCCGACCCGAACATATAACCCGAAACATAGCGATGGGAAAAAAAAAATTGGTCTCGTGACTTTCGGCCCCCGCTTCTTAGTTTTTCAAGCTCTGCCACTGCTAATATAATAACATATTCTATCACATAACGTACAATTCCACTCATTCATTTCAACCTAAATTATCAAATTCACATTTTAACTTTGGTGAGACTCGTAGCCTCAATGTTCCATCATATCCTTTCATTTTGGTAATGTTCATTGACAACAAACATAAGGGTTCTATTTGAAACTAAATTATCAAATTCATATTTTAACTTTGGTGAGACTCGTAGTCTCAATTTGCTAACATCGTATACTATCATTTTGGTGAGGTTCACAAACATCAAAAACAGGCTCTATCATATCCAAACATCATAAGAAATCTTAGTCATTCACACTAATGGTCTAAGACAATGTTTCAAGCATAGTAGTTCATATAACCATACCATGGATATGGGCGGAGGTAATAAGGACACGCTAGGGTCAAACGACCCAAGTGAATTTCGAATTTAGATGTTGTGATCCGAGTGCCTTAGTTAATAAGTCGGCTATTTGATCTTTTGTGTCAATGTGTATCGGTTTTATCTCTTTTGACTCCACCCGTTCTCTAACAAAATAGCAATCCATTTCCACATGCTTAGTTCTCTCGTGGAACACGGGATTGTTAGCTATATGTCGAGCCGACTGGCTATCACAAAATAGTGGTGTCGGGCCATCGTGTCTTACTTCAAGTTCTTTTAGTAGCCATCGGACCCAAACTACTTCACTCACCGTCGAGGCCATAGCGCGGTACTCGGCTTCGGCGGATGATCGAGAGACCACGGACTGTTTCTTCGATTTCCAGGAAATTGCTACGCCTCCAAGCAATAACAAGTAACCGGTTCAGGAACGTCTAGAGTAGGGGCACCCGAGCCAATCTGAGTCGCTATAGGCTGTGAGTTTTGTACCCCCGTCCTTGGGAAGGGGGATCCCTTGTCCCAGTGTTGTCTTTAGGTATCGAAGAACTCTTATGGCTGCATCTAGATGATTTTGTTTCGGGTCCGACACAAATTGACTCAAGACATTCACAACGTATGTGATGTTCGGCCTGGTTGCTTGAAGGTAAAGTAACCTTCCCACCAACCTTCGGTACTGACTTGCATCAACAGCCTCTTCATCACCTTTGTCCAACTTGAGATTTTGTTCCATTGGAAACTTACTTGGTCGACACCCTTGGAGACCACTGTCCTCCAATATGTATAACGTGTATTTTATTTGACTCAAAACCAACCCTTCTTGAGTTCGATCCACTTCTATACCCAAAAAATACTTGAGTGTTCCAAGATCCTTTATATTGAACCTTGCATCAAGATCTGACTTGGTTTGTTTAATCTTCTCATGACTGTTGCCCACTATTATCACGTCATCCACATAGATGAGTGTAGCCACAAAGACGTCTTCCGCTTTGTAAATGAATAGTGAGTGGTCGGAATTAGACTGTTTGAAGTCAAAATCGAGTAGAGCAGCCGTGAACTTGTGATACCAGTTTCTGGAAGCTTTCTTCAATCCATATAAAGATTTCTTGAGCTTGCAGACCCTTGTTTCACCTTCTTTAGCAAAACCTTGTGGAATTTTCATATACACTTCTTCTTCCAAATCTTCATGCAAGAATGCATTATTCATATCAAGTTTGTGAATAATCCAACCTTTTTTAACAGTGACCGCTAAGAGAGTACGGACTGTTACAAGCTTAGCAACGGGTGCAAATGTGTCATGAAAATTCACACCCTCCATTTGAGTGAAACCCTTCGCCACAAGACGTGCCTTGTATCGCTCGACTTCTCCATTTGGTTTGTATTTGATCTTATAGACCCACTTCGAGTCTATCGCTCGTTTCCCTTCCGGTAAGTGTTCGAGCGTCCAAGTCCCATTTTGTTCGAGAGCTTGGACCTCTTTCTTCATTGCTTCCTTCCATTTATCATCTTGCACCGCCTGATTAAATTTTTTTGGCTCACCATGCGAATTAATGGCCGCTATAAAAGCTTTATTAGATTTTGAAAACTTATCATAAGAAACATATTGAGCAAGAGGGTGTACCGTTGAGGTCCTTTGATTGGTTGCGGGTTGCGAGTGGTCTACCGAAGGGGGAAGCTTCACCATGTAGTCATTGAAATGCTTTGGCTGGGTTTTACTTCTTGTTTCTCTAACAATTGGTTCCACCGAATCTGCCTGAGGAGTGAGGATATCATTGGCATGCTCATTGTTTACATTATTCTCCATAGCTATATCTTGATTATTGATTTGTGAAAGTGGGTCCATGATGTCAACTAATTCTTCATGCATGTGTGTTTCTTGCATGGGTTTAGTGGGGTCTCTTTGTGGTGGTGCATCATCATGTGCATCTTATGGTCCACCATTCACATTGGCATGTGTATTGCTTTCTATATTCACACTATCATTGCATGTGTAACTTTCCACTCCAATATCATTAGGTAGGTTATTTTCATGCGAGCCTACTTCAAACGAAAAATGAAAATTATCTTTATCTTGATCTCTTATGTTCATCTCGACATGAGCACAAGGAAAAGTGTCTTCCACAAATTTGACATCCCATGATACCACAATTTTTTTTATTATTAATGTCATATATCTTATAGCCTTTTGTACCTGGTGGATACCCCATGAAAATTCCGGGTCTTCCCCTCAATTCAAACTTGTCACCCCTTGTTTTCGTGCTCCTGTAATATGCTAAATAACCAAACACTCGCAAGTGCTCATAGTCTGGCGTTTGTCCGAAAAGAATCTCATAAGGTGTGATATTACGAGTGACTTTTGATGGAAGACGATTTATAACGTAAGTTGCTGCTAAAATGCATTCTCCCCAAAACCTTTTTGGTAAGTTCGCCTCAAACCGGAGTGCTCGAGCTGTTTCTAAGAGATGTCTATGTTTACGTTCCACTACCCCATTTTGTTGCAGGGTGTGTGGACACGAGGTCTCCAACAATATCCCTTCTTGGGCATAAAAGTCGAGCATCTTGTTGGAAACAAACCACCCCCCTCCCATTATCGCACCTTATTCGCTTGATTGGTTTGCCAAATTGGGTCTTGACCATTCTGTGAAAATTTATCAAACATGTGCTCGCTTCATGTTTATGTTTGATAAGAAAAGTCCATACGGCTCGGCTAAAATCATCCACAATGGTTATGAAATAATTTGCTTGTGTTAAAGAGGGTGTGCGATACTTACCCCAAATATCACAATGAATAAGATCAAAACAAGCACCGGTTTTTATTGCACTAACCGGAAAAGGAAGTCTAGTATGCTTTGCTTTAAAACAAGAATCACATACCATTGTTTGATCATTCCTTGAAACAACTTTAATAAAATTCAGGCAAGATAACTTCTCATTAGATGCATGACCCAATCTTTTGTGCCAAATATCAAATGACGCCATCAAAGCCTTTCTTTCTCCCTTCATTGCCCCCATTCGGTAAAGTCCTCCTATGCAGTTACCCGCTCCAATCAGGTTCCTCGTTACCAAGTCTTGCATAACAAAGAAATCTGAAAAGAATGTTATTGCACAATGAAGATCTTTTGTTAACTTTCGAACAGATAATAGATTGCAATTGAAATCTGGCACGTGCAAAACGTCTTTTATTTTAACTCCCCCTTGTAAGATGTGTTCTCCTTTACCGGTAACTGGTATTGTGTCCCCATTGGGTATTGTAATGCCTCGGTTAAACTTGAGACTTTGTTTTCAGGAAAATCACTCATATGCGTTATGTGCTCGGTTGCACCTGAGTCAACGAGCCATTCATAATGTGGATAGGATCTACCTGCCATATTTGCAATCGTAGTCGCATCATCGTTTGTCGTCTTCGCCTCTTCCCTGAAATGATTCACAAATAATTGATACTGCTCTTCTGTCAAACCCGCGATGGGGCTAGGCCTAGTTTCAACACACGCAACCTTTGGTTTCAGTTTGTTGTTCCAGTCACTGACGTTGTTCTTGTTCAACACATCGTTTACCTGCATGTCCTTAGGGTAATCAGCCGTGTGAGTGTAATATGACAAGTTTACATCATTCGCCTCGTCACTGGTTTTATTCCCGCTAGTCTTGTCGTCGCCTGCCATGGAAGTTTCGTTTTAGGTCCTTTTGATTTTCCGCTCTGATACCATGAAAAATATGGTTCAGAAGCTTCTGTTTCAATTGCTATTTTTAAAAAAAGGATGAATAATCCTTTTAATGAGACTAGGATACAATGGCAATATAAAAAGGACGATTCCTACAATCACTCCTATACAATCAAAGACAAAATATAGTAACTAATGAGATTGATTTGATTGACCATGATATACGGGTAGAGTCACCGACTTCTTTATATATTGCGGGTGCGTTACGCTATTGTCAATCGATCCTGGTGTGTTTTTTAGAGGTTGACCCCATTGATTCAGAAAAATATATTTAACCAAAAAATCTTAGAAAAAAATTTGTACAAACTTTGAACCCAATAAAAAATATTGTTTAATAATTAGTAGGTTATAAATAATAAACTAGGGGATTTACCCGCCTCGCGTTGCGGCGGCGTCGAAACGTACATCAACCCAAACCGCCACGCGTTGCGGTGGCGTTAACTCGAACCACCCGCTTTACGGCGCCACGTCGAAACGTACACGTTTCTCCGATAATACCAATACCATTTAGAAAATAAAACTGGTTAAAAACGTATATTATACAAAGTAAACGAAACGGGATAAAAACGTATATTATACAAAGTATGAGGGTGAAAAAAATACAAAGGGAAATAAAACGGGTTAAAAACGCATATTATACAAAGTACGAGGGTCAAAACAAAAAATTTTAAAATAATAAAAAATGTTACTATTCATTTTGGTTTGTTTTTCAATAAGAGGGGAATGTTTAATAATTGGTAGTTTATAAATAGAATGCAATTGGGAATGGAAGAAGGAATCATGGGAGATCTGTAAATTCGACCAATGTTTAGGCCCGGGTACGTAAAATGTTTGAGCAGGCGTCGAGAGAACAAAAACCGGCTCGACTCAGAAAAGTGATTCACACGATGTATTTGAAAAGCTAGAAACGATAAGATCTTCTAGAACAAAGATTTATTCTACACCAATGTGCATGCGGAAGACAAATTCAACACGTTTGTTATGGATAAAAAATAGAGGGAAACTTAGAGCACTTAAATTAGAAATCTAAATCCATGGGGTTGATTTGATTTCAACACTATCTTGTAATCTGTTTGCTAATAGCCAATTTCTGCAATAAAATTTAGCTGTGCAGAAAAAAAATAGATTGAAAACTAAAATTAGAATCCAAAATAAATGAAACTTGCAAGTTATAAATGAGCTATTACTCTGAGTAAATACATGGCCGGCTATGGTGCTTGTTGCATAACTAGGGTTGGCTATATTTTACAAGTAACAAATCTTATTAAATGCCTTTAAAAAAAATAAATCTTATTAAGTAAAATATAAAAATAGTAATATATTTTTTATGTTTATTTTTTTCACCTTCAAACAACCTAATTTTATTATTAGTAATACATACAAATATAAATAGAAGTGTCGGTGTTTTGTGCGAGAGTTTTCTGTTCCCATAATAGTTGCTCTTGTCACCTGCCAAAGCTGACCAGGTAATTTTTTTTAAATCTCAAAACTTCTTTACATATATATACGTAGGGGGAGAATTATAAGGAAAATCATTGTTCATGAGAAAATCAAAAAACTACTTATTAAAGATAAAAAAATAATTAAAAAAGTCGTAACTCAAAAAATAAATCAAAAACTAAAAAAATATTTCGGAGACCATTTTCCCACGTCGTGCTCGTTATAAAAAATAACAATAAAAAAATAGTGGATTTAACTTTTGGGTTTAGTTTAGCTTAGCTTTTAGGTTAAGTTTTTAAAGGGGTGGGGTGGGGGTTTATGTTTTTGGGGGGTGGGGTTAGGTTTTTGGGTGGGGGTGGGGGGTTTAAGTTTGGAGGTGGGTTATGTTTTTTGGTGTACTACATATATGCGATACCTTTAATGATGAGTTTTTTGGTTTTCTTTTGAACTCAACTCTATATACGCATGTGTACATATGTATGTATATGTATATGTAGATTTACAGAAAGGAAAAACAACTTGGCTTGGTGGTGTACAACTCTTTTCCTCTTAGCCGCGAAGCGTGATCGATCCCCAATGCCCCCACTCTCAATCCGGTTTGTTTCCTTGTGTCAGCACAGCACCCGCTTACACCCTTTGCTAATTTTTTTTTAAAAACTAAATTTTTAAATGTTAACCAACTTTTGTAGTTCATATCGTTTATTTCTACAGCACCGTTGTTTTTTTTTTGTGTTGCCGATCCAATTTCTTCCATTTTTACACACGAACAAAGAGAATGCAGAGCTTGGCTAGAAGACAGAGTTCTGTTCGTCATTGTTCTCGATTTTTCCTCAATGAATTCCAACGAAGAACACGAAGTTTTACCAGCAGAAGTAGCAGCGCTCTATCGGATCAATTACTCATCAACGATACTGATTCCTTTGTGAGTTTAACTTCAATTGAGTTATCGCCTACCACTCGATCACATGAATTTGATGAAATTATGTTGAAAGTTGATGAAAATTTGGTGAAATTTGATGATTTTACAGGTGTTAGTGGAAGGCAATGCAAGTTCGAGAACCGTAGTTCTTAACAGACCTTCCGTCCTAAATGCGCTCAACGTCCCCCTGGTTTGATTACTTCTCTCTGTGATTCAAAGTTATAGAATTACATGAACTCCAAAATATAGATGATTTGTGTTTCAAATTGGATAAATATGTTTAGAATTGAAACATTTGGATGAAACATTGAGGCTGAGAATCAAACATGTAAATGGAAGGTTGTTGCAGACTAGCAGAACCATTTTCTAGAAGTTAGAAGTGTTCATTGGTTTGGTTTTCAGTTTATTCGGTTCGGGATTTTATTTGGCCAAAACTGAACCAAACCGAATTCAGTGAAGTCCTAACCGAATAAGAATTCGGTTCGGTTTTCAGTTTAATCGGTTACTAAACGAATATTGAACAGCCCTACTAGAAGTAACAACTCTTTACAAATCCCCAATTTCATGACCTAAAAACTTATTATCCACCAAACAAGACCAATAAGAATCAGAAACAGTCTAATGCAATAAGAATATGCAGATGAGCAGGTTACACAAACTATATGAAAGTTGGGAGGACAATCCTGATATAGGTTTTGTGGTAATGAAGGTGAGTCGGTTCTTTATTTCGTGATTTTCTTGATTTAGACTATGAAGGAATCGTTCATGGTTTTGAATTTTGTTCATAGGGCAATGGGAATGGTTTTTGTGCTGGTGCGGATATAGTATCTGTGCATGATATGATCAAAAAAGGTACAGGAAGAACTACTTTGAGCAGTATGTGGTTAATTTCAGGTTCTTTAAACTCAAGTTTATCTTGTGCAGGCAATATTGACGGAAGCAAAGAAATATTTAGGAGGGTGTATAGTTTTGCATACCTTCTACATACATATTTAAAACCAAACGTAAGCTCTACGCAGTTGCTAATAAGCATCTATAAACATCAATGATTTTGGATCATAAAGTAGACCTATTGCTTTACTGGAACTTTTAGGTGGCTATCTTGGATAGGGTTACCATGGGTGGAGGGGCTGCGATTTCCATCCCGGGAACATTTAGGATTGCAACCGACAAAACTGTAAGTAAGCCTTAAGTTGTGAAGTGTGAACTGGTAAGTTACCACTACTGCTTTTATGCTCCACGGCATATAATTTATCTTTCTTTCAGTTAGATTTCAAAATTATGTTGCACTGTAGGTTTATGCTACCCCTGAAACATTAATCGGTCTTCATCCTGATGCTGGTGCTTCATTTCACCTTTCACATCTTCCTGGTTATTTAGGTATTTTGTACTAAAAGTTAAAAATTACCACACTGAATTTCAAATTAGAAAAGTTGTTCACTTAGTTTGTTAACAGTGGTGAAATGAAAGAAAGATCAACTTGTATGCAGGGGAGTATTTGGGTCTAACAGGGGACAGGCTCAATGGTGTAGAAATGATATCGTGTGGGCTTGCTACAGACTATTCACACAGTGCAGTTAGTTCTTTTGGACACTTCCTTTTTGTAACATCATTTGTTTGGTTTCATGAGTACCATGATCAGTTCACGTGCAGAATGTTCGAGAAATTGAAGAATGTCTCAAGAATCTGATAACTGATGATCCTTCTGTCATTGAAACTTCTCTTGAAAAGTACAGTGACTTTGACTATCCAGATAATAACAGTGTTCTCAAGAGGTGAAATTTTTATGTTTATGAATTTTTCTGTAAATGCGTTTTTACTCATGAGTCACAGGTTTATCTTTATCTTGTGCAAAACATGGTTAGACTGATGATTTACCTTCATTTGGTTAGGATGGAAATGGTTGATAAATGTTTCAGCCATGATACAGTTGAGGAAATCATTGAAGCCTTGGTAAAATTGGGACTTTTTACAGTTCAAGTTTCGGTTTTTAACGGTCTTTATGAAATTTTGAGTAGTGATTATGAATCTGAAAAAAACAACAGGAAAGTGAAGCTGCAAAAACTAATGATGGATGGTACAATTCCACCTTGAAGAAACTAAAATATGCCTCGCCATTGAGCTTGAAGATTTCCTTGAGATCAGTAAGTCTGTTCAAGATAGCCTCCTCAGCTCGTTTTTGATTTTATGAATTGAAGTTTTTGTTAACTTTGTATTCAGATACGAGAAGGGCGGTTTCAGACACTTGATCAGTGCCTAATTCGTGAATTTCGGATGACATCACGAGCAATGTCATGCCAGATATCCGGTGATTTTTGTGAGGTATATTAATTAGAGGTGGTAAACCAGCAATTTCAACCCATTTACATATAAATGGACCTATTTGGGTTATTTTTTATCTTGAACAAATCTAATTAACCAAAAGTGAAAGGGTCAAACGGGTCAAAAGTCTACATGCCTTTAAAACATATAGGTATACCATCCTCTAAATTGTTTTATTTGCATATATATATCACTGTTGTAATGATATAGTTTTTTAATTATATTTGGTAAATCATTAAAAATTTGCAAAAAAAGCCATTATATGACTTGTTCATCTACTCATAAAGATTGTGTTTTATCTAACAGGGTGTTCGGGCACAAATGGTGGATAAAGATTTTGCACCAAAGGTACCAGCATACGCTATTTTCTTCCCACATCGTTTACTAAATTACCCTTCTCGCTTCGAATCTTGAATGCTGCTATCTTTTTCATTAATATGAACATAGCCTTTGCTTTCTTAACTTTACAGTGGGACCCACCGAGCTTAGAACACGTATCGACAGACATGGTGGATCAGTACTTTTCTCCCCTCAGTCCACTCGAGCCTGAACTAGATTTGCCAACAAAGCAACGAGAGGCATTTACTTAACTACCTCCATAATATTTAAAGCGGAATCTTCTCTACATGAATTAGTTCATTTTTACAGAATTTCATTTACTACAATTGAATAATGTCTCAAGAATTTCATGTATGTAAATGTTTCATTCAAATAATAATATGAAGTATGATGGAAGGACTAGAGTATCCTCTTTCCTTTTTTAAAAATCTTTTCTAACAATGCTAAGAAATTGGTGACAGAACCACCACTTGACACCAAAAGAAAATGATACAAATATCCATATGAACATGATGCCAAAAAAAATAGTCATGGAAACACAGCCTTGATCAAACCATCTAGGCTAGTGTCTTGGACTTGTACGAGAAACGAATCAACGATCAATTGTATTTGAAAAACAGAGGTGTGCTAGTTATCATTTCCCTGCAAAAACACAAAACAGGCACCATCAAAACAGGTTAGGTTGAAAATGAGTAATTTCAAATTCAGGTAAAAAAGAATTGCATCCGGTTCGAATGGCTTTTGACCCATTTGATCAGAGTAAATTCAGAATGAAAATGATGATACCTTAATCAGGCTGGAAGATAAGATTCAAGCAGCATTCTTGATGGGGATGGTGAGTGGATCTCAACTTGCAGATACATAAACTTCCATTGTTTGTCCTCTTTGTCTTTAAACATCTCTGTAAAAACCCTACCAGCTCCATGTGGCCCGCGGATATGAAATTGAACCTACAAATATCCAATCATTAAATAAAAGACAAACTACTAGAAACCATTAAACATAACTTACACAGATCTAAAATAATCAAGAAGACTAACCTCAACATGCTCAATACCGTCATCATCTTTCCAAACTCTGTTAGGGATTCGTTGGCGGGCCGCTCGATTTCTGCTTTCCAGTAATAGGCGAGCCGATTCTTACCCTAACCTGATACCCGTTCAGAATATTGCAAAAAAGAATCATTTTTTAGTTACAAAAGACGTATACAAAACACAAATCTTGAACACTGAGTTCAGATGATGAAAAAACCTGACTATCATCTTGAATCCTGCGCAGGGCTTTGTTAAAAACCTTGCACCTAATAAAAAAAGAACAAAAATCCGTAAAATAACAAAAAAACAAGTAAAAAGTATAAAAATTTATGTCACCAAGTCTTACTCTTTTGGTTCAAATATAAGTTCTTTGAAGACACCATATCCTGCAGCAGCAGCAATTCCAAGCCCTACCAAGATAACAGCACTATAAGAAGCTCCTTCTGTAAATGTCATCGGCTTCTCTGGTATATTGTAGGTGGGTGCATCAAATGGATCTTCAACAGTTGTTACATCTTTCCTAGTCTATAAAGTGGAAAAACAAGAGAACCAAATTAGACGATAAACAGTTAAAAGTACATAAAATTTAGCAAAATAATTGAGTTCTTTTTCACGCGTTAAGTGGTCAATGAAGAGTTAAAACTATGGGTAAAAACGAACATATATACATAGATATACTCAAATAACTGAAATGGGTCAAAAGAGAACTTATTATTCACAACATGAAAACTTGAATGGATCAAAAGCTAGAGCTTTCTAGCATAGATTCATATTGAGTTCTAATTCAATTATAGACAAACTAATTTATTGATTCCTTGGTTTTAAAAAGTGCGTGGGCCGCGTGGCTCTCAGATGCGTTTTGATCCCAAAAGCTGATGTGTGATGCACACGGCATTTGTTATTAAAAAAAAATACTAAAATTTATTTATAGATAACATTTTAAACTTTTAACTTTTAAACACTAAAATGTAAGACATTTTCATCATCTATGGTCAAATTTGTTCAAATACTCAAACTCATTGCACAATCGATGGTCAGATTTGTTCAATAAGATTTGAAAAACTCAAACCCATTTTTGTTCAAATACTAGTCAATTGGATAATGTGTTGCATTAGACCGCATCACGCATCAGAGTGCATCAATGCGCATCATGGAATCGCATCATATTAACATCGCATTACGCGCTCCTAATGCGCGCATTTTTAAACCAAGATTAATTCTCTATTTCTCTCATTAAAGTTTGCTAGATATTGATTCTCTAGCACATCTGCAGACACACAAATAATGTTTTCTTTAACCTAAATACACAATAACATTTGCATACAATTACTAAAAAGCATCTTCAAACAATCTAGCATAGCAAAGGAGTACAAAATCCAACCTCTGATGCATTCTTACTTGTTGATCGTGAAGCTTCTGATGCAAACGATCTACCTGCATTGATCCCACAAACTTGAAATCTTGACCGTAGAGAAACTAAAGACCTGAAATTATCTGCAAAAAAAATTAAACCGATAATAATAATAATAATGACTTGTTTATCAATGTGGAAACATAAATCACTTTATCGCTGATACTTATACCAGTTTGTCTTCTATTTCCTATCGTCGAATCGGCTGTGAACCGCCGAATGGCGTTGGCGGTGACGGTGGTGGTTATCAGTGACCGGCATGATGGAGTGGACGAGAAGGATCTACATAGAGCACTTAACTTGTGCACAGAACGTGAAGAAGATCGGATCATGACGTTGATTGCTGTTGAAGAAAACGATTGGATTGATAAACCCTAATTTGGAGTTTTTTGGGGTTTTTTTTGTCAACTTGAAGTGGATTTCTTGCGTGGTGAAGGGTGCCGATATGATGTAAAGTGGGGCGGGTCGTGACCCGAACAGAAAAACGGTTTAAGAACTAGAACCGTTTTAGAAACCGACCCGAGTTAGTTGAGACCGGTTTGAAACCTGGTTATAACCTTGTAGGCTGAAAGCGGTCAAACCTGAATTGAGCCGGTCAAAACCCTTCAAGAAGCGGTTTCAACCTGGTTTAAATCGGTCAAATCCGGTCAAACTCTCCTCAAGAATCGGTTTCAACCCAGACTAATTTGACCAAAACCGGTTTTAACCTTTCTTAACCAAACCCGAACCGGTTTAGGCCTTCAACACGATTGTAAACCTTTGGTTTGAAAGCTAGAATGTCCTTATATGAGATAAGAAAGTAGTTTTTCTCGTACACAAGCTTCGATGTGAGATTAAACATGAGAATATGTCTAGAAACACACATAATAGAAGACTAATTCTAAATTGAATGTTTACCTTATGTTTGGATGAGAGTAGTTATATGCAAGTGTACTTGTTCTCGTGTTGTTCATCATTCAAGTTGTGGCCTCTACTACTATTTACACATAAGACATGTTAGTACATTTGCAATGTCAAGACACATTTATGGCTTGTTATGATTGTGTCATGACTCATGACTTACAAAGTTTAAGCTCTAGGAAAAATGTGGTTATTTGTATTTGTTCTTCACATGACTAAACCATCTTTGATCCATGTGACAGTTAATCATATGAGTTCTAGTTAAAAATATTTTCTTTTTCTTTGATCATTTTTCATATGTATGTCTGTCCGGTAATAATTATCCAATATTTTTTATAAACTACCAAATGAAATAGGAGAGAGGGCATAGTTTTCCCCTAAACATGATAGAGGTGTTAACTGGTTTGGTTTAAACAGCTACTTTGCGTAACCCAATCTGAATCGTCTATGGATTTTACTTTGGGATGTCCAGTAATTAAGCTTCTCAACAAGGAGACCTTATTTTGAATTTATACATTTTTCTCAATTATAAACTAAGTTATGTTGCCAGAAATACAAAAGATTAAAATGCGAAACCAATGTCACAAAAAGTAACTATATTATGTCATTTCAAATAAGTAAACAACTCATATTTTTTCTATTTCAATTTACCATCACCCATAAGGACAAAAGATGTTAATATGTGCCTTTTTACTCATCTTTCCACAACTTGAAGCTCCATATTCTTACTATCTTCACTTTGTCGAGAAGACGAAGAATATGATGAAGACGAAGACGAAGAAGAAGAAGAAGACTCAACCTCTTTCTCACGTTGTCCGACGATGACCTTCATCTTTTGTACCCGAGGTGGAGTCATGATGGCGTCCTCAACACCCTCCACTAGATGCAACTTCATTTCGCGATGTTCTTGACATACCGCACACCAATGCAAGCAACAATGTACAACACACGGGTCGCAAGGTGAATTCTACACAAAGTATTAAGCAAAATTAATGAATATTTCAATTAACATTACTTTGTTAGTTGATGAAAATAAACATCTATACAATATACCTTTAGGTGATATTTACGTTGGAGGGATTGTCTTGCCATGCCTGTATAAATACCACACATCCACCAAGCGAAGAAAAGACCCTCGGTAATGAGACACGAAGTACTCGGGTCAATTCCTGGGATGAATGCGATAATCGCAGCTAAGGCCATGCCACCTTCTACACATAACATGTGACACATACATGCATTGTTCGCGGGTATCTCATCATTTAACGCCTCCACGTTGCGCCCAAACAAGATACATGGGCAGAAAAGGCCCGTCATGCCTAAAATAATAACCGAGTATTGCATATGATATATATTCAGCCATTCAGGTTGTGGTTTATGCATAGACGATACAACAACAATGATCAAAACTTACAACTTTCAGGATCATCAATACAACTAAATATTCCAGCGGACCACTCCTCATCAGCGGGTGGCTCATATGATGAAGGTAAGGCTTGCCCACATTCTGGACATCTACGATCATATAACTACCAAAACAACATTATATTTAGAAAACTCGTGTTATACAAATCAATGTTTATATCATTACATCAAACCAGAAAGATGATTAATCATAATTGATTAAAAACCTGATCAATATCGATAGGTTGATTGAGTTCCCCGGGTGTGACATCTTGTAAAGAGGTTTCTTGCTCCTTCGTTAGCTTCACATACGATTTTTCTCCCATTTCTCTTTAATATTCTTTCATTTCAAACATGCAAAACATTTGTCTTCTACTCATCACTTTCACCAAAAAATTGCATACAAATGTGTGTTTCTACGTTTTTTTATGTATGTATTCACATCCGTACATTTTATTTCATAGAGAAACTCTCTCTCGTTAGTTTGAAATGTATGAACCAAATTTTTCTTGATAGAACTTTATATCCAACTTTAAACATATTTACCATTTGGTATCAATAATTTCATATTTCTTTTCTATGAACCTTGATATTTGGGCTTAGACCCGTATGAGATCCGACCCATTGGGCCTAACTTAGCCCACACATCTCTTTTAAATAAGGAGGTCTTACCTTTCCACTTGGGAAATTTCCTCTTCACCGCTCCCCTTACTACGACCTTATCGAATACTACGCTCCTTGCTCGAATTCAGCTCGTTTACAAGCCAAGTCAACTCGGCTCGGATCGTTTACAAAACCGACCCTGCTCGATGTTGCTCGAATTATTTTATTTTTAATCAATTATATATATGCATACAACTATCTGTGAGTGATGGACGGATTTGGTTAGTCTACTCGCCACTTCATAAAACCCATAGTTACATATATTTTAATTTATATCCTAGTTTTAGCCTAATAACCAAGACTAGATGTTGCCCACTTGCCAATAAGGGATTTTCAAATAACTCGTGAGTTGAATCCCGTTTGAAAAAAGTTTGAAAAAACTATCTCAAAACCGACTCGTGTGCCAGATCAGCTCAGCTCAGCCGTTTATAAACCAATCCGGGCTCGGCTCCGCTCGTTTACAAACCAATCTAAGCATGAGCTGACCCTGGCTTGGTTCAGCTCGTGAACAACCCAATTATAAATATATGGACCATGAAGAGTCAAATGCCTTATGTTTTTATTGAAATTAAATCTCAGCCACTTAAAATACCAATAACTGTCATTTTAGAAGATCCAGGCCTTTTAAAATACAAATTTTTGACAGTTACATCATTTGTGTCAATCACGCGGATCGACTCCCAATCTCACACGGATCACCCACGTTCTTCTCTCCCTCCCATTCACCTGGTAACCTCTCGCACATTCCAATCTCGAAATTCTCTCACACCGCCACCTCCGCCGGCCGATGAGATGGGCAAGCTCTCGGTTGTCATCTACATCACAATACCCATTCAGTTGCCCCTATGGCTCTCATGTCCATAGACCGACAACCTCCATCGACGGCTATGGCTCACGGCCATAACACCGTCGGATCATAATTTAACCTTACATAGGGTCACGTTAAACCCTGAGTAACCGTCGTTACTCCCTACCAGTTGTACAACATCAAACCATTGACGTGCCACAAAGACACTGCCCCTTTTGTTCTTATGGCAACTATGGCTCCCTGTCCATAATCTACCACAAGGCTGGGAATTACATTCCCAGACTTCATTCGTCAATTCCATTCATTCGACAAATTAGATTTGTAATGACTTCTTTAACACCTTTTCCCTTTTTCTTTTCTTTTCATAAAACCTTTCATTCATTTTCGAAACCCTTTACCTTTAGTTTAAACCATTTCTTTATAAACATTTCGTTCGTAAACCTTCCGTTCATAAACTTTATTTCCATAAACCGTTCATTCCAAATCATTTCATTTCGTAAACATAGTTTCATAAGCATCATTTTATAAACATAGTTTCATAAACATCGTTTCGTAAAAACATTATTTCATATGTATGCACACCAGCCCGAAAACATTATATAAAACATTTAAAAGAGGGCTTCTAGAACTCACATGATAAGCTAATCCGGGTTGCCCTAAACAAAGGTCCCACTACGTCACTTCCGATCTGAATTTGATAGTTAAATACACGTCAAACCCAATCCTGACTCTAACGGTTTAACCATTCTAAACATACTAACTTTACTTAAACAACCTGATGCCTGCGCACTTAGCAAGTGCGCAGACCCTGCTTCCTGCGTACTTGATAAGTACGCAGGATCCTCTTCCTGCGTACTTGATAAGTACGCAGTGCCCTCTTCCTGCGTACTTGATAAGTACGCAGGACCTGCTCCGTGCGTACTTGATAAGTACGCACGATCTGTTTCTTCGCAAAACCCTAACTTTCGCATTCAAGTCTGATCACGTCAAGATCCCGAACCTGTTTACATTCAAAACGTTCGTTTTCCATTAAGGAACTCAAATATATGTTTATCTTTCAGTTTTATCCGTGAAAACGTTACTTTTTCACCCAAAACCCGAAAAACCCAAAAACGAACAAAAACTCAGATTTAGGTCCGATCGTTACCTGAATCTAGTTTCTGATCCGGAGGTTCTTCTCACGAGCTATGGAGCAACACTTTGCTGAAATCTCGGGTCGATCCGCCAACTTTCTCTCTCTACGGTTTCTCTCTCTAGAACTTGCAAATGAGAGAAATGATGGAGGTCTAAGTTATTTATAGGGGAGCCTCCCCTTCAGCCCGCCGGCCCATCCGGCCCGACCCGACATGCCTCGTTCGTTTATTTCGTCATTTTAACTGTCGTTTTATTTTTGGGGTGTTACAAGTCTACCCCCCTTACAATAGGTTTCGTCCCCGAAACCTATCATAAGTCAAATAGATGAGGGTACGACTCCTTCATCTCCTTCTCCGTTTCCCAAGTGGCTTCCGATCCCTTTCGATGTTTCCATTGGACTTTAACCAATTGGATAATCTTATTACCCAAACGCTTCTCCTTCTTGTCTAAGATGGCCACGGGTTCTTCGATGTAATTAAGGCTGTTGTCGACCTCGATGTCAGTAAGTGGTACGTGAGCTGATTCATCCGCCAAACACTTTCGCAAGTGTGATATATGGAAGGTAGGATGAATCCCGCTCAACTCATCAAGCAACTCTAGCCGATAAGCGACTTCACCCACCCGTGCCATTATCCTGAATGGTCCGACGAACCTCGGACTTAACTTCCCTCTCTTCCTGAATCGTATTATTCCCTTCCAGGGTGACACTTTCAACATTACTCTGTCCCCAACATCGAACTCAATAGGCCTTCGTCGTTTATCCGCATAGGATTTCTGACGATCTTGTGCGGCCTTCATTCGTGCTTTGATTTGATCAAACCTTTCTGACGTTTCTCTTACTACTTCAAGACTCCCTAATTCCTTTTGTCCAATCTCACCCCAACAAATCGGGGTCCTGCATCTCCTCCCATACAACATTTCGTAAGGCGGCATGCCTATCGTCGTGTGATAACTATTGTTGTAGGAGAATTCGGCTAACGGCAGATGACTGTCCCAACTGTCGCCAAAATCGATAATACAAGCGCGAAGCATATCCTCTAAGGTCTGAATGGTCCTTTCGGACTGACCATCCGTTTGTGGGTAGTATGCCGTGTTGATATTAAGCCTCGTGCCCATCGCCTCGTGAAATCTTTTCCAGAACCTCGATGTGAATCGTGTGTCCCGGTCAGATACGATCGTTAAGGAAATCCCATGCCGTGCTACTACTTCGTTAATAAATACTTCCGCTAACCTTTCCGACGAGAACGTCTCGCGAATAGGTAGGAAATGAGCACTCTTCGTTAAACGGTCCACAATTACCCAAATGGTATCATGACCTTTAGCTGTGCGAGGTAGCTTGGTTATGAAGTCCATGGTAATGTGTTCCCACTTCCATTCCGGTATATCAAGTGGTTGAATCTTTCCATACGGTTTTCTGGTGTTCGGCCTTTACTTGTGAGCAAGTCAAGCACTTGCTTACATACTTTGCCACCTCATGTTTCATCCCCGGCCACCAGTATTCCTTTCTCAGATCTTGGTACATTTTATTGGTGCCATGATGGATAGAGTATCGAGACTTATGAGCCTCATCCAAGATTTTGGTTCTAAGCTCGCCACCCATAGGTATCCATACCCGTCCAAAACGTGTCCTAACACCAAGGGTGTTATATTCCAACTTGTCCTATTGGCCAACCTCCATTTCCTTCTTTATGTTTTCTTCTTTAAGTGCCTCATCTTGAGCTTTTTCAATTTCTCTCATCACATCCGATGTTACCACCAACTGGCAAGCTTTCACTCTAATAGGAGTAGGCACATCCTTTCGGCTTAGAGCGTCAGCCACTACGTTTGCCTTTCCAGGATGGTATATGATTTCACAGTCATAATCTTTCAGGAGTCCAACCATCGTCTCTGCCTCATATTAAGCTCTCTTTGTTCGAAGAAGTATTTCAAACTTTTGTGGTCGGAGTAAATAGTAAACTTCACCCCAT
Organism: Smallanthus sonchifolius; assembly: GCA_023525975.1. Lineage (NCBI taxonomy): Eukaryota > Viridiplantae > Streptophyta > Magnoliopsida > Asterales > Asteraceae > Smallanthus > Smallanthus sonchifolius. Next base: position 1,597,546 of record CM042042.1, read on the forward strand.
AGAGGTAGTGCCTCCATATTTTCAATGCAATTACGACAGCAGCAAGTTCCAAATCATGAGTCGGATAGTTGACTTCGTGAACTTTCAACTGCCGCGGCGCATATGCAATCACTCTCCCGTTGATAGATTCTTGTGTAGTCTTGACTATACCTCTCTTGTTCTTGATAGACGTTATCTTTTTCAGCATCGTACATCCCTAGTCGGTCTTTCACATCTAACCGTTAGGGTTCTTATATCGTCATTCTATGTGAAATGTCTTATCAAACTCGGAGTCGTCCACAGAAGACTCCATGGCCCTAATTTCAACTCCTCGTTAAGGTTACCCACCTTGCCATCTGGACGGTTACTATCGATCATCTCTCGACTATTTGGATCATTGTGTATACCTCATAAGCTGTCCATGGTGCATTCGTCCTTGAAGGACCATACCATGCCGTTCTCGAATGAATCATAATATCTCGTTCCCGAATGATTCCTACTATCAAGTTTCCGAAGGTACCGTACCATCTCATTCCCGAAGGAACCACATCGTCTCGTTCCCTAAGGAACCATATCACTTCATTCCAGAAGGAACCGTATCGCTTCGTTCCTGTAGGAACTGTATCGCTTCGTTCCCGTAGGAACCGTATCGCTTCGTTCCCGTAGGAACCGTATCGCTTCGCTCCCATAGGAACCGTATCGCTTCGTTCCCGTAGGAATCGTATCAGGTATCTCCCAAACATGTGAGGTATCCCTTATCACACTCAACTTGTCGGGAAGGTATTCATTCAGATGGCACACTAGTCACTCGAACTTTTCATTCATATTTTCATACACAATCTCCTTCTAGTCTTTCTTTCAAACGTACTTGTCAGGTTTTACGTTTCACATCGTTGGTTCTTTGAACACCATTCTTCCTACATATCACTGGATGGTCTTAGGGATCGGCATCCCATCTGACCGACAATATATATTCTCTAGCTACTCGTTTCCGTTAGCCTTTTATGCATGCATTTCTTCTAAAGTCGCATTCGTTGGTCTTACTATGGATAAATGACACGTACGGTGACACTTGTACTTTCATTTCCTTTCTAGTTTCAGTGGGTCCCTCAACGGCTTTCCAATTCTAACAACACTCGCATCTATTGATTAGACTTAGACATAGTAGAGCGTTCTCTGAGTCGCCTTGAATTTCTTCTTAGTGCACATGCCTTACTTCACATTGTTGGTCAAAACTTGTCCTTCACATTCATTCTAGACAAACAATCCTTGGGTCGGATCTGGTTTGATTTGGTTTAGTCTTCACGCCCTAATTAACATCGCGGTTCCCGTCTCTCGTTGTTGTTGGTATATCTATTTTCTTATTTCAGGAGATACTCTTATTAGTTGTCTAGGACTGTCTTTTACATGGAAAGATGCCATTTGTGCATTCGTGCACTCATATATTCTTTGGACATACACTTGTGTGGTTATTTCCTTCATGCTCATGCATACTTTGACATTAAACCGATTCTTATTCGTCATAACGCGTTTGTACTAAGCGTAGTCCACACTAGCTCCTTGGAATCCTTCATACGTATGCTCATCTGACTTAGGTAAACCGAAGTTTCATTCCTCCTCATCTTGCCTGTGGCTCGTACTTGCTGACATCATTCACCGTTGTAAGGTACACCATCTTTGACATCGTTACCATTACTAATGATGTTCATTGATGTGCTACGAACTATACGCAAAAACCTACAAGTTCTAATATTTATAATAAAACGGACAAACCTAAACTAACGCGCACAATACGGCAAGTGTACCGATCGTTTGCAGAATAGATAGATAAGACCGAGTATCGAACCTACGGACACTGTATGTACAGCGAAATACTGACTCAGATGCAGGATAACTAAATACAAAATAGGGGGGTTTCTTTTATTTAAGAGAGAAATAAACTATAGAAAATAAAGGAAAAGACGAGGACAAACAAACTAGCGTGAGAATAACTACGGAACGAAAACAGATAGGGTGAAAGCACTACCTAGGCCCGAATCCTACACGTGTCTGACGAAGGTTCTATCGGTAATGGAACTGATGTGATACCGAGATCTTAAAATACTAAACTCAAAGGGAACCTAGAGCACCCTCGACCCTTCTCAAGGATTGTCAACTAAGAGACCTAAAAGCCGTTAAACCACCGGCTGGACGGGTTCCCCTCACAGGTCATCCAGTCTACTCAAGAAGTATCCGCTAGACAATCTACCTCACAGCGCGAAAGTCTCAATACACCTAAGTGCAAAGGATAACTAAGAATTTCCTATTGGACTCGGTAAACAAGATGCGAACGACGAACTAGACAGACCTTCTCACAAAGATTCTAAACTAGCGATCAGACACACGAGATAAACCGACAATCTCTCACCTCACAGCTATTAAGATTGGTTGAATATTTAGATTTACCAATTCACGAATTTCATTCCTATGGAATACTACGTCTAGCAAACCATCCAATAATCAAAAACACACGGCAATTGATCTAGCATGCACCTATTATATGAAAGACATTCATCAAAGCACATGAGGACTGGAAAATCATTTAATTGATAATACTAAATACGCATACACATCCAATGATCAAAACCAAGTTTGTTACATCATGAGTTCTTCACATTCAAAAGTTCTAAAAACCAACAAAAACTAATGTCAAACATGTGCAATCATCTAAACCTAGGTAGTTCTAAAAGTTTAGCCAAGAAACATCATATAAATACAATTCATAATCTGTTAATAACAAAGGAAGAACAAGAAATCAAAGAGAAACAAAGAATCAAGGTAAACCGAACGATGAACACCCGATATCCTTGATCCAATGCTTTGATTCTTCGATCCTATACCTTCCCAGCCTTTGATTCCTCTTCAAAACACCTTTTTCCGTCACTTTTCGTCGCCTCCAGCCGCTCCAGGCTCGTTCTTCCTTAGGGTTTTCTAATTTTTGGTTTAAAAGGAGATGTCTGCGAAAAACCACCCGTCGCGTAGCGCGACGGGATCTTGCACACTCCTCGCGTAGCGCGAGGGTCCCAGAAAAGACAAAACAGTCGGACAATCATTAAAAGGGCAATTCTGTCATTTTTCATTCCTCGCGTAGCGCGACGAAATTCCACGACCTGTCGCGTAGCGCGACGGGATTAAAAATCCAGAAACTTTCTTTCTTTTTATCCACAGCCCTCTCGCACGAACCGGAAACTCGTTCTTCTTCATTTTCAATCATATCCGCTTCCTTTGTGACCTAACAACCAAAATATATAGAAATATTAAGTACAAGCAGTTATAGAAGAAAACCGACGCAAAACAAACACAAAGTGGGAATAAAATAGACAGTAAAACGGATGTATTTTGCAATACATCACATCCCCACACTTAACTCTTTTTCGTCCCTGAAAAAAATTAGAAGAAAGAGATCAAAGATTAGCGAGCTCGAAGTAAATCATTTCATATCAACAAGGGGAAATACCGACATAGAAACCGTGATTGCTGGTATACTGGTCCATTTTAAATCTAGGAAACTAAACAAGCCAAAAATATTTTATATATTTACCCAATTAACCGTGACCCACATCCTCTTGGCACTAAGCTACCTACTTTCGGGCTTGGCAAGGATTAGTTATGATAAGCTATTTTAACGAATTAACTCGTGAATATAAAATACTCTTATGTTTTTTCCATCAGATCACTTGCAATAATTTACAGCTGGCCCATATTTATTTATTATTTATTTATTTTTATTTTTTTTATCAAGCTTATAGCTTTTTGGGCATCTTTTAATTTTGATCAGCAGCGTGAACCCGTTATGCGTCTATAGAAACAGGGCGACGCGCTCCTTTCCCAGGTCTCTGCCATCGCAGAACAGAGGAAAAGAGGGAAATAAACTAGAGATTCTATAGACACAAGATTCGAGCAAATCAGGACTTTACCTACCGCACCCTACTGGTTGGAATTACACTACCGGCCTAAAGGAATGTATAAACCACAAGTTAATATTATTCTTAATTAAATTTTTCAAGGGCTTGCTAGATAACTAGACCTACCAACACATCACAAGTTTGCTATGATTTCCTTCCCACAAGTTTCAATTAAATGATAATCAACGAACTGCTAAATTATTTTTCTCATAAATTCACAATCAATTCAGGAACAATTTCAATTTTTTTTTTTAAAACAAAACTAAACGACAGTGTCCCATCCCCACACTTAAACTTTGCATTGTCCTCAATGCAGGAATGGAAACACGACTCAAAAACAAAAACAGGGAAAAGTAAAAGAAAATGGAAAAGACTTAGCTGGTATTTTGGCGGGTCAATATGCTCCAAGCATGCAGCAGTTCCCAAAGCCTTGTTGAGGATTCAGCATCCCCACACTTCGCTCTCGTTGTGCTTTCGCTGCTAATTTTTTTTTCTCGCGTAGCGCGACGGGGGACGAGCAAAGCGCCGCGTAGCGCGAGGGGTGGAATTTGACAGAAAGTTCCGAAATTTTCCAACACTTAATCAAATTTCTCACCCCTTATTTCCCAAACCTTCCAACCACCATTTACAAAAACAAACATACCTGGGGACCCGCATTCTGCTGCTAAAAGCTCTTCCAAAAATCAATTATAATCCCTGTATGCAAACCTGCAAAACAAAAACAAGCAAAACCCGAGCAGCATAATACTGACACAAATAATAGAATAAAAAGTAAAACTAAACTAAATAGATAATGTACAAAATACAAGCAGCCATAATAATGAGGACGAATCACAGAACAGGAGAAGCAACAAACACAATGACAGCTAAAATAAAGCAAATAAATAACTAAAGCGAAAATCTGGGTTGCCTCCCAGTAGCGCTAAGTTTACAGAAGAGTCTTCAGCCAGACTCGTGCCTCACAAGTAAACTCAATCAGGAGGCCTCTCCTTAATCCTCTTCCCATCATTTTTACTCAATCTCATTCTCTTGTCGATGGACGGGAAGAATCCAACAACCAGGCCCCAGAAGACTCGAAACAGACTCGAGTCGGGCCACCAAGACTTGAATTTTCCTGGACCGAACTGTATGCCATGCATGTAATGAGGAGCATGGTCGTCTCTGCAGTCTGGAACAACTGCAGGACCTCTAATCGACCAGGTTTGTGTCCTCGAAATGCGCCGGTCCAGGCGCTCTCTCGCCCCATCCCGTGGCACGTTGGATCTGGATGGCGATCCATAATCATCGTCGTCATCCACGAGCTGGCTATCGTCATCAGCAATCCCCACACTTGGGGTTTGCTCATCCTCAACAAGAAGTGGTCGCTCCATCTCCATCACTTCTTCTTCATCCTCTCGGTTTGGTGACTGCTCGATAACCGATGCTGGCTCTCCATAAAGTAATGTCTCGAGAGTAGTAATGTCACCAACAGGGTCAAACACCTCATCAGCCTCTTGAGTTGTAAAACCAACCAACTCGTCACCAAACTCAAACTCCCAGGATAGTACATGCTCCTCCTCCTTCGTCATGTCATCCTCTATCCTGGCTTTCTCACTTTCCTCATCAATCTGATCATTAGGATGCTCTGTGGTCACGGGATCAGATGAAAACTCCAACTCATCATCAGAATCGGCCCACAATGCGGGAATCGGCTGAATTGGGACATCCTGCTGAACCAGAGGTGGGACTGACTCGTCCATTAACGTCTCCGGTCCTGGTGTGTCGAATACTTCACCTTCCTCTACCCACCTGGCCTCCATCTCAGCAAACCGGGCACTCCAATCAATCTGCCTGACTTCTTCTGCTGATGGGATGTGAAGACTCTCCTCCTGCGCTCGGAAGTGAGCAACTACAGCCTCATCTACACTCGGAACAAGTGTATCCTCTACAGCAAAAATGACGACTCTCTCCACATCAGCTGGTCTGTCCGCCTGCAGATCGTGCCTCAAATAAGCTTGGATGTGTTCTTCTACATCCGGATCCTCAAAATCAAATATATGTCGAGCCGGAGGTGGGACTTGGGAAGAACTATCAGAAATAGCAAAAACTCCGCTGTCCGTTCTCGTCTCCGGCTCTAATGAATCATCAATCACAGGATCCTCTATCTGCTTCATAGATGTAGCCATTGCAAGTTTAAGTGCTTCAATCTGACTTGTCAGAAGATCCATCTCAGCTCTCCATTTGATGTCTTTGGCTCTCGCTTCCTTCTCCATCAGCTCCATCAAATGGTACGATCTCGCCAACGCATCATCCTCCTGATATCTCTCATCGTACCGGTGCGCAGAATACCCATATGAATAAAAATGCTGACATTGCTGCGTCCAATGGGGTCCACCACAATTCTCGCACCACATCTTCCTCTTCTTTCAAAATAAATAAAAATAAAAATAAAGAGAAAAATAAAGAAATACAACCTAATCTAAAACACCCAAATAAAAGAAAATATACACAAATCCTAAAATCAAAGTCAATTTCGCTATTGCCAAGTGTCCCCGGCAGCGGCGCCAAAAATTTGATGTGCTACGAACTATACGCAAAAACCTACAAGTTCTAATATTTATAATAAAACGGACAAACCTAAACTAACGCGCACAATACGGCAAGTGTACCGATCGTTTGCAGAATAGATAGATAAGACCGAGTATCGAACCTACGGACACTGTATGTACAGCGAAATACTGACTCAGATGCAGGATAACTAATTACAAAAAGGGGGGTTTCTTTTATTTAAGAGAGAAATAAACTATAGAAAATAAAGGAAAAGATGAGGACAAACAAACTAGCGTGAGAATAACTACGTAACGAAAACAGATAGGGTGAAAGCACTACCTAGGCCTGAATCCTACACGTGTCTGACGAAGGTTCTATCGGTAATGGAACTGATGTGATACCGAGATCTTAAAATACTAAACTCAAAGGGAACCTAGAGCACCCTCGACCCTTCTCAAGGATTGTCAACTAAGAGACCTAAAAGCCGTTAAACCACCGGCTGGACGGGTTCCCCTCACAGGTCATCCAGTCTACTCAAGAAGTATCCGCTAGACAATCTACCTCACAGCGCGAAAGTCTCAATGCACCTAAGTGCAAGGGATAACTAAGAATTTCCTATTGGACTCGGTAAACAAGATGCGAACGACGAACTAGACAGACCTTCTCACAAAGATTCTAAACTAGCGATCAGACACATGAGATAAACCGACAATCTCTCACCTCACAGCTATTAAGATTGGTTGAATATTTAGATTTACCAATTCACGAATTTCATTCCTATGGAATACTACGTCTAGCAAACCATCCAATAATCAAAAACACACGGCAATTGATCTAGCATGCACCTATTATATGAAAGACATTCATCAAAGCACATGAGGACTGAAAAATCATTTAATTGATAATACTAAATACGCATACACATCCAATGATCAAAACCAAGTTTGTTACATCATGAGTTCTTCACATTCAAAAGTTCTAAAAACCAACAAAAACCAATGTCAAACATGTGCAATCATCTAAACCTAGGTAGTTCTAAAAGTTTAGCCAAGAAACATCATATAAATACAATTCATAATCTGTTAATAACAAAGGAAGAACAAGAAATCAAAGAGAAACAAAGAATCAAGGTAAACCGAACGATGAACACCCGATATCCTTGATCCAATGCTTTGATTCTTCGATCCTATACCTTCCCAGCCTTTGATTCCTCTTCAAAACACCTTTTTCCGTCACTTTTCGTCGCCTCCAGCCGCTCCAGGCTCGTTCTTCCTTAGGGTTTTCTAATTTTTGGTTTAAAAGGAGATGTCTGCGAAAAACCACCCGTCGCGTAGCGCGACGGGATCTTGCACACTCCTCGCGTAGCGCGAGGGTCCCAGAAAAGACAAAACAGTCGGACAATCATTAAAAGGGCAATTATGTCATTTTGCATTCCTCGCGTAGCGCGACGAAATTCCACGACCTGTCGCGTAGCGAGACGGGATTAAAAATCCATAAACTTTCTTTCTTTTTATCCACAGCCCTCTCGCACGAACCGAAAACTCGTTCTTCTTCGTTTTCAATCATATCCGCTTCCTTTGTGACCTAACAACCAAAATATATAGAAATATTAAGTACAAGCAGTTATAGAAGAAAACCGACGCAAAACAAACACAAAGTGGGAATAAAATAGACAGTAAAACGGATGTATTTTGCAACACATCATTCATCAATCTCCTTAATCGTTACTCGGGTGACTAACATCTCGTAGTCGTGGTTGAGTAATTGGATCAACTCTGATACATAAGCATTAATATATACCATAAGATTCACCATCATGCACGTGCACCTGTAAATTCACAATTTCGCGGATCCAAACGAAATTACCAATTTACCTTACTCGAGCATTCTAGTTCCTCTTATAACACTTCCTAATACTCGCGTCTCTTCAAAGTTGGGATTTTGTCCCGGTATTCTCCTCGACACCTCTTACCACTTTCGCGCTAAGTCAACACAACGGAGGACATCTCGCATCACACTCGTACGGTCTCATGCACACTACCTTCCGGTTCCGCAAGAACTCTTGCCTTTTTACTATAAACTTGGTGGGCGGGAATCCTACCGTGTCATCCGGTACGACCCCCACCACACCTTCCACCTATTATACCCTCCATTTCATTCTAAAAGACAAGGATTCCAATGTTATCACGCTAGTTAACAAATAAAATTCAATAAGTACTGTAAGATGTTAATATACACTGGCCATCTGTAATTAACCATTACACTACCTTTCGATTTCTATTTGACCACCTTTGCGATTCCATCAGAACACAAGTCCTTACCTAACCCTTTCTAAGGCATACTACACGTGTAAATATATACTACCTTCATACCTGATGCTGTGGCTCGAGTTACCCGTACTGGCATCCGCTTTCGGTCCCATTCACAGTTTAAGTTCAGACACTGGGAGTGTCCGAATCTCTCAAACTATTGCTCTGATACCAACTTGTAAGGCCCCTAACCCGGGAGGCCTCACTTGTTGGATTTACTCATTCACAAACAGTTCTTAAACTTGATTATCAAATAACGCAACGGAAAATACTTCAAATAAACATAACCATTACATTGTTTAACAACGGAAGTGTAACCTAGTCTATTACATAAACATATCATAATCTAATCATAACGGGATGCCAGTCTTCATGATCAATCGGGTAACTCTTCTTGCTTGCCAAGCATCACCGTCCATCATCCATACCTGCCTTAACCTGAATGTGCATACTAAAAAGTCAGCTACGCCAGTGAGTTCTAGTTTTCGTTCGATTTAAGAAATGGTTCATCATTCAAAACATTCGTTAGGGTTTAACATCACGTATAAGAAAACATGGCCTTTCATTCATCATTGAAAACCTTCAAACATTTTTCCTCATCAGAAACACATTGAACGGATCATTTGTTTAAAACATTTAACATTCATTTAAGTCATACATTACTATCTACAATCTATATCTTTCTTTAAGCGTCTATGTGTCCCCGAAGGAACCTTGCATGTCGTAGACAACCGTTACGTATCGCCGTCATTGCCACAATACCATACATTCCGTCAATTCCCTTTTGTATTGCCCCCAAGGCTAACTGCACGAGGACCGGAAATACCCATTCAGTTGCCCCTATGGCTCTCATGTCTATAGACCGACAACCTCCATCGACGGCTATGGCTCACGGCCATAACACCGCCGGATCATAATTTAACCTTACATAGGGTCACGTTAAACCCTGAGTAACCGTCGTTACTCCCTACCAGTTGTACAACATCAAACCATTGACGTGCCACAAAGACACTGCCCCTGTTGTTCTTATGGCAACTATGGCTCGCTGTCCATAATCTACCACAAGGCTGGGAATTACATTCCCAGACTTCATTCGTCAATTCCATTCATTCGACAGATTAGATTTGTAATGACTTCTTTAACACCTTTGCCCTTTTTCTTTTCTTTTCATAAAACCTTTCATTCATTTTCGAAACCCTTTACCTTTAGTTTAAACCATTTCTTTATAAACATTTCGTTCGTAAACCTTCCGTTCATAAACTTTCTTTCCATAAACCGTTCATTCCAAATCATTTCATTTCGTAAACATAGTTTCATAAGCATCATTTTATAAACATAGTTTCATAAACATCGTTTCGTAAAAACATTATTTCATATGTATGCACACCAGCCCGAAAACATTATATAAAACATTTAAAAGAGGGCTTCTAGAACTCACCTGATAAGCTAATCCGGGTTGCCTTAAACAAAGGTCCCATTACGTCACTTCCGATCTAAATTTGATAGTTAAATACACGTCAACCCCAATCCTGACTCTAACGGTTTAACCATTCTAAACATACTAACTTTACTTAAACAACCTGATGCATGCGCACTTAGCAAGTGCGCAGACCCTGCTTCCTGCGTACTTGATAAGTACGCAGTGCCCTCTTCCTGCGTACTTGATAAGTACGCAGGACCTGCTCCGTGCGTACTTGATAAGTACGCACGATCTGTTTCTTCGCAAAACCCTAACTTTCGCATTCAGGTCTGATCACGTCAAGATCCCGAACCTGTTTACATTCAAAACGTTCATTTTCTATTAAGGAACTCAAATCTATGTTTATCTTTCAGTTTTATCCGTGAAAACGTTACTTTTTCACCCAAAACCCGAAAAACCCAAAAACGAACAAAAACTCAGATTTAGGTCCGATCGTTACCTGAATCTAGTTTCTGATCCGGAGGTTCTTCTCACGAGCTATGGAGCAACACTTTGCTGAAATCTCTGGTCGATCTGCCAACTTTCTCTCTCTACGGTTTCTCTCTCTAGAACTTGCAAATGAGAGAAATGATGGAGGTCTAAGCTATTTATAGGGGAGCCTCCCCTTCAGCCCGCCGGCCCATCCAGCCCGACCCGACATGCCTCGTTCGTTTATTTCATCATTTTAACTGTTGTTTTATTTTTGGGGTGTTACAGATTAGGTCTCTTTTGACTTTAATTTCAACATTCACAAGCAGAAATTGACATTTACCATTTTACATGTTTTAGAAAAATACATAGTAAAACAAAAATTGAACTCGATATTTAAAGATTTGCTTAAAGCCATGGATATTGTTATGAGTTTTTTCATGTTTCATGAATTTTGTAGTAGCATAGACACAAAAGGATAAGATAGAATAATTGTCATCCTTAACTCTTATTCTCTTTGAAAGTTGGATCCTTAAAGTTGTAGGACTGGTTTATAGTTCAAATCAGGCACCATGTCTTGCATCGTTTTTTTTCTTTGTATTTTTATTTAGATATACTCTCAATGTTACATCTATGAAGCAGGACAGACGAAAAAAGCCTATGATTTTTATATTGAAAAGGTAACTTCATATACTAAATGCTATTCTCACTGAATATATATTATATAATATATATGTATATATACACACACATGTGTGTGTGTAAAGAAGAACTTTATTTTACTAGGGGGAGTTTTATCACCTTAGTTGCAATCTCACTGAATATATATTATATAATATATAAGTTTATCATGCTTTTTAAATTGTAGCAACTGGTGCTCAAAATGCCTCTAAATTCTTTCATCTTTTTGTTAGATACCTTTAATCTGTAAGCTTTTATGAAGTTACATAAATGGGAGAAGGAAATCATGAAATGGTTAGAGTTTCAATATTCAAGTTTCTTAAGGTGACCCAATTTCATGTTAGTGTAACATGGATATATCAATAGTAGAAAAAATTGTTACTGGTTTGTTTACTTTTATTTAAAAAAGAAAAAAAAATAATTGTTTTTACTTTTATTGAAGAAACCATATTTTGTTTATATTCACTGGTTTGTTTATATTATGAGCATGCATGATTAGTCTTTGTTTCCACAAAAATAAAGTTTGTCTATGTCAATTTTGGTTTATGAGGTTTATAATTTGACCAGAAAAGTCAAAATGCATAGCTGTCTTGCTATTTATATAATCTGTTGCTGGTCACTTGTTGTACCAGTAGTGATCTCCGGTTCACCAAAAATGACCTTCTGATACTCTACCTCCTAGACCGGCTATTATTCTATCTGTACCAGTAGTGATCTCTGGTTCACCAAAAATGACCTTCTGCTACTCTACCTCATAGACCGTCTATTATTCTATAAGTTACTGTCTTGAATGTTATCCCTTTGTTTCAAGAAATTTTCCAACATTAATATCATAATTGCTTAACTTGGTTACCATGCCTGCGGGTTTTGGATAAGAATTTTGACTGTTTTAGGATTCTTCATTGCTTTGGGAAGGAGGACTCAAGACATTTCTATTTGCAAATAACTTTGAGTTGGTATATAAACCCATTAAAGGAATGATCAGGTAAAGTTTTTATATGAGATATTTGAATCTGCTTATTTTCTGTCTTTAAAGCCCGTATCTTATTGGTTTGGTGGCAGTGGGTTATACTATCCTCAAATTTCATCAATACTCTCTTATCAATCGTATATGGAGGTTTAGCATATTTGGATTAATATATCATGTGCAAAATTAAATTTGCAAACTTCTTTAATTTTGAAAACGCTTTACAGGTTTCACAATGATTCATGGATTATGTTGCTTTTGAACTTGGGCAGTGATGATGGATCAGGGCAGCAGTCGAAGCCGAGGAGGCGTACGCATAAGCCGAAGTGGTTTAAGTAGTTCACGTTCAAGTTTTAAAATTTAATGTAAAATGTTCTGTTATGTTTGTTAATTTCAGTCATATAGTAAATATTTTTGGGTGAAGTTTTTGGTAAATTTTAATTTAATTAATCTGGAAAACCTTGTCTGATTTTGCTTACAATTCAAAGAAAGACATCTATTCCATATTAAAAAAATATGTCAAAGCGCCCCGGCCACCGGACGGGTATAAAACTAGTTACAAATGGTTTATGAAAGAAAGAATAAAAGTGTCATTCCTCAAACTTGAAGGACTCTTTATGAATAACGATCACCAAACAACCTTATCATGAATGATGAGGTCGAAATCAATCTGTTAATTTTACTTTTGGAAGTATGGGAGGAGGAGCAATACCAACACCGGCGACCACCGCCGGAAACTACCACTCCCAACCACTACATTCTCCGACCGTTTCACCTTTTTCATCCAATTTCTTCACCGGAAGTTCAGATTTCATCGATGAAGGTAAAAAACGGTCAATCGGATACTCCAATCAAACCAATTTTGGACCTGTTCCGTCTCAAATTGAAGTGCAAAAGGCCATTTCCGATCTCCGGAGGTAATTCGTTCCTTAATTAACAATTCGAAATTCTTAGGATTGAAATTGGGGAAATTTGAATTCTGATCATGTTGTAATTTCGATTTTGAAATTAGGGCAATGAATGGATTTTCTGCGACGAATTTAGAAATAAATGAATTTGGGGAAATTATGGAGCAATGCGATTATGATTCTTCAAGAACTGTAATGAAATCTTTGGGACAAAAGAGACTTCTTGATGCATACCATCTCCTGCAAACTGATCCTCTAGTTCAGGTCCTCAATCAAACATTATCTTTTTGCAATAATAATAATAACAATAAAATATTATTATTATTATTATTAGAACGGCTAACTGACAATTTTGAACCGTCAATCAGCTAGGGGAGAACGCATTTACTAGATACCTTGATACCGTTAGGCGATGAGGTATTTGGTTTTCCAATAATTTGTTGGAAGTCAGGTCTCAAACACGAACACAAAATTGATCTCAACCAATACCGACTCTTTTATTAATATTGAAAACTAAAACCACGCTTTACAATGAGCCCTAAACCCTATATTTATGTAAAAAACTAAACTTGATCACCAAGTTATTCTAATATGGTAAGAAAATAATCCTCCTAAATTAATCCTAACCAAACTCAAATTAAATAATCAAATAAATAAACAGACTAAATCCTACTATAATACAAACTCAACTAAATAATTAATAAATTAATATTAATAATTATATATTTAATCAAGATTAAACCTTCATTCTTCCCCTTAATCTTGAATTTGTACCTCCTAGATCCTCGATCCGTAATAATACTCGCATCTCTTTAATTTTGGTTCTTGGATTACGTTCCTTGTTTTTATCTTTCTGTTTCGTGTGCTTGATATGCACCTCCGACCCACTATCTGTGGTTTTTCTATTACCACATGATTTATTTGGCATGTCACGCGGCTCTTCATGAAACAAATTACCATCTTGGTTATTCTTCACATGCCTAATACTTTGGCCTCTAGCATTTAGCTCTTTATTTACATCAATATAATCTGCCTTTTGAACTGACAAGATTTTGACATTATTTTTCATCACAACTGTCGTCTCATTCTCTTTTTCGTCACTTATTTAATCTAATTGAAAAAACGATTTTTTAGAAGGCTCAAAAACATGTGATTTGACTTCTACCTTCTCCGAATCTTCTCCGACAAACATATTACCACTATTGGTAGTCCCAACATGATCACCGTTTGCCACCATAACACCATCCATAGCCATTGAAATACCAATCATCTTCATTCGACCTCTTTGGTTGATACCCTTCAATCGTAGCACATGTAATACCCATTGTGCCACCGGCAACCATCGTCTCACATCCTTTTCTGCCATGTTTATTTTTCACACAGAAATTCTGTACCTACTCCTTCTTCGTTCCACTAAATCACACAGATTCTTTTCTCTTTGTTCACACAGAACCCGCTCACGCAAAACGTCTTTTTTTTTTCTTTGGTCTCCTCTTCTCAATCGATTCACACAGAATCTTTGTTCACGCAGAACTCTTCTTCCTTAGTTCACAGAACTCCTTCCCTTGGTTCACACAGAACTCGGTCTTCTTGGCTCACACATAACTTCTCTTCCCTGGCTCACACAGAACCTCTCCTTGGTCTCGATCTTTGTCTCACTCAGAACCTTGGCTCACGAAGAATCTCTTCAGAAAACACCCAAATCAGCCACACAGGCTTGTACCCTCGATCACACGGATCTGCCTTCTTTCTCTTTCCTTCTCGATTTCAAGCCTTCCTTATTCTCCTGCTTGATTTCGATCCTTAAGTGCACTAGACTTTTATTTAATTCTCAAGCTTTTTTTTTTCCTCGATTGATTACAGCCGCAAGCTTTTTCATGTGTGTGATTGTCTGGTTCACTTTTTTTCTTCTGAATGATGTCAAAACACTAATTGAGGTGCTAGGTTGCCTCAATAAACACCCCGTGTTCCTTTTCTTTTCCTCGAAGGTCGCTCCCAATTTTTGGGTGTGTGCTTGCTTCACCTGCTTAGGTACTTGCTAATTCTTTTTTTTTCTTCGATAATCCTAGTGGCCACCGCCTCTATTTTCCCTACTTGCTCAGTTCCTTCTTGACCGCTACACACGGGTCTTGATCGTCTAGCTCTGATACCAATTGTTGGAAGTCAGGTCTCAAACACGAACACAAAATTGATCTCAACCAAGACCGACTCTTTTATTAATATTGAAAACTAAAACCACGCTTTACAATGAGCCCTAAACCCTATATTTATGCAAAAACTAAACTTGATCACCAAGCTATTATAATATAGTAAGAAAATAATCCTCCTAAATTAATCCTAACCAAGCTCAAATTAAATAATCAAATAAATAAACGGACTGAAACAATTAATAAATTCATATTAATAATTATATATTTAATATGATTAAACCTTCATAATTAACAATTTAAACTATTTTTATTTTTGAATTTTATGTAGAGATTAGTGCTATCAATATCATCGGATACAGAGGTGTGGAATGCGATTTTGAAGAATGAAGCTGTTCAGGATCTTCAAGGCTCATTGCCACTCACAGGTTTATTCTTTGGGAAAATCACTAAAATGTACATTTTAACCAAAAACTTTGCCAAAGTTTATGTTGTCTTTTACTCCACTCTAAAATAAACATATCCAAAATCATTTTTTAATGGTAACACTTAAATATTTTAGGATAATTGAGTTTTCCCGTGGCAACACTTAGAACATCCAGGGTAGCCCACCACAGGAGGAACCCCCAACTAGGTAAATCCTTTGACATGTCCACCGACCTCTTTTTTGCTGTGGCCCAGATTCGAACCAGACCTTCCATTTGGAAGTCACCGGGTACCGCCAGGACAAAGCCCTTTGGTATCCAAAATCCGCTAATCAGAAAACGCCACCTTAGCTAAGCGGGCTTGAAATTAGCCGGCCCAAAAACCATGGAAAAGTTAAATGGGGTCCACCAACAAACAAATCAAAACAGACCACATGTTAGAAAGATGTCGGCTGAAATCTAGCAACGGATTGAAATCTAGCCTTTAGGCTGAAATCTAACTAGCTTCGTGGCGCTTTTTTATTGGTTTTCTTGGTGGACCGAACCATTGTACTTTTTAAGGTTTTTTGTGCGGGCTGAAATCTAGCATTTTTAGCCGGCTAAGCTTATTTGACGTATTCTGATTGGTTGCTTTTGAATATGTTTATTTTTTAGATGGCTAAAAGTCAATGTATATTTTGGTACAAAATAAGTAGGTCAAAATGTATATTTTGTTGATTTTCCCTTGTTCTTTTCACCTTAATATGTGAATCAATCAAACTCAAAAAAGTGTGTTAAATCAATGTAAATTAACCATGATCATTTGTTCATCACACCATTCATCTTACAATCAATAGTATATTCATAACATCAGCAACAGAAGAAGAAGGAATAGGCTACAAGCAAGAATCAAACTCGGCGTCTCTTATTGTTAAGTGGATTTTCACAGTCATGAAAATGAAGATCATTGAGTTCATGGAGAAGTTAGAGGTTTATGTGTTTAAAAGACTAGATTCTGTGTCAAAAAAGACACGATCGACATCAAAACATGATGATGTATTGGAAGAGAAAGTACGATCTTCACTACTACTGTCTATAGTCGTACTCGTGATAGTGTTTGTGACAAGGAGTATGGAGACATGATCTATCGAGTATCGATCTCTGCTATGTGTTTTAAGTTTTTCTAGATGATTTTTTTTATCGTGTATGAGTCTGTACATTTAGTTGTATAATCCAACTGATTGTAGATTTATATTGTATAGTACTTTCCAGTATAAAATAATCAATATAATCATTGAAGATGAAAGGGATACCAAAGAGGTCGTTAAAAAGGTGGCATCTAAAAGAACATTCGCTAATGAGATGGTGGTGGAGTGGTAAAGAAGAGACTTGGTGTTCCTTGTGACCCAGGTTCAATTCCTGCCCTCCCCATTAATTTTCGAGGCATGCAAATGAGGATTAATTCTTAGGCTGATGCACCAAGGTTTTACCCAAGCCGATCCAGGGTTCGAGCCTTGGTTCTCCCTCAAGCCCGGACGGGGCCATATTGGGTGAGATTTTTCTTTGGATGCTCTCTAACTCTGACGTAAAGTGGGTCCGGTTAAGACAACATATTGGCCGGAGTTTGACGAGGCTCTCCCATGTGACAGGGGTGCGACGTCACAACATTCAATGTTCGTCGTTCAAAAAAAATCTAAAAGAACACCGACCTGTATGATACGGTGAAAATGGACATATGACCCATGTGAGGTATTAAGGATAATGCTCCGTGAATCTCTCCTCTCCTCAAATCTCTCCATTAGATTAATTGTATATTCAATGTGTAAAATTCTCCTAAAATTGCTATCCTATAATCTCTCCTGTATATGGCTTTATATATGGCCTTTGTTATGATTGTACTATTATTCAAAATCAATAGAATCAATTGCTTATATGGTATCAAGAGCCATTACTCCTCAAGAGCAGATTGAAATTCTTGATCAATATTTAAGATACTTCAAAGAATTTTTGAAAAAAATAAATTGTAAGAAAAGGCAACTGGTTTGACATCTTTATATTTAGTCAAATGGGATTTTAATAATCCAAAGTATGATTTATTGGCGATAATAATCAATACTATCAATTTGGCTGTTGACAGTCTTAACTTTACTTTTGTCTTCAAAAACAGTCACATTAGTATAATAATAATAAATTTAAACTTGATTTACATATGATTACGCTCAAAATGAAAATTAAACGAAATCAAGTACTTCTAAAATGCAATATACATTTAACATGAAGTGTAAATATATAATTGAGCATTTTATTTAATACAAAAAAAATTCCTTAAAAATAGTAACATAATTTTCCTTACTTCTCAATGTCTTTAGGGGCCCAAAAGCCATGAAATCCAATAGGAAAATTCAAGTATTTAGGCACTTCAAGTCTTGCCACAATTGCATCTGTCTCCCCGATCTTCTTGGCATCCAATATCACTAGATAACACATCTGTTTTGACACCGCATACTGTAAATAATGATCATTTAGTTTAGTATCTTCATTCAAAATAATATCCAATATATGGTAAATTTGATTATAATAATTCAAATTATAACACACTGAACGATAATAATCCATGCTAATAATTAATCAATTACACTCCTAACTTTCATTTTTACCGTCAAAGGCAATCCAATTCCCAGAGTTATCATAGTTTTACACTTACAAGGAAGACATGTTTTCCCATTTCACTCATATTCATCATTGTGAATGAAATCTAGTGAAAATACTAAGTCTATGATGATTATGACAGTGAGATTCTCTGTAACGATACAAAGAAGGTTAAATGGCTCATTGTAATACCCTAGGCAAATCCCACATCGGCCGTGGCCGGGAGAGATCCTTGGTTCATAAGTAAAGGTCCTGCCTCTTATATCATCAACGCGTTTTGGGGCTTAATGTAGTGGATGAGATGAGAACTGCACAGTTAAGCGTGCTCGGGTGGGAATAATCCAGGGATGGGTGACCATCTGGGAAGTTTTCACACGGGCAACCAAAAACAAATCCGTGAGCTCCCAAAGGGCAACGCGGACAATTATTATTAGCCAATGAGTTAAAGTTTGGATTATTAAAATACAAATACCAAAAAAAATTTGTAACATTTTTTGAGGGCATCTTGATTGCGTACCTCAACCACAAGAAGGTATCCATCATCTTCGTCGCTCCCCTTAGCGACGAAAATGGGTTCACCAATGAAACGTCGGGCACCAACCGACCATGTTTGGGTGGAGTTCTTCACAGTGTTGAACTTCACCACTGTATCAAATGGAAAATGTGGCAACTCGCGACGAAAACCAGAAGATGTCGCTGCGTAAACATAGTTGTTGTTGCTTCCACCAAAATCTGTATTTATAACTGGGAAATCAGTTGCTTTGTTCCATTGATTGTTTAGCGGGTTCACACAACATTTTTCACAATTTCCGCTCCCATCCAAGTTGATAGAAACTTGGATGAGATGAGGCAACAGTTTGCTTCCGCCTTCGCCTACATTCATCATCGCCGGGTCTAATTTACCACTTTGCCAATCATATCCTGTTAAACAAATCACCATTAGATATCATAAAGTTTCTTTTAGAGTAAATTAAATGGATAGGTGGTTCGTGATAAATTTTCCATAAAAACTTGGGTTTAAAAATAAAATATGTAATTTATCCTAAACGACTGTACCATCCATATAATCTACTCTTTCTAATAAATGTTTTTTTTTTGTTGTTACTTCTCCAAGAAAGATGATTTATATACAAGTAACAAAAGTCCAAAAAACGCACAAGTGCATTTAAACTTTGCGACAGCTAAAACCGTCGAAACCGTCACGAAAACCCTTGTTTAGACGATATGCGATGGCTTTAGTCCATCGCAAAGTATGTCATGGCAATGATTTTTGCACGGTTATAATACGACGTCGCTGAATACAGCGACACTTTTGTAACACATCAGTTTGGTGATGGTTTTGCGACGAAAAGTTTAAAGATCAAGTGATAATATCTTTTTAAATTGCTTTTTTATTATTTTTGCTGAAAAATCTTTCTAATTTTTTTGTAGTTTTCTTTGACGGTTTTTTCTAGGATTTTTTAAAATTGTATTTTATTTTTTTCCTACGGTTTTTACAAGGAGATTTTTAACCTTTTCTCTCCGTTAACTTCTTTTGAGACAGATTTTTTTTTAGTCTTTTCTCATATGTTTTTGCGACGAGGTTTGCGACAAATAAACTTGACAACAGAAAAAAACCGTCGCAAGTGTTTCGTTGCAATTTCTGACTCTGTCACTACTTTGCAACGTTGCTTTTTGCTTTTTCTGTAGCAAAAATCTGTCGCAAATACTCGTATGTATCAGGAGTCCTATATATTTTTAAAGAAACATACCAAACATCTTTTGAAAGTTGAACCACTTATAAGAACAACCGCTAGCTTGTATTTGAATCTGCGTATTCCCGTTATGATCGGTTTCTTGGAACGCATTCCCGACATGAATTACCCACATTTGATCCGGAGCTTCAATCGGCACTTTCCAATCTCTCCCTCGTCCTTCATGTTCGGAGAAACGAGGTAGTAGATATATAGGAGATGTTGACTTACTAGGATTCACTGATAATGCAGTTATCATAGGAGTTAATCCACAAACTGCTGTCATTGATCCTGTATTGTTTTCTTTCTTAGTTAATAATTAACACATCCATAGAAATAAAAGGTTCTTGTATATCTGTATTAAAAACATAGGATTGTGAATAGTATCTCCCTCAATCAGGGCCTGCCACATGTCAAGTTCTGATTTTTTTTATTTCTGTTTTTTTTTTGTATAAATATGTACCGATGCAAACAAGTAACACGAGTGTGGCTATGCTATGATGTTAAAGCGCCGAACCTCCACCAGGGGCGGACCTAAGAGGAGAGCCGCCCTCAATGAATTTTTTTTTATTGTTATATATGGGTTAAAATCCTGATAGCTCCTCATGAAATATTTTTAGTGATATGTACGCGTTATATATCGTAGTCAACCGACCCAAAATTTTCCGACCATGAAAAATTTTTCTGGGTCCACTAATAACCTCCACACCCGCCATGCGGCTTTGGTCCCCAACCCCCCTCTCCCTGTTACCGGCTCTATGACATCAGCAGATCCCTCTGCCGACGTCATAATTATTTTGTTTTATTTTCTTTTTTAACTTAAAAAAAAATAATTAATTTTTTTTCCTTAATAACCTAAATCTTTATAGTTAATTTTGGGCCATAACTTTTAAAACTTTATGTTCTTTTTTAAGTTTGTACCGTCACCGTGTTCTTAACTTTATCTACTTGTCAGAACCAAGCCACTCGTACGCGCACCCCGCTGCGGCACGCGTGTATATTTTTAATAGTTAATATTCAAAAATCCATTTAAATAAAAAGAAAGTTACCAAGAATGTCAAGTTTGATTCGATTGCCAAACAGTATGTAATGGGAATCTGTAAAAGCCCAGTCGTGGATCATAAGATGTTCAGGAATAGTGAATTCTTGTTTCTGTAGTATCTTGAAATTATAATCAAATTCTGCAAAAAAATATATAAAATTGTTTCTTTAAAAGTAAACAAAAACCAATATACGGGAAAAGTATAAAATGGATAGCCAAGTAGCCAACTATGAAAACAAGAAAGATAATTTAACTAAAAAGGAGAGGTGGTGATGGTGATTCATGATTGATGTCAGTGAATAGGAATATTTTGTTTTGTTCACCAAGTTTTTCTGTAATCCGTCGGTAATTACTCTCTAACGCGTTGATAAATTATTTACCTGATAATGTTTTTCAAACGGCAATCACTAATGGATAACCGAAAAGTTTCATTTTCACCGAGGGTTTTTCGACGTACTTGTTTTGCAGTGAAATCATTTATGCTTGAATTTCACTTAAAATTTAGCTTAAGAATAAACCAAATTGTCATCTCTAAAAGTAGCTTAAGTATAAACCAAGTTTTTACTCCAAATTTAGCTTTAGAATAAACCAAATTGTCACATCACAGTTTAGCACAAATATAAACTAATTTTCACTCCATATTTTGTCAACAGCCTTTTCTATTGAATAACATATTTAAACACTTGTCTATTATTAAAATCATACTTATATATACATAATGATTTGAATGCAGACTTCATAAATTAAAAAAGGAAACTTTATAAAAAAAATTTGATTTTTTTTCTTGATAATTTAAATCTTTATACTTAATTTTCTACTATAATTTGAATATATTATGTTTTTTAAAGTTTCAAATTACCGTTGCAATGTGTTTATTTTTATTTACTTTTTCATAATCGAGCCGTCACAGCGTGTGGAAAGTAAAATATAGTTTAACTAATATGTGAACTAATAAAACAGATAAGAAAAATAAAACTAGTTAAAAGGGTTAAAATAAAACAGTTTAAAAATTAATTAGTGTGATAAATAAACATACACCAAATTTGGTGTAAAAATCAAAAGAAAAGTTTTATACAAGTTACATAAAATCTGATATCTAGGTTGGAGATGATTTTACACCAAAATACTAAATTTAATTCTTGATACATACGGATCTTACTATATATCTTTATAAATTTTCAAAACCAAAATTTATATAATAATTATTTAATTCTTTTTTACACATGCAAACATACCGTAGAAGGTGAAATTGCTGCGTGGGAGTAGCATATCCTCTGCATTGCATGACATCATAAGAAGTCTATTCCTTGGTGCATCAATCTTATAATGCGACAACAACCGCTTTGGTGGCATCTTGAAAACCCCTGCGTGTATCCATAACAATTCTAATATTTGATTTCGATTTGAATAAATAATAAAATATTAACATGTTTTTTAATACAATAAAAGTGAAACGACTTGTAAAATATGCAAATATTTAATCAACTTAACAATACAAAATATTATCGTCAAAGTTTTTAAAACTGGACCGGTTATTGAACCAGCTGTTCTACCGGTTCACTTATTGAACAACTTTCAAAAACCAGATCATATTGCCGGAGTCATAGGCAATCTCCAGCTGAACCGGTTGATTTGGTCTAGTCCGGTCCGGTTTTTAAATCATTGATTCTTACCGTATAATATTGGCTTCAATATTCCTGCAGCTAGGTCTAAAATCTCGTCACCACCCACTTGCACCTTTTCGCAGTTAGAAGTCGATGGTGTCGACGATCCATCGACACCATTGATCAAATCGAATTTCCCTATCGTATCCAACGATCTAGAATCAATCTCATAAGGCGCTCCTCCTTCCCACAAGCAAAACAATCTCCCACCCCATCTTAACACGCTTGTATTCGCAACATTTTTCATAACTTTGGTATTTCCAATCTTTTTCCCGTTCTTCAGTACTGAGAACGGGCCACGGTGAGTGAACCTCCACTCACCGGTCTCACGGTTATGTTCCTCCACTTGAGCCGTGGTCTCAATGTATTTAGCCATAAAAGTGACCTCACCTTTAGCCCCATCAATTGTGAATGCTCTAAGATAACCATGACCATCTAGAGGATGTACCGTTGAGCCAAGATCATCCCTAAATAAGCCCGGTCCCGTTAGATAATACGTTCCTAGCGGGAAATCTGACGGTATGGAACCCTCGATAACGCGCAAGGTAACCGGATTAATTGTTTCTGAACGTTGCGACACAAACAGAAACTGATAATCCCAATAAGCTTCTACCTTTTCATCTTCAATAGAAGTTGATGTTTCTTGATTAGGTATAGCTATGGAAATGTTCCGGGGGACGTGATCGGGGAACGATATCGCCTGAGCCGGTGGCAGTTTGATCGCCGGAGACGAGAGTTTCAATGGGATGAAGTTGAATGCTTTGGCCTGCATTTTGTCGAAGGTGGTGGTGACAATTGCAAATTATTAAAAGTTAAGTAGAAAGGTAGGGTGCTTGATTTATATGTAGAAAGGGGCCATAGAAAGGTTTTTGTTAATGACATTAGTACCCTTGATTCTCTGGTTTAATTACACATTATTAATAAAGTATCTTTCGACGACTTATATATAGCAAATGATAAGTGAGTCAATTATGTTTGTCTCCTCATTAACATGAGTGTATGGTTCTATTTTGTTGTTGTTTTTTATGAAAGATGTGTAGGTGCAAGTAATATTAGTTTATATATGTGTTAAAAGTTAGATTATTAATTAGAATATATATAACACAATTTGTAGTATTATATAACATCTCTTACTAACACACAATCTACATAGAAAATTAGATATTGTGTGAGAACCTAAAACAAAATTAACCATTTCTCTTTTCAATTTTAATAAAATTTAAAATAAAAGAAAACAATTTATTTTTATTTTAATAAATTTTAAAATAAAAGAAAATGATAAAAATACGATGTTTCTTAATCTTTTTTGAAATTTTAAAAAATATATAAATAAATTTAGTTTATTTATATAACTTACACATGTGTAAGTCATGTGTATATATGTTATATTATTTATAATTTTTAATCGGTTGAAAATTTAAAGCACATGAAGATATAAGTTTTATGTATATAAACATACTCATTTCTATATAAGAAAACAAAATTAAAAATATAAACTATTAATAAGAAATTAAATCTTTTAAATTTCACTAAAACATGTATATCTTCTACAAAAGATTCCGACATGTTATCAGCAAAAGAAATTTCTGACAAGTTAGCGACAACTTTCCGACAAAACAAAAATAAAAAAGTAACCATAAAATTTCCTACATTTTTTCGACAAATTTATTAAATAAGTTAACTTACATATTTAATATAATCGCCGGAAATTAACGACGAAAGACTTTTGTCGTTAATTCGTCGGGACTTTGTCCAAAAAACATTTCCTATGAGGTTTTTTCCAAGAAACATTTTTTTGTCAGAAACTTGTCGCTAACGGGTAATTCGTTTCTCACGAAATCTGCTGTCGTAAATTTTTCAGTTTTTTTGTAATGCTTTTTTTTTCTTCTAGCATTGTATTTAATTAAGAGACGCATTTGTGGTAATTGTGGAAAGGAATTTTGCTGAATGCCAGGAATTTTGATCTAAACAAAGAGCACATGCTCTTCCTGTGTTTGGTCTTTTGTACGTCAACATAAAACATCACAGAGAAACCATGTTATGTTGATATTCATTAGATTTGATAAGCTTTATTTTATTTCACGTATCGATATAGGATATTAATATACACTTTATTTGATAAAGATCGTATATGATTTTCTATATTTTTATGTAGACTAATTGATGGTTTTGCATTTTAGTGTACATAAAGTTGTAACAAGGCTTGTTTAAAATGTTAAGATTTCAACTCTTTGTTTTTGTAGTTAATATATATATGGAATAGATTATCTGAGAACTCTTAAATATTTTGAGAAACTCGCGAGAACTCGTCGTCAATAATATAGAGAAATAATTATATTACTTAAAGTTGTTATGTAGAATAACTATGGGTCCGTTAGCACTTTAACCACCCGGATTCTTCAAAACTTTATTTTTGTGGGTTGCTTAATTAACAATTAGTGCATGATTATATTACTTTGAGTGAGCATCATAGCATATGAATATGTTGTACATTCTATTACAATAACACATTAAATGTTATATATAGGGCTTAAATGTCGTATGGTAGTTGCATACGATTAGATGGGACACTAGATTGTGGTTCTTACATCATAAACCATTTGGATTTTCAAAAGGTCCTTCAAGCATCATTTTCATCAATTACTTATAATTGGAATAATTAACAATTAAAATGTCTTATGAAAGCAAAACGTTAGAAACAATTCAAATAGGTTCTCATTTAAAAATGAGTGTGTGGTAGGCCATCTTTTACCCTTCAATGAAACCAATATGGACACCAACAATCTCTTGTTTGCTAATTAGGCAACACACTTGGTTTCTTATTTCTTTCCACCGATGAGCGTTGTAATATGTTATTCAACTGATTTTGTAATGCAAGTCATATTAGACTATAACATGTTATTATGTTTTTAAAAACATTACGATATAGTCTCGATGCTTGTCGTGGGCAACACATTTGAATAAGAACAAGAACCTTTAGATGTGCGCACACGATATATACGGGTCTAGCTATACATTCCGATACCACCAATTTCAACCCAATCTAATGTGCAAATAGAGATAAAATAATAAACTACCCCTGGTATGGGAGTGCCTCAACATTCTAATCCCAACAATTCTAACTCCATTCGTTGTGCTTATGGAAGAACACTATTTAAATTTTAATACCACCAATTTCAACAAGATCGCTAACAACGATCTGCTATATTTATAACTCTTCTTAAAGACAACTTCCAAATAACGATTTACCATTTTGAAATGCACATAGGTTGCCATTTGTAGGCTTAAGAGACTCCATGGTTACTTTATTGACTATCTATAAAATATTTACAGTTTTTTTCTCGCCTTTTTGATAAACAATCGGTTGTTATAACTTATAGAACGTTTTACTGACGGATTTCCGACGGAATATGTATGGGTAAAGTGGCCCCACCGACAAATGCATGAAAATCCTGGCGGGAATTTTTTTGAAAATCCAACGAAATACAAAAGAAATGTCCGTGGGAAATCACATCTTAGACAAACAATCGAGAATCTTTTTGAAAAAGGCTTTGACTGGAAAATTATTGTTAGGAGATTACCGGCAGTTTGCCGACGCACGAGTTATTCGTCGGTATTCACCAACGGAGATGGCATGTACGTCGGTAATTCCGACGGAACTGTACTTCAATGATCCGTTTGTAATAATCCGACGAAACTGTACGTCGGTAATTCCGGCGGAACTTTCAATCGGAGAAACTACGGTTTTCTAGTAGCGTAACCATCCTTATTACAACGGTGCGTCCAATTCACGTATATTGTTGTCAATACACGAAACCATATAGGGCTGTCCAAAATGCTCGAAACTCGCTCGAACTTGTTCGAAAAATGCTCGAAAATATGCTCGTTCGGATTCTGCTCAGTTTGTAAACGAGCCTATTGGCTCGGTTCGGTTTGTAAACGAACTGAGCACGAGCAAAGGTACGCTCGCTCGTTGCTCGTTCGGTTTGCCTCGAATTAATTTTTAATTTATATGTGTATATATATATATATATAATAAACTAATATTTTATACATTTATAAATAATGCTTTTGTCCCAATCCATCATGGAACTTCTTACAGTGAGTCAAGAGTAGCCCAACTTAAACCCTAAAAATAAAGAAAAAAAACTTTATAGTAATTACGTTATTCCACTACTCCACCATGAGAGCCCCTCCTCAATTCAAGTATGAAATCATCTCTACCTAAAATCCCTAACCCTAATCGGACGCTGCCCTCACGAGCAGCCTTTGCAACTATGCGATTTAAGTCTCAAATCATCTCTCCCTTTTGGTCAGCCAATCAGCCTTTGCGGCTCACGATCAGTGACGCCGAGCGACGAGCAGCTTTTGCGACTCTGCAATTTGAAGGGCACACTAGATAGTAGGGCTATCTAAATCGCTCGCCGCTCGCTCGAATTTTGCTCAAAAAATTAATGCTCAGATAATGCTCGTTCGATTTTCTGCTCGGTTGTAAACGAGCCGATCGGCTCGGTTCTGTTTATAAACGAACCGAGCACGAGTAAAGGACCGCTCCGTTCGGTTCGGTTCGGCTCGGCTCGGCTCGGCTCGGCTCGTGAACAACGCTAAAAGCATATGTAGTCAAATTGAGGCGGATAGCCCAAAAATTCACTAGGGTACGTTTCGTATCCATAATCTTTAGATGCTGTAAAAGAATTCTTGTTTTAACTTATCACATTATTATGTACGGTTGTTATTATTTATTGTTAAGACCAATTTTTAATATTAATTTAAAAAAAATGAATGCTAGTATTATAATAAGAAAAAGAGATATTATAAAATTGGTGCACTATAAGAATAATCATTATTCTTAAGAGTTGATACCAAAGAGTAATGTTCGTGTTGATACTATCAACAAAGTGACAAAAATTCCATTATTCCCCACTTTGTACCATCAAACGAGGAGGAATCATTATTAAGATTTCAAACACTACTCGGACAACTGCAACAAAACCCAAATAAAAAATAAAATAAATCATTCATATATGTTTGGCAATCATTGAATCACTTATTATTATTTATATTAAGGTAAATGCTATATTATTATTTTATTTAAACTAAAAAAAAATGAAATATTCAGAATTTGGATTTGAATATGTATGGAACAGGTTGAAACCAATCCGAAATCGGTTTGGTTAACAAATGTCGAAACTAGTTTGGTTTTAAACTGGTTCAGTTTGAAGCCGGTTTGACAGGGTTTGACACGTTTAAAACCAGTTTTTGAGGAGGTGTTGACCGGTTCAGTTCGGGTTAAACTGGTTTCAGTCTATAGACAAACCGGTTTCAAACCAGTGGTTGGTTTCACTCAAACGGGTTTAACAATCGGTTTGGGTAGGTTTTCAATCCGGTTAAGGAACCCAAGCCGGTTTTTTGTACCCCTCTATGTATGGCTGGTTGTCTATTTAAATTTAATTTTGATTTGATTTTAGACTTGAATTTATGCCCTAGGAATCTTATTTGACTTGTTAACCAGGTTGATCCATTTAGCTAATCGGGTTACATATATGGATAGTTTAAACGTGACTGTATATTATAGGGTTAAGGTATTGACGATTCAACCCATCAACCCGAACATAGAGACTATTTGCTACCCCAATCTCACACTATTTTGGATGATTATCATGTGTTATTAGGAGGATAAATAAGCAACTATTTAAGCCCAATCCTCTCCTTAAGCCCATATCCATCTCCAAATATTCCACACTATACAACAAGCAGTAAACCACATTAGATTAGAACCAAATAGACTTGATAATTTAAATCAAATTTAACTCTTTTGGTAACAAATTGACACCTTAGATTTCAACAATACTTCACCGACAAATTAGCGACGGTTGTTTCGACGGGCATTTTCTGACAAATTAACGACGAAAAGATTAATTTTACTTACTTTCTCGTTAGTTGTTGTAATAGTTTTATGTAAGACTCACTTTAATTATGTGACATTTATTATCATTTATTTATTAATTGATCATTGATTTAAATACTTCTATGACTTAATTGGTAATATGCTAGCTTCATTCCGACTAAGGGGCTGTTTGACAGCTTCTTAATTAAGAGACTAACTTTGAGCGATTCAGAGGTAAAGGGCGTTTGTTTCGCTAAGAGTCTATCTCTTAATGGTTCATACAGTCTTTTAATTATTCAGCTCAAAAACTATGCTAAACTATTCAGACATTTTAATGATTAACAACGGTAGGAAAAACCTTGAAAAGTAATTGGTAAATGGCAAGAAAATAAGATCATTTTCTTGATCCCACCAATCTATTAAATATAGTGACCATTGGTAAGTTAAATTCAGGTATCCCATTGAAAAAATAATCTTCTCTAATCCATATAACAAATGATTCATGATTTACTTATCCCATCACACTTCCAACATACCAATAAACCCCAAAGAAATCCAAGAAGCATATATGATCAATTTAAAAAACCCTTTCATGCTGTTTCTTCTACAAACCAAACTCTCTCCAAGAACATGCAAATCTATTTCTTATATATACATCCAACTCCATCAACCTTTCTCCACCAATCTAACCATGTCAAAGATGAATGCCAACAGTGTAGCTCAACTTCCCGACACATCGACAACTAGGCGCCTTCCTACTCCAGGAAAAGCCACCGTGTTAGCAATCGGCAAGGCCTTCCCGAGCCAACTTCTTCCACAGGAATGCTTGGTTGAAGGCTTTTTCCGCGACACCAATTGCGTCGACTTTGCCATGAAAGAGAAGTTGGAACGTTTGTGTAAGCAAGTTTTCTTTATTAGTCACATGTATTTTTGTTTCTGTTTGCTGCTTAATTTAACTTGAAATAAATGTTATCTAAAAAAAAAAGGCAAAAAGAGACTGCGACAAAAACAGTCGAAAATTAGCGACGGAAATCAAATGGTCTCAAATTAGCAACCGAAGATTGTTCCGGTTCAATTGCTAAATTTACAAACGAAAATATAAAATAGAAACTAGTTTGGTCGTATAAATATAGCACCGAAGTTGTTTGGGTCGCAATTACAGTCACCAATTTTTAAAAATAATAATAAAACAAAATAAAAAATAAATCGGTCGAAAAATTGTCACAAATATAGCTACCGAAATTAATTTGGTCGCATATATATAGATACCAAAGTTGTTTGGGTCGCAATTGCAGTTACTAATTTTAGAAACTAATAATAAAAATAAAAAAATTGTCTAAAAGTCGTCGCAAATATAGCCACCGAAAATAATTTGGTCGCAAATATTTGCGAATTTTAAAAAATAAAAGCAAAGAAAATTTTGCTTGTTAAGAAAATTTTATTTATTTTTCCTTTCGTATGTTTTTGCAATGGTAGGTAAAACAACTACCGTGAAGACCAGATACACAGTAATGTCAAAGGAAATCCTAGACCAATATCCAGAACTAGCAACAGAAGGCTCATCAACTATTTCTCAAAAGCTAACCATAGCGAACCAAGCTGTAACCGAGATGGCAAAAGAAGCTAGTTTAGCATGCATCAAACAATGGGGAAGGCCTGCTGACGACATCACTCATGTCGTCTACGTTTCATCGAGTGAAATCCGTCTTCCGGGAGGTGATCTTTATCTCGCTAGTGAGCTTGGGCTACGAAACGATGTTAATCGTGTAATGTTATACTTCTTGGGATGTTACGGTGGTGTTACCGGCCTTCGAATTGCCAAAGACATTGCGGAAAACAACCCTGGAAGCCGGGTTTTGTTAACCACTTCCGAGACAACAATTTTAGGGTTTCGGCCGCCAAACAAGTCGCGTCCGTACGACTTAGTTGGAGCGGCTCTTTTTGGAGATGGAGCCGCGGCTGCTATTATTGGGGCAAACCCAATATCCAAAGTTGAGTCCCCGTTCATGGAACTGAGCTATGCAACACAACAGTTCCTGCCGGGGACTCATAATGTGATAGATGGACGGCTTACCGAAGAGGGGATAAATTTCAAGCTTGGGCGCGACTTGCCTCAAAAGATAGATGATAACATTGAAGGGTTTTGCAAGAAATTGATGGGAAAAGGCGGTAACTTGGAGGACTTCAACGACGCGTTTTGGGCGGTGCACCCTGGTGGTCCTGCGATATTGAACCGATTGGAGACTACATTGAAGTTGAGAGGGGAGAAGTTGGATTGTAGTAGGAGGGCTTTGATGGATTTTGGGAATGTTAGTAGTAACACTATATTTTATGTGTTGGAGTATATGAGGGATGAGTTGAAGAACAAAGAGAATAGTGAAGAATGGGGGCTAGCTTTGGCTTTTGGCCCTGGGATCACTTTTGAAGGCATTCTTCTTCGTAGCCTCAATTAACTAGAATCGATATTTAATGTCGATTACAATAAAGTGACAGGTAAACGGGCAACAAGTTGTGCCGCAGATACTGAAGTTGTGCCGCAAATGTTTAATGTTTAATCGTTCTTCCTAAAAATTGCAAGAAAATATATGCTATCCAAGTTTTATTTTCAAAATCTTTGTTTGAGTATCTTAATTAATATTGAATCAATGTTTGGGCAAATACAAATTGGTTGTGTATAAATTAGGTTGTCACATGACTAAATTACAAGATAATGAGATAATAATAATAATACGTCAATAACTGTCCTAATATTTAAATTAACTATGAATAGAATGAACAACAAAGTTAAACATAAATGATAAATTAAATAATAATAACTATGATAGTTGATAAACTCAGCTAACAAAGAGTAGGAGAATTCTATGGTAGTAACCGGCGGCGGTGACGATTTTAAAGTTATAGTGGTGGTTACCAGAGGTACGACTGTGATGAAAGGAAAGAAAAAGACAACCAACGATATACCCTATTGAAAGAAAAGCTCCCATATGTTGGTTTAGGTGCCATTTTGGTCACAAAACTGAAGGTCTCGAATTACATATTGTATGCTCATCATTAGAACTAGTGTACATATCTATTGATTGAGTTTTTTGGTTATTCTATATAGTTTTCAAGTCCTGTTCTAAAGTCAAAATTACAGCTTCACAATGAATCGAAAACATTGATTTTGGTACATTTAATTGAATATAACTGATATGGTGGAGATAAACATATATGTACATACTAGGAACAACTTTTAAATATCATGCAAAATTGAAATACTTGAAATCATTTTAATGGTGGTTTCCTGATGCTTTTTAATGTGAAAACATGATACAAAATGTAAATTTTAAACAGCAGCCCATTTCTTCTGTTGGGCCAGCCCACCTGCTGGGTCATAAAATTGCAGCTGACATATTGTTCAAAATGTTTTTTTTTATTATTTCATTAGTATAGAACCCTATACGTACGGGGTAAAAAATATTAATAACTAAAAATTTTAAATCTTTATGTATATATACTTTAGAGGTGTTCCCAACGAACAGTAAGTCATCACGTTTGGCCAAAGTAAGTTCAACTCCTTTGGACAATAAATTGGAAACTACAAAAACATGCATTTCTATCGCATAGCAACCCAATAAAACAATTGATACAATAATGTTTGCAGGTACGTCAAACACGCTTTTCGTCACATCATTTTCACTCTAAAAATCACTTACTATATATTCACATGTAACATTGTTAATTCAAAATATCCAAAAAGAAAATTCAAGATGCGTCCTATAACAACTTCCCAATTTTATGATACTAAACACAATATATATTATTTGGTTTTATTATTATATTATTATCATGTTTATGAGAGATTATCTGATTTGGTTTTCTTTGTAATTATCTCTATTATATTCGTATATATAGTTGATCAAAAATACATACGTCACGGAGTTTTCTTTATTATACATGGTATCATATACTTAAGGTTTTTTCCTTCATCTTTCTCTTTTTCTCCTTCTCGTCCTGTCCAGTGGACGTTTGTACACACATATATATTATTTCACTTTTTTCCAGATCTAGCCGTCGCCGCCGCCTGGCCACGGTCTAGCCGCAACCGATCTTTTTTGATCGCCTAACCTTCACCGATCTTCTTTGATCGCCTAACCATCACCGATCTCTCTTCGATTTGTACCCACACAGTCGTAGCTCCTGCCACCGTAGTCGTAGCCCTTGTCACCATTCCTAGACGCCGCCGGCTGACCACGATCCAACAACAGCTACCGAACATTTTTTATCACCCAACCACCTTCCACCGCTGACCGCGTTCCTGCTATATGTGAGAGCCGATCGTGTATTATTAAATTTTTCATTTTAGTCTGGGCGTCTGATTTTCTTCCGCTCCGATTGTGGGAGAGTATTAGAGATCGAGGATATATAATTAGGGTTTATTATTATATTATTATCATGTTTAGAAGATATTATTTGATTTGGTTTCCTTTGTAATTACCTATTTCGTACTTCTATATATAGTTGCTCAATAACACACAATAACTCCTAGAATTTTCATTATTCTACGTATGGTCCATCGTATGTGATAAATCATGATCTAAAATCCGTTTGTGAAGGTTCATAGGGAACTGCACTTGGGTAAAGACTTCACATAAGGATCATGATCGATATTACCGATATGTCACGGAATAAACTCTCACCTATGAATATGAAGCGCTCTCAACATGTCACGCTTCATGATTTCTTATATGTATATATGTTTTGAAATAAACAGATATACGTAAATGTGACAATATCCCTCTACAAACTTCAAAAAATATGTATATACCAAGCCTAAAATATAAATTATATAAAGCTAAAAATATCAAATATACCCATTGGTCGCTTGAATCGTTTGCCTTAGTTCCTCGTGATTAACCTAGATATAAAGAAAAAGACACTTAAGAAACACATACAAATTAGGTTATATAGTTTTTTAATTGGCATACTTATGTGTTGCACGAGCCATTTAAGTGAAGTGAGCATCCTTTGTTTTCTGCTTATAGTTTATTTACCACATATATGAAAACCCGAGGGGGGGGGGGGGGTGCTTGTTCCAACTATTTTAATTGTCGCATAAACACTTGGTAATAACGTCTTCTATGTGTAACTATTTTAATCGTATTACACGAAACCAAGCACAAAAATCTGTTGATATCGGAATTGTAATTATCCTTTGTAAGGAAATAACAAGCAATTGTCGCATAAACACTTGGTAATAACGACTTTTGAAGGTTTACGCACCCTTACAATCTACATGGTTGACTTGATGTTTTATATTCCGTCATATATATCATAATGAGTTGTAATGAGTGATAATGGGTCATCATTAGTCATAACAGGCCATAAGGAGTCTTAGCAGCTCATTCTCTCACTGACGGACTAGCGACGAACGTTATAAATTTACTTTTGATTTTTTAGGATTATGTCACTTTAGTGACGGTTCAGCCACGAATCTTTAAGCTAGGAAATCAATTTTATTTTACTTTTTATGTTTTGACCTATTCTAAACAAAAATTAATTTTTTCAATTCTAATAAATATAACTTCTTTCGACCGTGAAACAAAGAGAATAAAGTCGGGGCCGACGCTGACAGGGAGGTCAGATATATGGTCGGAGACGCACGTATTTGTAACTTTACGTCCGCCTCCGCCGATAATGTGACACGTGGCCTGTTCTGATTGGGGGAGAGTACTGTCGTCCCATGTGTTTAAATACATGCTATCAAAGGTGTCTGCAAATCAACATCACAAATCCAGAACACTTGAGATGTATAATACTAAACTTCATAATTGCTGGAAAAGATGACTAACTTGGGTCATTTACATGCTTCGCAAACATCTTGGATTCAAGATAAGGCTGCTAAAGAAATCAAAGAAGCAACAAGAATGAGAAACAATATCACAAATGTTGAAGAATTTGCGAACAATGTGAGTGAAGAAAGACTAGAAAAGATGTATCTTCATGCAAGTTTGAACAAAACTCTCAAAACTTATCATGCAGTGCCAGTGGTATGCAATCTCAAATAATCATCAATTTTTCATACTTTGACTTAACCCAGGCTTTGACTAATTAAAAACATTGCCTTTCAACTTGAAAATTGTACCAACTGATTTGATTTTGCAAAACATGTAAATCAAGCATTTTTCATAATCTTAGATCAAAAGTTTCAGTTTAGTGGGACAACTGAATATCTTATATAATATATTACAACTAAATTTTGCAGCTTCCTATAATCATGACATCTTAATGGATATTCTAGGTGATGGAACATTCACATTTGACCGGGACAAATGCGAGATCAGAGAAAGGTCTCAAAGCTATGAATTTTCAACAAAAGTACAAAATGATGTTTAATCTTCACCTTGATGGTGATACGAAGCTGATGCATGATTTATCGGACTTGTATTTGGAGCAAATAGACACATAGAAGTGGACTAGAAAAGGGTTTAAGGCATGACTTTTATTATGTTTGGAGTTATACGGGGCATAAGTAATATTGGACATAAACATCTCAACAGGCCAAACGCTTCATAGGCGGTTTTTCCAACTCCCGGGACCCAATTTCTCATCTAGAGCTCCAATTTTGAAATCAACGGTTTTTCCCCAATTTTAACGATTCTATTTTTTCGTTGGTTTTTTAAAATGTGTGAATCTTTGAAAATAATTATCCGTTTATTTCATGTGGATCTTTGAATTATTCGTTTATTTAGACGATTAATTTCATTCCTAGGGTACCCTTTCATAACTAGTATTTTAATCTATCTCATTTGTCGCAAAATTGATCACACGTTTTAATCATTCAATGAATTTATAAATTTATAAATAATTAATATATATCAAATATGATTACATTAACAATTTTATATAAATAATTTTTTTATTAAGACAATTTAGAAGGTTAAAAAATTACTCGTTATTAATAAAATACAGGTCCATTTCAACTATTTTAACATAAACAAGTTATAAAAAGTGAATTCAAGGATAAAGAAGATAACCACTCTGTAACCACTCTCATTACTAATATCAACCATCAGATCATATTTTTATTAAATCCTGGCCGTGTAAATCGAAAATTTCCTATTGACAGTTATCAAGTTTTCATGCCACGACCTCCACTCCCCCCACGTCCCCTGAAAGTCGGTAACCTCCGCCTACAACCGATTTAGGGCACACAAGTAGAGAGAGAGAAAGAATCAGAGAGGCAAAGTCTCTTTCTTCCCACGCTCCTATCCTCACCACCGGAGATCAATCTGGAAATTACTCTGATTACGACGATGAAGTTGCCGTTGATTCAGATATCGTCCATGACGAACCTGCAAAAGTCGGCGAGGATGAAGGAGAAGGGGAAGGCGAAGATCTTTTTGACGATTAACCGTAATCCTTTTACCTTTAAAAACCCTAATTTTTTTCAAATCTTTTTTGACACAGTACCGATTTACATGTTCCATTCCCTGTTAGTTTGTATGTTCCATTTACAATAGTGATCAAACTGCATAAGATTTTTTTCTTGCAACTATTAAAGTTTAAACCCTAATTAAAGATCTTTATAAGTTTTTATTTGATGTGTAATTAAGATTTTTGTTTAACTTTTGCTTTATCCATATGGGATTAATTTGAATAAAGTCATTTTTTATCATGTTCAGAAATTTAGTTGGAAATTTATAGATAATATTTAATTAATGTTTTACCATGTTCATTAAACCAAGAAAAGGATTACTGCTGTTTTTAATGATTCGAAATTCATAGAATTATATACAATTAGCACGGGTAATTCAACCATTCATCATAACCTATAGTCTCTTATTTAAGTATTTAGATATTATTATTGTGAAATATAGTCTTTTGTATTCCTTATCCCAATTAACGCATTATTTATTAATTGTTTTAAAAAAACAAAAAAAGTACCAAAATCCATTATGACCGGTCATCCATTTACAGTGCATAGGTGATGAACTTTCTTAAAAAGACAATAACTGAAATCCATCCACATGATTATCAAACCAATATTCGTTTGCTTATTCAATTATTCACCCCTTAATTTCTAGTCTTTTTTTTTCTTTTCTTTTTGAACGACAATAAACTTTATTAAAAACTTAGATCTAGCAAGTTGCCAGAATGGAAACATAAATTTTTGTAAAAATAATTAGAAAAGGATACTATTAAAGTAGTTTTTTTGTACTGTATAACCATTTTGTAAGGATATAAAGACATATTGCTTTGGTCACTATAATCCAACAAATATTATAAGAAATCGCCAGTGGTTTTTTTTCAATGACTACCTACTCCTCTCTTACTGGCTGCCGGCCGGCCAGAATATGTAAAATAATATTTTAAAAATAAAAAGAAACTTTGATTATAACAAATGCAGAAATCGCTATAAACAACTGCTCCACTCACACAGTTTAATTACTTATATATTACGGTAACTAAGTTAGAGACGGTTAAATGAAAATTATGAAATAATTGATATATTAAATACAACCTATGCATGCATGTTCATTTTGAACCACATGATCCATCTTTAAACAACTTTTCAAATTGTACCGTTTGACCCGTTAGAGGAAAAATACTAGAATCGGCCCATTTTAAGTAAACAGTTTGTAATTGCCACCTCAACTTGTTCTTCCTAGTTACAAACCTTGCACCATCTTTTGCAAGGCTTCCACAACAAGAGTATCAGACGATACATAAATCAGGTTCTTTGTTATCACCTTCTAAGTTACCATGAAAGCAGTGGCAGAGCCAGGAATTATTTGTGATGACTCAATCGATTATAACCTCAGGGACCATCAGTGTAATTAGTTCTTTGGATAACAAACTATTATAGTGATTATAACTTGCACATTAATAATTCTAATTTCAGAAGCATAGAAAGAAATATTTGTGAAGACTCAATCGATCTCTTTTGATATGTTACCCAATGTGTCTAACCCCTTAATTTCTAGTCTTTTTTTTTCTTTTCTTTTTGAACGACAATAAACTTTATTAAAAACTTAGATCTAGCAAGTTGCCAGAATGGAAACATAATTTTTTGTAAAAATAATTAGTAAAGGATACTATTAAAGTAGTTTTTTTGTACTGTATAACCATTTTGTAAGGATATAAAGACATATTGCTTTGGTCACTATAATCCAACAAATATTATAAGAATTCGCCAGTGGTTTTTTTCCAATGACTACCTACTCCTCTCTTACTGGCTGCCGGCCAGAATATGTAAAATAATATTTTAAAAATAAAAAGAAACTTTGATTATAACAAATGCAGAAATCGCTATAAACAACTGCTGCACTCACACAGTTTAATTACTTATATATTACGGTAACTAAGTTAGAGACCCGTGTATTACACTCGTTGAATGAAAATTATGAAATAATTGATATATTAAATACAACCTATGCATGCATGTTCATTTTGAACCACATGATCCATCTTTAAACAACTTTTCAAACTGTACCGTTTGACCCATTAGAGGAAAAATACTCGAATCGGCCCATTTTAAGTAAACAGTTTGTAATTGGTTACAATTGTTTGTGTTTCATCTCTAAACATGTTTAGGAAGGGCACATCGTATCGTTATAGCCGAAAGAGTTGTGCTCAATTAGTCAATTTTATGCAGAGGATGAGTGGCATAGCCACACTCACAAAAGTATGAATATTAAACTTTTTTATTTTAATGTGCAAGACTCAAGAGTTTTGAGTGGCTTGCCGTCTATAAATCAGTTAAATACGTTGATTTATTTGTGATTTTTTTAACTATTTTTATTTTTATAACATATATGTGTAATTTGTTAGAAAAAAACTTTTTAAATGGGTATTTTTGTTATAGGACATGGAAGATGCTGCTCGCTCGGCGTGCATTTTGGAAACAAGAAAGACTGCTCCAATATTGTGTTTGGTGGATAAGTGAGCGGTGTAGTTCACTTATCTCCATTTTATTTTAGTCACATGAACCCTAATTTTTTAATCTTTCCACACTATTTTCCTAATAATATGTGTTTTTTTTCCTTTAACAGGTATTAATAGGTGGATGACATAATCACATGATGGGTTTGTTTGATATAAATCCGGAACCTATGTACCCGGTTCTTACCGGTTCCGGTTCCAAGTCCGGTTCTTGGTTGAAAATCCGGAACCTATGTTCCCGGTTCCAGTTTTTCAAGAACCGGTTCGGTTCCGGAAGAACCGGTTTTCGGGAAGAACCGGTTCCGGTTACTTGGGCGGTTCCGGTTTTTTTGTTCACCTCTACCTGCTTGTGCAGCCCAGTTGACGTGAGAGCCCAAGAATGAGCCTACCAATTTGAACGTGATGTTGCTTTAATTTCAATTGTAGCTCACATAATTACTCCCAACATTTTCTTTTAGTACACCCAACTTATATTTTTGTTGATCATTCAAATCATTTCAAACTGACAATATCCCTGGCTCATTTTCTCGTTTTAGCTCCTTTTACTTCTTTAACCTACAAAATATATAAACCGGTCAAAGTAAATTGCATCATATATAATTAGTATTAAAAACATATAATATACATTAGCACGGGTAATTCAACCATTCATCACAACCTATAGTCTCTTATTTAAGTATTTAGATATTATTATTGTGAAATATAGTCTTTTGTATTCCTTATCCCAATTAACGCATTATTTATTAATTGTTTTAAAAAAACAAAAAAAGTATTTCTGATCAATCTAAAATTTTCTTTTAAGTTTTAACCAAAATCCATTATGACCGGTCATCCATTTACAGTGCATAGGTGATGAACTTTCTTAAAAAGACAATAACTGAAATCCATCCACATGATTATCAAACCAATATTCGTTTGCTTATTCAATTATTCACCCCTTAATTTCTAGTCTTTTTTTTCTTTTTTTTTTGAACGACAATAAACTTTATTAAAAACTTAGATCTAGCAAGTTGCCAGAATGGAAACATAAATTTTTGTAAAAATAATTAGCAAAGGATACTATTAAAGTAGTTTTTTTGTACTGTATAACCATTTTGTAAGGATATAAAGACATATTGCTTTGGTCACTATAATCCAACAAATATTATAAGAATTCGCCAGTGGTTTTTTTTTCAATGACTACCTACTCCTCTCTTACTGGCTGCCGGCCGGCCAGAATATGTAAAATAATATTTTAAAAATAAAAAGAAACTTTGATTATAACAAATGCAGAAATCGCTATAAACAACTGCTGCACTCACACAGTTTAATTACTTATATATTACGGTAACTAAGTTAGAGACGTGTGTATTACACGCGTTGAATGAAAATTATGAAATAATTGATATATTAAATACAACCTATGCATGCATGTTCATTTTGAACCACATGATCCATCTTTAAACAACTTTTCAAACTGTACCGTTTGACCCATTAGAGGAAAAATACTCGAATCGGCCCATTTTAAGTAAAGAGTTTGTAATTGCCACCTCAACTTGTTCTTCCTAGTTACAAACCTTGCACCATCTTTTGCAAAGCTTCCACAACAAGAGTATCAGACGATACATAAATCAGGTTCTTTGTTATCACCTTCTAAGTTACCATGAAAGCAGTGGCAGAGCCAACAATTATTTGTGATGACTCAATCGATTATAACCTCAGGGACCATCCGTGTAATTAGTTCTTTGGATAACAAACTATTATAGTGATTATAACTTGCACATTAATAATTCTAATTTCAGAAGCATAGAAAGAAATATTTGTGAAGACTCAATCGATCTCTTTTGATATGTTACCCAATGTGTCTAACCCCTTAATTTTAACACCTCTATGCACGATAAAAAATTTCACCATTTGTTGCATAAATTGATTAACATTTTCTAGGTAAAGAGCCATAACAAGATCCATATTTTCATGAGTAAGTTTTTTAGCCATAACATGATCCGTATTTTATGCAAAAAATTATCTATAAAATGAATATTAACATTGGCAACTTGTTTTGTAAGAGCAACACACCTATCCTTATTTTGAACCACATTTTGTGAATGATTTTTAACCAACTATACTTAATAGTGATTAGGGAGAAAGGAGCACCACTCCCTCATCTCATTACCACACAACCTAAGCCGGTGGCTTCCCTGCCAACCGGTTGGCAACTGTTTTTTGAAAATGAATGAAGGTTCGCAACTTGGCATTTTAATTCATAAAATATGACAAAAGTACATTAATGGAAACTAACCACCAATTGTAGAATATGCTGAAGAATATTAAAAAAAAAAGTTGACCAAGACCTTTGGTTGAAATGTCTATAAACTACTAACAGAATCGTTCTTTTTTTCTCCACTCATATCTTATCTTCCTCTCTTACATACAGACCAGCTACTCCATTCCCCTTTTACCTCTTCACTGTTAACAATGGCTGCTGAAACCATGACCACTGAACTCATCAAAGTCGTTTTTCAGAAGCTGTCCGATGAAGCCACGAGGCGATATGTTCGTGCTCAGGGAATTCACAACGAGCTGAAGGAACTTGAAAGCACTTTGTCCAGGATCCAAGATCTGCTTAATGATGCCTCACAGAAGGAGGTGACAGATAAACCTGTCAAACAATGGCTGAATGGTCTCCAACATTTGGCTTACGATATCGACGATGTACTCGACGATTTAGCTACCGAAGCTATGCGTCGTGAGTTGATCACCAGCAAGGTAAGAAGCCTCATCCCAACTTGCTGCACAAAATTATCACTAAGTCATAGGTTGTCTCCCAAGATAGATAGTGTTAATAGGGAGTTACAAAGTCTAGAAAACCAAAAGTCTGATCTTGGTTTGATTAAGAAATTAGATGAAAAGCCAAAAAGTACTAGTAGAAGAAACGAAACCTCTTTGCCAGATGCGTCTACTGTAGTTGGACGAGAACGTGAGATAGAGGAATTTCGCAATAAGTTGTTGAGGGATGAGGCATCTGAGGAAAAGTTTAGCATAGTACCCATAGTTGGTATGGGTGGGGTTGGTAAGACCACTCTAGCTAGGCTTTTGTTTAATGATCCACTGGTGGACGATCATTTTGAACTCAAGGCGTGGGTGTGTGTTTCTGATGATTTTGATATAGTTAAGATAAGCGATGCCATCTTTAAATATGTGACTATAGAAAACAAGGAAGAAAACAATGAAAAAAACAAGGAAGAAAACAAAAAAAAAACAGATTTAAATCAGCTTCAAATGGTTCAGATGGCCCTTATAGAACAATTTAAGAAAAAACGATTTCTTCTAGTAGTTGATGATGTGTGGAGTGAAAACGATGACGATTGGGAAAACCTAGTGCGCCCGTTTCATTCATGTGCTCCTGGAAGTAGGATAATCATGACAACTCGAAACGATAAATTGCTCAAAAGTCTGGGTTTTTATCATCTGGATCGTCTAAAGAGTTTGTCACATGAAGATTCTTTATCTTTATTTGCTATACATGCATTAGGTGTAGATAACTTCGAATCACACGCAACACTTAAACCACACGGTGAAGGTATTGTGAAAAAGTGTGATGGTTTGCCTTTGGCTTTGAAGGCAATTGGAAGGCTGTTGAGGACAAAAACAGACAGAGAAGACTGGAATGATGTGTTAAATAGTGAGATATGGGATTTAGAAAATAGTGATAAGATTGTTCCAGCTCTTAGGCTAAGTTACCATGATCTTTCTGCAGATTTGAAGCAATTGTTTGCATACTGCTCTTTGTTCCCTAAGGACTTTTTATTTAACAAGGAGTTAGTCTTATTATGGATGGCAGAAGGGTTTTTGAACCCATCAAATGCAACCAAGTCACAAGAACGCTTGGGCCATGAATATTTTGAAATTTTGTTATCAAGGTCATTTTTTCAACATGCACCTAATAAGGAATCATTGTTTATGATGCATGATCTCATGAATGACTTGGCCACCTTTGTTGCCGGAGAGTTTTTTATAAGGTTTGAAAATCATGCGAAGACGGGGAAGGAAACTTTGGCAAAGCACCGCTATATGTCATTTATTCGTGAACATTATGTAGGCTACAATAAGTTTGAGGCATTTAAAAGAGCTAGAAGCTTGAGAACAATGCTTGCAGTATATGTCGGGGTAGATAATGGTCGGAACAAATTTTACTTATCCAATAAAGTTTTGGTTGATTTACTTCCTGAGTTAGCACTACTAAGGGTTCTTTCTTTGAGTCATTTTGAGATAAGTGAGGTACCGGAGTGCATCGGTAATTTGAAGCATTTGCGGTATCTTAATTTATCTAAAACTAGAATAAAAAAGTTACCAGAGAATGTGGGCAATCTTTATAATTTACAAGCATTGATTCTTTTTGGTTGTAAAAGTTTGACTAAGTTGCCTAAAAGCTTCTTAAAACTAAAAAAATTGCGGCATTTTGACATTAGGGATACTCCGCTTTTGAAGAAGCTCCCCTTAGGGATCAATGAGTTAAAAAGTCTTCATACTCTCACCAAGATCATCATTGGAGGAGACAATGGCTTTGCAATAACCGATCTTAAGTGCTTTAAGAATCTCCATGGGATAATTTCTATTGAGGGATTGCAAAGCGTAATGCGTGCACAGGAGGTGAAATTATCTCTAAAAGAGATTTCTACATTGGAGTTGAAATGGGTTGAAGTGTTTGATGGTTCACGAAGGGGTTCACTTGAGAAGGAGGTTCTCAATGAACTGAAGGCTAATAATGATAGGTTGAAAGAGCTTGCAATTGTGTCATATGGG
The DNA here is from genome assembly GCA_023525975.1 of Smallanthus sonchifolius. NCBI lineage: Eukaryota > Viridiplantae > Streptophyta > Magnoliopsida > Asterales > Asteraceae > Smallanthus > Smallanthus sonchifolius. Next base: position 1,640,983 of record CM042042.1, read on the forward strand.
GGAACAGAGTTTTCAAGTTGGGTTGGTGATCCCTCTTTTCATGAGTTGGTTAATGTGTCAATACGTGGTTGTAGAAGATGTACTTGTCTACCGTCACTTGGGCAGCTACCTTCACTTAAGGAGTTGTTTATACAAGGCATGGATGAGGTTAAACACATAGGTTTGGAGTTAAGTGGAACCTGTGATGTTGCTTTCCCTTCCCTTGAAACTCTTAGGGTTGAAGATATGTCGGGTTTGGAGGTATGGTCAACCAATAGCAAGGTAGTGTTTCCATGCCTTCGAAAGTTATGTATAGAAAAATGTGGCAATTTGGCTGACATCTCACTTGAAGCACTACCTTCACTAAGGGTTTTAGAAATAAATACATGTGGTGATGGTGTGTTGAGAAGTCTGGTTGAGGCAGGTTCATCAATCACAGAGTTGAAAATAACATCTATTTCAGGACTTACGGATGATGTGTGGAGAGGTGTTGTAAAGTATCTTGGGGTAGTTGAAGATATAACAATCAAAGAGTGTAATGAAATAAGGTACTTGTGGGAATCAGAAGTAGAGGCAAGTAAGGTTCTTAAGAGTTTAAAGAAACTGAACGTATGGAGATGTAATAATCTGGTGAGTTTAGGAGAGAAAGAGGAGGATGATACTTTAGAGAGCAACCTCCTATCATCTCTTAGGATGTTGGAGATAAGGTTTTGTAAAAGAATGGAGCGTTGCTTTTGTCCAAATAGCAATAACATTGAGAGTTTGGAGATCAATTGGTGTGGTTCAATTACACGTGTCTTCTTCCCAGCGACATCACCATTTAAAGGAGGAGGAGGGCAGAAGCTCAAGTCACTTTTCATAAATGGTTGTGAGGAAGTAATGGAAAAGATCAACAACACAAGCATGCCAATGCTTGAAGTTCTATATATACTCAGATGGATAAATCTAAAATCAATAGTTCAGTTGAGTAATTGCATTCACCTCACCCAACTGATTATAGACAGTTGTCCAGGTATTGAGTCATTTCCAGACCTTCCACTATCAAACCTCACCCTCTTGTCAATAAAAGATTGTAATAGTCTGGAGTCACTGCCTCATCTATCGAATCTCACGATGTTAAAGGATCTGCAAATCATTGAGTGTAGAAGTATGGATTATTGTGGGCCTTGGCCTCCAAATTTGTGTTCACTTGAAATAGGGGCCTTGAAAAAGCCCATCACAGAGTGGGGCCTGCTGCAGAATTATCCAGCTTCCCTTGTTAACCTAACTTTATCAAATGAAGATGGGGTGAGTAATTTTAGTGAATTATCCCACATTTTCCCTTCTTCTCTTACGACACTTTCCATACGATGGTGTGATAATCTGGAATCACTTTCAATGGGACTCCAACATCTCGAATCCCTTCAACATCTCATTATTGTGGGTTGTCCAAAGATGAAACATCTACCAGAGACGTTGTTGCCTTCACTTTTGAGATTGTATATCTTTCGATGCCCAGATGTTGAAGAAAGGTGTAATGGAAGAGGGTCCCACTACTGGCCCCTCATCTCTCATATCCCCTGCATCGACATAAGGTACTTGTTTATTAAATACCCTCTAATTTCCATATGAATAAATTAAATATATTTGAACGTCTTTGACAAACTGGTAATCTCATTCTTGTGTTTTTATTTCTAATTCATGGACAAGTTGATGTAAATACTAATCAATACAATCATCTCACTTTCTATTAAATAATCGATTCAAAAAGGAACACTCAAATATCCAAAATAAATGTTGAACTAGGACTTGTTGCTTAAAACCTAAAAATTGAATAAAGGATGATAATAATTCACTTGTAAATTTCTGTTTTTCTGACAATATTTGATTGAAATGTTGGAAATGCAAAGTGTAGAATGAATATGATTAAGTGGATTTTGACACAACTGAATATGATTCTTTTTTATTTTAAATATTTGTGAAATTGTTGCAAATACAGATCTTGGTTATTGATATTTTCTTCACTTGTAAAATTCTGTTATTATTTATGATCTGATATTTTCTTTTCTTAGTTCAATTAGACACGTGGTTAATATTTATTTCACATTGAATTTCGGTTTGAAAATTTCAAGAATCTGTTCAAATTAGAATGCATATGTTGGTTCAATGATTCATTTTTAGAAATTACATTAAAAACATGCCTTTCAACATGAAAATTATACCGACTGATTTGCTCTTGCAAAACATGTAAATCAAACAGTTTCCTCGTTATCTTAGATCAGAAGTTTCAGTTTAGTTCGACAACTGAATAACTTATATATTACAACTAAATGTTGCAGGAGCCCCTGGGAAACATATGATGAGGACTAGTATTGAGAGATTTTAGCAGCAACTAACAATCGAAGTATAGATAAAAGTGTAAGTTCATTTGAGCCAACAGCATTTGTACATCCCACAAATTCACAATATAACTACCAGGTTTTTATTATTGGTTTTCATGATATAACAAAGGATTTATTAAAAAATATTTAAATACCAGACCGGAGGCTAAGTTACAAAAAGCGTCAAATATCTGACCAAGACTAAACAAATGCACAAGAGACGAGATGATTTCTGGTAAGCAGATATTTTCTTCACTTGTAAAATTCTGTTATTATTTTTTTTACAATATTTGATTTATGTCTTACTCTGATGTTTTCTTTTCTTAGTTCAATTTTATTTCAATTAGACATGCGGTTAATATTTATATCACATTGACTTTAGGTTTGAAAATTTCAAGAATCTGTTCAAATTAGAATGCATATGTTGTTGTTTGTTCAATGATTCATTTTTAGAAATTAAACTAAAAACATGCCTTTCAAAATGAAAATTATACCAACTGATTTGCTTTTGCAAAACATGTAAATCAAACAGTTTCCCTGTGAATCTGTTCAAATTAGAATGCATATGTTGTTGTTTTTTTCTTCATAGCAAATTTTATATTCCTTTTTATAGTTTCTTCAATTGAGTTTGGTTCAATGATTCATTTTAGGAATTACATTAAAAACAGGCATTTCAACATGAAAATTATACCAAACATGTAAATCAAACATTTCCCTCATTATCTTATATCAGAAGTTTCAAATTAGTGGGATAACTGAATAACTTATATATTACAACTAAATTTTGCAGCTACCCACAACCATGACATCCTAAAGGATCTTCTGGATGATGGAATAATCACAGATGAAAGGTCTCAACAAAAGTATTGAGAGAGTTTAGATAAAAATGTAAGTTCCTTTGACCCAACAACATTTGACCACCCCATAATATAACTACCAGGTTTTGATTGTTGGTTTTCATGATATTTAAATATCAGACCAGAGGCTAAGTTAACAGAAAGGGTCAAAGTGGTTGATGAGTTCGTTTATTAGCTGATCCAGACCAAGACTAAACAAATGCACAAGGGACAAGATGATTTCTGGTAAGCGGATACTTTTCCCCATAAAAGTTGTGGGTGGAAAATGGGAGGGTTGGGTAACGAGTCAAAACAGGTCCGGGTTAAAAAAAATGGTTAACTTTTTAGTCGGGTTGAAACGGGTCAGGTTGGGTCAGGTAAAACAGGTCCAGGTTAAAAAAATGGTTAACTTTTTATTTTCTTTTAACCCTGTTTTTGCTAACTAATCTTTTAACTATGATTACAAATAATATGCTATTTATAACAGTAGTCTAAACTTCTTTTAATAGAGCATTTAGAAGGTATTATGATTTTTTAGCAACCCATTTGACGGCCCTGCCCATTTGACTAGTTATTTTTTAGTTGATTTTTCAACTTCAAGATCCACATCTTTAATGGAAGAAGTTTTTTGCAGCATTCTTGTTAAAACTGAATTTAATAAGCAATGGGTTTGGCCACTAATGTCAAAGTGTAATGTTTGACCCTTGAATTTTTAAAATTGCAGTTGAAGAAAGAAGACATGCTATCAAGGTGTCTGCAAATCAACATCACAAATCCAAAACACTTGAGATGTATAATACTAAACTTCATAATTGCTGGAAAAGAGGGCTAACTTGGGTCATTTACATGATTCAAGATATGGTTGCTAAAGAAATCAAAGAAGCAACAAGAATGAGAAACAATATCACAAATGTTGAAGACTTTGCAAACAATGTGAGTGAAGAAAGCCTAGAAAAAATGAAGTATCTTCATGCAGGTTTGAACAAAACTCTCAAGACTTATCATGTAATTCGAGTGGAATGCAATCACAAGTAATTAGCAATTGTTCAAACTTTGACTTAACCCGATCTTTGACTAATGAACATGGTTATTAGTAGTTATTGGAGTCAGAGGTTCTAAAATAATTTTCAAGGATTTTATGCATTGAAAATACACTTTGAGTAACTTTACATTCTGAAAGGTAATAAAAAAAGTAAAGTAATACAAATGTTTCAATTTTTCATATGCTCTTGTTTACTAGTATGAAATGTTTAGGTGGAAATAATACCATCATAGGCCAAGTTTGTATGCTTTGCAGATGGTGTTGACGTATTGATGGTTAAGATGTGAAGAATGGGGATACTGTAGCTTATCATCCATATGCAATAGGAAGGATCAAGTTTGATGATGCACATGAGTTTAAACCAAAAAGATGGTTTCTACACAATGGTTGCTTTCATCCTCTTAAGTTTACAGCTTTTCAGGTTTGACCATTTCCTTTTCGTTTAGATCACCAACTGAAGCCTTGATTTGTAAAATTATATGTGGTCAAGTTTAATAGTCAACCTTCAAGTTATGTCATTTGACCAAAGCAAAAGTATCATAGAATGTTATGGTTTTGACTTTTGACATGATTTAGTGTTTTGATATAGAAAACACAAGCATGACAGAATTTGGAGATCTTCGGTTCTATTTTGTTAAGTTGCTTCATTTTCAAGCTAAACAATGAATACAAAATGGCAAAGTACAAAATGATGTTCAATCTTCACCTTGATGGTGATACGAAGCTGATGCATGATTTATCGGACTCGTATTTGGAGCAAATAGACACAGGGAAGTGGACTAGAAAAGAGTTCAGGGCATGACTTCCATTACGTTTGGAGTTATTCGGGGCATAAATAATGGACATAAACGTCTAAGCGGGCCAAACGCTTGGACAAACACCATAGGCTGGTTTTTCCAACTTTCGGGACTCAATTTCTCATCTAGAGCTCCAATTTTGAAATCACCGGTATTTCCCCAGTTTTAGCACTTCTATCTTGTTTCGTTGGTTTGTAAAAATATGTGAATCTTTGAATTAAATAATTATTCATTTATTTAGACAGTTAATTTCTTGTGAATCTTTCAATTAAATAATTATTCGTCTATTTGAAATATCCGCCCAATTTAAAATTACCTTATAAAAGTGAGCTTGATGTATTTGATTTCTTATTTAATACATTTTTTTTAAGTATAAAACACATATTAAATCACAAGAAAAGAAGGACGATTACAATAAAGTGGCAGGTAAACGGGAAGTAAATTGCGCCGCAATCCCCTTTTGAATAGCAAAACTGATCCTACTAAAAACAAAGCTTTGGGTCTTGGTGGCCGAAATACTACTATGCACGACTCTCTAAACCCTGTTTAATAATTCCACTGCCTTCGGTGCTAGGAAACCAAAAGTATCAAAAGCAAAAGGGATAAACACGTGTTGGTTCTCTAAGCAAGCTTTTTCGTGTTTAGCAACTTTGCCTGATTCAACCTTTAACGCAGCATGGCCCACAACAACCCCGTTGTCGCTGATCCCCACAAGAAGAACCAAAGCATGTTGGACTTTAGGGGGGACGGTGTCCTTATTAGAGAAACCGCTAAGATCTAAATCAGGAAGGGACATGTGTAAGCGATCCATCGCACATCTATAATCAAAGTCTAAACCATCAATATCACAGCCCCGAAGAATGTGGTCTTGTAAACTCCAAGATTGTGTCCTCGAGGCCACAAATGCATAAGTGGATTCATCGGATAAAGTATTGATGCAAGCTTCTCTTCCATGCTTGGTGCCTCGATGATGGTACGATTATCAGAGACATTAAAGAGGTGGTTAAAGCCCTAACTATTATCAGGTCGAAGGGCCCTGTTTGGGCCTTGAACTCAACATCAAGAAAACATAAGTTTTTTGGCCGTCGTGCAATGGGGTGAAGGCGCAAGATGGTTTGTTCCCTTGTGGGATTGGGAGGCCGATGCTGGGTGTGAAACTCCTTGGGGGCGCCGTTAGTCGAGATGTAGGGTTCATCAGTAATTTGGCTGTGAAAAGGGCTTCTTGTGCAGTGGAACTGATGAGATGTCTCCCAACCATCAATATCACAGCCCCGAAGAATGTGGTCTTGTAAACTCCAAGATTGTGTCCTCGAGGCCACAAATGCATAAGTGGATACATCCTGAGCCGCACATAAACCCAAACCCCCATAACGGGGTTGGAAGTGATGCCAACCTCCATTGAAAATCCCAAAAAAAAGCACCACCACAAACCACGATATCCTCGATCGCACCACGAAGACCCTTGTCAAAAATAGAAACAGCTTCCCCCACATGTAATGTCCCGGATTTTCCGATGTACCTTTTCCCTAATCGCTTACCGTGTTATTTTAAACTTTAATCTTTATTTTCTTAAATAGTAAATTTTTTTATTTATTTAATATGAATCTAAGGAAAACATTCATATATGTATAAATATATATATATATATATATATATGTATGTTTATTATTTTTTTATCTTTATTAAACAAGATATTATTAAAATTCTTAAAACATATAAGTTTATAATTATATAAATAATTTATAAACTTATTTCTAAAACATTTAAACTTACAAATCACAAATCCTAGAAAATATTTCATAAAATAATAAAGGAAATAAAAACTTATAAAACTTACTTAGTGTTTATAAAAATAAAACATAATTTTTTTATAAAAAGTCCGAGGACTAAAACTGTCAAATGTTGTGTGAGGCCCCAAACCCGGGAGACCTTACTTATTGGATTTACTCATCAACACATAGCACTTTTAAACATAAGACAGTCATTAACACAGCGAAAACGATTTTAAACTTCAACATACACAGCGGAAACATAAACATATCTAATACAAATCGTCTCTAACAACATCAACAAAAAACATAACATAAAACATCAATCGGGATGCCAGACACTGATCTTCGGGTAACTCTTCTCTCTAAGCCAAGCATCCACATCCATCAACTAAACCTGCACTTAACTCATATGCATACTAAAAATCAGCAACGCTGAGTGAGTTCTAACGTTTACTTTAAATTAATTATGCAAAAGATTTGCTAATACATACATACATACTGCCCTTAAGGCAAAACTTTACATAGTACGCTTTTCAAAAACATAATTTAAAACATTCATAAAGTATCCGTCAATTCCTTGTCACTGCTGGTACTGTCCTCGTGATCAATACCGCTTAACCGTCAATTCTTATCACTGCTGGTATTGTCCTCGTGATCAGTACCACTTAACCGTCAATTCATCTTTACTGTACTGCCCTCATGGCTTACATCCATGAACCGACAAGTACCTGGTCAATGCCCCCATGGCTTACACCATGAACCGACACTACCGCTTATCCGTCAATTCTGTTACATACTGGTATTGTCCTCGTGATCAATACCTTCTGGGTCCTCGTGACCCAATGATGTTGTCCTTGCGAGCAACACCACATGACACGATGTTGTCCTCGTGATCAACATCGGGTATTGTCCTCGTGATCAATACCGCTTAACTGGTACATGGGGGATTGCGTAGTCCCCCGAGTAACCGCCGTCACTCATTCCAATTGTACAACTGTTAACGAGCCACCGAGACTCTTACTAATGGGTAGAACCCATATCTGACATCTTGTACAAGTAACATCTGTCCCAAGGACCTTTACAAACTGGTACACATTCCCGAAGGAAAGCTGTTCACTTTATTATTCATAAAACTTTTTGTAATTCTTGTTCATAACTTTCATATATAATATCATGCCTTTGTTTACTGAAAACATACTAGCACATATATCATACATTTGTTTATGTATATAGAAATATAGTAAACGCTTGCCAAATGATATAACTTACTTTACTGAAAACATACTAGCGCATATATCATGCCTTTGTTTATGTATATAGAAATATAGTAAACGCTTGCCAAATGATACATCTTACTTGACTGAAAACATACTAGCACTTATATCATGCCTTTGTTTATGTATATAGAAATATAGTAAACGCTTGCCATAATATAAATATACTTTCCTCAAAACGTACTTTTGCCTCTTTTAAACTTTTCACTAAAACATAGCTTTTCCTTTCAGATTATAATATATAAAATATAATAAACGCTTTACACTAAGTATGCACACCACCCCTAAAGAAGGCAAAAAGGGGATTAGAACTCACCTGGTAAGCTAATTCGGGTTGTCCTAAACAAGGTCCCACAACGTCACTTCCGATCTGAATTGATTAGTTAAATACACATCAGACCACTACCGACTCTAATGGTTTAACTACTCTAACATACTGACTTCACTTAATCAGACCTGATGCCTGCGCACTTAGCAAGTGCGCAGACACTGCTTCCTGCGCACTTAGCAAGTGCGCAGACTTCCCTTCCTGCGCACTTAGCAAGTGCGCAGGTTCCTCTTCCTGCGCACTTAGCAAGTGCGCAGGACCTGCTCTTCGCGAAAAACCCTAACTTTCGCATTCGGGTCTGATCACGTCAAGATCTCAAACCTGTTTGCATTCAAAACGTTCGTTTTCCACTAAGGAACTCATATCTATGTTTATCTTTTAGTTTCATCTGTTCAAACATCTCATTTTCACCCAAAACCCGAAAAACCCAAAAACGAACAAAAACTCAGATCTAGGAGAATCGGTTACCTGTAATCAATTCCTTTTCGTTGCTAAACACTCACGAGACTCTTGCTAATGATCCTTGAGGCTCTAATCCAAAAACCGGGACTTTCTCTCTCTAGGCTCTCTCCCCCCTCTCTCTTTAAAATTCGGAAATGTGGATGGAAATGAGAGCTTTTGGCTGATCTTGAGGCTTATAAGGGCCCAAACTTACCCCTTTCGGCCCATACATCCCGGCCCAAGCCCGCTTCTCTTCTCCTTATTAAAGTTTTAATTTTCTCGTGAATTCTTTCACGCTCTAAAACTCGGGATGTTACAAGTCTATCCTCCTTACAATAGGTTTCGTCCTCGAAACCTGTCATAAGCTATACTGATAGTAAATCACAGAATGGGTGGCATAAACCGTAGCTATGCAAGGCAGCTTGGTCATGAAGGCCATTGTGATTAACTACCGATGAGGATCTAATCTGGGTAATATCTAGTTCTAAGGCTTCTAAGCTGATGGGGCTAACTAATCATTTAAGGAAATAATAACATAAACTTGGCATATCAAAAATAAGAGTTTGTAACGTACCTTACTGAGTCATCTGGTAAACCTTTGATGTGGCCTTGTTGATGTAAGGTTCTTTCTCTGCACCCTTACCCTTTCCGGATCCTCCTGCTTCCGGCTCTTTGCGCTTTCTACAATCTCTGCTCAAATGCCCTGGCTCCCCACAGTTGTGGCACTTAGGCTTCGTCGTGCAGTCACGTGATTGGTGTCCAAACTTTCCACACTTAAAGCAACCCGCTTGCCCATCTCTGCACTCTCTTCCGTGCCTTTTCCCACACTTTCCACACAGACCCTCTGATTCTAACCTTGACCTCCTATCACTAGGACCCTTAAGGTCCTCCCCAGTCCGCTTATCTCTTAGAAGCTTCATAAATGACTTCAGAGGCAACGTCATCATAGACAACCCCGCTCAGAACAACCACCGACTCAAAGGTACTCGGTGTGTTGGCCTTTACAAAGGTACGTATCTTTGGAGGCAACCCTTGAACATAATAATGAATCCTCCTCTCCTATGTGGTTACAAGATGAGGCACCAGGCGTGCCAGTTCATTGTACTTGGAAGTGTACTGTCTGTGAGTCATGAGTCCGGCTTGCAGCGTCAGGAACTCTCTCTCCACCTTGTGGACTTCGTTCTTAGGACAAAACTTCTCAATTACTAACGCTTTCAGATCATTCCACCTCATTAGTTCGACCGCTTGGTCACCCTTTGCCTGCTTCACAGTCTCCCACCAGTGTGCTGCCTCCCCCTTCAGTGACTTAGCTGCGAACATGACCGCTTGATCCGGTCGGCAGTCACTGAGGCGGATGGTGGATTCCATGCCATTGATCCAATCTAAAGTATCAACTGCTTCTTTCTCTCCAATTAGCTCAGGGGGATCACAACCACGAAATGCCTTGTAATCGCACCCGCGAGTAGGCGGTGCAACATTCTCTACCAGAACCGGTCCTCCCGTAGCTGGAAGCACCACTGGCCCTTCAGTGGCTGGGATTACATTGGGGATCTCCTTGGCCCTCCTCAATGCTTCGTCTAGTATGGCTGGTAAGGTTTCCTTCAGCAGTCGGGTAAACTCACGACCGAGAGCTGCTTGTACGACTGGTTCAAACTCAAACGTCTGATCATCTCCTTCCACATGTTCAGCATTGTGTTGGCTGACTACCGTATCAGTATGGGTAGTGTGAACACTCCCCTCAATCTCTTGGTTGATTCAGGTCCCACTGCGGTGGCCTGTACGCCCACCACGTCTTCCTCCTCCACTTCCTCTAGTTCCTCCACATCTAGCCATTTCTAACAGAAAGATAGAGAACAAAAGATTTAATTTCATCATGCTAGGGAATATGTAGAACACATTAAGTAAGGTAAGATGTTAATATACATTGGCCATCTGCAATTAACCATTACATCACTTCTTGTTTTCCATTTATTCGCTTTCATGATTCCACTAAAGCCTCTATTCTTATCTTGACACTCTAACACTAGGAAAGAAACTTTACTTACTATACGCTTCTGATGCTTTGGCTTGAGTTACCCGTTACTGGCATCCGCTACTTGGTCCCATTCTCAGTTTAAGTCTGGACATCGGGGATGTCCAAATCTCTCAAACTATGGCTCTGATACCAACTTGTGAGGCCCCAAACCCAGGAGACCTCACTTATTAGATTTACTCATCAACACATAGCACTTTTAAACATAAGACATTTATTAACACAGCAGAAACGATTTTAAACTTCAACATACACAGCGGAAACATAAACATATCTAATACAAATTGTCTCTAACAACATCAACTAAAAACATAACATAAAACATCAATCGGGATGCCAGACACTGATCTTCGGGTAACTCTTCTCTCTAAGCCAAGCATCCACATCCATCAACTAAACCTGCACTTAACTGATACGCATACTAAAAATCAGCAACGCTGAGTGAGTTCTAACGTTTACTTTAAATTAATTATGCAAAAGATTTGCTAATACATACATACATACTGCCCTTAAGGCAAAACTTTACATAGTACGCTTTTCAAAAACATAATTTAAAACATTCATAAAGTATCCGTCAATTCCTTGTCACTGCTGGTACTGTCCTCGTGATCAATACCGCTTAACCGTCAATTCTTATCACTGCTGGTATTGTCCTCATGATCAGTACCACTTAACCGTCAATTCATCTTTACTGTACTGCCCTCATGGCTTACATCCATGAACCGACAAGTACCTGGTCAATGCCCCCATGGCTTACACCATGAACCGACACTACCACTTATCCGTCAATTCTGTTACATACTGGTATTGTCCTCGTGATCAATACCTTCTGGGTCCTCGTGACCCAATGATGTTGTCCTTATGAGCAACACCACATGACACGATGTTGTCCTCGGGATCAACATCGGGTATTGTCCTCGTGATCAATACCGCTTAACTGGTACATGGGGGATTGCGTAGACCCCCGAGCAACCGCCGTCACTCATTCCAATTGTACAACTGTTAACGAGCCACCGAGAATCTTACTAATGGGTAGAACCCATATCTGACATCTTGTACAAGTAACATCTGTCCCAAGGACCTTTACAAACTGGTACACATTCCCGAAGGAAAGCTGTTCACTTTACTATTCATAAAACTTTCTGTAATTCTTGTTCATAACTTTCATATATAATATGCCTTTGTTTATGTATATAAAATATAGTAAACGCTTGCCATAAAATATAACTTGCTTATTGAAACATAACTTATCATATATATATCATATCTTTGTCTATGTATTAGGAAAACATAGTAAACGCTTGTCAAATGATATACCTTACTTTACTGAAAACATACTAGCACATATATCATGCCTTTGTTTATGTATATAGAAATATAGTAAACGCTTGCCAAATGATATAACTTACTTTACTGAAAACATACTAGCGCATATATCATGCCTTTGTTTATGTATATAGAAATATAGTAAACGCTTGCCAAATGATACATCTTACTTGACTGAAAACATACTAGCACTTATATCATGCCTTTGTTTATGTATATAGAAATATAGTAAACGCTTGCCATAATATAAATATACTTTCCTCAAAACGTACTTTTGCCTCTTTTAAACTTTTCACTAAAACATAGCTTTTCCTTTCAGATTATAATATATAAAATATAATAAACGCTTTACACTAAGTATGCACACCACCCCTAAAGAAGGCAAAAAGGGGATTAGAACTCACCTGGTAAGCTAATTCGGGTTGTCCTAAACAAGGTCCCACAACGTCACTTCCGATCTGAATTGATTAGTTAAATACACATCAGACCACTACCGACTTTAATGGTTTAACTACTCTAACATACTGACTTCACTTAATCAGACCTGATGCCTGCGCACTTAGCAAGTGCGCAGACACTGCTTCATGCGCACTTAGCAAGTGCGCAGACTTCCCATCCTGCGCACTTAGCAAGTGCGCAGATTCCTCTTCCTGCGCACTTAGCAAGTGCGCAGGACCTGCTCTGTGCGCACTTAGCAAGTGCGCACGACCTGTTCTTCGTGAAAAACCCTAACTTTCGCATTCGGGTCTGATCACGTCAAGATCTCGAACCTGTTTGCATTCAAAACGTTCATTTTCCACTAAGGAACTCATATCTATGTTTATCTTTTAGTTTCATCTGTTCAAACATCTCATTTTCACCCAAAACCCGAAAAACCTAAAAACAAACAAAAACTCAGATCTAAGAGAATCGGTTACCTGTAATCACTTCATTTTCGTTGCTAAACACTCACGAGACTCTTGCTAATGATCCTTGAGGCTCTAATCCAAAAACCGGGACTTTCTCTCTCTAGGCTCTCTCCCCCCTCTCTCTCTAAAATTCGAAAATGTGGATGGAAATGAGAGCTTTTGGCTGATCTTGAGGCTTATAAGGGCCCAAACTTGCCCCTTCCGGCCCATACATCCCGGCCCAAGCCCGCTTCTCTTCTCCTTATTAAAGTTTTAATTTTCTCGTGAATTCTTTCGCGCTCTAAAACTGGGGATGTTACATGCTGAAACTTATTTTAAACTAAAAATGAAACTTTAAACATAAAGTGACAGAACCTAGGAACTGCAGGGACCTGTTCTGCCACAAAGCCAATCATCCGAAACCAGGATCAGTCACGAGTTCGATCCCGGCTAGGCCCGTTTTTCTCGCCCCTTCACGCAAAACCGCGATATCGACCGGGTTCGATGAACCTCGAACTCGCCTTCGGCGTGCGACCCTAGCCCTAGGCATTCCAACGCCCGATTTCTACTTTAAACACCGCGTGGGTCGAAAATTTAATGTGTTTTCCCAGCCGAAATCGTCTCAACGGTACGGGTATTTATGACAGGAATTGGCTATAAATACCGACTCATACACCTCAACAACATCACCCTCAATCTTCCTAAACACTCAATTCAAACATTCGTCACCTGCATTCTTCGATTTGGAGCTGCAACCGCCGACGACCACCACAGTCTCATCCTCTCTCAATTCAGCATCATATCAGGTAATTCGAAAGCCCCTCCTCATCGTTTTTGTGCCTCGATCATTTGCCCTCTGTCAAATTACATTGACAGAGGGATTTACACTTCGAATTTACGGGTTATCGATCTAGGGTTCATACAGGGAACAAGGGCGATTTGAGAAGCTGTTTATCTATTTGGTTTTCCGTGAATTAAACTAATGAGACCCGTAGTCGGGAGGTTAGTGCGTGCGTGTTATGCTTCGACCCGGTCAGTGACCCGGGTTCGAGCCTGTCAAGCAGGGCTTTGCCCGTTTTTTTTAACCCATTTTAAGCAGTTTTTAATATTCTTAATAATTTTTATAAAATATGTTAAACTTATATAAACATAAGCACAACTTTTATTTCCACTTTTAAAGTCTGGAAGTATTTTAATTCAATTAAACTTAATTAAACTTATAAAAATAAATCATGTCAAAATAGTTTTAAATGTTCAAAAAAACTATAAAAATACTTATAAACTTTATAAAACTTTCATGGCTACTTAGAAAATAGAAACTTATAAATTTATAAACTTATACACTTTATAAAACCTATATAAACATAAATCTATTGATTTATATAAAACGAGAGAAAATGATTATGCGTTATTTATTTCCTAAATAATAATAAACTTGTAATTTTATTTAAACTTTATAGACTTACAATCAAAAATATAGTTTCGATAAGAAATCCTACTCACCATTTTAAAAGCTTATTATTTATTTAAACTTAAGGTCACATTTTAAAACTTTATTTAACTACAAATTGGTTTAATAATTACTTAATGCTTAAATACTTTAATAAATCATGAAATGATTTATATTGAGTGTTTTCAATTAGATAAATAATTGTCCTTGTAGATAGTTATTTATTTTTAATTATGTATTTTAAAATGATCATTATAAAACCTTAATCCTTTAAATAGCAAGTATCATAATAATTATTAACCTTTAATAATTATTTAGTCTTCCACTTAACTACTATTATCACACCACTTCTAAATACTTAGAAAACTATTTTGATTATTGTTACCTAACTTGTGTAATCAATAATTGCAAAACTTTTAAATAATTAATAAGTGTTCTAAATTATAAATCTATTAAACTTTGATATCCAAAACCTTTATTTGAAACTTGATCCTAACTTTATGCGCACAAATCATTCCCGTGTCCCGTTTGGAACCCTAGTCAATCCCGAATCCTAGATCCTTGTCTTAGACTTTTTACTTAAAACTTTAGACTTATATTCTTAGGCTTGTTGTGAGGATATTCTCCCTCAAAATCTTGCTACACTCAATCCTTGTCGGATACTCTTCATCCAATCCAAGTGAGTATACTTAGCCCCTTTTTCATTTACATTCTTTTGGGGTGAAACATGTTCAAACTTCAAACTTATACAATTCTTGTACAAACTATGTCTATATACTTATTCTTATGTTAAACTTGAGACTTGTATGCTTAGATTAAACTTAAAACTAGCATATTCATTAACTTTGATCAAGCCTATAGTAACAATGATAGATCTATTGCATTTGACCAATCCACCTTGATTGATTGACCCTTCGGGGGGAGCCCTTGGTGATTGTTACTGAATTAAACTTTTAAACTTGAGACTTATAAGGGTAACCTGCGGGTTATGCCTAAACTTGGTTGGAGGGTTGATGTGCACAATGTTTAAGATGCAATGTCCTCATACTTAGATTATAGAATGCATAAATCATAGTGAATTGTAATTCTTTTCAAATACTTGTTAAACTGTGTCAAAACCTTTGTATCTCACCAACTATTTTGTAGTTGACTGATTCTTTCACATGTTTCAGGTTCTACATCATGAGACTTATTTGTGATCACATAGGACGCTTTGGACCTAGACTACTTATCAATTAAACGTTGTATTCTTGTTATGTTTCCTTGTATTGAATCTTAAATTATTTATTAATGAAATATTAAAACTTTAATAGTCAACCTTGTGCTATTGAACAACCGCGTCCGCCCCGACGTATAATCCGCCGTCGGTTGGGGTGTGACAGATTGGTATCAGAGCCTTCGTTATAGGGAATTAGGTTATTAGACACATGACCTAGACTATAACTTAGGAGACCCAAACATGAGTTTTCTCATGTCCTTTACTAGGAATTCTCTCCTCATTCTATTCTTAAATCTTATACGTGAACGCTTGTAGATTCTACGATTCTACTTACCTACGTACTACAAGAGGCTACTACATCGAGGACACGTTCTTAGGCTTTAAGTCTAAGCCACCACTAAACACTCGTCAAGAATATTTAAGTTCTAGATAATGTGTGAGAACTTGTGCGGACCGGAAGGGTGGATACCTGTATTCTGGGAAATTCTGTCAAGGAAAGCATTTCGTATAAATCCAAATCAACCGTTGGACCCGTATGCTTTCCTGGGAATTCTTGGGATGAGTATCCACTTATAGGAATGCATGACTTCTTTAAACATTAGTGAGCTTAGATCTCTCTTCATATGTCAAAGTACTTACTTAGTGATATGCACTAAATGAGTACCATCTCAAATACTATACACTTCATAAATTCATGATTCAAAAACTTTCCTCTGTAACCTTTACTATATGATTCTTATGTTTCGTCTCTTCAAGAATGGTCGCATGACAGCATGCTTACTCGTCATGACCTGAAGGAGTTACCTTCAAGGAGAAATTCTTACGAGATTATACTACATACATAAACTTATATTTATAGATACTACCTAATAAACTTCGTGATCGTTGTATTATAACCCTTAAAACTATGTATTACCCTACAAATTCTTCTATAAAACTTTATTATTTTATAAATATGACACCTAAGAGGTAACCTTTGTATTTTTACCTTACCTCCTTAACACTTGACCAAGTTCCATTTGATAATTAACTCAAAACTTTTGTTACACTTTTATACATCTCAAATTTTTCATACATCCTTAGACTTCATGATCCTTGAACTAACAGCCAATTAAAATTATGTATGGCCCTACAAGTCCTTTTTACAAACTTCATTATTTTATAAACTTTGAACATAAGGGGAAACACTTGTGTCTCATTTCATTTTTCGTCACTCAAGCAAACTTCATTTTATGACTAACTCAAAACTTTGTTACCTTCATACGTCCTTAAAACTTACACATCACCGATTCTTGTAAACAAAACTTAACGTCTTTTAAACCTAAAGTACATTAACAAAGGGATTAGTAACCTGATCGTTTTCCCGCAAGAGAAGAAGCCTACTATAGAATAAACAAGCTCCACGTTTAAGACTCTAAACCCATAATGAACCTCGACATAGTACCATAAACCCAAACATCAGTGACAACAACTGAGAGAAGTTGTAGGCCCATGAGGAAGTTCTGGCTAGGGAAATAGGGTACTTAAGTGAGTCCTTGTGACCACCCCTTCTTCTGGGAATCCTCCTCGTTAGCCCATCAACCTCCAATCAAAACTATTTTTGAAAGTATTACTGTGATAACTCAGTATTATGAATAAAAACCTTTTGAACATATTAAATCAACTTACTTACACACTTTAATTCTCCGTTTAAATTGTATTATGTAAGGGCTAGAAGTCCCAGTTTTGAAACATCTAAATGGAAACTATTTTGAAATTTCACCTTGTCATCATTTACTAGTTTAACTTTCCTTTCATCATTGTAAACTTAACACACCTACCCAAACACTTTCGTCAAAAGCAACTTGCATTAGTACTTGAAATAACTAACACGTCGCATTAAACTGTTCAAACACAATTTAAGCTACTCCATGTTTGACGTATTCTTTTTCAAACATGAGGAACGTATAAGACTTTTAAACTACTCAAGGTTTGACGTATTCTTGATCAAACATGAGGAAAGTGTAAAGACTTTAAACTACTCAATGTTTGATGTATTCTTATTCAAACACGAGGAAACTTTGAAACTCTAAACCTTATCACAATTCTTTCTCTTTGATTATTGAATGACGTTTCTCTCTAAGGGACTTGTTAATTAATGATCACTCTTATGTGAAAACTTTAGTCGTGTGTTAAATAAATTCTTATACTCTTTCTTAATCCACACGCAAATGGAAGGACATATGCGGACTATGCGATGATTTAAATGCTTGCGGGTGCACACGTAAGTATGAAAAATCAACGTATGGGAAGGCATAGTAAACTCTGTCGTGTGCTACGATCTAAGACTTATCGTAAAAGGTAGCCACGGAACTTAGGTACCGTAACAATCCCTAGACGTATTAGTCTACAAACTCAAATCAATACACTATCATCGAATCCATCCTAAGTGATGCATCTCACTTGAAATCCTAAATGGAAATTCAGCAGTTATTCTCTCGAATGCATTCCAGAAAACGAATCTTCCTATATTTCAATGAAACTATATGTTTCGTAGGGAAACTTTTGGCAACCCCAGACTTTGAAAACTTAGAAACTCAAGCGAAATCTTATTCCTATAGATACTTTCCCTTCAGAACTCTAAACGTAACCCAGGGTTTACTTGGAAACGTAAAGTATCTTTCTCATTATCCTTGTGCGTATCATGAACTTAAATCTGGGAAAAACAAAAACTTTCTACTTTAATTTCGGGACGAAATTTCCTAAAGTAGGGAAGACTGTAATGTCCCGGATTTTCCGATGTACCTTTTCCCTAAACGCTTACCGTGTTATTTTAAACTTTAATCCTTATTTTCTTAAATAGTAAATTTTTTTTATTTATTTAATATGAATCTAATGAAAACATTCATATATGTATAAATATATATGTATATATATATATATATGTATGTTTATTATTTTTTTATCTTTATTAAACAAGATATTATTAAAATTCTTAAAACATATAAGTTTATAATTATATAAATAATTTATAAACTTATTTCTAAAACATTTAAACTTACAAATCACAAATCCTAGAAATTATTTCATAAAATAATAAAGGAAATAGAAACTTATAAAACTTACTTAGTGTTTATAAAAATAAAACATAATTTTTTTATAAAAAGTCCGAGGACTAAAACTGTCAAATGCTGAAACTTATTTTACACTGAAAAAGAAACTTTAAACATAAAGTGACGGAACCTAGGAACACCAGGGACCTGTTCTGCCACAAAGCCAATCATCTGAAACCAGGATCAGTCACGAGTTCGATCCCGGCTAGGCCTGTTTTTTTCGTCCCTTCACGCAAAACCGCGATATCGACCAGATTCGATGAACCTCGAACTCGCCTTCGGCGTGCGACCCTAGCCCTAGGCATTCCAACGCCCGATTTCTACTTTAAACACCGCGTGGGTCGAAAATTTAATGTGTTTTCCCAACCGAAATTGTCTCAACGGTACGGGTATTTATGACGGGAATTGGCTATAAATACCGACTCATACACCTCAACAACATCACCCTCAATCTTCCTAAACACTCAATTCAAACATTCGTCACCTGCATTCTTCGATTTAGAGCTGCAACCGTCGACGACCACCACAGTCTCAAACTCTCTCAATTCAGCATCATATCAGGTAATTCGAAAGCCCCTCCTCATCGTTTTCGTGCCTCGATCATTTGCCCTCTATCAAATTACAATGACAGAGGGATTTACATTTCGAATTTACGGGTTATCAATCTAGGGTTCATACGGGGAACAAGGGCGATTTGAGAAGATGTTTATCTATTTGATTTTCCGTGAATTAAACTAACGAGACCCGTAGTCGGGTGGTTAGTGCGTGCGTGTTATGCTTCGACCCGGTCAGTGACCCGGGTTCGAGCCTGTCAAGCAGGGCTTTGCCCTTTTTTTTAACCCATTTTAAGCAGTTTTTAATATTCTTAATAATTTTTATAAAATATGTTAAACTTATATAAACATAAGCACAACTCTTATTTCCACTTTTAAAGTCTGGAAGTATTTTAATTCAATTAAACTTAATTAAACTTATAAAAATAAATCATTTCAAAATAGTTTTAAATGTTCAAAAAAACTATAAAAATACTTATAAACTTTATAAAACTTTCATGGCTACTTAGAAAATAGAAACTTATAAATTTATAAACTTATACACTTTATAAAACCTATATAAACATAAATCTATTGATTTATATAAAACGAGAGAAAACGATTATGCGTTATTTATTTCCTAAATAATAATAAACTTGTAATTTTATTTAAACTTTATAGACTTACAATTAAAAATATAGTTTCGATAAGAAATCCTACTCACCATTTTAAAAGCTTATTATTTATTTAAACTTAAGGTCACATTTTAAAACTTTATTTAAGTACAAATTGGTTTAATAATTACTTAATGCTTAAATACTTTAATAAATCATGAAATGATTTATATTGAGTGTTTTCAATTAGATAAATAATTGTCCTTGTAGATAGTTATTTATTTTTAATTATGTATTTTAAAATGATCATTATAAAACCTTAATCCTTTAAATAGCAAGTATCATAATAATTATTAACCTTTAATAATTATTTAGTCTTCCACTTAACTACTATTATCACACCACTTCTAAATACTTAGAAAACTATTTTGATTATTGTTATCTAACTTGTGTAATCAATAATTGCAAAACTTTTAAATAATTAATAAGTGTTCTAAATTATAAATCTATTAAACTTTGATATCCAAAACCTTTATTTGAAACTTGATCCTAACTTTATGCGCACAAATCATTCCCGTGTCCCGTTTGGAACCCTAGTCAATCCCGAATCCTAGATCCTTGTCTTAGACTTTTTACTTAAAACTTTAGACTTATATTCTTAGGCTTGTTGTGAGGATATTCTCCCTCAAAATCTTGCTACACTCAATCCTTGTCGGATACTCTTCATCCAATCCAAGTGAGTATACTTAGCCCCTTTTTCATTTACATTCTTTTGGGGTGAAACATGTTCAAACTTATACAATTCTTGTACAAACTATGTCTATATGCTTATTCTTATGTTAAACTTGAGACTTGTATGCTTAGATTAAACTTAAAACTAGCATATTCATTAACTTTGATCAAGCCTATAGTAACAATGATAGATCTATTGCATTTGACCAATCCACCTTGATTGATTGACCCTTCGGGGGGAGCCCTTGGTGATTGTTACTGAATTAAACTTTTAAACTTGAGACTTATAAGGGTAACCTGCGGGTTATGCCTAAACTTGGTTGGAGGGTTGATGTGCACAATGTTTAAGATGCAATGTCCTCATACTTAGATTATAGAATGCATAAATCATAGTGAATTGTAATTCTTTTCAAATACTTGTTAAACTGTGTCAAAACCTTTGTATCTCACCAACTATTTTGTAGTTGACTGATTCTTTCACATGTTTCAGGTTCTACATCTGAGGCTTATTTGTGATCACATAGGACGCTTTGGACCTAGACTACTTATCAATTAAACGTTGTATTCTTGTGATGTGTTGCAAAACACACATGCATTTCCCTTGTAGTTCGTGTCGTTTTTGTATAGGTTTAGAGTCGTTTTGAGTCGTTTATGTTTAGTATTGAGTTATGTATTGTTTTGTAGGTAATCGTGTCACTTTGGAGCTCAAACGATCAAGAACTATGAAGAAACGAGCACACGAGACCCCGGGATGAAAACGGAAAAAGTCGGGAAAGAGCCCAACCTTAGAAGAGGCATATCTTGAGCTAGAAAATTAGTTACGGGGCCCATAATATATCGATTTGGGGTGGCTCGACGAGAGGAGTTCAAATCTCCAGGATGTCCTCGCGGTACGCGAGGCGTGATGGTCAAATCCCTCGCGGTACGCGAGGGACCAGTTTTCCTGCGCGACTATTTTGTCTCTGGAGGTACGCGAGAGACTTGCCAGAAACCTCCCGCGGTACGCGAGAGACCCCAGGAACGCGAATTTTGACCTAATTTCAAGGCTAAATAGATTAGGACTCTCCCATTTCTTATTGAAGTCGATTCCAGCCGTCAAGTTAGAGCCTTTTGGCGATTTTGAGGAAGAAGAAGGCTAGTGGAGCAAGGAGTTGGAGTTTTGGAACCCGAATTGGTTATTCGTGATCGTTCGGTTTATGATTCTTCTTCTTTTATCTTTACTTTGTTTAATTGAACCTATGACTATGTTTATGACTTCTGTTTTGGTTGTTTTGAACATGTTTGTTGGCTAGATTTTGCATACTGCCTAGGTTTAAGATGATTGCTTGTTAAAGATTTGATTTTTATCGGTTTTTGAATTCAATTGATGGGTTTATGATTTAGTAAAGATCTTTGGTTGATTATGTATGATGTTAGTGCATGTTTACTGCTGATTGTGTGGTTGTTTATGATTTCCTGCGTTGATTGTGGTTGTCTGCCAGTTTGATCTTCGTTTCGTGGTCATAGATCTTAGGGTTTGTGATTGTGAGTGGTGTCTAGACGTAGTAGCCTTAGGAATTCATAAGTGATTACTGATTAGAAGTGAATGTGTGTCCTAGTTCAATACCCGAGAGGTGAGAATTAGTCGTTTAGTCTTCGTCATTAGGAATCCGAGTGTTAACAGTCTGAGAGGACGTTAGTGTTAGGTGTCTAGTGATTGTAGCTATCCGAATCATAGTAGTTAGCTTGAGATTACCCCGTGCATTCCTTGAGTGTATGGTAGACGGTGAGACTGAGAAGTAATCCGTTTATTAGGGTACTTGTCATAGTTGGAAATACCTGAGAAGTGATCCAATTATCTGGTGAGTTTAATACGCTTTAGGTAGCTGAGTTGGTGACACCCCGAGACCGAGAGTGATCAGGAATCCATTAGGTTATCTAGAGTTGTTTCATTAGAAACCCAGATCCATCATAGTTTTCAGAACCGATAGAAGTTATACTTTGCAAGTAAGATTCTTAACCTAGGTAGTGCCTTCCCTATTCTTGAATTCGTTTAAAGAGTTCTGCTTGATAGTTGAGTGTCGTTAGTTAGAAAGTTTACATTAAGTTACAACACAAAATCCCCCAATATATTTCAGTTTAGTTAGTTGAGTCAGAGTCTAGGTAGGGTTATTGCTAGTGTCTCGTGGGTTCGACATCCGGACTTCATTAGGCTTTACTACATTGATCGGTACACTTGCCGGTTGTGTGGTCTAGTATTAGATTGAGTCTAGATTTATAAATTTAAAACTAGAGAGTCTAGGTTAGGTTTTTATATTAGTTTTTATAGACCGTCCGAGCGACATCATCTTGTTATGTTTCCTTGTATTGAATCTTAAATTATTTATTAATGAAATATTGAAACTTTAATAGTCAACCTTGTGCTATTGAACAACCGCGTCCGCCCCGACGTATAATCCGCCGTCGGTTGGGGTGTGATACCACATACATAGGCTGGCATGTTCTAAGACGAATACTAGCTTTGCAACTCCCATACACGAGCAGAGCAAAAGTAGCTCGCATTGAGGGTCCCGTAAACGTGGGAGACATCTCATCAGTTCCACTGCACAAGAAGCCCTTTTCACAACCAAATTACTAATGAACCCTACATCTCGACTAACGGCGCCCCCAAGGAGTTTCACACCCAGCACCGGCCTCCCAATCCCACAAGGGAACAAACCATCTTGCACCTTCACCCCATTACACGACGGCCAAAAAACTTCTGTTTTATTGATGTTGAGTTCAAGGCCCAAACAGGGCCCTCCGACCTGATAATAGTTAGGGCTTTAACCACCTCTTTAAAGTCTCTGATAATCGTACCATCATCGAGGTACCAAGCATGGAAGAGAAGCTTGCAGTAATACTTGATCCGATGAACCAACATGTGCAAAACTAAGGCAAAAAGGAGAGGCCCCAAAGGGTCCCTGTTGAACCCAGTGGTGGACCAAATATGATCATCACCCACCTATAACCTAGTCGGCTACCCATATAAAAAATCCACCCATAGGGAAATGGACGGGCATCGGGTCCGAACCTCTTGCAGTAGGGCAGTCCTATCCACTAAGTTGAAAGCATTGGAGAAATCAACGGTAAGCATAGCCAACGATCCATCCGAGTGAAACTTATTTAAGAACATGTTCGCGCTATGGAGCACAACCTCTGCCCCATTGGGAACTCCTACTCCAAATTGAAAGTCACATAGATATTTAGCCATCTCCTTCCCAACACCCCTCATGGCTACCTTAGAGACCAATCTCCTCCAGATCGCACCTACGACAATCGGTCTAATTCCGTTGTCCGCCTTGAGCAGCGGTGTGAGAGGGGCCGAGGCAACGAACTCCGCCAATCCCCTAGGGCATCTCCCCCCAAACATAAATTAACCTCCACGGAAATAACCCTGAGCAACTCAATGGCGATTGTAGACCCTTCTCCACAAAGAGCATCCAAAATATGTTGGGCCCTCAATCTGTCCCTACCACAATAGGTCCCTTTAGGGAAAGCTTAATGCACCCAAGCACGACATCATCACCCACAACAAGAGGAGGATCAGAAAGTAATGAAACAGGCATAACCGGAGGGGGCAGGATGGGATGCTTAGCCACCAACTGTAACATCCCGAGTTTTAGAGTGTGAAAGAATTCACGAAAAATTTAAAACTTAAATAAAAAGAAAGGAAGCGGGCTTGGGCCGGAGTGTATGGGCCGAAAAGGGCAAGGGTTTGGACCCTTATAAGCCTCAAGATCAGCCAAAAGCCCTCATTTGCAACACCATTTTCGGAATTCTAGAGAGAGAAATCGAGAGAGAGCTTAGAGAGAGAAAGTCCCGGTTTTCGGAGTGAGCTTCAAGGATCGTTAGCAAGAGTCTCGTGAGTGTTTATCAATGAAAAGGAAGCGTTTACAGGTAACCGATTCTCCTAGATCTGAGTTTTTCTTCATTTTGGGGTTTTTCGGGTTTTGAGTAAAAAGGAGGTGTTCTTGCGGATGAAACTGAAAGAAAATCATAGATTGAGTTCTTAAACGAAAAACAAACGTTTTGAATGTAAAAAGTTTGGATTTAGACGAGGTCGGATCATCGGGTTTTGGTGGGGAGGATGACTGGTCTGAAAAGTATCGAAACTAAGTAGTTTCGAGTCAGGGGCAAGTATCGAAACTAAGTAGTTTCGAGTCAGGGGCAAGTATCGAAACTAAGTAGTTTCGAGTCAGGGGCAAGTATCGAAACTAAGTAGTTTCGAGTCAGGGGCAAGTATCGAAACTAAGTAGTTTCGAGTCAGGGGCATGCATCGAAACTAAGTAGTTTCGATGGGTCTGCATGTATCGAAACTAGGAAGTTTCGATGTGCCTTAAGTTCAGAAATGGTAAAACCATTTAGTGTCGATTTAAGTCTGATACGTGTTGAATTGTTATGATTGTTCAGATTGAGTGAGATCCAGTAGACCATTCCAGCTAAGATAAGAGGTGAGTTCTAATCCCCTTTTTGCCTTCTTTAGGGGTGGTATGCATACTTAGTGTAAAGTGTTTATTATATTTTATATATTATAAACTGAAGAGAAAAGCTATGTTTTAGTGAAAGGTTTAAAAGAGGCAAAAGTATGTTTTCAGTAAAGTAAGATATATCATTTGGCAAGCGTTTACTATATTTTCATATACATAAACAAAGGCATGATATATGTGCTAGTATGTTTTCAGTAAAGTAAGATATATCATTTGGCAAGCGTTTACTATATTTTCATATACATAAACAAAGGCATGATATATGTGCTAGTATGTTTTCAGTAAAGTAAGATATATCATTTGGCAAGCGTTTACTATATTTTCATATACATAAACAAAGGCATGATATATGTGCTAGTATGTTTTCAGTAAAGTAAGATATATCATTTGGCAAGCGTTTACTATATTTTCATATACATAAACAAAGGCATGATATATGTGCTAGTATGTTTTCAGTAAAGTAAGATATATCATTTGGCAAGCGTTTACTATATTTTTATATACATGAACAAAGGCATGATATATGTTAAGTTATGAGCAAGATTTACAGAAATATTTATGAACAGTAAAGTGAACAGTTTTCCTTCGGGAATATGTACCAGCTATAAAGGTCCTTGGGACAGATGTTACTTGTACAAGATGTCAGATATGGGTTCTACCCATTAGTAAGAACCTTTGGGTTCGTTAACGGTTGTACAACTGGGATGAGTGACGGCGGTTGCTCGGGAGGTCCACGCAACCTCCCCTTAGCGGTATTGTCGGTTCATGGACGTGAGCCATGGGGGCATTGACCAGGGTATTGTCGGTTCATGGTCGTTGATCATGGGGGCATTGACCAGGTACTCGTCGGTTCATGGATGAAAGCCATGGGGGCGGTACAGTAGTGACAAGGAATTGACGGATAAGCGGTATTGTCGGTTCATGGTCGTTGATCATGGGGGCATTGACCAGGTACTCGTCGGTTCATGGATGAAAGCCATGGGGGCGGTACAGTAGTGACAAGGAATTGACGGATAAGCGGTATTGTCGGTTCATGATCGTTGATCATGGGGGCATTGACCAGGTACTTGTCGGTTCATGGATGTAAGCCATGAGGGCAGTACAGTAAAGAGGAATTGACGGTTTATTATACGTTTTAAACTGTTTGAAAAGTAAAGTGAGTTAAGTTTAGCCTTAATGGCAGTATATATGTTTGAAAAGTAAAGTGAGTTAAGTTTAGCCTTAATGGCAGTATATATGTTTGAAAAGTAAAGTATGATAAGTTTTGCCTTAAGGGCAGTATGTATGTATTAGTAAATCTTTTGTATAAATGATTTAAAGTAAACGTTAGAACTCACTCAGCGTTGCTGATTTTTAGTATGCATATCAGTTAAGTGCAGGTTTAGATGATGGATGTGGATGCTTGGGCTTAGAGAGAAGAGTTACCCGAAGATCAGTGTCTGGCATCCCGATTATGTTTATGTTATGCTTGATGTTGTTAAAGACAATTTGTATTAGACATGTTTACGTTTCCGCTGTATCAATGAATGCCTTACGTTTAAAGTGCTATGTGTTGATGAGTAAATCCAATAAGTGAGGCCTTTCGGAAAAGGGGCCTCACAAGTTGGTATCAGAGCCATAGTTTGAGAGATTTGGACATCCCCGATGTCCAGACTTAAACTGAGAATGGGACAATTAGCGGATGCCAGTACGGGTAACTCAAGCCAAAGCATCAGAAGCGTATAGTAAGTAAAGTTTACCTTTAGAGTGTCAAGATAAGAATAGAGGCTTTAGTGGAACCATGAAAGCGAATAAATAGAAAACAAGATGTGATGTAATGGTTAATTACAGATGGCCAGTGTATATTAACATCTTACCTTACTTATTGTGTTCTACATATTCCCTAGCATGGTGAAATTAAATCTTTTGTTCTCTATCTTTCAGTTAGAAATGGCTAGACGTGGTGGGCGTACAGGCCGTCACGGTGGAGCTAGCACAAACCAAGTTTGAATGATTGGTTAGCCCCATCAGCTTAGGAGCCTTAGAACTAGATATTACCCGGATTAGATCCTCAGCGGTAGTTAATCACAATGGCCTTCATGACCAAGCTGCCTTGCATAGCTACGGTTTATGCCACCCATTCTGTGATTTGCTATCGGTATAGCTTATGGCAGGTTTCGAGGACGAAACCTATTGTAAGGAGGGTAGACTTGTAACATCCCGAGTTTTAGAGTGTGAAAGAATTCACGAAAAATTTAAAACTTAAATAAAAAGAAAGGAAGCGGGCTTGGGCCGGAGTGTATGGGCCGAAAAGGGCAAGGGTTTGGACCCTTATAAGCCTCAAGATCAGCCAAAAGCCCTCATTTGCAACACCATTTTCGGAATTCTAGAGAGAGAAATCGAGAGAGAGCTTAGAGAGAGAAAGTCCCGGTTTTCGGAGTGAGCTTCAAGGATCGTTAGCAAGAGTCTCGTGAGTGTTTATCAATGAAAAGGAAGCGTTTACAGGTAACCGATTCTCCTAGATCTGAGTTTTTCTTCATTTTGGGGTTTTTCGGGTTTTGAGTAAAAAGGAGGTGTTCTTGCGGATGAAACTGAAAGAAAATCATAGATTGAGTTCTTAAACGAAAAACAAACGTTTTGAATGTAAAAAGTTTGGATTTAGACGAGGTCGGATCATCGGGTTTTGGTGGGGAGGATGACTGGTCTGAAAAGTATCGAAACTAAGTAGTTTCGAGTCAGGGGCAAGTATCGAAACTAAGTAGTTTCGAGTCAGGGGCAAGTATCGAAACTAAGTAGTTTCGAGTCAGGGGCAAGTATCGAAACTAAGTAGTTTCGAGTCAGGGGCAAGTATCGAAACTAAGTAGTTTCGAGTCAGGGGCATGCATCGAAACTAAGTAGTTTCGATGGGTCTGCATGTATCGAAACTAGGAAGTTTCGATGTGCCTTAAGTTCAGAAATGGTAAAACCATTTAGTGTCGATTTAAGTCTGATACGTGTTGAATTGTTATGATTGTTCAGATTGAGTGAGATCCAGTAGACCATTCCAGCTAAGATAAGAGGTGAGTTCTAATCCCCTTTTTGCCTTCTTTAGGGGTGGTATGCATACTTAGTGTAAAGTATTTATTATATTTTATATATTATAAACTGAAGAGAAAAGCTATGTTTTAGTGAAAGGTTTAAAAGAGGCAAAAGTATGTTTTCAGTAAAGTAAGATATATCATTTGGCAAGCGTTTACTATATTTTCATATACATAAACAAAGGCATGATATATGTGCTAGTATGTTTTCAGTAAAGTAAGATATATCATTTGGCAAGCGTTTACTATATTTTCATATACATAAACAAAGGCATGATATATGTGCTAGTATGTTTTCAGTAAAGTAAGATATATCATTTGGCAAGCGTTTACTATATTTTCATATACATAAACAAAGGCATGATATATGTGCTAGTATGTTTTCAGTAAAGTAAGATATATCATTTGGCAAGCGTTTACTATATTTTCATATACATAAACAAAGGCATGATATATGTGCTAGTATGTTTTCAGTAAAGTAAGATATATCATTTGGCAAGCGTTTACTATATTTTTATATACATGAACAAAGGCATGATATATGTTAAGTTATGAGCAAGATTTACAGAAATATTTATGAACAGTAAAGTGAACAGTTTTCCTTCGGGAATATGTACCAGCTATAAAGGTCCTTGGGACAGATGTTACTTGTACAAGATGTCAGATATGGGTTCTACCCATTAGTAAGAACCTTTGGGTTCGTTAACGGTTGTACAACTGGGATGAGTGACGGCGGTTGCTCGGGAGGTCCACGCAACCTCCCCTTAGCGGTATTGTCGGTTCATGGACGTGAGCCATGGGGGCATTGACCAGGGTATTGTCGGTTCATGGTCGTTGATCATGGGGGCATTGACCAGGTACTCGTCGGTTCATGGATGAAAGCCATGGGGGCGGTACAGTAGTGACAAGGAATTGACGGATAAGCGGTATTGTCGGTTCATGGTCGTTGATCATGGGGGCATTGACCAGGTACTCGTCGGTTCATGGATGAAAGCCATGGGGGCGGTACAGTAGTGACAAGGAATTGACGGATAAGCGGTATTGTCGGTTCATGATCGTTGATCATGGGGGCATTGACCAGGTACTTGTCGGTTCATGGATGTAAGCCATGAGGGCAGTACAGTAAAGAGGAATTGACGGTTTATTATACGTTTTAAACTGTTTGAAAAGTAAAGTGAGTTAAGTTTAGCCTTAATGGCAGTATATATGTTTGAAAAGTAAAGTGAGTTAAGTTTAGCCTTAATGGCAGTATATATGTTTGAAAAGTAAAGTATGATAAGTTTTGCCTTAAGGGCAGTATGTATGTATTAGTAAATCTTTTGTATAAATGATTTAAAGTAAACGTTAGAACTCACTCAGCGTTGCTGATTTTTAGTATGCATATCAGTTAAGTGCAGGTTTAGATGATGGATGTGGATGCTTGGGCTTAGAGAGAAGAGTTACCCGAAGATCAGTGTCTGGCATCCCGATTATGTTTATGTTATGCTTGATGTTGTTAAAGACAATTTGTATTAGACATGTTTACGTTTCCGCTGTATCAATGAATGCCTTACGTTTAAAGTGCTATGTGTTGATGAGTAAATCCAATAAGTGAGGCCTTTCGGAAAAGGGGCCTCACACCAACGCTTTCATAGTATCATTACCGAAAGGTGCAACCCCTGAAGAGCATAATACTTTGACCGCAGATGTGAAATGCCCATCCACAACTTTTCGTAAACATTGTTTAACATTGGTGCACACCATAGAATTAGGTGTCTAGTCGGCAGTTGCAATTAGGGCTTTAGGTGTGGAGGGCTTTGAATTAGGGCTTTAGATCTGCAAGTCTCTTTAGGTGTGGATGAGATTAAGGAATGCAATTACCTGGTTGAAGCTTCTTGAGCAATTAGGGTTTCAGAAATTGGGCCACATACGGAAAACAAGCGAGGAAGAACTTAACAGAAGGCGTATTCTCCAACAGATCTAAGGCAAAAAGCTAATCCGAACACCAAACTTTAGAATTCCTGCTGAAACTCGAGCTCCTTCTTCCTCCACTTTCAAGTTACAGCTACAAGTAGCAAGATCGGAACGTTGACCGGAGGAAACGGTGGCCGGATCTGTGTGCCGACGAATTGATCTGGTGCTTTCCGTCTATATTCTCTTAAACATCTTGAAGCTCCAACTCAACGTTGAGAAGCTCTTCAAGCGTATTCTCTTAGTTTAATTTTTAGTTTGTCAATAGATTTGGTAATATTATTATCTTATATGTTCAAGAAAATAGTAGTATATAATTGTAACACTAGTATTATGTTAATTGATAAATGCATGTCATCTCATTGTAGTGTTTCAATATGCTACAAGATGCAACCACTACAACTCAGGCCTTGTTAATAAGGAGGTGAAAACCGGGCCTCGAAGCTCATTTCTTCTAATCCTTATGCTTCAATGGGCTCAGGATGGTATGCTCTCTCTTAAAGGTGCCTCAGGTACCATTTCATAACTAGTATTTTGATCTATCTCGTTTCTCGCAAAATCGTACGGGTCAAATAGCAACTACTTGTACTGATAAAGTAATAAGCATTAAAACAACATCCCTTTGCATAATCATATGTTTAAACCGTTCTCATTGCACAATTTAATCCCAACCGTTCTTTTTACCACTAAATTAGTTTAATACAACAACCTTACACTTGTACATAAATAATGGTAAAGCATTTTAATAACAAATCTTTAGATATGCATTCCATCCCAAATATATTAAACACAACGAAAATTAGCTTCATCCAATAGGGCATCACTAATTCCTTGATGAACTAACAGGGCCTTCATCTTCAGTCTCCAGAGGCTGAAATCGTTCTTGCTGTTGAATTTCTCCAAATCAAACTTCGTGGAAACCATTTCGATCGCTAATTACCTAAATTTCAATTCTCTCTCAAACAAGCCCTCACAAAGCTCTGATACACTTGTTAAATCGAAATATATGAATAAGGAAATTGAAATCACACTCTTGACCTCAAACGATTAGCATTGTTTTATTCAATCAAAGGAATGTTACAAGAAATGAAATCGAATACAGTAATGAACGAATTGTTCTTCCCCAATTCTAACTAACTAGTAATACAGCTAATCAAGTGATTAACAAACCATCTTCCAGAAATGACAGCTGACCCCCTCAACTATCTGAATTGACGGAATCAGTCCCTGGAATTCATTAAGCTACTGGTTTGACTTTGACTCAACCTTAACAGAAAAGAATATTTGTGAAGGTGTTTTCTAGCCAGTGATAATGAGAGTTTAGATACATCAGAGAGCCGTTCGACGAATGCTGAGGAAACGAAATCCTCTACTCCAACATTTGTATATGATTATGGTTGCACACATAAATTATTGTACTTTAAACATAACCACCTAAAGATGGTTGATATTAAGTTGTCAAATCAATTATAATAAGTAATGTTGTCTGTAGCGGGTCAAGATAGTGGCTCGGGTCCAAACTGTTTATTGTAGATGTAAATTATATGGGTTGGGTAATGGGTCGAAGTCGTCCAGGTCCAAACAAGTTATTTTTGAGAGGGCTCAAATGGGTTGGGTCGGGTTGGTTTGACCCCCAAACACTTTTATGTCCTTTTGCTAACATTTTTTACGATTTTAAACAATATTAAGCTAAATTAATATAAAATAATCTTGTTTAAATATTTAGTTTTTTTAGAAGAACAAAAAGATATTTCTGTTAGAAATAATATTTGATGTATATCCAAAGTAATTATTTAAAATTGTATCATTAAATTTTTAACCTAAGATATCGGTGGTTATGGTAGTAACATACCGAACCGGTGTCAAAGAGAGAGCATGTTTACTTGTAATCAATTCCCTATAATTTCATGTCAACCGAACCTGGTCGATCTGACCCTTTTTTAACCCTGACCCGAAAAGTTCTGGTTTCAAGTTTTAACCAAAATCCGTTATGACCCGTCATCCATTTACAAATACATTGGTGATTAAAGGGTCATCTGGAAGCTTAAAGACAATTACTAAATACATCCACATGATTATTCATAACAAAACCAATATTCATTTGCTTATTCAATTCTGCACGCCTTGGATTCACGTCTTAATTATTTCCTTAAGCAGCAAATTTCCAAGGGATATTATAAAAAAAACAAAAAAGTTTGTCCTATGTAACTATTTGATAAGGATATAACCAAATACTGTCTTCGTCATATTAGGGGCATGTTCTTTTGAGAACCAACCATATGTTAAGAACCGAAAGAATCGCACAAAATGTGTACATATCGCTTTAGTGAAAAAAGTAAAATTCAAACAATGTTTTATTTATCTCTTCCCACTCTTAGTTTGAGTTTATCTCCTCTCTCCTGAATTTTTTTAAGAAAAGTATAAAAATATGCATATATGCATTCATTTGTGCATATAGTGTGAGTGCATATATGCATTTAAAAAAACGACTATAAATTCGAGGTCTTTTAAAACCAAACCTTAAACATATTGAAATGTACATGAATTCTAGTCAATTTATGTTATAAATAGAGGAAGAGTTAATGCGGTTCTCACGGTTCTTAACATATTGTTGGTTCTCAAAAGAACATACCCCGTCATATTAATCTATTAAAGATTATAAAAATAAACACCTATTCCTTCTTTAATGGCTGCCGGACAGAACATGCAAAATATTATAAAAAAAACAAAAAAAAAAGTTTGTCATATATAATTATTTTATAAAGATATAACCAAATATTGGCTTCGTCATATTCTCCATTAAATATTATAAAAATACACAAGTTGGTTTTTATTTATCTATGACTACCTACTACTCCTATATTGCTGCCGGCCAGAACACGCACAATTTTAATAAAAAAAGAGACTCTGTCCACAACAAATAACTAGTTTTATATTCGACCGGTGGCCGGGTATGTTTATGTCATGATGCCGTCACTCTATTGAATTGCATTCTAAACTAAAATCATTATGTTTAAGACCAAAGTACAAGTCGCTAAATAATTGGCCAATAAATGATCGACTATAATAAGACAATCACAAAACAATGTTAAGAAGTAATAATAAAAAAACTTAAACATAACAACTTAAATACTCGGGGTAAAATAAAAATGTCACTTAACGTTCATGTATGGTAGATAATGGATTAGTCTTCTAGGATTCAACTTGCACTATTTTTCTTTCTTTGAATCTTTGTTCAGATTTGTATTACTAACTAAAGCAAGAACTACAAGATAATTAACTATATGTATGATGGATCATACTCCCTAATGAAAACCGCAAAAACTATCACGAACAAAGATTATGGTGTTGAAAGCGTACCGAGCCCATCTAGAAGTTGTATTACGTATGATGATGAACAAAGGTCCTGGTCAAGTTGATTCCTCGGCTTTCTTTCTAATTCTTCTATCAGCTTTCCCATATTAAATAGGTGACCATCTTCCACAGACAAATCGACTTTGATCATCTATGCAACATATTCAAATTTCAAATATGAAATCCAGTTTACCAAATGAATATTGTAATAAGCAACATTCAAAATCTCAGCCTAAAGTCACTAAAATAACTTGGTTTTGTTAGTTAGTTTTTATAAAGTCTTTCCTTTTCCTGTAAATTTTTTTTAATGAACCACAGGCACAATAAGGACCACAAGAAACATAACATGGTACAATATGCTACATAATGGTATGACATTTAAATTCATTATGACTCATGTAATTATGAAAAAAGTAAACTTAAGTAGTCACACAGACTAAAGCTATAAAACGATCCACTACTAGGCTCTATTGCATAAATAACCACATTATCATGCAACAAAAACCTAAAGAGCCTAGAAAACAATTCAAAAAAGTCAGATATTGTGCCTGAGATTGATTGTCCAAGTGCATAATATATTAAAAGGGAAAACAAACCAAAGATTCGGCTGAGTGGAAGAGAAGTCCGAAAAGAAGATTGGAGATAGAAGTAAATTGATCTCCTCTACTTTACAACTTCCAAGCCGGAATTTTCTTTCACTGTGTTCCTTCTATTCTTTTCATATTGCATTACAGATTGTTTCCTAAGAGCATGTAAGGATGCCCCGGGTTTAAGGTTCGTGCAACGTTTTTTGGCAATTCATCAGGTGCATTAAAAGCTTGACTATGACCAAAATGACCCGGGAACGACGCAAGTACACATTAACCGACAGATTTACGTGTTTTTTCATCCAGAAATTCATCAAAAATAGACTCAAATAAGAGAAATGGTGTTATAACCTACAACAATAAAATAACAGATGAAAAAATCTCATCTGTTATCTCCATAAGCCTTGCTCTTTTGCTCATATGATCAGAATCTGCAAATGGGTAATCAAAAGAAGGATTTCTTTGAGTTCTTGGATGCTTCAAGGTAGCTGTAAATGGATCAAATAGGCCAAACGGGTCAACTCTTCTATGGAAAGTGTTAAAATGGTTCATGTGAAAATGACATAAATGAGTTTCGAATCGTAATCAAAATATTCAACTTCATATAAACAAAAAAAAATCACCCTATGCATTGTCTATTCTATAACCAAGATTGGTAATAACCCCACACATTACACCATTTATGAAATATTTTGTCAGTTACTAAATTTAACTATGCCACAAATTTTAAAGACCTTAGAGAAAGATACTTTTAGGGTCTTATGGTTTTACCTGCAATCTTGTATTTTCCATAATAAGATTTTATTGAAAAATTCATTCCTTCCATCATTCTATTGAAAAAAATCATGTTATAAATAAAAGGTCTTTTGAGCATTTTGTTCAGGGAATTGATTGTAATCTCAGTTGGATCAAATCACCATTCTATTGAAAAATTCATTCCACCATTCAAAATATGATTTCATACTGCATACACTATTAGCATTATATTCACTTTCAATCCATTATGAATGACTTGAACATAGTATTTTTCATGAATAACACCAATTACTACTTAGATAATCATTATAAGCTTTAATGATGAATGCACAGTTAAATATGATTCAATTCAGTAATACCAAGTATAATAGTTTTCACACATGTATTTCACCGAGCACCTTGTATGCATAAATTAAACACAAAGAAACAATGTGAAAGATGATTAAATTCAGTATGTAATCACAGTAATAAACAAAGAAGTCATGGTGTATTCAAGAAATCATGGCAAATGACAAATTAACTCACCTGCATTTGAAGAATTGAAGCCCAGTTTGAAACCATTTTGAAGTTTAAAACCATAAATAATAGGCAGAAAGGTTACCCATTGAAACGGAAAACTTTGCCCTAGCCCTATCTCTCTTCTCAATTCCATAACTGCTACTATTGACTGCATCCGAAGTCAACGGCGGTTTCAATTGCTCCTCCGCATCAAGCAACTTTTTAAATTGAGAATTATCTTCTCCCAATTCACTTCTGTGTCACCATCTTTTGCCTTCAATCGCAGTACTAATCTATTAACCGTCATCGTCGTTGGAGGCCAACAATTCAATTGCCCCTCGGCGGCAGAATCACCGGCGACTTCTACTGAATTCCATTGCTGATGCTACCTTTTAAAAGCTTCAATTGAGAAATGAATTTCGAACGACATCGTGGAGTTGCTAATAGTAAACGGTCATGATAAATCGGCTTGTGATCGAACGGCTAACACGAGAAGGGGTCACACAACCGCAATTTAGCGGTTTGAATTAACATGGCTAAGATCATTCCTAATTAAATCCAACGGTTCATATCAGCAGGGCGGTTCTTTGTTGCATTCGCCGTCAATTATTAAGAGGAATGCACAAATCAGTATAAAAAACGGTTGCAATCGTTGTTTATGTGCACTCATCATTTCCTTAATACATACACATACACACACACAGTTCCCAGTTTAAGTAATCACTATATAAAAAATGGCTGAAAGTATGGCTACTGAACTCGTCAAAGTCGTTTTTCTGAAGCTGGCTGATAAAGCCTTCAAGATATATGCTCGCAATTAGGGAATTCACAACGAGCTGAAGGAATTGAAGAGCACATTGTCTAGGATACAAGAACTGCTTAATGATGCCTCAGAGCAGGAAGTGAGTAAAAAATCTGTTAAAGAATGGCCGGATAGACTCGAGCATTTGGCTTACGACATCGATGACTTTCTCGGTGATTTGGCTACCGAAGCTATGCATCGTGAGCTGACCCCAGAATCACAAGCAACCGAATCACGAGCAACCACCAGCAAGGTAAGAAAGCTCATCCCAACTTGCTGTACAAACTTCTCTCGAAATCATAGGTTGTTCCCCAAGTTAGATAGTTTTAACAAGGAGTTAGATTATCTAGAGAAAAAAAATCCAGGTTTGATTGTGAAAGGTGAAAAGCCAAAAAATTCTAGTAGAAGAAATGAAACCTCTTTGCCAGATGCGTCTAGGGTTGTTGGACGAGAAGGTGAGATAGAGAAATTGCTTAACAAGTTGTTGAGGGATGAGCCTTCTAAGGAAAACTTTAGCCTCATACCCATAGTTGGTATGGGTGGGGTTGGTAAGACCACTCTAGCTAGGCTTTTGTTTAATGATCCACATGTGGACGATCACTTTGAACTTAAGGCATGGGTTTGTGTTTCTGATGATTTTGATATAGTTAAGATAAGCGATGCCATCTTTCAGTATGTGACTATAGAAAATAAGGAAGAAAACAAAGAAGAAAACAAAGAAAAAAAAGATTTAAATCAAGTTCAAATGGCTCTTAGAGAGAAATTTAAGGAAAAACGATTTCTTCTAGTAGTTGATGATGTGTGGAGTGAAAACGATGACGATTGGGAAAACCTAGTGCGCCCATTTCATTCATGTGCTCCTGGAAGTAGGATAATCATGACAACTCGAAAGAAGCAATTGCTCGAAAAGATAGGTTTTGATAATCTAGATTGTCTAAATAGTTTGTCACATTAAGATGCTTTATCTTTATTTGCTTTGCATGCATTAGGTGTAGATAACTTTGACTCACACACGGCACTTAGGCCATACGTTGAAGGTATTGCGAAAAAGTGTGCAGGTTTGCCCTTGGCATTGAAGGCAATTGGAAGGTTATTAAGGACAAAAACAGATGGAGAAGATTGGAATGATGTGTTGAATAATGAGATATGGGATTTAGAAAATAATGATAAGATTGTTCCCGCCCTAAGGCTTAGTTACCATGATCTTTCCGCATATTTGAAGCAATTGTTTGCGTACTGCTCCTTGTTCCCTAAGGATTTCTTATTTAACAAAGAGGAGTTGGTCTTATTGTGGATGGCCGAAGGGTTTTTGAACCCATCAAATGCAACAAAGTCACCGGAACGCTTAGGCCATGAATGTTTTGAAATTTTGTTATCAAGGTCATTTTTGCAACATGCACCTAACGAGGAATCATTGTTTATGATGCATGACCTGATGGTTGACTTGGCCACCTTTGTTGCTGGAGAATTTTTTCTAAGGTTTGGAAATCATACGAAGAAGGGGAAGGAGTCTTTGGAAAAGCACCGCTATATGTCCTTTACCCGTGAGGAATATGTAGGTTATCCTAAGTTTGAGGCATTTAAAAGAGCTAGAAGCTTGAGAACAATGTTAGCAGTATACGTCGGGGTGCATAACGATTGGGACACCTTTTACTTATCCTATAAGATTTTGCTTGATTTACTTCCTGAGTTTCCATTGTTAAGGGTTCTCTCTTTGATTCGTTTTGAGATAGTTGAGGTACCGGAGTTCATAGGCAGTTTGAAGCACTTGCGGTATCTTAATTTATCTAAGACTAAAATCAAAAAGTTACCGGAAAATGTTGGCGATCTTTATAATTTGCAGACATTGATTGTCTTTGGTTGTGAAAGTTTGACTAAGTTGCCTAAAAGCTTCTTAAAACTAAAAAAGTTGCAGCATTTTGACATTAGGGATACTCCGCTTTTGAAGAAGCTCCCCTTGGGGATTGGTGAGTTAAAAAGTCTTTATACTCTCACCAAGATCATCATTGGAGGAGACAATGGCTTTGCAATAACCGATCTTAAGGGCTTTAATAATCTCCATGGGATAATTTCTATTGAGGGATTATAGAGAGTGCAAATCGTAATGCATGCACAGGAGGTGAACTTATCTCTGAAAGAGATTTCCAAATTAGAGTTGAAATGGGTTGATGTGTTTGATGGTTCACGAAGTTGTCCACTTGAGAAGGAGGTTCTCGATGAAATTAAGCCTAATAATGATAGGTTGCAAGAGCTTGTAATTGTGTCATATGGGGGAACAAAGTTTTCAAATTGGGTTGGTGATCCCTCTTTTCTTGGGTTGGTTGATTTGTCGATACGTGGGTGTAGAAAATGTCCAAACCAGAAGACTCAAGAGAAATAGTCAACTGGTCATACAACACTCAAGACAAATGGTTTGAAGTTTTCAGGGGGAGGACTGAAGCTAAAAGATCAATGTATACATCCGTTGATGAAGTAATACAGCTTCCAGATTCTGATCTAAGAAGAATGATGGAGCTGGGTGAAGCCAATGAGCCTGTGAATGAAGATGGGAGACATCTGCTGTTGGTAATCAATGTAATCCCAGGAGATTTCCAGCCTTTATTTTACTTTTTCCGACACTTGTAATCTCACTGCCTATTTAATATATATGTATATATATATATACACACACACGTACATAAAGATACGTAAAGATGTAAACGTTATCATTTTTTTTACATAATTATATAATCATATTTATGTATATCTTTGAAAATTATTCACACAAAAAAATATAGTTGATAGTTTTTTTTAACAACTATATATTTGACATTTACAAATAAACTAATAAAAATCAGTTTTATAAATTTTATAATATATATATATAAGCTAGCTATATTTTAAAGATGTTTAAGGGGGTGTTTGGGATTACTTATTTACCCTACTTATTAACTTATATAAGTTAATAAGGTGTTTGGGAAAGCTACTTATTAACCATTTTCAAAAAGTAAGTTCCCCTTACTTATTACTTATAACTTATTAACTTATCTAATAAGTCATTAAGTAAAAATGAAATGGAATCCCAAACACCCCCTAAGTCAATTAAAGTGGTCTTAAACCCAACTTATTGCCTATGAACCCCCTCTTAGCCACTTGAATTCCCCTCAAGCCATTGATCATTGCAAATTCGGTGTTTAATCTCTACCTAATCGGTTACGGAACCTCATGTGATCAGTAAGGAATAGAAATCATTGCATTAATTGATCAATCAAAGCTTTAGAACCCATTAAAGAGTCTTTTCGGTTATGGACATGAAACCACCAAATGGGAACGCAAACGATCTCGTAATCCGCATAATAATTGTTGTTACAGGTCTTTTCACTCCTGAAGCAAACCCAAATCTGTAGCATACGAAATCCCACTCAAAAACCCACCTTTCCCGTCCCTTTTTCCTCTCGGTTTCGCGACAGCAGGGAAGAGACCAAACGCGCCCTATTTCGGAGATTCAAGCTTGATTTCAGGTAATCACCACTCCTCATGCTCGATTTGACACCCCGTTGCTAAACCCCTTTGAATCGGCATCGAATTGACATTGAATTGGGATCAAGGGCTTAGTTTTAAGAATTGGGGAAGAAGGAGCGTGGGGCTTCCTGTTTATATGCAAAATATATCAAAACCTAGTCAAGGCATTGCCCTAGATCAAACGGTTAAGAACTCCTCCCCCTCTAGCTCAGGTCGCGAGTTCGAGTCTCGCGGCCACGTTTTTGTTTATTCCATTTTTTTGTTGTTGTGTTTGATTGCCCCTCTTGCCTATACAATTATATGGGTCATTTTAATTAGTAAGTATATCCGAATTTTTCCGAGTAGATCAATTTTGTGCATTCCGGAAACTTTATAATGTCCACTTAAATTAAAATATACATATATATATGTATATTACTTCACTACCACTACGAATTTCGAAACATAACGAACGATTAGTATTTTATGTACATAACTTTAAAAAGGGATTATAAATGTTTTAGTAACAGTTTAACGTATTATACATAACACGGTTTTTATAATGTTACTAATGACATAGGTTTTATTAAATCGTTTTAATATTATTATTCCTTGCACAAATAATGGGATTGATACTATGATTCGTTTATTCCAAATCATATATACCCTTAAAAATATTCTTTAATAATACTCGAAAGGATGATAATTAATCTTTTAATTAGGAAGACAATCGTTAAGATTGTTTTATAAACCCCCATTATTTTATAACCTTTAAAAACTATAGTCACGCCATGACTTTTATTAAACAAAAAGGGGTTATACATATATTTTATCTAATCCGTCTTTCTTTAGCGACATGATCCATATTATAATATTAAACGCAAGTATTATTAATATCACAAGTGTTTTAATCATATTATTATTATTATTGTCTTCATGGGTACTAAAGATTTATTTATAAATAATAAATTTATTTATTTCAAAGTATACCACATTCCAACATGGTGACAATTTTAACTTAATGGCCTTAATGAGACATTATTTATATAAGAAAAATTACAATGAATACTTATAGTTGACCCTAAGATTCTTTTCTGAAACATTATTTCATACAATTCTAATTACTTTTAAGATTCGGATTTTTCCTTGGTTCGCTCATCTCAAAACCCTTAGATCCCAACCGTCCCATCCTTATTCCTTTTATTTTGATTGTTAACAATATACAAATTATTGATCCATATGCTTAATCAAAACCTATGTTAACCGTATGGTTAGCTAGACACATGTGCAAACAACATACTAGTGAGATATTCAAAGCTACTCATTACGAGGTGAGTTTACATAGCCCTTTTTTACTGTTTTTACTTTTGGGGTGAAACATGTCGTCAACTTTATCTATTTACCCAAATTCAATATCTATGTTCTTGTGCTTGATCTTTATGCTTTATATTTGAACTACTTGGTGACCATCGCATGTGTTTCATGCCAGTACATTCATTAACTTGCAGCCCAAGCCTAAGGTAGTACCTAACATGATCATTTATATGGGAAACTGAAACTATAACTTACCATAAGACCTTGGCGGGTTTTGTTGGGTATCAACTATAACTTGGAGTATCCGCTTGCTCCCTTTTTCAAAAATGGCGATCAGTGGGATTGCGTATCTAGTTTTCTATTATCAGGCTTGAATTGTACGCTTGGAACCTTGTATGTTTTCACATATATGCTTTAGACATGCTTTGAATATATTGAATTGTAATCTATACCTAACTCTTTTGGTGTCAAAACCTATGTATCTCACCAACTACTTGTAGTTGACAGTTACTTACATGTTTCAGGTGCACCTGTTTGAGGACTACTTGCTCACCTAGGACTTGGACCTAGTTTAATTTAAATCATATTTTGAACGTTTCATTTTCCTATGTAACGGATGCTTTTAATTTGAATAATAAATATTATCATATTTAATAGATGATCATGTGCTTATGAACAACCGCGTCAGCCCCGGTGTTTAATCCGCCGCCGGCCGGGGTGTGACAGATTGGTATCAGAGCCATGGTTATAGGGAATTAGGTTATTAGACACACATGACCTAGAATATAACCTAAGAGTCCCCAAACATGAGTTTAACTCGTGTCATTTATTAGGAACTCCACTCTATACTCATTTATACACATACTTATCTACATCTATCTACTTCTGCTTACATGGTACAATTACAT
Organism: Smallanthus sonchifolius; assembly: GCA_023525975.1. Lineage (NCBI taxonomy): Eukaryota > Viridiplantae > Streptophyta > Magnoliopsida > Asterales > Asteraceae > Smallanthus > Smallanthus sonchifolius. The sequence continues at coordinate 1,682,910 of CM042042.1, forward strand.
GAACTACAACATTCTAAGGACTACATGAAACTATTTGAAACTCTATGGATTACTTGAAACATATTTCTAGACTATAGCCTATAACCTTAGGATACCCTTGTGTAACTATCTTACATATTATCTGGTGTATTACATTGCATGATACAATACGAATTATCTTATGTACTATGTTACTTGATAACCTACATGTTCACAAAAACTACTACTCTTGTGATACCTTATTTGCTACACTATTTGAATTGTCTGCACAATACCTGTTTGATATCACTGAATGTTATCATAAATTTTTCCATACAAGACTTTATACAGTTTCATCTTTTACACCTCATCACTAATCACTTATGGAAAGATTTATAATCGTAGGCCTAATGCCTATTAAAATTTTAAAATCCCGTCAAAATTTTGGGTTCTGAAAACTAGTAGAGAACATGTGCAATCCGGAAGGGTGAATGCCTGTACTTTGGGTCTTCTGTCTAGGAAAGCATTTCATATAAATCCAAATCAACCGAAGGATCCGTATGCTTTCCTGGGAATTCCCGAAGTGAGTGCTCACCTATAGGCTAAAGCATGTCTTCTTGAAAGTATAAGAACTTGAATCACTTTGATTTGTCACAACATCCATTTGGTTATATGCCAGATGAATGCAATCTAAACATCATTCGCTTAATTATTATAATTTGGTACATAAGTCTAAACCTCCTATTTGATTCTTACACTTAATCATATTTAAGGCAACTATACCCCTTCATCCTGATGCCTTGAAAATTTATCACCCTCATTATCATTTGCAATAGACTTAAACCCTTAGACCTTACCTCTCAAGGAAAGGAAGCTGCTTGAACAGATGGAGCACACCTTTGAGCCACAAGACTCAATCTCTAATGATTCTCTTCATAACCATGAGTCCAAATAATAATGTCAATGGTACATGATGGCTGGAAGAGTGGGTGTAAGTCTAAGAAAGATTCTGACTAAGGAAAGACTGAGTACTTCAGTGTGTCCCTTGTGACCCACCTCTCTTTCCTAGGAATCCTTTTCGTGGGTACACTACTTATAGGTCAAGTGTTACTCCTGATCTATTATTATAAGAACTCGGTGTTATAATTAGTCAAATTTTAAACTCATGAATACCCTTGTACTTAACAACTTACCATTACACTTACGACCTTTTCGTGCTAGACATGGTCTCTTACCCTCCTCACTCCCCTGAGAATCACCCCGAAGCAAAGTCAACACAAGAGAAAGACTTTGGGTCCCCGTCACCAGACAACCAGTCACCGGCACGACTAGCTGCCATATCCATGTTTGACCGCAGAGCAGATTGGCCCGCAGAGTAAGGACCGTAGAGTTTCTAAGGCAAAGAGTGGAGACCAGGGAATACTTGATGCACATATGGAAATAACTAGGGCTGACACCCAGTTTGCAATACGAATAACTACAAAGATGTCCGTCTTGGTGCTCATCTGCTTCCTTGCTGGAAAACTATCTGAGATGTTAGCCGAATATTCCATTTCACGTTTTCTTAAAACTTAAATCGAAACCCATATCCTGTACCCAGATATAAAAGTTATTATTTTTTACTCTCCTTAATGATTGATATCTAAACCTTCTTTGTAAAATGATTATTTTATTATTTCCCGATTTGACTAATGTAGTTATTTTGTTCAAACAAAACTTTTATCAAGCCCTTTGTTTATAAGTTATATCTAGATTATAAATTATTACAAACCACTTCACCTTGTGAAGGGACTAAATGTAATTTGTTTTATAAAAACATTTATCTCATTATCTTAGTTAATAATTAATTATGACTCGATTAATTATTTCACTACGGTCTTTTAACTCGTTACCTTTAAATTCTTGGCCTAACTACGAAATATTTTGGTCATTATTTTCTTTTAAAACATTCTCTTTATTATAAATAAATAAACAAAAAGGTCTTTATTTACCCCATTTACCTAGTTATTCAAGCTATTACTTTCACTCATTAATTTATAACCAAGGATAAATTTCGATTACTTGTCAATTACAAACAAAAAGCTCAAATCAGTTATTCGTGTGCGTATTATTCTAAATACATGTAAAACTTTCTCAGCATCTTGCACCTTCGGAAATGTATGAACTTACTAGCCACTTCGAAAAGATGAATCATCTCGCATAGGCGTTAAGTCGTTAATCATCCATCAACAAAAATGAAAACTTGAAACCCAACTACCTACATTATACAACACGCTTGTCCGCAGCACTCGATCACCGACAAGATTCGATGGTTTACGTTACTCGTGAGGTTCAATTATTTACATATGAACATTCATAATATACCTGAGACAAAATTGCTTACATTATACACGCAACTTGATTGTTCACGTTGTACATGAAACTTGGTTGTATACAATATACATGATTATTTACATTATACATGAAACTTGATTACTTGGAATATGCATGATACTAGATTGTTCACACGATACATGATATTTGGTTATTTACAATATGCATAATACTAGATTATTAACATTAGACATGAAACTTGAGTACCTACATTACATACGAAACTAGACTGTTTACATTGTTCACAATTGATTGTCCACTATATACACGAGGCGTGATCATCCACTATATCCATGAAAATTGATAACTATAAACTTTGAGCTACTCGGGGTTTGACGTATTCTTGTTCAGAAACGAGAGAGCTATCAACTTTATGGGTAATCCGGAGGGATATGCCATCTACTCAGGACACCCACGTATGAGGTTGTGCCACATTGATAGCCTTTACTTCCTGATTAACTCTACCATTTAGAGACACAGTCACTTATTAGAAACTCATACATGAAAACAATAATAAACTAAATGTTTTGGGTGTTTCCCCCACCTCTATACCCACACGCAATAGAATGATCTATACGGACCATACGGCGATTTGAGTAATTGCGGGTGCACACGTAATTATAAAAGTCGGCGCATAGAAAACATAGTAAAATTCTGTCGTGTGTGATGACATAAAACCTATGGTGATATACAGTAACGAAACTAATTAGATATGATAAAGGCATAATGGATATACCACTGGTACATCCTATATATAAGTGCTCATATCATATTGTCAGAAAGTAACGTTGTCCGTATCACGTTGGATTTTCTATTACTTTGCCATTGACCAATAGTGGTGAAAACCGACGGGGCGGACGCGGTTGTTCAAAAGCACAAGGTTGACTAATAACGTTGAGATATTTCATTAATAAATTAAAGGGTTCAACATGACAAAATAACATAAGATTCAAGCATGAAAAGTAACAAAAGTTTAATTCTTGATGGTCTTTCTAAGTCCATGCATCCTACGTTTTCATAGATAAGCCTCACTCTTGTGCACCTGAAACATGTTAGGTAACTGTCAACTAAAAATAGTTGGTGAGATACAAAGGTTTTGACACCGTTTAACAAAGTCTTTAAAAGTTTTACAATTCACCATGATTAATGTATCTAAGCATAAATGTGAGAAAAACAAGTAAGTTAAACATTGTGCACGTCAAACCTCCAAACCAAGTGTAGGCATAACCCGCAGGTTACCCTTATAGTATCAAGTTTAATAGTTTAAGTAACAATCACCAAGGGCTCCCCCCGAAGGGTCAATCAATCAAGGTGGATTGGTCAAATGCAATAGATCTATCATTGTTACTATCGGCTCGGCCAAAGCTAATGAACATGCTAGAATTAAGTTTAATTTAACATACAAGTCTCAAAGGATTCAACACAAAGAAAGCATATAACCATAGTTAAGTTTGAATTGTGTAAGTCTAAAAAGTATGAACATGTTCCACCCCAAGTTTGAAAGTTAAAATGAAAACAAAAGGGGGCTAAGTATACTCACTTGGATTGATGAAGAGTATCCGACACGGATAAGTATTTGCAAGACTTTGAGGGAGAAATATCCTCACAATAATCCTAAGAATGCAAGTCTAAATATTTAAGTTTGTTTCTACAAGTCTAAGGCAAATATCTAGGGTTTCAAGGTCGACTAGGGTTCCAAGTGGGAGATGGGCATGATTGTGTTTATAAAGTTTTAAAATAAGATTTTGAAAATAATTATTTCAAGAGTAAAATAATTGTTAAATACAAGTATTTAAAGACCAAATAGTGATTAAGCATTAATAGCAATTATTTAAAAGTATATAATCATTAGGGATAATTAACTATTTATTAGACTAAAACATATAAATAATTTTGTTTTCTTTATTAAAGTTTCAAGTATTGGACATTTATTTTACATTTTACCTTGTAAACAAATAGTGTTTATAAGTTTAAATGAATATCAAGTACTTATAATAGAATTCTTTATAAAGTTTTTGTTCAAATTATAAGTTAATAAGTGTTTTCAATGTGTAGATAGAACTATAAGTTTTTATAAATGTTTTAAATAAGTTTCTTATGAAGGTATAAGTGTATAAATTTCTTTGTATTTATATAAATAAAAGTTGTAATTATTATTAAAGTATAAACAAAATAGCCTTTGTTTATTAAGAGAATTAATAACTAATTAAAGTTTCTAGGTTTATTAATTAATTTAAATGTTAAGTTTTATAGAACTTAAGGAAATTTTTGTAGATTTTCTTGTATTCACAACAAATTTCGAGGATTAAATTCCATAGTTTAAAAATCGATTTTTATTTAGTTAAAATGTTTCCTGAGACTTAAAATGTTCGAACATCCGACCTGGCCCGGGTCAACCCTCGCACACACACAGACCACTCCGGCTACGGGTTTGTTTGTGAATATAATCGAAACAGAAAGTTTTAAACAGAACTCCGCTTGGTCCCAAATCCTTTAAGAACCCTAGAACCCAAACCCGATCAATACACATTGATTAGCTACCTGTTAACCGAATAAAACATGGGGCTTTCGATCACATAAAGATTTCGAGTTGTTTGGCCATTGAAATTACCTGAATTGATGCAGAAATGAGGGAGAACGAGTTGAAGGTGGGCGTCGGCTGTTGCGAGAGCAATCCACGCAATGCAGGCACGATTGAAAGAAATTGATGTTCAGGTGAGTTTCGGGGTGATGCTTATGAGGTTTTGGGGTCACTATTTATAACCAATTCGAGCATTTAATGGCCGAACGGTTTGTAGGTGGGGGTTGGGCCGTCGGCGTTAATTCCGGCTCCACGCGAGCACCTCGGTAGAAATTGATCATCATGGCGTCTTGGGGACGGGTCGCATGCGCGAGCCCAAGCCCGAGGTTCGGTGAACCTGGACGATTTCGTGAGTTTGGTCGAAATGAGAAAAAAAATGGGTGTTGTGGGTTTCAAACCCACGATCGGTTCTGAGCAGGATGAGGTTCGGGAAATGGCATACCAAGTCCCTGTGGTTTCAATTGTTTACATTTTGCTAGAACTTTGTTTTTTTTTTGTTAATAACTAGTTTTGAATTTGGCAGAATTTGTCCCTGGATTTTATAAAATAAAAAATGGTTTTCATAAAATCTTAAATTTATAAATATTATTATTTTGACATATTAAACATTTAACATGTATAAATTTTATCTCCCTTCATACTGTACGCCTATCCCTGTATTTATTTTACGTTTACTAAGAATTTAAACCAACCAAATAAGTTTATTCGTTCTTTGAAGTAGGCGTGTTACAACGGGGTTCGCATTTGAAAAAATGGTGGTACATCGGAAATTACTGGATATCACAGTCTCCCCTACTTTAGGAAATTTCGTCCCGAAATTTAAGAGGAGGGTCCCGAGAAAAGGTGCGGGTATTTGACTTTCATCTGGTCTTCACGTTCCTAAGTAAACTCTGGGCCACGTTTCGACTCCCAACGCACCCTAACTATAGGGATACGACTAGGCTTGAGTTGCTTGACTTCACGATCCATGATTTCTACGGGTTTCTCTACAAAATGCATGGTGTCATCAATGCGTACTTCTTCGAGGGGTATGTGAAGATTTTCATCCGCAAGACACTTCTTGAGGTTTGAGACGTGGAAAGTTGGATGAACATTGCTAAGGCTTTCGGGTAGTTCAAGTTTGTAGGCCACCTTTCCTATCCTTTCGAGGATTTTAAAAGGACCCACAAAACGAGGAGCTAGTTTTCCCTTCCTTCCAAAACGAACTACTCCTTTCCAAGGTGACACCTTGAGGAGTACAAGGTCACCTACTTGAAACTCTAGAGGTTTTCGACGCTTGTCGGCATAACTCTTTTGCCGGCTTCTAGCTGCTAGAAGATTATCACGAATACGAATGAGTTTGTCTGATGTTTCTTGGATTAGTTCCGGTCCAGTGATTTGTGTTTCACCAATCTCGTTCCAGCAAACAGGAGAACGACACTTACGACCATAAAGGGCTTCAAAAGGTGCCATGTTGATGCTAGTGTGGTAACTATTATTGTAAGAGAATTCAATCAACGGCAGGTGTGAATCCCAGTTACCACCGAAATCAGTGACGCATGCCCTAAGCATGTCCTCCAAGGTCTGGATGGTTCTTTCGGATTGACCATCAGTTTGAGGATGGTACGCTGTGCTGAGACTCAATTGTGTACCAAGATCGGGTTGCAAGGATTGCCAGAAACGGGAAGTGAAACGACATCAGAGATAATGTTAAGAGGTACTCCGTGGCGACTAACTATTTCATTAATGTAAATCCGGGCCAATTTCTCGACTCCGTAATCCTCACAGATAGGTAAGAAATGTGCGGATTTAGTTAGTCGGTCCACGATCACCCAAATGCTATCGTGACCATGAGTGGTACGGGGTAGATTGGTAATAAAGTCCATTGCTATACACTCCCATTTCCACACGGGGATCTCGGGTTGTTCTAGAAGGCCAGATAGGCGTTGGTGCTCGGCTTTAACCTTGGAGCAAGTGAGACACTTTGCTACGTATAACGCAATGTCCTTCTTCATACTTGGCCACCAGTATTGGTGACGAAGATCTTTGTGCATTTTGTCTGCACCAGGATGAACCGAATAGCGGGTTTTATGAGCTTCGTTCATAATGATAGTACGAAGGTCATCACGATCACGAACCCAGATACGGTTCAAGAAATAGAGTAGGCCATTGGGCTTACTCTCTAATTGAAGTTCAGCTCCGCATGCCATTTCTTCGTACATCTTCCCTTCGGTGACCGAAAGGTGTTGTGCTTCGAGGATGCGGATTTGGATATCGTTTTGGACTCTCACACAATGTAACATGGTGTGTTCCTTTCGACTCAAAGCATCGGCTACAACATTTGCCGGATGGTAACGAATGTCGCAGTCGTAATCATTAAGTAGTTCTACCCAACGACGTTGCCTCATGTTGAGTTCTTTCTGATTAAAAATATGCTGAAGGCTTTTGTGGTCCGTGAAAACCACACACTTCGTACCATAGAGGTAGTGTCGCCAGATTTTGAGAGCGAAGACAACTGCACCTAACTCGAGGTCGTGCGTTGTGTAATTCTTTTCATGAATTTTGAGTTGCCTTGACGCGTAAGCAATAACCTTGCCTCGTTGCATAAGGACATAACCGAGACCTTGGTTGGATGCATCACAGTAAACCACGAAATCATCATTACCCTCAGGAAGGGTCAAGATTGGAGCGTCACAAAGCTTTTGCTTGAGAGTCTGAAAGGCTTCTTCTTGTTTTGGTCCGCACTCGTAAGGCTTTCCTTTATGGGTTAACGTTGTGAGGGGCACCGCAACTTTCGAGAAGTTAGAAATGAAACGTCGGTAGTAGCCAGCTAGGCCAAGGAATGAACGGACTTCAGTGGGGGTCTTTGGAGCTTTCCAGTTTTTCACTGCTTCTATCTTTGCAGGATCTACATGAATTCCTTTATCATTGACTATGTGACCCAAGAATTAGACTTCATTTAGCCAAAACTCGCACTTGGAAAATTTGGCGAACAAGGCTTCCTTCTTTAAGAGGTCTAACACCAACCGTAGGTGTTCCACGTGGTCCTTTTTAGTTTTTGAGTAGATTAAGATGTCGTCGATGAAGACAATTACGAATTTGTCTAGGTATGGTCGGCACACTCGGTTCATCAAGTCCATGAATACTGCGGGTGCATTAGTTAAGCCGAAAGGCATAACCATGAACTCATAGTGGCCATATCTTGTACGAAAGGCTGTTTTTGGAATATCCTCCTCAAGGACACGAAGTTGATGGTAGCCAGAACGGAGATCGATTTTGGAAAAGCATGCAGAACCTTGGAGTTGATCAAAAAGGTCGTCAATTCTGGGTAATGGGTAACGATTTTTTATGGTAAGCTTATTAAGCTCACGATAATCAATGCACATATGAAAGGATCCATCCTTCTTCTTGACGAATAGGACAGGTGCTCCCCAAGGGGAGACGCTAGGACGAATAAACCCCTTTTCAGCAAGCTCTTGGAGTTGACTTGCTAGTTCTTGCATTTCCGAGGGTGCAAGGCGGTATGGTGATTTAGCTACAGGGTTCGCCCCTGGAATGAGGTCGATCCTGAATTCGACTTGACGTATGGGAGGAAGGCCTGGTAAGTCTTCGAGAAATACTTCGGGAAACTCACGGATGACAGGGATGTCTTGGATGTTCCTTCCCTTCCCTTTCTTTTCCACGATGTTTGCTAGAAATGCCACGTAATTCTTCCGTAGATACTTACGGGCTGTGGTACAGGACATGAGTTTTAAACCGCTTGATGGTTTTTCACCATAGATTTGCAACGTGTTTCCGGATGATAAGGGAATACGGATGCATTTTTCAAAGCATATGATTTCTGCATGATGTTCGGCTAACCAATCCATGTCTATTATTACGTTGAAGCTCCCAAGGTGCATCGGGATGAGATTAATTTGAAAGTCGTGATCGTTAAGGTTGAGAACGCAGTCACGGATAACGGAGTCAATAGTCACAGGATTTCCATCGGCTATTTCTATCGTAATTGGTTTCGCTAATCTAGAACGATTTTTAGCAAGTAGTAACTCGAACTCCAAAGAGACGAAACGCTTATCGGCACCAGTATCAATTAAAATGGAAGCATAACGTTGATTTACTAGAAACGTACCATTGACCACTTCTGCGTTGGCTTGAGCTTCATTAGCGTTGATGTTAAAGGCACGTCCTCGTGCTCCCGGGTTTGGATTTACGAGCCTTGGGCATTGGTTACGGAAGTGGGTTGGATCACCACATCCAAAACATGCTCGACCATTTGCCAAAGCTGGTAGTGCCGGGACAATGGGACGATTTCCCTGAGCCATCAGAGGTTTGTTGGCGAAGCAGGTAGTGAACAAATGCCCATAACGACCACAAAGGTTGCACAATCGGCATGGCAAGGTGGTTGGATGATGAAACTTGCAGGTGTTACATTGGGGATATGGTCCCTCATAGGGCTTCTTAACCGGAGCAACTTGTGCCAAAGGTGCTGCCGGTGTAACTACCGCGTAATTCCTGACCTTTCGCTTTTTATTGAACGAGGGTTCAGTCGTAACTATTTTGAGAGGCTCGGGAGTAGAGGTATCAACGGGCTTCTTGGAGCCCTTTTTGAATAGGGTTCCAGCCTTCACGTGATTATCCGTCAAGGTAGCAGAGAGACGGATAGCGTCTTCCAGGGTGGCAGGGTTCCGACCCCATACCGTTCCTGAATTTTCATCGGCAGCCCACTGATATATTTTTCGATACCTCGAGACAGAGGGGTAACCATATGTGGCACTAGCAGACTCAGTTCATGGAAACGGGTTGTATACACTAGATTTTCTCCACTGTCCTGGGCAAGATCCCAGAATTCAGCCTCGAGTTTCTTCATTTCATTTCTTGGGCAAAATTATTCGATCATTAGCTCCTTGAATTCTTCCCATGTCAGTGACAAAGCAACGTCAGCACCTCTATTTCGTTTCTCTCCGTTCCACCAGGTTAATGCCCTCTTTTGTAGGACACTTGATGCATGACAAACCCTGAGGTTATCCGGGCAGTCACTGTTCAGAAATGTGCTCTCCATGCTTTCAAACCATTGGAGGAGGCTAGTGGCTCCTTCATTTCCAAAGAATTTGGCGGGATTGCAAGAGTTGAAATGCTTGAAAGTGCACAGAAGGTTTGAACCTGATTGGAGAGATCCAGAGTTAGCACTGTTGCTGGCTGCTGCTTGGTTTAGTTGAGTAACTAGAGTAGGTAGAATCCCCAACCGACGGCGGATTATACGTCGGGGCGGACGCGGTTGTTCAAAAGCACAAGGTTGACTAATAACGTTGAGATATTTCATTAATAAATTAAAGGGTTCAACATGACAAAATAACATAAGATTCAAGCATGAAAAGTAACAAAAGTTTAATTCTTGATGGTCTTTCTAAGTCCATGCATCCTACGTTTTCATAGATAAGCCTCACTCTTGTGCACCTGAAACATGTTAGGTAACTGTCAACTAAAAATAGTTGGTGAGATACAAAGGTTTTGACACCGTTTAACAAAGTCTTTAAAAGTTTTACAATTCACCATGATTAATGTATCTAAGCATAAATGTGAGAAAAACAAGTAAGTTAAACATTGTGCACGTCAAACCTCCAAACCAAGTGTAGGCATAACCCGCAGGTTACCCTTATAGTATCAAGTTTAATAGTTTAAGTAACAATCACCAAGGGCTCCCCCCGAAGGGTCAATCAATCAAGGTGGATTGGTCAAATGCAATAGATCTATCATTGTTACTATCAGCTCGGCCAAAGCTAATGAACATGCTAGAATTAAGTTTAATTTAACATACAAGTCTCAAAGCATTCAACACAAATAAAGCATATAACCATAGTTAAGTTTGAATTGTGTAAGTCTAAAAAGTATGAACATGTTCCACCCCAAGTTTGAAAGTTAAAATGAAAACAAAAGGGGGCTAAGTATACTCACTTGGATTGATGAAGAGTATCCGACACGGATAAGTATTTGCAAGACTTTGAGGGAGAAATATCCTCACAATAATCCTAAGAATGCAAGTCTAAATATTTAAGTTTGTTTCTACAAGTCTAAGGCAAAGATCTAGGGTTTCAAGGTCGACTAGGGTTCCAAGTGGGAGATGGGCATGATTGTGTTTATAAAGTTTTAAAATAAGATTTTGAAAATAATTATTTCAAGAGTAAAATAATTGTTAAATACAAGTATTTAAAGACCAAATAGTGATTAAGCATTAATAGCAATTACTTAAAAGTATATAATCATTAGGGATAATTAACTATTTATTAGACTAAAACATATAAATAATTTAGTTTTCTTTATTAAAGTTTCAAGTATTGGACATTTATTTTACATTTTACCTTGTAAACAAATAGTGTTTATAAGTTTAAATGAATATCAAGTACTTATAATAGAATTCTTTATAAAGTTTATGTTCAAATTATAAGTTAATAAGTGTTTTCAATGTGTAGATAGAACTATAAGTTTTTATAAATGTTTTAAATAAGTTTCTTATGAAGGTATAAGTGTATAAATTTCTTTGTATTTATATAAATAAAAGTTGTAATTATTATTAAAGTATAAACAAAATAGCCTTTGTTTATTAAGAGAATTAATAACTAATTAAAGTTTCTAGGTTTATTAATTAATTTAAATGTTAAGTTTTATAGAACTTAAGGAAATTTTTGTAGATTTTCTTGTATTCACAACAAATTTCGAGGATTAAATTCCATAGTTTAAAAATCGATTTTTATTTAGTTAAAATGTTTCCTGAGACTAAAATAAAATAAAATCGATTTTTTTAAGTGTGTAAAGTTTCAACAGATTTTATAAAAATAACAGAAGTTTTTAAAACTGTTTAAAAAAATGTGCAAAAAAAAATCGAAAATGGAAAACCCAGCCGGCCGGATTCGAACATCCGACCTGGCCCGGGTCAACCCTCGCACGCACACACAGACCACTCCGGCTACGGGTTTGTTTGTGAATATAATCGAAACAGAAAGTTTTAAACAGAACTCCGCTTGGTCCCAAATCCATCAAGAACCCTAGAACCCAAACCCGATCAATACACATTGATTAGCTACCTGTTAACCAAATAAAACATGGGGCTTTCGATCACATAAAGATTTCGAGTTGTTTGGCCATTGAAATTACCTGAATTGATGCAGAAATGAGGGAGAACGAGTTGAAGGTGGGCGTCGGCTGTTGCGAGAGCAATCCACGCAATGCAGGCACGATTGAAAGGAATTGATGTTCAGGTGAGTTTCGGGGTGATGCTTATGAGGTTTTGGAGTCACTATTTATAACCAATTCGAGCATTTAATGGCCGAACGGTTTGTAGGTGGGGGTTGGGCCGTCGGCGTTAATTCCGGCTCCACGCGAGCACCTCGGTAGAAATTGATCATCATGGCGTCTTGGGGACGGGTCGCATGCGCGAGCCCAAGCCCGATGTTTGGTGAACCTGGACGATTTCGTGAGTTTGGTCGAAATGAGAAAAAAAACGGGTGTTGTGGGTTTCGAACCCACGATCGGTTCTGAGCAGGATGAGGTTCGGGAAATGGCATACCAAGTCCCTGTGGTTTCAATTGTTTACATTTTGCTAGAACTTTGTTTTTTTTTGTTAATAACTAGTTTTGAATTTGGCAGAATTTGTCCCTGGATTTTATAAAATAAAAAATGGTTTTCATAAAATCTTAAATTTATAAATATTATTATTTTGACATATTAAACATTTAACATGTATAAATTTTATCTCCCTTCATACTGTACGCCTATCCCTGTATTTATTTTACGTTTACTAAGAATTTAAACCAACCAAATACGTTTATTCGTTCTTTGAAGTAGGCATGTTACAACGGGGTTCGCATTTGACAAAATGGTGGTACATCGAAAATTACTGGATATCACAAACATTACTCGAGCAGATTAAACTATATTCTAAACAAGTTTAGATCTTAAAATTCTCATCATCCTCATTACAAGTGATGCATCCCATCATTTGAGCCCAAAACCATCCTAGGGCAATCTTCTCCTTATTTCCACTCAAACAAAATCCACTACCACCAACCCTACCTGACGCGATGACCTGACCTGAACCTTGTCATCAACTATACTCCTCAAACCGACAAGCAAAACTAGTTGAGAATCCCAACACACGTCTCTTTTTCGTGGACCTTTTTTTTTCTAAACAATTAAAGTGGTCTTAAACCCAACTTATTGCCTATGAACCCCCTCTTAGCCACTTGAATTCCCCTCAAGCCATTGATCATTGCAAATTCGGTGTTTAATCTCTACCTAATCGGTTACGGAACCTTATGTGATCAGTAAGGAATAGAAATCATTGCATTAATTGATCAATCAAAGCTTTAGAACCCATTAAAGAGTTCTTTTCGGTTATGGACATGAAACCACCAAATGGGAACGCAAACGATCTCGTAATCCGCATAATAATTGTTGTTACAGGTCTTTTCACTCCTGAAGCAAACCCAAATCTGTAGCATACGAAATCCCACTCAAAAACCCACCTTTCCCGTCCCTTTTTCCTCTCGGTTTCGCGACAGCAGGGAAGAGACCAAACGCGCCCTATTTCGGAGATTCAAGCTTGATTTCAGGTAATCACCACTCCTCATGCTCGATTTGACACCCCGTTGCAAAACCCCTTTGAATCGGCATCGAATTGACATTGAATTGGGATCAAGGGCTTCGTTTTAAGAATTGGGAAAGGAGCGTGGGGCTTCCTGTTTATATGCAAAATATATCAAAACCTTGTCAAGGCATTGCCCTAGATCAAACGGTTAAGAACTCCTCCCCCTCTAGCTCAGGTCGCGAGTTCGAGTCTCGCGGCCGCGTTTTTGTTTATTCCATTTTTTTGTTGTTGTGTTTGATTGCCCCTCTTGCCTATACAATTATATGGGTCATTTTAATTAGTAAGTATATCCGAATTTTTCCGAGTAGATCAATTTTGTGCATTCCGAAAACTTTATAATGTCCACTTAAATTAAAATATACATATATATGTATATTACTTCACTACCACTACGAATTTCGAAACATAACGAACGATTAGTATTTTATGTACATAACTTTAAAAAGGGATTATAAATGTTTTAGTAACAGTTTAACGTATTATATATAACACGGTTTTTATAATGTTACTAATGACATAGGTTTTATTAAATCGTTTTAATATTATTATTCCTTGCACAAATAATGGAATTGATACTATGATTCGTTTATTCCAAATCATATATATCTTTAAAAATATTCTTTAATAATACTCGAAAGGATGATAATTAATCTTTTAATTAGGAGGACAATCGTTAAAAATGTTTTATAAACCCCCATTATTTTATAACCTTTAAAAACTATAGTCACTCCATGACTTTTATTAAACAAAAAGGAGTTATACATATATTTTATCTAATCCGTCTTTCTTTAGCGACATTATCCATATTATAATATTAAACGCAAGTATTATTAATATCACAAGTGTTTTAATCATATTATTATTATTATTGTCTTCATGGGTAATAAAGATTTATTTATAAATAATAAATTTATTTATTTCAAAGTATACCACATTCCAACATGGTGACAATTTTAACTTAATGGCCTTAATGAGACATTATTTATATAAGAAAAATTAAAATGAATACTTATAGTTGACCCTAAGATTCTTTTATGAAACATTATTTCATACAATTCTAATTACTTTTAAGATTCGGATTTTTCCTTGGTTTGCTCATCTCAAAACCCTTAGATCCCAACCGTCCCATCCTTATTCCTTTTATTTATTTGTTAACAATATACAAATTATTGATACATATGCTTAATCAAAACCTAGGTTAACCGTATGGGTAGCTAGACACATGTGTAAATAACATACTAGTGAGATATTCAAAGCTACTCATTACGAGGTGAGTTTACATAGCCCATTTTTACTGTTTTTACTTTTGGGGTGAAACATGTCGTCAACTTTATCTATTTAACCAAATTCAATATCTATGTTCTTGTGCTTGATCTTTATGCTTTATATTTGAACTACTTGGTGACCATTGCATGTGTTTCATGCCAGTACATTCATTAACTTGCAGCCCAAGCCTAAGGTAGTACCTAACATGATCATTTATATGGGAAACTGAAACTATAACTTACCATAAGACCTTGGCGGGTTTTGTTGGGTATCAACTATAACTTGGAGTATCCGCTTGCTCCCTTTTTTTCAAAAATGGCGATCAGTGGGATTGCGTATCTAGTTTTCTATTATCAGGCTTAAATTGTACGCTTGGAACCTTGTATGTTTTCACATATATGCTTTAGACATGCTTTGAACATATTGAATTGTAATCTATACCTAACTCTTTTGGTGTCAAAACCTATGTATCTCACCAACTACTTGTAGTTGACAGTTACTTACATATTTCAGGTGCACCTGTTTGAGGACTACTTGCTCACCTAGGACTTGGACCTAGTTTAATTTAAATCATGTTTTGAACGTTTCATTTTCCTATGTAACGGATGCTTTTAATTTGAATAATAAATATTATCATATTTAATAGATGATCATGTGCTTATGAACAACCGCGTCAGCCCCGGCGTTTAATCCGCCGTCGGCCGGGGTGTGACAATCAAACACCACTTCAACCCCAATAGAGATGAAATCATTGATGTTAAACCTCTCCAATCCCACTCTCCATTCATCAGCTGGTCCTATAATGCTGAAAAGGATGAGTTCACACTGACAGATGTTAAAGGACAGAAGATGAGGTGTTCAAGCAAAGCTATATTCAAAATGGCCAGCAAAGACATCAAGACTCTATCTAAGCTTCCTCTTAACAATCCCAGTAAGGACCAGAGAGGATATGAGGTTGAAAGAATTGTCAGCCACATGCAAAAGCT
Organism: Smallanthus sonchifolius; assembly: GCA_023525975.1. Lineage (NCBI taxonomy): Eukaryota > Viridiplantae > Streptophyta > Magnoliopsida > Asterales > Asteraceae > Smallanthus > Smallanthus sonchifolius. The sequence continues at coordinate 1,698,694 of CM042042.1, forward strand.
TCAGCAACAAAAGCAGTAAGAGAGTTTTGGTAGCATCAGTTTAGGGGAAGTTTGTAGAAATAAAGACTGATGGCTACAAAATTCTCTAAGTACAAATGTTGCTGATCTCAAAGAGTGATGCGGATCGCCAAAGCAGCAGATGATAGGCCTTATCAGCTGCTGACCAAAGTTGCAGCTGATAGGCATTATCAGCTGCTGACTAAAGTTGCAACTGATAGGCATTATCAGCTGTTGACCAAAGTTGCAGCTGATAGGCATTATCTGTTGCTGACCAAATTTGCAGCAGATAGGCCTTATCTAATGAAGATCAAAGTTGCAGCTGATAGCCTTTTCACTGAAGATCAAATGTTGTAGCTGACTGTTCTTGATAAAGCAACCATCTCCACTGACAAATTTCTGTTGTTACTCTGACACACTCCACGCAGAAAGAATGTCATTGGCACAAGACAATAAAAGACAACGACGCTCTCCTTTTGAGTATCCAAGGAACGATACCTTAGAAGACGTTTGAATAAAGTTAACCTTTGTATTTATTATTATTGTCTGTATATGTAGAATAGCTTCAATACAAGATCAACGGTCTGTGTTAGATCTGATCCTTAGAATCAAGGGTATGTCTTGATTCTAAGTTACTATATAAGTAGTACTTAGATTCATTGTAAAAGTACTTTTTGCTTAAGAGTTTTCTCTGTAATATTGTAACACTTGAAACTTAATACAAATTGCATTTATCAGTATTCTTCTTGTCTACTTGTTTACTTTGCTTAAGTTGTGATTGTTTCCGCCAATCTCAACTGGAATAGAACCATCTTGTATTTACCGATCCTACAACTTTAATAATCTCCATGGAATAATTTCTATTGAGGGATTACAGAGAGTGCAAAGCGTAATGCATGCACAGGAGGTGAACTTATCTCTAAAAAAGATTTCCAAATTAGAGTTGAAATGGGTTGATGTGTTTGATGGTTCACGAAGTTGTCCACTTGAGAAGGAGGTTCTCGATGAAACTAAGCCTAATAATGATAGGTTGAAAGAGCTTGCAATTGTGTCATATTGGGGAACAGAGTTTTCAAATTGGGTTGGTGATCCCTCTTTTCATGGGTTGGTTGATTTGTCGATGCGTGGGTGTAGAAAATGTACTTGTCTACCGCCACTTGGGCAGCTACATTCACTTAAGGAGTTGTTTATTCAAGGCATGGATGAGGTTAAACACATAGGTTTAGAGTTAAATGGAACTTGTGATGATGCTTTTCCTTCACTTGAAACTCTTAGGGTTGAAGATATGTCGGGTTTGGAGGTATGGTCAACCAATAGCAAGGTGGTGTTTCCATGCCTTCAAGAGCTTCGTATAAAAAATTGTGGCAATTTGGCTGACATCTCACTTGAAGCACTACCTTCACTAAGGGTTTAAAAAATAGATACATGCAGTGATGGTGTGTTGAGAAGTCTAGTTAAGGCAGGTTCATCAATCACAGATTTGAAAATAACATCTATTTCAGGACTTACAGATGTAACAATCAAAGAGTGTAATGAAATAAGGTATTTGTGGGAATCAGAAGTAGAGGCAAGTAAGGTTCTTAGGAGTTTAAAGAAATTGGAAGTATATCAATGTATTAATCTTTGATAAAATGGTATTCTCATTCTTGTGGTTTTTTTTCTAAGGTGAATGCCATCCGATTCATGGACAAGTTGATATAAATATTAATCATACTTTTACCCCGTTTGACTAATTATTTTTATTATTCATTTGGTCGCATTCATTACAACCATCTCATCATTTTCTATCAAATAATCGATTCAAAAAGGAACACTCGAATATCTAAAATGAATGCTGAACCTAAAAATTGAATTAATGATGATAATAATTTAGTGTAACAGAAAACAAACAATACGAATTAGTATGTTGAAATCAGTAATCATTTTACATTAATTTAAGTTTAAACTGAATATGATTCTTTTTTGTTTTAATTATTTTTGAAATTGTTGCAAATACAGATCTTAAATATTGATGTTTTCTTCACTCGTAAATTTCTGTTTTTCTGACAATATTTGATTGAAATCATGTCTTACTCAGATGTGTTTTTTTTTCTCTTAGTTCAATTCAATTTCAATCATTGGTTTTAAAAAGCGCGCCTTGGCGCGAGGCGACCTAAGGAGCAAGGGGCTGCGCTTTTGGTGACTTAAGGCGCATGTAAAATAAAAGCGCAACTGAGGCGCGATTTTTTGACAAAAAAATGGCTCGAGACGCAGATGAGGCGTGCGCTTTATGTATTTGAGTCTTTTTTCTGCAACGAAATGTTGTACAACAGGCTTTTAAGGCTGTACATGTAAATAATTTACTTGATAAAACATATTTAAGGCTTATTATAGTTAAATTTTGAGTAGGGGATGTTAAAAACCTATGATATATATAAAAAAAAATTATAATCATTTTGCGCCTCGCATACGAAAAGCTCACCGCTTTTGCGCTTTGCGCCCCCTGTCGCTTTTGTGCGCTTCTCGCTTTTTAAAACCAAGTTTCAATAAGAGATGCAGTTAATCTTAAACTATTCAATGTCACTCAAATGGTTAAGTGGATGGATGTGGATTTTGACACAAGTGAATATGATTCTTTTTATTTTAAATATTTGTGAAATTGTTGCAAATATAGATCTTAGTTACTGATATTTTCTTCACTTGTAAAATTCTGTTATTATTTTTTTCGTTGGTTTGTAAAAATGTGTGAATCTTTGAATTAAATAACTATTCGTCTATTTAGACAGTTAATTTCTCATGAATCTTTCAATTAAATAATTATTCGTCTATATAGACATCTGCCGAATTGGTTCGCCTTGAAATAGGGAGGTTGAAGAAGCCCATCACAGAGTGGGGCGCTCAGAATTTTCCAACTTCCCTTGTTCAACTAACGTTATTTGGTAAAGATGTGAGCAATTTTAGTCAACTGTCCGACCTTTTCCCTACTACGAAACTAGCATATGACTTTGCCCTTTAGAGGCCTGTAACTTGGATTCCTATTTTAAACTATATGCTCGGTCTTATCGATAAATAAGGCGTGACATGCATCTAGCACGTAAAATCCTGCATTCTTGTCTGTATTTTTATCATCAGCTAACTTATTTCAAATTACGAGCAGCATGCCTTGATACCAGTAATCCCACATCTGCAATGAAGACTTCCAAACACACTTTCCATACCGGTAATAACGGCCATGTCTCTGGTTCTTCTTGCCCTCTATGTCACAAAATGTGGTATGTTGGATTTCAGTTTTTTTTTCTGGATTGTTACTTGTTTATTTATACCAGTTTGTTCCATGAGTTGAATATTGAAACTTGTTACTATAAAACTCAAAAATTTTGACTTTGAAAGCTTTGGGAAACATTCCCTTATTGGAAGCCTAATTCATTTTCTTTTTGCAATTTATTGAATTGAGTTTGTTCAATGATTGATTTTCAGGAATTCCATTATAAACACAAATTTTCAACATGGAAACTATACAAACTGATTTGATTTTTGCAAATGTGCCCTGGTCAGATATCCTCCTTTTAGTCAAAGGCCAGAGCTTTGGTCTTAAATCTTGATAAACTTATATTTAACTTTGATTGATTTCTAAAATCACTAATTTGACCTCAAAAGAATCCTTTAGGATACATTAGACTATTTGAGTATTAATTTCAGGTGGTCAGCAAAAACTGAAATTTTCACTTAGGTTCTTGATATATTGGGAGATGGGTCCCTTCTATCTAAATATCTTATAAATTACAACTAAATTTTGCAGGGAACCTTATAATCATGCCATCATAAAGGATCTCATGGGTGATGGAATATTCACAGTTGGCGGGGACAAATGGCGAGAACAAAGAAAGTTCTCAAGCTTCGAATTTTCAATTTAGGAGAGTAATATTTAGAAAATATGCAGTAAAACTCATGTATGTTGCCCAAGATCTCAATGAACACACAATTGAAACCACCAGGATGTCGGCATTAACATATCTGTTATATATAGTGCATACATGATAAAATTACTTGTAATATTTTTAAAGTAAACTCAGCCTGGTCTGCTTTAATCGTATGATAACTTCCCGTTACAGTTTGACTTCAGTCCAGTCTTATCCGTTACCTAACCCGACCAGCTTGCCATCTAGAACTGTCATGTAAATAAATAAATAAAACTTTAAATATTTGTATACTCCATTTGCCCTTCTTTCATGCATGGATTTGCCTATATGTATCTCAAGGATCAACTTTTACTATACACATGTGTTAGTTACTTTTTACTCACTTAGTTATAATGAGTTTATTTAGAGTCTCTTTTTATACAACCTTCTAAATATGTTCTTATTTAAATATTTAGATTATTATTATGAATATAGTCTCTTGTATTTTGTATTATGGCATTATTATTTTATTAATTGTTTTTAAAAAAACCAAAAAAATAAAAATTTTCTGGTTTCAAGTTTTTAACCGTCATCCATTTACATGTGCCTAGATGATGAAACTGGAATTGCTTAAAGGCAATTACATAACAGACATATTATGAAAATATACAATACAAGTGGGTTCCCTTCAATGATTACCTACTCCACTAATGGCTAGTGGCTTCCCGCCAGAATGTGCACAATAATATATAAACTAAAAAACGAAAAAAGTTTGACTATCTATACTATATAATAAATAAAGGTTTTTCAATATCACGTGTCGACTCCATATTTATTCTTATAATTTTTTTCCCGCATCTCTCATAATAAATACATTTCATATTTTCAATAATAATATATTTTTAAACAAATTATTAATCATAGTAATAAAACACATTTATTTTAAATTATCTCATATTATAAGAAATTTTGAAATTAATTACTTAACTTATGTTTTCAATCAAATAGTAAATAAAATTCAAATTACATTGAATAATATTTAATGTATTTTTTAAACTCAATTATATACTAATTTTTACATATTTTTTTATTTTATTTTCTATTATTACTATATGTAATACATTTTTTCACCTATAAGAATACATGTTACTTATCTAATAAATGAAAATCTCAAGTAACACGTGTCATTTGTAGTTAAGTCTCATACTCATTTTCCAGCCCATTCTACTTTAACCCGAATTACAATTCACGCGGATCTTTATGACCCAAATTCTTTATTCCTGACCCAACTTCCCAAATGTGACTAAACCCTAATTTATGTATGTTCTTCCTCATACGGTTTCTGTCGCTTCATCTTTCAAACATCGTTCCTTTTCAATCGGTTACGGATTATCATTCGATTGTTCTTCGTTCCATCATTCCAGGTATGTTATTCATTCAATATGATTCTACTTTTCTTTCAGTCGTTGTCCAATCGTCGTTTTACGGTATGTTATTCATTCAATATGATTCTACTTTTCTTTCAGTCGTTTTACGGTATGTTATTCATTCATTATGATTCTACTTTTCTTTCAGTCGTTGTTCAATCACCGTTTTACGAAGTTATTTTTCTTAGGTTTTAGGATTTCAATGATCAATGGAATCAGGAAGATTGTTTCTTCTTCATACAGATACTTTGGTCGGTGTATTTCGAAGATATTAGCATATTCAATTTCACGAGCTAGGGTTCCACAGTTTGGTATTCGCTACCAAATTAAGAATTCAGTTTCTTCATATTTTAACTTCTGCATCACATCGTGCTTGGTTTTCCTTTTGTGATTTTGTTGTGGGGTTAGTAGTTGTTGCCTCTGATTTTTGCGCGTTGTCAATAGTGCATGCACGTGTCGGTGGAAAAATGGTCATGCCGAGTGGGCTGGGTAATTAGTTGAAACAAGGTTCATGTTGAATATGGTGCTTTTAATAACAGTACGACGGGACGGAACGGTTCAGGTCAGGTACTTGGGTCCACTCACAAACAATATTTATCAGTTTTTTTCCTTGAGTTTTATTAATGTTACATATATTAAATATGATTATGAAAACTATGTTTTCAAATTACTAATCTAATATTCTTGATTAAAGAGACCTAAAAGGTTGTGCGCATTATATACGCTTCACATCACTTTGGAACCCTTTCGACCCATTTAACATGTTCTTTTTTTGAACCATTTTTTTGAAGTATGGACATTTGACCGGTTAAACAGGTGGATCTATATGTTGGAAACAATTTACCTCGATTCAAAACCTTGCAAGGAGTCAGTCGAGTCGATCGTCCGTCTACAACGTCCATCATCCGTCCATATTTAATCTGTATTCGGTATCCATTCATCCTTTTCTGTTTCTTGATTAATTTTCTTATTTTTAGAGATTAAGTGCTCTCATATCATTATTTGGTTTACAGTTCCTCCAAAACTATAAGTTTGCCCTATTTTCTTAAACTAACATTTCATTGTTCTCTATAAGCTTTTATTTCTTTTAATGGTTTTTGTTAGTTTTAACTGTATTTAGCTCCTATGCAACTTATAGTCTTGTGGTGTGTTAGCTTCCAATGAAACCCTATTATGTAATCCTTTTGAATACATATTCTTATAATTTTTTGATGATTTTATTGTATGCAACTTTCGTTGAAACCTATCTGTAATAATTTTCATTAATGTTCGTAGTTATTATAAGTTTCATGTATATGAACCAATATACAGAACTAAATGTTCATGTTTCTATTTTTTATTACTTTGTTAGCTTCAAGCTTCCTGTGAAAACCTATTTACAATATGGGAATCAAGTTTTATTGTCCTGATCATTGTAATATGTTTTCTTTCTGTGTATTAGGAATTAAAATGCAGTGGATTCCAATGTAAATAATAGATTTCAGACATTGTATACAATGAAAAAAACATGTCTTACTCTGATGTTTTCTTTTCTTAGTTCAATTTTATTTCAATTATGTAAGGCCCCTTTCCCGGGTAACATCACTTGTTGGATTTACTCATAAACATAGTCATAAATACTGAACTTAAATTAAAAACATTCATCATTCAATTACATAACATAACATAACTTGACAGTGGAAGTCTTAACACATATATTAAAATGGGATGTCAGTCTTGTGTCGGGTAACCTTCACGCCATCGCACGACCTTTTCTTCTTTTACCTGAAATGTATACTAAAAGTCAGCTAACGCTGGTGAGTTCTAGTTTAAAACGATTAAATATAAACATTTCCTTTCCTTATAATTATATAAATACGTATTCATAACTTTTTATGTGATTACAAAGATATGCATTCACCTTTACTTTCCTTAACATTCTTATGTGATTACATAGATATGCATTCACCTTTATTTTCTTTAACCTTCTTATGTGATTACATAGATATGCATTCACTTTTACTTTCTTTACCATTTATTGGTCATACACATAAGGGTGATCAACCCGTCTTTTACTGCGTATATCACAAAGACATACGCCCTTAAGCTACCGTCGTAGCCCTTTTACTCGTTCGGTCCTAGAAACCGTCCGCCTTAACTTTTCCGCCCGGCCAACCTTCGGCCGTCCGCCTTAACCGTCCGGCCAACCTTCGGCCGTCCGATTCGCCCGTCTACCCGAAGGTATCCGTTTCCCACGTGAACTATTATTTATGCAACCGTTATACTATTAAAAGGCTTTTGCTTCGACCGCCCTATTATGCCTTTCGTACGCCCTAGTTTGCGAAGGAACGTACTTTTCCCGGTTGCAAAATAGTCACGTGGTCGTCCGTCTACAGAAGTAGCCGTTAGCATCGAAGCGTCCATAACATTCACATACATTCATAACATTGCAATATATATTTTTAAAGCAAGATTTCATTTATTTACTTTATACCATTCTTTCATTCATTCTTTGTAAACATACGTTTCGTTCTTTGTTCATAATTCATAATTCATTTTCTTATGTATCTACACATATACCTTAATATATCACGTATGATCACATTGACATTCATATCATTTATTCATTTTGTGTATACACTTCAGCCCCAAAACGTTTATAATTCATTGCACATAACATAGAAGGGGGCACATAGAACTCACCTGATAAGCTTCTCTAGGTTGTCCTAAACAAAGGTCCAACAACGTCACGTACGATCTGAATTAGGTAGTTAAATATACATCAGACCCAATCCCGACTCTAACGGTTTAATCATTCTAAAACATACTGACTTTACTTACTGGTCTGCTGCCTGCGCACTTAGTAAGTACGCAGGGACTTGCTCATGCGCACTTGTCAAGTGCGCAGGATCTTTCTCCTGCGTACTTGATAAGTACGCAGGGACTTCCTCCTGCGTACTTGGTAAGTACGCAGGAAATCCTTCTTGCGTACTCGGTAAGTACGCAATACCTGGTTCCTGGACCAAAATTTCGGAATTCTTGCATGTTAATCCGATCATGCTAATCTTACAATTTTCTTTGATCAAAATGTGCAGTTTTCACTCTAGATGCTAGTTCTAAGCTTATTTTCAAGTTCCATCTATAAAAACGTCTCCCATTTAGCTAAAACCCGAGAAACCCCAAAACGAACAAAAACTCAGTTTAGGGTCGAATCGTTACCTGGATTGTGATTCTGATTCGGAGGTTTTGCTCACGAGCTCAGTAGTAACGTGCTCCTTCAATTTCGTGTCGATCCGTCGACTTTCTCTCACTAGACCCGAGCTCTCCTTTCTCTCTCTAGATTGCAAGTTGTGGTGGAAATGAGAGTTCTAGTGCTGTCCTGACCCTTATATACCTGGGCTTTCATCGGCCTGTTGGAGCCGAGCCCAAGCCCATCCGTTCTTATTTCGTTTTGTGACGTTTAAATCTCTATCGTATTATTATTTACTTATTTACTATTTTCGGGATGTTACAAGTCTACCCTCCTTAAAGAGGTTTCGTCCTCGAAACTGTTTATACGTCAAACAATTGAGGGCATAGTCCCCTCATCTCGTCTTCTTTTTCCCATGTGGCTTCTGATCCTTTTCTGTGCTTCCATTGTATTTTGACTAACTGAATCGACTTATTGCGTAGTCGTTTCTCAGCTCGATCAAGAATGGCTGTTGGTTCCTCTACATAATTCAAACTGTTATCCACCTCGATCTCGTCGTAAGGTATGTGAGCCGTGTCGTCAGCTAGGCACCTGCGTAAGTGCGACACGTGGAACGTAGGGTGTATTCCACTAAGCTCGACGGGAAGGTCTAGTCTGTAAGCAACTTGACCCACTCTTGCTAAAATCTTGAAAGGTCCAACAAACCTTGGGCTCAGTTTGTCACGCTTCCTGAATCGGATGATTCCTTTCCACGGTGATACTTTCAACAGTACCATGTCCCCTACTTGAAACTCTAAATCCCTTCTTCTCTTGTCCGCGTATGATTTCTGTCTGTCCTTTGCGGCTTTCATTCGAGCCTTGATTTGATCAAATTTCTAGAAAGTAGCTTTGACCACTTCGAGACTTGCAAAATCCTTTTGTCCAATTTCCCCCCAACAAACCGGGGTCCTACATTTCCTCCCATACAACATTTCAAATGGCGGCATGTCAATAGTTGAGTGATAGCTGTTGTTAAATGAAAATTCTGCCAATGGTAGATGGCTGTCCCAACTCCCACCGAAGTCAATGATACAGGCCCGGAGCATGTCCTCCAAGGTCTGAATGGTCCTTTCCGATTGTCCATCGGTTTGGGGGTGGTAAGCGGTGCTGATGTTCAGTCTAGTGCCCATTGCTTCATTGAATTTCTTCCAAAACCTTGATGTGAATCTAGTATCCCTGTCGGACACAATTGACAGCGGCATACCATGTCTGCTCACAATTTCCTTGATAAATACTTCTGCTAGTCTTTCTGACGAAGAAGTCTCACGTATTGGCAAGAAGTGAGCATTTTTGGTCAAACGGTCGACGATCACCTAAATGGTATCATTGCCTTTAGCTGTTCGCGGTAGCTTGGTAATGAAGTCCATTGTGATCTCTTCCCACTTCCATTCCGGTATAGGTAAAGGTTGCATTTTACCGCATGGTTTCTGGTGCTCGGCCTTAACTAGTGAACACGTTAAGCACTTGTTCACGTATTCAGTCACATCATTCTTCATGCCAGGCCACCAGTACTCTTTCTTCAAGTATTGATACATTTTGTTTGTCCCGGGGTGGATAGAATAACGAGACTTATGGGCCTCATCGAGTATTTTGGCTCTAAGCTCGCCAATCTTAGGTATCTACATCCGGCCAAACCTAGTTTGTACTCCGTATGCATTTGCATCTAAGTTCCCTTGTTGTCCTACTATTCTTTCCCGTTTCACATTTCTTTCTAACAGTGCTTCATCTTGTGCCTTTGTTATTTCACCCATCAAATCTGGTGTTATAATCAGTTGACACGCTTTGATCCGGATATGTGCCGATTCTTCCTTTCTACTTAAAGCGTCAGCCACTACGTTTGCCTTGCCTAGATGGTACAATATCTCACAGTCATAGTCCTTCTGTAGCTCTAACCACCTCCTTTGTCTCATGTTTAATTCCTTTTGTTCAAAAAAGTACTTCAGGCTTTTGTGATCGGAGTAAATGGTGCATTTAACTCCATACAGATAGTGCCTCCATATTTTCAACGCGAAAACTACTGCTGCTAATTCTAGATCGTGTGTTGGGTAGTTAACCTCGTGAATCTTTAGTTGCCGCGATGCATAAGCAATTACATTTCCTCGTTGCATAAGTACGCACCCTAAACCCTGCCCTGAAGCGTCAGAGTAGACAACCAAGTCTTCATTTCCCTCAGGTAGTGTCAAGACTGGAGCTTGGGTTAATCGTGTCTTAAGTTCCTCAAACGCGTTGTTTTGGGTTTGACCCCGTTCATATTTCACTTCCTTCCGTGTCAGTTTAGTTAGTGGCGAGGCTATCCTTGAGAAATCTTGAATGAACCTTCGATAGTAGCCTGCCAATCCCAGAAAACTTCGTATCTCTGTTGGTGTCTTTGGGACGTTCCATTCCTTTACTGTCTCAATCTTTGCAGGATCCACCATGATGTCGTTTGGGTTTATCACATGACCTAGGAATTGGACTTCCCTAAGCCAGAACGCGCATTTGGAGAATTTTACGTACAACTTTTCCTTCTTTAGCACCTCCAGAACCTCTCTTAGGTGACAGTGGTGATCACCTGGCTTTTTGAATATACCAGTATGCCGTCTATAAAAACTATCACTGATCGATCCAACATGGGTCGACATACTCTATTCATCAAATCCATGAACGCTGCTGGTGCGTTGGTCAATCCGAAGGACATCACGAGAAACTCATAATGCCCATAATGCGTGCGAAACGCGGTCTTTGGTACGTCTTCTTCTCTTACTTTCAACTGATGGTAACCCGACCTAAGATCGATCTTTGAGAACCAACTCGTACCTTGCAGTTGATCAAAAAGGTCGTCTATTCTAGGTAGTGGGTATTTGTTCTTTACTGTTCTCTTGTTCAATTCGCGGTAGTCAATGCACATGCGCATGCTGCCGTCCTTCTTCTTTACAAATAGTACCGAAGCGCCCCATGGTGAGATGCTCGGTCTAATAAATCCTTTTTCTGTTAGTTCCTCTAGTTGAGACATCAATTCTTTCATTTCTGACGGAGCCAATCGGTAGGGGGCCTTGGCAACGGGCTCAGCTCCAGGTAATAAGTCAAACTGAAATTCTATTTCCCGATCGGGTGACAACCCAGGCAGATCCTCAGGGAATACTTCCGGAAAGTGGCACACCACGGGTACATTCTTGAGTTCATTCATTTTCATTCTATCATCAATAACATATGCCAGATAAGCTTCGCAACCGCGCCTCATGTAACTTTCGGCCTTGATCATCGAGATGATGTTCGGCATCGTGCAATTCCAATCCCCGTAAACCGTAATTGGGCTGCCGCTTGGAGCTTTGAGGTGTATCCTCTTTCGTTTACATATGATTTGAGCTTCATTGGCAGCTAGCCAATCCATGCCCAATACTATATCGAATCCTCCTAAGGTGAGAAGGAATAATCTAGAAGGAAACTTATGACCCTCTATTTCTATGATGCAATCCTCTGTTACTTGAAATACTGCCGAATTTTTACCAACGACAGTTTGTACGCTAAAGGCTTTTACTATGGTGTTGATAGTGCAATCCAGTTTACGACTAAATGCATTTGATATAAATCTTTTACTAGCACCAGAATCAAATAAAATAGTAGCACGTTCATCATTAACTAGAAACGTACCTGACACGACATCAGGGTTTCCCCTTGCTTCTTCCTCAGTTAGGGCATAGGCACGAGTCCTTGCCTTTTGCTGTTCCTGCTCCCTATCTTTTCCCGAACCAGATTGGCCGGCCTTCCTACAGTTCTTTGTCAGATGTCCTAACAATCCACATACTTGACACTTGACGTCTCTTACACATTCTCGGGAGAAGTGCCCCGGCTTCCCGCACTTATAGCATGTGGTGGTGCCGATTTTACATTCGCCAAGATGTTGCCCTCCACATATCTTGCAAGTTTCATATTCATCAAATCTTGGCTTCTTAGTTTCAGTTGCTACGTTCCCTCTTCCGGTGCCTCTAGACGGGTTCTCCCACTTTCTCTTTTGTGTCTCAGGTGCCGGGTCCTCATTGGCATAATCGTCGTAGATGATTCCAGACAGGTTGACTACCGACTCGAAGGTCGAGGGTAGGTTGGCTTTTACATGGACACATACCCTTTGCGGCAGACCCTTGACATAGTATTTGATCATACGGTCTTTAGTTTCCACCAAGTGTGGTACCAGTTGGGCCAGCTCGTTGAATCTTGAAGTATACTGGCGATGAGTCTTGTTGCCAGCCTTGAAGTTTAAGAACTCGTTCTCCACACGATCAATCTCGTTCTGTGGGCAGAACTTTTGGATTATGAGCTTCTTCAGGTCTTCCCATGTCATTCTGGCAAGAGCATTTGGTGACTTTGTTCTTTGAATGTTTCTCCACCAACCTAGTGCTTCATTGGTGAATGAATGAGCAACATATTTAACCGCCTGGTCCGGTCGACACTCGCTGATGTTGATTACAACGTTCATCCTCTCGATCCATTCGAAAGTAGCCACCGAGTCCTTGCTACCATCAAACTTGGGTGGGTCTTCGTCCTTGAAACCTTTGTAGGTACACCCATGATTGCTTGATCCCATTTTTATTTCATCTCCATCACTGTCGTACACTTTTTCCTCCTGGTCTCCTTCATCCTCCTCTCTACTTTTCTTTAGTGACTCAGATAGTAGATCAGGCAACACTTTCTACAGAGTGAGTACCACTTCGCGAGCAATAGCATCCCTGACCTCTGGTTCTAACTGTATAGGCCCTGGATTGTCGTTCCCAGTTGGGGTCACCTCTGTTTCGTGCACACTCTCAGTGTGTTCTGCGTGCACACTTTCTTCCTCTTCATGTCTTTGCTTCAATGGAGGTCTACCTACTCGGCCAGTGCGACCGCCTCGGCGTGCTGTTCTTCCTCCACCAGCCATAATTCTAAATTTCCTGATAGTTAGAAAGGGAATACATCAATGTCATTTCTTCAGATCATAGTTTGGAACAGTACGAGCAAGGTAAATTATTAATTACAGTGACCGGTTTGTTATTACTAATTTACATTGCTTTTCGGGTTCAAAACTCTTCAAATGGGTTGTGACATTGACATGTATTTGTTCTAAGTTAAGGTATCTATTCTTATCCAAGAGCATTAACTTTAGTACTTACTTACCGTGCTGCGTTGGCGTTGGTTACCCATACTGACATCCGTGCGTTGGTCCCATAATCAGTTTGAGTCCAAACATTTAGGGATGTCTGAATCTCTCAAACTATTGCTCTGATACCAACTTGTAAGGCCCCTTTCCCGGGTAACCTCACTTGTTGGATTTACTCATAAACATAGTCATAAATACTGAACTTAAATTAAAAACATTCATCATTCAATTACATAACATAACATAACTTGATAGCGGAAGTCTTAACATATATATTAAAATGGGATGTCAGTCTTGTGTCGGGTAACCTTCACGCCATCGCACGACCTTTTCTTCTTTTACCTGAAATGTATACTAAAAGTCAGCTAACGCTGGTGAGTTCTAGATTAAAACGATTAAATATAAACATTTCCTTTCCTTATAATTATATAAATACGTATTCATAACTTTTTATGTGATTACAAAGATATGCATTCACCTTTACTTTTCTTATCATTATTTCCTTAACATTCTTATGTGATTACATAGATATGCATTCACCTTTACTTTCTTTAACCTTCTTATGTGATTACATAGATATGCATTCACCTTTACTTTCTTTACCATTTATTGGTCATACACATAAGGGTGATCAACCCGTCTTTTACTGCGTATATCACAAAGACATACGCCCTTAAGCTACCGTCATAGCCCTTTTACTCGTCCGGTCCTAGAAACCGTCCGCCTTAACTTTTCCGCCCGGCCAACCTTCGACCGTCCTCCTTAACCGTCCGGCCAACCTTCGGCCGTCCGATTCGCCCGTCTACCCGAAGGTATCCGTTTGCCACGTGAACTATTATTTATGCAACCGTTATACTATTAAAAGGCTTTTGCTTCGACCGCCCTATTATGCCTTTCGTACGCCCTAGTTTGCGAAGGAACGTACTTTTCCCGGTTGCAAAATAGTCACGTGGTCGTCCGTCTACAGAAGTAGCCGTTAGCATCGAAGCGTCCATAACATTCACATACATTCATAACATTGCAATATATATTTTTAAAGCAAGATTTCATTTATTTACTTTATACCATTCTTTCATTCATTCTTTGTAAACATACGTTTCGTTCTTTGTTCATAATTCATAATTCATTTTCTTATGTATCTACACATATACCTTAATATATCACGTATGATCACATTGACATTCATATCATTTATTCATTTTGTGTATACACTTCAGCCCCAAAATGTTTATAATTCATTGCACATAACATAGAAGGGGGCACATAGAACTCACCTGATAAGCTTCTCTAGGTTGTCCTAAACAAAGGTCCAACAACGTCACGTACGATCTGAATTAGGTAGTTAAATATACATCAGACCCAATCCCGACTCTAACGGTTTAATCATTCTAAAACATACTGACTTTACTTACTTGTCTGCTGCCTGCGCACTTAGTAAGTGCGCAGGGACTTGCTCATGCGCACTTGTCAAGTGCGCAGGATCTTTCTCTGCGTACTTGGTAAGTACGCAGGAAATCCTTCTTGCGTACTCGGTAAGTACGCAATACCTGGTTCCTGGACCAAAATTTCGGAATTCTTGCATGTTAATCCGATCATGCTAATCTTACAATTTTCTTTGATCAAAATGTGCAGTTTTCACTCTAGATGCTAGTTCTAAGCTTATTTTCAAGTTCCATCCATAAAAACGTCTCCCATTTTGCTAAAACCCGAGAAACCCCAAAACGAACAAAAACTCAGTTTAGGGTCGAATCGTTACCTGGATTGTGATTCTGATTCGGTGGTTTTCCTCACGAGCTCAGTAGTAACGTGCTCCTTCAATTTCGTGTCGATCCGTCGACTTTCTCTCACTAGACCCGAGCTCTCCTTTCTCTCTCTAGATTGCAAGTTGTGGTGGAAATGAGAGTTCTAGTGCTGTCCTGACCCTTATATACCTGGGCTTTCATCGGCCCGTTGGAGCCGAGCCCAAGCCCATCCGTTCTTATTTCGTTTTATGACGTTTAAATCTCTATCGTATTATTATTTACTTATTTACTATTTTCGGGATGTTACAAATTTGACATGCGGTTAATATTTATATCACATTGACTTTAGGTTTGAAAATTTCAAGAATCTGTTCAAATTAGAATGCATATGTTGTTGTTTGTTCAATGATTCATTTTTAGAAATTACATTAAAAACATGCCTTTCAAAATGAAAATTATACCAACTGATTTGCTTTTGCAAAACATGTAAATCAAACAATTTCCCTGTGAATCTGTTCAAATTAGAATGCACATGTTTTTTTTTCTTCATAGCCAATTTTATATTCCTTTTATAGTTTCTTTAATTGAGTTTGGTTCAAGGATTCATTTTACGAATTACATTAAAAACAGGCATTTCAACATGAAAATTATACCAAACATGTAAATCAAACATTTCCCTCATTATCTTATATCAGAAGTTTCAAATTAGTGGGATAACTGAATAACTTATATATTACAACTAAATTTTGCAGCTTCCTATAACCATCACATCCTAAAGGATCTTCTAGATGATGGAATAATCACAGATGAAAGGTCTCAACAAAAGTATTGAGAGATTTTAGATAAAAATGTAAGTTCCTTTGACCCAACAACATTTGACCACCCCATAATATAACTACCAGGTTTTGATTGTTGGTTTTCATGATATTTAAATATCAAACCAGAGGCTAAGTTAACAGAAAGGGTCAAAGTGGTTGATGAGTTCGTTTATTAGCTGATCCAGACCAAGACTAAACAAATGCACAAGGGACAAGATGATTTCTGGTAAGCGGATACTTTTCCCCATAAAAGTTGTGGGTGGAAAATGGGAGGGTTGGCTAACGAGTCAAAACAGGTCCGGGTTAAAAAAAAATGGTTAACGTTTTAGTCGGGTTGAAACGGGTCAGGTTGGGTCATGTAAAACAGGTCCAGGTTAAAAAAAAATGGTTAACTTTTTATTTTCTTTTAACCTTGTTTTTGCTAACTAATCTTTTAACTATAATTACAAATAATATGAATTTTTAATAACTTTTGACCCATTTGTCTGATCATTCATATTCTTTTGTAAGCTTTGGGGCAAAAATGTAAATAAGGTTCCTCTCCTAATTATACACATATGTATAGGAGACGGATCAAATGAAAACTTCTAAATATTGTGAGAACTCGCGAGAATTCCTATATATAACTTGGTATAAATTACATTATTTATTATATTTGTTTCCATAATATTAAATTTCTAATACTATTACTATTTAAATTTGGGCCCCAAAAATCATGGGCCCTTGCGAAGTGGTGATAGACTATTTTGTGGGACGGTCATGCCCATTTAACTAGTTATTCTTTTAGTTGATTTTTTAGCAACCCATTTGATCCATTTGATATGACCACAACCCTAGTATATGTAAATGAGTTGAAATCACAAAATATGAAGTAAAGTTTGACTCTTGATGTCAAATAAATTAAAATTGACTTCAAAATTGATTAATATTCTTCAATATTTTGAGTATAGTTTGATAACTTGGAGAGAAATTTAGCAGATCCACATCTTTAATGGAAGGCTTTTTTTTTTAACATTCTTGTTAAAATTAAATTTGAAAAGCAATGGGTTTGACCCTTGAATTTTTAAAATTGTAGTTGAAGAAAGAAGACATGCCATCAAAGTTTGTGCAAATCAACAACACAAATCCAAAACACTTGAGATATATAATACTAAACTTCATAATTGCTGGAAAAGATGCTTTGCGAACATCCTGAGATTCAAGATAAGGCTGCAAAAGAAATCAAAGAAGCAACAAGAATGAGAAATAATGCCACAAATGTTTAAATATCAGACCGGAGGCTAAGTTAACAGAATGGGTTAATTTTTTTTATGAGTTCTATTATTAGCTGATCAAGATGATTTCTGGTAAGTGGATACTTTTGCCATAAAAGTTGTGGGTGGAAAGTGAGAGGGTTGGGTAGCAAGTCAAAATAGGTTTTTAGTCGGTTGAAACGGGTCGGATTGGGTCGGGTCCAAACAGGTTCAGGTTAAAAAAATGGTTAACTTTTAACTTTGTTTTTGCTAACTAATCTTTTAACTATTATTACAAATAATATGCTATTTATAATAGTCGTCTAAACTTCTTTTAATAGAGCATTTAGAAGGTATTATGAATTTTTAATAACTTTTGACCCATTTATATGATTATTCCTATTCTTTTGTAAGCTTTGGGGAAAAAGTGTAAATAAGGTCCCTCTTCTAATTATACACATACATATATAGGAGAGGGATCAAATGAGAACTCCTAAATATTGTGAGAACTCGTGAGAATTCCTATATATAACTTGGTATAAATTAAATATTTAGTATAATTTTTCCATAATATTAAATTATTAATACTGTTACTATTTAAATTTGGGCCCCAAAAACCATGGGCCCTTGCGAAGTGGCGATGGGCTATCTTTAATGGGACGGCTCTGCCCAATTGATTTTTCAGTTGGGTCAGTTGATTTTTCAGCCTAACCCATTTGATCCATTTGAGATGACCACAACCCTAGTATACATAAATGAATTGAAATCACGAAACATGAAGTAAAGTTTGACTCTTGATGTCAAACAAATTAAAATCAACTTCAAGATCCATATCTTTAATGCAAGAAGTTTTCTGCAGCGTTCTTGTTAAAACTGAATTTGATAAGCAATGGGTTTGGCCACTAATGTCAAAGTGTAATGTTTGACCCTTGAATTTTTAAAATTGCATATCAAAGCTTATAAATAAGTAATATATATCTCGATAGATCACACGATAATGGACATAAAGAAGTTGACCCTTGAATTTTATGGACATAAAGAAGGGACAATTCAAGAAAAAAATTCAAGGGACACGTCAAACGAGATCACACGAAAAGGAAAAATTAGAAAGTAATGTTTGACCCTTGAATTTTATGGACACGTCAAACGACATTTTTGACCCTTGAATTTTTTCCTAATAGCCAAACATTTTTGACCCTTGTTTGTTCATAAAATTTGCTTGAAATGTCGTTGTTTGTTCACCTGAATCATTTTCTAGTCGACTTCCGTGTGTCTATTTGCTCCAAATATGAGTCTGATAAATCATGAATCAACTTCGTATGTTCATGAGTCCGTGTAGAAAAGCCACCGAATGTTGGCTATTAGAAAGTAATGTTTGACCCTTGAATTTTATGGACACGTCAAACGAGGTAGCGACATTTCAAGAAAAAATTTCGTGCGTGGAGACAATGGTAAACCCAAACGGTCAAAGAGACATTTCCGGAATTTTCCCTTTTGTGTACATATATGAACATGTATTGAATTTAAAAACAACTATATGATTATAATAATAATTTAAACGTTTTACAAGGTTATAAATTTCAATTTTATAAATTTAACTGTTTTTTTCTAACTACTATTTTCATATACTTTCGTTTACTTGTCTTTATCAATTAAAAATATAATGTTTTGTGGAAATTGAAGAATTTGAAACAATATCTTTTTCTTATGAATTGAAATTACGTCAGGTTATTCCAAATCACCTTTTACCATTCATTATGAAACATGTTCATATTTATATATGCAACATAGCATTGAAGTTAGGTCAGGTTATTCCCAATCACCTTTTACCATTAATTATGAAACATCTTCATATTTATATATATATATATATATACACTTTTTAGTTTGTTACACATTTTCAGTTGGTATTTTTGCCATATGTACACCTGGATTACAAACCACTAGCACAAAATTCATGTGTGGTCTCTTGCACAAATAATGGTGGGCTCATAATGATACCTTTTTACAAGATACTTGGTTTTAAAATTATTATTATTATTATTATTATTATTATTATTATTATTATTATTATGGCATAAATCATCAATAGATTAACTAATCAAGTGCCTAATTTGATTTAACGCTTTAATTTGTTTGTTATTGGTTGGAATTATGAAAACATTAATTTATTCCTAAATTATTTTACACACAATATATCCATTGTTGGATTTTTTTTTTCATTAGTTTGAGGACTTTTACTAGCTAACTAATACAATGATGTTTGCAACATTTTCTTTTTCGTAATATGTTAACATAAGCTTATGTACGATCCATAAGTCATTTTTAAAATATGAATAAACACATTAATTAACTAATTAGATAGATACTTTTAGGCATTTAGGCCAGGTTTATGTTTTGACATCATAATTGCCTTATCACCATGTTCATCAATAATTGGTAGAATTTTATCATTTTAAACGGTCAAAAAGTTTAAAAGGTTACACTATAATCGTCGATACGTAAAGTTATCCGGATATGTATAGAGTTGTGTTTCATTTGGAACGTATAACAAAGCAAAAACAAAGTCAGAAGTTTACTCAAAGTTCTACTTTTATTCTTTTTATACATCATGGGTAGCTCAAGTATGTTATCAACCTAAACTAGGGCTTAGGGCCCCTAATTTCTTAAAAGCGATTTTTATATGTGTTTTTTGTTCGACTGAAAGTTTTACCAATTAACCATTAAACGGCCCGTGTAAATTGGAGCATTACTAGGTTTTTTTGGTTAAATCTGTTATAATGTAAGTTTACAAAACAGTTAATAAATTTGTGATAACAACCTAATTTGTTAAAAATTGTTGATAATTGGAGTTGCTAATGATGAATTATTATAATATGTGACTGTCGATTGTTACTTTTTCCGTGCTTGTGAATTTAACCTAGTTTGGAATAAAATATTCTAGTTTTTCATGTTAAATCGTAACTGAAAAGATAAATCCGGTTATTTTAAATGAAAGATGAAACTAAAAAAAGGGCGGAGAGTTTACGACATGACTTTTAAAAAAAGTCTCAAATTTTTAGTTCGCTTAAACCTCCAAATTAATTGAGACGCCCCTGATGACATCATTCGATATTTTGATATATATCCTACCTCATTAGAACTAACGATTAAGTTAAGTGGTTTTAAAAAAAATTGGTATTAAGCCTTATTAGAGAGAGGGAGTTGGTGAGGGTTGATAAAAACAAAATGAAGTTTGATTGGTGTTTATATGATTCAGTGGAGTGGTTTAAATGCTTTTTTTATTGATTGAAAAGATGATGGCTTTTAAAAGGAATAATAAAACTAAAAAAAAGTATTGTTTATTGAACAGAAGAAATTCGTTTTGTGAGGTTATGTATGACCAAATGAAATATACATAATTAATCATTTTGCTTATCGTTTTTGTTGTGGACAAAAATATACCTAAAGTTCTAGTAGAGTACAAATATCAATGCACATAATACTTCATATCTCCAAGATATGTACTGGCAATAATTTCAAAACTCATCATGAAGTACATATATCAAACAACAACTTCTTTTTTTATTGAAAATAAATCATCAGCTAAAATATAATCAAAACATATATCACAAACAATTGTAAATAAACTTGCAAGTACAAACAATTGTTAAAAAGCTAATAGAAGTTTATCCACAAATACCCTTAGAGACACGCTCTCGTGACATGATAAAAAAAAATACACAAACTATGGTACTAATGTTACCACTCCTGGCGAAGTCGATATATGTTGAAGATGATAAACTTGCAATACAAAGAATTGGGTCAATAGTGGTGACAAATGTCGCCGCTAATACACCGAAATGTCGCCGCTAATACTAATAGTGGCGACAGTCGCCGCTATTACGTCACCGCTATTACTTCGCCGCTAATACCCCACTTGTCGCCGCTATTACTTCGCCGCTAATACCCCACTTGTCGCCGCTAACGGTTGAATATTAGCGGCGACACATGTCGCCGCTAATACTACTGTGCATCGCCACTAATAACCATGTCCGTTTTTTAAGTTTTTTCTGCATTTTCATTATTTTCAGTTTTCCTAAAACATACATGAATTACAAAACCTGCATATTTTTTTATTTTTTTACCGAATATAACAGAAACATAACCATAAATATACTAATATATAAATTTAGAACATAATGTAAATGTTTTAGAGTCATCCAAGTTATTCTGAATCTTAATACAACATAAAAACTAAACAATTAATCTTCATCCATATCTCGTCGCCCTCGTCTTCGCCATCGTCGTTGCCCGTGCTACTTTGTCCCATTTGTGAAAGATTAAACTTGTTAAGTTTATCTCTAAAACCCGGGTCGTCGAACAACATGTTAGTTAGTTCCTAAAATTACATACAAATTTAGTTCCTACATATATATGTTAGTTAGTTCCTAAAATTACATACAAATTTAGTTCCTACATATATATGTCTACATACATAAAAGTTTCAAGTCAAAACAATTCATTTTACATATATATATATATATATACATGCATACAAGTTTTCCGGTCAAAACATACAAGTTTCGAGTCTAAACGGCTCAAACGGTTAATTTTACATATATATATATATATATATGTCTACATACATAGAAGTTTCAAGTCTAAACGGTCCAAATGGTTCATTTTACATATATATGTCTACATACATAGAAGTTTCAACTCTAAACGGGTCAAATAGTTCATTTTACATATATATGTCTACATACATAGAACTTTCAAGTCTAAACGGGTCAAATGATTCATTTTACATATATATGTCGACATACATACAAGTTTCGAGTCAAAATGGGTCAATTGGTTCATTTTACATATATATGTCTACATACATAGAACTTTCAAGTCTAAACTGGTCAAATGATTCATTTTACATATATATGTCTACATACATACAAGTTTCGAGTCTAAACGGGTCAAATGATTCATTTTACATATATAAGCCTACATACATACAAGTTTCGAGTCTAAACGGGTCAAATGGTTCATTTTACATATATATGTCTACATACATAGAACTTTCAAGTCTAAACGGGTCAAATGATTCATTTTACATATATATGTCTACATACATACAAGTTTTGAGTCTAAACGGGTCAAATGATTTATTTTACATATATATGTCTACATACATAGAACTTTCAAGTCTAAACAGGTCAAATGATTCATTTTACATATATATGTCTACATACATATAAGTTTCGAGTCTAAACGGGTCAAATGGTTCATTTTACATATATATGTCTACATACATACAAGTTTCAAGTCTAAAAGGGTCAAATGGTTCATTTTACATATATATGTCTACATACATAGAAGTTTCAAGTCTAAACGGGTCAAATGGTTCATTTTACATATATATGTCTACATACATAGAAATTTCAAGTCTAAACGGGTCAAATAGTTCATTTTACATATATATGTCAACATACATAGAACTTTCAAGTCTAAACGGGTCAAATGATTCATTTTACATATATATGTCTACATACATACAAGTTTCGAGTCTAAACGGGTCAAATGGTTCATTTTACATATATATGTCTACATACTTAGAACTTTCAAGTCTAAACGGGTCAAATGATTCATTTTACATATATATGTCTACATACATACAAGTTTCGAGTCTAAACGGGTCAAATGATTCATTTTACATATATATGTCTACATACATACAAGTTTTGAGTCTAAAAGGGTCAAATGATTCATTTTACATATATATGTCTACATACATAGAACTTTCAAGTCTAAACGGATCAAATGATTCATTTTACATATATATGTCTACACACATACAAGTTTTGAGTCTAAACGGGTCAAATGGTTCATTTACATATATATGTCTACATAAATAGAACTTTCAAGTCTAAACGGGTCAAATGATTCATTTTACATATATATGTCTACATACATACAAGTTTCGAGTCTGAACGGGTCAAATGGTTCATTTTAACATGTGTATTACCTAACAAATATCTACTAATGTGTGTAATATGTGTATTATCTTCTCGAGAAACCACCTCGAAAATTTGGTTTTAACATCATCTTGGGATGTTCAATTTTGAATTCACTAAAATGATGACAAAAATATAAAATATGTAAGGGAAAAATACTTAACAAATAAAGAAAAGTTAAAGATAGGAACACTTACTTCATGTAGTTCCTGACTTCTTCACAATTATCAAGGACAAACCATTCCATGTTGAGTTTTTCGCTTACAGAAAGATGTTTGATTTTCCTTGCGCTAGACGGACGACATTTAGACTCAAACACCCATAACTTTCTTTTTTCGACAACGACGTCTTCGTTTTCTGTCGGGGTGATTGAACTGAGTCTGAACATCTCGAAGGTACCTCGAACAAAATAATAGAGCTTCTTCCGCAACATAACCTTCGGCTATACATCCTTCCGGCCTAGCCTTGTTTCTCACATAATTTTTTAGTTTTTTCATATACCTTTCAAACGGACACATCCATCTCATACATATTGGACCTCCGCGAATCGCTTCATCGGGTAAATGCAAAACTAAATGATCCATAATGTAAAAAAACGCTGGAGGATAGATCAACTCTAACTGGAACAAAATTTTAAAAATGGCATCCTTCGCTTTATTCATATCATCCACCAATAGTGTCCTGGAGCAAAATTGCTTAAAGAAAGTACAAAGGTCTACTATTGGTGTATAAGTATCTTTTGCCAAAAACCCTCTAACCCTAATCGGTATCAAACGTTGCATGAGAATATGACAGTCATGAGATTTCAACCCAGTAATGTTTGTATTGTTATCTGTCACTCTCTTGCTAATATTAGATCCGAACCCATCCGACAGTTTAACATCTTTTATAAACTTGCAGAAAAGCTTTCGATCAATGACCTGTAATGAGTACATTGGGTGCGGCTTACATAACTTGCCACTCACATTTTTTTTTCAACGACAACGTCTTTCGAATTTTTAGCTTTTCCAAGTCGATGCGTGCATTTGTCGTGTCTTTGGTCTTATCGTTCATTAGAAGAGTACCCAACAAACTGTCGCACAAATTTCTCTCAATATGCATTACATCTAAGTTGTGCTTCAGTTGTAGAGAGGACCAATACTCAAGTTCAAAATATATGCTTCGTTTGGACCAGTTCAACTCGAACTCCTCCCGCTTTCTCGTAACACCTCCAAAATCTCGATGCTTGCCCGGTAGACGATGGAGTAGACGGTCGAGTTGAGCTTCTATGTCAGCAGAACTAAATTGTTTCGAAGGGGCTCTTATCTCGGGTTCCCTGTTAAAGTCCAAACGTGTTCTCCACGGATGGTTAGCATCTAAGAACCGGCGATGACCGACATATACGACTTTATTTGTTACACGTATTGAAGGAGTGTCTTCATTGCATGTCGGGCATGCTTTGTAGCCTTGTCCGCTCCAACCCGATAGACTACTGTGAGCTGGAAAGTCGTTTATGGTCCATAACAACGCCGCCTTCATTGTAAAGAATGTGTTTGTCACTGCGTCTTTAGTACGTACGCCCAAATGCCACAATCTTTTCATCCACTAACGGTCTAAGGAAAACATCCATGTCCTTCCCAGGTGATTTAGGCCCTGGAATCAACAAAGACAACATGAATGGGGACTTTTTCATACATAGCCATGGAGGCAGGTTGTATGTGGTGAGTACAACCGGCCACGTGCTATGAGCCGAACTCATGTTACCAAATGGATTAAAACCGCCAGCTGCAAACCCTAGGCGAACATTTCGAGGTTCCCTAGATAAGTAAGGGAACTTTATGTCAAATTCTTTCCATGAAGATCCATCAACAGGATGACGCGTCATACCCTCTTCTGATCGCCCAGTACTATGCCAGATCATATCTTTTGCCGTGTGCCTTGAACAATACAAACGTCGTAGTCTAGGGGTCAAAGGAAAGTATCGTAAAACCTTGTGAGCTACCTTCTTGCCCTTTGTGTTTGTATCGACCACCGACTCTCATTACAAACTGGACAATTCTGCAATGAGTGGTGTTCTTTCCGGAAGAGAGCACAATCATTCACGTTTATCAACTCATATCCCAAACCAATCTTCTTTAGTGTCTTTTTGGCTACGTAATGCGAAGCGGGAATCTTGTTGCCTTCTGGATGTGAAGATCGCAACAAGTCGAGGAGCTCATCAAATGAACTATTAGTCTATTTATTCTTCACCTTGATATGCATAAGCTTTGCTAAAAAGTCAAGGGAAGAAAAATTAGTACAACCGGGATATAATTCTGATTGGACTTCCTTTAACAGGTCTTCAAAATCATCACAGACACCGCTACTCTCTGTACCCGAGTTCCCTTCGTCGATGTTGGTATCCTCCTCCATAATATCTTCAATAACGCCGGCCATATCGTTTCCTGACACAACGTCATCTACAACTACAACTTGAGGAATTAAACTTTCACCGTGATAGATCCAATCTGTGTACGTCCGACAGAAACCCCATGCATACAAATGAAACTTCACTTTTACCCAGGATAGCATGACCGAATTCTGACATTTGGTACACGGACAAAACACAAAGCCTCTTTTGTCGACATGATCTTTGCACATCTCGATAAAAGACTTGAGTCCATTTTCATACTCCTCTGAGCTACGGTTTAGATTTTTAAGCCAACTTTTATAGACAACCATGATGAAGCTGAAACATATTTTAAGGTAATCAAAATGGTAGGATAATGGTAGGATGCTAAACCCACTTTTTGAATACCTTATCTCATATATGACTGTGTATTAAAAAAAACTAAACAACTAATATATATTACTCAACGTTTCTAACTTAAATAAATAAATACATATATTAACTTAAATACATACTTACATATATACATATATTAACATACATACATTACATACATATATACATACATAAAAAGATCTATTAATAAAAATATTTTCTATACATATATATATACACACTTATGCATACATATATGAAAAAACTAAAAACACATACATACATCCAAACACACCACATACATACATACAACACAATATTCTTGGGGAGGTAAACATATGTACCAGAAAAACGGTGACACAGAGGAGAGGGGTAGCCGGAGTCGGATTTGGGTTGTCGGAGCAGGATACGGGTCAGAAAAACGGTGTTTGTTATAATCAACCACACACGTCATAAAATACCCTAAATTACAAAATTAAACAATAAAAAGAGTAAATAACAAGTTATAATCAACCCTTAAGAAACAGAAACCAGCCCTAGATCTTTAAGAAAAAAACATACGTACCAGAAAAATGGCGACACGAAGGAGAGGGGTAGCCGGAGTCGGATTTGTTGGGTCGGAGCAGGGAGGGGTGGTCGGAAACCGGAGAAACGGCGCTCTTCGTCTTGGGGAGGTAAAAGTGAGAGATAAGGTGAGAATGGAGGGAAAGCAGGGAGGGAGATGGGAGGGGCGGCAGAGAGGGGTGGCCGGAGTCGGGTTGGGGCTGCCGGAGTCAGGAGGGGCGTAGATTGAGCTCTTGTTAGATGGAGACGGGGAACCTGGAGATGGGGAAGCCGGATACAGGGGTGGTCGTAGACGGGGGAGGTCGGAAATGGGAAGCCTCTACTTGTCTGCTGTGGAATTGGTGTGAGATAGGGTGAGAATGGAGGGAAAAAAAAGCTAAAGTGATTTATTCCCGCTTCAGGGTATTAGCGACGACTGTCGCCGTTAAAGGTGTCGCCGATATTGCTCTTAAAACACCAGGCGTCTGATTAATTTTCCATCAATGGTCAGATCTTCGATTAAAAGTAGAACGCGGATCACGAGGCAATAGCGGCGACATTTCTAGGTGTCGCTGTGACAACCCTGAATTAGGGCCAATAATCCTTAATAGTTAGTTCACCATAAATGGGCTCGGCCCATTATAGGCCCAGTTATAGACCCAATAGGCAAACCTAACATGTAGACTTGCAGGACGGATCAATGAATGATTCGAGACGACTTATACTAAACATCTAACAAATATACACTTTGCGGTGTAATAATAAAACAACTAACGCGCGACAACGGCAAATACCGAAATGTAACCGTTAATAGGTTATACGTGACCTGATATAGATATCTATATTAAGTAAATATCCATTCTTAATTGTAATAATTATGATATAATAATAGAAATTAACGGAGCGCAAGTCGTCACACAATTTTAGGAACTTATAAAAGAAAAGGCATTATAAACGAACGATGCGCCAGTCGAGTATTATCTGGGAAAAATAGACTGAAGAATATTTAAGTCAACAGGTTATAGTATCTTATTTATATTCCTTTAATGCTTATCCGGATAACTTTACGCAAGATACGAGTACATCACGAAGGGCCTCGTTAAACAAGCGGTTGCTAGCAATAACGTCTCGAGAAAATAATGCAAACAAAACTATAGTAATAATCATCTCATTCTAATTAAACCTAGTTATTGTCGATATGTAAAAGTTTGTCGAAATCACGGATTTAATTATTGAGACAACGAGATTGAGATGAGTTTGTTAGGCAGGTTACACTCGTTAAAAACACACCCATGTATATATACTAACTTAAACCCAAAAATGTTCTCATTCCTTCAAAACACAAACACACACATAAAGGTGTGTTGAGAGAAAAGAGAGAGAAAGGTCACCGGCCGGCCAGCTCACGGCGGAGCAGCGGCGGGGTCACGGCGGAGCGGCGGTGGAGTACGGCAGTGCCGCCGACGGCGACGGCGAGTGGCGGCGAGTGGTATATACCTAACGATAGATCTCGTCGTCCTGAACACGGTAATGGTGGTTGTTCTCGCTAATTCCCGACAGAAGTGGTAGAAATCCGGTCCAAAGGGTGGCGACGGCTAGGGTTCCGCCGCCACAGACAAGTTTCCGACGGCTTTGGCGGTTCTCGCTTTTCCGGCAACGATGATCCAGACAAGCCATGGCAGCGACTGTGGTGGTTCAAGCACGATCTGTTCAGATTCCGACGAACAAAAATGTTTTCCGACAGAGAACGAAAATCCG
Source organism: Smallanthus sonchifolius (assembly GCA_023525975.1). NCBI lineage: Eukaryota > Viridiplantae > Streptophyta > Magnoliopsida > Asterales > Asteraceae > Smallanthus > Smallanthus sonchifolius. The sequence goes on from CM042042.1 coordinate 1,727,140, forward strand.
GTAAACTTCTAGTAGCGGCGCTAGGTTTCCGGCGAGATTCGCGATTTTCCGACGAGGATCAGATGAGTTCTCGGTGAGTTTCTTTCTCATTTTTCTAGTTATTCAAGTCTAGATCGACACACTCTTAACGTTATATCTCTATTAGAAGCGATTCCGGCAATCAGAAGCCCTTTCCGACCATCCCCGGTTTTCCGACGAGTCTCCGGTGGACCCCACCTGACCAGAACCGAGTTGTTTGTTGTTCTAAAGTCCCGATCTATGAAGTTTTGAGGTTAGTCTTGAGTTTAAGCGTAATCTTTGGTGAACTGATTATTTTCTGTTTAGATCAGTAAATATATGTTTTAGATTTAGCATTTGTGGTTGCCGGGTTTCATTCCCGAGTATAAAATATACATTTTGGACAGGTTGCGACGGCCCGCACCTCGGTCAACGAAAGTCAAACTTGGTCAACGTGGGTTAACGGGTTCGTGTATGTGAACCGAGTGAACGGGAAGGTAAAAACGCACACTAAACGTAATAGGTTTAATATTACAAAAGTTAAACGTGTGTGTACGGTTAAGTTACGTTGAGCCTAAATGACTCTTTAAGCGGTAAAAATAACTATTAAAAATTAATATTACCTATTCGGGTTAGCGTGTTATCAGCAAGAGAGAGGTTTCCTTTCAATTTATATTTATATTAATTAAACGATAAATGAACATAATGAGTAAGACGAGAAACTTAATATAACTAGCGACCGTTATATATACATATGTATATTAATATATACACATAATAATTATCACCTTAGTCCTATAAATAATTACAAGTTATTTGTTATAAATAAACCGTTGACACTAGTTATTTAGGACAATTTGGATAACAAATATAATTTGTAAAAACTCATATATTGGATATTACATTTAAATGAACTTGAATGCATACAAATCAAGCTATAAAAGAGGGCTTGACAAGTAACGACAACCCTTTTAAATATGAATTTTGTGTATTTATATATGTATATATAAATGTATTGTATAAACATATGCATTAATAAGTTTTCACACTTTATTCAAAACCAAACTATTATTATATAAAACAACATTTAGAGCCGAACATATATATATACATGTATATTCATATACACAAATATAAAATAGATATATATATGCGTCTATGTCACCAAGACCATTGATTATAATACACGAACGATTAGAAACTTGAAGTATACGTTTCCAATAAATAGGAAAACTCAGACTTTTATAAACTTAAACAAATGTGTTGTCACGTATATACAATTATATTTATATCTAAATGTATAACTGTGTAACTTCTATAAACCATTGGATGTTGTACAATAGGATGATTAGCTGTAAACACATACACACAAAAATATATAAGTATATATATACTAACGTCGACATGTGGATCTAAGCATGTCTTACATGAGCCCTAACATTTACTGGCGAAATACACGAACTGTACAGTTATATTTTAAAGTTATATATATATATACACACACACACACACACATATATATATATATATATATATATATATTAACACGTATATATTATAAAACAAAGAATTGCACACATTCTGTTAAGAATCATACGAACAATAACTGTGATTATTAAGTATAAATACATATGGTTTTGCTCAACCGTTAGCTCGATAAACTAATACGTCTGAACGTGACCATTTGAACAAAAATAAGTTGAGAACCCTGACTCAACCTAAATAACAATTATCACCGATCATTAAGTCGACAACATGGCTCAACTACACACGTGATAACTCAATACGAGTTTAGACTCGCTTTACATTATTAGGGTTAGTCTATAAAACTCATAAAGTACCTACAGGTATCGTAGGACTCGAATAGGACGACGTAAATCCGTGACTATCACGTGGACATTGGTTTTCACTGCTATCAAAAGGACATTAGTGTTTCTGACACGTCATCAGGTGAGTTTCACGGCCCCTCTTTATTTTTAAATGTTTTATAAACATCGGGGGAGAAACATACTTGCTTTACACGTTTGAAAACATGAAACATATTTACTTGATACGTTTGGAGAACACGAAGTATATTTACAACTACTTTTGTATGATAACAAGAAAACAAGACCCGACCTTTATGTTTGCATGAGTTAACACTTATAGAGCGCTGGAAGTCCCCTGACCATCATATTTATAATCATTAGCTATAGATTAGCCTGGGATTCTATGGATAGTACTATTGGGATTGACACCCCCGGTCATGGTTAGTCGCGCTAACCATGGGTCCCTCTGGCCAAATGACCGCATAGTGTTCAAACATTTGCTCGTGAGGTACGAGTGAGGGGCAAAACACCTGTGTCATGGTTTGATTATACCTCATGTATGTACATATTATTTGTACTCTTAGCTAGTTTACAAATGTGTCAACATTACTTGTTTTGTTTATCATATACATTGAAACGTTTTCGTGCAGATGGGTCACCCAATCGTTTACACATAAATGGTTTTGTTATACGTTTACGTGCAAATGTTTTTATCAATGTTTTCAAGGAAAACAGTTTCATATTCTGGCCACGTACACATACCATTGTTTTTAGGAAAAACAACTTATTTTATGAGTATGACGTCATCACATGTTTTCATTTGAAAAATTACTCATTTTATGACTATGAAGTCATCACATGTTTTTGAGGAAAACGGTCTCGCATTAAGCCCGTGTACATATTTTCAACGTTTTCGAGGAAAACGGTTTTGTATTTTGGCCACATATACACCATCAATGTTTTCAAGGAAAACCGCTCAACATTGTGAAAATTAAACCTGTGAACTCACCAACCTTTGTGTTGACATTTTTATGTATGTTTTTCAGGTAATACATAGCTATGGCACGGTTGGAATAGGTTAACCACTCGGATTAAAACCCTAGAAGCCGAAGAAGAATAATTGTCAAACCTCAAGTCGGTTTTGACCTTCATAGTTCTAGTCAATGTACTATTTCAATTTAGTATTTGTAATGGTGTTTAACACCTTAGAAGTCTTTACTTTAGCTTCCGCTGTTGTGTAATGTTACCAATCGTTGCAACCTTTGCTTATTTATTAAGTAAATAAATTTGGGGGTGTGACAGTCGCCGCTAATGATGTCGCCTCTATTGCCTCGTTTTCTTGTAGTGTTGTAAAAATAAGGTTAATAGTAAATACAAGGTCGGACCATTAAGCCATGTGGCCCATGTTAGGGCATGGAATCTCCCTTTGTATAGGGCCTCCAATTTAAAATATATATATATATATATATATATATTATTATATGTTTAGTTTAGTTTTTTTAATTTATGTAACTTACATTTGAGCCTAGTCCGCCTGGAGTATTAACAAGTAACGCATGGGAGGGCCTCTTCAATTGAGCGAGAGACGAGACTATGAGTCTAGGAGACATATCTGTCACTCACGAAGGTGAGGGCAATCGACGTGTTTCAGGTTTCGTGTGTTCACTTCACTAAGGTCAGGAGTCCATTAACAAGTATCGCAGCTACGGTAGTACCCTTCACTAGGGTCGTCGCCCTTCGTGTTTCCGGCCTTTGTGTTCACTATTTGATTTGGCGGCCTTTTTCATAGCAAGTTGATAGCTTTTACCCTGAGAATCATAAATGGTATGAATCTCCATGTGGTTTGGGCCTTGAACCTGGTTGTTGTGATGATGGGTTCAGGCACAGGGAAATTGTATAGAATAACAAAGAGGAGGTTAGTGCAGAGTAACTTAAGCCTTAGTTAATTTAATGTTATTCATCTTTTTTCTTGTCAGTTGTATATTTGTGTACACAGAAAAATCAAGCGGTGAAGGTTGGGCGCTGCTTTGCTATGCGCTATTCATGTTGCTACCGTAGAAAATACTTTATTTGAAGATGTTGATGGCGCAAACACATTTCGTGCTTTTAACCCAACTCAAGCTCAAGAAACTTATTCAATGGTCACTACTAATCGCTTTTGGTCCCAAATCTTTGGGGTTGCTTTTTTCCAATAAATGTTGGTTACATTTCTTTATGTTATTTGTACCGGTAACTAGTTTATGGATGAGTGCTCTTAGAGTAGTCGGTCTGGCCTTGAACCTACGTGCCTATGACTTCATTTCTAAAGAAATTCATGCGCAAAAGATCATGGGTTTGAGACTTTCTACACCAAAAATATTCTCTTAAACAAAGGTATTTGTGCTTGGATGACGGCTCAAGATCAGCATCATGAAAACTCTTTATTCCCTGAAGAGGTTCTACCTTATGGAAACACTTTTCAATGGAACTTTAGCTTTTGCCGATCCTGACCAAGAACAGTCTGGACTTGTGTGCGAGCGAGGATACTGGGCTCCATAAGGTGAGTGGATTGTAATATCTCACATCGGTTGTGGGGGAGAACGGAGCCTTCCTTATAAAGGGGTCGATACCATCTCTATGAAGACGCGTTTTGCTTGGGTGAGCAACTCGTCAGGTGAAAACAAAACTGTGAGTTTCTGGATGGGCAACCTATCAGGGGGCAAAGCGGGCAATATCTTGGTACGGTCTGCTTGGGCTGTTACAGTGTAGTTCAATATGTCATCTACTTCAATGTCATTGAGTGGAATATGCGCTGACTCGTCCTAAACACTTCTGGATATGCGACACATGAAACGTAGGATGAATTTCACTCAACTCATCGGGCAATTCCATCCTATACACAACTTTCCCATCTAGTGCCAGGATATCGAATGATCCGACATACTAAAGGCTTGGCTTATCCCTTTTCCGAAATCTAACGATACATTTCCATGGTGAAACCTTTAACATCACTTTATCACCAACACTGAACTCAATAGGTCGCCTTTTTTTCCGACATACGACTTCTGTCTATCCTAAGTAGTTTTCATTTTGGCTTTTATCTGACCAAACTTTTCTGAAGTAGCTTTAACAACCTCAAGATTACCCAATTCTTTCTCCCTGAACTCACCCCCAGCACACAAGAGTCCTAACTCCTCCTACTGTAGAGCATTCCGTAGGATGGCATGCCTATGTTAGAGTGATACCTATGCTTGTAAGAGAACCCTGCCAAAGGCAAGTGACCATCCCAGTCCCCTCAGCAAGTGACCATCCCAGTCCCCTCCCAAAATCGATTGTGCAAGCACGAAGTATGTCCTACAGAATCTAGATGTGAACCATGAATCACTATCGGAGACAATGGACACATGCACACCATCTCAAGTCACAATTTCTTTGATGAATAATTCTGACAATGGACACAGGTACACCTTGTCGAGTTACATACTTTATATTTCTTTGATGAATAAAAAATCTTTTCCCTTGTTGAAACTACAAAAGTAGTTATTTTTTAAAATATGAAAATTGATTGGCATGCCATTTCAACACATCTCTATTGTTCCTTGAAAGGGAAATTTGACATTAAATGAGGCAGGTGGCTTGTTTTATTCCCTTCTGTGTTTTCATGTTTCTTTTTTTTCTGTATGATGTAGATAATAAAGATAAAAAAAAATAAGGCAAAGAATTAAGTGTACGATAAAAAATTCAACAACTAACTAACCTATGAACAATAAAAAATTCAGAAGCGATAAGCACAATAAAGAAAAAGACAAACCTCTTGAAGAACAGATTCTAAGATCTGTTATGGATGAAACTAATATTGTGATTGTGCGATGAAGAACACAAGAACTGCAGAAGAATTGTAATGGATGAACCAATTCAGTGAAGAACAATACTAACATCAAGATATTAAATTGTAATTTGCAAACAGAAGAAGAATTATGTTGTTTATTTTTCAAGCCTACTTGGGTGTTGAGTATTTATTTGTAAGAACTGAATTTTTGCACTCGATTGTTTCAACTCCAGAAAAAAGAATCCAGTAAATATTTGATTTTACTTACATAAAATCATCCATATATCGTATATGCAGGTGCCTAGATAACATATATTTCATATGGATTTTTTTTTATTCTTACTCGAGCCGGATGAAGAAAAATTATCATGTCCGGTTCCTCCGGGGCATGGATCTATAAGAATTCACCTATCCTAATAGCAAAAAAACCTGACTTGAATGATCTTGTATTAAGAGCTAAATTGGCTAAATATATGGGTCATAATTATTATGGGGAGCCCGCCTGGCCCAACGCTCTTTTATATATTTTTCCGGTAGTAATTCTTGGTACTATTGCATGTAACGTAGGCTTAGATATTTGATATTCGAGTAGGAAGAATAAGTGTAAACGCAACTGGGTAAAGTGGTTACAAAACTCTCTTTTATTCATGTAATCTTTGGTTTTGCTAACTAGCATCTTTCTAGTTGGTGTTTATAACATCCGCCGTTCAAAAAAAGAACTTTAACCTCGAATTCTAATGTTTGGCGCTCCCTGGTTACAAACTAATGAAAAAAATGTGGACCTAGAGAAAAAAAGGGTCCTAAATTTTTGAGGTTTAAAAGGGTCATAAGGAGATATAAGTGTGGTTGATAATCATGAGAATTAATGGTATTTGTGGCATTTTGTTACAAAAGTAATGATTAAAATGATATACTTTTCTAGTAGAATTGAATAAACAAACAAACAAACCTTTGATGTAAAATAGTTTGTAAAAATACGTGTTTTCTTCTTAAAGTTAATTAAGCTTTTCATTAAAATATTAATCAATTATAGCTTCTTATGAATAGAAAATTTAGTTTCCAAACTTTTGAACAGGTGTCTTGTTTAATATGCTGACGTAACAATTAAATCAACATGACATGTGATACCTACAAGCAAAGCACATATGTTGCCTAGTGGTACTGGTGTCGTGTCATATCACTCTGGTCGTATATGTTGAAAACAAGTTATGTGTGCATGATTTGCTGATTAGGTTTTTTGTCACTTGGAAGCTATACACTTCGTCCTTGTATTATATGATCTTTACACCTTCTATTACGAACTACGATTTTCGGGACTAAATTGAACAAAGCCTAATACGAATATACCAGGAAATATCGGGTAAAGGTATAAATTATTTTAACATGAGATAATACTATGAGAGAGACTATCAAATAAAAAATGAATTTTGTGTAAGTTACCTAAAAGGGATTTTTAAAAACTCGATATCCGACTTATACGAACTTCGTTTAAACTCATTTTAGCGGCATTGTAAAACGGCTTGTCGAGCTTTCCTATTTTAGCTTTTAGGGCTTAGTTTTTAAGATTTAACTAGCTTTTAGGTTTTAACATTTAGGGTTTAGTTTTTTATGTTTTCCTTTAAGATTTAGCGTTAGGGTTTAGGTTTGTGAGTTTAGTTTTTAGGATTTAGCTTTTAGGGTTTAATTTTAGGTTTTAGCGTTTTTATCTTTTACGGTGTAGTTTTTAAGTTTTAGTCTTAGATAGCGTTTGGTATGCAGAAATGAGAGGTGGAATGGAATGGACGATTACGAGGGAATGAAAAAATGGTGTTTGGTTGGACGATGGAATGGAATCACCCATTCCATAAGGATTGTCATTCCCTCTAAATCCTTCAAATTCATTCCATCCACCCCGCTTGTTTTTTTTCATTCCATCCCATCTTTCACCCTTTATCACCACCACCCTCCTACCACCACCCACCGCCACCAACCACCACCGCCTCCACCACCCACCACCATCGCCGCCGCCGCCACCCACTGCCATCTCTCGCCGCCACCACCACCACCACCCACCACCACACTACCGTCACCCACCGCCACCACCCACCCCCACCCACCACTGCCGCCATCACCCACCGTCACCCACCACCACCCAATACTACCACCCACCACCACCGTCACTCACCACCGATTTTATTCCTTCGTCTTTTCTAGCCTACCAAACAACATAACGTAATGATTTATTTCATTCCCTCATGGTAACCAAACAAGACAATGTAATAGAATGGTCCATTTCACTCCTTTGTCCATTTCATTCCTGTGTCCATTCCATTACCTCGTTCATTCTATTACCCCATACCAAACAGACCCTTAGGGTTTAGCTTTAGGTTTTAGTGTAAAGGTTTAGGGTTTAGGGATTTGTGTTAAGAGTTCGACGAGTCGTTTCCAACGCCGATGAATTAATGAGTTCAATCGGAGTTCTTTAGAGCCGGATATTTAATTTTAAAAGTCGTTTTAGATTACTTGAGCAAAATCTTCTTTTTAGACGATCCTCCCACTAACATGAGATACTCTTATACACCTCAAATTTTTTTATTAGTAGTGACGTGCAAATTAAATTCCAAATTGGGTTAGTCCATATATGTCTAAGACGATAATTAATAATAAAAGGCCCATAAGGATTCTTTAATTTTTTTCTTTGCATACTTGAAAAAAACAATCTTTGTTAAATGGGCCATGATAAGTACACGATATTAGAGATGGGCAAAAAAAACCGGTTTAACCCGAAAACTGATTCATCATAAACCGGTTTACCATAAACCGGTTCAAACCCGAAGAAAACCGGCGGTTACAAACCGGTTTGACCTTTCTTGATGCCGACCGGGTTAGGGACCGGTTCCTCTGAACCGGTTGAGAAAACCGGTTTTTTTGCTGGAAAAAAAATAGCCGTTACTCAACGGATTTATAGTCGTTAGAGTCGAATTTGGCCGTTTTTTTGGCTCCATTTGCACTCTTAAAACACTATAAATAGGTGGGCGGTGTTTATGGTTGATCACACATGTCTTTACACTCTCTAATCTCTAAAACCGCTCTTTAACCGCTCAAAAACGCTCTCTAAACTCTCTCAAAGAAAATAACCATGTCAAGTGTTGGCGGTTCCTCAAACGAAGTTAGCGTTATGGAAATTCGACCAACAACGAGAAATCCGGCAATTTACTGCAATTACGATTTATGTTTGTTGTCAAACGGGAAGGAACGTGTTCGGAGCAAGATATGTGGTGCGTTTTTTGAGAAAGATTCAAACACTAATTTGAAAACGCATATGGAAAAATCTTGCCCGTCCTTGAAGAGAATTCCAAGTGAAGGTCAAGCCTCGATGACAAGCGAATGAGGAATTTGGAACTTTGATCCAAATATTGTTCGAGATCGAATGGCGAGGTTAGTGATTCAAGAAGGATTGTCGTTCAACCACTTTGACAATCCGCGCTTGACAAGCATGATTCAAGAGACACTCCAACCACGTTATCATCAATTAAGTCGCATCACCCTTAGACGAGATTGTATAAAAATGTGGAAAAAAGCAAAAAAAGAATTAATTTTGGGTTTTGAAATTTTGAAAACCGGTGTAAACTTAACCACCGATGTTTGGTCGACTCCACATGGTATACCAGATTCGTACCTTTGCGTTACCACTCATTGGGTTGTTCCCAAAACGTGGCAAATGATGAAGTATACAATCGCGTTTGACTTGTTTGAATATCCACACACCGGCGAAAATTTATTTTATATATTAGATGGTGTTATAACCGAATTTAAATTACAAAATAAAAAATTTTCAATGTCTTTTGATAATGCATCTAATAATACAAATGCGGTTTAAATACTAAAAATTAAATATAAACCGGTTTGCAACGGCGTTTTTTTCCATAGTCGATGTGTCGCACACATCATTAACTTGACGGTGCAAGCCGGGCTTGCAATTGAAGAGGTTTCAAACTTAACATATGTTTTTCGACTAATGCTTAAAGATATTTTTTAGTAACAAAAAAAGATACCATGATTATATTAGATTTTGTCGTGAAACGAATAATCTTTGCTTATATCCGAATTTGGACGTCGAGACAAGATGGAACTCGACTTATAATATGTTTTATAGCGCTTTACGACAAAGAGAAACTTTAGAAATATTTCATGAAATGCTTGCCTTAAAACCTCGTCGTAAATTCTAAAGTTTCCGTCTACGAGTTGGGACATTTTAAAAGACGTAACCGAATTGCTTGAATTTTTCGAAACCGCCACCACTTTTTTATCCGGTGTTTATTATCCCACAAGTCCATTAACTCTAAAACAAATATATTTAATGGCTAACAAGTTGTATGAACTTGAAAATAAAAACATTTTTTTTACAAAAATGATAGAACCGATGAAAAAAATTAGTAAAATATTTTAAAGAAATGCCTCCCGAACTTGTGCCGCCGCGTTAAACCCTACCATAAATGTTTTCGGGGTTGAAACGTTGATTGATAGAATTACTTACGCTTTTAATTTGGATAGTGAAGACATTCATTTTGCACAAGGCACAAAAACATATTTTAACAAATGTTTACAAGATTTATTTGATGTTTATTTACATAAATATGGTACAATTCCGACTCCACATGATACAATGGGTACATAATTAAGTGGTAGCTCGAGAGATGTTAATTTGAATTTATATAACGAAATGTTAAATGAATTTAGTAAACGGGCTCGAGGTACCACCACGAGTAGCGAACTCGGAAGGTATATTGGCACAAACTTTTTTTGCGTTTATGCCTCCTACCGTTTCTGAGAAGTTTGATATTTTGGCTTGGTGGAAAAAAACGAAGCTTCGTTTCTGATTCTTTCCGTCATGGCCCGTGATGTACTAACCGTCCAAGCTTCCACGGTAGCTTCGGAATCTGCGTTTTTTTTAGTGGCAGAGTATTATCGATACGAAGGACCTAGCGATGGAAATGTGCATTTGCTTGAAGGACCATTTGGATGCAATGGATAGGATACAAGACCAAACTTCTCTCGAAGACGAAATTCAAGCCGAAGAAATCATACACAACAACGAGGTTGATCTTGGAATATCCGAACCAGTCACCGATGAAGAACTAGCCGAAGATGCAAGGCTACGAAGCTCCAGTTCCGAAGACAACGAATAAGAATAATTAATCAATATTCCAAAAAATAAAAATATATATTGTCATTTGTAATGTTTTACATATTTATAATTTTATCTTGTCATGTTTTTTTAATTTTCGAACTTTCCAAATATTAATAAACGTTACACTTTATGTTTTATATTTGTTATATTTTTTTTTTGATTTTTTACTAAAAATATCGAATTTATTTGAATTTATTCGATTTTTTTAATTAAAACCGGTTTAACACACAAACCGGTTTCAACCCAACCCTAACCGGTTTAATAGGTTAGGGATTTCTTTGCCTCCAAACCGGGTTAACCCGAACCGGTTTTGACTTTCTGTTGACCAAACCGGTTCGGGTCGGGTTCGAACCGGTTCGGGTTAAAAAACCGTTTTGTGCACCCCTACACACGATAGTTAATTAATTAACATACATTAAATTATGCTCCAAATAAACACGCAGTAATATTCTACTTATTTTGCCATTTGTGTTTCCTAACTTGCTAATACTAAAACTTGCAGAAATTCTATAGTGCTTTTTAAGAATTATATTGATTCGTTAAACACACGTATGAATATGAATATATTACTGTCACTACAACAGTATTACTCTATAGCGACGATTTTTTTACCCTATAGCGACGACTTGGCGTCGGGATACCTTATAGCGACGACTTGTCGTCGGTGTAGATGTCGTCGGGATTGCTTCGTACCAATAGCCCAAGACTGTCGTCGGTATAGGTGTCGTCGGTATAGGTCATCCTATACCGACGACATGTCGTCGCTATAGATTATAATAATTCAAAAAGAAATTCTATACCGACGACATGTCGTCGGTATAGAGTCCAACCCTGTACCGACGACATGTCGTCGGTATAGGTTGACCGTATTCCGACGACATGTCGTCGGTATAGGGTTTTTTGTTTTTTATAACTTTTGAAAAAGGTCTGTAGCGACGGCATGTCGTCGGTACAGGTCTTTTCTGTTTTTTTTTTATATTTTTTAATATTTTATCTAGAAATATTAAAATTCTAAAAAGAAAAACCTGCAAATCATTAAATATAAACCATTCAAACATTCAAATCTGATAAAAACTAATATCCGAAACATAAACCAAACATACAAATTGTTCGACACACAAACTTGTCCGACAAATCAAACATTTAAAACATAAACTTATTCGACACACAAATATGCAAATTATTGAAGACAAACACCAACAAAGGCAAAGGCTCAACAACTCCAAGCTAATTATCATCGCTGCTAGTTCGGCGATCCCACATTCGATGCATTTCATCCATTTGTCGTTGCATTTCAAGCATTTGTTGATTATGCGTACGACGTTCTTCCTCTCATCAACCGCAACGAGTTCTGAACTTGTAACAAAATTAAATAAAGTTACATATACATACAAACATACATAAGCATATGAATAAATACTCTCTTATATATCTACACATCACAATTACATACATACATACATAAATAAAAGCCCAATTACATAATTACAAACATACACATACAAACATACATACATAAATAAATGTTCAATTACATAATTACAAACATATATATACAAACATACATACACATATATACATTCATATTAACTGATCATCATAAACACAAATTACACACATACATACAAACTAATCATCTAAACTAATCATCTTAAACACAAATTACACACATGCATACAAACTAAATATTCAAACTAATCATCATAAACACACATTACACACATACATACAAACACGAATTTACATAAACTAAATTATATAAAATACTCACACATCTAAACCAAATGACCTAAACTAATAATAATTTAATAATTCCATCATACATACAAATATATGTACTCATACATACACATACATACAAAATCATAAAAATCTTAGATCTAAACCAAATTTTATCGCAAATTAGTAATCAAAACGATTATTTACCTTCACAAAGCTATAAATCCAAAAAATAGTAAAATTTCTCCAAAACCTAACCAAAATAAACAAATAAAACTTCAAAATCTTGAAAAAGTAGCTAAAATATGAAACTCGGATGTTAACTCACCTTAAATCCTGAGAGTTTTTGTTAAAGTTGCTCCCAATAAATACTCTCTTATATACCTACACATCACAATTACATACATACATACATAAATAAAAGCCCAATTACATAATTACAAACATATACATACAAACATACAGACATAAATAAAGGTCCAATTACATAATTACAAATATATACATACAAACATACATACACACATACATACACATATATACATTCATATTAACTAATCATCATAAACACAAATTACACACATACATACAAACTAGTCATCAAAACTAATCATCATAAACACAAATTACACACATACATACACATACATACAAACTAAACATTCAAACTAATCATCATAAACACAAATTACACACATACATACACATACATACAAACACTAATTTACATAAACTAAATTATATAAAATAATCACACATCTAAACCAAATGACCAAAACTAATCATAATTTAATAATTCAATCATACATACAAATATACATACTCATACATACAAACATACATGCATACACATACATAACACATACATACAAAATCATAAAAATCTTAGATTTAAACCAAATTTCATCACAAATTAGTAATCAAAACGAGTATTTACCTTCACAAAGCTAGAAATCCAAAAAATGGTAAAATTTCTCCAAAACCTAACCAAAATAAACAAACAAAACTTTAAAATCTTGAAAAAGTAGCTAAAATATGAAACCCTGGTGTTACCCCACCTTAAATCCCGAGAGTTTTTGTAAAAGTTCCTCCCAAAAACCGTGAAATCGCCGGAGAGAACAATTTGGGGGAGTTTTGGAGGATTTTGCGTAGAAATGAAGGTCTGCCGTCTGTTTTCCCTATTTGTTCACGTTGCACCCTATGACGACGACATGTCGTCGGCATAGGCCCACATGTCGTCGGCACAGGTACCCTATTCCGACGACATGTCGTCGTTAGAGGGTTCGTAGGATGTTGACCACTCAATAAAGGTAAAAACCGTATCCCGACGACATGTCGTCGCCATAGGGTTCCAGAATTTTTTTTAATTTAAAAAAAAAATTGACCGACGAAAATTTATTAAATAAAAAAAAACAAAAAGATCACTCAAAATTAACCTATAGCGACCACAAGTCGTCACTATAGGTTTTCCTCAAAAATTCATTGGGCGCCATTTTCTCTCCAATCAGTCTCAACCCTATAGCGACGACATGTCGTCGCTATAGGGTAGCCCATTCAAAAATTTTGTTTTGACCTATACCGAAGACACGTCGTCGGTATAGGGTGACCTATGCCGACGACATGTGTCGTCGGTATAGACGACGTCGGCACATGGTCATTTCCTTGTAGTGTGTGTATGTTTGTATATGTAGCGTATAGACATATACATCACGTATAAGTCAGCCGTCAGACAAGAACTGACATGCCAACCTGTTTTTTTAAAGGTTTATGTCTATACGCCTCGTTGTTGGTACCGTAAGGGTGGAGGAGGGAGTCGTCCAACGGGTTGCGTTGGTTGCAAGGGCTACACCGCCCGCAACAAGCAAGGGCTTGGCTAGGGCTTTTGCTTACGGGTTGTAAAGCCCGTTCATACCCGTGATGGTTTCAAGAACCCGTTCTTACCCATGATGGTTTCAAGAATACAGTGAAGATTTGTCACACCCCAACCGACGGCGGAAACGTCGGGGCGTGAAGCGTGCAGACTGTTCATTGCTCATGGTTTGCTAATGTTTGAATAATTAATAATTGTTTTCATTGCAAATAGATAAGTTCAACAAAGCACAATCAATCCACAAAACATAAATGTAAATTACATCAAATAAGCTAGTTTAATTAAATTCTAGGTCCAAAGTCCTATGTGTAGCATATCTTGATCACTTCAAACATTGGTACCTGAAACATGGTTAAAACAGGGTCAACTACAAGAGTTGGTGAGAAAACATAGGTTTAATCGTGTGATAGCAAAATACGTGTTGTGTGCATACAGTTCAATACAATCATGACAATTAAGGCATTTATGGAGAGAAAAACATCGTGTGACCTATACAATCAAACCTTTGTAACTTGCACTCAAAATTTGTGTTGTCAGTAACAGTCACCCTACCTGGGTGGGTTTGTCAGACTCAATAGATCTACCACTGTTTACTGTCGGCTGTTAGTTAATGATTGTACATGAAGAGCATAATAATTGGTCTACAAAATGTACTCAAGCACAAAGCACAAAACTGTAAACATGCATAGGATGGAACTGTATATGTGTATAATTGAAAACATGTAAATAGAACGCATGTTCCACCCCAAAACGTTTGTAAAATAGAGTAAAAGAGGGGCTATGTAACTCACGTGTTATGTAGCGTGTAGGTTGCACAAGCAAATGGAAAACAGCGATGTGTTGTAGATTGCTAAGTTCGACCTAATGAACAATGTATATGTGTTATTGATTTGCGTTATTTAATGACGGAAGTGAATTTGTCATTCTTAAACGTGTAGGGTTTGTCTTAAAATAATTATTTAAACTGTTATTTATTTATCAAATTAACAGAATGAAAATAAAAGTAAAGATTCTGTTTGAGGGATGAGCACGACCGTGCTTGTATATGGCACGACCGCGTCCGGCACGTACGCGACCGCGCTTGGTCGGTAACGCGCCCGTGGTTGGTCAGAAGTCAAAACAAGAGTCTGGTCCTGAGACACGACCGCGTCCGTATCCGGCACGACCGCGCCTATGGTTTTGACTAGGTCAGGACTTGGTTTGATCGGTAAACACGACCGGGCCTCTTACGGGGCACGACTGTGCTTGGTCAGGCACGACCGCGCTCATAGGCTGGCGCGACCGTGTCTGGTCAATTCCAGAAGCAATTCGCCTGATTCTTGTAATAAAACAGATTAGAAACTTAGGGTTTTCATTGATATGATGTTTGCGAATCGAATTACACCATTTAATTAGGTTTATATTCTGATTATCGTGTCGATCGTTTAAAACCATTTTTTTATCAAAAACTCAGATTCAATTCTGTAAAATCATGTAATGTGGTTACGAATTAAGTTAGGGCTTTCAATTAGCTTGGAGAGACGATCCTAATGAACTATTACTAACCTGTTTTGAATGGGCAACAACTGCAGACGGCTACGGGGAGACTTCGCGGCTTTTTCTTGATCGACAGACGAGATAGAGATGATGGAATGATGGATTTAGGGTTTAGGGAAGTTTATATATGTCTCGGGTAGGTATGGGCTTAACTTAATTCGTTTGATTCTTGCCCCAATTTCTTGATTCGTTTTAAAAAAAGTCGGTTTAGAATTTACGAGTATTTGGACGATTGCATGTGTATTTGGTCGTGTTTTAGTCTCAATTAGCCGAATATCTTCTTCTGCAAGTTTCGCGACCTTCTAAACGTGTTTACAATCTATTTTTGGACAAGATTTGTGTCGGTTTGACTTTTACGGAGTCAAACTGTATCTCAGGCGCGACCGTGCTTAATGATAAGCACGACCGTGGTCATGGCACAGGCGCGACCGTGCTTAGGACTAAGCACGACCGTGCTTGTGTACTTTTTGATATTTACAAGAATGGACCCTGTAGTTTGGTAGAATTGATGTTGTTTTGAGTTTTGGTCAAGTTTGGTCCTCGAGGTTTGTAAAATGGTTTTAGTTCATATTGTAACCTAATAAACGCGTGCATACTCGTTATTGAACGTGAAACAATGATCGTAAAAATTGGAATTGGAATCGTCTTTTATTGAACGACATAAATCAAAAAGGAGAAAACATAAAAAAATCGGAAATGTTACAGTATCCCCATGTTGAGGGAATTTCGTCCCGAAATTCAACTGGTTGAGGCTACTGCTTTAGCAAAAAGATGTGGGTACTTGAGCTTCATTTGGTCTTCTCGTTCCCAAGTAAACTCGGGTCCTCGTTTAGATTCCCAACGAATCTTGACAATAGGAATACGGCTGCGCTTGAGTTGTTTTATCTCACGATCCATAACCTCGACTGGTTTTTCAACGAAGTGCATCGTTTCATCAATGCGCACATCGTCAAGAGGTATATGAAGGTTTTCATCAGCAAGACACTTCTTGAGGTTGGACACATGAAATGTAGGATGTACGCTGCCAAGTGATGGAGGTAACTCGAGCTTGTAAGCCACTTTCCCAATCCTTTCAAGGATCTTGAATGGTCCCACATAGCGAGGTGCTAGCTTGCCTTTCTTCCCAAAACGGATCACCCCCTTCCAAGGAGACACCTTTAGAAGTACAAGATCACCAACTTGGAATTCCAAGGGTTTGCGTCGTTTGTCGGCATAGCTCTTTTGCCGACTCCTCGCAACTCGAATGTTGTCACGGATTTGGATAATCTTGTCGGAGGTTTCTTGAATTAACTCGGGACCGGTGATTTGTGCTTCACCAATCTCGTTCCAACAGATGGGAGAACGACACTTACGACCATAGAGAGCTTCAAACGGAGCCATGTCGATGCTGGTGTGGTAACTATTATTGTAGGAAAATTCGATAAGTGTCAAATGTGAATCCCAATTGCCACCAAAGTCGATGACACAGGCTCTCAGCATGTCTTCCAGGGTTTGGATTGTTCGCTCGGTCTGACCATCAGTTTGGGGATGGTAGGCCGTGCTCAAATCCAATCGTGTACCAAGTGCCTTTTGAAGAGATTGCCAAAACCGAGAAGTGAAACGAGCATCTCTATCGGAGATTATGTTCAAAGGAACGCCGTGACGACTCACGATCTCGTCAATGTAAATTCGGGCCAATTTCTCAACCTTATAGTCTTCACGGATAGGCAAGAAGTGTGCGGACTTAGTGAGACGGTCAATGATCACCCAGATGCTGTCATAACCGTTCGAAGTGCGAGGGAGTTTAGTGATGAAATCAATAGCTAGATTCTCCCATTTCCACACGGGGATTTCCGGTTGTTCAAGTAACCCAGAAGGACGTTGATGCTCAGCTTTGACTTTAGAACATGTGAGACATTTTGCTACAAACAAAGCAATGTCTTTCTTCATACCGGGCCACCAATATTGTGGACGAAGATTTTGGTACATTTTATCCGCACCAGGATGGATAGAATATCGAGACTTGTGTGCTTCGGTCATGATGAATGCTCGGAGATCGTTACGATCGGGAACCCAAATACGATTTAGAAAATAAAGCAAGCCATTGGTCTTAGTCTCTAATTGGAATTCAGCACCACAAGACATTTCCTCATACATATTGCCCTCGGTAACCGAGACATGTTGAGCTTCTAGAATACGAACTTGTATATCGGAATGGATCTTGACACTTTGAAGCATGACATGTTCCTTGCGGCTTAGTGCATCGGCTACAACATTAGCCTTGCCGGGATGATAACGAATTTCGCAATCGTAATCGTTGAGGAGTTCAACCCAACGTCGTTGTCTCATGTTGAGTTCCTTTTGGTTGAAGATATGTTGGAGGCTTTTGTGGTCGGTGAACACCACACATTTCGTGCCATAGAGATAATGTCTCCAAATCTTCAACGCAAATATGACAGCACCCAACTCCAGATCATGCGTCGTATAATTCTTCTCATGGATTTTGAGTTGTCTTGATGCATAAGCGATTACCTTGCCTCGTTGCATGAGAACGCAACCAAGACCTTGGTTTGAAGCATCACAGTAAACAACTAGATCATCTTCACCTTCAGGAAGGGTGTGGATAGGAGCATTGCACAACTTTTGCTTGAGAATTTGAAAGGCTTCTTCTTGTTTCGGTCCCCACTCATAGGGTTTACCTTTTAAGGTTAAGGCAGTGAGGGGAACAGCGATCTTGGAGAAATTAGAGATGAACCTTCGATAGTAACCTGCTAAGCCAAGAAACGAACGAACTTCGGTAGGGGTTTTAGGAGCTTTCCAATTCTTAACAGCTTCAATTTTGGCGGGGTCAACATGAATTCCCTTTTCATTGACAACGTGACCCAAAAATTGAACTTCTTTTAGCCAAAATTCACATTTGGAGAACTTGGCGTATAGCTGTTCGGTTTTCAAGAGATCCAAAATCAACCTAAGGTGTTGTTCATGATCTTCCTTAGTTCTTGAATAGATCAAGATGTCATCAATGAACACGATAACAAATTTATCAAGGTATGGTTTGCACATGCGATTCATGAGGTCCATGAAGACAGCAGGTGCATTGGTTAGCCCAAAAGGCATAACCATGAACTCGTAGTGACCATATCTCGTTCGGAAGGCGGTCTTGGGAATATCCTCCTCTTGCACACGGAGTTGATGATAACCAGATCGAAGATCAATCTTCGAGAAGTAGGTAGAACCTTGGAGTTGATCGAAGAGATCGTCAATCCTAGGTAAAGGGTAGCGGTTTTTGATTGTAAGCTTGTTGAGTTCTCGATAGTCAATACACATGCGAAATGAACCATCCTTCTTTTTAACAAACAAGACTGGTGCACCCCACGGTGAATGACTCGGCCGTATGAAACCTTTGTCGGAGAGTTCTTGAAGTTGACTTGCAAGTTCTTGCATCTCGGAAGGTGCAAGCCGGTATGGAGCTTTAGCCACCGGGTTTGCTCCAGGTACAAGATCGATGCGAAATTCCACTTGCCGAACAGGTGGAAGACCGGGCAAGTCATCAGGAAAGACTTCGGGAAAATCCCGAACGATGGGGATGTCTTGTACACTCCTCTTTTTGATTTCTTTTTGGATAACATGGGCTAGGAAAACCATGTACTTCTTTCGTATATACTTTTGGACGGTAATGCATGACATTAGTTTGAGTCCTTTGCATGGTTTCTCACCAAGGACCTTCAACGTTTCACCGGATGGGAGTGGTATACGGATGCATTTTTCAAAGCACATGACTTCGGCGTGGTGCTTCGACAACCAATCCATACCTACGATGACGTCAAAACTTCCTAATGGCATTGGTATGAGGTTGATTGGAAAGGTGTGTTTAATTAGTTCTAGGGAGCAATCATAAATGATGGTGTCAATTGTAACGGTGTTACCATCGGCTACCTCAACGGTAAAGGTTTTCTCTAGTTTAGACCGGGTTTTTGCAAGTAACGGTTCGAAGTCTAGTGACACAAAACATTTATCGGCTCCGGTATCAAATAGTATAGAAGCATAATGATTATTCATAAGGAACGTACCGTTAACCACATCAGTGTTGGCCTGAGCCTCATTGGCGTTGATGTTGAAAGCACGCCCATGAGCTCCGCCTTGATTAACATTGATCAGTCTTGGGCACTGGTTACGGAAGTGGTTCGGGTCACCACATTCGAAGCAAGCACGTCCATTTGCAATGGCGGGGATGGCTTGGTTAGTTGCTTGATGATTGGCTTGATTTGCTGGGTTGGTTTGGTTGGCAAGTGCCTTGGCTCGACAAATATTGGCTGTGTGGCCATGTTTCCCGCAGTGGTTGCAAAGGCGACAAGGTATGTTTGGAGGGTGATGATAGTTGCAGGTGTTGCAAAGTGGGTGGTTGCCCCCATAGGGTTTCTTTGCTGGGTTTTGAGCCATGGGTGCAACTTGATTTCCTGGAGCAGCCGGAGTGATTACAGCACAGTTCTTGACCTTTCTCTTCCTAGTGTTGCGGTACGGTTCAGTTTGGACTTCTTTGACATGAGCGGGAGGTGTTGTTGTGTCAGAAACTTTCTTGGCACCCTTTCTTATAAGTGTACCCGCTTTAACATGGTTGTCAGTAAGTGTAGCTGACAAACGGATAGCATCCTCCAGAGTAGCAGGATTTCCTCCTACCACAGTATCTTGAATTTGTCTAGGTAGACCACCAATGTACTTTTCAATACACCTAGACAGAGGTGTAACCATGTGTGGCACAAGTAGACTCAGCTCGTGAAAACAGGTGGTGTATGCTAAGCTTTCACCACTATCTTGGGCAAGATCCCAAAATTCCGCTTCTAGCTTTTTCATCTCATTTCGAGGACAGAATTCCTCAGTCATGATCCTTTTCAACTCATCCCACGGAAGTGCCACTGCTACATCCACTCCCCTAGTCCTTTTCTCACCATTCCACCAAGTAAGCGCCCTTTTTTGAAAGACACTAGTAGCATGACGAGTACGGAGGTTGTCGGGACAATCGCTATTGAGAAAAGTGCTCTCAATGCTTTCGAACCATTGAAGGAGTCCCGTGGCTCCTTCGCTGCCATAGAATTTGAGGGGATTACAGGAGTTGAAGTGTTTGAAGGTGCATTGTGGCGGGTTGGCACCACCACCACCTCCAGTAGCAGCACTTCCACTGGCATGGCCATTATTGTTGTTGTTGGCTTGGGTAATTTGGTTCACCAGCTGTGTGAGTAAAGCAGCCAGGTCAGTGTTATTGCTGTTGTTGCTGTTGTCACGACGAGGAGGCATTCTACAGATTTAGACACAATAAGAGTTGTGAGATTTTCTTGGATTAAATAGAAGAATAAATAGATGCAAGTAGTTCATAGTTTGGATTGTACTCAAATAGTGACATAATCACTCGAGTACTATGACATATTAAGGTTAATTCAAACTCAGATAATTATCAAGGAGACGTGCTTTAGCCTATAAGTAAACACTCATCCCGGGAATTCCCAGGAAAGCATACGGGTCCCTCGGTTGGTTGGGATTTATACGAAATGCTTTCCTAAACAGAAAACCCAGAATACAGGTGTCACTCTTCCAGATTGCACGTGTCCTTTAACAATTAAACAAAGTCTAAAAACCTTAACGGGTGTAAAAGAAAATTTTATAGACCCAAGTCTAAGAATATGATTCAGGTTATGTTGATGATGACATGGAAGCAGGCATGAAGGATATGTGGTTTAGGATATGGGTAGGGATATTGTTTATTTAAGTTGTTATTCATATATACATATAAAACATGTAGCATATATCATATAGCATGTAGCACATAGCATGTAAATCATGAAGCATGGCATAAGTGGGTATCCTAAAGTTATAGTCTAGGTCAAAGGTGTCTAATAACCTAATTCCCTATAACCAAGGCTCTGATACCAATCTGTCACACCCCAACCGACGGCGGAAACGTCGGGGCGTGAAGCGTGCAGACTGTTCATTGCTCATGGTTTGCTAATGTTTGAATAATTAATAATTGTTTTCATTGCAAATAGATAAGTTCAACAAAGCACAATCAATCCACAAAACATAAATGTAAATTACATCAAATAAGCTAGTTTAATTAAATTCTAGGTCCAAAGTCCTATGTGTAGCATATCTTGATCACTTCAAACATTGGTACCTGAAACATGGTTAAAACAGGGTCAACTACAAGAGTTGGTGAGAAAACATAGGTTTAATCGTGTGATAGCAAAATACGTGTTGTGTGCATACAGTTCAATACAATCATGACAATTAAGGCATTTATGGAGAGAAAAACATCGTGTGACCTATACAATCAAACCTTTGTAACTTGCACTCAAAATTTGTGTTGTCAGTAACAGTCACCCTACCTGGGTGGGTTTGTCAGACTCAATAGATCTACCACTGTTTACTGTCGGCTGTTAGTTAATGATTGTACATGAAGAGCATAATAATTGGTCTACAAAATGTACTCAAGCACAAAGCACAAAACTGTAAACATGCATAGGATGGAACTGTATATGTGTATAATTGAAAACATGTAAATAGAACGCATGTTCCACCCCAAAACGTTTGTAAAATAGAGTAAAAGAGGGGCTATGTAACTCACGTGTTATGTAGCGTGTAGGTTGCACAAGCAAATGGAAAACAGCGATGTGTTGTAGATTGCTAAGTTCGACCTAATGAACAATGTATATGTGTTATTGATTTGCGTTATTTAATGACGGAAGTGAATTTGTCATTCTTAAACGTGTAGGGTTTGTCTTAAAATAATTATTTAAACTGTTATTTATTTATCAAATTAACAGAATGAAAATAAAAGTAAAGATTCTGTTTGAGGGATGAGCACGACCGTGCTTGTATATGGCACGACCGCGTCCGGCACGTACGCGACCGCGCTTGGTCGGTAACGCGCCCGTGGTTGGTCAGAAGTCAAAACAAGAGTCTGGTCCTGAGACACGACCGCGTCCGTATCCGGCACGACCGCGCCTATGGTTTTGACTAGGTCAGGACTTGGTTTGATCGGTAAACACGACCGGGCCTCTTACGGGGCACGACTGTGCTTGGTCAGGCACGACCGCGCTCATAGGCTGGCGCGACCGTGTCTGGTCAATTCCAGAAGCAATTCGCCTGATTCTTGTAATAAAACAGATTAGAAACTTAGGGTTTTCATTGATATGATGTTTGCGAATCGAATTACACCATTTAATTAGGTTTATATTCTGATTATCGTGTCGATCGTTTAAAACCATTTTTTTATCAAAAACTCAGATTCAATTCTGTAAAATCATGTAATGTGGTTACGAATTAAGTTAGGGCTTTCAATTAGCTTGGAGAGACGATCCTAATGAACTATTACTAACCTGTTTTGAATGGGCAACAACTGCAGACGGCTACGGGGAGACTTCGCGGCTTTTTCTTGATCGACAGACGAGATAGAGATGATGGAATGATGGATTTAGGGTTTAGGGAAGTTTATATATGTCTCGGGTAGGTATGGGCTTAACTTAATTCGTTTGATTCTTGCCCCAATTTCTTGATTCGTTTTAAAAAAAGTCGGTTTAGAATTTACGAGTATTTGGACGATTGCATGTGTATTTGGTCGTGTTTTAGTCTCAATTAGCCGAATATCTTCTTCTGCAAGTTTCGCGACCTTCTAAACGTGTTTACAATCTATTTTTGGACAAGATTTGTGTCGGTTTGACTTTTACGGAGTCAAACTGTATCTCAGGCGCGACCGTGCTTAATGATAAGCACGACCGTGGTCATGGCACAGGCGCGACCGTGCTTAGGACTAAGCACGACCGTGCTTGTGTACTTTTTGATATTTACAAGAATGGACCCTGTAGTTTGGTAGAATTGATGTTGTTTTGAGTTTTGGTCAAGTTTGGTCCTCGAGGTTTGTAAAATGGTTTTAGTTCATATTGTAACCTAATAAACGCGTGCATACTCGTTATTGAACGTGAAACAATGATCGTAAAAATTGGAATTGGAATCGTCTTTTATTGAACGACATAAATCAAAAAGGAGAAAACATAAAAAAATCGGAAATGTTACAGTATCCCCATGTTGAGAGAATTTCGTCCCGAAATTCAACTGGTTGAGGCTACTGCTTTAGCAAAAAGATGTGGGTACTTGAGCTTCATTTGGTCTTCTCGTTCCCAAGTAAACTCGGGTCCTCGTTTAGATTCCCAACGAATCTTGACAATAGGAATACGGCTGCGCTTGAGTTGTTTTATCTCACGATCCATAACCTCGACTGGTTTTTCAACGAAGTGCATCGTTTCATCAATGCGCACATCGTCAAGAGGTATATGAAGGTTTTCATCAGCAAGACACTTCTTGAGGTTGGACACATGAAATGTAGGATGTACGCTGCCAAGTGATGGAGGTAACTCGAGCTTGTAAGCCACTTTCCCAATCCTTTCAAGGATCTTGAATGGTCCCACATAGCGAGGTGCTAGCTTGCCTTTCTTCCCAAAACGGATCACCCCCTTCCAAGGAGACACCTTTAGAAGTACAAGATCACCAACTTGGAATTCCAAGGGTTTGCGTCGTTTGTCGGCATAGCTCTTTTGCCGACTCCTCGCAACTCGAATGTTGTCACGGATTTGGATAATCTTGTCGGAGGTTTCTTGAATTAACTCGGGACCGGTGATTTGTGCTTCACCAATCTCGTTCCAACAGATGGGAGAACGACACTTACGACCATAGAGAGCTTCAAACGGAGCCATGTCGATGCTGGTGTGGTAACTATTATTGTAGGAAAATTCGATAAGTGTCAAATGTGAATCCCAATTGCCACCAAAGTCGATGACACAGGCTCTCAGCATGTCTTCCAGGGTTTGGATTGTTCGCTCGGTCTGACCATCAGTTTGGGGATGGTAGGCCGTGCTCAAATCCAATCGTGTACCAAGTGCCTTTTGAAGAGATTGCCAAAACCGAGAAGTGAAACGAGCATCTCTATCGGAGATTATGTTCAAAGGAACGCCGTGACGACTCACGATCTCGTCAATGTAAATTCGGGCCAATTTCTCAACCTTATAGTCTTCACGGATAGGCAAGAAGTGTGCGGACTTAGTGAGACGGTCAATGATCACCCAGATGCTGTCATAACCGTTCGAAGTGCGAGGGAGTTTAGTGATGAAATCAATAGCTAGATTCTCCCATTTCCACACGGGGATTTCCGGTTGTTCAAGTAACCCAGAAGGACGTTGATGCTCAGCTTTGACTTTAGAACATGTGAGACATTTTGCTACAAACAAAGCAATGTCTTTCTTCATACCGGGCCACCAATATTGTGGACGAAGATTTTGGTACATTTTATCCGCACCAGGATGGATAGAATATCGAGACTTGTGTGCTTCGGTCATGATGAATGCTCGGAGATCGTTACGATCGGGAACCCAAATACGATTTAGAAAATAAAGCAAGCCATTGGTCTTAGTCTCTAATTGGAATTCAGCACCACAAGACATTTCCTCATACATATTGCCCTCGGTAACCGAGACATGTTGAGCTTCTAGAATACGAACTTGTATATCGGAATGGATCTTGACACTTTGAAGCATGACATGTTCCTTGCGGCTTAGTGCATCGGCTACAACATTAGCCTTGCCGGGATGATAACGAATTTCGCAATCGTAATCATTGAGGAGTTCAACCCAACGTCGTTGTCTCATGTTGAGTTCCTTTTGGTTGAAGATATGTTGGAGGCTTTTGTGGTCGGTGAACACCACACATTTCGTGCCATAGAGATAATGTCTCCAAATCTTCAACGCAAATATGACAGCACCCAACTCCAGATCATGCGTCGTATAATTCTTCTCATGGATTTTGAGTTGTCTTGATGCATAAGCGATTACCTTGCCTCGTTGCATGAGAACGCAACCAAGACCTTGGTTTGAAGCATCACAGTAAACAACTAGATCATCTTCACCTTCAGGAAGGGTGTGGATAGGAGCATTGCACAACTTTTGCTTGAGAATTTGAAAGGCTTCTTCTTGTTTCGGTCCCCACTCATAGGGTTTACCTTTTAAGGTTAAGGCAGTGAGGGGAACAGCGATCTTGGAGAAATTAGAGATGAACCTTCGATAGTAACCTGCTAAGCCAAGAAACGAACGAACTTCGGTAGGGGTTTTAGGAGCTTTCCAATTCTTAACAGCTTCAATTTTGGCGGGGTCAACATGAATTCCCTTTTCATTGACAACGTGACCCAAAAATTGAACTTCTTTTAGCCAAAATTCACATTTGGAGAACTTGGCGTATAGCTGTTCGGTTTTCAAGAGATCCAAAATCAACCTAAGGTGTTGTTCATGATCTTCCTTAGTTCTTGAATAGATCAAGATGTCATCAATGAACACGATAACAAATTTATCAAGGTATGGTTTGCACATGCGATTCATGAGGTCCATGAAGACAGCAGGTGCATTGGTTAGCCCAAAAGGCATAACCATGAACTCGTAGTGACCATATCTCGTTCGGAAGGCGGTCTTGGGAATATCCTCCTCTTGCACACGGAGTTGATGATAACCAGATCGAAGATCAATCTTCGAGAAGTAGGTAGAACCTTGGAGTTGATCGAAGAGATCGTCAATCCTAGGTAAAGGGTAGCGGTTTTTGATTGTAAGCTTGTTGAGTTCTCGATAGTCAATACACATGCGAAATGAACCATCCTTCTTTTTAACAAACAAGACTGGTGCACCCCACGGTGAATGACTCGGCCGTATGAAACCTTTGTCGGAGAGTTCTTGAAGTTGACTTGCAAGTTCTTGCATCTCGGAAGGTGCAAGCCGGTATGGAGCTTTAGCCACCGGGTTTGCTCCAGGTACAAGATCGATGCGAAATTCCACTTGCCGAACAGGTGGAAGACCGGGCAAGTCATCAGGAAAGACTTCGGGAAAATCCCGAACGATGGGGATGTCTTGTACACTCCTCTTTTTGATTTCTTTTTGGATAACATGGGCTAGGAAAACCATGTACTTCTTTCGTATATACTTTTGGACGGTAATGCATGACATTAGTTTGAGTCCTTTGCATGGTTTCTCACCAAGGACCTTCAACGTTTCACCGGATGGGAGTGGTATACGGATGCATTTTTCAAAGCACATGACTTCGGCGTGGTGCTTCGACAACCAATCCATACCTACGATGACGTCAAAACTTCCTAATGGCATTGGTATGAGGTTGATTGGAAAGGTGTGTTTAATTAGTTCTAGGGAGCAATCATAAATGATGGTGTCAATTGTAACGGTGTTACCATCGGCTACCTCAACGGTAAAGGTTTTCTCTAGTTTAGACCGGGTTTTTGCAAGTAACGGTTCGAAGTCTAGTGACACAAAACATTTATCGGCTCCGGTATCAAATAGTATAGAAGCATAATGATTATTCATAAGGAACGTACCGTTAACCACATCAGTGTTGGCCTGAGCCTCATTGGCGTTGATGTTGAAAGCACGCCCATGAGCTCCGCCTTGATTAACATTGATCAGTCTTGGGCACTGGTTACGGAAGTGGTTCGGGTCACCACATTCGAAGCAAGCACGTCCATTTGCAATGGCGGGGATGGCTTGGTTAGTTGCTTGATGATTGGCTTGATTTGCTGGGTTGGTTTGGTTGGCAAGTGCCTTGGCTCGACAAATATTGGCTGTGTGGCCATGTTTCCCGCAGTGGTTGCAAAGGCGACAAGGTATGTTTGGAGGGTGATGATAGTTGCAGGTGTTGCAAAGTGGGTGGTTGCCCCCATAGGGTTTCTTTGCTGGGTTTTGAGCCATGGGTGCAACTTGATTTCCTGGAGCAGCCGGAGTGATTACAGCACAGTTCTTGACCTTTCTCTTCCTAGTGTTGCGGTACGGTTCAGTTTGGACTTCTTTGACATGAGCGGGAGGTGTTGTTGTGTCAGAAACTTTCTTGGCACCCTTTCTTATAAGTGTACCCGCTTTAACATGGTTGTCAGTAAGTGTAGCTGACAAACGGATAGCATCCTCCAGAGTAGCAGGATTTCCTCCTACCACAGTATCTTGAATTTGTCTAGGTAGACCACCAATGTACTTTTCAATACACCTAGACAGAGGTGTAACCATGTGTGGCACAAGTAGACTCAGCTCGTGAAAACAGGTGGTGTATGCTAAGCTTTCACCACTATCTTGGGCAAGATCCCAAAATTCCGCTTCTAGCTTTTTCATCTCATTTCGAGGACAGAATTCCTCAGTCATGATCCTTTTCAACTCATCCCACGGAAGTGCCACTGCTACATCCACTCCCCTAGTCCTTTTCTCACCATTCCACCAAGTAAGCGCCCTTTTTTGAAAGACACTAGTAGCATGACGAGTACGGAGGTTGTCGGGACAATCGCTATTGAGAAAAGTGCTCTCAATGCTTTCGAACCATTGAAGGAGTCCCGTGGCTCCTTCGCTGCCATAGAATTTGAGGGGATTACAGGAGTTGAAGTGTTTGAAGGTGCATTGTGGCGGGTTGGCACCACCACCACCTCCAGTAGCAGCACTTCCACTGGCATGGCCATTATTGTTGTTGTTGGCTTGGGTAATTTGGTTCACCAGCTGTGTGAGTAAAGCAGCCAGGTCAGTGTTATTGCTGTTGTTGCTGTTGTCACGACGAGGAGGCATTCTACAGATTTAGACACAATAAGAGTTGTGAGATTTTCTTGGATTAAATAGAAGAATAAATAGATGCAAGTAGTTCATAGTTTGGATTGTACTCAAATAGTGACATAATCACTCGAGTACTATGACATATTAAGGTTAATTCAAACTCAGATAATTATCAAGGAGACGTGCTTTAGCCTATAAGTAAACACTCATCCCGGGAATTCCCAGGAAAGCATACGGGTCCCTCGGTTGGTTGGGATTTATACGAAATGCTTTCCTAAACAGAAAACCCAGAATACAGGTGTCACTCTTCCAGATTGCACGTGTCCTTTAACAATTAAACAAAGTCTAAAAACCTTAACGGGTGTAAAAGAAAATTTTATAGACCCAAGTCTAAGAATATGATTCAGGTTATGTTGATGATGACATGGAAGCAGGCATGAAGGATATGTGGTTTAGGATATGGGTAGGGATATTGTTTATTTAAGTTGTTATTCATATATACATATAAAACATGTAGCATATATCATATAGCATGTAGCACATAGCATGTAAATCATGAAGCATGGCATAAGTGGGTATCATAAAGTTATAGTCTAGGTCAAAGGTGTCTAATAACCTAATTCCCTATAACCAAGGCTCTGATACCAATCTGTCACACCCCAACCGACGGCGGAAACGTCGGGGCGTGAAGCGTGCAGACTGTTCATTGCTCATGGTTTGCTAATGTTTGAATAATTAATAATTGTTTTCATTGCAAATAGATAAGTTCAACAAAGCACAATCAATCCACAAAACATAAATGTAAATTACATCAAATAAGCTAGTTTAATTAAATTCTAGGTCCAAAGTCCTATGTGTAGCATATCTTGATCACTTCAAACATTGGTACCTGAAACATGGTTAAAACAGGGTCAACTACAAGAGTTGGTGAGAAAACATAGGTTTAATCGTGTGATAGCAAAATACGTGTTGTGTGCATACAGTTCAATACAATCATGACAATTAAGGCATTTATGGAGAGAAAAACATCGTGTGACCTATACAATCAAACCTTTGTAACTTGCACTCAAAATTTGTGTTGTCAGTAACAGTCACCCTACCTGGGTGGGTTTGTCAGACTCAATAGATCTACCACTGTTTACTGTCGGCTGTTAGTTAATGATTGTACATGAAGAGCATAATAATTGGTCTACAAAATGTACTCAAGCACAAAGCACAAAACTGTAAACATGCATAGGATGGAACTGTATATGTGTATAATTGAAAACATGTAAATAGAACGCATGTTCCACCCCAAAACGTTTGTAAAATAGAGTAAAAGAGGGGCTATGTAACTCACGTGTTATGTAGCGTGTAGGTTGCACAAGCAAATGGAAAACAGCGATGTGTTGTAGATTGCTAAGTTCGACCTAATGAACAATGTATATGTGTTATTGATTTGCGTTATTTAATGACGGAAGTGAATTTGTCATTCTTAAACGTGTAGGGTTTGTCTTAAAATAATTATTTAAACTGTTATTTATTTATCAAATTAACAGAATGAAAATAAAAGTAAAGATTCTGTTTGAGGGATGAGCACGACCGTGCTTGTATATGGCACGACCGCGTCCGGCACGTACGCGACCGCGCTTGGTCGGTAACGCGCCCGTGGTTGGTCAGAAGTCAAAACAAGAGTCTGGTCCTGAGACACGACCGCGTCCGTATCCGGCACGACCGCGCCTAGGGTTTTTACTAGGTCAGGACTTGGTTTGATCGGTAAACACGACCGGGCCTCTTACGGGGCACGACTGTGCTTGGTCAGGCACGACCGCGCTCATAGGCTGGCGCGACCGTGTCTGGTCAATTCCAGAAGCAATTCGCCTGATTCTTGTAATAAAACAGATTAGAAACTTAGGGTTTTCATTGATATGATGTTTGCGAATCGAATTACACCATTTAATTAGGTTTATATTCTGATTATCGTGTCGATCGTTTAAAACCATTTTTTTATCAAAAACTCAGATTCAATTCTGTAAAATCATGTAATGTGGTTACGAATTAAGTTAGGGCTTTCGATTAGTTTGGAGAGACGATCCTAATGAACTATTACTAACCTGTTTTGAATGGGCAACAAGTGCAGACGGCTACGGGGAGACTTCGCGGCTTTTTCTTGATCGACAGACGAGATAGAGATGATGGAATGATGGATTTAGGGTTTAGGGAAGTTTATATATGTCTCGGGTAGGTATGGGCTTAACTTAATTCGTTTGATTCTTGCCCCAATTTCTTGATTCGTTTTAAAAAAAGTCGGTTTAGAATTTGCGAGTATTTGGACGATTGCATGTGTATTTGGTCGTGTTTTAGTCTCAATTAGCCGAATATCTTCTTCTGCAAGTTTCGCGACCTTCTAAACGTGTTTACAATCTATTTTTGGACAAGATTTGTGTCGGTTTGACTTTTACGGAGTCAAACTGTATCTCAGGCGCGACCGTGCTTAATGATAAGCACGACCGTGGTCATGGCACAGGCGCGACCGTGCTTAGGACTAAGCACGACCGTGCTTGTGTACTTTTTGATATTTACAAGAATGGACCCTGTAGTTTGGTAGAATTGATGTTGTTTTGAGTTTTGGTCAAGTTTGGTCCTCGAGGTTTGTAAAATGGTTTTAGTTCATATTGTAACCTAATAAACGCGTTCATACTCGTTATTGAACGTGAAACAATGATCGTAAAAATTGGAATTGGAATCGTCTTTTATTGAACGACATAAATCAAAAAGGAGAAAACATAAAAAAATCGGAAATGTTACAAGATTTACATGTAATAAATAGTATTTTATATAAAAAAAAATCATTGGTTCAAATGCTTCTACACCCTCTCTTTAGGATTAAACAGGGTAAAAATGACATTTTAAATTTTAATTAAATAAATGAGAGGGTTCTATAAGTTCTATGGATACCACTCCCTCAACCGTAACTACCAGACAGCTGCTAAAATACAGATGTTGTCAAATGCGATTTGGACTATATCAACCTCATTACTCCTCTAACATATTTTAATTGACATTATTACTTAATAATTGATAATATAAAATAATATAAAAATAATCCTTTGGTTGAGAATAATGCAAAATAAACTAATACAAACGTGTCTGTCACGATGACCAAAAAAACCTCCAATATAGAGACATCGATTTCATTTTGAAAATCAAATTCCTTTAATGAAAATGGAGAAAACACTTCACATAGCCATTCTTCCAAGTCCCGGAATGGGCCACCTAATTCCGATGGCGGAGTTCGCTAAGCGACTTGTCCAACACCACCACATCTCCGCCACTATCATCATCCCTACCACCGGAGCTCCTCCCAAAGCCCAAATATCCGTCCTTGAATCCTTGCCGGAAAACATCCACCACCTCTTTCTCCAACCAGTTAATGTTGAGGGATTACCGGATGATTCTCGGCCGGAGATTCTAATCTCCTTCATCATGCAAACTAGTCTTTCAAGTCTTCGAGATGCTTTAAGTTCTTTGAAATCAAAAACCAAGCTTGTTGCATTGGTGTTTGATATGTTTGGACATGATTCAATGGAAGTTGGAAAAGAGTTTAACCTCTTTAACTTCTTGTTCTTTCCTATGAATGCCATGGCTCTATCCTTCACTTTTATAGTGCCGAAGCTCGATGAAGAGACGTCTTGCGAGTATAAAGACTTGCCGTACCCGGTTAAAGTACCGGGTTCGGTTAGTTTTCATGGGCGGGAGCTTATGGCCCCCGTCCAAGTCCGGACGGATGAAGTATACAAAGGTTATCTTTTACTTTCCAAGAGATTGTCTTTACTTGATGGTATATTGATAAATAGTTTTGAGGAGTTGGAAGAAGAAACCTTTCGAGTTTTGCGGGGTCAAATTGCCGGTAAAACGCCTGTTTACCCGATCGGGCCATTGATTCAGTCCGGCCCAAGTAACGGGCCGGACCGGCATGAGTGTTTAAAGTGGTTGGATGATCAACCAAGTGGATCTGTCTTGTTGGTGTCTTTTGGTAGTGGTGGGACCCTTTCTTTAGAACAGGTTCATGAGCTAGCCCATGGGTTGGAGATGAGTAGCCATAGATTTTTGTGGATAGTAAGAAGCCCTGATAGGGATTCTAATGCTTCCTATTTTAGTGCCTCTAGCCAGAATGACCCTTTAGGCTTTTTACCTAAAGGGTTTCTGGCTAGGACAATAAATAGGGGTTTAACCGTGCCCTCGTGGGGACCGCAAATTGAAATACTGAGTCATGAGGCAACGGGTGGGTTCTTGACTCATTGTGGATGGAACTCGACTTTAGAAAGTATTGTTCATGGGGTGCCAATGATTGCTTGGCCTCTTTATGCTGAGCAACATATGAATGCTAGAGTGATGACAGAAACACTTTGTTTGGCATTAAGACTTGAAACCGATGAAAACGGAATCTTTCGAAAAGAGGAGATCGAAAAGGTTGTGAAGGAGTTGATGGAGGGAGATGAAGGGAAGAAGATATCCAAAAGGTTGAAAGAACTCAAGAATTCTGCCATGAAAGCTCTAAGTGTTGGAGGGTCCTCTATGGAGTCATTGTCTAAGTTTGCTTTGCAGTTGAACAAATGACCATTTCTTTAGTGACTATTTCTTTTGGGAGAAGAATGTAATTCTTGTACTTTGTGTTGTCTACTTGTCTCAATGAGTCTTTGAATTTGATTTTTTTTTAATAACAGAAGGAATATATTGGAAAAACTCATCTTTTTTTTCTTCATCTAGAAGATGAAGATAAGCCAAAGGAAGAACAAGGCACCTACCGAATCCCCACTTTGTTTTTACTTTTCACACTATTGATGAGTTAAATGAGTTGACCCTCTAAAATGTTTATAAGCTCCAACGTTCGATCTTGGTTTTATTTATTCCAATATCCAGGTTAAAGTGATCAATATTTTCTAATTACCGATCGAAACCGCTTTTTGTTGACTGGTAGGCTCATAACTTTCTAAATAAGAGGTCATGAGTATGAGTCTTGCTTCGAACAAAATGTTCTAGGTTGAGCCACGGGGTTTCCCAGTTGTGGGTTTTCTCCTGGGTGGTGTGAGGTCGGGTCACCACATTCTATTATTCGGGCGGAAGAACGATCCGTTTGCCAGGGTGATCCCGGGTGTCCGAGACTTTGTTGTTAAAAAAAGTTTTTCTAATTGTTTAGCACAATGATAATTAAATTTAAGAGTAAACTATCATTTTCATCCAAATGATTTGGTAAAATAGGTAACTTTTATCCAATTTTAATTTTTAACTTTGTGTGTAACTGTGTTTTTTTTTTTTTGCCATATCAGTCTAACTCACTAACACCGTTAAAACTATTATGTTAAGTTAGTGTAAAATAACTAATATTCCCTTACTAACAAAAACATTTCTCAATCTATTCCGGTATCCACCATTTTTTTTACTTTGTTTGTATTACATTTATTAATCATTTATTAATTATCATTTTCCTACAAAATATGAAATTAATCCTCATTAGTTGATGGCCGTGACCCATGATAGTTACATAATATAGTATTGTTTGAGTAATTAATGTCTTGTTAATTAGTGTGGATATAGAAGACGTTTCTTGATAGTGAGCCATAATAGTTACCCAAATATTTATGTAACATGCTAATTCTAGGTGCGTTTTTCTCTACAATCATTAGACATAAAAAGATGACACGCAACCATGTTGTCTAAGTCATGGCTATAGGTATAGGTGTGAAATTAAATAAATTCTTTTAAACTAAAAGTTTCAATTCAAAATTAATTGATGAGACTAAAAGGTTGGAAGTCTTATATTAATTAAGTGGATGACTTGCTGTCAAATTAGGTTAAAAGTTTCTTCTATCCTAAACAAACACTTTTAGGAATATATAATTATTATCATTTTAAAATTTAATTGATGAGTAAAAGGTTGCAAGTCTTTTTTAGGTGGATGAATTACTGTTAAATATTTGTTAGAAACACTTTTAGGCTAAAAGTTTCTTCTATCCTAAACAATCAGTTTTAGGAATGTATAACTATTGCATTGTATAATAGTCAAATGCTCATCCTTCCTTTATAAACCATACATATTTCTAGAAATATATTTCTAAATATTTGTTACCAACGCAGTTAAAACTTAATTAAAAATTGACATGTTATTTTTATCCTCTTGAACCCTCGTCAACCCTAAGAGAAGGGTGTGGAACCATTAAACCCTTGAATTATTATTTTTTTATTTAAATACCCAACCCTCCCCCCAACGGCTAGAAAGTGACAGTTTCCATGCGGGTTTGAACGGGTATTACTACCCGTGTGTAAAAAGCCCTTGCCAACCCTTGAGCTTTGCGACGGTGTAGTCCTTGAAGCCCATGAAGCCCTTGAGCAACCCGTGCCTCCACTTCGTCCCCCCTAAATCCTTTTAAAAATATATAATCAGGGTACTCGGAGTGATCATCGGGAAGTGTTTGAGGCCGACAGAGTCATCGGGAACACCATCTCGTCCTATATGAGGCGGAAGAGTGGGGATGGTTTTCAAAGGTCTACGACCAAAGGACTCACTAAGCTCGACGGTGATATGACCGTGGACCAATTAATTTAAGAAAAAAATAATTAGTTTTCTATATAAATAAACCATTTTAAAAAAAAATAATTAGTTATCTTTCTGATGGTATATATCCGGAGTGCGTCACGTTCGTCAAAGCATATACTAGCCCAATTGGTGCAAAAAAAGAACTTTTCAGAAAATCACGAGAATCGACATGGAAGATTATCGAATGTGCGTTTGGAGTTCTAAAGAAAAAATGAGCTATGATTAAAAATACATATCGAATTTGGTCCAAAGATAAAATAAATCTAAGCCTACGGGGTGATTTGACGAAACATATTTGGAGTAATCGTCCAAGTGACGATATATTTATTTGTATTTTAATATGTTTGTTTTTAGTGATCATCCAAGTGACAATTGCCGTTTAAAAAGTTTAAGGTGGAGGAAAAAGCTATGGGCGGTTCTCATGTCATCTCTGTTATTTGGTAATTTTATTTTTCGTTTGTATGTTATTTTCCTTCTTTTTCTCTGTACTTTTTTGCTAGTTTCTAGCTAACTGTTTCTATTAGATTTTCGTCTTTCAAAAAAAAATGCAAAAAATATTCCATCTTGTGACGAAAAGCGAATATTAAATAGACAATTGAAGGGATTGAAAATTCAATTTTTTTTTCACATTATTGAACAAAACAATCCAGTGGTAGAATTAACTAGTAATTGATACCTGCGCGTTGCGGTGGCTCGGATCTACACATCGAAACGTAGATAAAAAACACACGTCGCGATGGCATATATGGAAATAACGAAAATGTCATGTCGTAAAAATAGATGTTAAGAAAACATGAAAACGAACTTAAAAAAATGTTTAACGAAAGATAAAACCATATAAACTGTTACCCACCCGGATATATCATTTAAAAACTATGTTTGTTATTATAATTAATTAAAATATTAAACCATTTAAAGAATGATTTAGATAAATAATAAAAGAAAATTACCTAAATATTAACGAAATATTAAAAAAAATAACAAAATAATAATAATAATAATAATAATAATAATAAAATATAGAGTTACCTCTCACATTACGTCTAATCATTAAAAAAAGGTAATGAAAAAAAAATAATAAAGAAGAACAAAAAAATAGTTTGATAGCCATTACTTTCAAACCCATAACCTAAAGCATATGAAAGGAATCACCAAACCACTACACCAACATATAAAAGTTTAACTTGGTGTTGGATAAAATAATATAAAAACATAAAATAGGGAAGAAAAAACAAATTTCCACCCAGGGACTCGAACGGTTGAGGAAAGAAACTAAGCTCTTAACCCACCGTCTACCAAGGTTATACTCGAAATTCTTGTATTTATCAATAGAATGATTCATAAAAGACAAAAATAATACTGTAACTAAGAGAGATTTTAAAATGATTACGAATGGTTTGATGGTAAATAGAACAGGGTCAATCAATCCGGAAACAATTAAAAAAGAGCCACGAATATCGACTTTGAACAATTTTCACGGGTGTGTTGGATCGACCCGGTTCTGAAAATGGAAACAAAGATAAAAAAAAACGTCGCGACAAAACCGTCAACGACTATTTTCACGGCGTGTTGCAAAAGGTTCAGTTCTGAAATGGAAACGTAAATAAAAAAAACGCGTTGCGATAAAACAGTCAAATTTCCGGATATAGAATTTAAATTTTTAGTTTAAAAATAAGAAATTACAGCATAAAAATATTATTTAGACAAATAAATAACAAGAACAACTATAAATAAACATTAAGTACTCTTTAAAAGTCATCGTAAGATAAACAATTATTTTTTGTAGATTAATTTTTTTTAATATATTATAATTATTTGATATTGACCAAAATTGATAACTTTATACGATAATAATATATCATATTTGACCCGACACAGTTTTTAATAAAATATATGTCAAAATGTGGACCGGCTTGATTTTGGATATAATTTATGCTGAAATGTGGATAAAAATAAATATAATGTAACGGTATAATCGTAGTGTATGAAAACACAATATTTAAAAATTATAAAAGAAATCAAAATACGTGTTAAATTTATTATATATGTTAAAATAAAAATTATTAAAATCAAAAGTTGTGATGCAGGTACGAGTGTGAGGAAGAAAGAAGTAGGGAATAAAAATTAATTATTACTAAAATATTATAAAATAATTACATTATAAAAAATTGATCGAAAGAAATATTCAAGGAAACGGTGGGAGTGTGAAGAGGTTTATAAAAAAATAGCGCTGACCAAAAACGCTTTGAAGATTTGCTTGGATTATTAAAACAATATAAAAATTATTTTTTATGAATAGTATCACCCATTTTACTTTTATAGAGTAGTAAATTAAAAAAGAATAAAAATGCAATTATATTAGTAAAACTGATTAGTATTATCATGGACTTAAATTCGATAAACCCGTATTCGAATAGAATTATGACTATTAAAAATTTGATTATATAAAGACACAAATACAGTCACGCTTTATTTCTACTAAACAAATAAACTTTTTAAGAACTACAATACATAATGCTAGAAACAATAATTACATATATGACAACTAAAATAGTCATGAAGAAAACTTTTGATAGCAGTACTTAATAATATTCATTATAATTTATTAGCAAACCAAACCACTATATAGTGAACAATAATAACCGGGACTGATGCATCAGTTTTTAATAAATAATAATATTCACAGTGTTACAATAAAAAAGTAGAGAATGATAAGCAAACTATCATATATTGTTCCATACATGCATCAAACGCCAATTGCTACCAGGAAAACTCGTATTGCTCTTCGAAAAGTAAAAACCAGCCTGAGTGATCATCCAATAACATCTATCCATTTTAACTATACTCCGACCACATAACATAGTGGTATCCCTATCAAAAATAGGAAACACGACATCAATATGTATATTAAAGCTGTTGTTATCTTCAAACCAAAAGAAACGACACGTAGAATTAGTTGTCGTTTCCCAATAATTTACATGAA
Organism: Smallanthus sonchifolius; assembly: GCA_023525975.1. Lineage (NCBI taxonomy): Eukaryota > Viridiplantae > Streptophyta > Magnoliopsida > Asterales > Asteraceae > Smallanthus > Smallanthus sonchifolius. The sequence goes on from CM042042.1 coordinate 1,765,204, forward strand.
ATTTGTAAGAAATGGTATCCCCAGGCCAAATTATCCGAGCTGCATTATGGTGACATCCCACCACAACTTTTGGAACGTCGCGATTAGTGATTCTAAGTCTATATGGTATAGACCATTTGCTTGAAGGTGGGGATTTGGGGATGGCGTTGGCTTGTAGAATACTAAAGAGATGGAACAAAAAGAAAACGTAAAAACAAATTTTGAGTAGGAAACTCATCATTCAAAGTTTATTTCTAAACTGCTCTTATTGTATACATATATATACAAGATATTAGGGATGGCATAATGGCAATCGATAATTAAAAAGGAAATTATTAATTAATTTTGTTACAATAAGACAAACTATTAATATATTTTCTTTTGCGAAAATATATAGTATAAATAATTTATTACCAACTAATGGGACAACTTATATTATTTTTAACGGCTAACTTCTAGTCATATGGACTACATATATATGCATGTTAAAAATGACTTTAGCCATCGAGCCTTCTGGTTGATTAGTAACCCCATAAATTTTCAAATGAATGGCCATGGGTTCGAGTCTCGTTTGGAACAAAATGTCCAGATAAGCCAGGAGGTTTTACAGTTGTGGGCTTTTGTTCTTCGAATGAAAAAGTGATCCATTTGCCAGAATGATCCGAGTGTCCGAACCTTTGCCGTTCATGAAAAACAAAAATACAAACATTAAATGCAGGAGTTCTAGGTTCATTGCCTCCTAAAAAATATTAATATTAGTTTATCTTTGACTTCTAAATTTAAGAGGGAAACATTAATTGCCATGATAAAACCTAAAAGGCTAACAAATCATTAAATTTTTCTTTTAGAATTTTATATATTAATGATGAAGAATTGAAGTTGTTGCAAATATAATTTCTGTTGGACCATATTAACTTCTTTTTTATTTATTTGTGGAACGGAGACCATATTTAGTACGGGACTACGGGCTGGTATATTTTTTTCTCAAAATAATTTCTTTAAAAATGCTAAAACTTAAAATTCACTTAAATATATGTAGAAACAAATCATTTATCATATTGCTTATGTCCTCCCTTTCGTATGTACTTTTCAAATAAACAATAAATATATTATATATCTAGTTTTTTTAACAATGTATCTGTCATTTAAGTATTAATCATATTTTAGTATACGTCTTTTAACTAAAAAAATTACAGTGCATGTTTTTTATGTTTAAAACTTCTTGTATGTTACCTCATTTTGCCTAACGGCTGTTAAATCTGATCACGTGATAGCAAAAATGTCTTTTTACTCCCCCTTCTTTTACTCCCCTCACCTCGTCTTCTCCAACGAAGAGGAAAAATAAGGGGAAGTAAAAAAGACATTTTTCAAGCACGTTAATAGAATTAACTGTAAAATTTAACGGTTATTATGTCAAAGGACGTAACATGCAAAAAATTTAAAACATAAAGGACATGCACTGTAATTTTCTTAGTTAAATGACATATATACATTGATACTTAAATATGGGTAATACTTAAAGAAAGTAATTTGTAATTTGCTCTTAGTTTTAAGAGTAAACTTTGTTTTTGCTCCCTGTGGTTTGACCATTTTAACCTTTTTGCTTCAATAGTTTAAAAATGGTCATTTTGCTTCATGTGCTTACAGTTTTTACTTTAATATGATCCCCGCCCTTAACTCCATCCATAATTCCGGTTAAATGTTACCCATTTTAACCATTGCCAAAGGACAGAAATGCCCCTCATGTGAGGGGCACGTGGGTAACATTTAACCGGAATTATGAATGGAATTAGGAGCGGGGAGCATATTAGAGTAAAAACTGTAACCACAGGAAACAAAATTGCCATTTTCAAACTATTTGAGCAAATTAGTTAAAATGGTCAAACCATAGGAAGAAAAAACGAACTTTACTCTGATTTTAATATCACATATCGGTTTTGTCTTTCTTTATTTTCTAATCCTCAAACTTTTTAATAAGCTACAGTAAAAAATAATGCTAATAACAATAATTACATATTTGAAAACTAAGAATCATAAAAGGGAACTTTTGCTAGTAGAAGTTAATAATCATTATAATTGATTGATGAGTTTCTAATACAATGAAAAATGGAGTATGATATTGATAGCTAAACTATCATCCAAAGCTCCATGTATGCATAATACGCCAATTGCTATCGGGAAAACTTACATTCTGATTAGTAAAATAAAAGCCTACACTAGTAATAGTCCAATAACATCTATTCATGCTAAACAAACTATTACCACATAAAGTAATGATTTCATCATTAAAAACCGGAAAGGCGACTTATTTACGAACATTAAAGCTGCCGTTATCATCATACCAATAGAAACGACATTTATAACTGGTTGTTCCTCTAAAATTCATACGGAATTTCCAAGAAATAGATACCCCGGGTCGAATTAGATCAGCTCCACGGTCGTCACATCTCACCAGCACTTCCTGAATGTCCTTATTAGTAATCGTAACTCTATATGGTTCAAGCCATTTGCTCGAAGGTGGGGACTCTGGAGCGGTGTGGGCTTTCAAAATATTAAATAGTTGAAACAAAAAGAAAACACAAAAAGAAGTAAGAAACTCGTGATTCAAAGTTTATATCTAAACATGTTCTGGTTGTATACGTATATATACAAGATGGAGTTTACAACTGATATTAAAAAAACTAATTGGTTTTCTAAAAACAAGAAAAAAGTATTCATTAATGGAAATTTAAGCTAGACATGATTATATTAATATACTTTTTTGAAAAATTTATCAGTTGAGTTATTTCCAGAGGACTTCTTATAGACGCATGTAAAAATAAATTTATTAAACAAACATTAAATGCATGAGGTCTAGGTTCATTGCGTTTTACTTTCTCAGAACAAATTAAATCAGCATTAATTTGTCTTTGACTTGTAAAATTGTTGGGGAAAATTTTCAATAATGAATTAGTGTTGAACATTTTATATTATCGGAAAAGGTTATTGTAAGTAATAAAAATCATAAACTATAATATAACTAAGTTTTAATGTCGTTAACCTTTTTAACTATTAAACAACTCGAGATTTAATACTTTTACATTGTCATGAATTCTTTCTATAAACCAGTGGGTGAAACCCGCGCTACGATTAGAATTAAAATTGTAAAGGGTATTCTTTTTATTTCAATAGCGATTTTTTTCGCCTTGGATAAGATTTGAACCCACAAATAATGGTGGGACTTTCTTCTTACTACTAAGACCAACCCCCACCCAATGTAAACTAACATTTACCTCACAAAAAAAAATTCATGTCGAAACGATAATAAAAAGAAGCACGTTGAAACGATAATAAAAATAAGGATGTTGAAACGACAAATCCAGAATTTTATAAAAGATCATATTTTATAGGTTGTAAGATGAAAACAAGAAAATACACTATATCAATTGAAACCTTGAAGTAGCTTAGACGGCTTGTACGTTCGTGCTTTGATGACTTATACATTATCACGAAAACTCGTTTGAATGCACGTCGCAACCGTATATTTGAAATTCCGTAAAACATAGTATTTTAATAGTTATAAGAGAAAACAAAATACGTCCAAAAGTAATTATAAACATTAAAATAAAAAAAAATTAAAATAATCAAAATATAATGGTGTGTTTCAGTTTATACATATAAATTACAAACAATTCCTTACATTTAGACTCGTTTTAATTGCGAGTTTGTTGATTATGGTACCTAATTGTTTTAAATGTTAATATGTAGTGTTTGATGATGTTTTGTTGAAGACTTGGAAGAAACCGGAGAAATGCAGAGCGGGTGTTGTATTTGGAAGACTCATATGGCCAAATGCTTTTCATACGACCATGTGGTTGTCATACGAGTAGTATGGTTTCCATACGAGTCGTACTGTGCCTGTCACACGACAGCCCCTAAAATCAACCGATTAAAATATTAAGCAACTGTGACAACCATAATTCAGGGAGTTCCAGCGGAGGCGATTAGGAGATGTCCAGGATTTTGAGCCTAAAAAAAATATATTGAAGCCCACATCGAGATTCTATCATCCAGTTAATATGTATCCGCGTTAATTGTTGCGTTTGTTTATTGTTTTCATTTGAATTTCAGACATCTATGCAACTGTGTTTTGTTATTTCTAGAACATCATTGGCTAAAATTCTATAATCATCTAGGTTTTGATGAATCGTGATTTTTTTTTTACTTTTTGGTTTAACTTTTGCTTATGAACATATGATTTTAGTAGCATTATGGTTTTATACTCTTGTGATGTAAATGTATGCTCTTTTGTTTTGATTATATGATTGGTTATGTAGCTATATTTGGTCTTGAGAGAAGTTATGCTCCTTAATTGATTGTGGTTATCTTTAAGTTGTTAAATTGAGAGTTTTCAATCTAAGACTAGAAACCTAAATGGGTAATAGACAAATCGGTAATATAAATGATATTTGGTGTATTGCTGTAAGGCCCTGAAACCGGGTAACCTCATTTTTTGGATTTACTCATAAACATAGTAATAAATACTGAAATTAAATTAAAAACATTCATCATTCAATTGCATATCATTCGTCATTCAATTACATAACATAACTTGACAGCGGAAGTCTTAACACATATATTAAAGTGGGATGTCAGTCTTGTGTCGGGTAACCTTCACGCCATCGCACGACCTTTTCTTCTTTTACCTGAAATGTATACTAAAAGTCAGCTAACGCTGGTGAGATATAAACATTTCCTTTCCTTATAATTATATAAATACGTATTCATAACTTTTTATGTAATTATAAGGAAAGGAAATGTTTATATCTAATCGTTTTAAACTAGAACACACCAGCGTTAGCTGACTTTTAGTATACATTTCAGGTAAAGGAAGAAAAGGTCGTGCGATGGCGTGAAGGTTACCCGACACAAGACTGACATCCCACTTTAATATATGTGTTAAGACTTCCGCTGTCAAGTTATGTTATGTTATGTAATTGAATGACGAATGATATGTAATTGAATGATTAATGTTTTTAGTTTAAGTTCAGTATTTATGACTATGTTTATGAGTAAATCCAACAAGTAAGGTTACCCGGTTTTAGGGCCTTACAAGTTGGTATCAGAGAAATAGTTTGAGAGATTCGGACATCCCTAAATGTCTGGACTCAAACTGATTATGGGACCAACGCACGGATGTCAGTATGGGTAACCAACGCCAACGCAGCACGGTAAGTAAGTACTAAAGTTAATGCCCTTGAATAAGGATAGATACCTTAACTTTGAACAAATAGAGGTCAATGTCACAACCGATTTGAAGAGTTTTGAACCCGAAAGGCAATGTAAATTAGTAATCACAAACCGGTCACTGTAATTAACAATTTACCTTGCTCGTACTGTTCCAAACTATGATCTGAAGAAATGACATTGATGTATTCCCTTTATAACTATCAGGAAACTAAGAGCTATGGCTGGTGGAGGAAGGACATGACGCCGAGGCGGTCGCACTGGCCGAGTAGGTAGACCTCCGTTAAACCAAAGATTTGAAGAAGAAGAAGAGAGTGTACACGCAGAACACACCGAAAATGTGCACGAAACAGAAGTGACCCCAACTAGGGACGACAATCCAGGGCCTATACAGTTGGAACCCGAAGTCAGGGATGCTATTGCCCGTGAAGTTGTGCTCACTCTGAAGAAAGTATTGCCTGATCTACTATCCGAGGCACTAAAGAAAAGTAAAGAGGAGGATGAAGGAGACTATGAAGAGAAAGTGTATGATAGTGATAGGGATGAAGTGAAGATGGGATCGAACAATCGTGGGTGTACTTACAAAGGTTTCAAGGACGGAGACCCACCCAAATTCAATGGGAGCAAGGATTCAGTGGCTACGTTCAAATGGATTGAGAGGATGAATGCTGTAGTCAATATCAGTGAGTGTCGACCGGACCAAGCTGTTAAGTATGTTGTTCATTCTTTCACCAATGAGGCACTAGGTTGGTGGAGGAACATCCAGTGGACAAAGTCCCCAAACGCTCTTGCAAGAATGACATGGGAAGACCTAAATAAGCTAATAATTCAGAAGTTCTGTCCCCAGAATGAAATTGGTCGAGTGGAAAATGAATTCCTAAACTTTAAGGCTGGCAACAAGACACAGCGCAGTATACTTCTAGGTTCAATGAGCTAGCTCAACTGGTACCCCACCTGGTGGAGACAGAAGAGTGAATGATCAAGTATTATGTGAAGGGCCTACCTCAAAGGGTCCGTGTCCACGTGAAAGCTAACCTACCCTCGACCTTCGAGTCGGTAGTGAATCTGAGCGGAATCGTCTACGACGATTATGCCAATGAGGACCCACCAACAGAGACCCAAAAGAGAAAGTGGGATAACCCGTCTAGAGGCACCGGAAGAGGGAACGTAACAACTGAAACTAAGAAGCCAAGATCGGATGAATATGAAACTTGCAAGAAATGTGGAAGGCAACATCTTGGCGAATGAGCACCACCACAAGCTATAAGTGCGGGAAGCCGGGGCACTTCTCCCGAGAATGTGTAAGAAACGTCAAGTGTCAAGTATGTGGATTGTTTGGGCATCTGACAAAGAACTGCAGGAAGCCGGCCAATCTGGTTCGGGAAAAGATAGGGAGTAGGAGCAGCAAAAGGTGTCACACCCCGACCGATGGCGGAATCATCGAGGCGGACAATGTGATGATTGTTCAAAAGCACATGGTAACTAAATGTTACATAGTTCATTAGATAAATTCAAGAAACAACAACAAGATCCGAATACAATACATATCAAGTAGCCTAGTCTAGATCAAAACATTGACTTATTTAACTAGGACCATAGTCCTTAAGTGGAGAAATCTTCAGCAGATAGTCAAATATCCAAACCTGAAACATTATTTAAATCAAGTGTCAACTAAAAAGTTGGTGAGTACACAGGTTTAGTATTTCCTGTAAAATAGTGGTTGTAAATCGTTTTGCAACTCATTGTTTATATTGTTAAACATAGTATATGATGTAACATTTATTTAAATCACAATTCAAACCGAGTTTGACGCGCTTGAACAGAGCACAACAGCTAAGTCCGGTATGCTTGAATATAGTTACCCACTATATCCGGTATGTTTGAATATAACACGCGGTTATATCCGAGTATGCAGTAATAAACACCCTAACCGGGTGGGCTGGTCAGGCACAATAGATCTATCAATATTACAGTTGGTTGTCTTGTGTTCAAATGTATGTACATCCAAAGAATAAGCATATAGTCTCATGTATAACACGTATAAACAATATGAGTAGCATGTATAATGTTTCACCCCAAAACGTATAAAAATGTAAAATAGGGGCTATGTAACTCACCTTGCAAGCGGGTATTTTTCCACGCGTGTAGGTGATAAGTATGTTGAAGTCTAAGCACGATGAAACCCTATGTAGGTAGATGGGTATTATTGTATGTCCATATGTATTCGTATTTAAATGAGTATAAGTTTTATAATAATAGCCTTAATATTTATTTGTATATAATGTGGTAGAAAATAATAATGGCTTTGTAAAAACTTTAACTTATATGATAATATATATATATATTTTTGTTAAAGTATTACATTTTTAAATAATTAATCATTATGTTGGACAAGTTTATTAAGAACATCACAAGGTTTATTATTTTATAAAAATAGGACATTTTATATATTAATTTTATTTTTTGACAAGTTTATATAAAAAAATTGCAAGAGTTATAAAAATGGGACCTTTTTTTTATATTGAAATTGTATTTTAATAAGTTTATAAAAATATTACAAGGTTTATAAAAAAAATGGGATGGTATATATATATATATACATACATATATATATATAAAAGTTGTTTTAATCGATTTCAAAATAAACGAACGATCAAACTGACTCGTAATAGTCTTTAGTGTATAAAAATAATATTTAATTAAGTTAAAATAATTATACAAAATAAATAAAGTGAAAACAGAAGTAAAAATTTGGGCCGAAGGCCAGCCGGTTTCGAACCCGTGACCTACAGCATAAACACACACACGCATAACCAGCCGGGCTACTGCCCATCGCTGGTTATGTGTGTATCGAATAAATTAAATACACAAGGCAAATCAAGATCGCTGGACCTCGGTGACCGGCAAACCGTGTCCGAGGACACTGGGTTTGCCCGGTAACTCTCGTGCGATTGCCGAGATTTCGATTGGAAAAGTTTACCTGATGGTAACAGAAGCTAATGGAATCGAAATGAGGCTCGAACTTGGTCGCGAAGTGTCCGGTCGGCAAAACTTTTTGTTTGAAAATACCAAGAACTTGAATTCCAGAATTTGAAATGGATTGGGTCTTATAATCTGGTCACAGCTTCGTCTGAGGATGGCGAAGGCGATGGCAGTCTCAATTTGGAGTGAGAGTGGGTGCAGAGGGGATGGCGAGCTCGTGCAGGTTCGGTAAAGGCTTTTTATAGTCGAGCTAATTCCTGATAATAAGTCAAGCAATTGAGCATGCCCCGACACTTGTCTGGACGAGACGAAACTGTCGAGCCCTTTAGCAGGCGTGGAGGTGGCCTGTCGGGCATGAATTCGGACGTGGTATCTCGCCCACCAACAGGATCGGATGATCCTTATGTTGGGGGAACAAATTGGTCGAGGGTTCTTGATCGCACGGGCAAGACGAATTCAGAGGCACCTTTGTCGGCTGTCGAGGTGCAGGGAACAGGTGTGTCGAGATGTCGCCGGAAAAACGCTTGGACCGCCGGACAAACGAGGGTGGTGACCGGAAGTGCGAATTGGGGGTTGGCAACTTTGGTCCCTGGAGTTTGGTTTAATACGGAATAGCCCTTAAATTAAATACCGGATGGATCCCTGTGGTTTCATTTGACCAGAAACAGCCCCTCCACGATTTTAAATTTTAAATCCTTTTAGTTTGATTAATTACAATATAAACCCTGAACTTTTATTTAAATAACTTAATTTAAATTTCTTTTAAATCAAATTAATTTATAAATTTTTTATAAACTTATATTATTATTATTTTTATAAATACAAATTTTATAAAGGTTATTAATCCTATTGAAATATGTTTTTTTCTTTTATATATGTAAAAAAAATTTTGAATATTTTTATATAACTTTTTATATTAATTTCAAATTATGAAATTCTAATTAATTTATATTCGTATATATAAAATACCTACTTGTATAAAAACCAAATAAAACTCTTACACTTTATTAAAATGGAGAACGATTACATGCTAAATTTAATACAGGTACGAGAATAAAAATCCGAAACGTCACAGTCTCCCCATGTTAGAGGAATTTCGCCCCGAAATTCAACTAGTGGAGGCTATGAAAAGAGATGCGGATATTTGGATTTCATTTGGTCTTCACGTTCCCAAGTGAACTCGGGTCCACGTTTGGATTCCCAACGGACCTTAACAATTGGGATGCGGCTACGCTTGAGTTTCTTGACTTCTCGGTCCATGATTTCCACGGGTTTCTCAACAAAGTGCATCCTCTCGTCAATGCGTACTTCATCAAGAGGGATGTGGAGATTTTCGTCGGCTAGACACTTTTTCAAATTAGACACATGAAAGGTCGGATGAACGTTGCTGAGTTCTGAAGGAAGGTCGAGTTTGTAGGACACTTTTCCTACCCTCTCGAGTATCTTGAATGGACCCACATATCGAGGTGCAAGTTTTCCTTTCTTTCCAAATCGGACTACACCTTTCCAAGGTGATACCTTTAGAAGAACCATATCTCCGATTTGAAATTCCAAGGGTTTTCGTCGTTTGTCGGCATAGCTCTTTTTCCGACTCCTTGCTACCCGAGTGTGGTCACGGATAAGAGAGACTTTATCGGAGGTCTCTTGGATAAGCTCGGGACCGGTGATTTGTGCTTCACCAATTTCGTTCCAACAAATCGGTGAACGGCATTTTCGTCCATAAAGAGCCTCAAACGGTGCCATGTTAATACTTGTGTGGTAGCTGTTGTTGTAGGAGAATTCAATTAATGGTAGGTGAGAATCCCAATTACCACCAAAGTCAATGACACAAGCTCTAAGCATATCCTCGAGAGTTTGGATTGTTCGCTCGGTTTGTCCATCAGTTTGAGGATGGTAGGCTGTACTTAAATCCAAACGAGTACCAAGTGCTGATTGCAATGACTGCCAAAATCGGGAAGTAAAACGCGAATCACGATCGGAGATGATGTTCAAAGGGATTCCGTGACGACTTACGATCTCATCAATATAGATCCGAGCCAATTTCCCAATTCGATAGTCCTCACGAATGGGCAAGAAATGGGCAGACTTTGTAAGTCGATCGATAATAACCCAGATACTATCGTGTCCACTAGAAGTGCGTGGGAGTTTGGTGATGAAGTCCATGGCAAGGTTCTCCCACTTCCACACGGGAATTTCGGGTTGTTCGAGAAGTCCGGAAGGCTTTTGGTGTTCGGCCTTCACTTTAGAACAAGTAAGGCATTTTGCCACAATGAGGGCAATATCCTTTTTCATGTCGGGCCACCAATATTGCTGACGGAGACCCATGTACATCTTATCAGCTCCGGGATGTACCGAATATCGAGTTTTGTGGGACTCGTTCATCAAAAATTTACGAAGATCGTCGCGATCGGGAACCCAGATACGGTCCAAGTAATACAATAGGCCGTTGGCTTTGGTTTCTAACAGAAGTTCTACACCACATGCCATTTCTTGATACATGTTTCCCTCGGTAACCGAGGTGTGTTGAGCTTTGAGAATACGGGCATGGATATCGTTATGAATATAAACACTATGAAGCATGATACGCTCTTTACGACTCAGGGCGTCGGCTACAACGTTTGCTTTGCCGGGGTGGTAGCGGATCTCGCAGTCGTAATCGTTTAGAAGTTCGATCCATCGTCGTTGCCTCATATTAAGCTCTTTTTGATTGAAAATATGTTGGAGACTTTTGTGGTCGGTGAAAACCACACATTTGGTGCCATATAGATAATGTCTCCAAATTTTCAAGGCGAAAACGACAGCACCAAGCTCGAGATCATGGGTCGTATAGTTCTTCTCATGGACTTTGAGTTGGCGTGATGCGTATGCAATTACTTGGCCACGTTGCATAAGGACACAACCAAGACCTTGGTTGGACGCATCACAATAAATGACAAAGTCGTCATTACCACTAGGAAGAGTTAGAATAGGAGCATTGCAGAGCTTGTGCTTTAGAGTTTGGAAAGCTTCCTCTTGCTTGGGTCCCCACTCGTAAGATTTACCTTTATGAGGCAAGGCCGTGAGTGGAACCGCAATCTTGGAGAAATTTGAGATGAAACGACGATAGTAACCCGCTAGTCCAAGGAAGGAACGAATCTCGGTAGGAGTCCTAGGTGTACTCCAATTCTTTACCGCCTCAATCTTTGCCGGGTCCACATGAATTCCCTTATCGTTGACTATGTGACCCAAAAATTGAACCTCTTTTAGCCAGAATTCACACTTGGAGAATTTGGCGTATAGTTGTTCTTTCTTCAAGAGTTCCAAAATCAATCGAAGATGTTGTTCATGTTCCGCTTTCGATTTAGAATAGATGAGAATGTCGTCAATGAAAACGATCACAAACTTGTCCAAATAAGGTTTGCATACACGGTTCATGAGGTCCATGAAGACTGCAGGTGCATTAGTCAAACCGAATGGCATGACCATAAACTCGTAGTGACCGTATCTAGTCCGAAAGGCAGTCTTCGGAATGTCTTCATCGAGAACACGAAGTTGATGGTATCCGGAACGAAGGTCAATCTTGGAGAAACATGTTGAACCTTGAATCTGATCGAAAAGGTCGTCGATACGGGGTAAAGGATATCGGTTCTTAATTGTAAGTTTGTTGAGTTCGCGATAATCGATGCACATTCGAAACGATCCATCCTTTTTCTTTACGAATAGCACGGGAGCACCCCAAGGTGAATGGCTCGGGCGGATGAATCCTTTGGATGAGAGTTCTTGTAATTGACTTGCAAGCTCTTGCATTTCGGAAGGTGCAAGACGATAGGGGGCTTTTGCCACGGGCGTTGCTCCGGGTACAAGGTCAATGCGGAACTCTACTTGTCTAGGAGGAGGAAGGCCAGGTAGATCCTCGGGGAATACCTCGGGAAAATCTCGGATGATTGGAATGTCTTGCAATTTCTTACCCTTGTCTTTCGTGTCAACTATGTGGGCCAAGAATGCAACGTACTTTTTCCGCAAGTACTTTTGTGCCAATGTGCAAGACATGATTTGAAGACCACGACACGGTTTTTCACCAAAAATAACTAATGTGTCGCCCGAAGAGAGAGGTATACGAATACACTTTTCGTAGCAAATAACCTCGGCATGGTGCTTGGATAACCAGTCCATGCCAATGATAATATCGAAGCTTCCTAATTGCATTGGAAGGAGGTCGACAGAGAATTCATGATTATTAAGCTCAAGATTGCAGTCGCGGATAACAGAATTTATAGTAATAGTTTTCCCATTTGCTATCTCCACGGAGTAAGAATTATCAAGTTTCGTTCTTTGTTTAGCAAGTCGAGTTTCAAAAGTAAGGGACACAAAACTCCTATCGGCACCGGTATCAAATAAAACGGATGCATAATGATTGTTTATAAGAAACGTACCGTTTATCACATCGTTGTTTGCTTGAGCCTCGTTAGCGTTTATGTTAAACGCTCGTCCTTGAGGACCACCTTGATGATGAAGTTTTGGGCATCGGTCACGGAAATGGTTTGGGTCTCCACATTCGTAACATGCCCGACCATTGGGAGGTGCCGAATAGTTTTGACGGTTAGCTGGAGCAGCTTGATGGACGGGAGGACGGGTACGGCAGGTAGTGACCAGATGTCCATATCGCCCACAGCTTGAGCACAATCGGCATGGTAAGTTGGCAGGGTGATGGTACTTGCAGGTCTGGCACTGGGGATTCGGGCCCTGATAAGTTTTTGGGTTTTGGCCCAAAGGGGCAGCTTGAATAACAGGTACTGTGGGAGTTACGGCTGCGAAGTTTCGACCCTTTCGTTTCTTGTTGCGGTTAGAAGACTCGGGTTTAACATCTTTGACAGCCGCAACGGTAGAGACAACCTTCTTGGAACCTTTTCTTGTTAAGGTTCCGGCTTTGACGTGGTTGTCGGATAGTGTAGCAGATAGACGGATAGCAGCTTCAAGCGTAGGAGGATTGCTTCCCAGTACAGCATCTTGAATTTGCATAGGCAGGCCGCCTATGTATTTTTCAATTCCCCGAGCAAGGGGAGTGATCATGTGAGGCACCAATAGACTTAGTTCTTGGAACCGGGTGGTGTAAGCCAGATTATCCCCGCTGTCTTGGGCAAGATCCCAAAACTCGGCCTCGAGCTTCCTCATTTCATTCCAAGGACAGAATTCATCAGTCATGACCTTCTTCAGATCATCCCATGATAAGGATGTAGCAACCACAGCACCCCGAGTGCGTTTCTCACCGTTCCACCAGGTGAGGGCTCTCTTTTGGAGTACACTTGTGGCATAACGAACCCGAAGATTATCGGGACAGTCGCTGTTTAGGAATGTGCTTTCCATGCTTTCAAACCATTGGAGTAGGCCGGTAGCACCTTCAGTCCCGAAGAATTTAGTAGGATTGCACGAGTTAAAGTGCTTAAACGTGCAATGAGGCGGGTTGGTACCACCGTTTCCTTGGATGTTGTGAGACCCGTCACTGTTGTTATTTGCTTGAGTCATTTGCCCTACTAGCTGGGCAAGAAGGGTAGCAAGATCCGGGTTGGAAGTGCTAGAGTTTGCACGTCGAGGAGGCATTCTAACTCCATAAGAAAAGACAAGGATATTTTAGATAAGACGGATAAATATGAGTTATAGCGGGAAATAATGTAAGTAGAAATACGAGACTTATCATGACGCGTGCTAGTGCATGCGTATTTATTCTAAGTTGATAGGGGAAACTAAGTTATCTATTCCGGGTAGGACATGATGTTATAGATCATTATTTGCGTAATAGGAATTGTCGGGACTTGCATGCATTACAAATTGTTATTACGTGTGCACCCGTAATAATGATTTGTTTTACATGTTCGTCTAGTTTTTCCTATTTTGCTATAATGTCCCCAGATTTTGGGTTCAAATTCGGATTGTATCCTTGCGAATACATTGACTTATCAACGTTAAATAATTCCCCGAAACTTTCAAAGAGACATGTTTTAGCCTATAGGTAAACACTCACTTCAGGAATTCCCAGGAAAGCATACGGGTCCGTTTATTTGGATTTATACGAAATGCTTTCCTAGACAGAAAACCCAATGTACAGGTGTCACCCTTCCAGATTGCACGTGTCTTTTACTGGTTTCAGGAAATTAAGTCGTTGACGAGATTTTCAAGGTTTTTAATAGATTTGAGAGTCTATGAATATAAAATGTGTAGGAATGTTGCAATTTATAAGGATTAGGAGAGAGTATGGACAAGGATAAGTAGTGTATTTGTTTGCATAAGTTTGCTTGTCAAGTGTGTATGTAAAGCATGTATCATGTATCAAAGTCTTGTATGTATGTGTATAAGTCTCATGTACCAAACTCGAGAAAATTCAAATAATACCTATCTACAAATAATTCACATAGCAATTTATCATTTAGCACATAACACACAAAAGGGAGTCCTAGGGTTATAGTCTAGGTCATCGTGTCTAATAACCTAATTCCCTATAACTATGGCTCTGATACCAATCTGTCACACCCCGACCGATGGCGGAATCATCGAGGCGGACAATGTGATGATTGTTCAAAAGCACATGGTAACTAAATGTTACATAGTTCATTAGATAAATTCAAGAAACAACAACAAGATCCGAATACAATACATATCAAGTAGCCTAGTCTAGATCAAAACATTGACTTATTTAACTAGGACCATAGTCCTTAAGTGGAGAAATCTTCAGCAGATAGTCAAATATCCAAACCTGAAACATTATTTAAATCTAGTGTCAACTAAAAAGTTGGTGAGTACACAGGTTTAGTATTTCCTGTAAAATAGTGGTTGTAAATCGTTTTGCAACTCATTGTTTATATTGTTAAACATAGTATATGATGTAACATTTATTTAAATCACAATTCAAACCGAGTTTGACGCGCTTGAACAGAGCACAACAGCTAAGTCCGGTATGCTTGAATATAGTTACCCACTATATCCGGTATGTTTGAATATAACACGCGGTTATATCCGAGTATGCAGTAATAAACACCCTAACCGGGTGGGCTGGTCAGGCACAATAGATCTATCAATATTACAGTTGGTTGTCTTGTGTTCAAATGTATGTACATCCAAAGAATAAGCATATAGTCTCATGTATAACACGTATAAACAATATGAGTAGCATGTATAATGTTTCACCCCAAAACGTATAAAAATGTAAAATAGGGGCTATGTAACTCACCTTGCAAGCGGGTATTTTTCCACGCGTGTAGGTGATAAGTATGTTGAAGTCTAAGCACGATGAAACCCTATGTAGGTAGATGGGTATTATTGTATGTCCATATGTATTCGTATTTAAATGAGTATAAGTTTTATAATAATAGCCTTAATATTTATTTGTATATAATGTGGTAGAAAATAATAATGGCTTTGTAAAAACTTTAACTTATATGATAATATATATATATATTTTTGTTAAAGTATTACATTTTTAAATAATTAATCATTATGTTGGACAAGTTTATTAAGAACATCACAAGGTTTATTATTTTATAAAAATAGGACATTTTATATATTAATTTTATTTTTTGACAAGTTTATATAAAAAAATTGCAAGAGTTATAAAAATGGGACCTTTTTTTTATATTGAAATTGTATTTTAATAAGTTTATAAAAATATTACAAGGTTTATAAAAAAAATGGGATGGTATATATATATATACATACATATATATATATAAAAGTTGTTTTAATCGATTTCAAAATAAACGAACGATCAAACTGACTCGTAATAGTCTTTAGTGTATAAAAATAATATTTAATTAAGTTAAAATAATTATACAAAATAAATAAAGTGAAAACAGAAGTAAAAATTTGGGCCGAAGGCCAGCCGGTTTCGAACCCGTGACCTACAGCATAAACACACACACGCATAACCAGCCGGGCTACTGCCCATCGCTGGTTATGTGTGTATCGAATAAATTAAATACACAAGGCAAATCAAGATCGCTGGACCTCGGTGACCGGCAAACCGTGTCCGAGGACACTGGGTTTGCCCGGTAACTCTCGTGCGATTGCCGAGATTTCGATTGGAAAAGTTTACCTGATGGTAACAGAAGCTAATGGAATCGAAATGAGGCTCGAACTTGGTCGCGAAGTGTCCGGTCGGCAAAACTTTTTGTTTGAAAATACCAAGAACTTGAATTCCAGAATTTGAAATGGATTGGGTCTTATAATCTGGTCACAGCTTCGTCTGAGGATGGCGAAGGCGATGGCAGTCTCAATTTGGAGTGAGAGTGGGTGCAGAGGGGATGGCGAGCTCGTGCAGGTTCGGTAAAGGCTTTTTATAGTCGAGCTAATTCCTGATAATAAGTCAAGCAATTGAGCATGCCCCGACACTTGTCTGGACGAGACGAAACTGTCGAGCCCTTTAGCAGGCGTGGAGGTGGCCTGTCGGGCATGAATTCGGACGTGGTATCTCGCCCACCAACAGGATCGGATGATCCTTATGTTGGGGGAACAAATTGGTCGAGGGTTCTTGATCGCACGGGCAAGACGAATTCAGAGGCACCTTTGTCGGCTGTCGAGGTGCAGGGAACAGGTGTGTCGAGATGTCGCCGGAAAAACGCTTGGACCGCCGGACAAACGAGGGTGGTGACCGGAAGTGCGAATTGGGGGTTGGCAACTTTGGTCCCTGGAGTTTGGTTTAATACGGAATAGCCCTTAAATTAAATACCGGATGGATCCCTGTGGTTTCATTTGACCAGAAACAGCCCCTCCACGATTTTAAATTTTAAATCCTTTTAGTTTGATTAATTACAATATAAACCCTGAACTTTTATTTAAATAACTTAATTTAAATTTCTTTTAAATCAAATTAATTTATAAATTTTTTATAAACTTATATTATTATTTTTATAAATACAAATTTTATAAAGGTTATTAATCCTATTGAAATATGTTTTTTTCTTTTATATATGTAAAAAAATTTTTGAATATTTTTATATAACTTTTTATATTAATTTCAAATTATGAAATTCTAATTAATTTATATTCGTATATATAAAATACCTACTTGTATAAAAACCAAATAAAACTCTTACACTTTATTAAAATGGAGAACGATTACATGCTAAATTTAATACAGGTACGAGAATAAAAATCCGCAACGTCACAAAAGGCAAGGACTCGTGCCTATGCCTTAACTGAGGAAGAAGCAAGGGGAAACCCTGATGTTGTGTCAGGTACGTTCCTATTAATGATGAACATGCTGCTATTTTATTTGACTCTGGTGCTAATAAAAGTTTTATATCCAATGCATTTAGTCGTAAACTAGATTGCACTATCAACACCATAGTAAAGGCCTTTAGCGTACAAACTGCAGTTGGTAAAAATTCGGCAGTATTCCAAGTAAAAGAGGATTGCATCATAGAAATAGAGGGCCATAAGTTTCCTTCTAGACTATTCCTTCTCACATTAGGAGGATTCGATATAGTATTGGGTATGGATTGGCTAGCTGCTAATGAAGCTCAAATCATATGTAAACGTAAGAGGATACACCTCAAAGCTCCTAGCGGCAGTCCAATTACGGTTTACGGGGATTGGAATTGCACAATGTCGAACGTCATCTCGATGATCAAGGCCGAAAGTTACATGAGGCGTGGTTGCGAAGCTTATCTGGCGTATGTTATTGACGATAGAAAGAAAACGAAAGAACTCAAGAATGTACCCGTGGTGTGCAACTTTCCGGATGTATTCCTTGAGGATCTACCTAGGTTGCCACCCGGTCGGGAAATAGAATTTCAGATTGACTTACTGCCAGGAGCTGAGCCCGTTGCCAAAGCCCCCTACCGATTGGCTCCGTCAGAAATGAAAGAATTGATGTCTCAACTAGAGGAACTAACAGAAAAAGGATTTATTAGACCGAGCATCTCACCATGGGGCGCTCCAGTACTATTTGTAAAGAAGAAGGACGACAGCATGCGCATGTGCATTGGCTACCGCGAATTGAACAAGTGCGCATGTGCATTGGCTACCGCGAATTGAACAAGAGGACAGTAAAGAACAAATACCCACTGCCTAGAATAGACGACCTTTTTGATCAACTGCAAAGTGCAAGTTGGTTCTCAAAGATCGATCTTAGGTCGGGTTACCATCAGTTGAAAGTAAGAGAAGAAGACGTACCAAAGACCGCGTTTCGCACGCGTTATGGGCATTATGAGTTTCTCGTGATGTCCTTCGGATTGACCAACGCACCAACAGCGTTCATGGATTTTATGAATAGAGTATGTCGACCCATGTTGGATCGATCAGTGATAGTTTTTATAGACGACATACTGGTATATTCGAAAAGCGAGGGTGATCACTACTGTCACCTAAGAGAGGTTCTGGAGGTGCTAAAGCAGGAAAAGTTGTACGCAAAATTCTCCAAATGCGCGTTCTGGCTTAGGGAAGTTCAATTCCTAGGTCATGTAATAAATCCAAACGGAATCATGGTGGACCCTACAAAGATCGAGACAGTAAAGGAATGGAACGTCCCAAAGACACCAACAGAGATACGAAGTTTTCTGGGATTGGCAGGCTACTATCGAACGTTCATTCAAGATTTCTCAAGGATAGCCTCGCCACTAACTAAACTGACGCGGAAGGAAGTAAAATATGAATGGGGTCAAACCCAAAACAACGCGTT
This sequence comes from Smallanthus sonchifolius, assembly GCA_023525975.1. Lineage (NCBI taxonomy): Eukaryota > Viridiplantae > Streptophyta > Magnoliopsida > Asterales > Asteraceae > Smallanthus > Smallanthus sonchifolius. The sequence goes on from CM042042.1 coordinate 1,784,039, forward strand.
TGAGGAACTTAAGGCACGACTAACCCAAGCTCCAGTCTTGGCACTACCTGAGGGAAATGAAGACTTAGTAGTCTACTCTGACGCTTCGGGTCAGGGTTTAGGTTGCGTACTTATGCAACGAGGAAAGATAATTGCTTATGCCTCGCGACAACTAAAGATTCACGAGGTTAACTACCCAACACACGATCTGGAGTTAGCTGCAGTAGTTTTCGCGTTGAAAATATGGAGACACTATCTGTATGGAGTTAAATGCACCATTTACTCCGATCACAAAAGCCTGAAGTACTTTTTCGAGCAAAAGGAATTAAACATGAGACAAAGGAGATGGATAGAGCTACTGAAAGACTATGCTTGTGAGATAATATACCATCCAGGCAAGGCAAACGTAGTGGCTGACGCTTTAAGTAGAAAGGAAGAATCGGCACCTATCCGAATCAAAGCGTGTCAGCTAATTATAACGCCAGATTTGATGGGTGAAATATCAAGGGCATAAGATGAAGCACTATTAGAAAGGAATATTCAACGGGAAAGAATAGTATGACAACAAGGGAATTTAGATGCAAATGCACATGGTGTACGAACTAGGTTTGGCCGGATGTGGATACCTAAGATTGGCGAACTTAGAGCTAAAATACTCGACGAGGCCCATAAGTCTCGCTATTCTATCCACCCGGGGACAAAAAAAATGTATCAAGACTTGAAGAAAGAGTACTGGTGGCCTGGCATGAAGAATGATGTGACTGAGTACGTGAACAAGTGCTTAACGTGCTCACTAGTTAAAGCCGAGCACCAGAAACCATGCGGTAAAATGCAACCTTTACCTATACCGGAATGGAAGTGGGAAGAGATCACGATGGACTTCATTACCAAGCTACCGCGAACAGCTAAAGGCAATGATACCATTTGGGTGATCGTCGAACGCTTGACGAAAAGTGCTCAGTTCTTGCCAATACGTGAGAATTATTCGTCAGAAAGACTAGCAGAAGTATTTATCAAGGAAGTTATGAGCAGACATGGTATGCCGCTGTCAATTGTGTCCGACAGGGATACTAGATTCACGTCAAGGTTTTGGAAGAAATTCAACGAAGCAATGGGCACTAGACTGAACATCAGCACCGCTTACCACCCCAAACCGATGGACAATCGGAAAGGACCATTCAGACCTTGGAGGACATGCTCCGGGCCTGTATCATTGACTTCGGTGGGAGCTGGGACAGCCATCTACCATTGGCAGAATTTTCATATAACAACAGCTATCACTCGACTATTGGCATGCCGCCATTTGAAATGTTGTACGGAAGAAAATGTAGGACCCCGGTTTGTTGGGGGGAAATTGGACAAAAGGATTTCGCAAGTCTCGAAGTGGTCAAAGCTACTTCCGAGATGTTTGATCAAATCAAGGCACGAATGAAAGTCGCAAAGGACAGACAAAAATCATACACAGATAAGAGAAGGAGGGATTTAGAGTTTCAAGTGGGAGACATGGTACTGTTGAAAGTATCACCGTGGAAAGGAATAATCCGATTCAGGAAGCGAGGCAAACTGAGTCCAAGGTTTGTCGGACCTTTCAAGATTTTAGCAAGAGTGGGTCAAGTTGCTTACAGACTTGACCTACCCGTTGAGCTTAGTGGAATACACCCTACGTTCCACGTGTCGCACTTACGCAAGTGCCTAGTTGACGACACATCTCACATACCTTACGACGAGATCGAAGTGGATAACAGTCTAAATTATATAGAGGAACCGATAGCCATTATTGACCGAGCTAAGAAACGACTACGCAATAAGTCGATTCAGTTAGTTAAAGTACAATGGAAGCACAGAAAAGGGTCAGAAGCTACATGGGAAAAAGAAGACGAGATGAGGGGACTATACCCTCAATTGCTTAACGTATAAACAGTTTCGAGGACGAAACCTCTTTAAGGAGGGTAGACTTGTAACATCCCAAAAATAGTAAATAAGTAAATAATAATACGATAGAGATTTAAACGTCATAAAACGAAATAAGAACGGATGGGCTTGGGCTCGGCTCCAACGGGCCGATGGAAGGCCAGGTATATAAGGGGCAAGGCAGCCCACTTTCTCCACTTCACCTTCATTTCACCATCCTAGAGAGAGAAAGGAGAGCTCGGGTCTAGAGAGAGAAAGTCGACGGATCGACACGAGATTGAAGGAGCACGTTACAGCTGAGCTCGTGAGCAAAACCTCCGAATCAGAGTTCCAATCCAGATAACGATTCAACCATAATCTGAGTTTTTGTTCGTTTTTGGGTTTCTCGGGTTTTAGCTAAATAGGTGATGTTTTTATGGATGAAACCTGATATTAAGCTTAGAACTAGCATCTAGAATGAAAACCGCACGTTTTGATCAAAGAAAATTATAAGATTAGCATGATCGGGTTAGCATGCAAGAATTTCGGATTTTTGTCCAGGAACCAGGTATTGCGTACTTATCAAGTACGCAAGAAGGATGTCATGTGTACTTATCAAGTACACAGGAGGAAGACCCTGCGTACTTATCAAGTACGCAGGAGAAAGATCATGCGCACTTGCCAATTGCGCATGAGCAAGGCCCTGCGCACTTACTAAGTGCGCAGGCAGCAGGCTGGTTAAGTAAAGTCAGTAAGTTTAGAATGATTAAACCATTAGAGTCGGGGTTGGGTCTAATGTGTATTTAACTACCTAATCCAGATCGGAAGTGCGTTGTTGGACCTTTGTTTAGGACAACCTAGAGAAGCTTATCAGGTGAGTTCTATGTGCCCCCTTCTATGTTATGTGCAATGATTTATAAACGTTTTGGGGCTGAAGTGTATACACTAAATGAATAAATGATATGAATGTCAATGTGATCATACGTGATATATTAAGGTATATGTGTAGATACATATGAAAATGAATTATGAATTATGAACAAAGAACGAAACGTATGTTTACAAAGAATGAATGAAAGAATGGTATAACGTAAATAAATGAAATCTTGCTTTATAAACATATATTGCATGTTATGAATGTATGTATACGTTATGGACGGAAACGAAGCTAACGACTACTACGGTAGACGGACGACCACTTGACTATTATGCAGCTAGGAAAGAAAGTCTAGAAAGGTAGACTAAATAAAGGCCACTATGGTAGAGTAAGTCGCTAAATCAATATTCGGCTGTATAATTAGTTCAAGTGGGAAACGGATGCCTTATGGCAGACGGGCGAATATGACGGACTATGACGGCAGGACGGTTAAGGCGGACGGCCGAAGGTTGGCCGGACGGAAAAGTTAAGGCGGACGGTTTCTAGGACCGGACGAGTAAAAGGGCTACGACGGTAGCTTAAGGGCGTATGTCTTTGTAATATACGCAGTAAAAGACGGGTTGATCACCCTTATGTGTATGACCAATAAATGTTAAGGAAAGTAAAGGTGAATGCATATCTATGTAATCACATAAGAATGTTAAGGAAAGAATGTTAAGGAAAGTAAAGGTGAATGCATATCTATGTAATCACATAAAAAGTTATGAATACGTATTTATATAATTATAAGGAAAGGAAATGTTTATATCTAATCGTTTTAAACTAGAACTCACCAGCGTTAGCTGACTTTTAGTATACATTTCAGGTAAAGGAAGAAAAGGTCGTGCGATGGCGTGAAGGTTACCCGACACAAGACTGACATCCCACTTTAATATATGTGTTAAGACTTCCGTTGTCAAGTTATGTTATGTTATGTAATTGAATGACGAATGATATGTATTTGAATGATGAATGTTTTTAATTTAAGTTCAGTATTTATGACTATGTTTATGAGTAAATCCAACAAGTGAGGTTACCTTGTTTCGGGGCCTTACAATTGCTTTGGGAATATAATTGCTTTGGGAGTAGAACTGAATAAAAGGATATAGGAACTTGTTAGAGCTTTCCCTTTCACCTAGTGGGTAGATTGTAAAATGCTAAGGGAAAATATCTATTTGGTTGTGATTAGGGATTTTGAGTCATAAGTAGGTTCTAATAAGAGTTTGCTTCATAGTTTCAGAGTGTTAGTGTGTACCTATAGCACTAGCATTCTTATTACCATCATAGGAAAGTCCATTGGCATTTTTGCTTTTGCTCTTTAAATTTGATAATTCAGATTATCTTCCTTGGAAAAAGTAGTTGCATACGTGGAACGATGGATTGTTACATAGTGCATGTCACAAAGCTTAACACTTATCTTAATACGAACACCGGATAATTAGTGGTCATTGAATTGCGTAGGTTATAGGTTATGTGCTCTGATCACTAAGGTCAGTGGGAATACGTCGGAAGTCCTTAGTGGTCCTCTAGAAAAGTTGATGTTTGGTTCGTGTGTCGTCACGGGCCTAGTAGCGCGTATGTTTTGGGCCTTCCTGAATACAGTTAGGCTCATATGATAAAGGTCAGACTAGACACAGAGTTATGTTCCAGTGGTCGTGTTTGATATTTTGGGTTTCAATAGGACTAGTCTTCTTGGGCTTGGCATTCTCAGGGAATCGAGGATTTCATAGGTTGTGTTGCTGGACTATCCAAGACTCGAGGTCGAGTCTTTTTCTAACCTGTCGGGTATGATGCATGAGCATCCATTAGTCTGTTCCTGGGTGTTCGGTAAAGGGCTCGAGCATTTGGTAGTTGGATTGTTTGACTCGAGAATCAATCATGTTATCCGTTAACTTATGGGTCCTTTCGGGTCAGTGAGTTCGAAGGTGGGGCTACAAAGGTGTAGGGTAATCTCAAGATTGTTACTATCTTTTATTTGTCTTGTTTATTTGAATTTTAAATCATTTGATTTAGTTTCCTAGTTTACCTTTTGTTTAGCTTAAATATAGGACCGGTTCTGAGGATTTAAGTGCCCGACCGAGCCGAAAAAAAGACCCTCCGAACAAAATATATAAATTAATTTTTTTTAAACTACGATTAACGTTATAGCAATAAACATATGAAAAATATAGGGTCCAACCAATAAACTATTACATATTTATTTATAAATATTATGGCCCCAACCATTACATATTTATATTATAAAGATTAAATGGATTGTTGGATTATGGCCCAACTAATCAACTATTACATATTTATATTATAAAGATTAAACTTAGGGCCCAACCATTATATTATAAAAATTAAAGAGGACACAACCATTTCAATAACTTTTTCTTCTACAATTTGATCTGAACCATTAATTTTTTTCTAAAATTTGATCTAATTATCTAAATTTTTCTCACCCTTTTTATTTAAAAAATTCTTTTTATTTGAACCTAACATAAGTTACCTGTTCGAATAGAATTATGATTGTACAATTACTAATACTAACATTTACAAAAGTCGGTTGCTGCTATTTGACTATTCATACTAGACACTTCGATCGGTACACGTGTAAACTAAATTCGATTTTAAGTTTTAAATTTAATATTATTCTATTTACAGAATTAATTTTTGATGGATTTTTTTCTTCTCTTGTAACATTTAAAGTATAATGTTTTTATAAGATCTGAGTATACTATTATAACATTTTTATTTTTATCTACGTTTCGGTGTAACTTTCGCTTGAAATTGACTCGGGTCAAATATAACAATTTTTTTTAAATTGTTTTCACTTCATTATAAGGTAATGTTTTTCTAAATTTTGAATATATTATCACGAAGTGGTCGCTTTCGTGTCGGCTTAATATTATTTTACGTATAGAATTATTTTTGAACGGATTTTTTTTTCTCTTTTAACTTTTAAAGTATAATGTTTTTAAAAGATCTGAGTATAATACTGTGACGTGTTTATTTTTATTGACATTTCGGTTTAACTTTCGCTTGAAACCGACCCGGGTCAAATATAACGTGTTTTTAAATTATTTTCACCATAAGATAATGTTTTTCTAAATTCCGAATATAATGTCACGACGCGGTCGTTTTTACATGCATGTCGATATGGATTTTATTCGAGACCGGACACCACAAAACGGGGCCAAAAACCATGGCTGAAATTAGATTTTTTTTTTTCACCACTTAATTTTTTTAAATTGCAAGTATACCGACGTGACGTACTTATTTTTTGTCTATGTTTTAAATATAAATTTTATTAAGACCAAGCCACCGGAACGCGTGTCCAAATCCAACTAGTTTTAAAACATAAAGAGACGAATTGGTTCTTCATATAAATTTATAATATAATTTTATAAATAAGTGTAATTTGTCCATCTATAATTAATTTTAATATCACAAATCAGTTTTGTCTCTATTTTCTAATCCTCAAACTTTTTAATAGGCTACAATAAAGAAAAATTCAAATAACAATAATTACATATTTAAAAACAAAGAATCAATAAAGGGAACTTTTGATAGTAGAAGTTAATAATCATTATAATTGATTGATGACTTTCTAATACAATGAAAAATGGAGGATGATATATTGATAGCTAAACTATCATCCAAAGTTCCATGTATGCATAATACGCCAATTGCTATTGGGAAAAGTGACATTCTTGTTAGTAAAATAAAAACCTATATTAGTGATGGTCCAAGAACATCTGTTCGTGCTAAACAAATTACTACCACATAAACTAATGATTTCATCATCAAAAACAGGAAACGAAACTTCTTTATGAATATTAAAGCTCCCGGATTCTTCAAACCAATAGAAACAACGGTTATAACTCGTTGTTCCTCTCAAATTCATACGAAATTTCCAAGAAATGGAATTTCCAGGTCGAATTAGCTCAGCTCCACGGTCGTCACATCCCACCACAACTTGTGGAACATCATTATTAGTAACTGGTTGTTCCTCTAAAATTCATACGAAATTTCCAAGAAATAGATACCCCGGGTCGAATTAGCTCAGCTCCACGATCGTCACATCCCACCAGCACTTCCGGAATGTCCTTATTAGTAATCGTAACTCTATATGGTTCAAGCCATTTGCTCGAAGGTGGGGACTCGGGAGTGGTGTGGGCTTTCAAAATACTAAATAGTTGACACAAAAAGAAACATAAAAAGAAAGTTTAAGTAAGAAACTCATGATTCAAAGTTTATATGTGAAAATATACTTATAGACGCATATTGGTAGCTCAATGATAGAGGAAAATCTTTTAAAAACATTAAAGTTTAATGAGGTTATGAATTAAAATACCGATCTCAACATAAATTAAAATTTTGTTTTTTTTTAAGGTTAAGCAAACATTAAATGCATGAGGTCTAGGTTCATTGCGTTCTAAGAACAAATTAAAATCAGCATTAATTTGTCTTTGACTTGTAAAATTGTTGGGGAAAAACTTTAATAATGAATTAGTATTGAACATTTATATCACGAGAAATTCAGAAAATCTAAACTAACTTTTTTATCTATTTCATTTTAGCTACTCAAATATTTTTTTGTTTCATTTTAGTCACTTAAGTTTTCATCTGTTTCATTTTAGTAACTCGATTTTTTTTCTCATATTAGTCACTCAAGTTTCATATGTTGTTTTAATCTTGCGTAATTACGAGGTTAACATGTAACTTTTTTGGATTTTGTGTTATGAATGTGGTGAAAATGTTAGTTTACTTTTTTCGGATTTCATTTTCACTATATCCATAAAATGAAATTAACTCGTAATATGGTAATTACGAAAGATTGGAACAAAATGTGAAACTTGAGTGACTAAAATGTAACAAAAAAAAATTGAGTGACTAAAGTTGAACAGATGAGAAACTTTAATAACTAAAATAAGATAAAAATAATTTTGAGTAACTAAAATAAAACAAATTATAAACTTGGTTACTATTATGCAAAGTTGCCTTTTTATATTATTGAAAAAGGTTCTCGTAAGTAATAAAAATCCTAAAATAATTACTCAGGTTTATTATTGTTTCAACTAGATGGTTATACTCGCGCTCTGTGGCGGGTATAGAGCTCATCGTTAATGAAATTTAAATGAAAATCTAGACGCAACGGTACAAATAATGTTAATAAAAAATAAACATAAAACTAAATAATAAAAAAGGAAGAAAACAAAATAAAAAAATTACCGGTTCGGATGGTTGAAAACTATAAAAAAATGAATAACGATATGGGTTTCAATAATACAAATACCAGCAATGATGTTGTTCGCTCATAATATGTTCGACATCTGGTTGGTAATTGATTTAAACTTGGGTTGGTTGGGAATTGGGTACTTAAGCAAGACATTTTGAGTCTTAACCAGACCATACGTTATGTCAAATATTTTTGCATTTTCCTATATTTAGCTTGCATTGGACTTTTAGTTGGAGCCGTGGTGTTTAAAATCTGCAAGTAATAAAAAATATTCATATAAACAAGTCTTTTAGTCAAAATCTTTCATTGAAAATTCTAAGTGGACATCTGGAGCTGCATGAAATCTGTAACTAACCACATCCTAACATAGACTAGTTTGGACTTCATACCAGTAGTCGGACATCCGGTGGTGCATGAACTCTGTAGCCAGCTACATCATTAACTTTAAAATACATTAATTACACCAAGTGGATTGAAACTTAAGTGATATCATGTGTTGATTAATTAAGCCTCTACTCTACTAATTTATTTTCTATTCTTTTATTTTATAGTTACAACCACTCTTTCACTTTTCATTTTAGTCAAACGATAGCAAGGATTGATTATTGGAAGCCACAACTATGTCTTTTTGATTCGATACTAGGTTCTTACCTAAACTATTCTACGATGCATCAAGTACATTTGTCTATTGTGTGTAGTTGGTATAAATAAAAAATCATTTTTATAAATTTAAAACTTGATAATCGTGTTACAAATCTTAATATAAAAATATACTAACTCAAGCACATTAGTATCCAGCCTACTTTTCATGCATCACACTTACACAATTCTTGGGATGAAGCAGGACACATAATTAAAAATAAGTTGAATTACGTCAAAGAACGACATGAAGGAAAAGCATCTACGCAATAAAGTCATTCTAAAAGTGAAAGTGCAATCGAGGCATATAAAAGGATCTGAGGATAAATAGTAATCAGAAGAAGAAATGAAGGAATATTACCCATTTTTGTTTAATATGTAACAGGTTTCAAGGACGAATCCTAATGTAAAGAGGGTAAACTTGTAACACCCCGTAATTTATTTCAAGCGTGTAAATATAACAATTTCGGGATTTTATTGGAATATTCGAATCTAAGAGACTAAAAGAGTAAATTGCATGTTTATTGGAATATCCTACCCTAAACATGCCTTGAAGTTTTATAGCCATCTCTTTGACCGAATCAAGACATGAGAAGTTAAATTTTTTTGAACGGCGAACATTGAATGCTGTGACGTCGCACCCCTCGTCATATGAGAGAGTCTCGTCCAACTTCGGTCAATATGTTGTTTTAATCGGGCCCACTTGGCGTCAGAGTTGGAGAGCATCCAAGGAAAAATCCCACCCAATACGACCCCTTCCGGACTTAAGGGAGAGCCGAGGCTCAAACCCTAAATCGGTACGCAATTTAATATGGATGGCTTAAATGGATTTTGCCCAAAGACTCGATTTTTCATTTAGTGCTCTTCATTTCCATTTGGTTAACAACTAATAATTTTACCCTCCGCAACTCCAAACGTAGCCTAAATCGAATTCCCGTGATTCGCGGCATGAAGCGGATTTTAAACGGTTGAGACGGTTAAGAAAGAAAAATAGTTAAGTAAAAAAATTACGGAATTTTATTACATTGAAAAACAAATAACAATTCTAGATAGGTCGGCCCTGATGATAACCATAGAAGAAAGGAACTTCTCATCGAACTTAATAATCATCATAACAAAATGACGGAATTTTATTACATTGAAAAACATAGAATAATAGCTAAACTATCATATATTGTTCCATACATGCATCATACGCCAATTGTTCCACTGATTGGAAAAATAAAAACCATCTTGGGTGACATTCCAATTACATCTATTCATGGAAATCGAATCCCCACATGTTGTAATGATATCCTGGTCAAAAACAGGAAACGTGACAAACTTATGAATATTAGCATTTTCCAACCAATAAAATCGACAATTATAACTATTTGTCCCGAAAAAATTCATACGAAATTTCCAAGAAATGGAATTGCCGGGTCTAAGTATGTTTCCTCCACGATCATCACATCCCACACAACATTTGGAACATCTATATCAGTGATTGTAATTCTATATGGCTCAAGCCATTTGCTTGAAGGTGGGGTGTTGGCTTTTAGGATACTACAAAGATGGAACAAAAAGAAAACGCAAACAGAGAGTTTTAGTAAGAAACTCATGATTCAAAATAACTCTTATAAACATGTTCTCACTATATATAATGGGGATGGCATTCCATATTTGAAAAATTATTAATTGGTTTATTATGAAATGACAAAGTATCAATCAGTGGTCATTTAATTTAAGATATGGTATTAACAATTCTTAGGAATTCCCCCTATGATATACCCGACAAATTTACTTTTAATCCATTTTTAAGTGTTGGTGGTCTTATACATATACTAAAAATTAATCTTAATGACATCCAAACTAATTGAAAATTATTTAAAAACATTTATTGGTCATAATTTATAAAGTTATAAAACTACATTTATAAAACTTAACTTCAAATCATGGATTTATTTCTTATTAACAAAAGCGTATATAAAAAAGTATTTCTTTAGCCATTAGTCTAATAATCTTATAATAAATAATACAAACAATTAAAATAAAAATAAAAACTGAATTAGGGTTTCGAGACCTCTTTGTTGTTTACAAAGGAAGTAATGGACCATTGAGCAAAAGCTCATATTTGTTATTTTACATATATAACAACATTTCCTTTAAAAAAACATATATAACAACATTTGTAGGAGCTCATATTTGTTATTATTCACGCTAACTAAATTGTTATAGATAGTTTTAGTAGGACTTATTGCCCATATAGGATTCGTTATATATTCATGTTCAAAAAATAAATTTAAAATACAAACACTAAATAAATGTTTGTAATATTATATAATACTACAGTTGCAACAACTTATAATTAATTGTATTTCAACAAACTATACTTGTGGGGCTAGCCCACTTAGTAGAGATGCATGCCTCTTAAAGGGAGGTCAAAGGTTAAAAACTAGTCAATAAAGTAGTTTATAATTATTGGTGTAAAGTACAGTAAGAATAACAATTGTCGTTAAAAAAATTGTATTTCATCAATAATTAACTAGACTTCAATTTAATTACAAAAATAACAATTAAAATTATTTCATTTTAATTACCAATACAATAATTATCAATTTGTGGAAAAAATAAATTAAATACTTTATTTTAAACATACAGTAACTAGTAAATGTTAATTCTATGGACCCAATTGGTTTGTTCATGTTTGTGCCCGGCTTTGTGGTTCTTGCATCGCTTACGCGACTCGGGTTCAAGGCTGGGCGTTCAATTCAGCCCACCTTCTCCTTTTTTTACTAATGTACAAGCCCTCCAAGCATAAAACACAGAATCATCAAAGCTATTATTATTACAGTTACGTTTCGATATAAATTTGTCTCAAAACTAACCAGGGTCAAATATAATATGCTTTTTAATTTTTCTCCACAACATAATGTTTTCTAAATTCCGAAAATATCATTAAGACGTGCATATTTCTAACTATGTTTCGATGATGTGTTTAATTTTATCAACGTCCCGACGTGAGTCTTTTTCAAGGTTTCGTTTTTCTAATATGAAGTTCCGAAGCCGCAGCGCGCGGGTTTATGTTATGGTTTCGTTTTCTTTATATAAGGTTTTGAATATTTTAAAAGCTATAAAGAGGGAAAAAAACTAAAAAAACGAAACATGGAAGCGCCTTTGACCATTTGTACGTTATTGGTTTGATAACTTGTACATTATCTCGAAAACTCGGTTTTGAATGAAATTTATATCGGAACGTAGCTAAAAATAAATACGTCGCAAAGATACGTTAGAAAACTAGGTTAAAAACCCCGTGTATTACACAAGTTGAATAAATGCAATATTATATACTTAATAATAAATATTTAATGTTACATATTTATGACATATTACATAGTTTTTTAATACAAATTTTAGAAACGTCATATTGTTACTTTTTTAAAATGTTTTATAAAAAAGAATGAATCAAATGTTCAGTTTATAAAAATGTTTTATAGAGTATAGATATAGATTGTTTCATAGGTCACACTAAGCCTTAGCTCGTCATGACTGAAACCAAGCCTTGCTGAGCCGATCTCGAGCTTTATTTTAACTCCACGAGCCAAGCTCGATCCAAAATCTATAGACTCGAACCGAGCAGAGCTCGAGCTCGAGCTTAAGGATAATCCAACGAGCCGAGCTCGATTAGTGTCAGGCTCGGGCTCGGCTCGTCTCGTTTACACCCCTACATTAAGGAAAATGGGGCTTTTTAGGTAAAAATAAAAAAGGGATAAAAAAAGGTGGGGCTTTTTTTGTAAAAATAAAAAAATAAAAAAAAGATGAAAACAAAACTAAGGAAAATGGAAGCAAAAGAAGCATGCTTTATGAGCCTCGAACTAACGACCTTTATAATATGTTAAACTATTAAAATTATTGGTGATCCGGTGTTACGTAAACTGAACAATGATTTTTGAATTAATATTCGAGAACAAGTAACGATACGTTATTTAACTAAAGACTCTTGTCAAATACAACTTTAAACTTATTATTTTATTAATTAATTATTATTTTAACTATGTAAAATTGATTATTTTATAATATAAATTTTATTTTGTTTATTATTATAATAATTATCTTCAAATCAATAAATTCTATTATATATAAATGTATATATTTTTTAGAGTCAATTTTTAATAGTCGTACATCTAAAAATCTCAGTAACAACACTAACAATAAATCATCACTTCACAAATTAAATAATCACCAAAAGAGACTTTTCATAGGACTTAATAATCATTATAACTTACTGGATTTCTATTACAATGAAAAAAGCAGAGAATATGCTAGCTTAACTACCCTCTAGATATTGTTCCATTCATGCATCATATGCACGCTAATACCAGTGTTCTTTGAGAAATAAAACCCAGCACGAGTGATATACCAATAACATCTGCTCATGGATAACAAATCATAACCACATAATTTAATGATCTCATCATCAAAAACAGGAAACTTGGTATACTTCTTAACCTCAAAGTTATTTTCTAACCAATAAAATCGACAATTGTATTTGCTTGTATCATCAAAACTCATACGAAATTTCCATGAAGTAGAATTCCCAGGCTTGAGTAGGTTACCTCCAATATCATCACATCTCACCACAACATTTGGAACATCTCTATTAGTTATTGTAATTCAATATGGTTGAAGCCATTTGCTCGAAGGTGGTGTGTTGGCTTTCAAAATACTACAAAGATGAAACAAAAGGAAAACACAAAAATAAAGTTTTGATAAGAAACTCATGGTTCAAAGTTTAGTGTCTATTACGTTATCATTATGTGTGTATATATAAGACGATGACGGTAATTGATAATTGAAAATTTAATTGGTTTGTTAAGCACAAGGGAAAAGTATTGATGGTCATTTAAGATATGGTAATATTATTAATACTTTTTAATTGTGAAAATGTATAGTACACCACTAGGAAATCGTAGATATTTTATAAATATATTTTATGTATATAACATCTTAATCTATACTATATAATAAATAAAGGTTTTTTCATGCCACGTGTCACCTTCACATTCATTCTCATCATTTTTTTCCCGCATCTCTCTCTTATTAAATGCACCTCCTATTTTTAACAATAATATATATTTAAAACAAATATTAATTATATACTAATAAAACACATTTATTTTAAATTATCCCTTATGAAACTTTGAGAATCTAATTATTTAATTTATTTTCAAAACTCAATTATATATTAGTTTTTGCATATTTTGAGTTTTGTTTTATATCTTTAGAATATGATACATTTTTACACGGGTAAAATATACACATAAAAATTTAAAAATTTTATTTATTGATGTTTTTCACCCGTGTATATACACGGGATCTAAACTAGTACGTGGAATAAATTAATAGTACTCGATCTGTTTATAGCCAAGAACCGTGTTCTATTATCAATAAAAAAAAACCCTCATATAATTCGAACGTTAATTAGTATATGATGCTTGGCTTATAGGAGATCCATAAACATCCATTCTACAATACCTTAAACCCCTTAAACACTAAATTATCATAAATAATTAACCAATCAAAACACGACATGTCACGTCACGTCACTTTAACCTTTACTTTTTTTTAAATAAAGTTTAAAAACACAATTTCGTTAGCTGTTTTTTAAATAAAAATTTAAAAACACAATTTAAAAAAAATAAATACTTTAATTAACAAAAAAAATAAAACACAACAACTATAACTTTTAAAAAAGTTATATATAACTTATGTTAAAAATAAGTTAAAATTAAAATAAAAATAATTATTATTATACTATAACTAATAAAAGTATACACACAATAGTTCTTTCCAAAGTCAAAATAATTTAAGATTAAGTCAAAATTAAACCACCTCCAAATAGTTCCTTCATGCTTCCTTCACGGTTTCACGAACCCGTAAATGGAACCCAACCAACTACACGCATGAGATGCGGCGGTGTAGCCGCTTACCCGCTCGAACCCGAGCTCGATGCCGCATTCCACCCCTTCCACCCTTTGTCCAAAATAATAATAAATTATTCTTAATAAATACAATCATTAGTTAATTATTAGCAAATCATGAAAGATTTTCTATAAATACAACCACTATTTAATATTACCCAATATTTAATTATTTACATTCTCATAAAATGCAATAATTTAGTAATATTTTAACTTATAAAAAAATTCTCTTTTAAGAATAAAGTATATCTATTTGATACCAAAAACCAAAACAAAATAAAAGAAAAGATTAAAACTAAAAACTTATTTAGATTATTGTATTGCTTAGAAAAATATTTTTAATTAAAATACTTTTACAAATCGTGACTGACTATTGATTACTAAAAAGACAAAGAAATTAGGGGGAAAAACACCTAAAAGTAACAATAGTATAAAACTTTTCTATTTGATTTATTAAAAAAATGAAAAAAATAAATATAATTTAAAAAATGGTTTTTGACAACTTAAAAAACTTATTTGACATGAAACATGCAAGGACAAAAAAAATATAAAACATATATTTTCTAATGCAATTTTAAAACAGAAATGATTTTTGTTAAAAATAAAATATTTAATTTAAATAGTATTCTTATAATTAAAATACTATTTTACGTTTTAATAATATTATTATTTTAGTTTTTTAAGGGTACTTTTTTAACGGCCAATAAATATTGTAAACCCGATCACCTGGGCAAACCCATTGCCGAAAGGTCGCCCATGCCCGCGAACGCATACATCGTTGTTGACTTGGACCGTCCATCATTCCAGAAAAAACCCACCACCCGAAGGCTCACTGTCATAAAACCTCTGGTTCACTGAACTTAAGAGAAGTGATTATACCAATTCTTAGCCAGAGAGACTTACTTAGTGAAGGACGTGAGCGGAGAGGGGAAAGAGAGGGTCGTTTTTAGAGAAGAGAGGGTTGCGAGAGGGGCAGGAGAATGAAGGGGTTTGATGGTCGCTATAATGATTTGTAAATTGTTTAATTTAATAAAATTTTAATCAAACAACAAAAAAGGGCATCTAATTCAAGTGTAATTTGAGATCGCATTTTTTATTAATAAAAGGTATTTGACTTATTATTATTTTGTTTAAGATAAAAGTTTTAGTATGTTTATAGATAATAATTCATCATCACTTTATAAATTAAATAATCATCAAAAGAAAGTTTTCATATGAATTAATAATCATTATAACTTACTGGATTTCTATTACAATGAAAAAACGAAGAATGCTAGCAAACTATCCTCTAGATAGTGTTCCATTCATGCATCTTACGCCAATCGTTACCGTCATTTGTATTGAAATAAAAACCAACACTAGTAGCATGCCAATAACATCTATTCATGGAAAACAAATCGTTACCACATAATTCAATGATCTTAGTATCAAAAACAGGAAATTCGACATACTTCTGAACATCAAAGTTGTCTTCTAACCAATAAAAACGACAATTGTATTTGGTTGTATCCCTAATATTCATACGAAATTTCCATGAAGTAGAATTTCCAGGTCTAAGTAGGTTAGCTCCAAGATCATCGCATCTCACCACAACATTTGGAACATCTGTATTAGTTATTGTAATTCTATAACTATCTGTAAGTTGTTCAAGCGATTTGCTCGATGGTGGAGTGTTGGCTTTCAGAATACTACAAAGATGGAACAAAAGGAAAACACAAAAATAAAGTTTTGGTAAAAGACTCATGGTTCAAAGTTTACTGTCTATTATGTTATTATTGTATGTATATATAAGATGAGGATGGTAATTGAAAATTTAATTGGTATGTTAAGTACAAGAAAAACGAATTAATGGACATTTAAGATATGCCGAGTATCTATAAAAAGTGACACGTGTTCTTGTTGAATATTTATTTATTAGTATAAACATTTATGTATGAGAGATATGACGGGTTTAAACGGTAAATAATAAAAATTTGAGAACCATTTGATTACAAATACACTATATTAGATATTTATATAATGTGTATTAACAAGTTATTCAAATTATGGCGTGGTGTGTTTTAACTTGATTGTGAGGTATAAAAAAATTTATATATTTTTTGAATGATTCTTAGTTTTTTTTATTGTTTTTGTTTGAGCTCTATCCGATATGTATATTCACATCATAGCCGATTATATTAGGTACAAGTTTACCTTAACCCGTATGTTGCGACGGAGACGTTTATGTGGTGACATTTTGTTTTACCTAATTACTAGGTTACAATCCCGTGTATTACACGGGTTGATAAAATATAATATTATATACTTAGTAATAAAAAATTTATTTTAAAAAATTCGTGTATTACACGATTTAATAAAATATAATGTTATATACTTAGTAATAAAAAATTTATATCCTTAAAAAATTTTAGATTATATTAACTACTTGGGATTTTTACATATATTCCCTTACTAAAACTATTAATTACATATTTATGCAACCATTAAAATCAATTACATATTTCCCCTTTTTGTATATGTTTTAGAAAATGGAAAATATGTAATTGATTTATTGACTTGTTTGTTAGGAAGAAAAATATGTAATTGACTTTTTAACTTGAAGAAATATGTAATAATTGATTTTAGCAAGGAAAATAGAGTTTTTTTCTAAAAAGGTGTAGGTGGAAAAAATATTTACCAAATAGATGTAGTTGAAAACTTATTTACCAAAATGAGTGTTTTTCTTTATTTTATTTATTTTTAACTAAATAACTATCTTTTTTTTTAAACATCCTTTATAAAGTCGTTCCTTTTGCTCAACGTTTTTTTAACACCGTTCGGTTTTTTAAACATTCTTTTCAAAACCATTCAGATTTTTTTAAACGTCATTTTCAAAACTGTTAGTTTTTTTTCTAAACTTCGTTTTTAAAACTGTTCGTTTTGTCACGTTTTTTTAAACCGTTCAATTTGTCTAAACGTCTTTTTTTTAATTGTTCTTTTTTTCTAAACTTCGTTTTTAAAACCATTCGTTTTGACTAAACGTCTTTTTTAAAAGCGTTCATTTTTCCTAAACGTCTTTTTAAAATCGCTCCTTTTTTAAAATGATGGTTTTTGAAAAAAGCAATTTAAAAAATAATGAACGTTTTGAAAAAAAAAATATTTAAACATCACAAAAGGAAGGACACGTGTTTTTTTCTGTTAAATTTTTTTTTTAACACTGAACAAAAAAATATTTAAAGTTACTTTGATGGAATGAAAATATTTAAACACTGAACAAAAAAATATTTAAAATTGCCTTGAAATGAAATTTTAGTTCAGATTTATTTATTTTTTAAATGAACACATGAAATGTTTTTTTTTCAACACGTTCAATATTTTTTTAATTCCTTTTTTTCAAAAACTATCACTTTAAATAGGTCGACTCATGAACTCGTTAGGAAAAGCTAACGGTGTTAAAAAACATTTAAGAAAACGAACGATTTTATAAAAGAAAAAGTTATTAGATTAGTTAAAAATAAAGAAAAAAACACTCATTTTGATAAATAAGTTTCCAACTACACCTATTTGGTAAATATTTTTTTCAACTATACTCTTTTGAAAAAAAAAACTCGGAAAATATATAAATGTCACTAACTATTTTAATCAAATTATATTGTTTCATTTGTAGTAGGTATATAATTTTTTTTTAGCACGAGTTATTGCCGTTAAATGCAATTTGCCAACACGGGAAATATAAATTTATAAAATAAAAATTAAATGCTAGTTTGTCGTTAAAACATTATTTAATATTATTTCATTGCCTCCAAAAAATATACAAGAGTATTAATTTGACTGAGACTTTGAATAGTAGTATTAATTGAATAACTAGAAATGTTCTCCACGTTTCGTGACGGGAGACGGACCTTAAACGGTTAATGTGGTAACATTAAGGGTGGAAAGAGTGGTCAAAAAAAAGCTCATGGAACTCTCCCCTTTTACCCAATTAAAATGTGTCATTTCATTTTTACACTCTTGAACCCTCTCCAACCCTAAGAGCAGGGTGTGGAACCAATAAGCCCTTAATTTTTTTTTATTATTTCATTAAAACAAATAAAAAACCACATTTCATTAAATAAAAATTAAAATGATACATATTAAAAACCTAAAATTTAAAAACAATAAAAAGAAAAAAAAACGTCAAACATCAAAATAAAAAACTAAAATAACCTAAAAATTACACGGCCAATTGTATGTTGCCGCAATTTTCCGTTTACGTTTAAGTACGATCGAAAGAAAATGTTCGGAGATATCGTCATGTTTTTTTAGAAAGTATTCCAATTCGTAGTCCTGTTCTTCTTTGGAAAGCATTTCTTGTAGTTTCTCCAAGAGTTGCAACACGAGTTCATCTCGTCTTTGTTTTGTTTCCTCTCTTTTCTTGCGGTATTCCAATTTTTTCTCTCTTTCAACATCTTTAGACGCCTTATATTCGGAAACAACCTCCAACAAACTATTGCTTGAAGACTCGACGGTTTTCTTTCCTTTGCTTTTGCGAGTCGGTTGAGTCGGTAGGGATTGTTCGTTTAAGTCGGGGAGGTCTCTCGAGGAAGGGTTGTTGGAACCTTCATTTTTTTATAGGTAAATTTTTTTTTAATTATGTATGTAAAATTTATATTTATAGGTAATTTTTTTTTATTTAATTACCCAACCCACCCCCCTCCCAACGGTCCTCTCCAACGGCTAGATTAGTTGAACGACTCGCGGCTTCAAACGGGTATTAAAACCCGTCGCACTTAACCCGTGCGCAACCCGCGACTGATGCGGCGGTGTTACCCGTCCTACCCGTCCAACCAGTGTGAAGCCCGTCCCTCCACTCCGTCCACCCTAAGGTGCTAAGCAAAAAAATGAAATGTTGCTAAATAAATTTTCCCCCGCACTCCGCGATGAGACACGGACCTTGAACGTTTGAGGCGGTGACATTAATGTGACTAAGTTCAAAAAAACTTGGTTAAATATATAAAAGAAATATATGAAGTTACAACGACTCGGTTGTGGAGATCGAAACATAGATAAAAAACGGTTATATAACGGTACCAATATTTTTCAGTCGGTGTCGGTCTCATTTTTCACGGTATCAGCACGTCACCTTCTGTCTATATAACCTATGATACCTAAAACATACTCTATTTTGAATACGATTCCGTTTTTAACAAAAAATTTATCGGGACGTAAAGAAAAAAATTAAAAGAAAAATATTAAGGATAAATTAGATTATACATACTAAATGGGATAAATTCAAAACTTTAAAAACTTATGGGATCAAAGTGATATTTTATAAACTTAAGAGACTACTTTTGCCATTTAACAAAAGTTAGGGTGTGAAGATGCGACACTTTATTTTAAGTTTAAAGTGTAAATTTAAGGGACTACTTTTGCCATTTAACAAAATCTATGGGGTGAAGATGTCGATTGCCACCTACACTTCATTTTAAGTTTAAGTATATAATGGTAACGCTTATTAACACATTAATACTATTTCAATGCCTCCAAAAAGTAAATATGAGTATTAATATGACTTTGACTATGAAATATTAGTATTAATTATATGGGTTAATTTCAAATAAAAAGGGTTTTTAAAATAAAAATAGTGAGAAGGATTTAGGGTCATTAAATTAAATTGTAAAATGGATTTAATGATTGAGATCAAATTGTAAGAGAAAAAGTTGTTAGAAAAGTATTTTAATCTTGACCATTTTTATTGACTTTTTATCAAATCCCCCCCCCCCCTCATTTTTTTAAACGTTCATAACTTTTACATACGACATTATTTGTTTAAAAAAATTACACCATAAAAACGAGCGTTTTTTTATCTTTAAACGAGTATACTGTCGTTATATACAAAAACAAAAAAAATACGTTTTCCAACTCATTGTGTAATTTATCGGGTCATTATGTAATATCAGGTCATTATTTAATGTCAGATCTGGTCATTGTGTCAAATATTTTTCATCGTTGTATTATATGTATTTATCATTGTATTTTACGTTTTAGATAATTTCGTGTTATTTTTTTTACTGATTTTTATGTATTATATATAACATAGTGATGAAAAATATTTGACACAATGACCTGACATTAGAAACAATGACCAAACGTGACATTACACAATAACCTGACATATTTGAACGAATTACACAATAATGAGCAAATTACACAATGAGCTAAAAAACTTAAAACACAATGATTAATACATATAACACAATAATGAAAAATATTTGACAAAATGAGCAAGTTACACAATGAGCTGGAAAACGTAAAACACAATGATGAAAAATATTTGACAAAATGAGCAAATTACACAATAATGTCAGGTCTAGTTATTCTGTAATGTCAAAAATAACACGAAATTATCTAAAATATAAACAAAATGACGAATAACGAGTATAGTGTCGTTATATACAAAAACGAAAAAACTTACAAAAAACGAGTATAGTGTCGTTATATACAAAAAACGGCATTATTGTGTAGTTTGTTCATTGTGTAATATGCTCATTTTATCAAATATTTTTTTATCATTGTGTTATATATATTCATCATTGTGTTTTACGTTTTCCAACTCATTGTATAATTTGCTTGTTTTATCAAATATTTTTCATTATTGTGTTATATGTATTCATCATTGTGTTTTACGTTTTCTAGCTCATTGTGTAATTTGATCATTATTGTGTAATTCGCTCAAATATGTGAGGTCATTGTGTAGTGTCAGGTCTGATCATTGTGTCTAATATCAGGTCATTGTGTCAAATATTTTTCATCACTATTTTATATATATATATATATATATATATATATATATATATATATATAATACATAAAAAATAGGGACAAAAATAACATGAAATTATTTAAAACGTAAAACACAATTATTAGTACATGTAACACAATTATGAAAAATATTTGACAAAATGACCAGACCAAACCTGACATTACACAATGACCAGACCTGATATTACACAATGACCTGCATATTACACAATGACCATTATGCCCTGTAACATCCCAAAATAAATAGAAACCCAAATAAAGGAAACAAAGTGGGCTTGGCCAAAGTTTCGGCCCATGGGCCCGAAAAATGACAGGGAGCCTTCATAGCAGCAGCCATCAGCCTCTCCCTCATTCACCACACTTGTCACGCAAGTTTCTAGTGAGAGAAAGAGAGAGTGAGAGTTTGGGTCTAGAGAGAGAAAGCTCGGGATCAAGCTCAAAGTCTCGAGGATTGTTGCTCAACATCTCTGGAGCATAAAGAAACGAGAAGGAAGCTGTAACAGGTAATTATTATGCCTAAATCTGAGTTTTTGTAACTTTCGGGTTTCGGGTTAATAATCGAGTAAAGGTTTAGATTTTTACGTGTGAAACTGGAAACAAACCACGGGTTTGGGTTCATGGGGGAAAATGGAACATCTCGAACGTAAAAAGTTCAAAGCTTGATCGATTAGAACAAAGGGACCAGATCTAGGGTTCTGTTTGGGGAGGAAGACTGCACAGTCGAAACTACTAGTTTCGATATGGACGCATCTATCGAAACTACCTAGTTTCGACAGGGGCAGACCCATCGAAACTACCATAGTTTCGATATAGACCCAAGACCATAACTAAGAATTTTTATAAGTCATACGACTCGAAACTACTTAGTTTCGATAAGAAGCAGTGACTCGAAACTACTTAGTTTCGATAAGAAGCAGTGACTCGAAACTACTTAGTTTCGATAAGAAGCCAGGGCTCGAAACTACATAGTTTCGATAAGGAGCCAGGACTCGAAACTACCTAGTTTCGATAATGAAACCATGACCCGAAACATCTGAGTCAAGCCTAGTAATGTCTAAGTGTCCCCTAGGAACACAGCCTTACGCCTATGACTTGATTATACAGATTGTGGGTGACCATAGTGACATTCAGGAACCGGCTAGGTGTAAACAGAAACGATTCATCTGGTGAGTTCTTATTGCCCTTTTTCCTAATGGTTTTGGGCTGGCATGCATACTGGTATAGTATTTTATAAAAATGTTATTTTTATAAAATGAAAGGCAAGGTATAGTATTTTATAAAAATGTTATTTTTATAAAATGAAAGGCAAAGTATAGTATTTTATAAAAATGTTATTTTTATAAAATGAAAGGCAAAGTATAGTATTTTATAAAAATGTTATTTTTATAAAATGAAAGATAAAGAACAAAAGAGCATAGTATTATCTTTTAAACAAGTTTTTGAAAGATAACAATGAGCTAAAGAAAGAACGATAAAGGAGCCGTACTTCGGTACAGCTCGACAGTGACAGTGACAGTGACAGTGACAAATACCATGTTATATGCTTATGTGTTAATATGTGTTATTTGTCTATATGAAAGTTATGTGATTGCATTTCTATTTGTGTAATAGTGTAATTGCATTGCATAGTAGTTGCATAGTAGAAAGTCCTGCAGGCATGCTAAAGTAGAAGTCTCACCCTGAGGTGTGAGCAATGCTAAAGGAGTCTTACACTTCGGTGTAAGCAATGCTAAAGGAGTCTTACACTTCGGTGTAAGCAATGCTAAAGGAGTCTTCACTTCGGTGTAAGCGAGAAAGTCTCACCCTGAGGTGTGAGCAATGCTAAAGGAGTCTTGCACTAACGTGCAAGCGAGAAAGAAAGTCCTACCCTGAGGTGTGGGCAGCGCTAAAGTAAAAGTCTTACCCTGAGGTGTAAGCAAGATAGGGATCTGGTCCTCGGACCACGATCCATATGTGATAGTTAAAGTATGATAAAGTCACTTGTCAAGTATAAGTGAAATGATAGACAGAGTACAGTGGGACACCCTAACGGGTTTCCTTAAAGATAAAGTTTTAATGACAGATAGTAACGTAACAGATTTATAATTGTAACGTTGTAAAGTTTTAAAGTAATAGTTAAAAGTTTATTTCAAAGAAAGTGAAAGTAAAGCTTATTTTATTTTAATAAAACTAAGCTACCAAAGATAAAGTTTACAGTTTAAAGTAAAGAGGGAACTCACCAGCGTTAGCTGACTTTTAGTATGCATGACAGGTAGAAAGGGTAAAGCGAAAGAAAAGTGAAAGAGCCGTGGGGCTGGATAGTATGGACTTCGGGCTGCAGCACTGAAGACTGACATTTCCAATCCTGATAGTTCATGTTATAGACAATATTTCATGTTATAGTTTGATGAATGATTTGAATTAAAGACTTCCGCTGTAATAGATTCTGATTTCTGGTTTAAGAACTATGTTTGTTATGTTGTGTGCCAACTATGAGATGTACCCGTTTTGGGGCGTTTCAAGTTGGTATCAGAGCCATAGTTTGAGAGATTCAGACATTTGCGATAATGTCTGAACTTAAACTGAAAATGGGACAAAGCAAAGGAAGGAAAGGAATGTCAGTCGGAGCAGCCCGTCCATGGAAAGATAGTAGACAGAAGGTAGTCAATGTCCTTACATAGAACATAGACAATAACGCCTTAGTACAGATAGCAGAAAGTAGATGCTTTAGCATAAATAGTACATAGTACATGCCTTAGCACAGACAGTAGACAGTAGATAGTACGTGCCTTATAGTAGAAACTCTGAACTTGGATGCAAATGTTACTCGGAAAGGAAATGTTCAGAACCCGAGTAGTAAAGTAAATTAGTAATTTCATACCGGTCTCTGTAATTAGTAATTTACAGTACTCGAGGTGTTCTAAATTGTTACCTATCTTGATAACACGAGCTATCTTTGTTCACAGTAGACACTAAATGGCTAGAGCAAAGAGAGGAGGTCGCACTGGGGGTCGTACTGGTCGTCGAGGCCGACCTCCAGGTAACCGGAACCGTCCTGAAGAAAGTGAGCACTCCCGCAACGAAGCTGAATCGGTGCATGTGGAGCATAATGATAGTGGGAACCATGTGTCGGCTCCTAACGATGCCCCTAATGAGGCGCTTGAGTTGGAACCGATTGTGAAAGAAGCTATAGCGGCAGAGGTTACTTCAATCTTGAAGAAAGTTCTACCGGAAGCATTGGGCGAGGCCCTTAAAGAGTTTAATATAGGGAAGAAAGAAACGAAAGAGGAAAGCAGCAAGAGACTTGAAGTCACTGACAGTGATGATTCTGATTATGAAATGGCAACCCGGGGTTGCAACTATAAGTCCTTTCGGGGGTGTGACCCGCCGAAGTATGATGGACGGAAAGATGCTGTTGCCACTTTTGAGTGGATAGAGAGAATGAATGGGGTGATCAACATTAGTGAGTGCCGTGATGATCAAGCGGTCAAGTTTGCCGCTCACTCATTCACTAATGAGGCATTAAGCTGGTGGAGATCGATCGAAAGAATCAAGTCTTCTGCTGAGATGAAAAAGATGAAATGGGACGACATGAAAAAGCTGCTAATCACTAAGTTCTGCCCGCAGAACGAGATTGACAGAGTTGAGAGGGAATTTCTGGGGCTCTGTGCTGGTAGTATGACTCATCGCCAGTATACCTCCAAATATCAAGAGTTGGCTCAGCTGGTTCCACATCTGGTGGACACTGAGGAAAAGAGGATTAAGTACTACATCAAGGGACTACCACAGAAAGTCCGTGTGCACGTGAAAGCTAATGCTCCCACGAGTTTTGAATCTGTGGTATCACTTGCTGGGATAGTTTATGATGACTTCGAATCCGCAGACCCACTGCCTACTGAGAAGAAAGTGACCAATGCCGTTAAACGGCCAGCTAAAGAGTGGGCGGGGCCGGAGACGAAGAAACTGAGGATTGAAGATGGGGTTGAATGTGCTAAGTGTGGCAGGAAGCACTCGGGCGAGTGCCGAGTTGGGTTAAATATGTGCTATAGGTGCGGAAAGACCGGACACTACTCTCGAGAGTGTCCCGGGGCACAGTCTTGTTATAACTGCGGGATACCTGGCCACATGGCCAAAGACTGTCGGAAACCCAAGGCTACTGGCACCGAGAAGGGTAAAGAACCTGAGAAGCCGAAGGCAAGGACCCGGGCGTATGCACTGACACAGGAGGAGGCTAGGGGAGACCCAGATGTTGTGTCAGGTACGTTCATCCTTGACCACACTTATGTTTCAGTATTATTTGATTCGGGTGCCAGTAGGAGTTTTATATCATCTTCTAAGTGTAAAAGAATGAAATGCAAAGTTACTAGAGTAGAGCAGGACTTTAATGTGGAAACCGCAGTGGGCAAGACCACGATAGTAAGTGAATTGGTAGATAATTGCACGATAAAGATTAATGGCCATAGATTCCCAGTTAGGTTGTATGTTATGACCTTGGGAGGATTCGATATAGTTTTGGGTATGGATTGGTTAGCTGCCAACGAAGCCCGGATAATATGTAGACGAAAGATAGTTCAGCTCAAAGCTCCAGACGGTGGCGAGGTTTTGGTGTACGGGGATCGCGACGGTTCACTAACGAACGTCATATCAATGATAAAGGCAGAGAAGTATATAGGGCGCGGATGCGAGGCCTACCTGGCCTATGTGATAGACAATGATGTAAAGGTGAGAGAGTTAAAAGACGTACCAGTTGTATGTAATTTTCCGGGGGTGTTTCCTGAGGAGTTGCCTGGGTTACCACCTGACCGGGAGACAGAGTTCCAGATAGACTTAGTGCCAGGTGCCCAGCCCGTGGCTAAAGCACCGTACCGACTTGCACCTCTGGAGATGAAAGAGCTGATGGTACAGTTGGAAGAACTTTTGGATAGAGGATTTATCAGACCAAGCATTTCTCCATGGGGTGCTCCGGTTCTGTTCGTAAAGAAGAAAGATGGTGCCATGAGAATGTGCATCGACTACAGAGAGTTGAACAAGCGTACAGTAAAGAACAAATATCCGCTACCAAGGATCGATGATCTGTTCGACCAACTACAGGGCGCCAGATGGTTCTCCAAGATCGATCTGCGGTCGGGATATCATCAGTTAAAGGTAAGAGAAGAGGACATACCTAAGACAGCGTTTCGCACGCGTTATGGGCATTACGAGTTTCGCGTGATGTCTTTCGGCTTGACGAACGCTCCGGCAGCATTCATGAGTATGATGAACCAGGTGTGTAGACCGATGCTAGATAGGTCGGTGATAGTGTTTATAGACGACATACTCATTTATTCGAAAAGTGAAGGTGATCATGCTTGTCATCTTCGAGAAGTACTAGAGACGCTACAAAAAGAAAAGTTGTATGCCAAGTTCTCCAAATGCGCGTTCTGGCTTAAGGAAGTCCAATTCTTAGGTCACGTTATCAACGCAGACGGCATTATGGTTGACCCGGCTAAGATAGAGGCAGTACAGGAATGGGAAACCCCGAAGACGCCAACCGAGATTCGGAGTTTTCTGGGATTGGCAGGTTACTATCGAAGGTTCATTCAGGACTTCTCGAGAATAGCTTCGCCACTGACAAAGTTGACACGTAAAGAAGTAAAGTACGAATGGGGTCAGGCTCAATCCAAAGCATTTGAAGAGTTAAAGAAGAAGTTGACCCAAGCCCCAGTGTTAGCACTACCCGACGGTAACGAGGACCTGGTGGT
The DNA here is from genome assembly GCA_023525975.1 of Smallanthus sonchifolius. Classification (NCBI taxonomy): domain Eukaryota; kingdom Viridiplantae; phylum Streptophyta; class Magnoliopsida; order Asterales; family Asteraceae; genus Smallanthus; species Smallanthus sonchifolius. The sequence goes on from CM042042.1 coordinate 1,811,147, forward strand.
ATATTCTGACGCATCGGGACAAGGGTTAGGGTGTGTTTTGATGCAGAGGGGAAAGGTGATCGCGTATGCGTCACGACAGCTAAAGATCCACGAAATTAACTACCCGACTCACGATTTGGAGCTCGCGGCAGTTGTTTTTGCGTTAAAGATTTGGAGGCATTACCTCTACGGGGTGAAATGCACAATTTATTCGGATCACAAGAGCTTGAAGTATTTCTTCGAACAGAAAGACCTGAATATGCGGCAAAGGCGGTGGTTAGAATTGCTGAAAGACTATGACTGTGAGATCCTATACCACCCGGGAAAGGCGAATGTGGTCGCTGATGCCCTAAGTCGTAAGGAGAATCATTCTCCTATTAGGGTAAAAGCGTACCAGTTAGTGATAACCCCAGATTTTATGACAGAGCTAGAAGCAGCACAGAAGGAAGCACTAAAGGAAGAGAACATAAAGAAAGAAAGAATGGTCGGTCAACAGACAAAGTTAGAGTTAAACACTCATGGAGTGAGGACCAGGTGTGGTCGCATGTGGGTACCGAAGGGCGGAGAGCTTAGGGCCAAAGTACTTGACGAGGCCCATAAGTCTCGATATTCCATCCACCCAGGAACCACGAAAATGTACCAGGATTTGAAGAAAGAGTATTGGTGGCCTAACATGAAGAATGATGTGACCGGATATGTAAGCAAGTGTCTGACTTGCTCACAAGTTAAAGCAGAGCATCAGAAACCGTACGGGAAGATCCAGCCTCTGGAAATACCCGAATGGAAGTGGGAGCGTATCACCATGGACTTTATTACAAAGCTGCCCCGCACAGCAAAAGGCCATGATACGATTTGGGTTATAGTGGATCGTCTGACAAAGAGTGCACATTTCTTGCCAATTCGCGAAACGTATTCATCTGAGAAGTTGGCAGAAGTATTTATCAATGAAATTGTCTCTCGACATGGCGTACCGTTATCAATTGTATCTGACCGGGACACCCGATTTACATCGAGGTTCTGGAAAAGATTTCACGAGTCAATGGGTACAAGACTGAACATCAGCACGGCTTATCATCCACAGACGGATGGTCAATCAGAAAGGACCATCCAGACGTTAGAGGATATGCTCCGCGCATGCATTATAGACTTCGGTGGCAGTTGGGATAGTCACCTACCGTTGGCAGAATTCTCCTACAACAACAGTCACCACACCACGATTGGTATGCCGCCCTACGAAATGTTGTATGGTAGAAGATGCCGAACCCCGGTCTGTTGGGGCGAGGTAGGACAGAAAGAGTTGGGGAGTTTAGAGGTAGTCACAACAACCTCTGAAAAGATTGACCAGATCAAGGCCAGAATGAAAGCTGCACAGGACCGTCAAAAGTCCTACGCGGATAAAAGGCGAAGACCAATCGAATTCAAGGTCGGGGATCAAGTACTATTGAAAGTATCTCCCTGGAAGGGGATCATACGATTCAGAAAGAGAGGGAAGTTAAGCCCAAGATTCGTCGGGCCTTTCAAAATACTAGCACGGGTTGGTGAAGTCGCTTACCGGTTAGAATTACCTGATGAGCTGAGTGGAATTCACCCAACCTTCCACGTGTCACACTTGCGCAAGTGCCTGGCCGACGAATCGGCACACGTGACACTTGACGACATCGAGATAGATAATAGCCTCAATTACATCGAGGAACCCGTCGCCATATTAGACAGGAAAGAAAAGCGGTTACGGAATAAAGTGATACAGTTAGTCAAAGTACAATGGAAGCATCGTAAAGGTTCGGAAGCTACATGGGAAACCGAGACAGAAATGAAAGAGTCGTACCCGCACCTGTTTGACTTATAACAGGTTTCGAGGACGAAACCTTTCGTAAGAGGGGTAGACTTGTAACATCCCAAAATAAATAGAAACCCAAATAAAGGAAACAAAGTGGGCTTGGCCAAAGTTTCGGCCCATGGGCCCGAAAAATGACAGGGAGCCTTCATAGCAGCAGCCATCAGCCTCTCCCTCATTCACCACACTTGTCACGCAAGTTTCTAGTGAGAGAAAGAGAGAGTGAGAGTTTGGGTCTAGAGAGAGAAAGCTCGGGATCAAGCTCAAAGTCTCGAGGATTGTTGCTCAACATCTCTGGAGCATAAAGAAACGAGAAGGAAGCTGTAACAGGTAATTATTATGCCTAAATCTGAGTTTTTGTAACTTTCGGGTTTCGGGTTAATAATCGAGTAAAGGTTTAGATTTTTACGTGTGAAACTGGAAACAAACCACGGGTTTGGGTTCATGGGGGAAAATGGAACATCTCGAACGTAAAAAGTTCAAAGCTTGATCGATTAGAACAAAGGGACCAGATCTAGGGTTCTGTTTGGGGAGGAAGACTGCACAGTCGAAACTACTAGTTTCGATATGGACGCATCTATCGAAACTACCTAGTTTCGACAGGGGCAGACCCATCGAAACTACCATAGTTTCGATATAGACCCAAGACCATAACTAAGAATTTTTATAAGTCATACGACTCGAAACTACTTAGTTTCGATAAGAAGCAGTGACTCGAAACTACTTAGTTTCGATAAGAAGCAGTGACTCGAAACTACTTAGTTTCGATAAGAAGCCAGGGCTCGAAACTACATAGTTTCGATAAGGAGCCAGGACTCGAAACTACCTAGTTTCGATAATGAAACCATGACCCGAAACATCTGAGTCAAGCCTAGTAATGTCTAAGTGTCCCCTAGGAACACAGCCTTACGCCTATGACTTGATTATACAGATTGTGGGTGACCATAGTGACATTCAGGAACCGGCTAGGTGTAAACAGAAACGATTCATCTGGTGAGTTCTTATTGCCCTTTTTCCTAATGATTTTGGGCTGGCATGCATACTGGTATAGTATTTTATAAAAATGTTATTTTTATAAAATGAAAGGCAAGGTATAGTATTTTATAAAAATGTTATTTTTATAAAATGAAAGGCAAAGTATAGTATTTTATAAAAATGTTATTTTTATAAAATGAAAGGCAAAGTATAGTATTTTATAAAAATGTTATTTTTATAAAATGAAAGATAAAGAACAAAAGAGCATAGTATTATCTTTTAAACAAGTTTTTGAAAGATAACAATGAGCTAAAGAAAGAACGATAAAGGAGCCGTACTTCGGTACAGCTCGACAGTGACAGTGACAGTGACAGTGACAAATACCATGTTATATGCTTATGTGTTAATATGTGTTATTTGTCTATATGAAAGTTATGTGATTGCATTTCTATTTGTGTAATAGTGTAATTGCATTGCATAGTAGTTGCATAGTAGAAAGTCCTGCAGGCATGCTAAAGTAGAAGTCTCACCCTGAGGTGTGAGCAATGCTAAAGGAGTCTTACACTTCGGTGTAAGCAATGCTAAAGGAGTCTTACACTTCGGTGTAAGCAATGCTAAAGGAGTCTTCACTTCGGTGTAAGCGAGAAAGTCTCACCCTGAGGTGTGAGCAATGCTAAAGGAGTCTTGCACTAACGTGCAAGCGAGAAAGAAAGTCCTACCCTGAGGTGTGGGCAGCGCTAAAGTAAAAGTCTTACCCTGAGGTGTAAGCAAGATAGGGATCTGGTCCTCGGACCACGATCCATATGTGATAGTTAAAGTATGATAAAGTCACTTGTCAAGTATAAGTGAAATGATAGACAGAGTACAGTGGGACACCCTAACGGGTTTCCTTAAAGATAAAGTTTTAATGACAGATAGTAACGTAACAGATTTATAATTGTAACGTTGTAAAGTTTTAAAGTAATAGTTAAAAGTTTATTTCAAAGAAAGTGAAAGTAAAGCTTATTTTATTTTAATAAAACTAAGCTACCAAAGATAAAGTTTACAGTTTAAAGTAAAGAGGGAACTCACCAGCGTTAGCTGACTTTTAGTATGCATGACAGGTAGAAAGGGTAAAGCGAAAGAAAAGTGAAAGAGCCGTGGGGCTGGATAGTATGGACTTCGGGCTGCAGCACTGAAGACTGACATTTCCAATCCTGATAGTTCATGTTATAGACAATATTTCATGTTATAGTTTGATGAATGATTTGAATTAAAGACTTCCGCTGTAATAGATTCTGATTTCTGGTTTAAGAACTATGTTTGTTATGTTGTGTGCCAACTATGAGATGTACCCGTTTTGGGGCGTTTCATGCCCTCCATTTAAAAACAATGAAAGGATACATTTCAAGCTCAAAATCCTTCTTACCCTTTTATTTTTAAAAACATTTTTATCATAACCTAATCCTTAATTATATAATTGTCTTGGTAACGCTAATTAACACATCAATGTGTATAACTAAAAAACTACAAGTCACTCAAGTTTGTAACATATATCATTTTATGTTGTATACCACGATAAAAACACGATTAAATTAAAAAAATATTAAATAGTTACTGAGTTCATATAAATTATGACAACCTATATATTATGTATAGATTTCTTAATAGTTCATATATTTCTGAATAAGTGATAAAGTATAATATATTTCTAATAAACCTAATACCATTAAAAACGGCTTTCAGTTCCTTTAAAACAAAGGAGACAATAAAATTAGGGTTACGCTATACCCTCCCTCTTAATTACCATACCCTACTCTTACAAAATCACATTTAAACTTGTCATATTTCGCCCCTAAAAAGTCATTGTTTTTACAATGGTTTTTTAAGGTTCAAAAACACTTTCTAAAATTAAAATAGACATTTTTTAAAAATAAGAAAAATACTTTCTGTAAATAAAAATAAATAAAAACATATTTAAAAAACGTTTTATAGAAAAATAATAAAATGTATTTGAAAACTTAAAAAAAAAGTTTCTTGCAAAAAATGAAAGAATACGTATATCACAACCCTAAAATTATTGGATATCTATGCACATATTTGATTTCTCGTATTCTTTATTTCCTATTTTTAGTTTTTATAAATAATAAAATAAAATGCATTTCTTTTAAACATTTGTATAATTAAAAATCTTTTTAATTCGATTAAAATTAACCTGACATAGGGTATATTTGATATTTTTAGTTTTGGTCGGATATAGATATATATATATATATATATATATATATATATATATATATATATATATATGTTTGTAGGAGTATATATGAAATTAAACCATGAATATAACTCCGTCTAAAAAACTTATCAGAACGTCGTAAAAAAACTAAACACAGCCGCCTGATCCGTTTTTTAAAATAAGTTAAGAAACGAAAGTTATTAAGAAAAATAAAATTATTATAAAGTTAAAAAGGTTAAAAACGCATATTACATATATAGTATAAATAGTATTAGGGGTGAAAATAAATATTTAAATAAGAAAAGAAAAATAAAATCAAGAGGTGACAAAATTCCACTTGAGTTTGCTATCATCAAGTAACGTGAGATTGGGCCATTAACATGATGAAAAGAGAAAAAGGATTGCAATTAACATTAATGGGCTGGACTGGATATTTAAAAATAAGAAGTGGACTGGAGTTCAATCTTGCTGGGCTCAATCTAGAGAGACTGTGCTTTTGTTCAATGTGTGATATTTTTAAGGAGATGCTTTTGGGCCATTACACACAATTATAGATGGCACAGTTTGAGTTGTGTATTATCTCAAACGAGTCAAATAAAAAAAGTAAGCTAAAAGAGGACTCAAAAGGGTTGAAAGTCCCCCAAACTCTATTTTTGATGCATACAACTTCCTAAAACGTTTTATTTAAAATTTAAACTATTATTCTAATAATATATTTTTAACCATAACTAACAAATAAACTATTGTTAATAACAGAATGCAGGTTTGGGAAAGTTACTAAATTAGGACTAAACCAAATAATCATTCTAACAATTTAGGGCTAATCAAATAATCATTCTAACAATTTAAAATCACTAAATTAGGGCTAAACCATTAAGTCATTAACAATTCTATATTAAAATTAGGCACAACATTCAACAAAAACCCCAATTTTAAATTATAAAATTAGGGTTCAATCTAATAAAATTACCTTAACTAAATGAAGGAGCCGGAGGTGGTGGGGCGGCGGCAGGTGGTGCTGTGTGGAGGCCGGCGGCAGGTGGACCAGTGGTGGAGCCGTGGTGGAGGGAGGCAGCATCAGCGTCGTCTTCTGTCTGGTGGAGTGGAGACGTCGATCAACATCGAGATATGATATCACTAATCAGGGGCAGCCGACGGCGGCAGGTGGCATACGGAGGAGGTCGGCGGCAGTGGTGGAGGCGTTACCAGTGTCCGGCCAGCGGTGGTGGTGGTGGAGCAGCAGGTGCAAGCAGCGCAGTTCTTTCTGGTCGTCGTCTCTTCTGCTTGGCGTGGGTGGGGGTTATTGTGTTATGCAGGGTCGGCTCAATTGTTGGTGACAAATGAGGAATCGCTGGCCTGGTCTGGCCTGGCCCAACCCAATAGCTTTTTTTTAGCCCAAGTCACAAATAAGGAAAAGGCCCGATTGTTTTTTAAAAAAAGGCCTAATTTTTTTTTAAAAAGGCTCGATTACTTTTAAAAAACGCCCAATTTTTTTAAACCCTATAAAATTTTATTTATAATTTTTTTTTGGGCCCCTCGAGATGTTGGGCCCACTACGGTCGTGTTGCCCGCAAACCCAATGGCCGGCCTTGCCTTTCAGGTAGTAGAGACTGTACTGATACGAGGCACCACGAGACACTAACTTGGTCGCTAGATCTAGTACACGAAAATCATCACGCAAGACTAACTCAAAACACCATTCGGTTCTCTCAAAATCGCACAATCATATACCCTAAAACGGCCCGTTCAATTTCTTGACACAACGGCTGCGACACTTGCGGTGGCGTGGCCAGCGAAGGAGAGTGGCAGCGGTGGTTGTCTGGTGGCAAGCAACAACGGTTTGGTGATGGTCTACTCTGTGGCAACGGCTAGGGTTTGGTGGTGAGTGAAGGGTTAAGTTTTCTTAAAACTTGTTGTACCCCAATGAACCCTAGATCTCTATTTATAACCAGCCAACTTGTTGTCCAAGTTAAAACCCTAATGGTATTTGAATTTCAAATAACTAATTATCTTTATCATCAATTTATCTAGGTTATTCAAATAATGAACTAATCATTAGATATATATATATATATATATATATATATTATAAATTAATTTGTTACCATCTAATCATGAAATGGCCGAGTACTCTATATATTTTTCGTGTGCGTCATCAATAATCATATCAACGACCAACTCTATATCTAGAGGAATGTCGGCCTTTTCATAACATGAAATGTAATTCCACGTAATAACATTAGGATCCTCTTTAACAATTTTTCCAAATCTCAAATCATGTCATGAGTCGTCTAGTTCTTCAAAGTATTTTGAACATTTGGATTTATCGACGCCCTTATCATTTATGCAATGCATCGTGCATCATTATGAAATCTAGTCTAGGCATCCTAGATAAACTTACTCGCATTATCATGCGGTCTATCAGGCACTGTAATTTCATAACACGCAACTTCTTGTTTGTCTTGAGAACTTTCTTCAAGTTTTCTTTGTAGCAAGCCAAGAAGTTGGTTCTATCGAGCTCTATATGTCGAGGTTTGTTTTAGGAGACATATACAAAAATGACCATAACTTGAAAGTTTAGTATTTTTTATGTTTTAAAAAAAATCCTTTGATAAATAATGATCCTTTGAAGGAAATTATTTTTTTATTAAGGATTGAGATCTAAGGTTCACCATATCCCATAAATGAGAAAGCACTATCCACTTGAAAGTTTAGTATTTTACATGCTTAGTTGTTACACATGATTATAAAATGCTTAGTTGTTACACATGATTATAAAATTCTCAATATATGCGCTATTTCTATGTAGCCCAGTGGCGGAGTCAGTAATTTTTTTCACTGAGGTCATAATTTTTCGAGCTACGTTTGTTTATATAGAGGTACTTTGACCGGATCGGGTCACCCGGATTGTTTTTTGTCATATCGGTTCGGGTCATGATTTTCATATTAACTATAACAACTAACAAGTTAATATTTAATAAACTAGTGTGTAACACTAAAATTAAAAAAAAAAAAAAACACACAACTTTTCATAAGTATGGCAAAAAAATCTAAAAGTTATAGTAAAGAAAAACATACCTAAAGAGTTGAAATGTTACTAATAAGAACCTCATATGAGGTTAGTGTCTCCTTCTCCTAGGACGGGTAATATAGCACATCATGTCTTCATTTCCTAAAATCCAATTATAAAAAAACAACTAGATTGTAAGTAAAAGAACCTAAGACAAACAAATAGAGAAATCTAACATCGTTGTTTTGATGTTTTGATTCAGGTAAATATTATCATTTTGGATGAAGGCTTTTATGCTCATCTCTAGGTAATAATCAAAATATTAAAATTGGGATATAATCTTCTGTACATGACTATCAAATTGAAATCTCCCTTAATTGCTTCTGTGTGAAACCCATCCATTTTCTTCTTTAAAAATCCAACCAATTTCTTTAAAATTCTTGAAAAAAATATTTCCCATGTGTTTGCCATTCTTGATCAATTGGTAATTATCTAATGAATACCAGTTTGAAAAACTTGGTTGGATTTTTCATTTAAATTATTTTGATACACACTTCTTAACATAAATCAGTATACAATTATAAACCATTAACCATTAGAGTTTGATTTTGTTTACCTTTAATTGTGATAACCTATAGGATTAGTCGATTAGCCCTTTGTCGTTTAATCTCCTCCATAGCCGTCACAAACATTTCATTCCTCCATTCCTGCATTGAAAGAACGCCCTAAGTTTCCGGTCGGCTCCTTCACTAGTTCACACAGCCCTAGTTTCTTTCTTTCAGCCTGGTATAAAAAAAAGGCCAACAAAAATAAGCAATTTAAAAAAAACAGGAAGAGAAAGGGTTTGAACACGCGACCTAATTACCATAAGAGACAAGGAATCAAAGATGTAAACCACTTGAACAGAACATATAGTTGTTGATATCTTCATGCAAATTTTCTTTATGGGGTCAAGCTTAAAAAAAAAGGAATGGGGTCAAATAAAATTTCCCTTTATACGCTACACATAGAATGCAAAATTCAGTGGGGTCACTTGACCCCATACCCAGCTACATAGCTTCGCCCCTGATGTAGCCAATTAAAATTTTTATTTTATCACATTTTCGATTTTGCAACTACGTAGTCAATCCTAATTCCGGAAGTGATTGCATGTTTTCTTATATCGTATTTTTGTGTTCTTTTATACGGTGGTTGTTTCTTAATTTGAGTTGCGCTTTAGTTTAGTTTAACCTCCTAATGAAAATAAAACTTTTTAGATTTTTATTTTATAATCAAAAAAATATAGTGTACCAACCGCATGTTGTTTGCGTATACAATACACTACTTACCTTATCTATCTAGGTTAATTAGGATTTTACAATACTTTACGACGGTCATCATTTACCCGATTAGAACACCTACATTGATTAAACCACCAACACCAAATTAGACTGTATGTCGATAACAAACAAAGAACAGCATAAAGTTCATCGAAGATGTTAAAATGGTTAAGAAAGGTGGTGTGGAGGGGATTTATAAAATACAAACGCTTTTTTAATAGAAAAGTTGATGAATTTCTAAACGAGAATATGTATTACATCAACCTTTTTATAAGAAAAATCTAATTTTGCACGTATTGTCAAATTTCAGAAAATGAAAATTTGCAGACTATAATTAAAACTAAGTGACAACATAAACGTGTAACGTGTGAGTTGACGAAATTCATGATTCACGTGTTTTTATAGACAACATGAAATTTGATGACAAATGTTAAATTAAATACGGGGCTTTAGATGAGGGAATTTGAGTTTGAAAGTCAAGAAAACCGTCTAAGGTTGTTACACCGGTTTTCATTTATATTTTACGATTTCAGCAACTCCATGATGGTTAAAAGTTATGTCCATTTTAGTTAAAAGTTATGTCCATTTTAAGTTGGGTACTTTTTTAGGGCTATTAATGGTTCAAAGATAGGAGCATTTTTTGTGAAAAGAAAAGTTGTACCGCTGATTGGATCGGTGGTACATTTTTCAGTTCTCTCGTTCTGTCTTCCGGGCCAGATCGAAACCAAACATTAAAACTCTTTAGGCTGCAATCGTACTCCATGGCTGCATTTTTGGGCTGCGACACTGCAAAGTAAAGGGTCAAACCGGTCCTCGGTTCTGTCTCGGGTTTTACCAGAACCGTACTGGACCTAAAACCGAAACAAACCACTAACCTCATACACGGGCCGGTCGGGATAAAAAAGAAATTTGACATATCAAAATATTACTTGTTATTGCATAGATAAACGTATATTTTTTTAACGGCAATTTGGATCACTGACGGGTCACTGGTCCACCCGATCATGTCCACCCCCATTGGAGGAAACTCACCATAGGTGAGAAAACCCCATGGCCCAACCTGGACCCCCTTTTTATTTTTGTCACATGTGGGATTTGAACCCTCACCATTTTAGTGAAGTCTTGGTATACACCTTTGCCACTAGGCTAAGCTTTATAAAGTTTTGAGCTTTATAGATAAACGTATATACTAAACAATAACTTTTGAGCTTTATAAATTTTAATTAATACATATAACTGATTAAAAATATAAGGTTTAATCTGTTTTGTTGCATATCACCTGTATATACATACATTTATATATGTGTAGGTAGTGGTGCACAAAAAAACCGGTTTTTTTTTAACCCGGTTCAAACCGGCAAACCGGTTTGGCTTAAACCGGTTTGGGCCAAACCGGTTCGGGTTGCCCAAAAACCGCCGGTTTGAAACCGGTTTGGAGATTTCAGGAGGCGATCGGTTTAGGGACCGGTTCAACCAAACCGGTTTGATAAACCGGTTTTCGAGCTGGGCAAAAACTAGCCGTTGACCAACGGCTATATGGCCGTTGGGGTCGATTTTGGCCGTTTTTTTGGAATTTTTTGCACCCTTAAAACACTATAAATAGGTGGGGGTGTTTAGGGTTGATCACACCTCTCTTTACACTCTCTAATCTCTAAAACCGCTCTTTAACCGCTCAAAAACGCTCTCTAAACTCTCTCTAAACTCAAAAAAAAAAGCATGGCAAGTTTTGGTGTTGGTGGTTCCTCAAACGAAGTTACCGTTGTGGAAATCGAGCAACAACGAGAAATCCGGCAATTTGGTGCAATTACGATCTATGTTTGTTTTCAAACGGGAAGGAACGTGCTCGGTGCAAGATGTGTGGTGCGTTTTTGGGGAAAGATTCAAACACTAGTTTGAAAATGCATATGGAAAAATCTTGCCCGTCATTGAAGGGAATTCCAAGTGAAGGTCAAGCCTCGATGACAAGCGAATGAGGAATTTGGAACTTTGATCCAAATATTGTTCGAGATCGAATGGCGAGGTTAGTGATTCAAGAAGGATTGCCGTTCAACCACTTTGACAATCCTCGCTTGACAAGGATGATTCAAGAGACACTCCAACCTCGTTATCACCAAGTAAGTCGCACAACCCTTAGACGAGATTGTATAAAAATGTGGAAAAAAGCAAAAAAAGAATTAATTTTAGGTTTTGAAAATTTGCAAACCGGTGTAAACTTAACCACCGGTGTTTGGTCGGCTCCACATGGTATACCCGATTCGTACCTTTGCGTTACCGCGCATTGGGTTGATCCCAATACGTGGCAAATGATGAAGCGTACAATCGCTTTTGACTTGTTTGAATATCCACACACCGGCGAAAATTTATTTTATATATTGGATGGTGTTATTAACGAATTTAAATTACAAAATAAACTTTTTTCAATGTCTTTTGATAATGCATCTAATAATACAAATGCGGTTCAAAAACTAAAAATTAAATATAAACCCGTTTGCAACGGCGTTTTTTTCCATAGTCGATGTGTCGCACACATCATTAACTTGGCGGTGCAAGCCGGGCTTGCAATTGAAGAGGTTTCAAACCTAACATATACTTTTCGACAAATGCTTAAAGATATTTTTAGTAACAGAAAAAGATACCATGATTATATTAAATTTTGTCGTGATACGAATAATCTTTGCTTAAGCCCGAATTGGGACGTCGAGACAAGATGGAACTCGACTTATATTATGTTTTATAGCGCTTTACGACAAAGAGAAACTTTAGAACTATTTCATAATATGCTTGCCTCAAAACCTCGTCGTAAAATTCAAAAGTTTCCGTCTCCAAATTGGGATATTTTAAAAGACGTAACCGAATTGCTTGAAGTTTTTAAAACCGCCACCACTTTTTTATCCGGTGTTTATTATCCCACAAGTCCATTAACACTAAAACAAATATATTTAATGGCTAACAAGTTGTCTGAGCTTGAAAATAAAAGCGATCTTTTTACAAAAATGATAGAACCGATGAAAGAAAAATTAGTGAAATATTTTAAAGAAATGCCTCCCGTTATAACTTGCGCCGCCGCGTTAAACCCTACCATAAATGTTTACGGGGTTGAAACCTTGATTGATAGAATTACTTACGCTTTGAATTTGGATAGTGAAGATATTCATTTTGCACAAGGCACAAAAACATATTTTAACAAATGTTTACAAGATTTATTTGATGTTTATTTACATAAATATGGTACAACTCAGACTCCACATGATACAATGGGTACATCATCAAGTGGTACCTCGAGAGATGTTAATTTGAATTTATATAACGAAATGTTAAATGAATTTAGTAAACGGGCTCGATGTACCACCCCGAGTAGCGAACTCGGAAGGTATATTGGCACAAACTTTTTAGCGTTTATGCCTCCTATCGTTTTTGTGGAGTTTGATATTTTGGCATGGTGGAAAACAAACGAAGCTTCGTTTCCGATTCTTTCCGCCATGGGCCGTGATGTACTAACCGTCCAAGCTTCCACGGTAGCTTCGGAATCTGCGTTTTCTTTTAGTGGCAGGGTATTATCGATACGAAGGACTAGACTCACACCCCTAGCGATGGAAATGTGCATTTGCTTGAAGGACCATTTGGATGCGATGGATAGGATATCCGAACAAGACCAAACTTCTCTCGAAGATGAAATTCAAGCCGAAGAAGTCATACACAACAACGAGGTTGATCTTGGAATATCCGAACCCGTCACGGATGAAGAACTAGCCGAAGATGCAAGGCTACGAAGCTCTAGTTCCGAAGACAACGCACAAGAATAATCAATCAATTTTCCAAAAAATAAAACGTTGAACTTAATGTTTTATATTTGTTATATTTTTTGTAATTTTTTACAATTTTATCTTGTCATGTTTTTTAATTTCCGAACTTTCCAAATATTAATAAACGTTGAACTTTATGTTTTAATTTTGTTATATTTTATTATGGATTTTATATTAAAAATATAAAATTTATTTGGTTTTTTTTTATTTATAAAAACCGGTTTAAACCGGTTTAAAAGACAAACCGGTTTAAAACCTACCCGAACCGGTTTGACCGGTTTACATATTTCCATTACCCAAACCGGTTTAACCCGAACCGGTTTGGGCCCAAACCGGTTTTGACTTTTCGTTGACCAAACCGGTTCGGGTCGGGTTGAACCGGTTTGGGTTAAAAAACCGATTTGTGCACCACTATGTGTAGGTGATGCATTCAATATTCATTCATTGTGTAAGTGTAAATAGTCCAATATGTCTAGGAATGATTAGTTGCTTTCTAACTTACTACTGTTGTTAATTAAGTGGGGAAGATGCACCCCACATGAATGTAAATCGGCCACATATACATTCCATTAAATGCCTTGAACGAAATTGGTGCCTAGAAACATGTGCCAAATGCTTTTTTTTTCCTCTTAAATATTAATACTAATATATTAATATTAATTAATATAATATCACATTTCAAATATATTGTCTTGCTAACATATCAAGTTTAAGTTTATGAAGAAAAAAAACATTGCTTTTACACAGATTAAACTTATATATTGATTTAAATGGAAATTATTAGAGGAGGGGCCTTGGAACAACTAATAAGATTGTTGTTTTGTGACCTTAGGTCACGGGTTCGAGTCGCGAAAATAACCCCCTACATAAAATGTAGGATAAGACTGTGTACATCAGATCGTAAAACGATCCGACCCTTCTGATACTTTACGTACATACAGGATCTGTCAAGCACCGGTTACGCCATAAATAGTATTACTAGTGGCAAGATGCAATTATACTACACTTACTGTTTAGCATGATTATCATAGATGTTTTTGATAATTTGACCAAAAGTGGTTTAGATTAAGAAATGAAAGAATGATGAGATTGAGATGGATAGGTGGATAAACAACACAACATATTTTAATACTAGCAAATATATACAGACCAATCATGTTTTCCTCAAATTGTGTGGTCCCACATCCAAATAGCATGGGGGAAGACACAATATAGGCATCATGACTCATGACTAAGCTTTAGATTCTAAAAGCAACCCATCAAAATCCACATAAATTAAAACCAAAAAAACAAGAACACCAAGACAAATATTAAACCATTTCCCACATTGTCCCCCTCTCATTCCTACATCAAATCTCACTTTAATCCAACCAAATCATTCCCCCATCTCATTTCACATCTCCATGTTTTTACCCTTTTGCCCCAAGGGCAAATTGGTAATTTTACCACCGAGGGTGGTGGGCATCGACGGGGCGATGGGGGATGATGGTGGCTCGAGGTAGGAAGAGATTGTTCTGCTTCGAGCCATTGAGGCCTTTGGGAAGACCGGTTGAACCGTTGGTTGACGATGTGGTGGCCGCAGAGGAGGATGATACGGCAACGCGCTCACATTGAGGGCACATGGTCAAGGTGGTTGGAGGGTTCATGTTCATGTAAAATTGTGGAGATAGTTTAAGAGCTCTAAGCTCGTTGACCTCCTTTTGCAACCGTCGGTTTTCTTCGGTTAACGTATCACAACAACGCTTTAGATACTCGCAGTCCACCTCCGTTTGCTTCAACTTCGTCCTACAAGATTGAAGAATAAATAATATTATATAAATACTCGTTATCAAAAAACTAACATGACCCATCAATACCCAACTAAACAACAACTTATATGAATTTGGAGAAAATTTTAAAATAACATTTTGCCCTTCTAGGCTTGAAGTTATTTGAGATTGGTCAAAAATCAAACTTAAATGTAGACACTAATTTTCTTGAAAATATAAACACATTGGTACCAAATGAGTTGACTTTATGTCAATTTAGTTGGTCAATGACTAATAAAGGCATCATAATGAATGGCATTACATACCCCTTATTGGCTACAAACTGGGAATAGCAAAACCAACCTAAAATGTTGAGCCAAATGTACAACTAATGATGCATGCATGTACTCCAAAAACCCCATGTTGTGGAAGTACCAAGGTACTTATTATAGTCAAATCCTACCCACTTGTACCTCGTGCATTAATAACTATACCCGAAATAGGATTTCAAATGTCATAGTACAATAAATTCCAGAAACTTTTAGGCATAAAAATGTAACAACTCTTAATGCATGAGCTATACTTTCTCAGAATGCTACAGTTTTAATAGAAAAGGTAGGATTAGTTGTACTATACGAATTAATTATGGTACCATCCGTGTAAAGACAACCCATGCATTGTGCGTTTGTACAATAAATATTTACATTTCCGAAATGACCCTCAAGAATAGAGTTAATTTCTCACCTTGCCCTTCTGTTTTGAAACCAAACTTCCACCTGCCTTGGCCTCAGATCCAGCTGTTTCGCTAATGCTAGCTTTTGCTTCTAATAATTTGAAAATAAAAATTAATTAATTATAGCACAGTCTACAAAAATATAAATAAATACGCCCTACACTTGAACTAAATTACGAAAGTGCCACTCACCGGATTCAGAGTATTGTGCTCCTTGAATGTTTCTTCTAGAACGGCCGCCTGATCTTTTGATAGCCGGAGCTTCTTCCTCGCCGCCGACGCGTCTCCGCCGTCATCCTCATCCTCACCGCTAATCCCGTGCGAGCTTGATTCTCGCTCCGCTTCGTTGTCTTCTCGCTCGACTCTCTTCCCGCTGACACTCGACACCGTGCTGTTCGGCGAGGAAACGAAAGCGTCATCGTCACGTTCCGCCGTTAACGCTGCCAAAGCCGACGTCGACGGCGGACGGTTCACGTCGATTACGCGCGCGTAAGTTCTCGTTTCCGGATTCAGATCTACGGTTACGATCAAACAGAAAAATAATCGTGAAATAATTCGATTTATCGAGCAAATTTTGAATGAACTTGTACGTGTGCGTGTATGCACGCTGTGTCTCGTCATGTGTGTGTATCAACACGCATTACGTGCAACGAATTGTTGTTACACATGCATCGGAATGCGTGCTTGCACAACTGAAATCACGCAGATTAGGAATTTAGAACAAATTAACAATCTGTTACATACTTATATCACATGCATTCAGTAGTACAACATGTAGTGAAACTTGTACTCACCAGGAGGAGGAATAGCATGACTGATCATGAACGGATGCTTCTGATGATTCGGAACCAGATGCCGTTGAACAAATGTCAGAGGCGGAGAAGACAACAGATTCAACGGAAAACGCGTCGAACCAGCAGCTGCCGTCGGTACCGGCGCTGGCGGTGGCGGCGGCGGCGGCGGTGGAAGATAGTTCTCCGAGCATTTCAAACTCAAACTCAAGCCTAAACCTAATACATCATCCTTCTCCGCCATTGATTTTGAGTGTTTCTCTCTCTAGAACCTGTTTCTCTCTCTAGAAATCGTTGACAGAGGGACAAAAGAGAGTGATTCCAATTGGTTTTTGGTTTTTGGTTTTTTCACTGCCTTTTTATTTCCGTTTGCTGGTTCAGTCCTTAAATCACTGGGCACATCACAGAGAGGATACCAACACCTATATGTCTACATACATATATATAATGTGTGTATCTATAGGATGAGAGAGAAACAGGGTGGTGATATGTGCAATCATGAAATGTGTCAGGGATGGCTCTATTGGCACAATGATGATGATGGGATTGAGCTTTGGCTTTTGCTTCAGCTTTTGCATGGAAGAGAGAGAGAGAGAGAAAGAAAGAGGAGAGAGAAAGTATGTATTCAGAAGCTTAAAGGTGGTGAATGCTTTATACATGACAGTAATTGTTATATCCACAATAACTATGCTTTAGTGAGTTGTACTTTATGCATTAGTAGTTGTGATTTGTTCTGGAACTATGAATCCTGGACCTGGAATAGAGGTTATACATTTTAACTACGGTTGAGTTAGGTTGACTAATGCATGGGTTAAGACTTTCCTTTCAGCCAGTGTAGTCACTATCCCCTTTCTTCCTAAATAAAAACGATTGAAAATATTTATTTTTTATTATTCAGAAATGACCAGAGAAATTAGAATCTGAAATATTTAAAATATTTTTAAATTCAGACAACATTTACAGTTCTGGTTTTATATATAAACCACTGAATATAGTCCGCGCGTTGTGTAGTGGTGAAACTTGAAGAAAAATACAGAGGGGCGTAATTTTTTTTCCTATCAAACGGGGCGGCACTTAATAATTAAAAACCATAACAGTTACCTACACATATTTAATAATTAAAAATATATTTTTTAAATGTTATAATTAATTAATTTATTTAGAAATAAAAATATAATAAATTGTGAAAAAAATTAGTTAAATAGTAATAAAAAACTAAATTTAAATTTGCAGAAATAATTTAACATTTTAAAAATTACAATTATATTTGTTAAATAATAAAAGAAGTAAAAAAAGAAAGAACAAAAAATGTATAAGGAAAAAATAAATAAAAATTATAAAGAAACTTTTTTTTAAATCGAGTTGACGTCAGCAAATGCGTTGTCTGTATTAGCTGTTGAACCACCTGGGGAGGGGGTTGGGATTCAAACTCGTGTCACACTAGTGAGGAAGGGGATGCTTACAACCTTGGCACTTGCCCATTCTTTTTCATCTACCTGCGTCATGCGTGCACACATATATATATATATACAAACGGATGTTAGCATGTGACAACCTCTGATTAGTTGATTAGTTGCTGAACTTACTAATAAGAGGTTATGGTGTAGTGGTTAAACTGACGCCTAAAGTATCAAGCGACCCGGGTTTAATCCTTGCCATCATCATTAATTTTTTAAGCATGTAAATGAGGTCTAATTCTTATACTGATGCACTAGGGTTTTACCCACGCCGATCCAGGGTATGAACCTCGGCTCTCCCTCAATCCCGGAAGGGGCCGTATTTGATGGAATTTTTCCTTGGATGCTCTCCAACCCTGACGTCAAGTGTGCCCGGTTAAGACAACATATTGACCGGAGTTAGACGAGACTCTCCCATATGACGGGGGGTGCGACGTCACAACATTCAACGTTCGCCGTCAAAAAAAAGTTGCTGAAGTTACTGATTTTATAAGAGAAAGCCAACAAAGCATTTTAAAGTATATATAATCTAAAAAATATATATATTGAAATATTATAAGATGACAAACTACTGCATTTGTTTTTTCACATGATAATCCTTATTTGGTCTGTAAAAAATAGTTGTTTTCATTATTAGCATGTTTTAATCAAATCCCTATCGTAATAAAATACTAAATTTTTTAACACTTGTCATTCTCACATTTAACTTCACATTTTTTCCTTCTTTTCTCTCATATGAAATACACCTCTCTTTTTTTTAAAAATGATTTATATTTAAAGAAAAATATTAATTTATTAATAAAACATATTTATTTTAAATTATCTCTTATTTTAAGAAACTTTAAAATTTAATTATGTAACTTTTGTTTGTAACTAAATAGTGATATAAGTCAAACTATAAAAATTAATGTATTCACCCTTGTAATATACGAGTTTTTAAAGATCTAAACGTCTTATTACTAAGTATATAGCGTTATATTTTATCAATGACTGTAATACACGGGTTTTTTAAATTACAAATTTATTATTATTAAATATATAATATTATATTATATCAACACGTGAAATACGTGAGATTTTAAGCTAGTTTGTTGTAAACGAAATCATATATATTATAATGATTTGAAAAAAAAAACTTTTAATAAAAAACTTAATTACATAGTGTCTTTCATGTAAATTATCCTAAAAAAACTTTGATGTTTCTCATGTAGATGTTATAATATAGTCTAGATATAAAACTTTTTGTTATTTAAGATTTTATAAATGTATAAAAATATACCGACAACCACACGTATTTAAATTATGTGTAACGAATTTTAATTATCCAACGCATAAAATTTATAAAACTTATCTTTTGTTATATTTTATGTAATTTTTTGCTACTTCAAGTGATAAAAAATTATTCAGCCGTTGAATAAATTTATTGATAACAAACTTAACAAACCAATACAAACTTAAATTCATTTATTTGACTGTAATTATTTTTTTAACATCCCATTAAACAGTTATTTTAAACTATGATTTTTCAACGTTTATTTAAAAGAATAAACTTCAAACATATATTTTTTTCACAATTATTCAGGGAAAACTTTGTTTTCTACCCTTTCAACCATATTTTCATAATTATTTACTTTTTTGATGAGTTAAATTTACTCTTACACTAATTATTTAAATTAATTAGATAAACTATAACATTTTTTTTTAAAGGAAAACTTCATTCACAAAAAACGCACAATTGGACCTCAAAGCAAGGACCAACCGGCGACCCGAAAAAGCAACTCAATCCAAGGGATACACATACCAACTAGACCAATCTACATCTTTCCATCTAGATCTATTACAAATCCAAAAGAAAGTCGTAAACTTGATAGTCTCAATGATCTCTATCGGCCTTCGATGCTTGTTGTTAAAGATGCGATTGTTGCGCTCATTCCAAATAACCCACATAGCCGTATACACAATACCTCTCAGTACATTTTTCGCTTTCTTGGTCAACGATTGGGCTTCCGGTATCTTCAAAACATCTGCAACATCAAAGAGTAGGTTCGGAGATAAACGACACCACTTCTCAACTCTGTACCATACTTCTTGGATAAACAAACAACCCGTAAAGAGGTGTATCTCAGTTTCTACTTCGGCTTGGCAGAATGCACAGCATGTAAGTTGTGGTCGAACACCACGTTTTATCAGCTCTGCAATTGTAGGAAGCCGTTTTAATGCCGCCCTCCAAACCATAACCTTACACTTGAGCGGCACCCATACCTTCCACTTTATCTTCGGGATTTGACCAGCCACGTTTGTCTCGAACAGCATACTTTTTGCTGACTTAACAGAGAACAAACCATCCGGTGCGAGCTTCCATTTCCAACTATCTAAACCACCCTTCCAGTTAAATTCATGAATCTCAGTTAGAAGCTGGAAAATTTCTGAGACTTCTGCAGCCGTATTCGGGATCGAGCTCCACTCCCATGTCAAAGTCTTAATATTATCAGTAACCGAAAGTCTGTCAGACACTTTAACCCATTTATATCTTTCGAGTTTGAAGAGATTAGGAAACGCTAATCTAAGTGGTTCGTCTCTTAACCACGGGTCACCCCAGAAATTAATAGAAGTACCTTCACCAAGATCACCACCGAAAAAGGAATTGAATGTAGACCCGTTTGGAGTTTTTTTCTCGCCTACTTTAACTATACGTTTCCAACACCCATTAGACGATGCATTACACGGAAGCAAAGCCCACGGTCTACTATTGTCATGACAGCACATAATAATTTTCTTCCATAAACCATTTCCTTCGTTTTTGAATCTCCATGTCCATTTTAAAAGAAGCGCGTCATTGACATCTTGTAACTTAGACACTCCCAAACCTCCTTTCTTTTTAGGGGTAGTAACAATATCCCAAGAAACCCAATGTATCTTCTTCTCTACACTAGCACCCGCCCATAAGAAACGTCACATAATAGATTCAATAGACTCAATGACGGTCTTTGGAGCCTTGTAAAGAGAAAGATAATAGACGGGTAGGCTTTCTAAAACCGCTTTAATGAGGATAAGGCGACCCCCAATCGAGAGATTTTTAGCTTTCCATGAAACAAGCCGGTTGCGTATGACATCTAAGACCGGTTCCCAATTACCAACATGAGACATCTTAGCTCCAACTTGGATGCCAAGATATGTAAACGGAAATCCACCTCTTTTACAACCAAGAAAACCCATCATGTCGTCCACTTCGGAATTCTCCACACCAACCCCATATATATTTGACTTATGGAGATTAATACGAAGCCCGGAACAAATGTAAAAAATGCGAAGAACCCTTGCAATGCTTCGGATATTATCCTTGGACCATTCGCCCATAATTAAAGCATCGTCCGCATAGAAAAGGTGTGTTAATTCCATCTCATCATTCGAAAAGTCAACACCTTTAAAAACTCCGAGAAGCTTGGCTTTATCTAGGAGCCACGAAAGGGCTTCCATCACAATCAAGAAGAGAAAAGGCGACAACGGGTCACCTTGGCGGAGCCCCTTTTCACACCTAAAATCAAAGGTTGGCGACCCGTTTACTAAAACCGCAGCTCTAGAGGAATGACAAATACCTTTTATCCATTCGCACCAGCGAGGGTGAAACCCCATTTGAGACATAATATTGAGCAAGAAATCCCAGTTAACATTGTCGTAGGCCTTCTCGAAATCTATCTTTAACAAAAACGCCTTTTTCTTTCTCTTTTTCAACCAATCGATAACTTCATTCATCATTAAGGGCCCGTCTAGGATGAACCGACCCGAAAGAAAAGCGGATTGGGATTCGGAAATAATCTGACCCATTACTTTTTTAAGGCGATTAGCAAGGATTTTGGAAATCACCTTACTAATCATCCCAATCAAAGTAATAGGCCTGTAATCTCTAAGACCCAAAGGCGTTTTAGTCTTTAAATTAAAAAGGTTAAATATAAAATATAAATATTTGACAAGAAGAATAATATTACATGCGTATAATGTAACGAACGAATAGTGTTACATTAAATATTTAATATTTTAATGTGTTGACACTTGACAGGAGAAGGATTATATTATTATTATATTTTTTTTTCTATTTTAGTGCATATTTTAAAGATGTTTAATGTTGTTTATATTAAAAAAAGTAATTACGAAGGTATAGAAAAGTAAATTAAGTTCCAACAACTACTACAAAATATGAATCTTCTTTTTCTATAGAAACGGAAAAAGTATGTCTCTAACGTCACGTCATATTTAATTTAATTACTTTTTATTTAACATGAATCTCGAATTAAAAATATATTGCATTAATTTTACATTAACAAAATATGTCATGTTTATATATAATTTGGGACTAATAGTATAATTTTTTAAACTTGTAGACCATTATCATTTGGTGGTAGACTCACATTGATTAAATCGGTTCTCAGTAGTATACCACTCTATTTCATTTCAATGTTCAAAGCCCCTAACAAAGTAATAAAAGAATTAGAATCCATTCGGCGGCGTTTCCTGTGGGGTGGAGGCAACTCGCATAAGAAAATTCATTGGGTGACTTGGGATAACATTATTAAACCGAGAAGGAGGGGCGGGTTAGGAGTGGGAAGGCTCAAAACTATGAATTACGCCTTGCTTACTAAGTGAAAGTGGAAGGCTATAAAGGATCCTAATAGCCTTTGGGCTAGCTGCATCAAAGCTATTCACAAGACCACAATGGAAGACCGCAACTCGCTTCACTACAAAAATCGGGCAGACAACTGGGTAACAATCACCTCAGTTGATAAAGATCTCGGAAATGTTGGCTCCTCCCATAATAATCTGATCCGCAAACGCATTGGAGATGGAAAGGAATCTTCCTTCTGGAACTTAGCTTGGTTTGGTTGTGTTCCATTCAGAAAAATGTTCCTGTCGCTATACATCATCGATCGTAACAAAAAATGCCTCATTGTCGATCACATTTCTTGCTTGCCTTGTGGGAACGTTACTTTCTCGTGGGACTGGAAAAGAGGGTCAGTCTCTAATTATATGAAGGTTGAAATTAAAGAGATTGAAGGAATGATCAAGGAATACTTCTTCGCTGATGGGCCGGGCATGTGGGTGTGGAGGGCCGATCCTTCGGGTGTCTTCTCAACCGAGTCTTGTAGAAAATGGTTGGAAGATAAAGAGTGGCAGGATGCTGGGGTATATGTGAATTGGCTAAATTGGGTTCCTCTTTCGGTGCGATGCTTTATTTGGCGGCTCCTGCAGTCTCGTTTGCCGATGGCTACTGCTCTCCGGGCAAGGGGTGTCCCTATTACATCAGGGAGCTGTGCGCTGTGTCGGTTAGACCGAAGATCACACTTTTGTTAGATGTCCGGTTGCTAGGGGGTACTTGGTTCAAAATCTCTAAATGGTTTGACTTGGATGTCTTTGGATCGGCTTCTATATTGGATCAGCTTAAGCTCATAATGGTAGCTTCGGGATAAAAAAAAATCAAAAAAATTCGGGTTATAATTGGATATTGCACTTGTTGGGTGATATGGAAGACTAGGAATCAATGGCTTTTTTCAAATAAAAGCATTTTAGTGGAAAAAAGGGTGGAAGAGATAACTGTCCAAGCGTATTCGTGGATGGTTGCGAGAGGCGATAAGTCTCAATGTGCATGGGATGAATGGTGTGCAAACCCTACTTTAGGCGTTTGATTAGTCCTTCATAGTAGCTTTTTTGGTGTATTTCTTGGTTTTTGCCTTTGGGTTGTGTGTAATCGAGGTCTTTGTTAGTTTCTCGCTAGCTTCTCTATGAGTAATTCTTATTGTTGTTGGTAAAAAAAATCTATTTTTATCAATATTGTCATAATTACAAATTACGGACGAAAACATAAGGAAATAAAAATACTAAATTTATTTTAAAAGAGTGCAAGTTTGTTTTGAAATATACGATACAAATACTTTTCTATATCATTAAATAACTCTAACCTTTTTTTACCTAACGTTACTAAGATGCATTCAACATGTTTATTCAACTAAATGACTAAGGTTTGAGTTTCATGTGAAACAAATGTCTTAAAAACAATTATTCATCATCATAAAATTCAATGGCCTTTATTAAATCATCATAAAATATATAGTCGTATTTCTAATTAATGTGGATTTTTAATATTTATTTTAACAAACTTTAATTTATAAAATTGACTACTTTGCAATATTATTAGTTATTTTAAATTTAATGGCTTATTAAAAAAAATACTTTAAATTTAACGGAAAATAACTTAGGACTAGATAGTCAAACGTAATATTTTTAATGTTTGTTTCTGACCAAAATATTTTTACATTGTTTAAAAACAAATATTATGTGATGGGTAGTCTAATGATATTTTTAAAATATGACATTAAGTCTAGTTAACTAAAGATTCTTTATGTTAAACTTTATGAATAGTATTGGAAGGAGAAATTCATATGAATATATTAAATACTAGGTTAAAATCTCGTGTTTTACACGGGTTAAATAAATAAAATGTTATACATTTAGTAATAAAAATTTTATATTTTTAAAAACCAGTGAACCAGTATATTACATCGGTTGAATAAAATATAATGTAATTTGTTAACAAACACATTTGTCAAAATATGTTTTAAAAAAATATAATTTGTCGTGACAGTTATAAGGTCTGTTAAGTTAGTTTTTAAAACATTTTTTTCAACTGAGTATTATTTTTTTAATTTAACTGATAAATGTTAGTTCATATTAAGTTCATTTGATTGATGAAATAATAACTATTTATAATTAAATAATAAGTATTCGTAATTAGATTTATTAATATAAAGATTATTATTTAATAGGAGAGAAAAATAGAAAATCTAATATTTAATATGAGAGAGAGGAGAAAAAATAAAGATGAGGAGTAAGCAGATAGTGACACGTGTCCTGAAGAGATTTTTATTTATTAGAATAGTAAGATTATATAAATTAATCAATATTTACTAATTTTTTTCTTTTTTTAAGGCAAACATCAATACCATAAAACCAACGATTAGCAATGGCTTGCACCAAAATAAGATTTTATGTCCTGAACCTTAAACCCTAAACAATAAATAACATCTGAAAGTTCAAAAAGTGACCCACGTCATTTTATTATAATTAAATCTAACCTCAATTTCCTATAAAAGCTAACAAAAGATCGGTGTTTTCAGAACCGGACAAGGAACCAGTCATATAACCGGTCCAGTTGTGCTTAGTTGAACTGCTTTTATTTAAACCGACCGGTTACCGGTCGACCGGGTCTGGGTCAGACCGGATTTCTAACTTTTTTGTTCTTTCAAAATCTAATTTTACGATCAATTTAGTATTCCAGTTTGCTTTTTTTTTTATTTATTTAAACTTTCGTATTACATTAAAAATTTGAATTCACATCAAACAAAAAATGTTTTATATTTTGTATCTATATACACAATTTAAATTTTAATATTTTTTATGACATAATCCGGTCCGACCGGTTCGACCAGTAGACCTCTAAGGTGGTCGGTTCGATATCTGGTCCGGTTTTAAAAACATCACAACAGATGATTCGAAATGGATTAATGATTTTATACTCCAAGACAAGATATCATGAGTTTGTCACATACCCATGACCTAGTGGTATAATGTTTATCTCCACAAAAGTGATACGTATTCAAATAATTGTAGATGCAAGATTATGTGGTATTTTAAGTGTGTAAAAAATGTTGTAAAAAGAAAATAAGTTCGTCGCATAAGGAAAACCCTTTATTTGCGTGAGTACTTTTACTAGTTGTTATGAGCACGTGGACGCACGTCAAAACGTATGGACGCTTAAGGATTTGCTTTAAAATGCGAACTAACTTTTTTCTTTACTGGAAAACACACATTTTACCTATTTTATTTCTAAAATCATTACACATACACTCCTACACTTCGCATGATCTCAACACACAACCATTTAGTTAAGAAATATACTACATTAGCTGAAAATCTATTTTACTACATACACGAACATGTCGTGAATGAACTCTAATTATCTCATATAATACTGATTTACAAGTTAAAAAAATAATATATAATAAACAAACAAACATATATAATAAAATCTCACTTATTACAAACTAATAAAAAAAATGTGACAAAATATTCCTCTACTCTAGTACTCTCACTAAAACCATAATAATAAGTTTATTTTAAGTTGTTATTATTAACTTTTTTTTAATATAAAATTAGTAATTAAAAGTGTATTTTTTATTTCTTTTTAAGAACATGGTTTTCTTGAAATCTTTTTGGCTACATATCTCCTCGTGGAGAAAAGCGGCTTTTGAGTCGTTGACCGACGACCAAAAGAGTATGAAGGATAGGATGCTCTTCCTCGTGAAGGGAAATCCCCCTAACTCCTCACGCGCTTCTACATGCACACGCGCTCCATCTCATCATCATCATGATCATCATGTTCTTTGGTTTGGAACCCATGGGCCCCCTACCTGCACGTGTGCCCCCTTTTGTCATTTAACCCTATACAATATATGTTTATTATAACTTATAGAATTAATTACACGGATGGCCCCTGTGGTTTGGTCAAATTATGGTTTTAACCCCTAGGATTCAGAAACTATAACTTTGACCCAATAGTTTGCACGATTGTAACACCCATGGCCCCTGAGTTGGATGTCAGTTAACTCTTCTGTTAAGTTTTTCAAAAATGCCCAAAATACCCCTTAAATTAAAAAGTAAATAAAATCCCCACTTGTCTTCTCCAACACAACTACCACCATCGCCACTGCCGGTGACACCATCTCCGGCTCACCTACCACCACCACTGTACTCAAATCGTCGTCCTCCCCGTCCCACCATCATCTCTGCCATGAGTCTTCACCGTCTGACCCGTTTACGCTGTTGAGAGACCCAACCAGCCATCGCCTCCGCTGCTAGGGGCGGAACCCTAGCATCCGTCTTCACGAATTCTCAAACTTAAATCAACAAAAATTCATTCCATTTACGATCGGTCAAGAACTTGTTTCCCCCTTTTCACGATCGACGCATAGGGCTTGGATTCCTCCTCCAATCGACAGCATTTTGGATCCTTCAACGATGTACCATTTGGAGAAGCACGATTTGATGCGATTCTCACAGGTGAGTTCGAGGTCTGGCCGTTCAAGCATTTCATCAAATATGTTGTGATCAATCAAAGGTTGTTCACCAAATCTGGATTTCGGCTTGGAGTTAATCGATCTAGCCAAGACGACCCAGATTTTTAAAGTCCGGCCTCCATCACTTCTTCAACCTTAAGACCCTCACAGTACAATAACCCATCTTCTTTCTTGGTGAAACAATGCTGAA
Organism: Smallanthus sonchifolius; assembly: GCA_023525975.1. Classification (NCBI taxonomy): domain Eukaryota; kingdom Viridiplantae; phylum Streptophyta; class Magnoliopsida; order Asterales; family Asteraceae; genus Smallanthus; species Smallanthus sonchifolius. The sequence continues at coordinate 1,838,329 of CM042042.1, forward strand.
ATTTGTGGGTTTCTATTGGGTTTTGGGATATGACTGCTCGGATATTGAAGGTTTTGAAGTTGGGTTTGAAGGAAATTAAGGATTTGGGGGTGATTGGTTTTTGACGAGTGTTTTAGGGTTTTAGCGAAAGAAAGTGATTGGAGCTGGAGGTGAGAAGAAGAAGCAACAGCTGCCATTGATGAGGGTGTAGAGTGAAGGCAGAAAGTAATGCAGTTTGAAATAGGGGCAAGGGTTTTCACGTGTGAGGTGGCAATTCATGGATGTTTGGATGTGGGGTCAGGTGGTGGCTAGTGGTGTCAATAGGAGGTGGTGTGGGTGGTCTGAGACATGTTGAAGAAGGAGATGGATTTAAGGGTTAGGGTTTGTGGAGTAAAGATATGAAGTGGAGAAAACGAAGAGGACGAGATGATGAAGGTGAAGGAGGCCGGAGGCGGTGGTGGTTGTCGCCGGAAATGGCGCCGGTGGTGGTTGTCGCCGGAAATGGCGCCGGTGGTAGTGGTGGAGGACAAATGTTGAAGAAGATGAAGTGGGTTTTGATTTAGGTTTGGTGGGTCTCACATGTGGTATCAGTTTAATTTATGATGTTTTTTAATGTAAAGGGTATTTTAGACATTTTACACCTATTTAACGGGCAAAGATAACTGACATCCAACTCAGGGGCCATGGGTGTTACAATCGTGCAAACTATTGGGTCAAAGTTGTAGTTTCTGAATCCTAGAGGCCAAAACCATAATTTGACCAAACCACAGGGACCATCCGTGTAATTAATTCTAACTTATAAGTTAAACTATAGTTATTATCTACACCCAATTGTAATCACTTTTAAATAAGAGTATAATACTATAATTTTAAAATGAAAAAATCTCTAAAATATTTTTATTACATCTTTTCACAAGATCGGTTCCGTTTGAACCTTTTTTTTTCGATGTGTTGTCCGATTACGTTTGAAAAAAATCTGACGATATTTAATATTTAAAAATTCGATAATGCTTAAAAATATCCGACGGTGTTATAGCGTCATCCAACAGTGTTATACTATATTCTAAAGGTGTTTGAAAAAAGTCCAACGGTATATGTTGTTTGAAAAAATCCGATAGTGTTTGAAAAAATCTGATGGTGCTATATCGTCGTCCAACGGGGTTTCTAAACAAAATTTTACCTCAATGGTTTTGTAAAAAATAAAATAATTTTTTTTTGAAATTTTTTTTAATGATTTTATATAAATACATTGAGAACTTACATCCAAAATTTTGTAAAAAGAAATACTGCAAGATCTGTCGGTGTTTACAAACATACCGACGATCTGGACACGTGGCGGGTTGTATTTGGCTGAAAACAACATCGTACGACCATGTTATACCATCGGTTTTGAAGGTATATAAAGGGACATTTTCAGAAAAAATAAATTAACGGGGCAGATTATGGGACAAACAAAGTAATAAGGATATTTTAAGGACTTTCCATTTCAAAATATATGTGAATAAACGTTTATATTTAGCTTAAGTCGATTATTGATTTGTAAATATTTTTTTTTATATTTACTCTTAGAATGATTTTTTTGTTCTATAGTTTTTTAACACTATGTCCCATATTTTGAAGATCAGATAGTGTTGTATTTTTATAGACAAACAAAACTTACTTATGACCGGAAGAATATATTATGTTATGTAAGATGTAAGATTGTTATTATAGATTCCACAAAAGTAATCCTATATGTAGATATTGTATTCATTTGATTTCAGTAATTCTAATCGTTTTAATTTTAGTGATAAATCATTCCAATTAGTGACGGTTTGTTCTATTTGGAAGTTTTGAAACGAAGTTATTTTTGAAGGTACTCGTCCGACTTTGGCCCAGCTCTTTGAAGACTTAAAAACTCCCAGCTATCTATGGGCGAAATAGGCTGGACATTGGATCCACTTATTGGAAGAATTTGTATGTTTTTCGTTTTTAATTCTTGTATTGTTTATCTTTGTTGAATTCTGGTTGTAATAGTTGTTTTTTCTCCCTGCTAGTTGAGTTGTTTTTATAAAGTTTCTCCTTACAAAAAAAAGAAGTTTTGTAATCGTTTTATTGATTAAATATATTATTAATTTTTTGGTGTAAGTTATTTGATATCTTTTTATTTATTTATTAAGTATCACAATTCAAATATAAGATTATTGTAACTTATTACGTATTTTGTTCGTTTGTATGACTATCTATATTGTATCCATAGCTCTTAATCATAAATAAATCACCTTACACTATATTATGGATTTTTTTAAAGATGAAAAACTAAGAAATATGAACTTTAGCCAGAAAAAAAATATATAAAACTTTTAACTATAAATTAAGTACACATGTATTTTAGCAACAAAAACAAATAATAATACATGAGTGAAAGTTGATACGCGATAATGTTTTTGTCTATGATACACATTTTACATGAATAAAGTATTATGTGAGCAAAGAAGATACACAAGTGTTGAGCCATGTATCCCAATACTAAGGTGTGATTATTTTCTAACATAAATATAGAGGTATAACATATAACATATTTAAAAAGAGAAAATTTTGAGATTTTCTCTATAATAAATCCAAAATATCTCTATCTTAGTGTTATGCGTGTGTTTTTGTTTGTTTTTCTATACGTTATGTTTATGGTCAAGTATAATATAAATATAATTAATTATGACACTGCCTAACCTTATGTATATTTATAACACATTAAAACTTTGTGTAAACTAATCCAGCATTTATATTACAGAAAATGTAGAGCATGCCTTTTTCATGATGTTATAAAGAATTATATGTTTTTAATTTATAAATTACGTTGCCAGTTAAGCCTGATTATAAATATAAAGATGATGTTTCATAATTATTGAGTAAACCAAGCATGATAGACACCGAATATTACGGTTGTTCAAGAAAAAAAAGTCATTGGACAAATATTATGATAACATTTGGTTAGAGTTTTTATATGAATAACCGAATCAATTAAACAGCGACAACAACTATTATAATAATAATAATAATAATAATAATAATAATAATAATAATAATAAATCCACTATAATGCCTTTCGAAAAGATATGGTGTTAGTGTCAAAAGCACTCTAACCCGAAAGAAAAACAATTCCATGTTAAAGGAACTATGGTTATTATGGGAGGTTTTGAAGGCATGTAGGGTGGGCGATCGCATATGGTCATATTCTAAAGGGGTCCTAAAAGAAGATTTTCTCATTTGGGTACCGTAGGTCGATTAACATTTATAAAAAAACGATATAATCTTATTAGTAATTACATGTTTATAGAGGAGATCCAATAAGTTTTTTTTTTGCTGAAATAGTGTTTTTCATAAAATGATATTGTAGAGGGGCCCAATAAAAAAGTTGTTTACTAATTAGGTTAAAATATATTTATTATTTAATATTTATTTTTTTAAAAACAAAAAAAAAGGAGATACATTACGTTATTGGCGATTGTGATTGACGTCTGAGCTTCCTAGATTTCTTGAACCCAGCCCGGAAAAACCGACATGTTTCTTTCTTAATCTCCTCGGGGTTCGATGACCAGGTCCCGTTAATATGAATACCTTTGACCCTGTTGGACGCCAATATGGAATTGCACATACCATGAAAAAAGAGGAGTTTTCATCCCCTTCCACGCCCACTGAATTCTGTCTTTTTATCCAACATCATCGATTTTTCTTTTCTCCATCCCAAAAGAATACGCTTGATATCCATCCTTTCTTTGCTTTCATCATCCTTTAGCTCAACTAGATCCAAAGTATTTAACTCGATTCTATAAGAGTTTGTCTTTTCTTCATCAATTGCTTGCTGCTCCCCATTCCACTATTTGAGAACAATTTTGACATTTTTAAACCCCATTTTTATCTATTTTAAATTAGTTTTACTTAAATGTTCCATTGAAACCTTCTTTTATCTATTTTTAATAGTTGGAGTAAATCGAAATCCCTTTTTATCTAACCGGATACGGCGGGGGGAGGTTGGCCGGCAATTCCATGTCTTTGGCGAGAGGCACATGACTTTATTTAATGTAAAAAATAGACGGACTTTGGTGTAGGGATGAAAAATGCAAACAAATTTAAACATAAATGATAATTTCTCTTATTATCTTAGTTTAAGTACGAAATATTAAATTTGATTTAAACATAAATGACGAAAAGTGTAATTTGTTCTTTTATGAACAACAAAAAGACGATTTGTCCCTCACGTGAGTGGCATATGGCTTCATTTAACGTTAAAAATGGACGTCTGTTAGTGGAAATGACGAAAACTGTAAACAAATTAAAACATATAAGACGATTTCTATAATTTCCCCAGTTTAAAAATTATTAGTTAAAGAAAATAATAGTTATACTAATAAAATACATCTATTTATCCTTTATTATAAAAAAAAATTAAAATCTAATTATTATGTAACTTTTATTTCCAATCAAATAGTAAATGAAAGTTAAATCACATAAAATAATAATTAACATATTTCACCCCCCGTGTGTATTACACGGTTGTAAGCTAGTTATTCTATTAATCTGTGATTAGGAAATAGTGATGATTATCATTGAGTTACACTTTTAAAATTATTAGTCAGTTCTTTACTTAGTAGTTGGTAACAAGCTTATTCAAACAGAATATAGTAAATTTAAAACCTAAAATACGAAGTAAAATCGAAAAGGGATGTCACGTGGGAAGGTGGGGCAAGGTGTCACGTGTACACGTGCGATGCATGTGATATGCACGTGGGATGCACTTAGGCCTACTTAGCACTCGTGCGCGTCACAGTGTCGCTTTCTTTCAAGACACACACCGTTGTGTATAATCATTGGATACTATCTTCTTTAATTCTTTTATATCCTTTGATGACCTTCTCCCATACGCTTTTCATTTTAATTTTAATTTTATTTATGTGTAAATGAATCGTGTCGTTCGAGAGCTATTCAAGATTAACTCATCAAAAACTTGATTCGACCTGAGCTTACTCGTTAAAATATTCAGTTTATTTGGTATTTGATGATGACCCATGGTGATGTCATAATAGAGATTCTCCGATCTCCTTCGATGAGATCCTTCGATGTCCAGCTTGTGATAGAGATATTATGAGTATGGTGTTCTTGCTTACTTTTCTCGAAACATACATGATATGAGAGAACATCGTGTACGTTTGTTTTGTGCAATAATTCTAGGTAATGAACGTAAAAGAACACAAACGAACACAAATTCATTTGAGAATAAAATCAACATTTTTCATCTCAAATTAACATTACACAAAATCCATCAAAAATAAATTATGAAGTACTTGGTAATTAACGTAATTATCTACATATACTTGACATAATTTAATATAACCACAATTAGCCAATATTTTTAACTGATAAACAAAATATAAAAAAACTTTAAAGACTAAACGAACATAAACGAATACATTACCGAACATAAATGAATGAACGCGACCTCTATTCAAGTTCGTTCATTTAACTAAATGAACGAAATTTCTTGTTCATCTTCGTTCATTAATGAATGAATATAAACGAACCTCCCACCAAACGGTTCACGAACTGTTCGTTGAACGTTCGGTTCGTTTGCAGCCCTACAACCCATAACACAAGTCATTGTAACATCCGACCCCCACGGTATAAGCCATCATCGCAGCCATTGTTACCATCCCAAATGGTGGACTGAAGCAAACCTAGAAACCCCCTGAAGAAAGTTGTGAAATCAGGCATCATCAAAAAGAAAATGACAACAACCGATGATGTCGGGGGAACCAAAGTTTCGGCCACTGTGGCATCTCGCCAAGCCTTCGTTGGTGAACCACGAATCATCAATAGAAGATGCAGCTGGGTCACGCAAGTAGCGCCCACCCATGCTCGGACGCCGGACCCATGACCTAAACCATGACCCAACCCATGTCCCGACGCATAATATAAATTTATTAGTTACATATATTTTATTTTTCATAAATTATTTATCCGTCTACCAAACAAAACAAAGTAATGATTTATTTCATTATTACGATAGTGCAACCAAACATGACAAGGAAATTATAATGGTTCATTTATTTCCCTTAATCATTTCATTCATTTGTTTATTCCATTATCTTATATCAAACAAACCCAAAAATCTTTTTTGATATGTTAGTAAAATATTTAAATGTTTAAAGTAATTCCAAGTACCTAAATACACCCATTTCTCCTAATATTTTATATCAACAAATTTGAAGTGATGCATGTAAGTTGAAAATGTTTTTCTAACTTGTAATTATACAATATATTAATACTTATCAAATGGGGCAGGGGTTTTGGTGGCATCACATGGTTTGAGTTGGGGCATTGAAACCAGGAGAATGTTCACGTGCAATGAGGGGTTCGTCGTCCGTTGCTAAGCATGTGCATAGAGAGATCTCAATAATTAGTAATGTAAAATGACATCAATACCCTCAATTCCCAATCTTCTCTAATCATTGGTTTCAACATCGGATACTTCACTCGTGCCCCAAATATTCTTTCTTTATTGTTTGTTTATTGTCAAATTACACTTCTACCCCTCCACACACACTCTACCTACATACATCTCTCACTCTCGAGTCTCGACTAAAATTAACTTCTAACAAGTTTTAAAACCGACCACTTGAATCTTGAACCGTTGGTATAATCGGTTCAAGATTAGTAGTCCAGATACAAATTAAAGCATATGTCTTTATATAAACAGGAGTTCACACAAAACCAGTAAATACTGATTTTAGGGTAAAAAGAATACAGTATAGTTAAATATTGACGAAACTAGCATTCTTTCTATTGGTTTTTTCTAATATATAATAATGGTATATTATCGTGACGAATTGAATGATATCGATTCTACAATAAGAAGGAAACAAAAATGATAGAAACATACATTAAAGGTTTGCTTCCATGTTATTGAATTTAGTATTTAAAGGAATAAGGTGGTCCCATTTCATTTTCTATGTGAATTTCGTTCTTCAAGTAACTATGAATACTTTCTAACTTTGGATACTTAACAATCATATACGGACACTAATCAATAACTTTCTTTTTTATCTTGTTCATCATATCATAATTCCTGATGAATTCATGATGCTACATCGTTTTAAATCATCATACTGTTTTAAAGATGTTGTTAGTGATGACGTATGAACACGTAGATTCCACGTCTTACACTTGAATGATTATGATTTCTCCCTCTTGCAAACCCATATTTAAAGTTCTCTCTCTTCTTTTCTTTTCTTTTTGTCACCTTTTCTATCCACTCAAAAACCTTCCCAATCTTTCATGATGTCAAAGTGAAGAAAAATCAGCATGTTTAAAGTCACTCTCTTCTTTTTATCCAAAATCGTTCCATCTTTTTTTGGTCTAATGATGTCAAAAGCAAATGCAAAGAGACACAATGTCAAAACACATAAGTACACTTTGGTGAGGTTCTTCTATGGTGTCTATTTGACTCTACAGTCTTTACCTTTAGAAACCCTAATTTCAAGGGCCCACTTAGGCGCATATCAATGATATGATATTTTGATTATAAGGATATAAATAATTTAAAGTAGTAGTGTTAAATAATAATTAATAAATAATAAGCTTTGATATGATTGATTAGTCAATCTTGGCGGAACAAATCATACTCTAGTTAACCCATGCCTAACAAGAACATCATGAAAGTCCACATGCAACTACTAAAAAGATGTGAACTTTAACTATTGTTTTTTTATATTTTATAAAGATAGGAGTCAATTCCAACTTCCAAAGACAGGTGATATGTTTCAATGTGTTAAAAATTACGGTTTTAATTTTAATATTTTTAAAGTTACAGGTTTAGGTCTAAGTGTTTGCTTAGTTGTAACACTCTTGATCTTTAAATAATTGGAGTGAACAGCCGTTAAAAGACTCCTGTCAAACTAAAGTGAAAAGTCCAGTTTACACTTTAGCTTAAAAAGATAAATAAAAATGAAAGAAAATATAAAAACCTAAACCACCTCACCCCACCCCTTCCCTTACTTATTATTCATTTGGGCATCTTATGATTCACCATCTTCTTGGTCGGCATTTCGATTTCAATCTTCATCCTCCACAGATTGAATGATGTCCTGCAGAAAGAGATTTTGTCAATCACTTTCGATCTTTAGGCGAATTGGGTGGTAAGTAGACATATCGAACCAACACCAATTTCAAGTGATTTCGTACAGTTTCAAGCGTTGGTTTTTTGTTCAAGCGATACGGGTTCCATCGCGGTTGTTAGCGGTCGCAATGATATTTGTTTTGTCACCAAAATGCATACAAATTTAAATTCTTTAATAAATTTCAATTTCTTTAAAATTTTAAATCCTTTTAACAAATTTCAATTTCAAATTCAAATCAAATTCTCTAAAGAAATCCGTGAACCAAACACTCTAAACTCAAACAACAAAATAAAATATCAATATTACATAGAAAATAATCTTAAATTAAATAATAAACTTGTTGGAAATTTGTCATTTTTAGAAAATTAGTTAAAAAAAATCGATAAATAATTTCTTATTAATTTAAATAAATAATAAGAAAAAGTTTTAAGGTGCAAAATTCATACTGCTTACATAAATACAATATTGAATTAAGTTAGTTATCCGAGTTTATTTGAAACTTGTTATAATATTTTCACTTAAATAAGACAATAACTTTCTTTTAGCGAATAATTATCCACTAATCCATACCGGCAATTTGACCAATGACGGTTCTAACTTTCACTTTGTTATCAATGGTAGTACCGAGCATAATCATCATAGCTTTATTTTGGTTATTAATCAACTACATAGTTACTTCCCAATTTTCATATGTTCATCTTGTTTACCATGCATATACATTGTTCTAATTTTGATCAGTGGTTTGATTTATTTATGTTTATTTAACAAAACCTCTTCGGTTTTGGTTGTCATTGATGCTACCAATTTATGATATCTATGGCCTTTGTGGTTTATAAACAAAATGACCACTGTGGTTGTTTCACATATGCTTGATTTAATTGTTTCATCTTGCAGTGCACAACTTTTGAATGATTTAAGTCAAGAACTGAAGTTGTTTCACATGTGCTTAATTTACTTGAGTTTCTTTCAAATAGTTTCATATGAAACAACAATATGTTGGAAGTTTTTATAGATAACAAGGTTTGTTTTTCCCCTAAATTTGGAGAAACCTTTTGCAGAATCACAGCAGTTTGCACCCACCATGCCGCATTGAGACTCTTGAAGATGGTGTTGTGGTTCCACTAGGATGGTCGAGAAAGCAACCGAGCTCAAGATGGAACTTTTGATTAATTACCTTGTTCTTTTATCGTTTGGTTATCTAATATAATAAACTAAGTTAATCTTTTTCACATATAAGTAAATTTTAGCGTTAATTGTGTGATCAAGAATGTAATTAGTCTATAGTATAATGTTAGCCTTAATTGTGTGATTTCTCAACTGTTATTAGGGCTGTTTTGCAGATGGTGTTGTGGTTGTGGACGACCAAGAAAGCGACTGAATTCAAAGGTGAGAACTTTGTCGGCGATTTCTGAGGCTTGGGGCACAATGCGGTGCACAAGTCTAATAAGGGGCTTAATTATTTTCTGAGGCTTGGGGCACAAGGAAAGGTTAAAGACTTTCTATGCAAGTTTGGCTATGTTGTTGGGGCTTAATTATTTTCGTCCTATTGTTTAGCAATCCTAGCATGTATTGGTTAGTCTGTATAAACCGTGTTAGGGTTATTCATTATAATCAAGAGTCAGATTTCTTGGTTACTAATAAACGAGTTTGGGTTTTAGCCAAATACTGTGTGTTATACCAATTCTTATCTTGAAACTTTTATTTACACCGGCTTTTATTGTTTGTTTATTTGTTATAACAAACAGAGTTATTAGAGGTGACTTATGTTCCAATTATTCTGTTGCTTCTTGCAGGCTAGTTTACTATACAATGAGTATATTGCTTACAATGTGAACCTTATCAGGCTGTGCTAAGTTTAGTAACTTAGCAAGCGATTATCCTCCATACAGTCTGGTCAACCAGGTTATTGCAGTTGCTGCATTGGATACTGTTAGGGCTGACAAATTTTGACACGGACCTGTTAACACGACACGACACGACACGTAATTAACATGTCCCGTGTTTGACCTTAACAGGTTTCGTGTCTTAAACAGGTCGACACGTTAAGGACATGTTAAATTCATGTCTTAACAGGTTAAAGACAAGTTAACCTGTTAAGACCCGTTAGGGACATGTTAACACTTCACATCCTATTTTCATCTAGATTTTAGGCCGATTCCATTAATTAAATTCGCATTTATTGGTTTTTGTTTTAAAAAGATTTTGGATTTATTATGTTAATGAATGTTATGATTGGAATTTTATTAAATTTTGGCATTTTTTCTTTTATTACATATGTTATATTTATCCTCTTTTTAAACAGGTTTCTAAACAGGTGACCTGTTTCTAAACAGGCCGTGTTCGTGTTTGGAAAAAGTGACACGATTAGTTATCGTGCCGTGTTCGTGTTGAACACAACATGTATTCGTGTCTTATCGTGTCGTGTCTTATCGTGTCGTGTCTGACATGTTATGCCAACCCTAGATACTGTTGGAAGTCAAAGCAGAAAAGTCTTTGTGGAAGTACAAGGACTGGAGTGGTAATTAGTCAGACTACAGGGACTAATTCTGTAATTTCCAAATTATAGGTTGTTGATTATGTTTGAAAATCAACAACCTAAAATTTGAAAATTACATAATGAAACAAACAATCTGTAATTTTCAAATGATTACGAAGAAAAACGATCTGTAATTTTCAAATTATTACAAAGAAAAACGATCATTCTTTGATCATTTTTCTTTGTAATCATTCTTCAAATTCGTTTGTAAGTCTTGATAATCGTTTGGTTAATAAGATTGGAAAACATCTGCAATGTGCATAATTTAGCTCTTTGAGGATTTAGTTACTCTAACAAACTTGCATTATCATCTTTGCAGCTTTCTCCATGTAACATCTCATCTTATGACATTAAAGTTTAAACTTTTGATTTTGTGTTCATAAATAACTGAAATTTATTTAATTTATTTCTCATTATATGATTTCTGTTCCTTTAGGTTAAGGATTTAACAGATCTTGACTTTGTGCATATGGATTATCTCAAGGATTCACAATGCATGTAACTTCTTTTCTTTTTCATGTTTATGTTTTTATGTCTGTCCATATACATAGATGTAAGGATTTCTTACATGACCTAGAGCTAGCATGAAATTCGTGGGCTTGGGTATAGTCTAAACGTGTTCAGGTTAGGGACAAGTCGAACATGTGAACTCGTTTAGCTAAACGGGTCAACTTACAAAACTAACAAATGATTGAAAAAAAACTCGAAACTTCATTGCGTTCATGAATCTTTTTCACAGTCTTTATGCAATTAATATGATCCGCGTGTTAACTCTTTCTTAACAATAATACTAGCAATTAACTGTTACAAGTCAAACCAGGTATTAAGTCACATTTTTACGGTTATGACCCTTCATCAAAATACACGAAATAGCATAAACAAAAGGGAAAAATACGAAAATGAACATTTGACCAAGAAAATACTAAAAAATGGACATCCTTATTTAGCCTATTGTTTCATGGACATTGTTCTTGCGAAAAGGCTAAAGACGGCTAAGCTAGCCGGCTAAAATTTCCGTGCCAACATTCCATTTGTTAGAGTACGAACCAATAATATGACGACACGTGGCAGACTTAGCCGTCTAAATTAACAGTTTTAGCCGTCTAAATAAACAGTTATAGCCGTCTATTAGACGGCTTAGCCTCCGAATTTTTTTTGAAAATTTTCGGAGGCTTCGCCGTCTAATAGACGGCTATAACTGTTTATTTAGACGGCTAAAACTGTTTATTTAGATGGCTAAATGCATTAGACGGCTATAACTGTTTATTTAGACGGCTATAGCCGTCTATTAGACGGCTAAGCCTGCCACGTGTCACATGCTTATTGGCTCGTACTCTGACAAATGGAATGTTGGCACGGAAATTTTAGCCAGCTAGCTTAGCCGTCTTTAGACTTTTCGTAAGAACAATGTCCATGAAACAGTAGGCTAAATAAGGATGTCCATTTTTGAGTATTTTCTTGATCAAATGTCCATTTTCGTATTTTTCCCTAAACAAAAACTTCAGGGGTCAAATTGACAATACTAGAAAAATACAGTGGCCAAATTAAGATTTTTGCCAATTTGAAGATAAGCCAATAAAAAAAAACCCTATCATCGTCTCCATAACCGATCTCCATAGACGGCTATAATTGTTTATTTAGACGGCTAAAACTGTTTATTTAGACGGCTAAATGCATTAGACGGCTATAACTGTTTATTTAGACGGCTAAAACTGTTTATTTAGACGGCTATAGCCGTCTATTAGACGGCTAAACCTGCCACGTGTCACATGCTTATTGGCTCGTACTCTGACAAATGGAATGTTGGCACGGAAATTTTAGCCGGCTAGCTTAGCCGTCTTTAGACTTTTCGCAAGAACAATGTCCATGAAACAGTAGGCTAAATAAGGATGCCCATTTTTGAGTATTTTCTTGATCAAATGTCCATTTTCGTATTTTTCCCTAAACAAAAACTTCAGGGGTCAAATTGACAATACTAGAAAAATACAGTGGCCAAATTAAGATTTTTGCCAATTTGAAGATAAGCCAATAAAAACAAACCCTATCATCGTCTCCATAACCGATCTCCATAGCTCTCAAATTCTGCAGTATGCTGATGCTCTCATCTCCACCTGTTCAATTCAAGCCTTCTTTTTCATCTAAAAGTAAGCATCTCTCTCTTTCTCTCACACACATTGATGATCGGAACTTCAATTTTTGAGAAGCACGCCAGGTCACTGATGAAATGTCTCAGAGAAAATTTACTTTAATTGGTGAAGTTTTGGTTTAGGGTTTACGGAATTGGAACTTAGATTTTGTGATTTAGTAGAATTAAGGTTGGGTTTGTAACCTAAAAGACTTTCAATTTGAAATTCTTAGCATTGCTTCCAAACACTACCTAAAGTTTGACATATGGTATTAACTTTTGATTATGGTTGATAGTAGGATTGTAAACGAGTCAAGCCGGCTCGCTAAAAGCTCGAATCAATTAATAAACAATAAACGAGTGTAGCCCCAAGCCAAAGTTGAGCTTGAAAAACTGCTCACCAACCGAGCTCGAGTTTTAGAAATAGAGCTCGAAACAAGCCGAGCTCGAGCTCTCTGTAAGCTAAACAAGCCGGCTCGGCTCGTTACACCCCTAAGTTGATAGGTTGATATTCAAGTTTTAAAGTGTGAAATTGATGTGTTGTACTGTTGTATGAATCTTTGAGGTAAGTTTGATTAGTGCATCAACTTTTATGATGAAGTTTACTAGAGGTAACCATTGAAACAAACAATTTCAATGTAGAACACGTTGGGTTTTAAAATGCGCGCCTAGGCGCGAGGTGACGCTTGAGGCGAAGGTGCTCGCTTTAGACTAGGTGAGGCGCACTTTCACACGAAAAAAAGGCATGAGGCGCTGTCTTGAGGCGCACTTTTGGTATGGGGGATGGATTTGTGAATCAGGATGTTGTACATATAGGTTAGTTAGATATTAAACCATATATAGAGCCTATTTATGTCTAAATTTTGGGTAAAAGATGCTAGAAACTTATGAAAAATATAAAATAAATTCGCCTCACGTAGGAAAAGGGGTTTGCCTAGCGCCTCGGCTAGGGACCCTATCGCTTTTGTGCGCCCTGCGAAGAGAACACATAATCGAGTTAGCAAATCGCTAGTCTTGAATCCTGACACAATTCTGGAGAGCAAGTTATTAAGTTAGCATGCTGCTGTTCTTGAATCTTGACACAAAAAGAAAAAAAACTGAAAGAAAATTGCAAAAAGGTTATTTTGATGAAGAACAATTTCATGTTTATCGCCCCTGCTGCTGCTGCTACTGCTACTGCTACTTATGGTTTAAAACATGTTATATGCAGATAAACCACTCACAGCTTTTGCAACCCTAGGAGAAATCTCCATTAATAAAAAGTATTTTCTCCAGAAAGATGAAAGGTAAACACTTCAAATAATTGTTTTCACTTCTTTTCTAGTTCTTTCAACTGATTTAATTTTGGAATATATTTGATGCATGGCTAGAGAACAGAATGGAAATATGGAGAATACGAAGCGCAGACTACTCCTTGTGTTTCTGGTCTCAACCGGCTTATTTCCAACTTTACCGTCTACTGCAAAAACAAAGATTAAGAATCCATATGATGAAAAACGCTTACTTGAACAAAATAAAAGGAGGCAAAGAGATAATAATGCACCAGATGACTTCCCGAGTTTTGTTCGAGAAGGTTTGTGCTGTTTTCTTTTCAGTATCTTTCTTTCATTTCCAGGAGTTGAATAAACTTTTAAATATGATTCAGGGTTTGAGGTTAAAGTTGTTGCATCAGACAGCTATGTGACACGTGACAATGGACTTATATACCGTGATTTTGAAGTTGGTACCGGTGATGTCCCCAAGTCTGGTCAGCAGGTTTTTCCGCTTCTTCTGTGTGCTCTTAGTTTTGCTTCATAAGATTTATTTTTAACTTGAAAATCAAATACTCTGTTAAATTAAAGTGGCAAAATGGGTGGGTCGGTCAAAATGGGCAGTTGTAGTAGGTCATACCGGTCTGCAAACTCTTTGTTCATTTTTGATAATCGATATCTTTGATTGCCTTTCAATATACACAACTACTCCAATATATAATACACTCAGACCTATCTAAATATGGACAGAGATTACAATATTCAAAACCCAATCATTTCCTAATTTGTTTCCTGATTCTAAGCACCTCAATTGATTCGGTGCTAATATACCCCCGCAGTCGAAGCAGGATGTTTACGGATGTTGAGACTGGTCCGGAAGTCGTCAAATAGGACAAGGGGTAAGCCTTTCGTAAAGATGTCGGCGATTTGATAGCGTGATGGAACGTGAAGTACTCTAACTTGCCCCCGTGCGACTTTTTCTCGTACGAAGTGGATATCCAACTCTATGTGTTTCGTGCGTTGATGTTGAACTGGATTGCCGGAGAGATAGATCGCACTAATGTTGTCACAATATACTAATGTGGCATGAGTGGGTGAGTGATGGAGTTCGACCAACAGATTACGTAACCAGCAAGTTTCTGAAACGACATTAGCAACGCCTCGGTATTCTGCCTCAGCGCTGGAACGGGATACTACTGATTGTCGTTTTGATGACCAAGAAAGGAGATTGTCACCCAAGTAGACACAATATCCCGAAGTTGATCTCCGTGTGTCTGGACAGCCCGCCCAATCTGCATCCGTGTAGGAGATCAAGGATTGAACTAAGGACTTGGTAAGGAATAAGCCGTGAGTGAGTGTTCCCTGGACATACCGTAAGATTCTTTTAAGTGCATGCATGTGTGTAGTACGGGGTGCATGCATATGCATGCAAACTTGCTGGACGGCATAGCTTATATCTGGACGAGTGAAGGTGAGATACTGAAGGGCCCCGGCCAATTGGCGGTATTGGGTGCCACCGTCATTGAGAGGAGAACCTGAGTTGGCACTAATCTTGCATTTTGTGTCAACGGGGGTGGCTGCCGGATTGCATGAAGTCATAGCGGCTCTTTCAAGTATTTCCATCGCGTATTTTTCTTGGGATAAGAACAAGGAATCTGGACTGCGTTTGACTGAGATGCCCAGAAAATAACTAAGAGGTCCCAAATCTTTCATTGCAAATTCAGCAGCTAATAATTTCATGAACGTGTGTCGTAGTGCATCCGAAGAGGTAACTAGAATAATATCATCGACGTATAGGAGAAGATACGCCGTGTGTGCCCCATGTTTATATATAAAAAGAGAATGATCACATTTGCTGTGACTGAACCCCAAGGTGTGAACATAATCGGCAAATCTTTGATACCACGCACGGGGGGCCTGTTTTAATCCATAAAGTGATTTCTTTAAGAAGCACACATGATTTGGGTACCGGGCATCCCGAAAACCTGGGGGTTGGTGCATGTATACGGTTTCATGAAGGTTACCGTGAAGGAATGCGTTCTTGACATCGAGCTGGTGAATGGGCCAAGAATGATGAATGGCTAGTGCAAGAACTGTCCGTATGGTAGCTGGTTTAACTACCGGGCTAAATGTTTCCCCACAATCAACTCCGACCTGTTGAGACCTGCCATCACAAACTAAACGAGCTTTGTATCGCTCTAATGTACCGTCAGATTTCAATTTATGTCTAAAAATCCACATACTACGGACCACATTCATTGAGGGATGCCGAGGGACTAACTCCCACGTGCTATTGTCGATAAGGGCCCGGAATTCGTCGGTCATGGCTTGGTTCCAATCCGGGTTACGGAGAGCATCCATAGGGTGACGAGGAAGAGGGGAAAGAGAGGTGGAAGACTGAAATGCGAAAGGTTGTCTTAGTTTTGAAATACCGGACATGCTACGAGTGTGAATAGTACGTTGTGGTGGAAGGGGAGGGGGGGCAGGAATAGGGGAGGGAGAGTTTGAGGGAGATTGAGATACTGGTTGGGTCGGGCCAGGTGTGGGGTGTGTGGGAGTCTGGTGGGGTTGAGTTGTAGGTAAGGTGGTGGTGTTTTGGGCCGTAACATTGGGGTTTGTGTGGCTTTGGGCCTGCGCGTATAAGTACGGATGGGGCTGTTTATTGGGCTGTGAATAGGAGATTGTGTAGGGCTGATTTGACTGTTAATTGGGCTTTGGACAGGAGATGGACTGGGAATGGGGCTGTTAACAGGAGAGGGGCTGTTAAGTGGGTGGGTTACAGTAGGTGTGGGACTGTTAACAGTAGAGGGCTGGAAATTGGGTGAGTTTGTAGCCCAAAGTAAAGGATTAGACTCAGATTACTCTGTTAAAAATTTGTAGGTATTAGGTGTAGGAGAATGGGTAGAGAAGGGGAACACGGTTTCATCAAAGATGACGTGTCGTGAGATAAACATTTGGTGAGTTGTAGTATCGAAGCATTTGTACCCCCGATGGTTTATGGGGTGGATCGATGGTTGAGTTTGTGAATGGTTGTGGAGGGGAACAGAGGGTAACATAGACAACCGAAAACCCGTATAAAGGAATAGTCGGGTGCACGGTTGTATAAAAGATGAGTAGGGGTGAGAAATTTATGTAGTTTATTAGGGAGAATGTTTAAGAGATATGTAGCATGTTGTAGGGCATGGTGCCAAAAATGTGTGGGTAGGGAGGAATGCGCTAAGATAGTTCTTATGATGTTGTTGATAGACCGGATTTTTCGTTCCGCTTTTCCGTTTTGAGGTGATGTATGGGGACAAGAGAAACGGAATTGAATACCTTTGGTAGCACAAAATGTGTGGAATGAGTTATTATTGTATTCCCGACCATTATCACATTGGATTGTTTTGATTCGATAATTAAATTGAGTTTTAATGAGATTATAAAATTGGACAAAAGTGGGAAAGACTTGTGACTTTTTGGCTAGAGGGTAAGTCCACAAAAAATTTGTTTTGTCATCTAAAAATAATAGATAGTATCGATGTCCAGTGGAACTCAAAACCGGGGATGTCCATAGGTCGGTATGTATAATATCAAAAGGTAAATATGTAAAAGTAGAAGATGAATTAAATGGCAGTTTAATCTGTTTTCCAACCACACAAGAAGAACAAACATGAGAGTTTTTAGTACTAGAAGTAAATGATAAACATTGTTTTAAAGATTTCAAAATAGAAACACCGGGGTGTCCGAGGCGGGAATGCCATAAATCTTGAGAAATGGCAGCAAAAGTTGACGGGCTGGTGAGTTGATAGGATGATTGTAGCTGAAGTGGGTAGAGATCTCCGGTGCTATTACATCGGAGGATGGGTGTCCGCGTCGGGAAGTCCTTCACATCAAAACCAAAAGGGTCAAATTCGATAGAAATATGATTATCAGTGGTTAGTTTACGAACGGATAAAAGATTTTTAATGAGGTGTGGAGCATGTAAGATATTGTTTAATTTTAGAGGGGGAAAAGGATATGAAAGAGTTTGATGTCCCGTACCGTGGATCGGAATTTTAGAGCCATTTCCTACAATTATATTCCGAAAAAGACCATTATTGATATAGGACGTGAAGTTACCTGGCGAGTGAGTCATGTGGGATGTGGCACCGGTGTCCATGTACCAATTTTGATCTGGTGGGTTGAGGGCCATAGTGTGGAATGCCTGGTCAAGATCAGTAGGAGTGTAGCTTGTTTCTGATGCTGCATAAGATTGAGCAGGCCTGTTGCCAAGGATCCCAGGGCCTGGAGTTTGGGGAGGGATATGGGCCTGTCGGGCTTGGGCTTGTTGACTGTTGGGCTGGGTTGGGTAGGGACAGGGAGGATAGTTCCATGTAGTATTCTGACCTGTGGTCCATGAAGGATAGCTGGGTCGTGAGCCTGAGAATTGTTGCTGTGGGTATCCTCCATGCCCGCCAGAGTGTCCCCCGCGGCCCCTGTAGTTAGGTCTGCCTCGTCCCCGACCACCACGGCCACGACCTCGGCCACGAGGAGTGTAGTATTGCTGGTAATCGGGCTGATGTTGTGGGCTGTTCCGATAATGTGGTGGCTGTGTGGCAGTGTGTAAGACAGTTCCTACCGGATGAGTACTGTTGGAAGCTTGATGAGACTTGCGGGTTTCTTCCATAATGAGGCGAGATCTGGCATCATAAAAATCAGGGAGAGGTTTTGATTGTTGGATCAGCATGGCTACCCCTTCATAATTTTCGTTAAGACCTGCAATTAATTGTAACACAAGACGTTGATTAGTAACTGGGGCACCAACGTTTGCAAGCTGATCTGCAAGCATCTTCAGGGTTTGGCAGTAGGAGGAGATGGAGGTATGGTTGTCAAGCTTGGTGGTTACAAATTTGTGCTCGAGATAAACGGCTCTTGGAAAATATTTTCCAAGGCAGCCCAGGCCTGGGCAGCAGTGGTGTTGGGTTTCAGAATGGTATGTAGCAAATCGTTGGAGATTGTGCTATATAGTCATTGAAGAACAATCGCATCTAGGCGATTCCAGAGGGTTACTTCTGCAGCCGAGACCACAACGGTTGCTTCTTTGTCTTTTTCAGCAGGGAGAATTATTTCAACAGGAGGTAGAACCGAGGGATCAATGTGGTCTGTTACTTGGAATGCACGGCAGTGTATTTTAAACAATTCTGCCCATGAGTTATATTGGCCACTCTCCATCTCTAAGGTGAAGGGGATGAAGTTTTTGATATTTGTTACGGTTATGGCTGGGTGTAATTTGTTTTCCATGGCAGCGAGTGTGAAGGGTGGACCAGAAGAAAGAAGCAGTGAAGGGTGAAGGACTGTCGACCAGAAGAAGGAAGCAGGGAAGGGTGGAAGAATGAGGGTTGCCGATCCAAAAAAAATCCAGGAGTCGGAGAAGAAATGATCGGCGGCTGCTTTAGGGTTTTTGGTATTTCAGAGTCAGAGAATGATAGGCTCTGATACCATGATAATCGATATCTTTGATTGCCTTTCAATATACACAACTACTCCAATATATAATACACTCAGACCTATCTAAATATGGACAGAGATTACAATATTCAAAACCCAATCATTTCCTAATTTGTTTCCTGATTCTAAGCACCTCAATTGATTCGGTGCTAATAATTTTTTTAATATTTAAATATAATTTTTCGAATACTATATTATTAGAATAATAATCTAACTTTTTGAATGAATTGTTTGTATGCATTGAAAATACGCGTTGGGTGGCTTTTGACCTGTTTGACCCATGTGACCCCCTTTTGTTTTAGCGTTTTTATTTTACTGTCTGGCCTCCTAGAGATAAAACACAACCTGGTTCTTAGTAAACGGTTGAAGTTTCTGCCTCTAGTTAAAACATACATGCAGTGTGTTTTTCCATAATGAGATGGTATTTCAAACGGTTGATTAATAATCTAATACAAATAATTTACTTGTAGAATCAATTTTCGCAAAGAGAGTATGTAATTGCAAATTTGCAACTTGAATAATCATTATATTGTGCAATGAATTAAACTGGATATGCTTTTGTGTTATTTGGTAAAGATGTGAGGTCTTTTTTGCAGGTGACTTTTCACTATATTGGTTACAATGAGTCTGGTCGTCGCATTGATAGTAGTTATCAACAAGGTTCTCCTGCCAAAATACGAATGGGCACCAATGCATTGGTCCCAGGTGGGTGTTTTTGCTTTTGACCTCACAGAGACAAACATCATACCACTCAAAACAACACATTTGATGCTCAAAAGTCAAAATATACTTCTGAGTTTTCATCTGATACTCAAAAGTTATTGACTTTTTAACTCAAAAGTCAAGATAACTTCTGAATTTTCATTTGATACTCGAAAGTTATTGACTTTTTGACTCAAAAGTCAAAATAACTTCTGAATTTTCATTTTATACTCGAAAATTATTGACTTTATGACTCAAAAGTAAAAAAATTGACCTCGTGTACTTCTCAAATTCAAGGTTGAACTTAAAAAAACAACTCATTTGGATTTTAGAACTCGAATATTGACTATTTTCTTGTGATGGAGGTGGTGTATTTCTTTTATTGTGATTAAGTTGATTTTGGTGCATGTCGGTTAATGTGACTAAGAAGGAGAATTGATACAGGATTTGAAGAAGGTTTAAAGGACATGAAACCTGGTGGAAAGAGGAGAATTATCATCCCCCCAGAACTTGGACCACCAGTGAGTTATTTTCCTCTCTTTTAATTTGACGTCATCATACAGGCCATATGGATGGCAAAAAACGGTTATACGGCCCGTATAGCCTCTGTTAGTGGTGTACGACGTCACATCAGTCGCTTTTGTGTCAGTCAGAAAGCTATACAGCTCATATAAGAGAAAAACACACCTCATACGTCTGAAATCTGAACAGTAGGGGTTTGGTGTCTATATAGCGGTGCCCTTATTAAAATATACCCATCAGTTTGTAAACTAGAATTATAAAACCCTTTTTAATTCATTTCTTAAAGACTGCTAATAACTTCTAACCATCATTTTAATTGTTATTAAGCTGTTCAGTTGCTTTCTAGTTTGACTTTCAAAATCTACATCTACATCTCTAAAAGCTCTAAAAGTCAACCCACAGTTTGAACTTACAAGTTACAATCACATTAAGATTTTAGTATTCAAGATCATTTATATGGCTTTATTATTTAGTTGACTCACAAAAGTCAAAACTGTGATGTGTTTGTAGGTTGGACCTTCTACATTTTTTAGCTCAAAACAGTTTGAAGTTTTTGATGTGGAACTGCTTGGTGTTAAGGACTGCACAAGGAGAACCATAGCATTTTATTCTGATGTTGTATGTGATTAAGTTGTGATCTTTTTTAGTTGTGCCAAAAAGACAGTTATTTGTACATGCCTACAGTTTGTAGAGTTAACTGACAATATTTTAGGTCTATATTGACAACAGAGTTTGGGAGACTGCCCATCTGGCCAAGATTTTTATTTTTTTCATTTGGGAGACTGACAATGCTTTGATATTTTTAGAATCCTTAGTTTGCAATCAAAGTTCTAAAATGATAAAGATGGTTGATGAATACAGTACACATTCATGAAAAAATAAATAATAAAGGCAATGGTCGATTCTGTCATACGATTGGTTCCAAGTTTTAAATCATCGGCCGGACTTAAATAAACCGACTCGCTTCGGTTTTGGACAGTTCGGTCGATTTCAACTGTTTATGAACACCCTTAGTACAAGTACTCAATGGAAAATCCTTTGCAAGTCACCTAAACATGACATTTTTTTCTCCCTTGCATGAATAACAAAGATATACAACTCAAATTATCAATATCTAATCAACCTATTCATGATTTAGATATATTTTAGTTTGACGGGTTAAATGTCCAACTGACTAATTATTCGGGTTTTTAACCTATTGTTCCATTTATACTTATTTTCACAAAATTTCCTTTGTATATCAAAATATCCATTTAAAGATTCTAACACGTTATAATACACATTTTAGACTAATTAGAACTGCAATTAGTCAAATTTTGACAAAATTGACCATTCTACCAATTTCTTGATTCTTCATATTTCAATTCCAAAATATTATTAAATCCTTCCTAATAGTGCTATAAAAACTGTCTAATCCATTGTTTGGTGTCTTGCTTGTCATTTGACCAAAATTCTATTTTGGACTCTGCTACCTTTTAGGCTGAAATATACCCTTTTCAATTTAAAAAAAAAACTTATATAAAATGAAAGATAATTTGAAAATGATATTATTCAACAATTTTTAAAAATAAAGAGATCTTGAATCTATTTGATTATAAAGTAAGAGAAATGATATACCGTTTTAAACTTTTGTTTTCGACACGTATCCATAGACTCAAAGAGGGGCAACTTCTTCGCCCTATCGTGTATCATTAAAAAACGTAATGATTTTTGGGTCAATTTCATATATACCCCTACAAACTTGAAAAATATCATATATACTCATCAAAAACTAAAAATATCATATATACCCTTACAAACATGTAGTAATATCATATATACCCATTTCATTAAAAACTATTTAAAAGATGACCATTTTACCCTTGTTTCTCTAAGCTTTAATATTTTATATTTACCAAATTTTAACATTGAAATTTCATATTTACACATTTTCAACTTTACAATTTTATATATAATCATAAAAAAATAGTTTTCTCAAAATACTATTTTGAATTTTTCTCATTTTTTTATGATTTAACAATTTTCTTTTATAGAATTAGCGTTTTGTAACTTCCTCGCAATTATTTCTTCTGAATCGATGTCTTCTGAATGGATTTGGAGAATCTTGATAGTCACCATCAATAATAAGAGAATGATTGATCTTTTACGTATTGGATAAAACTAAAAAATTAGGTTATAAAAAAAATCATATAATAGATATGTAACGAACCAAAATCCGGGTTTCGTTTTCAAATAAATAAATAAATATTTAATAAATATTATGGTGAAAATAATATTTATAAAATAAGTTGAAACAGGTGGGTTTCAAGTTAGTAATGGGGTTATACTAGTTTTTAACTAGTTTTGGAATGAAGTGGGTGAAATGGAAGTTGAGGGGCTAAACTTGTAAATATGGCAAATCTGTCATATTTGACTTATTGAAGTCAAAATTGACATTTTTGTTGAGGAAAGGGTCGTTCATCTCAAGAGGAGAAAAATGAGAAACGGGTTGGAAGCATAAAACGTGCATTTGGAGCTTGATTTGTGGGGGGTTTTGGCTTGCACATCACTCTCCTAACATCAAGTAAGTGATTTCCTTCCCTTGATTTCACTTTGAATGTGATATTTAGTGGGTTTTGAAGAAATCCAAAAATTAAGTATGCATGTGGTGAATTAGTGTTTGATTGTAGATAATCTAGCTAAACTAAAGGTAAAGAGTAGTAATTAACATCCTAGAACCCTTTGATTATGATTTTGAAAAGTTAGGGTTCATATGGTGGAAATTGGGGGTGTTTGGATCATGATGCTAGAATGATGAATTAGTGAAGATTAATTGTTTAGGTGGTAATAGACACTTGAACAAACACCAAATTGACCTAATAAAAGTTATTGAATGAGAAATTAGTGTCAATGTATTGAAAAGAAAACTCAAGTATGTGAGTTTGTGTTGAAAGAGGGTGTTTGGTTATGGGAATAACCCAAATGGGTCAGTTTGGGTTGGAAAATGAAAATTGGGTTGTGAGCTCAATTGTGATGTGATGATGTATGTATGTTAAATTACTAAACTAGGTGTATATGTTTAGGTAATCAAATTGCAAAGCTAGAAGGTGGTGCGGGATCTTCTAACTCAAAAGGTAAGTGCCTTTGCACTTACTTAGTAATGTTGATAATTGGGTGGTTTATGTGTTATGATGCATACTATGTATTGAAATGAATGTATGTGATGATTGAATGAACTAGTATGTGGAAAAGTATGAATGTAGTATTAGTGATAAAACTATAATGGATATGTGTAAATAAATGAATATGGTTAATGTCAAAATACCTTAATGGTTATATGAATGAATGAAGTTATGGTGTAATACTATAATGGATATGTGTGAATGAGGTTATGATCTATGAATCATAATGGATATGAGGTTATGATCTATGAATCATAATGTATATGTGTTTATGGTTAAATACCATAATGGATAAGAGGTTATGATCTAAGTATCATAATGGATATGAGTTTATGGCCTAAGAGCCATAATGGATATGAAATGATGTAAATAAATGTTAAATGACTGAAATGAAACTTGCAAGTGGAAATGCAAGTGTTATGATCCTTAAATGACTAAACGGGTCAAATGGGTGAAAGGGTGAAATCAAGTATTTAAATACTTTATTGTTATGTTTATCTTCATTACTAATGGTGAAATATTCATGCGGTTATGCAGGCAAAGCTAAGATGTACGTCAAGGTTAAGTCCGAGGCGTTGATGGATTCTCGTACGCGTTTTTGGTATTTTGGGGGTTTAAAAGAAAATCCTTAGTTTGATATGTAAAATTTGTATAAAACTTGATATTTTGGTGAGTTTGTTAATGTGAAAATGATATCTAAGTAATGGTTAAAATGCCCAAGTGTTGGGAGTTTTTGGTGTCATGATGTTTTATGAAAAATGAAAAAAATTTAGCTAAGTGTGGAACTGGGTAGAAAAACTCAATTTTCTGTTTACAGGACTCCCCCGCGGTACGCGAGAGTGAGGGAGGGTTCTCCCGCGGTACGCGAGAGACCTGACTCTCGGTCAGGCATATCCTGGACTCCCTCGCGGTACGCGAGGGGAGTTGTGCAGGTTCTCACGGTACGCGTGAAAAATAAAAAATAAAAAAAAATTATTGGGATAAATGCTTCCGCGTGTGTTTAATGTTTTAATAATTGGTGTTCCAATTAAGGGTGTTACAAGATAAGGGTAGAATGGTCCATAAAGTAACAAATTATTTAAATTGGGTATATATGATATTTTTAATTTTGATTGGGTATATATGATATTTATCCATGTTTATAAGGGTATATATGATATTATCCCATGATTGGACTAAACTCTTTAACTATAAATCATTGTTCTTGAAAAAAAGCATGTAATTCAATACAACATATAATGGCGCGACAACTTCAACCTAGTATACCACAACATCTATAATATTAAGATTCAAACAACCTAAAACTAAACCTAAACTTCCCGACAATTTTGACTATCTCGGAAGGAAAAAACGGGTATATATCTTTTTTTTTGCCACCATTCTAAAAATCTGTAAGATAGAAGAACTTCCCATTTTAGAAAATTGCTATTTATAAAAAGTGGCTACTTTGAGATGATTTAAAAGCTATATGTTTATTAACTCACTTGATATTGTGATAAAAGTTGATACCCTTCTAAGTGTGCCACAAAAATAACACAGTCTTTTAGTGGCATAATGTCGTCCAAGGTCCAAAATTGGCTAAATGTATTTTTATGGTCCACGTTGATTTGGATAAAGATTTAGGTTAAATTTTTGGTAAAAAAATATTCCTTTCTATATGAAGTGAGGCAATAGTAATATGTGTTATTAGCTACAGACAATAATTTGTTACCTAATACTTGTCATCAATAAAATAAAAGTTTTTTGTGCATGTGAGTATTTAAAGGTTTTATTTACTTGTTTAAAACCGGTAGAAAAAAATTTGTTTTACAAGAGAGAATTGTGTGGGTGGAAGTAAGTGGTCTCCCGTTGTGTGCTTGGTCGGATAAGGCATACGAAAACGTGGTGGATAAATTTTTTTTGGGAGGGGGGGGGGGTGTATCTATTCGTGGATAACGATAGAGAGGAAAGTATGGCAATAGGTAGGGTTTGCATTCGAACTATGAGTAGAGATGCTATAAATGAGGCGGTGTTGGTTCGAACTGGAGGAAGATCTTATTATGGGGATATTAAAGAATTATCTCTTTGGTCGCCAAATTTAGTATCAAATGAGGAAGATGAATTGAGCTCCTTGGAAAATGGTAGTTTGGAGATGACAGAAGACGAGCAGAAGCTTCCCCTATATATGAAGTTATTTAGTGGTAAAGGATGAGTGTGACTTCAAAGAGACAAGCACATGCGAGCAGAAGAGCAAGATCAACCTCCTCATCTATGAAGACAGTGATAGACCATGCTACCCAAGAGAGAATTGATGCTTTGGATAGGAGGTTAGCAAAGTTGGGGCATACTGGAAGAAACATTATGATATGAATTTGAGTACACATCGTCCAGGTTTAGATATGGAAATCGTAATCACCCAAAATTTAGATATGGCAATTTGTTAATCAACTAAATCCTAATTTTTAGGGAAATAATCAGCAAAGTGAAAAAGGACAGCAGTATCAGAACCGCCAACAAGGATACAATTAAGGAAACTACTAGAGAGGCTCTTACAACCAAGGTGAACATCAGCAAGGTTAACAATATCAACAGAGGGGCTATCAACAAATAGAAAAATCAAGGACCACCTCAAGGTAACCAATAAAGCATCTCGCTCAGTGATGAATGAATCAGTTACAAGGCAATTAGGACAAGTAGCTGAGCAGATAGCTACAAGGGATCTACGGAAGTTACCGAGTGACACCACAATGAACCCACAACATCAGTGGTCATGCTCGAGGAGTACACACGTTAGTGCATTAAGTATTCACCATGGTGGTGAAGAGATCAATTCAGAGGATGATAGTGAGCAAAGGGCACCACTCATTCCAATTGAAGTTGGGGGATTGAAGGTTAATCAGGAAACTAGGGAACCTTGTGGGTGTGTTCGCTACAAACCCCCACGAGACTTCACTCGTCTACTCGGGCTACCTATGGTTTTAAAAGGCTTGTTGCATGCACTAAATGCAACCTTGACTCCTAAGAAAGTGAGTTTAGGAGTTGGCTCTACACACATGAGGATCTCGCCACGAATAAATAATCAGGTTCGTGTACTCTTTCCTCATTATGTTTGTTTTGTGTGTTGAGTTATTTTATGTATACGTTGGCTTTGCATTTTCATTATTGAATCGGGAATGGGACGGTGTATACCCTCGATCCAGACAATTTTTTCACTTCAAATGTACATTAGGGACAATGAAATGCGCAAAAAGCAGAATTCCATGATCGTTGGTACGGTGAAACTGTGGATCAACCATATCCTCTCTAGAGAAATTTCTTAATTCGACAAAATGGTCAATGGTAGTATGTCAACGACACTGGTACTAGAATTAAATGTGGGATCCCTTCATCAACACTAAGACGCCAAATAAGGATTCATAATTTGCTCAATTAATTTATAAAACCTCAAGAGATTTTATAAAAGGGTTTTGTAAAAACATTATTAGGACAAATAATTTAGCGGGATCACTTTAAAGGGAAATATTTTAAAATCAAGATTAAGGAGAAATTGGGTTTACAAAAAAAAAATGGCAAAACCCAATGAAAGATGAAAGAGATAAAAGACAATTAAGTCTTATAAGCCAATATGCTTAGCATAGAAAGCATTAGTCCCTCTTCCTTATTGTATAAGCCAAAACCCAATTAATGCCCTTGAATTTTAAGTGATTAAGTCATTACAAAGATGGACACATCACAAGAAACTTATATTTGTGAGACAAAATGTGACAGAAAAAGCACGATGCATGTCCCGGCCCAACCGTGTATCGGCCGTACTCTGTCCACATATATTTTTGTGTTCTCTCTCCTCTTGTATATTTAAGAAAGTCCATCCCCACACTTTACTTTTGAGCCTCTTGCATAAATAAAATCTTCATATAATCACCATCTCTTAAAGGATCTCAAGCTCTAAAATACCTTTCATATCAAGGTAAAGGTCAAAGAGATGCAAGAGAACTACAGAAGTGGTGTTTGAGATATTCATTGTAGTATTTATATTTAACATCCATGTTTGGTGAGTGAGATGCTTGTGAGATTTATTGTAATATCCCAACTCATCACCTATGTAGATTTATGAGAGATAGTCACTATCAAGATTAGGGCAAAAATGTAAGGGTGGTCACTACCTAATTAGTGAGATGTTATAAGGTGATCACTACCCTGTTAGTGAGAAGTTAAAGGGTGATCACTACTATATTAGTGAGAAATTGAAGGGTGATCATTATCCGCTTAGTGAGAAGTTGAAAGTGTGAGATGTAAAGGTTTTCACCACTTTACTTAGTGAGAATTTAAATAGTAAAGATAAACTCTATGTGGATACAATGAGTAGGTGTAGGATGAGTTAGTTAAAATTAGTATAAACCACTATAAATCTTTATGTTTTGTTTTGGTTACTAGTTGATTTTAAACTTTGAATATCATTAGAAAAAACTATTACAAAAATATTTCATAAACAAGTAAAGATTTAAAAAAACAGTCACTAAGTTTTAAAATAAAATACTAGCCCCTCTAAGTACTACGACCAATTCTCTTTTACTAAACTCTCTATTTCTGCATGTCATTGTGCTTTAGGTCATAAGAATGATTAACCATGCCTAAGATTATTAGCTTTAACACCTTTCACAAGATGAGCCAACTTTCTTGATTTTACAACTTCTTTAACTTGTCATAATCCTCGTAGTAACTAGAATAATGCCTAAGGGTAGGTTGGAGGCCTTACTTAAGGAAACGTACTTACCTAGAGGGGCATGCTTTCACATGGAACATGTAATTTGGAACTCACACAAGGGTGTCTAACAAGTTTTATTTTTTGATTTTGCAAATTAAAGATATGCATGACTCTCTTAAGAGTATAGATTTTAGTTTCTGGATTTTTAAAAGGCCGAGTGAAGGTGTGGGTCAAGGTTAATATAAACGATAAATGTCATAGGATCTACATAAAATCCTTTCTTAAGAATGGTATGCATTTAATTTTGATAAGATATTGTAATTCAAGTTTAACCTTTTACACCCTCTGCCATAAATATGCATCGACTTTTGGAGAGGGATAATGAATAAACATACAAACAAAGCACACCCTTAAGAGGTTTGAAACCTAAATAATCACAACACCGTTTCCATCCATCAAATTAATGTTACCCGATTGATGATCATATAGCTTCCACTTTACTTCTATCTAAATGAGTGTTCATGTCACCCCTTATCATATATGACTCCATACCTCTATACCACAATTGACTCTGTTTCTCCCTATGGGTGAAACCATGCGAAAACCCTATAACGTACCACATTGTTCACCCGTAAGGCATTTCAATCATCATAGTAAATGAAGTCCGAAAACATCAACATAAGTTCATAAAGATATCAACATGGTTATCATTCCAAAACACCACACCCTAAATTCAGATCACACGTAAACATCGTTCGCGCGTATGCACCAGCTATGATACATTTATAACCAGACCGATACAAAATTAATCAAATCTCCGCTTCTTCCATATAAAACCATTTCCACTTTAAACCAGGACAACCAGAATCTCAATTAAATCACATACCATATACAAAAACTTATATCCATTAACAAAAAAATCCCAACCTCTAAAAGACTCAACTCAATAAACCAAACCAAGAATGTACATAAAGTTTCAATAAAAAAAGTATATATAACAATCAATTACATTGATTCACATTAAAACAAGTTAGAAAACAAATCAAAGAATGTTGCTTGTAATTTCAAAATTTTCACTTGGGCACCCCAAAAACACATGATGAAATGAAACATACAAGAAGCCCTTGTAGGTTTGGGCTTTTTGCTTCTCATCCCCATCTTTGATACAATAAGTAGCTGAATTCTCTCCGACCCTTGCTCACATTTGTCCCCTTTCATTCTCCCTCTAGACCCTTCTTCCTCCCCTCTTTGCACCGCTGTTTCTCTCTCTAAACCTCACCATTTGCAGCTTCTTGAAATCAATTTGCTCTAAAGGCGATTAATTTCTTGATGGGCATCTTGAATTAGAGGTTTTGATGCAAAAACCTCAACAGGTTTGCGAAATTCGCCGATTTTTATTTGATGTTATTGAAATCTTGATGTTGGGGATTTTGATGTGTTTCGTTTGATGTGAAATCTGCTTAATTGTATGCCCTAGTGTTTGCGCTTTTGTTGTTGTGTTTAGTTCGATTATAGGGTTCTTGAGGTTAGTGAAAGGGCATTCTTTTATGCTTATATAAATTTGGATTCAAGATTGATTAATGTTCATGATTGGGTGCCTTTGTATGATGTGAATTAGGGTGCTTTTGAGGTTCAATTTTGGGTATTTTTCTTGATCCATAGCTGATTGGTTGAAGATGATGTTTTGAGGTTAACATGGTTGAATCTTTAGTGTTTCCGTGTGTTTTTTCGCGAGTTTAGAGTGTGTTTGTGATTGGTTTTGTGGGGGTTTGTGAGATGAATCGTCGGGTTAGAAGAAAGTGTACGAAAGGAACCCAAAAGTTGGATTTATCAGATCAGCCCGGGACTGATGATGCAGATTATTTGAAACTGAATGAAGGTGGGTTTGTGGATTGGACTCGGTTACCTTATGATACTGTAATTCAGCTTTTTACTCATTTGAATTATCGCGATCGGGCTAATTTGTCGTCAACTTGCAAAAGCTGGAGATCACTCGGGTCTTCTTCGTGTTTATGGCATTCGTTGGATCTTCGGACTCATAAATGTGAATGGGGTATAATGGCTTCGTTAGCTTCTCGTTGCTCCAATCTCGAAAAACTTCGGTTTCGTGGGGCCGACAATGCTGATTCCCTGATAAATCTTCGGGCCAAAAATTTGAAAGATTTAAGCGGTGATTACTGTAGGAAACTAAATGATTCAACTCTTTCAGTACTTGTAGCCCGTCACAAGCTTCTTGAAAGTCTCCAACTTGGGCCCGATTTCTGTGAACGGATTACTAGTGATGCAATAGTTGCAATAGCCCGTTGCTGCCCTAAGCTAAAAAAGCTTCGGCTTTCGGGAATCCGGGATGTCAATAAAGACGCCATAAATGCTTTAGCTACTCATTGCCCGGATCTTTATGAAATTGGGTTTATTGATTGTCTAAAGATCGATGAGGTGGCATTAGGAAATGTTGTGTCGCTTCGTTTTCTATCTGTCGCGGGGACCACAAATGTAAAGTGGGATTTGGCCAGTGAAAATTGGAGCAAGCTTCCAAATTTGAAAGGTTTAGATGTTTCTAGAACTGATGTCGTTCCAAATGCTGTTTTGAGGATATTTTCGTCATTAAAAAGTTTGGAAATTTTGTGTGCGTTTAATTGCCCCTCTTTAGAGGAAGACACCACTGTTTATACCAAGAGTAATTGTCATGGTAAAATGATGCTTAGTTTCTTTAACGACACTTTTAGTAAACTATCTCCTATGTTTCCTGGCATAGAGAAAGAACGGGCCATTTTCTCGGTTTGGAGAAATGGGTTGAAGGAGAAAGACTGGAATTTGGACGAGTTTATGACTTGGCTTGAATGGATTCTTTCACATTCGCTTTTACGTATAGCCGAGAGTAACCCAAATGGGCTCGATCAATTTTGGCTCAATCAAGGTGCAGATCTTTTGCTCAGTTTGTTGCAGAGTTCTCAAGAAGATGTTCAAGAACGAGCTGCCACCGGGCTTGCAACTTTTGTGGTGGTTGATGATGAAAACACCAATGTTGATGTAGGACGGGCTGAGGCGGTCATGAAAGGTGGTGGTATTCAGCTTCTTTTAGGTCTTGCAAGATCTTGGAAAGAGGGGCTTCAATCAGAAGCTACAAAGGTTGAATCTTTTGCGCTTTCTTGATTCATCAAACAAAATATAAGAAAATTTATGGTAATTTAATAAAATAATTGTTTCTTGTAGGCGATTGCAAATCTTTCAGTGAATCCAGCTTTTGCTAAATCTGTGGCGGGAGGTGGCGGCATCACCATTCTTGCAAGCTTAGCAAAATCTATGAACAGAATGGTGGCTGAAGAGGCTGCAGGAGGGCTTTGGAATCTTTCTGTTGGGGAAGAGCATAAGGTTGTTTGTTTTATTATCTGTTTGTCATATTTCAAAGCTTTGATTATGTTTTTCTCATTTTATTAATATCAATAATATTGTTTCAGGGAGCTATTGCTGAAGCTGGTGGCATAAAAGCTTTAGTGGACTTGATCTTTAAATGGCCTAGAGGTGGTGATGGAGTTCTGGTACACGCCTTGATTTTGTGTTACATGTTCAAAATGAGGAAATTATTTACTTACTGCAAGTAAAAATAATTTTGTTACTTCTAAAGTGAAGAAATTTGTACCAAGTTCAAGTATGGTAAGCAAGGTACTTGACTTTTGTAAAGAAAGGGACTTGTTTCTCAAAGATTTTTTAATTTTAGATTAAAAACACAGGTTTTGACATGATCTTTGAGTAAAACTAAAACTAATTAAGAAAAGTGAATTGAGTAACCTAAATAGTAAAGGAATGTGTACAAATATCTAGTATGGTAAGCATTATATACGACTTTTGCCAAGGCGGGGACTTTTTTTGTTAAAGATTTCTTGATTTTGTCAAAATGTAAGTTTTGAGGAATTGTTTTTGCAGTAAAACTAAAAGTAATCAAGAAACGCAATAAGGAGAACGTAAAAAGTAAAGTAATATGTACAAAAATCTGGTATGGTAAGCACTATATATGACTGTCGCAAAGGCAAGGACTTGTTTCCCAAAGATTTCTTGTTTTTCAGTCAAAATAAGTCTGATGTATTATTTTATGAGTAAAACAAAAAATAATTAAGGAAAGCGAAGTGGGCTAGTTATCTAAAAAGTAGAGTAATTTGTACAGAAATCGAGTATCGGGACATTCAAAAGGCTTAAGATTTGTTTCTAAATATTTCTTGATTTTCAGGAACGAGCGGCAGGGGCGCTTGCCAATTTGGCAGCTGATGATAAATGTAGCATGGAAGTTGCAAGCGTTGGTGGTATTAATGCTTTAGTAACTCTTGCTCGTAAATGCAAGCATGAGGGTGTGCAAGAACAGGTAATATGCTATTCTACCTTTAGTGATTTAAGAGATATTAGTGAACAAAGCTAAAGAAAATATCAAGAAATGCCTTTTCTTATATTGTGGTTATTATATAGGCGGCTCGTGCATTGGCTAATTTGGCGGCTCATGGTGATAGCAACACTAACAATGCTGCGGTTGGACAAGAAGCTGGAGCTCTTGATGCACTTGTTCAGCTTATCCGTTCTCAACATGATGGTGTCAGGTAATTTTTTCTATTTATTCCTTAAAAACATCAGATTTACCAAACACTCGAACATCTAATTATTACGGTTGATAATCTGATTCTGGTTATTGAATATTCATATAACCACTTTCAAAACATAGTGGATGTTTAATTTATTATGTATTGTTGTGTAAATTTTTTTTCATGTTCTTCATCAGGCAAGAGGCAGCTGGTGCATTATGGAATTTATCGTTTGACGACAGAAACCGAGAGGGTATTGCATTAGCTGGCGGTGTTGAAGCCTTGGTATGATGCTTTATCTTTTGACTTTGACTTTATATACCTTGGTTTATTTTACACTCCATCAGCATCGTATGCTCATATACATCTTGCATTTCATTCATTTAGTCTTTCAGATGAATACGACAACTAGGAGTTTCTTTATCAGTGTTGACTTAAATAGTCAAACTAGAGCTTTAGGTTCAGTGAATAACACTATATGATCATATCTTCTGTTCTTCCTACACAACATAACTCGGAGCTGCAAATTAAAGATGGTAAACAAGCAAAACAAATAAGAGCCAAGTATTCAAGGCCTCAAGGATTCATATCAAATTAAACAAATGCATAATTAAAGTGCACACATTGCTGTGTAGTTTTCTCACACCCTCTGTTATCCCCGTTTAGTTTTCAAGGTAAAAGCGCTAATGAATGTTTTTTGATCACATTAAATAAATTTTGCAAATGTTGTTATATCAAACCTGTATAGCTTAGTAAATAAGAAGTAGCTATTCGGGCAAATATTATTAGGCGGTTAGTTTCAGTTTATTAGTTGAAAGTTTGTTGTATTTTCTGTCGTGATTCAGGCTTTCCTATACATAGGAGCTCTTGTCTTGTACGTCATGAGTTCATGGGATTACACATTATACTTTTACATATCTGATTTGCAATATGGTATCAGAGCACGTGCCTTCCTGATCACCTTTCTCAACTACAATTTTTCGGCATGCATTTCATCTCCGGTTGTTCTCCAGCAAACATTACTGCTACTGATATTTTTCAGCTACTTCATTTCTTGATTGTTCAAACATCAAAACTACATCCAATGGCCACTGCAAATGCATTAAACGAAGGAAGCTAGTTCAATTATCTTTCTAATATCTACAACATTTGCCTCAATAAAACTGGATAATGACAATTTTTTGAATTGGAAGCACCCAATGTTCAATATACTCAAAACTTTGGGCTTATTTCAGTTTCTAAGCAAAGAATTACCTATTCCATAACAAGCTGGTACCTCTGATCGTGTTGCCTGGGTTAAATGTGACGGTTATGTCTCTGCATTTTTAAGCGCAAATCTATCTTCATCATTTGTTCATCTTGCAAGAGGCATAACTACTGATTATGAACTTAGAAAAAACATTGAGGAGACCTATTATGAGCAAATATTTGCCAAACAAACACAGATAAGGACTCATTTTCAACTTCTAAAACAAAATTCTAAATCTATCACCAGATATTGTAATTTGGCGCAACAATTAGTAGATGCGCTACAGGTTGTGATCCGGTTTCTGATTCATAACTTGTTTTACAAACACTAAATGGATTGGATTCTAAGTACAATATGCTCACATGAATTCTTTCAATCTCATTTTTATGATTGGGCTGCACAGCAGGGCTCGTCGCATTTTCGGCCTACTGCGGATCTCTCAAACGTTTGTCTCGTGTTCGTTTTATCTTTCTGCAGTGATTGTGTGTCTTAAAAATTCGAAGTCCCAACAAGTGGTGAGTACTGTTTGATCTTCCCCCATGTTCTTCGGGATTCCGGGTCCCAATTTTTGTTCCGAAGACGACTTTAGACCAGTATTGAAGAAGGTTCTGGATTCAAGATCGAAGGATGTTAATCTCAGTAAGGCAGTTGGATGATCGTGGCACAATGTCAAGTTTGGGAATGGGCCGTGGAAGGTGGTCAAAGGGAACCTTTAGTTGGCTCGTGGGAAGAAGAGGGGTTCACTGTATATGGTCGAGATACCACCGGAAGGAGTGAGTTCAGTTCCTATGAAAGACAGTCTCGTTTACAGAATCTCGTGGGCAGAAAATGGTTTGCTTTGCTAGTGAGAAACCTAGAGACAAAGTGAAGATTCAGGATGAACGAGTTCGGAAGGTTAAACCATGGAGAGGGCATGTTGTGTTTCAGCTACAGATCCAATGCTACAATGTGTTAAGAAGACCAATATTATTTCGACCGGAAAAGTCTCTCTAGTAGATTACTTGCTCATAATGGAGAGAATGTGTTCTCAGGTTGTTCTAGATGCCAACAATGTAACAAATTCGTTACAGTGGGAGCAGACAAGGACAGAGAACGAGTCACTGGCTGATGACTGCTGAGTTCAACGGGCCTTCAGGTTAATTGATGAGAAGACAGTGGTAACTAGGAGGAGCATGAAGTTCTGTTGACATTTTACAGAAGTATGATCCGGAGGGCGAAAGTATTCAAGGCCTCTGAGTGGGAGATTATGGGGTTCGTAGGCCTTTGGGCACAGAAGAGATGAGGCATGGGTCAGGGGCAACCTGCCCTAGCCCGGTTGCTACTCCTAATGTAGTTGGGCCCTCTATTTGGGTTTACTTTGGGATTAAGTTTCCTAACCCTAGATTAGTCTATATATATACAATGCCATGTACTTGAAATTTGTATCACCTCAGTAAAGAATGACCTAGTTGCCACCCGTGGACGTAGGTCAGTTTAGACTGAACCCCGTCAAATCCTTGTGTTCGTTTATTGCTTTCGTGTGTGTGTATGTTCGTGTGTGATCGTACTTAATCCTAACAATTGTTTTAGTTCTGATTTGTTTATTCGATTAAGTTTTTTGTTTAGTCGTATTATTGTGTTTATCATGGTAGAAGACGGGAATGTGTAGATTGAAAAGTTTAGCAATATGGATTTTAGCGAGTGGAAAATGCAGATTTAGGCATTATTTGTTCAGAGAGATCTGGATGTTGTGTTATCAGGGGTTAGACCAGAAAAGGTGGAACCAATAGACCAGGAATCGAAAGACAGGAAAGCCAGGTCAATTATGTGGCATTCAACATCATGAAGGAAATGTTACCATGTGGAATGATGTTAGTCCTATCTAATATATACGAGAAGCCTTCGACCCTAATTAGGTTTTCTTGATTTGAGAGGTGGTAAATACAAGGATGAGAGAAGGCAGTTCAGTCACATAAGACATCAACAAGTTGAATTCTATTTTGGCCGGACTTATGTCAGTGAGCATCAAATTCGAAGATGAAGTTCAAGGTTTACTACTGTTATCTTCATTGACAGACGGTTGGCCCGGAAATGTTACAACGATTATCAGTTCAACAGGTACCAGCGGATTTGAGTGGCTTTGTGATCTTATTCTAGGCGAGGACGTCAGAAGGAAAAGTTCTGGTGAATCAACAAGTGAATTACTGAATATTGGAAGAGGTAGAAAGAATAACAGAGGTAGTGAGAGCACGAATAAAAGAAGGTGTCAGTCTAAGACTCAGAAGGATGTGGTTTGTTGGGACTGCAAACAGGCGAGACATTTTAGGAATCAATGTCCAAATAATTAGAAAGAGGTTAACACTGCAGCAAACCATTCAGAAGATGAAGTTCTAATATGTAGTGTGGAAAGCAGTGTAGATTCTTGGGTAATTGGTTTTGGTGCTTCATTTCATGCTACCCAGAGCAGTGAAGCATTGTAGAATTTGAAAGGAGACTTTGGTAAGGTAAGACTGACGAACAATGATGCTCTTGAGGTTACGGGCATGGGTGACATAGATTCAAAGACTCTAGCCGGTTCATGGACTTTGAAGGATGCGAGGGTGATTCCATGTTTGAAGAAAAGGTTAATTTCTGTCGGGCAGTTGGATGAACAGGGACACGATGTTAAGTTTGGGAATGGGCAGTGGAAGGTGGTTAAAGGTAATCTTGTCATGGCTCAAGGAAGAAAGAGGGGTTCACTTTATATGGTCAGTATACTGTCTGAGGGGAGGCTATCCTAGTTCAGAAGGAAAACCAAATCTAGTTCACAGAATCTTGTGAGTAGAAGAAGGTTTGTTTTGTAGGAGAAAACCCCAGAGCCACAAGTCAGATTCAGGTTGAACGTGTGTTGAAAGGTTCAGGAAAACCAGTCAGAGGCATTCATGGTAGTGGGAGAACTGGCAGTCAGTTAGTCAAAGCTTCAACCAAATTTCCCAGTCTACAGTGGGTGAAAAGAACCAATGTTACACCTGATAAAGTCTCTTAAGAGGATTACTTGCTGAATATGGAGAGTGTTTGTTCTTAGAGTATCTCAGTATTCGGCAACTCGTGTCAGTGGGAGCCGATAGAGACTAGAGACAGAGGACGGGTCAGGGGCAGACACGACTGTGACTGATGTGTTGGAGCTCGGGGAGCTTCAATGGGCCTTCAAATTAACTGATGAGAAGGCCGCTGTCAGGAAAGTTGATGAAGTTACTAGATGTACAAGTGTTCACGGCGGATGCAGTTTGAAGATTATCAAGCCTTCAAACGTGAGATTGTTGGGTTTGTGGAGGCTTGGGCCCGGTTATTTGTTGAAGATCTTGAAGACATGTTTTTTGGGTTTAATGAAGATTGAAGACATGGAAGGTTTTGGACCGGCCATATATCTTTTATTATGGCCCGTTTATGTTTTCTTGTTCAACAAGGGTTAAACCCTAATCTGTATCTATTTATATGTCATCTTGTACTTGTAATTCCTCATCACGAGAGTTGAGAGCATAGCAATAATAAATTCTTGGTTGCAACCGTGGACGTAGGTTTCTCATTGGAACCGAACCACGTAAATTCTTGTGTCTCGTGTTCGTTTTATTTTTCTAGCAGTGATTTTGTATGTGTTGCATATCCGAAGTCCTAACAGCTTAAGGGTACTATCTGTCATGGGTCGACTATTTGGCGATATGGTAGTTTGGCCATGCTTGCTTATTCTGATGTTGATTGGGCTAGTTGCTCTATTGATTGTTGGTCCACTACATGTGTTTTTCTTGGACCTAACCTTATCAATTGGAGTTTCAAAAAACAACACACTGTTGCTTGCTCACACTATTGTCAAGATTCCAACTATTTATAAAAATGTGTGTATATATATATAATTTTGAAAATTACATATAAAAATGTATGTACATATATATATGAAAATTACATATAAAAATTCCAATCCGACTAATCCCGATTAATCAGTAGTCGGTACCCACCGCCTGACTAGCGCCTAGCGATT
The DNA here is from genome assembly GCA_023525975.1 of Smallanthus sonchifolius. NCBI lineage: Eukaryota > Viridiplantae > Streptophyta > Magnoliopsida > Asterales > Asteraceae > Smallanthus > Smallanthus sonchifolius. The sequence continues at coordinate 1,876,718 of CM042042.1, forward strand.
TTTACAATGCTGTTTATTCTACATGAGCTCCTCATTATGCTTCCTTGTCCACCTACTTTATGGTGTGACGACAATCACAACACTGGTGTCACTTATCTAGCAGTCAATCCGGTATTTCATCGGCGCACGAAACACCTTGAGATTGATTTGCATTTTATACGGGATGTGGTTCTCGCTCAGACTCTCTGTGTTCGCTATGTGCATACTGTTCTCAGCTGGCTGATATACTAACCAAGGGGTCGTCATCCGTTCGTTTTGACACTCTTAGGTCCAAGCTTCATGTTGCTGCACCACGTTCGACTTTAGGGCATATTAGAGCAAATATTACTAGGCAGTTAATTTCAGTTTATTAGCTGAGAGTTTGTTGTATTTTCTGTTGTGATTCAGGCTCTCCTATATATAATAGCTCTTGTCTTGTAAACCATGAGTTTATGAGATTACACTTTTACATACTTGGTTTGCGATAGTAGCCTCTACTACCCTTATATGGTTGGGCCGTTGAGCCACGCCTCTTTTTCTATTTTTCCCCTTCCAATTCTATTATTGTTATTTTTTTGGAGTCAAATACTGCTCCCTTGAGAGTTGAGAGAGATCTATTGGGATAGATACAATTCCACCGGTTTTCCTTTTACCTGTTAAGTTGTTTAACAAAAAAAAAATACAATACTTATCACATTAATTTAGTTCTTTGTAATCTTGTACAAGATTAAAAAACTATATGATCCAAGATGGTTCTACTATAATCGTTAGCCAGAATTTTTCTAAATTTAATGTGATAAATATTGCATTCTTTTTCTTTCTGTTAAACAACTGAACTTAAACTGGTTACCTGGATAAGGTTCCACCCAAACTTGGTTTAGCCGAAATAGGTGACCAGGTTTTTATTGGACCAGTTAGTGGGGTTGAATTTAGCTATAAAAGAGATGGTTCCACAAGACAAAAACAAACCGACCTAACGAGAATTTCATCTTGGTGCAACGCGCAGACAAATTAAACCTTGTTACTATCAATCTTGAAAACCAAAAATTATGTGCATTAAGTGTTTTTTTCTTCATTTTAGGTTGCCCTTGCACAATCATGTTCAAACGCCTCTCCAAGTCTTCAAGAGAGAGCAGCTGGTGCTCTTTGGGGACTCTCAGTTTCAGAAGCAAATAGGTACATACAAAGATTATCTCCTTTTATAAAAACCTCAAAGTTCAACTTTTGATCTAACTATTTTTTTTTATTAGAGCACCATTCCTGTTTTCATTTGAAACTATAACGAAAATGCCCCCTTTTTTTCTTTGTATCTCACACAAGTATAAAAAAATGATTAAAAAACGTGCAGTTATATATAATAATAAAAACCAAAGTCAGCGGCTGAGGGAGATTTACTGTTCATTTGTTGCTGTTACTGAAGCACATGGTACAAGCTGTTAAAGCTTAGGTTGCAACCTGTTGAGTTTTTGTATAAATACAATACAGTTTGATTTAGACACTAAACGAATGTGAGCACTGGCCCAGTTGGTGCACACAATGTTTCCTCCCAGCAAGACGTGGGTTCAAAACTTCAAACCCCCCCCCCCCTCCCCCAGCGGCCGACGTCAACTTAATTTTTTGAAAAATAGTTATGTATTTATTTATTTATCTTTTAGTTTTTTTAACGAGCCGCAATGTGTAAAGGTTTTTCTGTTCTTTGTATAAAGTTTTGAAGGCGTTAATTTTTTTAACGAGCCACAATTTGATTAATACTATTTTTAAATATAAATCTTCAGAGTTGTATATGATCTTGCAATTGCAGAAAATCTATTAAATCATACATATTATCTTTGTTTTGTTTCATCTCTACTAGCATTGCAATTGGACGAGAAGGGGGTGTTGCACCGCTCATAACGTTAGCACGGTCTCAGACAGAAGTAAGTGATTGTTTTTTATAAATGTTTTTGTTTCTAGGAAAGTAGAAATTTTGTTCCTTTTTTAAGAATTCGCATCTTGTTCTTCAAGTTCACAGAAAACTGAAGTTACTTACTTAGCCCTCCTTTTTACCCTATTTCAAATATTTTACACCCCCATATTATTTATATATGATAAAGAGAAAAAATAATTTTTGGAATCATGTAATACAAATGTTATGAAAATTTTATTAATAAACAGTTTATGAAAAGTATTATTATGGCTTTACTAGCCTTCTTTTTTACCTTATTTCAGATATGTTTCTCATACATATATAAAAGTATTATGATATATATTGGCACAGTTTATTAAAACTGATTTATTTGATTTTAAAATATTGGTTTAATATCAGGATGTCCACGAGACTGCTGCTGGAGCCCTTTGGAATCTTGCATTCAACCCCGGAAACGCTTTGCGAATAGTGGAAGACGGGGGTGTTCCAGCCTTGATTCATCTTTGTTCTTCGTCAATGTCGAAAATGGCACGATTCATGGCTGCTTTAGCTTTGGCGTACATGTTTGATGGCAGGTAAATCTTCAAGTAACTATCTTGAACTAAGTTATATGTTTCTTGTTGACTTTTGTAGTCAAAGTTTTTATATTGTTACATTATTTTGAACACAGAATGGATGAGTATGCCCTCGTAGGGAGTTCATCAGAAGGCGGTTCGAAGAGTGTTGGCTTAGAAAGGGCAAGGAGAATGGCCTTAAAGCACATTGAAACTTTTGTGTTGACTTTTGCTGACCCGCAAGCTTTTTCTGCTGCATCGTTATCGTCCGCTCCTGCACCATTGGCACAAGTAACCGAATCTGCCCGTATTCTTGAAGCAGGTCATTTGCGATGCAGGTATGATTAGTGAAATTAACACACACACACATATATATGGTGATATTCATTACAGAACACTAAATTATTGTGAGAACAAAAACAACAGACCTAAATAGTTAATTTTTATGATCAATGGTTCATATTTTTAAAATTTTGCAATTCATACATACAAGCACATATTTATGTACATAAAAAACCATCAAACCATTTAAAATTCTTAACCGTTTACCTACACACATAAACAGAATTTTTTTTTGAAATTCAGGCAAGACGAATAAATATTGCATTTTTATCATTTTATTTTAAAATTTTTAAGATAGAAAAAACGAATGATTCATTTTGTTCTGCGTGTTCTCGCAATATTTTGGATTCTGCATAGACTTCTCGGCTCTCTCCTATATTTTATATACATGGCCTGAAATGTCTAAAATGCCCCTGGCTAATCTTTTTACTTGTGTTTTGTTAATACTCAGTGGAGCTGAAATTGGACGATTCGTATCCATGTTGCGTAACCAGTCTCCCGTGCTCAAAGCTTGTGCTGCATTCGCTCTTCTTCAGGTCAAACACGGTCAACCGAGCCATTGTTTCCTTTGTATCATAACAGAAACTATCAATTAACTAACTTATTCTGACTATAAACTGTGCAGTTTACTGTTCCTGGTGGGCGACACGCGCCCCACCATGTGAACCTGTTGCAAGTCTCAGGTGCACCGCGTGTTCTAAGGGCTGCAGCCGCTGCAGCTTCTGCTCCATTAGAAGCAAAGATATTTGCAAGAATCGTGCTCAGGAACCTGGAGCACCACCAGATAGAATCTTTAGCATAGAAATGTAGCAGGTTAACTTAGAAACCGTTGGTAATAAAGTTAACCTGAATGTCAACAGTTATATACTACCATATACTCATAATCTCCCCCCTCTTTCCCCGGATGCATTTTGGCTCGGACCTTTTGGACCGTAACTCAGTGGTTTGTATGGGTTTTGTCTGTACTTTAAAAACTCCATCTTTTTTTCTTTTTACAAACTGCCTAGTTGTCATAGTTGCTTCTTTGTTAATTTCTGGTGTTTTTGAAAATTTTAGTTCCAGATCTATGTTGTTCTGCTGGGTATATTACACACATGCATAACTTTACAGTCTTTTTTGTTGATTTTTGTAAGGTAAAAAGAAAAGAAAAAAAAAAACTTGAAAAAATGTTGTTCTAGTGCATACTTTGGTAAAATTCTTGATTTCACTAAATCTTGATTTGTCCTAGCAATATTACATTTTTTTGTTGATTTTTGTTAGGTAAAAAGTTAAAAAAAAAAAAAAGAAAAAAAACCCTGAAAAAATGATTTTCTAGTGCATACTCTGGTAAAATTGATTTCATTAAATCTTGATTTGTTCTCAGTATTTTGGGTATTTTAGTTTGGATTAGTCCTAGAAAGATAACATTTTTTTCATTGAAATTTATTTTTTCAAGGTAAGGCGCATGGTTGCAATTCACTAACATGACACGAAAATAGTAAGCTTTTGAATTCGGTTAATATAACCTATTTATTAAACAAGTTAATTCAAACACGGCTTGTTTAATAAAACGATTAACTCAACACATGTTTAATAAATGGGTTGGCCTATTAGTCCGTTTAAGTTTTAGTCATTACACGAACATGACATGAAAATATTAAGTTTTTGGATTAGTGATGGACCAATCCAAACACAACCTATTTAATGAAAAAGGTTAACTCAAACACGATCTGTTCAATAAATGTGTTACACCTATTAACCCGTTTAAGTTTCAGAGTTCTTGTTCTAAAGATACTTTTGAACCATTCTTAGTGCAATTTGATCTCTCAAATCATGTATAAATCTAGTAAAATTACATACATAATCCCTTCAAAAAGGGTATAACATTAATAATAAGCAATAATTTCGTGTTATGAGTGATGAATAACGTCTAGTTGAAGATCTTGGTGTCCACCTAGCTTTCTGATGAAACCAGAGACATCATCAGACCGTTGCTGATGAGTTGACTTTGTTAGAACCGGATTATCAAGGTTATTTTCGTCAATTAAATATGGCACGATGTACTCCTTCATATCATCATCAGCCATATCCAGATGCCCTCCCGACACATTTACAAATTTGACCCTCCCGGCTTCATCCAATGTCCTCAAACCGATCCAGTCTTCGATGTATAGTCTTGTCTGTGCATGCATAATAAAATCAAGATTCTGGGAATGCATTGATGAATTGTACTGTACAACCTATTGGTGTATGGATCAGAAGTGCGGGATGCATTGATGAGTTGTACTGTACAGTAGAGTACAACTCATCAATGCATGATATATCTATCTAGAAATGTGGGATGCATTGATGAGTTGTACTGTACAGTACAACTCATCAATGCATGATGTATCTATCTATTTAAAGTTTAAACACAGATTTACCTCTTGTGCTGGAAGTATGGGATCCCAGGCTCCATCAGGAAAGTATCCAAACCAAGAGGTTTCTTTTGGTACCAAAACTGATTCTTTATCAAACTGTAGACATTTCAAGACACAAAAAAAACATCAAAAACTCGATTATCGCCATTAACACTTGTACTTTATGTAATAAAATTTCTACATCAGGACTTTTACCATTATAAGAACCAAGTTTTGCAAACTAGAGAATCTTTCTTTGTATGTAGCATTTTTTTCAAACTCATTGTTTAGCTTTGGGAGGAATTTACACCCTTCGCGATACCCATCAAGATCCTATAAAAAAAACAAAAAGAACATGAAAAGATCATAGCCTTTTTCTGATTATGCCTTGCAAGTTCATATGATTATGATGAAGGTGTAAAAGATTTTGACTTACAGTTGGGATCTTTATGTAATTTGCTGGGGCCAAGTGTTCCTGTTCAAGCAGCATCATGTTTCAGGCAAATACCAGCATGATTAACAAGAAATTTAATTAAGATTTGGACTGATTTTGAAACTTATTTTTTTTATTTGATGTACTCTCATTAAATTATGACAGTTACTAGAAGTGGTAAAACATGAATTATGACAGTAGAGGTGGTAAAATAGGCAGGTTGGGTAATTGGTCAAAACGGGGTCGGGTAAAAACGGGTCATCTTTTATGTTGGGGTCAAAATGGACCGGGTCTACCCGTCAACACCACTTTGGTTTATATTTTCTGGAACTTCTTGTTTATGCCTTTCAAAGCACTTTTGACAATTTCAAGTTTTAAGCCATTTGATCTGCTTCATTAGCTATTTTTTTTCTATTTTACCGTTTGACCTGCTATCAATAACATACAATCCGAATAGACCCGTATGTTTATAAATGGATTATGACTGCCACCTCTGAACGTTACAAACTTCGGATGAGACCTGCCCGTTTCTTTGATTAGCTTGTTGCATAGAATACGCGTTTGTTCATGCAATCTGTTCAATTTACCCCAGAAAAGTCTCATCTTTTTATGTTTTTTATGTTTGAAGGAAAAGATGTGAAATCGAACCTGGAGTGCGTCACTATAAATTGCTAATTTAATCAAACTATCCACCAAAACACACATTAAACCAGTCTGCAAATTGAAAAACAAGATATTTAAGAACAGAAAGTTGTAAACTTTTGTGGTTAAAAAGAGATAATCCATGGGCAATATGTATGCATATGAGTGTATTTCTTTGCATATCTGTGACTTACACCACAAAATGGGATTGATGCTTCACCAGCATGAGGACCTGCTACTGATATGAAGTTCCTCACCTGTTACAAAACCCACAAATAATAGAACCAAAACCTTATTTAAAAAAAAAATTCTGTTAAGCACAACTGCACAAGTACCTTAAAAGTAAGTATTGTGGTGTAAAAGAAATAAAAAAAATTATCCATATCTATAGCCATGAGATACGCGGCTTTATAAAAGCGTATCTATCTTTAGTCACATACCTGGTTGCTTATCAAATGTGATATGACAAATTACCGAGGTTTGAAAATTTATTCTCTGGTGTATGTTGTCTATAAGAATTTGTTAAATTCGATTTAATCGTCAAATGTGATTAATTACAATATTACATGATCTAGTAAATAGATCATGGGGTTTGGAAGCCACCCCACTATTCAACTTTTTTCATTAAGGCCACCATATCATAGAGACCACCTAAGTATGTACATGTGCCATTTATACCAATTCTGGGAAAAAAACATGCCAAATGACGAAAATATCCTAAAGTTTGTCTGAAAAGAAAATGGTTTGGCATATATCATGTCAAAAGTTAGTTTTGAGATTATTTAAAAAAAAACATAAGCGCGTATTCATCATTTGGCATGTTTTTGGTCAAAATGAAACAAGATACATGCTTGGGTGGCATATATGATAGTTTTATCTGTTAGGTGGCTCTGAATATATTATCCCATATAGAAATATTCTATACAAACTCACCGGAGGTGCTCCATCACAAAACTCAAGAACTCCTCTACCCACCATGTTACCCTGCAAGATCACTGCACTTGTTAACTTTTCACCCAATTTGATCTCTTAACATTTTCATTTTGTAGGTCTAGTTCCCAAATGAACAAGGTTAAATGATTCGTAAATTACAGACCCTTCACAGATTTTCTAGCTCTGCCAGTGATAAATCATGCATTTTCACATTGAGTTTTTAAAATTTGTTGGAAAACCAATAATGAGATCACACATTTTCGCACTTGGGAAAGTCGTTCTTCTAATCTTTTTATAAAAAATGTCATTTTTATGTAGAATCTAACAAATTTTGATCATTCTCACCTGGGAAAGTCCAACTATGTTATAACCTTGACTGAGTTCACTCATATTCTTCACCTGTTAATCGCAGAAAGTATATGCGTTTAGAAACGAGTTAAAAAGAAAATCACAGAAAGTATCAGCCTATCAGGCATCAGTTTCATTACCTTCTCACACGCAATCTCAACCTACAAGACAGAACACGAAAATCCCAAGTTAAAAGTTATCATCCTAATTAGAAACTTTTTATCAGAACGAATATGGATAAACCACCTGGTCCTCAAAGGGCATAAACCAGGAATCCCATGCTCCATTTCCAATTTCTCTACACATAAGGCAAAAAAGCATTTACTTATTAAGGTATGCAATCCATTCTTTGTTTGCTATCAAGAATCAATTTTTAGGATTACAAGTTAAAAGAGAGCATACATGCAATATCCTTGAGTATTAGACCACTCGGTTAAAGAATCAGTGAAACGTGTGACACCTTTTTTGGTGCAACTATCTGCAACGCCTATAAACAAGGTTACATAAACAAGTTAGGAACTTGAAGAAACTTTTAATAATTTAAAAAATCATTGATAATAAATAAAACAATCAGAATCATGTAAAAAGCAGCTTTAAGAAACCTAATTATTGAGATAATTACAGAATCATGCAACTATCACTAACTTTAAGCAACTGATTCTGAATCCCCAAAGTCACTATAATCACCTTGAAAATCCACATCCAAACACCAAGATTGTGAATCTTGAAACATGACAACTTGTCATGGGGCAATTTATACATTCATGTAGTGTATTACCTTTCTATTATATTCAACCAGATTAGTTTTAAATTTCAAAATCAATAAGATTCAGTTTGTTTAGACAGACATATTTAATAGGGAAAATTTCACAAAATAGTAACCAGGTTTCATAGTGTTCCACTGAAGTCACTAAAAGTTTTATTGTTCTTCTAAAGTCATTCAACCTTCATTAGGTGTTCCAATCTTATAAAAAAAATTATAAATGTTAAAAAGTTTTAAAATTAATTGAAGCAAATGTAACATATATGAACTTTAATTACTAATTACTGATTATGTTTTTCAAATTAACTTGAAATAGGAAGTAAGTGTAAAGAATTTTTTTTTACTAAATAATAACCAAGTTTCATAATTGTTCAATTTAAGTCGAATTGCAAAAACATAACCACTAGATAGTAACAAGATTCATATATGTTTCATTTGTCTCACTTACTTTAAAAAAAAAAATCAACACTTATAAAAAACGTTATACAAGATTGGAACACAGGATGAATTGGTCACTATTCTATAAGATACCCCTTTTTAATACCATCTTGTTCTACAAAAAGGGAACTTCTACAAAATGATAATATTTTGAGCAAACATATAAACAACAATGCACAATTGACTTTGAGAAGTCAAATGTATATCCATTTATGGGACTAAAAGGAGTATAGATAACATCATTTCCCACAACACCAATTAACCTAATAGACATATAAAACAGAAAATCTATGTTAAAATCAAAGCAAGATCCCAGAAAAATATAAATCCAAGAAACCCTGCAACTTATATTCCAAGAATCATCAATAAAAATTACAAACCTAAATCATACATCAAGATTAAGTCCAAGAAACCCAAAAGGAAGAATTACAAACACTTACCATGAAAGACAACAAAAGGGATAGCATGTGTGATAATGGGAAGCAAAGTGAAGATGATAAAGAATCTTGAAAGTGTAGCAGAAGCCATAAAAATGGAAACTTCAAAGTGCATAAAGAGGAATCAAAAGCTTATAAACAAAGCCCTTTTAGGAATCCAACCTGGGGTTTTGTTTGATTTTGGTTTGGTGCAGGATTTTAACAGTAAAAAAAAGAACTAAAAAAACCTATTTTGTGGGTACACAGAGATCTTTATTGGATACACATTACACGTGAGAGAGAGAGAGAGAGAGAGAGAGAGAGAGAGAGAGTTATTTTGACAAGTAATCGTGTGTTGATTGGTGATTGACATTATTAAAGCTCGTGTTTGTATTTGAAAGATACGTACGGTTCAAGAGAGTTCCAAAATCCAACAAGGCTAATTTGACACTACTTACTATTTATTTATTTTTTAATTGGTTTTTAATAACTTAAATTATGATTAATTGATTGATATTAGATTTGCACTTCTTTTCGCTCAAAATGACGATTATAAATAAAATGGAGAAACGTACAAGCGGAGAAACGTACAAGCGAAATCGAGTGTAAATATATGGTTATTAGGAGTTCAACATCCTCGTTGGCACACGACCCGACATTGGCTCTGATACCATTTGTAACATCTGGCATCTCATATCACCAATATTGTTCACTTTGCCCACTAGGAGCTCACATATGTGTTTTTGGTTGCACTGGTGAAAACTCCTCCAGGGGGTCACCCATCAGTGGATTACTCGCACCCGAGCGCGCTTAACTGTCGAGTTCTCCTCTCATCTACAACCAATGCGCCTTAAACGCGTTGATGGTATTTGAGGCGGGGCATTCCTTATCTCTTTTGGTCACGGGCAATTTGGGATTTGCCTAGAGTGTTACAATGAATCATGTAAATCTTCTTTGTATCGTTACACTTTTTAAATTCGATTTGGTGTTCTCCTATTCGATCTTCTTCATTTTTTTTCTATTTTGAATTGAACCTTTACTTCGTCATTCCTGAATTCATCTTTATTGTTCATCTCCATCCCCAAATTCATCAAGTTAAGACTCAATTTATGGAATGGACGAACACATTACTGTTCATTCTATTTTCGTTTCATGGAATGAAACTCAAAATTGTTTATTGTTATTTTTTTTCCACACTCGGCATTAAAAAGAAACGTGGATCAATTTGCATTGGATTTTAGTTTTTGTTTATGTTTCGAATGATTTTAGATTTTTGTTGAAAGCTTCAGTTTATGCTTATGTTGATTTTTTATATTGATTTCTATTTTTAGATTTTGATTCTTTGTACAAATCTTCATATTTGACGAAGTTGAATAGGAGGATAAGGATGTTGATGATGAATAGAGAGTATTTTTTGAAACTCTCCAACATTTAGTGGAAAGTTGAAATTATATGAGAGAAATGAAACATTCTTACATTCAAATGAACGGGGAATGTTTTCTAATTTCAATTTCATATTTTTAGTGTGTGTCAACCAAACATGTTTTTAGATAGAAAACTTTAAATTCTAATTTTAATTTTCTTGGGTTTCATGAACCGGACCGGCTAAGTTTTTTTTTTTAATATGTCTTGAACATTTTACTCTGCATAATCTTATTTGTTAGGTGGACATATATCTTGATAGGCTTATCGTGTATGAACCAGATACGTTAAATAAAAAAACATTTAAAATATTAAATATATATTTTTTGTTTTAAGTTATCTAACAATTTTTTCCCTTGGGTCTCATGGCTATGCACGGTCATGCATGTCGTGTGTTACTGTTTAATTTCTAAGGTCTTTTAATAAGAAGAAGAATTAGTTATAAGGTGACCATATTCAAATATTAAATAAAAATATAAAATAATCAATTTCATATTATAAGTTTTTAGGTTTCAAATAAATATTTATTCGTAACAAAAAGATTAATCAATCCAAGCCAAGTTAGCTTTCAATTTGTGAGCACAAAAACTTGCATATTTTGTAATGAAACTTGCACGTTGTATTTGATTTATTTTGGGAACTCGTCCCTGCGAAGGGTTTGTTGAAATTTATAAGGCTGGGTTTCAAATTATACACTGTCACCTAACGAAAAAAATTCGAAACATTGATAAAAATAAATACGTCGAAACGGAAAATCCGGAATTTTATAAAATATCATACTTTTAGGGTTATAAGAAAAAAACAAAATAAATATAAAAGAAATGAAACATTGAAGCAGATTCGACGGCATGTGCGCCCGTGCTTTGATAACTTGTACATTATCACGAAAACCCGGTTTTGAATAAAATTTATATCGGGATGTAGATAAAAATAATCACGTATTCTTAATTTTTTAAAACATGATATTTTAAAAAGTATAAGAGGAAAACAAAATATGCTAAATATTAATTATAAAGATTATAATAACTAAAGAAAGGTATATGATGAAAACAAAATTTAATTCACTAAAAGCTATTAGGTTATTATTAATTTTTTAAAACGGACCAATCAAATTATATACCCTCATATTTTATTAGTTAGACGGATATCAAGAACCTTGATAACATTTAATGTAAAAAAGAAAAAAAAATCTTTAATATTTTACTTTTAGATTGACAAGAAAAAGACAAATGGACTCTTTGGTAGTGTCTTAATGATTTTATTGAGAGATTACCTCTGAACCAGTCAAAGGTAAGGGTGTTTGTTTCGCTAACAGTCCATCTGTTAATGGTTCATTAGATGTAACCATTGTTACATATTTCACCCAATTACAATATGAATCCCCTTTAATGGAATTATCTCATAGTATTTTATAAAATACTATTTCACCGACACAACTTACTTTAGGGATTAAATATTTATTAGAGAAATATATTTTAATTTCATGAAAATCGGGATGTTACACTAAGTCCACCATTTGAAGTATTACACACTTCTATACATCTCAATGGTTCATTTTACATCTCAATGGTTCAGCTGAAAAACCATTCAAACCTCTTAATGATTCAGCACTTGCCAAAAAATTGTTTTCATTTGATATTTAATTTAGAGGGGAAAGGCTTACAAAAATAATATAAAAGTGACCAGTGATACGAATTTTCTTATTTCTGTCACAATTTCTATAATTTAGTAAAAAATCAGTTAGCCATCGGAGTTGGTGGTTCAGCGGTAGAGAAAATCCTATAGGAACACCAAGGTTTGAGAATGTCTTAAGTTCAAGTCCATTCCCATAGAAATTAAGAAATGTGTCTTTAAAAAAAAATTAAAAATCAGATTAAATAACTTAAATACAACATACGATAATTCTTTACGATACATTTTTTTTCGTCTCACAGAAAACATAACTGTGAGCGATAACATTACGAAAATCCGATTAATCGAGTAAAAATATATAAAACTAAGAACACATTAGTGCAAATCCCACAGATGATATTTTTAGGGTTTTAATTCAATTTTGAAAGGAAAAACAAAATCAAAATGCAAAATTAGGCCTCCAATCAAACTGTGTAGTGTTGGTTCATTGCATCAATGTCTAATCCTCTTAGCTTGGCAAAAGACTCAACTTTGCCCTTAAGAGTATGAAGCTCTCTAAGCCTTGCGATCTCGGCTCGTCGTCTAGCTTCATCGGCCATGACACTAATCTCCCTGAAGGTCCCTTGATCCGGAAAGACTCTTGGCTCTCCCGACTGGAGCCCGTTCAACGTACGTTGCTCTGTTGCCCATGCCGCCTCACGAGCTTCCCTCCCAAAGTCTTTCTTTGTTGTAAATGCGGTCTAGAAAACCGACAATGGTGAATCAGATAGGGGTGTTAAACGGGTCATGTTCGTGAAGCACGCCAATAATATTTGTGTGTTATGAACACGGTCCATTCAACTCAATTTTGTTTTTTTTATAATTATTTTTGGATATTAATACTCTAAAACGACAAATTTATAATAAAAATGCAAATGTATATAAAATAATTACGTTTAAATTATAATAGTTCGTGTCTATTTCTCTTTAATTTTTAATTATTGGTATAAAATACCAACTAGTTTTAGTTATGACATAACAACACTTTTCAAAACAAATTAAAAAAAACAAATGGGTTAAACGGGTGAAACCGTGAACCCGTCAGGTCAACCCGAAATCCATTTAGCTAAAGTGTTCACGGGTTCGATCCAAAAATGACCTAAGCCCGTTTAAAATAAACCCAAATCTACGATTTCATGTTAGATTTATGTTGTGTCATAAATTCACTCCCTAGAATCACATTGGTTTTCCTATGCTTTGACTTTTAAGGTCAAACCATTTAATTTGTTTTCTGATACAAAACATGAGTTTTGACTGTTTGAAGATGCTATTTTCAAGTTCAAAACTTAAAGTTTGAATTTTGAGGTAAAACTTGAAACATTCTATTTTTCAAGTTTAAAACTTACGTTGACTTTTAAAGTCGAATGGGCTAACTTTTGACTTTAAAGGTCAAACGAACCATTTTTTGGGTTCAAAACATAATATTTGAAGTCAAACAGACAAAAAAAACTTACTCTTTTCTCCACAACCAAGCCCCAAGCTCTTCCACTTAGCCCATACTGAACAGCAAACTTGAGAGGATCAAGTAAGATGTAAGTCAAGATGTTATACAACCAGATCACCCCGGTCCACCCCAATCCGATCTTTCGGATTCCGGCTAGCTCCCACGTGACATATGCCGATATAATCGACGCCACCTGGAAACAAAAAAAATTATCAAAAACAAACTTTTGGGATATTAGGCAAAAAAGTTATCATAATGCAGGCAAGTTTTACCAGTTGAGCAATTAAAAATGCAGTTACAAGCAAAAAACCGGGCCTCTCGGTAAAAGACCAGCCCCGGGATCGGGTCACGAAGATCAACGCCTGGCTGATGGTGCTGACTTGAAGATAAACAGCCGACGCCATCATCTCTGTTAGCTCTTTTGACTCGGCTTTGATTGACATGTTTCGATGATTTGAGTTGAAATCCTTGACGCCGAATGTTTTCTGCATGAAAAAAAAAATAGTGTTAGAAATTGGTTATAAAGTTATGGGGGTGCTATTGGAACACCAGCCCCAGACGTGTACACCAGGCTCCATGTCATATCATACGAGCCGTATGATTTGGCGGACAACACTTCATACAGCCATATATAAACATACGTGCCGTATGACCATTTTCGTCATATTATACTGGACGTACGGCCTCTGGTGTTGGTGTCTGTATAGTATGGCAGTGGTGTCTATATAGAGTGCATCAAAGTTATAAACTTTTTTGTGTCTGAAAAGGGTGTGTACCGGGAAGAAGTTAGTTTCATATGCCAACCAGAAGAAAATAACTGTCATTAGGGCTAGGTATGCACCAAGAACCACCCCGGTTGCAAAGATTTCCGTGAGCTTCCAACTGTCAGGAACCGGAGATGGCTTTACTCTATCTTTTGATATTGTCATGATTGTACCTGAATGACAAACCAAGTCAGGCATGTGTTCAGTGGCAAGATCAGAACTTTTTAATCAGGTAAGCATAAAAGTTCTTTTCTCTGCTTACTACAATCAGGGGTCCGACTCATATATTTTAAACTTAAAACTTAGATTTAAAAAAAAAAGTGTGACAGAATTCCAACGACCCGAGGTCAATGGACCCCTTTGACCCCTTGGTTCCGCCCTTCATGTGTTTGACATACCAAATCAATCAGGAATGCTTCGACTTACCATCGTTAAGGACAGCTATAACAAGAACCATGAACGGTGGGAAATCGAACTTCCAGAAAACACACAGCAGCATAAAACCTAGCTGCAAACGGCGAAAAAAGTCAACCCTGGGACGTCAAAGAGTTACATAGACTTTCGAGGTCAAACATACTACTTACCACAATACGAATAGTGATAGAAACTGCATATATCTGGACAAGGAAATAAGAAATGTTATTCGTACTGAAAGACAGATATTAGCAGGGTATTGACGGGTCCCTTGAGATTTCTGGTAACGGGTTTTTTATAGTTACCAAAAAGAAAAAAAAAGGTGAAGAGTAAATGATTACCGTGTAATTCTTCATTCTTTGAAAAATCGATCGGCTAGTTAAGACCGCGCTAATAATGACACTTAATCCAGGTTCGGTTAGAACTATATCCGAAGCACTACGAGCAGCATCAGTGGAGTCAGCCACCGCGATCCCAATATCTGCTTTCTTTAGAGCGGGTGCATCGTTTACACCATCACCAGTCATTCCACAAATATGCTTTCGGGCTTGTAATCTCCTAACTATCTCATACTTATGTTCTGCACCCAAGATAAACAGATTATTTTTGTAATAGTTGGCATCTTTTAGTAACTTATGAAGATTATGGTTCTTACCGGGAAAGACACCGGCAAAACCATCGGCTTTCTCAATAAGTTCATCGACGGGCAAAGCTCCAAACCCGTCTTTACTGTCACCGAGCAATGCTGAAGATGGGTACATGTTGGTCCCCATTCCTAGTCGCCTTCCTGTTTCCTTGCCAATTGCCAGTTGGTCACCTGCAATCATGATTTAGGGGTGTCAATCGTGTCGGGTTGACGGGTCTAAGGATTTCAGGTTCACAGGTTGAATCAACCATAACTTAATATGAATCAAGAATAGTTAAAACTGAAAATGTGGCATATTTTAAAAGTACCCGTTATCATTTTAACGCTCACGCCGAGATCTAAAGCTCTCCGGATTGTTTCAGCACTGTCATGTCGAGGCGGGTCGAAGAGTGGAAGAAGGCCCACAAACTCCCACGGGCCACCCAGGCTCTCCTTCGTTCCAGCAGGCACTTCCTGAAGCAAAAACCAAGCAATATGAATAAAAAAGTTAACCATTGAGCCATGGAGCCGTGTGGCCCGTGTTGAAACAGTTGTATCACCTGGCGAGCGACTCCAAGGGACCGAAGTCCTCGCTCTGCGAACTTGTCAATTATCGAATGCACCTTTTTCTCGATTGCCAATTTGTTATGTGCAAGATTGAGTATCTACACAATGTCATGAAATGATTCGGTAAAAAAAACAGACATACCCAGTAATATCTCACTCATGAACGTGTTAGACATATTTTTAGATCAACGTTTGTACCTGCTCAGGTGCACCCTTGCTAACTCTATGCATTTTACCGGTTTTATCTGTGTATGTAAGCGCGGTCCTTTTGTCAGTCGGATTGAACGGTAGGAAATGGACCTCTCGAATCCCAGCCCGGGCCTAAGTTTATTGCACAACAAATATATAACAAAATATAATAACCAAATTATGTACTTTTCTTGTTTAGGAGTATACAAAAGAACCCGAAAACAATAGTACCTCCTTCGGGTCTCCAAGCATCGCAACGATAGCACCATCGATTGCATCCTGATTCTCTAGCCGTGATGCCCGTGCAGCCATTAACACGACCAAATCCTTGTCAACGTCTTTCGCAAAGACCTCGATCATGTTTTTGTCAACTGTAAGCTTGTTAAGTGTCAGTGTACCGGTTTTGTCACTGCATAGCACATCCATACCGGCCATTTCTTCAATCGCGGTCATTCTTTTCGTGATCGCACCCTATTTAAGTCATGTTCGAGTAAATCAACGATTAGAGCGCGAACTTTTGACTATACCACTTGTCATTTTATTTCAAAACGCACATCCAAACACCCTTAGTAAACACTTCACTTGGTTTACCTGTTGAGATAAACGATGTGAACCGATGGCCATGGTGACCGAGAGAACTGTAGGCATAGCGATTGGTATCCCGCCGATAAGTAGAACAAGAAGGTTATCGATTCCAACACGATATGACCGCCCGTGAATGCCATATATCACAATAATCTCAATGATCATACCAATAGCTATTGAACAAATGCAAAAGTTTCCAATTGATGTTAACACCTATTCAAAACAAAAACAAAAATCATAAGATGTCCTATGTTGTAATGTAACCCAAACCTAAGAATCAAAATGGGCTTGTGACATATTGTAACATCTGGCCTCTCATACGCTATGTCCAGAAGGAGCTCACGAATTTGGTTTGACACGCTTAACTGTGGGATTCTCCTCTCATCCACAGCTGTTGCGTGCAAAACGCATATGGTCCAGAACCATGTGAGATTTGACTAAGGTGTTACATACATACCTTCTGAAAATGTCCAACATGAGTCGTGTTCTCAACAAGATGAGCGGCTTTCCCGAAAAAAGTATGAACTCCGGTTGCTATCACAATGCCTTCAATTTCTCCTTGCTTACAAGTAGAACCGGAGTAAACACCGTCTCCCGGATTCTTCGTCACTGGGAGTGATTCTCCGGTAAGTGCAGACTGTGAATATTCAATAAAAACGGTTAAAAAACCTAAAGTTCAGTGTTTATATAGAGGGGGTATTTTTCGATCCGTTTTCTTTGAAAGGGACTGCCAACGGAAATAACCGTCGCAAACTGTCCTCACCGACAAACTACTGAAAAGTCTGTGCCGGAATCTTATCTTTAACATTAAAAACGGATTATTGATGGTCTATCCGTCGGAAAATACTTCCCACAGACAACTTCACCCGCGTCAGTGTCCCTCGATATCCGCCGGTAATTACTGAAGAATTACGGACCGGAGTTTTATTTTTTTACTTTTTACTTTTCTTTTTTTGTTTTTAGTGGGATCCGTAGCTCACGGATAGTTTCTACTGACACTTACTTTTCTAACAGTGTATAAACAGGTCAATTTAGGTTGCGTTTTATCTTAAACTTGTCAGTTCGAGTTGGATTATTTATTGTAATCATATATGTTTTTCTATCATAATCAGTGACTTAGTCCTTTATGAAAGTGATGAGACAGAAAAGTGTTTCGAGTCAATCCAACCCGATTCGTTTTGACCCGTTTAAGCCCGAACCCGTTTTATGACAGAAAGATACCTGATCAATCTTGAGAGGATCACCTTCAAGAAGACGCGCATCAGCAGGAACAATGTCCCCTAACTTGATACTGATAATATCACCCGGAACCAACAACGAAGCATCTTCTTCACTCCATTTTCCATCACGAAGAACCTTCGCTTTCGGAGCTAAACGAGCCATCAATGCGGCAGCTGCATTTCCCGCGTTGTTTTCTTCGATGAAACTTATTGTTGAGTTTATAACGAGCAAGACGATGATCCCCACAAAGTCATGATAATCAGCAGACTTGCCCTGAGTTAGATCAAGAGTCAAATGTATATGAAAAAGAATTTGTTGACTTTAGTCAACCATATGTTCTTGCCAAAACTAGAGATGAAAATAAAATCAGAATTTACCCCTCCACGAGCAAGAGCAATAGACATGATAGCTGCAGCTTCCATCACCCATGAGAGTGGATTCCACATAAATCCCAAAAATTTCAAGAGTTTACTTTCCTGTGAATAAATCACAAATAAAAAACTATAATACGAGCTAGCAGACTCATTCTAACGCAGTCAAACAGACTAGAAAATGACCTGATTTAAAAGGGGTGTATTTTGGCTATATCTGGAGTTACTGAGCCATAAGTAATGGACGGAAACGTCTTAACAGGCTAATCATGTGGCAAACGTTAGTCCCAGGACCCGAATTCTCTCATTTGTATCGCACCGATTTGGCTCAATGATCTTTCCTTAATTTTACGAGTTTTAATTTTTTTTTCCTTTTCTATGTAAAAACGTGTGAATCTTTAATTTTGGTAATTTAGACGTTTATTTAGGAAGTCAATTCGATCATCATGCTGTCAATTTCAGTTTTCTAAAATTTGACTCAATCTGTCAAATTTAGATTTATCCTGGAAAAGAAGACTCGATACAATAGTTTAATCATTCAATAATATATCGGTTGTTCTCAAGATTATTCTCTTTGTTTATTTCTGTTTCCGCTCTACGTCAAACTAGATTTTGAAGCGTAAAATATGGTTAAAGTTACCTTCTTTTCTTCAAGTTTATTGTACCCAAACATATCCAAACGATCTTGAACTTCACTAGAGTTTAAACCATCTCTTGTACATTTCAAGTATTGAAACACTTCTTCTAGTGGTGCATTCTCCTGCATTATAAAAAAACATCAAGTTTGCATCTTTGGCTTGATCAAACCATTGAAAATCAATCTTTTAACGCGATAAAGCTTATAAATACCAAATCAATGGCTTCTCGGATGACCGCACTAAGAGCAATTGACTTGTCATCCATTTTTTCGCCTCCCATTTTCCTCTAGATTCTGCATTGTTGTGCAAACTAGCTTAGATGAACAATGTCATTAAGAGGATGAATATTATCACGACACATATAGACCCATATAAACAGATAAAATGATGTAACTGATATAATTACAGTAAAATACAGATACTTAAATACCTCAGAAGCTTAAGAGATGAAAATCTAGAACACGCGATACAAATTCGTTAACATGAAAAGTAGAAATCTAATGCAAATGTTTACTAAACTTCAAACTTGAATGATTGAATGAATAGAAGTGTATTTTTGTGTGTGTGTTTGTTTTGAAGCAGGCCAACTATATATACACACATATCTTTCTTGCTTTCATCACATTTATTCACAATTAAATTTAAAAAAAAATCCATATATTCTTAATTCTAGTTTTTAGTATTTAAAAATGAATTTTTAGGACAAAAAAGAGGAGCAAGACACACATTTTTAAAAGATATATTAATTAAAAAATAATATGATTTTATTTTTAATTTTACGACAAATGGCCGTACATGTACTTGTTTATTCTTAATGTACTTGTTTATTCTTATTAGCCGGCAAAGTGAACAAAAAACCGGCAACCGACCGGGTCGGGTAAAGCCGGTTTTGAAGGTTAGTGAACTTGGCGCCATATGACACCTTAGAATATAACGAATTGTTTCGGGGATTACTATACCTTTTTTCTGTTTTTGGTCCTCCTATTACTCAAATTCGTCAAATTTGCCCCTCCAACTTCGTTATATTCATTATTTGTACACATTCTTTCGCGTTATATATTTGGTTATATATTATATGAGAGTATTCAGAGCTGAATCATCATTTTCATCTCTATAATTTAATTAAATATTACTTTTTTTCATATTTATCTTTAAATTTAGTTTAACATTCCATATCTCATCCTCTATCTGTATCTCACTCACGAACACTTATTTTTATTATATTTTCTTAGACACTCGTGAAAAATATTAAGATTGATGAAAATAGATTTCTATATTAAGAGAATCTCTATTTACTAAAATTAAAAATGAAGATGGACATAGAGATTATGATAAAGGTGAAAAATAAAATAAATTTCTTAATAATAGAGATGGAAATGAAAATAGAGATCATGGTGTGAATGCTTTGAGAGGATTGTTAGAGACTACATTTTCTCTCTTTTTATTATCGTTTTTTTATAATATAAAAATAACATGCGATAAGTGTTAACATGTTACGAAAGCAATAAAAAGCCTGATAAAGTCACCAAAACGATAAAAACAACTTTAGAAGTGTTAATATGATTTCGTTGGTTTCATAAAATTTATAAACAGTTATAAGATAAAAGACAATTTAATTTTTTTTTAACGTTTGTCACATCTAAAATTATAGAACGATAAAAATATCCTTGAATATATTATAAACTACGTTAAAATCTCGTGTATTACACGGGTTAAATAAACAAAATATATTTAGTAATAAAAAATTTATATTTTTAAAAACCCATTTAATACACGGGTTAAATAAACCAGTATATTACATCGGTTGAATAAAATATAATGTAATTTGTTAACAAACACAATTGTCAAAATATGTTTTTAAAAAATGTAATTTGTCGTGATAGTTATAAGGTCTGTTAAATTAGTTTTTAAATTTTTTTTTCAACTAAGTATTAATTTTTTAATTAATTGATAAATGTTAGTTAATATTAAGTTTATTTGATTGATGATATAATAACTATTTATAATTAAATAATAAGTATTCGTAATTAGATTTATGAATATAAAGATTATTATTTAATATGAGAGAGAAATAGAAAATCTAATATTTAATAGGAGAGAGAGGCGTGAAAATAAAGATGAAGAGTAACCAGAGAGTGACACGTGTCTTGAAAAGATTTTCATTTATTAGAGTAGTAAGATTTTTGACTCTAGATGTATTGATTTAAATAGATTTATGAGAATCTTAGTTATTTATAACTTTAGACGTAGAAATAGATTTAAATTTGAGCCGTTCTTATCTTTTGATACGTTTAAATTGGCACACACAAAAATGATTTTAAACTAATCTTTGTAAATATTATATTATTGAGATCAATGATTATAGTTGCTCAAATAATTTTGTGACCATCCAACGTTCAGAAGAAATATGAAATCTTGATAGATATAAAAACATAAAATAATACCTTAATTAGTTTTCCATATACAAATCGAAATAGAAATACATACTTTTGTGAAATCCGATTACTAAACAACGAAAAAGATTGAAATCAAACAAAACTATATCATGTAATCCAGACATTCATAAATATAACAATATAACACTATAAAATAATACCTCAATTAGTTTTCCGTATACAAATCGAAATAGAAATACATATTTTTGTGAAATCCGATTACTAAACAACGAAAAAGATTGAAATCAAACAAAATTATATCAGGTAATCCAGACATTCATAAATATAACAACATAAAATAATACCTCAATTAGTTTCCCGTATAAAAATCGAAATTGAAATACATACTTTTGTGAAATCCGATTACTAAACAACGAAAGAACACTTTAAAAGATGTCTTGTCAATTTATACGAGTATTTCATGTTCAAGATGGTTGAATTATTCAAATTTAGATGCAGTTCAATGTAATATATTTATGGGAATGTAGCTTCCTTTCGTCCCTATGTTTTTGACAAGTTATAATCATTGTCGATCTCCATCAACACAATTAAGTTTTACATAAAAGAACAAGAAAGTGACCAAAGGGCTATTGGGTCAATGACAAAAAGAAAGAGGCTTGTTCCAAAGTTCTCACACTTGTGTTTGGTGTCGGTAAGGTTCGATTTGATTCGGTTTGACGAAAATTCTTGAATGTGCCCCTAACCATGGCTTCGAGAAAACACAAACCAAATGACCAGATTGGTTGGGTCGGCCAGACCAGCCAGTTTTGACAGGTTGAGGATTTAGCGGTTCAGCTCCAACGCTTAACAGTTTTGAACATATTTTTTTTTTCAAAAGCATACTTTTATATAAAAAATTTGAAAATGATAAAGAGGGTTTATGGATATGGTACATATAAATAACTTCATAATACTAAAATAAAAAATATATATAAATAATAAATGTTAAACAACCGGTTTCAAATTATTAACCGTAAACCCAACTGTAAACCGTCAAAATCGAACCGCGTATATATCATACCGGACAACTTGCTTCGGTTTATGCGGTTCAATTATTTTCAACCTAGGTGTCGGATGTGCTAGATCAAAAGTATTATATGAAGGTCAAAATGGGTCAAGTAAAAACAAATATATTAAATTGTAAGAAAATTTAAAGTTTTATTTAGAATTCCATAGTGATAAATATAACATTTTACTCTAAATAAAAGTTGTGTAAATACAACATAAGTCACTAATAAAAAAACTGGGGTGTGAGATTAACTAACTAATCTAATACACTAACAAAGTGATGAATGCATCATGTAAGCAAGATCAGTCATAGCACTCAACTAACATCCATGTTTTCAATTACTTCAAAGTGCATCTGCATATTAGCCAACATGTCACCAAAATAAAACCTTTCACATAAACTCAATTTTCCACCACTCTTTCGCGATTCAACCTCGAGCAGATCGACCATTGTGTCCTCTTCCTTCCCGATCCAAACCCGCATGCTATCCCGCCACTGTCTCGGTGTTCCGTGAAGCACAAAACGAATCCCCAACGCTCTTTCTGAAATACGTTTAGAGATTCTTTCAATAACATCTTGGTCAGTAATGTATGCTCCAGTAGAGTTTAAACCAACATCCACATAATGGATTTCAGTTATGCTATTAAAAAGGCTTTCTTTTGAAGTCGGTATGATATTGGGCTCGTGTTGGGAGGAAACTATGTTTGAGTTTACTTCAGAGAAGGCAAGCTCGGTGACTAGCTGGTTAACTACAGTTCCGCCCTTGCTAAATCCAAACAGTAATGTTTTCGGTTGAGAAAAACATGAACCGAGGGCTTCACTGCAGCATGGTTCATCGTGTCTACTCGAAAGAGTATTTTTAACCTGAAAAGTGATTAAAATAATAATAAGAATCCAGAATGATATGTAGAAGTGGCAGGATGGGCGGGTCGGTCAAATTGTGTAACATGTCAAAACATGTTAGTCCAGATCTAGGGGTGTAAACGAGCCAAGCAGGCTCGTGAGCTACTCGAGATCGGCTCGCTAAAAGCTCAAATCGGGTTGAGCTTAAACGAGCTCGGCCTAAAAATAAGCTTGTTTAATAAACGAGTCCGAGCTCGAGCCTGAGTTCTCTGTAAGTTAAACGAGCCAAGATGGGCGGACTCGACTCGACTCGTTTACACCCCTAGCCGGATTGGGTTGACCCGAAAGCTTTGTGTCCATTTTTTAAAAATATTATAAGTAGATATTGTGTTAAATATTATTACAAAAACATGTTTAGAATAGTTATCCAAAATCTTTGAATAAAATGATTCAGAAGGCTGTATGCAACTAAGTATTACACTTCGACGATTTTCAACCTGTTTGACCCGTTTCAAATTTTGTAACATGTCAAAACAGGCTAGGCCAAATTGGGTTGACCCGCAAGTTTTTTGTCCATTCTATAAAAAAATAATTAAAGTAAATAACGTGTTAATTATTATTTAAAAAACAATATATTTAGAATAATTATCCAAAATCTTTGAATAAAATGACTCAAAAGGCTGTATGCAATTAAGTAGTACACTTAGGACGATTTTCAACTTGTTTGACCCGTTCCCTGTTAGTTTTTTTTTATAAATTGTCCCATTTGAGATAAAGCACAACCCAATTCGACCCGTTCATAAGTAAATTGTTGAAACTGCCACCTCTAATCAGATATAGTAAATTAAAAAAACTTAAAACTTTTGAAGTTACTATTACCTCTTTGAGACAAGTTGACAACAGTGAAACGGTGGATGTAGAAGCCGGATATCCAGTCGGGTCGTATGATTGGGGTTCACCCCACTGGTTTACTGATGGAATGAAGTCCTTATAAACAGCAAAAGGCCCATTAAACTCAGAAGCTTCGATAACCCAAACGTTACAATTTTCACCAAGTTTTGAAACAATAATTTCGGCAATCATTTCAAGATCTGATAGTTTTTCAATCACTGGATTCCCTGTTCCTCTGACTCTGTCACCATTGAAGAATATAGCATTCATAGAAGGTACCTGCACACCTCAAGTAACATAAAAGTATAAAACAAGCCATATATTGATGCTTCATTTAGGTCAACGAGACAACAATTCAATGGAAAATTAATCAAACTTTAAGTTTTGCTTACCTTTTGATTGCTCCGAAATGGGCTCTAAAAGTATATATGTTAGCATATAACAAAGAGGAAAAGGGAATTCTTGAAGACTTACAATTGGCTTTTGGGAAGAAGATGATATACAAAGAGATGTTGCAACTTTGTAATGACTTCTACTACCAGGAAACAAAGGAACCTTTGATATCCCACGCCAACGATCCATGACTGCTTCACCCGCCAGATGATATTATTAGCGCGACAACTCATATACAAGCACTTTAGTAAGTTTGCAGTGTTGTTGGCTAATAAATAAGTTTTTCAATACTTTATGCCGCCATGTAGGAGACATCCGTTATCAATGCCCATTAGGAGATCCTTTGGTGCCTTCCATCTATCACCAAACAAGAACATTTTTTTAATGGGAAAAATTCACACAGTAGTAACCAAGTTTCCCAAGTGTTCCACTAAATTCAATCAAAGTTCTTTTGTTCCTCTAAAGTCAATCAACTTTCGTTAGGTGTTTCAATCTTGAAAAATAAAATAAAATTAAGTGCAGTTAATTGGAACACCTTATGAAACTTTGAGTTACTTTAGTGGAACACCTTGGAAACTTGGTTACTACTGGTGTGATGTCTGTAGAATCAGTAAATCAATCACCCAATTTCAGGTTATTTTCTCCTATTGATTTTTTGAAAAATTAGTCATTAGCAACCAAGTGCCAAGTATGATGCTTATAAATGTGATCACCCAAAATGAAACAAATCCATATGAATTCAAAATCTAACTTCATAAAGCCAAAGTACAAACTAACATAAGAATTAGTGAGTATGATTTCTTGGATGGAAAGTAATACTATGAAAAGCTAGCTCACAAGATCCCAAAATTCAGTCTTAACAAGACCCATGATATCCAGACACCACCCCCACTATATTCGTACACCAGCCTTAATATACGGGCCGTAATACACTTTTTTCGCCTAAATACCAGCCGTATGCCCGTATTGCATTTTTTTCCTACAATGGATGTCTTGACGTGACTGATGTTAGACGTGACTGATGTTATATGTCTGGAGCGATGTTTGACCCGTATGATGTGACAGTCCTTCCAAGATTATCATAAATTTTCCAAAAGTTTAACTAAGTCAAACTACCTACTCTCTCATGATTCACATGATCAGCTTCTAAGTTCTAAAACCCTAAATCTATCTATGACAAGTCTGAACATTAGTAAAGGCTAACTGTAGAATCAAGTGACAATTTCTCTAACTGTTTATAAGATCAATCACAATTAGTACAAGTCATAGTGGTGATAACAAATCAAAGCACAATTACGATACAATTAAGCACAGAATCACCGACAAAATCAAAACATAAATTCATGCCAATTAAACCCTAAACACGAATAACCAGAAAATAAAGTGAAGAACAGATTATTACCGGGTCAGAAGGCAGTTTCGGGTCGGGTCGATGTGGATACGATTAACAAAGATCGCCTGATCGAATCAAAGTTTTCAGAAACTCTGTTCTTCTTCTCGGAAGGACTGGAATTTAGCCCTTACTTTTGCCCCCTGAAGTTTTAAATCTTTCAATTTAACCACCATATTTCCAAAAAGACCAAATTAGTTAATTAATTACAATACTTAATTTAATTTCACACATCTCAACGATTCCCGCAAACAACGAAAATTCAGTAACGAAAAGAACAATAGTAGAGATGGTGAAATCGATAATAAGGAAACAAAAGCGATATAGTACTGATACGAAAGCGGAATACATATAACAATGAAAAATAATAGTAATAGCAAATGATAACGGGGATATCAATGGCAAAGCATAGTGGAAACAATGCAATTAGAATCATCATGAATATTAACATATACTACATACGAACTATAACGAAAGTTCAAAACAGAATAACTATACGAATAACGAATACAACTTATACGAAACAAATATATAGTCAAATAAGTTGTATTGTAAGTAGGGCTAAGCAAGCTACAGTCTTAACTAAGAACATAGATTAACCGGCCTGATAAATAACTAAATGTAAGCCTGTAGGTCAGTCTTCAGTTCTCAATTTTTAAAAAATTTCGGATTCGGTATCTAGTAAAACCCAAAAAATTGAACCGAACTTGTGTCTTTTGTTTTCATGCTATTTTAACATGCCCATTGACCAACATGCCCATTAAAAATCCCAAAGCATGCCCATAGAATGAGCATTTTGTTGCAAAGTTTCAATAACAATGTGACTTAATTATCTATCAAACAACATTTTATTTCTACATCAACATTTTATAAGTGAAATTACATGTACCTTTTTTTTAGATTATTAGAACGGCGTGGGCTTAACTGGCACGTCCCACCAAGGGAAGCTCGTACATCAGTCTACCCATACAACCCCCAAAGAATTCGAATCTGCAGAGGGTGTTTCTAGTTTTTATAAAGTACACCTTGCAAGATTCGAACCCATGACCTCCAAACTTTAAAAAAAAAAAACCCTGACAAACCTTGATGGCGAAATTACATGTACCTACCAAGATATACATCAATGATCAGTAGGGCCCATTGCTTCTAAGGATTATCATGTACCTCCTGTGGATGACATACCACAAAAACAAAGCACCTCACATATTAAATTAACTATGGATTCTAGAAAAAATAATATTATAAGGATTAAATTTTTATTTTTATTTTTTTTAGAACGGCAAGATTAAATTGTGGATTTGAAGATACTTCAACAATCACACAAACATTTTATCGAGCATGTGGTATGGTAATGAAGGAGTTAATCTTGATTTTACAGAAGAAAAATGAGTCGGTTTGGAAGAACGTGAAAATTGAATGGTGATTCGAAAAGAGTTTAATTAATTATAATTTATATTTAACTAATAGTTTGAATATTTAGATAAAGTTATATTTATCTATTAGTTTGTTGGAGTTACTATTGATTATTGTTGAGAGTAGTATTTTAATAGGATTAGTATGATTTATATATTATAAATATATGGTTAGGGTTTATGTAAATTATAAGTCAAGAAATAATAAACAGAAAGAGTCGATTAGTTGTTGAGATCAAATTTCGTGTTCGTATTCTTGGGCCTGATTTCCAACAATATTCATTACGATATAGAAAGGTCAAAATTTGTTCAATTTAGTACAAAGTCAAGTTGTTTAAGCAAGTATGTCAATAAATTCAAACAATCATTGTTAAATATAGACTTTGCAATGCAAAATCAAAAATAAATTACATTCGATCATCGTCCCTGGTGAACGGTTGGTACTAATCGGGAAGCAAAGCATTCATCGTCGGGTCATGATTGTAGCAACTACCGGGAATTTGGTCTTCAATTCGGTTTTTAACGGCAAACCTACACCACTCCTAAACTACACCACCCTAAACTACTCCTTACTAGGTTCGAACCTGGGTTTACTCCAAAGAGGCTATGCCTCTTACAACTAGGTTACAACCCAAGTGGCATATATGGCCTTCAATTCGTAACATTCAAACATGGGAGTGTAGAAGCATAAAACCATTCATCGATTTCAGTCAACTGCTACCAGAGTAGCTGAGACCCCTGGTTAACTGACACCCGAAATGGAACACCAGGTCTGGTCCTTGGTTCTTATTATTATATCTTCTTAGGTTTCGGGTCAGGTATGACCAAGTTCGATCCGGATAAACTAATATTCTCACACCTAATTGTAAGGAGTATTACTCACCGAGCACAAAACAAATGTAATGTACACATAGCATTATGTAAACTTTCATGCTCCAAATCGTGAATGCAATGTGGGCACACACTACTATCCACCAAAACAAAACAAGTTAACCTATTATCGAACCATACGCCTCTTTTTATATATGACCAAGCGAATAATATAATCTAGAGACATCGTTGCCTGTCACACAGACACGGATGGTGCCACGCCATTGTTGCCTCACTACGCACAGATGATAATCGTACGAAGTATCAAGGACGCGACTCATTTGTGTATTTTAGGATAAGGGTGAATCTGTTAGTTAAATTACAAACGATTTTAGACGTATTGTTGTAGTAGTTTGGACACACCATACTAATAATCTAAGTCCATTCATTGGATAGACCTGGACAGCTTAGAAGCAACGTTCTAGTGTTAGACGATTCGTTATAATCCCAATGCAAACATTTTACAAATAGGATTGTGTTTTTTAAAATATATAGCGGTATTATACTTAAATTAAATATAGTATAATTTTTAAAATAATAATTAAATATATAAAAATTATTTAAGTTTTATAGATTTAACAGAACTCGATTTAAAAAACGAAAACATGGACGCTAATTCTCTTTTAGCATTTCATCTACTGGGTTATTCTCAGGCGTCACGGTGGTACGGGTTTGAAGAAAATTTATATCGAAACGTAGATAGAAACAAACGCGTCGCAACAGTATATTTGGAATTTTATAAAAAAAGAAAAAATCTGTTACATTGATCTAAAACCAAAAAAACGAATAGCAGTATTGGTTATGATAATACCGATAACGATACCGTTGTTGTTCGGTCGGTGTCGGTACCACCGTCACAGTAACAGTGCGATATCAGAAGAAGACTTTTTCCTAGAATACAACTTTGTTTTCAAGAAAATTTATATCACAATATTTTATTTAAAGTTAAATGGTGAGTTAATTTAAGAGGAAAAAAAACTGTTATTAGCATCTCAACAAAGCAATATAATACGCTATTTCTCTTTTACCGTTTCAATCGATTTTTAACTTTCTTATTATTGTGTACTAGGGTTAGGATCATTTGAGAACTCTAAATATCTTGAGAACTCTAAGAACTTCTATCAATGGTTTATATTTTTTGAATTTTGTATTTTTTATATATTGTCATGTGTGTTTATGTACATAAAAAATAATCAAACTAGTTTTTACATATGTTTTTACATTTTTAAACTTTTACCTATACATGTGTAGGTAGTAAAACCTACACATGTGTAAATAAAAACTTAAAAATGTAAAACATATGTAAAAATTAGTTTGATTGTTTTTGTTATGTACATAAACATAAATTACAATATATAAAAATATAAAATTTAGAAAATATAAACGATTGATAAGAGTTTTTAAAGTTTTTAAAATATTTAAAAAATCCCAAATGATCCATTCTGCTGTGTACTATCTACCATCTCTTTAGTTTTAAACTTTTAATAATTGAAAAGTTATAGTCAATGCCCCCACATGCTTTGTACAATTCGCATAAAATAGTGTTTTTATCTAGATTCCTATATATAAATGATTCATTTCCCAACCCCATCCCATCATCTAGAAGGCACGGAAAAGATAAATAATCAATCTCATTTCAGTATCCACACCATGTGTTTCTAGAAATTATGCAATAACTTAGTATTAAAACCAGCGTTGTGTCGGGAGCGTAAAGCCGTGAAAAAATTTAACGTCGACATGTTGTTGTGAACTCATGTGTTGAAAGATACGTTGATAACATACGTAACTTTATATAAGAAAAATGAAACCTGGACGTTGTTGATAACATTAGAAACTTTATATAAAAATGACGAAACACCACGTTGCGGCAGGAGCGTAAAACCGTGAAAATAAGTAACGTCCAAACGTTGTCGAAAAGTCGCGCGTTAAAGGAGGCGTTGATAACATATATAATTTTATATAAGAAAAACGAAACCGGACGTCGTTGATAACATTCGAAACTTTTTACGAAAATAACAAAACCATGGTAAACTCGTTGCGGCAAGGTCGTTGGTAATATTTAGAACTTTATGTAAAAAACGAAGTCGTTAAAAAATTTACGTCGAAATGTTGATAAAAATAAGCACGTCGCAACGGAAAAAACGTCAATAAAAATAAACATATACAAATTTGCATTTTATAAAAATCTTATTTTAGAAGTTGTAGGATAAAAAAATAAAAATCTAGGGTATAAAGTATACCTATGAGTAAACTTGGGCTAGAAAAAAAAAAGTTAAACTTGATTTAGAAAAAAAAAACTTAAGTTTGAGTAAATTAACAAAACTATGGGATTTACCCGCCTCGAGTTGCGGCGGCGTCGAAACGTACAACAACTCGAACCGTCCCGCGTTGCTGCGGATTTGAAATGTACAGTAACTCTAACCACCCCGCGTCACGGCGGCGTCAAAACGTAGACTAACTCTACCGCCCCGTGTTGCGACGGCGTCGAAACGTATAGTAACTCGAACCACCCCGTGTTACGGCGGCGTCGAAACGTAGGTCGTAATATAATTGAGTTACAGAAAAAAGGTTTATTAAAGTTGATGGACCAAATATTAAACTTATTAAAGATGAGGGAGCTTTCAAGAAAAAATTGTTTATTGTCTTTTACTACTTATAAATTGGGGATGAAGTTGATAATAATTACTATTGCGCCATCATTCTTATTTTCTCATTTACAATGAAAGATGACATTTTTTTTAATTAATCAAATGAAAGGCAACTTTATAATTTCACATAAGTTACTATTAATTTCACATGGTTAATCATTAACAGGCAGAATATATGACATATACACATGTACGCATAAAGTATGTTGATTTTGTTTTAAGAGAGAAAAAGAAAGTAATAGATTATGTGGGAGAGAGAAAGAGCCAATAAAAGACGAGAAAAATTTGTGCTTGGTGGAGTTGTACACAAAGCTTTAAAGATGTTTATTTTACCTTTTAAGGTATTAGTAATATGTATATCTTACATGTATAATCATAATAAATAGTTAAATTTACTAAAATTATTAAGAGTTAAGTATACAAATTGTGCTTGTGGTATGTCTAAATTTTAGATTTACTCGTTAAATTAAAAAAATTACAATGTCAGCCTTCAAATTATGCATAGTATTGGTTGAATCATAAAAATGGGAAAAATTATGTTAAAGGATTGTGTGTGATTCGCCTCATGCTTTTTATTGAATGTAAATTCTCTCTTTACTAAATCAATCATATCATCTCTAATATTTTACTTAAAAAGAGGATGCGTTTAACCTATTCTTCATATGGGTAATTAGAAAAACATAACATCTATATCTATATCTATACATTTTTTAACGACAATTTGGATCACTGACGGTCACTGGCCCACCCGTTCATCTCAGTCATCCTTGGGAGGAAACCTATCATAGGTAAGAAAACCCCCGGGTCCAACCTGGACACCCCCCTTTTTTGACACAGATGAAACTTGAACTCAAGATCTCTCAATTTTAGTGAATTCTTGAGTATACATACTTGTCACTAGGCTAAGCTAGTGCTCTATAATAAATAAAAGTTTTGGTGGGACACTTGTCACTCTCATGTGCATGATCGGGTTTTTTTACCGCCTCTCTCTCCTATTAATTATACAAAATTATTTAATTTTTTTATAATTTTTTGTTTCCCTCCTCTCTCTCCTATTAAATAATAGTAATTTCTATAATTCTTTTTATAAAATGTTTTTATATTAAAAAATAGGTTTATTCATTCTTTTTATAAAACATTTTTAAAAAATAGCTATATAATGTCTAAAATTTGTATTAAAAATCTATGTAAAATTTTATAAATATGTAATATATAAATATTTATTAATAAATATATAACATTTGAAATACTAAAAAAAGTTCGATATCAATTATAAGTTATATACTAAAGTATATAACCCATCATGGCTTTATGTTATAATGGTATGATACGTAGTGTATAGGTGTAAGAAATTGTTGTTAAAAGTAATAAAGTATATAAAATTTGAAATTTTATCTTTAATTTGTTGATTGATGGTACAAATTTACAAACTCAATATCCAAAATTTGAGTTTTTTCTAGAATATGGTAAAATAATTTTTATAACTATTTCTTTTTAAATATAGCAACCGATGTTATTGACCTTGAGTTCTTTCTCTAGAATCTCGCATATAAAATTAAATTAAATTGTTTTTAGAATTCATTTAAATCTCTAATCATTACGATCTTAAAACTTAAAACAATTGCGTTGTATTAACAAAATATTTTAAGTGTCCACTTAAAAAAATCTTTGAAATTTGTGGAGTAGCTCGCATAAGTCTTTAAAAATCTATATAAACTAATTATGGATGGTTCACTAAATTTTAAGATAAATTAATTAAAAGACTATATTATAATCAACTAAAAATACCTATCTTATTGTTACGTGACAAAAATGAAAAGTTCAAAAAAAATATATATATTACAAGGTTGAAAAGTACACCAACTTCTAAAACCTTATATAAGTTCTCAAAACCCTAATTAGTATAGCATGCAACCAGCTATGTCAAATTCTGATCTCCTTTTTCTTGATTCATTTCAAAACCACCTTCCCCATGATTCCGGCACCTCCGAGCTCTTTCCGGTGACGAGTACTTCACCGGCGATGACGACGGTGGAGGGTGCTTCAGAAAAGGTGACCAAGGAAGAAATGGAGGTGAGTTAAACCGCGTAAACGTGATTGTATTGATAATTGTAATTAAAATATGGTTACAATGGGGATTATAAGGGTGGCTCGACTATATAAAAAAATAAGCCGCCGCCGCTTAGGCCCCCAATTTTTTATCGTGCCCGTAATTTTTAAGATTTAACTTCGTTTAATTTTCAGGTTTTGAAAAAAAAAAAAAAAAATTAGTATACTTGAAAGAATTTTTAAATTTCAGGTTTTAACAAAGAAAACAAAAAATTAGTATACCTGAAATAATTTTCTTTTTACTAAAACTCACTCCAACTTTAATACGTTGTGATTTTAAAAATTGTATACAAAAAATATGCATCATCATATTCCATATGTTACGAATCTAAGAAAAAAATGTATTTTTATATGAAAAATTCCTCAATTTTATAATTCGTTTTGGGCTCAAAAAAATGTTGAGCCGACCTTGATTATATAGGATAACCATATTTAAATAATACTGCATTCTAATATTCCTAATTACAACGATCTAATAAGGTAGCAGAAGGGGATCACGTGCCATCGGAGTGGAGGAAGTTCCGCGGTGTCAGGAGGCGGCCGTGGGGGAAGTTCGCAGCGGAGATAAGAGATCCGGAAAGGCGTGGTGCTCGGATATGGCTGGGGACTTATGAGACACCGGAGGATGCGGCTTTTGCTTATGATAAAGCAGCTTATAAGATGCGTGGGTCTCGAGCTATGGTTAATTTCCCGCATCTGGTCGGGGCCAACATGGTGGAGCCGGTGAGGGTGATGCCGCGGCGGAGGGCGATGGAGGTTGTGTCTCCGGCGGAATTGCCGGTAGATGGTGGTTGTTTAAAGCGGTCTAGGACAAGTGTGGGTGAGCCTAGGAGGGTGGATGGCTATGTTAACATACTAGATTAAATAATAATCAATTGTTTGAATATTTATTTGTGGAATATGAAAAAGAAGTTAGAGTTTGAATTTTATTTTGTAGGAAAAAATGTTAGAGCTTCTTTACTTCCATTAAATAAAGGAGTTTTATTTTCTTGGATAAAGTAGTATTATTGAAATCTAAAACTTTGAAAAAAATAAGTTTATTATAATTAATATTATATTAATTATACTACATTATAGTGTGTATTAGGTTCTCTATAGTTATATTATTATATATCCATAACCTATAGTAGTGTAGTGATGTGATGCTTGTTCCATAAAAATAATATGGGTTTAAATTAGCTTAGATTGGTGATATTTAGACGTAAAATTAATGTTAAAAAAAGTATTTGGCTACTTTCAAGTATAAAGCACTATTTTGAGGACTGGAATGTATAAAATATGAAGGCCTTGTATTTAACGACTTTTTATTTTGTAGGATTTAACTTTGTTTAATTTTTAAATTTTAATAATAGAAGCAAATAATGAGTATATTTGTATTGTTTAGTTTATCATAGGTATCCTTCATAAGAGTATATATAGTATTTATTTCCCGTTTTAGTTTTATGTTCTTACTTGAATTGTTATTTACTTGATTACTTTTCATGGTTTATGAGTAAGATCAAGAGTTTAATGGCTTAATTAGAAAACTAAGTGCCATAAGGGTGCTTGTGGAAACGAGACTCTTACAAGTACCCTACTCCAGTTCAATTTAAGATTATCTAGGTTAAGCCTGGCAATCTTAAAATTTATCAAGGGTTAAAATTGTCACACATCAACCGGCGGCAGATTATACGTCGGGGCGGACACGGTTGTTCAAAAGCACAAGGTTTGACTAATAAAGTTTCAATATTTCATTAATAGAAATTTAAAGGTTCAAACATAACAAGGAAAACATATTGTTCAACAATAATAATAAAACATAAGATTAAATTGATAGTTTTTCTAGGTCCAAGCATCCTACATATTCACAAGATAAGCATCAAACTTGAGCACCTGAAACATGTTAAATGAACTGTCAACTAAAAATAGTTGGTGAGATACAAAGGTTTTGACACCGTTTAACAAAGTCTTTAAAAGTTTTACAATTCACTATGTTATTGCATCTAAGTATAAATGTGAGAACAAACAAGTTAAACATTGTGCACTTCAAACCTCTAACCAAGTTTAGGCATAACCCGAGGGTTATCCTTAGAAGTTTAAGTTTAAATCCAGCAACAATCACCATAGGCTCCCCCCCCCCCCCGAAGAGTCAATCAATCTAGGTGGATTGGTCAAATACAATAGATCTATCATTGTTACTGTAGGCTCGGCCAAAGTTAATGAACATGCTAGTCTTAATTTAAGCATGCAAGTCTCAAAAGTATATAATACATAGAGGGCATATAAGCATAGTTGTGTTTGAATTGTGTAAGTCTAAAAAGTTTGAACATGTTCCACCCCAAGTCTATAAATCAAAACAAAACAAAAGGGGGCTAAGTATACTAACTTGGAATGATACAAAAGTTTCCGACAAAGAATAAGAGTAGCAAGGCTTTGAGGAATGATATCCTCACAACAAGCCTAATAACAAAGTCTCAGAGTTTAAAGGTTGATCCTAAAAGTTTATGACAAGGATCTAGGATCTTAAAGCACATGCGCCTTGTTTTCCAAGCCACCGCCCAATGGGCCTGAAAAACAGGTATCGAAACTACCTAGTTTCGATTGAACAAATGTTCAACCGAAACTAGTAGTTTCGATTGAACAAAAGTTCAACCGAAACTAGTAGTTTCGATACTGTAATTTCGATTGATAGCATCAGTCTCAAAATTATACCCAACAATCTCCCCCTAGACTGATGCTATCAATTCTTGTCCGACTCTGTCTTTCGTCTTCATAGATTGACTGATGATCCAATGCCTTTCGTTGTGATTCTCCCCCTCAAGTGTAGACCCTCCTATCTTGTAGGCAAATGATAAAGGTTTGAATCCCAAGTATTAAGCAGTAAATAACCATCTTTCTACAAGGATTATTGACATTCTCGAACACTTGATCAACTTTTGCCTTCTCTCCCCCTAAAAAAAGATCAATTTCTAGACAAAGGCTCACTTTGTCTTGCATATTCATAACTCTGCTGATAATTTGAAGTCTTTCGTGGTAATTCTCCTCCAAATGTGTAGACCCTCCTATTTCTAGGCAAAAGATAAGGGATCCAATCACTATGTAATCAACAAATAAAGATCCGGTTTGTCACAAGTATGCTTGACTTTGTTACCCGCTGCCCAAACTTGAACTTTGATCAAAGGAATTACGGCTGAATCAGGCAGAACATCGTGTATATTGCCGAAGAAACGAAATTTTCGAAAACCCGAAAAAGGTTGTCTCCAAGTTTTCTTCCAAAACTCCCCTCCTTCTATGCAATATCCTGTTAAAATATTTATCCAAGAAAATTTCTAAAAAAAAACTCTTTTTTTTTATTTTTTTTTTTGAAAAGTAATTGGACAGTTCTGCCTGTAGTTTCGATAGGCTAAACTTCAGTCGAAACAAGGCTAATTTCGATAGAGGCAGTATCGAAACAAGAAGTTTCGATAGAGAGATTCTTCAATCGAAACTAGTAGTTTCGATAGGAGATTCTTCAATCGAAACTAGTAGTTTCGATACCCTCTAGTTTCGATAGCCTAGTTTCGACAACCTAGTTTCGATGTCTTCTACTTCTGATTTAGGGCAACACTAGTAGTTTCGATAGAAAATGTTCAGCCGCCACATAGTTTCGATTGACCATCTTCAACCTTCAGCTACTTCGATACCCCCAATCCAGGTCTGAAAAATGCTTCAAAAGCCTTACATCTTCAGATTTTGAAAGTGGAAATGTAGAACAGCAGTCACGAACCTGCTACACATCGATTTCTTCAAGTTTAACGTCTCAATGGCGGGTTTTTTCTTGATTTTGAGCAGATTCGAGAGCAATAAGAGCCACCATGGCTCTGATACCACTTGTAAGTCCTGAGCAGACCTGAGAGAACAGATTTGCGAAGAAATTCTTCAAACAGTCCGGATCGAGAGGCGGAATCTCTGGATCCGGTATAACTCTCGAATCACAAATGGGTAGAGACGGGTGCGGGAATCACATACACGAACAGAAACATATGAAAATGACAAGAACAGATAATTGAAAGCATAAAACGTATGATTCTTTGATTGAAATGAAAATAAACGCTCGATCATACACTAACAATTAGTCTCACCCCAGGGTGAGCTCCCCCTGGGGTGGTGATTCCCTCTACAGACACACACTCACTCCTAGGGCATAATCTGCTATATATAGGAGGCCAAGCACATGCGCCTTGTTTTCCAAGCCACCGCCCAATGGGCCTGAAAAATAGGTATCGAAACTACCTAGTTTCGATTGAATAAATGTTCAACCGAAACTACCGAAACTAGTAGTTTCGATACTGTAATTTTGATTGACAGCATCAGTCTCAAAATTATACCCAACAAGATTTGCTAGGGTTTCAAATGGGAAGGCGGAGATGATTGTGTTATAAGTATTATAAAATAATGATTTTGAGTAGTTTTCCAAGTATCATAAATAAAGTATAATTTGAGTAATGGATAAATAAGTATTAAGGTTAGTAAATAATTATTCGCAAAGGTTAAATAATTAGTTAAAATATATAATAGTTACCTAAAAGGATAATAATTATTATTGATTAATAATAACTATCCAAATAGCCAATTATAAATGATAAGTAACTATTTATTTAAGTAGGGTAAATAGTCATCGAAGATAAATAATAATTATCTACAAGAGTAAATAATTACTAAGGATAATTATTAATTATTTAAGATAATTTATCTAATTAAAATGATTAACATTAATCAATTTAAAATTAGTTAAAGTGTTTAATTATTAAGAATTAATTATAAAAATAATTTATTATTATTCTAAATAATATTTAGAAAGTTGTTTAGGAGTTTAAATAAGTATAAACTTATAAAAGAATGGTTTCTTACTAATTACAAGTGTATAGGTATAAGTTTATGCTTTAATTATAATTTATAAATGTTTTAAAGTTTTTTATAAAGTTTATAAGTCTATAAATGTTTAAATAAAAATGTATTTATTTTCTTTCTGTTTTAAATAAATAACTAACCTTTAAGTTTTAAGTTTATAAAATGTACAAATTTATAAGTTTCTGATCTCAATTACAAGTTTTTATAATTTATTTTGATTTTATAAAAATTACATAAATTTTCTGTTTAATTTAAATGTTTATAATAATCACTAAAATTTAAATAAAAGATTTTACTTATTATAGAAAATAAATAATAAATTAAGTTAAATGATTCCATATCTTTTTATAAGTTTTATAAAATTTTTGGAGTGTTTCTATGGTTTTTAAATATTTACCAGTATTATTAAAGGTTAAGTTTCTTTAATAGTTTTAATCTAAGTTTAATTAAATAAAAAGATTGTGGAGATAATAGTATAAATAAAATTCAGTTTTAACTTTGTGAAAGTATAATAGATTTTATAAAAATATTTGGAAAAATTAATTCTGATTAAAAAGCATAAAAAAAATTAAAACATAAAACTCAGGCTGGCCGGATTCGAACCCGGGCCAGCTGAGTTCAAACACACACACACTACCACCCGGCTAAGGGCCTCGCTGGTGTATAATCTGAAAAAGAATTCCTTTAAACACAATCCTCAACCCGCAAATCCCGTATGAACCCTAGGTTTTCAAACCCAAAATTCGAATCGATTTACCCTCTGTTAGAGAAATTAAACAGAGGGCTTTTGATCTATAAACGAAAACGAGTATGATGGCCACAAGCATTACCTGAACTCGTGACGAATTGAGGGAGAACGGGTTTTAACTTGGAGTCGGTCGTCCAAGGATTCCGACGAGCAATGCAGGTACGAATTGGTGCAATTGACAGTTGCATTGCAGGAGGTTAGGGGTGATGCCGTTGTGGTGTGTGAGCCGATATTTATAGCGGATTTCGTTAATTAATGCCCGAGTGGTTGAGGGGTTTACGGTTGGGCATTAGAATTCAATATCGAACCCACGCGATGCTTTAAAGTTGAAAGTGAGCGTTGAAATACCTCAGGCTAAGGTCGCACGCCGGAGGTGAAGCTCGAGGTGCATTCAATTTAGTCGTACACGCGTTTTTGAATATTTCGAACTCAAAACCGGTCGAGGGAAGGCTCGAACTCGGGACTGGTTTGGGTCTCGGGAGTTTGGGCTATTTACACAGTCGGTCCCTGAGGTTTGAAGGTTTTAACATTTTATGTT
This sequence comes from Smallanthus sonchifolius, assembly GCA_023525975.1. Classification (NCBI taxonomy): domain Eukaryota; kingdom Viridiplantae; phylum Streptophyta; class Magnoliopsida; order Asterales; family Asteraceae; genus Smallanthus; species Smallanthus sonchifolius. The sequence goes on from CM042042.1 coordinate 1,915,916, forward strand.
AAAATATGAGTTTTAGTTAAAACAAGTTTCAGATGTTGTCAGTTTAAACCCTGGACTTTATATAAAAAAAATGTTTTATTTTATAAAACCAAATGAGTCTTTATAAGTTTCATAATTTATAGGTTCATTAATTTACAAGTTTAGGTATTTTAATAAGTTTATTATTTATATTATTTACACAATATAAACTTATAAAGTTTTAGGGGTTAAATCTATTTATTTTTTTTTGTAGAATACACACACACACACACATATATATATATATATATATTTTCTTTTAATTACCCATATATATATATATATATATATATATATATATGTGTGTGTGTATCAAATATAAGTCTAATTATTTTATAAGAATTTCAAGCTTAATCAGTAACACGTGCAAACATTTTGCGAAACGATACGTTCATAGAATTTTCAAATGGACAGGTTACAATGGGGAATAGAATTAAAATACGGAAATGATACGTCGGAAAAATCCTGGATATTACAAAAATGGGCAGATCTGAAAACTAAAAGAGGAATGAACGAGTCAGGATGGCTCAAGAGAAAAGGGAACGGGTTGTTTTAACTTATATAAAGAAGTGTAAAGTTGAAGTTTAATTCTATGCTTTTGTCCATCTCCCCACTAACTAACCATCCCGTCCATCTCCCCACTAACTCATTACCTCTTACTTGTAGATTACATGTCGATCCTAGGAGATCATTGAATCAGTCCATTAAAATCAGGAACAAGAAACAACAAATAATAACATTTGATTTCAATATGGTTCGTCCACCTTGAATGTTTACATTCGATCTTGTTTTGTACACATATGTAGGAAACAACGTATCCTATCTTGAATCTTCGCAACCCTACACACATACATATTACAGTTTCTAATTTACAAAGTTTATACTAAGACCCCTTGTAACTAATTGCAATACATAACTTGACTCAAACTTAACTTTCTAGTAATTACATAAAAAGAATGTAAACTTTGATTCTCCATGATTATCATACTTGGTCAAACAAATAAGTCCAACAAACACCCCCCCTTAATTTTTTAACCAAGTTTGATTCTTCCTGTGATTCCTACTTGCATTGCCTTTCCAATTCCTCTTAATGAGATTTACAACAAGACTTGGAGAAAAATTTTAGGTATTAGGGTTATGGTTGTGAGTAACAATAATATTTGGCTTCACTTATTCATTATGTGTATTTGGAATGTCATATGCCCAAATTCATATAGCTGAACTCGTTTCATTGAACTTGATAACCATTTGGCAAAAATTATTTGTTAAAATTAGGTTTATACAAACATATATCTATAAACATCAGCATCAGACGCTACATGTTTGGTTAAGAACCAAAGATTTTCAAATATTTAGTTGACTTGTAACATTTATGGGAATTTTTCTTGAGTTCACTTGTGTTAATTGTTTTTTAATTGTTTACCAATATAAATATTGTCATGTAGCAGAATATGGTGATTCCACCGTGTTGGGTTTATTTGTGATTTATGCTTATATTAAATTTAGTAATTATGATAAGTCATTATTAGGATTGTAATTAAAAGAATTACGTTTATTATGAAAATACCTTGATTTTAAGATTCAATTTAAATTTTGAAAAAGATAAAGCTAACCCTACACTGGACCACAAATTAACAAATATGTACTTTAGAAGGCGTTTAGAAGCAAATAACGGATTGGAATAATAATCTTCACCAATAAAATAATTGATCATTCTTAATTATCATTAGAAAATGTGCTTCCTTTTTTCCAATTCAATAATATTTTTCTTAAATCGAATTACATGCTTTCTTTTTTCTTAAATTAAATAGGTACGTAGTTATCAGTGAAACCGTTTTCTAGACGGATTGTTTGAAAATTTTTCTTAAATCAAATAAGTACATAGTTATCAGTGAAACCGTTTTCTAGACGGATTGTTTGAAAAATATATTCTTAGCCTATGTCTGATACCATTGCCACACCATCGGCAAAGAAGACGTGTAGGTGGAGGCGCGATGAGTGCGACAACATCACCCTCCCCCCACCCCACCACCACCGCCACCACCTCCCACACGCTTTAAGGTCCTCGCACTTTCGCCATATTGCGGTGGAGTAAGGCCGCACAACCAATCTTCATCACTGCACACACACACTCTCTCTCTCTCTCTCTCTATATATATATATATATATATATATATATATATATCTCATCTCTTTTTATTTTTTAAGAAAATGGGTTAAAGTGAAGCAAGGTATAACACATGATAGCCTTATCCAATCTACCCATTGTATCTATATATATATATATATATATATATATATTATATAATAAATAAATGTTTTTTCATATCATGTGTCGCCTCCATATTCATTCTCATCATTTTTTTTCGCCTTTATCTCTTATTAAATACACCTTTATCTTTTAATAATTATATATTTTGAAAGAAAAAATTAATCTTTATATTAATAAATCTGTTGACATATTTTGACGAGTGTATGTGTTAACAGATTATATTATATTCTACGGGTTTATTCAATCGGTATAAAACATAAGTTTTTAAAAAATAATTTTTTTATTATTTAATATATAATATTATATTTATTTAACCCGTGTAATACATAAGATTTTAACCTACTGTATTACATATTAGTTTATATTTATATTAAAAAATTAGACTATATAATTAAATATATACTAGCTATATATAATTATACGTTACTAGTTTCTTTAAGTCAAAATAAAATGATTAATTTTTGTTTCCTATTTTTTTTTATATAGTAAAGTATACCATGTGTTATTTATTTATTATTTTCTTAAAACCAAACCTAAAACCATGTGGCCAAGTACAATAATTTAATGTTGTTATCACCCTCGTCATAACAACGCAAACCCCTATTTATTTTAATTTCTTATAGAGGTTACTAATTCGTAAGAAAATTAGTTAAGTTGAGTTACTTTTTTTTTATATAATAACAAATTAAAGAAAAAATATTTGACAAATCCGCTAGTCAAGGCTAATATCATAGAATAGTAACATACTTGGACCTTCTTTATCGCAGCTACTCCACGGGCTCCCTTAGCACGTTAGCTTGCCCATAAGATATTCTACGGGCAACCACTCTATCTCTCCTCCCTTCTCACAATCCTCGCCCATACTCGTTCTTTTAAGCAGATTTCTTCATACGACTCTCTTCCACGTCCTCCCAAGCCCTTTTCTCTTTCTTCTATATCGGAAGAAGGGGCCACTTCTTCTCCATCAAAGAATAATTATAATTAATGATGTGTAGATTTGTTAACATTATTTTTTTATGAATTGACGTGGTATTTTAAGGGGAAATCATGAAAATAAGAAAGTTGATAAAAAAATTAATAAAATGTGCATTGAATTTGTAGATTTTTAAAAGGGTAAATGCTATAAACAACCAACATATTTTCTGGTTTTTCTCATAAAAGTCTCTAAACAATTTTTTACATATAAAAAACCAACATACTCTCTCTTTTTTCTCACAAAAGTCCCTCAACAAATTTTTGCACATAAAAAACCAACATACTTTCTTGTTTTTCTCACAAAAGTCCATCGACAACTATTTATCTTAGCAAATGAATCCGCAAAAATAAAGTAAAGGAAATCGACTGACAGAAGCAAGAGCAAATGAATCCTATGTCTTGCTTCTGTCGATTCATTTGCTATGATAAATAGTTGTCGAGTGACTTTTGTAAAAAAAAAACAAGAAATTATGTTGGTTTTTTATGCGTAAAAATTTGTCAAGTGACTTTTGTGAGAAAAAAAAGAGAATATGTTGGTTTTTTATATGTAAAAAATTGTTAATGAACTTTTATGAGAAAAACCAGAAAGTATGTTGTTTTTTATGACATTTGCCCTTTTTAAAATAGGCGACCCAAAACAAACATTCAGAGGAGGACAAATAAGCAGAGCTGGCACCTCCATAGCCCACACTCTGATACGTTAGCACCTCCATAGCACACTCTAATAATCTGACACCTCCATAGCCCACACTCCGATAAGGCTGCACCTCCATAACTCACACTTAGACAAGCTTGCACCTCCATAACCCACACTCCGATAAATCGGCACATCATAGCCGACCCATTTAAAAGTCAATGCCTATTTAAACAAATGTAAAAAACCAGTGCCTGTTTTATTAATTTTCTTTGTTTTATTAATTTTCTTAGTTAATGATTTTCCACGTTTTAATCCCCTAATGATCATGATGACCACCTTCTTGATAATGTAGCAATTCTTTTGAAGAGTATTAAATTATGAGAGTAGTTTGTTTTAGAAAAATATACATATAAAGCTAGCATATTTTGCTAATTTTTTTAATAAAGTCACTTTCTGCTAAATTATTAAAATAACTCTATTAAAATTAAAGTATAGTACGGATTAGATTTATTTTTTTATCTTGATATAGAAGGAACGTTAGGTATATATTTAACACATGCAATCATCAAACGTGTTCGATAAGAGATACTTAGATTATAAAGTGACCCTTTGAGTTTAATTCTTGATTACTCTCATGCTTTCCGTTAGTCAACAACCGGGGGTAGAGTGGACCTACTTTGGTAGAATGATGCCAACGTCATCAATTTCTGACTCATGATTTTTTTTAATTGTGTCACTTATATATATTTGATGTTCGAATTTTATTATTTGATTATAGATTTTTTGATTCGATTCATGTTAGATCACACAACAAAAATATAATCTTAAATCCATTAGAGAATACATAAGATAATCTTTTTCCGGTGTTTAAGGTTTGTGAGAAAAAAATAAAGTAAAAGTTTATTAATGAACAAGATATCTTGATCTCTTGGTATGAGACAATATTTCAAGAGTACCCCTCTTTATTTTTCTAAACTATACTTCTTGCCTCTCATTTCTCGATATTATAGTTGGACATTTGCGATCGACGGTAAAGTTCAGAAATTTTAGGCCGTTCTCTAACAAAATGTTGCACCTTCCCCTATGCGTGTGTGTAGTGTTGGAGTAAAACGAAACTAAAGAGCTTATGAAGAATATTGACTTCATGATTTATTCACTCACCTATGTGGGACAAGCTTACCTCTTTACTTCTTTTAACGACAATATCAAACTCACTATTTTTCGTATCGATGCCTCATTCACTTTTACTCTATTTTGGACACATTTTAGCTCAATGCAAATTTCTCAACATGGAGAACATGAACCTATAAATTATTAAATATACACTCATGTATAACTATTATTAGTTGTGTCCAAAGTTATAAAAAAACATATTTTTCAACTGGTTTTTCTGATATTTATTTGTGTTCAACTATCGTCATATATGTACTAACACATAAAACCACCTAAATCGTTCGGTAAAATGAAGTTAGATAGTACTATAAAAAATATTTGAGAAATTACTTTTTTTTAATAAAATTATATTTTTATAAATCTTATTGTATTTTTAATATATGATTAGTAATATCTCTAGATTCACATTGCATAACCATATTTAATAAATCAAAACTATTATAACTGAAAAAATAAATTTTCAATTATAATAACTTGAAAATTTATTTTTTATCTTTGTGTTTAATAAATCAAAACTATTATGATATCTGCATTTCTAAAAAAAATATACCATATATTTTTATTGATTAATTAAACTTTAATTTGGGCCCGTTTTGATACGAAAAATTACCAAGTCTGGCCCAAGTGTCTGGATGATGGATTGGGTTGGACATTCCTGGGCCATTGAAGGTTATCTGGATCTCAAAATTGGCCCTTTAGATGGGCCTTTTAAATGTCCAACTCATCAAATACAAACAAATTAACAAGTGAACATGAAATAAGTAGAAATTTTGCCCCGCGCTCCGCGACGAGAAACGGACCTTAAACGGTTGAGGTGGTGACATTAGCGTAACCAAGCACAAAAAGAATCTTGGTTAAATATATAAAATAAATGTATGTAGTTACAACGAGTCGGTTGTGGAGATTGAAACATAGATAAAAGAAAGTTAGATTACGGTACTGATGTTTTTCGGTCGGTATCGGTCTCATTTTTCATGGTACCAGCAAATCATCGTCAGTCGATATAACCCACGATATCTAAAAAACACGCTATTTTGAATACGACTCCGTCTTAAATACTGGGACGTCAAGAAAAAAAAATAAACAAACGTGAAAGTTATTAAAGAAAAATCAGAATATGTATAGTACAGGGGGTAAACTTGAAACTTTATAAACTTGAGGGGATCAAACTGATAGTTTACAAAGTTTGTGATAAGTTTTATCATTCGACCAAACTTTGGGGGGGGGGGGAGAAAGGGTTGGTGGCCTTTGCCACCGACTCTTGTGTTTAAGATTAGTTAGAATGTTAGTCTATATGTTTTTATTTGTTTATTTATTTGATTAGAGTTGAATAAACAAATATCAACCAAATCTTGTTTTTTAATTTATGTGGTTAACTTGTTTACAAGAGGTGCACAAAACAGGTTTTTGGGCCAACCGGATCGGTTTTAAAACCGGTTCGGATCAAGTCAATGAAAGTCAAAACCGGATGAACCCAATTCTATTTGAAACTCAGTTTCTAAAGAAAAACCATGACGGATCTGTTGGGTCGGGTCGGTTTAATTCCGTTTTCAACGTGTTTTTTAGCTACCAGTTTCTTCAGATCGGCTGATCGGATCCGAACCTGTTTTACCTAAATTGGCTTCAAAATCAGATCCAGATCTCATTTGGTTCTCATATTTATGTTGTTTACTAAGTTTGGTTATTTAATAAGAGAATAATCATTTTGTCCAATACAAACACTAGAAATAAAAAAAGCACTAAACTAAAGAAACACTACATATATATTCTCCGGACATTATTGTAGACCAGACGAAAGATGAGCACACGGACTGTATGAATATGTCACACATGTTAATACTAGTTGTACAACATGAACGTTCGCACAATTACACAACCGACATAAGTGACCGATATAACCCGCACAACCTGTATGATATCGTCACCCGGTGTAACTTTTCATAAATACTTGCAAATACTTTGTTCTTTGTGTTTATTCAAAAATACTATTACAAACAACACCTTACGAGCGTTCAATTTCAAACTATCTTCCACCAAAAATTATTGATTTACAGGCTTAATTTTTCTAGAAGAAGATGGAGAAATCAACGGGAGATTCGCGCAGCAACAGAGCAGCTGTTCAAGCAACTAACGACGATGCTTCCGCCAGCAAATTGTATGTAATTTTCCCCAAATTTCATCACTTTTCGTTCATGTATTCTCCAGATTCTTATATTTTAGGGTTTACAAAGTAAACCTTACGTAATTAGGACAATCAGTTTGATTATTGATTAGGTTTTGTTGCATGATTTTGGTACTGATTGGAAATTGAAATCATAGATGTAGTTAATTGCTTTAAACTGAGCCCTAAATCCTGTGGGAGTTTATTGCAAAACATAGATGAGTTTTGTGCAAAATGGTAATGCTTATGCTAATATAATTGCAAGATATATCACAAAGACTGAACTGAATCTTAGTTGTGAAAGCAAAAACTCAGTATCTTTTTTCCAAAATCTCTTGTTCTTCCTATGATTGTTCATTGGCATTCTATGATTCAAACCATTTTAGCAAAGGATCTGTCATAGCTACACCAGATGACGTCTTCATACGGCCTGTATTGTAGGTGAAAAAAAAGGTAACACGGCCTGTATTTTAGGCCAAAGAAGGTAATACGGCTTGTATTGTATATGTCAGTGGTGTATGCGTCACTTCAGGCGCTTCTATGCCAGTTAGAAAAAGGTAATACGGTCCATATTGCATCTATCATACGACCCGTATGAGTGAAAAAACACCCCATATGACCCGTATTGTAGGCGAAAAAGTGTGATACGGCCCGTATTTATTGTAGGTGAAAGAAGGTAATACGGCATGTATTGTATCTGTCAGTGGTATCCGCGTCACATCAGTCATTCGTTTACGTGTCAGTTTGAAAAAGGTAATACGGCCGGTATTGTATATGTCACACGGCCCGTATGAATGAAAAAAAACCCCATATGGCTCGCATTATAGGCGAAAAAAGGTGATATGGCCCATATTAATGTTGGTGTGCCGATAAGATGAGCTGGTGTACCGATATGACCGCCATTCTGCAATAAGCTTCATTTATGAGTAGCATTTGATATGTCATCCATATAAGTAGCCATTTTATAAATTTTTGGATGATATTGTTAATTGTGTTCTATGTATGGCTGAAAGGTCTTGTGTCAAGAAAGGATATATCAAAGATGACTATGTACATTTGTTTGTAAGGAGGCATGTGAGGAGATCTCCAATAATAAATCGTGGTATGTTTATTTGTTACAAAACTAGAGGTTATATAGTTTTTTGATTACTTGGTTTTTTTTTTTCATACCTATGCTTTGTGTTATTAAGGTTATTTTGCCCGTTGGGCTACTTTCCGGAAGTTTCTCCATCAGTTTCTGAATAGTGAAGCAAAATCAAGTGAAGGTCCTGTCAAAAAGCAGATTTTATCACTGGGAGCTGGTTTTGATACAACATATTTTCAGTTGCAGGTTTTGATATAACATACTTTATATCTTCTCGCATCATATAAGTAGGAACCGAACCACAAAATGAAAATGTTAAATGAATAAAATGGGGATGAAGTTCTTCCACAAGGATTGCAACTATTTCTTATTTGGTTAATTATGCTTAAAAAATTATTATTTTTCTTATTTTTTTTATATCTAAATCACTGGCAGGATGAAGGGAAGGCCCCACATTTGTACGTTGAACTGGATTTCAAGGAGGTGAGGATTTGAGCTAGGTTTTACATCCCCTGAATATCTTTTTCTTTAATTATTTTTGGATTAACAATATTATTTGCAAATGATTTAGGCGACTTGTAAAAAGACAACCATTATTGAATCATCTGCACAGTTAAGGGGAAAAATTAGCGAGTCAGCATCAATTTGTCAAGGTAATCTCCCCTTCCCTTTTTGATTGTTCTTGGATATACCATTGCCTTAAATTGTTGTGTGAATATCTTTCATCACAACTCAAGAAGCACTTTTCCATCTCACACGCCTTATTTTTAATGTCATTAAGTTGGGATCTGCAATTTTGCAGAGAAAGGAGAAATAATCAGTGATAATTACAAGCTTCTCCCAATTGATTTGAGGGATATACAAAGCTTAAATGACCTCAGTTAGTTTCCAAGGTATGTGCATCAGTTAGTTTTCTTAATTTAGAAAATTAACGTTACCATTTTTAAGATATTAGGTGGTCGATGTTTCCTTCGTAAGATTATTCAGTTTTCTGTTGACATTCTAGAACAGGTAGCATTTTTGCACTCGTGTATCTACCTGTCACAATAATAACCTGAAAAATGATTATATCTTTGTTGATTACCTTATTGAATAGATATTTTTGTTCTAGAATCTGGCAAAAGAGATGTCCCAATAAAAGGAAACTGTCCCAATATTTTTGTGAAGGGACTATTATTATGTTGTTATTTTTATTTACATTTTTATAAGAATGATAGTGTGGAGAAATTAAGCTACTTCTTACTAATGTTACCATCAGCTTGCCAACATTTATAGTCGCAGAATGCGTGTTAATATACTTGGATCCTGACTCAAGCCATGCCATTGTTGAATGGGCTTCAAGAACATTTTCTACATCAATGTTCTTTTTATACGAGCAGGTACTGATTCTTATAATTATTATCCATTCCATGAAAATTGCAATGTTGACTTGACTATGGAATAAGTAAATCTAGCTTAAAATCTTACCTAAATGGGAAAAAAATGCAAAATTTAGGGATACCTTAGAATAATAGTTCCAATATTTATGGGACATTGTAAGTGGTATTTTATTCAAAAAAAATTATTTGAAATATTTTTTCTTGATGTGTCATTTACTTATGGTTTTTGCTCGGATGCTTGTCATACTAAAATACTAATCCAGTTTTCGTAGGGTGTGCTTGGTTTATACTCAGTACAGAGGAATGGGAAAGGGAATGTATCATTAAAATCATTATAAATATACATGCATATTACGTATGTATATATATATGTACATATTTTATTTCTATAAAGTATATGAATAATTGAATTCAAACATACGTGAATATATTAATATACACGTATTTAGTCATGGCATTGGACAGTTAACAGGGTAATGAATTTTCATTACCCTCAGTTTGTTGAGGAATGTATTATTACCCACTATTAAGTAATAGATGATTGCATTATATTCAAACCAATCAACACTTTTCATTACCTTTACTATTCATCCCTTGGATTTTTTGTATGCTTTCAATATGTCATCATAATCTATTTTCCTGCAACAACAGATTAATCCGCATGATGCTTTTGGGCAACAAATGATCAGAAATTTGGAGGTAATATGGATTCTATTTTGTCCCTTAAAATGGTCATCAGAAAAGTTCAACATTGATCAAATGTAACAATGACAATATAGGGGGAATTTATGGACCAAAACAGATAACATCAATATTTTGTAACGACATAAATGGACAAATGGGCACCTATTAGCTTAACAGGTTCTTTAAACTTTCAAAAGAAATTTGTATACTCCCTTAGATTTTATAAAAATTGAGGTCTTGACACTGGTTTCTACATATAGCGTCTCCTCGTGTATATGTTTTCAATAATATTGAATATATAATTTGCAACACCGACAACAATCTTGTGGAGGACAACCTTGATGCGAATTTATGTTTTTCTTTTTTCTTAGAGTCGAGGATGTGGGCTATTAGGCATTTATGCTACACCAACATTGCTTGCAAAGGAAAAACTTTTCCTTGACCGAGGCTGGCAGGTATGGTATTAATGTAGAATCTCAAAAAGAAAAAAAGAAAAAAAACTTGTATTTAACTAATAGTTATGATGAGTTTCAGAGAGCTGTTGCATGGGATATGCTGAAGATATATACTAGCTTCATTGAACCTCAAGAACGACAGAGGTATTATTTTTCTGGATATTTATATATTGAAAAAGTTTAAGGCTTTTTTATCTGTACTACTAACAATAAAAAAAATCTTTATAGGAAAGAAAATTTCATAGAAATATATGAATCCGGTACAGTAAAAGCGATGAACATCTTTCAAAAAGCTTTTAGTTATTGGTTTCACAAATTCCCTTATATGCTCTCATTAATTTGCCCATAATATGTTCGTTTATAAGATTTTTATCCATGTTTGGTTGATCAGGATTGAACGACTGGAATTGTTCGATGAGTTTGAAGAATGGTATATGATGCAGGCAAGTTTGTTTTATTTACTGCTTCAAAATACAAGTTGAAAAGTAAATATTTTATGTTATATCTCATAGTGACAGCCCTATATATTTGATTATGGAAAAATTAGTTTTTGTTTGACCCTGAAAGTCAAACTAGCTAGTTCTGAAACTCATAATTGATTTTGATTTTAGTTCAACTTCAACTCAAGTAGAAAAGAACTTCAATACTAATTGTTGTCCCTCAAATGTTGATTTTCAGGAGCATTACTGTGTGGCTTGCGCAATCAACGATACCATGGTAATTCCACATTTTGCATAATCGCATGTATCTCTTAAATTTAGATAATCTAATTATTTAGCCTTAAAATCAGAAAATCAGAATACGATTCGTCACACTTACACAACAAAAAATGTGAAATTACCTAACTACCATATACCCTAACATTAACATGGTAAACCATTAGAAAAATTACCTACATTGCTTAAACCATTTAGATTCAGTTTAGTTTTCTAATTTTTTTTTTTGGAATTAGGGCATGTTTGAGGATTTTGGTTTCCCTAAAGACCAGGCTGTGACTGGTGCCTCTACAACAGGATCCCCATGAAAAGCCATAAGTTATCAAGATTGGGGAAATAATAACTTACATTACACATGTCATGTGACTGGCACATGGTAACCCAATACCTCTCAAAATCCCCAAATGGGAAAAGCTTTATTTATATGGTTGATTGAATATTGTGGATAATGCTGTTTGTTTTGATTGAATCTCTGAAGAAATGATTGTTTTGCTTTTCTTTTAGGTTTACCAAATGAGCCACTATGTGTTTGTCCCAATTAAGCACTTTTGTGTTCGGTCCCTTTTGTTTTGTAGGGGTAAATTTGACTTTTCATGCTTGGTTTTTGGTTTTATTAATAACTTTTGGTCCTTTGAATTATATATATTAGTATTTTGTGTTTTATATAATTTTATAATATTTTCCAGTATAAAGAGAGAAATCATGAGAATATGGTGATTGATAGACAATTATGCAACTAGAAAACTTGAACTAGAAACAAAAAGATTTGGCCTTCAAAATCTCACCAACAATCTTGGTGGTCACCTCCATCAAAACAAAATGATTTGACTATAAAATATCAAGGTTTCATTAGTTGCCATTATGAAGGAGGGCCCACAAAAGCACTACCCTTGACAACCTACTCGTTGACTAGTCAAACAAAAAGTAGCACAACCACTTAAAAAAGAAACACACTAACATGCTATACAAAAACCAACAAAAATCAATGATATATGGTGATACGATCATAAGAGTCCTGTAACGTGTTAGACTGGTACATAATATGGTTTGTAATTTTTCATCTGACTGTATGCGATGACATTAAACTACATGGCCGGTATAATATGGTACACTAACATAAACGTGACAACTGACGGTCATACCGCCAGTTTTACCATTTTCGTTTTGTTATACAGCTTGTATGATAACATTTGACCATTTTCATTATGTTACACAAACATGTATGATCAACCACCTTGTTCATTTGACCATTTTCATTATGTTACATCACTTGGTGTCTATATAACATCACTGGTGTATCTATAACACTCATAATTAATCATGATCAACCATCATAAAGTTGAAACCTTTAACATTTCTTGAAATATATGCCCAAAAGGATACTACTCAACCGGTTTGCCAGTTTAAACCATAGTTTGCCGGTTTAAACCACAAAATATGGATTAAACCGGTAAGATTCGTTTTTGACAAATCTCCAAGCTCAACTGATAAAGTTTAGTTTGTTGGTCGGTAAATAACAGAAAACAGTAAATTTTGAAAATATCTTCAAAGATTTGTAGGTGATAACACAATAATGCAGAATGGATTGCACATAATGATTGAATAGAGTCAACTATTACAACTCAACAAACAAGAAAATATATAAATTCTAAAGATTACAGGGTGAGTTATAGCTAAAAGAACTCGAAATCGAGATATTTACCTCCAGGCTTGACACCCGGCCCCACAATTCGTTTACTGTTATTGCCCGCTCCAACAGGGTCAACTGGCCCAAACTTCGTGGGCAGCTCAGCTTCCACAGGTCTGGGCACTTCTGGAGGTGTACTGCATCGTATCAGAGCCCAATTCACACCTTCGAAAAAGGGATGTTGTTTTATCTCAGTAGCTCCCCTTTTAACACCGAGCCGGTGTTGTGGTTCCTTCACAAGCAAACCCCTGATCAGATCCCGGCTTGCGTAGCTAGTAGCTGGTGAATCAGGAAACCGTAGCTGTTGACCAACCACATTGAACAAAGTGGCTCGGTTTCCTGCACCCTTGAAAGGGGTCCGACCGTATAATAACTCATGCAAGAACACCCCGAATGTCCACCAATCAACCGCACTTCCATGTCCCTCTCCTTTTATAATTTCAGGAGCTAGGTATTCGTGGGTCCCGACAAACGACATTGACCGGGCCGCTGTTGGCTCGGCAACAAGTTCCGGGAGTTGGCCGAAGAGAGGGGTTGGGTCGACTCGGGGTTTTGGGCTTCTTTTTTTCTTGCTTTTTTGAGGGAAGAAACGAGGGAGGAAACACGCAGGTTGAATGCAGACTGATGTGGGCTCGATACAAGCGGGCTGCACACAAAAAGCACTATTCGGGCCTCGTTTTGTAGGATCTGAATCTAGCGAGGATGATTTAATAAGGGTGGGTGACACAGCACATCTTAAAGAGAGGTCAAAGTCTGACAACATTATGTGACCATCATCGCGTACCAAAACATTTTCGGGTTTCAGGTCTCTGTATACAACTCCAAGCATATGGAGGTACTCAAGAGCTAATAAAACCTCAGCAGCATAAAACCTGCTCAAAACATGGAAATATATAGATTATAACAACGTTGCTTATAACATAAATTTTCAGCAAAGATCATCAAATGCACATGTTATAAGCAAGGTTCGATATATAGGTAGCAAGATGGTGGCATGAGACGGGTTGGATTACTATTCAAATCAAGTTCAGTTTGAAACGGGTCATTTTTTGTACTATTCAAAATGGGTCGGTCACAAACACTTTTGTCCTTTTTTCCGATACAGAATATTATTACAATAATAATCTAAATCTTTACTTTCACCCGTTTGACCCTACCCCTTTTGGCTAATTTGTTAATTTGACCTGTCTGAGATAAAATCACAACCCAGATTGACCTATTTTGTAAGTAAACGAATCGAAATTGTCACCTCTACTTTTGTATATGGACAGCTATTTCATGTAAAATTTGACAAGCAAATAATAGAAATGTATACCTTGCTGCATATTCTGAAAAATGTTTGCCAGGTTGCCGTTGTCTCAACGTGTGCAAATCGCCACCTGGACAATATTCCATGACCAAACACGAGAACCTATCGGTTTCAAAATGAGTGTATAAAGTTGGCAAGAACGGGTGATCAAGCAATTGTAATATATCTCTTTCGGTCTGAGCCCTAGACAACTTCTTTCTACTAGCAAGTGAGGCCTTATCCATCACCTTCATTGCAAAATAGCAACGGGTCCCACTAAGCTCTGACTGATAAACACTACCAATGTCACCACACCCGAGTAGTCTAAGCAACCTAAAATGATTCATACCCAAAAGCCCATCTCGTGACCTGATGGCAAGAATAGCCTTCCACCTAGGATCATTACCTTTGTGAGGCTTGTTGGTGGCCCCAGTGAAATTACTCCAGTTACTATCATCACTAAGACCACTACTATTACTAGCTCGACTAATGCTCGTTTTCCCACTTTCAAGGGATTCCCCTCGAAGGGGTATTTTGGTAATTCCAGAACCACGGTCAACACTAAGCATTCCATCACTCATACGGTACGTGCTTGTGCCTGTGCCTGTGCTCATTGATGTAACAACACCTGTACTGTCAATGCTACTATGTGGGCTTACATTACCACTTGGAGGTAAAGAAACATCCCAAACACACTCTTTTTCATCAGAATCTTGACATACAGGAGAGTTTACAGTATTCTGTGATGTGTTTTGTTCAATTCCAGAAACGTGAATAGAAAGATCTTCTAGAAACAGGCCCTTTATGGAGTCTTTTTGACCGATTGGTACACAAACTGGCCTCATTAGATCCATGTCAACAGGTTCAGGAGGGTGACTAGCTCCCGAGAAAGAGGTGGAACCAATTTCATCACAAGAATCGTCATTTCCTTTCGAAACTGAGGCATCTGGCATAAGCTCCTCGTCATCATGTAAAGAGCTTTTCCCTTTATATTTCCATACAGATACGGGTAAACTGGAATCTTGAAAACTTTGTGCATTTAAACGATTCATGCCTTCTTTAACCAAACCGAAGTGTGAACTTGATGCCTTAATGATATCAGGCGTCTCCCCTGAAATGGGAAGCTTTTGTGAATCATGAACTCTTCTCATTTCTGCTTATGGTACAACATTAATTGACACTCTCTTCCTGTCACTGTTCTGCAAGATATTAAGCAATTCAATGAAAATAACAATAGTTGACTTGGTACATAGTTTGCTTATGAGAAAATGCTGCAATTTGAAAGGGCCACAGGAGTAGTTATCATTATCTTCAACATAAATGCTAAATAACCAAGATTTTAAATTCTAGATACCAAAATTGATACAACTATGTGTACCTATTGTTGAAAACTGTAGTACTAGACTCCGTAGTTTAACACAAGGGGGCTGCTATTAGAACACCAGCCCCAAAAGTGTACACCACGCCCCATGTCACATCATACGGGCCGTATGTTTTAGCGAAAAATTCGTACTCTGTATGACCATTTTCACCACATCATAAGTGTCGTATAACCATTTTCTCCATATCATACGTGTTGTATAACCTCTAGTGTCTACATAGTGTGTTAGGGCCTAGGGGTGTTCCTTTAGATGCCGCCTTTAACAAAAGTGTTTGATATTAATCAAATTAAAGAATACCTTGTGGACCAAAGTCCAAAAGAGACTCAAAGAAATTGCATCAATAGCTTGTAGCAAGCTTTTGTTCAATATAATAAAACTTACAGCTAGCACAATGGTCAATTACTAGGCATTTTAGGTTTTTAGCTTAGATTTTTGACTCGGTACAAAGTTTGACAAAAGTGCTTGATTTATTAATCAGACCTTTGATTAAACCTTAACATTTTTTTTTACTACTTTCACAGTAATTTTAAAACCTAAAAGGCTAAAATCAATGGCGATTATGTGTTTCAGAAGAGTACCAAATCTCAACTAAAATAATCAAAAGTTCTCACAGATCAAAAATTGATTCCTACACAAAACAAAAACATCACATCATCCATTAAAATATAAAATCAAATCCAAAAGTAAACACACAAAGAGATAACAGAAATCAAAAATCAGTAACACTAACAGGTCACACTAGAATCGATAATCGTATGGCAACAGTCCTTCAATTTCACAAATCCTCACTTGAAAAGTTGAAATCACACAATTAGCGATAAAATTTTGACGAGAAAACACACAGTTACAGAAACTCACCAACAGATCTGAGAGAAACGGTTACGATCGAGTTTTTGAGCTGCTTCTTCTTCCTCCTCCACTGGCTAGGGTTTATGAATGAGAGAGAGAGAGAGAGAGGATTATGAATGTTGATTGGAGTGAGATTTGTGTTGAGGTCACTGTGTGGTGTGCATAAAGGTGAACTGTATATGCAGCAGAAGGGCAAGTGATGGCCAGAAGATGACAGAAGATGAGTGTTTGGTTTGCTTTATTGCTTTTTGTTTCTCTCTCTTGGTTTTGGTTTTGGTTTTGGTTTTGGTTTTGGTTTGTTACAGATGGTTCATTGGGGAAGGAGCACTTTAGTCATGTGTTCACAGGGAATAGAAACAGAAATATATATAAAGAAAGTTTTACTGTTTTAGTCATACTTGTCTAATTTTTTTTATTTTTTATTTTTCAAAATTTTAATTTTTCTGTATTAATTGATATCAAACTTATTACTTGATATGATACCATATTTGCTTACCTACAAGCTAGATCAAGATCAAGATCAAGAGGGGTAACCATGGATCGATTCGGTTTGGTTATGGGTTAGAACCAAACTTGTAAATGATGTATCGTTTTTAGATTTTAACTAGTATTAAGAGTTAAGACCCTCGCGTTGTAGCGGGGGTGTAAAGCTGTGAAAAAAGTTAATGTCGAGACGTTGTCGCAAACTCGTGTAGTGAAGGAGACGTTGTCGCAAACTCGTGTAGTGAAGGAGACGTTGATAACATATGTAACGATAAGAAAAACGAAACTTGGACGTTGGTGATAACATTCAAAACTTTATGTAAAAAAATGAAACATCACGTTAATGCGGGGACGTAAACCCGTAAAAAAAAGTAACGTCGAAACGTCGCCGAGAACCTGTGCCTGGAAGGGGGAGTTGATAATGTATGTAACTTTATATAAGAAAAACGAAACCTAAATGTCATTGATAACATTCGAAACTTTACATAAAAAAAACAAAATCGCCGGAAACCCATGCGTTGCGGCAAAGTCGTTGATAGTATTCAAAACTTAGTGTGAAAAATGAAGTCGTTAAAAAAAATCACGTTAAAAAGCTGATAAAAATAAGCAGGGGCAATTGCATATATCCTCCTCTAAACTTACAAAATTGCATATTTCCCCAAATCATGCTTCAAGAACATTGTACATTATGCATTGAAAACTTGTGTTTTGAGCAAATATGCAGTTTTACAAGTTTAGAGGGGGATATATGCAATTCCCTTTTTATAAAACATCATGTTTTAAAAGTTGTAGGAATAAAAAGAAAAAAAACTATGAAAAAATCAAAAAGTTGAATGAGTTGTGACACCTTGTATGTTTATCCTTTGATAACTTGTACATTATGGCATACAACTTCGTTTGAATGAAATTTAGACAGAACGTATATAAAAATAAGCACGTCGTAACGTTATATTCGGAATTTTATATAATTTAAAAAGGTTAAAAGAGGGAAAAAAAAAGTGAGTGGGCCAAAAAAAATAAATAGATAAATATATAATAAATAATAATTTTGAATTTATTTCAAGTCGATTTTGAGGTGGGTTTTGGATTACGTTACGAGTGAAACTAATCTAAAAGAGTAGAGATCCCTGACACTTACAAAGAAATACATGAACCTAACAAGTAGCGAGTAATCGACTATGACAAATATGGGTACTGATTTACAACTATGTTTTAGATTGAATAATAAACTTGCCAAAAACACGTCTCGTTATCATCCCTAATCAATCCTCTCTCAAAGTCAATTCATATTTAACACGTAAAAACATTAAACGTTAAATAATGAGCAAGGAGACGATAGACAAGCAAGTAATCTATAATTCATATCCGACGAAGTTATACATGTGTGCCGAAGTTAGCTCAGGACTAAATATGTGATTTTTTTTTCTTATACGATAATCATCATCAAAGTAACACTTAGGAATGTTTATCATAATAACGTATGGTCAGAAGTAGTGTTAATCGGATAATGAGTTTTAAAACACACGCTCAAATAAATAAACACCCTAAAAACAATAAGTTAATAAAAACATATCACCAATGGGGTTGATGGTCTATTGGTAGAGGAAAATCTTTTAAGAACACCAATGATTAAGGAGGTCAAGGGTTCAAGTCTCACTTTCATAGGAATAAAAAGAAATTTGCCTTTCAAAAAAAATAAAAACATATCCATATCAATAACAAATATATACCATTTAATGAAAACTAATGATAAGAACTAGATATCATTTGACTATGCTTCTTCATTGTGGATCCCATTCATAGTTCTCTAGTAAACATAAAATGTGATGTTGTCAATATGTCCATAGTTGTTTTAAACATCATAGTTTGTGGTTGCACTGGTTCTATCCTCAATGTATGTGGTAAGAGATTTCGTCATATAACCCGTTCACGCAAAGGTTAAAGCGATGCATAATGTATGCTATTTGGTGACTTGTCATGAATGATTCCACATAGTCGTGGAATCCGATCATCCAGGTAATCACCCTACGACCTAACTACTATAACATATGGCATAACCTCGTGGTCGATAAACTTACATATCTTCTTTCATATATCAATCAAGAAAGTTAGAAGACAACCACATCACTCATTAGGTGGCTCACAGTGCTTCCCACAACCATATCAAGGTGTTATTTTGTATGAATCTTAAGTTTGGCTTAATAAAATATTTTTGTTGAAAAAAAGAAAAATTAGTAAGCATCAATTTATTAAGTGTCACATGTCTCTTGCCAAGAATTAAGAAAGAAAAAGACACAATGGTGGAAGTTAAGTGGGTGGGTGGGTGGGCAGAAACAAAGCCATAGGGGGCAATTGATTTGTCACCATTAGATGGTGGCCCTTTTATGTCCCTCCTTTCCAATACATTTTATTTTTTGTAATATATTTTTATTTAATTTTGTTTTGGTTGTTAATGGTGATGGTCGTGGTGGATTTTAATCCTCAAATATCACTTTCATTTTATATATCTGGACCGATAAAATCGACCTTATGAGAAACTGATTATTCGTTATTTTATAACTGATTTTTATGGTTACGCGTATACACCGAACTAATAACCATGCTTAGCCCTAGTAAGCAAACTATATTTCTGCCCTTCTAAAAACACATAACTAGAACACAACTAAAACAACTTGAATACCATCCTTGGCCATGTTGATACAACAAATTAATAATCTTTGTTCTTATAAAATTTAAAATATATAGGAGAATGAAAAAGCCATGTGACTATGTGAGGGTAACAAAATCTATAGGAGAATCAAGAACGTGTTTTTGACTTAATTGTTAATTATTCGTATTTGTGATTCAGTAATAGAAATAGAAAAATTAATTTTGGTTGGGATTAATGGATTAAAAACCATTTCCTTATGATGTAATTTTTGTATGTTCCTTACTATCTTAGTCAGATCTTTGTTATATATAATTACAGTTGATGTTCAAACAAAGAAAGAACAATCTATCACAAGAAACTCAATTCTCATAACTTACTAGGTTGACCCAAGAGTCATTAGCGTCGGGATAGGCCATATTGAAAGTGCCAGCTTAAACTATTTATCTTATTAAATGTTGTAGTATGATTACTATGTAACCCTACTAATTATAAGCGTATATGATATGAGAAAACCACTAAAGTTTCTATAGTTTTTATAATGTCGTTTGACTATAGTATATCATAGAACACATAAATTATAAGTGATATCGTTTACACCTAGTCAGTCCAAAAACTTATCATGAAGGATAAAATGATATTTTATTTCCCTGTAAATTTTAAATTTAACAATATGACCCAAAGTTTATGGTTATGTAGCAAAATATAAAAGGTTAGTTAGATTTGAATTAAAATCCCATATATAAGTATTTTTTCATTATATCATAGTACAACACACGTTATAACCAACGACCCCATTAGGAGAAGCCATCAACACCTCCCACCATTATTAACTTATTGCATCCATCGACCCCTACATTTCCTGTTTACGAATAGTAATCCTTGGCCCCTGCCCCCGCCCATGTAATCCAAAGACCACACATTCGACGTTCCCTCCTCAACGACCCTCTACTGATTGGGGAAAACGGGGGATCGAGGACCCCACTCTGTATGCCCTCAAATTCCTAACATGTTAGATAGAATAATATCAAGTGGTAGACAAAAAGATGTATGAATCACTCGTATATCATGATAAATGAAACAGATCGATGTGTATGAATCACTCATATATTATTATGAATTATATGTAACCATAAGACTTATTTAGAGAAACAATAGGCATGAGTATATCTGATAATGAACAGTTTTAATAAGAAATATCCCTCAAATAAGTAATAACTTCTCTAACAACTTTTATAGTAAACAAAATTTATAGAAGTGTTCATCCTATATATTAATTCGTTCAAAAAAATGATTATACAAGTATCTTCACTTTTTTATAATTCGAACACATGCATGCATAACACTTTTAACTTTTATCATATTCAAATAATACAATAAAAAAATATTTACTTTCTTTATAACTGTTGCAACAAATTATTACAATGAGTAATACATATATCTAAAAAGCTAAAGCACATATATGTTACAACAAAAAGTCAAATCGTCTCATGACCTATAAAATTACCACACTACATATGTGTTACTTTAAGGCGTATGTTAATGATTTATAAATCTTTATACTAATAAATAAAATTTTAAGAGGATTTATGTTGTTTTTTGTACGCCTTCATCATGTTTTTCTTGCTCATCTCTCATATTAGATAATGATATTAAAAAAATATATTTTTAAATATTTAATATAAATTTAATTATGGATACTTATTATTTAACTATGGATAGATATTATATAATAAAAAATTTAGTAAGAATTAAATTTTATCAATTAAATAAAAAACATTAATACACAGTATGTTTTAAATATTAACTTAACATAATTTATAGTTGTCACGTCAAAGTATGTTTTTTAAAGACAGATTTTGACGAGTGTATATGTTAACAGATTACATTATATTTTTATTGAACTCATGTAATATATTGTTTTTTAAAGACATAAATTTAACTTTTTATTACTAAGTATTTAACATTACATTTATTCGACTCATATAATACACGAGATTCTAACTTAGCATCTTATATAAGAAAAATGTACGTTATAACCTCTAAATTTGGTGATTATCTTAAATTTTCTTGAAAATAATAACTCATAACTAAGTTGTGTTGGACCCTACGTACCTTGAAATATTTAAGATAATATCACAAGATAATCGAATTTCAGTATAACTAGAAATTGTACCTCGCGCTCCGCGATGGGAACCGAACCTTAAACGGTTGAGGGTGTGACATTAACATGGCTAACGCGCTCCGCGACGGGAGATGAAATTTAAACGGTTGAGTCGTTGAGATTAACGTGACTGTACACAAAAAGAAACGTATAAGTTACAGCGACTCAGTTGTGGAGGTCGAAATACAGGAAAAAACAATTAAATAACGGTACCGATGTTTTTCAGTCGATGTCGGTCTCATTTTTCACGGTTGTCAATCGTTATAACCCACGATACCTAAAAAATACTTTATTTTGAATACGACTTCGTTTTTAACAAAACTTACACCGAGACGTCAACAAAAAAAAATAAACAAAAAAATGGGAAAACTATTGAGGAAAAATTAGATTATATATATTAAGGAGGTAAACTCAAAAATTGAAAAATTTGAAAGGGTCAAAGTTAAACTTTATAAAATGTAAGGGTGAGTTTTACCATTTAACTAAGTTAAGGGGGAAATTTTTACCACCAACGCTTCAGATTAAGAGTAATAAAATTACATGTCACTAGTCATGTCATACGAGTTTTTTTTACTCGGATAGCCATGAAATACCTGAAATTATTTTAAATGTCTACTTTATTTTTTATTTCATCACAAATGTTGCTCACTTTTTATTTCTTTTATTTATATCTGGTTTTTTTATCTAGTATATACTTTTTTCACGTATCAGATTAAAGAGGTTTACGTATCTCATAACTGTATAGGTAGTTATCCTATATATATATATATAGGGGAGGGTTCCAGAGAAAACCACAAGTTAGGCGAAAACCGAGAAAACCACTAAAAACTAATTTTACCCAATCATATAATAATTTTTTTTTTGTTTTATTTTTTTTTTATTTATTTATAAGAGTATCAATGTAATATTAAACATTTTTACCAAAAAACATTTTTACACATAGTGTTACGTATACGTAAACATAAAACAAAAAAAAATTGTGGTTACGTATACGTAAATCAAAAAAAAAATTTGAATACGTATACGTAAATAAAAAAATTGCCTAAAATGATGTAGTTTTCTCAGTTTTTGCCTAACTTTATGGTTTTCTCTTGATCCCTCCCCTATATATATATATATTATCGTATGCATATAACCTAAAAATATCATTTCTGTAAACTTTTAATATCTAAATGTTCAATTTAAAAGGTTTAATTATTAACTAAAAAGGAATATGATTTTCTCAATTTCAACTAGATATTATAAAGTGTGGATATAAAGTTGAGTTAATACAAAATATGTGGGGTCAAATTGCAACACACCAATTTTGACCCATTAAAGTAAATTGATTTGTCTCTTTCACAATGCCTTTAGTTGTTATTTCTTCTTTTTCAATTGAAACTAAATATTCATTTCTTTTAAGTCATTTTAGGGTTGTCTCCATGGTTATAAGTTTAAGCTTTCAAAAGCTCGAATTTTAGCGGGCTTGAGTGTATATACGAGCTTGAGCTTGAGTTCGACCATATATACAAGCTTTAAATATGAGCTCAAAGTTATAAGATATTTTGTCGGTTTTTTAGTGTCTTCTTCAAATCATATAATATGTATGTGTAAATAGATATGCAGGTAATGTTTATATAACATATTTTATATGAATATTTAAACTTTTCAAATAAAACTTGAATCGTCCTCGGGTCTAGAAGAAGGTTGCATCATGAAGGCTCGTCAAGCTATAAAATTGAACCCGAGCTTAGCCTAAACAATTCATATAGACACGTGTGTGCATGTTTATATATATTTGTGTGTGTTTTGTTTTGTATCTTTTGCACTTGTGTATTGTCACTATTTATATCAATTTCAATATTGTCTTTTGTATACTTTGAGGGAGACAACGGTCAAAACAAGCATTTGTCTTTTATGTAGGTTTGTAACACTTTTAATACAAATTATTATCTTTAGCAATTTTATTACATGTATTTGTTATTTTTGAATGTGTGAGCTTGTTAGTACATACTTAGTCACAAGCCGAAAATGCGGCCATTATTTTGATGATTGACAATATAAACATAGAGGCGCAATACAAATGTTAAATATAAATATTAATACATTTAAATCCTATAGTGTAAAATAACAAAAAAAATTTCCAAAAGAATAATGAGTGAATAGAGAGATATCAATCAATACACCGGTTGATCATGGATCAAGTGTGTTAGGTGTGGACAAGTAACTAAACTAAGAACAAATCAAAATATAACATGTTGATGAAGATCAATACTGGTGCACAACAAGAGCGGGGGTTGATGTGCGGTTCAACCATGGGTTGACTGTGTCATGTCTAGGCAAGTCAAAGAAGTCAAACTTGAAAGCGTAAGTCGACAATGGACATACACATATTTAAAGAGCGGGGTTGATGCACGATTCAACCATGGGTTAACTTTGTCTATGTCTAGGCAAGTCAAAGAAGTCAAACTTGAAAACTTAAGTCAGCAATGGACATACACATATTTAGAGGGCGGGGTTGATGTACGGTTCAACCATGGGTTGACCGTGTCATGTCTAGGCAAGTCAAAGAAGTCAAACTTGAAAACTTAAGTCAACAATGGACATACACATATTTAGACATTGAAGATACACAAAGTTTAAAATACATTTTTATAAAGCTTGTATATATCAAACATGCTTTTCTAACACCTTTACCAACCTATCATTCTTTCATTAGAAGTCAAACAAAGGAGGTTGGTTGAACACATATGTATAACAACCGTTGGCGATGGATCTGGTCATGGTAGCGACATGGTACAGAAGCCACATCATCACCTAATCACGTTGCCATCTCACATGTTTCCTTTTCCCGTTCATTATCTTCTGACACCTACGACACCATGATCCTGCTCCTACCGTTATTTTACGGTACCACGTGGTGGAGGCAGTGTTCCCGTACAGTACCGGTATTCCACCTCACTACCACCTCTGCATCCCGCTGAAGCACCCTGAGTCGACACCCTTCTCTTAAAAAAAATATGTATAACAATGATTTTTTTATTTAATAAACATTTTACCAAAAATAAAGATTGAAAAAGTATTGTAATTTGTAAAACTAATGATAAGTATCTTTGACCGTTGAAGGTCCATGATCCTAAATGAGCTCTTCACGTGGGTCTTCATCCCCATGAAAGGTACTTTGTTGTTGATTAGAAAGAAAAAAAAAACATTAAGGAATGTTTTATATATTCTTTAAAGTTATTTAATTTTGTATTTGATAAAACTATATTGTATACCGTTTTACAACTAATATAGTGTTTGGTTTTTTATTAAGTGTTTTAAAAACATTTTATAGAAATGTTCATAAAGACATAATAGTGTTGGGTCAACTTTTTGATCTCTTGATAGATTATCTTCAATGAACAAAACACGATATTGTTTTTTGGTTTTCTATAAACGTAATTCGTTAATAATTTATTCGTTATTTCAAACCTTTAAATTGAAGAACAAGACGAAAGGATGAAATAATCAAATTGTTCTCACAAGCAGAACATACAGTCATACAGGGCTACTTTGAACATAAATAACATCGTTAAGTGAAGAGATGTTCAAATAACGTCGTTAATATGAAGAGACTTATAAGAAAAAAAATTTTGCATATCATATATTAACATTTGAGCATACAAAATGTTATAAAAGGATAATCATAAATAAAATTTAATTTATAAAATAAAGCCTTATTTACATTATCAATGTCAATAACTGAATAGGGAAAAAAGAGAGTAATTATTATTTAATTAGTTGGGACCATTAACAGCTTTTTTGAAGGCAAAACCAGAAGGTTATGAAAGCGAGAATATTGAAACCAACAAAAAGGGAAGACGTTGGCTCCAAGGGTTACCTTCCTCATGATTCCATCCACACTTTTGATGGGATTTTTTTTTCACTTACACTTTTTTTTATAAATTATAAAAAAAGTAACACAAATTATAAAAAAAAAATTAATATAGGAAATAATTTTTTTTTAGTTTAAGGGAAATTTTGAATTCATTTTAGAAAATGAATATTAATCGATTACTTGTTTTACTTGTTTTGCTAGTAGCCGAGTAAAAAAGTTCATGTTGCTTTAAACATAATGATATGTAGGGGAGGGGTCAAGAGAAAACCACAAATTTAGGCGAAAACCGAGAAAATCACTTAAACAATGAGTAATATTATAGGTTACGTATGCGTAACAACAATTTTTTGAATTTTTTTGTTTTCTGTTTACGTATACGTAACACTATGGGTTACGTATATATAAGTCAATATTTAAATAATTTTTTATTAAAAATTTGTAATATTACATTGATACTCTTATAAAAAAATAAATATTATTTTATTATTGGTTAAAATTGATTTTTTTAATGGTTTTCTCGGTTTTCACCTAACTATTGATTTTCTCTGGAACTCAACCCATGATATGTATGCGTGACATTTTACTTTGAGATTGTAATTCCTTAAGTTTTGTTACGTTTCTTTTGTACTTTGTTTTGTTCCAGCCTTCCGCTAGTTTCTAGTAAAACTTTAGCCGTCCAAAATAAAATTAAAATAAAAGAAAAAAGAGAATCAAACCTTTTCCCTCTTCCTTTTATTTTTAGTCATTATTGGCCCTTCACCTTCTCGTATTCTCACTCTCACTACCGGTACTTCTTACCGACCTACCACAGTCATTATCAACCACCACTAGCGATCGAAACAAACTTCGTTCACTCGTTTATCTCTCTATTTTTCTAGTTAATTTGTAACAATGTAATACACTCTTTCGTTCCTTGTATAACTTTTTATATATTTATGTTACTTTTTTAAATATTGGATCTTTTGTACCCAAGTGCATAATCAACCGTATGTTTGAATTCTTCTTCATTGTTAATTATTATTATATATCATTAGCATCTAACAACAAACTTTCTATGTAAAGAGGTGCACGAAGATTTGCTCAGTTTCGGTCAACGCAAGTCAAAACCTGTTTTGGCCCAAGCTGGTTTAGTTTAAAACGGTTTTTAAGGGAAAACGTCTGAACGGATAGAAACCGGTTTAGATCAAATTGGACCCGGAGTTATTCTCCACCCGGTTTCTCCCAAACCAGATTCAACGTATATAATCTCAAATCGGTATGAAATTGATAGATCGAATCAGAATAAGACCAGTTTCACTATTGGTTTCAAATCGGTTTTAGAACCGGTTTTTTCACCTTATAGAACATGTCAGATGAAAATATAATCAAAGTCCAAACTCCAAAAGCCCATATAATTGCCATGAACTGATATGCAAATGGGCCTACTATTGTAGCTGGTCTTGGACTCAAGCCCAATAACTAAATATTTAAATATTTCAATCGTTGATGTCATTATGTGTAGAGGTTTAGAGGATAATTAGGACTTAGGTCTTAGGATACTCATCATAAGTCATAACTAGGCCCGGCCCAGCAGATCCATAAGCTTTTTAAAAGATAAAATTATAACATAAGTCTATTATATTATATAAAACTCAGTTTATAAAACAAAACCGGACACTAGAGAGTTAAAGAAATATATATATTATAACTATGTAAAAAATAAAAAAATAAAAATTTAACACAGCTAAGTTCCAAAGTACTAGCCGAATACATTAAGTATATAAAAGAAACACATTATATATTTGCTGATAACTTATGACACAACACTTTAATACGACATGAAGTTAAGCGGGTTCGGGTTTAAATTAAACATGTTCAGGTCATAAACGGGTCAACACGTTAATGGCATAATTAAATACGTGTATAAACGAGTTCATCCCACCTTTATGACACGATTAACCCGTTTAACTAATCATGTTAGATGAGTTAACATGTCCACATAACACATTTATAACTGTTTATCTTAACTATATAATCTTGTAGTTGTTCTAAATAATTAATACATGATACATCCTGGAAGAAAAAAAAATACTTTAAACCTTAATCGTGTTAAACGGGTCACGTCATGTCGTGTTACCGAACATATTATATTTAATAATGTTAAACATGTCGTGTCATGTAACCCATTTATCAAACATGTCCGTGTTCATGTATAAGAAAATGACGTATTTAGTTTTTTTTTCTTTCGAAAGACGGCTATTATTAAAGGGGCAACACAACAGCACACAAACACTAAACCATAATTACAAGAGATCGAAATTAAGCAATTTCTCCCATTGAAGAGACTTGAGCTTTGATCTATTTTTTATACATAGAAAACCGAGAGATTTAACGTCTTCAAAGATTTCCCCCACCTTCGCCGTTTTGTTTGCAAAATGAACCTCGTTTCTAGCTTTTCAAAAACACCAACAAATAATAATAATGATATTGTGAATGACTTCCTTATGAATATTCCCCATCATGATAATTGAAGGGGTTTAAGATATCAAAACCCTATATAAGAACTAAACGAACCGGATCTCCGGTTTAAGGGGTTTAGGCTATTAAAACCCAATGTAAGAACCAAACGAACCGGATCTCCGGTTTAAGGGGTTTAGGATATTAAAACCCAATGTAAAAACCAAACGAACCGGATCTCCGGTTTAAGGGGTTTAAGATATTAAAACCCAATATAAGAAACAAACGAACCGGATCTCTGGTTTAGGGACTTGAAGGGGATTAAGCAATCAAATGAACAATGGCAAACCTGCCGCGGCTGAGACCGGCCGCGGCTCACCAAGACCTGTGACCATCATCATGGCCACCTGCCGCGGCTGAGAAGCTTATGAATGGACGATCAGACCTGAGAGCCACCAATGGAGCCACCTGCCGCGGCTGAGAACCTGCCGCGGCTGAGAGTGTGCCGAACCATCAAAGCATACCCGTACATCGCTGAAGGTGTGCCGCGGCTGAAGGCATGCCACGGCTGAGAACCTGGCGCTACGGTTAAGAATCCTCCTCAAGAAAATCGAGTTTCTAAAGATGACGGCTATAAGTAAAAAACAAGGACGGAGCCAAAACCCAACCCCAGCCGCGGCTGAGGCCGTGCCGCGGCTCAAAGGGATCCTGACCGAAAGATGGACTCGTTTGACAACGGACGACAGCTCCCACTCAACACTAAGAAAATATCAAAGAAGTTGCGAGGGAAATAATCTCATACCAGAAAATAATACTAAATAACTAAGATAAAGTCCCATTGGGCATAAGAGTCAACTATAAAGACAACACCAATGGGGAAACCTGAACCCATGATAGAAAGAGGTCAGGTAAGAACCAGTAACACAAAAAGGGAAGTCAGCTAACAAGACAAGATATGTCAGGAACAGAACCTGTGTACAAGGAACACGGGTCAACTATATAGACAAAGGTAATTAAACACACCCTGAACTCTCTAAGCACGAAAGAGGAAATAACAGTCATATTAGCAGAAGCAGGGAAAGATGTTTGACTGCAGACAACCTATAATAGACATTCAGTCCAAACATCTTGACCATGGATACCTTATAAATAGTCTGGCCGATTTCAAAGGATGATTCAGGTTTTAACACACAGATTGGCTCACGGTGTTTCCTGTTTTGCAGATCATCCTCTCAAGACCTGGAGATCCCGTTCGTTCTTTCAAGCCCAAGCCCAAAAGTCCCGTCTTAACCTGTCCATCCAGCACTGCTTCAAGACTTCCACCCCTAGGTGATAAGTTTTGTAGCAACATTTGGCGCCATCCGTGGGACAAAACAAAAAAAAAAAAAAAAAAAAAAAAAACGATGGGCGAGGGCGAGGAAACTCCTCACAATGAAACCAGAAGTTATGATGTCCTGTACCCAGACGGTAGCAATGTTACCGGGGGGAGGGAAGCAAGAACCCGAAGAGTCGTCTTAACGATTCTGAAAAACAAAGTACTGACAAGGTAGTCGTTACACCAGAGTTCTTACGACAGAACCGTCAACAGATCCTCGCTATGTTACAGGAGGAGGAAAAAGATCGCCAATTGAAAGAAATCCGAACCCGTCTAGAGTTCGGAGACAACGAGGATGACGACTCACTAAAGAAAAGCGAAGAAGAGAAGGATAAGCTACATAACACTGAGGTTGTGCATCAGGAGACAACCAAGAGGAAGAAAGATTTCGAAGATGACTACAGCAAACCATACCGACCGTCCACGGCGCGATCAAGATCCAAGTTTATCAACAAAATTGCAGAGTTTACTTTTCCCCCAAAACTAAAAATGCCATCAAACGTGGGGAAATACGATGGTTTGGGTGATCCAGATGACCATCTCGCAATTTTCATAGGTGCGGCCGAGGTGGAACAATGGTCTATCCCGGTGTGGTGTCACATGTTCATGCAGACGCTGACGGGAGCAGCGAGGGTATGGTTCGACAGTCTCCCAATCGGAGAGATAGGGAGCTTCGAGCAACTGGAAGATAGTTTCTTAAAGAACTTCAGCCAACAAAGAAGGTCCATAAAGGATCCAACAGAGTTGCACAACATTAAAAGGGGTGATTGTGAGTCAGTGGAAGATTTCATTACAAGATTCGTAAGAGAGAGCATGCAAGTCAAAGGAGCTGGAGAAGATATACGTATCTCAGCGTTTATTCATGGTGTTCGGAGCGAGCAGTTGGTGGAAAGATTCCATGAAAGCCGTCCAAAAACGGTGGAAGAAATGCTAGAGAGAGCAAAGGCGTTTGTACGAGGAAGAAAAGCGAGCAACCAACTGAAAGACCGCACACAAAAGAAGCCGTTGAATTGGGAAAACTCAAAGAAACAAGGACCACCAAAGATGTGGGATAAACCACATTCTCAACCGTGTTTTCAACAAAGGAACGTGGCGCCATCTCAGTTTTCAACACCACAAGGACATGTCGGCGGATCAACGGTTAGTCTTCCACCATTAACCAAGACACCAAGTGAAATTCTAGCAACCGAGAACGTCAACTTTGTGAAACCTGCACCAATGAGACCAGGCCCTAAGAAGGCCACCGACAAGTATTGTGAATTTCATAAAGATAGTGGGCACACCACTGATGAGTGTTTCTCCCTGAAAAGACAAATCGAATCAGCAATAAAAACAGGTAAATTGTCACACCTGTTGAAGGAGCTTAACGCAACACCTCAGGCCGGCGGAAAGAGAAAGGAGATCCTAATGGTAAACCAACCATCAAGTAGTGCAGGTGTGAAACGAAATAATGACCACATGGAGCCGTGGATGGAGCAAGAAATCAGTTTCCCTCCGATTAGAGGCGGAGATTTTGCTAGTGGCGCGCTTCATGTAACTGCTGACATTGCCGGTCATCAGGTACGAAGGGTTTATGTTGATACCGGAAGTGCATCCGAAATCATGTATGAACGTTGCTTCATGCAACTAGATGAAGAAGTACAGAAAGGCCTCGTCACACAAGTCCACCAGCTAACAGGCTTTTCCGGAGAAGTAGTGCAGCCGCTGGGCAAAATACAACTTCAGGTGACAATGGGGAACGAAATGGGAAGTCGTACGGTTCCAATGACCTTCCTCATAGTGCGCTCTCAGTCAAGCCACGACGTAATTTTGGGAAGGCCAGGTTTATGTGCACTTGGAGCAGTCATATCTACCGTTCACGCGGCAATCAAATTCCCAACCCCAGACGGTGTGGTAACTCTATTCTCAAGTAAGGAATGTAAAAGCATAAAAGCTATAGCGCCAGATGTTTCAAACAACACAGATGAGCAACACAATACGATGCTAAAGCAACCCTCAGACATGGTGGGGGGCATTAAGAGATACAGCGGAGCGGATAAGGTAACACGTTTGGACAGAGTAGATGTACCACGAAAATGTAACGGAGTCTAACTCCGAAAGTGCTATAAGTAATCAACACGCAAGGAACCATTGTAATCAATTTTGAAAGAAGGTGTACGCGAACACCAAAGATTGCATTCACATGTGGTTATTTCATACCCATTGTCGTAACCACAAAGACAACAATACCCAAAAGTCACCTGACCAAGTTCAGGTTGAAAAATAATCTAAGTCTTCCAGCCGCGACTGAAAAGACGAGTCACCTGA
The DNA here is from genome assembly GCA_023525975.1 of Smallanthus sonchifolius. Taxonomy (NCBI): domain Eukaryota; kingdom Viridiplantae; phylum Streptophyta; class Magnoliopsida; order Asterales; family Asteraceae; genus Smallanthus; species Smallanthus sonchifolius. The sequence goes on from CM042042.1 coordinate 1,947,947, forward strand.
CCAAGTTCAGGTTGAAAAATAATCTAAGTCTTCCAGCCGCGACTGGACAGACGAGTCACCTGACCAAGTTCAGGTTGAAAAATAATCTAAGTCTTCCAGCCACGACTGGACAGACGAGTCACCTGACCAAGTTCAGGTTGAAAAATAATCTAAGTCTTCCAGCCGCGACTGGACAGACGAGTCACCTGACCAAGTTCAGGTTGAAAAATAATCTAAGTCTTCCAGCCGCGACTGAAAAGACGAGTCACCTGACCAAGTTCAGGTTGAAAAATAATCTAAGTCTTCCAGCCGCGACTGGACAGACGAGTCACCTGACCAATTTCAGGTGGAAAAATAATCTAAGTCTTCCAGCCGCGACTGGACAGACGAGTCAGCTGACCAAGTTCAGCTGAAAAATAATCTAAGTCTTCCAGCCGCGACTGGAAAGACGAGTTACCTGACCAAGTTCAGGTTGAAAAATAATCTAAGTCTTCCAGCCGCGACTGGAAAGACGAGTTACCTGACCAAGTTCAGGTTGAAAAATAATCTAAGTCTTCCAGCCGCGACTGGAAAGACGAGTCACCTGACCAAGTTCAGGTTGAAAAATAATCTAAGTCTTCCAGCCGCGACTGGAAAGACGAGTCACCTGACCAAGTTCAGGTTGAAAAATAATCTAAGTCTTCCAGCCGCGACTGAAAAGACGAGTCACCTGACCAAGTTCAGGTTGAAAAATAATCTAAGTCTTCCAGCCGCGACTGGACAGACGAGTCACCTGACCAAGTTCAGGTTGAAAAATAATCTAAGTCTTCCAGCCGTGACTGGACAGACGAGTCAGCTGACCAAGTTCAGCTGAAAAATAATCTAAGTCTTCCAGCCGCGACTGGAAAGACGAGTTACCTGACCAAGTTCAGGTTGAAAAATAATCTAAGCCTTCCAGCCGCGACTGGAAAGACGAGTTACCTGACCAAGTTCAGGTTGAAAAATAATCTAAGTCTTCCAGCCGCGACTGGAAAGACGAGTCACCTGACCAAGTTCAGGTTGAAAAATAATCTAAGTCTTCCAGCCGCGACTGGAAAGACGAGTCACCTGACCAAGTTCAGGTTGAAAAATAATCTAAGTCTTCCAGCCGCGACTGGAAAGACGAGTTACCTGACCAAGTTCAGGTTGAAAAATAATCTAAGTCTTCCAGCCGCGACTGGAAAGACGAGTTACCTGACCAAGTTCAGGTTGAAAAATAATCTAAGTCTTCCAGCCGCGACTGGAAAGACGAGTCACCTGACCAAGTTCAGGTTGAAAAATAATCTAAGTCTTCCAGCCGCGACTGGAAAGACGAGTCACCTGACCAAGTTCAGGTTGAAAAATAATCTAAGTCTTCCAGCCGCGACTGAAAAGACGAGTCACCTGACCAAGTTCAGGTTGAAAAATAATCTAAGTCTTCCAGCCGCGACTGGACAGACGAGTCACCTGACCAAGTTCAGGTTGAAAAATAATCTAAGTCTTCCAGCCGCGACTGGAAAGACGAGTCACCTGACCAAGTTCAGGTTGAAAAATAATCTAAGTCTTCCAGCCGCGACTGGAAAGACGAGTCACCTGACCAAGTTCAGGTTGAAAAATAATCTAAGTCTTCCAGCCGCGACTGAAAAGACGAGTCACCTGACCAAGTTCAGGTTGAAAAATAATCTAAGTCTTCCAGCCGCGACTGGACAGATGAGTCACCTGACCAAAAAATAATCTAAGTCTTCCAGCCGCGACTGGACAGACGAGTCAGCTGACCAAGTTCAGGTTGAAAAATAATCTAAGTCTTCCAGCCGCGACTGGACAGACGAGTCAGCTGACCAAGTTCAGCTGAAAAATAATCTAAGTCTTCCAGCCGCGACTGGAAAGACGAGTTACCTGACCAAGTTCAGGTTGAAAAATAATCTAAGTCTTCCAGCCGCGACTGGAAAGACGAGTTACCTGACCAAGTTCAGGTTGAAAAATAATCTAAGTCTTCCAGCCGCGACTGGAAAGACGAGTCACTTGACCAAGTTCAGGTTGAAAAATAATCTAAGTCTTCCAGCCGCGACTGGAAAGACGAGTCACCTAACCAAGTTCAGGTTGAAAAATAATCTAAGTCTTTCAGCCGCGACTGGAAAGACGAGTCACCTGCCAAGTTTAGGTTGAAAAATAATCCAATATCATGGTATGAACACCATAATAATGGACTGGGGGGACATGAAGGGGTTTAAGATATCAAAACCCTATATAAGAACTAAACGAACCGGATCTCCGGTTTAAGGGGTTTAGGCTATTAAAACCCAATGTAAGAACCAAACGAACCGGATCTCCGGTTTAAGGGGTTTAGGATATTAAAACCCAATGTAAAAACCAAACGAACCGGATCTCCGGTTTAAGGGGTTTAAGATATTAAAACCCAATATAAGAAACAAACGAACCGGATCTCTGGTTTAGGGACTTGAAGGGGATTAAGCAATCAAATGAACAATGGCAAACCTGCCGCGGCTGAGAGCCACCGGCCGCGGCTCACCAAGACCTGTGACCATCATCATGGCCACCTGCCGCGGCTGAGAAGCTTATGAATGGACGATCAGACCTGAGAGCCACCAATGGAGCCACCTGCCGCGGCTGAGAACCTGCCGCGGCTGAGAGTGTGCCGAACCATCAAAGCATACCCGTACATCGCTGAAGGTGTGCCGCGGCTGAAGGCATGCCACGGCTGAGAACCTGGCGCTACGGTTAAGAATCCTCCTCAGGAAAATCGAGTTTCTAAAGATGACGGCTATAAGTAAAAAACAAGGACGGAGCCAAAACCCAACCCCAGCCGCGGCTGAGGCCGTGCCGCGGCTCAAAGGGATCCTGACCGAAAGATGGACTCGTTTGACAACGGACGACAGCTCCCACTCAACACTAAGAAAATATCAAAGAAGTTGCGAGGGAAATAATCTCATACCAGAAAATAATACTAAATAACTAAGATAAAGTCCCATTGGGCATAAGAGTCAACTATAAAGACAACACCAATGGGGAAACCTGAACCCATGATAGAAAGAGGTCAGGTAAGAACCAGTAACACAAAAAGGGAAGTCAGCTAACAAGACAAGATATGTCAGGAACAGAACCTGTGTACAAGGAACACGGGTCAACTATATAGACAAAGGTAATTAAACACACCCTGAACTCTCTAAGCACGAAAGAGGAAATAACAGTCATATTAGCAGAAGCAGGGAAAGATGTTTGACTGCAGACAACCTATAATAGACATTCAGTCCAAACATCTTGACCATGGATACCTTATAAATAGTCTGGCCGATTTCAAAGGATGATTCAGGTTTTAACACACAGATTCACAATATCATAATTTACTCATCTCTTCTTTCTCACCTTTTACCTCCTACTATACACATACTTATTCTCACGCCGGAGGGTGGTCACGAGGAGAAAACCCCTTCTGCTCGTGGCGAGGCTCACGGTGTTTCCTGTTTTGCAGATCATCCTCTCAAGACCTGGAGATCCCGTTCGTTCTTCCAAGCCCAAGCCCAGAAGTCCCGTCTTAACCTGTCCATTCAGCACTGCTTCAAGACTTCCACCCCTAGGTGATAAGTTTTGTAGCAACAATAATCTTGTGTAAATCCAAAAGATCTTTTATCAAAAAAGCCGAAACAATCACTTCAGCAGGCTACTGTGTACTACGCTTTGCTGCTTGATGAGCATTGCTTGCTTAATAGACTTCGATACTGGCCCATAAAGATAGAAGGATAATGCCATTATTATTCGCTTTACAAAGCTTCGTTTTCCAGTATCTTATATGAGAGCCGATCTACTTTGGTTAGCCGAAAAGACTCGTAAGGGAATCCGAACATACTCGGATAGCACAACAACGAAGGCAACCAATCCTTCAATCCATTTACCGGAGAACGAGCAGGAAAGCCTGCCAAAACCTTACCTAGAGAGTTATTTCTCTCTTCTTATATAAGGAATACTACACCAATTACTAATAATCTTGTTAAAATAATCACGTGTTTAATTAATAGAGTCGTGTTGAGTTTTAATACCCATATTAATCTTGCCGTGCATGACTTGTTTCATAGAACACGACACGTTTTGTCAGTATCCGGTTATCGCCCGGGTCCGGAAACCTTGAACCCGGTCTAGTGTTCATACAAATATCGTGCCATTATCGGTGTTGACTAGAAGGAAGAACTCGCCAACGCAAGCGTCCATCTCTGCCTCTTGTCGCACTACATTTTAATATTTTATTAATTTATTTCAGAATCAATTCACATCGCATCTTCTTCAAATTCATAAGATCTGGATTCAATTTCATCTTCTTTACTCTTTACTATCACTAAATTCGTGATTTATTGAAAAAGGGGAAACTTATTCGAGTTTTCTAGGGTTTTCCAACACCAGATCGAGTTCTAATATGGCGCAGAATCAAGGTGGTAGTGGTAGTGGTGGTGGATTCTTTTCGTCGATCGCTTCTAGTTTCTCCAGTTTTAAGAATCAAGTGAACGGGTTAGGGTTCTACACAGTTCTCTGCATCTATCGTAGTAATTTCCCTAATTGAGTTCGATTCATGATCTGTTTTTGTGTTGTTTTTACTTTAATTTCGGAAATTGTGATCGAGATGCTTGATTTGATTCCAAGTTTTCTGTTACAAGTATTGTTGTTGCTCACTACTTGTTTGATTCAGTTTTAGGTTAAATTAGCTTGTAGAGTTCTTCATGATTGGTGTTTTACCTTGTGTATACTTATCAGAAGGTTGGGACTGTTATACAGGAGTGACATTGACTTGGTTTTATTGTTATTTTGAAAATTCAAAACTTAGCTATTGTTAGTTATAATAGTCATGTATTTAAAACAGTAAGACCATTGGTTTTTTATCTGATGAGCTATATGGCCTGGTGTTATACTTTTATGGTATACAATTTTAGTTTATAGAATGTTGGATTTTTAGCTTATATATGTGATGTGCTCTCTATTGTTATCGTTTTACGTATGTGAACTCGAATTTTTTAGAATTTTGAAAGCATATGTAAGCTGGATTAGATTGATATTGCATCTATATGCCTGTGTTATCTCATAGTATTTTACGTTTATCACTGTGAAGGGTCAAATGGAGAGAAGTCATTTACACTAAGCTGGGTTAAGTTGTCTCTTTGGAAAAAGTTACATGCTTTTGATGTCTGGTTTATATTGTCTTGGAGCTCATGAGCAGAAAATGCCACCTTTTGGCTTTAGTTGCTAAAGATTGATGGTTTTCCACTAAGTCGTTGTATAGTTCGATCTAACCTTTTCAGCACTCAGCAGCTATGTTTTGACCTTAATTTATGTGTAGTGGTTTAGTTCCTGTTTTTGCTGTCATAACTCACAAGTGCATTATATGTTGGTAACTTTTTCTGTTTATTAGTAATTGTATCACTGCTTGTATAATGTTCGGTTTGCATTTTTATTAAGAGTTGAGAAATACAAGATAATTTTTATTGTTAACTACAGAGAGGGCATGTCTCTGGAATTTTTATTTTTTGGTTTGTTTTTCACTTTTTTGTTTAACCATGTTTTGTTTTGATTATCTATTTTAGCTTGCTTGGTTATGAGGGGCTTGAAGTCATCAATCCTGAGGGAGGCACGGATGATGCTGAGGTTGAAGCACAAAGAGGCAGATGGAAGCAAGAGGTGAAGTAAATTATTACTCTCATTTATATTTCTCATTTTGGCTACTTATAACATGATCCTTGGCTCCTTGCAAGATTTGTTATTATTGATTTCATGTATTTGCATCATCTTGCGTTCTTGTGGTCTACTTTTTGCAACAAGCCGCGGTTTGCATGATTTAAGACAATAGAATTTGGTTTATATGATATAGGACGATAGGAGAATCTGCAGCTTTTGTATATATTTTCCATTTTTCTTTAATCTCATCACCTAATTTATTTTTGAACTTTTTCTGCAGGAGCGTGACAGTTACTGGAGGTCAATGCAGAAGTATGTGGGAGCTGATATCACATCAATGGTGACTCTGCCAGTTCTCATATTTGAGCCCATGACAATGCTGCAAAAAATGGCAGAGGTTTGTCCAACTTCACCAATATGCTTGATATATGTTGCTTGTTTAATTGCTTATATTAAAACATTTTTCTTTTGTAGTTGATGGAATATTCCCATCTTTTAGAGCTCGCAGATGAATGTGAGGATCCATACATGCGATTAGTATATACAGGTCTATTGTCTATTATCTATCTCATGCGTATTGGTACTTAAGTGTGCCATATATACACATGAAATATCTGAAGTTAATGATTTTTATCCTATTACAGCATCCTGGTTTATATCACTATATTATGCTTTGCAACGAACCTGGAAGCCGTTTAATCCAATTCTCGGTGAAACCTATGAAATGGTTAATCATTGTGGCATTACGTTTATCGCAGAACAGGTAAAACTTGAAGTTAATAAGTTATATATACTTTCTGCTTTTTTTTCTTAGGCAAGGGGCGATTATAGGCTTAAACTTTTACATGATTAAACTACTGGCATTTATTTTCACCCAGATTATTACTTAAAGAACTTTTGGGTTCCCCTACTTTGCTGTATGCTGATTAATTTCATTGTGTTATTGTATGATGTCAAAAAGTGAATAATAATTTAATAATAATATATTAATATGAATCAGGTTAGTCATCACCCTCCCATAAGTGCTGCACATGCTGAAAATGAGCATTTTGTATATGATATAACTTCAAAGGTGAAGACGAAGTTTCTTGGTAACTCTCTTGATATTTATCCTCTTGGAAGGTAAATATCTCTACCATGGTTTCTCGTGTATGATTAGAGTAATTTATCTGATTGAAGTCTAGCTACCAGATTTAATGTATATCTAGGGACATAAAATGATCTTGGCAATGGCATTTTAATGTTCAACAGTTCTGAGTTTATTTCCGAATTCTTTTACTTTGTTGCTTGCAGAACTCGTTTGAAGCTAAAGAAAGATGGAGTAATTCTAGAATTAGTGCCCCCACCCACAAAAGTTAACAATTTAATATTTGGAAGAACATGGATTGATTCCCCAGGGGAGATGATTTTGACCAATTTGACCACAGGAGACAAAGTTGTCCTGTATTTTCAACCCTGTGGTTGGTTTGGGTGCGTACCTTACATTTTTATGTCTTTTCTTATTTTTACATTGATGAAAAGAAGTCCATATATTTAATATCGAAAGGATATCTGATTTTGTACTTGAAACATGTTGCAGTGCTGGTCGTTATGAAGTGGATGGATATGTATATAACTCTGATGAAGAACCTAAAATATTAATGACAGGAAAATGGAATGAATCTATGAGCTATCAACCTTGTGATTCGGAAGGAGAACCTCTTCCAAACACTGAACTCAAAGAAGTAAGCTTTCACAACCATAAATAGAAGATATGAAATGTTATATTTTGGGGGTAACAGTCAGATATATTTTTTATTTTCTCACATGGAGCCCCTCTTATATATATAATAATAATGAACTATTACACAAATAAACACTTACAATATTAACCAAGTGACATGAATATATTTGGATAACTTAACACTCCCCCTTGGGTTGTAAAAAGCGCGCTTGAGGAGCTCCTAGGCGCGGGGCGCACTCAGACGCAAGGGGCTGTTCACTTCGATGGTGTGAGGTAATGGGTGTACAGGAGGCGCACTTTAGGCGCAGGTAAAAATGGCTTGAGGCGCATCTCTTGTACATGGCCGGATTTCGTGCATCAGGAGGTTGTACATATAACTTTTTAGGTTGTACATAGAGGTTATTCATATATTAACTAATATATAGAGGCTATGTGTATCTATGTTTTGTGTACGTGATGATAGAAACCTATGAGCAATATAAAAAAGTACTAGAAGTTACCTTGCGCCTTATGTGCATGCGCCTCGGCTCTAAGGACCCTTTTGCGTTGGTGCACCTCGCGCTTTTTAAAACCAAGACTCCACCTCAAGATGGACATTAGACATTAATATTCCACATCTTTTGATTCTTTTTACAGAAGATATCACTCTCTGTAGAACCTAGTCCTTTTGTTAAGCAATCAACTATCTGTTCATTTGATTTCACATATGAATCTTGATAAAGAACCGATTATTCTCCACGTGTTTGGTGCGATCATGCTGAACCGGATGGATAGCACAATCGTCGATTTGTTGTCACACTAAAGTTAGAGGAGTCCCTCTAAAAAAGCGTGTAACTGAGATAACATGTTTCTCACCAAAAAACTTAGGCACATTTATTGTTAACATCAATAAGTGTGCTACTTCGAGAAGTTGCCTAATCTTGCGTTCAGCTACCTCATTCTTTGCAGGAGTGTTTTGGGCATGTGAGCGGATGTTGAAAACTTTTTATTGATCTTCACTTGCAGTCCAAACTGGTCTTCACTTAAGCATAAGAAATCTTGAAAACATTTATAAACCTCAGATTTTTTATTCATCATGTATATCGAGGTCATATGTAAATAAAAATCAATGAAAGTGATGAATTATCTGGAACCACTAATGGAAGTAGTAGGACATGGTCCCCAAACATCATAATGAACAAGTGCTAATGGCTGTCATAAATTCGAAGGCCAGTCATTTTATATGTTGGAGTATGAACAAATGCAAACACAGTTTTTTTTCTCACATGGAGAGGCCCTTGTTATATTAATGAACTATTGCAATTAACTAATTAACATAATATATCTTAATAACTCAACATAAAACAAAAACTCAAGCTGATTTGCCACAAAGAATATGTGTATGGTGTAAATTGCTTGTGTTGCTTTTATTGTGCTAGTTTTGTAGCTATGGTTAATTTTTTTTCCTCATATAAGCTATTGAATGATTGAAAGAAGCAGTTTTAAGAATTTGAAGACGACTTATTTTATTGCATTTCTTATTCTGAAATTTGAAGGTTTGGAGAGTTGCTGAGGCTCCTGCAGATGACAAATTTCAGTACACACATTTTGCACATAAAGTAAACAGCTTTACAACAGCACCAAAGAAATTATTGCCATCAGATTCTCGCTTACGACCAGATAGATATGCACTTGAGGCGGGTGACTTGTCTAAAGCTGGTTCAGAAAAGAGCATGTACCTCTCTCTCTCTTTATATATAGGGAATGTATAGGATGACAACCCCTCCAAGTTGTGAACAAGTCAAACAGTCTGAAAGTTGCCCAATCAACAAAAAATTTCACATAAAGTTGGATGATTATTGAAATAACATGATTTTGTAATCATATTTGACAAGCTAATACTTTACAAAAAGACCACATGTTTTAAACAGGGCGTTTCACCTGACCCGACCTGACTAGATCCCATACCAAAAGTTGACCTGTTTTGACCAGAACCCGCTTATTTTGTCACCCTAACGAGCATGCTATGTTGACAAAACTTAGGGGTGAGCAGAAAACCGAATTAACCGGAACCGAATTAACCGAACCGAACAAAAAACCGGAAAAAAACGAACCGAATTTACCCATAACCGAATTAACCGAACCGAACCGGACGACATCAATTTGTAATATTTTTAATAATAGCACCCATGCTCCTATAACATTCTTAATTCACACAAACTTAAGAACTCCATATTTAGATTGACTTTTAATGCAACTAACTTCTTTTATGTATGAGTGTATGTAGTTATTTTAAATTACACAAAAAAAACTTACATAGTCGATCTTTTGGTGTCTTATTTATGTAGCATTTTCAATATATCTTTACCATTGCAAATGTTAATATACTTGGGATTGAAGAGAAAAATATCAAAAAAAAAGGTTTACGGCATCCCACATTGGATGGAAGAGAAATATAGCCAAAGGAAGTAGGCTATAAATAAAGAAGGGATGACACCCAACTAGAATGAATAAAACTTGGAAGTCTTTTTTGAGAATTTTAGCATTAGTATTTCATTATTTTTAAGTTTGATTTTGGTTAACAAATGTTATTTTTGGCTTGGTTGGCATTGGTTAGGCTAATAGGTGGTTAACCGATTAACCGAAACGATTGGTTATTAAATTTCATTAACCGAAAGTTTCGGTTTCGGTTAGAGGTGAAAACCGAACCGAACCGTGCACACCCCTAACAAAACTAAACATAATGCTGTTTTTTAACAGTCTTGAAGAGAAACAGAGGGCTGAGAAACGGATGCGAGAGTCAAAGGGTCAGGAATTCGTCCCAAAATGGTTTGACCAGACCGACCAAATTGCTCCGACACCGTGGGGTGATTTGGAGATCTATGAGTACAACGGTAAGTATACTGAACACCGAGCTGCTGCTGATAGCTCTAGCACAGTTGAGGAAGTTAACATCACTACAACAGAATTCAACCCCTGGCAATTCGGAAATGTTGCTGAAACCAACTGAAGGTAGTTGATTTATGTGTTACTTATGTTTGTTTGTCATTTGCTACTTCTAGTTAAGTTTTACATAAACGTTTTTATATGAGTAGATTGTTTTTGTTTCGGTCTTGATTTGAATCATACTTTCTGTAAGTTGTTAAAGATTTTGGTTACTGTATCTGGTTTCTTGACTTTGTTACACGGTTGATGTTGTCGTCTCATTGGCCGCGACTACAACTTTCGAAAAATTATTTATATAAAACATATGCGGTAGCATGTTTAGTAAAAGAGTCGCAAGGTTTTCTAATATATGGTCTTTTAGATAAAGAAATTATTATTAAGCTATATATGAAGTTAAACATGTGTAATTTTTTAAAGAAATTGACTATGTTTCAAAATAATAATGGCAAAATTGTAAATAGAAAATCTGAAACTAGTCATATGAGAAAGAGATCACGTTTATAGTCATGGCACGCGTAACTTACATATATCACGTTTCAATCCGTCATAGGCGGGGCTCGAACTCTTGACTTCAAGTGAAGCTTTACCACTTAAATCTAAATAGAGATAGAGATGTAACGTTTTAAAATATTGTATACCTATACAAATCAATTCTACGGTGATTTGTGAATTTATTGGTATACTTTATATAGATTGTTAAGTTAAACAACACATAGGATTGTGTTGTATTTAACGATTCTACCCACACGTTATGACTAGCCGTTAATTTAAGAAGACATAAACCATAAGTTTACGAGTTAGTTAGGGCATGTGATTTTTTTCCGGCGAGAACTATTTAGAGCTCAAAGGGAAAAAAATATTTAGTTAGTTTGGTGATTTTTTCAATTATAAATAATACGGAAATAAATTTATTTATTTTTTGTAAGAAACTTCAATTAATAAGGACGTTACAATAAATTGGCAGGTAAACGGGTAACAAATTGCGTCGCAATCCCTTTTGAATAACAAAAATGATCTTATTGAAAACAAAGTTTTGGGTCTTAGAGGCCAAAAAATTACTATACATGACCCGTTGAACTCTGTTTAAAAATTTCACAGCGTCATAGAAAGTAAAACGGATAAAACTTGTTGATTCTATATACAAGTTTTCTCATGTTTAGCAACTTTTACCCGGAATAAATAGCCAAAATTACTTTCATATTTAACTAGCTTTATCATTTTTAATGGTTGAAAACCACCACTGCTGTTGGACAACACTCGCCGGAGTTAAGAGGGCATAACGAGAAGATCGAAGCGCAATGGCGGTTATGGAGAAGCTCAAGATGTTCGTCGTTCAGGAGCCTATTGTTGCTGCTTCCTGCCTCATCGGTGGCTTCGGTATTCCCCCCTTTTCTATTTCACAAACCCTAATTTCTCTAATTCTTCCGATCTAATTCAGATTAAGCACAATTCACCAGGTCCTTTACAGTGTATGATTCATGTGGATCATTATCTAATAATATCTTGTAGGTCATCAATTCAGATCCATATTGCCTTTTGTGTGATCTGAAAGAACAGTTTCATGTTCTATTTGACTTAATATTTTGAATTAAGGAAGGAGATTAGGTGTAATGATTTACCTAATTAAACTCTTTTGATTTTCTATGAGGTTTAAATGCTTTTGGAAGATCAAGCCATGAAATGTTTTTTCATAATAGTAATGAAACCGCACCCGAAGGGGATGGACATTGTACATAAGCTTGTGAATGATATATCTACTAAATATTGTTTCTCGTAAAGCCTAATGCGAAATTTAGGTTGTAACTTTTGTATAAAGCATAGTTATCAAAGGCGCGAGGCACATAGGTCTCATCCGGGGCCTAGGCACAAAAAAAGCGAGGGTCTGAGGAAAATAAAACGCACTTATATTATGTATTGAAAAATAATATTATTCTTCAAATAAAATAAACAAAAGCTATTATATAATTCCAAGATTTGAATAACATAATATTCAAAGTACCAAATTGTTCAAAACTTGAAAACCAAAATGGCCATATACCAAATTGACGAATTAAAGGAACAATTAAGCGAAGAATTAAAAGCGCAATCAGTGGAAGATAATACCTTCAATCGGTATTGGGAATATATAGAAGCTGAAGAATTAAACAAAAAAAATTCAACCATCTCGCCTGGGAAGCTGAACCAGCGCCCGGGAATTGAAAGCACAATCAATGCGCCTCGCCTTGAAATCGCGCCTAGGCGCAAGAAGCGAAGGCTTTTAATAACTATGGTATAAATCATGAGAGATTTTGGTATTGTTTAACAATATTTAACCTTTAAGGGGTGGTGGTGCATTGGTAAGCGTCTAATTCCTCTCTAGCAGAGGTCTTAGGGTCGAATTCTGCTTCCACCGGTATCTTGCCAATGCCATATTACCTTGAAGGTCACCTGCCCAGCGCAAGCTGCGATTTACCTAATCCCGTTTATTGGAAGAGTATTGGCGGGTCCTATGAGTTTTCCAGTAGCAGGTTCTCATGGTTACAAAAAATAAAGAGTAAACTTCTATTTTGCTCCCCGTGGTTTGACCATTTTAACCATTTTGCTCCAATAGTTTGAAAATAATCATTTTGCTCCTTGTGGTTACACTTTTTTCTCCAATATTCTCCCTGCCCCTAACTCCGTTTATTGTCCCCGTTAAATGGAAGTCATGGGCCCCTCACATGAGGGGCATTTATGTCTTTTCCATTCAAATCAGATTCAACGATCGCAAGTGATTTGGGAAAAAAAGCGTAGTTAAATAGGCGTTGAATCTGATTTGAATGGAAAAGACATAAATGCCCCTCATGTGAGGGGCACGTGACTGCCATTTAACGGGGATAATAAACGGAGTTAGGGGCAGGGAGAATATTGGATAAAAACATGTAACCATAGGGAGCAAAATGGCTATTTTCAAACTATTGGAGCAAAATGGTTAAAATGGTCAAACCACAGGGAGCAAAACAGAAGTTTACTCAAAAATAAAACAATATATGCTAGCTTTTCACAAATATAGTAATAATAATCGACATAAAAATGCAGTAAAATATCTTATTGCTGTCATATGGGCTATTAGATGAGCAAGTTAAAGAACTTTTGAACCATTTGAGCTGTGCTCATTGTGCTTTGTATGTAGGCTATGTAAGTGAAGCTAATCTATAGACATAAGGCACTTAGACCCATCGATTTTGAAAGTAAACTTTGCTTTCAGTTTTTAACTGTACTTATTCTTGTACAACATTTCCGCTTTTCACGTTAGTATTTTAGTTTCTTGAAAAAAGAAGTAAATTAGGTGTTCATAATAGAACTACTTATAACCCTAATTTTTGTCAAAATAATCTGGTTTTTAAGCTAAATTTTACTGTGAATTTTAGGGCTGTTTCTTCCTGCATTCGTGAGGCCTATGTTGGATTCCTTTGAACCAACCAAACAAGCTCCTCAGCCTGCATTAAGTGATGTGAGTAACACATCTTGTTATGTAATTGTGAAACTTTACCAGTTGAGGTTTTAGCTTATTTTTTACCCTGCCCACTAATGATTGATTATTTCAGGTGGTTGCAGGTATGACTGGTAAAAAGGAATGATGATAAATGGTGTAACTCTACTCTTTGGTCCCCAGAAAACAAAGAATTTGATATCGGTTATAATTAATGATTGATTATGTAATTTGTACTCTTTCTTACCATGCCCCTGATAGACCTCGGTTAATAAGATTTTACTGTAAACTGAAACTTTTGTGCAGACTCCAACTTTGAGTGAGATTATCAAAATTCGAAAGTTTATTCATTGAAATGTTCCATTTGTTTATAATGAATAAGATAGTTTTTTTTTTTAAATAGGTCCTGAACTGCAGACAGGAAGGTGTTGTGCTCGCAACCAAATCGATTGGTGAGCAAAGAAATTTAGGTCCCGTTTGGTTCGTGGAATTCATTGGAATTGAAATTTTTTCCATCCAAAAACGTGTTTGGTTAGTCATTGGATGGAATTGGAATTGGAAATTTTTCCGTCACCCAAAGGGATTTTGAATTCCTTGGACTTGCTGATGGAATTTACAACATTCCACATGAATGTTTAAAAATTGACCAAAATGTCCTTACTCCTGCCAGATCAGAAGCCAATATAATTCTTTATCAATCATGAAGGAACCATATGAAGACCACAAAATTTGGTCTTTATTGTATTCACGAATGAGATGAACACTACCAACTAAAATTAATCTGAAATTAGATGTTCATCAATCCACAGATATCAACACTCTTTGTGATTTTAATCAGATGAATAGCGGATGGGAAACCAGACAAGTGTGGCAGGCAAACTAGACAACTGAAACCAGACGATATGCAGATGAGAAACTTCGAGGTTTTCATCTTCTTCACCTTCGTAATTTTGACAAAATCGTTGCTGGTGGATGAATGGTGACAAGGAATAGGGAACTGGACATAGCAGACGAAGAAATCGAACCAGGTGAAGAAATCAAACATGGTGGAGGCTGATTTGGGGGTGTAGAAGACGATGATCATGAAGATGATGACAGAAGCTGATGTAGTGGTGTCGTTGATGGTAGAGGAGACTCATTTTAGGGATGGAGATGATGAAAGCTTCTGTTGAAAAACAGAGAGGAGGGCAAGCATCTCTAACATTTTTATTTATAAATTTACCAACCAAACACATTATTAATTTTTAAAGGATCTCATTCAAATTCCATTTCCAAAAGTTTAAGAATTAAAAAAAAAAACATGAGTTAAAAACCTTTAGTTGTAGTTGGTAGAGAATATCACCCGCTGAATAAAAACCTTATGATTTCACAACCCCTCTGACTAAAAAGTTATCTTTTCACCAATGTCATTGGATGCAAGTATGATCCATCCGGACAGCTTATGTAGCAGTTTGTGAGGATGGACATGTTATGTAGCAGTTTGTGAGGATGAGCCACAAGACCGACAAAGAAAACAGTTGTGTTTTACAGTTACAGGGAGCATGGTCATGTAAATATCAGCACAGCTGTGTCGAAAGAAGTATAGAGGACCCAACTGGCAGTGGCGCACAGATGGCATGGCAGGTGGCGGTGATACGTCCATGTGATAGCTCCATCAATGGTAGCAAACAGAACCAGTCTCTTAACAAATTCACGAATGGTGAACAGTTTATAAAAAGACCAATAAAAGAGTGAATAAAGGTCAAAAGTGTTGGTTATCTGGACAAAATTGTAAAATAACATTAACCTTCACTTGGCATTTCCATTCTCTTTAACAACCCATTGTCTATTAACTTGACCTCTTGAATTTTTCCCTCTGTACCTGCTTCTTGGCCCTGAGCTTCTACGGTTACTGCTACTCGGCTTAGAAACACCATCATTTGTTTTAGATTTGGTTGCCTGTTCACTGTCGGCAGCTTCTTTATCTGAGGTGGTGGTGGGGCGGGGGAGGAACATTCCAGGCATCAAAACTTCAGTCTTTTTTGGCTCGATCAAACCGTTGTTCTCCTGCTGTAGCTTCAGGATGGCCTCGAATTTCTGCCGCCTTGTGTTTTCTGAATCCGAGTGAAGAAGCGTGTCGTTTTCTGTATCTTCGGCATTCCCAAGATTCTGAAAGTGAAATCCATGACAAACGAATAAACGATGATTCACAATTAATAACATGTGAGGTTCTTGTGTAATTATATCATGGTAATTTAATGGGTAACATATTTTACTGGAAATATTCTATTTTGGGCAAACATCTTCAACATAGGAGTCACAAGTGTTGTTGACTTTTTGAATCATTCGAGGGTGGCAATTTTGACATGTATACTTATGAATGGGCCGATTCGGGTTATGTTTTATCTCAAACGGGCAAAATAAAAATAATAGCTCAACAGGAAACGGGCCAGAATTATGACAAAGTGTATGTTTAATGTATAAAACCTGCTAAATCATTTCATTGAAAAAAACAAGATTACTAATGAAATATAACTTTGTAATCAAATTTGGCATTTACTATTTAGATTATAGAGATCCAATACTCTTGGGCAAAAGGTGCTGCGGGTCAGCACGAAGAAACTATAATAAAATGATAGTTTTGCAGACATACCAACTGAGAATAAGCCCCCACCAAGTTGAGCACATGTTCAATATCTTTAGCATGGAACACCTTACGACACACTGGACAGATACCCATCCCGTCTTCGGTGTTTTTGTTTTTGTCTGTTTAAAATGGTCAAATATCAAAATTAACTCATTTTTTATATATTAAAGTCTATGAACTTATATAAAATGCAAAAAATCATAAGATCAACGATACAAGTCGCTTGCTAGCACAATCATTACATTATGCAGATGATTTTTATCAACGTGAATGTCATGAAGACTCATTTGCTGACATGGAATACAAACTCATCAACTTTTGACCGCTTTCATTACACATTTATACTTCTTATATGATAAAAAAAATGTCAACATCACCATTTTTACACACTTGAACGTCACTTTATCAAAATTTGACCAATGTAAGGGGTAACAAGTGATTATGTGAATTTTTTTCACGGATACATGTATTTTAAACAAGTTTAGATACTTTTAATATACCAAAATTGGGTGAACGACTTTTTCATGTAAAATAAGAATGTAAGTTGATTTTTTATGGTATTAACCCTTGTTACATATGGGCAAGACCGCGTGAATTCTTGCATTGATCATATCACCTGGTTGAGTTTTAATCTCATGTAGACCAGATGAATTAGCATGATCGGTTTCCTTATGCATCTGGAGCCAATTCCACCACCTTATTATACATTCACTGCATTCAAGTTAACGATAAATTTAACTCATTATCAACATCTACAGCAAGAACACCATTATTTTACAAGAAATGAAGGTAATTACCAGTGGAAGCAATGGAAACACGACATTAATTTCATAAATGGTAGAGCATTATTAGATGCACTCTCTTCAAGCAAAGGAGATAAACACAGAGGACAATCTCCATCAGGGTGATTCATGCTAGTGAGCTTCTCCACTGCTTCCTAGTAAAAGAATTTAGAATAATCATAACTAGTCAAGCACACAAACAACCAATGATCTGCTTAATAAAACTTGAAATGACAAAAGCACATCTAAACCTGTTTTATTACGGCTCAATATTCGACTCTAATCATTTGAAATCATATAATCGCTTTCAAATCACACATCCAAAAGCCCATTATTAACCAAAAATTAGCAAAAATACTTCAGCAAACTCATGAAAACGTATTACAAAATTTAAGTTATCTCGAGTTAATAATATACCTCGCAAAGTGCTACAAGCATCGAATTTGAAGAGAGTTCACGAGCCTTGTTATGGATAGTGGTTATGAGATGCTTTTGTCTTTGTTCATCTAGGCCCTTGGAATCTATAATCATAATGTCTGGTGGTTCATCAGGATACTGTGCAGTAAACGATTAATATTTGTTATTGTGAAGCCACATAAAACAACATTAAAATATTAGGAACCAGTATTTGAGATACACAGCTTGAACAAAATTGTAAAAGAAAGTGACTTATAAATGCATATAAGGCTATCAAAAATGTTTAAAGGCCTTGAATACCTTGGAACTTGCCCGTATCCCTATAACTGCTTCCACAAACTGCAAAAAAGGAACAACAAGAGTGTTTGAGGATTTATCATTGTCAAGATAGATTAATTCGTATATTCGTGCAAATATGTTAAATTACAATAAGGTCCAGAAGTTCATCAGAGGTTACAAATTCAAGTTTTCAAAGACACTAATAAAACCATTTTGATCATATTATGTTTCCATGTAGAGTTTAATCTGAATTTTAGCCAAACTTATAGTTATAAAACTGTCTGATACATAAGGATACCTTTTTTAATCTTAGAAACTATTCTGCAATAGTTCAGTTTTCTTCTCTAAAGCCTGTCTTATGCACTTTTATGCATTCATCCTGCATCATTAATCCCAAAATTGTTTGAAGTATGATGATGGGATCTTGACGATCAAAACAACTAAGCAGTGTTTTCACAACCGGATCACACCAGCTGGTCGGACCGGAAACCGGGTGCCTAACCGGTCCGTATTAAATTTTTTTTTTTGTACTTTTCAGTTTTTCTTTCAAAATCTTATTACCAAAACATAAAATATTTTCATATTTTGTTTTAAAAAAGGTCAAATGCTATAAAAAACCAACATACTTTCTGGTTTTTCTCATAAAAGTCCCTTAACAATTTTTTGCACATAAAAAACCAACATACTCTCTTTTTTTCTCACAAAAGTCACTCAACAAATTTTTGCACATAAAAAACCAACATACTTTCTTGTTTTTCTCACAAAAGTCCATCGACAACTATTTATCTTAACAAATGAATCCGCAAAAGTAAAGCAAAGGAAATCAACCGACAGAAGCAACAGCAAATGAATCCTTTGCCTTGCTTCTGTCGATTCATTTGCTATGATAAATAGTTGTCGAGGGACTTTAGTGAGAAAAACAAGAAAGTATGTTGGTTTTTTATGTTCAAAAATTTGTCAAGTGACTTTTGTGAGGAAAAAAAGAGAATATGTTGGTTTTTTATATGCAAAAAAATGTTAAGGGACTTTTATGATGAAAACCAGAAAGTATGTTGGTTTTTATGGCATTTGCCCTTTAAAAAATTGGCTATATATTATTAAAACTTTTATAATATTTATGAGGTCATCTGGTTCTAAAATCCGGTCTAACCAATGGACCCGTAGGGCAACCAGTTTGATGTCCTGTCCGGTTCCAAAAACATTGCAATTAAGTCGAGTCAAATTAGCATTGAAGTATCTAATAATCAAGCAATCCCTCCTAATTCAACTACTTGAAAACCCTAAACCCTAATTTAAGGTACAAAATCCCTAATTCAGCATCCTTATACACCAAAATACATCTCGTATAGCTCAAATAATTTCGCGAAAGAAAAAAAAAATCAAGTTTGACTGAATCAAATAACTATTTATTTAATAACACAAATCAACAGGTGACTAAAACCTAGAACGGGTAAATTTGAAGCAACAGCAATAGAAGAAGCTAAAATTACTCGTATGAGAAGATGAAATATTAGGTTTTGGATGTGTATAAACAAGTGAATCGAAGGAGATCTTAGAAAGGTAAACCTGCTGAGAGGAAACATCGGCGGTTCTAGGCTTGATTAGAAGGTTGAGATGAGGAGGATATTGTGATAGAACGAGGCAATCGTCGCCATAAACGGATTCTGCAGCCTCGACTTCGATCAGTACCTCCTCTTCTGCCATTGCCGACTGAATTTTTGGGGATTTTCACCCCCGGATCATTGGGGGCTCCAGCGGTCGGGGGATCTCGGTTGGTTTTGGTGGCATTCACTTTATATCTTTATCATCCTTACCCGATAAATGATTCCAAATAATAAATCATCATTTTTTTTTTCAAATCAAAATCTTCTAATTTTCTCTGTTTTAAGTAAATTTAATTTTTAAAATTTAATTACGTTTATGCGTTTATTTTTCAAAAAAAATAATAAAAAATTAAATTCTAATTATTACTTAATTAGGAAAACAAAGAATTTTTTTTTCATGTTTTACATTTTATTTTAATTTTTTTACACATTATTGTTATTCTACTTTCATTTTTGTATTAAACAACCTCATGTAATACATGTTGTTAGATACGACCCCTCTGATATGGGTAGTGTTGTTAGATACGACCCTCTTGCACCATACAGGTAGTCTTGTTAGATACGACCCCTTTGATATGGGTACTATTGTTAGATACGACCCCTCTGATATGGGTACTATTGTTAGATACGACTCTCTAGTATTAACAATTATTGTTTTTATCCTTTTTTGCTAAATTTGAATAGTTTTTATTTAATTTTTTAAAAATAATTATTTTCTAAAAATAATATTTATTTTTTTAAAAATTATTTTGTAAATAATTACTTGAAAAAATATTTTACATTTGAAATAAAATAAGTATTTTTAAAGCCCAAATATGTTGTAGAATAAAATAGCATTTATTTCAATTTGAAATATAGTAATACAACGTGTATAAGTTTTAAAAATTTATAATTGACCATGTATAACCGTTTCCACGAAAACCCTATAATAGTACACCAATATTATCCGTCAAGTGATGAATGCTCTTAACTGCCATTATAGCCTTTATTATGTGTTTAGATGGTTGTATAGGATTGTAGTGAGTCATATTAAATGTTAACGACTAATAACACGTCATACTTTTCTTAATGGACCGTATTGGGCATTGACTGCTTTTAACAACCCATTATAGCCTCCATTATGTCATAGAGGGTTTTATAAGACTGCAGAGAGTCATATTAGATGTTAACGATCAATAACATGTCATACTTTCTTTAATGTACCAGACTCTGATTGCTCTTAATGACCTTATGCCTTCATTATCACGGTATGTAATAAATATGTTAGTTTTTAACTGGTTAAAGTTTATAGTCTCATAGTGGATATTGACATAGATTTGATAGTAGATAAAAAGTGTGTGAATTAGATGTTGTAAAAAAACACAACCATACGCTAGAGAGGATTGACAACTAGTTAATGAAATTATTATATCATCTTACATCTTTTTTTTTTGTTTCAATAAAAGAAGTGTCAAACTAGAGGGATCAATATAGAAAATTTCCTATTACCCAAAATAACCCGGAACTTTAAAGATGAGGTTCCACCGTTTTCTACTGCATTGCGGCTAGGGTTTCACCAAACCCCTCTCTATCTCACTCTTATCTTCAAGATACATCTAGGGTTTTTCTGGGTAATCGATCTTGATTCGACATGACGATTACAAATTGGAATTAGGGTGCTTATCAGCTCCAAAGACTCAAACTTGATTATAAAAGAAAGGAATCAATGGCGACTATGAACCCTTTCGATTTACTTGGAGACGATGATAACGATGACCTGTCACAGCTTGTGCAAAAGATCGCCGCCGCGCCGGCGAAGAAAGCTCCACCCCCTGCTGCCGCCGGTAAAACCACCGCACCGCCGGCTAAGCTTCCGTCTAAGCCTCTCCCTCCGGCACATGCCGGTGAGTTTTTGAGTTATCTTTTTCTTCAATACATATGGGATTGAATGTTGTCTTCATGTTCATATTGGAATTTGTATGCAAGTAATAGTTATATAACCATTTAAAGATTATTAATTTTTACATTTATAACACACTTATTTGAGTGCTTGATATAAAGTTATTATTTTTATTCAGTGCAAGATAATTATATTTTGGATATGCTTGTTGAAGTCTAAATGAAACCTAACCCTGATAACAATCGGTTTACGGGTTATTTGGGTTTTTGATGTTTGAAAGTCCCTAATAACAATCGGTTTTCGGGTCGGTTAATTGGGTATTGGAGTATCGTAACAGAATTCATTAGTAGCATAAAGATAAAAGAACAAAAAGTTATAAAAACCCGTAAGACTAAAGTAGCTAAGACTAAGGGTACTCCTGAAACTAGAGGCGCAACTAATAGTAAAGGTGAACCTAGAAAAGAAGCTAAACCGACTCCTACGACTGAAGGCAACCTAAGTGCAGTGCAAGGACGGGCACCTACTAATAAGTTAGAAATATCGTTGATTGTTGTTTGTAAGGTTTGATTTAAGTCTTTATACGTGGATATATGATCAAGAACCTTGATTGTCAAGTTGTTTTCACTTGTTGATTAAATTATAAATTTATTTATTTTTGCTTTGGCTTTGAGCAGTGAGGGAAGCCAGAAATGAAGGTGGACGTGGTGGTCGTGGGTACGGACGTGGTGGCCGTGGCGGTGGTGGATTTAATAGAGAGTCCGCCAACAACGAGGGTTCATTTGGTAACCGTGCAACCTCTGGTGGTCAAGGTGGTATTGAAGAGTCTAATGGTAGATCTTCTGAGAGACGTGGTGGTTATGGCGGTCCTCGTGGCGGTTTTCGTGGTGGTCGCCAAGGTTCTTTTGGTAATGGAGACGCGGAGGATGGAGAACGTCCACGCCGAACATATGACCGCCGCAGTGGGACAGGGCATGGGTAAAATCTAGTTTTTTTTTTCTTCTAATCTTTAATGGACTAAAATCGGTAACATTTTAAAAACTTAGTTAAAAATTGAACATATCAAAAGATCTAAAAATCCCTTTAAGGGTAACTAAATGCTTACGATACCTATTCATCATCTTATAATGGCTTCTTCTTTAATGTTTAGGAATGAATTCAAACGTGAGGGAGCGGGTCGTGGGAACTGGGGAGCTCAGGCTGATGAAATTAATCAGTATACTTCTACTTGCCATATGATCTTGATGATTTAATATTTGTCTTTTGTAAATAAATAAATAAATAGTTTTTATGATTTTTCTGTCACAGTGAGATTCAGGAAGCGGTTGTTGAAGGAGAGAAAACTGTTGAGGAACCTGAGAATAAGGAGAATTCTTCACCAGAACCCGTTGAGGAACCTGAGAATAAGGTGAACAATTTTAATACCCTCTGACCCATTTGACACGTTAGAGATAAAACTTAGCCCGAAATATGTTACAAATTTGTTGTTGGATGATTTGTAATACAGGAAATGACACTTGAAGAATATCAAAAGGTTTTGGAGGAGAAGAGGAAAGCTCTTGCAGCACTCAAGACTGAAGAAAGGAAAGTGGAAGTTGACAAAGATCTTGCATACATGCAGCCACTCTCAAACAAGAAAACCAATGATGATATTTTTGTTAAATTGGTGATGATTTATTTTATTTTATATTTGTTTTGATGGCTTTCTTAGAAGTAATTGTTTGAAAGCTATTTGAATCTTGCTAACAAATTTGGATTTATTTTGTAGGGTTCTGATAAAGATAAACGTAAAGAGATTGCTGAGAGAGAAGAGCGCGCTAAGAAGGTAGTTTTTTTATTTACATTTTTGTAAAACATTTTTGCTACTTGCCTCGCCTCGGATTTTGGCACCTAATCGCATCTCGCATTTCCCCTCATTAATCATCAGATTTCTATCATTTTTAGATAAATTTTGGTTATATACTTGACTAAAAGGCTCATTTATTATACACTAGTTTAGATCCTGTGTTTACACACGGGGTGAAAAATATCAATATATAAAATTTTTATGTATATATTTTACAGGTGTAAAAGTGTATTAGATATACTAAGGATAGAAACAAACTCAAAATATGTAAAAATTAATATAATTTAATGTAATTTGACTTTTATTCATTATTTGATTGAAATTTGTTTGAAATAAAAGTTACATAATTAAATTTTAAAGTTTATTATAATAACGGATAATTTAAAATAAATGTGTTTTATTAGTATAATTAGTATTTTCTTTAAATATATATTATTATTAAAAGAAGTGTATTATATAAAAGAGAGAGGCGGGAAAAAAATTGTGAGAATGAATATGGAGGTGACACGTGGCACTTAAAAACCTTTATTTATTATATAGTATAGATTTGTGTGTATGCTGTTGCAATTTATTTGCGTATTTATTCGAAGCTTATTTTGATTGGTTTTTTTGTTACAGTCGCTTAGCATCAATGAATTCTTGAAACCTGCTGAAGGTGAACGTTACTACACCGGTGGCGGCCGTGGACGTGGACGTGGCGGTTCTAGAGGCGGTGGTCGTTTTAACCAAGGTGGTGGTTCGAGCTATGCACCCGAAGCTCCAAAAATTGAGGATCCCAGTCACTTTCCCACTTTAGGTGGCAAGTGAGACCCTCGGCTTTTACCTGTTGTCGAAATTTTATCAAAAAATTACTATAGAAACGGCGGGAATACACCAAGACTAAAGAATAATACATGTTTAATGTGTCTGGAAAAAGGGTTCCCAAAACTTTACAAGTCTTGATATGTAAATTTCTTGTGTTTTCATGTGCTCTTTGTACTATTTTGTTTTGTTTTGTTTTGTTTTTAGGATTATTGGATTTTAATAATCTCATATTTTATCAATTGGCTAATAATAATCTCAACTGAGAATATTCTTACCACCGCTCTCTATTTTCAAACTATTTTTTTACATTGGACCCCTCGTTAAAAAACTTAACGCCGTTAGAGTTTATATGACGTGGACATCTGCAAACCGTCAGGAAGTCGTGCCAAGTTAGCAGTGGTCTCATGTTGGTTTTTGAAATTGGTTTTGGTGGTGTTTAACTTGTCTCGTTAAACACCACTGTTGTCTCTGTTTTGACTTTTCGAACCCACAAGACCAGTTAAACACCACTAGAGACAATTTCAAAAGCCACCACGAGACCACTGCTAGCTTGGCTCGACTTTCCGGCTGTTTACAGATGTTCATGTCATATAAACTCTAATGGCGTTAAATTTTTTAACGGGGGGTCCAATGTAAAAAAATAGTTTGAAAGTATAGACCAGTGGTAAGATTATTCTAAGTTGTGATTTAAATTGGCCAAGTAAAAGGTGAGATTATTAAAATCCAATAATCCTTGTTTTTATTTATGAGTCTTTTCAAGTTTAGAGATTTTAAAGCATATGGAAATCAACTAATTTGTGTTTTTAGACATTTATGTTTTTAAACCTGGACCGGAGACCCAGGCGGTCCGGTTATATGAGTTGAAACGGGCTTGCAACGACCCGGCCAGTTGGGCCGGGAACCAGCGGTTGAACTGGAAACCCGGTATCAAGTGCGGTTGGGTATTTGAATTTTTTTTTTTTACTCTTTAATTTATAGAGGTTGAAAGATGGGTTGGTTTTGTCTTTCAAGCGATGTGGGACAAGAAACAACTTTGCTTTATAAGGATAGAAAAGGGTTTTGTTTTACATTATTGAGCGATGTGGGATAGAAATGATTTAGAACCGAAAATGTAATGATAAAACTTTTTCTCTGATGTAGGGATTGAACTCGTGACCTGTGACTTACAAGAAAATTCAATTGTTGTTTTGCCAGTCAAGCTATGTTGAATTTGATGCTGGATTTTAGATTATCTAATATACATACACACATATAACAGCTTATATCAAAACAAAAGTTCAACCTTAAAAAAATATATATTCGATGAATAGATGTAAGGATGCATTTATTATTCATTGTTGCACACTTATTTATATATATGTGTGTATATATATATTAAAGATTTGTATAAATACATGATTTGTTTTTTATATTTCATATTGTTAAATTATTAAATAAATTATTATGTCATCCGGTTATTAAATCCGGTTGGACCGGTCTAACCAGTGAGCCGGTAAGAGGTCCGATTCGATGTCCGGTCCGGTTCTGAAAACATTGGTTATCAATTTTGTTTTGAAATACATCAAATTTATTAATGATGATTGTTGGTTCCTTCGATTAATGATGATTTTGTTTTGAAATACATCATATTTGTTGTATTTATGCTTGTATCGTTTGCTTGATTAGTACGCGAGGATCTCAAGCTTTTATTAAAACGCGATCACAAATCGATGAATAAAAAACTTAAACCATGGTTCTTAAAGTTGAAACCACACCATGTTTGTGTTTTCTTGACATAACATAGTAAAACCATCAACTAAAGAAATCTTGATTTTTATACAATCCAAACAGTCTGAAACAAAGAAAGTAAAAGAATCTAACCCTAACACAAGGATTATACTTGTACACTGTCACCTGACCCCCACCACCAAATAGTCAAATGTGACCACTAAGAGCAGCATCCACTGTTCTGTGAGACGGGTTGACCACGAATGTTGACTGTTGGAGGCTTTGAGGCGTTCAACGCTGGTTGACTAGCCATCCTGCATTTACACAACCAAGAAAAAAATAAGCATCTGTTGACCCACTTGACCCGTTTTGACCCACGACCAGCGTATCTGTTGACCCACTTACCTGTCTTTGATGGATGCAGTCATGGCCATGAAAGCCTGTTCAACATTGGTGGCATCTTTTGCACTTGTTTCCAAGAATGGAATTCCAATTTCATCAGCAAATGCCTGTTTAATATGAAAAAGATAAATTATTTTAAAAAATTAACGAAGTCGAATCATTTATAGTAATGGTAATCTCAATTGCGTTTCTTTTTTTACCTTGGCGGTTTCAGTTGAAACAACTTTGTTTGCAACAAGATCACATTTGTTTCCAACAAGAATCTTGTTGACATTCTCACTTGCATAGCGGTCAATTTCACTCAGCCACTGTTTAACATTATTAAAGCTCTCTTGGTCTGTCACGTCATAAACCACCTGAAAAATACAATGTTTGACTATTCGTAAGATATACATCAATAAAGAACACTTGTACGCCCAAGTCAATACCAAAGACCTATTTGTAAGGACAAGTAAGTAATTTTAGAAGTAAAAGGAACCGTGGTAAGTCACTTACTATGATGCCATGAGCCCCTCGGTAGTAGCTGCTTGTGATTGTTCTAAAACGTTCTTGTCCCGCGGTGTCCCACTGGAAAAAGAAATCACATTTAAAAAAAGATTTGTTAATGCCACAATTCACTGGGATTTGAATCATCTTGGATAAGAATCACTATCCTATTTATATACCTACTAATCAAATCTAATACGGAGCAACAAGAACATTGTGTATTAAACCAAAGGGTAAACTTACTATTTGGAGCTTAATAGTCTTGGCATCTTGCTCCACGGTACGGATTTTCTAAAATAAAAGGGCGTGAAAAAGGTCAAGTCAAACTTCAAGATGTGTATTTCAAGTTATCAATCAACGGCTCAACGCAAATAAAATTTACTTACGAAATCAACTCCAATGGTGCTTATGTAACTGTCCAAATAGGAGTCATCCTATAACAAGTTGAAAACAGAACCAAGGAAATTTGTCAATATCATACAGAGGAAACATAAGCATAAAGAACTCATGCTATCATTCACTCACTTGTGCATCAAGAAGTTCTCAACATATAACTTACCAAGATTCTTTTTATATGATCTTGTTCATAAAAGACAAGCCGAAATTGAATTTTTTTTCATAAATGAATAATAAACAAGTGGCAGTAAATCGTTCGAACATCATGTTGCATCAACACAAATGTATTTTGAATAAGCTATGACCATAGAGAATAAAAGTAAATATTGAAACTCATTTCCAGTTTCCACTCAGGTAAACAGTTACCTATTTGACCTTAACCTGACTTCAGTGATAACCATTACTGCCATTTTTACCTATAAATAAAATTTTCTAAAGGTGTTTCATGTGGTGTTACACTTCATCTATTAACTACTTAACTAGCAAGAATACTTAATGGAAAGCAAAAGGAAAATCCATACAAATAAGAAAAACATCTTAAAGTAGCAATATATAATTGTAGTAAAAGCATATTTTGTACAAGATCCAAGGCACTTACAGCAAACCTCAAAAGCAGACATGACTTTCCTACACCAGAATCTCCAATGAGCAAAAGCTTGAATAGGTAGTCACTGCCAAAGAAGATGATCTGGTAAATATATACATTTTACAAAGCTATGTGCTAATTCAATGCAAAAGCAAAAGATAAATCCAAAGACATTATTTCAAGTACACATTGTAATTCCGGATTTATGATAATAAGAATCAAATACAAGAACACAAGTACTACAAGAACATAACATAATGTTTATATTAATGCAATTTTAAAGGTAACGTAGAACCTTCAACTTTATATCTCTAAAGATGCTCCTTCACATACGACATCAACAAATGCTTCCATATAACGAACACTAAAAAACCATAACTACTCTCATGGAACCCTAAGAAAGCATTTACTATACTAGAACACATCTTAATTGCCGATATTTAGGTGATGCGTTAGGACAGATCTGTTGGTTACTTGGTTCCAGTACCAAAGCTATTTTATGGCAAGGATAGACCTTGACTGACTCACTTTGGATAATTTCCAAAGTGAACTTAATACCCCTAACAGTTTTCAATTTCTAAGCTTGAGCTTTAATAATATTGAAACCATTTGAAATAATATTATAAGAATGTGAACCTAATCGTCGCTTAAAAATTCTGGTTCCAAAAGGACATCAAAAAGAGAAGGTTATAACCTAATAAATACTTGTGTCATGTCCTAATTATAGAAATTTAAACGATTAACTTATGACGAAAGCATTATCCTTTTTCACCAAAATATCAACTTCTCCCTAGCCGTGACTATATTTTCTCAGCAATTCGCTTTATTACCTTCACGGCTTCACCAACTAAAAACTGGTTAAAAAACAAAGCAATATCATACTTATAGACAAAGAACTCTCATCATATCTTTTCAATACTCCAGCATTCGCCTAAATATCAGCATTCGTCCCTCATTCGTTGCTTTACAGGTTGCTAGAATCGCCTATCTCTGGAACAATTACATCCTAGTCAGCACACCCACTAAATACCTAAGTAATAAGATTCTCTCGTAACTAATTTATCAAATCGTACCCTAAACAAAAAATGAAACTGGTGTTTCTATATAATAAATAGTATATTGGTAAAACACACAAGGTTAGACGTGTCACTAAATCAGATTATCAAACAGCTTCGATAACTGTTTCAGCGTTTAACAACAGATATTGATTCTGCAACATTCAACCTCCCGATTTAATATCGTGCAGCAAGCCGAAACTTCTCAATTTTGACCAGCAACAGGTGCTGCCTGCTAGTATATGCTCTATAAGCTCTTCACCCAACTCAATTTCACATTTTTCACATAAACCTCACACTAATTATGCTAAAGCATACAAAATATACATAACAACAACAACAACCAGTTGTGTGATCTACCCTCCCTGAATGCCGATCCAATAATAATCAAACGTGAATAAAAAGAAATACAAAACCCTAACTTATCCATCACGCAAAAACCATAAATCTAAACATCCACATCAAATCAATAAATCGAGATCCAATTATATAAATCTCCTAACGAACGAATAGGTAAGAGATTATGCAAACAATTCTGGTCATACCGAACGAAGATCCAATCGAGAAAATTGATTTTAAAAATTATGCAATAAGAACTTACTACTCAGGAGTCATGGCTGCGGATTATGATCGGATGAGATATATGAGTGACGGCGATGCGGAGGTTTTGTGAAGGGGAAAGCACCACCGAAACTTGTGGATCGCAGCCGGAGTCAAGCTCCGATGAGAGAGAGAATTGGGGGACACGAAAACGAAATTGAACGAAGCAAAAAGATATTAGGTATGGGAGATCAAAGTATTTATATAACATGTTTTTAGAATCGGATACGGGTCTGGTCAGAACTGATTTTAGATTCGGATGACGTCATAGTTAATTTAAAAATTTTAGAAGATAGAGAAAAATACAATGTGTTTAAACATGAACGTAAATATAAAACGTAAAAATAAAGTTAATACTTAGATGATCCTTATGGTAAGGTCATGTTGCAAGATCCAAACTGTTTACAAACGGGTGAACTAGTAGTCTTTAGTGTGGATAAAGTTAATACTCGGATGATCGTTATAATATACTTGTGAACAAAAAATAAAAAGTAAACCCATCCCAGATATCTTGGGTTTCTGGTATTACAGGAAATATAACGTCGTTTCAAATGTTCGCGTCTCGTGGTGAGTTGGTGGATTGGGTTTCTGTGAGAGGACGTGAGAATAGTTGTGTTGTCATCAAACGCTCTAGGAAAAGCGGTCACGGTGATGTCGTGAATGTACGGCTTAGATGTGATCGTTGTGACAAATACAAGGGAGCACCTATAGTTAGAAAGACTGGCACCAAAAAGTTAGATCTGTTAAACCTGTATAATACAAGAGTTTCTAACCTAGTCAAATAACAGTGATTTATTCTTGGTAAAAAAAGTAACAGGACTCCGGCCCGAATGCAATTACTAAATAGATTAAAGGACAATGTCCTTGAATAGTTCCATTCCACACATTTTTTGGTAGCTCATGTTTTTTTTAACTATCATACCGTATATAATATACGATTTGAACTCTTTACTTTCTTAGTAATTTCGTTTTCATTTAATAACTTTTGTTCGTTGAATTTTGCTTCCACTCGAGAGACATAGGTTTAAGCCCCCCCCCCCCCTCCACACACACACACACACACACGTCAGTTCAAGGTTTTGTTTTTTGTTTTCTTCAAACTTGAGAAACTAAAATGAGACAAAAAATTGAGTTACTTAAATGGAACGGATGATAAACTTGATTACTATTCTGTAAAGTTTCCTTTTTTATTATTTTGTGTCTCTTTTTTATTAGTATTATTTTTACCGTTGCGCCTATGTTTATATTTACCCTTTTATTAACGAACGACCGACACCAGTTGGTTTATGAACAAAAGTGTTTTTTTCAATTATTATCTTTTCTTTAAATAATAATGGTTTATTATTATCTTTTTTCCTTCACTTTCTGCCACAACATTTGTCGGTCGTCGGTGATTTCGCAAAAATAGTTAAATCATAGTGAAAGACTTCTAAAAGACTTACAAAATAATCAATTCGTTAGTTAACCTTCAATCCATTTTTTACAAATCGAAAGTGAAGATGCTCTAAATACTACTATACAAATTCAAGATTAAACTTCTAATTTGATCCACCATAAGGATGTAAGGATTGCAATTCAGGGAGAATCATACCCCGTCGTTTATGTATGAGTTGAACCGATTATGGTTTAACCAAGTAGTTCTCGTATAAAATTGGCGAACCGGGTTATTGGTTGAAGTAGGAATGGAAAGAGATGTGCAATTATCAGTTCCAGTATAATAATTGGTACGAGTAACACTAATGAATACCTATTTCCATCAAAGAAATGATTCGGACGTTTGATTCGTGAAATTAACAATTTAACGGTTTAAATCCACAACAATTTGGTTAGAGAGTACCCATTTTATCATCAAGATGTATTGCAAATAAACATTTAAATTTAAATAATACTAGAAAACACTATATTGTTAAATATGCATTTAATGTTCGTATTTTCAATTTCTTTTTAACGTAAAGTATTATACGAGTCATAAGTTGGCAGTAAGTTTAAGGAGTTTTCTGTTTTTGATGACGAAATCTTCAAATTATGCGGGCATAAACTTTCTATGAATCGATGTTATTGGTACATCGCTCACGATGGTTTTTACTATTCCAATAGTAATGCCAGTTCTCCGGGTAGCGATTGGATTAAGATGTATGTATGAATGATATGTGACAATCTAGCTATCATTCTTTGTTTTTCACTGTAATTGAATCGACCAGTTAGTTATAAATTGTGTTCGATTAAAAGTTCCTTTATGCGATTATTTTTGTTGTCATATTAATTATCGATATCTAGAAGGCTACTAAAACTATTATTTTCATCGAAATTTAGGGGTGTCAATCGTGTCAGGTTGGCGGATTAACATGTTGAATTATGCAACCCGAACCCGACCCATATTCTTATTCGTGTCAAAAGTTTCAACTCTAACTTGGATACACTTAAATTCGGGTTAACCCGAACCTGACCCGTTTAACCCGTTTATCTAAGTCAAAATCATAAGGTACTAAATCCAAAATTTAATTCATTTAAGGTAAACAAAAAATTAATTGATTAATTATCTCTATAAAGGAAAAAAAAACTTTGGTAAAATTCAGTTCATTTATAATAAACATTGAATACAAAAGTATATTAAGAGTCGTTTCTATAATGTGAAAAAACAGTTGTAACCTAAACGGGTCAACCCGAACATGACCCGTTTATTAAACGGGTCAATCCAAATCCGACCGTCTTTTTAAAACGAGTTGAAATGGACAACTCAAAACCTGATTATTTTCACGTCGCGTTCAGGTCTGTCAGGAATTGACACCCCTTCTAACGAATCTATTTTTTTTTATGCGGCAGTCAAAAAAATTTAAACACTTTTTGTAAAATTAAAATAGCTAGTTTTTAACTCCCGCGCTTCGCGGCGGGAGCTTGATTGTTATTGGTTTGACTCGTTTGACCGGAAAAAACTTAAATCGAATCGTAGACTCGTTATAGTGTATGATACGAAAAAAACATTCGAATTTGAATACGACTCTGTTTTCAATAAAATTTAAAGGAGAACGTTGGCAATTTAAAAACGTAAGTGCAACGATAAAAATACTATTAATCAAAGAGAAACATAAAACTAAATAATAATAAAAAAAATAATGGATCGGTCGTCGAAAACCATAAAAGCGAATAACGATACGAGACCGATAATATCAATACCGAAAATGATGTTGCTCGCTCATAACAGGTTCGACTCGTCACGGTACGACAACGGTAACGGCTCTCGCTATAGGTAACGATAAAAAAACCTTAGATTTTGAATACAACTCCGTTTAAAAAAAATTATATCGGAACGTTGACAAAAAAAAATCTAAAAACAACCGCACCCTCCGTATTTTGAAAAAAGTTAACGAACGAAAGTTATTAAAGGAAAACAAAATTAATAGAAAATAAAATGGACTAAAAGCGTATATTATATATTAAAGAGTTGAAAACGAAAAAAAATTTATATCGGAACGTTGACAAAAAAAACTAAAAACAGTCGCGCCCTCCGTATTTTGAAAAAAGTTAACGAACAAAATTTATTAAAGAAAAATGAAACGGGCTAAAAGCGTATATTATATAGTATAAGGGTTGAAAATGAAAATATAAAAAAAAATAAAAAAAACCTAAAAAAAAAGTTGGTGACCTAAATAAAAAGAACCAAAAGTTTACTATTTATGAATGTATCTATTTAATATTTAATTATAATTTTTTGATTGATTCCTCAAAAATAATACCAAAATTTGTGATAAACTATAAATAGTAGCGGACTTCTTAAAATAACTTGCAAAAGTGACAACTCATTAGTTGACTTCCAATTCATTTTTTTTTGAAAGGTATGTGAATGGACTAATTTTTTTTTTAATTTTTAAACTCTTACACTACGTAGAATGTACGTTTTCAACCCGTTGATTTTCTAATAATTTTATTTTTTAATAATAACTTTTGTTCGTTAAGTTTAAAAAAATAACTGAATGTACGGTTAATTTTAATATTTTATATTAACGTTCCAGTTTTTTTTCAAACGAGGTATTATTCAAAATCGAGTACTATTCTTTAAAAAAAAATCTTTCGTACATTTTAAAGTTTTGGTTTACTATACAATGCGTCCCCGCCGAGTTGTACATCTTTTCATTTCAACTTAACTCAACAATTGAAAGTGTCTTTCACTTATACATCTACAATTCCTTTTTCTCATTGGCTTTAGTGCAACGTGACAGCTTGTGAATGGTCCACTTATTTTATTTTGTTTTTTTTTCATTTTGCAACTCTTACACTATGTAGAATATACGTTTTCAACCCGTTTGATTTTCTAATACTTTTTTTTCTATAACAACTTTCATTCGTTAAGTTTGAAAAAACTGATGTTTTTAGTTTTTTGTGAACGTTCCGGTCTTTTTTTCAACGGAGTGGTAAGACCCCAACCCGGGCATCCTACAGTTGGTTCTCATAACGAGTCATTTTCATTAAAGACGCATTTATTACAATTCAAACTACAACGGAAGTATTTGTAAAAACATTTATAACCATTTAATGTTATTAGGTTTACCTTACGAATGCATGCACACCGATCCGAGTAACGCCGCTTCCAAGCCAAGATACGTCAATACACCGCTTACCCACAAACAATCTAACGTACACACAAAGTCAGCTACGCTGAGTGGGTTCTAATAGTTTAATTTAAATAAAAACCATCACACCAAGTTCTTCGGTTTAACTTACCCAGTACCCTCCGGTCCTTATAAAATATGATTACGCTTTATTAACGAATGACTAACCCATTGTCACCCCATGACACCCCGTAACCGTTTATCACCCGAGACTCAACCCATACTACCAACATAAATAATAACAACCTTACAATCACAACTGCATAGTCTCAACATATTATGCTAACAACTCGTATCCAAGAATACACATTGACTCAACTATGGGTTAACGCAACCTACCCTAGACACTAACACATCCGGCCTTAACCAAGGCTCTCACAAATAACTGACACGACTCTTATACACGTCACGTCATAAGTCTTGACTCAACGGTCAGTCTAACTCTACACGTCACAATCCAACACGTCACAATAACACAATCTCATACGCCGTAATTATAACTAATCATTAGCATGCAAATTAACACATATATGTACGCATGCACACACATACCTCATTGATGCACCCTCGTCAGAGTTACCCTCGTCAGGGTGATCAACACACCCCGAGCTCATCATTAACCTGTTAAATAATTGTCACCTCTGGTGACTTCCCGAAGTACCCCGTCCTCCACTATCCCGTTTGCTGTGCCATAAGGACAACGAAGCAAACCCGACACTTAAATATAAACACGTAATATCACACATTATATACATAACTCATTAACTACACACGCATCTCACGCATAACCCTAGAACAACATATTTAATATTATGAATTCATTAGCATTTAATACAGGGCACGACCATTCCCGTTCGGCCCTTAACACGTCACGCCTTAACAACCCATATCCTTAACTCACACATAAAATCATAGGAATTTAGCCTAAAACCCAACTCTCCCCGATCCACCCTTATTACGTCACATAATAACGACTCATACCCCCGATCTACCCTTATCACACAATTGACCCTACGACTCTTAATAATCATTTTACACTCAAAACATAGTGGGTTAGAACCCGAAACCCTTAACATGATTTATTTTATTAACACCACCTGAATGTACGTACGTTAGCCCCAAAACAGTAAAACGATTAAAAGAGGAGAATTAGAAACTCACCGGTTACTGGCTCCAAATCCTTTGCTCTACTTCTCGTCTGTTCACGCTTGAATCCCAAACCTGACAAACGCGTGATCACACGATCAGAACACGTTCTAAACATACGTTTCATAACGTGTAAGTAACTAGATTCTAACACTCGGTCTTGACTACTCACCACTCCAGCATCTCAAATTCCTCCTTCCGAGTATACGCGATCCTGGTTGTTCATGACCTGCTCAGAAACTGAATGTCCCATCCCGGGTTCCCATGCATGCACGCACGTGTGCATGTATACACATGCAAAACCCTAATCCATAATACCTTGCCATGTAAACCCTAGTCTTACCGAACCCGCACCGAGCCGGTTTATACACCACCGCAATGGCTGCCACGTCCCGTCGTCGTCTCCATTAGTTTCCATCGTTATCAACGCTCTCGTCGATCACCGCGAATGAACACAACGCACTCCGATGTGCCTTGCTGCTGTATCAGCCTCCTAGTCGCGACCAGCCTCGCCGAGCCGCACTCGCTATTAAGTTAGCCGTCACCCTAGTCGACCTCACACACCATCACAACCACCGAGTCCCGCTAGGTTTCGCACGTCGCCCACCAGGGTGCGCCACCACAACCTCCATTGGACACCATCACCAAGCCGCTCACCTGGACGAACCTGCTCTACCTTTGCCACCCTTGATGTTGTCCACCGCCACCTCTCATCGCCGTCGCCCTCCCCTCCAATGGCCTTGACTGAAACAGTCGCCACCACCACCACCGAGTCACTTCCGGCGGTTCCCTCGTCACTCTCTTCCTCGTCATGCACCATAACAAAAACCCGAAACCCTAATTGCCTTTTTATGCTATACCGAAAGGAAAAGAGAAAGGAATGAGTATGAAGGTTACTGATGAGATGTGGATTTTGTGTGTTTATAGTGTTTTAATCCCGCGTTTTTACATATTTTTTTTATCACATATGTTTGGATAGCGAATACTACGAGGTAATATGTTTTGTAGGTAAACGGGATTAAAAGGAAGGTGTTAGAGCAAGTTAAGCCGGACGAAGAAACGAGAAGTGAAAAAGGGCTGGCCGTAAGTTATGGCCAGGCCACCGTAACTTACGGTGGACAGAAATTCAGATTTTCGAGATCGTAAACCAGAATCTATAGGTTGTAAGATAGTTTGTTGGGTAGGCTGACCGTAAGTTACGGTGCCTCTGGCGTAAATTACGATGGGAAGAAAAATCAAAAAGTTTGGCCGTAAACCAGAAGCTACAAGCCGTAAGTTATAATTTTGAAAAAGTTGACCGTAAGTTACGGCCAAACCACCGTAACTTACGGTGGTCGGGAAAACAGAAAGACGGGAGCTTCGATTCTGAGGAAAAATAAGCCATGGAAAGTCAGTTTTTTGAGACAGTGACGAACAGGTAGGGAAATCTAGGCGATTTTGGGGCATTTGGATCATCAAGATTGAAGCTTTTTCACCCAAAAAAAATCGAAGAGCTAATCATGTATTCTTTGAAGAACTTTGAAGAATCAATCATTATGATGTCAGGCTAATCACCCGGTACCCAACCCTAGATGTAAGACTTTGATGTTTGGATTCTTAACTAGTTTTGATTGTGTGAATGTAAACATGAGATTGAGTAGTCTTTCTTTCGTGTGTTTATAATTGTTTTTCGGATTCACAAATAGATTTGAATCAATCTAATTTGCAATTATTCGATTGTCATTCGACTTTTACAGCCGCTAGCATATCGAGTTGTTAATCAGGTTTTTGTCGAAGTGATAACTGTTAGATTAGTTCGTGATTGTGTTCCATTGTCTGATCTCATATCGTTGGGTTAACACACTGAATGAAATCTAATTGTTATTAGTTGAATTGGTAACAAATTGTCACTCAATCAAGTTAGATGGTTTTGAATCCATATCAAGTCTGAAGTCTAGGGTTGGTTACTATTTTTAATCAATTGTTATTCGTTTTCAAGTTTACTCTCATTTATTTTTGATTTCTTAATTTTAAATTCAGTAAGTGCATAATCGGTTTTTCTTAAAAATTAACCAATTCCAAAATTCGGTTTTACTTTTATCGCCTAGTTTAATTAGTTGCAACAGTTAATCTTCCACGAGCTCCTCGAGAATCGATACCCTACTTACCCTTTACTAAAGGGATTTAGGTTTTAATTTGGTTGTACCTTCGACTGCGATCAAATTTTGGCGCCGTTGCCGGGGAGCCAGTGCGCAAGGTTTATTGTTTAGATTAATTTGTTTCAAGCAGTACTACTTGGGTTGTTTGTTTTTGTTGTGTGCAGGTGATCACAAATCGTATGCATACAAGATATTCTGGTAGATCTTCTCCGTTGAACTTCGATCCAGAAATTGTACGAACAGCTCGCCACAACAGGATTATTCATCGCACCAATCTTGCATCTTCAAGCCAACCAAATCCATCTCCAGAAATGGTGAATCCTAATGTTCCTCCACTTAACTTTGAGGATCAATTCTGTCACACCCCGCCAAGGCGGAAACGCGAGGCGCGACGTTCATGGTTTTTCAAAGCATATAATTATTGTAAACGCATACATACAACTGGATACATAAATTAAATTTAAGGTTTTACAGCCCAAAATAGTAGTTGAAGTTACAAAATATTAAGATTTTGCAAATATGACCCGAACATTATGGGTTATACAAGAAAAATCTTCAAAAGTTGTATCCACCGTGTATGCATGAACCCTATGTAGTATTACTCTTGCTATCACGTTCAGTTTCCTGAAAAACATACTTGAAAGTGTCAACACTAGGTTGGTGAGTTCACATGTTTTATATATGAATACAATGAGCAAACCAATTGCATGAAAATGATTTTTTTACGTATATGATAAGCAAAACAAGTAATGTTTGACCCATTTGTAAACTAGCTAGGAATACAAATAATATGTACATACATGAGGCATAACCAAACCAAGACCAGGTGTTTTGCCCCTCACTCGTACCTCACGAGCAATATTAGAACACTATGCAGTCATTTGGCCAGAGGGACCCATGGTTAGCGCGACTAACCATGACCGGGGGTGTCAGACCCAATAGTACTATCCATAGAATCTCAAGCTAATCTATAGCTAATGGTTATAAATATGATGATCAGGGGACTTTACGAGCTCCAAATGTATTCACTCATGCATACATAAAGGTCGGGTCTTGTTTTCTTGTTATCATATAAAAATAGTTATAAGTATGTTCTTCCCCCAAATAGTACAAAACAGTAAAAAGGGGCCGTGAAACTCACCTTGAGTTTGTGTATCCTTGTAATGATACTTGTTGTAGTCAAACTTGACTATTTGTACCCTAGATACGAAAGGGTAAATTGTGTTAAGACCGAACGTCTTATATTGCAAATTGTTCACCGACTTTGTAAATCTGGTTGTGTCTGTTTAAAATATCTTCTTAGTTGTTCAACACTTGTTTTGTAGTAAAAACAGTTCTAAGTTACTGGTAAATGGGACTGATGACCAGGTATCGAAACTACATAGTTTCGATTGAACAGGACAGAACAGAACAGATGTCGAAACTACCTAGTTTCGATTAAGCAAACTGGGTATCGAAACTCCTAGTTTCGATTGAGTACTAGGTATCGAAACTCCTAGTTTCGATTGAATAATAGCTATCGAAACTACCTAGTTTCGATTGAGTAAACAGGTATTGAAACTCCTAGTTTCGATCAAATAGGTATCGAAACTATAGTTTCGATTGAGAAACAGGTATCGAAACTATAGTTTCGATTACTGAAATTCTGATTGACAGAATCAGTCCTGCATATTTTTATGTTTTAAACTTGAATCCGACACACTTTTCTTGTTATCTTACTTGCGTTTGAATATTTTGTATGCTTAGCTACGGTTTTAAAAGAAAATATTGTAGATAGTATTGAGTTTTTACCTTAAAACAGAGATGAAGATGATGAGAGAAAACAGAAAATGATCTTGAATCTTTTGCTAAACTCTTTTCAGAAACACTTGAAATTCTTCTTAAAACACCGAATTTGTGATGGATTTTGCCTTAAAACTGGACTTCGAATTGGAGGAAATGGGATGTTTGCCGTAAGAAAATGAGTGATAAAAGGGTTTAGTGAGACTTTTGATTGAAAAGGGTATGGTTTCATCTGAATTTTCGCAATAGGCTGTATGGGTTTTAGTATAAAGAATTTTAATGTGAGGTAAATAGTGACGTGAGAATGGGGGGGGTTTCTCTGGCTTCGACCGAGAAGGTCAAAGTAGTGGGTTGGGGTTTGGGTTAAAATAAATCAAACCATGATTTAAGTGTAAAATTTATTAAGGGTATTAATATCAATTATAGTTTTAAAAGGGTAATTTAGTTCGGTTTAGGTTCTCCATGGTATTATAAATTTATTCTAAAAATAATTTACTGTTCCACGTAAAGTTTGTGAAATATATATGCCTATATATTTTTCTGGTCATTTGCGATGGAAACTGGTAACTCCTAGAATTACCAAAATATAAAATGAGACAATGTACGGCTTTTCTTAGACTTTAATGTCCTAATTTATGTAATTAGGTAAATCACGAACATAAATATAATATAAACTCGTTTATATCGTGTACGGATATTAACCTGAAATGTCGGGTGTCACATTCTCCCTATGTTAAAAGAATTTCGTCCCGAAATTCAATTCGTGCCATCTTGAACTGGTGCATCCTTAAACAATGAGGGGTATTTTGTTTTCATTTGATCCTCTCGTTCCCATGTATACTCAGGACCACGTTTTGAGTTCCAACGTACTTTGACCAGTTTGATTCGGCTGCGTCTCATTCTTTGAACTTTCCAATCCGAAATCTCAATCGGTTTCTCGATGAAATGCAACCTGTCGTCTATGTGAATCTCGTCAGGCGGTATAATTAACGTCTCGTCTGATAAACACTTCTTGAGGTTTGATACGTGAAACGTATCATGTACATTGCTTAGTTCTTGTGGCAACTTGAGCTTGTAAGCTACAGGGCCAACCCTAGCCAGTATTTCAAAAGGTCCAACGTATCTAGGGTTGAGCTTACCACGCTTACCAAACCTTGCAACGCCTTTCCATGGTGAGACTTTTAACATTACTCGGTCACCAATTTGAAATTCTAATGGTTTCCGTCTGTTATCAGCATAGCTCTTTTGTCTGTCTCGGGCCGCTTTCAGACGGTCCTTAATTTTGAAGATCTTATCAGTGGTTTCC
This sequence comes from Smallanthus sonchifolius, assembly GCA_023525975.1. Classification (NCBI taxonomy): domain Eukaryota; kingdom Viridiplantae; phylum Streptophyta; class Magnoliopsida; order Asterales; family Asteraceae; genus Smallanthus; species Smallanthus sonchifolius. The sequence goes on from CM042042.1 coordinate 1,988,143, forward strand.
TAGACAATCTCAGGACCTGTCAAATGTTTTCACCAACTTCCGCCCAACATAGCGGTGAGCGGCACTTACGACCATATAAAGCTTCATACGGAGCTGCGTTAATGCTCGAGTGGTAGCTGTTATTATAGGAAAACTCCGCCAACGGTAAATGAGTATCCCAATTACCTCCGAAATCAATTACACACGCACGGAGCATATCTTCTAATGTTTGGATAGTCCTTTCACTTTGACCGTCCGTTTGTGGATGGTAGGATGTGCTCATGTCTAGGCGCGTGCCTAGGGCTTCTTGTAACGACCTCCAAATCCTTGACACAAAACGACTATCCCTATCAGAGATAATAGAAACTGGCACTCCGTGTCTTGCCACAATTTCTTTAACGTAGAGTCTCGTAAGTTTCTCTGTCTTGTCGGTTTCTTTAATTGGCAGAAAGTGAGCAGAATTCGTTAAACGGTCGACAATTACCCATATGGTATCATAACCACTGGACGTCTTGGGTAATTTTGTGATGAAATCCACAGAAATCTGTTCCCATTTCCATTGGGGAATTTCAGGCTGTTGTAATAAGCCAGACGGTTTATGATGTTCAGCTTTTACTTTTGAACACGTTAAGCATTTACTGACATATGTGGCAATATCTCCTTTCATATTGGGCCACCAATATAATTCCTTTAGATCCTTATACATCTTATCTGAACCTGGGTGAATGGAGTACTTGGACTTGTGGGCTTCGTCCATAACCAACTTCCGTAGGTTACCAAAACATGGCACCCAGATTCTATTCATGAAGTATAGAGTGTCATCTGACTTCGTCTCCAATTGTTTGATCTTCCACGTAGTGCTTCATTTTGGATGTTCTTTTCCTTAAGTGCTTCTTGTTGTGCCATTCGGATTTGAGTAGTAAGACTCGTGTGAATTGTTAATCCTAGGGCACGAACACGAAGAGTTTTAACTCGTTCCTTGCGACTTAAGGCGTCTGCTACGACATTGGCTTTACCAGGGTGATACTTGATATCACAGTCGTAATCATTCAGTAGCTCTACCCAACGACGTTGTCTCATGTTGAATTCCTTTTGATCGAAGATATGTTGAAGACTCTTATGATCAGTAAAGATAGTGCATCTTGTACCGTAAAGATAATGTCTCCAAATCTTGAGTGCAAACACCACTGCGCCCAACTCCAAGTCATGGGTCGTATAATTCTTTTCGTGCACTTTTAGTTGTCGTGAGGCATAAGCGATGACCTTGTCTCTTTGCATTAACACACAACCAAGTCCTTGGTGTGATGCATCGCAGTATACGACAAAGTTGTCGATTCCCTCAGGAAGGGATAAGATCGGTGCACTACACAGCTTCTGCTTCAGTAATTGAAAAGCTGATTCTTGTTTATCAGTCCAATCAAACTTTTTGTCCTTCTGAGTTAACGTGGTCAAAGGCAAGGCTATCTTTGAAAAATTCTCGATGAATCGCCTGTAATAGCCTGCCAAACCCAGAAATTGACGCACTTCAGTCGGAGTTCTTGGTGCTTCCCAGTTTTTGATAGCTTCAATCTTGGATGAATCAACGTGAATTCCTTCCTTGTTGATGACATGTCCAAGAAAATGCACTTCTCGGATCCAAAACTCACACTTTGAGAATTTAGCATAAAGCTTCTCATTCCTGAGTAGTTCTAAGATTAATTTCAAATGATGTTCATGTTCCTCCTTGGTTCGTGAATATATTAATATGTCATCAATAAATACTATCACGAATTTATCCAAGTATGGCTTGCATACGCGGTTCATGAGATCCATGAAAACAGCTGGTGCGTTCGTCAAACCAAATGGCATAACTAGGAACTCGTAGTGACCGTAACGAGTCCTAAAAGCCATTTTTGGTATATCTTCTTCCTGAATTTTCAGTTGATGATACCCTGATCGTAGATCAATTTTAGAATAGAAGCTGGAACCTTGAAGTTGATCGAACAAATCGTCTATTCGAGGAAGTGGATATCGGTTTTTGATTGTAAGCTTGTTTAATTCTCGGTAATCAATACACATCCTAAAGGTTCCATCCTTTTTCTTTACGAATAGGACTGGAGCTCCCCAGGGTGAGAAACTCGGTCTTATGAAACCTTTATCAAGCAACTCTTGCAGTTGATTAGATAATTCCTGCATCTCGGAAGGTGCTAGTCGATACGGTGATCTCGCAACTGGTGCGGCTCCTGGTACTAAGTCGATTCGGAATTCGACTTGCCTCGGTGGTGGTAATCCAGGTAAGTCTTCAGGAAAAACTTTGGGGTATTTCTTAACGATTGGTAGGTCTTCAAGTCGACGTTTCTCGGGTTTCTTTTCGACGACGTGAGCCAGGAATACGCAATAGCCTTTACGTAGGTACTTACGAGCTTCCATGCAGTTTATCATCTTCAATGTTACTCCACTCTTCTCACCTTGAATCGAAAGAACTTCTCCGTTTGGGAGAGCAATATGAACAATCTTCTCAAAGCAAACGATCTCGGCGTGATTCTTCGACAACCAATCCATACCAATAACAACGTCAAAACTTCCCAAGTCAATAGGTAACAGGTCTATACTAAAGGTGTGGCCTTCCAAACATAGAGTACAACCCTGAATGACTTCTTCGGTTTTAATTAATTTCCCGTTTGCTAATTCAATTGTATAATTTTGGTCTAGTTTGCTGGACTTAATACCGAGTAGGGACTTAAAGTCATTTGACACAAAACTCATATCAGCACCCGTATCGAAAAGTATAGAAGCATAATGATTGTTTATCAGGAACGTACCAATGACAATGTCAGGGTCCTGGCGTGCGTCCCCAGCTCCCATCACGAACGCTCTTCCTCGGGCCTGATTGTTATTCTGATTATTCAACTTGGGGCAATCTTTCCTGTAGTGCTTCAGATCTCCACATTCGTAGCATCCTTGCTTAATCTTATCGGTGGGGTTGGCATTGAGTCGACATGTCTGCGCTCGATGCCCAAACTTTCTACACCTTTCACATTGAGTGCATTTCCCCACATGGTGATACCCGCACTTATCACACCTCGGTTGGGGGCCAGCATAACCCCTTTTCTCCACAGTGTTAGCAGCAAAAGCTTTCACAGTCTCTTGTCTCTTATAGGCTTGATTCCTAAATTGGTTATTTGGTTTTCCCACCCATTTCCTCTTTTCTCCTAACTTTCTTTCCTCAGTTTCCTTTTTCTCGAACAAACCATTACGAACAACATCATCCCTTAGTTTGTAGGCTAAGACTATAACACTCTTGGTATCCATGGGGTTCGACGAAGTCACCATACTACGAATTTGAGGTGCGAGACCCCACAAGTACCTTTCAACCTTTTTGTACTCTGGCGTGACCATGTGTGGCACCAAGATTGCTAGTTCATTGAACCTGTCAGTGTAACCAGCCACATCATCTCCTATCATTTGAAGGTTCCACATTTCAGTTTCGATTTTCTGCAATTCATTTCGAGGACAGTACTCCTCGATCATCATGGTCTTTAGATCATCCCAAGATAGCTGGTTGGCAGTCTGTCTTCCCAATGTTTTCATCTAAGAAATTCCACCAGGTTAATGCTTTGTCAGCAAGTGTGCAAGTGGCATATTTCACCATACAGTCAGCTGTGCATTCACTAATATCAATCACGGATTCCATCTTTTCAATCCACCTCATCAGGCCTACTGCACCCTCGGTGCCATTGAAGTTGCGAGGGTTGCAGGATAGAAAGGCCTTATAAGTGCACTTCTTGTTCAAAGCATCTCCAGAACCTCCAGCACCTCCAGCAGTGCCACTGCCTCCTGCACCTCCTCCGCTACCACTACCATTTCCTCCTACGTTATTCCGATTAGCTTCATACTGCTCCAAGGCGGCGGCTACACGTTGTGATATGAGTTGCTCAACTTCTACAGAAATCGTCGTGTTGTTTTCACCAGTAGTGTCACGCGGTGTCCTTCTTTTGGGTGCCATGGGTCTGAAGTCGAAATGGGGTTAGTGTGTGACGATGTTCAATGTCTACGATATCCGTACAATATGATGATAAGTTATGACATGCATATGCAATGAAAAACGTCTCAGTGAGTCATTTAAATTATAGACTAGGTTCAATTTTTAGACTCCTAGTTCGCTATAATCAATGGCTCTGATACCAATCTGTCACACCCCGCCAAGGCGGAAACGCGAGGCGCGACGTTCATGGTTTTTCAAAGCATATAATTATTGCAAACGCATACATACAACTGGATACATAAATTAAATTTAAGGTTTTACAGCCCAAAATAGTAGTTGAAGTTACAAAATATTAAGATTTTGCAAATATGACCCGAACATTATGGGTTATACAAGAAAAATCTTCAAAAGTTGTATCCACCGTGTATGCATGAACCCTATGTAGTATTACTCTTGCTATCACGTTCAGTTTCCTGAAAAACATACTTGAAAGTGTCAACACTAGGTTGGTGAGTTCACAGGTTTTATATATGAATACAATGAGCAAACCAATTGCATGAAAATGATTTTTTTACGTATATGATAAGCAAAACAAGTAATGTTTGACCCATTTGTAAACTAGCTAGGAATACAAATAATATGTACATACATGAGGCATAACCAAACCAAGACCAGGTGTTTTGCCCCTCACTCGTACCTCACGAGCAATATTAGAACACTATGCAGTCATTTGGCCAGAGGGACCCATGGTTAGCGCGACTAACCATGACCGGGGGTGTCAGACCCAATAGTACTATCCATAGAATCTCAAGCTAATCTATAGCTAATGGTTATAAATATGATGATCAGGGGACTTTACGAGCTCCAAATGTATTCACTCATGCATACATAAAGGTCGGGTCTTGTTTTCTTGTTATCATATAAAAATAGTTATAAGTATGTTCTTCCCCCAAATAGTACAAAACAGTAAAAAGGGGCCGTGAAACTCACCTTGAGTTTGTGTATCCTTGTAATGATACTTGTTGTAGTCAAACTTGACTATTTGTACCCTAGATACGAAAGGGTAAATTGTGTTAAGACCGAACGTCTTATATTGCAAATTGTTCACCGACTTTGTAAATCTGGTTGTGTCTGTTTAAAATATCTTCTTAGTTGTTCAACACTTGTTTTGTAGTAAAAACAGTTCTAAGTTACTGGTAAATGGGACTGATGACCAGGTATCGAAACTACATAGTTTCGATTGAACAGGACAGAACAGAACAGATGTCGAAACTACCTAGTTTCGATTAAGCAAACTGGGTATCGAAACTCCTAGTTTCGATTGAGTACTAGGTATCGAAACTCCTAGTTTCGATTGAATAATAGTTATCGAAACTACCTAGTTTCGATTGAGTAAACAGGTATTGAAACTCCTAGTTTCGATCAAATAGGTATCGAAACTATAGTTTCGATTGAGAAACAGGTATCGAAACTATAGTTTCGATTACTGAAATTCTGATTGACAGAATCAGTCCTGCATATTTTTATGTTTTAAACTTGAATCCGACACACTTTTCTTGTTATCTTACTTGCGTTTGAATATTTTGTATGCTTAGCTACGGTTTTAAAAGAAAATATTGTAGATAGTATTGAGTTTTTACCTTAAAACAGAGATGAAGATGATGAGGGAAAACAGAAAATGATCTTGAATCTTTTGCTAAACTCTTTTCAGAAACACTTGAAATTCTTCTTAAAACACCGAATTTGTGATGGATTTTGCCTTAAAACTGGACTTCGAATTGGAGGAAATGGGATGTTTGCCGTAAGAAAATGAGTGATAAAAGGGTTTAGTGAGACTTTTGATTGAAAAGGGTATGGTTTCATCTGAATTTTCGCAATAGGCTGTATGGGTTTTAGTATAAAGAATTTTAATGTGAGGTAAATAGTGACGTGAGAATGGGGGGGGGGGGGTTTCTCTGGCTTCGACCGAGAAGGTCAAAGTAGTGGGTTGGGTTTTGGGTTAAAATAAATCAAACCATGATTTAAGTGTAAAATTTATTAAGGAATATCAATTATAGTTTTAAAAGGGTAATTTAGTTCGGTTTAGGTTCTCCATGGTATTATAAATTTATTCTAAAAATAATTTACTGTTCCACGTAAAGTTTGTGAAATATATATGCCTATATATTTTTCTGGTCATTTGCGATGGAAACTGGTAACTCCTAGAATTACCAAAATATAAAATGAGACAATGTACGACTTTTCTTAGACTTTAATGTCCTAATTTATGCAATTAGGTAAATCACGAACATAAATATAATATAAACTCGTTTATATCGTGTACGGATATTAACCTGAAATGTCGGGTGTCACAAATTCGATCCTCCACCCTACAACAACCCACCACCCAATCAACCACCTCTGAATGACCCTCAAAATCCAAATCTACCCTCAAGCAGAGCACCAACCAATACCGATCGCGATACTCTTGACAATGATAGTGTGCATGGCACACTTGGAACGGGTGTAAGGGTACAACGATGGGATGATGGGTGGAATGGATATGATCCGCATCAAGGGCAGCCACAGAACATGTACGAGAATCCACCACCGAATTACATGAATCAAGAACACCAAATAAATTATGGTGGATATGGATTCCCACAGCAACAACCACAAGGATACCCTCCACAGCCGCATGGATTCTATAGGCCTCCGATGCCACAGATGCAGGGACCAAATTATGAGCCCGGTATTCCTATGCCTCCACCACATAACATGGGAGTACCGAGAAACTACAATCAAGGCATGATGCATGCCCAAGCTGCCAACAATTACTTCCAACCAGCTTTGACCACGAATGCTTCTCCTGTGGTAACACCTGTGAGAAATGGAAGATCCTTTGAAGTCCGTCCAGCAGTATTGACTTCCATGCCTACTTTTCATGGGCGTGCCACTGAAGAACCTTATCCACATCTGCAGAGTTTTGAGCAATTTTGTCAGGTAACTGGGCTACAAGGTTTTACACCAGATGAGGTTAAGTTGATTTTGTTCTCCTTCAGTTTGAAAGACCGTGCGAAGGAATGGTTTGATTCTCTACCATCTGCTAGTATTTACACATGGGCTGACTTACAACAGAAGTTTTTGGAAGAGTTTTACACTATGAAGAAAACTAATGAGGCCCGAGCAAATATCCGAAATTTCAAGCAGAAGGGTGGGGAGTTGTTTCATGAGTCTTTTACTCGATTCAAGGATATGCTACGGAAGTGTCCTCATCATGGTATTAACATGTGGGAGTTATTGGTGGCGTTTTATGATGGAATGTCGTCTGAAGACATCCGGGATATCAATTCACAGAGTAATGGCACCTTCTTGTATAATCATGTACAAGTTGATTGGGATTTGCTAGAAAGAATGTGTGCCAACTCTAAACGGTTGGAGCAGTCGAACAAAAGATCTAAGCATGAGACGGTGAATGGGGCAGCCACCCAAATGACTGATGAGCAATTGGAGGCTATGGCACAGAAAGTGGCAAAGATAGCCGGGTTAGGTAAGGAGAACACTTCAGCTCCAACGGGTTCGGTCTATCATGTGTGTGGGGTATGTGGTGATCTTGGGCACAAATCTAGTCAGTGTCAGCAACAACAAGGTGGACAACAAGGGGGCCCAATTGAAGAGGTTAATCAAGTGCATGGAGATATGAACTCGAACACCTACCATCCAGGGCTTCGAAACCATCCTAATTTTAGGTATGGTAATGCTTCAAATCAGATGAACCCGAATTTCCAACCTGCAAACAACATAAGTTATCCTTAAGCTTTTGATCGTCAACAGTACCAACAAGCCAATTATCAGAAACCTTATTATGGGAATCAGCAACAAGGAGGTGGTCAGAACAACATGCAACAAGCTCCGCTTGCAAATCAACAAGCTGGATCATCCACCAATTCTGAAGGCTCAAAAATTGATCAACTCGTTGAGATGATGAAAGAGATGAGGAAGGAAAATGACATAAGGGACAAGGCTTTTGTTGCATTGAACAAGCAAGTGGGACAGATAGCAGAGCAACTTTCACAGAGACCTCCTGGAACACTTCCCAGCGATACACAGGTAAATCCATCTCATCAGAGTTCTAGCCAAAAGAATGCTCAAGTAAATCAGGTAATTACTCTCAGAAGTGGTAAAGAAGTGAATAATAATGTCACTCCTCCACCTCCTTTCGTCGAAGGGATTGTGGAGGATGTAAATGAGAGTGACGAGAGTGATAGTGAGGAACCTGTTATTGCATCTAAACCGGTTTTAAATAATAACTCACCATCTGAAAATGTTGTTAACAAGGCTCCATTTCCATCAGCCTTGGTCAAACCAGACAAATCAAACAAGTCAAAAAGAGGCCCACAACAAGATGAGTTGTGGGAAGTTTTTAAACAAGTAAAAATCAATCTGCCTCTTCTAGATGCAATTAAACAGGTACCTGCTTATGCTCGGTATTTAAAGGACCTTTGCACACAGAAAAGACAACCAAGGTTGCCTAAGAAGTTAGATGTAAATGTGCAAGTCAGTGCTATTTTGTCGGGTGCACTTCCACCAAAGCTTGATGACCCAGGAACGCCTTTAATTTCAATTCAAATCGGTGATTTTAAAAGTGAACGGGCGTTACTGGATTTGGGAGCTAGCATTAGCATTCTCCCGGGAAGCTTGTATGACCAATTTGATTTTGGTCCCCTCAAGAAGGCTGACACTACTGTGGTGTTAGCTGACTTGACTCCTAAGCTTCCTAGGGGAGTGTTAACTGATGTCCTTGTTAAGGTGGGAGAATTTTATTACCCTGTGGACTTTTTGGTTTTGGATTATGTGTCGGGGATACAAGGGAGACAACCAGATGTCATATTGGGGAGGCCATTTTTGGCCACTGCACATGCCATAATTGATTGTGTTTCAGGAACAATCGACATGACATTTGGCAATTGGAAAATGAGGTTGAATATGTTCACTAACGTTACTAACCCACCTGTTTGTGATACTTGTTTTATGGCAGATATTGTTGAGCGATGTGTTCCTTGCTATGAGCCTTTGGTGAGCAAGGATAACATATCAGACGATTGTTCTGTGTTTGACAGGGTGGAGAGAGAACATATGCAGGAATTGATTGAGGCGGAAAGGGAAGTTGAACTTAAAGCAGCGCAAGAAAACAGGCCACCGTGGTCCTGTCATCAAGAGAAACTTCCAGATAAATGGAACAAGGAGTTAAAGCCATCCTTGGTTGAGCCACCGCAGCTGGAGCTGAAAGAATTACCATCACATTTGAAGTATGCATTTCTAGGAAAGGAGAAAACCTTACCGGTCATTGTTGCATCAGATTTGACCGAGGATCAGGAGAAAGAATTGTTGAAGGTGCTGGTTGCTCACAAATCAGCAATTGGATGGACGATAGCAGATTTGAAGGGGATTAGTCCCTCTGTTGTAATGCACAAGATCATAACCGAGCCGGACGCAAAACCCGCTCGCGACACACAGAGGCGACTCAATCCGAACATGAGAGAAGTCGTGAAGAAAGAGGTGCTTAAGTGGCTTGATGCAGGTATTGTCTACCCCATTTCGGACAGTACGTGGGTGAGCCCCACTCAGACAGTTCCAAAAAAAGCAGGTATCCAAGTAATTAAAAGGGAAAATGGTGAGGAACTTGCTACCCGCCTAGTAACCGGGTGGCGAGTGTGCATAGATTACAGGAAGCTGAACGCAGCTACCTCGAAAGACCACTTTCCATTACCTTTTATTGATCAGATAATAGAGCGACTTTCAGGTCAGAAATTCTTTTGTTTTCTTGATGGATATTCTGGGTATAATCAAATTTCCATACATCCAGACGATCAGCACAAGACTACATTCACATGCCCGTATGGTACATTCGCTTTCAGGCGAATGCCATTCGGTTTGTGCAATGCCCCCGCCACCTTCCAAAGGTGCATGATGAGTATCTTCTCAGATATGGTGGGGGAGAATCTTGAGATCTTCATGGATGATTTTTCTATTTTCGGAATGTCATTTGAAAAATGTCTAGATCAACTTACCAAAGTACTTAAACGTTGTGTTGAAAAAAATTTGGTACTAAGTTGGGAGAAGAGCCACTTCATGGTTCGAGAGGGGGTAGTGTTAGGACATGTTGTGTCTGAACGTGGGATGGAGGTTGATAGGGCAAAAGTTAATGTAATTTCAACTTTGCCTCCTCCCACGAATGTGAAAGGCGTGCGATCATTCTTAGGGCACGCTGGGTTTTATCGTCGGTTCATCAAAAGTTTTAGCGTCATTTCAAAACCATTATGTAACTTGCTTTTAAAAGACACAACCTTTACCTTTGATGACGAATGCTTAAAATCCTTTGAAACATTGAAAAAGTTGTTGGTTGAAGCCCCAGTGTTACAGTCACCCGATTGGTCATCACCGTTTGAAATCATGTGTGATGCGAGTGATGTGGCATTAGGGGCAGTGTTAGGTCAAAGGATAAACAAGAAACCGGTGGTTATTTATTATGCTAGTAAAACCCTTTCAGAGGCACAATTGAATTATACAACAACTGAAAAGGAATTCCTAGCAGTTGTCTATGCCTTAGACAAATTTCGTTCTTATCTTTGGGGCAGCAAAGTTATTATTTATACTGATCATTCTGCTGTCAGGTACTTGATGGAAAAGAAGGATGCGAAGCCGAGGCTGATTCGGTGGATACTGCTTCTTCAAGAATTCAATTTGGAGATCCGAGATAAGAAAGGGAGTGAAAACGTGGTGGCAGATCATTTGTCACGCCTACCGACTCTCAATAATGGGATCCCCTCGGAAATTAATGACACATTTCCCGATGAACAACTCTTTTCGGTTACTAAATTGCCATGGTTCGCTGATTTGGTGAATTATTTGGATGCAGGTGTAATTCCAAGTTTTTGGTCAGTACAGAAAAGACGCCATTTTCTTGTTCAGGTTAGACATTATGTGTGGGATGCACCTGATTTGTTCAAGGTAGGTGCAGATCAAATTTTGAGAAGGTGCATCCCAGAAGAAGAAGTGCAGAGTGTGCTAGCTCATGCACATTCGTTTGCGTGTGGAGGCCATCTAAGTGGGAAGAAAACGGCATATAGGGTTCTATCATGTGGTCTTTTCTGGCCCACTTTGTTTAAAGATGCTACGAATTATGTTAAATGCTGTGTTAAGTGTCAACAACTGGGGGGAATTGCAAAACGGGATAAGATGCCCATGAATCCCATTTTAATTGTTAACATTTTCGATGTATGGGGAATTGACTTCACGGGCCCATTCCCGGTTTCGTTTGGTAAGGTATATATCTTAGTGGCAGTGGACTACGTGTCTAAATGGGTTGAGGCCATTGCCACTAAGACGAATGATCACGCAGTTGTTTGTGAATTTGTAAGAACCCACATTTTTTCTAGATTTGGGGTACCCCGGGTCATCATTAGTGATGGGGGAACCCATTTCAAAAATTTTAATTTTGGGAAATTACTTAAAAAGTATGGCGTGGATCATCGCATTGCTACACCTTACCACCCCCAAACTAGTGGTCAAGTTGAGGTTTCTAATCGGCAAATTAAGGAAATTTTGCAAAAGACCGTCCGAGCTGATCGAAAAGATTGGTCTAAGAAACTAGATGATGCTTTATGGGCATATCGGACGGCGTACAAAACGCCGATTGGAACGACTCCTTACCGTTTGGTTTATGGAAAAGGTTGTCATCTACCATTGGAAATCGCCCACCGTGCTTTGTGGGCGATGACCACACTTAATTTGGAATATGATGATGCAGGGAAAGAACGTCGGTTAGAGCTTTGTGAATTGGAGGAGTTGCGTGAAGAGGTGTATGACACAGCAGCCGCATACAAGACAAAGATGAAAGCGGTGCATGATGCGAAGCTAAGGAAAAGGAGCTTCGAAGTTGGTCAAAAGGTATGGTTGTTTAATTCACGGTTGAAGTTATTTCCAGGAAAGTTGAAGAGCAAGTGGTCCGGACCATTTGTGATTGTGAGGATTGGTCACTACGGTGACATTGAAATTGAAAGCGTGAAAGATCAGACAAAGCAAGTGGTTAATGGTCACCGACTGAAGCCATATTTGGATGCGACCGATATTAACAAGGAATCAATGGAAGTGGTGAGCTTTGTCGAAGGCTCACCAACTTATGAGGACGTCTGAGGTCCAGGTAATCTCGAGGGAAACCTCGGGTTGTAGAGTTTGTATTTCAAATTGTTCATTAGGCATTTGTTACTTTCGTTTGTTTTCTTTTTGTGTGTTTGATGTGTTTGTTTGTCATGAGTTCCAAGGATGAGAAATTGACAAAACCACACATTGGGGACACTGTGTCTCAAGTGTGGGGATGGGGGGAGAAACGCACTTAACTTTGCTGAATTTTGCTAAAAATCGTCGAAATTGAAAAATTGAAATTTTTTTGCAAAGCAAACCAATTTTTAAACTCATGGAAAAGGTCCTTTCTGATTGACTAATCTAGATCTGGAATCATGGTTGTCCCTTTAAGTTTCAGGAGAGTATTTCCGATGGGTGTTTTAAGAAAAATGGGAAGGGATGCTTAATTAGGTGTAACATGCTTTGAATTGATTGCTAATGCTACATGTCGGTAACCAATTGTCCGCCATATGTGAGTTTTTGAGCCATACTTGCTATAAGATTGATAGGTCACTGAAAAATTTGTTTCAATTGCTGAGAGTGACCAATGTGATATGATATGGTAGAACTTGTATGGTTGATACATTTCGAGACTACATATTAGACATGTGCACAAAGATGACAAGGCATTAGGATTCCCCATATTCCCCGTTAATCCATTTTGTTGCTATAATTCCTTAGAAGCCATTGTTGAGCCTGATAGATGACATTAAATAAAATCATTATACCCGTCGTTTGTCCACCCCATAAGCCGAGTAGAAAGTGTATATTTTCTTGAAAATTTTGATGAGAATTCTAGATAAAAAAAAAAGAAAAAAAAAGAGGGTGAAAAATACAAAAATAGCATGGAGTATGAGAAGTGAATCACAATGATTCAAGTTGTGAGAAAGTTGTGAAAGAAATAAAGCAAGTCAAATGTAATTTGCAATTAAAAAAAAAATTGTAGAATTCCTCATCACACTAGCCACCAAAAAGCCTAAATTCCTTACCCGAACCTAAGCCAAAAACCCAAAGTCCTTCGATTTGTGCAGTGTCTATAGCAGTAGTGGAGATTTGATTGCTTTACAAGCATATGCTTATATGGTCTCACATTTGGTTTTGGAGTGAATACTTATACTAGCACATTATTTATGCTAGTCCATAAATTAAACCGAGAGGAGTGCATCTTGTGAGGGATATGTAGCAATTGCATAGAAATAAAAGCATGTTGCGTTTGATTAAGCAAACCACGTTTTGTTCTAACTGTTTATCACTTGCTCGTCGGTTTGTCAATCTCGACTGTGTCAGTCTATGGGACAGGTATGATTCTAGACCTTAACTTGTTGAGGAATAAAAGGGCTTTGGATAAAAGAAACATATGAAGTTACGGAGACTCGGTTGTGGAGATCGAAACATAGATAAAAAACAAACGGTACCGATTTTCTTTAGTCGGCGTCGGTCACGTTCTTCATTACCGTCAGTCAATATAACCCAAGATACATAAAAAATACCTTGTTTTGAATAAAACTCCGTTTTTAACAGCACCTATACCGGGAAGCCAAGAGAAAGAACTAAGCACAACCACAATTTTTTTTAAAAATTAACGAACGAAAATCAGATTATATATACTACAGGAGGTAAACTCAAAATTTTAAAAACTTGAGAGAGCCAAAGTGATATTTTACAAAATCGAGGGCTAGTTTTGATATTAGACTAAAGTTGAGGGGTGATTGTGTATGTGAGAACCCCCCCCCCCCCCCCCCCCCCCCCCGACATTGATGTTTAAGGTATTACTAATGTTTTTATTTTGAAACTATTTTAAGATTTTTTTTTAAAAGAAAAAGAGTAAATTACTTGAATGGTCTTGTAGTTTGCTTAATTTCCACCTTTTGTCACTAACTTCAAAAAATTACGAATAGTCACTGTTGTTTTCGAGATTGTCATGTTTTACGTCCCTATGATAGATGTTACTTTGTTAGTTAAATAATTATGTTAAATTTTATTAATCGACTATTATACCTTTTTCTTTAAGAAAATAATTGCTAAAACTCTTAGGTACCCACTCTTTTTTTATTAAAAAATGTATACAATTAACTTTATTAAAAAAAACCCTAATAGGCACCACACTACATCACACCCCAACCGAATATAACTTGTCTTCTTTCCCGTTCATTTTCTTCTATTCGATGATGAAGAAAATCTGCAACCACCCCCACCACCTTTGTTACTTGCACCTAATTGAGACAAAGAGAATGTGTGGAATTGTGATTGTATTCCAAATTAGAGTATCACTTTGGTTTATATACATGTTACTCATTTACATAATCTACCGTCTAATTACAATAAAGATCTAATATTTTCTCGCGAGCTAAAGACGGTGAGCGACTTTTACTTAGAACGTAAAAACACAATTTTTTAAGTTGACAAAGGCTTTGTGAAGATATCTTAACATGAGCAAGCAAAAGTACACTCATAAAAAAATGAGTAAGTTGAGTGAGTAAATTTTTAATTTTTGAGTACCTCACTTACCACTAGGATGTTCTCAAGAAAACAGGCAAACATTAAAAAAAAATTGAACAACAATTTGGATCACTGACGGGTCACTGGGTCATCGGATCATCTCCATCACCCTCAAGATGAAACCTAATATAGATGAGAAAACCCCCTGGTCAAATCTGGACTCTTTTTTTTTTCACTGGTGGAACTTAAACCCATAACCTCCTCATTTTAATAAAGTCTTGAGTATACACATTTGTCACTGTAAACATTTAAATAATATTAGAAAACATTATATTAATAATATGCATTTAATGTTCGTATTTTAAATTTATTTTTAAAATGATCATATAATGAGTCATAAGTTGGTAATAACTCAAGTGGAAACAAAATTACATTATACACTTTCACAATTAATGACCATTAATTAAATGATACTTTTATTATTTTTCTTAACAAACTAATTAATTTTTTAATATATATATCACAATGAGAGGATACTGAGACAATAAACTTTGAACCATGAGTTTCTTACTAAAACTTTCCTTTTGCATTCTTTTTATGTTCCATCTCTGTGGTGTTCTGAAAGCCAACACCCCACCTTCAAGTAAACAAATTGACCCATTTAGAATCACCATCACTAACACAAATGTTCCGAATGTTGCGGTGGGATGTGATGATCTTGGAGGTCAAGTACTTAAACCTGGAGAATTCACTTCTTGGAGATTTAGTATGAACTTTTTTGGGTCAAACAAATATGGTTGTCGATTCTATTGGTTAGAAGATGTTACTGTTCGTAAGTTTAGCGAGTTTTATGCATTTAACGAGGAAATCTATAGATTATGCGGGCATACGTTTCATGTGAATCAATGTTATTGGTATATAGCTCAGGATGGTTTTTACTATTCCAACAGCAACACTAGTTCTCCGGGTAGCGATTGGAGCAAGATGCATGAATGGAACGATATGTGACAACTTAGCTATCATTATTTGTTTCACATGTAATTGAATCCATCAACTAGTTATAAGTTGTCTTCTATTAAAAGTTCCTTTATGAGATTATTTAGTTGTCATATAACTCTGATAACCATTTGCTTGTGCACCCATTGTTTTTAAGATCCGATTTGAAAATGATATGCATGCGATTAAACCTAACCTAGCGAGATTCATGATTTAGCAGTTTATGGTTAAGCAAATATGTAGCAGTATAACCTCAAGGTTTAAATAACCGAACCGAACACCCAACCGGTTAGAAAAAGAGCGATGGCGAGTGACGGACAGGCTGGATAAGGGAATAGTGCGGTTGGATTAGTGTTTAGTATAATTTGTTATGTTTTCTAATAAAAAGAGAGTCCCAATTACGTTTTGATGTTTCATTGTTTTTCTAAAATAACTCTCACCCGTTAGCTTTTTTGAAAGAAAAAAAAACAAAACACACGGCTTGTTTATTTTTTTTCCTGTACATACATGTATATTTTTTTAACGAAAACAGAGTAGTTTAAAAAAAAAAGTTTTTAGTCTCGTAAATTGTTTTGACACGTGTTTGGATCCATATTTTGAATCATAAGTAGATGTTTTAAAAAAATAATATCAATTGTGTAAAAAATTAATAAAATGAACTAATAATAATAAAAATAACCCACTCACTATCCTTACAATCACCGACTACTACACACCCTAGTGAGTATGAATGCGACCAAAGCCCCTACTGCGTGACATCTATGTGGCAACATTTTTTCTCACGATTAGTAAACCATACACATATCCTTAAAATAATACTAGAAAATATTTTATTGACAAGTATGCATCTAATGTTCCTATTTTAAACTTATATTTAACATGAACTAGGAAGTTTGGTCGCCTCGTGTTGCGGCGGCGTCGAACGCGGCGGGAGTTTGGTAGTTACCGATTCGGTTCGTCCACGGGTATAAAACTTACATTTTAACACATGGTAAATCAAGTTTTTTTTTCTTTCAAAATTTGTATTAATTAGGTTAGAGGTTCGATGCATTTGGTGTTCAAAGTAAAAATTTATATTATTTTTCATTGACTTGTTCCACCCACATTAGTCCCACATCACCAAAGGCAAGAAATCCAAGTCTTTCACCTCTCTACATGTTGAACTCCTTATCCTACATCGCCTACAGAATAAAACTCATCTCCTCTTATCACTCTATAAACAGGAAAGCCAACATCAAGGTATCTGATAAAAGGTTAACCGGGATGAGGCACGATCGTGGTTCATTTGCCTTAAGTCTAGGCATGGGCGCGCCTCATGTTCTGGCACGGTTGTACCTCAGGTCTAGGCACGGTCGCGCTTACCAAGCCTTGGCACGGTTGTTCCCCATGTCTAGACACGGTTGTGCCTCATGGCTAGACACGATCGTGACTCATGCTCTGGCACGATCATGTGATTACTGTTCAATTCCTTTCGTCTTTATAATATAATATAAAGGATAATATATAATGAGTATTTAAGTTTTCAATGACTGCAATGATAACAACCTAATGTACATTATTGCCACTAAAGACCATTAATTAATTGATACTTATAAGTCTTGTTATTAACAAACCAATTAACTTTTAAAATTATCAATATATACATATGCATTAATCTATATCTATACTATATAATAAATAAAAGTTTTTTCGTGTGACACTTGTCGCTTTCCTATGCATGCTCAACATTTTTTTCCGCTCATTTCTCCTATTAATTATACATATATTTTTTATTTTTTTGTAATTTTTTGTTTTCCTGTCTCTCTTTTCTATTAAATGATAATGATTTTTTATAATTTTTTTATAAAATGTTTTTGTATAAAAAAGGTAAAAAAGAATCTTGGATGGCGTATGCATGCATAAGAAATTTCATAAAACATTTTTTTTATAAATTGAACATTTCTTTCTTTTTATAAAACATTTTTAAAAAATAATTATAAAACGTTTCTAGAACTTGTATTAAAAAATATATAATATATCATCAATATGTAATATGTAAGTCTTTTTAATAACTATATAACATTATATTTATTCAGCATGTGTAATACACGAGATTTATAACCTAGTATATAATATAAGAGTATGCTCACACAATAAACTTTGAATCAAGAGTTTCTTATCAAAACTTTATTTGTTAATTTTCTTTTTATTACATCTTTGTAGTAATCTAAAAGCCAAAAACAAATGGCTTGAACTATATCAAATTACTATCAGCGATAGAAATGTTCCAAATGTTGCAATGGGATGTAATGATCGTGGAGTATTACACCTCTTGGAAATTTTGTTTGAATTTTATGGAGAGAAACATTTATAGTTGTCGATTCTATTGGTTTGGAGGTGTTAATGTCCGTAAATTTGGCGCTTTTCCTGTTTTTGATAAGGACATCATGAAGTTATGTGAAGATTCGTTTTACAATCATAGGTGTTATTGGTATGTCACTCATGATGGTTTTTACTTTTCCAATAGCAACACTAGCTTTCCAAGTAACGATTGGAGTATGATGCATGTCTGGAACAATATATGAAAATTTATTGATTATTAAGTTATATTGAAAGTCGCTTTCTTTTATTATTTTAGTTGCCGCATAACTTACTAATTAGACTCTTATTATATAGAAACCTACTAAAGCACTTTTAAAAAGTAAAAACCACATATTGCCCACTATATTTTGTTTGAACGACAATTTGGATCACTGACGGGTCACTGACCCACCGGTTCATCTCCACCTGGTTAATAGAGCTTGACATTGTGGGAGTTCATTTAACTCAAGAATACCATACGGGTTCCTTTTACAAGACTAGTAGTGAGTTCCCATGATAGGACCGTTTTTCCTCCATCTATTAGCCAACTTGTATTCCTTTGAAGTTTCAAGTGCAAAGATAGAGGGAAAATGTGTTTTAGACATTATTTATCGAGCCATATGTCCAACCAGTCCAACCACAAAGAGAAAACCTCCCATCACCAGCTTCAACTATGAATAGTCCCCCGAGATCAATTGAGTAATTTTGAACTTAAAACCATAACTAGAATTGATATGTTTGCCTTTGATCAACTTTAACTATAAAACTACATGTAGCCTAAATTCGTAACGAG
The DNA here is from genome assembly GCA_023525975.1 of Smallanthus sonchifolius. Lineage (NCBI taxonomy): Eukaryota > Viridiplantae > Streptophyta > Magnoliopsida > Asterales > Asteraceae > Smallanthus > Smallanthus sonchifolius. Next base: position 2,006,817 of record CM042042.1, read on the forward strand.
GATACAAGAAAGCACAATATTAAGTAGGGGTGTTCACAGTCGGATATCCGAAATTTTCAGATAGTGGATTTCATTATCCGAATCCGAATCCGAAATTTCGGATATCCGAAAATTCGGATACGGATTCGGATAGTGAAACGGATATCCGAAAATAAAAAAAAAATAAAAAAAACATATAAAACTAATATTTTTAAATTACAAAAACAGTTAAAAACCTTAAAAAACATTAGAAAATATACATATAAAAATATATAAATATAATATATCGGGTTTTGATTCAAATTTTCTTATTTTCAAATAATAAAAACAATTAAAAAAAATATATAAATATAATATTTCGGATATTCGGATATCCGAACTATCCGAAATATCTGAAAATCACTATCCGAATCCGAAAATTCGGATATCCGAATTTTCGGATAATTCGGATTCGGATTTTCGGATAATTCGGGTTCGGCTTCGGATTCGAATTTTTTTGAACACCCCTAATATTAAGCAGAAATATCTCTTAGGTTTGTTAAAATTCAATGGAACTAGAATTCGAATTTCACACCTTATTGGTTTGGTTGCAACCGCCACCACCACCAACACCCTACATTTGTTGCCAATATTAAGCATCACCGTCATCAAGACCTCCCCCCAACCACCACCCTACATTTGTTGCCGCCGCCACCACCATAGTCGGCGATACCATTATGCAACCACCACCACCATCCTATGGTTGTTTACGTCGCCCTTTGACCCTACCGTCTCCATCCCTACCACCACTAACATTGTTAGTCTTTGTCGCCACCACCGTTGTTGCCATCACAACCACCACCATCGTCACATTCAAACCTTTTTTTTATCATCTAAACAAACCAAACACTAGTATTCAATCAAACGCATCACAAATTCTAACTCTAATCACATATTTTAATACCAAATCAAACTTTGGTTCGCGATTCCAATCTCTTCAAAAATTCATGAATCAAAAGCCACTTAGTTCAAATACGTCACCATATCGTAAGAAAATCCAATCCAGTTTCGAAACATCCAACATAAAAGACATAACGTTCAAACACCTTCCCCGCTCCCACCATTACAATAACTATGGTAAACAAGAGATCACACCACATTAGACTTGAAATTGAAAATAAAAGTAAATTGTAACATCTTAAATTTCATAGAATAAATATGCATTTTACTATTGAATAGGGAGTCAAATTTAGACTCAAAAGTCAAAACACACTCATCACATATTCACATTTGTCATTGGGATTTGTGGCCCAATGGTAGAGGTCAAGCTTATAGGAACACGACGTTTGGTTCGTGGAATTCGTTGGAATTGGAATTTTAAGGAATTGGATTTGGAATTGTATTTTGTTCAAAGAATTTGGAATTTTAAGGAAATTGAATCTATTAAAGGAATTTGAATTCCTAATCCATTTGATTTGACAAAACAATCATTAAGGAATTATATTTTTATGAGACAAAAAAAAACTCCTAAAAAAAGATAAAGAAAAAAAATATAAAAAAATAATAAAACAAAAAATAACTAAAAACTTAAAAAACCAAAATGTTTATTTCGTTTGCCTCGTTTCATAAAAAAAAAACTCAAAAAAATAGTTGAATTTTCGTTTGCGGTCGACGACGGTGGTCGGAGTTGGATGTGGCGGTGGTCGGAGTTGGATGTGGCGGTTGGCGGAGAGCGGCGGTGGGGATGGTCGGGGCGAAGGTGGTGGTCGGTGGCGAAGGTGGGGTTGGCAGAAGTGGTCGCAACGGTCGTTGTCGGAGGCTGCGGTTGGCGGAGGTGGCGAGTGGCGCTGGGATGGTCGGGGCGGCGGCGGCGGGAGTCGGGACGACGGTGGTGGCGGCGGGGTTGGCGACAGTGGTCGCAAGGGTTGATGACGATGTTGGCGACAGTGACAAGGGTCGGTAGTTGGAGATTCCATTTGCTTTAGTTGAATTCCTTCACAAGTTGGAAGGAATTTGAAATCCTTTATTTGAGGGAATTTGAAGGAATTAATTCCAATTCCAATTACTCTCTACCAAACACGTTAAGAATGTAATCCGCATTCCAATTCCAACGAATTTTACGAACCAAACACCAAAGGAATTAAATTCAAATTCCAATTCCGTTGAATTTAATTGAATTCCGGCGTACCAAACACCCCCTAAGGGTTAGAAGGTAACGAATTTAATTCCCACTAGTGACATGATTAAAAGAAATTCGTTTTTTCAAAAAGAAAAAAACATGTTCACATTTAAGCTTCCATGGATAGAAATGATTTATTTAAATCGATACACATTCGCCTATACAATCACAACATTCAAAAATCAAAAACCTAAGCGGGAAAATATACCACACAGATCGATACAGAGAGTGAGAGATGGCCGAAGAATCATCGAAGAAGGCGGCCATGAGTTTAAATCAGCTTCAGAATCGCTTCCTCACTGCTTCTCGTTCCAAATCAACTACTCACGGCTTCCTTTCTGGTATTTCCATCTTCACTGTAAACTCTAGATTTTGGCTTATTATTTACTGTTTCGTAATCAGATTCGTGTTAATTTACTACAGAAATGAAGAATCCAGAACGGCAGCATGAATACGACTGTCCTTCTTTTGACATCACCGATTTCGATTCTCCATCTCGTAAGAGTTCATTTCTATCTGGAAGTATTTAATAATCTCTACATGTAGGCGTTTACTGTGTGTGTGTTCGAATATTGCTAAACCCTAATTTGACACCTGCACTCGATATGCAGCACCAAAAACCCTAGAAAACATCACGAACGAAGAAAGTTATTTGTCTATGGAACGAGGTGAAGACTGTGCCTCTATTGATAAACCTGAGATCAACGGCTTAGATTACTCTTCTTCCGGTACTCATTTATCCACATGTGTCTAACTATGTATTTGGTTGATGACTTGCTGTACTGGTTCTGCTTTAGGTTTTTGTAAATCAAAGAGATTAATGTGATTGAGAAAACTAGAAACCCTAGTGAAAAGACTTGTTCGTTTTATATTTGTTATCGCGTGATGTTTTTTTTACTTTTATGTCTTATGCTATCTTCTTGTTGTTGTTTGAGACGGAGCAGAAAAGGCTCCATCAAAAGTTGTGAATGATGATGAATTCCAAAGTTTTGAGCAAGGTGAAAATGGGGAGTCTGTTGGTGAACCAGTTAGTTCCATTGAAGATGAGATTGATTCTCAGCATGGTAATCTGCTTTCTTTATGTGCCATGTAATTAATTATGAGTATTTTTTTTGGAGTTTGTTAGTGTATCAGTGTATGTATTTGTGATTACAGCAGGGGAGAAACATCAAAAAGTGAAAATTCATGGACAAAGGAGACTCTGCAAAGTAGTGGTGAAAGATGATGAAGAGGAAGATGATAGGTTCTGTGATGTTGAATCTGATTTTTCAGCTGCTGTTGCTGATTTTGACTCACCCAGTCCTGCAAAGAACACTGTGAACACATTTGATGGTGGTGATGAAATTAGAGATATTCTCAGCAATTTGAGCTCAAAGTTTGAGTTTTTATCAATTGAGAAGGGAAAACGCCCTGTCAAGCAACTTTCAAGCTCTTCTGATTTGTTTATAAAAGATAATTGTAATGAAGATAAGCCGGTTAAAATGTCTGAACACGTAGATGTTAAAAACACTTCATTTTCTTGTGCATCTAACCGGTCTGACTCATTACCAAAGGCACATGTCACTAGAAAAGAGCATATTAATGATGGATATTCAAAGAATCAAACAAGTAAAGCTGTATCTACTGAAAGCTTCATTCGTATTCAGAAAATCGATGATGACAAGGGTGATAATGATGACGATGACGATGACGATGACGATTGTGCTGTTACAAGTGGCCGGAAGTTTGTTCCAAAGGTGGTGGATAGGCATAGAAAGCTAGGTCAGGAGTCTGATGATTCTAACACGGTTTATACACTGACTGATGAATCATATGATACTACTTCCGGAGACGAAGTTCCGTTTTCTCTTAGTAACCCCAAATTTAATTTTTCATTACCTAGTAAGATTGCAAACATGCTTTATCCTCATCAACGTGAAGGGTTGAAATGGCTTTGGTCCCTTCATTGTAAAGGCAAGGGTGGTATTTTGGGTGATGACATGGGCCTCGGGAAGACCATGCAAGTATGCATTTTTATCATTTTTTCTATATGTTAAAAGTTAAAACTTAAAAAGTACAATGACTTTAATATTTCATGTCATTTCAGATATGTGGCTTTTTAGCGGGGTTATTTCACTCAAATTTGATAAAGAGGGTATTAGTTGTTGCACCCAAGACACTGTTACCCCATTGGATGAAAGAACTAGGTGTGGTTAATCTTTCGGGGAAGACAAGAGAGTAAGTTTGTTTGGATAACTGGTCGTAGTTTTTTAAAATCATAAACTTATAGTTGCGCAAATTTGAGACCGTTATTTTCTTCCTTAACTTTTCAGATACTTTGGGACGTGTGCAAAAGCTCGACAGTATGAGCTTCAGTATGTACTCCAGGTAGTCTTTGACACAATCTTTTTTTTTTACTCAAAGCTGATCTCATAAATAAATAAAATTTCTACATGTATTCAGTTAATGGATACCTGTGCTTTAGTTATGGGTTTTCTTGATTTGTTTTGTAGGATAAGGGTATTCTTCTTACTACTTATGATATTGTTCGCAATAATGTCAAAGCTTTATCTGGAGATTACGATGAGATGGAGGATGATGCTGTGACCTGGGATTACATGATATTAGATGAGGTATATTTCATTATTTTGTGATGTTTGAGTTCAGTTGTTCACACGGATTCAAGTAAATTTTGGATTTTGCATGCATTTGCATTTATGTTTTTCATTGCATCATTCAATGTTTATAATTAAAGGCAACACTTTTGACCCATTTACTTATCAATGGGTCATTATGGGATATGTTATTTTAAATCAGGTTAAATGAGACGATGCAAAACTGTAGTTAGAAATGTTATGGGTCAAACGTCAAAAGTCACCCAAGGTGTATCTTTAATGTATACAACTTCCTAAATTGCTTTATTCGTAAGTTTGGACTGTTACTGTAGTGATATTACGTTTTTTTAATCATATTAAAAGTATCCAAAGATGGAGAAAAGGTTTTTTGGAGAGTTCAGCCTGGCCCATTTCATCCCTAACCAAAAATTACATGTTTCAACCAGAACCCCTTTTTGATCAGTTACCCACCAATGGTGGTTACATGGTGCCTGTTGTCTACAAATTTTGCTTCAAGTTAGAAAGATTTTGCAGTAGCACCATTTTCTTTTATTTCTTCTGAACTGCAATTTATTTGTTATTTGAATATCTAAATGCAGGGCCATCTCATTAAGAATCCTAGTACACAAAGGGCTAAAAGTTTGCTTGCGATACCTTGTGCTCATCGTATTATAATTAGTGGCACTCCACTGCAAAATAATCTTAAGGTATGCATCTTGATAATCATGTCATCTGTTATACATATCAACATTTTATATTAATTGATTTTATATTACACATTAGTTTGTATCTAAATCCCTTTATTGATCTTTTTCTTATTTAATCTAGGAACTGTGGGCTTTATTTAACTTCTGTTGTCCAGAGCTTCTGGGTGACAAGAAATGGTAAGATTTCATTTTTTCTGTTACGAGAATGTTTCTTACATCTAACTACTTTTTCACTCCTTTTCTTATTTTCTTGTCATTATGTTTATGTTTTTTTGTCAGTTTTAAAGACAGATATGAATCAGCAATCCTTCGTGGAAATGACAAAAATGCATCTGATAGAGATAAGCGCATTGGTTCAGCTGTTGCACAGGTTATAGTTCTTTTGACTTTATGGAGTATATTTAGTCCAGAAGACGAAAGGTTAATAGATGTTATGGAAATAATCCTTTGATATGACTGGATATATAAGAAATGACGTGTCCAATAATTTACTAATAATGGTTTTTTTAACTACTGGACAATTACTGTTTTTTTGTTCAAGGTTTTAATCATCGTAGAACAAGTACTTGCTCATGAATGCATTTTTTTTTAACTATTGTTCTAACTCAAAGCAGGATTTAAGAAATTGCATTCAGCCCTTTTTTCTTCGCCGCCTAAAAAACGAGGTGTTTCGTGAAGATGGTGGTACCAATACAGCCAAGCTTTCTAAAAAGAACGAGATTATTGTTTGGTTAAGATTATCTAGTTGCCAGGTACTGACATTAATAATTGGTGACAACTTTAAGGATTATAAAGTTTCATATGGGTTATAGAACTGAAGCTATTTTGGCTGCAGCGTCAACTATATGAAGCCTTTTTGAACAGTGAGATTGTTCTTTCAGCATTTGATGGCTCACCTTTGGCTGCTATCACGGTATTGTAGTTGGTTTATCTTTTATATAGTATTTTATTAGTAAATCACATTATTGTTATTTGTTTTTTTAATGTTTTTGCTTTACATAATCTTTTAGATATTAAAAAAGATATGTGATCATCCACTTCTGTTAACAAAGAGAGCTGCTGAAGATGTTCTAGAAAGCATGGAATCGGTTTTAAATCAGGAAGATCACGGGGTTGCTGAAAAACTAGCAATGCACATAGCAGACGTTGCAGATAAATATGATATCCAGGAAAATCATGACATTCTCTCATGCAAGATTTCGTTTATTGTATCTTTGCTGGTTAGAATATTATCTAAGCTTAATCAGTTATTAAACATGCACATTTCCTAGCACCAAGTGTGATACTTCTTCAATTTCTGTAACAGGATAATCTGATTCCCGAAGGTCATAATGTTCTTATCTTTTCACAGACTCGCAAAATGCTCAACCTTATTCAGGTTTATTCCTAACTTCTGTCATTTATATCTTTATATGTGGCAAAATAGGCTGGCCGAATGGCTTGTGTTCGGTTAAAAATAGTCCTTGGGCTAAAACACTGTCTGTGCAGTATTCTGTAATTGATTAGTGTTATAGTAAGTTATTAGTGTCTCAATCATGATTGCACCACTTACATGGTTTTAATAATAATAATGATATTTTTAATAAAATCATTTAGTATCGAAAATATGCCTTAGGTAACTTTTGACCTTCACAACCCATTTGACCTATATATATAAGTTACCTAATTGACCCATTTTTAATTAAATGGCTTGAAAATGCCACATCTGCCATAGATTTTAAGCAGATATTACATATCTAATTTTGTTTGGTCTTTCTTTGTGCTTAGGATACGCTTAATGCCCGAGGGTACAAGTTCTTGCGGATTGATGGTACTACCAAAGCTAGTGATAGATTAAAGATTGTCAATGTTAGTATTTCTCTTTTAGTATTTAATAACACATTGATTTTTTTTATTCCATATAAATATGACATTATTTTAATAACAGGATTTTCAAGAGGGTGTTGGAGCTCCAATATTTCTTTTGACTTCTCAAGTTGGTGGTCTTGGACTTACACTTAGAAAGGCTGATCGTGTTATTGTGGCTGATCCAGCTTGGAACCCGAGGTTGCAAAGAGCATTATTGTCTTTTTCACTTAGATCGTGACAAGTTTTATCAAATTCAGTGACAATTATACCTTTTAATTATTTTGCAGTACTGATAATCAAAGCGTTGATCGAGCATACCGTATTGGACAGAAGAAGGATGTTATTGTATACCGCTTAATGACTTGTGGTACCGTGGAAGAAAAAATATACAGAAAGCAGGTCAAACATTATCCAAGCTTTAATAAAAGATATTGTTTTCAATATTCTTGTTTTTTCATATTTCATATCTGATTTTTTAAGTTTAACAAGACAGATATACAAAGGGGGATTATTCAGAAGTGCTACAGAACAGAAAGAGCAAATTCGTTATTTCAGTCAACAGGTGAATACCCGAAAGTTGGATATTATTGTTATATGTTCACGGAGGTAGAAAAACGGGTGGGTTAGGTCAAATTGGGTAATTGTGTATGGGTTGGAGCCTTGAATTGGGTTGACCCTAAACAGTTTTTTAAATCTTTTATAATTAATTAGTATCATATATGGTTACAAAAAAAATTATCTCAATAGTAGCCTGATTTTATTTAATAGAATGATTTAGGATCAAAATTGCCAGGCTTTTGGTTCACTTTTAAGTTGTTTTTTATTTTTCTATTTTATCTTTTGATTCGTTAGTGATAAAACATAACCCGAGTTGACCTTTTTTTAACTAAATTTGGCACATCTTAATATTCACCGATCATCACTGGGAAACAATACTCATGTGTGGTTGTTGTCTCAGGATCTTAGGGAGCTTTTCAGTGTCCCCAAGCAGGGTTTTGATGTCTCTCTAACTCAGCAACAGTTGCACGAAGAACATGATTGTGAACACAAAATGTATGTAATACATTCCACCATTACTAGTTTTTTACAAAAATAAAAAGTTTCTTTTGAAATATGTTGTCAAGTTTGATTCGAAAGATTGGATTTGGATCTTTTGCAGAATGGTGGTACCTTTTACCATTATTTTTAAATTTTATAACCACTTTGTTTGATAACATAGTTACTGGTATTATTTTTTGTAGGGATCCATCTCTCATAATCCACACAAAGTTTTTGGAATCTCTCGGTATAGCTGGTATTAGTCACCACAGTTTGCTCTTCTCTAGAACTGCTCCTGTGCCAGTTGTAGAAGACGAAGAACTGGCAAGGTGAGGCTCTTTCAACTTTCTAGGGCATTCTGGGAATCTCACATTTTGAGTTTTGACATAAGTTATTATAACATGGTTTTCTGAATGGTTTATAGGATTAGGCAATCAACATATGTGGGCCACTCATCTTTGCGTTCCTCGCATGAACAAAATGTGGACGCGTATGTCTTCTCTGAATCTCAATATTTTTAATTTAAATACTTTTATAGTGATCTGATTATTTTAAATCTCTATCTTTAGCAGTGCTCAATTTGCATTCAATCCTAAAGACGTTGCGAGGAGGAAACATGTCTCCCCAAATATTTCCAACAAATTAACAGAATCAGAAATCAAACAACAAATCAATCGCCTATCTCAAATTTATGCAAACAAGGTATCATCCAACTATAATCTGCAAGTAAACAAAGCAATGCATTTTACAAACCTGTTTTATCCATCCACCACCAAAATAATCATTTTGACTATTTTTCCACTCTACAAATAGAGAGGGTACAAAGATTTAAATTAAGGGGTTAATACCATTAAAAATCTAATAGATTTTCTTATTTTTTATGAAAAAGTCCATCAACCTAATTTTGGTAAATTAAAGTCCCTAAACTTGTCTGAAATGCACGTACTTTTGATTGAATTAATCAAATAAGAAAGATATAATTTTTCTTTTTGCAAAAATGGTGAAATTCACTTGATCAAATTTTGACATTTCTAGTAGTTAAAAAGTTGTTATTTTAAAAAGTTCACAAGTACATGTATTTTAGACACGTGTGGGGAGTTTAATATACACAAATTAGTTTAGTGACATTTTTCGTGTATTTTTTACAAGTTGAGGGACTTTAATATACCAAAATTATATTGAACGACTATTTCACAAATTTAAGAAAGTATATTGTTCTTTTTGGTATTAAAGCAATGCATATAACCTTCCTGTATGAATGAAAGATTGTTTATGATGTACATTGTCATTGTCATCATTAAAAATCTAATATTGAAGTATTCTGTTTGATTCAACTGATTCAGGCGATGGTGTCGAGGTTAGGGGACAATGGAGAGAAGATACAAAAACAGATTGCGGAGTTGAATTCAGAGCTCCAGAAGCTTCGTTTGCCGAAAACAGGTCCAGGAGAAATCATTGATTTAGATGATGATTTCAACAGGGTGATGAATTTTTAAATGAGATAATGAAATTGTTGTGAAACATAATCTCTATGTTTTGAAAACATGAAGACATTTTTTGTTTCATGCATGTTCCACACTGCACAAAAGGTTTTCATGTTTGATGTTTCTAGGAAACGAGATCATTGTGAAATATAATCTCTATGTTTTGAAAGCATTAAGCCATTCTTTAGTCTAATTATATACAAGCCCTTTTGTTTTATAAGCCTATATTCATTAGACTTATCATTTATTCAATCCATCAAGGCATCAATCCATATTTAATAATCAAGATGTATGAAGTGAGCCATATATCGTTTATTTTTCTTTTCCATCTACACCTGTACAAGGTAAATTACTAAATCATTCTTTCTTTTTTTCCCTTTACATCCGGCTGACGACCACCTAGGAATCATGTTTAAATTCGGATAAAAAATTCAATTCGTTTAAATTCAGTTATAACCAAAAACCGAACCAACCAATTAATTCGGTTTAGTTAAGATCATTGTTTTAAACCCGGACCGGACCGGGAACCGTGACCTCCACCGGTCCGGTTACATGCTCTGAGACCGTTTGCTGGTTGAACCGGGCGGTCCAATCGATTCAGCGGTCGAACCGCGAACCGGTGGTCGAACCGGGTAGTTAATTTTTTTTTTTACTATTTTTTAATCTTTTTTATCCTATAGTCCTTCTACTTACTTCTATTTACAATTTTAATCCAATTTGGCTCTTTCCTTTTAACTTATACGCTGTCACAGGTCCTCCAAAACCCTAATCAAAATTAAAATTGAAGATTCAAAAGAATTAAAATTCCTATAGACCTACAACCCTCGTCCTTGACTCAAAATTGTTTAAATGCTTGTTTATGTAGTATTTGGAATTTTTTATATTTTTCTATATATTTTTATGAATATTTATATTATTTATTGCGTCATCCGGTTCTTGAATCCGGTCCGACCAGTGAACCTCTAAGACGTGCGGTTCGTTGTCCGGTCCGGTTCTGAAAACATTGGTTAAGATATATTTGAATTCAGTTCGGTTCGGTTTCCGATTACAACCGAAAACCCTTAATCAAACCGACATATTTGAATTCAGTTCGGTTCTTAATCGAACCGATGAACACGCTATAGGTGGAGTATATATAATTTTTGATGTAATTTCAAATAATAAAGTAAATGGATATTAAAAAAGAAGAAGCTAAAAGACACATTTACCCTCATACCCTCCTCCCCGGCTCCCCAGCCCTAAACAGCCTTCTTCTTCAAGTAGCTTCTGTGGCATTTTACGGTGGTAGCAGACGACGGTGGTAGCAGGAGACGGTGGTGTTACATTCGGTCAATGGCTCTGCGATTTCGCCACTCCCGTATCACATCCAGTTTCTTTAAATTCCGTTCAATTTGTTCATCATTTCCCCCCAATTTCGAACCAAAAGAAATTGCAGCAGAAACCGTGACAAAACCTTCCCTCGAATCATCAAACGACGCCGATTTAATCTCTCAGATGCTCATCCAACACCACAACCCGTTCCACACCATGGAATCCTCCCTCCAACTCAATGGAATCACAATTTCCCCAAATCTCGTCCACCAAACCTTAATTCGCCTCAAAAACATGTCCAAAATCGCCCTAGCTTTCTTCTGCTGGGCTAAAGATCAAGCTGATTACTCTCACGACACCACATCATACAACCTCATGATCGACATATTAGGTAAAGTCAGACAATTCGATGCAGCCTGGAAATTAATCGTTGAAATGGACCAAAACGGTATAAACCCTAATTCCACCACTTTTTACGTACTCATCCGTCGGCTTATATCTGCTGGTTTAACTAGACAAGCTATCCGTGCATTTGATGATATCGGTTGCTTTGTGGTCAACGACGTTGACCAGCAACCGATTGATGATTTCTACTTTCTGTTCGATACACTCTGTAAATACGGTTATCCGAAAGTCGCTACAGAAATGTTTAACAAATGGAAGAACTGGAGATTCAAACCTGATGCAAAGATCTACACAATTCTGATCTACGGCTGGTGTAAAATCAACAAGATTAAAATGGCGGAGAAGTTTTTTACAGAGATGTTAGATAGCGGAATCGAACCGAATGTCGTTACCTACAATGTTGTGTTGAATGGAGTATGCCGGAGGTCGAGTTTGCATCCGGATGATCGGTTCGAGAGGACGATTGAAACTGCACGCAACCTGTTTGATAAAATGCTTCAAAGAGGTATAGATCCGGACGTGACTAGTTATTCGATTTTGTTGCATGTTTATAGTCGGGCGCATAAGCCGGATGCGACGCTCGAGACGTTAAAGATGATGAAGGATAAAGGCGTGCATCCGTCGCTGGTGTCGTATACATCGGTTGTTAAATGTCTTTGCTCGTGTGGGCGAGTTGAACATGCATATAAGTTGTTTGATGAAATGCTGCAGAATGGGGTTACCCCGTCTGCTACCACTTATAACTGTTTTTTTAAGGAGTATAGGGGTAGGAAAGATGTTGATGGTGCGCTGAGGTTGTATAGAAAGATGAAAAAAGATTCGGTTTTGTTACCTGATACGCACACGTATAGCATACTTTTAGGGATGTTTTTGAAGCTGGACCGGTTTGATCTTGTTAAGGAGATTTGGGATGATATGAAGGGTGGCGGGTCGGGTCCGGATTTGGATTCTTACACACTGTTGGTTCATCATTTGTGTGAAAAGCAGAAGTGGCAAGAAGCATGTGAGTATTTTGTTGAAATGATTGAGAAAGGGATTTTGCCACAAAAGGTGACTTTGGAAACATTATATAAGGGATTGATACAGTCTGATATGTTAAGAACATGGAGGAGATTGAAGAAGAAGCTTGATGATGAATTCGTTTCGTTTTTTTCGGAATATGAAAACTACCATTTAAAACCTTATAAAAGATGAACTGATCAAATTGTCTAGAGGTGGCGCAGTGGTAAGCATTTGGTTCCCTTTGTCTTAGGTTTGAATACCTGTTTGCTGCCATAACCTCTTGAAGGTCATCTGCATGGCACAAGCCGCAAAACAGATGAAATAATTGGTGTAGCTTTGGATCTTGAATGCAAAGAGACTTGGTTTTTATCTTCTTCATTGAAAGGTTAGTTTTAGGTGACAGGGAAGGTTCTTTGGGGAATCATAAAAAAAATAGAGATCGGAGAACCATGTGATTTACATTTGAAAAACATCATTTTCACATGTGAAAAACTTTTTTTTACGTAATTTTCTTCTAATCTTTTTCATATAAACACATTTAGTAGCCGTTCTAATAAAAAAAATTATAATTTTTAAAAATAAAATAAAGTTAAAAAAAGTAATTTGTTTTTTGCAGAAACTTTTTTTTTTGTTAAGACGGCTTCTTCATGTGTTTATATGCAAAAGCTCCGAAGAAAATTATGTACAAACGAGTTTTTCACATGCGAAATTGAGTTTTTTTTCATGAGTTTTTCACATGTGAAACACATGATTCCCCAATGAACCTCCTTCTTAGGTGATAATTAATCGGTGTAAATTTTTACAGATCTTCAAATTGTGGTTATATATTGGTTTTAAAAATCTTGCTCAAGGTGACTGAGGTGCTGGTGAAACCCCTCGGAGCGACTCGCGCTTTTTAATAGAAGGGTTATATGTCCTCAATTTTTCTAATTTTTGCAGATGCTATTGGAAGCATGCAGAGAAATGATGTTCTGAGAAGCTACAGTATAAAGAAGATGATGCTTGAAACTAAATAAATATGTAACATCCCAAAAATAGTAAATAAATAAATAATAACGTGAGCGGGATTGAATCGTCGAAAACTAAAGAGGAAAATGGATGGGCTTGGGCTCGGCTCCAACGGGCCAAGGGAAGCCCATGTATATAAGGATCAAGGCAACTCTCCCTCTCCCTCAACTCCATCATTTGTGCAAACTTAGAGAGAGAAAGGAGAGCTCGGGTCTAGAGAGAGAAAGCTCGGGAATCAAGCTCAAAGTCTCGGGAATCATCACTCCACATCTCAGGAACGTTTAGCAACAAAAAGGAAACGAAAACAGGTAACATTCATGCTCGAATATGAGTTTTTAGTTAATAAATGGGTTTTAGGGTTCTAATGGGTTTTGAATCAAAAGATGGTATTTTTACGTATGGAATTGCATAAAAAACATGTATCTAGCTTCATGGAAGCTAGATACAAGTTCTGAACGTAAAAAGATCAAAGCTTGAATAAAAAACGATGAAGATGATGAAAATCTGATGCGTCGCCCGAAAAGTCGGATGAATGGGCCGAAAACTATTTTCGACCGAAAAGTGTCTTGGACATCTAAGATTTCGGACAAAACATTTCGGTCAAAAAGTGTTTCTAACATCCAAGATCTCGATAAGAACATTTCGGTCGAAAAGTGTTGGATATCATAGATTTCGATCAGAACATTTCGGTCGAAAAGTGTTGGACATCATAGATTTCGATCAGAACATTTCGGTCGAAAAGTGTTGGACATCATAGATTTCGATCAGAACATTTCGGTCGAAAAGTGTTGGACATCATAGATTTCGATCAGAACATTTTGGTCGAAAAAGTGATTCGAATTCCAAATATTTCGGACGAAACATTTCGGTCGAAAAGGGATTTTGGTCAAGGAGTTTTCGAGCAAAAGAATATGATAATAAAGAACTTCTCCAAGTAATTAGTTTTCGGTCGAAATAAATTTCGACTGGAAGAGTTTCCGGGCAAATGATTTGACACTAATGTGTCTAGTTCACCTAACTCTAAGAATATAAATGTTAAGTGTCGGTTAAATTCATTAGCTTATCTCGTATGACTTGATTATACAGATTGTGTGTGACCCTAACCGACGCTCCTAATCCAACTACGTGTATTCAGAGATCACCCGTCAGGTGAGTTCTATGTGCCCCCTTCTATGATATGTGCAAATCATTTTAAATGTTTTGGGGCTGAATTGTATAAACTAAATGAATAAATGCTATGAATGCCAATGTGATCATACGTGATATATAAATATATATATATATATATATATGTAAATGAATTATAAACAAGGAATGAAACGTATGTTTACAAATAATGAATGAAAAAATGACTTAACGTAAATGAATGAAATCTTGCTTTATATTATATATATTGCATGTTATGAATGTATGTAAACGTTATGGACGCTTCGATGATAACGGCTACTTCGGTAGACAGACGACCACGTGACTATTTTGCAACGGGGACAAATATGTTACTTCATCAGCTAGGACGTATGGTGGCATTAATGGACGGTCGAAGCAAATGCCTTTTTATAAGTAGAACGGTTGCATAAATAATAGTTCATGTGGGAAACGGATACCTTCGGATAAACGGGCGAATGACGGCCTACGACGATAAGACAGACGACCGAAGGTTTGCCGGACAGTATAGCATAACAGATGGCCGAAGGTTTTGCCGGATGTTGTGGAGGACGAACTACGACGGTAGGACGGGCGTTTGTCTTTGTGAGTTACACAAATGAATGTTGGGCTGATCATCCCTATATGTATGACCAATGAATGTTAAAGTAAAGTAAAGTAAAGGTGAATACGTAATTATGTATTCACATATGAACGTTATTGAGACTATGATAGTGTGTATTTATATATATACTTATATATTTATATACCTATAAAGAAACGATGTTTTTACCTAATTGTCTTAAACTAGAACTCACTAGCGTTAGCTGGCTTTTAGTATACATTTCAGGTAAAAGAAGGAAGGGTCGTGCGAAGGCGTGATGGTTACCCGTCATATGACTGACATCCCCCTTTATTTATGTTAAGACAATGTTTATGTTTAATGGTTAAGACTTCCGCTGCCATGTTATGTATTTGATTGTTGGATGCTTCCGCTGTGTTTGAACGTTTTTAAATTATAATTCAGTATTAATGACTATGTTTATGAGTAAATACAACAAGTGAGGTTACCTAGAAATAGGGCCTTACAAAATAGTTGTTCGTATTTGCAGGGCTAAATCTATGATTGACTTTCATATGTAAATCCAAGAGAAGTCTTTCGTTATAATTGAGCTCTTATATGTTTAGCAAAGTTTTGAACAAATGTATGATTTGGTTTTAATGTAATGTATGGTTTTCAGTTGTATGTTAGTAAGTATAGTAGTCCCAAGTAAAAAGTTATGTAAATCCAATAAAAGTCACTCGCCTTCGTTGGCCACCACCACACACCTTGCTAGACTCGACTCACCCTCTACTTGCGGCAACAGTCGAACCCATGTAAGGGGTCATAGGCGAGTTGGTGGAGGGACACAATGATGGAGTGATGGAGAGAGGTCACGGTCGAGGGAGACGATGGTTGTTGGGATGACCAAAAGAAAAAAAGAAATACGTTTTTATAAAATCCTTAAAAATGTATCGACTTATAACATATTTTGAAGTTGCAAATAATTACGAGATTTCTTAGTATGTTTGTTTACTCTCCAAATAAGAGAGAACAAAATGTTATGAATCCGAATTATTTAGTTACTATAAGTTACTATGTTAAAAAAAACTTTTAAACTTAAAAAATAATTTACATACCCTTAAAAATCAATGGCGATACTCGGTAGTCAATCTAAAAAAAGCCACCGACCAAGGTTTCATATATACAACCCTTAGGATTTCTACATTTACAAATAATGACCCTCAACTTTCTAATTTTCAAATATACCCTCAAGTTTCTAAAGTTTCAAGTTTACCACTGAACAAAATTTTTAACTCTACCGTTCAAATTTCTAAACTCTCAAGTTTACCCCTGTAATATATATCCGCCGGCATGGGTTCGACTCAAGGGTTTTTCGTTTTTTTCTTTTACTTTTTTTTATATTTGTTTGTATTTTTTTTATATTTCTATTTTGTTTTTTACTTTGTTACTAACTCTAACGAATTTGTCGTTTCAATAATAAATATCATCTTATTTGAAAAAAATAAAAATAAAAAATATTAACTCCTATTCGTGCAACAATTTATCTATTTTTCGATCTTCAGAACCGAGTCGCGGCAAGTTCATACGCTTATTTTATGTACTTAGGGTGGAATCCCTTCAACTCCTAAGTACCCTAAGAATTACCCAATCAAAATGCGGCATGTAATGCCATGTCATTTGAACTCTAAACTACTCTAATGGGTTGCGACGGTGTTCCCTTATACCCGCCTTCACGAACCAGGCTTTTCAACGAACCAACCACGGCTTCGCGAACCCATGAAATGAACCCTTGAAGACGTTTAAGTTCCAGCGGTGTGGTCGAGTTGCCGCCCCAACCCGAACTCGAAGCCGAGCTCAACCATGTCCACCCTTAGTAATAAAGTTATAGTAATACACAATTTAATTTGATAATAAATCACTTTAAGTGTCAAATAGTAAATAACACATAACTACATAATAAATGATTCTTGCCACATCGTGTAACATAAAGGGTCATTATGGGGAACCTGGTAACCATGCAAAAGGTCCATAAAAACTTGTAAAAGTTGAACCTCTGTTTCTGAAGAAGATGAATAACATCCGATGCGGTGGACGCAAATTATCACCAAAATGGATACTCATCTTCAGCATCTTCAGCTTCGCCTTTGGCATGTTCTCCACCAACAGGTCTCAATCCATTACTCAAATCTCTATTCCCTAACAATATTATTACACTCGTTCGTTTGATCCACACCACTAATTGTTCAATTAGCTTCCTAAATCTGAAATTAGGGTTCCTGCGATGATTATGTCAACATATTTGTCCAATTTCATCAGTTCTTTGAGTGGATTTGATTTGACCGATTTGTAGGGTTTGGACTCCGCTTGATTTAGATGGAAAGGTTATGCGTAGAAGAGAACAGGAAATCGAAATTGTTACTGATGATTGTATCACAAACAAGGTTCTCACCTACATTTTGAAATTGATTTTTCCCAATTTCTGTTATTATGTTATTATATGTAGGTGTGTTAATCGGTTCGGTTAGCGGTCTGTCAGGTTTATTCTGTTTTTGATTTTTTTTAACTGTTATCCGTTAACCGAATAGAACTGTATTGGAAATGTCCTAACTGAACCGAATAAACCGATTTAAAAAAGAGTATATCTGAATAAACCGAATTCAACCAAATAAACTAAAGTGTGTTGGAAATGTGTCTAACCAAATAAAAAAAAGTATATCCGATAAACGAACCGAAAACCGAATTACAATTCGGTTTGGTATTTTTCCGGTTACTAATACGATTTGGTTTTCGGTCTTTTTTCACACCCCTAAATTTATATGATGTGATCTTGATGATTTTGATTCAGGATAGTGATTTATTGGGGGCAATTCACAGATCTGATGAAGCAATCAGGTGAATAGTTTGATATCATTACACTGCTCACATGATATAAGTTTTTGTCAATCAGTTTATTGCTCAAAAAAATTGGAACTGGTTTTCATATTTTGGGAAGTTTTCAAGCTGCAATTACAAAATTAGTTGATGTTGATTTGGATGCACAAAGTTATAATAAAAATTTAATAGATCATTTGGGTACTGTCAGGCCACTTGGAGACTCGATTTCAAGGCTGCGAATGGAGCTCCCTGGTGTCCAAAGGTTACCCGAGAAAGTTAGCAATGTCAATCTGCAAACAAACAAGACGGTTTCTGAGGACACAAGAAGGAAAAAAGCATTTGTGGTTATTGGGATTAACACTGCTTTTAGTAGCAGAAGAAGGCGTGATTCGGTTAGAGAAACATGGATGCCTAGGGGTACTTCTGTTCTTAACTGTTTGCACATGAGACAAAAAGTATATCAACAGTCAAATTTTGCCCTAAAAATGCATTTGGTCTTAAAACATCAGGACTGTTGATCAACTTTTTGTGTACTTTAAAGTGTATGCCTTGAAACACAATTTGTATAACTGCTAACCATATTTTGTGGGTTTAGAGACTAATAATGTGTGAATCTTTGACATGGACTAGGTGAAAAGTTAATTCAGCTCGAGAAGGAAAAGGGCATTGTTGTTCGTTTCATAATCGGTCATAGGTGATTCACTCTTCCATTTCTCTTTAGCGTATGTTTATGTTTTGAAAAAAATTATTCATCATTTTGACAATGAATTGTGCAAAACTTTTACTAGCAAATCTGATTACAAATAACATTTGAAGATGCATCGAGTTGTGAGGATATTTTAGTAATAATACATGATGCTAGTCGGATTTGTGGATTTGATGCACCAACTACCGTTTTAATGCAAGGTGTTAGCTTTTCATTTTCATAAGAACGATGGCTTGTTTACAAGTCTTTCATTATTTTGCAGTGTGACGTCTAAAAGCATATTAGATCGAGCCATTGACTCTGAGGAATCACAACATAGGGACTTTTTGAGGCTTGTAAGATCAAACACATTTTAGTTTCATATTGACTACCCTTAAGGTCACACTTAAAGTTATTGATATTATCATCACTGCAGAAACATGTTGAAGGGTATCATGAATTAACTGCCAAAACAAGAACATTTTTCGCTACTGCATACGCCAATTGGGATGCAAAGTTCTATGTCAAAGTGGACGATGACGTTCATGTCAATTTAGGTATATAAAGTTGCAAATTTTCATTTGGGATTTCTCATGTCATCTTTAATGTTCCTTTATTCTTGAAATTTTTAAGATAAAATTACTTATCTTCCCTTTATCATCATTTTGCAGGCATGTTAGCTTCAACCCTCGACAGGCATCAGTCAAAGCCCCGAGTCTACATCGGATGCATGAAATCTGGGCCTGTTCTATCTCAAAAGTAATTTCTCCAAATCTTTATTCCCTGTTTCTCATAAAAAAACTGCAATATTTGAAAGAATGAAGTTATATAAAGATGTTTGACTGATAGTCAAAAGTCTAAATATTTCTCTAATATTAACATACTAAGGGCATAACCAAAACAGTCCCTATGCCCTTTGTTACAAAAAGAAAATTAAGACAAATTGATGCAAGTTTAATGAGATGTAAGGCATACTTGACTTTTTGTGTTATGTAGGAATGTCAAGTATCATGAACCTGAATACTGGAAATTCGGTGAGGAAGGAAACAAATATTTTTGGCATGCAACTGGACAGATTTATGCTATTTCAAACGATCTTGCTGCATACATCTCCACCAATCAGTAAGAATCCGTTGACTTTTT
Source organism: Smallanthus sonchifolius (assembly GCA_023525975.1). Taxonomy (NCBI): domain Eukaryota; kingdom Viridiplantae; phylum Streptophyta; class Magnoliopsida; order Asterales; family Asteraceae; genus Smallanthus; species Smallanthus sonchifolius. Next base: position 2,026,761 of record CM042042.1, read on the forward strand.
TTTGTCTTTCTAAGTTGATCAATGGCTTTCAAATCTTGTTGTTCCATACAACTTTGAAAAAAAAAAACCATATAAATATAATGGTCATGTTTTGTTTAAAATATTCATTTCATAAATCTTGGTTTTGATGATATTTTTATAATGAACAAAGTATAATAGCGTCAAATGAAACCGAGTGATGCAGACAAATACTACATAAGTATGCGAATGAAGATGTGTCACTTGGCGCTTGGTTTATTGGTCTTGACGTTGAGCACATTGATGATCGAAACATGTGCTGTGGGACCCCTCCTGGTATGTACTTCTACTGCAGTTTTTGTTAGAACTAAGAAGAGAGTTGACATCAGACTTTTATGAGTCAAAGTCAACGCTTGACTATGAAAGTTTCAACTTTATGTAGAATGTGAGTGGAAAGCAGAAACAGGCAACGTGTGCATTGCATCATTCGATTGGAGTTGCAGTGGTATATGCAAATCCGTGGAAAGAATTAAAGAAGTTCACCAGAAATGTGGTGAAAATCGCTACGCACTTTGGAACCGGCCAACAATGAAAAATTGATAAGTTAATTTTGTACCAAAGAAAAGAGGGGTGAAGAACACACGGCAATCATGGAGATGACGCAGTGGATGATTTCTCTCAGGGCAGTTCTTGTAAGTCCCCCATACAAACATAGAACACTCCTGTAAAAACTGTCCCAAGAAAAAAAGTCCACTTTCTATTTCTGTTTTCCAAGATCCAACGCTCCTGCTCTTCAAAAGAACTTTCAATTTTACCCTCAAAATGTTTCTATTTTCACATTCTTTTATCAAATGCACTTATTATTTCTTAACAAATTCAAACAAAACATTCATCTGAGTTTGAAATAAAAAATAACAGACTTGACACTCAAAAGTCAAAAGTGGACTTTTTGGTTAGATTAGCATTACCTTTACATATTTATGAAAAGAAAGTAGGAATGGTCATTTGTAGGAGTTTTTTTGTATGGAAGGTTGTAATTTTCAATTTTGAAAATTGAAGTTTACTATTTATAAGTTATATATATGTTGTTAACAATACAAGTCACATAGCTCAATAACATGTATATATTTATATATTTTAAAGTTAAAATAAAAGAAGTACTAGTTGCAACACCACTCTTTCAGATGTTGAGACCCACCAAATATGGGTATTAACTGATATAACCCTCACAATAAAGATTAAAAAACCGCCAAATGTACGTACAAATGACTCATAATTATATAACAAAACATAACCGTACAATATCAAAATGGCAAGATTTAGCTACATGTTACTTCTACCGCAAGTTTCTTCATCACTCCGGGGCAAAGTTCTGTGTTGAAGTTCTCTTTGGTTAATTCCACTATGCACTCGTTCTTATTCAAGCATAGCTGCACGGACAATGAGATAAATGAAACCACAATAAGACTCGGAACACAAATCATTTCTGAATGAAGATGCATGCCAAAGCAAAACCAGTTGGCATCAGTACTATTAACATATTGACTGCAAAAGTGACTGATTTACCTTTTCAACAATAGAGGTGGAATCAGGATCATGGCAATCTCCAACTGCATATGATTGGCAAGTCCCGGTAGGAGTTCCATAGCTAGCAAACTTGAAAGAGGAAATTTGTGTGTTCATTGGGCATTTTAACTCCAAACTTGCTTTGTTCTTTTGCAGGTTGTTGGTAACAAAAGAGGGGTGATCTTCAGCTACATGACCACAGAGAGTGGATAATTTCCGTCTTGAGAACCTAATCTGAGTTGGGTCTCCACCTTTTTCTTCAAACATCACCAAAACGTTGCCCGATGGCTTGAACCAAGATCTTGGAACATGGTACCTAGGATGACAATGTCATTAGAAGCAAAAATAATAATAATAACCACTGAGTAGAGGTGGTAGTCTCAACACAGGTTGACTTGGGTTATGTTATATTTCTAACGGGTCAAAACAAAAATTACTCAAAAGGAAAGGAGACAAGTGAAATGGGTCGAAAGTCACTAAAACTATATTTTTAAGGCATACAGGCTACTATATAGTTCTATTCAAGAAACTAATTTTAATAGTAATCATATGTAGCGCACATATAATTTATAATCTTTTGTTTTGATAAAGGTAGACAAAAATTTTCGAATCAAGTATCCGTTTTGACCCAAACCCATTTTGACCCGTTACCTAAAATGTCTATTTTGACACCTCTTATCATTTAGATGCATCTTTTTATCATTTCTAAACATATGTAATTTTGAATTTTATGGTCAAAGGAACTAAATCAGCACATCAAGATTGACATGAAAACTTTCAAATGTTGCAAAATATTGATGTAATTTTTATGTGAGTAAAGGAGTAGCTTGAAAGTGATACTGCAAGTCAGCTTCTTTGTAATAAAGTTGTACTTCTTTGCTATATTATTGTCTATAACTATCAGTTTTCTTCTTGTATTTATCGTACAAAGAGAGATTGTTAGTTTCTTACCATCTTTGTGTCGGTTTTCCGCACCCTGTATTGCATTTATCAGGGTCAAACTTGCCTCTATAATCACACGTTTTAACACACTTATCACGTGGAGCCTTTCGGGGCCAATATCTTCCAATTTGTTCCCCATTTAGCCATGCCAAGCCCTTTCCCATATGAACCATGTCTAGTGCAACGGGTTCATTTCCAGGTGGTGCATCCACAACAGCCTACACGATTCAATAATAGTAAAACAGAATTGAGAAAGTGATCTGAAATGGCTGAAACTAATGGATCCTAAGCATTCTTCATACAGTTGCATACCTTGTACCATGTCAATGGCTGGTTTTTAGGTGGCTCAGAAACCCTAGTCCACTTCACATTTTTTGAAGCATCTGTATCGTATAGACTTAGATGCTCTCCTTCTAAACATATCTGCAAAAAGCCAGAAAGAAGAGAGTCAAACCCAATATTTCAAATTTGACCAATTTGACTATCGAAAGTCAAATGTTAAGACAGAGGAGTGCACCTTGTAGGTCCATTTGGTGTTAGATAAGTCCATAGTTCCATTCTTTAAACCTTCAAGTATCACACTGGTTAAACCAGCTCCAACCCATTCGTAAAACGATCCTGCGTTCTATTAAACGGGACCCACAATCATGTTCGTATTTCTTCTCACATCATATAAATACAAATGAGATACATAAACCAAAAACTTACTTGGAGGCCTACAGTCATGCTCAAAATAGCAATGTCGTTCTTCCCCGCCTTCAAAGAAACCGGACCTTTAAACTTGAAGGGTGAAACGGTACCATTTCCGGATGCGCTAACTGCGACCAAGTAAATAATGCAAAAAGTCAATGAGGAAAGTTTGACTTCTTGATAACAAGTTTGACTTCCAAATAATGTATCTTAAGCATACAACCTTGAAGTATGCCATTGACAAAGGCATGGAGGGCATGTCCCTTTGACTCAATGAGGAGTGCTGGTTTCTTTCCTTGCTTTAAAAACTCTTCATTCTCATCAACAAATATGCTGCAAAAAAAATGTTGCCTTAGTTTTGACTTTTATGAGTCAAAGTTCTTTTAGATATTTGACTAATAGTTGAGTATTTTAACTGCTTTCAAAATACAAAGACAATATCTTTACATACAGACAAACCTTGTTGTATGCCAAAGGTAATCAGTAGTATCTTTTGTGGTATTGATGTGATCCACAAAACCGTTGATAGTAAAGTCAGCTTCTCCCCAAATCCCGGCTTTCTCAACATATATTTCCCAACTAAGTGCTTTCAAGTCTTTATTCGGTGACGCCATTGAAGGTTGCAGTAGCTCGGGTACCATTTTAATGGTGGAAGTTTGAGATCCAACCTATTTTGAAACGTGTATAACGTTAACTTTGACTTTTAAGGTCAAATAAACTTCTTTTGAATCCTAAAATTCGAGCACAACTATCGTTCTGTTTCAACTAATTCTATACCGTTTAGTATAGTGATATATAAGCTCTCCAAGCCTTAAAATCTATATCTCTTGAACACAATTCCTAAGTGTCTAACCCTTTTTTTATATAGCAGGTTTGACGCTGAAAAGTCAATCATGAAAAAGAAGTTACCTTGGCGGTATTGAAGACTACATTTTTGCAGTCAGGAAGAATGCTCACTGACCATGCTGGCAGTGTATATGAAACATTCCGAAACTGTACCGTTTTCTCATTTTTGTCGTCTAAGTTGGCGATAAAAGCAGCACATGATCCTGATTGATCTTCATAGACATCAGCCTGTAATTTGAAAAAGAACGCGCAAACATCACATCAAAGATGATAGAACATGAAGAGACTGGGGACTCATATGAGCTAATTCAATAGTTGAAGGTTAAAAAGTAAAAATTTTCACGGGTAAAGTACATTTAATCATTTATAAATGAAAAACTAGCATATAAATGTCTAAAAGGGCAATGCAACAGTTTTAGAAAGAGTGGAATCTTGTGGAATAAGGTCATTAGAATCAATAAGTTGTCATAGTAACAATGGGCAAATAGGTAATTTCGCTTGAAACAACGAACCTCTTGTTTAGAACCAAGATGAACCAAGGTCGGTTTGTTGTTCAACAGTGCACGTTCACACAACTTTATAGCCCGATGTAGCTCCTTAAGGTGTCCCCATTTTGGAAACCTTGGTAACCCTACACCCCATTTCAAGAAAACAGTCAAACACATTATTCAGAAAGTCAAATGAGCTTACTTTTGGTTTCATAATTATTATGAATGCATTATATTGTTTGAAGAAATATCCCCTACTAAATGAAGAGAACCAATGGTGATAAATATGTAAAAGATATATATACTCTTTATAAGTATGTGAGATACAAGTTTGACATTCAAAGTTAAAGTCAAAGTCAAAAGATCATATTAAAGAATTTCATGAGCCAAGTAGCTAACCATATTCATCAATTGGCGCATCATAATCATAACTGGTGGTGATAAATGGTCCACCAGAGGTACGTCCAAAATTCGTCCCACCATGATACTGAACTCAAAAAGTCAAAGTCAAAGTCAAAGTCAAACACATGGAGAAATTATGCAGGATATTAATACTAACAACTGCATTAATGAATTAATAACTCATCAAAACAATACCATATAATAGTTATGCACGCTTCCTCCTTTTTGGAAAAATCGAGCAACAGCATACGCAACATCTTCCGCGGGCCGATGGGGATCTCTGCCTCCAAATGTCTTGAACCTACGCCACCATAACAAATATTAAAATACTATTCATATTGTGAAATCAACATGTTTGTAAATTGATAAGAAATATAAGAGTTAGATACCATCCTGGCCAATTCTCAGTCCAGATTTTAGGCATGGTTGGATAGCTTGGCTTGAAATCATCACAGTAAAATGAATTACAAGTATTGATCTGTACAGAATACATAATGGTCAAATGGGCCACGAGTATTGTCGCGTTATATGCATAAGGCGTGTGGGACCCATACCACTTGCTCTGGAGCATCCCATTGCTGACACATTATCCACGGTACACCTGTGTTTTGAGAAAGAGCCATTTTAGCTGCCCATTGAGTGTATGATTTCCCACCTTTGCCGTATGCAGCTTCATAGTATCCATACTCGTTTTCCACCTAGAATAAGTCAAACAAAAAAAGTTACTTTCAGAAATAAAAAAATTCATATAGTCGTATCATCATATGGTGTTAAATAATCTTTGACTTCAAAAGTCAAAGTATGTTTTTAAGCAAATGAAACCTTGTTTGATCTTTACTTGCCTGAGCTAAGATAATGGGACCTCCCTGTGATGCAAAAAACTTATCTTTCTTCATCATATTCACAATGAGAGTTGTGAAGTTCTGCATGTAATGCTGCATTTTTCACCAACAACACACATTTATTGTGAATGTAAAGAACTATAATCAGTTGGTTAAAGCCGGTGACAGTTAGGTGATTTTGCATTTATCTTAACAATCAGATTTCTCATGAAATTTAGAAGAAAACAGTAACCAATTTCACACCTTGAAAGGCTCATTGTCGGTTCTGAAGACGGTCCCAGGCACATAATGTAACCAAACAGGTATACCGCTGAATATTTTACATTAACTCGTTAGGAATTTAACAGATATTACCTTTTACGCATAAAAAACACGATAATGATGAAATTAAATAAAGAAACAATTGTCATGGACACACCCAAAGTTCCATTCTGCAGCAACGAATGGGCCAATCCGAAGAATCAAAAGCATACCAGCATCCTGAACTATCTTCACAAATTTTGGTAGATCATACCTTCCACCAAAGTAGTACTAATAAAACCACATCAAGAACAGCATTCAGACAGTTTAAACAACCAATTTTGACTAACTGAAAACGTCAAAAGCGGCTCATTTTGCAATGTGGAAAATTCTAAAATGACACTCACATTGCCTGGTGATGGTTCATGTCCATTCCAGAATACATATGTTTCAATCACATCTACACCACCTTCTTTTGCAGTTTTTACCAATCCAGGCCACATCTATGAACACAGAAAGTTGTATAGTTATGTGATCATGGAATTATGTAAAGCTTCTCATTTTCAAGGAAAAACTTAATCTTTTTGAAGAATATGATTCAAATTAGCATATCAAGATGAAGAAACCGTAAAAAGACTTGATCTTTTTGAATAATCTGATTTAAGAAAGCACATGAAAATATGAAATTGAATAAACAATAAAGCTATAGTTTCATTTTCATGTAAACTTTTAGGTAAAGATGTTAACTTCCCGTATGATTACACAAGGAAAATCAATATAATTCAACATTATATTTTTAACTAGTTAGATTGTCTTGTAGAAGTGTTTTGACTATTAGTCAAATGTCAAAATGCCCTCCAATAACAACAAAACACAAGAATCTTAAGGAAGCATAAGTGTGTCATTCTAGTTTAGCAAATTGTAAAATAGACAATAATTAGCTTCCCTCAAACACATAAAAACTTCTCTCATTCTCCACAAATAATTGGAATATGTTGAATCAGACTAAAATTTAGAGAATAATTTTTACTGCTTATAAACTCTTGCATTCACTCAATCCAAAATACTTTACATAAATAGAGAAAAAAAACCTTACTCCTAAATAAAATGAAAATAACTTATCCACTAATCCATAATCTAGACACACTAAAAACAATGAAAAACATGTGCCTAAATTAAACTTTCTAATGACTTGACCTATCCAAACAAACCCGCAAATTCAGCTCCATGACCCGTACCCATCAAGATTAACCCTATATAATAAAGAGTAAAAAAAGATATCTATAAACCCCTAAATTTTATAAAAAAAACCAATTAAAGTATTAACTTTAGCTAAAGAAGTAGTGTTAATAAGTTCACTTTCCTTGATCAGCCAACACAACTAAACACATTATATGTCAAAAAACTAATACATCAACCAATTACATCACTTCCCATTTTGCTCACAATATACTATTATTATCAACTTTAAAACTGTTAGGTCATTGAAAAGAAACAATAAAATCCCCAACCCAAATAATCAAAACAGATAAAAACCCCTTTATGATCTGATTCATCAACAACCACAACAATATTTCAAGAAATTCCCAACTCGAATAAGCAAATACACAATCAAGAAACCCAAATCAACATATCCTCAAATTCCAAAATCTTGATGAAAATTAAGCTAAATTTATGAACTTTAAAATGGTGGGCAGTCTTACAGCAGGAACACTACGAGGGTAATGAATAGCAGCTGAAATAAGAAGCTTTCTTTCACCATCAATGATGAGTGACCGGCTATCATAGGTCACATTGTTAGCTGCCTCTGCAAATGGCAAAATGTACAAGCACCCAAAGCAGAAGAGAACCAGCAGAGTACAAACAGATGAAGCCATTGAAGAATGGTTCACTATCTTGCTGAAAGCTTGAAGCTTTTTATTTGCAAAGATCTGATACAATTATTAAACTTGCACATGTGTGTGTCCGTTTTTTCAAATAATTTTCTTGTTTTGGTGAGATGAAATCAGGGTTAAAAAAGAAACAGGAGTTGGATGGGAGACACGTGGCTTGATCTGAGAAGGTGAAGTGGTGTGGGGCCTGGTGCAAGGACCAACCGGCAGCTATATTTATCACCATTAGTGTGTGTTTTTGGTGAGAGAGAGAATGGGAAGAAGGGTTAAGATACAGAAAGATTGTTCAGATAAACAGCTCATGTGGTCTGTGAGGTTGAATTTGATGACGGTGGTCGTCAGAGATTTTGCTGATTTAGGGGCAGGATTTTGGAAACAATAAAATAAAAGATATTACAAAGGGGCACGTCTCTGAACGTTCAGCTAATGATATGTAACTTCATTTATATTCGTTTCTTTAATAAATGAATGAATATAAGTTACAAACGAAGAAATTTTGTTTGATTAGTTAAATGCTTGAACACGAACAAAGGCCGTGTTTGTTTAGTAGTGTTTGATTATTCGTGACCGTTCGGTAATTTATTCGTTTATGTTCGTTTGTATTATTTTATGTTCATTATATTGTTTAACAAACAAACATAAAAATTCATTTCCTTAACAAAAGAGCACGAACACAAAATTCTGTTCGGTTATGTGTTTGTGAACCGTTCGGTTGTCCGATAAAAGCTTAACGAGCATGAACGTCTTGTTTGGTTCAGTTCGGTTCATTTACAACCATAGGGGCACGTATCAGAACCACCACGCTTAATATGTACATCAACATGCCTGTCATGTTATATGGGTTGTATGACTTTATTAATGGTTACATCAGTCATTTCTCTTCTTTATTAGTGAAACACATCATACGTGTCATATGATAGGGTGAAGTTTTGTGAGTTATTTTTGTCACAATAATATGTTTGAAACATTTTGAAAGTCTAGCTTTAAGAAAATCTATTTTTTTTATGCATAGAACAGAAGTGTAGTCATGATTCACCGTAAACAAGAGAGTACTCTTACCTAACTAAGCATCTAAGAGCATCTCTAGCCATCTCAACATCCGGACACACCACCTCAACACATATCTCCTTTCTCTCTCCTCTCTCCCCCTCCCTCACATTTCTTGTTCACTCACGTCTGGAATTCCGGAAGCTCCCTCTCTCCATGAACCACCTAGATGCCACATGGGGTTCGCATGAGGAAAAAACCCTATGTTGGAGGTGCTCTAATAGATAGCTTTGTGCTTATGGTAGGAATTCTGGGTGATTTGTGTATTTGTAATTGCCTAGATTATCTGATAATCGCTTAAGAGTTTGCTTTTAGATTGAACTATTTCCGGGGTATACACATAATTCAATCGGATAAGTATAAGAGTTTCAACAACGAATATGTGAAAGTATGTTAAGAATTTCGTATGTTTGATACTGACCAAAACGCATATGTATATGGGGTAAACATGTAAACAGATACACTTGAACGTTATGACGGTTATTGGCTAAAAATCACCACCACTGTCTATCCATAACTACTAATTCATTCTCCTCCTGAGAGGCAATCAACTACGGAGGAACAATCTACTTTAGAGAGGCAATCTATTTCGGAGGAGTAAACTAGTCAGCATAACCAAACTGGTTCGGAGGACCATCATTTTCTTATACCCAGCCACGGGCGATGCGCTTTGGACCCCACTAGGCTGTCGTTCATAGGACCTTGCTAACCAGGGGCGCTGACCTCGAACCCCTATTGTTCAGTGGGCTTCGCCTCCTTGATACAAGAAGGTGTTTTTAGCACTAAAAGTCATAAGATTATCAAACAAGTGTGCATTCCACTAGGGATGAGCATAAAAACCGATTAACCAAAAAAAACCAATTAATCAAACTCGGCTAAAACTGAAAAAAAACCCCGAACTGAATTACCAATATGGTTATTCAGTTAAGTTAATGGTTAGACAAATTAAGAATTCGGTTATAACCAAAAACCCTGATTTAACAGATTAAATCATAAGCCAATTTATATGAGCCAATTACTTTATAAGCCCAAATTAATTTATCGTTGTGTGAATTTGTTGTTGCTGCTCCGAATAAAAAACTGAAACTCAACAAAAAATCCAGTTCGGTTAGATTCGGTTATAACCGAAAACCGAACCTAATGGTTAATTCAATTATTCGGTCCAGGTAAGCTGTATTTGAATTCGGTTCGGTTCGGTTAACGGTTAAGACTAAAAAAACCTTAACCAGATTAACCGTTAACTGAATCGATGAACACCCCTACAATCCACACTTACCAACATGTTTAATATCCCTTGGCTGCAAATCAAGGCTCTCATTCTCGGCGTGTTTGCATGAAGACTTCGCAAGTTGAGTTTTGAGACACGAGTTTAAGGTTGGTCATAGCCCACAAATAACTATTTATATTTTCAAACGACAAACATAATGACAATAGTTACTTGACATCTTATGCCGCGGCTTCCTTCTTTCAACCGATGGTTTGAATTTATGATGAAATGTGTTTTCTTCCTTCCTTCTATCTATTGTTAATTTCAAAGAAAAAAAAAAACTGTCCTAATTATTCATAATTGATGTGTCCTTTAGGCTTTGACATGATTACATACATACCATTTTACTTCCTACAAATACAAATAGGACTCTAAACATACTTTCTAGTATTTACAAACTTTACTCATACTAATATTTAGTTTATTATTTCAATAAAATACAAAGGCAGCTCTCAAGCTGCTCGCGGCGATGCGAGTGCGTGAAATGCACCATCAAAACACCACATCATCGTCCAATCTGCACATGTGCGTGTGCGAGTTTGAATTGGGGTGCTTTGCATCCTTAGGTTCCTCACTTGTTCCCTTGGCATGTTGACGATTGTTCATATCAAAATTCAAGTGCTTGTTTATTTCAATCATTATGGATAATCTCGTGATAGTAACGTAGTGGTTATCACACGTATAACTAGGATTTAACCCGGATACACAAAAAGTATTTTGATCGATTTGAAAATGTCTTTGATTTGGTGTTTTACAAAACTCTGATCGATCTACATATTTGAAATTGCGGACTGAAACAATTTTCTGGATCATTTCGCTCTGAGACCATGTAAAAACCTTAAAACAAGTTTCAATCTACTTGTAAAATACTAAGATTGAATATTATACTCAAATCGCAAACAATTAAACTTTTTAGCCATTTGAAACATTGAGGACTTCTACAAAACTGAAGATTTTTGTTAGCTATTTAAGTTATTAAGCCATTTAAATAATTAAATTACGCTTAGAACTAATTTTATAAACATGAATAAATAATATTAAGTTAGCCTTAAACATAAATTCATGCGGGCATGTCAGTTTAGTTTTCTTGGTTATGGAAGTCAACTTATTGACTATTCCTCAATTATTGAAAGAATGAGTGACAATTACATTTTTTATTATTATACTTCACAAAAAGAACCTTGTATGAACAACACGGGATTTTTCAAACCCTTTAAAAAATAAATAAATAGTTAAGGATATCGATATAAATAGAGCTTCAAAAATCCTATAAACATATCTACAAAACTTAACATGTTCTTTGTAATGGAGTCTAAACTCTCTTTTCCTCTTTCATGTATTTTATTACTTTTTCTCTTTGTTTCACCTGTCTTTTGCCATTTTCAGTACTCTCATCTACAACCAAATGAGGTGCTAAATAATAGCACACATCCGTCACCTTTCGGGTTTCTTAAAAACATGCAAGGATGTCGTAAGGGTGAGAAAGTTAAAGGTATCCATGACCTTAAACTCTATCTTAGTCATTTTGGATATCTAAACTACCAAAACTACCCTAATGTCACAAATCCTGAAGAAGATCATTTTGACGAGGAGCTTGAGGCGGCCATCAAATCATACCAAGTTTATTACCATCTCAATGCCACTGGAACGCTTGATGCACCAACGGTATCCAAGATGGCCATGCCTCGTTGTGGGTTTCCTGATAAGGAAACTCATCAACATAGTGATAAATCTTTACATACTGCTTCTCATTATCGATTCTTTCCTGGTAGACCAAAATGGCCCAAGGGAAAAAGGCATCTAACCTATGCTTTTGGATCACGTTTCCCTACCCAATTCATGCCACCTGTTGCACGAGCTTTTAAAAAATGGGCCACTGCTTCTCGATATTTCACATTTTCAAGAGCTAAAACTTATCGAGGTGCTGACTTAAAGATTAGCTTTGCACGTCGAGCCCATGGAGATGGGGGCCCCTTTGACGGGCCTGGTGGAGTGTTAGCCCATGCTTTTGCCCCTACAGATGGAAGGTTGCACTATGATGCAGATGACCGTTGGGTGGTTGGAGCGGTCCCAAACGCTTATGATATTGAGACTTTGGCATTACATGAAATAGGACACCTACTTGGGCTTGGTCATAGCCAATATCAAAATGCAATTATGTGGGCTACCTTTAGGGCAGGGGTAACAAAAGGATTAAACTCAGACGACATCCGAGGGCTTAGAGCTCTATATGGTATTTAACTTGTTCTAAAATCAAAAGGTGATTTTGTGCTTTTAGTGTTCTCGCAAGTGAAAATGGAATAACGAATGATGATTATTGCTAAGTCAAAGTGTTTATTTTTCTTTATGTAACAATATTGAAGAGCGTAGTGTGTGATGGTTGTGAATTTTGTTCAAGGCGTTGGTTCTAATCTATATCTATACTATATAGTAAATAAAGGGTTTTTTTTTTCATATCACGTGTTGTCTTCATATTTATTTTCATCATTTTTTTCATACTGGTACCGAATTTATGAAAAAGTAGGTACCGGTACCCAATTAGCAGAAGACTTAATTCATTGGTACGGTATCGGCACAATTAGTAGAAGAAGACTTAATTTTATTAGATTTTGTGAAAGAAAATGTTAATCTAAATCCTATGTTATTACTGATTTAAAAAAATTATAAAAAATTAAACCTCTAAATCTTATGAATTATAATGAATTAGTTAAATTTAATTATAAATAATGTATTTAAAAATGAAGTTATTGGTCTACCAAAAGGTATCCTACATTTAATATTTAAAATTTAAAATGATAAGAAATATGACAACGTTTAAATGGTATTTAATCAATTTACCAATCTAAAAAAATCAATTAAAATAGATAATTGGAAATGTTTAAGACGGGAAATAAAGATCTATATGCTCTAGAATAATGACACGTGTCATCTCAAAATATTTATTTATTATAATTGATAGATTTATGACATATTATATAGTGTGTTAATTTTTTTTTGAACGGCCAACAAACATAGAATTGTCTAGGTACTCCGTACGGGGTGACCCATTGACAAAAGGCCACCGCCAGCTGGCCCAACCCAGTCGTACGGAGCCCTTAAGCGCCCCAAGTTATCTCCAGTTCCGGGGAAAACCCACCCGCCCGAAAGCCCACTGGTGGTAAAACCCGGACGCCCTCGGGATCGAACCGGAGATCACAAAGATCCAGGTCTTCCTTCATTGAGGCACCATGCCCCTTCCCAAAGTGATGCTAGTGGGGTACATAGTTTGTTAATACAAGTTTTAGAAACGTTATATAGTTATTTTTTTTAAATGTTTTATAAAAAGAATGAAATAAATGTTCAAATTATAAAAATGTTTTATAAACAAACCTAGTTTTTAATTAAAAAATCATTTTATAAAAATAGTTATATAAATCATTATTATTTAATAGAAGAGAGATGAGAAAAACAAAAATAAAAAAAACAATTTAAAGAAAATTGTATAATTAATAGGAGAGAGAGACGAGAAAAAATGTTGAGGTTGTACATGAGAATGATAACTGTCCAATAAAACTTTTATTTATTATATAGTATAAATATAGATATAGATTTATTACATTTTTTTAAATATGTTTTATAAAAAGAATAAAAGAAAATTTCAATTTATAAAAATGTTTTATGAACAAACCTTCTTTTTTAAATAAAAAACATTTTATAAAAAATTATAAAAATCATTGTTATTTATTATTAGAGAGAGGCGAGAAACAAAAAAATTTAAAAAAAAAATAATTAAATGAATTTATATAATTAATAGGAAAGAGATGCGAGAAAAAACCAAGAATACACAAATAAGTGAAAAGTGTTATACTAAAACGTTTATTTATTATAGAGTATAGATTACTATTAATATTCATCAATTCACTTGAATGTATACTTTTTTAACAATATTTTTTTTATCCTATATACCACGTAACCTGGATTTGAACACAAATATTTTTGTATGAGAAAATCATTAATAACACTAGTCCACAACAAGGTCACGGACACTTTGGAACTTGGATATAGATAACGTTATGGAACTCCAATTAGAAATTTTAATATTTTTGTCAATATGATTAGTTTTGAGATTATAATAAAATTCGATTTATTTAAAGAAGAATCACTAATAATATCCGTTGCCCTCGTAATAAATTGTAATAAATAACCCTGTTTTAATTTTATAAAGTCTGATGCCTTTTTATCATTTACTTTTGTAAGTGATTAATTTATACTTTCAAATTAATATGATTTAATAAATACATAAATCAATGTAAACAATCAATGATAAAGTAAATATTATATATAAGTGTATATATGTATATATTACCGATAAAACAGTTTTAAGACGAATGATTAATGTTTTGAATATGCTTAGTTAAAGTTCTTACTTTATTTGAAAAAACATTAATAAATTCATGAAATTAAATAACTTTTTAGCTATATAAGTTTCCAGGCTATTTATGTAACAGAAATACTTTTAAATTTTATTATTTATAAACATAAACATGTAATATTAATATCGTGTTATAATTTTTTAATAGTAAGCAATATGTAAGTTAGAATTTGAAAGAAAATTGCCATAAAACATAATAAATTCATGCGGACAAGTCAGTTGAATTTCCACGACTATGAAAGTCAATTTATTGACTTCTTGTCAAATATTGAGACTAAGTTATAATTAGATTTTTTTAAGTATTATACTAAACATAATGAATTTCAACCCTTTTCAGTGAATTTAAAAAAAAAATGAAAAAGTTAAGCATATCGGTATAAATAGAGCTTCTAAATGCTATAATAGTGTCTCGAAATTTTGAACTTATATTTTGTAACGATGTCTAAACTCTCTTTTCTTTTTTCTTATATTTTTCTTTATGTTTTACCTGTCTTTTTGCATTTTCGGTACCCTCATTTACAACCAAATGAGCTAATAAGCAATAGCACACATCCATCACCTTTCGAGTTTCTTAAAAACGTGCAAGGGTGTCGTAAGGGTGAGAAAGTAAAAGGCATCCGTAATCTTAAACTCTATCTAGCTCATTTTGGATATCTAAACTACCAAAACAACTCTAATGTAACAAATCTTGAAGGAGATCATTTTGATGAGGAGCTTGAGGCGGCCATCAAATTGTACCAAGTCTATTACCATCTCAATGCCACTGGAATGCTTGATGCGCCAACAGTGTCCAAGATGGTCATGCCTCGTTGTGGGTTTCCGGATAAGGAAACTCATCAACATGATGATAAGTCTTTACATACAATCTCTCGTTATAGATTCTTTCCCGGTAGACCAAAATGGCCTAAGGGAAAAAGGCATCTAACTTATGCTTTTGGATCACGTTTCCCTACCCAATTCATGCCTCCTGTTGCACGAGCTTTTAGAAAATGGGCCACTGCTTCTCGATATTTCACATTTTCTAGAGCTAAAACTTATAGAAATGCTGACCTAAAGATTAGTTTTGCGCTCCGAGACCATGAGGATGGGGACCCCTTTGACGGGCCTGGTGGAGTGTTAGCCCATGCTTTTTCCCCTACAGATGGAAGGCTCCACTTTGATGCGGATGAACGTTGGGTAGTTGGAGCGGTTCCACATGCTTATGATGTTGAGACTTTGGCTTTACATGAAATAGGACATCTACTTGGGCTTGGTCATAGCCAATATCAAAATGCAATAATGTGGGCTTCCTTTAACTTAGGGGTAACAAAAGGATTAAATTCAGACGACATCCAGGGGCTTAGGGCTCTATATGGCATTTAGTTTGTTCTAAAAATGAAAAAAAAAAAAAAAACAAAAGAATGGTGATTATTTCAAAGAGGAAGTGTGTTTTTCTTCATTGTGACATGAGAAAAAACATTGTGTGTGATGGTTGTGATTTTGTGAAGGCTTTGGTTTTATTTCCGAATGTCTTGTTCTCAATAAAATTTGTTTGTCTTATGCTTTTTTTTTCCCTCTTTCATAAATAACAAACATGCCAATCGTTTTGTTAGGGAAATGATATGCTTGCTTAAGTTTCTATTCCTCCCAAAATATTCAAAAATACATTTCAGTCCCTAAAGATTGTAATGAAATTATAAAAATACAACAAAAATCAACATAATATGCTCGTTAATTTGAAATATGACATGTGTAACTCGCAATACTTTCAACTATTTTCACATTGGTAGTTCTTGTACATTAAAGATTTAACAATTAGGGAAACTTTATAAATAAAATACATGTATTTAGGTGTGTTAATATTTGTTTGTAAATGAACAAATATATATGTATTTCTTAATATTTGACTATGGGTCTTTATCGAATCAATTTTCTCAAATTGGGATTTTTTTGAAAGTGAATTTGAATACGGATCAAATTCTAGTTATATTTCTTATATCCGATTCGAATTCTGGTTAATTCGAACAAAATGAATTAAGAGGAAAAAACGTAAACTGCAACGAGACTCGAGACTTGAGACAAGAGACGATTAGATCTTCTAGTTTGATTTTTTACTTCAGTTTAGTTAAGTTTGAAACCCCCAACTTCGTAACTCGAATCGAAACTGGAATCTGAATTCAAATTGTTCTATGCTTCATCATTTTCTTGGATATATTAATCTTATCATCAACAGATTATCAAATATTACAATAATTTTTTGTTACGAATTTGCATTTACATTTACACGGAGATTATTGCTTTAGAGGAGGAGCAAGTTTTTTTTATATGCAACCATTATATCCTCTCAATAATTTTATTAAATCCTCCAAAAGAAATTTAGAAAAATACTTTGATGCTAAAATTTGTACATTGATACTATAGAGTTACCGTTTAACTAACTATGAGCAACGAATCGTAAACAATGCATAGATATTTGTATATTTTGCATTAACTAAGATTCATAAGATTGTTATGTAACTCTTTGCTTAATTCTTTTTCTAACTATCACTATATTTATCAAACATCTCATCATGTAAACATATATTATACGATTCTTTCGGTTCTTAATTTAAAGTTTATTTTGTATTAAACACATCTTATATACTACAATATTTAATTTTTTATCAAATTATTTTTATATATGGTAAGGAAGAATAGCTTGATATCAATTGTCAATGTCACAAAGTCATTCAAAGAACAATTAATTTAATTTGTTTACCTTTTTTAATAATCATGATATTTGATATTTTTTTTTGAAAGGCATGATATTTGATATTTGATTGGATACTGTACATGGTTTGAGTTCATTGTCATAATTATTTAAACTTGTAATTATGTCTATTTGCCGTTTAAAAAAAAGTAACTAAGGCTATTTATTTAAGATCATCTTATATGATATTTCGTTGACAATTCGTTTACTAAAAATGTTTATTCATTAATCAAATATGTAAAACATATATCCAATAAACCTTGCTAAGTTTGATGCATTTAATATGGTATCAAATGTTCGGACTTTTATCGAATATTATTTTAAAACAAAATTTATATAAGGAAAAATTACTAACTCTATTAAACTCTATCAAAGACCAACCTCATGAATGAATACTGCAAGCAGCTTAATTTTTTTTAATTTTAATCCTAACTTATTTATAATTTACGTTTTTAACTAGTTTAATTATGTATTAATTTCGTTTTTCTATAATAACTTTCATTTGTTAATTTTTATAAACAGAATGCGCCGTTGATTTAATTTTTATTTTTTCAACGTTTCGATATATCTTTTTTTAAAACGGAGTTGTATGCAAAATCGAGTATTTTTTTATCGTAGCCCATAGCGACTGTCGTTGTCGTTATAGTACCGTAACGACCCAAACCTATTATGAGCGAACATTATTGCCTGTATAGGTGTTATAGGAACCGGTGTCAGTATTCGCTTATGTTCTTCGACGGCCTGAACAGATAACTCCCAAACTCCTGTCACGGGGCGTTAGCAAAACACGACCATACTCCCGCGACGAGGGGCAGATATTCGTCTATACAAGCTTATTCAACTCTTTTATGTTCTACGTCGATCCATCCCGTCATGAAGCGCGGGGCCGAGAACCAACTAGTTGATTACAAAACACCAAGTTAATCCAAAAGAAAAAATATCAAATCTAAATCATTTTTTTTATAATTTGTGGTTTAAATTTTTATATTTCTTACATAAAAATATGTATGTTTATGTACATAAAAAACTAATTTTTTTTTATTGTTTTTACCTATTTAAACATTTACCTATAAATGTGTAGGTTATGTGTATTGGCAATTATATTTTATATTATTTATGTGAATATGTATAAGCTAGAGCTAATAGAGTTCTGTGTAACTTCACATTATTTAAAGGGTTTATTTTAATAGAATAAACATCGAATCATTATACCATAAACAATTTTATGGTATCAGAGCCAAAACCTTGGTTGTGTAAACCGTCGTCGTCAGCCATCACACCACCGTCGACTTCCATTACCGCCAACGTCTTTTCTTCTTGTTTTTTTTCTTATTCCACACCAATGGTTGACATGGGCAAGAATATTGATGATGATACGAATTCATCTGTAAAAACCCTACATCCTGTTTAGACCGTCACCAACATCCAAAACCAAGTTAGGGTTCTTGACGTGACTAAAGTCACATATTCTTCATGGGTCAAGCTTTGATGTGTACATGCCAAAGATTACAAGGTCCTAGATCACACTGATGGAACCGCACCACCTGATTGCACCGACGAGGCCTACAATTTGTGGATCAAAATCGATGCAATCATGCTTCAATGGATCTATGGGACACTTTAAGGCGATTTACTAGTTAGGGGTCTTGAGGATGATACTACTGCTAGAGAAACTTAGATCAAGATCCAATACATCTACTTGAACAATTATGGTGCACGAGCTGCTGCCTTGGAACATGAGTTTACAAATCTGACACTCACCGCTTGTTAATCCATGGATGAATATTGTCAGAAACTCAAAGACATCGCTTATCAATTAACTGATGTTGATAGCCCGGTTAGTAACTCTCGCATGGTTCTTCAATTAGTCAGAGGTCTTCCCCTAGGGTTCGACACTATGGCATCATTCATCAGTCAAAGCTCACCGACATGGGACACCGCCCGCAACATACTTCAATTGGAGCAACATTATATATATGCACGTCACCGGTCTTTTAAGGCGGCGGTGAGGGAGGGGGTGGAGAGAGATTGTGGAAGTCGATAAAGGAGAGACGAGAGGAAAGCCAATCAACCCCAGATCAATTAGTTTGGAAGAAAGTACCCTTATGAACTTCCAATGTGGAGGTCATGAGTTCGAGACTCACTTGGTGTAATATGGTCAGGTGGTGGGTCCCCCTTGGAATGGTTGGCGGGCCGGGTCACCAGCGCTTTCTACGTTCGCGGGCGTGGGTGGCCTTTCGTCAATAGGTTTACCCGGGTGGCCGGACTTATAGTATTCGTTGGTTGTTCAAAAAAGAGAGAGAAGAGAGGAATGATGGCTCCACATTTCCATACATTGTTTTCACTGCCACATCATATTTATTTTTTAATTACAATTAATATGTTTATGCTTTAATAATTTATAAATAAAAATAACAAAATAAATGTAACTTAAATAGATGATTTCTAATTATATTAAAACACATAATAAAAAATAAAAAAGTACTAAAATACTAAATAACGACTATAAAAAACTACAACCCGAGCTGTTTAATAAAACACAAACATATAGTACAAAGACATATACAAGAGACCAAAAAATACTGTATTTTGAAACCAACTTGGTTTTTAATAAAATTTATACAAGAATGTTAATGATAAACAAATAAACAACACTACGTATTTAGATTTTTTTAAAAGTTAACAAGTGCAAATTTATAGTGTTTAAATTAGTATTCTAATCCTTTCCATACCCTTCAATAAGATCTAGAAACGACTCACATTTCTCCGTCACATTTAAAAAAAAATGTCACTTGTATTCTTATTGTGGAGTCCAGGATGGAAAAGACTCGGAAGTTCCGGTCTCATTAGGTTCACAAAGTCATTTTGAATCATGAGTTGGCTTCATCTGAAAAAAATAATAATAATAATTGTAAAAATAGAAAAAAATGGCATGGTACCTATTGTACGTTGGCCACCCACTCACCCTTACATCTAGCCGGATTTCTTTGAATTACAATATATCAGAAGTTCCTTTTTATAGTTTAACTAGTAGGCGATAAACGCGTTGAAGCGGCTCGGTTCTAAACATCAAAACGTAAATAAAAAACACGTTGTAACAAAATATTTGGAAATCACAAAAAAATCACGTTGTTGTGAAAATGAAAACGAACTTTAAATACTGTTTAACGAAAATAAGCCGTGAAACCGTATCACACACAGATATATCATTAGAAAACCTAGTTTGTTATTAAAACTAATTAGAATAGAATACTAAAGCATAAAAAATGATTTAGCTAAATAAAAAAATGACTGCATGTTGGGACGGTTCGGTCTTGAATAAAATTTGTATCGAAACGTAGATTAAAATGAACGCGTAACGGTATATTAGGAATTTTATAAAATATTATATTTGAAAACAAAACCGTTACATTGATCGGAAACCATAGAAAAGTATACCGATACCGGTTCCGATAATACAGATAACTCATAACGATGTCGGTTTTGTTCGGTTGGTATAGATTCCGTCCGTTTCGGTACCGGTACGATACCAAAAGAAAACCCTAAACGAATATAACTCAGTTTCCAACGAAATTTATATCAGAATGTCAAGAAAATTAAATTAAACACAACCACGTGTTAAGTTTTTAAAAACAATTAACGAAAAAAATTTATAAGAGTAAAACCAAATTTGTGAAAAATTAAATGGGTAAACGGCGTATATTGTATATAGTATACGGGTGAATTTGTAACATAAGAAATATATATATATATATATATTAACATTTGATCCTTACCATATATATATATATATATATATAACGACGTATATTGTATATAGTATACGAGTGAATTTGTAACATAAGAAATATATATATATATATATATACCCTATATATATATATTAACATTTGATCCTTACCATATATATATATATATATATATATAAATAAAATCTTAGTGTGCACTCCACGCACCCTTGAAGGGCAATTTATTTTTGAATGACGTTTGGTACTACCCTAATACCCGAGTGAGTCTCCTGAGAGGGATGTCAACTATCCATATTTATTTTGAAGGGCAATTTTAACTATATACATTTGAATAAGGGGTGAATGGTTCTAAATCATGATTGATTGGTGTGGACGACCTTGTCACGTGTCGCGTGGTGATTAGACAAGTTTTTCTTTGCCTTCCCTCAATTTTTTTAAGTGTATTAAACACTTTTGGAACAATGTTTGACAACAAGGTAGCGTTTGGTATGAAGGAATAAGAGATGGAATGGAATGGACGATTACGAGGGAATGAAAAAAATGATGTTTGGTTGGACGATGGAATGGAATCACTCATTCCACAAGGAATGACATTCCCTCTAAATACTTCAAATTCATTCCATCTACCTCCCTTGTTTTTTTTTTTCATTTCATCCCCTCTTTCACCCTTAATCACCACCACACCCTCCTACCACCACCACCAACCACAACACCACCACCACCCACCACCCACCACCACCTCCCACCACCGTCTCCACCAGCCACCGCCGTCGCCGCCTCCACCCACCGCCACCCGCAACCACACCACCGCCGCCACCCATCCCCACCTCCCACTGCCACCCAACACCACCACCACCACTGCCACTCACCACCGATTTTATTCCTTCGCCTTTTTTAGCCTGCCTAACAACATAAAATAATGATTTATTCCATTCCCTCATGGTAATCAAACAAGACAATGGAATGGAATGGTCTATTTCATTACTTTGTCCATTTCATTACCTCGTTAATTCCATTCCCTCGTCCATTCCATTACCCCATACCGAACATACCCCAAAAGTTGCGTTGCCCCAATGATAAGGAGCACTCTTCTTATCCAACCTACCCGGGTTCTAAACCTTCCTCCACCGACTTTTTGATTCCTTTTTTTAGTTTCTTTTTGTTATTTTTTTTTTCCAGTTTTCGTAGTTTTTTTTCATTTGTTTAATATTTTGTTGGCTCATTTTATTATTTTTTTTAACAATCTTTTTATTATTTCTTTCAGGTTTTTTTAGATTTGAACACATCCGTTTTTTCAACATTTTAAAATATACAACTGTCATATTTTTTCTGTTTTTTTGTATTTAAAATATGTTTAAAGTGTAAATTTAGATACGATATACTTGGTTTTATTTGACAAATTATATTTATTTTTTAAAAACTAATACTAGATACATATAACCAATACAGATGTAAACACGTATCGGTTATCTTTTGGTCACACGAGTCGAGTTTTTGGGTATAAAACTTTAAATTTTTTTACCGTCGATGTAGAACACATTTTAACATCTTTTTGAAATTGTAATCGCTTATACTTTGGTTCTCGAATCTACAACTCGACGGGCATCAAATACTAGTTTACTACATACACATACTACACAAATGTAGAATGTATAATATACTCATTATAGATTTCTTGTTTCTTTAGTTTAATAATAATATTTCTCCTGTCCTTACTACACTCCCTTGCCATTTTATTTTGTATTTTCCACCTTTGCTAACTTTTGCATATGAAGCAAGTGTATTCTGTACTCATCTTTGAAAAAACTAATAAATCTGAACTTTTTTTCAACTAACAAATAAATTTTAAACTTTTTTTCAACTAACAGATCTCTTAAATCACTATTAACAGTTTTTTTTAACGGCAAACAGAGGATATATATAGATAAATAAAAACTAGCAAGATGCTAGACACATTACAAAAAGACTAAAAAGTAATTGAAAAATTACACCAATTATCTCAGGTGAGCGAATACCATTTTGACATGTTTTTCATCCAAAGAAAGCTTGAAGCCTTGATCTCTTCTAAGCCTTGATCTCTACTATTAACAGTTACTTATTTACTTCAATCATAAATATTTTTATAACTTGGATTCGAAATTTTAATCTTTATGTGTTTGTCAATGTAATTAGTTTTAAGATTCTAATAAGGTTTGATTGTATTTAAAGAAGAATCACTAATATGTTTTTTTTTTGTTTTGTTTTGTTTTTTTTAACAGCAAATTTTCAACTAACAAATGACCCTTCTATAATTCTATTAAAGTTTGATTCGTACTTTCTTTCATGATAATTGATAATTTACAAGTATTCGAAGCACGTTCGGGTTTAATGCTAATATATAGGTCGTCAAAACCGAATCTTACAAATTTTAACATCTCCGTCATAGCAATGGAACAATAAGCGATCAAGTAAACTATATATACACACACATGCAATGGAACAGTTACAAAAAAAGCAATAGGATTAAGTAGGGTGTAAACGAACCGAAAAGACGTTGTTCATGTTTATTTGTCAAGCTTTTATTGGACAAACGAACGGTTCACGAACACATAACCGAACGGAATTTTGTGCCCGTTTGCTAATGTAAAGAAATTGTTCGTGTTTGTTATAAAGGAACACCAACGAATAAAAACAAACACAAACAGACACACATGAATATAAACTAACACAAATGAACATAAATGAATACAACAAACATATAATAATTTAATTTTAATGGTAAAAAGTACTAAAAACTTGAAACAAATAGACATAAACAAACAAACATAAACGAACAAATTATCGAACGTTCATGAACAATATTGAACGATCGCGGTCTTTGTTCATGTTCGTTAATATAATTAATCGAACGGAATTTCCTTGTTTATGTTCATTCATAAATAAACAAAAGTAAACGGACTTCCCATCGAATGATTCATGAAGGTTCGCTGAAAATTCAGTCTGTGTACGGCTCTAGGATTAAGAACATTGCTATAAAACTTAAAATTCAACTTATTGACTATTTCTCAAACATTGAAAGACTGAGTTATATTTACAATTTTTTATGTATTATACTAACATAATGAACTTTGTGTTAACATCACGGAAATTTCAACCCTTTTTCAATTAATTTAAAAAACAAATAAAAAAAAGGTTAAGGTTTCAGTATAAACAGAGCATCTAAACCATTTAAACGTATCTCAAAAAATCAAACAGTCTTTGTAATGCCGTCTAAACTCTTTTTTTCCTTTTTCATGTATTTTCATTCTTTTTCCCTTTGTTTTTACCTGTCTATTCTCATTTTCCAAATGGATTAGTGAATAATAGCACAAGTCAATCACCTTTTGGGTTTCTAAAACACTTGCAAGGGTGTCATAAGGGTGAGAAAGTAAAAGGTATTCATGACCTTAAACTTTATCTTAGCCATTTTGGATACCTAAACTACCAAAACAACCCTAACGTCACAAATCCTAAAGAAGATAACTTTGATGATAAGCTTGAGGCAGTCATCAAATCATACCAAGTCTATTACCATCTCAATGCCACTGGGACACTTGATGCGCCAACAGTGACCAAGATGGTCATGCCTCGTTGTGGATTTCCAGATAAGGAAACTCCTCAACATAGTAACAAATCTTTACATACAGTGTCTCATTATCAATTCTTTTCTGGTAGACCGAAATGGCCCGAGAGGCATCTAACCTATGCTTTTGGATCACGTTTCCCTACCCGATTCATGTCGCCTGTCGCACAAGCTTTTAGAAAATGGGCAACTGCTTCTCAGTACTTCACATTTTCAAGAGCTACAACTTATCAAAGTGCTGACTTAAAGATTAGTTTTGCACGTCAAGACCATGGAGATGGGTTCCCCTTTGATGGCACTGGTGGAGTATTGGCTCATGCTTTTACTCCTACAGATGGAAGGTTCCATTCCGATGCAAATGAAAGTTGGGTGGTTGGAGCTGTCCCAAACGCTTATGATATTATAACACGCTTAATTGGAAAACCAATTAATAAAACATTTAAATGCACGGAAGCTTTTATCTCAAGATTTTTTTTTACTACTCTCGCGTACCGCGAGGATTTGGTCACCTCCCTTCGCGTACCGCGAGGGAGTGCCGGTTCGCCTGGTCGGAAGACAAGTCTTTCGTCACGAGAGACCTTGCCTAAGTCTTCGCGTACCGCGAGGGGGCTGAGTAAATAGAAAGTTTACTCAGCTGCCCAGTTCCAACACTTAGTCAAATTTTGTCATTTTTCACCAAAACACTTAACACCAAAAACTCTCAATACTTGGGTATTTTGACCTTTACTTAAACATCATATACACAATACCAAAATTCACCAAAAACATCAAGTTTTGTTCAAATTTACATATCAACTAAGGATTTTCTTTTAAACCCCCAAAATACCAAATAGCGTACGATAATCCTTCAACGCCTCGGACTTGACATTGACCTACATCGAAGCTTTTCCTACATAACCACATGAACATTTCACCATTAGTAATGAAGATAAACATATCAAACAAGTATTTATCACTTGTTTTCACCCATTCACTCGTTTACACCCATTTGGTCAATTAAAGATCATAACAATTGCATTTCCATTACAAGATTCATTTCTTTCAATTAACATTCATTTCCATCCTTTCATATCCATTATGGCTCTTAGGCCATAACCTCATATCCATTATGATACTTAGATCATAACCTCTTATCCATTATGGTATTTAACCATAACCTCATATCCATTATGATTCATAGATCATAACCTCATATCCATTATGATTCTTAGATCATAACCTCATTCATACATATCCATTATAGTATTGCACTATAACAACATTCATTCATTTCACATTTTCCATTATAGTATTTCATCATACATAATCAATTTCACACATAGTATGCATACATATCACACATTTCACCCATTTATCATCAATACTACGTAAGTGCAAGGCACTTACCTTTTGAGTTAGAAGATCCCGCACCACCTTCTAGCTTTGCAATTTGATTACCTAAACATATACACCTAGTTTAGTAATTTAACATACATACATAATCACATTAAAACTGAGTCCACAACTAAATTTTCATTTTCAACCCAAACTGACCCGTTTGGGTTATTCCCATAACCAAACACCCCCTTTCAATATAAACTCACCTACTTGAGTTTTCTTTCCAATACCTTGACACTAGTTTCTCATTCAATAACTTTTATTAGGTTAATTTGGTATTTGTTCAAGTGTCTATTACCACCTAAACACTTAATCTTCACTAATTCATCATTCTAGCATCATGATCCAAACACCCCCAATTTTCACCATATGAACTCTAACTTTTCAAAATCAAAATCAAAGGGTTCTAGGATGTTAATCACCTCTCTCTACCTTTAGATTAGCTTGATTATCTACAATCTAACACTAATTCACCATATGCATACTCAATTTTCGGATTTCTTCAAAACCCACCAAATATCACATTTAAAGTGAAATCAAAGGAAGGAAATCACTTACTTGATGTTAAGAGAGTGATGTGCAAGCCAAAACCCCCACAAATCAAGCTCCAAATGCACGATTTAGCTCCAAAATCCGATTTCTCCTTTTTCTCCTTGCTCTAGAACGAAACACACCTCAAATGAGGCTAATTTTGACTTATCCAAGTCAAAATGGCAGATTTTTGGCCATTTACACTTTTAGCCCCTCAACTTTCATTTCACCCATTTCATTCCAAAACTAGTTAAAACTAGTATAACCCCATTACTAACTTGAAACTCATTTGTTTCAACTTATTTCTAAAATATTATTCTCACCATAATATTTTATTATTTATTTGAAAACGAAAACCCGGATTTTAGTTCGTTACAGATATTGAGACTCTAGCTTTACACGAAATAGGACACCTACTCGGGCTTGATCATAGTCAGTATGAAAATGCAATAATGTGGGGTACATTTACGACATGAGTAATGAAAGGATTGAGTTCAGACGACATCGAAGGAATTAGGGCTCTATATGGCAGTTAGTATGAAAATACTAGCAATACCGAATTTGTACATGGGTAAACTTGAAGGACATTAAAGGTTTTACGGTCGATCTCAAGGGGTGGTTATGAATGATATCTAAAGTTAAGGGACTAATAATAAAAATTAGTTTATGGATGTTATTTAAATTAAAAGTCTAGTATGATTCTGATTCATAATTTATAGTTTTCTTGTTTTCAAGTTGTTTGCCTATATAAGGCTTGATAAGGTTATTTGTTTTTCATTGTAATTTTCTGATTTCAAATTAATAAAAAGAGTCGATCGTTTGTTGATCAAATCTCGTGTTCTTGATGTGTTCTTGATCTCCCGGTTTAACAGTTAGGTTGCTCTAATAACGGAAAAACAAAAGGAAAATATAATTTATGCTTTAGGTACAGAAAAACAAAAGGAAAATATAATTTATGCTTTAGGTATGTGTTCGTAATTAGAAGGGAAGTAACGAATGGTGATTAATTTCTAAAGCGAATTTGACATAATTTCTCCCATGATTCTCGATTTTGAAGGATACACATTCTTGAAGATCTTCTCGTTTTGTGTTTTCCAAAGGAGCCATATTGTGGTTATAAAAATGATTTGGATAGCCAATTTTGAGGAAACCGACCCCGTGAGTGAGGTCGGAAACTTCAAAAGACTCTCTATCGTATTACTCCTATTAATTGACGGCGAATGTTGAAGGGAAACTGCCAAGAAGATCTGAGCTGTTGGAAGTAAGTAGGAAAGATCTCAGCCGTGTTAATTCAAACCGTCAGATTGCGATTATGTGGTCCCAAATCGTGATAGCCGTTTGATCAGAAGCCTGCTTAATCCTGACCGTGTACTATTAAAAACTTACAACGTATTGTGTCACACCAGATTGCACCCCCTTGCTCCTGATTATTCTTACTAATCACGTTAGACCTTAGATCAAATTAAAAATTTAATGAACTTCCAAAATAGTTTACAACATGGATAACTTAAAAAAAATTAAAAACTAATCCACAACTTGGTTTCACTGTATTTATAAAAAACTAAACCTACAAATTGGTCACCCTAAAAGTTAGAATTAAACACATAAGTAAATAATTTTATAAAAATATATCTTAAATATTGTTTCTAACAATTAACCTTCAATTTTTTTTTACATAACACGTTTCAGTATCTTTGAATATTTAAAACTCATATATTCATGCAAATTTAGATAAGTTGAATCCTGCAAATATAAACAAAAAAATATATCTTTAAAATTGTTGAAAAAAATAAACTTTCAAATTATGTTTATAAATATATAAAAGAAATATATAACTGTTTAAAAAAAAGGCAACCGCATGGACTTCAAACCACTTCCTGAAAATTAGGTAAATGGGTTAGTGGGTACACTCATTTGATTGCCTTTATAAATACCAGGTAATTGTAATTTTTTTATCGAATTTTCCACTAAAAATTTGCTGTTCATTCGGTAAAGTCAAGGTAATTATTACTGATTCTCAATTATTTGCATATTTTTGGTGCTTTTATATTCGAACATTAACATGAGTAATTTGTAATCATTGTTTATTGTTTTTTTTAAAGATGAAAGATAAGCAAGCAATTGGTAAAGAGAATGTGTTTTTGAAAGAGAGTCCAAAGAAACCATTTGAAGGTGTATCAAGTAACAAGGAGCAGAACGACAATTTGAAACCAATGGCATTAAAATCAGAAAAATATGCTAATTCAGTATGTTTAAGAACTCTTGAAATTAAATTATGGTTGTAACAGATTTTTAGTGTATATATATGTTTTTTTATTATAACTTTTGTTTTCTTTTTTAGGAAGGCAGTGATAGTGTAGAGATATTATCATTTGGACCTAACTTTAGTACTTACAAATCTCAATTTGAACGTGAGTTCAGTGAGGAGGTAATGTTTATTTAAGTTTGACATATTTTAATATTATTTTTGTATTTATTTAACACATTAAATTATATTTTCCCTCTTCTTTAGATGCGTCATTTTGAGAAGCACATAAAACGAAAGAGAGCTTTAAAAAAAATAAATTGTCATTGAATTCATATTATTTTGTATGAGAACTTTAAAATAAATATTCAGCATGTCAAACTGTCAGTTATGCAAGAGGTTGAGAGCCTTACATAGTACTTCCATCAACCAGAATGGTGTTTTATGATAAGAGAAAGAGAGCCTTACAGAGTATTTCGCCAATCATTGGGGGCATACAACACTTTGTTTTAAAATGTAAGGAAGATGTACTTCAGCAGCTGACAAACAACAATCTGTTGCCAAAAAACAAGCATTACCATGAATTTTAAAAAAAAACATAAATAAGTATAAGTTAAAAAAAATGCATTTTGATAACCTTAATCTAATGATCCTCTATCTTCTGCTGTTGAATTTTTCATTAAATACGGCAACAATTGGGCATTGCAATAAGGTTACAGTTCTAACACAATTGAATAACATATATTTAAGTAGATGAAAATGAACAAACTGTAAAGAGGTATACAAAAGTACCCCCAATGAATTAGAAAACCAAACAACTGATAACCTAATAACTATGACAAGTAAAAAAATTAACATGTTGCATTCATCAAGTTAACCGAAAATCAATAACATATAATAATATTAGAGACATGTATGAGGATAATATCAATCAGACTTTGTACACAAATAAACCCTAAAAAGCATTTCAGATCTAAATGAAGTAATTGATTAAGCATTCTTATTGTAGATTGCATAATAATCACTAGAAAAGTAAAATACATAATAGTCAGCAACAAAAAATTAATACATATGTTGTTCCAGCAAACGGTATGAACAAAGCATACCTTACCTCGTAAACGAATTGAGAGTGTTAAGTCCAGCCGGTTGCTTTTTTTCGACAAGTGGTGTTACGTCCACCAAAATTAAGCTGCACCTAAAAGAATACCTTGAGGAACGCATGGTCAAAGATCTGATTAAAATGCTTTTCAGATCTTAAGCGAAGAAAATGAATCGAAAAACGTTTTGAAGATTGCATATCAATCAGCAGGAACTTAAAAGACGTACATTCGTTACACTAAACTGAACATATCAAACCCTAGATACGAGCAAGATGTGAGCTAAACAGCCCTAGATCGGCCGGATGTAAAGGGAAAGAGACAGCTTCTTTGGGTTTAGGGTGGGTGAGAGTCCAAGAAACAACTGTGATGTATAGTAACTTTCTTTTTCTTTGAAAAACATTTAATATTTATCTTGGGAAATTGATTTTTTTATTTTTCTTAATTTTACATTTTATTATCCAAACATAAATTGCGGTTCTAAAAAACAATCCATACATAAATTATAAATAAAAAATATTATACTTTTGTAAATAATCCATGCCCAAATTAAAAACCAGTTAAATTACATTAAAATAGAGACAGCCTTATATTATTTGTTATTGTTTTATACTTCAGTTATATTAAATAAAAATTAGGACAAACTTATATTATTTTATATGATATTATACTTCAATTATATTAAATAAAAATTAGATCGTTTTCTAAATAGACAGATATTATCATTATATAATCTTTGTAAACGTATAGTAGAATAAATTTGACAAATGTAAAAGATTTATTTAGCTTTAAAAAAATATAACTTTAGTGAGAAACTATTTACTGTCTCGATATGATTTTATACAAAAAATTTCTTGGTCTAACTTCAACTATAGTTGCAATTAATATTATCTATAAAAAAAAAATTCTTATACACCTAAAGTAAAAAAAAGTCTTCTGTATAAGATATTTGTAGAAGTAAAATGTGCATGTCGACCATTTTTTCAGATAAAAAAAAACATGTTAAACAAAATATGTCAAACGGCCCCGCCACCAGACGGGTATAAAACTATAATATATTTAAAATCAAATAACTTTCTTAATTAAGAGTTAACTTCACAAAAACTATAATGAAGACGACACGTATTGTAATTGTGTGTAGCATACTAAAATCTTAATTCTCTATTTCCTCTCCATTAAACCTGCACGCATCATTTATCTATTTTCACGTTTCAATTAAAAATGTCCTAAATTGTCCTATGACATTGGTTAACAGCTTAATATTGAAAAATAGAGTCGTCAATGCCGTATGGAAAAACATACATGGACGACGAGAGTTTCTCTTACCAAATTACTTTATGGTTAAAACTATTACTTTTAAAATCATCTTCAACGCCACATGTTTCGTCCTAAAAATTCAATTGCGTTGAAATATGAAAACCGAAAGGATTTTGCCAGCCATATATATCTGATTCAATCTTCACAATACATCTTCCAACGTAAAGAATTGAAAACTAATTTGATTGTAATCTTCAAACACGAACTCAATTTTACGGTAATATTATTCAAAATGGGAAGAATGGGAAGATAGATGAATGATACGCTACAAATTAAAGTAGAGAAATAGGAAATAAGTGAACAAAAAGACTTTTACTTTGATTTAATCAAAATGACGTTGTTTTGATTGGTTTCGCATATAAATTAGATGTCTAACAACACTATATTCACTTCCCCCAAAATTATTATACCTTAAGAGTTAAAGTAACATGTTTTTTAAAAAGAATTTTCTCCATTTAATGTAGTTTACACTTTAAAAATATTCACCCGATTTGAATGGTAAATATAAAAAAAATTGATTTCTTAAACACGTACAGTAAAAAAAATCATTTTGTGTAAGATATTTTTAAAAGTAAGATGTGCATGTCGACATTCATCATGGAAATACAAATAAAAATATATGTTAAACAAAATATGTCAACCCGTCTCCGGCCACCGGGCGGGTATAAAACTAGTTACCATTGAACATGAATATCTTACACCATTTGTTAATCCATCCCAAATCTGCCTTGAGAATCTGCACGTCACGAACAAATAATTTGCGGTCTCTAGGTTTATTCCACAAAAGCAGCAGGTTGATTCCCAGAGAGTTACTCGTCCCTGTAATACTCTCACTCAAGCACACTTAACTGTTGAGTTCTCCTCTTATTCATTGTCAATGCGCCCAAAACGCTTTGTGGTATTTGAGGCGGGCATTCCTTACGAACCCGACATCTCTCCCGTAGACAGAACAGAACGATATGAGATTTGCTTAAGATGTTATAGTATAGGTTACCACAAGTATTAAACTGTGATTTTCTGAAAGTATGATACATCAAAAGACTCTTTTTAAAGTTCAGTATACACAATTGTAATACATGTTGAATTCATTTTGGTATATCTAACCTATTTATTTAGTATTTGGTATTTGATATAGGTATCATATTTATCAAGATGGAGATCACTGTCATATATATTCATTGAACTCACTAGAACTCCTTTTTATAGTCATGTTATATGAAATTATGGGAAAGGGTTATCAAGGCAAGGATTAGACGGAAACACAAGTTACAGTAAATCAATTTGGATTTATGTCGGGACGGTCTACTTTGGAGGCGATACAAATCTGAAGGAGAATATTGGAAAAGTATAGGGAGAGGGATCGAGATTTGCACATGGCGTTCATCAATCTTGAAAAGGCTTATGAAAGTGCCTTGTCGAGTGATTTGCGATAGTCTTAAAGAAAGAGGAAGTCCTTTAAGGTATATCAAGATAATTAGGGATATGCATGACAGTGCTAAGACAAGCATTCAAACGTCAGTTGGGTATACAGAAGGTGGTCCTTCACAAGGATCTATGTGGAGTCTGTTTCTTTTTACAATAGTCTTGGATGTGTTGTTGAAGTTGATTCAGAAGGCGATCTCGTGGTTCATGCTTTTTGCAGATGGTATTATGTTGGTGGAGGAATGTAAGCAGGACATGAATGAAATGCTATAGGAGTGGTGAGTAGCCTTAGAACGCAAAGGCTTATGCATGAGCCAGTATAAAACAGAGTACCTTCATTGTAACTTCAGTGTGGCAACGATAAGGAGGACACCCAAATTACTATTGAGGGCCAAGTTATCCTGTAGACAACCAAGTTCAAGTACTTAGGGTCGTTCGTTCAAAGAAACAGGGACATTGATAGCGACGCAACTCATCATATTTTGGCAGGTTGGTGCAAGTGGAGAACAACCTCAAAAGTTTTGTGTGACAACAGGTTTCCAATAACACTAAAGGGAAGTTCTATAAGGTTGCGGTTCATCATGTTATGCTTTACGAAATCGAACGTTGGCCATCAAGAAGACTCAAGCGCTAAAGTTGGAGGTAGCAGAGATGATAATGTTAGTATGGATGTGTGGGCACACAAGATTGGCTGATAAGAAATAAAGTTTTTCGAGATAAACTAGGCGTGACACACATCTCGGATAAGATGAGGGATGGGAAATTGAGATGGTTTGGACATGTGCAGAGGAGGCGTACGACAACACATGTAAGAAGTGTGGAAACACTAACGGTCCATGCGAGGAGGAACATATGTAGACCATGACTGACATAAGAGAAGCAAATTAAACGAGATTTGTTAGACTTGCACTTCTCTGATAACATTATCGGTGATAGGAGTTCCTGTAAACGTAGGATAAAAGTTAGGGATTTTTAGAGAGACATATAGCTTACTCTTAGCTTTATCATTGGTATGTTCGTTTGTTTAAAATTCGTTCAGTAAAGATGATTACTAATTATATATGAATATTTTTAAATTAATCAAACTTAATTTTAATTCAGAAATTTAGTAAAACTAAGGGTGTTAAATAATATTAGAAGGAAGCTCATTAGCGGTTGCCTAAAGTCCCGATCTCTTTAACCTTTTTCATATAGTCCAATTTAGAAAACGACTCCCCTTTCTCCCATCAAATTTTAAAAACTATGATTCCAATTCTCATTGACGGAGTCAACGGTGGAAAAGAGTCTCGGTCTCTTTTTGGTTCAAAAAGTCAACCAAAGAATAAATCATTTTTTTACTTGGTATTTGATATTTGGTTGATTAAATCTATGAAGTTGGTCTTCAATGTCATATATATATTTTTTTTTGAAAGGGATGTCATATTTATTTAAACTAGTAAAATTCATTATTTATAATATTTTTTTCTAGATGATATTTAGTTGCCAATTGGTTTATTAAAAACTATTCATTCATTAACTAAATATTTAAAATTAAGTGGCGTTGGCCGCACGCCGCAACGATGAATTTAAGGTGGTTAAGTACGTAATGAGAAGTCTTTGATGTTTTGGTGGCTCGTTTTAGAAATTGAAATGCATGGAAAAACACAAATCGTGAAGGTATATTCGAAATTAACGAAAAAGTATCTTGGTTGTAAAAATTAGCGCTAGAAAACATGCATGAAAGCGAATAAGCCAAACCGATGTTATATTTTAGTTATAGAAAATATTTAAATATCACATTAATATAAGGGAAAAATACGAAAATAGACATTTGACCAGAAAATTTTTTAAAAATGGACATCCATATTTAGCCTATTGTTTTCTGGACATTGGTCATGACAAACGGCTAAGCTAGCTGGTTAAAATTTCCGTGCCAACATTCAATTTGTCAGAGTACGAACCAATAAAATTGTGACAAGTGGCAGGCTAGCCGTCTAATGCCTTTAGCCGGCTAGACGGCTAAAAGTAGATCTTAGCCTTTAAAAATTTCGTAGGCTAAGCCGTCTAATATACGGCTAAAAGTAGATCTTAGCCTTTTAAATGCATTAGACGGCTAAAACCGTTTATTAGACGACTAAGCCTGCTACGGGTCACATGCTTATTGGCTCGTACCCTGACAAATGGAATGTTGGCATGGAAATTTAAGCCGGCTAGCTTAGCCGTCTTTAGCCGTCTGTCTTGACCAATGTCCATGAAACAGTAGGCTAAATATGGATGTCAATTTTTGAGTATTTTCTTGGTCAAATATCCATTTTCGTATTTTTTCCTTAATATAATTATTATAAAATAGAGATTTCTTTTTGTTTTTATAATTTTTTTTAATGCTGTCAATCTAAACCCAAGACCTCTGATGAGAGTCTTTGCCAGTTATTTTAGAAAGATACTATTATTGTAATTCTGGTTATATAAACTAAATAAACTCCCATTTCATTTGATATATTTTATTTTCAAAACTTTGATTCATTATTTTATTTTTTTCTTTTAAGAAATCAATATATTTCTTTTAATTTTTTAATATAAATAACATAACAACATACTTATATCAAACTTTTAAAATTGATGAGGTTTAATGTCATCTACAACAACCTCTTCAATGAAAGTTAATAGGTTTTGTTTATTTTAAATGTCTTTTTAGTTTGTATATTTTAATTAATGAAATTTAATTTTTAAATATTATTAACCACTTTACATCTATTTTTATATTTTTATTTAAAAATAAAGTTAAGGGATGTGACCGCGTCCTCTGTTAGAGATAGTTTAGAAATAAAATACGAAAAATGATGTGCCGTTGATATAAAAAAAAAGAGAGTATCATATATGTTAGCGACCACATCATCCCCATATTTAATTAAGGGATCGTGGGTAGAATGGTAAATGGTGGATGGTTTTAGTTTTTGATGAAGGCTGAATGATGTATTTTTGGGTACTTAGGGCTGGATATTTTTAAATCACAAACATGGGTTGCGAATGATGTTCCACTTGGGCTGGATCATGTTGGTTACCTATTTAAATAGTTAAAATTACACTAGGGTAAAAAATATGCTCACGAGCCTAAACGGTCTTTGAATATAAAGCTTGAGCTCAAGCTCATTTAATAAGAAGGCATTACTTGTGGCTCGAGCTTTTTACCGATCCGATCCCGAGTAGCTCACGAGCACATCTCTACAAATGAGCCTTGTGTGAACATTACAAAAATTTCCAAATCCCTTTCAATAAAATTTTAAAAAATAATAAAAAAGTTAAAACGATATTAGTGTAAATAAAACTTCGGGTTCGAATAAACGTGTCCGAATAATTTGAACATAGTTCAATAAATTGTATGTGTTCTAAACTCTCTTTTCCTTTTTCATGTATTTTCTTTCTTGTTCTTTTTGTTTTACCCATCTTTTCCTTTCGGTACCCTTATTTACAACCAAATGGGTTACTCAATAGTAACAAATTTCCGTCACCTTTGGAGTTTCTTAAAAACATGGAAGGGTGTAGTAAGGGTGAAAAGGTAAAAAGTATACATGATCAAAAGGAAGATCATTTTGATGAGGAGCTTGAGGCGGCCAATCAAATCATACCAAGTATATTGTCATCTCAATGCCACTAGAAAAGCTTGATGCGCCAACAATGTCAAGGATGGTCATGCCTCGTTGTGGTTTTCCTGACAAGGAAACTCACAACACAATGATAAATATTCACATACAACCTCTTTATATCGAGTCTTCCCGGGTAGACCAAAAGCCTAAGGGAAAAAGGCATCTGACCTATGCTTTTGGACCACATTTCCTTACTCGATCCATGCCTCCTATTGCACGTGCTTTTACAAATGGGCTACTGCTTCTCGACATTTCACATTTTCAAGAACTAGAACTTATCGACTTGCTAACTTAAAGATTAGTTTTGCATGTCAAGACCATGGAGATGGGTCTCCCTTTCACGAGGGTCTGGTGGAGTATCGTAAGGCTGGCAAAACATTACATGAACACGACAAGATTAACACAGGTGCACGACACGATTAACTAATCGTGTCATTTCCTCAAACGCTAACACAAACCTTTATAATAAACGTGTAACATGACACAACTTGTTTAACACGATTAACATAATCAGTGAGGACAATAAAAAGTCGAAATATGGTTTAATAACTTTATTTACATGTTAATTAAAGAACCAATCACTATTAATTAGCATACAAATTATAAAATCCACAAAGTTTAAAAAAATGTATGGTTTTGATACATCTAGGAAGATGACCACACACTTTTATACACCTTTTGAAAAACCAGCATTTTATCGGAAAATTTATCCAAACAGGCAACCATCTCCGGCAGGAAACCCCTCACGGATATAGCTCGTTCGACAATGTTGATATGGGGGAAGGAGGAAAGGTTAAGGTTAGACGAGGAGAAGACAGAGAAGATGCTGGAAAACCGGGGTTTAATGTTGGAGATGAAGGCCAAAGAGATCAATCAAAAAATCGAGACTCAGAAAGCTCTCCAAACGGAAGCCGATCTTTTGTTTCGATTCAAATCTTTATGCAATGTGAGTGTGGTGGTGATTGAAATTGAAAGATCAAAGAAAAGTTTATGATTGATGATTGATTGATTACACATGTTTGTTTTTGTTTTAGAGGATTCGACCGTTGAGAGAGAATGAACAACATAATATTAAGTTGGAAATGCAACCGGTATATGATTTAGATTTATATGATCATGATTGGTTTTATCAAATTTTGTGGATTATAATTATGAACAAATTAATTGATTTTTGTAGGATGAGTAGGATAAATGTGGAGATGGATCGGAAGAATAATGTTATGAGCAAAAAGACTTGTAATTTGAAAATTGATTAGATGAAATTGAATGATTAAATCTTGATTAAGGTGTGATTGTAATATCAGGGTTTTTCTAATGTACCAAACTTCTGTTATCATTTTCAATACATTGAAACCAGTCTGTTTCAAGTCCTAATAAACATATCATTTTAAATAGATAAATAAATTTATAGTGAGTACATATATGTGTACCTAAATATAGATGTAAATAAAGATATATATATATATATATAATTATATGTGTGTATTCTACAAAAATAAATGGATTAAACCCTTAAAAATTATAAGTGATATTATGTAAATAATGTAAAGTTATTTAAATACCTAAAACTTGTAAATTTATAAACCCATAAATTATTTCAAACTCAAAAAGGTATGAAACTTATATGATTTTATCAAATAAAACATTTTATTTATTTTATAAAGTCCAGGGGCTAACCTGTCAATTCTATAAACTTGTTTTTTTTAACTAAAACCCGAATTTTTAGCATAAAATGTTAACACTTACAAACATCAGGGGCTGTTGTGTATTTATCCCAAACACTCGAAAGCCCAAACCAGTCGCGGGTTCGACCCTCGCGACACCCGGTTTCGTCCCCGTTTATGCCAAAAAACGCGTTTTCCAGCTAGGTTCATCGAACCTTGGGCATCCCTTCGCGCATGCGACCATCACCCGAGGTAAATCAATGCTCAATTCCAACCGTACTAACGCGTGGGTTCGAATTTGAACCCATTCGGCTCAACCACCATCTTCCCAACTAATCACGCATTAAAACCTGAAATTGACTATAAATATTGGGTGCAACACTTGAACGACAGCACACACTAACTCACCAAACTCTTAATTCATTCAAATCCCACCTGCAATTGCCAATTGGAACCTGTGACAGCCGACCCAAAGCTTGAACTCGTATTCCCTCGTTTTGAACCCGATTCAGGTAATTCTTGTGGCTATCATACTCGTTTTCATTCCATAATCAAAAAACCCTCTGTCAAATTGCAATGACAGAGGGATATTCGATGCGAATTTGGGGCTTAAAGATCTAGGGTTCATATGGGATTTGGGGGTTGAATCGGGATTGTGTTTAAAACGAATATTTTCCAGTTTAAAATTCAGCGAGGCCCGTAGCCGGGTGGTTAAGTCGTGTGTGTGTGGACTTGGGTGGCCCGGGTTCGACTTCCGGCCAACCCAAGTTTTGTGTTTTTTATTTTTTTTATGCTTTCTGATCAGATTTTATAATTTCAAGTATTTTTATAAAATCTATTAAACTTTTATAAACTTGAAATCGATTTTTATTTGTACTTTCGTTTTCAGAAAACTTTTTAATTAAATAAAACCAAGATAAAACTATAGGAAATTAAATATTTAATATTAGATTTAAATACTTAAAATCTATAAAACTACCTTAAGTTTTTATAAAACTTAAATCCTCAATAGAAATTATTTTATAAACTCAAGAACTTTAATTAGTTATTATTTTCTTTAATAAACAATAATTATTTTGTTTAAACTTTAAATAATAATTATAAACTTTTATTAAACATAAGTTTATATAAATTTTACTAAATACAGAGAAAAATTATAAACTTATATTTTCACTGGAAACTTATAAACTTGTAAATATTTATATTTAAAACCAAATGCTTACTTATTTATTTAATTAAAACAAAAAAAAGAACTATAAAACAATTATAAATAAAACATAAACTTATTTAGTAAATCATACACTTGTAATTAATAAGAACTCATTGTTGTAAACTTATAAATGTGGTTTAATTATTTAAAAACTTTTAAGCAAACCTTCTAAATATTATTAGAATATTTGCAATTTATTTTAATGCTTAAAACACTTTAAATAATTTTAATTGATTATGTTAATCATTTTTAATTAGATAAAGTATTTATTTCCAAAACAATCTTTTTAATGATTATTATTTATACTTAGTAATTATTTATTCATTAAATATTTACTATTTAATCTTTGACGATAATTATGAGTCTTTTAGATAAAACTATTATTTATTCTAAATAACTATTAAATCCTTATAGATAATTATTTATTATCCTTGTTATTCTTTACTTAGTTAATATGTACATTTATAAAACCTGGAAAAACTATTTTAATTTATTTATCAAGTGTAGACTATGATTGGTTAAAATCATTTAAAACTTCAAGCTTAACAAACTTTATAAAGACTTGTTAACACAATCATTCCCGCCTTACCACTTGAAACCCTAGCAAATCTTGAAAACCTAGATCATTGTCATAAACTTTTAGGATCGACCTTTAAACTCTAGACTTGTTAATAGGTTTGTCGTGAGGATATTCTCCCCCAAAGCCTTGTCACTCTTAATCCTTGTAGGACACCCTTCCACTATTTCATGTGAGTATACTTAGCCCTTTTTTATTTTGTTTTGATTTATAAACTTTGGGGTGGAACATGTTCAAACTTTTTAGACTTATACAAT
Organism: Smallanthus sonchifolius; assembly: GCA_023525975.1. Lineage (NCBI taxonomy): Eukaryota > Viridiplantae > Streptophyta > Magnoliopsida > Asterales > Asteraceae > Smallanthus > Smallanthus sonchifolius. The sequence goes on from CM042042.1 coordinate 2,066,750, forward strand.
TCAAACGTAACTATAGTTATATGTTTTCTATGTGTTATATGTTTTGAGACTTGAATGCTTAAATTAAACTTAAGACTAGTATGTTCATTAACTTTGGCCGAGCCTATGGTAACAATAATAGATCTATTGTATTTGACCAATCCACCTTTATTGATTGACCCTTCGGGGGGAGCCCATGATGATTGTTACTAAACTTAAACTTTAAACTTTTAAGGGTAACTCTCGGGTTATGCCTAAACTTGGTTGGAGGTTTGAAGTGCACAATGTTTAACTTGCTTGTTCTCACATTTATTACTTAGATGCATTAATCATAGTGGATTGTAAAACTTTTAAAGACTTTGTTAAACGGTGTCAAAACCTTTGTATCTCACCAACTATTTTTAGTTGACAGTTTACTTAACATGTTTCAGGTGCACAAGTTTGATGCTTATCTTGTGAACACGTAGGATTCTTGGACCTTGAAAGACTATCAAAATTAAACTTATGTTTTCATTTTCATTGTTGAACAATATGTTATATCTCTTATGATGAACCTTTAAATTTATTAATGTAATATTTCAACTTTATTAGTCAACCTTGTGCTTTTGAACAACCGCGTCCGCCCCGACGTATAATCCGCCGTCGGTTGGGGTGTGACAGTGATTCATTTATACAATCATTAATAGGAGGAGATAATATAACTTGGTGGGTGTCTTTTTAGTTTAAGTTATGTTTACATGTTGTTTGGCTTTTAGAGCATATGCATTGGGCTGGAGGCGACAAACCTTCATGGACGTCTCTGAGATTTCGGGTGCCCCAGACGAGTATTAAAAAAGGATCTTTAAATATAATTTTTTTCAAATATCGATAATAATTATAATAACAATAATTTAAAAAAAAATATTATTTATATATACACATAATTTTTTTAAAATTTGGGCCACCGTTAAGCGACCGTTGATGCCAGCTTGGGCTTCGAGACACCCCTGCAAAGCTTGCCATAAGAGTTTTCTGACTAAAAATCGACGAAAACGTTGTGTTTTCGGACCATGTTTTACGAAAATGATTTTGCGTTGTGTTTAGTGAATAAAAGAGTTGTTGCTAAATTTGTGACCAACACCTTTTGCTATGTGTTGGCTATTTTGTAATAATTGGATTGACGTGTTAATCAACTGAATCATAATATGTATCAAACAAGTCAGGAGGTACGAGATGCACATATGTTTGAGCTTATTATTATTTTTGGAATCTAATTGGCACTTAGGGACGAAGCCTTAAACAATGAGGTTCGAAGGAGGAATAGCCCCTGGACGGGGGCAGCTCCCCTGGAAGCGGGGTCCAAGGAGCAACAGCCCCTGGCGTGGTCTTGGGGAATAGCCCCCGGCCAGGTTGAGCATGAATGGATAACTGCCAAAGGCACTTTCTTGTCCCAATCCCTATAAAACTGTTTTTTTTATCATTTGGTCAATTCACTAGTTCACAAAATTCCCTAATACACACATATTCGATTCTTGTTTCTAATATGAGTTTTATCTGATTGAAGTATTCGGGTGAACCAACAAATAATTTCGACCTGAAAGTGTTTCACGACTCTCAGATATCCGTTGTTGTAGTCTTAGAAATCCCTTACACTATGGACTTTACAATTGAAAAGCTTGCAACCGGGTTTGCTACTTAATCTATAAGGTGTTCATCGAATTAAGGTTCAAGTTATTCGGGTTGAATATTTTTTAAACTTAATTTGAATTCAAACCGATTCGAATTAAGAAATTTGAAATCGGTTTGATTCGAATTATAACATTCAAAATCGGTTTGATTCGAATTATAACATTCAAAATTGGTTTGATTTGAATTTACGGAATTCAAAATATATGGATAATAAATAAAAATTTATGTTATTTAAATAAATAAAAGTTTGGATAATAATTGAGTTGGTACGTTCGAAATTCATAAATACAAATTTAGTTTGGATAAGACCCGATTCAAATATTTAAAACCCAAATTCGAATTTGGGTTTTTCAAGACCGATTCGAATAATGAACACTTTTTGTCGTAAAATTACCGAAGAATTTCAATCAGTTGCAAAACTAGTGAAGATATATAAACAATCGCTTAGTAAAACGAAATAATAAAACTTTGAAACACAACCATTCTTAATTTTATTTAGATACCTAATAACTTTATTTGAATAGTAATTTCGTCGGTTACGGAAGAATGCAAAAGGCAAATAATGTGCCTCCAGGAGTGAAAGTCGGATTAAATAATCCAACGCTAACTATGTAACCGTTGCCCACACACACACAACCGTTGCTTATAGACATGCCCATGTACCTCCGCCACCTGTACCTCCCGGTCCAGTTTCCTACAACAATTATAAGTTTGGTGAGCGAACAAAATCGTCGCAAAGTCATTTGCGACGAATTTACAACAAACTATGTCGGTTTGTCGCTAATTGTTATGGACTGAAACCATTGCAAAGTATGAGATTTGTCACACATTGGTTGTGAGCAACAAATGTGTGGTTTATAACTTAAATGGCTCCCTCTCTCGTCACACTGGTCTTTAGGTTGTGTTCAACCATTTGGGTTGTTACACTAATCTATTTTCGGACCATGTTTTGCGAAAATGATTTTACGATGTGTTTAGTGAATGCAAGAGTTGTCGCTAAATTGATAACCAACACCTTTTGCTACAGATTTTACGACTGAAAAGCTTGCAGCCGATTTTGTGACTAAATCTATAGCGACAGATTTTTCAATCAGTTTCAAAATTAGTGAACGATTTCAATTAGTTGCTAATTATGCAATTGGAAACATAGTTCGTCGCGAATAGAAATGAAATTACGTTGTCTAATTGAAACCTTGTGAATAGAAATGTTACCGTATACCAAACAATGCTACCATCGCGAATAGAAATGAAATTACGTTATGGACTGAAATAATTGCAAAGTATGAGACTTGTCACACATTTGTTGTGAGCAACAAATGTGTGGTTTATAACTCAAATGGCTCCCCCTCTCGTCACACTAGTCTTTTAGGTTGTGTTCAACCATTTGGGTTGTTACACTAATCTATTTTCGGACCATGTTTCGCCATACGCGTATCTATGGTTGTGTATATCTCCACCGTGATTCGTCCAATCAGTTGGCTACAAACATTAAACAAATCAAAATGATGGCTACAATGAATTAAATTTTAAAACAATTTTTTTGTCTTTTTTTCAATGTATATAACTGTTAAAATGAGACAACAACACATACTTTAGCGGTGGTTGAGAGGAGGAGGAGCAACCATAAGAGGGTGGCGAAATAGAGGAAATTGGGTGCCATGAAAATGATAGGTTTGTGTTTCAATGAGGCTCGGAGACTTTGTAATCTCTTTTTAATAGACTTGTAATTTCTTGTTAAACAAGTTGTTATTTATAAAATATTCAAAATATCAAAGTTGTCATGGATACGTTATGCCACATAAATAGTTATCGTTTGACCATTATATTTGTATCAGTGTTAATATCAATAATAATAGAGACGTATGTAAATTTAATGTTTATCATGATGAGAAGACTTTATTTTCTCTATTGTCATATGCTATTTAGATTTGCTATCGTGTTTTCTCCCGACACGTTGTGAACACGAGACTCTAAGCACGAAACTTTATGATCAATTCATTTGAATGAAGACGTAACAATCAAGGATCTCAACCATGACTTCATCAAAGTATGATCAATAAAATTATCCTACAATTAAGTTCATTTTAATTTAAAATACTTGGATGATTATAACTATATACGATGTATCAATATATGCATATGTGTTTATGTTAAAATTATTAACGGTTAAAATATTGTTTAACAAAATGCTTTGATCTTCATGATTGAATTGAATTTATTCTTCGATTCTAGTTAGCGTGGATTTGCTTAACCTTAATATTAATATTAAGTTACACAAATAAACTCTATCATTTGATTATTTGCTAGATTATTTATTTGAATATTAGATTATTAACATATGAACAACGAAAAAAGTTCGATGACCCGACCAAAAGAAAATCCTTTTTAATCGACATTCGAACACCAAAAATTTACGACACCTATAAAAAAAAATTTGGATTAACCACTGGTCCCATCCACATAAATAGTTATCATTTTACCATTATGTTTGTATTAATATAAAATCAATAATAGAGACGTATGTATTTTAATGTTTATCTTGATGAGAAGAGTTCTCTCATTTTCTCTATTGTCATATATTATTTAGATTTGCAATTATGTTTTCTCCCAACACGTTATCAAGACGGGACTCTAAGCGAGAAACCTTATGATCAATTCATTTCAATGAAGACGTAACAATTAAGGATCTCAACTATGGCTTCATCAAAGTATGATCAATCAAATCATCCTACAATAGTACAATTAAGTTTATTTTAATTTAAAATACTGAAACCTTATGATCAATTCATTAACCAATTAAAGGTTAAAAAATGTTTAACTAAATGCTTTCATTTTCATGATTATATCGAATTTATTCTTCGATTCCAGTTATTGTGAACCTTAATATTAATATTAAGTTAGACGAATAATGTATTATAATTATTCTTTTTCTAGTTCCTCATTTGAGAGTTTAATTAAGTAAAGGTATACCCCTTCAACATAACATACCATACGATGATCCGGATGTTGCTACGCTAAAAGCTCTCTAATCCACGCTGATAAGTACGCCCAAGAAGAAACCAAAGCAACGTATGATACGCTCCCAGCATACCATACGCCGGGCCTGGCTTCTTCTTGACTCGTTTCATGCTTTGGGTAATCTTTTTTGTCAAAGGTTTTATAAAGAACAATATTCAACGTCTTTGTAAATGTATGATGATAATGCTTTAATACATCTTTATTAAGAAAATGTTTTTTCCTAAATCAGCTTCAAAAAACTAATGCTTCAAATGGAGACGATTCAAGAGACTTAACTGGGCATGTCTTATTAATGGTTCCCATGACTGGCCGGTACGATTCTAAAAATATGATTTGTTCATGCAATCATTTAATAAGACGAAATAATAGAATTTAATCACAACCATTCTTAAATTTATTTTCTAATGATTGATTATGAGTATAATGAATACATAATGGTTAATTAAACTTTATTTAGATAATGATGGGAGAATGCAAAAGGCGAATAATGCATCTCCAGGAGTATAATTCGGATCAAAAGCTCCAAAATTAACTTTGTAACCGTTGCCTAAATAGACACAACCGTTGCTTATTGACATGCCACCATACACGGTGGCTCCAGTGTCATACTACCACAAAATTTCTCCGGTTGCAGCGCTCATAGCGTAAATAGGTCCGGTCCCATTGGTTGATCCAGCAAACACAACACCGTTGGCTAAACTCACGGGGCCACTTGCGGTCGTGTTACTAGGATTTCCCGTTGACCACAAGACATCCCCGCTTGTGGCATCCATCGACACCCATCCGCCACTAGTCGTCGTGATATTTGACGGCTTCAATGTAAAGTTACTCCGCAAACTATTGGCAATGTTTGTGTAGACTGCCTTTCCGTCGGTCGCCGAACCCCATGCACCTCCGCCACCTGCACCTCCCGGTCCAGCTTGCTACAACAACCGTTTTACCGATTCAACATTATAGGGTGTCAATTGTGTTGGGTTGACGAGTTGAATTATGCAACCCGAACACGACCCATATTCTTATTCATATAAAAAATTTCAAGCCTAATAACTTGGATACATATAAATTGGGTCAATCCGAACCTGACCCGTTTAACCATTTATGTAAATCAAAATTATAAACTACTAAATCCAAAATATAACTCATTTAACGTAAATAGAAAATTAATCAAATAATTATCTCTTAAAATTAAAAAAAGAAAAGCTTTGGTATAAAACAATTCCGTTATGATAAACAACTAAACACTAAATAAAAAAATAATTGCACAATCGGTTCTAGAATGAGAAATAAAATAATAATATTTTAAAACATAAACGGGTTAACTGTCAACCCGTCTTTGATGGGTCAACCAAAACACGTCATGTTTTTAAAACGGGTTAAAAAGACGAACCCAAACATGATTATTTGCGTATCGTGTTCGGGTCGCCAGGGGGGGTTAATGGCCACCCCTACGTCATCATACATGCATACACCATCTATACGTCATGTCATGACAATGTTATTTTGGTTGCACTTTTTATAACGACAATTTGCCGCACTACTACAAAGTCATAAATTCATCGCAATCTCATTTTGCGACGGACTTGCAACCAAAAAAGTTATGTTCGAAACATTTTGTCTAATACGTTTTGTGGTCATTTCTTACGGAAATGACTTTATGGCGTATTTTAGTAACCAAATGAGTTGGTTTATAAATTGGCGACCAATATGTTTTGCTAATTGCTACAAACTTTGCGCGTGAAAAGTTTGCGACTTGTTTCCTGACAGATTTCACTCGGTTGCAAAATTAGTGATGGAGTTCAATTCGTCGCAAACTTTGTAGCGGATTTTAAATCAATTGATAATTTTGCGACGAAAAAATAACCTGTGGCAAAATTAGCCACGGATTCGCGAGGGGTTTACGTTGTCTAATTGAAACTTTGTGAATAGAAATGTTACCGTAGACCAAACAATGCTACCATTGTCGCGATCCAAAGCCCAAGCAATACCGCTCTTTTGTACCGTGGCTACAATGTCACGCTTTTTCCCATGGTCGTTGATGGCTAAAATCATTGGTGCTTCCGCGAAATCTGCATCAGGATTAGGGCCAGGCGGACACCCGGGTGTAGAAAGATTATTACAAGCAAAAAACCAAACGTCATAACCGCCTAATTGTCTATACCAGTTGATGTGTCCCGAATCTAAATCGAGTGCGAGGATAGAATTCGAATGGTTATCGGGCTCTATGCACTTATCTTGTTCGGTTGGCGTTGTTTGATTGTTTTGTGCTTCTTGGCATTGAGTGACATTTAACGGGGCGGAATACAAGTTTCCAGTGGCGATGTAGACTGCATTCCGGTGAATGTCGATGGACGGACTACTGCCCCATATGCCGGCACCGGAGTATTCTTTGGTGCTACCGTTGTTATCTGGCAGCATGTAGGTTTGCCACAAGATGCTACCGTTGGTGGCGTTTAGCTTGAAAAAACTCCCTCTAAATGTACAACATGCTTCAATGCTTGAGCCTTCTTCTGCTGATGATGTTCCCACATAGAATGCACTGCACATAATCATTTTATATCAGAATTATTTTAGCACTACTAGAAAAATGACTTTCACTGGAGGAAAGTTTATCAACGGCCAAATCCGCTGGTAATTACTGGCAGCCAGATCTATCGGTATTCACCGTCAAATCAGTCGGTAATTACCGACGGATAAGTCAAAGTGAAAAGAACAAAAATATAGTATTTTAAATCACATCTACTAATACAGATTATCATAGGGCTGACAGACTAACTACTGAAAGGAAAAAAGTTATGGTTTTCTTAATATTTGTCGATGATCACCTACGGATTTTTATTGACGCTTTAACACCGCTAAAAAGTAAAACTTTGTAGGTTTTTCGACTCATAAGACCCAAAACTTTGTTTTTAGTAGATTTGGTTTTGCTATCCAAAAGAGGGTTACGGTGCAATTTATTGTCCGTTTACTTGCCACGTTACCGTAATTGTCCTTCAAGCGATTTTCATGACTAAAAAAAGGTACCTTGGCACGTTGATGAGGTGCTTTGATCTTGTTCTAAAAAAAAGTGGTTGATTTAAAAAAAAGTAAAAGAATATTAAAATTCACATATCAAGTCGGTAATTAACGACATTATTTAAAAAAAATTAAAATTACCGGAGAAAGTGAGACTTGAACCCATGACCTTTTCAAATGTTGGTATTTCAAGAGAGTTTCCTTCTACCATTGGGCCACCAACCCCATTGATGAATTTAAGTATAGATTGTGGACAAGATTACCATCTGAGAAATTTCTGTCTGTAATTCGTCAGCATATTCCGTTGGTATTCCGTTGGTGAATCTTTACTCATGCTCGGTTTTCTCATTACCTTCACCGACAAATTACCGACGGTACATATCTTTACTGAGGGACAAACGACGACCGACCAAAGTAGTCTGATTTGTAGTTTAGCTAATAAGCATTTCGTGACAGTTGCTTATTATTCCCAAGTTTTACGTGTAAACAAAATATATTTTTGGAATATGAAAAATAGAATAAAATAGTTAAGTCATATTAAAAAAATTAATAAAATTCATTTTATTGTCATATTTGACTTTATGTAGTTTTAATTTCAGATCTAACTCGTATACAATTGTTTGCAAATTGCAACCAATAGTCAATAGTTTACTTTCTTTTGTACAAATCAAAAGCAAACTTTGTCAACTCTACACATTCAAAGAACACTAGAAACAATATTTTTCAAATAAACAAACCGATTCAAATGGTTACAATACAAATAAATATACCTTTTATGATAAGTTCCTGACATGGTGATCTGAGATGCGTAATGTGTATCGAGTTGAGTAGACCAGACGAGCTCACCATTGCTACTGTTAAGGCCCAAAACATAAGCCGGCCCGTAAATCCCAACGATCAAAAGATCATCAGCAACCATAGGGGTTGATCTTGACACGGTCCAATTAACTCCTTGTATGAGTCCTGTTGAATTAAGCCCGGTTAGCTGTCCAAGATTGCGTTGCCAGATAACCGACCCGTTTGATGCATTAAGCGCGTATATGTTTCCATTCCAGCTAGGGAAATAAACGGTGTTATTGTATATTGCGGGCGTGGCGGTTATATCGTTTCCGGCTACAAACTTCCATTTTAGTTTAAGGTTAGCCACGGTTTTAGGACTGATCTTTGTTTCACCATATGCGTATCGACGGTTGTGTATATCTCCACCGTGATTCGTCCAGTCAATTGGCTACAAACGTTAAACAAATCAAAATGATTCCTACAATCATTAAAACAAAAGTTGTATCGCTTTTTTTATTCAACTTGTTACATATAAGATATTATCATAAACCTTCTAGTAAATCAGATAAGGCTCTGTAATACTAGAAGGTATGAAAGATATTATCAAAAATCTTCTGGTAACTAAGCCTTCTTTGATTTACTAGAGATTTTTTATATCTTTTAAAGTTTTAATATACATTGTCTGTAAATTATTAAAATGAGATAACAACATATACCTTAGCTGAGGTTGATTGGAGGAGGAGCAACCATAGGAAGGTGGCGAAGTAGAGGCAATTGGGTGCCATGAAAATGGTAGGTTTGTTCTCCAAAGGAGGCTAGAATATTTGTAATCTCTTTTTAGTTAATTATTTATTCAAAGTTGAAATTTCAAAAGTGGTGTTTATTTCTTTTAAAACTTGTTTTGTCAATTAAAATATTGACTTGTATTTAAGATAGATGTTTCACAATGTCGGCCAAATGGAGGTCGGTGATCAAGGCATCAAACAGGTGGCATATATTTTTATTTTTTAACGACCAACAAAATATATTAATATAAACTAATTACTAATAGCAATGATACAAAAGCCAAATTTTAAAGAGCCTCAAACATTTACATCATCTAAATAATCCTATCTAGATTCTCCCAACATGTCTAAATGAGTAAATTTCGTTTTGCGTCTTCGTGGTTTGATTAAATAATCGCTTTGAATCCAAAAGTTTTAATTGAACTTTTTGAGTCTTCGTGGTTTGTCAATTGTCTTAATCAACTCCCACTCTCTAACGACATCCAATTTTCTAGTTAAGTTTTTATGAAAAGACAAAAACACCCCTAAAACAAAATAAAACCCTCCCCCACCACCCCCAACCCTTTTCTTCTCTGACTACAAACATAAACCCCCACCCAACTTCTGGCCACCACTTCATCCCCAAAAGCCCTTTCAATCACGTTGCTTTCAATCACGCCTGGAACTGCCATCGTTACTAGATCTGGTCGAAATATCTCCAAACTCTTACCCTTAGTTCTCTGCGAAGACAACTTCTCTGCCATGGAGAAATTCACAGAGATGCTCCAAACATTTCATCCGTCACTCTCTCTACCAAACCATCGCCTCATCTCTGGCAGATCAAGACTGCATGAAGACCACCTATCCTTGTGGATAAAGACTGCGTGAAGACAGTGACGAAGAAGACGATGACGGAATTTATCACCGGCAAACACGCCAGGCTCGATTTCAGGTCCGCCGGTGAGGTCGGGTTCATGCTGTTCAGGTCCGCCGGTGAGGTAGGGTTCACGTTGTTCAGGTCCGCGATGAGGTAGGTCGGCCGGTGAGGTAGGGTTCATGCTGTTCAGGTCCGAGTGAAGGATGAACGGACTGATGAGGCTAAGGTTTGGCCCAATTTTGCCATTTTTGGAGGTCGGATAGGGTTGCCGTGAAGATGGGTGGCCGGAGAAACAGTGGGGTTTTAAAATTAACGTTCTGTATCTTAAAATTTTTTAGTCTTTTATTAGAGAGGATTGTTTAGGAGATAAGTAACTAAACTTTTTTTCATAAAAACATTATTAACAGCTATTCGAAAGTGTAGAGTTCGATTTTTATTTAATTGTTCTATTTGATATTTTTACTAACTTGATTTTTATTTAATTGTTCGTTTATCAATCATCTCATGATATATTGTATAGTACTTCTGTTAGTTTTTTTATTCGTAGTATCGATGTGGTTTATCTAAGCCTTACATATCTCAATTAAATAATAACAAACACTCCAAATAAGAAAATATCAGTTACAAACATAGTAACTCAAATTAATTATTAAATGCTATTTGAAACTGTAGGGTTCAATTTTTATTTAATTGCTAAAGTTGATACGTGTTTAGCATGAATTGAAAAATAACCACAAGAAAATACAGTTTCTCACTAAATTCTAGTTCACACAATATCATTTTTACTTGTTAAAAACATTTAAAAAAATTAAGTGTGTTACTTTTTATTTTTTACCTCGGATGGTCGATTTGAAGGCATCGAATTTTTTCACCTGTGTATATGCACTTTGAAAACAATTTATGCATTGTTTTGTATTATATGTTTAACGGTCTATTGTTTTTTTTTAATTATTTATTTCCGTTTTTAATAGATATCTACTAAATTTGAGATGAATATAAAATTCGCTAACTGTTTGGCTCCTTCATTAAGTTTTATTTTTATTTTTAATTTTTTTTTTACTTTTGAAGTGGTCAATATTTAAGCCCCGCTCATCCACTAACCTAACTACATTGGGATTAATGACGGGTTTTTAAAATTTGACAAGTTGACCAATTAATATGTCATTTTTTAAAATGTTCAAATATGTGATATTAATGAAACTATTTTAAAATGATAATCCATCATTATTTATTAGTTTCCTAGGTTAAAATTTTGTGTGTTACACGGGTTAAATAAATATAATTATAAAATTATATATTAACTAATAAAAAATTTATTTTTTAAAACTCGTGTTTTTTACGGGTTGAACAAACCTGTGAAATACATCATACACTCGTCAAAATATGTCAATAGATTTATTAATACAAAGATTAACATTTTAAAAAAATATATTATTAATAAAATATAGAAATGTATTTAAGAATAGAGAGATGTGTATTTAATAAAATATAGAGGTGTATTTAATAAGACAGAGATGCGGGAAAAAATAATAAGAATGGATATGGAGGTGACACGTGACATTGAAAACCTTTATTTATTATATAGTATAGATGAGATGGGTTGCTTATTTAATAAATATAAACTTTATGTACGGGGTTTTACAATTTTTTTTTGTTAGTTGGTTGTGTTGATTATACGGAGACCTAAAAACTGAGTGTACTGTTGCTTTGATATGTGTGTATTTGAAAAACGGTCAAAGTAGTCAGATTTTATATCATTGAATTAAATATCTTTATTTTAGGGGCGTTTGGCGGATTTTAGATTTTTTCGGAATTGTCGCGAATATAATGTCGGTTACTATAGAGAAAACAAAAACGGAGGTGTTGATACGTAATTACGTAACATTTAAGTTTTTTTACATTAAAAAACTATAGCAATATCATACTCAAATTAAAAAGAATAAAATACTCGTTTTTATGGCTTGACTTTTTATAAAAAAATATTAAAGTATGAAAAAGTTACGAACATTTAAAAATAACATAGAGTAGTTAGTTTAAAAGTGTAGTTATTGTTTAAATTACCAAAATTTGAGTAAAGTTGAGGGGGCAAATGTGTAAGGGGGTGTTTGAGATTACTTTTAAAAACTCCATATTATCTTTTGTAAAAAAGTTAATAAGTAGTTTTGAAAAGTAAGTGTGAATTACTTCTTAAAAACCCTTTATTCCTTTCTATTTTTGCATCTCCTTTTAATTTACCCAAACAAACTTTTAACTTAAAAAGTTAATAAGTTAATAAGGAACTCAAAAAGTAATCCCAAACATGCACTAAGTATTGTTTAAAAGAAATATTTACTCCTAAAAAGTTTATAACACATGCATTAAGTGTTGTACCATGAGCAATTATACTTGTACAATTAAAATTTAAGATGTCATTTGGTGGTGTATTATAATATAGTATAGATTTAGATAATAATAATAAAACAAACTTATATAACACTATCCCGGGTACCAAACCCGGTAATAACAACTCACGGGTCACGAGCTTATATGATAATAGCGCGTTAATCACGCATTCAGACAACCATTCGCCAGTCGCCACGTGTCTCATGAGGGACCAACTGAGAGTAGCGTCGTTTCCACTAACCAAGCGTTATCATTTGGATGTGCCGTCAAGCGCCTACTTTTAAATAAACAAAAATATTGATAAAACGTATGATTTTTTATAAAAATAGAAATCAAATTGAAATTTTAATTATTATTTTAAATTAATTAATAATAGACAGAGAGGAGGGACCAATAATAACATAACAATTGATTTTTAAACTAATGCAACTAACTGTTTCATCTTAGATTGGATAAACGGAATGCCTCTTAAAATTAACATTTTTGCTTGAAGGGCAGAACTGGATAGGATACCAACTCGACAAGCTCTGGTTCGAAGGAAGGTACCACTTGAATCTATTATTTGCCCTTTATGTTCTCAAAACGACGAAACCACAGAACATCTATTCACCTCATGTTATTTATGCTTTCATGCTTTGAGGGTTCATTAGCTCTTGGTATAAAATTCCCTCTATTTATGCTTTCTCGGTTCGTGACGTGCTTGAATTGGCTAAGGTCACCCTGGCGGACACAAACCGGGACAAAGCATTCCAAGTGGTTATTTTCACTGCATTTTGGTGCCTACGGAAAGTAAGAAACGGAGTCGTTTTCGATGGCAAAAGAGCGGCCTTGAATTGGCTTTTTGAAGATCTCAAGAGCTCTAGTTTCTTGTGGGTAAAGAACTGGCTTGGTTTCGAGTTTTTAGATTGGGAGAATTGGTGTGCTTTTCAAATTTAATCTTTCATTATTGTTCTGTTTTTTAGTTCTTTGCTGTTAATCATGTTTTGTATTTTTCGTCCCTAGCTTCTGCTAATGGGCTTCTCTTTTCTTTTTCTTAATAAAACTTCCGCCTTTAAAAAAAAGTATCACTTTTAAATCCATATTTAAACTCAAAATCTTAAACTAAACATTTCTTAAGATTGAAAGAGATATTGTTCGACATAAATAATACAAATTACAACATAAAAAGGAAAATAAATTACAATACTTGTCGGTTGTTACAAAGAAGAAAAAACAAAAACATAAAAAGAAGTGGATAAAAATTTGTATACAACACGAGTCATTTAAAATAGATTATGAATCAAAGCATTCGCATAACGAAAATTCTATCAGGACCCTATATGGCGCTGGCATAAATGGATAGTGCTTTGGCAGACTTTTTTGCGGCGTTGCACTTGAGGCAATGCTAAACTAACTAAACAAATCTTCGTAATTCAAAATTCAACGCATATATATATATATATATATATATATATATATATATATATATATATATTCATTATTGTCATTTTTTTCAGGAACAAATCCTAAATGTTTGTCTTTCTATCGCCCCGAACTTAGATTATGATGTAAAGGCACACCAAGGTGGCTAAAGGGGTCCAATGAAGCATAGAAGGGTGGAGCATTGGTCGTAATCGGGTTTTTGTGGCCTCGTGGGGGCAACCAGGAAAATTGTTGTTCGTGAGAACATGTGAAAGAATAAGTGCATGAAGAGGGCTTATAAGCGTGAAAGAACCAAGGATGATGTTAAAACAAAAGGTGTTGAATTTAAAATGTCTATGGCCGAAAAGTGTGCGGCGGGAACGAAAAGTGTGGCAGCGGGAACCATGGCCTTTTGGTTTTTGTTTACTGATTTTTTATTAATTTTTTCAATTTATAAGATATTTTATTTAAATCTTTATTTTATTAAGAAATGTATTTTGATTAAATCACATAACTATTAACAAAACTAATAAATGAAGTTAGTGAGATTGGCTAAAATGATTAAAAAAAATCACAATGTCTTAACAAAAAAAAAAATAGAGAATATCTGTAAAGAAAACTGTACGAAGCGACTTTTGAGATTCTAAAATACTAATAAAAATTCGGCTAACTTCTTTTTGTTGCGAATTTGCCCACCATATTGCAACAATTTAGGAGTTAGGATAAGAACAAGTAGGCCAAGAGTGACAGCCACGCGCGAGAGTAGACTCAAATCCCCACCCAAGAACTCACACAGACAAATTTAGAACAACAAAAAAGGTGAAAAGAGGAAGAAAACAAACCCCTTTGGCCCCTTTTCATCCAACAACAAAAGAAATAAAAAAAAAATCAACAACCCACAAAAGCCTCATCATTTGCTTGCACAGATTTGGTGTTTCTGCATTAATTGCCACCGAATTTCACCACACAAAAAAGCCTGTTATGTTATAAAGGTGTCTTTTTTTCCCCCATTTCTTTAATCTTGGGGTCATGAGTATGCAATTTCACCCATTTGTTATTCTTTAGGGTTTTCAATTTTGGTGTTTACAGGTACTTGATTGAGAGAGAAATCAAGAGATGCAAATAGAGAAATCAGAGTCCATAAGATCGGTGGCTGCGGATACAAGAGGGAAGCATAGAGTTTCGGCTGAATTGAAGAGGATTGAACAAGAAACTCGACATTTGGAGGTTTGATTTTCAATTTCTGAACTTTATTGGTTTTCTTGGTGTTCTTGCTGCTTTTATGTTAATGGGTATGCTTCAAAATTGAAACTTCTGCTTTATAATTTGTTTTCTTGAGATTTTTTGGTGTTCTTGCTGCTTTTATCTCAAATGGGTAATCTTCAAAATTGAAACTTCTGTTTTGTAATTGCTTTCTTGAGCTTTTTTGGTGTTCTTGCTGCTTTTTACCTTAATGGGTATGCTTCAAATTTGAAAATTTAGTTTTGTAATTTGTTTTCTTGAGCTTTTTTGGTGTTCTTGCTGCTTTTTATCTTAATAGGTATGCTTCAAAATTGGAACTTTTAATTTGTAATCTGTTTTCTTGAGCTTTTTTGGTGTTCTTGATGCTTTTTATCTTAATGGGTATGCTTTAAAATTGAAAATTTTGTTTTGTAATTTGTTTTCTTGAGCTTTTTGGTGTTCTTGATGCTTTTATCTTAATGGGTATGCTTCAAAATTGAAACTTTTGGTTTATAATTTGTTTTCTTGAATTTAAGATGATAGATGGTGTTCAAATTTAAATGATTATTTCATGTTAGCAAATTTTTGTTTGGCATTCTTTATGTTGTCAATTTGTTTGGATATGGTGAAAGATGGACTCAATTTAGTGCAAGTTTTTGTTCCTATTGTGGATATCTTATTTTGATTTTAATGATGAGGTTCATGTTTATGTAAGGATGGATATGATTGGTTGGTTTAGTATGTGCATTCTTTTGATATAACAGCAGAATCATATATTTTTTTCATTTTGCTAGATATAATTGAAGGGATCATGCTGATAAGCTTGATAGGATTTAATTGTATTGTACCTGTACTTTGGTCGATTTCTGATATTTTTAGGAGAATGGGTTGCGATTTTTGTAGAAGTAACATTTTTATGATTGAAGTAATTTCCTATTGTTATGACTTATGAATGAAATTAATTTGTTTTAGTAAATAGGCAAATTGGATTTTAATAATCCAAACCATAACCTATTGGTTGATAATAATCCATAGGGAAAACACCACAGAATAGTAACCAAGTTTCAAAAGTGTTCCAATTTGGTCACTCACCATAGTATACCGAGGGTGTATACCGTGTAAAATGCGTATTGAATTGGAACACTTTTGAAACCTGGTTACTATTATACAAAGTTACCCCTAATCCATTCTATCAATTTGGTCGGTGACAACCCTAACTTTCACTTTTGTTGTCAATAGCAGTTCCAGTAACATAATCATCATAAATTTACGCTTTATTTACACTTGATTTGACTCAAAATGATAATTTTATGCGATATGGAGAAACGTACAAGCGAAATCGAGTGGAAGTTAAGTGTAACTAGAGCGCAAATTTATAATGAATATGTTACTAGGATTGTTATTGACAACAAAAGTGAAAGTTAAGACTGTTACCGGCCAAATTAACAGTATGGATTATTATCGGCCAATAGCTTATAGTTTGGATTATTAAAATCCAATTTGCCTAGTCAATAAATCATTTCTAGTACAAGATTAATGGATAATGAATATAAACTCAATATCCTAAAATAGCATTACAAACGGTTTTTCTTAAGTTCGATTTTCTTTTTATTAAATTGGTTTACTCGAGGAATTATTGTTATTCTAATACAACATTAATTAATTTCAACTCCAAATGTTTGAATTGGAGTGATTGAGTTCACCATATGAAATATTGGATTGAGTTAAAACGATTGGTTTGAAAATATTTCTTGTATCATGTCACCATGTGTTTACATGTTCCCAGTATGTGTAGCTTGTTGTCTAGGTAGTTAGGTGTTTGGGTACAAATTACAATAGAGATCGATCAACAAGTACCATGTTTTAAAATAGTCTGATGAGTTTTCTTTATTAAGTTATCCTATCATACTCTTTTGATATATATGTGTGTGTTTATATCGGGTAACTCTTATATCATGGGATTGTGGTTACAAATGATGGAAGCTTCATCATAGAGGGGTGTTTGGATCTACCATTCTGAAGTATTGATGAATTTTGAGTAGTTAGAATCATAGTTGTCAACGCGCATAGGCGCACTCAAGGTGCAAAGGCCTCGCCCGGAGCCTAGTCACAAGGCGCAAAAAAGCGAGGGCTTTTTTAAGCTAGACACATAGTATAAAAATACCATTTTTAGGGGTTTTAGGCTTGTTTAGGGCTAGTTTAGGCTTTTTTAAGTTGATTCCAGGCTTAGGGGTTTTAAACAAGATCATGTGACTTTTTGACCAGAATCTGGCCAGAGAACGCGCCTTTCCAGGCGAGGCACAACTGGTGTGCTGCACCTAGGCGCACGCCTCACGCGATTTTGACAACTATGTTTAGAATCAGATAATTAGCTGTTGTGATAGAACGGGATGTAGGAGATAGTGTTTGGATGTGCTTTTGCTGTTTGGAAGTTCAATAATAAGGTAATCTCCTTTTGAGTATCTAAAAATTTTGATTATTTAAAAAATTAATACATAAAACGACCAAAGAAAGACATTCTTGTGAATAGGAAATGGGAAATTAAGTTTCTCAATTAGGTTCGAAGATGAGGTAATTAGGCAATTTTATTATAGGGCAGTCTTATCGTACACCAACCTCATTTTATTCAGGCACCCCATGCAATACAAGCCGTATTACCTTTTTTCGCCTACAATATGGGTCATATGGGGTGTATTTTTCACTCATACGGGTCGTATGATAGATACAATACGGGTTGTATGACCTATAATGGGACCCTTTATTATACCCTATCATAATCTGCTAGTATGAAAATATTTATATATAATCAGAAGCAGAATCAATTTATCCAGATATCAAAAATCATATTACTGTGTAGGCTTCAAAAGAAAAATCACATTGCCACCATGATATTAATTAACTTATGCAGGTTGGAGGAGTTTGCAAGAGAAAAAAAATGCTTTGGCTTATAAGTCTCTTGAATGAGTTGTATTTTTTAGGTGTTGTTTTTGTGTATTTATATATTATTTGTTTGTAAAAATATGTATCAAAACACTTGTCTTCTGCAGGAGGAGCTGGATCAGCTTGAGAAAATGGAATCCTCCTCTGCTGCATGCAAAGAGTGAGTAAGAATGTGTTTTATTTAATTCCTTCGATTTGTGATTAACGACCTTTTAACATAGTTATAATTGTTGTTTTGACAGAATCCTGAGTAATGTTGAAACAAGGCCGGATCCACTACTTCCCAAGTAAGATCTCTTGTTTCTTGCTCGAAAATGAAATTAACATGTTTGGATCAGTTCTCATTATAACTGCAAAAAGTAATATTACACAGCAGTTATATGTCTAAAATACCCTTTAGGATGACAACTTTATAGCCAAGATGAATACCATCATTAAGGATAACATGTAATTTTAGCTTTAAGATTTTGTCGAAAAAGAAAATGTGGACTTGAATATGAGGCGTTTAAATCTTTCATTTTCATGAGACTTTGGTTTTTTTGGTAACCGTGAGACCCTGTTACCGGGAACTTACTGGACCCCACCAGTCCACCACTAACCTACTAGCCTTCAAGGGGGTTAAAGGCAGAATATCAGTGGAAGCCTGATTCGAACCTTGTTTCTTGCTAGAAAAAATAGCATATTTGGATTGGTTCCCATTTTAGCTGCAAAGGTTAAAATTACACAAAGTTCAGTAAATGTATGTAACCATCAGTTAAATGTCTAAAATACCCTTTAGGATGACAACTTCTTGACCAAGATCAATACCATGATTAAGGATAAACATGTAATTTTAGCTTGAAGTTTTTGTTGGCAAAGAGACTTGAATATGAGGTGTTTAAATCTTTCATTTTTCGGTTTTTTATTTTTTTGTTAACCGTGACACCCTGTTACCGGGAACTTACTTGACCCCACCAATAACCTGCTAACCAATAGAATCAAGTAAACTAAAGCTTATGCCGGGCATCTGGCCTTCGAGGGGGTTAAAAGGCAGAATACCAGTGGTAGTATGGTTTGAACCTTGTTTCTTGCTCGAAAAGAAAAATGGCATATTTGGATCGGTTCCCATTATAACTGCAAAAGTTAAAATTACACAAAGTTTAGTAAAAGTATGTAACCATAAATTAAATGTCTAAAATACCCTTCAGGGTGACAACTTCTTGTTCAAGATCAATACCATGGTTAAGGATAAACAAATAATTCTAGCTTTAAGATTGTCAAAAAAACAAAATGTGAACTTGAATATGAGGCATTTAAATCATTCGTTTTCATGGGACTTTGGTGTTATTTTTTTTCTTGGTAATCTTGAGAACCTGTTATCAGAAAACCTACGGACCCCACCATTTACCTGCTAACCAATGGGATTAAGCAAAAGCGGCCCAAGAACGTTGCTTGTGCTTGGCAAGTGGCCTTCAAACCTTGAGACTAAGGGTACTTTGGTGTTATTGTTTTTGTTGTTACCGGGTCTGGTTTTAACCAAGATAACAATAAATTTCTCATGAAAACTTGATTTTTGTCAGACCTATGAGACTGTAAGTCATAAGTTTTAGTACCCTTTGAGTAACATCACGTGAACCCGATCCGCAAGGGCAAATAAGTAATTGTATCTGGTATACTTTGTTCTTGGTGGCAGGACAAATGGGCCAGCAAACCCATCATGGGATCAATGGTTTGAGGGACCTCAAGATAAGTCAGGCTGCAGATGCTGGATACTTTAACAATATTTTTCTTAAATTCATTAACTTTCACCTGAGGTTTGTGCAGTGCCATTATTCTACAATCTCATTACAGATACAGAGAACTGTCTTCTTTATTCATGCAGTCCTTGTGCAGAAATGTTAAATTCTTTTTTGTTTTTTTAGAGAAAATTAAAAGGTAAGACAGTTATCAATTTCTGTTTACTTTTTGCAGATAATTATGTTTTCTTGGATTTAAGGTGTGCACATTTTTATGTTATTTCCTTTGGTAAAGAATTGGCTTATATTTATATTGTTATCAAAAGATTGTCATTTTTTGCAAATAATCTTGTTTTCTGAGATTATCGCCTTATCGGGTTGATATATATTTTGATTGTCACTTTTCTAAACAACCAACACCGATTTCCTGGACATTTGTTTCGTGGATAACAGACAATGTCATCGTTTGTCGTAAGTTGTAACAACCCACGATTCTAAACATAGAAACAACATCGTCATTAGTCACATATACCGGATGGTTCTAAGTGGAAATTTTGTAACTTAGCATGATCAGACCGGCTTTCGGGTTTGAGCAACAATTTTTTTATACAAGATTTATAAGTCTAGAATAGTTTATGTACATGTCTATAAGATGGTAAAGATATATACTCAATAACTCTGTTAAGATTTTGTCACACACTTGCTCTGCAAAGGATTATGGTGACCTGCTAACTTTAAGATTTTGCTTTCCTGTCAAAGAGTATGTGAAAAATAATAAGAAATATGTTGTAAAAAAATATGTGAAAAATCATAAGAATATTGGATCATGATTATGATTCATAATTTTGTGGATATTGATGTAAATTTTCTCAGGATGCAAATATTTGGGCTAGGTTTATGAAATTAAAGTGAACTAGGGGATTTACCCGCCTCGCGTTGCGGCGGCGTCGAAACGTATAGTAACTCGAACCACCCCGCATTACGGCGACGCTTCGAAACGTACACGTTTCTCCAATAATACCAATACCATCTAGAAAATGAAACTGGTCAAAAACGTATATCATACAAAGTAAATGAAACGGGTTAAAAACTAATATTATACAAAGTATGGGTGAAAAAATACAAAGAGAAATCAAACGGGTTAAAAACGTATATTATACAAAGTACGAGGGTCAAAACAAAAATTAAAAAAATAATAAAAAATGTTTACTATTCCTTTTAGTTTGTTTTTCAATAAGAGGTTAATTCGTGTAAAAGTTTTGCGAATAGAAAGGTATCATGTATTAACGTTACCATATAGAACCCATGAAAATAAAGAAATTTATGATATTTTCCTTTTCTATTATCGTTACTTTTAGTTTTAAGATTATTGGATTTTAATAATCTCACCTTTTACCAATTGATCAATAATAATCTCAACTGAGAATATTCTTACCATCGGTCACTATCTTCAAACCATTTTCTTACACTGGACTCTCGTTAAAAAACTTAACGCCGTTAGATTTTATATGACGTTGATATCTGCAAACCGCCGGAAAGTCGAGCTAAACTAGGAGTGATCTCGTGATGGGTTTTGAAATTGGCTTTGATGATGTTTAACTGGTCTCGTTAAACACCATTGTTGTCTCTATTAGGGTTTTTGTAAGATAACATCACTTAAGTCTATATTTCTAAGGAATTTAAATTAGGGACCATATGATTTAAATTGCCAATTTCGAATGATGAGATATAAGCTTTGAAATAAAACTTTGACTCAAAACTTGGCCTCTAGTCTTATCCCCAAAATTCTTGAGATAATTTGTACCTAGAGCATCAATGTTTGTACATAGTTATGTCATCAAGAATAATTTGGTATTCCTTTTTAGTACATTAAGTGGTTAAAGCACGGTTGGCCATTTGGTGCAATGGTAGCTCCAATACTTCACATAGTGGAGGTCTTGGTTTCGAATTCTGGCAACAACAAAAAAAGGATCTGTAGCCAGGTAAGGGGTTTACCCAGTTGGGGGGTTCCTCCTGTGGTGGGTGCCCTAGATGTTCTAGGTGTTGTCCCAAAGAAACCCAATTATCCTAGAATATCTTGCGTTGACGTTAAAAAAAAATAGTTAAAGCAACGGTATTAGAACGGAATGCGGTGGTCAACAAATCTTGCACAAACATATGTTGATTTACACATAAAAAAATAGTAAAAATAACATTAAACCATATATTTTATTTATTCAAGCTTAAGCATTAAATTGGTGAGTATAAAAATATTAAAAATAACATTGAATCATATATTTGTAATGTAGTTGATACGTTAACTTTACTGGTAAAAAAGAAGAAAATCGTCAGAAAAATCATATATACTTTAAATTAAAATACAATCAAATCTTTTTATATGTTTCTAGTTAGGGTGTTGGGGGCGGGATACCCACATCTAATCGAGTAGAGGAAATGGCAATCGAGTAAAGGGGAACACCGCCCCTATTGATTCGAGTTGGGCCGGGTAAAGGAAATCGAGTAGGTTGAACGAGTTAACTTACTCGGTTTACGTTGCAATCGAGCCGTTGGTTTCTAGCCGTTGGTGGGGGTGGGGGTGGGTTGGGTGCTTTTAAAAAAAAATACTAATTTTTTACCTATATATACCCACATTCCACACACATATATTTTTACCCATCATCTATATATCTTTCATCTCATCTATATAATTTTACACTCTACAAAAAATAGAAGGGCCATCCAAAAAATCAACAAAGCCTAGAAAATTTAGGCCAAAAGTTCAATCTCAACCGCGACCCGAACGAACCCAAGCCGCTCCCCAACGAACCCAACCACCTCCTAAACGACCACAACCACCTCCTCAACCAATTCCAAGTTATTTCCCGCAACCTCAATATCCAAACTACTTCCCTCAAAGTTCAACCGATCCAAATATGGATCCTAATTTTTTATCTTAATTTTCGCTTGATATGGATCCTAATTTTTTATCTCAATTTTCCTACCAATACCAAAACCAACCGTATCGTGATCCAAACGAAATCATCCGTTCGGAATCCGAAGACGAAGGAGAAGATGAGGATGTTGATGAAGAAACGGAAGAGAAGGAGGATGATGAAGGAGAAGATGAAGAAGTAGAAGAAATCGAAGTTGAAGATGACCGCGCCAAGCCAAAAAGACAACACAAAAACCGGTTAACACCAAAGAGATGGACGGAAGAAGAAGAAATTGCCGTGGTCCAAGCTTATATTCACAAGACACAAAATAAAAGAAAAGGAAATCAACAAAAAGGTGACTCGTTTTGGAAGAAAGTTCTTGCGCATTTTACCGATTTATTTGGTGAAAACGATCGAACCGTTGACCAAGTGTCTTGGAAGTGGAAATATCTTAATAAAAAAATGACCGCCTTCAACGGGTGTTACCAACAAATGGTAAGATTTATTTTTCAAATTATATAGGTATTTTTTAATTTTATTATCTAACGTTTCAAATTATATATATATATATAGAAACAAAGAAGGCCGAGTGGTACAAGTGATTTGGATCTTGTTGAAGCGGATTTAAACCATTACAAGAAAGTGTACAAAATGCCATTCACCAACTTGAAATGTTGGGAGGTTGTACTCAACAATGCTAAATGGGAACCCATAGCATTGATGGGTGAGGATTTAGAAGGAAGTCAATCCTCAAAAAGAACAAAAACTTTCGAGTCGAGAACCCCATCTGAACCGGAGGGTTTTACAAACCTCTTTCCCGACATAAACGTGAACGCCGAACCGCAAGACGACACGACCCGACTAGGCCAAGATGTCCGGGGAAGAAATCGGCCGAAAGTTCATCTAGCAAGGGAAATTTGTTAGACATAGTTAACGAATACAAGACTATGAAAACGTTGGAGTTAGAAAAAAAAGAAAGTCTTCGGGATAAGATGTTGGAAGCAAAATTAAAAAAAGAACAAACGGCGATTGAGTTGATGCTTAAAAAACAAAAGGATCGTGACATCAAAACATTCATCGAATCGCATGATCATCTCGTAGACCCGTACTTGTCGATCGTATTGCAACGTAAACGTGAAATTGCCGCAAAGTATGGATGGCAATGCAACTTTTAGATTTTAAAATTTTATTATCTAGCTTTTATTTATTTTGTAGTTTTTTTTATTTTTAATTGTATTATGTTAATTTTTATTTTAATGAAATTGTCTTTTTTTAAAATTAAATGTTTATTTAAAAAAAAAGTTGGTGAGTAAATGAGTAGGGTGTTTCCAATGAAATCTGAGTAAATGATTAGTTTTGAGGTTACAGGATTCTATTGACGAGTTTTGATGAGTAAATGGGTAATGGGGTTAATGGCCCCCAACACCCTTAGAGGTGTACAAAAAAACCCGGTTTGGAAACAACAAACCCCATCCATTCCCAGTTGTCTTGATTGCTCGTTAGAACCACTTGCCCTAACATAAGGGAACATTGTGACCACTCATTTAGCTTTGTTTCATCACTTAATTACAAATAACTTTGTAATTAAAACACCAAACCCCGTTTTCCCACACACATCTCGTTTTCTTGGAAAAAAATGTTATTGGATGAAAATTTCAAGTCTTTGCTTATCATCTTGGCTAGGTCAAGTCTTTTGCTGTGCTTGGATTTTAGTGAAATAATTTATCCTTATTAATTTCAACATTAACTAGTTTTAAATACTCTTTGAAATTAAAATGATTAGGTGTTTATATTTAGTTATTTTATTAATACTTATTATATCATATCTTAACTTGATTTTCTTTAGTTTACTATAATCAGCTGATTAAAAGTATCACAACCATTAATAATGAATTAACAGGACATGCAAATTGCATACATATGTCATATAATAATACATATTTTATTTTCATATTTTCTATTTTTCATCTTTTCTTTTTAAAGACGATGAACGTTCGAGTTATTTATCTAAGAAAGGTTTGAATTCGGGTTTTTCAGGAAACCTTTCAGACGCCTTATCACTGGATTATCTTTTGATGGTTTCTATCTTTATCTTTTACTTTTCACATCAGAAGCTAAAATATTAAACTTAAATTATATTTCATTTGAGTAGGATAAAAATAATTTATATTAATTTAGTTGTCCATTCTATTGAGCCCAAAAATAAAATTTTAACTTAAACCCATTTTAATGAATCCATGATCATTAACCTAAATACCCAATTTCCTTTAACTTAAACTTAACATAAAATAAACAAGAAGCAAGTGATCATAGAATTTGTTACCATGAAAAGGAGTTCTTTGCGAATGTTTTGATCGAAGTTGTAATAGATCGTCTTCAAAATATGAAAATTCGTGGGGAACAACTATAAAATCAAACGTTTTTTTTCAATTATAATTATATTTTATTTTTACTCTTTGTTTTCAAATGACGATATATCTTTATTATCGTACCGTATGTTAATACGTGACCAAGCCCAACCTAATCACCCGACTCAAACGAAACCGAACTGGCAAAAAAAATCTTACGTCAACTTGTTAGAAATTCATGCATCGAAAAATAGCAACCTCATATAAAAAATTCATAGTTCTGTCACTGAAAAGATGGTCGGTGTGCCACGGTAACGACGGGAACATCACCTCGCCTCTTTTAGTACAAAGAATTTTGAGACTTTCACGGCTTCACCATCTTGAATCAATAATGAGGTTTAAAGATTTAATTTATTGATTAATTATTACAATATTTTTTATTATTTTATTTTATATTTAATTTGATTTTTCTCTAATAACTTGTGCTCGTTAACTTAAAATAAATCTAAACTTACAGTTTTGTTTTTTTAACATTCCGATATAAATTCTAACGAAAACTAACTTGGATTCAAAATAAAGTATTTTTTGAGCTTGTAAACAACTTTGTGAAATGATTTTAACAGTTATGTTTAAGCGATTGTATTCCAACAACTAGATTTCATATCAATAAGAACATATAATCATATCCAAATGGTCTTTATCCTTATTTGTGTATTCTTAGATCGTTAAATGAGTACGACTAAGTATCGGTTGTTGAAGATCTTTATGAGGACATGTCACAATATGCATACTACATATCTGATTTTATAAAATTAAAACTAAAAAACCTAAAATATTGATTTTATAAGTACAAATTATAAATATAAGAAATATAAATTTTACAAATATAAGTTTAATACAAAAAATAATAATAACACTTTAATGTAAAAGAAAAATACATATAAATTGTATGAGGAATCTCACTTCAAAAAGGAAATTTTGAGGGGTCCCTTTCATCAATCCTTTTCATCAAGGGCCTATCTATTAGTGATGTCAAGTAACTATGCAAGTCATTAAAAAATTTATTATTTAATTAAGGGGCACATTATTTGTGTTATCTATTCCCATAAAAATCACAAATACAATAATGGTCATTTGGCTATATTAAGGCATTTTTTTTTAAAGGCCAACAAAACTATATTATAAACAGATAATAGCAACATGATAGTCATCACATAGACAAAAAAAAAAATAGACAATTAAACACTCAAATAGTTAAATCAAAATTACACCATTGTTTCTATAAAAGAGATTGAGCTTTGGAGCGATTATTGAACCACAGAAAACCAAGAGCTTTTATGTCACCTGATGTGTGTAAACTATATATATTTTTAATAAAGATTTTTACACAATTAGAGTTTTAAAAAGGGTTTTCACCAAAGACTAATCACACATATACCGGGCAGTGTACCCGTCGGATAGCAATATAGTAAAGGTAAGAATCGGATATCAATCCGTGGACACGGTGGAATGCACTAATAGACCGAAACTAAGATTCAATCAAGTGATGGTATAAGAATATTTTGAAGAGTTTGTTTTAATTAACTAGCATGCAAATATATAAACTAAGCTAAGATCACAAGTCAAACAAACAAGGAGAAAATATCACTTCGGTGTCGAATCCATCTAGAATACATTCAATACACTCATAGAAGCATGGCAGATACACGAAATATAAATTGACTAAATTCTCGTCAAAGATATCTAATCAAATGACCATTCGGAAAGCTAGCATAAATTATACAAACCAACCACCTAAAGTTATACAATGAATCTCACGTGTTTAACAATCATGTTAATGTTTATAAAGATTGAACTAGCTTTCGATTAAGGTACACTAATTCAACAACTAGTTGGAAAGATAATATGAACAACACACTACCCACCTCAAGTTGATTAAATTAGACAACAATACGCATTTCTTCAACTTACAATGTTCATACAAAGGTTATATAAATTAGGAGAATGTGTTAACAATTCCTAGATAAACATAAAACTAAACATGAAACATCATAACAAACACTTTGTCTTTCCAAACATAAGCATAAGGATACACATACAAATATAATGATTCATAAACAAGACTTCATTCACCATTCCTAGTTAAATGCCATAAATTAGTATAAATACACCAATCCATAAATATAAGCATAAACCATAAGTTTTTCAACATAATATGACATACACAAATACAAGTTTTGTAAACAACTCAAAATACTTGAATACATAATTTCATCGAAGAATAATCATACAGTTGTCATAACATTAACACAATAATTGCCAATAATCCATGAATGTTGTCAAATGTATCTAAACTTCATCTAAACCAAAGTGAACAAGAGTTTTAGCTCATTATGAGCACAAAAATTACAAATAATCAGGGAAAATAGTGAGAAACATGATATGAAAACAAGAATCAAACCACTTCTCCAAGCCTAAATGTTGTTGTTGATGTATGGTGATCCTCTTGATGTTGTATCCTCTCCAAGAAGCTTGAAATATGGCTGGAACAAGGATAATACGAGTTGGAACAATGGGTTTTTCTCCCTGGTTGCTGAACTCCTGAATGAGAGTTTAAGTTCTGTTTAAATAGAAAAGGGGAGGCACGACCGTGCTAGGAAAGAAGGCACGACCGTGCCTGGTACAAAGGCGCGGTCGTGTCTAGGTTTCCGGAGCTTCCATCGGGTCCCGCTGATCGAGGAAGTACGGCTGTTCAGACTCACGAGGTAACACGCGACCGTGGGGAGTCAAGGCACGGTTGTGCCTTGAATTTTGGCTTGGCGCGGTCGTGCAAGATGTAAGCGCGACCATGCCTAGGGTTTGCAAGCTTGGCACGGTCATGCCAAGTAAGGGGCACGACCGTGCCTCCATCACAGAAACCCTAAAACTTCACTTTCTATCCTGGAATCCTCTTGTTTGTTCACCAAGCTTCACAAAAACCTACAAAACAGGAAATGAAGCAAATAAGTGTCTAAACGTTGAATATAACCAGGAATTGATCGTTAAATGAGTGAAGTTTTGTGCCAAATAGATGTGTAAATCTTAACACATCAAACAACCCCACACTTGAACATTGCTTGTCCTCAAGCAAGAAATCAAAGTGAAACAAAACTTCCAATGACACTATGGATCAAATCAGAAAACCATAAACAATAATAAACTTATAAAGGTTTGAAAAGATTTCAAGAAATGCAAAATTAACTAAATGAAACCCAAGGAGCCCAATGAAGTGACAATCGAATGAGCAAATGAATATGCATAGGAAATCATTAGCATGCAACTTTATGCTTCTCACAATGTTCACACACACTCGGGAATATATATGATCATACAAGTAATGGAGTATGTTTAGAACACTCAAATGCCAAGACATGAATCATGCATAAATCATAAGCTTGCTAAAAGATCAAATCTCTACCAACTAACACGAAACAAAGCACAAATAAAGAGGGCTTTAAACGGGTTGTAACTTGGCAATGGCTAAGGGTAAGGAAGAGGAATTTAAAAATGGCTAAAACCCGGCGGTTATGCTAACTCAAAAACTAAAACAACTTCTAATAAGAAAAATAAACTAACTAATACTTTCGTATAGATAAGAGCTAACAACTGAATTCTTTCCATCTTTGCTCACAAAATTGCTCTAATCGACTATAATTCACCTAATTTTGGTGATTTTTTTTTAACATTAGCCAACCGGATTTCTAACATAGGTGAAAAATAGAATAAATAAATAATAAGGCTAATGAAGGTTTAATGGCGGTGTAATGTGGGTAATAAAAGAAAAACATGGGATAGGCTCAACGTGGCTAACTAGTGGATGTGTTCGGATGAGGGAAAAATAAAAATAAAAGGCTAACAAAGTGGTTTATCCTAATGCCTCAATCATTTTTATGTAATATTTATGTTCATGATTTCGAAATGTATACTAAAAGCAAGTTCTAACAAGCATGAAACATCTGGCACACTCAAATCCGTAAAAACGAGAGCAAACAATGTCTAAAGCTAGCAAGGCTAAAAAATAAACTCACGGAAACGAAAAGGAATGGGTGTAAGCAAAATGTTACATGCAATTTATTCGTTTAGCCCACTAAAACTCATGGTTATCACAAAAAATGGGTTTGACTCGATGGAATTTCTATCTCAATTGCTTTCGAAAAATCAAACCTCTATTATTTACTAAAAATTGTGAATGCTAAACGGTTAACTTTTATTATATTTTTGTGTTTTTTAATTTTATAAAATTGATTTAATGCCAATAAAAAAAATTATGAAGGAAGATTTTTGAAAAAATGAATTGATAATATGCTAAGAGGACAAACATCGCGCGAATACATTCCCACCCTACACTTAGAATCGTACATTGCCTTCAATGTACAACAAAAAGATAATGTAAAGCGAAGAATAAACACTCAACTCCACACTTAGAAACATACATTGCCCTCAATGTATACAAAAACATGCAAAGCAAAATGGAATGCAATGCAATCAAGTGTGAAGGGAGAACTAAAACTTCCCTCATGTCGATCAAGGATAATGTGGCTGGAACAAGGATAATACGAGCTGGAACAATGAGTTTTTCTCTCTGGTTGCTAAACTCCTGAATGAGAGTTTAAGTTCTGTTTAAATAGAAAAGGGGAGGCACGGCCGTGCTAGGAGAGAAGGCACGATCGTGCTTGGTACAAAGGCGCGGTCGTGTCTAGGTCTTAACACGACCGTGCGACAGAGGGTTGACCGATCCGGAGCTTCCATTGGGTCCCGCTGATCGAGGAAGTACGGCTGTTCAGACTCACGAGGTGACACGCGACCGTATGGAGTCAAGGCACGGTTGTGCCTTGAATTTTGGCTTGGCGCGGTCGTGCAAGATGTGGGCGCGACCGCGCCTAGGGTTTGCAAGCTTGGCACGGTCGTGCCAAGTAGGGGGCACGACCGTGCATCCATCACAGAAACCCTAAAACTTCACATTTATCCTAGAATCTTCTTTTTTGTTCACCAAGCTTTACAAAAACCTATAAAACGGGAAATGAATCAAATAAGTGTCTAAACGTTGAATATAACCAAGAATTGATCGTTAAATGAGTGAAGTTTTATGCCAAATAGAATTGTAATTAAAACACCAAACCAACCCCCCACCCCCCTCGTTTTCCCACACACATCTCGTTTTCTTGGAAAAAAATGTTATTGGATGAAAATTTCAAGTCTTTGCTTATCATCTTGGCTAGGTCAAGTCCTTTTGCTGTGCTTGGATTTTAGTGAAATAATTTATCCTTATTAATTTCAACATTAACTAGTTTTAAATACTCTTTGAAATTACAATGATTAGGTGTTTATATTTAGTTATTTTATTAATACTTATTATATCATATCTTAACTTGATTTTCTTTAGTTTATTATAATCAGCTAATTAAAAGTATGACAACCATTAATAATGAATGAACAGGACATGCAAATTACATACATATGTCATATAATAATACATATTTTATTTTCATATTTTCTATTTTTCATCTTTTCTTTTTAAAGTCGATGAAGTTCGAGATATTTATCTAAGAAAGGTTTGAATTCGGGTTTTTCAGGAAACCTTTTAGACGCCTTATCACAAGATTATATTTTGATGGTTTCTATTTTTATCTTTTACTTTTCACAACAGAAGCAAAAATAATAAACTTAAATTATATTTCATTTGAGTAGGATAAAAATAATTTATATTAATTTAGTTGTCCATTCTAATGAGTCCAAAAATAAAATTTTAACTTAAACCCATTTTAATGAATCCATGATCATTAACCTAAATACCCAATTTCCTTTAACTTAAACTTAACAAAAAATAAACAAGAAGCAAATGATCATAGCATTTGTTACCATGAAAAGGAGTTCTTTGCGAATGTTTTGATCGAAGTTGTAATAGATCGTCTTCAAAATATGAAAATTCGTAAGGAACAACTATAAAATCAAGCGTTTTTTTTTTCAATTATAATTATATTTTATTTTATCTCTTTGTTTTCAAATGACGATATATCTTTATTATCGTATCGTATCTTAATACGTGACCAAGCCCAACCTAATCACCCGACTCAAACGAAACCGAACTGGCCCAAAAAATCTTACGTCAACTTGTTAGAAATTCATGCATCGAAAAATAGCAACCTCATATAAAAAATTCATAGTTCTGTCAGTGAAAAGATGGTCGGTGTGCCACGGTAACGACGGGAACATCACCTCGCCTCTTTTAGTACAAAGAATTTTGAGACTTTCACGGCTTCACCATCTTGAATCAATAATGAGGTTTAAAGATTTAATTTATTGATTAATTATTACAATATTTTTTATTATTTCATTTGATATTTAATTTGATTTTTCTCTAATAACTTGTGCTCGTTAACTTAAAAAAAATCTAAACTTACAGTTTTGTTTTTTTAACATTCCGATATAAATTCTAACGAAAACTTAGTTGGATTCAAAATAAAGTATTTTTTGAGCTTGTAAACAACTTTATGAAATGATTTTAACAGTTATGTTTAAGCGATTGTATTCCAACAACTAGATTTCATATCAATAAGAACATATAATCATATCCAAATGGTCTTTATCCTTATTTGTGTATTCTTAGATCGTTAAATGAGTACGACTAAGTATCGGTTGTTGAAGATCTTTATGAGGACATGTCACAATATGCATACTACATATCTGATTTTATAAAATTAAAACTAAAAACCTAAAATATTGATTTTATAAGTACAAATTATAAATATAAGAAATATAAATTTTACAAATATAAGTTTAATACATAAAATAATAATAACACTTTAATGTAAAAGAAAAATACATATAAATTGTATGAGGAATCTCACTTCACAAAAGGAAATTTTGAGGGGTCCCTTGCATCCATCCTTTTCACCAAGGCCTATCTATTGGTGATGTCAAGTAAATATGCAAGTCATTAAAAAAATTATTATTTAATTAAGGGGCACATTATTTGTGTTATCTATTCCCATAAAAATCACAAATGCAATAATGGTCATTTGGCTATATTTTTTTTTGAAAGGCCAACAAAACTATATTATAAACAGATAATAGCAACAGGATAGTCATCACATAGACAAAAATTAGACAATTAAACACTCAAACTAGTTAAATCAAAATTACACTATTGTTTTCATAAAAGAGATTAAGCTTTGGAGCGATTATTGAACTACATAAAACCAAGAGCTTTTATGTTACCCATGACTTTTTCCACACCGGCTATTAAGGAATTACTATAGAACTTTTTTTTTCACAAGAAAACACCGAAAAAACCCAAAACACATCATTAAGTTATTTTGGAGAATACATATAGCAAATATGTAATTTTTAGTAAACAAAACTATTAAAAATGGGTAAAATATGATTGTACTTTTTTTTAACAAAAGTTATAGTAAATTACATAAATGTCAATTTTAAAAATCTAAGATCCCATTAATTATATATTTCTAGAAATTATTTTAGAAAGAATTGCCTTATGTAAATTTTAGTACTTAAAATATGGTTTTATAATTTTATATATGTGACAAACATAAATCATATATGTAATTTACTTGAAAAAAGTTATTGAATAACAAATGAGCTAACTTTGTCCCCACTTAACCACTCCAATGGTCCCAAAACTTTATAAACATCAAGATGATGAAATTTAAAAATAATACATAACTAGTAATTGTTTTGATGGGCTTTATTCATCATTGAGATTGCCATATTGGCATGTAATCATGCATATGGGTCCCACACTATGGCCCACAACTTCTCTAACGAATACTCCAAAGACGATTTCAAACCAACCCTCGTTAAATTTTTGATTCCCCACGTCATATCTTAAAGAATAAATTAAAGAAAGCAACATTTAAGAGTATTCACAGTTCATTCTTTAAAATTATGTGAGTGAGTTTTGTATATTTTATAGAGTGGTTTAAAATGGTTGTGAGTGAAGGAGAGAGAAAAGATATAAGGTTTTTGTAACTATAAGGATAAAAGTACTGGTTTTTAGTATAATTATAAGGATAAGGAGAGAGAAAAGTAGAGATAAAAGGTAGAAAATGTAGTGTTTTTTAGTGTAATTATAAGAATATGAAATATGAAGAACGGGTTGGGAATGCTCTAAGTATATAGTAAATTACACATGCAGACATGGATCTTCACTAATTACGCTAGACACCCTTTATCTAAACGGTTTGTATCAAATTATAACCTTTAGACTAACAGATGTTAGATTTTTAGTTAGTTTTTTATAAACGATCAAAATACCCTTTCTATTATAAAATATAATAAAAATAAAAAATAAATTCAAAAGCATTGTGGGCCCCATCCTTTATGCCCTTTCTAAACAAAAACCCAAAACCTAAAATCAAATTCTCATACTTCAAAAAACTTACATTCAGTTGGCAAAATTCAAATCCAAAATGAAACCGACGGGTGTTTGGCCGGCAATCCAAATCCAAAATGATCAATAACCCATTTGATGGGCAAAAATCCAAATCCAAAAATACAGAAGCTTCAACCGAAATACAGAAGCTTACAATCGGCCAATAACCCAAATCGTTTGTAAACTTCGACCGAAATATAGAAGCTTACAATCGGTGGGAAAAAACCAAATCCAAAATGAAATCGATTCAAATGGAAACCAAATTAGGGTTGGATGTGTTGAGCAGAGGGGAAAGTCGGAGAACAGAGAGGGAGGCAGAGGGGGTTCGGTTGTTCCGGCCGGCCGACGGTGGGAGGGCGATGGAAAGGATAGGGAAAGAGAGAGAGAGTAAGAGGAGACGAGGGTAAGAAGAGAGACTAGAAACTTGAG
Organism: Smallanthus sonchifolius; assembly: GCA_023525975.1. Lineage (NCBI taxonomy): Eukaryota > Viridiplantae > Streptophyta > Magnoliopsida > Asterales > Asteraceae > Smallanthus > Smallanthus sonchifolius. The sequence goes on from CM042042.1 coordinate 2,100,627, forward strand.
AGAGTTATATAGATATATATACACACACATATATCTCTATATATATAAGAATGAATGGTAAATTAGTCATTTACATGTCATTTAACTGAAAAATAACGTCGGTTAGTCTAAAGGTTATAACTTGATACAAACCATATAGATAAAGGGTGTCTAGCGTAATTAGTGAAAATAAAGGTCCGCGAGTGTAATTTGATATATACCTAAAGATTGTTTTCTGTAATTTAGTCTATTTAAAGTAATATTTTCGTATTTTTCTCACCTGATTTTTAATTAACAAAACTAGTATTATGAATAAATCATGTGAGTGAAAATATTTTAAATAAATATTACTTTATACTTGGTATTCTAGGGTGATAACATATTTGTAATTTATCTATCAAAATTATATATTTTTAAAAATTAATTAATGATAATTAAAAAATGGATGATGTTTCACTTCTTTTATATGTACTTTATGCATTATAAGTTGTAAGTAATGATAAAAAGAAAGGAGCATGAGTACCACAAGAAGAGGACCCACTCAAGTTTTCTTGTGGGAGGTGGGATGTGTTGTGGGGAAAGGGTGAGACAGACAAAACCTATCATCTCATTTCATATATTCATATATCTCTCCTTTATGAAACAACTTTATGTCCTGGTTTAATTTTTCAAATTATAAGTTATTTAAACTAAAAGTACATATTTCCATGCCCACAATACAATTCATTGTATTACTTTTTCTTAAAAGGGAAAATCACATCTTTAGTAAACTTACTCTTATAATCCTCAAGACATTATTATAACATCTTGGTAGCTATAAATTCTTTAATATTTGTACAAAAAATCAGAGATTATTTACTTCAAAAAAATCTAATGTTAAGTTTACACTGTTCTTTTACGGTATTAGATAAAAGCGGCGTTAATAAAACACTACAGACACATTATATAGACATCAGGGGTCATACTGGCTTGTATGATACGGTGAAAATGGTCATACATTTTGTATGATGTTTTTATATGACTCGTATGAGGTGGTGTTCACCAAATCATTACAACCTGTATAATGTGATTGTCTGATATTAAAATAGCTGATATAACCATTGACAAAGCCATACGGCTCGTATGATCATATTTTGTCAAACCATACGACCCGTATAACAAGGGGTTGATGTACACTTTTAAGGTTGGTATTCCAATACCATCATAAAAATATAATGTTATGAGATTTAGACTTCTAGATGAAATCATTTTGCGTCATGTTCCATAAAAGATATCGTTTTGGGTTTAAAATTGCTAAAGTACAGTCGGGTTATGATAATTCTAAATTTACTATTATTGTTTAAATAGTAACTTTTTTTGAACGACGAACATTGAATGTTGTTTAAATATTAACTATTAATATATATATATATATATACACACACTATATTATAATACATTTGAGAGGTACGAGATTGTATTTTTATATTAATTTTTAAGAGTTTAAAAGGCAAAGTTGTCTTTTACGAAGTTGACTACCTTAATTATCTTTTACAAATACATGCTAATTATATCATTAAATACAAAAAAAGTAATTGAATAATATTGATTATAAAATATCATCAATTAGTTAGTCTACAACTTCAATTTTGTAGTTATTACACTTAATAAAGAAATCTTTTAGAAAATCTAATAATGTGAACAAATTTTAACTAAATTCTCAAAATAGTGTTTATTTTATCTGATTCTATATTTACTTTATTTTATAAATTTTTATTAAACCTTCAAATCTATATGATGCTTCACTAATAAATTGTTCAACCTCTTTACCGATGTCTGTGTTAATTTGTTGTGTTTCACACCACATCGTGCGAACACACCCTATAATGTGTCTATGTATGTATATATGAATACGTAAATACAAGATAATAAGACTAATATAAGGGATTGCTTATTTAACTCTAAAAGTTTTTTTTTTGTCTAAAATGCTTTTTTTTTTAACGGCAACTGTCATAAAACAAAACCGAACACTCCCAGATAAGCAAGAAACTAAACCGGGAGCCGGCACAAAACAAACAACAAGAAACAAGATTACAAAGCCATGGCTCTCCACTCAGGCCAACTAAGAGCTATATCCTTACACTGATTCCTAAGCCAAAGGTAGCATAACGACATGGATCCTACAATATCTTCAATCATAATCGGTTTCTGATAAAAAATGACTATGTTCCACGCCCTCCATAAATTCCAACAGGCCATAATGACAACATATTGAACAATCTTCTTTTTAATCTCAGAACTCGTCACATGCTTATGCATAGTTAACAGATCATGGAACGAGAACGCATAAATTGGAGGAATTTTCAGCCAAGTGCTAATCTTCTGCCAGACAACCGCCACAATGTAACAAGACGAGAAGATGTGTTCGACCGACTCACATGAGGAAGCGCAAAGGCTGCAAGAATCTGGACCGTTCACTAATCTTCTTTTCTTGAGTTCATCCATCGTCAGCAACCGACTGAGCAGCGCTCTCCACCCAAAAGTATTCACCTTCACAGGCACCCTAACATTCCAATCCAGCCTTTCAGTAGTTGGGATCGGAACAACCCTGTAAAGAAGACTTTTCACCAAAGCCACCGAGAAAACACCAGCGGGATCTGCCAACCATCTCCACGAACCCCCCCCCCCCCCCAATTTTGAAACTGTAACTTCCCAGGTTTGAAATAAGATTCTGCAGTTCCAAGACCTCTGCCCCGTTACCAATAGAGCTCCTCCAATTCCAACTAAACAACATTCTCCCATCAGCTTGCACGCAACGCTTAGCAACCACGCAACACTTTTCCTTTTCTTTGCCGAACAAATTTGGGTAAACCACACTCAACGACTTGTCCAGTAACCAAGTGTCCCTCTAAAACCGAACTTTATTCCCATCACCAACCTCCCCCTTGATGATCCCCGACAAATCTATATTAGACAGTGCCAAGTGGCTATCGATCTTTACTATCGCGACCCACGAACCCTGAATCTGCTTATTATAGGGCAAAAACGGCCACTTCCTAGGGGTATGATAAATCGTGGTGATGACCCTTTTCCACAGACTACCATCTTCCCTCTTAAACCTCCACCACCATCTCGACAACAACGAGATACTAACATCCCTCAGCGAGCTCAAACCCAAGCCACCATCTTCTTTTTTAGTCAACACTCGTTCCCAAGAGACCCAAGATATCTTATGCCTACCATTACTACCACCCCACAAAAATTGCCTCCTATTCGCCTCCAACATATCAATCACCTTAGCCAGGGCTTTGTAAAGAGAGAAAAATAGTTCGGGAGACATTCCATGACCGATTTGAGCAAAGTGTTTATTGACTTATGACTTTTTTAAAAATAGTTTTTAAAATAGTATTTGGATTAGCTTTGTGGTGAGAAAAACCAATAAGTTTTTTTTCTAAAAAGTGTTTGGCTTAACTTATTTTTGTAAAATGACAAAAAATGACATTCTTTTATATGAAAAGTTACCTCCGCTGATGTAACCGGCGATGACGATTTGCACCGGCAAATAGAACGTGTTGCTGTCGTCGAAGAGAGAACATATGAGAGTTGCGAGCAGATGAGAGAACGAGAAATATTTATTGTAGGGTAAAGGGTGGGTAAATTGATAATTTTATGTTCAAAAAGTCATAAGGAGTTTCAAAAAGCTAGGATTTTTGACTTTTGAAAAACAATTTTTAAGATATATAATAAAAACCAAAATAAAAAGAACTTTTATTCATACCAAACACTTTTTTAACTTTGAATAAGTCATTTTCCAACTCAATTCAGACCCCCTATGAATGATTTGCGTAACAACCTTTTACTTCAACTTGTACAAAATCTTTTAAAATCCGAATCTTGAAAAAAAGAGAGGATAATATGACATCTTTTAATAATGTTTAAGATATGACTCATACCTAAACTTCCTTTTTAATTCTATAAATTATTCCTTTTAGCGAAAGGATTTGGTTTATCTTTAGTTTTGCTGATGTAATATATTTCAAAAACGTTTTTCTAAATAAAATATGTTGTGACTTATACCTTAAATATACTAAAATTAGGATTTAATTTCACAAAGCTACAAAATATTTTCATACTTTTTTGTGAGTTTTAAGGGTATGTTGAAATATTTGAAAGATTCGAGACAATTAAGGTAAAAGGTTATAACTAAGTGATGACCATTTTTGTAACTTGTCAAATTCTAAAAAGTGTTGTCATCAAGTTTTTTTTTTCTTTCGAAATGTTCACAAAAATATATATTTAGGTCGGAAGTTGAAACGATATAAACTGGGTACATCTCATAGTTGATCCAAAACATAAATACATAGTTCTTAAACTCAGCGAAAGACATGTTCAAACACTACAAAATTCATAATCATTATTCAAATACTACCGGTCTATCCAGATGTCAGTCTTCATAGTCGAGCAGCCCACCAATTCATGCTATCTTAGCTCTTGCAGCTTCTTTCTACCATCCATTGCTAACATAACGTGCATACTAAAAGTCAGATCTATTAAGTAAGTTCTATCTTTACTTTCATAGTTATAAACTTTATATGTCGTCAAATATCTTTCTTTATTTACATTAAACTTTCTTGGTGTCATAGCTTTAACAAAACTTTACGTTTTCTTGGACGTGGTCCAAGTATACTTTCAAAACACTTTCTTTACTTTCAAAACTTTCACTTTCCTTTCCTCTCGGTGACTTTATAATTTATAAAGTTCTTTCGTTATTACTATCATTTATACTATCGACGTTACAACTTGCACTCGCGCAAGACTATCAAGAAATATCTGAGCGTTTGCCTTATTATCTGAGCGTTTGCCTTATGATAACGCTCCTCTATGCTTACACAAAGCAAGAACTCCTTTCAGCTTGTGTAAAAAAAGCCTCCTATCGGCTTGTATGAAACACGACTCATATCCTTTTGCACAAAGCAAGACTCCTTTCGGCTTTGTAAAACAAGAGTCATGTCGACTTGCACAAGGCAAGACTTCTTTCGACTTGCAAGGCTCCTTTCAGTGTTTGTAACAACACTCCTCTCTACATTTTATCACTATCAATAAATTAACTTTTACCCTGCTAATCACATAATTTTCACATTACACATAAGCAATTAGTTCAAATAATTAACTTTTACACTGCTAAAAATGGCTTGGAACATGACGTGTTTTAATTGACTAATATTTGAGATTTAAGAAGTTCCACTATCTCCACCCTTATTACTTGGTTTATTTTAGATGGTCATCAATTATTGCCATTTTTAAACAACTTAGTATTGATAATTTATACAAACTAGAAGGAGGCCCCACGCCTTACATTGGCTTTCGAGCGTTAAGGCTAGCTTTTACCCGCGTTGTGATGTGTTAAACCGCAGAATAAATTAACGATCTAGAAAGCTTAAAAAATAAACCTAAAACCTTTAAGTAAACTCACCTTACGCGAAAAAAATGATATAAGATTTATAGTTATAAATTCAAAAGCAAAAAAAATGGCTTCAAAAGTGTGAGCCAACCGGTTTCAAACCTGCGTCGGGTGCAAGGGCGGGCATAAACCACTTTGACCATGGGCCCAAGCCAATAAATTGATTGTCATTTCCTCCAACCATTTATAAACCAAATCTAAGTTTTAGTATAAAAAAACATGCATTAACTAGTTGTACAATCATGCATTAGCAATTGTAATATATCTACAGTAATTCATACTCACAACCTGCATTTGCCTTTTAATATATTCAAGCCAAACAATTTATTTTCTCTTAGTTAGGGTGTCGTCTAACTTGATCTATATGTTTAGACCCAATTGACATATTTTCTCTTAGATATTACTTCAACAATAGACGTGTGTTAGATTACACATAATAAATGAAAGAATGACCTATGTTATAACACTCCTATTAGCGCATTGAGGTTATAACCGATATGAATAACCGCTTAGTCAGTTACTCTAAATCATTTGGCTATCTCAGGTCGAATGAGGTCACAAAACAAAAATCTCCGAGTGGATCTACATGCTTCTTGAATTAGCTCCTAAGGGTGAAGGGGGCACAACCCTCGGGTAAGCCCCTCGGATATGCGAACCCGCGCGGGTACACCGCGCCGACCCCTACCCGAGTTCAATTGTTGCCTTTTGCGGGATCTCATATCTAGCCGTTGCCTTCCTTTTAAACTAATTTTTTTTCCTATATATATACAATACAATTATACCATTAAAATCACACCCAAAAATATTTCTATCTACCATTTTTCTACTTAAAAATCATGGAATCCAAAAATGTGACCGGACCGATGTTGGAAATAGTTCTAAAACGAAAACGTGAAATAGCTAGTCAATACGGGTGGCCTTGTGATTTCTAGATTTATTTTTATGTATTTTTTAAATGTAGTGTTTTTTTTAATTTTTAATGTACTTTTTTTATTAATGAATTTATTTTAATTATTATTATTATTATTTGTTTTACTTAAAAAAAGAAAAAAAATAAAAAATTAGTTTTGTTAGGGTTGTGGCCCCTTCACTTTAGGGTATTAGAGTAGGAAAACGATTAAAATGAGGTGGCACAACCTTATTGGTTAGTTTTGTAAGGGTAAATTTTTTATGAGGGTCGTGCCCCCTTTACCCTAAGTTTAATAGTTTGATATATTAATATGAAACTTATAAAAGTTTAGAGGGTATGCAATGTCCATTTAAAGAAAGCCCAAGGGAGTATTGATATTTGATTTCATCATGTCACATCTTTTGGAAATGTATTGTCATTGTATTTATTTTGATAGGCCCCAATATCAACATGTCTAGTATGATTAAAAAGAGCTCAAACTTCATCAACCATCATGGCCTTTTATTTGACATCAAAATCAACTCCCTTGGTGCTCTTACCACCATAAGTTTTAGTATTAAATTATAATTGCAAGAGGCATGGGTGTGTAGTAGGGTATGGGTGTGGTAAAGAAGAAAGGGTAGGGTTACTACCATAAAATTATTCCAAATAAAGATTAATAAAAAAGATTATCTATAAGCACTTGTCAAATTGTCCAAAAGGACATGGTACACAACTACACATGGGTTGCAAATTTGGATATTAGATGATGTATGCCATATGGATTTAAGCATGTGGGACCACCCACAAAAATATGGAAAAGATTCATATTATCATCAAATTTCTAAATTATTATTACTTTGGTTTAAATTACAACATGGATATTTGATTTTTGGTTGAATATTTCAAAAGTTCTTTAATAAGAAAAATGAAGGCAACATGTAATATAAAATTAGCCAAAACAAATTTTCAAAAGAATTATATATTTATTTTCCTAGATCATGTGGTAATTCAATGCAAAATTTTGAATGGTAGAGTGATCATTGAATATTTACTTCTTACTTTAAAAAAAACTTACTTCAAAAAAGAAAAAGAAAAAAAAAGATGAGATTCAAATTAAACATCCATAATCAATAAACGATTTTTTGCATTAGTTTTTTAGAATGATAAGATCAATGGATTATGAATATGATACATATATATATATATATATATATATATATATATATATATATATATTCTTTTTAGACTAAAAAAATAAAACGATCGGTTTTGTTATATATCCAGTTCTAATTACAAACGGTAAATCAAACTATTAAACAGTCAAAATTTACCGACTTGTTTCAGTTTTGACGTTCATTCGATCTCATCGGTTTACAAAACCCTAAGAGTACATTCTCTTTGGTTTTCTATTTTCTTCAATGAGAAGAGGATTTGAATTTGTTACTTTATAAATATCAAGGACAAATATGTAAAAACACTAGATTGAAGGATAAAAAGTGCCAAGTTATTAGAACTTAAAGGACTTTGTGAACTCGGATGAATATAATTATGGTTTCAATCAGCCAGTAATAACAGTCCCGGTGTCCAAGCGTACTGTGTACTGAGACAAAAGCCACGTAGATCAAATGGCCAAGCAGCACGTGACCCGGTCTCAAATAATTGGATGATCCACACCACGTCAGCACCCATCTGTCTTATTATCCACGTCAGCAAACCCTCTAATCCACCCTTCCTGTATAAAAACCTCTCAACTGACTCCATTATTTTCAATCACAGCCAGATTTAAAAACCAACAACTTTTCAGTTTTCACCACCATCAAAGCCAGCGACCACAAACTAGCCGGAAAATGAATATTCCGGCAACCAAATACTACTCCACTAAACGACTTCCGAACGCCGGAGTTCCTGTTCATCGCCGTCACATTCCACATGAAAAACACTAGAATAAGTTTTCTCTTTAACATTCCAGAAGTTTCCTTCAACCTGATTTTTCTGATCCGGCGATCTGTAGTGATTACTCCGACGTAGGATTTCCGTCGTACTTTCTTCATCGATCATGTATTATTGATTAATTTATGTAAAAAGTGAGGATTATGATATTATCCGTAGACATTTAGTGAAATTTTGGAACGAACGAACCAGTTCTGATTTTGATTTGGAATTGACGGTTTAATAGTATAGAAACTAGCTATGCATTTCCAGATGAAGATTCAACCAATCGATAACAAGAGTTACGGAGAATCAGTGAATTGCGAGACGCTGGCGACGGTGAAGCCGGTGCTGAAGTTTCGGTTGAAGAGGCTCTTCGATCGGCAGTTTCCTGGCGTTCTAAGGAACAATCCGGAGACTACAAGCGGAGCCGGTGAAGTAAGAGATGTAGAATTCGAGCCTAGCTCTGTTTGCCTTGCTAAAATGGTACAGAATTTCATCGAAGACGCCGCTCCGGAGAAGCCGAAATGCGGACGCAACCGGTGCAATTGTTTCAACGGAAACATCAATGACATTTCCGACGACGAATTTGATCTCTCTGCTGCCGGATTTTTCGGTGATTCTTCTGAAGCACTCAAGGTAAACCAAAACCGCTGTTCAACACTATGTAATAATTTAAATAATGTATCCTTCAATTAAAACGAAAATCTGTTTGATCGTGTAGAGCTTGACGCCTTGTGGAAGTGTTGTTCAACGGAATCTGTTAGCAGACACATCGAAGATCGTTGAGGAGAACATAACTTACAACCGGAAAGACGAATTGAGGAAACTTGTTGCAGAAGGATTAGTGTTAATCGGTTACGATGCGTCAATTTGTAAATCACGTTGGGAGAAATCATCATCTTATCCTGCCGGTACTCATCTAACTGTATCTAAACAGAATCAGTTTTTTTGATCATTTAATTTTAATTTGTGATTTAATTTTAATTTGTGATTTAATTTATGGAGGTTTGGTTTTCAGGTGAGTATGAATACCTAGATGTGATATTTGAAGACGGAGATAGAGTATTAATTGATATAGATTTCAGATCTGAGTTCGAGATAGCTCGACCGACTGGAAACTATAAAGCAATACTTCAATCTCTGCCGTACATCTTCGTCGGCGACGCCGATCGTCTGCAACAGATTCTGTCGATTGTATCTGAAGCAGCGAAACTGAGCTTGAAGAAGAAAGGAATGCATGTTCCTCCATGGCGGAAACTCGAGTACATGAGATCCAAATGGCTATCGGCATACACCAGAACGCCGCCGTCGACGTCGTTGTCATTGTCTCCGTCGCCGTCCGTACTACCTCCACCGCCACCGACTCCACCTCCCACACCAGACGCTAGCGCGGCGTCGAAACAGATTTTTTCCGAAACCTCCGGCGAACAGAAACAACCGTCGTCTGTTATTGTACCGGCATTCGAGCCGAAGTGCGGAGTGTTTGATCTGATTTTTGGAGAGGAAACGACGCCGTCGCCGTCCACGGAGGCGAGTCAGTTATCTCTAACCGGTATTTTGCCTTTGAGAAAGTCCGATGACGGTTTTGAGTCGTCGGCTGCCGGAGCATGGCAGCCGCCGGCGTTAAAACCGAGGAATAGGCAGCAGAGTGGAAGTAAATTAGTGGTTACCGGATTAGCTTCTCTTTTCAGAGAAAAAGCATGAAGGAATAAACAAATTTTGCAATTATTTACTTTTTGTTTATTTTTTTTCTCATTTAAAATTTAACTTACTAAAAAAATCATATATAAAAAATAAAGCAGATATTATAAAGTAAATCTTGTTCATCCTAATTCCTTAATCCATTGATAACGTTTTTACGATACAAACAACTAAAACAACTGGTTTAAGCCATCAAATTTAAGCGTTATAAAAAATTTAAAAAACTAATTTAAAATAGTTTTTAATGTAATTGTATATATACTTGCTGTTGATCATTTTAAATATTGATGATGAAGATGACCTATAACTACATTGATATAGGAATATGCAATTAATGTAGTTTTCGATAACTTTTTAAACAATTAAAATAGAAACGGATATATACATAAAAAAAACGACATCTTACATCATTTTAGTTTCTTTTGTACACAAGCTTGTTTTTCAGTATACGTACGTGATACGTCTTAAAAGATATGATTAAAATTAGAGCCACAAAATAATTATAAAGAAAATAAATCGTTTCTTGGATCTTTGAACAAGTTTCAGTAAACTTATCTCAGCCACAATTATGCTTTTTTTTAAGTAATTTATAACCACAACTATGTATTTTTTTTATATGAATCACCACAATTTGCTCTTTCTTATATATTAAAAAATAATCATGATTTTTAGGTGAATTGGATTTTAGTAATACAATCAATAAATTATTGACCTATAATAATCAATAATATCAATTTGGTCTATGACAGTCCTAACCTTTATTGTTGTTGTCAATATCAGTTCTAGTAATATAATCATCATAAATTTATGCTCCATTTACACTTGTTTTTTTAATCAAATTGATGATTTTAAACGAAATGGAGAAACGTTCAACCGAATTCGAGTGAAAATCAAGTGTAAATGAAGCGTAAATTTATGATGGTTATGTTACCAAGACTGCTATTAACAACAAAATTGAAAGTTAGTATTATCACCGCCCAAACTAATAGTATAAATTATTATAAGCCATCAGGTAATAGTATGATTTATTAAAATTCAATTTGCCTAACTTTTAATATATTTTATTTCCACTCATCTCCTACTATACACATAAATTCAAAGGAACCCTTAATATATAATAAATGTTAAGTAATTAAAAAAAACTATATATAAATTTATACATGTTACATTGATTTTGATATATAAAACGGTTATGTAGTTGCATAACTTTCTTTATTTATCGATCTCGTTTTATCTTAGAGACAATATTTGTATGTAGTTTTTATGTTTTTTTATTGACTTGAACTCAAAACTTTTAAACCTAAAAATTTTAAAAGGCTTTTCTCTAATATTAGCCCACCAATCGCAATGGTATTAAATACTCTACATGTACATGAATATAAGGGCAAGTTGTGTTGGCCGAGAAACCCCCATAATAAAGAATTAACAAAGCGTGGGGGTTCAATTGTTAGAATTGATGATCGGATGGAATAAGGTAGGATTCTTATTGGTCATCGTTTCTTTCAGATTCTACATTATCATATAATGTGCCCATTTAATTGATAAATAATCAAACATTAGGTTCAGTTAAAAAAGATTTTAATTCTAAAAAGCGTGAGAAAGATTTAGGGCCATTAGTTTAAATTATAGAAAAGATTTAATGGTTGAGATTAAATTATAGGAGAAAAAGTTGTTGAAAGAATATTTTAGTTTTGGACACTTTTGTTGACTTTTTATCAAGTTCCCACTCTTATTTTTTAACGTTCATAACGTTTACATACGACATTATTTTTTCAAAAAAATCACACCATAAAAACGAGCTTTTTTTATCTTTAAAACGAGTATAGTGTCGTTATAAACAAAAACGAATTTTTTTTTACGTTTTTCAGCTCATTGTGTAATTAGTCAGGTCAATGTGTAATACAAGTTCATTGTATAATACAAGTTCAATGTGTAATACAAGTTCATTGTATAATACAAGTTTATTGTGTAATACCACGTCCGGTCATTGTCTAATACAAGTTTATTGTGTTATATGTATTTATCATTATGTTTTACGTTTTCCAGCTCATTGTGTAGTTAGTCAGGTCATTGTGTAATACAAGTTCATCGTGTAATACAAGTTCATTGTGTAATACCACGTCTGATTAATGTGTAATACAAGTTCATTGTGTAATTAGTCAGATCACTGTGTAATACAAGTTCATTGTGTTATACAAGTTCAATGTGTAATACAAGTTAATTGTGTTATATGTATTTATCATTGTGTTTTACGTTTTTCAGCTCATTGTGTAATTAGTCAGGTCATTGTGTATTACAAGTTCATCGTGTAATACAAGTTCATTGTGTAATAAAAGTTCATTGTGTAATACCACGTCTGGTCATTGTGTAATACAAGTTCATTGTGTAATTAGTCAAGTCATTGTGTAATACAAGTTCATTGTGTAATACAAGTTCATTGTGTTATACAAGTTCAATGTGTAATACAAGTTCATTGTGTTATATGTATTTACCATTGTGTTTTACGTTTTCCAGCTCATTGTGTAGTTAGTCAGGTCATTGTGTAATACAAGTTTATCGTGTAATACAAGTTCATTGTGTAATACCACGTCTAGTCATTGTGTAATACAAGTTCATTGTGTAATTAGTCAAGTCATTGTGTAATACAAGTTCATTGTGTAGGTAGTCAGGTCATTGTATAATACAAGTTTATTGTGTCAAATATTTTTCATCATTGTGTTATATGTTTTCATCATTGTGTTTTACGTTTTCCAGCTCATTGTGTAATTCGCTCAAATGTCAGGTGATTGTGTAATATGCTCATTGTGTAATATCACTTCATTGTGTAATATCAAGTCTGATCATTGTATAATATTAGACCTTGTGTTACACATTGACCTTGTCTATTACACATTGACCTGGTATATTACACGTTGACCGTTATGTTCTCTCTTTAAAAACAATAAAATGACACATGTCAAGCTTAGAATCATTCTTACCTTTCTTATTTTTAAAACCCTTTTTGCTATAACCTAACCCAAATAATCAAATACTTTTAAATTTAAAAAAATATTAAATTGAATATTTAAATTTCATATGGTTTAATATAGATTGTAAATAACATTGGAGTCATCTAAACGTTAGGTTACTGTATTGCTTAGGGCATGAGCGATACCCTTACGCAAGGGTGTGTATGAGGGCCCTCACATCGTGAAGAACACAAACACACCACCCTCTCATGCGTGAATGGGGTGTGAGGGTCTGGCCGTGATGGGCTTCACGCGTGTGAGAAATCCATTTGTGGGTGTTGGATGGGTCCCCCATTGTGGGTGTGGGTGTTGGGTGGTGTTGGAAATCAAGCCTCAAACACACGAATTTTGATCTCAAAGATCGGCTCTTTATTAATAATAAAAACCAAAACCACATTTTACAATTAATCCCTAACCATCTATTTATAATAAACTATATACTAATCATAACACAACTCAAACTCAATTAAATAATAAAATAAATAAACAGACTAAATCCTAATCTGATACGAACTGAACCAAACAATTAATGAACTAATATTAATATTTATTTTAATCAAGATTAATCTTTCAAGGGGGTCTCCCATGATCAAATATGTGGTATTTCACTCATTTGGATATTTCCTTTGCCAAGTGAGACCCAAGTGAAGAATTTATCAAGCTGATGTGGCGCCTGTGTGACAGAAAATATACTCAATTAACATGTTGAAATTTCAAAACAAATAAACATGTTGTAATTTCAAAACAAATATTGTGCACATCTTTTATTGGGATAATGTGATATTATGTGCTTGGGTTGATGGAAATTTAACTTTTGTTTGACCACTTGCCTCGTGTCTATTAAACTACTTAAACATGTGGTTAATTAATTTGCAATAATAGGATACTTTAACTGCATTTTTTTGTGCTCAAATGGAAACACTAGATGCAATGGTTTGAATAACATACTTGTAATAAATCCATAGATGTAATCAAATGAACATGATTAGGTATACATGCTACTCTCTGAACCTTGTTAATAGGCCTCCAACGATCAAAACATGACTTTTTCCCTTTTTCTCCAATCTTCCAAATACCCTCCCATAGCCGAACCACAACTTCTCGTATTCGTACCTCCAAAGAAAGAAGTGGGAACGTAGGTGGGGTTTTATCTTTTATATTTGCATTGTAAATGTCTTGATGTGTTCCAAATAACATATCTATTTCATATCTAATTCCCAATGTTTTTATTGTTTTTGTTGCAAATCTGATAAGAATTGATACTTAATTATGCTCTCTCGTGATTTGCAGGTTTTGATGCTAATGAAAGAGATTAGGAAAGTTATAAGGTTGTTGAAATGAAGTTTGAAGGAAAAAAAGACAAAGCAGAAGGAGAGTACAACCCGTACGTGCATGAAGACCCCGTATTTACTTGACATGGTACGTGAAGTATGAAAACTTAAAAGACACGACCCATTTAATGACCATGCGGCATGTATGTTGTGCGTACGGCCCGTACGCCGGTTGTGACAAAAACCCTAGTGTGAGCCGGTTTAAGCAACATGACGGCCACTAGGGTTAGGATTCGCAATTTGGAGGCCGTGGACACCATTTTCATAGTAGAAGAAAGGGATCAAGATCAGAGGGGACCGAGGAATCAAAGATCTGGCCTGGTTTGCTATTCATTTCACTTTCTGTCCATCTTATGATCATGTTAACTTTTGAGTTATGTTTGTTCTACGTTTCAGTGTCTGGCTAAATACTCATAGCCTTTTGGATGAGATGAATATTTGATTGGTTTTGATGACTAGATTGTGAAACTTTTGGTTGTGTAATTTTAGTCAGTTTCATTAATTTATGGTGTGTCTGATTGCAAGTTAATATCAGTTTTAGATTTGAACTAAGTGGTGTGATTGATTTTTCTATGAAGTTATTCATGTTAGATTCAATTTGTTCTATCATTAGGTTATATAGATCACCATTAACTCGAGGCTTGATACCTTAATCGATAATAGAAAGTATGTTAATACAACAACAACCATACCCAATCCCACAGGTAGCAAAGCTATTGGTAGGGTCTGGGGAGGATGGGATGTAGGCAAGCCATACCCTTATCTCAAAGGATATAGAGGCTGTTTGCAAAGAGACCCCCAGCCCCAAAAACCTTGTCGGGGCCTGAGTTTGTTAATAAAACTAGTAAAACTTATGAACTACCTAAGGAATATGAATAAAAGGGTTTAGGAACTTGTTAGGGTTTTTCGTGTTAATCTAATCACATGTTGTAAATCGCTATGACGTTTATTTGTTCAGATATGATATAGAATTTCTAAGTCATAAGGAATTGGTAATAAAACATGCCTCACTTGATTACGGTATTAATGTGTGTCTATAGCACTTCTCCTCTGGTTTCGTCAGATTAACCTTAACGAGCTCTAATCCGTTCTAACATTTAACACACTATTATGATCTTAATAGTATATCTTTAAAATAGTTTTCACAAGTAAGCAATCCGGCCTCTCATTCCATCTTATTTGAGTCAAGTCTGAATGGTTATCTCTAAAATCTGATTTCCACTAAGCTTTCGAGTATTTGTTTTCTCAATTCATTTTCAGTCATTAGTTTCTCAAAACAAATCTCTTTTTCATCGATTGAATACTGATAACGGATTTAGTATCAGGAGCCAACATGTCCACGAATTGATATCTGATTCTTACCATCTATTATATTGCGTTGCAATAGGTATACTCGCGTATACGTGTGTGGTTTAGCCTTTGGTGATTATCCTTTAAAATTAAACATGTGTAAGGAATTTCTTAATTAATTTTATGTTACTAATTGCACACATCATCTTTTAAGTTGCTAGAGGTAGTTAGTGGGTTTCTAAGATTGGGTATGTGGTTACAGTTTACATAACCATATACGTGTGACAATTAAACCAAAATTGTATAAATGTTTATGCGGTGCTTATGATTTTTTACTTAAATTTTGTGCTATTAGGAGGGCTAAAAAGAAAACCATTTTTTTTAAACCAAGAAAACTCTTATGAACAAATCACATACAATTAATATTTGTTATTACTTAAAAAAATATTTTTTTGTAAAATGATCACCCCCTTAATTTTGGTAGTTATATTTTGTAATTCAAGTTCTTTGATTTTCTCCCCATTTTGTTGATTTTTATTTACAACCAAGTTTCTCTACCTCGTGGCATTTGATCATTCATCTTCATCACATATTTCAATTTCTTCAACTCTTTAGATTTTGCAGTGATTTTAAGGTTTTTTTCCAAAGGCTTTTCTTAACTAAATATTTCATTGGTTTTTCAATTGCATTGCATATGTAATTCTATTTATATATTATAAGTTTTATGTTATTTTTGGTTTAGCAATGAAATTTCAAAATTCTGCAACAAAGACAAAGACAAAGACGAAGAAGAAACTAGATGAAGATAAAAAGAACAACCATAAATTGATTGATAATGTAGAGAAACCGGATAAAGTTAACTATTTACATATGTGTAAATGTTCTACATATATATATATATATATATGTATATTTATCAATTATATATATGTGTATATATAAATGGTCTACATATTTGTAAATATAAATTAAACTCTTAAATATTTTGAGAACTCGTCAAAACACCAATCAAAACCATTTTTTTACTACATTTGTTATTAGAATACAAGATAAAAAATGAATTTATATATGTAAATTTACATGTATTCATATATTAAAAAAAATCTACACATGTGTAAGTTTACCACTTACACATGTGTAAGTGATTACCATTTACACATGTATTTAAATTTTCTTAAGAATAATTTAGAAAAAAAAGATGAATTAATTGGAGAGATTCATCATTTTTATGTTGTATTTTAGTAATAAAGGTAGTGAAAACAAAAAAAATGGTTTCAATTGATTTTTTGACGATTTCTCGCGAGTTCGCAAGTATTTATGAGTTTTTATTTGATCCTGATCCTCATCTATACTATATAATGAATAAAGGTTTTTACATGTCACGTATCGTCTTCATATTTATTCTCATCATTTTTTTCTCGCATCTCTTTCTGATTAAATACATATTTATATTTTAATAATAATATACCTGTAAAAAATACTAATAATACTAATAAATTTATTATAAGAAACTTTGTAACTTTTATTTTGAATCAAATAGTAATGGAATTCAAATTGCATTAAATAATAATTAACGTACTTTTGAAACCCAAATATATATTAATTTTTACATATTTAAAATTTTGTTTCTATCATTCGTATATGTAACATATTTTTACACATATAAAATATATATATAAAAAATTAAGAATTTTATGTATTGATATTTTTCACCCTATGTGTAGACACGGGGTTGTAAGGTAGTTTAATATATGTAAATGTGAACAAGTGTTTACGTTATTCTTTTTTAACGGTTGTAATTGTTAAATTGTGTCTTTTTGTTTTTTTTAACGGCAACGCTAGATATTCTAGGATAATTGGGTTTCCCCGGGGCAACACCTAGAACATCTAGGGTAGCCCACCACAGGAGGAACCCCCCAACTGGGTAAACCTCCTGACCTGCCCACAGACCCCTTTTTTGTTGTTGTCAGGATTCGAACCCAAAACCTCCACTATAGGAAGTCTTGGGGCAACCATTGGACCAAATGGCCAACGGTGTGTCTTTTTCTTTGATTTACATATATGTAATTAAAGAGTTATTTTTTTCTATATGTGTAATTTAACGATTTACATACATGTAAATGTTCTTCATATGTTAAAGTCCGTTGTTATTTGTTTTTCTTCAAATTTTATGAGATTTTACTATAATCCACTTTTTCGGAATGAATTGTGTGTTAAAGAAAGATTGATAAGAGATATCAAAACGTAATCTTAGAGATTTTATTTTGATAGTGGTTTGTTTTCAAAATTAAAAAAATTGCCAATTTTTTATTCTACCTTTAAAAATAACACACCAAATTTCTAATTAATTGCAATCATGTCAATGATTGATTAGAGCAATTAATCAATCATGCTTAATTGTTGAGATGAGTTATAGGACATTAAGGATAAAATAGACAAAAAAAACATAACTTTTTGCTTTTAAAACCACCCGTATTAGAAGGAAATTATGTATATTTCTCACGTCTCTCTTATGTTTCTTCCCAAAATAAATCATTTCTATAAAATTGATTTTATGGTTTTCTTTTTTCTTTTAAATTTCTCGAAGCAAAACAAATATCTTGAACAAAGTAGCCCATAAAGATGTAATTAAAAATGTTTGTAATGCCTGTTAGCATAAATCAATGACGTTATGAGAAAATCAAGTCTAGACCTATTGAATTTGATTAATCACAAAAAAAAAAGAAGAATAATTAAGTATAATTTTGCGATGATATTAATGTAGGGTCAACTAAAATGAAAAGGACACATGTGGGGTTGCTTTCAATTTATTATTTCATTTCATTTTTATAATTTAATTTCAAATTTCCCCTTTAAAGATATCGGGGGAATGGGCCTACTTCCTCTAAATTGCAAATAATAAAAGCGAGTCTCAAAAGTTTGACAATTATAATCCCTTTGAAAGCACCTTTCCTCCAACTCTCATCCTATTATAATATGTTTAATTGATTTAAATATAAAGAAATTTGATTATATAACTTACTAAATTGATTAAATATACTACACTATATAGTGTGTATATATAATAACAACCACCTAAAAAGTATAAGCCAAAATATAGGTTATTTAATCCTAATTAATGTTAATCATAAAATTGTAGAAAAAAATACCTAAATAGAAAAGAATCTACACCATTTTGAATTAGCCTTCTCAATGTTCTTAAACCCGGATCGAACTGTTGGTCGAATCGAGAAAGAGGTTCTTCGTCAATTTGATTCACATGGGTTGGACAACTAACGGGTGAACAACCTTTCTTTTACTTTACGGTTGAATTGGTAAAACACATATCAGACAGAACTGAATGTTACAAACTAGATCAGCTCGAGTAAAAATTTACTTAGGTTCGGAAAATTTCTTAACTCTCAATTTATGAAGGTGGAAATAGAAGAAACTTGCTTTTTTACTATATGATGGTAAGACAAGAGATGGGTTAAATTATAAAAAAATAACAAATTTTAAACTTGTAACCTATGACACAAACTATAATTACAATTACCTAACTTTTGTTCATATGTGTAAATTTTTATATTTGAGCTTATAATTTTATTGGTTTTATAATATTAACAAAAACCTATATATTCTTATACTTTTAAACTATTTTCGATCTTGAATAGTTCAATTTAATTATAGTACAATTTCTATATTTCTTTATTATTAAATTATTTATGGTATCATTCGGTTTTTAAGACCAATCCAACTGATATAACCGATAAATCAACGACAATTTAAATTACCAATTGGGTTTTAAAAATGGAATTTCTAAATATTATACAAACAAATCAATCATTACACGACATAGCTTCATATCATTATTTTAAATACATTTCTCCTTTTTGTGAAATTCTTTTATACACCTTTTCCCTTTTTTTCAGGAAATTCTTTTGATATACCTAAATCTTTTAATTACTTTCTCTTTTTCTCGAATACTTTTTCATGAAATTCTTTTCACTTTTTTTCTCTTTTTCGTGAACCTAATTTACGTTTTTGAAATTCTCATGATACCTTTTTATCCTCATCATAATTTCATGAAAGATTCCTTCGAGGCAGGATTACACGTTCACAAATAAAGTACATTTCAAGAATAATATATTACATATCAAAAAATTTAGTGAAAAATATGACTTTTACTAACTTTGGATACAAACAATTATTATTTTGTGGTTTATTTTGAAAGTACTTTACAACGAAACAAACTGTATCAAAAACAGAGTTAAGATAAATGAGATGTCGATGCTCGAAATTAAGTGGTTGTACTGAATTTTGCTAAACTTGGGTGATTCTAGTAGCTAGAAATTTGTGACAGTTTTTTATTAAATGCTAACAAATATTTGTCATACAATAATACGAGTGTTTTTAATTTTTTTTGACTCATAAATCTATGTAGTAAATCATTATGAAGGTTTTGATTATGACTCGTAATTTTATTTATTTTGACATTAACATGTAATGAATCAAATGAATATTTTCTTCTGACTAATGAATTTTTCATAATTGTGTTTAAATAAAAGATTAAAAATAAAGCTTTGATATGAGTATAAAATGAACCTTTAATTCATTTTTTTCAGAGAGAACAAATAGATAAAAAAATCACGAAGAAAAGAAAGAGTTTAACAACTCTTTAGAGATGAGCACCCTCTAATTCTTCCTCCATTTCATCAACTTCATAATTTCTCTCAAACTCAAAAACACCATTAACTCGGTGATACCTCGGGCGCAAGAGTCATTTCTGGCAGTATACACTGTTCCGGTTATTGTACCCTGGGAAACAGATGCATACGTCTAAGAGGAGGCGTGTGATATGTTTTAAGGGACTCGTGATAAACACGAATCCCCAACCAAAACCGTCAACGATTTAGTGTGCTCATTGTTGCAGTAATTGAACATAGTTGAAGACTCAACACTGTGAAGACTTGAGTTAAGAATACTATAAGAAGGTGCGATTGAAGTCATCTTATAAAGACACCAGTTTGAATCATTTATTTATATAAATTTGTATTTATGTCTCTTTTTTATTCGGTTTTGTATATGATTTTGTACTCGTGTATTTCTCATGTATAACGAGAGTATCAGTATTATTATTTTAATAAAAAGTTACTCATATTTCCTACATTACAAACTTAGAAACTATTTTGTATGAGTTTCAAATAAGTCGAAATACATTTTAACACCTTCTACAAATCAGAGATCGTCTCATCCACAAGAAAGATATTTGGTCATATATAATGTCCTATCTAAAATAAGTTTAATAACATCAGCGTGGTTTGAACACATTGACTGTACATGAGAGAAAACTATTCAGTTAAAGATACTTATATAAGAGTAATTCCACAGAAATCTTCGCTATTCGAGTAATTAAAAACAAAGTTACAAGGTCTTTGCAGGTAAAACTACCAATATTGGTATAGGGGGAGGATCAATTAAGAAGTTGTTTTCGGCTAAGAACTCTAAAAAGTGACAAAAACATTAAGAAACGATATCAAACGAACTCGGATTGAGCTCATTCCAGCGGCGTTGGAACCGTATCTTCGAACTCTACCATCTTAGCTTTTAGGGTTTAGATCTTAGCATTGAATTTTAGGATTTTAGCCTTAGGGTTTAGCCTTAGGGTTTAGATTTTAGGGTTTAGGTTTTTTTTGGGGGTGGGGGTTTAGGTTTTTGGGGGGTGGGGGTGGTGGTTTTAGGCTTTTCGGGGTGGGGTTGGAGGGGGGTTTAGGTTTATGGGGGTGCGGGTGGAGGGGGGTTTAAGTTTTTGGGTCCGGATTAGAGTTCGATGAGACGGTTCCAACGCCGCTCGAATGAATCGGAGTTCGTTTGACCCACTTCTTAGCGAAAAACCACTTTTTAGCGGAACCTTCCCCTATTGATATATAAAAAATTACATAATGTTTTGATCTATCAGAAATTTTAGATAGTTGACTTTTGTTAATTATATTGTATCTCTTGGATCTTGATTTTTTTTTGGTTACGCAATTGATTTTACCAGTTATATGTTAAAACATTAAAACAATCTGCACTTGTTATTATTAAATTTATATTTTTGTCTTATTCAAACGAAATTCGGAGAAACTAACTTATAAGTTGATAAATTTTATTTTGAACACTCATTCAAAACACAAAAGTATTTTATTAAATAGTAATTACTACTTGTAAACTAGTAAAATACTCATTTACTATCATTTAAACTATTTATTTAGCATCATAAAATACACGATGCAACGAAAAATAAAGAATTAAATACGTAACAATGAGAAATAGATGTTATGCGTCTAATTTTAGTTAGTTGCCTACAAATCATTTAATATTATCTTGACGTAAAATAATATATTAACCTAGATGCATCTATGTAGTAGCATAAGTGAAGATGGAGGCAAAGTCGAAATCGACGTCCCTACCCGAGCACTTTAACTCCCCTACGGCGTTGCATCTTCTCACCTCTATCTCTAGCAATCGCCACGATCTATACATACTCGAAAATTATATTAAAAAATAGAAGAAAAAAAAGGGTATGATATAACATTTTATAAATAACTTAGATTCATATTTATTATAAGAATATGTTGTTAAATAACTTACAATTATTGGTATGTAATTATTTACACCACCTAATTCATCATCTTTAAGTTGGCCTTTACTTTTTACATCACACTTTCCTTTTCCTATGTGCCTTTTATTTTGTGAGGTTTTTCACGTTTATAGAACCTATCAATCAAAACTCCCTTTTTCTATTTGTCTTTTATTTTGTGATGTTATTCAATTATTTTTTTTTGTTGAACTTAAAGTTTAGTAGGTAAGATTTGAGATATGGTTTAGTAGTTGGTGATGATGTACCCTTAGTGCTCAAAGAAAAAAAAAAATACAAAAGTCTCGTGCTCGATGTGATGATTTGACCACGGATCAACAGCCAAGACCCTGCATCAAATCTTGAAAATCTGTTGAAAAAGGGACCAATGTTCTATTTATGGTTAGTCATGTATCGACCATCCAAAGTGTAATTTAAAAACGGGATAAAAACAAACATATGATTCACGATCGATGCCACGAGGAAGAGGTCGGCTCTTTAAGAAGAAAACAAGGACTCTTTGTAAGGAAAGACACATTGCATTTTGAACTAAGGTCCATCTCTCTTTTATTAAGTCAAAACTCACTCTTTGCTACTAAATTTTCTCAGTATTTCACATATGCAATTCGAACGCATGCTACTTATTGTGTAGAGCGGCAGTAGTTCACAATTTAGTACGGTTTTAAAATTGTTAAGAACGTTGTACTGCCTTAAACGTGCTAGTGACCTATCGTATCAACTGACACCAACCGTACCAGTTGCATGTCTTTTTTTGTGTTAGAGCTACATTTTTCCTTGTTTAAATGAATAAAAACTATAATTTTGTCAACTATTTTGTTAGTTGATTATTTATATTCGTCCAATCGTAAATATTGTTGAAATCATAAAAAATAAAATACATAACCGTGATACAATGTAGAGGATATATAAACTAGTTAAATTATAGAATCTTTTGATCATATGTTAATTTTTTTATAATTACACCTCTATCTTTAACAACTTTTCTAAACATGCACTAAAAATATTTTACGTTGAATGTTTTATTAATGTCCCAACATCATTGTCTTATGTTAGGGCTATAACACCTATAACTTCTTTTAACCTTATAAATTTAGGATCGTTTTAACAAAAACAATGCGACCTTGGTAGCACAATATGAGCTTGACTGTATTATATGTTTTATCGAAAAGATTGAAGTGTTGGTGGCAAAAGATCCACAGTAAGCACTTTACTATGTCTTTATAACTACCTATTTTGATGAGATATAAACTCATATTAAAGTGCACATCATCTTTCTCATTGAAAGAAAGTATTACAAATAACCATTGTACTTTACCAATGTTATGTTATACTGCTAAAATCAGTCACTAAGTTAAAAAGGTCCAAAATAACTTATAGACGTTATGAACCTATCAAAAGACGAGAATGTATGAACGCTAACAAAATGTTTAACGTAAAAGTTGTTAGATATTCTTATTGTTGTTGGATTAATGTGCTATAAAAAGTGCAATATAAGACAATGTAATGGCCATTTCTCCTCCACCATCTCTAGTATCTTTGTGATGTTTTCAAAGGCATTAAGTGAATAAAATCACTCAACCCACCATATGTAGTCGTCTTAAGACAATGTTAATGCATCAAGACTCGACCCCTAGTAAAGAAGCATAAAATTGGATGGAGACCCCACTCATTACCGTCAAGTGTCGTAAATACATGCAACTATGTTCCAGGACCAATCATGCTCTTACCTTTTGATAAGTACATAGCGTTTGGACACCCATTTTAAATCCATTTGGGGGA
Source organism: Smallanthus sonchifolius (assembly GCA_023525975.1). Classification (NCBI taxonomy): domain Eukaryota; kingdom Viridiplantae; phylum Streptophyta; class Magnoliopsida; order Asterales; family Asteraceae; genus Smallanthus; species Smallanthus sonchifolius. Next base: position 2,124,598 of record CM042042.1, read on the forward strand.
CTTAGCCTCATGGAACTATGAAAGGTTCACGAGCATGATTAATTGGAGCAATAAACTGTTAATACATACCACCATTTTCTTATGTGTCTATCTTGACAAGTCATGTTACCTCCTTTTGACAAATAATAACACCACGTAAAGACATACCATGAAACTGAACTTTGGATCACCGTCGTGGATAGGAAAAAAACATACACATAACAAAGATCTCTCTCCCTCTCTCTCCTCCCTCCCTCCCTCCCTCCCTCCCTCTCCCCCTTATATGTTTAAATATGTTATAATTGGTTTTCAGACTTCATGTATTCTCTATTATATGTTTAAATGTGTTATAACTGGTTTTCAGACTTCATGTATTAAATAGTAACTAGATACGTAAAAATAACAGACATAAGTGAAGCATGGTTGGGTATGATTTGAACTTCATAAGAAAAACCTATGTTTTATTGATGATTCATGTCTAAGAGGTGTTATGAGCGATCATGTACGGTGAAAATTTAACCGGATGTTTCATGTAATGCGAAAATAAAACATGATACGTGGTCGTATATCGTGTTACAACTGACTTGTAATATCCTGGATTTCCCGACCCATTTCATAGACATTTATTTAATGTAAATCTTTTATACTTGAAACTTATATATATGTATATATATATATATAAACTCTTGAAATTTTAATAAGCTTGTAAACTCATTTTAATTATTTAAATTTCTAAACAAACAAACCATATACTCATTTTATAAAAGTTTAAATCAAATGAGAAAACTTGTTAAACTTATTATAGAAACCTCGGGGACCAAAACTGCCATTTTCCGAAACCTATTTTAAACTTGAAATACCTTTTAAACAGAAAATGTTAAAACTGGGAAACTACAAGGACCTATTTTGAAATTCCACTAAACTTCTGAAACCAAAAACATTCCCAGGTTCGACTCCCGCTAGCACCCGGTTTTGGATCGATTTACCCACATTCGCGTTTTCCGGCCAGGTTCGTTGTACCTCGGGCGTCGCCTTCCGCATGCGACCGAAACTCAACCATCATCAACACCCAATTTCGAGTCTCGCACCCGCATGCGTCGCATTCAATCCGCTTTAAACCATCCGTCGACTTCCCACCTAATCGGGCATTAAATCACGAAATCATCTATAAATACCGGGTGTAATCGACCTATGAAACCACCCTCAAACACTCTCAATACTCAATTCGATCTAAACAAACCAGCATTACCAGCTTTGAACTCGCGACAGCCGCCTCCGAAGTTAAGCTCGTTCTCGCTCGATTCGCCATCGTTTCAGGTAATTTCAAAGGCCATAGTCGTCGTTTTCATGTTAGGAATGAAAGCCCTCTGTCAAATCGCCATGACAGAGGGTTAAACGATGTGTATTTAAGGGTTCTTGTTCTAGGGTTCATCAAGGGAATGGGGCCGATTTGAGTCCTCGTTTAAGGGATTTCCGTTCCATGGTATACACTAACGAGCCCGTAGTCGGGATGATTAGTGTGTGTGTGCATGATTCGACCCCGTCAGTGACCCGAGTTCGAATCCAGGGGGACCGTTTTGCCCATTTTATTTGTTTTAACCTTTTAAAAACAGTTTTTAAACTTTTAATAATTTTTATAAATTATGTGATAATTTTATAAACCTGAATTCGATTTTATTTACACTTTTATATTCCGGAAGTATTTTAATTAAATTAAACTTAGTTAAAACTTATAATAGCTAATTCTTTAAAATAGTTTTAAAAGCTTAAAAAACTATAAATATATTTTTAAAACTTTATAAAACTTATATTCTAAACAGGAGATGTTTTACAAAATTCGAAACTGTAAATTTTTATTACTTTCCTAAATTATTTCGGTTTTGGAAACTTTGAAAAATAAATAAATATACTTTATTTATTTATAGAATGTTTATAAACCTTATAAAACCTAAAGTTAAAAGAAACTTATGATTTATAAACCCCCATAAATGTAGAATGCATATAAACTTATGATAAGCTTTATTTAAATAGTTATAAACTTACAATTTAATACTTATGACCTCATTTAAACTTTAAGAATATTTATACATCTTTTATTAAGATGTAAACTCTATGAGAAATTTTAATTAACTTTTTATAAACTCATGAATGCATATTATTTATTTAAACTTACAACTAAAATCCTAAACACTTTTACTTACAAGTTAAATCATAAAATAAATGTTTAAAACACTTAAATACTTAAATAAATCTTTTTATATGGGTTAATTAAAATAATTATGTTTATAGATAATTATTTATCTTTAATAATTATTTAGTCTTACACTTGAGTTATTAATTTATAAATACTTCAAAAACTATCTTGGATGATTACTACCGAGTTTGTGTAATTAACAATTGTGAGACTTTTTTTATTTATAGTTATTCTAAGCTATAAACTTATTAAACTTTGATATTCAAGTCTTGTGTCATTCGTTCAAAACCTTTATTTGAAACTTTGATTTAAAACTTCGTAAACACAATCATTCCCGCCTCCCATTTGGAACCCTAGTCAAAATCCTGAAAATCTTAGAACTCTTGTCCTAGACTTATAAGATCATACTTGAAACTTTAGACTTATATTCATAGGCTTATTGTGAGGATATTCTCCCTCTCCGATTCTTGCAAACTCTTGTCGGATACTCTTCATCCAAATCCAAGTGAGTATACTTAGCCCATTTTTCCTTTCTATACTTTTGGGGTGAAACATGTTCAAAAACATTAAACTTATGCAATTCTTGTACAACTATGACTAGATGCTTATTCTTATGTTAAACTTGAGACTTGTATGCTTAGATTAAACTTAAAACTAGCACATTCATTAACTTTAATCAAGCCTATAGTAACAATGATAGATCTATTGTATTTGACCAATCCACCTTGATTGATTGACCCCTTCGGGGGGGAGCCCTTGGTGATTGTTACTGAATTAAACTTTAAACTTGAGACTTATAAGGGTAACCTGCGGGTTATGCCTAAACTTGGTTGGAGGGTTGAAGTGCACAATGTTTAAGATACTTGTTTCTCATACTTACATTATAGAATGCATATATCATAGTTAATTGTAATTCTTTCCAAATACTTGTTAAACTGTGTCAAAACCTTTGTATCTCACCAACTATTTTGTAGTTGACAGATTCTTTCACATGTTTCAGGTTCTACATCATGAGACTTGTTTGTGATCACATAGGACGCTTTGGACCTAGACTACTTATTAAATAAATGTTGTATACTTGTTATTTCCTTTGTATTGAACATTTGAATCTATTATTAATGAAATATTGAAACTTTAATAGTCAACCTTGTGCTATTGAACAACCGCGTCCGCCCCGACGTATAATCCGCCGTCGGTTGGGGTGTGACAGATTGGTATCAGAGCCTTGGTTATAGGGAATTAGGTTATTAGACACATGACCTAGACTATAACTTAGGAGACCGAAACATGAGTTATCTCATGTCCTTTACTAGGAATTCTCTCCTCATTCTATTCTTAAATCTTATACGTGAACGCTTGGAGATTCTACGATTCTACTTACCTACGTACTACAAGAGGCTACTACATCGAGGACACGTTCTTAGGCTTTAAGTCTAAGCCACCACTAAACTCTCATCAAGAATATTTAAGTTCTAAATAATGTGTGAGAACTTGTGCGGACCGGAAGGGTGGGTACCTGTATTCTGGGAAATTCTGTCAAGGAAAACATTTCGTATAAATCCAAATCAACCGTTGGACCCGTATGCTTTCCTGGGAATTCTTGGGATGAGTATCCACTTATAGGAATGCATGACTTCTCTAAACATTAGTGAGCTTAGATCTCTCTTGATATGTCAAAGTACTTACTTAGTGATATGCACTAAATGAGTACCATCTCAAATACTTTACGCTTCATAAATTCATGATTCAAAAACTTTCCTCTATAACCTTTATTCTATGATTCTTAAGTCCCGTCTTGTCGCATGACAGCATGCTTACTCGTCATGACCTGAAGGAGTTACCTTCAAGGAGAAATTCTTACGAGATTATACTTAAAAACTACATACATAAACTTATATTTATAGATACTACCCAATAAACTTCGTGATCGTTGTAATATAACCCTTAAAACTATGTATTACTTTACAAATTCTTCTATAAAGCTTCATTATTTTATAAATATGACACCTAAGAGGTAACCCTTGTATTTTTACCTTACCTCCTTAGCACTTAACCAAGTTTCATTTGATAACTAACTCAAACTTTTGTTACACTTTTATACATCTCAAAGTTTTCATACATCCTTAAACTTCATGATCCTTGAACTAACAGCCCATTTAAAACTATGTATTGACATACAAGTCTTTTTACAAACTTCATTATTTTATAAACTTGGCACATAAGGGGAAACCCTTGTGTCTCATTTCATTTTTCGTCACTCAAGCAAACTTCATTTTATGACTAACTCAAAACTTTGTTACACTTTTATATATCTCAAAACCTTCATACGTCCTTAAAACTTACACATCACCGTTTCTTGTAAACAAAACTTAACGTCTTTTAAACATAAAGTACATTAACAAAGGGATTAGTAACCTGATCGTTTTCCCACAAGAGAAGAAGCCTACTATAGAATAAACAAGCTCCACGTTTAAGACTCTAAACCCATAATGAACCTCGACATAGTACCATAAACCCAAACATCGGTGACAACAACTGAGAGAAGTTGTAGGCCCATGAGAAAGTTCTGGCTAGGGAAATAGGGTACTTAAGTGAGTCTTTGTGACCACCCCTTCTTCCGGGAATCCTCCTTGTTAGCCCATCAACTTCCAATCAAAACTATTTTTGAAAGTATTACTGGGATAACTCGGTATTATGAATAAAAACCTTTTGAACATATTAAATCAACTTACTTATACACTTTAATTTTCCGTTTAAATTGTATTATGTAAGGGCTAGAAGTCCCAATTTTGAAACATTTAACGAAAGTTATTTTGAAATTTATCTTGTTATCACTTACCAGCTTGACTTTCCTTCTAGCACTACAAACTTAACACTTCTTACCCAAACACTTCCGTCAAGAGTAGCTCACGTTAGTACTTGAGATAATTAATAACGTTGCATTAAACTATAAAAATCCTAAGTGACACACGCATACTTGAAGAATAAACCTTGAACAAACCTTCTAATTCGTAAGCACTCTCTTAAAACAACACGACTTACGAACCACTGCCGTAATCAACTATGATCCTTACCCCTTATATAGACTTCACACTTCTAAACTTGACCAACTTTTCGTTTGACAATCATACATACCTTATTATGAGTCCTACTTATACTACTTATCATTGCCTAACTCGTCGTTTTTGAACATCTTAATTACATTCTACACAAAAGAACACTATGCGTGCTATTATGAAACAAGATAAATCAACTGTAAACACACTATCATAAACCTTATCAAAACTTTTCCCGTTACCCTATGCTAGGAGACTTTCCTCATCCAACTCTTGTCACGTAAAAGATTTGCTATAAATCACGACGGGAACTAAAATCTTAAATGCACGTTGCTAAAACATTAAACTTCGTCTACACAAAGTCAGAGACTTTTGAGTCATGTAAAAAAACTTATACCAATATTCAGAACCGTATCTTTGAAACCAAACATCTTCTAACCCAAAGGGAGCATGTACAACAAAGGGATCATGTAAAGCTTAATATTGAAACTTGAAATCAACTGACTTATCCTATTTTCAAACTCATACTTGGATCCTTAGTCTTGAAAACTTTTTGTGTTCGTCTCAACTAAACCTTGTAAGACTTGATAACTAAACCTTGTAAGACTTGATAAACGTACATTTCAAATACACGAGAAAACTTCACTCTTGATACTAGAAACTAGCGGGAAGGAGGACATTACTCTCTTTAGCAGAGTACCTCCCATGACTCCTATCTAAATCAAACATCGGGATCCACCTAACCTTCTGGACAACTCGGATCTTCTGTGGAAGAGCATATAAAGGTTAATTTTATTCTTAACGCTGTCCCACACCTCTCTTAAATACTAGAGTATTTAGAGAACCGATTTATACTCAAAGCATAATAGTACACTTCTACACACTGAAGCTAAACTAAAACACAATTTAAACTATTCTATGTTTGACGTATTCTTGTTCAAACACAACTTAAACTATTCTATGTTTGATGTATTCTTGTTCAAACACAATTTAAACTATTCTATGTTTGACATATTCTTGTTCAAACACAACTTAAACTATTCTATGTTTGACGTATTCTTGTTCAAACACAATTTAAACTATTCTATGTTTGACGTATTCTTGTTCAAACACAACTTAAACTATTCTATGTTTGACGTATTCTTGTTCAAACACAATTTAAACTATTCTATGTTTGGCGTATTCTTGTTCAAACAAAATTTAAACTATTCTATGTTTGACGTATTCTTGTTCAAACACGATTTAAACTACTCCATGTTTGACGTATTCTTGATCAAACATGATGAACGTATAAGGCTTTAAGCTACTCAAGGTTTGACGTATTCTTGATCAAACACGAGGAAAGTGTAAAGACTTTAAACTACTCAATGATTGAAGTATTCTTATTCAATCACGAGGAAACTTTGAAACTCTAAATCTTGTCACATTCTTTTCTCTTTAATCATTGAATGACGTTTCCCTCTAAGAGACTCGTTAAATCAATGATCACTCTTATGTGAAAACTTTAGTCATGTGTTAAACAAATTCTGGTACTCTTTCTTGATCCACACACAAACGGAAGGACCTATGCGGACTATGCGACGATTTGAATGCTTGCGGGTGCACACGTAAGTATGAAAAATCAGCGTATGAGAAAACATAGAAAACTCTGTCGTCTGCCATGATCTAAGACTTGTCATAAAGGATAGCCACGGAACTTAGGTACCGTAGCAATCCTTAAACGTAATAGTCTACAAACTCAAATCGTTAAACTATCATCAAATCCACCCTAAGTGATGCATCTCACTTGAAATCCTGAATGGAAATTCAGCAGATATTCTCTCGAATGCATTTCTGAAAACGAATCTTCCTACATTTCAATAAAACTATATGTTTCGTAGAGAAACTGTTGGCAACCCCAGACTTTGAAAACTTAGAAACTCAAGCGAAATCTCATTCCTATAGATACTTTCCCTTGATAAATCTAAACAATGCTCAGGGTTTACTTGGAACGCAAAGTATCTTTCTCATTACCCTTGCGGTTATCAGTCCTTGAAAGCAGTAAATTTTCTACTTTAATTTCGGGACGAAATTTCCTAAAGTAATGGAGACTGTAATATCCTGGATTTCCCTACCCATTTCATAGACATTTATTTAATGTAAATCTTTTATACTTGAAACTTATATATATAAACTCTTGAAATTTTAATAAGCTTGTAAACTCATTTTAATTATTTAAATTTCTAAACAAACAAACCATATACTCATTTTATAAAAGTTTAAATCAAATGAGAAAACTTGTTAAACTTATTATAGAAACCTCGGGGACCAAAACTGCCATTTTCCGAAACCTATTTTAAACTTGAAATACCTTTTAAACAGAAAATGTTAAAACTGGGAAACTACAAGGACGTGTTTTGAAATTCCACTAAACTTCTGAAACCAAAAACGGTCCCAGGTTCAACTCCCGCTAGCACCCGGTTTTGGATCGATTTACCCACAATCGCGTTTTCCGGCCAGGTTCGTTGTACCTCGGGCGTCGCCTTCCGCATGCGACCGAAACTCAACCATCATCAATACCCAATTTCGAGTCTCGCACCCGCATGCGTCGCATTCAATCCGCTTTAAACCATCCGTCGACTTCCCATCTAATCGGGCATTAAATCACGAAATCATCTATAAATACCGGGTGTAATCGACCTATGAAACCACCCTCAAACACTCTCAATACTCAATTCGATCTAAACAAACCGGCATTACTAGCTTTGAACTCGCGACAGCCGCCTCCGAAGTTAAGCTCGTTCTCGCTCGATTCGCCATCGTTTCAGGTAATTTCAAAGGCCATAGTCGTCGTTTTCATGTTAGGAATGAAAGCCCTCTGTCAAATCGTCATGACAGAGGGTTAATCGATGTGTATTTAAGGGTTCTTGTTCTAGTGTTCATCAAGGGAATGGGGCCGATTTGAGTCCTCGTTTAAGGGATTTCCGTTCCATGGTATACACTAACGAGCCCGTAGTCGGGATGGTTAGTGTGTGTGCATGATTCGACTCGGTCAGTGACCCGAGTTCGAATCCAGGGGGACCGTTTTGCCCATTTTATTTGTTTTAACCTTTTAAAACAATTTTTAAACTTTTAATAATTTTTATAAATTATGTGATACTTTTATAAACCTGAATTCGATTTTATTTACACTTTTATATTCCGGAAGTATTTTAATTAAATTAAACTTAGTTAAAACTTATAATAGCTAATTCTTTAAAATAGTTTTAAAAGCTTAAAAAACTATAAATATATTTTTAAAACTTATATTCTAAACAGGAGATGTTTTATAAAATTCGAAACTGTAAATTTTTATTACATTCCTAAATTATTTCGGTTTTGGAAACTTTGAAAAATAAATAAATATACTTTATTTATTTATAGAATGTTTATAAACCTTATAAAACCTAAAGTTAAAAGAAACTTATGATTTATAAACCCCCATAAATGTAGAATGCATATAAACTTATGATAAGCTTTATTTAAATAGTTATAAACTTACAATTTAATACTTATGGCCTCATTTAAACTTTAAGAATATTTATACATCTTTTATTAAGATGTAAACTCTATGAGAAATTTTAATTAACTTTTTATAAACTCATGAATGCATATTATTTATTTAAACTTACAACTAAAATCCTAAACACTTTTACTTACAAGTTAAATCATAAAATAAATGTTTAAAACACTTAAATACTTAAATAAATCTTAAAAGATTTATATGGGTTAATTAAAATAATTATGTTTATAGATAATTATTTGACCTTAATAATTATTTATCTTTAATAATTATTTAGTCTTACACTTGAGTTATTAATTTATAAATACTTCAAAAACTTTCTTGGATGATTACTACCGAGTTTGTGTAATTAACAATTGTGAGACTTTTTTTATTTATAGTTATTCTAAGCTATAAACTTATTAAACTTTGATATTCAAGTCTTGTGTCATTCGTTCAAAACCTTTATTTGAAACTTTGATTTAAAACTTCGTAAACACAATCATTCCCGCCTCCCATTTGGAACCCTAGTCAAAATCCTGAAAATCTTAGAACTCTTGTCCTAGACTTATAAGATCATACTTGAAACTTTATACTTATATTCATAGGCTTATTGTGAGGATATTCTCCCTCTCCGATTCTTGCAAACTCTTGTCGGATACTCTTCATCCAAATCCAAGTGAGTATACTTAGCCCATTTTTCCTTTCTATACTTTTGGGGTGAAACATGTTCAAAAACATTAAACTTATGCAATTCTTGTACAACTATGACTAGATGCTTATTCTTATGTTAAACTTGAGACTTGTATGCTTAGATTAAACTTAAAACTAGCACATTCATTAACTTTGATCAAGCCTATAGTAACAATGATAGATCTATTGTATTTGACCAATCCACCTTGATTGATTGACCCCTTCGGAGGGGAGCCCTCGGTGATTGTTACTGAATTAAACTTTAAACTTGAGACTTATAAGGGTAACCTGCGGGTTATGCCTAAACTTGGTTGGAGGGTTGAAGTGCACAATATTTAAGATACTTGTTTCTCATACTTACATTATAGAATGCATATATCATAGTTAATTGTAATTCTTTTCAAATACTTGTTAAACTGTGTCAAAACCTTTGTATCTCACCAACTATTTTGTAGTTGACAGATTCTTTCACATGTTTCAGGTTCTACATCATGAGACTTGTTTGTGATCACATAGGACGCTTTGGACCTAGACTACTTATTAAATAAATGTTGTATACTTGTTATTTCCTTTGTATTGAACCTTTGAATCTATTATTAATGAAATATTAAAACTTTAATAGTCAACCTTGTGCTATTGAACAACCGCGTCCGCCCCGACGTATAATACGCCGTCGGTTGGGGTGTGACATGACTATAGAGGTGATTTCTTTCTCACATAGAAAAAATGATGTATCACACCCAAAAATAACTACTTTTAATGATTTTGTATTTAATATATATATATATATATATATATATATATATATATATATATAAATCATACGTAACAAACTAGAGAATAAAATGGGTACATCATAAAATTATTTGCCAATCAATGACCTTCTAGTGGATGGATAGTGGGCCCCACAATAAGTATATTGTTTACCTAATAAAATAGTTTTACATAAGTAATTACCAAATAATAAATGAAATACTTTTAGTAAGATAAAACTTCGAGATAAAAATACTTACAATTTTACATATATTTATAATAGTAGGGAGAATTCAGAGAAAACCACATAGTTAGACGAAAACTGAGAAAACCACTAAAAAATCAATTTTAACAAATAATATAATAATATTTATTTTTTATTTTATTTATATTTTTTTATAAGAGTATTAATATAGTATTAAACATTTTTACCAAAAAAATCATTTAAATATTGGCTTACGTATGCGTAACTCATAGTGTTACGTGTATGTAAAAAGAAAACAAAAAAATTACAGTTACGTATACGTAACTCATAGTATTACAAATTATTTTAGTGGTTTCTCGGTTTTCGTATAACTTTTTAATTTTCTTTTGATTCTTCCCCTGTAATAGTAATATTGAAATATTTAAAATGCCCTTTTTATTATAGTAATAAAAAGCTTGTGAACCAAAGAAAATTCTGAATGAAATAAACAAGCCTGAAAATATTATATTTGTTTGTAGACCATTGTTCATTTATATAATAACAACATAAGAGAATTTTTTTTAGGGTTTACATAATTATATATATATATATATATATATATATATATATATATATATATATATATATATACAGGGGTATGTTCTTTTGAGAACCAACCATATGTTGAGAACCGAAAGAACCGCACAAAACGTGTACATATCGCTTTAGTGAAAAAAGTAAAATTCAACAACAATGTTTTATTTATCTCTTCCCACTCTTAGTTTGAGTTTATCTCCTCTCTCCTAAATTTTTTTAAGAAAAGTATAAAAATATGCATATATGCATTCATTTGTGCATATAGTGTGAGTGCATATATGCATTTAAAAAAACGACTATAAATTCGAGGTCTTTTAAAACCAAACCTTAAACATATTGAAATGTACATGAATTCTAGTCAATTTATAGTATAAATAGAGCAAGAGTTAATGCGGTTCTCACGGTTCTTAACATATTGTTGGTTCTCAAAAGAACATACCCCTATACATATATATCACTTTTTAGAATTAAATATCAACATATGATTTGCGTGGATTGATAAAAAAAATAGTTATCATCAAAATTCAACATATACTAAAATATCTTTTAGTATATGATAAAAATAAGAGATTTATAGACTATATCCCACGCAATTATTTGTTGTTATTAATTGATAACAATATATGAATCTAAACTGAATATTTACAACTAATTAGAAAACAAATATCAGTAAAATTTGTTAAAAATGCTAAACAATAAAAGATAAATAATAATAATTTAAACTAATATTTCATAACAATAAATATCATAAAATGCCAAGTCTTACCTCAACATAATATTTTAATATAAATTGTAATAAACACATATAAAAATGTAAGAGTATTAATTATATAACTATACAAATTAATAAGGGTTCTACAATTCTAATTCGGGATTTGTTGGTTTGAGCGATGGTGTCATGTGTCGCGTGTTGAATGACCTTTATTTTTCTCACGATTTTGTGTATGTATAAAGGAGTAAATTGATAAGTTTAAACACAAAAATGTCACCTGGCCCAACAAAAAGGTGTGTCTCGTGCTCCCCATCTACCTGGGTTCGAATCTCGGGTGTGACATTTTTCTGCTATTTTTTAATCCAGTTTTTTTTTAGTTTTGTTTATCCGAACTCATTTTTTTTTGTTTTTTCACTAGGTTTTAACGTTTTGTTTTAGTATGTAAGAACATTTTATTTTTCTCCTACTTTTACGTTGCAAATTTAACACTCCCGTTGTATCAATGTTTCAAAATGTACAAGCGCGACTTACGACTATAGTTTTAAGGGTAAATATGTGCCCGTCATGTAACGCGGGTATCATAACTAGTTCTAAACATTTATCCATCTTAAAATATTATTTTCCTCTTTAAGGTAAGTAAAAGGTCTTACACTTTTTAGACAGTGTATTATTTTTAGTTCGACACATTTGTTTATTTTCTTATAGAGCTTTATATCTTTCAAGAAAAAACCATGAAAATAATTATAAAAGATATAATATATGGTTATCATTCATCTATGAATTTTATTTGTAATTAATTATATACAAAAATAGTGGTGTTGTTAGAGTTGTTAAGAAAACCGAATATATGGACTTGCAATTTGTATACAACCTAAACCTATCAATACCAATAATTACCAAAACGACACATGTTTATATAACCATTGATTCTATACGTAACAATGACGAACTTCTATCGAAAAATCCGATCAAAAATTGGATTATTGTATTGAGTTTGATATTCGAATGTGCATATGAAGGGGTCGATCACCTTTCACATTGTTCGCGTTATCATTAGTTTTTGTAACTCGAATCAACAACGACATTAACCGAATGCCCGCATAATCTAATCATTATTATGCGAAAGTAATCGATGTTAGGAAGACGTGATTATTTTGAAAACGTAAAGTAATTTTGCAAAGAAAAAGAAAGACGAAACCGATGAAATGTGTTTTGGGACATTAAAAGAACAAGATGGTGATGCAAGTGATTCGCCAAATCATCTCATGGCTAGCTCTTAAATTTTTTAAGGATTTGTGTTAAAGTTATCCACTTATTTTAAATGGGCCCTTCTTTTGAATTAAGTAGCTAAATAAAAAGTAAATAAATAAAGAGTTAATTGCAGAAATAACCCCTGTGATTTGATCAGATTACATGTTTGATCTTCAAGATTGAAAAATTACAAACTTAGCTCAAACATTCGTGTTTAATTTTATGCATTTTTGTTTATTAGGGTTTAACATTTGAAAATACTAAATTACCCTCACGTGGATGGTACATGGGGTAATTTTACGTTAAAACTAACTGGCATTTAACGTCAGGAGGCTAAAGATGCAATCAACTTATAAATGTTCGGCCTAAGTTTGTAATTTTTCAATCATACGAGCCAAACATAAATTTGTACAAACCACATGGCCATTTGTGCGATTATCTTTAAAATAATGTCAATTGTTTATGGTGCAAGATAACCACTTCATTTTTTTTTTTACCATTTTCAAGGGAAATAATATGATATGATTGTAGTGTTACTTAAAAGTGTCATCTTTTTAGTATTTTTTATGAAAATTATAAACTTTTATGATGATTTTATATAAAAAAAATCAGTTGAACATTTCTATCTACTAGGCCTTTGTATAACACTATGACCTAGTAAAATTTTAGTAACTTCGATTTCGATAAACTTGTGTTACGTCAACACAACAATCAATCAAGTCAATAATATTATATAAATATATATAAAATAATTATGTTATGAAAATAATATAATTGAAAACGAATGTAAACAAGTGTCATTTTTTCATTTGATAAAGGAGTAAATAAGTAGTTTTAACTTTATATATAAGTAGTTTTCATTACCATGCTGTGACAATAATCGATCAAGTCAATAAGATTATTTATATAATATGAAATAATCAAGATATGAAAACAATATAATTGAAAACGAAGATTGTCAACAAATGTCATTTTTTGGTTTGATAAAAGAGTAAATAAGTAGTTTTAACTTCATATATAAGTCGTTTTCATTACTATGTTTGACATGTGTAATAAAACATCCTTTATCACCAAATGAACGTAGTTTGCCAAAAAAAAAACATTTGTGTCGTCTTGAATTGAGCAAAACAATAGTTTCTTCAACGATGTATAAGAAACAATGTCCTAGTCGATAATTTCTCGCGAGATTGTGAAGCAACCTGTGATCTATCATTTGCGTCCTTGAAACTTATTTTTTTCTAATTTCTATTATTCAAGCAAATATTAGGTTCATTTCTTCGACTATTTTGTGCTATTGATGCATTAGAAATTCCATTTTCTTTATATTTTAAAAAATAAATGGAACCATCTAACTTTTTTAACATCATTAACGAACATAGCCTTTAATTGTAAATACTTTTCAAGTTTTCATATAAAAACCATCTTAAGTGATCATTCTTTTGAGTTTGGATACCCTTCTCCATCCATAAGGCCATAATGCTTTTTAAGCTTATTGCAAAATGTTGGCCCAACAAAATAGGCCCAAACAGCTAAATTGGGTTAGTCTGGGCTTGGTGTGACCTATTTGGACCGTAAGTTAAAATTCATTCGTAAGCCCGAAAAAGAAGCAGCTAAATTAGGTTACACAAATGAGTTTTTGGCCCAAATCAGTTCGGGTTCAAACCGGTTCAGGTTTGTCAACAATAGTCGAGCTGATTTTCGATCAAACCGATTCGGGTCTGGAACGGGTTTGTGACTGGGGTTTGATCAGATTTAACCTATAGGGTTACAAACCGATTTCAATCATACGGTTCGGGTTAGTTCCTAGCCGTTCTTAGCAACACGCTTTTTTGTGCACCTCTATTTGCGAGTATGTTACGATACTCTAAACCAATGTTTTCATAACCGGCCATCTTACTGATTCACTAGTTTGATGATTAGACGGGTCAAATCGGTTTCAAAAACCAAATGACGTCAAAGATGATGAAAAAAAACCATATAGCAACTAAATTAAAACAAAATTTATGGTTTTATAATTTTAATGAAATATATAGTCTAAAGTAAAAGAAATATGAAACCTAGCGCAATGTATTATTCAGTAAATAAGATTTTACGATGAAAAAAAAAATCAAAATCTGGTCCGGTTCGCCGGTCACCATACAGTTCAAATTAAAACGGTTCAAATAGACTTAACCTGATTGGCTACGTACCAGTTTCTGGTCCGACCCGGCCATCACAACATTGCTCTAAACTAGAGGTGCACAAATCGGTTTTTCTTAAGAACCGGTTCCAGTTCTTTCCGGTTCCGGTTCTTACCGGTTTCGATTCTTACCAGTTCCAGTTCTTTGTTGAAAAACAGGAACCTATGTACCGGTTCGGTTTTTCAAGAACCGGTTCCGGTTCTTAGCGGTTCCGGTAATTCAAGACGGGTATTTCAAGAACGTATTTCCTGGTATTCGAAAAACATAGTTAAACATATAAATACTTTAATTAAGCATATAAATAACTAACTTAAAAAGTCCATTAACATTAAAAACTTAAAATGTTACAAAATAGACAAATGTTTAAAACATAAACTCATAAAAAACATAGATAAGATATATAAAAAAAAACTACATTGTCTGACCCGTTTGACTCATAAAACCTTTTTTCACTTTTAATTTTAACCAATTTAAGTTTTACCATTATTAAAAATTTAAGCATATACACGTCACGAATATGTAAAATATAGATGGATTAGTGTCACAAGACACAAGGGTAGAGGTGCACAAATCGGGTATTCTTAAGAACCGGTTCCGGTTCCATGTCCGGTTCTTGGTTGAAAAACCGGAACCTATATACCCGGTTCCGGTTTTTCAAGAACCGGTTTTCGGGAAGAACCGGTTCCAGTTCCGGTTTTTTTTTTTCACCTCTACTCTAAACCCATATAAGATTCTCTGTCCATATTTATGATGTAAAAACGACATCGTTCATAAGATAAATAGAAACCGGATTACAGTAATAAACGATCAAGTAAACAAACGATAAGAGATCACAAAAAAGTAGCAGATCTCTTAAATAGCTAAAAATAATACACATCCAAATAAATATGTATGCATCAACAAAACATGAAAAGAATAATCTTGAATTTAAGACATAAGATCAACACACTTTACTCTTTGCCGTCTGCGGCCCGGAGAGATCCTAGCTGAACAGGTGCCTGGGTCCCAACAACTTTAGATGACCCGTAAACCGAAAGGTCAAAACCTTCACCTCTTTCTTTCTCAATTTGTTCCTTGATCCAGAAATATGTGATTCTCAATCCATCCTGCATTCAATCCATTATAAATGAAGGTGTGAAGCAAAAGATATTATGCATAGAGGTTGACTTTGAAAAGTCAAAACAGCGATGAGATTTCTGTATTTTGAGCGACAGAGGACAGATGATTTTGGTCTTTCCCTATATGCATACGTATTCATAGGCGTATGCAAACGTATAGATATTATAACTAAAATGAGATAATTTCATACTTTTTAAAGGTATGGAGGTCAACCACCAAATATAATTGTCTATATAAATATCTCCTCTATTGTGAACTTTAAAAATGTGTTAACCGATGTATTAGAGATGGCGGTTTCGACCCTTACTCATGGGTCGTTTTGGGTTATCTTTTATCTCTAAAAGGGCCAAACAAGTAAAAAAAAGACTAAATTATTATTTAAAGTCAACCAAGATGTATTTTTGATGCACAAACCTTGCAAATCATTTTATTCAAAGGACTAGATTATTACTTAAAGTATAAAGCTTAATCATATCCAACATACTAAGTATTTAGAAAAAATAAAGTTTTTCCAAGAAAAATGTTTCATGTCAGCCTAACCCGCACCAAAACTACATGATATGACCCGTTATACCCAACCAGCCTATTTTGCCACCGCTGCATATTAAAAAGAATACCTTCAATCTCATGGTAGGGGCCCACCCAAGTTTCTCTTTGATTAAAGTGTTATCCGAGTTTCTACCACGTACTCCTTCCGGGCCCGGAATGTGGTGAATCGGAAGCTTCTTATCCTCAAAACTGAGAACAATTTCAGCCATTTCATTCATGCTTACCATCTCGTCACTTCCGATGTTCACCGGTTCACGAAAGTCAGATTTTGTCAATCTGTTAAAACATAATCCAGTTAATTTGGTTACCAAGTGCAACTTTCATTGCATAATGTACAAGTTAGCAACACAAAAGGAGTACCTTAAAACACCTTCAACACACTCATCAATGAAGGTGAAAGATCGAGTTTGCAGCCCGTCTCCCCACATTTCAAACTTATCAGTTGCTGTAAGTGCTTTTCTGCAGAAAGCAGCAGGTGCTTTCTCCCTCCCGCCTGCAATATTCAAATGTGATATTCCTAATTTGCCCTTTGTTTCCTAAAAAATCATTCTCTTTATTGGTATTAAATTTATTTAAAAAATGATTGTACCTTTCCATGTGCCGAATGGTCCATAGATGTTATGAAAACGTCCGATTCTGCACTCAATTCCAAAGTCTTTAGTGTAGTGCCTGCACAACTCCTCAGTTGCTAGTTTCTCCAAACCGTAAGCATCTTGAGGCTAAAATGCAATTGTAAAACAATAAAGTAATCCAAAGGATGAAACCGGAAGAGGTGATGAGAATGTATTTATCAAATTAATAGTTTGTGATTTCTCAAGAATTAATAACCTCAGCAGGCCACGCGTCTGATTCCTTCAAGCTCACATTGGTTTCCAACTGCTTAAACTCAGGGTAAATGCAAGCACTAGAGGCATAGAAAAACCTATACAACGTAACATGAGAGTCAAAAAGATGTAATAATTTACAAGACGTGCATCTTTTGTAAAACTATTTGTCATTCTCAAATGGCTTTAGGTAATGATATAATAGAGGGAACCTTGTACACCCAAATCAATAAATATGATGTCAATTAGGAAATAAATAACTTTAGGTTAAAATTGGAAATTTTTAGGTTAAACATGATCTTTTTGCCCATTATCATAATTACAAATCAACGGATGACATATCTTTGGGTCCAAAAAGTTATTTAGTTTTGTTTCTAGTAGAGGGTATTCTAGAAATTTGACAAATAATCAAACATTATGTTTTTCATGGAACATTATTAGAACTATGCAAAAAATAAAAAAGAATTTTGATGTAACTTTAGGGCCTCCCACAAGGAAATAAAATTGTTGCACTTAAATAAGGAAACACGATTGAACATTTTAGAAACAACGTAGTTCCAAAAGCAACAGTTACAACTATTCAGAATCATAACAACAATAATAAAAAGATTGTGTTGACCGACCTCTTGACTCCATTGATCCTGGCAGCCTCAAGCATGTTAAAGCTTATCATCGTGTTATTATACATGATGACAGAGTGGTTTGACTGAATGAACCCCATACCACCCATATCAGCAGCCAAATTAAAGACATGATCAACGTTTTCTGTCACTTTCAAACAATTATCCATCACACGAAGATCAACAAGATGGAACTCATGACAAAACATGTCTTCTGACATGTGCTCATTTTTCTTCCAATCAGAAGCAATGATGTAATGGCCCTCGGTTTTCAAACGCCTAGCAATGTGTGATGCAATGAACCCACCCGCTCCTGTTATGGAAACCCTAAGTTTTTCTGCTGGCCAATAAGGTTCCCTCTCGAGGCTCTCATAGGTGAATGACCCGTACTTTGTTTCGCTAGCTGTTCCCATTCTACAAACATTAAAAAAGCATTAGATTTTAATATCCATCAAAATTAAAACTAGAAGATCTGTGATGATTCTGATTTTCCTAACAAAACTAATTAACTTTCAAGCAAAAAACCTCTTTTTCTCTTTTTTTGGTAACCATGAGAAGCCGTTACTGGAAAATCACTAGACCCGTCAATACCTTGTTAACCAACGGGATCGCAGCTTGCGCCGAGCAGTTGGCCATTAAGAGGTTATGCTTAGAAACCATGGGAAGCAGGAATCAAACCTAGGACCACTGCTAGAGGGGATTAACTTTCAAGCAAAAAACCTCTTTTTCTCTTTTTTTGGTAACCATGAGAAGCCGTTACTGGAAAATCACTGGACCCGTCAATACCTTGTTAACCAACGGGATAGCAGCTTGCGCCGAGCAGTTGGCCATTAAGAGGTTATGTTTAGAAACCATGGGAAGCAGGAATCAAACCTAGGACCACTGCTAGAGGGGATTAACTTTCAAGCAAAAAACCTCTTTTTCTCTTTTTTTGGTAACCATGAGAAGCCGTTACTGGAAAATCACTGGACCCGTCAATACCTTGTTAACCAACGGGATAGCAGCTTGCGCCGAGCAGTTGGCCATTAAGAGGTTATGTTTAGAAACCATGGGAAGCAGGAATCAAACCTAGGACCACTGCTAGAGGGGATTCGGGTGCTTACCAAATACCACCGCACCACCCCTTGAAAACGATATGGTATATCAAAAGAAACAAAATTGCTGCAAATAAAATGAGATCCATCTCACTTGTAAACAAATTACCCTGTCAGTTAGCCCGTCTGATCGGTTTTGTTCATACAACGTCATCAAGATTCAAAAAGACATGGCACTAAAACTTACACACAATAAAACTTCTTATTTGGAACCCTTAAGGTAAATCAAAAACATAGAATACAATTAAATATATATCAAATAAAAGCCAATCTACTTAGCAAAATCTGCCCAAAATAGTAAAACAATTGGGTAAATTTAACATAACAAAATTCATATAATGAATTCAAAAACAATAACCGATTCAACTACAGGGGAACCACATCATTAGGTTTTTATTCAATAATTTCACATCGGCATAAACACAAACACCTGGTATGCACACATACTATTGTTAAGAACAGTATGAAACCCTTGCAATTACCATTCAATTTCTCATAGCCCACCACAAATTTCAGCAAAATCTGACACTAGATGCTAATTATAACACAGAATACATCAATCGATCAGCAGTTCAAAGAGATTAATGCTTGAATAACAAGAAACTGGTTGGAATTGAGGATTACCTGATGAAAAGTTCGAATTGTTGAAGGGGATTTAGCGAAATTGATCCCTTTTGGAGAGAATTTGGGCGCCAATCGTATCTAGTGTGGAATACACTCCAGTTATCCTTCTGCTTCAGTGTCCTTTTATGTGTTTTTTTTTTTCATATTTTAGAATATTAAAAAAGAATTTTTAAAGAAATAATATATTAATTTAAAAAGCTTATATCTACACTGTCGGTTGTTGCCATTAAATTTCATGATTATTGTACTAAACACGTTTTAAGACTTGGTCCACACAAATCAAATTAGGGCATATGGCATAATTTTCATACACCGCTAGTATGTTATACGAGTTATATGATCAGCTGAAAATTAGTTATACTCACACGTTATAAAGATTAACACTATAAAATTATATGGGTCGGATGATGTGTTGTATTTATACTAGTGTAAAAGTGACTGGTGTGATGACGTACATCCCTAACAAAAGTCATGTGGCTCGTATGATGTGACAGGGATGCTTGTATGCACGTGTAGATACACACGAGCATTCAAAGTACTTTAACTGAATATGGTTTTGAATTCAAAAGGTATATAATTTATAATTAAATAAAATCTAAACTTTAACCATGTTAATATGGTTCTAGTTGTTTTTTTATTGGTTTGATGATTTATAAGTAGAAAAGTGGTTTGAATTAGTAATTATTATTTTACTACTTTACTATGCTAGAGATCTATGTATAAACATTTAAAATACATTAATACGAAGTATATATGTTTTATAAACTTACAATTTAACCTATATGACCGTTTCCTTGAAGCCCTAGAAGGGTACCTAAAATTTCATGACAAGTCTTGTACGACCCATACAAGAGACCGTACACCATTGGGCATCTCCATTGTAAAGATCTGGACAACATTTCGAGACCAGTTATGACTATTCTCATAAACATGGTTCTTTAACGGTGCCAAAATGTCTACGATGGGTGCATTATAAGATGAAACGTTCTGATGCATTCCGTTTCTTCGGCTTCTTTCGTTTCTCACGTTAGAGGACATTTTTTTTGTCGAACGACTCGCATAGGGTTTCTCGACTCGTGTGAATTGAACGAAAAATTGAATTAACATGTAACGGTATTTGTAATAAGTTTTGACGGAATCTATCGACTGAACAAATGGAGAAACTTATGGAGTGTTTGAAAGAGCCTATACGCCTCGTATAGCTCTATACAAGACATATTACCTTTTCAATTTTCAATGTCAGACATTTTACAGGAGGTAAATCGTACAATGTACGTTTCATATAGCACTATACGTGGCGTGTAGAGTACTCGTATAGCAATATAAGTTACGTATAAAGTACTTTATACGTCACATATAGTGCTACACGAGGCATATAAGGTACGAGGTACCTCCTGTAAGATGTTTGAGATTGAAAATTGGAAAAGTTATACACCTTTATATAGAACTATAGGATGCGTATAAAAGATGTCAAGATAGGGAGTTAGGTGTCTGTATAGTACGACCCAAACTAAATAATTTTGGTTATTATCTTGTGTTTTTTATTTTTAAAATAATCATATTACGAGTAATGAAAAATTATTGTGGCTTTAATAAAAAAAATATAAAAACCAATGCGGCAATGCAAATAAGTGAGGCCCAAGACACGCGTGTTTCTTTGACCAAAAGAAAAATGCAGAAGCGAGAGCTAGGTAAGCAAGGCGGCGGCTCCGGCACTCCGGCGCCGAAGAGAGGCCGTCCTTTCGGAAGCACTGCTAGCAATATGGCAGCGGCAGCTGCTGCCTTGGCCGAAGCGGCAGCGCCATCGACACTCCTTGGCCCATCGCTCCAAATTCACTCATCCTTCGCTGGTCAGTCCTTTCAAACCCTAATTTTGTTATACTCTTCTATCCTGCTAGAAACATTGAGTTTTTTAGCAAATACTTTCCGTAGACTAAATTGACATAGATTATGCTGATAGTTTACCTTTAGGGTTTAGTAATTCGTAGACATTGTTTAAATTGTAATGCAATTATCGATCATAATTTTTTGAGAGGAGAATAAGGAGCAGCAAGATCCATTCGAGTTCCTTTGAATCCCCTGGTTGAACTCTGTGGAACAACAGAATTTTCCTGTCAGTCTTTGATGTCTTAAGCTTCTATAGCTTTGTTTTATCATTGCTTTAAACTTCTTTAGACGATATTTCGGTGAGAAAATGAAACGGAAGACCGATGACAAATCATCAACAGCAAGTGAAAAAGTACTTGCTCCTAGCATGTTCTCGTAGGTCTGAAAATGTCATGAACAGATTCAGGTTTCTTCATTGCTCTGTTTGATTGTCCTAAAGGGAAGGACCTTTTCTGCTTCTCTAATACCTAGTGCACATCCTTTGCATAGATGCTCCAGTTCTTTGACTGCAGGTTAATTCTTTACCATGCCTTAACTTCCAAGGAGTTGCAGACCGTTGATGCTGAGATGTGCATCATAAATGGCCCTACATGTTATCTCCCAATTTTACTGCGAATTTTTATATTCATCCAGCCCTTTGAATTTTGATTCATCATGTGTTATGTGGCCTGGCAATCAATGTCAACATACCACATTTCTTTTGAAAGAGCTTGGTTACTCACACAGGTCATGAAAAAATATATTTTTTTTCTTCTTCAGTAGACTGTGCCTGTTTATCTTTGCTCCATAGTTATCTATACGGTGTTCAGACTTCTTGCAATTGTGCACTGCACTTCACTTACTTGACCACGTCCCCTTCCTGTAAATGATCCTTTTGCTTTATCACATCTGAACGGAAATGTTGTGGACTCTCTGAATTTGAAACACCTGCTCTTCTTTAATTGTGCTTCTATTGTTCCTTGCTTCATGTGTTTGCAAGGACCCCATGATCTCATCTATAGGAAAGTGGATAGATGAGTATTCTATTGCTGCTAAAACAGGATCGAATTTTGGCACTAAATTTCTCAGTATTTTGGCAACAATGATGCTATATGTCACTTGTTCAGCAAAGGCTATCATCTGACGAAGTAAATGAGATCCGTGCCGGATACTCTTGGACAAACTTTAAATTCTTCATGGTTGCTGTGATGCTGTGTGAAAATCTCTTCTCTGACATTGCAGCTTTACTGTGATCACCTTGGTTGAGCCTTGATACTCTGTTTTGACAGGTTTCCTTTGATGTGGTTGCTTCAGAAATTCTGGAGAAAATTGTGTCATCAACTGCCTGTTGAATAAAGAACATCGATTTTGCATCCCTTTTCTGGTTTTCTTTGTTTGCTGTATTCTGAAGGTGATTCTCTCATTCCCTTTTCCACAGTATCTGATAAATCCTAAGACTTGAAAAGTGTTTTCATTCCGATGCTCCAGAATTTGTAGGAGTCACCTTTAAAGGGATGGAATTGTAGCTAAGAAACATCAACTGTCACGCTAACTAACACTACTCTCCTCCATAATCTTCTTAATCTGGCTTTGAATCAGTCTTCAACATCATTTACCAGTGTTGCAAAACTCGGGATTAATCGCTAATCGGAGAATCACCTTGGAATTTTCATGTAATCGGTCCATTAATTGCTAGCCGGTCCTAGGCAGTCCAAATCGGCCCAAAGATTTTTTTAATGTTTTTCGTTTATCACTTATTCTTTGATAAATTTACAAGTTTCATCCTCAAAATTATAGTTTTAACAAAATTGACAAAGACTTACATTTTTTTTTCATTTATCACATGTTCTTTAATAAAATTACAAGTTTCATCCTCAAAATTATATTATAGTTTTAACAATCTTGACCAAGACTTTTAAATGTGTGCGCATCAAGATGTTCTACATATAGGTTTTTAGGTTGTACATATGTATTTTTTATAAATTAAAACATATATAAAGCTTATTTATAGCTAAATTTTCTGGTAAATAATTCAAAAAACATATAAAAGTTTCAATCCGATTAATCGCTAGACGGTATCCCACTGCCCGACTAGCACCTAGTGATTTTTACAACACTGTCATTTATACACGAGTGAACTGAATAGCACTGGCATGTGGTGAAGTTAATAGTAAACAAGTATTTCATTTACGCTTCTTTTTAAAAATTCTTGAAAGTCGAGCCACTTTTATTCAGGATTTCTCTTACATGGTCAACTCTCTCATTTCCTTAATAATCTTTCCATCCTCTACTACCCCCTAATCACAAGTTCATTACCATGTTCATAACCACAACTATATGGTCAACAATACCGTTGATAACTTTAACTTCGAATGGTGGTTATTTCTGGTCTTGTACTCTTGTGGTATTTTGTTCAAATTAGACATGTAATTTGCTATTTGCATTTAGTACAAATTCATGATTAACGGCAAATAAAGTTGGAATTTCGAATTTTATACCTCTTCTTTTTGTGCAGATCAAAATACTAAAAGGATTGTTCTTGCTCTTCAAAGTGGATTAAAAAGCGAGCTAACATGGGCATTAAATACCCTAACTCTACTTTCATTTAAAGAGAAAGATGAAGTGCGGAAAGATGCAACTCCACTTGCAAAGATACCAGGATTGCTTGATGCTCTTCTCCAAGTTGTACGTGACCACTCTTATATAAGCATTTCTTTTCGTCATCTTTATTTTTCATATAATGTAAAAACTACCATTTTCCTTATATATATTGTGTACAACAAGGACAGATAGATGATTGGCGTGATATAACTCTCCCAAAAGAGCTCATAAAGACACCAAGAACAAGGTCACTAGGTGTTAACGCCATTGTTACTGGATTTGGAAATGATGTACCCCATACAAAGTAAATTTCACATGACAAGTGACAACTATTTCTTTCTTCATGTTTCCAGATTGTACAACCTTAAAATTTGCTCTTTTTATGGCAGCATAGGACCCGGTTCTGGTTCAGAGGCATCCCTGCAGAAAAAAGGAACTAAATCTCATCCGTCAGATTGGTGGCTTGCTGAAGATGGTCTGTTTAATCTGGGTGATGAAGGGCGGGCAGAAAAGCAAATGTGTGCTGTTGCTGCATCAAATGTTCTTAGGAATTTTTCTTTTATGCCAGAAAATGAAGTCATCATGGGTCAGCATCGCCATTGCTTGGAAACAATATTCCAGTGTATCGAGGACCATGTTACAGGTAGTTAATAACCTGAATTACCATGTTTTGTGAATACTAGACCAAAACATGGAATTTTGTTTATTTTTCCTGCTAGTAATGCATCTTCATTGTTGACAGAGGATGAAGAACTTGTAACAAATTGTCTTGAGACAATTGTGAATTTGGCTCCACTGCTTGACCTTAGAATCTTCAGCTCATCAAAGCCTTCCTACATCAAAATTACGTAAGAATCTATAACTTATATTTTTCTTTTGTTGTTATCTTTGCTTTAAATAATTTTTTTAATGTGTTTCTCAAAAAAAGAGAGAAACGAGCTGTTCAAGCCATTGTGGGAATATTGGGATCTTCTGTAAAAACTTGGCATTGTGCGGCTGCAGAGTTACTTGGACGTGTGATAGTAAACCCTGACAATGAACCGTTTCTACTTCCTTCTGCATCACAGGTTTTATGGTTGCTCTTAATTATTTATAGTCTTGTGTTTTGGTCAAATACTTTTATCTAAATATTTATGGTTGGCCTTGCAGATTTACAAGCGGTTGGTTGATCTTTTGAGTTTGCCAGCTATTGATGCACAAGCTGCTGCAGTGGGGGCACTTTATAACCTTGCAGAAGTCAACATGGATTGCCGATTGAAGCTTGCCAGTGAAAGATGGTAGATATTTCTTTAACCCTGTTTCAGTTTAACAGAACTGCCTAGTTTAAGTAAAATTTACAGCAGTAATAAAAATGTTAAATATGGAGAAAGATCCTAACATTTTCTTAAACTTGAGTGGGTGAATTTAGATGGGCAGGTCGAACGGGGCAACAGGGTACATTTTCGGTATGGGTCGAACATGTCATGTTGGGTTGAGCCAAAGCACTCTTAATTTTTTTAAGGAGTAACTAGCATGTCAAATATGATTAACAAAGTCATATTATTTATTAATAATCTAATATTTCAAATAAAATGATTTAGGAGATTCTATGCATTTAAGCTAGCTTGATCCGTTTGACCAATTTGACTCGTTTCCAAGCCATTTAAGCTATTTTTTTATCAACCTGTTACAAATATAACTTAAACAAAATGGGTTGAAATTCCCAACTGTAGGTGCTTGCATTTTAGGCCATGGTTTCCACACTTGTTGCATACTATTACTAGTATTACTTTACGAAAGAATTTACGAGATTCATCATTTTTGGCTTGCATTAATTAGTCCTGTTCCGATCCATCATTTGTTTTGTAGGGGACCTTTTCTTACCTTTTATATTTTAAATAGGAAAAGTATATGGAGACAATGAAAGTTAGCCATAAAAATTAAATGCCATAAAGAACACCTTAGACTTTTAACTATTTTAAGACCAACCACACTGATAGATACTGAAATTTTGATAGATTAAAACAAGAGCAAACGAGATAGTCGGCCTGATTCGAGAGGGGCTAGTCTCCAAATTCTGATTACAATACAAATAATAATATCAAAGACACCTAAACCTAAACAAGACTTGGATATATATATCCTAATTCTAATCGGCAGTTTTTGCATCCCACTCCCTCATCTCCTGAATTGTTGGATCAACTACCCACTTCCTAAATGTTTGAATCAATTCCCGCCATTAACAGCATCTGGGTCTGCCCCGACCCATTAACCCAGTTCTGACCCGACTCTGGGTTCGTATCACACACTCTCCTGTAAACTTAAGATGAACATATTCTAGCAAACCGACACTGGTTTCCATTCACTTTTCCGCAATTTATTATAAACCAAACATTATTACCTTTCAAGAAAACGACATCATATTATGGCATGCACTTTAGTTACAAGATTACCAAAGATTAAATTATTAGTTATTAAAACTAACCATATGCATTAATCTAAAACGGTCAGGGCGGTTGACCGGTTGCTGAAAGTGATAAAGTCACCACACCCAGTACCAGAAGTGTGCAGAAAAGCAGCAATGATACTAGAGAGCTTAGTTTCAGAGCCGCAAAACAGGCCCGTGCTGCTAGCCTACGAGAACGCGTTTGCAGAAATACTGTTTTCTGATGGAAAGTATTCAGATACATTCGCTAGAATATTGTTCGAGTTAACATCGAAGCCCAGCAGCAAAGTGGCAACCGCTCGTGGTATTTGGGGCGTGTAACACCTGGATTTTGCAAATCAAAAGTGGCAACCGCTCGTGGTATTTGGGGCGTGTAACACCTGGATTTTGCAAATCAGAATAGGTATATTTCTACCTCTACTACCTGTAGTTTAGATTAAACTTGGATTTGACACCTTTATTATTACTACTACTATTACTGTTATTACTGTTATTCTAGTTGTGAGGTGATAGCTATGAGTAAATGTTGTGAATCGGTTCTAATGGCAGTTTAACTGTATAATGAAGACTTGGGGATTCTACCATCAAAATTCAAATTAGTTGGATCTCTCGTTTGTGCGGTTGATAAAATAATCGTATTCGTTTTGTAAATTATTTAAAGAACTATAATGTAAGTTTGAGGTCTTAACCACCGCATTGAATCACCAATCTAACAACCATAAGCCATCAAATCCAACTACAAACTGACACTTTTTTATGAACACAAAAGACGGATGTTAATGAGAAGGCGATTTCGTTGAACCGTGGACCACCAAGATGAATGAGTTCATCTTCTACCAAGACAAACCCTAGGCTTTGTTCCTTATTCGTCTTTGTCGTCTTCTACAATGAACCTAGGCAAGGGAGGGTGAACAGTGACGATGGTACAATTTCTTCGCTTTTTTGCCCGACAATGAATGTATGGCGGTCCAATTGAACAGTGTGAGCAGGAGGTGATTGGTAGCGAGTCCAAGAACAAGAATGAACATGATGAATTTATTCCAATTCTAATTCTAATCTTTTCATTGTCCAACTTGTTAGGTATAACTTTATAAATATTTGAAGATGAAAATTGTAATGTATATTTGAAGTAATTTGTTATGATGATTATGTATGGTGAACAGAAAAGTTTGAAGATTGACTGAATATGTAAAAGTTGACCGTATGTTTATCAATTTATAAAACTAAACTATACCATTGCATCTAATCCTTGAGTATGATGTCTCAAACTATACAGATTTGATGTACACTTGCAATGAGTTTTGATGCACATTATATAATGCTACGTTCAACTCATTATAATGGTGTATCTAATTTTTTAGTTTGAGTCATTGTTTTAATTTGTATACAAGTATATGTATATTATAGTGCATCTAACCTACTACAACGATACGTCTAATTTCACAAGTATGATTTATTGTTGTAATGAGTGTTGGTACACATGCATATAACGGTGCATCTAACACATTACATTTGCGTGTTAAACTTTACAAGTTTAATCTGATGTTGTAATAGGGTTTGATGTACATGTTTATAATGACGCGCCAAACACAATACAACTGTGCATCACACTAAAGCTGATACAGAAATTCAAATCACATTTGTCAGCCCTAATAGCTTAGTTTTTTGTTTTTACACTCGAAAAATAAAATAAATTAAATGCACTCTAATACTACAACTTGAAAAAAAGCTTAAAATGGTATAATAGTTTTTGGTACTTTTCTCAAAGATGAAAAACAAACATTTGTTGTGCAAACGTAAATAGTATGATAATTTAGTCATTTTTCATCGGTGATTACATACATGTATATTTAGAAAACACGACACGTACCTATAATCATCGTAAATAACAAAACTAGACTAAAAAATCAAATCTACGTTATCGTTATCAAGAGAAAAAAGTGTGGTTATCATTAGCTCCATGATGATGATAAGGAACACTACCATCATTGTCGAGAGAAAGTGCCAATAAAAACTTTTGAGGTGTTTCATATCGATGTAGAGATACTATGGAATAGAACATAAAACTAAAAATTGGGTTGTTTGTTATATTATATATTTTTAAAAGTATTATATATTATCTACTTTCACCTTAATAAATAAAAATAAACTAAAAAACATGTGGCTTAAAATCGTTTCTCCACTTTTAGGTCTACAAACGATCTGAACGTTCACTGAACTATTCGTGAACCGTTCGGTGGGAAGTTCGTTTATGTTCGTTCAATTAATAAACGAACGAACATGAACACATGTCTCATTCGTTCATTTATGTACGTTCAGATATCATTCAAATTTATTTATTACTTATATTAATTTAAAATCTACTTGATTTTTCATATTTTAAAACCCTTAAGCCTAACATAAAATCAATTTGATATCTTTATTTAGTTTCGAAATATTGGATGTAAGGATGATGATATTTTAAACTTTAATTTAGATATTCACGTTAACTTTTAATTTGTGTTCGTTTATGTTAATTTATGTCCGTGAACCATTCATTTAGAATATTAATGAACGAAGACGATTACGTTCATTTTCTTAATGAACGAACACGAACAAGAAAATCCATTAATTATTCGAGCTCATCCATTTATTCGGTTAAAGACTAACAAATAAACATGAACAAACCCCGTTCGTATTCGTTCTGTTCATTTACAATCCTATCCACTTTCTATTAAAAAAAATTATTTCATCTCTGTGGGTCTCTGATAAACTGTCATAGTCTTCAATTTTTCATTACTTGGTTCAACTACCCTCTCTTTACTTCTCTGATTTAATTTATCCCCTTACACGACACCACTCTCAATCTCAAAACTAGCATTTTCATTATTTGGCTTTGTTTTATTAATTTATTATATATATATATATATATATATATATATATTGTATAAAAATCACTCCAACTATTGTATAAAATATAAGATTTGTGTTTTGCACGATTTAAACAAATTTTCATAACAAACCATTCGGGTATTGCGCAAAATGGTTATATCATAAGTAATTCATGTTCTACAACATCATGCAAGTATAGTGCTTATGTTTATCTATTTACAACAAGCTACTCTTTGTTATTTTTAAATAAAATTTAGGGTCAAATTGTAAAAAGAGTGATATAATTAAATAAAATTTCTAACATTAAATTTCTTTCACATAAATAGGTTTAGAAGTCTAATTTTCATTTCTCAAAGGTAAGAGAAAATCCGTATTTGCAAGGTGAATATCGAATAATTTAATAAATAAAATATGTTACATGACAGGTTGTCGTAGAGGGCTTCGTAGTTTGTTTACACATGCAATTACACTATCCTCATCAAAGAAGAAGAAGGCGGGATTTAGAGTATCGACGAGTCACTCGTGCTAAAAAAGGAAGAAATAAAGGTTTTAATTAGCCCAAATGTTTAAATTAGCTTATATTTCTCACAAAAGTTTAAATTAGCTGATATATCAGATTTTCATGCATCATTGAAAAACACCAATTGTCTCTCCAACAATACAAACGCTATTACATATGCTTACATTCCCACATCATTATCACTTTTTACATGTATTTTCATAATTAAATGTTTTTTTTAAACCAAATCAAACCATTTATAAAAAAATAGTTTACTTACTATAATAAATAAATACTTTATCAACAAAAAAATTTATTTAAGTGTTGAAGTATTTTATAAAAGAAAAAAACCATGAAAAAATTATACAAAATTAATGTTTTTAAAATTAAGAAATTAATTAATACACTCTAAAGAAAAACGAAAAAAGAATAAAAAAAAATAAAAAGTCCCACCCGCCCCCACCTATTCTCATTCGAACCCGCTCATCTACAAGGGCGCCCAACTCCTTCGCTACCCGGGGGCGCATCAAGGGCGTCGAGTTGATGAAAGTATTTGAAAATTTATAGAACCATGTTAACTCTTTAAAAAAAATTCACCCTAAAATTGATCACTTATATGATTTAGGAAACTAAAATTGTTGACAACATAAGTATGGACTAGGTTTATGGTTGTCCATCTCAATCAATCTTCAAAGTCCGGCATTCACATGATCTGTAATCTCATACCATCGAGTCAAGTTGGAGCATTTATTTATGATATAATTAACTTTTATCTTTTTAGCTTCTTTTTTTTTTTAAACAAAAAGGCTTACTATTTCATTCACCACATATCATCTAGCAAACTAGATGAGTCAAAATACATACAAACACCAATTTACACCGTCAATCCTTTTAAACCATACAATACTCAAGTTTCTAATCTAAAATCTTAGCTTTTAACTGCAAGTTTAGGAAAGTTAACTCATGTACTTTCTTCACAATTTTTAAACCTAAGAAGTGATTCCCCCTGAAAATTTTGCTGTTCCGGTGCACCCACAACAGCCACAACGTCGTGAATATGACACAATAAAGTGTTTTCTTCCTCCAGAACTTCCTCCATAATTCTTGAACCTGAAAAGTGATTCCTCTTGAAAGTTTTGTTGTTCCGGTGTACCCACAACAGCCACAACGTCGTGAATATGACACAATAAAGTTACCCATATTATCTTTTTAGCTACGTCATTTATCTTTATCAAGATATTTTAAACAAGATTATCAACATTAAAAACATAGCTTATGTTACCCATATTATCTTGAAATATGTTAAACAAAATCTGATTCAAATATCAAAGTATAAAACCCTATAACATAATAATAATAATAATAATAATAATAATAATAATAATAACAACATGTAACGTTTGCATATCAAATCTACACAATTTGTAAAATTGAACCCTTTTATGAACCGATCTTCTCAATCTTAGGAACATGAACCGGGAAATCATTAATCTCATCCGACCATGGGTTCTTCTCCTTAGCCGGATCAATCGTCCTCAACGCCCTCCACACAGCACTGTTACATTTAAAACCCGACCCGAAAGCGATCTGCCATGACCGGTCACCCTTTCGGATCCTGCCCTTGGCCTCGCAATAAGCCAGTTCGTACCACAACGAGCTGCTAGACGTGTTCCCAAATCGGTTCAACGTCATCCTCGACGGCTCCATATGCCAATCCGATAATTCAAGATTCTTTTCTAATTCATCAAGAACCGCTCTACCTCCGGCATGAATGCAAAAATGCTCGAATGCGAGCTTGAAATCCGGGATGTACGGTTTGATCTTCATTTGAAACACTTTCCTCGCGACTAACGTCGCGAAAAACAGAAGCTGTTCCGACATCGGAAGAACTAGCGGTCCAAGCGTCGTAATATTCGTCTTCAAGGCTTCACCGGCGACGGCCATTAGATCTTTCGAAAGCGACACGCCTATCTTTTTGTTATCGTCTTCTTCTTGGAAAACGCAGTTGTAACACCTGTCGTCCGCACCTTTATGCGTGCGAACGGTGTGAATGAGTTGATATTTCGAACGACGACGGTCAGAAGACCGGTTCGACAACAACACCGCGGCTCCGCCCATTCGGAACAAACAGTTCGACACGAGCATCGAGCGGTTGTTTCCGAAGTACCAATTTAATGTTATGTTCTCCGTGCTAACTACCAACGCGTATGAATTAGGGTTCACCTGATTTAAATCATCATCTGAATATATTAGTTATGGTTTGTTACGTAAATAAAATATCTATACATACTAATAAATAAAGGTTTTGGATTGCCACATGTCACTTCCTCATGCCTCCTCACATTGGTTTTCCCGTCTCTCTCTCCTAATAAATGCACCTATATCTTATTAAATAATAATGATATTATAAATATATTATTAAAGAAGAATAATAATTATATTAAATAAGAATTCAAAATATAACTAATTAAAGAAAAATACTAATCTATACTCCCTAATAAATAAAGGTTTTTGTAAAATGGTTTTCCCACCTAAAGTTTAATTATAATTTAAGATTTTAAACCTCTCACAAATAATAAATGCTTAACAAATATAATTGCTAAAATTATTTAATATCATTTGACTAGAACTTAAAAACCGTTTGATTTGAAATTTTTGAACTTTGTATTATTTAAATTATAACAAAATCAATAAATTAACTCTCGCAAATTTACTATAATTAGAGAATTAAATTGACAATTTAAAAAAAAAATTAACAACTTATCTTTGTTAAGCAAATAACAATTAATCAAAATCAACTTTCTAGAATCTAAAAAATTTACCTTATGTAATTTGGTTTTGTGAATGTAATTGTAATTTTATTTTTTTTCACTATGTAAAGTAATTCTTATTTAGACACTTATGAATAATATATGTTTCTTTTCATTAACCGTGTAATACACGGAACCAACCTAGTATTATAATTAAATTAAGATTCTCTTACAGTTATTTCACTACTAATTTATATAAATATTGATTAATAATACACAATAATACCTGCAGAAGCTGTTTTGCCAGATCAATAGCGATCAATCCCGCGCTACATCCCATTCCGCCGAGATTATAGCTCATGATGTTCCCTCTAAGCTTGTAATGGTTCACAATCATGGAGCTAAGTGACGGCGTCGGACAAAACAAACTACAATTCACAATCAATATTCCGATCTCTTTCGCTTTCACTCCGGTTTTCGCCAACAAATCATCAATAGCTCCGTACATCACCATCTCCGCCTCTTTTCTCGCTTCCGCCATACACGGATTCGGCGGAACCTGCAACACAGCTTCCGGAAAGTACGTTTTCTGACCTAATCCAGATCGTTCCAGAATCTTCTTCTGAAACGCTAAATTCTCGTCGGTAAACGTTCCGGCTTTCGTCGACCGGTCCATAAATATCTCACGCGTCACCATCCGTGAGTCCTCCGGTTTATACGCGGCGAAATCGACAAGGTAAACCTTCCGTGGCCTGCTCGTGAAGTACAGTGTCGCTAAAAACACCGTTAACGCCGAGCAGAGTACGACGGCGACTAAATTGAACCGGAGTTGGTCCCAAAGGTAAACCAGATCGTGTGTGGTGAGTGTTGAGAGATGGATCGAGACGATGGCGAGGAGAGGGGTTAATAAGAGGTACATACCGTGTGAGATCAAGTAATGGTAACCTAATTTGACGTATTTTAGTTTTACCGAGAGGAGGAAGTTGGGGAGAGACGCGGTGGTGGACGTCGCCGGCGCCGGCGACTGCGGCGGTGGCGGTTGTTGGTGTGAAGTCGCCATGAAAATGGAGTTAGAGAGGGAAATTAGGGATAAGGGAAATGTGATTGGGAAGAAGGGGGGAAATGGGAAATTTAAAGGGGAAGGGGTTGCAACTACCCCAACGAACTTTTTATGCATTTACACGGCTGTATATTATAGTATATTTTATTTATTGATTTTGTGGTTTGTACTTTGTGCAATGAATGTTGTACGTATATATTTTTTAAAATCACATCCTTTGTATATTTTATTACTAGGTTACAATCCCGTGTATTACACGAGATTGTATATTAAAAAAAGATAAAATTTATAAATACGTCTTAACTTGTCAGACTATTATGATCGTCTCGAGATATATCAAGTGGAAATGTGTGTATATAACAAATTAGTATTTTTATTTAATTAGTTATATTTTGATTTCCTATTATATATTCTTATTTAATATAATTAGTATTCTTTTTTAATAATATATTTATAATATCATTATTATTTAATAATTTAAAGACGCATTTATAATGAGAGAGAGACGGAAAAATCAGTGTTAGGAGGCATGATGAAGTGACAAATGTCCACTTTAAACCTTTATTTATTAGTATAGACTAGCTTAGACCCCGTGTAATACACACGGGCTGAAAAATATCAATACATAAATTTCTCAAATTTTATTTATATATTTTACAGGTGTAAAAATGTATTACTATACATATACTAAGGATAGAATAACAAAATTCAAAATATGTAAAAAAGAATATATAATTGGGTTTCAAAAATACGTCAATTACTATTTAATGTAATTTGACTTTCATTTACTATTTGATTGAAAATAAAAGTTACATAATTAGATTTCAAAGTTTTTTTATAATAAAGAATAATTTAAAATAAATGTGTTTTATTAGTATAATTAGTAATTTATTAAAAGATATGAGTGCATTTAATAAGAGAGAGATGCGGGAAAAGAATGATGAGATTGAATATGGTGGCGACACGTGGCATACAAAAACCTTTATTTATTATATAGCATAGATTTGAATTTTTTTAATAAAACTAAGCATTTTATTTTTTTAATTTGAGTATATTACTATTATACTTAAAAAAATGATATATATTTTTTTTAATTTTGTTGCGTTGTTAATAAAGGTTGCGTGATTGTGCATACAGGTTCGTCTTTACGAGTATAAGTGTGTGCAATTATATACATAAATTGTGTAATTGTCCTCCTACTTCATATGTTTCGCAAGGAAAATCTATTTCCTACGAGAACCGTCTCGTGTGTGTGTATATATGGGGTTATTCTATGTAGAACACTAAATATTGTGAGAACAACTAAAACAGAAATGAATACTTTCATTTTTTCAATCTTCAAAAGTTTCGAATATAAGAAAATGATTGAAATGTAATTTTTATTCATCTCTCACGAAATTCAAAACAAAAAATGAATAAATTTTGTTGATATACATAACCTACATATGTGTAGGTTATATTCCCTACACATGTATAGGTAAACGTTTAAATTTATAAACGTATGAAAAAGTTAGTTTAATGGTTTTTTTATGAAAATAAACATACATATTTATATGTAAAAAGTATAAAATTTTAAAAATATAAACAATAAATAAAAAAATTAAACGATTTAGATTTGTTATTTTTCTCCTCGTCATAATTCAATATACCTCTCCGTATATATGTATTAAACTAAACAATATCTTTATCATGGTAGGTGTGCTGTTTGCATGTCACAAAACACAAATAATCACACATTTTAAGGTTGTACAAACCTTATTATGCAATTCCATACACTTTCTTGATGTTAACTAGTTTGAAACAAAGACACATAATTAGTTAATCATTGTCCTTTTTTTGGGAGAAGATCTCGTTAGATATTTGTCATCTTCAACCATTTTGGTGGATTTGGTTTGATATACAACTATTAGTTCATAAATAATCAATAATCTATAAATCAATTAAATTTTGATTTTAGCTGTTTCAAAACAAATACAAAAAAGAAAAATAAAATAATAAAAGTTCATGTATATTGTCATAAAAATCATAATATCAATTACCTATAAAAACAAATGTATATAATATTGTACTTAGAAAACAAGTTTAGAGAGGCTTAACACCGCTATAACCTAATAGATCCATATGCGAATCCGGCTTATCAAGATTTAGTCGTGTTTAGAAAAAAAAAGGATTTTTATCAAATGAATTTATTGCTTGATTTAAAATTAGATAGCGGTTGAGATGCAGATAGCAAGGATGATGTATGAATGTTGGACAAGATCGTGTCGAAGTTGGTTACGAATATTGGTCATGGAGGTAGCCGGCATAGTGTTGAAACTGAAAGATAGCAATGAATGACAAAAGATGATGATTCAAAATAGATAGACGATAAAATAAAGATAAAAATGACTAACATTTGTAGTTTTTCTTTTTAAATTGTAAGATACTTAAAATAACTTGTCAGATTAGTTTTCTTATAATATAAGTTATTAAAAAGGAGAATTGTAAGATTTGGTTTTATATATTTTTTAACGACTATAGGTGTTATGAAATTTACAACTTACAAGTAATATAGAAAGAAAGAGATGATAACGTATGAATAGTGGTTCAAGTTGATGTTTAAATACAAACAAAAGCCCTAGAAAGCATAAATTAAAGAAGAGGTCGGAGACGAAGACGAAGAACTAAAAACTGAAACACAATGGACTCAACTCAACGACATCGATGACGATGATGAACATGTGGACTCAACTCCCAGCGAACAGAGTCGCCCACCCGGTAGAAACAACAAAGATAATGTCATCCTCTAAAGAACCTAACGACAAGCAAACTTTAGATACTATATCAGAGAGGATGAATCACTTCAATGACCTAACAAATGATAAGATCAACTTGTTGACGAGGAGAAGATTAACTTGAAGAAAGAAAACAAAAACATATGGAATTGAAACTTCTTTTAAAGAATATTGGTTCGACCGGTTCAAATGAAAGCGGTTCAACTACACAAATATGACCAGTTATGTGTCTGGTTTCCGATTCGACTGGCCGGACCGGTCGTATTTGATTCTAAAAAACACTAGTTTTACCTCTTATCCATTTCCTTCTTAACTTCTTTTGACTTGGTCTACAAATCTAAACACAATAATTAGTTGACCAGCCACTAGCAGCATGAGCTGCCACGTGGCAATCTACCCACCCCCAACCGTAAACACACACAAAACGCGAACCACACACAATAACATGCTAACCAATTCCAGCGATTCCACATTCAATGTCCTCGTTGCAAAAATATTGTCAATTAATAAAAAAACAGTGTAAAAAATAAATAAATAGAGTAAATTTCGTTTTACGTCACTGTGGTTTGATCAAATAATCGCTTTGAATTCAAATGTTTCAATTAGACTTTTTACGTCCTTGTGGTTTCATTTTTGTTTCAATTAAAGTCAAACCTCTAACACCGTTAGAATAATTCTGTTAAGTTGCTGTAAATTGATTAAAATACCCTTATTATTAAAATAATATTAAAAATATAGAAAATACCTTTCATCTCCTAACTTGCAAACCCTAAAAACACAAACCATCCAACCCACCTCTCTCTCAAACCACCAAGCACCACCGTCACCTCTGAACGCCACCCTTGACGGTTCTTTGTTTTTCTTTCTCCTTGTTACCACCAAGCAACACCACCACCTCTGAGAGCAGGGGTGCCATGGGAGGCTCGTCGCCATGGCCAATTGAAGCGAGGTCGGAGGTTGACTCCCAGAGTTGGTGCTCTGTGGTGGTCGGCCAAAAAGTCTCTCTATAAAAGCTTCAAGATCCCATACTTGGTGCTCTGTGTCCCCCATCGCCTAACCCCCTCTGTTACAGCTTCAAGATCCCAGGGTTGACGCCCAAAAAGTCAAAATTGAATTCAAACCTCTTTAATCCCTCCAAAACCGCAATCAAATCATTCCAATCTTGTCCTAATTGAATCACGAGCATATGTAAACTATCAATCAAGGATTGAAAAATCACAGCCTAATTTGAAAAATTACATGCTTAGAAATCATCCCGTTTAAGTTTAGACAGAGGTGAAAAATTACATGCTCAGAAATATGGCGACTTCATCCGCCTATCGGCGTCCACAATACCACAATTGAACAAATCTCCATCCTCAATATTTTATACGGATCTGAAGCAACAGGATTCGTACTTGACCGAAGATGAAGATGAAGATGAAGATGTTTGAGGATGGAGATGCGTTGTTGGGTAGGGTGAGATTGATTTAGAGGAAGAGAGTAGCTAAGATTTTTTTGTTTTAGTTTAAATATGTTTTTAATTTTTTGTATTTGTTTATTAAAGGTATTTTGGTCTTTTAATAAAAGTTAACATAAAAAAAAATAAACGGTGTTAGAGACACGTAGTCGATTGAGACATTAGACAAACCACGAGTACTCAAAAAGTCCAATTGAAACCTTTTGAGTCAAAGCGATTTTTTAACTAAACCACATGGACGTAGAACGAAATTTACTCAAATATTAAGTTCAAATAAGTTCAAATATTAAAAGATGATCCTGTCATGTTACATGGAATCATAAAAATATATTTCTTTTACGGTTTAAAAGGGATGTGAGAATAACTAAAGGTTTAAAAACTGATAAAATAAAATAAAATATATAAAAAGACACAATTACCTTTAATTTAACATTAAAATTTGGATGGATAAAAATGATAAGTTTTGTAAAACATAAGAAATTAAATGAACGAAAATAACAGTTACTCCTATTTTAATTGTTTTTTTTCTTGGTATACTTTTGGCTTATATACGTTATAAATTCATATTCATAGAATATAATATAATCATATTATGTCATATTATTTTATATTATAGTATATAGATAAAAATAACAAATAGAAAAACGTATTGAGCTAAAAAAATGTTGAAATCATTGACGGATACTTGTAACTATGACATACATTTTTAGTCAACACAAGAAAACTATACGTGACTTGTATGGTTGTCCTATCTATCTCTTCATACAAAGATTTTATAATGTCGTTCTTTGTACATGATAAAGAAATTGATTTCTGAATAACAAGGTTGCTTCTTTCTCAAAATAATGGAAACCAGTAATTGTACCCACAGGTTTTCTATATTACATTACATTAATCTTCATTCTCCCGCTACTTACACTCTTTCACTATTTCTGACTTTATTAATACTATTTTTATCAGCATACTTATTGTTTGTTGTGTAGATGCAATGTAGTGAACGCTATAGTGCTAATATACTTTTTCTGGTCCTGACAAGGTTTTAGAGCAGGAAGTCTTATTGGAAACAACCTCTCTATCCTATAAAATAGGGGTATGACTTGCATACATCCCACCCTCCACAGACACTACCAGTTACTTTGCTATGGATGAGATTTTTGCAGGATATGATTGTTGTTGTAGTAAATATTGTACCCGCGCTTCGCAGCGGGAGCATGATTATTTTTTCCCCGCATTACGCGGCATGAGTTTGTTAGTTATCGGTTTGGCTCGTCGAAAACATTAAAAATGAGCACCGATATCTTTTACTATAACGCCAAAACACCGGCAACGATGTTTGCTCATAAACGGTTGAGTTTGTCACGGCTACAGAACTTTAACGTCGCTCTCCGTAGCCTAAGATACCAATAAAATACACTCAGTTTAAGAAAAAGTATACTGGAACATTCAGCAAAAAGAAAATTAGCCGCGCATTATGTTTTTTAAGTTAACTAACGAAAGTAATTATAGAAAAATGATATTAATATAAAATCAAACGATTTAATTAAAAACGTATATTATATATAATAAAAGGGATAAAAACGAAAATTAGAAGAAAAAAAAGTCACTTGAAACCACTAATTATCGATTAATATTGACACCCCCGATCTATTTTAGTATAGGGTTATAATATCACCCATAAAAATTACACATTTTCATAAAACGTCTTAGGGTATATCATATATGTTTTAAAATATATTTTAGTCTAATGAAAATTAGACCTTCAAAGTGACGTTGAATTAGAGTACCAACATTTTTATGCAATTTACTACTGTGATAAATAATGAGTGAATTTACTTTTATTTAGAGTTTGTGTGATTAGTCGGGTTTTCATCGTCAGAAGTAGGCTTGTAAATCAGTAAACGAATCAAACGTTTATTGAATTGTTCGGCGGAAATTGGGAAAACTTCATAGATTAGTAATCAAGTTTTCAAACTGTTCCAATTAAAGGGGTGTTTGGATGTGCTTTTGGAAATGACTTATTGACTTTAAAAAAAAGTGCTAATTTTTTTGACTTATCGGCTTTTTTGAAAAAGCCAATAAGTCAATAAGCACTTTCCCACCGCACTCCCAAACATCCTCTAAGTCACTTAAACTTTTTTTTTTGTCTCAATTAAATCACTAAAGTTTCAAGTAATGTGCTAATACTAGGTTTTTACCTATTTGAGAAGTTATCATATTGTCACGGGGTCATCTCTCGAGGCCCCGTGTGGTGCCCTGGGTTGCCCAGGGCCAGCCAATCCGTCCCGCTTTTGATAGGGTATACTGGTTTCGTCATGTCTTGGACTCATCAGGCGAACGACAACAACTCGCAACCAGTGATGCGTTCGGTGTGCAAGACACCTAGGCATGTCACGTCGTCTATTCCACTGAGGTCGTCCCCGATGAAGTCCGGACTAGCTAGCAAACCCAAGCGTTCAAGTACAAACATATCACAACGATCTTCGAATATTTGGTCTGTGACACTCTCCCATCACCATTTCATGCACGTCCTCGTGCATTCTCACAATCCCATACTTGCTTGCAGCTTTAGGACGATGCTTCATCCTTATGATTGAGCATGATTTACTTTGGTCAACAACAAAGATCTTCCTCTTGATCGTTCAGATAAGTGCATCGACTATTTAAATAAACGAACATAAACGAAAATTCGTGTTCATTTAACTAAATGAACGAGTCGTGTCCCAGAGTTGGGTCACAAAAAGATGTTCTCGTTATCCAATTAAGTCCAACAC
This sequence comes from Smallanthus sonchifolius, assembly GCA_023525975.1. Classification (NCBI taxonomy): domain Eukaryota; kingdom Viridiplantae; phylum Streptophyta; class Magnoliopsida; order Asterales; family Asteraceae; genus Smallanthus; species Smallanthus sonchifolius. The sequence continues at coordinate 2,165,623 of CM042042.1, forward strand.
TTTGTACTTCTCTTTGTTTTATTATCTTGATTATTTATACTGTATAATATATTATTTAACTTTTTATACTTTTGTAACAACCAACTTTTTTTCTAAGATATGATGCAAGAAGTTATAATCCGTGACCACTGTTTTATGTTGTATGTATGTGACCACTAAATTATCATCATGGTGATGTAACATTGATCTTAAATACACATTGATGGGTTGGTGAAAGTTTCACAATTAATATGTCACTTATTAGATTCTTTATAGGTGGACATAGTGGAAGAAAGATCAAGTGTGGCGAGGCTCACGTGGTAAGGCGATATCACATTTTATAACGTGTTGGCCATCCCGATTTAGAGAAAAATTTGTGAAGTAAAAGGAATAGCGGCATGAGAATGAGCGAGAAACGAGAAAACCACTCCACGGCTTCAGGACCAAGGAGCAACACGGGACGGTGAAAGGACTCTTGCACCTTTAGCTCCATTGCAAAACAGTGGCGGAACCAGAACTTTTTAACTAAAGGGTCATAGTATAACTGTTTTACATTTGTTAATGCACATCAATTTTTTTACCAATCGTTATTTCATTTTATAACTGTATCTCTTGAGCTCCATATCTCGAAACTTTTTTATAATTGCTTCATTTATAGCACTTGTAAAAACTTTTTTCACCGTGTAACACGCTAATGAACATGTGAAAAAAATATCATCCATCTTGTTACGTAATTCAGTTTGATAAAATTATCTCAAAAACAGATCTTTTAGCAGTAACTAGTGCAACAATCAAAAGATGTAAGACAACTCAACTTAAGTCATCCGATATCATAAACTCCACAAAATTTCCTTACTTTATACATTTGAAATGAATTAATCGAGTTGTATCTAAGCAAAAACATAGCCAATAAAATATTTCAAATATAACTTGGAATGTCGGTAATTCCTCATTATAATTTTAAAGTAGTTTTTAGCATCAATGCATGATTTACACATAATAAACCCTCTTTTAAACAAGATGATAAATAATTTAATCAAATAGTATAAACTCCCATAACAGAATAAATAATATATAATAATTTAGTAAATAACCTAACAACTAAAATAAAATCAAAACACATATACAATTAAAATAATAATCAACGATGGAAAAAAAAAAGCAAAACAAAATACTATGTGGGCATGGAGGTAGATTAGGAAATATTAATTTTTGTCTTGTATGCAAATATTACAGCAATTAGAATAATAAAATATTAATTTTTAATACTATACCGATTAAAATATGTTTTTTTCTTTTGAAAAGCTCGTTAACCCACACATGTACTTTATATGTGTTTATGAAAGCTCCCCTTCATCGTCTATCTTCTTCTCTTTTTTTCACAGAACCAACAACACCGTCCTCAGCTTCCGTCCTCCGCCTCTGTCGGAAAAGTTTTGAACAACTTCATACTTCTTTTTTAGGTTTAAATACTCTACGAGAGACGACCTAGAGGGTCAAACTATTAAAAAGGTTTTCCGTCGAGTACTCCGGTTAACTGAAAACTTCGCCGGCCGGAGGGTCAATGGACCCCTCGGACCCTCCTGTAGTTCCGCCCCTGTGTATAAATAACTTTTTTTAAACCTCATTTAGATCTATCTTATAGTATTGAAATTTTGTATTGTTTTTGTATTATATACAAACATTAAACAAATACAGAAATTTTAATTCTAAAAAAAAAAAGAAATGGGAAAACATTTCACGTTCAAAATTTGATTTTCTAGAAATAAATTTAGTACTTGTTCTATTTAATGCATTGCTTTTTAATCTTTTTGGTTGTAGGTAGGCTGGCAAATAACTTGTGGCAATGAATAAAAATATTGTTGAGAAAAAAGGCAAATTGATTATACGTTCATTATTAAGGAAAAATAAATTGGATTTTCAAAATATTAAATAAATTTATTGTAAATATTTAAATAATGTTACATTCTACTAACTTATTTTTTTTTTCACAAATCATCTTAAACACTCAACAAAAGTTTAACTTTAGATAAAAAAAAATCATATTATTTTTATGAACTATTTATAGAAAAAGTATAACCTTATTCAATTTTCATAAACTAGATTGAAGGTATTAGAAATATCATTTCAAATAAAACAACAAAAATGTGTAGTTACGACATAAAATCCATATCAAGTTCCATAAAGGTTAGAAAAGGACATTTTGTAGTGTGTGTTTTCTGAACATTATGTTCCTTGTAGACAATTGATGATAGATTTAAAAGTTAAGGCGCTAAAAATGTGAAACACCGTTAAAAATTTTGTATATCTGATACTTATCAAATTCGCATGTATATACATGGGGTAAATAGATGTAATGAAATGTCATGATGGTATTGGCTGAAAACCGTCATAACCGTCAATCCATAAATGCTAAGTCATAGACAATCTACCCTGAAGGAACAATCTTACTCAGGAGGAGGAAATCGACGTCTTCGTTGTTGTTTAGTTAAATGTGTTGTATTCGTGTTCACTAGACGTGTTAAACGTGTATTGTCAAACACAACATGTCACATTTCACTTGCTCTAACTCTTACACCTTGTTTATTTTTCTTTTGTATAACCAAACTATTATCATTGTTTAGAATACAATACAAGTTAAAATGGTATTGTGTGACCAAATGATGGAATGAAATGTAAAACTTATATAATTAAATTATGATGTCTTTGAGACTAAAGGTGATACGAAACACTCAACCAATTAAAGATCATGTAAATTATAATTATGACAAATATAAAGTTTAAGATAGATTCTATGATAATTGACTTGCTAAGAGGAAGGTAGACATTTGGTCTACAAGGAACAGCATTAGGTTAGTTGCCATGGGATTTTTCAAACCGGGTTTTTTTTTAAAAGTTTGTTGGGATAAAAAAAATGAAATAAATTGATAAGTTTTAATATCGTTTTAATAAAACTACTTATATATGTTTTTAATTATTAAAAGCTATTAAAGTTTTGTTGTTTTAATCTTTTTGTTTTATAAATGTTAAAAGTTTTAAGATTAAGTGACTTAAATGAAATATACGAATTTCGATTATACAAGAACACAGAAGGAAAATAAACGAGAGAGGATGAGGAAGGGGGACGGTCAACGCAAAAGAAGATGAAAATTGCAAACACCAGTGGGCTGTATGTATATATTTGTTTAATTTCATAATAATTATCATATCTTATATTATAAAGTATTTATTATCATTATTACTTATTTTATTTAATATCAATCTAATTTACTCTTAAAGTATCACTATCAAACATGGATACTGTTGTATTTTAACCTCACCAGTTAATGAAAGAAATACACCATTTACCATTAGAATGTCTACTAAATAACATTATTTTTGTTTAATAATACTTAAGAATATAAAGTATGTTTAAAAATAAATTACAAAATGACTATCCATCATTTGTTGACACTTAAAAAGGGTAAATGAAAACCAAAATGTTACAAAAACTTGATATAAAAAACTAAACTTTAGGATAAACATGTTTCATTTTTTTAGTGTTAAATATGAAAACAGATGATATTTAAAAATTAGACCATTATAACACTTATCAATATTAATATTTAACATTTTACAAGTTAAAAGAGAATAAGCAGGGTCGGCCCAGTGGGCCAAGATAAGATGGTAAAGCTAGGGCTTAGGGCCTTGTTTTCAACCAGATTAAGTACAAATATCATTTGTCTCATCAAAATGTTATTTATCTTCTATTTTCACGCCTTTTAACCAAATAAAATCGTTTAAAACCAAATTTATGATATGTGATTCAAATGGTGATCACAAATAATCAATCTTCAGCCACTAACTCCAGTAACAAATGAGTTAGATGAACGCGAATGGCGTTCGATAAGCAACAACACTTTAGCAGCCTTCCTATGAAGATGACCATCTTCATGAATGCTCCGACCCGTTAACCTCACAAGACCCATTCTAGCCGTTGACCCGTAACGGTCAACCATTTCAGTCAACATGAAAACTTTCTCCAACACCTCTAAAGCCTCCACCTTTAAAGACTCTGAACCCCAATTCAAAACCTCCAGAATCGGAACCACGGCCCCGCTCTCGTGTAGAACATGAGCCCCTCTGCGAGGCGACTCCTTTTCGACTAAAGTCGAAAGTGTTTGAATCGCTTCGTAAGCTGTCGCGTGGACCTCCCCGTGTAAAAGTTTGACCAGCTCGGGTAATGCTTTTGCCTCCAAGAGGCAAAATGTACCCTTCACGCTGCATATACCGCCGTGAGCTGGGCATGTGTTGACCCGGGCCCGACCAAAGCACGAGCACCATTGACCCGTTGATGATGTCATCGTGAGTTCAGAGCTGCGCATGGATAGATCACCAATGAGAGCAGCGGCTCGTGCCTTGGCTGTAACTGACCCGTTTTTAAGAAAGTCCACGAGTAAAGTATACGTCCCGAGTTCAACCACTATTTTCTGAGCCTCGATGTTGGTTGGATCCGTGAACCGAAAAAGCGTACTCAAAGCGTTTTCTTTAGCTTCCGTGTTTCCTGATTCCAGTATCTCTATAATCGCTTTTAGTCCTTCTAATTCGATTAACTTACTTGTGAGTATAACTTCTGATTTTGGTAGGTTTGCTAGTAAACCAACTGCAGCTTTCTGTACATCACTTTTGTTAGTGTTCTCTAGAAGACCGATAAACGCTTCTAATCTTCTTGGTTTTAGGAGGAACTCCGCCACTCCTAGCGGTTCGTGGTTAGAGAATAAAAACAGGAGGTTGATGGCGGCTTCTCGGGTTTCACTATCAGCATGATCAAGAAGGTTTAAAACAAGAGAGATACCGCCAGCGGTAAGAACTGCAGTCTTCACAAGCCCTGATTCAGATTCACAAATCTTGAAAAGAGAACGTAAAACGGGCCTCAATACGCTATACGGTAAATGGGAATTTTGCAAAAAAGCTAACAAATTTTCGACTAAAGACTCGAGATTGAGCTGGGTTTCATTCACATCAACAAGAAACTTGATCCCGTCACCATTGGAAGAAAGTTTCTCGAGGATTTCTGAGCATTTAGCAAGAATCATGACCGGGGAAGAACACATGAGGTCAACTATTAGAGGAACTGCACCAGCAGCTGCAAAAAGGCGTTTGTTTTCTGAACTTGTTAAAAGCTTTACAAGCATAGATAACGATAATTCTTTTGCTTCCAGATCAGCAGATGCCATTTCGAGTAAAGGTGGAATTAAACCTAGCTCACATAGGACCTTTGTGTTATGTTCTTCAAGCTCCAACTGAACAAACCTTCTTAGAATTGCAATTTTTGTTGACTTTGTACCTTGGGTAACATTCAAATCAATCATCAAAAATCAGTTGTAATAATAAAGTGTTATATAAGATAGTGTTTGAATGTAGCTTTGTTTGTTTATAGTTGTAATCATGAGATGATCAGACGTTTGAAGGCTTAGCAAATCTAATAAAAGAATTAGTAGATAAAAGCAAACCAAAAAGACATTAATGTGAAAAAATAGGAAGATTTAGTTAAATGGAGTAAAAATACCTCGAATTAGGTTTAAATAAAAGGGTAAATAAGTATTAGTATGAAACTCATTACCTAAAACTTTTATCCAAATATTAAAAGTTGATGCATAAAGTTTTCTAACCTTGAACAATCCGATCGACAAGAGGTCCATACCATTCTTCTTTGCCACAAATAATAACATTTTCTTCATCAACATCTACAAGTTTCTGCAATATTTCATGTGCTTTCTCAGCTAACGCCGCCTCTGGACCCTTCAAAATGGTCACAAGAAAGGAAACTGGATTACATTGCTGAGAGAGTTCGCGGGTGTAATCCATATTTTGAGCTGATTCCTCAGCCACTATTTCATATATCAACTCTAATGCAGCTTTAGATGGACTTGATTCACACTCTAAACATGGAACAATGTGACAAAATCCCTTATTCTCAATCAAGAGATCCTATTATTGAAAAAAACAGATATTAGGTCAATAACATTTAAAGATAGAGAAAATTGCATAAAAAGGTAAATAGCTTTGCTTAAATTTCTATTCTAGGTAATCAACTTTTTTTTCAAAAAGAAAAAGAGACCAACATAGTCAAAGTCCTGCCATATCCTCATTTTGAATATGTAAAAATAGTCCTTAAATAAATTAAAAAAAAATGAAAATTTGATGGTTTTTTTCTTGCCTAAAAAAGTTGGTTCCTTTTTTATGCAATTAACCCTTTAAAATAAGAAAGAAAATTAAGTGACCTTGTTTCTTGGATGTCCTTCAATGGCATACTTTAATGTAACTAATACTTCGGTTTTAAGTTGCTGGTTATGCAAGTTTGGGAGGATGTTAATGAGCGGTTCAGTGAGTCCACCAATGGAAATCCAATCTTTATTAATCGAATTCTCTTTTATAAGATCCTGCATTTGATAAAGTGCATCTTTAACATTTGAATCATTTTCTGACATCAATTTAGCCTTGCAAGATCTAATTCTCATGCAGTAATTGAGCTCTTTCCATTCTTGAATTGACTGTCCCAATTGAATATTTGATCTAAAAGACACATCTTCAAGGGGCTCATCAGTTATAGGATCGGTTTTTTTACCAGAACCGAACCATTCTTCAATAGCGACTCTTGAATACGCGGTACCATTAGAGAGACTAACGGGATCAACCATAACGGTTTTAGTAATCCCACAAATGAAAGCTTTGAAAGGTGGAATAGATTCTGATTTTGGATCATGGCATTCAATCACCCGTAACCGTTGCATATATTGATCCTTAACTTGCTCATAATCCTGAGCAGCATCAGCTCGTGATAACAGCTCGATAATTTGCTCCAAAAAGTAAACCTCGGCTCGTTCTTTTCGGTTTTCTGCTTCTTCTCTCTCTCTCTTAAAGCTGTCTAACTCTTTTCTAATCTCAGATGGTTCAACCGTCACGCCAACGGCTCGAGCTATGTCCACTATGATATCGTTTGCAAAACCATTGTCAAGTTTTTGACTCGCGAGACCCTGGTCTAACTTATCGAGGATTTGGAGCTGAGATTGACACGTGGCGAATTCGGCTCGTTGCATCTCATTTTGTAACCGGGCTACTTCATCTGATATCCCAGATAGGATCTCGGTGTTTGCAAGACATAAAGTATTTAATGATTTCCCTATATCTCGTGTTACATCTTGTACTTCTTTGACAATGTGCCTGCACTTAATTAACAAGTAGAAACGGCCTCTGTTTTTGTATTTTTCCACCAGAGAATTGGCTTTTTTGACATCGGTTTCGAGGTTTTCGAGGGTTTTTCTTGTGACTGGTGTTTCATTTAAATTTCCTAGCTCGAGTTCTTTTAACACACGCACGATGTCAAAAAGATAAGTTGAAAGGATCCTGAAACTTTCCTTTTCAATAACTACATCTGTGGCAGCATGAGCTGTTTTGATGACTTGGTTCATGGCCACGGCTAATATTGTACCAATTGGTAGGATCTCCGCCATCACCGCTATGGCTAAAAGAACCAAAGAGAGCTACAAATCGAAAATTTAACGAACATAAATATCAAGCTATATGGTAACTTCAAATCGAAATGGTTTACGGTATACATGTAGAATCTTAATCAATAAACAGGTTTTATGAGTAGTCAAAGTGGCAAAAACACCCCCATATAGTCAAAAAAATTACAACTAATTCTGAAAAATAATTCTTTGGGCACTAGCAAAACGAACTATCAAGTGATGGTAGTAAACACGTAACAAAATCAAGATAAGTTTTATGTTTGATGGTTACTAGGTTCCACCACTATGGCACTATGAATCAAAATGTAGCACTTGATTAGAATGTAATGCTAGCTACTAACACATAGCATATGCCCTAATAATAACAAATGATTAAGATGCCACATATATCGAGAACCATGGGGACAAAATACAATCTCAATTCATTTTGACACAGCTAAATGCTATATAAAAATTACTGAAAGAACGTTATCTGTTACTTTTAGGGAGCTGATAAAGAGACACCATCTCCAAAAGTGCACAAACATGCCTGTCACATCATACGGGCCGTATGACCCATTCAGGTCATATGATGGGGCGAAAAATGTTTGTACGAGGGCCAAGGCGTGTGACTTTGTTAGTGGTCATATCAGTCATTTCAATGTCAGTCAAACACATCATACGGGCCATATGATTAGGCGAAGACCACCTCAAATCATAAGGGCCATATGACCATTTTCGCCATACCATACGGGCCATATAAAGGTAAAGATACCTTAAAAAGTAAGCTCTACAAGTCTAGTACATGAAAAGGAAAATTTTGAACTTTGCCACATATAATAATAATTTGTGTCAAATTTGATACAGTTAACTATTTTAACCATCAGAAAGAAGTAGGTTTCTTGTCCAATTTTACAAGAACTTCATAAAGAAATGCAGTGAGTAAAGATATTAATGATTTGAAACCCTTCCCCCCCCCCCCCCCACACCAAATCTAATTACTAGCAAAGACAAGCAGAATATGACAAGAAAATCAGGTCGATTCAAAGGCTACAACCAAGTAGGCGTATCGTCGAACAGTTGGTGGGCATGAAACAACAGGTAGTAATCAATAGCAATTTCAAAATTTCATCATCAAAAAACCTCAATTGGTTACAAGAACTACAACCATGAAATCAAGAAAAGCAAATCATAGACATGGGTGTTGCAGAATTACCTGTAAACAGCTGAAAATAGGTCCTCAAACGTTGATTTTGAGAACCAAAGAAGGTGTCCACATTTAATATGACGATGAGAGGAGGAAGGACGACGGAGTTTACTTCCAAGTCAATAGGTGTCGGGGAAATTTTCATAGTCGTTTATGATGTCAAACTTACAAGTCGTTTTCCCACGAAATTTCTCATCAAATCTCGTCTTTTTCTTACGTTTTAAATACGAAAAGTGCAAACTTCGTTATTGTGAGCGAATACGCTTTAAATAGGCCTGCAAAGTGGGCGGGTCGGGCGGGGTCGGGCCACGGGTCAGAACGAGTTCGGGTCAAAACGAGTTGTTTTAAAAAAAAAATGATATTTTGGTTCGGGTTAGAACAGGCTTGGATCAAGATGGGTTCGGGTCAGAATAGGTTTGGGTCAAGATTGGTCCGGGTCAGAATAGATTTGGGTCAAGATTGGTCCGAATCAGGATGGGCCGTTATCAAAACAGTCACTCGTGTTCGTATCAGAATACGGTGTAGAAGGGGTAGTTTTAAAAAAGTATTAAATTATATTATGAGACCATTAATTTAAATATTATGATTAATTTAAAATTTAACAAATTTAAAATAAATTTAATAACTTTAGAAGTAAAGGTACTCATGACACGTGAGTATCTGATATATCACATAAATAATATTTTAATAATCTAAAAAAACTGATAAAAAGAAAGAAATTGTTCAGAAGATATTTACCCACATTTTGAATTAAAAATTCGTGAGTATGACGATTTACACACAAAAGAGAGTGCGCTCTCTCTCCTCAAAAGTATTTCTCTCTTATACACCCAGATAGAAATAAAAATGATGGTTCAAATTTTTTGTTGATTATTCTTTTAATTGAAATCAATGGAAATCAATGACGTGTTTGTTTCAGCCGGTTATGGAAGAAAGAGCTTGATCAAAACTGGGTCGTCACTCGTCACTCTCCATTTTCAGAACATGGTTTCTTACTTTCTTGCCTTACTCTCAAGAATCAAAATGGTACACAAAGGTGGTGGATGAAGGCGACAGTACATGCATGAAGGTGGCAGCGGTGGTACACTACTGTAAGCGGTGATGAGACGGCTACGGTGGTTGACGCTACTAATTTCTCTTGTATTAGTTTTCTGTTATACACCTCACATACTTCTCTTGGTTCATGTTTTACCCAGAGGAACCCATTCTGACCCGATGAGTCACCTGTCTCGACCCATTCTGACCCGCTTATCCTTGTCAAGACTTTCTGATGGTGTCCAATTTAACCCATTCATTAGTTTAGACATACCCAGCAGAATCCAAAAGAAAAAAAAAAAGCTGCCCAAATCTACCCATTAATGATGGAACGGGTTGTGATTGCCAGGCTTACCTTTAAATATACTCATAAATCGACACCACTAGAATATTTTAGGAAGTGGAAATCATGTAACACGCCTAGGGCTGTAAACGAGCCGAGCCGAGCCGAGCCAGGCTTGGCTCGAGCTCGAAATTAAACGAGCCAGCTCGGCTCGGCTCGATTTTTTTTCCGAGCTGAAAAGTTGAGCTCGAGCTCGGCTCGTAAAAAGCTCGAGCCAGCTCGTGGCTCGTCGAGCTAGCTCGTTTTTTTTTTTTAATTTTTTTTTTACATATTAATATATATAAACAAAAAAAAAATATTTTATTCTCGGTTTGAAGTTGATTGTCTTCAAAAAACTAAATAGATGGAAGGGACAATATATAAAATACAAAAAAAAACATAGATAACCCAAAACTTACAAAGTAGAGAGTAAATACAATTGTAGATAAAGTAAAATTTTAGTCCAAAACTCAGATTTCTTGAAAACAAATTAACTTAAAAAATAAAAACATCATATTTCAAATATAACACATATATATATATATATATTAGTTATTTAGACGAGCCGAGCCACGAGCCGAGCCCGAGCCGAGCCAACCCTAGCTCGAGCTCGGCTCGTTTAGAATTCGAGCCAGCTCGGCTCGGCTCGTCTAAAACCGAGCTTTTCCCGAGCCGAGCTTTTTTCGAGCGAACTTCGAGCGAGCCACGAGCCACGGGCTTTTTAAACAGCCCTAAACACGCCTTATATAATTGGTATCTAACCGACTAGATTTAGATTTTTATTTTAATTGGTTTCAAAAATTCAATTTTTTATTTTAAAAGTTACAAGAGTTGTTATGAAAACCGAGTAAGTGAATCATAAGTGAAATAACTGAACCAATTGATAAAGTAATATCAATTATAACGTGCCATAACCTACTTTTTTTATTCGGTTATGATTATATATGAATAGTTGTATAAATAACCGAACCAAAATGATATTAAAATCAACCTTTATATTTTTTACTTTTATATATATTATGTTGTATCTCGAAAAAAGTATTGCCATGTTTTTGATAAACAACATATTAATTTTCATTTATACGTGGTTAGAAACTAACAGCATATTAATTACCATATATTTTATATAATATATTTATCCACTCACATTCAAAGTCAATGATGGTTAACCGAGTCATCTTTTCAATAACCGAATTAACTGGATTATATGTAACATAAATTGATAGGTTATGAAAATCTAAAAACCAAAAGACCGGTTAGTTTCAACCCAAGCTCAACTCTAGGTATTAAACTGGAAACCTAAAATATCTGGAATAAACTTGCATCACACACTAGAAAAACGTCTTCTTCTCGACCACCGTTTAATTAACGGTTTTAATTTTTGTTTTTCTAAAAGTATCATTTTTGTTAATTGAACGAGTAAGAAATATTTTTAATTAATTGTTTTAATTTTTGTTTTTCTAAAATTATCATTTTTGTTAATTGAATAACGAGTAAGAAAAATTGTAGTGTTACTAAAGTCCTTTATAAAGAGAGAACTGAAAAGAAATCGGGAAAAAAATTATAATCATTAGTTTTTTTAACAAAAGAAAATGGAAAGAAACTGAAAAATATTGTGTTCCTAGACCTTTATTTCGTTTAATAAACTTGGGAACACGTTGGTAGAACTGAGCGCCAATTGTTAAAGTGGTCCGGTTCTTGGCTACTAATCTTCATGTTTTCCGGTTTTTGTGCGGCCTAGAACCAATTAAAACCAAACCGACCGAAGCTCATGCCCATTCCGTTTTGTTTTAAGCAACCTAATTTTCTAATAGAGGACTAGAGGTGGACGTTCAAACCGAATTCGGGTCCAAAACCGATCTGCTAACTAGTTTGGATGAAACTTGGTACACAAACCCAATCCGCCGGTTTTCAAAGCGGTGTGAGATATTTTCGTAGAACCGGTTAAAACCAAACCGATCTGGTTTTTTTCCCTTATGAAACCGGTTTCTAATCCGATCCGGTTTGGCACAATCCAGTTTTGACTTTCTTTTACTTGATTCGAATTGGTTTCTAAGCTGATCAGGTTTGGCCCAAAAATCGGTTTGTGCACCTCTATTTCTTAATGACAATCCAGAATCGGAGGAAACCATTTAACCAGAATTCATGTGCCAACAAACCATCGATCATCAACTGTACAACCCTGCAAAATCATTAACAATCAAGACATCATCTTGCGAACATCAACTATACAGCCCAGCCCCTGCAATCGATCATCAACTGCTTGTGAAATCACCAAGTAGTTCTTTTTTGTGCATAGTAACAATTTCTTTCTAATTTAGGATCATGTTTCTGTAGACAAGACAAGTTGAATATGATTGTTGTGTTTATTACTTCTTCACAGTTTTCGTATAGAAAGTTGCTATTGTAATGGTTAACTGTATAGTTCATCTTGTTTCAAGTTTGATAATTTTGATTCGCGTAAAAAACATAGATGTCAACCATTTCTGTAACAACTAAGAAAAGATCCAAAAACGCCATCCGTTTTGGGTCCAACCTGAGTTTTCAACACACTTTTATCATATCCATTGAAATCCGTCAAATCTATAAGATACTTGCATTGAAGTTTCATACACATTCAAATACAATTGCCTGGATTTTGTGTGCAAAAACAGGTTGTAATTTGATAGCAGTATCTGAAAACATATCTTGATGACGCCCTAAAACGCTCATGGCACCAAACTGGTTGTTCATAAGAAAGAACTACTTCTACCAAAGAAGGGTCCATAACTTCTATGCAAGTTGTTTATGCCCGACCCCGCTCCTGTTATCGAGGGACAACGTCTGGACCACAATGTGAAGGACATTGAATACGATAAAAGCACGCAACATTCTCGACAAGACCAGCCTTTCATACGTCCAAAGTCCACACGTTTAGATCAGTTGACCTTGACTTACGAATTTACCCGTCACTCCGGCCAAAAACAATTTATCCCAAATGACATGTAAATACACACAACTCTATATACAATGTTAATGCCAGAATTGTCAGTTACAACCACATTATTTTAAAGGAATACATGAAGGTTACTGGATACATTTTTATTGAAATATGACAGCAAATAATATGAAGTCAAACACATGTTCATGATGGAACTGAGAGATTATGCAAACAGTATGGTCTAAAAAACTTGCATCTTTAGGTCTCATGATTGTGTACCTCGCTTGCGGGCGATCTCCCGAGCCATTTCTCTTATTTCCTCCGGTGATTGTGGCCTTGGTCCCTCCGGTGGGTACACAACATATTGACGCTTCAAAACAAATACAAACGAATCATAATGATGAACGCATAGTTGTCAAGGCGCATAGGCGCACTCAAGGCACAAAGGCCTAGCTCGGAGCATAGTCACAAGGCGCAAAAAAAGCGAGGGCTTTTTTAAGCTAGTTAGTATAAAAATACCATTTCTAGGGGCTTTAGACATGTTTTAGACTTGTTTATGGATAGTTTAGGTTGATTCCGGGTTTGATTAGGGGTTTTACACAAGTTCAGTCGACTTTTTGGACGGAATCTAACCGGAATCTGGCAGGAAAACACGCCTCAACGCCTAAAAGCACGCCTTTCCAGGCGAGGCACAACTGGTGTGCTGTGCTGCGCCTTGGCGCGCGCCTAACCCTTTTTTTGACAACTATGGATTAACGTGAGAATTACTATGGGGTAACTTTACACAATAGTAACCAACTTTTCCACATATCCCACTAAAGTCACTCGAAGTTCAACATTCATTAGCTGTCTCAATCTTATATAATTTTTTTTATAAATGTTAAAACTTTTTTTATATCAAGTGAGACAAATAAATCACATATATATATATATATATACATACTTGTTACTATTTAGTGATATTTTTTTACAACTCGACTTAAATCGAACAATTATGAAATCTGGTTATTATTTAGTAAAAAAATTTCTTCACTGTTACCTCATAATTCAACTTAAATCAAACAATTATGAAACATATATGAAGCATTACGATTGAAATTGCAAGCGTAAATTGATGAATTGTAACAGTATACTTACAGCGCCCATGAATTTGTGAAGATTCTTAGTGTTGTTGGCGAAGAAATACATAAGCCCGATCGGAACCGTGACGTAAACGGAGAACTTCGCAATCTCCAATACGCCTTTAGATGTACCCAAGGATGTCATTGTTATCGTCTTCGATGACTGAAATCGGATTCAATTTCACAGGGTTTGTTGTTGTGAAGCTCGATTGAAACCCTAATTGTGCGATGCTTGTATGTGGATTAGGATTTTACAACACACCGACTCAAATATGTGGGCCGGGTCGGGTTTATAAAATTAACAGTAGTTCTGTTTAGGTAAATATATTTTAGGGGGGCGTGTTATTGTTAAAAAGTATAAATAGTCGTTGAAAATATAGTTTTCAGAAATATAACAGGTTTACGAAAATAAATATTATGAGTTTATTTAATTTTATTGGTTTTATTAGAAAAGTAAACCACTAAATTAAATAAATGAAAACAAAATTATAATAAATTTAAAATCTAAAATAAAATCATATTAAATAAAATTAATTAATTAATAATATTTGAGATAAATTTATAAAATAAAATGGTGAAAAAAATAAAATACAAAGAAAGGTAAAATAAATAAAATAAAAAGAAAATAAAAAAATTAGTAAGAATTACATATTTCTATCATTTAAGGGTAAAGACAAAATGATCATTTATATAAACTAACAGAAAAAGTTACTTATGTTAATGGCGACAAGAAAACGTGATAAAATTTTAAAATAAATGACACTTATTGTAGTTTTCTATTTTAAGGACACGTTTTGTAATTTTATCAAGACAAAATTTATAATTTACTTTACTCTTTCTTATCGGTTGCTCATGGGCTGTGATGAGAGGCCCAAAAATAATAAACAAAGGCCCATTTTATGAGGTGAAATCTAATTTCATTATATATATATTTTTTTTTGTAAGTTCTATTCTACTCTTATAAACCATTATGTTATATTATAGGATAACACTTGGATAATGTTTGGTATGCAGGAATGAGAGTTGGAATAGAATATATGATTACAAGAGAATAAAAAAATAATGTTTGGTTGGACGATGAAATGAAATCACTTATTCCACAAGGAATATCATTCCATCTAAATCTCTCAAAAACTCATTCCATCCACCCCCTTGTTTTTTTTCATTTCATCCACTCTTTCACCCTTCATCACCACCACACGCTCCTACCACCACCACCAACCACCCACCACCACTACCTCCCACCATCGCCTCCACCACCCACCACCGTCGCTGCCGCCTCCACCACCCACTACCATCTCTCGCCGCCGCCACCCACCGTCACCATCCACCCCCACCTCCCACCACCGTCGCCACCTCCCACCACAGCCACCACCCCCACCACTTACTGTCACCACCACTGCTATTGTCACGACCACCCATTGCCACCTCCCACCACCACCACCGGCACCCCCACCCACAACCACCCACCGCCGCCATTATCCACCACCGTCACTCACCATCGATTTTATTCCTTCGTCTTTTGTAGCCTACCAAACAATATAAAGTAATGATTTATTCCATTCTCTTATGGTATCCAAACAAAATAATGGAATGGAATGGTTCATCTCATTTCTTTGTCCATTCCATTAACTCGTTCATTCCATTCCCTCGTCCATTCCATTACTTCATACCAAACAGGCCCTTGACCTCTAAAATAGAGACAAAAAAATCTTATCACTAAACTAAAGGATCTTCCATCGAAGACAGTCTAATTTCACTATTTAATTCATTCGATAGCCTATTTCCTTTTCATCCCCAATTCACTATTTAATACTAAGCTAGAATTAATTTAATGGCAACATCAAATTTAATTAATTTCTAGTTCTTTCAACTCTATTCGTCTTAATAAAAATCCATCGTTTAAGAACACTCTCCTCTTATCAGTATGAAATGAATCGATCAGTAGGGGCAGCGACAACGGGGGCGAGAATGGTGTAATAATTGTTGTATATAAAATATGCATTTAAGTATCATTACAAAAGTATTTCTACTCTAAAGATTCATTTTATAGATAATATTGAAATTTTAATGTTATTTTATGATTATTTGTTATTTTTACCCGACCTATTTCGACATGGCTCATTTTGATCCAACCCATATTTTACCCTCGTATATAGAAAATTCATGTATTCGTCACTACATGTAAATTCATTGTTTTAAACATTGAAAATTAAAAAATAAGAATTAAAAGCAAAAAATATAAATCGAGTAAACTCGTTCTAGCATTTATACAATACCAAATCAATTCTAAACATTGCTCTAACTCTTTTGGTCATATAAAACTTTTAGAGGGGTTACCTTCTCAATTCGACACCCCTTTTTAAGAAACGTTACTGATCCCTTAGTTTTACATAGATCCACCCATGGCTGGAGGTGGCGGACGACGAGGGTGGCTGTGGTGATGACGAAGGAACAACGGTCGTAATCTTGGTGGTGATGGTCGTCTAACAGGATCCTAATTGTTTTTTTATAATATTTTACTTTCTGTTGATATATAATGTTCCATTAATATCGCACCATCTAGTACTCTTCACCTTTATGTCAAAAAGATTCTTTATTAATTAATATCTTCATTTTGGTGTAATATAACTTTTAAATGATTAAAATAATGTTTAATTAACTAAAAAAAAGCAGTTCTCGGTTAGAAATAAGTAACAAGTCTAATCAAATAGGCTAATGATAAGTTAAAAAATATTAAAAAAAATTAAAGCCGTAGAATCTGATTAGTAAAGAATTTAATGATATGTTATGATTTTTGTGTTGTTATATTGTCCGTCCAAGTCTATTTTCTTCAGTAATTTCAACTTTAAAAATAGAATTGATGTTATCGGAAATCACCATCAAAGTAGATGGGTTGCCAAATCTCTTCATATATCAAGTCCAACATGGCCACATCATTAATAGTAAATTTTACTTTAGACATTAATTTATTTGATTACTATTAGTATTAAATAAGTTTAGATAACTTGCATTGTTAAATATTAAACGATATCTTATAAAATAATACGCATCAATTAACTAATTAAGTCCAATGAACATACTTTAAGAGTATTTTTTAACATAGAAGAAGACTTTATGTTAATTTAATAGTTTTTTATACGCACTGAATTTCATTTTCTCGTGACATATACACTTTTTTTTAAACTGTTTTCTTTGGAACCTAGCGGACTATAACAATTCATGCGATGTTTGACGGTTAGAACAATTGACTGGAACGTCGGTTATGATGCTAAAACCCCAGCATGAACCCGGTCCCTAACCATAGTCAAGACATAAGTGGTGATGTTTGATGGTTCGAAAAAAATACAAGAATAATTAATAATGAGGAATTTATTTGATTTGTTATTACTATCATTTCTTTAAAAGTATTTTATAAACCTTAAATCATTGTAGAGTTTTTCTTAATAATCCAACACGTCAAGCCTATTTTGAACAAAGTCGTTGACAAAATAATCTTTTCATAGTATTTTTTTTGGGTTCCATACTATTTAAGTATTTATTACTCTAGAAAAGATCAAGCCTAGATACAAATATTTTCTAGAAAAAGGTAGCATAAGCATATTACTTTATCTGTTATAGCATCTCCAACGTTAAATACAACTGTTTGTAATGATAATAATATCTGTACGAATACTTCTTTATTCTTAAAAGAAATTAAGAGTTAACTACAACAAATGCTAGGAAAATGTTTTTTCATAAATTTATTTTCCGTCTTGATATGTTGGTGATCACTTTTGAATGCTCGATCCAACATCCGATAGTAATAAACAACGGATTTTTGATGGTTGTATTTAAGAACATTAAAAAATAAAGGATGTTAAATTTCACATCTCTCATCAGTGATCCGTCTAGAAACCTCTATCACTAATCCGTCAGTGATATTGTTGCGGCTATCAATAATATGTTATGTCGTTGATTGTCGGCAGTGACCATATGGTCGATGATCTGTAGTCAATTTTATTCATTAATCATTGATATGTTGGCGATTCTTCTTTTCAAAAGCTCACTCAAGTTGGTTGCCTAGACGCGATACGGTTCTAAGTTCTTGGCTCTTGTAAAGGTTGGACTCAAAAGTAAAATTTCATTTTTACTTTTTAAAGTTATATTTAGCATTGTAATGCTAGGTTTGGTTTCTTGACTTAGCTCGGTGAGCTCACCGAACAAAGAGTGACAGAAATTGTGCAAATGGACGAGGCAATGAGCATCCCATTTACTATGGAAAGAAGGATGTTTTATTATATACAAGATTAACTAATGATGAATCCTTAAATAAATACACATATTTAAAAAGTACAAATCATTACCACTCATGATAAAACCCGACCTTAGTCCTAAGAAAACTCGTTTTTTTCCCTAAAAACAAGGGAATTAATTTCAAACTATGTTAAAAATAAAAAAAACTAAAGTGGAAAAATATGTAAAAAACAAAAAACTAAAGTGGAAACAAAAAACAAGTAAAGGGCAATAACATAATTTCACACCTCCAAAAATATCTAAGATCCCTATAAAAAAACCTTTTTTTACAACTTCCTCACCACCAAACTATACCAACTTTCTCCGTATAAATTTATTCTCTGGCGGCCGTATCATCGTCGTTTGTCATGGCACCCTCACCACCACCACCCACCATCGACAGAGCAGCCAGCGACGGCGGAACCACCATCCTCAACAAATACCAACTCACCCGCCTGTTAGGGCGTGGCAGTTTTGCCAAAGTCTACCACGGCCGTTCCCTCACCGACAACACCTACGTCGCCGTCAAAGTCATCGGAAAACCCTCCACCGCCGATCCGACAATGGAACCAAGACTCATCCGAGAAGTCGCCGCCATGCGGCGACTAAACCACCAAAACATCGTTAAACTCCACGAAGTCATGGCGACAAAAACCAAGATTTATTTAGTCATGGAACTCGCCGACGGCGGCGGGCTTTTCACGCAGCTTATCCGCCGGGGACGGATTAAAGAACCCACCGCCCGTTTCTACTTTCAACAACTCGTCTCCGCCCTCCACTTTTGTCACCAAAACGGCGTCGCACACCGTGATTTAAAGCCACAAAACCTATTACTTGACAAACACGGAAACCTTAAAATCTCCGACTTCGGACTGTCGGCGTTGCCGGAATCCAAAAAAGACGGACTTCTCCACACGGCGTGTGGAACTCCGGCATTCACCGCGCCGGAGATTGTCCGGGGGCAAGGCTACGACGGCGCAAAGGCGGATGCTTGGTCGTGTGGGGTTATTCTTTTTAACCTCCTGACCGGATATTTACCGTTTGATGATAGTAATTTACCGAACATGTACCGGAAAATTCACGCGCGTGAAATTGTTTTCCCTGATTGGATTACGAAGCAACCGAGGGTCATAATACGGAAACTTCTTGACCCGAGACCGGAGACCCGGATGAGCATTGGGAGTTTGATGGATCTTGCTTGGTTCAAGAAGTCGTTAAAACCCGATGATGATCAAACGGTTGGATTATACGAGGAAAAGGAATCGAATTCGATGAAATGCAAGACGATGAATTCGATGAATGCGTTTGATATAATCTCGATGTCGTCCGGGTTGAATTTATCGGGTATTTTTGAGAATTTTTTGGATTTATAGAGGAGTTAAAAGGGATTCAATTTGGTTTGTAGAGTGGATTTTGAAAGGATTTTAGTTTCTAGGTAATCTGTTGGTTGGAGATCGAACTTGATTCAAGTAATCCGTTGGTTGGAGAAAACGGATTCAAGCAAATCTGTTTCTTATACGAGCATATTCTACACTCGTGAATTTCTTGAATCTGATTATCCAGCCAACAGATTACCTAGGTAATTTGCTGGTTGAACAAGTAGATTCAACTAATCTTGTGGTTGGCCATGCAGATTTAGCAAATCTGCTTCTTCCACGAGTGGATTCTACTCATATGAATTTGTTCAATCCGCTTATACCACTAGCAGGTTACCTAGAAACCAAAATGCTTTCAAAATTCATATACAAACCAATAGTAATCCCCTAGGTCCCTAACAATATAAAAAAAATAGTATTTTTGAAGAAAGAGCGGCGGTTTACGTTGACGGAAGGCGGTCAAGAAGACGGTGGTGGAGGTTGGTGAGAGATTAAACTATTCGTTGAAGAAGATGAAGGATGGTGACATGGTGTTATTGGGTTTGTGAAAGGTAGAGTGATGGTTCTGGCAAAGGTGATGGAGGTGGTGCCGGATTTGTTGGTGGTGGAGATGACGGCGGTTGACGGCGTAGATGGGTTTAGTGAGGTGGAATGGGATGAGTTGAGAGTAAGGTTTCAAGATCTTGATCTTTGATGCCATGTGAACCACCTTTTTTGTAATCTATACTAATAAATAAAGGTTTATGATGAACACTTGTTACTTTCTCGTGTCTCCTCACATTAGTTTTTCCGCCTCTCTCTCCTAATAAATGCGCATCTATCTTATTAAATAACTAGTTTAGATCCCGTGTCTACACACGGGGTGAAAATTATCAATATTTAAAATTTTTAAATCTTTATGTATATATATTTCACAGGTGTAAAAATATATTACATATACTACGGATATAAACAAACTCAAAATATGTAAAAATTAATATGTAATTAGGTTTTGAAAATACATTAATTACTATTTAATGCAATTTCAATTACTATTTGATTGGAATAAAAGTTACATAATTAAATTTTAAAGTTTCTTATAATAAAGGATAATTTAAAATAAATGTGTTTTATTAGTATAATTAGTATTTTCTTTAAATATATATTATTATTTAAAGATTAAAGATAGAAGTGCATTAAATAAGAGAGAGAGGCGAGAAAAAATTGGTGAGAATGAATATGGAGGCGACACATGACACTAAAAAACCTTTATTTATTATATAGTATAGATAATGATATTATACATATATTATTAAAGAAGTACTAATTATATTAAATAAGAATGTATAATAGGAAATCAAAATATAACTAATTAAAGAAAAATACTAATTTGTTATATACACACATATTTCTACTTGATATATCTTAAGACGATAATAATAGTCTGACAAACTATGACGTATTTACAAATTTAAAAGTTTTATCATTTTTAATATACAATCTCGTGTATCTCTTGTAATACACGAGATTCTAACCTAGTAGGAAATAAATAAATAAAATTTGTGGTAATTAAATGATTATATGTTGTATTAGTTAGTTGTTGCAAATGAGTAAACCATTCGAACAAACTTAAAGTTAAAGCAATAACATAAATAGGTGTAATGATTTATCATTTATCACGTAAACATAGTTAGGTAAATTGTGACATCTCTAAAAGTTGTATGATTCTTGTTCCGTGTAATCTTATTTCGATGTAATGTACGAGTCTCGTTTTGCCTCATTTTATTTAATATGTCAAATTAATTTCAATTCTTAATAAGTAATTACATTAATATTTTTAAACAAAGATGGAAATTATTAAAGTGATTAGTTATATTTATAAAAGTTTAAAAGTTATAAAATTTTATACGTTAAATGAATTTAAATGTCTTTTTTTGTATTATTTTCTTTTATCAAAAAAGAATTTCATTAAATAGACCATGAACCCTCATTTTGATGTTGAACCCTCTCTAAATCCCTTGAACCTTCTTTTGAACCCCTTTCCTTTTTCTCATTTTGAACCCTGAACAACAAGAGCTCAATTTTGACCTCAAAAAGTCAAACCCGTCTCAAATCCATCTCAATCCTTAGAATCCGGAAGTTTAAATCCTTCCTTACTCGTTTCTAATCATTATCCATCGAGTGGAACAAGTAATTCGTGTAAAAACGTTATCAATTTCAAACATTTGAGAATCCAAATTTGAAAACCCGTTTAT
This sequence comes from Smallanthus sonchifolius, assembly GCA_023525975.1. Taxonomy (NCBI): domain Eukaryota; kingdom Viridiplantae; phylum Streptophyta; class Magnoliopsida; order Asterales; family Asteraceae; genus Smallanthus; species Smallanthus sonchifolius. Next base: position 2,187,582 of record CM042042.1, read on the forward strand.
GATAATTCAAGCTTCAAAGTTCCTTAATTCAAAATGGTCACAAGAAAGGAAACTGGATTACATTGCTGAGAGAGTTCGCGGGTGTAATCCATATTTTGAGCTGATTCCTCAGCCACTATTTCATATATCAACTCTAATGCAGCTTTAGATGGACTTGATTCACACTCTAAACATGGAACAATGTGACAAAATCCCTTATTCTCAATCAAGAGATCCTATTATTGAAAAAAACAGATATTAGGTCAATAACATTTAAAGATAGAGAAAATTGCATAAAAAGGTAAATAGCTTTGCTTAAATTTCTATTCTAGGTAATCAACTTTTTTTTCAAAAAGAAAAAGAGACCAACATAGTCAAAGTCCTGCCATATCCTCATTTTGAATATGTAAAAATAGTCCTTAAATAAATTAAAAAAAATGAAAATTTGATGGTTTTTTTCTTGCCTAAAAAAGTTGGTTCCTTTTTTATGCAATTAACCCTTTAAAATAAGAAAGAAAATTAAGTGACCTTGTTTCTTGGATGTCCTTCAATGGCATACTTTAATGTAACTAATACTTCGGTTTTAAGTTGCTGGTTATGCAAGTTTGGGAGGATGTTAACGAGCAGTTCAGTGAGTCCACCAATGGAAATCCAATCTTTATTAATCGAATTCTCTTTTATAAGATCCTGCATTTGATAAAGTGCATCTTTAACATTTGAATCATTTTCTGACATCAATTTAGCCTTGCAAGATCTAATTCTCATGCAGTAATTGAGCTCTTTCCATTCTTGAATTGACTGTCCCAATTGAATATTTGATCTAAAAGACACATCTTCAAGGGGCTCATCAGTTATAGGATCGGTTTTTTTACCAGAACCGAACCATTCTTCAATAGCGACTCTTGAATACGCGGTACCATTAGAGAGACTAACGGGATCAACCATAACGGTTTTAGTAATCCCACAAATGAAAGCTTTGAAAGGTGGAATAGATTCTGATTTTGGATCATGGCATTCAATCACCCGTAACCGTTGCATATATTGATCCTTAACTTGCTCATAATCCTGAGCAGCATCAGCTCGTGATAACAGCTCGATAATTTGCTCCAAAAAGTAAACCTCGGCTCGTTCTTTTCGGTTTTCTGCTTCTTCTCTCTCTCTCTTAAAGCTGTCTAACTCTTTTCTAATCTCAGATGGTTCAACCGTCACGCCAACGGCTCGAGCTATGTCCACTATGATATCGTTTGCAAAACCATTGTCAAGTTTTTGACTCGCGAGACCCTGGTCTAACTTATCGAGGATTTGGAGCTGAGATTGACACGTGGCGAATTCGGCTCGTTGCATCTCATTTTGTAACCGGGTTACTTCATCTGATATCCCAGATAGGATCTCGGTGTTTGCAAGACATAAAGTATTTAATGATTTCCCTATATCTCGTGTTACATCTTGTACTTCTTTGACAATGTGCCTGCACTTAATTAACAAGTAGAAACGGCCTCTGTTTTTGTATTTTTCCACCAGAGAATTGGCTTTTTTGACATCGGTTTCGAGGTTTTCGAGGGTTTTTCTTGTGACTGGTGTTTCATTTAAATTTCCTAGCTCGAGTTCTTTTAACACACGCACGATGTCAAAAAGATAAGTTGAAAGGATCCTGAAACTTTCCTTTTCAATAACTACATCTGTGGCAGCATGAGCTGTTTTGATGACTTGGTTCATGGCCACGGCTAATATTGTACCAATTGGTAGGATCTCCGCCATCACCGCTATGGCTAAAAGAACCAAAGAGAGCTACAAATCGAAAATTTAACGAACATAAATATCAAGCTATATGGTAACTTCAAATCGAAATGGTTTACGGTATACATGTAGAATCTTAATCAATAAACAGGTTTTATGAGTAGTCAAAGTGGCAAAAACACCCCCATATAGTCAAAAAAATTACAACTAATTCTGAAAAATAATTCTTTGGGCACTAGCAAAACGAACTATCAAGTGATGGTAGTAAACACGTAACAAAATCAAGATAAGTTTTATGTTTGATGGTTACTAGGTTCCACCACTATGGCACTATGAATCAAAATGTAGCACTTGATTAGAATGTAATGCTAGCTACTAACACATAGCATATGCCCTAATAATAACAAATGATTAAGATGCCACATATATCGAGAACCATGGGGGCAAAATACAATCTCAATTCATTTTGACACAGCTAAATGCTATATAAAAATTACTGAAAGAACGTTATCTGTTACTTTTAGGGAGCTGATAAAGAGACACCATCTCCAAAAGTGCACAAACATGCCTGTCACATCATACGGGCCGTATGACCCATTCAGGTCATATGATGGGGCGAAAAATGTTTGTACGAGGGCCAAGGCGTGTGACTTTGTTAGTGGTCATATCAGTCATTTCAATGTCAGTCAAACACATCATACGGGCCATATGATTAGGCGAAGACCACCTCACATCATAAGGGGCCATATAAAGGTAAAGATACCTTAAAAAGTAAGCTCTACAAGTCTAGTACATGAAAAGGAAAATTTTGAACTTTGACACATATAATAATAATTTGTGTCAAATTTGATACAGTTAACTATTTTAACCATCAGAAAGAAGTAGGTTTCTTGTCCAATTTTACAAGAACTTCATAAAGAAATGCAGTGAGTAAAGATATTAATGATTTGAAACCCTTCCCACCCCCCCCCCCACCCCCCCCCCCCCCCACACCAAATCTAATTACTAGCAAAGACAAGCAGAATATGACAAGAAAATCAGGTCGATTCAAAGGCTACAACCAAGTAGGCGTATCGTCGAACAGTTGGTGGGCATGAAACAACAGGTAGTAATCAATAGCAATTTCAAAATTTCATCATCAAAAAACCTCAATTGGTTACAAGAACTACAACCATGAAATCAAGAAAAGCAAATCATAGACATGGGTGTTGCAGAATTACCTGTAAACAGCTGAAAATAGGTCCTCAAACGTTGATTTTGAGAACCAAAGAAGGTGTCCACATTTAATATGATGATGAGAGGAGGAAGGACGACGGAGTTTACTTCCAAGTCAATAGGTGTCGGGGAAATTTTCATAGTCGTTGATGATGTCAAACTTACAAGTCGTTTTCCCACGAAATTTCTCATCAAATCTCGTCTTTTTCTTACGTTTTAAATACGAAAAGTGCAAACTTCGTTATTGTGAGCGAATACGCTTTAAATAGGCCTGCAAAGTGGGCGGGTCGGGCGGGGTCGGGCCACGGGTCAGAACGAGTTCGGGTCAAAACGAGTTGTTTTAAAAAAAATGATATTTTGGTTCGGGTTAGAACAGGCTTGGATCAAGATGGGTTCGGGTCAGAATAGGTTTGGGTCAAGATTGGTCCGGGTCAGAATAGATTTGGGTCAAGATTGGTCCGAATCAGGATGGGCCGTTATCAAAACAGTCACTCGTGTTCGTATCAGAATACGGTTTAGAAGGGGTAGTTTTAAAAAAGTATTAAATTATATTATGAGACCATTAATTTAAATATTATGATTAATTTAAAATTTAACAAATTTAAAATAAATTTAATAACTTTAGAAGTAAAGGTACTCGTGACACGTGAGTATCTGATATATCACATAAATAATATTTTAATAATCTAAAAAAACTGATAAAAAGAAAGAAATTGTTCAGAAGATATTTACCCACATTTTGAATTAAAAATTCGTGAGTATGACGATTTACACACAAACAGAGAGTGCGCTCTCTCTCCTCAAAAGTATTTCTCTCTTATACACCCAGATAGAAATAAAAATGATGGTTCAAATTTTTTGTTGATTATTCTTTTAATTGAAATCAATGGAAATCAATGACGTGTTTGTTTCAGCCGGTTATGGAAGAAAGAGCTTGATCAAAACTGGGTCGTCACTCGTCACTCTCCATTTTCAGAACATGGTTTCTTACTTTCTTGCCTTACTCTCAAGAATCAAAATGGTACACAAAGGTGGTGGATGAAGGCGACAGTACATGCATGAAGGTGGCAGCGGTGGTACACTACTGTAAGCGGTGATGAGACGGCTACGGTGCTTGACGCTACTAATTTCTCTTGTATTAGTTTTCTGTTATACACCTCGCATACTTCTCTTGGTTCATGTTTTACCCAGAGGAACCCATTCTGACCCGATGAGTCACCTGTCTCGACCCATTCTGACCCGCTTATCCTTGTCAAGACTTTCTGATGGTGTCCAATTTAACCCATTCATTAGTTTAGACATACCCAGCAGAATCCAAAAGAAAAAAAAAAGCTGCCCAAATCTACCCATTAATGATGGAACGGGTTGTGATTGCCAGGCTTAGCTTTAAATATACTTATAAATCGACACCACTAGAATATTTTAGGAAGTGGAAATCATGTAACACGCCTAGGGCTGTAAACGAGCCGAGCCGAGCCGAGCCAGGCTTGGCTCGAGCTCGAAATTAAACGAGCCAGCTCGGCTCTCGAGCTCGGCTCGTAAAAAACTCGAGCCAGCTCGTGGCTCGTCGAGCTAGCTCGTTTTTTTTTTTTAATTTTTTTTTACATATTAATATATATAAACAAAAAAAAAATATTTTATTCTCGGTTTGAAGTTGATTGTCTTCAAAAAACTAAATAGATGTAAGGGACAATATATAAAATACAAAAAAAAACATAGATAACCCAAAACTTACAAAGTAGAGAGTAAATACAATTGTAGATAAAGTAAAATTTTAGTCCAAAACTCAGATTTCTTGAAAACAAATTAACTTAAAAAATAAAAACATCATATTTCAAATATAACACATATATATATATATATTAGTTATTTAGACGAGCCGAGCCACGAGCCGAGCCCGAGCCGAGCCAACCCTAGCTCGAGCTCGGCTCGTTTAGAATTCGAGCCAGCTCGGCTCGGCTCGTCTAAAACCGAGCTTTTCCCGAGCCGAGCTTTTTCCGAGCTTTTTTCGAGCGAACTTCGAGCGAGCCACGAGCCACGGGCTTTTTGAACAGCCCTAAACACGCCTTATATAATTGGTATCTGACCGACTAGATTTAGATTTTTATTTTAATTGGTTTCAAAAATTCAATTTTTTATTTTAAAAGTTACAAGAGTTGTTATGAAAACCGAGTAAGTGAATCATAAGTGAAATAACTGAACCAATTGATAAAGTAATATCAATTATAACGTGCCATAACCTACTTTTTTTATTCGGTTATGATTATATATGAATAGTTGTATAAATAACCGAACCAAAATGATATTAAAATCAACCTTTATATTTTTTACTTTTATATGTATTATGTTGTATCTCGAAAAAAGTATTGCCATGTTTTTGATAAACAACATATTAATTTTCATTTATACGTGGTTAGAAACTAACAGCATATTAATTACCATATATTTTATATAATATATTTATCCACTCACATTCAAAGTCAATGATGGTTAACCGAGTCATCTTTTCAATAACCGAATTAACTGGATTATATGTAACATAAATTGATAGGTTATGAAAATCTAAAAACCAAAAGACCGGTTAGTTTCAACCCAAGCTCAACTCTAGGTATTAAACTGGAAACCTAAAATATCTGGAATAAACTTGCATCACACACTAGAAAAACGTCTTCTTCTCGACCACCGTTTAATTAACGGTTTTAATTTTTGTTTTTCTAAAAGTATCATTTTTGTTAATTGAACGAGTAAGAAATATTTTTAATTAATTGTTTTAATTTTTGTTTTTCTAAAATTATCATTTTTGTTAATTGAATAACGAGTAAGAAAAATTGTAGTGTTACTAAAGTCCTTTATAAAGAGAGAACTGAAAAGAAATCGGGAAAAAAATTATAATCATTAGTTTTTTTAACAAAAGAAAATGGAAAGAAACTGAAAAATATTGTGTTCCTAGACCTTTATTTCGTTTAATAAACTTGGGAACACGTTGGTAGAACTGAGCGCCAATTAAGTGGTCTGGTTCTTGGCTACTAATCTTCATGTTTTCCGGTTTTTGTGCGGCCTAGAACCAATTAAAACCAAACCGACTGAAGCTCATGCCCATTCCGTTTTGTTTTAAGCAACCTAATTTTCTAATAGAGGACTAGAGGTGGACGTTCAAACCGAATTCGGGTCCAAAACCGATCTGCTAACTAGTTTGGATGAAACTTGGTACACAAACCCAATCCGCCGGTTTTCAAAGCGGTGTGAGATATTTTCGTAGAACCGGTTAAAACCAAACCGATCTGGTTTTTTTCCCTTATGAAACCGGTTTCTAATCCGATCCGGTTTGGCACAATCCAGTTTTGACTTTCTTTTACTTGATTCGAATTGGTTTCTAAGCTGATCAGGTTTGGCCCAAAAATCGGTTTGTGCACCTCTATTTCTTAATGACAATCCAGAATCGGAGGAAACCATTTAACCAGAATTCATGTGCCAACAAACCATCGATCATCAACTGTACAACCCTGCAAAATCATTAACAATCAAGACATCATCTTGCGAACATCAACTATACAGCCCAGCCCCTGCAATCGATCATCAACTGCTTGTGAAATCACCAAGTAGTTCTTTTTTGTGCATAGTAACAATTTCTTTCTAATTTAGGATCATGTTTCTGTAGACAAGACAAGTTGAATATGATTGTTGTGTTTATTACTTCTTCACAGGTTTCGTATAGAAAGTTGCTATTGTAATGGTTAACTGTATAGTTCATCTTGTTTCAAGTTTGATAATTTTGATTCGCGTAAAAAACATAGATGTCAACCATTTCTGTAACAACTAAGAAAAGATCCAAAAACGCCATCCGTTTTGGGTCCAACCTGAGTTTTCAACACACTTTTATCATATCCATTGAAATCCGTCAAATCTATAAGACACTTGCATTGAAGTTTCATACACATTCAAATACAATTGCCTGGATTTTGTGTGCAAAAACAGGTTGTAATTTGATAGCAGTATCTGAAAACATATCTTGATGACGCCCTAAAACGCTCATGGCACCAAACGGGTTGTTCATAAGAAAGAACTACTTCTACCAAAGAAGGGTCCATAACTTCTATGCAAGTTGTTTATGCCCGACCCTGCTCCTGCTATCGAGGGACAACGTCTGGACCACAATGTGAAGGACATTGAATACGATAAAAGCACGCAACATTCTCGACAAGACCAGCCTTTCATACGTCCAAAGTCCACACGTTTAGATCAGTTCACCTTGACTTACGAATTTACCCGTCACTCCGGCCAAAAACAATTTATCCCAAATGACATGTAAATACACACAACTCTATATACACTCTATATACAATGTTAATGCCAGAATTGTCAGTTACAGCCACATTATTTTAAAGGAATACATGAAGGTTACTGGATACATTTTTATTGAAATATGACAGCAAATAACATGAAGTCAAACACATGTTCATGATGGAACTGAGAGATTATGCAAACAGTATGGTCTAAAAAACTTACATCTTTAGGTTTCATGATTGTGTACCTCGCTTGCGGGCGATCTCCCGAGCCATTTCTCTTAGTTCCTCCGGTGATTGTGGCCTTGGTCCCTCCGGTGGGTACACAACATATTGACGCTTCAAAACAAATGCAAACGAATCATAATGATGAACACATAGTTGTCAAGGCGCATAGGCGCACTCAAGGCACAAAGGCCTCGCCCGGAGCATAGTCACAAGGCGCAAAAAAAGCGAGGGTTTTTTTAAGCTAGTTAGTATAAAAATACCATTTCTAGGGGCTTTAGACATGTTTATGGATAGTTTTGGTTGATTCCGGGTTTGATTAGGGGTTTTACACAAGTTCAGTCGACTTTTTGGCCAGAATCTAACCAGAATCTGGCAGGAAAACACGCCTCAACGCCTAAAAGCACGCCTTTCCAGGCGAGGCACAACTGGTGTGCTGTGCTGCGCCTTGGCGCGCGCCTCACACTTTTTTTTGACAACTATGGATTAACGTGAGAATTACTATGGGGTAACTTTACACAATAGTAACCAACTTTTCCACATATCCCACTAAAGTCACTCGAAGTTCAACTTTCATTAGCTGTCTCAATCTTATATAATTTTTTTTATAAATGTTAAAACTTTTTTTATATCAAGTGAGACAAATAAATCATATACATATATATATACACACACATACATACTTGTTACTATTTAGTGATATTTTTTTACAACTCGACTTAAATCTAACAATTATGAAACCTGGTTATTATTTAGTAAAAAGATTTACTCACTGTTACCTCATAATTCAACTTAAATCAAACAATTATGAAACATATATGAAGCATTAAGATTGAAATTGCAAGCTTAAATTGATGAATTGTAACAGTATACTTACAGCGCCCATGAATTTGTGAAGATTCTTAGTGTTGTTGGCGAAGAAATACATAAGCCCGATCGGAACCGTGACGTAAACGGCGAACTTCGCAATTTCCAATACGCCTTTAGATGTACCCAAGGATGTCATTGTTATCGTCTTCGATGACTGAAATCGGATTCAATTTCACAGAGTTTGTTGTTGTGAAGCTCGATGGAAACCCTAATTGTGCGATGCTTGTATGTGGATTAGGATTTTACAACACACCGACTCAAATATGTGGGCCGGGTCGGGTTTATAAAATTAATAGTAGTTCTGTTTAGGTAAATATATTTTAGGGTATAAATAGTCGTTGAAAATATAGTTTTCAGAAATATAACAGGTTTACGAAAATAAATATTATGAGTTTATTTAATTTTATTGGTTTTATTAGAAAAGTACACCACTAAATTAAATAAATGAAAACAAAATTATAATAAAGTTAAAATCTAAAATAAAATCATATTAAATAAAAAATAAAATTAATTAATTAATAATATTTGAGATAAATTTATAAAATAAAATGGTGAAAAAAAATAAAATACAAAGAAAGGTAAAATAAATAAAATAAAAAGAAAATAAAAAAATTAGTAAGAATTACATATTTCTATCATTTAAGGGTAAAGACAAAATGATCATTTATATAAACTAATAGAAAAAGTTAACTTATGTTAATGGCGACAAGAAAACGTGATGAAATTTTAAAATAAATGACACTTATTGTAGTTTTCTATTTTAAGGACACGTTTTGTAATTTTATTAAGACAGAATTTATAATTTACTTTACTCTTTCTTATCGGTTGCTCATGGGCTGTGATGAGAGGCCCAAAAATAATAAACAAAGGCCCATTTTATGAGGTGAAATCTAATTTCACTAAATTTTTTTAAGTTCTATTCTACTCTTATAAACCATTATGTTATATTATAGGATAACTCTTGAATAGTGGTTGGTATGCAGGAATAACATGTGAAATAGAATGGATGATTACAAGGGAATAAAAAAAATAGTGTTTGGTTGGACAATGAAATGAAATCATTTATTCCACAAGAAATGTCATTCCATCTAAATACCTGTTTATGATAATTCAAGCTTCAAAGTTCCTTAATTCTCGTTCTAAATCCAACTGAATTCGCGTCTACAATGGAGCTAAAACCCCTATAAATACCCACGTCGGTTCCTAAAACGAAACTACCACAAAATCCGTTCTTTTCCTTCCTGTTCCGAGCGACCACGCCCTCTCCCAGACGCAAAACCGTTGACAAATTGGCTCTAATCCGTGTGGTTTTCAACTCCAGGTACTCGTTTTCATGTTAATCGCTCGTTCTCCCTTACTACTTTCCTTACAAAATCGATTTTAGGGTTCTAGGATGCGATCTCTGTTCTTATTTATTTCAATGAAGAAGATGAACTGTGCGATTTTCTTTAAATGTTTCTGTTACTGAAATTTAACTAAATGGAGCCTTGGTTCAGTGGTTTAAGCATTCCACCTTTATCCTACAGTTCATGGGTTCGAGCCCTAGTGTATGTTTTCCTCTTTGTTTATTTTTCTTTTTGGTTTTTTAAGCAACTTACACACAAATATGTTCATAAATAAATACAAACATTAGTATGTCTTTTAAACAAATAAATGTTATTAAATCAATTACTTTTTAAATTCCCAACTCACCATAATAATATGTATTATGTTTTATTTTAGTAAAAATAAAATGTATTTCCTTTAAATATCATAAATAAATTACGTATTTTCTTTAAAAACATAAGAGAATTTCTATACTTTTTTATTTTTATAAAAGATTTTGCAAGAAACAATTTAAAGTTATGTTTTATTTAAAACTAATAACGTTATTTAAACAATAAACTATTTATATATATATATATATATATATATTACTAAACATTATTTAAAAAATCACGTTTTCTTCTTTAAAACACAAGAATTACAAAATACGTTTTGTAAACTCTTTAAACATTGTTCAATTTTTAAAAACTATATCTTCTTAATTCTTTTTTTTTACTTTTAATTAAGTCTTATTTTAACTCTTTATTTCCTATCAAACCCTATAGTATTCAACATATCCATTTCAATCTTTATTAAATGTACATTTACACTTTAGTACTTATACTTTTCCAAACTTACCAGACACGTCCTAAACTCGGTTAAAGTATACGAATAGAGTAACATTCAAACTGGTATGTAGTTATCTGACAAACAGTAAGGTTCTGGCTAGGAAAGACGGGGTTCTGATCCAGCCAACTCTTTCCTGGGAACTTTGCTGTTGGAGGTACTACTCTAGTACGATAACCACTCTAGTATACGACAACTACTTTCCTCCATTTACAAAACAACCCCTCATCTTTCCACAATTCTATAAACTAATTTAAACTCAAACTTACTTAGGAAATTCTTAAAGCATCTCCTAAAGCAAGTTACTTCAGTAATCAAGATCTACCCACCTGCTGCAAGGTGAGAACATAGCCCCTTTTTCCTTTTAACTTTTGGGGTGAAACATGTATATTTTTATGGCTTGATAACTTAAACCTTTCCAAACAAATTCTCAAACAAGTAATTTCAATTATGTGCTTGATATTTGAACACTATAACATTATTGCGATCATTAACTTGTTTTCAAGCCTAAGGAAGTACTAGTATGATCATATGGGGGAAACCGATATAACAACGACACAATCTTTGAGATTGTGGATGCATATAACATTTTTACGGCACAATCGTGGATTGTGGATGCTTATAACATATAACATTTAGGGTTGATTTCAAAACGTTTGTGTTAATATGCTTGCACCTTTGTTTAAACTTGGTTTGAATTTGTTTATATCTTTTATGACAATTTATCTTTATAACTTATAAAACCTATGTCTCTCACCAACTTTATGTTGACCCATTTTCTTACATGTTTCAGGAAATAATAACTAAGAGAGAAAGGATCATGTAGGATTGCTTATGGACCTAGTTAAAGAAATTTTTGCAATGTTTTGTTTGGGATTTTGTTTATTTATTTTAACAAGTGTTGAACAATCAATTATGAAATTAATAAAGTTTGTGATGCCTTAGTAAATGTCTTTATACCTTGTGCTATGAACTAAATGTGTGACACCTCGCGTTTCCGCCTTGGCGGGGTGTGACATAAATCACTCGAATCATTTAATTAAATCAATAAATGTGTTGTGTTCAACTTTCATAATTAGGTGTTCAACATAGTTAAGTAAATCACTCAACTTTCAGTAGGTGTTCCAATCACGTAAAAAAAATAATTGCTAAATACTAAACAAGATTCATATATGTTTCATTTGCCTCATTCAATTTTAAAAAATTTAAACATTTATAAAAATATTACATAGAATTGGAACACCTACTGAAAGTTGAGTGACTTTAAAAGGACAAAAAAACTTTGAGGGATAACTTAAAATAAATGTGTTTTATTAGTATAACTAGTTTAGATCCCGTGTCTACACGGGGTGAAATATATCAATACATAAATTTTTTAAATCTTTATGTATATAATTTACAGATGTAAAAATATATTACATATACTAAGGATAGAAAAAAATTCAAAATATATAAAAATTAATATATAATTGGGTTTCGAAAATACGTTAATTACTATTTAATATAATTGGCTTTCATTTAGTATTTGATTAAAAACATAATTAAATTTTAAAATTTCTTATAATAAGGGATAATTTAAAATATGTGTTTTATTATTATAATTAGTATTTTTTTAAATATATATTATTGTTAAAATATGGAAGTGCATTAAATAAGAGAGAGAAGCGGGAAAAAAATGGTGAGAATGAATATGGAGGCGACACGTGGTATGAAAAAACCTTTATTTATTATATAGTATAGATTAGTATTTTCTTTAAATATATATTATTATTAAAAGATAGAAGTGCATTAAATAGGAGAGAGAGTCCGAAAAAATGGTGAGAATGAATATAGAGGTGAGACGTGACACTAAAAAAACCTTTATTTATTATATAGTATAGATTCGGAATGTTAGAATATGTAAAAAGAAAAGAAGGAAAGGTTCGTTATCAATTTATTATGTCGTTTGGTGAGAATGAATATGAAGGTAAGACGTGACACTAAACAAACAATTCAGAGATTTTGTTTGGTATTTGATGATATGATTTCAAATGGAATGAAAGAAATGTTAATAATGGAATAAGTAACAAATTGGGAATTGAAGGGCATTTTAATTTTTTATTAGGTTAATACTATATAGGCTTTTATATCAAACTAGTGTTAGAACCCGTGTATTACACAGGGTTATAAATAAAATAAATTTAAAATAAAATAGAAATTGAGACTAAAAAACTGATGAATACAATTCATAAATCAGTAAATATTTCTTTGTATACAACGCTAGATGTTTTGTTTGAATTTTTTCCATCCTTGTCTAAGGCTAAATTTTTTAACCCGTCTCTGCTTTTAACTCTTGAAAGTGCAACATATAATTGATCATGAGTGAAAACCGGTTGCCTCAAGAACAATCCAACCCTTGATAGTGACTGACCCTGACTCTTATTTATTGTCATGGCGAAACAAACCGAGAGTGAAAATTGTCTTCTTTGTAGCTTGAAAGAAATTCTTTTGTCTGAAGGTGTCAAATTAATTCTTGGAATAAATGTGCGAGTTCTAATATTGCTTCTAGAAATGATCTCCGCCTCAATAACACGATTACCAAGAGATTTGACTTGTAATATAGTTCCATTACATAACCCATTTTTCTGATCAATATTTCTCAGCAACATTACTGGCACACCTACCTTCAAAACTAAAGTATGATTTGGCATTCCTGAAAGTTTAAGACAATTAAGAACATCTGGCGAGTACAAACTTTGTTGAAAATTATCATTCAACTGTTATGACCGGCATATGCTATCTAAACTTAGATATTCTTTTTGTTCACCGGGGAACATTGACAACAAACGATCATTAATCTCCTGCACTACTTCATTTGTCGGAGCAAGTATTGCTCTTTCTTGAAAGAATTGAGGTTTGTTGTAGTGTTGAAGAATATATGGATAGACAAAATCAATTAAACTTCCAATAGGATCCATATAATCAGTAATAAGTAAATCATCAGGTATATCAATCACCGCATCACCATCATTAATGCCACCAACATTTCCCTCTCCCAAGTCCAAAAGCCATTTTGCAAAGATTTGGGTCTTTTCTAGATCAGCTTTGTCATTCCCAATGGTCAGTCTCATGTTTTTTGTTAACTTTAGCAACTTGCATTTTCTCCAAATGTATGATGAACATAAAGTAGCATTGAAAATGTCTTGTCTGCTTCCGTTTGGCACAACAGGTAGGATTTGTCTAAAATCCCCTCCAAATACAATAACCTTACCTCTAAATAGTATATTACTTTTGTTTGAAGAAATTGGGGTCAATATGTCATTAAAAGATCTATCCAAAGCTTCAAATGCATGCTTATGAACCATCGGAGCTTCATCCCAGATTTGTCTTATTAAATGCGCAACTTCGCTACCTGGCTTAATACGACAAAGAGAATCTTCGTTAAGATTTAGAGGAATAAGAAATCTAGAATGTGCTGTTCTACCTCCTGTCAATAACAACGATGCAATACCACTTGAGGCAACATTTAAAACGATTTCACCTTTACATCTAATTGTTACGGATAATGTTTTCCATAGAAAGGTTTTACCAGTTCCACCATAACCATACAAAAAAAACACCTCTTTTCTTATCTGTAACAGCTCTCATTACCTTGTGAAGATATTTTACACTGTTCATCTGCTAATGCAATAAAAAGAGTATGTAGCTCGTTTTGCAAAGAATTTATATCATAAGACAATTCTTCAGTAAAAATTTTTATTGACCCGTGAATTACACGGGGTTGGATACTAAAAAGGATTTAATAAACAAATCTATAAATAATTATAATAAATAATTACAGATGACATGTAATAATGAAAATTAATAACTCTTACAATTACAATTTACTATCTCTAAAAACAGTTACAAATTAGCAATTTACCATCTCTAAAAGCAGTTACAAATTACAAATTAGCATGTACACTTTAGGGCCGGGTGTTAAACATTTGAATAGAAAATCTCTCAGTAATATTAATCGAGATGAGTTGGATGGATCAGATTCTGCTACTCAACGCCATGTACCTGTTATGAGGCTCTATCTATGCTCATCATGTTGCTTAATATAAATCAATAATAATATTTGACTTGATAAGTGTATATTTTGTGAATTTGTTCTTCATGTCTTCTCTCGTCTCCATTGATGGCCTATGTTAAAATTCGAGAAAAATAATGCAACAAATAACATCAAAGTACGCTATGAATTAATAAATCGCCTATAGATGGCAAAAGGTGCGGGTTAGGCGGGTTATTTAACGGGTCAAAATGGGTCGGCAAAACATTTTAGTTTTAATTTTGCAGTTTGACTCTTGATGTAGTTTTTCATATGGAAACCAAATAAAGCAATGCAAAATATGTGAAATATTGAAACTCGTAACCCTAGTTGTTCAATGATAAATAGAAAATATGATAAGCATATTGATATCAAAAAGTTTTTAAAAAGTCTGCAAATTTAGAGGTGATAAAGGGAATCCTATGCCCTTCAAATAATTTCTTTTAAATTAAAATTTCATTTGTTTAGAATAGATTTTTGAAATTAATTCAAAAGTTGTTTATCAATGTTAAAGTCACAATTTAAAAGATTGTTTGATCTTAAGAGTCAAATTGCAAAAATAAAATAAATAAATAAAAGAATTTACAATTTAAAAGATTGTTTGACCTTAAGAGTCAAACTGCAAAAAATAAAATAAAAAAATTACAGTCAAATTAACCTATTAGCTTTGAAGCTTAAAACTATGTGGCATTCAAAAAGATATTTATCAATGTTAAAGTCAAAATCTTAAGGTTTCTTTGACCACAAGAATCCAAACTGCATAAAAGTTTTTTATTTTACAGTCGAGCCTATTAGCTTTGAAACTTAGAACTATATGGGTATACAAAAAGGTGTTTAAAATAAAAATAGGATTTAAAATTGTACCTTCATTTGAAACAATACTCTTGTTCCAATCGATATGACATATACTCTTGTTCCAATCGATATGACATATAAGAAAACGACCTACAAACAGGATAAGAGCAGAAGTAAAAACATATTAATATAAGAACAAACGGGTCCTAAAAACGCATATAAATCACATATCTTAAACAGACGCATGCGATACCAACATGACATGAAATCACATGCCTAACATGAGTCAGAACACGACAGTGAACATAAGAAGATGAATAACAACTAACACATACCTCGTAACAGTGTAGATGTCCAATGACACCATAGAACAAACAAAATAGAAGCACATCAGCTTACAATACATACCTACAAACATGATAATTAATAGAAACATTAGTTTTAAAAGCTTGAATAAGTTACACTCACTGCATGTTTTACTCCACAGAAGAACACCATACTTGTATCCAACCATAGATGCCTATAAAACACGTAGACCATCTTTATAAAAATGACATATAATTGATCTCATCATATTATTGCATGTAAACAAATTTAAAATCTATAGAATAAATTACATAAAAGAACAAAATAAATATAAAAATAGTATTCCTACCATGGTGTCCTCAATTCCAAGACTCATAATTCCAACAAAAGGATCTAAAGGCCAATCATTGAATCCAGAAAGACATCCAGAAGGCAATGCACATCCCAAAAGAAGTGAAAAATGGATGCATGAAGGGCGATAAACATCATGTGTTAAAATTCTTGATATTAAAGTATATGTTTTATGACATAATGAAAATGATATAAACACCTGACTATAAGAAGATCAGAGTATTAATTGGTGAAATCAAAGTAAAAATAAAAACATAACATGTGACAAAATCAATCAGAAAAAAATGCAAAAAGTGGTGGATTAGGAACTATGATAAGCATCAAGATGGAAGGAGTAACTGCTTTACAAGAATGTTATGTATCAAAGTGGAAATGTACATATAGAATGAAGATAACATGTGTAAACTTAAAGAAAACTTACCTCATAAGCACCAATGTTTAACTCATCAAGTAATTCATTCCAAATTTTAGCCATTTAAAAGTCAGCCCCTGTAGTTACATCACCAGAAATGTAGAAATAACAGAGATAAAATTCAAGGTAAATAATTAATATACTTGTACAGTTTAGTCAAAAGTTGAGAGTTTACAACAATACCTGTCCACCAGTAGCAAGATGTCAACCATAGGGCTTAATGTCAAACTGTATCCGTTGACCGGTGGTCTCTGTTGACCTATATAGCCTAATAATTGAGAAAAGTAAGAAAAACATCAGTCTTAAATAACATAAAGCTGATCCAGCCTAACTAAAACAGAGACTACAATCTAACAACTTAACCAAAAACTAAAGCTGATCCGTTGACTTGGACTTTTTGAGATCAAAGCAGAAACTATGCAGCTTAAAGATGGTTCATCCACACAGAATTTCCAAAGTTGCTTTATTTCATTATTTGAACCATTTCACCTACACTTAAACCATCATCTTACACACTATAATTTAAGCATTTCATAAAAATAAGATTTACCAATACCAGCAGATCGACCAGACCTTGAGTCCTGCAATCAATCGAAATATAAAAATAAGATTTACCAATACCAGCAGATATCGGTCAGCAAGCTTTTATAATAGCTAATTTGGATTATAAGCACTAAACATAATAGCTAAAACATAGCTTCGATACTTTGAATTAAAGTTGCATAAAAGTAACAACTAAACAGATGATCATAAAAAAATGTAATGTGCAGAAGCCATGACACTAAATACAACCAAAATTTGCACAGGACAAAGATTGCAGTCATTAATGTACCATAATTAATATAAGCTAACATTTTAACTCTGGTTCAACAACAAACATCATGCACATTCATGGATTTGTATATTACTCTATACACCTTTCCATGGTTCAACAACAAACATCCATACACCTTTCCATGGCTCTGTCAATGAACTTTTGTTAAGAAATATTTCATGCACACTCTGGTTCAACAACAAACATCCATACACCTCCGTGAACCAACATTAACTCCATACACCTTTCCTTTATGTTTCGTGTAATACATGAAGGATGCATCTTAAGTAGAACTATAAAACAGATTCAATGTAACCCAAATTATAAGCATTAACATTAAAAACATATTAGGTAAAAATCCAAATTTATTGAAATCTTTCTAATCGCTTTGAAAACACAATAAAACCGAAATTCTAAGCATAATCTTTAAAAGTTTGAGGATAACACAGAATAATAACAAAAACTTCAATTGAACATAAAAACTGAAAACATATTCAATGAATCGATATACATAATATAACGGACGGAGGTGTTAAAACCCAAAAAATAAATAATCAATGGTATGAATACCTGAATAGATGGTCTGAGGTGTTGAAAATCTGAGATCGTTTGTGTCTCCAATGAAATTCAATGATATCGTACTACATAATTGATAAAAAAAAACGATGAATAGGGAAACATAGATCTTGAAAAGTAAGTAATAATCGGTGAGGTTAAAGTTAAGATTCGAACATATACGTTGAAAGAATCAAAGTGAAATTGAAAAAATAGATCCAGAGTATAGATTACATACCGATTGTGATTTGATTTTGAAGGTTATTGAAGATGAAAGAGAATCATGTTGCGCTGATCGGCGATTAGGGTTTAGTTGTGTTTCTTGAGCGAGAGGATGAAAGGTTTCAAACGGGTTATAAGGGTTTTATATGGTATGAAATCGGGTCTGAATTAGATCCGCATTTAGACCCGCGTGTTGACCCATTTAAGGGTATTTTGGTTTTGGGGGGAAAAAGTAGAGAGGTGAATTGTGGTGTTGACAAGTGGCAATCACTTTTATTCTTTTATTATATAGGATAGATTCGTTGTTATCAATGGAATCGAGAACATCTAAACCACCTAAATTTTATAAATAAAGTAGCTAATAGAAACAATATTACAAAATGAAGAAACATATTTTTGAAAAAGATTTAGCTTAAGAAAGTGTAGGTTAAGGTTGCTGCTTTGTGACCTTGAGGTCATAGGTTTGAGCCGTGGGAAACGGCCTCCTGCACAAAGTATGGTAAGGTTGCATACATCAGATCATAAAGCAATCCGGCCCTTCCCTAGATCCTGTGCAAATGCGGGAGCTAAGTTAAGCACCGGGTACACCAGTTTGTTTTGCGTTAGAAAGAAAAAGATATAAATGATTATAAATTTTATGACGTATAAATTTTACTTTTCATTTCCAAAACGTGTTACAATGGTAAAAAAATATGAAAGCTATGTAAGACGTATCTGGTGCTTGACTTAATTTCTGTATTTGCGCAGGGGTCGGATTGCTTCGTGATCTAATGTACGCAACCTTATCTTATAGTGTAGGAGGTTGTCTCCCAAAAATATGGACATTATGTAGTTTGGTTTAAATAGATAATTATTTTGGTTGAGCAGGGTGAGGGACTATTAGTGCACACATCCTAAGTAGAAGATCAGAATAAAAATAGTCAACTAACATAACTAAGTTGTAACTGTAATTGTTAACTAAATACAATTATATTCAATCATATCTGTCTATGTGTATGCAAAATTACATGAAACCGAATAATCTCAAGAAACAAAAGATTAACATGCATCTTAAACCTACTGTCGACGATGACGAAAATTATATTCTCTAGAACCAGAAGAGGATATTGAAGCCACCATGACTTCTTGAGAGATCATATAGTCAAGGTCTTCCGGTTCATCTTCTGGTAAATCCGAGTCAACCCATGAAGACCAGTCAACATCATCATCATCATCATCATTGTATAACAAGTGTTTATTTCCTTGCATCCCATTAACCTTCTCAATTAGTGATTGTAGCAGCTGATGGTTCAATGTCTCATAGTCTCTGCATAAATTCAAAAACCAAAAGACAATAAGTTAAAATTTGAATTTTTAATATTTATAGGGGAGTAGGGGACTTAGGGGATTAATTTTGGTGTGTACGTGAATTTTGAAAGCATTTTGGTTTCTAGGTGATCTGCTTGCTGGAAAAGCGGATTCATCCAATCCTCTGGTTGAATAAGCGGATTCAAGAAATTCTTGTGAAAGAAGCAGATTCGCTTGAATCCGCTTGTCCAGCTAGCAGATTGGTTGAATCTGTTTGTCCAACACTTCAAAATGCTTTTAAATTTCACCTAGAAACCAAATTCGATCCCAAAAGTCCCCTATAAATCTAAAAAAATGGTTAAAATTTAATATTTGCAATACATCTTCTATATGGAATAGAATTTATCTTTACCTGTATGTGTAAATGGCATACAAAAGTTGACATGACGCGAGAACCACGAATATTAACCTAACAATGCTGATGATCCATGATTGTTGTTCAATGTCATTTCCATGTCGAAGCACCGCAAATTCAATCAAGAATGTCACACATAACCCTGCAACCAAAAAAAAATTATTACTGCAAGACTAAAAAACACAAAAATAGTTAAAAGGTTGAAAATAATAGTGTTAACTTACATATATTTAGCCTGGGTCTCATGCTATAGGTTTGTTTTGTGCTTGTAAACATGTAAAGAACAAAGATTAATATCGAATATACAAGGAAAGCCTTAACGACTCGCGATTCCAGGAAAATTGCGTTGTGCAGATTGAAAAGCTTGTCAATGGAAAGAAACATGCTTGCTTGTTTTGACTCGAAAGTTTCCTATCAAACATAAAGAAAGATATTTAGAATAATAAAGCACGCGACTAATTGAGTATAGAACGAATTAAAACTAGATATGGCGAACCTGAGCAGCCAATATAGTTTTGGAATTCTCGACTAGATGATCGTGAGCTTGTTTCAGTTCTTCTTGCCTTTGTATGAGTTCTTGTTGTTGATTGTGACCAAGTAAAATCAACTCTTGCAGAGTTCCCCTGCAATCAATTTTTAAAAGCCCGTTAGTAAAAAATAAGCAGGTCGGGTCAGGTAATGGATCAAAATAAGTTTGGGTCAAACTGGGTTCAAGTCAAAACATATACCGTAAATGAATATAAATTAGAAATATAGATGAGGTTCATTACATAACACTATTGCGAGAACAAAAAGAACAAACCTAAATCCTTTAATTTTTTTATCAGCGGTTCATATTTTTTTAAACTTTTACTTCTTACATACAAATGCGTATATTATGTACATAAAAAACCATTAAACTAATAAGTTCTTATGCTTTTATAATTTTTAACCGTTTACCTACACATATGTAGGTAATATAACCAACACATGACTTACAAATGTGTAGGTTCTATACATAAACAAATTTTGTTTATATATATAGTTTTTTTTAATTTCAAGAAATATGAATAAACATTGCATTTCAACCATTTCTTATTTTAAACAATTTTTAAGATTGAAAAATGAATAATTTACTTTATTCTGCATGTTCTCACAATGTATAGTGTTTTGCATAGATCCCTCCCCTATATATGTACATATACGTTACCTGCTTTCTTCGAGCGCTTGGGATTGAAAAGTTGTGACATTCTGCAGAACCTCAAGAAACGCTCTCTGGCTTTCAAGAAGTTGTTTTTGTTGGTCTAAAGAAGTTTCTGCTATATTTTCAATATCATCCGCTTTACTTTGTAAAGTATCCATCTTCATAAACATCGCGTCTCCAACTTTACCAATTTCTTTTTCAATTTCAACCGCATCATTCTTTAACTTATTCATTTCTTCACCCAACTTATTTGCAGACTCATTGAGCATTGTCATCCCTTCATCCAGCCTCACATTCATATTTTTCTGTCCATTTTGCAGCTCCATTTGAGAGTCTGCAATTTTCACAGATTGCTCGTAAACTGACTGTGAATGCTCTAACACAATGTTAACATGTTCTTCAACATTCTTTGATGTTTGAGCCAGTTGTTGAGTTTGAACATCGATAGAAGATAAAGAGTTGTGAATTTTATTTGAACTATGCAACACGCGTTCTGCTTGATCTTCTATGTTCTCTAACTTGTCCTCTGCATATTCTGCTGACTTTTTGAGTTCATTCACCAATCTTTCTGTTTGTCTCTTGAATGCATCACTCCTACAAGTCAAATTAGTATTAATTTTTTTTTAAATCTCATACTTATAAATCTCTTTACAAAAATTAGCATGAAATTAATCCCCCCTACACGTGCCACTAGAGGTACCCATTTACTTATGAATGAGTTGACTCTGTTATCGTTAATGGGCAAAATAATTTTTTAACTAAAAACAGAAAAGGGTCAAATGGGTCGAAGGGGTCAAACATGTTGAAAATCACCTAAGTACCTGCAAAAGTATATTATTCGAAAAGTTAAATTATTATTGAAAAATATAACACTTCATATGGACTGTATGACTTATATGAACACTCCTCTCACACGGGCTGTATAACATTATTGCCTGTATGTTTATGTCAGTATAACACCTCATATGGCCCGTATGAGAAAGAGTGAGAAATACTTACTGTAACTGATGACAGATGGCGTTGGTCTCGAGATAAAACTCAAGATAAATCCTATGAGCATCTTCATCCAACTTCTTGAGACAATTTACCATTGGATACTTTACATCACAATAAGGAAACTGAGGCCTCCCAGTGTCCTTCTGAAAGCAATCACTAAGATGCCAAGCCAACCTCGACCGTCGTTCCTCACCCGCTAGAATCTCTGAGCATCCGGCAAACAGATTTTGGTACGCGTTTTGCCAACAAGAATTCGACAAAGCCGCCTTCTTTTTTGCCTTTTCAACCAACATCACCCCCTTCTGGCTGCTTGATGACTCCATGGAGAATTCAGCAACCATATCATCAGAAGTTTCATGAAATTCTGTCGTTTTTTCACGCGATAAAAACCAACTATACGACTCCATGCTACGCGAAACCAACAAGACAACCCATAGGATACATGGAACAACAGACTTATGGTGGCTCATTGGATCCAACAATCAATAAGTAATAACAATCAAACTGTATAACAATGAAACAGTTTATAAGTGCAAAACTTGCAGGGAAAGATTGTTGAATTCTAAATAACTTTTAACAAATATGGAAGTGGTCAAAAGAAGAGACAAAGTGTATATGTATACAGTGACAGGTGGATGATGAATATATGATATGTATATGGTAGTTAAAGGGTCCACCATTAAAATCTATGAAGCTTTTGCGTGAAGGAAACGGACATTAACTGTCTACTGGGAGCAACAAATATGTTTATATGTTAAACTCATTATCACATAATCTTGAATAGATGGTAACAATATAGGATTATTAACAGAAACATTTGATATGATAATTAAAGATCAGTAAACGTCTGTTTGCCTCTTGGGTTTCCCACAAAATATGATTTTTAGGATTTTACTTATTATAGTGTTACCTCTCATGTGGGTTTATGGTCTACATAGTTAT
Source organism: Smallanthus sonchifolius (assembly GCA_023525975.1). Taxonomy (NCBI): domain Eukaryota; kingdom Viridiplantae; phylum Streptophyta; class Magnoliopsida; order Asterales; family Asteraceae; genus Smallanthus; species Smallanthus sonchifolius. Next base: position 2,210,389 of record CM042042.1, read on the forward strand.
TTTAATAAATAACTGTGGATTGAACTCGCGCCTCGCGGGTGGAGTGTGATGAGCCGGCAGACGCCCAATTCTGTCTAAACTCCGTCGTTATTTATTTAAAATAACAATCGAACAGTGCCACGTGGCATGTGACGTTGTTCATACCGACCACCATCTTTAATAGTATGTATATGTAATACTAATAAGAGTAAATTTCGCTTTCAGCCCTTGTGGTTTGCTTAAAATAATGTTTTTAGTCCAATAGTTTTAATTTCACCTTTTTAGTCATTGTGGGTTGCCAATCGTCCCAATCAACCACGCGTCTCTAACGCCATCCGGTTTTCCTTTCAAGATGTTTTACCTAGGAAAAGTTTGAGAGACCTTTCAGGCGCCTTACCACTAGACCATCTTGTGATGGTCACTTAAGTCAGAGTAATTAATTGTATAAATTGTTATTAAGTCACTAGGTAACCACCAAGCCTTCTAATTGAGTGGTAGCCCCATGACTTTTCAAATGAGAGGTCATGGATTTGAGTCTCGGTTGGGACAAAATGTTGCAGGTAACCACCGAGCTTTCTAATTGAGTGGTAGCCCCTTGGTGGTGTGGGGTCGGGTCACCATGTTTTTTTTTCTCCGGACAGAAGAGTGATCTGTTTGTCATGGTGATTCCGGGTGTCCTGGTCTTTGCTGTTAAAAAAAAATCACTAGGTATTATTCGGGTGGACCTGAAACACTACCCAAACATGACCTGCCTTTAAGCGGGTCCAACACGACGCAACATAAATAAATATACGGGTTAGGTTAGGATTGAAGAATTCAACCCACCAACCCAAAACCCATCAACGGGACAAAATTAACACCGCTAAACATAACAACTTAATGATAAAATTGAGTGATCTCCTAAAACCCTCATCTTTGCTGTAGTACTAGAGTTGAGATCATAGTAAAATAGTTAAATCAATTAAAATTAAAAGAGCCAAGAATCACAGTATTTTACTATGATCTCAACTCTAGTACTACAGCAAAGATGAGGGTTTTAGGAGATCACTCAATTTTATCATTAAGTTGTTATGTTTAGCGGTGTTAATTTTGTCCCGTTGATGGGTTTTGGGTTGGTGGGTTGAATTCTTCAATCCTAACCTAACCCGTATATTTATTTATGTTGCGTCGTGTTGGACCCGCTTAAAGGCAGGTCATGTTTGGGTAGTGTTTCAGGTCCACCCGAATAATACCTAGTGATTTTTTTTTAACAGCAAAGACCAGGACACCCGGAATCACCATGACAAACAGATCACTCTTCTGTCCGGAGAAAAAAAAACATGGTGACCCGACCCCACACCACCAAGGGGCTACCACTCAATTAGAAAGCTCGGTGGTTACCTGCAACATTTTGTCCCAACCGAGACTCAAATCCATGACCTCTCATTTGAAAAGTCATGGGGCTACCACTCAATTAGAAGGCTTGGTGGTTACCTAGTGACTTAATAACAATTTATACAATTAATTACTCTGACTTAAGTGACCATCACAAGATGGTCTAGTGGTAAGGCGCCTGAAAGGTCTCTCAAACTTTTCCTAGGTAAAACATCTTGAAAGGAAAACCGGATGGCGTTAGAGACGCGTGGTTGATTGGGACGATTGGCAACCCACAATGACTAAAAAGGTGAAATTAAAACTATTGGACTAAAAACATTATTTTAAGCAAACCACAAGGGCTGAAAGCGAAATTTACTCTTATTAGTATTACATATACATACTATTAAAGATGGTGGTCGGTATGAACAACGTCACATGCCACGTGGCACTGTTCGATTGTTATTTTAAATAAATAACGACGGAGTTTAGACAGAATTGGGCGTCTGCCGGCTCATCACACTCCACCCGCGAGGCGCGAGTTCAATCCACAGTTATTTATTAAAATAACTATGTAGACCATAAACCCACATGAGAGGTAACACTATAATAAGTAAAATCCTAAAAATCATATTTTGTGGGAAACCCAAGAGGCAAACAGACGTTTACTGATCTTTAATTATCATATCAAATGTTTCTGTTAATAATCCTATATTGTTACCATCTATTCAAGATTATGTGATAATGAGTTTAACATATAAACATATTTGTTGCTCCCAGTAGACAGTTAATGTCCGTTTCCTTCACGCAAAAGCTTCATAGATTTTAATGGTGGACCCTTTAACTACCATATACATATCATATATTCATCATCCACCTGTCACTGTATACATATACACTTTGTCTCTTCTTTTGACCACTTCCATATTTGTTAAAAGTTATTTAGAATTCAACAATCTTTCCCTGCAAGTTTTGCACTTATAAACTGTTTCATTGTTATACAGTTTGATTGTTATTACTTATTGATTGTTGGATCCAATGAGCCACCATAAGTCTGTTGTTCCATGTATCCTATGGGTTGTCTTGTTGGTTTCGCGTAGCATGGAGTCGTATAGTTGGTTTTTATCGCGTGAAAAAACGACAGAATTTCATGAAACTTCTGATGATATGGTTGCTGAATTCTCCATGGAGTCATCAAGCAGCCAGAAGGGGGTGATGTTGGTTGAAAAGGCAAAAAAGAAGGCGGCTTTGTCGAATTCTTGTTGGCAAAACGCGTACCAAAATCTGTTTGCCGGATGCTCAGAGAAGATTAGCATGGGCCCTGCGCAAGGATGACACGCACAAATCGAGAAATGGTCCAAATTTTTTTTTTCAAATCCAATCTGAGGTAATTAGGGTTTGTTTTTGCTTCGAAGTTGTATTTTAGATCCTCATGTCGATTTCAGTTCATGGTTTTATGAATCTATATGCATCTCTTGTGGATTTGTTATTCAAAATCACGTAATTAGGGTTTTTGTTTTAAACTTGTTCGCTGGTAATTAGGGTTTGTGTTATAAAGTTGTTGGATTTGATGAGATCTAAGACCCTGGATATCGATTCAAATTTTTTTTTTCAAATCCAATCTGAGGTAATTAGGGTTTGTTTTTGCTTCGAAGTTGTTGTATTTTAGATCCTCATGTCGATTTCAGTTCATGGTTTTATGAATCTATATGCATCTCTTGTGGATTTGTTATTCAAAATCACGTAATTAGGGTTTTTGTTTTAAACTTGTTCGCTGGTAATTAGGGTTTGTGTTATAAAGTTGTTGGATTTGATGAGATCTAAGACCCTGGATATCGATTCGGGTTCATGGTTTTATGAATCTGTATTTTATGGATTTGTTCTGTTTTAGCTGTAATAAAGCAGTTTTCTTGTGTAACTGAATAAAAATGTAAAAACATGGGGATATTGAAGAAAATTCATGCTCAAATCATCAAATTTTCATTATCAAAGAGCAGTTACTTGGTGACAAAAATGGTAAATATATTTGATCAACATGAATAAGTAGGCTATGCAAAATTGTTATTTAAAGAGGTATCTTAGCCAAATATTTACTTATACAATGTTGTAATTAAGGCTCAAACACATAGACGCTTGAGTTTATTCACCATTTATATATACAGGCAAATTCTTAAAGAAGCAATATTTTCTGACTATTTCACGAACCCATTTGTCGTACAGTTAGGCTTTCGTGTCTTCATCTGTCCAAGCAAGTTCATGGGCATGTCTTCAAGTCTGGAGTTCAATTCAATCACATACTGTTATTGAAAATTCACTTCTGGATATGTATTGATGATGGACATAATGTGTTTTTGATGAAATCACTCGGAGAGATGTATTTTGATGATGGACATATCTTGGAACGGTCTCCTTTATAGATTAAGTCAGGACAGATGAAAAGGGCGAGACAGCTGTTTGAGGAAATTCCAGAGAAATCAGTTGTTTCGTGGACTGCAATGATTTCTGTGTACACATGAACAGGTAGTATCACAGATGCATTACAAATTTTCCAGTGATGCAACTGGCTGGTATTAAACCCAATTGGTTCAGCTAATATGGTAAAAAAGGATTTTTTTTTAGCCAGGAGTCTCATCTAGGAGCAGCGTCTCTATCTTCTAGAATAGAGTTACTCTATCAGTGGGATATTACTGGGTATATTTGTTTGTTTAGCTTTTTGTACTGGTACTCGATTCATAAACTGATTTGGGTGTTGGTGTAGGATGACTCTTATCTATGGGGAGTATGACAGACACCACACATACAATGAAAAAGATGGCAAATGTAAGAACTGTTCTTTGAACTATTAACTTTCCGTCCCATTTGTTTCGATCATTTAACATTTTCGTTTTAGTAGTGTGAGAAGATTTGAAACTGATAACACATAGATGAAATTGTTAAAGTTGTAAACAAATAGAACAAAAGGATCCTTTCATTTTGATCCATCTTTTTCCCATTTTGCGTCTTCATTTTACATGGTTTTAATCATCTACAATTTTTCTGGTATATTATTGTTCAGATTTGCTGATCTAACTATCCAAGTTCACAATGCAGCAACATTTTGGTGATCAATAAAGAAAGATTCTGCAGCCTCCCACTGGTTTTCAAGGTATATCTCCTGATTCTTATTAGCTATTATCTTTAAAACTCAACATTTGATAATATTTAACTGACCTGGACCTTTTGCATTGGTCAGGTGTCATCTGATGGTTATTTCTTCCCTCTGTGGCTCATGGGTCAGATTGTTACTTTTTGGTAGTCTATTCTATAGATCAATTAGAGGTCTGATTAAGTTATCTGTGCAAATAATGTTTTAATTTTGAAGTTTTCTTGAATCTATTGGTCACCATAATGTTGACAGTTGACCTCATACAAATGTCTTTAATTCTTTATCGTCCCTTAACGTGTAAATGGCATACTGAAGTTGACATGATGTGATTGTTCAAAGTCCAGATGCTATATAAGAACGCATACAAGATTTGTAAGTAATTCTCACGTTTATTATACATAGAAAAATAACTCAAAAGCTGAATACAATACTCTTGAATGCATTACCATAGCTCGGTATATACATCCATATATATAGACTTACTCTAACTTGGCTAGTAAGGCATTACCATATTAATTACAATATAATTAGGAAACTAAACCAACTTGACCGGCTTAAAACTATGACAAATCTGACCGCATAAATCCAACTTTACAAAACTTCATTTAAGAAAAACATCTTTTTAACATTTATCATTGTTACTATTAAATAACATGTTAGGATGGTGCTTGGCTCGAGGCGAAGGACTACTGGCCTGATGACAAATTGGCATCCCGTTTAACTAGTAGAAACTACAAGTAAATAAATAGTAAACATTATTCTAACTTTATGAAAGTTTGTTATTAGGACATTTGGGAAGTTGAGACTTGAGACTAGAATTTTTATCTGACATTTTCAAACGTTTTGAAAGTTGATAAAAAATATAAAAAATGTCTAAATTCGGTAAGTAAGTTATAAAAATAAAATAATGCAATGGTTTTGTGGATGAGATTAGATGAAAAAGGAAACTTTAAGATAATACAAATTTCAATGAAAAAACAAAATTATAATGAAATTTTATCTAAAATTAAGTTAATTTAATTAATCATATAAAATGGACCCTAGATTATGAACATTACCGGTCAATAATTGTGTTATTCCTATGTAAAGGCATATATCACATGCCATCTTGATCACCTATGTGATGGTGCACGTGTCATGTCGCATTAGATGTTATGTGACAATACACGTGACATGTCACATGTGTATGACTTATTGACTATGATTTTTTTTTTTAGTTTAAAACATAAAAAAAAAACTTTTATCATTTATGTATAGAAAAAGTTTATTGTTTTTAATTTATAAAAAAATTAACTACCTCAAGTAGAGATCTACATAAAAATCAAAATTTTTTATGTAGTTCCTTAATCTTGTATGATATTTAAAAAATTACAAAGATAATTCAAAGTGAACAATTTAAGTAAAGTATATTTAAAGTTTTTTGAATTTTATGTATCTTACAAACTTATACAGTTATACTATTTTATAACAAGATATAGTTATTTAAAAATTTGTTTGATAGCAAACAACTAATTGACTTGACTTGATGCTCAAGTTGATAGCACCCTTTCTTAAAACAACACATCTTCAAATCCCAATTCCCAAATCAAAAAACAATGACATTCCTCTTAACTTTCTTCCTGTTGCACCTTCACAACTTCTTCCAACTTTCATCACCTCAAACTCTACCTTCCAACACCACTGGCTATGCTTGCAACCTTAACCAAACTACACCCTCTTGCCAAACCTATGCCTTCTTTCGAGCCATGGGTCCGAACCAACTCGACTTAGCCACAATAAGCGATCTCTTCTCCGTGAGCCGTCCCATGATCACCAAACCGAGCAACTTAACATCTCTAACTTCACCTCTTTTCCCTAACCAAGCCCTCTTCATCCCACTCACTTGCACTTGCAATTCAGTCAATACCACCACAAACCTCTCTTATGCTAAACTCAACTACACAATCAAGAAAGATGACACTTTTTATCTTGTATCCACCAACCTCTTTCACAACCTTACAACCTACCAGTCTGTGGAAATTGTCAATCCTACCCTTGTCCCTATAAACCTCACCATTGGTCAAGATGTAACCTTTCCAATCTTTTGCAAGTGCCCAATAAAAACCCAACTCCAAAATCAAGTAAACTATCTCATTTCATATGTTTTTCAACCATTTGACACCATATCTTCCATTGCTTCAAGATTCGGGTCAACCACAACTTCAATAGTTGAAGTAAACGGTGATCACATTCGCCCTTGGGACACTGTTTTCGTGCCTGTTTCGCATCTTCCTGAGCTCCCACAACCTTCTCCGGCTAGCGTTTCATCTGACCAGAAGAGTGACAGAAGAGGGGAGGTTATTGGATTAGCAATTGGACTTGGAGTTTGTGGAGTTATCTTGATTTTAATTGGTGGTTTTTGGGTATATAGAGAATTTTTATGGAAGAAGAAGACAGGAAAGAATAAACTTGATGCAAAAAGCAAGAAATTTGAAGTGGAAGTGAGTCTTATGGCTGATGTTTCAGATTGTTTGGATAAATATAAAGTTTATAAATTTGAAGAGTTGAATGAAGCAACAGATGGATTTGATGAAAGATGGGTGATCCAAGGGTCTGTTTTTAAGGGTTATATTGATGGGAAGTGGTATGCAATCAAGAAGATGAAGTGGAATGTTTGTGAAGAACTCAAGATCTTGCAAAAGGTACACACTTCATCTTTGTTCAATTGCACTTTGCACAAGATTGTCACAAATTTTCTTTATTTTTAACTAAAATTTTCAAAACACCATTACTTGTTTGCCAATTGATGATTAGTATTATTATTTTTTTAAATTGATAATTAAAAAATCTTATGTATTCATGTTATAACAAGTTGTATTTTATGAATTAATTAAACTAGTTTGTGGGACATAAAACTTATATAAAGGAAACCCCAACAAAAAACCATTTTGCAAGTAGGACAATTAGAGTATTAATCAAACATAGATGATAGATTAGGTAGTTTGGGATGTCTTATTCAATTAGTGTGATTGGGTTTTATTGCTTTATAAATATTTAAAAAATGTCAATCATAAAGAACCTTTTGTCTTGTATAACCCAAACCCAAAGTGTGTTATTATTCTACATTTCTAGTTTTCTACCCACCTTTTGTACTTCTTGACTAGTTATTATTGGCTTATTGCCTTTCTTAACTTATTGGAAGAATAATTAAAAAATGTTTGAATCATGGATCATATATTATATGAGAAAATTTGTTTTATGATTTGTATTTTTTGTGTTTTGTTATACAAATATTTGTATCATTTGTGTACTTTTTAACCAACAAATGATCTTACTAAAAAAACAGGATTTAAAACTTTTTTATTTTATTTTAATTTTTCATTTTAAAATCTCATTTACTATTCATTTAGTATTTCATGGGTCTAGCTATGCTTATTTTAGGATATATATCATTATCTTTACTTGCTTTATTTTTTAATAAAAATAAATAACATTCTTCATGGTTTACAAAGTTACTCTATCACATCTTCGCTGAGAAGTAATTAAAAATAAAAATGACTACTATTATCATTTTAAATTAAATTATAAATAACTCAGTTAGCATTTAACGTTATTTCATTTTATATAGAGTCAAAGCCGGAGTATGACATAAGAAGTTATATTTAAATACTATTTTTAAATATGTCTTGAAGATTGAAAGCACCTCTTAGAACCAATTAGTTGTTTCATAATAAAATTCTACCCAATAATTCTATATAAACTTATCTCAAACTTACACATATTTAACTTAATAAAAGAAAAAAAAAAGATTTTAATTTATGATTGATCAAATACACAAAAGTTATCCACGATTACTTAAATGATGTTTATGCATTTTTTTTGTGTTTTATAAAACATATATATCTACTTATTACTTATTGTTTTAAATGGCCAAAATTTAATGTTATTATCCTCCATTTTGAAGGTAAACCATGGCAATTTGGTGATGTTGGAAGGATTTTGTATAGATTCAGATAATGCAAACTGTTATCTAGTTTACGAGTATCTTGAAAATGGGTCTCTTTATACAAGGTTGCATGATAGCAACACAGGGAGGTTAAGTTGGAGAAGAAGATTAAGAATCGCTGTTGATATAGCTAACGGTCTCCAGTACATACATGAACACACTATACCGCGAGTTGTGCACAAAGATATAAAAAGTAGCAATATTCTCTTGGATGCACACATGAGAGCCAAGATTGCCAACTTTGGGCTAGCCAAATCAGGATGCAATGCTATAACAAGGCATATTGTGGGAACTCAAGGATATGTTGCTCCCGAGTACATATCCGAGGGAATTGTATCTACTAAAATGGATGTTTTCTCATTTGGGGTTATTTTACTCGAGCTCGTTTCTGGGAGGGAGGCTGTCAACGAAGAGGGAAAGGCTTTGTGGGTAGAAGTATATAAAAACTTTAATGGGAAAGATGAGAAACTAAAGTGTAAGCTAGAAGGGTTCATTGATGACGATGTTTTAAGAGAACCATGCTCTATTACCAGTGTGATGAATGTTATGTCAATCGCCATCGCTAGTTTACATAGGGATCCATCAAGGAGACCTAGTATGGTGGATATTGTATATGTGTTGTGTAAGAGTGATGACTTGTTTACTGATCTCTCCGAGGATGGTTTTTCATCACTCCAAGTTCTCGCAAGATAGGTCTATTTTGGTAATTTAGGAGTATTATAAGCTTGTAAACATGATACCATATCCATATCATCATACCTATTATAATAATGTAATATTCTCTTGTTATTTTCAAGCCTTACGTTATCTCAATATGTTTTTTTTCCTCGAGAAATTAAGACAATCTCATTACCGTAGTCTGTCTTTTTAAAGATCTAAAGGCCATTACAAATTGTCTATGTTGAATCTTTAACAAAGATAAATAGACAACTTTTAACTATACAACCACCTCTCTTTCTCTCTCATAGTATATTGGTTAGCAGGAAATACACATGTTCGTACAGTTCTGTACTTAAAATTGGTTATGTATCGAACTCGCCCATATAGTTATAAACAATTTAAAGATGTATTTTTGTGAAAGAATTGAAATTGGAGTTCAGGACCATGTTAGATTGCCTTTATTTGGAGAAGGAAACGAATATAGTTTACATGTGGGTTATTGTCATGACATCTATCTACAAAACTTATGACATAGGTATCCTTTAAAATAACATAAATTTAAATATTGTCAGTAATTATCAGTGACCTTTTTTTAATATTAGTTAGCTTTTTCTAACTGATATAGGTATATATAAAAAAGATATTCTTAAAATAAAAGAGTTTCGAAGGCAACATGTCTTTATAAATTTAAACATAAATGTCAAGATTGCGAACCCGAGCCTAGTATATATATATTTAGATTATCAACTTGTATAAATTTATACGTATACAAATTAACGCTTGATTTGTATGGCATATGATAATGTGATATATTGCTCTCTTAAAATATGATACCGTAAAGATTGGGCTATATAGTGCTTATTGGGCTAAGGCTAAAGCAATGGGGCTAAAGATATGACATTATTGGGCTAAAGTAGTTGGGCTAAAAGCCCTTGAACTAATGCTAATGAACATGGGCCGGAATCAAATGCAAGTTCACTAGGGATTAGGGATGTGCCCTAATCTGATTAATTAGCTAATCATATACTTCTAAAATTTCAAAGAAGGTAAAAGAATAAATAAAAGTTTAGATTAGAGTTGGTGTTTGTTGATTCTTCGTATGAAGAATCGTTTGACATGTTGCGTTAACATTCATTATTACATTTGTATTTGTTTATCAGTAATAAAATTATAAGTTTATCTTTATTTTATTAAGATAACTATGTTATGTTTGGATTATATATAAAAGCGTGTTCCATCGAATTCCAGGACATCATCGATGGAACTATCTTACGCCAAATCATTCGCCTTGATATTACATTAGAATACTAGTTGACTTTTTAAGACATAAGAGTGTTATTATTAAATTTACTATCGTCACAATGATTTGCCAATATAGAAAAATGAAATACGCCATCGACTTAAGGGTCCGATGACCCTCCAACACCATATTTGTGGGATTTTTCGTTGTCAAAAGTGAGTTTTTCATAAAACATGAGTTGTGTTTTTAAACTGTAGTTGACAGATAAAAGAACTTTATGCTAACTCCTAATTAAGAAGTTCTGGTGTCGTCGGTGTTAATACGTTGAATTCTGAATTCAACAACTCTGAATACATTATACTAGAAGTTTCTTTAGTAAATTTATATAAATGTGATGGTATGGGTGAGGTGCATTACTAGTGGATGCATACTTCGTAAGAGGGGATGAACCAACTCATCAAGATCCCCACCATGACATGAAGTAGAAAATTTATTATTTGGTGGGTTATTAAGTGTTTAAACTATAGATTTATAGTCATATCTTTATTAAAAGATTTTTAGAAGTGTATAGCAACATTTTACGTTTTAAAAATGTTTTTAAGTTGGAATTTCTTTTGCCCATATGTCATTATTATAAAAGCATTTGAGAAATATCTATACTATATAATAAATAAAGGTTTTTGTATGCCACGTGTCGCCACCATATTCAATCTCATCAATAATTTTCATCCTCTCTCTCTTATTAAATGCATCCATATCTTTTAATAAATTACTAATTATACTAATAAAACACATTTATTTTAAATTATCTTTTATTATAAATTTTTCTTTGAAATCTAATTATGTAATTTTTATTTTCAATCATATAGTAAATGAAAGTCAAATTACATTAAATAGTAATTAACGTATTTCCGAAACCCAATTATATATTATTTTTTACATATTTTGAATTTTGTTTTATATTCTTAGTATACAGTAATACATTTTTACACCTGTAAAATATATAAATAAAATTTGAAAAATTTATGTATTAATGTTTTTCACCCGTGTGTATTACACGGGGTCTAAGCTAGTAATTAAACTATAAACTTTTTCGGATCCCCAAATGTTTCTTCCAATCACCAATGTATATAAAATTCATATTTCGACGAAGAAACATAATAAGAATACAATATATAATTATGATAAGAATTACCAATTAGAAAAACACTCAATTACCATCTTTAATTTGAAAACTTAACAAAAGTAACTCGACCCTGATTTCCAAAACAGTACCCCCCAAAAAAGGTTACGTGATAAGTTTTTATACGATAAAGAAAGTATCCGAAAGAGTATTGTGGTAATTTACGGATATTTGATCATCCACTAACTAGGAGTTGTTTTATTAATATGACATCTCTTATTATAGTTAGCGAGTCAATATTTCTACGTAATTTTACAAACTTGTTACTTTTCTTTCAAGTAATTTGTTGTGAATTTACAAGAATTAATTTTTAAAACACTAAATTAAAGAAAGAGGAGGTAAAAAAACCAAAAACCAAGAAGAAGATGGTTTTAATAAAATCTTTTTGTTTTAAATTCTAAAAAGATAAGGAGGTGAAATATGAAAAAGATGGTTTTAATATTAACTTCGTATTAATTAGCAACTTCAGTTTACTCACAAAAACCAACTGTTCATAAATGTACAAGCATAACAGCACATAGTGCAAGCAAGCAATGCATATTTTTTAAAATTTTTTTTTTCAATTTCAACCCTTATACTATATATAATATACGCTTTTAGTCCGTTTCATTTTCTATTAATTTCGTTTTCCTTTAATAACTTTCGTTCGTTAATTTTTTTTCAGAATACAGAGTGCGCGGCTGTTTTTTTTTTTTTTGTCAATGTTCCGATATAATTTTTTTTAAAAACGGAGTTGTATTCAAAATGGAGTTTTTTCGTATCGTTATGTATAGCGAGTGCCGTTACCGTTGTGGTACCGTGCCGATTCAAACATATTATAAGCGAACAACATCATTGTTGGTATTGATATTATCGGAACCCATATCGGTATTCGATTTTATGGTTTTCGACGATCTGAACCGTTAATTTTTTATTTTGTTTTTTTTCCTTTTTATTATTTAGTTTTATGTTTCTTTTTTTTTACCATTATTTTTATCATTACGTCTACGTCTTTATTTAAATATTTTTTTTTCAATTTCAACCCTTATACTATATATAATGAACGCTTTTAGTCCGTTTCATTTTCTATTAATTTCGTTTTCCTTTAATAACTTTCGTTCGTTAATTTTTTTTCAGAATACAGAGTGCGAGGCTGTTTTTTTTGTCAATGTTCCGATATAATTTTTTTTAAAAACGGAGTTGTATTCAAAATAGAGTTTTTTCGTATCGTTGTGTGTAGCGGGTGCCGTTACCGTTGTGGTACCGTGCCGATTCGAACATATTATGAGCGAACAACATCATTGTTGGTATTGATATTACCGGAACCCATATCGGTATTCGATTTTATGGTTTTCGACGATCAGAACCGGTAAATTTTTATTTTGTTTTTTTTCCTTTTTATTATTTAGTTTTATGTTTCTTTTTTATTACGATTATTTTTATCATTACGTCTACGTCTTTATTTAAATTTTGGTGACAATGAACACGACACCCGCCGCGAAGAGCGGGTATAACCATCTAATTATTAACCATTTAAAAAGCATTAGGGGGAATAGTACCCTCATCAATAAGGGTGGCAATTAATTATACGTTTTTAACCCATTTAATTTTCTAATAATTTTATTTTTCTGTAATAACTTTCATTCATTAAAAAAAAACAGAATGTGTAGCTTTCTTTAGTTTTTTTTGTCAACGTTCCGGTATAAACTTTATTGAAAACGGAGTTGTATTCAAAATTAAGTTTTTTTGGTATCGTTTCCTGTAGCAAGTATGCGTTTTGGCATAAATTTATACCCTGCAAACCAACCGAAATGATAACGATCAGATCCCGTCACGTAACGCGGGTGAAAAAAACTAGTGATACATAAAGTGGATAAATGGTCACCTTTTGATGCATTTAAATCTCTAGCCATTATTTTAATTAGGAACCCACATATTTCCAAGGACCACTCTATACATTGCACACAAACATAAAGTGGCCCACCAATTTCAACTTCATTTTACACCTTTCAATATCTTGATGCATTCAAAACACACATTCTTATTTCTTGGACCACTTCATATTTTATTAACCGATTCAACTCACCCGATCCGACTCAACTCGGTCGTGAGTGTTATGTAGCTGTCGCTAATCGGATAAAGATCTATGGAGATCGGATATGCTCATATCCAAACAAATAAAGTATCAATATAAGTGATAAACTCACAAGAAAAACATATAAACTATTTTCTAATGTAAAAAGATTTAGATTATTATTTTAGTATATTTACGCGGTAGTATTAGACGGGAACAATGTATCACTAGAAAGGTTTTGAAATGTAGAAACGTAGAAATAAAATACACACGTGAAGGAAGATAGACTAAAAGTAAATATTTGACAAAAATTACGTGTGTCAGAAAGAGAGTCAGATTTACAAATTCATGGTCATTTATGATGGTACCATAACATAAAATAGATATACAAAATGATTTTACGTATCTCATGACTATAAAGGTAAAAATATGTCACCACACATCAATATCACATATAAATAACCAAAAAATTCAATGATGTCACGACCATATAGGACCTCGAATCAGGTACATAATCAGTTCGGTTAAGCATCTTTGAACCGTCCTCATTTGAATCGGTGGATTACCGGTTGCATTGGACCAGGTGTTATTTCAATTTTTGTTTCGCTTTAAAATCTCATCTATTGATTCATTTACTACTTCAGGTTTTCATATTTTATTTATTTATGTCTTTATAGAAATTGTATATCAACATCAAAGCAAAACGTAGTTTATATTGTTTTAGATGAGCTATACATATAGTTTCATTTTTAAATTATTTATGACGTCATCCGATTATTGAAAGTGGTCCAGTGTATTGATAAGACGACTGATTTGATAACCGATCTTGTTACGAAAACATTAAAAAAAACATGATTATTCCGTTGAGTTTTTCTTTAGAATCTCATTAAAGTTGGGAGTGAGGAAAAGAGATTGTGGATAATTTAGAGATATATGCTTAATTTTTGTAAGTTTCTTCATATAACTACAACACTTCATTTATGTTTGTGGTTTTTAGTTACCTTATTTGACTAGTAAGATATACATTGGACTCTCAATCTTCTAAATTTAGTAATCTAAAAAAATTGTATTGCAAAAATTCCATCAAATGCATTGAACTCCAATTTATCCAATAATTTGGGTGTACATTTATCCGGATAATGTTTAAAAGGGTTTGATATCTTGTGGTTGTAGTATTTTTACCATAATAAAATAAGAGAAATTAGGCCCATGTCATGAAACCATCCACCAACAACCAAAAGACATACACTCGTACACAAGAAACATGTACATAAATGTTTACATATATGTTTGCCGTCCATTAAAACTATACATACATATGGATTTTAATATAAAATTAAATTTGAGATAGATATACACATTGACTTTATTCTTAAACCAATTGGTTAATTTATATACTTGTTATAAAATACACTCGAACTACAACACAATGTGAGGTTTCATTAGTTTGTATTGTGAGTTTGTATTTTGGAACAATTGAACTTTTAACGACTAGTAAGTAACTTGCCAGAAAGTAACCAAAAAATTTCAAGGACATGACCGAGTTTTGCAACCAAACCACCCAATTAATGTTACATGTTATATTCCTGTTAACAAACCTCAAAAAGAAATAATAGTGAACAAATGGAACCCTTGAACTGAGCATCCTTTTGAAAGACAATGCAATTTCTACGACGCCACATCACCCACCATGTAGACATAATGATAGCATTCACCACCTGTTTCTTTGCCTTCATCATTGAAACCACGTCGAACCAATCCATCAAACCGTTCGGACATATAGAAGCCAGAAATACCACATCAAGCCACTGACCGTCGTCACCCATATCATGCTAGCCATCTCACATTCGGCAAAAATATGGTCTACCGATTATGTTTCCTTAGAACAAACAGGACTTAGAACCGAGGATGCCAATACCTTTTCTATCCAAGTTTTTATATTATGTTATTTGTATTTTATATAATATAAAACTTTCAAGAAATAATTGGATTTGTAATGGTATGAAAGGTTCATTGGACCACTTCTCCCATACGTATATTCAATCAAATTCATTGCTCAAAACTGTCCACAAGCATAAGTTTCTTCTTAGACCAAAACAACCTTGTTTTCAATGACATGCTTATCATGACAACATGAAAATTCCCTACATATTAATGTTAGCTTAAATTCACAACTACTCTTCATTTATATACAATAGTTCAAAATTAGGGTAAACATCAAAGATCACGATTGGTATTTATGATGTTTCAAGAGAATTAGTAGACGTTACATACTGGCCATAGAATGTGGTTTCCGATCAATGACAGGATGATGACAGACGGAAATGCGTTGATGATTTGTATGCACACGCGTATTGTGTAGTGACTTTCAATTATTGGATACCAACTTTATTCCATTCTAAATTACACTTAATGATTAGGATTTCTGAACCAGCGTTATAGATATCAGTTTCATCTCTATAAGTATAACATAAACGTGTGGTGCTTTGGCTTCAAGAGAACTTCTAGGATATTTTGCAATGGATATAAACTCCAAACTGGTAAAATAAGAAGAAGAAAATACATTTTTGGCTAACTAGACAACTTAGCTTGTTAGCCGGTTCACTAGAAAGCAAAATGATCATTAGCTGAACCGGCTTACAAGAGTTCTGTTTAGTATATTACATTGCAAAATTGGATCCACCCTTGCTTCCATACACATTTTATGCCATGGTATAATGTAAATTTTATTTAGGTAATACATTCAACTTAGGGTTTGTATTTTTATTTCGAGCACCTTGAGGACTTCTAAGCTATAATTTAATATGCCTTTCAACCTTTCATAATTAGTATAATATTTCTAAATAAATTCGGTAGCACCTATTACACCATTTTATACTAAAATAACATAATTTTGATAAAAACCTTAGCTAGGTAGTAAAAAGAAAAGGATACGATAAGTTATAAAAGCTACCATTTAAAGTTGCCGTTAATAAATTTACTTAATTAAATCTGTTGATTAATTAATATTTTCCAGTTTTAAGAAGTTGATATTAATAATTGGCACATGCCGGTGAATGATTTTCTCTTAAAAATACATAAGAAAATTCATTTCCGGCTTCGTTCAAACTTGTTTTCAATTTAATTAATGTTATCCAGTAATAAGAAAAACTAATTATATCTAGACTTGCCACATTTTCTTTACCAAGTATTTAACTATCACAATTTCTTTATAATTATAAAAGAAATGTAAAATATAACTACTGGGATCAACTCTGTAGGAACTCGATCGGTTCCGGTGTACTCTGTATAGCGAACGACAACAAAAACTTTAGAAATATAAAAAACTATATATTTAAATAAATTAATTCTTTCAGTTTTTTCATTTTCTTAATTTGCTACTGTAATAGTTTTGTCAATAACTGATGACTTAGAGCTATATTTTATCACCTCGGGTTCTATTAGTACTTTACAAAATTATATATTGAATAGATTAATTATTTCTTTATTTTTGATCGACTTATTAATTATAAAATCAATAAACCAGAAAAAGATGAATTATTTTATGAGCGAAATTTTAGACCTGTCAAAGGTGAAATCAGTGCTTGTCCGAGGAATGCGCCGTTCTTATAGCCCACCTCTAACTCTCATTTAACGCATAGACTTTTCACTTAACATCGAACGATTCACGAACTCTCTACTTCGTCTACAACCTAACTAAACCTAATGAGTATTTTGATTTTTTTTAAGGTAAACCAGTTAAGAAAACCACCAAGAAGCATTATTTAAATGTAAACAAAATAAAATAACAAATCCCCAAAATAAATATATTGTAGTTTATTTTATTAACCTATTTAAATCTTATAAAAAAACTAATTATTATTCTTCCTGTCATACCACTAAAGTATAAGCCTCCTGTCTAGTACGTCTAACGTCATGCATGACTCGATCAATTTGTGAAGCAAAAACCGAAAAGGATGATGAGAGTAGGTTTTCTAGTTCAAGTCATCATTTTCTTTAGTCAATGTTTGATTCTTTAAAGTGGGAACTTATTTGATATTTAGACATGGTAAACTCAAACTTCGTAAAAAGTTGTAGACCACCATTTTATTTTATCAGCATGCTTGTCCAACTTTTGGTATGGATTAAAAAAAACAGAATCAAATAAAGTTCAATTTTTTCTTTTTCTATATTGTTATTATATATTTATTAATTGATGTATTATTTAAGATTCTAACATAACTAGCTAGTAACATACATCAATGTTATATGATATATTCGAATTTGTATATTCATAATTTTGGTGAGTTAATTACACAAATGAGTCATATGGTTTGATAAAATAACATGTATGAGTCCTAAGTTTAAAAAGTTGTAAGTTTAAGGCTTATGGTTTCAATTTTATAACAGGTTTAGGTACTAAGACTAACTTCCATTAAATTTTGTATTAATTTTGAGTAAAATAACTTTTTTACCTTTGACTATTAAAAAATAAAAAGAAAATATTAAAGGGACTAGTTTGTAATTTACTTAAACAATAATAAAAAAAATAACAGTAGCAAAAAACTTAATAAAAATAAAACCCCAATCTTTCACATATCTCCATCAGCTCCAGCTCCGTGTAATACCTATGAAACAGAGATGGATGTTCGAGCAGAGATGGATTTTCATAATAGACGTCCTAAATCAAAGTTTGTATACAAGAGAAATGAGGGTTTTTTCTACATAAGAGTCATTCTTTTCCTTAACTTACTCATTGACCTTGTGTCAAGTGTCCTTTTCTTTTAGCTTAAGTTATTCCTAAATCTGAGAATCGTTTTAATATAGAGTTCTTTATTCCAAGTGTTTGATTCTTTTGCATTATTATTCCCTATTTGGGTTAATCCCGTGAATTTTATAGTCGCAATAATAACAATACTAATAATAAGTTGGTAACAATATTAAAAAAAAATGATGTTAGTAAAAGAAAATATCATGTTGAAAAAAAAAATATATGTGAAAAGAAAATCAATAGTGAAATATTTTTAGTGTTGGTAAACTATTAAATATATAATTAATGATCATAGTGATGTTTTTGTTTTGTTGTGAAATTATATAAACAAAATCTATAAACAATTGAAAAATGCTCATAATATGAGAACAAAGTTTAATTTGGGATTACTATAAAATAATATTGTAGAGTAGTAAATGTGGGAGGTTCCTGGGTCCTTGTTTCCTTGTTTTGACTTGCTTATTTAGTTTCCCTTAATTAGTTGTTGTGGTGTATCGGCTACAGCTAATGGATAATTGGTGGATGTTTTTGGGTTTTTTGTTAGTTATCCGCTAGCTTTTTATGAGATTTCTCATTGTTGCTGTTCACAAAAAAAAAAAAGAAAAAAAAAAAAGAAAAGTAGTAAGTGACAGCAATGTGGGTTAAATTTGAGCCTTACCTAAAGTATCATGGCCGTTCCTGCTTGTGTGTTTCACGGGTTCGCTATCATTGGTGGAGGAGAAAAACCAATCATTTATATGTATCAATTGTTTCTAGAAGAGGAAAGACCCAAATCAGTCCAACATCGATCTAAGAGTGGCCTATCAAAGGATAAGGTAAGAGCCCAAATGAAACCCCAAAAATGGTTACGGCCACGTGGCTGCTCTAGATGCAAAGATGTCGCGTCTACCAATAGGAGTCAGGGAAGACATTCGTGTGACTCAACTGATGAACCCCACAACCCTCACACAATCAGGGTGGAAAAAACCCTACTCCAAACGGAATATAAAGTAGAGAGGAAGATAACCCAAGTATGCTTTAGACCCAGACACACACTCTCACTCACACATCAACTTCTCCATTACATCACCTCTAAAAGAAAACAGATTCTCACGTCAGAGGGTGGTTACATAGATTATCCACTTCCTGTGACGCTCTAACGCGTTTTCTCTTTTGTAGAGAACCCGATTAGGAGTAGAGGAGTTGTTGGTTAAGGATTAATCAGAGAAACCTATTAGCGTTGAGTCTCCGGATAAACCCTAGATCGAGATTTGAACATTGGGGCCATCCAATGGTCGAACGAACTAGATTTCTTACTCCTTTTTCCAGTATATCCATGGCTATTTATACTCCTACTTCTTCTTTTCCTCTTCCTAGAACTCAGCTCCACCTCTTCCTTTTCCACTATGGTTTTCGCATCTAATGTTTCCTCATCCGGAGGGAAAATCCCACTCAGGCCGGTATTTGAGGCCGACTCGGAGGATAAATTGGAACCTCACTCATCGGAACCAGATCCGACAACATATGTCCTGCCGATTGTCGTATCTAAGTAGGTAGGCTCACAAACTCACATACTCAGTGAGGGTGTATTGCACACACCTTTCGCGACACCAATTTTCTCAGTCTCATCTACGCCTACATTTAGGTCCCTCCAACCTCTTTTCTCAAGTCGTTGGGGTCCAATCATACTCCCCATTAGGACCCTCTTCTCAATTAACGACGCAGAGCCTTCCACCTTTTTCCTTATGCCTTAAGGACAACCTACTTTCGCTCATTTCCCTTTTGCACAATCTCACTTACCACTTCTTCCGCCTAATGATTTGTGGGCGGAACAACAACGATATATGCAATAGTATAAACAATGGATACGGGAGTCTTAATTAGCCAACGTTCAAACCCGCTTTTCTTATCATATTGGCACGCCCGCAACCCCGTTTGATCACATGCTTCCTCGCTTTACCACGCCCGTCTCGATAGGTATTGAAGGGAGTGTGTTGGCAGATTGACAGCATCCCTCATGTTGAGAAGGGGGGGGGGATTGGGATTGAGATTTTTTCTAGATCATAATCCCCCCCCCCCCCCGGCCTTATATCCTAGCCTAAGTTTACCAAGCGCATTACGCAAGCATATTTCCCTACAAAGTTGAAAATGCCCTCCACCGTGGGGAAATATGACGGCTCAACGGATCCGGACGATCATGTTAACGTGTTTGTTAGTGTAGGCGTGGTCGAAAACAGTGGTCCGTTTCGATGTGGTGTGGTGCCATAGGTTTGTACAAACCCTCATTGATGCGGCTCGTTTATGGTTCAAACAGTGGTCCGTTCCGGTGTGGTGCCATATATGATTTATAAACGAGGTTTTGTATGTGCCATAACTAAAAAGGTGGGATGATATGAATTGAAAACTTTAAATGAGGGGTACGACAAGTAAAAATTAGAGAGAAACTGATGTACGTTTAGTACAACCTTATTAATTATTGTTGCGCACGTCGGATTGCCATCAACAAAATTGCAATCTTTGTTTTTTAAGTTAAGATTAAAATTATCTTCTTTTTTTCGACGCTAAAAACAAGTGGCCATCAACTCCAAAGACTAAACTTGTTACGGGTCGACAGACTCATGGACTAAACCCATTGTTTCTGAAAAGATATACGATTTTAATAAAATTGGAATATGACATCAAGGACATGAATAGTAAGCTATATTATTATTAGAGGGTGTTTGGGATTGCTTATTTAACTCCAAAAGTGTTTTTTGTTAAAAGTGCTTATTAGCTTATGACTTTTTGAAATGAGTTTTTAAAAAAGTGTTTGGATTAGCTTTTGTGGTGAGAAAAGTCAATAAGTTGTTTTTTAAAAAGTGTTTGAGTTAGCTTATTCATGTAAAATGACCAAAAAAGATATTTTTTTATTTAAAACCAAAATGATTAAAAAACATTCACGTAATATAATGATATATATGTATTTGTTAGAAATTGTTAGGGGTAGATTGGTAATATTTTATTGCAAAAGCCAAAAGCCATTTGAAAAGCCAGGAATTTATGGCTTCTTAAAAAACAACTTTTTAGCTTTATCAAAAAGTTAAAACAAAAAATGCTTTTATGTTTGCCAAACACTTTTTTTAGCTTATTGACTTTTGAAAAAGTCAATAAGTCAATAAGCAGTTTTTCAACGCAATCCCAAACACCCTCTTAATAGTTTGTATATTATTATAGATCGTGCAAAGGAATAGTTTGAACACCGGGTAGGGTTAACACTCGTTAAAGTATAGATTTACATCCTTTTGGATAATGATTCTACTATTCTTTGATTCATTTTGGCTACTATTATTGTATGATCACCTATCTTTTCTACATACAAGGATTCTTGTATTCTTTAGTTTGGTTCGTTTTGTTTCATATTTTGATGTAGGTAACTTATTGTTGAGTTTTAACACTTCATTTTCTACGCACAAGACAGTTTCGTTAGTTAATTTTGAAATCATATTCATCCTCATTAAGTCTTTATAGGTCATTTTGTAAAATATATATTTAAAATAATCCCATCAAACCTTTAAAATAAGTAGAATCTTGAGATCAAGTTTTTAAGCATCTATATTTATAAAAGTTATTATAAGTTAGTTAATCAATCTTTTTTTGTTTAAACAAGTAAATATAACATTAAAGTTTGTTGTATAAATGATAATAATAATAATTTAATCGAAACATCTTAGTGTGTGAATCCAAGATACCTAGATGATAAAAATTAGGTGTAAATATTAGAATTAAATAATTTACATGTAGTAACTATAACTCTTTTTTTTAACGTAAAAACGATCTAAATGTTCAGTGTAGATATCGCATATGTTCTCAACTCAACTTATCTTTCTTATGTCTGCTCTAAAGCCCGTTCGTCAACTGTGATAGAACATAGTGGTTTAAACGAATCAAATGTATGTGTACTACTTAAAATGAGTGTTGATGACTTTAGTGTGATCAACGTTTTTTGTATAATTGGATTTGCTTGAACAGATGAGATTGAAATTGGAATATACATTGTATGAGTTATGAGGTGTGGAATGTACACTAAGTTAAGACTATTCTAATTTTGGAACAATGGAACCTCTAAAGTCGAAGCCCCTAGACCATGAAGGGTTCCAAGAGAGCACTGCCCAGGGTCTCGTTAGAAAATTGACTTGGAAAATGATTTGTATATAGGAAATGATCATCAATAACATATCACTAGTAATTGATCCTCAATAGTAGTTGATCTTTGGTAGCGAATGATTTTTTATAGAGATTGAGATCTGTAGCAAAAGACCAATCAGTAGCAACTTGATACTTCGGTAGTATCTTGGTACTCATTTACTATTGATAGGTAAGTCATCAGTAGTAACTATGTACAAACAATCAGTAGCAACATACTACTGAGATTTTTCCTATTGGTGAAACTATATAACTACAACGTTATAACCATCAATTGTCATATCTTTTCGTGAAGAGTAGAAATTGTTCATTGTGATGATTCAACGTTATAACTCAGTTACTACTGATAGGTAAGTCATCAGTATATAAAAGATGTCTGTTTCCATTATCGAATTACAACTTTGTTTTCATAGGAAATTCACACTCGTTGTTTGGAAATTACTTTATGTGTTATCTGATTAAAGGTTTTGTATGTCCACAAAATACTTTAATCTAAAAGTGAATTACATATATGATTTTGAACGTTATTTAAGGCAATCACAAAATCAAAAAAATCTACTATCGATTCATTAAAGTTGTATAACTAGAATAAATAGCTTTTTAACAACAATTTTTACACATGAATACCATCTGAACCTGTACTTGAATGATGTGAACCCACACCTAGGCTTGCAAACGAACCAAATGAGAAAGAACAGGCCTTTTTCGTGTTCTTTCGTGTAACTTTAACCGAACAAATGAACAACACAAAGACTTAAAAGACGGATTTTCTTGTTCGTGTTCGTTTATTAATAAAATGAACGTGCTCGTGTTCGTTTATGTTCGTTCATTAAGAAAATGAACATATTAGTGTTCGTTTATGTTTGTTCGCTAATATTCTAAATGAACGGTTCATGAACAAACGTAAATGAACCTAAATAAACATCAATTAAAAGTAAATATGAATATATGAGTTTAAGTTTAAACTATAACCATCCGTATACTCAACTTATCAATGAACGAACATAAACGAACTTATCGTCAAACGGTTCACTGAATATTTGATTTGTTTACAAGCCTAAGACCACACCACTTATATGAGAAATAATTATCAATACCACTAGATGATAGGTTCATAGGATATATAATCACCGATTCACCGCATAGTATATATAGTCGGAATTGTAATAACATGTATAGAAGTGTAATTAGGTACGTAATAGAAGGGCAGAATTGTGAGGATAAGTAATTAAATATGAAGAGGGACATTCCACGGGGACCGGGTGCAATGGGCATCCCCCCCACAATGTCTCATTTTCTACCAACATTTAGAATCGGAATTCTAGCGGTGAAGATTCCTCTTCTTTTATTATTTATAATAATAATATATATTTTTTCTAATTATAATTCAATTTCAATGTGGGCCCTACATAAAACTAATGTTCACCTATTAAACTTCAACATAAAAAAAAATCTTGATGTCATGGGTCGTCAAAATAATGAATATATCTTTCAAACTCATGTAAATAATTTTATTATTATTTTAAAAAAAGAAAACAAAATATAGATACATCACTAAGAAAGGATTTAAATGAATTTTAGATAAATTATATAATGGAGTTAATATGTATGTTCAAAACAAGTTTTTTTTACAGTGGTCTAGCGGTTGTGGACTTTGTTATCTTAATCGGGCTCAGAGTCCCCACCCCAGTTCGAACCTTACGCCACACCAGCCAGGAGGAAACCCACAACTGCGAAAACCTCTGGCTGATCCTGAAATAATTTTTATCCTAAACGAGACACGAACCCATGACCTCTCATTTGGAAAGTAATAGGGTTACCACTCAACATGAAGCTCGATGGTTCAAAACAATTTTCTATATCTCTCTTTAAATTTAAACCACGTCCATTATAAACGAATATTCGATACGTTAAAAGTCTTGTTAAAAGTCTAATTTTCTCAGGCCATGACTTATAGGACCTTATCGAATAACTTATCGATAAATAGATAAATTGTAATTTCTAAAGTTGGCACCTTACAATTTATTGGTCTTGCTTGATTTATATGAGGTTTGTCGTCATGGGAGGAAAATAATAATGAAAGAATTAAAAGTTGGAAATTATAGTGGAAAGTAGTCCCTTTGTATGTTTATATGATATTGACGCAACCAAGCCCGGCCTTTAAGATCAAGAGAGTCTTGTTTACATCTTCTTGGGGTCTTTTTGGACACCATATGCATGAAAAAAGATGTGGATGGGAAGGCTTGATAATGTAATCTCATTTTCTTACAATTTGAAAGTTTTTATCCGTTGTAAAATCACTAAAAAACGATCAAACTTGACATAAAATAAACAAGTATTGAGTGGTCATGTTTAGACGGTTTAATAAGCAGGTTGTGTTTGAGATTACATGTTTAATTTGTTGAATTAAACGGGTCATGTCCAGATTAAACTGTTTAACCTGTTAGATAAGCATGTTGACATGTAAACTCATATAATTAACTAGAATAAAAAATATACTTTATAAAGTCAACTTGTCAATCTACTAATAACCTGTTTAGCGTAATTTATTACAACATGTTTGATTCTTATAAATAACTGAGTTGCATATATGGATCGTATTCGGGTTAGATAATGTTAAGTGTACATGAGTTAAGGTTAGCATCTTTGATATAAATAAACAGATAAGTCGTGTTTGTGTTCATTATTTATTGATTGATTTGCTCCAATATATTGATATTTTGGACATCGTTATTGATAATCGGAGAATGTAGAGAATATGAACAAATATAAAATTATATCTATCATTTGTATCACATGTTTATATTTTTATTGTCATCAAAATAAAAAGTATAACATATGAACGTATATAAATAAAGAAAAACTACTTTTAATTTACATAAACACGTTCTACATGTGAACTAAAATCAATAAACATCAAAATATTTGATTTTTAAGTCAAGACTTTCAAGAAAAAGTGGAGGAAACTATCAAATTATAAGACAACTCCATAATATATGAGGCTACAAATGAAAATTAGAACACCTACATATTTTGACAAATGTGTTTGTTAACAAATTACATTATATTTTATTCAACCGATTTAATATACTGGTTTATTCAATCCGTGTATTACACGGGTTTTTAAAAATATAAAATTTTTATTACTAAATATATAACATTTTATTTATTTAACCCGTGTATGACATGGGATTTTAACCTAGTGTATTTTAAAAGAAAAAAAGCTTTATTTTCCAGTACATGTTTATTTTTTGAATTTTATCTATAAATTTTAAAGTACATGTTTATTTTTTTTAAATAGTTTTTTAATCTTATTAAAAATAGGTTAACAAATCTTAAAATACAAGTTTATCTTTTTTCGACTATAAATATCTCAAAGTGGAATTAAATATATTCAAAATTATAATACACTACTGCAGTTGTGAGTTTGAATAATGGTAGATTTACAGTATATTTATTAAATTTTATAAATAAATATTCTTTTTATTTTATATTTTATATACGTATATATTTTTCTTAAAAACAACAAGAAAATAATATAGTTTGTTAAGTTTGTGTGTATTATAATAACGAAGGTGGTGGCGCCCGTGCATTGTGGTGGTGACATTGGCATGACGAAGTACATAATCATAAAAAGAATCGTATAAAGTTGTTGCAGCTCGGTAGAATAACCAATTCATTTTCGAGTTTTATACATAAACTAATTTTTTTACTGCCACGTGTCGCCTCCATATTCATTCTCACAATTTTTTTCCGCATCTCTCTCTTATTTAATAAACTTCTATCTTTTAATAATAATATATATTTTAAGAAAATACTAATTATACTAATAAAACACCTTTATTTTAAATTATCCCTTATTATAAGAAACTTTAAAATTTAATTATTTGAAATTTAATTATGTAAATTTTATTTCAATCAAATAGTAAATGAAAGTCAAATTACATTAAATAGTTATTAACGTATTTTCGAAATCGAATTATATATTAATTTTTACATATTTTGAATTTGTTTGTATCCTTAGTATATGTAATATATTTTTACACCAGTAAAATATACAAATAAAGATTTAAAAAATTTATATATTGATATTTTTTAGTTTTCATCCCGTATATAGACACGGGATCTAAACTAATTAATAATAAACTAGTATGAGAACCTTGCATGTTACTACGGGGTTTATACCTAAGGTAAATATAAATGTTGATATTTAAAAGTTTGACGGAAAGTAATAATAATATTACAATCAAATGGTTACAATTACGGGACTACCCAAACATCATTGTTGTTTTAAGAAACTTTTGAAGAAACAATGCAAGCTCCTAGATTTCCGCAACCCGAAGAAGAGAGTTGGAAAAACAAACTGCAAATTCCAAAGCGTCATCTCACCTAATCTATACCCGTCTCTTGCGAAAAATTTTAAAACTAATCTCATATCTAAATATTAGTCCTAATATCTAACCCGGATGTTTCGGGTATTCTCATTAGGCTCGGGTTTTTTAGCCATTGCCAGTTGTTTTCAAGTAATTGTATATAATTTAAAAAACATAAGAGCACCCAGAATAATAACTCTAAAAAACATAGTCACGTAAACACTTGCCCAATCTGCCCCTCTCAAAATCATCAAAACCGGTCTAAAAAACGTAGCCACGTAAGCACATGCCCACCCTAACCATGTTTTCCCCTCTCACAACTAGGGTTGTTCACGAACCGAACCGAGCGGACCTTTGCTTGTGCTCGGTTCGTTTACGAACAGAGCCGATCGGCTCGTTTACAACCTAGCGGAAAATCGAACGAGCATTATCCGAGCATTAATTTTCCAAGTAAAATTCGAGCGAGCGGCGAGCGATTTGGAAAACCCTACTGTCTAGTGTGCCCTTCGAATTGCAGAGCCGCAAAAGTTGTTCGTCGCTCGGCATCGTTGATCGTGAGCCGCAAATGATGATTGGCTGACCAAGAGGGAGAGACGATTTAAGACTTGAATCGAATAGTTGCAAAGGCTGCCTGTAAGGGCAGCGCCCAATTAGGGTTAGAGATTTTAGGCAGAGATGATTTGAGACTTGAATTGATGAGAGCGCTCTCATGGTGAAGTAATGAAGTAATGTAATTACTAAAAAGGTTTTTTTTTAGATTTTAAGTTGGGATACTCTTGACTCACTATAAAAAGTTCCATATTGGATTGGGGCAAAAGAGTTATTTATAAATGTATAAAATATTAATTTATTAATTATATATTTATATATACATATATATATATATATATATATAATTAATTCGAGCCAAACCGAACGAGCAACGAGCGAGCGTTTCTTTGCTCGTGCTCGGTTCGTTTACAAACCGAACCGAGCCGATCAGCTCGTTTCCAAACCGAGCAGAATCCGAACGAGCATATTTCCGAGCATTTTTCGAACGATTTCGAGCGAGTTTCGAACGTCGAGCATTTTGGACAACCCTACTCACAACCAAAACCAGCTCATAAACACCTCAAAAATTTATCACTCTTCTCTCCTTCACCTCTCGCATAACCTGTTTTTGTTTTCGCACAAGAAGGTCTATCTCCTCCACATCGTCGCCCCTCTCTTCTACACATCATCCCTTCTCTTCAAAAACGTCACCAGCCTATTACGGACGCTCTTACAAAACTTGTCCGACACCATCCTTGTACACGGATTGGCTCCCAAAAACACCCAAGAACTCCACCTCCCCCCCCCCCCCCCCTAAACCGGCTATTATGAGTATTTTTTTTCATCCACAAGATAATTGTTAATATAAGTAGGATAGGATGGGATTGGGTCTGAAAGTTGAGCTGGGACACAACTAGGATTAGAGATGTTTCTTTCTCAGTGGGGATGTGACTTGTCTATAAGTGACAACCATGTCCTAAAACTAAGATATGTGTCCTGCAGGTTGAATCATACCATTCAATTGCTACATGCTTGTGTCTGATATATCCATGGGTTGTACTTGGCCATGCATGCCCAAGGCTAGTTTTGCACTTCTAAACGGTTCTTTGTAAGGTTTCCATCAAAGATTAGTTGGCTTCCATTCGAATTAATAAGAGTGTGACATTTATAATAGTTATTCTATCATAACCTATATCAATTGTATTTCTTTGCAAATTATAATGTTAATTTGTTTCTCTTATCATGTAAGAATAATGATTTTGCATCAAACTATGTAGCGCGTGGTTGAAAAGTCAATTAAACCGTAAGTATAACGCCTGGATTCTCATACCAGTCACTATTTTCCATTTCTATAATCAGGAAACTACAGTTGCGTTTTTTATCACCTGTGTTTTTTTACAGAATGTCGCCCATCATAATACTGGTCTTATCTAAGCATATATAGTTAGTTAACTTTGAACTTTTTCCCTCACAGCAAAAACGACTTAAATGCGTAGATATTTGAGGTTAGACATTCTTACAGACCTAGCATATTTCATATTCACTATAGATATAGTGTGCACCTAACGTGTTACAAACACATCATCCCTTTAACTCATCTTCCTTTAGGTTTGCCGTACTATCCCGAGCGATGACACTAAGTTATAGTTTATAATTTTGATTCACAATTGTTAAAGTTTATGAATCAAAATTAAAAACTTAATGAATGAAAAATTCATCATGCATGTCACTAATATTTAGATTCTTAGTTGATTTTTATTGTTTATTAATATTAAACAAAAGGCATAAAGTATCATTTATTGAAAGAGGTTTAGTGACGTCATAAAGCATGTCAATGTATCCTGGTTTTTATTAGACACAAATGTAATTAGTGTTAGTTAGAGGTAGATTATGTAAATATAAGTTCTATATAAACCCCTCCTTATTTTTAACCCTAATTATAATTATCATCACAACTTTACACGTGTTTATCTATAAAATATTCGGCCAAATATGTATAAAATACACCCGAAAAATAACGACTCTTTAGAAGATGGTGAGTTTATGTACAGAATAATTTGCTCAAATCCTTTCCTAAATGTATAATTGGCAACTTAAGAACCATTGGCTAGCTCATGTGTATGTATTTATGTATATAGATTATATGTATATTCTTGTAATCTTAATATTAATAAAGATGTTGTAGTTGATATTATTATTTGATTTAAAAATGTTATAATATATACATGGGCTATATGCATATACAGTGATATGTTCCCAACCAACCTCTTCCTCTTTGATTGCACAGACTGTCAGGGAACTGAAGAAGCCCCCTTCACATGACATGTTACATTTTCAGGATTCTTGCAAGATATTAATTGTTTTTCTTTGTTTCACACTCAAAACAAACAAACAAATAAATAAATATATATTTGTGTATATCAGATGAATTAAAAAAACATTTTTTTTTCGTAAGAAGCTTAAAAAGTTATCTAAACATAATAAAAGACAAATTAGTAATCTATACTAAAAGGAAATGGTATATTGAATTGTTTCCTCAATCAAACCAATAGTCTGGATGGTTCGGATGATTCTAACCTTCCAATTTGAGATGCTTTTTTGTTACCATTTGACACAAGTTCGAATCCTTTGATGAGCAGATAAAAAAAAATTTCTTCCTTTTTTACTCCAATTTAATTAATATTATCTTTTCACTGATTTGCCTTTACTTGATTGCGTTGAGTGGGTTTACTTTATTCTTCCAATTTTTTATGTCTTTTTCGATTACGCATTTTTATTTTTATACCTTACGTTCTTTCGAAACGCGTTTAGTTTTTTGGTATCGTGGAGGACTTTCCGCCGCAACGCGCGGGCTCACACCCTCTACTTAATAACTAAAATAGAACAGTGAAAGCTTTATAATAAATTGAAAGTTAGTTATGGTTGAAAATGGGTGGGGGGGGGGAAGAAGTTGCTATTGTAAACATTTTTATTATTGTGATTTTTTTAAACACATATAACTTATATATATACACACTATTATTTTTCGAAAAGAAAAAAGTATATCAATCGAGCATTCTTTTTACTTTTATTTAACTATAGTATTATTATATACACACATTTCCACTTGATATATCTCGAGACGATCATAATAGTCTGACAAGTTAAACGATCATAAATAGTCTGACAAGTTATGACGTATTTACAAATTTATAAGTTATATTGGTTTCAATATACAACTCGTGTAATACACAAGATTCTAACCTAGTAACTTATATATATACACACTATTATTTTTCGAAAAGAAAAAAAGTATATCAATCGAGCATTCTTTTTACTTTTATTTAACTATAGTATTATTATATATTAAAAAATGCTATTTTTTTAAAAATGTTGATGTAAGGGAGAAGAGGGCCATCAATGAGGACGCGTGGCAATACTTGAATAATATTGAAAAACTAGGACCCTTCTCCGTAATCAAGGTTATCGTCGTTGGGGTCACGTAACGACAAACATTTCTGAGAGTTTGAATAATGTTTTACGTGATGTGTCACACCCTAGTCTCAAGCATTGGTACGTGACGAATGGTACAGAGAACACACGACGGAAGCTAAAACCACATGGTCTTTCTATTAATAAACCACCTATTTACAATCTAACACGAAAGACTAATCCAACATACAACTAATTCTTTTCAAGGAATTCTAATCAACATGACTTATTATTATAAACATGCCTTCAACCATCAACCACTTGCTTTGTTTTATCAAAAGCCCAAATCTAGAATGCCATCTAACCTTACTATCATTCACCTTACGTGTGTGCTCAAAAAATTTAAAAGAAACTGGGCCAACATAAGTTGGTGAGTTCATAAACAAACAAATGTTTAAATTTACATTTAAACCCAATGTATCTTAAAACCTAATAGTAATTTCCCAATTCCCACCCATTAACACAACGACTATGAGCTTTTGAGATATATATAACTGACAACTTTTTCGCCACCGGCAACACATGGCACGACATAATGGGAGCATGGGTGGAGGATAGTGAGGGCCCGGGGTGCCCCCCCCACCCCCGTCGATTTTTCGCTCAGTAGTGTTAATTATACGTATTTGGTCGAAAATTTTATAGTCCCCCCCCAATCCCCTCGCGGGCCCCTCTGCGTTTTTCTTCAAGCTCCGCCACTGAATGGGAGGATCAGCCCCACCCGTAAGTCATATCCACTTCGGAACGTAATAAACGCTAGTTACGAGTTATATACATGGAATAGGGAATTACAACCAATGAAGCAATTATTGTTTCAAGATACCAACTTTGTAAAAAAATTTAAATACACATCCCCATTTAGAGGAACTCTCCTTGATGGAATGTCAACCGCTATCATGATGTCTGCTATTTGGTGTTATCCTATGCACAAGATAATACTATTTAGTCTATATCTTAGATAGTATAACCCCCTTAGGGATACTTTGTTATCCATGTACTATAATCTATCTTTGTTGGCATTATCCGGGTATTTCCTCATGCCCATTCCAACCCTCCGGGTGTAACCTTTACTAGTTACCATTTCCCAAGCATTTTCCTTATGTTCGTGCCAACCCTCGGGGCTACCCGTTCCTAACTAAGGGAGGTGACTTACCGAAAGACTATCTACGGCACGTTTATGTAGAGTTTCCTCGTCTCTTGCTACTAAAATGACTTGTTTGTAACATCCAAAGGGGTATTTCAAGCTCGAGATTCTCATAATAGAGCGTTCCAAAAAAATTTGGATTGGAATACCATTTTAGGCCCTTAGCGGACCGTTAAGCCATTCGGTAGAGGGTCGCTACAGTCCTAGCTCACAC
This sequence comes from Smallanthus sonchifolius, assembly GCA_023525975.1. NCBI lineage: Eukaryota > Viridiplantae > Streptophyta > Magnoliopsida > Asterales > Asteraceae > Smallanthus > Smallanthus sonchifolius. The sequence continues at coordinate 2,242,628 of CM042042.1, forward strand.
GAGTCAACTTGCCACACGTCAAACTCTCAATTCAACCTTTCTGAGCACGTAGTGGACCGTTAAGCTTAGGGTAGCGGTCCGCTAACCCCTTTTTCAACTTTTTCTCGTTGAGATACCCATGATTCATATATTATGGTTTCCATAACTCTGTTCCTATCCTAAGATATGCTTATTTAAAGTTTTGTTTCGCGTTAGTGACTTTCTAGTGTCACGTTTCTTAACTGCCATTTTTCCTAACTTATTGTTCGGATTTTGGGGTGTTACATGACCGGTTGTTGCCGATAAAATCGTGTATTGACTATACATTTCAGAAATATGTATCATAGTATGTTAAGCACACTAAGATTACCACCAACAACAATACTGCTTTACAGTTTACCCTTGCATGTGGCGCGCGTTTACTAACCGGGACAGATGCACATAAGACCACCATGTATTCGAGTACGATCACTTAAATGTGAGGTACGGGTCACATTTGTTTTTCATGCAAAGGGTGCCCTAGGTATACCTGTAAGTTTGTGCTTACCATTCCTCTATGACTATAACTATGTATATTTGCTTAATTTCTTAAAGCTTAACCTTACTTTCCACTATTAAACACCTTCATACAAGTTCTCTTGATTGTGCATAAGATTGTTGCCGGTTGACGAGTTTTTCTTTTGGAACATAACATCATTTTCATTTCTCTATCAAACTGTACATAGGCAGAAATAACCAATTTTTTAATTAAAAGGTGTCTATAACATGGTCTTTTTTAGTTTGATGTACTACTCAAATTGTCATTAGTAAAATAGTTGAATCAAATGTAAAGAAAAAGTATTGTAACCCGAACTTAAAAAATTTTGGTTCCGCTACTGAAATCGTGTAACCGTAGAAGATGCATCATGTATTTAAATTCTTATGTTATTATAGAATCAATCTAAACCAATAGTAAACTTACAATGTATTCATATAATCTTTTGTTAGTTATAGCCTACTTTTCTGCATTTTAATTAGTTCATAATATTTTAAAATACACATTTTGTAAACCTTATTTCTACATTAAGTGAAAAGTGGAAAGCTTTCCATGTATTGGAGCTAGTTGTTTAATTGATCATATAGGACTTTAAACTCTAAGGACCACAAGTGCCGTTTGGCTACTTCCCCTAATCATGCCATCTTCAATATTTTTTTCCCAAAAAAGCTACTACAGCTTCTTTAGTAATTAAATATATTTTCATTTTTCCAAATTTAGTGGTTTGTTTCAATTTCCAACTATTGCTTATTATACCTTTTTCATAAACAAATGTAAAGAAGTACATTAAACCTTATAATAAGCATTACAAATACACAAAATCATGATTTGCTTTATAACTTAATAAATGTCTTTAGTTTTCTGTCATTTAAATATTAGAAAAAATTTCTTAATAGGTACAAAAATATTAAAATAGTCTAGAGTTAGATTTATTTAATTAGATGATGACTAATATTTGATAAACAAGGAAAAAAATTAGGGATACACTACCAAAATTTCTAAGAATATATGGTTTTAGTCTTAAAGTTAAAAATATAAAAATAGAGATTCACTTTTATGATCTGTTTGGTTTGATTTAATAGAATTGACGATTAAATAGAATGGATGAAGGAAAGAAAATTGGTTCATATCATTCTATTGTCCTGTTTGGTTACCCTATGTGAATGAAATGAGTTATTGCTTCATTACATTGGTAGATAGGAAAATATTTTATGAAACATAAAATATTTTTAACTAGCAAATTTATATGATGGGTCGGGCCATTGCTCGAGTCATGGGACGTGTTATAGTTCTGGTCATGAGTCAGGGCATGGATCGGTAGTGTTCGGGCCATGGTTGGTTCCGGTCATGGTTCGGGGCATGGGTCCGGTCATGGGTCGTGTCACGGTTCGGGTCATGGGTCAGGCAATGGTTCGAGTCATGGCTCGGATCATTAATTAAACAAATCATTTTATTCCCTAAGGAATGAAAATCATTAGAAGAGAAAGAATCACATTCCTTATGTAATTGTCAATTCAATTCGTATGTGATTACCAAACATGTTTATTTTCATTCTAACGCAATGACTCGTTTCATTCAATCATATATTCATACATACCAAACACTGTCATAGTATGCTTTAAGAATATTTTACATTAAATTTGTATTTTGGGACATAATCCCTATATTTTTTTAACTTTAGAACATCCCATATTTTCAAGAAAGATTAGGACTAAATCACCAACTCCTCCAACAAAACAAAATTAAGTTAAGATTAAAGGTTGATCAATTAAGAAAAACCTTACATATACATTCTAGAGTTTATTCTTAGAAAACTATAGTATTTTCATATGCAAGATGTAAGCATTTATTATGTTTATAATGATTCTTACATTATCTACTTTGCGAGTCTCATCTTTATGTACATTATTAGGCTCTCTTTGAATAATTATGACCTAATAGGACCCTAGCTTAAAAGATAGAGAATTGTTAAATGGAACTTTAGACATCATACCAACATTATTTGGATCACGATAATAGAAAAATAATCATATCACAAGGAACTAGCAAGTTCTTAAAGTTGGCCCTTAGCCCGACTTCATGTAGTATTCAATATATTTTCAAAGGAACGATTTCGGATGTGTTCGTCCAAAGTAAACGAGAAATAACGAGTCTGGTTGACACTTAACAACGACATTACAATCTAAGCCATGAGTATATAGAGAGGGTAGAGTTTAGCTAGACCCTAGCGTGAATTGCCTCCTCCATAACAACTAGAATGTAATTGCCAACAAGTGTACGTATTTGTTTAATCGAAACCAGGGTGTCACCGCTAAGGAATTTTGATTATCAAGTCATGAAAAATTGTACAATGCCAAAACGGACCAAAATTTGAAATGCATTGCTATTTAGTGATAATCTTTTAACGATAGTTGTCGAAAAAAAAATAATTTAGCACTGCTAGAAAACTGGACTTTAACCAACAGATATTTTTCGACGGATGAGGCCGTCGGAATATTTTCAACAGATTGCCGACGGAAACCGTCTGAAAACCCTTTTATTATTTTTCCATTTTCAATAAAGTAAAAGGTCGTCGTTAATCCGTTACGAATTTATCGATGGATGGATATCCGTCAGTAATTCATTGTTAACATATTTCCGATTACTGTGTAGCTTTTCAGTTTTGATGCGTGGTCGTTTTTCTAGTAGTTGTTTGCGGTGGTCGTCTTTTTGAACTGTTGCCATGTCCCATAAAAACATAGTTTCCCGTATAACGGGGTTTTCCAATAAATGCTCAACAATTTGTTTGGTCAGACTTTTAGACAGAATTCCGTCACAAATCCATCGGAAACATATATACCAACTCTTGCTTATTGTAAGAATTACAAAAACACACATAGGCGAAAGTTTACTACAAATAGCTTATGTTATACCTAACTAGTCTCTCAAACCTTTGAACTACAATGTGTCGGTGTTTCATACAATGGAAGATCTTTGTTTGGGCGTCATATGTAAATTATCTCCCGGTCATAAGTTAACAAGTACAAGATCGTTGTTGGAGATGCAGCTGGAATTGGTAGTCTTGTAATTTAAATATTTTATTATGTGTGCCTAGGGGTGTTCAAAGTCAGATATCCAAAAATTCGGATATCCGAAATTTTCGGATAGTGAAACGGATATCTGAAAATAAAAAAAATATATATAAATATAATATTTTTAAAGGGGAGGGATCAAGAGAAAACCACAAAGTTAGGCGAAAACCACATCATTTCACGCAATTTTTTTATTTACGTATACGTATCCAAAAATAATTTTTTTGATTTACGTATATGTAACCGTAATTTTTTTGTTTTATGTTTACGTATACGTAAAAAAAATTTTGGTAAAAATGTTTAATATTACCTTGATACTCTTATAAATAAATAAAATTAAAATAAAACAAAATATAAATATTATTATATGATTGAGTAAAATTGGTTTTTTAGTGGTTTTCTCGGTTTTTGTCTAACTTGTGGTTTTCTCTAGAACCCTCTCCTATTTTTAAATTATAAAAATAATTAAAAACATAAAAAATATACATATAAAAATATATAAATATAATATATCGGGTTATGATTCAAATTTTCTTATTTTTAAATAATAAAAAAAATTAAAAAATTATATAAATTATATATTTCGGATATTCGGACATCCGAATTATCCGAAATATCCGAAAATCACTATCCGAATCCGAATCCAAAAATTCAAAAATCCGAATTTTTGAATAATTTGGATTCAGATTTTCGGATAATTTGGGTTCAGTTTCGGATTCGGATAATTCCGAAACCAAACCCGAAACTTCTATTCTCAGCAAGCTAGGCACACATAGGGGTGTTCAAAAAAATCCGAATCTGAAACCGAACCCGAATTATTCGAAAATCCTAATCCGAATTATCCAAAAATTCGGAATTTTTGGATAATTCGGATTAGGATTTTCGGATAATTCGGTTTCGGATTTTTTTGAACACCCATATGTACGCCTAGCTTGTTGAGCATAGCAGATTGGGGCGGGATTGGAGGGCTCAGAATATAGATCTAGATCCTTATCTGTCGTGAGCACACATGTAAAGGGGTTAAAGTTTAGATGTGTTGTCCACGACAGGAAATAAGGACTTGTGGGCTCGGTTGGTGTATGTAACCTTGATAACGAAGATGAAATATTGAGGTGGTACTGGAATTTAAAGCGAGACCCAGAGTTTTCATGAGCGCACATATAAAATTTATTATTTATATGTGATGATCTTAACTAGCGTGTGAGCACACGTACAGATAGAATATTGCATGTAATGTAATCTCGATATGAGATTATAGGGAATATTGTAACACCTATTTGTCAATTGGTATGCATTTGTTAATTGTTATTCTCGGAATTTAAATGCTTTGCAACCTATTATAATTATTTACATATTTAGTTTATTTGTTAATTAACAACATTTTTATAAATTTATGGTGTAGTGTACCTAACGGATTAGCTGAAAATGGTATATCGAAACATGGAGAAGGTTATATGAAAAACCGATATATGTATTTACTAACGGGTCATTGATGTCAAGTATACATGTGTGTTTAACGTTTATTATCATGTTATGTGTGTATTTGCGCAAGGCAAAACACTACACAATCAACGTTAGTAACCCGAAAATCAACTAGAGTCAAATAGTCCGTCGAAAAACCCTCGAAATTACGTTAAAATTTGTGACCGAATTTCGACGGCTTATCTTTTGTGACGGATTTCTGACACATACGGTGAATAAAAATTTTTCTCGAAGTATGACCTAGTTTGGTCCTATTCAATATTTTTTTTAATAACAAACATTTTAAGAAAAAGAAAATAAACCATAATAATGGAAATGTGTTGTTTTCTTTGGATTTAAAATTTTTCCAAAATGTATTACGACTTTTAAGACATTCCACACATGCTATGATTTATTGTCTTGAAAGATCTACGGATCATGTCCAATGAGAAAAAGGCCATCCTTGGTCAAAAAACGTATTTTACTATTTTTTGTTACTTAATTACACACAACTTTTTAATTTAAAATCTTTAGGTGATTATTATTTTACTTGCACTTCAATCATTTGAATATGAAATAATGAGACCTAAATATTTTTAGAAGAAAGAAAAAGGTAATTATTATTTTGTGACACTTGTATTATTTTACTTGTTATAAAAATAAAGCCCCTTGATCCTAGAAGATTTACACAACAAATACCACCACGTGTTTGCATATGATCCGTCAGTTCACAATACAAAAGATGCAACCCTTTCTTATATATGCACATCAACCTCTTTCCACTTCTCTTTCTTATTGCAACTCTCTCTCTCTTTCCTCTCATAAGAAAGAACTCAAATTAAGTACAATCAAGAAGCAAGGCAAAAAAAGAAACTTTGAGTTGTTAATTTGGAAATAAGACCATGATGCACCTCAAGGAAACTGAGTTGTGCCTTGGCTTGCCCGGAGGCGGTGAGCCGGATACTTTAAAGGTCACCGGAAAACGTGGGTACTCGCAAACAGTTGATCTTATGCTCAATCTTCAAACAAATGATCAGTCTTCTTCTTCAAATGATCTCAATGACAAGAAGATGCAGAATTCAGCTAAGAACAACAAAGATTTAACCAAACCACCAGCAAAGTAAGTTGCTTTTGTCATGTATACATAATACTACTACCATTTGGTAAAACCCTAATATTCTTTTTTAATATGACATGTTGTTAGTTTATGATACATACATACAAATATATCTATATATGTGTGAGTGAGTGAGCATCTAGCTTTTTTTTAACGGCGATGAAATTTTATTAATTTAAAATGATTCTAGCAACTAAGCAGCTAGAATCAAAACAGTGTATGATCTTCCGATTACGGAGATCGGAGTTTATAAAATTGAAATTACACCAGCTTGACCATTCTAAAAGTGGTATTTTTGTTTTATTCTTTACCCATAGAAAGCCTAGCGCCTTGATTTCCTCACACGTCTAATCTTTGAAGCTGATATAGTGACACATATTTTCATCATATATATACTTTTTTTAATAACGGCATATTATTAAAAGAAAACCAACATGAAGCTGGAAATTATATACCTATATTTTATAGTTCCATATCACTTTTTTTTTTGGCAAAATAAGATAATATTGATGTGAGATTAAATAAGCAAGATTTTTCTTGTAACATATATTATTAAAGTGATTATTACTATATGAACTTGAACTTATTGTTTTTTTTATTGGGTGGATGATGAATAGGGCACAAGTGGTAGGATGGCCACCGGTGAGAAACTACCGCAAGAACATGATGGCACAAAAGAGCAACAATGAGGAAACTGAGAAGGTGGTGGCAGCCGCCCCCGGTGGAGGAAGCGCGGCGGCGTTTGTGAAGGTTTCCATGGATGGAGCACCCTATCTCCGCAAGGTGGACCTCAAGTTGTATGATAGTTATCAACAACTATCGGATGCTTTGGCCAAGATGTTTAGTTCCTTCACCATGGGTACATTTTTTTAATTAATTACTTCACCATGTTTTGATCATTTATTAATCATTATTGTATAACCAAATTATTTACTTGTTTAAGTAGTTGAGATTAGATTTATAAGAATTTATAGAATTTCGTACTCGGGTAAGGTTTCTTGGGAAGATAACACTAGTAAAAAAGACAAAATTTTTATTAAATATAAGATAAATAGAATCTGAGAAAACCATTACAAATCTGACAGAAAGCTACAAATAATACAGCTTTACTTAGAAAACATATTTGCTTGCAAACATATAAAAATAGATGTAGCAAATGTATGTGACACATCATAGTTCACAAGCTGTATTTATTTCATACAAAAAAAAATTGGAATTTTTTTTTGTTTTTTAGTTTTTATTATGGGACAGTTGAATTTTTTAACTGTATTTTTCTTTATCTAATGTCTTGCTAGGCTTTTTATATATTGTTGATGTTAAAAAAATGACTTGTGAGGTTTTTATACATCAATTTAACATTTTTTATTTAGTTAATTACCATGTTATATTTTTTTATAAAATTCTTGTTATTAATTACCTTGCAGGAGATTATGGATCTCAAGGGATGATAGATTTCATGAATGAGAGCAAACTGATGGATCTTCTGAACAGTTCTGAGTATGTTCCTAGCTATGAAGATAAAGATGGTGACTGGATGCTTGTTGGTGATGTCCCATGGCAGTAAGTTCTTGATCCTAATTAAAATTTTATAAAATTCAATCAAGAAAACAAGGATCTTTTTAGAATCGGGCCGGCCAATGAACCGGTTGCCGTAAGATCAGCTAGTCGGACCGGTTTAACCGGATCTAAAAACCGAATGACGTCATAAATAATATAAATATTAAAATTATGTATATAGATACAAATATAGAAATATTGTGTGGTTTGATGTCAATTTCTAGTTTTAATGGCATATGAAAACTTAAATAAATAAAATATGTAACTTGGAATATTGTATTAATTAATAGAAATAAGATTTTGAAAGAAAAAAAATATATTAAAAAAATAAACTGGAAATGCGGTCCGACAATCCGGTCCGGTTCACCAGTCCGGTCGGTAATTGGCTGGTTCAAATAAGCATAATCGGTTTGGTCTGGTCCGGTCCGGTTTTGAAAACATTGAAAAATATTCTCATCAATCCAACCTGATCACCAGTCCGGTCGGTAATTGGCTGGTTCAAATAAGCATAATCGGTTTGGTCCGGTCCGGACCGGTTTTGAAAACATTGAAAAATATTCTCATCAATCCAACCTGATCTTTTATCCAGAATGTTTGTTGATTCTTGCAAGCGACTTCGAATCATGAAGGGATCGGATGCAATTGGACTCGGTAAGCAACTGCTTAAAACCATTTGTTTACACCATTACCATTTGTTAGTTTGTCTAGATTAGCATTAGCATGTTATTAATTTACACCATTTAATACTAAACTACAAAGGGTTTTTAGTCCAGCGGTATCAAGGTCTGTAGTAAATATATTTTTCGTCAAGTGGTTGAGACTTTTAGCTAGTCTCATAGTATACATTGTGTAGACTTATAAGTAAGATTAGAGGGTATGTGAGTTAGCCGTTAAAAAAATTCAATACTGAAATAAACCCTAATCTTGATTTGCAGCACCGAGAGCGATGGAGAAATGCAAGAACAGGTGCTAAACTCATATCTAAAGCAAACCCTAATATTGATTCAAGTTCATGGCAACTTCATTATCATCAAAAACATGGATGAATCAAGCTGTTAATGTTTGAATGTGTTTGGATTTGTTTTTGTTTTGTTTTTTGTTTATTCTAAGTAAAAAAACTTAAGTTTGATAGTATATAGAATTTGTGAAAAAGGTGATTTGGGACATTTGTAATGGACAAAAAACAATGAATCTCGTAGTGATTGCCTCACAAAACATATCTGGAGTGTTTAAATTGTTGTTCATGTTTTCATAAATTGTTGTTCTATGTTGTCATAAATTGTTTTCTATGTTTTCATAAATTGTTGTTCATTTCTTCATGATCCCATTCAAGCATATTAATTGAATTTCTCTTCAATGTAATTTATATTGGCAGATCTAGTTTAATTTATGAACATTATTAATTTTTTCATTAAATAATATATTTAAATAAATTGAATATTTAAATATTAATTACAATTATTAATGAAGCATGGCTTTATAATTATAAATAGCCATGCCCCAAGTGGTAGGGAGGGAACAAAGGCATGTGCATGTTTATGGGGGCAACTCATTCATGCCCATTTACTTTTTTGTTTTTAGTTTTTCATAGAAACTACAAAAATTTTGGAAAATAATGATATGATCAATGTGGTTCTCTATAAGTGTTCTTCAATCTAAAATATGTACTTATAAATAAGACAACTAATTAAGAGAATTGTTAACAATAATCAAAACAATGCTAAAATGGTTAAAAACAATTAAAGCTTAATTATTCAAAAACAATATTATAACTATATCATTTAACACTTTTATGACTAACTTTAAAAAAGAAAGGACATGTCACTAGCATTTTCGCTCCAAATTTAATGAATGTTTAATAATGTGCATGTATAATAACCAATACGTACAAATAGATTTTGATGTAAAAAAGCAAAAATAAATACATTTTTCCGTACAAATAGATTTTGATGTAAAAAAGCAAAAATAAATACATTTTCTATGTAGAGCTTTCCGACGGTGCTCCAGCTATCATGTTCGTCGGTCATATTGTTACTGTGATCTGGCTATGATGTTCATTGGTGATATCACCAATTGATTACCAAAGGAACCTACCTTCACGGAAGGATTATTGACGGATCCTACTTTTACCGAAGGGTTAATTACTAATTTTTTTAGGAGTATGTAATAATGGTTATAAGATCAAGCACCACTTGACACATATCTGTACCCATTTTATGTCATGGTTCTAAGAACCTAAAACTCCTTTGGCAGAAAGAAAGAGAAAACGAACTTAAAGATTAAATCATGTACATTTTACAAAAATTATTACTTTATTAGTGTTTAATTTAACATATTGTATAAATAAAATATAAAATTGTTTTCTAAGTACCTAAAATAATTTTTTTTTAATTTACATTGTGATCATTTAACAATGAACTTTAAACATCGTAAAACAAAAGAGTTGTAAAATTGTATTTTATTACATTTAATTTGGAAAAAATATATATATTTTGATATTGGAAATCAAAAGTTTTGACTTTGTTGGAGAGAGGGGAAATTGATTAGTATGTGATGGTGGTTAGAAGCACATGCATGTCCCAATGTGTGTTGGCTTTGATTACTTTAATAAACTTATTTATGGGATCACTAACAACTAATCACATATATTGAAAAAGATTCACATGCCTAATGAAAATAAAAGAAACTTCGTGGTCATCTTCTCCCCAATCAAACATTAGAAATCATGTGGATTCTTTCTATCATTCAAAACTGATTTCCATTACCCTAATTTAACATAAAAATGTAACATTTTATAGTTCTTTTAAATATCATAAATTCTATAAAAAGCACATTTGCATGCAAGATACTAGACATAAGAAAACAATTACAAGGCATTATACAAAGTAGCAAAACTAAACCACCAAATGAACAATATACATGAAAGGATAATCACATTGAAAGGCTTGATAGTGTTTCCATTGAGAGCTAAAGAATTGATCTTCAAGGTTGAGAATGTTGAGGAGATTAGTTGGAGGTGACAATACAATACCTACCATCGTATATCGATCTCTAAACATCTCTAGCGAGATACAAGACAAAAAGAGGTAAGAGTAGGCTTGTAAATGAACCAAACATTTAGCGAAGGCCGAAAGTTTACCAAACAAACATGAATAATTTTTTTTATTTAAACAAACGAAAGAACATAAACATATGTCTCATACATTCATTTACATTTGTTATATATGTGTCTATTCATGTACGCTAGTTTAGATCGGTTCATTTATGTTTGTTAATTCATTTATGTTCATTTAAATATTATTTCAAATTTAGTTACTACTAATAGTAATATAAAGTACATTTGATTTACATATTTTAAAACTCTTTATTTAACTATCTTTGTTTACTTTTTGAGATGTTATATAATGTGACGGTATTTTAGACTTTAATATGGACACTCACATATACTTTTAACTTGTGTTCATTTACGTTCTTTATGTTCGTGAACCAGTCGTTATAACATTAACGAACGAACACGAACACGCTCATTTTCGTAACGAATGAATACATACAAGAAATATATCTGTCTAAATGAATGTTTGTTAAATTTAAACAAACAAGCACGTTCATGTTCGTTCGGTTTATTTATAGGCTCAAGTGAGAGTTCAATTCAAGATCATTATCACATATATGACGTAGACAAGAGTCAATACCCCTATAGTCAAGATTGATGTGAATAATGAGTCTATAACAATTCTACAAGATAGAATATTGACATTATTGGAATCCAATTATTCCAATAAATCACCTCATATATGCTACAAAGGATGTGATTATCAAGAGACCTAGTGTCCATAACGTTGAATGTCCTTGACTTGTCTAAAAGGTAAACACATTTATCATTAGCATTCGAGAATGAAAAAAAACAAGCATGCAAATATTTTGAATTTGCTCCGCTTCTTTAGCACTTATTAGACTCTTTTGTTTACTTTCTAGATCATATATGCAAGACTCCATGGTTACAATACACCCGTAACCATACATTTCTTGTTCAGACAGGGTTTTTAGAGCTGAAAAAACGTAAAACCATTTCATCAAAGAAAAATTAGTTTGGTAAATTACAAATGCAAAACTTCTTTTTAGACTTTCTAAGGTTTCAATCACTAGTTGAAAAAACATAAGTAAAACTAACTATTTTAACTTTGAATGTTTGTAACGTACTACTAGTTTATATTTGGCTGTTTATAAATAAAGTATTTTAACGAACAACAACTTGGGATTAAGTGAGCGTTTACAATAGTGAATTTGTCCGTGATGCTACTTCGATTGATTTGTAGGTGGACCAATTACTTAGGACATAGAGTGCACCCCACCCACCAAAAGGGAATGTCACGTCCATTCCCCACCTTCAAAGATTAATGTAGTAGTTTTTTTTTAACCGCGAATATTGAATGTTGTGACGTCGCACCCTCCTCATCATATGGGAGAGTCTCGTCTAACTCTGGCCAGTATGTTGTCTTAACCGGGCCCACTTGGCGCCAGAGTTGGAGAGCATCCAAGGAAAAATTCCACAAAATATGGCCCATTCCGGGCTTACGGGAGAGCCGAGGCTCGAACCCTGGATCGGCGTGGGTAAAACCCAGGTGCATCAGCCTAAGAGCTAGGCCTCATTTGCATGCCTCAGAAAATAATAGGGAGAACAGGAATTGAACCTGGGTCACAAAGAACACCAAGTGATTGATGTAGTATTTAAGAAAAGGGTTTTTATTGATTGCAAATTCACTGAATCTTGTTAATTCTACAGTTATCTCCATAATCGAAACTACAGTGAACATATGAACATCGTTCGGTTTTTTTTTTCTTTTTTTTTTTCGGTCGGTCTCGGATAATCGATTTTTATGCTCACCCAGATGTGTAGAACACTAAGGTAGTCCTCAATATGGGCTACGATTGTTGGGCTCTAGTCCATTTATGGTTGATCCATTGGCCCAAAATCATCACTCAAGTTTTGTTACTCTCTTTTTGTTGTATAATTTTGATAAACAGTAAGTAACTTAATGAGTTAGGTGCCGAAGTTATGAAACTTTAGCTATCATTTGATGGTTATTCTTTATCAACTTGAAAAGAAAAGGTTGTTAGTCAGTAATAGTAACCAAGTTTTATAACTGTCAGTTAAACTAGTTATGAAACTTTTCGAGGCAATGATACAATATAACAATATTGAAAGTTAATTGATTTTTAAAGTTTACAAAGAAATTGATTGATTTTAATGAAAGAATATTAAAATTTGATTATTATTTCATAATTTTCTCCCAACCAAAATCCCTCAGTTTCTAGATCTATGCTTAATAACCCGAGCTCGGTCCTTTAGGCCCTACGTCATTAAGGCCGTTATGGGTGTGAATGACCGTTGAATGAGCGTGGAACAACTCCCCAAGGGCGTGAATTGGGTGGGGTAGGGGGTGATTCAATTTACAGGCGTTGGGACTTAGGGGCAGATATGTGTTTGTATATGTATATATATATATATATATATACACGTGGATAGTAAAACCATTACACCCCTTAGTGATTCGAGACGTGATTGCCCTCCTACTGACGTGACGAGGCGTTATTTCACTTTTTAGTAGGTGTAAAGCAAAACACAGGTGATATAAACTAGTGGTTATAGATTCAAAACCCATTTGTATACCAACCATTTCAAGATTATTACTGCATTTCATGATTGCAGGCAAAAAAATTGACCACTAAAAGTCATCTATGTCACATAAATTATACCATTATTATACAAACATACACACCTATGCTCAAGATTTGCAAAATGCATGTAGGGTTTCATCAAGGGCCTTTCTGTCATACTCTCCTGTGAAAACACAGCCTCCTAATGGACCTTTTAAGAGGATGAGTCTTAGTAACCCATCAGCCACCTTTTTATCAACCTGCCAACAAAAAAATTAATAAATAAAACAACTAAAAACAATAAGCTTTTGGTGTATACATCTTTTTGGTTTAACTTACCGCCATGACAGATTTAAACATGTCTACGGTCATCATCTCAGGAGGAGTAGTAGGCAGCTTGGCTTGTTTTAAAATGTTGGTAACGCGTTCAACAATGGATTCATCAATCCAACCAAGGCGGTATGACATGTCAACCGCCATTACCTGAAATTACAAAAACACCCTCAAAACTTCAAAAGAAAGTACTTAAGAACCGGGCCCTATTTAGGTTATGTTTTAGGCCAAACAGGTCAAACAAGTGAAATAAAAAAAATTACGAGTCAAAAGCCGCTCAAAATGTAATTTTTAGTCCATACAACCTCGTGTATCGCTCGACTATTAGTCTAATGATATAAATTTTGTAATCATATCTTCAACAATAATTTACTTACAAAGTGAACGAAAAAATGTTTTGTGGATCAACTAGTTTTGACCCATGATAAAAAAAAATTACTCTTTTCAACCCAAACCCGTTTTGGCCATCATCCCAACCCGCCCGCCCATTTTACCACCTCAACTAGTTACATATGAAATACCGTGCCAGCTGCAACTGCTTCTCCATGAAGCCAATGTCCGTAACCATAGCTAGTTTCTATTGCCTGTAAATCAAAAAATACAATGAGAAAGATACTTATTGATAAAAGTAGAAATAAGAAATAAAAATAGTAAGCATTTGTGCGAAAATAACATAATTCAAAACCAAAAAAGCTCACATGACCAAATGTATGACCCAAGTTTAGTGTTGCCCTTAGTCCACTTTCTTTCTCATCTTGGGATACAACTTCAGCCTTGTTTTCACACGAACGCTTGATAGCATATGCAAAAGCGTCAGGGTCCCTGCAAAACAACATGGCATAGACTGAGATATGATATTTTCAAAATCATCAGGGCAGAAAATATGCATCAATCACACAAGATTTGGATTTAAAAGGATTAGAACTGTTAATCATCTTTTTAGAAAACCATGGTGATTGAGGAAAGCCTTTTTACCTAGCCATTAATGCATGTATGTTCTTTTCTTGCCACTCGAAAAATGGAGCATCTCTAATAAGCCCATACTTGATGACCTCAGCAAGCCCGGATGCTAATTCTCTATCAGGTAATGTGTTTAATGTGTCCGTGTCTATGAGCACACATTGTGGCTGGTAGAATGCACCGATCAAATTTTTCCCCAATCGGTGATTTATTCCAGTTTTGCCCCCAACAGAAGAATCCACCTGGGAGAGCAAAGAAAAGCCCATTTGTAAGGTGTTAAGAGCAAATAGAACTCTAATTATTAACTGCCAGCCAGTGTAAAATATTAGGATAAGCAAGATGATTTTTTAAACCTGTGCCATAACAGTTGTAGGAATCTGAATAAAATTGACACCACGGAGGAAAGAAGCTGCTGCATATCCACACATGTCACCAATGACACCGCCACCTAGGGCAACAAATGTACACCGTCTGTCCAATCGAGACTCTATGGCTTTGTCAAATACTTTCATAAGAGTATCCTATCATGAAACAAAATGAGCGGGTTAGGAAACGGGTCAAAACACATAATTTTGCACATTAAAACAAATAACTTTGCACAGCCAAAACAAACCTGGTCGGATTGGGTCAGTGTTGTAAAAATCGGGCCTAGGCGGCTATTTAACTTGTAATTTTGAGCTAGGCGGACCATTAATCGGAATCGGTCCTAGGCGGGTCTAGGCGGTCCTAGGCGGCCAAATTCCGGCAAAAACCTGAAATTTTCGGCCAAATTCCGGAAAAAACCTTGGATTTTCCGGCCAAACCTTGGATTTTCCAGCCAAACCCTTCAAATTCCAGCCAAATATGTGTATAAATATTTAAAAATGAACATTTTTATAAAAATTACATATAATTATGTGTGTACATATATAAAAAACTGAAAATTACATATAAAAATTCCAATCCGATTAATCCCGCCTAGTCCTCTAGGCCTCACCCCACCGCCCGCCTAGTGCCTAGAGATTTTTCCAACCAAGGATTGGGTTAACCTGAAAGACTTTTTGTCCAAAATCTTTCAACTTTGACAAAGAAATAAATAAATTGTGTCATGTAATATTATAAAAATTATATTGTTTCAATTGGTGAAATTTGAGCCATTTCTTTTTAAGCCAACTTTTTTTTGGTTTGGCCCGTTTGAGACACTTGTGTCCGGATTCGACCCATACATAATAAGTAAATGGGTCAAAACACCTCTAATAGAATGTAAAGATTTAAATGAAGGCTCTAGATACATACCATGTCCTTGTACTTCTCGCCATCAGGTAGAATCACACTTTCAACTGTAACATTAGGGTTTCTAACAGTCAAAGCACTTACAACTTTATCCAAGTATAGAGGTGCCACTGTGGTGTTAGTGACCACAAGAACTCTCTTCCCATGAACATGTCTAGAGGATAGAAAAACACGTCATGATTTAGGGACAGACAATGTGTAGTGTGCACTGGTATGAAAACTTAATGTTGATAGAAATCAAAATACATTCCAAGATGCAGGAAGCAAAAACAGTTGCATCCAAATATGCCAATCATGGCAGCATAAATTATTGAAAGTTAATAATGAAACTAAGAGTAGATAGAAATTTTGATCTGGAGTACGTCCAAAGTCTAATTGGCTAAACAACGTACCAAGTATAAATAATCATGTGATATGGTAATTTTGTTCTTAATTGTACCATCATGGGTTTATCCTGGCTCAAATGTTCTCATTCAGAATTGAATAAAACAGGCATCCAACTCACTACAAGGTTGAGGCCAAACTGTTCCTCTAAATGACATCAAATTACAGGGTTTGTATCATAAACATTTGATGGTTATTGGCTGATCATGTTAGGTTGCACAAGTAAACATGATTTTGTAAAAAGCAAATGGTTAAAGAGCGCTAGAACTAGAAAATATTGCATGTTTCCAATCTTGATCACGATTCAGGATGATAATCTCCACATGGTTCAAGATCCTTGAAACAAAGAGTAGATAGAAATTTTTATCTGGAGTACATCCAAAGTCTTATTGGCTAAGCAACGTACCAAGTATAAATAATCATGTGATGCGGTAATTTTGTTCTTAATTGTACCATCATGGGTTTATCCCGGCTCAAATGTTCTCATTCATAATTGAATAAAACAGGCATCCAACTCACTACAAGGTTGAGGCCAAACTGTTCCTCTAAATGACATCAAATTACAGGGTTTGTATCATAAACATTTGATGGTTATTGGCTGATCATGTTAATGTTGCACAAGTAAACATGATTTTGTAAAAAGCAAATAGTTAAAGAGCGCTAGCAATGTTTAAAAGAACGGAAACGCGCCTCGAGGCGTTTTCCCTTCGCCTCACGAGGCGTAAGCCTCGAGGCGAACCGAGGCGGAATTAAAAAATAAATATAAAAATTATATATCTTACAAAAAATAAAATACTAAACATCAAACAATGTTTGTATCTTGTTTGTTGACTACATCAACCCCTTCCAAACCTTTCCTAGGTGTGATGTGTGAGAGAAGAATGAGAAATTAGGTCAAATTAAGGAGAAGAATGAGAAAATAGGTCAAATTAAGGAGAACCAGACGCTAATTATGGACTTTTGACCCATTTGAGTTGTGTATTTCGTTAATAAAACGATATACACAGCTCAAATGGGTCAAAAGTCCAGTCAAAAGTCAAAATTTTCCATTTCTACTGCCTCACCGCCTCAGCCCCGCCTCAGCCCGCCTCGACCGCCTCAGCCCTAGTGAGGCGTACGTACCAAAATACCTTGTGAGGCGTACGCCTCAGACTCGTTTTTCTACCGCCTCGCCTCGAGGCGCGCCTCGAGGCGTACGCCTTGACCGTTTTTTTAAACCATGAGCGCTAGAACTAGAAAATATTGCATGTTTCCAATCTTGATCACGATTCAGGATGATAATCTCCACATGGTTCAAGATCCTTGCTTCTGCTAAGAATTTGTATAGTTCTTAGACTATAATGAGATTATACGATTTTCACTATACTTGAGAGTCAAGACCAACTTTGAAATCCCACATCTAATTTATCCGATGTATATGAAGTACCTTTTCATCATCGATGTAATATGTATGTTAACAATAGAAAACGAAGTGTGAACCAATCAAAATTAACAAATATGAACTAGAAGAATCCAATACTACCAACAATTTACGTAAGCTTTGTTATCTGTTAATTCACTTGAAACTGCTCCAAAGCTATTTTTTCTCACTGATAATTGCATCACTATTCCTAATAATTGGTCTGAAACATATTATTCTTTAGTCCAGCCAGCCGCAGATCCAAAGTGTTGAAGGGGAGGGAGCTGTATGACCATGAAGATTCATTAAAAAATGTTTTTTTGGTTAAAGATTTAGCAGAATTTAGGGATTGGGGGCCACTATTCTTTTCAACCGGGAGCACATTTTTTTCTCAACCAGGGGTCTACTTGGAATTATGACTTGTAGATTTAATGAAGAAAACAAAAAGGGTTTTAGACTTTTATGATTAAAAAATTAAACCTTAAAACCCTGCATGCTATACTCGTGACTCCCCTGGACGGCTGAACCCCTGGCCCCGCTGCTGCCGTCTGAGTGTCTGACTTCTTAGTCGTGCAGCCTAATGCCACCGGTGAGTCTCCGGTCGCCGCCGCTGCTGGCTTCTGCAGCGCTGCTTGCTCTTCAGCTGTCATTGTGTTCGCTTCCTCTGTTCCTCACTCCCTTGGCTAGTGGCTTCCATCTTTGAGACTTTGAGAGTTTGTTTGAGTCTTTGACTAAGCAATTGTAAGTTCTTTTTTATCAGCTTATTCAAAGTTTTCTACTTACTTTTAATTTGTTTTTTATGTTAAATTGATTGTTTGTAAGATTGTTTATGTTAACCATTTATTTGTTTATGTGAACCTTTTGTTTGTTTATGTCAATGTGTGTTTGTTTTTGTCAACTTTTTATTTGCTAAATTTCTTTTAGGGGCTATCAGCTATGGAAAAAAAAGATTAAAAAGAAAAGAGTAATATATCTTATCATTTGCTTGTTGCAACCACAATTGTTGAGAGATGTTTTTCGGCACTAAACGTGTAAAGACAAGTTCACGCAATTGTATTGGTGATGAACTATGTTTTTGAGTTATATTTAATGGTTTAAGATTATTTATCATCATGATCTTTTGTTGTTTTTCTTTACCCAGCCCATATTCTGCCCCACTACCGAAAATTCGTGTATTCGCCACCGCTTTAGTTTGATACTAGAAATCCCAAGTAAACCTTTATTCATATATTTGTATTTTCAGCTATTTCATTAGCTGCAGTTATTAAAACCATTAAATATCCTATAAACTAAATACTTAAAAGGTATCTATTCACAGAATCTGACTACTAAAATGGCCCCAGGTAAGTCTAAGTTGCATGATTGTAATTCTTCAACATCTTGAGAACAGCTAATTTAATTCTCTACTCATGGCAAATAGCAAAAATGGCTCTTTATAGTCAATATGTGACAATCTAGCTTTTCCTATGAGATATTACAGCACGGCAAAATATAGGTTCTTACTCATATAAACAATAAATTAACAAATAGCAATTGCTTAAGCAAATTGAATCAACCATACCAAAACAACAGTTCGTTACGATAACTGATCGTGTTCAAAAAACCTGAACTTATGAATCGATTAAAATAATTGAAAAAGCAGGAACAGAAGAATCAAGTATAATCATACCTCTGTAGAAGATCCGGTTGATTAAGAAGACCAGATCCGATGTAAATCGGATAACTCCGATCACCTAAATCAACATCAACGATAGTAGGAGCACCGCTGGAACTCGATTTGCTAGTCTCCATCACCGGAGTCGCGGCCGAAGTAGCCGAAACCTTCATCGGAAGTTTCGCCGGACGGGAGCAAGTAAGAGAAAGAGGACGAATCCGAACAGGATTTTCAGATAGAAAACCTAGACCGTTCTTATTGATATGGTGATTGGTAGGGAGAGAAGGATTGTGTTTGGTAGAGAATGTGGAATAAGAGGCGGACGCCGTCGTCGTCGTCGTTGCCGCCATGGAATTGTTCGATCGGATTGAGAGGTGGTTAGGGTTGGTGGTAGGTAAGAAATCTGGTGGAGCCGTTGCAAATTTGTGAAGTATTTGAAGAAAGGATGGTAGGTGAAGTAACGTTTGGTGGCTGGAGAGGTCACCCTCTCCCTCTTTTGTCGATCACATATTCACATGCTTAATATAAATTATTATTAATTAAAGAAGGGAAATTCTAATGGGTCACCCTCTCCCTCTTTTGCCTATACGACCCCTACACGACCAAAATAGGCCTATACCCCACTTTTTTTTTTTAATTTGAACAAATTTTGATTTTTATATGACGAGTATAGCCCTATAAGCAGAAGCCTATACGTTTCATATAAACTTATACGACCCATATACGATTTGTCTGCCTACTAAAGTTATACTAAGCAAATTTTGATATGTTTGCCTACTAAGCTATACCAAGCGTAGGCTCTATGTATAACAAGACCAAGTTTGGAAACAAATCTCATAGGTGGTGTATAGGGGTCGTATAGGCATATATGGGGCGTATTGTCTTCTGTGTATAGGGCTATACTCGTCATATACGAATCAAAAATTGACCAAGTTTGAAAAAAAAAATAGGTGACGTATAGACCTATACGGGTCGTATAGGACTTTATGGGGCGTATAGGCTTCTGCGTATAAGGCTATACTCACCATATACAAATCAAAATTTGCTTAAGTTTGAAAAAAAGAGGTGACGTATAGTTCTATATGGGTCGTATAGCTCACCCGCCATCAAGAACTGACACATGCAGGTCTGGTTTTTAAGGTTAGGGGCCATGCCCCGTATTGACCTATACGAGGCGTATAGCCTTTGATGTCGTGTCCAAATAGCAAAACTCTGTGTGCCAATAGTAGGCCCCTCAAAGAATTGAACTATTCCTCGACTCTTGAAGGAAAATTTGTTTATGTTCGTTCATTTAATAAGTGAACAAGGAATTTCGTTTGATTAACTAAATGAATGAATATAAACAAAAGTTTTATTTGTTCGAATGTTTTGTAAACGTTTGATAACGTGTTCACAACTTTTTATTCATATGCGTTCTTTTATGTTTCTTCATATTTGTTTATTTATGTCTTGTTCATCAAGGTTTTTTCATATATATAATTTTTATTTTTAATTCTCTCCCTATGTCACTATCATTAAACTTTATATTTATGTATCTTTTAATTTTTAATATTTACTTTATTATACTAATTTTAAACAAGTCAATTACGGCTTCCAATGTCATCACATCGTCGCTCTTATTCTTCCATTCGTTTTGGCTTCCAATATTTATTTTAATTTTTAATATTTACTTTATTATTCTAACTTTTTATACGTTTGACTAGTTATGTATTATGTTAGTGATTAAGAATTTTGTTTTTATTTTCAAATCTATATATGTTTATTTGAGTTTATTTAAGTAATCATATTGGTTTGTGTTCGTTCATATTTGTTTGCGTTCCTTTGTGTTCGTGTGCGTTCGCTTATGAATCTAACAAACGAACACATAACAAACGCATTTCCTTAATGAAAGCAAGAAATTTTGTTCGGTTATGTGTTTATGAACCGTCCATTTGTCCAGTAAATTCTCAACGAACAAACACGAACAAGGACTCATTCAATTCTCTTCATTTACAAACTTACTTCTAATAGCTACGTTACAAGTAGGATTTTACTAGGTATTTTTAGTTTGTTTTTCTTATTTTTTTTCCTGAATAAGGCACCAAATATAATTGGATAATGCATTCTCATTAAACTTTTTCTACAAATTAATCTTAAATAACAAGGTCAAACTATGCAGAATGTTAGTCATAATATTAAACCAGGTCAAACTATGCAGAATAACAAGAATTAGCACACCAAAATGCCTATCTTTTTACTATGTCATAATATTAAACCAGTTCAAACTATGCAGAATATTAGTCATAATAACTAATAAGGTCAACACATTCCAAGCACCCAACCATCGAACCGCACATAACAAGTACTAGACCGTGCCCAAATAATCCCCCTCCAAGCTCACAAAGTCACAAGTGCCTGGAACTCCTTCTGGGTCTCCATGTATTTGTCTGTCAATTACAATGCACCTCAAAATCACACCCTTCTCAATTCTTGATCGCGTTTTAACATTTAAAAAAAAAAAGTTTTCTGCTACTTGATATTGGTAATTACTCATTTTTTTTATTAAAAAGATGAAGGCTTTCAATTGGTCCACACCAACCCTATGTTTTAGTTGGTCCACACCAAAAGAAAACCCTGTGTTTTAGAATCTTATGAACCACTTTATGTATTATGTATGACTTCAACCCCGACAAGGGTGGCTCAATATATTCAGTGACCCAAAGAGAACAAAAAATTCAAGGCCATTTTATGCATTGAATTTGTTTTTGAGGTTTCAATTTGATATTTGAAGATTGTTCAATAAACAAATATGTTATTTATGTAACTTTTATTTAATACATTAAACATCTTTATTATAATAAATAAATTAACTAATCTGTCACGTTTGGTGAGGCATACATCTTTGTTTTCTGACCCTTTCTATTATTAAATCATAATGATTTTAGATAGGAAAATATTTAAAATTTATTCAAATATTTTATTAGAACTTACTAAAACATATAAAAACTATGTAAAAATGAGTTTTTCACATGAAAATTATATTTTTCATGATTATTTTACATGTAATCTCAACTAAATGTTTTTCAAAAGGAAAAATATCAAAATAGACATTTAGCCACCTAACGTAAAAAAGGCGTTGGCTTAGCCGGAAAAAACCAAAGGCTTAGCCAGCGTAGTGCCGGCTAAATGTCCATTTTTTGCCGGATTATCTCCATTTTGGTATTTTTTTTTCCCTTTTTCAAACTCATATGCCTTCAACTTGTGCTGACTGGAGAACAGAATAGACCAGACCAGAAAATACCTAAGAAAGCATCATGACTAATAAACAATGTAAAAAGCTAAAAAAAATCATAGAAAATATAATCAACATAATGATAAAATCATCGACTGAAATTCAAATACTAAAAGAGTATCAAAAGCATTTAAAACGCAAGATCCTTAAAGCATGATGAAAGACAAAATCATCCAAGAAACGGTTTCACTTCAATGGGATAAACCTGGAAGAGTGGGTGGCACCAATACCAGGCCTACCGTGCTTCACAGGCTTGTATGAGATAGAGAACTCTGCAAGGTAGTGACCGATCATCTCAGGCTTGATTTCAATCTGATTGAAAGTCTTCCCGTTGTAGACACCAACCACGCTACCGATCATCTCTGGAACAATGATCATGTTCCTCAGGTGGGTTTTCACAAGCTCTGGCTTCTCACCAGCAGGTGCCTCTCGTTTCTGTCCAAATATTGATACATCAGCAACAATGAAAACTGAATTATAAAACAAAAGTACTTGCAACATTAACAATATGAAGTTTTAAAATCTTGGTTTTAAATGCGTGATGCAGTATTTTAAAAAAAACTAAAATATTAATTATAGATCACAAAATTCATATTGTTAATACTTAAACGTTAAAATATACTTGCAAAACATTTATAATGCATACTTAAACATAATAACACAGTTACAAGTTTAAAACACTAAAAGTTAAACATGCTTAAAAATAAAAGCAGGATATCAAACCAAACATGTGAATTAATTAACAATATTATGTATTTAGGTTATCAAACTAGAGCAGAAAAACATCCGACCCAAAAATTTTAACCAAAAGCCCAAAAGTCGCTTCAACATAATTAAAACCCCTAATCAAGCCTGAAATTAACCTAACAGAGCCTAAACTAGCCCTAAACAAGCCTAAGACATGTCCAAAACCTCTAAAATGGTATTATTATACTATGCGCCTACATTAAAAAAAGCCCTCACTTTTTTGTGCCTTTTAATGAGGCTCCAGTCGAAGTGTATGCCCCATAACAACTATGATTGCGGTCTCATAAAGCCGGTGCTGTTGAAATAGCATTGCATCAAGTGCAGGGTTGAGGACTCAGCACCGCATCAATCATTTTGTGCAGTTAATGTACGCCAAGGTTAAAAGAAAACATAAAATATCATTTTTAAGAGGCCACAAAAGGTATAAACCAAATGCTAATAAGTTAAAATTAGTAATAGAAATAGGCAGATTAAGGTCCTATGATTTCAAAAGAAATGCAAGTAATTTTAATTATATAAAAACCAGTCATGTCTATAAAACAAATTACAAACTATAATCACATAAATTCAATTCTAGGTTTCTACCAAGTTGCAATCAGGAATACCAAAAATCAACAATTGACACAATTTAAACCTCTAGAACTTCAATTTCATCAACTAAATGCACAGAGAATATAATGATTCATTTATAAATATCACAAATCAATGTAACAAAACATATGAATAAAATCATAAAATAGTTGAATAAACATACAGCTTTGCGAAGTTTCTTAATCAACGCCATAGGCTTCCTCTTCAAACCTCTCTGAAACCTACAAACGCACAAATTAAACAGAAATAAAACGCAGATCCACCAAAATCTCCAACAATTTTATACAAAACACGCATTAGTATACCTTCTGCGAGCACGAGCAGTGAAAAGCTTCACAAGCTCATCGGTGGACATATCAAGCAGAGCATCCAAATCGACACCTCTGAAACTGAACTTCTTAAACGTCCTCTTCTTCGGTGCTCCGGCGGTCGCCACATCAACCTCAACTTCCGCCTGCAACAACAATACATCGATGTCAGATCAAATTGTGGACAGTAACTCACCGAGTCGATGATATGAAAGCGAGATCGGAAGTGAATATCACCATTGTCGCGTTGCTGAATCTGCTACGGCTCGGAGGCGACTTGATAAGAAGCTAGGGTTTTCAGAGTTCTAGACGAAGGGTTTGTTGATATTTTTATATGTGCATAACCTTAGGGCTTGGGCCCAGTTTGTTTTCGTAGAATTGGGCTTTCAGTAACATGGGCCTTGTAGGTTTTGTATTTCGTATTTTCTTGATAACTTTATGAATCGTGTAATGAACATTTTCAGATTTAAATATTTCGTGTATACGAAATCAATAATCGGATAATACATAAAGTATATCAAGAACGATTATGAATTTTCTTTATATACTTGTTTCTTTTATTAGAACAAATGAATCATTTATATAAGGATTGAACCATCGCAACGGTTTCTATTGAAACGGTGCAACTCTTCGTTAAAAAAGTACAACATGTGATGGTTATAAGTGTTGATAATTATCAATCATATCAATCAGTAGGAAAACCCATTAGTGGAAACCTAGTTTCTACTAATCGTCCAGTTGCTACAATCATCAGTTGCAACCCCTAAACTAGTGTCATTCTTAGTTGGTTACCACTGTTCAACGGTTGCAATTATTGGTTAGTTGCAACTGCTCATGAGTTGCTAATTGAAACTCCCTTGGTCTAGGGGTTTTGCTGCCGGAAAACTTAGAGGTTCCATTGTACTCAAAATCATAATGATCTTGAAACAAATATGCACTCCACGCCTCATAACAATATATATTCCAGTTCTCATTTGGTATTAAGTAATTCAAGTGAAGTAAAATGAGTATGATGACACTAAATAATGTAATAGAAATATGGGGCACATTCGGTGAAAACAAAGAGAGATGCATTTAACAAAACACAACTTATAAACATCTTAAACTAGCATCTTGAAATCTTCCAAGTACAAATAGGTTAGCACATACAAATTAATATATTTAAGGACATATTAGTAAAAAAAATGTAAATTTAGTTAAACAATTATTTATATTATTATTTTGATAAATAAAATATATAATAGTAAGTGGTTTAAAACACTTTATTACTCTATGCATTCAACAAAATGACTAGTATCTAGTTTTAAAATACATTGTTACGATATTAAATTTTCGATTTTATCGATTACTGACTTCAAATCACGTTGACTTTCGATTCTATCCGGCTTCAAGACATTTTTTTCCACAATGAGTCATCATCGGTTAACAGTTTTTGGTCAGCATAAAGCTCGTATATGGAATCCGCTTCATCATTGATCCCGCTTAATGTTTTCAAGCATTTGATTTCATCCCATTCGACTGGTAGATTGCTATCCCAGATTAATTGCATTTTAAACAAAAGATAAATAAAATTAACAAGTTAAATGATTAACATTATATGTGATTAATCATATATTTATGCTATTACAATCATATCAACTCGAGTTTTTAACAAGTCGATATCTGAAATCGTTAAATAAATAAATAAACAAATAATAATAACATAAACTCACCGTTGGAGGTACTCCAATAACATCGGTGCAATATAGCTTTACACTATCGACAAGACGACAATAATTTGGAAATGCTTTTGCAAATCTTTTATGTGATTTCAGTTGTGAATTTACCCTCACTCCTCTTTTTACTGCTATAGCCCTCCTGCATCATTATAAATACAGATGGTTATGAACATCTTTCGCCATCTCAACTGTTTGATCCAAATATGGTTCCCATGACAATGTCCCATCCATGATCACATTTCTCCCCTCATTTAACGCTGTTACGAGTACAGATGAAGCTGCATCCGTAGATGTTTGATGCACCTATATAAAATGTTACAATATTGGTCTTAAATTGAAATCATTCACATCCAAATTATCATACAAGCCGATCAGTTTATTAACACGAACATATATTTTTATAGTAAACAAGAAACACACTACTATAAAAATGACCATTAGAAACTATCAAAATGTTCGTAAAACGGTCGCACGACAATGTACCAATTCAGAGGTTTGAAGCATGTCATTTTGATAACCCTCGTTTTAGCGCTTGGTAAATCACATCCGTCTCCTTGAAAGCATCGGCTTCCACCACCACCGCGTTTTTCACTGCCCTCGACTAAGACACGCTGCCATAGATAGAATGTGAGCTAAGAAAGTTGATAAATATATACCTTCCTTAGAGCATTCACAACAAGGTCTCTATCTCTGTCTCCATCTCTATTATTCAGAGATTTATTATATTTTGCATCTACATCTTTAAATTTTAGAGTTTAGTAAATAGAGATTTTTCTAAATATAGACATTCATTTTCATCAATCTCTATATTTTACTGAGTGTCCAGGAAAGAGAAAAAAGTGATAAAAATAAGTGTGTGAGAGATAGAGGTAAAGAATGAGATGTGAGAGGTTAAGCCAAATTTAAAGAGTAATTTGAAAAAAAAATATAATATTTAATTAAATTATAGAGATGGAGATAAAGATATTGTTGTGAACGCTCTTATAAATACGGAAATCAAACAAATATTATATATACTCTTTAAGGATTTCTTTGAGCACAGTGCTTTTGCCGACACCCATTCCACCACCCATGAGGAGAAGGACCGGGCTTTTATCGTCATTGTCGTCGCCATCGCCTCTTTCAGGGTTGTTAGATCTCATCACTTTCATTTCCTCCAAAATTGTTGAGAATGCCCTCTTCACTTTTAAGTCCTTTGTAACTCTCTCAATTCTTTGCTTTCTACATATGCATAACATAAAACATCTTTAAATAAATTACTTAATGACAAGAAATATGTATGTTACTTGTAAAGCAGTTGTGAATTTTTTTCATCCGATGGCGGAAACGATGTTATCCGGTGTTGATCAGATACAATGGGAAAGAAAGGGAAGTGGATAGACGACATGGCCGTTTTATGAATCACATTTGAAGTTATAACTATAAACGTTTATTAGTAAATTGGATTTTTAATAATTCAAACTATTGCTTACTGGCTGATAATAATTCATACCGATAATTTAATCAATATCAGTTTTAACTTTTACTTGATGATTTCAATAAATTACGTGTATATATACAAAATCATGTAGTCGACACCCCATTTCATCCTATCCTTCTCTCTTGAATGATGATGATATGGAACATATGACCAAAATCACATGGGTGATCTAATATAATCTTCTCTTTCTTCTTTACACCTCTATTACGTTACGATTTTTAAAGTTTTAAACTCTTTAAACAAATGTATATGTTTCTCTAGCATTTTAAAAAAAAAATATAGACTTCTTAAAATTTTATATTTTAAAACTTATATGGGTTTCCGTCATTTTAAAATAGTTATAAAACTTTTAACAATTATTATTACAGGGTTAATTGCACAAATGGTCCATGATTTGATCAGATTGCATGTTTGACTCACATGTTTTAAAAATTACAAACCTAGCCCTAACGTTTTATGATATGGTTGCGCCTTTAGCCCATGCCGCTAGTATCAGTTAGTTGTTAACGGAAAAATAGCTCATGTGTCATCCACGTGACTTACAATTGCAAACTTAACCCTAAAATTGAGTTAAAATTAGTTAAAATCACTAATGTTTAATTGATTTTTATATTTTTTTACTGTTTTTAACTCATTTTTTGGTTAAATTTGCAATCGTAAGTCACGTAGATGTCCCATTGGCTAATTTTTGGTGAAAAACTAACCTTTATTAACATCAGGACTAAAGACGCAACATGTCACAAACGTTTGTGATAAATTTGCAGTTTTTAAAACCTGTGGGTCAAACGTGTAATTTGATCAAACCACAATGACCATTTATGCCATTAACTCAGTATTATAATTGAAAATTTTAATCCTTTTAATATTTGTAACTAGTTTAGATCTCGTGTATACACATGAGGTGAAAAATATCAATAAATAGAAATTTTAAATCTTTATGTGTATATTTTACAGGTGTAAAAATGTATCATATACTAAGGATATAAAACAAGGGTGGGGTTATGCTAAAAAGCCTAGAAAGTTTAAGAAGGGTAAGAAGAGTTTTCAGCCTTTAGATGATTTGTTTGATGGAGGTGATCAACCATAATAAATTCTCATAATAAGTATTATTACTCAAAAGTTGACACATGTCAGTTTTTCATGGCTTCTTAGCCTTCTTAGGATATAGAGTCTTTTTAGCATAACTTTAACCTATAAAACAAAACTCAAAATATGTAATAACTAATATATAATTAGGATTCGAAAATATATTAAGTACTATTTAATATTTGATTAAAAATAAAAGTTATATAATTACATTTCAAAGTTTTATAAGGGATAATTTAAAATAAATATGTTTTATTAGTATAATTAATATTTTCTTTAAATATATATTATTGTTAAAAGATGGATGTGCAACGAGAAAAAATGATGTGAATGAATGTGGAGACGACACGTGATATGAAAAAACCTTTATTTATTATATAGTATAGATTCCTCTGCCTTAATTTTAGCTAAAATACCGATTGATTAATAGTATTAAATATTAATTATTAAATTAAAATTGTTAAATATAATTATTAATTAACACCTAACATTTTAAATGTCCATTTAATCTCTGCAACGCCATCCATATTTTTAAACGGTCTGTTGGCCAACTTGTTGGATGATTTATTCATGAAATAATATATCCTCACCAAACCTTTAACCACCGGCCTTTTAATATATTGGAAAAGATAATGATTAATGAAATTATATATTTATAAATGTCACATCAAATTATAATATAATATAATAACTAAATTAAATTAAATATATTTTTTTATTATCATATATACTTCATTAATTCGTATATAGCTTATCCACATACGACCTTCCATCCCTACTTAAAGCTCGATCTTCGTTTGTTTAATTTTATACAGCTAGATCCAGAGCTATATTATTTCAAGTTATATATCTAAAACTTGAGCTCGACTTGTGAGAAACGTAAGATAAGAAAATTCACCTTGTAGCGGTTAACACCATGTTTTTAAGCCCCCTCTCTTCGGGTCCATCGCTTAGCACCTTCCACCCAAAAAATAAATAAATTAAGGAGTTTAAATGAACATTTATTCGTAACGTACTAATCCCTTTTGTTAGGTACAAATGATATAAATCACATCTCTAGACGAACGGGCAACACAATGGTTCTAACTTCTAAAGACTTATTCGATGATTCAAGATCGCGACAGCAAGTATATTTTCATACGACGACATTAAAAGTATGAAAATTTGTTGATTTTATTTAAACTTTATTAATTACCTGGTTGATCATAAAAGAAGCTTGGCTCCAATGAAATGCAAAATACCCAAGAATGCAACTTTGAAGCTCTTCAACAAGCTTTTTACACAATGATTCCACTTCTTTTTCTTTTGAAAAATATAAATACATGTTACCTTCAAATGCTTTTGAGCCATTTGCTCAATTCTTGACACTCATTTCCATCCTTAAATCCAAGTTGCCTTGCTGCAAATTCACAAATAACCAAACCATATATCAACAAACTAATTATTACCATTTAAAGAATCAAAATTAGATTTCTAGAAATGGTTGGATTTATGATCTTGTGTACTTTTTTAAGTGCACATTTAAAAGGATATATAACATTATCCTTACTTTTGTATATTTTTAGTTTATAAGCTAACACCAATATTTACCCAATAAAAGTAGAAAAGTTAATCTAAACCATGAGCTAAGCCTAGGGCGGCTTGACTGTAAATGTAGCATCCGACCTCCCGTATCAACAATATTGTCTGCATTGTCACTAGGAGCTCACAGATTTGTTTTTGTCACACATCCCTGAATTACTCTCACCCGAGCACGCTTAATTGTGGAATACTCCTCTCATCCACAACCAATGCGCCCAAAACATATTGTTGTATTTGAGTCAGGGCATTCCATATGAACCCAATATCTCTCCTATGGACAGAGCATAACGTGGAAATTTACTAAGGTGTGACGGTAAAATAACAAGTTTCAGGTCCGTGTTTAACCACACTCAGTTTTTAGGGTTTATTTTTATTAACTTTTCAGGTTTTAACAAAGTAACTGATTATACATTTATACACATCAAAATAGGTTAGTCTCACCGGGAGCATCCTCTCCATCCTTGGGATGAAAGAAAGGTTAATTTATCCTCATCCACCATCCCTAGACCCTACTAATAACGCTACTATGTGTGACATTTAACTGAATATGTTTGTTTGTTTTAACACGGAGATGGTATATTTGGAAAAAGTTTTTCTTTTCATTAAATTTCTCTTCAATTGTAATATGTTTCAGAAACTGTATACAAAAAAATGTTTATATTTGTATTCACACGTGTTAGTATTCGTAAGCAAAAATATATTTTCTTTTTACCAAAAGGGCTCAGTTTTAGAATCCATAAACTTACCAACATAATCAGAAAACTTTTCAGGCCTTCCAACATTGCCGGATCCGGCCACATCTAACCGGGGAACAACACTTTCAGGTTTTCCGGCAAGGATGTTCACCACCTCAAGCCTTCCGTTCCCATCTGCACAAAACTCAGATCATGTGAGTTAGAGAGAGAAAACTAGAGAGAGAGAGAGGGAGTGGACCTCTATCAGGGCCGGTCCCGAGAATCCTCAAAACGTTTTGGGCCCGAGACATATTAAAAAAAGCGGGGCCCATAATATAAACTCATAATGACATAATAAAAAAATACAACAAACGAATAAGGATTAACGATCATACATAAAGAATAATGAATTACGCTGCCAACTGATGTTCTTGCCTCCTTCGTCTTCTGAGTTCCCTACCCGCTCCAGCCCATTTATTTTGTTATTTTTTAATAAGTTTGAAAATCTAGTGGGCCTTCTTTAATTTATAAGTGGGTTAATAGGATAAAAGGGTAATAGAAGTAGTGAGTCTTTTTTAATTTTTAAGTGGGTTAATAAGATGAATGGATAATACAAGTTTGGCCTTTTATAAAAATATATATTATATATAATTTTTTTTAAACTACGGGCCTCTTAGGAGACCGGGCCCCGAACGGTCGCCCTCCCCGCCCCCCTAAGGGCCGCCCCTGACCTCTATGCATGACTGAGTTGTTAAAAGAACCGTCAACGGCCGCCGGAAAATAAAAAGAATCGCCGGAAAATGTAGCTAGACGGAGAAGTAAGTTATTATAAATATCTCATATGAGACATATAAGAAATGAAGATATTTTTTTTATTTTTTTATTATCGTACTCGTAAAATTAATTAATTAATTAATTAAATAAAGGAGAAATGGACTTGTCGTAATTAGTAACTTTTAGTATTATCCAAATAAAGTCATTGTCAATATATATTTAACAAAAAAAAATCAAGAGTGTATTTCAATAAATATTTATTATTTATGTAAATTAATATATAATTATTTAATTATTAATTTAAGAAACAAATTAAACATTTGGGCATAATATTGCATAAGATGAACTAATTAAGATATAAAAAAATATATATATTTGGGCATAACATTATACTCAAAGGAATTAAAAATAAAAGATGTGATTTTGTGAGATCCTAAAGTCTTTAAATATGGTGGCTATGTTTGATACCGTGCGTTGTTGTAGGTAGGCTTTGGCAGTCAAAATTGATTTCTAATCTAACAACTATCAATAATGGCAATAAACAAAGACGAAAATATAAAAAAAAAAAAAAAAAAATTGAAGAAGAAAGGAAAGAGAAGTTGAATTTCAACATATTTTTCATATACAATATAAAAAGTTACTTCACTCGACTTTAAAATGAAATTAATAATACACATAAAATTGAATTAAAAGTTAACATTTTTTTATTGGCGTTTTTTTTTGTCCTAGATAAGGTTTGAACCCACAGTCACAAACACTTAAAAATAGCAAATTATCGAACATCCCTTTGGCCACATACACCCAACAAAAAAATTGATCAATCTTTAACTTTGGGAAAACATTTTATGATGTTGACTTTTCGATTTTCTCGATCACAACTTTCAAATCACGTTGACTTTCTTTTCTATCGGGTTTCAACACATGCTCTTTCCACACCGAGTCATTATCTGTTAACATTTTGTGGTCTGCATAAAGGTCGTATATGGAATCCGCTTCATCATTGATTTCGCTTAACGTTTCCAAACATTTGATTTGATCACGATCGACTAGTAGATTGCTATTGCCATCTTTAAACCCGATTAACTACATTTTAAGCAAAGATAAACAAAATTAACAAGTTAATTGACGAATACAACCAAGAATTTAGTAATTATGATACAAAATGTGATTAATCACATATTCATACTATTATAAATTATAATCATATCAACTCCTATATTCGAGCTTTTAATAATTCAACCTCGAGCAGCTTATCAGCAGCTAGACTCGTTACGCCCATACTCTGATTAAACATAAATAAGTAAACAAATAAAATGTAAACTTACCATTGGAGGGACTCCAATACCATTGGTGCAATAGAGCCTTGCATTGTTAACAAGATGACAATACTTTGGAAATGCATTTGCAAATCTTTTGTGTGATTTCAGTTGTGAATTTATCCTCACTGCTCTTTTTACTCCTATAGCCCTCCTGTACCATTATAAATAAAATACTTATAATATATTTATTTTAAAATACTTTTAGTAATATGAAAAGCACCAAAAGGTTTAAGATCGATCATACATAATTCCTCTAGTGACTGCAAGATAAGGATCACAAACAACACCAACCAACTCAATTCTGTAAGGTTTCATCACTTTATCTCTGTCTTTATCTTTATCTTCTACCTTTTCCCAGTAATCTTCGATGATGGTTCCGTCTTCCAAGACCTTATAGCCGACACCCATACGATACCGATGCTTATGAACACTTCTCGCCATGGCAATTGTTTGCTCCACAAATGGTTCCCATGACAATGTCCCGTCCATGATCACATCTCTCCCGTCATTTAAGGCTGTTACTAGTACGGATGAAGCCGCATCCGTTGATGTTTGATGCACCTATATAAAATGTTCCATTTATAGAGGTCTTAAACTAAAATCATGATACACCCCTATTGGTTTGACATGACCCGATCTTTTTATAGTAAAAAAGAGCCGGCCACGTCGAACTTTATAGACACGAAAAAGGTGATAGTTTACCAATTCGGCGGTTTGAAGCATGTCATTGTGATGGCCCTTTGAGTTAAGGGCTTGATAAATCACATCCGTCTCCTTAAAAGCATCTGCTTCCACTACCACCGCGTTTTCCGCTGCCCCCGACCAAAATGCCCTGCCATATTTTACGTAAAAAATAGAATGTTAGCTAAAAATACGAATGAAAAATAAAGTTGAACCTAACCAGAAAATTCAAAACGTTCGGGATAGGTATTTTGGATATCGGACCGAGCATGAAATTAGGGTAAAAAAAATTCAAAAGTTCGGTTCGGGTATGGTATCAGGTGATACCTGCTTGATTACGTTTAACAACACCGAAACTGAATACATTAGCATATTATATCTTAAAAATATAGTAAATAGCGTTGAAATTGTTAGAAACTTTATATTATTAAAATTTTAGAATTGTTAGCAATGTAGTTAAATATTTTTAATTTGAAGTCCATTTTTAGATAAATTTAAAATTAGATTTCAAATAATGAAACAATAGGAATCTCAACGGATATAACGTTTAACCACATAATATCATACGCGGATATACGCGATACCTACACGTATACCCTCAAATCTGATAAGTATTAAGTAACAGGTACTTCACGAGTGTGAGACTGTGTATGAGACCTGATTTTCTAACCATGTATGGAACTAGGATTACCATTACCCATCTCATACCCGACCCATGATCATCCATCGCTAAGAAAGATAGTAATAACGACTAAATAATACATAAATCAAACAAGTATATTACTCTTTTTTTATTTCTTTGAGAACAGTGCTCTTGCCTGCGCCCATTCCGCCACCCATGAACAGAAGCACGGGGCTACGATCGCAATGAGCAACATGACCCAACACATTTGTGAAGGTGTCACTGCCATCGCCTTTTTTAGGGGTGTTAGATCCTATCACTTTCATTTCCTCCATGATTGTTGCGAATGTCCTCGTCATTTTTAAGTCCTTTGTAACTTTATCAAATCTTTGTTTTCTACATAGACAAAACAATCCAGTTAATAGAGTTAATTGCAAAAATGACCCTTGTGGTTTGCTCAAAATGAACGTTTGGCCCATAGGTTTCAAAAGTTGCAAACTTAACCCTGACGTTTGTGACTTGGTTGCGACTTTAGTCCCTGACGTTAATAACAGTTAGTTTTTAACGGAAAATTAGCCAATGTGCCATCCACATGACTTACAAACTTAACCTTATAAATGAGTTAAGTCAGTAAAAATATGTAAAATACGTCAAAGAACTAGTGTTTTAACTAACTTTTAATAAATTTTTACTGATTTTCTTAATTTTAATTTTTTTTTACAAATTTTAACTCATTTTTAGGGTTAAGTTTGCAATTGTAAGTCACGCGAACTAATTTTTCGTTACTAACTAGTTGTTATTAACATCATGGGCTAAAGGAGCAACTAGGTCACAAACGTTTGAACTAAATTTGTTGTTTTTAAAACTACATGTCAAACTTGCAATTCTCATTCCAATACAAAAGATTAGTCAATCAAATAATAGATAGTAAATGGGTCGACTTGAAAATAAATGAATTAACTAAACAACAAGAGCCGTTTGTGCAGTTAACTCCGGTTAATATAAAACTATCTTTAAATAAATTATTCATAAGTTTCGTGACATAACAATAAATAATTATAAGAAAATATATCGTAAAGTTAAAATAGGGAGGGGGTTAATAATACAATTGTGCGATTAAAATTGTCATAAAACACGATTAAACTAATTATGACGTTTTCCAAATTTAATAATGCAATTGTGTTATTATAACAATAAACAATGCATTCAAATCTATTAATTTATCCATTCTTGTTTTGGAAAGATTTTAAGCCACCCTCTTGAATGCTTGATATGGCCACATGGGTGGTAAATAGAATCTTCTTTCTTTTATTTTTATATTAGTATCTTTATACTCACACAGATAAAAAATATCAATACATACAAAATTTAAATTTTTATTTATATATTTTATAGATATAAAACTATATTACATATATCAAGGTTTTAAAAATACGTTAATTACTAATTAGATTTCAAAATCTTTATAATAAGTATTAATTTAAAATAAATATGTTTTATTTGTATAATTAGTATTTTTTTTAAAATATATTATTATTAAAAGATAGATATGTATTTAATAAGAGAGAAAGACATAAAAAATGATAAAAATAAATATGGAGCTGACAAGTGGCATGAAAAACTTTTATTTATTATATAGTACAGATATAGATTTTTAAAGTCTGAAACTATTTAAATAAATACAATTCACTACCATTTCAAATATAAAGTAAGGTTCAAATATAAACCATCAAGTTATATAAATAGTAAAAAACCTATTCACATAATTTATAAATTATTATTTATTTTAATTATTTACATATTTTATAAATTATTATTTATTTTAATTATGAAAATGGTATTTAAGTATCTACTGCATATGTTGAATATAAATACGAGAATGATGAGTATTACATATACGTAACACATAGTGTTACGTATATGTAATATGTCAACAGAAAAAATAAGAAATTGTTACGTATACGTAACACTATATTATAATTTTCATATCATCCCTATCCGTACATGTATATGTTTATACACATATAAATTATATTTATAAATGTTACATCAACTTTCGATATAAAATCACAAGTCAAAGTATCTTTTTATCATTACGTATATGCTACATTAATTCTAGGCCTTTACCAACAAAAGAACATTCTATCTAGTTATCAAAATGATTTAAACCGAGCTAGCTCGAGCTCGATCCATATAACTTAATAAGCTCTACTAGTTTCGAGCAATATGTCTAAAACTCGAGCTAGACTCGTAAGTAAATTAAGTCAAGAAAAGTCACCTAGTAGCCGTCAAGAACACGTTTTTAAGCCTCCTCTCATCGGATCCATCGTTCAACACCTTCCACCCAAAATTTTTTTTTGGTTAAGTACGAATCATATAAATCACATCTCTAGACGACTAGACGAATGTGCAACATGACGGTTGTAATATATCATCAAAACGACACTAGAAGAACGGAAACTTGTCGATTATATTGAATTTTAATTACCTGGTTGATCATGAGAGAAGCTTGGCTCCAATGAAATGCAAAGTACCCAAGAATGCATCTTTTAAGCTCTTCAACAAGCTTTTTTGATTCCTCTTCTTTTTCGTTAGATAAATAAACATACATGTTCTCATCAAAAGCTTTTGAGCCTCTAGCATATTCTGATGCCAATTTGCTCAACTGTGGACACTCATTTCCATCTTTAAATCCAAGTTGCCTTGCTGCAAATTCACAAATAATCAATATATAGATATTAAAGATCTATGTAGCATACTAAATACTGCGATAACACACACAACAAAATAAATCATTCACTTTTTTTAATATTTGTAATATGATAAAAATGCAATGTTTATTTTGTATATCTTGAAACTAAATATACACACATAATCTACACATATGTATGTAACGATTAAAATTTTAAGAACATAAGAAAAAAATAGTGGCTATACGAACAGAAGCTCGCCTTGAGCTCGTTTATATGAACCCTTAAACGAGCCAAAACTCGGCTCGAGCTTGATTAGTGGAGTAAAATTGAATAATATATTAAATATATAAAAAGTAAAATAAACTATTACTAGGCTCGTTAAGGCTCGCGAGCGTAGACGATCTTTGAAGGAAAAGCTCGAGCTCGGGCTCAAAAATTAAACGAGCCATTATTTAGACTCGGGCTCGTTCAGGCTCGGCTCGTTCAAGCTTTTTATCGATTAGATCTCGAGCCGGCTCACCCCTGTGTATTATTATTATTATTTATTTATTTATTATTATTATTATTATTATTGTTTTTTGCATCTTTAGTTTTAAAAATATAGGCTAACATCTTAACACTAATTAGTTTGGTTTGAGAGTAGAAGGGTGTAAGCTTACCAACATAATCAGAAAACTTTTCAGGCCTTCCAGCACTGCCGGATCCGGTCAAATCTAACCGTGGAACAACACTTTCAGGTTTTCCGGCATGGATGTCCGCCACCTCAACCCTTCCTTCCCCGTCTGCACAAATTAACTCAGTGTTAGAATAGAGAGAGAAAACTATATATATATATATATAGAGAGAGAGAGAGAGAGAGATAGAGAGTGAGGACCTCTGTTCATGTTGTTAAAAAAATAGTCAACGGTCACCGGAAAATGAAAGAATCGCCGGAAAATGGTGTTAGACGGAGAAGTAAGTTATTATCTGCAGTGGATGTGTTTGTTTGTATACATGTGAAAGTCAAACAAGTCTTGTGGGTTTGAGAGATGACTTCCATTATTATAGAAAACATGTGAATCATACTTTTTTTTTTATAAAAATATATTCTTTTATTATGAAACACGTATATTTGATTCTTTTTTATAAAGAAATTCTCGTACTTAGAATGATCCAAAATAAATAAATACTTGATTAGTATACTTCTAAAAAAATGATGAGTAAATTTCAATAAGACTTATTATTTATGTAAGCTAACTTTTTAATTATTAATTTAAAAAATGAAATAATATATATTACAAAAAACAACCTTTATGTATATACAAAATTACATCCGTGTACCTTAATATTCATTAAATACATTATATGGTTTGTATCAAATTATAACATACGTAAGATTTTTCAGTTAGTTTTTTTTAAATGACCCAAAGAACCTTAATATTGTAAAATAAAAAAAAATTAAATATAACCAAAAGTATTGTGGGCCCAACTCCATCGTCTTCATCTCACCGGTAATATCCTAGAATAGTGTAGATCGGTCATTTATATTTCATTTAACTGAAAAATCTAACGTATGTAGTCTAAATGTTATAATTTGATACAAACTATATACATAAAGGGTATCCAACGTAATTAGTGAAAATTAAGGTCCGCAAGTGTAATTTAGTGTATACATAAATGTTGTTTTCTATAATTTACTCTAAAAAAATTATACCAAAAAGAAGAGTTAATTACACAAATGGTCCGTGTGGTATGTCTGTATTATAAGTTTGGTCTTTAACTTTGAAAAATTACACATGTAGTCATTACCGTTCACTCCGTCGTAATACGGGTAGTCTGCACTCAACTCATCGATAAAACTTGCACTATAAGAATATCACATTAATCATCCCTGTAATTAAATCCCAAAGAAAATTAAAATTAAAATATAGGATTTGAGAGATCTTAAAACTTAAAAAATGGTAGCTTGTTTGGTACCGTGCTTATTCGTGGTATGCTTTGAAATAGTAAGTGAATTCTAACAACTATCAATAGCTGGCAACATATTTGCCCATATGTTCGGTGATCCATGGGTCAATAAACAAATATATCCCTAATCTATAAAATTAATAATAAACGTTGATTGCAAGCCTGTGCTTATAGTATTCGTGATCATTAAAAAAAAAGATTGCAAGCAAATCAAAACACATAAGACTCTATTGCTGATGTTAAACAATATCTCATCATTTTCGACCCTTTTAAATACACATTTATATCATCTTGTGTGAGAAAAAAATTATGGTCCCCAAGTTTGAAGAAATAGTTTAAAGAAGTTCACACTCTTAGCCGGACCACATCTTTTGGAACTTTGACTAGGGATGTGCAGAGAGCCGTTCGGTTCGGTTTTGAGTCATAACCTAACCGGAACCGAAATTTTCGGTTATTGGATGATGTAACCAATCGGTTTTTTAGCATGGTTCGGTTTGGTTAACCACTAACGAATATGGGTCCAAAATTTTTAGACCTGATAAAAACTTGCATTAAATAATGAATTTGGACATGAAATTTTGGGTTTGAAAATTTAATTAACCACTAGTTAGTGGAGGTTTGAGCTTGTATTTTTGGGGTTTACCTTTTAAAGATTGAATCGATATAAAAAATTCAAAGCAAAATAAACGAACACACAAATAACTCTTATGATTAAACCCTACTTGCTTGTAATCTATATATAGAGTAACCCAAACTTGGTAAACAAGAAAACATAATTAACCCTAATTATCCCTTAGTGGGCTACCACCCTCCCTTGGACAATTCGGGCCGCCCCTCACAGGCTCACTTGGAAATTATCGGGCCTTCATTCACCCCCTTAATTTCTGAGTCATGATTAGGGAGGTCTTCAACTCCAAGCAATTCACGCATCTCCTTGAACTTGATTCGTGTGAGTGCTTTCGTGAGTATGTCGGCTTTTTGAACTTTACCACTAACGTGTTTGACTTCAATCTCGTCATCTTCAACACATTCCCAGATAAAATGAAACCAGGATTTAATGTGTTTTGTCCGACCGTGAAAAACAGGATTCTTTACAAGAGCTATAGTAGACGTATTATCAACTTTCAACACGACCTTCTTCAATGGCTCTCCAATGATCTCTCCCAATAATTCGCGAAGCCACACAGCTTGACACGCCGATGCGGAGGCTGCCATGTACTCGGCCTCACATGAAGATAGAGCAACGATGGGTTGTTTTTGCATACACCATGCCACGGGTGAAGACCCGTAATAGAAAACATAACACGTGGTACTCCGTCCATCATCTTCGTCCACGTTGTGACTACTATCACTATATCCGACCAATTCTCTTGACCCGTTACGTTCATATCTTAACCCGTAACTTGCAGTTCCTTGAACATACCTTAGAATGTGTTTTATTGTAACCCATATGGTTCTCTCGGACTTTGCGTGTATCGACTCATGACCCCGACTGAATACGACAAGTCGGATCGTGTATGGAGCAAATACCTCAAACATCCAACAATTTTGCGATAAGCCGTTGCATCAATCTCCTTTTCGTTCTCGGCTTTGCAAAATTTCAAACCAAACTCCATTGGAACTTGAGTCGGGTTACATGTGTTCAGACCTGTCTCTGATAAAATCTTCCGTGCATATCCTCCTTGACTAATCGTTATCCCGGAATCACTTTTAGTGACCTCGATTCCTAGATAATAAGTCAACTTTCCAAGATCGGACATCTCAAACTTAGCCGACATGCCTCGTTTGAACTCGAGAATGATACTCGAACTCGTCCCGGTCACGAATAAATCATCGACATACACTGCAATAATGAGAAAATGTTTACCTCCGGTCTTCCGGTATACAGATTGTTCTCTCTTGCATTTTTCAAACTTCATATCTTTCAAAATCATATCAAGTTTCGTGTTTCATGCTCTCGGTGCTTGCCTCAACCCATATAATGCCTTAGAGAGTAGGTAAACTTTGTGCCCTTTACTTTTTTCTTCGAAACCCTCTAGTTGAGACACGTAAACAGTTTCTTTCAACTCCTCGTGTAAAAACGCGGTTTTTACATCAAGGTGATGTATTTCCCAACCATACGCAGCGACAAAGGCTATCAGCAATCGAATGGTCTCGATCCTAGCCACGGGCGCGAATACCTCCTCAAAATCGACTCCAGGTTGTTGTACGTAACCATTTGCCACTAATCGAGCTTTGTGTTTGTTAACCGATCCATCCGCATTTTTCTTGACTTTGAAAACCCACTTTAATCCTATGGGTTTTACCCCATTCTGTTTATCGACCAAAGTCCATGTTTGGTTTTTAATGATAGAATCGATTTCGGCACTCATTGCTTTTATCCATTCCTTCGATTTTTTTTGCTTCGAGATAGCTCCCTGGTTCGTCATTAATTGCTAGCAATACATGTTCACAATTATCATACGAAAGCAAAACATAATCGTTAAGGTGTCTCGGTGGTACTGTTACACGATTTGAACTCCTCAAATCGGTTTGGACTGCCTGCTGGGCTGGAACAGACCCGTCGGAATGGGTTTCAGAATGGGCCATAGTTGGGCTTCCTATCGGGCTTTTTTGGGCTTCTTCGGAACCCGAGAATGTGCTGGCAGAATATGGGCTTTGAGGCCCGTTAGCAGTGTTTCCATTCGACGAACTAGACCCGTTATCTGTTGAATTGGGCTCTGGATTTGGCTCGGTTGGGTTAATTGGACCATTTATGATGTCGACATACTTTCCCCACACCATTTCAAACACACATGGTTCCCTTTCTTCGGTCTCGTTTGTCTTTGCCCAATTCCATCCGACCCGTTCATCAAAAACTACATCCCGGCTTACAACAATCTTTCGGGTCGTAGGATTGCAAAGCCGGTAGGCCTTAGAACCTGGCTCGGTTCCAAGATGCACGAGTGGTCTTGAACGGTCATCCAACTTCTTCACATTAACCCCTTCAACTTTTGCGTATGCTTTACATCCAAACACTCGTAAGTGCTCGAGACTTGGTTTATTTTTTCTTGAAGGTCTCGTACGATGTTTGACTCTTTAAAGCCTTTGTTGGTACCCGGTTGATGAGGCATATTGAGTGGCGGACCGCTTCACCCCACATATAATTCGGTACACCCATAGCCTTGAGTATACTTCTTGTCATCTCCATTAGGGTTCGGTTTCGGTGTTCAACAACGCCATTTTGTTGAGGCGTGTAGGGAGCCGTCAACTGTCGAGTAATCCACTTTCTTCACAGAACCGATGAAAAGCTGATCAAGTGAACTCTCCTCCCCTATCGGTTCGGAGAGTTGTGATAATCGATC
Source organism: Smallanthus sonchifolius (assembly GCA_023525975.1). Taxonomy (NCBI): domain Eukaryota; kingdom Viridiplantae; phylum Streptophyta; class Magnoliopsida; order Asterales; family Asteraceae; genus Smallanthus; species Smallanthus sonchifolius. The sequence goes on from CM042042.1 coordinate 2,284,844, forward strand.
CGGTTTTGTTCTCGACTAACGCTTTGAACCGTTTGAATCTTTCGAACGCTTCACACTTTTCTTTTAGCAATAGGGACCACATGTACCTAGAAAAATCATCGATTAACACGAAAATATAACGGTTACTTCCAAGTGTGGGCGGTGTGATCGTCCCGCATAAGTCTCCATGAATTAATTCCAAAACTCGCGAGGACCGATAAGATGCACTTGCTAAAAATGGGTTTCGGGGTTGCTTCCCGACCAAACACGATTCACATAACTCGTTCTCGTGTATAATATCCGGTAACTCGTACACCATTTTCTTCTTGCCCATCATCTTCATTGACTCGAAGTTGATGTGCCCTAACCGGGCATGTCAACGCCATGCATCATCACCGAATTTGGCTTGAAGGCAAGCCGGATTCCCGACATTCAACCGAATCTTATAAAGTCAGTTTGGAGATCGAGTAACCTGCATCAATAGAACCCCGCTACTATCGAACATGGTCAAGTGCTCGCCCTTCATTCTTACATCACACCCGGATTCGGTTTCTTGACCAAGGCTAATGATGTTACTCTTGAGCTCGGGTATAAAATAAACTTCGGTCAACAACCTTTGACCACCCGTTTTTCCTTGAAACAATATCAATCCCTTGCCTCGGATCTCAACACATGAGCCGTCACCGAATCTGACCTTTCCAGTAATCCTTTCGTTTAGCTCCGATAAAAATAGTCGATTACCCGTCATGTGATTACTAGCCCCGTTGTCTAAATACCACGTATCGGTCTCCACCGTATTGGTTTCGAACCACTTAGGTATTAGACTGTCTTCATTCAAGAAGACTACTTCGTGCATGTAAAAAGCCTTGTCAGATTCTTGGGTCTCGGCTTCGTGGGCTTCGTGTTGCTTACCACCACGTCTGTCGGGGCACGTCGATGCAAAGTGAGACACCTTGTCACATCGGTAGCAAATGACCTTTGATCGATTTTTCTTGACTTTCTCTTTATCCTCCTTTTGGTTTGATTGATCACCAGTCAGTTGGGTTCTTTCTTGGCCACTACCCCGACCTCGACCACGCCCTCGGTTCCCCCGTCCACGAGACCGACCTCCTTTGTTTCCCCTGTGATTGTTTGAATCAAAACTTGAATATAATAAGTTATTCTGATTACCTAAGCCTGAACGAATCTACTCATCCTCGATTCGTTCCTCGTAGGCTTTTAACCGCCCGACAACGTCTTCATATGCTGTAGTTTTAAGATCTAAGATCTGTTCGAGGGATGCAACAAGCTGAATAAACTTCGCCCTTATAAAACTGTTGAGAAGTTTCTTTATTAACTTTGACTCCTCGATAACCCGACCCAAGGCCACAGATTTTGAGGCTAGTCCGGACAACTTACCAGAATAGTCATCCATTGATTCTGATTCTTTCATCCATAATCGATCGAACTCCGACTCCAACGTTTGCAATCTTGCTTCTCTAACTCGCTCGGCTCCGACATGGCGAGTGTTGATCGAATCCCATATCTTTTTGGATGTTTCTTGATCACCAAGTTGCATGATCAAGGATTCCGACACTGATTGGTATAACAACCCCATTGCTAGGTCGTTTTTCTCAGCATCGATTGAGCCCGGGTCGATCACTGCCCATACTTTGTGGATTCGAAGAACAGTTTTCATTCGAAGAGCCCACACACTGTAGTTCGTGGGTGAAAGCATCAGGCATTGAACAGATGACGACCCATATTCCTTCCCCTTCAGCGGCGTTGCTACTTCTCCCATCGACTTCTTCCTTTTAGAATACGTTAACGGTGTCGTTGGCTCCGTTGCGTGACTCGGCCATGATCAAACCTGATTGTTCAATCACTTGCTTGGTCAATAAGGAGACGCGGCCCGGCTCTTGGCGGCAATCACAGGTTTAGTGCTTTGGTTCTCGAGCGTAGCTCTGATACCAATTCAAAGAATGAATCGATATTAAGAACTCAAAGCAAAATAAAGAACACATAATTTAGAGAAAACTCGCATTTATTATACTAGGAAAATATAACTCAAAAACCCTAATACAATAACTCTCATGATTAAACCTTACTTGGTTGTAATCTATATATAGAGTAACCCAAACTTGGCAAGCAAGAAAACATAATTAACCCTAATTATCCCTTACTAGGCTACCACCCTATCACACCCCCAATTTCAACTAACGGAGTATTACCGTTTGGGAAGTGACAAACCAGGATCTCAGACACTAGTTACATTGAACGACTCTACATGGGACTCAAAATGAAAACATCTTTTAAATCAGAGTATCAATGCGGAAGCGTAAAGAAAGTAAATGCGCAAAATACACGCGCCCAAAACCAAAGTCCAAAAGTCTCAAAAGTCCAAACCACACAACCAAACAAAGTACAATATAATAATTCAACCAAACATAAATAGACACAAAGCAAAGCAGTTGAATCCCATGCATGCCCTAACGTGCACCTGTGTCTTAGCTTAGCGTCCTGAGAAAACATGTAAGAAAAAGTGTCAACACGAGGTTGGTGAGTTCACAGGTTTCAATATATAAATAAACGTTTACCAGATTTATTGTACAATCAACATATATACCAAATGAGTAGCTAACCCATGTTCATGTTTGCTATTACGCTCGCAACCGTAAACTGACTGTTTGTATTGCCTCCCACCAGATCTATCAACCACGGTGCACGTTTAGGTCAATATTGCACCCGTTCGATATCCAATCGTGTTAGCGCGACTAACGCGGGTGAGGTTTGTCAAACACAGTAGTACTACCCAACATACCTCGCTATATTCATATTTAAACGGTTCGATGTGAGGACTTTCATGATAGAGTTTACGCATAGTCATAACAATTGATATAAAATGAAGTACAAAAATCAAAAGAGTTTGTATCATGTTTTCTCCCCCAGCTTAAAAGCAGTAAAAAGGGGCCGTGAAAACTCACCTGCTTGGCGTTGAAAGTAGTTCACACTAGAAGTAAGTTTGGAACCACGAGTGTAAGTCTCAAATGACTTACGAATTTCCTAAAATTATAAATATATAAATTAGGTATGATAATGGGAATTGTGACTGTGACACGGAAAGAACGTCTTAAAGAACCGCTCTAACAAACGAGAGTGGACGAACGCGTCCACGGGTTTAGGAATTACTTTACGCGACGAATGACATAAATAATAATAATATATATACGAGTGGTTAACATAACTAATTATTATTTAGTCTTGATTGTTTCACGGTGTTATAGAAATGACTTGAAATAATATAATATATATATATATATATATATATATATATATATATATATTATTTAATAATACAGGTCACAATTTGAAAATAATATAACATATTATTTTACACGCGTTTACGGTTTAAAAATAATATAAATGTATTATTTTTACTTATTAATAATAAAAATGTACAATTTATAAAAATGATTATAATTTATAAAATTAAACAAAATATTTAAATCCCGAGCCTATGGGTTGTTTTCCGGTTTAAAACCCATTTATACAATGATACAATAATAAAATATTTGATTTTTATTAATTTAATATTCCAGAAAAATTGTTTAAAAAGAATGTGGGAGCCCGGTCTCGAACCCGGGTCTCCTCCCTATTAGCATCATGACTTAACCATCTCGGCCGCTAGGCTATCGCGACATAACCCAGACCGAGTCGCTTTTAATCATGTGTTACCGAGAGCCCCCCTTCCTAAATCGAACCGCGATCGAACCCAATCCCAAAAACCCTCGAATTCGATTTCGATTGACACCAAAGACATAGGGGTTTTGTTTATCGAGTATATACGAATCTGTAGGTAAAATTAATTGCAAAAACATCACGTTTTGAATCGTTTAATTACATATTAAAAAGCCGAAACTCTAGAATGTGAACCCAAAATCAATTCGATCAAATCTGATAATGTTAATTATTGAAATCATAGGGCTTTCGCTATATAAAGGATTTCGAATCTATTGATATAAATTAATTGCATTAAGAACGTGTCTAGATTAGGATTTGATTAAATCGGTTTGTGATGAACCCTAGGTTCTGGATTTTTATAAATTCGATGTTCAAAGATTAAATTAGCCTAGGGGTTTTAATAAACAAAGAATTTCGAACATGACAGTGTGATTGAATTTGATGGAGGTTGAGTTTAGGGTCGAAAGCCCCAAATCGTATATGAACGAACCCTAGATTACTGTTCTTGTTAAGACCGATGTTGTAAGCCCTAATTGACACAGGGCTTTCCATTAGGAAGTAAAAAAACGAAGGTGTAGATGTAAATCTTTACCAGAATCGAGTTGCAATTGATGGAGATTGAGTAAAATAGGTCCGATGGTGACTTGATCGTTCTCCGGCAACACCTGCTGTGACTCCGGCCAAGCTTGTGTGTGTAAAAGTTTCTCTGAGACTCGTACGACGTGTGCAGGGGTTCAATTACGAGGAAAGTAAAAGAATTGATGCGCATTTGATAGAAGTCGAAGAAGGTATCGACGGTTATGAGTTGAATACTCATAATTGAGTTTAATTCAATTAAAGCCGGTGTTTAACACCTCAATGATTATCGAAACTGTTAAAGTCGCTTGTATCAATTACAAGTTTAAACTGATTTCGGTTATAAAATACGAATTTGGATTAAATTTGAATCAAATTTGCAAGGTTTGACTTTTTAAAAGTCAATCAAGAACAAGAACAAGAACTTCCAAGTTTTGACTTTCAGAGTCAACTTAAATGAAATTGAGTGAAATACAATTTAATCCCTGTAGTTTGAATTCGGATATTGATAGGATTAGTCCTTGGGGTTAGATTTGCTTAACGGGGTTAAGTTTTTAATAAGAAACTTAACGGAATGGTTAACGGGGTTAGGTTTCTAACAGCAAGTTAACGGAATTTACTAACTGAGTTAACCCGAAAAGTCGGGTTGTCACACACCCTCCCTTGGACAATCCGGGCCGCCCCTCACAGGCTCACTTGGAAATTACCGGGCCTTCAACCTTAAGTTAGTAGACTTCTTTTTAACGTGAAACCACAACACTTAACAATTGAGTTTATTACACGGATGGTCCCTGTAGTTTGCACAAACTGCAAGTATAGTTTCCAAGATTGAAAAACTACACCGATGGTCTACAAGTTTGTCAAAATGTAACATCGGTGGTCCCTGGAGTGGATAGACGTTAAGTTTCTATGTTAAGTAGGTGAGAAATGACCAAATTACTCCTAACATTAAATAAACAAAAACAAAACTCTGAATATAGTGTCAAACCAAGTCAACTGAAGTTTCTTTTATTAAATGTTAAATAGCAAGTTTGTCAAAGTTCAGGGGGGCTATTTGCTTAATGGCTAAAGTTGAAGGATTGAAGTTGCTAATGTGATTCTTAGTTTGTTAATCGTTGGTTACTAGGTGGGGTTAGGTCTGCTTATTGTTCATTCTGTTGTTTCTTCGTTTTGTAATTTTTCTTGTAATTCCTTTGAATTCAATCTTGAATAAGAAAGTAATCGTTTGGTGTTAGCTTCTGATTTCAATTCAATTTGATTTATCTTATTTTGCTTGGAGTGATAGATTCCGCATTTACGTTCACAAAAACAATAATCATAATCATGTGGGACCCAACCTTTAATATTTAAAAACTCTTACACATGGGACCCACCCTTCAGCTTTAAAATCCCCCACCCCCACACTCACCGGCCATCTTCTCCGACCATCACCATCAGTGCCGACAACCACCATCGTCGGAAACTCCAAACTCAACTCTCTATAAGGACCATGCATCCCATATCTTTCTTCTCCAATGTTGCAAGTTCGTCACCATTAATGGTAATTTCCGGTGGTGGGTTGTTCGACGGAATATTAAATGAAAACGTAGAAAGCTCGGTAGTCATGATCTCTAATTGGCCATGATCTCTAACCGGCAGTCAAATCTCTAAAAATGCAGAAAGCTCAGTGCTAGGGTTTCAAACCCGTTTTCCCGGCATAGGACGGCGACGCAGTCTGGGGTTCCAGTGGGTCACATTTTTCAGATGACCTTAGATAGTTAGATGGATGCACAGGACGGTGGTGGTGGAGCCTAGATGGTACTTATTTTATTGTTTATTTTTGTTTCTTGTTATTAACTTTATTTATTTGATTGTTTAACTAAGTTAAAAATGTTTTTTATTAATTCTTGACCCGACCCGTTTTGGCCTGACCCAAATTTTTCCCCGAATAAAAAATTCCTGAATCCGAGAAGAAGACAAACTCTTGATGAGAGAAAAGAGATGATACGGATGGTTGCCAACAACTCTGTTGAGTATGCAAAGGTGGTGGAGGCTTTAAAAATGGAACCATACGATGAACATGTATGGTTGAACGAGGAAGGCTTTCCGTGTGTGATTACAATTATGAGATATGATTTAATTAGGTTTTTCCTTGTAATTATTCTTATTGTATCCTATATAAATAGTTGATTAATATTACATAATTTTTACAATATTTTCATTATTCTATAATCATCGGCATTTTGAGATGTTTTTATGGGTTTTACAACTATTCTTTCCTAGAGTACAATTCAACCTAAGAAACAACAAACAATAGTCAACGGCTCAACTCAAGTCTTCATTTCTTTCTAAGAATATCATTCAAACTTTCTAAAAATCCCAAATTTTAAAAAGAAGTTCAAATGAATATCAATAAGTTCATCTTTGACAGTCTGAGGTTAAGCAGACTACTTTGGAAAAAGGTTAGGTTCGACTTTCATTGGTCAAACCTAACCTAGGCTCATTTTCTCAAATGGTTTGTTTGTTTTTCTAGTAAAAATTATTAAAAAATAAAACATGACAAAGCAAAAGGGTAGAAGGCAGTATGATATTCTACGTGGACTAACGGCTTGTGTTTAAAGCCATTTGTTAGGCCGTTCGGTGTAGAGGTGCACAAAACGGTTTTTTAACCCAAACCGGTTCAAAACCGAACCGGACCGGTTTGAGAGGGTGCGTTGACCAGGTTTGAAACCAGTTTTTAAGGGGTTTCTGACCGGTTCGGTTCGGTTCGGGTTAAACCGGTTTCAATGTATAGGTTTTAAACCGTTTTCAAACAGGCGGTTTGAACCAGTTTGGTCTAAACCGATTCACAATCGGTTTGGGTATAGGTTTAAAACCCGTTTTTTTTGTGCATCTCTAGTTCGGTGTACTCACCTTGCACCCCTTGATGAGGCAGAGGGGGAAGAATGGTGAGTTTGTTTTGCATTTTCGTAGAGCCGCCTTAGGTGCACAAACAGGTCATGCAAGTTGATGCCAATGACCGCACGACAACAGGGACAAACAAGAACCATAACCCGACCAAACAAAAAATCAAACTAGATGTTTCATAAGTCTTACAAGTAGAACCGAATCGACTCCTTGTGAGCATACAAAAGCAAATAAGTATAAACATTTTATCATAACTACTTAGGCAATGCAAGAGTCGAGTCTTACTTTCTTTTGTGGTCACGAGACGTACCCTTTGAAGTGCTAGTAATATGCATAGCCGTGTCTTCTTCATCTTGACTATCACCATCATAAGTCTCGGTTTTCTCACTTGACTCTTCTTCGTTGTCATGTGATTTTGCATGATCTGATGACACCCGGTCTCTGAGCTCTCTCAGTTTTGCTTTCTTCGAGTTTAACACTCCAAGAAACTGCAAATTTAAATATGTTAAATTGCACAAGATAGGATCATAATGTTGATTGAGGAGCATAAACAAACACAAAAGTCTACTTTTGAGGTGTGCCTAAATTGCCACAGATCACATTTCAAATTCTTCCTAACTTGTAACGTGAGACGGACATACTACAGAAAAGAAGTAATACAGGCCAACCCGATCCTTCTGACACGTATTGAAATGTTGCCCTTTTTAACTGTTACCCAACCCATGTGACCCGCATATTACACTTCTAAGCTCTAGAATCGCCAACCTTGTAATAATAAAAAAATAAAAAAAACAGTGAGCATGAAAGCATGCAGCATGGAGATAATTTTCCCCTAAAATTAGCCTCATATAGAACAGTAAATCTGAATATTTTGTTTTCGTTCTGAATAGCTGACAAAGGCACACGAATTTATGTCATAGGGTGTTTTTTTCGCCTGAGAGGAAGACACAAAGACCAGAAGTTGATACAAAGTAAAAGGTATAGAGAAACAAGTTGGAACATGAAGATATAAGTATAGTGTTACACTATTGTCAACAGTGTTGTAAAAATCGCTAGGCGCTAGTCGGGCGGTGGGGTAGGGCCTAGGCCTAGGCGGGATTAATCGGGGCCTAGGCGGGATTAATCGGATTATAATTTCTATATGTAATTTTCAGTTTTTTATATATATACACACATTTTTATATGTAATTTTTATAAAAATGTTCATTTTTAAACCACACCAAAGGTTTTCGCCGGAATTTGGCCGGAAAGTTCAGGTTTTCGCCGGAAATTTCAGGTTTTCGCCGGAATGTTCTCCGGAATGTTCACCGGAATCTGGCCGCCTAGGCCCGCCTAGGACCGCCTAAGCCGCCTAGGCCCAAAATTCCTCCTTAGCCTGGCGCCTAGCGATTAATTGGCGCCTAGGCGCGAATTTTACAACACTGATTGTCAATTAAAATTTTAGTGTTACATATATCAATGAAAGTAAGCTTCCCCTATGTCACTTATAATTATATTGTTACACTGTAAACTTGTCATAATTAATTGCTTTTTATTTATCAATGATTATCTCGAGTGAAATATAATAAGGAATGAAGTTGGTCCTAAATAAGAATGCATGAAAGGATATTATTTAGCCTGCCAAGCTTTGAAGAAAAGAAAAGGGCTTACTCTTTGGCAAATGATTTTTGCTTTTGGTTTTAGACAGAACTACATGGATTTTAGATTCTGTAAATCGTTTAAGCAAGTAATTAAATCCTCTTTGTAATTATTCAGAAGTTCAATTGAAATTCAGTGGCAATTCTAAACTTCCTTGATATAGTTCTTCGAGTAATCACCAAATTTTAGTTAATCAAATGAGTGTCACGTAAAACGTTTTTCCATCAAATTTCACATCTATAAGTCTCTTTCAAGAACTGAAACTTTTGAGAAATTAGATAAAATTATTAGAAAGACATGCCAGTAGTTACTTGCCGTCTTGCCATTAACATATAAAATTTATATGATTCGACTAACAAAATCATTTGTTTTGGGGCATTTAGATAATACTGTAGTGTTCACCTTAGAATAAATTTTAGTTTCAAACTCTGCCTTCTCATTCTGGAACTTCTCACTTTGTTCAAGACACTTCTCAGCTTCCGTTTTCAGTTTCTCATTTGACTTTGTTTTCATGACAACTTCCTCCTGTTTTGTTAAAAGAAAAAAAAGAACATCAACGAATGAGGTAAATAGACAGAAATATTAGCATGCCAAGTAACTTAATAAGAACATTAACGAGTAATTTGTAAAATAAATAGATAACAGATTGTGGATTTGGATAAAAAGTTTATAAGTTTCAGTTACACAGGCATAGTAAAGAACTTGGATATATCAATCAAAATAACGAACTGTTTAATCTTACACTTAGGCGTATGTTAGCATCCATCAGGAAATCCAAGATTCCTGCAGTTATCTTCTTACTGTTTTCAGCTGGTTTAAACTTCCATCGCCACTCTAGCTTTGTACCTTCTTTTTCAAAAGACCATGATAACTGCAAAGAATTTAGCACCACAAGGTTTTCAGAGAAGAGTTAAAAACATTGATGTGGCTCAAAGTATAAAACTCTCAAGTCCTTTTGGAGATAAAAAGATCAAATGACAAAAGAAGGGTATGAACAGTGCTCAAGACTTTCTGTTCTGCAGCTTATGCTGAAATTTTAACAATTGAGCTGCCACAACACACAATAAGCCAGATATGGAAGCTTAAGATTCCCTATCAAATTATTCTCTGGTTAAATAGAGATGTTTTATATCATTGACTTGTCTAAATGGCTTTAACCACTGATCCGGTCTGAGGTTTGGTGGTTCAGTGGCGAAAAAGAAGAGATAACATTTGAGTTCGTAGAATTCCCACTCAATGGTTCAGTTCAGCCAAAAAAAATCGAACTTCGCCATTCTGCAAACGCTTTTCGACAAAAATATCAACATTCTTCTATCCATCTTGCTCAAATTCATCAAAATAGAATTCCAAGAATTTGCAAAAGAAAATTAGGAGAAAACCTTCAAAAACAATTACATAACGGATCATTATCTACAGTATGTATCCCTTAAAGATGAGCTCAAAGCCTCAAAGCAATTGCCTGATAATTGATCTGTAAGCCTTAACCTTTTTTCCCCCTTCATCAATAGAAGGGAAGAGTAGGCAAGTTCACAAATGACAAGGAATCTAGCAAACCATCAACTGAAAGATAAACAGTACAGACTAGAGGCTCAGATGTCTGAATGCAAAACGAAAATGCTAAACGCTGAATCCCCTAAACCAATTAGATAAAACTTTTGTATCCAGTAATTCATTAAGCAAGAATCTTTGATGTTTTCTTGGTGTGCTTCTAATCCAAATTCCCATGGTAAAAAGTGTCTTATTAACAAAGCTTGGTAACACTAACATGTGAAACCTTTTTATACAAACACATCAATAATGATGAATAATGAAAACCCCCGTAAGGTATCGTATACTATTGATAAACTATTTATAGAAGTACAACGAGGATAATTACAAACGAAACTTAATCAAACTATATCTCCTAATTATGGTAAAGGTTTCAACAATAAACCCTAACTAATATTCTCTCTAATATATAATTCTACAAACCTACCATACTTGTTCATTTATCATTTTAAACCTTATAGCAACTTCTTATTCTTACATGCTTCCCCAGATTCAATTATTTTGACACTCAATAATCAGAAATCAGAAGCATAATAACTTATTACTCAAAACACTCAATAATCAGAAAATATAAAAAAGTACCTACTCTTTTAAAGCCTCCTCCAGCATCTGCGAATCCGTACACCGAACCAGGTTGTTGAAACCCTAGATATCGCTCCGACATATCGATGTACTCGGACACCGGTTGATCCCAATTAGACGCTCTCTCTTTGACCTCCTCTTCCGATGCTGCAAAAAAACCAAGGAAAATTGATATCAACGGTGTTTTAGGTTAAAACGAACATTAATTGATAATCGGATTGAAATAGTAAGTGATACCGTTGCAAGTCCAGGCATCTAGGCCGTCGGTGATGGAGAGATTGAAGTGAGAAGGAAACCAGGTACCTTTGATGAAAAATGGTTGGGGATTTTGGGGGATTTGGAGTTTTAAGCATGTGTGTCTCGTTGAATCCATGGCGGATTAGTTTGAAGTTTTGTGCGTGCTTGGGAAGGAGAAGGGAGGGTTTATTTAATCCCGCCTCAGATCTTTTCAAATGAGAGATAAATGGTGGTCATACGGTTACATAACACTTTATGTCTCATGATTAAAACAATAGATACAATAGTGGTGCACATCCGGACCGGTTCATGATCCGAAACCGAAAACATAACTGGTTTGGGTGAAATCGGTTCGGTTTCGATTAACATATATGTCTATATCCGTCAACATTTTTGACTTTTTAGATAAATGGGTTAGATGTTCAAGTAACAAGATTTTAAGTATTTTCGGATTGGGATTGATGAATATAACAAATAAATATATGCAGCGTGTTTGGTTTAACGATTCACATCCTATTAACCTGGCACGATTGTCACCCATATCCATCCTCTTTAGATGGCATCAAACATTACATTTTAGAGTAATAATAACAAAAGTTTTCTTTCTAACCAAATTTTTAATATTTACATTATTATGAATTTATGTATATAACTATGAAATGTAGGGGTGTAAACGAGGCGTGAGCTCTATTCGTTTCAAGCTTTATGTTTAAAGCTCAAAGTCCGACTCATTAATAATTATCAAGCTCGAGATCAGGCTCATATACTATTTATTAAATATTTTATTATATATATATATAATTATTGGGGAAAGATCATAAGAAAACTCAATGTTCATGAGAAAACCAAAAAACTACTTATTTAAGGTAAAAAAAATCATAACTCAAAAAATAAATCAAAAACTAAAAAACTGCTTCGGAGCCCTTATTTCCCACGTCGTCCTCGTTCAGAAAAAAGAAAAAAAAGTAGTGGGTTTAGCTTTTGGGTTTAGTTTTTTGGGTTTAGTTTAGCTTTAATATTAGGTTTTTGGAGGGGTGGGGGTTTAGGTTTTTGGGGGGTGGGTGAGGGGGTAGGTGGGGTGGGGGTGGGGGGTTTAGGTTTTTGGGGGTGGGTTAAGCTTTTTGGTTTAGTTTTTGGGTTTAGTTTAGGTTTTTGGAGGGGTGGGGTGGGGGGTTTAGGTTTTTGGGGGGTGGGTGGGGTGGGGTGGGGGGGTTAGGTTTTTTAGGGTGGGTTGGGTTTTTGGGTGTACTACACATATGCAGTAGGAGTTTTTTGGTTTTCTCATGAAAATGAGTTTTCTAGTGAACTCACCCCTATAATTATTTGCATATATATTTACAGTTATAAATTATATATGTCTAACAAAATCTATATTATTTAGTTAATATTTATCAAACTTTTATAACATTTTATATATAAAATAAAATAATTATATTTATATAAATAATAAGTTGTTTAGGCTCGATTGTCTAATCAAACTCGGTGTGAAGCTCGTGTTCAATCTCGTTTATTAAATGACTTCAATCTAGACTCAAACTTCGGCTCAAGCTTGTACAAGCTCGACTTTCATCGAGCCGATATCGAGTATCTCATGAGTGGCTCGACTAGTTCTTTTTACGAATAATGAAATGTGTCTATTAGTTCTGTTTTACCTTACCGGCTTGTTATCCAACATTTGTAACCAACATGGATTATGATCTGTATCACTATTTGGCCAATGCAAGTTTCCAATTGTTGAGATGTTTAGATTTGCTACAAAACATGGAAGATCATATCTTTCTTTTCATGTATTAAAATGAGTGGTTACATGTCATTTCATTACATGTGTTTGCATTGCATGAGTGATAATATGTACATGTTATCATCAACTGGAAGTAAAAAATGTTATGTAAATGCATCATACAAACACTATTGCTAAAATCTTGCCTCTATTTCACTCCTGTTTATCAACATTCTCTTCACCTTCTGCTGCAGATATCTCAACCTCATTTTTAGTCTGCAAGTATAACAAGGGGGAAATCAAAAGCTAATTACAATAATTTTAGCCTCAAATTGACACCAAAATCCTAACCAGAAACTAACCTCAGTCTCATCTGCATCTTTGACATCAGTCTTACTATCAACAATTTCATCCTGTGATGAAAAAAGACAGTCAAACACAAATCACAAATCATGATTTGATCTAAATCGACATCTTTGATCAAAGTTCAAAACCAACCTGTGGTTTACAAGCAGTGGTATCAAGGGATGTTTCATTGTTCTTCTTGTTTGCAGTCTATGAGAGAGACATCTTTTACAGTTAGAACAATGTCAAATATACAATATAGTGATACCAGGGAAAGGAAGTAAGAAAGACTAACCTTAGGCTGAGCACTCTTTTTCTTCAATATGATCACATTAGGTTTTGGTTTATCGTATTGCTCATTCAGTGTCATCACAATTTCAATCTAAAATCAAGAACCGTGATGTAAGATAATATATCAAGATGTTTAGAGAAATCTAATGAAACGAGCAAACCTTAGCCTTCTGAACGCATTTGCCAGTGAACCCATCATTGGTTTTAACAGTTGATATGGAGATCACTGTTTCAATACCCGAACGAGTAATTCAGATTGAATGTTTGATGTAATTGTGTAAACAAAGAAGTTATCCAAATGGGATCCTTACATTTCTGAGTTGCCAGTCCATCTCCCTTCAGAATCTCAGAGATTACAACAACAGTTGGTATGGCTGCAGGTATTACATTAATAGAAGTCACTTAAATCAAGTTTTTAAGTATTCAATATGTTCTTGACAATTACTAAAAAGTTGCAGAAATATAATGTTAAATCTAACCCATTCCCAAGGCCGTAAGCTCGACATTGTTGTAACGGTTGATGTATTTCTGCCACCATTGACAGATAAAATCAATTCTAGAAATCAGTCAATCACACATTACCAAACAATACACAAGAATTAATCAATTTCTTCAGTTGCACATCATTGTGACTTTTGAATCCTAGTAAAACTGAAATCAGTCAATCACACATTACCAAGTAATTCATCCACAAGACTGAAATTTAATCCTCAGTTACACAGACTGAGACTGTAAATTCAATTGACAAGTACCAAAACTTCACATCACATGAATACACAAATTTCAGAGTTATTTCGATACTAAATCAAAAAATAAAACATAATTAGAAGAAATTACGAAGATAGAAATCAGAAACAACAAGATTATATCATATAGATGATCAGAATCAACAAAATTAGAGCATATAAATGATCAGAACAACAAAATCACAGCATATAAATGACCAGACTCAACAAAATTTCAACGCATATTAATGATCAGAAACAACAACTTTAGAGCATATAAATGATCAGAACAACAAAATTATAGCATATAGTGATCGGAAACAACAAATTTACATAAAATAAATGATTGGAACAACAAAATTACAGCATATAAATGATCAGAAACACGAAATCAACATCTAGAAACACTCCGATTCAATGTGGAACTATATTACATAGAAAATTTAAACAAACGGCGATTAAAACCGTAAAAACCCTAACCTTAGCGAGATTAAGGTAGAAGATGAAAGGCTTCTTGGTGTTAGAGACTCGAATTCTATGCTTCCTTGACAAATTCTCTGCTACTTCTGCATTACTCTGCTCATCCATGGCGGTTTTTTCAGACATCTTCCTTTCTGTGTAAATTTCTTGCACTGTTATCGATATAAAGTGAGACTAACGCTGAAAATGGGACGACGATCTTGTATATATGGGTTGGTTTGGCCACTTAACATGTGCCACGTGGGTGACTTGGGTTGATTCATATGGTGGTTTGCAAGGCGGTTATTTTTAAACAGGTATACTGTTAGGCAGTTAGAGGCTTTTTATTTTTATTTTAAAGTTTAAATTATTTATTCATTGCAAAAATAATATTATGATACTGATTTATGCGTACATGTGAGAGATTGGCGGTGCAAGAATGAATTTGCATGATCATCACTTCATGCAAAAATAATTTGTTTAGCTTGTAACACAAGGTAATATAATTTTAAATATATGATGTTAAAGGTACACTAGCTATCGACTCCTATAACACCAATACGGGTTGTATAGCCAAAAAGTTAAGTTGACATCGTTCAGACATGTCACGTTAGTCACGTCTAACCCGTATCGTGCCTTGTATAGCCTCTATACGGGTTGTATAGGGGGAGGGTGTCCGGATAACATGTCGGGGTGTTGGGGAAGGTCACATTCGAACGACCTTATTCACTAACGCAATTGATGTTTATGTTGCCTAATCGATATCAATTATAAGTGTGGGAGTTGCAATGTTTTTTTTGTGAGTGTAGAAAATAAGAGATAAACACTCAAAACACAATAAGAAATAACAAGCGGGGAACATCATCTATCTTAGTATGACTTTCGATATTGTTAGTTATCTCTTAAATCAAGCTTTTTTAATTTGTTTAAAAATGCATATTTTCTTGGAATGATTAGATGTAAGAATATTCTTAGCCGGTTCTTTATATTCTATATCTTTATCCTTATAATTACACTAAAAAACACTACTTTTTCTATCTTTTATCTCTACTTTTCTCTCTCCTTATCCTTATCCTTATAATTATACTAAAAACTACTACTTTTATCCTTATATTTACAAAAACCTTATATCTTTTCTCTCTCATCCACTCACAACCACTTTAAACCACTCCATAAAATATACAAAACTCACTCACATAATTATAAAGAACGGGTTGTGAATGCTCTAATTGAAAGTTTTTCATCTTTGTACGCATTATGCAGATTTTTCAAGCCTATGATAGAGATAAACACATAAAGTCATTAGGTGGATGATTACTAAAAAAAAAATTGGTTCTAAATGTTTTTTTTACATTCTGTCTTGCTGAAAAAAATTAAACTTGATTAAATATTTTTTATTACATTAGATTTCTATCTTAAATGAAGAAAAAAAAAGAAAAAAAAACTTCAAATCTTTATTTTTCGTTTACCAAGTTGAAATACTGTGTATGGTCTATGGCCCCTTAGTTCAATCTGTGTGACAAATCTTATGTGTCTTGAGTTTAATCTTAATCACGGTTGCTAGTAGTAATAATCACAAAGTTATTACTCTTCTTAAAATTTTATTTTATCTCGTCTGATTCAATTGTCTTGAAGAATGATAAAAGTTGTTTTGCATGTATGTTCGTTCTCTTGTGTAAGAGACTCTTTGACAGCCTATTTTTTCTCTTGCGTAAGGGATTTTGTGAATTTGTTTTTCACTTAAAATATGTTTGGTTGTGTCGTCTTGTCTGATATAGCTTATGCTACTCTTATAATTATCAGTCTTATTTTATGAATCTTGTGATTCGGTATTATTATGTGAAGTTGTAAAAGTTTTTGCTTGAATTAAATTAGTCTTTATGTTCTTTGCAAGTTTCTTCTTGTATGATGTTTCTTATATTATTCTCGTAAAGTTGTAAAAGTTTTTGATCATGTCAAATTAGTCTTTAAGTTCTTCACATGTTTTGTCTTTCAGTCATGGTTCTGATTTCTTAAAATGTGTGTGCAATTTTATATCAGATATGTTTCTGATGGTCTTATATAAATCTTGTGATTCTTCTTGTCTAAAAGTCGTGTGACTTATCTTATAATTTTTTCTAAAAGTCGTGTAATTTTTTTTCTTATTAGATATGTTTCTGATACTCTTATTGAATCAAAACTCTTCTAAAAGTGGTGTGACTTTTGTCTTATAAAACTTTCTATACACACATTTGAATCTATATGATTAATATATGTCTCTTTCTTATCTCATATGTATGTGCCAATGGACTTTTTGGATCTTGCTTTGGGCCGTCTTTATTTTGGGTTGTGAGTTTCTTTGTTAATGCTAATGGGTTCAAGTTCGTTCCTAAATGGCGTGCGGCATTCTCTATGGTTTCTCTAAAGACCAATTGGTGTTTAGGCCTTTGGGCCTCTTTATCCCTGCTGGAAGACAAAAGAAAAGAAAAGTTTTTTCCTAACAGTAGCTCCCGACCTTCTGCCGCCTCTCCCCGCTCCTCCGATGATTGCGATCTTGATTGATTCAGTTCCCATGTTCGTGTGTGGCTCATTCTCTTATTAAAGACCCGATCCTCTTCGGTTGAACTCACGAAGAACAATTCTCCATTTTGGGTTTTAAACTTTTTTGTCTTCGTCTTTATTTCTATGTAATTTGTGTTGAATTCGAGTAATAAAATCATTTCATTATCACATTCTTTTCTGATTAATATATGTCTCGTTCTTATCTCACATGTATGTGCCAATGGACTTTATGGATCTTGCTTTGGGCCGTCTTTATTTTGGGTTGTGAGTTTTTTTGTTAATTGTGACATTTCGGGTTTTTAATTTACGCTTTTGTAATATATATCATGTAATCATTTTCTATTAAATGAAATGCAAGTGTTTTTATTTAATTTTGTGCAAAATATATATTTTTATTTTATGGATTTAAAATAATTAAAATTTTATAAGTTTTAAACTTATATAAAATTTTATATAAAAATCTAAATTAAAAAGGTTCATATATAAATATGATAATCTATCTAAATAATAATTAACTTTTATAAAAATATATTTATAATAATAATATAAGTTTATAAAATATAATTGAAATTAAAAAGAAATTTAATTAATTATTTTCATAAAAGTTAAGGGTCTGTTTTGAAAATAATTAAACTACAAGGTTTTAAAACAGAAATCAGTTAAGGGACTAAATGTGGACAAATCAAACCACAAGAACTCATCCGTAATTATCTCAGGGACCAATTAGATTTAGAAGTAAACTCCAGGGACCAAAATTACCAAATCCTAATTCGCAATTCCGGCTGTCTTCCCCATTGACCGGCGGTCCGAGCTATTTTCCGGCGACCCACTCGACGCGCCTGTCCCCTGCACCTCGACAGCCGAAATTGGTCTCCCTGACCTCGTCGTCCCCACGCGAGCATAAGCCCCCGACCAATTTGTCGTTTAAACATACGAAAAGTGTGATCGTGTTTGTGGCCAAAAGTCCACGCCGCGCAATTGGCCCCGACAGTAGACCTCCACGCCTGAAAGATGGCTCGACAGTTTCGTCTCGTCCAGACGAGTGTCTGGACATGCTCAATTGCTTGTCTCATTATCAGGATCGAGCTCGGCTATAAATAGCCATTATCGGACCTGCACGAGCTCGCCATCCCCTCTTCACCCACTCTCACTCAAAATTGAAACTACCATTGTGTTCGTCGCCCCTGAGTGAAGCTGTGACCAGATTTTTAGGGCCCAATTCACCCCGAAGCATAGATTCCCGATCTTGGTATTTTCGGACCATCGGCCCTGTCGTCCAGACCATTCGCGACCAAGTAAGAGTCTCCAAATCGTTCCTTTACCTTCTGTTATCATCTGGCCATCGGTTCCAGTTGACATCGCAGCCTCAGACCTTGGGTTACCGGGCAAACCAATGTCTCGGACACTGGTTTGCCGGTTACCGAGAACCAGCGACCAGTTTCACACTCGTGGTTATCAATTAAACGATACACACATAACCAGCGATGGGCAGTAGCCCGGCTGGTTATGCGTGTGTGTGTTTGTGTCTAAGGTCGCGGGTTCGATTCCAGTTGGCCTTCGGCCCAATTTTTTTTTCTTCTGTTTTATAAAACTGTTATTTTATTTAATTATTTTATCGCATTTTAATAATTTCCCTATACAATAAAAACTATTACGAGTGGGTTGACTCGTTCGTCTATTTTGAAAACGATTAAACAATTTTTTTTATAATTAACCCATCCAATTTTTATAAAATAATAAACCCTACAATTTTTATAAACTTGTTAAAATAAATTTTAATATATAATAATGATAACATAATTAAACAAATAGAAACTTTTCTTTTTATTTATTATTATATATAAATACAATAAACATAATAACAAATTATTTAAAATATAATATTTTAACAAGATTAAAATATATATATATATTTTGATGTTAAGTTTTACAAAAATCATTATCATCTTTCTACAATATTTTATACAAATAATTTTAAGGAATGTTATTATAAACCTATACACATTTAAATACGAATACACATATACAAACATACAATAATACCCATTTATCCACATAGGGTTTCAACGTGCTTAGACTTCAACATCCTTATCACCTACCCACGTGGATTAAAACATCCGCAAGCCAGGTGAGTTACATAGCCCCTGTTTTACCTTTTTACATACTTTGGGGTGAAACATTATACATGCTACTCATCAAATTGTTTATATGTGTTATACATATGGATTATATGCTTGTTTATCATGAATTATATTGGGTGTACATTCATTTATTTTAAACACAAAGAAAACCAACAGTAATATTAATAGATCTATTGTGCCTGACCAGCCCACCCGGTTAGGGTGTTTATTACTGCATACTCGGATATAGCCGCGTGTTATATTCAAACATATCGGATATAGTGGGTAACTATATTCAAACATACCGGACCTAGCTGTTGTGCTATGTTCAAGCGCGTCAATCAAGGTTTGAATTGTGCTTAGATAAATGATACAACCATATATGCTATGTTTAAAAAGATAAACAATGAGTTGCAAAACGTTTTTATCTACTATTTATCGGTTCCACTAAACCTATGTACTCACCAACTTTATAGTTGACACTTGATTTAAATAATGTTTCAGGTTTGGATATGTGATTGCTTGCTGAAGATTCTACCACTTAAGAACTTATGGACCTAGTTAATTAAATCAATGTTTTGAAATAGACTAGGTTATTTGAATTTGCATTGTACTTGAATGTTTGTTGTCTTTAACTAAATTAATGAATTATGCAATATTTTAGTTATCATGTGCTTTTGAACAATCATTCCATTGTCCGCCTCGATGATTCCGTCATCGGTCGGGGTGTGACATTAATGCTAATGGGTTCAAGTTCGTTCCTAAATGGCGTGCGGCATTCTCTATGGTTTCTCTAAAGACCAATTGGTGTTTAGGCCTTTGGGCCTCTTTATCCCTGCTGGAAGACAAAAGGAAAGAAATTTTTTTTCCTAACAGTAGCTCCCGACCTTCTGCTGCCTCTCCCCGCTCCTCCGATGATTGCGATCTTGATTGATTTAGTTCCCATGTTCGTGTGTGGCTCATTCTCTTATTAAAGACCCGATCCTCTTCGGTTGAACTCACGAAGAACAATTCTCCATTTTGGGTTTTAAACTTTTCTGTCTTCGTCTTTATTTCTATGTAATTTGTGTTGAATTCGAGTAATAAAATCGTTTCATTATCACATTTTTTTCTGATTAATATATGTCTCGTTCTTATCTCACATGTATGTGCCAATGGACTTTATGGATCTTGCTTTGGGCCGTCTTTATTTTGGGTTGTGAATTCCTTTGTTAATGCTAATGGGTTCAAGTTCGTTCCTAAATGGCGTGCGGCATTCTCTATGGTTTCTCTAAAGACCAATTGGTGTTTAGGCCTTTGGGCCTCTTTATCCCTGATGGAAGACAAAAGGAAAGAAAAGTTTTTTTCCTAACAGTAGCTCCCGACCTTCTGCCGCCTCTCCCCGCTCCTCCTATGATTGCGATCTTGATTGATTCAGTTTCAATGTTCGTGTGTGTCTCCTTCTCTTATTAAAGACCCGATCCTCCTTCGGTTGAACTCACGAAGAACAATTCTCTATTTTGGGTGTTAAACTTTTCTGTCTTCGTCTTTATTTCTATGTAATTTGTGTTGAATTCGAGTAATAAAATCGTTTCATTATCACATTCTTGACAGATATCTTCTTGATTCGAACACTAATCATGTTATTTATACAAGTTGTTGGAAAACATAGATAAACACTCACTCACAATAAGAAAAATGAAACAAGATGAATCAATGACACAAGATGAATCAATGACACTACTATCTATATTGGGGAGAATCCCCCTTAATAATTGCAGGATAACAAGGTAAAGTAGGAATAAGGGATAAAGAACTGTCACTAACAAAGAACTCTCACTATATCTTTAAACTAGGTTAGAGCCCGTGTATTATACGGGTTTGAATAATAAAAAAATGATGTAAATATAAAATGTATATAGATATCTCTTTTTATAACTGAAGTTAAAAATTACATTACATTAGATATACAATAATAAAAAATGAAATTACAATTACAATTCACAAATCTCTAAATACTTCTTTGTATACAACATTTGATATGAACATGTGAAAAACGAAAATAAATGAGCATACATTTTATTCCGATTAGACTTTTCCATCCGAACACTCATTTGCCATTATGTTTCTCGATCAACATACATCATATTCAAAGTCAGTGATTCTTCTACTAAAGCCAACGTAGCAATATTGATTAGAAGTCGCTACAATCAAAGATATAAAAAGAATGTTAAACATAAAAAATTTAGTCTACAAAAATTATTTAGACTTTAAAAGCTTGTAAAATAAAGAGTAAATAAACTAATTTAAATTCTTTTAAACTAAATTAGTAAGTCAAAATACGAAAAAGGATAATAAACATTACAAAGCGGGAAGTGGCTGTTATTGTGAAAGCATGATCATCTTCATCTTCACTGGTATGATCTTTATCAATGCCGGCATGTTCTTCGGTTTCTTGTTCATCATTCTCATAAACTTCCTCATATGGTAACACAAATCCAACATCATTTTCATCTTCACCGCTATCATCTTAAACATTGACGACATGTTGTTCATCATTTTCATTAAATTCCATATGTGTAACAAAAGTTCAATTCCATCAAATGGAAAAGATGGTAAACTTAAAGATCGATTCAACGGTTAGATCTAACACAAGAAAATCGTGCCAATACAACGGTAATCTTCTTCAACCCTCTTCCATCTTTAAATATAATGAGGTGTGCCATCATCAACCTAAGTAGGTGACAACAATTAGGTTGTTTATCTCTTAATATATTAAGGCTTTTACACTTAACATACTTAAGGTTTTAGCAGTACTTACTAACCGAATATAAGAAGCACGGCGTTGTATTGCTCTCTCAAGATCCCGTTTTCACAGTTTAGGCTAGTAAGTTATCACCTTTGTAAACCTTGTATAAAGGCTGCATCACAATAATCATAATGTTCATGTAATAATTAAAGGTGTATTTTAATATATAGATCTCTTTATTTAAAATATTTTTAAACAATAATTGTTAACTAATAGTATAACTTTTTAATCTTATTTAATAAACTAATTATTTACAAAATTACACATGTTAGATACAAAAAGTTGACGGGTAAACCCTATTGAATCCCCTCGTTTAAAAACACATTGTCTAAACCCTTTAACAATTCACTTAGGTTGCCATGTTGTTTGTGATTATTAACTTCTCAAAGATCCGATACTAACACTATGTGTCATGTTTTCATTAAAAGGTGAAAAAACGTCCCGCAATGTCAGCAGCAGGACAATCACGTCCGGAACACTAAGGTGTGTAATGGTTTCACTATCCACATATATATGCACATATACATATACAAACACACACACACATACTCACACATTTGGCCCCAACGCCTATGATTTGAATTCCCCCATTCACGGCCCCAATCACGCCTCCTGGGACGGTATTCCACACTCACACGGGCCATGTCCAGGGGTGAATCTTAATGTGGGCCAGAGGGGGCCCAACCCAACCCAACCCCCCCCACCAACTTTTTTGCTCATAAGTATTGATTTCGGCTCACTAAGTTTATTTCTTATTAATTATAGTGTTTGAGTCCTTCCTAATTCAGATCAAAAACTCAAATCTGTTCCATAAATCCACTAAAAATTTGGGTTTTCCTTATTTTTTTGTTCAGAAGTATTGATTTATGCCACTAAGTTTATTTCATATAAGTTGTATTGTTTGAGGCTCTCCTAATCCAGACCAAAAAGCCGAAATATGTTCTACAAATCCACTAAAAATTATGGTTTTTTTGTGTAATATTTTCGGCCCCCAATTAAATTGTTTAAGTTTCGTCACTAGGTCATCTGGATCACGCCCATAACACTCGGCCTAATATGAAAATGCAGACACTATAAGGCTTGACCAAAGGGAATGACTCGTTGGTCAGGGCGTATGTGATACGGAGGTTCAAAGATTGAAATATTTTTAGTCCGAACTTGAGTAAGTATGGATACAAGTTACCACCATCCCCTAAAAACACCTCTAATGTTTTGCAAATCACAAAATTTCTTTTACAATGTTTTAAAAAAAGGAAAAGAAATGATTGTTTTGATATAAAAATCAAAGAGAATGATGAAAGGCTTAATCAACAATGGTTTAAGAGGATTAATCAAAGGAGAAGGGGCCACTGATTTAGTGGCTTAAACTCAAATGTTAGAATTTGATGGAATATCCACATCAGATTGATAATCAACCCCACCTCGAATTTGCTGTTTTTGGTGCCAACTTGGCTGTAACCACATTATCTCAGGGAGGGGTGTGGGGTGAGGTGTTTAACGTAGAGATGGATCAATGTTCACTAAAAATATTTGCTCTTTTGTAACTTAATTTTTTGAGTCTTAGGGGTTAAAAAATTACTATTTACGACCTGTTGAACCCTGTTTAACAATTCCACAGCCTCCCGGCTAGGAAACCAAAAGTATCAAAAGTAAGTCCTTGAGCCCAACAAGAGGGGTCTGTCTTGTAAGGTCCACACAAGCATGTTTCCTCATGTCCAATCAAACGCAAGAAGCTGAAGAGTAAACCTCCATTCAAGTGGATCCGTCAGAAAGTTCACGGAGGGCTATTTTTAAACCTAGGTAGCTCTTTGCAACTAACCGCATGCTCGCCAAAAGAATCCAAACAAACCTTGCAATAAACCGGACAAGGGCGAATCTTTCTTAGGGCCCGGGGGGTCTTTTTCGCTCAGTAGTGTTAATTTATACGTAGTCAGCCGATTTTTCGCTCGATAGTGTTAATTTATATGTATCCAGGCTTAAATTTTATAGTTACGGCCCTCCTGAGTTTTTTTTGTCAAGCTTCGCCACTGAAACTAAGCATGACTCATTAACATGTACTCTAGTATGGATTGAATTAGAATTAATCCGTCAATATTTCTTATCAATTAAATTAATACTTGATATATTAAAAATATTTAAAACAACTATATTATTTAATAATAATCTCCTACTCTAAATAGAACAATTTATCACATTACAAAGACGTAAATACACTTTATATAATTTTTGATTTATTAAACCCGTATTTTTTATCGGTAATTTTTATTTATTAACCTGTTATTATAAAATGTATTTTCGTAATTTTATATATTTTTAACAAATATTAGAAACATGTAAAAAAAATGTTACACACGTGTAAATACAGTAAATAATATAAAAACAGCTTTAGTAACTTACTTTTCTACAGAAGACGTTTGGAACAGCGCCTAAACGATTCAAAAATACCCAAACGGCGGTAACTTAACGCCGTTAATATACCTACTATTTATACACCCTCCTCGTCAGACGTAAAGAGAAATTACTTTCGAGCGCTCGAGGAACTGTTCAAATCCTTGGCAGATCAGACACATTAATCTGTAAGAATCTCGTCACATTTAACCTGATTTTTTGAATTTATGCAGTTTTTATGTGTTTATATGTGATGTTATTGTGATTTTGGAGTAATTTGATTCAAATTCGGTATGAATTCGAAGTTCTTGTTGTGTGTTTAGGCCAAAAACTGAAAGTTCAAAATTTGTGCTGAATAACCAAGAATTGTTAGTTAAAATAATGGGTGAATAATTATTGAAAATTCAGAAAGTGTTGACTTCAGATCCCTAAAGAAGGATTTTGAGCCCAATGGTTGGACCAATGCACGAAAGGTGTTTGTTATAATGCCTGGCCAGCTGAGACCTTTCTATGGCTGCTTGGTTCATACAATTTGGAAGTTATGTGAAATTGGGCCATTTTGTCACTTGTTTGTTATGTCCCATGTGACACCTCAAGCAAATTTCACATCGTTCTGTTATGTCCATAAGAGAGACAAATCAACAAGAAATGCCCCGTGTTTTGGGCACATTGGCTGTGGATGAGAGGAGAACTACACAGTTAAGCGTGTTTGGGTGAGAGTAATCCCAATATGGATGACCTCCCCGGAAGTTTTCACTCGAGTACCCAAAAATAAATCCGTGAGCTTCTTGTGGGCAAAGCCGACAATATTGGATGGTATGAGGATGGATGTTACATCCCCATTGTTCCACGAAGATTTTTGTTAATTGTTTGATCTGCTCCGCATCAGATTTCAGCCTCTGGACTTTTTGGTTTTCATCTTGATGTCTCCACCTTTGTATGTGGTTAGAGCTTCTATGTTTGCTGTTTTTTTTGGTGGGGGGGTTGGAGTTTTTGTCAATTAGAATTTAGAAACACATTATATCAATCAACAAGACTTATATTTATCTGTTTTTCATTAAATTATGAGATTACCAGTTTTTTTTGTATTACATGTTATGGGGTTTCTCTCTTTTATGATATGGAACGAATGGATTACAATGATACCCATGAGGCCATGACTATTTGTACTTGTTTGATCTTGGAATTCTATTGTTTATAATGAAATATAAAGTTACAGCTTACAGTTCCAAATTTATGTAAAAGTCGGTTTTCTTCTTATCTGCCTGGCTTGTTCAGCCTTAGTGGAGCAAATTTTTTTATGCTCAATGATTCATTTATTGATTGACAGTATGTTTACTTCTTTGGTAAATATAGCTATCTACCTTTTAGTTTTTCTATATCATTAGACTGTACTCCTTACATGCTTTACCAACACTTTTTTGTATCTGGAAAGCATATGTACAAGCCCAACGTCTTAAATTTCTCGAATGGTAACTCTTAATACTGTTTAGAAGGGAAGGTACAGAGTGCTACTTGATGATTATATCCCAGTTATATGTATTAAAGTTGAGGTGAATATGTTCATACGAAAGTTTTAAGTAAACAATGTTTGGACAGATACAAATGAACTCAAGCATTTTGAAATAGACTATTGACTTGGGAAACAGATTATTGAGATATTATGAAATAAGTAAATAAAATCAACACCTACTCAGCAGACCAGGGTGACTATACATATTATTCTAAATGGTCTTTGAGATTCATATATTGAATTTCTTTATGTTTTAACTTCATTGTTATATATGCAGTCCAATGGAAATGGAAGTGGCTAATATATGTATGGACAAGGAAGTAGATTCTGTCATTATTGATTCTAACGATATTTCTGGTGGTTCAAGTAACGATCTTTCTGGCGATTCAAGTAATGATCTTTTGGTTGATTCCAATGTTTCTGTCAATGAGAACTCAAAGCCTGATATTCAGACAACAGATGGAGTTAAGGAGTTTGAAGTGAAGAAATGTATTATTGAAGACATAAAACATACAACTAATCTTTCTGGTGATTCAAGTAATGGCACAATGGACTCTGAAACTTGCTTGGTGAAGGAGAAGACGGCACCTGGCATCCAACAAATAGAAAGTAAGAAGTCAAACACACCGGTCAAACCTTCACCTAAATCTGTTAAAACAAAACACACCGTTCCGCAGCCATTTGCTCTTGCTACTGAAAAGCGTGCTCTGTGTGGAGCTCGCCCTGTTGGCAATCTTGTTGCCAAGTCATCACGTTCAAGCCAAGTTACAAAGAAAACAAATGAAGTAACCGTTCAAGTTGCACACTAAGTCTTTCTTCACAAGTTTTCATCAAAATATTTTCTTTTTTCATTTTGTTTTTTGGGTTCAGGTCGTCCCACCTTCAGTAGAGAGGAAGCCTTTGCAACCAAATAACAAGAAGCATGCAGATGATGATGATTCTTGTTCCGTTGCATCCTCGTATCCGTATCTTTGTTTTCTTTTTTCCTTTTTGTTCTGGTTTTTTTTGGCATTTGTTCTAGTTCTTAACCATAGAAAGCACCGCTGCAATAGCAAGGACTGTAAGGACTAAACCCCCTTCTGCAGCAGCTCCAGTGTTCAGATGTAACACACGTGCAGAGAAACAAAAAGAGGTACGAGTTTTGTTAAACTCTTGCTTGTTAATAGAGGTGCCAATTTCGATCCATTTGCTTATGAATGGTCGACTTGGGTTATGTTTTTTTTAACTGATCAAACTGGTAAATAAAAAGAACTAGCTAAAGAGAAAATGGGTTGAAAATTACCCGAAGTGTGCTCTAATTGCATAAAACATCCCAATTTTATTAAAAAAAATAGATCATCTTTTAAGTATCATAACTTTTGTATCATATTTGACATGCTAATTATCAACATAATGTTTAAATATTCTGGGCACAAGTTTTTTGGGTCAATTTGACCTGACCTGTTTCAACTCTTAACAAAAGTTACATGTTTTGACTTGTTAGCCTGCTGGCCCATTTTGCAACCTCTACATGTTAAACTCTCTTAAAGATACTATCAAAATGCTAACTCTCCCTATGTTCTTCACTTTGTATTCATTTACATCAGTTTTATTCCAAATTAGAGGAGAAACAGCAAGCACTGGAGGCAGAGAAAGTTCAATGTGAGGCAAAGACCAAGGTACATAAATACGACTTTTTTTCCCGTCTAGTTTCTTTATGCCACGTCAACGTGAAGTTTATGTTTTGTTTATTATTTTGTAACTAAAAGGAGGAAAAAGAAGCAGCCCTGAAGGAACTCAGAAAGAGTTTGTTGTTTAAGGCCAACCCAATGCCAAGCTTTTACCATGAGGGCCCGCCACCAAAGATTGAGCTAAAGAAGGTAATCTATAAAATATTTAGCTTCATATATATTTTGTTAATACAGTTATAATATGCAGTATTTAGCTACTTGTGTTTTATGGAAACCTTTTAATCTATATTACTATTTTGTCTATTGTTGTGATCACAAAGAATTGATTTTATTCATATGGTCACATAAGATAAATCTGTTCTTGTTTTGTTAAGAGATTATTATGACATTTGGTTGATAGTCAAACACTTCTCTTAAGCTATTTGTTTAGTCAAACATTGACAGATTGTGAAAACAATGCATCGTCTGTTTAAATTACAAATACATTTCTGGTAGAGGTGACATTTTAGACCAAGTTACTTATAAATGGATTGATATGGGTTGTATTTTGTCTCTAACGGGTCAAATACAAAAATTTAGCTAAAAGGGAAACTAATCAAATAAGTCGAACAAATCGAGTCAACCAAGTCTATTTAGACTGTTATTGTAACAATAATGTTTTTAGTTATCATTTATTTTACATAAGCGAACTAAAAAGTGTTTACGGGTCAACAAGACTCTACCCATAGTCCCATACTAAAAATGACTAGTTTCATCTTGAACCCATACTGACCCGTTACCCACACTGCCATGTTACCATCTTTTCAGTCAAATGACTGTTTTCATAAATAATAATGTTTTCTCACTTTAATGACAGCCACCACCAACTCGTGCAAAATCACCAAAATTGGGCAGAAGGAAAAGCTGCAATGGCATTGGCACAGTTGGTTTAGACAAGAGAAACGGAGCAAATGCTAGGGTTCTCCAAAGTCTTGTTATCTACCAAGATACAATTAACGAAACGGACAACATAAAGTCTCAAAGTCATGATGAAACAGAGCCAAAAGAACCTATTTTGACCAGTATTACTGAAGACTTCAATGAGATGATTACTATGCAGTCTTGAGACCCTACTCGTTGGTGAGTTTTCTAATTTATACAATCTTTATTGTATTTTCTTAACATTTATCATCCCATCATTATCTTGGTCAGGGATCTGCAGTGATTTTCTTAACCTATTTGTTTGCTTTTATGGTGCTTTGGTATTTATCTTGTATGATATGTAAGTTATACTTCAACCTGTTCTCTTTCTTTGTGGAGAAAATGTTCTACTTTTGCAAATCATGTTTCTCTCTCATTATAGACTGTTCTATAATCTACATAAGCGGTTTACATGATATGATACACATATAACATGATTATTGACACGATATACCTCAATAACATGGTTAATAAATGACATAATACCATTAAGATTAAACACACTAAGAAGATTTGCTATAAAGCATATCATGATTATAATGGGACCCATGGATTTTAACAACCGACACACAAACATAAACCTTTTTAATGCCCGATCCTAATGGCAACTTTAAAGTTTAAACATAGAATTCCCCACATGAATCCAATACTGTAGGGGATGTATTGGCGAGATCCAACGGTGAACAATCGTCTAAGAGAACCCTTTGATTCTTTGAGAGAAAACAAAAAAAGGTTGCACTCAACTTGTAACATGTTGACTCATTTAACACGATTAGAAAAATGGGTTATGCGTTTCATAAACAGACTATGTGTGTTGAAATTGTTTAGACACGTTTTTTACTCTATAGTTTCCCTTCCCGTGTTTATGACCCGAATCTGTTTACTCCAAAGCCAAACATGTTTAACTTCATGTCGAATCATATCATGTTAACGTAATAACTAATAGCATTATAATTTTGCTTCATATATTCTTAATATTTTTTAAAATAATGACTGATGGCACATAAACAATTTAGTATTGAAATTCACATAAAAGTGAATGTTCCAACTTTCAAGGGTATTTTTCTAACAAGAAATTTATTAAAAAAAAAATAGGCCGTTTGGGTAGTTTGGCTTACTCAACCAACCCAGTTGATTTGGTTTAGTTTATCTAAAAACTGTAGTTAGTACTTCGGTCTAGAAATCCTGTGACACCCCTAATGCTATGTATATAAAACTGAATAAAATGATCATTTGTATGGTTTCCCATTTTTAAAAGGAAACTATTGTTATTTTCATAATTTCATGTGATTGCTTTAAGTATATTATTTTGCTTTAGCAATGAGGAGGATTTAATTGTGCATCAAGACTCATATTTCTTGAAATTACAGTAAGTTTGTTGGTTGTCCTATATCTTTTACCCATCACTGATAGGGGTTTTAGTAACTTTCGTTTCTCTAAATTTTATATACAATATTAATCAATATATATAATAGCTACAAGTAATGAGAATGATTTAGAATTATTAATAGATACATTTGTGATAAAAACTATCATGTTCAAAATATAACAGGTCCATTAAAGGGGCCCAAAGATGTTCTTGCTTTTTATCACCTTATTTAAGGTGACTAAGTATCAAAATATAGAACACATACTATACCCTCTCTCTCTTTCTCATGAATGGTTGACGAGAATGTTGCCTGATTCGAAACCATTTCGATTTTACATGAATTGGTCTCGGACCAGGCTTCATTCCCACCAGCTTTCAAGAAGATAGCATTGAAACACATACTAATCTTATTCCTTTTTCTTAAACAAGAGCTCAACACAAGACGTCATTTCTACAGGTACATACATACGTGTGATGTTATGGGTGATTTTAGGTATTAACAATTAAATGTTTTAAATTATAATTGTTCATTATGAATGATTCAATGATGAATATACTATAGTCTTTAATGTTTCAGGAACAATATTATGTGGTTAAGACTTCATTACTTAATAGAACTAACTATTCTAAATATTTAGCCGAATTTGGTGTTAATAGTACAAGAAGTAGGTGATGAAATGTTTCATTTTCTATGGTTACAAACATTGTTTTCATAATATGATCACTTTCAAATTTGTAACAACCAGATGAATTAAAATCAAAATTACATGTTTAAACACTTAGAAGTTGAAGTAGACAACTTCCATTGCTCATTTAACGCATGACTGCCATTGGGGTTGATAACCCAGTGATAGAGGAAAATCCTCTGAATACACCAAGATTTGACAAGCTCATGAATTCAGTCGAGACACACACTCACACACAAATGACTAACACGTGTGTTTTAGGATGAGATATATGCGTTCGTTAAACTATAAATGTTTTTTAGACGCACCATTATAGTGATTTACACACCATACAATCCCTCAATTTATTTGTGCATCAGGTTCGAACATATACTTGCAATGCGTAATATTTTAAAGAAAAAACATTTTTTTTAAATACATACATATACACGCCCACACACACACACTATATATATATATATATATTATATTATATTCAAATTAAAAATAATAAAATTATTGATTTATAGTATAACTTAAAAAATTAAGAAAGTATAATAACTTCCCCTTGCTTTATGTGATTTGTAGAACTTTATGTGATTTGTAAACGAGATGGCTCCTTGATGTGAGACAAAAACATTAGTCTTCTTTTCTATTTAATAAAAGGATATAACATTTTTAACTTGAGATTTGAAATTTTACACACACATTGATTTACATATTAAAACATGATAAAGTTATCTTTTATATACAACATAACTTTATCAACATCCAACAAAAATAAACACAAATTTCTCTTCCATGAGGCAATAGTGATTCGATAATTATTATCGTTGAATTAAACCCAATGTTATATAAAAGTTCATAGATTGTTATTTATAACTGTTATGATCGAATGTAATTTGCTTTTTGTCATGCTATTTTTTTTGTAAGTATGTTGTTCGATCCCTTAAACCGACCCATTTAGCAAAACTAATGTTAACACATTGTATCCTTATTAATTTATTATTAACTAGGTTATATACTCATGTATTACATGGGGTTTTTAATGGAAAATAAAAGTAAAATAATATGTAAACAAATTTAAAATAATGTGTAAAACAAAAAATAAAATTCTTTGTTTCCTTAATTAAATAATAATTTGAATTTAAGTTTTATATTATTTTTTCTGAAAAATAAAACATTACGATAATTAAATTTTAAAATTTAAACTTACTTAAAATAGGAAAAATTAAAAGATTTAATAAGAAAAAGTATGACAATGACAAATGACATTTCTTGAAATCATTTATTAAAATAAGGATTATAAATATATTTTGTATGCAAACATGTTAGAGAAAAATCTAGATAATTAGGCAATTACACCTAACATATAGTGAGTTTTATTTGACTAAAATTGATTTGATCTTTTGACTTATAAATGGAAAAATACCAAAATAGACTTAGTTCTTTTTAAAATACTAAAATTGACATTTAGTCTTTAGGTTTTGTCGGCTAAACCTTTGACTTCAAAAGGCTTAGCCTTTGATTTTTTTTTAATGTTCATTTTGGTATTTTTCCCTCCTATAAACAATGGTCGCAAAAATAAACAAGAAGGTTAATATGCTGATTTCAGACTTTGGTTACTTTTTTTTAACAATAATTTGGATCACTAACGAGTCACTGGTCTATCCGATCATCTTCACCATTCTCTGAAAGAAACTCACCATAGGTGAGAAAACCCCATGACCCAACCTAGATCTTCTTTTTTTTGTCACAGACTCGCTGGTGAGACTTGAACCCAAACCTTTCCATTTTAGTAAAATCTTAAATATACACTTTTATCACTAAATTAAGCTAGTGGTTGTTTCTGACTATGTTACTATTGTCGGCTAAAACACATGAAACCCCCCACCCCAACCCCAACCCCAACCCCAACCCCAACCCCCACCTATATTATATATTATTTTATCGTACACAACAAAACATGATGAATAGTAATATAATTTTTAACCACGTTCAATAATATTTAAATTGAATATATTCATAAACTCTTAAAGGCAAAGTCGGTCACCAATGGGGGGTGACCAACAAAGCGAACTTCTTTCTTTTCCTATTTGTTTTTCCACATAGTCATCTAATTCATTATTTGGTGTAATGGTTAAACAAACTTTGGTTCAATTGTTGGCTTTCACTAACATCTTCGGTTTGAACCTACCTTCATTCTTTTTTTTTCCTTTTTCTTTTTAGATTTATTATTTTTTTAGTAATGATTACCTTTTTTTAATTATAAAACGGTTCTTTTTTATTTAAGATATTAAATATTATCAATACTTTAATCGCAACGAGTTAGTTTATGTAATGCTTTTGATTTTTTTTAGAAAGTTTCTAACACGTTGATTGATTTAGCGGTTTAACAAGCCATAACGTGTAAATGTTTTGTTTTTTTTTACTTTATTCTATCTTCTTTCATAAATTTGGTAAATGTTGACATCACACGAGCGCGAGATAACTGAATTATATTTACGTCACAACATGCGAGACGAGTAGCAACACGTGGAAAATTGACATATGCTGCCGCCGCAACGCGCGGGTCTTCACACTAACTACTCTTAAATTACTAACTAAACCTTCAATTTTCTAAAAAAAAATTCTTTGCCCCTGTGCTATATATAATATATGATTTTAACGCTGTTACTTTTTTTTACTAAATTTTATTTTCTCCAATAACTTTCGTTCGTTAACTTTTTTTCCTTTAAATCGTTAAATATATATTTTAGGAATCGTTGTATATCGACTGTTGGTAACATGCTGGTTCCTAGCAGAATGAGACCGACACGACTGAATAACATCAGTACCGTTATATAACTGTCTTTGTTACTAATTTTTTTAACCGGTTTTCCGTGTCAATGTTAAGCCATGTTTACATCGCAACATTACATTTATACGTTTCTTTTTGTGCTTAGCCGTGACCGCCTCAATCGTTTAAAATTTATCCCTGAAAAAAATTGTCAACTCTGTTTCTTAAGTTTCTAAACTCTCAACTTTACCCCTCAAATTTCTTTTCTTTTTTTTTTACTTTTTTTATATTCGTTTATAAAAATTAGTTTTTCCTGATTTTATTTTGTTTTTACTTTATGTTCGTAAGTTTCAATTTCCAAATATACCGTAGAGACGTCTTTTCTCTTTGCGTATTTAAACACGTCTAATACCCGCCACAACGCGCGGAGTAAACTTACTAGTTAACACTTATAAACTACTAAACCACCTAAATTTATTAACACTTAAATCTAAATAAACAAATAGCAATTCAAGTCAAATGAGACAATAAGAAAATCAAATCAAATACGTAAAATTCAAATTAAAAAATTATAAACTAAATCATTAAATTAGCAAATAAAATCAAATTACTCTTTATTAACACTTAAATCTAAATGAATAAATGAGCAAATCAAGTCAAATGAGACAATGAGAAAAGCAAATCAAATACGTAAAATAGCAAATCAAATTAAAAAATCTATACTATATAATAAATAAAAGTTTACTAATGACACATGTTGACTCCACATCTATTCTCACCATTTTTCCCGCTTCTCCCTCACATTAAATACACTTTTATTTTTTGATAATAATATTTTTTTAAAGAAAATACTAAAACTCAATTATAATATTATTTTTTACATATTTTGAATTTTGTTTTCTATCCTTATTATATGCAATATATTTTTACACTTGTAAATGTATATATACAGATTTAAAAATTTTATGTATTGATATTATTCACCCCGTGTATCCCGTGTGTAATACACGGGTTCTAAACTAGTTAGGTTCATAAATCATAAATTTATTACTCGACTGAAACGTGCTATCTAAGCGTGAACGTCAAGAACTAAAGATGGTTTTCCATCGTGTCCAACTTATACTAAGTCAATTTGTGGCTAGATAACAAATATATCGCCCATAAAATAAGATACAATTTGTTTGAAAATTCATCCAAACATATAAATAAAAAGACGTATAAGACACTTATAACAACAAAAGAATCCATTAATATAAAAATAATAGCATTACATGATCTGTAAAATCATCAAATCTGGGCACTCAACTACATAAAGCTAACAATTATAAAATAATGAAAATAAAAGTAAAAAGTATCATAAAAATAATTAAAAAAAAACATGAAATACCTCTCCTCCATCTTAAATCTCTACAAAACCAAAGCCGTGAGGTGACTAAGTTAGGGTTAGGGTTTTGTTTTTTTTTAATACTAATAATTAAAAAAAACATAAAATACTATCTAAAATAAATGAACATCATTGAACCAAACAACACCGAACACACCCAACTACGAGTGTTGTGTTTTCGAATCAGGCTCTAAGAACTCGAAATTCGAATTGAAAATAAAAAATTCGATTCGAATTCAGATATACATATAGCTTCTACTTTGGTTGTTTGATTAATAGAGAGTTAGATCAGGACCCAATTAGCAATTGTCCATTAATCCAAGATCCAACCCAAATGTCATTAACAAATACCTAAAATCTAAATCCCTAATAGCATTTAGAATTTGGAATAACCGTTCTCAACTTCAACAACCTCCATCTCCGTCGTCCCTTATATCAGTGTAATATGAAACCCTAATACTAGTTAATAGCCATCGCCGTCCCTCGTTATCGACAGTCCGTCATTGTCCACTTGGCATTTCATTTCGAATTTTTTTTATGGTTTTACTAGTTTGAATTGTAGTTTTGATGTTACAATTTAGATTTTGGCCATTTGAATGCTTCAAGTTTGTATTAATTTTGAAAATAGAGTGAAATTAAATTATTTTTTTTGGTTAAATTTGAATCCAGTTTCAAAATTCGAATAATTCGATTTGGGTAACTCAAATTTGGTTTGTTTCGATGAACACCCTTACACCCAACACCGAACCCAAAATGCAGCGAACATGGGAACCACACCACACCTAACTTGTTTTTCTTGTTATTATTGTATTTATGACACAAATTAATTATTTTTGTTCAAAAAGTTTCAACCCAAATTCACTAATATAAGGTTAAGTTGTTAAGTATTTCAAGCCTAAAGTTTAAGGCCCAAATTTATTATCTTAGACCAAAATTTGTTCAAGCCTAAAAATTTCAAGCCCAAATGTAAAACTGAAAAATCGACTTACAGCCAAACCGAACTCATACGTAAAACTAAAAAAACTAAAGTTTCGGTTTTAGTTAAAGGGTGAGCCCAAAACCATCATACACACCTACCCAAAGTATGCACTAACCACCGGGTGTTTTCTACTTTTCTTGATTAATAAATGAATTGTGAAAGTATTTTTTATTGAATTTGAATTCAAACAGGTTCACAAAAGGGTTGGACCGTTATACTTAATATATAGTGATTTTTTTTTGACTAAATTGATATAATCTTTCTGAATTCCTATAAACCATGGTGAAAAACAAGCAACTAAAGGGTAATGGACAATGTTTTAAAAACCGGTTTTTAATTCTTATCGGGTTAGGCTTAGAAATGATTTAACTGGTTGTGCCGGACGGTTTAAACAGGTTAAATAGTTAACTCTATAATTTTATAAAAATACAACTTTAATTTAAAAAATAATTTAAAAGTACATAAATAACAAATGAATTGTGAAAGTATTTTTTATTGAATTTGAATTCAAACAGGTTCACAAAAAGCTTGGACCGTTATACCTAACATATAGTGATTTTTATTTGACTAAATTGATATAATCTTTCTGAATTCCTATAAACCATGGTGAAAAACAAGTAAAAGAAGGGTAATGGACGATCTTTTAAAACCTGTTTTTAATCTTTATCGGGTTAGTCTCAGAAATGGTTTAACCGGTTGTATCGGGCGGTTTAAACGGGTTGAATAGATAACTCTATAATTTCATAAAAATACAACTTTAACTCAAAATATGATTTAAAAGTACATGATTCTATAATAAAAAAGGTAATCTAAATTTAATCCATAATAAAGAATAATCCAAAAGCACTCAATTTCCAACAAAGTTATTAAAAAAAAGTATGCAATTTTTTTTCTTACTAAAATGGGCCTTAGGTAACCAAACAATTACTTAACCGCAAATAGAAGGATGATGGTTACCCAATTTTTTTGTTCTAAACTGGGTCGTTAACTTTTTTTTTTAATTGGAACTGAAAATTTTTTTTGTTTTAAAGTTCAAACTTAAAACTGGTACAACGGTATCACCCGGTAATACCGGCGGTACAACTTACAAACCGATTTTAACAATTTACCGGGCTCAAACTTACCGGGCCAGTGACCGAAACCCGGTTCAACCGGTATTACCGGTGGTTGAACCGGTTTTTAAAACATTGCTAATTGACAATGTTTTAAAAACCGGTTTTTAAATTGTACCAGATTAGGCTTAGAAATGGTCAACCGGTTGTATCGGGTTGTACCGGGTGGTTCAACCGGATTGACTAGTAAACCTATAATTTCATAAAAAATACAACTCTTACTCAAAAAACAATCCAAAAATACATGATTCCATGCTAAAAATTAATCCAAAAGTTAATCCATAATTAAAAGATAATCCAAAAGCAATCAATTTTTCGATAAAGTTTTTTTAAATAAAAGTGCATTAAAGTTTTATGTCATTGGATTGGTGGATGTATTAATTTCATGATTCCTTAAAAGATAAAAATTTATCATCATCGTCATCCTCATCAACAAGAGCATAGCTATTTTCATTTCCTACAATATTAAATAAGAAGTTTTTACCGCTTAAATGTTTTTAACGGCAATCAGAAGGATGATGGTTAAACATAGTTTTTACATGAGCCGCTATTTTCTAAAAAGAAGCATATCAATTGATTTCTTTTCTAAACTGGATTGTAGGTAAGGTAATTGATCAACAAGCCTTCTGTTTGTGACTTTGTGTGTATCCCGACGAACAATTTTTTTTTTTAAAGTTTAAACATAAAACTTTACTTGTAACTAAAACCGGTACAATGGTATAACCCGATATTACCGGTAATACCGGTGGTTTAACTAACATACCCGTTTTCCAATTTACCGGGCTCAAACTTACCTGACTAGTGACCGAGACCCGGTTCAACCAGTATTACAGGCCGATTTAAACCGGTTTTTAAAACATCGGTAATGGACGTGTTCTTAGGCCTGGCTTTTCTTAGCTTGGGGTTGTATATGTTTCAACACTAGAAAGTCAATTGAAGTACACTATTATATATATATATATATATATATACACACACACGCGTGCACGACTTATTAAACAAAGCGTTAATAACCTGTGAAGTAGAGTAAACCTTGAGAATGCGTCACATGTAATTATGTATATTAGTTTTAAAAATAATCATGAAAACTCACGTGTTATAACACTTCTTTGGTTTTCTAGCGAAATATACCTACATCATTATATACAATATGATTTAACAACCTCCATGAGTAGTAGTTGCTATTTGACGGCAATGGATTAGTGATGATGTTAATCTTGAATACGAAAAAAAAGGATTTGTTTTATTAATTAGAGTTTATGTTTACTACAAGTTCCTATTTTGAGTCTAATTAGGAGCTAGTTTATTTGATTAGCTTAATTGTGTTTGAGTTGGATTAGGTTTGCGTTTATAATAGTATAAATAGATGACAATGTCATTGTATTATTTACAGTTTTTCAATTAATAAAAAAAAGTCATGAAGAGTTTCACAAAATCATCGTGTTTGTTTTGATTCAGTTAGAGATGGCAAAATAACCCGAGCCCGACGGGTATACCCGAAACCCGACGAGTTCGGGACGGGTATACCCGAAACCCGACGGGTATGGGGCCGGGTATGGGATTAATTTTTAAAAATTTCGCGGGTATGGGATGGGTATGGGATTAGGTGATACCCGACCCGATTACCCGAAATACATACCCGTTTACCCGAATCATATACCCGAAAATTTGTAATTTATAATTTTATTTTCTCTTAACCCATGACTATTAATGCTTCATTTTAGTAAGTTTATTATGTGAAAAATTAATTTTTCTTTTAAAATATGTATTTATAAATATAAAAAGTAGAGTCATAGAAAAGTACACGACACATACCCGACGGTTATTGGCCGATACCCGCGAGTATACCCGATACCCGATACCAACGGGTATGCCCGTTACCCGCGGGTATACCCGATACCCGACGGGTAATCACCCGACACAAACCCGACGGGTAATGGGCCGGGTATGAGACACAATTTTACAACCGGGTATGGGTTTGGGATTACCGATACCCGACCCGAACCCGACCCATTATCATCCCTAGATTCAGTTTCTTCAATAATTGGGATACGTGACAACACCTTTAGTTTTTTTAATTAAACTTTTGTATTTAAAATCAAAATAATCATATGGTATTTTGAAGAAATAGATCATCTGATCAATACACCTTCAGCTCAATCAACTTAAACAAGTGATTTTACTAATAAAAAACCTTAATATTACTGTTTATAGATGTTGTATTTTAAACTAGTTAGTAATTGAAAAGGTAGGATTTAATATTTTTTAAACAACCAACTCACCTATTATAATCCTACTTATAAATCTAAGTATTTATTTTTTCTAATTATTTTATGATATGACTAACTTTCAACGATTGACACATACGTACACTTGGTAAACATTTTAAATAATCCGAATTACCCACCCAATAAACACTGTTAGTCAACAACTTACGTGTGAAATTGTTAATTTAATATTAAAATAGTATTTATATTAACTTAAACGTGACAGTTGTGCTCTAAACTGAACCATGCTTATCCGAACGGCTTTTACCGGCGATTGTCATCCACGCTCCGAACTATAATATCAAATCCACAGGTTGCCACGTCACATGTCCGTACTATCCCTTTATCTCGTAGTCGTTTCGCTTAATTTAATTTTGTTCATCCCTCTTTTCTGTATTTCCTCCGGCACCGATCGGTTTGAACTCCGGCGGTGGTCCTTTCAAATCGATCACGTATTGTGCTTACATGAATCATTGATCAACTGATCAAGTTATGGAGTATCAAAATTACTTCGTTAATTTGATGGATTTCATCAATAAGCCGGCTACGATTGAAACACTTGTCGACATTTTGTTGTGTACGGTACCGATTTGGCTGTCGGTGATGATCGGAATTGTGATCGGATGGGCCTGGACGCCGCGGTGGACCGGCTTTGTGGTTTTAGGTTTCCGTTCGAAGCTGCGAGGGCTCGCGTGGACGGCTCCACCGGGATTCGGTGCTCGCCGCCTCTGGCTAGCGTTCACCGCGCTCTCGGCGTTTTCTGTTGGTCGTCGGATGTGGTCAAACTTCCGGGAGAAGGAACGGAAGGATGATCAATCGTCACCGCGTGCGGTAGTTGGACGGGAGTCGGTGCCGGCTGGTCAGTACGTTGACGGAAGTGGCGTTGACATTAAGTCAGTGTAATTTCTTTCTTATTTATCTTTCTAATTTCAATTTCTTAATGTGATATATGATACAGCCATGTGAATTGTGAAGTTTGGTGTTGGCTTTTATCTGAAGGTTAATTTCTTTCCATTTGATATGATAGTTTTTTGTTGTGATTAATGCAGATTATGTGATATATCATTTAGGTAATTTTTTTTACCTCTTTCTAAGAGCAATTGTGATATGTGTTTATTAATATGTTTTGGCCTAGGTGTTTAATCAAATCTGAGTGGGATGCCATAAGATCTATAGTAGGTGATAATTTAGAGCTCTTAACTGCTTCTATTAGGATTTTGAATTGATTATTTATATGGTTGTACTTTGTCGGCTAGTGTACTTGAATCATGCAGCTGTAGGAAGAGAATTGAGATATTCTTTGAATGCATAATGTTGGTTATGCGATTCTTAACGAGCAGTGGCTTGCAATTTTGCAGTTACGCGTCACCTTTGAAATGAAAAGTTTCTCAGTTCTTTAGACTCAAAGTTGTTTTTACATACATTTTCTGGATCTATACCGGCTAACTTGTACCTAATGAGGAATAATTTATTGAAACTTTAGATATTTGATAAAATAGATGTTCAGAAGTTCTTTTGGCCTTGTTTTGGCAGTAAGCATATGCAAAGGAAGCCGGTGGAAGATAGCATGTCTGACAATGTTATAAATGGCAATAGCATCCACTAGCTTACAATTTGGTTGTATACAGTTTTACAATACTAGCTCCATAAATTTGATATATTATTCTAGTTCAATCTAGGTGACTTCTTTATGGTGTGAAAACTATCTTTAATGGTAATCATGGTGACTTGGTATTTGTGTACCTAATTTATGTGTGCTTATGTCTTAGTTGTGGAGTCTTTAATATTTAACTCTACTTATTCTTGGCTGTCGTTAGATTGCGATTAGTAAATATTACATAGTTTGGCCTTAAGCTTTTGATAACACAAAGTATTTCTAACAAGAACACTATTTACACTCAATTTTGTGTGTTTATTTCTTCTCTTTTTTCATTGTTATGCTTCAAAGTATGCTTCGAGAGATAGAGAAGCATTAGTTGGCTAATTATGTGTGATGTCATTTAAAAGTGTTTTATAAGAGCATAACAAATATAAGAGGTTTTTAGCTTGATCAATAGAATTAGTTGGCTTCTATGTAAGCAAAATCTGACGGAACGATTTGATTTTTCTCAGCAGAAAACTTGACTGAGCTTTTGCTTAATTCAGTTGCCAACTGGTTTATTGGTATTAGCTGTGCACTCTTGTTTGTTTCTTTTTCTATGCTAACTTTTTGCTGGGTTCATACATTTTATGTCACAACTCTTCTCGTAGATGTATATTTTATCATCGGTGACTGGTGAGAATAGTAAGAGATTTAGGATTTAAGTGTTTTAAGTTGGTAGATATATGATATCTAACATTATATTGGTAAGAATAATAAGAGATTTTAGGATATAACTTACAAGTGTTTTAGGTTAGTAGATAATTGAGATACTTAATATTATCGATTCAGGGAAGCATTTTGTTTAGTTAATGTCAAAAATGCTTTTGCTTAATCAGTAGCCAAAAAGGTAAGGTTTATTATGGTATTAGCTGTGCAGTCTCTGTTTGTTCTTTTTATGCCAATTTTTTGCTGGTTACATAAATTTGATTTCATAATCTTCTCAGAGAATTCTTACCTTAATGAAAATGGAGTTTTTTTTTTGTATGATCAAGAAAGATAATTATCAACTGCTGAAAGTGAAGGAAGCTGTTATGACTTAGGCTTCTAGATGGATTACATATCACGACATTGTATTTTCTTGATTTCCCGTTGTGATATTCCATATTCGTCTTTGGCTCTGCTCAAGGTATCTGGTTAAATTTTCTTGCTTGAACTTTAAATTTTTCATCATCACACCCTGAGCAGCACAAAGTCATTTCAAGGATAAATGGAGACTATAATCAAGTAGATTATATCAGAGTATCAGACAACAGTATTCTGATAATTTGATCTTTAGATTTGGATAGTGAACGTATTACTACAATGGGAAATGGTGAAATGCTAAATCCTCCTAATTACCTTCCTAATCCTCGTCCTAACGGAACTAGCTGCATGGAATCATGGATTACTGACTAGTGTCAGTTAAAGGATGATTAGGGATAATTAGATGGGTTTAGCATTTCTCATCACGCATTCTTCATAAACTAAAGACTATCAAAGGTAACTTTTAAATTGCTAACTTTACGTACCATATCTTGACCTTGTCTTTTTTCCTTTCCTTTCTGTTAGACAATTGACTTGTAAGTTGGCCTTGGTTCATTAATAATTATGGTCTATTAGTAAGGAATACATTTTTCCATATATAGGTGATTAACCAAATCATTAGGGAGGCAGGAAAATTATTTGTCAACTCTATTAGTAGTTTTCTCTGGTTTCGAGAGAGACAGCTGACCTTTCGAAAGTCGGTCAACTATTGCATTTTGATATTTGTTTTTTGTTTACTAAAAAGTGATTGGGCCTTATCATCATGTTTCTTGTTTCTAGAGTACACTGCTGATTTCTTCAGCAATATTGGTATTTTTTTTATCCCATTTGAAAGATGATTAATTTTTTACAAAGGTTATTTTTCATCTTACCTCAGCAACTGGCATATACTTATGTAAAAAATTTTGTGATCAGGTTTTTAGTTCTGTTTTGTTCATACTTTTCCATTACTCTCTGCATAAATAATTTTTTTTTAGTTTCCTTGAGTGTGCTTTCAGTGTTATCATCCTAACCGTAAAGGATGACAGCTGTGAAGGATTAATGAGGTGGTGTATTTTCTTGACATGTGAAACTTAATTTGCTTCAAATCTTGCTAATATTCTTCTTGTGTCACAAAATGGACTAGCACATACTTATTCCTCAATTCCAGCAAATCACTTAATTACCCCCATT
This sequence comes from Smallanthus sonchifolius, assembly GCA_023525975.1. Lineage (NCBI taxonomy): Eukaryota > Viridiplantae > Streptophyta > Magnoliopsida > Asterales > Asteraceae > Smallanthus > Smallanthus sonchifolius. Next base: position 2,327,923 of record CM042042.1, read on the forward strand.
CACAGGTGCAGCATTGAAAATTTAAGGGGAGACCATGATGTTGTCACAGGGAAGGATCTAGAGTATTTGTTGCATCTTCTTGATGGTAAGGATGCTGTTTGGCACAAGATGATTGAACGCTCTATCTCCAACATGGCTTGTCAAGCTTGGCATTATGAGCCTGAGGTAAATATCGACATTGATTTCTGGTCCAAATGGGTTGGGTAAAAATTATTAACCGAGATATGCGTACATATTTATAGTATAGATTTATGATTGACAAATTGTAATTAGTCTGTATTAATGTTGATTCGGTTTCCTTGTTTAGGCGATAGGGTTTTTATGTTTTCTCCCCTATTTAAAGGGTTGTTTTGCTGAATGAAAGATCATCAACTTTTACAGACTTTCATGGTATCAGAGCTTCGGTTCTGAATACCCATCGCCTTCCCTTTGGTTTCGACCACTGATCTTTCCCTTCCCTCTCATCCTACCTGTCGCTAATTTTTTTTTTCCCCTTTTCCTGTCGATCCCAGCCGAACCCTAATATTTTCGACCCATCATCCCTGCCGAAACCATGTCCACACCCGCCGACTCACCACCATCATCCACCAAACCTGTTAACCCTGCCCTACACCCGGCCTACTCTGTGTCCAATATACAGTCCAAGATACGAACCCTAGATGGAACAAAAGTGACTTATACCTCCTGGGTGAAGTTGTTCAAGTTCCATGCTATAGCCTACAAAGTGCTCAACCATATTGACGGTTCAACCAAACCCGAACCCACTGACCCAGACTTTGTAACATGGAAGGAGATTGATGCACTCGTGTCTCAATGGATTTTCAGCACAATGTCAGATGATTTGCTTGGTCGAGTGCTGGATATGGACGCCACAGCCAGGGATACTTGGATTCGGTTAGAGAAGCACTTTCTCAGCAATAAACAGGCCAAGGCAGGAGCATTGGAAACCAGGTTCGTTAATCTCACATTGGTTGCATGTTCTTCTGTGGACGATTACTGCCAACAACTTAAAGACTTGGCAAACCAACTAGCTGACGTCGATCAGCCAATCACTGAATCCAGGCTCGTTTTACAACTTGTTCGGGGACTTTATCAGGAGTTTGACACTACTGCTCAGATAATTCACTCTCAACAGGCTGATTGGGATCTTGCTAGAACGATGTTGAATGATGAAGTCATACGCCAAGAGGCAAGAAAACAACAGAATACTTCTGTTCTGGTTGCACCAGCCGCTGCAGCCCCAAATACCTCTACTGCAGCCCCCCAGAACAATCGGCAACCACCTGTTAATCACCAGCAAACTGACCCGAATCAGCAGCAATATTATCGGCCAAGAGGTCGTGGCCGAAATCAATCAGGTCGCGGTAGAGGAGGACGTGGACGCGGCTCACGGGGTTATTCTGGTTCAACCACATGGGCTTTTCAAAACCAAACAGGGCAGCCCACTTACCCACAATGGGCCTGGTGGAACACTCCACCATGTCCTTACCCAACCCAACAGAATTGGCGGCCCAACAACAACTCCCAACCACCTTCGGCTAACTACCTTGGCTACCCCGTGCCTCCTGGATTCGATGCTTTACGTCCATCAGACCTCAGTGCTGCTTTCAACTCCATGAATCTCACTTACACGGACCCGAACACAGTCATGGACACCGGTGCTGAAGGACACGTCACTGAAAACCGAGGTATGATTTCTGTCCCTGATTCTTCTCCTGTACACACTAAAATTTTGGTTGGTAATGGTCAATGTTTGCCTATTGAGGGTTCTGGCACGGGCTTTCTTCCCATTCATAACCGAACCTATATTCTCCCAAACATACTTTATAGCCCTCGTATTATTAAAAATCTTGTTTCAATTCGTCGCTTTACTCGCGACAATAATGTCTCAGTTGAATTTGACCCGTTTGGTTTTTCTTTGAAGGACCTACGAACTGGACGGCTCCTTTCCCGCCACAATAGCACGGGAAATCTCTACCCAATAACTCCACCAACACTCCCGCCACAAGCCTGCTTCCTTGCTTCCCAGTCTCTGCCTTGGCATGATCGTCTCGGACATCCAGGGGCTCAAGTTTTAGATTTACTTAGCAAACGTACTGGTTTTTTATGTAATCACAATAAGACTTCAAACATTTGTCATTCTTGCACTTTATCCAATAGTAAACGTTTGCCATTTTATGAATCTAATTCCTTTACGTTTACTCCATTTGATATTATACATTGTGATTTATAGACATCACCAGTTACTAGTCAATCTGGGTATAAATATTATATGGTCCTTATTGATAATTTTTCCCATTTTGTCTGGGTATACCCACTTAAATATAAATCTGAGACATTTCCCACCTTTGCAAAATTTCACCGTATGATTGCAACTCAATTTAACCGCAACATAAAAACCTTTCAATGTGACTTAGGGGGAGAATTCGATAATAATGCTTTCAAAACTTTTGCTGCTCAACATGGGCTTTTATTCCGTTTTTCCTGCCCCCAGACATCGTCTCAGAACGGCCGAGCCGAAAGGATGCTTCGTCGCCTAAACGACATCATCCGTTCTTTGCTTATTCATGCTCATCTCCCACCCTCCTTCTGGGTGGAAGCCCTTCACACAGCCACCTACCTTCACAATATTCTACCCTTGAAACGTTTAAACTTTTTCACCCCTACATTCGCCCTTTACCTTCGTCACCCCACTTATGATCATCTCCGAGTGTTTGGTTGCGCTTGCTATCTAAACACTTCAGCCACTCAACCACATAAACTACATACACGATCCGTCAGATGCATCTTTCTTGGGTATCCCCCGGACTTCCGTGGATACCGATGCTTTGATCCCACCACCGGAAAGGTCTCAATATCTCGTCATGTTACCTTTGATGAGACCGTTTTTCCATTCACCATACCCACCCCCACCGCTTCTTACTCTTTCCTTGATGACCCCACACCTTCCGGTTTTACTTTCACTTCCACTCCTTCCCCTAAACCTTCCCTACATTCCACCTCTCCTTACCCGTTTCACTACACACGTCGACCTAAGCCTACCCAACCCGTTACACACCCTGCGGCTGCCCATACACACCAGCAGACTGCACCACAACAGCCTTCTGCAGCTGCTGCGACCACCCCACAGCAGTCTGCTGCTGTCCCTGAGCCTACGGCTCCTCCCACCGCAGCCCCACATTCCTCGGCACCTGGTTTTGCAGCTGCCGGATCTTCCCAGTCTGCCTCAGCAGGCCCACCGCCCAATCCTACAACCAATACTCACCTTATGACCACCCGCTCCAAATCCAAACACACTCTCCTATCATCCACCATTTCACCCATCCCTAACACTTACTCGAAAGCCTTTGCCGACCCAAATTGGTTACGTGCCATGCAATCAGAATTTGGTGCTTTGCAGGAGAATGATACGTGGGAACTTGTTCCTCGCCCGTCTGATCGCCCTGTTATACGGTGTATGTGGTTATTCCGTCATAAGTTTAAATCTGACGGTTCTTTGGAGTGTTACAAAGCCAGACTGGTAGTAAATGGGAAATCTCAGACCGTGGGCATTGATTGTGAGGATACTTTTAGTCCGGTTGTCAAACCGACCACCATACGGACAGTTTTATCCATTGCTGTCTCTCGATCTTGGCCTATCCATCAATTGGATGTCAAGAATGCTTTTTTGCATGGTAATTTACATGAAACAGTGTTTATGCATCAGCCGCCTGGGTTTGTGGATAGTAGGTACCCAAATTATGTATGCAGGCTGAAGAAATCTTTATATGGGCTCAAACAGGCCCCGAGAGCGTGGTATACTCGGTTTGCCACATATATTTTATCACATGGGTTCAGGAGTAGTGTATGTGATAACTCATTATTTATACTCACTCGGGGGACTCAGACTGCTTATTTACTACTGTATGTTGATGATATTGTTATTACTGCTTCTTCGACTGCACTTTTGCAGGACATTATTCGCACACTCTCACGAGAGTTTGCCATGACAGATCTGGGGTCTTTACATCATTTTTTGGGTATTAAAGTTACTCGCACGACAACAGGTTTATTTCTGGACCAGTCCCTGTATGCCAGAGATATTATTTCCAGGGCGTCTATGACATCCTGTAAACCATGCGCTACACCTGTTGATCTTAATGCTAAACTGAGTGCCACTGATGGACCATTGTTCCATGACCCTACTTTATATCGCAGTCTGGCAGGCGCTTTGCAATATCTGACCTTTACACGTCCGGATATCTCTTATGCTGTTCAGCAGGTTTGTTTATTCATGCATGAGCCTCATGATCCACACTTTGCCTTCCTGAAGCGCATACTACGGTACCTTCAGGGAACGATTGATTATGGCATATGTATTGTTCGCTCCAACATTCAATCATTAATCGCCTACTCGGATGCGGACTGGGGTGGTTGTCCGGACTCTCGTCGCTCGACAAGTGGTTATTGTGTTTTTCTGGGCGACAATTTGATTTCTTGGTCTTCTAAACGCCAACCGACCATTTCTCGTTCTAGTGCAGAGGCAGAATATCGGGGAGTGGCAAACGCTGTCGCAGAGGCCACTTGGATTCGGAATTTGCTTTTGGAGTTACATCTCCCTCTTCGGCAAGCAACAGTTGTGTATTGTGATAACGTTTCGGCCGTCTATCTATCTGATAACCCTGTTCAACACCAGCGTACCAAGCATATAGAGATTGATATTCATTTTGTACGCGAAAAGGTTCGCATGGGTCACATCCGGGTTCTACATGTTCCATCTTCTCTTCAGTACGCGGACATCTTCACAAAGGGCCTTCCACGACACTTATTTCAGACTTTCAGGTCCAGCTTGAGCGTTCTTCCGAATGGACGCTCCAACTGAGGGGGAGTATTAACCGAGATATGCGTACATATTTATAGTATAGATTTATGATTGACAAATTGTAATTAGTATGTATTAATGTTGATTCGGTTTCCTTGTTTAGGCGATAGGGTTTTTATGTTTTCTCCCATATTTAAAGGGTTGTTTTGCTGAATGAAAGATCATCAACTTTTACAGACTTTCAAAAATGAGTAATTATTTATACGGGTCAGGTTGACCTGTAACACTTGTTAGCATGCCAATATGATAACAAAAGTTATATTATTTTAAGAATGATTAAAGTGGTTTTATGCATTTAAATTAAACTTCAGATGACTTTCGACCCGTTTCCTTTTAAGCTAATTTTTTTAGTTTACCCGTTTGACTCATTAGAGAGAAAGCACAACCCATATTGACCCATTCATAAGTAAGTGGGTCAAAATTGCCACCTCTATATGCTACACTCATGGGCGGAGGATAGTGAGGGCCCGAGGGGGCCCCGACCCCTCCCGATTTTTCACTCAGAAGTGTTAATATATATGTATTCGACCGATTTTTTGCTAAGTAGTGTTAATTTATACGTATTCGGCCGAAAACTTTATAGTTACGGCCCACCCTTGATAGGAAAAAAAACCGGTCCCCCTGCGTTTCTTTTCAAGCTCCGCCACTGGCTACACTCATCTTGTCTGCGCATGCTACTCTTTTGTCATAAAACATTTTGCCATGCATGCTAGTTGTCATTTGGATTTTAGCCTTTAAGTTTAATGGAGTTCTTGAGGATATGCCTTCTATATCCATGAAATTTGGATATTAAAACACCAACGAGCTTCAATATTGATCTTCCCTACATTAAGTTTTATTGCTTATACCAGTATTAACTCTTGGTATCTAAGTTGATATTATTAAAGTTAATCAATGTAACAATAACATTACTAAATGATATTATGCTTTATAATGTCTAAAATTTGTTTAAGTACTGAAGCTAAACCTTCCGCATTTAGATGAACTTGCTCACAGTTAAGAAAACGGAACTTCTTGTTGTTTGACAACTATACACATTACTTCTATAACACTTGCCCATTGCGTCTACTTCCCAACCAAAAGTTTCCCTAACAAGCAATAACATAGCATCATTTTAAAAAGGGCAAGATGGTCAATTCAATTCATTTTCCTGCTGCGAGGTAGGATTGATGGGCAAAAGTGGTCGGATCATGAGATGCAATTGCTAAATAAATGTCTTAGAGTTTGGGATTACTTATTTCCTTCTCCTTATTGACTTTATAAGTAGTTTTGAGAAGTAACTTCCACTTCTCAAAATCTCCTTTTTCCTTCTCAAAATCTCCTTTTATAAGTAGTTTTGAGAGGTAACCCAAACAACTTATTAACTTATAAAAGTTAATAAGTTAATAAGTTGGTTTGAAAAGGCAATCCAAACACGTGATTGGGTCAAACAAATATCTTTTCTTACTCAAGTTGTGCTAGTAAAATAGACAGGCTAAATGATTATACTATAAAGTTGGTTAACAAGGAATCTGTGTTTAGCTTCATGTTTGGTAGAGGTGGCATTTTTTACCTATTAACTAATGAATATGTTGATATATGTTGAGTTTTATCTCAAGTGAATAAAATAAAATAAAATTAGCTACAAGGGGAATAGATTGAATGTATTGAAAGTAACTCAATGTCAAAAATAAATGTACAATCTTCGAAATCGTTTTGTACTGGTATTCAGAATACTATTGTAGGTAATTTTGTTTTGTCAATCATAAGTGACACGTTGATTATTACGTATAAAAAACTAAAACTGTCCCATTCCACTCCATGCTAAAAAAAGGACTTGTTTCAGCCTGAACCTGTATTGACCCATTTCCAAACACACTCACCTCTAGTGTTTGATGACTGAGAGCTTGTTTTGTTCTTTCTTCACCTTTTTTCTTCTCTATGATTTGTATATCAGACTGGCCCTGTTGTGTACCGTAGCAGAACTGTGTTTGAAGATGCAACAGCAGAGCTGGTTAGAGATTTCTTCTGGGACGATGAATTTCGACCTAAGTGGGACCCGATGCTAACTTATGTAAAGATATTGGAAGAGTGCCCTCATACTGGGACCATGATTGTCAACTGGATTAAAAAGGTTTTGCATTTACATCTATACATTTAAGTATTAACACACATATTCTAAAAACTAACTTTTATGGGTATTCATGCAGTTCCCATTTTTCTGCAGCGATAGAGAATATGTCATCGGTCGTAGGATATGGGAAGATGGGAAGACTTATTACTGTGTTACAAAGGTAAGGGTAAACTGGTAAACTTTCTGCTTAACGTTATAGTGAGAAAACTAGAAAACCGTATTCGAACTTTGAAGTATCATAATTGTTGTAAGATTGTGGGTTTAATAAGTTAATATCAAAATTTGAAGTAGTTGATTAAATCTTATGTTGAATGGTAAAATGCTAGTAGGACGAAATTTGTAATCCAAGTGGTTAATCTAACCGTTTGAACGTTCCAATACTGACCATCTCATTAGAACTAAAAATCGTAAAACGAGACAATGCACATTCTAGATCCTTAATTGAGCCCTAGAATTTATATCAAATTTTCTATTATGGTAATAACATAGTTGCTAGTTTTCCCTAATATGATTACTATACAGATAATATATGGTGTTATATATAAAATACAAACTATATGAAGCTGAATTGGTGCAGGGAGTTCAATATCCAGGTCTGAGGCGACGTGACAAGCCGAGGCGCGTGGATCATTACTTCTCAAGCTGGGTGATCAGGCCTGGTATGTCTACCAATTTATTTTAAATTTTAAAATTGGTATAAATATATTTAATTTGAGAAAAACTTATAATTACCAAGGCAGATAAGACTTGCATATATAAAAGAAAAAGGTGTTAAAACTAAAAAAAAAAATTCAAAATCCAAGTCTAACCTTCAAAACCTAAGGACTAAAATATATATCAAAATAAGTATGGTTTTATTAATACCTGATATCTTTGCAATAAATGATCCGTACGCTGCAAAATGTAAGAAGCCGGTCCCGTAGAGACTATGTTTTGATCTATGTTGTCAAGGCGCAAAGGCCACGTTCGGGGCCTAGGCACAAGGCGTTAAAAAGCGAGGCGCATAGTATAAAAATACCACTTTTAGGATTTTAGACATGTTTTAGGCTTGTTTTGGGCTAGTTTAGGATGTTTTAGGTTGATTCCAGAATTCTTTAGGGCTAGTATAATTGTTTCAGACATGTTCAGAAGATTTTTAGCCAGAACATGGCCTGAAAATGCGCCTGAACGCATGAAGAAGGGGCTTTTGAAGCGAGTCGACAAGGCTCTTGTGGGCTTTTGACAACATAGGTTGTGATGAGCATGTAGTTTCAAACGAAAAAAAAAAGTTAAAAAACGATGACTTTCGTCCCGTTTGACTGTACTACCAATTGGACCTGTTATCAATCAAATACAACCCACATTGACCCGTTTTGATATAAATTGTTGAAACTGGATGCAGTGCAATCCCGAAAAGGAGACGGGGTACTTTCATCGTGTGAAGTAATCCTGTTGCATTGCGAAGACATGGGAATCCCTCGAGACGTGGCCAAGTTAGGTGTCCGTCATGGCATGTGGGGAACCGTAAAGAAACTGCATGGCGGCTTCAGAGCGTATCAAAGTGCACGAAAACAAGACGCGTCACTCTCAAGATACGCACTCATGGCAACGATCACCACAAAGATCTCGTACGAGTCAGTGCCCGAGGACCAAAGGACTGGAGATGTTGCTAACACACCAGGTGGTGGAGTGGACTGGAAATGGGTGGCGGTTGGCGGGGCAGTGGCGGTGGTTTTTGGACTCCGTACCGGAACCGTAGGGAAACTGTTGTTGGTTGGTGGTGCAGTGCAAAGATTTGGTCGAAGAAGATGAGATGTTAGAAAAAGAGCGGTGTATGTCGAGGAAGGATGATATTTTTATTTACCGGCGCGATCGTTGAATTTTTTTTGTATATGTAAAATCAAATGGTTTTATCGCTACAAGTATAAACTTGTGTTGTTGAATCAATATTATTGAACACCTAATACATTATTAAAAAAACAAAGATACAATTTCTATATAACCTTCAAGCATTCACATTAATTAAAAACTATTACTTTATAAAAAATTTGTTTATTTAAAAAAAAAAACTCTCACATCTCATTTGTTATCCTTATAATTTTAAAGAAATTGTTAAGGAATTAGTATATTTAATATTTTAGTGTTCATTTACTTATAACTTTAAGGATAAAGATATGGTTTAAAGAAGCTGATATAAAACCTTTTAATTTAAATCTTATTTTAATATAGATATAGATAAAGGGAGGTTAAAATAATAAGTAGATTTTCGCTAACAAATCTAAAAAATGACCAAAACGCTTAGAAACGATATCAAACGAACTCCGATTGAGCTCATTTCAGCGACGTTGGAACCGTCTCGTCGAACTCTACCATCTTAGCTTTTAGGGTTTAGATTTTAAGGTTTAGATTTTACGTTTGAATTTTATGGTTTTAGATTTATGGTTTAGCTTTTAGAGTTTAGATTTTATGGTTTATGTTTTTTTAGGGGGTGGGGGTTAAGGTTTTTGGGGGTGGGTGAGGGTGGGTTTAGGTTTTTTTTTTTTTTTTTTGGGGGGGTAGAGGGTTTAGATTTTACGTTTAAAAAATCACTTTTTAGTGGAACCTTCCCCTATATATATATATAAAATATATATATATATATATAATATATATATATATATATGTATATATATATATATATATAGGGGAAAATCATAAGAAAACTCAATGTTCATTAGAAAAATAAAAAAAACTACTTATTTAAGGTAAAAAAAATAAAAAATCATAACTCAAAAAATAAATCAAAAATTAAAAAACGGCTTCGGACACTTTCTTTCCCAGGTCTTCCTCGTTTAAAAAAACTCGTAAAGTAGTGGGTTTAGCTTTTGAGTTTAATATTTTTGGGTTTAGTTTAGCTTTTAGGTTAGGTTTTTGGAGGGGTGTGGCGGGGTGAGGGTTTAGGTTTTTGGGGGGTGGGTGGGGTGGGTTTAGGTTTTTGGGTGGGGGTGGGGTGGGTTTAGGTTTTTGGGGGTGGTTGGGTTTTTTGATGTACTACACATATGCAGCAAAAGTTTTTTGGTTTTCTAATGAAAATGAGTTTTCTAGTGAACTCACTCCTATATATATATATATATATATATATGTGTGTGTGTGGAGGGTTCAATTCAGAACAAGGTTTTTTGCAAGAATAGAGGGAACTAATCTTAGCCACTCATTTTCTATTCAACCTTAATAAATTTAAATTAAATCAAAAGGGTATAATGGTAATAATAATAAAAATTCTCTCTCTAAATAATTTTTTTCTTTCTCTCTCTAATTAATTGGTTTATCTCTCATGTATCAATTTAATTAGTTTTCTCTACTTTTTTTTATTAATTTAGTTGAAAGAAATATTATCATATACTTATCAAATTTTATGTATATACAAATATGTAACCTACACATACACGTACTTGTACACATGTGTGGGTACCTACACATACACATACTTATAACTATGTGTTGGTAGGTACCCACACACACGCATACTTAAAAACATGTGTAGGTATCTACACATACACCTACTTATGCACATGTAAGTCCGAAACATTTCATGTATGTGTAGGTAAATGTATTTTGTGAAGACAATCTTTGTTGTTAATGTGTAGGTGAATATTAAAAAAAATACATTTGAACTATTTAATTTCACCTGCCTGTTATGATTTACTTACATAATATAAGTGATAAAAATAGTGAAAAATATTCAGAACAAGGTTCAATTAAGTAAACATTATGAAATGATGCAGTATGAGTTTTTTGATTTTCTTATTAAAATAAGTTTTCTAGTGAACTCACCCCTGTATATAACAATGCTGTTGTGAATGCTTTGATACTTTTCCCCATAATGTTTAGACATGGATGGTCAATTTGATCAATTCTTTTTAGAAATTACTTATGTACGGTCATTTTTACCAATTGATGTAAGTATTGTTATTCTTATTATAATAAATAGGGAATTGAGGGGACACGTATCACTTTCTAGTATCTCTCACCCTTGTCTCTCTTCTATTAAATAATGTGACACATGTCACTCTCCAATGTTTACTCATCTTTATTTTTTTCACTTCTCTTTTCTATTAAATAATGATATAAAATCAAAATATTTTAGAAATTTAGTATAAATTTAATTATGGATAGTTATTATATCATTAGCTAAAAAATTTTAGCGTAATACACGCATTTTCTAACCTATTTGAAAGTATATAAAAATCCTAAATAGGTTTTACTAGTGAGTGAAGACTATGGAAGAAGTTTTTAAAAGGAATTATGAGTTTACCACTTTATTTTTATATAAACTAATTGAATATCGCGCTTCGTAGCGGGTTTCAGGTCGCCTAATTTCGCTCATAAGAGGTTTGGCTCGTCACAGTACAACAACGGTAACGACACTCGATATAGGGTACGACACAAAAAAAACTCTATTTTGAATAAAACCTCGTTTCCAAATAAATTTATATCGGAATGTTAAAACAAAATCAGCCGCACACGTCTTTTTTTGAAAAAAAAAAGTTAACTAACGAAAGTTTGTGCTTCGCGGTGGGTGTCAGAGCGCCTAATTCGCTCATAAGAACAGTAATTATACTCGATATAGGGTACAATACAAAAAAACTGGGTTTTGAATAAAACTCCGTTTTCAAATAAATTTATATCGAAACATGAAAAAAAACAGCCGTGCAATCTGTTATTTGAAAAAAGTTAATGAATGAAAGTTACTAAAATAACAAAATTAATATAAAATAAAACGGGTTAAATACAAGATGTGAAAACGAAAACTAATAATAATAAAAAAAAAGAAAAAAAAGTAAAGCATGACGTCACTGCATTTGGGTTGGTGTGTTCAACTTAGGTCTCATTTAATCTTATATATAATTTAGATTACTATAATTTTATAAAGATGTTGGGCCAAGTTAAATGGGTTGTCTTTGCCCCACCTTCTGGCTTCTACTATAAATGGGCCATTGGGCCTTATGCCGGCCCCACGCCAACACTTTGACGGTGGGTTAAATACGTACACTTGCATAAACTTATTGTACGTCGTCAATACCCTTCTAAGCAACGGGATCAGATAAATCATAGTTTATGTTGGACAAGAGGCTTTAAAAGATTATGATAGAAATCCAGTGAAAACAAGATTCGAATGTGAGATTTCTTTAATGGGGAATCAAATGCTTATGTCATAGGGTATACTCTGTTCTCTGTTATGTGCCACCCGTAAAGGTATAACTCATCATTGTCCACTCAACTTTTTTTATTCAACTTTTTAATACAAAAAATATTAATAATTTAAAAAACGAAGATAATAATTATATTAATAAAAAAAATAAACCACGTAAATGAAAAAACATAAATATAAGAATTTAAATATCTAGTCTTCGGCGAGTTGTCTAGTTGCATAAATATGTTTTATAAATCCGAGAGAAGTTTTATTTGCGTATCTCAATTATGTAATTCTCGAATGTCAGCCTCCTTTTATTCGCATTAATTTCTTCTACCCAAAAGAAGGTTGAATATCGTTTTCATCATATTGACAAATCGTTTAGCCTTTATCTTCTAAAATCATATTATGTAATATGATGATGTTTCTTTTTTCTTTTCGGTGCCATTGCTCTTCCCTGATTATGTATTCTGTTCCAACATTGCTCGAGGACACCTAATGCTCGTTACACATCCTTCATTGATGTTTCTTGTGTTGCTTTAAACATTTCTCATTTATCACCTCGTGGACATGTGAATGATTTGACAAATGCAGAATATTTAGGATATATTCAACCAGCAAGATTATACATGTGCTTGTATTTTACTCCTCGAACTTCAAACGAAGAGTCAAGTGCTACTTCGTTTATGAGGTTGTTGAATATAGGCGACTGGTGAAAAAAACATTAATTTCATTATTGGAACCGGAAACACCAAGTAATGCATGCCAAAAACATAGATCTTGCAATGCCACGACTGCTAGTATTGTCGTTGGATGTAGATGATCACCTCACTTATATTAACCTGGCCATGCATTCGGGTAATTTATCCACTCCCAATGCGTAAAATCAATGCGTAAAATCAATGCTACCAAGCATTCTTAGAAAGCCATGTCTTGATTCATGTGCCTCATGCAATTGTTGAAAGTTATTCCTCGTCGGTTTACACAAATATTGTTTACGGTAAAGATTAATGAATCCTTTGGAGAATGTATACATACTTTCTCGTGCGGTTCTCTCAGACATCTTCAAATACTCATTCCATGAGTTGGCAATTGTTTCAGATGCCATTTGATGAATTGTGGCTAAGCACTTTTGCGGAAGGGTAAAACCTCTTCTACCTCTTGCATCATATGATAGTTTAAAAAATGACATTTCGATCTCTAAATCATTAACTATCCGTAGAATAGTCGTTTACTCATTAGGAACCGTCGTATGAAGACATGTTGAAACATTCACTATTTTTGTAAAAGAATAAAATATTGAAATGTAAAAAATATAATTTGAATGTATATTTATAGAAGGTTGAGTAATAGTTTTCTAAAACAATTTTTTTTTACCGTTCAACGGTCATGAGACCATTTAGGATCTTCCACTCTTAGCGACCGTTATACGCACGGGAAAGGAAATGGGGAAAGGAAATGGCAGTCACCGTAAGGCCGGGGTGGTGTTCCCTACTGGTCACCGCAAGCCACCTTAGCGTTGCAAGACCGCGTCAAAGGTCTACGTACAGGAAAGCCTTACCGACCACCGCACAACACCGTCTTTACGCATTTCAGTTCTCAGAAACCCTTTAAAAGCTTTTTATTATAAATTTATCTATTTTAACCTCTTACCTATCTCAATCTAAAAATATAAAAGATTCATAAACTTATAAAACATTAACATTTTTAAATATTACATTTGTTTTTTTTTATAAATACACCGCTACTCTTTTTAAACTCTGAACAAAGTATTTTTGTTTTGCTAATAAATAAATTTTTTTTTTTGGAAATTCCTTTTTATGATAATCGTTTTCAATCATGATATAAAAAATGAAACTTGTGCACAATATTAATCCTTGAAAAGAAGTGACACGATCCAAAATAAAAGATAAGTTAGCAAGTGGGAAGTAATGAGTGGTTGGTGCTAAGTGTCTTTCATTGTTTTTTTGACTCTTTTATGGTTATATAAAACAAAGGCTATAAATGATGGACACCACTTTGATGTTGCCATTGAAACCCACTTAAATCTTTTACATTTTTAATAACTTATTCATTTATATATTTTCACATTATAATTGATTATTGTCTTAGTATATAGCTTTTATACTAATACTAAACCGGTAATGATACATGCGTCTAAAGTCTATTTTCATTTAATATTCGATTCATATTATTATAACTAGTCTGTTCTTTTGCATCGCGACGGAATGTATCCATGTATAACAAAAATAATACTTGAATAAGCTTGTATAAACGAATACCCGCGTTTCATCGCGAAAGACTGGTCGTTTTTTGCCAACACCACGCTGCAAGAGCTTGGTCGTTATCGGGACCCGTTGAAAACCATAAAAGCGAATACCGATACCGGTTCCGATAATACCAATACCAGCAATGATGTTCGGTCATAATATGTTCGGGTCGTCACGTTACCATAACGATAACGACACTCGCTATAGGCTACGATACCGTAAAATACTCGATTTTGAATACAACTCCGTTTAAAAAAAATTATAGGCGTAATATGTTTTTAACAAAATGTCAACGAACGAAAGTTATTATAGAAAAATAAAATTAATACATAATTAAACTGGTTAAAACTGTGAATTATATATCTTATAAGGGATGACAATGAGAAAACAAAATTATTCAGTAAGCTAATAGCTAGAACCTAGATTTAGCAACATGTTAGAGGAGTTGACTATTCATGAACGTTACTGATTCATGTAATTAGTAATATCGTATTCTTTGATTTTATCGTATGTCTTGGCGTTTTAGGTCATTTTCGATTATTATTCTTAAAAATAAATAAATAACTTACAAATAAATAGAAACATATTTTTAGTAGATAAGTACACAGATAATTCAAAGTTTTAAATTCTTATCATGTTTTATAA
The DNA here is from genome assembly GCA_023525975.1 of Smallanthus sonchifolius. Lineage (NCBI taxonomy): Eukaryota > Viridiplantae > Streptophyta > Magnoliopsida > Asterales > Asteraceae > Smallanthus > Smallanthus sonchifolius. The sequence goes on from CM042042.1 coordinate 2,342,964, forward strand.
AATAGAAAAATAAAATAAAATTCTAAAAACGGACAACTAAATATTTGCTCATTTTAATTAGCATGATCCTTTTTAAATGATATAGATTCAATCTGATTCATGCATCGGCCAATATAATCACGCGTCTTTTTTAGTTGGAATTATCATCAATATTAAAAAAAAAATCCATACAAAATAAGTAAATCCGTAGATGCCTACTTATGTCCTTTAGAGAACATATTCTCATTATGTGACTTGCACTAGAACATATTCTTAACTTCATATCCACATATAGACATTCTATTATTGTTTCTTTCCTTCCCAAAAGATTGATTAAAAAAGCCGGATCAAATTCAAAGGAAAAATCGAAACAAAACTCGTGATCAAACAGTCTAGTGTTATGGTGTTTGTTCCTCCATAAAAATGGTATGAGTTTAAATTCTTATAAATACAGGGTTAGATGAAATTTGTATGTAAAAATTTGTTGTAAAAAAATCGAAACAAAACCAATGGAAGGAGAACAAATCGAACGATAAACAACAATTGAATGATACCAGATCCAACAAGAACAATATTAACAACATGCAAATCAGTATTAATCGAAATACATCACAGAAAACTTGAAAATAGTGTAATCAACCATGCATACATCATCAATAACTTAACTTATATAGTGTAATCACTGATGCATCTGTAACACATGTGGGTGGGAGGTTGCGTTCAATGACAAAACCATTTGAAGTTAAAGTGGTGAAGCTCCCCTTGGAATGGACGACAATTAACTTTTCTGTTAAATATTTAAAAAATAACCAAAATACCCTTGCATTAAAAAAAATTAACAAATTAAAAAAAACCTATATCTATACCCTTTGACATCACTTTTCTTAAAAAAAACTAATCAAATTGAAAACCTTGGGTATTATAAACATGAAAGAATATAAAGTTTAGGGGTGTATATTGTAAGTATTGTGTAAATAATTTTATACCATTAATAAATTATCACGTGGCATAACATCATACAGTCTGGCAAAGAGCTCTATGGAATGTCATCTTTGTATACAGACGTCTGGCGATTGGATTGGATTCATTTTCTAAATCATTTATAGAAACGAAGGAGGATCTTCGTTTCAATTTCAGTTTCTTAATTTGACTAGATTCACTCAAATAATTTGAGACAGAATTGAACCGATTTGATGACTTCATGGGGAAGTAAGGTAATTAAAATCATTCTTATTTTGTTTGTTTGTTTAGTTCCATACTTGCTGGTTTAATTATTGTTTGAATATTGAATTTGATTTTGTTTGTTTTTATTGATCTGTTTTTGTTTCCATGGAAGAAATTGAGAAATTTTGTGTGTTTTTTTGTCATTTAGGTTTAATCATATCAGCTTTCCCTAGTTAAAGTAATAATAATAATTATTATTATAATAATGAAATAAGTGTAAAATATAAAGTTTTTGAAGATTTTGAAGTGGTGAACATGATGGTGGGTTTGGTTTTCAAAAGATTGATTATTGGTGAAACTAGGGTTGGCAATTTTTGACACTGACATGTTAACACGACACGACACGTAATTAACATGTCCCGTGTTTGACCTTAACAGGTTTCGTGTCTTAAATAGGTCGACACGTTAGGGACATGTTAAATTCGTGTCTTAACAGGTTAAAGACATGTTAACCTGTTAAGACCAGTTAGGGATATGTTAACACTTAACATCCTATTTGCATCTAGATTCTAGGCCGATTCCATTAATTAATTTCTCTTTTATGGGTTTTTGTTTTAAAAAGGTTTTGAATTTATTATGTTAATGGATGTTATGATTGGACTTTTTAAAATTTTATTAAGTTTTGGTATTTTTTTTTCTTTTATTTACATATGTAATATTTGTTCTCTGTTTAAACAGGTGACCTGTTTCTAAACATGTCGTGTTCGTGTTTGAAAAAAATGGCACGATTAGTTATCGTGTCGTGTTCGTGTTGAACACAACATGTCATCGTGTCTTATTGTGTCGTGTCTGACATGTTATGCCAGCCCTAGAATTTTTGTAGAGGTCATAAATTAGAGAATTTTATCTACCAAGATTAAAAATTGTTATCAAATCTCTACAAATCAATTTGATAAGCCTAGGATCAGCATATAGTGCCTCTAGGGTTTTTTGGGCAAAGCCTAAGGGTGAAAGGGGTGCAATACCCGGGTACAATCAAGTAAGGGTGAGTAGGCCGGGTAAGGAGGGGTACACCGCCCCCTTTAAACTTGAGTTGGCCGAGTAGAGTGATCGAGTAAAGTGACCGAGTTATTTTACTCGGGCGTGGACACTCTCTCTCTAGTGGACCCCACCACTCACCACACACACCTTTCATATTTAAATGTTTTTTTTAAATGTTTGTGAGTAAATGAGATAAAATGGGGTGTTTCCAATGAAATCTGAGTAATGAGTAAAATGAGTAGTTTTGATGTGACAGAATTCTACTGGGCAGTTTTGATGAGTAAATGGGTTGGGTGCCCCCTTCACCCTAAGATCAGCTTATGCTTTACCCAACTTTTTCATGGCCCGGTACCTTTTCAAGGTTGATCCCAGTATAGTAGGATCAACCCAGGCTTTACCCAGCATTTTTGTGGCCTGGGAATGAGCCTAGGCTTTTCCGAGCTGAGCCTAGGATAGTAGGATCAGCTTGGCCTTTACCCAACGTCACGGGACTAGGCTTTTCAGGGCCGCGCCTAGGATAGTAGATCAGCCCGGGCTTTAGCCTACGCCCCAGGACTAGGCTTTTCCGGGCCGAGCTTAGGATAGTAGGATCAACCCGGGCTTTGCCTTACGTCCCAAGACTAGGCTTTTCTGGCCCGATCCTTGGATAGTGGGATCAGCCTGGATTTTACCCAACTTCCCGAGACTAGGCTTTTCTGGGCTTAGCCAAGGATAGTTGGATGTGCCCGGGCTTTACCCAACTTCCCGGGACTAGGCTTTTCCGGGCTTAGCCTATAGGAAAGTAGGATGAGGCCGTGAGGCCATGATTAGGCTTTTCCGAGCTGAGCCTATGCAACCCGGGCTTTACCAAAGGTCCCGGGACTTGGTTTTTCCGGGCTGACCCTAGGATAATAGGATCGGCCCGGGCTACCCAATGTCCCGAGACTAGGCTTTTCTTGCCTGGACCTAAAATAGTAGGATCAGTCCAGGCTTCACCCAACTTTTTCATCTCTACAAATCAATGTGACGAGTGTAGGATTGGCCCGGGACTAGGCTTTTTTGGGGTGAGCCTAGGCTTTTTCATAGTACAAATCATTTTGAAACCATAATATTTTAGACAATCAATCCTTTTAGACAAGCAATAGTTAGGGTTCATCAATCATAATTGAATGATCAATCGTTTATCTTCAATCGGGAATTACGGCGGCGATAGTTAGGGTTCATCAATTGCTTCTTTAATCGCTAGCTAGCTTCTTGTTGTTTCTGAACGACTAAACTTCAATCGCTCAGTTGGAATTGGACCATTGTTGGCTGTTTATTAATCTGTTATTCAGTTGTTGTTTGCTACTTGCTACTTTGTTGTTTAATTAGTAATCTGCTATTTGGTTATTGCTAATTTGATTAATTGGTTATAATCTGCTAAAGACTTCAGTTGTTGTTTAATTAGTAATCTGTTATTTGCATTTGCCTGTTGCTAATTGGTTATAGTCTGTGATTAACTGATTTGGTTAATTGGTTATAATATAATATATGATTTGCTAAATGTTAAACCGAAACCGTAAGCATGAATCGAATGCATCAAAAAGGGCAAAGCCTGGATAAAAGAGAACGGTTTTTTTATACTATGACTTTTGGAAAAAGGCCTTAAACTTTATAATAGTTGAAAGTCAAATGAAACTCAATGATTAACAAACTTGTCTTCCGTACAAAGTTTTAATTCAAATTTTCATATTAATCTTAACTTGGATTCACTTCCCATTTCAGGATTTCTTGCTGGATGTAATATTTGATTAAGGAATAATACCAAAGCAGGTTTGGAGTTTGCTGCAAGTATTACTAACCAATTGAACAACAGTAATACAGGTGCAGGTGCAAATGCAAATTCAAATTCAAAGGCAGATACGATGCAGTTTGTGCGTCCCGATACATTAGCCGAGCTAGTTTGGTCTCCACAAACAGGTTTAAACATCAAATTTGCTGAAGAAAAACCGTGTTTTAAGTTGGAAGTTGGTCCAAGTGATATGAAGTTTAACACCTCTGAAAACACTCAAAATGAACAACACATTGCATCACTAGCTGTCAGCTGCACAGGTAACATATTCAATGTTGAAGTCTAATGAAACATGCCAAATTTCTGAATCTTTGGAGCAAGTTTATGAGCGGTTAACTTCTCTCACAGACATATATTCGTATATTGGTTCCTGTAGGTTCACAAAACCGAGGGGCTGCAGATCAGTTATATGAACATTTATTTGAAGATGGAATGACTAACGGTGGTGATGGGTCAGGTTATGTAAGTAGATCGCCTTTGAAAATTGAACCGATGATGCAATGTAGGCCTGACAAGCACGTTGAAAGGGCTAATGTCGAAACGGATGTTATAAAAATGAAAAAAGATGGTTGCTTTAGTGACCCTTTTCTTGAAAATGCACAAGTTTCTATCTTTGAGGACAAAACTGCTGAAAAACACCAAGTTGAGAGCCATGGAAGCATGGAAAGTTGCAAAAGTGGTAATGTCTTGACTAAAAGGAAATGTAGCTTGGAACAACAATTAATTCTTGGAAGTAAAAGAATCAAGAAGCAAGCCGATGGTAGCTCGTTCAAGAACTGGATTTCAAACACGTTGAAAGGATTAAAGAACCATAACAGTTATGATCCGAGTGTTGGTGTTCGTGATGAAACTCGTAGGCTTGAGAGCAAAGATTTTGGTTTTGATAATGTTTTTCGGTCTCTTTTCTCACCAGAAACTATCAAACAGTTTGACAGTAAATCCAAAGAAACAGTTTTAGCCAAAAAATCACTGGGTAATTTGGAAATAAAAGATAAAGAGACTGATAAATTTGTGAAACACGTAGGCTTCTATGAACGAGTAACGAAAGAAGCACCAAAAGATATATTTGACACCATAAGGAAGCTTCGACTATCGCGTACTGATATCCTCAAGTAAGAAGATCTTCCTTCTATTTTGATATCATTTGCTAAGGGTGTTCATACGTCGGTTTTGGGCACATAAGGGTTTCGGTTTTGACGATGAACTTGGTTCGGTTTTGGCTTTTTCGGTTTTGCCATTTGGGCCGAAACAAATTCCCCAAAATATAATGAATTTGGGCCTAAACTTTTTCATTAATTAATGATTAATTGATTACTACATATTTGGGCTTAAATTTTTTTGGGTTACACCATTAATAATGTATCAGCATTGACAGAAATAGAAACATGTCAAACATGTGTGTAAATTATGTATCGGTTTTTCGGTTCAGTTTACTTTTTTTATGTTATGGGTACAAACAAAACCTAAACCGAACTGAAAAATCAGTTTGAGAAAAACACAAAACCGAACCATTCTTTTTTAGTTGGGTTCGGTTAATATTATGGTTTTTGTTATGTCGGTTAATTCAGTTTTGAATCATTATTTCAGTTTCATGCTCACCCCTATCGTTTGTGCGATATCTTTTTAAGTCCATTTTATAAAATGTCGCTTCATGTTATGTTAGATGGATGAACTCCCGATCATCGGTTGCACATAAATTAGACGGGTTTTTTCTACGGTTACGCGTTGCAAAATGGGAAGAGGGAGCAGATGGATCAAGGTATTATGTTGCTTGCATAACAGGTATGACTTGATATTATTTTTGAAGCATTACTAATAATAAAGTACCAATATACAAACAAAAAAGATATCATTTTTATCTTGTTACAGGATCACAAGGGAAAGATTTGAAGCAATCTATTCGGGTCAAAGTTGGAGATGTTGAATGCCTTGTTCAAAGTCAATATGTCTCCAACTGTGATTTTCTAGAGGTAAAAGCTCTCTTCTTCTGCATTAGGGATTTCCAAATCCAACTTTTTGTTAAAAAAATATCATTTTCGATGCATTCTTTGTCGTTTTCGGTTGAAGGTTTTTGTTTTGAATCGATTCTCAAGTCTCGAATCGGTATAAACACGTACGTAATTGGCTAACTCCCACCACTGGGGTTGGTGTTCCAGTGGTAGAGGCAAAGCCTCTTGAGGCACCTAGGTTTGGAGGTCAAGTCCTACGGGAGTAAATAAATTCGTCGTTCTAAAAAAATTGGCCAATTCTCAAAACGTTTATTACTATCAAGAAATCTCACTGTAAAACTTGATTACAATAAGAACCCTAACTCGGTTTATACATGCTAACCTAGACTCGTTAGAGTCTAATACGAATTGTATATTTAATATTAAAATATAGGGGCATTTACGTATTTTCCTTTGCTGAGATCATTTATTACATATTTTCCCCAAGTCAAAAAGTCAATTACATATTTTCCCTTCTTAAAACATATACAAAAGGGGAAATATGTAATTGATTTTAAGGGTTGGGTAAATATGTAATTAGTAGTCTTAGTAAGGGGATATATATAAAAATCCCTAAAATATAAACAACCTAAACAAAACCAATTAAGATTGCTAGGTTATAGGATAAAACCCACTTGTTAGTTATAACCCAACTCTAATACCAACAAACTTGTGGATTAAGTCACTTAACTCCACCGACTTGTGGGTTACGAAATTAGACGCCAACAGATTCCATGTCTTTTTAGGTTAATGTATTTCTTGGACCTTTATAAACTCGAAGGGAAGCAATTTATGGTGTCTTATTGATGTGATTAACTGATATTGAAATAGGATGAACTCATTGCATGGTGGCAAAAAACATCAAAAAATGGAGGGATTCCGGTTGTGAAAGATTTGAAATCCAAGCTAGCGGAGAGGCGAATATTGGGCATGTAGTTCATGATATTCTAAAACAATGTCTTCATAAAATGTGAGGGCGTGTGATACTTTGTTTTGGCTAAAAGGTTGTAATTCATGGCCTTTTTTTCTGAATTAATCATGGTTGACTTTTGTTGATCAAACCAATTAAGTTTGAAAAACCGATTTGTACACCTCTAAGGATCCATCTAATATTATTACGAACCATATGACATTAGCTCACATTGTAAGTTAGAGTTGTATTATTATCAATATTATATTGGTCATGTCGTAGATAATTTCCTAGATTAACCTTCTGAATCAGGTTAACGCTTTTAGATTGAAGTATCTTGACGAGTCACTTAAAATCTTAGCCGGATAATTCAGAAAACATCTAATATCTATGTTTCTAAAATAGACCAAAGATTGTGTTTATAGGTTGCAAACCATTAATGTTTTTTTGGAAAGATGGAATACTTCATGAAATAATGTGTTGGTTTGGCGGTTAAGATAGTTGACGATTAATTCAGTTACAAAGAGTATAATCAGTTACAAAGAGTTCATACTGTTGGTTTCTATCTTCAAGAACAAAGCTGCTATTGGTGGTTGGTTGTCAATACTATCACTAGATCGCTCGGTTCCTACTGATCACTCGATTACTAAACATCGCGAACTTTGTTGATAATGTTGTTCTGTGATATCATAAGAGATTTGGAAGTTTATTTATAAATTTGAACTTAATATTTTGTGTTTCTATAAACTTTGGAAAAAATAATTGTAAAAATCTGAAAAGAATCGGCTTTCTACAACACTACCATCTATTTGAGACGGAAATCACAAAGGTTGATCGGAAAAGGGTTTTGGCCGGATTATTCAGTTTCTCGCAAGGAGTGTGGCAACCTTGTCGGGTCTAATGGTGGTGATTTTGTTACGGGTTAATCGAGTATAGGGATTAAAATGCGATTAGTTCAAAGTATGAGGGTTACAATTTGTGAGGTGAAATGAGGGAAGCAAAGACAAATTTTGGTTTGCTGACTTTTAGAGGCGTCAACCCAAATGATGACACTTATAACAAGTTATTAGATGGGTATTGCAAGGATTTGAAGATGGATGAGGCTTTTAATATGTATAATGGTTTATGTGCGAAAGCCGAACCCGAAAAGGCCACTTACGACTTAGCCATGATGGGGTAATCGTCTAAAGCAAGACGACACATTCCAGCCACATCCCAACAGCCAACCTATTGATGAGATGCAATCAGAAGTTGAATTTCCCATAGAACACCGGCTGACCAACATACAACTTTTTACAGCATCATGGCAAACACGTACGAAGATGCAAGTGCGGGACGTTTTATATGTTCCATGACCTTATTTCTTGAAGGTTTGCAACCTGAAGTTGAAACATATACAGTGATGATTAGTGGTTTTGTCATGGAGGTCTACTCAAAGATACAAAACAAATAAGAAAACGTCCGAAAAACCCTGCTAGTTTTAGTATACTTTTAAACCCCAAAAACAAAAGCTTAAAACACCTCAAAACCACAACCCATATTATTAGACTTACAAAAAATAATATGGGAACTCAGTCACTCACCTGACCAAAAAACAGAGGATACTTCAGGTAAAAATGAATATATGCAAATATTTTTTTTTGTTATAGCACTAAGCATCTTATTCCACCTAGCATATACCTAAATCATCAACCTTGACATCTATGAACCACACAATATGTCTGGAATCTGTAATAATAATTCCAACAGCAACAAAAAAGTTGGGACGTACCTCTTCAAAGGTGAAGGCGCCTATTTCACTGGTTTGAATTTGGATTTCAATATATCCTGTGGCACAAGTTTTATTATCAGATCAGCAAAGTTAGAATCTTGTTCTTCTGCTGGGATAGACTCAAGTAACAAGTAAAAGGAAGAGGCATCAACTGAGAAACCCCTTGCATCCATTTCTTTCATATGTAATAACGCATCTTTTAACTTTTTCCCCTTCAGTATTCCTTGAAGAATAATGTTATAAGTGACATTATTTGGAAAAACGCTATTTTTCTCCATTTTCATAACAAGCTCTTTTGCTTCCTCAATCAAGCCCTCATTACACAACCCGTTAATCATAGCGTTGTATGTTACAATGTTTGGCTGCAAACCTCTTGAACAAAGTTCACTAAAAAGATCCAAAGCAATACCAAGCTTCCCATTTTTGCAGCAACCATCAATAAGAACAGTGTACAATGCAACATTAGGATGTATACCGTTGTTTATTATAATACGAAACAAAGATAATGCCTCATTGACCCTACGGTTTTTGCACAGTCCATCCAATAAGACAGAATAAGTAATAAAATTTGGGGTTACACCAACAGATTGCATATGTTCAAACAGTTTTAAAGCATCTATAGATCTCCTAGCCTTAAACAATCCATACAAGATAGTACAATATGTCGAAACCGTTGGTTCCAACTTCTTACGAGTTATCTCCCCAAATACCTTCATCGCCTCGTCTATATTTGATCTTTTGCAATGCCCATTTATTAAGCTGTTAAAGGTAATAACATTAGGCTCGATTTTCTCATCAATCATGGTATTGAAAACTTGTGTAGCTTCCTTCATCTGACCTCGCAAACAATAACCATCTATCAACGCACTATACGTGACAACATCTGGTTTTTCAACTCTTTCAACCATGACATTAAACACACTCATAGCATCTTCCACCATTCCTTCTTTACAAAACGCATCCACAACGATATTAAACGTGTGCACATCGGGATTAATCTTCCTGCTATCCATTTCTAAAATCAGTCGCTTAGCGTCTTCCCATCTACCTAAACTACACAAACCATAAATCAAAGAATTATACGTAACAACATTGGGAAACACGCGTTCTCCAATCATTTCCGATAACAGTTTTAACGCATCGTCGACTCTCCTATCTTTGCACAAACTATCTATGATTATGCTATACACTTCCTTGCTAGGTTTACAACCTCTCTCCTCCATAAATCTAAGTAACCTAATCGCCATATTAGTATTCCCACCTTTACAAAGCCCATTCATCACAGTTCCATACGTAACCTCATTCGGTTCACAAATTCTGCTCTTAATTAACTTCTTAAACAAAACCTCAGCCTCAACAACCCTATCTTCTAACACTAAACCTTTCAACAAAGTATTGTAAGTAGATACAAGTGGTTCATGACCTCTTTTAACTATACATCCAAACACAGCAAAACCTAAATCAATTTTTCGTAAATGAGAGAAACAATTAATCGCAATGTTCATCATACAAGCATCAACGGAGATTTGCAATAAACACAATTTACTGATCAGAGAGATAGCGGTGGAGTAACGCTTCATTTTTACGATTTCACTAATGAGTTTATTGAATTCGATTAACAGAGGAAGAGGTTTCTTACGGATCATTCGGTGAAACAAGAACACGGCATCGTCGAGCTTATCGATTTGCTTGAGAATTTGGTCTGATCTGGTTGTAATCGATTTTGGATTTGAATTAGGGGATGATAGATTGTTGTCCATGGAATTATGGAACCCTAGCGATAGCAAAATTGAAAGGTGAATTGAGGAGCAGGAATTGAGAAGAAGATAGTGGTTAAATGCTATCAATTTGGGGGCAATTTTATGCCAAAACATGATTGTATATTGAAGCTTTATTTTTAGTATATATGCTATTTATTTTTATATAAATTAGGAATGATATATACCAGATTCTCTATTAATTTGCTTAGAATGATGACTTAGTTTGGAGAGAGAGAGGTGCACAAAATAATTGGTTTTTAAATCAAAATTAAACCGTTTTTTAAACCAGGTTGTAACAGATTTCAACATGTCAGTTTGGGACTGGTTTGGAGATTCAGTCACAGTTTCTAACGGTTATATAACCGTTTGATCGTTTTTTAGACCATTTAGCCATCATATGTTAGTATACATAGTTATTTTGTGTATTGGTTCAATCACAACTCTCATAAACACTTTATATTCTCTTAAAACTCAAAAACGCTTACTTGTGGATTTTCAAATTGGCTTAAGTTCAAGTGTCGGTCACAACTGCTAACCTCAAAGGGACATTGATTATGACTGATACTTGAACTTATCACTGATTTGAAGATGTACACATCAAGTAGCGAGTTTGGAAGGTTCCATACTCGACCCAGTTTCAAAACGTATCAAAAAATAAAATGTATTCATGATTTCTATGTTTTTAGTAACGAAACCATGTTTTGTAATTTCTAAAATTTCAAAAACAAATAAAAAAGAACTTTATTGCGTTTATTTTATATATTTAGTATTTAAATGATTTGGTTAATAACCTAACCGATTGGACGAGTACAGTTTTTGACACTCTATAACTAATTATTAACCGAACCGGTTATTGGGGAAACCGGTTTTGACTACTTTTTGACGTAACTGAACTGGTTAATAACTAAATCAGTTTTTTTAGAATAACCAATTTGTGCACCTCTACTTCTTTGTTTTCAATTTATTATTTTTTAATGTTTGAGATGAGTACGGTATTAGGACACCCCTGATAATTTGTAAATAGATCTCGTTTTTGTTTACCCGCGTTAAAACCGAATACATGTGTATATTATATAATCTTATAAGTATAATAAATAGTATATTAAATTGTTACAAGCTTGAAATTATTAACTATATATAATTGTTAGAATTTTATTTTAGTATCAAATATTTCGAATCGATATTTAAGGTGAATTTGAGATTATGTTTCAAGTAACGAGAATTTTAACGGATATTTTTTTAATCACATAAGTTATAGATGGGAACCCCTCAGTGAATTCGGAGAGTCTTGGGTTGGTTGCCTCAACCTTATACTTGGACCTATGGGTGTCAGAACAAGGCAGCACCATGAATTTCGAGAGTCATGGGCTGGTTGCTACATGTTGCTAAGTATGATGGCTTATCACTCGACCCTATAAGATAGGCCTTCGCTAATTAGTAAGGAAGAGCGGGCATGGATACGATGAAACGTACCGTGTCTTGATGAAATAAATTTCAATTTCTTTTTCAACCAAGACATAAATTTTAATAGATTCCCTTATTGACAATTTATATTGCAAATATATATATAAAAAAAGAAAGAAAATACAAGATTTCATACGATTATCTTTTTTGGTTTTCACGGTAATATAAGATATTTTGATTGTTTCGTTTATGTATCGAAGGACTTTGGCCTATCACTATTTTGGATTGTAAAATACCATAAATTTTAGGAGACATGCACATAATTATACACTTTTTTATTATGATAAATAATACTTTTGATTTAAAACTTACTTTTCAATTATTATTATTATTAATATATTTAAAATTCAACGACAAAGAAACTGAAAAAATGTGAACTAAAAAGGCATTACATTTATTTAATAGCAAAACAATTCATTTAATCAATAAAAAGAAAAAAAATAATTAGTTTTCCATATCCGAATAGAGCCGTTGCCCCAATCTCCAACGGCTATCTCACTCCCTCATAAATCCCCAAATCAATCAACCTTTCATCTGAAATCAAACACACACAAACACCCACTTTCCATCTTTCCCCCTTCCCCCCCATCAAATTCAGATTCTTACCATAATCATCAACTCAAGATGAACGATTTGTTGACCAAATCCTTCACCAGCTACGTCGATCTGAAGAAATCCGCCATGAAAGACCTGGATCTCGAAGCCGGTCCCGACCGCGATCTCCAGATGCAAACCATCCAACAGCCCGATCACAACCTCACATCCTTCCTCCAAGAAGCCGAGCTCGTGAAACACGAGATGAATTCGATCCGTGAAACATTAACTCAACTTGAATCCGCAAACCAGGAGTCGAAAACGCTCCACAATGTGGAGGCGTTGAAGGCCAACCGGCGTCGAATCAACGGGGATATTGTTAGTGTGTTGAAAAAAGCGAAGGCGATTAAATCGAGATTAGAGGAGATGGATCGGGCCAATGCGGAAAGCAGGAGGTTGTCCGGGTGTAGACAGGGGACTCCGGTGGATAGGACGAGGACCGCGGTGGCTAATGGGCTGAGGAAGAAGCTTAAAGAGCTGATGATGGATTTTCAGGAGCTGAGACAGAGGATGATGAGCGAGTACAAGGAGACGGTTGGCCGGAGGTATTTTACGGTCACCGGAGAAGAACCGAATGAAGAAGTGATCGAAAAGATCATTTCTAGTGGGGCGGATGGACAAGGCGGTGAAGAGTTTATGTCGAAAGCGATTCAGGTATCGGTCAGTTTAGTGTAAACGGGTTCGAGTCAGTTTTGGGTTAAACCTGCAACCATTTTCGTGTCATCCTGATTGCATCAGGCTGATGGGTTTACGGGTTGACTCGTTTAACTAATTAATTCTTTAAAAAACATTAACTAATTAATTCTTTAAGTTTTTTAAAATTTGTGTTTTATGTAAAATTTAAATTGTTCGAGTATTTTATCCTATAATGTTTAAAAAGTTAAATTGACGTAAGATTTTATAATTAAAATATAATTTTTTACATACATTTGTATTGTGAAATTGGAATTTTAAATATTAATATGTAATAAAATGAAAAATTCAGGTTAAAGCGGCCGGGTTGTGCGGGTTGACCCGTAAACGAGTTTATTAGTTTAATGTTTTTTTAATGTTATGTTTTATGTAAAAATTAAAATTATTTGAGTATTTTATCTCAATATATAAAAGTTAAAACATAAATTTACATAAGATTTTATAATTAAAATATAATTATTTGTATACATTTCACATTTTTTTCATTAAAGTTGTACCTTTAAATATTAATATGCAAATAAAAATATTAGTATGTAGTTTTCGTGTTAACCCGTGAGTATTCCTTTCGGGTATAAAAGTCTGACACGGTTTTCACGTTCGTGTCGGGTTGAACCCGTCAACCCATGATACTTCTAGGCTACAAGCTTGGGTTGGACCCGTCAACCCGTGATACTTCTAGGCTACAAGCTTGTTTGATTTTTATATGAACTATTTTTACCGGATTTGGATTTACAGGAATACGGGAGGGGGAAGGTGTTGGAGACGGTGGTGGAGATACAAGACCGACATGACGCGGCCAAGGAGATAGAGACGAGTTTATTGGAGCTCCACCAAGTGTTTTTGGATATGGCCGTGATGGTTGAGGCTCAGGGTGAGAAGATGGATGATATCGAGCATCACGTGATGAATGCGGCTCAGTACGTGAACGATGGGACGAAGAACCTCAAGACCGCGAAAGGGTACCAAAAGCAGAGTCGAAAGTGTATGTGTATCGGGATCGTACTGTTACTGATCATCATCCTCGTGATCGTCATCCCGATCCTCACTAGTGTAACCCAATCTTGAGGAAGGCTACTATATATATATATATGTGTGTCCTGTTTGATTTTGTTCTTTTATCGGTTGTACTATAGCTTTCTTTTCTATTGAAAGTGAGATCTTGTTTACTTTATAAAATCTAATTTGATCTTTTTCCCTTCTTAATTATTAATTCCAACTTTATGGTGAGAGAATTGGTCGGGTTAAGTAATGTATACAAGTACCAAAGGCAGTTAGTCCAATTGTGTGTTAAAAGGCGTCCCTCTCTTACCGTTCGAGGGTTCGAGTCCTCAGATTGTGTAGTAGCAGAGCCGGTCCTGAGCAGGTGACGGGTGGACGACTGTTCATGGCCTATTTTTTCGGATGCCTAAATTTTTAAAATTTTATATGTATAATTTTATTTAAAAAAATCTCTAAGAACTAAAACACAATAAAAAAATATAAGTTTAGCCCAACTTAAACACAATAGAAAAACCTATAAATTTAGCCCAATTTAAACCCAAATAATTTACTATTTTAGCATTTTAGTCCAACTTAAATCTACTCAATAAAAGTTACTAGTTTTAACCCAATAAACTTTTTATATCGCTTTATATTTAGACTTTTAGCCCAATATCTCAAGAAGATATAAACCAAACTTCAAATTCAAACAATTGTTAAACCTAAAAATCAAAACTTGTTTAATTTTATAATTTTGTAACTTTAATTTTATATATTTAGACTTACAGGAGTGTTTCAATTTTATAATTTTGTTTTGTTATTACTTTATGCGAATCTATGAAGGATGTGAGTTTTAATTTGTGTAAATTAATTTGCATAATAGTTTGAGTAAACTTCGTTTTTGTTCCATGTGGTTTGACCATTTTAACTCTTTTGCACCAATAGTTTGAAAATGGTCAAAACACTCCTTGAGGTTACCATTTTATTGTCATTTTACTCCCTGTTACTGACTCTGTTAAATATTTCAGTTAAAATTAAGGGCATTATGGTGTGTGTGTATATATAATCTTACATCATGAAATTACTAAAATACCCTTAATTTAACTAAAATATTTAACGGAGTTGGTGTCACGGAGCAAAATGGCAACATAATTGTAACCTCAATGAGTGTTTTGGTCATTTTCAAACTATTGGAGCAAAATGATTAAAATGGTCAAACCACGGGGAGTAAAAACGAAGTTTACTCTAATAGTTTCTTTAAGGGAAAACTTCACTAAATAGTAACAAAGTTTCTCAAGTGTTCCATTTAAATACCTCAAAGTTTTTTTGTCCCTTTAAAGTCACCCAACTTTCAGTAGGTGTTCCAATCTTATGTAATATTTTTATAAATGTTTATATTTTTTTTAAATTGAATGAGACAAGTGAAATATATATATGAATATCAATTACCAATAAGTGAAATTTATATTCCAATTAATCTAAAATTGTAGGTAATAGTGAAGAAAAAAAATTCAACTAATAATAAACAACTTTCAAAATTGTTATATTTAAGTCGAATTGAAAAAAATAATTGCTAAATAGTAAACAAGATTAATATATGTTTCATTTGCCTCATTCAATTTTAAAAAATTTAAACATTTATAAAAATATTACATAGGATTGGAACACATACTGAAAGTTGAGTGACTTTAAAGAGACAAAAAAACTTTGAGGTATTTAAATGGAACACTTACTTTCTTTAACTATGAAGTTATTTGAGTAAATTACATAATTAGTGATTATGTGTAAATATACTAAAATACCATTCAATTTAACACTTAAACTGCCGATTTAATTTGTATTTGGAGGCAGTGCCATACGAATCCATCAACTAGTAACTAACCCGGGCGGCCATAGATTCGAATGGTCGGCATGATTTTGCTGGCCAACTTTTTTAATTAGTGATAATATAAAAAGTGAGTTTTAACTTAATAAAATTTTAGGATAATGATACGTTTTCTAATAAAGTATTTGAAAGATATAAAGTGACAACAAATATCAAGTCTTGACAATTAAAAAGGACTAGTAAAAATGACAAACAACATAAAAACAAACACAAAAAAATAGATAGATAAATAAATAAAACTTCATATTATGAATTGAAGAAACATCTGACCATCTCTGCCTATAAATTCTGAACCATGATTTTCTGATTCATATCAAAATTTATTGCAATTCCCAAAGAAATTCAAATGCCTAGCCGCAGTTGCAGCACAGGTGACATTTGCATTTTATTTTATTCAGATAAATGTTTTCATGACCGGACCAGTTGAACCGAATTTTATTTATTCTCTTTTACAAAATCTATACCAAAACATAAATTTTTTTCATATTTTGTTTTAAATTAGATATATATATATATATTATTAAAAAAATTTATAATTCTTATGACGTTATACAATTTTTATATCTAGTTACAGGTCCGACCAGTGGACCGATAAGGTGACCGGTTTGATGTTCGGTCATGTTCTGAAAACATTGGTTAAGATAAGTTTAAATCATATTCTGTGGTCGCTAGACACTTTATCATGACCGAATTTTTACGATTGTAGTTAAGGGCAAGAAATCATGGCCTGAGCTAGTCGGGGTGTCGGGTCATGCAGCAACAGTTATAATCGAAAGAGAAAATCATAAGGTGGATGCACTCGTTGTGGAGGAAGGGAGTTTTGTGACCACGGATATCCAATGTGATCGGGTTAGGGTTTTTGTTGATGGTAATGGCATTGTTAAAGATGTGCCTAAAGTCGGTTAATCTCCCTTCGTTAGTTCTCCTCGTTGTAGTGTTTCGTGTGTTACGAAAGTTCTGTCTTTTTGTTGTCGTTATTGTTACAAGTTTTCACTTTCTTGTGTGATTGAAATGTTGTTGCTTACTTCGCTAGATCAAATATTGTTTATATCACGTATCTCAGTCATAGGATACAAAAATATTACCAATTTCAAAACCTACTTATGAAAATGACCCATAAAGTAGTTTTGAAGCGATGCACATCCACTATTTATCTTTTATAAATATCCGTGAATTTGGTTTGCAACACTTTGTATATTTTCATCTATATAAAAATCAATTAACAGATTCAAAATAGTCTTAAATCACAATTATTTCCATAAATTTTATCGACAACGAACAGTTTTTGAGTAACCAATTTATTCATGAATTTAAACATGTTAAGATAGAACACAAGTATATTGTTCAGTTAAGGTTGATGATACGTTAAGGTCAATTAGGCATTAGGACCAATGATGGTGAATTAGAGTCTTTGAAGCTCAACTATCGTTGCAAACCTGTCACAAAAGAGAGTCGTCGCAAATCAGCCACAAAAATAGAGCAGTCGCAAAAGATAACGGTTGCAAGTTAGTCGCAAAAAGGTTAGTCGTAACATTTGAGACCAAAATTTCAGTCGCTAAAAGCGATCGCAAAGTAATTCGGTCGTAAAATGGGATTACACACGAAGGTTTTTACCACCGCAATTTCGAGACAAATCAGTCGCAAAAGACAATTTGACGACTGAAATTACAGTCGTAATTGTCCAGTTTTCTAGCGATTTATAGCCTTAAAACTTAACCCGTTCACTTTATAAACTAGCTATATTCTAACATTTACATCGAGACTTATCCGAATTCTTTCGGCATTAATCCGTAGTGATATAACTGATATTGAAAGTAAAATATGTATGTCGAACTGAGCAGCCACATGCATGCATGACAACTAATTATTTTTATTTTAAAAATATAAAAGTTAGGCGACCTTGAATAATTCCATGTCATCATTTCTATCCATGATAATAATAAATAAATAAAAGCCAAATGAAAATTTTCCCTGTAAATGACTCTTCTACATGCACTTTAGAACCAAAATAAGTCACAAAACCCACACACACACATCTAAATCACAAAGGATATGGCCTCAATATGTGAACAAATCCAACAAGGTATACTTCCATTATTTATTAGTTATATATTCATTCTATCACTTTTTATAGAGGAAGGTTCATTTGGAAACCATAAAAAAAAATAGTAATCGTGAAACAATTTGTTTTACATGTGAAAAACTCATAAAAAACTCATTTTTATATATGAATATGGGAGAAACTTAATAGGTACTTTTTTTTATCAAAAGTATTGATTTTGAATCAATAGGTTTATTTCATATTAGTTATATTGTTTGGTACCCTCTTAATGCAGATCAAAAACCCAAATCTCTTCTACAAATACACAAAAATTGGTTTTTTTCCGCACTCTTTTGCTCAGAAGTAATGATTTCAACCTACTAGGTTTATTTAATATTAATTATAGTGTTTGAGCCTTTCTAATTCAGACCAAAAGCCCCAATCTGTTCCACAAATCCATTAAAAATTTGGTTTTTTATGTGCAGTATTCCTCCCCCCCCTCTCCAAATTTAATTGTTTAAGTTTCGCCACTACATGTGAAAATTTCTTTTCTACGTAATTTTTTTCGAAACTTTTGTATATAAACATATGAAAAAGCCGTCCTAACAATAAAGATTGACCATGCTCAATTACGTAAAAAAAACCATGAAAATGAGTTATTTATACAAAAAAAACACATAAAAATGAGTTTTTATGAGTATTTCACATGTGAAACATGGATTTATATTGTAGGACAAAACTTCGTGGCCAGAACTTGTGGGGGAGGAAGGAGATTGTGCTGTAAATATAATTGAAAAGGAAAATAGTCTCGTTAATGCACAAACTATTGCAGAAGGAACCATCATCTTGGATATATATATTTGCGATAGAGTTCTTGTATGGGTGAACAAAAAGGGGATTGTCGTGAGTACCCCTACCGTTGGATAAAAAAAAGTTACCATAATTAAACTATACTTTTTTTCTTTCTATATAATATGATGTTTAATTTGTACTTAAAAAATAAAGTAACACTTGTAGTGTTATGACGTAAGTTTCTTCTTTGTAATTTCTATGTAATGAAAAGTTTATTGTGATATAAATCTTCGAATTGTTTATGGATTTGGATGGCGTTTATTGACTGAATTACTTTAAAAGATTCAAAATCAATCCACAATTACATGTGATTAATTTGATAATATCTTCTATAATAGGACACAGAGTGGGTTCCCCGATTTCCTGGGGGTTTTCGTCGACCCAGTTCTCTCTGATTATCAAATTTTGTTCTTACTTCTTCACCCCAATTGGTGACGAATCCGGGATTTCAATCCCCATCTTCACCAAATTCCTTGCCACGTCATCACCCTTCATTTCTACCTCATACCCAAATCAATCCTCGATTCTCAATCGGAGAGGCAACCGCATGTGACCTAAGTACGGTATCTATCCACTTCATATTTTCCATATTTTAAAAAAATTAAATTCTTTGTAATATAAACCCTTAGTAAGACGTCGACACAGACCAACCCCTCTCCTAACTTCTCTACCCTCATTACTGATGTTACACCATTAATTCGCCACCACTAGACCACTACCCCGTCCCATGCCCATTGCCACACTGCACCCCTAAATCCTCCACCCCCGCTCTCTCCTTTTATGTCTCTCACGATTCGCTTCCCCAACCACACTAATTATCAGACATCTTCATCACCGGCTACCTTAGTATACATTGTAATTAACCAACATCTTTGGTTAACAACTACTGTCATTAACTTAACTCGATACAAATCATCATAAATGTCGCTACACGAATCCTCATAGTTGGACTTAGACGTTCACAAACAGTGCAAATAGACAGTGACGAATCAAGGAATTTTTATGTGTAGGGAAAAAACAGGTCAAGCAAATAATAGTATCTAAACTGGTCAGGTAAAAACAATATATATCATGAAAAGTTCAACAATCTTATTTTAAACTACTAGATACTCAAATCAAGTGATGCGTAGAACCAACAAACATATGGAATCACATAGCAAACTACAAGGAAACAAAATAAAAATTGCACCAATCTTCTTGTGCTTAAACCGTACATAGACTAAAATCCATCAACCATGTGTTACCAACTATTAAAAAATAATTTATTTAAAAGTTGAAAAAAAAGTATTTGCTACTAGCATAAGCCTTTGAATGATTGCAGAAGCAAGTCGTTTGAATTGTTCTAGTTCGAAATTTCGAAATGCAGAACCAAAATTGATTTTATTTTGTTCGTCCGAATCATGGAAACTAAAATTGATTTAACCAGTTCGTTTGAATCACAGAAACTAAAAATAATTTAACCTATTTGTTCGAAACTTTGAAACTACATATCAAAATTGCAAAAACAAAATGTGAAATAACCTTCACCTTTGAATGATTTTGAAGGTGTTTTCAACAAAATTGCATCTTCGTATCTATATGAATTACATTTTCTTTCAACTTTCTTTCTCAAAACATCACATATAGAAAAGTTCTAAGTGTGCAAAAAGCAAATTTTATAATCATTGTTAAAAAAAAAACTAAGGGTCAAACATTTTTTTTTATAATATAGGTTATGTATATATAAAGTTTGTGGGATCATTTGTCCCAGGTCCCGATATGCTTGCTGGTCTGCCCCGCATGAAAGGGGTTTAGTTACATGTACTAAGAAAAAGTTAAGTTTAAGGTTCACTTTAGAGCATGTTTTCATAACCGAGCCACATATTTAACCGACCGTCTTATCAGTCCACTAGCATAACTGTCGATCCACAACTGCTAAGTCATACAATGACCAAATTCACAATTATATAAGGGGTAAACAGTTACATTGGAACGTTATGACAGTTATTGGCGGAAAACTACCACAACCGTCAACCCACAAATGTTAAGCCATTCTACTCAGCAAAGGTAATCTACTAAGGAGAGACAATCTACTCCAGAGTGTCAAAACTCACTCAGGAGAGCACACGTACCCAGGTGAGCAAACTTACTCAGCTTTACCTCAGCTAGGGACGTTGCCCTTTGGACCCCACTAGGGACTGCCGCCCCTAAGACTCTGCTAACCAAGGGTGCTGCCCCGAACTCCCGTTGTTCAGTGGGCTTCGTCACTAGACTCAACAAGGTCTTTAGCATCAGAATTCATAAGATCATCAAACAAGTGTGCAATCCACACTTACCAACTTGTTTGATGTTTCAATATAACTTCTCATTTGATCACCAAGTAAACCCGTGTACACTAAATAGTTTGATAACACTAAAATCACCAACATGCCCTTCTCTTTCCTCATCCTCTCACATTCCCCATCCGAGGACGTCCTTCCAGACGGATTTTACTCTCGCCCTCACCTCTCCAGTCACCAAGTCGGACCCCTGTCTTCCCTCCTCCCTCTCTCTTAGGCCATGTGTAGTGGAATCGTTAATGGGAGGCGAGGGCACATTGTTACTTTCACGTGGCGTGATCAAGGACGTGAGCAAGAACCGTGGTTGCTTTCACGGGGTGTGGGGCAAGGCTATTTGTGTTATGTATATGTATATGTGTATAGATTTCTTCCACCTCGCACCGTTGAAGAGGATTTTATCTAAATTATGTGACTTTTGTTTCTATTAAAAATAATAATTTGATTACTCGAATTAAATACTTCCCTAAATAATACAATTAAAAGAGTTGAAATAGCAATTTTTTAGGATGAAAATAAATAAAAGAAATAAAACCAGAAGTAAACATGAATTTCATCGGGTCTAATTTTTCTTATCCTTATATCTTTTTTTCAACTCTTTTTGTTTTATTTCAAAGTATGTATGCTTTGACATCAACCTATATTTATTATTCATTTAATCTCTCTCTCTCTCTATATATATATATATACACGGGAAGTTTCCACTAATAAGTGGTTTTTCGTTAATAAACGTTAAGAAGTGAGTCAAACGAACTCCGATTAAGCTAATTCCAGCGACGTTGAAACCATCTCATTGAAATCTAATCCGGACCCAAAACCCTAAACCCCCCTCCACCCGCACCCCCAAAAACCTAACCCCCCTTCCAACCTCACCCCAAAAAGCCTAAAACCACCACCCCCACCCCCCAAAAACCTAAACCCCCCACCTCAGCCCCCCCTCCAAAAAAAAAAAACCTAAACCCACCCCTCAAAAAAACATAAACCATAAAATCTAAACCCTAAAAGCTAAACCATAAGGCTAAAACCCTAAAATTCAAACGTAAAATCTAAACCTTAAAAGCTAAAACCCTAAAAGCTTAGATGGTAGAGTTCGACGAGACGGTTCCAATGAAATAAGCTCAATCGGAGTTCGTTTGATATCGTTTCTAAGCGTCTTGGTCATTTTTTATATTTTTTAGCGAAAACATACTTCTTATTTGATCCTCCCCCGATATATATATATATATATATATATATATATATATATATATATATATATATATATATTAGGGTTAGGTCTATGAGAACCCATTTTCATGAAAAACAAATTGAACTAATTTCAGCAGTGTTGGAACCGGCTCGTCGAAATAAAGCCTAGAGCTAAACCCCTAAACCCTAAAGCTAAATACTTAAAGATAAACACGAAAGTTAAACCCTAAAAGCTAAACCAAAAAACCTAATCACCCACCCACCCCAAAAAAAAAAAAATCTAAACCTACCCACCCACCCACCCCCCAAAAAACCTAAATCCCCCCACCCCCAAAACCTAAATCACTCTACCGCCAAAAAACCTCGACGAGCCGGCTTTAACGCCGCTAAAATGAGCTCACTCGAAGTTCGTTTTACCCGGTTTCAATTTAAAGACACTATTTCTTAAATTTATTAGCAAAAATTCACTTATTATTTAAAACTCCCCCAATATATTTTTATCGTAGAAATTCCATCTCTGTGAAGTATGAATACTAGGTAAGGATATGAAAAACACGTATCTAAAGTCAAAGAGGTTAGGCTTTTTATTTGTTCAACGTCATGCCAACTATTTTTTTTAATATATAACAAAAATATAGATATTATGTGGTATTTTAGAGTAGTGTGTTATCCGTTCATTTTAATTTTTTTATATATTTAAATTAAGTAACGCTAAAATCGTTTAATAACACTAAATTCACCAACAGACCCTTCTCTCACCTCATCCTCTCACATTCCCCATCCGAGGACGTCCTTCCAGACGGATTTTACTCTCGCCCCTCCTGTCTTCCCTCCTCCCTCTCTCTTAGGCCATGTGTAGTGGAATCGTTAATGGGGGTGAGGGCACATTGTTGCTTTCACGTGGCGTGATCAAGGACGTGAGCAAGAACCGTGGTTGCTTTCACGGGGTGTGGGGCAAGGCTATGTGTGTGTTATGTATATGTATATGTATATGTATATGTGTATAGATTTCTTCCACCTCGCACCGTTGAAGAGGATTTTATCTAAATTATGTGACTTTTGTTTCTATTAAAAATAATAATTTGATTACTCGAATTAAATACTTCCCTAAATAATACAATTAAAAGAGTTGTGATAGCAATTTTTTAGGATGAAAATAAATAAAAGAAATAAAACCAGAAGTAAACATGAATTTCATCGGGTCTAATTTTTCTTATCCTTATATCTTTTTTTCAACTCTTTTTGTTTTATTTCAAAGTATGTATGCTTTGACATCAACCTATATTTATTATTCATTTAATCTCTCTCTCTCTCTCTCTCTCTCTATATATATATATAGAGGGAGGATCAAATAAGAAGTTGTTTTCGGCTAAGAACTCTAAGAAGTGACAAAAACATTAAGAAACGATATCAAACGAACTCGGATTGAGCTCATTCCAGCGGCGTTGGAACCGTATCGTCGAACTCTACCATCTTAGCTTTTAGGGTTTAGATCTTAGCGTTGAATTTTAGGATTTTAGCCTTAGGGTTTTAGGTTTTTTTGGGGGGTGGGGGTTTAGGTTTTTGGGGGTGGGTTTAGGTTTTTGGAGGGGTGGGGTGGGGGGGTTTAGGTTTTTGGGGGGTGGTGGTTTTAGGCTTTTCGGGGTGGGGTTGGAGGGGGGTTTAGGTTTTTGAGGGTGCGGGTGGAGGGGGGGTTTAGGTTTTTGGGTCCAGATTAGAGTTCGATGAGACGGTTCCAACGCCGCTCGAATGAGCTCAATCAGAGTTCGTTTGACCCACTTCTTAGCGTTTCTTAGCGAAAAACCACTTCTTAGCGGAACCTTCCCCTATATATATATATATATATATATATATATATATATATA
Source organism: Smallanthus sonchifolius (assembly GCA_023525975.1). Lineage (NCBI taxonomy): Eukaryota > Viridiplantae > Streptophyta > Magnoliopsida > Asterales > Asteraceae > Smallanthus > Smallanthus sonchifolius. Next base: position 2,367,262 of record CM042042.1, read on the forward strand.
TATATATATATATATATATATATATATATATATATATATATATATATATATATATATATATATATATATATATATATATACGGAAAGTTTTCACTAATAAGTGGTTTTTAGCTAATAAACGCTAAAGAGTGGGTCAAACGAACTCCGATTGAGCTCATTCGAGCGGCGTTGGAACCGTCTCATCGAACTCTAATCCAGACCCAAAAACCTAAACCCTTCACCCGCACCCCCAAAAACCTAACCCCCCTTCCAACCTCACCCCAAAAAGCCTAAAACCACCACCCCCCAAAAACCTAAACCCCCCACCTCAGCCCCCCCCCCCTCAAAAAAAAAAAAAAAACCTAAACTCACCCCCCAAAAAAACATAAACCATAAAATCTAAACCCTAAAAGCTAAATCCTAAGGCTAAACCATAAGGCTAAAACCCTAAAATTCAAACGTAAAATCTAAATCTTAAAAGCTAAACCCTAAAATCTAAAACCCTAAAAGCTTAGATGGTAGAGTTCGACGAGATGGTTCCAACGCCACTGAAATGAGCTCAATCGGAGTTCGTTTGATATCGTTTCTAAGCGTTTTGGTCATTTTTTAGATTTTTTAGCGAAAACGTACTTCTTATTTGATTCTCCCTATATATATATATATATATTAGGGTTAGGTCTATGAGAAACCCATTTTCATGAAAAACAAATTGAACTAATTTCAGCAGCGTTGTAACCGGCTCGTCGAAATAAAGCTTAGAGCTAAACCCATAAACCCTAAAGCTAAACACTTAAAGATAAACACGAAAGTTAAACCTTAAAAGCTAAACCAAAAAGCCTAGAACTATTTTTTTTTAATATATAACAAAAATATAGATATTATGTGGTATTAAAGAGTAGTGTGTTATCCGTTCATTTTAATTTTTTTTATATATTTAAATTAACACTAAAATCGTTCACAAAACTAGGGGTGTTCAAAAATATCCGAATCCGAAACCGAACCCGAATTATCCGAAAATCCGAATCCGAATTATTCGAAAATTCGGATATCCGAAATTTCGGATATCCGAATTTCGGATATCCGAATTTTCGGATTCGGATTCGGATAGTGATTTTCGGATATTTCGGATAGTTCGGATATCCGAATATCCGAAATATTATATTAATATATTTTTTTTAATTGTTTTTATTATTTAAAAATAAGAAAATTTGAATCAAAACCCGATATATTATATTTTTATATATATTTTTTCTAATGTTTTTTAAGGTTTTTAATTGTTTTTGTAATTTAAAAATATTATTTTTATAAATTTTTTTATTTTTTTTATATTTTCGGATATCCGTTTCACTATCCGAATCTGTATCCGAATTTTCGGATATCCGAAATTTCGGATTCGGATTCGGATAGTGAAATCCACTATCCGAAAATTTCGGATATCCGAAATTCGGATATCCGAATTTTCGGATATCCGACTTTGAACACCCCTACACAAAACTACTCTATTTTAATAAATATTAAATAATTCTTTTCGAATGATTATTTTAAAACTAAAATTTTCCCTTTTTTGAATGATTAGATTGCTTTATTAAACGGATAACTAAAAAGGAATTGGTCAATCTTTTTGTGTCATCATCCTGAGCCAATAATAGCATCACCAAAGTATTAAATATTAACTTAAAATGTCAAAGATCTACCAATCTATTTGTATATAAATAGTGATATCGATTTAGCGATTCCTACAAACTTCAACACCAGATCAAAACATCACCCTTAATTAAAGGCATATAGAGTTGCAGGATGGCATCAACATGTGAACAAGTGGAGCAAGGTATATATTATTCAACCCATTAAAATTTGATGCATAATGCATGCATATCCAAAAAAGATATATGCATGAAAATTTGCAATGTTTTTAAACCCGGATCGGACCGGCCGGTCGGATCGGGAACCGTGACCTCCACCGGTTCGGTTACATGCTTTGAGACCGTTTGCTGGTTGAACCAGGCGGTCCAAGCGATTCAGCGGTCGAACCGCGAACCGGGTAGTTTAAATTTTTTTATTTTTTTTACTATTTTTTTAATTTTTTTTATCATATAGTCTTCCTATTTACAATTTTAACCCAATTTGGCTCTTTCATTTTAACTTATACGCTGCCACAGATCCTCCAAAACCCTAATCAAAATTAAAATTGAAGATTTAAAAGAATTAAAATTCCTACAGACCTACAACCCCCGTCCTTGACTCAATTGTTTAAATGGTTGTATATGTAGTATTTGAAATTTTTTATAATTTTCTATATATTTTTATGAATATTTATATTATTTATTGCGTCATCCGGTTCTTGAATCCGGTCGGACCGGTAGTGGACCTCTAAGACGTCCGGTTCGTTGTCCGGTTCGGTTATGAAAACATTGAAAATTTGATGCGTAAGTCGTAACGCATCATTGATTAGTCGTATGTATATTCTTTTAAGAAAGTCAGCTTGTTAAGACATTGCGCATTGTTAAGATGTATCATAAATTCATAATTTATGGCGGTCAATAACTGTTTTATAAAGTCAACTTAACTGTCCTAAAAAGTCTTTTGTGTATTAGTGTAATAAGCTGACTTTTTAGTCTGATCAAGTGATTTATCATGTAAATTTATATATATATATATATATAGGTTTTTTACAGAAGTATAAAAATTATAAGAATGTATAGTTGTAAAATATTAATTAATTATGTCTTTAATTAATTAATTTCTGGTGCTCTATCATATAACTCTTACTCATCATACAAATTTATAAATTAGAGAATTAGGATGAAAGTACGTACACATGTAGATATTAAAGAATTTTATGACAATGTGCATATATCAATTCAAGTGTTTTTAGATAACAATTATGTGTAATACTAGCTAGTTATGTTATAATCTCATATAAATACACAAATAAATAAATAATTTTAATTGTTTTTCGTGGTTCTCGCAATATTTTTGTAAAGAACCCTCCCCATATATATAGCTTCAACTATATATTGTGTAATAATTCATGTGTACGTGTATGTAGGCAAAACATCATGGCCAGAGCTTGTTGGGGAGACAGGTCGATCTGCGGTCAGGACCATAGAGAATGAAAACCGATTGGTTAACGCAGGGATCATCTCGCAGGGAACTGTTATCCCTCTCATTTACATCTGTGATAGGGTTCTTGTATGGGTTAATAAAAAGGGAATTGTCATAAGTACCCCTACAATTGGGTAACAAAGCCAAGTTTCAGATCAATGTGGTTACAATTATACATTGCAGGTTGCTGATAAAAATAAATAAAGATGAATATTGTTGGTGTATTTGTGTTTGAAGATTCATCTGTTATGTTTTTATAAAATAAAGATTTGAATATTTCATCTCTAGTTGTCTAGGGTTACTTGAACTATTGTCTTACATGTATTTAAAGAAAGATGGATATATAAATCTTCAAATATATTGATCATTTCATTTGTATTTAATTCTTCAACTTTTACAAGGTATGAGAAATATAATTTTATCAATTTTAAAAGTTACACAACCTTTTGATTTCAAGAAAAGAATCTTTAAGAACTTTAAATTAAAAATAGTCAAAATGCACAAACCAAACCGTACCAAACAAGAAGGTTTGGAAATTTTGCATACTAAAATTGATGGGTGATACGTGATTAACCCAAACCAAACCGTCAATTCAATTTGGCTCAATTCTTTAATTTAAGCTTAATTAGGCCTCTAGTTTTGAATGCGCATATAAGGAACGTATCGGTTGTAAAACCTGAGTTGTTGCGAAAACCCTTAAACTAAATCTGAGCCACATATTAATTTTATTTGCTTTCTAATTTATTTTTATTATAAAGGGTATATCTGTTATTTTCTCACTCACTCTCTTTAAAACTGACATTTTATACGGATCATCACCCTCATTTGAAACCCTAGACCAAACTCGTTTTCCTTCACCACCATCGTCCTCTTCCACCACCACCATCTCTCTCAAAAATCAGATCTGAAATCCAACGTTCTCTCTCTCTGTTTAAACATACCCACCACTCAGATCTGAAACCATCTTCTTCTTCCATCATCACGATGACGTGCTGTTGACTGAGCTCGCTTATTATTCATCGTCAACGCAGGGAAAGGAAATGGTGGTGCTTCGGTGGTGAGAGAGAGAGAGAGATTAACCCAAGTATAAAATATTCCAACGGTTCTTGAGCATTCGAGGTTGACACAGAGGCGGTCCAAAGCTGAGTTTTATTATGTTATTTTAGGTGCTTCGGTGGTGAGAGAGAAATTATTATGTTATTTTATTTCCAAAACTGTTCCGCTACAATTTGAATAAACCAAATTTTTAAGTTTTATTATGTTACTAGCTTTAACCCCGTGTGTTACATGGGCTGAAACGTTAAAATTATATAAATAACTTAATAACTATTTTTATACAAATTTGATATTGTATTTGTAACTTTTTCATTTTGTTAGATGTTAAGATTATATAGATGAGAGTAATTAAAACATCAAAAAAATACATGAATTTTTTTTAATAAGTTGTACACTTTTTACAATTCATTATATTAAATGTCAAATGAATCCTTACAATGATTATTTATAAAATACTTCATTATATGTAACATTTGACGTGGTATTAGTAATTTTTACATGTTTACCAAAGATTAATAATTTGAGTCCATCTCTACTTTTAACTCTTGATAATGCAACAAGCTGATCATGAATAAACACTGGATCTTTCAATACAAATCAACATTTGAAAGTGATTATGCTAAACTTTTATTCATAATCATTGCAAAAATACAACAAATTGTATATTTTTTTCTTTGAAGTTTTGATGAAATTCTATTTTCTGAAATTGTGATGGTCAATGTTGCTTCAAAACATAATCTTCGTTTCTATAACGCGATTACCTTGTGGTTTGACCTAAAGACTTGTTACATTACATAAACCATTTTTTTATTAATATTTATTAATATCATAACTGAAACATCGACATTTAAAACTAATGTATGGTTTGACAAACTTGATAATGTAAGTATATTTAGAAAATCGGGAGATTATAAACTTTTATCAAAATCATCATCAACATGATCTGATTGACGGGTACAATTTGTACCTGTATGCGAAAAATCTCGCTAAAGTTTTAATACTAAATCTCTCATTACAAAAAATAATAAAAAGATATAAATAAAATTTAAATTTCAACAATATATTCTCTTTTAAATTCAAAATTTAAAACTCCAAATTTTGAAAAATTTACTCCTTAATATTTCGACACAATTAAATTTAAAACTCCAAAATTAAATATGAAAAATTTAAAACTAATAAATTAGAATTGAAACTTGTAAACATGTTTTTTGAAAAAAAAATCTTGTCATTAAAAAAATTAAAGTTGAAAATATAATACACTTTTAAAAATAAATATTTGCAAGTTTCTTAATTTTATTAAAAATTAAGTATTAAAAATTATAAATCAAAATAAAAATTTGTTTATAAATATCAAATTTAATTAAAAAACTACTAATTAAATATTAGTAAACTTTATTCTAACACGTAATTGTTTAAAATACAAACGTAGTATTTTTCAAATTTTATATGTAAAATTAAAAAAAAAATTGTTTTTGATAATAAAATTTTAAAAAATCATTTTTTAATAATAAAACTTTAAAAACTGGTTTTTTCTTATATCTCTTGTTTTTTAATTCTTGACTTTTTAAAAATATTAACTTTTGATGATAATTTTAAAAAAATGTGAGCAAGTGGTAATAATGATGAAAATGTTTATTTATGTATTTTTTTTAAAAGGTTAAATATGAAAGTATTAAATGGAGGTATTAAATGAAGGATATAAATGTGTTTTTGGTGGGAAAAAATATGAGATTGAATAAGGTGATGCCAAATGACAAAACCATTTAATTTTTTATTAGAAAAAAGATTTTAGGTGCTTCGGTGGTGAGAGAGAAATTAACTCAAATCTAAATTGTTTCCAATTCCTCCAAAGCTGTAAGTTTACCCAATTAACTCAAATCTAAAATTTTTCATTGTTTCCGACATTTCATTGTTCCCCACCAAGGTCGCTTATGATTTTTTTTAAAGATTGATTTTTTGGGGATTAAATTTTTTTAATTAATTGAATTGGGTTATGAGGTTATAACTGATGTGTAAACCAAATTTACACACGTGTAAACCGATTAATATACAGATTTTTTTAAATATGGGTTTGAAATGGGGCATCTGAAACCAATTAAAAGTATGTTCTCATAAAATGAAAATATTTAGCTTAAACTTTTACCACATGTGCGTCTAGATTTGGGGCCAAGGCATGTGGTTCGGATTTTTTTTCTGTTATATTTTATTGCAATGTTGGTATGCTTACTACCCAAATTAACCCGCGTTAATTATTACTATTTTTGTAGACAAGGATTGCAGATCTACAGAGTTTGATACACATGTAAGAGTTAGATATTTCGGTTTTCTGTTTAATTTTGCAATAGGGTTTTAGTTTTACACATGCATATTTTGATTTTACACACATGTATTTTGATTCTTTTACACGTGAAAATGGAATGTACACTTATGTAAAGGAGTTTTTACCCATGTGTATTTGATTTTACACATGTATTTAAGGGGTTTTTTTTCAAAATGTTAACATGTATAGTTTCTTTTTAATTTGTAAAGTTGTTTGTGTTTTTTTTTCTTGAATTGTTCTTGTTTTAGTTTCTGTTGATGGATCTAGATAGAAATAAGATGAATGTTTTTGTTTACGTATTGTTGTCTTGGATCTGTAAATTGATTTTTTTTCTTGAATTGTTCTGTTTTGGTTTTTACACATGTGTAAAGAACATGTTCTTTATTTGTTTCATAGATCTGATTAGTGTATAATGGGTTTACATGGATATTGAGAAAGTTGAAAATATGTTTCATAGATCTGTAAATTGATATTTTCATGGATACTGAGAAAGTTGAAAATATGATTTAATCTAAAAAGAAAAAGATAAAAGAAGTAAAAAGACAATTTTATCCTCATATTTAATCTAAGTCACAAACTTTTTTATTAAATATATTAAGACTCAAGATTTAATTATAGCCACATATTAATTTATTAGGAAATGCTTGTGTGACCAGAAATAAGTTTAAGAGTTTTCACAATAACTCAGGGTTTTCATTTGATATGCCCACTGCGCATATATATTATTTGTTATATAGATACCAATATATATATCACTACTAGAAAATAACAGGGTCGTCCCTGAGATTTCGGGGGCCCTGTGCGACTAAAGAAAATGCCCCCCTAAAAATCTAAAATATAAATATAATATATATAAAAAATTTATTAATTTAATAAAAATTGTAACAACACTAGATTTGATTTTTCTTCAAAAAAAAATCACTTCAAAAACTTTCCTTTATTGAATTCATCCGATTGAACTTTGCGATATGTTTTTTATTAGGTAAAATTATTAATTTGGACATGGTCCAATGATGGAGTAATTGTCAATAGGTTTTTAAACTCAGTTTATTTGACTCATAAGTTAATTATTAATTGTAATTTCTTTTTTAAACTCAGTTTATATTAATTTATATATATATATATATTATATATAATTTATAATGTTGGGACCCTAAAAAAACCGGGCCCTGAGCGGTCGCACACCCCTCACATGCTCAGGGCCGGCCCTGGAAAACAATGGGTTTTACTGGCGAACACTTATGTCGGTGATAGTCGATAATCTGTCAGTGATGCTCTGTCAGCTAAATGGTGGTGGGTAATATGTTTTCGAGTGGTACACCGGCGTCGTTCACCGACGGATCACTGGAAACTAAGTTAATGACAGATTACTTACACCTTTTTTCTCTGGGCACAGTTTTACTCGTTACTGACATATTACCGATTGACTTTTGAAGTTTTACTAGCGGATTAGCCATTGGTAACTCCTCGGCAATAATCATTTTAATAAAAAAATAATATTTGATTTTTTTTTAATTTCTTACAAATATAAATATCAGTTAAATGAGGGGTATTTCAGTCTTTTTACATATTTGTTTTACTTCTTCCTATTTTGTACTTTCACTTTTTAATCATCTCCAGTTTAACCTCTAATTTAATTATCCCACTGTCGTCGGAAATTGGTCCGAAAAAGAGGAAGAAGACCAACAGGGGATGATTAAATTAGATGTTAAACTAGGGATTATTAAAAAGTGAGAGTAAAAAAGATGAATAAATAAAACAAATAGGTAAAAGGATTAAAATACCCCTGATTTAACTGAGAAAAATTGATGTTGGTAGCTGACTGGATGAAAGTGACAAGATTTTTAAACCAAGAGGACTCAGATACTAGAAAACAAACTATTGGATGAAAATGACAATTTGACCAAACAACATGGACGAAAATGACAGTTTACTCTATCTTAAATTATAAAAGTTTTAAATTTGGAAATTTAAAATAAATAAATAAATAAAATGTAAATAAAAAAATGTATTTATAATAAAATTAAATAAATAACCTTTTTACAAATATAAAATATGAAACTAGCTATACAAGAGAATCAGGACGAGTCTTATACGATGACGTGTCTTCGGGTCGCTTATGTGCTCAGGCTTGGGCTAGTTCGACCACTAATTGATGTACAATTTCCTCAAGTGACGCAATCCAATCCTGACATTCTTGAGTTTTGGCAGTCTACATACCTTAAACAAATTAATTATTATTATAATTAGCATATATTTATAAATACAACAAGTTATTATTAGTTACAAACTTATAATTTAATTATTACGCACACATGTGCCCACGAAGGAGGGGCATATGATTTCCTGGTGTTATAGTTCACCTTGCCTCACTCATAAAGGTATTATCGGGATCGGTAGTGGTCCCGACCCCAAAGATACGACTCTTCTTCGGGCCTCTGGAACTTATACCCCACAAACTAACGTCATTAACCTGGGTTGTACCCGAAGACAACCCGACCTCACCCTGCCTTCTTTCTTCTCGTAAATTTGAATAGTTTTCATGTGTTTTAACAAAATAAAAATAAAGTGTTAGTTTATAAAAAAAACACGTAATAATAAGAAAAATTATTCTTATCATAAAAACTTGAAAAAAAACCCTCACTCGCCTTATCATAAGGCCACGTCAGCTCACCCGTCAACATATCCCACCTAGTGTGGGTCCTAATGTACATAGCGTCCAATGGGGGTTCCACTCCCGTCTCCTCTCGCTACGCCGATACATCCTTCAAGTAACACCACGGGCCAAAGAAAGAACCCTTCTATATTGTTGTTGTCAGATGGGATGCTTTATCTTATTAGAATTAGAATTTGTGATGGTGGTGGTGATAGTAATGGTGGTGGTGGCAGTTCGTCAAGAGATAAAAAAAAGGAAAAGTTTGAAAGAGCGAAATGAACTTGGGCGGCCGGCTAGGGGGTTTTGCTCTAATAATACGACGGCTTCGTCGGTAACATGAATTTCCGATGGATTTATCGACAACTTGCTTAAATTAATATTAGTTTTATTATTATTTTTTAATATTATCCAATATTATTATACTGCTTTTATTATAAGTTTATTCTTTGTCTTTCGGTTATAAAACATTTGTTTATTTAATAACTAGGTTAAAGCCCATGTTTTACATGGGTTGAATAAATACAATTTTTTATAAAACCGTATTTTCTATGAAAAATTTTATGTTTGATGTTATTAGTAATCTGTGAAATAAGAAATAATTAAAAATTTCTTATGATTTAATAAAATATTACAATATATGTTAGATATTTAATTATTTAACATCATCATTATTTAATAGGAGAGAAAGACGAAAAACAAAAAGCTAGATTTAATCAGAAGTCAATACGTAGCAAATATAGTAATTCATTTATTATAATATAGGTTGGAAAGCCTTTATATTATATATGGTGAATAAATGCAGTATTATATATATTTAGTAATAAAGATCTAATATTACATATTTTGACATATTATATAATTTTTTAATATAAATTCTAGAAACGTTATATACTTATATTTCAAAAATGTTTTATAAAAAGAATGAAAGAAATGTTCAAATTCTAAAAATGTTTTATGAACAAATCTATTTTTTAATTAAAAAATGTTTTATAAAAATCAGTATTATTTAATAGAAGAGAGAGACAAGAAACAAAAAATTATAAATTTTTTATTGAAACTTCTATCATTAAATAGGAAAGAGAAGCGAGAAAGAAACATTGAGGATGAACATGAGAATGACATGTGACACTCCAAAATCTTTATTTATTAGTATGTATAGATATAGATGTATCACTGTATTTCTTTATCTTTTGTTTAACATTTTTTTTCTCTCTAAGTATGCACACCAGCCCAAAAACTTATAAAACGGGCAATAAAAACTCATTTGTGCCACCAAACACATTTTTGATCGAGATCTAGAAGAGCCCTATATAATCGCCTTCTTATACCTTCCAAAGTATCAATAACCCGACTTGGAGCCTTGAAGATTGATAGATAACATAAAGGAGCCTAAAACAACTTTTAGTAATGTATATCTTCCCCCGTTGATAATGATTCTGTTTTCCAAATAGATAACCATGTCGTCATCTTATCCACAATTACATTCCAACCCTTATTCGTGTTCATATTGACCCCAACTGAAACAACTAGGTAGTTGAACGGTAGTGAACCAACAAGACAATGCATCATTCTGGCCATAGCTTCCACAACGCCTTTCGCCACCCCCAACTCCAAAAAGTTTGCTTTTTTTAAGTTGATTTTCAAACGAGATGCAAGATAAAAACACCTGAGCATTCTAACCAGATTTATCATGTTAGATATAGATCAATCTCCTATGAAAATTGTGTCATCTGCATAGAAGAGGTGCAAGATTTGCGATCCATTACTTGGGAGTTTAATTGCATGAAAAACTACAAGATTGCAAGCCTTAATTGAGATGAAAAACTCCAAGATTGCAAGCCTTAATTAAGATGACATTAAGTTCTTCCGTAACGATGCATAACAGAAAAAGGGAATTTTGCCCATTTAGCTTTCTATTTAATGTTTGCTTTGAATTCATTTGTAAGCTAATCTTCATTTGTGTAATATAGAGACTCCGTCTTTTCTCTGTCATGTTCATTTGTTAACATGGTATCAGAGCCTACTCGATTCATGCTTGATTGAAGATTTTTGTTGTCGCTTCCGCTCCGTTGTTGATTCGTTCGTTGTTTGGTTGTTCGTTGTTGAAGGGTAGAGGCTCGGTGACGTTTACATCAGATTTCTTTGACTCGTGAGGTATCAAAGTCACGGATTTTGTTTTATTTGAACTGATTTGTGTATTTGGAAGAGCTTCTTGACAGATTGACATGTCTGGACCTCGTTTCTGTCCCGTTTTACGAAGTTTGCGGTTGTCATGAAGTTTGCGGTTGTCACGAAGTTTGCGGTTGTCACGTAGTTTGCGGTTGTCACGAAGTTTGCGGTTGGCACGAAGTTTGCGGTTGGCACGAAGTTTGCGGTTGTCACGAAGTTTGCGGTTGGCACGAAGTTTGCGGTTGGCACAAGTTTGCGGTTGACACGAAGTTTGTGGTTGTCACCAAGTTTGCGGTTCAAAGTTTGCGGTATTCGAACTTTGCGGTTATTTGAACTTTGCGGTCATTCTACTGTGATTTGTTGTTTTGATAATATGGCTGGGAAAGATGACTCTCTTCAGTCTATTAGTACTCGTTAAGATGGTAAAAACTACACCTACTGGAGTTACGTAATGAAAAACTTTCTTCGAGGGAAAAATATGTGGGGTTATGTCACATGTACTAAGGGAAAGCCTACTGATAAGTCTAAGGCTACTGAATATGCCTATCTGTCACACCCCGGTCGGCGGCGGATTATACGCCGGGGCTGACACGGTTGTTCATAAGCACACGATCATCTATTAAATGTGACAATATTTATTCATCAAAATTAAACGCATCCGTTACAAGTAGAAATGGATAATAAAGCGTTCAAACATGACATAAGTTGAATTTAATCTTTAATAGAGCTAGGTCCAATGTCCTAAGTGATCAAGTAGTGTCCTCAAACTGGTGCACCTGAAATATGTGAGTAAATGTCAACTACAAGTAGTTTGTGAGTAACATAGGTTTTGACACCAAACAAAAGTTAAGTATAGGTTTACAATTCAATATGTTCAACGCATGTCTAAAGCATATATGTGAGAACATACAAGGTTCCAAGCGTACAATTCAAGCCTGATAATAGAAAACTAGATACGCAATCCCACTGATTTTGAAAAAGGGAGCAAGCGGATACTCCAAGTTATAGTTGATACCCAACAAAACCCGCCAAGGTCTTGTGGTAAGTTATAGTTTCAGTTTCCTATATAAATGATCATGTTAGGTACTACCTTAGGCTTGGGCTGCAAGTTAATGAATGTACTGGCATGAAACACATGCAATGGTCACCAAGTAGTTCAAATATAAAGCATAAAGATCAAGCACAAGAACATAGATATTGAATTGTTTAAATAGATAAAGTTGATAACATGTTTCACCCCAAAAGCAAAAACAGTAAAAAGGGGCTATGTAAACTCACATTGCAATGAGTAGCTTGGATGTCACACAAGTATATTGCACAAATGTTCTAGCTAATCACAAGGTTAACCTATGTTTGATGGAACATATATATCAATGATTTGTACAACTGAAATAGAGAATCCTATTGTGCGAGGAGATTGATGTGAGTGTCCTCATTTTAATAATAAAATAATTATTTAAGTTGCAAATAATATTTTATGTAAATCTTTGATAAATATTTGTATTGTAATAAGTGAAAGAATTAATGACGATGTTATTTGTTTGTAATAATTATATAAACGTATGAATAAATAATTAGGTTTCTTTTGTTTGTAAATAAATACACAAATAAATAAATGACTAGTTTTCTTTTATTTGTAATTGCATAAATTAATAGATAGATAGATGAATAAATAAATGAGTAATAATTAGTTGAGTAATTAAATAATTTACTACATAAATAAATGAATGAAACCTTTCATTTGATTTATGAAAAACAAGTGTTAAAAATAATGATTTAATTAGTTGGTAATTAAACCAAAATTTATAGTATAATAATGTTTTAATTAATTAATAATTAAACCATAATTAATTATTAATTAAAAGTATAGAATTAAGTTTTAAATGTTCTCATATAATAAAAGTAAATTATATAAAAGTTTGCATAAATATTTATAAAGAAATGAGTTTATAATCATAATCATAATTAGTTGAAAGTGGTTGTTGTACACTAGAATGGTTATCATTCCAGAGTAGTACCTCCAACAGAAAAGTTCCCAGGAAAGAGTTGGTCGGATCAGAACCTCGTCTTTTCCTAGCCAGAACTTTAATGTTTGCCAGATAGCTACATACTGGTTTGAAATTTACTCTATTTGCATACTTAACCAAGTTTAGTTTGTGTTTGGAAAGTATATGGGCTAAAGTGAAAATATAAGTTTATGTAAAGATAGAAATTGAATATTAAATAATTTAACTTGAAAATAAGGATTTTTAGTAAAAACATAATTTTTAAAATTGAAAGGAGTAAGAATGATCAACCAAGCTTTTAAATAAAAGTTTGACACAATTTTAATTAAAATAGGGCTTTTGATCTTGGATAGGTCTATGATTATAACATAAACATGTTAGGGATCATAGATCTAGCTAGTTATGAGAGATTTTTAAAGGAAAAGTATGAACAAGCAAGAATATAAGAAGAACTTACTTATGAATATGGAAACGACTTTGAATCTTGAGAGAGAGATTAGAACTTGATATGGTGTGAGAATGAGGGAAGAATGATGGTCTATTTATAGGGTAGTATCATGGGCTTATTTACAAAATTTAATTTGTTATAGGGATTAAGATTGCAAAATATGAAAAATAGTTTTTAATTTCATAACATATTTCAACTTAAGTGCTCATAAATTTTATGTTCATGACTTCATTTCATCATAATTCATATTTAATATGTTTATAGATATAATTATATATTTATTTATTTTATTTACCTTTAGTAATTTAAAAATACTAGCAATGTTATATTTTCATAGTAAATTGTTTATATCATGTGTGTATATATATAGTTTTAGAAATGACTTAGTATATACCTATATATTTATGGAATAGGATGGTGACAATTATTTACAAAGCATATAATATAAATATTTATTACTTATGAATTTGAAGTAGGTAATTAAGGTTCTTCATAAATGCGATTCACCAAAATAATGAACTTACATTGTCGGAAAAGTTAAAATAAAAGCGGGAAATTTCCTGGAGATTACAGTCTCCCCTACTTTAGGAAATTTCGTCCCGAAATTATTTAGGAGAAGGGTCTAAGGAAGAGACATGTGTTTGGATTCTCAACTAGCTTTGTTTTTCGGTTTAAGGAGTATAGTTGATGACAAGCTTTAGGTCAGGTCATCGTGTGAGGTATGGATGGTGGTAGTGGATTTTGTTTGAGTGGAAATAAGGAAAAGATTGTCCGGGAATGATTTTTTTTGGATTCAAATGATGGAATGCATCACTTGTAATGAGGATGATGGGAACTTTTAGATCTAAACTTGTTTAAGATATAGTCTAAGATGTTCGAGTGATGTCACTGGATAAGGATTTCAAAACTACCAGTCAAGGTCAGAGTAATAGGAAATCCCTACATGAATACGGACAACGTTACTTCTTACAATATGACAGGAGCACATATATATATATATATATATATATATATAGGATGTACCAGCGGTATATCTACTATGCCCTTATCATATTCCGTTAGTTTCGTTAGTGTATTTCACCATAGGTTTTATGTCATCGCACACGACAGAATTTACTATGTTTTCCATGCGCTGATTTTTATAATTACGTGTGCACCCGTAATTACTCAAATCGCCATATGGTCCGTATAGATCGTTCTATTACGTGTGGGTACAGAGGTGGGGGAAATATAAAAAAACATTTACTTTATTATTGTTTTCATACATGAGTTGCTAGTGAGTAATTGTGTGTCTAGATGGTAAAGTCAATCAGGGAGTAAAGACTGGCACAACCCCATACATGGGTGCCCTAAGTAGATGGCACACCCTCCAGGTTATCCATAAAGTTTATAGCTCTCTCGTGTTTGAACAAGAATACGTCAAACCCCGAGTAACTCAAAGTTTATAGCTTTCTCGTGTTTGAACAAGAATACGTCAAACCCCGAGTAGCTTAAAGTTTATAGCTATCAAGTTTCATGGATAAAGTGAACGATCATGCTTCATGTATATAGTGGGCAATTTATTGTAAACAATGTAAAAAGTCTAGTTTCGTGTGTAATGTAGGCACTCAAGTTTCATGTATAACGTGAATAATATAGTACTATGCATATTGTAATTAACCAAGTATCATGTATCGTGTGAACAATCTAGTGTCGTGCATGTTGCAAGTAATCAAGTTCCGTCTATAATGTGATCAATCTAGTATCATATATATTGTAAACAACCAAGTATCTGTATCATGTGAACAAGCTAGTATCATGTATATTGCAAACGAGTAAGTTTCAAGTGTGGTGTGATCAATCTAGTATCATGCATATTGCAAACAACCAAGTTTCGTGTATAATGTGACTAATTAAGTTTCGTCTATGAAGTAAACAAACTGGTTTTCACGTATAATGTGAACGTTCATATGTAAGTAATCAACTCTCATGAGTAACGTAAGCTATCAAATTTCGTAGGTGATCGAGTTTTGCAGCCAGGCATGTTGCTTGACATTCATCTATCATGTAGGTAGTTGGGTTTTAAGTTTTCCATTTTCGTTGAGGTTTATATGGGTGGTTAACGCCTACGCGAAATGATTCATCACCTCGAAATGACTAGTAAGCTCATACATTCCGGAAGGTGCAAGGTGATGGGAAGGTTTTGCAGGTATTCGGCATAATGTGTACATGAATATCTAATTTATGCTTTTTGTTTATAAATAAATGGGTAATTTGAAATTTGTACTCTTATTTGTAAATTAATAAATGGAATAATAATTTGGGCGGATGGATAATTGGATAAATAAAAACCTTTTAATTTGATTATCATAAAGCAAATGTTTTAAAAGATAATAATGGCCTTATTATTTAATAAATAAGCCAAAATTTAGATAATAATTAGTTTAACGAAATAACAAGTCATAATAAAATAGTTAATCAAGTTATCATAAAAAGGATGAAATACTTGTTATTACTTTTATAAAATCATTTGTACAAGACTGGTATTAAGCTTCTTTGCGAGGTAAAGGGGGTTTGTAAATAGTTTATACTCTAGATAAAATCTATAAACAAAGAGTTTGATAAAGGTTTTGTTTGAACAAAATAACTATATTAGTTAAATCGGGAAATAACAAAATAATTAGTTTTCAAAGAAGATTTTTGATGTCAACCATTAAGGAGAGCCAATAATAATATCATTTATATTTGGTTACAGGTTATGGGTTTTAATTTAAATTTTAAGAAAACGTAAAATAGAATATCCAGCTAACATCTCAGATAGTTTCCCCACCAGGAAGTAGATGTGCACCAAGAAGAACATCGTTGTGGGTATTCGTATTGCAAACCGGGCTTCAGTCCTAGTTATCTCCGTATGTGCATCAAGTATCTCCTGGTCTCCATTCCTTGCCTCAGAAACTCTGCGGTCCCTACATATAGGTGAGCGGTATTAGCTGGAATTCCTAAGGCATTGGTAGGTTTCTTGGCTTGTCCTGCTCCTAGGTCTGGATGGTAAAGGTTAGGTGTTACATAAGGGTCTCTCGGAGGTGGAGCTTCAACTGCTCGGAGTCTCAAACTTGTTCTTAAGCCAATCTGCTCTATGGTCGAACATGGATCTGGCAGATAGTCGTGTTGGTGACTAGTTGTCTGGTGACTTGGACCCAAAGCCTTCCTCTTGTGTTGACTCTTGCTTCAGGGTGATTCTCGGGGAATGAGGAGGGTAAGAGACCATGTCTAGCACGAAAAGGTCGTAAGACTAATCATAACACCGATTTCTTATAATAATATATCGGGAGTAACACTTGACCTATAAGTAGTGTACCCACGAAAAGGATTCCCAGGAAAGAGAGGTGGGTCACGAGGGATACACTGAAGTACTCAGTCTTTCCTTCGTCAGAATCTTCCATGGGCTTACACTCACTCTTCCAGCCATCATGTACCATTAACATTATTATTTGAACTCATGGTTATGGTGAGAATCGTTAGGGATTGTGTCTTGTGGCCCTAGGGTGTGCTTCACCTAATCAAGTAGCTTCCATTTCTTGAGGGGTAAGGTCTAAGGGTTTAAATCTCTTGCAAATGATAATAAGGGTGATAAAATTTCCAAGGTATGAGGATGAAGAGGTATAGTTGACTTAAATATGATTAAGTGTAAGAACCAAATAGGAGGTTTAAACTTGTGTACTAAATTATAATAATTAAGCGAATGATGTTTAGATTGCATTCATCTAGCACGTAACCAAATGAATGTTGTGACAAATCAAAGTGGTTCAAGTTCGTATACTTTCAAGAAGACATGCTTTGGCCTATAGGTGAACACTCACTTCGGGAATTCCCAGGAAAGCATATGGATCCTTCGGTTGATTTGGATTTATATGAAATGCTTTCCTAGACAGAAAACCCAAGGTACAGGCATTCACCCTTCCGGATTGCACATGTTCTCTACTAATTTTCCGAACCCAAAACTTTGACGGGGTTTTAAAATTTTAATAGGCATTGGGCCTAAGAGTTTGAATCTTTCCATAGGTGATTAGTGATGATGTGTAAAGATGAAAGTGTATAAGTGTGTGGCAAAACTTAGGATAGCATTTAGTGATATCAAATAGGTATTGTGCATACAATTCAAATAGTGTAGCAAAGAAGGTATCACAGGGGTAGTAGTTTTTTGTAGACATGTAGGTTATCAAGTAATATAGCACATAAGATAATTCGTATTGTATCATGCAACTATATAATATGTAGGAATATTATACCAAGGTATCCTAAGGTTATAGGCTATAGACTAAGAATATGTTTCAAGTAATTCATGTAGTTTCAAATAGTTTCATGTAGTCCTTGGAATGTTGTAGTTCATATAATTGTATCATGTAAACGGAAGTAGATATATGTAAGTAAGTATGTGTATAAATGAGTATAGAATAGAGTTCCTAATAAAAGACACGAGTTAAACTCATGTTTGGGGACTCCTAGGTTATAGTCTAGGTCGTGTGGCTCTAATAACCTAATTCCCTATAACCATGGCTCTGATACCAATCTGTCACACCCCGGCCGGCGGCGGATTATACGCCGGGGCTGATACGGTTGTTCATAAGCACACGATTATCTATTAAATGTGACAATATTTATTCATCAAAATTAAACGCATCCGTTACAAGTAGAAATGGATAATAAAGCGTTCAAACATGACATAAGTTGAATTTAATCTTTAATAGAGCTAGGTCCAATGTCCTAAGTGATCAAGTAGTGTCCTCAAACTGGTGCACCTGAAACATGTGAGTAAATGTCAACTACAAGTAGTTGGTGAGTAACATAGGTTTTGACAAAGTTAAGTATAGGTTTACAATTCAATATGTTCAACGCATGTCTAAAGCATATATGTGAGAACATACAAGGTTCCAAGCGTACAATTCAAGCCTGATAATAGAAAACTAGATACGCAATCCCACTGATTTTGAAAAAGGGAGCAAGCGGATACTCTAAGTTATAGTTGATACCCAACAAAACCCGCCAAGGTCTTGTGGTAAGTTATAGTTTCAGTTTCCCATATAAATGATCATGTTAGGTACTACCTTAGGCTTGGGCTGCAAGTTAATGAATGTACTGGCATGAAACACATGCAATTGTCACCAAGTAGTTCAAATATAAAGCATAAAGATCAAGCACAAGAACATAGATATTGAATTGTTTAAATAGATAAAGTTGATAACATGTTTCACCCCAAAAGCAAAAACAGTAAAAAGGGGCTATGTAAACTCACATTGCAATGAGTAGCTTGGATGTCACACAAGTATATTGCACAAATGTTCTAGCTAATCACAAGGTTAACCTATGTTTGATGGAACATATATATCAATGATTTGTACAACTGAAATAGAGAATCCTATTGTGCGAGGAGATTGATGTGAGTGTCCTCATTTTAATAATAAAATAATTATTTGAGTTGCAAATAATATTTTATGTAAATCTTTGATAAATATTTGTATTGTAATAAGTGAAAGAATTAATGACGATGTTATTTGTTTGTAATAATTATATAAACGTATGAATAAATAATTAGGTTTCTTTTGTTTGTAAATAAATACACAAATAAATAAATGACTAGTTTTCTTTTATTTGTAATTGCATAAATTAATAGATAGATAGATGAATAAACAAATGAGTAATAATTAGTTGAGTAATTAAATAATTTACTACATAAATAAATGAATGAAACCTTTCATTTGATTTATGAAAAACAAGTGTTAAAAATAATGATTTAATTAGTTGGTAATTAAACCAAAATTTAAAGTATAATAATGTTTTAATTAATTAATAATTAAACCATAATTAATTATTAATTAAAAGTATAGAATTAAGTTTTAAATGTTCTCATATAATAAAAGTAAATTATATAAAAGTTTGCATAAATATTTATAAAGAAATGAGTTTATAATCATAATCATAATTAGTTGAAAGTGGTTGTTGTACACTAGAATGGTTATCGTTCCAGAGTAGTACATCCAACAGAAAAGTTCCCAGGAAAGAGTTGGTCGGATCAGAATCCCGTCTTTTCCTAGCCAGAACTTTAATGTTTGCCAGATAGCTACATACTGGTTTGAAATTTACTCTATTTGCATACTTAACCAAGTTTAGTTTGTGTTTGAAAAGTATATGGGCTAAAGTGAAAATATAAGTTTATGTAAAGATAGAAATTGAATATTAAATAATTTAACTTGAAAATAAGGATTTTTAGTAAAAACATAATTTTTGAAATTGAAAGGAGTAAGAATGATCAACCAAACTTTTAAATAAAAGTTTAACACAATTTTAATTAAAATAGGGCTTTTGATCTTGGATAGGTCTATGATTATAACATAAACATGTTAGGGATCATAGATCTAGCTAGTTATGAGAGATTTTTAAAGGAAAAGTATGAACAAGCAAGAATATAAGAAGAACTTACTTACGAATATGGAAACGACTTTGAATCTTGAGAGAGAGATTAGAACTTGATATGGTGTGAGAATGAGGGAAGAATGAGGGTCTATTTATAGGGTAGTATCATGGGCTTATTTACAAAATTTAATTTGTTATAGGGATTAAGATTGCAAAATATGAAAAATAGTTTTTAATTTCATAACATATTTCAACTTAAGTGCTCATAAATTTTATGTTCATGACTTCATTTCATCATAATTCATATTTAATATGTTTATAGATATAATTATATATTTATTTGTTTTCTTTACCTTTAGTAATTTAAAAATATTAGCAATGTTATATTTTCATAATAAATTGTTTATATCGTGTGTGTATATATATAGTTTTAGAAGTGACTTAGTATGTACGTATATATTTATGGAATAGGATGGTGATAATTATTTACAAAGCATATAACATAAATATTTATTACTTATGAATTTGAAGTAGGTAATTAAGGTTCTTCATAAATGCGATTCACCAAAATAATGAACTTACATTGTCGGAAAAGTTAAAATAAAAGCGGGAAATTTCCTGGAGATTACACTTAGCTCTCGATACATGGGAAACGGATAACTCTAAAGTTATAACTTGGATCAACAACTCTGTAAGTCAATCCATTGGTATTCAGTTGGCCAAATATGACACAGCTAAGGAAGTTTGGGATCATTTGGAAAAGTTGTATACTCAGTCAAACTTTGCTAAACAGTACCAGTTGGAG
Source organism: Smallanthus sonchifolius (assembly GCA_023525975.1). Lineage (NCBI taxonomy): Eukaryota > Viridiplantae > Streptophyta > Magnoliopsida > Asterales > Asteraceae > Smallanthus > Smallanthus sonchifolius. The sequence goes on from CM042042.1 coordinate 2,388,196, forward strand.
TTTGATATCCGTGCTCTTCAACAGAATGGGATGAGCATTCAAGATTTCTATGGAGCTATGTCATATTTATGGGATCAATTGGCACTTACGGAATATACAGCGTTGAAGGGGTTTAAACCTTATATTGTTCGAAGGGAGGAACAACGTTTGGTACAATTTTTGATGGCATTACGTTCAGATTTTGAAGGACTGCGTGGAACGATTCTTCATCATTCCCCTCTTCCATCAGTTGATTCGGTTTTTCACGAGTTGATTGCAGAGGTAACTCGTTTAAAATCTCAGGTTGATAAAGGTCCTAAAGTAACTACTACTCTAGCTGTGTTTGCCGTTCCCCCAAATCAGCCTAGACAAGGTGCTAAAGTTACATTTGATGAATGTGCATTCTGCAAAGGGAAAAATCATTGGAAGTCTCAATGTCTATTATTACTTAGCAGAAGAAATTCTACCTTGCAGAAGTCCCCACAACAGAACATATCAGGCGGACAATTTTCGTCTCGCACATCCACTTCTGCTGGTTCATTTGATCCATCTTCATGGACATATAAACCACCTTCGTTTACTGCTGCTACACCACCATCTGTAAAAATGAACAAACCACCATCTGCTCTAGATCCGCAAGTATTTGAACAGTTCATATAGTTTCTTGCCGCCAACCCTACCACTATGTCTGCTGCGGGACTGTCTTCATCTGGTACCTCAGGTATTTCGTCATCATTATGGATTTTGGATTCTGGTGCCTCACATCATATGTATCCCTATCTGTCTTCTTTTCTTTCTTTGTCTCCTGTTTTGCCTGTTTCTGTCATGTCTGCTAGTGCTACATCCATGTTGGTAGAGGGTGTTGGATCTGTGTCTACCCCTCATGTGTCTCTCAATGATGTCTATTATATTCCGAAGCTTGCCTTAAACCTTGCTTCAGTCAATCAGTTGTGTAAGTCTGGAATTTGGGTTTTCTTTTGTAACACTGTTTGTGTTGTGCATGATCAACACACTCAGAAGGTGATTGGGATCGGTCGTAGGGTGGGAGATTTATATGTCTTAGAAGAAGTCAAAGTGCCTGCACCTGGTGTTGCTGTCTCCAGTGTTGATTTATCTTCTTTTCGTTTAAGTCCTTTGTCGTCTGAATTTTATATTTGGCATTCTCGTTTAGGACATGTATCCGCATCTCGTTTAAATTTTTTGGTTTTTTCAGGTGCTTTGGGTCAGTTGCAAACTTGTGACATTTCTGATTGTAGTGGTTGCAAACTTGCTAAATTCTCAACTTTACCTTTTGCTAAAAGTATTTCTCATTCTGTTGCACCATTTGATATTGTTCATTCTGATGTGTGGGAACCATCACTAGTATCCACTAAGGGTGGTTCACGTTATTATGTTTCCTTTATTGATTATTACACTCGTTTTACCTGGGTGTACCTTATGAAACGTCGATCTGAGTTCTTTGACATTTATAAAACATTTAGGGCTTATGTTCAAACGCAGCATTCTGTTGTGATAAAGTGTTTCAGGTGTGACTTAGGGGGTGAATACACCTCTAATGATTAATCAGTTGCTTGCATCAGATGGTGCCATACACCAATCGTCTTGTACTGACACTCCTCAACAGAATGGTGTTGCTGAAATGAAACATCGCCATCTTATGGAAACTGCTCGTTCATTCCTTTTATCTGCTGAGGTACCTAGTTTCTTTTGGGGAGAAGCACTCCTGACCGCCCAACATGTGATTAATAGGATCCCTACTTCTCACAATGATGGGATGTCTCCATTTGAAAGTCTTTTCGGTGAACGCCCAGATTATGGTGAGTTACGGGTTTTTGGATGTACTTGCTTTTCTCTCCGTCCTCATGTTGAACGAGACAAATTGACAAATAAGTCAGCATTATGTGTTTTCTTAGGCTATGCCAGTGGTCCCAAAGGATACGGCACGGGACAAAAAAGATATCGTTGTTTTGATCCTATAAGTCAGAAGTTATATGTATCAAGACATGTTACATTTCTTGAACATATTCCCTTCTATTCGATTCCAGTTAAGTCACATGATGTAACAAAGTCAAATCTTCAGAACATTGATCCTTTTGCTAGCGACACTGATATCCCAACCTCTAATGTTCTCGATTCGTTTGTTGATCCTAATATGTCTGCTCCAGATACTTCTGTTGCACATGATGTGCCAGTTCATGAACCGTCCACTTCATCTGGCACCAATGTTGATTCTCCACCACTTCCGAGAAAGTCTACTTGTAATCCCCAGGAAATTCCGACTTTCTTTTTATTACTCCGACACTTGTAATTCCAGTTTCCGAATGCAAATCATGATCTAATTTAATGGCAATCAAGAGTATTAACCCCTAATCGTCCCATAACCGTCCTCAATCAAACCCGACTTCAATGTGAGCATTTAACATGAAATTAGCCTATAAAACCGAGTACCACACCCTCATAGCATGCACTACAAACTTCCTACGCATCTGTTAGCATCGCATTCCCTCTCCAAAGCCCCATCGAGCTCGAGGATTTTCGATTCAGACATCCCTGTCGTTCTCCCTCATTTCGCAATCGATTCAGGTAATATTGACACCCACAGTTTAGTTTTGATGTAGGGGAGAAAAGCCCCATAAAAGAGGGGTCGATCGCCGGCTCAATCGACTGAATCGGGTAGCTAGGGTTCGGGTTTTGAATTGGGGAAGAAGACGTGTGCGGGTTAGGGGTTATATACGTACCACGTCTGGTTTGAACCAAGGCATATGCCCAGGTCCACTGGTCCGATGGTGGTGCGTCTGGTTGGCTCCCAGCAGACCCGGGTTCGAGTCCCGTGGTCTGCAATGTTTTTTTTATTGATTTTAAACCGAATTTTAACCTCATTCTTACTTATAAGAATTATTTTATAAAACTCACAAGACTCGGGAATATTTCTATGAATCAAATTGCTAACCTAACAATTTTAAATAATTATTAAATCGTTTAGAGAATTAAAAACTAATAATCTCTAATTAAGAATCTATATAATCATTTTATTTAAAACCCCTATTAACTATTTTTAATACATAATTATTTAGTATAACATATGTCCTCTTTATTATTCATTTAATTAATAAAGAATTCATTTAACCATTAAATTATTTGAAACATACGATTTATTTATATTCAAGTAAATATTAGTTGAACATTTATCCATTTAATTTTAAACAAATGTATTATTCATATATTCAGTTCTTTAAACAAACGTATTATTTACAACGAGTAGATTCATGTTCAAACCAACCTAGTTCATTCATTTATACTTTAGTCTTTTGAGCATGTCATTGATACATATATAAATGCAAACATAGGTTAACCTTTGTGGTTAGCTAAACAACTTGTGCAACTACTCGTGCTTGTGATTTCAAGCTACAAATTCAATGTGAGTTTACATAGCCCCTTTTTACTATTTTTACTTTTGGGGTGAAACATGACTACAATTACATTACTTACACAATTCAATACCCTGTGTTCATATGCTATGATCTTTATGTTTATGTCTTAAACTATTTGGTGACCATTACATGTGTTCATGTCAGTTCAATCATTAATTTGTGTGGCAAGCCTAAGGTAGTACCTTTTATGGTCATTTATACGGGAATCCGATACATTACTTAACACGAACCTTGGCGGGTTAGTGTTACATTTAGAACTTCACGCAATCCGGGGGATTGTGCATACATATAACATGGCTTGATTGTGCGTTTGGAACCTTGTGTGTTTTCACATATTTGCTATAGACATGCTTTGAACATATTGAATTGTAATCTATACTAACTCTTTTTGGTGTCAAAACCTATGTATCTCACCAACTGGTTGTAGTTGACAGTTACTTATATATTTCACGTGCACCAGTTTGAGGACCCTACTTGCTCACCTAGGACTTGGACCTAGTTTAATTTAAATTATGTTTTGAACGTTTCATTTTCCTTTTTAACGAATGATTTTAAGTTGATGAATAAATATTGTCATTTAATAATAGATGATCATGTGCTTATGAACAACCGTGTCAGCCCCGGCGTATAATCCGTCGCCGGCCGGGGTGTGACACTACTTGTGCATGTAAGTCTACTCAACTACCAGATTTTGCATACTCTGCATATTCTGCTTCGTTTAGTTCTTTTATCGCAGGCATTCATCATCTGTCTGAACCAGAATCATATAAAGAGGTTGTCTCTGACCCTCTATGGTAGAATGCTATGGCTGAAGAGCTCACTGATCATCATCAGACTCACACCTGGGATTTGGTTCCTCTACCACCAGGTAAACATAAGGTTAGTTGTCGTTGGGTGTATAAGATTAAGACAACGTCTGATGGCTCCGTTGAACGGTACAAGGCCAGACTTGTGGCAAAAGGATATTCGCAAACGTATGGTATGGATTATGAGAAGACCTTTGCCGCTATGGCAAAAATAACAACAGTTCGTACTTTAATTGTTGTTGCATCCGTTCGACAATGGAAGATATGTCAAATGGATGTCAAAAATGCTTTTCTGAATGGTGATCTTCATGAGGAGGTTTACATGACTCCACCCCCGGGAATAGCTCATCAGCCCGGTGAAGTTTTTCGGCTTCGAAAAGCTCTATATGGACTCAAACAGGCCCTTCGTGCCTGGTTTGAAAAATTCTCTACAATCATCACTTCCCTTGGTTTTATTCCTAGCAATCATGATTCGACAGTATTTGTTCGATGTACGAATGCTGGACGCAATCTCTTGTCTTTATATGTGGATGACATGATTATTACAGGCGATGATTATGATGTCATTGAATCCTTGAAACGTGACTTAGCCCATCGTTTTGCTATGAAAGATTTGGGGTTATTACGGAGACTTTCTAATAACAGAATTGCAGACACTCCCCTTGAAACCAATGCACGTTACTCTCCCACTGATGGTGTTCCTCTATTTGATCCGTGCCTATATCGTACCACTGTAGGCAGTTTGGTTTATCTTACATTTACATGCCCTGATATCGCTCATGTTGTTCATGTGGTTAGCCAGTTTGTTACCGCTCCTACTTCTGTACACTGGGAGCTGTTCTTCATATTTTGAGATATCTTCGTGGCACTCAGTTTCAAAGTATTCTGTTCCCCTCTACATCTTCTCTGGAATTGCGTGCATATAGTGATGATGATTGGGATAGTGATCCTAATGATCGTAAATCCACTACTGGTTTCTGTATTTTTCTTAATGATTCCTTAATCTCATGGAAAAGCAAGAAACAAGATGTTGTTTCTAGGTCCTCCACTGAGGCTGAATACCGTGCTATGGCTGTGACTACATGTGAAATTGTTTGGTTACGATGACTTCTGGCAGACATGGGGTTGTTGTTTCCTCGCCTACCCCATTACATTGTGATAATCAAAGTGCTATGCAGATCGTTAAGAACTATGTCTTTCATGAACGGACAAAACATATTGAGATAGATTGTCATTTTACTCGTCATCATCTTCAGCTCGGGACCATCTCTCTTCCTTTTGTTCCATCAGCCTTACAGATTGCAGATGTGTTTACCAAGGCTCAATCGGCATCTCGGTTTCGTTTCTTGTGTGACAAACTCTCAAAGTTTATTGCTATTGCATTGTGAGTTTGAGGGGGATGTTAGCATAATAAGTCTGATATGGGCCTTAGCCCATTTAGCTTTCTATTTAATGTTTGCTTTGAGTTCATCTGTAAGCTAATCTTCATTTGTGTAATATAGAGACTCCATTTTTTATCTGTCATGTTCATTTGTTAACAATATTGACCCCAACTGAAACAACTAGGTAGTTAAACGGTAATGAACCAACAAGACAATGCATCATTCTGGCCATAGCTTCCACAACGCCTTTCGCCGCCCCAATTCCAAAAAGTTTGATTTTTTTAAGTTGATTTTCAAACGAGATGCAAGATAAAAACACCTGAGCATTCTAACCAGATTTATCATGTTAGATATAGATCAATCTCCCTTGAAAATCGCGTCATCTGCATAGAAGAGGTGCAAGATTTGCGATCCATTATTTGGGAGTTTAATTGCATGAAAAACTCCAAGATTGCAAGCCTTAATTGAGATGAAAAACTCCAAGATTGCAAGCCTTAATTAAGATGACATTAAGTTCTTTCGTAACGATGCAGAACAGAAAAAGGGAAAGGGGGTCCCCCCTTGTCGCACATCCCGGCTAACTTCAAACTCGTTTGAGGAAGAGCAATTTACCAAAACCGATATCCTAGCCGAAGAAAGACAACCCTTGACCCAATTACGCCACCGGACCGGGAAGCCCATATGTCCAACGATCGAATCCAGTTAACTGTGTCAAATGCCTTCTCAAAATCTACTTTGAACAATAACGCCTCATTTTTTGAACACTTTAACCATGCTATGATCTCGTTAATTATGAAGGGCCCATCTAATATAATTTTGTTTTTAATAAATGCTGATTGAGCCAACTCAGTGATCGAACCAATGACTTTTTTAAGTCTATTTGCTAAAACCTTCCCCGATAAGATACATTCGAGGTCTTTTACCTTATCGGGAAGATCTATGAATTTATTGATCACTTCGTTAGAACGCTCATAAATTCAATGTATTTTTTTTCAAAATTTCATTGGAATTGTACTTCAGTTAGGACACTAATTATTTACAATCTTAATGTCAACTTTTTCCAAGACATGGATTGGGGTGGACTCCAATTAACATAGTATCGAGAAATAGAGCCGGGTTAATAAATCTAGGAATATAATGAATATAAATTTTATCACGGAGTCTTTGATATAATTTCTTACACAGGATACAACTCATTTTTAATAAATCTATGTTATCGTAACGATATATTTAAAATTATATACAACGTTGTATATTAAAAGTTACACAAAAATAAAAAAAATACAAAATTGAAAATGAAAAGTGTCACATCGGTTGTAGTTAGAAGTTTTAATAGCACCTACAATACACGTGTTTGTGAACTCATGAACGTTTAGATAAAAAAGAGAGGTAGGCGACCAGACGACAGAAGCGCAATGCATAAATGACGAGAGAGATGATGCCAGGGGCGAAACATAGTGGGGCTCAGACCTCTCCTCTCCTAATTTTTTGCTCAAAAGTACTGATTTTGGTCCACTAGATTTATTTGATGTTTTTTTCTAACGTTTTGTCCCATACTTATTTTCACTAATGCCACTAGCGACTAGCCCACAATCCACTAATCAACTGAAAATCATCGGGCTGAGTTGTAATTATTCTTCATTTGTTGTTTATGTGTAAGAACATGTTTTTTTTTAGATTTTTGGTTTAGGTGGCTTCATTTGTAAGTCGATCCCGTTACATATACTCTAGGGGTGTAAATTGATTCATTAAATTGCACAAGTCATCCTCTAGTATATATAAAAAATATGATAACAATTAGAAACTATATAAAAATCATTCTTATTTTTAAAATTTATCACATATTTGATTTTGATCATTTAGCATTTAATTATTTCAAGGGAAGGACACGACCATGGACTAATATAAATATTTGAATGCACATTGTTCAGTTTCATAATAGAACTGGTTTTCTTTTAAAATAAGTTATATTTGACCGTTTGTCTTCGATTTCGATAACTTTGTAAGAAACTTTTAAAAGAATAGAAAATCAATTATTTTTTGTTTTTTTATTAGCTAAAGTGAGGACAAGATAGACACAGTTTTGGTCTTCATTACGTTTAAGATAAGCTAGTTGAGACATAGACTCCTGATCATAAAATTATAAAATAGGATATCCGTTAGTGCTCTTGTATTGACTTCAATACCACATAGTATGAGAGTAATTTCTATGGATAAATATAACACGTTTTAATAGTTCAAGTACTTGAAACTTCTATAAATATATTTAGTCTCAATAATCGATAAAACTCTACATATTATCTTCTATTTATATAGGATAAACATAATTTTTTGAATGCTGAAGTGTTAACTTGTTTTTTTTACTGTAATTCATAACTTAGAACTGGGCACTCTTCGGATACACCTCTCAGGTACTTCGGGTATCACATCTACATCGTCGCAAGGCTTACGGGTATAAGTACCCGTGAAGAAGTTGTGGAAGTAGCCGTTATGTAATATTTTCTTTTAAATTAATGAAGTTAGTTTTATTTTGAAAAATGAAAAAAAAAGAGTAAAATTATGATACTTAGGGTTATGCCCCTACCACTTAAAGGTACTTTGGGTTAGATTTGGGTAAAAATTAGGTGGGTGTCACTCATTAGTTGGAGACATTATGGTTCTTATTTGGCTACTTAGGGTGCAAGGGCACTACCCTAACATTTTGAAGTACTAGCTAAGAAAATACCTAATGAGTGAGTGACACCTTATTTTTACTCAAATTCAACCCCAAGTATCCTAATGGGTGGGAGCACTAATCTAAATACTTTAAGCCTTTTTTTAATTTTTTTACCCAAAGGCTAGATCTTGTAATTGGCACGGGTACTAATACCCAATGTGATGAAGCCGAACCCCTACCCGTGACCCTTGCGGTCGTGTGATAAACCCGTAAAAGCCGATCACCTACCCGAATGATGCCCCAACACGTACTCTTAGAGTTGTGTCTTTTGTACCCTTATACATATTTAAGCAATTACTAGCAATCACTTAAGTCAATTTCTGTAAACTCGTTTGAGGTTACAATGTCATAGACACTATCTATTTCGACCAAAGAAAAGTGAAATTAGGAGGGTGTTTGGGATTGCTTATTTAACTACAAAAGTGTTTTTTGTTAAAAGTGTTTATTATCTTATAACTTTTTAAAAATGAGTTTTTAAAAAAGTGTTTGAATTAGCTTTTGTGATGAAAAAAGTCAATAAGTCTATAAATTATTTTTTAAAAATTGTTTGGCTTAGGTTATTCACGTAAAATGACCAAAAAGAACATTTTTATATTTTATATATGTATTTGTTGGAAATTGTTAGGGGTAGATTGATAATATTTTATTACAAAAGTCAAAAGTCATTTGAAAAGCCAGAAATTCATGACTTCTTAAAAAATAACTTTTTAGCTTTATCAAAAAGTTAAAACAAAAAGTGTTTTTATGTTTGCCAAACACTTTTTTTAGCTTATTGATTTTTAAAAAAACCATAAACAGTTTTCCAATATAATCTCAAACACGCTCTAGGTAAGTAACAAAATAAAGTAAATAAAAAGATTTGAATAGGAATAGAGAACATATTTCACACGTGTCATGTCATGTATATTAATATAATTAATAATACGAAGCTAGTTGATGATATAATATATTTTATCTTTTCAAAATAAAAATGATAAATAATATTTATATATGTACATGTTTTATAGATTATCTTCATTGAAAAGAATTGGTGCACCACCTAATCCGTGTTATGAAAGAGTCTTCGTTCTAATGGTATTAAGGTGTATAGAGAGTAGTGTTTTTCTGAAGTACTTGAAGGTTAAAGTCCCTCGACAAAGACAAAGATGTAGAATTAGGATTAAGATTAGTAGGTGTGAGTTATCTCTTCTAAAAGAATAATAATAGTTGCTATATGTGTGTTTTGAGGTGAATCTTGAAGATACAATTACAAATGCCTTAGAAATAAAATAAAATAACTTGCAAATAAAAGAAAACACACGGTAGAAAATTGAATGAGCTATTAAGTCAAGTAAAAATAGTCAAAGTCTACTTAAAAAAAAACAAAGTAGACTAACGAGTTTGTTATACAACTAATTGAAGTTATAACTAGAAAACTAGCCCTGCGCTATGTGGCGACGAGAGTTTGACCTTAAACGGTTGAGACGGTGACACTAACATGGTTGAACATAAAAAGAAACGTGATTATGTACATAGAAAAACATATGAAGTTACAGCGACTCGGTTGTGGAAATCAAAACATAGATAAAAGATAGTTATATAACGGAACCGATTTTTTTCAGTCGGTGTGGTCTATTGTGCACGTTACCGTTAGTCGATATAACCCACGACACTTAAAAAGTACCCTACACTGAATACAACCCCGTTTGTTTTTAGCGAAATTTATACTAGGACGTCAAGAAAAAAAATTAATTAACGAACTACACGGGGTAAACACAAAACTTAAGAGGATCAAAGTTCTAGTTTACAAAGTTAAGGATGAATATTGACATTTCCTTAAAGTGGGAGGGGGAATTCTCTTTTAAGAGTTAGTATAATTCTAAGAAACCATATAAAATTTTTGTAGTAGTTGCTTTAAATGTGATGTTGGTTATTTACGTAACCATATATCTTATTCTAAAGAACCTTAAATTGTAAGGTTGATGTCAAATTAAAGGACACCAACAATTTTTCTAACTGGGCCTTTAGTTTTACAAAATTAGCAACTTAGTCCCTTAGCTTTACAAAATTTGTAACACAACCCTTTAATTTTTTAAGGTTTCAGATTTACCTCTTGACAAAGTTCTCAACTTTATCTATCTAAATTCTAAAATTTCAAGTTTACTCCTGTAATAAATTTTAATATACGCTTTTAACTCATTATTTTTTATTGATTTGATTTTTCTACAATAACTTTCGTTTGTTAGCTTTTTTTCTTAAAAAAAACTAATGTGTGTCTGTGTTCAATTTTTTTTCTTGCAATTCAACTATTTTTCGATTTCCATTACTGAGTCGTGATAACTTCATACGTTTCTTTTATTTACTTAGTCTAGTTATTGTTGTTGCCGCAATGCACGCAACGAGGTTCACAGACCCGCCACATCGCGTAGGCTTTAAATATGTACTTAAACACGTTAGTATCCTCGTACAGTCCCGTCGTAACGTGCATGTCATAATTTCTTGTTCTTTTTTAAACTCTTATTATATGTCAAGCAATACATACAACCATCTATGCTTTTCACTATTTAAAATTGGTTCTGCAACGCAGAATATGTTTTTCTCATCTTCTAGTTACATTCTTTGTTTCAAAATGGGAATTAAAAACATGTTCTAGATTTACTACATCTAAATCATTAAAGGTACAAACATCATTGCATAGAGAACTAGCTAGGTATTTGTGTTGTACAAGTTAGGTCCTTTTTTCTATTTGGGGTGTTTTTTGGAATCATCCTATTTGGTATTTTAATTTGTTACGTTATAAAAGTACAAACAATTGCAATTTATGCAATGGATTTGGGTTCTTGACTTCTTTGTAGAATTTTGGTCTTAGATGGAGTTGCCAAATTTTAATATACATGCAGAAAATTGGTAGGAATACATGATAAGGAAGCTTCAAGGCATGTGCGTGCATGCATGCATGATGGTTCCTTGGACCACAAGCAACCTCCTTTTTAATATTTTAGTAATTTCTTGATACATTAATTTACAGGAGATTTAACGTTCGGTTTGTCATGTATTCCAATAAATACTTACTATACACTTAATAAGTTAAAGACAATAAAAAGTTACGCAAGGTATTTAATTTTTATCAAGGTATTTAATTTTATAAATATCTTGTAAACTTTAAATGAAATATAATTTATAAACATATATAAATTTGCATTTAAATCTTTTTATGTTACTTAAAACAATTTTGTTTGATGTCTTTTTTATAAAACAAGCAAGGATACATAAATTGTAATTCGACATTAGTTGTTTATAAATACATAGTGATAACCCGTATTCAAAGCCATGATCTTGACAAAATTCAGAAAATATTTAAGCCCATATGAATAGAATATGAGAAAGAGTCATGAAGTGTCAAGAACATCTTCGACATAGTGTGAACCAAAGGATCTAGGACCGGTCTCACGCAGACCGTAACCTTGCATTCAAACTCGAGACATGAAACCACAAATACATTAATACGTTGGAAAGAAATAACTTTCGTGTAAAATATTAATGTTGTAAAGTGTAAACAAATACTTGAAATTCGGTTATAACATGTTATGAACGAGTTAGAAACTTGGAATTTGTAACGCTAATATTACAATCAAATAATTTTAATAAAATATCTTAAAAAGATTATTAGGGGGACTTCACTAGTTAAGTATATCTCAAATAAATTGATTATCATGAGGGGACACTTCTTATGATATCAATTACTTAAATGTCAAATGTTGCATGAAAGGATTAAAAAAAGTAGAAGTCATAAAAATACTATTTAAGATTTGGTAAGAATGGAATCATAGAGTTTAACAAACTCTTATGATTCTATCTAACGATTTTCTTTCTTAAAAGATCCACAGGAGATTTAGATTCCTCGACGTTCCAACGACCCAATCATCATTGGCCGCAAACATTAGACTCAACAACAACCACCCGAGAACCATCATACAATGTGTGTATTTGGTCTCTCCGTACATGACTGTCATATAGGCGTCATAACATTGCATATGGTCTTATACTTTACTTACTCATATGGCACATCGAGGAAGACCTAAACGTTTGATTTATAGCTCCTTTAAGTTATTTTGTCAATTTATGAAATTTAGTCTCCCTTTCACATCTTTACACATTTTTTCTACTTTTTTTTTTAATTTGAAGTAATTTACTAGTAGACTTTCTTCCATAGTACACTGTGGATTAATTATTCCATACACACTCAACCTCAACCTCATCCACATGGAAATGATGTAACAACCAAAATTTAGAATAAGATTTTTCAAAAAATTAAAATATCACTTTAAATATTATATCTATTGTCATGGATATAAAATTAAACACCATCTTGTAACTTTGATAAATAACCAATAAGGAAATCATTAAGTTTTCAGAGATTTTATGTTTTAAAAGATTATATTTTTAACACTTCTATAAAATTTTAAATGAAGTATAATATATAACATGTATACATTTGTTACAAATGTGATATTTTTATCCAATCTTCCACCAAACACCAACAAATAAATGCATAAACCATGTAATGAATTATAAACAAAGTCTTATTACAACTTATAAGAATAAGACATGAATATTTGTACATGTACATATTGTAACTTCCATTAAATAACAACAAATAGTTGTATCTCTAAAAGAATAAACGATTGGTATATCGATTAATGAATAACATAATTCAAGATCGATATCCTAAAAAAATGTCGACGACACAAAAACGTACAGTAACCTAGACAACATCTTCATTAATTAAGGACAAGGTGGTCCACCACTTCCGGGTATATAAGTGCACCCTGATGGACCCGAAGGCGGAACTGGTCCCTTAGGAAGTGACTGGAAAACAAGTATGTTTTGTAAAACTCGACCAGCTTCGATGGGGTTTGCGTACACCAGAAGAAACACCACCAAGAACACAAAGACAATGCTTAATGGCTTCATTTTTTTAGCTCATAAATAAACATATGTGTGAGCTTGCTATTTATATAAAGATTTCCAAGGTGGTATTAGGTGGTTTCTTAGTGTAAAACGTTTCAAAGTTTTGACTTTTGACTTATAAGAATTTTTTTAAGATATATGTACATAGTTTTTGACTGTGGAATTGGTCGAAAATAAGAAGACAATTTTTATATGACTTTTTAATGTTATTTGAATCACACGTAATACAATATAATATTGTATAATATAAAATATAAAATATGATTGATAACATTCACATCAAATGTTTGGTACGGTTATAGTCTCCTTTCGCTTAATGTTGTATATTAGTTGGAATTAAACTCTAATTAGGATTTGTTCAAAGGCACGGAAGTTTCATTGCCATTACTTTTAGGGAAAAATCCTAAAATATACTTGGTAAAATCTCACACTCTTTTTTTATAATTTGCTTTTCAAACTCCCTTGTTAAAATATATTTATATTAAATCGGTGAAAATGTCAAGAAAAATGACAAAAACTGATGCAAGAGAATCCAAAAACTGACTCGGTTGGGCACCCGTCGGGCACCCGACCCATCAGCCGCTCCGGGCGTCACAGGACCGGACCCCGACCAGGTTATGTCCACGGATTTTATAGGAAAATTGGAGAATAAGTTGCATGAAGATCCTTTGGATTTGTTTAAAATTTGAATTACTTTATTTGGGGTATTTACCTTTTACTATAAACAATTATAAATGGAGGGTTCATGAGCTTTAGGGGTAGTTTTGATTTTGATTATTTAAAACTGTAAAGGTTGAAGCTTTCTTAACCAAATAATTCGGTTCAATTGTTTGAATATAATCATTTAACTCTTGAACCATTTAAATATCGTCTCCGTGTCCATCAAGTGGTATCAGAGTTCTTGGTTTTTCAAATGACGAGACGTGATAGTGATTACTCTCGTGTCGGTAGAACCGCCGACGAAGGCAACGACAGAGATGGTCCCGACTCATGTACTCGTGGAGAAAATGACACTCTACTCGTAGAATCGCAGATCGAGGCAGTGGAAGAGTTGGTGCGACCCACAGGATTTTGAGATCAAATGACTCGAGGGACGAGTCGGAGATCTCAAGTTACAACAAGAGATTAAACGGCTCCAATAAAGGATCCTATACAATTTAAAATTGAAATACTTTAAATAAATAGAAGATAACCATAATATTGTGTTTATCCAATGCCTTTGTGTCTCCACCATCGGATCCACGGGCCCGAACCGCCTTCCGAATGCTCAATGGGCTTGATTTCCATATCAAACGACCCAACTAATAAACATTTGAACCTCTAACCAAATACCCGTGAAATAGCCCGCGGATGCCCCGACATCATCTATAGCCTATCCACTAGCCCTGAACCACCACACCAGCAACCCACTTAAGGTTTTCTCAATATCGCTTCGTGTTATCGCATATGGTCGTCCAATATCAGCCACCAAAGGCTGCCAATCACCACCCAATTTAACTCAACAGTTCCAAAATAGGTTTAAAACCAAAAACAACGAGTATACGTGCTTACTTGGCGATCCAATCGCATCAATCTCACGTTCTCTCAACTGAATCAACTGTTGTAATCGGGACTGTGAAAACACGGCCACGGACCTAATAATCACAAACCCACCATTGGATTTAGTAGCTATGATACTAATCGGTGGAAGTTCAATTAATTCTCTTAGATCAGAGGCACACGATTCTTTTGGAGTCAACCCGACTATCGACTCTTCTCTTCTTATTATTATGAATTTCTACTCAAAACAACTATAAGAGAATCCTATTTATACTAAACATATAAGTAACATACTCAAATTCTAAAACCAAATAAAGAATAAACATAATTAAAACTAAGAATTCTAAGCTATCATTAAACCAATTTAAACTAGACCGATAACTATTACTTGGTAGATAAACCTTCAATATCTTTATCTTTACCTTCTAAATCTTTGCATTTGAAAGAACGAATAGACTAACATGCAAATAGGCGTACAAAACAGCTAGGAACTACACTCACTATTTCTCGTTTTAAGAGTGAATATTTGTGGGATTGAATGGAAATCTGTAATACTCCCAAAATTCATAAATCTAAAATAATAAATACCTTAAATTGCGAATTATTATGTTCGGACATTTAATTTTTGAATATTAGGATTTAAGGTAAAATAAATAAAAGTTGTAAAACAAATAACTATAAGTGTTTGTATAATTAAATAATTGAAAATTTAGAAACGTCAAAATTATTAGTTCTATAAAATAACTAAGAGAAAGAATTTCAAATAATTTAAATGTATTATCTCAAATGTATCATTAAATTCTTTGGACCCCGCTTAATTGAACCTTATATCAATTTGTTTAGTTGACCTAGAATAGTTTTCCTCATTTTGGAACCGATGGTAACTTAACTTTTTATAAACGTGACGGAGTTAGCATGAAAGATTTGCTTGTGGGTGATTTTTGAAACTATATTGGTTTATAGGGAGTCCGCTCCTCCCACAAACAAACTTTTACTTTTCAAGTCTGAGTCCACTCCTCAAACTAGCGGACTTGAGAAGAGCTCCACCGTCTCTCCAATTTCCGATTGCCACATAAGCCATATTGTCAGAGTCCGCTTGTAAGAGGAGATGACTCAAATTTGAAAAGTCAAAGTCCGCTACTCCGCTTGTGCGGAGCGGACTCCCCATAAACCAAAATAGCTTCAATAATCGTCTGCAAACGAAATCATTCAATGCTAACTTCACAATTTTTCTAAAATATTAAGTTATTATCAATTTCAGAATGAGGAAAACTATTCTAGAGTCAACGAACATGGATGACATGGGTGTTGGTGGTGTCGTCCAAAAACGAATGAATCGGTCGGGATCTGCAAACAAAGGGGTGGATGTGAGGACTCTAACGACGGTGCTTTGAAAGTTGGGATTGGATACGAGATATGAACCCGATGGAAGGTGATGATGGTGTCAAATCTTGCGTGGAATGGGTTTAGGCTAATTAAAAACTCTAAGTATTTACATCTTAGAACATTTTTACTTTTTGCTGGAACATTGTACTTTTTCCGTAACATTGTACCAGGTTTCCGAAGTTTCACTGGATTATTTAAAAACACCGACGTTTTCACTAAAAAGGTAACATGTCTCGCGTCCCTGGTATGTCCACGTGCCCGACGAATTTCCATGTTTCCATGAATTTAGAATATTCATGTAGTGAAAGTTGCAAAGTAAAAGTTTATTTTAAGGCGGTTGAAAAGTCATGTGTTTATTTTAAGATTTTTCTTTTAAAAAAAATTATTTATTAAAAATCACAATGAAAGGACACGTATGTGTTAAGTACCCTCCTTGAGATTAAGTCATGGTGGCTTAATCTATTTCGGATCTCAAACGAAATTTTATTTTATGATCTTTTTCTATGTCTAACTTTTTTTGTTATCGACTTCTCTAAAAAAATCTATAAAGTGCCATCTTACGTTGGTGAATAAAAAACAAAAATTAAACTTCAAAACATTTAAAGGAAATCCGTTTATTCCAATAAAACATCTCCACTTTCCATATTGTTAAGGGAATAAAATGATGATAAAGAAAAATGTTTTTAAAAAAGGTTCTTCCGACCAAACTTTACAACTAATGTTTTTTTTATTCCAACTAACTTTACAAATAAAATGATGATAAAGAAAAATGTTTTTTTAAGACTTTAACATTTTAGAGGTATTTTAGTATTAGCGGCTCTAAAACCTTTTGTTTTTTTTTTCTTAACGCTATTGGGTCAGCCTTGAACTAAGGAAGGTAATCATGCATTCAGTATTTCTACTAAACAAGGAAAAAAAAGCGTACCAGGCATCTAGTATTTTAACTAAATAATAAAAAAACGTACGACATACATAAAATATTGTAGTAAAAAAGAGTCATTACATCAAAAGAGTAAAAGTATCTTACATTATGACACGATTAGCCTTTTTTTTACATAGTAAGAAGTGGAATAGTTTACTTACTGTTAAGAAATGGTGTGTTGGGGAGTTTAGGGGCCTCGTTTATTCGAGGTGAGGGCCCGGTAGGTGATATAGACCCCTTAGGAAATGACTGAGAAAACGGCTTATACCCTTTCTTTAATCTGACCATGTCGTCTTTTTTATGCATGACCATGCTACCATCGCTAGCGTTTGCATTCAACAAAACAAGACTCATCAAGAACACACAAGCAATGATAAGTGGTTTCATGTCTTTAGGCTGTAAATCAACGTTTAGAGAGCATGCATTTATATTAAGAACTTGAAGTAGAATTGTGTCTTTGTGTAATGAATTCATAAATTAAGGCTATAGTTTTATACTTTTTGAATTATTGAATTGAATGAGTCATGAAAAAAGTTATATACTTTACGCCATATTATAAAAACCATTTCGTAAATTGATAGCACTTTTGTCTTTTATTATAAAGGGGAAATTGTGTGATTAGTCAAAATTTCTTAAAATTTAAATCTAATTAGTTTTTCTTCCCCGCGCTTCGCAACGGGAGTTTGGTCGTTTTTTTCCTGCTGTAATGCAGATCGTCAAAAACCGTAGAAGCGCACACCAATACTCGTTCCGATAATACCAATATCAGCAATGATGTTATTTTCGGCTCGTCGAAAGCATAAAAGCGAATACCAATACCGGCTCTGCTAATTCCAATACCGGCAACGATGTTATTCGTTCATAATCTGTTTGATTACTCACGGTACCTCAATGGTAACGGCGTCCGATATAGCCTACGATACAAAATAAAAACTCTATTTTAAATACAAAGTTATATTGGAACGCTAACAAAAAAAAATAGTAAAGACAGCCGCACAATCCGTTTTAAAAAAAAGTTAATAAGCGAAAGTTATTACATAAAAACGAAATCATTAGAAAATGAAACGGGTTAAAAATGTATATTATAGTATGAGGGTTGCTATACAACTCCGTTTTCAAAAAAAAGTTATATCGGAACATCGACAAAAAAAACTAAAGACAACTGTACAATCCGTTTTTTACAAAAAGTTAATAATCGAAAGTTATTACAGTAAAACGAAATTATTAGAAAATGAAACGGGTAAAAAAACGTATATTATATATAGTATGTGGGGTGTAAAATAAAAATTGAAAAATAATTAAAAAAATAAAAGTTACTATTCATTTTATTCTCCTTTAAATATAGATATAATATAATATTAAAGAGGCAATATGTTTGATTCTACTAAATAAATAAATACTCCAATTTTCTTTAAATAAGTAGATACTCTAATTTTTTTTAAACATTTAATAAATCAAACGTCTTTTTTTTAACAAATACATAACTATAAAACTACAAAAAGAGACGGTCCTAAACTTTCAAGCTGGAAGTCGTTGGAAGTCGGGATTGCTATCGATAGGTGCTAGATCTCTTTTAACTACCTCAGCTCTTGGACTTATTGGCGTGCACTATTTGTCGTTATTTGGTGCTTCGCCAGGGGTTTTGAAAATTTTGCAGAGATATCGTTCAAGATTTTTTGACGTTTTACGGCGGAAAGTAGGAAGCTGCATTGGGTGGCTCGGAATCAAGTTCTGGCATCAAAGGAAAGAAGGGGGTCTCGGTATTGGTTCATTAGAAGCTTTCAATAAAGTTTTAATCTTGAAGTAGCGTTGGCGGGTAGTGAACGAGCCGTATTACTTGGGGGTTAAAACTTTTTCAGCTCTATATGGTCCACTAACGGATGTGAGATCGATTGTTATGCATGGTAAGTCATCATCGTTGTGGGTTAATATGTGTATAAGCTATCTAAAATTGGACAAGAAAGGTATTATTCTTCTTGCTTCTTTGATAAAAAAGATAGGGGATGGTAATTCTACAAAGTTTTGAAAGGAATATTGGGTGAATAATGAATATTTGGCGAGTAGATTCCCGAGACTATATGCATTGGAACGCGACAAATATTGTACGGTAGCTCAAAAAGTCGGCGGTTGTAGCTAGGAGGGGAGAAGAGAAGGTGGGGGGGGGGGAAGCTTGTCAACAAATCCGGATATGTGGATTTGGAGGCTTGACGAGATGGAGGAGTTTTCGGTAAAAGGGACTCCGACGTTTTATCAATGAAAACACGCTTCCTTCATGTACAAGACAAACTATTTGGTATAAAAGTATCCCGAGAAAGGTAAATATATGTCTCGGAAGGTTTTGATTAGTAGACTCCCCACTAGAGTCAATCTTGATAGTAAATTGATTGTCGTCCCGAACATCTTATGCACAGTATGCAGTGGCGAGCCATAAACTATTGATCATCTACCATGAACTTGTAAGTTGGTGAGACATATTTGGGTATTATTGGGAGCTTGGCTAGACATAACTATTCTAAATAATACATGTCCAATAGCTCTTAAAGATTGGTTTAATAATTTAAATTTAAAGCGGGTTAAGAAGGATTTGGTTGTGCGTTAATTTTTGTTTCTTGGAGGGCTACTTGGAGATATCGAAATGACGTCTTATTATTGAAGGATCGACATCGGCAAGATACTTTATTCGATGTTATAGTTATTTATTCTTTTATTTGGTATAGTAATAGAATAAGAACTATAGTTTGAAGTGGATATGGTGGCTCAAAAATCATCTATTATTCATGTAATTTCTTATTTTGCTTAGCTTCTTACTAAGCTTTTGTTTTAATAAAATCTGTTGTTCAACAATAGCAAAAAGAGACTCTCTAATTTTATAATCTGTATATTCACACCTCTTAATGGCACAAAATAATAGTAAAATAAGATATACAACACTTTAATACAATTAGATTCATTATGATTTGATTTTATATAAAAATAATCACGATAAAAAGAGTGAACGCACTTTGATTGAAATGAAAACAAATTAATTATTTATGTTTTTTTTTTGTTTATAATGAGATTTTTCCGAAAAGAAATTTGTTTACCAGCGCATTCTTGTTTATTTTTTTTAAATAATATTTGAAACTAAAACCTTTTTATTATGCGCAGACTTATGTTTTAAAAATCTTATTAGTAATCTGTCTATTTTTATATCTAAAATGAGTTATTTTATTGAGTATAATTTTTGTATATATGAAGTAAGTTTAGTTATTAAAAATATTTTTTTATCAATATTTAAGCTTCTAGAAACAGCGTCGATCTTGAAGGCTCTCCTCGAATTATCAAACTCAGCTCAAGTTTATCTAAAGTAATTGTTGAAATATATATGTATTTCCAATTCAATATCAAACATATGATACATAATTATGTTCTAATTGTTGGTATTGTTAAATTCTCACACAAATGCTCTCAATGAGAAGTTCGTGTTCGTTCGGTTCGTTTACAGACCTAGATATAACTATAAATTGACTAAATGTTAGTTGGTTAATAATTTAAAATAGTTGATATTCCCAAAATCTTATAAATCAACTCGTTTTTATAAATTCGTTAGAGACGGGTGGTTGTGAGTCAAATAAACAATCAAACACATAAATAATAGACAACTTGTATATGAATTTTATTGTATTTAATAAAGAAAACTACAAAAACTTCCATCCAACCTAGGTGAGCTCCCTTGAGTTAGGGTGGTGACTCACAAAAACACACTAAAAAATATCATCTAATGTTTTATAATAGTCCCCGAGCCAAGTCCTTCAATCAATCGTCTCTGATGAAGAACACAAACTTTCGCCTAAATTTTTCCTCCGAAACTTACTTCCGTCCAAAAGTAAAGTTCCGTCCGCATGAAAACTTTCGTCCAAAAGTAAAGTTCAACATTTAGAAATTTTCACTTAAAACAAAAGTTTCGTCTGGAACTTGAGTTTCGTCTAGATCTTTCAATTGCATAATTTCATTCTAAAATTAAACCCAACACAAGGTATTGAAATGGTGTTCCTCTCAGTGATTGAGTTTTCAAGTCTCATCATAGACAAACGCTATAGACTTGGGAATATGTTTAATGGGTGTGTGAGTTCGCAAAATGATTTAGCGTTTGTATTCCATATTACCATACTAATCAGTAAACCCCACCTTTCAGAACGATCTGGTTCAATTCAATCTGAAGTAGAGGTCTGAACATGCACACCGAACCAAACCGGTTGGTTCACATTTTCAGACCACAACCATACGAGAATAGGCCCGACCGTCCGACCAAACCGATTCAAAATATTACACAGGTATCAGTCATCACCAATCAAGTTGCAGGTATAAAAAGCTGAATCTAGTAAACATTGCTCAGATTTCAAATCCCAATTAACGAACAAACAGAAAAACATTGCTAGAATCACTCTTTCAGAATAAAATAAAATAAAAAAGTTTTCTTATCAAAGGGTTACAACTTCACTTCAAATCACCAGTCCCTTCTTCACATAGATTATTACAACCCAATAATAATTTCATTTGCAGCCTACCTACTCACTGCCCGTTTGGTCGGTACACGGTGTAACCATTTACACCCATGGTCAAACTCGAGTAATCAGGCGGCATGTGACACGGGTACCCATCGCCATCCATATTTCTCAAACCGTAAGAAAGATCCGACCCACCAATCTGCCATTGGTTCTGAACTAACCCATCAATCTGCCCGTTCACGTAAGGCTGCAAGTTCGATTGTGGTGGAATCAGGTCTCTTGAAAAGTCAAACCCGCCACCATAACCATGTTGGAACTCTTCATGCAAACTCCGAGTTCGGTCAAACCTACATGAGCTTGTTGAAGGACCCTGGTCAAGTGAACCACTGATATCCCCTGGAAAGGTGAACTGATGACTAAGATGGCGAGGCCCGTTATGAAATGGCTGGCCCAGAGTTGATGCAATCGGCATAGCATACTCGTCATCAAGTAAATCATTGATGATATCAAGGTGCGGAAATTCATCTGCTAACATGCCTTGAGGTTGTGATCTGCTACTACCATTGTCCCTATGAAGGGATTCCATCCACGGTGACCCGTTTTGAAGTACAACATCATGATTCATCATCCCGAATGAAAAACTTGGTCTGATGGAATTGGTTGACTCAATTCTTTTGGGGGTCTGAGGTAGAAACACGGGCTGTGAATATGAGTAAGAATAAGTTTGACTAAAAGCAGATGAAGTTGCAGAAACGAGACTCCCCATCATAGCATTACGATATGAAGTTGGACCGTAACTTTGACCCATGAGTGACGGGTCAGGACCAAGATACCCGGCTGCACTCGCTGAACGAGACAGCAACGGTGCCGTCTGAACCATTGAGATAACCGGGGTGGTACTCATCGCATTAGATCTAGACCCTTCAACTAACGGTGCACTCAAAGGCCTCGACAGTGGTGGCACCGGCTTAGCCGATGAAATAGTCAACGGCTTAGTCAACACTTGGGGAACCACAGGCTTTTCGGCTGTCAACACCCCTGTACCATTCACAGGTTTCTGACCTGGGTTAGCTGTTTGGTGAACCATGGAAGGCTTTTCGGGCGGTTTTTGAGTGTAGGGTTTGGATATGACTGAACCATCAGTTAAGTTTGATGAGACCACTGGTTTATCATTGTTTTGGGCATTTTCTGAAGACGGTTTTCTGGCTATACGAGAATCGGAGTTTTGGGCAGTCTTTCTTAGGTCTGATTTTTGAAGGGCTCGTGGGGAAGCTTTTGAAGGGCTTTTGGGTGAAGGTGGTGCAACCGAGACGGTTACTTTTTCTTTTGAATGTCTCTCGGGTTCAGTCTCATCTTTAATGCTTAGCTTTTTTTGCAATGAAACAACTTCCTACGGGGATTAAAAAATGCACAATTATATAAGTAAAGCTAGAAAAGTTTGTAAATGCCATTCCAAAAAATAAAAGTTTGTAAATAATATTGCCATACCATTTTCTTAACAGCGTCCTGTTCAAGCCACTTCAACTTATCCTGCAACGAGACTGCAACCCCGTCACACTCTGCATGCGGTTGACAAGTACCCTTACCGCGTTTGACTTTCCCTCTACATAATATTAAAAGAAGTGTTACACCCACATAACCTGAAAATGGCCACCTACAAAAAGTAAAATCTAAAATAAAATGGAAAACAACCTGCTAGGCGAACTCTGGGTTTTATGGTTCTGATGTAGATTCCCTCTATGAGGGGGGCCACTGATCACTACTGACGGGAGTGAATCTGATGAACATGTTGATGAGCAGTCATCCATTACAGAGGGGCTCTTTCTCCCGCCATTTTGTTCACTAATAACACCGCTACTGCAGGCTTCCATGGGTGGATGATGAGGTTCAGAAGTGTCGGTATCCCAGTTGACTGGGCTCGAATCTCTATCATCTGAATCAGGTTGAAGAAGTGATTCAGTTACACAATCTACTGAATCTGAAACATCTGAAGCATCCTCAAGTGGATCGGGCTTTTTTGACAAATCTGCATCGTCCTCAATTGGGCTTTGTTTTTTAGGAATTATTTCCTCTATTACAATAACGGGTTTTTCATCCCGTCCTTTATCCTTTGATTTCCGGTTGTTTCTTTTCTGTTTTGCCTGTGTAATAAAGAAAACAAAAAGTTGGATATAATGATTAAAATCCAGTTATGGTTAAATAAGATTTATTATTTTCAGACCTGTTTTTTCTTTAATTTTTTTTCTTTTTCAGCTGCACGTTTTGCTTTTTGTTCACTTTCAGCCATCCATGCTTCCTCTTCTTCACGAATCAGCTCTTCTTGTCTCTTTAAAGACACATCCTCCTGGTATGCTACTTCTATTTTACTGCTGCATCAAATTAGTAAGAATACTTGTATTATAACACAACAAATCACAACAAAATAAAGTTAAAACATATACAAACAAACATACTCAGTAAAATCCCCAATAGCTCTTGAAGATTGGTTTAATAATTTAAATTTAAAGCGGGTTAAGAAGGATTTGGTTGTGCGTTAATTTTTGTTTCTTGGAGGGCTACTTGGAGATATCGAAATGACGTCTTATTATTGAAGGATCGACATCGGCAAGATACTTTATTCGATGTTATAGTTATTTATTCTTTTATTTGGTATAGTAATAGAATAAGAACTATAGTTTGAAGTGGATATGGTGGCTCAAAAATCATCTATTATTCATGTAATTTCTTATTTTGCTTAGCTTCTTACTAAGCTTTTGTTTTAATAAAATCTGTTGTTCAACAATAGCAAAAAGAGACTCTCTAATTTTATAATCTGTATATTCACACCTCTTAATGGCACAAAATAATAGTAAAATAAGATATACAACACTTTAATACAATTAGATTCATTATGATTTGATTTTATATAAAAATAATCACGATAAAAAGAGTGAACGCACTTTGATTGAAATGAAAACAAATTAATTATTTATGTTTTTTTTTTGTTTATAATGAGATTTTTCCGAAAAGAAATTTGTTTACCAGCGCATTCTTGTTTATTTTTTTTAAATAATATTTGAAACTAAAACCTTTTTATTATGCGCAGACTTATGTTTTAAAAATCTTATTAGTAATCTGTCTATTTTTATATCTAAAATGAGTTATTTTATTGAGTATAATTTTTGTATATAT
The DNA here is from genome assembly GCA_023525975.1 of Smallanthus sonchifolius. Taxonomy (NCBI): domain Eukaryota; kingdom Viridiplantae; phylum Streptophyta; class Magnoliopsida; order Asterales; family Asteraceae; genus Smallanthus; species Smallanthus sonchifolius. The sequence continues at coordinate 2,412,965 of CM042042.1, forward strand.
GAAGTAAGTTTAGTTATTAAAAATATTTTTTTATCAATATTTAAGCTTCTAGAAACAGCGTCGATCTTGAAGGCTCTCCTCGAATTATCAAACTCAGCTCAAGTTTATCTAAAGTAATTGTTGAAATATATATGTATTTCCAATTCAATATCAAACATATGATACATAATTATGTTCTAATTGTTGGTATTGTTAAATTCTCACACAAATGCTCTCAATGAGAAGTTCGTGTTCGTTCGGTTCGTTTACAGACCTAGATATAACTATAAATTGACTAAATGTTAGTTGGTTAATAATTTAAAATAGTTGATATTCCCAAAATCTTATAAATCAACTCGTTTTTATAAATTCGTTAGAGACGGGTGGTTGTGAGTCAAATAAACAATCAAACACATAAATAATAGACAACTTGTATATGAATTTTATTGTATTTAATAAAGAAAACTACAAAAACTTCCATCCAACCTAGGTGAGCTCCCTTGAGTTAGGGTGGTGACTCACAAAAACACACTAAAAAATATCATCTAATGTTTTATAATAGTCCCCGAGCCAAGTCCTTCAATCAATCGTCTCTGATGAAGAACACAAACTTTCGCCTAAATTTTTCCTCCGAAACTTACTTCCGTCCAAAAGTAAAGTTCCGTCCGCATGAAAACTTTCGTCCAAAAGTAAAGTTCAACATTTAGAAATTTTCACTTAAAACAAAAGTTTCGTCTGGAACTTGAGTTTCGTCTAGATCTTTCAATTGCATAATTTCATTCTAAAATTAAACCCAACACAAGGTATTGAAATGGTGTTCCTCTCAGTGATTGAGTTTTCAAGTCTCATCATAGACAAACGCTATAGACTTGGGAATATGTTTAATGGGTGTGTGAGTTCGCAAAATGATTTAGCGTTTGTATTCCATATTACCATACTAATCAGTAAACCCCACCTTTCAGAACGATCTGGTTCAATTCAATCTGAAGTAGAGGTCTGAACATGCACACCGAACCAAACCGGTTGGTTCACATTTTCAGACCACAACCATACGAGAATAGGCCCGACCGTCCGACCAAACCGATTCAAAATATTACACAGGTATCAGTCATCACCAATCAAGTTGCAGGTATAAAAAGCTGAATCTAGTAAACATTGCTCAGATTTCAAATCCCAATTAACGAACAAACAGAAAAACATTGCTAGAATCACTCTTTCAGAATAAAATAAAATAAAAAAGTTTTCTTATCAAAGGGTTACAACTTCACTTCAAATCACCAGTCCCTTCTTCACATAGATTATTACAACCCAATAATAATTTCATTTGCAGCCTACCTACTCACTGCCCGTTTGGTCGGTACACGGTGTAACCATTTACACCCATGGTCAAACTCGAGTAATCAGGCGGCATGTGACACGGGTACCCATCGCCATCCATATTTCTCAACCCGTAAGAAAGATCCGACCCACCAATCTGCCATTGGTTCTGAACTAACCCATCAATCTGCCCGTTCACGTAAGGCTGCAAGTTCGATTGTGGTGGAATCAGGTCTCTTGAAAAGTCAAACCCGCCACCATAACCATGTTGGAACTCTTCATGCAAACTCCGAGTTCGGTCAAACCTACATGAGCTTGTTGAAGGACCCTGGTCAAGTGAACCACTGATATCCCCTGGAAAGGTGAACTGATGACTAAGATGGCGAGGCCCGTTATGAAATGGCTGGCCCAGAGTTGATGCAATCGGCATAGCATACTCGTCATCAAGTAAATCATTGATGATATCAAGGTGCGGAAATTCATCTGCTAACATGCCTTGAGGTTGTGATCTGCTACTACCATTGTCCCTATGAAGGGATTCCATCCACGGTGACCCGTTTTGAAGTACAACATCATGATTCATCATCCCGAATGAAAAACTTGGTCTGATGGAATTGGTTGACTCAATTCTTTTGGGGGTCTGAGGTAGAAACACGGGCTGTGAATATGAGTAAGAATAAGTTTGACTAAAAGCAGATGAAGTTGCAGAAACGAGACTCCCCATCATAGCATTACGATATGAAGTTGGACCGTAACTTTGACCCATGAGTGACGGGTCAGGACCAAGATACCCGGCTGCACTCGCTGAACGAGACAGCAACGGTGCCGTCTGAACCATTGAGATAACCGGGGTGGTACTCATCGCATTAGATCTAGACCCTTCAACTAACGGTGCACTCAAAGGCCTCGACAGTGGTGGCACCGGCTTAGCCGATGAAATAGTCAACGGCTTAGTCAACACTTGGGGAACCACAGGCTTTTCGGCTGTCAACACCCCTGTACCATTCACAGGTTTCTGACCTGGGTTAGCTGTTTGGTGAACCATGGAAGGCTTTTCGGGCGGTTTTTGAGTGTAGGGTTTGGATATGACTGAACCATCAGTTAAGTTTGATGAGACCACTGGTTTATCATTGTTTTGGGCATTTTCTGAAGACGGTTTTCTGGCTATACGAGAATCGGAGTTTTGGGCAGTCTTTCTTAGGTCTGATTTTTGAAGGGCTCGTGGGGAAGCTTTTGAAGGGCTTTTGGGTGAAGGTGGTGCAACCGAGACGGTTACTTTTTCTTTTGAATGTCTCTCGGGTTCAGTCTCATCTTTAATGCTTAGCTTTTTTTGCAATGAAACAACTTCCTACGGGGATTAAAAAATGCACAATTATATAAGTAAAGCTAGAAAAGTTTGTAAATGCCATTCCAAAAAATAAAAGTTTGTAAATAATATTGCCATACCATTTTCTTAACAGCGTCCTGTTCAAGCCACTTCAACTTATCCTGCAACGAGACTGCAACCCCGTCACACTCTGCATGCGGTTGACAAGTACCCTTACCGCGTTTGACTTTCCCTCTACATAATATTAAAAGAAGTGTTACACCCACATAACCTGAAAATGGCCACCTACAAAAAGTAAAATCTAAAATAAAATGGAAAACAACCTGCTAGGCGAACTCTGGGTTTTATGGTTCTGATGTAGATTCCCTCTATGAGGGGGGCCACTGATCACTACTGACGGGAGTGAATCTGATGAACATGTTGATGAGCAGTCATCCATTACAGAGGGGCTCTTTCTCCCGCCATTTTGTTCACTAATAACACCGCTACTGCAGGCTTCCATGGGTGGATGATGAGGTTCAGAAGTGTCGGTATCCCAGTTGACTGGGCTCGAATCTCTATCATCTGAATCAGGTTGAAGAAGTGATTCAGTTACACAATCTACTGAATCTGAAACATCTGAAGCATCCTCAAGTGGATCGGGCTTTTTTGACAAATCTGCATCGTCCTCAATTGGGCTTTGTTTTTTAGGAATTATTTCCTCTATTACAATAACGGGTTTTTCATCCCGTCCTTTATCCTTTGATTTCCGGTTGTTTCTTTTCTGTTTTGCCTGTGTAATAAAGAAAACAAAAAGTTGGATATAATGATTAAAATCCAGTTATGGTTAAATAAGATTTATTATTTTCAGACCTGTTTTTTCTTTAATTTTTTTTCTTTTTCAGCTGCACGTTTTGCTTTTTGTTCACTTTCAGCCATCCATGCTTCCTCTTCTTCACGAATCAGCTCTTCTTGTCTCTTTAAAGACACATCCTCCTGGTATGCTACTTCTATTTTACTGCTGCATCAAATTAGTAAGAATACTTGTATTATAACACAACAAATCACAACAAAATAAAGTTAAAACATATACAAACAAACATACTCAGTAAAATCCATAGTTGTCAATAGCGAATAGCGGTAAATAGCGACAAACCACCTATACGCTACGTGGCGAATAGCGGTAAATAGCGGGCGCTATTTCACGTTTAGCGATACGCTGCTAGAAATTTTTAGAAATATTTTATATTCAAATATTATAGGATTTGTAGCAATTATAATCAATAATCATTTAAATCTTCATATATTAGGGTTATTAGCAACCCTATTTATATTAATCAAGTAAAAAATTAAAAATAATTAAAAAAAAAAAGAAAAAACGCTATTGGGTCGCTATTCACTCGAGAAATGGAGATAGCGGTGACTAATCGATTCGCTATGTAGCGCGCTATAGCGCCCGCTACAAGCGCTATTGACAACTATGGTGAAATCCCACTCATAGCAGAACTATTTGTTGGGATGAAGGCAAAACATATAAACTGGTTAATTTATCCCGCTAAGATGATTATTATTTATTAGACTATTACCTGAATATATGGGCTAGAACAAAGATTTCAATCGTTCTACGTCCCAATTCAGTGAGACGCCTTTCTTCTCGTTCAATAGAATCCTTGCTGAAATCCTCCCCTGAGCTGCCATCCTGCCACAGTAAAAAACACAAGAGAACATTAAGAAAATACACGACACACACACACATAGCAGAGGAATCATGAGGAAACCACATAATTAAGCAAAAACCATGAAAACCACTAAGAGCCAATCAAATAATTTATAGATTTTTTTATTATTTTAATTTATTTCTAAGGGTATTAATGTAATATTACACATTTTACCATAAAATTATTTTGCGTATTGTGTTTTATGTATACATAACTGCAATTTTTTTGTTTCCTGTTTACGTATATGTTACACTATATACATAACCCAATACTTCAAAAGTTTTTTGGTAAAGATGTGTAATATTACATTGATACTCATGTAAATAAAATAAAAAACAACTACTATTATATGATTGGTTAGAATTGGCTTTTTTAGTGTTTTTCGCGTTTTATGACTGGTTAGAATTGGTTTTTTAGAACTAGATGACATAATAAATAATATAAAAAATAGAACAATATTATATATTTATATATATATATATATAATGTAAAACAAATATGAAAATATTTTATATTTTGGTGTGGATTTACAACTTTATTAAAATATGAAGGCTTAAATAATTAAGATATAGAGCCTGAACTACCAAATGAGTCAGTAAATGAAATTTTGGAGGAAAAAAATGGAAATCCGGTCTAACCATCTGACCAGGATCCGTGTCACCGCTCCGACAAGTAAACCGCCGGTTCAAAGAAGCATAACCGAACCGACTAGGTACCTTGGTTACGGGTGCGACATGTCGGTACGGTCGTGAAAACACTGCTAAATAGTGCTAATAACGCTTCTCTTAGACAAACATATGAACTAGATGAGACAAGGGTTAAAACAGGTCATTTTAACAACATGCCGGGTTTTTCTTAACCCACAAACACTTTTTTGTCCGTTTTCTTAGTTTTTTATATAAATAAATAACGTGTTAACATAATAGAACGACACTGTTACAAAAACATATGAACCATTAAATATAAATGATTCAGTAGATTGTATGCACTAAAAATAGACTTTTTGATGTTCCTATTTTAGCTAAATAGATTGTATGCACTAAAAAACCACCCAAATCAAGCCAACAATGCTTACCTTAGTACGATTTTGACTTTGAGGACCTTTTTCATCTTTTGGGGGCAACGGTTCAATGGCCGCCCTCTCAAGCAATAGCAAAACATCATCAACCAGAATAAATGTGTCACTTTCCATATGGACAACAGGTATTATTGGTACTTCTTCTGCGTCACATTTTCCTTTGATTTTGGACTGATCTTCAAGGGCCTTTAATCCACTGTATAAAGAGTCCATCACCAAAGTTGATGTCACTTCCTTTTCTATAAAGAAATGCTTCACAACAACTTTTAATATTGAATCTGATTTCTCCCTTGACATTTGTTGCCTAGAAATCTTATCAATTCTCGACCAGAAATTACAGAATCTGTAACATAAAAAAATAAAATTGATATTACAAAAACTTTAAAATATAATAAGTAGCCTAAATTAGAGGTGGCAATTTTGCCCAATTTGCATATGAGTGGGTCAAACAAGTAAAATGAAAAGCACCAGGGAACAAGTCGAAAATTGCCCAAAGTGTATTTTACCTCCTAACTCAACTTTATTGAAAATAGGTAGATTATTGTTGAAATAATATAACTATTATAATCATATTTTGATACTAAATTGTATAAAAAAATAAACTTTAGGACAAAAACTAAACCCTAATCATATTAGGCCAACCCCATGCCAAAAACTACCCATTTTTCCACCCGTATTATCCTCTAGTAAGAATTACATACCCTGACCATCTAACTTTATCTTCTATCAACTTCCCGAGCCTTCCTCTTTTTTCTTCAACAAAGCGGCGACAAATTTGTTCTACATTTGACAAATATACCCTTACAAGTTCTCTCCTATAATGACGGTCAAGGCATCGGAAAGGACGGTCTGGTCTCTCCCTTCAAAACCATTCAGCACATGTTAGCATTAGCTATCATACGTATTTTCTTGAAAAAATAAAGAGGGAAATATTAAAACATGGTTCAACAAGGTGATTTTGAGATGTGACAAAAGGTACGTTTAAGGTGATGGAAACTGAAATACTTTGTCAATGACAATAGCAGCAAACCCTTTATACTAACCATGTAAAATATAATACCATATGATGCAACAAATCAGTGTATGTCTGTTTATCCTAACCATATAAAATATAATATCAATATCATATACATGAGTTTTCATCCTTGATTCCCGTGAAATCATCAAAAATCACATAACTTAGCTATAACTATAAGATGATGCCTTAGAAATGACACCGTCACTTGATAATTTTTTACATTTTTCATCTTTTCCATATGATGTCTTGTAAATAGGGCTGGCATAACATGTCAGACACGACACGATAAGACAAGACACGATAAGACACGATGACCTGTTGTGTTCAACACGAACACGACACGATAACTAATCGTGTCATTTTTTCCAAACATGAACACGACCTGTTTAGAAACAGGTCACCTGTTAAGAGACCTGTTTAGAAACAGGTCACCTGTTAGGAGACCTGTTTAGAAAAAATGCCAAAACTTCATAAAATTTTAAAAACTCGAATCGTAACATCCATATACATAATATACCATAAACTTTTTTAAAACAAAAGCCTATAAAAGTCGAGTCAAAATATCCAACAAAGACATTAAGAGTAAAATATAAAAGATCCATTGGGCTTGGGTTGGGCCCAGAATCTAGATGTTAAGTGTTAACATGTCACTAACGGGTCTTAACAGGTTAACATGTCTTTAACCTGTTTAGACACGAATTTAACCGTGTCTTAACATGTCGACCTGTTTAAGACACGAAACCTGTTAAGGTCAAACACGGGACATGTTAAGTACGTGTCGTGTCGTGTTAACAGGTCCGTGTCAAAAATTGCCAGCCCTACTTGTAAATACCAACAATTAGCCTTTGTATTACCTTAACACTAACATTGTGATCCATCTCTACATCTTTCAGAAAAACTAATGACAACATTTAATAACAATGTTGTAAGAGAAAACAAAAGAAAACTCATTTGGTCTTCAAAGCGGTAAATGGTGATTTCACATGAGAGCAATAGCTTAAAATATCTATGTATACTCTAATTCACGTACAAATATACATGTTATGTAAATGCAGCAAAAATTAGAAAAGGTGGGTACTCTTAATATAATACAACCTAATTACACTAAAACTTTTGGACCAGCTACTATTCATTTCCATAAGCAATGGAACATTAAATACTAAAATACATTAATTACTCAAATACGTAACAATCAAAATAAATGCCAATAAATTAAGCACATTCCGAAAGAAGTTACATATAAGATAATTAAGGTAGGCGACAGCCGAGGTGCAAAGGGTTCAATGAGGATTAAAAAAACGTTTTTTTATAAGATACAACAAAAATAACAATAAAGATTAAAAAGGTTAAAAACCTGATAACTTGGACTTGAGCTTTTATTACGAGTGTGTCAGCATCAACAAACCCATCTAACACTTTGGATAATTCCATGAATTTTTTCCAACCCCAATCATGCTCTTTCTTCCAGAAGCGATGTAAAGTATCTACAAACATACATTTAATCATTTAAAATAATAATGACAACAACCATAATCACAAGAAAAAAAAACACCGACCAGAATATTTCGATTTCTTGGGGTCTTTATTCACCACGGCTATTGTGAATTGTGCAAAATGACTCCATCCTGCATCAGTAAAAGGTAGCACTGTAAATTATTTGAAGGGTGAGAAAAAAAAAGTAAAACCCTCAGCTTTACTTATCAATCATACCAGGAAGAAGCTTGTCATGATCTGCAACACAAAGAAATAAAGACAGAAAATTGCAGACGTCACAACCCTGAGGGTAGATCAAGATGTACCTAAAGCCATACCAACAAAATTAAATAACACATGATTGGCACATTAGATAATATACCATCAGCACTTCGACAAAACAAATAACAAATATGACAAACAGATAAAATAAACATATACAAGAAGAAATCATACCATTTGTAGCCACCAACCTCAAATGCATTGCTACGGAGTTCTCTCTTGTTAATCTGTGAGAATTTGTCTATTTTCCATGTATACTTTCCATATAGCTCAGACGGTTTTTTTTCTGCATGGTTAACAAAAATCAGAATGAAAAAGAGCAATATATACCGAACTTTTGTAACACCAAATAAATCTATTCTGCAGGAGCAAAAAGAGTGCGAGTGAAAATACATAATTAGTCGGTATTCATTAAGAACTATACGTCTTTCAACTTTCAATTGCTTATACATTGCCGTCCAGACATTATATAAACTATTTTATGTTACATTTTAATAAAAGTAATTTAATAGGTTACCTATAACGAACATGAACATAAGTGGATATCAAAAGTTCAGCTTGCTGCAACCAAATGACATAAATATATATCTTTCAGAAAGAAATTAAGACAGAAAGAGAGCGAGTAAGAGAGCGTCTAAAGTTGCACTATTTCTCAATGCATCACTACAATCCAAGAAAATGTTTAAAAATTAGCATGACTCATAAAAGTTAAATTCCTGATAAGAGTTACTTCTCCAACACACTAAAAGATTCTTAGCTTTTTATACATATGTAAACCCTACCCTATCTTTAAACTAAAAGTAAAACTAAAACTTAAAACACGCATACCGCAATCATTATCATCATCAGTATCCCAGTATGGCGGTGACGTTGAAGTAATCCCATTCTCCACCTGCTCAGACGACCGCCATTCCGCCAACGCTTCCCCTGACCGCTGCTGTCCATTCGACAACCCCTCTAATGATCTGCTAGCCCCAGACTCCTCACTCGAACTCCCCGCCATCTCCCCACTTCACAACCCCCTAAACACTTCCCCAATTCGCCTAAAAACAGTTAAACACCAACATAACAACAATCATCAATCAAATTCAGCAATCAGATTATCAGAACATCAGCCTCCATAAATAATTAAACACAATTGAATATAAAACACACAGCAATTCAATTCATCAGTTACAACTCAATACTATAAAACACATGAAATGATTAAAATCTCAAATAAACCCTAACATCCTGTTACTAGAAAAACCTAACAATCAAACTGATTACAACAACTGAATTAACCGCATAAGCAGATAAACCTAACATGTGAAGACAAGATAAACTGTCGCGTAAACTATCGTATCTCTACGCAATTAGCAAAACCTCTATCGGTAAATCCTGTATGAGTCCGATTGACTTGTTATCCGAATTCAAACACAAATCGAAACGAACAGGAGAGATCATTTACATGCAAAGTGATGAAACAAAATCCAAACCCTAATTAATAGCAAATCCAGATAAGAATCTAAATTAGCAAGAGAGATTGATAAGTTTGACGGATCGAATGATGCGATGAGAAATAGAAGAACCTGAAAGCAGAGAGAATAAGTTGTTGAATGGCGATGTTGGAAGCTGATTTTAGGTCTAAGAAAGAAAGAGGCGAAGGGAGATAGATACAGAAAACAGAGAAGAGACGAGAAGAGAGAGAAAGTTAAGAGATTTGAGGTACAAGGAGTAGTAGTGTGAAGGGTCTAATTAAAAATATTTATTTTTTTATATATTTATTGTATAACTAATTAATACATAGTGTGTGTGTCATTAAATTTTTCTTTTAGACTTATTTGCTGAAACAATAAATATGTAATAATGTTCTTGTGTGAAGTTTTTTTCACAATATTTATTGTTTAATTTAGAGTCAATAGCATAAATTGTCCTTCTGGTTTGATCAAAATATATATTTGATTTTCGGGTTTTAAAAATTGTAAACTTAGCCTAAATGTTTATGATTGGATTGCGCATTTAGCCTGTAACGTTAATACCAGTTAGTTGTTAACGAAAAATCAGTCTATGTGCCATTCACATGAATTACGATTGCAAACTTAAAAAATCAGTAAAAAACTAGTGATTTTTACTGAATTTACTAACTTCTACTTACTTTAACTCATTTATAGGGTTAAGTTTTTAATCGTAAGTCACGTGAATAACACATGGGCTAATTTTCCGTTAAAAACTAACCGGTATTAACGTCAGAGAGCTAAAGGCACAACCATGTCACAAACGTTTGGGCTAAGTTTATAATTTTTACAACTTGAAGGCCAAACATGTAATATAATCAAACTATATTTGTCATTTATGGAATTAACTCTTTAGTTTATTTTCAAGATGTTACACAATATTGATGATATTTGTAGACGTAATGGCCCTCGCGGATCGATAAAAGCTAGCGTGCAAGCATAGCTTGTAGCAGAAGGAACATATACGACAGTACACCACTAGATGACAAAGATACCTGCACGCACGATGGGTCTGGTACAGGAGAAGCAGAGAATATCTCCATGAAAGAAACCCCATCAAATACCTCAGTGATCCCAGCACACAGGACAAAACCCCCTAATGTGACTGACGGTTAAGGGACAAGAAGGATATTCCTGATAGTGACTCTTTCGCCAATCACGTACATGACAGGTCAGCAGCTTGAAAGGGACATCATAGTACAACTCCTTCACTATAAATAGAGGAGGGCACCTCAGGTATAAGCATCGACTCTTCCTATATTCACCCTCCCATGAATTATCTAAGATACTTATTCTCACGCCGGAGGGCCAACATAGGGATTATCCCCTCCCTGTAACGCCCTAACGCGTTGTTACCTTGTGCAGGACCCCACCTGGAGTTAGAGAATCAATCACCATTGGTCATACATAGGAGCTCGATCTATACACCGTGAAGAACCCTGACCCGACGGTGTCTGGATTTACAATATTCAACTTTGTTGTAATTTTTTAAATTTTATATCTTTTAACTACATTAAATGTCCAATTAAAATTTTGCATTTATTGCATAAATACATTATTCTTTTAACTAAAGGGGTGGAGTTTTAACTACTATGGTAATATGGCATGACTTGAATTGAACGGTCTTGGAAGAAACGAGTTTGGGATATAAACAAATTGAAATTTAATGATAGGGTTAAAACATGTCTAAACTTTGAGGATTGTTTAAAGTCGAATGATTAAAGTGTATTTAGTGTGTTAGTAACCGTGTTGGTTAAAATCATCTGACTTACTAATATGTATATTTATGTATATAAAAAAAACTATTAAACTAATTTTTTTTATGTGTTTTTATATATTTAAAAGTTCACCTACATAGGTGTAGTTAAAATAACTTACACATATATCACATGTGTGTGTATATTGAACTTCATGAGATGAATAAACATTGTATTTTTTTAACATTTTCTTATATTTTAAGAAATTTTAAGTTAGAAAAAATGGATGATTCATTTTGTTATGTGTGTTCTCGTAATATTTAATATTTTGCTTAGAACTCTCCCCATACCAGACATAACTAATGTCATGCTCAGCGCTTTCATTAAATACTATACGATTTGTAATATGACCAATATTATACCTTTCCCTTACTCTTTACACTTTGAATTCTCATATCCTAATACAAGTTTTAAGACAAGAGTATAGATGCCATATATTTAAAAAAGAACATAACTGATATTATGATTTTTTTTATTGGATAAATATGATATTATACCAAGTTTTGAGGAGATATATGAAATTACCCATTTCAAAACGGGTCCAAAAGCGGCAAACGAGTCATTTAGCATACGTTAGTAAGGGACAAAATAAGTATTCCTGCCTTTATTTCAGAGATGGAAATGGGATATGAAATCTCTTTTGGTCTAAATGGTATTTGGTGCAAGTGTGTTCTCAAGTGAGAGCGATGAGGATGATGAACTTGCAGCAAATTGTTTCATGCGATATAAGAAATTAAAAATGCTTGCGGTTGGTAGGGAGGGAGGGAAACAAGAAATAGAAATGTGAGGAAGTCAATCCAAGCTTATTTTGGCCCATTTGCAAGTGTTAATGAGTAATGAGCATACTTAAGAGCCAAATTGATGTATGTTGAAAATATATAAATCACCAATTCAAAAGCAATATGTTATTTATTAATTTGATAGCTCATATTTGTTTATGTGTTTCATGGGTTTATGACTGGAGTTTGGACTAAAGCTTGGTAGTTGAGCTTGTTTGTAGCTAGACAAATGAATCAAGTTGGGCCTGTAGCTTGTGCTCCGTATCTGATGGATGGGTCTGACCCGGATTCAACTTGGATATTATAAAAAAACAAGAGAGGGTGTGTGTTGGAATTAAGGACGCCTCCTCACACTCTATCGGATCTGCTTCTCTTCGTCTTCTCATCATCATCATCTAGGGTTTATTCATCTTCAAGATAGCTATGTAATAGCGTCATTTGTTAGCAACCTTCTTAGTCCCTTTTGTCTCTCATACGCTAGCTGGTTTTTCCTGTTTAAGGTTTCATCTTGATCATGATTTCTTTATGAAGTTTTTAGTTCTTATTCTTGTATCAGATTATCATGAATGATAATCTGAGGTATGTTCGTTGTTTTATTTGTTTCGTATTCTAGATATTGTAACAAGATTTGGTTGTGTATTTAGATTTATGGAGTTATTCAAATAGAATCTTTTGCTACCTCTTTTTATATAGTTTACCTTCAATATTGAAATATTTTGAGATTGTGAAATCTTTGAGAATGTGATAAATAATGTCAAAAGTTGTAATAAGTGGCTACCATTTCATGGGGCAATTTTTAACTGTATGCGAATATTTGATTTGGACAAAAAAGAAATTAAAAAAAAATAAACAGAATCAAATCACACACACCTCATCGAACAAGATTGTAACCAGTTATATTGAACCATGTTTTTGGTTCTATAGTTAATGATCTCATCCAAAATATTTAAAACAAAATTGGGTTGGTAAAAGGAACTTAACCATGAAGTCTAGTATGAACTAATAATACCAAAATTTCTAAAAGACCTCGTTATTTATCACTTCGATTAAATTTTATTCGTTGTGAATATAATTACCCTAACCATCTATTTATATGCTAACAAACCACATCCTAATATAACTATAATGGACTCAAAAGATGAACCATACTACATAAATACTAAACGGATAAATAGTAATTAACAAAAAGCTTTAAAAGACAATTGCTTAAGAACAATGGATTTTTCCTTCTTTCTACTTTTGTCACATAACTTTCTTTCTTCAGCAAACGTGCATCCCTCCTGCACTGCACCCACGTTTTTCTTCACCCAGTTCTTTCTTCCACGTTTCCTCCCCCCTATTGTCTTCATCGCCTTCAATTCACACTTCTTCTTCGTTTTCCACAAAAGCATCAAAAATCTAAAAATTGATGTCGGTTCACGATTGTTCATCGTCTTCTTCTTCAATAATTCGAATTCTCTATCAAACGGGTAACTTTTATATTAACTTAAACTCAAACAAATTTAATTTTTATCTTCTTTTTCTTGATAATCGAGTCAACCCTCATAAGCCGATCATTATGCCAACAAGTCAAATAATACACCCTTAGGTTAATCAAGAACAATTGTTAGAGAGTTTATGATGTTAATGGATGCACCTGCAATTTTCATATGATTTATTGTAAACATCAGCATCCCAACAGTTCGGCTCAAACTTTTTTAAGGCGTAACGCGAATTATGAAATTGAGGCATTTTTCATAAAAGAAACACTTTTTTTTTCTTATAATACTAACACATGGGAATATGATGCACATTTTTCGTATACAAATAAAAAGAAATCTTTTTTAGGTATACTGATTTTTTTGTTCTCCTATTAAAACCTAAAAATTAAACAAAGTAAAATTTTAAAAATTTTGACCCGTTAAACCCTGCACTTTTAAAAAACTTTAGAAGACAATTATAATTGCTTTTTGTTTGATAAATCATTGACAATTTGACAACATTGCCGTTGTAATCATTTTGGCATCACATAGAACAATAATATATAGTGGTGGCCACCACCATTTTACTTTGCATTTCATATATTCAACACTAGTACACGCATGGTCCTTCTGGTTTAATAAAATTTTAGATTTGGTTTCTATCTTTCTAAAAGTACATAGATGGTCCCTCTGGTTTTTACTTTATAACACATTTAGTCATCGGCTAACAAATCAAAAAGTTTTAGAAGGTTTAAGTTAGAGACTAAATGCGTTACAAAATGCAAACCACATAGATCATACATGTACTTTTGGCAAAGTTTGGGAACTAAATGCGTTACAAAGTGTAAACCATAGACCATCCGTATATTTTTCAAAAGCTAGAGACCAAATCCAAAATTTTAATAAACCACATGGACCATCCGTTTAGTTTAGTCTATATTCAAACATGATTGCTATTTGGACGTGACATCCAAGCAAACATACACACTATTGCAAGAAATAAAAATTATAAAAAGCTACCATAGTCCAAAAAGATTGGATAACCATGGCTCTCCATGTAAACTCAACCTCTCACTCTCATCCCCTCAATCTTCATCATCTAAAAAAATCAACCTTAATCATCAACAGATTATACTTACTCCTCCACTCCATAGCTCTAACCCTCCTCATCTCCTTCAGAATCTCCTCCATTCTCACCCTGTTTCACTCAACAACTCAACCTCTCATCCCACATATCTTAATCTTCATCTCAGAACTCTTTCTCTCCTTCTTTTGGTCCCTCCGTCAGTACGCTTGCCTATGACGACCGGTCTCCAGAACCGTCTTCCCGGAGAGGTTGCCAGAAGACGACCAACTTCCACCCATCGACGTGGTCATATGCACGGTTGATCCCTTAAAGGAACCGCCACTAGGGGTTATGAACACGGTTATTTCGGCTATGGCTTTGAACTATCCATCCGGGAAGCTTTCTGTTTATCTTTCGGATGATGGGGCTTGTCCGGTGACGTTGCAAGCGTTGGGAGAAGCTTGGAAATTCGCTAAGATGTGGGTGCCGTTTTGCGAGAAGTATGGCGTGGAGACGATTTGCCCGGCTGATTATTTCGCTGGACAGGAGGTTTGTGATGAACTCGTGGTGGATAGTGATGAGTATGGAGACGAGAAAGTTAGGATCAAGGTACAAAATTTTCACTTTAAACGTACAATTTAAATGTCACCAGTCCCAAAAGTGGACGTACGGGTGGCTAAATGGTGTACACCATAACCAAAAGGTTGGATGTGCTTCCTAAAAAATCTAGAAATTGTTATTAAAAAAATGTGGTCACCAAGAAGATCATTGAACCTTGTTGCTTGTCACTATTAATCAAGTAGAGTTGAATTATTGTTTTTGACTATGTATCAATTATCTTGGTTGTTTTGATGCATGTGTGGTGTAGGAAGAATACAAATCTTTTGCTAGGAAAATGACCAAGATTTCAGAAAGTGAAAGTTGCATATCAAACAAAGACCATCCTGCTGTCGTTGAGGTAAGTAAACATCATTACCCACTATTGCTAAACTATGGGAGTAGATGAAATATAATAATTGTACATTTTTAGTACATTTTGGCATATGTTTATGTCATTTCAAAATCGTCAAAATGTACATTTTGATAAAAAAAAAATGGTAAAATGTACATTGACTTTTTAAGTTTTTAAAAATATCCAAATTCAAATCCCACCAATAGCCAGGTGACACGAAAGTAAAATTAATTTTGAATGCTTAAATTTAGCCGGACACGTATAAACAACAGGTGCCTCCCATGTGTATTAACCATGCTAAAACTTAGCCGTTAAGACCCATACCGGCTAAAACTTAGCCGTTAAATTGCTACTCCGGCGATAACCTGACCTCAACGACATAGGGTTTTCTCGGAGCTTCAATTGCTACTCCGGCGATAACCTGACCTGCCCGGCGGCCACCAAAGTCAGCCGAGAGATCAAACAAAACACGCTTCTGAGTTTAAGGAATTTAGCGATATAGATTTTGAATTCTCTTTCGAGTACTCCGGCGAGAAATTTTCATCTAAATACCTTGCTCTCGAAGGCCGGATACTTCTACCGATTTTCAACACAGATCTGGTGACGAAGGATGACGTAGATCACGACGATTCTCCCGCCATCATTCCGGTGGAGAAGATGCTTCCTAGCGGCAGCGACGACTCTCTGTCTTCTTCATCGTCAAAAGCAGAGGAGTTAGAAAACACATCTTCTGGAACATTCTGTGTGTCGTGGCGGAAGGGAGGCCAGATCGACGGTTTACAGTCAAATTAAGAAGAGCAGATCCACCGGATCTGACGAATCTGGATCTAGATGGTGGAAAATTAAGGATATTCTTCGCGGGAGCAACAGTTTAGGAAAGGAGCAACAGTTTAATATGGTGATGGGTTTTAACGGCTAAGTTTTAGGCTGTATGGGTCATAACGGATAAGTTTTAGCCGGGTTAATACACGTGGGAGGCCCCTAGTGTTGACACGTGGCTAGTTAAATTTAAGCCTTCAAAATTAATTTTACCTACGTGTCGTCTAGCTATTGGTGGGATTTGGGTTTGAATATTTTTTAAAACTTGAAAAGTGAATGTACATTTTACCATTTTTTTTGTCAAAATGTACATTTTAATGATTTTATCTTAAAAAAAACCTTCATACGTGTCGGGTTGTGCTAAACGTAACCCACACCTCTATTTTTATTGTATTTGCCCTCTTCCTCTCTATATGCCGGTATACATATAAATCAAGTCACATCAACAGGGTATATAATCATATAAATACTATACAAGGGGTACATTAAAAGCCAATACCTTTCATATTATATATACCTTGATCTGGACAAAGGCCGACCCACCTAGCAAAGGCTAGGTACCCGTGTGATCGGTGTGAGTATGGGCTTTAAACGGTTAAAATTGGGTTTGTGGGTATAAATGTTAATAATCAACGGCTGAAAATGGATTAGATGCTCCGCGAGGCTACTCACGCCCCCCCTCACGCCACAGAGGAGACGGTGTGTCACACCCCTTTCACGGCAGATATAATTATACCCTGATTATCATACCATCCATAAAAGGTGACGGAAATGGAACATTTTTCAATTTTGATAACTAAATTGATACCAATATGATGCAAATTGTTGTATTATAAGTTTATAACATTATTGTCTAGTTTAACATGAACTGAGATAACAATCTAATTTTGTTTTACAGGTGATGGTCGATGAAAACACTCATGATCAAAAAAAGATGCCTCTTCTTGTATATGTTTCTCGTTAAAAAAGACCATCTCATCCTCATCATTTTAAGGTTGGAGCCCTTAATGCCCTTCTCTCTCTCTCTCTCTCTCTCTATATATATATATATATATATATATTATAAGGTATGGTTCATTACAAAACAATAAATTATTGTGAAAACAAAAATAACAAACCTAAATCGTTTAATTTTTTAATCAGTGGTTCATATTTAAAAAAAAATTATAATTCTGAAATATATTTTTATATACATAAAAATCCATCAAACTAATTTTTCATATGTTTTAAAATTTTTAATTGTTTACCTACACATGTAGATTATGTGTAGGTTCAATAACCTACACACATGTACGTAATACACATAAACGAAATCCGTTCATAATAATTGTTTTCTCAATTTAGGATAAACGAATAACATTGTATTTATTTCTTTTTATTATTTAAAAAAAAATAAAAAAAATAGTTCGTTTTGTTATACGTGTTCTCACAATATTTAGTGTTCTACATATATCCATCCTCTATATTTGTCTATATACCATTGACACAAAGAACATATGCTTGCAGCTTAGAGTGTCAAGTTCGTTAAGCAATTCGCCGTATATACTAGGCTTGGATTGTGACATGCATTGCAATGACAGAAATTCTGCTCGTCAAGCTATGTGTTTTCATCTAGACCCGAAATTATCTTCCTCTCTGGCTTTCGTCCAATTCCCACAAACATTTCATAACATCAGTAAACATGATATCTACAAGAGCGAGTTAAGATATTTCTTTAAGGTAATCATAGTGCTTCATTAGAACCGTTCATCTAGTTATTGTTTATTGAAATAAACACTAAAGAATAAGTAACCAGACAAAGCAAATCCCAACATTTTGTTTGTGGGTTGATTCCGGAACAAATTTGGTTTATGAGAAGTCCGCTTCCAATACTAGCATACACAACAAATTCTGCCATGGATACGTGCATGTGGCAGACTCTAGCATGGATGGCATGACTAGATTAATAGAACATCATCATTTTGGAAAAAAAAATAGTGTCCGCTAGTTAGGGGAGCTGACTCCCCGTAATCCAAATTTATTCCAGAATCAATCCACAAACCAAAATATCTCACCATTTTGACAAAAAAAAAATTCATCCCATTCGTGATGCCAAATTACGTCTGTGAAGTATCTTGAAGTTTGGTTTACTAATCAAATGGTCTTGTTTGGACATGAACTAGACATTTCTGCAAGGGATGGATGGGATCAAGGGACCTGGTTTGTGTGGAACCTGTTATTACTTAAAGAGAGAAGCACTATTTGGGCCACCTTCATTGCTACAAGGTTTATAATAAGTAGATGTTTAAATTGTGACAATGCAACGAAAATAGACTTCAAGATTTAGATGACCCAAATTTTCGCCCTAACGTTTTCCATTTAACTTTTACCTGCACATTTTAAAATTTATTCGTAAAATGCTTTTTTTTTGTACTGCAAAGATTTTATTGATCACCAAATTCTAACAAAAAGCTAGACAGAAAAAATCACAATATATAGTTTAGATCGTTAAAATGCATTTATTTAGGAGTTTACTCACACTTATATATTAATACTATTCCTTTTTGTGTAATGTTCTAGACATCAACCTAAATGAACTCAAACAGTCTTTTGGTTCGTCTAATGAGTTCATCAAATCTCTTCATAACAAAAGGGATGCAAAACTAGAATGTGGGAAAGCCTTGTGTGATGAATTGTTGCAAGAAGCAAAGCTTTTAGCCTCTTGTGAATATGAAAATGACACAAAATGGGGGAAAGAGGCAAGTCTTTTGATTCAAAAATTTTGGAAAATATGCAAATTTTAGTTTGATTTTAACCTCAAAACACTTTACTATCACGAAAACTTGAGATTGATCACAAAAGTTGGCATCTTTGATTCAATCTTGCAGGTTGGTTTTCGATACTTCACCGTCGTTGAGGACTTCTTAACAAGCTTCAATATGCATTGTAAACAATGGGTCTCGGTTTTGTATATGTCATCACGACCATCTTTTTAGGGATCTGGCACAACAAGTTTTAACGATGTCATGATTCAAAGCACGCGATGGATTGCAGGGTTGATGGAAGTTGCACTATCAAGATTCTCTCCCATTATATATGGACCATTAAGAATGCCTATTCTTCAAAGCTTTTATTATACATGGTTGCATCCTCTCCTTTCATTTTCATACCTTTGTGGATTCTAGCAACTATTCCACAACTCTCCTTGCTCAACGACGTCGCTATTTATCCCAAGGTTTGGATTGATTGATCAGTATCTGTTGATTGAAAAGATACGATTCTCATTGGAATTGAAACGAAATTACAAAGCAAGTATATATACAAGTGAAGAAGAAACGAAACTAATCAACTGAAACTAATATCGCCTAACAACATCTCAGCGAAACTAACATGTGTGTGTGTGAATTATGCAGGTTCTTAACCCCCTTTTCATTGTCTTTCTCTATGTGTTTGTATCATCAAATTTACAACACATGAGGGAGATCTACCCTACAGGAGCTTCCCTCCAAGCATGGAAACATGAGCAAAGGATGTGGATGATGAAGGGAATCACATGTAATCTTTATGGAAGCATTTATGCAATTATGGAAAAACTTGGTGTGAAAGAAGCAGATTTCATACCAACAAATAAAGCACTAGATGATGATGCAGTAAAACTATACCAAATGGGCATATACAATTTCCAAACTTCAAATGTGTTTCTTGTTCCTCTTTGTTCTTTGATCACTCTCAATCTTCTAGCATTTGTGGTTGGGGTCATTAAAATAACATTTCATAAAGAGTACGTTAACGAGATCTTCATACAAACGTTCCTCGCGTTTTACATCGCTTTGATGGGTTATCCGGTGCTCGAAGGTATGATGTTGAGGAAGGATAAAGGAAGGATTGTGCCGAGTGTAAGTTGCTACTCAGTTATATTTTCTATAGCTATTTTGTCTTTTGGAAAACTTGTTGTTACGCATTAGTTTCGGATACTACAGATGTATTTAGTTAGTTAACTATGATGTTGTATTTCATAAGTTGTTTTTACTAGATTTGTAAGTTGCATATAGAGACAACACTTGTATCGTGTTTGTAGTTTTTGATTGATGGAAACATGCAAGGAAAAAAGTGTTGGAATAACACAAGTATTCTTCTAATGAAGCAGATAGAATTAAGAGATGAACAATAGAATAAATAGAATACTATTGCACATAGAACAGCTTCTGTAAATTGATTAGGCAATTTGGTTTTTAAAAATCCAAACTATAACCTATTGACTGATAATAATTCATACTAACAGTTTGGCCGGTGCCAGTCCGAACTTTCACTTTTGCTGTCAAGGGTAGTCCCAATAGCATAATCATAATGGATTTACACTCGATTTCGCTTATATGTTTCTTCATTTCATTCAAAATCACCATTTTGAGCGAAATAAGTGTAAATCTATTATGATTATGCTACTGTAACTATCTTTGACAACAAAAGTGAAAGTTGAGATTGTCACCAGCCAAATTATTAATATTATATTATCAGCCAATAGATCATAATTTGAATTATTAAAAACAACCAATTTGTCAATTGATTATAACATAGACAATGACATCACACTGTTTGTTTACAATGCACACATATTTGTACTAAATGAAAATGTGTCATTAACCATGACATATTAATATACAAGAGGTGGTGGTTAAATAACAACCTTTTGACTAACTTATTATATAAATACTTATTTACTTATTTAATATGTCACACCGTGACATATTAATATACTATAGAAATTACATAAAAGCCTAGATTAAATCATATTTTAGCAAAAATTAAATATTGACCGTCTATTTTGTAATACATTCAGTTGTGGTAAAACCGATTGAGAGAGACAAAACAACTCATCTTATTGAAGATCAAATGTCACATTTCATAGCCTACATACGTAAATGAAATGACTTTCTATAAGACTAAATACTTAAAAGTTAAAACAATTAATTAATTCTGATATTATTAGTACTTCTATGGGCACTACCAAAAAATTGAAAAGTTTGCGACAGAAGATTAAAGCCTTAAGACTTTAAATTCCAACCTTCTAGCCATTTGAACTATCAACTTCAATGCTTCTTTGGGCTTGCCCGGTCACTATGAACTTTGATGACTCTAGCTTCATCATAGCGAAAGCAAAAAAGAAAACCTCTAGGGCTTCTTTGTTAAAGAGGTTCATATATTCGTGAAGGGTTGAATTCAATAGCTTCCCCTGCGACGAACAGTGTGGCTCGTGAGCTTTGTTATGAAAGACTGGTTTGTCTGAGTACGTAGCACTTTGTTAAGAAAAACATTTCAACCCTCTATTTTCTTGGTTATATGAAATCAACTTGATATTTCAAGAAATACAGTCACTTTTAAGACACTAAAACTTATAAGTACATGTGTATGTGAATCTTATTGCGGAGTTTTCAACTTTTAAAGACCAAATTCAACATATATGTGTATACTAAGTAGGGTACCTTTTCATGAACCATTAACGGTTCGTAAAAAATTAATTAACTATTACAATTTACACCTTTTAACAGAAATTGACACTCTTTTAAGGGAAAGTGATAATTGAGACGCATAATAATCATAACCGGTTCACTCATTTGTTAGGGGTTGTCACTTATTTAATATATTTTTATTTTGAATGACGAATTTCTTTACTTTTGTAAGATTTAAACTCAAGACCTCCAAATCTTAGATGCTTTAAGAGGTCTTGTCTCTATTATTAGGCCACCAACCCCAGTGGTTCACTTATTTAATTTTATTGCACAAATATTAAAGTTAGGATGAATTTCATATCATCTATATTTTGTACATTTAATTGATAATAAGTATAAATAATATATTTTTTTCAAAAAAGTATAAAAGCTTTGGATGTAATTTAATATTAATAAACGTGTTTTGGTCGATCCAGTTGTATCTAGCAAGAAAACAAGCACTAAAAGAATATAATGAACTCCAATAATCTACAATCTCCTTTAGCTTATCCTAAAATAAGAACAATTGGTTTATAAGCAATAACCTAAAGTTATGCCCACCGTTACTTTTTGAGGCCTAATGTTAAAAACATGTGATTTCTAGACGACAATGAATACATGATAAACTTGACTTTCTTTGCATTATGTGTCCTAAAGTCAAAAATGGAAAAAGCCCATCTTCTTTTACTTTACGTTTGCATCATCATAACATAATTAAGAAGGGCCCTTATAATGTTACCTTCATTCCATTGCACATTAAGCGTTTTGATGTTTTACGGTAGCGGTTTTCATGTTTTACGGTAGCAATAGTGGACTAAGAAACTTTGTAAGGGGAATAAGGCAGTAGAGGTGGCAATATAAACGGGTTGGGTTACAGTGTAAATTGAGAGAATAAATATTTTCAATTTACGATTCTCCCAACATCACAAATGAAGAATAATAATGTATAGTAAAGTTGACACCTAAACGTACCAATTCTTAGTAACTACAAGCGTTGAATATCATAGACTTAGTGTGACAAGTTTGATCACTACAAAACTAATAACCTTCACCAATTGTCGTATCCATCGGTGAAGGTGGTTACTGACATAATTATGTTGGTGATACTCTATCGGAAATTAGGGTGTGGGTAATTTGATTTCCTACATATTACCGAGGGATTACTGAAGGGTTATTTAGCAACGGATTACCAACAAGTCTTCCAAGATCGCACTTAAACGGTTTTACATACCAACTGATTAGCGATGGCTAGTTACCAACAGATTAACAAGAGTAGGGCTAGACGCCCTGATTTTTAGGTTGGATCCTTTCTCATTTTTAGGCTAAAAAATAACTTTTTTTTTAAAACAAGACAAGATTAGATTATCACTATGGGCCCTTAAGTTGTCAACAAGGTCGTAAGTGAACCGTGTTACTCGGGTTTTATGTTATCGGTTCAAACTTAAGTTGCTTCGTTCAAGTTGAAGAAACTATTTTATTATCAATAATTCGTCCAAACTTTTTTTTAGTAGGTTTGGCATACATCAATAGTAACTTAAAATGAAATATAACTAAAATGGACATGTGCACACAAGTTGAGTCATTCAAACACGTGCAACACGTGCATAAATTTATGCTAAGGTTCTTGATAGATATCATGAGATGATAGTGAAATTGATACTAAATATTGACATGGTATGTTTTTTAGGGAAAATGTTTTTAAAAATACATTTTGAAAATCAAAGTTTACAAACTAATCTGAAAATAACCTTGTACTCTTTGGGTGAAAAAACCCATCACGGTCTCCCTCCATATGTTATTGTTAGTATCTAACGACATGACATGTTATATTAATATAGCAACAATAAGAAGAAAGTTTTATTCATTTTTATTTAAAAAGAGGTAAAAATAGTAATCATAAAGAGGATAAAAGCTAAAAAGGTCGGTCAATATCACTGTTTTAATGTATTCGATGAGACAATCGAGTGTTAAGTTTTACTTTTTACTTTAATTTTCTGATTGAAAGTAGGATAATATGGAACTCTATGAGATCGAATCTTCTGTAAGTCCTCAATAGCTTAGTCGCAGAGTACTGAATTGTTAGCCGATTTATAGTTTCAAATTCAATACATATTTTTAATAAAAGTCATATGAAGTTATTTACTTTGTTGAAAGTAGACAAATTGAATTTTAATAATCTAAACTTTTACCTGTTGGCCGATAATAATTTACGACTCGCCCCTCTTCTTCTTCTTCTTGTTAAGCAAAGCCCTAGAACACCAAACACAATCTGGTTGATGAAAAACCTACACCTCTAATTTGCACATTGAGTTTGAAGAATGGGGTAAACGTGCACCCCAATCACGACCCGTTTTGACCTTTCTTCTTCCCTAATTCACAGCTCCTACATCAAAGTCGTAAAATTGAAATGTTGATTCGATCTGTTTATTCACCCGCAGGCGTAAAAAAACCATTGCCGCCTCACCTGAAGTTGGGGTCGACATATTAAAGTGGAGATGAAAAAAATCAAAGATCTCACTTTCTTCTTCTTGTTTGTGGGATTTCTGTATATTTGCTCTTCAGTTTCTTGTTTTGATTGGTTCAATTTGTTTTTACAGGAGAAAGAAGATTAGTAGGCGTTTCAAACAGCCATGACGGACCACCAAGGAGGCATCAAATTGGAAATTTAAAATCTTACTACTCTAATAAATGAAAATCTTTTCATGACACGTGTCATTCTCTGGTTACTGCTCATCTTTATTTTCCCGCCCATCTCTCCTATTAAATATTAGATTTTCTATCTCTCTCCTATTAAATAATAATCTTTATATTAATAAATCTAATTACGGATACTTATTATTTAATTATAAATAGTTATTATATCATCAATTAAATGAATTTAATATGAACTAACATTTATTAACTAAATTAAAAAATTAATACTCAGTTAAAAAAAATGTTTTAAAAAATAACTTAACAGACCTTATAACTGTCACGACAAATTACATTTTTAAAAACATATTTTGACAAATGTGTTTGTTAACAAATTACATTATATTTTATTCAACCGATGTAATATACTGGCTAATTCAACCCGTGTATTACACAAGTTTTTAAAAATATAAATTTTTTATTACTAAATATATAACATTTTATTTATTTAACTCGTGTAACACATGGAATTTTAACATAGTTTATATATACATGTCTAGTACTACTAACATATTTATATATCAAATTGAAATTTAAATCAATATATATACATAATAACGTAGTTTGTTGATAATATAAAATAATATTTAAAAATAATCAACTTTGTTATGATTGCAATATTTGCAATAAAGTGTTAACTTTAAAAAACAATATTTTAAACGTTTCATAAGGTTTGTCTAGGAAATATCGACAAGTTGGTTATAATTTTAGCAAAAATCCCGGTCAGAATAAATAAATAAATACAAGAAATGACAACAAACTCGTGTTATATCATCCTAATTAAACCTATATAAATGACTGATTAAAGTATTAAACTGTGTTATTTCAACTTTTTTATAAGTTGGAAAATTAAGAAGAAAACGATCATGAAACCATTCAAATATTAAAAATGCTACAAATTAATTGGTTTTTATCATTACCAAACCTAACACATTTATTTTAATTCTACAAATTAATTGGTTTTTATCATTACCAAACCTAACACGTTTATTTTAAGGTGCGTTCATTTTTAAACCAATTTTATGTTAAAAACCATGAAAACCATATAATTCACTACATTGTGAATATAGTGGGAGAGTGGGACAAACAGTTACTTAACCGTCTAACCGTCTTATGTAGCAAAAATTACACAAATGAAATAGTTCTCAATTTTAAAACAAACAATCTAGATATAAGATAAGCGCACATCAAATACAAAACTAATTTTAAATTTAAGTAGAAACTAGAAATAGAAGAGAGCTAGGTTAAGGACATTCTTATTGCTACACCACCAAAGTACGGGTCGTATTACCTTTTTTCGCCTAAGATACGGGGCCGTATGAGGTGTTTTTCCACTCACACGGGGTCGTATGCTAGATACTGTATGGGTTGTATTACCTTTTTCGCCTATAATACAGGTCGTATTACCTTTTTCGGCTACAGTACAGGTCCTATTACCTTTTTCGCCTACAATGCATGCTGTATGGATGTCTCAATGTGACTCATGTAACATGTATGGAATGTTGTCGGCCTGACTAAACATGATACGTAGGGATGTTCAACGGTTCAATTTTTAGTTTGTACGACTTTTTAGGTGTTGTTTTTTATTTTTTTTAGGCCTATCCAGTAACCGAATCGTATTTGGAATTTATATAACCGAACCGAAAATCAATCGAATAAAAAATGTATAAACCAAATTCAACATTACATAGTTATCATTTATCTGCTTTATTCAGTTAACCTAATAAACCAAACTCAAAAAAATATACTTCCTTAACCAAACCGAAAACCGATTTCACAATTCAAATACAATCAGGAAACGAACCGAACCGAAAACCAAATTCGTATCTTAATTCGTTTTTCTAGTTACAGATACAATTCGATTTGAAGTGGAGAGTAAACTGTAGTTTCCGTCCCTGAGGTTTGAACAAAATATCAGGTTTCGTCCACCTGTAACACATTTGATTCCCAACGTTTGATGTTTTAACATTTTGCGTCCCTTGTCCTTAACCCCTTTAACTTTTTTTTTGTTAGTTTTTTTGTGTGAAATTATTGATTTTGGTATGTGGTTTGATCTTTGAAGAAGAAGAAGGGGGAGGGGTATATTAATAATTTCACACAAAAACTAACAGAAAAGTTAATAGAGTTAACACAAAATGTTAAAATATCAAACATTAGAGATCAAATATGTTACAGATGGACAAAACCTGATATTTTTTTCAAACCTCATGAACAAAAGATACGGTGTACTCTTTAACGGAAGTACCAATACCGATATCATAAAACCCTTAAATTAATTTTAAAAAAAAGTTGATACATACAACCTCTTTTGTTTGGTCAATAATAAATGAACTAAAAATTCTTTCTTTTTCTTGATCTCTTATTCCTTTCCATCTCTCTTTCTACTTACCAACACAACGGCAAGGACAAATCTAACGAAAAACGCGTCTCTTTCTCTCTCCCCCTTTTGATTAACCGTACGAAACTTCGGTTTCGAAAGTGGTATTATAGCCAATAGGGGTTGGGGGAAAACTGAGGTGGGTAAGTTCATGCATCTACTTTTCAAACACAATGTTTTCTCTGCAAAACCTGTTCTGATTTGGGGTTTCTTAAAACCTCTTTATTTCTTCAATCAAATTGATTAATCAGTGTTGTTCTTGTCGCCGGAGAGGAGGTGTTGTTGCAAGGTACATTTTCAATTTTTGTTTCTCTTTGGATCAATTGTTTGTGGGGTTTTTTTAAATTTTCTGTAATTTTTCTTGTTTCTTGTGTTCGTTCTATCTGCTTGGAAGTTTGGAAATCTTGATTTTGTTAAATCTTGTTGTATTTTTCGTTGGATTTTGTTTGTGGGTTTGGGTTAAAAATTTAAAGTTAAGCAATGTAGAAAAGTTTTATATGCTGGAAACTGTTGAAAGTTACAAGTTACAGGGTGAGATGAAATTTTGCACCCTAACTGTTTGATAAAATGTCTGAAAGGGTTTTGGTTTGTTGAAATTTACAAATTTCCTTTTTTTCTCTCTCTGTTTGTTTTATATGAACAGGATGTTAACTTTAAGAGAAATTAAAGATTGTCTTTAATTTGATCAAATTATGCAACAAAAGGATTGAGAAACTTGTTCATGTTTGGATCTGAGGACCAGGTTGATGAATGAAATGTCGAAAAGGTTATCATCTTTCGCGGTTATTTTCTTGTTGTTGATCTGTGTTTCAGCATCTGATAATGGATACTCAGGGTGTAACTGTGAGGTTGAGGGTTTCTTTGGGTACAGAAACATAATGGAAACACAAAGGGTGAGTGATTTCTTGATTGCAGTGGCTTATTTTTCGATCCCAATTGAGCTTCTTTACTTTGTTAGTTGTTCAAATGTCCCTTTCAAATGGGTGCTTGTTCAATTTATTCTCTTCATTGTCCTGTGTGGAATGACACATTTGCTCAACGGTTGGACATACGATGCCCACCCGTTTCAACTAATGCTTGCACTCACTGTTTTTAAGTTCCTTACTGCATTAGTGTCCTTTGCAACCGCTATTACGTTGTTCACTCTCATTCCGTTGCTTCTGAAAGTCAAAGTTAGAGAATTTATGCTAAAAAAGAAGTTTTGGGATCTTGGTAGAGAAATGGGGATGATCAAGAAACAAAAAGAAGCCGGGTGGCATGTTCGTATGCTCACACAAGAAATAAGAAAGTCTCTTGATCGCCACACGATTCTTTATACTACTCTTGATAAGTTATCTGAGACTTTGGATTTGCAAAATTGTGTGATTTGGATGCCAGACGAGGCTAAAACGGTAATGAATCTCACTCATCAATTAAAAGGGGGTGATTCTGCAACCGCTGATCAGTTTTGCATCCCAATCAATGATTCTGATGTTCAAGAAATCAAAAGAAGTGAAGTAGTAAAGTTATTGGAACCCGAATCAAGATTAGCCGAGTTAAGCAGTGGAGGGTCGAGTCAAGCCGGAGCTGTGGCTGCGATCCGTATGCCAATGCTTCGAGTTGCTGACTTTAAAGGTGGGACCCCTGAGATGATTCAAGCGTGTTATGCAATATTAGTTTTGGTTCTACCTGGTGGAAATTTTCGATCTTGGACCAATTCAGAGCTTGAAATACTGAAAGTAGTTGCTGACCAAGTAGCCGTTGCCCTCTCGCATGCTGCGGTTTTAGAAGAGTCTAGACTCATGAGAGACAAATTAGTGGCTCAAAACCAAGCTTTACAACAAGCTAAACATGATGCAATGAGGGCGAGTCAAGCTAGAAGCTCATTTCAAACGGTTATGAGTAAGGGTTTAAGAAAACCTATGCATTCAATCATGGGTCTGCTTTCAATTTTACAAGACGAGAATCCAACTGGTCAGCAACGCGTTCTTGTTGATACGATGGTAAAGACAAGCAGTGTTCTTTCGATGCTAATTAATGATGTAATGGATGATTATTCTAAAGATAATGGAAAGTTTCTATTAGAAATGAGATCTTTTCGGCTTCATGGTATGATCAAAGAAGCTGCATGTCTTGCAAGGTGTTTGTGTGTTTATAAAGGTTACGACTTTGACATAAACGTTGATAAATATCTACCAGATAATGTGATGGGAGACGAAAGAAGGGTTTTACAGGTGATCTTGCATATGGTTGGGAATCTTTTGAGTTGGGGTAATGGAGGTGGATGCTTAACTTTAAGGATTTTTAGAGAGAGTGGAAGCATTGGGAGAAATGATCAACAATGGCGTTCTTGGAGATCAAATTCAAATGATGGTTCTGTTATTGTTAAGTTTGAAATTGGGTTAAATGATGCATTTTCTGTGGTGAAGCCGTCTTCAAGTGATCAGAGAAACCGTAGATTGGTGGCTGAGGAAAGTTTGAGCTTCAGTATGTGCAGAAAGTTGGTTCAGGTTAGTGTTTAAACCGATTTGAGTCTTTATCAGGAAAATTGTTGCATGATCTTGTTAGTTTTATTAGGTGGCAATTTTGACCCATTTACAGGTCAAACAGGTTTAAAAAGTTGGGTACAAAGGAACGGGTCAAATGGGTCGAAAGTCACCCAAAGTTCACTTTTAATGCATAAAACCTTGTAAATCATTTCTTTTAAATAGTTAGGTTAATTTTCGAATTATATTCTTGTAATCATACTGGACACTAATTATTTATAAAAAAAATTAAAACTTTGGGTCAAAAAGTGTTTCAGGTCATCCAACGTGTTCTAACCGATATCAAAATTTGACACATAACCTGACATGTCAATTTGGCAATCTCTAATCATCTTTCTATACTATTGCTAATAATCTGTTACTATTAATGTTGTTGGCTAATCTGATTTGAATACAATGTTGGTTTTCGGGCAGATGATGCAAGGGAACATTCGGGTAGTCCCGAATCCAGTAGAGTTTGATCAAAGCATGTCACTTGTTCTTGGGTTTCAGCTTAGGCCTTCAATCATGATTGGGTTATCTGAAACCAGTGAATCATCAGATCACAACCCACAATCAAACTCGATCTTTAGAGGCCTTCAAGTTCTTTTAGCTGATGAAGATGATACAAATCGGGCTGTAACCCGTAAGCTGCTTGAGAAATTGGGCTGTGCGGTTATGACTGTGACCTCGGGTTATGACTGTCTCGCGGCTCTCACTCCACCCGTATCTGCTTACCAGATCTTGATTTTGGATCTACACATGCCCGATCTAGATGGGTTTGAAGTTGCATCGAGATTAAGAAAGTTTAGAAGCCGAAATTGGCCTTTGATTATTGCTTCAACTGCTAGTGCTGATGAAGATCTGTGGGAAAGATGCATACAAATCGGGATAAACGGAGTTATTCAAAAACCGGTTCTTTTGAAGGGTATTGCTGATGAACTAAGGAGAGTGTTGATCCAAGCCAATAAGGTCTCATGAAGTCAAAGTCAAAGTCAAAATCAGTGATTGAAGAAAGTCAAAGTTAAAGTCAAAATCAGATTGAAGAAGGTGGTTGATGGTTGATTAATAAACTAACATATCTAACTGAAATATAGGATATTTTGGATATTAATATGTATAGTGTAAAGATGGGAGTAAATGAAAGATTTGATCTTCATTATATTGATGAAAAGGGCTCAATGTCAATGGAAGATAACATGTCTTGTTTCACAATAATATTGATGAAAAGAAAGAGAAGAGAAGCATCCAGCATGCATGAATTTGGTGAAGTTAAAGACATCTTCTATCTGTTTCAGTTTTATAGGCCAACTGGGGCCCAAATTCCTCATTGGTCCATTTCTAGATTTAAGGTTTACTTTAATATATATGTGTGTTTTTTGTGGTTTTTTCATATCTCTTGTCATTTTCATTGGATGCTTTCATGCTGATTGTACAAATGGCTTTTACCTCATTGCTTTCGTTGTTAAGAAATCTTAGGTATTTTAAAAAATTAATGCAACCAAAATCTAAGAAGTTTTTTTATATTCTTATAGTTTGGTGAGAAAGAAGATAAAAGAAATGGTAATAGTTTTTCTTTTATGAGTTCTTATGTTGAAATTGTGTAGTGTTTTAAGCGTTACCGACATGTCATACTCTGAACCGTCTATTCAACTGGTCCGGTTAACTATTGTTGAACCGACATCATTTTTGGTTGGTAGGTAGGTAGGTTATGGTGTCAGCTAGTTAAACCAGTGTGAATCAGATCAATAGTTGAACCAGTTTTTTTTTAAAATAACTTTTAAAATCTCATTTACTGGCTTCATTTACTATTTTAGCCGTCTCAATTTCATACTTTGTTTGACTTCATATTTTATTAACATTATAAATCTATACCAAAAGATAAAGTAGCATTCATATTTTGTTTTAAATTAGTTATACACATGCATAAATAAACTATTTTTATAACCGGTCCGACCGGTGAACCTGTAAAACGATTAGGTTTGATGACCAGTCTGATTATGAAAACATTGATTACTTATTCATTAGATAATATATATGATATGTTATCAAAAATGGATGGTGATGAATAACACCACCACCACACACCAATTGCCATATGTACTTTCATTTCCGTTTTCTTTTATATTTTTTTATTATTATTTATTGTTGTCGTTGTTGTTTTGTTTTTCTAGATTCGGACTATGAGAACATTAAAATGTAAAAGTCCCTATACCTTCTACATAGATTTATTTACGATTGGATATAACTTTTATTCATAACCGACCATTTTTAATTCTTTTTTGCATTTATTAAAATTTGGTTTTGATTGGTTTTTGACGAGTTCTTACGAGTTCTCAAAATATTTAGGAGTTTTCACATGATCCATTCCCTATATGATATTCTATTGAAAGTAATATAAAGTTGATTTTCCTAAAAAGGAAAATAATATAATGAGTAAACTGTCATTTTCGTCTCTTAATCACTTTTGCCAGTTTTATCCAATAAGTTAATTTTTCTCCTGTGTATCCTTATGGTTTACAAAACTTGTCATTTTCATCCAATCAGTTAACGTTATCCATATCTTAACGTTAAATGATGGGTATTTAGGTCTGTTTATAAATTTCTTTATTTTATCAATATTTTAAATCCTTAATTATTTTATAGAGAAATATATTGGTAAAATAAAGAAATATATAAAAAGACCTAAATACTGGGGGTGACAATCTTGACCCATTTTTTAAATAATGGGTTGATTTGGGTAAAAATCAATTGTATATGGGTCAATTTGGGTCATATTAAATTAGTCAACGGATCAATTTTGGTCACCTCAGATTAGTTGACGAGTCAATTTAGGTCACCTCAAATTAGTCAATGGGTCAAAACGTATTATAAAACTTGTTCACTTAAAAATAATACAAATGGGATAGCCACCCCGCCAACGTCACGCCACCACCCACCGCCACCCACTCTACCGCCGCCTCTCCGTCGCCACCCCCCGCCGCCCACCACCGCCACACCCGCGTCGACGCCCCTCGCCACCCCTCCGTCGTTGCTGCCGCCTCCCGCTGCACTCCTCCCCCCACCGTTGCCCCACCACTAACACCACCCCATCCCACCACCACCTGACGACCTGTTACGTTCGACGCTTTGCCACCACCACCCGATGCCATGTTGCCAGCCACCCGTCACCGCCACAACCGCCACCCGCATTCGCCGCCAACCACCCGCCACCGCGGCCACCGCCTGTCGCGGTGGCCTACCCCACCCCAACCACCACCCCCACCCCACCCCAACACCCACCTCCACCCTACCCCCACCCCACCCCAACCCTACCCCACCCACCCCTACCCCGCCACACCGCCATCGCCTGATCGCCGCCACCACCGTTGCCACCCACCCCCACCCCACACCACCCCACCCCACCCCACCCCACCCCACCCCACCCACCACACCCCGTCACGCTGCCATCGCCCGATCGCCGCCACCACAGTCGCCACCCACCCCACCCTACCCACACCACCACGCCTCCACCGCCCGAGGAAAATGGTGGGGTGGGGTGCGATGGGTGGGGTGGGTAGGATGGGGTGGGGGTAGGGTAGGGTGGTGGTTGTGACACCCCGTATTTTCAGGTTAAACCCGTTAACACAAACTCTGTTAATTCCGTCAAAAGTTTTTATCTAGAACGTACATTCATGCATTACACATAGTTAAGGTTAATTATGTGTGTCAGTTATTACACGAACATTCACGTAGAGACAATTCGGAGAATTATCGAAACACATGAGTCTAGACCCGAACGTTGGTGAACAAATAAAATAATAATCTCGAACAGTAAAACTAACATAAATAATCTATATTTATGTGTTATATGAATTACGTATGTGTTATGTGATTTATTTGATAAATTAACGAATTTTCGTGAAAACCACATATAATTAACGGAAGTTAATTATGAGACAAATAAATATAAAAGTGAAACTTTTATAAAACTTAAAGATTAGGGTAATTATTAAAGTTTAGGGTAATTATTGTTAAAACCCAAACTTTCATTAAAAAGACCCATGGGGCATCCTATAACCCATGACTACCATTTAAATAACAAACTTGAAAACCGGCCAAAAAGAAGAGCAAAAATAGTGGAGATCCTAACTCTCATTCCACCCCATTAGCCATCGCAATCCCTCTCCCTCCCCTCTCTTTGATTTTCCGGCCAATGTTCACATCTCCGGCGACAGCTTCGGCGGTGGCCGGTGGTGGCGATCGTACAGGGTGGTAGAGCTCGGCTACACGGTCGCGTGGACATATTATTCTTCCAAAACGGAGTCCGTTTGATATGGTCGACATAGCTACAAGAGCTATTGGAGAAAGGTTTTGTCCGACCGAGCTCATCATCATGAGGAGATCCTGTCCTATCCGTCAAGAAGAAAGACGTGACTTTCCGCATGTGTATTGACTACAGGGAACCAAACAAGTTACAATCAAGAATCGATACCCCTTACCCCGTGTCGATGACTTATTTGACCAACTGCAAGGGTCAAGTTTCTACTCAAAGATCGATCTATGATTTGGTTATTATCAGCTAAGAGTCCACGAAGAGGATATTTCCAAGACTACATTCAGGACACGGTACGGTCATTATGAGTTCGCGGTCATACCATTTAGGTTGACCAACGCACCGGTAGTATTCATGGACCTCATGAATCGGGTGTGCAAACCGTATTTGGAAAAATTCGTCATCGTTTTCAGTGAGGACATTCTCATTTACACCAAGAGCAAGGAGGAACACGAAGAGCACTTACGGCTAATCTTAGAGCTTCTGAAACAAGAGCAACTATACGCTAAATTTTCTAAATGCGACTTCTGGATTCGCGAAGTCCAATTCCTTAGACATGTAGTTAACGAGTGTGGAATACATGTCGATCCATCTAAGGTTGAGTCCATAAAGAATTGGGAAACTCCGAAAACCCCAACCGAGATACGTCAATTTCTTGGTTTGTCGGGTTATTACCGCAGATTTATAGAGGGATTCTCAAAGATCGTCCAACCACTAATAACACTTACCCACAAAGGGCACTGCCTACAAATGGGGTGACGTCAGGAAGCAGCTTTCCAACTGTTAAAACAAAAACTTTGCAGCGCACCTATCCTATTATGGCGATGCATCGATTCAAGGTCCCGCTTGTGTTGGGATGAAACGCGAGAAGGTTATTGCATACGCATCTCGTCAGTTGAAGATTCACTAGAAAAAATACACGACTCATGACTTGGAGTTGGGAGCCGTGGTATTTACGCTCAAGATCTGGAGACATTACTTGTACGGTACCAAATGTACAATTTACACTGATCACAAGAGTATTCAGCACATCTTTGAGCAAAAGAAGCTGAGCACGCGCTAAGGTAGATGTATTGAATTTCTGAATGACTGCGAGTGTGCGATCAAGTATCATTCAGGCAAGGCTAATGTGGTAGCCGACGCTTTAAGCCGCAAAGAAACAGTTAAACCTCGACGGGTTAGAGCATTGCAACTTACTATACACTCTGGATTGCCCGATCAGATCCGTACGAAGTGAACGTACAATTCAACCCCTAGAAGACATGTTAAGACCTTGCGTTATCGACTTCGTTGACAGTTAGGAAATTCACTTACCTCTAGTAGAATTTTCTTACAATAATAGTTACCACATAAGCAGCAAGGCAGCACCATGTGAGGCATTATATGCTTGTAAACGCAGATCACCACTTTGATGGGCAGAAGTTGGTGATGGTCGACTTACTGGTCCTGAACTAGTACATGAAACCACAGTGAAGATCATACAGATTAGAAATCGCATGCCGGCATCACGTGACAGACAAAAGAGCGACGCTGACAAATGCAGGAAACCATTGGAGTTTCAAGTAGGTGACAAAGTACTATTGAAAGTATCGCCGTGGAAAGGCGTTATTCGTTTTGGGAAACGAGAAAAGCTAAATCCGCGTTATGTGGGACCATTTGAAATAGTAAAGTGAATTGGTCTAGCAGCTTATCAATTAAACTTGCCCGGTGAACTCAGTGGACTTCACAATTTATTTCACGTATCTAACCTGAAGAAGTGTCTTGCTGATTAGACATTATTCGTTCCACTCAAGGAGATACAAGTGGATGAACAGCTACGTTTCGTCGAGGAACCGGTAGAGATTATGGACTGAGAGGTCAAAACCCTAAAACATAGTAAGATTTCGATCGTTAGAGTTCGATGGAACTCAAAAAGAGGGTCGGAGTTTACATGGGAACGCGAGGATCAGATAATGCGCAAGTATCCTCATCTATTCCAGAACCCTACTACAGAATCCTAAGGTACACATAAAATTTTCGGGATGAAAATTCTTTCCACAAGGGGATGATGTGACAACTCAATTTTTTTTCACTTCCATTTCAGGAAACTAACTACGTCATTCAATTTTCGGGACAAAAGTTCTTTCAACAAGGGGATGATGTGATATCCCGTATTTTCATGTTAAACCCGTTAACACAAACGCTGTTAATTCCGTCAAAATCTGTTATCTAGAAAGTATATTTATGCATTACACATAGTTAAGGTTAATTATGTGTATCAGTTATTACACGAACATTCATGTAGAGACAATTCGAAGAATTATCGAAACACACGAGTCTAGACCCAAACGTTGGTGAACAAACAAAATAATAATCTCGAACAGTAAAACTAACATAAATAATCTATATTTATGTGTTACATGAATTACGTATGTGTTATGTGATTTATTTGATAAATTAACGAACTTTCGTGAAAAACACATATAATTAACGGAAGTTAATTATGAGACAAATAAACTTTTATAAAAATTAAAGTTTAGGGTAATTATTGTTAAAACCCAAACTTTCATTAAAAAGACCCATGGATCATCCATGGGGCATCATACAACCCATGGCTACCATTTAAATAACAAACTTGAAAACCCTAACTCTCATTCCACCCCGTTAACCGTCGCAATCCCTCTCCCTCCCCTCTCTTTGATTTTCCGGCCACTGTTCACGTATTCGGCGGTGGCCGGTGGTGGCGATCATACAGGTGGTAGAGCTCGGCGACACAGTCGTGTGGACATATTATTCGTCCAAAACGGAGTCCGTTTGATATGGTTTCGAGCGACACGAAGATATACACCGGATGCGGTAAGATCCGGCCATTGTTTCTTTTTCCGGCGACGTTTGCGGCGGATTCCGACGGCGGTGACCGGTGGGTTTGAAAGGATTTGGCAATACGAATGCGTGGACATATTATACACTTAAAACGGAGTTCGTTTGGGTTGGTTTTGAGCTACTCAAGTATTTGACGCGCAAAACCGAAGGTGCTAAAAGACAGATCTGTGTTCTGGCAGCAGCGGTAGAGGCGGCTGCCGACACCGGTAATTTTCTAAGGTCGAGTGTGACGATTCAAACGCATGGATATGTGGATCGCGCGAAACGGAGTTCGGATGGTCGAGTTATGAACGGAACAAGATTGGTATTCTCATTCGGTGAAGGATTCTAACACATGACAACGCATACAAGTAATCTTTCTATCCATTGTTGCGATTTTTCTGAGTTTATACTGTTTATTACAGACCTGAGTCCATCCAAACAATAATTTTGATAAACAAGACACGATCGTTAAACGTTTGTTATATGTTCATGTAATGATGTGGTATCACTAGTTATTACGTAGTAATGTATTTTATACGTTGAAATCATGAAAATCGAGCTAGAAATCATGAAGTTACTATTAGTAGAAACTTTATTGAAAACTTGATTTTGATTGTGATGCTAGCACATAGTAAATTGATTTGAATGATGTTAGTATGCTTAGTTATGCATATGAAAGCTATTAGAATTGTAACTTGGCAAAAACCCGCATGATAAACCGAACCTTATTAAAAATAGAAACTTTATGGATTTTGTAAATTGGTTTATATACTATTGAGTTGTATGTTGATTTTAAATGACACTACTATGTTGTTATGATGAATAAACATAGTTAGATACAACTTAGACGAGAAGTTGCATGTTTAGACATAGGTTGTCTAATGTGAACGTGTTATGATATGAACATGAACAATATGTGATCTTGATGTGCATAATGAGATGTAATACTATTTGCACGTTTATTAGAGTTGAATGACATGTCGTAGCATAACGAAACCTAGAAAACGTACATGTTAGTACACTTTCCAAATATGAAAACTTTATTAAACTGAATGTGTCAATATTGAGCAATAGGCTTGCATGCTAGTATTTAAAGATAGTATGATGCTTATGGTGATTAGGTAAGGTGATTTGACATGACAAATGGTAGAACTCATGCGTTATAGGACAACTTTCCAAAGTTAGTAACTTTATCGTTATGTGACGTGCCAAGCTAGAAACTAAGCATGTATGTTGATATATGTTGAATGATTACATGTTATATAGATTATATAAGCATGTTAGAAACAATTCTTGATGAAAACTAAAACGTGCTAACCACCTGCCATAAATAGAAACTTTATTTGCACTCAAACTTGTATGATTACTATATGTAGAAAGTAATGTAACTTGCTTGTCTAGCATGGTAGTATGAATACAACTAAACAATAAAACATATTACTTGGGTCACCAACGGGTCGTAGGGTCAAACTGGGTCAAAGTCAAACAGAGTCAACTCAACAAACATTTTACAAACACTTGAACAATGTTAATTGTTTGGAGTACTGGGTTTCTAGGAACCAACACGAATACACTCTTATGAACCTATATTTGGTAGGTTTCATTTAGAGTTACAATTGGGCTTTTCGCTTTCGCTATTTTCTCTAGCACGCTCTTTCAGGTGAGTTTCACGGCCCCTTTTACTTATTTTCCTGTTGGGGGAGAAACATGCACACAAACAAACACGGACCACATAATATTTCATTACCACTTGTTTACTTAAGCGCAAACATAACATACTAAGTCCTTACACTCTCGAACCGTTAGTATTGGAACATAGCGAGGAAATTTTGAGTAGTACTACTAAGTTCTGACAAGCCCCACCCGCGTTAGTCGCGCTAACTCGACTAGAGGTCGAACAGGTGTAAGATTGTCCTAAACATTTGCCATTGTTGATGTTAGCAATGGTGGAAGACATTCAAACACAAACAGTCAGCTTCGGTTGCGAACGCTTAGAGTAACTTGTACTTTGTCTTGTTAACAATAGGTGTGACTTATGTATGTGGATCTTGCAAACACTCAAACATTTTATTTACTTACAAACCTGTGAACTCACCAACCTTGTGTTGACACTTTAAGCATGTTTTCTCAGGTCACTATGGTACACATCAGGAATAGCATGCATCATGGAGTCGCATTGGTTTTATCATTAAGTGAACAATAATTTGTTACACATTATTTACATTACTTGGCGCTTTTGTTGCGTGCAATTACTTTGAATTTAATATTAACATTTACGCTTCCGCATTTACTTCAATATTTAATGGTATTTTTAAAACTCATATAGAGTCATTCATTGTAACTAATGACGACGATCCTGCTTTGTCACACGCCTCGCGGTATAACTTCGTTAGTGAATTTTGGAGGTGTGACAGTGGGGGTGGGGGTGGGGGTGGGGTGGGTGGCGACGGTGGTGGTGGATATCGGGCGATGGCAGCGTGGTGGGGTGTGGTGGATGGGGGGTGGGGTGGGTGGGTGGTGGCGACGATCGGGCGGGTGGCGGCGTGATGGGGTGTGACGGGTGGGGTGGGTGGCGGCGGTGGTGGTGGCGACGATCGGGCGGTGGCGGTGTGGTGGGGTGTTTCAGGTGAGGGTGGGGTGGGGTGGGGGTGGGTGGCGGCGGCGAGACGGTGGTGGCGGCGATCAGGTGGTGGCGGCGTGGGGGTGACGGGTGGGGGGGGTGGGGTGGGTGGCGGCGAAGTCATTTGGACTCGAACCCAATTAATAGTTTTTTTTAAAACGACTCGTTTTTACCCGGCCTAATTTTGTTCCAAACCCGTTTTGATCCGAAGTCATTTTGCTCCTAACCCATGTTGACCCGAACCCATTATGACCCGTGACCCGAACCCGCCAGACCCGCCCAGTTTGACAGGCCTACTAAATACCCGTCATTTAATGTTAAAATATGGACGGAATAATTGATCAGATGAAAATGACAAATTTCATAAACCATAAAGATACACAGGAAACAAATAAACTTATTAAATAAAACTGACAAAAATAAGCCGAAAATAACAGTTTACGCTAATATAAATTAAATTAAAAAGCCTTGAATGAAGAAAGTTTTGAAGATTGGGCCATTCTGATGTTGCCCGTTTTACATTAACGTCTAGCCCATAGCAAGTTTTTCATGTGCGGCTCAATCTGCTCCACGTCACGACTTTTGACCTGTTTTAATTCGATTTGTCTTATTTCACATGTTTTCTTATAGCTAACTTTTATGCATACGTAATTGACAAATTATATTATTTTTTAACGACCAACAAAATTAGAATATAAAAATCATATAGTTATGAGGTAAATAACACAGAATTACAACACCAAAATAAAGGAACCATCTATCCCAACCGTCAGGGCTATAAAAGCACCCAAAATTTTCCCCTGCCCTAATAAAATTACAACCAAAACTAGACAATATTAAAGTTACTTCAATCCATCCAATTTACTGCTCTCATTCTTAAACGATTCGTGATCCATAGGAGACCCATGGATTTTATATCTTCAATTAGCATAGTAAGAGAAGTAGACTTATTGTTGAAAACCACCTCATTTCTCGCCTTCCACAAACACCAAATTGTTGTTAAAATGATAGCGTGAACTATCTTCGCCAACTTTTTTGAAACCTTTAGAACTTTATATATCTCCAAGAGATCTCGGATACAAAAAGCATATATTGAGGGGATTTTGCACCATTGAGAGATAACTTGCTAAATTGATTGAGCGAGGTGGTAAGTTACAAAAATATGATCCACCGATTCACCACAATCCCCACACAACTTACACAAACCCGGAGTAACAACAATGTTTTTCTTTATTAGTGAATCCAAAGTAGGTAATCTATCCATCTCGGCCCTCCAAGCAAGAATACCTACCTTCTTCGGAACCCAATTATTCCATGCCATCACATAATTAGAACCCACGCCATATAAGTCTTGAATTTAAAGCTTAATACTCTTAACTGAGAAAGCACCAGAACCGTCCAAATCCCACGTCCATTTATCCCTAGAAGAAGACAATCCCAACGAGCAGGTAAGCAAAGAAAACTGCAATGTTTTGAAACCCGGACCGGACCGGCAGGTCGGACCGGGAACCGGTGGTCTGACCGGTCCGGTTACATGTGTTGAACCGTTTCTGCAGCGAACCGGTGGTCGGACCGGTTGAACCGGCGGTCGGACCGGAAACCGGGTAGTCGGACCGGTTGAACCGCTTGACTATTATTATTTTTTTTTAAATATTTTTTAAGTCTCTTGGCTTCTTATTTCGTAGGTAATTGTTAGTTTAAAATTATTGGAATTGACTTGTTGGTGGTTTTTTAAAGGATTAAAAGCTATTTAGACTGATATATTTTTATAATATTTATGACGTCGTCCGGTTCTTAAATCCGGTCCGACCAGTGGACCGGTAAGGAGACCAGTTCGACGTCCGGTCCGGTTCTGAAAACATTGGAAAACTGCTCAAGTTCTCGTTATTCCCCTGACGACGTCGGAAGTCTAGACCATGCCCAAACACCTCGCAGCCCAGCCGAACCTGCATGAACACGGGCCGCCACGCTACATTCCTTGAACACTTCAAGGGCAAATATATTCGAAAATCTAGAGTACAACGGATCATTACCACACCAAACATCCACCCAAAATATAATATCAGATCAACTTCCAACATTACCTCTGATCAATTTTTTTAGGTCCACTCCAAAATTTCTAGCTCAGTCGAAGCCCTAAAAATTTGTTTCCACGCCCCAGGATTGAGAACTTTTAATATCTTTTTTTTACCTCTGAAGTTTAGTTTTTTTTTCTAGATTTGCCACATTAATATTTTTTTGACCTCAAAAAATTTATTTTTTCTAGATTTGCCAGTGTAGTTTTAGTATATTTTTCTTTTGACCTCTAAATTTTTTTTTTAGATTTGCCACAACTTTAATAGAGTAAACTTTAGTGCTTTTTTTTTCCTTCAGTTTTGTTTTTTATAAAATTACAACAAAAGTTCAATGGGTTTATTTTTTTAGTAAACTATAAGAGCTTTTTTTTTGCTTAAAAATAAACGGGCGTGAGATTGAATAGTGAAGTTTTAATGTTTTTTTTACTAAAAGGTTAATTTTTTTTAGATTTGACACAAAGCTTCAATAGAGTAAACTTAAGTTTTTTTCTCAAGTTTGGTTAGGAGTTTTTTTTTTATTTTTACTTCAAAACTTTGGTTTTTTTTTATAAATGTGCTAATATAGGATTTTAACCCATTTGATTTTATATTCGTTTATTTTTATTTTTTTTGTCAGCGATCCAAGTTTTTTTTATCGTAAGCTATAACGAGTATGTGTTTCGACGTAAGTTTATCAACGGCAACGAGCCTAACCGGTAACTACCAAACTCCCGCCACGTAACGCGCGGAAAAAAACTAGTTATTAAAATAAATCAACTTGTGGGCCCGTGTCAATTCAATTTGTTTGACCCATTTCACATATTTTCTTATTAGCTAATTTTTATGGATACTTATTTGGCCCATTATCAAAATAATACAACTTTTTGACCCGTTTCGATTCAATTTTCAATTTGTTCAACCCGTTTCAAATGTTTTGTTGTTGGCTAATTTTTATGCATACGTATTTGAACCATTATCAAAATAATACAACTTATTGACCCGTTACAATTCAATGTGTTCGACCGATTTCACATGTTTTGTTATTAGCTAATTTTATGCATACATATTTAGCCCATTATCAAAATAATACAACTTGTTGACCCGTTTCATTTCAGTTGGTTTTTGACCCTTTTCACATGGGTCCTTGTTAGCTAATTTTATGCATACGTATTTGGTCCATTTATAAAATATGTTTGACCCATTTCAATTCAAATTTTTTTACCCATTTCACATGTTTTGTTATTAGCTAATTTTATGCATACATATTTAGCCCATTATCAAAATAATACAACTTGTTGACCCGTTTCATTTCAGTTGGTTTTTGACCCTTTTCACATGGGTCCTTGTTAGCTAATTTTATGCATACGTATTTGGTCCATTAATAAAATATGTTTGACCCATTTCAATTCAAATTTTTTTTACCCATTTCACATGTTTTGTTATTAGCTAATTTTATGCAACGTATTTGGCCCATTATCATGATAATACAATTTGTTGACCCGTTTCAATTCAATTTGTTTGACCCATTTCACATGTTTTGTTGTTAGCTAATTTTTATGCATACGTATTTGACCCATTACCAAAATAATACAACTAGTTGACCCGTTTCATATCAGTTTGTTTGACCCATTTCACATGTTTCGTTATTAGCTAATTTTTATGCATACATGTTTGACCCATTATCAAATAACACCAACTTGTTGACCCATTTCAATTCAATTTGTTTTGACCAATTTCACTTGTTTTGTTATTAGCTAATTTTATGCATATGTATTTGGCCCATTATCAAAATAATACAACATGTCGACCCATTTCAATTCAACTTGTTCGACCCATTTCACATGTTTTGTTAGCTAATTTTTATGCATACGTATTTGGCCCATTACCAAAATAATACAACTAGTTGACCCGTTTCAATTCACTTTGTTTGACCCATTTCACATGTTTCGTTATTAGCTAATTTTTATGCATACATATTTGACCCATTATCAAATAACACTAACTTGTTGACCCGTTTAATATACAAAGGTTGAAACTGTCAAATCCCTAGTACTTTTATCCCTTGCAACAAAACCAAATGTTTTTATGCATGCTCTCATGATGATTTCAATGGTCAATTTCACATTTAAATGGGACCATTAGTCATTTGGTCCACCTATCATTTAAGTACCATATAATGGGACCCACTCAAAAGTGTTAGATATATGATCTCACCATGGTTTTAAAGCTGTTGGCTTGCTTCAGCTACTTTTAACCTTTTTCTTTTCAACTAAACCACTACCAGCTACAAGATTACAATTAACTAAAAGTCTAAAAGTATATACATTTTGCAGGGGACCCCACAAACCGATCACCCGCCCCATCCCCACCGCTTGTATTAACTAAATAACCAACCGTATGCATCGGTGTGTTGTACGGTACAATCATTCAACTCTTGGAACTAAGCATTAACAAAGTATGGTCCAGTGAGAACATCAATGATGCAGGGGTAGCATGTTAGTGAATTCAAGTATCAGAGTGATATAATGCACACTTTGAATGATTGCATGTTCTTAGGTAGCCTAACAAGATAAGTAAGACATCAATGAAGTGTGCACAAAAAGGAAAACATTTAATCATTCACCAAAGTCAAAGTGACACATAACAGGTTTGACCTCCAAAGTACAACTATATCTCATTTCCCAGAAAAAAAGATGGTATTCATTCAAAGTGGGATGAACATGAACTACGATTCTAAGAAGCATAAGTTGTCGATCAAATCGGAAAACAAGATTTAACAACAGTTATAAAACAGCACTAGAGATTAAACAAGAATAGACTCGTATGATAGATCGTTTGTCAAGTTAATTTATGTACTTCAAAGGCGAAGACGTATGCCTTACAACAAAGTACATAAAACAACTCATCCATACAATGATTATAAATCACTAGAAAGCCAAAATCTATGATATTCACATCACATTGGACTAATTATATCAAACGATGCAGAGAAAGAAAAACTCACAGTCACAAATCGAATTGATCTCCATCAGTATTGAGTTTGCCATTCCATGCAGTCTTCGAAATCAAAACTGCTTGCACAATCCAATAAAGCGTTTTGTTGATGTTCATAACGACATATGTAATTCAAACCCACAAGAAGCTCACAAATGGCTGTTTCTGTCTTTGTTCTATCTGCAAAATACAATGTTTGTAAAAGAAGGACATTGGTTCTTGAAATAACTTCTTGTTGCTCAAAATTTATCTCGGTTTGC
The DNA here is from genome assembly GCA_023525975.1 of Smallanthus sonchifolius. Lineage (NCBI taxonomy): Eukaryota > Viridiplantae > Streptophyta > Magnoliopsida > Asterales > Asteraceae > Smallanthus > Smallanthus sonchifolius. The sequence goes on from CM042042.1 coordinate 2,457,589, forward strand.
CACCGCATCATGTTGTGTGCCAAAGGTGCAAGCCAAGAAAGAATCTCGTCAAGCCTATCTTTCCAATCATGGGCAAGAGGTGCATCGTATATTGCTAAATCTTTAACATACGACTTTAAACTCATCTTTAAAGCCAATCGCAAGCTTGTTGGCAACATTTGGTATAAATCATCTCTAGCCTCCTCGCCAACTAAATGTGGGTATTGAAGTAGTTTTTCAATCACGATTATAACATTTGCATAATGCAAAGCTAAAGCAGAGCCTCCAATGGTGTTTTGAGAAGCTTGTACCGTTACTCGGTTTCTTGGAGCAGTTTTAAAGCTGTTCATCACGTTGGATTTCAAACGTTTCTGCTCGTACATCATTGGAATCCGACTTTGAAAACCGGAGTGATTTATGACATCTTTTCTTATACTACTTGAAACACTACAAGAACCTGAAATCTGGCTGCTTCGATCATCACCTTTTCGAACCGAACCATCATCAAAATCATCCAACTTTGAAACCGGACTGCTTCTGTTTAAACATTCCATAAACAATCTCCCAGCTCCCAACCCACAAGCAAAATTGAAATCCTCTGCTTTAAACAGAGACACTTCCCCCTTTTTTGATCCAATTTGAGCCCTAACCCTAACAACCCTTTTCTCAAATTCAGAATTACTAAAACCACCACCAGATTTACATGAAATTTGAGACAAACTTCTACAGGAATGTAAATTGGCACTCGAAATCGAAACAGAACTACTCGAAAACATCTCTCTTCTCGAAATCGAATCAACGAAAACTAAACAGATTCGCGCGTAAAGAGTACATACAGTTCTCGCTAGCATCTCCACAACTTTATCATAAGTTTGATTCCAAAGAGAAACATCTTTCAAGTGCCTCACATCTTGCTTCTGCCAAATCACCTTCTGTTCGAAAACCTTCAGGCTTTCTTCGTGCTGATTCTGCTGAAACTTATTCGAAGCAACCTCCAATTCATTCAAAACCTCCATTTCATTGTACAAGCTAGCTGTTGTATTAACATATCTCTCCATTTTCCTCACCATTGCATCCATATCCTTCACTAGAAACCCTAGCTCCCCTACATCAATCGCTCCACTAACTATATCTCCATAAACATGCTGAAACCCTAGCAGCTGCGGTACCGTACACTTCTTCCCGAGCCTGGAAACAACTCCGGCGATGAAATTCAAGTCGTCTAGCTTCTCCGATAGCGCAAGGTCTAGAAGATACGTTTCGTCAGACGAAACTAGGGTTTTAACGCCGTCGGATTTGAGAATCTCGTTTTTCAACCTGGAGATCTCGGAATTCGTTAGCGATTTGTGGAGGTGAACCGTTTTTGACATCACATTAGCAACTTCAAACGAGAGGATACCGATTGTTTCCGGTGATTTGTTACGGATCTCTTGCTTGTTTTTAGTTAGTTGTTTTGAAGACGGTTCCAATAGCAGAGCGTGCTTGAGATTCGAGCTCATTTGACTCCCTAATCTCACTAACCACGGCTCCGCCACCATTTCCGAATCTGTGAATTTGATTACGAAAATTGTTGGTGGATCTAGTCAGAGACTGATTAATTGCATTGCGCTGATTAGGAAATTGAGCAAGATATGGTGAATTTGATCGGTGGAGGAAGTGATTGGATTGGTTAGGGTTTGAGAGTTGAAGATGGAGGGAAAGATGGAGATTGATTTGGGGGTTATATTTGAACAGGGAAAATTGGCAGTTTGAATGAAGGTGATCATCTTGTATTATACTAACAAACAAAAAAGTACAAAATTATTTAGCAAAAAGTTCTTAAAAACATAAAACATTTAACTATTATTATTATTATTATTTAACCAAGAAACAAATACCTATAGAAACTCGTTGACGAGGCTCCAGAGGCAGTGCCCCTGAGAGCGGGTTTCAAGCGCAGAGCCCCTGGCTGGGGACCAGGTTAGCTTGAAATTTTTTATTTTGATAAACTGTTGCTATATTAAAAATTCATCAGAATTTTAATTTATAGAAATTTGTATTGAAATTTCGGTATTAAATTTGAAAATTAAATGCTCTCAAGTCGTTACAGCCCCCCAATTTTGAATACGAAAACTATGTTTGGTCATAATCTTTAACTGGTCCGCAAAATCAACACGGATTTCATATTCTCTTCTGAATTCAATTCTAGTTTTTATCCGACTGAAAATTTTGAGTAAACCATTAAATTATTTCAGTCTGAGAGTGATAGACGACTCTCAAAAAAAATCTAGAATTCAATACTAGAAAATTACAAAAATAAAGGTATAAGTTTTTTTAGGATACTCTTCAAGTAAAAAGATCACATGTTCAACAGAAATTATGTTTTATCTAAACTCTTTAGTTATTAGGGTGTTCATAACTTTCTGTGAATTTTTCAATGGTTACCAAAAAAATAATAATATAGACATAAAATTAAATAAAATCGAAACAAGTATTGATTAAGTTTAACCGGAGTTGCACATATATTTTTTTTTGAAAGGCGGAGTTACACATATTGATCTACAAAAAATAATAATTTGGTCTAAACTCGAACCAAACTGAATTCGATAAGACTCAAAAGTTTTGTTTAGGGTACAAAATCAGATCAAATTATATAAATGAAGGTGTTACATTACTAAAACCTCTAAACCCAAAACGTAAAGCTTTTAGGCGTATTTTACAAGTTCTTAAAGCATAACTTTTGTCTTACTTGATGGTAATTTTGTAATTTTATTAAAGTATAGCCACATTCTTTGTTGCTATGTCTTAAGTTTTTTAATAGTATTTTTGTTTTCACATTAATTTTATTTCACTTAAAACTTTTAAATTATGATTTTTAAAATATGACGTATAACAAAATTTCGAGTCTACCGTTCAGACGCGTTATAGCATAAAACTACATTTAAAGTGATTGTTGAAGTCGTATTAATGAGTAATTAGTCAAAAAAATAATAATTATGGTTATGATTACATTTTTAAAGTGATTACATGTACCAGACACGTTATAGCATAAAACTACATTTAAAGTGATTGTTGAAGTATTAATGAGTAATTAGTCAAAAAAATAATTATTATGGTTATGATTACATTTTTATTATGATTAAAATAATATAATTTGAAAAACAAAATGGGAAGTGTCGTAAAAGAAAGGTGATTATTGAACTAAATATAAAATTAATTAAATAAGATTATTTTTTTCTTTAGAACTATAAAAACTCATCTGAACCACGGTTTTATGCATATACATATATGTAAATGGTTTACTTACACCTAGACATTTAAGTATATAAATATTGTTTATACATCATTTACATATACGTAAATAATTAACTTATACATATGTATAATAAGGTTACATATATGCAACCGCTTAGTTCATTTTTCAAATGTGTATGTAATAATCTGTAATGGTTACATATTTTGACGTAAGTACTCTTAATTTAAATAAAAATAATAATTGGATGGTATGAGTTTTCGTAGTTCAAAAGAACCTTTAAAGTTGTGCGATAACCCGGATTCTATGTATATATATTTTTGCAAAGCACAATAATTATTTAAAAGATTACAACCAAACTTCCTTTCATATTAAAATGTATAAACGTCTTCGTATTTTATATCAACATAAAAAGTAATTATAAAGGGGAGAAAATAAAATAATGAAAAGTAAGAAATTGTATAAGAGACGCATTGGAGAGGTTGTGAAATGTAGAAGGTTATGCAATTTCAAAGTCAAAATTGTTGACTTTTCTTTTAATTTCTAGATTTTTTTGACTACTTGGATTGGATTAAGTCCAACCAACAATTCCTTTCTCACTTGCAAAATCCATCGATTCCTAATGAAATCGTTGTCCAAAAAGAAACAAAATTGTACTAACTTGGTGATCAAAAAGCTATAAATATTATTATTACAAATTTGTTAAATTTTAAAACTTTATTATGATAGAAGCTAATAGGTGGTTCAAATGTATATGATTGATCAAAAAACAAATGAACACAAATAAATGAACATAAATGAACGCTAATAAAAGAACATAAATGAACATATATGAACGAACATAAACGAACGTTTACGAACATAAATGAACGAACACGACAATAAAAGTTGTTCGTGTTCGTTCATTTATTAAATGAACGAACATAAACGAACTTCCCGCCAAACACTTTATGAACGTTCGGTTCATTTACAAGTCTACATGCTAAGCTTCAATCTCACCTCTCTCTCTCTCTCTCACACAGAGAGAGAGGCTAGGCTAGGCTTTTAAAAATAAGCAATTACTGACATGTATAAGTAAAATGCTATATTAGCTACCTTTTAAAAAAATAAGCAAAAATAACTAGGGCTGATAATTACTGACCTGTTTAGGACACGATTAAATATGTTTAGTAAAAAGTACACTATGCAATTTTACACAATTTCAAAACTAAGTAAAATTAGGAGTCTAGGCTCTATCATTTCTCTTTCTTGGTACATAAAGGATACAACTATCTTATAAACATGAGATACAAAGTAGTTAAACGAGTCGTATTCATGTTTGATACTTATGTTATTCGCGTCGCCCCTGGCATGTTTAGACACGAATTGACTTGTTTTGTTAGCCCTAAAAATAACAACAGAAATATACTACTAGCCCCATAGGAGGGTCCGATTGATTTCATTGATGGTTTTGTACTTTTTGTATTATTTCAAAATTAAAGGTGCAATAACTTTCAAATTAGTTGTGATATAATGGAATAGTGAAAGCTGGCTAATAAATGTCATAAATTTCTCAAGGCCCAAATTTATGACATGGTTTAATTAGGGTTTAGAATACAAATATATTATTATCCTTTTTTTGTGGAAGCTACTTTCCAAGCCAGCAGTAACCACTTTCTACTTGGTCTTTTTAATTTAATATAATGAAATGGGTCACACTCATATGTCACGGTTTAAAAAAAATGAAAGTAAACAATTTTCAGGTTTTTAGACCCTTTATAATTTTTTGTGCGTCCATAAGTAATCACTTTCAGGTTTTTAGACCCTTTATTGGGCGGCCTCATGGGTACATTGAAGCTCCTCGCATTAGGAGTGGCTGCCCGTTTAGAAGGGCATGAACATAATGGTCCTTATTAAACGGATTAAATCTAGCAAGAATCTTGAGGTATTTCTTTTTAGCTTTGGGTTTGAGAGTTAACCTTAAAAAAGTAGAACTTTTGGCATTGGTGTTTCCATGGAGCAGGAAGAAGATATGGCTCGAATTTAAGGATGCATTAAGGGGTTTTTCCTTTCATTTACTTAGGTTTGCCGGTGGGGGCGAACAAGAATTTAGCAAAAAATTGGAGCCCTATTGTCGAGAAGTTTAAAAGAAAGTTGTCGGTTTGGAAAGCTAACACTCTCTCCTTTGGAGGGAAACTTACTTTAATTCAATCGGTCCTGGGTAGCTTAGGTATATATTATCTGTCGTTATTTAAAGTTCCCGTGTAGGTCATTAAAGAACTAGAAGGCTGGAGACGTAGATTTTTATGGGGCGGCCTTGAGGATCCAAAAAGATATCTTAGGTTGCTTGGGATAAATTGTTAGCTCCAAAAGAGCTTGGCGTTTGGTTGGGAAATTGGGAACTTACAAGCGATGAACTTGGCGTTACTATCAAAATGGTTGTGGAGACCAAAAAATGAACCGAATGCCCTTTGTGTTCATTTAATGTCGTGTTTTCACAAGAAATGAAGACTGCTTTACGGTGAAGAAATCTATGGCCGGGTTTTGGAAGAACAGAATCAAGATTTGTGATGATCTAAATGACCTCAACATTGATTTTCTTGGTCTCATCAAATGTTCCATTGGGGGTGGTGAATCTACTTTGTTTTGGGGGAATTGTGGCTGCCTGAGCCCTGAGGTCAGGCTCAAAGACCTTTTTCTCAACTTATTCAAGCTGGAAAAACATAAAAGATGTCTAATTGGAAATACTGTACTAATTATTTCATGTTCTTTTAACCAAATTATTCCGCATTTAGATAAAAATGGATTACAAACGAACCCTCCTATGTTAAAGTTGGTTATAAAATTACCAAGTGCATAAAAACATGTAGACATTATTAACTTATCAAAGACGATGATATTAGGACTAAAAAAACATGTTAACAATAAGGATGAGGATGTACATTTCATTTAAAAACGTATGTTGGTTGGATTAGACATATATAGGTTTTAACTTTTTGCTAAGTTGAGAACGTGAAGGCATAATTGTCGTTTGGGGTCAAGCATACCGTCACTATTGAAACTTATAGTATTTAGGGTATAGTGAGCTCATGGACCCGTTTATCTCTACATATTGTAATACTATTGAATGAAATCAATCAAATAAGTCTTTTACCATCTTACAGTCACAAACATCATGCAACTTGTAACGGTAAGTAACTTGTGTGAGTCGTAAAATCATATTTATCGCCACTTACATGAATAGTTGCTCTAGATATTACGAACCAATCACGTGAAACAAATTAATGTTGTCGAGAGACGCATAACTTTAATCGCTTAGTGGCTTTCATGTCCGATATTGATTGAGCGGCCTCTCTACTCTCTAGAGACATATATGTGTATGTGTGTTTTCCAAGTCTAAATAGGTAAACCATAAATTAAACCACTCAAGTTAAACAGGTAAACCAGGTTGCAATTTAAACTAATTATATATAATTATATAATATTATCTGGTTTGCAAGACTGGCCATAATACACAATTAATCTGGAAAATAAAAGAATTAATTATAAAATCATTTACCGTTAGATCTAAAACCGATCAGTTCTACGAAACTACAAATCGAAAACACGTGTGATGTGATGTTGAAACCTTCAAAATCAGTACCAATCATCAACTTCTATCAACACTACTACCAGTACAAATCGACTGCAATAAAATCGGCGCCGGCTCATAAAAAAACGGAGCAGCCGGATGTTGCCACTTCTTATACACAACCGGAGCTTTTTCCGGCTCCGGCACAATCTTATTCTCACTATTAACACAGTTCCGTTTCACATCCGGCGACGTAGCTAACGGGGATAATAACGGAATCACAGCGTTCCACTGACTCGCCGGAGTTACCTGAATCGACGCCGGCGCCCTCCGCTGTAACCTACTGGATTGCCTCCTACGTTTCGCCGATTCGTCCGCCATAGCCGTAGATTAATCGATTATTCGATCGACAACAAATAGATTGAGATTATTGAATTGAGAACGGAGAGAATTGGATTCGATTGAGAGATTTGGGGATTAGGTTTTTAGATGGAAATTAATGGTTGAGATCTGTGGGCGATGTGTGTGTATATATATAGAAAGATGCGTGTGGTTAAACACGTTGAGTCAAAAGTTTATAAAATTTTAAAAGTAATAGTTTATTGATGATTCGGCTCGGCTTGTGCAAAAGTCGGTTTATATAATATTTGGTGCACGAGAAAGGAGTTGTGGTTTGACTGTTAGCTGGATCTAACAGCTTGGCGGCTTTAGCTGTAAACAGCTCAACCAATTCGTACGGGTTTTTACCCAATTATTGAATTGTTGAGATTCAGGAATGGTGGATACCTGGATTTTAAGATCCGGACGGACCGGTCAGTCGAACCGGGAGTTAAACTTCACATTGATTCATGTCAATAGATATTTGTTAAAGTGGTGAAGTTTTTTTTTTAAGTCAACTGGTCAAGGGTTCAAGCCTTGTCTATGACGGATTTAAAGTTAAGTGAACTAAAATGGGTATTGCTGTTAACAAAAAATAGACCGTTATGTGTTGGACTATATGGGTTTAGGGTTTCTCGGTTGAACTTGTAACTCGGGTGTAGTGGACGTAACAAATTTTAGGTTTTCTTTTTTCTTTCTTCATTTAACTTTTATTGTTCAGTCGACCAGTTTAGATTTTTTAGATTTCTAGTTCTGTGGTCTTTTATAGTCGAGTCGGTCATCGATCCGGTTCTAGGTTTGGGCCAATTAGATTTTATTTCTTTATTATTTCTCTTTTGTAAAAAAAATAAAAGGTTTTTTTTAGCTATCATGATTTAAATCCAAAATCTCTCATGTAATGAGCGAGCTTTCATAAGATTTTGATGACATTTTATCAACTGTTTGGAAAGAATACGAGGCTTTATCAACTTATTTGATTGCACGTTTAATTTTCTAATAATTTCATTTCCTTTTGATAACGTTCATTTGTTAATTTTATTTTAAACGGATTTCGTTGTTTTTTTTCAACGTTTTGATATTTATTTTTAATTAAAACGGAGTTGTATTAAAAATCAAGTTTTTTTTTGTATCGTAGCCTATAGCGTGTATCGTTATCGTTGTGGTACGTGATGAGACGAACCTATTATGAGCAAACAACGTTACTGTCGGTATTGGTATTATCGGAAACGATATCGGTATTCGATTTTATGGTTTTGAAGACTCGAACCGATGATAACCAAGCTCAAGGTTTGTTTAAGTATATAAATGAACTGAATAGAAAGAATAACAAAGGAAGGCACTTAGCCTGGTGGTAGTCGTGTTGTGCTTCCACCTGAAGAACACGGGTTCGAGTTCCCCTGCCCCTCCCCCTCCCCCAGCCAGTTCTTCAATATTTTATTTTTGTTTTTTCATTTTATTAATATTATTTTTACCGTTACGCCTGTATTTTGATTTAACTTTTATTAACAATTTTCTACAGAATTAAAAATTAATGATTAGAAATTAATATATTACCAGCTCATGTTTTTTTTTTGACGATAGATCTATCCTACTTCTACTCCTAAATTATATCAAATATTTTCTACATAATTAAAAATTAATGATTAGAAATTAATATATTACCGGCTCATGCTGAAGATAAGATATCTTCTACCTAGTCATATATCCTCCGGAGCTATCCTACTTCTACTCCTAAATTATATCAAATATTTTTTACATAATTAAAAATTAATGATTAGAAATTAATATATTACCGGCTCATGCTGAAGATAAGATATCTTCTACCTAGTCATATATCCTCCGAATCTTTGACTGCATATCAATAATCCAACGGCCATCATAGCATATTATTCACCCACCACCCACGTGTCACCAATCTGATGTCAGGCCTCATGTTACCGTTTGTTTAATGAGGAACGTGATGATTGGGACACGTGGCCCTCTTCCGAACCTCTCAATAAAAAAACTCATCTCAGTTTGTAACTATAACCATGTTCTACATGCAACTTAGTTCAATTATCACGTTCAAACGCACAACTCTGAATGAATACCCTAAATGTTTAACGGCTCTCTTCCCTTTTTTTCTCACGTGTACTTATACACGAAGCATATACCCATAAGGGGTACCCGATGGCTTTGCGACAGTGTACCCGAGGTACCCGCGCTAGCCGATAACCTTACCCGAGCTACACCCCACACTTCCTTACCTTTTCCTACTTTAAGTTTAGAATAGCTTTGATTTAATTTGGTTTAAAATATCTTTTTAAAATAAATAATCCTACAATTAAGGGCTTAAGAGTGTAAACGTTACAAGCTGCTTTTCAGGTCAGCTTACTAAAAGTTCGAATCAAAATGAACTTGAATCCGATATTCATACATCTAGTTAAAGCATACTCGGAAGTCTAAACGAACTTTTTATTTATATAGTTTTTATTTAATGTATTAGATATCTATATATATATTTATATAATAATATTTATTATATGTTAAATTACAAAAAAAGTAATTAAATAGTATATATTAATAAGCTAGTTGATTCTAAACGAAGTTTTACTTTAAAAAACTGTTCACGAATTGAATTCGAGCTTTAGATTTAAGGCTATAAACAAACCAGGCTTAAAACGTTTATAGGTTAAAGAAGTAGAACTCAAGCTCTATCAAGTAAAACAAGCTCAAACTCCATCACCCATTTACACCATTACATCTGTAGTGATCACTTTGATTCTAAAAAACAACTAACCAAACCAATAAGAAAAATCAACCACATCAACCTATTTCAACGGTTTTATAGTTTAAAAGTAGTGCTGTTAAAATTTTAAAATGATAAAGATATACATCTAATATTCGAAACAAAATTCATAACACCAAGCCATGAATCAAACCATATTATATCAAACCAGCCGATTAACAAAACACCTTAATGAAGAACAAAATTTACATTCCAAAAACATTAATTAAACCAAATGTATTTCCATTTCCCCAGACCCTACTAATAGCGTTAGCTATGTGTGGGATTATACTGGGTACGTTTGGTTTGGTTTGGTATTTCCATTTCCAAAAAGATCTTTATAAAAAGATTAAATCATCTAAAGAGCATCTTAAGTTCTTCAAGCCGAGCCGACCGGACTTCTTCATCAGTAAGAGCTCCAGCTATCATCCGCTGCTTCCTCGCCTGAACTTGTTGCATCCGTTCCTCCACTGTATCCTGTACATGATTTCAGCAAGAACAAAGTCAAAACTAAAATCAAACAAAAAGTCAAAATATTTTCAGACAGGTGGACAAAAAGACCCTAAAAAGTCAAAAATTGAAGGCGGTTGACCAGAAAAACTTTATTAATTAATGAAGTTTTGGAACAGTTGTTTAATTTTGTGATTGGAAATTTGGAATTGTTGACCCAGAAATATTCAAATACAATTAGCCAGATTTTCTATTTGTTAGGCAGAAAAATGAAAATGTCTTGAAAGTCTTTAAATTCCAGAACAAAAAAGTCAAACCTAGCAATAAGCAAAGTCTTTTACTAGAGTTTATAAAAAATTCAATGGAAATAAACATGGGTTTTATTCAAGTAAAACAAGAACAAAATATTCTAACCTTCACAATGAATCTTCTAACACAAACCGTTCGTTTCTGACCGATACGATGAATTCTCATTATGGCCTGTTCCTCAACTGCAGGATTCCACCATGGTTCCTACAAGAATTAGCACAGTAAAATGAATTTTGTAAGCAAATCAGGAAACAAATGAAGTTAAATAGAAAAGTAAAAAAAAATTAAAAAAAGTCAAAATGGTTGCATACCATGAGAAATACATTAGAAGCTGCAGTCAAATTCAAGCTGACACCACCTGCTTTTAAAGACATTAGCATCACCTGCAAGATGACATAATTTAGCTTTATAATCCATAACTAACTCAAAAGTCAAAATTCAATCTTTATTCACCAAGATTCCAACTTTACAAGGGTAAAACAGTCTTTTCACTGCAGTTTTGTAAAAATATTGCTTAAACTTTACAAAGGAACATTTATAGAAATTAACAGAAGTAAAACACTCTTTTCTTTATGTAAAGGCTACAAAAAGACTGTTTCTTACTAGTGATAAAAAAAACATACAAGGGTAAACCAGTCTTTTCACTATCCTTTTCATAATCTTTAGTATTGGATTGCAATTTGCAAAGAGACTGTTTCAACTTTGAATGACTAAATCCCAGTAATCAAACAATTTAATGGTCAGAAATTTGAAAAATAAAAATCTCACCATTTTATCAGTAGTTTCACTAAACTCCCTCAAAGTCTTTTCTCTATTCTTCTGTGACAAACTTCCATCAAATCTTAAAAACCCAATCTTTCTCCTTTTTAATGGAATCTCCAATAGATCCAAAAATGAAGTCCACTGACTGAAAACAATACTTTTCTCTCCACACCCTTTTCTCTTTATATTATCCAAACATTCCAATAACTTCGAAACTTTTGAAGATTCTTTCCAATTTTTCTCAACATCAACTCTAAACTTACTCTCAGACGGGCATGTAATAAGATCCATTTTTCTCAAATTTTGCCTACAAATCGGACATAACCCGTGAGACAGGCTTCTCAAGCTTGATAAAAGACACTCTCTACACATCCTACGTGCACATGGTGTAAGCATAGGGTCATCTGCAGATTCTAGACATATGGGGCACTCAGTGTTTTCGCCTTTTTTTAAATCATTGACAACTTCTTGTATGTAGGCTTTACTTGGATTTGGAGTTGATGAATCAAGATTATTATCAAGAAACCTTCTTGCAAGTTTGTTTAGATCCGAAAACTGTTGGGAATCACCTCGGCTGTAGACAATAAAAAAAACCCATGAAGTTTATATAATAAAAAGGTAAAAAAATGAATCCTTTACAGAGAATTGGATCTTGACCTCATAACAAGAAATGGGTGATTGCAGCATTGTCTTAATCTAAGTAGGAGCTCAAGTATATTAGCATAGTTGTGAAGAACTTTGCCTTGTGCTACAAACTGATCAAATTGAACCTGTTTTGAACAAAAAATGTATGAGATACTTGATCTGTAACAATAAAACAATCTGATTGAAATGATGAATGGAACTTACTTTAGATCTCTTGAAAAGGGCATCATAGAAATCATGTTCGGCTTCTGATTGTTCGCATTCAATAACTTGAATGTCAGTTGGCGGTAAAACAAGAATTGGCCTGGATCATATAAAAAGTTTGTATTAAATTATATATTTAAAAACATTAATCAGTTTAATGAAGATTGCATACACACCTTCCTTCTTTATCTTTTGTATCCTTTGTTCTTCTCAACATGAGTGGTCTTAGAATGGCTTTTACAGGCTTTAACCCTCGCTTATCACCGTTCTCATAAGGTTTCTGAATTAATTTATTCCACCTAAGGATCAAAAGAAAAAATAACTTAAATATCAAAGATGAAAAAGAAATCATAAATTAAGCACTGCCTCCTAAGCGGCAAAATCAAGATTTCTGATCAACATATGTACGTCCATAACACATTTTCTCCATAGATGCACAAGAATAATATTTTGTTTTCCTTTTTTATCCTAGGATAATATTCTTTTATAGTAAAAGAAAATTAAGGTAAGATCATCGATATCCCGATTACTTACCATGCCCAGTTGCACCATGGTTCAACATGCAAGAAACACAAAAGGCTGTATAGGTCTTCCAAATTGTTCTGCAGAAATTAATTTCGGTTCATATAAATGAAATAAATCTCTAAAATAATTAGACAAAAATGTGCTGGAGAGTGAGATTACCTGAAGAGGGGTACCTGTAAGACACCACCTGCAGTATGAGGATAACGCAAAGGCAGCTTGAGCACATTGGCTTTTTGAAGACTTGATTGTATGAGCTTCATCTAACACCACTCTATACCAATCTACTTTTTGAAAAATGCTATTTTCACCACACTGAAACAATACTTCACATAAACTATTAGATATAATAAGTGAATTCCAGAACTATTTTGATGAGTAAGATGGTGACTTACGCTTTTATAAGATGCAGATAAAGCACCATAAGTTGTCAAGACGACAGTAGGTTCAGCTATCACTTCTGGGTTAGTGCTTCTATCCCCACCATAATGAACAAAAACAGATAGACTATCTGATGCAGAATGGGTTTCAAGTTTATCTGATGCAGAATGGGTTTCAAGTTCATCCTTCATAAGAAAAAAAAAACAAATTACAAGTTGAAAAACATAAAAAAAAACAAATAAAGAAAAAAAGTGCATCTTTCATTTTACAAAATCTAAAATGACCAACCTTCCATTGGCTCAGCAAAGCCATAGGACAAACAATTAGTGTTCCACCTTGTGGTCTTCTAGAGAAATTTGTTTCATAACTATTTTTCTTTTTCATGGACACGTTTTCATCTTCGTTTTCACTGGTTCCTTTGTGTGGTCTTGCAAGGATTAATGAAATGGTCATCACAGTTTTACCAAGTCCCATAGCATCTGCTAATATCTGTTCAATTTGATGATATAAAGAGAAATTTTTTTTAACATATTTGATCAATAAATTATGAAAAAATGATTTTATAAAAAGTAGTAAACTTACTCCTCCCCTAGCCATTTGTGTTGCTTTAGGGAACTTGGTAGTTGCTTCCCCGGAGAAAATATTCACATAAATTGCAGTTGCCCTTCTGTTATAGTTCACAAAGAATAAAATGTTTATCAGAAAAATAAAATTTTATATCAAATTTTTCACCTTTAGAATCTGACATCAAAAACTAACAAACAATTAAATATCATACTCGTCACATATGCGATATGCTGCCCAACACGGGTGGAGCATTTCTTCTGCCTTTTCAACATCAACACCTTTTTCTGATTCTGTCATCCGATAGAGAGCCTGCTTTTGATATGGCCTTAAATCACATGTAAGTGTGATTGGAGGATCCATTTCTTATATAAAAGATTAGGCAATTATGGTCAACTTTGGTTAAAAAAAAGATTAATAATATTGACAATTGTTTTTTTCAATTACCTCTAGATTGTACATATCTGCAGCACCAAGAAGCTTGTTTAATGATGATTCAGTGAGAACTTGAGCATCTTTGTTGGGTTCCCTTTCGGCTTTTTACACTAGGCAGCACTGATGCAGCTTCATTTAAGTCATTCTGATAAAAGAATTTGACACACATTAAGTTCACAAAAGACGGTGATTAAAAATTGCAATAATCAGCTTGATGGTTACAATAGCAGAGTCTGAAGCTAGTATCATAGTGATCTTTTTCGAAACCTAAATAATCAAACTCAAATAGTTATACACAGAAGTAGATTACACAAGTGCTAAAACTAGGTCTCATTTTTAAATGCATATTAAAATAACCACACAATGAAAATAATAAACAGCTAAACATACCTCAAGAGTAAGTGCACGTTTACGAGAATCAAGCTCATCTGGTGTAAAACAACAACATTAGAACTTCATTAATAAAAAAAATCACTACTTTAAACCTTCTAGAAGTTAAATTTGAAAAAAAAAACAGATACCTTTTGAAATGGGCTCTTTTTCAACAAATTAAACAAGATTAAAAGAGGATAAATAGTAGTGTCAATGTTGGAGGGAGAATCCAACTTCCAGGAACAACTACCATCTTCAGTGAATATTGAATGATGAATATAAAAGCTGACAAACAAGATGAACAAAATTAAGATATAAGAACTATAATCATATGTCTACAATAAGAATATGGATGTGCATATTTCACCTAACATAGAGCATAATCTCTTGCATCATGCTGAGATTTGCTGGTGCAGCCACACATCTACCAAGAACCTTAACCTTTTTCGAATTAACAAGCGGAATAAACATTTTGACCACTCCATCGGAAGACGACCAATCTGAATCAAAAGAAGAACTATCAAGAATCTCTTAAAACCATACTTTTTTTCAAATAAAACCCTGATTGATGCATCATAAAACAGTGTTTTATTAAACATGTCAGACTAGAGACGACACAATTAGCACGGATATCAAACAAGAACATGTTTAGTTACTTAAACGGATTACACAACACGACATGTTTAACACGATAAAATATAACAAGTTTTAGTAACACGAATGACAAGACACAACCCATTAACAAATAGCACAATAAAGTTAAAGTCATCAAAAATTACAATAAATATAATTCTTAAAGAGCAATTAGATACATACTTAAAATAACCCTTAGAATTCTTAAAATAGCAATGCAAAACATTATAAAATTATATAGTTTTGATAAACGGGTTATAAAAGTATCATGTTAATAAACCATTTAACGCGATTTCTTAAACATGTTATTCATGTCATAATCAGGTTAGACGCGTTGGACCCGTTAAGACACAATTTTACATGTTTATGACCCGAACCCGTTTGACACAAACCCTAACCCGCTTAAAAAAACACACATTCTAGGTAGATTAAATAAATTATTACCTCTCCGGATCTTTTAGTAGAGAATCTATGATAGGGATTGAAACAGATGATTCAAACAATTAGTGATTAGATACAAGCAATTAAGAAGAAATCGGAACAATAGTAGGGTGTATTGATGGCCTTCAAACAGAAATTACAAAGAAACGATCTAGGGCTGTGCCTTCTCTCACTACCACAGGTAGGAGCCTAACAAACTCAATCCTCTCCCTCTAACATGCCTTCTTCTCTATTATTTATACTACCCCATATTACACTTTAGCCCTTTAAGACTACCTAAAACTCACTTCCCTCTCTTAGCTCATTCCCATCAATCTAACAATCCCAGAAGCAGCACTTACTATACAATATAGAGCTTTTGATAGAAAGGTTATATTTCATTGCTACAATACATGCCTTTATATAGGCCTTTACATAGTAGAGAGGAAGCATAGTTACAGGCAAAGATTAAGGTACAATAAAAGCTATACATTGACTAAATATTTTAGATCCTAAGTTTGAGCATTTTCCTTAATACGCCCCCGCAAGATGGAGGATCCGTCGGAGACTCCAATCTTGGAGCGATTGTGCAGAAATGGTGACCGTGATAGAGGCTTGGTTAACATATCAGCAAGTTGATCTTTGGAGTTGATGTGAAGAACACGGAGAAGTCCATTTGTAACTTGTTCCCGAACAAAATGATAATCAAGAGCAACATGCTTCATTCGTGAGTGATAAACTGGATTTGCACAAAGATATGTGGCACCTGTGTTGTCGCAAAACAGAGTCGGAGTTTCAGTGATAGTTATGCCAAGTTCCTTGAGCAGATGTTTGAGCCAGGTAAGTTCAGCAGCAGCATTGGCTAGTGCCTTGTACTCGGTTTCGGTGGAAGACCTAGATACCGTCTTTTGCCGCGTGGACCTCCATGAAACGATATTAGTGCCGAGGTATAGAAGATAAGTTGTGGTTGACCGACCTGCGTCATTTGTACCCCCCAGTCAGAATCCGAGAAAGCCGAGAGTGTGAGAGGAGAATTACGGTTGAGAAAGAGACCATGATGAATGGTGCCTTTGAGATAGCGAAGGACACGTTTGAGGGCTTGCCAATGGGCTTGACGTGGATTGTGCATGAATTGAGATAACTTGTTAATTGCAAAAGAGATGTCAGGACGGGTGAAGGCTAAATATTGGAGAGAACCAATGAGCTTGCGATACGGGGTAGCATCAACCGAGGGAGAGGGATCATTAGCACACAAACGGTCGGATGTACTAAGAGGAGTAGTGACATCTTTTGCGCCATCCATGTGGAATTGTTGCAAGATATCCTGAATGTATCGGTGTTGTGATAGAAAGAGCCCTGTGGGAGCGGGAATGACTTCTACACCTAAGAAATGGTGGAGCATCCCAAGGTCTTTGACAGAAAATTTGTTGCTCAAGGATCGGATAGTTTGATCAAGAAACTTGGGTTGATTTCCCGTGAGGACAATATCATCTACATAGACCATGAAGTAGCAAATAGTATTATGGTGATTGTAGATAAATAAAGATGCATCAGATAGGGATTTTTGAAAACCAAGATGAAGAAGAAAGTTTGTAAGTTCATTGTAGCAAGCTCGCGGAGCTTGTTTAAGGCCGTAAAGAGATTTTTTGAGTTTGCAAACATGGTTGAGGAATTGAGGATGAACATAACCCGGTGGTTGAGACATAAAGACCTCCTCATGAAGAGTGCCATGTAAGAAGGCGTTGTTGACATCAAGCTGGCGTAGTGGCCAATTCTTCGATAAAGCAATCGAAAGAATGGTGCGAATGGTGACGGGTTTCATGACAGGACTAAAGGTTTCAAAGTAGTCTTTCCCGTACTGTTGATGGAACCCTTTGGCAACTAAGCGAGCTTTGTATTTGTCAATGGAGCCATCGGGATTCCTTTTGATTCGAAATACCCATTTGCACCCGATTGGGGTGAGAGATGTGTTGGGAACGAGTTCCCACGTCCCGGTACGAAGAAGTGCATTAAATTCACTATCCATGGCCGCCCGCCACTGTTGATCCTTGAGAGCTTGGGTGTGAGAAGTCGGTTCAAGAGTGGGCGGTAAGGGGTGGATTGTAGTGGAGTTGACAATATTTGGATTGAAGTACTTGGAGTTGGGTTTGCGATTTCTTAGTGGTCGGGTGGTTGTGGGTAAGGATGAGGGATGCGAGGTGGATCGGGCTGGTGAAGGAGTTGAAGAGGAGACCGGTGTGGGTGAGGGAGTTGGTGCGGTTGGAGAGGTAGTGGGAGAGGAAGGAGTGGTGGAGCCGTTAGGGGAGGATTGGCTAGAAGGATTCGGTGAGTGGTTTGTGGGGGAGGGCACATGGGGAGTGTGAGATGGTGGTGGAATGATTGGAGTAGGCAAGTTAGAGGGTATTGGCTGGGTTTGTGGAGGTGAGAGATTGAGAATGGGAGGAGAGTTTGTGGAAAGAAACTTTTTGACAGAGGGGAGAGTGGTGTTGGTGATGGATGGTTGGTTGAAGGGGAAGACATGTTCAACAAATTCCACATGTCGAGAGTGATAAAGGCGATGAGACACGGGATCATAGCATTTATAAGCGGATTTTGAGGCAAAGTAGCCGAGGAAAATGCATTTGATGGATCGAGGATGAAGTTTGGAAGAGACATAGGGTCGGAGCCACGGAAAGCATAAACAACCGAATGGTTTTAATTTTGTGTAAGTGGGAGTGGTGTTGTATAGTCGATCAAAGGGAGATTGATGATCAAGTATTGGTGTGGGAAGCCGATTGATGAGGTAGACGGCGGTTTGAAAAGCATGGGTCCAGAACGGAAGAGGTAAATTGGCATGATGGAGAAGAGATAAACCGGTTTCAACAATGTGACGATGGCGTCGTTCAGCAACACCATTTTGCTTGGGAGTGTGTGGAGGAGTGGTGAAGTGTGAGATTCCATTTTGTTGAAGATATGGAATAAGACCGATGTACTCGCCTCCATTATCCGAGAAAAGTGAGATTAGAGGTGTGCAAAAAAAAATTTCAACCAAGGTTTTAAATTGTGGGAAAAGAGTGGAAACATCCGATTTCCGTTTTATTGGGTACAACCATGTATATTTTGAAAAATAATCAACAAATATGACATAATATGTGTAGCCATCATTTGATTGTTGAACCGGGCCCCAAACATCGGAATAAACTAGTTCTAAAGGTTTGGATACTTTGAACGAATTTGCACCAAAAGGCATTTTATGGCTTTTATTTAGAGAACAAGAAACACAATGAAAAGGGGCATTTGACATTTTATTACAATCAAGTCCTAAATAATTAAGTAAGCGTTTTAGAACTTTGATTGAGGGATGCCCAAACTTGTGATGCCATGAAAGAAGGGATTCGGGTTGCTTGATACTTGAGTTGATTTGCTTGGGATTGTGAGGAATGAAGCTAGGAGCGTAGTACACGTCATCGATGTTCACTCCCCGCATTAGACGCGCCCCCGTGCGAAGATCCTTAACAAAGAAATGAAAAGGAAAAAATTCAACCGAAACATTGTTAGTTTTGCAAAGCTTGGCAACGGAAACAAGATTATTACGTAAATGAGGAACAAGTAAGACATCTTGAAGCGTTAACGGACGGGAATTAGTGGGAATGGATGTGTGTCCTACATGAGAGATAGAGAGAGTATTACCATTTCCTAACACAATTTCGTCAGGCCCGCCATATTCTGAGAGGGAGTGTAAAAATGACCGGTCATATGAGGCATGATTTGATGCCCCACTGTCAAACATTGAAGGTGGTGTAAGCGACGAGCTTGCCAATGAGGTGTTGATTTTCGGGTTGGCATTTGGATGCGCTGAGGTGGAAATGTTGTGATCTTGTAAGAACCGTGTAAGTTTCCTGCAATCTTTAGTATCATGACCTGTAATATTGCAAAAATGACAAAAATAATTGTTTCTGTTAGTTCTAAAGGATGAAGCATTGCTGCTGTGTTGTTGGTATCGATTGGGTCTTGGCCCAAAGTTATTGGGCCTATGGGAGATGCGGGCTTCAGTGGGTCCATCACGTGAAACATTGTGTGGCCGAGAATAGGAGCCACTAGAGGTGCACAAATCGGTTTTTTTTTGGAACCGGATCCGGTTCGGATCCGGACCGGTTCCGTCAAAGTTGGTCAATAATCGGATCCATTAGAACCGGTTCCGGTTCGGATCCGGTTCCGGGTGTGGAGACTTGGAACCTATTGGGACCGGTTCGGATATTTAGAACCGGACCGGTTAAAAAAAACCGGTTCCACCGGTTCCGAAAAAAAAAAATTAACAAAGATACACTATAAAATACATGTTTTATTTATTTTGTAGATTTTTTTAAGTTATTTAACAATAGTTCGTACAAAAAAAATACAAAAAACATAATTGAATCACAAAGCATTAATTATTTATTATGTTTTCAATATTCTTCGTCGTAGTCTTTGTAACATCGGTTTTCATTCTTCTTCGCTTGAGATACGTTGGGCTTCATCGTAAGCTTGTTCTTCGTCCGAAAGTGGAGTCGCCGCCCCATGTTCTACTTCGAATTCATGTATTTCTTGTTCAACGTCAAGCTCGCCTTCTAGTTTTGCAACATGTTGTACACGTTCGGCGGCATCCAAATGGTCCTTCAAGCAAATACACATCTCCATAGATTCCGGTGTAAGCCTCGTTCTTCGAATAGATAAAACCCTGCCATTAAGAGAAAAAGCGGATTCCGAAGCTACCGTGGAAGCTTGGACGGTTAGTAGGTCACGGGCCATTGCGGCTAGAACGGGATATTGGGATTCCCTTCCTTGCCACCAACTCAAGATATCAAAGTTTTCAAACTCTTCGGATCTTAGAGTAGAAATAAAGTCGGTTGCTTGATATCTCCCAAGCTCGCTACTTGGTGTGGTTCCACGAGCTCGTTTAGTATTTTCGTTTCTTAAAGTGTTAAATAAATTTAGCATCGGGTTCCTTGAACTACTAGAAGTTGAACCCGAACCCATTGATTCACGTATGTTTGATGGATCACCACTTCCACCATATTTGCGTAAATAATAATCAAACATATTATTAAAAGCCGAATTGAAATCCCTTATTGCATTTGATTCAAAATTTGGGTCTTCCTCGAACATATTTAAATCATCCGATATTGATCCAATTAATGTTTCAACACCGGTTACATTAATCGTTGGGTTTAAGGCGGCCGAACATGTAACAACGGCCGGCATTTCTGAAAAATATTTTTTAAATTTAGCTTTCATAGGTTTTACCATTTTTTCAAAAATAGTGCCGTGATATTCAAACTCTTTTAATTTATTACATATTAAGTATAATTGTTGAAGTATTAGCGAAGACGTGGGATAATAAACTCCCGATAAACATGTAGTTGCATTTTTAAAAACCTCAAGCAAATTAGTTAGTTTCTCGATCATATCCCAACTTATATTATCAAATTTTTGTAAACAACGTTTCTTTTGCACAAGTTCATCATGGAAATGTTTTAAAGTAATTCTTTGCCTTAAGGCCGATTCAAACATTTTCCAAGTCGAGTTCCATCTAGTAGGTACGTCCCAATTCGGACCTAAAAAGATGGAATCCGTTTGTTGGCACAAGTTTCTATAGTTTATATATCTTTTTTTGCTTGTGCTAAAAACTTCACGTAACATCACTTTAAAATTTTCTTTTACGTCTCTTATTTCTTGGACGTTTAGACCGTCTTGCACAACCAAGTTAATGATGTGTGCAACACATCGACTATGAAAAAAAACACCGTTACAAGGCGGTTCATATTTTATTTTTAATTTTTCGACCGCGTTTGTGTTATTTGAAGCGTTATCAAAAGATATTGAAAATATTTTCGGTTGAATTTTATAAGTTTGAATTACCGAGTCTAAAATATAAAATAAGTTTTCACCGGTATGTGGATATCCAAAATAATCAAACGCAATCGTACGCTTCATCATTTGCCACGACTCCGGTTGAACCCAATGTGCGGTAACGCAAAGGTACGATTCGGGTAAACCATGTGGAGCGGACCAAACGTCCGTTGTTAAGTTAATGCCGGTATTTAATTTTTCAAAACCTAAAATTAATTCTTTTTTGGCTCTTTTCCACATTTTTAAACAATCTCTTCTCAAAGTAGAACGACTTACATTTGTGTAATTCGGTTGAAGCGTCTCTTGTATCATCCTCGTCAAGCGCGGATTATCAAAATGATCAAAAGGCAAGCCTTCTTGAATGACGAAATGTGCCATTCTCTCACGAACACTTTCGACATTGTATTGCCAAACTCCTCCATCCCTACCAATTTGAGTTTGATTTTCACCTTCTTGAGTGTGTCTTGCGTGACTAGCAATATGTTTCCTTAAACTGCTATTTCCCGCCGCAGCCAAAAGTTTACCACAACGTTTGCAACGAGCCTTTTGCGAGCCGTTCGACATTTCGCATAAATCGAAATAAGCCCATATTTCTTGGTTTCGGGAGCAAGGAAGTATTGACACAACCGTAACATCGCTAGTAGAACCACCAACCGAATTTTGAGTGCTTGCGGAAGCGGAAGCCATGAGAGCGTTTTTTTTTTTGCTTAACGTGAGCGTTTTGAGAGCGTTTTTGAGTTTTGAGAGCTAGAATGTTGTGGTGAACTAACACAAACACCCAATACCTATTTATACTAAATTTCAATCCTTAAAAACAAAAAAAAAAACAAAAAAACGGCCATAAAACGACTATATAGCCGTTTTTTTTTAACCCCAACGGCTAGAACCGGTTCCGAACCGGTTCCAAAATGTCCGAAAAAAAACCGGTTCCAAAAAATCCGATTTTTATCCGATTTTTAACCGGTCCGTCAAAAAACCCAGAACCGGTCCCGGAACCGGCGGTTCTCATAATATCCGGACCGGTTCTAAAAAAACCGGTTCTCACCGGATCCGGTTTCGGATAATCCATCGGATCGGTTCCGGTTCCGGTTCTTTTGTGCACCTCTAGGAGCCACGTCCCTGTGGCTGTCTTTGAGTCTGGTTCACTGTTGAAATTAGAGCAGGTGGTTTTCCTTCAAGCATCGTGCGTTCATGGTCTACAAGCTTTTCAAACAAATCAGAGAAGGAGATCGGGCTGTCCCTCATCTTCACAGCAGCCGTCACCTGCTTGTAGTCGTCTCCCAGATGGGTGATGATGTGAACGATTAGATCATCTTCATCAACCGGTTTCTGCGCTAGAGCTAGGTCGTCCGCAATTGCTTTCATTTCTCGAAGATAATCTGCAACAGGTTTGTTTCCCTTGGTAGTTGTTGCGAGCTTTGAACGGAGTGAAATAATACGGGATCGAGACACTCCGGCGAAACTTTCGGTGAGGCGTTTGAATAGCTCGAGGGAGGTGTCGGCGGAGGATACGATGGGTAAAATGGTGGCTGAGCAACTGCCAAGCAGAGCACCCAGAAGAATCTGGTCTTGTCGGAACCATAGCCGGTATGCGGGGTTGGTTTTTCCTTCAAGGATTTTTGGTGGTGGTTCGGTTAAGCCGTCTACAAACTGTTCTAGTTCGAGGCCGGTGAGGGTTGACAGGACCTGCTTCCGCCAGGCCGTGAAATTGTCGGAGGTGAGTTGGATTGGAAAGTGGGTATGAGTTGAAAGAGTGATCACGGATGTGGCCATGGCTGATTGGAATGAGAAAAGTTGTGGATCGAAGATGAACTCGGAGGAGCCTTTGTTATAGCTATGATACCATATACAATATAGAGCTTTTGATAGAAAGGTTATATTTCATTGCTACAATACATACCTTTATAGGCCTTTACATAGTAGAGAGGAAGCATAATTACAGGCGAAGATTAAGGTACAATAAAAGCTATACATTGACTAAATATTTTAGATCCTAAGTTTGAGCATTTTCCTTAATACTTACAGCCCTTGAACTCGCCCAATAACCACTTTTACTCCTTAAATCCCCTATAGGAAAAGCAAAATGAACAATCTCATTATCTTCCAGCTTCCGCCCCTTCGCAGTCGATAGCCCGGTAATCGCGTTCCTCCCCACCAACAACCAATCAACCTCTTCTTCAAAATCCCCATCCTCT
Source organism: Smallanthus sonchifolius (assembly GCA_023525975.1). Lineage (NCBI taxonomy): Eukaryota > Viridiplantae > Streptophyta > Magnoliopsida > Asterales > Asteraceae > Smallanthus > Smallanthus sonchifolius. Next base: position 2,481,255 of record CM042042.1, read on the forward strand.
AACCCTAACAAACTCACCTTCCTATCCTCAACAACTTTTTGCCCCTTTTTGCTTAAAACTGAACCGTAAACAGAAGAAGGCACCGATGAAATCGGCTTAACTAACTTCGGTTTTTGATCAATCGCGTTATACTCTCTCTTCACATAAACCGGTTTCGTTACATAACCGATTCCAGACTCATCGTTTTTTTCGGTTTTAACCGAAACGTCAGAAATAGAAATCGGTTCCACGTCAAGTACCGGTTCAGATTCATCAATCATCTCCTTCTTTACAAAATGGAAACAGTAGCATTAGGGGTGACCATCTGGTAGATTACCCGTAAATGTAATGGTAGTAGTGGCTCTACGATACAAATAATCTTTTTAAGCCAAAAAAAAAAATTAAATAAACTACTTCGGTTTATACTTTAGTATAAAATATAATTTATCAACTGTTGTGTATTTAGAGAGAATCAATAATATGTTAACTTTTTTTGTTAATATTAAATGTTTTCATGCTTCATAAAATTACTTTTTAGTCATTTATATATATATATATATTTTTTATAAAAAACCATAATTTTGATATTCACTTTATGTCACAAAATATGTTGATTCGTCCCTGATCAAGAAAGATTTGGATGAGTATTGATCAAGAAAGGAAGAAAACATGGTTTAAAGATGTCTTAGGAAAGAAGATTAAATAGGAGGATTTTATTTTATTTATTTTGCTTGTTTAATTTTATGTAGCTTCCTCGTACCATGTTATTAATTCGAGAATTATGCGATTCTTTTTAGTATAAACTAGTATTGAAATTTTGCATGTTGTGACGCGTTAAACCATAAAAATAGTTATTTCACATAAAAACTTCACATTTGAAAGAAACTAATGTTACATTGCTATTAACCAATCAGAAAAAAATTAATGTGGAAGTTTTAAAAGACAAAAATATAAAACTTTAATATAGAGAATAAAATTAGTAGGGAAACTAAAAAATTATATTATTAAGGAAGTAAAAAAGTATTTAAAAATATTTTTTAAAAAGGCTACAGTCAACCGCTAATCCGGAACTGGGGGTGAAGCCTATCCGGGCTCGCCCCTAAAGTTGTGCCACACGATACAGTTTAATTGGGCATTCCTAAACGTTGATGGTACCATTCCTGGAAAAGTATCCTCCTAGTTTATAAATTGTCCTCGTTTACTAAATAGTGTTTTTGAGAACTAAATTCCATTTATGTTATAGATCGTCTTTGTTATATTATTTAAATAACGCCTTTATAACTAAATTCTATTTATTTATTTATTAATAAACTAGGTTAAGAACCTGTGTATTACACGAGGTTGAGTACTAAAAAATATGTAATAAAAAAATATGTAATTACTTCTTATAATATCTTATAATAAGTAATTTCATACCCTCCTCCATTTTAAATTAAACATAGCATTTCACTTGTAAGTAGTGCAAAATGTAAAAACTAAATGTTGACATCTTGCAGATCATTTTGCAGTTACTAAGTAGTAAGTACAACTTCTCTAAATCAACCATAGACTTATAACTCTATTTAGGATTCAAGATATGAGTTTAAATGAACTGAATTGCATCTAACTGTGAAGCCTTTCATAGCTTCATCTGATTGGGCAACTGTAAATGCAGTAACACCTTTCTGTATAAAAAAAATAAGCACAAATTAGACGTGGATATTATTACTACTTAAAAAAATATTACTTTTAATTTAAACCTATATACATATGATTGTTATTAGCTTAATTAAATTTATAACTACAGAAGTAGGTATTAAATAGCAATATCATAAGAGAACTCAGATGTTTTAGAAGTGATAAGATTGTCCCTTTAGACAATTATAATTCAATTAATTAACTTACACATGGTAAATGACAATTTGATTACAAAGTTTCACAAATTGTATAGAAGTAGGTATCAAATAGCAAGATCATAAGAGAACTCATTGATTTAATAATTGATAAGAACTTTAAACAATTAGAATTCAATTAATTAACTTCCACATGACAAAGACAAATTTGATTACAAAGACTCAGAAGTTGAACTCAATTAGGTATTCAGTAACCAAAAACAATTAGCATATTCAACTAAGAATATTCCATTATCACTTAATGTTCCAAAAAACAAAGAAAAACAATAATAAATTTGAAAATTTATAGATCACAATTAAAATCCAGTTAATTATATTCTACTTGATAAGATGTATATTTTCACTTTTCTGAATATCTGAAATTCTACAGTTAAATCTTTCTTAATAGCATATTCAGCTAAAAAAAGATGTCAATTTTCATTTTTTGAATATCTAAAAACATACAGCGGGAAATTTATTATTTAGCATATTCAACTAAGAATATTACATACATTATCACTTCATGTCTCAAACAACAAATAAAAGCAGTAATGAACTTGAAAATTCATTGAGTACCTTGCACCAAGGCTCAATGACACATGTAAACACCATATGTTATCTTGAACTTTTGGAATTTATGCTTGTAGCTCCTAATTTCCTTTTGGAGAGGCTGTGCAACACCAACATGCAAATTAGATGATGCAAATTAGATGATCCAATATGTTTAAAGAAAAGTTCACTCAAATCATATCAAATATATCATATTGCTGCATACCTTGTTTAGAATTTGAGTAACATATTGTACTCTTAATTAACCATGGAGACAACAACTGATTAAATTACTATCTTCCTTTGTGTTGTAACCTACCATTGCACTCTTAACCATGGAGACACCAACTAATTACAATGCATCATCCTATTACAACAACAATAAGCTTAAAAGTCGGTAAATCCTTTAGTTCATATCAATTTCACAATTAAGAAACTAACACACTTGAACATCATTGGAATCAGGAGATTCAGTTCGACAAAAGGTCAAGCACTTTTTATTGAACATAATTAGCAAAACCTAAGAGGAGATTTAATTCGACAAACCGGGCTAGATTTGGAATCAAGGACTGCATCCAGCGACTTGATGACAATCCTGTTTGGTTATCCATGAAACACATGAAAGACCATTCTTTTATTTAAACAAACCTAATAAACAAACAAGTGTATGTATGTATTAGTGTGATAATCTACAGCCCTTCACAAAAGAACAATAGATTCATCAAAAGCCATAAGGAACCATTACATTAGTTCATGTTATTACTTTCTTGTTTATTTTCTGAACATATTAAAATCAAAGAATCATTAGGACATAAAAAGGTAAGAATGAATCTAAAGCAATTTCAACTTAATTGCTCATGAAGGCGTCACTTTTGGTTATGTTTTAAATCTAATGGGTCAAACAGGTAATTTAAAATTAGCTTACAAAAATGAGATCAAAGTGTATTTTTAACGAATAAAAGTTAAGATTATTACTGAAAAAAATACAAAAACATATTGTTTATATATATTTAAATTTTGAAATCATATCTAACACACTAATTATTTATAAATAAAGCTACAAAAAATTGGTCATAAAGTGTTTTGCTTGGCGGCCTGACCTATTTGACCTAATCCATTTTGGATTGCAGACCCATTTTCGTGACAAAAAAACATATGTTGTATATAATCATTTATGACATTCTCCTTATCCTCTTGCTCACAGGGTATCCAAATTGCATATCTAAGTGCTTCATATTCATCATAAAATGCATAGCTTATAAACCTCTTGTAATTGATTTACTATGTTGTAAAAAGAGCAACCCAAACAGCAATAAGAAGATTAACTATACTTCAAGAATCATCAATAGAAATTATGGTACGGTTTTGTGTGTGGCATAACCGAATTAACCGAACTAAATAGAGGAGAAAACTAACCTTTACCGGTGGTTGTAGGCAATTTTGTTGTTGAACAACACAAATAAAGTGATCTTTTCAGAATTTTGCAAATTTTCTTTTGTCATAGCTCAATTCACCATAAAGCATCCAGTCTTTTGGTTGGACTTGTATTTGCAATATTATGTACCTGCCAAGAACCCTCATATTTGAGCTTGGAATATTTTAGTTAACATTTAGTACTTAATAACCATATATTACATGTCCTTTTGAACTTATGGAACTTTAAAACCCATAAAAGAAAAGGTACCATTTGGCAACACTTTAAGTTTGTTTTTGTTTGAGTTGAGTTTTTTTTCAAATAAGCAAACTGACTAAAACGATTTTGATGCTCAGATAACTGGAAACAACTTAAAGAAAGTGTCAAGCATTCAATAAATTTTCAGTGAATTATCAGATAAATAAAATGACTTAAAGGATTGGGCAAAAGTGATACAAACCCAGATGCAATTTTAACCAACTTGCAAATTTACTATTGGTTGACTGTAACTATCTTAACACCCATAATGTGGATCTTTGTAGCAACAATAACATTGATTCAAAATGTCGGTAGAAACAATCAACTCTTTAAAACTCTTTTGCTCAACAACTTCGGCAAAAAAATGGCTTATTTGAAAAGGGGTAATCTTCAAAGAAACATATTTATTAAAGGACATTTTTTGTAGATTTCTTTAATCCTAAAATCATCAATAAGAACCAATCGTAATCCATGAAATTAGGGTTTACAACGAATAAAAACATCAAACATACAAAAAACACACCTATTGTGATGGATTTCATGCGATTAGGAAAGCCAGTCGGAGAAGAAAGATACAGCGATTTCGTGATATTATGATTAGAAATAACATACAGAAAAACATAAAAATATTAGTAAGCGAAGAAGGATTATGCGATTATAATCTGATGGAAGAGTAGCATACCGGTCGCTTGAAGATGAAGCTTGAATCTGAGGATGAAGACAGCGGCGAAATTTGGAAGGGGGAGAAATAGGGTTCCAAATGAAAGGCAGCACAAGGTGGATTACCCGTATCAATCAATGGGTCGGATTATTTAGATCCGCGTGTACCGTAACTAAATGTGTGGGAAAACGTAATTTCTAGTAGGGTAAGAAGAGGACACGTGTCTCAAAACATTTTTATTTATTAGTATAGATAGATTCAGACGTATTTTTAACAATAACTTTTACGGCAAAAATATAATCTAATCCTTTGTAGGTTAATTACTAATACCACTAGACTAATTTTATTGTAATAGTTACAATTTTTTTTTCAGTTTGGGGTCTTGTCTATAGCACAATGTTGGTTACATATGTAGCGAACAAAAGTTATATATGTAACACGAGGCGAATTGTCATAAATGAAGCAGAAGCTTAGTAAATAGGACAACCGAGTTGCAATCTCCGACAATAGAAGATAGGTGAAAGTAAATGGATTAAGAGTTGGACAAATGCAGACGGTGGTTCATGAATATAGTAAGAAACGAGAACTGGAGATCTAATTTATTACTAGACTAATTTATTGTAATAGTTACATTTTTTTTCTACATTCAATTTTTCACAAGAATATAATCTAATTATTACTAATATTATTGGCGATTGAATAGAATACTTTACCCTTTTTTTTCTTTTTTTTACTTAAAATTTTGTTTTTTTATAAATTTGACACAAAACTTTAATAGAGTAACTTTAATTCTTTTTTCCTCAAGTTTGATTTTCTATAAAATTACAACAAAAGTTCAGGTATTAGTAATAATTTTTTTTTTCTATAATATTTTTTGTTCATTAACTTTTTTAAACGGGATGCACGGTTTTTTTTTTTTACAAGTGATCCAAGTTTTTTTGTATTTTATTCTATAGTTAGTTTATGTTTAGACATAAGTTTAATTCCCGTAAACGAGCCAAACCGGTAACTATCAAACTTAACTCCCGCAACATAACAGGAATGAAAAAACTAATAAATTCAATTTTCAGAATGGAGGGTCGGCCAAAGGGAGCCAACCCTATAAATTCCCACAAATTATGTCAGCCATATGTCTTGATAGCCATACAGCACTCACCATTCAACGGGTGAGCGTGGCATATTTAGCCAACTGACCCTTTTAATTTTCGATTGCAACCCTCCTCATTCTTTTATACTCAACTCCACTCTACCAAATATTTACACCCCACCGATGTGGGACAACAAACTCAAAAACAAAATCATATTTTGCCTTTGTTTTCTTAATCCTATCATTCAATGGATCAAACTACAACCTCAATCTGCTCACTGTATCTCAAAATTAGTCGGAAAAAACCTGTTAGTAGTGTAAGATTAATAACATCAACGAAACAAACGCCTTTTTCAATTTTTAGGAGTTTATGTAACACATTGGTTGTGCTTGAAGATAATAAGAATCCTTGTATTTTCTGCCTCCTGCTATATGAATCCCATTTTGAATCCAATCTTCTCGATGTATCCAAGCATCGCGACCATAATCAATCACGCCCAGTATCTGCAGGGAATCAGTGACAATCGTTAGGGCTTTAGGTGCATTTGTTTGTGTGGGTCGAGCAAGTTGGGTAACGTATCAAAATGGATATTTTTTGACGTGGGTCGTGTTGTGTCGGCCCACGAACACTTTTTGTCCGGTTTTTTAGTAGATAATTATATAATTATTGTATTAAATATGATTTCAAATCATCCAGTAAAGTGATATAGGTATTACAGTTTGGGAGACCTTCAACATCTTTAACCCATTCGACCCGTTTCATTTTTAACATAACTTTTTAGTTCGACTAATTTAGGATACACCAGGATGCAAATCGATTCAAGAAAATCAAATTTTTTGGTTATAAACAGAAACGAAAAGAAGCTAGAATTGACTTACGGCCCCGCCTCGCCATGCCACAACCAATGGATTGGTCCTTGATTGCAACACCTATTCATGAAAGCCATATTTTGTATAAAAAATGACATAGCTTTATATAAATCAAAATCAAAATCTATACATCTGCAGAGCTTTAATTTATAGAGGAAACACAGTCCATCATAAATCACTGAAAGTGAAAACTTACCTCAACAGTATCAATTGCTTCATTTGAGGGAATAGCATGTAAAACTCTGCAAATAATAGTCAAGAAACATAATTCAACAATTTCTGTAAAATGGATTTAACTATACCTAATGGAGTTTTCTGTTGTTTTTTTTTTGTGTAAAATTATAATTAAACATTACATAGAAGCTGGTGAAGTATTAAGATCTAGATAAAAAAGAAAGCAATAATTCCAAACCTCTCTTCCACAGCTGAAATAAGACCACTTGTCAAAGCGACTCCACCAATCTACAATATTAAAAATCGTCATTTCTTCTAAGCTCATTGAAAATTAATTTTATTAAAATATTCTTAAATTACACTTGGAACTCACCAGCTGCATGTTACAGAACAGCTTTCTCTGTAAATCTATACGCCCTGTCGATCGGAGAGAAAGAAAAGTGAGCAGAAATATAACAAGATGCGACGAATATTAGCAGAATCAGTGGTTTATTACCTGTTGAAAGGATACTCTTTGTAATGGCTTCTGCAAGACTGATATTATCTTCTTTTTTCTGCTGATTTGACATATAAGGATAATTATCCCACATTTGTAAGGGATTATTCACGCCTGAATATAAGCCGTCTGATACATCAGGTCTCCTGGGGAAGTCGATATGCCAGGTGTCTTCTAGCATATCTTCATAATCTTTAAACCTAGACAAGAAATTTTTTGGATGAAGACGGTTAACATGGCAAAATGAACAGGTCGAGTGGGTTAGGTAACGCTCAAAACAAGTACTTTTTGTATGGGTCGCAACATGTTGACCGTTGACCCAAAACTCTTTTTGTCCGGAATTTTACTTTTTAAATAATCAGCATGTCAACTATGATTAGAAAACTATATTACTCTAATAATACCAATCTAACTTTTTGAGGTTAAAAAATGATTCCGGGGATTTTATGCGTTAAAAATAAACTTACATTTCGATCCATATGACCTGTTAGAAATACAGCACAACCAGAATTGACCCCAATAATAGTTTAACGGTTTGAAATTTCCATACTAGCTATTAATAATACAAAAATCACATTAAATAGTCGTTAGCACTCACCACGAACGAGGTGGTGGAGGATAGACATCTGGAACCAAAAGTGTAGGATAGAAAAGACCCATAGGCGCCACCTGTTCAATAGATTACGAAGAATTAGTTGAGGCTTAAGAGCCATAACTTTGTTAAACCTAAAATTCTATTCAAGAACCATCAATAGTCATGCATAAATAAGTTAAATCTTGCATATCGCATATTTTTCCAACTCCTACTGAAATGTTTTGATTTCTCATCATTATAATGGCAGGATGAGAAAATTAATAATGGTCAAGGTGTGTTCAAGATGATTCTTACTACTATGAACTTGATGCAAAATATTGCACATGAATCTTCTAAGAAAAAATAAGAAGAAAGAAACATGCAGAGTAGATATGAGCTACTACATGTCAAATAAATATAAGATTAAGATTATATTCCATACATTAAGAGAAGTTAGCCTTGTCTTATGAGATCCAGGTGGCAAGCCATCTTCATATGAATGAACCACCCCGATAGCTTCAACCTCCCCCTCCTGCAAAAGGGAAAAATATAAAGACAAAGGCTCATACTAATCTAGAAGTCAAAATTAAGAAACAAAACTTGCATAACTATTTTGTTTAAAAAGAATGTGTAAGTGCACATGTAATACTAAAGGACCTGATTTTTTTTTTCTAAATCGCTTTATTAAAATATAATAGATTAGTATTTTAGCAATACAGTTTTAAGGTTTGATAAAGCAATTATGTGATCTCACATAAATCTGGCAGTAAGATTCTTTGAGTCTATTCAGCATCAGCAGATCTATCGGTTTAGCAAGAGCATCTGTACGAATAGGTGGCCATGTCTGATGATGTCTCTGAGTCCACAAAAGGCATCTTGATACATCCTGACAAGATTAAATAAATCACTATGTATGATCGAGTCCATGTAAACACCTCCGACACAGAAAGAAAAAACTGTTTAGGAAGACCAGTGTCTGAATATGGAATTCACACCTCCCCGCCAAAACGTAATGTGATCTGTGTATGAGGAAGAGCAACTCCATCCTGACATGATTAATAAATATAAGACATCCATAAATAAATTGAAGTTCAAATAATTCATGATAATTTGATTGATGGTATACGTCATCTTATATAGAACTTGCAAATTTTGTAAGGAAAAAGGTACATCAAGACCACCTCGACACAAATAACTGAAGTGACCTGAGCACCAATATTCACAATACATGCTGTTGATAATCCGTTTCCAAACACTGCAGCCAGACCTTCCTGCATTTATAGGTATCTTGTTAGGTTACCATCTATGATATCATAATATTATAGTTTCAATGATTTATGTTTTATAATAACTAATACTTGCAATTTTCAAGAATACTGTTACAAGCAAAGAGTTCCATGTTGCTTGATTACTAAGACTATCGTATTCTCCATCGATCGTTTTTTACTTTGCATTTCAGGTAATTTGTTTTCATCTTACTTGGAAATAAAACATTATTTGACCAAACACTATTGGTTTATTTCAACTGTTTTCTCAGCACATTTTAACCTTGCATAATATAGAGTTCTCTCCTGGTGCAACCAACGTCTACGCTTGAAAAGTTGAAATGTAACATGTAAAAGAATACATAACATGAATTCTCACCTGATGGACTACTGCTGAACTAAACCTCAAGTCTCGTAATACGATAGATAATATTTCCTTGATTTCTGAATAAATATAAACCACGACATGAGTTAATTTGCATCCAGACGGTTGAAATAAAATAACAGCATAATCACCTCGATTATCAAATGTTTCAGGCACTACAATAAGAGCAGAATACATGTCCCTCTCACTGTGAGGAATATGTAGTTTATCGATCAATATCCAGTCCCAGATGGCTTGTAGATCTTCAAGTACCTGCAAAAAAATTGTAAAAAAATTCTTGAAAATCTTTCTTTAAAAGTATATGATCATACAGCCAGTCAAGACAAAACCAAAAAAACTAAATAAATGATTATTTTTTTCACTACAGAAATTGCTCATGGAATAGATGTGCAAAAAAATAAAGTACCTGTTGCATGGGATAATGTTGAGAAATATTAAGATGGCCTCTACGTATAGGACGTCTTAAACAATACGGTTCAGTGGGAGAAATACGCATAGCTTCTTCACCACATATATACTCTTTGTACTTGGATTCACTTGAGTGGGGCTTATCCCCACTGTTACTTTCCTGTGGGCTCGGGGACTCACTCGTTTCATGTTTATGTGATGAACTTTCTGTTACATTTGAACAGAATTAACTAAAGAAGGTATAGCAGGGAATAATAATCTGTTTTGTAAGTAAGAAGGTATCAAGTTGTAACTTTCAATCTAAAAGAGATAGGGAGTAGCATTTGTAAGTATCCTAATTGAATTAAGTGTGCTAAGAACAAATGGACTTTCAGAACATGCAAATTCAACAAGGGGTAGGCTTATGGTTAGGTTAACTAACCGAACTAACATAACATTTTAAGCAGAACTGCTTTTATTTCTTTACCTGGTTCCATAGATGAACCTGAGCTTGGACTTTTCTGGAACACATCAGTCCATGGAAACACAATCTCTTTCTTACTATTCTGTTGAGATAATACATCAACACGACCCATCTGTAAAATAATCAATTTCATTGTAAACTTTGACATAAAAATTTAAAAATGTTTGTTATACAAATCAAATACAATACTAGAGAAAATATATATAAAAAAAAGAATCACACACATGAAAAAACAATTTCATAATAAACATGCCTACCTTTCGTGGGTGAGAGTTGTTTACCACCTCTTCATCAAGAAATGGTATCTTCAATAAGGATGCAATCTACAATATTTCGAAAGAGAAAAAAGACATATTCAAGCACATGAATTGATATAAAGACAGGGACTGATAAATATCTATATCACTTACAATGTCATACGCTTTCTCCCTTTCTACATGTTGAGCTGTTGTGACTTGAGAATTTAGCATCTGTTAAATTCACAATAAAATCAACAAGAATTAAGTTGAAAGATTGGCATGATATAATCTTTGTTAGTTGCAAACCCTTGTTTTCTTCTACAAGTTATAATGATTGTCGCTCCTACAAAGACAACTTTGACAAAATGCATAAAGTCTACCTGATCTTGCACATTTCTTCTCGGTGATTGATTAGCTCCGGCAGTACGCCTTGCAATGCAATGAGGGATACTAAAGGGGGCATCCTGTTGAGCCAGCCCAATCCTCACATTTGCAGATCCTAAATGAAGCAAATTCAATAACATGAATAACTTCAACACTTGTCATCCCTCAAATCCATATAAATAAAGTAAATGAAACATTTAGGGCATGTTTTGTTGGCCGGAATTCATGGGAATTCCATGGAATTTAAATTCCATTCCTTTGCATGTTTGGTTGGCAAAGACGATGAATAATGAATTGGAATTAGAACTAATTCCCCAAATCCGATGGAATTCATAATTCCTCAGCATTTCAGATATTGACATAATAAACCTAGTTGTTTTTTATTTATATTTTGTTAAATTTAAAGGTAATTTTGTCATTTTAGGTATTTTTACATTCCAATTCCATCAACAAATTTATGAATTATCAAAGAAATCCTTTAAATTCCAATTTCAACACATTCTGCGAACCAAACGCCCCCCTTAGACTTCACATCACAAGTACAAGTAACATGTTTGGATCAATTTACACTACAAGTAGAATAACACAGTCCAAATCACTTTAGCATTCCAAAATTTCTAGCTAAAACATCCGAACTCAAAGTGCAATTATGAAGTTAAAAAATTAGGGTTTAGAAAGGCAACAACCTGGATTGATGACGACAAGATTAGAGCCGCGGTCGCCGAACAGGTGCGAAGGGATTACTGATTTGGAGTAATCCTGCATACAAACAACGAATTGAAATTGATGGATGACAGTAGATTGGAAACCTAAAATTATAATACATTATGAGGAATAATAATTGAAAATTTATAGAAAATGGTGCGTTCTTCTTTTACCATGGAGGATTAGAGTTAGCGAATACGAGCTATCAGCAGCCTGGGGTAGTAAATTGAAACGCTATGTGAACTTCTTTCCGGCGATCAACTTCCGTTTGGTTGCATACTGTTTTTTGAAAGCAAGCCATGGTAATCATGGGCATAGCATAGGGCTGTGCAATGGGTCCGACCCGACCCGACCCGACTCGGACCCTCCAGAATCGAATACCCTTTTATTGATGAAACTACGAACCACTAACCGAACATTATAAGCCTATGTGGTTCGGGTCCTTGAGGTTTCGGGTCCGCTTCATGGTTCTGATGGTCCAGAACCACAACTTGCTCACTCCTATCTGTGCAAAGGGTTGGAACCGACCCTCTAGAACCGAATACCCTTTTATCTATGAAACCGGGAACCACGAATCGGACCTTATAAGCATTTGTGGTTCGGGTCCTTGAGGTTCCGGGTCCGGTTCACGGTTTTGAGGGTCCAGAACCACAACTTGCTCACCCCTACATGGGCATGTGCAATGGTTTCACTAGAAATTTTACGTAATTACGTCTCGAATCAGTAACGTGTATAATGGTTTTACTATCCAAACACATATATCGAATATATAAAAAAATCATAAAATTGCATTGTAGATATAGATAACAATTTTTCATAAATTAAATAAAGTAAAGATTAATTTATAAAAATGTATTATTGAAAGAAGTTATGGCACATGTATTAAAATGAAAGAAATGATGACTCAACTTCAACACCTTTCTGGTAAGAGTTTCATAGGATTGGGTTCTCGTTGAGGATCGATAACGAATTTCAAGTTCGCGTCATGTTTGACATGTGTGTGTATGTGTCTCAAAACTGATATTGGGTTTGACCCACCAACCCCGTAAGACGATTCATTTAACACCCCTAAACGAATATGAGACACTAGTGAACCACATTTTAACGACACCCCTTTCCTCTTAACTAATTCATCATCCTCAAGTTCTAGCCCCACTCGTGAATGCCATCAAACACCTTATCACCTTATTTATGAGTGCAAGTCTTGTTGTTGGATAAGGTGGGAGGAGAGGATCTCACAAGTGTTTCTCGTTTGGGAACTCGTTGGGAAGCGATGGGTTGTAACTTGTAGAGGTGAGAGAGATGAGTGAACTATTTTAAATAGGAGCGGCATGTGGTCTAGGTATTTATTTTATAACTCATAATAGTTAATAACCACATGTAAGTTGTAATGTCTATTATATTAGAAATAAAAAAACGTTACAAAGTTGCAAAAACTTGTGGTTAGATCCATATTAAACATTATGTAGGTCATGGTATCAATATATATTAACGTGGTTATCCAAGTTCTATAAGTATTTAACATTTCAATTGCCATCATATTGTTTGTATCAATATTAAGAGCATGTAAATAGTGGCTTATATCTATTTGAAGATAATTCGTTAATGAAAAGAAACCCTCTCAAATTATATCGGTTCTATACTTCTCTTTGGCGTATGTTCTACAACTAGATGACATCGTCACGTGTTGTGACGGTTTTATACGTGGTTAAGTACGTAAAGAGAAGCGTTTGACGTTGTGGCAGCTCAGTTATGAATATCAAAATGTCAATACAAAAACATGTTGCAACGGTATATTCAGAAAACAATAAAAAAGTTACACTGCTGTAGAAATTAGCGTTGAGAAACATGAAAGCGAATATTTAAAAATTGATAAAAGAAATATTAAATAGTTTATAATGAAGTATCAATTAGTTAGTAATGAAGAAAAATATTTGTGGGCTCACATAATTGTGACACTGGCGTAACCAGTTACCTATTTAATCATTTATTAGGTATAGATTCCAATGATCTTTTGTTTAGAGCATGTGGTATACCCAAGTGAGTGAGGCTCAAGTGAGGGGAAAAGTGGTTGCCACGTGGCGCCACGTCATTTTCTTCATTTCTCACACCACACTCACTTGGCAAGGGAAATACCCAAGTGAGTGAGTGTTGTGTGAACATTAAATACATTTTGACCGTTTAAACAAAAAATCAACTCTCCATCCACGTGAAGATCTTCACATGTAGCTCACCCTCACTTGACGAGGGGGCGGTGTTACATAGGGGTTCACGGTGTGAGGGGGTCTCACTAGGGGTGTTCAAAACCGGATATCCGAAATTTCGGATAGTGGACTTTACTATCCGAATCCGTATCTGAAATTTCGGATATCCGAAATTCCCAAAATTTCGGATAAGGATTCGGATAGTAATTCGGATATCCGGAATCTGAAAAAAAAATGCAGAGCTAAAGCAAGAATCTGGAAACCAAGATACAAATTCTATAAAGAGGTTGAACATCAGGATTGAACTTAAAGCAATAATTTTATTTTGTATAATGAAGAGGTAACCAAACATGCTCAATTACTATCAATTTATCATCTATAAAGAGGTTGATTATGATCAAGACTGAACTTAAAGCAAGAATCTGGAAACCAAGATATAAATTATAAACCCTAAGTTATACACAGCATCATTTTTGCCAAGAATCAAACAAAAATTCCATGACAAAAACCAAAAATTTCAGTAAAGCTGAAGAATCCAGATTGAATTATCACAAAAATAAAAAATCAGTGGCGGAACGATTTTTATATTTCAATCACTGGAACAAAGAAGGGTGATTTCAATCGCTGGAACAAAGAACAGAACACTGAAGTCGTCGGCGGAACTAAGGGTGGCGGTAGTCTATGGGGGAACGAAGGGTGGCCGGTGGCGGAGTCGTCGCTCGTCGGGGTTGGATTGGAGTCGTAAGGCCAGGGGGTGAGTGGGGCTGCGCTAAATGCTGAATAGGGGTGGTTGGGGCTTTTACTCTTCCAGGGTTTGAAATATAAAATATAAATAATAAAATAAATAATTAAAAAAATATATATTTCGGATATCGGATATCTGAACTATCCAAAAATTTTCAATATTAATATCTGAATCCGAAAATTCAGATTCGAAATTTCAGATAATTCACGTTCGGTTCGGATTCAGATATTTTTGAACACCTGTAGGTCTCACGGCTACCTCTCACTTGACCATACCACTTGCTCTTATAATTATCAGACTTATGATGTTTTCAAAGTAATAATTATTGAATTACTACATAAATCTTGTAATAAGTAACGTTTCTAGTATTACATAACAAGTAACTGTAGAAGTATTTTTTTTTAAACGGCAATTTTTTTCTTAATTATATCACTAGTGAGACTTGAACCAGTGACTTTCAAACCTTAGGTGTTCCCAAAGGTTTTACGTTTACCTATATCATTGAGCCACCAACCCCTGTATGTAGAACTATTTTACTAGGCAAATCTTGTTTTAATATGCACAATTCGCATAGTCTTGTGGCATTGTATGTGTTATTTCATATGAAAAATGCATGGTTTTCTTGTTTTGGTATGACAGCAAATATATGAAAAGTTACATACATCGAATATAGATTGTGTACCTCACGATAAAACATTAATCTCAAGGATTAATTTTTTTTAAAAGAGCTAACTTACACCCTCCTAAATCTACATCTTCTGTCCACTAAACTTTATGTTTATATATCATGGTTATTTAATTAATTGACTTGACCGATTAAACCATTACGAGTCCATGATGATATGAAATATACCGAAGGTAATGTACACGTGATTAGGGGTGAGCATTAAACGGGCCAGACCCGTATAAAACATATGAGAACCTTAAACCTATCATCTCAATTTCTTATAATGTAAGTACGGTACTGTTTTAAGGCTCTATGATATAGTTTTAAACCGATCTGGGTCGGGTACAGTTCTAGAACCATGCAAAACCAACCAGAATCTTAAACCCGCATTGTCATAATTAGATATTTACACTTACAAAATAGTTACCTTAGAAGCTTATTTTATACGAGCTTTCTATTCATAATTCCTATGATGTAGATTACTATTATTAAAATTAAAAAGAATTAAGATTTAAAGTTTAAATATATATTTTTTTAATAAAATTAGAAATAAGGTAGCAATCAATCCCATTCCCATCAACTTGTTCGCATATCATACTACCTTCCTGTTCGCAAGACCTAATCTGTATGCACGCAACAACCATAATCCATACACACGCAACAACCATAATCCATACGCATGCAACAACCATCTAGTCTGCATCGGCGCAACTCGCGATACATCCCATTCACATCAATACGCGTGTAGCCATCCCATACTCAACCAACTTTAAACGGGTCTATACATGTACACATGTCCAAAACCATGAAGCCTTACCCGTAAACCCGCATGCCCATATACCTAGAGTACGGTTCACGGTTATGAGAATTAGCCTTAAATGGATCTAGGTCGAATCCGAGTCTGACCCGTATACACAGCCCTACACGTGATGTTCGCTCCCAAGGCATGTTAATTATTTTCCAACTAAAGTAGATGTTATCCCTTAATATTTTGAAAGATTGACATCCGTCAGTTAAGACAATATACATTATAACGAGATGGAGTGCTATCAACGTCGCACTTTTTCTCCTCATTGAGTTTTGTCCTATTGATTCTCTTATCAACATGACAACATAATTGTCATGAGGTATCAACCGACCTAAAGATGGTAACAATGTGTCAGATTATATTTGTTATGTAAGTAAAATACTACATTGTATGATTGTATAATATAATGTCTGAATGAGATACAAATGTTATAAATAGATTTTATTGTGGCGATCCAAATAAGCCCTATAAATAATAACTTATATTTATTTAAAGATTAGTCTGAAATAAATTCCTAAAAATCTCTATCTGTTATGTGTTTCTATATAGCATATTTGTTTAGAACGATAAACACACACTATCTAATCTTACTCTTAAATATACATCATTGTCTATCATCACAAGACTTGAACCTTTAATGGTATGAGGATGGACATCAGTAAATCACCACTTACATCGTTTTAATATCATTATGCTACAAGCGCTATGGTTTATATATGATATATGATGACAATAAAAAATAATGAAGGATGGTGTATTCATGTAAAGAGTTAATTACAGAAAAGTAACATGAACTAACGCCTCTTTAGTACTCAAATTTATTAATTTATGCAAACCACATGTTATGTATTATTTGTGTAATCAGCTCTCATGTAAATTAACCTATATAATAAGAATAACCATTCATAGAGTCCCAAATTCCAAGTAGATCAAACCAGTGTCATAAATAGCCTCCTCACAAGTCTGAAAACAACCCAACCACTTCGATTTCTCTCTTCATTCGAGTTCCGACCAGCGGCGGCGGCGGCACGGCAGCAGCGGCGGCGGCGGCCCTGATTCCCCTCTTTTAACAACACAATCACCATCAAATGGGCTTCTTCTCCTTCCTCGGAAGGCTCCTATTTGCTTCCCTCTTCATCCTCTCCGCCTGGCAAATGTACGTAATCCTTCTCTAGATCTACATCTTCATATACTCATTTACGCTCCAATTCGTAGCACCGTAACAATGTATCAGTTTACGAGTCCATAGATCTACAATTATCCTGATTTTCGACGTAATTTGTGCGAATTTGATGTTAATTTAGGCTGATTAGGTTTTATATACGGCGTTGATTGTTTGTTTGCCTTTTGATTTGATCTCGAAATGTTAGATCCAGATACGTTTGTATTGTTAACTCTTTTAAGATATCTAGGTTTTAATTTTGTAAAAGTTTTTTTTGAGTTTAGAGATTCATTTATGAAAGTGAAATTGGTTGTTTTCATTATCTACAAAGGAGTAATGATGTTGATATGAGTTCAAAAGGTTTTGTTGTTGATAACAAAATGAGAATAAGTATATTTGACATTACAATTTTTGGTTGAGTAGAGAATATTATACTAAGTTTTAAAGAGGATATATAAAATAATTTATGTTTTAGAAATTAACATATTTCTTGTCAGTTTAAAATGCTAAGTATTGTGTAAAAGCACCGGGGTAATATTTTGAAATTGAATCCATATCAATTATGCTATTTGGAGAGTAAGATACCATGCTAGAAAAGTAGAAATCCAAAACTAACCTAAGTGTCTTTAGTTAATCCAAAGACACAAGTTTTGAAGAATGTAAATATATTAAAACTCGATCTTTGATCAAAACTTAATATAAAGTTGTTTGAGTAAGAAAATTACTAAAAGCTTCAAATGTTTCTTTAAGCATTCCGCCGGTGACATCGGAGTTGAGGTTGAAAACAACAAGGGTCCCTTGGTTATCGTGAGCGGTGAACCGAGCCTAGACAGCACGACCATCGATGAGTCCAGGCACGGGTGGAGTGGAGGTGACGTAGCATCGGAAAACTACTATGCTACGTCACCTTCACTCTCTCCGCCCGCGCATGAACTCATCGATGGTTGTGCTGTTTGAGCTCGGTTCACCGCTGGCGACAACCAAGGGACCCTCGTTGTTTTCAACATCAACTCTGATGTCCCCGTAAGAATGCTTAAAAAACATTTGAATCTTTTGTTAATTCAATTAATAAAACGACTTTGGTGAAAGATCGAGTTTTAATATATGTACATTATTCAAAACTTGCGTCTTTGGATTAATTAATGACGCTTAGGTTAATTTTGGATTTCTAATTTTCTAGCCAATTAAAGCTGCAAGATATCTTACTCTCCATATGCATAATTGATATGGATTTCATTTCAAAATATTACCTTCAGATTCTATTTATAGTCACCACTCACCAGTGCTTTTACACAACACTTGGCATTTTAAACGAACAAGAATTAAGTTCATTTCTAAGTTATAAATATTTTATATGTCCTTTTTAAAACTTAGTATAATATTCTCTCCACCAAACAAAAAATTGTAATGTCAAATATATTTATTTTTATTTTGTTATCTTAAGGCATTCAAGATAATTGGTGAACAGCCAAGCTTTCATTTAATCCAAACCCTTTTTCATTTATCGATTTTATTATCATGTTGATTCCTTTTTAAACCTTTATCACCGGTTTACATTATTTCTAGCTGTTTTCACTCATGTACATTTGCATACTTGAAATACTCTGTTCATTCCAAACTGTTCTTCAAACTACACATAACCCAAAGTCTATCTTTCTTAGACTATTTCCTCATAAAATTTTCAGTTATTGTAGTTTTTGCTGCATTTTGAGTAACATGTTATTACCATGACTAAAGTTTAAACAAACGTCTTATGATATTTGGTATTTATACAATGGTCTATGATGCATTCCCCTAACTTCATATTGCAACTCTTTTATTGCAAAAGCACATTATCTCACACGCCGTTCCAAATACAATTTTTTCTTTAGAATATTTGAAACAAAAATACTTCGTATGGGAAGGTTTCATTTCAAAAATAAATTTTTACCTGTTAATGATTGTTACAAAAAATGACATGAGAGAGAGAGAGATAGTCATTCAGTACAAAACCATTGTTAGGTATAGAACTGTCGACACCACATAAACACCTGTACGTGTTGCTTTAACTATGCTATGTAAGATGGTTATGTAACCGCATAATCATCTCACTTTCTCTCTCCCATTATATACGGCCAACACTATGCATACGTGATTATAATTTGTAATGTTATCACAGTTCTCTACTCAAAATTGGTTCTTTATTGAACTCACCCCTCGCCCATCGCCCCTTATACATACACATTGGTTGTTATTGATGTTGCTTCAGATATTTGTGTAACATCTTGAAACACATCCATTGAAGTTTTGGCTATATGATATAAATCCTAGTGCCACTTGAAAGTGTATTGTTGATTCTAATGCTTGAAGACCATCTGTTTTTTCATCAATTAGGTTCAATGATTTTGGCGATGATGGTGGCCCTGCTGCAAACGAACTAGCTCCAAAAATTGCGTCTATTCAAAGATTTCTCGCCGCTAAGATTGGAGATGGAGTGCCAAAAATTGATGTGAGGCCAAATAGTTGACACTTAATTACTGTTTTAGGTTTTGTTTTCACATTATATGTTTTTGATTATTTTTTTCTAATTCCAATATACATATCAATGCAGGTTAAGCATGTTGTTTTGGGTTCAATGGCTCTTAAAGGTCTCGGTGGGATTTTATTCGTATTTGGCAGCACCACCGGTGCCTATTTGCTGGTAACTACTATATCCTTCTTTGTGCTATCTTCCCTCATTTTATCCAGTAATTTGCAGTCTCATTCTTAATGAAATGGGACCCACAAACGTCGTCTTATTTAAATGTGTAGCACTGAAATTTGATCAAAATATTTTTTATTTAAAATTAATACTCTCCTTTCCCTCATTTGCAGATGTATAACCTGCTACTTATGACTCCATTGCTACACGACTTCTATAACTATGAATCGGATGATTCGATATTTCACCCTCTTCTTGCCGATTTCGTGCAGGTTTGTTTTAAATTTATATAATTTTAAGATTTATTATGTTTATTTTATTTAAAGTTAATTGCACAAATGGCCCCTGTGGTTTAGTCAAATTGCACGTTTGGCCCCGAGGCTTTAAAAATTGCAAACTTAACCCAAACTTTTGTGATCTGGTTGCACCTTTAGTCTTTGACGTTAATACCAATTAGTTTTTAACAAAGAACTAGAATTAATCCCTGCGTGTTGCGGCGGTTTTTTTCTCCCTAAATACTATGTCACGGTCGATCGGTTTTGACTAATCGATTCTTACAAATTTCAAGACCCGCACGTTGAGGCGGCGTTGGTGTTCAACCGTGAAAAAAATAATGTCGAATAGTTAATAAAAATAAGTACAATTTCCCACGCATTATGACAGGGCGTAGATAATATTCGAAACTTTAGATTAAAAAAAAAGAAATCATTAAAAAAATTAACTTCGAAACAACCCTTTAAACGTAGATAAAAACACGTCCTAAAAATAACTTTAACACCCCGTAAAAGAATGTAATTTTTTTTACAAAGAAGAAAAAAGATTATAAGGAAAAAGTCCATAAAACACAAAAAATTAAAACTCATTGTTGTTCTCTGGATTAGAACCCAGGGTGTAGGCTTCACCCCCACAAACTCTTAACTACAAAACCAAGAGTCACACTGTTAAAGATACAAACCCATCAATATATAACAAAAAAGATAAATTAAAAAATCCAAAAAAAAAAAATAGAAATTCATGCATCACCAACTTGTAAGTTGTAACCAAAGTTTAAAAGGTGATACCAAATCCAGGGGCGAAGTTTACTTAGGGCCCCTGATTTTTCGCTCAGTAGTGTTAATTTATACGTACGTAATTGATTTTTTTTAGTTCCGCCCCCCCTGATAAGAAAAAAATCCCGGCCCCCTGTGTTTTTCCTCAAGGTTCGCCACTGACCAAATCCACAGTAACTTTTGTGAGTGCCCTAACATTTGCCTTTTAATATATATATAATTAGTCCATGTGTCATCCACGTGACTTACAATTGCAAACTTACCCTTAAAAATGAGTTAAAATCAGTAAAAATCTGTAAAAATTAGTGATTTTACAAATTTTTACTGATTTTAACTCATTTTTAGGGTTAAGTTTACAATCTTAAGTCACGTGGATGGCACTCGGGCTAATTATCCGTTAAAAACTAACTGGTATTTAACGTCAGAGACTAAAGGCGCAACCAGTCCACAAAAGTTTGGGCTAAGTTTGCAATTTTTAAAACCTAGGAGCCAAATGTGCAATTTGATCAAACCACGAGAGCCATTTGTGCAATTAACTCTTTTATTTATTATTAATAATTTTAACTGTCCTTCCACATTTGTTACAGAACATTGCACTGCTTGGTGCACTTGTGTTTTTTATTGGAATGAAGAATGTGCTTCCAAGGAAATCAATAAAGAAGAAGCCTTTAAAAACCAAGACAACTTAGATTCCTTGATTTTGGATTGTTGGATGCTTCAGATTCTTTCTAGAACGATTTTGGTTTGTAATTCTCTTTTGCTGGATGTATCTTGGGTTCCATTTACCTACTCTTAATTGGGTATTTTTCTTAACACGAGAAGATATTCGATAAATAAAAATTTTGTTCATTTTTGTTTCTATTTATTTTAACTTATAAATCAACTGTGATTTTTAAAGTTTTTTGGATTTTGGATAATGGGTTGTCCACAAATCACAATAGTATTAGTATGCAATGTAAAATGACTGGAAATGATTACCATTTTGACCGACAGGCGAGCGATATCGTCTATTATATCGTCTATTATCTGTTGTTACGGGTTCAGATTTCATTATAACGATAGTTTTCTCAGGTTAATAGTTTCAGTAGCATTTGAATGTAAGTATGTAACTGTAAATCTAGCTTTAGTTGCAT
Organism: Smallanthus sonchifolius; assembly: GCA_023525975.1. Lineage (NCBI taxonomy): Eukaryota > Viridiplantae > Streptophyta > Magnoliopsida > Asterales > Asteraceae > Smallanthus > Smallanthus sonchifolius. The sequence continues at coordinate 2,503,485 of CM042042.1, forward strand.
TCATACGTAACTGTAAAGTTATTGTTTTTCTTTTAAAGTAAAATTGTTAGGAATTTCCCATTAATCCTATGTTTAAAATGAAAATATTGAATGGTAATGTTTAGAGATCGCCAATGCAATGGACGTCACCCTCTCTCCTCCACGTTGGCGTTCCTGGATGGACACCTTCATTTCATACCTAAAGTTGCTTTTGTCAATCACGGCTTCTTTTTCGTTCTCACTTCACTGCATTGCTTAGATTTTCATCCTTCAAGACCACAAAGTCTAGGTTATCAAACCTTGAATATTTTAAGGTAAGGATGACTGACCGGTTGCCGGCCGATCATGGACCACAACTACTTAGGTAGTGACCGCCGAACATCATTTTGTTGTGATGGGTTCGGATCCTTTGCATGATTTAACGTGAGGAGCCACCTTTGATGGGCCTTTTATTTTGGTAGATTAAATGAGCCTTTTTGTATCGACTTCGCTTGCTTTGATGCTTGTTATGCTTAGGCTCTTCTGTCGGCTTTCATTGAAGTTCTAGAAAACATGCTTGAGTGTGATTTTATAAGGCGATAATTGGATGGTCATGTACTCATGTGCATTATTGCATTTGTGCATGTGTAGACTTGGGTCTTTCATTTGGGCCCTGTTGAGGCACCCTATGGGCCAATGCTAATAAGCTTGGCCGGCACTTAACGTGGCTAATTCAGTACATGAATGTCACGAGTCTATTGTCATGAAATGGAATCATTTTCGCATAGGCTAATTGTAGAGGGTTTTTTTGCTCCACAAGATAGTCAGAGCTAACATGTTTTTCATGAAAACGTGCAATCTCACTGCATAAAGGTATACGAAAAAAATGAACGAATACGAACAAAAAAATTTGTTCGAGTATATGTTCGTGTTCAGTTAAAATTAAATGAACGAATATCAGCTGTCCCCGTTTGTTCAGTTCATCTACAAACCTAATCAGTTTTTCATAAAAAACACGAGATCCCGAGAAATAATTAAAAAAAAAAAAAGATTGTTCCAAGAAAATAATTGTTAAAACTTAAAAGTTACTTGTAAAACTAATTTGGGCTACCCCTAACACGCCATACCAAACTATGGCCCAAAGTAAATCTGTTTCAAATCCCAGGGCATCGTTCGCAATAAAATTTTTTCATTCTTTCAAAGCTGCAAAAGCAATAACAGAACCATCAGCTTCGTCTCTGCAGCAACAATGGAGGAAGAACCTAAAGAGCAGAAGATTTCTAGAAATAAAGTAGCAGTGCTGCCATGGATGAGAAATCCAGTTGATGTTAGCTCGTTTAACAAGTGTCCCCTTGCTCAGCTCCCCTTTCTTCACCCTAGGTATCGATTTCTTCATGATTTCGTTCATGCCGTCTCAAATCTGGTTCCAATCTACAACATAAATCAACTGTTTTAAAAATTGAATTCAGTTAGCGGTTAATTCGAGATTTGGAACTCAAATTTGGATAACTCGGAGAGTAGGTTTTAGTTGTGGAATCTAATTTGTAGAATTCAAAACAATCAAATGTGCTGTTCATTCCTAAATCTGCTTGTTTTTATTAACCTAGATTATGATTTTCTTATTCAGTTACTCTCTTATGTGGTTAATATGTGTGTACATGTAATTGTATTAGTTGTGACACGTGTACAGATCTAGTTAGTTGTGGTAATTAAGTTTATTCTGCTAGGGATTTAAACGAACCGAACGTTCAACGAACCATTTGTGAGCTGTCCGGCGGGAAGGTCGTTTGTGTTCATTCGTTTAATAAATGAACGAACATGAACAAGGAATTCTATATTTCTATTCAATTAATTAAATGAACAGAGGCCGCGTTCATTCAGTTATGTTCGTGAACGTTCGGTAATGTGTTCGTGGAATTTCGTTCGTTTACGTTCATTTATGTTTGTTCATTGAAGGTTTTTTTATATATATTTTTTATTTTCTGTTATCACCCTAACTTACGTTTAAACTTTATGTATTTTCTAATTTTTAATATTTACTTTATATATGTTTATCTGTGTTCATTTATGTAATTATGTCAGTCTGCGTTCGTTTATGAAATTAACAAACGAACATGAACAAGTTTATTTCCTTGATGAACGAACACGAATAAGAAATTTCGTTTTGTTATATGTTCGTTAGTCCGGTAATTCTTAACAGACGAAAACGAACAATGTCTCGTTCGGTTCGTTTACAGCCCTAGTCTCTGCACATTGATGGGATTGGGAATTGATAAACATTTTGACTTTTTCTCTCTTCACAAACAAGAATACATTGTTGAACATTATTGTTTGTTTGAATTATGAACATTAGGCTGGAAGAGGCTTTGTGCAGTAGTGGAATTGATTCACTGTTTCCTGTTCAAGTGGCAGTTTGGCAAGAGACCATGGGGCCTGGCTCCTTTGAGAGAGATATTTGTGTCAATTCACCGACTGGAAGTGGCAAAACCCTAGCCTATGCACTGCCAATTGTTCAAATTCTTTCGACTCGTGCTGTCAAATGCCTTTGCGCATTAGTGGTTTTGCCAACTCGTGATTTAGCTTTGCAGGTTAGGCATATCATTCCTCAAGAACATCATAACATGCTATTAACTTGGTTTTAAAATGCGTGCATCTGTAAGGCATAATGCACACATAACAGGATGCGATGATGAGATCGCATCGCTGCAGTTGATGTGCATGTGATGCGGCTGATGTGTCATGCAGTCTGATGCAGCGCCTTATGCAGTTAACCAGTATTTGAACAAACTAGACCATCGGTTAAGTTTTTCAAATCTGATTGAACAAATATGACCATCGATTGAGCAATGGATTTGAGTATTTGAACAAACAAATTAGACCATTGATTAACAAATCTGACCAGAGATGATGAGAATATCTTATATTTTAGTGTTTCAAAGTTAACAAGTTAAAATACTATCTATAAATAATTATTTAGTTTTTTTTAAATGACGAATGCCTCGCATACGTGATGCCCTCGCTCGACACACACTTTTTAAAACCAAGCATGCTAATATGCAATCAAGACTGAATCAAGTGTTCCGATGTTGTTAGTATGCTGTTTCATCAATGTGAATTCTTAATTTCTTATGTTATTCTTCTTAGGTTAGGGATGTTTTTGCCACTATTGCACCTTCAGTGGGGTTGTCGGTTGGTTTGGCAGTTGGTCAATCATCAATAGCAGATGAAATTTCAATGCTAATTGAGAGACCAAAACTGGAGGCAGGCATGTGTTATGACCCTGACCCTGAATCGTGTTCTGTGGATTTGCAAAGTGCTGTAGATATATTAGTGGCAACACCTGGAAGGCTTATGGATCATATTAATAACACCAAGGGTTTTACACTTGAGCATCTTCGTTTCCTGGTATGTCATTTGTTGAGTATTTGTGGTTACTTAGAGTTTTGTTTTGAAATTTATGCTGATAGTTTTTGTAATTCAGGTAGTTGATGAAACTGATCGATTATTACGTGAGTCATATCAATCGTGGCTTCCTGCAGTGCTTCAATGTACCAGCTCTAGTGTTGATGGCAGCTTTGCTTATGTCAGCTCTTCACTTCCTTCTGGATTTGGTGTCTTAAAGACTATAAGAAGAATGTAAGTGCCAGTTTTTCTGTATTATGTTGTTAGGGTACTTGGACCTATACAATATAAATGTACAAGCGGTTTTTTTTCCTGGGCTGTGTCCGGTCTAAATTCCTGTCTCTTTAGTCCCGGTTAAGCCCAGAAGTTGCATATAAGTCCTAGTATTTGATCCAAAACCCTGGTTAGGCCCTGTTTAAAGGCCTGTTATTGGGCCGGTTAGACCCAAATGTCCGATCCTAAAATGCCCACCCCCCTAATCTCAGTATGTAAAATTGTTTTACCATGTAATATTAGATGTAATTTTCTGATTGAAATTAGTTTTACTTGTAATGTATTGTAAACACAAATTCATATATCTTTATGGTTTAGAAAACTAGTTTTGAACTGTTTTAAAATATATATATTTTTGTTTTTGATGAAGTTAAATTGTTTAAACTTTTATTTTTGAAAAATTTAGTAAATTATTTTGTTTTGATTTTAATGCCTTCGTGATTATAATTTGAATAAATAATTAGATACTTGGAAAAAAAATTAAAATAGGACTGGCTGGGACTGTTGGGCCCAAATCACTCCCTTTTCCAATTGAAGAACAGGGCTTACGCTACTTTTTTAGGACTGGCTTTGGTACACCTCTAGCAGTATATGAACTTTGTTCCTTCAATTGATCAATTGTGGAAATGGGAAGTGTCAAAGTGGGTTTGGGGGGGGGGGGGGGTCATGTGGCATTATTAGTTTGTAGCGAGGCAACTTTCATATAGTATTACATTAACTGTGCTTAGATTCAAATAAATTGTTACAGTGGTGTCGAGAGGGGATTTAAGAGCAAACCATACCCACGGCTTGTGAAGATGGTTCTATCTGCCACACTAACCCAAGATCCAAGCAAGCTTGCTCAACTTGATGTGCACCATCCATTGTTCTTGACATCCGGGAAGATACGTTACCAGCTTCCGGAACATTTGGCGTCCTTCAAATTGGTATGCTCCTCGTGACTAAATAGATATACAACATTCATCATATTTGTAATTAAAATATCTGTTGTAGGAGATGGTGTTTGAATGTGCTTTTTTAGCTGTACTGATGAGATAATTAGCTGGTTGAATGCTTTACCGTTTCTAGTAATTTGTGGGACCAAGAGATGAAGATAACTAAAATATCCATTTTTATACATTGTTGAAGTATTCATATTTGAAATATGACAACTAATTTTTTATTAGCTATTAAATATTCTTCTATAAATTATTGCGTTACGTTTTCTTATAAATCATCATATCTTATACCAATAGTTATTTTTTCAATAGTATTATTAACTATTTAACTCTGAAAAATTGGTGAAAAGGGGATAAATAAGTATTCTTAATATTTCTTTAATAATTTATCTCGCTGAAGCAGGTATGAAATCAATCACTATAATATGCAAGTTTTGTTATCCTATGCAGATATGTGAACCAAAGCTGAAGCCTTTGTACCTGGTTTCCCTATTACAAAGTTTACAAGGGGAGAAATGCATTGTTTTCACATCATCAGTCGAGTCAACTCACAGACTATGCACTTTACTTAAATTTTTTGGAGATTTAGGGATCAAGATTAAGGAGTATTCTGGTCATCAACATCAAACTCTTAGAAGGTGAGCTCAATTAGTCTATCCATTGTTCAATTTGTTTGTAATTTATACAAGAGAGTTTGTATGCCTTTTTTTTCTCTTTAAGCTGTGTTCATCAGGTGCGGCAATTCCTAACATACACAAAAATGATCTTGTTTTGGGTTATCATATTGAACCGTTGAATAAACGGGTGTTTAACCCGTTTAATTAAACATGTCTACCCATCAACCAATTAACTAAACATGTCGACCCGTCAACCCATTCAACTAAACAAGTCGACCCGTTATTACAACCCTCCAATGTTTACAACTTAACTACAACCCGTCAATCCGTTAATCTGTTTGACTTGTTTAAGATAAATGGGTTAAAGGGGTCATGTTTTGGTTACACGATTTTAAGTGGGTCCGGTTAGGGTTGTTGTCTTTGACACTAATAAATAACCGGGTCATGTTTGGGTTTAACAATTGATAATCAACCCGCCAACCCGACACGATTGACACCCCTAGACTTCATCATCCCTCATAATACAATACAATGGTTTCTCATCAAGTCTAACTAACTTAACCATTCACAAGTATCCGAGGTTAGATCTATGTAGTTCAACTATTCTGACCATGTATTTGATTTTGCAGCAAGACGTTGAGGGGATTCCGAGAAGGTGGAATACAAGTTGTTGTTTCTTCTGATGCAATGACACGTGGAATGGACGTTGAAGGGGTTAGAAATGTAATTAACTACGATAAACCTCCATACATTAAAACATATATTCATCGTGCTGGTCGCACTGCAAGAGCAGGGAATTATGGGCGCTGCTTCACCTTGTTACATGAAGATGAGGTATTGTTTTTCCATGCCTGAAAATAGCTTCTTCGCTTATTTATTGTATGAAATGTATCATGCACCGAGTCTCCTCAATCTCTGACCTTTTGGTCTTAATTGAAGAAAATGTTTTTGTTTGTTTTATATAAAATAGCCATCATGAACAAATTTACAAGGTTTTCATAATGATTTCTTTGTTTGTTGTATTTATCCCACTTTTGTACCTCTATAGGTCAAGCAATTCAAGAAGCTCTTGAAGAAAGCTGACATTGATTCTTGTCCTACACATACAGTTCCGTTGGATTCTGTACAGTCCCTCCGAACAACCTATGATGATGGTAACTCTTTTTCTATAAATTTATAAATTACAAGAGTTTTCGACATTTTCCATTCAACTATGTGTGCATATCCTCAAGTTGTTATACTTTGAATCCCAAAACATTTGACGCAAATTTCATGTTTGGACGTGTCCCAAATTAAACCCAAGGTTGCTTCTTTTTGAAAAAATTCAAGAAAAATTAACATGTTATGATAAATTGCAACTTTTCACATGTATTGCACGCAGTTTGGATCTCATTTAACTCTTTATTTTTCAAGTGTCTAAAATACCCTTTAACAATTTTTGTTACAATACAATACTGATCGGATGATTGTAAGTTGAAAACTTTCCAAGGCGAATGTTGTTATTTTGCACGGGACATCGTAGAAATGTGGTGATTTGACTTTTTGGGCACCGACACCGAAAAATTTCACATTTTTCAACCTCTTTATTCTGTATATTTACTTTTACCTTCGGTTCTCGAGTTTCACTTTCATGGGTATGTTTTAAAGACGTTATCTTAGCTCTAAACCTCGTTGTTTTATGCTGACTCAGCTTTGGAGAAACTAAAAGAGAGCGTTGAAATGGAAACATTCAAGAAACAGAAGATGGGATTCAAGTCTTTAAGCAAGAGGAAGCGCTGAATCATGCTAAATAATATTGTTGTATTTTTTCTTATTTGAATCAAATTATTAAATTTTGTTGTAGCAACAGTCTGCAGCTAATTAACTGCTTCAGTTTTGCAGTTCATAGAGAGCCAGGTGATCGATCAGTTTTGGTTGGTGTGTTACTTTACTATTGCAAGTAACATTTATTCCATTGGGGTTTAATTGCTTAAACATTTTACCTTTGTTTTTTTTTCATTACAATATATACAGAACAGTGGTTTATGAGACAAACCCCTACTTTTGGCCCGTTTCAAAATTACCCGTTTTGACCCATGATCAAAGTCGCCCAGTGAATATTTTCTTTAAAATGTCTAGAAAATCATGTTTGGGTTACTATAAACAAAACAAACAAACATACCAGGTAAAATCCCATTCAGAGAATAGGGTCTGGGGAGGGTGAGACGGCGGCAAACCTTACCTCCATCCCAAAGGATAGAGAGGCGTTTGGGTTATTATAACTGAAATTATATTGTTTCATACACGTTTTTGACAAACTATAATTTATATTAAAGTGTATACATGCAAGATTAGGTTAGAGGTAGGCAGTAGAACCGGATCCGATCCGATAGATTATCCGGAATCGGATTTTTTTGGAACCGGATCGGATATTTATGGAACTCCTGGATCTGGATCCGGTTGTATGGTTTTCCAAGGGACTGGACAAAATCGTATAAAAAAGATCCGGATAAAACCAGATATAGCCGTAGCTGGAAAAAAACTGATATATAGACGTTATATAGCCGGTTTTTTTAGTTTTTGGGGCTTGAAGCTTAGTATATAGGTATTGGGGAGGGGGGGGGGGGTATGGGTTAGTTCACAACAGTCTTCTAGCTCTCAAAACACAAAAACGCTCTCATGGCTTCCGCAAGTACCCAAAGTTTGGTTGGTGGTGGTGGTGGTGCATCTAGCGAGGCTGCCACGGTGGTGAGAGTACTTACTTGCAACCGAAACCAAGATGTAAGGGGTCATTTTGATTTATGTGAAATGTCGAATGGATCCCAAAGGGCTCGTTGTAAACGTTGTGATAAAATTTTGGGTAATAAATTAGGTATACTTAAAACTAGAACCTCCTTAATATTCAAGGGGGATGTCGTGGTAAGCATTTTGTCAGGTTTCATGGTTGAATCCAAATGAAAAGAGCATGTAGAAACTTTGTGTAGTCAGGTTTCATGGTAAACTAATCAACATAGTTGGTAGCGAAAAGGGTGTTTTATTTGATCCCATTACCAAAATATCTCATTTTTAAATACTTTTACTTTGTGGTTTAGCGACAAAATACTGCCACTAAAAGTGTTGGAAATCAATTTGATTAGCGACAATTTGAATATAATCTTAAAAGCTAGTCGCTAAATACTCTACTTGAATTTTAACTTCAAAGATTTTATGTTTTGGCCACTTTTCATGAAAATAATCATTTGATCATTCTCATCATAAAATATGTTTAGACCATAATTAAACCAGAACACTTAGGTATATATAAATTTTAATTCATGATTTATCAAACTTGAAGGCTAATATCTGTCGCTCCATTGTTGAAATTGACTATCACTAGGTGGTTAAAGCAGTTCAAGTTGTAGAAAATTGAAACACGTTAATAAGGTTTTTTAGTTTTATTGTTCTTTACTTCACGCATCTATTTTCTACAATGAAAACATCATTGTTGTTTACCTTTCGAATGACCCAATACAACATCAAACTTATTGAAATTGATATGAGTAAATTTTGAGTTATTTATAGTCTATCTAACTCTCAGTATTCTGCCTTCATCTCTTTAATGATACTCGTTCAAGTTTGAATGTGTGGAATCCTCTTGTTCCAACTTTAGATAATGATGATAGTTTATCTTGCCACACATGCTAGTTTTATTAGCCTAAATAACCCTAATGTTTTAGTGTTACCTAGTCTATTTATACATTTTTCATCTTATTTTTATGATTAATACATAGAAATATACGAAACCGAATTAAACCACGAAATATTGTATTGTATCTTATAAACTAGGGTTACAAGGGTCTTTATATATTGAGAACAATATTACGCTTCAATACCATCTAGTCTATTGCAAATATTCCCTGCAAGCTAAGCGCGTGGAGCGATTGTAACTTGAAATGTAAAGAGAATTATATATTTTTTTCTGACAAGATCCATCGGTTTGTGGTGGTGGGTGGTGGACTAAACCCTCATGAAGGTGGTTGTTTCTGCTCCGAAGTGGTGGAGGTGGACGGTCATGAGCGATTGAAAGGGATGGAGACAGGGTTTAGTTAGCCAGATCGAACACTTCAGTCCTGTAATCGATATCAGCTAAGGTTCCGGCAAGGCTCTGCATCCAACGCCTCCAATGTCCAAAATGTTACAACCATGGTTGATTTCAGAGAAGACGATGGTCAGGGATGGAGAAGAGGGGTTTCGAAGGAGACGATGTTCAGGACTTATGGGTTTAGGGTTCCGATAAGGGAGATGGTGAAGAAGGGGAGTAATAAAGAGGATTAGTCACAAAGAATTATAAAAGGACAAAAATGCCCCTGATCTAACGTTATTTTTTTAACTGAGTTAGTCACTTGGATGAAATTGACAAAAATTTGAAAAGTCATGGACGGAAAAACTAAAAAAACTTTTTTGATGAAAATGGATAAATTAACCAAACCACAGGGACTAAAATGACACTTTACTCTTTATTTTATCACATCCACATTTATTTTCTTATCTATACATAATCACTAAAGGAAAAGCTTCCTTAGCACATGAAACCAGCTTTTTCATAGTCGGATTCGTCGGTTGGACCGGAAACTGTCTACACGACCAGTCCAGTTAAGCACTCTTGAACCGTTTTCATTTGAGTCAGAGACGAAACGGAGTGTGGTTGAACTGAATTTTAAAACTTAATATTTTATATATTTTTGTTTTAACATCTCATTTACTAATCTATTTACTAGTTTAGACTCCATATTTGTCTATATTTTATAAACATTACAAGTTAAAACAGAACGATAACATATTGTAATATTTTGTTTTAGATTAGTTACATATGTAGGGTAGAGTTAATGAGAAGCCCCTATTTTTTTTAATAAAACCATAAAAACCAATCACAACCCTTGATCTTATTTGATCGATAGTTCATAACAGTTACTGATATTTTTTTTAAATAAGGAAATTTGTGGGTTTAATTAATACGTGCAGGGGTAAATTAGGGAAATCACAATTATTAATTTTGAAAACTGCCAATTTTATTACCAAAATCTCATGAGATCTCTTATACCCTTTTTCGTGTCTCACGGTTCTTAACAAAATCATACATCAAAATTATGCTATTTTATGTGTTTATTGAAAGAATCAACAAGAAAATAAACACACGGATTACGGATATATACATCTTTGGAGGAATCAGAAGAATATATACATGTAGCTCATGCATGTTTACATGTATATAGCTCTAATATGTTTACAATGTCTAATTTTGATCTAGATGCATTCATGTATATGCAAAATAATGAGTTACTATTAGACTAGAATACATGTCGGTTCATATTTGTAGTTATATTATAGACTAGGGTGTCCATTGTAATTATTGTATTTATAAATACTTTACATGAATGAGGAGGACAAGTTTTCCATTCTATTATGGTATCAGAGAAATAAACGCTCCGATTCACCTAAACCCTATTCTGGCCGCTAGTTCTTTTCTGTTTCAGCCACTAGTTCTTTTCTTTCTTCTCCGATCACAGCCTTCATCCTCCGATCACAGCCTCTTATCTTCTCCGATCACAACCTTCTCATGGATAAAATGCATCCAGCGATAACTGTTACCAGCATCTGTAACCTCATCCCCATTACTTTGGAGATGGAGAACATACAATATACTTCTTGGGTTGAGTTGTTCAATATTCATTGTCGGGCTTTTATTTTTTGATTTCCGGACCAGTCTAAGCATTCGTCACCCTCCTCCTTAGATTGAGGGGGTATATTAGTCTAGAATACATGTCGGTTCATATTTGTAATTATATTATAAACTACGGTGTCCATTGTAATTATTGCATTTATAAATACTTTGCATGAATGAGAAGGATGACAAGATTTCCATTGTATTAGTTACATATATGTAACTTAAGGAGTTTTTCGTGTTCTTCGCTTTTGATATCGAAAGAAAATTAATTGAGAGGATCTTCTTCATGTTATCCGCGTCCCGATCACCAACAAATCAAAACAATAGAATAATTCTAAAAATTAAAATGTAAAAATAGCTAACAATTCATGAACATGACAGCCTTGACCCATTAAACGAAATTATAAAAAAATAGTATAGTGGGATAATAGAGAATGATCGAACAACCCTTGAAATCACTACAGAAAGATAAAGAAATCATATCAATAATTGTTTTCTCCATATGAACTTGTTTCCACCACCGATAAACTCGTCTCCAAAATACGTTTTTCCTTATGAACTCATCTCCTTCACCGATTATAGGTGAATATCCGTATGTGGAATGTTTCAACATAGTGAAACCCGATTAAGAACGTGGAGTTTTCATGCCTTGTTCATTATTTTTTTAGAAATGAATAAAAAGATCTTCTTAACATGCTGATATTGGATCATAATCAGGGTTGTTAAGAAACCATTAAAATCAACTGAACCGTCAAAACCAAAGCAAGTTGGCCAGTTTGACATCGAAACAGTTTGGTTTTGACGGTTTGAAACATGAAACTGCTTTGTAAATCGAATAGGCCGTTTAACTATCATTGTGCGCGCGCATACACACACAATATATATATATATAGAACAAGTTTGAAATACACGGGCCCCATTCGTACGAAGCGTACAAAGGGATAGGAGTGTCGTGTGTTCCTTTTTATTTTTAGTGGAAATTTTATTTTGTCATTCTACCAGTTATTACGTATGCGTAATAAACCTCACACTTGCGTTATTACGTATGCGTAATAAACCTCATACAAATCAACATGCGTGATTACATATGCGTAATAAACCTCATACAAATCAACATGCGTGATTACATATGCGTAATAAGCATCAGACGTGCGTTATTACGTATGCGTAATAAACCTCAGACTTGAGTTATTACGTTTGCATAATAAACCTCATACAAATTAACAACCGTGAGCGTACAAATAATGGTGAATGTGTTTACATACTTGAATTTGATATGACAAATAAGGGTGAACGTGATTTTAGGGTTTGGTGAATGTGATTTCAGCTCGTCGACGACTTTTTTTTCCAGATATTGGTTTTGACGCATGTTGATAGAAAGTGACTTTAATACCCTTTTTTACCCGGACGCTTGTTTATTGTTTTCTAGATAATTACGTTTATGCCACCATATGATTTAAAGCCCTAGATCATATCAAATCAACGGTTAGGGAGCCTTCGTACGCTAAGGCCCTTTGTACAATAAACGACATATATATATATATATATCATATGTAGTTATGTATGTGTGTGTGTATATATATATAACACAATTATGAATCATATTTGTAATTTTAAAAACTTAATACAACTAATAATTTTTTAAAATATTGAAAATTTCAGTTAAAATTGAATGGCTAGACCATCAAACCAATAAAGCCAATTAGTTTGATTTGTCATTCTCAAAACACAGTTAGCGGATTCTACCCATAATTTTTATTATTACCATGGAACCGGATCATAAGCTACCAAAATTGGAAAACAATAATTTTAATTGTAGATTCCAAAAGTAACACATTTAATATAAGTAAAATCTTTCAATTATAAAAATGTTTAATGTATCCTACAATTTTTTAAAAACTATCATATTCCCAATGTATAGTGTAGTTGCGCCCACTTTCATTGAGAGGTGACATAGAAAGTGGTTACTACGTTCAAGATTTACTTTATCGTTATAGTTTATTTAAATATTTGGATAATATGTATATTTAAAAAATATAAGTATTATTTTTTCAAGAGTCTAATCGAAAATTATTTTTATATATTAAGTATCTTCATAAGATTTGTTTTTCACGTCTACCGTCTGTCGATGATGAAAACTCCAGACACAGTTGCTCTAAAACCGAATTGACAAGTCTTGTCGGTTAAACCGAACAACGTCGTTGTCTACTTGTCCCCAATTTAATTGCGAGCTAAGGATTCAGGTACAAGTTAGGGGCTGTTTGGCAACTTCTGAACCAGTAAGTGTTGAACCAGTAAGTGTTGAACCAGTAAGAGACTCTGAACCAGTTAAGTGCTGAACCATTAGTGTTGTTTGGTGGGGCCTCTGAATGACTGTGCAAAACGACTACTTTACCCCTCTGAACTATGTTTTTTCCACACCTTCTTGTTTCCAATTAATCCCAACCTTTTTTGTTGCCACTTCTTTAAACAATAAAAAAAACAGATTACCATAACTCAATCATCCACTCAATTAACTTCTAACTTTTAATTCAATGTCTTATATCTAACCAATCAACATATTAAATTGTAAAGAAAGAACAATAACAAGATTAGAATATCAAATCAAAGGGGTACTAGAACAAACAAAAACAATTTTCCTAGGTCTCTGTAACAAAGAACCAGAGAAATATGAAAAGAAACAGGGAGGTGCACCTGAGGTGAATTTTGTTCTTCCTTTTCAAATTGAATTTATTACTTTTTACTTTTTTTTTTCAAATATGAAAAGAAACAAAGACCTAAGGTTGAATCTAAAATTATGAAACTCGGATAAGAAAATCACACCTGAGGTGATTTTTGTTCTTCTCAACCAAACAATATTAATATGAAATCACATCTAGGGTTGAATCTAATATAAAAAACCAAACAACAAAAGGAAGTTGATTCCAAAATCACATCTATGGCCAAATAGCAAGCATACAAATAGAAATTAATAGGAAAAGAAACAGAGAAATATGTAAAGTGACATAGGGTTGAACGTACCTTGGTAATCTGTTGAGAGGACGAGTGGCAGCAGCAGCGGAGAGGGAAAGAGACGAGTGGTAGCAGGTGGAGAGGGAGAGAGACGAGTGGTAGCAGCAGCGGCTCCGACTGGTAGCAGCGGCGGCTCCGACTGGTAGCAGCGACGGCTCCGACTGGTAGCAGAAGGAGGGGAGTCGTGCGCAGAAGAAGGTGAGTCCTGTGCGCAGGTGGAGGCTCCCACTGGTAGCAGCGGCGTGCGCAGGTGGAGGCTCCCACCGGTAGCAGCGGCGTTTTTTGAGAAGATGGGCAAAGGGGGAAAATTAGGTTATTATTTCATTCAGAGAGTTTTAGTTGCTGAATGGTTAAGAGGCATTCTGAACCGTTAAGAGGTGATTTTTCAACGAATCAAACACCCACACCTCTGACCGATTCAGAGGTGGCCTCTTAATGGAACCATTAAGAGGCTACCAAACAGGGCCTTATTCAGACAACCTGATGAACACTCACTCATGGTTTTCTCCTTCCTTTGCTTGTCACTCGGGTTTTGAGCCCAGACCGACTAGTTGATCCTGTTAGATAAATTAATTGTCAGAACTACTCCTGTATCCAACCCGTTTTTTAAAACGTCATTATTTTGTGAATATTAATGAATATAATTTTTTTATTTTCAAGGTTTAAAGGATTATAATATCCAAAACAGATAAAATTGATTCTTTAAAACTTATATTTTGGATTTAAATTTGACATGATTTATTCGTGTAATAAGAAGACAAGACGCCATTAGTTAGCCTAGTGTTGGACACGACAAGAACCCGTTTGTTAAACATCCATTATCCCAACACATTACTGTATTATCATTTCTAGTCCTCACACTATTCTCTAACTTGCATTTCTACCACCATATAAAACTAATTTATGTAAAGCCTGTCAAGTAAGACCAAAATGTTCAGAAGAGTTTCAGTAGTAGCCATAAATTAAATATTTAAAACACAAGGACTGAAAATGCAATCTTTCATGTAGTTCAAGGGGTCATTTTGTATTTAGTCAAACTTAACAAACACACGCGCGCTTACTCAAAACATTACACCGAAGTGACAACCTCGTTAACTAAGAGCCACGTGCACTGGCGCGTGCGTGGCCTGATGTTTGTCATTGGTCCAGCTACGTGTATTCCCTATTGATGCCACGTGGCAAGATGCTATAGAAGGTGACCTTCACTTGTCATGAGGCCGCGCGTAGGATAAGTCGATAACATCAATGTTTCTCTTTTCCAAATAAGTGCGTCCAAGTATGAAGATAATAACACTTTGCCCCCTTCATGACCTTTTGATATGTCAAATTGTATCCTTTGACTATTGAGCTTGATATCTTGTACACATTTTCCCTTTGAAAGTAAGTTTAGAATTTTTTTTTGTAATATATATTATCTATAGATAGTTGTCACACGATAAATACTACTGATAACAAAAAAATTATGAATTATATTTTGTTGTTTAAAATATTGGATTTAAAGTAAAAAATAAGTTTTATTTTAGGACAACTTCAAATGAAATTAATACTTGAGATAGAAAAGAATTAAATATGAACGAACTCCTATAATAACTTTGTCTATTACTAATATTATAAATTAATTAGGCCTACTTAAGCAACTTAAAAAGTATCTTTCTACTATCGAATTTACTAGTTCTTTTCAAGAAAACACTAACATACAAGTAGTTTGTATCTACATATACAAGTGGGTGTAGTGGCGGAGCTTGGAAAAAAACGCAGGGGGAGCTATGATTTTTTTCCTATCAGAAGGACCGAAACTATAAAATTTTCGGGCGAATACAAATAAATTAACACTACTGAGCAAAAATCAGTCGAATACGTATATATTAACACTTCTAGACGAAAAATCAGGGGGGTCACGTGTCTCCCCGAACCCTCACTATCCTCCGCCCATGAGTGGGTGAAGTTTAAACATTCACCTCAATTAAAAAAGATTAACTAACATAAAAGCATGTCAAATAAATTGGACGGGTTAAAAATAGTCCATTGTATATTTATTATGTAGGAGCTTATGACAACCTATATCACTTATTTGAAAAAGTAGGATTATTAGTGAATGTTGTTTTCATACTAAATTAACATTTATAATAAAAAAGACTTTACAAAAGAACCTAACTTATTTTTAACTCATTACTTTAATTACCATTTTGACCCTAAAACCTTAGAACATGTGTTATACGTAGTGAATTGTGAGAAGTGAACATCACCACATAGATATAGTGAAGACTTACTCACTCAAGGGGTGTTATACTTAATGAATAACGAGTGAGATTAATTTATTTTTGATAACTAGTTATTAAAAAACAAATATATATAAACATAAAGAAAATATTAATTGAAATATCAATCGCCAAAATTGTGAAAACTGTTTACGACATCAAAAAATATTTTACTTTGAAAACAACTCCGTTTTCAATAAATTTTATATCCAAATGTTTAGAAAAATAATAAACCAAACATTTCATTTTTTAAAAAAGCTAACGAGTACACGCTATTTAAATGAAAAATCAAAATAAATGTTATATTAAAGTGTTAAAAAAACAAATTCATAGTTAGAAGCATTTCATTGGTTGATACTTGATAATTAACCCCACATTCATGACCTAATCCTTACACCTATTACAACCAACCAATGATTGTTTATTTTACATAATTTTTTAAAAATTTGGAATTGAGTCATACCATAGGGGAGTAAACCATCAATTTAAATACTCAAAACCCTCGATGTGATCAAAACACATAACCTCGAGGGACTAAAGTGTAACTCGTCCTTCAAAAGCGGTAGTTTCCCCAAAATTTAAATAGCACATCTCCCCCATCTCGTCTCCACGGTCGCCTCAGTTTCTCTCTCCGTCTCCGCCACTTTATACAATCCTAGAGAGTGAGAGAGAGCTTCAAGCTGCATCAATGGCGTTCTTATCCTTCATCGGCCGCGTTCTCTTCGTCTCCGTCTTCGTCTTCTCCGCTTGGCAAGAGTAAGATCAATTTCTCCTACTTCAGATCTATCTCATTTGAAAACAAACTGTTCCGTATGATTCGCCTTTTCGCTTTTGTTGTTTCGGATCTGAATTGTTCTACGTGTATTAAATGTGATTGTTGATCTATAATTGTGTTTGTTTACTTAACACTAGCTGTTATGGAGATTTATGATTTGATTTAGTTATTAGGTTTTTGTTTCTGGATGGAAGATAATTTGCTTACGAAGTGTTTGTAAGTATGCCTTAGGTTTGCTTGACTGTTTGGCTTAATTTTCGTTTTGAATTACAAAATTCAGAATCTAAATGCAGTTCCCCAGTCCTCCTGGGGTTTGACATTTGAATTGTTTATGACAGATCTTATTACAGTATTTAGAATGGAAGTTGTATGATTTGTGTTAAGATTTTTAGATCTTGAGAATTTGTTTTGAAATTGCCATAGGATAAGCTTGTGTATAAGGTAATGGTACTGTTTTATATGTTAGCTTGTACATCATTACTAGCTGGATAGGCTAACTCACACCACTAAACCAGTACATTACTACATTGGAGCAGTTTGTTTGTTATAAATTGTGAAGCTATGGTACTATTTCATTATGATAGTTTGGACTTCATTGCTATTCAAAGAGCAAGGATCTGTTGCTTTCGATTTGTCGATTGACATAACTAGTGATGTCATTACTTCACGAAGCTAATCTTGTACGTGTGCGCTAAAACAATGCAATTAGGAGTACAAACTCTTTTGTAGTTGATAATGCTCGTTTTGATTTTGGAAAAAGGATGCACAGTTGCATGCTTTTGCTTGATTATAAGCAGTCTATGTGTTGGTTCATGATGTAATTAATCTGTATGCATCGAAACTGCATTTCATAAGTGGGCCACAGTTTGTTTTCCACATTGATTTTTGTTGCAACTTGCATCTTTGGTTGTTGAAGATCTTGCAAGTTCCTCTAATTTCTCTTTGCAGTGGAAGATATAAACTGGAACTTGCTGTCTGTAAATTTTTTACAGGAAACTGATTATTTCAGCATTTTGAAATGATCCATGGTGTGCTCTACAGTTTTGAATATATATTTTCATCACCAATGTTGTGAATATTTCAGCCTTTTGAAATGATACATGATGTAGTTTATGAATATGAATTTATGTTTTCATCACTGTTGTTGTGAGTTTTAGTTTGCTTTAATACTAAAAGTACACGGTCCTCATCTAAAAGAAGCTTTCTTATGTGTCTTTGCTTCTATTGGATGTAGGTTTAATGATTTTGGAGTTGATGGTGGATCAGCAGCAAAAGCCTTTACACCAAAGTTCAATGTGCTTTCAAAGCATTTCACAACACATACAGGTTTCCAAGTGCCTGAATTTGAGGTATAATTAATTTCATATATTTTTTTTCACCAAGTCAAGATAATTTACCTCTATATATAACTTTAATCGTGTGGATTTTAAATGGTTATCATACAGATCAAGTTCTTGGTTGCTGGAGCTATAGCTCTTAAAGCCCTTGGAAGCTTCCTTTTTGTCTTTGGCAGTACCATCGGTGCTACACTCCTGGTTAGCAACTCCTGATTACAAAAACCAATTCCGTTTTTTTCATTTTCAAAATAAATTCTTTAACTTTTATATCTAACACCCGTTTTCAGATTCTGCACCAGCTGATTGCTACTCCCATCTTATACGACTTCTACAACTATGACATCGAGAAAAAAGAATTCCTTCAGCTTTTTATCAAATTCACACAGGTATATTTACACATGCATGCTTTTAGAAACCATTTACTTGATGATGGGTCGATTTGACCTGTTCTATAGCTTCTTTTCGCAACTCTTGAAAGTGTACTTATTGCTGGTTGGGTTTTGTAGAGTTTGGCGTTGTTGGGGGGACTTCTGTTCTTCGTTGGGATGAAGAATTCCATCCCGAGAAGATCAACAGCAAAAAAGGCTGCGAAAACTAAGACCATTTAAGAGAGATGGTGTTGTAAGGTTGCATCTTGGTTTTCTTATTTTTTATTTTTTATTTTCCTGAACCTTTGACATTTTGATGCAATCTTTTGTATGATGTCTGTCAAGGTTTTGTTGTTGTTTTGAGAGTTATGCTACATTCTTTAACTTGGATTTCTAGTTTAAGGATTCATCACTAATTTAAGTTATGCTATTATCTTTAGATTTAGTCTGATTGGTAATGTGGCAACAGACATGACTACTTATGGTGTGTTCAACTTGACCCAACGACGTTCGTCCCATAAAAATGTGTTTTGTGTTAGCCCATCATATGGTGTTCAACCCACAAATGTTTATGCACATAGCTTGATAGTTTTGCCATATTTGGAACAAAAATGTGATTTTAAGAAAAATGTGGGACACGACTATGTTTTACACATATTTGTGTGCCCTATTGGTTGAAAGAAAATTTTGAATAATCTAAGGATGCATTTGGTTAGCACATTGTTTTTAAAGGAATTGGAATTTCTCAAAGGAATTAGAATTTAAAGAAATTGGATTTGGAAGAATTTGAAACTTTTTATTTGAAAGAACTTGAGGGAATTAATTACAATTCCAATTTCATTTTTTTTTTCTAACCAAACACGTTAAGAATGGAATTTCAATTCCAATGAATTTTGCAAACCAAATACGTTATCAATATGATTCATTGATTCAGATTCCAATTTCATTGAATTTTCATGAATTTCTATGACCCAAACATGCTATAAAAAACTTGACTGTATTTATGATCATATGCTATCTTTTGTACGAAATTGAGATTTTGGCTATAAACCCATTAATACGCTTAATGAATTCCATGAGTCAATCGGGTCATCCAGCTACTTGTGTTAGACCCTTTTGATCGTAAATTACCAACAATCGCTTCCTAATTTCCAACTCGAAACTAGGTGGTCTTCACTCCAAACTCACCCCCTGATTTTCGACTTGAAACTAGGTGGTCTTCAACTCCAAGCTTGCTTCCTTGATCTTGATTCTCCCTCACGGCAATCATTACTCAATTATCCGCTTGATCACTGATTGTTTTAGCACGTTCAAGATTCATTTATTCAGATCTAACATAGATCTGATTTATGCAACACTGATGGCGGCGATGTTTACACAGATCGGGCCTTTGAATAACACCAGTGATGGGTAGCAATTTCTATCCAGATGCGGCGAACTTGAATCTCCCGGCTTTAGTTCCCTTATCCGGCTCCACCAAATTTGGTTCCTTGGTTCCCGGATTTGATAAACAAGATCGGCAGCGGCTTCTTGAAGCAATCGGTCGGCAGTCCCTAGATCTACCTCGGCGTCTTTGATCGGTCGGCCCTAGATCTCACTCGGTTAACTTCAATCGGCCCTAGATCTCTTCACGACGGCAACATGCTTCCATTCGGCGGCTAGATCTTGGTATCAATTCCGGGTACCTTGAGCTTTGTTCTCGATTCGACCAAGCTCTGATACCAATTCAAGGATTGAATTGATTTTAACTCAACCGAAACACACGATAACTGGAATAACTCTCCAATAACTTTATTATAATTGAAAAATATAACTCAAAAAACTGATTACAATAACTCTTTAACTCTCATAAACCCTAACCCGATGACATCTACTGATAGACTCACCCAAACTTGGTGAACAAGAAAACCTAACAACCCTAAATTGGTCACCAAGACATTACCAAATATAATTAAACCCTAATTGCAACCCCTTAAACTCATTAACACACTTAATAAATTCCATGAGTTCATCGGTTCGTCAACCTACTTGTGTTGGGCCCTTTTGATCGTAAATTACCATCACAATCACGTAGGCATTGCACATAGCCTAAATATAAACTAAGGTTGGTGAATCTTGTGAAAAAAATGTAGTTTATTCAAAATGAGTTAACATTATCTTATAAAAGTTCTACATACCCACTAGATGTATTGGATGATCTTAGTGTTTCTTTGTTAATTGGTGTTATTCTTAATAATTACAGGAAAAGAAGACATTACATCAGTATACCACTACATTTAGAAAACCTAAAAGTGGTCTTCATGTGCTACTGAAAAACAATACTTCAAAGAAAAAGTTGAGCCAATTGTGTGTGTACTACAAGTAAGTAGATATGCATCGTGCCATTTATAGTTATTTATAGGGCCGTCCCCGAGAAATTAAATATCCGGCTCGACATAAGAAAAATGCCCTCATTCCCCCTCAATATACACGTATATAAAAAAAATCAATAATACGACAAAGACAAATTACATATTATTGGGTAGGGTAATTGGGTTGGGTATAATTCAATCAATTGAATGGGATGGGCCATGTGATAAATGAATAAAGATCGGGTCATTTGGGTATTATTGGGTTGGGTATAACTATTAATTTGGTTATTATTGGGTTGAATTTCAATTTAAAAAAATTTGCCCCTAAGTTTTATAAAATTTTACAGATTTTATAAGTTATTTAAAAAAAAATTATAATATATATATAAATTAAAAAAAATATATGCCCCGCTTGTAAAATGCCCCGGTGCAACGACACCACCTGCACCACCCTCTAAGCTGCCCATGGTTATTTAGTTACCAGTGTTCCAAACATAGACCGGTCTCCAACTTCCTCAAGTTGTCATAAATAAAAAAAAACTACTTAACACACATCATGAAGAACTAATATCAACTACTTACGGTATTTGATCTATATGCTAGAGCAGACAAACTACAAGAAAAAGGGGCATAGTGGCGACACTATTAGCGGCGACATCAGGAAAGTCGTCGCTATTGGCTCTTGATCCGTGTACTATTTTTAATCGAAGATCTGACCGTTGATGGAAAGTTAATAAGACGGCTGGTGTTTTAAGGGCAATAGCGGGACACTATTAGCAGCGACATGTCGCCGCTAAAGCCTTTAAATCTTTCTAGCGGGGTATTTTCCCTCCATCAGACCTAATTTCACCACACTTCATCTTCCAAAATCAAAATCGATCTGACCTATTTTCCCTCCATCTGCTTTTGCTTCACATATTTTGCTTTTGTCCATTTGCTTTTGCTTCACAAATTTGGCTTCCGTCCATCTGCTCACACACACCGCCACCACCTGCAACCACCACCACCTCCACCAGAACCTGCGCGCTGCCACTGCCCACTGCTCGCCGACCACCTGCAACCGCTACCCCTGCTCGCCGACCACCTAAAAACACTACCCTCTCTTAAGGTATTAAAGCATATGTGTTTTTATTTAGATGGATTGTTTACAAACCTTCACTATTTCGATGAGGAATATCTTAGTTAACCCTTGGATATAATTGGATGGTGCTAATTTAGGGCTTTCTGTAATTTGATGACTTCTTGAGCAAGAATTGATTTTTCCCCAAATTTGTTATTTTATGTTCTCAATACATCGAGAAAGAGAGATATGGAATCAAATCAAGCAATGACCTTCAATGAGCCATCCATGGAGCATAGCATTAGCTTCGTTAAAGCCCTTCAGGTCAGATTTCAATTTTAGGCGATTCGCGGTCAAGATCACCTACTGATAGAAAGAAAGTGCAATGGATGGATAATTTAGGCAAACAACTTGTTGATATTAAAGAGTTTGAATCAAGGTTATGCCTTGTTTGGTTATATTTTTGTGAATGTGGGAACAATTTCCTATGGAAATTTGTATTATTTTTGCTTTTGATCGATCACCGAAACTTAGAAATCATTAGACTGTAGTATTAATAATAGGATAGATTGAGAAATGATTGAACAAAAAACAGATCATGATTCTTACCAAAGATCAAATGGAATTGAATTCTCTTTTGGGGATTAAATGGTTATTGGTTTGAAAATTGATTCTAGTAATATTTGCATGTTTTATGACACTAAGTTTAATCCTTCGTTTACTTCATTAAATTTGATATAATTATCGGGTGGTCTGCAAAGATCGAAGCTACATTTTTAGATTTTGTTTTGTAATTCTTTGAAGCTGGCTCTACCGTGTTCTTATGTAAGAATTTATGTTATTATTGAGCTTTCAGAACACTTTGTTCTACTACCACATTCGAGACTGGGTCTCATAATGAAAGTTATAGTAAAGTTTGTTATAGATCTAATTCACATGGGTTAAAAGGATTATGGATTTCATTAGGATTAATGATGTGATTTCCCCTTTTCAGGGTTACATGTTTCATGTTTACATCTGGTGAGATATATTGCGTTTTCTTTGAAAATATGTTGTTCTGACATTATTGATGACTGACATAATATTTTTTGGTGTTTTAAGCAACTTCTTACATGCCAAACATACACGGATAGAGAAGTTCTCATGCAACAATTGCTAGCCGTTGTATCACGGCATCACAAGCATTAGCGGCGACAAATGTCGCCACTATTGAGTGTATTTTTTGTAGTGAACCTTTTGACTCAGGAACGTCTTTGAGATTTCAGGTGTCCTACACGAGTACTAAAAAATGAGCCCTTATAATTTTTTTTCTAAATATCGATGATAATTGTAATAACAATAAACAAAAAAAAAACATTATTTATGTGCTTCTCAACAAAATTTTCATCTACTTATTTTGGTTATAATTAAAAAAAAATTATTTTTATATATATATACACAGATTTTTTTCCAAAATTTAGGCCCTCACGAAAACGGGCCCCAAAATTTGAAAAACAACGTATTCAAGGAAAATCGTTGACCAATTTGATTATCTTCGATTTCTTTGACTCCCTACTGGATTCAATCATGTTTGCATTGTTTGTGACATTTTTTTAGAACAGTTTTGACTATTTTGTGTTTTTAGTCATTAAGGAAAAGAAACTTTATTTTTTGTTACATTTAGTGGTGTTAAATATGAAAAAGTTACCAATACCACTTCAAATGTTGTATACAATGAAATATTTTTAAATTTGTAAATCATCATTGTAAGGTTTCATTTGACATGTAATTTAATGTATTGTAAAAAGTACACCATTTATGAATTGTATTTTTCATGTATTTTTTTGATGTTTTGATTACTTCTCATCCATATAATTTTAACATTTAATAAAATGAAAAAAAAATTACCAATACAATATCAAATTTGTATAAAAAAGATGTTAAGATATTTATAATTATAATCTTAATGATTTAACCCGTATAATACACGGGGTTAAAGCTAGTCTACACATAAAGGACATATATAAAAATCTAACGACATAAATTATTGAGATGCATACCTATGGCATAAACATAATCGTACAACACACTAGGTCCACACATGTAATGCGCATTTGCTATATTGATTGAGATGCATACTTGCACATGAAAGTTTAAAATAAATAAATGGTGTTTTAACGTTTATAATATAAATTAATAACGGCATAATACTTACCACTCTCTGATTAAAATTAAATAACAAAATGTGCAATTTCAATATTGTAACCCATCCTAAGACTATCAAACCATAATGGTCCATCGCACGTCTCCAAGTGGTCGGAAAAAAAAACTGGACCATTCCTAAACATGTTGTTGATCATAAAAGTGACATAAATAAATAAGAAAAAAATAGATCGAATTTTAATGTTTTCCATATCTTTTAACTCACAGCAATTCTAAAAAGCCTAACATAGTTAAACAAGCCATTACAATGACCCGATCATCCGAACGATCAAAACGACATAACAAGTCTACATTATCGATATCTTCTTCTAGACAAGACATAGTCGTGTTTACACCCGTATTTTCAAGCCACATTTAGTTAGGGGTGTCAATTTCTAACACGACCCGAACACGACACGAAAATAATCAGATTTTGAGCCGGGTTCGTATTAACCCGTTGATTAAGTATCTTGAAATCATATCTTGAAAAAACCTCTTTCACCATCATACGAAATATTATTATGAAATACTGTTTATGGGAACTTTATAGATTTACAGGTGACTAAGGGATTGAATTTGGTAATTGGTAGGTGAATTTGGTAATTGGTAGGTGAATTTGGAAAATATTTTGGTTTCTAGGTAATATGCTGGTTGGACAAGCTGATTCAATTACATCTGCTTCTTGTACGAGCAGATTCTACTCACATGAATTTCTTGAAATCCGCTTATCCAACCATCGGATTGGTTGAACCCGCTTGTCCAACCAGCAGATTACCTACAACCAGTATTTAAAATTCACCTACAAATTAAAATTAAAATTATGCTGGTTGGACAAGCTGATTCAATTACATCTGCTTCTTGCACGAGCAGATTCTACTCACATGAATTTCTTGAAATCCGCTTATCCAACCATCGGATTGGTTGAACCCGCTTGTCCAACCAGCAGATTACCTACAACCAGTATTTAAAATTCACCTACAAATTAAAATTAATTCCTTAAGTCCCCTGTAAAACAAAGAAAAAGCAGCTTTTGGTACAAAGCATTAGTTTAAGAACCAGTTCGGACAGACCAAAAACTAACTTAAAAGCACTATTCTCTGAACCAGACTGTCCGGTCGGACCGAGAACTGGCTACGTAACCGGTCCGAGTGAGTATTCTTAAACCGCTTTCATTTGAACCGTCAGATATTTTGAGATGATCCGGCTGAACAGGAACCAAGTGTGGGACTGGATTTTGAAAATATCTTTTAGAAGTTAAAACCACAGCTTGATTATTTGGGGCCATCGTTTCCATTTATAGCTCGACTCCTTACATATGATCACCATCACAAACATGGCTACCACAGCATCAATAGTCCCACCCTACGATCGAGCAACCGAACTCAAAACTTTCGATGAAACGAAATCAGGCGTCCAAGGCCTCGTGGATGCCGGTATCCAACAAGTCCCTCGCATATTCATCCATCCACATGATAACATTCCCAAAGTTTCCACCTCTTTCGAGCTTCCAGTCATAGACCTCGGATCCACCGATAGAGCATCGACAGTGGAGAAGATCCGTGCGGCCTCAGAGAACCTGGGGTTTTTTCAAGTGGTGAATCACGGAATCCCGTTGAGTGTCATGAACGAGACGCTTCAAGTCGTCCGTAGATTTTACGAACAAGATGCGGAGATAAAGAAACTGTTTTACACGAGGGACGAGTCTAGAACAGTGGTGTATAATAGCAATTTCTTTCTGTATCGTTCCCTTGTCGCAAACTAGAGAGACACTTTCTTTTCATTCATGGCCCCATCACCTCCGCCTCCGGAAGAATTACCGGAGGTTTGTAGAGACATCCAAATCGAGTACTCGTGTCAAGTGGTGAAACTAGGCGGCTTACTATTTGGATTGATCTCGGAGGCCTTAGGTCTAAAACCAAATCACTTGGGAGATCTGGATTGTGTCAAGGGGCTGTTATTCGTAGGCCATTCTTACCCTGCTTGTCCACAACCAGATCTAGCCATGGGTGTAGCCAAACACACAGACGACAGCTTCCTGACGGTGGTTCTACAAGACGAAATCGAAGGGCTGCAAATACTTCATCATAATCAATGGGTTGATGTTCCACCAACTCCTGGTGCGCTTGTGATCAATATCGATGATCTATTACAGGCAAGTTTCATTTCATTTTGATTCTGGAATGGGACGTTGTATTAAACGCACCCTGTTATTTTTATTTAATGTACCCCTTATACTAAATCAGTCATTTCATCTTTCTCTACTTTTATCAATAAGGGGTACTGTGGAACATGGGGTACGTTTACACTATCCGTTCTGGAAATTAAAAAACCAGGGTCTAACTTTGTTATGCTTCAGATGATATCGAATGACAAATTGAAGAGTGTGGAGCATAGAGTGGTGGTGAATGAGAAAGGACCGAGGGTGTCGGTGGCGTGTTTTTTCCGCAACTCCCCCCTAGCGTTGCCGACGAAGGTGTACGGACCAATCAAGGAGTTGGTTTCCGATGAGAACCCACCGAGGTACAGAGAAACAACCGTTGAAGAGTACATTCAGTATTCCTACTCTAAGGGCCTTGATGGTGCTCCTCGTTTATTTCATTTGAAGGTTTAAATCGTATCGTATTTAAAACCTCATAACTATATGTTTAGTTTCATAAACAGTATATTAGTATTTGTTCGTGATAGATGGCAGGCAAATTAAAAGATGAAATTACAAACGACATTTAATCTAAACATTCTGGAACGAGATACTTGGATCTTGAATTCTTCATCAAACGGAACCACAACATAAAGTTTATATTACACTATATATTATTTATGTATTATACTGTATTTGATATCTTATAGAATTATGAGATTGTATATAATTGTAATTCCTCCTTATATAAGGGGACTAGCTTAGACCCCGTGTATTACACAGGAGGTGAAAAATATCATACATACAATTCAAAAAATTATATATATATATTTTACAGGTGTAAAAATGTATTGCATATACTAAGGATAAAAAACAAAATTTAAAATATGTAAAATTTAATA
Organism: Smallanthus sonchifolius; assembly: GCA_023525975.1. Lineage (NCBI taxonomy): Eukaryota > Viridiplantae > Streptophyta > Magnoliopsida > Asterales > Asteraceae > Smallanthus > Smallanthus sonchifolius. The sequence goes on from CM042042.1 coordinate 2,530,737, forward strand.
TATAATTGGGTTTTGAAAATACGTTCATTATTATTTAATATAATTTGACTTTCATTACTACTTGATTGAAAATAAAAGTTAAATAATTAGATTTCAAAGTTTTTTATGATAAAAGATAATTTAAATAAATGAGTTTTATTAGTATAGTTAATATTTTCTTTAAATATATATTATTGTTAAAAGATGGAGGTGCATTTAATAAGAGAGAGAGGCGAGAAAAAATAATGAGGATGAATGTGGAGGCGACATGTGTTAAGAAAAACCTTTATTCATTAGATATATAGATTAGCTTTTCAGTAATACACACGAAATATTTTGATACCATAAATGCTTTTATGGTATTACAGCTAAATCTGTGAAACCCTAGCCTCCGCCCTCGCTACCATCGATATCCATACCATCGAGTCTTTTCTTCTTCGTGTTCTATGCTATGGCTGACACGAAGAGACCCAAGAACAAAGAGATCAAGGCACCGGGATTGCATCCCGCATACACGGTGACAAATATCAACAACAAAGTCTGTACCCTTGACGGATCAAAAGTCACATACTCTTCGTGGACAAAACTTTTGAGGCTTCATGCAATAGCTTATAAAGTTTTGAGTTAAATACGGTTTTAGTCCCCATGGTTTGACACAAATAACCATTTTCGTCCAAAAGTTTAAATTTGTCTTTTTTTAGTCCAATATTTTAAGTTTTGTATCAATTACAGTCCGATCCACTAACTCTATCCAAATTTTTTTTGTTTTTATTTTTTGCTAAGGGTATTATGGTCTTTTCAAATAAGTTAACAGAAAGATTTGGATGGAGTTAGTGGACCGGACTATAATCAATACAAAACATAAACTATTGGACCAAAAAAGTCAAATTTAAACTTTTAGACTAAAATGATTACTTTTGTCAAACTACATAAACTAAAACCGTATTTAACTCTAAAGTTTTTGATCATATAATGCCTTGGTCCAACAATGGATTAATTAGAGCACTTTGTCACATGACTTATTGGTACGGGTTCTAGAAACCGATATCACGGCCCCTGTTGCGTGGGTGAAGATACAAAATATTTTTCTAAACAACAAAGGTTAAAGAACTTGCCGCATGTTCGTCCATGGAGGACTATTGTCAACTACTTAAAGAACTTGCCGCTATACCCGAACCGACCGTGAACCGGTTTAGACCAAACCGATTTTAAACTGGTTCAAACCGCCGCTTTGAAACCGGTTTAACCCGAACCGAATCGGTAAAAAACCCCTTAATAACTGTTTTCAAACCGGTCAAACCCAGTCAACGCCCCCTCTCAAACCGGTTTCAAACCGGCCCGGTTTGAACCAGTTCGGGTTAAAAAACCGTTATGTGCACCAGGTTCATGCCACCTAGGATAGTTACGTGAATGCTATTCACGTAACACTTGTAAACCATCATCCTCAAGAATCAGTCCTAGAAACCATTAACCAATCAGTCCTAAAAAATATTCACTTCTGTTGCAGGTAATGAAGTTTGAGAAACTACAATTGACTTGTTAACAATTGTGATTATTTTTGCATGCCATTGCAGCCCTTTATGTGTTGATAATTCTAATCATATTCCAGCTCAACATAATAGTAATGTGAAATACAAAAAGAAAACAAAAAAAAAATCAATATGTAAGCAAAATCAGTCACGTAATTTAATAACAGAAGTACTTCCTGTGTCTACGAGGATGCAGGGGATATGAGAGATGCGGGACCAATAGGAGCCTTTTCTACTGCACCTTCCTCCTAGATTTGGGCATTCATTGATTCTTAAACTCAAAAGTGAAGGCAGAAGAATTTCAGGTAGATACTTCATCTTTGGGCAACCCCATAAATAGAGATGTTGGAGGGAGGTGAGGTGTTGGACTCCCACTGAAAGTGATTTCAATTTCAAAGATCCAATTATCCCAAGAGAAATAAGAGATGAAGGAAGAAGATGAGACAACTGACTACACCTACTCACATCATCTTCTTCTTCGGGTAAACAACGTAACGTTACGTTGACAAGTGAGTTTGGGAAATTCTGTGGGCTCCACTCTACTATGGGCTTCTTCAAACCCCCTAAGAGAAGGGTATGCAATTTGGGAGGCCAAAACCCACGAGGAAAAGAAAGATCTATAATTGGGCAATTGAATATTACCATAGTTGTTAATGAGGTGAGATTAGACAACTCATTGTCAGGAAATGACTCCATATTCATACAACCGAATATTACCAGTTTCTTGAGGTGAATGAAGTGACAAATATCAATGATGTTGGTTGTCATATTTTGCAAGAGTCGTAACCCAATAAATTGAAGCATTGGCATGCTTGTGTTTTCTCCAAGCACCCTAGTGTTATCTCTTCCTAACTCCTTTTCAAACAGTTTGCAACAGTCTACAATTCTTAGAATCTTGAGCGTCTGTGCTTCCGTCGGAAGTGAAACAGATGTAATTGAACTACAAGAAATGATACGCAATTCCTCAATGTTATTTGGACAACTACAATGCTCCATACTCTGACATTCTATTATCTTTACCTTCCTAAGAGTTAAGAGGTTGCTCCCACAACTATCCTCCTCCTCTTTCTCTCCTAATCTCACCAAGTTTTTGCATTCACGTATTCTCAAGTTCCTTATATTTATAAGAACCTTACTTGCCTCTTCCGATTCCCACAAATATCGTATTTCATTACACCCATGTATGCTTAATACTTCAACTTCCCCAAGATACTCCATAACACCTTTCCACACCACATCATTAAGCCCTGAGATAGATTCTATAGACAACTGAGTGATTGATGAAGCTACTTGAACTAGCCTTCTCAACACACCACTATCACATTCATATATTTTGAGAACATTCAATGAAGGCAGTGCTTCAAGTGACACTTCAACCAATTTAGGACAATCTCTTATGACAAGATTTTCAAGGCATGGAAACGACACAACACCATTATCAGTTGACCATACTTCCAACCTCTGCATATTTCTTAGTTCAAGAATTTTAAGTGAAGGGAATGCAAGACCAGTCCCAGCAAACTCTAGACCCATTACTTTCACCGAATCAATGTCTTCAATAAACAACTCCTTAAGTGAAGGTAATTGCCCAAGTGGTGGTAAATATGTACAATTTTTACAGCCACGTATAGACACGTTAATCAACTGAAGATACGATGGATCCCCAACCCAGTTAGGAAACACTATACCCGCATACGACACTATTCCAAGCTTTATCAAACAGTCATTTCGGGGCTTCAACACACTCAGGACGTCCTTTTCCAGAGATTCCTTTCGAGAACCATCAAACACGTCACTCCATTCAAGCTCCAACTCGCTAAACCTCTTTTCCAATAAGTTCGCCTCCCTTGCATGCATGGCCGTCTCCACTTTGTCCAGCCCCTTGATGTGAGTCTTCCCATGAAGGCTTGTGAGGTCTTTAATCTCGGTTATTGCAAGGCCATTATGTCCTCCAATAATGATCTTGGAGAGAGTCTTTAAGCTTTTTAGCTTACCAATCCCTAAGGGCATTTTATTCAAAAGTGGAGTATCCCTAGTGTCCAGGGCATTTTATGAGACAAACCCCTACTTTTGGCCCGTTTCAAAATTACCCGTTTTGACCCATGATCAAAGTCGCCCAGTGAATATTTTCTTTAAAATGTCTAGAAAATCATGTTTGGGTTACTATAAACAAAACAAACAAACATACCAGGTAAAATCCCATTCAGAGAATAGGGTCTGGGGAGGGTGAGACGGCGGCAAACCTTACCTCCATCCCAAAGGATAGAGAGGCGTTTGGGTTATTATAACTGAAATTATATTGTTTCATACACGTTTTTGACAAACTATAATTTATATTAAAGTGTATACATGCAAGATTAGGTTAGAGGTAGGCAGTAGAACCGGATCCGATCCGATAGATTATCCGGAATCGGATTTTTTTGGAACCGGATCGGATATTTATGGAACTCCTGGATCTGGATCCGGTTGTATGGTTTTCCAAGGGACTGGACAAAATCGTATAAAAAAGATCCGGATAAAACCAGATATAGCCGTAGCTGGAAAAAAACTGATATATAGACGTTATATAGCCGGTTTTTTTAGTTTTTGGGGCTTGAAGCTTAGTATATAGGTATTGGGGAGGGGGGGGGGGGTATGGGTTAGTTCACAACAGTCTTCTAGCTCTCAAAACACAAAAACGCTCTCATGGCTTCCGCAAGTACCCAAAGTTTGGTTGGTGGTGGTGGTGGTGCATCTAGCGAGGCTGCCACGGTGGTGAGAGTACTTACTTGCAACCGAAACCAAGATGTAAGGGGTCATTTTGATTTATGTGAAATGTCGAATGGATCCCAAAGGGCTCGTTGTAAACGTTGTGATAAAATTTTGGGTAATAAATTAGGTATACTTAAAACTAGAACCTCCTTAATATTCAAGGGGGATGTCGTGGTAAGCATTTTGTCAGGTTTCATGGTTGAATCCAAATGAAAAGAGCATGTAGAAACTTTGTGTAGTCAGGTTTCATGGTAAACTAATCAACATAGTTGGTAGCGAAAAGGGTGTTTTATTTGATCCCATTACCAAAATATCTCATTTTTAAATACTTTTACTTTGTGGTTTAGCGACAAAATACTGCCACTAAAAGTGTTGGAAATCAATTTGATTAGCGACAATTTGAATATAATCTTAAAAGCTAGTCGCTAAATACTCTACTTGAATTTTAACTTCAAAGATTTTATGTTTTGGCCACTTTTCATGAAAATAATCATTTGATCATTCTCATCATAAAATATGTTTAGACCATAATTAAACCAGAACACTTAGGTATATATAAATTTTAATTCATGATTTATCAAACTTGAAGGCTAATATCTGTCGCTCCATTGTTGAAATTGACTATCACTAGGTGGTTAAAGCAGTTCAAGTTGTAGAAAATTGAAACACGTTAATAAGGTTTTTTAGTTTTATTGTTCTTTACTTCACGCATCTATTTTCTACAATGAAAACATCATTGTTGTTTACCTTTCGAATGACCCAATACAACATCAAACTTATTGAAATTGATATGAGTAAATTTTGAGTTATTTATAGTCTATCTAACTCTCAGTATTCTGCCTTCATCTCTTTAATGATACTCGTTCAAGTTTGAATGTGTGGAATCCTCTTGTTCCAACTTTAGATAATGATGATAGTTTATCTTGCCACACATGCTAGTTTTATTAGCCTAAATAACCCTAATGTTTTAGTGTTACCTAGTCTATTTATACATTTTTCATCTTATTTTTATGATTAATACATAGAAATATACGAAACCGAATTAAACCACGAAATATTGTATTGTATCTTATAAACTAGGGTTACAAGGGTCTTTATATATTGAGAACAATATTACGCTTCAATACCATCTAGTCTATTGCAAATATTCCCTGCAAGCTAAGCGCGTGGAGCGATTGTAACTTGAAATGTAAAGAGAATTATATATTTTTTTCTGACAAGATCCATCGGTTTGTGGTGGTGGGTGGTGGACTAAACCCTCATGAAGGTGGTTGTTTCTGCTCCGAAGTGGTGGAGGTGGACGGTCATGAGCGATTGAAAGGGATGGAGACAGGGTTTAGTTAGCCAGATCGAACACTTCAGTCCTGTAATCGATATCAGCTAAGGTTCCGGCAAGGCTCTGCATCCAACGCCTCCAATGTCCAAAATGTTACAACCATGGTTGATTTCAGAGAAGACGATGGTCAGGGATGGAGAAGAGGGGTTTCGAAGGAGACGATGTTCAGGACTTATGGGTTTAGGGTTCCGATAAGGGAGATGGTGAAGAAGGGGAGTAATAAAGAGGATTAGTCACAAAGAATTATAAAAGGACAAAAATGCCCCTGATCTAACGTTATTTTTTTAACTGAGTTAGTCACTTGGATGAAATTGACAAAAATTTGAAAAGTCATGGACGGAAAAACTAAAAAAACTTTTTTGATGAAAATGGATAAATTAACCAAACCACAGGGACTAAAATGACACTTTACTCTTTATTTTATCACATCCACATTTATTTTCTTATCTATACATAATCACTAAAGGAAAAGCTTCCTTAGCACATGAAACCAGCTTTTTCATAGTCGGATTCGTCGGTTGGACCGGAAACTGTCTACACGACCAGTCCAGTTAAGCACTCTTGAACCGTTTTCATTTGAGTCAGAGACGAAACGGAGTGTGGTTGAACTGAATTTTAAAACTTAATATTTTATATATTTTTGTTTTAACATCTCATTTACTAATCTATTTACTAGTTTAGACTCCATATTTGTCTATATTTTATAAACATTACAAGTTAAAACAGAACGATAACATATTGTAATATTTTGTTTTAGATTAGTTACATATGTAGGGTAGAGTTAATGAGAAGCCCCTATTTTTTTTAATAAAACCATAAAAACCAATCACAACCCTTGATCTTATTTGATCGATAGTTCATAACAGTTACTGATATTTTTTTTAAATAAGGAAATTTGTGGGTTTAATTAATACGTGCAGGGGTAAATTAGGGAAATCACAATTATTAATTTTGAAAACTGCCAATTTTATTACCAAAATCTCATGAGATCTCTTATACCCTTTTTCGTGTCTCACGGTTCTTAACAAAATCATACATCAAAATTATGCTATTTTATGTGTTTATTGAAAGAATCAACAAGAAAATAAACACACGGATTACGGATATATACATCTTTGGAGGAATCAGAAGAATATATACATGTAGCTCATGCATGTTTACATGTATATAGCTCTAATATGTTTACAATGTCTAATTTTGATCTAGATGCATTCATGTATATGCAAAATAATGAGTTACTATTAGACTAGAATACATGTCGGTTCATATTTGTAGTTATATTATAGACTAGGGTGTCCATTGTAATTATTGTATTTATAAATACTTTACATGAATGAGGAGGACAAGTTTTCCATTCTATTATGGTATCAGAGAAATAAACGCTCCGATTCACCTAAACCCTATTCTGGCCGCTAGTTCTTTTCTGTTTCAGCCACTAGTTCTTTTCTTTCTTCTCCGATCACAGCCTTCATCCTCCGATCACAGCCTCTTATCTTCTCCGATCACAACCTTCTCATGGATAAAATGCATCCAGCGATAACTGTTACCAGCATCTGTAACCTCATCCCCATTACTTTGGAGATGGAGAACATACAATATACTTCTTGGGTTGAGTTGTTCAATATTCATTGTCGGGCTTTTATTTTTTGATTTCCGGACCAGTCTAAGCATTCGTCACCCTCCTCCTTAGATTGAGGGGGTATATTAGTCTAGAATACATGTCGGTTCATATTTGTAATTATATTATAAACTACGGTGTCCATTGTAATTATTGCATTTATAAATACTTTGCATGAATGAGAAGGATGACAAGATTTCCATTGTATTAGTTACATATATGTAACTTAAGGAGTTTTTCGTGTTCTTCGCTTTTGATATCGAAAGAAAATTAATTGAGAGGATCTTCTTCATGTTATCCGCGTCCCGATCACCAACAAATCAAAACAATAGAATAATTCTAAAAATTAAAATGTAAAAATAGCTAACAATTCATGAACATGACAGCCTTGACCCATTAAACGAAATTATAAAAAAATAGTATAGTGGGATAATAGAGAATGATCGAACAACCCTTGAAATCACTACAGAAAGATAAAGAAATCATATCAATAATTGTTTTCTCCATATGAACTTGTTTCCACCACCGATAAACTCGTCTCCAAAATACGTTTTTCCTTATGAACTCATCTCCTTCACCGATTATAGGTGAATATCCGTATGTGGAATGTTTCAACATAGTGAAACCCGATTAAGAACGTGGAGTTTTCATGCCTTGTTCATTATTTTTTTAGAAATGAATAAAAAGATCTTCTTAACATGCTGATATTGGATCATAATCAGGGTTGTTAAGAAACCATTAAAATCAACTGAACCGTCAAAACCAAAGCAAGTTGGCCAGTTTGACATCGAAACAGTTTGGTTTTGACGGTTTGAAACATGAAACTGCTTTGTAAATCGAATAGGCCGTTTAACTATCATTGTGCGCGCGCATACACACACAATATATATATATATAGAACAAGTTTGAAATACACGGGCCCCATTCGTACGAAGCGTACAAAGGGATAGGAGTGTCGTGTGTTCCTTTTTATTTTTAGTGGAAATTTTATTTTGTCATTCTACCAGTTATTACGTATGCGTAATAAACCTCACACTTGCGTTATTACGTATGCGTAATAAACCTCATACAAATCAACATGCGTGATTACATATGCGTAATAAACCTCATACAAATCAACATGCGTGATTACATATGCGTAATAAGCATCAGACGTGCGTTATTACGTATGCGTAATAAACCTCAGACTTGAGTTATTACGTTTGCATAATAAACCTCATACAAATTAACAACCGTGAGCGTACAAATAATGGTGAATGTGTTTACATACTTGAATTTGATATGACAAATAAGGGTGAACGTGATTTTAGGGTTTGGTGAATGTGATTTCAGCTCGTCGACGACTTTTTTTTCCAGATATTGGTTTTGACGCATGTTGATAGAAAGTGACTTTAATACCCTTTTTTACCCGGACGCTTGTTTATTGTTTTCTAGATAATTACGTTTATGCCACCATATGATTTAAAGCCCTAGATCATATCAAATCAACGGTTAGGGAGCCTTCGTACGCTAAGGCCCTTTGTACAATAAACGACATATATATATATATATATCATATGTAGTTATGTATGTGTGTGTGTATATATATATAACACAATTATGAATCATATTTGTAATTTTAAAAACTTAATACAACTAATAATTTTTTAAAATATTGAAAATTTCAGTTAAAATTGAATGGCTAGACCATCAAACCAATAAAGCCAATTAGTTTGATTTGTCATTCTCAAAACACAGTTAGCGGATTCTACCCATAATTTTTATTATTACCATGGAACCGGATCATAAGCTACCAAAATTGGAAAACAATAATTTTAATTGTAGATTCCAAAAGTAACACATTTAATATAAGTAAAATCTTTCAATTATAAAAATGTTTAATGTATCCTACAATTTTTTAAAAACTATCATATTCCCAATGTATAGTGTAGTTGCGCCCACTTTCATTGAGAGGTGACATAGAAAGTGGTTACTACGTTCAAGATTTACTTTATCGTTATAGTTTATTTAAATATTTGGATAATATGTATATTTAAAAAATATAAGTATTATTTTTTCAAGAGTCTAATCGAAAATTATTTTTATATATTAAGTATCTTCATAAGATTTGTTTTTCACGTCTACCGTCTGTCGATGATGAAAACTCCAGACACAGTTGCTCTAAAACCGAATTGACAAGTCTTGTCGGTTAAACCGAACAACGTCGTTGTCTACTTGTCCCCAATTTAATTGCGAGCTAAGGATTCAGGTACAAGTTAGGGGCTGTTTGGCAACTTCTGAACCAGTAAGTGTTGAACCAGTAAGTGTTGAACCAGTAAGAGACTCTGAACCAGTTAAGTGCTGAACCATTAGTGTTGTTTGGTGGGGCCTCTGAATGACTGTGCAAAACGACTACTTTACCCCTCTGAACTATGTTTTTTCCACACCTTCTTGTTTCCAATTAATCCCAACCTTTTTTGTTGCCACTTCTTTAAACAATAAAAAAAACAGATTACCATAACTCAATCATCCACTCAATTAACTTCTAACTTTTAATTCAATGTCTTATATCTAACCAATCAACATATTAAATTGTAAAGAAAGAACAATAACAAGATTAGAATATCAAATCAAAGGGGTACTAGAACAAACAAAAACAATTTTCCTAGGTCTCTGTAACAAAGAACCAGAGAAATATGAAAAGAAACAGGGAGGTGCACCTGAGGTGAATTTTGTTCTTCCTTTTCAAATTGAATTTATTACTTTTTACTTTTTTTTTTCAAATATGAAAAGAAACAAAGACCTAAGGTTGAATCTAAAATTATGAAACTCGGATAAGAAAATCACACCTGAGGTGATTTTTGTTCTTCTCAACCAAACAATATTAATATGAAATCACATCTAGGGTTGAATCTAATATAAAAAACCAAACAACAAAAGGAAGTTGATTCCAAAATCACATCTATGGCCAAATAGCAAGCATACAAATAGAAATTAATAGGAAAAGAAACAGAGAAATATGTAAAGTGACATAGGGTTGAACGTACCTTGGTAATCTGTTGAGAGGACGAGTGGCAGCAGCAGCGGAGAGGGAAAGAGACGAGTGGTAGCAGGTGGAGAGGGAGAGAGACGAGTGGTAGCAGCAGCGGCTCCGACTGGTAGCAGCGGCGGCTCCGACTGGTAGCAGCGACGGCTCCGACTGGTAGCAGAAGGAGGGGAGTCGTGCGCAGAAGAAGGTGAGTCCTGTGCGCAGGTGGAGGCTCCCACTGGTAGCAGCGGCGTGCGCAGGTGGAGGCTCCCACCGGTAGCAGCGGCGTTTTTTGAGAAGATGGGCAAAGGGGGAAAATTAGGTTATTATTTCATTCAGAGAGTTTTAGTTGCTGAATGGTTAAGAGGCATTCTGAACCGTTAAGAGGTGATTTTTCAACGAATCAAACACCCACACCTCTGACCGATTCAGAGGTGGCCTCTTAATGGAACCATTAAGAGGCTACCAAACAGGGCCTTATTCAGACAACCTGATGAACACTCACTCATGGTTTTCTCCTTCCTTTGCTTGTCACTCGGGTTTTGAGCCCAGACCGACTAGTTGATCCTGTTAGATAAATTAATTGTCAGAACTACTCCTGTATCCAACCCGTTTTTTAAAACGTCATTATTTTGTGAATATTAATGAATATAATTTTTTTATTTTCAAGGTTTAAAGGATTATAATATCCAAAACAGATAAAATTGATTCTTTAAAACTTATATTTTGGATTTAAATTTGACATGATTTATTCGTGTAATAAGAAGACAAGACGCCATTAGTTAGCCTAGTGTTGGACACGACAAGAACCCGTTTGTTAAACATCCATTATCCCAACACATTACTGTATTATCATTTCTAGTCCTCACACTATTCTCTAACTTGCATTTCTACCACCATATAAAACTAATTTATGTAAAGCCTGTCAAGTAAGACCAAAATGTTCAGAAGAGTTTCAGTAGTAGCCATAAATTAAATATTTAAAACACAAGGACTGAAAATGCAATCTTTCATGTAGTTCAAGGGGTCATTTTGTATTTAGTCAAACTTAACAAACACACGCGCGCTTACTCAAAACATTACACCGAAGTGACAACCTCGTTAACTAAGAGCCACGTGCACTGGCGCGTGCGTGGCCTGATGTTTGTCATTGGTCCAGCTACGTGTATTCCCTATTGATGCCACGTGGCAAGATGCTATAGAAGGTGACCTTCACTTGTCATGAGGCCGCGCGTAGGATAAGTCGATAACATCAATGTTTCTCTTTTCCAAATAAGTGCGTCCAAGTATGAAGATAATAACACTTTGCCCCCTTCATGACCTTTTGATATGTCAAATTGTATCCTTTGACTATTGAGCTTGATATCTTGTACACATTTTCCCTTTGAAAGTAAGTTTAGAATTTTTTTTTGTAATATATATTATCTATAGATAGTTGTCACACGATAAATACTACTGATAACAAAAAAATTATGAATTATATTTTGTTGTTTAAAATATTGGATTTAAAGTAAAAAATAAGTTTTATTTTAGGACAACTTCAAATGAAATTAATACTTGAGATAGAAAAGAATTAAATATGAACGAACTCCTATAATAACTTTGTCTATTACTAATATTATAAATTAATTAGGCCTACTTAAGCAACTTAAAAAGTATCTTTCTACTATCGAATTTACTAGTTCTTTTCAAGAAAACACTAACATACAAGTAGTTTGTATCTACATATACAAGTGGGTGTAGTGGCGGAGCTTGGAAAAAAACGCAGGGGGAGCTATGATTTTTTTCCTATCAGAAGGACCGAAACTATAAAATTTTCGGGCGAATACAAATAAATTAACACTACTGAGCAAAAATCAGTCGAATACGTATATATTAACACTTCTAGACGAAAAATCAGGGGGGTCACGTGTCTCCCCGAACCCTCACTATCCTCCGCCCATGAGTGGGTGAAGTTTAAACATTCACCTCAATTAAAAAAGATTAACTAACATAAAAGCATGTCAAATAAATTGGACGGGTTAAAAATAGTCCATTGTATATTTATTATGTAGGAGCTTATGACAACCTATATCACTTATTTGAAAAAGTAGGATTATTAGTGAATGTTGTTTTCATACTAAATTAACATTTATAATAAAAAAGACTTTACAAAAGAACCTAACTTATTTTTAACTCATTACTTTAATTACCATTTTGACCCTAAAACCTTAGAACATGTGTTATACGTAGTGAATTGTGAGAAGTGAACATCACCACATAGATATAGTGAAGACTTACTCACTCAAGGGGTGTTATACTTAATGAATAACGAGTGAGATTAATTTATTTTTGATAACTAGTTATTAAAAAACAAATATATATAAACATAAAGAAAATATTAATTGAAATATCAATCGCCAAAATTGTGAAAACTGTTTACGACATCAAAAAATATTTTACTTTGAAAACAACTCCGTTTTCAATAAATTTTATATCCAAATGTTTAGAAAAATAATAAACCAAACATTTCATTTTTTAAAAAAGCTAACGAGTACACGCTATTTAAATGAAAAATCAAAATAAATGTTATATTAAAGTGTTAAAAAAACAAATTCATAGTTAGAAGCATTTCATTGGTTGATACTTGATAATTAACCCCACATTCATGACCTAATCCTTACACCTATTACAACCAACCAATGATTGTTTATTTTACATAATTTTTTAAAAATTTGGAATTGAGTCATACCATAGGGGAGTAAACCATCAATTTAAATACTCAAAACCCTCGATGTGATCAAAACACATAACCTCGAGGGACTAAAGTGTAACTCGTCCTTCAAAAGCGGTAGTTTCCCCAAAATTTAAATAGCACATCTCCCCCATCTCGTCTCCACGGTCGCCTCAGTTTCTCTCTCCGTCTCCGCCACTTTATACAATCCTAGAGAGTGAGAGAGAGCTTCAAGCTGCATCAATGGCGTTCTTATCCTTCATCGGCCGCGTTCTCTTCGTCTCCGTCTTCGTCTTCTCCGCTTGGCAAGAGTAAGATCAATTTCTCCTACTTCAGATCTATCTCATTTGAAAACAAACTGTTCCGTATGATTCGCCTTTTCGCTTTTGTTGTTTCGGATCTGAATTGTTCTACGTGTATTAAATGTGATTGTTGATCTATAATTGTGTTTGTTTACTTAACACTAGCTGTTATGGAGATTTATGATTTGATTTAGTTATTAGGTTTTTGTTTCTGGATGGAAGATAATTTGCTTACGAAGTGTTTGTAAGTATGCCTTAGGTTTGCTTGACTGTTTGGCTTAATTTTCGTTTTGAATTACAAAATTCAGAATCTAAATGCAGTTCCCCAGTCCTCCTGGGGTTTGACATTTGAATTGTTTATGACAGATCTTATTACAGTATTTAGAATGGAAGTTGTATGATTTGTGTTAAGATTTTTAGATCTTGAGAATTTGTTTTGAAATTGCCATAGGATAAGCTTGTGTATAAGGTAATGGTACTGTTTTATATGTTAGCTTGTACATCATTACTAGCTGGATAGGCTAACTCACACCACTAAACCAGTACATTACTACATTGGAGCAGTTTGTTTGTTATAAATTGTGAAGCTATGGTACTATTTCATTATGATAGTTTGGACTTCATTGCTATTCAAAGAGCAAGGATCTGTTGCTTTCGATTTGTCGATTGACATAACTAGTGATGTCATTACTTCACGAAGCTAATCTTGTACGTGTGCGCTAAAACAATGCAATTAGGAGTACAAACTCTTTTGTAGTTGATAATGCTCGTTTTGATTTTGGAAAAAGGATGCACAGTTGCATGCTTTTGCTTGATTATAAGCAGTCTATGTGTTGGTTCATGATGTAATTAATCTGTATGCATCGAAACTGCATTTCATAAGTGGGCCACAGTTTGTTTTCCACATTGATTTTTGTTGCAACTTGCATCTTTGGTTGTTGAAGATCTTGCAAGTTCCTCTAATTTCTCTTTGCAGTGGAAGATATAAACTGGAACTTGCTGTCTGTAAATTTTTTACAGGAAACTGATTATTTCAGCATTTTGAAATGATCCATGGTGTGCTCTACAGTTTTGAATATATATTTTCATCACCAATGTTGTGAATATTTCAGCCTTTTGAAATGATACATGATGTAGTTTATGAATATGAATTTATGTTTTCATCACTGTTGTTGTGAGTTTTAGTTTGCTTTAATACTAAAAGTACACGGTCCTCATCTAAAAGAAGCTTTCTTATGTGTCTTTGCTTCTATTGGATGTAGGTTTAATGATTTTGGAGTTGATGGTGGATCAGCAGCAAAAGCCTTTACACCAAAGTTCAATGTGCTTTCAAAGCATTTCACAACACATACAGGTTTCCAAGTGCCTGAATTTGAGGTATAATTAATTTCATATATTTTTTTTCACCAAGTCAAGATAATTTACCTCTATATATAACTTTAATCGTGTGGATTTTAAATGGTTATCATACAGATCAAGTTCTTGGTTGCTGGAGCTATAGCTCTTAAAGCCCTTGGAAGCTTCCTTTTTGTCTTTGGCAGTACCATCGGTGCTACACTCCTGGTTAGCAACTCCTGATTACAAAAACCAATTCCGTTTTTTTCATTTTCAAAATAAATTCTTTAACTTTTATATCTAACACCCGTTTTCAGATTCTGCACCAGCTGATTGCTACTCCCATCTTATACGACTTCTACAACTATGACATCGAGAAAAAAGAATTCCTTCAGCTTTTTATCAAATTCACACAGGTATATTTACACATGCATGCTTTTAGAAACCATTTACTTGATGATGGGTCGATTTGACCTGTTCTATAGCTTCTTTTCGCAACTCTTGAAAGTGTACTTATTGCTGGTTGGGTTTTGTAGAGTTTGGCGTTGTTGGGGGGACTTCTGTTCTTCGTTGGGATGAAGAATTCCATCCCGAGAAGATCAACAGCAAAAAAGGCTGCGAAAACTAAGACCATTTAAGAGAGATGGTGTTGTAAGGTTGCATCTTGGTTTTCTTATTTTTTATTTTTTATTTTCCTGAACCTTTGACATTTTGATGCAATCTTTTGTATGATGTCTGTCAAGGTTTTGTTGTTGTTTTGAGAGTTATGCTACATTCTTTAACTTGGATTTCTAGTTTAAGGATTCATCACTAATTTAAGTTATGCTATTATCTTTAGATTTAGTCTGATTGGTAATGTGGCAACAGACATGACTACTTATGGTGTGTTCAACTTGACCCAACGACGTTCGTCCCATAAAAATGTGTTTTGTGTTAGCCCATCATATGGTGTTCAACCCACAAATGTTTATGCACATAGCTTGATAGGTTTGCCATATTTGGAACAAAAATGTGATTTTAAGAAAAATGTGGGACACGACTATGTTTTACACATATTTGTGTGCCCTATTGGTTGAAAGAAAATTTTGAATAATCTAAGGATGCATTTGGTTAGCACATTGTTTTTAAAGGAATTGGAATTTCTCAAAGGAATTAGAATTTAAAGAAATTGGATTTGGAAGAATTTGAAACTTTTTATTTGAAAGAACTTGAGGGAATTAATTACAATTCCAATTTCATTTTTTTTTTCTAACCAAACACGTTAAGAATGGAATTTCAATTCCAATGAATTTTGCAAACCAAATACGTTATCAATATGATTCATTGATTCAGATTCCAATTTCATTGAATTTTCATGAATTTCTATGACCCAAACATGCTATAAAAAACTTGACTGTATTTATGATCATATGCTATCTTTTGTACGAAATTGAGATTTTGGCTATAAACCCATTAATACGCTTAATGAATTCCATGAGTCAATCGGGTCATCCAGCTACTTGTGTTGGACCCTTTTGATCGTAAATTACCAACAATCGCTTCCTAATTTCCAACTCGAAACTAGGTGGTCTTCACTCCAAACTCACCCCCTGATTTTCGACTTGAAACTAGGTGGTCTTCAACTCCAAGCTTGCTTCCTTGATCTTGATTCTCCCTCACGGCAATCATTACTCAATTATCCGCTTGATCACTGATTGTTTTAGCACGTTCAAGATTCATTTATTCAGATCTAACATAGATCTGATTTATGCAACACTGATGGCGGCGATGTTTACACAGATCGGGCCTTTGAATAACACCAGTGATGGGTAGCAATTTCTATCCAGATGCGGCGAACTTGAATCTCCCGGCTTTAGTTCCCTTATCCGGCTCCACCAAATTTGGTTCCTTGGTTCCCGGATTTGATAAACAAGATCGGCAGCGGCTTCTTGAAGCAATCGGTCGGCAGTCCCTAGATCTACCTCGGCGTCTTTGATCGGTCGGCCCTAGATCTCACTCGGTTAACTTCAATCGGCCCTAGATCTCTTCACGACGGCAACATGCTTCCATTCGGCGGCTAGATCTTGGTATCAATTCCGGGTACCTTGAGCTTTGTTCTCGATTCGACCAAGCTCTGATACCAATTCAAGGATTGAATTGATTTTAACTCAACCGAAACACACGATAACTGGAATAACTCTCCAATAACTTTATTATAATTGAAAAATATAACTCAAAAAACTGATTACAATAACTCTTTAACTCTCATAAACCCTAACCCGATGACATCTACTGATAGACTCACCCAAACTTGGTGAACAAGAAAACCTAACAACCCTAAATTGGTCACCAAGACATTACCAAATATAATTAAACCCTAATTGCAACCCCTTAAACTCATTAACACACTTAATAAATTCCATGAGTTCATCGGTTCGTCAACCTACTTGTGTTGGGCCCTTTTGATCGTAAATTACCATCACAATCACGTAGGCATTGCACATAGCCTAAATATAAACTAAGGTTGGTGAATCTTGTGAAAAAAATGTAGTTTATTCAAAATGAGTTAACATTATCTTATAAAAGTTCTACATACCCACTAGATGTATTGGATGATCTTAGTGTTTCTTTGTTAATTGGTGTTATTCTTAATAATTACAGGAAAAGAAGACATTACATCAGTATACCACTACATTTAGAAAACCTAAAAGTGGTCTTCATGTGCTACTGAAAAACAATACTTCAAAGAAAAAGTTGAGCCAATTGTGTGTGTACTACAAGTAAGTAGATATGCATCGTGCCATTTATAGTTATTTATAGGGCCGTCCCCGAGA
Organism: Smallanthus sonchifolius; assembly: GCA_023525975.1. Lineage (NCBI taxonomy): Eukaryota > Viridiplantae > Streptophyta > Magnoliopsida > Asterales > Asteraceae > Smallanthus > Smallanthus sonchifolius. Next base: position 2,548,120 of record CM042042.1, read on the forward strand.
AATTAAATATCCGGCTCGACATAAGAAAAATGCCCTCATTCCCCCTCAATATACACGTATATAAAAAAAATCAATAATACGACAAAGACAAATTACATATTATTGGGTAGGGTAATTGGGTTGGGTATAATTCAATCAATTGAATGGGATGGGCCATGTGATAAATGAATAAAGATCGGGTCATTTGGGTATTATTGGGTTGGGTATAACTATTAATTTGGTTATTATTGGGTTGAATTTCAATTTAAAAAAATTTGCCCCTAAGTTTTATAAAATTTTACAGATTTTATAAGTTATTTAAAAAAAAATTATAATATATATATAAATTAAAAAAAATATATGCCCCGCTTGTAAAATGCCCCGGTGCAACGACACCACCTGCACCACCCTCTAAGCTGCCCATGGTTATTTAGTTACCAGTGTTCCAAACATAGACCGGTCTCCAACTTCCTCAAGTTGTCATAAATAAAAAAAAACTACTTAACACACATCATGAAGAACTAATATCAACTACTTACGGTATTTGATCTATATGCTAGAGCAGACAAACTACAAGAAAAAGGGGCATAGTGGCGACACTATTAGCGGCGACATCAGGAAAGTCGTCGCTATTGGCTCTTGATCCGTGTACTATTTTTAATCGAAGATCTGACCGTTGATGGAAAGTTAATAAGACGGCTGGTGTTTTAAGGGCAATAGCGGGACACTATTAGCAGCGACATGTCGCCGCTAAAGCCTTTAAATCTTTCTAGCGGGGTATTTTCCCTCCATCAGACCTAATTTCACCACACTTCATCTTCCAAAATCAAAATCGATCTGACCTATTTTCCCTCCATCTGCTTTTGCTTCACATATTTTGCTTTTGTCCATTTGCTTTTGCTTCACAAATTTGGCTTCCGTCCATCTGCTCACACACACCGCCACCACCTGCAACCACCACCACCTCCACCAGAACCTGCGCGCTGCCACTGCCCACTGCTCGCCGACCACCTGCAACCGCTACCCCTGCTCGCCGACCACCTAAAAACACTACCCTCTCTTAAGGTATTAAAGCATATGTGTTTTTATTTAGATGGATTGTTTACAAACCTTCACTATTTCGATGAGGAATATCTTAGTTAACCCTTGGATATAATTGGATGGTGCTAATTTAGGGCTTTCTGTAATTTGATGACTTCTTGAGCAAGAATTGATTTTTCCCCAAATTTGTTATTTTATGTTCTCAATACATCGAGAAAGAGAGATATGGAATCAAATCAAGCAATGACCTTCAATGAGCCATCCATGGAGCATAGCATTAGCTTCGTTAAAGCCCTTCAGGTCAGATTTCAATTTTAGGCGATTCGCGGTCAAGATCACCTACTGATAGAAAGAAAGTGCAATGGATGGATAATTTAGGCAAACAACTTGTTGATATTAAAGAGTTTGAATCAAGGTTATGCCTTGTTTGGTTATATTTTTGTGAATGTGGGAACAATTTCCTATGGAAATTTGTATTATTTTTGCTTTTGATCGATCACCGAAACTTAGAAATCATTAGACTGTAGTATTAATAATAGGATAGATTGAGAAATGATTGAACAAAAAACAGATCATGATTCTTACCAAAGATCAAATGGAATTGAATTCTCTTTTGGGGATTAAATGGTTATTGGTTTGAAAATTGATTCTAGTAATATTTGCATGTTTTATGACACTAAGTTTAATCCTTCGTTTACTTCATTAAATTTGATATAATTATCGGGTGGTCTGCAAAGATCGAAGCTACATTTTTAGATTTTGTTTTGTAATTCTTTGAAGCTGGCTCTACCGTGTTCTTATGTAAGAATTTATGTTATTATTGAGCTTTCAGAACACTTTGTTCTACTACCACATTCGAGACTGGGTCTCATAATGAAAGTTATAGTAAAGTTTGTTATAGATCTAATTCACATGGGTTAAAAGGATTATGGATTTCATTAGGATTAATGATGTGATTTCCCCTTTTCAGGGTTACATGTTTCATGTTTACATCTGGTGAGATATATTGCGTTTTCTTTGAAAATATGTTGTTCTGACATTATTGATGACTGACATAATATTTTTTGGTGTTTTAAGCAACTTCTTACATGCCAAACATACACGGATAGAGAAGTTCTCATGCAACAATTGCTAGCCGTTGTATCACGGCATCACAAGCATTAGCGGCGACAAATGTCGCCACTATTGAGTGTATTTTTTGTAGTGAACCTTTTGACTCAGGAACGTCTTTGAGATTTCAGGTGTCCTACACGAGTACTAAAAAATGAGCCCTTATAATTTTTTTTCTAAATATCGATGATAATTGTAATAACAATAAACAAAAAAAAAACATTATTTATGTGCTTCTCAACAAAATTTTCATCTACTTATTTTGGTTATAATTAAAAAAAAATTATTTTTATATATATATACACAGATTTTTTTCCAAAATTTAGGCCCTCACGAAAACGGGCCCCAAAATTTGAAAAACAACGTATTCAAGGAAAATCGTTGACCAATTTGATTATCTTCGATTTCTTTGACTCCCTACTGGATTCAATCATGTTTGCATTGTTTGTGACATTTTTTTAGAACAGTTTTGACTATTTTGTGTTTTTAGTCATTAAGGAAAAGAAACTTTATTTTTTGTTACATTTAGTGGTGTTAAATATGAAAAAGTTACCAATACCACTTCAAATGTTGTATACAATGAAATATTTTTAAATTTGTAAATCATCATTGTAAGGTTTCATTTGACATGTAATTTAATGTATTGTAAAAAGTACACCATTTATGAATTGTATTTTTCATGTATTTTTTTGATGTTTTGATTACTTCTCATCCATATAATTTTAACATTTAATAAAATGAAAAAAAAATTACCAATACAATATCAAATTTGTATAAAAAAGATGTTAAGATATTTATAATTATAATCTTAATGATTTAACCCGTATAATACACGGGGTTAAAGCTAGTCTACACATAAAGGACATATATAAAAATCTAACGACATAAATTATTGAGATGCATACCTATGGCATAAACATAATCGTACAACACACTAGGTCCACACATGTAATGCGCATTTGCTATATTGATTGAGATGCATACTTGCACATGAAAGTTTAAAATAAATAAATGGTGTTTTAACGTTTATAATATAAATTAATAACGGCATAATACTTACCACTCTCTGATTAAAATTAAATAACAAAATGTGCAATTTCAATATTGTAACCCATCCTAAGACTATCAAACCATAATGGTCCATCGCACGTCTCCAAGTGGTCGGAAAAAAAAACTGGACCATTCCTAAACATGTTGTTGATCATAAAAGTGACATAAATAAATAAGAAAAAAATAGATCGAATTTTAATGTTTTCCATATCTTTTAACTCACAGCAATTCTAAAAAGCCTAACATAGTTAAACAAGCCATTACAATGACCCGATCATCCGAACGATCAAAACGACATAACAAGTCTACATTATCGATATCTTCTTCTAGACAAGACATAGTCGTGTTTACACCCGTATTTTCAAGCCACATTTAGTTAGGGGTGTCAATTTCTAACACGACCCGAACACGACACGAAAATAATCAGATTTTGAGCCGGGTTCGTATTAACCCGTTGATTAAGTATCTTGAAATCATATCTTGAAAAAACCTCTTTCACCATCATACGAAATATTATTATGAAATACTGTTTATGGGAACTTTATAGATTTACAGGTGACTAAGGGATTGAATTTGGTAATTGGTAGGTGAATTTGGTAATTGGTAGGTGAATTTGGAAAATATTTTGGTTTCTAGGTAATATGCTGGTTGGACAAGCTGATTCAATTACATCTGCTTCTTGTACGAGCAGATTCTACTCACATGAATTTCTTGAAATCCGCTTATCCAACCATCGGATTGGTTGAACCCGCTTGTCCAACCAGCAGATTACCTACAACCAGTATTTAAAATTCACCTACAAATTAAAATTAAAATTATGCTGGTTGGACAAGCTGATTCAATTACATCTGCTTCTTGCACGAGCAGATTCTACTCACATGAATTTCTTGAAATCCGCTTATCCAACCATCGGATTGGTTGAACCCGCTTGTCCAACCAGCAGATTACCTACAACCAGTATTTAAAATTCACCTACAAATTAAAATTAATTCCTTAAGTCCCCTGTAAAACAAAGAAAAAGCAGCTTTTGGTACAAAGCATTAGTTTAAGAACCAGTTCGGACAGACCAAAAACTAACTTAAAAGCACTATTCTCTGAACCAGACTGTCCGGTCGGACCGAGAACTGGCTACGTAACCGGTCCGAGTGAGTATTCTTAAACCGCTTTCATTTGAACCGTCAGATATTTTGAGATGATCCGGCTGAACAGGAACCAAGTGTGGGACTGGATTTTGAAAATATCTTTTAGAAGTTAAAACCACAGCTTGATTATTTGGGGCCATCGTTTCCATTTATAGCTCGACTCCTTACATATGATCACCATCACAAACATGGCTACCACAGCATCAATAGTCCCACCCTACGATCGAGCAACCGAACTCAAAACTTTCGATGAAACGAAATCAGGCGTCCAAGGCCTCGTGGATGCCGGTATCCAACAAGTCCCTCGCATATTCATCCATCCACATGATAACATTCCCAAAGTTTCCACCTCTTTCGAGCTTCCAGTCATAGACCTCGGATCCACCGATAGAGCATCGACAGTGGAGAAGATCCGTGCGGCCTCAGAGAACCTGGGGTTTTTTCAAGTGGTGAATCACGGAATCCCGTTGAGTGTCATGAACGAGACGCTTCAAGTCGTCCGTAGATTTTACGAACAAGATGCGGAGATAAAGAAACTGTTTTACACGAGGGACGAGTCTAGAACAGTGGTGTATAATAGCAATTTCTTTCTGTATCGTTCCCTTGTCGCAAACTAGAGAGACACTTTCTTTTCATTCATGGCCCCATCACCTCCGCCTCCGGAAGAATTACCGGAGGTTTGTAGAGACATCCAAATCGAGTACTCGTGTCAAGTGGTGAAACTAGGCGGCTTACTATTTGGATTGATCTCGGAGGCCTTAGGTCTAAAACCAAATCACTTGGGAGATCTGGATTGTGTCAAGGGGCTGTTATTCGTAGGCCATTCTTACCCTGCTTGTCCACAACCAGATCTAGCCATGGGTGTAGCCAAACACACAGACGACAGCTTCCTGACGGTGGTTCTACAAGACGAAATCGAAGGGCTGCAAATACTTCATCATAATCAATGGGTTGATGTTCCACCAACTCCTGGTGCGCTTGTGATCAATATCGATGATCTATTACAGGCAAGTTTCATTTCATTTTGATTCTGGAATGGGACGTTGTATTAAACGCACCCTGTTATTTTTATTTAATGTACCCCTTATACTAAATCAGTCATTTCATCTTTCTCTACTTTTATCAATAAGGGGTACTGTGGAACATGGGGTACGTTTACACTATCCGTTCTGGAAATTAAAAAACCAGGGTCTAACTTTGTTATGCTTCAGATGATATCGAATGACAAATTGAAGAGTGTGGAGCATAGAGTGGTGGTGAATGAGAAAGGACCGAGGGTGTCGGTGGCGTGTTTTTTCCGCAACTCCCCCCTAGCGTTGCCGACGAAGGTGTACGGACCAATCAAGGAGTTGGTTTCCGATGAGAACCCACCGAGGTACAGAGAAACAACCGTTGAAGAGTACATTCAGTATTCCTACTCTAAGGGCCTTGATGGTGCTCCTCGTTTATTTCATTTGAAGGTTTAAATCGTATCGTATTTAAAACCTCATAACTATATGTTTAGTTTCATAAACAGTATATTAGTATTTGTTCGTGATAGATGGCAGGCAAATTAAAAGATGAAATTACAAACGACATTTAATCTAAACATTCTGGAACGAGATACTTGGATCTTGAATTCTTCATCAAACGGAACCACAACATAAAGTTTATATTACACTATATATTATTTATGTATTATACTGTATTTGATATCTTATAGAATTATGAGATTGTATATAATTGTAATTCCTCCTTATATAAGGGGACTAGCTTAGACCCCGTGTATTACACAGGAGGTGAAAAATATCATACATACAATTCAAAAAATTATATATATATATTTTACAGGTGTAAAAATGTATTGCATATACTAAGGATAAAAAACAAAATTTAAAATATGTAAAATTTAATATATAATTGGGTTTTGAAAATACGTTCATTATTATTTAATATAATTTGACTTTCATTACTACTTGATTGAAAATAAAAGTTAAATAATTAGATTTCAAAGTTTTTTATGATAAAAGATAATTTAAATAAATGAGTTTTATTAGTATAGTTAATATTTTCTTTAAATATATATTATTGTTAAAAGATGGAGGTGCATTTAATAAGAGAGAGATGCGAGAAAAAATAATGAGGATGAATGTGGAGGCGACATGTGTTAAGAAAAACCTTTATTCATTAGATATATAGATTAGCTTTTCAGTAATACACACGAAATATTTTGATACCATAAATGCTTTTATGGTATTACAGCTAAATCTGTGAAACCCTAGCCTCCGCCCTCGCTACCATCGATATCCATACCATCGAGTCTTTTCTTCTTCGTGTTCTATGCTATGGCTGACACGAAGAGACCCAAGAACAAAGAGATCAAGGCACCGGGATTGCATCCCGCATACACGGTGACAAATATCAACAACAAAGTCTGTACCCTTGACGGATCAAAAGTCACATACTCTTCGTGGACAAAACTTTTGAGGCTTCATGCAATAGCTTATAAAGTTTTGAGTTAAATACGGTTTTAGTCCCCATGGTTTGACACAAATAACCATTTTCGTCCAAAAGTTTAAATTTGTCTTTTTTTAGTCCAATATTTTAAGTTTTGTATCAATTACAGTCCGATCCACTAACTCTATCCAAATTTTTTTTGTTTTTATTTTTTGCTAAGGGTATTATGGTCTTTTCAAATAAGTTAACAGAAAGATTTGGATGGAGTTAGTGGACCGGACTATAATCAATACAAAACATAAACTATTGGACCAAAAAAGTCAAATTTAAACTTTTAGACTAAAATGATTACTTTTGTCAAACTACATAAACTAAAACCGTATTTAACTCTAAAGTTTTTGATCATATAATGCCTTGGTCCAACAATGGATTAATTAGAGCACTTTGTCACATGACTTATTGGTACGGGTTCTAGAAACCGATATCACGGCCCCTGTTGCGTGGGTGAAGATACAAAATATTTTTCTAAACAACAAAGGTTAAAGAACTTGCCGCATGTTCGTCCATGGAGGACTATTGTCAACTACTTAAAGAACTTGCCGCTATACCCGAACCGACCGTGAACCGGTTTAGACCAAACCGATTTTAAACTGGTTCAAACCGCCGCTTTGAAACCGGTTTAACCCGAACCGAATCGGTAAAAAACCCCTTAATAACTGTTTTCAAACCGGTCAAACCCAGTCAACGCCCCCTCTCAAACCGGTTTCAAACCGGCCCGGTTTGAACCAGTTCGGGTTAAAAAACCGTTATGTGCACCAGGTTCATGCCACCTAGGATAGTTACGTGAATGCTATTCACGTAACACTTGTAAACCATCATCCTCAAGAATCAGTCCTAGAAACCATTAACCAATCAGTCCTAAAAAATATTCACTTCTGTTGCAGGTAATGAAGTTTGAGAAACTACAATTGACTTGTTAACAATTGTGATTATTTTTGCATGCCATTGCAGCCCTTTATGTGTTGATAATTCTAATCATATTCCAGCTCAACATAATAGTAATGTGAAATACAAAAAGAAAACAAAAAAAAAATCAATATGTAAGCAAAATCAGTCACGTAATTTAATAACAGAAGTACTTCCTGTGTCTACGAGGATGCAGGGGATATGAGAGATGCGGGACCAATAGGAGCCTTTTCTACTGCACCTTCCTCCTAGATTTGGGCATTCATTGATTCTTAAACTCAAAAGTGAAGGCAGAAGAATTTCAGGTAGATACTTCATCTTTGGGCAACCCCATAAATAGAGATGTTGGAGGGAGGTGAGGTGTTGGACTCCCACTGAAAGTGATTTCAATTTCAAAGATCCAATTATCCCAAGAGAAATAAGAGATGAAGGAAGAAGATGAGACAACTGACTACACCTACTCACATCATCTTCTTCTTCGGGTAAACAACGTAACGTTACGTTGACAAGTGAGTTTGGGAAATTCTGTGGGCTCCACTCTACTATGGGCTTCTTCAAACCCCCTAAGAGAAGGGTATGCAATTTGGGAGGCCAAAACCCACGAGGAAAAGAAAGATCTATAATTGGGCAATTGAATATTACCATAGTTGTTAATGAGGTGAGATTAGACAACTCATTGTCAGGAAATGACTCCATATTCATACAACCGAATATTACCAGTTTCTTGAGGTGAATGAAGTGACAAATATCAATGATGTTGGTTGTCATATTTTGCAAGAGTCGTAACCCAATAAATTGAAGCATTGGCATGCTTGTGTTTTCTCCAAGCACACTAGTGTTATCTCTTCCTAACTCCTTTTCAAACAGTTTGCAACAGTCTACAATTCTTAGAATCTTGAGCGTCTGTGCTTCCGTCGGAAGTGAAACAGATGTAATTGAACTACAAGAAATGATACGCAATTCCTCAATGTTATTTGGACAACTACAATGCTCCATACTCTGACATTCTATTATCTTTACCTTCCTAAGAGTTAAGAGGTTGCTCCCACAACTATCCTCCTCCTCTTTCTCTCCTAATCTCACCAAGTTTTTGCATTCACGTATTCTCAAGTTCCTTATATTTATAAGAACCTTACTTGCCTCTTCCGATTCCCACAAATATCGTATTTCATTACACCCATGTATGCTTAATACTTCAACTTCCCCAAGATACTCCATAACACCTTTCCACACCACATCATTAAGCCCTGAGATAGATTCTATAGACAACTGAGTGATTGATGAAGCTACTTGAACTAGCCTTCTCAACACACCACTATCACATTCATATATTTTGAGAACATTCAATGAAGGCAGTGCTTCAAGTGACACTTCAACCAATTTAGGACAATCTCTTATGACAAGATTTTCAAGGCATGGAAACGACACAACACCATTATCAGTTGACCATACTTCCAACCTCTGCATATTTCTTAGTTCAAGAATTTTAAGTGAAGGGAATGCAAGACCAGTCCCAGCAAACTCTAGACCCATTACTTTCACCGAATCAATGTCTTCAATAAACAACTCCTTAAGTGAAGGTAATTGCCCAAGTGGTGGTAAATATGTACAATTTTTACAGCCACGTATAGACACGTTAATCAACTGAAGATACGATGGATCCCCAACCCAGTTAGGAAACACTATACCCGCATACGACACTATTCCAAGCTTTATCAAACAGTCATTTCGGGGCTTCAACACACTCAGGACGTCCTTTTCCAGAGATTCCTTTCGAGAACCATCAAACACGTCACTCCATTCAAGCTCCAACTCGCTAAACCTCTTTTCCAATAAGTTCGCCTCCCTTGCATGCATGGCCGTCTCCACTTTGTCCAGCCCCTTGATGTGAGTCTTCCCATGAAGGCTTGTGAGGTCTTTAATCTCGGTTATTGCAAGGCCATTATGTCCTCCAATAATGATCTTGGAGAGAGTCTTTAAGCTTTTTAGCTTACCAATCCCTAAGGGCATTTTATTCAAAAGTGGAGTATCCCTAGTGTCCAGATGCCTCAAGTTTTTAAGCTTTAAGAAGTTGCTTGGAAACTTACTTAAACATTCACATCCAAAAACAATTAAGGTCTGCAAATTGTAGAGATTGCCGATATTTTCCGGTAAATATGTGATTTTGGTTCGAGATAAATTAAGATACCACAAGTGCTTCAAATTGCCGATGGTCTCTGGTACCTCTGTTATGGAATAATCATTCAAACATAGAACTCTTAACAATGGTAATTCGGGGAGTAAGTCAACCAGAATCTTATTAGATAAGTAGAACTCTCCCCAACTATATTCCAGTTTAGCGTACACGTTAACAGACACAGATAAGAATGTTCTTAAACTTTTAGAACTTACGAATGGATTGAACTTCGAGTAAGCTACAAATTCCTCACGAGCAAATGACATATGGTGGTACTTTTCCAAAGCTTCCTTCCTAACATCATTCACCGTCACATTGTCTAACCTTAAAAAGAATTCTCCAGCAACAGATCTTGCTAAGTCATTCAGCAAGTCATGCATTACGAACAACGATTTGTCATTAGGTGCATGTTGAAACAATGACCTTGACAACAACTCTTCAAAATATTCAAGACCTAATCGTTCCATTGACTTGTTTGAAGATGACTGGTGCAAAAAACCTTCCGCCATCCAAAGTAAAATCAAATCCTCTTTGTTAAACACATAGTCCTTGGGAAATAAGGAGCAATATGCAAACAATTGTTTCAAACATGAGGAAAGATCATGGTAGCTCAGTCTAAGAGCCGGTACAATCTCATCTCTCTTTCCTAACCTCCAAATCTCACTATTCAACAACTCCTTCCACTCTTCTTCCTCAGTCTTTGACCTCAATAACCTTCCCAATACTCTTAAAGCCAAAGGCAAGCCATCACATTTATTAACAATGCCTTCACCATATGGTTTCAGGACTAGATATGAATTAAAGTTATCTGCACCAAACGCATGTTGAGCAAATAAAGATATAGCAGCTTCACGTGACAGGGTTTGCAAATCGTTTAGATGATCGTAACCCAACTTTTTTAACAATTGTGCCTTCCTAGTTGTTATAATAACTTTACTTCCCGGAGCACATGCATGAAATGGGCTCACTAGGGTCTCCCAATCCTCAAAACTTTCACTCCAAACATCATCTAATACTATTAGAAATCGTTTCTCCTTAAGTTGATTCCTAAGATCTACTTGAAGCAGATTTAAATCTGCGAATTCCTTGGTTTCCCCATTCATAGATTGTAAGATAACTTTGCTTATATTAAAGATATCAAACTGGTCAGAGACACAAACCCAAGCCTTGAGTTTAAAGTGCTTCTTAACTTCCTCTTCATCATACAAAAGTTTGGCTAGAGTGGTTTTCCCTATCCCACCCATACCAACTATGGGTACGATGCTAAAGTTTTGACTACATGGATCAGCACCAAATAGTTGCGCGAGCAATTTTTTCTTTTCCTCTTGCCGGCCAACAATACTAGAGGTATCTACCAAAGAGTTCTGATAAGGCCTTTTTGACTTTTCATCTTTTACAGTCAAACCTAAACTATCCTTTTCGTTTTCTAGATCTTGTAATTTGGTTGTAATATTATCCAACTTGTGATGCATCCTCTGGCTTAGTGATAAATTTGTGCAACAAGTTGGAACAAGCCTTCTTACCTTGTTGGTGATGGTTCCAGATTTCTGAGCGAACTCACGACGCATAGCTTCCGTTGCCAAATCATCAAGTACGTCATCTATGTCATAAGCCAGATGTTGGAGACCATTGAGCCACTGTTTAACAGCTTCATCAGTTGTTTCCTTCTGAGAAGCATCATTAAGCAAAGACTGGGTCAGGGTCAGTGTCCTCTCTAGTTTCTTGAGCTCTGCATGAATTCCTTGGGACCGAACAAATGTCTTCATGGCTTCAGAGGCCAGCTTCTCAACAACGGTTTTGAGGAGTTCAGAGGCAATGATTTCAGCCATTGTTTGATGTTTCTAGTGAATGATACGGAAACTCTGTATAACAAGGAAGGATATGTGTGAATGAAATTACAAGCGTATGGATAGAAATAAAGTATTTTAGCTGCTGTTTCAGCCTGTACCATCCACTCAATTATTGATAAATATTTTTATTTCAGTCCCACATTTTAATGAATATTACATTTTACTTTAATATTTATATAAATATAACAAATTATATTTAACATATTACATAATTTAAAATTTATTAAATTTGATAAATTACAATATTATATATATTTCACATATTACATAATTTTAAATTTTAATAAAGTAAAAAATAAACATAACGTAGTTACATGTAGTACAAAATAACTCATTTGCTTGAGGATCGTTAATAACTGGGAAGTCTTTCCGTGAGGATCGTTAATAGATAATAACAAAACCAAGCATATATATACGTCACTTATTTTTTTTTTTTGTTAATGTTTGTGAGGAATAAAGCTGAAGGATCATTCCTGCCATGTTCTTAAACTACTGTCTTAAAGGTTACTTTCAAGTTGAAGGGCTGTTTTATTTTCTTAATACTTAGAGGTGTTACTTGTTAGTCTTAATCTTGATTTGTTGATTATCGTTAGCTGAGATTTGGGGATATGAGTTAGGCCTTCTTCTTGTTCAATAGCTAGCATTCGCATTTCTGATTTCAAATTAGTATCTAATTTCATGTACTGTAATCCGTTGATTCTTGATTCAATAAGATCGAAGCAATCGTTTGGTGCTTGCTTCTCTGGTGTATTTGGTATCAGAGCCTCGTCGGCTCGATTCAGAGAAGACCGATTGATTGAGGAATTGAAGAACAGTCATGGTATCCACTAAATTCGATCTCGAGAAGTCTAGTGGGAAGAATGACTTCGGTCTCTAGCTTTTGAAGATGAGAGCATTATTAGTTCAACATGGTGTTGTTGATGTGTTACTCTTGAGGATCACACTGATGAATTTAACAAACTTGTACTTGATCTTGAAAATATAGAAGTTTCTCTAGAGGATGAGAATCAAGCTATCATATTTCTTACATCTCTCCCACATTCATTTGAGCACTCTAAAGAATTGAAAAAGAGAACAGATGAAAAGGAAGAAATAGGAGAGGGACTGTTTGTTAGGTGCAGATTTGAGCAAAGATCTGTTAAACAAAAGTGGCCTGCTAGATCCAATAAGATGTTACATTTGCAATTCTGAAAAACACTTGAAAACAGAGTGTCCAGAAAGAAGAAAATGAATCATCTGTTGGTTATTTTAGTGTTATTGGATTAACTTGTCGGTTGAGAAAATAATGTTAATTGTTTGATCGAGTAGGTATAGTGGTGAACAATGGAACCTTAATATCCGAGGTAATGGAACTTCAATGGTAGGATAAGAAATATGCATTATGGATTAATGAAGAATCCAATTCATGGGTTCCTGATTTCTGCAAAGCCAAGCACGGTACAGGCCTTGGGTCCAATCCAAAGGATAAATATTTACAGGTGGATGACAGTTCTTCTCCGACCTGCAACAATGACAACTCGCTGGTCGACCAAGGAAGTGTGCCGGCAAACAAAGAGACCGAACAGTCGATCAATTAATGTCATCGGAGTTCGAGGTGGGAGGCACAGGGACGCTAAAGATCGTAGCGTCTGAAACTCAGCCGGAAACATTAAGGAAGAGGATGAACTTGGATCACACCTAGGGATGAGATCGGTACCATACCGGTACTCGGTACAAAATACTCATCCCTAATCACACCACACCCGTTTGGAATTAATCAGTTTATTTTTAGTAGTGGGCTTAACCAACTAAAAAACAAAAGGAAGGCCTATTGTGCCAACTTAAGCCCAGAAAGAACAAGCCTAATTAGTAATGGATTGCTGATTTAAATAAGGCTATCATAGACAATAGCCATTTCGTAATGGGAGGGGTTATCCTAGGCTAATTGGGTAAATCGAATTATGAAAGAACATGAAGGATCATTTCTAGGGGTGTCAATTCCTGAAACGAACCCGAACCCAACACCAAAAAATAGGTTTGTTCAATTTAGAATATATTGAATATTTATACCTTTTTAACCTAAATTGTCATTATTTCAATTTAGACCTGTATATCGCATAACCTAAATTGTCATTATTTCAATTTAGACCCTGGAGACACAAGTGGTTCACAAACAGACACCTTTAGTTGTTTTATAAAACAAAGTTTTAAAAATTACAAAACAAACCCTCAACCTAATGGAAAGGCAAATATGGCTCAAACATATAATGAAAAATCAGATAAATCATGGATATTCGATTTCGATGCAACCGATACCATGACTCATGAACTATCGGATCTGATCTCAACATCCAAACCCCGAAGAAATTATATATAAACCGCAAATGGTGGGATAATGGATGTGGAAAAAGGGGGGACAAATGAGATTTCATCCACACTAAAACACTCTAATTGTCTTTACGTCCCCTCCCTATCACATAAACTTTTATCAGTAAGCCACATGACTAAAGAACTCAATTGCACTGTTAGTATGCATCCTACCTTCTGTATTTTACAGGATATCAGGACAGGAGTAATCATTGGCCGTGGCACTGAACGATAAGGGTTATACTATGTGGACGAGGTGACTCAACATGGGACTGTGATGTTAGCTCATGGGAGTATAGACAGAGAGACATGGTTGCGGCACAGAAGATTGGGGCACCCATCCATGGGTTATTTGCATATTTTATTCCCAAACCTATTTCCTTCTAAAACTATTTCGAATTGTGAAACGTGTGTGTTAGCCAAAAGTCATAGACAAACTTTCAAACCAAACAACACAAGGGTTAGTTCACCTTTTACATTGATTCACTCTGATGTTTGGGGTCCCGCCCCGATTATTGGGGGTCAAAACTTTCGTTTTTTCCTTCTTTTTGTGGATGATTGCACTAGAATGACTTGTGTTTATTTCTTGAAACACAAAACCGAAGTAGTTGATAAATTTACTGCTTTCCATGCCATGATTAAAACCTAATTCCAAAAAGATATTCAAATTCTTCGATCTGATAATGGTGGGGAGTTTGTTAACACACATATGAAACTGTTCCTTGAAGCTAAAGGAATAATCCATCAGACCTCTTGTACACATACTCCTGAACAGAATGGTGTCGTAGAACGAAAAAACCGAATCCTTTTAGAAATTACTCGGGCACTGTTAATTGAATCCGAAGTTCCTAGGAGTTTTTGGCCTGAAGCTATAGCCACAGCCACTTACCTGAATAACCGTCTTCAAACTTATATCCTTAAGCTAAAAATCCCATTACAAGCCCTCTCAGAATTTACCAAAATACCACCTGCCCATATCCTACAACCTCGAGTCTTTGGTTGTACTGTCTTTGTTCATATACCCAAAATCTATAGAACCAAACTCGACCCATGTACTGAAAAGTGTGTGTTCGTTGGTTATGGAGTGAATCAGAAGGGATATCGGTGCTATAACCTGAAGACAAAACGTATGCATACAACCATGAACTGTGACTTTCTAGAAACAGAATATTATTATTCTTCCCAACACAGTGGTCAGGGGGAGACGAAAGATCTTGACACACTGAGTTGGTTGCAGTATATACCATCATTAGAAGAAATCAATCACAGTACACACGAAGAGTCACACTTAAACTCCACACAGAACGTGAAGAACCAATCACTAGTTCTACGGCTTCTGACAACACTCCTTCCAACATGATATCTTAGGTAAGTAACTCATCTGATCCCTCTAATTCCCTTGATAATCCTGATGTTTCTAATCATGGTCCTGAGATAGTAGAAAATGACGGAATTGAATCATCATCAATTCCTGAAGAAACAGAAGAACGATATGTACTACCTCCGAGATCCAACATGGGTGTTCCTCCAAAACGGTATTCACCAGAGAAGCAATCCCGTGGATCTAACTATCCTATGGCTAATATAGCCAAAGGAAATTTATCCAAGGAAGCTAAGGCTTTTGTCTCCTCTCTTTATTCTGAAGAAACTCCTACTAATGTAGAACAAGCTTTGAAAGAAAAGAACTGGAAAGATGCAATGGAAACGGAAATGGAAGCGTTGAAAAAGAATGGTACATGGGAAAAGTGTGCTCTTCCGCAAGGAAAAAGACCAATGAGATGTCATTGGGTCTTTACAATTAAGTATAAACCAGATGGTACAACTGAAAGATATAAAGCCCGGTTAGTAGCTAAAGGTTACACTCAGACGTATGGGATTGATTATTTTGAAACATTCTCTCCGGTTGCCAAGATCGACACGATTAGAGTCCTTTTCTCTGTTGCCGCAAATAAAGGATGGCCACTTTATCAATTTGATGTGAAGAACGCCTTCCTTCATGGAGAACTACAGGAAGAAGTGTACATGGAAGCTCCTCCTGGACTCACAGGGGATTTTAAAGAACGAGAAGTATGTCGGTTGAAGAAATCCCTTTACGGGCTAAAGCAGTCTCCTCGAGCTTGGTTTGGCAAATTTACCCTTGCATGAAGAAATATGGGTTTAAGCAGAGTGATTCAGATCATACTTTGTTCCTCAAACAAAGAAATGGTCTTATAACGTGTCTAATAATATATGTTGATGATATGATTATTACTGGAAATGACAAAGAAGAAATGGAACAACTAAAAAGGAGCTTGTTTGCGGAATTCGAAATGAAAGACTTGGGAAGACTAAAGTATTTTCTGGGAATTGAAGTACTAAGGTCTAAACAAGGGATTTTTATCTGCCAGAAGAAGTATATTCTTGATCTTCTAACAGAGACATGTATGATTGATTGCAAACCATCACAAACGCCTATGATAGTAACCCATAAACTTCATATGGAAGTCGGGGCTGAACTCGCAGATAAAGAAAGATACCAACGATTCGTGGGAAAATTAATATATCTTTCACAAACTTGTCCTGATATAGCCTATGCTGTTGGGGTGGTAAGTCAGTTCATGCATCAACCTCAGGTTGCCACATAGAGGATGCTTTAAGAATTATCAGATACCTCAAAGGAACAGTTAGTCACAGAGTTATGTTTAAATCAAATGGGCATTTGAAGGTTCAAGTATACACCGATGCTGACTGGGCAGGAGATATAGGAACCAGAAGATCAACATCAGGTTACTTCACTTTAGTTGGAGGTAACCTTATGATATGGAGAAGCAAAAATCAGAAGGTTGTCGCCCTTTCAAGTGCAGAAGCTGAATTCAGAGGAATAGCACGAGGCGTAACAAAAGTCTTATGGATACGAAAACTTTTAACCGAAATTGGCTTTCCACCAACAGAGAGCAGCATGATTATGTATGACAATAAAGTTGCGATTCAAATCTCAGAAAATCCAGTTCAACATGACCGAACGAAACATATAGAAGTTGACAGACACCTCATTAAAGAAAAGCTAGAAGCAGGGATTATTGAGCTTCCATTTGTTCGATCAGAAGACCAGCTTGCCGACATTCTAACAAAGGCAGTTGACGGAAGAATTTTTAGCAATTGTTTGATCAAGTTGAATGTTGGAGATCCCACAATTCAACTTGAGGAGGAGTGTTAGAAAATAAAGATTATGATCGGGATCAGTCAAAGATTGCACATCATCTCCCATATTTAGACCCACGAATTTCTCCCAATTACAGCCTCAACACAGCTCATTCACAACCATTTAATCGTGTATTTTTTATTTTATTAAACCATGTAATCTCCTATAAATTGGAGTCTTTTTCATTGTAAATTTATTCAAGAAATCAATACAATTCTCAACCTTTTGATGAATACTCATTCTCTGATTATCAACAGATATTACTTGGGGACTTTAACGAAGTAAGGTTTAAGGAAGATCACATGAACTCTACTTTTGACCACAATGCAGTGATGATATTCAATAATTTCATACGCATCACAGTGCGGCGATGATATTCAATAATTTCATACGCTCGGCAGGCTTGCTAGAGTGCCAATGGGGTGGGTGGGTGGGTGGGGGGGAGGTAATTCACGTTCATGACAGAAGACGGGTCAAAATTAAGCAAGATTGATAGAATATTGGTAAATGAGCGATTCATAAACAAATGGCCTACAACTACTTTCATGTAGCCCTTTAATCTCGAATCAATACTCAAACAAAGAACAAACTCAACGAACACAAGTCTTGCTGTAAATCGAACTTGTATATATATAAACGAATCTGGTACATCATTATTGATTACAATCGTCCCTATTTATACTACTAAATCGAACCATCACGTCCCTTCGAATTGAACTACCTTACACAGACCGAATCGATGTGTCCCTTTGTTAATCGGCGTATATTGTCTTCATACAACGCATCCTTTGACTTGTAGGTTGTAGGGTTTGGTTCTTGACACTTCTAGTCCCTCTATTTATAAGTAATACAATTACTAACCTAAATATAACAATAAACTAATTACATAACTAGTCCTTATACTTATGTGAACGTGATTAACTCATATTCACCCCCTTAATCATGATCACATTGTTTCAGGTCTTGCACTCCGAGGAGCTCCCTCATTGTAGTAAACTTGACTCTTGCTAATGCCTTGGTCAATATGTCTGCCCTATGCAACTCTCCACTGATGTGTTCTACATTGATGTGGTTGTCTACAACACACTCTCTTATGAAATGATAACGTGTGTCTATGTGCTTGCTCCTTCCATGAAATACTGGGTTTTTCAACAATGTTATAGCTGATATGTTATCAACTAGTAAAGTAATATTTTCTTCCTTCCAGCCTGTTATTCCACTCAACAGTCTCTTTAACCATAATGCTTGACATGCTGCTGCTGTTGCTGCCATAAACTCCGATTCACATGATGATAATGCAACTATCTGTTGTTTCTGAGTGCTCCATGTTATAGGTGAGTTCTCAAAGTAAAATACTATCCCTGTAGTCCATTTTCCTTCTTCAATGTTAACTCCATAACTACTATCACTATAACCTGTAATCTTGCAGCCTCCGAATTTCCTGTAAGTTATAACGAACTCCTTTATTCCTTTGATATAACGTGGCACTTGCTTGATAGCCTTCAGATGATGTTCCTTTGGTTCTTGCATAAATCTACTAAGTAATCCAACTAAGTAGCATAGGTCTGGTCTTGTATGCAATAAGTATCTCAAACAACCAATTAAACTTCTATATTCTGTTTCATCAACTGAATCTCCTCCTTCGGTCTTTGTTAGCTTGGTTCCTGGGTCCATGGGTATCTTTGCTTCGTTACTATCTATCATGTTGGCCTCCTTGAGTATCTTGTTTATATAGTTAGTCTGCTTGATTGATATCTCACCCCCTAATTGGGTAACTTCTATGCTAAGATAGTATGCTAACAACCCTAAGTCACTCATTTCAAACTTCTCTTCCATTTGAGATTTGAAATGTTCTATCTCTTTCTTTGGAGTTCCCATCACTATTAAATCGTCAACATAAACTCTAATCAACAAGGTTGAGTCCTTGTTCCTCCTTGTGTATACTGCTTGTTCTAAGTTACACTTCTCAAATCCTAGTGACTTCAAAGTATGGTCTAACTTCATGTTCCATGCACGTGGTGCTTGTCTTAAACCATATAGTGCTTTAGAAAGTTTATACACTTATCCTTTACTTCGTGTCTTCACAAATCCCTCTGGTTGTGAGACATAAACTTCTTCCATTAAGTCTCCATGTAAGAATGCGGACTTTACATCTAGATGATGTACTTCCCATTCATTATATGTTGCTAACGCCAATATTAGCCTTACTGCCTCTATTCTTGCTACTGGGGCAAAGACTTTCTCAAAGTCTATCCCTTGCTGTTGCACATATCCCTTTGCTACTAATCTAGCTTTGTGCTTTGTAATCTTTCCACTTGCATCCCTCTTGGTCTTGAATACCCATTTCAAGCCAATTACCTTGTGGTTACTTGGTAAGTCTGTCAGCTTCCGAGTCTCGTTTTTATTTATGGATTCTAACTCAGCTTTCATTGCTTCTATCCATTTCCCATCTTCAGCTGCTTCTTTATAATTCCTTGGTTCTTCTTCAGCTAAGAGAAGTTCTTTATAATCAGCTTCTACTTCTCTTGCTCTTTTAGCAACTTCTGTTAGAGTTCTAAAACCTCGTAACGGTGTACGATCAAATGGTCTTGTTGATCTCTCGGTAGATGGTTCTGCTGAGTTTGGTTCATTGGTAGATGTCGGTGGAGTGAAAGGTGTACTTGATGAGTTTATAGGTGATTGCATTGTTTCTTGTATACTGCTATCACCTGCTAAATTGTTATCAAGGTTTATGGGTTCAGTATCTTTTGGTGAGTTAGTAGCATCTCTGTCTGCTACTATGAAATCTACCCATTCGGGTTCTTCACTCCCAACTTCTTCAATATATTCCTTCCAATTCCATGAATCCTTTTCAATGAATTTCACATCTCTACTTACACAAATTCGTTTCGTCTCTGGATCAAATAATCTGCACGCCTTTGATCCTTCCTCTATTCCTAGGTACACCATTGGAATGATTCGGTCATCCAATTTCTTAGATGTTGTGATGGTACCTTAGAATATGCTACGCAACCAAATATTCTTAAATACTCTAAATTTGGTTTCCTACCCTTCATAGCTTCATATGGCGTACTGTCCGTTAAAGATTTAGTAGGTACTCTGCTCAATACATAGATAGCATGTCTTACTGCCTCTCCCCAAAAGTTCTGAGGCATCTTC
The DNA here is from genome assembly GCA_023525975.1 of Smallanthus sonchifolius. Classification (NCBI taxonomy): domain Eukaryota; kingdom Viridiplantae; phylum Streptophyta; class Magnoliopsida; order Asterales; family Asteraceae; genus Smallanthus; species Smallanthus sonchifolius. The sequence continues at coordinate 2,568,556 of CM042042.1, forward strand.
ATTGCCTTTAACATGCTTCGTGTTGTAGCCAACATTTTCATGTTCCTTCTATCAACCACTCCATTCTGCTGTGGCGAGTATGGTGCTGTTAATTGTCTTGCTATCCCGTTGTCTTTACAGTATTGTGAGAACTCATTAGAAGTAAACTCTCCTCCTCTATCTGTTCTCAACATCTTCAACTTGGTTCTTACTTCGTTTTCCACCCTTTGCTTGAACTCCTTAAAGGTTTCAAATGCTTGATCCTTTGAGTTCAGAAAGTACACCCACATGTAACATGTACAGTCATCTACTAGTAAAAATATGTCCTTCTTTCCTGAATGTGTTGGTGGCGATATAGGGCCACATAGATCTCCATAGACGAAGTATAATGCTTCCGATGACTTAAACTTAGCTTGTTTTGGAAATGGAGCTCTACTGTGTTTTCCTAATAAACATGCATCACAGATTTGACTAGCATGGTTTATCTTAGGAATCCCCTTAACCAAATTCTTCTGGGTCATTTGTTTAATTGAATCAAAGTTCAAATGACCTAACCTTGCATGCCATAGCCATGCTTGATCTTCTAGGCTTCCCAACAGAAAAATAGGTACACCAATCTTCAAGTTGAGTTGTAAAGTCTATTCCTTGAACGTGTGACTCTTATTAGAAGCTTCTGTTCTTGATCATGCAGAAGTAATAAGTCACTTTACATCCATTTTCTGTTAACTGTCCAAGGCTCAGTATATTGCTTTTCAAACTTGGAATGTAATAAACTTGGGATATCACCCTTTGTTCCTTGTTTTTATATACAAGTACTATTGAGCCTTTGCCTTTTATCTCTACATACGACCCATCTCCAAATCGAACATTTCCAGTAATATTTTCATCTAGTTCTTGAAAATGCCCTTGTACACCAGTTATATGGTTACTTGCTCCGTTGTCTAAGTACCATAGACTTTTGTCTGCTATCGTATAATTGCTAGGTTCAATCTTCTCGTTTAAGAAAATCTCTTCTATTTTCTTGTCTTCCCTAACTGCCATTAAGAGCGTTGGTTCAACATCCTCTTGCACTAAGTTAGACTGTTCTTGCGCATGCTCTTGCTGTGGGCAGTTTCTCTTGACATATCCAAACTTGTTACACCCGTAACATTGCACCTTGCTTAAGTCTCCTGCTGGCTTTCTCCATTTTTTGAAATTCTTATACTTGGACTTATGAGAAGAGTTTTCTCCCTTCTCGTATTGCTTGGACTTTCCATCACGCCAGCTCCCTCGTGATGTGTTGAATTTATTAAACCTCCCTTGTCCACGGTTTTCAAAACGATTTCCACGACTCGAGTTGTTGTCGTGTTTTGTGAATAGTAATTTATCTTGATTGTCAGCTGTGCCTCCTTTCTTCAGTCTAAGTCTCTCTTCATAGGTTTTTAATCTTCCAATTGTCTCATCAAGGGTTATTTCATCTATATCGGTAATTTGTTCGATTGATGCGACAATTTGGGTAAACCTATCTGGTACGGCATTTAGAAGTTTCTGTACTAACATTGGTTGACCAAATGTTATTCCTAAACAACTCGCCTTTGTGACAATACTATTCATCTTTCCTGTAAACGAATCTATCGTTTCATCTTCCTTCATTTGCAACAACTCAAACTCCGCTGTGAGCGTTTGCAACCGTGCCTTCTGCACTCGGTCTACACCGACATGTCTGGTCCTTAACGCATCCCAGACTTCCTTTGCTGTCTTGCAACTTGCGATTTGTAATATCACATCCTCCAGTAGTGCTTGATACAGATAGGCCATTGTGGCTTTGTCCTTCTTGACATCGCGTTCTGTGTTAGCACTAGGTTCTATTGTTTCCCATAAACCATTAGCCTCAAGTATTAACTTGATGCGTAATGCCCATATTATATAATTTGTTGATTTTAATATATGGCATTGGTAATGGGTCAAAGAACTAGCTTCTTTGTGAATTACAATCTCTTTACCACTCGTCCCTACTGGTTATGTCTCCGGCATGGTAAATTCTAAGTTTCTTAAAAAAACTCTAAGGGCAAGTTCTTATGCAAGACGGGTTTTCTCTAAAAACCAACTATGATTCCAATAGTTCTTATTAACTAATCTAGGAATCACTAACAATTTCTACACCTAATTCGTATAGGTATAGTAATCTAAGATTAAGCTTTAGTTCAAATAGAAATGTAGAACCTGGACTTCTCGTATGAAAACTGTCCTTGTGATCCGGCCTTTTGATCACGTATTTCTTTGAACTTGGTTCCCAACGTCACCGTAAACACGTTCTTGAACCCTTTAGTCTTTTTTCTTCTCCGAGCAAGCCTTTGTCTTGGTCTTGTTTGGCACCGCATCACGTCTTTGTGCGTTCTCCTTGTGAAGTCTTAATCCCAAACAAACAATCCTTTTGCTTGTTTCCTTCTTCACGTATCCAAACACTCAATAATCTGCTAAATTCAGATTTTTCCTTTTAATAATTTTGTTTCTTGATTCACAGCAATCTTCAACAAAACACAACCCAATTCTGCAGTCTTCAACTTTTGGTCTCTGCACTCCAATTCGTTTTTTTTTCTCAAACAATCGAACACACCTTAATTGATCCTGTACTTGATCAATCCTGAATCCTCTGTTTCAGTTCCTTCTATTTACCGAAACCCGCGACTGTTATCATTCCCAAAAGCCCCTGTGTTAGTCCCTGTTTGTTTGTTTGTTTTTTTATCAGGCATTCGATCAGAAAAAAAAAAACAAACTGCAATCCTTAATTTTGACCTTCCCTGCGTTCGTCCGTCTTTGTTCCGGTTCCCGGTTACCGTCGACTGTAACTGGTTCTGCAATTAATCGATGTCAAACAACAATCGATCCCTTCGCTTATCGTTCCCTTAATCACGTCTGATTTTAAAAACGATTGTTGCAGCAAGTATGATTCTTCTTAACCTGTGGCTCTGATACCACTGTTGCCCTTTAATCTTGAATCAATACTCAAACGAAGAACAAACTCAACGAACACAAATCTTGCCGTAAATCGAACTTGTATATATATAAACGAATCTGGTACATCATTATTGATTACAATCGTCCCTATTTATACTACTAAATCGAACCATCATGTCCCTTCGAATTGAACTGCCTTACACACACCGAATCGATGTGTCCCTTAACGCATCCTTTGACTTGTAGGTTGTAGGGTTTGGTTCTTGACACTTCTAGTCCCTCTATTTATAAGTAATACAATTACTAACCTAAATATAACAATAAACTAATTACATAACTAGTCCTTATACTTATGTGAACGTGATTAACTCACATTTCAAAGCCCTGGATAGGGAGCTATCGGACCATAGTCGTTTAGTACTATCAACATCCGTGATTAATTTTAGAGATAATGATACTAAAGGTAGATTTTGAAAAAGCATACGACACAGTCAGTTGGAAGTTTCTGTTATCAATCACGACACCCACATGAGATTCCTGGAAAAGTGGAGGAACTGGATCTTAGGTATACTATTATCAGGACAAGCTTCGGTAATGATTAATGGGTCCCTGTCTTTCAGTAATGATTAATGGGTCCCTGTCTTTGGAGTTTCGTTTAAGGAGAGAATTAAAATAAGGTGAACCAATATCCTCTTTTCTTTTTATCCTGGTGATGGAAGCTTTGAATGTCATGATGAAGAAGGCAATGGATAGTGGTCTGTATGATGGTTTCTCTTTTGATGGTTCTGGAATAATTTTGTCACATCTATTCTACGCAGTTGACGCCATATTTTGCGGGGAATGGAGTTTGGCAAACATAAAAAACCTAAACAGAATTCTAAGAGTGTTCAATCTGTGCTCCGACTTGAGTTTTGATAATCTCAATCTTATACCTAATTATGAAACCATGTCTCATACCAGGGGTGAGTTTTGGTAATCTCAGTCTAATACCTAATTATAAAACCATGTCTCATACCTGGTCTCATACATGTCAACCGTTACTCATGATCAATACTTATCAGGGACGTGGGTATACGGTATACCCGTTTATGATTTTGTGGTTAAAAATACATGTTGGGATGTCCACTACCCAAAACCTAATCTTAAGTTCACCTCAACAAGTAAGTTAAAATATTATATACTCAACTATTTTTTTTTACATTTCTATAATTTTAATATTTTTGAAGTTTCTAACGAGCTTCAGCATACTTTTTATTATACTTTTTAATTATATAATATGTTTTTTGTATCATACTTTCTGGATCGGTTTGTAATTCTGTCCGGTCGTGTCAAGTTTTTACTAGCCAGGTTCTTATTAATAAAATTTTGCCGTACAAAGAATTTGTATAATATGTTGATATATTCTGGTAATAGGGAGGATATCATCTAATCCCAAACCCGCAAAGATTTCTAAAACTAATCTCATACTCAGTTTAATACCCGAATTATTAAGGATTTATGTTTTCTCGCTAGGTTCAGGGTTTTTTAACATCCCTAGGTGTGACGATAACGACAATGGCAAGCGATGTGTTTGTGCCACTAGCGGATAGACTTGTGGCTCTGGTTGCGACAGTAGCCGTGTTAGTGGTTGTAAACCGGTGGTTCTTTTGCAGCGATGGCAGGTTACTGAAAAACCCATGGGCTGAAACAATCACCCAGATAATGGTATAAAAGGTTTGATGATTTCATGCTATCAAGTGGTTTTTCAAGAAACAGCTATGATAGCTGTGTATATTTTAAGGAGTATATGGATGGTAAGTTTGTTTACTTGCTTCTGCATGTGGATGATATGCTAGTTGCTTGTATGGATAAGACTGAGATTTAAGCAACAAAACATCTTCTTATGCAAGAGTTTGACATGAAGGAGTTACGAGAGGCAAGAAGGATACGGGTATGGATATAACCAGGAATATTGATTTGAGGTAGTTAAAACTATCCCAGAGCTCTTATATACATAAGGTATTAAACAACTATACCATGGATTTAAGCAAATCAGTAAAGACCCCTACGGCTGCACATTTTAAACTGTCTAATAGAGATTCACCTGTTAGTGTTGAAGAAGCTGTGCATATATGGTGAAAATTCCTTATGCTAATGTAGTAGGCAGTCTAATGTATATGATGGTCACCTGGCCAGATGTAGGATATGCTGTAAGTGTTGTGAGTAGATACTTAGAAAATCCAGGTAAAGCTCATCGGGAGGCTGTTAAGTAGTTACTCAGGTGTTTGAGTGGGACAAGAACAATTGGGCTTAACTTTGGAAAGAAATCTGGGAGTTAAATCAGGTTAATCAAGGGGTTTGTAGATACAGACTATGCAAAGGACCTGGATAGGGGTAGTTCAATCAACATATATGTGTTTCAAGTATTGGGAAATGCAGTGAGTTGGAAGTCTCAACTGCAACATTTGGTTGTATTGTCAACTATAGAGTCAGAGTATATTGCTCTTACAGAGACAGTTAAAGAAACAATCTGGCTTAAGGGATTTGTTTTAGAATTAGGTGTGAAGTTGGATGATGTTATTTTGTACTGTGACAACCAGGGAGCAGTGAAGTTGTCTAAGAATAACATGTAACATGAGAGGATAAAGCACATCAATGTCAAGCTACATTTTATGAGGGATATTGTCAATTCCAAGGAAGTTAAAATTGAGGAGATTGATACCATGGATAACCCTTCTAACATGCTTACTAAGTCATTATCGGGACCCAAGTATATGTTTTGTGTAAATGAGTTGCGTATTGGTTGATTTGTCATCTTGTCATTGCTTAAGGTGGAGATTGTGATATTGGATATATGATGTGTGATCGTCAATTAAGTCAACGTTACTAATGATGTATGATCCAAAGAGTTGCACTAATTTAGGCAACGCACAAACATATAATATTTAATTGTTAAATATTATAGTTCACGAAAGACAGAATTATTAAAAAGCAAATTAAATATTTAGAGAAATATTTAACCGGTCAATGCGCTAATTAATTACTTAGAGAAATAATTATTTACGGAGGTTAAATGTTTAAAGTGTTAAATGTTTAAAAATAATAAGTTTATTAGTTATAAATAAGGATTATTGTATTTTAATAATCCCACATTTTACCAATTGTCAATAATAATCTCAACTAAAAATATATTTTTACCACCGGTCACTACTTTCAAACTATTTTCTTAAAATGGACCCCCGTTAAAAAAAATTAACGCCGTTACATTTTATATGACGTGGACATTTGCAAACCGCCGGAAAGTCGAGCCAAGCTAGCAGTGGTCTCGTGATGGGTTTTGAAATTGGCTTTGGTAGTGTTTAACCGGTTTTGTTTTTCCGACAAGTCCAAACAGAGATAACAATGGTGTTTAATAAGATCGGTTAAACACCATCAGGACATCGCTTTGAAGGAGGCTTTTGTGGTTAACTTCTTGGTGTTTTACTTTTAGTAAAGATATATTTATTTATATTTTAAAATGACAACATTTTCCTCTTTATAAAAGTATCTACATACCCCACTTTACTTTATCAAAGAGTGATAACTAGTATTGAGCAATGCGTGTTGCGACACGTGTTAAAACCCATGAGCTGCTGCATGTTAATCAGTGCATTACGACACGTTTAACAATAAACAAAATTAACGTCTTCGAAACTTTATAAAAAAAGAGAAACATTTACATGTTTTTTGAAACTTTATTAAAACCTTTACTTAAACCCAAACATAACCACTAAAATAGTTATCACGTGCGTCTCAGCGCGTTAAACGACGATACGAAAAAATTAACATCAACGTATTTGAAAAAGATACAATAAAAAGAAAGAAAAACATGAATTCTTTTTTTTTTTAATTAGGCTGACAAAAAACAGATAAACTGGTTGGGTGGGGGAGAGGTTTGCCAAAGTCGAACTGCGTTGCGCCCCTAAAGGGACGTCTGCTTAACCACCCGGCCACCAGCCCTATTCTTTAGAAAACTTGCTGCCAATTGTATATAAGGAAACAAAATAGTTAGAATTAAAAAAAAAAACTAACAAAAACTTGCATTAGCAGCTTGTACGCATGTGATGTGCTCTAAGACAACCACTATGTCTACTTCTAATGCTCACGAGTGAGAGCTATCTCTCCCGGGAACCCCTTCCCTTGTAAAGAGGTACTGACCATCAGTTCTTTCATGCCCTAGTTAACAATAGCCTCGAGTAGACTAAGGATCTTAGGTGAGACCTAGAGTGAAGCAAACTAAACGCCAAATAAATTGGAACGAAAAATTCTACATATGAGATTCCATGTGTGACTAACTCAATTGAGAAAGGCACCTCTTATATACTAACGTTTTAGGATGGCAGGGTTCGTAAAACCCTCCTTGATAATTCGAGTATGAAGAGCTCGGGTGGGGCATCAACCACTAGTTGTGACGGCCTCGATTTTGATGTAGGGTTAAATATCCCGTGTATAAATGTCGGTTTTTGTACGTTTTAATAGTGTAATTGTGTTTATCGAGTCGGTATTACGTGTGTGTTATAGTTTGATGAGTTACATGGTTAATGTGCTTAAAGAGCGAAAGTATATGATGTAGGGTTAAATATCTCGTGTATAAGTGTCTTTGTACGTTTTAATAGTTTAATTGTGTTTATCGAGTCGGTTTTATGTGTGTCATGTAGTTTAGTATGTTACAGGTTAAATGTGCTAAAGAGCAGAAGTTTTCGAGACATATATATGAAGGCACGAAGCCCGAGAGGTCAAAGAAAGAGAAGTCAATGCTTAAAAGTCAAAATCTTGGAAATTAGGATATTCGCGCCACGCGAAGATCCGGTGAGAGAAGTTTGCGGCACGCAAGGGCTTTGAAAAGGGCCGCGACTATTTTGGCCGTTGCGACACGCGAAGATTTGGCGTGGAAGTTCGCGACACGCGAAGAAAGGGATTACAACAATTTTAAACCTAATTTTAATTATAAACTCATTATGATCCCAATGTCGATTATCATTCTTTCCAGCTGTCCCAGAAGATTTCTTAGGCGATTTTGAGCATAGTTTGGTCAATTGTTCTTGTATTATAAATATTGAAAAGTTCTAGATTAATTACTTTAACGTTTTCGACAATCATGAGCGGCTAAACGCTTTTGTGATTCCTCCGAGTGAACGATTTATGCATGTACTCGTATGATTTTAGTAGATGATCAGTATTGGATTGAAATTTTGTGAACCCTTTAAGTTCTTTGAATTCAGTTGTGTGTTTGACTTATTAACAATTGCACGTTTTCAATTTATTAAATCTGTCGTCGTTTCTTGGTTTTCTTGCATCGGGAATAATCTGATTTTGTGATTGAATTGATTATTGTGTGGTTGGGTTAAACAATTTAAACAAGGTTATGTCTATGTAATCTCTGATTTGGTTTGAAACTAAAATTATGTGTGTGTTTTGCTAAATCTGAATCCCGGAGTGGTCATTCTTCTCCAATTGTTTTTACAACTTAAAGTTAATTGTTTTCTATAATTTCAAGTGTTCTAAGTAATAAAGTCTTAAACTCTAGTAGTAATTGAATCAGTTTAGTTTAAATAGAATTCTCCACGTGTTCCCTATGGATTCAACAACCTTACTTCCCTATCTACAATTTAAGGTAGCTAAGTAGTGAATTTTATAAATATTTTTGATTGACCTTGATACCGCGATCAGTATACGAAGAAATTAACAAAGGTACAAAGCCCGGGAAGTCAAAGGAAGTCAAAATCAAAGCAAAAAGTCAAAATCTTGGAAATTTAGGTCTTCGCGGTACACGAAGACCTGGGAGGATGTTTTCGCGGTATGCGAGAAACCAGAAAAGCGCGCCCGACTACTTTGTCCTTCGCGCCACGCGGAGGACTGGCCAGGAATGTTCGCGGTATGCGAAAAAGGGAAAATCGGCAATTTAACCTAATTTCAATTATAAACCCATGTCGACTCCCATTCTCGAATAACTTTCTTTCCAGCCATCCCATAGGAATTCTAAGGCGATTTTGCTCATTGTTTGGTCAATTGGTCTTGTTTTCTAATGCTTGTAAGTTCTAGATTAATTACATTGATGTTTGCTACAATCATGAGCGGCTAAACGCTTTCGTAATCCTTCCGGGTGAACGATTTATGCTTGTACTCGTATGATTTTAGTTGATGATCAATATTAGATTGAAGTTTTGTGAACCTTTTAAGTTCTTTGAATTCAATTGTGTGTTTGATTTATTAACAATTGCATGTTTTCGATTTATCGCATCTATCATAGTTTCTTGGCTTTCTTGTATCGGAAATAATATGATTTTGTGATTGAATTGACTATTGTGTGATTGGGTTAAACATTTAAACAAGATTATGTCTATGTAATCTCTAATATGATTTGAAACTGAAATTGTACGTGTGCTTTGCTAAATCTGAAACCCAGAGTGGTATTTCTTCTTCAGTAGTTTTCTTAAATCAAAGTTTGTTGCTTTTTGTTAATTACATCACTTTAAGTAATAAAGTTTTAAACTTTAGTAGTAATTGAGTTGGTTTCGTCTAAATAGCTTTCTCCACTGTTCCCTGTGGATTCGACAACCCTACTTCCATGTCTACAGTCTAAGTAGCTAAGAAGTGATTTTTATAAATATTTTTTTATTAGCCTTGACACCACGATTAGGCATCCATCACAAAGCAAAAAATCTCCTCCATCCGAACAAACTTCTCACAAATCGTCATTGTACTTCATTAGACATTTTCCTTTTTCATTCTTCTTTAAAAAAACTACACATTCATGGAGTGACACTCCATTTCAGATGTAAGTGTTTACATACATGTCATGATTTTAAAATTTAAAAAACCAGTAAACAAAACATTATTAAATAATGCGAAAAGAAAATGTTGAAACAAACCCGAGTGAATTCAGGATTGGTTAAGACGTCAATGTTTGTTCCTCTGACCGGCTGAGCAAATGGATCTCACGACTTCTGATACGGTTTCCTCTGATTTGATGTTCAATCAGGTTCATAAAAAACAAGCCGTTAGGCCATCACAGGGAGGGGTACTCTATGTAACGACCCTTCTTTTTTGTTTGTTGTTTACCTTATCAAACGGTAATTCAAAAAAAAAATGATAATAATTTTTTTGCATTGTTTACCTCAAACGGCTCTACGCCTTCATTATTATTTTTTTTCTTCCAAATAATCCCTATAATACACCACACTACTCAATTTTACCAAACCAATTTTTTTCTACTTTTCTCTCTATAATGGATGATAACAATTCTAATCAACGTTTACTAAACGATACTAACAATCCAAACCCCAATCTCATGCCGAATCCATCCTTTGGGTTTCAATAGTTTCCACAATCGGGTTTCTTAACTACGCAAATCCAAACATTGGATTTCAACAACAAGCTTATCCACCAAATCCTTGTTTCCAACAGTTACCATTTCCCAGTTTCAAACACCTACACTCACACCAACTCCTAGCGACACTCAAATGACATTCACATCGTCACCATCACATGTAGTGGGTGACTCAGCTTCCCCGTTGTCTAGAAAAAAAGAAAGGGAAATTAGTCGTGAAACCTACTAAGAAAATGGTTCAAAGGAAGTGGGGAACATACGAGGAAGCTTCTTACTCGGGCTTTTCTTCACATCTTTGTGGATTCGTGTGACACTCGACATTTCAGGTCAATATCCGTACATGTATTAAACAATTTTACATTATAATTATTCTTGTGATTTACTTAAATTCACAAACAAGGACATGAAGGACTAACAAAAACCGAGCATCGTCTCATTTCACATTTTGGTAATTTTTGGAGTTACCGGTGCACGTGTTATATAAACCGACAAATTCGAACACTAGTGGTTAAAATAAATAACCAGAAAAATATATATATACATATATATATTATTTTACACAAACTTTGCGTAGAACAATAAATTATTTTCAGAATAAATTTATAATACCGTGGAGGATCTAAACCGAATTAAACTACCCCTTTAAAACTCTAATTGATATTAATACCAAAAATCTAATTGTTTTATTATTATAACCCAAACCCCCCTAACCCACCCTTGACTTCTCGGCCGAAGTGCAGGGGAAACCATCCCCAATCTCACGTATTTTCAAATTGACCCATACTCCCACTTGTGAAAACCCAGATAAAACCATACCCTTCACTCAAAACTCTCACAACCCTTTCATCTTTCACATTTTCATACGGCAAAGTTTCCATTCCTCTTCAAACCGAAGCCAAGTTTTAAGGCGAAATCCTACCACAATCCAGTGTTTTAAGAAGAATTTCAAGTGTTTCTGAAAAGAGTTTAGCAAAAGATTCAAGATCACCTCTCTGTTTTCTTCATCATTTTCATCTCGGTTTTAAGGTAAAAACTCGATATTTTCATATTATGTTCTTTAAAACCGTAGCTAAACCTACATCTTATTTAAACGCAAGAAAGATAACAAGAAGAGTGTGTCGAATTCAAAATGTGCCGGACTGATTTTGTCAAAACAGAAGTCCAGTAATCGAAACTAGGAGTTTCGATACCTGTTTCTCAATCGAAACTAGGAGTTTCGATACATGTTGCTCAATCGAAACTAGGAGTTTCGATACCTGTTTCTCAATCGAAACTAGGAGTTTCGATACATGTTGCTCAATCGAAACTAGGAGTTTCGATACCTGTTTCTCAATCGAAACTAGGAGTTTCGATACATGTTGCTCAATCGAAACTAGGAGTTTCGATACCTGTTTCTCAATCGAAACTAGGAGTTTCGATACATGTTGCTCAATCGAAACTAGGAGTTTCGATACCTGTTTCTCAATCGAAACTAGGAGTTTCGATACATGTTGCTCAATCGAAACTAGGAGTTTCGATACCTGTTTCTCAATCGAAACTAGGAGTTTCGATACCTGTTGCTCAATCGAAACTAGGAGTTTCGATACCTGTTGGTCAATCGAAACTAGGAGTTTCGATACCTTTTACTCAATCGAAACTAGGTTGTTTCGACTCCTGACCACTCCATCGAAACTAAGTAGTTTCGACACACATATGCCCAATCGAAACTAAGAAGTTTCGACACCTGTACAACAGTCCCAGTTGGGCAGTAACTCAAAACTATTTTATAACAAAACATGTGTTGAAAAACTAAAACGATATTAAAAAAAAAAACATAATCAGATTTACAAGGTCGGTGAACAATTTACAATTAAGACGTTGGTCTTAACAACAATTTACCCTTGGTATCTAGGGTACAAACAGTCAAGGTTGACTACAACAAATATTATTACAAGTATATACACAAACACAAGGTGAGTTTCACGGCCCCTTTCTTTTTACTGTTTTCAAATATTTGGGGGAGAAACATACTTACAACTATTTTATGGGATAACAAGAGAATAAGACACGACTTTTATGTTTACATGGGATGAGAACAACACAATGGAGGCCGCGAAAGTCCCCTGGAACAACATAGTAACCATTAACTGTAGCCTAGGGTCCTATGAATAGTACTATGGAGAGTGACGTCTCCCGGTCATGGTTAGTCGCGCTAACCACAATCTGGAGGATTTATGGCCGCATAGAACTGAATAACGAAATTAGGGGCGTGTACACATGTCAAGGTTTGGTTACGCCCCATGTATGAACATATTATTTGTATTCCTAGCTAGTTTACAAATGGGTCAACAATTCTTATTCTGTTTATCACATATAACTGAAACTATTTACGAACAATTGAATTTTACAAAGAACTATTTGATTAAACCTGTGAACTCACCAACCTCGTGTTGACGATTTTAAGTATGTTTTTCAGGTAACTGAACGTGATTTCAAGGTTAGCAATGTAGATTACATGCATGCACGATGGATACTACTCAAGGAGGATTTCCCTTGTATAACTCATTGAGTTGAGTCATATTTGTGAAATCTTAACTTTTTGTAAACTCAGATTATGTTTTGTAATGTAAAACATTAAACTTGTTAATGTATCCATTTATCATGTATGTGTTTGCGGTAATCATATGCTTTGGAAACCATGAACGTTGCGCCTCGCGTTTCCGCCTTGGCGGGGTGTGACAGAACTGGTATCAGAGCCATTGATTATAGTGAACTAGGAATCTAAATTGGAACCTAGTCTATAATCTAAATGACTCACTAAAACGTTTTCATTGCATAAGCATTGCATGACCAGTCATTTTGTCATATGGATATTGTAGTCACAAGCATGTCGTCACATTCACATTCTGATCCCGTCTCTGACACTGAATCAAATGAGGAATTTTCCGCCTCACATCCCAAAAATCGAGTACAAACCCGTAGCTCCACACCACCTAATGTCGCCTTGGGAAAACCGCCTATCGTCTACCGAAAGAAAAGCGGAGGACCAGTGAAAGTACAAAGCGCTAGAAAGAAGTTTCGACTTCCGCACAAGAGGACTCTAGCAGCCCGTGACCCGAAGGACTTAGAGACTGATGAAGAGCCATCAAGGAAACGACCCTGTTACCACCCGACTGTGGGAACTATCCGTTGGATGCCACGTACTCTGGCCCGATGGAGGGAGATGGAGAGCATCCCATCTACCTTTGAAATTGGAGAGTCTTCTAACTCCCCAACACCCCTACCTCACACTGGGGAAGCCATAGAGCTCACTGTGCCTACCTTGGTAGCTCGCGTTCATACGCATGAGGAGCGTCTTGATGATCTCCTAGATGACATCCGGGCACAGGGGGATGCAGCCACGCGACTTCGTCAAGGACTCGGATCTCGAGTTCAGACTCTAAATGACCGCACCCGAAACATACAGGATGCCACTAACTATCTGGAGTTGAGAGCCGACATGGACTGGCAGTTCACTGTCACTGTCCGAGACATGGTGGAGGCGCTGGAAGAAAGGACGTTGGCTGCAGAGTTTGTGGCGAGAGCTAGCTTTGTCATGGCGGGACTTGCCATGATGATTGGATTGTACTCTCACTTCTTCTTTTAAACCTATTACGGGCGGGTTGTGCCCGTAGTACATTAAGTAGTTTAAAACTTTAGTACTGATGAGGTCATGTGAACCCATCTCTTTTGTATCCTTGTCTTTTGGAACAATGTACTATGAATGTTTTGACTATGTATGTAATGGTTTATGTTGTGATAATGGTTGTTTACATTTGACGTTGTTGTATCCTTATGTCATGAGCTATCATTATTGTCATATAATGTTGTTTCTTTTTAATTGATATGTTAGAAAGAACGTCATGGCACCTAAGCGTAGGACAACCCGTAACACTACTGGTGACAACAACGAGGCGATTTCCCCAAATGTGGAACAACTTATAGCACAACGAGTAGCTGCTGCCATGGAGCAGTATGAAGCCAATCGAAATAGTGGAGGAGGTGTAGGAGGTAGCGGTACAGCTGGAGGTTCCGGAGGTGCAGGAGGTAGCGGTACAGCTGGAGGTTCCGGAGGTAATAAAATAAATAAGCCATAACATATAGTCATGATTCGAATTAATGACGTTATGACTTGTAATTCTACAGATGCTCCAATTAGAAAGTGCTCCTACAAGACCTTTCTGTCTTGCAAACCCCGTAACTTCAATGGCACCGAGGGTGCAGTTGGACTAATGAGATGGATAGAGAAGATGGAATCGGTGATTGATATTAGTGAATGCACCGCTGACTGCATGGTGAAGTATTCTACATGCTCACTCACTGATAAAGCTTTAACCTGGTGGAATTCACAAGTAAAGACTTTGGGAAGGCAGACAGCATATGAGTTGTCATGGGAAGACCTGAAGGCCATGATGATCGAGGAATATTGTCCTCGAAATGAGTTGCAAAAGATCGAATCTGAAATGTGGAACTTGCAAATGACAGGAGATGATGTTGCTGGCTACACTGACCGATTCAATGAGTTAGCAATCTTGGTTCCACACATGGTCACCCCAGAATACAAGAAGGTTGAAAGATACTTGTGGGGTCTCGCACCTCAAATCCGAGGTCTGGTGACTTCATCGAACCCTATGGATGCCAAGAGCGCCATAACTCTGGCTTTCAAACTAAGGGATAATGCTGTACGTGATGGTTTGTTTAAGAAGAAGGAGACCGAGGAAGGAAGGTCTGGGGAAAAGAGGAAATGGTTTGGAAAACCAATTAACCAAAACAAGAATCAAATTTACAAGAGACCTGAAACTACGAAAGCCTTTGTCGCCAACACTGTGGGACAAAATGTATATCTTGGAACATTACCGAGGTGTGACAAGTGTGGATATCATCACAGCGAAAAGTGTATCCAATGTGGGAAGTGTAAAAAGTATGGGCACCTGGCCCATAACTGTAGGAGCAATACGAACCCTAACAAGATAAATCAAGTAGCAGGAAAAGTCAACCCAGGAACAGAAAGGATGAATCAAGGATGCTTTGAGTGTGGAGATCCAAAGCACTTCAGAAAAGATTGTCCAAAGTTGAAGAACCGAAACGACAATCAGGCCCGTGGAAGAGCATTTGTGATGGGAGCTGGTGACGCACGACAAGATCCAAACATTGTCACTGGTACGTTCCCGATAAATAATCACTATGCCTCTATACTTTTCGATACGGGTGCTGATTTGAGTTTTGTGTCAAATGACTTTAAGTCCCTACTCGGTATTAAGCCCAGCAAACTAGAACAAAAGTATACAATTGAATTAGCGAACGGAAAATTAATTAATACCGGAGAGGTCATTCAAGGTTGTACCTTATATCTTAAAAATCACACATTTAGTATAGATCTGTTACCTGTTGACTTAGGAAGCTTTGACGTTGTTATTGGCATGGATTGGTTGTCAAAGAATCATGCAGAGATTGTTTGTTTTGAGAAGATTGTCCAAATTCCACTCCCAAACGGAGAAGTTCTTTCGATTCAAGGTGAGAAGAGTGGAGTAGCGTTAAGGATGATAAACTGCATGAAAACTCGTAAGTACCTACGCAAAGGCTATTGCGTATTCCTGACTCACGTCGTCGAGAAGAAACCCGAGGAACGTCGACTTGAGGATATACCAATCGTTAAGGAATATCCTGAAGTTTTTCCTAAAGACTTACCTGGATTACCACCACCGAGGCAAGTCGAATTCCGAATCGATTTGGTACCAGGATCCGCACCGGTTGCGCGATCACCATATCGATTAGCACCTTCTGAAATGCAGGAATTATCAAATCAACTCCAAGAGTTGCTTGATAAAGGTTTCATAAGACCGAGTTTCTCACCTTGGGGAGCTCCGGTCTTATTCGTAAAGAAAAAGGATGGAACCTTTAGGATGTGTATTGATTACAGAGAATTAAACAAGCTTACGATCAAAAACCGATACCCACTTCCTCGAATAGATGATTTGTTCGATCAACTACAAGGTTCTAGCTTCTACTCTAAGATCGACCTACGTTCGGGATATCACCAATTAAGAATCCAAGAAGAAGATGTACCAAAGACAGCATTTAGGACTCGATATGGCCACTACGAATTCCTAGTTATGCCATTTGGTTTGACAAACGCACCAGCTGTCTTCATGGATCTCATGAACCGCGTGTGCAAGCCGTACTTGGATAAATTCGTGATTGTATTCATCGATGACATATTAATATATTCACGAACTAAGGAGGATCATGAACATCATCTTAAATTAATCTTACAACTACTCAGAAACGAGAAACTTTACGCTAAATTCTCTAAGTGTGAGTTTTGGATCCGAGAAGTGCATTTCCTTGGTCATGTCATCAACAAGGAAGGAATTCACGTTGATCCATCTAAAATTGAAGCGATCAAAAACTGGGAAGCACCAAAGACTCCGACAGAAGTGCGTCAATTTTTGGGTTTGGCTGGCTATTACAGACGATTCATCGAGAATTTTTCAAAAATAGCCTTGCCTTTAACCACATTAACCCAGAAAGAAAAGAAGTATGATTGGAGTGACAAACAAGAGTCAGCTTTTCAATTACTGAAGCAGAAGTTGTGTAGTGCACCAATCTTATCCCTTCCTGAGGGAATCGACAACTTTGTTGTATACTGCGATGCATCACACCAAGGACTTGGTTGTGTATTAATGCAAAGAGAAAAAGTCATCGCATATGCCTCACGACAACTAAAAGTGCACGAAAAGAATTATACGACCCACGACTTGGAATTGGGTGCAGTTGTGTTTGCGCTCAAAATTTGGAGACATTACCTTTACGGTACAAGATGTACTATCTTTACTGATCACAAGAGTCTTCAACATATCTTCGATCAAAAGGAACTTAACATGAGACAACGTCGTTGGGTAGAACTACTAAACGATTATGATTGTGATATCAAGTACCATCCCGGGAAAGCCAATGTTGTAGCGGACGCTTTAAGTCGCAAAGAACGAGTTAAAACTCTTCGTGTTCGTGCCCTAGAATTGACAATTCACACGAATCTTACTACTCAAATTCGGATGGCACAACAAGAGGCAATCAAAGAAGAAAACATTCAGAATGAAGCTTTACGAGGAATGATAAAGCAATTGGAGTCTAAGTCAGATGACACTTTATACTTCATGAATAGAATTTGGGTGACCCGTTTTGGTAACTTACGGGAGTTAGTTATGGACGAAGCCCACAAGTCCAGGTACTCCATTCACCCAGGTTCAGATAAAATGTATAAGGATCTAAAAGAACTATATTGGTGGCCCAATATGAAAGGAGATATTGCCACATATGTCAGTAAATGCTTAACGTGTTCAAAAGTAAAAGCCGAACATCAGAAACCGTCTGGTTTGTTACAACAACCTGAAATTCCCCAATGGAAATGGGAACAGATTTCTATGGATTTCATCACGAAATTACCCAGGACGTCTAGTGGTTATGATACCATATGGGTAATTGTCGACCGATTAACGAAATCTGCTCACTTTCTGCCAATGAAAGAAACTGACAAGACAGAGAAACTTACAAGACTCTATGTTAAAGAAATTGTGGCAAGACACGGAGTGCCAATTTCTATTATCTCCGATAGAGACAGCAGATTCGTGTCTAGGATCTGGAAATCATTACAAGAAGCAATGGGCACACGTCTTGACATGAGCACGGCATATCACCCACAAACAGATGGTCAAAGCGAAAGGACCATTCAGACATTAGAAGATATGCTCCGTGCATGTGTAATTGATTTCGGAGGAAATTGGGATACTCATTTACCATTAGCTGAGTTTTCCTATAATAACAACTACCATACGAGCATTAAAGCAGCACCGTTTGAAGCTTTATATGGTCGTAAATGCCGCTCACCGCTATGTTGGGCGGAAGTTGGTGAAAAATATTTGACAGGCCCTGAGATTGTCCAGGAAACCACTGATAAGATCTTCAAAATTAAGGACCGTCTGTAAGCGGCCCGAGATAGACAAAAGAGCTACGCTGATAACAGACGAAAACCATTAGAATTTCAAATTGGTGACCGAGTAATGTTAAAAGTCTCACCATGGAAAGGCGTTGCGAGGTTTGGTAACCGTGGTAAGCTTAACCCTAGATACGTTGGACCGTTTGAAATACTGGCTAGGGTTGGCCCTGTAGCCTACAAACTCAAGCTACCACAGGAACTAAGCAACGTACACAATACATTTCATGTGTCAAATCTCAAAAAGTGTCTATCAGATGAGACTTTGATCATACCGCCTGATGAAATTCACATTGACGATAAACTTCATTTCATCGAGCAACCAATTGAGATATCAGATTGGAAGGTTCAAAATCTGAGACGTAGTCGGATCAAACTGGTTAAAGTACGTTGGAACTCAAAACGTGGTCCTGAGTATACATGGGAACGAGAGGACCAAATGAAAACAAAATACCCATCCTTGTTTAAGGATACACCAGTTCAAGATGACACGAATTGAATTTCGGGACGAAATTCTTTTAACAAGGGGAGAATGTGACACTCGACATTTCAGGTCAATATCCGTACATGTATTAAACAATTTTACATTATAATTATTCTTGTGATTTACTTAAATTCACAAACAAGGACATGAAGGACTAACAAAAACCGAGCATCGTCTCATTTCACATTTTGGTAATTTTTGGAGTTACCGGTGCACGTGTTATATAAACCGACAAATTCGAACACTAGTGGTTAAAATAAATAACCAGAAAAATATATATATACATATATATATTATTTTACACAAACTTTGCGTAGAACAATAAATTATTTTCAGAATAAATTTATAATACCGTGGAGGATCTAAACCGAATTAAACTACCCCTTTAAAACTCTAATTGATATTAATACCAAAAATCTAATTGTTTTATTATTATAACCCAAACCCCCCTAACCCACCCTTGACTTCTCGGCCGAAGTGCAGGGGAAACCATCCCCAATCTCACGTATTTTCAAATTGACCCATACTCCCACTTGTGAAAACCCAGATAAAACCATACCCTTCACTCAAAACTCTCACAACCCTTTCATCTTTCACATTTTCATACGGCAAAGTTTCCATTCCTCTTCAAACCGAAGCCAAGTTTTAAGGCGAAATCCTACCACAATCCAGTGTTTTAAGAAGAATTTCAAGTGTTTCTGAAAAGAGTTTAGCAAAAGATTCAAGATCACCTCTCTGTTTTCTTCATCATTTTCATCTCGGTTTTAAGGTAAAAACTCGATATTTTCATATTATGTTCTTTAAAACCGTAGCTAAACCTACATCTTATTTAAACGCAAGAAAGATAACAAGAAGAGTGTGTCGAATTCAAAATGTGCCGGACTGATTTTGTCAAAACAGAAGTCCAGTAATCGAAACTAGGAGTTTCGATACCTGTTTCTCAATCGAAACTAGGAGTTTCGATACATGTTGCTCAATCGAAACTAGGAGTTTCGATACCTGTTTCTCAATCGAAACTAGGAGTTTCGATACATGTTGCTCAATCGAAACTAGGAGTTTCGATACCTGTTTCTCAATCGAAACTAGGAGTTTCGATACATGTTGCTCAATCGAAACTAGGAGTTTCGATACCTGTTTCTCAATCGAAACTAGGAGTTTCGATACATGTTGCTCAATCGAAACTAGGAGTTTCGATACCTGTTTCTCAATCGAAACTAGGAGTTTCGATACATGTTGCTCAATCGAAACTAGGAGTTTCGATACCTGTTTCTCAATCGAAACTAGGAGTTTCGATACCTGTTGCTCAATCGAAACTAGGAGTTTCGATACCTGTTGGTCAATCGAAACTAGGAGTTTCGATACCTTTTACTCAATCGAAACTAGGTTGTTTCGACTCCTGACCACTCCATCGAAACTAAGTAGTTTCGACACACATATGCCCAATCGAAACTAAGAAGTTTCGACACCTGTACAACAGTCCCAGTTGGGCAGTAACTCAAAACTATTTTATAACAAAACATGTGTT
Source organism: Smallanthus sonchifolius (assembly GCA_023525975.1). Classification (NCBI taxonomy): domain Eukaryota; kingdom Viridiplantae; phylum Streptophyta; class Magnoliopsida; order Asterales; family Asteraceae; genus Smallanthus; species Smallanthus sonchifolius. Next base: position 2,588,840 of record CM042042.1, read on the forward strand.
GAAAAACTAAAACGATATTAAAAAAAAAAAACATAATCAGATTTACAAGGTCGGTGAACAATTTACAATTAAGACGTTGGTCTTAACAACAATTTACCCTTGGTATCTAGGGTACAAACAGTCAAGGTTGACTACAACAAATATTATTACAAGTATATACACAAACACAAGGTGAGTTTCACGGCCCCTTTCTTTTTACTGTTTTCAAATATTTGGGGGAGAAACATACTTACAACTATTTTATGGGATAACAAGAGAATAAGACACGACTTTTATGTTTACATGGGATGAGAACAACACAATGGAGGCCGCGAAAGTCCCCTGGAACAACATAGTAACCATTAACTGTAGCCTAGGGTCCTATGAATAGTACTATGGAGAGTGACGTCTCCCGGTCATGGTTAGTCGCGCTAACCACAATCTGGAGGATTTATGGCCGCATAGAACTGAATAACGAAATTAGGGGCGTGTACACATGTCAAGGTTTGGTTACGCCCCATGTATGAACATATTATTTGTATTCCTAGCTAGTTTACAAATGGGTCAACAATTCTTATTCTGTTTATCACATATAACTGAAACTATTTACGAACAATTGAATTTTACAAAGAACTATTTGATTAAACCTGTGAACTCACCAACCTCGTGTTGACGATTTTAAGTATGTTTTTCAGGTAACTGAACGTGATTTCAAGGTTAGCAATGTAGATTACATGCATGCACGATGGATACTACTCAAGGAGGATTTCCCTTGTATAACTCATTGAGTTGAGTCATATTTGTGAAATCTTAACTTTTTGTAAACTCAGATTATGTTTTGTAATGTAAAACATTAAACTTGTTAATGTATCCATTTATCATGTATGTGTTTGCGGTAATCATATGCTTTGGAAACCATGAACGTTGCGCCTCGCGTTTCCGCCTTGGCGGGGTGTGACAATTCGAATATTGGAAATAGCAAAAAAAAAAAGCAACGGTTTCTGGAAGCGTATCCACGCTTATTTCAATGACAATTTAGCTTATGACCGTTCGGCCAATAACTTGAGGTCACACTGCCATATGATTTCGACACCAACTTAAAGGTTCAATGAAATTTTCAACCGGATCAAAGCCCAATGGAGAAGCGGTTGGTCGGATGATCAAATCATGTCTCCTGCTAGAGAAGAGTTCATTGTGTCCGGCGGATCTACGTTTAGATACGAGCATGTGTGGAATATCTTGAAAGCAGAGCCTAAATGGTAGGAACTGGTCCCCTTTCAGCCGAAGAGGACTAAGACTTCAGCTTCAGGGGAATATAGTATCTCGATAGAGGACTTCGGGGGCAATCAGAAGACAATCCGGAAGAGTATCAAGAACCCGTACATCCCATCAGTCAAAAGAAGTCAAAGGCAAAGACAAAGGAAAAGACAAAAGTGAAGGTAATTTCGGACAAAATGGAAGAGCTAGTTGAGATGTTGAGAAAGCCAGTAGAATCCGTGGACACATTCAAACAACAAGTGGACCACTTCCTATATAACCAAGACATTAACATACTAATGATGGATCGAACGCACATGGATCCGGAAAGATTGGGGAAGCACATTGCATTATGTGAAAACATTAAGAAAAAAACATAACTTATAGGTTATGTAATTTTAAATTTTTATGAAATTTTTTTATTTTCGTTTATTTTTATTTATTTTGAAATATTGTATTATATAAAATAATACGAAATACAAAAAGTAAGATTATAACAAATGAGTTTTTTGGGTATATATAATATAAATGTAAAAGTATGTGATGATGTGAAAATATAGGGGTGTTTGAAAGTGGATTTATAGTTGGAGTAAAAAATAAGTTTTTGAAGGATGACTGGAAATCTGATGTGACAAATGATGTGACGCATTTGGTTTGATAGATGACATCCACCATTGTGGGTGCTCTTACAACTTCTCTTTCACCTAATTAACCCTCTAAAATTGTGAGAATGAACAATGGCAGGTAGTTCTTCACGTTCTCACCGTCGTCGCGGCTCGTCGGCATCAGACTATTTAGTTAGTGGTCCCTTTCCTACTTTAGGGTTTGGGGTTTTCAAAGGTGAGTACAACATTCTACCGGAATGGCCATTGGCGGATTTACATGGGTGCCGGTGAGTCGGCCGACACCCCTGTAAAAATTTGACACCGACCCTAATAAAATTTTGACATCAAAACCCTAAGAAATATTTTTTAGGATTATAGATTTTATAAATAAAAACTAATTAAACCAAACCTTTAACCCTATAACAATTGACCCATAACCCATTAAATCTCTTAAACCAAACTTTTTAATAGTTTAACCAACACCTATTTAAAAGTTTTAAACATAATTTGTCACACCCCTAAAATCCACTAACGGAGTTTTACCGTTATGAGCGTGACATAACATGATCTCAGTCATTAGTTACTTTGAACGACTCTATATGAGTTTAAGAAAACCACTAGTATTGTTCATAGTCACGATGCAACACTAGTAATGAAAATACTGATTTAATGTAAAATGCGGAAGCGAAAAGTTAAATGAAAAGCATGCGCCAAAACAGTCGCGCTAAAAATAAATAATTCGACAATAATTAAAATAAATAGTTCTTGAGTTTGAAAATGATGGACTTCGAATACATGCATGCCTTAGCTTGTGCTTGTATCTTAATGACCTGAGAAAACATGCTAAAACATGTCAACACTAGGTTGGTGAGTTCACAGGTTTCAATGTAAGTAAAGATTTCCAGATAAAAAACAATTTACAATTTACATCATTAGGTAGCTAACCTAGTTACTTGTCACTAAAGCGTTTCAACACCAAAGCTGACTGTTTATGTTTGAACTGCCTCATACCATGACTATCATGATCAGTGGTAACTGTTTAGGTCAATATTACACCCGTTTGAATTCCTGTTGTGTTAGCGTGACTAACGCGGGTGGGGCTTGTCAATGCCCAGTAGTACTACTCAAGATTACCTCGCTATCCCACATATTAAACGGTTCGATAAGTAAGGACTTACATGATATGTTTGCGCTTAGTGCAACAAGTGATATAAATGCAATGTAATATCTAAATGTTTGTACCCATGTTTTCTCCCCCAAGTTTAAACCATAAGAAAAGGGGCCATGAAACTCACCTTAGAGTGCGTGCGAAATAAAGCGAACTTAGAATGCTTGACGACTAACTGCCACCTATAAACACCGGTTTATAAGTGTGTGTTTGTGCAAGACGATAGGAACCCTAAGTATCCAAACAATCTCATTGTTTTTAGGGTTTAGATAATATTTATTTGCTTGACTAAGTTTGACTAAGTTTGACCAAGTTTGACTAAGTTTGACCAAGTTTGACCTGACGACCCGTTGGTGACCCGTTTAGTGATTTAGTGTTTGACTTGCATAACAACACGCTTAGCACACAAATAATTCACGTTTCATGCTACCTATGTCACAACTAATTTAGCATGGCAAACTACGTCAACAATACACGTTAAATCAATTTATTATTTTTTTAAAAAATATATATAAATTCAAGTTTGCTTTCAAATGAATCACATCATCCATAACACGTTCGTATCAACATCCCATGTCTATCTACACATACTTATGCTTAACAGATTACCATAACACACCTCATTAAGTCTAGACAACAAGTTCCAATTTACAAAAGTTTTCACTTTTGGTAACCTATGATTTATTTAATCTATTTGCATTCAATAACACTTTAACAACATTAATACAACCATACTAACATGCTAGAGGTCAATTAATAACATCATACACACCTAGAAACATTCACATTCAAAAATCACTTTTTAACAAAGTTTCCCTTTTTAGTAAGTCGTCTATTACACGCTTTGTTTACACCATTTAACACGTCTATTCAATCCTAAATCATTCAACTAATATAATTACAACTATAATAACAATAATTCACGTCTAGCTTGCGATTCCTATATGTCACATAATCAACAAAACTCAATTTACACATCGTATAACAACTATGGTTTCATATATGTTCATAAAATCATCAATACGATACAATAATATCAACCAATTAACCCATTCATTAACATATTTCGAAATCATTAAGTTTGGATAATCTAGGGTTTCGATCTAAAAAATAATAATGAAATAACGACGGATTTTAATAAAACGACTTACGTAGACACGTTAGGAATGCCTAGACTAGCACGTATCCACTTCCGGTTTCACGATCGGGGCTCGAATGAAGATCCTTTGGGTGCTTGAAGGTTTCGGTCGAATGAGGAGGGGTGTAGGGTTCGATCGATGGCAATGATGATGGGGTAGGGTTTAATTTTTTTTTTTAAGTTTATATATATCCTAATGGTATTCATGGGTTTTTCAATTGGACTTCGGGCTTAATTAAAGCCCATAAACTATAATTAACTAAATGATAACTAATAATAATTAAACTTCCAATTATTATTTTTATAAAAACTCTAATATTTATAAAAATACTAAATATGATTAACACACGATAAACATGTATGAGAACAATAATGTTCACATAATTCACGTAATCACATAAAAATCACATAATTTATATTAATTATAAATTATTAATTGTTCGTAATATTAATCTTGATTAATCACCAACGTTCCGGGTTAGACTCGAATGCGATCCGATGTGTGTGAATTAACTGACACATTTAATTAACCTAATTAAATGCAATGCACGTGTGACTAACTGAGATAACTGAGTTTGTAATGAATAAATGTTTGAACTAACGGTGTTTGAGTTAACGGAGTTAACCTGAAATTGTCGGATGTCACATCATCCCCTTGTTGAAAGAATTTTCGTCCCAAAAATTAAACGAAGTCGGTAACGTCTGAAACAAAAAGTTTAGGTTTGTCACATCATTCCCTTGTTGAAATAAATTTCGTCTCGAAATTTAGTTAGTACCTTCCGTGTTTGCCGTTGACTGTTTGAAAAGATAAGGATACTTTTTCATCATCTGATCCTCGCGTTTCTACGTGAACTCCGGTACACGCTTCGAGTTCCAGCGAACTCTGACAATTGGTATCTTACTGCGCTTGAGGGTTTTGACCTCTCGGTCCATGATCTCAACTGGTTCCTCAATAAAACGTAGCTGTTCATTAATTTCCAACTCCTCGAGTGGAACTACAAGTGTCTCATCTGATAGGCACTTCTTTAGGTTTGAGACATGAAAAACATTATGCACTCCATTGAGTGTATCTGGTAGGTTCAGTTGATATGCTACTGGACCGATCCTTTTCTCTATCTCGAATGGTCCAACGTAACGCGGGTTTAACTTTCCTCGTTTCCCAAAACGAATCACACCTTTCCAAGGTGAGACCTTTAATAAAAATTTGTCGCCCACTTGAAATTCTAGCGGTTTTCTGCGCTTGTCTGCATAACTCTTTTGACGGTCACGAGCTGCCGCCATACAGTTTCGGATTTGCATGATTTTCTGTGAGGTTTCGTGCACAAGTTCAGGACCAGTAAATTGACTATCTCCAGCTTCAGCCCAACAAAGTGGTGATCGACACTTTCGCCCGTACAAGGCTTCAAAAGGTGCTGCTTTAGTGCTAGTATGATAGCTGTTATTGTAAGAGAATTCCACTAAAGGCAAGTGAGTTTCCCAACTGTTACTGAAATCAATCACACAAGCCCTTAACATGTCTTCTAGGGTTTGAATGGTTCGCTCGCTCTGGCCATCTGTTTGAGGATGATACGCTGTGCTCATTTCCAGGCGCATGCCTAGAGCTTTCTGTAATGACTACCAGAAACGTGAGGTGAATCGGGCGTCTCTATCGAAGATGATGGAGATTGGCACTCCATGTCGAGATACTACTTCCTTAAGGTAGAGACGAGTTAACTTTTCCATTTTATCGGTCTTTGATAGCAAGAAAATGAGCGAATTTGGTTAGGCGATCCACTATCACCCATATTGTGTTGCATCCGGTAGGGGTTCGGGGTAATTTGGTTATGAAATCCTTAGAAATCTGCTCCCATTTCCACATCGGAATTTCCGGTTGCTGAAGTAATCCGGATGGCTTTTGGTATTCCACCTTGACATTGGAACAAGTCAAACACTTGCTCACGTAGGTGGCTATGTCAGCTTTCATGTTCGGCTACCAATATAAAACTTTAAGATCTTGATACATCTTGTCGGATCCCGGATGGATAGAGTATCGGTATTTGTGAGCTTCGTCCATGACTAGATCTCTTAGGTTTCCGTACACCGGTATCCATATTCGTTCCGCGAAATAACGAATACCATCTGATTTAACCTCAAGTTGTTTCTGCATACCAGAAGTGGATTCTAATAATAAGTTCTCCTATTTTAGGGCTTCGAGTTGGGCATTGCGGATTTGTTCGGGTAATCCTGTATGAATGGTGAGTTGTAATGCTTTGACTCGTCGGGGTTTGGTTTCCTTTCTGCTTAGGGCTTCGGCCACCACATTAGCTTTGCCCGGATGATACTTGATTGCATAATCATAATAATTTAATAGCTCGATCCAACGACGTTGACACATGTTCAACTCCTTCTGCTAAAAAAATGCTGAAGACTCTTGTGATCAGTGTAGATGGTGCACTTGGTACCGTACAAGTAATGTCTCCATATCTTTAGTGCAAACACCACGGCTCCTAACTCCAAATCGTGAGTCGTGTAATTCTTTTCGTGGATTTTTAATTGTCGAGAGGCGTATGCGATAACTTTGTCGCGTTACATCAACACACAACCGAGACCTTGGATAGAGGCATCGCAATACACCACGAAGTCATCTGTTCCCTCTGGTAAGGATAGAATGGGAGCGCTACATAGTTTCTGCTTCAGTAGTTGAAATGCTGATTCTTGAGTCTCGCTCCAGTTATATGGTTTATCCTTTTGGGTTAAGGCGATGAGAGGTTGGGCAATCTTTGAGAATCCTTCGATAAAGCGACGGTAGTATCTGGCCAACCCTAGAAATTGCCGAACTTCGGTCGGAGTTGATGGTGCTGCCCAATTCTTAATCGCTTCTACTTTGGCTGGATCGACATGTATTCCTTTCTCATTGATCACATGTCTTAGAAATTGAACCTCGCGAATCCAAAAATCGCATTTGGAAAACTTAGCGTACAACTGCTCCTGTTTCAGTAGCCCAAGAATTTGACGTAGATGCTCCTCATGCTCTTCCTGACTCTTAGAGTATATAAGGATATCGTCAATGAAAACAATGACGAACTGATCCAGGTAAGGTTTACACACATGGTTCATGAGGTCCATGAATACCGCGGGTGCGTTGGTTAATCCAAATGGCATGACCAAAAACTCGAAATGGTCGTACCGGGTTCTGAATGCTGTCTTAGATATATATTCATCTCGAACTCTCAGCTGATGATAACCAGATCTTAAATCGATTTTTGAGTAGAAACTTAACCCTTGAAGTTGGTCGAATAGATCGTCAATGCGGTGTAGTGGGTAGCGGTTCTTGACTGTTACGTTGTTTAACTCTTTGTAATCAATGCACATACGGAAAGTTCCGTCTTTCTTTTTGAAAGATAGGACTGGAGCTCCCCATGGCGATGAGCTCGGTCGGATGAAACCATTATCTAACAACTCTTGTAGTTGAGTAGATAGCTCCTGCAATTCACTTGGTGCAAGTCTATACGGTGCTCGAGCAATAGGCGCTGCTCCGGGTGTTAGGTCAATCTAAAATTCGACTTGACGATGAGGTGGAAGACCAGGTAGGTCTTCAGGAAATACTTCTGGAAGTTCGCGAACGATAGGGATATCTTGTAACTTTTTATCCTCGGTAGACTTGTTGGTGACAAGGGCTAGAATTGCGGTATGACCCTTACGCAAACACTTCTGCGCCTTCATGAAAGATATGATGCCCATCACTGCACCACTTCTTTCGCCATGAACAGATAGGATCTCTCCACTAGGAAGGGGTATACGAACGATCTTCTCACTACAGACGATCTCAGCTTGGTTTTCAGACAACCAATCCATGCCCACGATTATGTCAAAACTGCCGAGTGTAACTGGCATGAGATCGATGTCGAGTTTGTGACCAGATAGTTCTAACCTACATCTCTTGAGAATGTGGGTTGCCTCGATTACTTTACCGTCTGCTATCTCTACAGTATAATGGTGTTCTAATAAAGTTGGGTTTATTTCTAACTGACTACTAAGTTATCTAGATATAAAAATTCTATCGGCGCCAGTATCAAAAAGTACAGAAGCAAAATGATCGTTTAAGAGAAACATACTTTTAACAACGTTCCGATCATTCCGAGCTTCTCCCGATGTCACACCCCAACCGACGGCGGAAACGTCAGGGCGGGACATGTAGACCGTTCATGAGCACAATGTTGTCTAATATTGTAATATATTAATCAATTGAGTTCATTGCATAGCATCAACACAAACAAAATCAAACCAAGTACATGATATAGAATTCATAATATTCTTTATTTAAATTTAACTAAGTCCAAAGCCTATGTGTAGCATGTCTTGATCAAACTCACACGTTAGCACCTGAAACATGAATAAAATAAGGTCAACTAAAAGTTGGTGAGCATACACAGGTTTGTACATAGATAGTATATAGGTGTGAATAAACAAATCCTTACATAACATGATAAAATGAGACATTTATAGGGAGCAACCATTGTGTAACCAAAGTACAATCAAACCTTTGTAATTAGCATGCAAAAATTGTGTTGTCGGTAACAATCACCCCAAACTGGGTGTGTTTGTCAGACTCAATAGATCTATCAATGTTAACCGTCGGCTTGTATAGTTAATGATTGCACATGTAAATTGCACACAGAATGTAGTTAACACACCTAGTACTCAAACATAAAGCTCAAATTTGCACACATGAATGTAAAGTGGATTTGTATTTGTGTAGTTTGTGTAAATGTAAACAATTGTATGTATAGAGTTCATGTTTCACCAAAAAAATGTAAAAGTGTGAAAAGGGGGCTATGTAATACTCACCTTGAATCGAAGATGTATCTAGCGCAATGTAATGGTTAGTAGTGTGATCCTTGTAATCTCACAGCATTAATCTAGTGTGTAAGTATATGATGTTAATACGTGTACGAAAGTCTATGTCTAAGTCTAGATTTGGATTGGACGTGTGTACGAAAGGAATGTGTAGGTTATTGTATTTGTACTTGCTTATAAAACGAAAGTTTAAAATGGATAGTTTAAAATAATGAGAGTTAGAGTTTGGGTTTGAATAACTAGCTAATGTTAACTAGTTGTTATTTATTAATTTAGTTATAAAAATGGTGTAGATATCATGTTTATTTAATTACAATTTAAACAAATGATATCTTTATTTATTTATAAACGTATATGTTAATAAGTTTAAGAACTAGTGGAAATTATAGCTTAAAATTTTCATTATATAGATAATAAATTTATTTATTTATTTACTATATTTAAAATGGTTATGATTTTAAAGTATTTATATAAAATTTAAGCCAAGTTTAAATTTTAATAAATCTTTATTAATTTGGTTTTTCGATGAGATAATTTTTATAAAATTGTGTGACAAAAAGTATTTAATTTAGTAATTCCTTTTAATTTATTTAAAAGTCTATGTCTTTGTCTAAATATAATTAATATGTGATTTTTAATAATAAAATTGGTAATAAAATGAGTTTGTTTTGAAAATAGACAAACTTGGTTTCATTATGTTCAAAATATTGTGGGTTTTATAAAAATAATTTTTATAGGATTTTTGAAGCTTTAAAAAAAATGATTTTTTTTAAAATAGAAGAACTCCACCCGGTTCGAACACGGGTGGGTTCTATGGAAGCATCTCCTGTTACCACTAGACCAGGGAACTAATTCTTGAAATCAGTGGGTTCGTGTTTGTATTAACAAAGAGAAACAGAGGATCCGGCTTGCTCTAGGTCTGCGCAAAAATAATGGGCCGGATACGCGGGTTGTGGGTTTCGAACCCGCGCCCCTCGGTTCGATGGCACAAGGTGTTTGCCAGTCGGACCGGGGGTTTCGCTTGTACTAACTTGATCCTAGAAACTTAAATGGAGGTTCCCAGTTCATCAAACCCCCTTCCATATTTCGAACCCGTAACTCCTTAAACCCTAACTTTCGATCGGTTCCGATACCCTCTGCCATTACAAATTGGTAGAGGGCTTTCAATGTAATTGAAATTACGAATATAATGATAGTAATCTTACTTGGAATGGTTGTGGAATGAGTGCGGCCGGCTTCGATTTTGTTCCGATTGTTCTTCGTGGTTGACGGAAATTTTGAGATGGAATGGGGTTCGATTGAGAACTGAGAGGGTTTGAATGATTGTTTACGAAGGTGTTGGAGTGATTCCTTTCATCTAATTTCATCCGTATTAGTCAATTACGTTTGTGGTTTGATCGCGAGTTTGATGGGGTTTGGTTACACGTTAATTCGTCGATTTAGAAACGAATTGGGTATTGATAATAGTCTAGGTTCGTACTAGATCAGTTCACGTGTGATTCATGGGATTTACACGCGTTAATTTCGTGAATTGGGTTGATATTGTGATAAGGTTTGACTATCCAAAGTCAAACCCGTTTAAATTTCAAAATTTTCCTTTGAATCAGTCGAATTGGCTCGTAAATGGGCTTGGTTTCGATTGATTATTACTTGTGAATTCATGGAAAGCCCAATCAAACACGTATTTGACCGATTGTGGCTTGATTTGTATGAAAATTGGGTTTTGTTGACTTTTGAAAGTCAACTTGACTATATGGGGTCAAACTAGTTGTAAATTGCTTGTATCTTTATGAGGTATCAATGTATATGTCTCATTATTTATATATAATTATTTTTAGACTAATCTCGGGTAAAAATGAGTATATATATAAATTTATGGAGATACGTATATGTACATACGCACATGTAATCTATGTTTATACGTATCAATACGTGACTTTGTTAATGTGATATCGTGAATTATCGTGTTGAACGAGTATAGGACCGAAGTAGAACTATCACTATGATTACACAAGGAATTTAAAGTGAAATAATACATGGAATTTTATAAACGTTACAGTCTCCTCATGTTAGGGGAATTTCGTCCCGAAATTTAGCTAGTGGAGGTGACTGAATCAACAAGGAGGTGTGGGTACTTGAGCTTCATTTGATCCTCACGTTCCCAAGTAAACTCAGGTCCACGTTTAGATTCCCAACGAACCTTGACGATAGGGATACGACTTCGCTTGAGTTACTGGTTTCTCAACGAAATGCATCGTTTCGTCAATGCGCACATCGTCAAGAGGTATATGGAGATTTTTGTCAGCAAGACACTTCTTTAGGTTGGACACATGAAATGTAGGGTGCACATTCCCAAGTGTTGGGGGTAAGTCGAGCTTGGCCACTTTTCCAATCCTTTCAATGATTTTGAATGGACCCACGTAGCGAGGTGCTAGTTTGCCTTTCCTTCCAAAATGGATCACGCCCTTCCATGGAGATACTTTTAGAAGTACAAGGTCACCTACTTTGAATTCCAAGGGTTTTCGTCGTTTGTCGGCATAACTCTTTTGTCGACTCCTTGCTACTCTAATGTTGTCACGGATTTGAATAATCTTGTCGGATGTTTCTTGAATCAACTCGGGACCCGTGATTTGTGCTTCACCAATCTCGTTCCAACAGATAGGGGAACGGCACTTACGACCATAGAGAGCCTCAAATGGAGCCATATTGATGCTTGTATGGTAGCTATTATTGTAGGAGAATTCGATTAGGGATAGGTGTGAATCCCAATTGCCACCAAAATCAATCACACAGGCTCTAAGCATGTCCTCAAGAGTTTGGATTGTACGCTTGGTTTGACCATCAGTTTGGGGATGGTAAGCCGTACTCAAATCCAATCGTGTACCAAGAGCGGTTTGGAGGGATTGCCAGAAACGGGAGGTGAAACGAGCATCTCTATCTGAAATTATGTTTAGTGGAACGCCGTGACGACTCACAATTTTGTCAATGTAGATTCGGGCCAATTTTTCAACCCGGTAGTCTTCACGGATAGGTAAGAAATGAGCAGACTTGGTGAGACGATCAATAATCACCCAGATACTATCATAACCATTTGAGGTGCGAGGGAGTTTTGTAATGAAGTCCATAGCTAAATTCTCCCATTTCCAGACGGGAATTTCCGGTTGTTCAAGCAATCCGGACGGACGTTGATGTTCGGCTTTGACTTTGGAGCATGTTAGGCACTTGGCAACATAAAGAACAATATCTTTCTTCATACCTGGCCATCAATATTGCGGGCGAAGGTTTTGGTACATTTTATCTGCACCAGGATGAATGGAATAACGAGTCTTGTGAGCCTCGTTCATGAGAAATGCACGGAGATGATCGCGATCGGGAACCCAAATACGGTTCAGATAATAAAGCAACCCATTTGGTTTAGATTCAAGTTGAAGTTTAACACCACACGACATTTCCTCGTACATGTTTCCCTCGGTGACCGAGACGTGTTGAGCTTCGAAGATACGATTCTGAATGTCGATTTGGAGTCGGAAACAATGAAGTATGACATGGTCCTTTCGACTCAAAGCGTCGGCTACAACATTTGCTTTGCCGAGATGGTGACGAATCTCGCAGTCATAGTCGTTAAGGAGTTCAACCCAACGTCGTTGCCTCATATTGAGTTCTTTTTGGTTGAAGATATGCTGGAGACTTTAGTGGTCGGTGAATACCACGCATTTTGTGCCATAAAGGTAATGTCTTCAAATCTTCAATGCGAATACGACCACACCCAACTCGAGATCGTGCGTCGTATAATTCTTCTCATGAATCTTGAGTTGCCTTGATGCATAGGCGATCACTTTGCCTCGTTGCATGAGAACACACCCGAGACCTTGATTGGAGGCATCACAGTAGACAACTAGATCATCATTCCCATCAGGGAGAGTCAATATGGGAGCATTGCACAACATTTACTTGTGTGTTTGGAAAGCTTCTTCTTGCTTTGGTCCCCATTCGTAAGGTTTACCCTTGTGGGTCAAAGTAGTGAGGGGAACATCAATCTTAGAGAAATTTGAAATGAAACGACGATAATATCCCGCAAGGCCAAGAAATGAACGAACTTCGGTGGGGGTCTTAGGAGCATTCCAATTTTTAATAGCTTCGATTTTAGCGGGATCAACATGAATCCCATTTTCGTTGACAATATGACCCAAGAATTGCACTTCCTTCAGCCAGAACTCACATTTGGAAAACTTAGCATACAGTTGTTCTTTTCTCAAGAGGTTCAAGACCAACCTCAGGTGTTGCTCATGATCGGCTTTAGTTTTGGGGTAGATCAAGATGTCATCAATGAAAACAATCACAAATTTGTCAAGATATGGTTTACACACATGATTCATGAGATCCATGAAAACCGCGGGTGCATTGGTTAGCCCAAAAGGCATAACCATAAACTCGTAGTGACCATACCTTGTCTGAAAAGCAGTCTTTGGAATATCTTCCTCTTGTACGCGTAGTTGGTGATAACCAGATCGAAGATCAATCTTCGAGAAACAAGTTGAACCTTGAAGTTGATCAAAGAGGTCGTCAATTCTAGGCAAAGGATATCGGTTCTTGATGGTAAGCTTGTTGAGTTCACGGTAGTCAATACACATGCGGAATGATCCATCCTTCTTTTTGATGAATAAGACGGGTGCACCCCACGGTGAATGACTTGGACAGATGAAACTCTTGTCAGAGAGCTCTTGGAGTTGGCTTGCAAGTTATTGCATTTCAGAGGGTGCAAGACGATATGGAGCTCTAGCCACGGGGTTAGCTCCGGGCACAAGATCAATGCGAAATTCTACTTGTCGAACCGGCGGAAGACCGGATAAATCTTCGGGGAATACTTCGGGAAAATCCCGAATGATTGGGATGTCTTGGATACTCCTTTCTTTGACCTCCTTTTGAATAACATGGGCTAAGAAGGCCACGTATTTCTTTCTTAAGTACTTTTGGGCAGTAGTGCATGACATTAACTTGAGTCCCTTGCATGGCTTTTCACCAAATACTCTTAACGTTTCCCCCGACGGCAGGGGTATTCGGATGCACTTCTCGAAACAGATGACCTCGGCATGGTGATTCGACAGCCAATCCATGCCTATGATGATATCAAAACTGCCTAGTGGAATTGGCACTAGGCTGATTGGAAACGTATGATCATTGAGTTCCAGTGAGCAGTCATGGATAATAGAGTCAATTGTAAGGGAGTCGCCATTTGCTACTTCTACGGTGAAGGTTTCCTCTAATTTGGATCGTGTTTTTGCAAGTAAGGGTTCAAAATTAAGGGACACAAAACTCTTATCTGAACCGGTATCAAATAAAATAGAGGCATATTGACTATTAACGAGGAACGTACCGTTGACCACATCATTGTTGGCCTGAGCTTCATTGGCATTTATGTTGAAAGCACGTCCGCGAGCTCCACCTTGTCTAGCATTGATAAGCTTCGGACACTGGTCACGAAAGTGATTTGGATCACCACACTCGTAGCAACCTCGTCCATTTGCAATGGCGTTAACCCCTGATTAGCCACTTGCTGGTTGGTTCGGGTTGGTGGGTTGGCTTGACCTGTAACTGCTTTGGCTCTACAAACATTGACCGTGTGACCATATTTTCCACAGTAGGTATAAAGGCGGCATGGGATGTTCTGGAAGTGGTGATAATTGCAGGTGGCACAGAGTGGGTAGGTTCCAACATATGGCTTCTTGACCGGTGCTTGAGTCATGGGGACAGTAGGAGTGACCACAGCAAAGTTCTTAGCCTTTCTCTTCTTATTATAGTGATAAGGTTCAGTTCGGGTTTCTTTGGTGTGGGTAGATGATGTGGCGGTGTCGGGAACCTTCTTGGTGCCCTTTCTAGTCAGAGTCCCTGCTTTTACATGGTTGTCGGTCAGAGTAGCAGACAACCGGATAGCATCTTCGAGTGTTGCGGGATTTCTCCCTAAGACAGTATCCTGAATCTGCCTAGGTAATCCACCAATGTACCTCTCAATGCAGCGGGATAAAGGTGTAACCATATGGGGTACAAGAAGACTCAGCTCATGGAACCGAGTTGTATAAGCCAGACTCTCACCACTGTCTTGGGCAAGATCCCAAAACTCAGCTTCCAGTTTCTTCACTTCATTACGAGGACAGAACTCCTCAGTCATCAGTCTCTTAACTTCATCCCATTGTAAGGCCATTGCTGCCTCCACACCTCTATTTCTTCTCTCTCCATTCCACCACGTGAGTGCCCGTTTTTGAAAGACACTTGTGGCATGACGAACTCAGAGGTTATCGGGGCAGTCACTATTGAGGAAGGTGCCCTCAATACTTTCGAACCATTAGAGGAGTCCTATGGCTCCCTCGTTACCATAGAACTTAAAGGGTTACATGAGTTGAAGTGCTTGAAGGTGCATTGGGGTGGGTTGGCACCTCCACCACCATTAGCCCCATGGTTGCCATTGGGGGCTCCATTAGCTTGAGTGAGCTGAGTTACAAGTTGTGTAAGGATAGCAGCAATGTCGGTGTTGTTGTTGGCCACGGCAGCACGACGGGGAGGCATTCTACAAATTTTGCACAAGATAAGAAGA
The DNA here is from genome assembly GCA_023525975.1 of Smallanthus sonchifolius. Taxonomy (NCBI): domain Eukaryota; kingdom Viridiplantae; phylum Streptophyta; class Magnoliopsida; order Asterales; family Asteraceae; genus Smallanthus; species Smallanthus sonchifolius. The sequence continues at coordinate 2,604,412 of CM042042.1, forward strand.
TATGTAAGAACTTATGAAATTTGGTTGATTAGGAATAAATAAAATAATAAAGTATAGTTGGGACTGTTAGTGACATAATCACTTGAATACTATGACACATTAAGGTTAATTAAACTTATATAACTTTCAAGGAGACATGCTTTAGCCTATAAGTAAACACTCATCCCGGGAATTTCCAGGAAAGCATACGGGTCCCTCGGTTGATTGGGATTTATACGAAATGCTTTCCTAGACAGAAAACCCAGAATACAGGTGTCACCCTTCCAGATTGCACGTGTCCTCTAATAATTAACAAAGTTTAAAACCTTAACGAGGAAAGTAAAAGAATTTTATAGATTTAGACCCTTGAAATTTCCACATGCTATGATGGTGATGGCATGGAAAAGAGGTTATGAGGCTTAGGGTATGGGTAGGGATATTGTTTATTTAATTTGTTATTTAAGCATGGTCTAATAGGTTATGAATTTTAATAACTAAGACATCAAAATGGAATTTTAATAACTAAGACATCAAAATGGAATAATAATAGCATGGTAAGCATGTAACACATAGCATGTAGCACATAACACATAATCATGAAGCATGGCATAAGTGGGTGTCCTAAAGTTATAGTCTAGGTCAAAAGTGTCTAATAACCTAGTTCCCTATAACCTGGCTCTGATACCAATCTGTCACACCCCAACCGACGGCAGAAACGTCAGGGCGGGACATGTAGACTGTTCATGAGCACAAGGTTGTCTAATATTGTTATATATTAATCAATTGAGTTCATTGCATAGCATCAACACAAACAAAATCAAACCAAGTACATGATATAGAATTCATAATATTCTTTATTTAAATTTAACTAAGTCCAAAGCCTATGTGTAGCATGTCTTGATCAAACTCACACGTTAGCACCTGAAACATGAATAAAATAAGGTCAACTAAAAGTTGGTGAGCATACACAGGTTTGTACATAGATAGTATATAGGTGTGAATAAACAAATCCTTACATAACATTATAAAATGAGACATTTATAGCGAGCAACCATTGTGTAACCAAAGTACAATCAAACCTTTGTAACTAGCATGCAAAAATTGTGTTGTCGGTAACAATCACCCCAAACTGGGTGTGTATGTCAGACTCAATAGATCTATCAATGTTAACATTTGGCTTGTATAGTTAATGATTGCACATGTAAATTGCACACAGAATGTAGTTAACACACCTAGTACTCAAACATAAAGCTCAAATTTGCACACATGAATGTAAAGTGGATTTGTATTTGTGTAGTTTGTGTAAATGTAAACAATTGTATGTATAGAGTTTATGTTTCACCCCAAAAATATAAAAGTGTGAAAAGGGGCTATGTAATACTCACCTTGAATCGAAGATGTATCTAGCGCAATGTAATGGTTAGTAGTGTGATCCTTGTAATCTCACAGCGTTAATCTAGTGTGTAAGTATATGATGTTAATACGTGTACGAAAGTCTATGTCTAAGTCTAGAATTGGATTGGACGTGTGTACGAAAGGAATGTGTAGGTTATTGTATTTGTACTTGTTTATAAAACGAAAGTTTGAAATGGATAGTTTAAAATAATGAGAGTTAGAGTTTGGGTTTGAATAACTAGCTAATGTTAACTAGTTGTTATTTATTAATTTAGTTATAAAAATGGTGTAGATATCATGTTTATTTAATTACAATTTTAACAAATGATATCTTTATTTATTTATAAACGTATATGTTAATAAGTTTAAGAACTAGTGGAAATTATAGCTTAAAATTTTCATTATATAGATAATAAATTTATTTATTTATTTACTATATTTAAAATGGTTATGATTTTAAAGTATTTATATAAAATTTAAGCCAAGTTTAAATTTTAATAAATCTTTATTAATTTGGTTTTTCGATGAGATAATTTTTATAAAATTGTGTGACAAAAAGTATTTAATTTAGTAATTCCTTTTAATTTATTTAAAAGTCTATGTCTTTGTCTTAAAATAATTAATATGTGATTTTTAATAATAAAATTGGTAATAAAATGAGTTTGTTTTGAAAATAGACAAACTTGGTTTCATTATGTTCAAAATATTATGGGTTTTATAAAAATAATTTTTATAGGATTTTTGAAGCTTTAAAAAAAATGATTTTTTTTAAAATAGAAGAACTCCACCCGGTTCGAACACGGGTGGGTTCTATGGAAGCATCTCCTGTTACCACTAGACCAGGGAACTAATTCTTGAAATCAGTGGGTTCGTGTTTGTATTAACAAAGAGAAACAGAGGATCCGGCTTGCTCTAGGTCTGCGCATTAATAATAGGCCGGATACGCGGGTTGTGGGTTTCGAACCCGCGCCCCTCGGTTCGATGGCACAAGGTGTTTGCCAGTCGGACCGGGGGTTTCGCTTGTACTAACTTGATCCTAGAAACTTAAATGGAGGTTCCCAGTTCATCAAACCCCCCCTTCCATATTTCGAACCCGTAACTCCTTAAACCCTAACTTTCGATCGGTTCCGATACCCTCTGCCATTACAAATTGGCAGAGGGCTTTCAATGTAATTGAAATTACGAATATCATGATAGTAATCTTACTTGGAATGGTTGTGGAATGAGTGCGGCCGGCTTCGATTTTGTTCCGATTGTTCTTCGTGGTTGACGGAAATTTTGAGATGGAATGAGGTTCGATTGAGAACTGAGAGGGTTTGAATGATTGTTTACGAAGGTGTTGGAGTGATTCCTTTCATCTAATTTCATCCGTATTAGTCAATTACGTTTGTGGTTTGATCGCGAGTTTGAAGGGGTTCGGTTACACGTTAATTCGTCGATTTAGAAACGAATTGGGTATTGATAATAGTCTAGGTTCGTACTAGATCAGTTCACGTGTGATTCATGGGATTTACACGCGTTAATTTCATGAATTGGGTTGATATTGTGATAAGGTTTGACTATCCAAAGTCAAACCCGTTTAAATTTAAAAATTTTCCTTTGAATCAGTTTTAATTGGCTCGTAAATGGGCTTGGTTTCGATCGATTATTACTTGTGAATTCATGGAAAGCCCAATCAAACACGTATTTGACCGATTGTGGCTTGATTTGTATGAAAATTGGGTTTTGTTGACTTTTGAAAGTCAACTTGACTATATGGGGTCAAACTAGTTGTAAATTGCTTGTATCTTTATGAGGTATCAATGTATATGTCTCATTATTTATATATAATTATTTTTAGACTAATCTCGGGTAAAAATTAGTATATATATAAATTTATGGAGATACGTATATGTACATACGCACATGTAATCTATGTTTATACGTATCAATACGTGACTTTGTTAATGTGATATCGTGAATTATCGTGTTGAACGAGTATAGGACCGAAGTAGAACTATCACTATGATTACACTAGGAATTTAAAGTGAAATAATACATGGAATTTTATAAACGTTACACCCGATCCAATCACAAATGCTCGGCCCTTTGCACCATTCCCATTGTTATTACCATTACTGCCCTGATTGTTATTTCCATTTCCATTCCCGTTTTCGTTTCTCCTCATCTGCGAGCAATTTTTCTTGAAATGGCCTTCTTTACCGCACTCAAAACAGACTTTGAGTGCTTCACCAAGTGGTGTCTGTTTGTTCTGCAGGTCTACCTTACAGTCTTTGGCCACATGACCCATCTTTCCACACCGATGGCAACGGTACCGGTCACATGCTCCATGATGATGGAAGTTACATTTGTTGCACTTTGGGTACTTGCCAATATAAGAACCATGATTCTACTGAGAAGAGTTAGACTGGTTGTTGTTCTTTGATGGTTCAAGCTTACGATGTTGTTGCTGTTGTTGCTGCTGTTGCTGAGAAGGTGGGTTTGACTGGAAGGTTTTGGGGAATGAACTGTCAAACTTCCTCTTGTTGTCATTTGTCTTTGACAACGCGCCTCTAGGGGGTAGGGTGCCCTGAGCGGGTATGTTAACCTATGAGCCAACCTGATAGTCTGTTGGACAGTAGTAGGGTTTGAAGAAGTCACCATGCTCTGAATTTGCGGTACCAGACCGTCAATAAATTTCTCAATCCTCTTGTAGGGAGGTGTCACCATATGTGTACATAGGTTCGCCAGTTCATGCGAATGAGTAGTGTAAGCTTCAATCTCAGATCCTTCCATCTTGAGGTTCCAGAGTTCACCCTCAAGTTTCTGCACTTCATCACGGGGACAATACTCCTCCCGCAGCATAGTCTTAAATTCATCCCATGGAAATGCATTTGCCATTTCCAGAGTTAGCATTTGTACTTGGGAGTTCCACCAAGTAAGGGTTGGACCCTCAAGTGTGCCCAATGCATACTTCACCTGATTATTCGGCGGGCAATTACACATCGCGAATGCGGATTCAGATTTCTCCATCCAGCGGAGTAAGCCAATAGCCCTTTCGGCTCCACTGAATGAGTGAGGCTTGTAATCCATGAAAGACTTGAAAGTACAAACCTGCTGGTGGTTTTGTTGACCTGAATTGTAAACAAAAATGTGCTTTAGGGATACCATATTCGAATTGGGTTTAGAATGAAATGATGACTCACTAGAGTCGATAACAATTTTCTTTACCTCCAGCATTAACAGCTTCTTGAGTAGCTGCTATAGTTTCAGCCACACGCTCATTTATGAGTGCCGTGAGCTCGGCTGCAGCCATGTTAATGTTTCCGCGTCCACCACGTTCATTTCCTCGTCCAGACATTATCTTTACATTCACAACATATAATAATGAGAAAAATACATCGCATTTTATCATCATACAAGTACAAGTAAATAAAGAAATTCAAACCACAACATCTAACGTTTCAATAATAATAATACTTGATAGAATAAATTGTAAATATTACAACTAAATTCAACCAAACATCAAAATCTAGAAACATCTGTTGGATGAGAACAACCCTGCCCATCTAGGTTTAAAGAAACGACGTAACTAAGTAATGAAGATAGAAAATCAAATGCCACTTCCAGCTGATGTAACATCAGATGCTGCATCATCATCATCATCATCATCCTGATCTCCTGCAGGTGCATCATCTGGTGTAACTCCTGCTGCTTCAACCGCTACAAGTCGTGCATCAACTTGCTCCATGTCAGCTCGAAGCATATCTATGTTCCACTCTGCATGGTTCATCTTGACCTCCATGTCTATATATGTGTGAATTTCTCATGAGCTTTAACAGCGTCTGCCAAATCTGAAGTTAACTTGTCGATTTTCTGATTCATCAACATCTCTCGCTCTAGAATACTAGAAATTTCTCATGCTGCATCTCTCATGTTCCGGATCTCCCGGTCCATCCTAGCTACAAAGGCAGTCATTACCTGCTCCTAGGGGTACTGTAACGGTGGCAAGGCTCGTACAGAAGATGAAGAAGAAGAAGAAGCAATGTCAGTAGGAAGTGGAGGTGGGACTTCCTCCTCGCGGACCCAGCTCCTGATCCTATCGGGATACCAATCCCAGTCCTGCGTGTTGCCTCTGACATGCACATGTATAGGCTCCTCATACCCAACAATGGTGTTGATCGGGTTGAGCCGACGTCTCCTCGGTTCCGGTGAAGGTACGGTAGGAACATCATGTTCCTGAGCGACTCGGGATGCGGGTGAATTGGGTGGGGTCGACATTTCCTGTAACGGGATAAGCGAGTGCCATGTATGAGTGTAAGTGCTGTGTAACTAATGCATGCATGTGGTTATAGTCTAGTATGCATTTCCTAGTTCTCTATAACCTGGATCTGATACCAATGTGTCACACCACCAAAATCCACTAACGGAGTTTTACCGTTAGGAGCGTGACATAACATGATCTCAGTCATTAGTTACTTTGAACGACTCTATATGAGTTTAAGAAAACCACTAGTATTGCTCATAGTCACAATGCAACACTAGTAATGAAAATACTGATTTAATGTAAAATGCGGAAGCGAAAAGTTAAATGAAAAGCATGCGCCAAAACAGTCGCGCCAAAAATAATTAATTCGACAATAATTAAAATAAATAGTTCTTGAGTTTGAAAATGATGGACTTCAAATACATGCATGTCTTAGCTTGTGCTTGTACCTTAATGACCTGAGAAAACATACTAAAACGTGTCAAAACTAGGTTGGTGAGTTCACAGGTTTCAATGTAAGTAAAGATTTCCGGATAAAACAATTTACAATTTATATCATTAGGTAGCTAACCTAGTTACTTGTCACTAAAACGTTTCGACACCGAAGCTGACTATTTATGTTTGAACTGCCTCCTACCATGACTATCGCGATCAATGGTAACTGTTTAGGTCAATATTACACCCGTTCGACTTCCTGTCATGTTAGCGCGACTAACGCGGGTGGGGCTTGTAAATGTCCAGTAGTACTACTTAAGATTACCTCGCTATCCCGCATATTAAACGGTTCGATACGTAAGGACTTACATGATATGTTTGCGCTTAGTACAACAAGTGATATAAATGCAATGTAAGATCTAAATGTTTGTACCCATGTTTTCTCCCCCAAGTTTAAACCATAAGAAAATGGGCCGTGAAACTCACCTTAGAGTGCGTGCGAAATAAAGCGAACTTAGAATGCTTGACGACTAACTGCCACCTATAAACACCGGTTTATAAGTGTGTGTTTGTGCAAGACGACAGGAACCCTACGTATCCAAACAATCTCATTGTTTTAAGGGTTTAGAAAATATTTATTTGCATGACTAAGTTTGACCAAGTTTGACCCGAAGACCCGTTGGTGACCCGTTTAGTGATTTAATGTTTGACTTGCATAACAACACGCTTAGCACACAAATAATTCACGTTTCATGCTACCTATGTCACAACTAATTTAGCATGGCAAACTACGTCATCAATACACGTTAAATCAATTTATTATTTTTTTTAACAATATATATAAATTCAAGTTTGCTTTCAAATGAATCACATCATCCATAACACGTTTGTATCAACATCCCATGTCTATCTACACATACTTATGCTTAACAGATTACCATAACACACCTCATTAAGTCTAGACAACAAGTTCCAATTTACAAAAGTTTTCACTTTTGGTAGCCTATGATTTATTTAATCTATTTGCATTCAATAACACTTTAACAACATTAATACAACCATACTAACATGCTAGAGTCAATTAATAACATCATACACACATAGAAACCTTCACCTTCAAAAATCACTTTTAACAAAGTTTTCATTTTTAGTAAGTCGTCCATTACACGCTTTGTTTACACCATTTAACACGTCTATTCAATCCTAAATCATTCAACTAATATAATTACAATTATAATAACCATAATTCACGTCTAGCATGCGATTCCTATACGTCATATAATCAACAAAACTCAATTTACACATCGTATAACAACTAGGGTTTCATATATGTTCGTAAAATCATCAATACGATACAATAATATCAACCAATTAACCCATTCATTAACATATTTCGAAATCATTAAGTTTGGATAATCTAGGGTTTCGATCTCAAAAATAATAATGAAATAACGACGGATTTTTAATAAAAACGACTTACGTAGAAACGTTAGGAATGCCTAGACTAGCACGTATCCACTTCTGGTTTCACGATCGGGGCTCGAATGAAGATCCTTTGGGTGCTTGAAGGTTTCGGTCGAATGAGGAGGGGTGTAGGGTTCGATCGACGGCAATGATTATATGGTAGGGTTTAATTTTTTTTTTAAAGTTTATATATATCCTAATAGTATTCATGTGTTTTTCAATTGGGCTTCGGGCTTAATTAAAGCCCATAAACTCTAATTAACTAAATGATAACTAATAATAATTAAAAACTTCCAATTATTATTTTTATAAAAACTCTAATATTTATAAAAATACTAAATACGATTAACACACGATAAACATGTACGAGAACAATAATATTCACATAATTCACGTAAGCACATAAAAATCACATAATTTATATTAATTATAAATTATTAATTGTTTGTAATATTAATCTTGATTAATCACCAACGTTTCGCGTTAGACTCGAGTGCGATCTGATGTGTGTGAATTAACTGACACATTTAATTAACCTAATTAAATGCAATGCACGTGTGACTAACTGAGATAACTGAGTTTGTAATGAATAAATGTTTGAACTAACGGTGTTTGAGTTAACGGAGTTAACCTGAAATTGCCGGATGTCACATAATTAACTATTGAAAAAAAATAGCAACATTGATTTGACAAGATTTCTCCGTGAGGGTCGACGAAGGCAACCAAGCGACTGAACATATCCTAATTTATAAGAAATTGAAAATAGAAAGTGAAGATGGAATCGTGGGCATGTATTTGATTAGTAAGCATGTTAGCCCCATTCCACTCTATCTAAGAAGTAAGAAATTGAATGAAATTTATGTATTAATTGGATTTATGTGTTAATTTAGTTTATAGGTTAACTGAATTTATATGTTATGTGTGTATTTGATTACTGATTAGTCAAAATGTGAAACTTGTTTGTTGATTTGTGTTTAATTTTTCAATTTTATGAATATGAATATTGAAAGGTTTCTAAAAAGGTTGCTTAGAAAAGTTTACATTGATGATGTAATGGTTCGATTTTAAGAAATGAAAACCCGTAGAGAAAAATTATAGGGATATTGTTCTGGAGTACTATGAGTTTTACATACATCTCAGAAACCTGAAGTTATAAGCACAACCATTCAATCTGCTGTAACAGGAGTCTTGCCCGAAGAAGCGTAAAAGGCCAAAACCCCGAATTGCATCTCGAGAAATTCAGAAAAAGCAGGCGCCGTTGTACTTAAAACAAACAAATAATTTTCCACCTCCCCAAATTAAACATCAATTTTTTGTCAAAAAATTCTTAAAACTCGGCGAATTCGCCGTTTATGTGTATCATTTGTAAACTAAGATGTGTAATTTTAGCCGGAACATTTACCTAACTCGGCGAAATCACCTGAATATGTTTTGGTTGTGTTTTAAAATCCCGACCCGTTTGCCTTTAAACAGGTTGTGACGAATTTTTTTTTCAAATAGGGATTTTTATTGGTTTCTAGGACTGACACCGGACTTTGATGGTTTTTGGGTGGTCTATGAATGCCATTCACAGAACCATCGTGGTGGGCAAGAACCTAGTACACATACGTGAATGGCAATGGCAGATCTCAGAGTTACGAGACTGGCATTCCCGGATCATCTAAGATACGTGAATGACATTCCCGGATCTGAGGGTTCCGTGAATGGGCAATCCCTGATGTTGCTTCTTCCGTTAACTTTCTCCAACGTCGGTAGGGTTATAATCTCTATCTCCGTGAATGTCATTCATGTAACAATAGAACTCATAATCTCCATGGCAGCTCCTGCAAGTTCTTGATCAGATATAGGAAGAAGCAACGTGTGACTGAGGCTACCATTGAATAATCTCCATACCGTTCCCATGTAGGGTTAGAATCATGGCATTCACGTAATAATCATGGTTTTTTTTTGTGTTTTAAACAATAGGTAGATCCGGGAATGCCATTAATTCACATCAGCAAGTAGATCCGGGAATGCCATTCATGCAAGTGTACCAGGTTCATGCAACCTAGGATAATTACGTGAATGCCGAATTCACGTAACACCTATAAACCATCATCCTCAAGAATCAGTCCTAGAGACCATTAACCAATCCCCATTTAAAAAAAAAATCACTTCTGTTGCAGGTAACCAACTTTAGAAGTAAAGAAAAAACTTAAAGGTAATGAAGTTTCAGAAACATTAATTGACTTGTTAACAATTGTGATTCTTTATGTGTTGATAATTCTAATCATATTCCAGCTCAACATAATAGTAATGTGAAATACAAAAAGAAAACAAAAAAAGTCAATATGCATGTCCATGTTAACAACCAGATATTGAGTTCAAAGTAGCAACAATAAACCAACGGAAATAAAATATCAACGTTACTGACTTTTTCCTAACGTGGGTAAAAATCCCTTTATTCAAGCCATTACCTATTAAACATAAACCAAATTAATACCAGGTCTTGATCGATGACCCATTTTTCTGACCCGTGAACCGTTAAACAACCCCTGACCTGTATCTAGATAATAGTTGCAACTTGTTGGGAGAATGTAAGCAAAATCAGTCATATCAATTCAAAATACGCATACTTCCTGCTAATTTAGGATTTTCTGTAATTTGATGACTTCTTGAGCAAGAATTGATTTTTCCCCAAATTTGTTATTTTATGTTCTCAATACATTGAGAAAGAGAGATATGGAATCAAATCAAGCAATGACCTTCAATGAGCCATCCATGGAGCATAGCATTAGCTTCGTTAAAGCCCTTATGGTCAGATTTCTATTTTAGGCTGTAACATCCCAAAAATAATAAAACGAATAAATTTAGTTAGACCGGTGACTTAGTTGGAATATTTAAACAAAAGGGAGCGGGCTTGGGCTCGGCTCCGATGGGCCGGTGGAAGCCCATGTATATAAGAGGCAAGGCAGCCCTCTTCCCTGCTCATTCCACACTCACGCAGCTTCTAGAGAGAGAAAGGAGAGCTCGGGTCTAGAGAGAGAAAGTCGACGGATCGTCACGAGATTGGAGGAGCACGTTACAGCTGAGCCCGTGAGCAAAACCTCCGAATCAGAATTACAATCCAGGTAGCGATTCGATCACATTATGAGTTTTTGTTCGTTTTGGGAAGTTTCGGGTTTTGGCTAAAAAGATAACGATTTTGCGGATAAAACTTGAAAGTGAGCTTAGGTATAGCATCTAGAATGAAAAACGAACGTTTTGGTCTAAGAAAAATTGAGATATTGACTTGATCAGTCGCGCATGCAAAAACTCAGATTTTTTGGGAAGACAATCTGTGCAGGTCCATCGAAACTACTAGTTTCGATATGTGCAGGTCCATCGAAACTACAAGTTTCGATATGTGCAGGTCCATCGAAACTACAAGTTTCGATATGTGCAGGTCCATCGAAACTACTAGTTTCGATATGTGCAGGTCCATCGAAACTACAAGTTTCGATATAAGTAAATCTATCGAAACTACTAGGTTTAAGCATAGGGATGTCTGTTGTCATCTAGGAGCACTACCTTACACGTATGGCTTTATTATAACAGATCGTGAGTGACATTAGTGACGCGCAATAACAGCTAAGAGCATTTTAGAAACCGTTTATCTGGTGAGTTCTAGAAGCCCTCTTTTAAATGATTTATATAATGTTTTTGGGCTGGTGTGCATACATATGAAATGATGTTTTATGAAACTATGTTTATGAAATGAAATGATTTAGAATGAATGGTTTATGGAAAGGAAGTTTTATGAACGGAATGTTTACGAACGAATGTTTATAAAGAAATGGTTTAAAGTAAAGGTAAAGGGTTTCGAAAGTGACTGAAAGGTTTTATGAAAATAAAAGAAAAAGGGCAAAGGTTTTAAAGAAGTCATTACAAATCTAATCTGTCGAATGAAGGGAATTGACGAACGAAGTCTGGGAATGAGATTCCCAGCCTTGTGGTAGATTATGGACAACGAGCCATAGTTACCATAAGAACAACGGGGGCAGTGTCTTAGTGGCCTGTCAATGGTTTGATGTTGTACAACTGGTATGGAGTAACGACGGTTACTTAGGGGTTAACGTGACCCTATGCGAGGTTAAATTATGATCCGACGATGTTATGACTGAGAGTCATATCCGTCGATGGAAGTTTTCGGTCTATGGACAAGAGAGCCATAGGGGCAACTGAATGGGTATTGTCGGTCCTCGTGCAGTTAGCCTTGGGGGCAATACCAGAAAGGGAATTGACGGAATGTTGTGGCAACGACGGTGATACGTAATGGTTGACCACGACATGCAGGGTTCCTTCGGGGACACAGAGACGCGTAACGATACAGATTTTTAGATAGTAATGTATGACTTAAATGAATGATAAATGTTTTAAACAAATGATCCGTTCAATGTGTTTAAATGTGTGAAGGTTTATGAATGAAAGGCCCTGTTTTCTTATACGTGATGAAAAACTCTAATGAATGTTTTGAATGATGAACCATTTCTTAATTTGAACAAAAACTAGAACTCACCAGCGTAGCTGACTTTTTAGTGTGCACATTCAGGTTAAGGCAAGTATGAGGATGGACGGTGATGCTTGGCTAGCGAGAGGAGTTACCCGGCTGACTAAGAAGACTGGCATCCCGTTATGTTTTTGTTTATGATGTGTTTATGTATTAAACAATGTTTACGCTTCTGCATGTACGAACAATGATGGTGTTATGTTTAAATGAAATTTTCCGTTGCGTTATTTGATATTCATGTTTAAGAGCTGTTTGTGAATGAGTAAATCCAACAAGTGAGGCCTCCCGGGTTTGGGGCCTTACAGGTTGGTATCAGAGCAATAGTTTGAGAGATTCGGACACTCCAAGTGTCTGAACTTAAACTTTGAATGGGACCGAAAGCGGATGCCAGTACGGGTAACTCGAGCCAAAGCATCAGGTATGAAAAGTAGAGTATGTGTATGTAGTATGCCTTAGAAAGGGGTAGGTAAGGACTTGTGTTCTGATGGAATCGCAAAGGTGGTCAAGTAGAAATCGAAAGGTAGTGTAATGGTTAATTACAGATGGCCAGTGTATATTAACATCTTACAGTGCTTATTGAATTCTATTTGTTAACTAGCGTGATGACATTGGATTTCTTGTCTTATAGAACAAAATGGCGAGGAGAGGGAACGGAAGGCGTGGTGGCCGTACCGGTGGTCGTACCGGCGGTCAAAATGGTGGGCGTGGCAGGATTCCTACACGCCAAGAGCACAGTGAAGAAGGAAGTGTTCACACTGAACCGACGATTAGTGTGCATGGAACCGAGCAGACACAGATTGAAGAGCAACCTTTCACTTTTGAACCAGAAGTGAGAGTAGCCATAGCTCGAGAGTTCTCTGAATTGATGAAGAATTCTCTACCAGGTCTGTTGGCTGAAGCATTAAAGAAAGTCAGTGGGGAAGGTGGATCTAGTGCGGCAACTGGTGCCCAGAACAACGAGACCGGCAACGCACCACCTGCTCGCGGGTGCGACTATAAGTCCTTCAAGGCATGTGACCCACCAGTCCTGACAGGAAAGAAAGACGCGGTAGCTACGTTTGACTGGATAATCCGTATGGAGGCTGCCATCCGTTTCAGCGAATGCCGAGCGGATCAAGTTGTGAAATTTGCTGCTAACTCCTTGAGGGAGGAAGCATCCCATTGGTGGGAAGGTGTACGTCAGGCGAAAGGGAGCGAGATTGTGGATACGATGATGTGGGCTGACTTGAAAACTTTGGTGATCAAGAATTTCTGCCCAAGGAACGAGATTAAGAAGGTAGAGAGGGAATTTCTGGGTTTGAAGGCCGGGAACATGACGCACCGGCAATATACAACCTGATTCAATGAACTGGCACGTCTGGTGCCACACCTTATTACGACTGAATAAAGAAAGATTTCCTGTTACATTCAAGGACTGCCGGACCAGGTCCGCACTTATGTTAAGGCAAACGCCCCTACTACCTATGATTCGGTAGTAGAACTGAGCGGCGTGGTATTTGATGATCTGGCGCTGAATGTCATCACCATTGAAGAGCCCAAGAAAAAGTCGAGTTTTCCCGCTAAACGATCGGGTGGGAAGTTGTTTGGGGCTCGGGACAAGCAGGCCAGGGTAGGCGAGACGACAGTCTGTGGGAAATGTGGGGTAAGACATGCGGGTGAATGCCGGTTAGGATCGAATCTGTGCTTTAAATGCGGCAAGACCGGGCATTACTCCCGTGAATGCACGTAAGGCTACAAATGCTACAATTGTGGGGAAAATGGTCACATGAGTCGGGAATGCCCGAAACCGAGAATGGGTGAAGCCGGGAAAGGGAAAGGCCCGGAAAGGAAAGAAGAGAGGCCCCGAGCAAAGACTCGTGCGTACGCGCTGACGCAAGACCAGGCCAGAATGGACCCTGACGTGGTGTCAGGTACGTTCGTCCTTGACAACACTCTTGTTTCTGTGTTATTTGATTCGGGTGCCAGTAAGAGTTTTATATCTGCGACTTTTTGTAAGAGAGTGAAGTACACTGTCAGTAAACTAGAAAGGGCCTTTAGCGTAGAAACTGCTGAGGGTAGAACTGCGAGGGTGATCGATGTAGTTGACAACTCCACGATAAAGATAGAAGGTCATAGATTCCCTGTAAGATTGTTTGTTATGGTTTTGGGTGGGTTCGATGTCGTGTTAGGTATGGATTGGCTAACTGCCAATGAAGCACAAATTATATGCAAACGAAAGATAATCCAACTCAAAGCTCCAGATGGTAGCAAAGTCGAGGTCTTTGGAGATCGTGACGCCCCGATGCCAAACATCATCTCGATGATTAAGGCAACAAATTACTTGAGGCGCGGATGCGAGGCTTATCTGGTATACGTGATTGACGAGTGTAAGGATGTGAAAGAACTAGACGATGTACCCGTGGTACGTGAGTACCCGGAGGTGTTTCCAGAGGATTTGCCTGGGATACCACCCGACAGAGAGATTGAATTTCGAATTGACTTAGTACCAGATGCCCAACCCGTGGCTAAGGCTCCATATCGACTAGCACCAGTGGAAATGAAGGAACTTATGGTCCAACTAGACGAGTTACTTGAGAAAGGATTTATCCAACCGAGCATCTCGCCGTGGGGTGCTCCGGTGTTGTTTGTGAAGAAGAAAGACGGTTCGATGAGAATGTGTATTGATTATCGCGAGTTGAACAAGCGTACTGTAAAGAACAAGTACCCGTTACCAAGGATCGACGACCTGTTCGATCAATTGCAAGGCGCAAGTTGGTTCTCAAAAATCGACCTTCGGTCCGGGTATCATCAGTTGAAGGTAAGGGAAGAAGACATACCGAAAACTGCATTTCGCACACGTTAAGGACATTTTGAGTTTCGTGTAATGTCTTTTGGATTGACGAACGCCCCTGCAGCGTTCATGGATTTGATGAATAGAGTTTGTCGACCAATGCTGGATCGATCGGTGATCGTGTTCATCGATGATATCCTCATCTACTCCAAGAATGAGGGTGATCACGCGTGTCACTTGAAGGAAGTATTGGAAGCCCTGAAGAAGGAAAAGTTGTATGCTAAGTTCTCCAAATGCGCGTTCTGGCTTAGGGAAGTCCAATTCCTAGGTCACGTCATTAACCCGAACGACATTATGGTTGACCCAGCAAAGATAATGACGGTAAAGGAATGGAATATTCCTAAGACGCCAACTGAAATCCGCAGTTTCTTGGGATTGGCAGGCTACTATCGGAGATTCATCCAGGATTTCTCGAAAATAGCTTCGCCATTGACGAAGTTGACTCGGAAGGAGGTAAAGTACGAATGGGGTTCGGCCCAGGATGAGGCGTTTAAAAAGTTGAAGGAAAAGCTAACTCAAGCTCCAGTCTTGGCCGTTCCCAAGGGCAATGAAGACCTAGTGGTATACTCTGACGCTTCGGGTCAGGGATTGGGATGCGTGTTGATGCAACGCGGGAGAGTGATCGCATATGCGTCGCGGCAGTTGAAGATTCACGAAGCTAATTATCCGACTCACGATTTGGAACTTGCTGCTGTCGTATTTGCATTAAAAATTTGGAGGCACTACCTTTACGGGGTGAAGTTCACTATTTACTCCGACCACAAAAGTTTGAAGTACTTTTTCGAACAGAAGGAACTTAATATGAGGCAGAGGCGATGGTTAGAACTATTGAAAGACTATGACTGTGACATAATATACCATCCTGGGAAGGCAAACGTGGTGGCTGACGCTCTAAGCCGAAAGGATGTGCCTACTCCTATTAGAGTGAAAGCTTGCCAGTTGGTGGTAACATCGGATGTGATGAGGGAAATTGAAAGAGCTCAAGATGAAGCACTTAAAGAAGAAAACGTTAAGAAGGAAAGGATGGTTGGCCAACAGGACATGTTGGAATATAACACTCTTGGTGTTAGGACACGTTTCGGACGAGTATGGATACCTATGGGTGGCGAGCTTAGAACCAAAATCTTGGATGAGGCTTATAAGTCTCGTTACTTTATCCATCCCGGTACCAATAAAATGTACCAAGATCTGAGAAAGGGATACTGGTGGCCTGGAATGAAACGTGATGTGACGAAGTATGTAAGCAAGTGCTTGACTTGCTCGCAAGTGAAGGCCGAACACCAGAAACCGTATGAAAAGATTCAACCACTTGATATACCGGAATGGAAGTGGGAACACATTACCATGGACTTCATAACTAAGCTACCCCGCACAGCTAAAGGTCATGACACCATTTGGGTAATTGTGGACCGTTTAACGAAGAGTGCTCATTTCTTACCTATTTGCGAGACGTTCTCGTCGGAAAGGTTAGCGGAGGTATTTATTAACGAAATAGTAGCACGGCATGGGATGCCTTTAACGATTGTATCTGACCGGGACACACGGTTCACATCGAGGTTCTGGAAGAGATTTCACGAGGCGATGGGAACGAGGCTTAATATCAGCACGGCATACCACCCGCAAACGGATGGTCAGTCCGAAAGGACCATTCAGACATTGGAAGATATGCTTCGTGCTTGTATTATCGACTTCGGTGGCAGTTGGGACAGTCATCTGCCGTTAGCCGAATTCTCCTACAACAATAGTTATCACACGACGATAGGCATGCCGCCTTACGAAATGTTGTATGGGAGGAGATGCAGGACCCCGGTTTGTTGGGGTGAGATTGGACAAAAGGAATTAGGAAGTTTGGAAGTCGTAAGAGAAACGTCGGAAAGGTTCGATCAAATCAAGGCACGAATGAAGGCCGCACAAGATCGTCAGAAGTCCTATGCGGATAAACGACGAAGGCCTATTGAGTTTGATGTTGGTGACAGAGTAATGCTGAAAGTGTCACCATGGAAGGGAATCATACGATTCAGAAAGAGGGGAAAACTAAGTCCGAGGTTTGTCGGACCATTCAAGATAATGGCGCGGGTTGGGGAAGTCGCTTATCGGTTGGAGTTGCCTGACGAGTTAAGTGGGATTCATCCTACCTTCCATGTATCACACTTGCGAAAGTGTTTGGCGGATGAATCGGCTCACGTACCACTTACTGACATCGAGGTCGACAACAGCCTTAACTACATCGAAGAACCCGTGGCCATCCTTGATCGGAAGGAGAAACATTTACGTAATAAAGTTATCCAATTGGTTAAGGTCCAATGGAAACATCGAAATGGATCGGAAGCCACTTGGGAAACGGAGAAGGAAATGAGGGAGTCGTACCCTCATATATTTGACTTATGATAGGTTTCGGGGACGAAACCTATTGTAAGGGGGGTAGACTTGTAACATCCCAAAAATAATAAAACGAATAAATTTAGTTAGACCGGTGACTTAGTTGGAATATTTAAACAAAAGGGAGCGGGCTTGGGCTCGGCTCCGATGGGCCGGTGGAAGCCCATGTATATAAGAGGCAAGGCAGCCCTCTTCCCTGCTTATTCCACACTCACGCAGCTTCTAGAGAGAGAAAGGAGAGCTCGGGTCTAGAGAGAGAAAGTCGACGGATCGTCACGAGATTGGAGGAGCACGTTACAGCTGAGCCCATGAGCAAAACCTCCGAATCAGAATTACAATCCAGGTAGCGATTCGATCACATTATGAGTTTTTGTTCGTTTTGGGAAGTTTCGGGTTTTGGCTAAAAAGATAACGATTTTGCGGATGAAACTTGAAAGTGAGCTTAGGTATAGCATCTAGAATGAAAAACGAACGTTTTGGTCTAAGAAAAATTGAGATATTGACTTGATCAGTCGCGCATGCAAAAACTCAGATTTTTTGGGAAGACAATCTGTGCAGGTCCATCAAAACTACTAGTTTCGATATGTGCAGGTCCATCGAAACTACAAGTTTCGATATGTGCAGGTCCATCGAAACTACAAGTTTCGATATGTGCAGGTCCATCGAAACTACAAGTTTCGATATGTGCAGGTCCATCAAAACTACAAGTTTCGATATGTGCAGGTCCATCGAAACTACTAGTTTCAATATGTGCAGGTCCATCGAAACTACAAGTTTCGATATAAGCAAATCTATCGAAACTATTAGGTTTAAGCATAGGGATGTCTGTTGTCATCTAGGAGCACTACCTTACACGTATGGCTTTATTATAACAGATCGTGAGTGACATTAGTGATGCGTAATAACAGCTAAGAGCATTTCAGAAACCGTTTATCTGGTGAGTTCTAGAAGCCCTCTTTTAAATGATTTATATAATGTTTTTGGGCTGGTGTGCATACATATGAAATGATGTTTTATGAAACTATGTTTATGAAATGAAATGATTTAGAATGAATGGTTTATGGAAAGGAAGTTTTATGAACGGAATGTTTACGAACGAATGTTTATAAAGAAATGGTTTAAAGTAAAGGTAAAGGGTTTCGAAAGTGACTGAAAGGTTTTATGAAAATAAAAGAAAAAGGGCAAAGGTTTTAAAGAAGTCATTACAAATCTAATCTGTCGAATGAAGGGAATTGACGAACGAAGTCTGGGGCCAGCCTTGTGGTAGATTATGGACAACTAGCCATAGTTACCATAAGAACAACGGGGGCAGTGTCTTAGTAGCCTGTCAATGGTTTGATGTTGTACAACTGGTATGGAGTAACGACGGTTACTCAGGGGTTAACGTGACCCTATGCGAGGTTAAATTATGATCCGACGATGTTATGACTGAGAGTCATAACCGTCGATGGAAGTTGTCGGTCTATGGACAAGAGAGCCATAGGGGCAACTGAATGGGTATTGTCGGTCCTCGTGCAGTTAGCCTTGGGGGCAATACCAGAAAGGGAATTGACGGAATGTTGTGGCAATGACGGTGATACGTAACGGTTGACCACGACATGCAGGGTTCCTTCGGGGACACAGAGAAGCGTAACGATACAGATTTTTAGATAGTAATGTATGACTTAAATGAATGATAAATGTTTTAAACAAATGATCCGTTCAATGTGTTTAAATGTGTGAAGGTTTATGAATGAAAGGCCCTGTTTTCTTATATATGATGTTAAACTCTAATGAATGTTTTGAATGATGAACCATTTCTTAATTTGAACAAAAACTAGAACTCACCAGCGTAGCTGACTTTTTAGTGTGCACATTCAGGTTAAGGCAGGTATGAGGATGGACGGTGATGCTTGGCTAGCGAGAGGAGTTACCCGGCTGACTAAGAAGAATGGCAACCCGTTATGTTTTTGTTTATGATGTGTTTATGTATTAAACAATGTTTACGCTTCCGCATGTACGAACAATGATGGTGTTATGTTTAAATGAAATTTTCCGTTGCGTTATTTGATATTCATGTTTAAGAGCTGTTTGTGAATGAGTAAATCCAACAAGTGAGGCTTCCCGGGTTTGGGGCCTTACATAGGCGATTCGCGGTCAAGATCACCAATTGATAGAAAGAAAGTGCAATGGATGGATAATTTAGGCAAACAACTTGTTGATATCAAAGAGTTTGAATCAAGGTTAGCTTCTATCTGCCTTGTTTGGTTATATTTTTGTGAATGTGGGAACAATTTCCTATGGAAATGTGTATTATTTTTTGCTTTTGATCGATCACCGAAACTTAGAAATCATTAGATTGTAGTATTAATAATAGGATAGATTGAGAAATTATTGAACAAAAAACAGATCATGATTCTTACCAAAGATCAAATGAAATTGAATTCTCTTTTGGGAATTAAATGGTTATTGGTTTGAAAATTGATTCTTGTATTACTTGCATGTTTTATGACACTAAGTTTAATCCTTCGTTTACTTCAATAAATTTGATATAATTATCGGGTGGTCTGCAAAGATCGAAGCTACATTTTTAGATTTTGTTTTGTAATTCTTTGAAGCTAGCTCTACCGTGTTCTTATGTAAGAATTTATGTTATTATTGAGCTTTCAGAACACTTTGTTCTACTACCACATTCGGTTCTTGGTCTCATAATGAAAGTTATAGTAAAGTTTGTTATAGATCTAATTCACATGGGTTAAAAGGATTATGGATTTCATTAGGATTAATGATGTGATTTCTCATGTTTACATCTGGTGAGATATATTGCGTTTTCTTTAAAAATATGTTGTTCTGACATTATGAATATTATTGATGATTGACATAATATTTTTTGGTGTTTTAAGCAACTTCTTACATGCCAAACATACACGGATAGAGAAGTTCTCATGCAACAATTGCTAGCCGTTGTATCACGGCATCACAAGCATTAGCGGCGACAAATGTCGCCACTATTGAGTGTATTTTTTGTAGTGAACATTTTGACTTCGGAACGTCTCTGAGATTTTAGGTATCCTACACGAGTATTAAAAAATGAGCCCTTATAATTTTTTTTTTCCAAAAATCGATGATAATTGTAATAACAATAAACAAAAAACGTTATTTATGTGCTTCTTAGCAAAATTTTCATCTACTTATTTTGGTTCTAAATAAAAAAAATTATTTATATATATATATACACAATTTTTTTTATCAAAATTTAGTCCCTCACGAAAACGGGCCCCAAAATTTGAAAAACAAGGTATTCAAGGAAAATCGTTGACCAATTTGATTATCTTTGATTTCTTTGACTCCCTACTAGATTCAATTAGGTTCGCATTGTTTGTGACATTTTTTAGAACGGTTTTGGCTATTTTGTGTTTTTAGTCATTAAGGAAAAGAAACTTTATTTTTTGTTACATTTAGTGATGTTAAACATGAAAAAGTTACCAATACCACTTCAAATGTTGTATACAATGAAATATTTTTAATTTTATAAATCATTATTGTAAGGTTTCATTTGACATGTAATTTAATGTATTGTAAAAAGTACACCATTTACGAATTGTATTTTTCATGTATTTTTTTGATGTTTTGATTACTTTTCATCCATATAATTTTAACATTTAATAAAATGAAAAAAAATTACCAATGCAATATCAAATTTGTATAAAAAAGATGTTAAGATATTTATAATTACAATCTTAATGATTCACCTCGTATAACATACGGAGTTAAAGCTAGTCTACACATGAAGGACATATATAAAAATCTAATGACATAAATTATTGAGATGCTTACCTATGGCATAAACATAATCGTACAACACACTAGGTCCACACGTGTAATGCGCATTTGCTATATTGATTGAGATGCATACTTGCACATGAAAGTTTAAAATAAATAAATGGTGTTTTAACGTTTATAATATAAATTAATAACGGCATAATACTTACTAGTTTCTGATTAAAATTAAATAACAAAATGTTTAATTTCAATATTGTAACCCATCCAAAGACTAGACCGTTCCTAAACATGTTGTTGATCATAATGGTCCATCGCACGTCTCCAAGCGGTTGAAAAAAAAAACTAGACCGTTCCAAAACATGTTGATCATAAAAGTGACATAAATAAATAAGAAAAAAATGATCGAATTTTAATGTTTTCCATGTCTTTTAACTCACAACAATTCTAAAAAGCCTAACATAGTTAAACAAGCCATTACCATGACCCGGTCATCCGAACGATCAAAACGACATAACAAGTCTACATTACCGATATCTTCTTCTAGACAAGACATAGTCGTGTTTACACCCGTATTTTCAAGCCACATTTAGTTAGGGGTGTCAATTTCTGACATGACCCGAACACGACATGAAAATAATCAGATTTTGAGCCGGGTTCGGATTAACCCGTTTAAATGATTAAGTATCTTGAAATCATATCTTGGAAAAACCTCTTTCACCATCATACGAAATATTATTATGAAATACTGTTTATGGGAACTTTATAGATTTACAGGTGACTAAGG
Source organism: Smallanthus sonchifolius (assembly GCA_023525975.1). Lineage (NCBI taxonomy): Eukaryota > Viridiplantae > Streptophyta > Magnoliopsida > Asterales > Asteraceae > Smallanthus > Smallanthus sonchifolius. The sequence goes on from CM042042.1 coordinate 2,626,214, forward strand.
GATTGAATTTGGTAATTGGTAGGTGAATTTGGAAAACATTTTGGTTTCTAAGTAATATGCTGGTTGGAAAAGCGGATTCAATTACATCTGCTTCTTGCACGAGTAGATTCTACTCACATGAATTTCTTGAAATCCGCTTATCCAACCATCGGATTGGTTGAACCCGCTTGTCCAACTAGTAGATTACCTACAAACCAAAATACTTTCAAAATTCACCTACAAATCAAAATTAATTCCTTAAGTCCCCTGTAAAACAAAGAAAAACCAGCTTTTGGTACAAAGCATTAGTTTAAGAACCAGTTCGGACAGACCAAAAACCAACTTAAAAGCACTATTCTCTGAACCAGACTGTCCGGTCGGACCGAGAACCGGCTACATAACCGGTTCGAGTGAGTACTCTTAAACCACTTTCATTTGAACCGTCAAATATTTTGAGATGATCCAGCTGAACAGGAACCAAGTGTGGGACTGGATTTTGAAAATATCTTTTAGAAGTTAAAACCACAGCTTGATTTTTTGGGGCCATAGTTTCCATTTATAGCATGACTCCTTACATATGATCACCATCATAAACATGGCTACCACAGCATCAATAGTCCCACCCTACGATCGAGCAACCGAACTCAAAACTTTCAATGAAACTAAATCAGGCGTCCAAGGCCTCGTGGATGCCGGTATCCAACAAGTCCCTCGCATATTCATCCATCCACATGATAACATTCCCAAAGCTTCCACCTCTTTCGAGCTTCCAGTCATAGACCTCGGATCCACCGATAGAGCATCGACAGTGGAGAAGATCCGTGCGGCCTCAGAGAACCTAGGGTTTTTTCAAGTGGTGAATCACGGAATCCCGTTGAGTGTCATGAACAAGACGCTTCAAAGCGTCCGTAGATTTTACGAACAAGATGCGGAGATAAAGAAACTGTTTTACACGAGGGACGAGTCGAGAACAGTGGTGTATAATAGCAATTTCTTTCTGTATCGTTCCCTTGTCGCAAACTGGAGAGACACTTTCTTTTCATTCATGGCCCCATCACCTCCGCCTCCGGAAGAATTACCGGAGGTTTGTAGAGACATCCAAATCGAGTACTTGAGTCAAGTGGTGAAACTAGGCGGCTTACTATTTGGATTGATCTCGGAGGCCTTAGATCTAAAACCAAATCACTTGGGAGATCTGGATTGTGACAAGGGGCTTTTATTCGTAGGCCATTCTTACCCTGCTTGTCCACACCTAGATCTAGCTATGGGTTTAGCCAAACACACATACGACAGCTTCCTGATGGTGGTTCTACAAAACGAAATCGAAGGGCTGCAAATACTTCATCATAATCAATGGGTTGATGTTCCACCAACTCCTGGTGCGCTTGTGATCAATATCGGTGATCTATTACAGGCAAGTTTCATTTCATTTTGATTCTGGAATGGGACTTTGTATTAAACGTACCCTGTTATTTTTATTTAATGTACCCCTTATACTAAATCTGTCATTTCATCTTTCTGTACTTTTATCAGTAAGGGGTACAGTGAAACATGGGGTACGTTTACACTATCCCTTTTGGAAATTAAAAAACCAGGATCTAACTTTGTTAGGTTTTAGATGATATTGAATGACAAATTGAAAGTGTGGAGCATAGAGTAGTGGCAAATGAGTAGGGACCGAGGGTGTCGGTGGCGTGTTTTTTCTACAACTCCCCCTAGCGTTGCCGACGAAGGTGTACAGAGTAATAAAGGAGTTGGTTTCCGCTGAGAACCCACCAAGGTATAGGGAAACAACTTGTAACATCCTAAAATGGCGAGAAATAAAATTAACGAGTTCTAAGCGGGCCGAGGTCGGGCCGGGTTGGTCGCGAGATGGGCTTGGGGAGGTCTCCCCTATAAATAGCCCAAGACTCCTCACTTCTCCTCTTTTGCAAACTTCTAGAGAGAGAGACTCGTAGAGAGAGAAAGTGTCGAAATCGCCCAAGATCGCACCAGCTCGTGTCTCCTGCACTCGTGAAGGAAACCTCCGAAGCAGAATCGCCATCCAGTTAACAATTCGAGCTAGATTTGAGATTTTTGTTTATGTTGGGTTTTTGGGTTAAAAGAGGACGTTTTTAAGGATGAAACTTGAGAATAAGCTTAGGTTTAGTATCTGGAATGAAAACCGGTTGTTTTGAGCAAAGAAAGTTGAAGTTTTGACATAATCGGACTCGAATGCATGAACTTCGGGACTGTTTGGGGAAGATGACTGCTCGAACAGGCGAACTTAGCAAGTTCGCCTGGATGAGGCGAACTTAGCAAGTTCGCCTGGATGAGGCGAACTTATCAAGTTCGCCTGGCAAGTTCGCCTGGCTAGTTCGCTTATGTATCAGGAAGCGAACTTGGTTATGTTCGCCTAAGTTAAGTTCGCCTGGCCAAAGGTAAGCGAACTTATCAAGTTCGCCTGTAAATTCGCCTAGGCCAGTGGCAACGAACTTAGCCTTAAGTTCGCCTAGGTCAGATTGGGCTAAGTGGGTAACTTGGTCTAGTTTTGATGTGTGTGATTTAACCAATTCAGGTCGGGTGTGAAGTTCGTCGGACCACGGTTAAGACAGAACTAGTCTAGCGAATCAGGTGAGTTCTAGAAGCCCTCTTTTAAATGTTTTATTGATATTTTGGGCTGGTGTGCATACTCACGATGTAACTATTTTATAAGACAGTGTTTATGAATGATATATGTGACGTTTTATGAAATGATGTTTACGAACGGAGTTTTGGAAGGAAAGATATGAAAGAAGTGTTTATAAAATATTTTGCCAAAAGAAGTTTACGAAGTGTTTACGAACGGATGAATGTTTTTTAATAAAACGTACGAATGCTTTAACTGAGGTTTTGAAGTGAATATTTACGAAAGTCACAATCGAACGAATCTGCCAATATTCCTTATGGGAATGAAGGTTATGGGTATGGGAAGTAAACTTGGGTCTTTACCTTTTAGGGGCCTATGTGGCTGGCCAACTGTTGTACAACTGGGGTGATGATGGTCACCAAGGGGATTATTGTGATCCTTGAAGTTGGTACGATTTACCTTATGGGGTAGACGTGCTTGAAGTTTGGTACGTGTTATCCTTGTGATACCGTGCTGGAAGTCGGTGTCGAATAGGCTAAGTGTCGGGCCCTAGGATTTCTCCGTCCGAAGGACAGTACGGCGGTGATGGGCCTAGTGGTGGTGATCCTTAGGCTATTCCACCAGTATGTGACGTTCGGAATTGACGGTTACAAGAAGGCGTAGATTCGATATGTTTGTTGACTTATGGCTATGTTTTTATGTATATTATGTTATTGCGTGTTATCGTACGCTTTTATTGATGAAGTTAAATGTTATGTTTTTGGCAAATATTTGAAGTTAATGTTTTATGTAAAAGCTAGAACTCACCAGCGTAGCTGACTTTTTAGTATGCACATTCAGGTTAAGGCATGTTAAGAAGATGTTCGGTGATGCTTGGCTAGAGATGAAGAGTTATCCTACTGCTTAAGAAGAGTGGCATCACGTTGTGTTTTGATTTAGTTAATCTTATGTTAAAGCAATGTTTACGCTTCCGTATGTTGATTAATGTAATAATTATGATTTAATGAAGTACTTTTCCGCTGCGGTATTTGATATTCAAGTTTAAGAACTGCTTGTAAATGAGTAAATCCAATAAGTGAGGCCTCCCGGGTTTGGGGCCTTACAAGTTGGTATCAGAGCTATAGTTTGAGAGATTTGGACACTCCCAGTGTCTGAACTTAAACCGTGAATGGGACCGAAAGCGGATGCCAGTACGGGTAACTCGAGCCACAGCATCAAGTATGAAGGTAGTTGGTATAATTACTTATAGTAAGCCTTGGGAGCGTTAGGATATGACTTGTTTTCTAATGGAATCACAAAGGTGGTCAAATGGAAATCGAGAGGTAGTGTAATGGTTAATTGCAGATGGCCAATGTATATTAACATCTTACAGTGCTTGTTGAATTTTATTTGTTAACTAGCGTGATAACTTTGGATTTCTTGTCTTATAGATCTTTATGGCTAGAGGGGGAAGTGGAAGGCGTGGTGGGGGTCGTACCGGAGGCAGAAATAGCGGGCGAGGCAATACCCCTGAGCACAGGAAAGTGTCCACACTGAACCGGAAGTTAGTGTGCATGAAACTGAGCAAACTCAGCCTGAAGATCAACCCTTCACCTTTGAACCAGAAGTGAAGGCTGTTACAGCCCGTGAATTTATAGAATTAATGAAAACTACACTGCCAGGTCTATTGGCAGAAGCTTTAAAGAATATTAATGGGGAAGGTGGGCCCAGTGCGGCAGCTGGTGCCCTTGTAAAAAAGACCGACAACGCACCGCTTGCTCGCAGGTGCGACTACAAATCCTTCAAGGCATGTGACCCGCCAATCTTGACTGGAAGGAAAGACGCGGTGGCCACTTTTGATTGGGTGATTCTTATGGAGGCCACCATTCGTCTGAGCGAATATCGGGCAAATCAGGTGGTGAAGTTTGCTGCGAACTCCTTGAGGAAAGAAGCGTCCCATTGGTGGGAGGGAGTGCGACAGGCTAAGGGAGATGCAGCTGTTGACTCTATGATGTGGGATGATTTGAAGGCATTAGTTATAAAGAATTTTTGCCCAAGAAACGAAATTGAGAAAGTGGAAAGGGAATTTTTAGGGTTGAAGGCCGGGAGCATGACACACCGGCAATATACTACCCGATTTAACGAACTGGCACGTCTGGTGCCACATCTTGTCACTACTGAAGAAAGGAAAATAGTCTGCTACATTCAAGGATTGCCGGACCAGGTCCGCACCTATGTTAAAGCAAACGCCCCTACTACCTATGATTCGACAGTAGAGCTAAGCGGCGTGGTATTTGATGACCTGGCGCTGAATGTCGTTTCTTTGATGAGCCTAAGAAGAAGTTGAGTTTTCCTACCAAGCGATCGGGTGGGAAGTTGACCGGGGCCCGAGACAAGCATGCCAGAGTAGGGGATGTATCTAACTGTGGGAAGTGTGGGGGGAGACATGCCGGGGAATGTCGGCTGGGATCGAACCTGTGCTTCAAGTGCGGTAAGACAGGACACTACGCCCGCGAATGCCCGCAAGGCTTCAAATGCTATAACTGCGGTGAGAGTGGCCATATGAGCCGCAAATGCCCGAAGCCCAGGATGGGGGAAACCGGGAAAGGAAAGGGCCCGGAAAAGAAGGGAGAGGGATCCCATACGAAGACGCGAGCGTACGCACTGACGCAGGATCAGGCTAGGAAGGACCCCGATGTGGCGTCAGGTACGTTCATTCTCGATCACACTAAAGTATCTGTGTTATTTGATTCGGGTGCCGGTAAGAGCTTTATACCTGCAACTTTTTGTAATCAAATGAAATGTGCTGTTAATAAGCTAGAAAAGGCCTTCAGTGTAGAAACTGCTGAGGGTAGAACCGCGAGAGTAACTGATGTAGTTGATAATTCCTCGATTCAAATAGAAGGTCATAAGTTCCCCGTCAGGATTTTCGTCATGGTTTTGGGTGGGTTTGATGTAGTGTTAGGTATGGATTGGCTAACCGCCAATGAATCGCAAATTATTTACAAGCGAAAGATAATCCGACTCAATGCTCCGGATGGTAGTGAGATTGAGATTCTTGGAGACCGTGATGCCCCTATGCCTAATATTATCTCGATGATCAAGGCAGTGGATAATCTGAGGCGCGGATGCGAGGCCTATCTAGTGTACGTGATTGATAAGTGCAAAGAGGTAAAGGAGCTAGACGATGTACCCGTGGTTTGTGAGTACCCGGAGGTGTTTCCAGAGGATTTGCCTGGACTACCACCCGACAGAGAGATTAAGTTTCGTATCGACTTGGTACCGGATGCACAACCTGTGGCTAAGGCTCCTTATCGGTTAGCACCAGTGGAGATGAAAGAACTCATGATCCAGTTAGACGAACTGCTTGGCAAGGGATTTATACAACCAAGCATCTCACCTTGGGGTGCTCCGGTGTTGTTCGTTAAGAAAAAGGATGGGTCCATGAGAATGTGTATCGACTACAGAGAGTTGAACAAGCGGACCGTGAAGAAAAAGTACCCCTACCCAGGATCGATGACATGTTCGATCAGTTTCAGGGTGCAAGTTGGTTCTCTAAAATAGATCTCCGATCCGGGTACCATCAGCTGAAGGTAAGGGAAAAAGACATACCAAAAACCACGTTTCGCACTCGTTATGGGCATTTCGAGTTCCGCGTGATGTCCTTCAGATTGACGAATGCCCCTGCGGCATTTATGGACTTGATGAATAGGGTCTGTCGACCAATGTTGGACCGATCGGTAATTGTATTCATAGATGATATCCTTATCTACTCCAAGAGCGAAGGTGATCATGCGTGTCACCTAAAGGAGGTGCTGGAAGCCTTGAAAAAGGAGAAGTTGTATGCTAAGTTCTCCAAATGTGCGTTCTGGCTTAGGGAAGTCCAATTCCTAGGTCACGTCATTAACCCGAACGGCATTATGGTTGACCCAGCAAAGATAATTACGGTAAGAGATTGGAATACTCCTAAGACGCCATCTGAGATCCACAGTTTCTTAGGATTGGCAGGCTACTATCGGAGATTCATTCAGGATTTCTCAAAAATAGCATCGCCATTGACCAAGTTGACACGGAAGGAGGTAAAGTATGAATGGGGTTCGACTCAGGAGGAAGCTTTTAAGAAATTTACGGAGAAATTGACCCAAGCTCCCGTCTTGGCCCTTCCGGAGGGCAATGAAGACTTGGTTGTTTATTCAGACGCTTCAGGACAAGGATTAGGGTGCGTGCTTATGCAGCGCGGTAGAGTGATCGCCTATGCATCGCGGAAGTCGAAGGTTCACGAAGTTAATTATCCGACTCACAACCTGGAACTTGCTGCCGTTGTGTTTGCACTGAAGATCTGGAGGCACTTCCTTTATGGGGTGAAGTTTACCATTTACTCTGACCACAAAAGTTTGAAGTACTTCTTCGAACAAAAGGAGCTTATGATCGGTGTCGAAGGGACCGGTCAAAGATAAAGAAATAGAGTGTCCTAATCACCTTAAACTAGTTAGGGTAAGAAGGGTGTCGAACCACGAAGAGTTTGTGGTCGATGCTTAACTTCAATTGACAAAGTGATTTATGAAGAGGCAATGGGTCTTTCTGACCAAACACAAGCAATGATTTAGGTGAAATTAACAACTCCAACAAGCAATGATTATCAAGTAACAATTATGATCAATAGTAATCAAGTACCAAACAAAACGGTTTAAGTTGTAAACAATAATTAAAAAGGGTATCACACCCGGGTTTCAAGTTCACAAGTAATTAGGAATTATCACACCAACATTTGAGTTCAAACAATCGAATGGTTATCCAAATCTAATTAACCAAATCTAACCAAGAACATCAACATTCATACATCATCGGCAAATAGTGTAAAACAATATTCACGAATGAAATCGAGACAAATGTATGCAATATAGAATTAGATTAATCAATAGATTCAAGATAAATCAAAGTTCATAGCAATTATCATCTAACGGGTCAGTGGTGCAAGAATTTATCGACTCCCGTGAGTTCATAACCATACTAAACACAAAGATTCAAGTATTTCAAACCAAACGATTACAAGAATTGTTTCTCAAAGCTAGCACATGATAAAACCCTAAAAACTTACAAATAATCCACCCGGGAATGATTACCGGTGGATTAGCCGCTCATGGTTGTGGAATCCATCTTCGATTCTTCAATTTCTTGATATCAATCTTCAAGGATATGTTTCTTAGCCTCCAAGAACTCCCAAAATCGCCCCAGAACTGATGTTGTCAAAGATCATTCCAATTTTTTAAGAAGAAAAACCTAATTATCATTGAAAATCGGCTGTTTCCCTGAAGATCCGCGTCTGAAACGTACCCAGCGTAGGCTTACGCTGGGAGGGCGTAGGCTTACGTTGAGGACCTGAAGCCTGCTGTGAAGAAAAAGTTTAGGCGTAGGCCTACGCTGGAGAGGCGTAAGCTTACGCCGGTGGCGTAGGCTTACGCTGGACCTGCATTTCGCCCCGTTTTCTCCGTGTCTCTTCCGACTCTTGCATCTCTTGCCTAATATCTTCCAAAATCATACTTTAAGCTTCCAACACCTGCACATGCATGGCTACACAAAACCTTTGTATTCCACATATCAAATTGCATAAATATAACATATTGCACCTTTTAATACATGAAACTTTGGTCACTTATCATATCCCCACACTTGAGTTTTGCTTGCCCTCAAGCAAAGTCATTTGCTTTTAAATTCACATTACAAATTCTTAAATAATTGTTTTCACTAAACATAAGTTAAGGTCCACGGTCATGCAAAATTCATAAAAATTAAACTCTCAACAGAATTACAAACCAACAAACCATCGATGAATTTTTAAACAAAAGGAAATATTGGAACGCGCTTAACTCATATCTAGTTATGGCTTTGCATGCACACACCCCTCACAATCAGTCACTCTACTCGGCTTCATATATGGACTAGCGATGAGGTGCTAGTATTTTTCACTCGAAACCAAACAATGAATCACATTATCATAGGCTTGCATATTGATCACATCTCCACCTACTAACACAACTAAAACGCACAAATCAAAAGGTCTTTTAAGGGTTGTAATATAGGCTAGGGTTACAGGTATGGATAAGGATTTTTAAAGTGGCTAAAGGTGAGTGGAATTCAACTAATGAAGTTACAAATCAACTCTTAAACTTTTGAAATTCTACCATGGGTATAAATGACCCATCAACACTAAAGTTCTTATTTCTTCAAACTATCAAATGAAACTTGAGTTAAACTGACCTAATAACATCTTTTATTGTAGCTCAACTAATATTCAAAACCTTTGGGCACATGTTGACTCAATACTATTTTTGTATTTCTTTTTCATTCATTTTTCATTTTTTTTTTCATATAACTGCAACTACAACAATCTAAGTTAATTGAATTCCAACTCACGGGTTTAAAAAGAAAAGGCTAAAAGGTGAATGGGTTAATGTTGTGGGTTTTTTCAAAAGAAAAGATATAGGCTCAGAATGGGTATCTAGTGGATATTAACGGGTAAAGGCATAAAAATGGCTAAAAATAAAAAGGTTTCTCCTAATGCCTTTATCATTTTTGCACAATCAATTGGTTCAAGGTTTCAACATGTATTAACAATATGCAAGTTCTAAAATATGAAACAAAGTGGTTAAACACTCAAATAAGAGAATATATATATCAATTTGGCTCAAATTCTCACAGAAACGGTGGAAAATAGGTTACCGACATGTGCATGCAAACCGTCACCTTCTACTTTGTTACTCTCAATTCCAAAATTTCCAATTTATTATACAATTATTTTTTTTATTTATTTTTATTTTTTTTTTAACATTTGTTGGAAAAACTTAATCGAGTAACTTAATGAATTAACCATGACCAAAGACCTCTACCAAACACTTTGTAAAACAATTTTCAAAAAATTTGTATGGTTTCCATGATTTCCCACATCCCCACACTTGAACCTTACATTGTCTCAATGTAAATAGTTATGAAATATACAAGTGCGGTTAGTGGGTGCCAAAATAACCAATACCCAAAATCTCCCAATATCCAACTCAAAAATTCTCATAACCATAAGCATCAACCCAAGCATCACCCAAGTTTCAAATAAAAACACACAAAAATAAACAAAAAACAAAATAGTTCGATCAAAGCAACATAGATATGAGAAAGAGTACGTGGACCTGATTAGAGGCGATCATAGAGTGCCTGAACCACCACCAAAAATGGACTCGTAAGTCTTCCATGAATCTTCCCCACACTTGAGTGTTGCTATGGTGATGAAACTAAAACACACAAAATAAAACAAAGCAAAGACAAAATAAAGACACTCACAAGCCGGGTTGCCTCCCGGTTAGCGCTAAGTTTATTGTCCTCAGCCCGACATTACCTGATGTGTCTCTCATGGTGGTCGCAGTGAACATTTACCTATCACGTTGCCAACAAAAGCCCGATATCTCATGTGTTCCCTCTAAACTCGTGCTATCAAAATCTGCTTATAAACTGATGCAATGCTCTACAATCTAACTCCACATTTGCCCACCGAATTTCCAATTTGTGCCCGGTAGTTGACGTGTCGTGTCCAATCCTGCCTAATTGTGATCGACATGTCAGGTAAATAGATGCATGCTTGCTTCCTACTAGACTGTCCAATGTCCTGTAGTCCCACCTTCCTAATCTTTATCCTCGGACCCTCATCTCCAACTTTATTGGCTGGAGTAATTAATACGAGAGGAGGGTCAGAATGAACCATCAATATCTCAGATTTCTCATGAGGTGCTATGTCATTGACCGAGTCTAAACATTCAATTATATGTTCTGAAAAATCAACAACCTCTTCTTCCTTATCATCATCACTGTCATCATCCATGACTAGTGCACTCGTTAATTCTTCAGCAATTGAAGGCATTGGTGTGGTATTATTCTCCACAGCCGCATCTCCAATTTGTGAAGACATCCACATTTGTTTTGCCTGAGACTGTTCGTTAACTGAAAGGCCTCGCTCTCCCCTTCGCCTTCCCGTGCATAAAAGATCATATTTGTAACTTAACAACTCTAAGCGATATTGCTTCGAATGATGAAGTTGCGCCAACTCTCGATCGACTCGAGATAAACAATATTGTACTCGACGCTTCTCACAATCTTCATATTGATAAGGGATTCGACGCCACCAGACTTTCCCACATAATTTCAAAAAATATGGACAATCATTGTTCCGATGAGATGTGCTCCTAAAATGAAAGCATTCACTAGAGTCTATATTCATGGTGAGATCAACATGCTTGAAATTCTATAATACATGCACAAACTAGAACGGGTACGCATGCACTAATCTGTCACCTGCACACACAAACAAACACCACGCGTAACACAAAAATAGAAGAAGATTAACCAAACAAAACAAGTAAACAAGTAAAAAATAGTCACACGAGTCAATTAAAATAAAACACCAAGCGCACACACTCCCCGGCAACGGCGCCAAAATTCCATTTTGATCGATGTCGTTAGGTTGGTCAAAAACAATCCTTAAACACTTAACTAGTAAGGGTAAGAAGAGTATCGTATCCATGAGGAATCAGTGGTTAGTGAAATTGCTTAGTTTGATAATTAGAATGAAAACACAGATCAAATAAAAATGCAACCTCCTCCAAACTTCAGGTTCTAGGTTTCACTTAAAACTCAGTTGTTCAATTGGACACCACATAGACATAGTGTTGGAAAATCAGTTAAAATAGTAGATGAAGACAGGTTGTTGTCAGCAAACCTATACAACCAGTTTTGTCATAATTCAACTACCCAATTTATAAGTGCCAATTTTATCCCCTTTAGTCACTCAACCCTGCTACTAGTTTTTGTCATCAACCGAACAAGATCGAAAAGCAAGCAAACTCAAAACACTCAAATAAACTGTTTAAATTAACTAATACATCAATCCATCAAGTTTGTGTCAAAAACTAACAAGATCTAAAACATAAACAAATTGAATCAAACACGAAACCTATACGAACCATCCGTCCAGAGGAAGCCACAAGTAATTTAGCCAATAATCATAAACAAAGAATCAAATATTGTCTCTACCAAATTCATCAAAAACAAATAATTCTAAACAAAACCTTCGATTGTTGTCCTTTTCTTCCGTGACTTGCTTCCCCTTTTTTTTGTCGTGATGTTCCCGGCCGTCTACTGCCTTTGGCTGCCTCCTTTTAAAAACTCCGTGACCTACCCTCTTTTTTTCACAAAAGTTGACTCCAAAAGCTCTAAATGCCCACGATGGCAGCCCATATTCTCACTCGAAAGAATTATTAATTATATGAACCATTTCTTTGATGCTTATACAACTGATTTTTCGTGGCCTGGCCCACAATTTTCTACTTTGTTGTAAATGATAACTCCACGTGAGTTTCATTTATTTTAATATGATTCTTATATGCATATTAGATTCATATATCATGACACCATTTTCTTTTTCTTTTCTTTCTAATTCATTTTCTCCTTTGTCAATTTATCAAAGTCTCGTCCATGCGTTGTAAGCTCGGTTTTATTACATATTCTTCATTGTACCCTGAAACAAAAAACCGACTCAATGTAAATGGTTTCACATATAAGTAGGATTAAAAGCATATAATTATATACAATTAGCACGGGTTTATTAACCACTCATCAGCTTAATATGAGGCAGAGACGATGGTTGGAGCTCTTGAAAGACTACGACTGTGAAATCTTGTATCATCCTGGAAAGGTGAATGCGGTGGCTGACGGTCTAAGCCGAAAGGATGTACCTACTCCTATTAGAGTAAAATCTTACTAGATGGTGGTGACACCGGATGTGATGAGGGAAATCGAGAAGGCTCAGGACGAGGCACTTAAGGAAGAAAATATAAGGAAGGAAAGGATGGTTGGCCAGCAGGACAAATTAGAATATAACACCCTTGGTGTGAGGACACGTTTTGGCCGGATATGGATACCTGTGGGTGGCGAGCTTAGAACCAGGATCTTGGATGAAGCTCACAAGTCTCGCTACTCTATCCACCCCGGTACCAATAAGATGTACCAAGACATGAAGAAGGACTACTGGTGGACTGGAATTAAATATGATGTGACAAAGTATGTAAGCAGATGCTTGACTTGCTCACAAGTAAAAGCCGAACACCAGAAACCGTATGGAAAGATTCAACCACTTGAGATACCGGAATGGAAGTGGGAACACATTACCATGGACTTCATAACCAAGCTACCTCGCACAGCTAAAGGTCATGATGCCATTTGGGTGATTATGGACCGTTTGACGAAAAGTGCCCATTTCCTTCCTATTCGCGAGACGTTCTCGTCGAAAAGATTAGCGGAGATATTTATAACTGAAGTAGTGGCGCGGCATGGGATGCTTTGACGATCGTATCCGACCGGGACACACGATTCACATCGAGGTTCTGGAAAAGATTTCATGAGGCGATGGGTACGAGACTTAATATCAGCACGGCATACCACCCGCAAACAGATGGTCAGTCCGAAAGGACCATTCAGACGCTTGAGGATATGCTCCGTGCTTGCATTATCGACTTTGGTGGCAGTTGGAACAGTCATTTACCGTTATCCGAATTCTCCTACAACAATAGCTACCACGCGACGATAGGCATGCCGCCTTACGAGATGTTGTATGGGAGAAAATGTCGGCCACCTGTTTGCCGGAGTGAGTTGGGACAGAAGGAATTAGGAAGTCTGGAGGTTGTCCGGGAAACAACAGAAAGGTTTGACCAAGTCAAGGCAAGAATGAAGGCCGCTCAAGACCGCCAAAAATCCTACGCGGATAAACGGCGAAGGCCTATTGAGTTTAACGTTGGGGACCGCGTAATGTTGAAGGTGTCACCGTGGAAGGGGATCATTCGGTTCAAGAAAAGAGTAAAGTTGAGTACGAGGTTTGTCGGACCTTTTATAATAGCGGCACGGGTTGGTGAAGTCGCCTATCGGTTGGAGTTGCCCGATGAGTTAAGTGGGATCCATCCTACCTTCCATGTGTCACACTTACGAAAGTGTTTGGCGGATGAATCAGCTCACGTACCACTTACTGACATCAAGGTCGACAACCGCCTTAACTACATTGAAAAACTCGTGGCTATCTTGGACCGAAAGGAGAAACGTTTGCGTAACAGAGTGATCCATTTGGTTAAAGTCCAATGGAAGCATCGAAAAGGATCAGAGGCTACTTGGGAAATGGAGACGGAAATGCGGGAGTCATACCCCCATCTATTTAACTTATGATAGGTGTGACAATCCGGACTTTTCTAGTTAACCCCGTTAACAAAATCCAGTTAAAGTAACTGAACTTAACTTTACTCAAACTCCAGGGACTATTTCTGTCAATATTCCAAACTTAAACTTCAGGGACTACTTATGTCATAAGCTTAAACTATTCTGTTGACTTTTGGAAAGTCAAAATGTCAAAATCCACTCTGTTGACTTTAAAAGTCAAAATTAAACCAAGAGTTAACTTCATTTAAACTTGAGGGACCTTAACTGCCAACTTTCAAACTTCAATTCTGCAGGAAAACACAAGGACCAATTCTGTAATTAACCCTAACTTGATTTTGGTTGAATTTGCAAAGTCAAACTCGCGGTTTAATCAAATTCAAACACACGTGATTGGATTCGCTCGAATTCGTAACTGATAAACACGTAATAACCATTAAAGACCATCATCATCATCTTTAATTCCGACATTAAACTCGATTAAACTCAATTAAACTCGAACCGTCGGCCACAACCTGATCCCATCAAATTCATCATAATCTGGTGTTACTCCCGCGAATTGAAGCATCCCTCTCACTCGTCGAATCCTCCTGAAGTGCTTGCGCAACCTGCATTGATCGGAGAAACAGTAGAACTCGCCGGAGAACAGTCTGTGCAGCCGACACCTGCATCTACTCGAACCCCATCAATTCGACACGCGTTCTGGTAAATTCTTGATCCAATTGCTTCGTCTTCATTCTGTAAAGATAAGCCCCACGTTAATTCGGGCTTACATCATAAATTCGATAGAGTTCTTGATCCTAGGGTTCATCATCTGACTGAATTAGTCGAACCCTAATCTAGACACAATGAAAATGAAATTAACCTATGCAGAAAGATTCGCAACATCGTTTTTATTAAAAGCCCTTTGCTAATTTCAAGTTTTAATATCAAAATCTCTGTAACCCGTAATTAGGGTTCATGTGAACCCAGTCTGTCGAATTCAATCCTAAACCGTTTTTAAATCAAATTAAAGTATACCATTAGCTTCGCAATCATCCACTCTTCGAAAGCCCTCTATTAATTAGTCATTTTATTATCGAACTTAAATCAATCTGGAAATTAGGGTTTATATGTTTTCTGAATTAGGGTTTTCGATCTTAGACCGAAAAGAAACGAAATTAATTTACCTCATCAGTTTCGCAATGTCCCGATTAACAAAAACCCTATGATTTTAATCAGTTTCATTATTAGAATCTTTCAATCGATTCAAATGTTTCCGTATTACGTTTTCGATATAGTTTCGATAGATTAAACAGCCTAACCATACTCGTTTTCGAATTGGATTGTATGCTCAGGGTCGTAATCCACTGAACAACAATTCTTGTTCCTATTTTAGTCGATCCATCATCCAAATCGATGGATTCTAGCCGGGTTCGATCGCGGGGCTTTTTAGGGAGGGAAATCGCGAGAGGATAAGGGATAAAACCAATTGATCCGGGTTTAGTTTGCGATAGCCTAGCGGCCGGACTGGTTAAGACAGTGTGCGTATGTGGGAGAGACCCGGGTTCGAGTCCGGGCTCCCACATTTCTTTTTAAACATTTTTCTAGACATAATTAATTAATAAAAATCATTCTTATTGATATTATATCATTATATAAATGGATTTTAAACCGGAAAACAACCCGTAGGTTCGGGATTTAAATGTTTTGTTTATTTTATAAATTATAACCATTTTGTAAATTGTACATTTTTATTATTAATAAGTAAAAATAATATATTTATATTATTTTTAAACCGTAAACGCGTGTGAAATAATATGTGTATATTATTTTCGAATTGTGACTCATATTATTAAATAATATATATTTATATTATTTCAAAGCATTTTTATATAATACCGTGAACCAATCGAGATTAAATAATAATTAGTTATATTAATCACTCGTGTATATATATATATATATTATTATTTATATCGTTCGTCACGTAAAGTAATTCCTAAACCCGTGGACACGTTCGTCCACTCTCGTTCGATTAGAGCGGTTCTTTAAGATGTTCTTTCCTTGTCACGGTCACAATTTCCATTATCGTTCCTAATTTATATATTTATAATTCTAGGACATTCGTAGGTCGTTTGAGACTTACATTCGTGGTTTCAACTTTTCTCTTGTGTGATCCAAATCTCTACTCAAGTTCAGGTGAGTTTTCACGGCCCCTTTTTACTGCTTTTAACTTGGGGGAGAAAACATGCTTAAACTGATTTTGTAGATTTTGTATTTCATATGCTGTCAATGTTAAAGCTAAGTGTAACATGCTATCACAGAAAGTCCTCATCTTATTTCGAACCGTTAATATGGATCTTAGCGAGGTAATGTTTAGTAGTACTACTGGGTTTGACAAATCCCACCCGCGTTAGTCGCGCTAACTCGATTGGATATCGAACGGGTGAAATGTTAGCCTATTCACATGGCCAGTATTGATAGACCTGGCAGGAGGCAATAAACAAACAGTCAGCTTCGGTTACGAGCACTTGAGCTAAAACATGAACATAGGTTAGCTACCTATAGATACATATTGAATGATCATAAATCTGGTAATGCTTACTTATTTATTTGAAACCTGTGAACTCACCAACCTCGTGTTGACACTTTTTCTGACATGTTTTTCTCAGGTCGCTAAGTTAAGACACAAGGTGCACTATAGGACATGCATGGGATTCAACCATTTTACTTATGCTATATTTATAATTTCCTTGTATTGTATTTTGGTGGACGTTTGGACTTTTTTGGACTTTGGTTTGGGCGCGTGTGTTCTGCGCATTTACTTTTCGTTACGCTTCCGCATTGAACTTTGATTTTAATGGTATTTTCAAAAGAGTCCCATGTAGAGTCGTTCAAAGTAACTAATGTCTGAGATCCTAGTTAGTCACTTCCCAAAACGGTAAAACTCCGTTAGTTGAAATTTTGGGGTGTGACAGATTGGTATCAGAGCCATTGGTTATAGAGAACTAGGATTGCATACTAGACTATAACCGCACACATGCATTAGTTACACGACACAAACACTCATACATGATACACATGGTATCCATACACACATTGCATTGCAGGCATAATGACAACATCCATATCACCCTTTTCTGATGAAGAACACATCATTTGCATCGCATCATCATTCCCAGTGGCGACACTCGGGGAATCACCTGAACAACATCCACTCCCGTCCGAGGGCAGCGAGACGGAGTCTTCGGAGGAATCACTTACACTACCCTTACCTGTCGGGTTTGGTGCGCTTTCTCAGGTCCATGTTATGGACGACACTCAGCAAACATATGTCTCATTGGGAGTAAGGATCGTCGGAGGCGAGTCCCTACTGTACCCACTCGCAACAATACGCCGAGTGAAGGCAGACCGTTGCGTGCATTATTGCAGAACCTATTGACATGTTTCTCGAGCCGTGGGCTCGCGCTTTGATCGATATTCTGTTGAGAATAGATTGACCACAAGGCTGAGAGCGCCTTGCTCATTGCATACTCAAACCCTATCCTGACTCAGTTAAAAGGACGGCTACCTTGCCTCTTCCAGTAACACATATCCATGAACTAGTATCACTTCTCAAAGTCGCATTTCACGTACATGTTTGTTTCATGTGCATGATCTCATCTACAATCCGTGGGATTGGACTACTGTATTGTATTTCAACTATAGTGAATACTTGGATCGAACGATTCCTGACTACTCATCCTCATATGAGTTCTAGTTGATCAACTTATGGTTGATGACTAAGCCTCTCAATGACTTATCATATCTGACAACACTCTGTACTCAGCAATACAAACTAAAGGACATTTTGACACAGAACAGGGAAAACTAGGGTGAGCATGCAAAGCAAATTATCATTACGGGTGCACACGTAATAGTAATTTGAGGTGCATGTAAGTCCTGGTGAAACCTAGTGTGTGGATAAATGGTCCTAATCAATGATCTACAAACTTAAATTTCCACTGTCAGTAGAAGTTATTGTAACCCTCTCAACGACAAGTTGGTATCATTAAACATGTTCAACAGTTGATAGACGCGACTATCATGTTGAAGGTATTTACGAACACACTGAACTATCATCCATAGAAACCATCATTTTATCTCACTCATGTAAGAGTCTTAGTGAAATTAAGACTCTCATCCAAACGTGATCGCAGAAATCCATCTTGATTGAAACCCTCATAGAATCTCATGGCAAACTTATCGACTCCAAGTATGTAAGCGAAATTTGTGGAAATTTTTTTTTTTCTTCTAAGCCAACACGTTATTTCTTACACTCCAACAATGAATTCCATTTGACTCTATTACCTTATCCGGTGACTAATACTTAGTCTAATTAGATTTATATCTCAGCATATCCAATTGTTCCAATGACATTAGGAAACGGGGAATTAATCTAACCTGCCATCAGTTGAGCGCAAGTACTTAAACAATCGACATATTCCTTTTGTTAATGGAATCTATATCTCATTAGATTTTCCTTTCTACCAATGAACCTTTTTCCTTGACCTTTACATTTACCGACGCTTACCTTATAAGTAAGAGTCTCACTAGAAGTCTCAGCATGACTTCACAAATTTCTTACCGGTGCAGTCGTACTCCGACTCTATTAGGAACTAAGTACACTATAGAAATAGTGGACGGTCAAATAATCGATTCAACTCACATTCTTAGAGGATGTAAGCTAAGATTGACTGGTCACAAGCTTGACCGACATACTGTCGGAACGGAATGGTTATCTAAGAACCAAGCCGTAATTTTCTGCCGTTAAAAATTTTTCGCCTTCCTCTCCCGAGTGGAGAAACCCCTTTCTGTCTAAAGCAAAAAGGAGTGGTACAGTCATAGGCATCATATCCTTCATGAAAGCGCATAAATGTCAACGTAAAGGTCATACTGCCATTTTGGCTCTCGTCATCAAGCAACCATCTGAGGAGAAGAATATTTATTCTGATCATTCGTGATTATCCAGAAGTATTTCCCGAAGATCTACCCGACCTTCCGCCACATCGTCAAGTTAAGTTTCAAATCGATCAAACACCCGGAGCAGCGCCTGTTGCTCGGGCACCCTACCGACTTACACCCAGTGAATTACAAGAGCTATCCACTCAACTACAAGAGTTGTTGGATAAAGGTTTCATCCGACCTAGTTCATCACCGTGGGGAGCTCCGGTATTATTTGTCAAGAAGAAGGACGGAACTTTTCGTATGTGTATTGACTACCGCGAGCTAAATAAAGTCATAATCAAGAATCGCTATCCCTTACCTCGCATAGATGATCTCTTCGATCAACTCCAAGGATCAAGTTTCTATTCCAAGATAGACCTTAGGTCCGGCTATCATCAGTTAAGAGTCCGAGAAGAATATATCTCTAAAACTGCATTCAGAACGAGGTACGGCCATTACGAATTTATGGTCATGCCTTTCGGTTTAACCAACGCACCTGCGGTATTCATGGACCTCATGAACCGTGTGTGTAAGCCCTACCTTGACCAGTTTGTTATCGTTTTCATCGATGACATCCTTATTTATTCCAAAAATGAGGAAGAACATGAGGAACATCTGCGTCTAATTTTGGAATTACTTAAGCAAGAGCAACTTTACGCAAAGTTTTCCAAATGTGAATTCTGGATTCGAGAGGTTCAATTTCTAGGGCATGTGGTTAATGAGAAAGGAATACATGTCGACCCATCAAAAATAGAAGCCATCAAGAATTGGGCGGCACCGACAACTCCGACTGAGGTGCGACAATTTCTAGGATTGGCCGGTTATTACCGTCGCTTTATCGAAGGATTTTCAAAGATTGCTCAGCCTCTCACCGCCCTGACTCAAAAGGGGAAAGCCTATAATTGGGGCGATAACCAAGAGTCAGCCTTCCAGCACCTCAAGCAGAAACTTTGCAGTGCACCTATTTTAGCCCTTCCGGAAGGAACCGATGATTTTGTGGTGTATTGTTGCATCCATCCAAGTCTTGGGTTGTGTCTTAATGCAACATGAGAAGGTGATCGCATACGCGTCACGTCAGTTAAAGGTTCACGAGAGAAACTACACCACTCATGACCTAGAGTTGGGAGCAGTAGTTTTTGCACTTAAGATATGGAGACATTACTTATACGGTACCAAATGCACCATCTACACCGACCACAAGAGCCTCCAGCATATCTTCGAGCAGAAGGAGTTGAACATGCGACAACGTCGTTGGGTTGAACTTTTAAATGACTACGACTGTGCGATCCGGTATCATCCGGGTAAAGCTAACGTTGTGGCTGATGCACTAAGTCGAAAGGAAACAAAACCCAAACGAGTTCGAGCATTACAACTTACTATTCACCCTGGATTACCTGATAGAATCCGTAGTGCTCAACTCGAATCCTTGAAAGAAGAAAATCTACCGTTATAAGGTACACGCGGTATGGAAGCACAACTCGAAGTAAAATCTGATGGAATTCGTTACTTCGTCGAACGAATATGGATTCCAGTGTTCGAAAATTTAAGGGAACTAATCATGGATGAAGCGCATAAGTCTCGTTACTCTATTCATCCGGGTTCCGATAAAATGTACCATGATCTAAAAGTACTATATTGGTGGCCAAAGATGAAGGCCGATATAGCCACTTATGTTAGTAAGTGTCTGACCTGCGCGAAGGTCAACGTTGAATATTAAAAACCGTCCGGTCTCCTGCAACAACCTGAAATTCCCATGTGGAAATGGGAACAAATATCCATGGACTTCATTACCAAATTACCCCGAACCCCTACATGATGTGATACTATATGGGTAATTGTTGATCGCCTAACAAAGTCTGCCCACTTCCTAGCCATCAAAGAAACTGACAAAATGGATAAACTCACTCGAATATACTTGAAAGAAGTAGTCTCTCGGCACGGGGTGCCTATCTCTATCATTTCGGATCGCGATGCACGATTCACTTCCCGTTTCTGGCAGTCATTGCATAAAGCATTAGGCACACGTCTAGATATGAGCACAGCATACCATCCTCAAACTGATGGCCAAACTGAACGTACTATCCAAACTCTGGAGGACATGCTACGATCTTGTGTGATCGATTTCGGTAACACTTGGGAGTCTCACCTACCGTTGGTGGAGTTCTCTTACAACAACAGTTATCACACTAGCATCAAGGCAGCTCCATTTGAAGCACTTTATGGACGGAAATGCCGTTCTCCCATTTGTTGGACCGAGGTTGGGGATAGCCAACTCACAGGTCCTGAACTTATATTTGAAACTTCCGAAAAGATCGTTCAAATTAGAAACCGTATGGCGGCAGCTCGTGATCGTCAAAAGAGCTATGCCGACAAGCGTCGTAAACCTTTGGAAGTTCAAATAGGTGACATGGTTTTACTCAAAGTCTCACCTTGGAAAGGTGTCATTCGTTTCGGGAAACGAGGAAAACTGAATACTCGTTACGTTGGACCCTTCAAAATATTAAAGAGAATCGGACCAGTCGCGTACCAACTGGACCTACCTGAAAGACTTAGTGGTGTATACAACGTCTTTCACGTCTCAAATTTAAAGAAATGCCTGGAAGACGAATCACTCGCAGTTCCTCTGGAGGAACTACATGTTGATGAACATTTACGTTTCATCGAAGAACCTGTCGAAATTATGGATAGGGAAGTAAAAACGTTAAAGCGTAGCAAAATCCCCATTGTTAGAGTCCGTTGGAAATCGAAACGCAGACCGGAATTCACGTGGGAGCGCGAGGATCAGATGATGCGCAAATATCCTAATCTGTTCAAACACTCCACGTCAAATTCTTAAGGTACTATTTAATTTTCGGGACCAAAATTCTTTCAACTAGGGAATGATGTGAAACCCCAGAAAATTTTTTTTGGTTATTTTAATTTTCGGGACGAAAATTCTTTCAACTAGGGAATGATGTGACAATCCGGACTTTTCCAGTTAACCCCGTTAACAAAATCCAGTTAAAGTAACTGAACTTAACTTTACTCAAACTCCAGGGACTATTTCTGTCAATATTCCAAACTTAAACTTCAGGGACTAGTTATGTCATAAGCTTAAACTATTCTATTGACTTTTGAAAAGTCAAAATGTCAAAATCCACTCTGTTGACTTTAAAAGTCAAAATTAACCAAGAGTTAACTTCATTTAAACTTGAGGGACCTTAACTGCCAACTTTCAAACTTCAATTCTGCAGGAAAACACAAGGACCAATTCTGTAATTAACCCTAACTTGATTTTGGTTGAATTTGCAAAGTCAAACTCGCGGTTTAATCAAATTCGAACACACGTGATTGGATTCGCTCGAATTCGTAACTGATAAACACGTAATAACCATTAAAGACCATCATCATCATCTTTAATTCCGACATTAAACTCGATTAAACTCAATTAAACTCGAACCGTCGGCCACAACCTGATCCCATCAAATTCATCATAATCTGGTGTTACTCCCACGAATTGAAGCATCCCTCTCACTCGTCGAATCCTCCTGAAGTGCTTGCGCAACCTGCATTGATCGGAGAAACAGTAGAACTCGTCGGAGAACAGTCTGTGCAGCCGACACCTGCATCTACTCGAACCCCATCAATTCGACACGCGTTCTGGTAAATTCTTGATCCAATTGCTTCGTCTTCATTCTGTAAAGATAAGCCCCACGTTAATTCGGGCTTACATCATAAATTCGATCGAGTTCTTGATCCTAGGGTTCATCATCTGACTGAATTAGTCGAACCCTAATCTAGACACAATGAAAATGAAATTAACCTATGCAGAAAGATTCGCAACATCGTTTTTATTAAAAGCCCTTTGCTAATTTCAAGTTTTAATATCAAAATCTCTGTAACCCGTAATTAGGGTTCATGTGAACCCAGTCTGTCGAATTCAATCCTAAACCGTTTTTAAATCAAATTAAAGTATACCATTAGCTTCGCAATCATCCACTCTTCGAAAGCCCTCTATTAATTAGTCATTTTATTATCGAACTTAAATCAATCTGGAAATTAGGGTTTATATGTTTTCTGAATTAGGGTTTTCGATCTTAGACTGAAAAGAAACGAAATTAATTTACCTCATCAGTTTCGCAATGTCCCGATTAACAAAAACCCTATGATTTTAATCAGTTTCATTATCAGAATCTTTCAATCGATTAAAATGTTTTCGTATTACATTTTCGATATAGTTTCGATAGATTAAACAGCCTAACCATACTCGTTTTCGAATTGGAGTGTATGCTCAGGGTCGTAATCCACTGAACAACAATTCTTGTTCCTATTTTAGTCGATCCATCATCCAAATCGATGGATTCTAGCCGGGTTCGATCGCGGGGCTTTTTAGGGAGGGAAATCGCGAGAGGATAGGGGATAAAACCAATTGATCCGGGTTTAGTTTGCGATAGCCTAGCGGCTGGACTGGTTAAGACAGTGTGCGTATGTGGGAGAGACCCGGGTTCGAGTCCGGGCTCCCACATTTCTTTTTAAACATTTTTCTAGACATAATTAATTAATAAAAATCATTCTTATTGATATTATATCATTATATAAATGGATTTTAAACCGGAAAACAACCCATAGGTTCGGGATTTAAATGTTTTATTTATTTTATAAATTATAACCATTTTGTAAATTGTACATTTTTATTATTAATAAGTAAAAATAATATATTTATATTATTTTTAAACCGTAAACGCGTGTGAAATAATATGTGTATTTTATTTTCGAATTGTGACTCATATTATTAAATAATATATATTTATATTATTCCAAAGCGTTTTTATATAATACCGTGAACCAATCGAGATTAAATAATAATTAGTTATATTAATCACTCGTATATATATATATATATATATTATTTATATCGTTCGTCACGTAAAGTAATTCCTAAACCCGTGGACACGTTCGTCCACTCTCGTTCGATTAGAGCGGTTCTTTAAGATGTTCTTTCCTTGTCACGGTCACAATTTCCATTATCGTTCCTAATTTATATATTTATAATTCTAGGACATTCGTAGGTCGTTTGAGACTTACATTCGTGGTTTCAACTTTTCTCTTGTGTGATCCAAATCTCTACTCAAGTTCAGGTGAGTTTTCATGGCCCCTTTTTACTGCTTTTAACTTGGGGGAGAAAACATGCTTAAACTGATTTTGTAGATTTTGTATTTCATATGCTGTCAATGTTAAAGCTAAGTGTAACATGCTATCACAGAAAATCCTCATCTTATTTCGAACCGTTAATATGGATCTTATCGAGGTAATGTTTAGTAGTACTACTGGGTTTGACAAATCCCACCCGCGTTAGTCGCGCTAACTCGATTGGATATCGAACGGGTGAAATGTTAGCCTATTCACATGGCCAGTATTGATAGACCTGGCAGGAGGCAATAAACAAACAGTCAGCTTCGGTTGCGAGCACTTGAGCTAAAACATGAACATAGGTTAGCTACCTATAGATACATATTGAATGATCATAAATCTGGTAACGCTTACTTATTTATTTGAAACCTGTGAACTCACCAACCTCGTGTTGACACTTTTTCTTACATGTTTTTCTCAGGTCGCTAAGTTAAGACACAAGGTGCACTATAGGACATGCATGGGATTCAACCATTTTACTTATGCTATATTTATAATTTCCTTGTATTGTATTTTGGTGGACGTTTGGACTTTTTTGGACTTTGGTTTGGGCGCGTGTGTTCTGCGCATTTACTTTTCGTTACGCTTCCGCATTGAACTTTGATTTTAATGGTATTTTCAAAAGAGTCCCATGTAGAGTCGTTCAAAGTAACTAATGTCTGAGATCCTGGTTAGTCACTTCCCAAAACGGTAAAACTCCGTTAGTTGAAATTTTGGGGGTGTGACAATAGGTTTCGAGCACAAAACCTATTGTAAGGGGGGTAGACTTGTAACATCCTAAAATGGCGAGAAATAAAGTTAGCAAGTTCTAAGCGGGCCGAGGTCGGGCCGGGTTGGTCGCGAGATGGGCTTGGGGAGGTCTCCCCTATAAATAGCCCAAGACTCCTCACTTCTCCTCTTTTGCAAACTTCTAGAGAGATAGACCCGTAGAGAGAGAAAGTGTCGGAATCGCCCAAGATCGCACTAGCTCGTGTCTCCTGCACTCGTGAAGGAAACCTCCGAAGCAGAATCGTCATCTAGGTAACAATTCGAGCTAGATTTAAGATTTTTGTTTTTGTTGGGTTTTTGGGTTTTTGGGTAAAAAGAGGACGTTTTTACGGATGAAACTTGAGAATAAGCTTAGGTTTAGTATCTGGAATGAAAACCGGTTGTTTTGAGCAAAGAAAGTTGAAGTTTTGACATGATCGGACTCGAATGCATGAACTTCGGGACTGTTTGAGGAAGGTGACTGCTCGAATAGGCGAACTTATCAAGTTCGCCTGGCAAGTTCGCTTATGTATCAGGAAGCGAACTTGGTTATGTTCGCCTAAGTTAAGTTCGCCTGGCCAAAGGTAAGCGAACTTATCAAGTTCGCCTAGGCTAGTGGCAGCGAACTTAGCCTTAAGTTCGAATGGGTCAGATTGGGCTAAGTGGGTAACTTTGTCTAGTTTTGATGTGTGTGATTTAACCAATTCAGGTCGGGTGTGACGTTCGTCGGACCACGGTTAAGACAGAACTAGTCTAGCGAATCAGGTGAGTTCTAGAAGCCCTCTTTTAAATGTTTTATTGATATTTTGGGCTGGTGTGCATACTCAATATGTAACTATTTTATAAGACAATGTTTATGAACGATATATGTGACGTTTTATGAAATGATGTTTATGAACGGAGTTTTGGAAGGAAAGATATGAAAGAAGTGTTTATAAAATATTTTGCCAAAAGAAGTTTACGAACGGATAAATGATTTTTAATAAAACGTACGAATGCTTTAACTGAGGTTTTGAAGTGAATATTTACGAAAGTCACAATCGAACGAATCTGCCAATATTCCTTATGGGAATTAAGGTTATGGGTATGGGAAGTAAACTTGGGTCTTTACCTTTTAGGGGCCTTTGTGGCTGACCAACTGTTGTACAACTGGGGTGATGACGGTCACCAAGGGGATTATCGTGATCCTTGAAGTTGGTACGATTTACCTTACGGGGTAGACGTGCTTGAAGTTTGGTACGTGTTATCCTTGTGATACCGTGCTGGAAGTCGGTGTCGAATAGGCTAAGTGTCGGGCCCTAGGATTTCTCCGTTCGAAGGACAGTACGGCGGTGATGGGCCTAGTGGTGGTGATCCTTAGGCTATTCCACCGGTATGTGACGTTCGGAATTGACGGTTACGAGAAGGCGCAGATTCGATATGTTTGTTGACTTATGGTTATGTTTTTATGTATATTATGTTATTGCGTGTTATCGTACGCTTTTATTGATAAAGTTAAATGTTATGTTTTTGGCAAATATTTGAAGTTAATGTTTTATGTAAAAGCTAGAACTCACCAGCGTAGCTGACTTTTTAGTATGCACATTCAGGTTAAGGCAGGTTAAGAAGATGTTCGGTGATGCTTGGCTAGAGATGAAGAGTTATCCGACTGCTTAAGAAGACTGGCATCACGTTGTGTTTTGATTTAGTTAATCTTATGTTAAAGCAATGTTTACGCTTCCGTATGTTGATCAATGTAATAATTATGATTTAATGAAGTACTTTTCCGCTGCGTTATTTGATATTCAAGTTTAAGAACTGCTTGTAAATGAGTAAATCCAATAAGTGAGGCCTCCCGGGTTTAAGGCCTTACACAACTGTTGAATAGTACATTCAGTATTCCTACTCTAAGGGCCTTGATGGTACTCTCAGTTTGTTTCATTTGAAGGTTTAAATCGTGTCGTATTTAAAACCTCATAACTATATGTTTAGTTTCATAAACAGTATATTAATATTTGTTCGTGATAGATGGCAGGCAAATTAAAAGATGAATTACAAACAACATTTAATCTAAACATTCTGGAACGAGATACTTGGATATTGAAATCTTCATCAAACGGAACCACAACATAAAGTTTATATTAGACTATATATTATTTATGTATTATATTGTATTTGATATCTTCTAGAAGTATGAGATTGTATATGATTGTAATTCCTCCTTATATAAGGGGATTAGCTTTTCAGTAATACACACGAAATATTTCAATGTCATAAATGCTTTTATGGTATTAGAGCCAAATCTGTGAAACCCTAGCCGCCACCCTCGCTACCATCGAGTCTTTTCTTCTTCTTCATGTTCTAAGCTATGGCTGACACGAGGAGACCCAAGAACAAAGAGATCAAGGAACCGGGATTGCATCCTGCATACACGGTGACAAATATCAACAACAAAGACCCTTGACGGATCAAAAGTCACATACTCTTCGTGGACAAAACTTTTGAGGCTTCATGCAATAGCTTATAAAGTTTTGAGTTAAATACGGTTTTAGTCCCTGTGGTTTAACACAAATAACCATTTTAGTCAAAAAGTTTAAATTTGTCTTTTTTTAGTCCAATATTTTAAGTTTTGTATCAATTAAAGTCCGATCCACTAACTTCATCCAATTTTTTTTTTGTTTTTATTTTTTGCTAAGGGTATTATGGTCTTTTCAAATAAGTTAACAGAAAAATTTGGATGGAGTTAGTGGACCGGACTATAATCAATACAAAACATAAACCAATGAACCAAAAAAGTCAAATTTAAACTTTTAAACTAAAATGATTACTTTTGTCAAACCACATGAACTAAAACCGTATTTAACTCTAAAGTTTTTGATCATATAATGCCTTGGTCCTACAATGGACTAATTAGAGCACTTTGTCACATGACTTACACGTTCTAGAAACCGATACCACGGCCCGTGTTGCGTGGGTGAAGATACACAATATTTTTCTAAACAACAAAGGTTTAAGAACGGTGACTTTTGAACAAGAATTCTCGAACTTAATTCTTGGTGCCTGTTCGTCCATGGGCGACTATTGTCAACCACTTAAAGAACTTGCCGCTATACCTGAACCGATCGTTAACCGGTTTAGACCAAACCGATTTTAAACTGGTTCAAACCTCGGCTTTGAAACCGACTTAACCCGAACCGAATCGGTAAAAAACCCCTTAATAACTGTTTTCAAACCGGTCAAAACCAGTCAACGCCCCCTCTAAAGCCGGTTTCAAACCGGCCCGGTTTGAACTCAATCCGGTTTTGACTTATTGTTGATCAAACTGGTCCGGTTCGGTTTTGAACCAGTTTGGGTTAAAAAACCGTTATGTGCACCAGGTTCATGCCACCTAGGATAGTTACGTGAATGCTATCCACGTAACACTTGTAAACCATCATCCTCAAGAATCAGTCCTAGAAACCATTAACCAATCAGTCCTAAAAAATATTCACTTCTGTTGCAGGTAATGAAGTTTCAGAAACTACAATTGACTTGTTAACAATTGTGATTCTTTTTTGCATGCCATTGTAGCCCTTTATGTGTTGATAATTCTAATCATATTCCAGCTCAACATAATAGTAATGTGAAATACAAAAAGAAAACAAAAAAAAATCAATATGTATGTCCAGATATTAAGATAATTTTTAGAACTTTTTGGGAGAATGTAAGCAAAATCAGTAACGTATTTTAATAACAGTAGTACTTCCTGTGTCTACGAGAATGCAAGGGATATGAGAGATGCGGGACCAATAGGTGCCTCTTCTACTGCACCTTCCTCCTAGATTTGGGCATTCATGGATTCTTAAACTCAAAAGTGAAGGCAGAAGAATTTCAGGTAGATACTTCATCTTTGGGCAACTCTGTAAATAGAGATGTTGGAGGGAGGTGAGGTGTTGGACTCCCACTGAAAGCGATTTCAATTTCAAAAATCCAACAATCCCAAGAGAAATAAGAGATGAAGGAAGAAAATGAGACAACTGACTACACATACTCACATCATATGCTTCTTTCACTGCACAATATAACGTTAGGTTGACAAGTGAGTTTGGTAAATTCTGTGGGCTCCACTCTATGATGGACTTCTTCAAACACCCTAAGCCAAGGGTACGCAATTTGGGAGGCCAAAACCCACGAGGAAAAGAAAGATCTATTGGGCAATCGAATATTACCATAGTTGTTAACGAGGTGAGATTGGACAACTCATCGTCAGGAAATGACTCCATATTCATACAACCGAATATTACCAGTTTCTTGAGGTGAATGAAGTGACAAATATCAAAGCTGGTTGTCATATTTTGCAAGAGTAATAACCAAATAATTTGAAGCATGGGCATGCTTGTGTGTTCTCCAAGCAACCTAGTGTTATCTCTTCCTAACTCCTTTTCAAACAGTTTGCCACACTTTTCAATTCTTAGAAACTTGAGCGTCTGCGTTTCTGTCGGAAGTGAAACATATGTAATTGAACTACAAGAAATGATACTCAATTCCTCAATGTTATTTGGACAACTACAATGCTCCATACTCTGACATTCTTTTATATTTACCTTCCTAAGAGTTAAGAGGTTGCTCCCACAATAATCCTCCTCCTCTTTCTCTCCTAATCTCACCAAGTTTTTGCATTCACATACGCTCAGGTTCCTTATATTTATAAGAACCTTACTTGCCTCTTCCGATTCCCACAAATATCGTATTTCATTACACCCATGTATGCTTAATACTTCAACTTCCCCAAGATACTCCATAACACCTTTCCACACCACATCATTAAGCCCTGAGATAGATTCTATAGACAACTGAGTGATTGATGAAGCTACTTGAACTAGCCTTCTCAACACACCACTATCACATTCATATATTTTGAGAACATTCAATGAAGGTGCTTCAAGTGACACTTCAACCAATTTAGGACAATCTCTTATGACAAGATTTTCAAGGCATGGAAACGACACAACACCATTATCAGTTGACCATACTTCCAACCTCTGCATATTTCTTAGTTCAAGAATTTTAAGTGAAGGGAATGCAAGACCAGTCCCAGCAAACTCTAGACCCATTACTTTCACCGAATCAATGTCTTCAATAAACAACTCCTTAAGTGAAGGTAATTGCCCAAGTGGTGGTAAAGATGTACAATTTTTACAGCCACGTATAGACACGTTAATCAACTGAAGATACGATGGATCCCCAACCCAGTTAGGAAACACTATACCCGCATACGACACTATTCCAAGATTTATCAAACAGTCATTGCGGGGCTTCAACACACTCAGGACGTCCTTTTCCAGAGATTCCTTTCGAGAACCATCAAACACGTCACTCCATTCAAGCTCCAATTCGCTAAACCTCTTTTGCAATAAGTTCGCCTCCCTTGCATGCATTGCCGTCTCCACTTTGTCCAGCCCCTTGATGTGAGTCTTCCCATGAAGGCTTGTGAGGTCTTTAATCTCGGTTATTGCAAGGCCATTATGTCCTCCAATAATGATCTTGGAGAGAGTCTTTAAGCTTTTTAGCTTACCAATCCCTAAGGGCATCTTATTCAAAAGTGGAGTATCCCTAGTGTCCAGATGCCTCAAGTTTTTAAGCTTTAAGAAGTTGCTTGGAAACTTACTTAAACATTCACATCCAAAAACAATTAAGGTCTGCAAATTGTAGAGATTGCCGATATTTTCCGGTAAATGTGTGATTTTGGTTCGAGATAAATTAAGATACCGCAAGTGCTTCAAACTGCCGATGGTCTCTGGTACCTCTGTTATGCAATAATCATTCAAACATAGAACTCTTAACAATGGTAATTCGGGGAGTAAGTCAACCAGAATCTTATTAGATAAGTAGAACTCTCCCCAACTATATTCCAGTTTAGCGTACACGTTAACAGACACAGATAAGAATGTTCTTAAACTTTTAGAACTTACGAATGGCTTGAACTTCGAGTAAGCTACAAATTCCTCACGAGCAAATGACATATGACGGTACTTTTCCAAAGCTTCCTTCCTAACATCATTCACCGTCACATTGTCTGACGTTAAAAAGAATTCTCCAGCAATAGATGTTGCTAAGTCATTCAACAAGTCATGCATTACGAACAAAGATTTGTCATTAGGTGCATGTTGAAACAATGACCTTGACAACAACTCTTCAAAATATTCAAGACCTAATCGTTCCATTGACTTGTTTGAAGATGACTGGTGCAAAAAACCTTCCGCCATCCAAAGTAAAATCAAATCCTCTTTGTTAAACACATAATCCTTGGGAAACAAGGAGCAATATGCAAACAATTGCTTCAAACATGAGGAAAGATCATGGTAGCTCAGTCTAAGAGCCGGTACAATCTCATCTCTCTTTCCTAACCTCCAAATCTCACTATTCAACAACTCCTTCCACTCTTCTTCTTCAGTCTTAGTCCTCAATAACCTTCCAAGTACTCTTAAAGCCAAAGGCAAGCCATCACATTTATTTACAATGCCTTCACCATATGGTCTCAGGACTGCATATGAATCAAAGTTATTTGCACCAAACGCATGTTGAGCAAATAAAGACATAGCATCTTCATGTGACAGAGTTTGCAAATCGTTTAGATGAACGTAACCCAGCTTTTTGAGCAATTGCGCCTTCCTAGTTGTCATAATAACTTTACTTCCTGGAGCACATGCATGAAGTGGGCTCACTAGGGTCTCCCAATCCTCAAAACTTTCACTCCAAACATCATCTAATACTATTAGAAACCGTTTCTCATTAAGTTGATTCCTAAGATCTACTTGAAGCAGATTTAAATCTGCGAATTCCTTGGTTTCCCCATTCATAGATTGTAAGATAACTTTGCTTATATTAAAGATATCAAACTGGTCAGAGACACAAACCCAAGCCTTGACTTCAAAGTGCTTCTTAACTTCCTCTTCATCATACAAAAGTTTGGCTAGAGTGGTTTTCCCTATCCCACCCATACCAACTATGGGTACGATGCTAAAGTTCTGATTACATGACTCATCCCCAAATAGTTGCGCGAGCAATTTCTTCTTTTCCTCTTGCCGTCCAACAACACCAGAGGTATCTACCAAAGAGGTCTGATAAACCCTTTTTGACTTTTCATCTTTTACAATCAAACCTAGACTAACCTTTTCGTTTTCTAGATCTTGTAATTTGGTGGTAATATTATCCAACTTGTGACGCATCCTCTGGCTTAGTGATAAATTTGTGCAACAAGTTGGAACAAGCCTTCTTACCTTGTTGGTGATGGTTCCAGATTGCTGAGCGAACTCGTGATGCATAGCTTCGGTTGCCAAATCATCAAGTACGTCATCTATGTCATAAGCCAGATGTTGGAGATCATTGAGCCACTGTTTAACAGCTTCATCAGTTATTTCCTTCTGAGATGCATCATCAAGCAGAAACTGGATCTGGGTCAACGTCCTCTCTAGTTTCTTGAGCTCTGAATGAATTCCTTGGGACCGAACAAATGTCTTCATGGCTTCAGAGGCCAGCTTCTCAACAACGGTTTTGAGGAGTTCAGAGGCAATGATTTCAGCCATTGTTAATTTATGGTGATGAAGGAAATTAAATTATGTAGAATAAGGATATATTATAAGTGCATGCAAAGAAAGAAACGATTTCAGTTGCTGTTTTGTTACCAAAATGCAATTGTTAATATGTTTTAATCGAGTAATATTTTTACACTAGTATTTTATAACTTAAATATTTCTTTATAATAATATTTTTTAATATAATGATGTATATATAATAATAATTTATATTCAAATATTACATAATTTTAAATTTAATAATTTGATAAAAATATTAGAGTAGACTCTCAATTTCATCCCTTCACTTTTGCTACTTTTTCAAAAATGTTTATTTTTCTTATAAGTATTATCATGCTTTTCAAAACTTGTTATTTTCATCAAATTAGTTAACCCATCTATTTTTTAACGTTAAATGAGGGTATTTTTATCTTTTACTTATTAGATACTTTAAAATTTAATAAAGTCGATAATTAAATACCATAGTGAGGAGTACACTAAAAAGTTATTTACAAATATTTTTAATAAGTTTATAAATAATTTTTTTATTTTATAAATGTTATTAAATTAATTAAAATATGAAAGTAAAATCTTTATTATAATAAATGAATAACTTTATCTGACACGTGTCGACTTCTGGTGAAATCTATATTTTTGTTTCTCGTCTTTCTCTCATATTAAATAACATTATGTCCTATTAAATTATAATAATCATTTTAAATAACTAAAAGTTTAAAATTTATTCTAATATTTTGTTAAAACTTATTAAATCATAAGAAGATTTCAAATATATTTTATCTTAAAGTATAATTTTATAACTCTTAAATCTTCATTAATTGTTATTTATAATTCTTAAATCTTTATTATTTTCTTATTTCATCAATGACATATGACATCAAATATACAAATATTCATAAAAATTAATGGTTTACAACAAGCTGGGTTTGTTTAATTCGTGTAATACATGGTTTCCAACCAAATTGTTTATAAAATTATAGAAATTGTAACGTTTTACTAAAAATAAAAAAGAAAGGCGACCCAAGTTGAAGTTGGAAGGATGTAGGAAAAGAAATTTTTCAAAAACAAATGGAGGCGGCCTTAACCTTGAAAAAGGACATCTAAGTGGCATCCACATTCTAACTTACACAATTACACCTACTCAAAAGTAGGCATTGTCGGCCAATTATAAAAAGAGAAAGTTAATGACGGAGAAAGAGTGGTTACTTTTTATTATAAAGATCATTTATATGATATATACACATGTGTAACTAGGCCTCTAAATAAATCGAACGTTCATGAACAGTTCATGAACTGTTCGGCGAAAGTTCATTTATGTTCGTTCATTTAATAAATGAACGAATACGAACAAAAAAATTTGTTCGTTTAATTAAACGAACGAACATGAACACATGTCGTGTTCGTTCATTTATGTTCGTGAACGTTCGTTTATGTTCGTTCATATATGTTTATTTATGTTCGTTTATTAACGTTCATTTATGTTCGTTTGTTTGTGTTCATTTGTTTTAGAATGAATTATGTACATTTGAACCACTAATTTACATGTGTTTTTGGATGAATTATTAAGTATTAGACTTGTTCATGTGTGTTCATTAATGTTCATTTGTGTTTGTTTATGTTTGTCCGTTTGTGTTCGCTTTATTTTTGTTAATTTGTGTTCGTTTACGTTCGTTTGGCTTTTTAACGAACGAACATGAACAAACACGAACATTTTCATTTTCTTAATGAACGAACATGAACAAAAAAATGTGTTCAATTATGTGTTCGTGTTCTTGTTCGGTTAAAATTAAATAAATGAACATAAACACGCCGATGTTCATGTCCGTTTAGTTCGTTTACAAGCCTATGTGTAACATTACTTGTTTGTTGGGCATTATGGAAGGCTAGAAACAAAAAATTATTCGAGAACCAATCGATATCCATTGCACAAATCATTGAAGAAATCAAGTTATTGGGTTTTTTATGGGTCAAAAACAGAGCAAAAAATACAGCACTAGATTGGAAAAAATGGTATTCTTCTAAGGTTTAAAACTTGGATGTTCTTGTTTGTATCCTTTATTGCTTTGTTTTTTCTCTTTGTTGTGTTTCAGATAGCTTCAGTTTTTTTTTTTTTGCATGTATCTCTTATGTTTCTGTTTAATGAAATTTGCCTTTCAAAATATATAATAACTTTAAATTAACAGCGGTGGTAATCACATAATACATTTGTACACAGTGCTTTTAAAAATATAATTGAAGTTAGAAAAGGAGGAAGATAAGGGGCTACATAAACGTTTTATGTATCACAGTTAAAATAAAAGATATAAATTAATTGTAGTTATTTACTTGGACTAATTCTAAATTTAACAACCCTCTAAATATACTTTCTAATATATATGTATGATATACAAGTATTCACAAAAAACTATACGTTATACTAATATATAAATATGTCACACCCCGCCTCAGTCACCCCCTGGACGTGTGCCAGCCCGATTGGTATCGATTGGTTACTTGATTTCAAAGTTTTTATAAAACATAGCGGAAGTCTTTTTTAAAGGATCATTTCATCATTTGTTTCAACCTCAAGGGTTGTAATTGTAAATACCAAAACTCAGTTGAAAAACAAAAGCCTTGTATTTATTTTATAATCATAGGGTTTCAATACCCTTCGCATTTTATTACAAAACATTATTTGAAATCAAATACATGATGAGCCACTGGAAATAGTTCAAACTCAGGGTTGATCAGTTCCCTGGTCCTATCTCCTTTATTAGGATTTCCCTTTACACGAGGCATGAGTATCCTACGTGTATTCCATCCTTTTTCCTGGGTCAGATCTCACGTCTGCCCGTATACACTTCTCATCATATTTTAATCATTACTTGGAAAACATTTTGAAAACAAAACGTCAGCGTGAACGCCGGTGAATACAATATCTTGACATAAAATCATTTTGGCACAAACAAGTATTAATTTCATAATCACAACTTCATGTTCAATCTACACACTTAGTAGGTCCATCATGTTCTCTCGCACCACAGTATACACTGGCAATATGTCTTTATAA
This sequence comes from Smallanthus sonchifolius, assembly GCA_023525975.1. Lineage (NCBI taxonomy): Eukaryota > Viridiplantae > Streptophyta > Magnoliopsida > Asterales > Asteraceae > Smallanthus > Smallanthus sonchifolius. Next base: position 2,661,504 of record CM042042.1, read on the forward strand.
CAACGGGAATTCCATGTCCCTCATTTGTTAGAAAGGGAAGCACTAGCCGCAATCTGGGAATTCCACCCGAGACCCGTGTATCCCTTGCAAGTTTTACGTATACCTATGGCCTGAATGCTTGTTCGTAGAAGAACGTTGAGCATTACTTCATTAACCTTTATTTGGCCATTTTCGCAAATAAAATGTTTGACAATAGTTTTGAAAGAGATAAGGTATTCACCTTTTTATTGGGAATGAGCCTCTAAAGTCAAAGCTTATAATGCTAGCTTCATAGCTTCGTTTCTCTAGCGTTCCGTCCTTTATATGAGCGTTTCTTCTTAAATCGAGCACTACGAGGAGCGGGAATCGAACTAGGATCACTAGGGATCGTCTACGGGGGCTCTGGAACGAGATTTGAGTGTTAGTTTCGTTTGTGGGATGAGAGAAATGATTGAACTTGAACAACTATTTATAGGCTGAGAAACAGTCCCGTAGCGGCCCGTTATGCTTGGGTGTAGCGGTCCGCTACCGCCCTTGCATGTGTCAGCCCTATACGTCCAATTCTGATTGGACCGAACCTAGTTTTGCGAATAGGGGACCGTTACCGCTGGGCGTACCGATCCGCTACCCATACGCGTGGCGAATTCTTAGAACTTTGCGGCTGGCGGACCGTTACCACTTGGTGTGGCGGTCCGCCACGAGTACGCGTGTCAATATTTGTAACCATTAGTCACCCTACACATGGTTTAACTGGATTCATTGCTTAGTCCCTACATAGTGGACCATTACCATGTATGGTGGCGGTCCGGCACCCAAACCAATACCATAGCGGACCGTTATGGTTAACCTTAGTGGTCCGCTAAGGTCTTAAATCCTTAATTTTTCATTTTTGAACCTTGAACTTAAGTACAATTACACTTATAGTCCCTAGGGTTTACCTTTTGTCAAATCTCAGACATTTTTGTGGCAGGTGCTACATCCTCCCCACCTTGTTTAAAACTCGTCCTTGAGTTTACTCAAACAGGTGTGGATATTTCTTTTTCATTTCAGACTCCAGTTCCCACGTGTACTCAGGTCCACGTCTGGAGTTCCATTTTACTTTCACAATCATCAATTTCTTTCTTTTCAATCTCTTTTCCTGCCTATCTTCGATTTGCAAAGGTTGTTCCACAAATCTTAACTTTTCATCTACCTCTACATCTTGTAGGGGCATTACCAGAGATTCATCTCCTAAACATTTGCGCAGATTCGACACATGGAATACATCATTTACTCCATTCATTTCATCTGGTAGTTCGAGTTGATAGGAGTTGATAGGCCACAGGCCCAACTCTTTTCAGGATTTTGAATGGTCCTACGAATCTAGGACTTAATTTCCCTTTCTTTCCAAATCTTACAACGCCTTTCCATGGTGAAACTTTCAACAAAACGTTATCACCGACGTTGAATTCTAACGGCTTTCGTCTCTTATCATCATAACTCTTTTGACGATCACGAGCCGCTTTCAATCTATCTTTTATCTGGATAACATATTCAGTTGTTTCCAAGACTATTTCAGGTCCAGACAACTGATTTTCTCCTATTTCAGACCAAAAGATCGGAGTTCGACATTTACGACCGTATAAGGCTTCAAAAGGAGTGGCCTGTATACTCGTATGATAGCTATTATTGTAGGAGAATTCAATTAAAGGTAGGGGTCATCCCAACTTCCTCCAAGATCAATGACGCAAGCTCTTAACATATCTTCAAGAGTTTGAATTGTTCTTTCGCTCTGCCCATCCGTTTGAGGATGGTAGGCAGTGCTAAGATTCAATTTGGTACCATGAGCTTTTTGTAAACTTTTCCAGAATCGAGAAGTAAATCTACTATCTATATCTAATACGATAGATAGTGGCACGCCGTGTAATGTTATGATTTCATTAATGTATAATTGTGCTAGCTTATCCATACTGAATGTTTCTTTCATCGGGAGAAAATGAACAGACTTAGTTAGTCTGTCAATGATACCCCAGATAGTATCATTCCCTCGACTCATTCGGGGAAGTTAGTAATGAAATCCATGGTTATCATTTCCCATTCCCAGATTGGAATTTCAAGTTGCGGTAACAAACCAGATGGCTTCTGATGTTCAGCTTTAACTTGAGAACAGGTTAAACACTTTGCAACGTAGATGGCGATATGTTTCTTCATTCCTATCCACCAGTAATTGGCTTTTAGGTTTTTGTACATCTTATCGCTTCCAGGATGCATCGTATATTTAGATTTATGGGCTTCTTCCGGAATTTCTTCACGAATATTTCCATAAATAGGAACCCAGATTCTTTTATTCATTCTAAGAATTCCATCATCTACTTTGATCAACTGATCAATCGTGCCTCCCAATCCTTCTTTCTCAAGGTTGTTCTTGCAAAGCAAGTTTGTGAGATTCCTTAATACGAGTAATAAGATCGATTTGGAGATCGAGCCTTAAAGCACGAAATCGTTTAAGTTTCTCATGTTCCTTTCTGCTTAAAGCATCAGTTACGATATTGGCTTTACCTTCATGATAACAGATATCACAATCGTAATCATCCAGGACTTCCATCCAATGTCTTTGCCTCATATTCAAATCCTTTTGACTGAATATAAACTTTAGGCTTTTGTGATCAGTGAATACGGTGAACTTGACTCCATATAGATAGTGTCTCCATAATTTCAGGGCGAAGATTATGGCACCTAGCTCTAAATCATGAGTCGTATAATTCTTTTCATGATTTTTCAATTGACGAGAAGCAGAAGCGATAACCTTGTTTCCTTGCATTAACACACAACCAAAGCCAGTGTGTGAAGCATCACAACAAACTGAGAAGCCTTCATTTCCATCTGGCAAAGCCAATATGGGTGCTTGAGTCAGTTTCTGTTTCAGAGTTTCGAATGCTTCAGATTGTTTAGGACCCCATTCAAACTTGACTGACTTGCAGGTCAAAGTAGTTAATCGTACAGCTATTCAAGAGAAATCTTGGATGAATCTTCGATAGTAACCAGCTAGACCGAGAAAACTACAGACTTCAGTTGGTGACTTTGGAATTTCCCATTTAGATATGGCTTCATTTGACAGGGTCAACTTGAATACCATTGGCATTGATCACATAACCAAGGAATTGAACTTTTAACAGCCAGAATTCACATTACGAGAACTTAGCGTATAGCTTCTCTGTTCTCAGAATTTCAAGTAATATTCTCAAGTGATTGGCATGATCTTCCATGAGAATATCGTCAATAAATACGATAACGAACTTGTCCAAGTAATGTTCACAGACTTGATTCATCATATCCATGAATGCTGCTGGTGCATTAGTAAGTCTGAACGGCATTACCGTGAACTCATAATGACCATATCGAGTTCTGAAGAAGTTTTAGGAATGTCTTCTTCCTGAACTTTCAATTGATGGTAACCGGAACGAATATCAATCTTTGAAAAGCAACGAGCTCCTTGGAGTTGATCGAAAAGGTCGTCAATTCGGGGAAGTGGATAACGATTCTTTATAGTAACTTTGTTTAGCTCACGATAATCTATGCACATACGCATTGATCCGTCTTTCTTTTTAACGAATAAGACTGGAGCTCCCCAAGGTGATGAGTTCGATCTTATAAATCCTTTCTCCAATAATTCGTCTAATTTCATCTTCAATCCTGCCATTTCATTTGGAGCTAATCTTGTACGGGGCTTTAGCAATAGGATCCGTACCAGGTATAAGATTAATTCTGAACTCACTTCTCTCTCAGGTGGAATTCCAGGCAGTTCATCAGGAAAGATGTCAGAAAATTCAGCCACAACCGGCACATCTTCAATCTTCGTCTTAGCGTCGGTAGTTACAGAAACAAGGTATGCTAAGCATCCTTTTCTTAAATACTTTGTGGCTTTTAGCATAGAAATTATTCCAACAGAGTTGGATAATTTATCGTCGTTGATTGTAATAATATCTCCTTTTGGCGAACGAAGTTCTATTGCCTTTATATCACATAGGATACGGGCTTGGTTAGAGGCTAACCAATCCATTCCTAAGACAATGTCAAAACCTGCCAAAGGCATTGGCAACAATTTTGCAGGTATAACATGTCCTGATAATGTGATATGGCAGTTATCAAGGATTTCAGAAATTTGGATTAAGTCGCCATTGGCAGTCTCAACCACGTATTTCTTGTCTAATTTAGCTAAAGTTTTATTTAACAGTCTACAGAATCTATGATCTATAAAACTTTGGTTTGCACCGGAGTCAAATAAAACTCGAGCATAAATATCATCGACAAGAAATGTACCCGTAATGACATCGAGCATACCTGCTGCTTCGTGAGTATTAAGAACGAATGCTCGCGCATTCTTTTTTACTCCGTCGACAGGTTTGGGACCTATCCCGTCCGTCTTTTTCAGCTTCGGACAATTGATTTTGATGTGACCAGCTTCGCCACATCCAAAGCAAGTAGTTGATTTCCTCCTGAAACAATCTTCTGCTTTGTGTCCAGTCATCTTACAATAATTGCAGAAAATTCCCGTACGACATTATCCCAAGTGCCTCCTTCTGCACTTTGGACACTCAGGAATGGAAGAGTATTGGGATTGTGGGTGGTATTAGGGAGAGTTAGGGAATACGGCAAACAGGTCATTATTATAGTAAGGCGAACATATAGGATTTTGTTGTCAACCTAACGGATGATATTCTAGAGATTCTTGCTTAATAGGGCGATTAGGATCGTAATACGGAACAGTATTTCCTCTAGACATATGCAATCTTATCATATTAGTGCTTATTTGTAATACTTTTATACTAAAGCCAGTATCTTAATTTTAGCTAAAGCTCTACAAGGATAGTTATCTTTCCAGAGTAGTACCTTCAACAGTCATTTCCCAGGTAAGAGCGACGGGTCTAGGAGAGATTTATACACAACTCTTTCCTTAGACAGAACACTTTCGTTTGTCAGATAACTACATACCGGTCAGAAGGTCTCCTTGTTTTCTTATCTTAAAAGCATTATGGTTAAAGCTTAGATACTAGATCCAAGTATCTAATTCGCTAAAACATGAGACTCTGATACCAACCTGTTACACCCCGCCTCAGGCACCCCCTGGACGTGTGCCAGCCTGATTGGTATCGCTTGGTTACTTGATTTCAGAGTTTTTTGTAAAACACAGCTGGAAGTCTTTTAAAGGATCATTTCATCATTTGTTTCAACCTCAAGGGTTGTAATTGTAAATACCAAAACTCAGTTGGAAAACAAAAGCCTTGTATTTACTTTATAATCATAGGGTTTTAATACCCTTCTCATTTGATTACAAAACATTGTTTGAAATCAAATACATGATGAGCTATTGGAAATAGTTCCAACTCAGGGTTGATCAGTTCCCTGGTACTATCTCCTTTATTAGGATTTTCCTTTACATGAGGCCTGAGTATCCTACGTGTATTCCATCCTTTTTCCTGGGTCAGATCTCACGTCTGCCCGTATACCCTTCTCATCATATTTTAATTATTACCTTGAAAAATTTTTGAAAATAAAACGCCAGTTTGACAATCCGACTTTTCATGTTAACTCCGTTAACAATCCCGTTAAATACTCTGTTAAAAACTTAACCACGTCCGGTTAAATCTTAACTTATTTAACAAAATCTAACCCCAGGGACTAATTCTGTCAGTTTTGTATCTCAAACTTCAGGGACTAGTTCTGCCAAGTTTCTAAACCTATTATGTTGACTCTGAAAAGTCAAAATACAGAATTGAGAGTTCTGTTTGACTTTGTAAAGTCAAACTCGCAACAATTGTTTCTAAGTCGCAAATTGTAACCGATTTCTATTTGATTTCGTAACCTACTAGCATCTTAATGCAATAAACGATCACCACTATAGCTTTAAACATCGTCATTACAAGTAATTAAACCCAATAATGAGAATTGGAGTCGTAACCGTCGGTCCCTTTACGAAAACAATCAAATTCGACGAATTCGAATTACCAATTCATAAATCGAGTCTCTACGCACCTTGTACGAGTCCCGGAAAAGCTTTTCCACACGTCAATTCCACCGGAATCGCAGCAGGAGTCGCCGGAGCCTATCCCACTCGTTGTCGGATTCAGTTTTGGTCGACCACAATCAATTCGAACCTCAATTTAGTAATTTCTTGCATCCTCGGTTTCGTTTTTACCCATCAATTGAAAGCCCAATCATATTTGTAGCTTAAAACATCGAATCGATCATGAACCCAATTCTAGGGTTCATACGAAATCGGATTTGGGGCTTTTGATTCTGGACTCGATCATAATTCAATTAATTCACATGTGTAGTTTCGTAATCGGTCACTCGTTAAAAACCCTCTATCAATTTAATCTAACAACATTGTAACACCCGGCCTCTCGTACCAACAATATTGTTCGCTTTACCCCCTAAGAGCTCACGGATTTGTTTTTGGTTGCCCGGGTGAAAACTTCCGAGGGAGGTCACCCATCCCTAGATTACTCCCACCCGAGCACGCTTAACTGTGGAGTTTTCATGTGCTCCACAACCAACTAAGCCCAAAACGCGTTGTTAATGTAAGAGGCACGAACTTTACTTATGAACCAAGGATCTCTCCTATCCACGGCCGATGTGGGATTTGTCTAGGGTGTCAATATTTAGTAATTCAGTGCGTCACAATTCACTCCCCCCCTAGGGACTCATCGTCCTTGATGAGGTTTGCCCCACCATCCCGAATGGCACAGGAGTGGCTCTGATACCATTTGTAACATCCGACCTCTCGTACCAACAATATTGTCTGCTTTGCCCCCTAAGAGCTCACGGATTTGTTTTTGGTTGCCCGGGTGAAAACTTCCCACGGAGGTCACCCATCCCTGGATTACTCCCACCCGAGAACGCTTAACTGTGGAGTTTTCATGTGCTCCACAACCAACTAAGCCCAAAACGTGTTGTTAATGTAAAAGGCACGAACTTTACTTATGAACCAAGGATCTCTCCTATCCACTGCCGATGTGGGATTTGCCTAAGGTGTCAATATTCAGTAATTCGGTGATTCAGTGCATCACAATTCACCCATTGTAATATCCCACATCGGTTGAGTAGGAGAACGAAGTCTTCCTTATAAGGGGGGTGGATACCTTCTCTATCAAGACGCGTTTTGCCTAGGCGAGCAACTCGTCGGGTGAAAACAAAACCGTGAGTTCCTGGATGGGCAACCCATCAAGGGTAAAGCAGACAATATATTGGTACGGTTTGCTTGGGTTGTTACAAACATCGAATTGAACTCAGTTCGTAACCTAGGGTTTGTTCATTTTTGGATTTGGGGTTTTTTTTTATAATCGTCATCTTGATGAAATTAAAGTGTATGGTTAGATTCGCAATGTCCAGCTTAGTAAAAGCCCCATGATTCCATCGATTTATAACATCCAATCTTATCAAATCGATTTCATATTCAAAGCTAGGGTTTCGGTGTTAACTTGTGTAAATAATCGATCTTAAACTTGTTGTTTTTACAATTAAAATCGACCTCAGGTTCGTTTTTAGCCATTAAACAAAACCCCTATGAATCCAAGATCAATTGTGATCGATTTGGGTGGAATCGGGAGTAGGTTTGGTTCGGTTCGCGCTAGGGGGGAAGAACACGGTGGAACTGTTGATTAAAACCCATTCAATTGGATTACAGTCGCGATACCCTAGCGGGCGGAACTGGTTAAGGCTATGTGCGTGTGTGGGAGAGAACCGGGTTCGAATCTCTCCACACCCTTTTGTTTTTAAAAAATTGTTTTTATTATTATTTTAATATAAAATCAATACCCTATAATATTATATTAATATATTAACGTGTTTTGAAACCCGAAAACAACCGAAGGCTCGGGATTTATTTTATAAAACATTTTAGAGAATTTTAGTGATATTAAAAATAATATATTAATTATATTATTTCACAAAAAATTATATTTAATTTATGAAAACACAAACAATTGTGTTTATATTAATGTTCGGGTTTAGTTTTGTAACCGTTTTAATATTATTTCCCATAATTAAAAATAATATATTTATATATTATTTTCGTCGCTTGTGAAACACTTCGAATTCATAAATAATATAACTAGTTATATTATTACCCTCGTTTATATATTCTCAATAAAAATAATATAATTATTATTTTTGACACATAAATGAGTACCGTATTAACTCTACGAGTTTAAAAATAATATAATAATATTATTTTCTAGATCACTACTTAATGACGATGACGCTTGAACATGTTCATTTTATATTAATTTATCATTCGTCGCGTATCGTGTTCATCGTATTTATTAATTAAAAACTCTCATTTCCGTGGACACGTTCGTCTACTCTTAATCATTAGAGCGTTTCTTTAGGGCGTTCAATCTTCCGTATTGTCATCACATATTCCCATTTTTATCCCTAATAATTATGTTGTAATTCTAGGGCATCCGTGAGCCGTTTCGGGCTAACGTTTGAGATTCCAACCTCGTACTTGTGTGATTACTACCTACGCTGTTCAAGTGAGTTTTCACGGCCCCTTTTACTGTTTTACAATTTGGGGGAGAAAAATGACATAAACATTTTTTGGTTAGGTAATTCATATATGTTATCACTTGTTTAACTATGCGTACACATCTATCACTAAGTCCTCACATCGGACCGTTAATATGAACATAGCGAGGTAAGTTGAGTAGTACTACTGGATTTGACAAACCTCACCCGTGTTAGTCGCGCTAACCCGACTGGATGTCGAACGGGTGGAGTCTTGACCTAAACATGCACCATGGTTGATAGGCCTGGTGGGAGGCAAAAACATAAACAGTCAGCTGTCGGTTGCGAGCGCATTAGTTAACATGCTTATGGGTTAGCTACCTATTGATTTATATATTTAATGTACATTAACCTATTGAACTTTGTTGTAAACTGAAACCTGTGAACTCACCAACATCGTGTTGACATCTTTTCTTACATGTTTTCTCAGGTCGCTTAAGATAAGGCACAGGTACACGCATGGGGCATGCATAGAGTCTCATGATTTATTATAAAATAACATGGTTGAATTGTTTGTACTTTGTTTTATTTTGGACTTTGTTTGGACTGAACACTTTGGGACTTTTCTTGGGCGCGTTTGTTTTGCGCATTTAATTTCGTTTTACGCTTCCGCACTTACTTTGATCATTTATGATATATTTTCATTTTAGTCCCATATAGTGTCGTTCAATGTAACTAATGAATTCGATGTCACACCCCAATTTTAACTAACGGAGTTTTACCGTTTTAGGAAGTGACAAACCAGGATCTCAGTCATTAGTTACATTGAAAGACACTATATGGGACATAAATGTAATATCATAAAAGTTCAAAGTTAAATGCGGAAGCGTATAAAGAAAGTAAATGCGCAAAACAACGCGCCTAAGTCTAACAATAACGGTAACATAATAAATGATCAGTAGATTAACAATTATTGAATACATCATGTTGACACCATGCATGCCCCTACGTGCACCTGTGCCTTAGCTTAGCGTCCTGAGAAAACATGTGAGAAAAGTGTCAACAAGAGGTTGGTGAGTTCAAAGGTTTCAATATATAAATAAACGTTTACCAGATTATTGATCATTCAATATGTATCTATATGTAGCTAACCTACGTTTCATGTTTAACTCAAGCACTCGCAACCGAAGCTGACTGTGTTTATTTGCCTCCTGTCAGGTCTATCAACTCTGGCGATGTGAGTAGGCTAACATTTCACCCGTTCGACCTCCAATCGAGTTAGCGCGACTAACGCGGGTGGGGCTTGTCAAACCCAGTAGTACTACTAAACATTACCTCGCTAAGATCCATATTAACGGTCCGATGTGTGATGAGGAATTTCAGTGATAGCGTGTTACGATTTGCTTTAACATTGATAACATATGAATACAATATTCCAAAATAGATTGCGACATGTTTTCTCCCCAAAGATAAAATAGTAAAAGGGGTCGTGAAAAATCACCTGAACTGCGTAGGTAGTAATCACACGAGTACGAGATTAAAATCTCAAGCAGTAGCCTGACACCGCTCATGAATGTCCTAAAATTATACACATAACAATTAGGGATAAAAATGGGAATATGTGACGACAACACGGAAGATCGAACGTCCTAAAGAAACGCTCTAATGATCAAGTGTAGACGAACGTGTCCACGGAATGAGAATTCTTAATTAGGATAAATATATTTCACGACAAATGACAAATAATATATAGTAAATACAATCAAGCGTTTTGTCATTAACTAGAAGTCTAGAAAATCATATTATTTATTATATTATCAAGTTTAGCGAAGTAACATAAACAATTAACTTGCGTGACAAAAATAATAATTGTATTATTTTATTCAAGTATAATTAACTAGGTATCGGGTCGTGACGATTCCGATATTGTGAGCCCCAATTAGGTTAGGGTTTTTATTCTAGGGATTGAAACGAAGCTAAAGGTATAGGTAATTACCAGAAACGTTGACGAATTGACGCAGATCGATCAAACTAGATGCCGGCCGCGAATGCGTTGGCCTCTGACGGTTCCTGCTGCTATTCCAATCGAATTAAGAAGTGAGGTTTCTTCTGAGTTGTTCGTCTAACGTGCGTGGATACTCAATTGAGGGATTAACAGTCGAATTGATCGAGTTACGATGATATGATAACATGGTGTCGACGGTTACGACTTGATTACCCATAATTGGGATTAATTGTTCGTAATTACGATGTTTAATGGCTCAATGATGAACGTTAATGGCTTTATTGTGCAACTAAGTTACGAATTCGAACGACCTTAGGAGAATCGGGTTAAATTTGAATCAAGGATGCTCGATTTTGACTTTCAAAAGTCAAACAATCGAGTTTCGGGTATTTACAGCATTAGACCCTATAGTTCATATGTAAATGTTTGAGTTTGACAGATTTGGTCCTTGTGGTTTGTAACTCGACTAACTGTAGTTGTGAGATAACGCGGTTTGATTTAACGGGGTTAAGTTTCAGTTAGGACTTTTAACGAGGATTGTTAATGGCGTTAATATGAAAAGTAAGGATTGTTACATGCGATCCTGGTTTGTCACTTCCCAAACGATAAAACTCCGTTAGTTGAAATTGGGGGTGTGATAGTCAGCGCGAACGCCGGTGAATACAATATCTTGACATAAAATCATTTTGGAACAAACAAGTATTATTTCATATTCACAATTTCATGTTCAATCTACACACTTAGCAGGTCCGTCCTGTTCTATCGCACCACAGTATACACTGGCAATATGTCTTTATAACAACGGGAACTCCATGTCCCTCATTTGTTATAAAGGGAAGCACCAGCCGCAATTTGGGAACTTCACCCGAGACCCGTGTATCCCTTGCAAGTTTTATGTATACCTATGTCCTGAATGCTTGTTCGTAGAAGAACGTTGAGCATTACTTCACTAACCTTTATTTGGCCATTTTCGCAAATAAAATGTTTGACAATAGTTTTGAAAGAGATAAGGTATTCACTTTTTTATTAGGCATGAGCCTCTAAAGTCAAAGCTTGTAATGCTAGCTTCCTAGCTGTAAGGCCCCAAACCCGGGAGGCCTCACTTATTGGATTTACTCATCAACACATAGCACTTTAAACATAATACATTCATTAACACAGCGGAAACGATTTAAATCTCTACACACGCAGCGGAAATATAACATGTCTAAACATAACTTGACAAATACAACTGAAACTTGTCTTAATCAACATAATCAAAAGAAAACATAAACAGGATACCAGATGCTGATCTTCGGGTAACTCTTCTAATCAAGCCAAGCATCCACTTCCATCTACTGCCACCTACACTTAACTGATGTGCATACTAAAAATCAGCAACGCTGAGTGAGTTCTAACGTTTACTTTAAATCAATTATACAAAAGATTTACTAAAACATATATACTGCCAATAAGGCTAAACTTAACACACTTTACTTTTAAAACATATATACTGCCATTAAGGCTAAACTTAACACACTTTACTTTTCAAACAGTTTAGAACGTATAATAAACCGTCAATTCCTCTTTACTGTACTGCCCTCATGGCTTACATCCATGAACCGACAAGTACCTGGTCAATGCCCCCATGATCAACGACCATGAACCGACAATACCGCTTATCCGTCAATTCCTTGTCACTACTGTACCGCCCCCATGGCTTTCATCCATGAACCGACGAGTACCTGGTCAATGCCCCCATGGCTTACATCCATGAACCGACAATACCCTGGTCAATGCCCCCCATGGCTTACATCCATGAACCGACAATACCGCTTAACGCTAAGGGGAGGTTGCGTGGACCTCCCGAGCGACCGCCGTCACTCATCCCAATTGTACAACTGTTAACGAACCCTAAGGTTCTTACTAATGGGTAGAACCCATATCTGACATCTTGTACAAGTAACATCTGTCCCAAGGACCTTTACAAACTGGTACTCATTCCCGAAGGAAAGTTGTTCACTTTACTGTTCATAAAACTTTCTGTAAATCTTGTTCATAACTTTCATATATAATATGCCTTCGTTTATGTATATAAAATATAGTAAACGCTTGCCATAAAATATAACTTGCTTTCTGAAACATAGCTTATCATAAAATACATCTTACTTTCTGAAACATAGCTTAACATATATATCATGCCTTTGTTTATGTATATGAAAATATAGTAAACGCTTGCCAAATGATATATCTTACTTTACTGTAACATAGCTTATCATATATATCATGCCTTTGTTTATGTATATGAAAATATAGTAAACGCTTGCCAAATGATATATCTTACTTTACTGAAAACATACTAGCACATATATCATGCCTTTGTTTATGTATATGAAAATATAGTAAACGCTTGCCAAATGATATATCTTACTTTACTGAAACATAGCTTATCATATATATCATGCCTTTGTTTATGTATATGAAAATATAGTAAACGCTTGCCAAATGATATATCTTACTTTACTGAAAACATACTAGCACATATATCATGCCTTTGTTTATGTATATGAAAATATAGTAAACGCTTGCCAAATGATATATCTTACTTTACTGAAAACATACTTTTGCCTCTTTTAAACCTTTCACTAAAACATAGCTTTTCTCTTCAGTTTATAATATATAAAATATAATAAACACTTCACACTAAGTATGCACACCACCCCTAAAGAAGGCAAAAAGGGATTAGAACTCACCTGATAAGCAGTTCTGAAATACTCTTAGCTGGTTACTGCGCGTCACTAATGTCACCCACGATCTGTTATAATAAAGTCGTACTTGTAAGGTAGTGCTCCTAGATGACACTAGACATCTCTATGCTTAAACGTACTAGTTTCGATGGATTTGCATATCGAAACTAGGTAGTTTCGATGGGTCTGCACCTATCGAAACTATGTAGTTTCGATGGGTCTGCACATATCGAAACTTGTAGTTTCGATGGGTCTGCACATATCGAAACTATGTAGTTTCGATGGGTCTGCACATATCGAAACTAGGTAGTTTCGATGGGTCTGCACAGATTGTCTTCCTAAAAATCTGAAGCTTTTTCATGCGAGTCTGATCGAGTCAGTATCTCAACTTTTCTTAGATTAAAATGTTCGGTTTCCATTCTAGATGCTATACCTAAGCTCATTTTCAAGTTCCATCCGCAAAATCGTTGCCTTTTTAGCCAAAACCCGAAAATCCCAAAAACGAACTAAAACTCAGATCTAAGAGAATAGGTTACCTGAAATCGCTTCTCCTTCACAGCTAAACGGTCCAGATACGTATGCCCACAGTCCTATGAGCTCGGATTTGAAAAACGGGACTTTCTCTCTCTAGACTCTCTCTCACCTCTCTCTCTAGAATTCAGAAATGTGGATGAGAATGGGAGCTTTTGGCTGATCTTGAGGCCTATAAAGGCCCAAACCCTTCCCCTTTCGGCCCATACACCCCGGCCCAAGCCCGCTTCCTTTCTTTCTATTTAAGTTTTAATTCCTCATGAATTCTCTCGTGCTCTAAAACTCGGGATGTTACACTAGCTTCGTTTCTCTAGCGTTCGGTCCTTTATACGAGCGTTTCTTCTTAAATCGAGCCCTACGAGGAGCGGGAATCGAACTTGGATCACTGGGGATCGTCTACGGGAGCTCTGGAATGAGATTTGAGTGTTGGTTTCGTTTGTGGGAAGATAGAACTGATTGAACTCGAGCAACTATTTATAGGCTGAGAAACAGTCCCGTAGCGAACCGTTATGCTTGGGCGTAGCGGTCCGCTACCGCCCTTGCATGCGTCAGCCCTATACGTCCAATTCTGATTGGACCGAACCTAGTTTTGCGGCTAGCGGGCTGTTACCGCTGGGCGTACCGATCCGCCACCCATACGCGTGGCGAATTCTGAGAACTTTGCGGCTGGCGAACCGTTACCACCTAGTGTGGCGGTCCGCCACGAGTACACGTGTCAAGATTTGTGACCATTAGTCACCCTACACGTGGCTTAACCGGATTCATTACTTAGTCCCTACGTAGCGGACCCTTACCATGTATGGTGTGGTCCGCCACCCAAACCAATACCATAGCGGACCGTTATGGTTAACCTTAGCGGTCCGCTAAGGTCTTAAATCCTTAATTTTTTTATTTTTTAACCTTGAACTTAAGTACAATTACACTTATAGTCCCTAGGGTTTACCTTTTGTCAAATCTCGAACATTTTTGTGGCAGGTGTTACAAAATATATTAATATATATTAACTAATAAAGAAAGTATTCACAAAAGATATATATGTTATTAATAACTTTGAAATGTTCACAAAAATTAAGAATGATTTTTGTGAATATTAGAAAGTCGATTTCAACATCTATTTTGTTATTAAAGTAAATTTATAGTTACAGTTTATGTTGAGGATTTAGGGTTTAAAACCCTGATTTTTTTTTTAACTTTTGGTTTTTGTGCATCAAGAAACTCATTTGGGTATATCTTTTTTTTTTAATTTACTTTTCTATGTTATTTAAGATCTTCGGGTGTTTCTTTATTTTAATTGATGAGGTAACAATCAAATTTGATACATTTGTCATTGTAATTTAACTATCATACTAATTTTAATTTCTTTGTGATTTCAGATAACTCTGTGATTAGTTTTTTTAATTGAGAGTTTACAAAGGGCTTAAAGATGAAGAAACTCTTCTTTTTCAAGTCATCAACATCTACAAATGGAACAAACAATCCTCATGTGTGATTATGATGGTGTGATAATTAAATGTTCTTTTTTTTTAATTTTCATTTAAATAAAATAAAACATAATATTTAATTAAAAAATACATTAATTAAAATAACTAAAAAACATTATTAAAAAATACATTAATTCAAACAACTAAAAAAACATTAATTAAATTAATAAAAAAATATATAACTAAAAAACTACGGGATACCATGACGTTCTTTAATCTCCTTTAAGAGTGTCACGGGTGAAATTGTCAGTATGGATTATTATCGACCGGGTCATAGTTTAGATTATTAAATCCAATTTGCGTAATATATAATTACATACATTTATTTAAATATAAAGTTATGAAAACCATTTTCCCAATCATTCATAGCCTTAAAGAAATGTTTGTTTAAGCAGGATTTGAGATAAAGACCAATTATCTAATTTCTTTTTAATGATTATTATATTATATCTTCTTTAAGAACATTATCCACATGTACAGGCTTCCCACTTGCATAACATTTGCTTCCCATGAAAAAAATCACGGCACAGGTTCACGGCGGGGTAAAATATTTGAGGGGGCAGTGTGGGTTTTGAATCACGGCGTGATTGGGTTGTCCATCTAGGACCATGGTGTGTTTTAGAGTGGTATATCGGATGGCCTTAGTTTGTTAGCTTTATCAAAGAGATCCACTCATCAGTTGTTATATACACATAAAATATCATTCATCAAATTTGATTTTGAAACTTTTGTGCATCAACAACTCTCCATTTTGTTGTGTTTCTTATAAAATTTGATATTATTGTAAAAACGTTGACCATCAACCGGTTAATATGCACCTTATTTTGGGATATTTCAAGCAACATACACAAAAGACTGAAATATTATTTATTTGGTAAATCCATATTTCTATCAAAGTCTAAACGGAGTTGTTTTTTGTCTTTTTTTCTGTTGTTCAGGCGAGCTCTTACGCCTGAGAGGCCTGAGAGGTCGAAATGGTTTCAAGATGTTACAGCAGATGCTGCATAGAAAATAGAAAGTGCTCAAATGAGAGGCCTTCAAGGCCGAAATAGTTTCAAGATGCTATAACAGATGATGCACAGAAAATAGAAAAAATAAATTTTGCTGGAGTCGATAATGTTTCACCTGAATGCTCATTTTATTGCTCTAATAAGGTATTAGACCGATACATTAATGGTGAACAACACCAAGAATGGAGTTCTAGATTGGTCAATCCCAAAACAAGAAATCATGTTTGCCAACAAAATGAAGCATCAACATCACCAACTGATGGTGGTTTGACTCAGAAACCAAGGGCACATTCTTTTAGAGACCCGAGTTGAGAATCTTAACTCTAATTAGCGTCAAATATGATAACAAAAACCATGGTAGAAAGATAATGCCTATTTCGTAGGTTTTATTCTTTTTACAATAAGCTTCGGTTGAAACGGGTCGGTGGATTGACCCAAAACACTTTTTGTCTAAATCTTTGACGTTTTTAAGTAGTTAGTTTATTAAATATGAATATCTAGAGAATTTTGAATTGTATCTCTTTTATTATTCAACTCGTGCAATACATTAGAATTATGAATTGTATCGCTTTCATTATTCAATATGAGTATTTAAAGAATTATGAATTGTATCGATTGTCTAAAAAACAAACAAACCTTTGATAGTGACTGTCTTTGGCTTTTATTAATCGTCATTACAAAACATATATAGAGATAGTGGAAATTGATTTCTCTGGAATTTGAAAGGAATCATTTTATCTTATGGGATCAAATTAATTATTGAAATAAAAGTGTGAGTTCCAATATTAGTTCCAGATATGATCTCCGATTCTATGACACGATTACGAAGTGATATGACTTGTAATCTATTTTCATTACATAAATCAGTTTTCCTCAATATCTCTTAGTAACATTACAGCTGGAACACCCACCTTTAGTACTAACACATGGTTTGATAAACCTGATGAGTATTTAAACCTGATGAATTGTACCGCTTTCATTATTCAATATGAGTATTTAAAAAATTATGAATTGTATCGGTTGTCTAAAAAACAAACCAACCTTTGATAGTGACCGTCTTTGGCTTTTATTAATTGTCATTGCAAAACATACATCCAGATAGTGGAAATTGATTTCTCGGGAATTTGAAAGGAATCGGTTGATCTTATGGGTTCAAATTAATTATTTAAATAAAAGTGTGAGTTCCAATATTAGTTCCAGATATGATCTCCGATTCTATGACACGATTACGAAGTAATATGACCTGTAATCTATTTCCGTTACATAAATTAGCTTTCCTCAATATTTCTTAGTAACATTACAGTTGGACTGGAACACCCACCTTTAGTACTAACATATGATTTGATAAACCTGATATTTTATGGCTTGCGTAGGAGACTAAAATCTCATTAGTAACCAAACATAATAGAGGTCATTTGTTGGGTCTAGTTTGAGAATGATGTTAATCAATTAAAGCGATCACGAGAAATTTAGTTTTGCGTATGAAAATGGGTCTGAGAGTAGCTAGCGACACTCTGAGAGTCGCTAGGCTCGTTTCAGCCAGCTCCCTGAGGGTCGCTAGGCTGACCTATGCCAACTGTCTTAGATTCGCTTGGCTTGCATAAGCCGACTCTCTGAGACTCGCTAGGTTGGTTGCCGGCCGACTCTCGACGAGAATTGATAATCTGCTGATCGACTCTCTCAGGTTCCCTATATATACCTGACCATTTGCATAGCAAACTGGCCTTCTTCTTTACATTTTTCTGGTATTTTTCACTTGTTTAGCTTGCTAGAGAGGGTTTTCAGTTTATGTTTGTTCCATCACCACGGGGGAGCTCACCCGTAGTGGATGGCGGTGGTAGATCGTTGTAATCATTGCAGGAGCTTATTGTAAACATCTTAGTGGAATCATAATCAGATTCGTGAGATCTTGTTCTTAGTTTTATGTTTTTTTTTCTTGCATTTCTGTAGATTTCATCAATAACAACTGATCTATAGCTGATTTGTTGACCAGATCTTCACTAGAATCATCATAGCACCGGATACACCCCTTTGATAGGACTTCTCATCATTTATTAGTAAGTTGTGTGATTTGAAAAGCAACTAAATTTTCTCATCCAAAAGAAAAGTATTGGACTCCACTTTATTAAAGATAGTTTTATTTATATTTTAAAATGACAACATTTTCCTCTTTATAAAAGTATCTAAATACTCCACTTTACTTTATCAAAGATAGTTTTACTTTATTAAAGATATATTTATTTATATTTTAAAATGACAATATTTTCCTCTTTATAAAAGTATCTAAATCTAAATACCCCATTTTACCCCATTTTACTTTATCAGAGAATGATCATAACTAGTATTGAGCCACGCATGTTGACACGTATTAAAACCCGTGAGCTGTGGCATGTTAGTCAGTGCATTACGACGGGCTTAACAGTGAAAAAAATTAATGTCTTCCAAACTTTTATAAAAAAGGGAAACATTTACACGTTTTTTGAAACTTTATTAAAACCTTTACGTAAACCCAAACATAACCACTAAAAAGGTTTTCACGTCCGTCGTAGCGCGTTAAACGACGATATGAAAAAATTAACGTCAAAGTATTTGAAAAAAATATAAAAAAAGAAATAAAAAAAGGAATTATTTTCTTTTTTTAAATTAGGCGGACAAATAAAAGAAAGAAAAACAAGAAAAAAGTCGAACCTGCGAGTCGCCCCTAAAGGGACATGTTCTTAACCACCCGGCCATCAGCCCTATTCTTTTTAAAAGAAAATTCCAAGAAAATGTTGATATTGGTTCAAGTCCAACTATTGCTAGTGATATGGAAGAAAATGATGATATTGGTCCAAATATTCCTTCAATATCAAATACAATCGATTTGAAAGATCTTCCTTCGGATCCCTTTAATAGACCACCTATTGCTAGTGATCTGATGGTTTTTTTTATCACACTGTAACGGAAGATGATAGATTTGCAAAAGCGGATGGAATATGTGACTTTGCTCGGCTAATGGTTGAAACCGGAAAAAGATCGTTCTTTTCCTTTGGTGTATTGGATATTGAAGCTAGCATTGGTTTTACTGGTTGCAACCGCAACCGTTGAAAGATGTTTTTTTTCTAAATTGAAGCTTATCAAGATGGATTTACGCAATCGAATGGGCGAAGAGTATTTGAACAATGCTCTAGTTTGTGCGGTCGAAAGAGAAACATTTGATAAAGTAACAGAAGACGATGTAATGGCTCAATTTCAAGCTTTCAAATGCCGGAGAAGAGAAATCTATTAGGTACATGTTTTTGTTGGGTTAATTGGTTGATTAAACGGGTCACGGGTGAGCGGGTAAATGGGTCATCCATAGCTAACGGGTCATGGGAAAGAAGAAGTCTAAGTTGACCGAGTTTTGAGGAGTTGAACGGTGGACTTGGCAAATGAATGTTTGGGTTGTTACCGAAAACCAGGAGAAAGTGGGACTATTTTAGCATGTGTTTCTTTTGTTTAGTATTATATAAATAGGAGTTAGAGTAGTTATTTTGTATGGAGGTTGTATACGCAAGTTTTAATCAAAAGTTAGTTTGCTTTGTGTGCGTGAGTGTGTTTAGATCTTGGGCTGAACTAACATTTTTAGTGTGTTTATTATTGTTTTTTTAATGTAAGGTAAAAAAAATTTGTGCTACCAATAAAATTATGTTCTAGATCCGCCAGTGACACAGGTTGAATAAAATATAACGTAATATGTTAACACATACACTCGTCAAAATACGTATTTAAAAAATGTACTTTGACGTGCCAGTTATAAATTCTATTAACTTAATTTTTAAAACATTTTTTCTCAACTAGGTATTAATTGTTTTTATATAAATGATAAATATTAATTAATATTAAATTTATTTGGTTAATGATATAATAATTATCTAAAATTTAGATTTGTATTAATATTTAAAAATATATTTCTTTTAGTATGATTATTTAATAGGAGAAAGTGACACGTGTCCCTAGTTTAGTTGTTTATTATATAGTATAAATATAGATATAGATTTAGATATAAATTTGACAGAACCAATATTACTTGTGGAGGGTGATTTATCATCAGAATTCATATGAGCATGGGCGGATCTACCTTAGACCCAGGCCTACCTTTCGGTGCCCCTCAACTTTTGACGTGTAGTGAAAAAAAAATTTACCGTTTTTATGTTTCACGATATTCCTGAACGAAATTTTTGATACCCCTAGATTTTTTTTCTAGATCCGCCACTACATATGAGAATACAAGTAATTAATTTAGGAATTGTTTAATTAATACAACATTAGTTACTATCCATTTGTATACTTTAACTGAAAATCATTCAAATCTTCCAAAAATTGTTGGATCCAAGTTACCTTGATTCACTACTCGATAATCATTTTAGTAGCAATTTGTTCAGGACATACTATTAATGGGCCAGTTTGGGTTAAATAACTAATGAACTAATCTAGATGTCATTTGATCTGACCCGTTACTTAACGGGCCGTGATCCAACCCACAACCTAACTAATCTAAATAGTTGAATCTTAGACCCATGTTGAACTGCCAAAATAGGTTGATCAACTAGTTCTCTCTTATTACATATGAATTTGAAGTTTCAGAAGTGGGTTTTGTGTTTAGGCTAGAAACCATCGGACTGTATATTGATTTTAGATTTTTAGATCTAGTTTGATGATGTATTTGTGTTTAGGCAAAATTTAAAAACTACGGGCCCCGGACGGTCGCCCTCCCTGCCCCCCCTAAAGGCCGCCCCTGTGTTTGTGGTTGAACCCATCGGCTTTTAGATCTTGTTTCCATGGATTGTTCAAGCCTTTTCTATCTACTCCCCTTCTCAATCGTTTTCTTTTCTAATTGGTGTGTGTGTGTGTGTGTTTGAGCCCACCAGAGGTTATCACTGAAACTAGATAAACCAAAGATCTTATCACAATGCTTTTTATGATGGTGATGGTTATGGTTTTTAGGAAAACTAGAAATTTTGCACCACGCTCCGCGACGGGAAGCGGACCTTAAACAGTTAAGGCGGTGACATTAACGTAACTAAGCACAAAAAGAATCGTATTTAAATACATAAAATAAGTGTATGTAGTTACGGCAAGTCAGTTGTGGAGATAAAAACATAGTTAGAAGACAGTTTGATAACAGTATTGATATTTTTTAGTCGGTGCCGTTCTCATTCTTCATGGTACCGGCACATCACCTTCATTCGATATAACTCACGATACCTAAAAAACACGCTATCTTGAATACAACTCCGTTTAAAAAAAACTACCGGAACGTCAAGAAAAAAAAATAAAAAAAACAAACGTGAAAGTTATTAAGAAAAAAATAAGATTATATATACTACAGGAGGTAAACTCGTAAATTTAATAACTTAAGGGGGTCAAACTGATATTTTATAAACTTTGGGGTAAATTTTATCATTTGATTAAAGTTTAGGGGGACAATGGGTCGGTGGCCTTTTGCAAACTACAATGAGCTAACAATTTTCTCATTAGTTAAGTTATTAAGCAACAGGTGGCCTGAGTTCATGATCATGAGACGTATCGCATGTCGATTGTGGTAAATACTGCCACATTGGAATGTAACCGTAGCCCGGAAAAATGGGCATCTTGTTTGCTCCAGCCTGAAATGCAGCCGGATGTGGCGTCATAAATCCAGGTGGCGGAAGATTATTGGTCATGGACTTGACCTGCTGCTCGATTTTTGCTTTTTCCGCCTTTAAAACAAGTTTCTCTTCACGAAGCTCGTTCTTCTCTGCCTGCCGGTTTTGGTAAGTCATAAGACAAGCATTTTTAAAGATCTTTTGAAAATATTATTCAAAAAAAAAAAAAAACATTAAGCAAGTTTATTTATTATCAACCATGCGTATACGTATACGTATGCTAACCTTCAATGTTTTAGTTTCTTCAGATAATTTCTCATTCATTTCTTTGAAATCCTGTGATTCAGATTTGAGCTGTTTCAGAACCCGGATAGCATCTCCTAGAATAGCCAATTTATCAGTGGTGGCAGGCCGGTCAGGTTCCAAAGTAGAGCTTAATTCTAAGAACCTGCAAAAAAGAGTTAATAATATTTCATTAGCAAACCATGGACATGAATCATTTTATTATTGCTAAAGGATATATTGAGCATGAAAAAGACTAGAAATGCTTATTTCTTGCATTTTGGTTGTGACTAACAACCGGATATATTCTAATACTAAAATCTAAATGTGGCAAAATGGGTGAGTCGTATAACAGGTTAAAAGAAGTGACTTTGGTTAAAAGAAGTGACTTTTTGGTACGGGTGAGTGAGATTGAGTTGACCTCAAAACACTTTTTGTCCAAAAATATTTAACTTTCTAAAAATAATTAGTGTCAAGCAGATTAAACAAACTTTATTATTTTAATAAAGAAACAATGTTTTTAAATAAAATGATTTATGATGTTTTGTGCATTAGAAATATACTTTGGGTGACTTTCAACCTATTTAACTAATTTCCTTTTAAGTTGTTTCTTTGATTTGACCCATTAGAGATACAATATAACACACATCGACTCATTCATGCGTAAATGGGCCAACTTTGTCACCTCTACTAAACAGTTGGTTTTATTTATGTTCGTCTATACTTTTTAAGCACCTCAAGGAATAGACTAAATCACTGAATAAGAAAATTCAATCAAGAAAAGGGTCACCTGTTGTTCAATATTTCCCTTCTTTGCCTCTCACGGCATGCTTTATTCTCGGCCCTGGTGCATGAACTACTGCGTCCCCTGTTAAGCGAACAAACAGTAAGAACAATTTAACATTGATTGATTACAATCACAGGGAAAATGAAAAAACTTATTTTTATACACGATATTAACAAAACCCCAAAATGTGCATTGTGCAGTTGCAGATTAATGGAACTTGGAAAACGATCTCATTCTCTTCATATAAAATAAACGGGACACAATGGTTTAAAAGAGGCAATTTTAGTACATGTTTCTAACACTGCGATCATCTTGGCCATTAGTCTAGACTCTAGTCGTAAGGGTCTATTAAATCGAGACAATTTGGATCAAAACAAATATGCCAAAACTTGTAAGCGTACGACCTCTCTAGTCTCTATAACTTGTTTTTCATGTGACATTTCTTTACCTTGAAGTCAAACACACTAATCTTTAATTATTCTAACAAGCATCATAAATCAACTTAAGTCACTGCCTAAGACTCGTATGTCACCCAACCAAACAACATGCAAATTAAGACGGAATTATACAGTCCCCACAATGGTGGCTTAGCCATCATAGACATGCAGCATAAGGCAGAGGTACAGGGATCAAATCTTGGACCCATGTCCTTTGTATGCGATTTACATGATTTCCCTCTCCAATGTTGGCTATGAAAACAGTCGATGGGGGGTCCCCCTAGGGGGGTTTACCCAAAAAATGACAGAATTATACACATAATATGAGAACAACCAATGACACAGCCATCATCCATTTAGAGAGATGTTTGATTTCTTACAAAACAACCAACCAATCAATCAGAGCAACTTGAAAGGAAAGGATCAACGGTCAATGAGGTCACTCTCTTTTCATCTATCTTTCTGTATTTCGGGCCGGGTGTTACCAAACTTTTTTCAAATAAAAACAGTATATACCTTTTTCTTGAGCATTCTTTCTCCACACCCTCCTTCTCCGGTGGCGCAAGGCTAGCAAGTGAACCATCAACTTGGACTGCAGCACTGCAACAACAGAAGACCATCTTTCAATCAAAAAATCTTCATTACAACTCTATGTAAAACATTCACAACTCATCTTTTAACCCTTTCCATAAAACCATAAACATATGTATTGACCTAAACCTAACTAAGAATCTCAAGAATTAAGCATATAATCAATTGTGATTTTGCAATTTGCAAATTAGAGGGGTGTAAGTGAGCCAAGCCGGCTCGTGAGCTGCTCAAGATCGACTGGCTAAAAGCTTGAATAAAGCCTAGCTTAAACGAGCCCGAGCCTTAAAATAAGCTTACTTGATTAACGAGCCCAGGCTTCACTTATCGAGCTTGAGCTGGGTCCCGACTCCTAAGCCTAAACGAGCCTGTTATTTAACTTTCATTTAATATATTAAATATAAACTTATATATATATAATTTTGATAACAAATAACTAAATAATATTTATTATGTTATATATAAAATTATAATAAAAAATATATTGAAATATATATAAATACATATATATAATAAATATTAATTAATAAATAATAAACGAGACGAGCTTGAACTTTAGAAATAGAGCTTGAAACGAGAGAGCTCAGGCTGGTTTACACCCTAAAACAAAGAAACTACTCCTCAAGTAAACCTAACCCCCAATTTACCCTCACTCAGCAACAATTAAACCCTAGAATCCAAATTCATATTTCAGAATCACAAATCTAAATGTTTTCACGATCATACAACATTAGAACCAAACAATACTAAAATCAAATCCCAAATCTACAAACAAAAAAGAATCAGTCACCTCTGTTCACCCCAATAAAGATCAGAGGATGCGACGTCGTTTATGAGAGCGTTGTAATCAATCAGATCCCAATTAGAATCCTCGAACGGATCCATTTGATGTTGATTTCGATTGAAATCGCTAATAATGTTTAAAATGAAACCCTAGATATGAAATTTTGATTGATGGACAAAAAGATGACAATGCTATTCGGGTGTCACGTTCTACAAAAAGGATTGGTCTCTCACTCAACCGTGTTGTGCCACGTGGAAAATGTGATTTTTTTCGCCGCATAAAATTATTTTAGAGGTCTAAATTGGCCGACAGACAAAGTTACAAATTATTGAAAAAATCATAAAAGTTTTGAAGATAATATATTTTATATAGATTTTTCACCACAAGTTAGATTAATTATTATTATTAATACTATTAAATCACATTTTTTTTTTGTTTTAGAAAAATTATTTATAAATAAAAATGAGACATGACAAAATCAAATATAGTGATAAAAAAATAATTAGATTATGTATCAAATATAATGTATTAGATTGGTTTGATTTTTGTTTTAGATAACCACTTTTATTTGGTTAAAACCACCTAGTTTATAAATCGTTTAAGTGCTATATAAGTTTTTTTCTTAATGATCTTCACATCAAATAGAAACAAAAGTACAAACTCAAAAAAATATTTGTTACATTGAGAAACAATTGCTTATGAATGTTTCTCTACATGATGTAATGGTTCGGTTTCAAAAAATGAAGGCTCGCACAATATATACGGATTGAATAAATTCGTGAAATACAATATAATATGTTAACACATACACTCGTCAAAATATGTCAGGAGATTTATTAATACAAAGATTAGTATTTAAAAAAAATATTATTAAAATATAGAGATGTATTTAATAAGAGAGAGAAACATAATAAAAAATGATGAAAATGAATATAGAAGCGACACGTAAAATTGAAAAACTTTTATTTATTATATAGTATAGATTTGAATTATGATTTACTCTATCTTTCTATCATATGAACCGAAAAACCTAAAATCTAATGATAGACAGCCGAGCATCAAAAATTCTCGACACCATAAAAAAAAATTCTTTGGGATACGGAGGTGTGACAGGCAACCATATGCTGTTGTTTGTTGGTGGGTGGTGGGCACGGAACTGATGAGTAATGGATCGATGTTGTATCCAAGCAATAGAAGCAGAAATTATTCTCATTTCCAAATAATAATAGTAATAATAATTAATTTGTGATTAGAAATGAGTGATCAGGTAGAAAATAAATAGAATTTAATTTGAACTAGGATCTTTGCCCGCCACGCGTTGCGGCGTAGTCGAAACGTAGTCTAACTCGAATTCCCTCGTTCTGTAGCGTGAAATGAACGTTAAACGGTTAAGGCGGTTACAAAAGAAACATACCTACGTACATAAAAAAACATATAAGATTATGGCTAACAAATAAAAAGAAAAAAAAAGTTTTGCCTTTGACACTAACATACTAAAATACATAACAGTAACGTACGAATTTGATACGGATCAGTTTTGGAGATCGAACCATAGATTTAAAAAAATGTATTACGCCTCTCACATTACACCTAATAATTAAAATTAAAATGAATAATAAAAATAAAATAAACCTAGTAATAAAAAAAATAATGAAAAGAAAATAAAAACAAAATAATAAAGAGAAAAAACAAAAAAAAATTATTGGTGGCCGTAGGGTTGGAACTCGCGACCTACATCACCTTAAGGAAGATATAGAGAGTGGGGATGTCACTACACCAAGAGCAGGTAGTTTTTGTAATTGGGAAAAGGAACTATATAAAATTGACATAGGTGGCCAAACTTCACTAGACACCGACACTCTAAATTAAGGTTAAGTAAATTCACATGATTACAAATTTCTAGATTTCTAGAATTAATCTTAAACCATCATATTTAATAAGAAAGAAATAATAGAAAAAAAAAATTCTATATCGGTCCTCCTTATAATATATTATTTGACGTCAATACTTATGATTAACCGTATTAGAGGCAATGTTTTCAGAACCGGACCGGACGTCGAACCGGTCTCCTTACCGATCCACTGGTCGGACCGGATTTAAGAACCGGACGACGTCATAAATATTATAAAAATATATAAGTCTAAATAGCCATTAATCCTTTCAAAAACCACCAACAAGTCAATTCCAATCATTTTAAACTAACAATTACCTACGAAATAAGAAGCCAAGAGACTTAAAAAAGATTAAAAAAAAATAATAAATAGTCAAGCGGTTCAACCGGTCCGACCACCCGGTTTCCGGTCCGACCGCCGGTTCAACCGATCCGACCACCGGTTCGCTGCAGAAACGGTTCAATGTAACCGGACCGGTCAGACCACCGGTTCCTGGTCCGACCGGTCCGATCGGTCGGTCCGGTCCGGGTTTCAAAACATTGATTAGAGGTTAAATGAGTTTGGAATCGGCTGACAGTTAAATGGATTCGGGTTAAATTGATTGGAACACGACTACTTTTAGGGTCTATTTGCTATGAGTTAATGGAATAAACGAATGAATTGAATTGAATGAACAAAGAATATAAATGGATAACTACTATTCCATTATCCTGTTTGGTTACCCTATTAGAATGAAATGAATCGTTACTTCGTGTTGTTTGGTAGACAGAAAAATATTTTATAAAAATTAAATATTTTTAACTAATAAATTTATCTTACGTGTCGGGCCGTGAGACGGGTCATGGTTCGATTTATGGGTTAGGTCATTGTTCAGAGCATGGGTCGGGTCATGGTGGGTCATGGGTTAGGCATGCGACGGGCATGGGAAGGGTCATGGTTTGGGTCATGGGTCGAGCCATGGGTCGGGCCATGGTTCGGGTCATGGGGTGGGACATAGTTGGGTCATGCTTCAGTTCATGGGTCGGATTGGACGTGTTAAGGTTCGGGCCATGGGTCAGAAGGGCATGGGTTGGGTCAAGCGACTAGTCATGTGTGGGTCATTGTTCGGGTCATGGGTCGAGTCATGAGTAGGGTTATGGATCAGGTCATGGGTCGAGTCATGTGTAGGGTTATGGATCAAGTCATGAGTAGGGTTATGGTCGGGCCATGGGTTGGGTCACGAGTTGAATCATGGTTTCAATCATGGTTTCGGTCATGGGTCGAGTCGTGGGTATGAGTCGGATCATTAATTAAAATAAAATTATTCTATTTTTTGAAGGAATGAAAAAAAAAATACTCATCTCCCAAGAATGAAAATCATTAGAAGGGAAAAAAAATCATATTCCCTATGTAATGATCAATTTCATTTATATTTGTTTACCAAACATTTTTTATTTCATTTTAATGTAATAACTTATTCTATTTTATAATACATTCATGCATATCAAACATTATCTTAGTGTCAAATGAGTTAGGGATGGCCTGAGATTTTTTCAGTACTTTTAGATTTTAGAAATATTAAGGTATTACTAACCATTAAAAAGAAATGTAGGTGGTTAGTAGAATTGTGCCACCCAACCTTTCCTTTACTTTAAATATATTAAGAATGGTAATGTAAATCAAATGCATCCTTGATGCAATTGGTATACAAGCCCTTTGGTGAATCCGTAGACCTTGGTTCGAAACTGGCTTGGCCTGTTTCACTTTTTTTTATTTTTTTTTATCTTTTATTCTTCTTTTTTTATTTCCATGCCTTTTTTATTTTAGCTTCTTTTTATTCTTATTTTTTTTATTTTCATGCCTTACGTTCTTTTTGTTTAGGTTTATTTATCTTTTTTTTATGAGTTTTTACATTACGCTTTTTCGCGTTCTGCAACACCTGTGATAAATTTGTAAGTGGTTTTTTATGTATTATCGATGCTCTCACTGTAACGCGTGAGTTTACATAATGATTTTGATTTTTTTATATAAAGTTTCGAAGACGTTGATTGATTTCGCGGTTTAACGAGGCACAACGTCTAAATGTCAACATAACATAAAGGCGCAATAACTTAATCATGTTTACAACGCACCGCCAGTACAAGTCGTAACGCGTGGGGAACCGACATACTTATTTTTATTAATTTTTTGACGTAAATTTTTTTAAGGTTCAACGCCGCTGCCACAAGGCCCACAACGCGCTGATATTTAGCAAGGTTGGTGGGATTTTTTCTATTTTTTTCCTTCTCGATTTTGGTCAAATACAACTCTTTTTAAATTAAAACCACAATTTGTCTCTTAGCTCACTGGTAAGGTGACGCTTCTGCTAAACCGGACGCGGATTCGAGTCCAGGGTGTAACAAAACGTGTTTTTTTTTCTTTTACTTCTTTTATATTCGTTTTTTTTAAATTTTGTTTTTTTAATTTGTTTTTTTTTGTTTCTAACTTTTTTAGCGAATTTTTCGTTTCAATATTAACTAATATTTGCGCCGTAAATTGCGAGGCATAACACTTTTTTATCTATTTTTTGATCTCCATGACTAAGTCACTAAAATTTCATACGTTTTAGTCACATTAATTTCACCGTCAAAATGCGCGGACTTAATTTCTAGTTTTATAACATTTACAGAATCAAAAGTGAGAAAAATATTGTATTAAAGTACAATGATTTAATTCTTGTTATCACTCTACTACACTTTAGATGACTACTGAGTTACATCACTCACATGTGCAAAAAAACACTTGCTTAAAATTTATCTTTTTTTATGAGTTTTTACATTATGTTTTTTCACGTTCTGCAACACGTGTGATAAATTTGTAAGAGGTCTTTTTTAAGTATTATCAATGCTCTTACCGGAACATGTGATTTTTTTTTTGTATTAAACTACAATGATTTAATTCTTATCTACTACACTTTAGATGACTAATGAGTTACATCACTTACATGTTGTGGTGTTCAAAGTCGGATATTCGAAATTTTCGGATAGTGGATTTCACTATCCGAATCTGAATCCAAAATTTTGGATACGGATTCGTATAGTGAAACGGATATCCGAAAATAAAAAAAAATATAAATATAATATTTTTAAATTATAAAAGCAATTAAAAAGCTTAAAAACATTAAAAAATATACATATAAAAATATATAAATATAATATATCGGGTTTTGATTCAAATTTTCTTATTTTTATATAATAAAAACAATTAAAAAAATATATAAATATAATATTTCGGATATTCAGATATCCGAATTATCCGAAAATCATTATACGAATCCAAAAATTCCGATATCCGAATTTTCGAATAATTTGGGTTCGGTTTCGAATTCGAATTTTTTTGAACACCCCTATTTACATGTGCATAAAAACATTTGCTTAAAATTCAATAGATAATACGTCACCGTTTTATCTTGTTGTTGGTCAAAATGATATTTAGTCAACAAAATAAGAGTTACAAAGACAAGTCTTAATCAAATTCTCTTTCTATTAAGTTTGTTATTGCTTTATTTATTTTAACTAAATTTGTACTTAATTTTGACTTCCTTTAAAAAAAAGTTGTAATATCTTTACTAACGGTATGTCTTGGAATTTACTATTTTATTTCAAAATAATATTCAAATTGATCACCAAATACCAATGAATGCAATTTAATTTACAAGTTGTTTACATTCATGTTATCAAGGTGCATGTTTGTTTACTTTGTTTGGTGGCTACGATCATTTGGCAGCACATCAGTTCGTGGTGGAGGGTTTCTCAAATTATTTTTTTTTTGAGATTTATTGGATCTTCATCCTTCTATCAGGCTGCCCGAGATGGTTAAAGAGGCTTTTCATGGCATAATTGTTGCGTGTTGGTGTTTGTGGAAAGCTAGGAATGCTAAACGGTTTTATGGTTAAGGTGAAAGATATTATAGAAGAGATTAAATCATATGTGGATTTTCTTTATGATACGCAATTCTAAATAAATCGGTTATCATACAATCAAGAGTTAATCAAACATATATTTAATTATATCCTACAAAAAAAAATTAAAGTATCTTCTCGTAATAATCTCTTCTTTTCCATAACTTAACATGTCAAAAAGGTTTGTTCTTCCGAATAATATATTTCTCATGTTAAGCCAATGATTAATAAAAAAAATACATTTTATTGTTAAATTTGCAATGTTAAGTCACGTGGATGGCATATGGGATAATTTTCCATAAAAAACTAACTGATATTAACATCAGGGGCTAAAGACGTAACCATGTCACAAACATTTGATAAGTTTATAATTTTTAAAATATGAGAACCAAACGTGCAATTTAATTAAACCAGAGTAGCCATTTGTACAAGTACCTTATAAACCTTTTTAATTAACCAATTGAATCCTTGGATGCCTATATTTGAACGAAAGCTTTTAATGGTCGCTTTTTTAATTTGAAGGATATTTGAGTACGATCTTTCAATAGTCTAAACATGCTCCAGCTGCTTCAATTTGACCAACGTTAAATATGACGTCATGTGACGTTAAAATATTGTAACAGATTAATCAAATTAGCACCAAGTATTATTAACAATTGTCTTCCAAACTTTAATCGTTAACATTTGAATTCTTTTAGAAAGACAACTAAAATGACATAAATATTGAATTATATATAAAACTAGCTTTAACCTCATGTGTTACATGGGGTGAAACGTTAACATTATATTGATAACTATATTAACACCTTTTTTATACAAATTTGATATTGTATTAGTAACTTTTTATTTTGTTAAATGTTAAAATTATATGGATAATAGTAATCACAACATTAAAAAAAATACATGAAAATACATTTCATAAGTGGTATATTTTTACAATACATTAAATTACATGTCAAATAAAACCTTACAATGATGATTTACAAATTTGAAAATACTTCATTGTATACAACATTTGAAAATTTGACGTGATATTGGTATCTTTTCAATGTTTAATACCATAAATGCAACAAAGAATAGAGTTTATTTTTCCTCAATGACTGAAATAACAAAATAAGCAAAACCGTTCAAAAAATAGGGCACAAACGGTGCGAACCAGATTGAAGCCAGTAGGGATTCAAAGAAATCGAAAATAATCAAATTGGTCAACGATTTTCTTACATACATTGTTTCTCCATTTTATTAGTTTTTTGAACTCTATCAGCTTTTTTGTATAAACTTTAACCTTGATGTTGTAACATATTTACAAATGCTTAAGTTGTAATTAAATTTACGTATCAAAATTAAGTTACTTTTTTTTAAAATCTCGTATTTTATACGGAAAATCTAGCTAAACATTTAATATTTAATCTCTCATTTAAAAAAAATTAATTTCAACAATATATCGTCTTTTAAATTCAAAATTTTAAATTCCAAAATTTAAAAATCACACTTCTTAATATATCGACATAATTTATATTTAAAATTCTAAAATTAAATATGAAAATAATTAAAACTAATAAATTAGAATTGAAGCCAAACATATAATACACTTCTAAAAATAAATATTTATAAGTTTCTTAATTTTAATTAAAAACTAACTATTAAAATTTAAAATCAAAATAAAAAATTATAAGTATTAAACTTAATTAAAAAACTACTAATTAAATATTAGTAAACTTTATTTTAACACATATTTATTAAAATACAAAAGTAGTCTTTTTCAAATCTTCTATTTTTTAATTCTTGATTTTTCACTTTTGATGATAATTTAAAAATAAATTTGGGTCAATGGTAATAATAATGAATTAATTTTGTAAAATGTTTATTTATGTAATTTTTCAAAACAGTTAAGCAAAGTATGTAAAGATTTAATAGTGGATGTAAATGTGGTTTTAGGGAGAAAAAAGTTGTGAGGATGAATATGATAATGACTAATGACAAAATTTAGTTTTTTTATTAGAATATATATGTTATATTTAATTCATTCGATTTTAATGTTAAATTTTGTTGATGGTGAGAAGTAGTACTATAAATTATTAAATTTGATGAATATGTGGAGCTTAATGTCAGGACCAAATATTCGATGATCGTTTTGCTATGTTTGTCCTTGAATGCTTGGGTTTGCTGGCTAGTCCGGACTTCATCGGCGACAGCCATACTGGGATAGAAAACGTGAACATGCCTAGGTGTGTTGGTACATCGAAAGCATCACTAGTCGTGAGTTGTTGCCGCTCGCCTGATGAGTCCAAGGCAGGACGAAACCAGTAGACCCTATCATAAGCGGGACGGATTGACTGGCCTTGGGGCAACCCAGGGCGCCACACGGGGCCTCGAGAGATGACCCCTTAACAAAGTGGTATCAGAGCAGGTCGACCCTCGGATACTTTGGAACGTGACTTATCCCAGATGTGCGTTTACTGGACGAGTATGATTATGCAATGGTGGTGGGAGAAGGCCAAATGGGGAGCGCTTTGGCGATGGTCTTTGTACGCCGCGAGTATGAGATCGTGAGTGCCGCGCTAGTCCAGTTAACATTGAAGCCCGTCGTGATCAAGTTCAGCAACTGCGGTCTAGCAGAGCCGCAAAATGAAGATGGACGTCTGCTACAACATCCATGTCCCCATATTGGAAACTAGGTGAACATCGGCGCCACTTAAATTAATCTGATGCACTTAACTGAATGGTCAAGACGAAGATCTTTGTTGCTGAACTACCGGGTGTCCTTCTTACCAAAGTGAATCATGCTCAATCATAAGGGTGAATCATTGTCCTACGGCTACAAGCAAGTATGGGATTGCTGGCATGCACGAGGACGTGAAATGGTGGTGGGAGAGTGTCACTGACCAAATATTCGATGATCGTTTTGTTATGTTTGTACTTGAATGCTTGGGTTTGCTGGTTAGTCCGAACTTCATCGGGGACGGCCACAGTGGGATAGACAACGTGAACATGCCTAGGTGTATTGGTACACCGAAAGCATCACTGGTCGCGAGTTGTTGCCGCTCGCCTGATGAGTCCAAGGCAGGACGAAACCAGTAGACCCTATCATAAAGCGGGACGGATTGGCTGGCCCTAGAGCAACCCAGAGCGCCACACGGGGCCTCGAGAGATGACCCCGTGACATTACGCTTGAGTTAAGATGAAACTTAAACATATACTCGAGTGTTTGATAATTCTTTTTTCTTTTATGTGGCCTTGAGTTTGGCTCAAGAAATATTAAAGTTCAAGTCAAAAGTCTGAATAACTTAAACATACTTATTAAAACGATGTCTAATGAAAACAAGTTTGAATTACAATCTGATATTAAGTACAATACATTTTACAATATCAAGGGAACGTGTATTCTTCAATAAAAAAAAGTACAATACATATGACAGTGTCAACGCATACACATGTCATAAACAACTCAATCAAGATGAAAATCTTGAACTTGATAAGATTTAACCTGATCAAGATTAAACAACTCTACAAGTGTCTGACTTATTTATTAACTGACAAAAATCTGAATTATAAATAATTCTAAAAAAATATAGCTATATTACTATGGTATTATTTGAACTTTTAACAACCAACATTAAACTATCTATGTTTTTCATCATAAAATTATGTATTATGAAAAATACTAAAATGATGTGTTTTGTTGAATGTTATGTGTTTAGGGCAATTTGCATAATATTATTGTGTGTTGTTGCAACATATAGCGTGTACATGATATAGAGTTGATTAATCTTAAAAGGTGTATAATTTACAACCTTTAGTTGTAATATGTGATTTGGCATATGGTTAAATTAAAGTGTTTATTTAGGAAATATGTATCTATGCTTGGACATTAATCACTATCTATGCTTGGACATTAATCACATTATTGTTATTTAAAGTTTGAAAGTTTAAAACTTAGATGTTTACGGCAAGATCATCAATAACCAAGAAGGGTCCACGGACCTCTACGTCATAGCTATCCGGAAATTGTCCCACGAACAACAATAATTTTCAGTTCCACTGACCTCTTCTTTCTATATCCTTTCCTCTTACATAAATGATGTCTATGACCACAAACATTTCACACATTCTCCCCTCGTCATGTATGCAATGTCCATCCCTCTCCTCCCATTGTCTTTCGTTTAGGCGTTCATCGCTCCTCACATGTGCATTTTAGAAGCTCTAAGATCTAAACATTAATGTTAATAAAATTAAAATGAGGTAACTTAACATAATAGTAACCAAATTTCTTATATATTCTATTTTAGTCTCTCAAATTTTCTTTGTCTTATTTTAGTCTCTCAAGTTTTCTTATCTGTTCCATTTAGTCATTCAAACTTTTTTTGTCTCATTTTAGTTACTCAAGTTTCACATGTTGTTCTAATCTTGCGAAATTATCATGTTACGAGTTACTTTTTATTTTGGATGTCATTTTATGGATATGGTGAAAATGAAATCCAAAAGGGGTGAACCAACATTTTCACCATATTCATAAAACAAAATAAAAAAAAAGTAACATGTTAACTTCGTAATTACGCAATATTAGAACAAATATGAAACTTGAGTAACTAAAATGAGACAAAAAAAAGTTGAGTTGCTAAAATGAAACAAATGAGAATTTTGAGTGACTTAAACGAAATATATGAGAAACTTAATTACTATTCTGTAAAGTTTTCTTAATTAAAATATACAAACATATTTTATTTTTTAATATTATTCTTCATTAAGTATTTAAATATCATTATTAAATTTTATTTATGAAAGTATGACCAATGTACACCTTCCCAATACAAAAAGGTTAAATAAGCAAGACATTTCAAATGATAAAAAAAAATTGTGTATTTTAAACACTAATATTATACATATTATTTCGAAGCTTCCCTCCTCTAGTCTTCTTAACGGTATTTAAGGAAGCCAATGAGACCAACTAATCAAACTCAATGGATTCTTCTCCTACCAACCACTCACCGGAAACATCCATCGGCTCTTCGCCGGAATTCCTTCCGTTCAATGAAAACGACTCAGAAGAAATGCTTCTTTTCGGCATCCTAACAAACGGTTTCGACACCACATCTTCCCACCAACTTACCTCAAAATCTTCGAAAACACCCGCCAAAATCACCTCGTTCAGAGGCGTTAGACAGCGGCCGTGGGGGAAGTTCGCGGCGGAGATAAGGGACTCGACGAGGAACGGGGTGAGGGTGTGGTTGGGTACGTTTGATAGTGCGGAAGCAGCTGCTTTGGCTTATGATCAAGCGGCTTTATCGATGAGAGGTTCCTCGGCGGTTTTGAATTTTCCGGTGGATAGGGTGAGGGAGTCTTTGCGTGAGATGATGGCGGTGGTGGACGACGGTGGTTCTCCGGCAATGGCGGTGAAGAAGAGGCATTCAATGAGGATGAGAGGTGGTGGTAAGAAGAGTAGAAAGGGAGAAAAGGTGGAAAATTTGGTGGTGTTTGAGGATTTAGGGGTTGACTATTTGGAAGAATTGTTGACTTCATCAATAGAAAACAAGAGTTAAAAAGTTAAAAGTTAAAACTCTTGTATTTTTGTTTGTTTTTCTTTATACTTTCTTGTAAAAAAAAGAAATTTTATTAGTGGAAACCCTAAGATTGTTATAGAGTACACACAATATGATTTTTGTGCATAATTTTATTTGTGGTTTCATCTATTTGTATTTTTTTTGGTTAATGTTCTTTATTAATCCTGTAACTTTTTATCATAAAAAGTTTCTAACTTGTTTTACCATAAAATGTTTCAGTCAAATATAGTAAACCACTTAACAATAAACAACCACGTATACTAAACAATCAAACAATAAACAAAACACGATAAATAAACAAGCAATAAGCACCAAAAAATTTAAACATTAATACCACAAGTTTTTATACATCAAAAGATTAAAACAATAAAGTACACAAGCTAGTAATACTACCAAGTTCTATTGAGTTGGATCAAGTTTGTTGATGATCCTGGCCACATAAAAGAAAGCGGACCGCCTCATGGTCTTGAATGCTTGCTACTCCACCAGCCTCCGGAAGCACAAAACTAAAGGTAGATAAAAGCTCCAAAGTAATCTCCCGATAGGCCAAAGGGTCACCCATGTAAAACAATAGACTC
This sequence comes from Smallanthus sonchifolius, assembly GCA_023525975.1. Classification (NCBI taxonomy): domain Eukaryota; kingdom Viridiplantae; phylum Streptophyta; class Magnoliopsida; order Asterales; family Asteraceae; genus Smallanthus; species Smallanthus sonchifolius. The sequence goes on from CM042042.1 coordinate 2,698,157, forward strand.
CAAAGGGTGGCGTCCCCGATAATAGCCTCTGCGCGCTCTCGGTGCTTGACCGCCTCTAAAAATTCCCAGTCGATGGATCTCGGTGACGCTATCCTCATCCCGAGATACCTCTGAAGTCGGTCACGATAAAAAAAACTCTCATATATATATCTCCGTACTAAATAAGCTCGTTTAGAAGTTCTTGACGGAAGTAGTAGCGGATGCAATGCTTTAGCATGGAGGGGCTACCCGCTAGTATTGGTCCATCAATGAAAATGTGGTTCTTATTTTTATCGTTTATGCTTAGATTAAGGTTCGTGAAACATGATTATATGTTTGTGGGGACATAGTTTTGTGTCTATGAGGGCCCAAGTGGCAATAACTCACCCCTAACACATAATATACTTTCAAAATTCAATTTTTTATTTTTCTTAACAAAATTGATAGATAATTTTACATTTTTCAAAACAACCATATTTTAGGATTAGTTTTAAATAGCTTTTAATATTTTGTTAGTTTCTATGTTTTAAAAAATGAACTTAATAACTTGTATTGATTACTAATTATATATCAACACGTGTTTATCCTTTTTACGTTTATTACATTTGGTTTCCTAGCTACGGAGGCAGTATAATTTCTGAACATCGTTCAACGGGTCGTACACAGTAAATTTTCGGTCTTTAATACCCAAAGCTTTGTTTTTAGTAGGATCGTTTTTGTTATCCGAAAAGGGGTTGCGGAGCAACTTGTTACCCGTTTACCTGCCACTTTATTATAATTGTCATTCATTTCACGTTTGGTCATGATTAAATACCAATTAAGGTAAAAAAATCATGTTTATTTTATGATTTGTTTTCTCTGACTCGACCCGTTTTACCCAGCTCAAATTTGTCCACCCCGTAAGAAAAATTCCTGAATCTGTCACTGGACAGAAGAACAACCACTGGTCTTCACCATAACCTAGAGCAACAACTACAGATCGAATTCCACGATTTTCATCCGGGTTAAACATCTTGCACACGAGACACTTATGAATGAAATATGGATGGAATTGGTTTTTTATACATGTTAAAGAGATAACTATTTTGAGAATTAACGAATGAACCATGTATAGAAGACTTTTCTTGTATCTCCTTGAAATTAAGCCTCTTGAGTCTTGTTTATGATGAGTTTGAACAACTACGTTTCAGGCTCTTGGCTGTTTTGAACGGATACTAGAAGTTTACGAATGAACTATGTCTAGCAAGCTCTTGGCTTTTTTATTTTTTCTTCTTTAAATATGGACGCTCACGAGTGTTTGTTTGAACTATAGGCTCTTCAAGGTTTGTTTTGTTTGGGTGCATCATTTATTTTATCTTCTTCAACCATGTTCTTTTCACACATGTTGGTTGAGCTTTAATCTCTTGTGCCACCACATCAAATTCTTCATCAATATCTATATCGTCATATTAGTGAAGAAATAACGGTTAGAAATCAAGCTTCCGTCAGAAGATATCTATCAAATCCAATGGAATGGGTTGACCTACATGCAAATAATTTGAAAGAATACAAGCCATGACAAACCACAACTTCTGCATAAATGACAACCACACGAGGAATGCGACTTTATAAGATCATTTAACTGATAAAGCTCTCAAGATATTAGATCTAGAGCTTCAATAGAAACATTTCATCGTAAAAAGTTAAACAGTGATATCTTGTGTTGATTGTATATTTTAACTCTGCTTCTTTGAAAGGTTTCATTTATTTGTGATTTATGCTCTGTTACAATTTTATCTGTAATATCCACTAGTCTATCTAGAGTAGAGTTAGCGGTATTCATGTGTAACTTTAAACGTGAATGTTGGCTTTCTTCTGTGTTTATTGTTTGATTTTTAAAATTAAGCTTTTTATCGATCTAAACAGACACAATCACACAAACAGTTCTTTATACTTTTTCGGCCATAGTCTATTTAAGTAATCAAGAACTACTAAAAAATAATTTCAAAAAAATATATAAAAAATGGTTTTCCTATATTGGTTATATGAGACCTCTAAGGCACTCAAAGAATATCCAAATATTCAACTCTGATTATATTTAGCGCTCTCCCCAAATTAAATGATTATCTATGCCACGATCACTTTTACTCTTGACAATGAATGACTTGTATATGTAACACGTAGCTAGCAGTCGGTCCTCTTCACCACTGCCCAGATGGACCTCCATTTTCAACATTCTCCCACCTCTCCACCGGAAAACACCATCTCCGCCGGCGAAAACGTCCTCGACGAAGCAATAGCAAACGAAACAAGCAGTCTCTCTCTTAATAACCAACCTCTTATCACCTTCACCGAAAACTCGTCCGCGACATACTTATCCTCTCAAAACCCCTGCCTCGATTTCTTCTTCCACGTCGTACCTGACACGCCACCGGAAGACCTGCTCAACCGGCTAGATCTAGCATGGAATCACAATCCTCTCACCACGCTTAAACTAATCTGCAATCTCAGAGCCGTACGCGGAAACGGAAAATCGGACAAACAGAGCTTCTACACCGCGGCGATCTGGCTCCATAAACACCATCCGAAAACCCTAGCTTCGAATATTCCGATTCTAGTCGAGTTCGGATACTTCAAGGACTTGTTAGAGATCCTATACAGGCTCATCGAAGGTCCTGATGTACGAAGGAATGCGAAATCGGAATGGATCTCGAAGAAATCGGCGAAGGGAAAAGGTTTGGCGCGAAAGATGTATTTCCTTTCGAAGAAGAAGAAGAACAATTGCGATGAGGACATGAAAGCTAAATTGAGAGCAAGAGTGCCTCGAGAGCAACGGATTCAGGCAAATAGGGCACACATGAAGATAGAGAAAGAGAGAGCAAAAGCATCAAGAAGAGAGAAAGAATCCGCCATGGCTGAGAAGGCACGTGACAGATACAGTTCAGATCCGGATTACAGATCTTTGCACGATCAGGTATCGTTGTTCTTCGCTGATTGTTTGAGATCTGATATTCAAATGTTGAATTCTGGTGATTATATGAAAATTAGTTTAGCTGCGAAATGGTGCCCTAGTGTTGATTCTTCGTATGATAAGGCCACACTGATTTGTGAATCGATTGCTAGATTAGTTTACCCTAGAAATTCCGATCCTGAACTCGACGAATTAGGTGATGTTAGTTACTTGTTTAGAGTTAAAAACCTGTTGAGGAAACAGATTCTTGTTCCTCTTCACAATGCGTTGAAATTACCGGAACTTTACATGAGTGCGAAGCAATGGAGCGCGATTTCATACGATAGAGTAGCGTCCATAGCCATGAAAAACTACACCGATATATTCCTGCATCGCGACAATGAGCGGTTTCGTAGCTATCTAGAAAACGTGAAGGCCGGTGATGCGAAGATTGCTGCAGGAGCTTTGCTGCCTCACGAGATTATTGGTGGTTTGAACCGCGGGAGTGGCGTGGCCATTGTAGCTGAGCTTCAATGGAAAAGAATGGTGTATGATTTGTTGAAGAAGGGTAAATTAACCAACTGCATTGCGGTGTGTGATGTTTCTGGTAGCATGAGTGGGACGCCAATGGAGGTGTCAGTGGCGATTGGGTTGTTGGTTTCAGAACTTAGTGCAGAGCCATGGAAAGGTCATGTGATCACATTCAGTAATTCACCGGAGCTCCATCTCATTGAAGGGCGTGATCTACGATCTAAAACAGAGTTCATACGCAACATGAATGCAGGGTTGAACACGAATTTTCAAAAGGTGTTTGATAAATTGTTGGAGGTTGGTGTGAATGGGAAGTTGAGCGAAGATGATATGGTGAAAAGGGTGTTTGTGTTTAGTTATATGGAGTTTGATCAAGCTTCTTCGGATCCATGGGAGACTGATTATGAAGCGATCGAGAGGAAGTTTAAAGGCTGCGGGTATGAGAGAGTGCCGGAGATTGTGTTTTGGAATCTTAGAGATTCGTCTTCGACTCCGGTGACTTGTAACCAGAAGGGGGTGGCTCTGCTTAGTGGGTTTTCAAAGAATTTGTTGACTTTGTTTCTGGAAGAAGGTGGTGTGATCAAACAGGAGGATATACCCAATGTGACTGGTGCTGTTAAAGGGGATTTGAATCCTGAAGATGTTATGGAAGCTGCTATATCTGGAGAACTGTATCAGAAACTAGTTGTGTATGATTGATGCATCACTCCATGGGCTACTTGGTAAGTTTAAATATCCAGTGATATATAAATCTTTAATTTTAGGACTACCGATTAACATAAATCTATAAATATATAAATCTATATATATAGTTTACTTTAGGTTTTATTTTTATACTTGTATATAAATTTTGTTTATAAATTTTGTTGTAAACCGAGCTGTATCTTATATAATAATGTATTTTAGAAATATATATATTAAATTTCAGCAACTCAATAACTTTGTAGACGTAGTTTTTATCAATATAAAAAAATTATGTCAATGGAATATTAGAATAATTTAATTGAGATATTTCTTATATTTTATGTCAATTTACGTTTATAGATTTAAGTTTTAAGTGAAATTATGTTGATATATTAAATAGTTACCCGTGTATTACACGGGTTGAATACATAAAACAATGTGAAATGAAAAACCGTGTACATAATTCATAAATCTCTAAATATAATTTAAAATATATAGTGTATTACAGGGGTTGAATACAGATACAATGAAAAATGAAACAACGTGTACATAATCAGTAAATATTTATTTGTAAACATGGCTGTCATTGCATTCAAGTGCCCATCAATCAAAGTGATATCTCAGTGTCCAGGAGGATCACAACATGGATAAAATCTCTATTTATGAGTCTGGACTCAAGGAAGTGGTGAAAAAATGTTGGGGTAAAATGAAATGGAGATAAATGTTGCAGTTGCAGATATAGTTTTTGTGTCTGTAAATACTCCTACCAAAACTTCAGGTCTAGAAGCTGGAAAAGCAGCTGACTGGGAGAGTGTTGCGCGTATGATAGCGGATGTATCCAAATCTTAAAAAAATTGTAGTTGTACCATAAAAAAAAAAATAGTTAAAAACTTATAAATTTACTTGTTTTTTTCTATTATAACGTTCTTTCTTTTCTGCCTGATGTACAAGTGCTTCTATGCTTCTCAACTTTGGTGTACTTTCATTTGACTTTTCTTAGTTGTATTTATGACTCAACAAAAGATAATATTCAGATATTTTATTACTTAATTTCGTGTATTACACGGGTTAAATAAATAAAATATTAAATATTTAGTAATAAAAATTTTATATTTTTAAAAACCCGAACCGGTATATTACATCGATTGAATAAAATATAATGTAATTTGTTAACAAACACATTTGTCAAAATATGTTTAAAAAAATGTAATTTGTCTTGACAGTTATAAGGTCTGTTAAGTTAGTTTGTTTTCAATTGAGTATTAATTTTTTAATTTAATTGATAAATGTTAGTTCATATTAAGTTTATTTTATTGATAATATAATAACTATTTATAATTAAATAATAAGTATTCATAATTAGATTTATTAATATAAATATTATTATTTAATAGGTGAGAGAAATAAAAAATCTAATATTTAATAGGAGAGAGATGCGAAAAAATAAAGATGAGAAGTAACCAGAGAGTGACACGTATTGGCAAGGTATGTCACCCTTTACTTTCAAATATTGCACTTTTAGTCTCTTCACTTTATAAAAAGTTGCAAAATGTCATTTTACCCCCTTCGAGTTTCTAAAGTTTCTGGTTTATCCATATACGTTTTTACTTAAAAAAAACTAGTTCAAAATTATTGAGGAAGGCAAGAAAAAACAGATTCATTAGTTCTCTTACATTTTACGAAAAAAGAGTGACAAAATCAAATTAATTGGCACAAAACCTTTTCCATATCAAATTGGTTGTACCATTTGTATGTTCAATGGTACTAGTTATATAAAATTAACCAAAAAATAGTAGATATAAGAAATTTCTATTAAAAATACATTAAATATATAAACCGGTATACATAATACATATAAGAAATAGCTTGTTTTCGGTTTCATGTCTAGTTTTTAGCTTCTTGCTAAATTCTATTTATTTCTAGTTTTGCTATTCAAAAAGGGGCTGCGTCGTAGCTTGTTGCCCGTTTACCTGTCACTTTATTGTAATCGTGCGACTCAACTTGTTGCCCGTTTATCTTCCACTTTATTGTAATCGTCCTTATCTATTCTATTTTAGTTTGATGAAAAAAAGAGTTTTTTTACATATTTCCTCCTCCTAAGCTTCTTAATAACATATATACATAACGATAAAAATCGATTACATATTCACCCGATCCTTACACAATTGCCTATTTACCCTTTTATGTTTTTGAAATCTAATAATCCAGTGATGGTGAGAATACAAATTTTGTACTTACCAAACAACAAATATGCCTACTTATTATTAAACGAAAGTTGTTTTCTAGTGTTTGGCTGTAGGGATGAGCTTTTGGTACCCAGTACCCGTACCGGTACCGAAAAATAAAAACGGGTACCGGGACTTAATTTTCTCTGATTTCGGTATCGGTACAAACGGGTACCTGTACCTGTACTTTACCGAAAAGTACCCTTTTAATTGAGATATTAAATTCAAGGCAATGTCGTGAGTTGGGAATAGAATCGGTTAGTTCATCCAATCAAATTGTCATTTATGTTATTCTGTATTTCATTTAATTTTATTATCTTATATATTAATTGATTAAAAAAATTGAAATTGGGGATATATTTAGGAAGATGATATATGTAAATAGTATTTTAATTGGTTTATTAAGGGTAAAATAGTAATTCAATAAGTTATTTTAAATGAATTGGGTAAATATGTAATATATAGGCTTTAGGAAGGAGAAATATGTAATTAAAATTAGCGGTTGAGTAAATATGTAAAAAATGAACTTAGGAAAAGGATATATGTAAATGAAAAAAAAAACCCGAGAATATCCCACAAAAGCATTATGTTTCTCATTTTTTTTTGAAAGACAAATTTCTTTATTCCTATGAGAGTGAGACTTGAACTCATGACCTACTCAATCCTTAGTGTTCGTAGAGGATTTTCCTCTACTTACCAACCCCATTGGCATTCTGTTTCTCATACCAATTAAATCATGTCTTTTTGACTTCATCTTTCTCATATCGCCCTTTTTCTGTAAAAAAAACAGTCTATAAATATTGAAAAAACAAGATTTATATGGAGTAAAACCAAAAAGTCGGGTGATAATTTAATGCTTTGGAACTTGAAGAAACTTTTCAATTTCCCTAATAAGCCAGAACGTCAAAACCTGTAAGTTTTGGTGTTAGCTTTATATATTATAAACTCGAACCCTGTGTTCTTCGTGTAATTGACAATATGAGCCTCTCTTTCAAAATCACTCCGCTTGCAAGCAATCATATAACGCTGGAGGTAACAAAGCCACAAGCTTTCGACAAAGTAAGTACAAAAATTCATTACAAGGATAATATCTATGTTCAAGACCAGCATTTTAGGATCAACAAAAACAAGCAAATAGAATGTTGTAGCCATAAGTTGTGTGTTCAGAAGCTAGTAATAGGAAATACTTGGATCCGTGTTGTCGCTACATACAATCAAAACTTCAGCTTTAGTGTTCAAAGCTCTGCTGACATTGATGATCTGAAACTAGATTTATCAGCCGATCGTTCTACCTTGGAGCTGTTGATTTGCGTAAGCGAGCCCTATTGTTCTTCCGAATCATCAGAACATGATGGTTGATTTGCATGCATGTTTTGTATGTATTTTGAGTCGGGGTCTCTCTGGGTCAGCCTCGATAGAGGTAATGTTTGCACTCATTCCACCATCCTCAGGCCCTACACTTTAAGTGATATTTTACTGAGTATGTTTGTTTACTCATATTTGTTATAATCGCTGTCTTTAATATTTTTACTTTTGTTTTCATGTTTAATTTGTATTTCCTGCTGTAAAAGCTTCAGCTTTTTGTCCATCTATCGATCATGGAACAAGACGGTTGATTTTTGATCTATTTACATTTATGATTTACGTTATCTTTTTTCTTTTTTTTGGTTCTTATTTTTTTTTAAGCAATCAGTCCAACATCAAGTTCAACAACATAATTTAATTATTATTATAATTAAATTTTAAGGTTTTTATGCATCTTTTTTTTTGAACGACCAACGAATACTATAAGCCCGGTCACCTGGGTAAACTCATTGGTGAAAGGGCACTCTCGTCTGTGAATGCAGACAACGCTGGTGACCCGGCTCGCTCACCATTCCGGGGGAACCCACTATTTGAAGGACCACTGTGATAAAACCGCCCATCTGAACATATTGCACGAAGTGAGACTTGAACCCATGACCATCTCATTGGAAGGCCATGAGGGTGCCTCCTTCCAAATAATTTGATCCGGGGCTTATTTTTCACTTGTAACTTTTAAAATAGTGTGTTTGAATATTCATAATATACTGTTGTGACGTGTTTATTTTCATCTATCTTTTGATATAAGTTTTATTCAAAGTAGAGTGTGGTCAAATATAACATATTTTTACTTTTTAGTTTCAAGTCCGTGTTTCTTAACGCTAATTTTCACAACAACGTAATGTTTTCCTAAATTCCAAATACACTGTTGCAACTTTTTTTTGTTTATCTACATTTGTGTATAAACGAACCGTTGCAACACGTGAATATTCACTAGTTTGACATGAAATGGTAAAAAAGAATACATTACGTTTGTACAATAATATAAAGCCATATTGGGATTGGTGGTAAGTGGTAGAGGCAAAAACCTTTTAGAACACCAATGCTTGCGGGGTTATGAGTTCAAGTTTCACTCCTACATGATTAAAGAAATTTACGTTTAAAAAAAATTTGTTTGTACATTATAACGAAGCTTAAGAAAAGAACCATAATAAATGACCGGATCAAGATAAATAATTTTCAAAGAACCAAAATTTTCTAGTAATTAATTTGTGTAAAAGTTTAGAAAGGAAGGAAAAAAATGTCCTTTTATATCCTAAATGCTTGAATTAACTATGACTTGGGAAATGATAAGTAGCTGGTGTAAAATCTTTCTCGCCAACACTGTAAGAGACTTACTTGAAATACACAAAACTACTACAACAAATGAAGTTCAAAAGAAAATGTTACATAGTATCGTCCGCGTTGGTGCATTTGGCAAGCTAGAAACAAGACCATTTTTCCAAATGTGGAGAGCCTATTCGAAGACATCAAATCGCTAGGATTCCTATGGATAAAAAATAGATTAAGACAAAACTCTCTATAATGAAAAGATCGGTGTAGTTTTAATATAGCCTAAAAGTATATAGAGTAAAATATAATTGTCTTTTTGTAATGTTTGTGGGTGATAAAAAAGAAAGCTAGCCATATGCATAGTTTTTTTTAGAACGGCATTTCGGTTAGGATGTCGCTAATCTTACCTATCCCAGAGTTCAAGTCTTGTCACATAGGGTGTTCTTGAAATTATGAAGTACACCTTGTAAAGATTGAATTTGAGACCTTCATAGGAGGAAAGCGTTATGACAAAATCCCATGACCACCCGACCAAAGGCCTTATGGTGTTCATTCTTGGGTTGGAAACTTGCATCAAAAATTGAACCAGACAAAATTCAAAAATAAAAACCAAACCGAATTCTTATTTGGTTATAAACCGTAACAGAATAACCAATTCAGTTTTCAGTTTTATAAAATCCTGAATTCGTTTAACCGAGTAACCCTTACCGAATCGAATCCTTATTCGGTTCAATTTCTGGTTACGACCGTATAATATCTTAATCTGAATAACCTGAAAACTAAACCAATGAATAACCCTAGTTCCAATGTTAATTAAGTCATGAATCAGGTGTTAGAATACATCAACTCAATTTAATAAATTGGTTTAAATTTAAATATTGTGTTCTTATGAAATGTATTTGGTCATTTACATCAACCAAAACCCAAAAGTCGGGTTACTTCTTTTCCACAATTTAATGCTTTGAAAGTTTTGGAACTTGAAGAAACTCTCATCAATTCACCCAAAGAAGTCTTGGTGTTGACCTGAATTCATCTATATCAACTCAAAACCCTTTTCTTCAAATCCACTTACCACATACAATATCTGATCTTCCTTTAACTTACAATATGAGTGTCTCTTTCAAATTTAAACTAATAGCGAGGGGCACGATAATACTGTTGGTCATAGAACCTCGAAACTTCTACCATGTGATCATTATCCTCCATCCTATCAACTTCATCCATAGCTTCATCTTCTTCAAGTTCATTTTCATTAAGTTCATGATCAACCCAATCTTCATTAACCTCACCACCCTCCTGGTTAATATCAACAGGTTCTTGATCAGCCTGCATAGGCTCTTGGTCATCTCTCCACTCTAAAGCTAGTTGTTTAGAAGGCTGAGGCTCAACTAACTCTTCAATTCCAACATGTGAGTTCTTAATAGAAGATTTCAAATGATACCCGATGCCTAATCTCGATGACCATTGCTCAGTAAACAATTCAATAACTTTAAACCTAGGCACATATTGCAACAACGAAATGGTATCTTGATCACTACCAAGTGGTCTAAAACCAAAATTCAAGTCCATTTCAGGAATTAAGAAATGATAGAACATTATATTTTTCTTTGGATATCCTATCTCATGGATCATAGCATTAAACTCAATAACAGAAAATGCATCTGAATCTATTATATCACCATGGTTGATCTTTAGCGAGAAAACATTAATGTTATTCCCTGAGATGAAACATCTATAAAAATTAAAAATTTAGTATTAAAAATATCTGAAAACAACAATTAACAGTTAATTTTTCATAAAGGCTCTCAAAACTCACCGTATACTTGGAGTGGATCAAATTCTTCACTTTTATCACGAATCCACCACAGTGTAAGCACCATTGTTGATGATCAATTTGTGATAGCTTCAAGTTTCAGTTAGGGCTGTGCAATGGTTCAGACCCGTTAAGAACTGAACCAGACCAAACCGTAACCGTAGAGTACTCGTTAGATGTAATGGTTCAGACCCATCAAGAGCCAAACCGTAAATTAGAAACCATGGTATTCTACTATATATACTAATATACAAACATTGTTATTTATTTGCAGATCAAATCGTGCATAAATAGACACATAAACATGGTGCAAATTAATGCATGCATACATACAATTAATGCATCCTTAAAATATATGCATAAACACAAAAACACACATATATAATGAAGAAGATGAAGAACATAAACATATATATATATGTATATACAAACACATAAACACACACATATAATAAAGAAGATGAAGAACATAAACACACGCACACATATATAGACGTATAAACACACACAAATTACATACACATTGAAGAACATGTACATACCTTTCGATGATAACCGTGAAACAGGTGTTCTTGTTGGTCCGTAGAGGCGACGAACAGAAGAGGCAATCAATAGAAGAGGTGACGAACAGAAGAGGCAATCAATAGAAGAGACGACGAACATAAGAGTGATGCATCTCACTTTGGATTATGAATGGAAATTCAGCAGTTCTTCTCTTGAGTACCCTTCTGAAAACTAAATCCTCATATACTTCGATGAAACGATATGCTTCTTAGAGAAACTTCTGGCAATCATGGGCTGTGAAACTTAGAAACTCAAGCATAATCTTACTCCTATCATTACATTCCATTTAGAATTCTAAACATAACCCAGAGTATACTTGGGAACGTAAAGTATCTTTCTCTTTATCCTTGTGCACACCATAGACTTAAATCCTGAACTAGATCCTTCTACTTTAATTTCGGGACGAAATTAAATAAAGTAGGGGAGACTGTAAAATCTAGGATTTTCCGACATATACTTTCCTAAACCCTTGCACGTATTATTAATTTAAAACTTGAAATTTTATCAAAACTATTTTCTTGAATAATAAATATGGATTTAATGGATATATATTTAAGAAAAACAATAATACTTGAAATATGTATATATATGAGACTTATTTAAGAGTATATATCTTATAAATAAACTATATTAAATTCTTAAAAACTTTATGGATTTATAATTGTATAAATAAAATAATTTATAAACTTATTCTAAAAAAAACACTTAAACATGCAAATCATAAATCCTAGAAATTATTTTATAAATGTATAAAATAATAAAAGGAAATAAAACTTATTTAGTTTTTATAAAAATAAAACATAATTATTTTATTAAAAAGTCTGGGGACTAAAACTGTCATTTATTGAAACTTATTTTAAACTTAAATCCATGTTTTAACATAAAATAATAATAGCTTGGAACTTCAGGGACTGGTTGTGCAATTTCCCCAAACTCCCACCTCAGGAAACCGGTCCCGAGTTCGAACCCCACAGAAGCCGATTTTCATTCCTTTCCTTCAAATACCGCGTAAACGACCAGATTCATTGCACCTTGGGCTTCCATTCGAGCGTGCGACCCAAACCCGAGGTGTATCAATGCCCGATCTTAACTACAACCACGCGTAATTTCGAATGTCAATCCGTTTAACTCAACCGTAAACCTCCCAACTAACCAAGCATTAAATCGCGAAATTGAGTATAAATACGGGTTGAGGCACACTGACGACACCACACCACAACTACTCAAATTCTCAATTCGTCCGGATCGAACCCGCATTTGCAGAATGAAGTTCACGTCAGCCGACTCCAAAACTAAAACATGTTCTCTTTCGATCCAATACCAATTCAGGTAATTCGAAAGGCCAAATTCATCGTTTTCAATCAAGGATCAAAAGCTGTAACATCCTTGATTTTTCCATGCTATTTATGTAACCTTTTAGTGATACTATTGATTCCTTATGCATTCCTGAAACTATTTCGATCTATGAAAACGTTAGCATAATTCAATTTCAATACATTGTGATTCTATATATTGTCATTTACTATGATGATTCTATGTGATTCAATGCTATATTATCCTATATCTTGCCTAATGTAGTAACTTGGATGCCTTAAACCATAATCAAAAATAAATTCTATGGAAAGTCTTTATCTTTATAAACCTAAATTCAAATTTAGAAATTTTACATTTGTAACTACAAGGTTTATTGTATAACATTTTATAAAGTCTAATACTAAAAAAATATTAAATTAAATACTTAACTACTAATAGGTTTATGTTAAAACAATCATAATCTATATTGAATATTAAAATTTTCGTGAATACATACATTATGTATTTAATCATATTTAAACCAAATCCTAAATTAAATCTATGATTATCTCCACATTTTTTTTTATCTAATTAATTACCTTCAACTAATCCTAATCCCCTACCAAATTTCAACTCATTGATCTTATCCATGTAAAGCCCCATCGATATTTTTATAAAAATATAATCTATTCTTTTATAAAATCCTAGTAATTATCTCTAACTAATTAATCATATTTGCTAGTTATCCTTTTAGCCTCATAATCTAGCCCTAATATTGACCAAATACAACCCTTATCCTACCCTAGAATTTTCGAAAATCATAAGCCCAACTAACAAGTTCTATCAACTTGCAAACTTAATTCAAATCTTCCACCTTTAGCTCCTAGTTCAACTCTCATCTCTCACTATAAATAAAGGTCATTTCCTCTTGTTTCCCTACACCAATTCACAAAATCCTAAGGCTAGGAGCTGTCAAATTCGTGGCTCTCATACCCTCTCCAAGCTATCCAAGCTTTTAAGTAAGTTATAAACTCTTTGTTCCTGTTTTCCATTTATGAATTTTTATACTCTTTTGTGGTTCTTCATGATTCTCTTATAAAAAGTCAAGCTTAGATCTGTGATCCCTAGCACTTATATGTTAAAATCACAGATCCAAACAAGATATAAACCAAAATCATGCATCAACGGTTTTCACAAAAAACAAAAAAAACTATAATGCTGAAATTTTGACAGATTCGTCACCCTATCTTATCGGGGCCATAACTCCCTCAAAACAGAACTTTTTCATGCGTTTCTTTTTTTGAAAATCAAGTTTAAGGTCTCACGGTCGAAACGCCAACTCGCACGTCTTCTGGTTCATAGTTTAAATCCCTCAAACAGCCCGCGCAAGATCGGTGCGCAAAGCTGTCAAAAGCTGTCAAAATCCCCTTTTTTGCAAACTTTCATGATATTCATAATTTTTATAAAAGATACGAATTTTATTATAAAATAAGTGATTTTAACATGTTATATGTTATAAAAATACAGAAATTTATGATACTCATAAGTCTTTTGATCGCATTCAAACTTTTTTTATTTAAAAATCTAAGCTTTGATTCATTTTACTCTCTATCCATTCTTGAATCATGTTTGTATTCAAACTCTCTACTTTTTCAATTATAATCCTATAATATTCAACTTATTCATTTTAATCCCAACTAAAATCATATTTACACTTTAGCTCCTACACTTTCTAAAGTTACCAAATAAACCCTAAACTTGGTCTAGTATATCAATAGAGTAACCATCCAACCGGTATGTAGTTATCTGACAAGCAGAAAGTTCTGGCTAGGAAAGACGGGGTCTTGATCCAACCAACTCTTTCCTGGGAACGCTTCTGTTGGAGGTACTACTCTGGGACGATAACCACTCTAGTATACGACAACCACTTTCCTCTATTTACAATATCAACCTTTATCTATTCTAAACTTAAATTCTAAAACTAACTTGCACTATAACTTACTTAGGGTTTAATCCTTAAGGCATTCTCGTAACCAAGTTACTACCAGGACAAGATTCTACCCACCTACTTCAAGGTGAGATACATAGCCCCTTTTACTTTTTATCTTTGGGGTGGAAACATGCTCGTATATCAAAGGTTGTTCAAACTATATCAAACTCAAATACTACTTTTGCAATTTCAATAACAACTTTCTATACTTGTAAACTTAAACGGTTTTATACACACTCTACAACTATTAACTTGGGATAAGCCAACGGGAGTAAGTCATAGATATATGGGCCTGACATGCCGATCTAGTTCTTGAGTTAACGAGATACGATATCAACTTGAGACTAGATATACAGAAACTGCAAAACTTGTTATTCATGCTATATCAATTCTATGGGAACCCAATCTTGTCATTAGGTTTGGTTGAATCGATGTATAAAAGTTTGTTTACTTGTTATTGAATCTTGTTTATGAATTGCAAAAATCTTCATTATCTATACTATGTAATTACTTAAACCTATGTTCTCACCGGCTTTATAGCTGACATATTTTAGCATGTTTTTCAGGTACTAATAACTAGGTTGCTGTTACAATCACGCTAGGACTTAGAGACTTGGCTCTAGGAGATTTAGTTATTATAAAGTTTAATAAAGACTATTTGTTTATCTATTTTATTTGGTTGTGTGTTTTTTAAAACAATGTAATGCAATTATTCGGTTAATTTAATAGTATTTCTTTTAATCATTGTGATGATTTCAATTCGTCACCCCTCGCGTTCCGCCATTGGTGGGGGTGTGACAGATTGGTATCAGAGCCAGGTTATAGAGAATTAGGTTGCTTTAGAATAAACCTAGTCTATAACCCTAGAATTTCCTTATTAAGAAGTTACTTTTTCTTTGTGTCTAACCTTATGTGTTTAACTTATCTCTGACCTCCCTTCTTCTAGCCATGGATAACTTTATCGACCTAATAAGGAAAAGTATAGCAACTCCAAGCTCAATCAAGTGGACACAAGAAGCTCGAGACATGAACAACCCGGAGCTGCGGTCTGACGCAACTAGTCGTTACCGCCCAGAGAACGTACGCTTTACACGACCGGTGGAACATAAGGAGAGTAGAGCTGGAACTACCAAGTCTTCGATCATCCGAGACATAGAAGACGGAGCTGAGACGATTCCTAAATCACTCTCTTCAAGACCAAGGATCTAATTAGTCGATCGAAGGACAATGTGTAATTTGGAAGAGTGGGTACCTGTACACGAAGGGCTCTGTCTAGGAAAGGCGTGGCGCATAAATCCTTTTAGACCTGTCACTCTTTCCTGGGAAATCTAGGTGTGAGTATCGCTTATAGGCTAAAACACACTCTCCTACCATCTACCATGCAGATCTAGAGTTTTGATTAGTCAATTAATTCTTTTTATTTTCAATTCAGAACATTAAGTGGTTATATGTGCTTATGTCCTTATCTTTCCTTATTTGTAATTAAACAACTTGATTATGAATAAAATTCCTATTTTGATTATCTTGCGACTCTATCTATCGTTTATCAACTTATCTAGCTATACTCTATCTTGTAGAATGCCTCCTCGTCGTGACACTACCGAGATCAATGAGATTGCTGCTATCATCACTCGACAACTAAGGGATGTCCTTCCTAAAATGGTTACCCAAGTCAGTAACTCACTACGTAACACTGGCGGTTCTAGAGCCGATAATAACAACACTGACCACTATAAGAAGTTCACCAACTCCAAGCCCGCTGATTATAATGGTACTGAAGGAGCAACTGGGCTGCTCCAATGGATTGAAAAAGTTGAATCTGCTCTGGACATGGCTGAGAGTCCAGAAAATTTGAAAGTGAAGTTTGTCGCAAGCACATTTCAAAAACGGGCTCTTACTTGGTGGAATGCCCAAATCAGGGCTAGGGGAAGAAACGTAGCTCTAGCCTTGCCTTGGGATGAGTTTAAGGAGTTGCTCATTAGGGAATTCTGCCCGAGTAATGAACTCAAGAAGATAGAGATTGAGTTTTGGAACCATGAGATGGATGGCGGTGAGCATGCAGCCTACACCGAGCATTTTCATGAGCTCAGTATTCTAGTGCCACATATGGTTACACCGGTTAGCAGACAGATTGACCGGTACATTTCTGGTTTGAGCCCTCTAGTCCGAATCCCTACCTTATCTAGTTCACCCACTACTTTGGAGGCAGCAATCCTATTGTCTGCTACTATCACCGACGATCTGGTTAAGTCGGGAGCTCTGGTTAGGAAGGGTTCTAAGAAGGTGAATGCTGAAAGCAAGAAGCCTGACCGTAACTATAACAAGAAACAAAAGACTGCCAAAGGGTTTGCTACGGTAACTCCTGCTACACCGGTAAACCAAGCTGCTCATGCTCCTCAGGCCTATGTGAAGAAGCCTTATATAGGGAATATGCCTAAGTGTCCTAAATGCCCTTTTCATCACTTCGGAGAGTGTCGCAAGTGTACTAACTGCGGCCGACTTGGTCACGTATTCCTGACTTGCAAAGCTCCAGCTGTCACGGCTAACAACAATACTCTTGTGACAGCCACCACT
This sequence comes from Smallanthus sonchifolius, assembly GCA_023525975.1. NCBI lineage: Eukaryota > Viridiplantae > Streptophyta > Magnoliopsida > Asterales > Asteraceae > Smallanthus > Smallanthus sonchifolius. The sequence continues at coordinate 2,715,373 of CM042042.1, forward strand.
GCTGCTACTGTTGGAAATAACACTGTTCGAGCTTGCTATGAATGTGGTGACCCAAGTCATTTCCGGAATCGTTGTCCTAAGCTGCATCCGAACAATGCCAACAACCCAACTGCTAATGGACGAGTTTTTGCTATTGGAGCAACCGAAGCTCGTCAAGATCCTAACGTTGTTACGGGTACATTTTTCATCAATCAACACTATGCTTCTATCCTATTCGACTCCGGAGCCGACAAAAGTTTTGTCTCAACCGAGTTTGAATCTTTGCTTAGCTCTAACTTTGTTAAACTAGATACTACTTATTCTGTTGAGTTAGCTAATGGAGATCTAATACATGCCAATACTATTTTCCGAGGTTGTACTTTAACACTTGACGATCATCCGTTCTCAATCGATCTTATCCCTATCCAACTTGGAAGCTTTGACATAGTGGTAGGAATGGATTGGCTATCCACCAACCATGCTGAGATCATTTGTTCTGAGAAACTAGTCCGTATTCCCCTTAAATCTGGAGATACTTTGACTATCCATGGAGAGAGGTCTGGGAAGAACCTAAAGATCATTTCATCTATGGAAGCCCGTAGCTTGCTGAGAAAACCCACTACTATGGCATTCTTGGCCCACATTGTGGAAAAGAAGACTCAATGAAAGAAATTGCAAAATGTCCCTATCATTAAAGACTACCCGGAGGTCTTTCCTGATGATTTGCCCGGACTACCTCCTATCCGACAAGTCGAGTTCCGGATTGACCTTGTACCTGGTGCAACACTTGTTGCCAAATCCCCTTACCGCTTAGCCCCGTTAGAAATAAAGGAGCTATCTAGTCAGCTTCAAGAATTATTAGACAAGGGATTTGTCCGACCGAGTTTCTCACCTTGGGGAGCTCCGGTTTTGTTTGTCAAGAAGAAAGATGGATCCTTTCGGATGTGCATTGACTATAGAGAGCTCAACAAACTAACCGTCAAGAATCGGTATCTGTAATCCCCGAGAAACTTCCGGCTTTATCTTAGCTTGTCCGGCATTGTAACTTATCTAATGTAGAGAATACATTTATACCGTTCAATAAATTTCTTGAATTCTTTTATACACTCATATTTAATTTCATGATTTAAATTTATGATTATCTTAATAAATGAATATGGAATAATAAATATCTTCGCATTAATTAGATGATCATGAGCTTTTGAACAACCGTGTCAGCCCCGACGTTTAATCCGCCGCCGGCCGGGGTGTGACAGTATCCACTACCGAGGATTGATGATTTGTTTGATCAATTACAAGGAGCCGCCTGTTTTTCAAAGATTGATCTACGCTCTGGTTATCATCAACTTCGAGTGAATGAAGAAGACATACCCAAAACCGCCTTTCGAACCCGCTATGGACACTATGAGTTCGTAGTTATGCCATTTGGACTGACCAATGCACCCGTGATATTCATGGACCTCATGAACCGTGTTTGTCGACCTTACCTAGATAAATTCGTCATTGTTTTCATAGATGACATCTTGATCTATTCCCGAACGAAGACCGATCATGAGAAACACCTCAAACTTATCCTTGAGCTTCTAAAGAAAGAGCAACTCTATGCTAAGTTCTCTAAGTGTGAGTTTTGGCTTAGTGAAGTTCAATTCTTAGGTCATGTGATCAATGACAAGGGTATCCATGTTGACCCTGCCAAGATTGAAGCAGTCAAGAACTGGAATGCACCAAAGACTCCCTCAGAGGTTCGCTCATTTCTGGGTCTAGCGGGGTACTATCGAAGGTTCATCTCGAACTTTTCAAGAATTGCTCTGCCACTCACTACTCTGACTCAGAAAAACCATACTTTTGACTGGGGACCAAAACAGGAAGATGCGTTCCAGTTGCTTAAGCAGAAGTTATGTGATGCACCCATTCTGACTTTACCAGATGGCAACGAGGACTTTGTTGTGTACTGTGACACATCCAACCAAGGCCTAGGTTGTGTCCTTATGCAACGAGAAAAGGTCATTGCATACGCATCGAGACAGCTTAAGATCCATGAAAAGAACTACACTACTCATGATCTTGAGCTAGGTGCTGTAGTGTTTGCTTTAAAGATCTGGAGACATTACTTATACGGTACGAAATGTGTTATCTACACCGATCATAAAAGCTTACAACACATATTCGATCAGAAGGAGTTAAATATGAGACAAAGGTGTTGGGTGGAACTACTAAATGACTATGATTGCAAGATTCGCTATCACCCGGGTAAAGCTAACGTAGTAGCCGACACTCTCAGTAGAAAGGAAAGAATCAAACCCTCACGCACTCGTGCGATGGGAATGATTATACATACTAGTCTCAAAGCCCAAATCCTTCTAGCCCAAAGGAAAGCACTTGTCAGGACGGATCTAAAGGATGAATTGGCATGTATTGCTGAACATCAGTTGGAGTCTAAGACCGATGAAATTCTTTACTTCATGGGTCGAATATGGGTTCCTAATTTTGATAATCTCCGAGAACTTATCCTAAATGAAGCTCACAAGTCTCACTATTCTATTCATCCAGGTTCCGATAAGATGTACTTAGATCTGAGGAAATGCTATTGGTGGCCTCGAATGAAGAAAGACATAACTCTGTATGTTGGAAGATGTTTGACCTGTCAAAAAGTCAAAGTTGAGCACCAAAAACCATCAGGCCTACTCCAGCAACCCGAAATCCCTCAATGGAAATGGGATCAGATTTCCATGGATTTCATTACTAAGCTTCCTAAAACCTCCGGTGGGCATGACTCAATTTGGGTCATAGTCGATCGCCAGACTAAATCCACTCACTTCCTACCGATCCGAGAAGATTATAAAATGGAGAGGTTATCCAAGATCTATATCAATGAAATCGTAGCTCATCATGGTGTTCCACTATCCATCATCTCTGACCGAGACAGTCGGTTTACGTCCAGGTTCTGGAAATCTTTACAGAAATCCTTGGGAACACGTGTGGATCTTAGCACGGCTTATCACCCTCAAACTGATGGCCAAAGCGAACGAACCATACAAACTCTTGAGGACATGCTACGAGCTTGTGTCATCGAATTTGGTGGAAGTTGGGATAATCACTTACCTCTGATAGAGTTCTCGTACAATAACAATTATCACACCAGCATTCAGTGTGCACCATTTGAGGCCTTATACGGAAGAAAATGCCGCACCCCTGTTTGTTGGACTGAAATCGGAGACAACCAGATAACTGGTCCGGAACTTATTCAAGAGACTTCAGATAAAGTATTTCAAATTCAAGATAGACTTAAAGCCGCACGAGATCGTCAGAAGAGTTATGCGGACAATAGAAGAAAACCTCTTGAATTCCATATTGGTGATCGTGTTCTACTTAAAGTTTCACCTTGGAAGGGAATTGTCCGATTCGGGAAGAAGGGTAAACTAGCTCCTAGGTATGTTGGACCATTCGAGATCCTGGAAAGGATTGGTCCAGTAGCCTACAAACTTCAGCTACCGTAAGAACTTAACTCTATCCATGACACTTTTCATGTGTCAAATCTGAAGAAGTGTCTAGCTGACGACACTTTGCACATTCCTTTGGATGAGATCCGCATCGATAACCAACTGCACTTCGTTGAAGAACCTACTGAGATTATGGATCGTGACATCAAGAAACTGAAGCGAAGCCGTATTCCAATTGTTAAAGTTCGTTGGAATTCTAAGCGGGGTCCTAAGTTCACCTGGGAACGTGAAGACCAGATGAAACTCAAATACCCTCATCTATTTCAGGATAGCACAAACTCTACTAGTTGAATTTCGGGGACGAAATTCTCTTAATTAGGGGAAACTGTAACATCCTTGATTTTTTCATGCTATTTATGTAACCTTTTAGTGATACTATTGATTCCTTATGCATTCCTGAAACTATTTCGATCTATGAAAACGTTAGCATAATTCAATTTCAATACATTGTGATTCTATATATTGTCATTTACTATGATGATTCTATGTGATTCAATGCTATATTATCATATATCTTGCCTAATGTAGTAACTTGGATGCCTTAAACCTTAATCAAAAATAAATTCTATGGAAAGTCTTTATCGTTATAAACCTAAATTCAAATTTAGAAATTTTACATTTGTAACTACAAGGTTTATTGTGTAACATTTTATAAAGTCTAATACTAAAAAAAATATTAAATTAAATACTTAACTACTAATAGGTTTATGTTAAAACAATCATAATCTATATTGAATATTAAAATTTTCGTAAATACATACATTATGTATTTAATCATATTTAAACCAAATCCTAAATTAAATCTATGATTATCTCCACATTTTTTTATTATCTAATTAATTACCTTGAAATAATCCTAATCTCCTACCAAATTTCAACTCATTGATCTTATCCATTTAAAGCCCCATCGATATTTTTATAAAAATATAATCTATTCTTTTATAAAATCCTAGTAATTATCTCTAACTAATTAATCATATTTGCTAGTTATCCTTTTAGCCTCATAATCTAGCCCTAATATTGACCAAATACAACCCTTATCCTACCCTAGAATTTTCGAAAATCATAAGCCCAACTAACAAGTTCTATCAACTTGCAAACTTAATTCAAATCTTCCACCTTTAGCTCCTAGTTCAACTCTCATCTCTCACTATAAATAAAGGTCATTCTCCTCTTGTTTCCCTACACCAATTCACAAAATCCTAAGGCTAGGAGCTGTCAAATTCGTGGCTCTCATACCCTCTCCAAGCTATCCAAGCTTTTAAGTAAGTTATAAACTCTTTGTTCCTGTTTTTCCATTTATGAATTTTTATACTCTTTTGTGATTCTTCATGATTCTCTTATAAAAAATCAAGCTTAGATCTGTGATCCCTAGCACTTATATGTTAAATCACAGATCCAAACAAGATATAAACTAAAATCATGCATCAACGATTTTCACAAAAAACATAAAAACTATAATGCTGAAATTTTGACAGATTCGTCACCCTATCTTATCGGGGCCATAACTCCCTCAAAACAGAACTTTTCAAGCGTTTCTAAATTAAAAGAATTCTTTTATCCTAATCTTTAATTTAAACTTATAAACTTTTAAGAAACTTATATAATTTTTGTAAACTCAGAAAAGTTTATAAAATTTATATAAAAATAGAAACTTATAAATTTATACATTTTTATAAAAGTTATGCTTAATTAACTTGAAGATCATTTATTTAATAAATAAAAAAAAGAATAAATATACGTTGATTATTTAAGTTTAGAAATTTATAAACTTATGAATTTATAAACCTTATGAAAACAGAACTTTAATTTGATAAATTATAAACTTATACATTTTATATTCCATATAAACAGAAATCCATTTGTTTATATAAATTTAAAATATGAGAAAATAGATATACTTTATTTATTTTTAAATACTTATAAACATTATAAAATAAAATAGAGACTTTAAAACAATTATAGACTTATACTTTTAAAGCATACACTTTAATCAAATACTTATACTTATAAACTTACTATTTGAAGGAAACCTCATAAACTTATAATTTCATTTAAACTTTAAAGACTTATAATCAAAATATAAACTTTACAAGAAATCCTATTTAACATTTTTAAAAACTTATAAATGCTTATTATTTATTTTTATAACTACCTTTTAAACATTATTTAACTACAAGTCAATTTAATAATTACTTAATATTTAAATGCTTTAATAAATCATAAAATGATTTATATTGATTATTTTCAATTAGATAAATATTTGTCCTTGTAGATAATTATTTATCTTTAATAATTATGTATTCTTAAAATGATTATTATAAAACCTTAATCATTATTTATTCTTTAAAATAATTATCATAATCATTATTAATCTTTAATAATTATTTATTCTTTAAATAATTATTGTTAAACTTTAATAAATTATTTAGTCTTTCACTTAACTATTATTACCACGCTACTTCTAAATACTTAGAAAACTATTTTGATTATTGTTACCTAACTTGTGTAATTAATAATTGCAAAACTTTTAAATAATTATTTTAATTAATAATTATTCTAAACTATACACCTATTAAACTTTGATATTCAAAACGTTTATTTGAAACTTGTATCAAACTTTATAAAACACAACCATTCCCATCTCCTATTTGGAACCCTAGTCAATCTTAGAATCCTTGATACTTGTCATAGACTTATAGGATCAAACTTGAAAATTTAGACTTGTATTTTTAGGCTTGTTGTGAGTATATTCTCTCTCAAGGTCTATCTATACTTAATCCTGTTGGACACTCTTCTATCAATCCAAGTGAGTATACTTAGCCCCTTTTCGTTTTACATTCTTTATAAACTTGGGGTGAAACATGTACCAAAACTTATACAATTCTTGTACAACTATGCTTACATGCTTATTCTTGTGTTATTATGCTTGAGACTTGCATGCTTAAATTAAACTTAAAACTAGCATATCCACCAACTTTGATCAAGCCTATAGTAACAATGATAGATCTATTTTATTTGACCAATCCACCTAGATTGATTGACCCTTCGGGGGGAGCCCATGGTGATTGTTACTGAATTTAAACTTTAAATTTTTAAGGGTAACCTTCGGGTTATGCCTAAACTTGGTTGGAGGATTGGTATGCACAATGTTTAACATGTTTTGTTCTCACACTTATACTATAGAATGCATGACATAGTGAATTGTAAAACTTTTCAAAGACTTTGTTAAACTGTGTCAAAACCTTCGTATCTCACCAACTATTTTTAGTTGACAGATTTCTTCACATGTTTCAGGTACATCAACATGAGACTTTATTGTGATCACATAGGATGCTTTGGACCTAGAATACTTATTAAATTAAACTTGTATTCTTGTTATGTATTGATTCTTTCCTTGTATTGAAACCTTGAAATTTATTAATAATACTATTTAAACTTTAATAGTCAACCTTGTGCTATTGAACAACCGTGTCCGCCCCGACGTATAATCCGCCGTCGGTTGGGGTGTGACAGATTGGTATCAGAGTCTTGGTTATTGGGAATTAGATTATTATGCACATGACCTAGACTATAACTTAGGATACCCAAACATGAGTTATCTCATGCCCTTTTACTAGGAATTCTCCTCTTCATTCTTAAACTCTAAACCTTATACGTATATGCTTATACTTGGAAATCCTATACTTCTATCTACTTACTACGTCGAGGTCGTAATCTTTGACTTCAAGTCTATTCAAACAAACTAACTCTTGTCAAGAATATTCAAGTTCTAAACAACGTAGGGAACTTGTGCGGACCGGAAGAGTGAATGCCTGTATTCTGAGAAAATCTGTCGAGGAAAGCATTTTGTACAAATCCAAATCAACCGATGGACCCGTATGCTTTCCTGGGATTTCTTGAGATGAGTGTTCACTTATAGGAATGCATGACTTCCCTAAACGTTAGTGAATTTGAATTACTCTTGATGTGTCAAAGTGCCTATTTAGTAATGTTCATTAAATTGGTACCATCTAAATGCTTTATACTTCATGATTTCAAATCCACGTCTGTAATCCTTACTCTATGAACCTTATGTTCCTTCACCTTGTGATTGCCACATAACAACATGCTTACTCGTCATAACCAAAATTAGACTTCAAAAATTCTTATGACACAATACTTAAAAACTATATACACATAAATATATATTTATATCGATATTACTCAACAAACTTCATAACTTTATGATACAATACTTAAAACTATATATTACACTACAAACTTCATTGTTTTATAACATGATACTTAAAGAAAACTCTTGTGTTTTACCCTACCTTCATACTACTTAACTAAATCTCATTTAATACTATCCTGAGTTTTACTACACACTTATACATTACAAATTCTACATACTTACTCACATTACCATTCCTTGTAAACAAAACTTAACTTCCTTGGACCTGACATACATTAATGAGGAACTAAGGAACACTAACAAGAAACTAAAGAAACTACTTATAAGAAACCTACTGAAGTAGACGAATCTCATCAGAATCATAAACTCAAACAATAGTGCATCAACTCATGAAGGGTTCTGGCTAGGAAAAATAGGGTATTTAAGTGAGTCCCTTGTGACCCACCCCCTCCCCGGGAATCCTCTACATAACACCAGTTACAATTCAAGAGTTATTTCTAAAATATTACTGTGATGACTCAGTATTATGGATAAACAAACTTTGACTTCATGAAAAAACTTCCACATTTAACATTTAATAACTTCACCACCGGTTCTCATCCCCACCAAGAGTCCCATACTTGACACCTAACCCGCACTCAAGGGCAAGACATGTTAGAACACCCACTAGTGTAATGAGAGTCCCGACTAATGACGTCCATCAGTATGTGGGAACCGCGGGATTTGTGAGGCGAGAGATGGAGCACGATATGAGGCACGACATACTGAGCCAAAGGATTAATAACTTGAGGAATCAGATCTGGTGAAGAGAAAATCACGACCCTGAAGGAAGACAGGGAGATACTTGATTGCCATACGAAAACCACTAGAGCGGAGGTTAGGTTTACTATTCGAGTGACCTTAGCAATACTTGCCTTGGTATTCATCTGCTTCCTAGTGGAGAGCTAGCTGAGTCATTGGTTCCTAGCGACTCATGTTGCTTCTCCGATCGATATGTTGTTTGCAAAAGTTCCTGGGAGCTTCATACAACATGCGAAGAGTGTTGAATTGAAGAATTGTTCACGAATTGTTGCGAATTGATGCGTATAAGAATTGAACTCAGCGGTTACGAATTGATTTCCCATAATTGGGATTTCTTCGCATCAATGACGGGATTAAACGCCACAATAATGAACGTAATTGTCATAATCGTCCATTTCGGTTACGAATTCGCATGAATTTTGATTAAAGATGCGAATTTGGATTCAAAATCAAAGAGTTTGACTTTTAGAATTCAACCGAACATAAATCTCTTGATTTTGACTCTAAAAGTCATCAGATTTAGTTTAGAGTAATTACAACTGTGGTCCCTGAATTTCTAGGTGTATTTAAGTTTGAACAATGACAGAAATAGTCCTTGAGGTTTCTAATTGAGTTAACTAGGTTAGGAATTAACAGAATATTTAACGGAGTTAACTTGAAAAGTCTGATTGTCACATCATCCCCTAGTTGAAAGAATTTTCGTCCCGAAAATTAAAAATAATAAAAAAAAAATCCGGATGTCGAACCATCCCTTAGTTGAAAGAATTTTCGTTCCGAAAATTAAAATAGTGCATTAAGAGTTTGACGTGGAGTGCTTGAATAGATGAGGATACTTGCGCATCATCTGATCCTCACGCTCCCACGTGAATTCCGGGCCGCGTTTCGAGTTCCAACGAACTCCAACAATAGGGATTTTACTACGCTTAAGCGTTTTGACTTCCCTATCCATGATTTCTACGGGTTCTTCGATGAAACGCAACTGTTCATCGATGTGTAGTTACTCGAGAGGAACCGCGAGTGACTCAGCTTTCATTCCAAACAAAGCAAGCCAGAGACTAGCATACAAACAAGGAAAAGAAAACGGGGAAAAACAAGAAACAGAAAAGAAGCTAACACAGAAGAACCAACATTAGCACATACCAAATAGATAGGGGTTGAAAAAAAAAACGAAATTACATCTTAAAACAGCACAACTTCCCCCACTCCAGAGAGCTAAAAATCTAAAGAATTTCTGAATAACTCAAATCCATTTTCAAACTCAAATTTTAAAACAATCTTGTCTTATATATCTTAAATTGTTATTTAAACTTAACATTCATCTTTATTATGAGAAAATTAAATCTTTATTGTTTGTTCATCTCTTAAAAAAACAGTGTGTTGCAGATCTCCTGGCCATGGGGCGGAACAGCGAAGCATCCAACGGGCGGGGGCCAAATGTGTACTCCAGAGCAAGCGTGGTCCGGTTTTCCATCTCCACATGGATCCTCATACTTCTATCTTTGTGATTTAAGGTAAACTTCTCATGTGCCATTGTCTTTATCGCCACGCTGTCGATAGAACTCGAGCATTCAACCTCAAAAAAAATCTTCCCTTTGCATTTAAACTTAACCGAAACATGCTCCCCTTTTGGGGTGAAAATGAAAACAGGCTTCTCCTGGATCATGCTTGGCTCGATACCAGACTCCGGGTGAAACTGATAACTGCAGATCTCGTTACCGTAGCGAATCTCTATGTTGACATTGACCATCTTCACTACGGTTTCTACTTCCAATACGTTCTTGTTTCTTGTTTTGGTTGTGAAGATGAACGACATATTAATATATGTGGTTCTATGAAGAACTCTTTGAAAGTTTTTTTTTGTTTTATAGAAGCATGTATCGACTGTTAGTACAGTCTGTTAGCCTTCCGTAACTTCAGAAAATAGTCTTTTCGAGTTCATAACAGGGGTCTTTCTCGATAATGTTCTGTTGTATGGAAAGTCAACATAAGTCAGATTGCAAAGTCAACTGAAGACCAAAGTCCAGGGGGTATTTTGTCTGTATGCCAAAGTTTAGCTTGAGGGGCTGTTTTGTATTTGTTTTAAAGTCTGGGGGCATTAGCTGATCCTAGTTTGTCAACAATCTGTTCAGGAGCTTATTAGGTCAGATTTAGGGGAGATTGATTTTGATCCGAATTCTGGTTTTCTAGTTCATGTATTCATCTTCTTTCTTTTATAAATTCATCATTCAATCAGAGCATTTGCAGCCCGTTCTTTATATTCCGTATCCTTATCCTTATAATTACACTAAAAAACACTACTTTTTTTACCTTTTATCTCTACTTTTCTCTCTTCTTATCTTTATCCTTATAATTATACTAAAAACCACTACTTTTATCCTTATATTTACAAAAAACCTTATATCTTTTCTCTCTCCTCCACTTTAAAACCACTCCTTAAAATATACAAAATTCACCTACATAATTATACCAAACGGGTTTTGAATGCTCTCATATGAATAAAGTTCCAATCGTTTGAGTATTGATCGCTTGTTATCGAGAAAGATCCTTGTTATGAAGCATGGCTTGCATGCAGCCCTATTTCTAAAAAAATCCTGAAAGGTTTGGGAATCGGGAATCGGGATGAAAGTGACAATAGTGTTATTAAAAAGAATGTATGCGTCTTCTTAATATTATGTTGTTATTACCACCTTTTACAAGGGAAAATCATCGGAATGAACATTATTGATCACCCATTTATATATAACGAACATCCACTTTTCAAATATTACATAATAAACCTGACTTTTTCGTCAAAACATTCTGTCGAACGAATTCGCCGGCCATGTGGATAACTCCATGATGCGACACGTGTATTCTAACGGCGAAAACGCATATTTTCTGGCGAAAACGCTAGCGAATGTTCCACCGAGTTTAAAAGATAATAATTCTGAAAACCTAAATTACTTTGAAAGCCACCAACCAATTTCTAGAGCTAATAAATGCAACAAACCCTAACTTCTATAAAAGATGCATTTATTAGAAAAAAAATGGTCGACGCAGGCTATGCCCATTGCTGCGACGATTCATGATAACTCGACGGATGGCACGACTCTCATGCCGGCGACGCATCATTCAAATTTCTACCATATCAACTTTCGATGGTTCTATTGATTAGTTGAGTTGATGGAAACAATCGCAACTAACTATATTCACACAATGATTCAATAACAAGTAAAGAACATGAAGATGAATTCAATTTCAAGCTCTATTGTATTAATCTCAAAGGTTACAAGAGTGCAAAAATGAACGCATAAGTTTTACAATGAGAAACCTAATACATATGTAGAGCTCTACTAGTCATCTCATGCATGAGACGGCTTCCCTAGAATCAATACAGACCATTGATTCTGGGGTTTAGATTCGACATATATCGTTGAAGTAAATTATATTACATGTCATGAATCTACACTATCATTGACTACAAATAACAAGACAAACACTAAGGCAAAAGGCTGCAGATCTTTTGAAAAGCTTTTGTTGATCTTCCGATGAACTGTGTCTTATTACGATATTGGTGTACGCACTAACTTTGCACCAATCACAAGACACACGTGGATAGTACAATAGAGAAAATGTGCATCAGCGGAAGATAATCATCAGTAGCAATCTCAACATCATTAATTGGTTTGTTCCATCGGCAACAACTTTGTATTTTTAGAAGTAAACTTTGTCTCCCGGTAGCAAAATAGTCATCAATAGCCAATATTTTTTAGCAACAAATCATGTCTATCAGCGTCATCTATACTTAGAGTATTTTGAAGCAATCAACCTTAAGGTCTTACATTAAATGTTAGTATCACGACGACGTGGGCGGTTCCTTGCCGGCGACATCGTGAGAATTCAACTGAACCTTATCAATTATAGGAAGGAGAAGTCGTAACAAGGATTCTGTAGGTGAACCTGTGAAAGGATCATTGTCGAATCATATACAGCAGAAACGACTTGTGAACTTATACCAACACCAGGGCTTGGCGAGGATCGAAGCTTTTGTTTTGACCCTCATGGAGCCTCGTTACCGTGTGTTCATGTGCCTCTTTGAGGCCTCGTGGACATAAAGTTGGCACAACAACCATCCTAGTACGACACGTACCCAGGAAAACTAAAGTTAAGAGCACCCGTGCCATGACGCCGTTGGACGGTGGGGGGGGGAGGCAATTGTCAACAATCGATGGGCGTATCGGTAGCAATGGCAGTGTTTTCAATTAGATGCTTGCACTCGTCGGTTATTATGTTTAATTGCTTTATGTGGTTTGCTTACTTAGAAGGCAAAAGTCGTTGATTCAGAAGAGTCGTGCTTAATTCGAATCATGCATATTGTTTCTTTAACTGAGGAGATGCTAGATTCATTCTCTTTAGCCTAATTGAACTTCACTAGTGCTGGATCCATGATCGTTTCAAATCTCTATACCACATGTATATGATGTTACTCCAACATTCATCTTATGTGTTCCTTAACGATACACGCGGCTAAAATCACCAATTCTTTTATTTATTTTTGTTCAGTTTAACTTGTTTTCTTCTCGGTGGCTATGGTTGTGTTGCTGGCGGTGGTCGATGGCAATAGTCAGGGTTGGAGGCAGGAGCAGGATGGTCAGTGGCGATGGCGGCAGGGGCGAAAACGGGGGTAGTCGGTGGGACGACAACGTTGGTGGTCAGTGGCTGGATGGGGGAGGCGGAAGCGTTGGTGGTCAATGGCTGGATGGGGGAGGCAGAAGCGGCGATGAGTATTCAAAGATTCAAGTTTCTTTTGTTACAAAATCTTTTGCTTGAAAGAATTTTGAGAAATTTAATTATAATTAAAATTTAAGGAGGCAATTCATTCCAATTCCAATTCCAATTCCAATTCCAATTCCAATTCCTATAAACCAAACACATTCACAAATGAAATCGACATTGTCAAAAGAGATTCTATCATTTTGCTTATATGCATAAGGTAAAGAAAGATCAACGCTTAGCGTTTTGTTTTACAGCCTATCCCAAGTCTAAATATTTACACCATAACACGAAGACACCACAGAATTTACAAAATCTTTTCAAGGGCAAAATAATTATCAGGCGCTCAACACATCAACCCACCACCATCCGCAATCGGATCCACCATTCCACCACCTTCAGCCGCCACCATCCCACCACCACCACCAACTCCGCCGTCACATTTACAGCAAACAAAGTTCACAGACACCGAATCAGAGTCAGGAATACCAGCACATCGAGTATGTTGCCATACGCCACATACATCACACGCCAACATCCTCTCACCATCATCGTCCTTCGCACCACAACTACAATCCAACGTCCACGTCTCCACCCCTCGTTCCATTCTAAACCGACTTAACCCACTCTTCCCTGAACACTTGCCAATCACGTTGACCACCGTTTCAACATTTGACCCAATCAGAAGCTTGATTTGGGTGGATTCATCTACACCTCTGAATCCAACAAGTTCTTCCGCTTGAAACCGTCTCAGAATCAAATAAACTTCTTGAAAAGCTTTCGATGCTTCAACTTTAAGGTAGCCAACAGTGGCATTAGGAGGGAGGATTATGTGTTCAGGAGGCGGGTTTACATCACTTTCTTCAGTGAGTTCGGGTTTGCACGACAGTATTAGTGAATACGGGTTTGCTTTTGTAAATGAGTTTTCGGGGTGGTAGTTTTTAACAAACTGTTTGCAGTCGAGAACTTTGATAGCCGAATTTTCGGTCGTGTCCCTCTTTGTGAAAGGTATATGATTTACCATAAAATGTGGATGGAGTAAAGCTTCATATAAGTACTTTAGATCTCGGATTAAGTTATCTTCAGATGGGTTACTTGCAATCGAGCTGTTGTCGGTGGTGTAGCTACCGGGTTCAAGCCTGTATGGCGAAATGGGCCGGCCATGCGAGCAGGTTCGTTTTTAAAAAAGGTCGGAGAGACATTTATTAAAATTCAATAAAAAAGAAGAAGAAATTGGAGCATTAACCTGTATTCAAGAGCACCAGAATCTGGATTAGATCTAGCTTTAACCACCATACCATCTGCTCCTTGTTTCCCTTGAAGTTCCTTGAGACAAAAATCCAAAAGCTCAGGACTGCCCACCCTGCAAACCGCCCCTCGTAGGGACCGCCAGCTCACCCAGGAAGACCCACTAACTGCTTTCAACACTCTAAACATTGCTTCCTCAACACGGACAATATCACTCATATTCCAAACACACAACACCCTTGAATCACTTGATTTAACCTTTTTAGCGGTTCTATCATCCACCATTGTCCGGTTTTTGTTGGCCTCGTGTAATAATGTAGTTATGTAACGGAACAGATCTCTACTAGTTACAAGCTTTTGATCTGATAATGACTGGTAAAGGGCGATCAAGTCATGCAAATGTGTTCTAGGTTTACGCCCTTGTGAAGATACGGCTGATAAAGGCATGTTTGCTAGAGTTTCAATTGCATTATTGTAGGCTTCATGAGTAATAGCATAACTTCCACCACCAAACTCATAACCCCAATCACCATACCATGGATGACCCTTGACAACCGAGTGAAGTAATCGAAACTCCAAACCATATTTTTTTGATACATCCATAACGGTGACTAGTCTGTTCACAAGCATTGAGAGAAAATCATTAGCCATTAGGATGAGGCACAATTGGTGGGTAACAGGTCAAACGGGTTAGGGTCTTAATATGCAACCTTTTGATATGGTGTCAAACAAGTAGTTACTGGTCAAAACTTCAAAAAAAAACAGTGCACCAACAAAGCTTAAAACATTTCAATAATTTTATCACTAATTAAATGATTTAGAAGATCTTATGCATCATCAATGACTTTCGACCCGTTTGACTTGTTTCGTTTTTAGCCATCTTCTTTGATTTTAGGGATAATATATCTTGAGGCCACCCAACCATTATCCCTGTTTTACCAGTTTTGGCCCATTCGACATAAAAACATAACCCAAATCAACCATTCATAAGTAATGAGTCGAATTTGCCACCACCTGATAAACAGAACATTCAAATTTTAAACAGAGAGACACTTAACCTGACTCCAAGAACTTTGCAAAGGCGATCCCAGAAGTCCATGATATGACGGCCCGAGAGGACCTGCGACCCACCTTCTCTGCCATTGACTCTAAGAATGTGACCATAACCATTCATATGGACTACAGCATGCAAAAGATGACTGGTATCATCCAACTGGTTATACATCCAATCTTCTATTTCATCAGTAGTCATGCCGTATTTACATGACTTGCACCTGTAGTAATGTAAGATCAATAATCAAAGATTCAAAACGAATGTTTGGCATCAAATTCATCATTTTTATTCCTAAATATCAAACTGCTAATGGATTTATAACCAACTTCAACACCACTATTCTTTCTAAAACCTATTACTTTGTCTTTTTGGAAAAAAAAAATTTGTGAGCAAACACAGACACACTGAGAGCAGACCTTGAGTCAGACAAGTGAACCAGAGCACCACAACCAGCACATGGCTTGTTGTAGCCACCAATTGAAGCCCCATCACCCTTTATTATGAAATGGTACCTCTTCCCACATACTGGGTTCCCGCTCCAGCCTTCATATATGAAGTATTCATTTATTAGAAATAATTAGTTTTTAAAAAAATGAAGTCATTTAAGGCCTAAGAGCCACACAAATATAAATAAATAACTAAAAGTTCTTAAATCATATTTGATATTATCAATATAAAAAATGATCTTTAATAAATATATAAAAGCAAAAACTCCACATAACAGTAACCAAATTTATCATTTTTTCCATTTTGGTTACTCAAACTTTTTTTTACTCGTTAAAGTCGCACAAATTTCATCTATTCTTCCAATCTTACCAAGTTAACATGTTATTTTTTTTTCTATTTTATATTATGGATATGGTGAAAGCATTGGTTTACCCTTTTCTCATTTTATTTTCACTATATACATATAATGAAATCTAAAAAAAAAGTAACATGACATTTTAATTTCGCAAAATTTGAACACATGAAACATAGATGAGATGCACCTAAAACTTGTTTACTATTCTATATAAAAATAAACAAATAAATCTTTTAACTTTTTATGTAAATTACAAAACAAGTATTATTGTAAACTTTTTTAAGTGTGACTTATTGGACACGTAACAAATAAAGATGACCACACACCCACCATGAGTCAGCATCAATCATATCTAACTCGTACGACAACTCCTACATCACCCATGACTTTATTTCATTCTTATTATTATTATTATTATTATTATTATTATTATTATTATTATTTATAATTTATACTAGTCAATCAAATTACTTTTGCTGGTTAAACATGTTAACAGTCTTTTAATAAGTATAGATGTTGATGTTAATTAATTTATCAGATAAGAATATTATTATTATTTATTATATAATTATTGCTGGTTATTCCACTAATTAAATATTAAGTAGATCTACTCATCTACACATCAAAATTATTATCATTAATTAATCACCAAAATTCCCGCCAAGCCATAAAAAAAAAACCAAAAGAACCGCTAATTCTTTTGGATTATTCTAGAAGGCAGCCAAAGCAAGAAAACACAACCGAATCAAATCGACTCGTTTAATCGAGTTGAGTTAACTCACCGACAACACGGCACTGATCGCAAAAAACCGACCTAGATCTGATCACATCTTCATCCACCACATCGAGGCACACAGAGGCATCACCATAGGCGTTGCTCCTCTGTTCCCCAACCCTAAACAAGATCTGCCACGTCAGCAGATGCGGTAGGAGCGACGAAGGCGGTGGTAGAAGCGCGTGTCTGAGTAAAAACTCCCTCACGCTCGTCCTGAAAGGTCCGGTCGCCGTCGATTCGCCGGACGGAAAAGATAAAAAGTCGTTGAGTTCGGCGGTTACTCTCCGCTTCATCCTCTTCAAGGGACGGCCGTTGACAACCATCGTTTCAAACGTCAGATCTCAACGAATCACACACAAATCGTTCGAAAGAAATCGGAAATCTGTGAAAGAGAAATCGACTGGAAGGAGATTTGGGGATCGAGCGTAAATTAGGGTTTGGAGAATGATTTAACGGATTTCATGATATTGGAGGGAGTCGAGTCGGTTACGGAGGAGAGAGAGTCAAATGCTAATAATCTATCCGTTTTTATTAGACTAAATTAGAGAAAACAACATTTAATTATATACTAAATTGCACTCATGGACCTTTATCTTCACTAATTACGTTAGACATCTTTTATCTAAATGGTTTATATTAAGTTATAACCTTTAGACTAACAGAGGTTAGATTTTTCTGTTAGTTTTTTATAAACGACCAAAATACCCTTACTATTATAAAATAATAAAAAATAAATTCAAAAGCATTTTGGGCCTTATCCATTATGCCTTCTTCCTATACATAAACCCAAAACCTATAAATCAAATTCTCATACTTCAAAAAACTTACATTCAGTTGGCAAAATTCAAATCCAAAATGAGACCGACGGATGTTTGGATGGCAGTCCAAATCCAAAATGACCAATAACCCAATTGGTGGGCAAAAATCCAAATCCAAAAATACAGAAGCTTCAACCGAAATACAGAAGCTTATAATCGGCCAATAACCCAAATCGTTTGTAAGTTTCGACCGAAATATAGAAGCTTATAATCGGTGGGCAAAATCTAAATCCAAAATGAAATCTATCCAAATGGAAACCAAATTAGGGTTGGATGTGTTAAGCAGAGGGGAAAGTCGGAGAACAGAGAGGGAGGCAGAGGGGGTTCAGTTGTTCCGGCCGGCCGACGGTGGGAAGGCGATGGTATGTGTCTGTGTAGACGATGGAAATGAGAGAGAGAGAGAGAGTAAGATGAGACGAGGGTAGGAAGAGATGCTAGAAACTTATCGGTGAAGGGGCAGGCGGATGGCGGTTAACGGTGGTGAAATCTCGGTCGTTGGTTGGTGACTGTGGTGGTGTGGCTTTTACTTGTTACAGAGTTTGAGAGAGTAATATAGACACACACACACACATATATATATATATATATATATTAATTTGTTAATATAAGAATGAAGGGTAAATTAGTTATTTACATGCTATTTAACTGAAAAATTTAACGTCAGTTAGTCTAAAGATTATAACTTGATACAAACCATATAGATAAAGGGTGTCCATTGTAATTAGTAAAGATTAAGGTATACGGGGGTAATTTGGTATATACCTAAAGGTTATTTTTCGTAAATTAGTATTTTTATTATTTATAGTAACTTAAATTAATCAAATCAATTATTTGGAAACTAAATTTAAATTTACAACTTAATGGCTAACTTTTACCATTTATCACATACTTTTTAAATTTATTTTTTCCAATTAAAATCATGTAAATTTGAATAAATAGAAAAAAAGGAAAAGTAATGATAATAATGGCTCTCTCTTTTTTTTTTGAACGGCAACACTAGATATTTTATGATAATTGAGTTTTTCAGGGGCAACACCTATAATATCTAGGGTAACCCATCACAGGAGGAACCCCCAACTTGATAAACCCCCTGCCCCAAAATTGCCAACAGTATTCGATCTATATCATATTTACCAAATCGATAATAATGATTCTCATGGCTAAGTGTTCGTATGGTTGGAATGGTAAAAATGTTACTATTCTAATAAATGAAAATCTCTTCAGGACACGTGTCACTCTCTGGTTACTCCTCATCTTTATTTTCCTGTCTCTCACTTCTATTAAATATTAGATTTTCTATTTCTCTCTTCTATTAAATAATAATTTTTATATTAATAAATCTAATTATGAATATTTATTATTTAATTATAAATAGTTATTATATCATCAATCAAATGAACTTAATATGAAAAAAATTAATACTCAGTTGAAAAAAAATGTTTTAAAAACTAATTTAACAGACCTTATAACTGTCACGACAAATTACATTTTTTAAAAACATATTTTGACAAATGTGTTTGTTAACAAATTACATTATATTTTATTTAACCGATGTAATATACTGGTTTATTCAACCCGTGTATTAAACGGGTTTTTTAAAATATAAAATTTTTATTACTAAATATATAACATTTTATTTATTTAACCCGTGTAATACACGAGATTTTAACCTAGTGTAATATAAATAATAATAAAAAAGGTTGATAGAATTTTTAAAAACAATCCAAGTTTTAGCTCTTAATATTACTAAAAATATAAAATTGGTTAAAAATAAAATATTTTATACATTTTTAGCTTTGCTTTACGAGAAAGCCAATTAGTGAATGAGGATTTTACGTAACATAATAGAACAAATATCTTTTTTAGAATTTCGATACTAATTTTGTCATTACTAAATTCAGATGATAAGAAATTCGATACTTTTTTTTTCATAATTGATAGATCAAGCAATGGAAATTAGCATAATACCACATTTATCTAATATAAAATTTTTACTTACAATACTTCAAATTTTATATTTATTTATTTATTCATTAAATACGAATTATAATATGACCATTATATCGTATGTTTTACCACACACTCCAAACTTTGAGAAATTGAAATCTTGCACAAATTATTTCCTCAAATTTAACAATTGTGTTAAGTTTAACAAACTGAAAATGAAACAAGAAAAATGTTAGATTCATAAGGAATATCATATCTTAAATATTAACACGGTTTTAATGCATTAGTTGTGGATGAGAGAAGAACTACATACTTAAGCGTACTTTGTAAGAACACTAATGATTGATATGAGAAGTTGAATTTTACATAACAAGCATACAAAAGAAAAAAAAACAATATAATGCCAAATGCGGTTAATGGTGGAATTAGAAAACGTTAAAAAGAGGGTTATAGTAGATCTTTTACATTAATTCCCATATATTTTGACAACAAAGATGGTCATGTTTGTTAAAATTTTCTTATATTTCTATAAACTAGGTTAAAATCTCGTGTATTACACGAGTTAAATAAATAAAATGTTATATATTTAATAATAAAAAAATTATATTTTTTAAAAAACCAGTATATTATATCGGTTGAATAAAATATAATGTAATTTGTTAACAAACACATTTTCAAAATATGTTTTTAAAAAATGTAACTTGTTGTGACAGTTATTATGTCTGTTAAGTTAGTTTTTAAAACATTTTTTTTTCAACTGAGTATTAGTTTTTTAATTTAATTGATAAATGTTAGTTCATATTAAGTTCATTTGATTGATGATATAATAACTATTTATAATTAAATAATAATTATTCATAATTAGATTTATTAATATAAATATTATTATTTAATAGGAGAGAGAAATAGAAAATCTAATATTTAATCGGAGAGAGAGGCGGGAAAATAAAAATAAGAAGTAATTAGAGAGTGACACGTGCCCTGAAGAGATTTTCATTTATTAGATTATTAAGATTTATTTCTTAGAGTATGATGTATACTCTCACTTGGCTTTTCCAAGTGAGAGTACCTTTTTTGACACATAGGCGCCACATCAGATTGATATATCACTCACTTGGCTCTCACATGACAATGGGTATACTCATGTGAGGGATGCCTAACTGAGTATTAAATGAATCAATTTAAAATAAATTTAAATTTCAATAAAATAATAAATAAAAATACATTAAATAAAAAAAACGTTAAATAAAAAACATTAAATAAAAAAACATTAAATAAAAAACACTAAATAAAAAAACATTAAATAAAAAGTACGTTAAAAAAACTTTCAATCCCATATTTTTCCTTGATTGAGTTTTGTTTTCTCTCAAAAAAGACTCGTCTGGCCCCGTGAAAGCGATCAAGGTCGAGTGCGAGAATATCCATCTCATCTTTTTCTTTTTTCCAATTATTTCTCTCTTTTTGAGTCACGTTAAATTGACGCATTTCCTCGATCATTTGTTGACCGATGTCGACGTGTGTTGAAACGGAGCGGGAGCCCGATGCTTGAGCTTGGGCTTTTGCTTTTTTCTTTCCTATCGGCCGTACTATTACGTCCTCCTCATCCGTGTCCTCTATGTTGATATCATACTTAGATCTCCCAACGGATGCGGCGGGACTTCCGCTCATGTCGGTTGAGGATCGTTTCTTTGACGATCCGGGTCCGGTCTTTTTTATATAAAGTTGTTGCCATTTCGGGGAATTCTTTAAAACTTCCCAAATTCTAATTGGAGCCAAGCCTCCAGCATCGTCTTGAAAACGTGCAGTTGCTTGCATCAAAATATCTGTATCACTAGACCCGCTCTTTCGGGACCGCTCACACTCTTCAAATATACCGTGGAAAATTACGACATTTTTGTTAATATGAGTCAATTTAGAACTCAACTGGTCGATTGTGCGGTAATAGGGCCCAACTTCCATCAAGATATAATATTTTTCCGAAATACGCTCCCATAAAGCGGTGTTGTTTTGAACGTTCCCTAAAAAATTAAAAGTATTAATTTTGTAAATAATATAAGTATTAAAAAGGTAAAATAAATGTTTTAATTTTACCAATGATGGGATCCTCCGATATGTCGACAAACGCTCTAGCCAACTTCAACTCCTCCTCCGCATCCCACTTTTTAGTGGCTCGTGTAGAAGCCGATTCTTTCACGGCCTTTTTATTTCTGGTTTTTCAGGAAGGCCCGGGTGGCGTTTCGTCGACGTTTTCTTCGGGTTGAGTTTCAGGAACTCCAAGTGGTACGGGTTGAGTTTTAGGAACAACGTTTGGCTGGCCTTGTGGTTGTGGAACATAACCCGTCGAACCAAACGGGTTTTGGTTGAAGGGAAGGGCTCGGCCACGGATTTGGAAGACGTTTTGTTGATTGGCGTATTGTTGATACCACCACATCGGGTCGTTAGGATTCATGGTTTTTTTTTTTATAAAAATATGAGAGTGAAGGGTTATTCAGAAATTGGTGTGTATAAAAATTGGGTTAAATGGGTTATTTATAGGTTAGAAAAAATAAATGAAAGTTTTTTTCTTTTAAATTTACAACGGTCAAAAAGTAAATGAAAAAAATAGCCGTTCAACAGGTAGATGTGCACTTCGTCGCGTGAGAAATCTCACGAATCAACACTCACGCCCCCTTCACGCGAGAGGGTGGTGTTCCTTTGGACTTCATGGCGTGAAGGCCCTCACGCATACCCTCGCGTGAGGGTATACCTCTTACCCTTGGAGAAAATTTGGTTTTTCGGGTGACAAATTAATGAGTTATCACTATTATTTTTCGTTTTTAACTGATGCGTAATTAAGGGTTCTGTTTTTAAATTAAAGCAATACCACTTGTTTGTCTTCTTTCTTTATCCAAACGAAAAAATGACCTTCGAAATCTCATGTTTAAAATCAGCAACCGATAGTGGCCTGGTCTCTGCACCTCCCAATAATTGTTGATAAGCGGCACTGTTTGAGCAATTTGACCATTTGCCAACAAAGTGACTAAAGACAAGAATCTGATCAATTTTGCTCTCCATAGAACCATCTTTGGACATACGTGTGAATCACCTATCTTGATTGAGACAAATTAATTGAGGTAGAAGCCCCTTGTTGGTTTACAGAAGATGCACCTAATCTTACTTCTTTTGATCTCATTTCAATAATGTCACCAACAACCACAGTAGAGAGCATGTTGGCATTAACATCAAGAGCATCCCAATTTCTTTTTTTCCTTTTTGCAAGATCTTAAACGAGATTACAACAATGTTTAAGAACCATCAAATGTGATATGAAATATAAAGTTGAAGAAGGCAACTAAAGACCATGAGCGAACGTTACTTCGATTGGATGCAACGGCAGAGAAGACAGAACAATGAGGTTTTGAAATTTTGATTCTTGAGGCCAAGAAAACTTAATTTGGGGGGGGGGGGTATTGATATGTTTTTTCTTGGAGCATGTGTAGTGGCTTAACGCCATCTGCCACCTCACCAGCAACGGGCGCCAAAAACAGCTACGAGGGGACGTTGTGGGTTTAATGGGCGTGAGAGGTGTGGGATTAAGGTGGCTCTGTTCAGTTTAGGTGGCCCAATTAGCCAATGAGGGTGGGGCGTTGCCCCCACTAGCACAAGTCTTACAAGATGTTTTATCGTATACTTTTAAGATGTTTATATTAGGAGGAAACATTATCTTAGGAGTGACTTCTTCATCACCAGAAAACCATTACATAACATACATTTTGATAGCATGTTAACAGTGATGTACCGCCAACTCAAGCCAAGGTACAAGTGATTTGTGCTTTTTTTTAGACCACTTACATATGCCACATGCATGGAGCTATTTCTTTCTTTTTTTGATTCCTTTTTATTTTTGTCTTTTTCTATCTTTCCTTTTTACTACATTGAAATCTATACTATATAATAAATAAAGGTTTCTCAATACCATGTGTCGCCTCCATATTCATCCTGATAAAATTTTTCCCGCATCTCTCTCATAATAAATACACTTCCATATTTCAATATATGTTTTTAAACAAATTATTAATTATACTAATAAAACACATTTATTTTAAATTATCTCATATTATATGAAACTTTGAAATGTAATTACCTAGCTTATGTTTTCAATCAAATAGTAAATGAAAGTCAAATCACATTGAATAGTATTTTATGTATTTATTAAACTCAATTATATATTAATTTTTACATAATTTTTGGTTTGTTTTCTATTGTTAGTATATATGATACATTTTTCCACCTATAAGATACATATATAAAGATTTAAGAATTTTATATATTAAAATTTTTTCACCCTGTGTAATACACAGGTTTTAAACTAGTTTCTTTAATATATAAGAGTATGGGTTGCAAAGTTAACACTAACAAGGCTTTTGCCTCTGCTGGTTACAGTTGCGCGCCAACACTCTCTTTACACCATCCACCCGGGCTCGAACCCTAGGTTTGGTCTTTTTTTTGGCAGTTTTTTGTATGTTTTATAATTTTTTTTGGGTTTCGGGTTTACGTTTTAGCGTTTTTTGAACATTTCCGTACTTTATTATCGCTTATATTTTGGTTCGAGTCCAAGACCCCGCCGCATAGCGCGGGGAAGAATCACTAGTTTAGTATTAATAGATGTAGAATCATCCCAAATAACTTCAAAACAAGAATTCATTTGACAATAGATTTTAAAATTTTGTTTTAGGATTCATGATAATTTGTTTAACATTTACAATCAGGATAACCGTAACATGTCTACGTGACGTACCTTCGGTTTCATTTTTGGCACAAGAATATGCAAATCAAACCCCCATCAGAAACACTAGTCATGTGCTTGTTGTGTGGTGCATTTCTTTCCAATACTCTGTTCTGTGTTTATTATCCAAACAAAGAGAAACTGCAACCCTATATGATGATGATGAATGGATGATGTTAAACTTGTAACAAGCACTACATGAAATTTAATTTTAAAAGAACAAAGTAAATAAGTAATATGTTTTAGAAACAATAGTTAGGTGTCTCACCATTATGTAACTGGAGATTGAAACAGTTGATGATTTCCGAGTATGTTGCTTTATGTGACCTGCTAGAGAAAGTTTAGAGATGAGTCAAACCAAGTAAATTTTTGTATGGGGCGGTTTAAACAGAAACACTGATAATTAAAAACTAAATCATTTAAATAATAATATATTTTTTTGAATCAAATGATTTAGGAGATTTTATGTTCTTGAATACACTTTGGGTGACCTTTGACCCGTTTCATTTTAAGTTAATATTTTTAATTTTACGTGTTTAATTTGTTAGAGATGGAACATAACTGAAATTGACCCATTAACAGAAGTAAAATGATCAAAGTCGCATACCTCTTTCATTATGACAGTTGAACCATTTGTTTACTGGATGGTGTTATATAGTCCGGTTACCTAAAACAATAGCGATTTTTATAACTTTTAGTAGGAAACACCACAATCCAGCATGTAAGACTCTACCAAAGTACACGAACAGAGGTGAAAAAGGAATGAATCCAAATCAAACAAACATTAGTTGAAAATATAATCTTCTTATAGATTCAAACATCATTATCCTGCAATTTATTACAACCATTTCCACTATTACATAAACTATTGGCTTTCAATTGTTCAAGTTCAGAACCAACAAAAATACCTACCAATTTTCAAAACCATTCAGTTAATTTTAACATAAACCAGTTCCAATTTTCAAAACCATTCAGTTATTTGAGAAAACTGCAGTAATAATGAGTGAGTGTAGTGTAGCTTCTTCAAACTACTTCTTTCACAAATTGATGCAGCAGCAAGCACTTAAAAACTTAGTCTATATGTCCAACTTGATATGACAAGTGATCGTGTGGTCTTCAACACGATACATCAAAAAAAAGAACTGGAGTAAATTAAAAAAATGCCAAAAAAACCCGAAGATGAACCCAACCACTTGGACAGTTTATCAATTTCATATTCCAGAAGACAACTTACAATTTCTAGATCATAGCTCTATATATTCAGTTCTATTTGTTTAGCCACAAGTCATATTGTTTATATAAGAACATTAACCCATGAAAAGTAAAATGGAAACTTGAAAATTAATGGTGCTCATATGATAATCATTCTATGTTTTGAAACATATGAAGATCTGATATATCTTTGAAAACTTATGAAGATTTGGGAACTCTAGATCCAACACTGATACTAATTAAATTTAGTCCATGTCAAAGATGGTTAATAACTCAACCACTTGTTCTATTTCATTAAAGAAAAAACTAAAACATGTGATTATTACCATTTTATTGTTCAGTTTCGTTATGCCTCTACCCCACATCGACAGTGCAACAAACGGTAACATTATTTATATATCAATGTTGATCTTTGGAGACTGGGTGATCGGGTGAGACGTGTACCACGTTATATGTTCCACGTAAAAAAACAAAAAAAAATTGCGTCTTGCTCGGTCACCTTTTTAATATTAAACTAATTTATTCTCTATTTTTAGTATATGCATATTGCATTCTAGTGGATATTACCAGTGCCATAGTCTATCAATTCCTTTATCCTAATTTATTAGTTATAAATAGGTTAGTGAGGTATTAACTGTCTAAGTAAGTATTATAGGGGCATTTAAATTGTTCATTTATAATAATTAAAAAAAAACATTTTTTATTAGACTATGTATGGATTGTATGCATAAGAGAACTAAAAATTTGTTATATCATTATTCTGGTAAAACTGATTTTCTAAATGACTAGTTTTGTCTTTCCAGTGATATGATTACTCCCGTACGATTGCAAAGGCTACCTCCTATTTGAGAAACTTCTATTGATGAACACAGATGAGAAAAGTTGATTAATCTGTACTCTGTAGTTATACTTTTGAAATTATTATCTCAACAATTAGCTGCTAATCTAAGCTGTGGAGAATGCTTAGTTATAAGTGGCTGATTAACCGGCCCCGACTAATCATGGAGGTAAAGGGACACCTAAAGACTAAGCGCAAGCCCTAGTGAGGATGTTTAGAATACTTGAGATTTTCAGAAGTTCTAAGATTATTAACAAGGATAAGAATGCAATCATTCATTAAAACTTTGTACTTTAGTATTTCAATTAATCAAATGAAGTGAAAAAGAAATTTGGTATCATTATAGGTTATATATAAATCTGTGTTCCTATGTAAAGCTAAACCAGGCATGCCATCATGTGTACATGATCTGAACAAAACAAAGGTTTATATCCATGTACAATTTCATCATGAAGAGTCAAAAGAGTTGTTTTAAGCCACCACAATATTATGAGAACATGAATATCTCTTAAGACGAATCCTATTATCAGAAGGGCAGTAACCTATGAAC
This sequence comes from Smallanthus sonchifolius, assembly GCA_023525975.1. Taxonomy (NCBI): domain Eukaryota; kingdom Viridiplantae; phylum Streptophyta; class Magnoliopsida; order Asterales; family Asteraceae; genus Smallanthus; species Smallanthus sonchifolius. Next base: position 2,742,591 of record CM042042.1, read on the forward strand.
AAAAAGAGGGACTTGAAAATCAAAGATGAAGACTGATAATCATTCTAAAACCCGTAACATAAATATAGGAAGTCTAGATACACACAAATACAAATTAATCCATCAATCAAAGATCGTAAATAAAGCAACAACATATCTTTGAAGGAGGAAGTGTTGATGAACAAAAGAAACATTTGTCATTGTTATGAGTTTTTTAACATACTATGAAAACCACATTTTCTGTTGCATTCTGCCTCTATACCACATCAAAGAGAAAGCTACTGCTAACAACTTATATAACATTGTCATATTTACAGGTCAGGTGATCAGGTGAGACGCCTACTTGGATTTAAAAAAGCGCGAGGTGCACCAAGGCGAAATAGTTCCGAGCCAAGGCACAAAGCGCACCTCTTCATACACAAGTGGAGTGGTATTTATACAACCTTTTTTATATTTCTCATAGGTTTTTAGCATCACCTACCTAAAACTTAGCTATAAATAAGCTTTATATATGATTTAATTATATATAAAAAAACTCTATGTACAAATACTACAATTGAAACATCATAACATATCCTACAATTACAACACAACGAAGATAATATAACAGTAACAATATCATATCAATTTCGTATTGGAAAATTTCTAGGTTTAAAATCGAAATTTAACGGAACCTGTTTTCAAGGAATAGAAGTCGAACAGATGAATCATATTTTCCCAAATTCAAACAACAAGTTGAATCTTCGTGCACAGACATTGCGATCTGTGTTTTAATTGAATTCAAATATCAACAATGAGTAAAGATCAGATCCTTAAATTAAAAGTACAATCATGCCTGCGAAGTATTAGGATGCAATCGGAAAACTCACCGGCTCTTGATCGAGACTGTGATTTCACCGCGACACCGGAATTTAGGGCCGTCAGGCGAGGAGTATGATTAAGCGAATGGAAAGTGACACCGGAATTTAGGGCCGTCAGGCTCTTGATCGAGACTGTGATTTCACCGCGACACCGGAATTTAGGTCCGTCAGGCTCTTGATAGAGACTGTGATTTCACCGCGACACCGGAATTTAGGGCCGTCAGGCGAGGAGTATGATTAAGCGAATGGAAAGTGCAATTAGCTGATTATCACAAACCCTATTTTCTGCGGATTATCTTTTACTTTTGGATGTAATTTATCATATTAAATACTTTATTATTATTTTTTTAATTTTAATCAAATATTTACTTGTGTGGATATCACATTTGTGCCGTTATATACGATTTGGTAAATATGATACAGATCGAATTTGAGTCGTATTTCAAAACGGTCCGGAGTTTTAGTGAGTGGGGGCAAAGCAAGCCTGGCCAAAACGAGTAGGTTCAAAACAGTCCGGAGTTTATACATCGACGGATCTAAGGATTTTTGTATTCGTTTCAAATCTCAAATTGTAGAACCAAAATTAATTTAACCGTTAAAACTGAAATAACTTGTTTTTTAATTCCAGAAGCCATAATTTGTTGGCATATTGTCACTTTTCTTAGCTGTGTGTTTATTAAAACAATTCTAAAACACAAAACCCTCAATGACTCTGACTCAATTAATTATATAAAAGTAGGGTGCTTGACGGGTAAATTACTAGTCGTAAATATTGGTTGTTAACTTTGTGATAGCATAGGCTAAGATAATTCCTTAAATGATAGAAAAATAATCAAGTTATGGTATGGGGTCGTCTTATCTAGCCATTTTGGTTAACATATTTAAGGCCTTTAATCAATGGGTCGTATTGGGTTTACTTACTATTTAATAAGTTAAACACAATATGTTTATAATTAGAATAAACAACATATGTTTTTATAGGCCATCTTGCCGATCCATTTTTTTATAAATCTTTACTTGATTACAACTTGTCACTCTATGACTCATTTCGACAGATAGGTTACACAAGTTATGTTCGAATCAACACGTTAACCTGACACGATTACCACTCCTAATAATCACGGTCGTTGAATAACACTTCAAATATTGTAATATCATGTGAGGATATCATCAAATTATCACTTGAAGAAGAAAGAATCGTGTTATTAGTCACTCACTGGTGTACAGAAATTATTTGAAACAAAATAAAAAAAAGCATGCATGCCTTGACATTTTTAGTGAATTTGTTCATCAGACCAATCACCATTTGTGCTTGGTGGATGCCACTTGCGTGAAGGGTGATGTGGGAAACGACTTCGAGGTGCAAATCGTCTCCAAGTGCGTGGTATTGGTTTGTGTGGAATAGTTCTTGGTTGATGTTTCTTAATGGTAGGTGGCATAAATTTCGGTTTTTTATGTGGTTGTTTCTTAATGGGTGGTGGCATGTCAACGGGAGTTTGTGGTGGTTGATCCCCAAATGGTGACGGCATGTCGACTGGAGTTTGTGGTGATTGTTCATCATTTGGTGGCATGTCAATTGGAGTTTGTGGCGGGTGATCGTCACTTGGCGACGACATGTTAGTGGGCGTTTGTGGTGGTTGATCATCACTTGGTGCTGGCACGCTAATAGGAGTTTGTGGTGGTGAAGTGTCACTTGATGGTGGCGTGTTGATGGGAGTTTGTGGCAGTGGATTGTCGCTTGGTGTTTGTGGCGGTTGATCGTCATTTGGTGGTGGCGTGTTTATGGGAGTTTGTGGCGACTGATCGTCACTTGGTGGAGGCATGTCAGTGGGAGTTTGTGGTGACTGATCGTCACTTGGTGGAGGCATGTCAGTGGGAGTTTCTGGCGGTTGATCATCACTTGGTGGGGGCATGTTAGTGGGAGTTTCTGGCGGCTGATCATCACTTGGTGGTGGCATGTCAATGGAAGTTTGTGGCGGTTGATCGTCACTTATTGGTGGCATGTCAGCAGGAGTTTGTGGCGGTTGATCGTCACTTGGTGGTGGCATGTCAGCAGGAGTTTGTGGCGGTTGATCGTCACTTAATGGTGGCACGTCAGTGGGAGTTTGTGGCGGTGGATCGTCACTTGATGGTGGCACGTCAGTGGGAGTTTGCGACGACTGATCATCACTTGGCAGGGGCATGTCAATGGGAGTTTGCGATGGCTGATCTTTAACCGTTGGTGGCATGCCAATTGAAATTTGTGGCGGTTGATCATCACTTGATGGTGGCATGTCAATTGGACTTTGTGGTGGTTCAACCTCGAATGGTGGATCATCTATTGGATCTATTATAGGTGGTTGTTGATCAACTAGCAGTGGCATGTCGATCGAACTTTGTGGTGGTTGATATTTAACCGTCCGTGGCATGACAATTGAAGTTTGTGGTGATTGATCATCACTTGATGGTGGCATGTCAATTGGACTTTGTGGTGGTTCAACCTCGAAAGGTGGATCATCAATCGGATCTATTATAGGTGGTTGTTGATCAACTGGTGGTGGCATGTCGACTGAAGTTTGTGGTGGTTGTCCATCAATAGGATCAAGTGAAGGTGGTAGTTCTTCAAATGGAGGTTGGTTGTCGGCATACAATGATGATGGTGAAACGGCCTCAACGAGATGTGGCAAGTAGACATGTGATGGTGCCATACAAATAGATCTCGTCGGTAATGAGTCGTGGATAGGATTAGGCGGCAATGACAATGCCACAACCGGAAGCACTGATTCTTGGTGCAATGTTTGTGGACAGTGAGAGACCGGTGACAAAAGGTTAGCTAATGAAGAGTTAGAGGATGATATAACTACACTAAGAAGCAACATTAGAAAGTATATGAGAGTCATTTTTGTATACAAAAGGTTAGCTAATGAAGAGTTGGAGGATGATATAACTACACTAAGAAGCAACATTAGAAAGTATATGAGAGTCATTTTTGTATGTTTTTGTTGTTTGATGAAGAAACTTGCTTGTAGATATTGGAATTTAAAGTGTAGATTAGCCTTGAAAAAATGCTACCTTAAATCAAGCCCATGTGAGAATTATGGTACCAAATACTTGACCAAAAGTTTAGCCGATGGTCCACAAAAAATGTACTTGGAATGAATGATGGTTCACACACACATACACATTATTTGACTAATTTTAAAGTGTCATAATGTTTTAAATTGTCATTAGTATGTTGTTTTTCTAATTTCAAATTGTTTGGCTTATATTGAACAATAGCTTTTTTTATGTAAAATATAAAATGTTACAAGTGAATGATAAATGAAATTATTTTACGATATATGATAAACGATATTCGGTACTCAATTTTTTAGAAATTCGTTGTCGTTATTTTTTGCAACGGTACCGGTACCATCTGCAGATATGAGCATTTTGTAATGAGTACTTGTACCGTTACCGATACCGTATGGAACCGGTATCGTACCGATAGATTCAGTACGGTATTCGGTACCTACTTTTACAGAAATTTGGTGTCGGTATTTTCAATACTGGTACCGATCTCATCCCTACTCCCCTTTTCCATGCCAACTTTTTCATGTTTTAAAAATACATTTTAGGTTAAACAATTAATATAAACTAACTGGGCATTGGCCTATAATGGTTATTGGGTTAAAATGTTAAAAATTGAACATGAGCCTTTAATGATTTAAACCACTATTAAAAATTAAGTAATCGGGCTTAGTTTTTAAACTATAAAAAGTTTTATTACGTAAAACGTTTAGATAGCTTTTTTAGAAAAAAAAAGTATATAGTTTTTTCATTCCAATGGGGTCAATATTGTTTTATAAAACTAATGGTGTCAGTCGTAAAAAACAATGGTGTCGATCGAAATTTTCATATTGTACGTTACATATGAGACACGAAATTCACTGGTGTCGGGGGAACCCGTTCACCCCAATGTGGCTCCGCCACTGCGAATGCTCTGTTGTGACGTGATTTTTTTTTATCTATGTTCTAATATAAATTCCATTCAAAACGGGTTTTTTGTTGTACAAGCGTTGAAGCTGCTTCATAGTTTCATTTTTAGTTTTTTTCCTCTTACAACCTTTTAAAATATGATATTTTGTAAAATTCCGGATTTATAGTTTCGGCGTGCTTATTTTTATCAGCGTTTCGATTTTTTCTTCTCGATGTGAATATTAGGTTACTGAAACTGAGCCTTACAAATTTTAACACCACTGTCGTAGCGCACGAGTTTCCAAACATCGTTAAAGGTTATAATGTGTTGTTATTTAAAGTTATTCTAGATATTGAATAAATAATATATTTGTATGTCTAGTCTAGGGTACGGGTTCAGTTAATTATAATTTGGTTTTCATTAGACAATTATTTATAAGATTAAATATAAACATATAAATGGAAAAATAAACTAATTAAGTATTCAAGAATAAATGAAATGGAACTAAAATAAAATTATAAAATAATGTCATTGATCTTTGCATGTAAACTTAAAGAGAAAGATATTGCTACAATTTTGGTTGAGAACATACTAGTCAGAAATATTAGAAACTTAATATACTTTTTAAATAACACACTAAAATTTCACCAATAACAAATATAACTAACATTAATTCCATATGTTTCTTTGTTGTAAATGACAACTGATACTACAATTGAATCTAAGTTGGGATTTATTGTCGGGTTAGTCTGCATTTAGCATCCCGAGTTGTTCCCCGAACATAGATCCGTTACAACATATAAAGAATTCGTTAGAAGGTGACCCGAAGACGAAGCCCTAGCCCTGGGAACAACCTGTCACGACTCACGTTCAAATCAGTCATTTGTATCATGAGAAACTTTATAATATTCTATTTACAACATATAAACATTAGTAAGTCGAAACACGCAAATGAGTTAAGTTTTGCATTTTGAAATATGTTTCAAAGGGATATCAATCACGTCTACAATAATGATAAATGACACAATTTAAAGATAGGCACATGGACCACCAATCAACTCAAAGTCTATCTTTGTGATTCACCTTCTTACACCAACACTTGAAAACAAGACTTCAACTTTAATTAGCAAACGTCAAGTCAATTCAAGAGACGTTTTTTATAAAATCTTGAATAAGACAACCAACAGATGCATATGATGAACCACCCCTCGCTACCGCCGATCTACTCTTCACACTCATCTCTTTCACTTTCGTTCTAACCTCGTTATCTTCCATAACTCGTCTTATCCCGCTTTCGATCTCCTTGGCTGTCACAACAGTCGCCATATTAGCCTTTGGAGCAAACACATCCTTCCTATAATCCAACCTTATTTTCACCGCCAATCCCAGCTCCACCACCATTCCAAACGCATTCATCTGTTGCTCGGCGTACACAGGCCACGCTGCCGATGGTACGTCGAACCACAAACTCTCCAACAATGAGTTCCACCCACAGTGGGACACGAACCCTCCCACTGCATTATGAGATAGTACCGCCACCTTCGGTGCCCACCCAATCACTTTTCCTATCCCACGTGTTCGCTCCAAAAACCCTTCCGGCAACACCACACTCGGATCCTCATAATCGCCCGGGGCACTTGATGTTTGATCTGACGGAGGTCGACGTAGAGACCACACGAAACGGTGGCCACTCTGCTCTAATCCACGTGCTATCTCCTTCACTTGGACCTCATCAAAGCTTCCCATACTCCCAAAACACAAAAACACAACCGAGGAAGGCAGTTGACTATCCAACCACCTAATGACATCATCGTTAAACGACTTCCCAGCACCAGAACGACCTTCTAGGTTGAGTATAGGTCCCACCGGATACACCGGTGAGATGCTGATGTCAGCAGACATCGACTCAACTGTGTGTGTTTCCAATTCCAAGAATGTATTAACCATGATTGCTTTGACCTCTCTAAGTTTCCTGACAGACATCAGAACAAAATCCAGTCCTTCTCGAGTCTTGACAAGACTCCAAAACAATTTGGTTGGCAATGGGTTAACAAAGCTAGGAACCGATATCTCGGTATCCGAGTCGGTCAACTCAATAATGTCTTTGTTTAGATCATCATTGAGTGTCTGGATATAAAATTTAAATCCAAGAAAAGCAGCAATAGAAGTGAAGAATATGTAGGATGGAACATTAAACTCATTAGCCACATCTACCATGCAAGTGCAAAACATGTCAATGACAAACCCGACTATCCGGCCCGTACCCGGATGACTTGACATGTCAGCCACAACATTTCTAACATGTTTGCAATGACCAGGGATGAACTCATTGAAAAGAGACATGGGAGATTTGGGGTCAGGAATTGATGGGGTTTCATCTTGAGGGAGTTGAATGAAGGATATCCGATCATCCTTGGTGTTTTTAGCTAATGATTCTATGTATGCGGTGTTAGCTGAGCCAGAACTCGCGCTTGGAGGTTTGATGACAAGGACGGTTATCAATAGACGTTGATCGCGGTTCACAAGTAATTTCGCGATCTCGATGGTGGACATGATATGACCAAGCCCAGGGGCAGGGATGAAGATTAGGTTTGCAACCGTATTCGCCATACTTGTTTTGGTTCATGAATGAAGTCCATCTTATGCTTATCTACCATACATTATAGATGATACCAATTTGCTGATGTCATTGCGTTGGTGGCGAAAGTCACATGTAGGTGTTATGCCCGTATTGACCATTTCCTACATCACAATAGTCCAACAACAGAGGCCATTCTTCATTTGTGGAAGTGGACCCCATCTTCTTTTCATATCTTTCTAGATGACATTATTATTAATAATAATTAAATATTATGTTAATCAAAATTTAGAAATTTGTATTGTTACGGTGGTGGTGTTTAAAACGTAAAAGAAATAAATATTCTTTTATAGGAAATAATTAAACAAAACAAGGAAAGAAACTTATTTCCGTGAGAAATAACTTAATTGTTGAGAGAGTGTTTAATTTAGCAAACACTCTCTTACGTGTAGTACCATCATTTGTTAGGTATCAACCGAGTTGGTACGCAACGGAAACACGAACACACCCTCACAAACGAAAGAAAATAATAAACAACAAAAGAAATAACGTGGTTCAGCCAAAATGACCTACGTCCAGTATTACAACTATGGTTCTCTCTTTATTATTAATCACGAGGTGTAAGATTACAATTACATAACAAAGTTTAAATAGAAAAATATTATGATTAATAACTTAGTCCACACGAAACAGAAACATAGACATCCTTTAGGGCTGGCTCTCTATCCCCTTCAGTCGGCCCAGCTTCGAGGCCCAATTTGTGAGGCCCACAAACCCATAAGCCTTCAGAGTCCAACACTATGTCCAAATTCTATAAAAGTAGAGAGGAAGATTTCTACATATTATCTAGGTGAATGGCTATATTTTGTGAATCTTCTAAATATATACTTAAGACAAGTTATTACTCTACCTTAAAATTTGGTTTGTAATATTAATCTAGTATTCTAATGAATACATGTGTTCTTGATATTCAGTTTCGTCTCATCCCCGTGTTTCCACTTTAGCGGAGGTGTGACAGGTAGCCAACGATTTTAAAGCAATGTTCTTTAGTATGTTTGATTATACCACCAGTGACGGACCTAGAAAATTTTTTCATGAAGGTAGGAAATTTTTGGGGTCGGTTGACTAGCAATATGTAACACGTATATAACACTAAAAAATTTTCATGGGGGAGGGGGGCGATCGGGGGGCTATTTCAAAATTTTATGGGGGCCGATCGAGATTTTAATGCGTATATAACGCTAAAAAGAAATTTCATGGAGGGGGGCCGTCTCCCATTCCCATTATGTAGGTACGCCCATGCATACCACAATGGATACATTTTAGCTTCGAGATATCGGTCTTGAGAGGGAATCCGTTGGGGTTTGAGTTTGAATCGAACCGACGTTGTTGACTTCGTGAAACAAGCCCTAGGGATTCATCGTGGGTGGCGGCTAATCCCGTCGCTACACCTGTTTGTACTCCGACGATCGTTCCTAATATGCTTTGATGTGCGATTTCTTTGATGACTATTTGGGGGTTGAGGCAATCAATGTTGGATTGGTTAACCGAGTCGTCGTCGTTAGACATGGTGGCTCGGTCTTGGGGTTTGAAAGTTTCACGATTTTGAGAGAGAGGTAGGTGATGAGGAGATTTGAGATGGTCCTAGAACCATTCACTACTCTAATACCATGATCTTAAATGGTACTTAATAGGAGTGTTAAATATTCGGTTTCAAACCGAATAAACCGATAACCGAGTTGAATCGAAACCGTTTAAAACCAACCGAATTACATATTTAGTTTTCGGTTAGGATTGTGGTTCCACTATTTCTAATTCGGTTCAAACCGAAAAATCGGATTAGAATAAATGATTTTTTTAGCGATTGTACTCAACCCAAATATAATTTGGCCCAATAGCCCATGTTTTATTATGTTTTATTTAAAGAAACAGAATCATTGGTATTGCTGGTGTTATTGATTGACAGAATAGGATGACCTCTAATTTGTGAAATGATGTTAATGCTGATACTTGTAATTGCTCCACACGAAACTCCTTTTCTTTTATGTTTTAAGAACACACACAATACGACTAAGAAAATCCCAACACCTTGCAAATCTTGTGGTCATAAAGAGTAAAATCAAGATGTGAATTAGTAATTTGAAACACACAAATCCGTTAAGTTTCCATATCAATCACGTCTACAATTAAATGACTTAAAATGATGGCACTCAAAGTCTACCTTTGTGGTTCAACTTCTTACACTAACACTTGAAAACAAGAGTTCAACTATTAGCAAACGTCTAGTCAATTCAAGAGGCGTTTTTTTTATAAAATCTTTAATAAGACAACCAAGATATGCATATGATGAACCACCCTCTACCACCGTAGATCTACTCTTCACACTTATCTCTTTCACTTTCATTCTAACCTCGTTATCTTCCATCACTTGTCTTATCCCACTTGAAAAGGAGAGTCCAAATCAAGGTTATCTTTTTATAAAATACTGAATAAGATGACCAATAGATGCATATGACTTACCCACCACCACCATTCTACTCTTCGCACTTATCTCTTTCACTTTTATTCTAATATCTGCACAATGAAACTTTATTTCCACCACCATTCTACTCTTCGCACTTATCTCTTTCACTTTTATTCTAATATATGCACAATGAAACTTTATTTCCACCACTATTTCAGACACTTTCATATATGTTTTTTTAGGATCAGTGATGGAGTTAAAAACTTTTTTCATGGGGGTCGAAATTTTTTGAAGTCGGTTGACTATCGATATATAACTCATATATAATACAAAAAAATTTCATGGAGGACGGTTGGCCCCTTGTCCACTATATAGGTCCGCCCATGCTTAAGATTACACATATTTGCTGACGACAATGCAAACCATAAACTTTTCAACAGTGATCGAGTTTTATCCGCAGTTGATAGCTACTTGTGGGACCCACCCGATCAGTTCCTTGTGTTGGCTCCCTAAACCCTTGTTGTAGCACACTCAGATCCTCATAATCGCTCAGGTCCCTTGATGTTTGATCTGATGTAGGTCGACATACTGACCACAAAAAAGGTGGCCACCCTGCTCTAGTACACACGCGCTACGGGAGTTGGAAAATAGGGGGTAATTCATTTTTATTTTTTAGAGTAAACTTCGCTTTTGGCCCCTGTGGTTTGGGTAAAATAACGGTTTTGGTCCAATAGTTTCAATTTTACTTTTCTGCTCCCTGTGGTTACCTAATTGTTCAATTAGAACCCTGGCACTAACTTTTGGCGGGCTTTGCGTGGTATGTTTTCTTGTTTTGGCGGCGGTGGAAGGAGAAGTGTTTGTCATCTAGTTCGAGTTCCGGTTCCGATGATGGAGTGAACGTTGGAAGTAGAAATGGTGACTCGCAGTTGAACGCGAATTCAGGTTGAGTGGTCCCTGAGACTTGATGAAATTAAGACAGACAAAAGGTTAAAGAGACAAACCATAATGAACTGAATGTTCTCTCCAGAAGTTAATGGCAACATGAATGTTGGAAGTAGATATATTTGGGGGACTCCAATTGTAAAAAATGTAAAGGTTTATTTTCTTTCAGGGGCAAAAGAGTCCTTTCATATTTTTTTAACTGTTGTTTGAATTTGGATGGAGGGACTCCGATTTTAAGTGAAAGACAAATTCAAGGCTCACGGTGCTATTATTTTGAATTAGAAACTTATAGTGGAATTAGCCCTAAACCACAGGGACGCAAAAAACACTTAACTTTTAATTTAACCTAGAACACAGATTACTAAACCGAAAAAATCCGAGCAAAATCCAGTACGTGACATAACCTTTGTAATTTGTTGAGGTTACTGTTCGTAGTCATGAACTTTTAGTAGAGTATATAATAATAATAATAAAAATTTAACAATCAAATCTCTAAAACTTCTCCGACAAAATATTTATAAGGTTTATATAATGATTTTTGTGCCACAATTTTCATAAAGTTTCATCCTATATGTTGAAATAATGTTACGATCCATATCTTGTGTAGAAGATGCCAGAAACACGTTCAATTTTTCAAAAAGCTTCTTCCACTTTTCCTCCTTTTCTAGAAGGGTTGGTAAACTTTTATTTAACCTTATATAAATACTATAATTATACTTTACAAACGTCTTTTAAACAATAAAAGATACCAAACAGGGCTTATTTTGTGTAATCTTATTTGATAATCTTACTTTTAAAGTTAAGTTTAGTTACGTTTACCCGCATGTTGTGGTGGCTCGGTTCTTAATATTGAACCGTAGATAAAAAAAATACCGCATGATGGTATATCTGAAAATTACAAAAAAGTCACACCGTTGTAAAAATAAATGTTAAGAAAAACAAAACCCAACTTTGAAAAATCGTTTAACAAAAAGATAAAACCGTGAAAAACCGTCTTCAACTCAAATACAACATTTAAAAACTTAGTTTATTAGAATACTAAAGTATTTAAAAACTTATTTAGGTAAATAATAAAAATATATAGTTAAATAGTAACATAATAATAAAAAATAGAGGTGTAAATGAGCCGATCCAAACTCACCTAAACTTAAGTTCCGCTCATTTGACGCTCTATTTGTAAACCAATACGCCAAGCCATGGTTTCTCTTAAAGGCCAAACAACTCGAAAAAATGAAATTGAGATTTTGTTGGTTTTCGCTATTAAATTGCTTAGTAAATAGTAATGGAAATTGAAGATGAGGATGATATACTTACTTCTATATGATTTCACTTTGTTTTATACTTATTTCAATTGTATTTGGTATATGTTTAGTAATTATTAGATGTTTACTATTAATGATTTTGTGATTGAAACATCGAAAGTTTTGTGAAAGAGCCAATTTGCATCTTCTGATCTAGGCTTATGAGGTTAGATCCAAAATTATGCACTGTTAATATAATATTGTTATGGTTTGGTTGTGTATATTGTCACTTAAAGTTATATCATAGTTCGAGGAGCGTGGTATGAATTAATGTAATTTTTTTATCATACCCGTTATTACCTGACATGTTACCTGATCTGTTCTAACATAACTCATTTTTTACCCCCACCCCACCTGACAAAAAAACTCCTTAATTTGCCACTAATCTAATCAAAACCTAAAAAGTACACATAAAAAACCAATAATCGGTATATATGGCTAGGGGCGGACCTACTCTTAGGGTAGGGGTAGCCTCCGCTACCCCTCAACTTTTACGCGCAGTGCAAATTTTTTTTTTTTACGGTTTTATGTATCCGGTTACTCCTTACGTTACCCCTGAGCAAAAATTACGTTACCCCTCAAATTTTTTTAAAAGCTCAACACTTCATAAAAAGTCCAAAATTTTATAAAAAACCTAATACTTTATAAAAAGTCCCCACATTTTATTAAAGATTTTGAGGTATTGGGTTTTAATAAAACATTTAGGCTTTAGCCAACCCAAATGTTTTATTAAACACCAATACCTCAAAGTCTCAATTCTCAAACCCAATTTACCTAAACGACCGGCCAAGAAGAAAGACAGAGAGCGGGAACTGTGAGAGCCAGAGACCAACCGCTCGACCTGAGCTGAGACCACCGTTCGGCGCCGCCTCCGCCAAACCCCAGTCCTCCGCCTCGCCAGTCGCATGTTACCGTCAAAAAAAAATTGTTTACATGAAAGTACGGTAAAAAAAAATTGTTTCATTTACATGAAAGTACGATAAAAAAAATTATGTTTACATGAAAGTCCCGTCAAAATTTTTTTTTGTTTCATTTACATGAGAGTATCGTAAAAAAAAATTTTCGTTACCCCTGAACTTTTGTTCTAGATCCGCCACTGTATATGGCTACTAGCAGGAAAACAATGTTGTCATGAAAAATCATTCTTCGACGGGATGGCCTCCTTTTCTTTATCGGTAGGGGTGTTTATCGGTTCGGTTCTCGATTTCTTTGGTTTATTCGGTTTTGAGATTTTTTTTTGTCTATCCGCAAACCTAACCTAAACCGATTGAAATTGTGTCTAACCTAATTTAATCTAACCCAATTCAATCCGATTCGGTTTCGGTTTATTCGATTTAGTTTATTCGGTTTCCTGTTTATCTTCCAGAAAACAACACATATTTTTAACATATTCTAAAACCAAGGGATTATAACCATAACAAAAAGTACCAAACCAGAAAATAGTCTTAAAAATAAATGCCAAGTTCAAAGTTCAAACATAAATAAACTTGAGTTTTTTCCAATTAGTTTTAATACCACAACAAATAAACTTGAGTTTTTTCAACTCATCTTTCACTCGATCAGTATTTTTTTCATCTTTACAAAAAATAAGAACAAATAATAAAGCAATGAGCTATTGGGCTTGAGAATTGAGGTAAAAGTATTAGGCTAAAAGTATAAATTTACATTTAATTATTTATATTTATTCGGTTAAAACGATGAACCGAATTAATCGAATTAAAAAAATTTGTCTAACCGTTAACCTAACCACAATTGTAATTCGGTTTTCGGTTATGAACCTAACCGAAAACCGTATTGTGAATTCAGTTCGGTTTTTTTCGGATACATATACGATTCGGTTTTCAGTTTTTTGCACACCCAACGGTAGGCATTAACTTGGTGATATAGGAAGGCGAGTTCTTTTATTAAAATCTATACTAATAAAACAATATCTTTGGTGCCACGTATCAACATCACAGCCAATATAAACTCACATTTTCCCGCCAAATTTCATCATTTATTACTAGGGACTATTTTTAGATGTTTTTTTTTCTCTCAGCAGGGCTTTTTAAATTTTGAATTGGAATTAAACCGTCGATCTATTTCTAATAGTCAAAGATGCTTCTCACAAATTTAATTACTCAATTTTAGGAAACAAAAAATCATTGTCATAGAGGATTCGTGAGACTTTCCATATTTCTGATTTCCTTCAATAAACTTTTGAAATTATTATATGATTCTTCAATCAACCTTTGGAATTACCATACGAAGTGAAGATAAATCTTTTACTTATGGATGGGTCGGTTCGAATTTTATTTATAGCATGCGTGATTATGTTCATGCGTTAATATAAACATGCGTGATTATGTGTATAAAATGCGTGATTATGGTCATACGTTAGTATAAAACATGCGTGATTATGAATATAGCATGTGTGATATTATGGTCATGCGTTATTATAAAGCATACGTGATTATGGTAATGCGTTATTAATAAACATGCGTAATTATCATTTTAAACATGCGTTATTATTTATAAAACATATGCGTTATAATTATAACGTGGACGGATATACCTCTCGTCCACTGAACATGTGTCGCATGATGATGCCTTCGTACAAAAAAAAAAAACCTTTGTACAATAAAGGACCCAGTATATATCTTTTTGCATAGAATACATGAAGTCTAATATATCTATCTTGACTATATGATTCTAAGATCTTAATTCCCTCTAATGTTGCATGTCATGAATTAGAGAATTTTAAATTAAAATTGGCTCTACCTTTGTTAAGATAAAAATAAAAATAAAAATCAAATAAACTAGGCCCGTATAAGTGTACACAAGTGTAAAGTTATTTTAGAGAGAGAGAGAGATATACACACATTTATTTAAAAAGTTAAAAATATAACGTACGTGGAGACTCTCTATAAATAGATAGTGTAATTCAACCATCTTCTCACAAACACCACCATGCACACTAAGCATCCCTTCTTTCTCTTCCTCTTAGTTTCAACACTCATCTTTTTCACCTTCACCACCGCATTTGCCAACAATGGCCTCCTGCCGACAGAGATCGACACCGAAGCTCTAGGAAAACCACCGTATAAGGGAGGGTCAAAACCGCCACATCACGGCCTTCCACCTAGAAAGAAACCACCGCATGGTCCACCCACAGAGATTGAAACCGAAGCTGCACATAAGCCATCACATCATGGAAGGAAACCACCGCGTGGTCACCCGCCGCAGTTGGATACCAAGCCCTAGTGATCGATAGCACGCTCCCTTTTGGGAAGACTAGTGCGATAAATAAAGTTTAAAAATAAATAAATGCATCGGTTTGGAATATTCGAGCAAAAGGGTTGTTATTGTGTGATATGTATTATTGTAAGATAAAGAACTTTGGCATCGGCTTCATTTCCCACTTATGTTTAACCATAAACAATCCTTACATGTTATTACTTCTAGCAAAATTTGGTATAGTGTATTACCTACTTCATAATTTTGCGGGTTCAACGACCTGTACACTATATTCACTATGTGAAAATAATACACTTCGAAATACGGATACAAATAAACATGTTGAAATGAAAAATCCTAAATTTTATAAAATATCATATTCTAAAGGTTGTAAGAGGAAAAAAAACAAATTAACAAACAAATATACATAACAAAATCTCACGCAAAGAGTAGGGTCTGGGAAGGTGGGATGAGAGCAAATATTACCTCTATCCCGTAGGGTAGGGAGGTTGCATCCAGAGAGACACCAGCATGGAAAACATGCAAAACACGCAAGCAATAAACAACCGGTAACAAACA
Organism: Smallanthus sonchifolius; assembly: GCA_023525975.1. Classification (NCBI taxonomy): domain Eukaryota; kingdom Viridiplantae; phylum Streptophyta; class Magnoliopsida; order Asterales; family Asteraceae; genus Smallanthus; species Smallanthus sonchifolius. Next base: position 2,758,447 of record CM042042.1, read on the forward strand.
TCCAGTATCAGAAACATATATAAGAATCAAGACATAGAAGTTCATACTATAAGCACAGAAAGAGCAGCAACCATAATAGTCCCTAAATATAAAGTTGTGAAACATACAAGAACTACATGAACAAAGAACCAAGTAGTCGTAACAGATACAAGAACAACAATGCATAAATATCTGTGTCATAGCATATAGAAAGACCACTCTGACATACAAATCGTTAAGGCAAAAGTAAATAAGACTAGAGACATTGTACGACTAGAAGCCCACCTGCAATTGTTTTGATCGGGTGACCGAAAATGAAGTAGGAACTGGTCATTAGGGGTAACTAATCTCAATAAACTTATCCATTAGTGACAATTAAGTCATGAGTGGAAACTTTACGCAACCTCAGCAGCAACTGCTGAGGAGGAGCAACTGATTAGTAGTAAGTAAGTTCTAATAATGGAGCTCATGTTGAAGTTTTCCATTGATATAGTTGTTCAACTGTCAATCGTCAACTGAAACGTTGTGATGGTTCTATTTACAACCGTTAACTGTCAACCGCCAACTGAAATGTTGTGATGGTTCGATAAACCCTATAAATGGATTCTTTTGGTTTAATTAAGCTTCTAACAAATTTTTGACAAAAAAGAACATCCCGTTCTTTACACAACACTTTTTGTTTTATCCAATTACTGATTTCGTATACACACGAAAGTAAACTCGATCATACACAATCCAGAAAGCTATCCGGATTTGATTAAAATACGAAAAATACACTCAAGCGCATAGATGTGGTTCCCCATCATGCTCATGCTCAAGCACATATACGTCTATGCTCAAGCATGTACATGATCGTATGCAAAACCTACCACCATGACCAACTTTAGTAATTATGTCTAAAATCATAATAATAACACGACTTGGTTGACATTCGACAGATTCGTTAAAGAATTTATATGTAAATGTAACGGCGAGTCAAGCCGTAAAAAAGAATCAATGCCCACGAAAACAAAAGTTAAAAAAAAAATAGATTAAAGAAAGCGTAAAAGAAAAAAAGTAAAGGGGAGGGGGGTTAAAGATTGAACATGGGTACGTTCTAAAGACTCTTTAAGATCTTTAACCACTTGGTCACTATGGATTTTGTTTTATATTCCATCATCCAAAGTCCTTCAACCAAACTGCAAATGAAAAAATATCTATATAGAAATAACTAGTACATAAAAGCTTGTACACCATGCATAAATACTTGTACAAATTGAACAGTGATTTTTCACTCACAAATCAACTTTAGTTTTTAATATTATATATAATCTTATTTTTTAGTTAGATGATTTAAGTGGTTACTAAGACCATCATCCACATAATATGTCAAGTTATACCTGTTTCTATATACAAACAAATTTGTGTAGTTGATGTAGAGGTGGAAAAAAAACCGGAACCGGTTCCGGAACTATTCATATATTTTAGCTAATTTTTTTTAACTACACAAATTTGTTTGTATATAGTGTCTTGTTTTGAGTCAGTGGCTTAACTATTCATATATTTTAGCTAATTTTTTATTTGTTTTTTAACGGTGGTATTACTAAAAACAAGACACTAGCAAAAAGCCAGTGACTCAAACAATTATGACATATTGTCTACGTTAAAATTACACCAGAGAGACCAATCTAAACAATGCAAACTCGATCGACTCTTCACCTATAAATAAGCCAAGGTATTGACCTCCGTGATTATGTTTGAAGCCAAGACCGGATTATTTTTAAAAACCTTGGCGTTCCTTGCCTTCCATATACCGCAAGAAGTAACTGTGTTTTTCAACTTGTTTCACTCACTTGTGTTAAATTAAATTTTTTGAAATCACATCTTTTGAAAAATGGATATATATGTTATTACTAGATGAGTGTTTAGAACGCAATCTTTGAAAAAATTGTAGGTAATTGAGATAAGGTTGCCTTTGGGTCGATTATGATAAAGTTAAAAATAAATGGACGACTATTAAAGTGCAATTCTGGGGTTAATTATGATAAAGTTAAAGTAAATATTATCATAAATCGTAAAGTTGGGGCTAGTGATGATAAAGTTAAAGATATATAGATTAATATTTAAAGATGGAGTTATGCATGCATCTGAGTTCCGTGATACATTTTTATTACCATCACCGGTTATCATTAATCGATGGCTTATTAATATTTTAAAGTTGATCTATCTCTCTCTCTAAGAGGATTCACATTAGGTTTATATGTTTGTGAGTGGGTTCTGCATATTTTAAAGAGTGGTTTAAAATGATTGTGAGTGAAAAAGAGATAGAATGTTGCTGTTCATATATATATTTGTGAATACATTGTTCACCTCAATTAATTTTTTAATATTTTTTTAAGTGGTTGTGAGTGGAGGAGAGACAAAAGGTAACGATAAATGTATAAAAAAATATTATTTAATTAAAAATGAGAGAAAAAAGATAGTAATTTTTAGTGTAATTATATAGATGGAGATAGAAAATCTACTGTAAATTCTGTAAGTATTTAAAAAAAAGTATCTCAACATATTAGTATTTAGATTACTTTATTCATTGAATCACAAAACAAGTCGTTTCTCTCTAGCTTTCTCTCTCTAGGATAAAGATAGTGAAGGTGGAATCAGTGAGGGGGTTGTTGGCGGCTAGGGTTATGGAGGGGGTGGAGTCTTCCCTTTTTAAAACCCGACTACATAAGACCCTCCTTATTTAATTATTATAATATAACCTCGGTTTCGGGTGTTACAGGCAATGTTTTTAAAACCGCACCGGACAACGAACCGGACGGCTTAGAGGTTCAATGGTTGGACCGGATTTAAGAACCGGAAGACGTAATAAATAATATAAAAATAAATAAACAATATTAAAAGTATATAAATATAGATAATATAAAAAATTAACTATAAATAGAAATTCCTGTGATCAAACTAAGCATAATATTTGAAATATAACTTCCTGTGATTAAACTAAGTATAAATACTTTCTGATTGAGAAATTTGTCAAATTTAATTTAGCACGTGTCTCGTTCACTACAATCAGCAGGTTGTGTGTTCGAATCTCATGTTGATGTTTTTAATCTATTTCTTTCCACTTTCAACATCTCAAACTATCCCACATCGACCTGAAGATAGAATTCATTGGTCCTCTCCTCTCTATAAAACAATGTAGCCCTCTTCAATTGCAGTGATCTGACCCAGTTGTTTCAGAACGGTTCCGGTTCGACCACCGGTTTGCGGCCCAACCGGTCGGGTTGTTGCAGGCCCGTTTCAACACATGAAACCGGACCGCCCAGGTGTTCGGGTCCCGGTCTGACCGGCCGGTCCAGTCCGGGTTTGAAAACACTGGTTACATTACAGGTATCTATAGGCGTGTCAAGATCAATCATTGTTCAAGCTAAAACCTATAAGTTCTTCTCATAAGCATCGATTTGTGTGTAGGATTTAGCCCAAGTATAAGTGGAAAAGCCTGTGATGATACTAAAAGCTCTGCTCAAGAAAGGTGAAAGAATTAACGCCGGCCAGAATCAGGGGGCGTACAAAGATATTCAGCTTAACATTAATCATATTTTGTTCAAGGTTTCTTTTTTGAGTTTTTTCATTGATTAAATTGGTTATGAATAACATGAGTTTTGTGTGAAATTTACTGATGGAATGTTGTAGAATGCATTTTGTTTTCTTAGTTCGGTGTGCGAAATTACCTTAGGGCAAGGGGCCACCTATCAGTACTCCTCAACTTTCGACGCATAGTGATTTTTTTTTTACCGTTTTATGTTTCCCGATACCCCTGAATTTTTTTCCTAGATCCGCCACTAGTGTTCAAAATGTCTTATGGCGGCTTCGTAAGTCGAAGCGCTTGCGGGATAAATACCAGTTAATATAAAATTGTGAACTTTAAAAGTCAAGTTCATCCAAGATTTCCATTTTTTCCAATACATGAACAACCTTTAAACTCAAGATTAAGTTTGTGGTTCACATTCCACACCAACACTTCAAAACGAGAGTTCAACTTTAGCAACAAAAACAACACTACACAAGTCCAAATCAAGACTTCTCTCCTAGAAAATCTTGAATAAGACAACAAACAGATGCATATGACGAACCACCCTTCACCACCGTCGATCTACTTTTCGCGCTCATCTCTTTCACTTTTGTTCTAACCTCGTTATCCTCCATCACCCGTCTTATACCGCTTTCTATCTCCTCAGCGGTCACAATGACTGTATTAGCCTTAGGATTAGACAAATCCTTCTTATAATCCAACTTTATCTCCACCGCCAATCCCAGTTCCACCACCATTTCAAATGCATTCATCTGTTGCTCAGCGTACATCGGCCATGTTGCCGACGGTACACCGAACCATAAACTCTCTAGCAATGAGTTCCACCCGCAGTGGGATACGAACCCTCCAACTGCATGATGAGCCAACAACGCCACCTGCGGGGCCCACCCGATCACTTTCCCTATCCCACGTGTTTGCTCCATAAACCCTTCTGGCAGTACCACACTTGGATCCTCATAATCGGTCGGGACTCTTGATGTGTGGTCCGACGGAGGTCGACGTAGGGACCACACGAAACGGTGGCCACTCTGCTCTAGTCCACGGGCTATCTCCTTCACTTGGACCTCATCAAAACTTCCCATACTCCCAAAACACAAAAACACAACCGAAGAAGATGGTTGGCTATCCAACCACCTAATGACGCCATCATCAAAAGGTTTTTGAACACCAGAACCACCTTCTAGGTTGAGTATAGGTCCCACCGGATACACCGGCGGGATGCTGTTATCAGCAGACAGCGACTCCATCGCGTGTGTTTCCAATTCCAAGAATGTATTGACCATGATTGCTTTGGCCTCTTTAAGTTTCTGAACAAACCACAGAACATAATCCAGTTCTTCTCTAGTCTTGACACGACTCCAAAATACTTTGGTTGGCACCGGTTTGACAAAGCTCGGAACCGGTATCTCAGTATCGGAGTTGCTCAGCTCAATAACGTCCTTGTTCGGATCATCACAGAGTGTTTTTATATATAATGTAAATCCAAGAAAAGCAGCATTAGAAGTGAAGTAAACATAGGTTGGAACATTAAACTCATTAGCCACATCAATCATGCTGGTGCAGAACATGTCAACTACAAACCCAACAACCCGATTCGAACCCGGTTGACTTTTCAAGTCAGCAACAAAATTCCTAACATATTTGCAGTGACTTTTGATGAATTCTATATAGGAAGTTATCTGAGCTCTGGGGTCATGAACTAGGGGGGTTTCATCTTGAGGGAGTTGAATGAAGGTTATGTGATCCATGGTGTTTTTAGCTAAATATTCCAAGTAGGAAGTGATAGCCAGGCCAGAATCTATGCTATGAGGCTTGATGACAAGGACGGTTATCGAGAGACGTTGATCGCGATTCACGAGTAACTTTGCGATCTCGATGGTTGACATGATATGACCAAGCCCAGGGGCAGGAATGAATATAAGTTCTGCAGCCATATTTGTTTTGGTTCATGAATGGAGTCCATCTTATGTTTATCTACCATACCTTGAAGATGATACTAACTCGCTGATGTCATTGCATTGCTGGCGAAAGTAACATGCAAAGTTGAACCATTTGCTACATGACAATATTCCAAGACTAGAGTAAGTGGACAGAGCATCTTCAATCTGCAGCAAAGAAATTAAAAAAAGTATCAACTGGGGTCATTCTTCATATGTGGACACCATCTTCATTTCACATCACAGTTTTGAAAACATATAAAACTATTTTACAATCAAAATGTTTATATACCCTCTTCTATTATCAGCTAATTCTTAAAGAGATATATAACTAATACACCATTTTGTCAACTTTAAGAGATAATTAGTCATTTATTGTAATCTTTTTTGAACTTGAGATGTATTTTTTTAACTTTTTAGATGATCTATGTACATGAACTATATAATTATCTATTGACAAACATGGAGCAGATGTGCAATCGCCATTAAAACATTTTATTATTCAAGTATAAAGACAATGTAAATATAAAATGAAGATGAGCATAGCTGAAAATGTAGTGCTACGTCTCTTCCAGATAATAAGTTCAGAAGCGTGTTTCGGTATGGCTCTGTATCAAGCAACATGGAATGAACTTATTGATGGAAAAATTAAAGATGGAAATTCAACATCTCTACATAAATGATGTTGCTTTATGAAAGAGATGATGTATACTGCAACAAAATGCCAGAATATATGAAAGCAAACACAAGTTTTTGTTAGAAGTCGTATACTAAATGAGATAAAAATGTTCCATGACCTGTATAGTCATCCAACCTAGATCAAGTGATCCTGATCTCCCTTGACTTCCTTTCTCTTGTGTATTATAAATTGGGTACACAAATTATCTAAACCTTTAAACAACTTACAAGAGAAAAACATAAATAAACGAGCATAGTTGCTAGAAGTGGCTGGATGACGGGTTGGTTGGTTAACATGTCAAAACTCAAAACTGAAAACTGGTTCAGGTAGAATCAGGTCACTTTTAGTGAGTCAAAACGAATTGGTACTTGCCGGTTGATCGGACATACTTTGTCGTTTTTAAAGTTTTTTTTATAAAAAAGAACTCTTTAATTATCATCACAAAAAAATATTATTTCAGTAATACAAGTCTTCTAATAAAACGATTTAGAAGATTGTGTATGCATTAGAAATGGACTTTGGCCGACCTTCAACCCATCTTCTAATAAGCAAATGGAATGAAATTGTCACTTCTAATAACTACACCCATCAACTTCAATTGTATACCTCTCAACGTCATTTACACAGAACATAAGAACTTGAGGTTCAGAGTCTAAACTCAGACGCATACAATTCAACTTCTAAAAGTCTGTGTTTACTTTAGTCTTATAGCCGTGTTTAATGATCCCATAGAAAGTGAGGACCACAGTATGCAAATAACTAAAATATCCCTTATAGAACCAAGATAAAAGGTAACACAACTAACAACCCATGAAGATAACCAGGATATTGGTTTCACTCTGTCTACCTTATTATTTTCAGCCATCACATAATGTTTTGCATTAAAGAAAACAAAATCATCAAAAAAACATTTTTCTTTACTAATTTAATAATAGGAGAAAGGGTAGTTCCGAGAAATCCCAAGGAAAAACATGTAACTATAGTATTGTACAACTGTATTTCTTCCATGTTAGCTAAAGCAACAAATAGGATGAAATATCAACTCATAAAACAGGATATGTGCAGTTGGAAAAAAGCATACCTGATTTGATTTCCTTCACCATTGCTTCTTCATGTCAGTATCCAAAACATCCAGCATATGGTGCGTCACGTGTGTCTCATCATCATGAGTCTGATTTTTGTCTCTCACCATGAAATAATCCGAACGCCCACCATAATCAATCCAACTGCACCCACTTTCCTTCACTATTCCTTTTTCATACATTTCTTTCCTTAACCAATCAACAAATTCCCAATTTCCTTCCTCTGCATATATATTAGACAACAATGCATGATAACCCGCATTCTTATTTCCTAAACCCATTTCAACCAACTTATTGGCAACAACTTTTGCCAACTGAAATTCTCCATGGGTTCTGCAAGAACCCAAAAGCGAACCCCAAATTCTCAAATGATCACCTTTCTCCCCCAATATTTTAACAAAATCATAAGCCTCTGATACCCTACCAACTCTACCTAACATATCTACAACACAACAGTGATGCTCAAGTGAAGGCACAATTTTATACTCTACCTCCATTGATTCAAATAATTTAAGACCTTCATCCACCAGCCCAGAATAACTGCAGGCACATAGAACTGCAATTATGGTTACAGAATCGGGTTGTATCCCGTTTTCTCTCATTGATTTAAATAGATCAAGAGATTTCTCACCCATCCCATGTTGCCCATAAGCTAATATCATATTCGTGTATGTTACTGCGTTTTTCTCATGAGAAAAAGCAAACACATTTTCTGCAAATGCAAGTATACCTAATTTGGAATACGTGTCCACTAAAGCAGAATGTACAAAAACGTTACGGTCCAGGAAACTTCTAATGGCAAATGCATGAATTTGTTTTGCTAATCTTGAACTTCCAATTATACTGCAGGCTGGAAGGATTGACGCTATAGTAACAGCATTTGGTGGAACACTGTGATCAATCATCTGCCTGAAAACACTAAAAGCTTGATCAATTAATCCGTTTTGACAGTTCCCAGAAATCATCGCATTCCATGTTGCCTGATCTCTATCATTTGAGCAACTTCTTTCAAAGATATTTTGGGCCACCCTTATCAGACCAGATTTTGCATACATGTCAATGAGATAACTTTCCATTCCCTTGAATTGAATATTATGCCTAAGAAGATACCCATGGGTTTGTTTCCCAATTCCTTGGTTTCTGAGATTGGATGCTGCGGATAGCAGAGCACATATTGTGACATCATCAATCACAAACCCTTGTTTTAGCATATCACATACAAGCATTAAGCTTTCATCATTCATTCCGTTCTGCACAAAAGACGAAATCATAGTGTTCCAGGTAACGGTGTCTTTTTCATCCATGCTGTTGAAAATCTTTAAGCTTGATTCAATAGAATTACACCTTGAATACATGACTACAAGTGCATTCATCACAATCACAGGTAAAACCGGTACACTTTTAATAACATACGCGTGTATCTGCTCAGCAATGTCTACCTGCTGCAACTGTGAGGCTGCTGTTAAAACCGATATCAAAGTCACCTTATCAATACCAACATTATCCGATGAGCATAGAGCGTGAACGAAAAGATCAAACGCTTCAACTGGCAAATTGTTCTGTGCATATCCTCCAATCATGGTGTTCCAAACCTCTACATTCCTCTCCAAACTATTATCAAATATCTTCCTCGACGATTCAATGCAACCAAGATCCGCAAACATCGAAATCGCAGAGCTTGTAGCAAACACATCTGTAGCATACTCATCACCAAACTTAACAAGCAACCCGTAAACCACATTGGCAACCCTAGAATCACCCGTTCCAGCTACCGCAGGAAACACATTAACAAAGCTTACAACAGTAGGTTTAACTCCAGACTTCATCATTTTCACAAAATGGTTAACAGCTTCTGCAAACAGTCCCACTTTCACATACCACGAAACCAAAACATTCGATGAAACGACATTCCTTTTCGGCATCGTTTCAAACACCCTTTCTACACCATCATACAAACAACTGGCATACATGCTCAACAGAGAGTTACAAACTATCCTACTAGGATACAAACCCGACCGTAAAATATGACAATGTATCGCTTTACCTATCCGAAGACTTCGAGTTTCTGCGCAGGCTTTAAGAACCGACGAGTAAGTATACGAATCGGATAAAAAGGAGTTGGATTTCATTTGGGAGTAGAGGAGTATAGCTTCTTGAGGCATGTTGTTGCATATAAATCCAATTATAATTGAGTTCCAGACAACTGTTGTTGGTTTGGGAATTTCGTCGAACAGTTGGCGGGCGAGATGGGGTTGGCCTTCTCGGCATAATTGGCTGAGACGGTACCGAATTGTTTTGGGTCTGGTGAGTGGGTGGGGCTGAACTTTGGTCAGTTGGATGTGTGAAGGTAGTTGTAATTGAGAAGCATGAAGTGGTTGATTAGTGTGGGTTGAAGAGTTCATGGGGATGGGAAGGGGGAAATGATATGAGGACATCGTAAGGCGCATATGGATTCTGTTATCTAACAGATACTCGAAAGACTTCTTTGCTTTACTTACAGATATGGTCATGGAGTCGCAGACAAAAGGAAAATTACCATAATATACCAAGCAACCGACCAGAAAATCGGCAGCGAAGCTTGAAGAAAAACGCAAAGGGTGCCGTGATTTTTTTTCCTATCAAGCGGGCCGGAGCTATAAATTTTCGGCCGAATACGTTTAAATTAACACTACTTCGCCCCTGTAGAAAATGTCACGTAAACTAACTCGATTAAGAAAGCCAGACTATAGCCTAACACAAAAAATAAACATATGTGACGCAAAACCAACCAATCAGAAAACATCACGTAAACTAACCTGACTAAAACTAGTGCTTGATCGGATATTGCACATTGTGAATTATATGGAAGACAAGGAACAAATGGGTCTTTACTAAAACTAGAGTGACGATTGAAAGCATGTTAGAGGACATAAAAATATTAAGCTTCAAATGGAAGGATCTAAGAGGGAGCAAAAGTGAGAGTAGCTGGAAAGATTGGGTGATTAATCCTTTAAAAGGTATTCGGTGAGGTGGGCAAGTCGAGTAGGCTAAAATAAAATATGGTATGTGTTGGAATTCTTATTAGTAGGGTGTTGTAATGAGGGTATTGCTAGTTTCCCGCTAGCTTTCTTTGAGTAAATCTCATTGTTGATGTTCAAAAAAAAACTAACCTGACTAAAATCTAATCGGTTGCTTATCAACGGTTAGCTTAATTGACGCTTTCTGATTTGTTGGTTTTGTGGACCCCGTAGGTTATTTTTCTCTTTTTTTGTGTTGGCTAAAGTGTAGCCATTTTAACCGGATTAGTTCATGTGATGTTTTTCTGTTGATGTTTTAAATATATTTATTTTTGAGGGAGCTAAAAATCAAATTTTATTTTAGTTTAGAAAATGGCTCAATTTTTTTTTTTTTTTTATTCTCTTGATTTTCCATTTTTCAAACGTATTCAATTCAGATTTTAAAGTTAGAATTAAAATTTCAAACATGTTGTGATACAACAAAAAAAAATCTTACTAACATCACGGAACAAAATAAATAAGGAATTTTTTTGTAAGTGAATATATGACTTTTCGTTTTCTCCGAACTAAATATTAACTTTTCAACTCATACTTAATGTGGATGCCAAAATCGTCGAAACATTCATCAAATTTTATGAATTCGTCGGACAAACGGATAAACAGGGACGTGACATGTGTACTTTTTTTAACAAACGTGCTGGTTTTTTTAAATATTCCCGCGAAACGCAAGCGAAATTCTTGCGAAGTACAAAATTTTCAGGAAGTGACGTGCTCAATAGCACATTCCCAAAGAATATGGTCCTGCAAACTCCAAAATTGTGCCCTCAAGGCCACAAAAGCATATGCAGATAAATCCCGAGTCGAACATAAACCCAAACCCCTAAAATGGGCCGGAAGTGATGTCAACCATTGAAAATCTAAAAAAAAAGACCCACACAAACCACGATATCCTTGATCGCCTCCCGAGGGCCCTTGTCAAAAAACAGAAACAACTTCCTCCACATACATAGACTGGCACGTTCGGAGACCGAACAACAACTTTGTGACTCCCATACACGAGCGGACCGTAGAGACTTCATATACTTCTCTAAATGTGCCTTCTATCTACGTTTCGACGTGACTTTTTTTATGTTACCAACGCCCCCGCCACAATACGTATATTACGTCACGATTTTGTTTTGTGTAACGAACCAGAATCCGGGTTTCGTTATAAATAAATAAATATTCTAATAAATATTATGGTGAAGATAATATATTAGAAATAAGTTGAGACAAGTGGGTTTCAAGTTAGTAATGTGGTTATATTAGTTTTTAACTAATTTTAGAATGAAAGTGGGTGAAATGAAAGTTGAGGGGCCAAAGGTGTAAATGACAAAATTCTGCCATTTTGACTTGAGGAAAGTCAAAATTAAACTCATTTGTTGAGTTGGGTCGTTTGGGAACAAGAGGAAAAAGGAGAATCTGAAATTTGAGCTAAAACATGCATTTGAAGCTTGATTTGTTGGGGTTTTGGCTTGCATATCACTCTCCTAACATCAAGTAAGTGATTTCATTTCCTTTATTTCACTTTCAATGTGATATTTGGTGGGTGGTTTTGAAGAAATCCAAAAATTGAGTATGCATGTGGTGAATTAGTGTTATATTGTAGATAATCTAGCTAATCTAAAGGTAAAGAGAGGTGATTAACATCCTAGAACCCTTTGATTTTGATTTTGAAAAGTTAGGGTTCATATGGTGAAAATTGGGGGTGTTTGGATCATGATGCTAGAAAGATGAATTAGTGATGATTAAGTGTTTAGGTGATATTAGACACTTGAACAAACACCAAATTGACCTAATAAAAGTTATTGATTGATAAATTAGTGTCAAGGTATTGGAAAGAAAACTCAAGTAGGTGAGTTTGTGTTGAAAGAGGGTGTTTGGTTATGGGGATAACCTAAAAGGGTCAATTTGGGTTGAAAATGGAAATTGAGTTGTGGACTCAATTGTAATGTGATTATGTATGTATGATAGATTACTAAACTAGGTGTATATGTTTAGGTAATCAAATTGCAAAGCTAGAAGGTGGTACGGGATCTTCCAACTCCAAAGGTAAGTGTTTATGCACTTACTTAGTAATGTAGATTAATGTGTGGTGTATGTGATATGAATGCATACTATAAGTTGATATGAATGTTTATGCCCATTGCTTAAATGTAATATGTATGAACTGTATAAATTTAACTTTAGTGGTAGAAGGTCAAACTATATGATGGAAATATGTGTAAATAAGCTATGTGGTTAATAGTCAAAATGTAAATGTGCAATGTGGTGTAAAGGGTGAAATTGACTTATGTGGTTAATAGTCAAAATATAAATGTGCAATGTGGTGATAATGATGTAATTGACTTATGTGGTAAATAGTCAAACAAATACGTGCAATGTGAAGAATTTGGTGAAATTGATATATGTGGAATATAGTTAATCATAATGTGGTAAATTGGTGAAATGGTGGATAGAAGTGTGGAATACTTCAAATGGTGGACTTGAAGTCAAATACTCCAAGTGTGGGTAAGACGAGTTGTGGTACTCGCACCAAGAATTGGAAAATTAAATAGAAGTGTGGAATACTTCAAAGGGTGGACTTGGAGTCAAATACTCCAAGTATGGATAAGACGAGTTGTAGTACTCGCACCAAGTGGTTGTAATCCGATAAGAAGTGTGGAATATTTCAAATGGGTGAATGGGTGATGACACATAAATGACAAATGAAATAAATGAAACTTGTAGTGGAAATGCAAGTGTTATGAACCTTAATTGATCAAATGGGTGTAAACGGGTCAAATGGGTGAATGAGTGGAAACAAGTGATAAATACTTGTTTGTTATGTTTATCTTCATTACTAATGTTGAAATGTTCATGTGATATTGTAGTGAAAGCCCCGATGTAAGTCAAAGTCAAGTCTGAGACGTTAAAGAATTCTCGTATGAAATTTTTGGTGTTTTGGGGATTAAATGTTGAAATTCTTGAAATGTGGTGTAAATTGACAATTGAACTATGTTTTGGTGTCTATAAGTGTTGTGTATATGTTTTGAAACTAAAACCCATGTGTTGGGTAAATTTTGGTGTTATGTGGAACTGAAAAATGACTAAGTGTTTTGAAACTTTCTGTTTACTCAGGTCCCCCGTGGTACGCGAGAGCTAGGAAGGCTTCTCTCGTGGTACGCGAGAGACCTGGCTCTCGGACAGGTTTTTCTGAACTCCCCCGCGGTACGCGAGGGGAGTTGTCCAAAGTCCCGCAGTACGAGAGAAAGTAAAAAAAAAATTATTAGGACAAAAGCTTCCGTGTGTGTTTAAATGTTTTAATTATTGGTCTTCCAATTAAGGGTGTTACGTTTTGTTTTTATAAAGTCTCAAAATTTATCGGCGTCTACGACGCAACGCGTGGGTTTGAGTCTTTTCAAATATTATGTTTTTTGCACTACGAATATACCGTTGTGACGTACTTGTTTTTATTTATGTTTCGGTATAAATTTTATTTATAACCGATTTGTTCTACGTTTCGACGTTAATTTATTAAAAACTAAGTCGTGTGTGTCGTGTTATTTATATGTTCATAATTGAACGTAAAAACTTCATACGATTATCTAAATGTATTTAACAACGTCAAGGTGATCACTTTATATTTACGTTTTGATAACGTATTAATAACGCCACCGCTTATGTGTTTACGTCACCGTTTCGTCTTTTTATAAAGCTTTAAAAATATAATCAGTGTTACCACCGTAAATCGCGGTTAAAAGCCCGTTGCACGGGGTATCTTTTGCTAGTTCTTATTATTTTTAGCTTTATAAATAAAGTGTGTATATATCTGTTGAGAATTCGATTTGTAGACACAATATAAATTATGTAGTCCTTGAATTTACACATAAAGGATCTGTGGCGCAATGGTAGCGCGTCTGACTCCAGATCAGAAGGTTGCGTGTTCGATTCACGTCAGGTTCATTCTATTTTGCATTTTTTTCTACGGTTTGTGCTTGGGAAAAAGAAATTGTTTCACAATCACCCCCAGACTATGCCTGAGTTGGCAAAACGACCCCATAATCATATAGGCAGGTGTTCAAGTTTGCTAAGGCATGTAGGATGGGAAAGAGAAACCATATGTGAAATTGTACTATTTCAAAATAGATCATGTTCCGTTCGAGCCAATAACATAAAAACCACCGATAAGCACTGTTGTGGAAGAAATGGAATGTGTGTGGAAGAAAAAATTAGATTATGGTGATGGGATGAATATGTTTGAACATGATCTATTTTGAACTAGTATAATTTCATCCATTTTTTTTTAACATTGTATATTTCATTACTTCACAATTTTTTTATCAAACAAAATAAATTAAAAACTCATATTTTTAGGTCGTTTACGGGAGTTGTAGCGGTTGGGGACCTAGGGGTTTTTAGTGAAAACGTAGATGTTTTTAAATATTTCGACGACATTGCTGATAAAGTTCCGGCGAAACACAGGCAACCTGGCACAAATGTTATGGTGAAAGTACAAAATGTCCAACAAAAAGTCAAATTTTTTGACGAAAAGATATTTAGATTCCTAGATCAGCCTAAACCCATTCCAAACAAGATTTCACAATACTATCACCTCCATTAGGTTTATCTTTCACATCCAATCCCAACCTAAGAAAATTTTTTGGCTGTCAAAGGTCTCACGCGCCCTCTTCGGAGACCTCACAACCGCCACTTTGTTCGTAGACGTTCGTTTTTGGACGACATCTCCAACACCATTGTCACCACTGTTTGATTCCGAGTCTAACGCAACTTTGGCCGCCTCGAGATTTGAAACCACGCATTGGCGTGACTCAACATGCCTCCACTTCGTCGACTTTTTTTAGGTTTAACTCGCCATGTGTTGGGTCATTGAGGTGTGCATGTGTCCGGCTAATTTACACTCTAGTGAATGTTTCATTTAAATTTAAAATGTTTAGTTTGAGTAACTTGAAACTTTTACAACTTTATAAAACACAAGGTTCATTCATGTAACTTACTCGCCATTTAACCCTAAACATTAGCGGTTGAAACCCTAGTTTTTCATTTTATCGTTTTCAGGAGCGGCCTCTGCAGCGTAGGCGAAACCTGATTGCTCGATCGCAACCGATCTCAAGCTCCAGAAATTGAAGATGTCGTTATCCACATCGAAGATTGGCTTTCCAATGCTCCAAAGAATGAATTAGAACTGATTCCAGTGGTTGAATCATCTCCGATCTGGCTACCGAAGAAGCTATGCGTCGTGAAACCTAAGCCTGTATGGTAACATAGCTCATCTCAATTCGTTTCATAAGGCATCGTTTCAATTGATAGAACAAAGTCGAAGCTTGATGAATGTACCCCCAAATTACCAGATCTGGCTGAGGATGCTCTAGATTTGACTCGGAACGATGCATATAGTTTTGTTGTGGTCTGTGTCCATAGTTAGTATGGTTGGGATAGGTAAAACCGCGCGAGTTAGGGTTTATGATGAGTTTGATGCTAAAGTTATGTTTCAAGTTTTATTAGTAAATATTATTTCCCAAACCACAATTTGAAACATAATTTTGCTTATTATGAAGATTTTAAAGCATCAAACAATGCCTTGACTTGGAAGCATTTTTACCTACCCCACCCATGCCAATTATTGGCATGATTGCTAAAGTGTTGATGTGATTCTCGTCCCTTGATGAGTATAACTTGTTGATGGTCTTTGTGCTCTATTTTAAACCAAGCTATCAAGACATACAAATTTGATTTACAGGTATTATTCATCCTCTGCATTGTACTTTATTTATTTTGATATGTATAAATCAAAAAGATTTGTTTGTGTCAATATGTGTTTTTTCTACGTTTATAAGCATCCGACTTGCTCGAAATGTTGTTTTCTTAGCTTTAGAGTTTGAGGGCCAAAATCTGAAAGAAATCTTGAAGTTACTATGATAGTAAGCCTTCTCTATGCCTCTCTGGTTTCTTTTGGTTTTAGTTTTTATAAATATTGTAAATAGTTTTGGTTTTGTTTCAACAACTTTCTAATTTTATCACGATACAAGTATATTTATCATGAAAAAACTTGGTTGTCTAAGTATCTAGTTAACTTAGACATTCTCACATGCAAAGTTTCTTATTTTTACCATTTTTAATATATATGTACTAGGTTAGAAACCCATGCATTACATAGGTTGAATAAATCCAACTTGTTGTAAATCAACAGTTTCTATGAATATTTGTTTCAACGATGGCGGAGACTGCTGGTAGGTGGTGGTGACCTACAATGATAGTGGGTATTGTTTGACCTGGTGGTTAGTTTGAGTCAACCCAAACTGACCCTTGGGTAGAACCAAGTTTAAACCCGAACAACCCGTTTATGAATGAATGGGTCATTATTGCTCCCAGTTTTTGTGATGAACCCTTGTTTGGTTTAGATTTTAGATGAATCAGTGATCTTGGTTTCAAAGAGAGTTGGTTTTGGGGTCATATGTTTGCTTTATGAATCTTGTAAAGGTTCAAAAAGTGCATCTATATGTACAGTTTTGTTTGTATGTTATGGTATGTTTATTTATTTGTGTGTGCAATTATTTGTTCTTTTTTGTGTTCACCTATTGTGTAATAAAGCTGTAACAATTGAAGTTTTAAAAGTTTTCTTTTATATAAATTAGTCGGAAACCCGCGCGATGCGGCGGCGGCGACAATTTACAACGCGTTACTCGTTTTTATTTACTTTAGCAATACTCTCGTGATATATTGTATATTACGTCTGTTTGTTTCCTATTAGTGAATTAAATATTATTAACGTAAGAGATACCAAGCTAACATTTTTACATCACTATTTTACATAGGCATTTGGTGTCTCACTAATTTAATAGAATAACCAAATAATTCTTGAATCCCTTTTCTAATAAAAGACTAAATGCTTTTGTTATTTAGCATCACCACATTCACTCTCACAAATTTTTCCTCACACCAATTATATCCTCCATTTAATATTTTCAAATTTAGCATATTTTTTTTAAAAAATTACATAAATAAATATTTTATCAAATCAATTTATCATTATTATCATTGGCTTATATTTTTTTTTTAAATTATCATCTAAATTTACTATTTTTTTTAAAAAATCAAGAATTAAAAAATAAGAAATTTTAAATAAATATGTGTTAGAATAAAGTTTACTGATATTTAATTAGTATTTTTTTTTAAATTTGATATTTATAAATAATTTTTTTATTTTGATTTATAAATTTTAATACTTTGTTTTTAATAAAATTAAGAAACTTGCAAATATTTATTTTTAAAAGTGTATTATATTTTAAACTTTAATTTTTTAAATGACCAGATTATTTAAAAAAAAAAATATGTTTACAAGTTTTAATTCTAATTTATTATTTTTAATTTTTTCATATTATATTTTTAGAATTTTAAATTTAATTGTGTCAAAATATTAAGGAGTGAAAATTTTAAAATTAGGAGTTTTAAATTTTAAATATAAAAGATGAAATTTAAATTTTACTTGTATATCCTTTCTTCATTTAAACATCATATGTTCCAACCCTCTTAGGCACATTAGTTTTGCATTACACGCAGCGAACATTCGTGGAGGAATTCACAAAAACTGTATCTGCAAAAGAAAAATATAAACATTTATGTTAAGAAATAAACTTTTATGTTAAAAAAATAAATAGAAATAGTCAATTTAATAGTGGAAAGACTTGATTGCTACGAATAATATTTTTTGGACTTTTGATATAGTCATTATACATTTTTTTAATCTTTATACTTCATTGTTTCCTTCTCAAACCCGATTGTGTGGAATTGTTTAGCATACTCCGAATCTTTATAATTTCAGATTTAAATTTCTCATCCCCGTTCATAGTTGCAACAAACTCCTTCGGCTTGCCTCCTGATTTGCAAAACAAAACCAACAGCTTCATCAGTATAAAGCTTTTTGGTGATGTCAAACCTGTAACTATCATTGATGCCAAATCAATCTGTTACAAACCTAATGTTCAACATTAAAATCTTTTGTATGTAGCATTTGCAGCGAATTTCAATAAAGCAATCAAATTTTGAGTTGAAACTATCATGTTTGACCTCAATAGTCAAAGTACTAATCTTTTCATATACTGTCATACGGTAAGACCTTCATAGCATACAAGTAGACTTTTGAGGTCAAACCTACAAGATTTGTTTCTTATATTAATACTCATGGCCCAAGTATTTTCATTTGTAGCAAGTCGATCAATTTAAATAGCTCTTACGAATTTGAAGTAGAAAACTACTCCAATGACCTATAAAGAGTCGAACTGGTTATCATTTGGCAAGAAAAAAGTAACCATGGCAGACATGTCACCGGGAACAGTATTTTTGTTTGCAGCAATATGCACCGATTCGAATACCTTCTCAACTCTCGACCCATCAATACCCTGTATTCATAAGGAATTGTCTAAATTGCCCTTCAAGAATCACAGACATGGGCAAACAAGTAGTAAATAGTCTTAAGACTATCCCAAATAGGGATATGTTCTGCAAACTTTATCAAGCAGATGCACCTTGTTTCTTAAATTTACCAAAACCAAATGGTTATCAGTTCCACCTGACACAAGATCATATCCCTCTCTATCAAACTTTGCAAAATCAACAAACATGAAATATGTAGGAATTAGTTTGTTTATATCGTTTTCTTTATTAAATATTTTAAAAACTATTTTTCGTTCTCTCTAGATTTCTCTTTAACATGGAGTTAAGTGGACTGATGGACCGACATTCATATATACCGCCATTTTCCTGCATTCCCCCATTTCATGGGTCCCATCTTTCTCCTACCTTAAGGGGCCCACAATAACATTGTTCTACTAACAGCATATGACTGGTTTAACATTTTCATTTCATGGGTTGGACCTATATGGGTGAGGGGGAAACAACTATTAGTGTATTCAGTGAACCTGCGAAAATTTCTTGCAATTGGCAAGAACTTGTTCTTGATATGCTTTGTACTCTGGAGTCGTAGCTTGTAAATCAAATAAAAATATTCAGTACAAAGAGAACCTAATATTGGCACTAATAACCTGTTTTAATGCAACGGCTAAACGAGTAATGGTATGATTGTGTGGACCCCCTTGAAGTCCTGGGAACACAGCTTGATTGATTTTATGTTCAAAGTCATATATCACCTACACAGACACATATTTGAACGCTAACGGCTAAACAATATGAAAAATAAATTGTGAATTTATTGCTGTCAATCAACTATAAAACTCACTTCTTCGCCTTTCTTGTTGATGTCTTTTAGCCCCTTCCTGAAAAAGATCATTGCTCCACGTGGCCTTAACGCATGCGGGCATAATCATCTACTCGAGCATAGGCACTTGCACCGGCTACTATTAATTTTGGCCTAAAAAGCACGGCACTTTTCTCCATCTGTAACATACAATCAACTTTTCATAAGGAAAAAGATACATGAATATGAAACATCATGCTAAAACTTATGACTTACTTGGTCAGAGTCGATATAACACTGCTTTCATCAATGAATTCATCAACCATAATTAAGTCAGGTCACACATTGACCTAAGTTTCTTCCATTCAGCCTCAATTTTGTATCTTTCTCTACAACACTCCAATTCAATTCTCGGATTCTATTTAAACCCTCAAATCTTTTTCTCCGTTCTATTTTTATCTTTCAAAGAAGATCATCCATTGCTACCCCTACATGTCCATCTTCATCTTCACATTCATCTTACCAAATTCATCGGCCTCAAATCTTTTCTCAGAAGCACTCTTGACCCTGAAATCAGAACCCATTGATCCATCTAATGTTCTAAACACTTGTGTTATCCCTCAAGAACAAAACCCATCTCCCAAAATCCAAGCTTGTTCTTGTACAGGCATAAAATGCAATAAAAACTCAACAAAAATCATAGCTTTAGACCTTTCTTTAAATATATAAATGGTTATTTAAATATATGAATTTTACATTCAATTTAAGAAAAATAATACTGGTTTGTGTGTCAAAGCTGGCAGGCAGCGATGGGAGGAAGAGAGATGGCGAAGGCCGGTGACCATGGTTAGGCGGCGGTCTTTAAAAGAGAGGTGAGATCCGTAGATCGAAGAAAGAGATCCGATCAAATCGTGGTTTGATTAGCTGAGATCGGTGGCAGCGGACCGTAATCTGACGAGAAGAGTCGATCAAAAGAGAAAAAAAACTGATGGCGGCAGGAAGAGAGAACCAGAATCACACATTCAATACAATATTCCACCTACTAAACTTGACCAAGAAATCTTCGGCCCACAACCAAGGAATTATTTATTCCTCACTAGTGAATACTAATGAAAATAGAAGCACCACATAATGATGAAACTCTCATGATGGTGTCGGATGGTGTCAACCATGAAATGAAGATCATACAACAAATTCAAATCAACAAAATCAAGAAACAGCAAAGCTATCGAAGTTCTTTTTTTTCTTTTTTTTATTCGCCTGAACCAACTGTATCAGACGAAGAGGGGGCAACGGAAGAATTAACCAAATCAAGCAACAATTTCTTGGAAGGAATGATTCCCAATGATGTAGATGATGACCGGATCTTGAACCGAAACAAAACTTTATTAGAAAAAGAACTGGTAATAGGAAAAGAAAACAAGAAACTAACGAAGCGAAAGAGAATGAACAGGGCGGCGGCGGCGCGGCCACCGCCCCGTCTAGGGTTTGAACCAGGTGGCGACGGCTAGGGTTAGGTATGATACCATGTAAAATGGTAAAAGACTGAATTGCTTCCTTTCATTCAATAGCAATTACAATATATAGAGATAAACTAGGCCCGTGGACTCGATACTAAACCCTAAATAGTATAGGTTCCAATAGTTTGTAGTATCAATTCTATTAAAAACATATGCATATCAATAACTATTAACTTCAGTCTGTTTTAACAACTAATGGTGCAGCAAAATTCATCCCTTAGGGCAGCTAATGAACTTGACGTTGCTTGTTCCACCCGCTGTTGCTTCGCTTGAAACTCTGCACGCATAGAAATCATCAGATAACAAAAGTAATAAGATTGATGAAATCAGAATATATCGAAATCCCTATCGCGTTTCTGGGAGTCCAAAAAGCTAAAATTTTTATAAAGCCCTAAATTTAGAACATTAATGGCATCATGTTCATCTTGATCAAATATTCAATCTTAAACCAGTGAAACATCAATAAAATGGAAATTAAAAGTAACCCATTAATCCTTTGAACATTTTAGCAATTGAGTTGCTTTAGATTTTGAAAGTTATGCAAAGAAATAAAGAAATTCTGAATGCACATAGTAATTTAATCAAACAAAGCTTCAGGTTGGATCAAATTATCCTTAAATAATAATCACAAGGTTAAACTGTACATAATTTTAATGCATTTACACAAAACAAAATTAAAGCCCCACTTGAAACAGAAGCAAATATCCTTACCAGGTAACATGAGCAAGAACCTCAATTTCACACAACAAATATGCACAAAATCTAAAATCAGATAACCGAGGCATAAAACAAATACAGTATACTTACCTTGCGATGTCTAGCTCGAGTTTGGTTTTGGAGTGTATAATAATAATAATATTGATTTTGATTTCGGCATACTACATGGCAAAGAATGTGGATCGTCACGCTTGGGAAGTTGGATCTTTTCATCGCCGTTTGGGCGACTATGGTCCCCCAGAAACGCCGTCGCCACCATCACGCTCAAACACCGTCACCATCTTCGCCCTATGACGCCAGTCTCTCTCTCCCGATTACAGCATAGGAAAGGTTTTAGTTGAGGAAACATGGGTTAAATGAATAATTAAGTATTAGGCTTTTAAGTGTATGGGTTAAATGATAATTATTGGGGCTTAATTGTAGATATTGGGTAAGAAGGTAATTCATGCATTTTTATTTATAGTATAGACAGTGACGGATCTATGATTTTTTGTCAGCGGGTGCAAAAAATAGATCAGTCAAAACGAATCAAATATGTCAAAAATGAATTGCTTAAAACAGGTAAAATATGTCAAAAATGGACGGTCATAATGGGTCAAACCGCCAAATAATGATAATTTATTCGGCTAATTACTAAAAAGAAAATGTCGATCTCGACTGTTTTTACTTGTTTTTCATGAAATATGTAATTAAAATGAGTTATATTGTTCCAATTTCTTAGACTTAGTGTTGATTTTAGTATTTTACAACCACGATAAAAAAAGTTTACGTTAAACTCATATAATTCCTCGTACTTCCAACCGTTGAGTATTGAGACACTTCATAATCACAATAAAACTATTAAAACAATTTCTCTAAATACATAATTTAATACTTTAGGATTATTAAAAATTCAAATCAAACTTAAAGGTTTAATTTGTAAGTTTTAATCAACTAAAGGAGGGGGGGTATGTGCAACTTTTAGTTTTAGAAAATGAAATTAGTAAATGAGTTCCTGACAACTTTACTTTACTTTACTTTCTTAACATCATCTTCTTCATCACTTATCTCTTTCATCTTCTTCTTTACAAAGCTTGTGTTCTCCATTAAAACTTCTTGCAAAAAATCACCAAAATCTTCGGTTTCCCTCCTTCTCCCTTTTTGTTTGTCGATGTCACAGGTGCCTCTCAAGTATTTGCGAAGTTGTCTAGTTAAAGAAACAAAAAATTTTTCATTACTCAGATAAATTCCAGCGGGTGCCTCGCCCCCCACTAGATAACATATGAATTCGCCCCTGAGTATAGATATAGATAATTTGAAATTATAAATTGAATTTGAAAAGAAAAATTAAGTTAACCTTGCTTAGATAAAGATATGTATCGTGCTCATAAATAATCACATCATAACAAATCTTAAATTTTAACTAGTCTCGGAACAAAATGTAAATGTCCATGAAAGTTAACATAGTAATTTATTGAAAACCTTCATTTTTGTTTGAAAGCAAACTTTTATTCCATAAAACAAACCCAACTATCATCGGTGTAGAGACATACAAACATTATGATTGACAATTACATGAGAAATCATATACTTTTACTTTTACGCTATATTCAATCTACCAGGTTAAAATCTCGTGTATTACATGGGTTAAATAAATAAAATGTTATCTATTTAGTAATAAAAATTTTATATTTTTAAAAACCCGTGTAATACACGGGTTGAATAAACCAGTATATTAAATCGGTTGAATAAAATATAATGTAATTTGTTAACAAACACGTTTGTCAAAATATATTTTAAAAAAATGTAATTTGTCGTGCCAGTTATAAGTTCTGTTAAGTTAGTTTTTAAAACATTTTTTTTCAACCGAGTATTAATTTTTTAATTTATTTGATAAATGTTAGTTCATATTAAATTCATTTGATTGATGATATAATAAATATTTATAATTAAATAATAAGTATTCGTAATTAGATTTATTAATATAAAGATTATTATTTAATAGGAGAAATAAATAGAAAATCTAATATTTAATAGGAGAGAGAGGCGGGAAAATAAAGATGAGAAGTAACCAGAGAATGACACGTGTCTTAAAGAGATTTTCATTTAATAGAATAGTAAGATATCAATCTTTTCATAATAAAGAGTTTTGTTTTTATAAATTTTTTATCCATAGAAATCCTAGCGACTTTATGTATTCAAATAATTTCTCCAGATTTTGCTCCTTGCTTGAAGAAATGACCTCGTTTCTTGCTCATCAAATGCACCAAATAGTAGTGACGATGATTCGGTGTAGTATTTTTTTTTTATTTGGACTCCATTTTTTGTGTGTAACTCAAGTAGATTTCTTACCGTGAAAACGAAAATTAAAGGAATTTTGCACCAACTACTTATCATTTGCCAAGTCATAGTTGCGAGATAGCAAGATGCAAATAGATGGTCGTCGTCTCTTCTACCTCCCAACATATATGACATAATTGAGATTTAACCTGGATATTCCTTCTGCTTAAAGCTTTTAGAGTCGGTAAACGGTCCATTTCAACCCTCGAAGCGCTTATGTGGCACTTTAGGGGGGGGTGCACTTGTTCCATTCCATGAATAAAATATTGCTAGCATCGACGTCCATGGAGATAAGCTTTTTGACTGATCTCACCTAGAATTGTCGTGAGCTATCTCCTAACCAGAACCAATTGCCTCCCTCCCCGAGAGATGTATCTGTTCCAAAATCTGCTTGCATTGTTGCAACTCCTATAACTCGTCTGATATCTGTGGGTCCCTCCTTCATCTCCATTTTCATGTTATTGTTTGTTCTTGTACATCATAACAATCAATTACATACATTTTTTTTATTGGATTCATAAATCCCATGGATCTATCCCGGTTAATAAATTAGGGAAAGCGTCTTTGAGTGGCTCATTTAAGGCCCATGGATCTATCCAGAATCGTATGATTTCTTCATTCCTAGGACATCCTTTTATCAAGTTATGCATCTTTATTCCCTCTAAAGGTTATGCATCTTTTATCAGGTAAATACATTAGGGAAAAAAATTATATATATATTTTATATATATCTTTGATATTTCTATAAACTTTAACGAATTATTAAGAATTTGATTTTTTAATAGTTTTTTTGCAAACCTTTTAATATATATATATTATTTTTAGTTATGTAATATTTAAACGTAATTTATTATAGTAATTTATACAATATTAAAATTAAATAATTTTATGATAATAAATAATTAGATTATGAAAAATAATTGTAGAAATCGATGATGTGGAAAATATAAGAATGTTCGTGGATTGATGCATTGCTTAGAAAAAAGTTTGCGAGGAAGTTTGTAGTAGTCTCATATTTGCACCAATCGGCATGCCAAGATGGGTGATAGGAAGGGATTCCTTCATACACCCCATAATAGACGCGAACTCCTTACACTCCTGACTGCAATTCCCCACCCCAAACTTATTATTGGGGTGGGGAATTGCAGTCAGGAGTGTAGAGAATTCGCGTCCATTATGGGGTGTATGAATGAATCCCTTCCTATCACCCATCTTGGCATGCCGATTGGTGCAAATATGAGACTATCAAAAAATTAGGAACCGGTGGTGAAAAAATTAAAAGAAAGGCTAAATTCCTGGAAAGCTAAAACCCTGTCATTTGGTGGAAGACTGACTTTGGTCAAAGCAGTGCTTGGTAGTCTTCCCTTATACTATTTGTCGATGTTCAAGGCACCTATCAAGATCATAAACGTGTTAGAATCAATTCGGCGAAGATTCCTGTGGGGGGGATGCAACTCCAAGAAGAAAATTCACTAGGTGGCGTGGGAAAATATCATAAAACCTAGAAGGAAGGGGGGTCTTGGTGTTGGTGGCCTCTCTACAATGAACCAGACCCTGCTGTCAAAATGGAAATGGAAAGCTCTGTTAGACCCAGATAGCCTCTGGGCTAGTTGTATCAAGGCAATACACAAATCTACAATGGAAGACCAATTTAAGCTCAATCGGTTTTCAAAAAAGGATAACTGGTCGGCGATTGTTTCGGCTGGGAAAAAGTTTGGCTATGTGGGGGAATCCCTTGATCATCTATTTCGGAAACAAATTAGGGATGGAACAAAATTCGTTTTGGAATCTGGCGTGGTTTGGTAAGGTCCCCCTCCGTAATCTCTTCCCTGCTCTATACTCCATGGATCGTAACCAGAAGTGCTGCATTGCGGATAGAGTGAATTGCACCTCTTCCGGAGAGGTGTCATTCAAGTGGGACTGGAAAAAGGGGTCAAAATCTGGCATTCGCTTGGCTGAAATAAGCGACTTAGAAGGTATGATAAAGGAGTTCAGGTTCCATGAGGGTCAGGATAAATGGGAGTGGGTTAGGGATTATTCTGGCACCTTTACGACTGAGGCTTGTAGGAGATGGATTGATGACAAAATGGTGCAGGGTGCTTCGATGGAAGTAAACTGGTCGAGATGGATTCCTCTCACGGTTCGTTACTTCATGTGGCGCCTGCTCCAGTATAGGCTCCCAATGGCAAAATCGCTAACCTTGAGAGGGGTTCCTATTTCTTCAGCCAGATGCCCTTTATGCCTTCTTGAAGACTAGGATGAAGACCACACCTTCGTTAGATGCCCGGTGGCTGTCCGGACGTGGAATGGGATTTCAAAGTGGTGGAAGCCGGATGTTTCGGCCCTGCCAACCATTAAGGAGAGAGTAATGTTCTTCTCTGAAGCAAAGGGATTAAGAAAGGCTAGTCCGATCCGGATTTTGATTGGATATTGCACGTGTTGGGTACTTTGGAAAGCAAAGAATCGATGGATATTCTCCAATGAAAGGACTCCGGTTGGAAAAATATTGGAGGAGATAAAAATTCTAGCTTTCTTGTGGATGGATGCTAGAGGTAACAAAAAACATTGCTTTTGGGAAGAATGGGTAAATTCCCCTACAACTGGTGTTGGGTGAGAATCCATTTGGTAAGTTATAATATCTGTTTATGTATTCGTTGATTCCTAGCTGTGATTGATTGGTGGTTTGGCTCTATGAGCGTGGGTTGTAATTGGGGTATTGCTAGTTCTCCGCTAGCTTTTTCTATGAGTATTTCTCATTGTTGTTGTTAAAAAAAAAGACTATACCCATTTGTGAGCGTTTGAGTTTGTTCACCGAACCTAAAGGGTGTTCTATTTATAAATAACATGTATTACATGCTCACACCTGAGGACAATGGCGGAACCAAGGAGGGTCTGATGGCCTCTGTTGAGATTCGTTGGAATTTATTAAATTCAACATGTTTGGTTCGTTGGTGTTGAACTGAGTTAGACGCTAAATAAAAAAAACATTAGTAAAAAAATGAGTTTTCATAGTATATGTAGAAAAAAGTTCTATACCGACCTGTAACAAAGAGGTTGCAGTTCCATGATCTCGCTGCCTAAGGAGATGTAACAAGTTCCCTGAAAAAGTGTATATTAAATTCAACATGTTTGGTTCGTTGGTGTTGAACTGAGTTAGACGCTAAATAAACAACAATAACAATATTAGTAAAAAAAACGGTGTAACGTAAAACAAAACTGCAACTCTAATAGCATACTAGGAATGAACAAAAGGCGCCATGTTGACGTTTCACATGGTGACGTATCAATACTCAACTTTAGCGCGCACTAGAACAAAACGCAATATGTTGTCGTTTCAGTGGACAAATCCCGGCTATCTTAAAGATTCTAGGAATATTCGCATAGCATAGCAAATTAGTTTAGCATCTTTACTTTCCTTGTATAGTTGTATATATAGTTAACTACTAGGTTAGAACTCGGTGTATTACACGGGTTAAATAAATGTAATGTTATATATTCTTACTAATAAGGATTAACATATTACAAATTTATGACATATTACATAGTTTTATAATACAAATTATAGAAACTTTATATAATTATTTTTTAAAATATTTTATAAAAAGAATAACAGAAACGTTCAATTTATAAAAATATTTTATAAACAAACCTATAATAAAAAATGTTTATAAAAAGAATTACATAAATCATTATTATTTAATAGGAGAGAGAGACGGGAAATAAAAATTTATAAAACAATTAAAAAAATTTGTATGATTAATAGGAGAGAGCAACGGAAAAAAAGGTTAAGGATGCACAACCAAACCTTTATTTATTAGATAGTAAGTGTAGATATATATATGGTTTTCTTATTAAAAGTGTCTAAAAATGTTTGACAAATGATCAAAGACAGTCTTACAATACTAATATCATATGACAGATCAAACATAAACTTATTATATGACGACACTCTTTTTCCATCTTTGGAGCGCACATTTTAGTTTCCACAAAATGCTTCTATGGCACGATTGTCCGGGTAACGTGGATCTTTGGCATAAAACTCAAGAAACTTAAAATGGTCAAAGGGCTTGAATCTTGGTGGGTGTTCTTCATCAACTAGTTCTTCTGGTATTTCTATAATCCCTTTCTTGTATGAAAATAAAGAGATGGAGTATCTGTCTTCTTGCCCGTTCATGACTACTCGATGAAGAGGAGATTTTATTCTGCCATTGCTCCAGGCCTAATTGCATGGTCACAAGTTAATAGTGTCAGTAAATCCATCTCACAGCAAGAAAAAAGAAGAAAAAAACGTCTTACACATCCCTTTGTAAATTTAACGAGTAAGTTGTTATAGTGCGTTACAGCGGGTCGGTATCGAAACATACATAAACAAAGCACGTTGGTGTGTTCAGAAATCACAAAAAGGTTACGCCGTATAAACGAAAAGGAATTTAAAAATGCTTTTTTTCTACTGTGGATGTTCAGAACTGCGCCGCCGATGTTTAAACACATTGCAACGATACATTTGGAACTTAGAAAAACATAATATTTTAAAAGTTATAGCTCAAAATGAAGTCTAAAGATTTATATTATTAAGTATTTTTCTTTGACAAAAAAAAGTTAAAAATAATTTAATACGTAAGCAGTGCTCGGTGGCGTGTGTGGGGGGTGGAGTGGGGGTGGTGGGGGGGGGGGGTGGGGCGGGGGTAGGACGGAGGTGAAAAGGTATAATTCTAACCACTTGCTCTAGCACATGATTTGTCAATGCCTCCCCCACCATTAATACCGTATCTAAAATTATTCCATCATATGATTGGTCCACATGGATTTTCAATTTTTTTTTTACAATTTCCTTTTTCATTTGTATATAAAAAGAAAAACAAAACGGTTGCTTGTGTTTGTACCCCCTGTTTCCTAACTTGTAACACTCATGCTTGGACTAGTAAAAGCATGACACGTGGCATACATTATTCATTCCGATCATAGTCTTATATATATACATATGTTTTTTTTCTTTGAATATTTGCAAAAGATGGGTTTGAATTAACCCTAGAGATTTCAATTCCTCTAGTAAGAAATTAAACTTTGAGGGAATCAAAATTTCGTAAAAGAAAATTCCTTTGTATGTTATTTGAATCATGAGAACCGTATAATGTACTTGTATATGATGCATAAAATATATCAGGTGGTCGAGAGAATTAGACTTGTTGATTTTATTTTATTTCAGAGTAACAATCATTTATGTGTTGTCAGAAAATTTTGTTTATTTTCAAATAAATTTGTCATTTCCTCACAAAAAGTGAAATATGTAAAGTGAGATTCGTGTATAATTTCAATGACAACACACCTAGTTTTTCATAAAATTTGCAATGGCCATGAATAAAGAATACAATACCGATCTTACCATGGAAGCATCCGTTGCCATGATGACAAAGGATGATGGAAGGAACTCAACATTCATCCACTCACCATCCTTGATTTGAACTTCCAGTCCATTTACCTGGTTTTGGCTAAGTATAGTAAAAAAGGCCTTGTCCGTATGAGCCTTGACACCCAAATTAGTCTCATCTGATTTCGGTAATCTGTATTTATTTGTTTTAAGAACACTTGTCATTGATTCACTGAAGGATTCATGGTATTTCTCGACTCCATATCTTTCAAACACCATCTTCCTCACAAGGTTTTCTAGTTTTGATACTAAATTTGCATAGGTATGCATAGTTTTACTGGAAAAAAAAAAGGTTAGATTAAGTACTAACAAATAAGTTCCATAGGTTTATAACCTAAGGATCTTCTTTCGAACCATATGTTTTTTTGTTTATGTGATGAGGGACAAATAACCTAATTTTTTTAACAACATTTTTCACTCCTAAATACCACCTAAACCTACACTTATAAAATTTGAACTCATACCACGTTTTGTGAGGACAATCACCAATGTCAATAAACCACAAGGTCATAATACAAATAACATAATTATCAGATTCATAATTAAATAGATCAGTGGTCCAGTAAAAACGGATGATAAAACAACAATAGAATCTCTACTTGAATTTCCTCGTTGTCAATAACTAGAAACATTTTACTATTTTAAATCCTTAAAAGGTTGTTTTTTTGTTCAAACATATATAGAACACAAGTGTCCTCAAAGTCGGTTTGATTCATCAATAAAATCCATAAAAACTTTTCCTCTTATATATGTTAATTAATGACCCAAAAACACATTAGCTATACTTTGTAGGAATCATCCCTATTTGATATCATAACACTATTTGATATCATAACAATACAAGTTAGGGGTTGTTTGACAAAATCTAAATCGTCAAGTGTTGAAACTATTTAGACCTCTTAATGGTTCAACATGGTTTTTGAGCTGAACCATTAACAGATTGGCAAAATCCGAAACAAACACCTCCTACCTTTGACCGATTCAGATGTAGCCTCTTAATGGAATTGTTAAGAGGCTATCAAACAACCACCTACTTTAATTTCTCATAAAGTTTCAAATGTTATCAACGCCCCTACCGTTGCACCGTGCTTATCTTTATCAACGTTTATATATCAGTTAACTTTTCTAGCGGTTTCGTTTTTTATATATGGTTTTTAATTCACATTTAACGAGCCACAACGTGTAAAAGTTTTACAGATGCTAAATTTTTTAGCGGTTTAACGTGTCGTAACGCACGGGTTTTAATGCTAGTTATATGTATGTGTGTGTATATACTCCCTTAACACTCAATTTGTAACGTTGGTGACCACTTATATATATATATATATATATATATATATATATATATATATATTTTTCCTTCTCATATGCACCCCTTCGATTGCCACATTTTTAAATAATACCCCTCATCTTTTTAAAAATTCAAATATACATCTAAAGAACTAATTTGTTTAAAAAATTAATTTATTGTTGTGTTTAATATTTTTTTTCTTTACGTTCCGGTATAAAATTTGTTATTCTCACTAGAAATCATGACCCGCGCATTACGGTGGGGTCGTACAACTCAATGTCGGTGTCCAGTAAGATTTTTTTTTCTTTTTCTTTCTCATATACACCCTTTCAATTTTATCTTTCTAAAAATTCAAATATATCTCTAAAAAATTAATTTGTTGTTATGTTTAATATTTTTTCTTTGAGTCCCGGTAGAAATTTTGTTATACTCACTAGAAATCAAGACCCACGCGTTACGGCGGGATCGTACAACTTTGTAAAATGTCAAAATTAGTTGTTTTTCCCCACCGTCACACCACACGTCACCTATCTTTTGGACCATAAATTTTTTTTTTTGGTTTTTTTACATTTCTTTTTATTGGACTAACCGGCTCGCCATAAGTTCATACATTTCTTTTATGTACTTAATCATGTTTCTTTTTTGTGCTTAGCCACATTATTGTCACTGTCTCAACCGTTTAAAGTCCGCTTTCCACCGCAGAGCGCGAGGTGCTATTGTCATCGTACTTAACGACGTTAATGTCACAGCTTCAACATGTGTAGCAAGATTCACAAACACGCGGACTTAATTATGTAGTTAACCACGTTAATTTCACTGTACGACCCCGTCGCAACACGCGGATCAAGATTTCTAGTGTGTGTATATATATATATATATATATATTGAGAAGTTCATTTCAAAACATTTAAATATTACGAGTACAAGGGGAACAAACCAAAAACCTAAACCCCCATCCGACCCCCACCCAAAAACCTAAACCCCCATCCCACCCCCACCCAAAAACTTAAACCCCCACCCCACCCCACCCCACCCAAAAACCTAAACCCTCACCCCACCCCACCCCACCCAAAAACCTAAACCAACCATACCCACCACCAAAAACCTAAACCCCCCCCATACCCACCACCAAAAACCTAAACCCCCCCACCCACCCCCACCCAAAAACCTAAACCCCCCACCCACCCCCACCCCCACCCAAAAACCTAAACTCACCCACCCCCACCAAAAAACCTAAACCCACCACACCCACCCCCTACCCTCAAAAACCTAACCCTAAACGTAATACTGCATATGTCTAGTACCACCCTAAAAACCTAACCCACCCCCAAAAACCTAAACCTCTCAACTCACCCCCACCCAAAAACCTAACCCCACCCTACCCAACCCCCAAAAACCTAACCCCACCCCACCCCCCCACCCCCCCAAAACCTAAACCCCCACTCACACCCAAGAAACCTAAACCCCCCCCCCCCCACCCACCTCACCGCTCAAAAAACCTAACCTAAAAGCTAAACTAAACCTAAAAACTAAACCGACTATTTTTTTTAACGAGGATGACGTGGGAAAAAAGTCTCCGAACCACTTTTTTAGTTTTTGATTTATATATTGAGTTATGATTTTTTATTTATTTTTTTTACCTTTAAAAATGAGTTCTCTAGTACTCTCCCTAAATGTTAGTTTTCTTATTAACTTCACCATATATATATATATATATATATATATATATATATATATATATATATATATATATATATATATATATATATATATATATATTCCAAACTATTATGTCCAGAAGTATTTAATTACCTGAATTGGTCATTTCCAGGAGGCCACATGAGCTTTGCAAATCTTTCAACATTATCCAAACTTGTAGCATTCTCAATCCCCATGCTTTCATAGAGCGGACGATGCATACGCAAGGGGCCCACATAGCCATAAAATGGCTTTGGAGAAGCATTCTTCATTTTGGTTTCTGTTGGGAGGTCAAATAGGGTTTTCATGTTTGCATAAACTTCCTTCTTGAAATCTTGGGAGAGCACATCATCAGACACCACCATAAAGCAACCATACTCTTCAAGAGCATGTCTCACTTTTTGGCATGCCAATAACCAAGTTTCTGTACCTGGTTTCAAGTTTTCTATGTTAATTATAGGAAGTTTGGATTGTGTTAAAGAATCCATGATTCTTATTTTAGAAAGATATCTAGCTAGTGGTATATATTGAGTTTTAAGAGAGTGTGGATCCTTTTCATGCTTTTATAATGAGAAAATAGACATGTGGTTACATTCACCGACGTATAGGGTTAAGTGTTTGCTCATTCGTAACACATTTGGTTCATTTCAATAAACTCGTTAATTTTTTTTGTTAAACTAATATCAAATTACAGTTATAAAAAATCAAAACCTTAAATCAGCTTTGACGGCTTATACATTTTTGCTTCGATCACTTGTACATTATGATGCACAATTCTGTTGTGAGTGAAATTTACACCAAACCATAGATAAAAATAAGAGTATCGCAAAGGTATATTCAGAATGTTATAAAACATTAAAAGGCAGACGTTGCTTGATGATATTATCTATTATTCTTATGTTGGGTATAGTAGTAGAATTAGAAAGTGCAAAATAAATTTATCATAATATACTTAAAATCTGAAGTTTTACGCTTAAAGGAAGAAAATTATCATAATTTAGCAATAGGTTTTCTGATAGTGAATTGTGTATGGATACGAACTTTAAAAATGCATTGATCAGTTACATTCAACATGATGGCAACAATCTAGGTTGGGGTAGACGCTCATTGTATTGATTATATTTTAGGATTCATCTGAAATTAGAACCCATCTTTGAATCTTGGACTTTGTGCTTGATCTCTACCGTTTTTTTTTCCTGCTTTGCTCCGCCACGTGTTTCTGAGACGAAGACGAGACAAGCTGTTTCATCGTCTAAATCCAAGTGTTTTAAGCATAATAACAATATTCTTGGGGGTCAATGCTCGGGAATTAATCTTCTAGAATCTTGAATTCTTGGAGTTTTTGATAGCAGTGGCGGAGCTTGAAAATCTAAGAAGCGGGGGCCGAAGAAAATAAGCAGGGGCCGGCTCTATACGTAAAAAAAATTTCGGACGAAAACGGAAAAATTAACACTACTAACGGAAAAAACGGCAGGGGCCGGGGCCCTCTCTGGCCCCTTCATAGCTTCGCCCCTGTTTGATAGGATTTAGCTTGATTTATATTTTAAACACCGAATAACCTGTAATTACAAAATATAAGTGTTTGATTATTATTCAATTAGTACCACAATATGAGATTATTATGTATGTAAAATATGTATAAATGATGGCACATCACCTGCCTCCACGTTAACATCATCTCATATCTTGACCGGTTGCGCAACAGCCGGCCGCCCACATAAACGACTGGAGTCGTTAGTCAGTTTGGTGTGACAACTAATGGAAATTTGGAAACTCCTTATTACAAGCCGGAAATCACGAGAGGACTAGCTGTTAACGTTCACAATTCAAAAGGTGATAAGATTAAGCTTAACAAACCTGCCGTGGATTTAGCCGATTTTCAGAAGAACGCGCGTGCCTTGCATGCTAATTATTTCACGTGGACCACAAGAAAATAGTAAGGATAGTTTAAATTGGGGCCCAAATTTTAATGGATTGATGGTGGACCAACGTGTCTGCTTTATTAATTGATACGACTCTAATTTTAAATGAAATAAAATGTGCGTTACGGCAAAACTACAAAATATACCTACATAAATTTTTTAAAGGTAATGTTTTTTATTTGTGTGAGAGTTGTACTTGATCTCATAATCTTATCAAATTTTAGTGTTTCTAGAGGATTTTCTTTTATCACTGGGCCACCATCTCCAATAGCATATATTTACATAAATGATTTTAACAAAGATTTTTTTTATGAAATTTTATTTTTCTTTAAATAGTATGAAAAAAATTTCACATGAATCTTTGATTTTTTTTCTTCTACGTATTGAGAACCTGAAGTTCTCCTACATATACACAAAGATACGTTTCAACCACAAATGAATCTTTTGTCAAAATTTACTTGACAACAAAGGGATAGACCATCTTAAATGAAAAGAGACTTTCCTTCAAACGAAGACTAAAACCATGATATTTACCCAACGCTAGTTGTACGAAGACCTAAAAAGGAATACATCACTATTGAGGTCTCTTTTGACATGTAAAGGAACATCAAAGACAGACTTGATCACTCGAAGTTGGTCCTTCTCCAAAATATCTCTATGAATTTATTCATCAACAATTAAGATTATTTGTTGGTTAGCGAGTACAATTCCGCTCTTTTTAGCATCACCTCCAAATTGAAACTATATGAAGAGACATGTTTGAGAAGACTTTCTCCACGTCTCACAATCATAACCTGCTTCTATCACAGCATTGAAAATGTGAATTCATGAAAAACTCAAAGCTTTTATCATGTCTTCTAATCGCGACCAACCGGTGTTATCCCATTCCCTGATGCGAATGTGTCTACTTTTCAATGTGGATGGAGGAGAAGAAAGGCGTGGCCCTGATAGAGGCAAGACGTAACAACTAATCTATGTGAGAGGTTAATCGTCATAAACCCTACACTAGTGGTTAAACCCATAGAACATGGGTCAGCCACTAAGGAGGAGACCTTACAAGAGGGCGAGAAAACATCCGCCACAAATACGAAATGGCCAAATATGTTGTCTTCATGTTGAGCTTTAAATCACTGAAATACAAGGGGAAAGAGGTTGAAACAAACCTCATTTAGGGCACCCTTGTAACCCCGTTATCACCCTTTCATTTGGATATTATTGTTTAGCTATCATCGATCAAAACCTAGTAAATAATAGTGTTTGTCACCTATCGAATGCCACCATCATAATGTACCAGAATGAGACATGTTTACAACATAATATGTTGTCTAAATAAGACATTATTCCCGGTCTTAGGGGGAGATTGGATAAAGAAAGGAAAGACTGGTAATACGAGAAAACAAAAACATTGAATGCATCATCACCTCCGAAGTGGTCAATATGAGTCTGAAGTCTATTATGTCATGCATTTGCAAATAATAACAAATATATGATGCATTCACATAGACAACCAGAGTGACAAAGTCACATATACCAGCATAAAACTTCACCTGCTCAAACTGAAGTAATCATAGAAAGATTACCATACACAGGTTACATGGGAAATAAATCGGTTCCAAACACAAAAACCCATAAAAATAGAAAGAGCAAAATAATGCAGTTGGTCTAACCCTATAAGAGGTTATACACAAAACCCTAGAAGTGGTTATAGATAAAATCTAAGAAGCGATTAACGAAATCACAAAAAGAAGAAATAAAGCCTCAGAAGAGGTAAATGTCCTAGAAGAGACTAAGATGATACCAGAAGAAAATTATAATGCCCCAGTAGTGGAAAATGGAGTTCTAGATGAAACTCAAGTATCAAACAAATATGAGATCTCAATAAATTATGAACAACGCAGTACAATATGGAACCGAAATGAAACACGTGTTTTGATTTTTTTGCATATGCTATAGCAATAGATGTAATCAATGAAAAAGATTACATACATAAAACTTTGTAAGAGTACATCCACCGAGATGATTGCCTACAATGGCAAGATGCCTAAAAGGCTGAATTAAATTTTCTTGACAGTGTAACATTTTCGAACCTGTAGTCTGAACACCCATAGACGTCAAACCAGTAGTGTAACATCTGCGACTTTCGTGTTTAACTTATCTGGTACTAGACTTATTTAATCAATGTAAACCATTTTGAATGCCATTACACTTGGTTTACCCATACGACATACTTGTTGACCATACGTTACCTTATGCTCTAGATGCTTATTGATGGATTAATCGTGAATTAGGCCCATTTTAGGCCCAATAAGCCCATCATAACCCGTTATCAATCATGCAAATGTCAAACATGTTAAATTAAAGTTGATATCCCTTGTTACACTTGAAACGCTCAACAAAAGCTTGTAAATCTATGTATGGTGCCTTCGCAGCTTGTTATGCCCTAGAAAGCCTGTTTTCTCGTTCGCCGACCGTTAATTACCGTCTGCGACTAACATAAACTTAACTTAAATGTTTTTATCTAATCATACTCCTTTTGTTATGACAATCAACTTTCTTGTTGAAAGCATTTGCCAATTTCACTTAGAAATGCTAAAAATCACGAATTTCGAATGCGCGCACTCAACCGGGCCAAACTAGGACCCAACCCACTTACATTTGGACCTATCCCATGAATTTTTTGCAAAACTCAGCCCCCATTCAACTGATTTTAGAAATTTAGAGGCCTCCCAAACCCTAATTCCCTTTTCTTGTTTTCCAAGGCTTAGTTTAACTATAAATACCCTCCTTAATCCCCCTTGTATTTCATCTACTCCTCTCCTAAACCCCTCCACCCTCCACCTGCGATTTGAGCCTCCTACTACTGCCAAGAAATCCTAAGAAACCCCCCTCCAAGCCTTGAAGAAAATCACAAAAGCCAAGGAACCAAGTTCGGGTGACGAATCAAGTATAAACCGCTTTTCCTTCATTTTTATTTCTTTTGATTCTAACCTTCATACTAACTTGTTTTATTTATTTTAATCTCTGATCCTAACCTTTAACCTAACCTAAATTAACCACACGCTAATCTAAAATAGAATCCGTTTGCTCGTGTCGGCTATGCCGATTGCATTATGTGATTCTCCAAAACGCTTATGTGAATATCATGGCTAGACCGGTGACACGGGACGTTTTGGCTAACCTAATACGACTATATTATGTATTATAATGATATTATAACAAACGTCTGTTTTTTATTTTTATTTTATTTTACGAGTTCGATAACCTTAAAACCCTAAACGGTCCACTTAAGTGCAACCGTTGATTGTGGACATAAAATGTGCTGACTTTAACTAAGCATAACTTGATCATAATTAAACGAAAATGAGCAAACTCAAACTCCACGACGTAGTTCGTCGAATTGTCTTTCCAACCATAATTGGCTCGTTTTCTATATCAAAAGTATGACTCTGTAGTAGCCAAAACGGGACAGAAACATTTTTCAGTACCTTCTATCTTGTTTGACTATTTTCACTATGATCCGAGTCTCAAAAGGAAAAACTTTCTAAACGAAACTTTTTCGGAACGATTTAAACTAGTCACCTATAAAATTTCATAATTTTTGGACTTTGTTTGATAGTTTTAACATGCACGTTTCTGCTCAGCTCTTATGCTGTCCAAATCTGAAAATTACAACATTAACAGTTATATATTCAATCCTCTATTTCTCGCATCCGTTAACATTCTAACTTCCGATAAACGCCAAAACCCTAATTAACTATATCATGATCTTTTAGGGCGTTGATCTAAATCCTATAACTCTCGAGCTTTGCGAGTCAATCACATTTCAACAAATGTGAGTTTTACATAGCCCGTTTTTACATTTTGCACTTTTTGGGGTGAAACATAATTATTCTTTGAACTCTTTGCAATTTACTCATATACAATTCAATAATATGATGATATGTGTTATTTGTGCTTTATGCTTGAATGCTATGAGTTAAGAATATATATACATGACACCCGTACAATATTAACTCAGTACAAGCCAACGGTTAACATTGATAGATTTATTTTGTCTGACAAACCCACCCAGGTAAGGTGTTTGTTATCGACTCTACACTAGGGTAACATGCGTGTTATGCCTCACAACAGTCACAAGGTTTGATTGTACACTTAGTTTAACTATAGATTCTCCATAAATGCCTTATATACCATGTATCGTATGAATTGTATAACATATTTTGAACTTCACTTGTGGTTTCAAAACCTATGTATGCTCACCAACTTTTTAGTTGACCTTGTTTTTATCATGTTTTAGGTACAAATATTTGAGTTCATGTTTCAAGTTGCTACATATAGGACATGAGGACCTAGTTGAAATAAACAGATTAAACTTGTTGATGTATTTCGTTTTCTTTGATTGATTGATTGTAATTGTTGAACATTGTTATGACATTGAGAAAATTTTAATATATGAAACGTTAGTTGAGTCATGCGTTTATGAACAGTCTACATGTCCCGCCCGACGTATTCCGTCGTCGGTTGGGGTGTGACAAGTAGGTTATAAATGGGTGTCTTTAAATAAAAAAAGAAACGAAAATTATGAGATTATGCGATGTAGGCACGAATTGTAACATTAAGGTTTTTCCCAAATCCCAAAAGTTGATTATGTGGAAACGTGTTCCCCTGTAGTGGACGCGATAACATTTAGATGTTTAATCAGCCTCGCAATCTCAAAAGGACTTCAGAAAACTTATGGATGTTGTTATTACATATACTTCTGTGGAAAACTTGAAAGTGACAACTACATGAAAATCCATAAAGGATTAGAAATGCCTGAAGCAATATAATTAGTACCCCGAGATATGTGTTATAAATCTCAAGAGATTTTTATATAGTCTCAAGAAAACTAGTCGTATATGGTACAATCGGCTCAGTATATATTTTGAAAAAATGGGGTATAAGTTTGATAAAATCAGTCATGTAAGATCTTGACACGACTAAATTATTCCTCGACTTGATGTTCGAGTATATACTTGTCCATAAATCTATTAACATCCAGAAGATGTTAACATATCTAATATGCACAAATTTTATCCGCTAAACACACCCATAATTGTCTAGTTGCTAAAGATACATAAATATCCTTACTTCCCGAAAGAAGAAGGAGAAGAAGTACTTGATCTAGAAGCACCGTACTTAAGCGTGATCGATGCATTAATGCATCTCGTGTATATTACAAGACATGATATTATGTTAAAGTATATGTGTTAGCAAAATATAGTTCTAATCTAACACGTTGCACTATTTTTCCCTTCCACTGAGTTTTTGTCCTATTGGGTTTTCTTAGTAAGATTTTTAACGATGCGACGTAACTGATCCAGTAGCACCGGTTTATCTAACAAGTCCCGAAGTACCGACTTAACATCATCTGGAAGTATGTTGTTAGTTATACATAATACGCTCTACACTATTTTTCCTTTAGCTATGGTTTTGTCCCACCGGATTTTCCTAGCAAGGTTTATAACGAG
This sequence comes from Smallanthus sonchifolius, assembly GCA_023525975.1. Taxonomy (NCBI): domain Eukaryota; kingdom Viridiplantae; phylum Streptophyta; class Magnoliopsida; order Asterales; family Asteraceae; genus Smallanthus; species Smallanthus sonchifolius. The sequence goes on from CM042042.1 coordinate 2,798,328, forward strand.
GCATCATTAACAAGCGTATTAAAAGATAAGTTGATATCTTTGTGGGACTCGAGACAAGGGATTGTTCCACGAAATAAAATATATGGAGTCCCAGACAAATTGTTTAAGGTGATACAGGTTACTTATTAGACTACATGTAGCTTGATCTAAATTTGCATACGGAGGTACAACAATTTCATGGCAATCAACAAAGTAGACATTATCACGGACCGGAGTTGATCTAAAGAAGCCCGACTACACTATATGAAGACCATGCAACATGCATCGCTCAAATAAATCAAGACTACAACAAAGATCAAGTCAATCGGTTACCACAAAAGATTGCACTCCAAAGACCGGAAGATATATGTTAAATTGAGGGGATGTTAAATTGAGGGGGAGTATTATGCACGCTGTACTCTTTTTCCTTAACTAAGTTTTGTCCCACTGAGTTTTCTTATTAAGGTTTAATGAGGCAGTATAACTGATCATGCATTATCAGTTAATATCGGTCTTGAAGTACCGAGACAACATTATCTTGTAGTATAAAGTTGATAGTGTATAATATAAAAAGTCCGAGGGGAAGTGATATATATACAGATTATTTTAGGCACAACCTAATATGTATGAGCCCGATATGAATTGGCTTTAGGATATTCATATTGTATCTCTATATAATGTAATATGTGAATAAAATATGATGAATGAATGAAATTAGTTTTCCTTTCCACTTTCTCTCTTGTTTTTCTCTGATTTACATCACTAGTGTCTTACTAGGTTAGTTATTTCATGATGCGATTTTTTTAGTGTGATCATCGGTTAAATGAGAGAACAGAATAAAACATATTAATAAAAATAGAAAAAGAAAAATAATAATAATAAATACTAAAACATAATTTTAAAAAACTAATCGGTGACAAGTTACAACAAAACAATACAATTTAATATTTTTCATGATTTTTGGTTTTTAATATATACATAAAGTCTAAGAGTTATTTCACAAATAAAAATTACAAATACCAAATACAAGTGAAAATGAAATCCCATGGCCACAAGATGCATTTGTCCATAAATGGTGTTAATAATTCACGTGGTTGTTGGTACAGAGTGACAGAGCGGGGCCGTTCTTGTAAATGCATATTATAACGAGGCATCCATATCAATCGTATTAAAAGATAAGTTGATATCTATGTGGGACCCGAGACAAGGGATTGTTCCACGAAATAAAATATATGCAGTCCTAGACATATTGCTTAAGGTGATGCATGTTATTTATTAGACTACACGTAGCTTGATCTAAATTTGCATACGGAGGTACAACAATTTCATGGCAATCAACAAAGTAGACATTATCACGGACCGGAAGATATATGTTAAATTGAGAGGGAGTATTATGCACGCTGTACTCTTTTTCCTTAACTAAGTTTTGTCTCACTGAGTTTTCTTATTAAAGTTTAATGAGGCAGCATAACTGATCCTGCAGTATCAGTTAATATCGGTCCTGAAGTACCGAGACAACATTATCTTGTAGTATAATGTTGATAGTGTATAATATAAAATGTCCGAGGGGGAGTGATATATATGCAGATTATTTTAGACACAACCTAATATGTATGAGCCCAATATGAATTGGCTTTAGGATATTCATATTGTATCTCTATATAATGTAATATGTGAATGAAATATGATGAATGAATGAAATTAGTTTTCCTTTCCCACTTTCTCTCTTGTTTTTCTCTGATTTACATCACTAGTGTCTTACTAGGTTAGTTATTTCATGATGCTATTTTTTTAGTGTGATCATCGGTTAAAAGAGAGAACAGAATAAAACATATTAATAAAAATAGAAAAAGAAAAATAATAATAATAAATACTAAAACATAATTTTAAAAAACTAATCGGTGACACGTTACAACAAAACAATACAATTTAATATTTTTCATGATTTTTGGTTTTTAATATATACATAAAGTCTAAGAGTTATTTCACAAATAAAAATTATAAATACCAAATACAAGTGAAAATGAAACCCCATGGCCACAAGATGCATTTGTCCATAAATGGTGTTAATAATTCAGGTGACTGTTGGTACAGAGTGACAGAGCGGGGCCGTTCTTGTAAATGCACATTATAATGAGACATCATTATCAATAATATTAAAAAATAAGTTGATATCTTTGTGTGACTCGAGATAAGAGATTGTTACACGAAATAAAATATATGGAGTCTCAGACAAATTGTTTAAGGTGATGCAGGTTACTTATTAGACTACACGTAGCTTGATCTAAATTTGCATACGGAGATACAACAATTTCATGGCAATCAACAAGTAGACATTATCACGGACCGGAATATATATGTTAAATTGAGAGGGAGTATTATGCACGCTGTACTCTTTTTCCTTAACTAAGTTTTGTCTCACTGAGTTTTCTTATTAAAGTTTAATGAGGCAGCATAACTGATCCTGCAGTATCAGTTAATATCGGTCCTGAAGTACCGAGACAACATTATCTTGTAGTATAATGTTGATAGTGTATAATATAAAATGTCCGAGGGGGAGTGATATATATGCAGATTATTTTAGGCACAACCTAATATGTATGAGCCCAATATGAATATTCATATTGTATCTCTATATAATGTAATATGTGAATGAAATATGATGAATGAATGAAATTAGTTTTCCTTTCTCACTTTCTCTCTTGTTTTTCTCTGATTTACATCACTAGTGTCTTACTAGGTTAGTTATTTCATGATGCTATTTTTTTAGTGTGATCATCGGTTAAATGAGAGAACAGAATAAAACATATTAATATAAATAGAAAAAGAAAAATAATAATAATAAATACTAAAACATAATTTTAAAAAACTAATCGGTGACACGTTACAACAAAACAATACAATTTAATATTTTTCATGATTTTTGGTTTTTAATATATACATAAAGTCTAAGAGTTATTTCACAAATAAAAATTATAAATACCAAATACAAGTGAAAATGAAACCCCATGGCCACAAGATGCATTTGTCCATAAATGGTGTTAATAATTCAGGTGACTGTTGGTACAGAGTGACAGAGCGGGGCCGTTCTTGTAAATGCAAATTATAACGAGGCATCATTATCAATCGTATTAAAAGATAAGTTGATATCTTTGTGGGAATCGAGATAAGAGATTGTTACACGAAATAAAATATATGGAGTCTCAGACAAATTGTTTAAGGCGATGCAGGTTACTTAATAGACTACACATAGCTTGATCTAAATTTGCATACGGAGATACAACAATTTCATGGCAATCAACAAAGTAGACATTATCACGGACCGGAATATATATGTTAAATTGAGAGGGAGTATTATGCACGTTGTACTCTTTTTCCTTAACTAAGTTTTGTGTCACTGAGTTTTCTTATTAAAGTTTAATGAGGCAGCATAACTGATCCTGCAGTATCAGTTAATATCGGTCCTTAAGTACCGAGACAACATTATCTTGTAATATAATGTTGATAGTGTATAATATAAAATGTCTAAGAGGAAGTGTTATATATGCAAATTATTTTAGGCACAACCTAATATGTATGAGCCCAATATGAATTGGCTTTAGGATATTCATATTGTATCTCTATATAATGTAATATGTGAATGAATGAAATTAGTTTTCCTTTCTCACTTTCTCTCTTTCTCTCTTGTTTTTCTCTGATTTACATCACTAGTGTCTTACTAGGTTAGTTATTTCATGATGCTATTTTTTTAGTGTGATCATCGGTTAAATGAGAGAACAGAATAAAACATATTAATATAAATAGAAAAAGAAAAATAATAATAATAAATACTAAAACATAATTTTAAAAAACTAATCGGTGACACGTTACAACAAAACAATACTATTTAATATTTTTCATGATTTTTGGTTTTTAATATTTACATAAAGTCTAAGAGTTATTTCACAAATAAAAATTATAAATACCAAATACAAGTGAAAATGAAACCCCTTGGCCACAAGATGCATTTGTCCATAAATGGTGTTAATAATTCACGTGATTGTTGGCGGTGGCGGATCCAGGAATTTTTTTCAAGGGGTTCACTGTTTTTATTTGCCCCAATTTCATAGGGCCTAAACCACTACGCTTACTGTGAAACCTTGTAAGGGGGTTCACCGTAGGTTATTTTAGGGGGTTCACCCCAGTTTTTTTACCTACTGTTACACTAAAATTTCAAAACTCGGGGGGTTCCTGTGCACCCCCCGGCTTCACTTAGGTCCGCCCCTGATTGTTGGTACAGAGTGATAGAGCGGGGCCGTTCTTGTAAATGCACATTATTAAAGTCTATATTTTTAAAGCTTATAAAATATAACATATTCTTTAAAATGAAAATATAAAACAAATTGGTTGAATGAATCTTCTAACATGTTTTTAAATCATGAAATTTGAAGTAAAACATTTTTGTGCAAGACTTCACAAACAACTACACAAGTCTTTGTCTAATCCGTCGATGTTACAATTGGACAGACAATCGATCCACAGAGCGACTGCCATTGATTATTTTCGCAACCGCATTGAGTTTGAGAAGTACCAGTAGATGATGCATATCTAAAGAGACAATTAGAGGCCATATGTCTTTTCATGATCCCTTCCTGAACCGAACATGAATCGTTTGATTCATCTGGCTCTCACGCTCTTATTTATCACAAATCTGACAAATAATCAACGAAGCAGTCACATATCGTGAACTTTGTAACAGCTGGCCAGAGTAGAAATTACTAGAAGATTATCAGGCATATTGTTGTTGCTGCTCTGATTACATGAAAATGATCAAGTAAGTGTAATGTGTGTAATCTCAACTGAATCAATCGATTGATACAATGCTAAAGCCTCTTATATATTTACTAGTAGGGAACCCGCACGATGTGCGGCCCCAACAAATTAATTTTGTGTAAATATTTACTTAATTAAACCAATGTTTTTAATTAATTACACCTTATTTGCAAAAACAAATGCAACTTACTTATAAATTATTTACACGAGTTACCACCACACGTAAAAGGTATCTCGCGATGTATTCCTTAGGCATGTTAGGAAGTTTCCTTGCAAATATATTCTTCAATCCAATTAACCTGTCAAAAATACAATAATAGTACAACCAAGATAACATTAATTTATAAACATTTCACTATTATGCATTAAAAACCCTACATATTTTACAAGGTTTTTCAAAACATAAAAATACAACTCTTGACTAACGGGTCAAATGGTTAAATACAAAAAAATACAAAACAAAAGAGATCAAAAGGTCTAAAGACCAGTGTGAACCTGTACATTACATGATACAAACTAAACACTAACCTGTAGCCTTGCATATAAACATTAAACATGCAACAAAAGTTTGTTCTAACATCCAAAACACAAAGTACTTTTAAGATAAAAACGACCAGACTTTCAATTACAAACAAACTATTTCCCGATACAAACGACCGAACTTCCAAATAGAAACAAACTATTTCCGGGTATAAATGACTGAACTTCCAAACAAAGGTTCGTAGCAAAGCTGAATTTTCTTCCCCTTTCCCCAAGTCCAAGATTAACTATGATACGCTCAAAAACATGAAGTCTTTTTCAATTTAGGATAAAAAACAAGTTCTTCATATACAAACATCACCTATCAACGCACGCTTCAATTTTAAAACAACAAAAAAAAAGCCTACAAACCTTGGTCAAGATCCTATGAATTTCTAGTCGTCACTAAAATAACTAATACCTGTAGATCACGATACCATCCTTGAAAAGGCGTAAATACAGCAGTATAGCCATTGCAAATTAACTCACAAAAAAAGCGATAATCTCTCTCTTTCAAACATACTTGCATATGCTTGAAATGCAAGCCTGAATCTTGATCTATGCACATTTAACCAATTGGAATTAAGCAAAGAAAATGCTTCATATCTTTATTACAAAGCTAAATTTAGGTTAAATCAAAAAGGGAACTTAAATTAATGGATGCTACTAATAATAGTATCATAAAAATTATCCATTTACCAAAAATTAACTAAAAAAACTTTATTTATGAGCTTAAACTTGATGTGTGTCTAATCACTTGAGTAATTTGTTACTTTTTATAATGAAACAAAAAAAAAGATTTAAAAAATATTAAATATGGACTGATTTTTTTATAATCATAGTCAACAGACACTATTAACTGTATGTTATCACCCAAACCCACTTTCAACTGTAACATGCCTGTCTATTTCGACGGCTCTAAAAGCGATTGATCAAATTGTTTCCATTCTCCGTGTTTGACCTATAAAAGCAAACTATCACAAAAGGCGAAGGGTACCTGAACAGTAAGCATGGAATAAGTCAGCCATTACCATATTCATTCACGTTTGACCGGTTAGAAATTAAGCATAACTTGAACTAACACATTCATTATTAAATGGATAAAAAATGTCACCTCTACATACATGTGAATCTATGAGACGACTGTCTTCTTGCTTGATTGCTGAAGTTCCCCAGCTAATAAGATCTCGTCCAATATATAATAAGTTGCATTTGAAAACAAAACTCAAAGGTTTCTCAAAAGTTAATAAAGTCCTTGCTAATCTATAATCAGAATATATTGAATTCACATGGTAATCGTTTTTTATTTTTCTACTTATTGGTTTTATCCTTTTTGGTTAGAAGAAGGTAACTGACATGGTAAAATTTTCAAATTATTTATTGAGTCAAAAATTGAATGGTTCATGGGGCAATAATAGTTTTTTTTGGGTCACCACTTTATGATACATATTTGTATTCTATTTTAATTTTCAATCAGGTATATTTCTTTAGCATTATATATCTTTTGCTGTTGCAATGATAATGCTTTTTTTAATCCTTTTAGGTGCTAGATTTGGTACCTGCCAATGAGGTACAAAAATTTCAAGTTTACAAGAACTCGTAGACTGCATTTGTCATAATCATCGTTCTTCCAAGTATAGATTGAAGTTTTGTTCATTGCTCTTCCCATGTTGACATGATTTTTTATTGCATTTTTTGTGCAAGCTTTTTAAAGGCTGTGTAAAGTACTCTTGTGACAAATTTATTTACAGTTTTGTTCATCAATTTTAATTTATTTCTAACCTTGATTTATTGCCAGACATTTGGTTGTGAAGACATCACAAGTGATCAATGATGTTCCCTTATGGAGGCTACTTTTCTGTGGAGGTTTGATTTTCACGTATTTGATCTGAATAGATATAATGCTCTAAGTATTGTTTAGTAATATCCTTGACTCATGCTTACCATCATAATATTTTTGGATTGGAATTCTTTGTATTGCTACTTCTGAATTCTTTTTCTAATAAATACTCTGATATAGAGCTTAAGCATGCAGTATCTTCTTTTTATACTTGCAGAGAGCAGTGTGTCCTCATGTGTTATGGTTGTTTTAGAGGAAGTGGGATTATTTTTTTATTTTATATGTTTACAGGGGTTATGGGAAGTGGTAGGAGATTCAAGTAATGGCTGCACATTAAGGGTATATGTGAAGTCGCATTCTCAAAGAAAACCATGTGGAAAGGTTTGCTTGCTCATTTACTTAAACAAATCTTGTTATTGTTTAGTGGACAAAACAAAAGATATAAAGGCGATTTTATCAAGGAAAAGACTCATGTTTGAGTCGGAAATGAACCATGCCTATTATATCTTAGGTTTTTTAGTGTTGGGTAACCAGCTAAAGCAGTAAAAAATTTTAACATGTAGACGGTGAATGTTAACTTTATACATACTTCATTTATTTACATAACGTTTGCTTCCTTTATTATTATGAACAGATTTAGACAGATGGAAAGCTCTTCACCCCCTCTTACAAGAATATTCCAAGTTCAAATCGGGAATAAAAAAAACACCTAGTTTAGACTATACTCTTTACAGGTGAATCTGGTAAAATAAAAATTAGTTATAATGATATTATATGTAGAATGGTTTAAAAGTTGCCCAAAGTGATTCAAATGCATAACCTTCCCTTAAAACGCTTTACTAAAAAAATTATTTATTACTGTAATATTATGGTTTTTGTATAATCACGTAGTCAAGTATAACACAGTAATTAGGTATAAAATCATGCATAAACAAAAGTTAAAACTAACTATGCAAGTAATCAAAATAGACATCAAACAGGAAAACCAACTTACAATTGGGACTCCTATAGAGATTTTAGGTCCTCATCAATCATGTGTAGAAGTGCAGGCATATCAACCTGCAGAAGACGTATAAAAGCCGTTGCATGTTCTAAAAGTCATGATATAGAAGAAAATTTTGTTCTAGCTTCATACTTCCTCTGATTGAAAAGTAGTTGGATACTTTTCAAGACCCGATGACTTTAAAAAGGCATCAACGGTTTTATTAAGTTGCAATAATACCATTCATACTTCCTTGTTATGTTATGTCCAATGAGCTCCTTGTTCTTTACATTTTAAAACTATTTTATCAAGAATGAATCTGACTTAATATCTAATGTACCACTTAACTCCCACTGCTTAACTTGAGAAAGTGCCTTTTTAGGAGACACTGGTTCTTCTCCAAATGAAATGTGGCTGGCTTGTTCGTGTTCGAATAACATTTTAGGTATGGCCTTGTCTTCCTATTTCCTCTTTTCCATTCAAAACTAATAAGCAAATAGAAACCTTCAACTAAAAGAGCTAAAGAGACATTAAATGAAGTTGAAGTTTGCAACATTTTCTCTTAACTTGACCTATCACTAAGAAAGCCAAATATAGCACAGCTAAGTTGTACAAATTTCATAAATTTTATCAGCACAAAGCCACAAATAATTGAAAACAAAAGTTTTTATATAAATCTATTTGTAAGTACTCGTCGAAGGTACAGTCTCTGCAATCATTAAGCTAACAGGTTAGCAAAAGCAATGACTATTAGCAACGTGTCCTCTAATATTGTTCTTACTATTGAACACGAACAATATACAGTTACAGATCAAATACCTGCCAATAACATCGTTAGGTGAGACATGAACTTGGGGCTGAGGCTGAAACTCTTCCAAATCCGTGCACGAATCACACAAAAGCTTTGTCTTCTAGCTACCTGATTCAGGTATGGACCCTAAAAATCATCAAAAGTTTAAGGTGTCATGACATAACCTCAATATAGCATGCAGGTCCAATACTCTATATGATATATACAACTCACCTTTGCATTTCAAGCAAAATGTAGGTTTCTCATTGGATGAACTACCAATTGATTTTAAAATGGTTTCTTCCATTCCCTCTAATGAAGCAGTTTTACAAGTGTTAAGCACCTCCGGTTTAAAATCAGAACATTCCGGTAGACTTCACAGATTCATCCATTGCCTCTGATTTCACTTCGCTCATTTGTTCAATTGCCCGTTCGGCCGGGATCAACAACTTCACTTTTCGATTCTTCCTCATCCGCATTCAAAATCAAAATCGATTCAACAAAAATTTTGCCCCTCCCATCTGACCAAATTACAAAATCACCTTAATCATTTTCACAAACACATAAAATGCAATCAAATTTCAACAACACACAACACACACTTACTTGCAAATCCAACAGACGAGGGGCTTGGATCTCTTCAACGTTATAAGCCAACCACAGCAACCAACTGATTCATCCAAGGCTTAACAGCCAAAACGGTTGTTAACACAACAAACCCATAATGGGTACAAACTCTAAGCATCCAATCAACAGATGATAGAAGGGTCGACGGAGCCAGCGAACTTCTAGGGTTTGGGATAAGCGGAGTTGGATTGTGAAAGTGGATACGTGATGATATCTTGCAAGCGAAGTTTAGGGTTTGAGAATGTTAAGCGTCTTCGGCGTGAATGGGGGTTACGGCCACGAACCGTCTCCGTGGGGTGATCGGTTAAGAAGGCCAACAGTCGCCGGCGAAGCAGACAGGTTCCGGCGTCTTAAAAATGGTGTGAAACACCTACGATTGATTCTTCAAAACAATAGATTTGAAATCATGAATGAAACCTAAAATCGTACCTTTGCTTTGAATAAAATCAATTCAAAATAAAATTAACAAAATCATGAATGAAACATACTTTCTATATGGCTTCGTACCTTTGCTTTGAACCAACTCTATTGTATCAATGGCGATCGTGAAGGAGACGAAAGGCCTACAACTGGTTCTTCAAAACAGGAGAATAGAGAACAAATCCAAAATAAAGAAAGAAAATCACTAATTTTCCATTAATTTAAACAAGGGTTCCTGAAATTGGCAATCATCTGTTACAAAACCGAACTCAAAACCCTAATTATAAGTTTATAAATATGCACATAGAGAGGATCCAGAACGAACCTCCATATCTATTGTAGCTCCTGCTCGTTTTCTTCGTCCTCTCCTAGAGGGAGAAACATAGAGAGAAGGTAGCAGATGGCAAATCTGAAAGTTGAATGGACATATAAAACGGAAAATCAATTATTGGCATGGTCGTTACGAATACGAATCGTCTCTGATGAAGGCCTCCGACGTTATCGGCGGGATGATGAAGGGTCGTGAAGGGGCTCCGACGGATGATGAAGGGGCTCCCACGATGGAGGCGGCGTCTTAAACCCGGCGTCTTAATGCCTTGCTAGATTAGTTATTATATAATCGGTTGTTTCAAAAAATATTTAAAAAAATCAATTGGTGGCACGTGACAACAAACCAATGAATTTTCTATTATTCATGGCCTAGTGTCTAAAAGTTATTTCACAAATAAAAATTATAAAGGGTGTTTGGGATTATTTATTAACCCTAAAAGTTTTTTTATCAAAATAACTTATTAACTTATTACTTTTTGAAAAATAGTTTTTTAAAAAGTGTCTGAATTAACTTATATGGTGGAAAAAATCAATAAGTTCTTTTTTAAAAAGTGTTTGGCTTTACTTATTAATAGAAAATAATAAAAAAAAACATTTTTTATAAGTTAACAAGTTGTGTTTTTAAAAAAAGTGTTTGGGATTGCTTATTATACTATTATATATATTTTTTTATTGTCTTTCGAAAAAAAATATATGTTAAAATCTTTAGTTCTTAATTAGTGTAAAATTAGAAAAAATAAAAATAAAAACAAAAAACCAATTTTTGCCCTAGGTGGGTTTTAGTTCATTTATATTAGGAAGAAATTAGCTCATTGGTAAATTACAAGAAAAGAAGACGATTACAATAAATTGTCAGGTAAACGGAAAACAAGTTACGCCGCGGCCCGAATTAAAAATCACGAGCCATGTGCAAATGTTGAAAAAAACCAAAAGCATTTGTGGCTGAAAGAGAAATTTGACATAACCCTCTCATGGGCATATCAGCCAACCAACCAACCACCGCCCATCACCTCCCCCATTAAATGTACTACGTAATTCCCACCAACACCCAGGGGCATACAAGTAAATTCATCACCCCCAATTATCACACTCACCAGAGAAGCAGAAGGCGAGCAGCTGCAGCAGCGGTCGTCGGAGCAGCAGAAGCGGAGGTCGTCGGAGCAGCAGAAGCGACGGCTGAGGCGGTCGTCGGAGCAGCAGAAGCAACGAACGAGAGAGGGAGAACTGATCGATTAGGGTTGGGGATTGCAGCTGGTGTTGTGAGAACTGATCGATTTGGTTGGGGATATATCAGGAAAATTACCCTAAAAGTCATAACGAGAAAGAAAAAGTAACGAATTGTAACTAGGGACAGCAATAAAACCAGAACCCGATTAGAAAACCCGAAACTTGAAGCATTTGGGACGGGTATGGGCCGGGTAATCGGGTATGTGACCGGGTTTGAGATTACATTTGAAATTTTTCACGGGTATGGGATATGGTGATATACCCGTTTACCCGCCCCGATTACCTGATAACATATACCCGATTATATACCCGACATATTTTTCTTTCTTTTTTTATTAATAAAATCATGTTTGGTTTATACATTTAAAATAAATACGGTATATATATACTTAAAATAAAGAGTAAACTTCTGTTTTACTCCATGTGATTTGACCATTTTAATCATTTTGCTCATAATAGTTTAAAAATAGCTATTTTGCTAATTGTGGTTACACTTTTTTCTCCAATATTCTCACTGCCTCTAACTTCGTTTATTATCCTCGTTAAATGGCAGTCATGTGCCCCTCACACGAGGGGCATTTCTGTCTTCTCCATTCAAAATTAGATTCAACGCCTATTTAACTAGGGTTCTTTTTCCCAAATCACTTGCGAGCGTTGAATCTGATTTGAATGAAAAAGACAGAAATGCCCCTCATGTGAGGGGCACGTGACTGTCATTTAACGGGGATAATAAACGAAGTTTGGTGCAACGAGAATATTGGAGAAAAAGGTGTAACCACAGGGAGCAAAATGGATATTTTCAAATTATTAGAGCAAAATGGTTAAAATGATCAAACCACAGAGAGCAAAACAAAAGTTAAACTAAACCAAAAAAAGCTAAACCGACTATTTTTTTAACGAGGACGACGTGCAGGGCCGCCCCAATGGGCTTAGTGGGTAAAGCAAGGGCTTTAGGCCCCCGAAATTTTAGGGCCCCATTTTATTAAAAAAAAAGTAACTTATTTTTAAGTGGGCTTTTTTTAAGTTTGGGCTGAAAGAAAACGCTCTTTCGTGCAGAGATTTGAGCCGTGATTGGAGCCGCTTTAGGAATATGAGTCGGCAGAAAAGAAGGATCGGTGATTGTAGTATTGAAACGTCTTATTGAGCCATGGAGGAACTGTTATTGTACTGTCTTTTGTCATTAATGGGATATGAAGTCTCATCACTACAACAAAATGACCCTCCACCGACGCCGCCTATACCGAAGACATTTGTCGTTGGTATAGGTCACCCTATACCGACGACATGTCGTCGGCATAGGTTAAAACCAATTTTTTGTCCTGGAGACCCTATACCAACGACATGTCGTCGGTACAGGGTTGGGCCAGATTGGAGGGAAGGTGCCCAATGAAATTTTGGGGAAAACATATACCGACGACTTGTCGTCGGTATAGGGTAATTTTTATTTTGTTTTTGTTTTTTTTAATGTATTTATTATTTTGTCGGTAAATTTTTTTTTTAAATTAAAAAAAAGCTGGAATACCCTATGCCGACGACATGTCGTCGGTATAGGGTTTTTATTTTATTGACTGGTCAACATCTCTCTGGACCCTATGCCGACGACATGTCGTCGGCATAGGTGTTTTGTACCGACGACACGTGGACTTATACCGACGACATGTCGTCGCGATAGGCTGCAGCGCGAACAAATAGGGTAAACAGACGGCATACCCTAATTTCCAACCAAAAAACCCCCAAAACTCTCCCAAACGATTCTCTCCGACGATTTTGAGGTTTTTTGGCTTTTTTGGAGCATTTTTCACAAGAACTCCCGGGTTTTAAGGTGAGGTAACATCCCTATTTCAAATTTTAGCTTAATGTTCAAGATTTTGAAGTTTTGATTGTTTATTTTGGTTAGGTTTTGAGGAATTTCACCATTACTTGGATTCTCTAGCTTTGTGAAGGTAAATACTCGTTTTAATTACTAATTTGTGATGAAATTTGGTTTAGATCTTAGAGTTTTATGATTTTGTATATATGTGTTATGTATGTGTATATGTGTATGTATGTATGTTTGTATGTATGAGTATGTATCTTTGTATGTATGAGTATGTATATTTGTATGTATGATGGAATTATTAATTTATGATTAGTTTATGTAATTTGGTTTAGATGTGTGATTAGTGTGTGTGATTAGTTTGTAATTTAGTTTATGTGTGTTTATGATGATTAGTGTGTGTGATTAGTTTATTTGACATAACCCTCTCATGGGCATATCAGCCAACCAACCAACCACCGCCCATCACCTCCCCCATTAAATGTACCACGTAATTCCCACCAATACCCAGGGGCATACAAGTAAATTCAACACCCCCAATTATCACACTCACCAGAGAAGCAGAAGACGAGCAGCTGCAGCTGCGGTCGTCGGAGCAGCAGAAGCGGAGGTCGTCGGAGCAGCAGAAGTGACGGCTGAGGCGGTCGTCGGAGCAGGAGAAGCAACGAACGAGAGAGGGAGAACTGATCGATTAAGGTTGGGGATTGCAGCTGGTGTTGTGAGAACTGATCGATTTGGTTGGGGATATATCAGGAAAATTGCCCTAAAAGTCATAACGAGAAAGAAAAAGTAACGAATTGTAACTAGGGACAGCAATAAAACCAGAACCCGATTAGAAAACCCGAAACCCGAAGCATTTGGGACGGGTATGGGCCGGGTAATCGGGTATGTGACCGGGTTTGAGATTACATTTGAAATTTTTCACGGGTATGGGATATGGTGATATACCCGTTTACCCGCCCCGATTACCCGATAACATATACCCGATTATATACCCGACATATTTTTCTTTCTTTTTTTATTAATAAAATCATGTTTGGTTTATACATTTAAAATAAATACGGTATATATATACTTAAAATAAAGAGTAAACTTCTGTTTTGCTCCATGTGATTTGACCATTTTAATCATTTTGCTCCTAATAGTTTAAAAATAGCTATTTTGCTCATTGTGGTTACACTTTTTTCTCCAATATTCTCACTGCCTCTAACTTCGTTTATTATCCTCGTTAAATGGTAGTCACGTGCCCCTCACACGAGGGGCATTTCTGTCTTCTCCATTCAAAATTAGATTCAACGCCTATTTAACTAGGGTTTTTTTTTCCCAAATCACTTGCGAGCGTTGAATCTGATTTGAATGAAAAAGACAGAAATGCCCCTCATGTGAGGGGCACGTGACTGTCATTTAACGGGGATAATAAACGAAGTTTGGTGCAGCGAGAATATTGGAGAAAAAGGTGTAACCACAGGGAGCAAAATGGATATTTTCAAATTATTGGAGCAAAATGGTTAAAATGATCAAACCACAGAGAGCAAAACAAAAGTTAAACTAAACCAAAAAAAGCTAAACCCTAAAGCTAAACCAACTATTTTTTTAACGAGGACGACGTGCAGGGCCGCCCCAATGGGCTTAGTGGGTAAAGCAAGGGCTTTAGGCCCCCGAAATTTTAGGGCCCCATTTTATTAATAAAAAAAGTAACTTATTTTTAATTGGGCTTTTTTTAAGTTTGGGCTGAAAGAAAACTCTCTTTCGTGCAGAGATTTGAGCCGTGATTGGAGCCGCTTTAGGAATATGAGTCAGCAGAAAAGAAGGATCGGTGATTGTAGTATTGAAACGTCTTATTGAGCCATGGAGGAACTGTTATTGTACTGTCTTTTGTCATTAATGGGATATGAAGTCTCATCACTACAACAAAATGACCCTCCATCGACGCCGCCTATACCGAAGACATTTGTCGTCGGTATAGGTCACCCTATACCGACGAGATGTCGTCGGCATAGGTTAAAACCAATTTTTTGTCCTGGAGACCCTATACCAACGACATGTCGTCGGTACAGGGTTGGGCCAGATCGGAGGGAAGGTGCCCAATGAAATTTTGGGGAAAACATATACCGACGACTTGTCGTCGGTATAGGGTAATTTTTATTTTGTTTTTGTTTTTTTAATATATTTATTATTTTGTCGGTAATTTTTTTTTTAAATTAAAAAAAAGCTGGAATACCCTATGCCGACGACATGTCGTCGGTATAGGGTTTTTATTTTATTGACTGGTCAACATCTCTCTGGACCCTATGCCGACGACATGTCGTCGGCATAGGTGTCCTGTACCGACGACACGTGGACTTATACCGACGACATGTCGTCGCGATAGGCTGCAGCGCGAACAAATAGGGTAAACAGACGGCAGACCCTAATTTCCAACCAAAAAACCCCCAAAACTCTCCCAAACGATTCTCTCCGACGATTTTGAGGTTTTTTGGCTTTTTTGGAGCATTTTTCACAAGAACTCCCGGGTTTTAAGGTGAGGTAACATCCCTATTTCATATTTTAGCTTAATGTTCAAGATTTTGAAGTTTTGATTGTTTATTTTGGTTAGGTTTTGAGGAATTTCACCATTACTTGGATTCTCTAGCTTTGTGAAGGTAAATACTCGTTTTAATTACTAATTTGTGATGAAATTTGGTTTAGATCTTAGAGTTTTATGATTTTGTATATATGTGTTATGTATGTGTATGTGTGTATGTATGTATGTTTGTATGTATGAGTATGTATCTTTGTATGTATGAGTATGTATATTTGTATGTATGATGGAATTATTAATCTATGATTAGTTTATGTAATTTGGTTTAGATGTGTGATTAGTGTGTGTGAGTAGTTTGTAATTTAGTTTATGTGTGTTTATGATGATTAGTGTGTGTGATTAGTTTATATAATTTAGTTTATGTAATTTATGTTCAAGTATGTATGTATGAGTATGTTTGTTTGCATGTATGATGGAATTAGTAATTTATGATTATTTTTTGTAACTTGGTTTAGATGTATGATTAGTTTATGTGTGTTTATGATGATTAGTGTGTGTGATTAGTTTATATAATTTAGTTTATGTAAATTATGTTCAAGGATGTATGTATGTATGTATGTATGTTTGTATGTATGTATGATGAAATTAGTAATTTATGATTAGTTTATGTAATTTGGTTTAGATGTATGATTAGTTTATGTGTGTTTATGATGATTAGTGTATGTGTGATTAGTTTATGTAAATTATGTTCAAGGATGATGTATGTGTATGTATGTATGTATGTATGAGTATGTATGTTTGTATGTATGACGGAATTAGTAATTTATGATTAGTTTATGTAATTTTGTTTAGATGTATGATTAGTTTGTGTGTGATGTATTTATATAATTGTGTATGTAATATGTAAGTGTATATGTATATACATGTTTGTATGTATATGTAACTTTATTTAATTTTGTTACAAGTTAGAAACTCGTTGCGGTTGACGAGGTGGGAATAACATTATATTTGTGTTTCATTGAACTTATTTAAGGTACGTATCCTGACTTTTTTTACCTTTGAATATTTTTGTTTGTGCAGTTAATTTATTTATTTCATTTAGGATGTAAACGGCTCGTTTATCATTATTTTATAATTACTTATATATTAAAAAAAAAAATTTATAATTTTAATAAATAAATAAGAAAAAGGCTTACACCCCTGATGTCATGTTGTATACACTAGTATGTTTATTTAAGATAACTCTTTAGAATATACCCGTCCTAAATTTATCTGATAGAGATAAATTTTGGATTGTCCCCTTTGGGACTGTTTTTTGAATATTTTATCTCATTTATGATATGTATACATTTTAATGGGTTGACATTTAAGAAAAAAATTGGTAGCTATTTCTCCTTACTCCTTCGAGTGTGCGGTTTATCTGCATACTTGGGGAGTTAAAGGGAAATGCTGCTGATTTTTTCTTAAATAGTCAACACGTTAAAATGTATACATATGAGATAGAATATTCAAAAAGTGGGTTAGGATCCACCGCCTTAGAGTACCGATCAAATCATATACATTCATTTATATCATTTATTACATGCACGTATATGTATATGCTTATAACACAATAGATATGACAATTTATAAAAGCTGGGTTACACTGGGAAATCGCAATTCTTCAGTTTTCTTAAGCGGTCTTCGCAACTTTATAGAGACGGCCAAAAACCATGTCGACGGTCGAGGTAGAGCGTTTTGCCCATGTAGACGTTGTGTAATGCGTGTCGACATGATTTGAACATGATATATGGCCACATACATGACCATGGGTTTCTACAATCATATCAGAATTGGATTTATCATGGTGAACAGCATCCTCGTGCGGCGGAGATAGCATCACTTTTTGCCCCAAGAACAACACCAACTCCTCCAATAACTACAACAACAAATAATGAGATGTTTGATGCCATAGATGATGTGATGGCAGAAAAAAATACAAACGAGGATAATATAGATGAAGATGGAACTGGTTTAGACCCAGAGTTTGATGCGTTATTTGAGGAGCTAAATAAGGAGTTATACCCCGGTTGTAGTCAAATGTCTTCCCTAAACTTCATAGCCAAATTGATACATATCAAAGTTATCAACAAATAGACGAATTGTTCGTTTGACCAACTGTTAGAGCTTCTAGAAAATTGCACTGCCGAAGGAAAATCATGTTCCAGCGTCACACTATGAAGCTAAGAAGAAACTGAGTAAGATTGGGTTATGATATCAGTCTATCCATGCTTGCATTAATGATTGTGCACTGTTTTGGAAGGAGAATGAATCAATGCAAAACTGTCCGGTTTGTAATGAGAGCAGATGGGTTGACAAAAACACAAAGGGGAAGAAAGTACAACCGAAAGTGTTGCACTACTTTCCTTTAACTTCACGGCTTCGACGAATGTATAGTTCAAGATTAACGGCAAAAGATATGATCTGGCATAATACTGGACGCTCAGCGGATGGTATGATGCGACATCCTGTTGATGGGAAGGAATGGCAAGAATTTGATGAGAGATATCCGTATTTTGCTAAAGAACCAAGGAATGTCCGCTTAGGTTTAGCTGTCGATGGTTTTAATCCATTCGGTAACATAAGTCAGACTTACAGTATGTGGCCGGTAGTGTTAACAACATATAATACATCACCGTGGTTATGTATGAAAGAGTCTTCTTTCATGTTAACCTTGCTAATTCTCGGGCCTAAATCACCTAGTAAGGACATTGATGTTTTCTTAAGGCCTTTGGTTGATGAGTTGAAAATGTTGTGGGCTGAAGGAGTCAAGGTGAGAGATGCATCAACCAAAACTGTATTTAGGATGCATGCGGCACTGTTATAGACTATCAACGATTATCCTGCTCGTAGTAGCTTGTCTGGATGGAGTGGTCAAGGTTATAAAGCAAGCCCTACGTGTAACATTGACACACCTTCGTGCGCTATAACGAATAAGATAGCTTTTGTTGGACACAGAAGATTCTTGCCTAGAAAGCATAAATGGAGGAACGATCTGTCGTTTGATGGCAAGAAAGAGACAAGACATCCTCCCCGACGATTGACTAATGCTCAAATATTAGAACAACTAAAAAATCTCCCATATCGTGTCCCGGGGAAACATCCAATGCATGGAGGGATTAAAAGAAAGCGCCTTGCATCAGAGTTGAATTGGACTAAACGAAGTATTTTCTTTGATCTGGATTATTGGTCTTCTCTGCTTTTAAAACACAATCTTGATGTTATGCACATGGAGAAAAATGTGTCTAAGAGTTTATTGGGTACTTTGTTGATGAACGATAAATCAAAAGACACACACAAAGCCCGCAAGGACTTGGGAAATATGGGTATTCGACATAACCTATGGCTAACACAAAAAAACAACAAGTTGTACCAACCACAAGCTCCTTACTCTTTCACACCCAGTGATCGAGAAAGCTTTTGTCAGTTTATTCGAGGAGTGAGACTGCCTGATGGATTTGGATCGAATTTAAAAAATAAGGTACTTCACAATGATTCAAATATAATTGGGTTAAAGTCCCATGATTATCACATCCTCATGCAACGATTGCTGCCAACAGGGGTACGATCGGGTCTGCATAAAAATGTTTCAACAACAATCACTGACGTTTGCACATTCTTTCAAAAAATTTATGCACGATCAGTAGATGTGAAAGACATGTATGAAGCAAATGAGGAAGTGGTTAAGATATTATGCAATTTGGAAATGATATATCCTCTAACATTTTTTGACATAATGGTTCATCTCCTTCTTCATTTACCTGAAGAAGCTATTCTTTGTGGCCCTGTGTATATGAGATGGATGTATCCTTTTGAAATATACATGAAAAAGCTCAAAGCATATGTTAGAAACAAAGTCAAACCTGAAGGCTCAATTGCAAAGGGTTATGTTGCAAATGAAGCCTTGACATTCTACTCTATGTATCTGGACGGTATGCAGACCAAATTTAATCAACCAGATAGAAATGCAGATGCTGGCATCCCTAAAAGGCAGTTTCAAGTGTTTTCTTCACAATGTCAACCAATATCGAAAAAGAAAATCAAGGCGCTCTCTGAACATGCCAGCAAATCATTACAATGGTTTGTGTTGAACAACTGCGATGAAATCAAAGACTACAAATCGTAAGTTTTTTTAATTTAATTCCACTAATTTGAATTTAATTCCACTAATTTGAATTTTATTTTGTCCATCTACCAGTGAATTTGAATCTAAATTTCTTGAACGCAATATGCAAATCGATTTTTCTTCATGGTTAAAATATGAAGCAAATGTATTTTCATCTTCATCTACATCTTTTACACCCGATAATAAAGAATTAAGGGCATTGGCACATGGTACCTTGTACGCATATTCTTACACTGCTTGCATAGTCAATGGTGTTAGATTTGGGTAAAAAATCGTGATTCCCGACGCACTACTTAGAACAGTGGTGTGGTTACAATAGGAGAAGACGATACTCCATTTTATGGTCAACTAGAGGAAATCATAGAGTTAAACTACATTGATGGTTCTCGGTTGTACTATTCCGTTGTAAATGGTTCGACACGAGAGGTAAAAAAGATTAATTAAGGAAAACAATACTATCATAATTGACATCGGCCGTGAATGGTATGTTGGCAAAGAATGGTATGATGATGTCCAATATATATTAGCCACACAGGCTAAACAAGTGGTCTATATTCGAGATCCTTCTCGAACCACTGGCCAATGGAGGGTTGTTGAGGACGTTCACAATCGGGAGCTTTGGGATCATCCTAGTGTTGCTAAAGAGATAGATATATTGCACACCACTAAATCAAATGATTATAATTTGGTTGTCAACACCGGATGCGAAGGTGGTGAATCAAGTCATGTTGCCCCGATTCCCCATGCAGACATTCAATCTATTACACGGGAAATTCAATCTATTAAATGAGGGTGGTGACCCAAGTCATGTTGCCCCGATTGATCTCGATGAAAGTTTTATTAATGATGATGCATAAGATGAAGAAGATGCATACAATTCAGATGAGGAAGATGAAATAAATGACGATGAAGAAGAAGAAGATGATGATGATGATGCTGAGACACGTTATTGTAGTGATGATTCTGATTGAATGTATGTTAAAAATGTAGTATTAGTGTTTAATAGATGTCTTTATATTTGTCTTTGTTAATTATTAATTATTTGTGCTTACTAATTATTTTTGTTGTAGAAATAATGGCAACGATGGCGCAATCACACGGTGGTGATGGTGGAGACGATGGATATGGGGTCCGTATAACTTAAATTCGGGTTGTGCGAGTGGATCTGTTGGTAAGTTATTTGTTAGTGTTTAATAGATGTCTTTATAATTGCCTAACTTTCATGTGTCAATGTAGGTAGTGCCTCACAAAAAAAGCGTTCTAAAGGCAAAAACCTCAAATTATATAAGAAATTTGAGGAAAATAGGAGGAAGCCTCTTCCCATTGATGTTGAACTTCATGCCGGTGGCTACAAGTTCGTGGGTCCGAACGCTTCTGATTTTATCCGTGCTATCTCCTTGGAGGTTGAAAAGGTTGTTCCGCCATATTATCCTAACTGGGCCAAGGTTCCCAGTGAGAAGAAACGGGCCGTATATCTCACTCTACTAGTAAGTATATATGTTTTATATTTACTTACAATTTCATAACTATTAGATTTTTTTTCTAATTACTTTCCATTTGTAGGATTATTTTAATCTGGATGCCCGGAGAAACACTGACAAGTGGCGAGGCGTTGAACTCGGAATCACCGCCGAGTGTCAGAGGGCTTATAAAGACCGCAAGGGAGAGTTGAAGGTTCATTTCGACGAGAATGGGGGGTACGATGATGTGGAGGCGGCGAGGAGTAATCCACCACAAGATGTTGATCAAGAAACTTGGGATATTTGATTAATGAGCTGTTTTTAAGTGCGGGCTATAAAAACCGCTCAGAGAAGAACAAACAAAACTGAGCACAACAACGCTACCCAAGTTTCCATGGAAGCAAATCATACGCCCAATGCCGACACATGGAGGTATGAAATACAGTTGTTATTATTATACAAACATGCTTATTAATTCTTAGTGATATTATTTTTATTTTTCACAAGGGACCGACCCTATTGACGTGTTCAGATCGACCCATTATAAAGAAGGGACGGGCTGGGCCAATGAGTTAGCATCAACTGATTATGTAAGTGAAATGACTTTGTTGTTAAAACATCCAAGTTTGACTTTAAACGGGTCAAAATAACCCAAACACACTTTAATAGACTTAAAACATCCGGCTTTAACTAAAACGGGTCAAAATGACTCAAACACACTTTAATATACTTAGAACATCCAACTGTAAATTTAAACGGGTCAAAATGACCCAAACACATTTTAATAGACTTAGAACATCCAACTCGAGGCCAATTGTTGAATATGTTTGCTAGTATTAATAGTATTTGTTGTTATTAGTGTTGGTTGATTGTAATTTGTGAATTTGGGCCGTCTATGACTTATAGTTTAAAAGGTTGGTTATCCATTTTACTGCAGTTATGCTGTCGAATTTTAGTAAAATAGTCAAGTGATTGTTTATTACATTGTTTAATGCTGGACTGAATCCAAGAGCAGTATACAAGATCCTCTGATGAGTCTGGTGGTGACTCATCCGCTGTTGATGAGTTTGCATGCATGGAGCGTGCATTGGGTAATCGGCGTGGCCATATCCGGGGTGTTGGTCGTGTGGTGAGTAATCCCACACCGGATGTGTTCGGTACTCCCCCTCCACAACCACATTGGCAAGACGTTGATGAGCGTGTGGCTAGTCTTCAACAACAATTCCAAGAACAACAACAACGCAAAGCCCAACGAGAGGAAGAACAGCGACTGCAAAATCAACAACTAGAGGAAGAACGTCGTGTGCATAATCAACAAATGCTTGAAATGCAACGACAAATGGATCAAATGCGTCGAATGTGGGAGCGCCGAACTAGTAGCGATGATAACTAGCTTGACGTTGTTGAGCCTTTGTCTTTGTTGTTGGTGTCTTGAACAATTTGCATATTTGTGTGTTTTGAATGTTGGATTTGTCGGACAAGTTTGTGGGTCGAACAATTTGTATGTTTGTTTTATGTTTCGGATATTTTTATCGGATTTGAATGTTTGAATGGTTTATATTTAATTATTTACAGGTTTTTGTTTTTAGAAATTTAATATTTCTGGAAAAATATTAAAAACTAAAAAAACAAAAAAAAACAAAAAGACCTGGTCGGGATAGGCCTTTTTCAAAAAATTATAAAAAAATGAAAAAACCCTATACCGACGACATGTCATCGGTATAGGGGGACCCTATGCCGACGACATGTCATCGGTATAGGGGGACCCTATGCCGACGACAAGTCGTCCGTACAGGGCTTGACTATATACCGACGACATGTCGTTGGTATAGGGTTTTCTTTTTGAATTATTTAAACAGACCATATACCGACGACAAGTCGTCGGTATATGTCGGTATAGGCTGACCTATACCGACGACACCTATACCGGCGACAATCTTGGCTTTTGGTACGAGGCAGTCGTCGGTATAAGCTATCCCGACGACAAGTCGTCGCTATAGGGTAAAAAAATCGTCGGGATAGGGTGATACTGTTGTAGTGGATGCTTACATGATCTAGAATCACATTTTCGGATGAGTGAATTTCTTGTTCGTTTCTCTTTCGAAAGGCACTGGTTTTTTTTCTTTCTTTCGATTATTTTAATGACCTTTATTCTTGATGATGTTTGAGATGTGTTTTTGATATATTATCTTGATGATGATGTTTAAGATGTTCTTTCGCTTACAGAATGTGGAATCACATTTCGAGATGTGTTTTTGATATATTATCTTGATGATGAAGGTTTCCTACTGACCTTGTTTAATGGTGACAATAGTGTGTCATTTAAAAGATTAAAATTGAAGGTCCCATGAAAACAAATTTTATGATGTTACAGTTTTAGATTATTTTTGCGTTGGTGTTTAAGATCTCATACGAGTCCACTTTTGTAATTCTTAGATGTTACAATCCTTGAATGGTTTGGTTTTGTTGGCTAATTGTATAATTTGTTGTTCTGCTTTAGTTAAATTTGAATTGCATTTAATGATTGTTCAATGTTTAATGAAGTTATCAACATGCTTTTCAGCAATTAATTTACTTCATATGGAGATACACTAGCACAAAGTTTGAAATGCGAAGTTGTGTATGTATTCGACCTACTGTTTGTAGCATGGTGTTTATTGTTTAGCATTCTTGTTGTTCATAAAAGTTTTTTTGGGTTCTTTTATACGAATTAGTAATACTTCATTTTCTTCTTTATGTGTGTAGTGTGCCCTTTATAATAAAAAAGTGAAACGGCTACTTTATTCAAATAGTCTCAAGTCACAGAATATCCTACAAATTAAGATCATGTATGTTCTTTTTGTATACTAAAATATTCATTTGTTTTAACCCGTTATCAAACCTGCTTGAACCATCCATACAAGATACCCAACTCGCTAACCAACTCACTTTAGGTTATATTTTTTTAATGAAAAAGGCCCTGGATTTTTAATTCGCTTTAGGCCTCCAAAAAGGTTAAGCCAGCCGGCCCTGACGATATGAGAAACAAGGTATCTGAACCACTTTTTTAGGTTTTTATTTATATTTTGAGTTATAATTTTTTAATTATTTTTTTTGCCTTTAATGAGGAGTTCTCTAGTTTTCTCCCTAAATATGAGTTTTTTTATAAACTTCACCCTAATAAGTAACCCCAAACACCCCCTTAGTCATTTTGGTTAAAATAGTCTGTAGAGGAAAAAGTACGGGAGTGTGCAAAGGTGAAAAAGGGATGCCGATGACCTAAAGAAACTTATACGGGCTAAACATAATTAAACCCTAACAATAAAGTACTAGTAATTATAATAAACATGATAGTTGGATTTCATTAAACTTAATGACATAGCCAACACATAGGTTAAGACATAGGTTAAGGATTAGACGAGGATGGGGTCTATAGACATTTATAATTTGGTGCTTTTTTCATTTTTGTTTTTCTTTTCTAATAAACTTTAAGTTATTTATAAATTTAGTGTTTTTTTATAAAAAGGTTTGTAGAGTTTATAAAATAAATAATGTTATTAAAATATGATTAAATAAATATATTAATTCATAACAATGAAATTGACGTTATGTTTGAACTTGAATTCTATAAAAAAATTATCTATATATCTTTGATATTTCTATAAACTTTTACAAAATTTAAGAATCTGATTTAAAAAAAAAATATTTTAATAGTTTTTTTGCAAACCTTTTAATAATTATTTTTTTATTTGTAGTTATGTAATATTTAAACGTAATTTATTATAGTAATTTATACAATATTAAAATTAAATAAATTATGATAATAAATAATTTGATTATGAAAAATATATGTAGAAATTGGTGATGTGGAAAATATAAGAATGTTCGTGGATTGATACATCGCTTAAAAAAAGTTCATGATGAAGTTTGTAGTTGTTCCTTGAGTGACTGACCTATGAATTTTTTTATGGGGTCGGAGATTTTTTTGGGTCAATTGCCAATAATTAAATATTATTTTTTTCGGCTCGAGTCGGGTCGGGTCACACAATAAAACGATGAAAACTAACAAAATTATAAACGAACAATAATAATACGATGTTTGTTATTAGAAATGCATAATTAAAAAAACAATATCCCAATAATTGTTCTCTAAGAGTTTTCATTTTTTGAAACCGAACCATTACATCATCTATAAGAACTTTTCTAAACAACTTTTTTTCAATATAACAAACACAACTATCAACTCTTTTTATCAATACTTAATTAGGTTTAAAATATTTAAATGAGTATTGGGTTTATTTATGAGTTTATGTTATATTTGGGCCTATTTTGTTTAAAGGTTATTGGGTTAAACTATTAACGGTTTGGTTTACAAGTTTTATAATTAATGGGTTATGGGTCAATTGTTATAGAGTTAAAGGTTTTGTTTAATTGTTTTTTTATTTATAAAATCTATATCCTAAAAAATATTTCTTGAATGTCGATGCCAAAATTTTATGGAGGTCGGTGTCAAAATTTGACGGGGTTGCTCAAAAATATACCATATATAACAAAAAGAAGACAAATTTTAACGGTGTCGGCCGACTCGGCGGCTACAAGGTAGGTCCGCCAATGACTACCCTTTTGTGAGCGTTTATGAGTTTGTTCATCGGACCTAAAGTGTGTTCCATTTATAAATAACATGTAATACATGCTCATGCTCACACCTGAGGACAATGGGGGAACCAAGGAGGGTTTGATGGCCTCTGTTGAGATTCACCGGAATTTATTATGTAAAAAGGTAAAACTAAAAATTAGTTAAAAATGAGTTTTCATAGTATATGTAGAAAAAAGTTCTATACTGACCTGTAACAAAGAGGTTGCAGTTCCATGATATCGCTGTCTAAAGAGATGTAACAAGTTCCCTGACAAAGTATATATTAAATTCAACATGTTTGGTTCATTGGTGTTGAACCGAGTTAGACGCTAAATAAACCGCAATAACAATATTAGTAAAAAAATGGTGTCACGTAAAACAAAAACCGCAACTCTAATATAGCATACTAGGAATGAACAAAAGGCGACATGTTGACGTTTCACACAGTGACGTATCAATACTCAACTTTTGCATGCACTAGAATAAAACGCAATATGTTGTCATTTCAATCGACAAATCTCAACTATTTTAAAGATTCTAGGAATATTCGCAGAGCATAGCAAACTTGCTTAGCATCTTTACTTTCCATGTATATATAGTTAACTACTAGGTTAGAAACCCTATTTATTACACGGGTTGAATAAATATAATATTATATATTCTTAGTAATAAAGATAACATATTATAAATTGATGACATACTACATAGTTTTATAATACATATTCTAGAAATGTTATATAGTTATTTTTTTTTAAATGTTTCATAAAAAGAATGTTCAATTTATAAAAATATTTTATAAACAAACTTTTTTTTAAATAAAAAAATGTTTTATAAAAATATTTAAAGAAATAATTATTATTTAATAGGAGAAATTTGTATAATTATGTAAGGCCCCAATTTCAGACGACCTCACTTGTTGGATTTACTCATAAACATAGTCGTTAAAACTGAATAAACTATAACTCCTAAAACATAGCGGAAGCGTACATCATTTTATTATATACATAGACAGCGGAAGTCTTAACATTTAAAAGAAACATTGTTCTAACACATTAGCATTTAAACAGGATGTCAGTATTGTGTCAGGTAGCCTTCATGCCTTTGCCCGACCTTCCTTCTTATTACCTGAAGTGCATACTAAAAGTTAGCTAACGCTCGTGAGTTCTAGTTTAAAGCGATTAGGTATGAACATTATTTCTTTAAAAGTATGTAAAAATATATAAATACACATTAACATATCATTGACCTTCATTTGTCGTTCATATGCGAGTACATAAATACGTATTCATAATTTTTTATTTTCTTTCATCATTCTTATGTGATTACATAGATATGCATTCACCTTTACTTTCCTTAACATTCATTGGTCATACACATAAGGGTGATCAACCCGTCTTTTATTGCGTACGCCACAAAGACATACGCCCTTAAGCTACCGTTGTAGCCCTTTTACTCGTCCGGTCCTAGAAACCGTCTGCCTTAAAACCGTCCGGCCAACCTTCGACCGTCCGTCTTAACCGTCCTACCGTCGTAGTCCGTCATATTCGCCTGTCTGCCCTAAGGCATCCGTTTCCCACTTGAACTAATTATACATCCGTGCATCGATTTAGGGACTTACTCCACCATAGTGGCCATTATTTAGTCTACCTTTGTAGACTTTCCTTTCTGGCTGCATAATAGTCAAGTGGTTGTCCGTCTACCGTAGTAGCCGTTAGCTTCGTTTCCGTCCATAACGTATACATACATTCATAACATGCAATATATATAATTATAAAGCAAGATTTCATTCATTTACGTTATGCCATTCTTTCATTCATTCTTTATAAACATACGTTTCATTCTTTGTTTATAATTCATTTTCATATATATATATATATATATATATATATATATATATATATATATATATATTTGTATATCACGTATGATCATGTTGGCATTCATAGCATTTATTCATTTAGTGTATACACTTCATCCCAAAACATTTAAAATGATTTGCACATAACATAGAAGGGGGCACATAGAACTCACCTGATGAGTAGTTTCTGAAATACACTTAGCTGGTTACTGAGCGTCACTAACGTCACTCACAATCTGTATAATAAGGCCATCCACATAAGGTAGTGTTCCTTATTAACACTAAACATTTCCATGCTTGGACCTAGTAGTTTCGATAAGTAGTTTATATCGAAACTATGGTAGTTTCGAGTCATGGTTCATATCGAAACTATTTGTTCAATAGAAACTACTTTGTTCAATAGGAACTACTGTTTCAATAGAAACTACTTTGTTCAATAGCAACTACTTTGTTCAATAGAAACTACAGATTCAATAGAAACTACTTAGTTCAATAGAAACTAGTTTGTTCAATAAAAACTACTTTGTTTAATAAAAACTACTTTGTTCAATAGAAACTAGTTTGTTCAATAGAAACTACTTTTTTCAACTGAACTAATATTAGTACGAGTTTTAAGGGATGTACCTTCTCGAGCACGAACCCATAAAATATAACCGAGACCCGACCCGAACCGTTCTTTTCAATTGCCATCATTATATAATCATCATCTTCATCATCTAACCATCATCATCTAATTATCATCATCTAATCCTCATTATATCATCATCATTATATTATCATGTAACCATCATCATTGAACCATCATCATCTTGAACCATCATCATATATCATGAAGCTTTAAACATTCACCACCACTAACCACCGTCAATCAAAACTACCTTTGGATCACCATTTCCCTAAACTACCGTATTGAACTCCCCTTTAACCGAAACTACCCTCTTGAACATCACTATCGAAACTACTATCATCGTGAACCACCGTCTTCATTACTTGCTCAAACCATAACAGTCACCGAGCCGCCGTGAACCACCATTTAAGGCTGCCATAACATCACCATCATTCGCACCATTATCATCCACCATCGGCCATCGTTACCTTCACTATTATTACCTTCACGAAGCTCACCGGAGATTCGCACAGCCTCCACCATCTTCGACGTGAGGCCCGTACGGCCACATCCCTTCACACGTCCGCTAACAGCCCCCGCTATCACCATCGTCCTCATACGAATCCCCACACTCTATCGTGAAGTTCACAATGTCACCCTCATCATCCTTACACAACCTCCTTCCAGCTCCCTTATCATCGTCGCCATTGGAAGACCTGTAACCCCATCTTCGTCGTTATACCATCAACACCATCGTGACCCGATGCCTACTAGCTCACCGCTGCTGCCGGAGTTATGGCAGCAGCTCTCGTGTTTATTTTCGTCGCCTTTTGTGTTTTGAAACGAAGCTGGGCTCTTCCATTCAGTCCGCGCAAGGTCAGGATCTCAGTTGGCCGGATTTAGGGTTCATCGAGGGTAATGGTGTCGGGATTGCAGGTTCGGCGAGGGGAGGAAGAAATGAGATCTTAAAATCATGTTGGCGGCTGTTAGAGATCACATAGGATTTAGGTTTAATTAAATTTACGTTTTTCTCCCCTCTATTTTGAAGTAATTTCATTCCTAGCCTTCAGTTTGAGTTAGATGTTAATTTATCATACCGTACTTTCGTCATTGACAACTTTATCCCTAAACGAAGTCTTGTAATTCAAGTAGTATAGAATTCGGGATGTTACAAAACTCCTTGTAAATATCTTTGATATTTGATTAGAACTCTCTAGATAGAAGGATCTAGATCAAGGATGTGATTAGTATAAATAGAAGTGTTAGTCCCATTTGTAAATCACCTTAAAGCTTGTAATCAAACTCACTTGTAAAGCAATCTCTCAAAGCAATAAAGTGTTCGTTTGTGTACTTGCAATCGTGGTATTTTGTTCGTGTTGCTGAATCGCTATCGCTTCTTGGTGATCAAGGTTGAACTTAGCAGGAGACTAAGCGTCGCACGAGAGTTTGGGAATCACTCCGTGACAAGTGGTATCAGAGCGATGTTGATTCATTGGGATGGCAACTGATCCGAACAAAATTGTTGGCACGAATGTCCTTGGTGGAGAAGAGATTCGAGATCGTGAAGAGCATGTAAGAGGCAGGAGAAATCGTAGTGTGTCCAAGGAAAAATCCTTGGTAAAACGAGTTGTGGAACTGAAACCGCAACGACTGGACTTGGAGTCCAACTCGATGACACTCTCCAATGTTTGGAAGGGGTGGAGACTGACATCGGAAACATTGGAGAAGACGTGAAGGCTACCATTGATTCACTACGTACTAAAATCCAACTCATGATTAGGGATGCGATCAAGGATGCGGTGAACAAGTTGCGTAAAGACATGGATGATCAATCAGATGATACCCATCGTAGCCTTTTGGGGCTGGAAGCTAAGATAAATGAATGCAATAGAGCAATGGTGACCGCTGGAGGTAACATAGTGAGCTTTACACCAAGAATTGAAGTTCCAAAACCCACTCCATTTATGGGCAAACGAGAAGCAAGGGCCGTTGATTATTTCTTGTGGGAGATGGAACGCTACTTTGATGGTGTAAACATTGTTGATGATGCAACCAAAATCAAGATAAAAGACCCTTCGAGAAGGAATATCAGTGCTTCATATGTAGTGGACCCCATCAAGCCCGGGAATGTCCAAAGAAAGCCAGCTTGCATGCCATGATCGCTCAAGAAGAAGGCTGCCATGAAGAAAGTGATGACACTTGCATGGGATCGATGCAAGTATTGAATGCGATTAAGGCTAAGGTCGAGGCACATCCAGCACCAAGTAAAGGACTACAATTCGTTCAAGCTAATGTTCGAGGAAGTCAAGTACGTGCCCTCGTCGACCCCAGTGCTTCTCATAATTTTATGTCCATCGATGAAGCGAAACTGCTTGGCGTTAACTTTATCAAAGGAGTTGGGGTCATGAAAACCATTAATGCCAATGCCAAACCAATACATAGGGAGGCCAAAGATGTCCCAATACGTATCGGAGAATGGGCTGGAACAATCAACTTTTCTGTGGTGGAAATGGATGATTTCAAAGTTGTACTCGGCATGGAATTCTTTGACAAGGTACGAGCCTTCCCAATGCCATTTTCCAATTCCTTATTTATCCTTGAAGAAGGGAAGACCTGTATGGTGAGCACGGAACGTAGGTCGAAGAACGGGTCAAAGACCCTTTCAACCATACAGTTCAAGAAAGGATATAATAAGAAGGAACCATGTTATTTGGCTCTTACTAAGGCGGACGGTGATGTGGTGAAAATGTTCGAGGCTGCCGTACCAAAGGAAATCAAGAACCTCCTTGAGGAGTACAAGGATGTTATGCCAGCAGAATTGTCCAAGAAACTTCCACCACGTTGAGAAGTTGATCATGAAATTGAGCTGGAACCAGGTTCTAAATCCCCGGCCAAGGCCCCTTACCGAATGCCACCACCCGAGCTGGAAGAGTTACGCAAGCAGCTTAAAGAATTGTTGGATGACGGATATATTTGCCCCTCAAAAACCCCTTATGGTGCCCCAGTGCTGTTTCAAAGGAAGAAAGATGGGTCGCTCCGAATGTGCATTGATTACAAGGCACTCAACAAGATTACGGTGAAAAATAAGTACCCGATCCCGCTCATTGCAGATTTATTTGATCAACTTGGCAATGCTAAGTACTTTTCAAATCTAAATCTGAGATCGGGATATTATCAAGTGCGGATAGCCGAAGGGGACGAGGCCAAGACAACTTGCATCACGAGGTACGGTTCGTATGAATTTCTTGTAATGCCTTTTGGCCTCACCAATGCACCAGCCACTTTTTGTACGCTTATGAACAAACTCTTCCACCCTTTTCTTGATAAGTTTGTGGTGGTGTACTTGGATGATATCGTAGTATATAGCCGCACGTTGAAAGATCATGTTGCGCACCTGCGGCAAGTATTCCAAATACTACGAGAAAACGAGCTTTATGTCAAGCTGGAAAAATGCTCGGTCACAAAATCAAAGAGGGCCGACTCATGATGGACGATGCCAAAGTTAAAGCAATTCAGGCTTGGGAGGCACCAACCAAGGTTCCGGAGCTATGGTCCTTCCTTGGGTTGGTGAACTATTATCGTCGGTTCATCATGGGTTATTCTACAAAAGCTGCCCCATTAACATATCTGCTCAAGAAAATTAAGGCTTGGAATTGGGACGATCATTGCGAAGCAGCATTTAAAGAACTAAAGAAGCAGTTATGTCGGAGCCCGTGCTAGCGCTTCCTGATGTTACCAAGCCTTTTGAGCTCCATACCGACGCATTGGATTTTGCTATTGGTGGTGTACTTATGCAAGAGGGACAACCGATTGCGTATGAAAGTCGTAAGCTGAACGATACCGAGAAGAAATACACGGTGCAAGAAAAGGAGATGACAGCCATCGTTCACTGTTTACGAACATGGAGACATTATCTTCTCGGGTCAAAGTTCATAATCAAGACGGATAATGTTGCCACAAGCTATTTCCAGACACAAAAGAAACTAAGTCCCAAGCAAGCTAGGTGGCAAGACTTCCTTGCTGAATTCGACTATGTCTTAGAGTACAAGCCAGGAAAAGCCAACGTCGTTGCTGATGCTTTAAGCCGAAAAGCCGAATTTGCTGCCATCACATGACCGGATTTCGATCTCTAAGATCATATCAATGAAGGTCTAAAGCAGAATTCATTTGCAAAACACCTTATCGCTTTAGCTCGAGACGGAAAGACAACACGTTTTTGGCTAAGAAGCGACCTATTGTTCACCAAAGGAGACCGGCTATTTGTGCCTAGATGGGGCGATCTAAGGCGCAAGATTATGAAGGAGTGACATGATTCAATGTGGGCTGGTCATCCTGGGATAAAGCGAACATTAGCACTAATCGAAGGTACGTTTTACTGGACCCATATGATAGATGATGTCGAATCGTATGTTCACACTTGTCTAGTTTGTCAACAAGACAAGATCGAGCAACGCCAACATGGAGGATTATTGGAACCGTTACCAATACCCAAAGGCTCATGGGAAAGCATATCTATGTACTTTATCACTTGCTTTCCAAAGTCCGAGTTCCGGAATTATTATTGTGGTTGTTGATCGATTTTCAAAATATGGAACCTTTATCCCCGCACCAACCGATGTTACCGCTGCTGAAATGGCCAGAGTTTTCTTCAAACATGTGATCGGTGTCGAAGGGACCAGTCAAAGATAAAGAATTAGAGTGTCCTAATCACCTTAAACTAGTTAGGGTAAGAAGTGTCACACTCCGGCCGGCGGCGGATTATTCGCCGGGGCTGACGCGGTTGTTCATAAGCACGTGATCATCTATTAATAAATGATAATATTATTTCATCATAATTAAAACATCCGTTACAGATAGAAATGGAAAACAAGGAGTTCAAACATAACACAAGTTATAATCAATCTTTGTTACAGCTAGGTCCATAGTCCTATGTGATCATGTAGTGTCCTCAAACTGATGCACCTGAAACATGTGAGTAAATGTCAACTACAAGTAGTTGGTGAGTAACATAGGTTTTGACACTAACAAGAGTTTAGTAAAAATGATTTGAAATTCAATATTGTTCAAAGCGTAACTATGGCATAAATGTGAAAACATACAAGGTTCCAAGCGTACAATTCAATCCGTAGTAAATGGAAAACTGGTAAGTACAATCTCACGGATTGTGTTTTGGAAAAATAGTAATATGGTACACACAAAACCCGCCAAGGTTCGTGTTAACTGGAATCGAATTCCCCTATAAATGATCATGTTAGGTACTACCTTAGGCCTGGGTAGCAGGTTAATGAATGTACTAGCATGAACACATGTAATGGTCACCAAGCAGTTTAAGACATAAAGCACGTAGTAAATAGCATGAGAACATTGATATTGAATTTGGTAAGTATAGTATGTAAACATGTTCCACCCCGAGTATTTGTAAATAATAGTAAAGAGAAAGGGGGCTATGAAACTCACATGGAATATGTAGCTTGGGAATCACACGAACACGATGTTGCTCAAGGGTTTAGCTAACCATAAGTTTAACCTATGATTTAATAGTGTAATAGAATTAATGGTGCGCTCAAATGACTACCGGGGATCCTAATGTACAAAGGAGTTAGGTGGGGATATTTGGTTAAGTTGGAGAATACTTGTTCCAGTTTCAAATGTTACATATGAAATCCCTTGTAAAATTAGGTGTGTATGAGCACATGATTTCATTTGTTTAGTAAACGTTTAGATTAATGTATATGTAGGAAAAAAACCATTTGAGCTCTTTTGCTTATAATCAAAACGAAGTAAATGACTAATTAAATAAATAAATAAATAAGTAAATAATTAATGAGTAAATAAATAAGTAAAAGAGTAGTCGGATACGTAATTAAACAACTAAATGGATAAATAAATAAATCGTTTTATTTATTTTAGTTTGGATTTCATGAAAATTAGGTGCAAAATATTGTTCTATTTAATAAATAATCAAATCAAAATTGGGTATAAAAATGAACTTTATAAGGTAAATATAATAAAAAGAATGTATAGGTCTTTTACGTGGCAATTGGTCTTTATAAGAATAATTATATTTATGTTCTGAGTATGTTTTAAAAACCAAGACCTTTAAATAATCGCTCGTCTAAAATAAATATATTAATTTAGTTAAAACTTGTTAGGTTTTACCCATAATAATATTAAATAGAATGGTTTTAATTGAAAGGTCAATAGTTTGAGTTTATAAAACATGTACGAGGATCCCGGGGTTTATAAAGTAACTTCTATATTTTTGGTTAATGTTTAAAAATGGATCAGAAAAAAAGTTGGGATTGAACCCATGACCTACGTTGAGGGAGGTGAGAGCTTTAACTATGCGATCTGGGCTTATGCCTTGTAAGGCATCAGGAAAACAAATTTTTAAATAACATCAACAGCTTCATCTTCTCCTTTACATAGACAAATTACAAACCCTAGCCCCCATAACACTACTGATTGGAGATCGACAATCAAGGGCCATCGTTTGGGAGATTAAAACGAGCAAGAGAGAAGAGTTATCACCTGTTTATGAATCGTTTAGTTGCAGAAAGACGAGCTCGATCCCCTCCCTTGGCTGTCGCGATCGGAAATGAGGAAAGAGTAAAAAAAGGTTTCAGATTTGCGTCGAGGGTTTAGGATTTGTGAGTGTAATAGTATTATGAGGGTGGTACTCGTAATTAGGATGCTTCAATCAATAAAACCCGAATGGAATTTGTTTGGTTCATGGGTCTTTTGATGTTTATAACCGAGATCTCCATTATGATAATAAAAGCTCACAATTACTCAATTAAACATGAATTGAATTGTCTTAACTGATTGAAAATGTGTTGGTAACAGTTTGGAAGCATAACCGCAACGGATTGGCAAGGATTGAATGGGTTTGGAAACGATGTTGACTTTCTAGGGTCAAAGTTTATGTTGAAATAGTTATGAGGTTAGGCCTCATTTATTTGTTTAAAAACCATTTTAATTCTTTATAAGATTTTTTTTTTATAAAATCTATAAAACTTAAGCATCATGAGTTTAATTAAGTAAATTTATAAGAGAAAGGTTCTATTTTATAAAATTACAACTTGTCTTAATTGGTTTTATTTACTAACGACAAATATATACATGTAACTACATATATATTTATAAGTAAATGCATGTATATATGAATACATGATGTAAGCTCATAAATTTTATATTTCTTTTTTTTTTCTTCTTTTTTTTTTAAACTAAAAGTTGTATGATTGATTTATTTAGCATAATGAAATAATATGTAGACGCTAGGTTTGAAATATTGAATTGATATATGTTTGAGATAATACTTAATGTGACATATTGTGTTTGAACAAGTACGAAATTTAAATTTTATGTTATCATTGCATAAAATAAAATAATTAATAAAAAATATATGGCCTGAAAATTTCCTGGGGATTACAAGAAGGGTGTCGAACCACGAAGAGTTTGTGGTCGGTGCTTAACTTTAATTAACAATGTGATTTATGAAGTTTCAATGGGTCTTTCTGACCAAACACAAGCAATGATTGAGGTGAAATTAACAAATCCAACAAGCAATGATTATCAACTAGCAAAACGATCACGAGTAATCAAGTAGCAAATAAACGGTTTAAGTTGTAAACAATAATTAAAAAGGAATCACACCCGGGTTTCAAGTTCACAAGTAATTAGGGATTATCACACCAACATATGAGTTCAAACAATCAAATAGTTATCCAAATCAAATTAACCAAATCTAACCAAGAACATCAACATTCATACATCATCGGCAAATAGTGTAAAACAATATTCACGAATGAAATCGAGACAAATGTATGCAATATAGAATTAGATTAATCAATATATTCAACACAAATCAAAGTTCATAGCAATTATCATCTAACGGGGTCAATGGTGCAAGAATTTATCGACTCCCGTGAGTTCATAACCATACTAAACACAAAGATTCAAGTATTTCAAACCAAACGATTACAAGAATTGTTTCTCAACACTAGCACATGATAAAACCCTAAAAACTTACAAACAATCCACCCGGGAATGATTACCGGTGGATTAGCCTCTCATGGTTGTGGAATTCATCTTCGATTCTTCAATTTCTGGATACCAATCTTCAAGAATATGTTTCCTCCTCTCCAAGCACTCCCAAAATCGCCCCCCAAAACTGATGTAGAAATAGATGATTTTGAATTTGGGGAAGAAAACCCCAATTAAACACTGAAAATCGGTTGTTTCACTAAAAATCCACGTCTAAAACGTAACCAGCGTAAGCTTACTCCGCCGAGCTGAAAGCTACTGTTTGGAAAAGTGACCGGCGTAAGCTTACGCCCCTATGGCGTAAGCTTACGGCCATAGGGGCGTAAGCTTACGCCACCCTAGGGTATTTCTTAACCAACCTTTTGAATCCGGCTTCTTGAGCTACCCAAAATTCATATATTATGGGTCTCGTAACTCATTTTCTAGCTCGAGATATGTCTGTTTCAAGTTTTAGCTTCTAGAACTTCCTTATCAGCCTCCATCTTTTGCATAGTTTCCGATCAACTCCCTCTACTTACTCCTAAATGCTTCCAAAACACATACTTAGCATCCAAACACCTACAAATCATAAACACATGCAAAGTAAACATGTTCCATGCTAAATCACACATAAAAACGTATAGTTAAGCATCATAAACACCCAACGAACACCTACACATCAACATGTGGGGAAGTATTGGGGAATACCACAAGTTATAGTCAGTGATCGAGACCCTCGCTTCACGGGACGGTTCTGGTATGAACTTTTCAAGATCATGGGGACGAGTCTTAACTTTTCGACCAGCTTTCATCCCTAGACCGGGCAAACTGAACGAGTCAATGCATTACTGGAGTTGTACCTTCGACACTATGTAAGTGCTAACCAACGCGATTGGGCTAAACTTCTTGATGTTGCACAGTTTTCTTATAATATGCAGAGAAGCGAAGCCACAGGGAAAAGTCCCTTTGAGTTGGTGACAGGACGGCAGCCGCTTACCCTAGACAAAACTCCAGCAGCCTATAAAAGTCTGAAAGAATGGCATGAGCAGGCCGACTTGGCTCGGGCATCCCTAGACAAGACAGCCAAGAAAATGAAGAAATGGGCCGATGACAAGCGAAGGCATGTGGAGTTTCAGATCGGTGACCAGGTCATGGTGAAACTTTTGCCTCAACAATTCAAGTCATTAAGGGGCGTGCACAAGGGGCTGGTTCGGAAGTACGAAGGTCCCTTCCCATGATCGCACGAGTTGGCAAAGTTTCGTATCGACTTCAACTCCCGCCCAAGTTGAAGATTCACTCGGTCTTCCATGTCAGCTATCTCAAGCCATACAATGCTGACCCAGAAGACTTAGATCGAGGGGTGTCCAAACTGGCACCAACTACTGTTATAACATCATTTGATCGAGAGGTTGCTAAAATTCTATCTGATCGAACTATCCGTCGCCGAGGTGTACCAAGTTATAAAGAGTACTTGATCAAGTGGAAGAACCTGCCAGACACCGAAGCAAGTTGGGAAGCCGAGGATACGTTATGGCAGTTCCGAGAAGAGATCAGGAGGTATCACGATGCAGACACGACGAGGACGTCTGATGTTCTAAAAGTAATCTAGTAAAAATAAACTAAATTATCCTAGATCTAGACACTAAGTAATACTCTAGACTCTCTTAAACTACACTACTACTAACCGGCAAGTGAACCGATCGACTCTAGTAAAGCTAAGTAAGTCCGGATATCGAACCCACGAGACTCTATTAAATTACGCTAACGACTCTATCTAGACCTAGACTGACACGGACACGACACTAACCATTTTTATTGTTTGAGGGGGGGGGGGGGGGTTTACTAAAAATCCTAAAATTGAAATTAAAGTTAATTAAGCTAAAGTACGAAATAGATTAAGGTTGAATTCAGTAGAGATGAATGACTACCTAGACTAGAATCCTGATTGATTTAGGAATGGATTTTCTAATGGTATTAAAGTGCTATAGAACCAGGATCTTTGTGTACTAAACCCTAAGAAATCTCAGCTAAGACCTCCCAACCCTTCTCAGGAAGAAACCTAGGAGACTCTACAAAGCCGTTATGAACACCGGCTGTTAGACTTCCTTTCAGTCCTCTAACGTCTCTAAAAGTGCCCTAACATGACAACCTACCTCTCAGCATGGAAGTCTAAGGCAACTATGGGTTTTAACTTGGTTTAATAGACACAAGAATGACTAGGGAACTAAGACCGGCTTCTCTCAAAACCTACCTTAGCTATATGTTAAACCGTGACCTTCTAACAAACTCGAGCCTCTCAGCGACAAGTTAAGCAGAAAACCTAGTTCTAATTGTATTTTAATTACTGTTTTTAAGGCTAGTGGCCAATTTACCCAAAGATTTCTGAACCCGCAAAGACTCGATAATCAACACAAACCCATTACATGAAAGACATTCACAAAGTTTGTGTAAAACAGTAAACAATCAACAATCAAAGCTAGATACGCATATGCACCAAATTAGAAGTTCCAAAGTTTATTACTTTTTTGAGATTAATCCATAAACACAATAAAGTCCATAAAAATCCAAACTTTATTCAATCTTTCATCTAATCTAGGTAGTTCAAGAGTTTTAGCCAAGCATCATGGTAATAAAAATCAAAGCACAATGTTTAACAAAGGAATTCATAATTAAAAGAATGAAAACACAAGAATAAGGAAAACCGGATGATAAAACCCGAATGTTCTTTCCTAAGCTTCCGTCTTCAACCGAGTGATTCGCGTGAGTTAGAATACTTCAAAAATCCCAGAAATTGCTGCAAAATTCGCCCTCAAGAAACCCTATTCGTCCCTAGGTTAAACTTTTTTCTTTAAGTTGTTTATATATGATTTTCAGCAACAATTCTGCAGCAGCAACATCCTGGGCCGAATAATACCCCCGTCGCGTCGCACGACAGGAATCCCACCTAGGCGTCGCGTGGCGCGGCGCCTTCACTTCCGGGCATTACAATTCCAAGGCTACGCGTTGCGCGTATCCCCTACTCAGGGGTGTCGCGTGGCGCGTAAACCTGTTTCTGCCAGATTTTCTCTTTTTTCCGTTCCCGTTCAGCTCCAACTCGACCCGATTCCAACCGTTAACTCTTTTCAGCATATTTTGACTGTTTTTCGCTCCTTTCAGCAACCGGGACCTGCACAAACACAAACTATTAAAAGGAACTAATCTAACTACGAAAACGCAACGAAACTATACGAAAATTATACAAACTCTAAACGATAAATAGATGTATTTTGCAATATATCAAATATCCCCACACTTACTCTTTTTTCGTCCCCGAAAAAGAATTATGCAAACGGAATCAGAGACGGATAGATATTCGGGCCAAAAGCTATTTTACTTATTAAAGTCAAAACTTGTGTTAGCCGCGATTGCAAATATACTTATCCCTTTAAACCCAAGTCCGGTTCCAGGCCCTTATCATCCAATTTTAGTTCAAGTGCGGTCAATCTACCTAGGGTCTCACATTAGAAGCCACAGCCCACCTAATCCCACCTCAAGCTTATAGAACAAATGGAACAATCACTGGACCACTTCCTAACCGTTTTATACTAAAATCAAGAGAATTTGAAATCAAATTTTTTTTTTTTGAGCTTAGACCTTGCTTCACCGAACCCAGAGGCTGTCTCAATCAGAGTCATCATCCCCGAGAGTGACAACGTGAGCGTCGGTAATTTTGCAATTTTGTTTCGACACATCCCAGAGGCATTCTAAGTCAGAGTCACCATCCCCGACGAAGATTACGTAGTCCTGCGCTACTTTTCTTAGTTTCTAGCTCATTTATTCTATTTTTTTATGATTAGATATTCTAACAATTTTAGCTTATAACGGCATTTCTTATACTATTATTGGCGGTTTCAATTTCCCATTTTTCCTAGATGAGAATCCACTAGTAGACCGACAATTAAGGTATATTTAGATCAAAAGAACCTAAAACCGAACCGAGCCTATTCACATATCCCAAACTAGACACAAGCTCGACTATATTAATCTATATTATCATTATTTGAACCCGAACAAAAACCCCTCTTTTCTATCATTTTCCATTTTATTTTGCAAACTTCTTTATTCAAAAGACATTTTCAAATTTTTAATTTTTTTTTATTTTAATTTTTATGAATCAACTTAAACTACTTAACTAACACTATGACTCAAGTGTCCCATCCCCACACTTGAATATTGCATTGTCCCTAATGCAAAGATGGAAACACAACCTAGACTAAATAAACTACCACTAAAATTTAAATAAATAAAATATACAAAATCTATAAGTGGAAACGACTTAGCTGAATATGTGAGACTGTCAATGTGCCAGTCAATTCCACATACGCCCTCCAATCCAAAACGCGCTCAGCAAATTGTTCCTAAATCGTACACGCGAACGGAAGCGGCACAAACACATCATACCTATCAAATAAAAATACA
Source organism: Smallanthus sonchifolius (assembly GCA_023525975.1). NCBI lineage: Eukaryota > Viridiplantae > Streptophyta > Magnoliopsida > Asterales > Asteraceae > Smallanthus > Smallanthus sonchifolius. The sequence continues at coordinate 2,839,379 of CM042042.1, forward strand.
GACCAAACGAAATACGATAGATAATAAGTGTTTCAAAGTTCACCATCACAAACCAACCAATTTAAAAGTATTTAAAATATGGGGGACAGACGGGATAAGATAAAACAGCATAAAAAGAAAAATAAAGTATAAAAAGATACTCCTTCACACTCCATCTGCTATCATCCCCACACTAATCCACATCCTCATCCTCACTCTCTTCATCATCACCTTGACCATAAACCTGAAACTCTGGTGTAGGATCCACATATCCATACTGTCCAGAACCACCCTGCTGACTAGAACCACCTGCACCACTCGGATCATAATACCCCGGCATCGGAAACTGAACCGGGTCGACAAACGGCTGGAAAAAATCAGGCACATCGATACTCATCCGACTCATCATATAACTGAGTGCTCCATCCTGCCTATCCTGTCGATAATCAATTCTACCAAACCCCTGATCCATGCGGTCATACAGTGAAGATAAAGTAAGCGGATCCGGTGGTGGCTGTCTCCTTGGGTACTGAGGCGCTGGAATCTCCCGTCTCTGAGGCGGTCTCTGTCGGGCTGGAGGATACATGCCCTGCATAACATCATCAGCCGGATGCCCTACTGGCGGCATAACCTGAGGCCCCTGCCTCGCATCTAACCAAGTAATAGGCTCTCCTAGAGTGAGTATACCCGCAAGCTGAAGATCTCTAACCTGAAAATGCCTCGATGGCGCACCCACACGCAGCGTCGCCAAACTATACTTCTGAAATACCCCCAAATTCTCGGCCAACTTTGTAATATAAGGACCCATGTCAAGCGCGGCCCTATGTCCTCCTCTACGTGCTCTATTCAACGACCAAGCCAACACACTCGCTAAATTCATATTCCGTTCTTCCACCAAACACATAAGCAAAAATATATCTATCCAATTTGCCTTATTCTTACCAGACTTCCTACCAACCAGAGTGGTAGAAAAAAACTTCAATACATACCTATAAATAGGATCCCGAACAGACGTAATCAGATTAGTCTTTGCGAACCCCACATCAGCAATAGTACCCCAAAATCTCGCCAACTCATCACTGCCCAAACACAATTCTCTTTGATTCACATACACACCCCTCAGCCCAGTCACAAACTCAGGAGTCACTACCTCCTCCTCTGTATAGAAACCACTCGCTACAGCAAACTGTGGGATGGACATCTCATGAACCATCCTCCCTAAACTAAACGATACTGCATCATCCTCAGCAAAAGAACCCTCTTTATGCTGAAAAGTCGAATGGAATTCAAAAACTAACTCGTCATATTGGGGCCAATGACAATCAACCATAGCACGCAATCTTGGACCTAGCAACCGCTCAACCCTATCCCGAGCACCCACACTAGCTAACCAATCCCAATCAATGGTCCAATGCTCAAGTATCTCAGTACGAATGATTTTTTGTAACTTTGTCCACTCCTTCGTATTGACTTCAAACTGTAAGAGTGGGTGCTCTCTCCTTAGTGGAATACGGGCATAATTCACCCGTTCCTGACCCTCATATCTAATACGTCTGCGCCTAAGGACAGGCACGGGCTGCTGCTGCTCTCTCGCGACGCCTCTTGGGCGTGGAACTAGCCCTCTTCTTCTTTTTCCACCTGCTCCGCTAGAACTACCTTCACCTGACATATCTGCTAAGACAAACATATAGACAAAGCAAGCAGAGACATCAGCTATCACAAACTATTTTTGGTATTTTAAAATTTTAAATTTTTTTTTTTCCATAAAATTGGAACAACCGTATAGCATTCCATTCGCGGCTGAAACCGAAAATAAAGTGAAAAATAACAATCGGGTTATCGTTTACAAAAGCATAAGTTATAAACAACCTCGCCCGAATGGAGATTGAGTACGGGCGAAGTGTTTTGTACCTGTACGTGCATATAAGTAAACCCAAGACCCAAAAACTACTAAATTTAAACGACTCCAAACACAAGACTCAATGTACACTACCCCCTCCCGACACTTTAATTGTCCCAATTAAGAGCCAAGTGCCTACCAAACCGAACATTGAGTTCAAACTTGCGTAAAGAAATGTCCTTTAGTGATATAGCAAATCAGTTCAATGGCAATAACATACCCAAACCATGCCTCCCGCAACCAGAAAACACTAACATTCGGCTAACCCATGACATAGAACCAACCCGACAGGAACTGACACCTAAAATAAGCAAAACTAGACTCATACCTAGCTAATAAACGACTACTATATAGAAAATTACAAGAAAACATACCGGATTCGTGAAGAACAAGCTAAAAAATTCAACTTTTTAAGTGGAGAAGGTTGGTCCTGTGTTTGGTGGATTTAGCGGCTAATCGGGTGAAACTGACGGTTAAAATGGATGGGGAAGTGAAATGGGTGATGTGGGTGTAATTTGGGAGTAAAATGGTGAAGAATGGAGGTGGTTATGGCTGAAATGGGTGGTTCACGGTTGGGGATTCGCGAGTTAGGGTTTGGAGAGGTTTTGGGGAAAAAGCTGAAGCAATAGGTTATAATGTGGGAATGGGGGCCTTCGCGTAGCGCGTAGCACGAATGGAGGTAGCGTCGCGCATCGTGGCGCATTCTTGAATCACGGCTCTGAAATGGGGTACTACGCGTAGCGCGTAGTACCTTGTGATTATGGGTCGCGCGACGCGAACTCCAGTTTTTCACATAAAGTTTCGATATTTTGAGGCTCTCATGCCTTAGAAAATTTTTGCACTATACCCAAACCTCCCAAAAACCAATCCCAAATATTTTCTAACACTAGGAATTACCTGGAACTCTGTTTTCTCGCCAATCCTTCCACATCCTAGGTAATGAAATCCTGTAAATGACTCGAAACACAAAAACAAAAACCGAAACTCTACCAAAAACTACGTTAGCTACGAAAGATAATAAAAATAAAATAAAATACAACCGGCACAAACTCTACACTTGAGGTTTCCCTCAAAACACTAATCGGTGATGGTAGGTGGGTCCTCAAGAGGAATTTCTTCCTCCTCGGTGGTGTCGATGGGACCTCCTAAGTAATGTTTCAAGCGATGTTCGTTCACCTTCCATGAACCTCTGTCAACTTCGTCATACAACTCAATGGTACCGTATGGAAACACCTCCTTTACCACATACGGTCCGGTCCATCTAGATTTCAACTTTCCGGCTATCAATTTCAATCTCGAATTGAACAAAAGCACTTTATCACCTACTTGAAACTCCTTCAACCGTCGCAACCTCCTATCATGCAATGTCTTCGTCTTCTCTTTTATACTCCAAGATCGTTCGTAGGCGGTATCTCTAAGAGCCTCTAACTCATGGATTTGAAAGAATCTCCTCCTAACGACTTTGGTAAGGTCAAAGTTGACGGTTTTTAGAGCCCAAAACGCTCGGTGCTCTAGTTCTACCGGAAGATGGCACGCTTTTCCATACGCAATCATGAAGGGCGTGGTTCCTAACGGTGTTTTGTAGGCGGTGCGGAATGCCCACAATGCATCATCTAGCTTTTCCGACCAATCCTTCCTACTTTTTCCTACCGTTTTCTCTAAAATCCTCTTCACCCCTCTGTTTGCATTCTCTACTTGGACACTAGTTTGCGGGTGGTATGCGGTAGAAAGACGGTGAGTGACCCCGTAGCATGCTAATGCCTTCTCCATGATGGAATTGCAAAAGTGCGTACCACGGTCACTTATGATGGCCTTATGTAACATCTCAAAAATAATAAAACGAATAAATATAGCAAGACCGGTGATTTAGTTGGAATATTTAAATAAAAAGGGAGCGGGCCTGGGCCCGGCTTCAATGGGCCGAGGGAAGCCCATGCGCATAAGAGGCAAGGCAGCCCTCTTCCCTGCTCATTTCCCCAACTCACGCAACTTTTAGAGAGAGAAAGGAGAGCTCGAGTCTAAAGAGAGAAAGTGACGGATCAACACGGGAATTCAGGAGAACGTTGCTGCTGTTCTCGTGATCATATCCTCTTAATCAGAATTCCAATCCAGGTAATGATTTGATCACATTATGAGTTTTTGTTCGATTTGGGTAGTTTCGGGTTTTGGCTAAAAGATAACGATTTTTCGGATGAAACTCGAAAGTGAACTTAGGTATAGCATCTAGAATGAAAAACGAACGTTTTGATCAAAGAAAACTTAGATATCGACATGATCAGATTCGCATGCAGAACATTCGGATTTTTGGGGAAGGCGATGTGTAGACCCATCGAAACTACTTAGTTTCGATGTGTGCAGACCTATCGAAACTACCCAGTTTCGATATATGCAGACCCAATCGAAACTACCATAGTTTCGATATGAGCCCCCGATCCGAAGCTAAGATAATACATAGGTTATCTATCGAAACTACCTATCGAAACTATCTATCGAAACTACCCATCGAAACTACAAGTTTCGACAGAAGCAACCTATCGAAACTACAAGTTTCGACAGAGGCAACCTATCGAAACTACAAGTTTCGACAGGGGCAATCTATCGAAACTATCCAGTTTCGATATAAGTAAACCCATCGAAACTACTAAGATCAAGTATAGTAATGTCTAGTGTCATCTAGGAGCACCATCTTATGTGTATGACTTTATTATACAGATCGTGAGTGACATTAGTGAAGCTCAGTAGCCAGCTTAGTGTATTACAGAAACTACTCATCAGGTGAGTTCTATGTGCCCCCTTCTGTGTTATGTGCAAATGATTTATAAATGTTTTGGGGCTGAAGTGTATACACTAAATGAATAAACGATATGAATGTCAATGTGATCATACGTGATATATTAAGGTATATGTGTAGATACATATGAAAAAGGAAGTATGAATATTAAATAAAGAACGAAACGTATGTTTACAAAGAATGAATGAAAGAATGGCATAACGTAAATGAATGAAATCTTGCTTTATAAATATATATTGCATGTTATGAATGTATGTATACGTTATGGACGGAAACGAAGCTAACGACTACTACGGTAGACGGACGACCACTTGACTATTATGCAGCCAGAAACAGTAAGTCTAGAAAGGTAGACTAAATAAAGGCCACTACGGTGGAGTAAGTCGCTATGTCAATAATTCGGCTGTATAATTAGTTCAAGTGGGAAACGGATGCCTTATGTCGGACGGCCGAAGGGTGGCCGGACCTAAAGTTATTTCGGACGGCCGAAGGGTGGCCGGACCAAAAGTTAAGGCGGACGGTTTCTAGGACAGGACGAGTAAAAGGGCTACGACGGTAGCTCAAGGGCGTATATCTTTGTGATATACGCAGTAAATGACGGGTTGATCACCCATATGTGTATGACCAATAAATGGTAAAGAAAGTAAAGGTGAATGCATATCCATGTAATCACATAAGAATGTTGAAGAAGGAATGTAAAGAAAAGAAAAGGGTGAATGCATATATATATGTAATCACAAAAATAAAGAAAAGAAAGATGAAAGAAAAGCAAAAGTTATGAATACGTATTTATATGAATGACCTTATAATAATTCATACTTATAAAGTAAAGATAAGAATGTTTATATCTAATCGCATTAAACTAGAACTCACCAGCGTTAGCTGACTTTTAGTATACATTTCAGGTAACAAAGGCAAGGGTCGTGCGAAGGCGTGAAGGCTGCCCGGCGTGTGACTGACATCCCACCTTATGTTTTGATTAGACAATGGTTAATGTTTTGAATGTTAAGACTTCCGCTGTAATATACTTAAATGTTGAATGTTTCCGCTGTGTTTGAATGTTTTTAATTAAAAGTTCAGTAATTAATGGCTATGTTTATGAGTAAATCCAACAAGTGAGGTTACCCGGTTTTGGGGCCTTACACCTTAGGAACACCGAAGCGTGTGAATAGCTTCTTGAGGAATCTCACCACCACTCGGGCATCATTAGTAGGCAAAGCTTGAGCTTCCACCCACTTAGAGACATAGTCAATAGCCACGAGGATGTACCTATTCCCGCTTGAAGAGGGGAAAGGTCCCATGAAATCAATACCCCAAACGTCGAAGATTTCAAGAACTTGAATGGGATTTTGAGGCATTTCATCCTTGGATGAGATGTTGCCGGTACGTTGGCAACGGTCACATGTACTAACGAACTCTACGGCATCTTGAATTACCGAGGGCCAATAGAAACCAGTATCAAAAACCTTTTGTGCGGTGACATTCGGCCCATGATGGCCTCCCGTTAAACCCTCATGCACATGTCTAAGGATATCCAACCCTTCCTCTTTCGAAACACACCTCCTAAGTACTCGATCACCACCTATCCTAAAGAGGTACGGATCATCCCATATGTATTTCCTAGCATCCCTAAGAAACTTCTTTTTCTGTTGGTGGGACATACCCTTCACAATGTCCCCGTTTGCTAAATAGTTTGCTAAGTTCGAAAACCATGGCAAACCCTCTAACTCGGCTCGAACGAAATCTATGGATTCGTGAGGGAATTTGTCTCCTATGGCATCCTTACGAATTTCCTCTCTCTTAGGGTCCTCTAAACGTGACAAGTGGTCGGCGGCTATGTTCTCTGCTCCCTTTTTATCCTTAATTTCGATGTCGAACTCGGAGAGCAAAAGAATCCATCTAATGAGGCGTGGTTTGGCGTCTTTCTTTTGGAAGAGAAAACGCAAGGCGGAATGGTCGGTGAAAACTATGGTTTTGGAGAGCACGAGATATTGGCGGAACTAATCAAACGCGAATACTACGGCTAAGAGTTCCTTTTCCGTGGTGGTATAGTTCTCTTGAGCATCATTTAGAGTTTTGCTCGCGTAGTAGATCGGATGAAAGTGTTTCTCGATTCGTTGGCCCAATACCGCACCTACGGCATAGTCACTCGCATCGCACATTAGCTCAAAGGGCAAGCTCCAATTGGGCGAAACAAAGATGGGGGCACTAATGAGTTTTTCCTTCAAAAAGTTGAAGGCTTTGATGCATTCCTCGTCAAAGACGAAAGGTACATCCTTTTCAAGGAGTCGGGTCATGGGGCGTGTGATCTTAGAAAAATCCTTAATGAAACGCCTATAGAAGCCCGCATGACCAAGGAAGCTTCGAACAGACTTGACACTAGTGGGTGGAGGCAATCTACTTATGGTATCTATCTTGGCTCTATCCACCTCTATCCCCTCTCGCGACACTTTATGACCTAAGACGATCCCCTCCGTTACCATAAAGTGACACTTCTCCCAATTAAGCATAAGGTTGGTCTCTATACATCTCTTAAGCATCCTATCAAGATTAAGGAGACACTGATCAAAGGAGGTACCATAAACCGAGAAGTCATCCATGAAGACCTCCATAGAAGTCTCAAGCATGTCTTCGAATATAGCAACCATGCATCTTTGGAATGTAGCCGGAGCGTTGCATAACCCGAAAGGCATGCGGCGATACGCATAAGTGCCATAGGGGCATGTGAACGTCGTTTTATCTTGATCCTCCGGTGCGATGGGGATCTGAAAATAACCCGAAAATCCATCGAGAAAACAGTAAAACTGTTGACCCGCTAGACGCTCCAACATTTGGTCAATGAACGGCAAAGGGAAATGGTCTTTCCGGGTGGCGTCATTCAACTTGCGATAGTCAATGCACACACGCCAACCGGTAACAGTACGAGACGGGATTAGTTCGTTCTTTTCATTCATGATCACCGTCATCCCACCTTTCTTTGGGACAACTTGGGTTGGACTAACCCACAGTGAGTCGGAAATGGGGTAGATCACCCCGGCATCTAACAACTTAAGCACTTCCTTCTTAACAACCTCTTGCATGTTCGGATTAAGGCGCCGTTGAGGTTGCACCACCGGCTTATATTCATCTTCCATGAGTATCCGATGGGTACAATAGGCGGGGCTTATGCCCTTTATGTCCGAAAGTCGCTATGCAATGGTCTCTGATAGGGTGCGAAAGCACACGTCTTTATTCCAATGTTTTAATGTGTTTTAAGTAGTTTTCTATTCGTTTTGAGTCAATTTTATGTACAATTGAGTCTTTTGTCTTATTTGTAGGAGCTCGGGAATATTAATGAAGAATACGTAAAGAAAACGAGCGAAGAAACGAAGCCCGGAAAAGTCCAAGGACCAAAAGTGAATTTTCTGAAGTTTATGCCTCTCGCGGTACGCGAGAGACGAGGGTAATAATTCTCGCGGTACGCGAGGATTCAAGAAATCCGCCCGACTATTTTGGTCCTCGCGGTACGCGAGGATCCAGTCAACATTCTCTCGCGGTACGCGAGAGGGCCGTTTTCCGCAAAACCCTAATTTTCTAAATTAAAAAGATTTAAACGGCCATTATGAAAAGAGAGTTCGATTCCAGCCGTTTGAGAGACGAAAAAGAGGCGATTTTGAGCTTGGAAGTCAATTGAAGCTGAAGATTGAAGCTTTTGGATTCCGGGTTTGTGTAGTTGCAATTCTAGGGTTTAAAGATTCAAACTTTATCTTTGATTTTGTGTTTTGAACCTATGGATCTTGCTATTTGCTTCTGTTTAGATGTTCTTAGTATGATTCTAGGCTAGATCCTTGATCTACCTAGGTCAATATGATGATTATGTGTTAAAGTTTCGATTTTTATTCGGTTTTTGGATTTGAATGTTGGATTTATGATTTAGTAAAGGTTTTAGTTTGTTTATGTGTGATGTTAGTGCATGTTTAATTCTGATTATGTGGTTGATTATGCTTTTCTGCGTTGATTGTGGTTGTCTGCCAGTTTGATCTTCGTTTCTGGTTCATAGACTTTAGGGTTTGTGAGTTAGAGTGGTGTCTAGACGTAGTAACCATAGAAAACCTAGTTAATTACTGATTAGAAGTTAATGTGTGTCCTAGTTCAATACCCGAGAGGTGAGAATTAGTCGTTTAGTCTTCGTCATTAGAAATCCGAGTGTCAGCTGTCTGAGAGGAAGTTGGTATTAGGTGTCTAGTGATAGTTGCTATCCGAATCATAGTATCCATTCTAGAACTACCCCATGCATTCCTTGAGTGTATGGTAAGCGGTGAGACTGAGAGGTAATCCGTTTATTAGGGTACTTGTCATAGTAGGAAATACCCGAGAGGTGATCCGATCATCTGGTGAGTTTAATATCCTTAGGTTGTCTTCTGGTCACATCCCGAGACCGAGAGTGATCGGGAATCCACTAGATATCTTTTAGGTGTTATATCTTTAGAAACCCAGATCCAACCTGGTTCCAAAACCGATAGAAGTTGAGCTTTACACATAGGATTCCGACCTAGGTAGTGACTTCTCCATTCTTGATTTCATCTTTAGTTTACTCTTGATAGCTTGAATTGTCCTTAGTTTAGTGCATTCCTTAGTTGATAATTAGTAGTGTAGTAATCCCCCAAACCAATCAAATCATACTTAAGTCCTAGTTGAGTCTAATTTAGTTATTCAGTGTCTTTTGGGTTCGATAACTCGGACTTCGTTAGGCTATATTGCATTGATCGGTACACTTGCCGGTTGTGTGGTCTAGTATTAGGTCGAGTCTAGGTTTTATAAATTTAAAGCTAGAAAGTCTAGAATAGGTTTTATTTGTTAGTTTTTAATAGACCGTCTGGACGACATCAAGTTTTTGGCGCCGTTGCCGGGGACACTTGGCAATAGCAATATTAGCTTTGATTAGTTATGTGTTTGATTTTTGGTTTATTTGAGTCTTTTGTTTTCTTTTGAGTCTTGTGTGCTACTTGTGAGTCTTTATTCTGTTTCCTTCTTAGAGTCTTTCTGTTTATGCCCAATACTCGTTCGCAAGGATCACCATCTTTTGCAGCTTTTCAAGAGCCCGAACGAGAGCTTTACGAGCGCACCCGCGACTTTCGGGAGCGTTTAGAGGAGCTGGTTAAACCAAAGGTACGTCCTACTAGCCCAGTTCCATTTCCTACTATGGGCGACGCTGATCCTCCAGCGAGGCGTACAGTACACCAGAGGGCCAGTGAGGGGGTCACGGGCGCGAGATCTTCGATCACACGCCCCACTATACCGAACACCAATTCTTGGCAGATCCCATCACATGTCATGAGTACGATCACTCATGCCACTCAATTCCATGGCCTCGAGGATGAGGATGCACCCGGACATTTGTCTCGCTTCGCGCGGATATGTGATACATTTAATATCACGGGTGTATCTAAGGACGCAATCTACTTGCGTCTCTTTCCATTCTCCCTTTCTGGGCGTGCATCTACTTGGCTCGACACTCTTCCCGAAAATTCTATCACCACATGGGAGGATCTCGAAGCCAAGTTCTTCAAGAAATACTTTCCACCTTCCAGGGCCGCTCGCTTTCGGGACCAGATCCATTCGTTTCGGATGGATCCCGACGAGCCTTACCACATGGCCTGGGAGCGGTTCAACGCGCTGTTGAGCCGATGTCCCCAGCACGGTCTCCCCGACTGGGCACTAGTGGAGAAGTTCTATAATGGCCTCACCTTCGAGACGCAGCAAATGTTCAACACAGCTGCAGGAGGCCATATCATGGATAGACTCGAGCCTGAGGAGTGCGAGGATATGTTCGAGAGCTTCGCTCAAGCCGAACAGCAGCACCCACGTTCTGTTAGGGATTCCATCCCTACTGCTAGGTCACACGCCTCTTCTCCTAGAGGTGTGCATCAGGTCACTCCTGATACTAGCGTGGCTGCTGCCCTCGCCTCGATGGCAAATGAGATTAAAGAGCTGAAGCTCAATGCTCTAAGGTGTCAAGTGTGTAGGGGAGGACACGACACCCGAGATTGCCCTGTTCATAATCAAGAGCACGTGAGCTATGCTGGCAACCAATACCAGAACCGAGGATACAACAATTCTAATACTTTTGGTTCGGGATGGAGATCTGGATTCACTGGTCGTCAGCAACAGTATGGAGGAGCAGAAGAAGGAGCGAGTTCTGGGAGCACTGTTGGGTCACGAAGGATTGAGGAGATGATGGAGACTCAGACACAGTTGCTTGCCCAGCTGGTGCAGAATAACAAGGATGCTCGGCAAAGACTGGATAGCCATGACACTTTGATGAAGAATCAGCAATCGGCGTTCCAGGATTTGCAACGCACGGTAGGAGACATTGCTAGGAGCATACAGGATAGACAAGGAGGCCCTTCTACGGGCCCGAATGCTTCAGTGATGGCCGTGTCTATAGAGAGTGTGGAGAGTAAAGTGGTTGAAGAGGTTGACTCACACTCTAAGGAGCATAATATTCCCTCGGTGGAGGAGGTGAATAAGATTGATTGGGCAGCTCGATTTGCTGAAATCGACGCGAGGATGCTGAAAGAGACCGAGTCGAATGCTGTCTCGACAAGGAGCATGGGAGAGAAGGAAGATGAGGGCCCACCGGTAGTAGAAGAAGAAGAGCCGGTGGATGAGGAAGTAGTAGTTGAGATGCCTACCAAGAGGGTAGAGGAGAAGAAAAAGGGGGTGGAGATGAAGTCCCCCGAGATTGACCTGAGCCGTATTCCTTATCCCACACGTGTGTTGCCAAATAAACATGCTAAGGAATACGGTCACTTCCTTGATATGTTCAAACAACTCAAGGTCAATCTCCCGTTTGTAGAGGTCCTCCAGCATATGCCCAAATATGCTAAGTTCTTAAAAGGCCTTCTTTCCAACAAGAAGAAACTTGAGGAGGTCTCTGGAGTCTCACTTGGTGAGCAGTGCTCGGCTGTGGTGCAAAATCATTTGCCAGAAAAGTTGTCTGATTCAGGACGGTTCACGATCCCTTGCTTGTTGGGCAACCTACCATTACACCACGCGTTGGCCGACCTAGGTGCTAGCATCAATTTGATGCCCTATTCATTGTACAAGCAGCTGGACCTAGGTGAACCACAACCAACGCGCATGAGCATTTCCTTGGCTGACCGCTCAGTCAAGTATCCACGGGGAATAGTGGAAAATCTATTAGTGAAAGTGGGCAATTTTGTTTTCCCCGTGGATTTTGTGATTCTAGATATGGAGGTGGATGACAAGGTCCCACTCATCTTAGGACGCCCGTTCCTACGAACCGCAAAGGCGATGATTGATGTCTTTGACGGGAAGCTCACACTTCGTGTGGGGGATGAGGTCCTTACATTCAATGCGTTAGAGTCCGGGAAGGATGTTGGCGAGCATAGCCACTCAGTGTGCATGCTTGATTCTTTCATGGACCACCATTGGGACCCCGATCCGGTGATAGAAGTAGGTGAACCCGCCCCGAATATAGAAGAACCATATGATTGGGCGTTGGAGTTAGAAGGATTGCTAGATGAGCCAGACGATTATGGAGATGAGGTGCCTGATGATTTGCTGGAGATGATGGCAGAGTTTGAAGAGGTCATAGGCAAAACCCCAAGTGTGGGGAAGTTGGTGGAGGTTGTTGAGGATCCCGATGATCCTGGTGAGATTGTGGAGGTCATTCCTTTAGAAGTGCCCATTCCTAAACCCCTACATATCTTCACCACTGTTTGTGCTTTGGGGAGAAAGATCGAGTCACCCCCTAGGTCTAGGCCGCCTCGTAAGAGGACTCGAGAGTTAATTGACTTAGGCAACGTAGATAGAGTGCTAACCCCAAGTGTGGGGATATCGAAGAGTGACAAACTACTTGGTTATTTAACGCGTATTATCTTCGGACCGGGTAGATTTAAGTTGTGGTGGAAGGAGATGAAGGATAGAAATCCATGGTGCGGTAGGAGTAGTTGTTTGCTGAGGCTGTGGAGAACCGGTAGGCCGCGAAGGATGAAGGCGGGTACCGGTTAGGATCAAGGAGAAGCCTCCTGATAGGCTTGCTTGAGTCTTGGGCAAGTGCCCGGGATGTAGAGTTTGTATGATTTCATTGGGTTGAGTCCGTGTCTTTTTCTTTGTTTTTCGGTTTGTGTTTTGTTTTTGTCAAGTTTTGCAGGAATCCATGATTGATTCGGTAAGGAAAATCGTCGGGAATGAAGCCCCATGTATGGTTACATGTGTTTTTATGCTTGGGACAAGGTTTTAAGGAAGTGGGTGAAAATTTTTTCTTAAATGGCAATAATTTTTCTAAGTACAAAATTTGGAAAAACTTCAAAACTTTCTGTTAACGACACCCTCCCGCGGTACGCGAAGAACTAGATGGAAATATCTCGCGGTACGCGAGAGACAAAAGTCTCGGCCGGTCTAACTTTTTGGCCTTCGCGATACGCGAAGAATATCCCCATAGAATCTCGCGGTACGCGGGGGAGTCCTGGTTTCACCCTACTTCCTTGTTTTCCATGTTATCCACATCCATCACCACCACTCTCATCAACATCATCATACATCAACATAATCCCCTATCACCATCCATATCCACAATTATCACTATCATCCATTATCATCATCTACTACCATTCACTTCATTCACCGACCACCACGACCACGGGAAAGCTAGAAACCGTTCGTGACCGATGTTCGACCTTGCTGTGGTATTCATGTCTATGTGTTTGCCACACGTTGAGTATGTTTTCTCTGCATCTATCTATCTTGAGTCGTTTAAGTGTCTAATTGAGTTAGTAGTTGAGTTATTATTTGGGTCAGTTTAATGCTGTGGGTATGTCTAGTTTATTTTGCAGGTTTTATCATTCTGTCCGTACTCAATCTCCATTCGGGCGGGATTGATGATTACCATTACTATCTTGTAAAGGCAACCCAACAGCTGATGTGTAACCGCGACCAAAATGCTATACGGTGCACACACAAGGAAGAACGAAGCTGCATATTAGTTTGCATCTACATTACCAGCTAAGTCGCTTCCTGTTCTGTTTTGTTTTTATTTTTGCATTTTTATTTTTAGTTGTGTTTTGCTTCACATTGAGGACAATGTGTCTTTCAAGTGTGGGGATATGAGTGTCTAGTTTGTTAGTTTCTTGCTTTATAAAAATTCAAAAATACAAAAAAATTGAAAAATTTGAAAAATGTCCTTGGAAATAATTGCAAATACTTGGAAAATGATAGTAGAACTGGATCTATTTATAAGTTTAAAAGATTAAATAATTGAAAACGTGTCTAATTAGTGATGTTTTGGTAGACCCAGCTAACTAGTAGAGCTTAAATATCCTGTTTGTGTTATTTAGGATTAATAATTGAATAAAATCATGAAATCTTGTGGGTATTCATCTTAGAGTAATGGTAATACTGAAACTGTCAATATAGGGTGATAGGTACCACGTTAAGTTAAAATTTAAAGGTTTTTGAAATTTTTTATGGCACACCATTCTCTTTTTATGAGAATAAATCCGAGTTTCGGTGGCGCCCGCATTCCATAATTCATGTTATTCCATAATTTATGAGCTATACTGAGTTTTGCTTATGTGTTACCCTCTGGGATAGCGACTTGGAGGATACACCCCTAAGTAAGATTTTTGTGCTTCATTGATAGAATGTAGTCTACGTGTTACCCTCCGGGATAGTGACTTGGTTGAAACACCTCTAGACGAAAGTTCTTTTGCTTATTATGCTCATTATCATCCATTCATTCATGATTTCATCTGATTTCTAAAAACCTGTAAATAGTAGTTTAACGTGGTAGGGTAAATCTATATGGTTTAATCCGTGCCTAAACATGACCTTGAGACGGGATTAGGTAGAGCTGTAACTTCTAAGTGTGAGTCACATAGATTGATTGATATGTTGTATAAAATGGATTTAGAACACGTAACGGGGGCTTGAAAGTTAGTGCTTGGGTTTAATCGGACAGAAATACTAATTGTTGCTTTTTGACACGTGAGTATGTTTTGGAAATTGAAATTTATGTTTGCTGAGTTAGATGCCAGTTATGATTCCATTTGCAGATTTTTCGAGGACGAAAAAAGGTTAAGTGTGGGGATATTTGATAGGGTGCGAAAGCACACGTCTTTATTCCAATGTTTTAATGTGTTTTAAGTAGTTTTCTATTCGTTTTGAGTCAATTTTATGTACAATTGAGTCTTTTGTCTTATTTGTAGGAGCTCGGGAATATTAATGAAGAATACGTAAAGAAAACGAGCGAAGAAACGAAGCCCGGAAAAGTCCAAGGACCAAAAGTGAATTTTCTGAAGTTTATGCCTCTCGCGGTACGCGAGAGACGAGGGTAATAATTCTCGCGGTACGCGAGGATTCAAGAAATCCGCCCGACTATTTTGGTCCTCGCGGTACGCGAGGATCCAGTCAACATTCTCTCGCGGTACGCGAGAGGGCCGTTTTCCGCAAAACCCTAATTTTCTAAATTAAAAAGATTTAAACGGCCATTATGAAAAGAGAGTTCGATTCCAGCCGTTTGAGAGACGAAAAAGAGGCGATTTTGAGCTTGGAAGTCAATTGAAGCTGAAGATTGAAGCTTTTGGATTCCGGGTTTGTGTAGTTGCAATTCTAGGGTTTAAAGATTCAAACTTTATCTTTGATTTTGTGTTTTGAACCTATGGATCTTGCTATTTGCTTCTGTTTAGATGTTCTTAGTATGATTCTAGGCTAGATCCTTGATCTACCTAGGTCAATATGATGATTATGTGTTAAAGTTTCGATTTTTATTCGGTTTTTGGATTTGAATGTTGGATTTATGATTTAGTAAAGGTTTTAGTTTGTTTATGTGTGATGTTAGTGCATGTTTAATTCTGATTATGTGGTTGATTATGCTTTTCTGCGTTGATTGTGGTTGTCTGCCAGTTTGATCTTCGTTTCTGGTTCATAGACTTTAGGGTTTGTGAGTTAGAGTGGTGTCTAGACGTAGTAACCATAGAAAACCTAGTTAATTACTGATTAGAAGTTAATGTGTGTCCTAGTTCAATACCCGAGAGGTGAGAATTAGTCGTTTAGTCTTCGTCATTAGAAATCCGAGTGTCAGCTGTCTGAGAGGAAGTTGGTATTAGGTGTCTAGTGATAGTTGCTATCCGAATCATAGTATCCATTCTAGAACTACCCCATGCATTCCTTGAGTGTATGGTAAGCGGTGAGACTGAGAGGTAATCCGTTTATTAGGGTACTTGTCATAGTAGGAAATACCCGAGAGGTGATCCGATCATCTGGTGAGTTTAATATCCTTAGGTTGTCTTCTGGTCACATCCCGAGACCGAGAGTGATCGGGAATCCACTAGATATCTTTTAGGTGTTATATCTTTAGAAACCCAGATCCAACCTGGTTCCAAAACCGATAGAAGTTGAGCTTTACACATAGGATTCCGACCTAGGTAGTGACTTCTCCATTCTTGATTTCATCTTTAGTTTACTCTTGATAGCTTGAATTGTCCTTAGTTTAGTGCATTCCTTAGTTGATAATTAGTAGTGTAGTAATCCCCCAAACCAATCAAATCATACTTAAGTCCTAGTTGAGTCTAATTTAGTTATTCAGTGTCTTTTGGGTTCGATAACTCGGACTTCGTTAGGCTATATTGCATTGATCGGTACACTTGCCGGTTGTGTGGTCTAGTATTAGGTCGAGTCTAGGTTTTATAAATTTAAAGCTAGAAAGTCTAGAATAGGTTTTATTTGTTAGTTTTTAATAGACCGTCTGGACGACATCAGTCTCCCTATTCTCTCTCAACACCTCTAGTAACCTACCCTTTTCCCCCTCCTCTAACTTATATGAAATAATGACGGGCAAATCTGACCCCTCACCAAGGAAAGCATACTCTAAGTGGGATGGTAAGACTTTAAGCTCTAATGGGGCGATTTTCTCTACGGGTGTATTCTCACTGTCGCTTTCATCTCACTCAACTCTAACACTTCGGGAACATACTCTCCCTCTCCTTCCTCAATCTCACTCACAAATTCCTCCACTAGATCGGCTCCACTAATATAATCAAAACAATGGTCTACGCATGATAAGAAGGATTCTATGAAATAGACCGAATGACAAGGACTACTATGATCGTCGGAGCCGCTAGGGTGCTCCATGGAACGTGCTACCTCAAAAGTGACTCTCTCCTCACCGACGTGGAGTGTAATCTTACCGTCAAAGACATCAATGATGGCCTTTGCGGTGCGCAAGAATGGGCGTCCTAGAATGATAGGAACTCTCTCATCAGCTTCCATATCAAGAATGACAAAGTCTACGGGAAAGACGAACTTGTCGACTTTAACTAAAAGGTTTTCGACTATGCCACGTGGGTATTTCACTGATCTATCGGCTAAGGACAACGACATGCGAGTAGGGGATAACTCTCCTAGGCCTAACCTCTCGTACATGGAATATGGCATGAGGTTTATACTCGCTCCTAGATCGGCTAAGGCCCTATACTCGGTATCACTCCCGAACAAGCATGGAATGGTGAAAAGGCCCGGATCCGTCAATTTTTTCGGGACCTTGTTCAAGATTACGGCGGAACACCCCCCACTAAGAGGGATGTTAGAGACCTCTCCTAACCTATCCTTACGCTTTAGAAGGTCCTTTAGGAATTTGGCGTATTTAGGCATGGATTGAAGGGCTTCTATGAACGGAAGATTGATCCTAAGTTGCTTGAAGATCTCTAAGAATTTCCTGTACTCTTTGGAGTAAGTTTGGTTTTTAAGACGGGATGGGTATGGGGCACGGGAAAGATCAGGAACGGGTGATGGAACGACTTGTTTGGGTTGTTTCTGTGCACTACTCTCGACTTGAGGCTCCTCGGTGTGTGCGGTACTTGCTGGGTTTAACCTAGATTGCACTTTACTGGGAGTCTCCATCTCAATCTCCTCATCTACGGGTTCCTCATCCTCTACCTCCACACTCTCGGGTATCACTACCTCTCCTAAGGTCCTACCACTACGGGTCGAGATTGCCTTCAATTGGCCGGACGGGTTCAGCTTTGTGTTGCCCGAAAATTGACCGAGAGGTCGTTCTTGCAGCTGGCGTGCAATGTCCCCGACCTGCCTTTGAAGGTCCAAGAAATTAGAATGGTTATTCTTGAGGTAGGTAGCATGTTCTTCTAAGGTTCGTTGGGTGGACTGGTCCTTAACTAGAATTTGGGATAACATAGCTTTAATCTCGTCTAGACCACTACCCAAATCTTGATTTTTTGAACCCTGATTATTTGACCCCCCACTATTGAACTGACCTCCTGTATTTGAACCTGACCCTGAACTACCAAACTGACCCTGCTGATTCGAACCCCCACTTGAATAGAAACCTGGCCCTCTGTTTTGATACTAGCCTGATGGGAAACCAGGGGGATTACCGAAATAGCGGAAATTATTATTACTACGCCAGTTAGAGTTATTATTAAATGGGTTAGTGGGACCTCGGTTTTGACCTGCGATGTACTCGACCTGTTCTAGGGTAAGTGTTGGACAATCTACAGTATCATGACCTCCCCTACAAACCTCACACCTATCGACCTTTTTCTTAATTTCTAATAACTCTTTGGTGATATAATCAAGTTGAGATGCTACCTTTGAATCCGAGCCAACTTGGTTTACTCCTCGAGCGGTTGAGGAAGTACTAGTAACAGGAATGGAAGTCCTGCTGGTAGCACAATGATCGATATCAGCATGAGCAAAACTCTCAAAGAGATCATTGCAGTCGGCCACCGATTTCTTACCCATGAGATGGCCTCCTATAGAGGTGTCGAATCGGGCCTTACACTCGGGGGTGAGACCATTGTAGAATTTCTCTACGAGTGCCCAATCAGACAACCCGTGTTGGGAACAACGTGAGAGTAAGGTTTGAAACCTCTCCCAAGCTAAGTGATAAGGTTCGTCAGACTCCATCCGGAACAAATGGATCTGATCACGAAGGCGAGATGCCTTAGCAGGTGGAAAATACTTAGCTAGGAAGGCATCCCTAAGTCCAGCCCATGTGGTAAAAGTACCTGCCGGCTGCGAATCAAGCCAAGTGGCTGCGCGGCCAGCAAGTGAAAACGGGAAGACTTGGAGATAGCGGGCATCAAGGTTAACACCTTCGATGCCGAAGGTGTTGCAAAGGCGGGTGAGACGGTTGATGTGGGCGGGCGCATCCTCGTCGTCACGACCGTGAAACTGACAAGAGTTGTTAATGGCGGTCATGATGTAGGACGGGATTTGCCAAGACTTGTCATTGGTGATTTGGGGAAGGGTGATGGGTGAATTCGCGGTATAACCTGCGGTGGAGCGTTGGTGGACAGTTTGGTTGTTGGCCATTTGGAAATAGGGTGGCGGACTCGGAGGACGGGAAGTAGGTGGGGAGCTAAGGGGTGAAGACCTCGGTGTGAAGTCAAAGCTTGGTGGTAATGATTGGGATGTAGAGTCAGAAAAGGCGAAAGATGAAGATGAAGGAGTACTAACCTTTAGAGAAAAAGACGAGAAGGAAGACTTGTCCGTAGGCGGCTTCGGCGGAGGTCCTTGCGAACGCGTGTGGGGCATCCACTGAAAAACCGGAAAACAAACAAGTAAGTAGACTCAAAAACTAGACTCAACAAAAACAAAAATATAAAACAACTACGACTAAGTAGACTCCTACGACTCAAACACAATTAGCACGTATAAGATATCAAATAAGTCCAAATAAAGTAATTAACGCAATTGCCAAGAGTCCCCGGCAACGGCGCCAAAAACTTGATGTTCTAAAAGTAATCTAGTAAAAATAAACTAAATTATCCTAGATCTAGACACTAAGTAATACTCTAGACTCTCTTAAACTACACTACTACTAACCGGCAAGTGAACCGATCGACTCTGGTAAAGCTAAGTAAGTCCGGATATCGAACCCACGAGACTCTATTAAACTACGCTAACGACTTTATCTAGACCTAGACTGACACGGACACGACACTAACCGTTTTTATTGTTTGAGGGGGGGGGGGGTTTACTAAAAATCCTAAAATTGAAATTAAAGTTAATTAAGCTAAAGTACGAAATAGATTAAGGTTGAATTCAGTAGAGATGAATGACTACCTAGACTAGAATCCTGATTGATTTAGGAATGGATTTTCTAATGGTATTAAAGTGCTATGGAACCAGGATCTTTGTGTACTAAACCCTAAGAAATCTCAGCTAAGACCTCCCGACCCTTCTCAGGAAGAAACCTAGGAGACTCTACAAAGCCGTTATGAACACCGGCTGTTAGACTTCCTTTCAGTCCTCTAACGTCTCTAAAAGTGCCCTAACATGACAACCTACCTCTCAGCACGGAAGTCTAAGGCAACTATGGGTTCTAACTTGGTTTAATAGACACAAGAATGACTAGGGAACTAAGACCGGCTTCTCTCAAAACCTACCTTAGCTATATGTTAAACCGTGACTTTCTAACAAACTCGAGCCTCTCAGCGACAAGTTAAGCAGAAAACCTAGTTCTAATTGTATTTTAATTACTGTTTTTAAGGCTAGTGGCCAATTTACCCAAAGATTTCTGAACCCGCAAAGACTCGATAATCAACACAAACCCATTACATGAAAGACATTCACCAAAGTTTGTGTAAAACAGTAAACAATCAACAATCAAAGCTAGATACGCATATGCACCAAATTAGAAGTTCCAAAGTTTATTACTTTTTTGAGATTAATCCATAAACACAATAAAGTCCATAAAAATCCAAACTTTATTCAATCTTTCATCTAATCTAGGTAGTTCAAGAGTTTTAGCCAAGCATCATGGTAATAAAAATCAAAGCACAATGTTTAACAAAGGAATTCATAATTAAAAGAATGAAAACACAAGAATAAGGAAAACCGGATGATAAAACCCGAATGTTCTTCTTTCCTAAGCTTCCGTCTTCAACCGAGTGATTCCCGTGAGTTAGAATACTTCAAAAATCCCAGAACTTGCTGCAAAATTCGCCCTCAAGAAACCCTATTCGTCCCTAGGTTAAACTTTTTTTCTTTAAGATGTTTATATATGATTTTCAGCAACAATTCTGCAGCAGCAACATCCGGGACCGAATAATACCCCCGTCGCGTCGCGCGACAGGAATCCCACCTAGGCGTCGCGTGTCGCGGCGCCTTCACTTCCGGGTATTACAATTCCAAGGCTACGCGTTGCGCGTATCCTCCCTCTTCAGGGGTGTCGCGTGGCGCGTAAACCTGTTTCTGCCAGATTTTCTCTTTTTTCCGTTCCCGTTCAGCTCCAACTCGACCCGATTCCAACCGTTAACTCTTTTCAGCATATTTTGACTGTTTTTCGCTCCTTTCAGCAACCGGGACCTGCACAAACACAAACTATCAAAAGGAACTAATCTAACTACGAAAACGCAACGAAACTATACGAAAATTATACAAACTCTAAACGATAAATAGATGTATTTTGTAATACATCAACGTCGCAAGCTTAGGTGGGGGAGAATGTCACGCCCCGCTTAAACTCAGACCGCTATGTTCGGGATTCCGGATAGTTCCCGCAATATTTTATGGGTTAAGGAATCATGAGCTGATCTAGAAAGTTCCATCGGAAATATCCAAGATATTAATCTTGGATTAGCCTAATTATTTATTAAGTTTCTAGAAAACTCCTTGTAAATATCTTTGATATTTGATTAGAACTCTCTAGATAGAAGGATCTAGATCAAGGATGTGATTAGTATAAATAGAAGTGTTAGTCCCATTTGTAAATCACCTCAAAGCTTGTAATCAAACTCACTTGTAAAGCAATCTCTCAAAGCAATAAAGTGTTCATTTGTGTACTTGCAATCATGGTCTTTTGTTCGTGTTGCTGAATCGCTACCGCTTCTTGGTGATCAAGGCTGAACTTAGCAGGAGACTAAGCGTCGCACGAGAGTTTGGGAATCACTCTGTGACACCAAGCCCACTTACAATTATTGAAAACTATAAAAGGTGGATTAAAAACTAAAAAAAATAAAAAAATATAGTGGTTATATTCTATTTTCAAGAGTTATTAACTATGTGTATAAAATTTGATTGGAAACACATAAAGACAAATTTGTATTAGTCTTGACTAATAGAAACCTCAATTCGGTCAACGTACAACCAATATAGTCGAGTGCCAACATGCTAGTTTAAAGAGATACCTAAAAATGGCTAACAACTCGCTAGATAGACTTGTGAGGTTTGTCGATTAAATTGTAACATCTCAAGAGATACACTTAAAGCAAAGTTTTGAAACAAGTCTGGTCAAGACAATAGACCACCACAAACTGCTATTGTTTGCCTACCTACGTGGTAAGGTTTTCCACAAAGCTCTTGACTTGTTAGAAACCGAGAATGCCAAGTTATCTATGTTTCAAAAAGCAAATGAATCATGTGGCTGCTAACTTTTCACGAGTTGTGGGTTCTCATGTGCTTGTCGGCTAGTAAAGTACTAAAGTATGAAGCTACATATTAGCAAGGTCGTAAAAGTCGCTAGGCGCTCCCTAGTCGGAGTCAGAAGTACTCGGGAAGTACCCTTCCTAAGCGGAGAGTACTCAGGGAGTACTCGGCCTAGACCTAGAGTACTCGGGCCTCGGCAACCTACCTTGTAGCGATTACTCGGGGAGTACTCGGCCTCGGAGACCTAGTTTTACAACATTGCATATTAGTAATAAATACAGTCTTTTACGATTTACCACGTTTCATATGATTACAAATAATTAACTATCTATTTTGATACATGTTGCAAGATTCCACTAGATGCGGTGGATCCACTAGATGCGGTGGATATCTTCCGGAGAAAGTTTGATTTATCACCGTTATTTATCGAGGATGAAGAAGTTGATGTGGATAAAGTATTGGGTCTTGTGAAACAAAAAATTATATTACAACTAGATATATTGAAAAAAAATTTGTTGTCGAATATAATGACGGTGGTGTTTCCAAGCAAAACTAACAAGAAAACGCCTACAGTACAATAAGGTACTCATGGGCGTCTAACTTTGAATGTGCAACAACAAAAGAAAGATGATGCAGCGAGACATAGCTCGTTTATAGAATCCCAACAAAGTAGGACTGACCTGCGAGACATAGCTCGTAAATACCGTCACAGGACCAACAAATATCGAGTTCAGTCAAAAAGTATAAGAAGCTTGTCATGCAACGCAATCATTAAGTGACTTCAAATGTAAGAGTTACCTTTAACATTATCGCGATGAGTTTATCCGTCCTCCGGTCGTCTTTGTCTGGTGAGGCATCTGACTAAGACTGTGAGTCTTCATCTTCATCTCCTGTAGTGAAATCAGGTATCCAATCGGTATTTTCTTCAATTATCCAACATTTGATTTTTTTTATTTTGCCAAAATAATTCAAAGGTATAATTGATTTTCCTACCTTAAGTTGTTAAGATCCCAACCTTGTCATGGGATGCCCTCGATAGCACCTAGTCATTCATCTTTGTAAGCGATTCTCGTAGATCATGTAATTTCATGAATCTGAAGAAACCGAATCTATTCCCCTCTTATCTCTTGTCATTGCCACACGCGCGCGCGTCTACCAACTGTCCAAAGCTTTTGAAAGTCCTCTATAGTTTGGTGCATGGTGCACCCATCTGAAAGGTTAGAGACGAAGATTGTCGTGGTGTGTACCTTGTTTTGTTTGTCAGCATTCTTCCTTCAATGCTTGGTTCTGACTTCTTGCCATCCTTCTCCTCCTACTTGCTCTCTTATCGCTATCCATTCTGCTGCTGCAGCCGGTCTTGATGTAATTTTTAAGGAAATTTTGTGGCCAAAATGTGAATACTTAAAGTTTTATGGCCAAAATAAGAACCAAAAACTACATTATTCTCCTCATTCATCTTTAAAAATTAAATATATACAGAAAGCCAAAAACTATACCAAACTTGAAAGAAAACTTGCCAAAATGACATTACCCGACGACCGTTATTATGCCCTAGGTACGGTAATCGATCCTATTTCTTTCCAAAAATTGGGTTTAGTATCGGTTCGGGTATACCTGAGTGGATATGTTATACCCGATTTGCTCAACCATATCAATGCCTGAAAATTTGGCTCACTCAAAATTTCCATACTATACGCTCTACTAAAATTACAAAAACCAATCGGGTCACTTGACCCCGTTCTGATGTATGTACGTTCACCTCTTTACTTTTCAGCAACACAATCATTCTAATAAGAGATGTCATTTAAAATAATAGTCACAAATTATAAAATATTTTAAAATAAGAGTTTTAAGTTTTAGCAATGCAAACCTTCTAACAAAAGTTGCAATTTATGATAAAGTTTATAAATTTTTAATAAAAGATTGTGTTTTCATTAAACTTTGCAACTTTTAAATAAAAAGGTTACAATTTCAATAAAAGTTCGCAACTTTTTAAGAAAAGAGTTTCATTAAATCTTTTAATACAATATTTTTGTTAACGAACTTGCAATAGTGTCAAATCATTTGAAAAATGTTGTTTCTAAAAGGTTGTATTAAACTTATTTTCTAGTAGTGTCATAAAGGTGAAATAGAAACCGATAAGTGGTGTAGTACTTAATTACATATGGCCAGTGCATATTAACAGTTGTGTTCAATTTGTTAACTACCGTGGTAACGTTGAATTCCTTATCTTTCAGTTAAGTAGAATGGCCGGTAGAAAAAGCGGAAGGCTTGGTGGGGGTCGTACCAAACGTCGCGGTAGGGCACCCATTTACCAAAGACAACGATGAGGAAAGTGTCCATACTGGCCCAGAGATGAGCCATCATGTGACAAAGAAGACCAATTGACCGAACAACAGTTTACCTTTGAGTCGGAAATGAAAGTGGCCTTGGCGTGAGAATTAGCAAAACTCTTGAAAGTTATTCTGCATGAAATGCTAACAGAGGCCATGAAGAATGCAAGCGGGTCGGTTTGTACGAACCCACAATTGAGGCGCCTATCTATAAGTCCTTTCGAGGATGTGACCCACATTCTAAACTAGAAGAAGGATGTGGTTGCCACTTTTGATTGGGTAATCCGGATGGAGGCTACCATTCGCCTCAGTAAGTGTTAGGCGGACCAAGCTTTCAAGTTTGTCACGAACTCGCTGATGTAGGAGGTGTCGCACCGGTGGGAAACAATGAGGCGAGCTAAGGGCGATCAACGAACAAACCTAAATTCGTTTTTTTAAGTAATGAATCATATTTTTTTTAAACATTTTTACTTTTTACATACAAATATATATCTTATATACATAAAAAACCATTAAACTTTGTTTATAATTTTTTTTAACTTTTAATATTTACCTACATATTCACATGTTATATGTAGGCGATATAACATACACATGACTTGTACATGTGTATTGAAATTTGTTCATTTTTTTTTAATTTCAAGAGATATAAATAAACATTACAATTCAACCATTTTCTTATGTTTTAATTTTTTTTAAGATTGAAAAAATTATTGATTAATTTTGTTACCCGTGTTCTTGTAATATTTAATTTTCAAAAGTGAACCCTTCCTATATATGTGTGTATACATAAATATACATATAATTATTTAAGTTGTAAAGATCGTAAATAAAGGTTTATAGCCTTAGCTTGGAAGGAGTAAACTTTGTGTGTAAATAAGTTATTTTGGATAGTTGAGGGGCTATAGTTGTCAAAAGATGAAATTGGTGAGGTCAAAGGAATGGAAATGCCCTCATTTAGTCATTTTGGTTAAAATAGGTCTGTTGAGGAAAAACTATGGGAGTGTGCAAAGGTGAAAAAGGGATGTCGATGACCTAAAGAAACTTATACGGGCTAAACATAATTAAACCCTAACAATAAAGTACTAGTAATTATAATAAGAGGTGTGCTGGGGACACCGCTGGTTTTTTTTTTCACACTTGACCTAGCCGTCACGTATTGGCCTAAACGTGACGGTATGTCTCTCGTGAGTCCGGGAATAAAAAGGACACTGATGATACGAGGTTGATACGAGGTTGTGAAGTTTGTAAAAAGGGAACCCTACCCATCACGTATAGGCCAATACGTGACGGTTGAGTACGAGGTTGTTTTGACAGAAAGTTAACGTTGACAGTGTTGTCAGGCACCTAACCTAACCGTCACGGGTGGACCTATACGTGATGATTAGGTACGCAGATTCAGCATATATTAACACTACTCTCACCACTCACTCTCATCACACTAAACCCACCATACACAACTCTCACCACTCACTCTCATCACACTAAACCCACCATCCTACACAAACCCGACACTACCATCTTCACCATGATTAAAAAGAACAGAAAGTATAGACGAAAGTGCGTGTTTGAGTTCTTGGTTGTGGTTATTTGCTGTTGGGACACCACTGTTTTTTTTTGTTTCACGCCTGACATCGATGTTAAGTTCGGGAGATCCTTATCAGAAGTCGAAGCTTCCAGATTTGAATGAGGAGCCAATCTTCGATGATCTGAACCAGGTTTAACAAGTCTAATTTTATTAAGGGTTCTACTGGGACGGGTAAACTTATGGGTGTGCAAGTCTTTATTTTACGTCGGGTATCTAACCGGCCATTACGTTTTCAGGAGTATTTCGTATTCGGGAGTCACCCTTCGTGTGGGGGTGGGAGGGGGAACCTACCCGTTGAATACATACGGTCAAGAGTCGTCTCAACAGCAACCATTACCGAATTACAGTCAAGAGGCGTACATGTCACTATTTGGACCGACGGATTACGGTCAAAGGTCGTACCGGCCACAACCAGAACTAGATTACGGACATCTCTCATACCGGTCACAACCAGAACCGTATTCCGGACATCTCTCGTACCGGTCACAACCAGAACCGGATTACGGACATCTCTCGTACCGGTCACAACCAGAACCGGATTACGGACATCTCTCATACCGGTCACAACCAGAACCGGATAATGGACATCTCTCGTACCGGTCACAACCAAAACCGGATTACGGACATCTCTCGTACCGGTCACAACCAGAACCGGATTATGAACATCTCTCGTACCGGTCACAACCAGAACCTACACACTTGTCAGATAGTTTCCATAGGAATGACATAGATGACAGTGACTCTTCTGTTCATTTGAAAGGAAACGATGGGGATGCGGAGAATGCATTGGACGATGATCGCATGCGCAAGGCGGCAGTTTCATATAAAACAGACAAAGTATGACAACATCTCTTTCGTTCGTTTAAATTGTTTATTTACTTATTTTATGTACTACGTTTTAAGTCTGACCTTGTAACTCTTTCAGTATTTTAATCCTCGTGAGGATTTGGTGGATTGGGCTAAGAAGAGAGGACGCGAGCATGGGTGCGTCATTGGGGTCAGTCGGTCAAGGAAAAAAGATATGGAACTCGGATGAAATCGTGGTGGGGAACCTAAATGCAGGGGCATAGTCAGGCATACTGGGAGCATAAAAAAATCATGCCCCTTTAAGCTCATAGGGAGGTACACCAGAAAGAGTAATAGTTGGAGGTTGGACATAACATACGAGACACACAACCACGATCATGTTGTCTTTGAGGAGGGCCACGCGCAGCTTAGAAAGATGTCCGCCGGGGAAATTGATTTGCTTGAGAGGTTACACCGGCAGCACGTGCGGGTACTGATATGTCATCATTTATACATATTTTACATACATAATAATCCGGCATTATGGTACTAAATTGAATAATAACCTTGCAATTTGTGCTTAAAATACAAATATTTGATAATTGCAGGTTATTCGGTGTTAAAAATACAAATCAAACTAAATCCTATCAAGAACACCAAGAATTCAAGCTTCTAGAAGGTTCATTCCTGGAGCATTGACCCCCAAGAAGTCAAAATTGGTCAACAATAGTCAACAAGGAGCTACAAGACAAAGCTGGGGAGAAAAGGTGGGTTGCACGGCCGTGCATCCCAATGCACGGTCGTGCATTGGCCTTCTCTGCTCCCCACGGCCCGGTACCGTGTCCTCTGTACCCTGGTTGATTCCCTGGGCCTTTGAACGATCGTGCAACCCTATGCACGGCCGTGCATTGCACATTTTGGGGCCTATAAATAGGTAGCTTGGGTTCTTCATTCCACACACCAATCCAGAGAAAAATTACACTCAAGAAGAGAGCATTCTCGTAGTTAGAGTAGAGAGTAGAGGGGCTCTTCCTCCTTGTTTCACAATAGGGGAGCCTACGAAACTCATCATTACGCTAGTCGTTATGGCCATTCGTGGCTAAAACTTCTTTGTATTGTTAGGGTGAAGATGATGTTTGGTGCATGTTAATGTTTAACTTATTAATGAAGTGGTATATTTATGTCTTTAACTAATTTGTCCTCAAAAACCATCTTTTGATGGGCTTTTATTATTGTCTAAATCCGTCTTTATATTTGTGAGTGTCTTGATTTTAAAGAGTAAGATCGTAAAACCCTTTTAATCAAACTTCCTTTGAAACTCGTAGGTCTTTATACGTGCAGAGATTGATAAGCCAAGGCTTGGTCTATACTTCTAAGATCGTACGTCTTTATACGAGATTATTATGCGACCAAGAATTGGTGAACTCATGTTGGGAACGGTACGTCTTTATACTTGGTCCCATTGTTACACCGCCTCCCGGTGAGCAAAATATAATCACCTATTTAACTTAATATAAAACATTTTGAGTTCGATGTCTTTATCCAACCCGGAGATGACCATTCGATGGGTTGAGGGTAAATGTTGTCCCTAACGGGAGGCACTACCACTTTTTAAAGATTATAATTTGCAAATCAAATGTCGTGAAAACGAGGCTCTAGCGGTGACCCGGGTCACAAGTTTGTAGTAGTCATACCACTGAATTAGTTAACTTAACATTATCACGTACCAAGCTGATTCGAATCACGAAGCAATACATTTCGTAATCTGATCATTTTCGCCTTATTTACTTTTCTGTTATTTACATTTCTGTTACACACTCCACGCACATTTTTATTTTTATGTTATTTACTTTACCGTCATTTACTCTTCTGCTTCAGAAGCACACAAAACCCACCTACTAATTAATCCGGCTAAACAATAACCAAAGTTGAGTATTGGAACTCGACCGTGTCCATTGATTCAATATTTGGTTCTTACCTGACTATATTACGCTGCGATAGGTACAATTGCCTATTGTGTGTGTTTTAAGTTAACGTAATTATCATTTTAATTTATAAATTTAAAACCTGATCTTGTGAAATCAATTAACCTAAAAATATATTTATTTATATTTTTATACTTAATTCACAAAAACACATCAGGCACGTCACATTCTTGCAGCCGTACGGGAAGAATTTCGCGGTAGCAAGTGTGTTGCTCAGGACATATACAACGTCAAAGCAAAGATTATGGCCGAAAGTAAAATAGGCCCGGGAGAATCCCTCCACTAATGTCGTGGAAGATGTTTTCTTTTGTCATCTTACCTCCTATAAAATGTAGCGCGCCTTCCTGCACTTGATGTTGGTAGACACGACGTACAAAACCAACATGTACGACATTCCTTTTGTTCAGTTTATTGGTGTGGCGTCGACATCGAAGTCGTTTTGTATTGCGCACACATTTATATCGAGGGAACGACATGACAACTTCACATGGGTCCTTGAGCGGATTAAAGATATGCTCGATGGGTGTGTGGAGCCACGTGTCATTGTCACAGACAGGGACCTAGCCCTGATGAGTTCGTGTGACATAGTCTTCCCGGGTGCTACTAAAAACCTATGCAGGTGGCACATCATGGAGAATATCACCATAAGGTGGAAAGGACTTTTCAAAGTCAACATTTGGAAAGATTTTTCATACTGGTGGAAGGTTCTGTGTGAGTCTCCCACGGATGCATTGTACGATTATAATTTTCGGAAGATGGAAGAAAAATTAAATGAAGACAGTAAACAGGGTAAGCTTTTCATACTTAATGTTTCTCTAAAAATCTATTTGTTCATTGCATAAATTTTTTTCTTTGTTTCAGAGGTCTGGGAATATATTTGTAATAGTTGGTTGGGTCCATACAAACAAAATTTTGTTTCTTGTTGGATGTACGACTGCCTCAACTTTGGTGAACATACAACTAATAGAGTCGAGGGCCAACACGCCAACGTTAAGAGTTACCTTACAGGGACCAACAATACGATGCACACACTTGTCGGATGTGTCGGTAAAGTTGTACGTGGCCAGGAGATTGAAATCTCCAAAACCTTCGAGGAGTCCCACATTAAGATATTAAAGGTCCATCGACTGCAAGTGTTTTCCGGATTACATTATAAGGTGTCTATTAGGTGTCTTGAACTTCTTGAAAAAGAGATGGTGATAATGGAAAGGATGCTGGATACAGGAGGTACGTGTGGACACCAGTTGTCCACGTCTATGGGCTTGCCATGTGCGTGTCGTTTGGAGGACCACATCAAACAAGGTTATCTATACTTGAAATACATTTTTTTTATCGTTGTCATATGATTGCCTATTGTTCACTAACTATTTTAATCGAGTCACACCTATTCCACCCGAAGCGGTAGACGCACACCGGAGGAAGCTTGATTTCAAGCCGGCGTACGCCCAGGCTCCAGAACCCGACTATGAAAAGAAATTTCACGACGTGAAACAAAAGGTTATGTCGTCGCCCAACCCCCCACGTAAAAAGATGTTTGTTTAAGAAAATGTATGAAAGTGTGTTTACAGGCAAAAAAAAAGAGCCTGAGGTACGTCAGGACCCTCGTGGTCGTCCAAATCTTAAGCAGCAACAGAGAAAAGCAGACGCCAAGACGTCACAGAAAACTATGCCTGACACAGCGAGACACAGCTCGTATACTTCGTCAGAACAAACTATGCCTGAACCGGCGAGGCACATCTCCTATACCCCCCGTCACAGTTTAAGACACCCAACAACCGTCCTAATCGGTTAAAGGCTGCTTCTAAGGTACAGCAGACACGATCTGACCTAGGGTTTCCTTTAATGTTGAAACATAAGCACGTGTTGAAAATTATGCGGTTTAAGGATAGCTTCCCCCAATGGATTCACCGGTACATTCAAAAATAAAAAATGTGCGGCCAGATGGTAACTGCGGTTTTCGAGCGATTGTTGTGGCTTTAGGCAGGGACCAAAATGAGTGGGCGTGGGTTAGGCGAAAAATGCTAACGGAAATGGACAATAACATTTCGTATTGCCGGCCCAATTTGAACCGCGAGATGACCGGATACTATGACACTGTTCGTAACAGCTTAGATTGGTTTGACACGGTTGAACCCGCACCCGAGAATCGTTGGCTGAGCTTTCCCGCCCATGGACTCATAATTGCTCAAATATTCAGTTGTGTTGTTCATCTTATAGGCTTATTTAGCAGCCAGTCTTTTTTGCCGGTGAGAACACGCCCAGAACCGTGGTTTGAGTATCCAGTTGTATCACTTGCTAATGTTAACGGCGATCACTTTATCACCCTAAAATTGGTTGGGGATTACCCAGTGCCAAGTGTGATATTCTATTTGCCGAGATATGCACCTACAGATGCACTGGAATGGAAAGTTATGTACCAGGATCGTATAGACCAATACGTTACAATGATGGATCGCCTACGAGGCCCCGACCCCGTCCCCAGTATTACTATATCAAGATAGCTTATGTATTAATGTATCTTTGTAGTGGCTATGAAATCTTACAATGTATAATATTTTAAGTGTGAACACATGCATATATCAAAAGTGTCGACACACACATATATCAAAAAAAAAAAATTAAAAAAAAAATAAAGTAACGGGTGACGGATTTCCCTATACGTGACATATACACCACCAAAACCCTAAAACCCAACTCAACCATACCCACCAACAGATCCCGACATTCTCTGGCGCACTGATTCCAAAGTCTGGTGAATAAGGGTGACGGTTTCTTCGTGACATATATGTGACATATACATGCATGCATACATGTATGTATATACGAACGTATAAGGGTGACGGATCGCCCTATACGTGACATATTACATGCATGCATGTATGTATATACGAACGTAAAAGGGTGACGGATCGCCCTATACGTGACCTATTACATGCATGCATGCATGTATGTATATACGAACGTATAAGGGTGACGGATCGCCCTATACGTGACATATTACATGCATTCATGTATGTATATACGAACGTATAAAAGTGACAGATCACCCTATACGTGACGGTTGCTTCATAACATATACGTGACCTATTACATGCATGCATGCATGTATGTATATACGAACGGTTAAGGGTGACGGATCGCCCTATACGTGACATATACGTGACCCACCTGGTCCAGGTGCTCAAGTCCACCGCCCTACCCACACTATCACTATCTTCTAAACAACATACATGCAAATGATCATCATCACCCGAAAACCCTAATCCTCGTATCCTAGTTACATTTTCACCAATGAAAACACTTTCCAACTGTAAACATCCTCGAACAAATCTCACCGGAGCCACCTCTTGCCGGTGCAAACCACACTGGCATATCTTCTTCTGATTCGTACTTGAAATCCTTAAAAAGATATGAAACTTTATTTCTTATTTAGCAAAAGATATGTAACTAAGACATCAACGGTCCGACTTCTTTAGAACCGTCCAAAGGGAAGAACTGATGATGATGATTCCGTCTTTCACATGTAGACGGGTCAAACACTAAAATCTGCATGTTTGACCAGTCTACATGTTAAAGATGGAATCATCATCATCAGTTCTTCCCTTTGGATGGTTCTGAAGAAGTCGGACCGTTGATGTCTTAGTTACATATATTTTGCTAAATAAGGAATAAAGTTTCATATATTTTTAAGAATTTCAAGTACGGATCAGAAGAAGATATGTCGGTATGGTTTGCACCGGCAAGAGGTAGCTCCGGTGAGATTTGTTCGAGGATGTTCACAGTTGGAAAGTGTTTTCATTGATGAAAATGTAACTAGGATACGAGGATTAGGGTTTTCGGGTGATGATGATCATTTGTGTGTATGTTGTTTAGAAGATAGTGATAGTGTGGGTAGGGCGGTGGACTTGAGCACCTGGACCAGGTGGGTCATGGAAGGGTGGGGTGTTGTGGTCCACCGTCTTCTATGTCGTTTAGTATAATATGAACTCATACGAAGCAACCGTCACGTATAGGGTTTAAGGTTTAATCCGTTGAAAACGATAAAATTAGGGTCGTAAAATTACGGTGGTGTGTGAGAGAGACGGTGGTCTTCTTCTCTGATGGTCCTCGTCTCCGGTGGTTGCGGTGGTGTATGAGAGAGAGACGGTGGTTGCGGTGGTGTGTGAGAAAGATGGTGAAGGTGGTGAAGGAAGACAGTGGTGTGAGGTCTATATGTAACGGACACGAACTGTCACGTATGGGCCTAACGGTGACCGGTAACCCTTTATTGGGATTCCCATAACGGTCACGTATGGGCCTAAATGTGACCGTTCACCTTTATTGGGATCCACATTTGCCAGAGATATCTGTCACCCAAATAATATCCACAACTGTCACGTTTGGGTCCAAAAGTGACGTTTATGGACCAAAAATGTCACGTTTGGGCCTAGCGGTGACCTTTATTGGGATTCACATTTGCCAAAGATGTCTGTCACCCAAATAATATCCACAACTGTCACGTTTGGGTCCAAAGGTGACGTTTATGGACCAAAAATGTCACGTTTGGGCCTGGCGGTGACGTATATTAGCCAAATGTCACATTTGGGCCAAACCATCACCATTATTGTTTTTATTATTATTATTTAGGTGCCATTTACAGGCTAACCGTCACGTATATTCGTGATTTTTACGTGATAGTTAGACCTAACTGTCACCGTTCATAGCTCACCTTTATAATTTTAGCTCACCTTTCGACCAATCCGTCACCTTTTGATGTGTACGGGTCGCATTTCAATACCATTTATGTGCACCTAGATACACATATTGATCACAAATCATCTTCAAATACGTTCGTATGCATACATATACTCATATTATATACATACACGCATGCATGCATACATACATACATCCATACATACATACATGTATACAGCCATCCAACAATCCATACATGTATGCATGCATAGTTACATACATCCATACATACATATAGCAATGCATGCATACATACATAAATACATACATACATAGGTGCACATAAATGTATGTATGTATGTATGTATGTAGGTATGCATGCATGCATGTATGGATTGATAGATACATACATGTATGTATGTATTTATGTAGGTATGCATGCATGCATGTATGGATTGATGGATGGCTGTATACATGTATGTATGGATGTATGGATGTATGCATGCATGCATGTATGTATATACGAACGTATTTAAAGACGATTTGTGATCAATATAATTATGTAGGTGTAGATAAACGGTAATGTATGTATGTATGTATGCATGCATGCATGGATTGATGGATATATGCATGTATGTATGTATGTATGTATGTATGCATGCATGAATGTATGTATGGATGTATGTATGTATATATGTATGTATGGATGTATTATGTATGTATGCATGCATGTATATATGTATGTAATATAACTATATGTATGTATATACGAACGTATTTGAAGACGATTTGTGATCAATATAATTATGTAGGTGCACATAAATGGTAATGTATGTATGTATGCATGCAGGTATGGATTGATGGATGTATGTATGCATGTATGTATGTATGCATGTATGTATGGATGTATGTATGTATGCATGTATGTATTTATGTATGCATGTATGTATGTATGTATGCATGTATGTATGTATGTATGCATGTATGTATGTATGTATGGATGGATGTATGAATGCATGCATGCATGTATAGATTGATGGATGGATGTATACATGTATGTATGGATGCATGTATGTATGTAATATGACTATATGTATGTATATACGAACGTATTTGAAGACGATTTATGATCAATATGTGTATGTAGGTGCACATAAACGGTAATGAAACGCGACCCGTACACATCAAAAGGTCACGGATAGGTCGAAAGGTCAGCTAAAATCAAAAGGGGAGCTCTAAACCGTGACAGTTAGGTCTATACTTCACATAAAAATCGCCATTATACGTGACGGTTAGCCTGTAAACGACACCCTAATAATAATAATAATAACAATAATAATAATGGTTAAGGTTAGGGCTTTACGTCCATTGTTGGTTCATAACCGTCACGTTTGGACCTAGATGTGACGGTTGTAGCTATTTTTTGGTTCATAACCGTCATGGTCCATACGTGACGTTTAGGTCCATACGTTATATATAGTTCAAATAGACGGTGTCTTTATTTGGTGAGACAACCAGGTGGTCTAGCTCCATGGCACCGAAAATGTATCAGGGCTCAAGTGATTCACCGAAGCGACGAGGCCTTGAAAGCAGCTTAGTCAAATTCTTATTGTAGTTCCGCTTCTTGCTCGAAAAAAGCAGAAAGACTTGCTTGTCGGAAATTGCTGCTTGGTTTAACATGTGCCTTCAACAATATCTTTTGAGGTAAAAGTAATGTAAATACATTTAGATAAAATACACGATGAATATGTGTATGCCTGGCTCCCTGTATGCCATTTTCAGAGCCCGCCGATATCTCCGGCGGCCTCCGTAGATGACGTATAGGGAGCCAAGCATATGTCCCATCGTGTACGTTCTATTTCTATTTTTGCATTTTGTATGCTTATCAAGTTAAGAAACTCAAAACATTGATAGTAACACAATACGTGAAATTTGGCCAATCCTGGCTAATGGTGATGGTTTGGCCTAAACGTGACATTTGGCCAATATACGTCATCGCTAGGCCCAAACGTGTTGGTTGTAGATATTTTTGGTCCATGAACGTCACGTATGGACCTAAACGTGACGGTTATTTGGGTGACAGACATCTCTGGTAAATGTGAATCCCAAAAAAACTGAACGGTGACGTTTAGGTCCATACGTGACCGTTATGGGAATCCCAATAAAGGGGTAGCGGTCACCGTTAGGTCCATACGTGACCGTTATGGGAATTATTTTAGGGATAGACGACTACCCGCACCTTCAGTTTGAGGCGGGTACGCCGGCATACTGGCGGTTTATGACTCTTAGAGGGAGGAAGGTGGAGCCTAACACCGTTTTGTCACGGGAGTGGTTTAATGAGGTTGGCGAGCTAGCGAGGGCGACAACGATTATTGGAGAGGATAACCCGTGGGATAGTCTATTTACTATAGGCGGGCCCGCACAGCGAGAGCTTACCCTCGAGGTGTACTCTACATTTGTGTTCCGGCCGCATGAGCCGGGATTGTCAAAGCTGGATGAGAGAGCTGGACGAGACTGATATTGCGGAGGGACGGGTGGACACGGAGGTTAGTTTTCGGATGTTCGGGGTTGTGCAATGTATGTCCCTTAGACGGTTTGCTGTTGTCAGCAACCTCTATACTGAGGAGGAGACTCGGTAGCCGATCTACATCACAGCTATCTATATGGGGGCAGATGACGCACACCGAGTCTAGTGGCATGCGATTGGTGACCATGCGTTTGGGGCCGATAGCAGGGTTTCTCACATATGAGACCCTCTTTAACGTTACATGCACCGGCTGATAGCCACGTCCATCACTGGACGTGGCAAGGACACCGATAGGGTCACCGCCATAGACTTCTTCTATCTTTGGTGTCTGCTCACACACACACACCCTGCCACCTCGCTCGTGGTCTGGCGGATTACTTTGCCGGTTACTATCTTAGGCAGTCACGAGGGGCGTTGGTCGGCGGCAACATCGTGTCGCATATCGCCAAAGGCCTGGGATACGCTCATATGATGGCAGAGCTCCCTATGGCTGGGGTTTCCTCACGCGTGGCGGGCCGAGCCACGGCGACCGAGATGAGGATCTCCCAGAAGTTCCCGGACGAGCAGTGGCGTTTGGTGAGAAGATATGATGTTTTGGAGGCCTGGTTGCTGATCGCGGTGTCAAGTTCAATCAAAAACATTTATAAAAACTACTGCATATCTACCTTAAACTGTAGACAGGAAAGTAGGGTTGTCGAATTCACAGAGAATTAGTGAAAAGATTAATTGCTTAAGTTAGTAAATATTCTGATTAATTTCAAATTAATTAAAGATGTAACTCTCTCCAAAATTCAGGTTTTAGGTTTAACATAAAACTCAGTTGTTTAATTGGACACCACATAGATATAGTGTTGGAAAATCAGTTCAAATAGTAATTGAAGACAGACTGTTGTCAGCAACCTATACGACTAGTTTCGTCACAAACCAGTACAATTCAACTACCCAATTTATGAAGACCAAGTTACCCCATTTAGTCATCCAACCCTGGTACTAGGTTTTGTTATGAACCGAACAAGATTGTAAACGAGAAACTCAAAGCATCAACATAAATTGTTTAAAATCAACTAATACATCAATCCATCAAATTTATGTCAAAAACTAAGAAGATCCAAAACACATAAATAACTGAATAAAACACGAAACCTATACGAACCGTCCGCCCGAAAAAATCCACAAAATATTTTGCCGCTCATGATAATTTCTATTTCCTTATCTCGGTCAAAGCGAACAACCAAAATAATTTCCTTTCTTCAGTCACCAACAAACCGTAGCCGCCAAAAAAATCCTCAAGAACCCCTAAACCCCCAACTTTTAATTTTTCTGTTTCCCTTGCGTGAATTTCTCATCGTGGGCTCCATGACCTAATACATAATTGTTGGTCTAACTAGTTTGATTCACCTTATCCCACGAAAGTTTAGTATTAAGCCCAATTATCTAAAATTGCAAATTACACAAATAATATGATGGGCTCCTGCTCTTGCTTTAAATCGTCCAACATGTTCCACGTGAGTCTCCTGCCATTTGCAATCAAACATGAATCAAAGTTCAATTAATTTTACTTTAACTATTATCAACTATTTTCATAATTATATATATTATATGAATCTTAATGTTTTTAAATCATTATATATAAAAAACTATAAAATATAAAAACAATGTAAAGTAAATTGTTTCTTACATGATTAGGGTTAAAAACACATGATTATATACAAATAGCACGGGTTTATCAACCACTCATCAGGTGCCCGAGCCGTTGGTGGACCCCAACCCACTGGGTGCGCACGAGGCCCAACTTCAGCAGCTTGAGTAGGTGACCGGCAGAGGGGATGAGCCGGTTCAGCCGGAGGCCGAGCCGGTGCGACAACAGCATCCTTCGCGTGTGTAACATGCCTTACGGTTGCGTTCCGCCACACTGGATATGATTCGAGATACTCAGGCCCGAGTCATGCACACCGAGGAGATGCTGCAGTGGCTCATCAACCACACGGATGCGGAGTTTCGGGCCTCCGGTTGGACGTTGTTGAAACCACCACCCCGGCGGTTGGGTGACGACGGTGCTAGCATGTCCGGTGCGGGTGGGTCCGATGCAGATGGTGATGACTAGATGGAGGAGTAGATATATTGTTTAGATAGATTTGTACTTTTGTTTTATATGTACAAACTAATTGTATTTATGTAGGCAGTTTTATTTATGATGGTTTTGTTGTGTTTGTGATGGTTGTGTTTGTTTGGTTGTTTGTAATGGTTGTATATGATGTTTATCTTAGTGGTTTTATTTACGAGTAGTTTAACACGCGAAAAAAACCCATAGGTTTACATCTCAAACCGAAATACAAAACAAAAACTAGTTTTATAATAAAAAAGACGTGACCGAATTTTAAAAACTATAACTACCGATTTATATTCTCATGTATTAGGTTAGGATTCTAAATAAAAAATAGTTTTTTTTCTATGAAAGGGCCCTAACTTTATTATTCGTTTTTGGCCCCTAAAAAGGTTGACGTTAAATATTAATTGTAATGTAATAAGGTATCAACTATCATAGATACTTTGGATAAAAAGTTGTTACAAATATAAATGCTGTAAAATAATAGAACAAATTTATTGTTATTCATCATTTTAAGCTATACACGAAGATTAATCCAGATAATAACTTTTAAAATAAAAAATAAGAATTGGGATATCGTCTTTCACATATAGACCTGTCAAACACCATGTTTCCTTGATGTTTGAATACAATAAAGTCAATAACTTTTAAAATAAAAAATAAGACGTGACCGGATTTTAAAAACTATAACTACCGATTTTTACAAACTCTTAACGTGAAAAAAACAAAAAACTAACTTAAAAAAAATAAGTCGTTATTCACTTTTGCATCTCAAACCGATAATCGAGGTGACCGGATTTTAAAAACTA
Source organism: Smallanthus sonchifolius (assembly GCA_023525975.1). Taxonomy (NCBI): domain Eukaryota; kingdom Viridiplantae; phylum Streptophyta; class Magnoliopsida; order Asterales; family Asteraceae; genus Smallanthus; species Smallanthus sonchifolius. The sequence goes on from CM042042.1 coordinate 2,878,252, forward strand.
TAACTACCGATTTTTACAAACTTTTAACGTGATAAAAACAAAAAAACTAAATTAAAAACAAAATAGTAAGGGGGTGACGGATTGCCCTATATGTCACATATACACCACCAAAACCTTAAAACCCACAAACATCCCGATATTCTCTGGCGCGCTAATTTCAAAGTCTAGTGGATAAAGGTGATGGATTGCTCTATACGTGACATTTGGTGCCCTAAACGCCACATTTAGCCCTATACGTGACGGTTAGGGCAACTGTAGTTCAAAAATTGGACGGTGTCTCTAAAATTTCCCTTATAATAAACATGATATTTGGATTTCATTAAACTTAATGATGACTTAGCCAAGACAAAGGTTAAGGATTAGACGAGGATGGGGTCTATAGACATTTATAATTTGGTGTTTTTTTTTTCATTTTTGTTTTTCTTTGCTAATAAACTTTAATTTATTTATAAATTTAGTGTTTATTTATAAGAAGGTTTGTAGAGTTTATAAATAAATAAAGTTATTAAAATTTGATTAAATAAATATATTAATTCATAACAATGAAATTGACGTTATGTTTGAACTTTGAATTCTATAGAAAAAATCTATTCTATATTCTATAACTAGTGTTATACCCGTGCGTGTTGCGGCGCATTAAACCATCAAAATTAACGTTCTGAAAACTTTATACAATCAAATAAAAAAATTAACATCGACGTTTTTAATTTCAAGGTTTACACATGTTACTATAGTTTCAATATTGGCGAACTGCAAAGATCATGTTAGGGTTAACTTTTTAAATCATATTTATATATAAATTGTTTAAGAAAAAGGGAAGTAAAGTTTCTTTGTTAAAAATATTATTATGTGAAATTATATTTCTGTGTGTTAGAACATATATAACCAGGTTAGTGAATTGTTCTATTTAATATATTTACTTGTATTATAATCTAAATTCGTTTTCAGTTAGTTTATCTGTCCTCTCATTATATATTGTATAGTACTTATGTTAGTTTTGTTATTCGTAGCATCGGTGTGGTCTATATATGCCTTACAGATCTCAATTAAATAATAACAAACAACTCAAATAAGAAAATATGAGTCATAAACGTAGTAACTTAAGTTGATTATTAACTACTATTTGAAATTATAGGGTTCAGTTTTTATTTAAGTGGTGAAGTTGGTTCGTGTTTAAATAACCACCAGAAAATGCAGTTTCTCACTAAATTCAAGTTATCACAATATCATTTTTTACTGGTTAAAACATTTAAATATATTCAATTCATTAATGTTAATTAATCTTTTTTACCTCAGATGATAGATTTGAATGTACCGATTTTTTTCACATGCGTAGATGCACTTTGAAGACAATTTATGCATTGTTTTATATTATATGTTTAAGGGTCTATTATTGTTTTTTATTTACATTTTTAATGGGTAGCTACTAAATCTGTGCTAAGTATAACATTCGTTAACTGTTTTGATCTTTCATTCAGTTTTTTTTTACATTTGAAGTGGTCAATATTTAAGTCCGACTCAATCACTAACCTAACTACATTGAGGGTTAATGGTGAGCTTTTAAAATTTGACAAATTAACCAATTAATATGTCATTCTTATTTATTTTTCAAAGTGTTTAAATATGTGATATTAACGGAACTGTTTTAAAATGACAATCCATAATTAGTTATTAATTTTATGAGATATGTTGTTTATTAAATAAATATAACTTTATGTACGGACTTTTACATATTTTTTTCGTTGGTGGTGGGTGCTGATTATACGGAGACTTAAAAACTGAGAGTACGGTTGCTTTGCTAATGTGTGTATTTGAAAAACAGTCAAATTAGTCGGATCTTATATCATTGAATTTAAGATTTTTATTTTATCAATGTTTGTCGGATTTTAGAATTTTTCGCGATTGTCGTGAAGATACCATCAGTTAATTTGGAGGAAACAAAAACGGAGGTGTTGATATGTAATCACATAACATGTTAATTTTTTTTAAATAAACTATAGCAATACCATACTCAAATTAAAGAGAATAAAATGCTCGTTTTTATAGTGTAACTTTTTATAAAAAATATTACGGTATGAATAAGTTATGGCCGTTTAAAAATCGTGGGAGGTAGTTATTTTAAAAGTATAATTGTTGTTTAAATAACAAAGAGTTGAGTAAAGTTGAGGGGGTAAAGATGTAACTATTATTTAAAAAGACAGATTTACCCCTAAAAAGTAGTTACCAAATGCATCAATTGTTGTACTTTGAGCAATTATACTTATACTACTTAAAATTTAAGAGGTCATTCTTTGGTGTATTATATATAGTATAGATATAGATAAATAAAAGTTTTAGTTAAACAAATTTTTTCGCCTCTCTCTCTCCTATTAATTGCATAAGTTTTCTTTAATTGTTTTTTAATAATTTGTTGTTTTCTGTCTCTCTCTCCTATTAAATAATAATGATTTCTATAATTTTTTTATAAACGTTTTTTATTTAAAAAAAATATAGGTTTGTTCATAAAACATTTTTAGAAATTGAACATTTATTTTATTCTTTTTATAAAACATTCTAAAAAAGGAACTATACGATGTTTCTAAAATTTGTATTAAAAAACTATGCAATATGTCATAAATATGTAATATATAAATATTTAATATTAAGTATATATAACATTGCATTTATTCTTTCTAACCTAGTGATCTTTTATATCTTTGATATTTCTATAAACTTTAACAAAATTTAAGAATCTGAATTTTTTTTAAAATTATTTTAATAGTTTTCTGCAAACCTTTTGATAAATATTTTTTTATTTGTATTTATGTAATATTTAAACGTAATTTATTATAGTAATTTATACAATATTAAAATTAAATAAATTATGATGATAAATAATTTGAAAAAAAAGTCTAACTTGTATTTAAAAAAAGTCTAACTTGTATTATCCATTTATCGTATTAAACCACTTAGAAATTAAAAAAAGTCCATTTATAAATGTGTTTTTTTTCTAAAAACAGCTCTCTCTCTCTCTCTCTCTCTCTATATATATATATATATAATATAAATTTATATATATAAGCCCAATTGTTTATAAATCTGAACTGAAAACCAATAAATTAAAAAAAATTGTATATACAATCCTAATTTTTTTTTAAAAAATCTATATATATAAGGACGTATTATGTTTTTTTAATATATGATAATCGAGTTTATATCATAGGGCCCGTTTTTTTTTACATGTCCCTGGCCCAGAACGTTTTGAGCATTCTCGGGACAGGCCTGCCAGGACAATGGCGGAACCAAGGAGGGTGGAACCAAGGAGGGTTTGATGGCCTCTGTTGAGCTTCACTGGAATTTATTATGTAAAAGGTAAAAATAAAAATTAGTTAAAAATGAGTTTCCATAGTATATGTAGAAAAAAGTTCTATACCGACCCGTAACAAATAGGTTGCAGTTCCCTGATATCGTTGCCTAAAGAGATGTAACAAGTTCCCTGACAAGGTGTATATTAAATTCAACATGTTTGGTTCGTTGGTGTTGAACCGAGTTATACGCTAAATAAACCGCAATAACAATATTAGTAAAAAAAACGATGTCACGTGAAACAAAAACTGCAACTCTAATATAGCATACTAGGAATGAACAAAAGGCGACATGTTGACGTTTCACACAGTGACGTATCAATGCTCAATTTATGCATACACTAGAATAAAACGCAATATGTTGCCGTTTCAATCGAAAAATCCCGACTATTTTAAAGATTCTAGGAATATTCGCAGAGCATAGCAAACTAGCATAGCATCTTTACTTTCCTTGTATATATAGTTAACTACTAGGTTAGAAACCCGATATATTACACGGGTTGAATAAATGTAATATTATATGTTCTTAGTAATAAAGATTTACATATTACAATTGATAACATATTACATAGTTTTATAATACAAATTCTGGAAACGTTATATAGTTATCTTTTTAAATGTTGCGTAAAATGAATAAAAGAAATATTCAATTTATAAAAAATATTTTATAAACAAGCCTATTTTTTTAAATAAAAAATGTTTTATAAAATAAAGGATATTGGATTTTAATAATCTCACCTTTTACCAATTGGTCAATAATAATCACAACTGAGAATATTCTTACCACCAGTCCCTATTTTCAAACTATTTCTTTACATTGGACCTCCCATTAAAAAAACTAATTCCGTTAGGTTTTATATGACGTGGATATCTGCAAACCGTCGGAAAGTCGAGTCAAGCTAGCAGTAGTCTCATGGTGGCTTTTGAAATTGGCTCTGGTGGTGTTTAACCGGTCTCGTTAAACACCAACGTTGTCTCTGTTTGGACTTGCCGGAGAAACGGGACCAGTTAAACACCACCGGAGTCAATTTCAAAAGCCACTGCTAGCTTGGCTTGACTTTTCGACGGTTTACAGATGTCCACGTCATATAAAACTTAACGACGTTAAGTTTATTTAACGGGGGATCCGATGTAAAAAAATATTTTGAAAGTATGGACTGATGGTAAGAATATTCTTAGTTGGGATTATTATTAGCCAATTGGTAAAAGATGGAATTATTAATATCCAATAATCCTAAAATAAATTGTTGAGAATGACAAGATAGTGCAAGTGTCCAACCAAATTTTTATTTATTAGATAGTAAGTATAGATATAGATATGGTTTTCTTATTAAAACTGTCTAAAAATGTTTGACAACGGATCAAAGACTAGAGTCTTACAATACTATAATCATATGATAGATGAGAGAGAAACTTAATATATGACGACACTTTCTTTTTCCATCTTTGGAGTGCACGTGTTGTTATTTCCACAAAATAATTCTATGGAACGTTGGTCCAAGTAATGTGGATCTTTGGCATAAAACTCAAGAAACTTAAAATGGTCAAACGACTTGAATCTTGGTGGGTGTTCTTTATCAACTAGTTCTTCTGGTATTTCTGTAATCCCTTTCTTGAATGAAAATAAAGCCATGGAGTACCTGTCTTCTTGCCCGTTCATCACCACTCGATGATTAACAGACTTTATTCTGACATTGCTCCAAGCCTAATTGCATGGTCATAAGTTAATAACGAGTATTAATTTTGGGCAATTTGCCAAACAAAATATATTAGTAGTGTCAGTAAATCCATCTCACAGCAAGAAAAAAGAAAAAAGAACTCCTTACACATTCCTTTGTAAATTTAACGAGTGAATGGTTACCGCGCGTTGCAGCGGATCGGTATCGAAACGTAGATAAACAAAGCACGTTGCGACAGTGTATTTGGAAATCATGAAAAAGTTACATCGTCAAAAATAAAGAGAATTAAAAAAAAACATATCTACGTGTCGTTGTTCAGAACGAACCGCCGCAAACGTTGATAACAAAAAACATATTGCTACGGTACATTTGGAACTTATAAAAACATAATATTTCAAGACTTATGCCCCAAAATTAAATCTAAAGATTTAAACTATTAAGAATTTTTTTTAAGTTAAAAAAAATATGACGTAAGCGACGACATCACCGAGCCAGAAAGAGGGGGGGTAGGGTGGCTAGGACGCGGTGCATGATTTGTCAATCATTCCCCCACCATTTGTATATAAACACAAAACAAGATTGATGCTCATGTGTGTATACCCCTGTTTTCTTACTTGTACACTGATGTTTCAACGGGTAAGGGTGTTGGGGGCGGGATACCCGCATCTAATCGAGTAGAGGAAATGGCAATCGAGTAAAGGGGAACACCGCCCCTATTGATTCGAGTTGGGCCGGGTAAAGGAAATCGAGTAGGTTGAACGAGTTAATTTACTCGGTTTACGTTGCAATCGAGCCGTTGGTTTCTAGCCATTGGTGGGGGTGGGGGTGGGTTGGGTGCTTTTAAAAAAAAATACTATTTTTTTACCTATATATACCCACATTCCACACACATATATTTTTACCTATCATCTATATATCTTTCAACTCATCTATATAATTTTACACTCTACAAAAAATGAAGGGCCATCCAAAAAATCAACAAAGCCTAGAAAATTTAGGTCAAAAGTTCAATCTCAACCGTGACCCGAACGAACCCAAGCCGCTCCCCAACGAACCCAACCACCTCCTCAACGATCACAACCACCTGCTCAACCAATTCCAAGCTATTTCCCGCAACCTCAATATCCAAACTACTTCCCTCAAAGTTCAACCGATCCAAATATGGATCCTAATTTTTTATCTCAATTTTCGCTTGATATGGATCCTAATTTTTTATCTCAATTTTCCTACCAATACCAAAACCAACCGTATCGTGATCCAAACGAAATCATCCGTTCGGAATCCGAAGACGAAGGAGAAGATGAGGATGTTGATGAAGAAACGGAAGAGGAGGATGATGAAGGAGAAGATGAAGAAGTAGAAGAAATCAAAGTTGAAGATGACCGCGCCAAGCCGAAAAGACAACACAAAAACCGGTTACCACCAAAGAGATGGACGGAAGAAGAAGAAGAAATTGCCGTGGTCCAAGCTTATATTCACAAGACACAAAATAAAATAAAAGGAAATCAACAAAAAGGTGACTCGTTTTGGAAGAAAGTTCTTGCGCATTTTACCTATTTATTTGGTGAAAACGATCAAACCGTTGACCAAGTGTCTTGGAAGTGGAAAGATCTTAATAAAAAAATGACCGCCTTCAACGGGTGTTACCAACAAATGGTAAGATTTATTTTTCAAATTATATAGGTATTTTTTAATTTTATTATCTAACGTTTCAAATTATATATATATATATATAGAAACAAAGAAGGCCGAGTGATACAAGTGATTTGGATCTTGTTGAAGCGGCTTTAAGCCATTACAAGAAAGTGTACAAAAGGCCATTCACCAACTTGAAATGTTAGGAGGTTGTACGCAACAATGTTAAATGGGAACCCATAGCATTGATGGGTGAGGATTTAGAAGGAAGTCAATCCTCAAAAAGAACAAAAACTTCCTAGTCGAGAACCCCATCTGAACCGGAGGGTTTTACAAACCTCTTTCCCGACATAAACGTGAACGCCGAACCGCAAGACGACACGACACCGACTAGGCCAAGACGTCCGGGGAAGAAATAGGCCGAAAGTTCATCTAACAAGGGAAATTTGTTAGACATAGTCAACGAATACAAGACTATGAAAACGTTGGAGATAGAAAAAAAAAGAAAGTCTTCGGGATAAGATGGTGGAAGCAAAATTAAAAAGAGAACAAACGGCGATTGAGTTTATGCTTGAAAAACAAAAGGATCGTGACATCAAAACATTCACCGAATCGCATGATCATCTCGTAGACCCGTACTTGTCGATCGTATTGCAACGTAAACGTGAAATTGCCGCAAAGTATGGATGACAATGCAACTTTTAGATTTTAAAATTTTATTATCTAGCTTTTATTTATTTTGTAGGTTTTTTTTATTTTTAATTGTATTATGTTAATTTTTATTTTAATGAAATTGTCTTTTTTTTAAATTAAATGTTTATTTAAAAAAAAAGGTTGGTGAGTAAATGAGTAGGGTGTTTTCAATGAAATCTGAGTAAATGAGTAGTTTTGAGGTGGCATAATTCTATTGGCCAGTTTTGATGAGTAAATGGGTATTAGGGTTAATGGCCCCCAACACCCTAAGAGCATGACACGTGGTCAGCACTGTTCATGTCAACCATATTAAACTTTGAGGGAATCAAAATTTCGTAAGAAAAAATTCCTTTGTGATTTAAACCATGAGAACCGTATAAAGTATTTTTATTATATGTTGCATAAAATATATCACGTGGCCTGGAGAGAGAATTAGACTTGTTGATTTCACTTTATTTCATAGTAACAATCATTTATGTGTTGCGAGAAAATTTTATTTATTTTCAAAGAAATTTGTCTTTCCTCACAAAAAGTAAAATTTGTCGAATGAGATTCGTGTCTAAATTAAGTCACCACGCACGTAGTTTGTCATAAAATTTGCAATGGCCATGAGTAAAGAATACAATACTGATCTTACCATGAAAGCATCAGTTGCCATGACGACAAAGGATGATGGAAGGAACTCAACATTCATCCACTCGTCATTCTTGATTTGAACCTCCAGTCCATTTTCTTGGTTTTGGCTAAGTATAGTAACGAAGTCCTTGTCCGTATGAGTCACGGCACCCACATTTGTCTCACTTGATTTCGGTGGTCTGTATTTATTTAGTCTAAGAACAAATGTCATTGATTCACTGAAGGATTCGTGGTATTTCTCGACTCCATAGCTTTCAAACACCATCTTCCTCACTAGGTTTTCTAGTTTTGATACTAGATTTGCATAGGAATGCATAGTTTTACTGAAAAGGAAAAGGTTGATTGCATACTAATAAAGTAACAATCTATAGCCTCAAGGATTTGGATTCGAACCATATGTTTCTTTGTGTATGTGACGAGGAACAAATAACCTAATTACACGATAAAACAAAAATAGTATCTCAACTTGAAGCATAAGCGTTCAAGCCTTGAAAGCTGCTTCAAGGTTTTGCCTTTTTACAGTTTCTTTTTGTTTTCCTCATACAACTTTTAAAATGTGAGGTATTATAAAATCCGAATTTGCCGTTACGACGTGCTTATTTTTATCAACTTTTCCAGATAAAACTTTTAACAGTTTCGTTTTTTTTTTCTATTGCGACTTGCTTATTTTATCAACTTTTCAACATGAATTTTTTTATATAAGATCCTTGCCGTTCCACCACCGTGCTCGTCTTTATCAATGATTGTAGTTACTCTCTAGCTGTTTCATTTTATTATATAAGGTTTTTAATTCGCGTTTAACAAGCCTCAACGTGTAAAGGTTTTGATTTTATTTTATATAAAGTTTCGAAGATGTTAATTTTTGACGGTTTAACGTGACGCGACGCACGGGTTTTAATTCTAGTTTTGCAAAGCTATTGTATCCAGAAGTAACTAATAAATTACCTGAATTGGTCATTTCCAGAAGGCCACATGAGGTTTGCAAAGCTTTGAACATCATCCAAACTTGTAGCATGCTCAATCCCCATGCTTTCATAGAGCTGACGAGTACGAAAGGGACCAAGATAGCCATGAAAAGGCTTAGAAGAAGTGTTCTTCATTTTGGTTTCAGTGGGGAGGTCAAATAGGGTTTTCACATTTGCATAAACTTCCTTCTTGAAATCTTGGGAGATCCCATCAGAGACAACCATAAAGCAACCATACTCTTCAAGAGTATGCCTCACTTTATGGCATGCCGATAACCAAGTTTCTGTACCTGGTTTCAAGTTATCTATATGTTAATTACAGGAAGTTTGGATTGTGTTATAGAAGCCATGATTCTTATTTTAGAAAGAGATTGAGTTTGTGTTTTAAGAGAGGGGATCCTTCTCATGCTTTTATAATGAGAAGAATATACATTTGGTCCATTTCATCAGGCTGTTCAAATTTTTTATTAAATTAATATCAAATTACTGTTTTAAATAATTTTGAAATGGACGTGAACACTACTGTCGGATGGTTTAAGATTTGTATTAAAGCCTAGAAGCGCACACCGATACTTGTTCCGATAATACCAATACCAGTAATTATGTTACTTTTGGTTCGTCTGACAAAAAAAAAACAAAACTAAAGACAGTTGAAAAAAAAACTAAAGACAGTTGCACAATCTGTTTCAAAAAAGGTTAATAAACGAAAGTTATTATAGAAAAACGAAATCATTGGAAAATAAAACGGGTTAAAAATGTATAATATACAAAACATGAGGGTGAAAATAAAAATTAGACAAAAATTAAAAAAACTAAAAAAACCTTGTTACTATTTATACTATTTATTTTTTAAGCATTTTCAATAACAAGGGGAATAGTAATATGCAGTCCTAACAAGGAACATTCTAGATTACTAACATTCTAGAAACTCTGTATTTAACATCCTCGAAATATGTCAAATTAGAAAATATGACCTGGGCGTTGCGACGGAACTATGCATTGACATTAACGTGTTTAAGTACATAATTAAAGACCACGCGATGCGATGGGTTTGCGAACCTCGTTACGCGTGCCGTGACGAAGACAATAACGTGACCAAGTACATAAAAGAAACATTTAATGTTGTGACGTCACACCGAGCCGTCACATATATATAATATACGTTTTTAATTACCAGGCCGTCATTTGCGATGCCGTGAAAATTAATGGTGGTGACAGGGATCGAACCTGGGTCCCTTGGGGCTTCAAACCTTACTTTAACCAGTACACCACAACCTCTTTGGCATCTAAGGTTTAGCTCATTAACATATTATAAATAAGATTAACAACCACACATACTTTGACACCTAATTTTTTTTTCTTTTTTACATCTTCCTTTTAAACCCTTATATTATATATAATATACGTTTTTATTCCGTTTCATTTTCTATTAATTTCATTTTCCTTTAATAATTTTCTTTTGTTAACTTTTTTTTCAAAATACGGAGTGCGTCATTGTTTAGTTTTTTTTGTCAACGTTTCGATATAATTTTTCTAGAAAACGGAGTTGTATTAAAAATCGAGTTTTTTTATCGTTATTTATAGTGAGTGTCGTTATCGTTGTGGTACTGTCACGAGTCGAACGTATTATGAGCGAACAACATCAGCATTGTCGGTATTTATTATTATCGAAGCCCGTATCGTTATTCGTTTTTATGGTTTTCGACCACCCGAACAGTTAAATTTTTTTATTTTGTTTTCTTCCTTTTATATTATCTAGTTTTATGTTTCTTTTTTTATTAACACTATTTTTACCGCCACGCTTACGTTTTCATTTAAACTTTATTAACGATGGCCCGACATCCATCGCGAATCACGTGTTTTGTTTTACTTTTCCGCTTCCAAAAGCAAAAAATCGAATGGTGGAGCTGGTTGTTGTATCATCTTTAAACCTTTCACCTTCTCCCCACCCCGGTTCAATCCCTGGAGATGGCATGGTTTTAAAAATAAAACTATTATTTTGTAGTACATTTTTTTCAGTTTGTTTTTTATCTTTCTTTCGTACGTGTTAAGGTTTTCATTTAATATGTAATACGTACTCCTCCGAGTAACACGGGTGTCATGTTTATAAAATTTTGTTTCTCTACAATAGTTTTCCTTCGATAACTTTTAAAAAAATAGAATGCGCAGTTGATTTTTTTTTTGTGAATGTCCCGGTATAATTTTTTTAAACACAGTTGTAATCAAAATTGAGTATATTTTTCTTGTATCGTAAGCTACAGCAACCGACGTTAACGTTGCGTTGACGTGGCAAACCCAACCGCTTATGAGCGAACAACATTGTTGTCGGTGTTTTGGTTAGGAGTGAGCAAAAAACGGTTTTGACCCTTAAGAACCACGAACCCGACCCTTAGAACCGTGGGTTAGAACCTTTCTAGCAAAAAGGGTCGGTTCAAGGTTCTGAGATTTCAGGTTTTAAAGGGTCCGGGTCGGTTCCGGGTAGAACCGTGGGTCAAGACCTTAAGAAACTTAGGAACCATGGATTTTAAATGAATAAAAAAAACCTAGATTTTTTCGGGATTAGGGAACCAATTAACCAAACGGCGTTTACTCATATAATCGTGAAAAAAGAGCCGCAGTACATCTTCTCTCTTCAACATATAACTGACACTTCATATTCTCTTCAAGTAAGAACTGGTCTTCATCTTCGCTTCATCTTTATTAAATTTGTGTGTGTATGCGATTACATTGTTGTATGTATGTGATTAGTTTCAATATCTCCAATTGTGATTACATGGGTATGGCACACCTACATGGCATGCGATTACTCATTTAACTTTTATAGTTGTATGTATGAAATTTCATCATCATTCACCACCTAGCTATAAGACCTATTATATGTATACATTGCAAATATAAAACTTGTTGTATGTATTCAACATAATATACTTCTTTAAACAAAACGGATGAAAAAAATATTTCGAGTGACTGATATGTCATCATTTATACATATTTTACATACATAATAATCTTGCATTATGGTACTAAATTGAATAATAACCTTACAATTTGTGCTTAAAATACAAGTATTTGATAAATTGCAGGTTATTCGGTGTTAAAAATACAAATCAAGCTAAATCATATCAAGAACACCAAGAATTCAAGCTTCTAGAAGGTTCATTCCCGGAGCATTGACACCCAAGAAGTCAAAATTGGTCAACAATAGTCAACAAGGAGCTACAAGACAAAGCTGGGGAGAAAAGGTGGGTTGCACGGCCGTGTATCCCAATGCACGGTCGTGCATTGCCCATGTATGTTCCCCACGGCCGGGTACCGTGTCCTCTGTACCCTGTTTGATTCCCTGGGCCTTTGCATGACTGTGCAACCCAATACACGGTTGTGCATTGCACATTTTGAGGCCTATGAATAGGAGGCTTGGGTTCTTCATTCCACACACCAATCCAGAGAGAATTTACACTCAAGAAGAGAGCATTCTCGTAGTTAGAGTAGAGAGTATAGGAGCTCTTCCTCCTTGTTCCACAATAGGGGAGCCTACGAAACTCATCATTACGCTAGTCGTTATGGCCATTCGTGGCTAAAACTTCTTTGTATTGCTAGGGTGAAGATGATGTTTGGTGCATGTTAATGTTTAACTTATTAATGAAGTGGTATGTTTATATCTTTAACTAATTCGTCCTCAAAAACCATCTTTTGATGGGCTTTTATTATTGTCTAAATCCGTCTTTATATTTGTGAGTGTCTTGATTTTAAAGAGTAAGATCGTAAAACCCTTTTTAATCAAACTTCCTTTGAAACTCGTACGTCTTTATACGAGCAGAGATTGATAAGCCAATGCTTGGTCTATACTTTTAAGATCATACATCTTTATACGAGATTATTATGCGACCAAGAATTGGTGAACTCATGTTGGGAATGATACGTCTTTATATTTGGTCTCATTGTTACACCGCCTCCCGGTGAGCAAAATATAATCATCTATTTAAGTTAATATAAAGCATTTTGAGTCCGATGTATTTATCCAACCCGGAGATGACCATTCAATGGGTTGAGGGTAAATGTTGTCCCTAACGGGAGGCACTACCACTTTTTAAAGATTATAATTTGCAAATCAAATGTCGTGAAAACGAGGCTCTAGCGGTGACCCGGGTCACAAGTTTGTAGTAGTCATACCACTGAATTAGTTAACTTAACATTATCACGTACCAAGCTGATTCGAATCACGAAGCAATACATCTCGTAATCTGATCATTTTCGCCTTATTTACTTTTGTGCTATTTACTATTCTGCTAGTTACATTTCTGTTACACACTTCACGCACATTTTTACTTTTATGTTATTACTTTACCATCATTTACTTTTCTGCTTCATAAGCACACAAAACCCACATACTAATTAATCCGGCTAAACGATACCAAAAGTTGAGTATTGGAACTCGACCGTGTCCATTGGTTCGATACTTGGTTCTTACCTGACTATATTACGCTGCGATATGTACACTTGCCTATTGTGTGTGTTTTAAGTTAACGTAATTATCATTTTATTTTATAAATTTAAAACCTGATCTCGTGAAATCAATTAATCTAAAAATATATTTATATATATGTTTATATATTATATTCACACACGCTATCAGTGACGATAATGACGGAACCGTTGATAAAACACAAGCCAAAAAATGAAAAGTGACACATTGAGACCCAGTCTTTTAGACCCTTACCCAGACCCTCCTTATAGGGGTCGGTTCACGGTTCCAAACTATTCGATTTCAAGGTTCCGGTTCCGGTCGGGTCAGGTCGGTTCCTAAAGGGTCAGACCCTTTGACCACCCCTAGTTTTGGTATTATCGTAACCCGGTATTTGTGTTCCCTTTTATGAGAGTCCTGCCACGTTACGCGGGGGAAAAAACGAGCACGCTACCGCGAAGCGCGATACAATTACTAGTTTTCTACATAACATCATTGTCTTACAACCAAGCATTATAAATAATTTTTATCTACAAATTTATACAAGTATTCATATCCAAATCTATACAAATCAACAAATGTATTGTGTAATTATTATGAAGTGGTGTAATACTAAAATTAGATTATATAGTATTTTACATATATATTTTTTTGTTACGAAAAACATAACTATAAAATTAAATAATCTAAAAACGTATATTATAGATAGCATATTATAGATAGCATAAGGAGCTAAAATGAAAACTATTAATTTAAAAAAATATATATATGTTCTAGTATTCCTCGAGGTTATCAAATAATATCTAGCATAACTTTTTATTCATTTTATTGAGTTTATTATTTCTTTAGTTCTTACCCGATAAGGTGCCGCAATTATAAACCTGTTACTAAAAGAAAACGACGTCTACAGTACTTTAAGCAGGTTTCATATAATATTTTAATTGGAATTGAATTGAAATCCAGTACATTCATCATCATTTATTCAATATTATTATTAACTAATAATTTCCCATGCCAGGAAATAGTCAAGTGTGGTTGCTTTATGCTTTCACCACTTAAGTTTGTGAGTTTCAAAACACATGATTTAGTTTAGTTTTTTTTTCCCTATTTTTCGTTTTCATCCGTCTATTATATATAATATAAGTTTTTAACTCGTTTAATTTTCTGTTAATTTTGTTTTCATTTAATAACTTTCGTTCATTAACTTTTTTCAAAGAACGAAGTGTGTGGCTGTTTTCAGTTTTTTTAAACATTCCAATATATATTTTTTAAATAGAGTTTTATTCAAAATCGAGTTTTTTTGTATCGTACCTATATCGAGTGGCATTACCATTGTGATACCGTGGCGAGTGAAACCTATTATGAGCGAACAACATTATTGCCGGTATTGGTATTATCAGAACCGGTTTCAGTATTCGGTTTTATGGTTTTCGACGACCTGAACCGGTAATATTATATATATTTTTCTCTTTTTTATTATTTAGTTTTATTTTTCTTTTTTATTAACATTATTTTTAATGTTGCGCCTACGTTTTCATTTAAATTTTATTAGTGGGGTAAAACCAACTAGTTTTTATTACAAATGGATTCCAGTACATTTAGCACCATTGATTCAATATTTTAGTTGGGATATTTTAATAGAAAGAACCTTCTTAATTGTTTCTAAGTTCTGACGATAAGTTTGAGTTTAGGAAAACAATTACAGCTCATGTAGATGTTGGTTTGCAAAACGAGCACGTATGCCTACTCTATAACAGTAGACTTGCCACATGTATCTACCGTTCGTGATCGACTTAACCAACACACAGGCTCATTTGCGATCTTCATCTACCTTCATTTTACCTAATTCAGCTTCAAAATAACGTCTTTATTCTAATTTTTATGCTTGATTGCAGTCGTTCGTTTATGCAACCGGACATCTCCGCTTTTTTGCTTCTATTAACACTGTTAAGGTTGGTATGTTTTCTGTGTTCATCGCTCGAATGTTATAATATGTTTCTTTTTGAATTTATTGGCTTTTGTTTATGCCTAATTTGTGCTTTACAATGGAAGTACATAAGATTCAAATCCAGCAGTAATGGATACCAGTTTCAAATCCTGAAGACGTATTACTTTTAATTATTTACTAAAAAAAATTGAAGAGTGCTACCTTTACAAGATTCTGTTGACTTTGGAAAATTGAATTTTTTGAGAAAAAAATTTGATTTACAGTGTGTTAATTGGTTACTTTAGACAGTTGAAATTGAAGTCGTAGGTTTTTTTTTTCTTTCTTTTGAGTTGTTTTTGTGTTTATGTATGATTTTATTATTTGTTGTATGCTTGTACTCTTATTGTCTTTGTTGTATTTAATCACAGGTCTCTTATGGCTTATAGTTTACATGTCTTCTGATCAAGCTGTCATCATTAATTGTTTCTGACCAAAAGGCACGTTTCTTTCTAACACATTATGAGTCAACTAGAACCAGAGCACAAATACTAAACCCCCTGTTCAGATCCCCTTGTACTAACATGGTAACTATATTTACCTTAACAGATACTGTGTGCACGCTGTAATCGAAGACACCACTGGCCGCGCAGATGTAACTCTGTTCAACCCACCTGTTTTTTCTCTTGTGCAAAAACAATGCTCTGAAATGGTACTTGAACATCCGGATCAGAAACCATCCCTCAATCCTTACAAACGATTATAGGTACCACAAAAGTTTTTGAAATGAAGTTCAATACCCGCATCCAACCTGGACCTGCACACTTTGTCATAACCCAAGCTTTTGAACCACACAACACACCACCAGATTCCCCACAAACCAACCAACAATTACTTTCACATCCTCACGAAAGCATCGTTGAACGTACAAAAGGCCAACCATTGTAGTCGGCCTAACCTATAACCTAACATTATTAATTTTTCGTAATTTTAAATTTTACACCACCTACAACTGAAACTGAAGACTCACATCCATTTAAGCCACCTTCACCAAGTAATTCGTCAGATTCCTCATTAAAATTCTTTTAACAACAACTCACTATCTACTACTAATATCATCGAAATCATTTTTTTTCAGCAAGTCCACCTACAGAAGCGTCGGTCATGCCACCTCTTACCCCTGCAGCTCCTCCATCAAAGAGGCACTGATTTCATCACCAGGTACAATACTTTAATCTAGCACCATTCAAATAATAATAAGTTTTATTCGTTTTTTTCTCCCCAAATAATGCACAGATGCAAGCACAAGCAAAAAAGTTCAAGAATGGCAGTACGCCCAGGTTGACCCACAAGGCGAATAGCGTCTTTTGTTTGCATCCATCCTTTTCGCATGTAATTACCACTAAAAGAACATGCCTTCAGCACCACCTCCTTTCGCATACATGACTTTTGCCACTGTATATAACCACTTTAACTGCTGTTGGATGCTATGTACAGTTTCTTAGTTTTAATCAGCATGTTTTACTTTTCTTTTTCTCAATGACCATATTACCCTATAATCCTATATGCTTTTGTACATTCACAACCACCTTGACGCTTTACACTTACCTCACCGCGAAGCGCGGGTCACAAACACTAGTTGTAAAATAAAACATATGAATCCACCTGCAGCATTTCTATTGTATTTTATTTCTGCAACTTGGACATATAATCAGGGCCGGAGTTGACCATGGGCGAGGAGGGTGACCGCCCAGGGCACGCTTTCCCGGAGGGCCAAAAAATTTTAATTTTTTATATATATTATGTAGATATATATAACTTTTTAAAACTATTACATTATGTCATTTGAAAACTATAATTTTGTTATGTTTATTGCGAATTTTTTTGTCTTAATAAAGAATTTGTCATTAAGAATTTTTATCGTTTGGGGCCCATTTTTCTAGTTCGCCCCAGGCCCCTAAACCCTCAGCTCCGGCCCTGCATATAATATCAATTTACATTAGTCGTGGAAACATGAAGCCGCTTTTAAACATGTTTAAGTTTGGAACAAAATGCCTATGTGTTTTAAACTTATATAACTTTTATAATAAAATTGTGTTTTTTTTTTAAATACTAGGGTAGTTAGGGGTTCCTCACCCCTTGTAAAGTAGTTTAGGAAAAAAATAACGTGACATGATATAGCGTATTTTGATTGGCTAATACTTAGAGTACTTAAGAGTTAAAAAAGGAGTTTCATCCCCTGCACCCTAAGATATCATAAACTATAATTATTAAGTTCAATTTATACACATTGACACTATTTCTATTCATGTCATGTTTTAATGAAACATATTATACTATTTATTTAAGAAAACATAAAGAAACGGAATATATGGTAAAATAACATCTTAACATAAAACTAGGCCATAATGATAACTTTTTCTTGTTAAGTAAATGTGTAAAAACTAAAATACTCTTAAATGCAAAATAAATAAATAACCTAAATAAGTGGATCCCGCCTTGTCTTCTTCAACACCCAACCCTCACCTCTTGCCCGAATATTAGACCGAAATTTAACCCAACCCCCCACCCACCAACCCTACAGTGTCGTCGGAAAGCACTAGGGCGTTCAAGCCCCCACCGCCGGTAAAAGATCCAAGGTACTGTTTAATTGCCATTGCAACCCCAATTTTGAATACTTAGGGTTTGCAAAAACCCATGTAAATATCTTAATTACGTTTTGACTCGATTTAATTCTCGATTGATTGGTAGTGGTAAGCTGCGGCATTGCCCTCAACTACATGCTTAAAAGATAGATCCAATTGATGCGATGGCAAAAGAATCAGGTTGGAGCGAGTCTCATGTTTGATCGACTAATTTGTGTAAGAAAGACGTGGATGTTATTGATGATGGTTCTCACGTTATTCTAGGTGTCTTGAAGCCTTCATTGTTCGTTTTCTGATTGAATGATTTACTTTTTTTTTCCTCTTGAAATGTTTCTCAAGTCTTCAATGGTGGGGGAGTCGGGTGGGGTTTTACGACAAAGGGGAAAAGAGAAAGAGAGTGAAAATGTAAAGTTTGATGGAGGAGTTGAGAGGATGTTGCAGATAGAGATTGAAAAAACGAGTCTGGTGGTGGGCCCATAATTAGCCTTCCGTCATACATAAATCAGATGTGGCGATGGAGACGAATAGATTTGGTGTCATGTTTGTGTTTGGTGTGAAAAAATGGTTGTCGAAATCTAAGGGAGGTTGGAGGATGTGGCCGGAAAAATGTTGTGTAGAGGGGGAAGATGAAGTCTTTGAAGTTGAATTGACGTGGGACCCACATTTAAATTAATATATAATTGTTTCTTATATTATTTTTGTTTTTACATATATATATATATATATATATATATGGGGAGAATCAAATAAGAAGTTGTTTTCGACTAATAACTCTAAGAAGTGACATAAACATTAAGAAACGATATCAAACGAACTCGGATTGAGCTCATTCCAGCGGCGTTGGAACCGTATCGTCGAACTCTACCATCTTAGCTATTAGGGTTTAGCTTTTAGGGTTTAGATCTTAGCGTTGAATTTTAGGATTTTAACCTTAAGGTTTAGCCTTAGGGTTTAGCTTTTAGGGTTTAGGTTTTTTTTGGAGGTGGGGGTTTAGGTTTTTGGGGGTGGGTGGGGGTGGGTTTAGGTTTTTGGGGGGGGGTTAGGTTTTTTGGGGGTGGGGGTGGGGGTTTTAGGCTTTTCGGGGTGGTGTTGGAGGGGGGTTTAGGTTTTTGGGGGTGCGGGTGGAGGGGGGTTTAGGTTTTTGGGTCCGAATTAGAGTTCGATGAGACGGTTCCAACGCCGCTCGAATGAGCTCAATCGGAGTTCGTTTGACCCACTTCTTAGCGTTTCTTGGCGAAAAACCACTTCTTAGCGGAACCTTCCCCTGTATATATATACATATATATATATATATATATCTTTTCACGACCATTTAACAAAAAAGTGTTTACCTCCACTCACTCTAGGAACCGTTAGTGAAACAGGTTGGCAAACAGTGGGGACTAAATCCGTAATATTTCAAAGTTAGAGACAAATTTGATAATTGGGTCAAATCACTCGGACCAGCCGTGTAATTATATATATATATATATATATATATATATATATATATATATATATATATATATATATTGTGAGGTTTCGTTAAGAAGTCAAAAAAGTGTAAAAAGTCTTTTAAAACGTTTATAACTGGCTCATACGAACTCCGATTTTACTCATTTCGGTGGCGTTGGAACCGTCTTGTCGAACTCTACGATATTAGCTTGTGGGGTTTAGCTTTTAGGGTTTAGATTTTAGGGTTTAGTTTTTCCCTTAAGGTTTAGCCTTTTAGCCTTATGGTTTAGCTTTTAGTATTTAGGCTTTTGAGGGGGGGTGGGGTTGGGGGTTTTAGGTTTTTGGGGGTGAGGTGGGGGGTTAGGTTTTTGGGGGGGTTGGGTTGGAGGTTTAGGCTTTTGGGGGGTGGTGATGTTTTTAGACGACTTTTTCGGCTTTTTAGGGTTTTTTTATTAAGATTTAGGTTTTTGGTGGTGGTGGAGGTTTTAGGGGGTGGGGTTTAGGTTTGGGGGGTGGGGGTTTTAGGCTTTGGGGGGGGGTGGTGGGGTTTTAAAAAGACTTTTTATAATTTTTACACTTTTTAGCCTTTCTTAGAATATCCCTCCCTCGGTATATATATATATATATAGGGTAAGGATCAAAAGTGGTTTACATTTGATCATTTTCTTATATATATAATTGTTCATAAAGAGTTTTTGTCGTTTTCATCTTTAATTTGTATCCTTTTATTTTTCTTTACTTTAGGATAGTGCGCATTATCGCGCTCTTTTCTTTTTTGTTGCTTTTTGTATGTCATGCCTATATAAGAAGGCATTAGTCTCAGTTGTAAAAGCACACCGAGAAAAATCAATAACAAGAAATCTTTCAGTACCCACATGGCATACTAAACTTTTCCTACCCTCTTCAGCTTATCTCTAACACTATAATCATTGATCTTCATATCATATCCCTCAATATAAAAAAAATAATAAAAAAGGGTCTTTCCGCTCACTGCAAATATTGTCATCCGCATCCGCTGTGCATATCTTCATTTTCACTACCTCGCTACCAGCCTATTGTAAGTATTTTACTATTTCAATTTCAATTTATGAAATCTGGTACCCAGCCTTAATTATATATATATATATACACATACACGGGGGGATGTTCAAATAAAAAGTAGGTTTTCGATAAGAAATCTAAGAAATGACCAAAACGCTTAAAAACGATATCAAGCGAACTCCGATTGAGCCCATTTCAGCGGCGTTGGAACCGTCTCGTTGAAATCTACCATCTTAGATTTTAGGGTTTAGCTTTTAAGGTTTATATTTTATGTTTGATTTTTATGATTTTAGCTTTATGGTTTAGCCTTAGGGTTTAGATTTTTTTTTAGGGTGAGGGTGGGGGGTTTAGGTTTTTGGGGGTGGGTTTAGATTTGGGGGGGTGGGGTAGGGGGTTTAGGTTTTGGGGTTGGGGGTTTTAGGCTTTTTGAGGTGTGGTTGGAAGGGGGTTTAGGTTTTGGGTGGTACGGGTGAAAGGGGGTTTAGTTTTTTGGGTCCGGATTAGAGTTTGATGAGACGGTTCCAACGCCACCAGAATGAGCTCAATCGGAGTTCATTTGACCCATTTCTTAGCATTTGTTAATGAAAAATCACTTCTTAGTGGAACATTCGCCTATATATACTATATAATGTGAGGTTTCGCTAAAAAGTCAAAAAAAAATGTAAAAATTCGTTTAAAACGCTCATAACCGGCTCATACGAACTATGATTTTACTCATTTCGACGACATTGGAACTGTCTCGTCGAACTCTACAATCTTAGCTTGTAGGGTTTAGATTTTTGGGTTTAGATTTTAGGGTTTAGTTTTTGCCTTAGGGGTTTAGCTTTTAGTATTTAGGTTTTTGAGGGGTGTGGTGGGGGTTAGGGGTAAGGCCCCAAACCCGAGAGGCCTCACTTGTTGGATTTACTCATAAACAAAGTCATCAATACTGAACTTTAAATTTAACATATTCAATTAACAGCCAAAAACATTCATGTTTGAATACATTACAGCGGAAGTCTTAGCATTTAACACATACAACATTGTTTAACAAAAACATAAATCGGGATGTCAGTCTCTAGCCGGGTAACCTTCATGCCTTCGCACGACCCTTTTCTTTGTTACCTGAAATGTATAATAAAAGCCAGCTAACGCTGGTGAGTTCTAGTTTAAAGACAATCATACATAATATTTATATTATCATGAATATAATGTATATATGTATATTCGTACTTTTAAATATTCTTTACTTTACTGTTCTCACATAACATTCATTGAGTGTATATACATATGTACATACATACTTTCTTTGAGAGAACACATATTGGCCATAATCTTAAGGGAGATCAACCCGTCATACTTGTCGCGAATGTCACGAAGACATCGCTGTCAGAACTACCGTCGTAGCCCATTTCATTACCGTCCGGCTCTAGAAAACCGTCCGTCATTCATTAATCCGTTCGACAACCTTTGTCCGTCCGCTCTTAAACCGTCCTACCGTCGTAGTCCGTCATTTTGTCCATCTGCCCTAGGGCATCCGTTTCCCACGCCACCATTATGTATGCAACCGTTCTACTTTAGTTAAGGCATTTGCTTCGACCGTCCATTAATACCTTTTCATACGTCCTAGCTTGCGAAGGAACGTTTTTGTCCCGGTTACAAAATAGTCACGTGGTCGTCCGTCTACCGAAGTAGCCGTTGTCATAGAAGGGTTTATAACGTTTACATTCATTCATAACATGCAATATATATGTAATATAAAGCAAGATTTCATTCTTTTACGTTATGTCCTTCTTTCATTCATTCTTTAAAATCATACGCTTCTTTCTTTATTCATAATTCATTTTCATATATAAGTATTTATATATATACGTATGATCACATTGACATTTATAACATTTAATAATTTAGTGTATACACTTCAGCCCCAAAACATTTAAAATGATTTGCACATAACATAGAAGGGGGCACATAGAACTCACCTGATGAGTAGTTTCTGAAATACACTTAGCTGGTTACTGAGCGTCACTAATGTCACTCACGATCTGTATAATAAAGTCATCCACATAAGGTAGTGTTCCTAGTTGACACTAAACATTGCTAAGCTCAAACCCGGTAGTTTCGATAGGTAGTTTATATCGAAACTATGGTAGTTTCGAGTCATAGTTCATATCGAAACTAGAGTAGTTTCGGATCATGGTTCATATCGAACTAGAGTAGTTTCGGGTCGTGGTTCATATCGAATTATGTGCTCAATAGAAACTACTTTGTTCAATAGAAACTACCTTGTTCAATAGAAACTACTTTGGTCAATAGAAACTACTTTGTTCAATCGAAACTACTTTGTTCAATCGAAACTACTTTGTTCAATCGAAACTACTTTGTTCAATCGAAACTACTTGTTCAATCAAAACTACTTGTTCAATCGAAACTACTTGGTCAATCGAAACTACTTTGTTCAATCGAAACTACTTGTTCAATATAAACTACTTGTTCAATAGAAACTACTTTATTCAATAGAAACTACTTGTTCAATCGAAACTACTTGGTTCAATCGAAACTACTTGTTCAATCGAAACTACTTGTTCAATCGAAACTACTTGTTCAATAGAAACTACTTGTTCAATAGAAACTACTTTGTTCAATAGAAACTATTTTGTTCAATAGAAACTACTTTGTTCAATAGAAACTATTATCTCAAGAACAAAATTGGGATCTGATCTTTAAATATGTAAAGCTTCCAACTTTAATCGTTCAAAAGACTTGATATCATCATATATCCGTAACTCATATACAACTCTTTGCTAAAAGCGTAAACTTTATGTAAAGTTGTTACCTTTGTAAGATTTTGCTGACAAGCATACGAGTAGCTCAAAACTATAGCAAACGAACTCCGATTGAGATGATTCAAGCATCCACGGAACCGTCTCGATGATATCTACCATATCCCCACTAAGCCTCCACCGTAAACCACCTCCGACGTCGTCGGAATCTCTTAAAAATCGCTGTACTGTTTGTGACAGCAAAACCCGACCTCCAGTCATCCAAATCAAAAACCCGACAGTGGAAGTCTTCCTTTACGTTCTATGAAGCTCCAGTAAAATTTTGAGAATGATCCGACGGTTAAATCTCCTAGGATCATCCGATCTTTAAAGTTGTGTACCCTAAAAACGGGATTTCTTCCCTTCTTCTCTTTTCTCTTTTCTCTTTTCTCTTGGTCTAAATATGGAGGAGAAAAATAGGTGGGTTGCACCTATTTAAGCCTACTAATATAACCCTAGCTTCCTTTTCAATTCATTTATTTTTTTACGTTTTCTACCCCAAACTTTACTTTAAATTACAATTTCATTTTTATTTTTATATTTGCTTCTGAAAACGGGATGTTACAAGTGTACCCAACTTACAAAAGGTTTCGTCCTCGAAACCTGTTACAAGTAAAATGTTGAGGGCATACTTCTCTCATTTGTGCTTTGGTTTCTCAAACAGTTTCTGATCCCTGTCTATCTTTCCACTATACTTTAAACTTGTCGGATCACATGGCTGCGTATACGCTTCCCTCTCTTGTCTAGGATTTCCATGTGCTCTTCAATGTAGTTCAAATTGTTACCTACCTTGATGTCCATAATTTGCACATGTGCTGATTTTCAATCTCGTGCCGATTCATTCACGAGTTCTCTTCAGAACATTGACATGAATTGTGTGTCTCAGTTAGGTACAATCGACAATGGTACCCAATTTCGTGCTATCATCACACTAATGACTACTCTAGCTAACTCTTCTGATGAACTCTCTTCAACACTTAGGAGTGTTTCTTTGGTAATCTTAATCCCAGTCGAACTCCCGTGTTTTATGTAGTAGATAATTTGGGATGTTACACTCCATAAACACTTCGGATGTTATATTAAATAGTAAACCCTACTTCACTCTTATGCAGATCTCGTGGGTGGACTTAACTTGAATCCACCAAGTACTTGCGTAGATTTGTCATGCCAAGCGGCCATGAACTTGTTTCAACATTTAGAAATCCTAGTATCCTTGTTGAAATTGTCCACTATGTTCTTTAGGCAGTTGCTATCAACCTCTTTCTAAGTTGTTTTGGTCATTACGTGCACCTCATAAATTATCCTTGGTGTATTCGCCCACGAAGGGCCATAATATGTCGTTCCCGAATGAATCATACTATTTTACTCCTGAATGAGTTCTACTATCTCGTTCCCGAATGAACCATATCATTTCGTTCCCGTATGAACCATTATGTTCTGTTCCCGAAGGAACCATATTATTTCGTCCTCGTAGGAACCATTCCGTTGCGTTCCTGAAGGAACCATATTGTTTCGTTCCCTTAAGGAACCATATGAAGCATTACTCTATCGTATTCAAACTTGTCGGGAAGGTACTCATTCAGACGAAACACTAGGTATACAATCCTTACATTCCTATTCCTGTACACGAAACTCCCTTCTTGGCATCCCTTGTGACTTAAGCATACATTTTCTAACTTTTCATGGTCGTTAACATTGTCTGTATGCGATTCTTTTAGGATTTCGTTCATAGGTTTCATTACGGATAGATGACACGTGTGGTGATACTCGATCATTCCTTCCCTTTCTAGTCTCATTGTGTTCCTTATTGGCTTTTCAATTTGAGTAGTCACGTTTTATTGTCTTGTCTCAATCACTGTAGAGTGCTTTCTGACTCTTGAGTCCTTGTTAGTACTCATTTCTTTCTTCACATCATTGTTCAGAACTTGAACTTCACAATTATTCTAAACATTCAAACCCTAGGTTGGATCTGTTTTCATTTGGTTTTGCCTGCACGCCCTAATTAGCATCGTGGTTCCAGTCATTTGTTGTCGTTGATATATCTATTTTATCATCTCAGTGAATACTCTTAGTAGTTTATCTAAGATTGTATTCTTCATGGAAAAATGGCATTTGTGCATTCGAGTACTCGTATTTTCTTTGAACATATAGTTGTGTGGTTATTTTACTCATTTTTATGTACACTTGACCATAGGTCCACGGTCATTCATCGTATCGCATTTGCTTTAAGCATTGAAAATTCATGTTCAGAAGCAGTTTCTAAACGTATGTTCATCTAACATATGTAGTACTCACATCTCGTGCTAAGTTGTGATCCTTGACAGCTACTTTCTCAATTTGAATCAAACAAGTGTTGAGTTCTTCAAATTCTACTTAATCAGTTTCGTCGTTCGCGGTTTGTCATGCGAAGTAATCTTCTCACTGGGCTTCATAGGCTCTCTTATCGTCCTCATACTAATTCTCTTTTGGTGCAATCTTTCATGTTCCTTTGTCTTTGCTTGACTTACTACTTTGTTAGTTGTTGTATCTGGTTCCGAACCAGGTCTCTTCAGTCTTTCTAAACTTGTTCCTTAGTGTTACTCAACTTCAGCAACTCCATTTAAAGCCTTGTTCCTTCTCGTTCCACCTTTGTTATGCCGTTGTTGTCATCATTCGTCTTGCTAATCCGTTGCGATCATCATTACTTAAGTGACTAATCTCATAGTCCTGCTTGGAGTGATTTAATTGTTTTTGGTGACATGTGTATTAATCTACATGATCAGGTTCATCAGTATGCACAACCACATGTAAATTTACAATTACGTGGATCCTGACGCAATTGCCAACTTACCTTACTTGTGAATTCCTGACTCGTCTTATAATGATTCATAATTTAAATGTCTTCTATAAACGGTGTCTAATCCATGTATCCTTCTTCCCTTTCTAAACTCCTTGTTGATGGAAGTCATTCATGAATGTTCGTTACTAGTCTACTCGGACCGTTGATATTCTGTCATCTTTCTTTCTTTGTGTTTATCGAACTCTTGCTCGTTGTTTGTGATTCACATCACATGGATCTCACTGTTCTTATAATTTGTGCGCATTTCGTAGTATTAGGCTAACATCTCTTTCACTCTCTATGGTGAGTACATACGACGGATGACAAATCGTGACACATTTACACAGTAAAAGATTGATAACAGTAGCTACGTGTTATTATTAATCCTTTAATGTACTCATGTGCTCAAATTGTCTACCATCTTATGTCCTATGTGTAATTATTCATATCAGTAGTGATATTGGTAACTAAGGCATGTGTCCAATGCTAAGGCATCTACCCTGAGTTACATACATTAACATTGATACTTACTTACTTGTTTTGGCGTTGGCGTTGGCTACCCAGACTGACATATGTGCGTTGGTCCCATTATCAGTTTGAGTTTAGACATTTAGGGATGTCTGAATCTCTCAAACTATTGCTCTGATACCAACTTGTAAGGCCCTAAACCCGGGAGGCCTCACTTGTTAGATTTACTCATAAACAAAGTCATCAATACTGAACTTTAAATTTAACATATTCAATTAACTGCCAAAAACATTCACGTTTGAGTACATTACAGCGGAAGTCTTAACATTTAACACATACATCATTGTTTAACAAAAACATAAATCGGGATGTCAGTCTCTAGCCGGGTAACCTTCGCACGACCCTTTTCTTTGTTACCTGAAATGTATACTAAAAGTCAGCTAACGCTGGTGAGTTCTAGTTTAAAGACAATCATACATAATATTTATCTTATCATGAATATAATGTATATATGTATATTCGTACTTTTAAATATTCTTTACTTTACTGTTCTTACATAACATTCATTGAGTGTATATACATATGTACATACATACTTTCTTTGAGAGAACACATATTGGCCATAATCTTAAGGGAGATCAACCCGTCATACTTGTCGCGAATGTCACGAAGACATCGCTGTCAGAACTACCGTCGTAGCCCATTTCATTACCGTCCGGCTCTAGAAAACCGTCCGTCATTCATTAATCCGTCCAGCAACCTTTGTCCGTCCGCTCTTACACCGTCCTACCGTCGTAGTCCGTCATTTTGTCCGACTGCCCTAGGTCATCCGTTTCCCACGCGACCATTATGTATGCAACCGTTCTACTTTAGTTAAGGCATTTGCTTCGACCGTCCATTAATACCTTTTCATACGTCCTAGCTTGCGAAGGAACGTTTTTGTCCCTGTTGTAAAATAGTCACGTGGTCGTCCGTCTACCGAAGTAGCCGTTGTCATAGAAGGGTTTATAACGTTTACATTCATTCATAACATGCAATATATATGTAATATAAAGCAAGATTTCATTCTTTTACGTTATGTCCTTCTTTCATTCATTCTTTAAAATCATACGCTTCTTTCTTTATTCATAATTCATTTTCATATATAAGTATTTATATATATACGTATGATCACATTGACATTTATAACATTTAATAATTTAGTGTATACACTTCAGCCCCAAAACATTTAAAATGATTTGCACATAACATAGAAGGGGGCACATAGAACTCACCTGATGAGTAGTTTCTGAAATACACTTAGCTGGTTACTGAGCGTCACTAATGTCACTCACGATCTGTATAATAAAGTCATCCACATAAGGTAGTGTTCCTAGTTGACACTAAACATTGCTAAGCTCAAACCCAGTAGTTTCGATAGGTAGTTTATATCGAAACTATGGTAGTTTCGGGTCATAGTTCATATCGAAACTAGAGTAGTTTCGGATCATGGTTCATATCGAACTAGAGTAGTTTCGGGTCGTGGTTCATATCGAACTATGTGCTCAATAGAAACTACTTTGTTCAATAGAAACTACTTTGTTCAATAGAAACTACTTTGTTCAATCGAAACTACTTTGTTCAATCGAAACTACTTGTTCAATCGAAACTACTTGTTCAATCGAAACTACTTGTTCAATTGAAACTACTTTGTTCAATCGAAACTACTTGTTCAATATAAACTACTTGTTCAATAGAAACTACTTTGTTCAATCGAAACTACTTGTTCAATCGAAACTACTTGGTTCAATCGAAACTACTTGTTCAATCGAAACTACTTGTTCAATCGAAACTACTCGTTCAATCGAAACTACTTGTTCAATAGAAACTATTTGTTCAATAAAAACTACTTTGTTCAATAGAAACTATTTTGTTCAATAGAAACTACTTTGTTTAATAGAAACTATTATCTCAAGAACAAAATTGGGATCTGATCTTTAAATATGTAAAGCTTCCAACTTTAATCGTTCAAAAGACTTGATATCATCATATATCCGTAACTCATATACAACTCTTTGCTAAAAGCGTAAACTTTATGTAAAGTTGTTACCTTTGTAAGATTTTGCTGACAAGCATACGAGTAGCTCAAAATTATAGCAAACGAACTCCGATTGAGATGATTCAAGCGTCCACGGAACCGTCTCGATGATATCTACCATATCCCCACTAAGCCTCCACCGTAAACCACCTCCGACGTCGCCGGAAAAGCGAAACAGTCGCCGGAATCTCTTAAAAATCGATGTACTGTTTGTGACAGCAAAACCCGACCTCCAGTCATCCAAATCAAAAACCCGACCGTGGAAGTCTTCCTTTACGTTCTATGAAGCTCCAGTAAAATTTTGAGAATGATCCGACGGTTAAATCTCATAGGATCATCCGATCTTTAAAGTTGTGTACCCTAAAAACAGGATTTCTTCCCTTCTTCTCTTTTCTCTTTTCTCTTGGTCTAAATATGGAGGAGAAAAATAGGTGGGTTGCACCTATTTAAGCCTACTAATATAACCCTAGCTTCCTTTTCAATTTATTTATTTTTTTACGTTTTCTACCCCAAACTTTACTTTAAATTACAATATCATTTTTATTTTTTTTATTTTTTTTATTTTTATATTTGCTTCTGAAAACGGGATGTTACATTAGGTTTTTGAGGGGTTGGGTTGGAGATTTAGGCTTTTAGGGGGTGGTGGTGGTGGTGATTTTAGACGACTTTTTTAGCTTTTTAGGGTTCTTTTTGTTAGGATTTAGGTTTTTCAGGGTGGGGGTGGGGGTTAGGTTTTGGGGGGGGGGGGGGGGTTGGGGCGGGGGGTTTATGCTGTTGGGGGGTGGTGGTGGGTTTTTAAAATACTTTTTACACTTTTTAGCATTTTTAGAATGTCCCTCCTTTATATATATATATAGGGGAATGATAATGAGAAAACTCAATGATAATGAGAAAACAAAAAAACTACTTGTTTAAGGTTAAAAAATAATTAAAAAAATCATAACTCAAAAAATTAATCAAAAATTAAAAAACTGTTTTGGATACCTTGTTTCCCACGCCGTCCTCGTTTAAAAAAAAACTCGAAAAGTAGTGAGTTTTGCTTTTGGGTTTAGTTTAGTTTTTAGGTTAGGTTTTTGAAGGGGTGGTGTGAGGTGGGACGTTTAGGTTTTTGGAGGTGGGTGGGTGGTTTAGGTTTTTGGCGGGTGGGTGAGGGGGTAGGTGTGGTGGGGTTAGGTTTTTGGGTGGGGGTGGGGTGGGGGGTTAGGTTTTTGGGTGGGGGTGGGGTGGGGGGTTAGGTTTTTGGGAGTGGGTAAGGCTTTTTGTTTTAGTTTTTGGGTTTAGTTTAGGTTTTTGGAGGGGTGGGGTGGGGTGGTGTGGGGGGTTTAGGTTTTTGGGGTGTGGGTTTAGGTTTTTGGGTGGGGGTGGGGTGGGGGGGTTTAGGTTTTTAGGGGGGTGGGTTTTTGGGTGTACTACACATATGTAGTAGTAGTTTTTTGTTTTCTCATGAAAATGAGTTTTCTAGTGAACTCACCCCTATATATATAAAGGGTAAGTATACAATGGAAACCAATTGAGTTAAGAAAACTATGGAAACCCAATGAGTGGTTCTCATTATGTCATCTAATCACCTTTACCAAATCCACCTTTTTGTCATGAAAGGTAGTATAGTAAATTCACCTATAAACCTTCTTTATAAGAAAATCTTTATATATTTAATTATATCACATTTGTCCTTTTTGTCCCTTTTTTCACCAAACTATTAACATAATCTACATACCTAATCCATCAACATCATTTCTTCATTTTATATCAATCTTTCTCTCTCATTTGATTTCTTCACCCAAACTCCATTAATCTACTTCTTCAAAGTTTACTTTATCTTTCCCCAATTAATGCTCTTCTCATTTAATATATATATATATATATATATATATATATATATAGGGGAGGGATCAATAGAAAACCACAAAGTTAAGCGAAAACCAAGAAAACCACATCTTTGTAGGCAATTTTTTTATTTACGTATACGTATCCAAAAACAATTTTTTTGATTTACGTATACGTAACCGTAATTTTTTTGTTTTATGTTTACGTATACGTAACACTATGTGTAAAAATATTTTTTGGTAAAAATGTTTAATATTTCATTGATACTTTTATAAATAAATAAAAATAAACTAAAACTAAAAATAAAAATTATTATATGATTGGGTAAAATTGGTTTTTTTATTGGTTTTCTTGGTTTCGTCTAACTTGTGATTTTCCCTGGAACCCTCCCCTATATATGTATACTTATATATATATATATATATATATATATATATATTGGAAAGTTCAAATAAGAAGTATGTTTTCGCTAAGAAATGACCAAAACGCTTAAAAACGATATCAAACAAACTCCGATTTAGCTCATTTCAGCGGCGTTTGAACCATCTCGTTGAACTCTACCATCTTAGCTTTTAGGGTTTAGATTTTAATGTTTAGATTTTACGTTTGAATTTTATGGTTTTAGCCTTATTGTATAGCCTTAGGGTATAGGTTTTTTTGGGAGGTGGGGGTGGAGGTTTAGGTTTTTAAAGAAAACATGTTTTCAAAATAACGTTTTATTGATTTGTGATTTTTCAAAATTTGATTTAAAGGCATTAATATAAACCTTTAATTTTCAACTTCTAGTTTTTCAAGATAAAAAGTTGAATTCACGTGTTTAATTTTAGTTTCCAATGTTCGAAGATTGAAAGTTACGTAATTAAGTTTTATATGATTTTTACCAGTATTGAATTCACTCGTTTAATAAACCTTTAATTCTTTAATAAACATTTAATTTCCAATTACGTTTGGTTTTCAACTTTCTGTAATTACGTAAAAACAGTTATGAAAAAACATGATTACATATAAAAAAATTACGTAAATTAACGTGATTACATAAAAAAATTACGAAAAAACTTGATTACGTAAAAACAAATCACACTTCAACCGTGATTATTAAAAAATTCATTTTTTTTGCGTGATTATTTATAAAAAATTGACATTTAAGCCCTTTTTTATCTGAACGACGCGTTTTTTCCAAAGTAATTACGTTTATGCCACCGCGTTACCCCCAACCTTAGATCATATTAATCGGACGGTTGGAGGCCTTCATACGTTTTGTACGATTTGGCCCTTTGTACGATAATCGTCCCCTATATATATATATATATACACTTAGTTTTCTTCTTCTGAGAATGATTGCTCAGAATCAGTTTCAAAAGTTTCATTTAATAAGACTTTATTAAGTTTGTCTTTTAAATCTCTATCTTCAATTTTGTTAAATTTCTTTCGAATCCAACAAGTTTTTGCCTTGTGATCTAATTTACCACATTTTCTGTATTTTATTTTTTTTAAATCATTAGGAAATTCTTTCTTATATTTTTTCCTTTTATAATTAGTATTATAATGGTTTTCTTTTTTCTTAAATTTCTTTCTTTTATAATGTTTTTTAGGAGAAGAATTTCTTTTCCTAGTTTCAATAGACCTATCAGGCTTATTTTCTAAGTCAAAATGGCCACAGAAATCTCATAATTGTTTTTTCTCATTTAGAGAGAGTTTATTAATCTGTTGATTAAGTTTTATTCCATTACATAGGCTTATTTCTTCCTTAACACAGACGCCTATAAGTTTACCATAAGTGTAACTGTCATAATTTATGACTTCATCTATTCTTAATTTGATTTTTATTCTTTCAGCAAATAAATGGGGAAGACCATTTATGAATTTTGACTTCCAATGAGAACTATTAGCCTCAGGGAGTTCCATGACTCTACATAAGAAAGTATCCTTATACCATCTAAAAGTCGTTAGAGTTCTACATCTTAGATTTTGAAAAATAGTCCTAATATTTTCAGAATCTTCGGACCATCTTCCTGTGAAATGTTCTATAATATTAACAATTAGGGTGTAGACTGCATTATTTTCAGTACTACTAGTGTCTTCTTCTTGTTTAACACTATTTAAGATTTTATTTTTATCTTCTTGGGATAAGTAATTATCCCACCATCCTTTTAACTGACCTGTAAATTCTGATATAATCATATTTGCTATGGTCTGGACAGTGTTATTATTATTCTTACAAATTGTGCTGTACATAAGTATCCTGTGGACAGTATTATAAATTTGTCCTTCTGACTGACCATCTATGTTCCATTTATAGATTATTTTTCCACTATAAGAGTTATTAATAATATACTCTTGTTCTTCTATAAAAACATATTGAGGAGTAGGTCTAGAATAATAGTATTTTCTCTGAGTTGGCTTATCTGCCCATTTAGAGAGTTTGAAAATTTTATCATTAATTTTTTCTTGATAATTTTCTTCAGAAAAATCTGCTATAGTATTAATCTTAAGATTCTTAAGAGCATTAATTTTTAATTTTTCTCCTCCCGCAGAACTTAATTATGGGAGGTTTTATGAAAATATTTTGTAGGAATAATACCTTCGTGTATACAGTTTAAAACAGCACCACTATCAACTAATATTGTTACAGTTATGAAGAAATTATCTTCAATAAGAATTTTAACTTTGATGTTCCACTTTTGTGTGGTTATAATATCCATAATACTTTCTAAAAATACTCCTGAATTATTTTGAGGAATATTTTTATTATTTTTATGCTGGGGAATCTCAAGCCTTATAATTATCTCTTCTAAATTTCTATTATCTTTTTGAAGAATTTTTATATTAATTTTTAGATTATCAATTTCAGTTTTTAAATCTTGTATATTAACAGGTCTGGAAATTTGATTTCTTTGGGCTAGCTGTCTTTTTAACTCAGCTAGAGAGAAAGGTTTTAAATCATGCTGGGAAAAATTTGAGGAAGATGCTTCCTAAGATTTTTGTTGGTTTAAATATTTAGAAATTAATTTTTCTTTTACTTGAGGATCACTTATGACTTTTAAGAGATCTAAAATTTCATTGCTTAAAACATTAATTTTCATGTTTTGAAATTGAGAAATTATTTGATAAAGATTCTCTTCTGATATTTCAGAAGGGTTTTTGCAGCAATCATTTTTACAATTTGCTGGACAACGTTCTTCCTCTGTTTATCAAAACTTTCATATTCTAAAATATTTAGATTATATATATTTATATATATATATATATATGTAGAGGAAAGATCAAGAGAAAATAACAAATTTAGACGAAAACTAAGAAAACTACTAATACAATATGTAATACTATGAACTACGCATACGTAACCACAATTTTTTTGTTTTCCATTTACGTATACGTAACACTATGGGTTACGTATACGTAAGCCAATATTTCAATAATTTATGGTAAAAATGTGTAATACTACATTGAAAGTCTTACAAATAAATTAAAATAAAATAAAACAAAAAATAAGTATTATCATATGATTGGTTAAAATGGTTTTTTTTTGAGGTTTTCTCGGTTTTCGCTTAACTATGTGGTTTTCTCTGCAACCTTCCCCTATATATAAGGGAAGTATCATAAGAAAACTCAATGTTCATGAGAAAACCAAAAAACGACTTATTTAAGGTAAAAAAAAATAAAAAAATCATAACTCAAAAAATAAATCAAAAAATAAAAAACTGCTTCGGTGCCCTTGTTTCCCACTTCGTCCTCGTTCAAAAAAAAATAATTAATAAATAAAACTCGAAACGTAGTGGGTTTAGCTTTTGGGTTTAGTTTTTTGGGTTTAGTTTAGCTTTAATGTTAGGTTTTTGGAGGGGTGGGGTGGGATGGGGGTTTAGGTTTTTTGGGGGTGGGTGAAGGGGTAGGTGGGGTTAAGTTTTTGGGTGGAGGTGTGGGGTTTAGGTTTTTGGAGGTGGGTTAGGCTTTTTAGTTTAATTTTTGGGTTTAGTTTAGGTTTTTGGAGGGGTGGAGGGTTTAGGTTTTTTCTAGGATGGGTGGGGGGTTTAGGTTTTTGGAGGATGGGTGGGGTGGATTTAGGTTTTTTAGTGGGGTGGGGGGGGTTAGGTTTTTTAAGGTGGGTTAGGTTTTTGGGTGTACTACACATATGGAGTAAGAGTTTTTTAATTTTCTTATAAAAATAAGTTTTCTATTGAACTCACCCCTATATATATATATATTGGGTAGTGTTCAAATCAAAACTCACATCTCATAAGAAAACTTTAAAACCCATCACACCCAATTAAGCTTGACACGTAGCCCAAGATTTTTTCTTTAAAGAAGAGTAATTTCGACTTTTCATGTCCTTTATCTTTCTTTCAGTGTACTTTTATTATTTTCCTCCATACCCGATGAACTTTATCCTTTATGTCATATCTCTCATATTTTTTCAATTACAATTACACAACGCTATCTTTGATGTAAGAAAGCATTATATTGATGCAACATAGATTATTACATTGATGTAAGAAAACATTAGATTGATGCAACAAGGATTATGACATCTAGCACACTCTAACAAAAAAAAATAATTTATATTAATATTTAATGCATATTTAATACATTATCTAATCATAAAATATAATAAATGTTTTATATAAATCGTTTAGAAAAAAAAGGTGGTAGGTGTTTTGAACAAATAACAATATTATAATCACATTTTTGTCCATTTGTGGACATTATTTACAACAATTATCCACCTTTATTTTTAACCCAAATTAATATTATTAAAAACAAAAAAAGTCTGTTGGAACAGTTGATTGAAAGGAAAAGGTGTTACAGACAAATACAATTCATCTGACAGTGTACGAAAAAGTGTTGCAGGATTTGAGGTTAATTGACCGAATTATTCTTATAGTCAAATATATGTTCAGGGAAATGATTAAATAATTCAAATTAATTCTTGACCGTTGATGTATTAATCCAAAAGCTGATCAATGATTCTTATGGGGTTTTAGGGTTTTTACACCAATATTGAGTTTTGATTAGATCCACACCTTTTATTTATATATATATATATATATATATATATATATATATATATGAGTAAATTATAAGTTGTATCCTTTAACTATACCTTAAATTGCAGATTACGTCCTTTGACTTTTATAATTACACTGCTTGTCATTTTTTTTGAAACTTTTTCACATATTATGTCATTTACAATAACCACCATCTAAAATCAAAGTTAAATCTGGTTATGTACCTCTCACATGAGGGGGTATTTATGTCTTTTTACTATCTTTTTACTATCTCTCTATGTCAAACAGTGCCGGAAGTACGATTAGAAATTTGAGAGAGATGAACACAGCTAGATGATGTTTAAAAAGGTCATAAAATTTGATTTTGTTGTCAAATGAAACTTACAAGGAGTAAAAGAATTAATTAATGGATACTTGAGGTCCATCCATTGAATGAAAACAGAAAGGCCAAAGGGCTTTGTCCCACTTCGGCAAAGAAATCCGGCGATATCACATGCAACCCCCCACCCTTATGCAAATGGTGAAGTCGGTGAACACCATCCCTTCTCTTATGTGTGATTTCTTCTCCCACCGTTGATGCCGATAAAGATTCCTCCACTGTCGTACAAGATGGTGGTCGAAGCTCACAAAACCTGACAGGACATATTCGAAGAAAACCATCGACTGAAATGGTGATTTGTTTGATTGCAAGATTCCACACAGAAAATGATTTAGTTCACGGGTCATAAAACCCCTTAAGAACAACACCATACCTTAATTGAACAACCATTTCCATGCAAAGCCAACTTTGTTGAAGTAGATACAGCAAGGGTAAAACCCCAACTTTTTGTGTTTAAAGGTGGATTTTGAAAACCCAACTATGTATTTTTCTTTTATTTGTGCGATTCATCTTTGGGTTTTTGTTCTGAACATCATATGTAAAGCTTGGTTTTGATATACATACAAATTTGTCAAATCTTGAAACTGAACTTGATGATGAGAGGATAAAAATCTGACCACAAGAGAGGTAAAAAAAGACGCAAATGCCCCTCACATGAGGGGCACGTGACCAGACTTAACTTTGATTTTGGATAGGGGTTGTGTAAAGAACATAATATGTGTAAAAGTTTAAAATAAAGAACAAGCAGTGTAATTATTGAATCCAAATGACATAATATGCAATTTAAGGTATACTTAAATGACACAATTTGTAATTTACTCTCTCTCTCTCTCTATATATATGGGGAGGGTTTTAGAGAAAACCACATAATTAGGCGAAAACCACTAAAAACCCAATTTTAACCAATAATATAAAAATATTTATTTTTTATTTTATTTTTATTTTTTTTTAAAAGTATCAATGTAATATTACACATTTTTACCAAAAAATCATTTAAATATTGGCTTACGTTTATGTAACCCATAGTGTTACGTATACATAAACAGAAAACAAAAAAAATTGCGGTTACGTATACTTAACCCATAGTATTACACATTGTTTTAGTGGTTTTCTTGGTTTTCACCTAACTTTGTGGCTTTCTCTTGATCCATCCCCTATATATAGGGTTAGGTTAATGAGCAAACTCATTTTAATTTAGAGAACTAGAGAACCACTAAAAAGAGAAGAGGTGATATTTAAAAAAAAAGACTAAAACTGGAACTTAAAATATATAAATCTTTAAACATTTCTATCTTTTACATACGTTATTATTATTTTTTTTAAATTGCACCATTAAATTAAGAATTTCTTTATATTTCATTTGAGCATAAATAACGTTATAAAAAATGAAAATTAACTCGTCTTTTTCTTTTGTTTCTTATTTTCAATACTGCATATGTGTAGTATCACCCCAAAAAACCTAAACCCCCACACAACCCCACCCAAAAACCTAAACCCCCCACCCAAAAACCTAAACCCACTGCACCCACCCCTTACCTTCAAAAACCTAACCATAAACGTAATACTGCATATGTGTAGTACCATCCAAAAAACCTAACCCCCTCACCCCACCCCCACTCAAAAACCTAACCCCACCCCACCCCACCTACGCCCCAACATGTATAATACACATTTATTTTAAATTATCTCTTATTTTAATACACATTTATTTTAAGTTACATAATGGTTTCACGAGGTTTCACAACTCAAGAAAGTTTCATTTTATACTTTCTATATCTAACATAAAAATTATAATATATTTATGTAGGGGGAGGTTCAAATAAGAAATTAAATTTGGCTAAGAAGCCTAAGAAGCAATCTCATCCATTCAATTGGATTATCAAATGTAGAGATTTAAGTGTAGAAAAAATAAGGGTGGAATGATATTTAAGTAATAACCACTTTTGTTAACTTTTTTCAACATTCTCACTTTTTTTAAACGTTCATAACTTTTTCATAGGACATTATTTTTAAAAAAAAATTACACCATAAAATCGTGCGTTTTTTTGTTAGGTATAGAAATGAGACTGATGCTGTCAATAGAAACTACAGTATCGAAACTAGTAGTTTCGGTTGAACATTTGTTCAATCGAAACTACTAGTTTCGATGCGGCCTCTTTGGCGGTGGCTTAGAAAACAAGGCACATGAGGCCTCATATGTATAGAAGAATACCCATTAGGAGTGAGTGTGTCTGTAGAGGGAATCACCACCCCAAGGGGAGCTCACCCTGGGTTGAGACTAATTGTTAGTGTATGAATAGCGTTTATTTTCATTTCAATCAAAGAATCATACGTTTTATACTTTCAATTATCTGTTCTTCTTCACTTTTATATGTTTCTGTTCGTGTATGTGATTCCCACACCCGTCTCTACCATTTTTGATTCGAGAGTGATACTGAATCCAGAGATTCCGCCTCTCGATTCGGACTGTTTGTGGATTTCAACTCAGATCTATGTTCTACAGGTATGTTTCGGGACCTACAGTTGGTATCAGAGCCATGGTGGCTCTTATTGCTCTCGAATTTGCTAAAAAAATCATAGAAAAACCCGCCATTGAGACGTTAAACAAGAAAAAATCGATGTGTAGCAGGTTCGTGACTGCTGTTCTACATTATCACTGTCAAAATATGAAGATGTAAGGATCTTGAAGCATTTTTCAGACCTGGATTGGGGGTACCGAAGTAGCTGAAGGTAGAAGATGGTCAATCGAAACTATGTGGCGGCTAAACATTTTCTATTGAAACTACTAGTGTTGCCCTAAATCAGAAGTAGAAGAAATCAAAACTAGGCTGTCGAAACTAGGCTATCGAAACTAGAGGGTATCGAAACTACTAGTTTCGGTTGAAGAATCTCCTATCGAAACTACTAGTTTCGATTGAAGATTCTCTTTATCGAAACTTCTTGTTTCGATACTGTCTTTACCGAAACTAGCCCTGTTTCGACTGAATTGGAGCCTATCGAAACTACAGGCAGAACTGTCCAAGTATTCTCCAAGATATCAAAAAAATATATATATATATTTTGGAAAATTTATTGAATAAATTTTTTAACATGATATTGTATAGAAAGAGGGGAGTTTTGGAAGAAAACTTGGATACAAGCTTTTCGGGTTTTTGAAAATTTCGTTTATTCGGCAATATACATGATGTTCTGCCTGATTCAGCCGTAATTCCTTTGATCAAAGTTCAAGTTTGGACAGCGGGTAGCAAAGTCAAGCATATTTGTGACAAGCCGGATCATTGGTTGTTGATTACATGGTGATTCGATCCCTAATCTTTTGCCTAGAAATAGGAGGTTCTACTATTCAGGGGGAGAATTACCATGAAAGGCTTCAAATTATCAGCAGAGTTATGAATATGCAAGACAAAGTGAGCCTTCGCTTGAAATTGACCTTTTTTTAGGGGGAGAGAAGGCAAAAGTTGATCAAGTGTTCGTGAATGCCAAGAATCTTTGTAGAGAGATGGTTATTTACTGCTAAATACTTGGGATTCAAACCTTTATCAATTGCCTATAAGATAGGAGGGTCTACACTTGAGGGGGAGAATCACAACGAAAGGCTTTGGATCATCAGTCATTCTATGAAGACGAAAGACAGAGTCGGACAAGATTTGATAGCATCAGTCTAGGGGGAGATTGGTTGGTATAGAAATTAGACTGATGCTGTCAATAGAAACTACAATATCGAAACTAGTAGTTTCGGTTGAACATTTGTTCAATCGAAACTACCTAGTTTCGATGCCTGTTTTTCAGGCCTTTTTAGCGGTGGCTTGGAAAACAAGGCACATGAGGCCTCCTATATATAAAAGAATACCCATTAGGAGTGAGTGTGTCTGTAGAGAGAATCATCATCCCAGGGGAAGCTCACCCTGGGGTGAGACTAATTGTTAGTGTATGATGAGCGTTTATTTTCATTTCAATTAAAGAATCATACGTTTTATGTTTTCAATTATCTGTTCTTCTTCACTTTTACATGTTTCTGTTCGTGTATGTGATTCCCGCACCCGTCTCTACCATTTCTGATTCGAGAGTAATACCGGATCCAGAGATTTCGCCTCTCGATTCGGACTGTTTGTGGATTTCAACTCAGATGTGTGTTCTACAGGTCTGTTTCGGGACCTACATTTTTATATTTAATTTGAGTATAGTAGTGCTATATTTTTTTTATAAAAACAAAATCGACACTTAATGAAATTGTGCTAATTTACGTAAATGTGTTGGTTTCTAGTAAAACATTACAATTTAACACATTAAAAATTTGTTGCTTTATGTTAAAATAGCACACTTTACGTAAATGTGCTAGTTTCTTTAACTTATGCTACTTTTTGTCAATTATTATATGCCAAATTTGGTATCATTCTTTAAAAATAAAAATTTAAAGCATATATA
Source organism: Smallanthus sonchifolius (assembly GCA_023525975.1). Taxonomy (NCBI): domain Eukaryota; kingdom Viridiplantae; phylum Streptophyta; class Magnoliopsida; order Asterales; family Asteraceae; genus Smallanthus; species Smallanthus sonchifolius. Next base: position 2,918,508 of record CM042042.1, read on the forward strand.
CACCAACAAAACGGTTCAGTGGTAGGCAACAAAAAGCTTATGCATCAAAATTTTGTTTTATGCTGGTTTGATGTACTGGTTTTGTTTGTGCTGATTTTGTTTGTGTTTGGTTAGCTAAGAAGAGCAAGTTACACAATTAACCGTGTTCTTTTGGTGTTGTTTTATAGTAAAACAACACAATTAATTGTTATGTTTTGTGTTGTTTTATGATAAACCAGCACAGTTAGTTATGCTGTTTTAAAATACAGCACAGTTAATTGTGTTGTTTTACAAGAAACCTACACATTTACGTAAAGTAGCACAATTTCATTAAGTGACAGTTTTGTTTTTACAAAAAAATATAGCAATACTATACTCGAATTAAAGGTAAAAAAACGCTCGATTTTATGGTGTAATTTCTTTTTAAATAAGGTCGTATGAAAAAGTTATGTACGTTTAAAAAAAGTGGGAGAAGTTAAAAAAAGTCAACAATTGTGGGTTTTCCAAGAATGCTCTCTACCCTTTATTTTTCTAACACTTAAATCTCTAAAATTTATCATTCAATTGAATGGATGAGATTGTTTCTTAGGCTTTTTAGCCAAATTAGACTTTTTAGGAAAACCATCCCCTATTTATGTGTATGTAATATTATTAAATAACATACATGTTTTTAGTAATTTTAATAAACAAATTTAAAAAAGCTACTTAAATTAATGTCAGCTGATAATGCGGAAATAAATAATGATAACTTTATGTTATATTCTATTATATTACATAAGTGATAATGCGGAAATAAATAATATTAACTTTATGTTATATTCTATTAAATTAGCCTTTCATTCACAAGGCACACCCGTAAAATAGGGCGACCAAGCATTACACAACTTTAAATTTACACCAATCCAACCAACTAATGGACTTGAACTTCGATCTATTTCTAAGCCATAAAAAACCTAAAGACTTGATATTGTGAATAAGCTCTTCTATATTCACCGGCTTTTGATCGAACCGTTTCTCATTCCTGGCTCTCCAAACACACCAACACGTGACTATGACAATACCATGAAAAATCTCCTTAACTCGCTCCCCGACCCCAATGTGCATATGAAGCTCCAGAATATCGCGTATATCAAAAGCGTAAATAGGAGGGACTCGGCACCAAGAACTGATATGCTGCCAAATAACGGAAACGACCGAGCATGCAGAAAAAAGATGGATGGTCGACTCCTCTTCACTTTCACAAAGCACACATAATTGATCACCCATATTGATGTTTCTTTTGATGAGCGCATCAACGATCGGGATACGATTAGATTCAGCCCTCCATAACAGGATATTACATTTAAGAGGAACCCACTTGCACCATTTCATAGAGAAGAGTAGACTTGAAGGTTGGTTATTTCGAATAAGACTTTTAACCGAACCAACAGAAAAAACCCCATAATCGTCTCCCAGCCAAAACCACTTATCCGGGATATCCGACAATCGGACGGAATCCAAAAGAGAAATACATCTGTTCCATTCATACAGCTCTTCAGCAGACCCCGGGGGGCGTTGCCAATTCCAAGAACCCATATAATTCCTATATGCGACATTGAACATGTCCTGCATGTTGCACCTTTTATCCATTTCAATTCCAAATAATCTCGGGAAGACCTCCTTTAGCGGGATGTTGCAGAGCCACGGGTCTAGCCAAAAACGGATGGAACTACCATTTCCCACAATACCTTTAAAGAAATAAGAGAGATGCGTACCAGAAATAATTTGTTTGGAGCAAACGTTGACCAAATTTTTCCAGGTGCCGGAGATTGACGAGTTGATCGGAAGAGCCACCCAATTTTTCATGTTAAGATGAATCGCACCAATCACTTTTGTCCAAAGACTTTGAGGCTCATTAAAGAATCTCCACATCCATTTGACGAGGAGGGCCGTATTAATCTCATTAAGTTTACTAAGGCCGAGACCCCCCGCACTTTTAGGCGTGGAAACACGGTCCCATGCCACCCAATGGATTTTATTCGATTCCGAGTTGCCACCCCAAAGAAATCTTTTAATTAACACTTCCAGATCATTAATAACCTTGATTGGGGCCTTGTATAATGAAAGATAGTAGATCGGTAAACTCTCGAGAACTGCTTTGATAAGAATAACCCGACCACCGATAGAGAGAGTGGAAGATTTCCAGGAGGAAAGACGAGATCTGAAAACGTCCAAGACCGGACCCCAGTTTGAGATTCTATTCAAATTAGCTCCAACTTTAAGCCCAAGATAAGAAAACAGCGTCGACCCAGGTTTGCAATGAATCAAAGAAACCATATTTTCCACCTCTTCCACTCCAACCCCCAACCGAAAGAGAGTTGATTTGCTAAGATTAATCTTCAAACCCGAACATAGATAAAAACATCTTAAAATCCTAACCACATTCCTGATGTTGAAACGAGATCAATCACCAATGATAATTGCATCGTCCGCATATAACAGGTGAGAGAGCATAGGTCCGATTTCCCCCTTTCTATTCCTTATAGTTATGGAGGCGTTCTCAGGGATGTTTTCTAAATTAATTTCTTCTTTATCAACTTTTTTCTACATTAATTTCTTGTTCATCTAATTATAGACTACATTAATTTCTTCTTCATCTACTTTTTTCTACATTAATTTCTTGTTCATCCAATTATAGACTACATTAATTTCTTCTTCATCTACTTTTTTCTACATTAATTTCTTGTTCATCCAATTATAGACTACATTAATTTCTTCTTCATCTATTTTTTTCTCTAGCCAATTCTTCTGCTTCCTCATTATTTTTCTTTCTCTTTATAATTATTTTTTTTCTTCTTCCTTATTTCTTTGTGTATTTCTTTTTCTTCCACTCCTTCTCCGTCTATTCTTCTTATATAAAAGGACCTACTAAAATATTAAAGGGGTCTTTTATAATTTATTTAGGTTTTTATTAAATTAAATGATTATTTTACACTAGTAAGCTAGAGTTGAGTGGATGTCTTACCCTTCACCGATCATAAATCGGTTCATGCTCCTCCATCACTCTCTCATTCCCTATCACAATTTATTCGAGCATGCCCTTGCAGAAAGGTTCTCTTCATGGCACCCTCCTCCAATGAACAGCTCCACATCATCTCTCGTAGCCGTTCTGTAAAGTTAGTCTTACTAATAATATGAAAACCTAAGATACTTGAAAGCAGTGGCGGAGCTTGAAAAATCAAGTAACGGGGGCCGAAAGTCATGAGACCAAATTTTTTTCCTATCGCTATGTCATTGTTTCGGGTTATATGTTCGGGTCGGGTCAAACAAATCAATAATAAATAACTTTAAATATAAAATTATTTATTATAATGCGAGAGAAAAATGGTAAATACCTGGAAGAAAATTACAACTCAGCCCGACGACCTTTAATATTTTTGAATTCATCGATTATGGATTCCGAATCAAACTTATTAGCAATTTCTTGTTGAAGCTTTGTGACGTTTGCTTACTTGTTCATCATCATTTCTTTTCTCTTGTTCATCATCAATTCTTTTAAAAAAAGAAACTAATAGTTAAAGTTTTCAACTTTCCCAAAATATGCTTAACAAAAAAAAAACAATAGAATTGTATTAACAATAATCATCATCAATTCATCATCAATTTGTTGCTCATCATCATTAATTAATAATCCTTCCCAATCATAATCCATTAAGTTTTTTACCCTAATAATTTAACAAGAATACAACTTACAAGAATTGAGTGGATATTAAGAATGCAAGAAATCAAGAAATTAGGGCTAGCATTAGCAGCGACCGGTGGCGAGCAGGCGGAGGAGCAGCGACTGGCGGCAAGCGGCGACGAGCGGCGGCGATTAGGGACTTATCGTTTCAGCAACGATTGATTTGGGGGTCTGGTTAAGTTTCAAGGTCCCAGGTCTGGATGGATGGATCGATTGTTTTAGGGAAAATTAAGTTAAGGTAAATTAATTTTGAAATTTTCATTTCTCCCCCTAAACTTACACTTTTATTTTTAAATGAACAATCTATTTTTTTTTAATTTCGTACTCATAACTTATCGAATCAATCTGAACAGAGCATTGAACTGAAATTTTTAAGGATAAAAAATCAGATGGGGCCAAGAATTCTTTAGAGAAAAAAATAAGTGGGGGCCGGCTCTATACGTCAAAAAAATTTCGGACGAAAACGAAAAAATTTACACTACTAACGGAAAAAACGGCAAGGGCCGGGGCCACCCCTGGCCCCTTCATACCTTCGCCCTTGCTTGAAAGTTTGCTTATCATACTAACTAGCAGAGTCGTCCTTGAGCATATGCCAAGTGGGCGACCGCTCGAGGCCCAGCTTTTGAGGGGGGGGGGGGATTTTTATATTGTAAATTTTTTTTTCTATATTATATATACAAATATTATATAAAAATATTTAAAAAAACTATAAGTTTTAAAACTCAATAAACCATTTTTAAAGTTTAGCCCAACTTATATTTTAAACCCTTTTTAAAGTTTAGCTAACTTAAGTCTTAAACCCAAGAAACCTTTTTTTATTTGGTTTAGCTCATCTAAAATATTAATCCAATAAAATTCTTATTTGGATTTTTGTTTCAGAACTTTAGCTCATATATGACTTGTAAACCCAACTTAAAAAATTTAAACAACTAATAAACCTAAAACGTAATGAGAATCCCAATCCGACTTGAAACATGACCCGAGACTAACTCCGGAGCTTTTCTTACACGACAAGACTTATTAGTAATGATATATATATGTTCCCATAAGCCCCAACGGGCTAAACATAAGGAAAACCAAAAATAAATGGGGCTCATCATAGAAAAAGGCGTAATCAGAATTATCCCAGCATGTGTTTACGATAGCCCCCGCACAAACAACATTTTTCTTTAGATTCCTCTTGTCGAGACACCTAAGATTCATATACTATGGCTTTCATAATTGATTCTTAGCCCAAGATATGCTTATTAAAATTTTGGGCTTTTATTCAGGTAACATATATTAATACCTATATGTGTCTAGCCCAAAACCGAATAACAATTAGCACCTAAAGAAATTTGGTCTTTTATTCATAGACTTCATTCGCCTTAATAACCAATCCATGCTTATTTTAGTAAGATTCTCATGATCACATGTTTCCCCCCACACCACTTTGAAGTTCGTAACTTCAACAACACCACAAGTGGAATTCATAGACTTCGTTCACTGAACCTATACATGGACTTATGGGGCATCCGTATGAGCCATAACATAAACGGGTATAATGCAAAACTGCAATATATATTACGTTAAAATAAAAGCGTTATGTACCTCATCGATCATCTAGTGCCAAAATTGCTGGGATCCAAGTATCCAACATGGGTGGTATGGCATGATGATGTTGAAGACTTGAAGTATCAAGCTATAAGGTCTTTCTTTTAGCACAATTGCACGTATCCCTCATGAGGTCCTATCGATACAAGGCCTACATATATACACACTTAGTTAATGTTAAAATATAAACTAAAAATATGCGTACACTCGATCAATGTTAATTACAAACTTACATAAAAGCACCATACATGTGTCGGTGCTAAGAGTCAGGACGTCCTTCCAATGTGCCAAGGGCCGTGGAACGAGATCTTGAACATGCTGATGCTTAGGATGTTTAGGCCTGAATCGTAGTATTAGAGCCACGTCTCAACAGCGAAGCGTTGTGCTTGGAGACAACACAACATTCAATTTCTTCCACGCCAATATGAATGTGGTATGGTATGGCTCGCACGAACGTACTCATAAGCATGTGAATCACCACGTCCGGCAAAGCTGTTGTCACCCCCGACGTACACGTCTCGTGCCTCATAATTCCCATCGACCGAACTGACAAGTCTGAGACGGAATCTTGTCGATGGATATTCCGTCGCTAATATCAACGGCCGACACTAGAAAATTTCTCTTACGTATAAAATATATTTTTGTTTTTTATTTTTTGGTTTTGATTATTTGTCACCGAGAATTATTTATAACTGGGATTCACTGTTGAATTAATAATGATAGTTTTCTAGTAGTGATATTTGTTGAATTTAATTTGTTTTTATTAGAGTCGCTTCAAATGGGCTGCCTTTTTGTTGAATTGGGCTTGTATGGGCTGCCAAAATCAGAAGTGGTAAAAGAGAGAAAACACAGACAATAGCGAAGCCCATACCATAGACCGCATGCTTTATGTTCCTGCTACAACCCAATAAGATATCCAGCCCATTATTTAAAAAGGAATCCAGTCCAATCGGCTATCCAGTTAAAACGCAATCTAGCCCGAGACATACTCATTTATCATGCAAAATAACAAACCAAAAAATACCATATATTAGATATATTTATATAACATGTGTTTATATTTTATTGAATTGGAAGAATACATAAATATCAACAAATCCTAATCCACGTAACAAACTATCTTAATCAATACGTTATTTTTACTAATTGTATCGGTTTAGTTTGTCTTAACATTGTTTTATCTTTTCGTTAAACATTTTTTTAAGTTCAATTTCATTTTTTCTTAACATTTATTTTTACTACGACATAACATTTTTGTGATTTCCCGAATATACTATCGCGACATGTTTTCTTTATCTACGTTTCGATATCGACCCACCCCAACACGTGATAACTACTTATTCATTTGTAAAATAATCCATGAGAAACTACATCAAACAAAACTTCATCGTTATTTTCATAAAAAAAACAAGGATGTAAGATGTTTATAAATTCATCACTATTTTAAAGGACATCATGATGATAAGGTGCTTCACATGTATTCTAGAGGTGGAGAGTTTAAATTCTGTAAGATGTAGATATAGATGGTTAATAAGAGTAAATTAGGATACGTTATAAAAAATAAAAAATAAAACCTCGCTCGACAAGTGGTCTTTATTTTTGTTATCTTTAGGAATTAATTGATATTTAAGCTTATGTCAAATCAGATGTTGCAAAAAAAGAAATTAATTAAATAGAACAAATTGGTATTTTGTAGCACTTTGAATATTATATTTCTTTAAATAAAATATTAGAAATAGAAAAATAATAACGATATAGGCATCTTTGGCTAAATACTCCACTCTTGTGCTTTGGGTCTCTTTGTATCATTCCAAGTCTAATAGAAAGAATGGGGAGAGCACCTTGTTCTGAAAAGATGGGTTTAAAAAAAGGGCCATGGAGTGATGAAGAAGATCAAATCTTGATTTCATACATTCGACAACATGGTCATCCAAATTGGCGTGCTCTTCCTAAACGCGCTGGTAAATATCGCATTTCATCTTCACGTGTTTAGGAAAGAAAATAAGAGAAAGACAAAATATTTGGATGAGCACCTTCTAAACCATTTTTTACATAAAACTATACATCAAAGGACTTTCACTGATGAGAAGCTCCGTCGCTAATCCGTCTTTTATGATTTATGTTTCAAGGGTTTTTCTATTTAGTTATATACTATGCAATGTTTTTAGTTTAAGATTAAGGTCGTGGGTTAGTGTTAACCCGTTTGTGTTGTCTGTGTGATTGTTCCTTTAGGTTTGTTAAGATGTGGAAAGAGTTGTAGGCTTCGTTGGATCAACTATTTACGACCAGATATTAAAAGAGGAAACTTCACCAACGAGGAAGAGGACACTATCATTCATCTACATGAAATGCTCGGAAACAGGTACGTACAATACCATCTTTTAATTGATAATATCTTTATGTTTAGTAATTAATTTTTTTAACAACAAAATTTTCCTCCTAAATATCACCTAAACCTGTTATAAAACGTTTTAAAAGTACTGAATTACATACACAACTTTCAAATTACTTCATATAACTTTTATAGGTCCGAAAAACTTTATAAAACGTATCTACAATTTGTTTAATTTGTATAAAAAATGTTTTGTGAAAATTAGTAAGATCTGAAGTCACTTGGTATAATTATTAATGTAACTATTAAAAGATGAAATTTAGACCGCAGATACGATGACAAGACACAGAAAGAAATGCATGCTTGGGTCATAAATTATTCCAATTGATCATTATTGGACATTACGAATCGCAATCCCGGTTTTCATGCTTCATTAGTTAATTAAACTAATAATTAATAATTACACATGTATACTCTTAATTGCAAACCAACATTAGTATGCATGTGCCTAGGCATAATATACAATTTTTAACACATTTTTCAAGACGTAAAAACAATAAACATTCATATCATACAGGAATTTTTGGGTATTAGCTCAAAATATTCTAATCAAAAGTGCTAATATAATAGTAATAGAAAATGAGAGAGACAAAATATTTGATATTTTTGTATTGTAACTTGTAAGTATATACATATGGTAACAAAATATTTTATTACAAGTGTTAGTTTGTATTAATGGAAGATTGTTTTTCTTCGTATTTTATAGGTGGTCCGTAATCGCTATGAAATTACCTAGCCGAACCGACAACGAAATAAAAAATGTTTGGCACACTCGCTTGAAGAAACGACTTGATCGAAGTCACCAAACAACCAGCCATGACGCAAAAAAATGTCGCACGAAATCTAAATGTGTTTCAAAGGCTCCATACCTTGAAGAACCGGTGGTTATTCTCCAACGGGAGCATAAGTCTTTCAACGAGGAACAATTTATCTCAAATCAACCATCGTCTAGAGAGTCTTCATCAATCGATTCAGTCATAGAAGAAGCAACAACCGACTTGTCTGGTGCAGCCAAACATGAGGAAATCAACCATGAGACGTTTCTTGATGATAGTTTTTGGTTAGAAACATTTTCGGGCTAGAGTGACAACGTCATGGAGTCTAGTTCATTAACAAACATATTAGGTGTGAAGCTTCCAACAACGTCTCTTACGTTGATGGAAAACACAAACACTACAAATTTTAATACATATTGTGACCCATATGGCATGGACCTGTGGAATATTTTTACGCGCGTAGAGGAATTACCCTAGTTACCTGAATTTTAGCTAAGGTTAGATATGATTCGTTTGTACCCTCGATGTGACCAAAAGATTAATCATAATAATTGTATCTTGGTGTCTGTTAAAATATTATAAATAATAATAATTTAGTTTATTATGAACTCGACAACGACTCCTCATTCATAAGTCATAACAATAATAAAAATAATAATATTAATTTAAATCTTTGTCAAAGAGACCGTGCGTTTTCTTTGACCAACGGGTCGGGACAAGGTTAACGACCAGAAATGCATTCCAGAGTACTTGTCAATTGTCAACTATTTTGGATGATTTAAGAGCTGTCTCTATTTTTATAATTTAATTAAATATTATTTTTTTTTAAATTTGGTTTAACCTCTTTTATCTCATTCTTTAGGTCTATATATCTTTATCTCATAAACACTTATTTTATTATTATTTTTTCTCTTTTTAATATACTCATAAAAATATAAAGATTAAATCTTTATATTTAAAAATCCTTATTTACTAAACTTTAAAACTTAAGTGTAAAATATAAGAAATATTTAAATACTAGAAATAAAGATGGAAATAAATACTCTGTTATGAATTCTCCAATACTATGTTCATTCTACAAGTTACTTGAATTTTCTTAAGATATAAGAGTATTTTTTTTTTCTATCCATTCTCATGTAAAAAATATGACTTATTTTTCTAAAAAATTAAAATAAACTTTGATGGTGTGTTAAAATACTTTATATTAAAAGTGTAGTTTTTCATAAATTAAAGAGCATTTTGATATTTTGTATGTTTATGTGGAAATTGATATAAATAACATATATTACCTATTTAGACAACCTATATAAGAGCCTTATGAGGCGTCTCGTTCACGAAATGTTTTTTAAGGAACTAGAATCGGAGGAATTAAAATTAATCCGAACGTAAAATTATGATGTGTTATATTTACAACTAGTTATAAACTCGTGTTTACACGAGTTGAATAAAGAAAATGTTAAATAATTAATAATTAATATTTATGAATTATAAATGAAATATTAAATAGTAATGAAGATTTATGAATTAATAAAGAAAATATTAAATAGTTAATACATAACTATTAAATAGTTAGTATTAAAGAAAAAATAAGTGGGAAAAAAAATCTTACGCTTATAAAATTATGACATTTGTTACAACAAATTACTTATTTAGTAAGCATAGATGTATAAAAGAATTGAAATGTAAATTAACTTAAATGACAAAATTATAATAACTTCTTCTCTCTGGATCTTCTTTGTGGACATCTTCTTCATCGACCAATCTTCTTTTTATTAATGGTTTGGATTTTCTTTTTTATCTCTAAATCTTCATCATTGTTTGGGATCTGGCTACTGATTGTGTTCCGTCATGATTGTATGTTCTTCTATCAACATATTCATAGTTTTTCATTCGACTCTGAGTATTCGATTTCCTCCAGCTACGATTGCGGGGGAGTAAGGGTGGACGGAGTCGACGAGCAGGTTGGGCACGGGTTCCACGAGTTGGACGGGTAACACCACCGCAAGGTATGCGGGTTCCGCACGGGTTGTGTGGCACGGGTTAATATACCCGTTCATACCCGCATGGTTCCAGTGGTTGAGGAAGGTGTGGCACGGTTGGTTCCGGTGGTTAGGGCTTATTGGTTCCACACCCTCTCTTTAGGGTTGGAGATGGTAAAAATGACATGACAAACTCTCATTGGGTGAAATAAGAGGGTTCTATGGTTCCAGGGTACCACTCCCTCCACCCTAATAGAGATATTATATTAGTTAGGTTTATTGTAATAATATATATCACACTTCAATGATATGATTAGATTAGGTTTCTAATGTAATTATACTTATTGTAATTATATAAATACTTTATTAGTAATACGCAATATCTTACGATGTTTTCATTATTTTATACTAGTCACGCTATCATTGCCACCCGCCCACCCCTATCTTCATGACCATGGTTCTTAAGCGCAAATCGCATGAAGCTAATATCAAGAAAATGTAAAGAAATGTTAAATTACATGCAATTCTTCATTTGCAAAACTAACATTCATATTAGAGACTACTATAATTGCAAGAAAAAATAACATAATAATTGTGATGCTAGTCCCAAATTAATTACAATAAGTTACTATCAGTGAAATAGAAAAAAACGATTTGAATAACAAGTCTCAATTTGAAGCAATTTGAATAACAAGTATCTAGTTTGACGATTTGAATAACAAGTCCCAATTTGCATATTTATGATAATTATCAAAGTGCATATTTGAATAACTTGAAAATTCAAACCTTAATAACTAAATCTATACTATCTAATAAATAAAGGTTTTTCATTCCACACGTCGTCTCCATATTCATTCTCATCAATTTTTCCCCGTTTCTTTCTCTTATTAAATACACCTATATGTTTTAATAAAAATATATTTTTCAATAAAATACTAATTAGACTAATAAAACACATTTATTTTAATTTATCCGTTATTATAAAAAACTTTGAAATCTAATTATGTAACTTTTATTTTAAATCAAATAGTAAATGAAAGTCAGATTATATTAAATATTAATTAATGTATTTTCAAAACTCAATTATATATTAATTTTTATATTTTTTGAATTTTATTTTCTATCTTTGTTATATATAATACATATTTACGCATGTAAAATTGATACATAATGATTTAAGAATTTTATGTATTAATATTTTTCACCCCGTGTATATTACACGGGTTCTAAGCTATATCTAAATATTTATTACTAAGTATATAAAATTGTATTTATTCAACCCGTGTATTACACGGGAATCTAACCTAGTATAATAATAGATAAAAGAATCATTTTATTAGACATATAATAATGCACAAAGTTTATAAAATAATACATGATGAAACATTCCAAAAATCTTAAATTTATAATAAAATAAGAATTTATAAAATTAAACGGAAGTTACATATTCAAAATATATAAAATCTTATATACCACCTAATATCGTTCGTCTTATCTCATCTACAACAACGTGTATTGGACGTGTTAATGGTATGTAAAGTGGAATATTTCTTATACACCCAATATTTCTTCTATCTTGACTGATACGAGATTTGCGGTGGGTGTTAAAGCTAATGATATAACATATATAAGATTGTATTTTTCTTTATAATTGATCAAAAACTCTTTCATAAAAGTATTTGTCTAATAAAATATTATATAACGTTCGTACACACTTAAACTAGGGTATGTTAAAATATTTCTTCTTTAAGTCAATTAAAACTTAAAAGGCTTTAAATTTCCAAATTTCACGTTGATTGAGTTGGATGGTCAAATTCTGGTACTTTTCTTTGTTTGTTATGATTTTAATATCAACTAATTGTATTGACGTTAAATGAATGAATACAAGTGATTGATTTCTCAATATTGAAGGTCCCTGTGGTTTGTCATTGTTTTGGATTTGCCTCCCAAGTATGAGAAACTACATGTTTCCTCCTCATATTATGTTAACTTATTACATAGTAGGCCCCCAGGTTGGATGACCGTTTATTTTCCCCGTTAAGTATCAACATGTGCCACTCACGTGAGGGCATTTTGGTCATTTCTTTTACTACATATGACTTAAACACTATGAACTCCTATTTCATCACACCACCTCTTCAGTTTTCCCTCCCATTGTCCCTTCCATCGATGATCTTGTTCAACCTTCACTAACCCTAAAATCTCTTAAAGTGGTACATTCCGACGACAAATAAAGCTACGATTGAAGAAGATGTGGATTATTCGATACCCAGGAGAGGAACTAAGTGTTGAAGAAGAATACGGTATGTGTTTCAATACATGAAGTTGTAATTTCTGATTTTTTTCATGAACAAAATGTTAAATCTTCCACTATTTTCTGATTTTTTTTTCATGAACAGCGGGTCGACCCAACATGTTCTCTATGAGGATACACCATTCCGGTACGTTTAGGAACTTCCCCGGAAAGAGGTATGCTTATGGACGTGTATCATTTGTTGATCTCATTGACATTGAAAAGTTTTCAGTGTGGGAAATGAACTTCATGATGAAAGAATTAGGGTTGGTCGAAAGAGGGAAAGAGCTTTATTATCATTTTCTGATTCCTGGTAAAGACTTAGATTTTGGTTTAGTAGCTTTAGGTAATGACAGTGATGTATTAGAGTTAGCTAAACATGTAAAAGAAAACAAGCTTATTGAAGTTTACATTGAACATGGTCAGACGAGGTTGAATACTTATTCCAAAATCCCACAAGGTTCTAAAGTAGTGATAAGGTTCTAAAGTAGTGATTGAAGAGTTAGAGGATGTGGGAAGTCATAATTTTGGTCCACCAAGGTTTTTAATAGGATGGAATGAGGATAAGACAATAGTTGGTGATAATTTTGGTCAAGTAACAAGGGGTGATAATGTAGAGGTGAATGATGAGCTAGTGGGTAATGAAGTTGATCAAACTCATGTGAATGATAAAGCAGTGGAAGATACTGAAGGTTAGATTTGAATGAAATAATTTTAGATAAAGGGATAGATGTTAATGATCAAGGGTTAAACGGGAATGATAAGGCAGTGAATGATGAAGGGGTAGATGTTAATGATCAAGGGTTAAATGGGAATGATAAAGCAATGAATGATGAAGGGGTAAATGTTAATGATCAAGGGTTAAATAGGAATGATATGGCAGTGGATAGTGAAGGGGTAGATGTTAATGATCAAGGGTTAAATGGGAATGATATGGCAGTGAAAATGATCAAGTAACATTTGATGCTCCATTTGTACAAGAGGATGAAGCTATGAATCATATATTGTTTCATAATGAAGACTTTGAATATGATTTTGAAGCAGCTGATTTTGAAAAAGAATTTCCATTGACTAAAAGTGATTGTGAAAGTGAAGGGGGTGAATACATAGTTGACAAGGATAATGAAGTAGATGAAGTAGAAGTTGACATGAGGGATTTTAATAATTTTGTGGATGAGGGGGGAGAATTTGTTGGTGGAAATGGCAATGTTGAGGATATGAATCATAAAGAGATATCAACAGTTGTAGGATATGTGGATACTGATGCCTTGAGTGATGATACACTTGAATCTGGAACAGATGAGTCATCAGGTGACTTTGAAACAGAAAGAAAAAAGAAACTGAGGAAATTAAGAAAGAATATGAAGAGAGTGAATGCTGATGGGCTGAATCGGTAAGGTTTTATGTGGGTCAGATATTTGGTAACCGCAGTGAGTTAAAGCACTTGGTCAGGAGACACGCAGTTGAATCTAAGAGAGAACTCTATTTCTTGAAGAATGAAAAGCATAGGCTCAGGGTTGTATGTAATGGAAGTGTGCCAATATACACTGATGGGCCAGGTCAAAAAGGTCAAAGCAGTGTTGGTCCAGGTCAAAAAGGTCAAAGCAGTGTTGGGCCAGGTCAAAAAGGTGTTAAGGGAGGCCAAAGCAGTGTTGGCCAAACTGGTCAGGAAAAAGTGAAAAAGAAATATAAAAAAGCTGCATATTGGGGACTGTTCATGGGTTTTATATGCTTCAATACAAGATGCAGATAGAGAAACTTATATGATAAAGACCTACAAACCAACACACTCCTACCTACAATCAAGAAATGTTAAAGCTTGCACAGCCGGGTATATGGCAAAGGAACATTGGGTTGTGAATCAAGTGGGGTAAACCCACAAATTCCTAGTAAAGCCCTATAGGATCAGTTGCAAAGAGGGTTTCAAGTAAAGGTATCTACAATGAAGGCTTTTAGGACCAAGACTAAAGCTTCAAATCAGCTTAAAGGTGACTACAAAGAGCAATACAACAGGTTGAGGGAATACTTTCTTGAAGTTAAAAATGCTAATCCTAAAACCACAGTCAAGTTTATGGTGGAACCAGAAAACAACCCTACCCTGGACAAATATTAATTGTTGTTGGGATGGACCCAAATAGTGGGATATATCCTTTGGCATATGCAATAGTTGAGGCTGAAAACAAAGACTCTTGGGTTTGGTTTCTTCAATGTGTGTAAGATGATCTTGAACTTATCAGCGATTGCTACTTTACATTCATTTTTGATAGATAAAAGGTATGTTTTAACTTCTTATACATTTAAGTTAAATCATAGGTTTGGTTTCAATTTGTTTAACATTGTTACATCTTAATATCAGAAACTTGGGCACATTCATGTTACAAACTAGAAACATGGAAAAAGGTTTGTTCTTTCAAAGTTGGTCCCATCAATAGGAAGAACATGTGGCCAAAGGATCAATACCCAACAACTCTGACTCCTCCATTGTATAAAACACCAATTGGAAGGCCTAAAAGAAAAAGAAAGAAGAGCATGGTGGAGGTGGATGATAATATGGAAAATGGTGGTAAACTAACCAGGAAGTTAAAATCAGTAGCGTGCTCAAAATGCAAAAAACTTGGGCATAATTCAAGAACATGTAAGGGGTAGGGAGGTGAAACTAGTGGTAAAGGAAAGGGAGCAAAAGAAAGTGGGAAAGAGATAGGGGCTGAAGCATGTGGGAAAGCTAGGGGGAAAGCAACGAGGGCTGAAGCAGGTGGGAAAAGTAACAGGGTTTGAAGAATTGTGTTGCAGAATTGTGTATGCTGAAGCAGGTGGGAAAGCTAGGGGAAAATGCTCTTTTGATGGTTTTTTTTAAGTAGTTTTTGGTATTACTTTTGGATGTTGAACAATGCTCTTTTGATGGTTTGTTGTTAAGTGGTTTATGTGTTTTATGGTTATAAACAATTCCCTAGACAGTTTGTTTTGATGTATTTTCAGTTTGCATGGTTAATGGTTATGAATTTATGGTTATGGTTATTATCATGTGTTTTTTTTGTTATTATCATAGTTCAATGGGTCAAATATGGCATACATAGACTGTGTATGTAGTTTGGTTGAATTGTGTATGCAGAATGTAGTTTGCCAATTGGTTCAATTGTGTATGCAGTTTGGTTTAAATCAGCAGATTGTTGTTTGCCAGTTTGGTTCAATTGTAATTATAAAGCCTAGTTGGTAAGCATCTGCAATTTTCATTATAAAGCCAATTTGGTATGCATCAATTTGATTCAATTGTAATTATAAAGCCAAATTGGTATGTGATACGATTCATCCATTAGTTAATTCAAAAGATAAGCCTGAATTGTTACATGTTTATTCTAGAAGGGGTAAAGGGAAAGTTTCTACAAGTGGCTAGGAGTTTGTTAGAAAAGTATTAGTATAAATATGTAAGGAATAAAGGAGTGGAGGTCAGGTAAGAATTGGTTAAGTTGTTAGGCTCCTACATGTTGTAGAGAGAGAGGGTTGAGCCCTGGTTATCTTTTCATTTTGTTGCTTGTTCGTATTAAGTTCTTAATATTACTACTTACTGTGTTACTTCAATCATCTTCTTCATTTTCATCATTCAATCCCTAGCAGTTCTCTATCATTGGTTCGACTTGCCCTTGACCTGCCAATATCATGGTGAACCACAATTCGCGTTTGGATGTTCATGAGCAGCATATTCAACAGTTACAGAGTGATGTTGCTGAAATTAAGGCATCTTTCTTTGCACTACAGGAAGATCGGGTGGAATCCGGTGAGTTTCGCAAGACGGTGTTGGCCTGGATGAAGCAACATGGGAAGAAACCGGCCGACGAGTCTTCGGGTTCGGGTTTGACTGGTGATTTCCTTTTTAACTCTGGTCCGCTCCCAGATCCCAACACTCCTCCTACAGGGTTTACAGATCCGACCACTCCTTCCTCTGGGATACCTTGGGCTATGAAGAAGGTGAAACTCCCTGAATTTTGTGGTTTCGATCCTCAAGGGTGGATTCAAAAAGCTAATCTCTATTTTGACATCAACAAAACTCATGATGATCTGCGTCTGCGCTTAGCTCAATTGAGTATGGTTGGGGTCGCTCAACATTGGTTCACGATTATCACTCAGGTGCGTGTTTCTCTGTTATGGATCGAGTTTCAAGCGGAATTGCTTCAACGATTCAGTGGGATGGAAATTCATAATCCATACGAACAATTAGCATCCATTCACCAATTTGACTCCATTCATGATTATATCGATGATTTTGAATATCTCATGTCCCTTGTTCCTCGCATCCCAGAATCTCAATCATTGGGGTATTTTGTGGCTGGATTGAAAGCCGATGTGAAACAATGGGTTCGATTACATCGTCCACAATCCCGATTGGATGCTATGTATTTAACAAAAAGATGTGGAGGAGATGCTCCGCCCTAGCTCCGGTAACGTCTCTGTCTCACGATTCTGATACCTAAATCGGTATGGGCCACAATCTGTTGGCTCGACTGATGGGCTTACTAATCTGGGCCTTAATGAGCCCAAATCTCCGTCTGCTACTAGCCCATCTGATAGGGTTTCGTTCGTGCGATCTGACTCATCTCGCCAGTCTTCCACCAAAGTCGTTGCCTTGTCTTCTTCGTCTGACGTGGGGCAAGGTTTTCAGCGAGACAGATGGGTTAGGTCGTTGTCTCGTACTGAAGGGGAAGAGCGCTGGAAGAAAGGTCTTTGTTTCCGCTGTGGTCAACAATAATGTCCGACACATAGGTGTCCCGAAGGGAAACTGAGGGTTTTATTATTGGGAGATGATGAATATGAGTCATTGGAAGGGGAACATTTCTTATTGGAGAATGAGGGTAACCGTCCGGAATCAAAGGAAAACGACACTCCAACTGGTACGTGTCTGGTTTTAGAGAGTGAGGATCTCTCGGTTGCCAATGGGGGCGCCCAAACTCTAACGTTCGACGGAGCATTACAGGGGATTCCGGTTAGTTTGTTGATCGACAGTGGGGCGACTCACAATTTTGTTTCTCGTCGTTTGGTGCTTGCTTTGGGTCTTCCCTCCACCACTTTTTCTGGGATTCATATCACTTGGGGTGCTAACCATGATGTCTTTGTCATCGAACGTTGTATTCGTCTTCTGGTTCACATCGGTTCCTGCACTTTTGTGCTGAATGCCCTAGTGTTTGATACAAGCAACTTTGACATGATCTTGGGTATGCAATGGTTAAGGTCTTTAGGCAAGGTGGTTCATGATTGGCCCAATTCTTGGATGAAATTTGTTTATAAGGGGACTTCCGTGCAGTTACAGGGGCTTCCTGAGGGATCCAACATCTCAGTTTTCCTTCCTGAAGGGTTTGTAGACTAGTTTCCAAATGCAAGTCTTGAGTTCAAGACTTTGTTTGAAGGGGGAAGCAGTGATACGATTCATCCATTAGTTAATTCAAAAGATAAGCCTGAATTGTTACATGTTTATTCTAGAAGGGGTAAAGGGAAAGTTTCTACAAGTGGCTAGGAGTTTGTTAGAAAAGTATTAGTATAAATATGTAAGGAATAAAGGAGTGGAGGTCAGGTAAGAATTGGTTAAGTTGTTAGGCACCTACATGTTGTAGAGAGAGAGGGCTGAGCCCTGGTTATCTTTTCATTCTGTTGCTTGTTCGTATTAAGTTCTTAATATTACTACTTACTGTGTTACTTCAATCATCTTCTTCATTTTCATCATTCAATCCCTGGCAGTTCTCTATCAGTATGCATCTGCAATTTTCATTTTGGTATGCATCTGTATGTTAAGCCAAGTTGCTTTCATTTTGGTATGCACCTGTGTGTTAAGCCAAGTTGCAATTAAAAAGCCAAAATAGTAACATTAGACATAAAAACACACCAAAAGAGCAAACCATTACCAAAACAATTGCAATTACAAGTTCATTACAATTTTTCCCCATACAATACTAATACATTTCCCTAAACATTATTAATTACTAATATATTACACAAAAGAAAATAAACATCATACTTATGAGCCCTAATGCTAAGAACAAAATCATTATATTCTTCTTTCTAATTTGAGCTTCAAAACTCTTAACTTCACTTTCAAGTTTGTTTTTGACTTCAAGAAACCTGGAATAATCAGCATTGAACGACGACACATAGGAGGATCAACCCATCCAATAAATCTGTATTTTGATCGCTGAATCGGGCAAGAGTAAAACCTTCGACCGGGGTTTTGATCAGTCCATGATGTTCGAATGATCGCATTTCTACCACAAGAGCAAACCACCATCGTTGCTTCGTTAGGGTTAAAGCTTTAACCAGAGATGAGGAAGAAACAAGAGAGAGAGAGAGTAGAACGATCGACTAGGATGAGTCCTTTATTTAAATAAATAAGAGTAAAAGAAATGACCAAAATGCCCTCACGTGAGTGGCACATGCTAACGGTCATCCAACCTGGGGGCCTACTATGTTATAAGTTAACATAATATGGGGAGGAAACATGTAGTTTCTCATACTTGGGGGCAAATCCAAAACAATGACAAACCACAGGACCTTCTGTGTAATTTACTCTACATTATTGGATGTTTTGTCGGGTTCTACAACTTTGATTGATTTGTGGACTTCCATAACTTGGTATGGTAATATGAAACTAGTGGGCGTTAATCCGCATGGGGCACACCTTAAAACAGTTTGCTTTCGAATATAAAAATGTTAACAAAAAGAGCATCTAGTGAATATGTATTCGGAAATCATGTTGTATAAATGGAAAACAACGAAAATTAATAAAAAAATGTTTAACGAAAAGATAAAACCGTTTGAAATTGTTGCGAACAAAAACTATAAAAATAAAACTGGTGAGAAAAGTTATAAAAAAGATAAATAAAAAATATAAAATACAAAAACGAGATGTGTTTTACATAGATTGAAAACAGTAAAATCAAACAGCAACATGAGTTCCAACAATACCGATAATGGTATCGATGATGTTGTCTGTTAGCTGCCGGTTCGGTTCGTGAATACACCGGGACTCGATATAGTTTACAAAAAAAAATGTTTATTGCGATGGCTTCGTCACACAAATGTTATACAATGTAATCCCAAAAATATTTTTGTGCTTTACATCGACTCAAAACCATAGAAACGAACATCGATACCGGTTCTGATAATACCAATACCAGCAATGATATTGTTCGGTCATTATCGGTTCGGTTAGTCACGGTACCGTAAAATATTTTGAGAACTCGTGAGAACTCATAAAAAAAATCATTTATTTGTTTAAAATACTAGAATTACTATTCAAATACAACATTTTTATATCATTTGATATGCGTAAATTTGCATGTACTCGTATATTATAAACACTAGGTTATAAACCCCGTGTACACGGGTTGAATAAATGCACTTTTATATATTTAATAATAAATATTTACATATTACATATTTATGGTATATTACATAGTTTTTTAATACAAATTTTAGAAACGTTATATAGTTACTTTTTTAAAATGTTTTATAAATAGAATGCAAAAATTTTTAATTTCTAAAAATGTTTTATGAACAAACCTATATTTTTTTACATAAAAAACATTTTATAAAAATAATTATAGAAATCTTTATTATTTAATAGGAGAGAGACGAAAAACAAAAAATTATTAAAAAACAATTAAGGAAAATTTATGTAATTAATTTGAGAGAGAGGCGAAAAAATTTGTGTAATCAAAACCTTTATTTATTATAGAGTATAGATTTTCATATGTGTAAGTCTTTCATGTACACATGTGTAAGTCTTTACCATGTAAGTATAAATGTTTATAATATACAAGTACATCTAAATTTACACATTTAATCTAAAGATACACTACATCAACTGATCACGAAAAAGTAACGAATACATGAATTTTCGTTAGAGAATGGGGTGCAAAAAAAGATCGTTTCACGTGTTTACTAGTCTTTGCGACTACAATTTCGGTTAGTGTTTGATTTGGCTTTGGATTTTTTTTCTTCAAACAACCAACCAATATATATTTAGTCTTGTGTTTTCTAGAAGGTTTAAACTCTCACTTTATAACTCATATATAGTGTATAGATAATAAACTGTTAAAAAAAAAGTAAAAAGCAATGTTTTGAAAACCGAACCGGACCGGTCGGACCGGGAACCGGGACCTCCACCGGTCCGGTTACATACTCTGAGACCGTTTGCTGGTTGAACCGGGCGGTTCAACCGGTTCAGCGGTCGAACCGCGAACCGGGTAGTTTAATTTTTTTTTTTTTTTTTAAATTTTACTATTTTTATATCTTTTTTATCCTATAGTCCTCCTACTTACTTCTATTTACAATTTTAACTCAATTTGGCTCTTTCCTTTTAACTTATACGCTGCCACAAGTCCTTCAAAACCCTAATCAAAATTAAAATTGAAGATTCAAAAGAATTAAAATTCATACAGACCTACAACCCTCGTCCTTGACTCAAAATTGTTTAAATGGTTGTATATGTAGTATTTGGAATTTTTATATTTTTCTATATATTTTTATGAATATTTATATTATTTATTACGTCATCCGGTTCTTGAATCCGGTCCGACCGGTCCGACTAGTGAACCTCTAAGACGGCCGGTTCGTTGTCCGGTCCGGTTCTGAAAACATTGGTAAAAAGGTTTGATTATCCTTGAGCGTGATTAGCAGTCACTATAAAAAATGTAAAAACTTTTTAATTAGCCGCCTACACAACAGGGTGCAGACGCATTTAACCTAGCCATTAATAGTGAAAGTAAAGTGACATATAACGCACTTAACCTAGTCATCAACAGTTGAGTCTACTAAGATCACTTTTGTGTACAACCATAAACTTGTATTAAACGACATCAATAAGTAATTTTAAGTACGGAAAGGCTTCTAACCCAGTGGTATCTGGGTGTATACATAATAGTGTCCCTCCTCATAAGGTTGAGGGTTCAAATGTAAACGAGCCAAGCTGGCTCATGAGCTAGTTAAGAATGGCTCGCTAAAAGTTTGAATCAAGCCAAACTTAAACGAGCTTAAGCCTAAAACTAAGCTTGTTTAATAAACAAGCCCGAGCTCAAGTTGGCTCGCGAGCTAAACGAGCATATTTATTATTATATATTTTTATTTAATATATTAACTATATATTTATAAAATAATAATTAGTATATATAAAATTATGATAAAAATAACAAAAAAAATATATATTATGTTATATAAAAGTTATTATAAAAAAACGTAAAAATAATTATATATATATATATATATTACTTTTAAATAATAAACGAGTCAAGCCGGAGTCGAGCCCGAGTTTGAAAAACTACTCACGAGCCAAACCTGAGCTTTAGAAATAGAGCTCGAAACGAGCCGGGCTCGAGCATTATGTAAGTTAAATGAGCCAAGCTCGAGCCTAGTCGATCTCGGGCTCGGCTCGTTTACACCCCTATTCGAATCTAATTGTGGATGGTGGTGTAAATCTAAAAGTTGAATTATATGGGTGTGTGTTTGTGTTTCTAAAAAGAAAATAAATAATTTTAAGTATAATAATAAAACCTTTATCGTTTTAATTAGTTGGTCTTCATTCGATAAGAAGAAATGATTTCGATCGGTTCTTAAAAGTTACATTTAAGGATCTCGTTTTTGAACCCAAGATAAATGGTTAAACAAGTTAATCCGGTGAATTGATGACCAAAATGTGGTACAACTTTTGAGCGAACTATTTTATATGACCAGAATTCATAGATCAAAATGGATTTTAGTTAAAATGCAAAGTGTAAACTCATATAAACAGATCTCAAATAGTCTGACTTGAAGATGATGAAGTTTTAATTTAAACTTGGATGATATTAGTATTTGTGACAGCGGGTCATTTGTTAGTAAACTTTAGATGTTAGCTAGTTTAGAATAGATTGCATTACAAAGGTAACGTTATGAAATAGTCGATGTGGAACACACCTAGGGCAGGCATTGCAAAGAATGGCGCGCATACATTAACTATGATAAAAGTTCTGATTACCGCATGCTAATTGTTTGAAACTACGTAAACCCACGTGTTAGGGTAGAGACGTTGATATTACTTGAAACTTTATATTAAAACAATGAAATCGTCACGTAAACTCCGTGTTGCGGCTAGTGCGTTGATAAGATTCTTTTACAATCCATCATTATTCACAAACATCATTTCATTTCTACATAACCACTTTTACATTGATTTTTATAATCAAATTATTTATTATAATAAATTATTTATTTATTATATCACATTATTTTAAAAAAATAAATTGTATTTAAAGATTATGAAATTAGATGGAAATTCTAAAATATTAAATATATTACATAAGTTAAAAGTTAGAAAAATTAAATATTACAAAATCATCAAAGGGATATCTATTTCTTCTTGCCATATTTTCCCCTAATTATGGCACAATGTTCTTTATGAAATTCAAAAGTTTCAGGATCCATTTGGCTTGTATCTTTATACAGGATATCCATTTCAAGTTTTTTCTCCTTCAACTCAAGCACTTGTGCCATTTTGGCATTGAATTGCTCTATTATATCTACCTTTTTATGAAACATATTATCAAGTTTACTAGTAACATCTACGCCATTTGATGAGTTGTTGGCCTTAGCCGTTTTTGTATCCGTGGGACGAGACAATTCATCAACATCAACTTCATAATCGTCTAATGACAGAGGAGTATCAACTACATTCTCGTTGAGGTTGACATAGGTGTTAGCATTCGTAGAAGTGGTTTGCTCACCTGAAGTAGAGGTCTTGATTAACTCCGGCTTTTGGGTTTGATGGATGTTTGTTTCTTGCTTCCATTTGGGCTCGTCTTTGACTACATTCCACACATGTTCATATAAGAAATGTGTGCCGTGATCTTCAATATATGTTTCACGAGCATGCGTCTTCAATTGGTCATCAGACCAACCGCTTCTCTTCTGTCCTCTCAGTCGTATTATGATGTCGTTGAATAAGTTCACAGGCTTTTTTATCATGTGCCAATGTGATCTTAGGTTGTCAGCCGTTCTTACGGCAGTAGAACTTTGTCCCTTTATGTAATATGCATGGACTCTCTTCCAAAAATCTGTGACCTTCTGGGCGTTCTTGAAAACGCAGGCATTGTATACATGTAGGTACCCCTTAGTAAGAAGTTCATCGTCCGCAATAGTCCAAGACTGTCTTTTAACAATAGAGGGCGCAACTGATTTTCGCTTCCTCTTTCTAGAAGTGGTCTTCAGCTGTGGAGACGAAGGTTCATCCACACTGTCAAAAGTTATAAAAGTTCATAAACTTTTCCATATTTCAAGTTAGGAGTATCCACATATCCATCTATTGAGAATGCAAATCTCGAACTAATCTATGTTAATATCACTTAGCAAGTTTGACGCTGTCAGTTGTAAACCACTCTCCAAAAACAATAATGGATGAATATCCATTTCATTAGAATAAAATGGCAACTCTGCCTTTTTGAAAATAAGTTCTGAAAAAAATTAGAAGTCCCCCGCTCACCATCATTAATTTCACAAGAAATTAACAATGGTGTTATTTGGTGGTGGTGGGGGTGGGGGTGGGACACTAGCTGCTATGGGAGAGAGTTAAGAGATGATTTACGAGAGACAAGAGTATGCAAGATTCTTTTCCTCGGTTAGCTCTTCAGCTGTCAAGTCTAGCTTCTTCCTTGAGAACTCATCAATGGAAAGACCTGAGATTTCACTGGTTAATAATTAGTTATAGTTATTACTAACACAATTCAAATTTCAATAAAATAAACTAATAGCATCGAACATGGTTAAGAACATGCAAACAGTTTTATCATTTACGCTATGTTCTAGAGTCATAACGAAAGAAGCAAAATTCTAATTATTTGTTTATTTTTTTGTGTTTTCCATGTTGAAAACCAAAGAAGGGGAGGAAAATTGATAGGTTAAACACATTGAATATTCTCAGGTTGAGGAAAGAAAAACTGAATTTTTTAACAATCATGTCATTATGATGTAAACAGCTGAGAACTTTAAAATTTATAAATAGTGGCATTTTTGTAATTACAAAAACTTACTGTTGATTTCAAGGTATATAGTTATTCACAACCAAAAAAATTTACAAAAAAAAATGTCGAAGCAGAGATTATACAACTGGGAATATGGAAAAGTTCTCTCCTTGAACTATTGTCCATTCTCCATTGCGACAAGTGACCGGGAAGGAGTAGATAAGCCCGGCTGGAACGGTGCCCATTGAAACCCAAGTCCCCTATAATTTGCATCAAAATGTCAAAAAGGTAAAAAAAAAAAAAGAAGAAGAACCACGAATGAAATCAACAGAAAGTTACAAGAGAATAACACTAACCTCTGGAGTTCCACAGACCCAATCGCGAATATGGTCACAAGCAGAGCTTGCAGCAGAGAGGGCACTAGAAAGCTTCCTAGCCTTTATGATTGCAGCACCACGTTGTTGAACGGTGCTAATGAATCCAGATTTCAA
This sequence comes from Smallanthus sonchifolius, assembly GCA_023525975.1. Lineage (NCBI taxonomy): Eukaryota > Viridiplantae > Streptophyta > Magnoliopsida > Asterales > Asteraceae > Smallanthus > Smallanthus sonchifolius. Next base: position 2,943,704 of record CM042042.1, read on the forward strand.
CCTTAAAACACAATAGTTAGAGATACAAGTACATGAAGAATTTAATTAAAAAAAAAGAGCACCCTTTTAGGATGGCTTTCATACCATTCATCATCTTTTACGAGCTCTGGGACAGACTTCTCACCAGCTGGTGTGGTAACAGTTGCATGGGTGACATCAGGGTACTGAGTTGATGAGTGGTTACCCCAGATAATTACATTTTTGACATCTGATACTTGAACATTCAGTTTCTCTGAGATTTGTCCAAGAGCCCTGTTATGGTCTAGCCTAGTTAAACAAGTAATGTTTTTCTCAGGGATGGATGGTGCATATTCCTTCAAGATCAAAGCATTGGTGTTTGCAGGATTAGCAACAACCAAAACCTGGAGGCAGCAACAAGTCAAACTTATTAGCTATCATTGTGATGAAAGAAAACATTAGACTTCTGTTTGAACATACAAAACACATAGGGAACAAATCAAGCTACTACCATCTGGTTTCCATTTTTGCATACCAATTTTTTATTTCTAAGGAAAATAGTGCCCATTATCATATATTTTTTTTCTTGCACCCTATAAGTAGGCCCCGCGAAATGAGAACATTATTTGTTGATTCAGCATTTCATAAGTCTTTTGGAATATCATTGTTCTATTAAACAACAAAATAGAACAGTGGCATTACATGTTTTAACTTTTGTGGTATATCACATTTTAAGAAACAGTGATATTCCACAAGAAACATGCAACTGTATAGAAGAGTAAAGCATGTGTTGGTTCAGCATTTCGCAAGTCCTATGGAATATCACATTTTAAGAAGCACGCAGTCACAAAGAGTAGTAAACCCAATTTTTATGTAATCCCTTAGAAGATAAAGGGTAAATGTAGTTGAACCAAGTATGATATTAAACACCAACAGGGAGTGAGCTATTAGAATAAGCAAAAAACAGTTCAGATCATGCATGGAATTTGATCCGTTCACAGCGATCACCACATCAACTTTGGAGTTTGGTCACCAACCATAGCATAGAACAAGATTAATGAGAACACAAATAAGTCGCTGTTGTTCTCAAAAGGATATGCTCCAATGTTATCTATTATTCTATAATGTAAAATCCCAATCATTTCAGAATTTTGATAACATATTTTCATATTCACCAAAACATAATGCAAGTTGATAACAGTTGACTTTTATCTATTGATCATGATATGTAGATCAACATCATTGGATAACATCACACAACGTAAATTTTACCTTGCAGTTTGCTGCAGCATGCTTCTCAAGAGCAGAAGCTTGGGACTTGTAAATTGAAACATTCTTGGACATCACGTCTTTTCTTTCCATTCCTTCTTTCCTGGGAAACCCACCCACCATGACTGCTACATTCACACCAGTGCAAGCCTCAACAACATCGGTGGTGGCAATAACACCTGATATAAGGATTTAAGTACACTTTGTATACAAGAAAGATAACTCACAGCTTCAGAGACGAACCATAAACAACAAAATAATTCAACTATATGAAGACCTTTAAGAAGAGGAAATGCAGCATCCACCAACTCCATTTTAACTCCATTCAAAGCCTCTGCAGCTGGTGGAATATCAAGCATGTGCAAGATCACTGGCTGGTCAGGACCCAACATGATTCCTCTAGCAATCATGGGCACAAGAGCATATCCAATTTGCCCTGTGAGAAAAACAGAGCTCAATCAAAACCTCACTGTAAGCCTAGAAAAAAATCACTTCTAAACAACCACAGGTCCATTGAATTCTAAGTACAGCGTATCTGAATAAGCAAACATAGTTACACTAGATCTTTTTCCAAAACAAAGGAATCTTAAATATATTGCATAGATATTCAATGTGCAACCACGGTTTCCTTTCTATGTTGTTCTAGTATAACTCAATCACAGAGTCCCATAGCAGAAGCTCAAATGGACTGGCAGACTAATATCAATGAACCAGTAATCCAGATGTCATCCAGCTAAATAAACCAAACCTAAAAAGTCAGAAAGCAATAACCGAAATACCTATCATGTGATCTTTACAAGAATTCAATAGTCATTCAGGTTGTAAGCTACACCAAAATTACATCCACATAAAAGTTTATAATACGATAGTGCTGGCAAAACAGGTCTAAACGTGTTAAAAACTTAAACGGGTCAGACATGACACGACACGATTAACACGGGTGCTAAATACGAACACGACACGATTAACTAATCATGTCATTTTCTTCAAACACGAACATTTTTGTAAACATGTTACACGACATGACTTGTTTAACACGATTAACATCACCTATTTAGTGACCCGACGCGATACAGCCTGGCACGACCCGGAACATTTAATACAGTTAACAAATAACAAGATAAAATGAAGATCACCAAAAATTAAAATCTATAACATTAATATCCTCAAGAACAACACATATAAATATGTATATTTTAATAAAAATAAAAAATATAAATAGGTATAATCGGTCTAAATAGGTTAAACAGGTCAAGACCAGCTGTCTTAAATCTAAATAGGTTAAACAGGTCAAGACTCAAGACCTGCCGACTTAAACGTGTTGACCTGTTTATGACACGAAACCTCTTAAGCTCAAACTCAAACTTGTTAAACTCCGTGTCGTGTTGTGTCAGAAATTTCCGGTCTTACAATAGTCTAAAACCTTAGTTTACCGTGACCAAAAACATTCCTGAAAAGAACCACACAAACTTACGAATTTCCTCAAAATAGAGTCAAATTAAACAAAAATAGGTCAAATCTAACTCAGATCGAAGCTAAAACAGGTAACACACACTAATGTGCCTTCCGTGTGTCCGTAAGGCAACACTTGATTTATAACCAATTAGATAAGGTGCCAGTAAAGGTAACTAGAGTAGATAACTTGAATCAATAACAGGCGTATATTAAAAAAAACTTAAAGATAATTGATCAGATCCATACACAATTTCATTTCTGTCCAAAAACGGAGACTACGATCATACCTGCGGCACCAGTAACAAGAACACGAACTGGATCCTTCGCCATTGCTGAAGATCTGAAGAGAGAAACGAGAATTGGATTACGTGAATCGATGAAAACAGTGAAAGGGGAAGCTGAAAGCTGAAAGTAACAGTATAATGATGTGCCGATGAGAGTGTTGAGGAGATTCGATATCATACGACGACGTTTGGGGATGTGATTGTGTAATCTGTTTTGACATCTGGGCCACGTCAGACAGTCTTACGGGTCGCACACTTGGTATGTTTTAATCGAAATTTATTTCAAAGATTAAAATAATCAAAACGTAAAATTAAAAAAAGTCTAGAAAAAATACTCCTGAAAATAACTAAAAGAAATTAATAAAAATAATAATAATTTAGTTTTGATATCTTGAATAAAAGGTTTTATAGGACACAAAATGATAAAAAGAGGATAAGTTGTTATTAATTCTATTTTTCTTTGAATATAATATAACTTGTTATATTGAATGTAAATAATATTGTGAATTTAAACAATGACTTTTCAGTTCTCATACTCTCAAACAGTGGCGGATCTAGGAAAAAAATCCAGGGGTATCTAAAATTTCGTTAAGAAGTATCTGGATAAATAAAACGGTAAAAAAAAATTCCCGCTTATCTTAAATCCAAGGGTATCTAAAATTTCGTTCAGGGGTATCAGGTATCCCTCGCCTCTTCATAGATCCGCCCCTGCTCTCAAACATCTCATCCTTGCAACCAATGATCAATCTTTCTACCTGCACCAGACCATTTGCATACCAAAATTAACTTGGGATTTTCTAGCTTTAGAAACATGAACAAGTTTAATTGTGTGTCGGGGGTTAAAGACAAAGTACACAACTGGACGTTAAACTGTTCCGATAAAGGAAGGAATACGATTTTCTTCTAGTCCATCGCCGAAATGGCTTATCTTAACTTCATTGCTCAATTATTATATAAAACATTTTCAACTTGTACTAGTTTTAGTCACCTAAATTTATTTAGTTTTGTGAACACTGCTTTGTATTCAAAGAGCTTTTGTAAGGGTAAAGGTTTAAATGATTTTAAGCAAGGTGTGGGTTTTGAGCAAATAATGATTGGACACGTTGCATAGTTTATAAAAAAGAGATTTGATATAGTTTTGAAAATCCACATGATGTCTTGCAAATCTATGATTAACAAAGCAAATAATATTATATCCCTATTTGGGACGAACGCATAGTTGACAGAGTGGTTGTACAACATTCTCATAGTTAAGTGGTGATGATCAATTAGAGGTTAATGTGACCTCCGCATAGTTAGCATATTGCGGCGCTTTGATAGGAATTGTAGTGACAACTTGATTATGGTGCATAGAAATATATGCATATTATGGATGTTTCTTGAAAAACGTTTCACGAATAATTTTACCTCCATAGTGACGTATGAGATCGTTGTGAAACGTAGAACTTACCAATATTAGCCGACACACTTCAACATGCAAATTAGAGAAAACACATAGATTCTTGTAGCAATAGAAAGGAGAAGACATAGTATGGGCATCAAGGTGGACTATCTGTTGCAACAAAGACTAGTATAGTTTTATTTTTAAAGTATTTAGGGCTAGTATAGTATTGAAGTTATAAAGTTTTTAATAGTCTAAATCAGCTTGTACTAAACTTAGCTTGTTTAACGAAAAGTCTAACTCAACATGTAGCACGTCCCAGGGCTAAGCCCGGGATTGAGGCGCTACATATCTGCAACTGTCATTTAGGCATGTGACGTTCAAATCGGCTTGAAGTATTGATTATGACATATATTTGAACTTATCGCTAGTGTGGAAATATACACATCAGTGGACATTGATTATATTATCATTATTGTTATTATACTATTATTAATATTTAAAATTAATAAAATATTATTTCGAATTAAAAAAAAAAGAGTAATAAAAACTCCCGCTCTCTCCAAATCTCCGATCTCTTCCCGCTAGTTTTCTGATAATTCATAATCCCCAATTCCCCATGTCGTTTCTTCATCTTCTTCCACGCAGCATCGTCTCACTTCTTCTTCCAGACGAACTCACAGAGGTGAATTCTAAACTGTAAGTTAAATGGTTGCTTGATCATCGTTGCGGTTGTTTTTACTTCCCCTCTGTTCGTCTTCTTCTTTCCTTATGAATTCAAACTTCAAACCCTAGTTTTTATCATTATTAAGAAACATGTAAACAAACATTCAGCAAATGGAAACCAGCTTACTTTGATATTTTGTTCTATGATAGGAATGATTAGATTGAAGCAATAATTTGCAATTTTGAGATTCACAATTTGATAAATGAAAACAGTATGCTAGCAATCACTCCCTAGTGTTGTGCTCTTGGTAGGATCCCTATTTTCATACCTCATCCCTAAATTTGGAGGAAAACTGTAGGAGTTCCCTAAATACAGGACTCACTATTCATTCCCTGTTTATTTTTTATGTTTCTTGTGGGTGGTTGTGACTTGTGAATGGAATAACAAGTTTTAGGGATAGATATGGGGATTGATATGTGAGAGGTTTTAAAAAATCTTTAAATTTTTAGGAATAAATGTGTTTTTTAGTTAAATTATAGGGATAGAGATGATGAAGCTACCGGGAATGCTTGTTACTTTTGATTCATAACTTTTACTTGGTGTTACACTGTGTAAGATTTGTTTCTACATTAGAAACTAGAGATATAAGTAGTTGAAAGTTTTGCTACAAGAATTAAAAAGATGAAAGATGAAAATGGGATATTTTGAGACATTTATAAAGTAAAAGATTAATAAACTTGGGTTTTCCTTTAACAAGTTAGATTATAGAAGCCAATGTTTGACTATCCCACTTGGTAGAGGCTCTTGCCTCTTAAATGGGAGGTCGTGGGTTCAAACCCATGCATGCGGTTAATTATTTGGTGTAATTTGGGAGTAGGGTAGATTTGTCGTTCAAAAAATAAAAGGATAAAAAAAAAGTTTGAACTTATTGGCTACTTTGTAGAAGTTCTAAATCAACATGTCTTGTTGCTGTTCTTTATTTTCCTTTCATTTTCCTCCAAATTATTTATCCTGCTACCTTATAGGGTGATATTATTCAGTTATTATTAATTTAAGCTTTCATTGTTTCATTACCTACTTTACTGATGGAGTGATGGTGCATTAAAACAATTCAGGCTCTTTAAAGGCAGCACATCAAAGGGTTGCAGAGTATAAACACCCATATCTAGATTTGTAGATTGAGCAGAGAGGTGGGCAGATGGATTTGATAAATGATGGATCAAGTATTATTACAGAAGAAGATAGAATAAGCAATTTGCCAGATGATATCACTTATCACAATTTGCCAGATGATATCACTTATCACAATGAAAGAGAGTGTTCAGACAAGTATATTGTCTCGAAAATGGAGGCATATTTGGACTTTAATGCCCCGATTGAACTTAAATAGTGACATGTTCTGTAGTTTGTCGTTCAAAAAATAAAAGGATAAAAAAAAAGTTTGAACTTATTGGCTACTTTGTAGAAGTTCTAAATCAACATGTCTTGTTGCTGTTCTTTATTTTCCTTTCATTTTCCTCCAAATTATTTATCCTGCTACCTTATAGGGTGATATTATTCAGTTATTATTAATTTAAGCTTTCATTGTTTCATTACCTACTTTACTGATGGAGTGATGGTGCATTAAAACAATTCAGGCTCTTTAAAGGCAGCACATCAAAGGGTTGCAGAGTATAAACACCCATATCTAGATTTGTAGATTGAGCAGAGAGGTGGGCAGATGGATTTGATAAATGATGGATCAAGTATTATTACAGAAGAAGATAGAATAAGCAATTTGCCAGATGATATCACTTATCGCAATTTGCCAGATGATATCACTTATCACAATTTGCCAGATGATATCACTTATCACAATGAAAGAGTGTTCAGACAAGTATATTGTCTTGAAAATGGAGGCATATTTGGACTTTAATGCCCCGATTGAACTTAAATAGTGACATGTTCTGTAGTTTGCGTAGGTTTGGCAAATTTGTGGTGCATGCACTATATCACCGCAACAACCTTGCAGAAGTTTCTGCAGTCAAACTCAAATTCAGAGGATCTACCACACGGTTTTTTGTTGAAGATATTGTAAACTATGCGTACTTGCATAATCTGAGGCAACTGACTATCAGCGGGAACCAGCAAGAGCTCCCACAATGTCTTTTCAGTTCTCACACTCTCAAACATCTCACCCTAATTAATCGAACTTTCTCTAGCTGGAATAGCTGCACACCAAACTCTGCTTGGGATTTTCCAGCTTTAGAAACTCTGAATTTGACATGTATGCGATTGGGTGACGGTAGTGAGAAAAACCTCAACCTTTTCTCCAAATGTGTGAACTTAAAGGACATCACTTTACATAAGTGTTCTATGAAAGGCTTGGAGGTTTTTAATGTTTGTGTTCCACATCTTTCTAATTTCACAATTACAGAAAATACTGTACTACCAAAGGTTTTTAACATGGTTGCCCCTCAACTTGAGACTGTGACAGCATCAGCATCAGTCTCTATTTGCTCTGAAGGATTGGCTGCATGCTCTAATTTTCTGCATTTATCCACTGCGGGCTTCAATGCTCTAGAGAAAGTGAATATCTCCTTGTCGAATAGCAGATTGAAAAAGGAAAGACACGTTCCTAGTCTACTTGAGTTGTTCCGGACACTTCGTACTGTTAAATTTCTGATCCTTGATGTGGACGTCATTGAGGTATACAATATTTAAGGTTTCTTACATGTTATTTTACTGCTATTGTTTTGAATAATGATTATGTAGTGTAGATCAACTATCTTCTGTTCTATTCCAACAAGGGACACCGGTGTCCATGTATTTTTAAGCTTTTGGCAAGCCTGTTGTTTATGTGTTTATGTACCAAGAGTCTCTCATCATGCTTGGATCAACTCTCCCATGAACCTTGTCCATTCGATAACTTGAAGTGTTTGAAGATAAATACAACACTAATGAACCCAAGGGACCGTATACCAAATGCCACTTTCATCATGGATTTACCTCAGGTATTTTACATGACCGCGTGCGCTATGTATTTGCCGTCATATTCATGTTAAACACTTCCTGCTTGACAACATTACCCCCTCAAACTCGAGCTTGTATATCACAAGTCACAACACAAAATCAGTCTAAATATTTCGGTGAATTCATCTTCAAAACCTTCCGAATTTAAAACTAAAATCACCTTCAATACCCAAGATATTTTGGTGACCCGACTCAATTTGGAAAAAAAATCGGTTACCCAACCTGATAAAAAACCCTTTTCATGTCGGATAGAATATGTTTCTGCAACTTATTGTTTCTGTTTGTCTTTTCACTGTTCTGTAACTTACTGGTTTTGTATGTGTTTTCTCTTTTAGCTTGCTTCAATCTACCAGACATGTATAATTTGTTAGATTTGTTTTTCACTTTTAGTTTGCTGCAAGCTACCAAACTGCGTAATTCGGCGCCAGATATGTTCTTTCACATTTTGTTTGCTTCAATCTGCTAGATATGTACGAATTTTTGGTATTGGTTGGATGATTTTATTTTAGTTTTTTATATATTTGTGTGATATTAGTTTTCACTTTGTTCTATAATCACAACAGTAGTGAATACATAGGGACATAGAAAGATAATCCTTTCATAATCAACCTACTTTTATTGAAGGTGCCACAGAAGAGATCATTACAGTAGGTACATATTGACACAGTGACTAAGAAAGCTGCAAGGTTGGAGGCAGAAGAAACGCAACCAGTGACAATGATCGAAGAGAAGAGAACGCTGGAGGCAAAAGTACATAGTCATGATCAAGTTATTGCACAACAGAAGGCAAAAATCCGAATGCAAGATCAAGCTATTGCACAACAGAAGGCAAAAGCACCAGGGCAGTTTCAAGTTAATGGAAAGCAGATAGCCAAAATACGTATGCAAGATCAAGTTATTGAACAACAGAGAGCAAAAATACAAGTGCAATTTCAAGTTAACAGGGTCAACTTGTTGCAAAGCAGAGGACAATGTTTATTGCTAAGTACAAGACAATCTTTAAGGAAAAAATACAAAAGCGTGATCAAATTATTGCAAGGGTCAACTTGTTGCAAAGCAGAGGACAATGTTTAAGGCAAAAATGCAAACGCAAGATCAGTTTATTGCAAAGCTGAAGAACATGCTGGTGGCACAGAATTTGCAGCATGGGAAGTTGATATTACAGATCATTAACTGCAAAATGGCAGAATTGAAAGTGCATGTTGAGAGTGGGAATCCAGACTATGAAATTATCCGTTCAGTGGGGCGTGACATAAAATCAGCCATGGATTTGATACCATGTAACTTAAGGGTAAATGTGGAGGCAGAGTTTTCTTCTCAGTATTAAGTGTTGAAAAGTCGTTGTTTGACCCGCATTGATGCTAGCCAATGGACAAGGATTGAAACTGGGCTAGGGAATATAAAGCATTCTGAGAGGTTTCACTCCAATCACAGTCACAGTCAGTCACATGTTCATGCGGTTGAACTTTCTGCAGCACCAAGACCATCTCCAGCTAATGTAAGCTTTCCATTTACCTTGCAACCATGCTTATATATCTATGATCCAAGTTGTAAGACTAATAAAATATGCACTCAGCGTGAGTAATTTAATATGCATGGTACATAACACAAATTTTCATATGCTTAACTATTTTTTACAGATTTGAGTTGAGGAGGCAATTTCTCTCCATTTGGGAAACAATGAACATGGACTAAACATTGCTTAATAGTTTTCTACAAAAGAGTTGAATCAATAATAGTTTTTGCAATCATAAATAATACACTAATACTTTGCGAAATTAAACGAAAAATGTTAGGGGTGTCAAGCCAACCAATCGGTCAGAGGTAGGAGGTGTTTGTTTCGGATTTGGTTAGCCTCTTAATGGTTCATTCAGCTTCTTAATGGTTCATTCTGCTTCATAATGGTTCAGCTCAAAAACCATGCTAAACCATTAAGTGGTCTTAATGGTTCAGCACTTAATGGTTTAGATTTTGCCAAACAGCCCCTAAGAGGTCACTACTTGATCCACAAAATCAACCTCTTGCAAACTTGAGTTGCTAGGTTGCATTAAATTAGTCATTTTTTTCTGAAATTTTTTCTTGATTAGTAACAGTATATGCTTGTTTTCTAACTGCTACATTGGCAGATGACCGCATCCTCAAGAGTTGTGTCGTCAGGAAGCAACAAGGTGGTTCAACCTTAACAAAGCTCTCGCGTGTAGTTTTGACTATGCTATCATGCATGTGTGCTTTGCTTTTGTAATTTCTCCCAATTACTTGTGGGTTGAAGTAAATGTTTGTTTTCTTCAGATTTGAACTTCAGTTTGATGTGTAGGCTTGCTTTGGTTGTATTTTGTGCTGGTTACACTATAACCTTTGCAACTATAACATGGTAGCATTTTGGGAACATTTGATCTGTTAGTTATGTTTTAATTGTGATCTGCCTTTTATGGAGGTACAGTGTTCAAATGCAGGGGTATGATGTGATATTGACATGTATTTCTTACATTTAAAGGTGTGCGTTTTGTTACGTTTGACCCTTTAGCACCGAAAAGTTCACTTCCCCTTCAAATATCTTTTATTTTGTTCATAGATGTTTTAAATGATTTTTGTTGCATTTGACTCTAAACTTTACATGTATAATAAATACCCTACTAAAGATTGTTTCTATTAATTACAATATGACCCCTATACTTAGACTTACATGGATTAAAGAATTACATTTCAATATTTAGATATTTAAAATCTGAAAAATATTAGCAAAATTAAATGGAAGAGTATAAAACTTTAAAAGAAAAAAAAACCAGCCGCAAAATAGTTGCAACAACTCGGTCACAATTCTAAACGTAACAAGTTGGTCGCAAAGCGGTCACAAAAGTCCAGTAACAACAAGATGGAAAAATGAACTTATTTAATTCAATTGATTTAAACTAACTTACCAAATACAAAATGTATATACTAGTGGGGTTAATTATTAAACTTGCTCAACAAAAGTAAGTGTCATAATGTTACCTCAATAACTAAAGCAGTAGGGCCGATTCGAAGTACGGAGGGTGTTCTTGTGGTCGGAGACGTGTGGCCTAAAAGGCGTAGCCGCCACGGTAGATGAAAGAGAGTGAGGTGATCGAGGAGAGGGTAGCTGTGAAGATGTCTAGGACCTGACCTAGGTTATATATTGAGTGAGGGAGGATGTGTTGAAATTTATCGCTTGGCGAAATTGCCAAGATGTTGGGTACCGAGGCCATTAGTATGCTACGAGAGGGTAACCACTAACGGTCACAACCAACATCTGGTTTTTTCTTTTCCTAGCTGGTTTTTTTTATTCATTTACTAGGTTAGAAACCGGTGTATTACCATATACCAATAAATTTAATTTCACAATTAAATTTAAATGCACAACTATAAGTTACTCATAATCAACATTTAATTAGTTATTCAATAAATTAATATATAATAATAACTGAATGTAAATATTAATTTATTATTATTATTATAGTCTTAACTAATATACCAAAAATGACCAAGAGATTCTCTCGAGAAGATGTAAAAGGATAAACATGCATCCAAAATGGTACAAGCAACAATTGGCCGGCGATATTCAGTTGGGGGTGTAATGTCCAACTTTTCATACATATGGAATTATCACTGAAACTTAATTGAATGAATTTAATTAACTTGTACAAATAAAACTAAAATGACTGAAAATAACATATATTGATGAAATTTGATAGATTTTACCATATACAAATAAAACTTGATGAAAGTGACCCAATTTTCATATTGAAATTCTAAGAGAACGACAAAGGTTATATAACCTTTGAAACCGATCCCCCTAACTCACTTTGTATATATTCTCCACTGTGAATCATGATTTTCTATTGGCATTATGTTATGATTTTGGTGAATGAAGGTGTACCTATATCAAAAGAGCTACTTGCTGGACTTAATCCTACTTCATGGGAAGTTGAGTTCAACCATTTACCAGTTCAGGTCAGCTAAAAATTTTCTTTTAAATGATCAATCTAGCATGTTGGTTTTGAAGGAAGATTATGTGCTCATATTTTATATTATGTTGCAATTCCCTACATTAGGCTACTGTGGGAATTTTGTATATTATATTTGTGTTAGATAGTGTTTGTATAACATCTATGGTGGGTACCTATCTTGAAATTAACCATTTAATGGGTTTATTTTTTGGTTTTAAAGTTAGACTTAACAATGTTATATTTTAAAATAATGAGCATTATTAGCACGTTTAAAATATAAAAAAAATTAAAACATTTTGGTATCAAAACGGTCGCAAATCGGTGGCAACTGAATCGGTCGCAAAACGGTCGCAACTAAAGCGGTGGCAAATCGGTAGCAAACTGAAGCGGTGGAAAATCAGTGGCAACTGAATCGGTCGCAACTAAAGCGGTGGCAAATCAGTAGCAAACTGAAACGGTGGCAAGTCGGTGGCAAACTGAAGCGGTGGCAAATCGGTGGCAACTGAATCGGTCGCAAAAAAGGTCAAAACGGTAGCAAACTGCGGCGGTCGCAAAATTAGCGACGGTTTTTGTCGTCGCAAAATGGAGTTGCAGTCGCAATTCGGTAGCAACAGGGCAATTGCGACGTGTGTTTTTCCTACCGCATTTTCGGTCACAAAACCGTCGCAAAAGAGCAATTGCGACCGTTTTGCAACCGAAAATGCAGTCGCAAATGCCCAGTTTTCTAGTAGTGTCATGATTTGCGAGGTAAAATGAGTCTTTCTGCAACGGCTCATGGATCATTGTAGTAGTTTTGGTTGTTCTAAAGTGTAGCTCTGATCTTCTGTTCTCGACGGTTCTCCTACAAATCTTAAATTGAAAACTTAGTTTCATATTTGATAAACTTCGTCGAGTTTTCTACAAACTTATATCAACTATTAGTTTAAAATGTATTGTGATCTTCATATAATCTTATCATGTGGTTTCACCAAATCCACTTGCCACATGAGCGGATTCATGTCAAAAATCCTTGAATCCTGCTACCTTAAAGAGAGCGCAGAAACCTAGAAACCATATTCATTCCAAATTTCACGTTGAACCAAAAATATTTTCCTAAATCTGTAAAAGGGAAAATCCTCAAAGTGTCATTATTTTTCTTGTCTACCAATTTGTTCGGTTAACTTATTTTTTTTCGAGAATGTCGATCCCTTCAACACTGTCGTCCGAAAATATATGAGAGGACATTTTCAGAATGTATTAGTCAAAGTCGGATTAGGATACAAGAAAAATAATAAGAACATTTTGGGGATTTTCCCTTGTAAAACAAAGAAATTCAAAAGGATTATGCATGAAGAAGATAACTTAGGGTACAAGCAACAATTTGCCTGGGATATTCTGTTGGACTTTGATGTACTTTAAATGGAAGGAAAAAGGACACATAAGTTTTTTTTTTTCATACAAATGAAATATAATTATTACTTAAACTCGAGTGACTTAAATGTATAAATAAAACTAAAAGGACTATATAGCTTTAAATAACATTGATGAAATACGTTAGATTTTGAGTTTTTTCGTATACAAATAAGACTTAAAAATGTATTTGACCCAATTTCACATCCAAATATTATAAGATAAACGGCAAAGGTCGTATGACATTGGGGACCGATCCCCCTATAACTCGCCCCTTTATAATATCATCCACTTTCAATCACTATTCGCAAGGTAAACGATTCTTTATGCAATGGCTCATTCATCATTGTAGTACTTTTGATCTTCTGTTCTATAACATGCAACTTAAATTGAAACCCTAGTTTTTTATTCTATATACTTCGTTGATAATTTTTCTGCAAATTTATATGAATTAATTATGAGTTCAAAAAATGTGTAGTCACGTTCATTATTAATCTTCTCTGGTTATATGTAACATGTAACTTTCGAAATGATGGTTGGTGTATAAGCAATTCCAGTACTAGGTTTATTTTTTTAATTTTTCTGCAAGAAAATAATCCGATTAACGAAGAGCAATACACTAGGTTGATCATTTTGTTTTGCCATGAACCCTAATATTTATTTCCAAAAGTTTAAGGTTATTTCATTATCTTTAGTAAAAGGTGAAAGAATAGTTCGATTTGTGCTTACTAGGTTGATCATTTTGTTTTGCCATGAACCCTAATATTTATTTCCAAAAGTTCAAGGTTATTTCATTATCTTTAGTAAAAGGCGAAAGAATAGTTCGCTTTGTGCTTACTACATTGCTGCATTAGTGAGAAAATTAATTGATCAGCTAGCTAGTTGTAAAAGAACATAAAACCCTCTGTAACGGTGGTGTGAAAGCCTAAGTGTGGTCCATGTGGGCACTTTCACGGGCGTGAACACCGCCCCCATGGGCGTGAATGAGGGGGGAGGGGGCGTGGGGGCATTCACGGGGAAGGGGGCAATCCTCACCAACATCCATCCAATCACAATCAAACACATAATAATTTCTTTTTCTTTTTTTTAATTAAATATTTAGTTAATTATTAAAAAATAAATACGGGGTGTGAAATCACTACACACCTTAGTGATTGTGGGCAGTGATTGCCTCTATGCTGATGTGACGCTGACGTGGCGGGGCGTGAAAGAGGGGGACGTGAAACCACTACAGATGGCCTAAAGGGCCGGGTGCCTGAAATCAGCTAACCCTTGATTAAATATGATGAATCACACAGAAAAGTTATATTGTTGCAGATTATATATACACATCACATAAGCAGATGGATCTGGTACATGATGGAGCAAGTATCATTGATCAAGAATTAGAAGAAGATAGAATAAGCAATTTGCCAGATGATATTATTCATCACATCCTATCTTTCCTTGACATGAAATATGCTGTTCAGACTAGTACACTGTCGCGGAGATGGGAGCATACTTGGACCTCATCGCGCCATCTTAACTTAAACAGTCGCACATTTCGTACACTGCCTTTGTTTTCCAAATTCGTGAAGCATGTGCTATCTAACCGACATAATCATGTACAAGTTTCAAAGGTTCACCTCACATTCACAGGAGCAGCCACCCCCTTTGTTGTTAAAAGTATTGTAAACTATGCCTATCTGCATAATGTTAAGCAACTGGACATAACATGGCTCACTAAGAAATTCCATCAGTTCCCAGAATGTCTTTTCAGTTCTCATACTCTCAAACATCTCACCCTTGTAACCAATGATCAATCTTTCTATCTACACAAGACCAGCTGCATACCAAAATTAGCTTGGGATTTTCCATCTTTAGAAACTGTGTTTTTGAGTGGTATGCATTTCGGCGATAAGGGTGATGAGAGCCTGGACCTTTTCTCCAAATGTGTGAACTTAAAGGACCTCACTTTACATAAGTGTTGCATGTATGGCTTAAAGATTTTCAATATTTATGCTTTAGAACTTTCTAACCTCACGATCACGGATGCTACCTCGTTTCCAAGTGTTTTCAATGTGGTTGCTCCGCAACTTGAGAATCTGAATGCATCGGTCAGGGGGACTATTAATCGGTATCCATTCAAGTATGATTCTCTGCAGTTGTCCACTGAGGGTTTTGATTCTCTTGAGAAGGTGAATCTTTCCTTGTCAATGCCCCATTACGAACAGAAGAGATTTGTTCCGCTGCTACTCGATTTGTTTCACAAACTCCACTGCACCAAATATCTGGTTATTAATTTGGATATCATTGAGGTATACAAATGGTATTGTCAAATACCAACTGTTATGGTTATTGCTATTTATCCTTGGCTTAGATTATCTTGATGGCTTATTTAAGTAAAAAAGGTTTCAACTTGTATCTAAGTTAATATTGATTTATAACATATAGGGGATCAAATAAAAACAAATTGAAGGAAAAGAAATTAAAAATGATTTTTTTTTTCAAACTGATGCATAACCTTTTAAACTGATCTCCCTCCAAACTTTATGATACTGATTAAGTGGGCATAAAAGTGTTCAAACTATGCATAAGTTTAAAAAGAGTCCTTTTTAACTACAACACATTTTTCTGTAGTGCCATTTAAAGATAACATTAGTGATTTTATATTAGTTGGAATTATTCTTGTTGATTTCATTCATAGTATTTAAAGAGTTTTCTTCCATTTCCCACGTACTTCTTTTGTTGTAGGTTAATAATGTTCAAACTTTTGAAGAACAACCAATTAAACTACGTACAGATAGTGTGCTATTTTGAAGTTTGTTAAGGTATTTGGATGTGTGCTAGAGGAACTGATTATAGTGACAGTTAGACTATCAATGAGTTTTTTTTTTTGGATAATCTTTATTGCTTCTGGTTACTTAGAAGTCCAATAAATCCTGGATATATAATCATTTTTACAAGCTGCAACAAAACTTTACATATTCATCCCTTTTTAATCCCAATTTGAGAAGCTTTACTCCCATATCACATGGCACCTCTCCTTTTTAAACACAATCAGCAAAACACTCAATCACCTTTCCTTTTTAGTCCATTTTTTCATATATTTATTGCATCTTATCCTTTTTGTATAATGTATGACCACGCTGAAAGTTTCTGTTTTCTTATTTCTGTGTATTTGTTTGTATATTATGTACCAAGACTCTTTCATTATGCCTGGAAGAAATCCGGCATGAACCCTGCCCACTCAATAACTTGAAGTGCTTGAAGGTAAATACGGTGACACTGAGTCAAACAGATCGCATAGCTACACTATTAACTAAAGTCAAAAACTACTTGCTTGAGAACTCTCCAAGTGTCACATTCATCATGGAATTACCTCAGGTATATTACATGACCAGATAATCTATGTATTTGCCACCATATTCTTGTTAATCATTCCTTTGTGACTTTTTGTAAACTAATTAGAAGTGAACTTTGAAATAATGGTGTATATCTCAGTCTAGTATATTATTTTGTGATTGGATCCGTTAAAAGTGGGAATTTTTTGGAGAAATGATGGACTTAGCAAAAGAAATTTGGTTTGGGGTGATTTTTGAAAACTTTTTGGTTTATAGGGACTCGGATTCTGGTTTTTCTAATTTGGGTCTGCTCACATGGCAAGTGGACTTTATGAAACTTAACGCTGAGGTGTACACAAGCAACACCAGGATAACATGGTTTCATGAAGTCCTCTTGCCATGTGAGCAAGCTCAAATCAAAAAAGTCAAGTCCGTTTGCAAGTACACGTGCATCTCACAATGCACATCTTGATTTGGTGATCCGCGAAAAGTATGGATGCCGGTGCGTCCACAAATGTGTGATATATAAAGAAAGAAAACTTTTCATCATGGACAACAAGACTGTTTATTATGAGTAATTACCTGCTTTTATTGAAGGTGACACAGAAGAGATCAAGGAAGCAGGTACAAGATGAGACAATGGCTAAGAAGGTGGCCAAGTTGAAGCCACAAAAAAAACAATAGACTTTGGCCCAAGAGAATAGAATGTTGGGGGCAAACGTAAGGCATCTCTCGATCCGCTAATAGTCACTTTAAGTCAGATGTTCATACATCTGAACGTCCTCCTTCGCCAAGACTGTCTTCATCCCTTATAAGCTTTCCATTACCTTGATTTCATGACTATAAATCTATTTGCAACTTTTACATAAGTTAAATGTACATGCACAAATTATTATCAGCACAGAAACGTCCAATGTGCTTATTACAGAACATAATTTTTCATGTGGCTGAAGTAGTGAGCAGAGGGTACATCGATGCATTTATAACATAATTAATATGCAAACGTGTATGTCACCTGCAATGACGCAAAGAATTTACTTTGCAACGCTCAAAGTCATGTTGCCTTGATATGTCAAGGTAGTCATTTTTTTCAAAAGTTTTGTTGTTTGCAACTGATATCTCCTCTTTTCTATCGTTATAGAGTCAGACACCCACATCCTCGAGACATATCTACCGTCTCATTCTCCTTCATCTTCATGGATTCTAATTCAGCTCTCAAAGTTTGCAAGCGTGCCTTCTAAACCATATATGCTCCTAGATTTAGTATCTTAATCGAATCCCACACCTCCTTCACGGTTTGGTACTGAACCACCTACATCAAGATATCTTTTGGCAATGTTTGAAAAACCATTGCCTTTGTAGTAGCCACCTTCTTTTCTTCCACTTGTGTACCTACTGCTGCAATTACCACCTCCCAAAGGCCATAAGCCCTCGAGATTTGCTCCTTAAGAATCGTCCACATGGTGTAGTTCGATTCAATCAACTGCGGACATTGAAGTGACACATTCCCCTTCTCATGTACCGGACCCAAAGCTTGGTTTGGATCTGCCATTCCTTCTTTCTTACTTTACCTTCTTTCTTCAAGATCTAGCTCTTAACTAGCTTCTTTCTTTCTTCAAAAACTGGCTATTGTTTGCCTTCTTTCTTTCTTCAAGAAACGGCTCTTGACTGCCTTTTACCTACTTTCTTCACTTACTTTCTTTAATTCATCAAGAACTGATCTTGACAACCTACTCCACGATTACACGCCTTCTTGGTTTGAGCCTAAGCTCTGATACCAATTGTTGGTATTGTAATCACATTCGAACACCCAACCCAACCCAAGAAGAAACCCAAACAAGAACATAGTAATAGATGGAAAAAAGATTGAGAATTACGTCGATGGATCGAACAAAGGAAAGACAATTCGTAAACTCAATTAATTCATAAAAAGCTGTCATGGAGCCCTATTAATAACCGAACAACCCAAAACATACTAGGACTCAACTTACTAGGAGATAACCCAATGCTTGGTATTATCTCTAACTCTGTCTAGATAAAGACATACTAATAATTAAATAAAACCTTAACTAACTTTCAAACAAATAAATAATACTCAACTTATCTACTAAATAATTAAAGACTCGTATCTTGAACTCCAAGTAAATTTCGACCACATCCAGAAGGTTTCAAGGAACATTCAATCCAACTTCAATTCAAACAGAAACTCTCGCCAACTTTTGACACCAACAAATAAACCAAAATCCAAACTTTCACATTTGACCCTTTGAATTCCAAAGGCTTCCAAAAACACCCCTTAACTTTCGTATGTGAACATAACCATTAAGTCTTTTAAAATCAAGTATATTTCATACTTAAAAATGTATCGGTAATGATTATAAACGTTAATTTAGATCGACTACCAACTTATTGATTATAAACGTTAATTTAGATCGACTACCAACTTATTGTGCCTTGATGACTAGGAATATTCCTATTCAATCCCATGGTGTCTATTTTGCGGTGATCATTATGAAACCACTGATCATATTTTTATATCGTGTGCTCTAGCCTAATCTATTTGGGATCAAATTTCGAAATAGTGGTATATTCCTCCGTTGTTTGCTTTTGGTATTAAAGATCTTTTGGATCTTCATAATTTTGTTTATTGGAGACTGTACTTTTGGGTCTAGCTTCCTGCTCACCTTTATTTAATAAAAGTTGTTTGTTGGTTTAAAAAAAAATACTTTGAATAGAAGCTTTGACTTGGTAATCATTTTCCATAGATATTGCAAATAATTCATAAACACCTAAAATAATGTAATTTGCTTTGAAAGTAGGATATTGAAGTATCTAACGGATATATTATTTTCGTAACACCCTTAATTGGAAAATCAATTATTAAAACATTTAAACGCACACAGAAGCTTTAATTCCAGAATTTTTTTTTACTCCTTCGTGTACCGCGAAAGAATTGGGAACTCCCTTCGCGTACCGCGAGGGATTCCCAATTAATCCGTCCGGCTTTCAACTCCTTCGTGTGTCGCGAAGGATTCCCCTCCTTTCGCGTACCGCGAAGACCCCCCTGTAAACAGAAAGTTTGCTTTACTTCCCAGCTTCAACACTTAGTCAAAATTTCCACATCTTCACCAATACTACATGACACCAAAAATCTCCAACACTTGGGATTTTTTACCAAACTTTCAAACATCTATTTACACAATATGTTTTAACACCAAAACATCATTTCAAGTATCATTTACACCACTTTAAAAGGATTTTCCTTAAAATCCTCAAAAACACCAAATTTTGCATACGAGAATCCTTCCACACCTTGGAATTACATCGGAGCTTTCCCTAAATAACCACATATATAAATCACCGTTAGTAATGACGATAAATATATTCAACACATATTTACACTTGTTTTCACCCCTTTCACCCATTTGCACCCGTTTGGTCAATTAATGTTCTTAACACTTGCATTTCCACTACAAGTCTCATTCTTTTCCTATTACATTCATATACCACCACCCATTCACCATTTGAAATATTCCACACTTCTAATTAGGTTCACGACCTCTTGGTGTGAGTACCACAACTCGTCTTACCCGCACTTGGAGTATTTGACTTCAAGTCCACCCTTTGAAGTATTCCACACTTCTTGTTGGGTTTACTACCTCTTGGTGCGAGTACCGCAACTCATCTTACTCGTACTTGGATTATTTGACACCAAGTTCACCTATTGAAGTATTTCTCACTTCAATCCATCATTTCACCAAAACATATTTCATTTGGTTTGACTATATACCACATAAGTCATTTATGCCACATTTACCACATTCACATAATAGTATGATTATTTATCACATAAGTCCTCCACATTCACCATATTCACATAATAGTATGACTACTTACCACATAAGTCATTTACTCCACATTCACCACATTCACATAATAGCATGACTATTTACCACATAAGTCAATTTCTCCACATTCACCACATTCACAAAATAATTTGATTATTTACCACATAAGTCAATTTAATACAATTCCACACATACTACATTCAAGCAATAACCATACACATTCACTTCAACTTATAGTATGCATACATATCACATACACCACACATTTATCAACATTACTAAGTAAGTGCAAAGGCACTTACCTTTAGAGTCGGAAGATCCCGTGCCTCCTTCTCGGTTCACAATTTGATTACCTAAACATATACACCTAGTTTAGTAATCTAACATTCATCACCAACACAATATAATTGAGTCCACAACTCAATTTTCATTTCCAACCCAAACTAACCCGTTTGGGTTATCCCCATAACCAAACACCCCCTTTCAATACAAACTCACCTACTTGATTTTTCTTTCCAATTCCTTGACACTGATTTCTCATTTAATAACTTTTATTAGGTCAATTTGGTGTTTGTTCAAGTGTCTATTACCACCTAAACACTTAATCATCACTAATTCAACAATCTAGCATCATGATCCAAACACCCCCAATTTTCACTATATGAACCCTAAGTTTTCAAAATCAAAATCAAAATCAAAGGGTTCTAGGATGTTAATCACCTCTCTTTACCTTTAGATTAGCTAGATTATCCACAATCTATCACCCATTTACCACATGCATACAAAATTTTTGGATTTCTACAAAACCCATCAACTAACACATTCATGGTGAAATCAAATGGAAGATTATCACTTACTTGATGTTAGGAGAGTGATGTGCAAGCCAAAACTCCCACAAATCAAGCTTCAAATGCACGATTTGCTTCAATTTCAATTTCTCACTTTTTCTCCTCTTTTAATGAACGACTCTTTCACCAACAAAATGGTGAATTTTGACTTCAATAAGTCAAATATGGTAGATTTGCTATATTTACAAGTTTAGCCCCTCAACTTCCATTTCACCCACTTCATTCCAAACTTGTTAAAACTAGAATAACCACATTACTAACTTGAAACTCACTTGTTTCAACTTATTTCTAAAATATTATTTTCACCATAATATTGTTTAGAAATATTTATTTATAACGAAACCCTGATTTTGGTTCGTTACAATTTTTGCTAAAGATTTATGTAGTTTTAATAAATAGATTATAAACAGGTTGTTTTAACATGTTAACCATTTAACGTGATTAGTTAAAATGATCTAATCGTGTCATAAACGGGTTAGACGGATATAACCCATTTAGATATGATTTTAGTAGTATCATAGTAGTGTCGACCCGTTTATGACCCATATTCGTTTAACTCAAACCCAAACTCGCTTAACTCCGTGTCGTGTCGTGACAATTAAACGATTCGTGTCAGGAATTGTCAGCCCTACCTGTGATAAAAGACAGTCACATTTGTTATTTTTCCGGGCTTGCATTTAATACTAAAAGTGAAGAAATTAAAAAACTTGACCACGGAAAAATTAAAAAAAAACTTGACCCCTCTCATGATCGTCGGCTCTTTGGTTCGGTCGTCTTTAATGGTGACTGCATTACCGGTATCGACCGTAACTCCACCCTTGCCCTCCACAAGGCCGTTGTGAGCTAATTCATCAAACATCTATTCGACCTCTTGAACGGTAACTATGTTAAGAACTTTTTGGGCAAACGATTATTCTTCTTCATCGAGGTTAGTCTCATCATCATCGAACCAGGGTTTTTCGTTAGGCAAAAACTCCTGATCATGGACGTCTTCATAGATCGATTCATGGAATCGGGTTGGGGATGGCCGAAAGGATGCTCCTCTTCCTAATTCAAATCGTCCCTTGCATTGTAACTCATTATCTTGATTCAGTTTTCTTAACGTGCCCCTCCCGTTGTAACTCAATATTTCATACTCGTTGGCGGAGCCGTTTGATCTTAAGATCTCGTGGGTCAGAATGGACTCTATCACTGCCTCCGTAAGCAAACCTATGAATAAAAAGTCGATCTCTTTCATGAGCGGTTATTTTATAACCAAGAGCTCTAATGCCAGATAATGCAAACTGTTAAGCACTCAAATGGCCAGATCTATGTAATTCTCAAAAGCTTCAACTCCAAGAAGTTGATAAGAATTTTTTTTTATAATTATCCTCAAAACAAATGAATATACTTAAGAACAATAAACAAACAGTCTATTCCCTACAAACTAGGGAAGGAGATAAGCATGCACTCCAATAAAAAAAGATAACCATGAAAAACAAATAAAATTAGATAAATGAAATTCAAATTTAAAACAAGATATCCATAGATCCTGCCTCACAAAATTTAAAATAAGAACATCAACTTATCAAACTTTAAATGTTCACACCTTTTAAAAAAGTAACAACTTTTTTGAAAACCTTTAAACTTAAACGTAAATATGGGCGTTGGTTGAGTTGTTTAAATAAATGGGATAATAGCACACTCAAACCTAATTAATTTTGTGTCGTGGTCGTGACTGTTAACAAACAGAGGGCAGAATTATGAAAAGGTTTCTTTGTATTTTTTAATAATTTTACAATACATGACTAATCTATTTATAATAGATTATCAAAGAAGGAAATACATTATAGATGGCAATACAGCAATGACCATAAATTTGATTTGTGAGCTGTACCATAATTTCAGGAAACTAAAACGGGAAATGATGTTGAGCTGATCCCATAAATATCTCCAAGAAATCTCCTTCTTTTCAACACTCCCCCTCAAGTTGAGTAGTGGGGTTACCAATGCTTAACTTGCTTAGACACCTATTGAAATCATTTCCATTCACAGCTTTAGTAAGGATGTCTGCAAGTTGTTCTTTTGATGGAACAAATGGAAGCTCTACTATCCCGGCCTCCAATTTTTCTTTGATAAAGTGACGGTCAACCTCCACATGTTTTGTCCGATCATGCTGGACTGGATTTTCTGAAATCTGGATTGCTGCTGTATTATCACACATAACCTTACTGGCTTCCTTTGAAGAGAAACCAATATCTGTTAATAGCTTCCGTAACCATAAGACTTCTCCTAGTCCTCGAGCTATCCCTCTGAATTCGGCTTCAGCACTTGATAATGCAACAACCTTTTGTTTCTTGCTTCTCCACGTAACAAGATTCCCTCCTACTAATGAAAAGTACCCTGACGTGGATCTCCGATTTCCCTTATCACCTGCCCAGTCTGCATCAGTGTATACTTCTACTTTTAGGTGACCGTGTGATTTAAACAAAACTCCATGACCTGTCGTGCCTTTGAGGTACTTTAGGATTCTTTGAACTGCCTCCATGTGAGCAACTTGTGGCTGATGCATAAATTGACTGACAGCTCCCACTGCATAAGCGATATCAGGTCGGGTATGAGATAGGTAAATTAATTTTCCCACAAGACGTTGGTATCTTTCTTTATCTGCTAGCTCCCCATTTGGCTCCATATGTAGTTTATGATTGACTATCATCGGAGTATCCACTGGTTTGCAATCAACAAGCCCCGTTTCAGTTAAAAGATCTAATATGTACTTCTTTTGACAAATAAAGATTCCCTGGTTAGATCTAAGAACTTCAATTCCCAGAAAATACTTAAGGTTTCCCAAGTCTTTCATCTCGAATTTTGAAAACAGCTTCCTCTTTAATTGCTTCATCTCTTCTTCGTCATCTCCAGTGATAATCATATCGTCTACATATATGATCAAGCAGGTTACCCGACCGTCTTTTTGTTTGAGGAATAGAGTATGATCAGCATTACTTTGTTTGTATCCATAGTCTCTCATCGCAAGAGTGAATTTACCAAACCAAGCTCTTGGAGACTGCTTCAGCCCATATAAGGATTTCTTTAGCAAACACACTTCTTTTCCTTTGAAATTTTCCGCAAACCCTGGAGGAGCACTCATGTAAACTTCTTCTTTTAGATCTCCATGAAGAAACGCATTCTTCACATCAAACTGGTGGAGGGGCCATCCCTTATTTGCTGCAATAGAAAAGAGGACTCTAATCGTGTCAATCTTTGCAACTGGAGAGAAGGTTTCAGAGTAGTCTATCCCATACGCCTGAGTATAGCCTTTGGCTACTAACCGAGCTTTGTACCTTTCAATAGTACCATCAGGCTTGTATTTAATCGAGAACACCCATCGACATCCAACAGTTTTCTTTCCCAGCGGAAGATCACACTTTTCCCATGTATTATTTTTCTCAAGAGACTTCATTTCTGCTTCCATGGCTTCTCTCCAGGTCTTTGTCTCCAAGGCTTCTTTTACGGTATCTGGTATTCGTTCTGCATATAGAGAAGCCACAAATGCTTTTGCATTCTTTGACAAATTCCCTACCGCTATATTGGCCATAGGGTACTTGGATCTCTTAGGTTCTCTTTCAGGAGAGTACCGTTTTGGGGGAACTCCCCTATTGATTCTGGGAGGTAGTGTGTATGTTCCTGAGGCTGCTTCAGAATTGCCATGTTGTTCTGCTTGTCCTTGAGATACAGGTTCACTAGGTATCTCCCCCTGTTCACTAGTCCCCTCCTGGTTTTCATTATTAGTAGCAGAAATCGGTTCAAGTTCAATGGTTTTAGAGTTTTGTGAATCACTTACCTGGAACATCAGATCTGGAGATTCTTGGGTAGTGGCACTGTCCGATGACGCTGGTGATTCTTCAGTGGTAGATGTATGAGGTGACTCGGTGAGTGGAACCCATCTCAACCAACTCAGTGAGTCCACATGTTCATGTTCCTTCTCCCCCTGACCACTCTGTTGGGATTCATAAAAGAATTCTGTTTCTAGAAAATCACAATTCATCGTGGTGATCATATGTTTCCTTTGAGGACTGTAGCACCGGTAGCCTTTTTGGTTAACCCCGTAGCCAAGGAATACACATTTCTCAGCACATGGGTCTAATTTGGATCGGTCAGATTTAGGAATGTGGGGAAAAACAGAACAACCAAATACCCGAGGTTGTAGAGTGAGAGGTGGAGGTATCTTTGTAAAGGTGGATAAGGTATCTAAAGGAGTTTTCAAGTTAAGGGCTCTTGTTGGTAATCGATTAAGAAGGTAAACAGATGTGGCAAGAGCTTCAGGCCAGTAAGATTTTGGAACTTTGGATTCAAGCATAATGGCCCGAGTCATTTCTAATAAGATGCGATTTTTTCGTTCCACTACACCATTCTGTTCTGAATGTTTTGGACACGTGGTTTGGTGTATCATTCCTTTGGATTCTATGAACTGTTTCATGGAGTTATTGACAAATTCTCCTCCATTATCGGATCGTAGAATCTGTATGTTGGTTTTAAATTGGGTTTGGACCATGGCATAAAATTTGGTGAATTTGTCAAAAACTTCAGATTTGTGTTTTAGAAAATACACCCATGTCATACGAGTACAATCGTCCACAAATAATAAGAAAAAACGAAAAAACTGCCCACCGTTGACTTAGGCAGGACCCCAAACATCAGAATGAACTAACGAAAAAGGTTCACTAACTTTTGTGTTACTGGGTTTAAACGATTGTCTGTGGCTTTTTGCCAGGATACAAGTTCCACAATTTAAAACGGTATTAGAAGGAAAAAATTCAGGAAAGAGGAGATGTAAATAACCCGCAGAAGGATGCCCGAGTCTTCTATGCCACAACCATGCTTCTCTGTCTTTAGTTCCATGAGCAAGCATTGCATTACTTGATCGAGTCACCTCATCCACATAGTATAAGCCTTGTCGTTCAGTGCCACGCCCAATTATCGTCCTCGTCCTGATGTCCTGTAAGATACAAAACGTAGGATACATAAGCACTGTGCAATTGAGTTCTTTTGTCACATGACTAATAGACAAGAGTTTATGTGACAATGATGGAACAAATAAGCAATTAGACAATTTAAGTGTGGGAGATATTTCCACTGTTCCTCCTCCTCTCACGTGAACCACATCACCATTAGCAGTTTGTATGTGGGATCTGTGAGGTTGTTTCTTGCTAGTAAAATCAGACGGTTCACATGTCATAGTGTCTGTCGCCCCACTATCAAAAATCCAAGGGCTATTTTGTTCTAAATGTTTTTGTGTTGCCAAATACCCTTTTCCGAGAGTATGTGGGCCCTTTTTTAACAACTTGTAAACTTGTGGACATGAAAAATTAGGATTACAAATAGAGGGGTTTGAGGGACACTCCTCACCCCCATTACCTGCTCGCCCATCTCCCCCTGTTTCAATACCTCCAAACCCTAATCCTTTAGTGGTGGCCGCCTCCTGAGTGTTGTCGGACGGGTTGCCGCCGATAGCGGCTGCCGCTTTACTCTCGAGACTGCCTTGTTTGCTGGTTCTGTTACGGCCCTCGTTCCACCACTCCGGAAACCCGACTATTTTGAAGCATTCCTCCTTTGTGTGCTTCATCATCCCACAATGACTGCATTTTAGATGAGATCTGTCCTGTCGGGGTGGAGGTCCTGTCTTCTTCCCTGGTTCTGGCCGGCGATGCCCCTTCGAGAGAAACCCTAATCCTTCCGCCTCTTTTGATTCCGTGGCCGCTAGTCCGACTGCTACCCCTTGCTGGGTTGATGTTTCTTCGGGAGCTCCTCCAAGGATGTTTTGGTGAGCAGTCTCTTTTCTAACAGCGGCATAAGCGGCTTCGGCTGTCGGAAGAGGATCCCACCGGAGGATTTCCCTCTTTATGTGGTCATATTTCCGATCCAGTGCGTTTAGGAACTGGAACAATTTCTGTTCAGCCCTAATCTTATTGTAAGTGGTGATATCATTTGCACAAGTCATGGGATTTGGATCCCTCCGGTCAATTTCTCCCCAAATCCCTTGCATCACGATCCAAAAATCTTCCAGTGATACTCCATTCTGCTTGAACTCATTAGCCTTGACATGAAGATCGAAGGTTTGTAACT
Organism: Smallanthus sonchifolius; assembly: GCA_023525975.1. NCBI lineage: Eukaryota > Viridiplantae > Streptophyta > Magnoliopsida > Asterales > Asteraceae > Smallanthus > Smallanthus sonchifolius. The sequence goes on from CM042042.1 coordinate 2,971,205, forward strand.
TGTCCTTCCCGCTGCTGTAAGTTACCACGAGAGCATCCCACAATGATTTTGTTGTGGGGAACTCGGTAAGATTACTTGCAAGTGCTGGTTCGATATTCTGGATGAGCCATGAAAAAACGATTAAATCGTTTTGTTCCCACTGCTCATATTTATCATCGGTTTTCATTGGGGGATCTGTGGTCAAATGACCCAACAGATCTTTCGATTTTCCCCCGATGGCGACTCGAATCATTCGAGCCCATAGGGCATAGTTTTAGCTATTGAGTTTAAGATTGATGGAGAGACTGTCGGATTGTTTTGGGTTTCGGGTTTGGATGGACGACATATTTTGGAGAAAGTTTGCGAATTGGGTGGCCAAATCGTTGGTGGTCATGGCCGAGTTACCGTCTGGTTCAGACATGGCAGCTCGGATGCTTGTAGATGATGAGCCTGCGATCCTAGAATCGATCACACCGCTCTGATACCGTGTTAACAAACAGAGGGCAGAATTATGAAAAGGTTTCTTTGTATTTTTTAATAATTTTACAATACATGACTAATCTATTTATAATAGATTATCAAAGAAGGAAATACATTATAGATGACAATACAGCAATGACCATAAATTTGATTTGTGAGCTGTACCATAATTTCAGGAAACTAAAACGGGAAATGATGTTGAGCTGATCCCATAAATATCTCCAAGAAATCTCCTTCTTTTCAACAGTGACAATTTATTTTTACATAAAAAATTAATAATAAATATAAATTTGTTTGGATGACCAAATTTTACTTTTCAATTTTAACTACTTAATAAATATATATTTTTTTTATTTTTTTATTTGCAAGGTAGTTACGATTACCAAATAAGCCCGCCATTTTCGGTTGAGTTTCTGTCGAGCTCCCTAAACTTCTCAATACCTTCTTCTCTCTGTCTCTCCTCCATTTCTTTTCAATATATCATTGTAGATTATTCGTTAATGTGGATCAAAATGACATCAATTTGTTTTAAAGATCTAGACAAATTGAAGGAGAATTTAAGTTGATGATTGATCAAAGAAGAAGGATTTCGATTTGATGTATCTATGAAGACTAATACGTGGATGGTTTCGAAGATAGGGTTTCAGATGGAATGGCAGATCCTGCTAGTTACCCGGACCGTGACATTGAACAGGTATCCGTTTATCTCTCACACGTGAACAAAACAATTTGTATTAGAAATTTGAATCCATTCCGAAAATGAGGTGAATTTTGGTACGGTTATAGGTGAATTTTTATAATTACGTGTCGATTTCTGTTATGTTTATGATTCGGAATGTATTTGTTTCGAATATAAATAAGCTTATTTGTCCAAGAGGCCACAATTGAGACTTATGATGCCTCACTAATGTAAAATGGCCAGCATGATTAGATTTTAAATGCGGGATGGTTTCATAACTACTTTTTGTAATTACTTTTTGTGTAAACTTGACAAAACTGAAGTGCATAAGAATTGCGGGCAAGCTAAAATTTGCATGTTACCTTACAAAACAAAGGAACTTTTATTTTGTGGCCATGAGAATCGTTAGAAAAAATCCTCGAGCCTCACCAATACCAGGATCACATAAAGCAGCTTATGCTGGCAGGTCAAGTCCTGAATCGATAAAACACACGTTATTGGCTAACTTCCAAACACATTTATTGATATAAAAAAATCTCTCTCCAAACTTGAATACAATCAGCAAACCTTGACTCGGTTTACATAGAATACTTTATTACAATCCATGATATCATACACGGTATATATATGGCTAACCTATCACGTTAGACTACTAATAGGATTTCATTTAATTAATTAAATAATAATTATCTGTAACTAATCCTAACATAATCCATTTAGGACTCTTGATAATTATCCACCATTAATCAAATATTATAGCTTGTCTTGCACTCCAAGGCTCCTTAGCCACCCCAACTCAAACGTCTCCATGTGAATGGGTCGGCCCAACTCCTAGCCGGCTTGCTAGAGTCGGGAATTAAGCCCAACAACAGGTGGCCTTCAAGGGGTTGCAGCAGAAACCCGTGGAACTTATGATGAAATCCAAGTTGCACAAATTGTTTTATGTTAGCTGTGTTTACTTTTACAATAAATGTGGTATACAATTATGTCATTGATGTTAATTGTTTTGTGCTAAAACTATGGTAGAAAACTAGAAATCATGCTTAGTTTGACAATATTCTTTCATTCTACTTTACTTGAATGAAAATTTTAAACCTGATAACTCAACTTCTGTTAGTTCCCCTAGAAATTTCCAAATAAAGCTTTGCTTTCCCCTTCTAATATGTGTAATTCATTATTATCCTTCATTTGAAGGCACTCATCACACTGAAAAGAGGTTCCCAGTTAATCAAGGTTAGCAGGAAGGGAAAGCCTAAGTATCGTTTATTCAAACTCTTCGCTGTAAGTTGCTTCAGATACTGATTTGTTGAACTGTAATGCGCTTGGTACGCATGCTTTATCAGAAACCATTCATTATTTTCATTGCATTTCCAATCACACATTGCCGAGGAAAGCATGAAACTTTTGTTAGTATAAGTCACTACCAAAAAACTGAAAAATTTGCGACAACAGATTTCATGGGAAATTTGTCAAAGTTGGCCGTTAGCGACAAGTTTTCAATAAAAACTGTTTGTTGGAAAAAACCCGTAGGAAATGTTTTTTCCGACAAAGTCCCGACTAGTTTTCCGACGAATTAGCGACGAAAGCCTTTCGTCGGTAATTTCCGACAATTATCTGACGATTATATTAAATAAAGAGGTTAACTTATTTAATAAATTTGTCGGAAAATTGTATGAAATCTCATGGTTACTTTTTTGTTTTTGTTTTGTCTGAAAGTTGTCGCTAACTTGTGAAAAATTTATTTTGTTGGTAACTTGTCGGAAACTTTTGTAGAAAATATACATGTTTTCTAGTAGTGAGTGCTGAGAATGAAAAGAAAACCACCATTGGTTATATTCTGACTGTTGGTTAATTATTCCTTCTAATGTACGTATGTCGAATCCTGAAATTTCAGGATGAAACAACTTTGATCTGGTACTCGCATGGACGGGAAAGGAGTCTGAAGTTAGCTTCAGTTATTAAGATCATCCCTGGACAAAGAACAGTTAATCAGCTATTTCGACTAATGATTTATTGATTTATTTCTTGAAAATTACCTAACTAGAAATAGCATACGCGAGCCTAACGCAAATAAAAATGTAATAAAACTATAACCGTCTAAATTTATGTACCTGCAGCTGGTTTTTAAAAGATGTCGCCAACCTGAGAAGGAGTACTTGTCTTTTTCCCTTATTTACAAAAATGGTGATAGATCCCTTGATCTGGTTAGATAACTTATCTTTCTAATTATGATTGATTATCAAACTAGCACCCTTAATTACACTTGAGAGTTTACAGAATATTACATTCAGCTTATTGTATTTACTAAGGTTGTATTATTGTAGATCTGCAAAGACAATGTTGAGGTTGAGGTATGGCTTGCAGGGTTGAGACATTTAGTTTCTCCCGCGCAAAGTGGTACCAGACGTAGTGATAGTGATCTTTCTGATGTAAGAATTTCAAATGATTGGATGCAATATTTGTTAACCTTAAATTGATTTTTTTTTTACTTTTTTGTATTACAGTTTTATGACTCTGCAAGTGAGGCAGGGCAAAGGGGGAATCCTTTTGGTGTTGCATTAGAGTGTAATTCGAGTAATTCTCGGAGCTCATTTTCTGATATTTTGCGTTCTCCGGAAAACATAAGTAGTTTTCTCAGTTCAGATGTGTCGACTGGACGTGCAAACATGCAAGTAAGAACAAGTTGTGCAGATAATTTCAGAATTAGTGTTTCAAACACACCTAGTTGTTCAGTTCAAAGTTCTGGACCCGATGATATCGATTCGTTAGGAGATGTTTACCTTTGGGGAAAAGTTAGCTGTTTTAGCGACGGAGTTGTGAACAGTTTCGCACAAAAAACTGACGTTTTAACTCCTAAACTATTGGAATCAAATGTTGTTATGGATGTCCAACAAATTGCTTGTGGTGTTGGGCATTTTTCACTTGTAACAAAACAAGGTGAAATTTTCACTTGTGGGGAGGAATCTGGTGGTAGGCTTGGTCATGGAACCGACCAAAACGTTACTCGTCCTCGCCTTGTTGAGTTCCTTTCGGTCAACAATGTTGACTATGTTGCTTGTGGTGAGTATCATACATGTGCAGTGTCTTCAACTGGTGATTTATATACATGGGGAGACGGGACACACAACGCTGGTCTTCTCGGCCATGGTACTGATGTCAGCCACTGGATACCCAAACAGGTTTCTGGTCCTTTAGAAGGAATTCAAGTTTTATCTGTTGCTTGTGGTAATTGGCATTCAGCATTGATAACTGCCGAAAAGAAGTTATTTACATTTGGTGATGGGACTTACGGTGCTTTGGGACATGGTGATCTACAGAGTGTAAAATTTCCAAAAGAGGTTACATCTTTAACTGCACTTAAAACTATTAAAGTTGTGTGTGGCGTATGGCACACTGCCGCAATTGTAGAGATCATAAACCACCAAACGAAACACTCTACATCGAAAAAACTATTCACTTGGGGGGACGGAGATAAGTACCGTTTGGGTCATGGAAATAAGCAAACTTACACAGAACCAACATGTATAGCATCTCTAATGGATCATAATTTCCATCAATTAGGATGTGGACATAGTATGACCGTCGGCCTTACAACATCCGGTCATGTGTTTACTATGGGTAGTACTGCACATGGTCAACTTGGTAACCCACAAGCCGATGGTAAATCGCCTGGTTTGGTTCAAGATAAATTAGTAGGCGAATTTGTTGAAGAAATCGCGTGTGGTGCATACCATGTTGCTGTTTTGACATCAAGAAGTGAAGTATTCACTTGGGGAAAAGGTGCAAATGGGAGATTAGGACATGGAGATATCGAAGATCGAAACACCCCAACTTTGGTTGAGTTTTTTAAAGATAGAACTGTTAAAAGTTTATCTTGTGGTGCAAGTTTTACAGCTAGTATATGCATTCATAAATGGGCAGCTGGAGTAGATCAATCAGTTTGTCAAGATTGCAGACAAGCATTTGGTTTTACTAGAAAACGACGTAACTGTTTCAACTGTGGATCTGTGTACTGTCATGGTTGTAGTTCTCGGAAGGCTCTCAGAGCAGCCCTGGCTCCAACACCGGAGAAGCCCCATCGTGTTTGTGACTCATGTTATGTAAAGCTTAAGAAAGCAGCCGAAACAGGGAACAATAATAACAGTAACATAATCAATAATAGTAATAATAATTTTTCAACTCTCAAAAGAAAGCTTAGTGGTAAGTTAGAAAGATATGGGAGGACTTCAAGGCCTTTGGTTGCGCCAATAATGGAACCGGTTAAGTACCATGAAGTGAAATCAGGAAAATATGGATCAAAATCTGATACTTGTTCAATAGTAAGAACTTCTCAAGTTCCCTCTTCTCAGAACTTAAAAGATGTTTCGTTTCCATGTTCGGTTAGTGTTCTTCAGAATGCTCCAAGATCAGGTGTAATGGCTCCACAGTTACCACCACATCAACAGCCTCCCATACCTGCTTCGCCTTACTCAAGAAAAACTAATTCCCCGTCCGCTGCTGCACCTGTCTTCTCACGGGGTGTGATTGATGGTCTCAAGAAGTCGAATGAACGGTTGAACCAAGAAGTGTCGAGATTGCAAAACCAAGTAGGAGCTCTTGTTTTACTTATATATCATTTTTGTGTTGATATACCGATCTATATGACGATAGTTATACACTATTCTTGTCAATTGGTAGGTGAAACATTGGAAGCAAAAGAGTGATAAGCAAGATTCTGATATTAGAAAACTTCAGAATGCTGCTAAACAAGCGAAGTCGTTAGCTGCAGACAAAAGTGTCAAATGTACGATTGCTGTCGATGTGTTCAAATGCATCATATCTCAGGTATTGACAATATTGCATCCAGGGGTGGCTCGACTATACAAAAAAATAATATGCCGCTTAGGGCCCCAATATTTAAGGGCCCTAATTTAAGATTTAACTTTGCTTAATTTTCAGGTTTTGATAAGGAGGATATAAAATCATTATTCTTAAGAGTGTTTTCTTTTTACTAAAAACTCACTCAAAAATTAATATGTGTAATTGTGTGCCTTTTAGAAATTGTATACAGAAAACGTGAATCATTATATTTCCATGCGTTAGGATTCTAAGCATAAAAAACTGTTATTCGATTTGGGCCCCGAAAAAGGTTGAGACGAGCCTGATTGCATCTATTTCCACTTTTTATTCCATAACTTTGCTCTATTTCTTAAAAAAAAAACTTTAGAGAATCCTAAATACAGATATCAAGAAACTATAAAGAATACATATTAGATTATGTGGTAATCACCTAGTTATTTTACTGGTTTTAATTACCAGTTAAATGAATTGATCGAAAACCTGCCTCCCGAAATCTCCAACGATGAAGCCTTCAAAGACTTGATTGATAAAGCCAACTGCTACATCAACACCCATGGAAGTGATGATCAGCCTGAAGAAAGTTCCAGTGGATTCACAAGAAAGAAATATCACAAAATCGATGAAAGTGAAGATGATGAGATCAATAAGTCAACAGAGGATGTTTATGGGGCGCAAGAGATGTCACAGAATGATGAAAATGCTTGTGTTGCTTCACAGGAGAACAATGAGTCTTCTTCTAGTAATACCACAGAAGCTGAAAGTCAGAAAGACACAAAAGGTGGCTCTGAAAGAGTGAAAGAAGTTATTGAACAATTTGACCCTGGTGTTTATGTAACCGTGCTCCAACTTTCAGACGATACCAAAGTATTCAAGCGTGTTAGATTCAGGTACTTCAACATGAGAATTCTTACTCAGCTAGTTCTTACATGCTTCTTTCTACGTATCTGCAAAAGGTGGCAATTCTGACCCATTTACTTAGTAAGGACGTATTCTTTCAGTGTACGTAGCACGTCAACAAAATGGGTAAAACTGAAGAAAATAGTTTATTTATATCTCGCTACTCTTTCTTTAATTTTATCTCCTCTCTTATATTTTTTTTTAAATAAAAATGTGCATATATACGTATAAATATACATATAGTGTATATGCATTTTGTGAAAAACTATCTGATAATTGATATCTTTCATTGCCTTTCAATATACACAACTACTCCAATATATAATACACTCAGACCTATCTAAATATGGACAGAGATTACAATATTCAAAACCCAATCATTTCCTAATTTGTTTCCTGATTCTAAGCACCTCAATTGATTCGGTGCTAATATACCCCCGCAGTCGAAGCAGGATGTTTACGGATGTTGAGACTGGTCCGGAAGTCGTCAAATAGGACAAGGGGTAAGCCTTTCGTAAAGATGTCGGCGATTTGATAGCGTGATGGAACGTGAAGTACTCTAACTTGCCCCCGTGCGACTTTTTCTCGTACGAAGTGGATATCCAACTCTATGTGTTTCGTGCGTTGATGTTGAACTGGATTGCCAGAGAGATAGATCGCACTAATGTTGTCATAATATACTAATGTGGCATGAGTGGGTGAGTGATGGAGTTCGACCAACAGATTACGTAACCAGCAAGTTTCTGAAACGACATTCGCAACGCCTCGGTATTCTGCCTCAGCGCTCGAACGGGATACTACTGATTGTCGTTTTGATGACCAAGAAAGGAGATTGTCACCCAAGTAGACACAATATCCCAAAGTTGATCTCCGTGTGTCTGGACAACCCGCCCAATCTGCATCCGTGTAGGAGATCAAGGATTGAACTAAGGACTTGGTAAGGAATAAGCCGTGAGTGAGTGTTCCCTGGACATACCGTAAGATTCTTTTAAGTGCATGCATGTGTGTAGTACGGGGTGCATGCATATGCATGCAAACTTGCTGGACGGCATAGCTTATATCTGGACGAGTGAAGGTGAGATACTGAAGGGCCCCGGCCAATTGGCGGTATTGGGTGCCACCGTCATTGAGAGGAGAACCTGAGTTGGCACTAATCTTGCATTTTGTGTCAACGGGGGTGGCTGCCGAATTGCATGAAGTCATAGCGGCTCTTTCAAGTATTTCCATCACGTATTTTTCTTGGGATAAGAAAAGGAATCTGGACTGCGTTTGACTGAGATGCCCAGAAAATAACTAAGAGGTCCCAAATCTTTCATTGCAAATTCAGCAGCTAATAATTTCATGAACGTGTGTCGTAGTGCATCCGAAGAGGTAACTAGAATAATATCATCGACGTATAGGAGAAGATACGCCGTGTGTGCCCCATGTTTATATATAAAAAGAGAATGATCACATTTGCTGTGACTGAACCCCAAGGTGTGAACATAATCGGCAAATCTTTGATACCACGCACGGGGGGCCTGTTTTAATCCATAAAGTGATTTCTTTAAGAAGCACACATGATTTGGGTACCGGGCATCCCGAAAACCTGGGGGTTGGTGCATGTATACGGTTTCATGAAGGTTACCGTGAAGGAATGCGTTCTTGACATCGAGCTGGTGAATGGGCCAAGAATGATGAATGGCTAGTGCAAGAACTGTCCGTATGGTAGCCGGTTTAACTACCGGGCTAAATGTTTCCCCACAATCAACTCCGACCTGTTGAGACCTGCCATCACAAACTAAACGAGCTTTGTATCGCTCTAATGTACCGTCAGATTTCAATTTATGTCTAAAAATCCACATACTACGGACCACATTCATTGAGGGATGCCGAGGGACTAACTCCCACGTGCTATTGTCGATAAGGGCCCGGAATTCGTCGGTCATGGCTTGGTTCCAATCCGGGTTACGGAGAGCATCCATAGGGTGACGAGGAAGAGGGGAAAGAGAGGTGGAAGACTGAAATGCGAAAGGTTGTCTTAGTTTTGAAATACCGGACATGCTACGAGTGTGAATTTTACGTTGTGGTGGAAGGGGAGGGGGGCAGGAATAGGGGAGGGAGAGTTTGAGGGAGATTGAGATACTGGTTGGGTCGGGCCAGGTTTGGGGTGTGTGGGAGTCTGGTGGGGTTGAGTTGTAGGTAAGGTGGTGGTGTTTTGGGCCGTAACATTGGGGTTTTGTGTGGCTTTGGGCCTGCGCGTATAAGTACGGATGGGGCTGTTTATTGGGCTGTGAATAGGAGATTGTGTAGGGCTGATTTGACTGTTAATTGGGCTTTGGACAGGAGATGGACTGGGAATGGGGCTGTTAACAGGAGAGGGGCTGTTAAATGGGTGGGTTATAGTAGGTGTGGGACTGTTAACAGTAGAGGGCTGGAAATTGGGTGAGTTTGTAGCCCAAAGTAAAGGATTAGACTCAGATTTCTCTGTTAAAAATTTGTAGGTATTAGGTGTAGGAGAATGGGTAGAGAAGGGGAACACGGTTTCATCAAAGATGACGTGTCGTGAGATAAACATTTGGTGAGTTGTAGTATCGAAGCATTTGTACCCCCGATGGTTTGTGGGGTGTCCTAGGAAAATGCATGGGGTGGATCGATGGTTGAGTTTGTGAATGGTTGTGGAGGGGAACAGAGGGTAACATAGACAACCGAAAACCCGTATAAAGGAATAGTCGGGTGCACGGTTGTATAAAAGATGAGTAGGGGTGAGAAATTTATGTAGTTTATTAGGGAGAATGTTTAAGAGATATGTAGCATGTTGTAGGGCATGGTGCCAAAAATGTGTGGGTAGGGAGGAATGCGCTAAGATAGTTCTTATGATGTTGTTGATAGACCGGATTTTTCGTTCCGCTTTTCCGTTTTGAGGTGATGTATGGGGACAAGAGAAACGGAATTGAATACCTTTGGTAGCACAAAATGTGTGGAATGAGTTATTATTGTATTCCCGACCATTATCACATTGGATTGTTTTGATTCGATAATTAAATTGAGTTTTAATGAGATTATAAAATTGGACAAAAGTGGGAAAGACTTGTGACTTTTTGGCTAGAGGGTAAGTCCACAAAAAAATTGTTTTGTCATCTAAAAATAATAGATAGTATCGATGTCCAGTGGAACTCAAAACCGGGGATGTCCATAGGTCGGTATGTATAATATCAAAAGGTAAATATGTAAAAGTAGAAGATGAATTAAATGGCAGTTTAATCTGTTTTCCAACCACACAAGAAGAACAAACATGAGAGTTTTTAGTACTAGAAGTAAATGATAAACATTGTTTTAAAGATTTCAAAATAGAAACACCGGGGTGTCCGAGGCGGGAATGCCATAAATCTTGAGAAATGGCAGCAAAAGTTGACGGGCTGGTGAGTTGATAGGATGATTGTAGCTGAAGTGGGTAGAGATCTCCGGTGCTATTACATCGGAGGATGGGTGTCCGCGTCGGGAAGTCCTTCACATCAAAACCAAAAGGGTCAAATTCGATAGAAATATGATTATCAGTGGTTAGTTTACGAACGGATAAAAGATTTTTAATGAGGTGTGGAGCATGTAAGATATTGTTTAATTTTAGAGGGGGAAAAGGATATGAAAGAGTTTGATGTCCCGTACCGTGGATCGGAATTTTAGAGCCATTTCCTACAATTATATTCCGAAAAAGACCATTATTGATATAGGACGTGAAGTTACCTGGCGAGTGAGTCATGTGGGATGTGGCACCGGTGTCCATGTACCAATTTTGATCTGGTGGGTTGAGGGCCATAGTGTGGAATGCCTGGTCAAGATCAGTAGGAGTGTAGCTTGTTTCTGATGCTGCATAAGATTGAGCAGGCCTGTTGCCAAGGATCCCAGGGCCTGGAGTTTGGGGAGGGATATGGGCCTATCGGGCTTGGGCTTGTTGACTGTTGGGCTGGGTTGGGTAGGGACAGGGAGGATAGTTCCATGTAGTATTCTGACCTGTGGTCCATGAAGGATAGCTGGGTCGTGAGCCTGAGAATTGTTGCTGTGGGTATCCCCCATGAGAAGAGAGCTGATGTTGGTATCCTCCATGCCCGCCGGAGTGTCCCCCGCGGCCCCTGTAGTTAGGTCTGCCTCGTCCCCGACCACCACGGCCACGACCTCGGCCACGAGGAGTGTAGTATTGCTGGTAATCGGGCTGATGTTGTGGGCTGTTCCGATAATGTGGTGGCTGTGTGGCAGTGTGTAAGACAGTTCCTACCGGATGAGTACTGTTGGAAGCTTGATGAGACTTGCGGGTTTCTTCCATAATGAAGCGAGATCTGGCATCATAAAAATCAGGGAGAGGTTTTGATTGTTGGATCAGCATGGCTACCCCTTCATAATTTTCGTTAAGACCTGCAATTAATTGTAACACAAGACGTTGATTAGTAACTGGGGCACCAACGTTTGCAAGCTGATCTGCAAGCATCTTCAGGGTTTGGCAGTAGGAGGAGATGGAGGTATGGTTGTCAAGCTTGGTGGTTACAAATTTGTGCTCGAGATAAACGGCTCTTGAGCTTTGATTGTCTTGGAAAATATTTTCCAAGGCAGCCCAGGCCTGGGCAGCAGTGGTGTTGGGTTTCAGAATGGTATGTAGCAAATCGTTGGAGATTGTGCTATATAGCCATTGAAGAACAATCGCATCTAGGCGATTCCAGAGGGTTACTTCTGCAGCCGAGACCACAACGGTTGCTTCTTTGTCTTTTTCAGCAGGGAGAATTATTTCAACAGGAGGTAGAACCGAGGGATCAATGTGGTCTGTTACTTGGAATGCACGGCAGTGTATTTTAAACAATTCTGCCCATGAGTTATATTGGCCACTCTCCATCTCTAAGGTGAAGGGGATGAAGTTTTTGATATTTGTTACGGTTATGGCTGGGTGTAATTTGTTTTCCATGGCAGCGAGTGTGAAGGGTGGACCGGAAGAAAGAAGCAGTGAAGGGTGAAGGACTGTCGACCAGAAGAAGGAAGCAGGGAAGGGTGGAAGAATGAGGGTTGCCGATCCAAAAAAAAAATCCAGGAGTCGGAGAAGAAATGATCGGCGGCTGCTTTAGGGTTTTTGGTATTTCAGAGTCAGAGAATGATAGGCTCTGATACCATGATAATTGATATCTTTCATTGCCTTTCAATATACACAACTACTCCAATATATAATACACTCAGACCTATCTAAATATGGACAGAGATTACAATATTCAAAACCCAATCATTTCCTAATTTGTTTCCTGATTCTAAGCACCTCAATTGATTCGGTGCTAATACTATCAATACCATTTTTTTTTAAATAAAACTTAAAAATATTGAAATGTATATGAATTTTAGTATATTTATATAATAAATAGTATAAGGGTTAAACTGGTGCTCACGGTTCTTAATATATTATTGGTTTCGAAGTAAACGCTCCTCTTAGATAGTAATGGGTCGATTTTAGTTGTGGGTCAAATGGGTCGAAATCGCCCAAACTCTACTTTTAGTGCATACAATACAACTTTCTGAACCGTTTTACTCAAATATTTAGATTAATATACTAATATTGTTTTTTTGTCATATAAGGTCCTTTCTGCATTATCTAGCCCCCAAATTTCATAAAAATGGCCATTTCTTTAAGTTTTATAAATTCAAAATAAAGAATTATACAAAAATAAAGTTAGTACTTATAATTCAGCTTGTTTTTTTCCAACATTTGTCCTGTTAAAAAGGTCAAAATGGAAGAAAAAAAAAGTGTGTGGGTCAACATTTTTGTTATAACAGAACCTGTTACCGGAATACTCATGGGACCTATAATCCACACGTGTGTAGGGATTCGAAGTCAATACCTATATGTAATCCTAAAAAGGATCTAACTAGTTATGTGCATAGGAATCTAATTTAGTAATAAAAGTTCTCAATTCAGTATATCTCTTTTAATCAAAATTTTCTACAATATCCTTGCAGCAAAAGAAGGTTCAATGCACAGCAAGCAGAAGAATGGTGGAAGGAAAACAAGGACAGGCTGTTTAAAAGGTATAGTCCGGCAAAACCACCCAGCACTTCAAGGGCACCGCCTGAAACTCCACCGCCATCTGCTCAGGAAAACAACGAGGAACCACCACAATCTGCTTAGCTCAATTTGTTCACATGTGCACTTGTAATTATGCAAAAATTTGATCCACTTTACAGTTTACGTTTTTTGAAGATGGTACTGAAGGGAGATCTGCTGCATCAATGTTTATGAGGATTTTGCGATGATTCTGCTTTAGGTGACTCGAATCGGTTATCTTGTCAGGTTCTCCAAAGTTTGTGGTTTGAAAATTACAGCTTCTTAGGAGTTCACTTACTGAAATTTGTGAGAATTAGACAGTTAACACTATAATATTGTATTTCATTTGTACAGTACATGATGATATGTTTCATATTTTAGTTACTAATCATTGCTTGTGTTTGGTCAGAAAAACCCATTACAACTTTATAAATCACTTTGTCAATTGAAGTTAAGCGCCGACCACAAACTCTTCGTGGTTCGACACCCTTCTTACCCTAACTAGTTTAAGGTGATTAGGACACATTAATTCTCTATCTTTGACCAGTCCATTCGACACCGATCAGATAGCATCTTAATGATTCTATTAAGAGACTACCTCTGAATCGGTCAGAGGTAGAAGGTGTTTGTTTCAGATTTTGCACTTGATATTCTCTCACAATGATGATTATGGACACAGTGGGGAAAAACACAAGTGGAATCAAGTGTAAATTTATGATAAATATACCGTTGGGTTGGGATTGCTCTTGTCAGTAAAAGTAAAGTTAGAGTTAATTGCATAAATGGCCCATGTGGTTTGATCAAACTGCATGTTTGGCCCATGGGTTTTAAAAACTGCAAATTTAGCCTAAACTTTTGAGAATTGGTTGCGCCTTTAACCCCTGATGTTAACGGAAAGTTAGCTCATGTACTATTCACATGACTTACGATTGCAAATTTAACTTTAAATATGAGTTAAAATTAGTAAATAGTATTAGAAAAATAATAAAAAATTTGGTAAAAACGAGTGTGAATTAATATCAACAAATTAATTATAGTTTTAATTTTCTAAAATTCAATTTACCATATATCCCTAAAAGTTTAAATTGTATATTTGATCACATATTCATCATTTTCTATCTTCTAGTGGGCTCATGATAAGAAAATGCATGTTTATTAATGTTTTTCATTTAAAAAAATACAAAGATCAATTTCTTAAAATGTGGAATCCCAACGACCTCAACTAATTGTCCATGTCAAACGACTTTAGATCCGACTAAATCAAGTTCACCATCACCACCCAGATGATGCTTCAACCAAACTGATTCAGCCTGAAACCTACTATGATTAATTTAGTGACATACCGTTCGACATCTAGCTTAATGGTAACGTGATGTTGAGTTAGAGCTCAGTATCTTATAGATCTTGAGTTCGAATCTTGGTGCTTGAGTCTTGCTTTTAGCCTAAGCTGGACGAGTTAGGTCGGATTTAATCCGAATCCTGAATAGAAGGTATAGACTTGCCTTTTAAAAAAATATATTTAGTGACATCATGAAATTGCCCCATAATGATCATGTTCCCCATCACTCATTTAAAACTTGTTGCCAAAGCTTCAACAATTAACCACATTGATGGAGACTAGACATTAATACTCCATAAAGATGCATCTTTTCAACAACATAATATTAAAAAAAATCCAAAATAAAAAACGCTATGAAATAACCATATAATAAAGGAGACCTAGGGTGTTTAACGTTTCGGTTTTTATTTTTTTTAGACTCATCTGTTATCTGAACAAAACCGTATTGAAAATTTATCTAACCGAACCGAATTCAACCAAATAAATAGTATTCAAAAAAATGTATAAACCGAATTTAACATATATAGTTATCACTTATTCGGTTTAAATCAAATTTAAAAAAATGTGTATCCGTTAACCAAACAGAATTCATAATTCATATATGGTTAAGCTAACCGAAAACCAAATTCACACTCAGATATGATTAACCGAATTTACAATTCAGATTTGATTAACCGAACTGGAAATCGAATTCAGAATTCAGATATGGTTAACCGAACCGAAAACCGAATTCATAAATCGGTTCAGTTTTTCGGTTACGAATGCTTTATTTGATTTTCGAATTTTCTTTTTTACCATAATATAGCCTTGATTATATGAATTAGTTACAGAATTATAGTTGTGGTGGTTGGGGACAGAGTCGATTATGGATGAACCATCAACTATCAACTACAATGGGTGTTTGAAGAAAACCATTTTGACCAAATTGTTACGCGGAAGAAGAATAGACTATTCGCCTCCAAGATAACGCCATTCATACTTAATTTTCTTGCCGAAAAGTATAATGCATTTCTCCTAAGGATCCTAAATTCCATCGTCGGTGGATCATCGCTATCGATTAACACACTACAAAAACCCTAATTTATCAATTTTTCTTATCAAATGGGTTTACAGCAATCCAAGGATGAGCTTTTGTATCAACAAGTCAGTCATGGCAACACTGAAGCCGTCAGAAAGCTTCGCAGCGAAGGTGCTGGCCTTGAGGTATTTATAAAATTTGATTTTGTTCATACAATTCGAATTTTGTAGTTCAAATTGGCGAATTAATCTGTTCGTTGTTTGTAAGAATCGATTATTTTTTCATAAAATTAGAGTTTTTGTAGTTAAAATTAGCGAATTAATTTTAGGGCACAGTTTGAAAAGTAACATTTTGAAATTGATTATCAGCTTTTTGTGTTTTGATGCAACAATAAGCTGTTTTGAGTTGGTTAACTAAACTGCTTATCTGATTAGTTGTGAGTTGTGAGTGAAATATGCTATTTTGAATACGCTGTTTGAAGTTGTTTATTCCGAACTGCGTATTATAAGCAGATAAACAGTTTTAATAAGAGTAAACACTATATATTAACTGTTGTTTCTGGTGCAGTGGATGGATAAGGAAGGAAAGACTCCTCTGATATTGGCTTCCATGAATCCACAGTTATATGATGTTGCAAAAACATTGATAGAATTGGGTGCAAATGTGAATGTCTATCGTCTAGGTGTGCTGCTTTGTGCCATTTACAGTCTGTATATATTTGTTGATGTGATTATGACTCGATGGTACATGTATATGATATGTATTTGATTCGATTCATCAGTTGCAAAGAAAGAAATATATTATGAAGTCATGGAGAAAGTATATGATTTTATCGAACTTGATCTAATTGTGTTGTATTTTAGTTGGTTATGAAAGTTTTTTTTAATCTCACTTTTCTTAAAGAACTTTTTCAGGTCGTCATGCTGGAACTCCTTTGCATCATGCTGCAAGAAGTGGCGTAGGGCAGATGGTTAACCTTCTGCTTTCACATGGTGGTGGGTGCTTGTTGGTTAATTTGTGCTATGTTGACATTCATTTCTTTTGTTATGGATCTCTTGTTCACTTATTGTTACTTAATACTGTTTGCTATAATAACTTTCAGCTAATGCATTGGTGATGAATGATGACTGTCAAACTGCACTTGATGTTGCAAGAGTGAAGGGATATGGTGATGTTGTTCGTGCAATTGAGGTACATTAACCTTTTTTCACACGTGATTATGACATAGACAGACCCCTTTGTTTTTTGTTTTCTGTAAAGGTTTTTAAGTTTTCTTATTTGATAGTGTAATGATCTTATGTTGGGTTTATCATGCAATTCTTTTAGAACCATATCTGCTTATTCTCTGGTTGGCTGCAAGTGCTATATGGGCCAGGCATTCTTGAACTTCTTGCTCCTCAGCTACTTTCTAGAAAAGTGTAAGTATTGCATTTTATCTGTGTTATTGTAACATTATCAATTTATCATTTGTATAGAGGAGTACTAAGTGACCAGATTAATATAAGATTCATGAATTGTATGGTTCTATATGCCCTCCATTTATGGGTTAATGGGTCGTTTGGGTTATATTTTTTCTATGGGTCAAATGGGTAAACTTGGAAAACTTAACTAACATGAAAACGGGTCTCACAGATCGAATGGTTGGAACAGGTCACAAGTCCCCCAAAATATATTCTAAACGTGTTAAACCTTCTAACTAGTTTTACTCAAATAAATAGATATTACAGTAATATTTTAGTTTTTTGTAATGGTAGTTAACACAATAATTAATTATAAATTTCGGTAAAGAAACAACAACAAAAAAGTGTGTGTTAGCCCTACATGGCCCGGGCTGTTCCAACCACTACTAAAAGTTGAACTGTTCTGAAGTCTGAACCGTAGTTGACCCCATTCGCCCGACCTGCCATTTTGCTATCTCTAGTTGAAAAGTATTTGTAATATTATTCTACTTCGGTATATCTCACTTCAGACCTGTCAATTTTTTTATTGAACTGCACTCCTTGCAGGTGGGTAGTTATAGTACCATGTGGAGCTCGTAAAGCTTCAAAGCCTTTGCAGGTGGAAGTTGCTATATACTCTGGTTTACAGGTATTTTTTTTTCAGCTACCAATAACGAAATATTAACTTTTGAAGATTTGACTACTTGTTAAATAAAAGACAACTACGTTATGAAACTCCTGATAAATACATCTAAAAATCCCTTAACTTCTTGAAAAATTTGCATTATAAAGCTGCAAATTCCTCCCTTTCTATTGGTGATCGTTGTCAATTGAAACTGTAAATTATGCGATTTTCAGTTGGAATTGAAACTAATCTTGCTCTGTCATTTTTATGAATAAACAGGATGCCAAACCTCGCACAATTATTGCACTATGGAAGGCTAACATGGATGATACAAATCTTAACCAGCCCAATCCTACGGTGGTCATTTCTAGTTCCAAGAGTAATTTTTCAACATATTTAAATTTGATATACTTGCTTTTGTAATCTAGTATTTAACTCTCTTACATTTGTTTTTCTTTTACATGCGTAGTCCCAAAACGCTGGAGACGGAAAAGAGGCATTTTGCACTCCCAAGTTAAGCGTAAGTTTATTAAGTTGAAGTTAGCTAAACTTCCCACTAGCACAAAAAAAATCATGTCTTGTTAAAAGTTCAAATTAACTTCTTATATGATTAAAAATATCATAAGTTTCTATTTTTTACTTATTTGTTGAAGAATTTTCTATAGGTTTAAGTTGAATTTTTTTGGTTATATATATCATTTTTGTCTTTATATGTGTGCCTGAATTTGAAGTTCATATTCATTTTATCTGCAAAAATTAAGTTGACTTTATTTTTCAACTGCAGAGTCACACATCAAACTTGCACCAGTTAACGAAAGTGAGAAGCAGCAATTGGTGCAGTTCTGCAATGCTTGCAAAGGGATTCCTCAGGTATAATTATCTAGTGATTGTGACTTGAAGGTGCAATAATCAGTTTTTAATGTTTAGATAGACATATTTTGCTCTTGATTATCTGATTAAATAGGGGTCAAATAATCAGTTTTGGATGGTCAGCTTCATATATACACAGTTATTAAATATACATGCATATTTTACACATTGCAGGTTATACATCCTGCATTTCCATTCAACAACCAAGGCTCTAATGTTGGACCACCTGCCCAAACAACACCAGAGAACCCTGAGTTAGCTCTGCCTATTAATGCCTCACTACAGTCTGGTTCAGAAGTGGGACCCACAGCTCCTAACACCTACACCGCCTCTAGATCAACCACCTCTCCTGGTTGGATCAACCCCACCACCCAAAACAGTGAAACTGCAGGCCATAATATAAAGACCCAATGTGAAATCCATGATGTAGGAACAAGTAGCACAACTATCAGTTATCATCCTCACTCAGATACCAACATATATTCTCAAGTTGTCCCAACCGCACCTATTAATATCGATGCACTGCCCATGGTCCCATCAGCACCACTCTTTCCGGAAATGGTGGATGATGGTCTGGTTCACTACCCATCAATTGACTCCACACCTATTGATCCATCTGAGGATAAACCTGGTGAGAAGGAGAAAAATAATGATGATTCTTCATCATGTATTATATGTTTGGATGCACCGGTTGAGGGAGCTTGCATCCCATGTGGTCACATGGCTGGATGCATGACATGTTTGAATGAAATCAAAGGCAAGAATTGGGGCTGCCCTGTTTGTCGAACCAAGATTGAACAAGTCGTACGGCTTTATGCTGTTTAAGGTTAAACCTGGATCTCGTTTACAAGACTGTAAGTTTTCTTTTCGGTTCAAGAAAAGTTCAAACCCATCGGTTTGGTTCATGGTTTGGATGTTCCCACTTGCACTGGACCAAACCAAACCGATAGCAAGATGAGCAGGTCGGGTTAATATGGGTTCAGGTTGAAACTGTACCAAACCAAACCATGTTAAGGTTGGTTGGCCCTCTTAATATTCTATTTTCAGTTATTTTTAAATAACGAATGTGTTACGTATGATTGCAAAACAAATTATTACAATAGTTATCCAGTTCATTTATTATAAATTAAACTGTTGATAGCTTGTTTCTAATGTTTTAAAGAATCCAGTTCCGTTTTTATCATTAAAAATTATTTAAATTATGGCATAAAAGTGATCCAACCAAAATTGAACGCTTCAGTTTCGTTTGAGGCGCGATTCAGTTGGTTCCAAAAATTGTAACCCTGGTTTTTTTTCTCATTGGTTATGCAGTGTGTATGCATATTTAGGAACTGGTAAAAATAATATTTGCCTGCTATGGAAGAAGTGGAAATTTTTGAAGCTGATCAATATTTCTACAACTTTAAAAGTTTTGGCATGTTGTTAATGAAGTAAGTTCCCTGTTGCTTTTTTTTCTCTTTTTGAGATTATGAACACTCCAAATGGTATGAGGTATGTGCTTTAATTAGTCTAAAAATGAGTAAAACAAGTAAATATTGTAAATTTAGCATGTGTATATGAATTCAATATTTAATTAAATTGTGGTATTTATGTCAATAAATATGGTCTTTGAAGTTGTACAACATGCTTTGTATGTTGTACTATGTTTGTGAAGTGAAATAGAGGTTTCTAAAACCCACATCTCATGCAAGGATACTAATATGACAACTTTAAACAAATTTTTAACTATTTTACAAATTAGTATAATTATTTTATAAACGAAATATATCACAAATTAGTATTCCTTTAATAAATTTTAATTCCTTTAAGATTTAATTTATTTTACAAATTTCAATTCTTTAAATAAGTTTTAATTCTTTAAAAAGAATTGTGTGAACCAAATGTGCTTGATTTGCATAAAAAGATGAAAATTAGTATATGTTTAAAAGAAATGAAGGAGAGAAAAATGTACGATTATTTAAAATTTTAGAGTAAATTACTCTTTTAGTCCTTGGGGTTTGAGGCGAATTGCATTTTTTTACCCTTTTTTTTCAGTCTATACACACATTATACTATCGTAACTGTTGTCATTTCAATCCAGGTAACTAACACCGTTTGTTTTCTATGTTAATTGTGTGTGAATAATACTAAAATAATAAAATATATATAAATACCCAATTAAACCCCCTCCCCTCCTAATCCTCTTTCGACTCCCTCTCTCGATCATCATCAACACCAAAAGCCACACCCGCCACCATTTCCACTACTGGATTTACAACTTGATACAACCAAGACCGCAAATCCAATCAATGTCGTAAATCCTAGAAACCAAAATCAAACGACATAAGGCGTGATCCAATAAGACATAAACAAAAAAAAACGATTTCTCCAATGTTTTCATTCCTCACCTCCTAGCCCTAAAAATTGATCAGTGTTCTTCATCAATGGTCATAAACCAAGAAATAGATCATTGTGACTCCTCATAGACTTTTGTGATAAAAAAAACTTCCAATTTGGGTTCCATTTAAGATGAATTGTGGTTAACAGATGGGGTTAGAGGTATTATTTATGGGTTGAACCCAGTCCGACAGTAGGATGCAGGTTGTGGTAAAAATTTGATTATGATGAGGTAGACCTTCTGATTGAAATCACATATTATAGGCAGTTCTTGTCATTGAAACCCATCACACTTCAAGAAAAAAACAGAAAATTACAGGTGACCTCATTATCGTCAAGTGTGATTTCCTCATAACAGTGGTCAACACTTCAAATTATTTTTCGTGTTACCTCAAATATCGTTTTTCTCATTATCGTGAAGGACTTCAATTTTCAAACCCACCCCCTCCCCCAAATCGTCTGTTCCTCTGTGACCGGCCTCTTAAGAAATTTAGGGTTAAGGGTTTTGCAAGGTATTCTTGATTTCAAGGAGGTTTTTTAGATTTTGTAAGCTGTTCTTGATTTCGAGTGGGTTTTGTTAAGTTTTCAAGTGGTTTTCACCATTGTCGGTTTTCACGCAAAATTGGTTTTGATGGGGGTGCACCAAGTCGGAGTATTTTTTTGTCGGAAACTCGCCGGAGTATTTGGTCAAAACAAAAAGAGAAATCAAACCAATCATATTCATCTAAGTGTGTGTATGAGAGATTAGGGTTAAAAAAATTTAATACAATGGCATTTTTGTCAATTAAGAAGAAGTTAACAGAAAAAGTAACGGTATTAATCGTCTGGACTAAATAGTGTACATGACGAAAAATAAAAAGAAGTGTAAAAACGTGCGGTTCGCCATAAACCTCCAAGACGAACACGTTGATTTTGGTTAGACACAGACACAAAACTATAGTAAAAGAGGGCCAACAAAATCTTATATTCAAATATAATTATTAATTAAAAACAAATACTATGAGAGAGAAAAAAAAAGTTTAGCAAAAAAGGACAACAAAATCTTATATTTAAACCAAAACTCTATTAATAAAAAATCTGTATTTATTTTTATAATAGTCAATTTTTATATCTAAATATCATCTAACCTTATAAGGATTTAAGCTCGTATTTTTGTTTTAACAAGCATTATATCATTAGACCACCAGATATGTGATTTAGGACATATGAAATGATTTTTACGCTAATACAACGACTTCGAAAATGAAACATGGGAGATTATTTAAACATGTCCTTAAGAACATGATAACATTTTATAATTTCTAGACGGTTTTCTTTGTTTGCTTTCATATGTTTTCAATTTTCATGGATGTTAACTTTTTAAAAGGCAATAATTTGACTTCACTTGTATATAAAGTAATTAAATATTATAATTTTCACGATTCATTTAAATTGTTATAGTCAAATTTTTTGGTGAAATATTTTTTTTAAGTGTTTATGGGTTTTGCATGTGATGTATTTGAAAATAGGGGAGTCTGCTATCTGAAATAGTTGGTTCTAAAAAAAGGACATTTGAGTCCTCTCGTTGAGATAGCGGATTCGAGTCCGCTCGTGAAGATAGCGGAGTCAAGCAATATTTTTAAGTTCTATTTAATTTTTCTTTCACTTGAATCTTCCCTCCAGCTGCCACCTTATCAAAAAGTCCCTTGACTCCGCTATCTCCACGAGCGGACTCAAATGTCCTTTTCTTAGAATCTACTATTCCAGATAACGGACTCCCCTATTTCCAAACACATCCCATACAAAACCCAAAAAAACTTTACAAATCCAAAAAAACACCGTTTTGCCAAAAGTTCTGTTATAGTCTCCTAACTTTTCTAATAAAAACAATTTGATTTTGATACAATTTTATAAAAAAAGAACATAACCAGCTAATTATTTGTAAAGATTAAAAGCTAATGTTCACGGGTTAACTAAACTTAATTTGAGTCATTTTGATGTAAAATTATCATAATTTTGCTAATAGATTTGAGTCGGTTATTTCGACACCATTAACTATTTTATTTAAAATAAATAAATAAACTATAATTCATGTATATAATGCTAAAATTGAATCCCACGCTATGCATAACTTTAATCATATCATATTTTATATCTTATAGCATATACATAAATTTTAATAATATAAATCTATTATCCATTTAAAATATAGGAAAATCAAGAGAATAGTAATGTTTATTAAATATATTGTCAAAATATTTATCAATTTTTAATTTTTTTTTTTACCATTTTAACCATTACAATATCTTTTAATAAAATGAAACTCAACCAATACATCGACTATCACTTTTACACCGGTTAGACATAGACACAGAAAACACTACCATACCATGTCACGTGACATAAAATTACTACCACTTTTGCATTATTTGACGTAAAAGTACCATCACTTTTACACGCAAATATTGTCATGTTTCTTGTTGTGATCGGCTTTTTTTTGTCATTAAAATACGTGTAACGATTAAATTGATAATTTAAATAAAAAAACATTTATTGTTATATTAATAAACTAAGCGAGATTTGTAATTTGGGTAAAGTACAATTGAATAGAAAATGAATTGAGGTGAAATGATTGATGAAGCAGAGAAGTGTCTTATCAAAGGGGGGAAATTTAAATTCTTTCCTCTGTGTTTCAACATATTTGTACAATCCTTGACTATCTTCCTTGCTTTTCTTGGAGACATGACCAGTCGCTGCAAACACCAATTACCAAACCTGCCTGCTTTCCCCATGTTTCATTCATTTACTTCCATACAAAACACATATATGACAATGTTGGTGTTGTAGCTAAAGTATTTTTTTTACCGCATATAAATCATCTATTTCATTATTTAATAAACTATTTAAAAGCAGTTATAAGTATTTAAATAGTTTTTGATCATTTTAATTCTTTTGAACAATTCAACTTATCAAATTTATTTTATCTTATCAATTTGATATGTTATACACCCAAATATGTGTTAGACCAGAGTCTTGTCTCGCACACAGCAACGGGTGTTATTGATTCTTTTTTAGAAACGTAATCTAACCCGACTTGTCTTAAATACTGATTATATTTGTATATTATTATTATTATTATTATCATTACTATGCAAATATTTAGTTGGTGATTTTAAGGATATGGACGGGACAGTTCGGTTTTGAGCCACAACCATAACCAATACCAAAATTTTTGTTTAAGAACCGGAAGAACCAGTCTAGCCAATACCAAATATTTTTGAGCCACAATTAACCAATGCCTAAGTTTTTACGCAAATAGATTTTTAGCGATGTTAGATATAACAAAATGATACTCTCTCTTTATAGGAGGATCCCCTACTAAATTTCTCTAGTCATCGATGTGGGATGAAGATAAAAACAAAAATAAAAACAAGACCTCTATTTATCAAGCATCAACATTTGTTTTTTTCTCTCACATTTGATGTGGGATGACTAAAAACCCAAAGTTTAAAATGATCTTAAAGAGTTTAGGATGAAATACCCTCATTTTACTTTGTTAAGTGTCTTAAAATGTGGGTAGATTACCATCCCGTCCTTCCAATCTATACTATATAATAAATAAAGGTTTTTTTATGACACGTGTCGTTTTCACATTCATTCTCATCATTTTTTTCTGTTTCTCTCTCCTATTAATTACACCACTATTCAAAAATAATAATATATTTTTAAAGAAAATACTAATCTTTATATTAATAATCTTCTGACATATTTTGACGAGTGTATGTATTAACAGATTATATTTTATTTCACGAGTTTATTCAACCCATGGAAAACACGAGTTTTTAAAAAATATTTTTTTACTATTGAATATATAATATTATATTTATTTAACATGTGTAATATACAGTATGTTTAATATATAAGTAGTGGGTTGGCTCGTGCAAAGCGACAGGTGTGAGCGAGACTCTTTTCAAAAGTGTAATCTAACCCGATTTGTCTTAAACACTGATTATATTTCACAAGTTCATGAGTTGAGCCAAGCATAGCTCGGGCTCAGCTTGTTTACAAACCGAGCCGATCCAAGTTTGCAAGTTTACAACTGAAACGGTTTCAAGCCGAGTTTTCTTCAAACAAGATTCGAACCTCGGTTAAATATCCAATTTTAGCACTAAAAAAATATTATTGTTTACCCAATCTAGCCAAAAAGGGGATGGAACACGGGTTCAATTTTCTCAGTTAAGGATGTTTCTTTATTTATAGGGGTTTGCTTTATGATTAGGTTGGTTAAACTACCAATGTGGGACAAACTAAAAAGTAAAAAAAAACACATTTTGTTTAGCTTTAAAAGATTAGGCTTTGATGTACCTGTACATTGTGTTTAACTATGCTTTATATAGTAGTATAGTTATAGATAAGTGGAGGATTAACACGTTAATTTGCATTTATCTAGAGTTTAAGATGTCTACCACTTGAAAAAAAAAATTGTTTTTCACTAATAAACTGTTTACTGACTATAATGTCTTATTTGGTCATATCTTACCGTTGTTGTACCGAGTATCCACACCAGGTCTTTGTGGTCAGGCTCAATGTTGGGGAGGGTCCACTGCAATCCACCTCTGGCGTGAGAACCTAGTAAAGGAGTTTTGGGTGAAAATGTAGTTGAGAGTAATTGAGAGTGAAAGAATATACCTGATGGCGAAATCTCCTTATTAATAGACCAAATTCTTGGAACAATGGAGAGATCTCTTAAGATCCTTGCCTTTCCTCTTTGAGGGTTTCTGTGCTTCCTTGATAAGTCGAGTATGCATCTATCCACTAAGGGACACCCAAACTGGTGTAATAAGTAGACTATCACAACTTCCAAGTTCTGCAACATTCATGCGACTTTAGGGTTTGACTTGCTTTATTGACGAGAGTCGAAAAATGGGACTTACTTTAACCGCCCGCACATCACCCTTATTCACACACCACCAATCCACCACACTTAAAAGTAGGTTTTCTTTAAACGTGTTAAAAGTGTTAGCGTTTATAATCTTTCATTCAATTATACTATAAACTCATACTAATAGTCATTTAATTATATTTACCAACTAAACCATCATACCACTCTTTTTTATCCTCTAAAAATTACATCTCTATTAAATCGCCACAACTCTTTTATTTTTTCTATAAGGATTCTAGTTGTTACATCTCTATTAACATAATTAAGTTGCACATTAAATGATGGCTTTGCTAGACCACCTCCACTTGAAAATGTCCATATCGGTGTTACAGTAAGAACAATTGCATTAAAAGATACAGTTTTTTATGTTCGATGAATTAAAAAGTGATAAAAATAAAGAAATAATAATCGAGTTTCAGTATTGTTCTAACAAAGTCATACTTATTTTAACTATAAAAACTATTTAACATTCATTTATTGTTCTAGTGTTGTAATTAAATTTTTATAAATATTCAACTTTTTTAAAACTAAGTAACCTAAATAGAATATAGAGTAAACTGTAGTTTTCGTCACTTAGGTTTGATGGTTTTAACAGTTTCAGTACACCCCTAACACTCTGAGTCCCTGAAATTACATTTCTTAACGCTTTTAGTCTAATTAAGTTAACTTCGTTAAGTTTTTCAGTTAAATAATGTTAAATGACCAAAATACACTCTTCATCCCCACTCCACCTGTCACACCCCCAAATTTCACCAACGGAGTTTTACCATTTGGTGTGTAACAAACCAGGATCTCAGTCATTAGTTACATCAAACGACACTATATGGGACATATATGAAATATCATAAAAGTTCAGAGTTAATGCGGAAGCGTTTAAACAAGAAGTAAATGCTCAAAACAAATGCGCTCAAGTCTAATAAGGCAAGTAAATTGTTTAAATGTTTGCATGAGGATGAAATGATGGTAGAACTCCATGCATGTCCTAAGTGTGCAACATGTGCCTTAGAGACCTGAGAAACATGTTAGAAAAAGTGTCAACACGAAGTTGGTGAGTTCACAGGTTTGCAAATGAATAAACTGTTTGAGTGTTTGCAGGATCCACATACGTAAGTCACACCTATTGCTAGCTAGACAATGTACAAGTTACTCTAAGCGTTCGCAACCGAAGCTGACTGTTTGTGTTTGGGTGCCTTCCGCCATTGCTAACATCAACAACGGCAAGTGTTTAGGACAATTTACACCCGTTCGACCTCCAATCAAGTTAGCGCGACTAACCCGCGTGAGGTTTGTCAAACCCAGTAGTACTACTCAAATTTCCTCGTTATACTCCATATATTAACGGTCCGAGTGTGTAAGGACTTTGCATGTTATGTTTGCACTTAGGTAAACAAGTGGTAATGAAATACTATGTCATTAATGTCCGTTCATGTGTATGTCTTTCCTCGGCAGGAAGACAAGTAAACGAATGTTTGTTCGTATGCATGTTTCTTCCCAACGGGAAACAAGTAAAATACTGTTTGTTTGTATGCATGTTTCTCTCCAACGGAAAAACAAATAAAATGATGTTTGTGTATATGCATGTTTCTCTCCAATAGGAAAACAAGTAAAAAGGGGGCCGTGAAACTCACATGAGTTGTGTACGAGAAGATATTTAGCACCACACGAGGATGCAACAAAAACCACAATTGGATAGCACGCGGACCGTCTACGAATGCCCAAGAATATGTTTACGATTATTAGGAACAAATAGGATTTTGTGACGACGATACGGGGAAAGGTCGGATGTCCTAAGACACACTAATGATTAACAATTAGCCACCCATGTCATCGAGATTAAAGATCCCTAGTTTTGTATCAAATACGAATGTGGTACGTGAAAAACACTACAAACCATGAGCTATTAATATAAAATAAACATTTGCGTGTTTTATGACGAATATAATTGTTTAAGTGATAATTATAATAAATATACTATTTTTAAATAAAAATAATTCTTAAAATTAATTAAAAAATTAATCTTGAGCACACATTCATTTTCCCGTGTCAAACCGACTTCAATTACCAATATATAATAATAAAGGAAAATAATTTTATGATTGAAAGAGATAGGGATCAAGGTTTAAAAAAAATGATGCAGGAGACCGGATTCGAACCCGGGTCTCCTGCGTGTAACACCAAAGATCTAACCAACTGCTCTGGGGTACATTTATGAACAAAACCCAGCCTAGCCGCTTAAAAACCAAATACGCGACTCCGGTTCTTCCCCATTTCGAATCCCAAATCCAAATTCCATCGTTTGTTGTTTAATCGATTTAAAAAGTTTAGGGTTTTTGAACATTAGTAGATGGCGACTACAGTGATATGGTTTGATTTGGTTTTAATGTTGCTTTGGATTGGATTCGGAATCGATTAAGAACTCGTAAACCCTAGGTTTACTATGAATCAATTACACCAAATTCGATCAGATTAAGTTCTGCAATCATAGGACTTTTGATGAGTGAGGAACTTCATCTCCAACCCCTGTGAATCATTTCCGATCAACATACAACCTCAGAACCACTCTCCACCGCCTTTACCATTTTTCCGGTGACCTGTAACTCTCTCCGCCGTCTTTCCCGTTTTTCCAGTGACCTGCAACTCACTCCGGCGAGTTTCCACCATCGCAAAAACAACCATACGAACACACAAAACTTCATCTTCGGCCCCTGTGACTCATTTCCGATCACCATACAACCTCAAAACCACTCTCCGCCGCCTTTCCCGTTTTTTCGGTGACATGTAACTCACTCCGACGTCTTTCCCTTTTTTTTACGGTGACATGCAACTCACTCCGGTGATTTTCCACCACCGCAAAATAACCATACGAACACACAAAACTTCATCTCCGACCCCCTATGACTCATTTTACGGTGGTGGCAAGCGGTGGTCGGCCGCCGAAGGCAGGCTGTCGGAAGAGAGGGCAGCATGTGGGTGGGGTGGTGGAAGGTGGTGGCCGGCCGGTGGCGGTGGTGGAATGAGGATGAAGAGGGTATTTTGGTCATTTAACAAGACTTAACTGAAAATTTTAACGATGTTAGTGAAATTGGACTAAAAGCGTTAAAAATGTAACTTTAGGGAGATAGAGTGTTTGGGGTGTACTGAACTTATTAAGACCATCAAAACTCATTGACAAAAACTACAGTTTACTCTAGTATAATTATTATTTATTGAATTTTTTTTCTTCATAATTACCTTCCTTTAGATTAAAATTTAAAAATAACTACTTAGTAGTAACAAAATTTATGGTTCCATTTAAATCAATTAATTTTAAAAATATTAACTTTTATAAAAAAACAGTCCATAACAATAAAACAGTATTTAAAAAAATGGAACGATATTAAAAGTTGATAGAAAAATGTAAGTGACATGTATTAAACACCGTGGTCCGTAGAAATTTATTATTGGGTTAAATATTCTCTTACAAAAATCAAAATAGTTTTCTTTCATTTGTGCTTTTAGTAAAAAAAAATGTTAAAATGAATTATTAAAATAAATAATTAATTAGTGCGTAGCTTCATAATTAGCGTATTCTTGTCTTTAAACAAAGTAGTTATTTAATAAAAAATTACTAATTAATAATTGAGAAGAGGGTCCCTTCTATTCAATTGATGTGTTTCATTTAGTCATAACCAGCATTTAAAGCCCGCGCTACGCGAGAGGTATCATAATGTATACTAAATTAAAACTTCGGAATGAAAAAAAAACGGATTAAAAAATAATACGTAGCGAGGAACATACTGTATACTAAATCAAAACGTAGGAAAGAAAAGAAAAATGAAAAAAATGGATTAAAAAAAACAACACCCCAGGGATAGAACCCGGGCAAAAGGGAGGCATGGAGGTAAACAAAAGAGGAATGCGCTTACAAACTCCACTACCCAAGCTTTATTGTTTTTTGTTGGAGGAAAATAGATAAATACTGAAAAGCAAACGTGAAAATCTAAAAAAAAATTAGCTAATCGAACGTGAACACAACTCAAGGCTTTGCCGGCCAAAAGAACCAACCACAAACCATAACTATTCACATTTGAGTGAAAGGCAATTCAAAATATACTAAATCAAAACGTATTAAAGAAAATGAAAAAAAAATGGATTAAAAAATAAACCAAAAAAAACTCATAGTGGAGGTCTTGGATTCGAATCCTGGCCACAACAAAAAAAAAGGGTTTGTGGTCAGGTCAGTGGGTTTACCCAGTTGGAGGGTTCCTCCATTGGTGGGCTGTCCTGTATGTTCTAGGTGTTAACCCAGGAAAACCCAATTATCCTAAGATATATAGGTGGTGTCGTTAAAAAAAAGTATGAATTGTCTCATTGATGGGAAGGATTAAAATTATTATGTCATTGAATTTTAGATATTGTATTATAGGATTATATATAGGATTTGTATATACTCTAAACTCGTACTTTTTGTAAAACTCTATAACTTAATATGTGTTATACATTTAATTTTATATACATATTTTATTTTATGACTAAGATTTAATATAAACATTTTCTTATTTTTTCTCTCTTAAAAAATCTTAAAATACCTCAAATAGGGTAAATAAGTAATTTTACACGCTTTGAGTTAATAAAAATAACGCTTTCTATTTTTTCCCCATATATATATATATATATATATATATATATATATATATATATATCCAAATCAATTGCAAAAACAAGATTTTTAAAGAACTCCGGTGTAAAATTAGTTTACATACATACACAAATCAGAAAATTACATCCAAATACACAACTATATATATAGGGTTGAGTTTATAAGAAAGCTCACTTTAATAAGGAAACTAGAGAACTACTTATTAAAGGGAAAAAATCATAACTCAAAATGTAAATAAAAAACTAAAAAAGTGCTTTGGAGACCATGTTTCTCACGTCGTCCTCATTAAAAAAAATATAAAAAAATAACGTAATACTGCATATGTGTAGTACCACCCCCAAAAACCTAACCCACCATAAAAAACCTAAACATCCCCTCTCCAAAAACTAACATAAAAGCTAAACTAAACCCTAATGCTAAACCGACTATTTTTACGAGTTTTTTTTAAACGTCTCCGAACCACTTTTTAGTTTTTGATTTATATTTTGAGTTATGATTTTTTTATTATTTTTTTGCCTTTAGTGAGGAGTTCTCTAGTTCTTTTCCTAAATGTTAGTTTTCTTAATATATTATATATACACACACAGGGGAGGGTTCCATAGAAAACCACATAGTTAGTCGAAAACCGAGAAAACCACTAAAAAACAACTTTTAACCAATAATATAATAATATTTAATTTTTATTTTATTTTATTTTATTTTTATTTTGTTATAGAGTATCAATGTAATATTGCACATTTTTACCAAAAAAATCATTTAAATATTGGTTTATGTATATGTAACCCATAGTGTTACGTATACGTAAACAGAAAACAAATAAAGTGCGGTTACGTATACGTAACCCATAGTATTACACATTGTTTTAGTGGTTTTCGGCTAACTTTGTGGTTTTCTCTTCATCCCTCCCCTATATATATATATATATATAGAGGGGAGAGTTCCAGAGAAATCACAAGTTAGGCGAAAACCGAGAAAACCACTAAAAAATCAATTTTACCCAATCATATAATAAATTTTATTTTTTTTAGTTTATTTTAATTTATTTATAAGAGTATCAATGAAATATTAAACATTTTTACACATAGTGTTACGTATACGTAAACATAAAACAAAAAAATTGTGATTACGTATACGTAAATAAAAAAAAATTGTTTTTGGATACGTATATGTAAATAAAAAAACTGCCTAAAATGATGTGGTTTTCTTGATTTTCGCCTAACTTTGTAGTTTTCTTTTGATCTCTCCCATATATATATATATATAGAGAGAGAGAGTAAACCCTGTAAATTTAAGAAAACTTATCAACATCAATTAAAATTATTATTTTTATTATTAAAATATCATTATTACAAACATGCAATCTTATATTTTCTTTAAGGTACCGGCGAATTATGTAGCTAAGTACTCTCCACTGTTATCTGAGCGGAAACACTTAACAAGATTGACCCGTTAGTCTTTCGGCGTCTTCTTTAAACATTTTGAATTCCTTGAACACCTCTGACTTCTCTTTCATGAAGTCAACCCACAAGTACCTCGATTAATTGTCAATGAATGTTACCATGTATCTCTTTCCTTGGTTTGATGGGTGCTTTACAGGTCCGAACACATCAGAGTGAATTAATATAAGTGGGACTTTGCTTCGGTGTTGAGATCTTTCAAATGGAAATTGATTTGCTTTGCCATATGGACATCCGGCTAATACTACTTCCTTATTGATTTCAAATGTAGGCAGGCCTCATACAAGTTTATTCTTCATCATTAGTTCTAGTCGGTCGTATCCGACATGACTTAATCGTGCATGTCACAAATCTGCACTTTGGTTTTGTTTTGCCTTATCGACATACGCTGACTCGGTCGACAGTACATGCACAGTGTCGTTTCTTTTGGCTTGAAGTATTAGGGTTGAAGAAGTTTCAAATTTTTCATAGATCTATACATCACTATAGGGCCAAAAAGTACGTACTTAACGGTTGAAGTTACTTGAGGTGCATAGAATAAATTTTTCTTCATGCCTGGTGCATGAAATATGTCGTCCACAGTAAAGGCTTTTTGACCTTGTTCGGCTGGACACCGAACTTCCCCGATGCTTGCTATTTGGTTTCTTGAGTCATCCGCTATGACCACAACATGATTTCCAGTGTATTTTTTCAGATTGCGCAACCTATCTTTCTCTCCAGTCATGTGATTTGAGCATCAAGAGTAAATGATCTAGTCTCCTACCTTATTTGCCTTTGCTATTTGGTTTCTTGAGTCATCCCTATCGCGTCATTCAAGTCATTCTTTGGTAGCACCGTATCTACCCCGTTAACAACTTCCCACACTATGCAAGTAGACCATGTGTTACAATTTGAGTTGTTAAGTTTTTTGATACCTCCTACAACTTGAAGATCTGCCATGGTTGATCTTTAGCGTATAGTTCCGGCCACATTTCTTCTTATCAGCCTGAGGTTTCTTATTCGTATCCAAGTATGGATCAGTTCGCTGCTTTCTTGATCGTGTTTGGTTTAACCCGGTTTCTTGATTCTCGTCTTCAGCAAAGAGATCACAACTTCTTGATTGAGTCTTCTATCTCATAATCAATTTACAGTGGCTCTAATACCACTTGATAAATCAGACTCGAATCCCAACCCTGATCCCGACTTTCCTGCACTCGTTCGCTTGCTCAACAAGAGCGACTCTTTTCTTGTATATCAAATAAAAAAAAAATTTGGATATAATGACTCAAGATCAATTACACTAGCATTCTAATCTAACTTAACTTGAATACATTTGAAATTTAAATCCTAATTTAAACATAACAATAACTTACTCTACTATTATAGTCCCTAGACTTTATTAGATCTCCTTCTTTCTATCCTAAGAGATCAAAACATACCTTCCTTGTATATATAATGTGTGATCTAAGCATAACACAGTTGGTTTTATATGTATATATAAGCTTATAACAAATGAATAGTAAGTATAACAAATGAATATTGATTATGTTTAATACTTTATGCATAAAAGCTTATAACAAATGAATAGTAAGCATAACACAGTTGGTTTTATATGTATATATAATGTGTGATGTATGTTTCTAACTGATGAATTTTATTAAATGGTCCATGACCAGAAATTTTAGCATATATAATTCACAAAACAAGTTATGTACAGCAATTTAAAAAGATGAATTAACCTCACATTTTCCAAAGACATGTTTAGGGTTACTATTTTCAGTCATAAAATCAAGCACATCAAACTTATTTTTAGTGTGACAGTATTAGTTTGTGTAGTCAATTATTTTCACAATTTTGGAACCATTTCTTATTAGTTTTTTTTTAATTCACTTGTCTTTTTTTAGCCCGATTCTAACCACACACGGAATATTGCTAATTAAAACGCCGTCACGCGATACGCCCCCGTATATGTCAATACGAGAACGTACAGGGTTTAGTCTCTGACACCAGAATGACACGTGTCATTCTCGGTGTCCCATACAATTCGTATTGCCCTATACGCCTCGTATGAGGCAGGGCTCAATATTTTTCTTCAAAAGTTGGAAAATTTGGTGTTAAATAATCCTATACGTGGCGTATAGACCTATACGCCACGTATAGGATTATTTATTTAATTATAATTTTTTTATAATAATATATTATTTTGTATTTTAATTTATATAATTTTGTTAATATAAGTTTGTTATATATTTATAAATTTTATAAATTTTATAAATTTTATATTTTTTTTAAACATTTATTATATTTTTACAGTATAATCAAACAAAATATTAAACATTACAAACCAAACAAAATATTAAACATTACAAACCAAACAAAATATTAAACATTACAACCAAACAAGTAAACTAAACATTATATACATTACATCATAAAATTAAATATATACATCAAAATGTTTTACATACATAACAACGAAATAAACAAAATACAAATAAAAGAACTAAACCTAATCGGCTCCGGCGTCACCCTGGCCTGCCCCGCCCTCACCCTGAACGGGGTCGTCCGGATAATGACGTGGCGGTGGTAGTGGGGGTGGCTCGATGCCGGCGGCTCGTGACTGATTCACGAGCTGTCCAACCGCCCACGTCATCAGGTCCTCCATGCGATCGAGTTGACGACCCTGTCGTCGTGAGTCGGCAACAAGGTCATCAAGCAATGCCTGGGTAGCCCTACCCAGCCTAACAGACCGACGTACGTGTCGGGGATGTCGTGGCGGATGCTCGTGGACCTGCTCGACGTGTGGCGGCTCGTCCTCAATCGCCATACCCTGCAGCGGCTGAGGCATAGGCGGGTCCCCCTGTCTAGGCATCTGCGGCAGCGGCAACGGCACCGGGACCCAAACCTGGTCCTGGACGGCCCCTACGAACCGAAGGCCCTGCGGGAATCGGTGCGTGATGCGCATGCCGCTCGCCGTGCGACGATCTAATCGGACAGGGTGAATGGGCGTTCTCATGCAAAGGGGTAAGGTGATTGCTTATGCCTCAAGACAACTTAAGGTTCATGAAGATAACTACACCACTCACGACCTCGAACTTGGTGCGGTCGTGTTTGCTCTCAAGATTTGGAGACATTATCTCTATGGAACCAAATGTGAAATCTTTACCGATCACAAGAGTTTGCAACATATATTCAACCAAAAAGACTTAAACATGAGACAACGTCGTTGGATGGAACTGTTAAATGATTATGATTGCGAAATCAAATATCATCCAGGGAAAGCTAACGTGGTGGCTGATGCGTTAAGTCGGAAAGAATATCCTAACATATGTTGTGCTCTTATTCAATCGGATATCGAGACCAAAATTCTTAAAGCTCAACAAAAGGTTCTTTCCGAGGACAACATGCAAAAAGAATTGGGTTGTGGAGTTGAAAAACAATTGGAGACTCGACCCAATGGGTTACTACACTTCTTAAACCGCTTATGGGTTCCTGATCGGGATGATCTTCGTACTTTGATTTTTGACGAGTCTCACAAAACTCGTTATTCTATACACCCAGGAGCCGATAAAATGTACAAAGGCCTTCGCCAACACTATTGGTGGCCCGGCATGAAGAAAGATGTTGCCGTGTACGTTTCAAAATGTCTTACTTGTTCTAAGGTCAAGATTGAACATCAACGACCTTCGGGTTTGCTCGAACAACCCGAGATTCCAATGTGGAAATGGGAGTGTATTTCCATGGATTTTATCACCAAACTTCCAAGAACACCTCGAGGATTTGATAGCATTTGGGTAATCGTGGACCGACTCACGAAATCAGCTCATTTTCTCGCAATTCGAGATGATTGGGGAGCTGAGAAGTTGGCTCAAGTTTATTTGGATGAGATCGTTCGTCTACATGGCGTTCCTCTTAATATCATATCTGATCGTGATAGTCGTTTCACTTCCCGTTTTTGGGGATCTCTACAATCGTTCATGGGTACTCAATTGAATTTGAGTACAGCTTACCATCCCCAAACTGATGGTCAAACGGAAAGGACGATTCAAACTCTTGAAGATATGTTACGTGCTTGCGTCCTTGACTTTGGAGGCAATTGGGACAAATATCTTCCACTAGCTGAGTTTTCGTATAACAACAGCTACCATGCTAGTATCGAGATGGCACCTTTCAAAGCTTTATATGGTCGCCATTGTCGTTCTCCTCTTGGCTGGGATGAGGTCGGTGAAGCACAAATCACTGGTCCCGCTCTAGTCCAAGACACCACTGATCGAATCATCCAAGTTCGCGACAATCTTCGTTTGGCTCGGGAGAGACAAAAGAAGAATGCTGATATTCGTAGAAGACCTCTTGAATTCCAAGTTGGTGACATGGTTCTTTTAAAGGTATCACCTTGGAAAGGCGTTGTCCGGTTTGGGAAGAAAGGGAAATTCACATCGCGATACGTTGGACCTTTCAAAATCATCAAACGTATCGGGAAAGTTGCTTACGAGTTGGAATTACCCGACAAGCTTAGCAATGTACAGGGTTTAGTCTCTGACACCAGAATGACACGTGTCATTCTCGGTGTCCCATACAATTCGTATTGCCCTATACGCCTCGTATGAGGCAGGGCTCAATATTTTTCTTCAAAAGTTGGAAAATTTGGTGTTAAATAATCCTATACGTGGCGTATAGACCTATACGCCACGTATAGGATTATTTATTTAATTATAATTTTTTTATAATAATATATTATTTTGTATTTTAATTTATATAATTTTGTTAATATAAGTTTGTTATATATTTATAAATTTTATAAATTTTATAAATTTTATATTTTTTTTAAACATTTATTATATTTTTACAGTATAATCAAACAAAATATTAAACATTACAAACCAAACAAAATATTAAACATTACAAACCAAACAAAATATTAAACATTACAACCAAACAAGTAAACTAAACATTATATACATTACATCATAAAATTAAATATATACATCAAAATGTTTTACATACATAACAACGAAATAAACAAAATACAAATAAAAGAACTAAACCTAATCGGCTCCGGCGTCACCCTGGCCTGCCCCGCCCTCACCCTGAACGGGGTCGTCCGGATAATGACGTGGCGGTGGTAGTGGGGGTGGCTCGATGCCGGCGGCTCGTGACTGATTCACGAGCTGTCCAACCGCCCACGTCATCAGGTCCTCCATGCGATCGAGTTGACGACCCTGTCGTCGTGAGTCGGCAACAAGGTCATCAAGCAATGCCTGGGTAGCCCTACCCAGCCTAACAGACCGACGTACGTGTCGGGGATGTCGTGGCGGATGCTCGTGGACCTGCTCGACGTGTGGCGGCTCGTCCTCAATCGCCATACCCTGCAGCGGCTGAGGCATAGGCGGGTCCCCCTGTCTAGGCATCTGCGGCAGCGGCAACGGCACCGGGACCCAAACCTGGTCCTGGACGGCCCCTACGAACCGAAGGCCCTGCGGGAATCGGTGCGTGATGCGCATGCCGCTCGCCGTGCGACGATCTAATCGGACAGGGTGAATGGGCGGTAACATCGCAGGCTCATGGTGGTCAAATGGTATGACCGACCGCATGATATGCGTGATGAAAGCACCGCCATATAAAAGTCCGCGCTTCTGTCGCATATAGGCTGAAGCAAAATAAAGCGACATGCTCGTGGACAGGTCGCACCGCCTCCCAGTAAGCAGGCAGAAAAGGAAGAAAAGATCTCTATCAGTGCACCACTCACGGCTTTTCAGACGCGGTGCGATCGACGTTGAAATAAGCCGGTGCAGATATCTTGTAATATCTGTACTTTTCCGTTTACAATTTCCGGCCATTTGGCATTTATTGTAAACCCTAATTATCCATATTTAATAATATGTGAAAATTCTTAAAATGAATTTCTTAAACTATGTGGCTAAAAACCATACTCAAACTATGTATTAGGGCTAATATTCATGGTATTTGAATAAAGTTCCCTAAACTATATAAAATTAAATCTCATAAATTATCTAAGTGTAAACAAAAATTGTACCTATTTAAATTGAAAAATCTTAATTGTGTTTGATTCAATTAAAACACAAAATTATATAAATTAAAATGATTCCTATAAAATTATTATGAATGTTTAAGAAATAATAAGATTTATTCCTAAATAAATCAAATAAATAAAGTTCAATTAAATAAATATTTTTAAAATAAAGTTTTATAAAAATATGTCTTTTTATCATTTTTAAAGTAAATTAGTTAAACCCCTTGATCCATTTGAACCCTCAATTTGGACCCTTGTGATTTAGAACCCATTTCACGCAGGTTTGACTTTTGAAAGTCAAACCGAACCCAAAGCTCTCAAATTTGTGCATTGATCCATCGATTATGAGTGTTAATGTGCAAATCAATCCACTGTAAACCAACATGCGACCGTTCTAACCGTTCATGACGAGTTTATTACAACCGAATTCAATGAATTGAACTCAAAACGGCTCGTAACCGTCCTTAGTTAAACCTGTATCAATTCATACGTTTCGAGTAAAATTGAAGCATAAAACTCTCTCACACACACTCGCGACACCTTTTACAAACTTTCTACACCCTCGTATCCATCGCATTGCTCTCCTGGAACTCCGACGAGCTCGCGATTTGCCGACCTCGGCTTGGTAGTCGTTCGCCCTCAATGCTCAACCATTTCAGGTAATCTTTATGTCCACAGATTCGTTTTAAAGTAAGGATCGAAAGCCCCATGAAATCGGGATCGATTGTTGGCCTTGTCAACTGAATTTGGGGAAGAAGACGAAGGCGGGTTGGGTGTTAAAATGGTTGCACTTCGGATATAAACCAAGGCATTAGCCCAGTTCAAACCGGTTAAGACACTTGACTCGTACGGGGGAGGTCGCGGGTTCGAGCCACAGCCCCGCACCTCTACCCTTTTTCCTATTTTTGATTTTTATTAATTAAATCTTTAATCTTTAAAAAATTCATAACTTTTTATTTACAACTCGAAAATGTACAAATAAATAGTCCAAATTTTTGTAATAAAAATTCTCTACTGTTTTATAAAATAAAAACAGAAAACTTTCTGAGTTTATAAAATTATTTATTTAAAAGCCTAATTTTAAAACTTGGATTATTTATTTAAAGTTAGTAAATCTATTCCAAAAATTATACAAAAATTACAGAAACTTAATCTATATATTTTTAACAAAATATTAAGTTTCTGGAACTTTTAGACATTTTTACTAATTTTTACTAATTTTGTTTTGTAATTAAATCAATAGAATTATTGATTAAATTAAACTAAAAATAAGTAAATTTTATAAAAATTTACTTATTAACAGAAAATATTTATATAATTTATAATTTAAATTATATTTATATTTTTACTATCTTTTTGACATATTTAGTTAATTAAGCACATTTATTAACTAAATTACTAAATAAGTAATTAATTAAACAAGTACTTAAAATATTTTATAAAATCAGAAATTATATTTAAATTACTAAACATAATAATTTAGTAATTTAAATACTTACATCTTAATACCTTAAACTATAACCTAATTACATTTTCAAACCTTAAACTTTCCAAAACCCTAATTTCCCAAATTCGAGAACACGAACGAACCTTAGCTTATTCCTTTAAACTAAATGACTAAACTACAACTATAATAGGTTAATTGTGACCTACTTTGGATTATATCTTTGGATCAAACTTAGCTCGGAAACTACTTACAAACCATGTGAGTTTTCATGCCCCTCTTTATACATTTTATCACTTTTGGGGTGAAACATGTTCCTATATAATTACACTTACACTATTGACAAATCTCACAACTTGAAACAAATTCCCTTATGTTAGACTTGTTTAATTGCATTATGTGGCTTATTTGTTGATTACACTAGTTCATATTATTAACTGTTGCGACAGCCTATGAATGGAATTAGTGGTACCATGTGGGTTAGCTACCCCATGCATTTCTTTGATCTAGGATGCATGTAATGAATTCTGAAACTGAAAAACTGTTAACTATATGTTGGACAATCTGAATTGGATAAATCTTAAAAGGAAGGTTTAATTTGGACTGTGTGTATATACAATAAGACTATAATGTATTACTTGTCTTAGCATGGAATTTGTACTTTATCTAAACTACTATATCTATATCTACCATGATTGCTCACCAACAATTCATTTTGTTGATAACTCTTATTTTAAACATGTTTCAGGTGCACCAAGTTCAAGCAACGCTTGATTTATGTTCAACACTTAGGCTTGGACTTAGAAACTTGAAATCTGATTTTATCTTGTTTGGAACTATGTTTTGTCTTGTTTATTTGAACTATTTGTAGCCTTTGAGGCACTTTTAATATTATTGAATAAAATTATGAAATTTTAATAGTTCTAAGTGCTACGAGCAATCTGGTCACAACTCGGGTCATACTCCGACGTGTTCCGCCGCCCGGTTGGGGTGTGACAGATTGGTATCAGAGCCTTGGTTATAGGGATTTAGGTTATTAGAAATCTTTAACCTAGACTATAACTTTAGGACCCTCTTTTAGTCTTGCATGATTAGGAACTTATGTGTTTATTTGTCAAATTCTAAATCTTTAACACAAATCTTACAAATCCTCAAAATTCTAAGACTTTACCTTATATTTCCATCAATATTCTTTTATATGAAACTCTTCAATGTTTTAAAATATTTTATAAAACCCCCTAGACTTTGTAAGTCTATCCAAAATCTCGTTAAGGTTTAAGACTTTGACAATGTTTAGAAACTCGTGAAATCTGGAAGGGTGAATGCCTGTATTCTGAGTTTCCTGTCTAGGCAAGCGTATTCGTACAAATCCAAATTACTGGACCTGTTACGCTTACCTGGGGATTCTCGGGATGAGTGTTCACTTATAGGCTAAAGCATGACTTTCTCAAATATTGTTGAAATCTTATTAACCTTGATATGTCCTAAGTAATTGTGAGGTAAAACACAACCAACACAATTACTAACTATGTGTTTAAACTTAAGCCTATCTTTACTTTCAAAGCTTAACTCTTGAATATTATTATTCATCTCAAACTTGCATTTTACTTTATTTTCTTATAGAATGTCTGATCCCGTTGATACAAATCCGGCACTCACACAACAAATTGTTGATCGGATTGCTGCAATACTACCAGCTCTGTTTCAACATCGTGATCAAAGCTCTTCTAATAACAACAACAACAATGCTTGCAACTTCAAATACTTTAATTCGTGTTCACCACCAAAGTTTTCGGGTCATGAAGGAGCCACTGGACTACTCCAATGGTTTGAGGGCATTGAGAACACCTTCCTTAATGCTGGTGTTCCCGAGGCACTCAAGGTTCAATATGGCTCAAGCGTCTTTCAAAAGCGTGCACTAACTTGGTGGAACGGCGAGAAAACTACTCGCACCGTTCTTGTTGCTATGGCTCTTCCTTGGGCTGAATTCAAGGAACTCATGATCAATGAGTTCTGTCCTCGAAACGAAATGATGAAGATCGAGGAGGAATTTTGGACTCTCTCCCAAGATAGTAGTGACAATTCTGCTTATGTCACTCGTTTTTATGAGCTTTGTCTACTCGTTCCTCACCTAGTCGACACCTTGGCTAGGAAGATTGAGAAATTCTGCAAGGGACTCCCAATTCAAATCAGGAGTGCTGTTCTTAGTAGTAGACCTGCTACTATCGAAGAAGCTGTTCGTCTTTCAGCCACACTTACCGACACTTATGTCGATGCGGGAATCCTTCTCCGCAAAGGAGGGAAGAAACCTGCTGTGGTTGCTGCTGTGACTTCTAAACCTGAACCTACTGGTAGAAACAGGAAGAGAAAGTCCAATCATAAACAAAATTATGGGACTGTTACACCTGCTCAACCTGTGAGCCAAGTAGCACCTGCTACTACTACTACCTTCAGTCCAACCAAGAAGGCTTATTCGGGGAGTTATCCTCAATGTGATATTTGCAAGTCTCACCATCTTCCCAATGCACCATGTTGGGTTTGCACAAAGTGCAAAAGGTTGGGACATACTCAAGATCGTTGCCTAACCCCAAGCAACACTCAATCTCAAGTGCAAGGCCATAACGTGATACAAAACACACCATCCTTAACTGTTAAGGCTTGTTTCCAATGTGGAGATCCAAGTCACTTCAAGGATAAGTGTCCATTACTGGCCAATGCAATAAAAGCTTCAATCTCTGCTTCCAAAGGCCGAGTCTACACCATTACTGCTAGTCAAGCTCAAGCCGACAACGATGTTGTCAATGGTACGTATCTGATCAATAATCAATATGCTACTATTTTGTTTGATTCTGGTGCGGATAAAAGTTTCGTGTCCTTTGACTTTGAACCAATGCTTGCTAAGACTAGAACCCAACTAGACAAAACTTATAATGTAGAAGTAGCTAACGGGAAATCCGTTAAAGTTGACTCAATTATTGCAAACAATCAACTACAACTTAACGAACATACTTTCTCTATTGACTTAACTCCTATGCAACTTGGGAGTTTCGACGTGATCGTCGGCATGGATTGGTTATCCAAACATCGTGCTGAGATCGTTTGTGCCGACAAATTCATAAAGATTCCTCTGCCGTCTGGTGAAGTACTACACGTGTATGGAGAGAAACAACCCAAAGGCTTAAAACTGATGACTATAACAAAAGCTCAGAAGTACCTCAACAAGAATTATCCAGCTTTTCTAGCTCACGTTGTGAAAGAGAATGACAAGGGTAAACTTATGGCTGATATTCCTGTGATTAAGGACTTTGCTGAAGTATTTCCGGAAGACCTACCGGGAATTGCCCCTACACGACAAGTCGAGTTTCGTATCGACCTTGTGCCTGGTGCAACTCCTGTGGCAAGAGCACCATATCGTCTTGCACCATCTGAAATGCAAGAACTTGCTAGTCAACTTCAAGAACTCTCTGATAAAGGATTCATACGTCCTAGTTCCTCACCATGGGAAGCACCTGTCTTATTCGTCAAGAAGAAAGATGGATCTTTTAGGATGTGTATCGACTATCGGGAACTCAACAAATTGACTGTCAAGAATCGATACCCACTTCCAAGGATTGACGATTTATTTGATCAACTCCAAGGAGCTTCTATTTTCTCAAAGATCGATCTTCGTTCGGGTTATCACCAACTACGTGTTAAGGAGGAAGACATTCCCAAAACAGCTTTTAGAACTCGCTATGGACACTACGAGTTTGTTGTCATGCCATTCGGTTTGACTAACGCACCTGCCGTATTCATGGATTTGATGAATCGTGTTTGTCGACCTTATTTGGATAAATTCGTCATTGTCTTCATTGACGATATTCTTATCTACTCAAAATCTAAGCAAGAACATGAAGAACATCTTCGTTTAGTACTTGATCTTCTTAAACAAGAACAACTTTATGCTAAATTCTCCAAATGTGAATTCTGGCTAAAGGAAGTCCAATTCCTAGGTCACGTTATTAACGAGGCTGGGATTCATGTTGATCCTGCTAAAATTGAAGCTGTAAAGAATTGGATTGCTCCTAAAACACCAACAGAAATCCGTTCTTTTCTTGGACTAGCAGGATATTATCGACGCTTTATTTCTAACTTTTCCAAGATTGCTGTTCCTCTCACTGCCCTAACTCATAAGGGTAGGATCTTTGAATGGGGACAAGAGCAAGAAGAAGCGTTCCAAACTCTTAAAGAAAAACTGTGCCATGCTCCAGTCCTATCTCTTCCCGATGGAAGCGATGACTTCGTTGTTTTCTGTGATGCTTCAAAGCAAGGACTTGGATGCGTTCTCATGCAAAGGGGTAAGGTGATTGCTTATGCCTCAAGACAACTTAAGGTTCATGAAGATAACTACACCACTCACGACCTCGAACTTGGTGCGGTCGTGTTTGCTCTCAAGATTTGGAGACATTATCTCTATGGAACCAAATGTGAAATCTTTACCGATCACAAGAGTTTGCAACATATATTCAACCAAAAAGACTTAAACATGAGACAACGTCGTTGGATGGAACTGTTAAATGATTATGATTGCGAAATCAAATATCATCCAGGGAAAGCTAACGTGGTGGCTGATGCGTTAAGTCGGAAAGAATATCCTAACATATGTTGTGCTCTTATTCAATCGGATATCGAGACCAAAATTCTTAAAGCTCAACAAAAGGTTCTTTCCGAGGACAACATGCAAAAAGAATTGGGTTGTGGAGTTGAAAAACAATTGGAGACTCGACCCAATGGGTTACTACACTTCTTAAACCGCTTATGGGTTCCTGATCGGGATGATCTTCGTACTTTGATTTTTGACGAGTCTCACAAAACTCGTTATTCTATACACCCAGGAGCCGATAAAATGTACAAAGGCCTTCGCCAACACTATTGGTGGCCCGGCATGAAGAAAGATGTTGCCGTGTACGTTTCAAAATGTCTTACTTGTTCTAAGGTCAAGATTGAACATCAACGACCTTCGGGTTTGCTCGAACAACCCGAGATTCCAATGTGGAAATGGGAGTGTATTTCCATGGATTTTATCACCAAACTTCCAAGAACACCTCGAGGATTTGATAGCATTTGGGTAATCGTGGACCGACTCACGAAATCAGCTCATTTTCTCGCAATTCGAGATGATTGGGGAGCTGAGAAGTTGGCTCAAGTTTATTTGGATGAGATCGTTCGTCTACATGGCGTTCCTCTTAATATCATATCTGATCGTGATAGTCGTTTCACTTCCCGTTTTTGGGGATCTCTACAATCGTTCATGGGTACTCAATTGAATTTGAGTACAGCTTACCATCCCCAAACTGATGGTCAAACGGAAAGGACGATTCAAACTCTTGAAGATATGTTACGTGCTTGCGTCCTTGACTTTGGAGGCAATTGGGACAAATATCTTCCA
This sequence comes from Smallanthus sonchifolius, assembly GCA_023525975.1. Taxonomy (NCBI): domain Eukaryota; kingdom Viridiplantae; phylum Streptophyta; class Magnoliopsida; order Asterales; family Asteraceae; genus Smallanthus; species Smallanthus sonchifolius. The sequence goes on from CM042042.1 coordinate 3,015,697, forward strand.
CTAGCTGAGTTTTCGTATAACAACAGCTACCATGCTAGTATCGAGATGGCACCTTTCAAAGCTTTATATGGTCGCCATTGTCGTTCTCCTCTTGGCTGGGATGAGGTCGGTGAAGCACAAATCACTGGTCCCGCTCTAGTCCAAGACACCACTGATCGAATCATCCAAGTTCGCGACAATCTTCGTTTGGCTCGGGAGAGACAAAAGAAGAATGCTGATATTCGTAGAAGACCTCTTGAATTCCAAGTTGGTGACATGGTTCTTTTAAAGGTATCACCTTGGAAAGGCGTTGTCCGGTTTGGGAAGAAAGGGAAATTCACATCGCGATACGTTGGACCTTTCAAAATCATCAAACGTATCGGGAAAGTTGCTTACGAGTTGGAATTACCCGACAAGCTTAGCAATGTACAGGGTTTAGTCTCTGACACCAGAATGACACGTGTCATTCTCGGTGTCCCATACAATTCGTATTGCCCTATACGCCTCGTATGAGGCAGGGCTCAATATTTTTCTTCAAAAGTTGGAAAATTTGGTGTTAAATAATCCTATACGTGGCGTATAGACCTATACGCCACGTATAGGATTATTTATTTAATTATAATTTTTTTATAATAATATATTATTTTGTATTTTAATTTATATAATTTTGTTAATATAAGTTTGTTATATATTTATAAATTTTATAAATTTTATAAATTTTATATTTTTTTTAAACATTTATTATATTTTTACAGTATAATCAAACAAAATATTAAACATTACAAACCAAACAAAATATTAAACATTACAAACCAAACAAAATATTAAACATTACAACCAAACAAGTAAACTAAACATTATATACATTACATCATAAAATTAAATATATACATCAAAATGTTTTACATACATAACAACGAAATAAACAAAATACAAATAAAAGAACTAAACCTAATCGGCTCCGGCGTCACCCTGGCCTGCCCCGCCCTCACCCTGAACGGGGTCGTCCGGATAATGACGTGGCGGTGGTAGTGGGGGTGGCTCGATGCCGGCGGCTCGTGACTGATTCACGAGCTGTCCAACCGCCCACGTCATCAGGTCCTCCATGCGATCGAGTTGACGACCCTGTCGTCGTGAGTCGGCAACAAGGTCATCAAGCAATGCCTGGGTAGCCCTACCCAGCCTAACAGACCGACGTACGTGTCGGGGATGTCGTGGCGGATGCTCGTGGACCTGCTCGACGTGTGGCGGCTCGTCCTCAATCGCCATACCCTGCAGCGGCTGAGGCATAGGCGGGTCCCCCTGTCTAGGCATCTGCGGCAGCGGCAACGGCACCGGGACCCAAACCTGGTCCTGGACGGCCCCTACGAACCGAAGGCCCTGCGGGAATCGGTGCGTGATGCGCATGCCGCTCGCCGTGCGACGATCTAATCGGACAGGGTGAATGGGCGGTAACATCGCAGGCTCATGGTGGTCAAATGGTATGACCGACCGCATGATATGCGTGATGAAAGCACCGCCATATAAAAGTCCGCGCTTCTGTCGCATATAGGCTGAAGCAAAATAAAGCGACATGCTCGTGGACAGGTCGCACCGCCTCCCAGTAAGCAGGCAGAAAAGGAAGAAAAGATCTCTATCAGTGCACCACTCACGGCTTTTCAGACGCGGTGCGATCGACGTTGAAATAAGCCGGTGCAGATATCTTGTAATATCTGTACTTTTCCGTTTACAATTTCCGGCCATTTGGCATTTATTGTAAACCCTAATTATCCATATTTAATAATATGTGAAAATTCTTAAAATGAATTTCTTAAACTATGTGGCTAAAAACCATACTCAAACTATGTATTAGGGCTAATATTCATGGTATTTGAATAAAGTTCCCTAAACTATATAAAATTAAATCTCATAAATTATCTAAGTGTAAACAAAAATTGTACCTATTTAAATTGAAAAATCTTAATTGTGTTTGATTCAATTAAAACACAAAATTATATAAATTAAAATGATTCCTATAAAATTATTATGAATGTTTAAGAAATAATAAGATTTATTCCTAAATAAATCAAATAAATAAAGTTCAATTAAATAAATATTTTTAAAATAAAGTTTTATAAAAATATGTCTTTTTATCATTTTTAAAGTAAATTAGTTAAACCCCTTGATCCATTTGAACCCTCAATTTGGACCCTTGTGATTTAGAACCCATTTCACGCAGGTTTGACTTTTGAAAGTCAAACCGAACCCAAAGCTCTCAAATTTGTGCATTGATCCATCGATTATGAGTGTTAATGTGCAAATCAATCCACTGTAAACCAACATGCGACCGTTCTAACCGTTCATGACGAGTTTATTACAACCGAATTCAATGAATTGAACTCAAAACGGCTCGTAACCGTCCTTAGTTAAACCTGTATCAATTCATACGTTTCGAGTAAAATTGAAGCATAAAACTCTCTCACACACACTCGCGACACCTTTTACAAACTTTCTACACCCTCGTATCCATCGCATTGCTCTCCTGGAACTCCGACGAGCTCGCGATTTGCCGACCTCGGCTTGGTAGTCGTTCGCCCTCAATGCTCAACCATTTCAGGTAATCTTTATGTCCACAGATTCGTTTTAAAGTAAGGATCGAAAGCCCCATGAAATCGGGATCGATTGTTGGCCTTGTCAACTGAATTTGGGGAAGAAGACGAAGGCGGGTTGGGTGTTAAAATGGTTGCACTTCGGATATAAACCAAGGCATTAGCCCAGTTCAAACCGGTTAAGACACTTGACTCGTACGGGGGAGGTCGCGGGTTCGAGCCACAGCCCCGCACCTCTACCCTTTTTCCTATTTTTGATTTTTATTAATTAAATCTTTAATCTTTAAAAAATTCATAACTTTTTATTTACAACTCGAAAATGTACAAATAAATAGTCCAAATTTTTGTAATAAAAATTCTCTACTGTTTTATAAAATAAAAACAGAAAACTTTCTGAGTTTATAAAATTATTTATTTAAAAGCCTAATTTTAAAACTTGGATTATTTATTTAAAGTTAGTAAATCTATTCCAAAAATTATACAAAAATTACAGAAACTTAATCTATATATTTTTAACAAAATATTAAGTTTCTGGAACTTTTAGACATTTTTACTAATTTTTACTAATTTTGTTTTGTAATTAAATCAATAGAATTATTGATTAAATTAAACTAAAAATAAGTAAATTTTATAAAAATTTACTTATTAACAGAAAATATTTATATAATTTATAATTTAAATTATATTTATATTTTTACTATCTTTTTGACATATTTAGTTAATTAAGCACATTTATTAACTAAATTACTAAATAAGTAATTAATTAAACAAGTACTTAAAATATTTTATAAAATCAGAAATTATATTTAAATTACTAAACATAATAATTTAGTAATTTAAATACTTACATCTTAATACCTTAAACTATAACCTAATTACATTTTCAAACCTTAAACTTTCCAAAACCCTAATTTCCCAAATTCGAGAACACGAACGAACCTTAGCTTATTCCTTTAAACTAAATGACTAAACTACAACTATAATAGGTTAATTGTGACCTACTTTGGATTATATCTTTGGATCAAACTTAGCTCGGAAACTACTTACAAACCATGTGAGTTTTCATGCCCCTCTTTATACATTTTATCACTTTTGGGGTGAAACATGTTCCTATATAATTACACTTACACTATTGACAAATCTCACAACTTGAAACAAATTCCCTTATGTTAGACTTGTTTAATTGCATTATGTGGCTTATTTGTTGATTACACTAGTTCATATTATTAACTGTTGCGACAGCCTATGAATGGAATTAGTGGTACCATGTGGGTTAGCTACCCCATGCATTTCTTTGATCTAGGATGCATGTAATGAATTCTGAAACTGAAAAACTGTTAACTATATGTTGGACAATCTGAATTGGATAAATCTTAAAAGGAAGGTTTAATTTGGACTGTGTGTATATACAATAAGACTATAATGTATTACTTGTCTTAGCATGGAATTTGTACTTTATCTAAACTACTATATCTATATCTACCATGATTGCTCACCAACAATTCATTTTGTTGATAACTCTTATTTTAAACATGTTTCAGGTGCACCAAGTTCAAGCAACGCTTGATTTATGTTCAACACTTAGGCTTGGACTTAGAAACTTGAAATCTGATTTTATCTTGTTTGGAACTATGTTTTGTCTTGTTTATTTGAACTATTTGTAGCCTTTGAGGCACTTTTAATATTATTGAATAAAATTATGAAATTTTAATAGTTCTAAGTGCTACGAGCAATCTGGTCACAACTCGGGTCATACTCCGACGTGTTCCGCCGCCCAGTTGGGGTGTGACATATCTATACAAAGGGTCTCTAATACCCGATACCCTCCCCTTGGTACCCAACCAAGGACTATCTGAAATCAAGCCCCAAAAAACAAGGAGTTCCTCCTTGTCCACCTCCGTCACCGCCTCGGTGAAAAGCGACGTGACCGTCTCAGGCTCGTAATAGAAGCCCGTCGTGACGGCCCCACTGACGGAGGGTCATAGAAAAAGAAATACGATCCGGATCCTCAATATCCGGCGCCTCCCCGGGTAGAGGCTGCAGCCCAGTCTCTGAATAGATGAACGTCGAAAGAAACTCGACTACAAGCTCTCGGTATGTCTCCTCAAAAGAAAGGTCAAAAAGACGCGACCATGGCGGGTCCTCACCGATGATGGCCCTAGCTCGCTCGGCCTCATGCACCTCCTCGAGGAGGGCCCAATCCACCGTCGTACCCGGACCCATCTGCACCTCCCGGAGCTTCTGGCACCGGGAATAAGCCTCTGTATCGGGCGGAAAATCTAGAAAAGGATAGTGCGCAAAATCGTCTAGCTGATCCATCTGAATATCATCATCATAATCCGCCATATCTGATAATAATTAATTGTTTTTAATATTTTAATTTAAATAATAAATAATAATAATAATATATTGTTTAAATTTTAAATAATAAATATTAATAATATTTTTTTTAAATAATAATAAATAATAATATATTGTATTTATTTTAAATAATAAATAATAATAATAATATTAATATATTGTTTTTATTATATTTTCTTTAATTGAATTAATTTATATAATTAAATATTTTTTTAAATTAAAAACCTATACGCCACGTATAGGCTTATACGTGGCGTATAGGCGGTTGCCGGGTAAACAAAGCCATACGTAGGCCAAATAGGCCATACACGGGCGAGTTGCCGGGTAAACCAAGCCATACGCGACCAAACTAGGCCATACGCAGGCATGTGACCGGGTAAACTGAGCCATAGGCAGCGTATAGGCTTATACGTGGCGTATGGCTTCATCTTCTTCCTTAGATCAATCCAGAAGAACTATACGCCACGTATAGTACTGTACGTGGCGTATAGTTCTTAATTTCAAACCTAAAAATCGCTAATCTACCCAGTTTTACCCGCTAATATTCAATAAAAACCTAACATTAATGATCGTGGGTTAAGACACGTACCTTTTCAAAGTTTTTTTGATGGCACAATCCAAATCAACGAGCGTTTTATAAACGGGTCGCGTATGGCTTTATGTTTGTTTTTTTGGTTCGTTTGGAACAATACGGGGCCAAAAACAGATAAATCAAATGTATATACGCCACGTATAGGGCAATACGTGGCGTATAGAATACCAAAGGTTAGGGAAGATACGCCACGTATTGATCTATAAATCAAATGTATATATTTTCCCATTTTGCTGAATCATCATTTCGGTGCAAATTCCAAAGTGCATTTGGCGTAGGAATCGGAAATTCTCCGTCTAACTTGACGTGAATGAAATGAGCATTTTTGACGTGAACTAACGATAAGACTTGATGTTGAGCGTGAACGTTAGGACCAAACCACAATGAAAAAAATGTTTGATTACCGTTGATGCTTAAAAGATGAACAATCACCCCAAATCTTTGAGCAATTAGGAGTCGTGTGTATGGCATCGACATCCAACGACTAACTGGTGCGGCTTTCACATCCTGCCAATCTATTGTGTGACGTAGCTTATCATACTCTTGAAAGGCGACTCTGTCAAAAACAGTTCTCCACCGTTCCTCTTTATTGTCCATCTCATGTAGAAGTTGTTGTCGGACAAAGAGCCACCGGTTTTCATTTAACCCTAAGCCCAAAGCTACCGATCGAAAACCACAGTTACCGTCGGGTTTTACATCTTGTATATGTGAAATGTACGGATAAAATAAATAGGGTATCGAATCCTTAAAACATTTTATATTGTTAACCGCATCATTCCCCGTAATCAATGGAAACCCAAGATGGGCGTTATCATCTTGCGGTTGCTTTCCTTTACCCTTAGTTTAACGACTGTGTTGAAAGACCGAACTCGCTTGTATAGAGTCTTGTGACGCAATATACGAGCTGTGTCTCGCAGGGTCACATTTGCTTTGTTGGGATCCTGTGAATGAGTTGTTTCTCGCGACATCCTGTTTCCTTTGTTGTTGCCTTTTCAAAGTTGGACGACCGCGAGTATCTTCTTGTACCATAGGCGCTTTCTTGTTACTTTTGCTCGGAAAGACAACCCCTGCAATTCTCGACAGCATACTTCTTTTGACCTGATCGGGTTGTGACATAATTTTGTTTCTCACTTGACCCAGTACCTTATCCACGTCTACATTTTCATCATCGACAAACGACGGTTTTAAATCAAGTTTCCTCCAAAAGACGTTTACTGCATCTAGAGGGATTATGCCACCTGTATAATAATAATAATATATTGTTTAAATTTTAAATAATAAATAATAATAATATTTTTTTTAAATAATAATAAATAATAATAATAATATATTGTATTTATTTTAAATAATAAATAATAATAATAATATTAATATATTGTTTTTATTATATTTTTTTTAATTTAATTAATTTATAATAATAATAATTAAATAGTCAGAACAGTTTACCTGTAGCTTCGATATTTGCTAGACGACAAGCACACGGCAACCCACAACTACTGAAAATTTGGCACCCACACGTTGCATTTTGTTTCCGTATATTTGATAACTTGTACCACTCGTTTTCTATCAAATCTAGAGTTTTATGTGAAACTTTACCGTGCAGGATATCAAACAATTGAATAGCTATGTGGCTGTCCATTTTCCTTATGATGCTTGTTCCAAACCCAAACTGTAAGTGATAATACTGATCTGATACAATTTCATCAACAAACCCAACAAGTCTATCTAGCGAGCTTTTAGCGTTTCTAAGATAGCTCTTTAAGAGCGAATGCTGGCTCTCGACTCGGTTCGTTGTATGTTGACCAAAATTAAGGTTTTTGTTGGACCACGCGGATACAAACTTTTCTTTATACGGTTCCAGCCAATTTTTAGTCACATAATCAATAACTCCTGAAAAAATATTTAATATTGAATAAATATTTAAATACTGAAAATATTAAATATTTAATATTTAAAACTTACTTCCTCGTTTGGCTGCGTACAGACGTTCGTAAAGTCGGTTGGAGTTGTACTGGTATATATCTGGCGTGGGAGACTCACATAATACCGACCATGAATACTTGAAATTTTTCCAGTCTTCGTCTGTAAATGATGCCCTGCAATGTTTTGCGATATTCTCGTGTATGTGCCACCGACATAGGTTCTTGGAACAGCTCGAAAATATTTTATCACACGCGTTCATAAGAGCTTTGTCCCTGTCTGTTACTATCACACGCGGCTCCATACACTTTTGCAACATTGCTTTATTTGAAGTAACACCCAGACGAAGTTTTCCTCCCGTTCTTTTGATATAAATGCATGAGCGACGCAAAACGACTGGTGTGTGGAGGTCACACCGACCACTTGGACAAATGGAAGTTTGTACATGTTTGTTTTGTATGTCGCGTCGAACATCAACACGTGCGGGAATGCACGCCACATCTCGTACGATTTCGGATAAACAAAGAATATCTCCTCCACACTATTTGTGGCAGTATCTTCTCGAGTATAGTAGACGTATTTTTTTGAAGAAAGCAGGTTTTCCAGAATCTGTATTGGAGTTTCACCGACTCTCGTTTCGTTTTTTATCTTTTGTATTGCATTATAAATGTCTTTTTTAATGCAACTACTCTCTGGGTTTTGTTCCCTTATAGTTGCTAGAATGTTTCGTGGCAACATGTTTTGCGAATACAACTTCCCCACCAAAAGTTGTTCCGACTGAGACAGTCTCCTTGCAAACGAGTGCGCCTCAAGATGTTGACTAGGATCGTGGTTATGACTGTCATTCTTCACCGTTAATTTCCAATCACCAGTATTTTCTTGGTACTCTCCTTCCAATTTAAAGGGACAACCAATTTTCTTGCTACCGGCACGTCTAACCGTGGCAGTAGACGCACGTTCGCCGTGACGGTCACACACAAGCCACACCTTGATAAACGGTTCCGTCGGATCGTCGCCTTTTCTCCTCGATCGTCGGGTGACAATGACGTAACCATTGTCACGTCCTCTCCGGATAGCCCAATCAACCAACTGTTCACGAGACTGAAAATTCTGGTTAGTTTTATAAGACATATTTTGATTATTTTGTTCTTCGTCTTCGAAGTCATCGGTTTGTTGTGTCGGGTAAGAGACTTCATCGTATACGTATTCGTTCGTGGGTTGTGTAAGGTAAGACGGTTCACCGTATACGAACTCGGGATTGCTTAGTGGCTCGTTCAAATCTGGAAGCCTTACCCGTTGATGAGAATAAACGTTGGACGAGACCTCCTCCTGGTTCACCTCTTGAACGCCAAAACTTTGCGGATTGTTTTCCACCGACTCGTTAGAATATACCTGAAAACCGTAGTTACCATCCCACCACCAAGACATGTTTACAATTTTTGAATTTTGAAAGCATACGTTCGGTTCGAATGAGAATTCTGCATGGTTAAATACACAAAATTTGGGCCCTATACGCATCGTATAGCCCAATACGATGCGTATAGGGTACGAGGTGATGTGACTAGTGGCAGAAGGTACATTGTACCCTAAACTGCAGCGTATTACCCTATACGATGCGTATACGATGTTTGAATGACCAGGTTGTAAGAGAATGTCGGGCATGGGAAATTGTGAAGGGCTATACGCATCGTATTGCCCTATACGATACGTATATGATCAAGTCCGATTAACATTCTCCGTGTGTGGTTAGTAGTCCCTTTTTTTATATTGAAAAACTTTTAGTTTACTTCCAAAATAATAAAAAAACATAGTCCTTTTTTCAATACCACAAATAAACAAGCAATAGAATGCTGCAGAAATTCTGATATGACCTTTTGTGATGTCAATCACCTTTTTTATAATTATTTGCTTATTTATTTCTTTGTGTATACTTTTTTTTCATAATCATTCTCCAATTTGCCAATATATTACCAATTAAAAATGAAAAAACATAAAATAATATAACAAGACAGAAAACTGGATATGCAAATCTAGCACCAATTGGCGGATGCTCGAACGTTGTGATTCAAGCTATAAAATATGTAAGTGAATGACAATACGGATTTTGTATTTGGTTATTGGTGTTTAAAAAATTATTAAACTTTTTTAGTATATAAGAAGGTAAAAATTTACTGCAAAATACAGTTAGAAGTCAATTTACTTACAGAATCAGAAATTTAAATGAAAAAACAAGTATTAAATAATTTATGAAAATAGGATTAACTAAAACATAAAAAGAATTGATAGACATATTTTATGATAACACATGGATTTACTTTTTCTAGTGATATATCCGAATTTAAAGATAATAATCTTTACAGCATGGCTTTCTAGTATGATCAAGTCAAAAGTGCTAACATGCAACGACAAGAAAGTAGGTTTTATAATTCGTGATAACTTGGATATTTTTGAAAATCAAGCACTTTCAGATTGAATTATTTCGTTGATACTCATGATTATTCAATCGGATAACTCCTAGAGAGAAAAATAACGAATAAGAAACTTGTTATGAATTTCGTATACCAAAACTGACCAAATTGAGTTCTATTTATAGGGGTGAACCGGTGCATTGATCAATCGCAACTTTTCAAACACATGATGACAGTTTACCACTTTATATAACCGCTAATAACAGTTAATTGATACTAGATAATTAAGGATGACCAAATTTGGTGTAAATGGCCCAATTTGATACTAATTATCAAAGTTGCTACTCTTAAACAAATTTGGTACGAATGACCAAATTTGATGCGGACAACCAAATCTTAACCCCAGTCAGGGGCGTTGCCCTTTGGATCCCACCAGGGGCTACCACCCCGGGACCTAGCTAACCGGGTGTGCTGCTCCTGGATCTCCGTTTCTTCAATGGATTAGTGGATTTCGCCCCTTGAACTAACATGGTGTCTTAAGTACTTGAAATCATAAGATTCTCAAATAAGTTTGCGCTCCACACTTCCCAACTTATTTAATGTTTGATTATGACTTCTCAGTTGATCATTAAGTAAAGAGTAAACTATCATTTTCGTTCCTGTTTAGTCATTTTTTTCAGTTTCATCTAAAAAATTTATTTTTCTCATGTTTATCCTCGTGGTTTACAAAACTTGTCATTTTCATTCAATTAGTTAACTTCATCCATATTTTAACGTTAAATAAGAGGTAATTGTGTCTTTTATATATTTTTCTACTTTATCAATTTTTTAAACCCTTAATTATGCCCAATGATGATAATATAGAAGATGTACAATTTTTTAAACACTTACATATAAATTAGAACAATGTGTTGATGAAGTCCCAATGATGATAATATAAAAGATGAACATTTTTTTTAAATTAGCGAAACAGTTAAAGAAGTGAATTGATATTCGATTCGTTTGTCTTGTAATGTGAGATTTCATCAAAATCGATAATGATGGGTTAGTCGGCGCCTTTTCTGAATCCCAGTTAGGGCTATCGTCGGGCAAAATGGATTAGCCGGTAATTGCAGGCTATAGCCGGCCATGGGCCGACTTGTCATTGGCCCGTACTCTATAAAAAGGAATGTGGACATGAAAATTTATGTCGGCTAAGCCTAGCCGGCTATTGTCTAACAATGCCCAAAAAATAGCCGGCTATTTATACATGTCCGTTTTTATAAGTTTTTTTTGTCAAATGTCCATTTTGGTATTTTTCCCAATCTAGCCATTAATCAACTTGTAAATCAATATTAGTCATTAAATTAGTTTGATCAAAGGCTGAACTTGCTTCCTACACTTTTTAGGTAAAAACAACTTTATACTTGAACCTTCCTCTATTGTGATTTAAACCAATTTAAGGGTTTCACATTGTTTTTACTAAATATACCCCCTTCTCATACTATATCGATTACATGATCTCCCTGCTTTCATTCACAAGGGGTGTGTTGATTATATAGGAGGGTACGTTTAGCTTCACCCCAATTTTAAACCATGATTTAGTTTTAAAGGTAATCCATCATGTCAGGTCCCCATTAAGCGGTCCCTCGACTAACATGGAGGATGTAAATGATGTAAACCGCAATTAAGGGACACATGCAGACATTTGAATGAACACAAGATTTTCGTGTTATGATGCACATACAGTCCGTTTGCTAACAAGTACAAAATCATATTAATATCATCTACGATAACAGGTGTCTACGAACAAACACACACATATTGTAATATTGTTTTATGATACAATTATCCATGTACATTTACTCACAAACTCTAAATCTACTTCTAATCTACAACGTCATATATATAATAAGGTTTGAATCCATGTCTCCCGTAACTTTATCTCAAATGATTTTAGTTTAGTTATTATTGATTTTTATTTATATAGAAGATATAAAATAAATAGTTTTTATTTCAATAACATTATCTCAAGTATTTCACTCCCCCCGAGAATTACTAGCCCATAGGAAAGAAAAACCACAAACGTTGGAGAAAATACTTAAAATTCACAAACTTGCTGTTTAATTAAATTATTATATATTGTTGGCCATCTAATGTAATGTTATTTATCCAATAGTAGAGGTCTTGTGTTAGAATCCTGGCCACAGTAAAAGAAAAGTCTGTAACTAGGTCAGGGGTTACCTAGTTGGGGGTTCCTCCTGTAATGGGTTGTTCTGGATGTTGCCCCCGAAAAATCTAATTATCCTAGAATATCCAGTTGTTGTCGTTCAAAAAAATTAAATTGTTATATATAAATTACTACCACACTTGCACACACAAACCTAAGATCATCGAAAACTAACAAATTAAGCTTCCACAATATATTATCTAGAAGGTTATTATTTTAGAACCAGAAGACAGAAATAGCAACTAAACTACCACTGAAATCACTGCTTCTTTCCCCTTATCTTCCCTATTTTTTTCTGTCATCAACAGTCATGACCAATTATTTGAATCATCATAATTCATAATAACAACACAACAAGAACAGCAACATAATAATAATATTAATAATAATAATAATGACAATTTAGTGGAACCTATTTCAAGAAAATTATAAAATCTTATACCCATTAAATAATTTGACTATGGGTAGAATTTGTTTTCTTATTAAGACTAGAAAGCAGCTAACTTGATCAAGAAAGCGGCGGATGCGGTGGTAGCAGTGGTGGTGTTTGCGACGGTGGCAGCTGCGGTGGCCGTTTTCGTTTCTTTTTCTCGTAGCTAATCCCTCTTGCTCTAGCTTGAGAATCTCTAACTTCACGTAAATAAAGTCTAACAGCTCGAGCTCCAAAAGGGTTAGTCTCCGGCTTCCCTCCGTTTTCCTCATAGGCTGCCCGGAGCCGGCCGATAAGGGCGTCAAGGCTGCCCCAGGCCTGCCGGAGCGGGCAGGGGCAGAGTGCCGGCGGGTTGGGGTGGCCAAAGAAAGGACAAAGTTGTGTGTGGACTCTTGTCTTGCCAAACTGGTCAAGGTACCGGAGGAATTCAAGAACATGTGCGCCGCTGCACCGGGAGAGAGTTAACGGCGGCCGGTGGTTGCGGAGGTACTGGCCGAAGGTGTTCCAGTCACGGCGCTTTTGGTTCTCGTAGCGGCTGAGAGTGGTGGCCGGAGAAGTGGAAGAGGATGATGAAGAGGATGTTGGGGTCAACATGTTTGTGTTAGGGTTTGTTGTTGTGATGATGGAGTCAACTTCTTGTACTTGTGGAACAACAACATCCATGGTAAAAGAGTGATATTTTTCCATTTTGATGTAAAACCAAGTACAAAAAAGATAGATCTACCTGAGGGCAATCTAGGGTTTTCAGTGAAAATTACAACAAACCCTAATTGTCCTGTTTAATTTTCTAGGGTTTTTTTTCAAGATTCTTGAAGTGGTTATAGATGAAGATGAAGGAGATGGGATGTGGGTGTGGATCAAGATTTCAAGATTTGTGATGGATGAATCTTTAAGCATGAAAAAAGCTATGATCAAGTGAGGTGAGTTGGTGTAAATGAGGAGTTAACTTTCATTCTTTATAATACCTAGAAAAGGGTATGCAATACAAGTGCAAGTACTCGAGAGATAATTGAAGTGAGGAGAGAGTGATGGTGCAATTGTCAAAAACAAAGTTTTGAAATTAGGGCTTTTGTGGAAATGTAAAAAGGTTGACAGTACGTTTGGAGATGATGGATGATGGATGGTGGATGGTGTGGTTGGAAAAGAAGTAGACTTGTAGGTCTAAAACCATCATCTAAATTATATAATTTATTTTCTTTAATTTTTTTTAATTGGATTTATCATATGTTTTAATCTATCTTTAATTAAGAGAATATTTTACTTTACTCAACTTTTACATTATACTCATCCCTATAATTTAACTAAAAATTAACATTTTTAAAATTTATCTATCATTTTTTAAAACCCTTCACATCTAATTCTTCATCTCTATCTTTATGTTCTTTTTTTATTATTTATTTCACTTTCTTTCAATTACAATTTTAACTACTTTTTAATATATATAAAAAAAATTATAAGAATTTGAGTCATATATATATATCAATACGTTATTATGTCGTGTTTATTTTTATCCACGTTTTGATATAAAATTTATAAGAATTTGAGTCATATTATATAAATATTTTTATAAACCGAAAACGACTTAGTTTTTCTAAAATTTATACCGAAAACAACAAATATATATTTGAATTTATATGAAACAATATATACATATACAAAATAATTTTTTAATGTAAAAAACAAAAAATATAATAAAATAATAACTTTAAGGATGAATAGCAGAGCTCAAAAAAATTTTGGTAGATATGAGAGCATTCACATCAGTATCTCTATATTCACCTTCATTTTTATTATTTAGAGTTTTTTTTATATTTTGAACCTACATCAGCATCTATATTTTCATCTTTATAATTAAATTTAATAGTTTAGTAAATAGAGATTATCTAACTATACAGATCCATTTTTTTAAGCTCTATATTTTTTTTTTAGTGTATAGGAACGAGAACAAATAATAAAATAAGTGTTTGTGAATGAGATAGAGATAGATATAGAGAATGATATGTGAAAGGTTAAAACAAATTTAAAGATAAATTAAAAAATATATAATATTTAATTAAACTATAGAGATGGAGATAAAAAAGATGATGTGAATGCTCTAAAATATAGATAGGGAGGAGAGTAAAACAACAAGTTTTTTTGAAATTTCCCTTATATTTTAAAGATATAAGCCATTTAATTCCTCTGATGTGAATGCTCATATCTATTATTTTTCTTTATGCTACTACAACCATAAATTAAAATGAATTAACTGATCATTTTTTAGAGATTTCATGTGAAGTGTTTTTTAACCAACTCAATTTAAGTTACCAAAAACGTGTCACCACATGCACATTGATATAATCCGGTTAAAGTCGGTAATATAATCCAAAATTCAAATCAGGCTAGAAAGTCAAATAATAAATGTGATAAAACCCGACTGCCCAAGCCCACAACCGGTCCCTTTCGCAGTGGTAGGCGTCTGCGTCACGTGAAGGAAGGCGGATTTTAAACGCCTGAGGTGGTGACATTAACGTGGCTAAAAACAAAACGAAACGTGTTTAAGTACATAGATGAAACGTATAAAGTTACGACGAATCGTTGTGAAGATCGAAAGATCGATAAAAAACAGAGGGGATTTATTTTGTTTTGAAATTTTGTATTTTTTTTATCAAAGGGGTATAAACATCATTTGACATAAAGTTAACAGAATTTTTAACGTTTGTTAGGGACGAAATGTGTTAAAAAAAGTGGGTGACACTGACACAAGGTGTTACAAGTTTGAAAATTGGACTAAAGCTTGTTTTTTTTACCAAATCTCATGGACGAAAATTGCATTTAATCATAAGGAAAAACGTATATTTCATCAAAACGTTTACGTATCTGTTAAAGTTTAATAACTAGTGATAAAAATATCACATTCTACACTCTATTTAGCTTAGTTTTAACTCATTTGATACTTGCAATACCTTTTTTCTTCTTTTTTGAATATCAATACCTATTTTTGGGTCGTGACCTACTCCTAATAATCTAATAGTTTACACCGATTCGTCATAGACAGGGTTTAAACCTTTAATCTCAAAAGTAGCTTTACTACTTTAACTTTAAATGACTTTCTTATTGGACCCACCCCCACCCACTTCCTATACTCCTATTTTGTAATTTCAAAATAGGATAGATCGATATAATAACAAAAAGATATTTTTAAATAAATGAGAAGGGGTTCTTGAAACCCACCTGGTGTGAATAGTCTCGACAACTGTCTTATTCCGTAATAAATATAGATAGAGGATCCTACAAAATAAATATATATAGTAGAAAGCATAAGTAAAAATGAAATTAATCACCACGCGCACACATATATGATATATGTTATAGAATTCAAAACCAACAAAGTATATATATATCGCAAAAATCAATACAAAAAACACTACGCAATCAAAACATTGAATGTATATGTGATAAATCATAAAAAAATATACAAGTGTACCACGAATTTGAATAAAGAACAGTACGCAATGGAAAAAAGGTGTGTATGTTACAAGTCATAACAAGAACGCAGTTAACATGTATATCAAGAAGATTAGAGACGGTTAATGTTGGTTGGACCCGATGCAAGGTCAAACGTGTGTAAGTTAGTCATTAAAAAATAATTTTTTAGTTAGTTAAAATCTCTAATAACTCGATAGTTTAATCGTGTTATTACTACAAAGTACAATGTTGATAAATGATTATGCATACGTTGGTTTATTGTGTTTTAGAAAGCGATTCTTATGGAACCTATACACAAGGATTGATTAAACGGTAGGGTGAAATTATTTGAAGTATAAACAACAGTCTCTATATATATAAAACAAAAGGTAGTAGACTATGATTATTATGATTATTGTTTTACATGGACTTTGTCTTTAAGCAGTGGCGGAGCCACCCTGTGACTATTTGTGTTAATGATCTCATTCAATTCTCTTTTGTTTTTTATGATGTACATACACTAAACAAGGGTTGACCGGCCACATTCTTTTTTAATTTATGACCCCAATAAATAACTATATTGTGAGATAACTAAATAATAGATTGATACGGTTGTTGGAGTGGTTAGCATAAGTTAAGTGGCACAAGTTCAAGCCTATTGATCATCCTCTATTTTTTTTTCGAGGGTATTTATATTTATATATAGTACTAGAAAACATGTATATTTTCTATAAAAATTTCTAATAAGTTATCAACAAAAGAAATTTCTTATAAGTTTGCGACAAAACAAAAAAGTAACCACAAGATTTCCTACAATTTTTTGACAAATTTATTAAGTTAACTTATTTATTAAATATAATCGTCAGAATATTGTCGAAAATTACCGACAAAAGGCTTTTGTCGCCAATTTGTCGGAAAATACATTTCCTACAGGTTTTTTTTCAACAAACACTTTTTGACATAAACTTATCGCTAACGGCCAATTTCGACAAATTTCCAACGAAACTGTTGTTACAAATTTTTTATTTTTTTAGTAGTGAATTATATGATGAGAAGAATTTGATGGAATCATAAGCTAAATAATTTTCTTTCATAAAACACGAATGGATATCACTACATTAATTACGTGGGTGTTTTGGTGATATACTTACATGCTAGTTTGTATATGGAACATTATTATTTTATGATATTTTTTAAATCTCCAACAATTCTCTAAATGGAATTGTTATGCTGTTGATAGACCAAAACAAACATTTGAAACCATACTTATGTTACTTTCTACCTTGGTTCCTGATCACCTGCACACACACAATGTAGGGGTCTATTTCGACATTTCAAAGCCAAAACAACCTTTACGATTGTTTAGCTTTAAATCAAGACGTTTTATTATGTGATCTGACCCGGCCCGAAAATTCTAAGATCGAGTTATTAGAAATCCGAGTACCGAAAAAATAGTGACCCGTTAGGAAAAAAATCTTTACTCCTCCACCGACTTTAAGTCATCATCTTAAAACCTAAAAACAACATTTTTAACCATCTATTTAATAATCTCACAAGTTTAAGACAACCGAATTAATAGGCTAAATATATGGTTCGGATATATTCAGAAAAAGGAGATAATATTATTTTATTTTCACACCAATCAACCTTTTGTATTGATTGACAATACCTTCAGTTATCAAGCCGGATAAGATTATATATTTGCAAGACTTGAGACACGGCGACCAGTTAACAACAACATCATCAAATCAAGTTGATTGCTAATAATGTTGCATGGGGATGTATTTCGGTGAGGTTAATGATTCGCATATTAAAGAAAAATGCGGAATGAAGTTGATCAAAAGAAGCCCGGCTATACTATATGAAGACAATGCAGCTTGAAACGCTCAATCAAAGAAGACTACATTAATTATCAAGTCAAGCAGTTACCACAGAAAATTATACTCTACAGACCGAAAGATATATATTAAATTGAGGGGAAGTATTATACACGATTTACTTTTTTTCCTTTAACTAATTTTTTTTTTACTGAGTTTTATTAGTAAGGTTTTTAATGCAGTATCAATTAACTTAGGTTTTGAAAAATCAAGACAACATTATTCAGTAATATAATGTTGATATTGTATAATATAAAATATACTAGCTTAGACCCCGTGTAATACACCTGGGGTGAAAAATATCAATACATAAATTTCTTAAATTTTATTTATGTGTTTTATAGGTGTAAAAATGTATTACTATACATATACTAAGGATAGAAAACAAAATTCAAAATATGTAAAAATAATATATAATTAGGTTTTGAAAATACGTCAATTATTATTTAATGTAATTTGACTTTCATTTACTATTTCATTAAAAATAAAAGTTACATAATTAGATTTCAAATATTTTTATAATAAATGATAATTTAAAATAAATATGTTTTATTAATATAATTAGTAATTTATTAAAATATATGAGTGCATTTAATAAGAGAGAGACGTGAAAATAATAATGAGATTGAATATTGAGACGACATGTGACATACAAAAACCTTTATTTATTATATAGTATAGATTAGGGGAGTGTTATAAAGTCAAACTATTTTAGGCCCAAGCCAATATTTATGGGGTTTAGGGTTTGGATTTTTATATGTTATATACTAGGTTAAAATCTCGTGTATTACACGGTTAAATAAATAAAATGTTATATATTTAGTAATAAAAATTTTATATTTTTAAAAACCCGTGTAATACACGGGTTGAATAAACCAATATATTACATCGGTTGAATAAACTATAATTAAATTTGTTAACAAACACATTTGTCAAAATATGTTTTTAAAAAATGTAATTTTTCGTGACAGTTATAAGATTTGTTAAGTTAGTTTTTAAAATATTTTTTTTCAACTGAGTTTAATTGACAGATGTTAGTTCATATTAAGTTCATTTGATTGATGATATAATAACTATTTATAATTAAATAATAAGTATTCGTAATTAGATTTATTAATATACAGATTATTATTTAATAGGAGAGAAATAGAAAATCTAATATTTAATAGGAGAGAAAAGCATGAAAATAATGATAAGGAGTAACCAGAGAGTGACACGTGTCCTGAAGAAATTTTCATTTATTAGAGTAGTAAGATATAGATGATGTAAATGATACTTATGGTGATGAATTTATAATTTTTTTTATAAGTTTTTCTTAGGTAATTTGATTCCCTTATAATTTTAGTCTTATAGTTGCCTAATTTAGAGATGTGGAATAAAATGCCTAACCCACAAAGTCATCTTCCCTAAATTTTTAATCCTGTTGTAAATCCAAAACCAAATCTATAGAAATTCAAAACATTTACATTCAAACATTGGAAATAGTCATGTGTGATTCATAAAAGGTTTATAGGGTGAGTTTAGTTTACTTGATGCGAATCTCGGTGAAGCTTCATCGTCGACAATTTTGTTGGCGACTGTGAGTGATATGAAGTATATCGAATGGGAGTGAGACTGTCACAGGGAAAAGAGAGAACAAGTTACAATGATGGTGGGTTCGGTGACAACGAATCCAAAAATTAGGGTTTGTGAAGTGAACACTTTCATGCTGATAATATGTTATGAAAAGTTGCCTAAAAGCAGAGCAATATGAGAAAGAGGTGTAGGGAGAGAGGTGTTTATATCGTTCAAGTGTGTTGTATAATGATATACAATAGGTATATATATTGGAGAGGAAACCCAATCAACATATAACTCTAACAACCATTTGAATAACATGATAAATATATATATATATATAAGGGCATTAGGTATTGTTAGTGTTTGTGAGCAAAAAGTGAGTGCCACGTAGGCGCCACTTCACTCACGTAAGGGGCATGGTTAGCGAGGGGTACGGTTAGTGAATGTGAGTGGTTTTCTAAATAATATATATATATATATATATATATATATATATATATATATATATACTAAATGAAATGAATATGTGTCCAAAGATGATTATCTGGTTTGAAGTGTAGTTCTTCCTCATAAGCGTGAGCCCATTCACTGTGACCTACTCACAGCTCACTCACGGGTGAGGAGAGCGATTTTCCCGTTAGCGTGAGTGGATCACGACTCCAAACTCAAAGTCCATACCATCTGGCCTAATACATAAAACCTATCTATATAACTATTGACAATCATAATATAAAAATATTAGGTTTATAACAAATTAAAATAAATTTTATTGACAACATTAAGTTTCATCGAGTCTAAATGAACACCGCTGACATGCCATATGAGCCGTATGATAAGGCGAAAATGGTCATGCGCGTAATATAACCTTTTAAACTGAAACATCCTCCAACTTTGATAAATGTCACAACTCACCCCTCAATTTTATAAAATATCACTTTAACCCCTCAAGTTTTAAAATGTTTAGTTTACCTCTTTAGTATATATAATCGGTTTTTTTCTCAATAAATTACGTTCATTAATTAAAAAAAATCTTTTTTTTGTTAATCCGAAGCAATTCCCATTTATAAACAATTAAGACGATTACAATAACATGTCAGGTAAACAGGTAACAAGTTGCGCCGCTACCCCCCTTTTAGATAGCAATCCATAAATAATAATAATAATAATAATAATAATTTGTGACTTTTTTTTTCAGCGTCCACGTATAAATTTTGTTAAAAACATAATTGTATTCAAAATATGTTGTTTTATAGATATGTGTTATATCGACTGACGGTAACGTATTGATATCGTGAAAAATGACACCTTCACTTACTAAAGAACACCGTAATGTTATATAACTTTGATCTTCACAGCTGAGTTGCTGATATTTCATACATTTCGGTTATGTATTTAACCACTCTTTTTATGCTTAGCCATGTTAACATCACCGCTTAATCATTTAAGATCCGTCATCCGCCGCGAAACGCGGGCCTAATTTTCTTGTCTTAATTATTTTCCCGTTCATGATTGTTTCCGACGAGTGTGTGGTGAAAATTGCTCCTCTGCTTCCTTCTAGACGCCTCTATATTCATCTTCCCCGTCGTTTCTTTCGCCGGGAATTTTCATAATCAAAGCCGCCGGCGAGTATAGTGTAAGTTCAAACCATTAACTCTGTTTCTTAACTTCTGCAAACACTGAAACACAATAGAAATTAGCATAATCGCCGTTTGAATCCTCCACAATCACAGTGTACCATTTAGGGGTTTCATTTCATTTGATTGGATTGATTTTGAGATGCAAATGATTTAGTGTTTACAAGTTCTTTAAGCAATGATGTAAAGTATTGAATTTTGATGATACAAAAGATTTAGTGCTAGTGAATTTCAATATTTAATTAAAAATTGATATGAATAACTTGTGTTTTGATACTCTAATTGTAATTTTAAGCAAGAACAGTGGGGATACCTTCAATTTATACAACATGAAATTAGGGTTTTCGATAAGTAATGATAACAATCCATAAAGTTTTAAGCTTTTTGAAAGGGATCCTGTAATAGCTGCACCAGATGGCGTCATAATACGGGCCGTATAATAGGAGAAAAAAGGTAATATGGTCCATATTGCGTCTGTTAGTGGTGTACATCGCAACATTAGTCACTTTTGTGTCGGTTATAAAAGCTATACGACCTTTATAGTTTTCTATCATGCGGCCCGTATGAGAAAAATTCACAACCAATACGGCCCCGTATTGTATTTATTAGTAGTGTACACCATCATATCAGTCGCCTTTGTGTCTGTCAGAAAAGCTATACGGCTCGTATAGCTTTCTATCATACGGCCCATATTAGAGAAAAACACAACTCATACGACCCGTATGAGAAAAAGTCACAACCAATACAGTCCGTATCGCATTTGGTGTCCGAATAAAATGAGGTTGGTGTATGTAGTCTTTCAAAAAAAGGGGTGTTCTTGATATAGCCAATTTCTTGAAGCTATTCTCTAATGAGATGTTGATTGGTCGAAGGGTTTTATGGTGTTTAAGCAACAAGATACAGGTGATTGTGCTTGTGATTACCAGTTCTAAAATACACAAACAGTGGAAGAAAAACAATGGCAACCGGGACCGATGGTGCTGCTGTGTTCACTGAAGTCAACATGGGTTCCTCTGATTCGGGCTCAACGGTTCGGGCCACTGTTATCCAGGCTTCCACCATTTTCTATGATACCCCTGCTACCCTTGGTTAGGATCACTTCCTGTAATAACTTCAATTCAAGCTTGTGCTTTTTTATCTAGCTGGCATCAACTAATCAGTTGTTTTAATAGTCATTGTGTTGATGGATGAATGTTAGTTATAGTAACTTAAGTTGCTAATTGTGTGATCCATCAGATAAGGCTGAGAGATTACTAGCTGAAGCTGCTTCATATGGATCACAGTTAGTTGTCTTTCCTGAAGCATTTATTGGTGGATATCCTCGTGGGTCGAATTTTGGTGTGACAATTGGTAACCGTACACTTAAGGGTAAAGAAGATTTCAGGAAGTATCATGCTGCAGCCATTAATGTACCTGGTATAACTATGCAAATATTGTTATAAATAATTAGGGTAGAGCAGAAACTAGACTGTTAACCAAAATACCCGAATTCCGTTTCATTAACAGATGGTTTGGTTTTGATTTTTCTAAAAACCAAAATATCCGGTTTGCCTTTCAGTTTGATATGGAAAACGGTACAGAATTAACCGAACTAACACATGTTAGTTATATATACTTTTTATGTATTTTTATTATAGGGTAACATGTTATATTGGGAAGAAAAAAGATTTTGGGCCATTAAATTACTTGTATATATTACAAGGCAAATTGGTTTTTAATAATCTAAACTATGACCGATTGACTGATAATAATCCAAACTAACAGTTTGGCTCGTGATAATCTCAACTTTCACTTTTGTTGTTAATGGCAGTCCCAGTAGCATAATCATCATATATTTACACTCGATTCCCACTCGATGTCGCTTGTACGTTTCTCCATTACATTTAAAATCGCCGTTTTGAGCATAAGTGTAAATCTATGATGATTATGCTACTTGGACCGCCATTGACAACAAAAGTGAAAGTTGGGATTATCACCAGTCAAACTCTTAGTTTGGGTTATTATTAGCCAATGAGTCATATTTTGTTGGGTTTTTTCAATAAATTCAGCATGCTATTGGGCTGAAATAACTAGTTTGCACTGTTGGGCCCAAGTCCAACAAAGTTTGGTGATCCATAACTGATTTAACCGAATCAACCTTAACCGAAAACGCTCTGTTTTCATTTCTAGATAACTGAAATTTTGGTTTTAGTTCATAAATGACCTTAAACCGACCCATGCTCACCCCATGCAGGTCCTGAAGTTGACCGATTGGCAGCAATGGCGGGCAAATATGAAGTTGTTTTAGTGATGGGAGTTATAGAGAGAGACGGATATACTCTTTATTGTACAGTTCTGTTTTTTGATAATCAAGGATGTTACCTTGGCAAGCACAGGAAGCTTATGCCAACAGCTTTGGAGCGCATAATTTGGGGCTTTGGTGACGGGTCAAATATACCCGTTTTTGATACTCCAGTTGGAAAAATCGGTGCTGCCATTTGCTGGGAGAATAAAATGCCACTGTTAAGGACAGCAATGTATGCTAAAGGTTTGATCTGCATCCCAACTTAGTAGTTGCAATTTCAACCTCCCTATTTATCAGTGAGTCGATTTTGGTTATGATTTATGTCAAACAGGCCGAATAAAAAGATTAGCCTAAAAGAAAACGGGCCAAACGGGTCGAAAGTCTTTAAACATGCGTTTTAATGCATACAACCTACAACAATAACAACAATCATACCCAGTAAAATCCCACCAATAGCAAAGCTATTGGGAGGGTCTGGGGAGGGTCGGAAAAGGTATATTAGTACCATAGTGTTTACCACATTGCATATACACATCAAACAATAAAAGCTCTGATAAAAAATAGTATTAGTAAAGTCAGGAAAAGGTGAAAAAGTGTAAGTAGTGACAGAGTGAAGATAGTACATGTAATATCATATAGATACACAGCCAAGAAAATGACAACATGCTTAGGCTACCACAAATCTAGATAGATCTAAGCCCGTATGATAAAGTTAAGACCCATCTGTTACCCTCCCCCTAAAAGTTCTTAACCTTCATCCTACGTCTCCACGAAGTCCTATCCTCGACCATGTCCTCAGACATATGCAAGTCTAACAAATCATGCTTAATCCGCTCATCCCAAGTCAGTTTGGGTCTGCCTCTACCCCTCATTCCTTCTATGGTGAAAGTTTCCACTGATCTAACTGGCGTCGTCATCTGTCTCCTCTTCACATGCCCAAACCATCTCAATCTCTCATCCTTTATCTTATCTGATATACTAGCCATTCCTAATCTTTCTATAAAAACCTCATTTCATATTCGATCCAACCTTGTGTTTCCACACATCCTCATCTCCGCTACCTCCACCTTACGCGCATGTGTCTTCTTGATGGCCTAACATTCTGTTTCGTATAACAAAGCTGGTCTAAGTACAACCACCCGAACCTTCTGTCGCATAATACGCATGTGGCCGCTCTCCACCGACACCAACCTGCTTAGTATTATATATTTTCCTATAATTGTGTTCGTTTAACATTGTTATATGAATTGATAATATATAATACATAACTAAATTTAACAACCACTAGCTTAGCCTAGTGGCAAAGGTGTATACCCAAGACTTCACCAAAATGGAGAGGTCTTGGGTTCAAGTCCCACCTGTGACAAAAAAGGGGGGGTCCAGGTTAGGTCAGGGGGTTTTCTCACCTATGGTGGGTTTCCTCCTGAGGGTGGTGGAGATGTTCATGTGGGTCAGTGGCCCATCAGTGATCCAAATTGCCGTTAAAAAAAAAACATAACTAACTTTAAATTAAAAAAATATTAGAACCTCGTAAAGAATTATACCTATTGCCTTAAATGTGATATATAAAACAACTTTTTTAACCGTCTTTCTTTCTCTCGCTACATATGATTATTTTTCATGTGGTAGATACAATTGATTATGCGATTTCTTACCGTTCCATATTTAAATTTGGTTATGTATGAAACAGATTCATATGCAACTATATCTTAACTTTATGAGACGGTCTTCAAACAAACAATGATTACCACATGTCAATATATTAAATAATAATAACTTCTGTAATTTATGATAAATCAATTCTCATTACTTTGCCGTACTTGCATTGAGTAAGTTTTTAATCACACAAATATCAACCTTTGGTTTGCATGTGATCGCACATGTAGATCTGAGTGTTGTCTTTCAAGTAATTTTAACTACATAGTACTGTGTTGGTGGCCCAGTGAAAGAGGCAAAGCCCCTAGTTGAATCGGTCGATTTGGATTATAGTTTATCTCAAACGGGTCAAATGGGCCAAATAAAATAAAATTAGCTAAAAAGAAAACGGATCGAATTGGTTGAAAGTTATCTGTTTTGACCTGCACAAAAATTAGTCAACTTTGGGAATTTTGCAGTTATCCTAATTATCTATTATGTTAATGGTTGAACAGGAATTGAAATATATTGTGCACCAACAGCTGATTCAAGGGATGTTTGGCAAGCATCAATGACACATATAGCCTTGGAGGGTGGATGTTTTGTTTTATCAGCAAACCAGTTTTGTAGAAGAAAAGATTACCCTGCTCCACCAGAATATGTTTTTACTGGAACAGATGAAGAACTCACATCCGAATCGGTAGTTTGTGCTGGCGGCAGCGTTATAATTTCACCATCGGGAGCGGTTCTTGCAGGTCCTAATTATGATGGTGAAGCACTTATTACAGCTGATTTAGGTATGTCACCCTCTCCTTTTGCTTAAAAAATATGCGGGTCAGGTGGGTTGGGTAAGTGGTTCGTGTCAAAACGGGTAACTTTTAGTGCTGGTCAAAACGAGCCGGGTCAATCCGACCCAGAAACGGTTTTTTTATACATTTATTACAATTAAATGCGATGCTTTTGAAGATTCTTGACGATTTTAGTGGCTAAAATTTGGTATAGATCTTGGAGAAATTGCTCGGGCAAAGTTCGATTTTGATGTGGTCGGGCATTATGCAAGACCCGAAGTGCTTAGCCTGATTGTGAGAGATGATCCAGCAACCCCGGTTTCTTTCACATCAGATGGTTCTCTCAAATAACTTCAAAGGACCAAGGTGTTTTCTTTCACATCAACTTGATAATGTGATGAAAATCAATGTTTTTTACGCTTTTTCGATGATAACGAATGAATACTTTTGTATTGATTTAAACGCTTTATGGAGCAACTTACATATAAGATCGAAAGTCGGGTATCTCAAGAAAGATCAGAACCGGATACTATATGATCTCTTAGATCCTTGATCAGTTTGTATCTCTCCATTTCATCTTCATACTCTTTCATTGTAGACGAGCCTGAGAACGCTAAAACTCTCTCTTCCAAACACTCGTTTAACTCTCCGCTATCCTTTTTCATGTCGAGTCCAAATTCCCACTCGATGCAATCAGAGTTACGCCCGACTACAACCTCATTTGTCATTTCATCATTTACAACTTCATCCTTGTTGTTCTCTAACCATGATAAACCTCTAGCTTCCTCTCTGAGGGCGTTTTCGTCATTGACCACTTTTCCAGTCCTGTTTTTGTTTTTGACTTTTTTGTAATCAATGCTCTGATACCATGATAAAACTTTTGGTGTTATATGATATATGCCATTGTCGGCCTCCAAAAGCTCATGGAGGTCACGTGCTAGGATATTCACTTGTTTATGTTTATCCTCATACTCGTGTTTTGCATCTATAAGTTTCATGTGAACCCGTTCCTCACGTAACATATCAGCAATACGGAGCATTTCTCTCTCTTCCTCTATTTCTTTGCGTACTCTTTCAGAATCTTTTTTCAATTCTTCAAGCTCGACTCTATGTTCTTCAATACTACTCGCCATCTTTTGGCATAACTGATCCAAAACCTCGGTTGCTTGTTTCTCCGATTCGACTTTCTTCACGGCTTTTGCTAAAGACGACTTTGTATTCGCTAGTTCTCGGCCTAGTTTCTTGTTCATCCGCTCAGCTTGTCGTCTGAGTTTCCTTTCGGTCTCAAGTTCCCGTGATATGGTCTTGACTGCAAAACGGATCTTGTCTTGCTCTTCGGACTCGTGTGCTGTTTGGTTGGTCCGTTGTTCTTGGATTAACTTGCTGACATGAGACCGAGCCTTGTTGAGCTCGTGGCTCAGTGTTGAAACTAGGGAAATGCTCGTTGGATGGTGGTGATCATGGTTCGTGTCGGTGGTCCAAACACGAGCTAGAAGTTTGAGTATTTCTTTTGACACGGTGAGTGAGTGCTTGATTTCATCCAACCCATGGCTCGATTTTAGCATCAGCTGACCATGGTCTTTGGTTACGGTTCCTATCTCGCCATAAGGTCGCGATTTTCCCTGACAAAAAAAAAATAAACACATAAATCTTACTTTCGAAAAGGGGTGTAAACAAGTCGAGGTTACTTTCAAGTTTATTAATTATTAATTGTTTTATTTATATACTTTTATAATTTTTGTCTATATATTTATAATTATAACATTTACATATAACATGAAATATATTAATCAATCATTATATCATAAACTTGTATGTCACAATAATTATTATATAAATATATATTTAATATATTAAATAAATATTATATAAATCTAATGTTTGTTTAGGCTCGCGGGTCTGCTAGGACTCGAACTCATTTATTAAATGAGTCTCAATATAAACTCGAGCTAGTGTTTGAGCTCGTTTAAGCTAAACTCGATTTAACCTTTTTTAACGAGTGTTAAGTTCGTTTTTCACCATCTCGTAAAAGCGACACATAAGTTGCAAAAAGGTAAAATAATTATTGGTTTGCATTATAATTAATATTATTAAATGTAATTTAATAACCATGATTCTTATGTGGAGACGGACCCAACACTAGGGGGACAACGTTACAAAATAATTGAGCAAATCGGCCGCATGTTCACAAATAAGTTATCAACCAAAATATATACTTCAAAAATATTTTAATGGAGAAAATAATTGACTAAATTTTTTAATGCAGTCTTTGTATAAATTTTTTTTGGCATGTGTATACTATTTACACAATTGAATAAAATTACGTGATTTTAATAGTTTTCCCAATTAAAAAGTAACAAGTCACTACGGTGCACCTATTTAAAACGGTTCCCTCACCGTTTTAAAAAAGAAAAACGGTTGCTGTAAAAGCTTTGTGTTTAATTATTTTTAACCTTTTTAGTTAATAAAAAATAACACGACATGTCATGTGACAAAATTATATAATAAATGTATGTCTATGTAAGACGTTAAAATTACGTAAACATGTGGTTTCGACACATGACGGCGACTAGTTCTTATTGCTTAAATCGGGTAAGACAATATCATGTAGAAAACTTAAATAGTTTAAAGAAAAGGTAGAATCACGTAAGAAAAAATTAGTGAAGCAAAAACCTATGAATGTAAAAAGAGTAAAAAAAATAAAAAAAATTTTCAAAATAATATTGGATAAAATGGTCAATCGAACGTTTAATAGAATTCAACGACGAAAAATACAGTGTGTGACCCCACTGTTTGCTGTCTTTCTGACTTATAGTGCAAGGGGTATGCACAAAAACATCAAATAATCATTACCCTTATTTAAAAAAATATATATTAATATTATATTTTGTTCTTAAAAATAGAGATTTTAACCTTTTTACTTTAACATATATATTTTAATAGGTTAAAATCACGTGTATTACACGGGTTAAATAAATAAAATATTATATATTTAATAATAAAAATTTTATATTTTAAAAAACCCGTGTAATATATGGGTTGAATAAACCAGTATATTACATCGGTTGAATAAAATATAATGTAATTTGTTAACAAACACATTTGTCAAAATATGTTTTTAAAAAATGTAATTTGTCGTGACAGTTATAAGATCTGTTAAGTTAGTTTTTAAAACATTTTTTTTAACTGAGTATTAATTTTTTTATTTAATTGATAAATGTTAGTTTATATTAAGTTCATTTGATTGATGATATAATAACTATTTATAATTAAATAATAACTATCCACAATTAGATTTATTAATATAAATATTATTATTTAATAATCGAGAGAAATAGAAAATCTAATATTTAATAGGAGAGAGAGAGAGAGAGGGGAAAATAAATATGAGGAGTAACTAGAGAGTGACACGTGTTATGAAGAGATTTTCATTTATTAGAGTAGTAAGATAGTATTACAACATTGTTATATTTTTTTTAGCTTTAACGTATGTGTAGCCCTTATATATGTTAATAATAGGTTAAAACTTATGTATTACATGTGTTGAATAAATACAACTCGTTATAAAACATCTTTTTTTATAAAGATTTATAACATTCTAAAAAATGTTATATAATTATTATTTAAAAAGGTTTTATAAAAAGAATGAAGAAGTGTTCAAATTAAAAAACAATGTTTTAAAAACAATGTTTTATGAAATAACCTATTTTTTAAATAAAAAATATTTTATAAAAGTAATTATAAAAATCATTATTATTTAATAGGAGAGATGTGTGGTAACAAAAATTATAAACAAAAATAAATAAAAATGTATAATTAATAGGAGAGAGATGTGAAAAAATAAGGTTGAGGATGCATGTATGAATGACAAGTGTCATCCTAAAACATTTATTTATTATATAGTATAGATTTATGTCATATTCTATAGTTTTTTTATACAGATTCTAGAAAACTTTATATAGTTATTTTTTAAAATGTTTTATAAAAAGAATGAACGAAATGTTAAATTTATAAAATTGTTTTGTGAACAAACCTATTAAAAACGTTTTATAAAAAGAATAATAAAAATCATTATCATTTAATAGGAGAGACAGACGGGAAACAAAAAATTATAAAATAATTAAAAATATATATATAATTAATAGAAGAGAGATGCGAAAAAAAATAATAAGGATGCATAGGAGAGTGACTAGTGTCCCACCAAAACATTTATTTATTATATAGTATAGATATAGATGTTATGGGATAAAAGTTATAATCGTATGTGTAGCCGTTATATATTATGAGATAAAAGTTATAATCATTTTCAACCCCTAAAATTCTTCTTTTTAGACTCTAAAGTTAAAAACATTCGCAATATAAAAAGAATAAAATTAAAACATTTTTTAAATAATAAATTATAAATAAATTTTGATGTAATTGGTAATTAATTAAATCGATATAGATTATGAATTTAAAATAGAAATTTTCATCAAAATAATAATATTTGACTTTAAGCTTGTGAGATCATAGACACATTGCATTCAATGATGATATGTCACATGTAAAAGCGTAGTCTAATCCATAAAAAGTGGAGACTTAACCCATGGATTTGAGGGCTTTGCTTTTGAAGCCTTAGCTCGCGGTTGTAATCATGATACATTTAGATTGGTTGGAAGTTGGACCCGTATGTTTTTTTTTATGGTAGGCTAATTAGTTGGTGGTGAGAGGCAGGCTAGGTGTGTTAGAGAATGATTGGATCAAAAAAGCTTAGCCCGCTGTTTTAAATAAAATGTCTATGTTTTCGTAGACTAAAATTTAAAGTCTATTTAAATAATACATGATGAATATATCTAGTAATAAATTCCCTTATAAATTTTTACATATGGAAAGCAAAGTCAAAATTACCTCAACTGGCTTTGCATTGTAAGTCAAAGATGTCCCCCCAAAGCTATGATCTTTTTCCATAAAGCTACAAGATTGTCTGTTGTCTGGATTTATTACCTGCAAACCGCCAAAAAGTTACAGACATGTTGGTCATGCATGTGGTAATTTTATAAGACTTTTACAATTTTGATAATCGAATCTTGAAAATTTTATAACGGTAAAATAATATAAAATGTTAAATTTGTCAAAACAAGTCAAAAAAACTATGTAAAAAGTTATAATGTAAATATATATTTTCCTGTTTATAGTCAATATATAATAGATAAATTTTAAAAATAACCAAAATGATATTATTATATATTTATATTAACCGGTTAACTCAATCTAGACCACCTTAACTTGTTGAACGAGTTAGTAAGCTGAGTCTAACCAATACTAACTTGAATTCAAGCTCATGACTCATAATCACTAATCCGAGATGAAATGTCAACTCATATTGTGCTCATATGTGTTTGTTTATTTTTATGTAAATCTCAAATAACAATTTAACAATAATTTCAGGTTATACAAAAATAAAATAAAAAAACATAATATCATCTCCAACACAACTTAGACACTAATACAAGCCAAACCAGCTCGAGTTAAATTTAACGAGTTTATAATAACCTAATTACAGAAATTGCAAACAAGTTACGAGCCACATTTTGTTTTCCCAAATGGGAGACTAAACAGAAACCAACCCCTACTATTCACACCAGATGTTATAATAGTTGTATGAGTTGTGATTTGTTTTCTTATACGGGTCGTATGAGTTGTGTTTTGTTTTCTTATACGGGTCGTATGAGTTGTGTTTCTCTTATACTATGATAGAAAATTATACAGACAGTATAGCTTTCTGAGTGACATATATGACAGCGTACACCACTGAGAGGTGTTACACATTCCGTATACATAATTAACCTTTTTTTACCATCTGATATTTTGATGACGTCACCTAATGTATCTATATCCATCTCGTAATGTTTTCATAAATTTTGATTTCCCATGAAAAAAATATAAAAGGCTTGTTAACTTTATCAACTTGCTATTAGAAAAATAATTTAAAATATTATTGCAAAAATGTATGTCATAAAACTATAAACTAAACTTGACAAGACACCATCGTACCACCCCTGACATCTATACGAGTAGGGGTGGTGTACGGAATTACGGACAGTGGGGTGGTGTACGTATAGTAGGCCCATTTACAAAACCACCAAAACAAACCTCGGGAACATAAACACGGCCAGGGGAGCGGCGACTCTTGTTCCAGAATCGATCGACATTCGTACTTGGTTTCGGGAATGTCACCGCAGCCGGTTCCTCTTCTTCGCAGAAGCTCCGATCCAACTTATTCACGCCTTTCTCGCTTCGCGACGAATCAGTTTTTTCGAGCATAAAATGCACGAGATTATTGTTTGCAAACGATAACCTCCGCTTTCTGATCTTGCATGGCATCTCTGAGTTCTTGATATCCATCTGCAAATCGAAGGTTTTAGGAAATAGAGATGTTGCAAGAGAGAGATGGTAGGTGTTTGATAAAATGCCAAAGAGAAGAAGTGGCAAATACATGAATATAAGTTTGATCATGGGAACATGCATGTGGAAATGGACGGCTGGGATGTTGGATGACCACATTTATTGATATTTTATATTCCTCCTAACACGTTATATTGTTTGTTTTAGTGTTTCAATAATTATTGGATATCCATGCATGATTTGTTATTTATAAAATAATGAAAACAACAAATGGAATACAGAAATACAGATTATAACTTTTTTTTAAGTATGTATTGTAGTATAACTTAACTTGTTTATATAAAATTATAGAATATTGACATTCATTAATAGTTATGCTAACAAAAGAATAAAGAATATATCAATTACTATGCTCTTTAAAAAGTTAAGGCCAGTAAAACATTTTTTTAGTTTATATAAATAAGTTGTGAATGAAAGTTTATCGTTATTTGTGATTTACATATCCGGTTTGGGATGAACCCGTAGGGAATTATACAGGGTGTTAGTTGTGTCGGGTTGAATGATTTTAAGTTGGCTAGCTAGTTGAATGTGCCAATTAGACCCATATGTTTATGCGTGTCATATAGATCAACCTTAACCATGACGACACAAATAAAAAGTGTCATTACGTGTCATGTTTCAGATCAAGATCTTTAATTTTTATTTTCGAATATAAGTAATATGATCTGGTGATCGAGTTAGTATCGATTTAATTAAACAACCAAGTAATGACTACAAATAAAATAAACTTTTTTTTGTAATTATTGTGTTTTTTTATTATTTTTGTTTCATATCTTTCATTCCTAATTAACAAACTTGCTAGAGGAAGATGAAAACAATTTACTAATAGGAAAGTAAGAATGAGTAGTTAAGAATAATACCTGAATACGACAAGTCAATCTATTTATTAAACGAGTTGTGCTCAAGCTGACCCGTTTACAACAACACGTTATAAAAAGTTTTTAGATGACTGTTGATACCTTTCCTAATAGTAGCATATTGTTTATCAAATGAAACGCCCTAAACATGGAGTGTCTAATACGTTGAATTTGCTCATCCACAAACAATTCAGAAAACTGGAATAACATAAAACTTTGGCAGCGGAAAAAACATCATTCATTGCATTCATAGTCTTGCGGAATAAAATATCGCAACAATTGTCTTAAATGAACAACATAGCATCGAATGTCAGTCTTGGGGTCGGGTAGCCTTCACATCTATCCAAACATCCTTCGAGGGTGTCACAGCCAATCTACATTAAACCTGAACTGCATACTAAAAGTCATATTCGATAAGTGATTTCTAGTTTACGCAAAGTCCAATGATGGTCTTTTGACCTCAAGATTTAGATAAAAAAAATACTACCAAAGTCCAATGATACTAATGTTCAAGGGAGTACCTACGTCACTCATCGCCAAGAAGGTTCAAGAATGGTATTCCCCACAATCCCTATACCGTCCATCCCAATATCTTATCTTTACTTCGTCCAATTTCATCATCTTCTGCAGGGGGATCTTGACTTGTTCTCGAGAATCGTCTGCAACTTGTCGATGTAGCAGTTCCTGACGATGAGTAACAGGGTACCGCCACCACTCCCTCCACCCTAAGAGTAGTTGAAGGTTCAAGCTTATTATAAATAAATCGTGTAGATTTTGGAGTAGGTTTACTCACGTGTAAGTTCTTAGTTAAAAAGAAAAAGAGTGTTTGCAGATAAGATCCAATAAACTTTAGGGGTGTTTTTTTGCAAATCAACCAAATTGCGGGGGTTTTCTGTTAACTGAAGCTTCATGCCACATGTCGAGGTATAAATGTGATTTACCAATATACCCTCTGAAGACGAAATCCACTTCCCTCCATATTTAATAAACCGACACAATGCCCATGTTTTCCATCTTACAGGCTGGACCTTACGGATACAAAAAGTGACAGTTAGGGACTGAAAGTGTAGTACGTTCATAATACAAGGGGTCTAAACGTACATAAAACCAATAAATTATAAACCACCGCGTGCCAGCACAGCAGTGCTCTTTGCATCTACTGTGAAACTCTCAGATCTACCCCTACTCCCCCATTCATTAGGCAAACAAAATTGCCACTCATTATCCACAAATCCGACAGTCCGATTCAAAATTCAGAGATTAGATCTGTTCTTCGGACGGAGGTAAGTTCAAATCCTTACTTTCATTTGTTAATTTGTTAGATATGATTTGAAATTGCAGTTTTATCGCTTTGAAGTTCATTTTCGTTCATGATATGGTTTAATGATATAGATGATAGATCAGAGCCCTTATTTTGATTTTATGTGTGTGTGTTTTGATCTGGAGGTGAAATCGCACTGTCGATTGCGTGATTTGAATAGTTTGTTTTAATTTTAACCTAGCGTGAGCATTGAATTTGCTATAACTATTGTTGCGGTTCGTGATTTTGAATTAGTGTGTTTTAATTTAAACCTAGCGTAAGCATTGTGTTTGCTATAACTATTGTTGCGATTCGTGATTTTGAATTAGTGTCGGTAGTTTTTTTCTGAAACGAAGTGCTGAGTGTTGTTTAAGTTCTGCAAGGAGTACACTAATCAGTTTGTGAATGTCTCATTGAATGTATGGCTCACTATGTGTTTAACATCATCTAATGTGGAGAAAGTACTAATATGAAGTGTGTTTGTTGAGTAATTTATGGAGTCTGTTTAGGTGTTACCTCTAGATTGTGATATGATTGTTTTTGAACTGCAAATGACTTAATGTAATTTAGTATCATCTTGATTAGATCTGGAAATTATGATTCTTATTAATGAAATTTTTTATTATAATGTTTGGCAACTCATGTTAATTTTAAGTGGATCTCAGTTTCGACAGTTGGAGCAGTAAACATTAATAATTTAATATGTTCAGTGATTAATCCTAATATGCTTCCTTTTGCTTAACAGGTTGGTCGGACGATAAATCTGGGATCTGGAATAGTCTGTCATCTTTGATTCTAAGAGAGTTGGGGAACCTACAAAATTAAGCATAGTTTGGATAAAAAACACCAGATATTCTACTGGGATCAATCATTATTTCACAAACCTATGGGGTTATTCTTGTGATCAATAAATTGCATTTTAGGTTAAAACCGATTAACGTTGTGGGTAACAAGCATAACGTTAATTATGAGAGGAAGAACGGATGGATCTCAGAAGAAGCGTTTGCTCACTACTTTTGTTCTTGTGGCAGTTTTCCTTCTTTTCCTGTATTTGTATTTCGGTTCTCAGAGTCAAGGTGAATCAGCTCTAGAGTATGGTAGCCGGTCTCTAAGGAAGCTTGGATCATCCTACTTAGGTGGGGATGAAGAATCTGATCTTGGCACCAAGCAAGATGATTTTAAGTTTGGGCTGGATGATGAGGATGGTATTGTACCAAAAAGCTTCCCCGTAAGTTATTAACATGAAGTAGGATTTTAGCTTAGTTCTCTTGCCATCTTCCATAGAAGAAAAACTTTTTGCTATCAGATAATATTACATTTTTACCAGTTTTTAATGACTTTTTTATTTTAATTCCTTTTGTCTTTCTTTCCTGAAGGTTTGTGATGATCGATACTCTGAATTGATACCCTGCCTTGACCGGCACCTTATCTACCAGATGAGATTAAAGTTGGATTTGTCTTTAATGGAGCATTATGAAAGACATTGCCCTCTGCCTGAAAGGCGTTTCAACTGCTTGATTCCTCCCCCATCAGGGTACAAGGTGTGGATTTAATCAACTGGAGTTGGAAAATTGGGTGGGTTGGGTACGGGGTCAAAATGGGTTGAGTTTTGAGTGAAACCTTTTTTTGTCCAGTGTAGTTAGTGTGTCTGGGTTCACAAAAACTACATAATTTTTACAGTAATATAAATTTTTGAATAAAATGAGATGTGGTTTTGTACACTAAAAATACACAGACTTTCAACCTGTGTGGGCTGTTTTTTTTGGAAGCTAATTGTTGTTTTATTCCTAAGTAATTGATTAAAGTTGCCCCTTTTATAATCAAACAACATTGGAATTGTTGATTAATATGTTTCTCGTTCTCAGATTTCAATTGAATTGATCTTATTGTTTTTCCCTCCTGGGTTCATCTGTTGATGCAGGTTCCCATCAAGTGGCCAAAGAGC
The DNA here is from genome assembly GCA_023525975.1 of Smallanthus sonchifolius. Taxonomy (NCBI): domain Eukaryota; kingdom Viridiplantae; phylum Streptophyta; class Magnoliopsida; order Asterales; family Asteraceae; genus Smallanthus; species Smallanthus sonchifolius. Next base: position 3,051,955 of record CM042042.1, read on the forward strand.
AGAGATGAAGTATGGAAAGCAAACATACCACATACCCACCTTGCACATGAGAAATCAGACCAAAACTGGATGGTTGTAAAAGGTGAAGAGATTGTATTCCCAGGTGGAGGAACTCATTTCCACTACGGAGCTGATAAGTACATCAAATCACTTGCAAATGTAAATATTTTCTATTCTCTAAGCACATCGAATAAACCATGCTTTATTCTATTCTCTACTAATAATAAACAATTTAATTAACAGATGCTCAACTTCTCAAAAGATGTTATGAACAATGAAGGAAATTTGCGAACCGTTCTCGATGTTGGTTGTGGTGTTGCAAGTTTTGGTGGTTATCTTCTTTCATCTGACATCATTGCAATGTCTTTAGCACCTAATGATGTGCATCAAAATCAAATCCAGTTTGCTCTAGAAAGAGGCATTCCTGCGTATCTTGGTGTTCTTGGAACAAAAAGACTTCCGTACCCCAGCAGATCTTTTGAACTTGCTCATTGTTCCCGTTGTAGAATTGATTGGCTTCAAAGGGACGGTATTCTTTTACTTGAATTAGATAGGTTGCTTAGACCAGGTGGCTACTTTGCTTACTCATCTCCAGAAGCATATGCACAAGATGAAGAGGATCTTAGAATATGGAAAGAAATAAGTGCACTTGTTGAACGCATGTGCTGGAAAATAGCTGCGAAGAGAAACCAAACGGTCATTTGGGTCAAACCTTTGACTAATGATTGTTACATGGATAGAGCTCCTGGTACTCGACCTCCTCTCTGTCGATCAGATGATGATCCTGACGCTGTTTATGGAGTAAACATGGAAGCTTGCATCACGCCATACTCTGACCGTACGTTTTTTTTATCATTTCATTTACATTTTTATGCCATAACTTGAGTTATCGTGAAAAAGGAAGTTTGTATAAATGTATAATGACCCAGATTCTTCTTCTTTCCTACTAATTTGCCGCAAGGGATCTATACTCCGTCCGTTGTCCACGTTTCTATTTTAATGTGTCAAAAAAGTAACTGTCTTTTTCAAATAATGAATAGTTTTAAAAGTTTACCCATTTTACCCTTATTACTAAGTCCTGTAAGTTTTCAAAGTCAGTTGGCATCTTAAATGCATTAACGGTAAAGTTGGAATGCAGTGTATTCTGCTGGTTAAGATCCGTACTAATTCACATCTTAAATTGTGTTTATGTTTGTGGACACTAATTTTGGGACTGAGGGAGTATCACTGATAGTACATCAGAGTTCACAAGTAATAGATTTCTTCTCCAACTTCTGGGAGTCCAAAGATTTCTCTTCAATTTTCAAAATCGCGATGGATTTTATACCCAATTGGGTCACCAAGTTTATTCACTTTGCATTACTTATCCATTATATACTCTAGAGCTCATAGTTTTCACAAATGATGAGTAGCTTCATGCTGGCTTTGTGTTTGTGCAAAACGCTTACAGTTTTTCGGGCTCTTTTATTTCATCAGATGATCACACAAGTAAAGGAAGCGGATTGGCTCCATGGCCCGCTAGGCTAACTTCTCCGCCTCCTCGTCTTGCCGACTTTGGCTACTCAAGTGACATGTTTGAAAAGGACACGGTAAAATTTAAACAGTTTTATCTCTTGTTATTTCAATTTAAATGTTAATCGATTCACAATTTTTTGCATAATTTTATAGGAGCTATGGCGTAGAAGGGTTGAGAACTACTGGGATCTGTTGAGGCCAAAAATATCAACAAATACTATAAGGAATGTGATGGACATGAAGGCAAATTTGGGGTCATTTGGAGCTGCTTTGGGAAACAAAGATGTTTGGGTGATGAATGCTGTCCCTGAAGATGGACCTAACACATTGAAGCTTATATATGATAGAGGCTTAATCGGCTCAATTCATAACTGGTATGCGTATTCCCTATTCATCACTTCAGTCATATAATATTTACAAGCATATGCATCAGGCCCGAATTGGGACTGGCCCAAGCTGTAGCGAAAAGCCCGAAAATTTGAAAATAACTAGGGGTGGTGGACCTAAAAGTCTCTTGGTCCAGATATTTATCACTTGAAAGGCTTTTTTAAATTATTTTTTCTGTTTTCTTGTTTTTAACGAGTTTTCGAAATACTTATCCTTTCTACGGAGTGATGGTAGAAACGAACATTTATAAAATATTGTGTTGCAGAAAAATCAAAGAAAATTAGAATCTTACTGGTTTTTTCGGTTTTTGAAGCGCACAGAATTGAATTTTAACCCTTTTTTTTATGAACCTTCTAGGGATGGGCATAGTGGTAAGCATCTGATTCATAACCTCTTAAGGCCACCTGCCCAACGTCTTAATCATAATTAACCCACACTAAAATGACCTGTTTCAACTTGAATCTGGTTTAACCGTTACTCAATTAAGGCCCATTCTGGTGTGGTTTTTTTTCAGGTGTGAAGCATACTCAACATACCCACGAACATATGATCTCCTCCACGCCAGTAACGTGTTCTCAGACATAATTGAAAAGAAAGGTTGCAGTGGTGAAGATTTGTTGATTGAGATCGACCGTATTCTCAGGCCCACGGGCTTCCTAATCGTTAGGGACAAAAAGCCCGTAACTGATTTCGTGAAGAAATATTTACCTGCGATACACTGGGAAACTGTTGTGGAGGCAGATTCACCATCCGAATCAGATGGAGATGATGTTGTGCTCATAGTCCAAAAGAAACTATGGCTCACAAGTGAAAGCTTAAGGGAAACAGACTAAGTTCTGAACCTAAAAGACCACTCTACGGTATAAAAAAGAAATTGTTTTGTAGCAACAAATTGTGACTATAGTTTCTGCTTAAGATTTAGTTGATTTATTTGTTATGATATACATTTGCATCTACAAACCCTTTATTTTCTATTTTTGTTTGTATAATTTTAGTTGGATTTAATTTAAATAATTAATCCAAATATTTATACGTTTGTTTGTATTATTTTTGTTATCATATTTATTTATAAAGTTAAAAAGAATCAATTTTAAATTTAAAACTAATATCTTTTTAATATTTTGAGTGGAAATGATTTACACGATTTTATATCGTTTTAATATTTTGATACATATAAAAAATGATCGTATATCTTTTTTCTTTTAATAAATCTTACCCTAAAAATTTTAATTGAACAAAAGGCACATGAAATTGGTACCCAAAGTACCGGTACCCGCCCGAATTTTGTTGAAAAATGGGTACCGATACCGATACCAAAAATATAGAATCGGTACCTGTACCAGTACCGGTACGGTACCTGTATTTTGGTACCCGGTACCTGTTTGGTACCCGAATACAGATTTTCATAAATTAGTATAACTGAACTAGACCTTTTGTATATCCTAATAAGAAGTTAAGACCTAATTTTACCTATTACAATTTAACACCCATTACAATTAAATTTATATCCTACAGTTGCACAACTAAATTAGTATAACTGAACTAGACCTTTTGTCAAACAAATGGTGTGTCCCTACAATTCAGCTCATTTGATCATCACTAGTTGCTAGATTCGCCTCACATTTTTACAATTTTGTTTAGCCCTTTACAATTCAATTAAGACAGTAAAATGATCAAATGAAAAAAAGGGTGCATACCCTAATTATACTAACTTGATCAACTTGGGGAAAAAGGGAGTTTAAACTTACAATGTTTCTACAATTATGTTGGTGTTTTTTATATTACTACTTGTATGAATCTTGTGTATAACAGCATTGTAATAATTCTAACAACGTTTCAACAAAATATAACCTAATGATAGAACAATGAACTTAAAAACATGCATTAGACTACATCATTCATTCCATTCTGAATCAGCCATTAAAATGCATAAAAACCTTTATATGAAAGCTAACAGTAATGTCTCCATCTCAAATCAAGCAAGTATTACTTACAGTTAATATGCATTAAAGAAAACATACAAATATGCAAGTGCTCATTTTTTGTGATACCAAAAAATTTCTAAGTTTAATTTACTTATTTGACATATCGTTACAAGCAAATTGATGGTATTGGTTCAGCCCATTACCAGAACTACCCGTTTGCGGCCTCTAACCCATTGGAAAGGTGATAAATATTATGAAATTATGATATTACAAAATAAAAAATTCATATAAAAAGGACCCCTTGTATTTTCGGGACTAAAATGGTACTTTTTGGTAAAGTACGGGTACCGGTACCGACAAGTACCGATACCGAAATCAGAGAAAATCAAGTCCCGGTACCGGTACCCGTTTTGGTTTTTCGGTACGTACGAGTACCGGGTACCAAAAGATAATCCCTATGAAAGTTTACTCTCCCTTAGTTTGCAATATGACGAAACCTGCCCATCATATTTGTAAGTTAGCAAAATTTATCTCTCAAGTTTCACTTTGACCCCTTTAAATTTATAAAATTTAGAGTTTACCCTCTACGTTATAAATAATATAATTTTTTCTCAATAACTTTTGTTCGTTAAATTAAAAAAAATGTTGTTTTGTTTAATCTTTTTTCTTTGTGTCCCGGTATAATTTTTGTTATACATATTTACAAGTGTCGACCACAACTTCCCCCTCAACTTTGTAAAATGACAAAACTCGGTGTTTTTCTCCACCGTCACGTCACGTGTCACCTAGCTATTAGTCCATCATATTTTTTTTCGGGTTTTTTTCTTTAGTTTTTTTACATTTCTTTTTATTGGGCTAATCAAGTCGCCGTAATTTCATACGTGTCTTTTATGTAGTTAACCACGTTAATGTAATCGTCTCAACCGTTTAAGGTCCGCTTCTAGTTTTAATTAAACACCAAACTATGCAAAAGTTAAAAATGAATCTGATTGGTTGCAAATACCTCACCCGCACCCGCCCCGTTGTATCCTTCACACAAGGGCCCTTCATGTCCATTCAAGCTCAAGGGGCGTGTTCAACGCCCGATCACGAGCCACATTGTCCACGCTCCCGTAATCACGCTTCCATTACACACGGTATAAGGACAAAAAACAATTATATAGGTTTTTTTTTTCAAAATAGAACACCTTGAACTGTATCTTTAAAAAATTAATAAAATATTGTTTTTATAAACTTTTAAAAAACATGTTAGAATCATGCCATCTTAGTTTCATTACAACATCCACAATGGAAGCTTTTAAAAATACCATATTGCCTCTGTCGTAGTTAAAAATGCCCTCTTCCCTATTTCCTTCCTTTCTAAAATAATTCGTTTTAGGCGTTTTTGATAAAAAAAGATCTCTCGTCCTCTCTCGTCCACATCAATCGCATCTCCTTGCTGGCTCAGTATTACAAACAAACATACATAACAAAAAGTTCACTTTAACAGTAGGGTCTGTAGAGGGTGTGATGAGTGCATGTCTTCCATCTACCTCAAAAGATAGAGAGACTACGTCTAGAGAGACCCTCCTAATACTCAATAACATACTTCTAAACAAGCATTAGAGACGCTCTTAAAAAAATGTGTCAAATAATGTGTGCCCTTGGATGAAAATAACCCGACTTACTATAAGTTATTGAAAATCAAATATATAATAACCATACACATAATGAGTCACTTGTTCACTACAATAATAAGATAAAACTAATATATAAAATTTTTATTGTAACATCATATTCAAATCCAGTTGATAAAATAGGTATATTTATAAGGAATGTTCAACTTTAAAATACTATCAACGTATTTAGATAGATTAGTTATGGATGAGTTAGTTCGGGAATAATTCTAAAAACAATCGGTCGTTTGATAAAAGGGTTCAAATGTATGTTAAAGCTAAAATTTTATCCATAAAAAAATAATTATCTAGAAGAAACTAAATTATTAGTGGAGTACAAAGGTAAATGAATTTTATTCTATGCATATTTTTCAATTGGTAGTGATGAATATTTAAATATTAATATTACTAGATTATATACTCATGTATTACGTAGAGTTGTTTAGTAGAAAAATGAAAATACAATAATGTGTAGTGAAAATTAGATTTCAAACTTTATATTAGAATTCAAATTAAGTAATAATTAAAATTCAAAATTTATATTATTTTCTTTTGAAAAAAAACAACATTAACATAATTAGATATTAAATGTCAAATTTACTTAAATAGGAAAAATTAAAATATTTTAGTAAGAAAAAGTATGGTGTTACGATGTAACATTAAATGAAATTGTTTATTAGAAGTAGGACTTTCAATTAATTTTGTTCGCTACCAGCCTACCACTTCATCCTCCGGTATTGAACGTGTTTGATTCAATAAATATTATTTTAAAATTGATTTTATGTAAGATTACTAGGAGAATTAATTAGCTAGATAATATTTAGGGTCTTGCTTTTATTTCCTATCATTCTTTAGTTACAAATATTCTTTCCTTAATTAATTGAGTACAATTAATAGTATTCTTATATATCTAACTAGTTTAAATCTCGTGTATACACACGGGTGAAAAATATCAATAAATAAAATTTTTAAATCTGTATGTGTATATTTTACACGTGTAAAAATGTATCATATACTAAAGATAGAAAACAAAACTTAAATATGCAAAAACTAATATATAATTGAATTTTGAAAATAAATTAAATACTATTTAATGTAATTTATTTTTCATTTATTATTTGATCGAAAATAAAAGTTAAATAATTAGATTTTTAAAGTTTCATAAGGGATACTTAAAATAATGTGTTTTATTAGTATAATTAATATTTTCTTTAAATATATATTGTTGTTAAAAATAGGAGGTGCATTTAATAAGAGAGAGAGAGGCGAGAAAAAAATGATGAGAATGAATGTGGAGGCGACACGTGGCATGAAAAAACATTTAATTATTATATAGTATAGATTTCTAATTAATATTATTAGTTACTTGTTAGGTGTGTGAAATTCAAGACGTGCAAATAAGTACTCACGATATATAGGAAGCAAAGAAACATGTCTTGTTCAAATTTTTATATGTAATAGGTCGTTTGAGAGACATAACTCGTTACATTTATGCATGAACAAGTGACGCACAGACTATAGGATATTTCGTGTAAAATATTTAAAACATGTCATATTGATACATCAGTTATTTTAAAGAATTCGTTTCATGATTTTCTCGTAAAAATAAAGGTTTCAAGTTCTCTTTAAATAAAACAAACAAGATACAAAAATAATGTCATATTTATAAGTCCTTCTCAAAGCCTTTTTCTTCAACTTTTTAGACCATGTTTTATTCAAAATTTTAAAAAAATTCAACATAGTTTTTAAATTTTTTAAAGTATTTTTGTAAAATATAACAAGAGCAAAAACATTGGCAAAAAGACATATGATCATTGCGATCCAAATAATGGTGATGCATGGGGTATGTGTTATATTATTATTAATGTTACCCCTGTGTTGTGGGTTGTCTTGTCTCCTTAATTTCCTCACTAATAATAGCAAAAGTGACATTTCCATACCCAGGGTTGAAATTTTCAGAAAATCAAATTAATTTTTTTAAATAAATGTATAAATATTATGTGTTTTAAAACCAATAATACAATATTCATCTGGATTAACTTTATTTGAATTTATTTCTTTATTTCTCTAAATCATTTATGAAATATGTTTCAAGAATTCGGGAGTGTATAGTTTTTTATATTTATGAGAACCTGTTGTATCATGTATGAAAACTCACATGACCCAGTCAATACCATGCTAAACAAAAGGATCAAGTAAATTGCGGTTTTCGTTAGACATGTTACATATATCTTTCAAGAGATTATGACAAGAAATCAGTGAAAACAAATTTTAAACTTAAAATCTTTGCTGGAGAGAAACAATACGTTTAGCATTAACATAGTATTTATATGGACCATGAAGCTGTCTCCACCTTGAAGATTAATGGTTTCAAAGGCAGTGATATAATTGGTTGTTTTATTATATTTCACTTTCAAAAGATATTATTAATAACGTTATCATTAATAAATATTGACTCAAAAATCAGATAAATTAAACTTATTTATAGGTTACAAAAAGTTGGATCGACTTCTATTAAATAAATCATTTTAATACAAAGTATAGTTAAACTCAATTTAGTACAAATTGTTAAACTTAATCTAGGGGTGTATGTTTCGGTCTAAACTAAATAGACATATTGAATCAAAGGGTCTTTCGTCTAACAGTATCTTAGAATGTAAAATGGTGTTTCTTCCTTTGAAGTTAAGGGTTCAAGTCCTGAGGTGAACAATGGTGTAAAATTAGGAGTAGATTAGATCGTCATTAAAAAAATAGACAAATTGAAACAGAACAATTCAATCGGTTTAGTCTGGTTGTACTCCCATTTACCTATTTAGAATCTTTTTTGGTTTAAAGGTCTAAAACGGTTGTTTAAACCAAACCAAAATGGGCCTCATGTGTGTGTGTATATATATATACTAGGTTAAAATCTCGTGTATTACACGTGTTGAATAAATAAAATGTTATATACTTAATTAGTAATAAAAAAAATATTTTTTAAAAAACCCTTGCAATACACGGGGTTGAATAAAGCAATGTATTACATTGGTTGATTAAAATATAATGTAATTTGTTAACACCCATTCGTCAAAATATGTCTTTAAAAAATATAATTTGTCGTGATAGTTATAAACTCTGTTAATTCATATTAAATTCATTTTATTGATGATACAATAACTATTTATAATGAAATAATAAGTATCTGTAATTAGATTTATATTAAACATCTAAAAATAAATTTTTTTGATATCATTATTTAATAGAAGAGAGAGGAGGGAAAAAATGATAAAAATGAACCACAAAATGACACGTGTCCATAAGATTTTTATTTATTAATACAAAGATTATTATTTAATCGGAGAGAGAAGTGGAGTAACTAATCTATACATATTAATAAATAAAGGTTTTTGGTGCCACATGTCATTCTCCTATGCATCCAAAAACTTTTTTTCTGTCGCATCTCTCTCCTATTAATTATATAAACTTCTTTAATTATTTTTATAATTTTTTGTTTTCCATCCCTCTTTCCTATTAAGTAATAACGATTTCTATATTTCTTTTTATAAAACGTTTTTTTATTTTAAAAAAATTAGGTTTGTTCATAAAACATTTTTATAAATTAAACACTTCTTTCATTCTTTTTATAAAACATTTTTAAGAAATAACTATATAACGTTCATAAATATTGTATTAAAAAACTATTTATGTATCATAAATATGTAATGTCTAAATCTTCTTTTTTTTTAAATCATGTCTAAATTTTTATTACTAAGTATATAACATTTTATTTATTTACTCGTGTAATACACGGGGTTTCTAACCTAGTAATTAATAAGAGAGAGGGGCGGAAAAATAAGGTTGAGAAGTAACCAGAGAATAACACGTGGCACAAAAGATTTTTATTTATTATGTTAGTAAGATATATATAACAAATAAACGAGACTCATGGATTAAAAAAAAGAAATTTTTTTGAAAAAGAAGCGTTGCTTCGATATTGTTTTTAGTGAAGAGGTGGGTAGATTTTTTGGTTATTTGTTTTTTATTTATAAAATATTTATATTTTTTTGTTATTTTGAGATCACCGGTTTTTTATTTTTAAACATAATTGATTACATGCGTTTCATGTTATTGTAAACCCAAAAAAAGGGGGGGCTAAAATACTAAACTATAATTATGAAACTGCTTAAAAGTAATGTGTCGCTATTATTTCATTTCCTCTTTTCTTAACTAATATTTTAGTTTTGTAATGTGTCGCTATTGTATACATAGAAAGTTTGTTAGCCATCATAAGTAAAAGGGCTATCACTACTCATTTTGAAAAATAAAAATAAAACTTTACCTTGTGCAAACACTATTTCTAAACATAGGGGCTTTAATGTATTATATAAAAGAGGGAAAAATACGAAAATAGACATTTGACCAGAAAAGTTATTAAAAATGGATATCCAAATTTAGCCTCATAATTCATGGGCATTACTCTTGTGAGCCGGCTAAAGCCGACTATGCTAGCATGCTCATATTTTCGTGCCAACATTCATTTTTATAGTGTACGAACCAACCGGATTGCGACACGTGGCCGGCTAAACCTTAAAAAAAGCGGAGGCTAAGCCGTCTAATAAGCTTGCTATAGCCGTCTAGCGTTTAGCCGTCACACTTAAAAGGCTTAGCCGGCAAACTAAAAAAACTTAGCCGACAAAAGTAAATGCTTACTCAACAAAAACCACGGTCTTAAAAAACAATATTTTAAGGTTTAGTCGCAAACTTAAAAGGTGTTACCAAAAGTGAGCACTCTCAACACACATGTAAAATCCTTCTTCGTTCACATATGTCATTGAAATCACCTCCGACAACATTGAGGGATTGGGGTTTATCGAACCATCCGAATTGAAACGAATGTATCACTTCCGAACGAGGGCTGAGTTGCCTGTGGATGAATACTAATGTGTGTTATAAAGGGGTTTATTTCTTAATTGCTATTTTAACAGAAAAGAAGCTTATATTCTTCAAGAATTGGATTTCATTTTTCAATTATACCATGGTTTTTGCTGGGGTAACATTTACTTGTGTCGGCTCTGTCACACCCCGGCCGGCGGCTGATTATACGCCGGGGCTGACACGGTTGTTCATAAGCACATGATCATCTATTATTAAATGACAATATTTATTCATCAACATAAAATCACCCGTTACATAGGAAATGGAAAACGAAACGTTCAAATCATAACATAATTTGAATTTAATCTTTACTAAAGCTAGGTCCAAAGTCCTAAGTGATCAAGTAGTGTCCTCAAACTGGTGCACCTGAAACATGTGAGTAAATGTCAACTACAAGTAGTTGGTGAGTAACATAGGTTTTGACACTAAACAAAAGTTAAGTATAAGTTTACAATTCAATATGTTTAAAGCATGTCTAACGCATATATGTGAGAACACACAAGGTTCCAAGCGTACAATTCAAGCCTGATATTAGAAAACTAGATACACAATCCCACTGATTGCCATTTTAAAAAAGGGAGCAAGCGGATACTCCAAGTTATAGTTGATACCCAACAAAACCCGCCAAGGTCTTGTGGTAAGTTATAGTTTCAGTTTCCCATATAAATGATCATGTTAGGTACTACCTTAGGCTTGGGCTGCAAGTTAATGAATGTACTGGCATGAAACACATGCAATGGTCACCAAGTAGTTCAAAGATAAAGCATAAAGATCAAGCACAAGATATATTGAATTGTTTAAATAGATAAAGTTGATAACATGTTTCACCCCAAAAGCAAAAACAGTAAAAAGGGGCTATGTAAACTCACATTGGGTTTGTAGCTTGAAAATCACAAGTACGAGTAGTTGCACAAGTGTTTAGCTAACCACGAGCTTAACCTATGTGTGAATAATGTATATGTATCAATGGTATGCTCAAGAGGCTAGTGTATTAATGAATTGGGTTTGTGTATTTGTTTGTTGTATAGGGTAGGTTAGTTAATGGGAAGTTGCTTACATATATATATATATATATATATATATTTTCTCTAGTAATAACCGGATAAGTTTGTAATAATATTTAGTTGAATATGTGGATAATTAGGTTTAAATTAAAATGTTTCAATTAGCTAAATGGTTAGATTAGCCATTCATTAATAAATAATAAGGAGAGTATAAGTTATATAAGATAATAGTGTTTAAAAGTACCTCGTAGGGCTTTTAAATAAATAATTTTATGCGTTTTTAATTAGAAACTATTAGGGTTTTAAATCCATAAAATGGTTAAATAATAGTTTCTATTTGATAGGTTAGTCATTTGGTTCATAATATATTCCCAGGCCTTAGTGTTTTTATAAAGTAATTTTTCTAAAGAAAAAGGTTAAAAATGTGTTTTTTTTAAAATAGTTTAAAAATGAAACCTGGCCACGGGACTCGAACCCGGGCCACTTCTGTAACAGCCAATCGAACCAACCACTGGACCAGTGGTCCGGGAGTGGTATTAGGATCTGTTTGCAGTGTTTTAAACCAAAGAAGCAAAGGAACCGGTTTCAGGAGCACGTCAAAAAGGAAGAAATAAGGAGCGGGGCTGGGCTCGAACCCGCGACCTCATCCCTATAAGGCAAACGCTTTAACCGCTGGACCTGGACATATTCCTTGGTTCTTCAACAGACACGATATGGTTTTACCACCCAGCCCACGTTCGTCTCCTTCCCAAATCGTCCTGTCCCAAGCCCTAACCACAATCTCACCCGATTCGATATAGATCGACCACGAGATCATGGGGCTTTTAATCCCCGTATCAAAACGAAACTAAAGACACTAATTTTACCTCGAATGGTTGCGGATTGAGGGAGAAAGACTGGAACGACCGAATCGGAAATTCTTGAGCTTGTCGGAGTTCGGGAGGAGAAATGTGATGGATTCAGAGGTGTACAAGGTTTGTGGTGATTGTAATGAAGGTGTGGGTTCGTTTTTATAGCCTAATTTCACGTTTAATGTCCGAATTGAAGTAGCGATTGATTGACGACGGTTACGGGACGTTTAAGCTTAAATTCTTTGATTATCGATGTAATTAGCTCGTTATGAACGGTCCTAACTGTCGCACGATGGTTTAAAGGGGTTTGATTACAGTTAATTGCACTACTTGCAAAGTTTGGGATCAAGATCGATGATGATTTTGGTCATGTTGACTTTCCAAAGTCAACATACGGGTATGAGTTTAGAATTTGCAAAAGTGGTTCAAATTGAGGGGTTCAAGACTTTCTTTATTTGATTAAAATTCATTTGTGGATGCAAAATTAAATTTATTTTTTTATAAACTTTATAAAAACTAAACTTATTAAGTTTAATCTAAACAAATCCATAAGGTTTTAAATATGGTTAAATATGTGACTTTGTTTTAAAAAACCAAATAACTATTTTTAATAGGGTTTGGTTAATAATTGTAAATATATAAGTATGTTTATATTCATGTATATGAGTGAGGTTACATGAGTTAAAATCCATAGGTTACATTCATATACATTTATTGAAATAAAAAGTTTACCAATATACATATGTAAATAAATACCTACACGTGTTATACATAAAATATGAAAATAATATGTAGTACAAGGTTAAAAGATATCGAATAGGTTAAAAAAAATAATAGTTAATGTGGTATAATATGTTGGACAAGCATAAGATTTATTTGTAGTGTTATTATTGTATGATATAATAAATAATTTATAATAAAAAAATATATATATGGCCGGAAAATCATGGATGTTATAGGCTCAGTCTTTTTAGTTTGCTGGCTAAGCCTTTTAAGTTTGCCGGCTAAGCCTTTTAAGTTTGCTGGCTAAACTCTAGACGGCTATAACAAGCTTATTAGACGGCTTAGCCTCCGCTTTTTTAAGGTTTAGTCAGCCATGTGTCGCAATCCGGTTGGTTCGTACTCTATAAAAATGAATGTTGGCACGGAAATATGAGCAGGCTAGCTTAGCCGGCTTACAAGAGTAATGTCCATGAATTATGAGGCTGAATTATGAGGCTAAATTTGGATGAACATTTTTTATAACTTTTCTGATCAAATGACAATTTTTTGTATTTTTCCCTATAAAAGATAGGGGTTAAAAACTGTAGTTACTGCAAACAAGAAGGGGAAATTTATAAAATATAACTTAAGTAAGGGAATTTTTGTCTCCAAAATCCCGTATATCGCGCAATGATTGAAATTATCGTGATTGCGCGTGGATTGAAAGTCGTGTGATCAATGGAAAAAAAGAGGTTCAAAGGCAAAAGATGACGACTTTAATGAACCTGAGATTCTATACCAAGTTATCTAAATATTTTATTTATTCTTTTGGGTAATTTAAAGAAAATTAAAAATCAATATACTTTATGTTTTATCTTATAAAAGTCGTTAAATATTTTTTATATAAAAAAACTAATATACTTTTTGTATATCTCATAAAAGTTGCTCAACAATTTATCATGTAGCCTGAAAATTGTACCTCGTGAAGCCATAATGCATAAAGTCTCTCCTTTCGTAATTATTCAAAACTTCACGGAGGTGACGGACATGGTCATCCTTGTTTCGCTAATAAACCATAATATTTATCATTGAACACAATAACCGATCGATCTAGTAGTGGTCGACACACTCGGATCATAAGATCCATGAATGCAGTCGGAGCGTTAGTTAAGCCATAAATCATAACAACAAATTCATGGTGATCATATATGGTAGAAAAAGCGCTCTTTGAGATATCAATTTATTTGATGATAACCAATTCTCATATAGATATTTGAGAACAACTTGTTTCTTACAATAGGTCAAACATATCATTAATCATAGGTACTGGATATCCTATTTTAGATAGCGACCTTATTGAATTCACGATAGTCGATACACATACACATACTGTCATCCTTCTTTTTAACGAACGGAGTATGAGAAGCCCATGGTAAGACACTTTGTCGAATGAAACCCTTTTCATAAAGATCTTGCAACTGATTCATTAGCTCTTATATTTTGGTAGGGGCTAAATGATAGGTGCCTTGGCAATTGGCTGGCATCGTGAATGAGACCAATACAAAATTCGACTTCTCTCTCGGGTGGTATACCTAGGAGATCAACATGGAATACATTAGGAAACTCATTTACAATAGGAACTTCTTCGAGTTTTCTTTCCTTTTGATTAGAATCAATAATGTGGGCGAGGAATGTGTTACATCCGTGAATAAAATACTTCTTTGTTTTGAGCAAATAGAAGTGTTGATCTTTATCTCAAGAATAATTTGAATAGTTTTTTGCTTGGAGTGGAGAGTTGTATAATCGTTTGATTATATGTAATATTAGATTGGTGGTGTGACAAGTCATTCATGCCAACTATCACTTCAAATTTACCAAGAGTATAGGAATAAGGTTAATAGAATAAGTTTCTCCTTCTACTTCAAAACAACAGTTTATGATAAGGCTCTTACTATCAATTATTTTAGAGTACTATCAATTATTGTAGAGTAAAGTATATGAATGGTCTCTGTGGTTTATCAGAAATTTGGATTTGGTCCCTAGTTTTTTAAAAGTACATGGATGGTCCTTGTGGTTTGCACTTTGTAACACATTTACTCCCAAACCAACAAATCTACAAGTTTTTAGAAGGTCCAAGTTAGGGACTAAATGCGTTAAAAAGTGCAAACCACATGGACGATACATGTACTTTTAGCAAAGTTTGAGGATTAAATGCGTTACAAAGTGCAACCCTATGGACCATCTGTGTACTTTTGCAAAGCTAGGGACCAAATCCAAATTTTTAGTAAACCATAAGAACCATCCGTGTACTTTTCCAAAGGTTTAAGTAACTTAACTACAAAAATTCGAAGTATTTGCTAAACCTTACGTACAAACAATAACAAATAGCTCCATTCTCAAATAATATATGAGAGGGAATAGAGTTTACTAGAAGTGTAGTGTAGAAGTAACATTTGCTGTTGCAGGCACATGCCTCTTAGCAGGGCCGGTCTCAAGAATTCTCAAAACGTTTTGAGCCCGGGACATGTTAAAAAAAGCGGGCCTTATGATATAAACTCAATTATCATATATAAAATAAAACATAATACAGACTTATAATATATATTTTAAAAAATTACGCTTATATATACAAATTTTTTTATTTATTGGTTTTCAGTTCAGATTTATAAACAATTGGGCTTATATATATATATATATATTCTTTTAGAAAAAACACATATCTAATATACTAGGTTAAAATCCCGTGTATTACACGGATTAAATAAATAAAATGTTATATATTTAGTAATAAAAACTTTATATTTTTAAAAACCCGTGTAATACACGGGTTGAATAAACCAATATATTACATCGGTTGGATAAAATATAATGTAATTTTTTAACAAACACATTTGTCAAAATATGTTTTTAAAAAATGTAATTTTTCGTGACAGTTATAGGGTCTGTTAAGTTAGTTTTTAAAACATTTTTTTTCAACTGGGTATTAATTTTTAAATTTAATTGATAAATGTTAGTTCATATTAAGTTCATTTGATTGATGATATAATAACTATTTATAATTAAATAATAAGTATTTGTAATTAGATTTATTAATATAAAGATTATTATTTAATATGAGAGAGAAATAGAAAATCTAATATTTAATAGGAGACAGAGGCGGGAAAATAAAGATGAGGAGTAACCAGAGAGTGACACATGTCCTGAAAATATTTTCATTTATTAGAGTAATAAGATATATATATATATATACTAGGTTAAAATCCCGTGTATTACACGGGTTAAATAAATAAAATGTTATATATTTAGTAATAAAAAAATTTATATTGTTAAAAACCCGTGTAATACACGGGTTGAATAAACCAGTATATTACATCGGTTGAATAAAATATAATGTAATTTGTTAACAAACATATTTGTCAAAATATGTTTTTAAAAATTATAATTTGTCGTGACAGTTATAAGGTCTGTTAAGTTTGTTTTTAAAACATTTTTTTTTCAACTTAGTATTAATTTTTTAATTTAATTGATAAATGTCAGTTCATATTAAGTTCATTTGATTGATGATATAATAACTATTTATAATTAAATAATAAGTATCCGTAATTAGATTTATTAATATAAAGATTGTTATTTAATAGGAGAGAGAAATAGAAAATCTAATATTTAATAGGAGAGAGAGGCGGGAAAATAAAGATGAGGAGTAACCAGAGAGTGACACGTGTCCTGAAAAGATTTTCATTTATTAGAGTAGTAAGATATATCTATACTACATAATAAACAAGTAAAATAAAAGGACACTTGTCATAATTCTAGGCCTGTTTATTCTCATTTTCCCGTCTATCTCTCCTATTAATAATCAACTCCACTATTTTAGGCAACTAAATTAAATATCTGTTTCAATTTTTATCTACACATTTTTTTATTTAAAATTATGTTTATAATTAATTAATTTGTTCAATCATATTTTTACAAACTGAAAACACTTTTATAACCAACTTTTAATCTTATATTTATATATTCACATTGTTCCATTTTGACGAGTGCATATGTTAATAAATTACATTATATTTTATTCAACCCGTGTAAAAACAGGTTTTAAAAACAAAAACTTTTTATTACTAGGTATTTAACATTACAATTATTCTACCCGTGTAATACACGAGATTCTAACATAGTATATATATATATAAATTTAAAAACTACGGGCCCCGGACGGTCGCCCTCCCCGCCCCCCTAAGGGCCGCCCCTGCCTCTTAGATGAGAGGTCTCAGCCTTTCAGATTCAAACCTGTAAAATGATAGTTTAGAATTATTAGTGTAAAGTAGTGTAAAAGTAACGATTGTTAAAAAAAATAACATAATTGTTAGGGGGGCACAAACACTAGTTTTAAATGCATCTTCCATTTGAGTGACCTACCTTTGACTCGCAATAGGATGGGCTACACCATGAAATTTGGAAGGCTTACACACAACGAAATCCTTATAAGCACTCCCACCTAGAGGTGCATAAATCGGTTTTTTAACCCAAACCGGTTCAAACCGACCCGAACCGGTTTGGTCAACGAAAAGTCAAAACCGGTTTGAGCCCAAACCGGTTCGGGTTAAACCGGTTTTGGAGGTGGAAATATGTAAACCGGTCAAACCGGTTTGGGTTAAAAAACCGGTTTAAACCGGTTTTTATTTAAAAAAAAAATTTATATTTTTAATTTTTGATTTAATTAAATAAATCATTTAATAAATTCTATTACTATGTTTTTTAAAAATAATTTAATAAATGCTATTTAATGCTATTTAATGATATTTAATGTTATTTAATTCATTTAATAAATGATATTTAATTATAGTTAATGCTATTTAATTCATTTAATAAATGTTATTTAATTCTATTAATGATATATAATGCTATTTAATGCTATTTAATTCATTTAATAAATGATATTTAATGATATTTAATGCTATTTAATTCATTTAAAAAAACCGGTTCAAACCGGTTTTCAAACCGGTTTTCTAACCCGGTTTAGCCAAAACCGGTCCCAACCCGATTTTCTTCAGAAATCCTCAAACCGGTTTCAAACCGGCGGTTTTTTGGCAACCCGAACCGGTTTGGTCCAAACCGGTTTAACCCAAACCGGTTTGCCGGTTTGGACCGGGTTAAAAAAAAAACCGGTTTTTTTGTGCACCACTACTCCCACCCTTTTCGGTTCAATATTGTAAACCAAGGTGGTGTTTTCTTCATCAACCCTTATGTCACCCACTACGTTTAATCACAATCACACAACCCGATGAGTATTGTTCATGTAAATCGTAACTTTAAATATAAATAGTTAAAGAATAACATATTAGCATGCTTATACAATGCCATTCTTGTAAGCATACATATATACTTATAAACATGGACATTCAAGCAAATCATAATATTTAAGATATAACATAAACACACCTTTATTTTTTGAGATTTCAATTACTAAGAGGATTGAGATGATGAATTAAAACTAGAATTTTTATCTCCAAATGATGATTAAACTTGAAATTTTTTGTGGTTTCCCCTTTGTTCACCGACACCCAAACCTCACAAAATCATGGAAGTTTCTTGATTTCTCTCCTTTGATACGTGCCCTACCCAAAGACATCCATGGTTTAGTTGAA
This sequence comes from Smallanthus sonchifolius, assembly GCA_023525975.1. Taxonomy (NCBI): domain Eukaryota; kingdom Viridiplantae; phylum Streptophyta; class Magnoliopsida; order Asterales; family Asteraceae; genus Smallanthus; species Smallanthus sonchifolius. The sequence continues at coordinate 3,070,553 of CM042042.1, forward strand.
GATCTACATTCCGTAAGGTCGGTGTCCACTTACGAATTTTTCTATTTTTTATTCTTTCAAATCTACCTATTTTCTAATACAAATTTTCTTATTTTTTATTCCTTAAATATATGTTCAAAGAATTAGAGAGACTAGGAGAATGCATGTTTAGTTTTTTTATAATTAATTATTTTATTATTATAATTAATTTCAAGGTTATTTTGTTTTTCTCTATACCTTTTAAAATACGATGTTTTATAAAATTTCAAAAATACCGTTGCAACGTGCTTAATTTAATCTTCGGTTCGGTATAAATTTCAATTGAAACAGAGTTGGTGTAATAATGTGCAAGTTATCAAATCACAAACGTTAAACGTAAATGTAATCAAAGATGCTTCAAGGTTTCATTTTTTTTTCCACTTACAAATTTTAAAATATGATATTTTATAAAATTTTGAATTCGACATGCCTACTATCTATGTTTCGACGAGAATTTTCGTAAGGTAAATTTTAAACAGATCAGTTGTTTTAAACGTTTTTTTAAACCGTTTAGGTTTTTAAACCATTAAATACTCATCTTCGAATATTACCGACGTGGGGTTCCTCTATTTTATTTTATCTATGTTCCGCCACAACGTGGTCCGTATGAACAGTAACTTTATTTTTTTTATTTAAATACAATTTCTTTCATAAAATGAAACAAATAACGTCCCTGGTTAAGTGATTCACGTACGTACACGTACTACAATCCCATCCGTATCAAAATTTCGAACCCGCCGCGGAATGCGTCATTTTAATAAAAAAATAAGAAAATGATTTACTCTTACAACTTTTAAATTATGATCTTTTATAAAATATCGAAATTAAATTGCGACGTGACTATTTTTATTTATGTTTCGACGTGAACTTTCGTAACATAATTTTTAAATCAACCGGTTGTTTTAAACATTTTTTAAACCGTCTGGCACCTATCTCAAAATACACTGTTGCGCCATTTTTTATCTACGTTTAAACCGACCTGCCGTAATACGCCACTGACGTGCTTATTTTTATGTACGTTTCGGTGTAAAAAAAAATTCGCATAGCTTTACTGTCGTATACAACAAGGTAACTTTTTCGTTACTATCGAATATACCGTTGCAACGTGTTTTTTCTAATGTCACGTAAAATGTACCGTAACGGTTTTTTTAATTTTATCTACGTTTCGAACCCACCGCGAAGCGCGAGTGATAACCCACTAGTTGCACATAAAAAGCCCTTAGAGTTTGAAGAGTTTTGACAATTTAATTCAATTTACAAATTAAAGAAATGGATGAGTTTTTTATAAAATAACAAAAACTTATATAATTCAAATTCAAAAATTCGGGTCAAAAGGATTTGAAGATCATAAATAGAAACTCGAATAAAAACCGAATTTGAAATTCGTTTAAGGATTCAAATTTAGTTTTTTCGTTTCTAATCCAAACAATGAACACCCTAAACGGTAAATAGTAAATTTCTTTAACAATAAGCAAATTAGTAACTCATTAAATTCATCTTTGTGAGATAATTAAACTTGAAGTTAAAGTAGTAGTAATTAATAAATGAAAGTCAAAACTAATAAATAAGTGATGTGAGAGTGGAATTGTGGAATCATGACCGCATCCCATTTGGAAAGAGAGAAAAAAAATATAAAAATAGACAAGGTAGTTTTACATATATTTTATCACATATTTATACAAAATAAAATATTTTTAAATAGTTATATTTTTGTATAATAATCTAAACACATCAAGTAAATAACTACTAATAAATACAAGAGTTAAATAATATTAGAAACTTACTTAAAATATTATTTTAATTTAAAAGACAATTAAATATGTCTTTGGCTACGAAAGGGCATTTGGTCCAATAGTATTCATGTGTGTTGCATAATGTCCCCATCCTAATAGGTTGTGGGTTCTCGTCCCGTCGTGAACTAGTGTAGTAGATTAGGACTTAGGAGTAGATTTAGAGTGTGTGTTAGTTTGCCGTTAAAAAATATGTCTTAGCTAAAGAAACACCACACACATAGTATTCAAACACTATTAGTCATATATACAACTCGTATTGCAGGACGAAAATGGTTATAAGGCTTTATAAGGTGGTTTTCGTCAAATAATACGGCTCATATGATGTGATTAAACGATATTGAAACAACTAATGTGACTCCTAATAAAGTATACAACTTGGATGATCATTTTTTCCTCAATTATAATTTATATGACTCCGTATGATGTGACAAATATGTTGATGTACACTTTTGAAAAAGCTTCTCTTTACAACACCCTTAAAATAAAAAGGGTTGGTATATTTTTGATTTGTCATTTTTCTTTTAAGTATATTTAAATCAAACAACCGTAGAGGGTTAATATAGGCTAATAATGGACGATAAAAAGATGATTTGATCATAACCACATATCAATCATGTTAACGGCTAATTTTAATAAGCCGATTCTAACCACACACGGAATATTGCTAATTGGACCCGCCGTCGCGCGATACGCCCTCGTATAGGTCAATACGAGGGCGTATAGGATTTAGTCTCTGACACCAGAATGACACGTGTCATTCTCTGTGTCCCATACGATTCGTATTGCCCTATACGCCTCGTATGAGGCAGGGCTCAATATTTTTCTTCAAAAGTTGGAAGATTTGGTGTTAAATAATCATATACGTGGCGTATAGACCTATACGCCACGTATAGGATTATTTATTTAATTATATTTTTTTTATAATAATATATTATTTTGTATTTTAATTTATATAATTTTGTTAATATAAGTTTGTTATAAATTTTCTAAATTTTATATATTTTATATTTTTTTTAAACATTTATTATATTTTTACAGTATAATCAAACAAAATATTAAACATTACAAACCAAACAAAATATTAAACATTACAACCAAACAAGTAAACTAAACATTATATACATTACATCATAAAATTAAATATATACATCAAAATGTTATACATACATAACAACGAAATAAACAAAATACAAATAAAAGAACTAAACATAATCGGCTCCGGCGTCACCCTGACCTGCCCCGCCCTCACCCTGAACGGGGTCGTCCGGATAATGACGTGGCGGTGGTAGTGGGGGTGGCTCGATGCCGGCGGCTCGTGACTGATTCACGAGCTGTCCAACCGCCCACGTCATCAGGTCCTCCATGCGATCGAGTTGACGACCCTGTCGCCGTGAGTCGGCAACAAGGCCATCAAGCAATGCCTGGGTAGCCCTATCCAGCCTAACAGACCGACGTACGTGTCGGGGATGCTGTGGCGGATGCTCGTGGACCTGCTCGACGTGTGGCGGCTCGTCCTCAATCGCCATACCATGCAACGACTGAGGCATAGGCGGGTCCCCCTGTCCAGGCATCTGCGGCAACGGCACGGGGACCCAAACCTGGTCCTGGACGGCCCCTACGAACCGAAGGCCCTGCGGGAATCGGTGCGTGATGCGCATGCCGCTCGCCGTGCGACGATCTAATCGGACAGGGGGAATGGCCGGTAACATCTGAGGCTCATGGTGGCCAAATGGTATGATCGACCGCATGATATGCGTGATGAATGCACCGCCATATAAAAGTCCGCGCCTCTGTCGCATATAGGCTGAAGCAAAATAAAGCGCCATGCTCGTGGACAGGTCGCACCGCCTCCCAGTAAGCAGGCAGAAAAGGAAGAAAAGATCTCTATCAGTGCACCACTCACGGCTTTTCAGACGCGGTGCGATCGACGTCGAAATAAGCCGGTGCAGATATCTATACAAAGGGTCTCTAATACCCAAGACCCTCCCCTTGGTACCCAACCAAGGACTATCTGAAATCAAGCCCCAAAAAACAAGGAGTTCCTCCTTGTCAACCTCCGTCACCGCCTCGGTGAATAGCGACGAGACCGTCTCAGGCTCGTGGTACAAGCCCGTCGTGACGGCCCACTGACGGAGGGTCTGACGGTAAACGACCCCAAAAATAGAAAAAGAAATACGATCCGAATCCTCAATATCCGGCGCCTCCCCGGGTAGAGGCTGCAGCCCAGTCTCTGAATAGATGAACGTCGAAAGAAACTCGACGACAAGCTCTCGGTATGTCTCCTCAAAAGAAAGGTCAAAAAGACGCGACCATGGCGTGTCCTCACCGATGATGGCCCTAGGTCGCTCGGCCTCATGCACCTCCTCGAGGAGGGCCCAATCCACCGCCGTACCCGGACCCATCTGCACCTCCCGGAGCTTCTGGCACCGGGAATAAGCCTCTGTATCGGGCGGAAAATCTAGAAAAGGATAGTGCGCAAAATCGTCTAGCTGATCCATCTGAATATTATCATCATAATCCGCCATATCTGATAATAATTAATTGTTTTTAATATTTTAATTTAAATAATAAATAATAATAATATATTGTTTAAATTTTAAATAATAAATAATAATAATATATTTTTTTAAAATAATAATAAATCATAATAATAATAATATATTGTATTTATTTTAAATAATAAATAATAATAATAATAATAATATATTGTTTAAATTTTAAATAATAAATAATAAAAATATTTTTTTTTAAATAATAATAAGTAATAATAATAATAATAATATATTGTATTTATTTTAAATAATAAATAATAATAATAATAATAATAATATTAATATATTGTTTTTATTATATTTTCTTTAATTGAATTAATTTATATAATTAAAAAAAATTTTAAATTAAAAACCTATACGCCACGTATAGGCTTATACGTGGCGTATAGGCGGTTGCCGGGTAAACAAAGCCATACGCAGGCCAAATAGGCCATACGCGGGCGAGTTGCCGGGTAAACCAAGCCATACGCGACCAAACTAGGCCATACGCAGGCATGTGACCGGGTAAACTGAGCCATACGCAGCGTATAGGTTTATACGTGGCGTATGGCTTCATCTTCTTCCTTAGATCAATCCAGAAGAACTATACGCCACGTATGGTCCTGTACGTGGCGTATAGTTCTTAATTTCAAAACTAAAAATCGCTAATCTACCCAGTTTTACCCGCTAATATTCAATAAAAACCTAACATTAATGATCGTGGGTTAAGACACGTACCTTAAAACATTTTATATTGTTAACCGCATCATTCCCCGTAATCAATGGAAACCCAAGATGGGCGTTATCATCTTGCGGTTGCTTTCCTTTACCCTTAGTTGAACAACTGTGTTGAAAGACCGAACTCGCTTGTATAGAGTCTTGTGACGCAATATACGAGCTGTGTCTCGCATGGTCACATTTGCTTTGTTGGGATCCTGTGAATGAGTTGTTTCTCGCGACATCCTGTTTCCTTTGTTGTTGCTTTTTCAAAGTTGGACGACCGCGAGTATCTTCTTGTACCATAGGCGCTTTCTTGTTACTTTTGCTCGGAAAGACAACCCCTGCAATTCTCGACAGCATACTTCTTTTGACCTGATCGGGTTGTGACATAATTTTGTTTCTCACTTGACCCAGTACCTTATCCACGTCTACATTTTCATCATCGACAAACGACGGTTTTAAATCAAGTTTCCTCCAGAAGACGTCCACTGCATCTAGAGGGATTATGCCACCTGTATAATAATAATAATAATAATATATTGTTTAAATTTTAAATAATAAATAATAATAATATTTATTTTAAATAATAATAATAATAATATATTGTATTTATTTTAAATAATAAATAATAATAATAATAATAATATTAATATATTGTTTTTATTATATTTTTTTTAATTGAATTAATTTATAATAATAATAATTAAATAGTTAGAACAGTTTACCTGTAGCTTCGATATTTGCTAGACGACAAGCACACGGCAACCCACAACTACTGAAAATTGGCACCCACACGTTGCATTTTGTTTCCGTATATTTGATAACTTGTACCACTCGTTTTCTATCAAATCTAGAGCTTTATGTGAAACTTTACCGTGCAGGATATCAAACAATTGAATAGCTATGTGGCTGTCCATTTTCCTTATGATGCTTGTTCCAAACCCAAACTGTAAGTGATAATATTGATCTGATACAATTTCATCAACAAACCCAACAAGTCTATCTAGCGAGCTGTTAGCGTTTATAAGATAGCTCTTTAAGAGCGAATGCTGGCTCTCGACTCGGTTCGTTGTATGTTGACCAAAATTGAGGTTTTTGTTGGAACACGCGGATACAAACTTTTCTTTATACGGGTCCAGCCAATTTTTAGTCACATAATCAATAACTCCTGGAAAAATATTTAATATTGAATAAATATTTAAATACTGAAAATATTAAATATTTAATATTTAAAACTTACTTCCTCGTTTGGCTGCGTACAGACGTTCGTAAAGTCGGTTGAAGCTGTACTGGTATATATCTGGCATGGGAGACTCACATAATACCGACCATGAATACTTGAAATTTTTTCCAGTCCTCGTGGGAGACTCATCAACACGTGCGAGAATGCACGCCACATCTCGTACGATTTCGGATGAACAAAGAATATCTCCTCCACACTATTTGTGGCAGGATCTTCTCGAGTATAGTAGACGTATTTTTTTGAAGAAAGCAGGTTTTCCAGAATCTGTATTGGAGTTTCACCGACTCTCGTTTCGTTTTTTATCTTTTGTATTGCATTATAAATGTCTTTTTTAATGTAACTACTCTCTGGGTTTTGTTCCCTTATAGTTGCTAGAATGTTTCGTGGCAACATATTTTGCGAATACAACTTCCCCACCAAAAGTTGTTCCGACTGAGACAGTCTCCTTGCAAACGAGTGCGCCTCAAGATGTTGACTAGGATCGTGGTTATGACTATCATCCTTCACCGTTAATTTCCAATCACCAGTATTTTCTTGGTACTCTCCTTCCAATTTAAAGGGACAACCAATTTTCTTGCTACCGGCACGTCTAACCATGGCAGTAGACGCACGTTCGCCGTGACGGTCACACACAAGCCACACCTTGATAAACGGTTCCGTCGGATCGTCGCCTTTTCTCCTCGATCGTCGGGTGACAATGACGTAACCATTGTCACGTCCTCTCCGGATAGCCCAATCAACTAACTGTTCACGAGACTGAAAATTCTGGTTAGTTTTATAAGACATATTTTGATTATTTTGTTCTTCGTCTTCGAAGTCATCGGTTTGTTGTGTCGGGTAAGAGACTTCATCGTATACGTATTCGTTCGTGGGTTGTGTAAGGTAAGACGGTTCACCGTATACGAACTCGGGATTGCTTAGTGGCTCGTTCAAATCTGGAAGCCTTACCCGTTGATGAGAATAAACGTTGGACGAGACCTCCTCCTGGTTCACCTCTTGAACGCCAAAACTTTGCGGATTGTTTTCCACCGACTCGTTAGAATATACCTGAAAACCGTAGTTACCATCCCACCACCAAGACATGTTTACAATTTTTGAATTTTGAAAGCATACGTTCAGTTCGAATGAGAATTCTGCATGGTTAAATACACAAAATTTGGGCCCTATACGCATCGTATAGCCCAATACGATGCGTATAGGGTACGAGGTGATGTGACTAGTGGCAGAAGGTACATTGTACCCTAAACTGCAGCGTATTGCCCTATACGATGTGTATACGATGTTTGAATGACCAAGTTGTAAGAGAATGTCGGGCATGGGAAATTGTGAAGGGCTATACGCATCGTATTGCCCTATACGATGCGTATATGACCAAGTCCGATTAGCATTCTCCGTATGTGGTTAGTAGTCCTCTTTTAATATCAAATATCAAACATGTTAATGGCTACTTTTAATTATAAAATATAAGCTGAAAAAAACGATAAAAAATAGTATATTATTGATTTATTGTATAATTATCAAGATAGAGGAATGGAATTTATATATTTTTACGATATAATAAATAAAGGTTTTTCATGCCACGCGTCGTATTCATATTCATCCTAATCATTTTTTTATTCTCTCTTATTAAATACACCTCTATTTTTAATAATAATATATTTTTAAATAAAATACTAATTATACTAATAAAATACATGTATATTAAGTTATTCCTTTTTATAAGAAACTTTAAAATTTAATTATGTAAATTTTATATTCCACCACTTAGTAAATGAAAGTCAAATTATATTAAATAGTAATTAACGTATTTTTGAAACTCAATTATATATTAATTTTTATAGATTTTAAATTTTGTTTTTTATCCTTGGTATATGTAATACATTTTTACACCTGTAAAATATATATATAAATATTTAATTTTTTTATGTATTGATATTTTTCAACATGTATGTAGTACACGTGTTTAAAACTAGTATAAAACGAATAACATCTTATCCAACTTGTTTTTCTAGATGATAGTTATGTAGTATTTTTCTAGAAATTCTTTTCAAATAGTTAACTTTTAAGTAATTCAATTAACCATGTTCTTGTGGCCTAGTAACATCGTTGATTGCTTTTCACAAATGTAGTGTTTAAACATATATATAAAAACCGCTTAAGTAATTAAATTACCCTTAAACATATATATAAAAACCGCTTAAGTAATTAAATTACCCATGGCTTTATGGCCTGTCATTGTCAATTGTCTCCCAAAAATAGTGTAAATACTTCTTTATTTTAACGAGTTTCTTAGTTTTAAGTCATCATTAGATCGAAAGTAAATTTTAGTACTTCTTAACCTCTTGCCCGTGTAAAGACTACAAATTTTATTTTTAGGCATACTTGATAAACTTGAAGTTCCACTATCAACCAAGCTAATCATGCTTGAAAAATACTTGATGTATATTTGGATATGAAAGGGGTTAACTTGAAACATTTTTGTCAAATATTTATAGTTTTTATAGATATTTAGTTTGCTTGTAATATTACAAAAAAACACCTTATTTTAATAATAAAAATAATAAACTATTTAAATAAAATAATATAAGATCTTAATGCACTAAAACAACTAAGACATGTTTTCACCAAAATGCTTTTTAGCCATAGCCGTTATAAAAAAAAGAAATAAAAAAGCTATATCTTAACTACATTAGAGTGCATCTTATTCCAACTCTTAAATTCTTAATTTTAAGTAGATATACCCTCTTATTCACACATATTCATAAGCAAAAAACCTATAATAATAAAGCTATAAAAGTCAAAATAAATTTTCACCCTTCAAACATTAAATGCAAATTAAAACAAAATGAATGGATTTCTATAAATACAAACATTTTAAATATTAAATCATATAATAAATCTCTTACTTTTAAGTATTAAAAAGTATATGAATAACATTATAACCCTTATAAATCCTACGTATTTAATTTGAACTGTTTATATAAAAAAAAATATAACAAAATAAATATTCCATTTTCAAAGTTTTATTTTAAATGGTTAATTTGTTATAAGTAGGACCGTAAATAATCTAAACCGAGCCAAGTCAAGTCTCGAGTTTGCCTAATCTTGAGCCTAGCTTCTTTAGAGAGCTAGAGTTTGATTCGTTACTAACTAGCTTATAACCCGTGTTATACACACGGGGTGAAAAATATCAATACACAAATTTTTTAAATATTTATGTATTTATTTTAGGCCAAACATTTTTTAAATATTTCAATATTCATTTCAATATTTATGTGTATATTCATTTCAATATTTAAATATTTAAGCTCAAACACAAGCACAATTCCCTTATTATTTGTTAAATATTTAATTATTATTGTACATATACATATAATTGTAATTATATATATACATAATATACTATTTGATCGTTTTCTCGTTGTCACACCCCAACCGACGGCGGAAACGTCGGGGCGGGACATGTAGACTGTTCATGAGCACATGGTTGACTAAAATTTACTATATTAAAAATGTTACATTTCCATTCACAAACTCCAAATACAATAGTACGAAAATATTTGAATTACGTAACATATCCATTTGTTTCAATTAACTAGGTCCACAACCTAAGTGTAGCAACTTGATCAAGTCAAACTTTTGCACCTGAAACATGAATAAAATAGGGTCAACTAAAAAGTTGGTGAGCATACACAGGTTTGTACATAGATAGTATATAGATTTAATAAACAAATCCTTACATAACATGATATAATAAGGCATTTATGGGGAGCAACTATTGTGTAACCAAAGTACAATCAAACCTTTGTAACTAGCATGCAAATTGTGTTGTCGGTAACAATCACCCCAATCTGGGTGGGTTTGTTAGACTCAATAGATCTATCATTGTTAACCGTCGGCTTGTATAGTTAATGATTGCACATAAATTGCACACAAACAGTTAACACACCTAGCACTCAAACATAAAGCTCAAATTGCACACATGAATGTAAAGCGGATTTGTGTTTGTGTTGTTTGTAAAAATGTAAAAACAATTGTGTAATATGGTTCATGTTTCACCCCAAAAAGCGTAAAAATGTAAAGAGGGGCTATGTAATACTCACTTGATTCAATGTATAGCTAGCACACGAAAATGAATAATAAGATTGATCCTTGCAATTCACCACGTTAACCTAGTGTGCAAAGCATATGGATTTCCAATCACTATCGTATAAAATAGAATTGGTCTAAGTGTAGGATGGAATTGGACGTGTGTACGACGAGTTGTGTTTGTGGATTTGTATTTAAAACGGGTGTGGTATTAATCAAAAGATTTAAAATAACTAGTTAAAAAGGAATGATTGAATTTACGTCGATTTGGAAATAACTAAATAAATTAATTAATTATTAATTATTTATTTAGTTAGAAAATAGTGTGGAAATTATATTTAAATATAAATTAAATAAATATTTTTTTTCGTCATTTATTTATTTATAAAAATGTAAAATAATGTTTATGTATAAAAAATATACATTTAACTGTATTTTATTATAAAAATGAGTTTTTGTTTATAAAGTTATCAACTTTATAACGTTGGGTTTAAAAAATAGGAGATATTTTATAAAGTCACTATTTTTATTTGGAAATTTATTTACTTTAAATAAATAAATAAAAATTTAAACTTTGTTTTTAAAATAAATAAATATACAATTTTAAACAAAGAAATTCGAAATAAATTGAGTTTATATCGAAAATTGGCGATTCCGGTTACATTCTGTTCTAAATGTTTCAAGGTTTATAAAAATATTTTTTTTATAAAATTCCGAGTTGTAAAAGTGGCTCAAAAAAATTAATCAGGGCCACCCGGCTCGAACCCGGGTGGTTCCTGTGCTGGGATTTGTTGTTTGCCGCCGGACCAGTGGGTGTTTCTTGTCCGGTATCTGGATTGAATTTCCCATAACGTGTTCGCGGTAGGGGACCGGACTAACTACTGGGACACGCGCAAAAAGGACCAACCACGTTTGTGGCTTGCGGGTTTCGAACCCGGGCCATCTGGTCTGATGGTGCAGTGGCCTAACCAGTCAGACCAGATGGTTTCGCTGAGTATTAAGGATTCCACAAATTTAAATACGAGAACAAAAAGCATGATTCATCAAATCCCCAAATCAGATTAACGTTTAAAACGCATGAACCCTAGTTTCAATTGGGTTTGATACCCTCTGCCATTACGAATTGGCAGAGGGCTTTCGAACGGTATGGGATTACGAATCGAACGATCTATTACTTACGTGTTTTGATTGTGTAACGAGCGCGGACGAGTACGACTTTGGTTCGGCTGTTCTTGAGGATCGATCGGGCTCCAGACGTGCAATGAGGTGCGAATGGAGTTCCGGGGAGTTCGTATGTGATTATGAGGATGCGTATGAATGATTAAATTTGATAGTTATTATCTCAATCTCTCAATTTGATTTTTAAAATTGAACCGAGAAAGTCGCGATGGTGGTTAGGCATAATTCGACGGATTGAAGTTGGATTGGGTCTTGATACATGTCCAGGTACACTCGCGATCGACTGGAGCTCAATTTCGGGAATTCAATTTGGTTTAAACCCTCTTGATTTTGATAAATTTTATCTCGTTTGACTCCCAAAAAGTCAATTGTATCAACATTCGGATTGGTATGAACTTTGGGTCTGGATAGGATCAATTCGTTGTTTATGCATGAGATGGAAACCCACGGGACTCAATTGGACTCGTTCCCGGGCTTGAATTGCACGAATTCGGCCCTGTTTGACTTTTGAAAGTCAAACGGGTCAATTTTGAGTTCTTGGGCTGTTTGACCTTGAGAAGTCAAAATTGGGTTAAATTTTCTTGATTTGTGGTTACTTTGAGTCGGGTTCCAAGATAGTTTAAAAAAAATAAAATTTATAAAAATTTTGGTTATTTTTACTCATTTTATAAAAAAATGAATTGTGTATAAATATATCATTGCGGAACATATGTACAAAATCGAAACGTGTTATTATTGAAAACGAAAATGAATACAATGCTCGGAAAAATAGAGAATGTTACACTCGTACATGTATAATAACATGTATTATGTAGTTATATATTTATTATATAAAATAAAAAAAAATATTTTAATTATAAATAATAAACCCATTAGCCTCGCGGTCCTAGTTAATTTTGATATGTGTCGTTTATTAAATCCCACTTTCATATGATTAAAGAAAATTTGCCTTTCAAAAAAATAAATAAATTAACTACCAATTAAAATCAAATTTAGCAGGATTTAATGATTTATAACCAAAGTAACAATAATTACTTGTGGCTGCATTTATCATACACTCTCTCACTCTATAAATCTCGTGAAATTTGGGGACGAGACATTGAAGAACAACTTCGCGCGAGACGATCACCAACAAAAGAAGTTGTTTCAAAAAGATTTCGTTTGATTTTCAACTGCTCAACACCAGAAGGCATGATTTCTGATGGCTAAATTTGTTGCTCTGGTTCTCACTCCACAACTGCCATTTCTAGGGTTTCCAATCCGCCGTTTCTAGCATCGATTATTCTCTCGGTACTCTCTCAACTTCTCTTTGATTATCCAGATTACTCGAATTTAGGGTTTTGAGCATCGCAATTTCAGTTTTTGTACTCGATATGTTCAGTTCACGCGTTGAATTTTGTTGAATTTGCGGTGCATTTGGTTGTTCTGTATGTTTACTTTATTGCAGCTTATGTTTGATCTAACAATTACAAGAATCCATTATAAACAAAACACAACTCCCAAAGGGAAATTACAAGAATTGAAGAAATTAGCTACGGATTGGATTTAAAAGATATCATTAATTGTCCTTTAGGTTTTGGGGATTTATTGGTGATATTAATGGATTCACCTGGATTTCTTAAAGAAATAGAATTAATTTCTAACCTTAGGTCTATATGTCTAATGGCAGTAGATAATAGGAATTCTGTTTATTGTGTTTGCGAAAATTGTTGCAGATGTAATAAGTTGTTTCTGGAGATAATTAGCTTGTGTGATTCATGTTCTGATACTTAATAGGATTAAGCAGTTTATGTAGATGAATTGTGTAATATATGGCTGAATCAGTTAAAAGATGCATCAAGCATTTGAATTTCAGTCTCTATATTTTTATATATTTTTTTGTTATTTTATGTCGAATGCTAATGGTTACTTTATTGTAGCAGAGTAATTGGATTTGTCAACTTCTAAATCGGGAATGCATCGATAGTTTGTTTTGTTAGATAATTTAGTTTTCAATGTTCTTGGAACAAGGAGAAGAGACAAAATCGTCCTTTTGTTACTTTTTATTGTAGCTGAGTATTGGTACGAAGAAAGTGTTGGTTGACTAAAAGATGGATTTTGTGAAGCGTTGGTGTAAAAAATTGAAGCCCAAAGAGAAACCTAAATCTTCACCGAAAAAGGAAGTTAGGAGTAATGGAAAGGAAGGATTAAGAGTATCAAGTGACGAAGCACCTTCAAATGCTACTAAGCAGAAGGTTGAAGCTGCCAAACAATACATAGAAAAACACTACAAGGAGCAAATGAAGAACCTTAATGAGCGAAGGGAACGGTATGAATTTTATGCAAGTTATTTTGTTTGAGTGTAGCTATTGAAATTCGCTCTTTATATTTAAACAAGTTACTTGCTATCTTCGTGCACTCTACTGGATCATAGCCTCGATGTTTATATATGCTCCTATGAAATAAAGAAGATTTTAATGTTTTCTAGTATTAAAAAAATGCATTTTCAAATTGACTGATTACCTGTAATGTAACGGTCATCTATATTGGCATTATGTAACTCTCATTGTGTATCTGAATAAGTAAATGATAAATGACTGATAGGAATAGAACTTTGTATGTATAATGTATGTGATTACAATTTCGTTTGTCCTATAGGTTTGTCGATTAATTACTTTTATGCCATTTTCATTCTATTGAATGAATGCAGCCATATAAATGTAAAATGGTTCCAGAGTTGGGGTTATGGCTCATATCTTAACCCTACTTTGATGATAATGTGAATTTCTGACTGGTGACAATGCTGATGTAGAAACAAGTAGTTACTATTCTTTATCGTTCAGTTCGCTAAATTGATGTTTATTAGAGGGTGGGTAGTGGGAGTACAACAGGGTTGACTGATATTTCATATTGGAATATATGCAATTTTTTAAAACTATAATATTCATTCTTGATGTAGGCGTAACGTTCTTGAGAAAAAATTGGCTGATTCAGAGGTCACTGAAGAAGAGCAAAACAATTTACTTAAACATCTGGAGAAAAAAGAGACAGAATATATGCGCCTTCAGAGGCATAAAATGGGTGCTGATGATTTTGAACCGTTAACAATGATAGGAAAGGGTGCATTTGGTGAGGTATATAATCTTATTCTTTTACGCAACTATATACAGAAGTCAAATTCACCAACCATTGTTGACATGCCTTGACCATTTGACTTTTAATCTATTCCAGGTTAGAATATGCAGGGAGAAGACAACCGGTAATGTATATGCAATGAAAAAACTTAAAAAATCTGAAATGCTTCGTAGAGGCCAGGTAGAAGCTTACTTCTGTCAAATGGTTTCTTGTGAATATCTTATTTAAAATGCTTAAAGTTGGTTTTTATTCGAGTTCTTTTGTTTTCTTTTTCCTTTTAGGTTGAACATGTGAAAGCAGAAAGGAACCTACTTGCAGAAGTTGATAGCAATTGCATCGTTAAACTTTATTGTTCATTTCAAGATGAAGAATATCTTTATCTCATAATGGAATATCTTCCTGGTGGAGATATGATGACTTTACTGATGCGAAAGGATACATTGACTGAAGATGAGGCTAGGTTTTATGTTGGGGAAACTGTGTTGGCAATCGAATCAATACACAAACATAATTACATTCATAGGTTGCTACAAAATAATTGTTTTTACTTCACTTCATACCAACATGTGACAGTTGTTATCACAAGTATAATCTTTTCCAACTGTTGCAGGGATATTAAACCTGACAACTTGCTGCTTGATAAATTCGGGCACATGAAATTGTCGGATTTTGGATTATGCAAACCATTAGATTGCACTAATCTTCAAGAAAAAGATTTCACTGCTGCAAATAACTTAAGTGGGGCCCTTCAAAGTGATGGGCGCCCTGCTGTACCAAAGCGCACTCAACAGGAGCAACTGCTGCATTGGCAGAGAAATAGGAGGATGCTTGTAAGTTATTTTATTTACTTGCTCTTTCCAAATGCAGTGATATTGAGCATTTTAAGAATCTTTATTGTTGTAATGATGTAGGCTTATTCTACTGTTGGTACACCTGATTATATTGCTCCAGAGGTTTTACTGAAGAAAGGATATGGAATGGAGTGTGATTGGTTTGTATCTTTGGAGTAAAAGAAGCACTTTTTGATATAATTGTATTAAAAATTAATTGGATTTTATTTTCCTGCCTGTAGGTGGTCTCTTGGGGCTATCATGTATGAAATGCTTGTGGGTTACCCACCCTTTTATTCAGATGAGCCCATGTCTACTTGTAGAAAGGTCAAATCGTTCACTTTAGCATATTACACAATTGTTTTTTGTATCATAGTGCACTATTTATTATCGTTATCTTTATTGATGTTTATGATTTCCATCTTGCTAATACAGATAGTGAACTGGAGAACTCATTTAAAGTTTCCTGAAGAGGCAAAATTGTCTCCCGAGGCAAAAGATTTAATCTGCAAACTTCTTTGCAATGTTGAAAAAAGGCTTGGAACCAAAGGCGCTCATGAAATAAAGGTGATGTGTGGTAATTTTACTTTTAATAGCTACAAGTAAAGAGATTAATGCGTTGTTTTGCTATTTACAGGCACATCCATGGTTCAAGGGTATAGAATGGGAAAAACTGTATCAAATTGAAGCCGCATTTATTCCAGAAGTTAATGGCGAGCTGGATACCCAAAATTTTGAGAAGTTTGAAGAGGTTCATTCTTTATTAGTGCCCTACTGTAGTTTTAACTGTTTATTTAATTTCTTTTTCTGTTTTTTTGCTTATTCTTTTGTTGTTCATGTAATACTACTACTGCAGGGTGAAAACCAAATCCCTTCCTCAACAAAAGCAGGCCCTTGGAGAAAGGTTAGTAAGAATCTTGGTTTACCGGCTTAAATCTCAATCGTTTATTACTATGTTATGTAGATTGTGCTACTTGGGAGCTATTTAAACCTAGCTAATGGTTGCTTATCCTACTTTTGTGATATCGTAAGTTCAGATAAATAGTAATCTACTAAACACTAATGGTTTCTTGACAAACATATTTGAGTCATTAGTGGATATGTTTTTTTCTGTTTGTAACATTTTGGGCAGTAAGGTAGATCTGTTTGCTCCTAGAACAGTTTAGCAAAACTAATATTATTTCAAAAAAATGAAAAACACAAAGGAAAAAGACAAAAAAGAAACAGTTTCCTATGAATGTAGAAAATAAAAATAGCTTAGTTGTTAACTAAGAACCATTACGAACAAAATACTACGGTGAATGGAGTGTAATATCATTATTTTGGAGACCAGTTTAAATCATTTGTGCACTATTTGGAGTCTTCTTTTTCATTTTTTATACAGTTGTACATGTTCTTATCATAATGAATAGGCACAATGTTACGTACAAGGTACAAACTACAAACAAATATAGATGAATGTCAAAAAGGGGACATCAATCCTTGACAGCCTTGCTAGTCATTCACTAAATTTTGAGGTGACTAGATTGGGGGGTTTACATACAAACACATTTTTGTCTGTTTTTTTTTTCTAAAAAAATATTTGACGTGATTATGATTTCAAAAACTATGGTATTACATTATTAATCTAAATCTTTAAATAAACCATCATAGAGGGTTGTATGCATGTGATTATGATTTCAAAAACTATGGTATTACATTATTAATCTAAATCTTTTAAATAAACCGTTACAGAGGGTTGTATGCATGATATGCAGTTGAATAAATTTTAGGCAACTTTCAACCCATTTGATTTGTTCCCTTTTTATCTAAATTTTTTTAGTTTGACCTATTTCTGATACAAAGCACAACCCAAATCGACCCGTTCATAAGTTAAAGGGTCGAAATTGCCATCTTTATAAAGTTTATTATTTATTACTAAAAATACAGCAACAAGAATATCAGCCTTTTTTGTCCCTACTATTTTCTTTTAAATTGTTTCGGAACCAATCCCATTAGAATATATTAATCATCGAACATAAAAAGAAAGAACTTTGGAATGATTTGGAGCAAAGACCGTGATCATGCTATTTTGCATTATAAGAGGCATAACCTAAATAAGAACAATAAATGATGCAAACACAGACAAATGATAAAATGGATATTCAAACACTTATTCCGACGGAAGCTTTCCCTAGAATTAGGAACTTTATCATTATACAAGCTCCTGTCTTTTCTTTTTGTGGTAGTAGATAATTTTAAATTAGTAAAGGAATCACTCTTGAGTCACATGCATGTAAGTATTGGGCTCGGTACACATCTAAAGGTGTTCCCTTAGCATTTATTTTCCTACTATCCATGTGTAGCCATAAATGTGGTCTCCGTATGGTATTAACCTATCTCCAATATCTTGCATTGAATGAGATAGCAACATTTGTTTACCTGCTCACTTGAATCTTAAAAAGTTAATAGAAGTATTTAAAGATGAAGGGAACATAAAAAGTCAGTAAGATATTTAGTAGAGTTGTGACTTCCAAGAATTTACCACCGATTATGGAGAGGTCACCACCATTGAGTAGCATCTTTGTGTAAGTTCATTGTTGAACTTTTAATAGTTAATATAGTGGCAAATATATTTTTGAGGTGTAAAGGAAAAATAAATAGAAACATAACATGCAGTATTTAGAACAATATTCTCCATGTATCAGATTACACCAAGTGTTCAGATTTCTTCATCATTAAGTTCATGTCGGTTATATACGATTCAGAAAATGTAAATGTTATAATAGTGATAAGAAATGCCTTTAAAGGTGATAGCTCGTGTCCAATTGCACGTGTTCTTTTGTTCAATTATTGATAAAAAAACCTTTTTTGCTATGTTTGGCACATGCAAGATGACATGTACATATGTCCAGCCATAGTTGTCAAAATCTTGTGGTTCACAATTTGTATCTTACAATTTGATTAATGTAGCAAATAATGATAATCTCATTAACCAATCATACCTTTTTCTGAGTCACCATCCAACAGTTTTTAACTGTATCATTGAATTGATTTATTTATTTTTTTTGAACGGCGAATTGATTCATATTATATGATTCTATAGATTTTACTCACGACTACCTACCTCATTTATGTAGGTAATAGCAAATTTTGTTCAAACCGTTACTACAATGCTTACTTTTTGTTGTTCTATTTGTGCATGTGATTTACACACCCATGGATTATTTACTAACTGTACTAGTCTAAATAAAGCGTTAAGGATTTGTTAGTATCATGGAACGCAATGAAATATTTTTCTTTTCAGTCTCTTGTGTTGTAATTTACATATATTTGTCTTCTTTTTGGCAACTGCAGATGCTCTCCTCTAAAGATGTCAACTTTATGGGGTACACATATAAAAACTTTGAAATTGTAAACGAACATGAAGTCCCAGGAATCGGTACCTACCTCTCTCCTTGACACAAGTTGTTTACAAGTTCATTTGTTGCTCTTTTTTATCCTAAAAATAAATCCATAGAATTTTTTATGAATGTCAAATGTTTAATTCCTTATGTAATAGACTAATAGATATAACTCTTATCAGTTTTTGAGCATTCTTGTTTAAAATGACTTGTCTTAATTAATTGTTTTTCCAAATTTTGTTTTCAGCCGAGTTGAAGAAGAAGAGCACAAAACCTAAAAGGCCAACAGTGAAGTCACTTTTTAGTAAGATCTCTCTTCAACCCCACCCTCGGCTTTTGTAACGGTTGCATATATGTTATTTGCTCGTGTTGATTTCCCTTCTGAACAATTCTAGTAATCTGTTGACTAGTTACCGACTCCAAGTGTAGTTTAATTAAAGTGTTCGATAATTAATCCCTTCAATCATGGGCAAAATTAGGAGATCTTGTTGACCAAAGTCAATGCCATAAACGTTTATTAATGACATGGGGCGCATGAAAAAATTGAGATTAGAAACTTACCAGTGTCGTAGGACTATGTTCTCTAGGGTTTCATACTCCCATTCCTATGAGTTTGCATCTTACTGGCATATGCCGCCGAAATACCCTTCATTATCGCAAAATAGTGGGATCTTATTAGTTTGTGACCGTGGCCAATGGCGGATGTGGTTTTAGCGTAAATTTTGCTAAAAGATAGAGATGTTGCAAGACATCTTAAAATGGAAATAATTTCAATTTTCACGAGACGAAATAGGTATATTTTTTTGTAGGTTTTTTTTCTTCCATCTCTAGGAGTTGTTAGTATGGATTGGGATTAAACAACGGATCTTACTTGTTTGTATTTTGTAGAGGTGGCAAAATGGATGGGCACGGGTTGGGTAACGTGTAATCTTTGTACGGGTCTAAACGGGTCAGGCTGGTTGGGTTGAGGCGAAGCTTCTTTGCCCAAGGTTTTTAATGAAATAATTGGTTTGTCAAATACGTTCACAAAGATTATATTATTTCAATAATAATATGATCTGATTATTTGAAATAAATAATTTAAGAGGTTTTATGTATAAGAAATACACTTTGGGCAACCTTCTAACCGCTTGACCTGTTACCGTATTGGTTAATTTATTTGTGATTACCGCTTTGACCCGTTAAAGATTAAGCTTAACCTCTACTTATTTGCTTGAATTTGTGTGTTTTCTTGCAGAAGAAGAAACAGATTCAACTTCCTCTCAACAAACTCAAGGAAGCTTTCTCAACCTTCTACCCCGCCAACTAGAAGTCTCGAAGGAAAATGAGTCCACATGAACCATTACTGATCTGTTCATAAACAGTAATAGCCATAGTTATAAATTTAACTAAAATCAATGTGTTCCTTGCAACTGGACAGCTTTTCATTACCTGTGGGTAAATACAGAATGAAAAACGGGTTTTCAGTTTGTTCGATTTGCAGACGAAAATGATTTGTTTGAAATTATGGATGACCGATTGTTGTGCTTTCGTAATTTTTTTTTTGGGGTTTTTGTGTCTCCTGTAAATTGGTTTCCTGGATTGTGTATATGTGTTTTAGTTTTACTTTCTTGTAATCTGTGTGCAACTTATCTGGTTGTCATATTAAGTTGCTGGTTGATGATTAATCATTCTGTTTAACTCTTATGATATTTCTCTGTTACTGAACCGTTTTAATTAGGGGTGTGCATGGGTCGGTTTGGGTCGGTTTTGGGGTAAAACCAAACCAAAATCGAAAGTTCGGTTTTGGGTTTTTTAAAACCGTTTGGTTTCGGTTTTTTCGGTTTTAAAACCAATTGGGGAATTTTTTGGGGGTAAAAGTAAAATAGCTCAAAATAATGAACTTTGTTAAAAATTTTGGACCTAAATTATTTTTATTAACTAATGATTATCACACATTTGAGACTAAATATTTTAGACTACAAAAATTGCTAGTTTCTTAAAAAAATACTCAACATAAAAAAAAACATTATAATCTATAAATTCAATAAATATAAATAATAATCTACTATAAATGCAAATACGTGTAACACAAATATGAATGCATATAATTTATTATATCAACATATGTATATGTTCGGTTCGGTTTTTTTGGTTTTCAAAAGATACAAAACCGAAATCAAACCGTAATTTTCGGTTTTCAAAAAATACAAAACCAAAACCGTCGGTTTTAGTTCGGTTCGGTTTTTTTGGTTAATTCGGTTTTGGTTTTTTGCTCACCTCCAGTTTTAGTGATGGTCTACGGATGGATATGGGGAAAGATCTCATTTTCTAGTTTGTTTACTACTTCAGGTTTTATATTTTGTTCGGGATAGGGTCTTAAATTTTATTTGGAGGCCGGTTTGGAGCCCGACCCGAATCGGTTCGCATGGGCAAACCGGTCCTGTTTGACAGTGTGAAATCGGTTTATAGCCGTTAGAATGTTTTGACCGTTAAATTAGCCATTGGGTTTGAATTTTGACCGTTTTGCCCCTATGTTAGTTTAAATAGGTATTGGTTATATTAGTTGAATCACAACATTCTTTGCTCTCTTAAATCTAAAAAACGCTCAATATTTTAAAAAATGTTCAAAAAGCTCTCTCAAAAATTCAAAATGGCTTCCTAAAATGGGCATTTTTTCGTCAATGTTGGTCCTCTACTTGCCTCACGGTTGTGAAAGTTATTCTCACAAATAGGAACCCAAGTAATTGGTAATATTATGATATGTGTGATATGTTAAACATACCAAACAAGGCTTGTTACAAGTTGTGTGGGCATTTTTTTTCAAAGAGATGCAAACACGACTTTGAAAAGCCACAGAAACTATTGTAGCGTGTTGAAGGCTCAAGAGACGAAGGTCAAGCAACTATGATAAACAAAGGTAATATTTAGGTTTACAACATTGATGTGGTTTTGGAGAGGATGACACATTTTATGATTCAAGAGAGTTTGCCGTTTTCGACAATGAGCGTTTAACTTAGCTTATTCAAGAAAAGCTCCAACCTTGCTACAATCACGTAAGTCGCGCTACCCTTAGACGTAATTGTTTAAAAATACGAAAAAGCTAAAAGTGAATTAATCAATGGTTTTGGAAGCTTACAAACTGGTGTTAACTTATGTTTGGTTGGCTCCCCACGGTTCGCCGGATTTGTACCTTTGCGTTACCTCTCATTGGGTAAATCTCGAAACATGGCAAATAATGAAGTGTACGATTGCGTTTGAATTGTTTGGATATCCTCACACCAGTGACAATTTATTTTATATTCTAAACAAAGTAAATGGAAATTTTAAATTAGAAAACAAATTTTTTTCAATACGTTTGAAAACGCATCAAATAATCAAGTTGTGGTAAACCAACTTATTTTAAAATATAACCCGATTAGTGACGGTATTTTTTCATAGTTGATGTGTTGCACACATCATCAACTTGACCGTGCAAGATGGTATAAAAGATGCTTTTCAACAAATGTTGCGTGATATTTTTAGCGTGTGTAAAAAAAGATACGCAAGATATATACAATTTTGTAAAGATGTCTATATTGAATGCTTAGATCCAAATGGGGACGTACCTATAAAATGGAATTTGACGTGTAACATGTTTGAAAAAGCTATTTCATAAAAACAAAGTTTGCAAATGTTTCATGACCAACTTACTAGACACAAATAAGTTACACCATTTCTAACATGTACTTGGGATATTATTGAATAAGTAGTCGATATGCTCATGTTTTCAAAACTTAAACAACTTTTTTATCAGGAGTTTTATTATCCCACGAGTTTTTAAAGAAAACCGGTTTGAGACTCGACCTGGTTTGAACCCAATCCAAACTGGTTCCTATATGACCATTTAAGAAATAATTTTATTTTATTTGTTTTTTTTTTACTTTGGATCACTGACCGGTCATTGACTCATCCAATCATCTCTATTATCCTTAGGAGGAAACTCACCATAGGTAAGAAAACCTCCTGACTCAACTTTGGAAACCAGACCCAAGAACACGGAATTTGATCTCAAAAGATGGACTTTTTCTTGTTTATTAATTCTTGACTTACAAATTACATAGACCCTAACAATCTATTTATAATAAATATACCTTACTAATCCTAATCAAATACTGAATTGTAATCCTAAACGAACTCCAACAAAACTAATAGATAAATATAACTTTATCTAAACATTCAAACTATTAATTTAATAATAATTAATTAACTATTTCCAAAACACCCTTCAACTTTCACGTTCTTACAAACACCGGTTCTTCCCAAAAATCGGTTCTTTCGGAACCGAACCGGAACCGACCCTACCCGTAGGTTCTAGATAGGTTCCAATATTTTTAATCAAAACCGGTTCTAAAAATACCCAGAACCGGTTCTATCAAGAACCGGTGCTTGTAGTATCATTTTGTAAGCTAACTATTTTATCTCCATATCCACTAACATAAGAGACAAAAAAGCAAGACCATGAGAATTTTACAAAAAAATATATATGTAATTACTATTTACCAATCACAAGAAAGCTAATCTCCTTTTGAATCATATTACTGTCTTTAATATATTGTAGCAACTTCACTAAGTTAGTTTAAAAAAACTAATATAAAGTAAGGGGAGAGATCAAGAGAAAACCACAAAGTTAGGCGAAAACCAAGAAAACCACTAAAACAATGTGTAATACTATGAGTTACGTATACGTAACCGTAATTTTTTTATTTTCTGTTTATGTATACGCAACACTATGGGTTACGTATACGTAAACCAATATTTAAATTATTTTTTGGTAAAAATGTTTAATATTACATTAATACTCTTATAAAAAAAATAAAAATAAAATAAAAAATAAATATTATTATATTATTGGTTAAAATTTGTTTTTTAGTGGTTTTCTCGGTTTTCGCCTAACTATGTGGTTTTCTCTGGAACCTTCCCCTATAAAGTAATTACCTAAAATAACATGTATGGTCAAAATCTACCACACTTCAGTGCCACAACAACCTTATTTTATAGTAAACCGGGTCAAATTAGCTTAAATTAAGCATTTTGAAACGTGAACAGAAAAAGAAAAGTTGGTTACCGGAAATAGATTATTGAAATACCCGCTTTGAATTACCGGAACCGATAAGAACCGAAACCGGTTTTTGAATACCCACAATCGGTACATAGGTTCCGTTTTTCAACCAAGAACTAGACCTGGAACTAGAACCGATAAGAACCAACACTACTAGAAAACATGTGTGACACCCGACATTTCAGGTCAATATCCGTACACATTATAAACAAGTTTACATGATAATCATTTTTGTGATTTACTTAATTTCACAAACAAGGACATTAAGGTCTAACAAAAACCGAGCATTGTCTCATTTCACATTTTGGTAATTTTAGGAGTTACCGGTGCACGTGTTATATAAACCGACAAATTCGAACACTAGTGGTTAATTTAAATAACCAGAGAAATATATATACATATATATTTTATTTCCACAAACTTTACGTAGAACAATAAATTATTTTCAGAATAAATTTATAATACCGTGGAGGATCTAAACCAGATTTATTTACCCCTTTAAAACTATAATTGATATTAAAACCTAAATCTAATTGTTTTGTTATTATAACCCAAACCCCCCAACCCACCCTTGACTTTTGGCCGAAAAAGCCAGAGAAACCCCCTCCCTTACTCGACCCATACCTCACTGAGAAAACTCACATATAACCATACTCGCTTCAATCATTTTTCTCACAATTCCCATTCATCACACTCATTTCATACGGCAAATTCTCCATTTCTCTTCAAACCGAAGCCGAGTTTTAAGGCGAAATCCTACCACCATCCAGTATTTTAAGAAGAATCTCAAGTGTTTCTGCAAAAGAGTCGAGATCAACTCTGTTTTATTTCATCATCTTCATCTCGGTTTTAAGGTAAAAACTCGATATTTTTCATATTATGTTCTTTAAAACCGTATCTAAACTTACATCTTATTTAAACGCAAGAAAGATAACAAGAAGAGTGTGTCGAATTCAAGTTTAATACATAAAAATATGCCGGACTGATTCTGTCAAAACAGAAGTCCAGTAATCGAAACTAGGAGTTTCGATACCAGTTAACTCAATCGAAACTAGGAGTTTCGATACCTGTTGATCCATCGAAACTAGGAGTTTTGATGTCTTTTACTCAATCGAAACTAAGTAGTTTCGATAGCAAATACTCAATCGAAACTAGGTAGTTTCGATACCTTTTCTCAATCGAAACTAGGTTGTTTCGACTCCTGACCACTCCATCGAAACTAAGTAGTTTCGACACACATATACTCCATCGAAACTAAGTAGTTTCGACACACATATGCCCAATCGAAACTAAGAAGTTTCGACACCTGTACAACAGTCCCATTTGGGCAGTAGCTCAAAACTGTTTTTATAACAAAACAAGTGTTGAACAACTAAGGAGATATTCAAACAAAAACGACCAGATTTACAAGGTCGGTGAACAATTTACAATTAAGACGTTGGTCTTAACAACAATTTACCCTTGGTATCTAGGGTACGAATAGTCAAGGTTGACTACAACAAGTTTTATTACAAGTATCCGCAAACTCAAGGTGAGTTTCACGGCCCCTTTTTACTGTTTTCAATATTTGGGGGAAAAACATACTTACAATTATTTTATGGGATAACAAGAGAATAAGACACGACTTGTATGTTTACATGGGATGAGAACAACACATTGGAGGCCGCTAAAGTCCCCTGGAACAACATAGTAACCATTAACTGTAGCCTAGGGTCCTATGAATAGTACTATGGAGAGTGACGTCTCCCGGTCATGGTTAGTCGCGCTAACCACAATCTGGAGGATTTATGGCCGCATAGAATCTGATAACGCTTAATAGGGGCTCACACATGTCATGGTTTGGTTACGCCTCATGTATGAACATATTATTTGTATTCCTAGCTAGTTTACAAATGGGTCAACAATTCTTATTCTGCTTATCTCATGCAACTGAATTATTTATGAACAAATGAAGTTTACAAAGAACAATTTGATTAAACCTGTGAACTCACCAACCTTGTGTTGACGATTTTAAGTATGTTTTTCAGGTAACTGAACGTGATTTCAAGGTTAGCAATGTAGATTACATGCATGCACGATGGATACTACTCAAGGAGGATTTCCCTTGTATAACTCATTGAATTGAGTCATATTTGTGAAATCTTAATGTTTTGTAAACTCATTTTACATTTTGTAATGTAAAACTTTAAACTCATTTATGTATCCATTTATCATGTATGTGTTTGCGGTAATCATATGCTTTGGAAACCATAAACGTCGCGCCTCGCGTTTCCGCCTTGGCGGGGTGTGACAACATGCATATTTCCTACAAAAGTTTCCGACAATAGAAATTTCCCACAAGTTTGCGACAACTTTCCGACAAAACAAAAACAAAAAAGTAACCATAAAATTTTCTACAATTTTCAGACAAATTTATTAAATAAGTCAACTTATTTATTTACTATAACCGTCAGAATATTGTCGGAAATTACCGACGAAAGGTTTTTGTCGCTTATTCGTCGGAAAATTTGTCGGGACTTTGTCGGAAAAAGTCCCGACTAATTTTCCGACAAACTTATGGGAAATGTCTTTTGTTGATAACTTGTCAGAAACTTTTGTAGGAAATATGCATGTTTTCTAGTAGCCCAGAACCGGTATGAACCACAACTAAACCTGTTGTTAAGAATACCCGATTTGTACACCTCTAGACTAAACCAATGGTTTTTTTTACTTTAGTTGGGCCCCAACCTCTCACTTAGGCCTTTTTATTTTGAGCGAGGAGGACTGAATCACTGAAATTCATATCTATTACATCACGTATTTATGATCTATCTACTACCTTCAACCGTCAACTGTAATCTATAGACAATGATAATCAATTAGTCAACAGAATAGGATAATGTACATTTAACATTAACAAGATTAACATAAACGGGTGACGTGTTATAGTTATGCAACAATAATTTCATATCTATAATCATAATCTAATTTTACACTTGTTTTAATTTTTAATTCAATAGTAATGTCATAAGTTATACAAATGTAAAAATGGATATTCGCATCTATGCTATCTAATAAATAAATGTTTTAGTGAAACACATGTTACTCTCCTATGCATCCTCAACCCTTTCCTTCCGCCCTCTCTCCTATAAATTATACAAATTTATTTATTTGTTTTTAGCATTTGTTGTTTCCCGCCTCTCCCTCCTATTTAAAAAAATAACTTTGTTCATAAAACATTCTTATAAATCGAACATGTCTTTCATTCTTTTTATAAAACATTTTTAAAAAAATAACTATATAATGTTTCTAGAGTTTGTATTATAAAAGTATGTAATATTTCATAAATATGTAATATGTAAATCTTTATTACTAAGTATATAACATTGTATTTATCTAACATGTGTAACACACCGGGTTTCTAACCTAATATCACTTAATATAGGTAAATGGGTGGGGGCGTTGGATGTACTGGTAAATAAGTAAGAGTTAGAGTGACACCTAAATTATCTAGGATTGAATGGACAACATCTAAATAATCCAGGATAAATCTATCACTCCTAAAATTCGAACTCACAAAAAAAAAACTCAAATTTGATGTTTTAACGGGATGATATCCTGGTGGTTAAGGAAGACAAGATGTCTGATCGGTTATTGTGCTCTTTGGGTGATTTGGAAGACTCGAAGGGTTTTTGCAAAGGAAAGAAGATCGGTGGAGAGTATCATAGAAGATATTAAAGCTCAAAGTTTCAAATGGAGACAAATAAGAGGAGGAAAAAGTGACTCTAGTTGGAAGAATTGAAAAATTAATCCTCCATGAGGGTTTGGATAACAATAGTTTTTGTTTAAAAATTATAGTTGCATGTAGGCTTTGGTGCATGCCTATTTGGCTTGGTGTATTTGGAGTTTTTGTTAGTTTCCCGCTAGCCTTCTATGAGTATTCTTATTGTTGCTGTTAAAAAAAAATAGTGGTGTACCTCATAGTTAAAAGGTTAAAGGTCAAATCCTACGTAGTACAGATTACGATGTATTTATCCAACTATTAAAAAACAAAACTCAAAATTTGATCCACCATAAAAAAAATATAGATATTCGATTCTATTTCACATACAACTTAATATTAGTAGATGAAAATACATTTTTGGGTTATATGAATTTTAAAAGCAAATACTCAAATTTGATCCGCTTATTATTTAAGATAGGAATGTTGGAAACTAGGCCTAAGAACACAAACACGAAATTTAATCTCAACAATCGATCGACACTTTCTGTTTATTATTTCCCGACTTACAAATTACATAAGTCCTAACCATTTATTTATACTAAAATATAGCATACTAATCCTACTCAAATACTTCTCCTATCTCTACTAATTAATTAAACCAGATTATTCTAATCATTCAAACTATTAATTAAATATTAATTAATTAAATTCTTTCGAATTACCCTTTAACTTTTACTTTCTTTTGAAACCGACTCGATTAGGATTAAAACCTTCAAGGAAGACAAAAAAACATTTTTAGGGATATGTGAATCTAAAAAGAAGATGCTCTAATTTTATTCGTGTAACATTTTATTTCTTAACCAAATCATGCCTGTATTTAAATTAACCCAGGTAGCTCTTTACAATGACCGCATACTCGCATGTACGTATTATGCGTGTACTATCTATTTGGGTTGAATAATTCCCGTCTTTAGCCACTAGTAACTTACTACCTCCCACCAAATCATGCATATATTATCTATTTGGGTTGAATAATTCTCGTCTCTAGCCACTAGTAACTTACTACCCCGACCAAACTCATTTAATGTATTCTATAGACTATACTCATTAAGTAGTCAACAAAATGGGATCCTGAACATTTAACAAGATTAACATAAGAAGATGGTGTGTTATAATTATAGTTACAGTAACAATTCACACTTATAATTATGATATACACGATTTTATAGTTAAGCACCTACTTTTATTCATGTGTAATTTATCAATCCTATAATAATACATAAACCATAAGTTATAAAAATATAAAAAATAGATATTTGAATCTCTTTCACATATCATTTAACATGGATAGATGAAAAGCCATTTTTTTTGGTATACGTGAATTTAAAAATCGAATACTTGAAATTGAAGGACGAAAAGACTGTTTCACGGACACATGAATCTAAAAAATAGATACTCAAATATAATTCACGTATCATTTAATATGTGTACGCGAAGATACATTTTTCTTATAGATAACTGAATCTAAAAGGTAAATAGTTGAATCTGGTTTATTTTTGATATGTTTTTCCATACGATCATCGAAGGTAAAGTTGATACACGACTAAGGGGTGATGACTATTCCCTAACTATGTATCCATAACATATCCTGAAAAAATATAATTTTCTCTTATGAAAATCTCCACTTTGAAATTTCCTAAATGTGATTAAAAAATATTGTGAGTTACGATATGTAAATGGATTAAAGCTAAAAGGTATTTTTCTCAATGAAACTTTATAAGATAAAGCTTACACAGGCTACTGAACTTGCTTGTATTTTTGATCTTATTTTCTGAAAATTAGAAACAAAGCTTTATGGTATCAATGATAACATAGGTAGCCCATAAGTAATGACTGATTAACTGAAATTTAAGACTAATTTCCTTTTTCTTTCTAACTGCAAGATAAAAAAGCTACACTAGCTGCTAGACATTTGATATCACGTAAGAGTCTTCTTTCTTTGTCTAGCCTCTTGCTATAGTCTTTAATGTTATTGCCTCCGTTCTAAAAAAAGATAAGGACAGTAGATGTGTTATCTAGCTAGTCATCATATGTTATCTAGCTAGTCATCATAATAAATGAGTTGTTCACTCATATTTAACAGGGACAATTACATATATCCCCTAAAAACTTCATTAATTACATATATACCTAGCTTAAAATTTTATTTACGTATATCACTTTATTAATTACATATATACCCAACTGGATGATCAAATCGATCAGAAGCAAGATGGATGTTGGAATCGATCGGAAGCGGGAATCAGAAGGTTAAGGTTGGGATCGATAGAATAAAAATAATCGTATTTCTTGTAACGTTAAAATGATAATCTTATAAAAAAGGAGGATATATGATTTAAGTTTTGGATTAGGTATATATGTAATTAAAATTGAAAAATAATGATATATGTAATTCTGACTCCGGAAAGTTGTCTTGTTATATTATAGCATGGGTTTCTAACCTAACTCTTTTCATATACATGTGGCTGTAGTGAGATGATGTTTATTGACTTATTCAACTATATTGACTTTTGTAATTAAGAATGTGTAATTGGTCGTTTTCCTTCTCTAAAGAGTGTAGGACAAAACCCTTTATAGCTGACTTCTACAGGTGTTTATAAATATGCATAGTATAGATAGACCACAAATAGGACAAAAAACACTTATTCTAATAGCTTGAATTTCACTAAAATTCGTATGAAACCTTCAACAAATTTGTTTTTGTTTTTTTGTGAAGTTCCAATATATATATATATATATATATATATATATATATATATATATATATATATGGGAAGATTCCACTAAAAAGTGGTTTTTCGCTAAGAAACGCAAAGAAGTGGGTCAAACGAACTCCGATTGAGCTCATTCCAGCAGCGTTGGAACCGTCTCATTGAACTCTAATCCGGACCCAAAAACCTAACCCCCCTCCACCTGCACCCCCAAAAACCTAAAACCCCCCTCCAACCCCACCCCAAAAAGCCTAAAACCACCACCCCCATCCCCCAAAAACCTAAACCCACCCCCAAAAACCTAAACCCCCCACCCTCACCCCCCAAAAAAACCTAACATAAAATCTAAACCCTAAGGCTAAAACCCTAAAATTTAAACGTAAAATCTAAACTTTAAAATCTAAACCCTAAAAGCTAAGATGGTAGAGTTCGACGAGACGGTTCCAACGCCGCTGAAATGAGCTCAATCGGAATTCGTTTGATATCGTTTCTAAGCGTTTTGGTCATTTTTTAGAGTTCTTAGCGAAAACATACTTATTATTTGATACTCCCCTATATATATATATATATATATATATAGGGGAGGGTTCCAGAGAAAACCACATAGTTAAGCGAAAACCGAGAAAACCACTAAAAAAATCAATTTTAACCAGTAATATAATAATAATTATTTTTCATTTCATTTTATTTTTATTTTTTTTATAAGACTATCATAGTAATATTACACGTTTTTACCAAAAAATCATTTAAATATTCGCTTACGTATACGTAACCTATAGTGTTACGTATACGTAAATAGAAAACAAAAAAATTGCGGTTACGTATACGTAACTCATAGTATTACACATTGTTTTAGTGGTTTTCTTGGTTTTCGCCTAACTTTGTGGTTTTCTCTTGATCCCCCCTATATATATATATATACATATCTCTATGCATAGTATATATAGACCACAAGTAGGACAAATTTGATTTGTCATTTTGTGAAATTTTATGGTATGTTAATAGTTTCTAACTACTTTAATTTCAAAATTCTCTTTAAGTCTTATGATTGATGATTCGGGATTAGTTGAACCTCCGAATATTTCATACTCCCAAATTGACTTCCGAATATCCACATTCCGAATATTCCAAATGTTGATTTTGGATTAATCCGAAATTTTGTTTCCGATTTCTAAATAGTTAACATAAGATCTGTCTCAACGCATTAGTTAAATACATGATCTTTGGTCTGGTTTAAAACATCAATTTACATACAAATTCTAGTACATTTTTCATATCAGAAGTGGCATTCTAATTAATTTCTGTCTTTATCCACAGAATTTTCTTGAGTACTAACGAAATATTTTAATCTGAAAATGTCTAACATGATTCAGAGAGATATCCATGTATACACGAATTACAAAACCTACATCTATGCACCTAACTTGTTCGTTTCACTGGGTCGATATATAGAGAATTAAGTTCTAAGGTAACTATTATGCTACTGTCATCTTTACGAATTGTAAAAATATAGGATCAAAAGTATTAAAACTTGATTTTGAGTCTGGAAATATGCTGCGAGGGAACCAAGTGAAAATCTCGTTCCCTTAACCGTCTCTGAGCATCCAACGATGACATATTGCTGTTGATAGTCTGCAATTAGGATGCGTTTATCTGATGAAGATCTAACAAAGATTTGACGATTTATTTGAACAATATCTCATATCTAATCTTTATATAGTTATATTGTAAATATCTTTTCTGTTTACATAAGATTAGTTAGCTAATTTATAATCTAGAAGTTGTGTACAAATCAGTGTAACAGTGAAGTCGATCGTGACCATTGATTAGGTTTTTTCATGAAGATGGTAAATAATTATGTAAAAATGGTATCTTCTTGGTTTGATTATATTTTTTTGCGAATTTGCGGTTATATTACTTAGAATTTTGAGTTGATTTTGAATTTCTTATTATTTAGTTTAGGACTACTTGTGAAATTAGTAACTTAGACATTTAATTGTGAGTTGTCGAAAATATGTGTATCAGGACTTGTGTAAATGACTAGTATGTTTAGGACTTGAACTTGTGAATCAGTAACTTAGTATCTTTTTGGATTGATCATATTATTTGTGAATTTGAGGTTATATTAGTTTTGAGTTGATTTTGAATCAATTAGTATTTAGTTTAGGATTAGTACATGTGAAATTAATAACTTGACATGATATATATATATATATATATATATATATATATATATATATATATATATATATATATATATTTGTAGTGTTAACTAAATTATGAGATTTTTAAAATATCAATAAAAGTCATAAGATTTATAAAATATCCATAAAATACACTATAAATACAAGCATCAACACCTCTCCACCATCACCCCGACTTATTTCATAACAACACATTCCCTCTCATCTATGGCAGCTTCCTTAGATTTTCTCTCAAATCCAATATTCATATCAGTAATTACCGCCTCATTTCTTCTTCTTCTTTTCCATTATATCAACAACCAACCACAACAACATGGGAAGAAGTATCACCCAACTGGTGCATCAGTGTTTCATCTTTTCATCAACTTCAAAAAGATGCATCACTACATGACTGATCTCGCTACAAAATACAAAACTTACAGAATATTTAACCCTATTCACGGGGCGGTTTATACATCTGATCCCACGAATGTGGAGTGTATCCTCAAAACCAATTTCAAAAATTATGGCAAGGTAAATACACAGTTGGTCCCGAGAATCCTCAAAATGTTTTTTGGGCCCGGACATGTAAAAAAAAGCAGGCGCTTTAATATAAACTCAATAATCATATATAAAAAAACATAGTACGGGCTTATATATAGAGATTTTTTTTAAATTGGGCTTATATGTAGATTTTTTTTATTTCTTGGTTTTCGGTTAAGATTTATAAACTATTGGGCTTATATATATAGATTAAAACACACACACACACACACTATATATATAATATAAAAAAAATTAAAACTTCTGGCCCTAGGAAAGACCGGGCCGGGGACCGTGGCCCTCCCTCTGGGACGGCCCTGGTAATGCACAATAAGTTTAAACTATACGAGTTCATATTGTTAGGGTTCTTGAACAAACTATAATTGTGCACAAATATTGTAGGGAGACTATACCCACAGCATCTCATCGGATCTACTTGGAGACGGAATATTCACAGTGGATGGAGACCAATGGCGAGAACAAAGGAAGGTATCGAGCCAAGAGTTCTCTACGAAAATCCTGAGAGATTCTAGCAGTGTAATCTTCAGAAGCAACACAATCAAACTCGGGAAGATACTGTCACAAGCAGCAGATAGCAACCAGATAATTGATATAAATGTAATTTCTAGCAAATTTTATCGCTAACACACTACTAGAAAATTGCTTTTTTTCCTACGAAAATCTCCGACGAAAACATTTTTGGTCGGAAATCCGAAAACTTTCCGATAAAAAAAACCTAATTTTAGCAACGAAATTCTGACAGCATACGGCCAAAGGTGAAGTCTTCGAAACATTGTCTGGAATTTCTGACAAAAAACTTTTAAAAAAATATTGTTTTAGTTTTTGCTGGAAAATACCAAAAAAAAACATTTAAAAAAAAATTATTTTATTTCGTCGGAAGATTGTTTGAAAAATTCTGACAAAAACAATTTAAAAAATATTACTTTATTTTTCATGGGAAATTTTCCGACAAACATTTTTTGTTAGAAGTCTGTTGGAAAGTTTTGTCGGAAATCTGCCGATCAAAACTTTCCCACTGACATTTTTCTGACAAACATTTTGTTTTTCTGAAAATGGTAGGTAAAATCGTTTTCTGACAAAGTTCGTACAAAAACCTTTGTCGGAAATTGGGCTCCTTTTTAGTAGTGACATATGATAGCCGGTATTAGAGCTAAACATAACATTCATGATATGTGTATATAAAGGACTTGTTCATGAAAGCAACTACGGATTCAATATTCAAAGTCGGTTTTGGAATTGATCTTGACAACTTGAGTGGTCGAAATGAAGAAGGTGTAAGATTTAGTCGCGCATTCGATGATGCAAACAACTTACTATATACAAGATTTGTTGACGTATCATGGAAGATCAAAAGGTTTTTAAATATTGGAGCTGAAGCAGAACTAAAGAAAAATATGAAAATCGTTGATGAGTTTGTTTATAAGGTGATCCAGGTAAAGATTGAACAAATGCAGAAGTCCAAGGATGAATCTTTGGTAAGTTATATCAAATTTCCCTGATAGAATTGACTTCATATTGTTGTTTTGTGATGGTGGTTGGTGGTGGTGAGGATGGGGACTGATGGGGTTGACCCCCAAAACCAAACTGCTTCTTTTATATGCAAAAGTTGGTGTGAATCTATATAAAAGAAATGAGTTTGACCAGAAAATTCAAACTGCATCCTTTTTTCTTGGGGGAAACGCACCAAAATATACATTTTGACCGATTTTTAAGTTAAAATAATAATTAATTTTTAGCCCACTAAAAAATAAACATTCGTTAAAGTAATAAGTCAGAAAAAGCTTGGCTAGCTAAAAAGACTCGGCACAAAAAACTTTTAAAGTACAACGGGTCTAACAAAAAACTTATCAAAATGATTAAAAAAAAAACTGCTACGTAGGCTGCTAGCTAGAATTCAGCCGGAAAAGCTCTATCCCGGCCAGATTTTAGCCGACGGCCGTTAAACATGGTTTGTTTTGATTGGTTTTTTAGTGTACCCGTGTGCTTTTTCTTTGCCGGCTAAAGTTAGTCGGCTCAGATAACGCAGTGTTTTTTGATTGGTTGCTTTGAATATGTTTTGTTTTTGAGTGGGTTAAAAGTCGATGCATATTTTGTCTTAAAAGTTGATCAAAATATACATTTTGGTGCTTTTCCCTTTTTCTTGACGAATCAAGTCATCTTCATAATTGCTATTTGTTAATTCAACCCTTGATTTTGTGGAACTTGCAGTTCAAAAAAGAAGACATCCTATCGAGGTTTATTCAGGTTCATGATAAAGATCCAAAGTATTTGCGCGATATAATACTAAACTTTGTACTTGCCGGTAAAGATCCTATAGCGATTAGCATGTCTTGGTTCATTTACATGCTTTGCAAGCATCCTGAAGTTCAAGATAAGGTTGCAAAAGAAATCATAGAAGCAACAAACATGAACAAAGAGATCACAGATGTTGCAGGTTTCGCAGCCCGTGTAAGTGACAGTGCACTTGAGAAGATGCAATATCTGCATGCAGCTTTGACCGAAACTATCAGACTCTATCCTGCATTGCCAGTGGTATGCATTCTTGTTTGAATAATGACATATAGAACATTAGTCGGGGGCTGTTTGGTTCATTAAGAGCGGATTGTTTTTGAGCTGAACTATTAAGAGGATGGATGAACTATTAAGAGGCTGGCAAAATCTGAAACAAACATCTTCTACCTCTAAAAGCTTCAGAGATAGCCTCTTAATGAAATTATTAAGAGGTTATCAAACAGCCTCTTACACTATTAAAGCGACATTTAAATTTGTTTTTGTGTCAACAATTCCCTAACAATATTGAGATACAAATAATGTAGGATCCAAAGGTATGCTTTTCGGATGATGTTCTACCGGATGGTTGTAATGTGAATAAAGGGGATGTGGTAGGTTACCTGCCATATGCTATGGGAAGGATGAAGTTTATATGGGGTGATGATGCACTTGAATTCAAACCAAAAAGATGGCTTGATCAAGATGGTTGCTTTCATCAAGAGAGCCCCTTCAAATTTACAGCTTTTCAGGTTATAGTATTTTATAATTTCATATAAAAAAGGCACAACTATTATTGTGTATGGTGTTAGTAATTGTAGTTTTGTAATTTAAAAAAGAGTAAAGTAGCATTTTCGTCCTTATGGTTTGGTCATTTTAGTCAATTTCATTAAAAAAAATTAGTTTTTTCGTCCCTTAATTAACTAACTCCATCTACATTTTAAAATCTAGCCATTTTCATCTGTCTGACTAAGTCCGTCTTCATTTTAACGTTAAATCAGGGGTAATTTGGTCTTTTCAACTGTCTTCTACTCTCTATGGCATTCAAGAAGGATTTTTTAAAAGACCAAATTGCCTCTGATTTAACGTTAAAATGAAGACGGAGTTAGTCAGGTGATGAAAATGTCTAGATTTTGAAAAGACCAAATTGTCTCTGATTAAACGTAAAAAAAGACAAAGTTAGTTAGGTGGATGAAAATGTCTAGATTTTGAAAAGCCAAGGACGAAAAAGCTAAAAAAAAGTTTTTTTTTATGAAAGTGGCTAAAATGGCGAAAGAAAATGACACTTTATTCTTTAAAAAAATAGTTGGTCTGACTTTGCAAATAAGGAATATGTTGATAATATGTGTACATTGTAGTAATCAACTCTTTTACTTTTCTTGTTCATACACAGGCCGGATTGGGTCGAGATTTCGCATATCGGCAACTGAAGATAATCTCTTCTGCTTTGTTAGGTTGCTTCGTGTTCAAGTTGAGTAATGAAAACATAGACTTGCAGTACAGAACCTCGATTAATATTCACGTTGATGGTCCATTGCAAGTTTATGTTTCCCGTAGATCTGCTGGTTTCCTGAAACCTTAAACTTGCATTATGTTACTTTGTGATGTCGGATCTATGTTCAGGGGAACATAACGTATGCTCGTATTGAACGTTTTCCTTTTAAATAAATATGTAATGGTGTTTCTCATAAAATGTTTCATATAACTTCTATGAATAATAATGTTGTTTGACAAGATGAATGTATTGATAAAAGCATGATAGAACATGTAGGTTTTATAGATTTGAAATCTCTGAATATGTCTCATGTATTAAAGTTAGGATGTGAGTACACGTCTATTCGAGAGTATTGTGATTTATGGCACCTAGGGAACCTCTAGGGTTCTAAGGGGCAAAGACAAAGTCCGCTATACCATAGGGGTTCCAAAGGGGAATCGCCCTATGACTGGTCTTGGGGCAAATGGTCTTGATGACACTAAAATCACCAACTAATCATAATATTGTTAAAATATTTACATTTTAGTGCATGTATAAAAGGAGCTTTGAGACCCATAATTATTCTTTTGAACAAAAAAATTGAGTTAACAACTAGCAAATTGCTGCTATTTCCACCAGAATTGTTAATGGAGATTGTTCATACCAGAACTTCAATTTCCAAGGAATGAAAACCTCAACTACATTAGAATCGCTATCGGCTTATTGGTACGGGAACTTCAACATCCAAAAAAAGAACCAATCATAAAAGGTCACGTAACCCATTCTCAGCTCACCTGGGTAAGCACTAGCCGCTGGCAAAGCACCAGCCTCAACCGCAATCTGTCGGCTATAAGCACCAACCCTAAACTTTTTTCGTGTCAAATATATTTCGGTTGGTTGATTATGTACGACGTAGGTGTACTTTCAATGATTATTCTTTTGCAAATTCAACGAGACAAAAAAAGTAACAGTCATTTTACATATATTTTGAGTCGATCAACCGTCAACGTGTTCATTTTGGTGATTTCCCTTTTTTTTTTAATTTGTATCAAATTTCTTCTGAGATGGTGTTGCATATAAGACATGCAACACATGCAAAGAACTTTCAGCACTCCAATTTCTCCTTTCCAGGATTCATATGAAGTCATTTCATTCTTGTATTTGTTGGTGAAATAATAAGAATGTGGACACCATTGTTGATGGCAATCAGCTTGTTAGTTGGATCAAAATTATCAAGAAACACAACCCGATAACGAAATAAGATAGAACAATGGTTCCAGCGAGATACAGTTACACCACCTGTGCGTTCGTTGGGCAGAAATACTAACCTGAATTCTTGGTACAGTCACACCACGAGAACCGAAGTTAGCCTTCCAAGATCACCTCCTAACTCTTGCCAAAAATTAGGATAGCAATGGAAACAAATCCCCTGATTACAGAGAATAAAATTCAGGAAAATCAAGTCTGTATTATTCCTTTATTTTTTTGAGTACATATAGATGAAAAAGAAAACTCCCAAGATGGAAACTCAAACAACTACTTTTAAAACAAATTAAAACAAAGTAACTCAAAGGTAAGAAACGGGGGACCATTCAGATGCAAGACTTTGGAGTTTCCAACTGGGCCAAGTTAACCCATTTCCGAATCGGGTTCTGGGTTGGTGCCTCCCTATCATCCTCTCCAGCATCGGAAAAGTTTGACCTCAAACTTGGAATAGGTTCATCAGGGTCGAAATATGGCTGCAGATCCGCGACATTAAAGGTGGCTAAAACCCCTGAATTCCCCGGTAGATCGATTTGATAGGCATTATCATTCACCTTGGCAAGGACCCTGAATGGGCCATAAGAACGAGGACTTAACTTGGAGCGTCGTTTAGATGGAAATCGTTCCTTTCGAAGATGCAGCCATCACCCGGTTGAAACAGCACGTGCTTTCTTCCCTTGTCACGCCTATACTTAATGAGCTCATTACTTTTAGTGATGATTCATCCGTGTCTAAAACGCATATACTTAATGAGCTCATTACTTTTAGTGATGATTCATCCGTGTCTAAAACGCAAAAGAAAACCCTTTGTTGAAAAAAAAACCCCTGACCACCGTATAAAAGTGAATAAATCCACCAATGACACTTAAATGCATGGCACTGGTTATGTAAGATAATTCTAGTGTCTAAAACACCCCTATTTCTAGAGATTTAGTTTAATTAAATGTTCTCCCCCCCCCCCCATTTAACAGTCAATTAACACCAAACTTGGGACCTTTGACTATTCATTAAAACTAGCTTATGCATATTACACCATAACATATCTCACCGAAACCATTATAACTTAATATACCGTCATTAAATTGAAAACGATATATATTAATCGCATCCTAGACTTGCCAAATCCCCTTAAATAATCAATAATATTTAACAAACTTGACACCAGAAATTATCAACCACCTTGGTTGATCGTTTCCATCGGGGCGAGCCTGACCTTCAACCCATATTTCATCTGGAGTATAATCGAATCACTCGGACAAACCAAATGACCTTCCACCAATTCAACACGATAGTTACAAATAACAGCAATCGCCGTCATTTTCATCTGAATCATTCCCATTTCTTTACCCAAACACGTCCGAGGGCCCGCGTGAAACGCTGGAAACTTGTAAGACGGTTCATGCTTAATCCCATTCCCATTCCCGCCTTTTGAAAACCATCTTTCCGGCTTAAACTCCAAGCAATCATTCCCCCATAACCCTTCCATTCTTCCCATAGAGTAAAAAGACAAAATTATCCTTGTCTCCTTATCAACAACATGACCACTTGGGAGGATGTCGGGCTTCATTGGAGATTTGTGCTCCAAACCAACCGGTGGATAGAGTCTTAATGCTTCACTTATACCTCCATGGAGATAAATGAGTCCCTCCAACTCTTTTATGGTTATAGTTTTCCATTTCCCGCCTCTCGTTTTGTTCTCGATCTCTTTGCGGATCTTGTTTTCAACACTTGGGTGTTGAGCAAGGAGATAAAAGAACCAAGAAAGGGCTGTGCTTGTGGTGTCTCTCCCAGCAACCATCAGGTTTAGTATGGTGTCTCTTAGGAACTTCTTTGAGTCGCATGAAGGCACACTTTTTCCGTTAAAACCGTTCATCAAGGACGTTAACAATCCCGTCGACTCCTTGTCTTCCTTCTAAATAGGACAAAGGAAATTTGCTAACGGTAATCATATATTGATACAAATAAACGTGTATGAGTGATTAGTTTTGTGTCTAAAGATCGGAGCCGGTGCCTAGGATTCGAATGTCCTACACGAGCAAAAAAAAAGGCCCATGTGGAACGTATTTTTGGTTTTTTGTTTTTTTAAGCCTAATACAAAATTACAAAGTATTGGGTTGGATTGGATTAATGGGTCTAAACACATTTAACATTTTTAAGCCTAACATACTTTTAAAAAGACCCAATTATTTTTTTGATATATTTGATCCAATTACTTTTTTAAAAATGCCCAATAATTTTATTTTTTTAAAGCCTCTAAAATTCTATATATATACATATATATGTATATAAAAAAATTTTGGACTCTCGAAATGTTAGGCCCATTACAAATGTGTTACCTGCAGTCCCAATGAACCGACCTGCTAAAGATTAACTGTAGTAATTTGATCTACACACTTGAAAGTTTGTGAGCATTTCTTTCCTACAATTACTCACCTAAGTTTATATTCGCTTGTTATAACTTTTCACGCATAAAAACACAAGTTGTACGTGTTTTTAAAATCAAACCGGACTAGTCGGACCGGGAACCGGATACATAACTGGTCCTGTTGTTATGTGAACCGACTGGTTATCGGTCGGACAGGAGAACCGAACCGGGAGTCGGACCAGATTTCAATTTTTTTATTTTTTATTTGTTTTTTTTCCTTCAAAATCTTATTTTATGATTAATTTAGTATTTTAAGTTGTATATTTTATTTATTTAAGCCTTAATATGTCATTAAGATTGCAAATTCAAATGAAAACAAAAAAAAATTATATTTTATATCTATATACATAGTTTTAATTTTTATATTATTTATGAAATAATCTGATTTTTAAATCCGGTTTGACTGATTAGATCAGTAAACATTAACACAAGTGTATAAATAAAGGTATAAATGAGTTGAATTGTCTGTGAGCTATTTGAGACAAGTTTGCTAAAAACTCGAATCAAGACAAATTTAAACAAGCTCAAGCTACATCGAAACTCAGTTAGTAAATGAATCGATATCGAGCTTTACTAAGCCCATGAACTTAAAAGAGTCAATTATATATAAATACACAAAGTTTTAGTTAATAATATAAACTAGCGGCTTATGTCCGCGCGTTGCGGCAACTCGTCTTTGAATAAAATTCATATCTAAGCGTAGAAAAAAATAAGAATGTCGTAATGGCAAAAATTATATACCCAAAGTTATAAAAGAAAACCAAATTTTTCGGAGTTAATGTTTGATCTCTATTTAGTTAAACTTCAACTCGTCTTCCTCGTCTCTTTTAACTCGTCTTCCTCGTCTCTTTTAAGTATCCGAATTTCACCGTTTGTAACTGTATATTTCTCTACAATTTGATTAAAAAAATGTAATTAATTTACCTCTTTACGAGCCAAACACTTGTATATAAACTCATCAAAAGCTTTCCAAGCTTCACTCAGCTTCTTCTCCTTCCCCAATCCAAATCTCTTCTGCAACTTCCAAACCATTTCCGGCATAAAATGTCTCAACAGAATAGCTTCTTCCATGTCCGTAAACGCCTTCTCGCACGCAACGATCGGTAAACCAAGTGACAAGCTTTCAGGATCATAATCCAAAACCAATAAACATATAGTGTCAAACGTAAACCTTTGAAACACTTCCTGTAAATCTGTCTCATTGTTAGAATGTTCAAGAACCGGGAGAAGCCCCTTCTCGATTTTATTCTTGATTATTGTTTCGAGTATCGTCTGGAAATCCGGGTGTTTGAACAAAGACATGTTTGTTGTTTTCCGGTGGATTTCCCATAACTCGTGATCCGAGTTGAAGATTCCGTCTCCAAGGATATCGAAGAGTTTACGGAAGTCGGGGCCTTTGGGGTAGTTTGGGAAGTTTTTGCTCAATATGTAGTGAATGTTTGCAGGGTCGGAGGTGAATAACATGTCTATGTTGGCAAACCAAGGGCCTTTGAGCAAGAAAGTGCCGTTGGTAAGTTTGAGGAAATCGGTTGCGAAGTTGTGGATACGGTGGATGTTTAGGAGGATCTCCGGCGTCATGCCGAGAAGCGGCCAGTTGATAGGAATGCCTTTTCTCCGGTGGAGGAATACGGTGACGGAAATAAAGAGGATGATGAAAGGGAGAAGGATGCCGGAGTAGTGAAGAGGAGACATGTGATTGGGAGGAATGAGGTATGTGGTGTTTGGTTTACACAATAACTCACATTAAATATGATAGTGTGTACGACATTGTGATTGTTTCCTAAGAATTTCATAGGGCCATAGCCTAAATAAGGATCTTTATCCGTTCAGTTAATTGGGTTAATTAAAGATGTTCATCTGTTCGGTAATCGGTTAATTTGGTTAGGAAATTTTTTCGGTTCTAACTAAAATTGAATCGAACTGAATTCAGTTATATCTTAACTAATACGAATAACCGAATTAAACTTTCGGTTCGTTTTTTGTTATAACCTAACTAATTTTTTTTGTTTGGTTTCAGATTTTGTTTATTATTCAGAGCAGGAACAGTAAATTTAAAAAACATAACCAGCAACGGTGCTACGAGCGACAGCCGGCGAGAAGCTAGATTTAGGGTTTCACTTTTCAACTTTCAATTTGCGATTAACTAGAGGTTGAAAGTCTGGAACGGTCTGAAATGTCTGAAATTGTATGTTTTGGAGATTATGTTTAAACATATATGGAATATTAGAATATTGACCCGATTCTAAAAACAGGATTGTTCGGTTTATTTGGTTATAACCGATAACTGAACTGAATACCCGGATTCTTATTCAGTTACAGTTATCAACTAAACTGAATATGAATTCAATTTGGTTTTTTGAGTTTGGTTTGTGTTTGCTTTTCGATTTAATTAGTTACTAACCGAATAATGAACACTCATATGCCTAAGTGGATGTAGGAAGGGATGCTCTATCTAATGTTTACACCATCCCCAAATGATGGTTTTTAGTTTCACAGATGACATCTTGAGACCATATGAAAGAATGAGGAAAAGAGAGAGACACTCTGGTTTTTTGCCTTGAACCATCTCATGATAGTTTTTAATTGCACAATGACCTGGCTAATTACACAATGAACTTGTATTACACAAAGACCTGACTAATTACACAATGACCAGAAGTGGTATTACACAATGAACTTGTATTACACAATGACCTGACTAATTACACAATGAATTTGTATTACACAATGACCTGACTAATTACACAATGAACTGGAAAACGTAAAACACAATGATAAATACATATAAAACAATGAACTTGTATTACACAATGAACTTGTATTACACAATGAACTTGTATTACACAATGAAATTGTATTACACATTGACTTGACTAATTACACAATGAGATGGAAAACGTAAAAAATTCGTTTTTGTTTATAACAATACTATACTCGTTTTAAAGATAAAAAAACGCTCATTTTTATTGTGTAGTTTTTTTGAA
The DNA here is from genome assembly GCA_023525975.1 of Smallanthus sonchifolius. Taxonomy (NCBI): domain Eukaryota; kingdom Viridiplantae; phylum Streptophyta; class Magnoliopsida; order Asterales; family Asteraceae; genus Smallanthus; species Smallanthus sonchifolius. The sequence goes on from CM042042.1 coordinate 3,114,168, forward strand.
AAAATAATGGCATATGTAAAAGTTATTTTTTATTTTTTAATATAATTAACATGTTTTTTTAGTTTTTTAATAAAATTAAATATATTGGAAATCCCGACCCACACATTTTCTCCTCAATTTATTTCTTGATTGATTTCATTTTTTGATGATGCCTTGATTTGAAGGTTTAGTGACCCAATTTAAAAAAAATACATAATTAACCTAATTGAAACACTTTTGAAACTTAATTACTATTTTGTGACATTTTCTCAATCCTTAATCAATAAGTATCATTGTTTGAATCAAAATAAAGGAAAAACTAACTCAAAATATACATATACTTTGTAAATCGGTAATTTTAACGCGAACTTACTTACACGATCAGTCTAACAAATACACTGTTGCTACATGTTATTCATACTAACATTTTTATGTTTAGAACCGAGCCAACGCGGGTGCGTCTCACACCTTTTTGTAACATAAATGTAAAGCGCTTGAAGAGCATAACCAGGCTCTTCAAAATCAATTGCGACAAGATCAGTAAATGGAATGGATTCAAACAACCATCAAAACCCTTCTCAAAACCCCCACTCAAATCAAATCCCCATCTCAAGCCAAGCAAATCCATGCTCAAATCGTCAAAAATTTCCCAATATTCACCTCCGATGTCCTCTCCGTTTACTCAAAACTCAACCTCTTACCGGAATCCCTCACTCTCTTCAACACACTCCCTTCTCCATCCATTCACGCTTGGAAATCTGTCATCAAATGCTACTCATCCAACGCCTATTTCTTGGAATCCTTGAAATGTTTCATCAAAATGCGTGGCATGGGGATATACCCAGATCACAATGTGTTCCCTTCAGTGTTGAAAGCTTCCACCCATTTGATGTATTTCAAGTTTGGGGAATCTGTTCATGCTTCTGTCATCCGGGTCGGATTGGAATTTGATATTTTTACAGGAAATGCGTTGCTGAGTATGTACTGTAAGTGGCAGAGGTTTAGTGCACTACAGGTGTTTGATGAAAGTCCTGAGAGAATGAATCTTGATCAAAGCCAGAGTATTTTACATCATAATAATAATAATAACTGTAAATCATACCGCGAAGTTGGTCACAACTGTCAAAACCCGAGTGCTTTGAATCAAATGAGTAATCCAGATCAAAGAAATGTGCAGATGGAAAGTGTGAGAAAAGTGTTTGAAACAATGCCAGAGAAAGATGTTGTTTCTTACAACACACTCATTTTGGGATATGCACAAAACAACATGTACAATGAAGCTATGATGATGATTAGGGAGATGGGTGATGCTAAGTTGAAGCCTGATGCGTTTACTTTGTCAAGCGTCCTTCCCGTTGTTGCAGAATATATGGATGTTTGGAAGGGGAAAGAGATCCATGGGTATGGAATTAGACATGGGTTTGAAAGAAATGGATTTATTACTAGTGGATTGACTGATGTGTATGCAAACTGTAAGATGGTAGAAGATTCGTATCGGGTATTTTGTTCACTACCTGAAAAGGACTGTGTTTCATGGTGCTCTATGATTGCAGCATATGTACAAAATGGTTTGTTTGATGAGGGGTTAAGATTGTTTAGGCAAATGTTAAGTGCTAATATTAAACCGGTCCCAATTTCATGTTCCTCTATTATTCCTGCTTGTGCACACTTAACCGCTTTACCTTTAGGAGAACAACTTCATGGGTACGTAATTAGGCATCGGTTTGATGATAATATATTTATATCCAGCTCACTTGTTAACATGTATGCTAAATGTGGCAACATCAACTTGCAAAATGTGTTTTTGATGGTATGAAACAGCATGATTTGGTGTCATGGACTGCCATGATAATGGGATGTGCTTCACATGGTTATGCCCATGATGCCATCTTTTTATTCAAGCAAATGGAGATGGAAGATTTGAGACCAAATTCTGTGGCTTTTGTGGCTGTTTTGACTGCTTGCAGTCATGCTGGAATGGTTGATGAAGGTTTGACATTTTTTAACAGAATGGTCAAACGTTATGAAATTACTCCTGATTTTGAGCACTATGCTTGTATGGCGGATCTTTTGAGCCGGTCTGGGAAATTGGAGGACGCTTTCAGACTCATACGCAGCATGCCCGGAAACAAAACTGCTAGTGTTTGGTTACCGTTGCTAGCCGCTTGTAGGGTCCACAAGAATGTTGAATTGGCTGAAAAGGTGGTTATACAGATAAGTAAGTTTGATAGTGATAATGTTGGTGCATATGTTTTGTTATCAAATACATATTTTTCTGTTGGAAGATATAAAGATGCAGCAAATGTGAGACATATGTTGAGTAAGAAAATGAATAAAAAGGAACCTGCTTGTAGTTGGATCAGAATTGGGGAAAAAGTTCATGCCTTTATTGCTGGAGATGAATCCCACTCGAATTATGACAGTGTCATTAACACATTGAATATTCTTTTTGGACAAATCGAAAAAGAAGGATGTGTTGCGGATAAGTAATGCATCGGATTTGCTAATCCAAACTGATTGTCTGATCATTTGTGAGTGAAATAAGCCGCTTAGAGTTGCTTATTTTAAACTGTTTAGTTGAAAAAGCAATAATCAGTTTTAATAAGCAACCCCAAACACACTCTTAGGTATATGCGGATTGGCAGACAGAAACCGGGATTGTTGATCTCAAGATTGTTATAAGAGATATATTGAAGTGACAGCAGGGGCGAAGTATAGTGACCCCCCCCTCCCGATTAGTGTTAATTTATACGTATTTGGCCTTTGCTCAGTAGTGTTAATTTATACGTATTCGGCTGGAAATTTTATAGTTCCGCCCCCCTCTAGCGGCCCTCCTGCGTTATAAGAGATATATTGAAGTGATAGTGTTTGATCATTTCAAGAACATAAAGTGCTGTTGTTGGAGATTATTAACCTCAAAAGGTGACATTTCATCTGTTTAGAAAAACAAGGTACAATTTTGACTTTGACTATTGAAGTCAAAGGAACTAGTGTTCTTATTTCCAACTTTTAGGTTGTGATACAAGTTCATAACATGTCTTTCTAATTTTTATTCCTTTATTGTTTTATAGTTCAATTTAGTTGCCAAAGAAAACCTAACATATGTAGAATGTATAACTATTTGTATATTATTCATCATTGCAAAGGAATTTTATGGATAAACTTTTTTAATTTTTATCTATAATTTTTTTAATTCAAAATTTTTCATCGTCAATTAAATTGTTCAATCGTTTTATAATTTCTAAATCTTCATTACTAATTACCATTTAATTTTTTTTATTCAGCTCGTGTAATATACGGGTTTTCTAACCTAGTGTAATATAAAATATTTAAAAAATTAAAGCATATTGTCAAATCTTACGGTCTGGTCCGATTTTATACGACCGATTTAAAAACCTTAAATCAATGCGTTTGCAACGGTTTGAACATTCTGAAACCGATTGACCGAAAGTTAAAGAAAAAACCAACCATGAAACCAAATCGATGAGTTGTTTGGATGGTTTCACAGTTTTAAACGAACCGTGAACATTCCTACCTCGGTCGGGTATTGATTATGACCGAACTTATCACTGATTTGAATATATGCATATGGATAAGAGTAAGTTCAAGACCCATTAGTCTAGACGTCTAGCAGCCAAGACATTGGCTTCGGTCCAACTAGGAGAAAAAAGAAGAATAATCACGGCCCAACCAACCGGCACGACGATTCTTTCGGTTTTTTAGTGTAGTTTCACACTTTCACACCGGCCTAACGGCGCCAAGTAAAGATTGCGAAGTGCACATCCAATTTCCAGGAAGTTTCATATGCAGTTTGACTTTAGTGTAATAGTGTGAACTGTCAAACATTAGTATAAATAGTTGCTAAATTCTAGTCATCTCCCTTTATAACATCACTCAAAAGAAGAAGCAGCAAAATCAAATCTCTATGATGGTGGTGGAACTGGACATTGTTGTTGAGCTACCTCCTCCAAATACCCCCTCTAACACCAATATTTACCGATTTCCATTCATAGCCGCAAGCGGACCAATTGCGTATCTTAAACGCATGTGGACAGCCTATTTTCCGCAAGGAACGTTGGGGGAAGAAGGTCTAGTTATGTCGGGTTCCGTTTTGAATAATTCGGCTGTGGTCGAACTTGAAGAAGCCAATAACGAGTCGTCCTGTTCCTGTATCACCAATGTTTACCGATTTCTGGTAAAACGACCAATTGAGTCACTTGGTCGCCTGTGGACTGACAATTTCCAACGACGAACGTTGGAGGAAGAAATGCCGGGATCCGCTTTTAAGTTTGTTATTGTTGGCCTACTTAGTTTCACAGCGATCAAATCTCAGGGGGAAACTAAATTTCCATTTCACTCACACTCTCAGACAACGACGGTCGCCATTACCAGCCTGATCATCTATGGCTTGGCTTCAGCAGCTGAATATGTCATCTCCGTTGCACGTCCTGGTCCCCATGCCTTTATTGCGCGGCTGGGAATGAAGTTGTGTTTGTGCACTTTGGTGGCTTCTTTGGCTGCTTTGTTCTATCTTTGATATTTAAATTTCATTCATTTGGATATATTTTGCTGCCATGAACCATTGTTTGGTGATGTTGCCCTGTTTTCTACTACAGGATATAGCATTTTGCATAGAATAATGTGTCTTATGAAGTCATAAGGACACAATGCTGGTGATCTTTCTTTATCTGTCTTGTATTTAATTTTATGTTTATGTGACTTAATTAAATGTTACAGGTTGTATTGGGATGCCAAGATTGGGATTATTTGCTGTGATTATGGATACAAATTAACCTAACAATGCTAATCTGTAAGGCCCCAAACCCGGGAGACCTCACACGTTAGATTTACTCATTAATATATAGTTCTTAAACCTTGAAATCATTAAGTTGAGTGGCTGGTCTAGTGGTTAACACTTTATACCCCCACTCAGGAGGTCGCAGGTTCTAACCGGGCAGACCCCTTTACCCCATTTCTTTCCGGGGGTCTAAACGGGAGTAGCCTCTCTATCCCTTGGGATAGGGGTAAGGTTTGCCCTCATCACACCCTCCCCAGACCCTACTAATAGCGTTAGCTATGTGTGGGATTATACTGGGTACGTTTGGTTTGGTTAAACCTTGAAATCATTAACGCAGAGGAAATCATTCATCACATCACAACTTGTTCATAAAATTAAATGCCAACGGTACGATAAATAAGATTTGAAAACTTCTCGATCTCCCAAAAGGGGTTAAACCCATTGCCTTCAAATGGGTCTATAAGGTGAAACTAAATGCCAACGGTACGATAAATAAGTACAAGGCGCGCTTTGTTGCAAAGGGTTATGTGCAACAACACGGGGTGGATTATGATGATGTATTCGCACCCCTTGCAAGAATCGAAATGGTACGATTACTTATTGCTTTGGCGGCAAGCAACAAGTGGGAATTACACCACTTAGACGTCAAGTCTGCGTTTTTGCATGGAGAGTTGGAAGAAGATGTATATGTGCTCCAACCGGAGGGCTTTGTTATGCCCGGGCAAGAGCAAAAGGTTTACAAGCTCTCAAAAGCCCTTTACGGGTTAAAGCAAGCTTCAAGAGCTTGGAATACAAAGCTAGATAAAACACTTAAAGAACTAAGCTTTCAAAAGTGTTCTCATGATCATGCAATGTACCGGAGAGCAATTAAAAACTCCTTACTTCTAATAGGAGTTTATGTGGATGACGTTGTGGTGACCCGATTCAAGGTTGGAAGAAATCACTAAATTCAAAGACCAAATGAAAAAGAGTTTCGAGATGAGTGATTTGGGAACACTTTCATATTACCTTGGGATTGAGGTTACACAAAGTGAAAAGGGCATTGCAATCAAACAAGAAGCCTATGCAAAGAAGATATTGAAGGATAATGTAACAAACCAAAATCCGGGTTTCGCTTTCAAATAAATAAAGCATTTTAATAAATATTATGGTGAAAATAATATTTATGAAATAAGTTGAAATAAGTGGGTTTCAAGTTAATAATGAAGTTATGTTAGTTTTAACTAACTATAGAATGAAATGAGTGAAATGGAAGTTAAGGGGCCAAATGTGTAAATGGCAAAATCTGCCATATTGACTAGCAAAAGTCAAAATAAACCTCATTTGTGTTGTTGAGGTCGTTTATGTTCAAGAGAAGAAAAAGGAGAAATCTCAATTGAAGCTCAAATCGTGCATTTAGAGCTTGATTTGTGGGGGTTTTGGCTTGCACATCACTCTCCTAACATCAAGTAAGTGATTTCTTTCCTTTGATTTCACTTTGAATGTGATATTTGGTGGGCTTTGAAGAAATCCGAAAATCGAGTATGCATGTGATGAATTAGTGTTAGATTATTGATAATCTAGCTAAACTAAAGTTAAAGAATGATGATTAACATCCTAGAACCCTTTGATTTTGATTATGAGAAGTTAGGGTTCATATGGAGGAATTTGGGGGTTTTGGGGGAAATGATGAATTACTTGGTAATTGATGATGAATAAGTGTTTTTAGGATGTTAGACACCTAAACAAACCCCAAATTAACTTAAAGAAAATAATTTGTTGAAAAGTTAGTGTCAAGGTATTGGAAAGAGAATTCAAGTGGTTGAGTTCTTGATCAAAAGAGGGTGTTTGGTTATGAGGATAACCCAAACGGGTCAATTTGGGTTGGAATTAGGAAATTGAGTTGTGAACTCAATTGTAATGAAATTTTGGTATATGTTAGATTACTAAACTAGGTGTGTATGTTTAGGTAATCAAATTGTGGGTCTAGAAGGCGGAGCGAGATCTTCTAACCCGAAAGGTAAGTGCCTTTGCACTTACTTAGTTTTGATGATAAATGAGTTTTATGCATTGTTGTATGTATAATGTGTAAAGTTGCATAATTCGTTATATGGTATGAATGAGCATAAAATTGTATGCATAATTGAAGGAATGTAGTTATAGTATTTATACTATAATGGATAGAATGGATATGGAGTTATGGTCTATGAACCATAATGGATAGAATGGATATGGAGTTATGGTCTAAGTACCATAATGGATAGATTGGTTATGGAGTTATGATCTTGTATCCTTTGGGATATGAAGTTGTGGCCTATGTGCCATAATGGAAATGGAAATGTGATAATGAAACGATGAAGGTAACTTGTAGGTGATATACAAGTGTATGAAATCCTTAATTGGCGAAATGGGTGTTAACGGGTCAAATGGGTGAAAGGTGTGAAAACAAGTTGTGAATTTTGTGGATTATGTGTTATATTGTGCATAGTATGAATGATACATGAAATGAATTGATTATGCATAAGTGTACGAACGAACGTGAATATGGTTATAATACTATATTGAATATGTGGAGGTTATGATCAAAGAATCATAATGGAAAAGAGGAGGTTATGATCAAAGAATCATAATGGAAAAGAGGAGGTTATGATCAAAGAATCATAATGGAAAAAGGGGGAGGTTATGGTCAAAGAACCATAATGGAAATGTGGTAAGATCTTGGTCTATGTACCAAGATGAAGAATGGAAAGAAAGTTATGACCTTTGTGTTATAAATGAAATGATAATGTAAAGAATAAATGAAACTTGTAGTAAGAGTACAAGAATATGTAGCCTAAATGACAATTTGGGTGGAAACGGGTCAAATGGGTGAAAAGGGTGACAACAAGTTGTAAATACTTGTTGGTTATGTTTATCTCATTACTAATGGTGATATGTTTATATGGTTGTAGGAAAGGCTCCGAAGTAGTCCAAGTCAAGTCCAAGGCGTGAAGGGTTCTCGTATGCATTTTGGTATTTTGGGGATTTTTGGGGAAAAACCCTCGTAGATGGATGTAAATTTGATACACAATTGATGTTTTAGTGTATTTACTTGTTGTTGATGTGTTTTTGGGTTAAAACCCAAGTGTTGGGAATTTTTAGTGTCTTGAAGGTTTGAAAAATGTTGGAAAAATGGTTAAGTATGAAACCTGCAGGAAACTGCAAACTTTCTGTGAAAAGAGGCCCCTCGCGCTACGCGAGGGGGGTGGCTTGTGTGTGTCGCGGTACGCGACGGGTAAAAAAAAAAAATTTCCTGGGTTTAAGACTTCCGCGCGTTAAAGTTTTGTTTTTAAAAGTGGTGTGTTTCAACTTGGTATCAGAGCAATGGTTTGAGGGATTTGGTGTGGTGGCACCAAACTCAAAGCGGATGCTCTTGATATGGGGGAAAATGATACGAGAATCCATGAAGGACTTGACTAAGACTCGGAGCTTACGGAAACGAAAGGTTAGTAATGATTTGATAAGGTGGTTATGTATATGGTGTTTATGTATATGTATGAATGATTGGTAAAGTGTTATGTGTGCCGAAACTTGTCTTGTGATTTGTTATATGAATATGATAATTGCAATTAGGCATAACGCATTATTAAACATGTCTGGCCAATATGATTAATAAGACGAGATGTGCAAGAGCTTTTATGATAACCATATGACAATGAACATTAGCAAGGAGTAGGTGAAGGTGGTTATATGTGTATGTATGTATGTATATGGATGATTAGATGGGGGTAATACATATACATATAGATAAGATATAGTGCCTTAACAAGTGGGTAGATTAAAGACCTATAAGTAGGTAGAACATCTACAACTTAGTTAAAAAAAAAATTGGTCGGGGAGATTAAGGGGCACTTGTGTAAGTAAAATAAATGGTGGATGAAAGTCATCTTAAGGACTCAAGTATGTTAGAGTCTAGACGTGTATCACCTCGTGGGTGGTGAGGAACATGGAATAGGTTGGGAGAAAAAGAATGCATCAATCTAGCGGAGAATGGCTAGAGCTTTCTATCATGTTGTATCGATCTTCCTTCAAGGAATATAGGGCTCTTTGAGGTGATCCTTGGGAGGAACAGTGTGAAGCCTAGAGAGCGGGAAGAACTACGGTTGGTGAACCGAAGTGGAAGGAAAACCTTGTTTTCACAAGAGGGTTCGTGGTGTGCGAACCAAAGGAGTTAAAGGGTGAGAGTTAATAGCTGATTAATTAACGATGAATCACTATGATGGTCTTGTCTTTTGAAGCAATCCATTGTGATTGGTAGAGGGCGTATTACGCACGATGAGTCGACTCCGGGACGTGGCGGAGGATTGGTGAATTATTCTTCGTGAGGAGAAAGGCATAAGGGCGTGAAGGCACATGCATCGGGGGAATTCAAGAGATAACGTTGAATTACCATCGATTACAAGCCATGGTGGGTGGCATAGTGGAAGAGTTCCTTCATGTGCAGTGGACAGCAGAGGTGATCAATAAGATTTCAGGCAAGTGTTTTATGACTGGTCGAAGTCGCTCGAATCTTGGAATCATCGAAGAAATGTAGATAGATCGGGTTTCTCGATGCTATCTGTTGACGTTATAAAGGGGATCCTTGCATATAGGAGTACAACTCAGGTGGAGTCAATTATTAAATGCGCAAGGAAAGGTTGAACACAGGAGATAAGTGGAAAACGAAGAGTAAATGAGAAGTGGCTTCGTGAAAGCCGAAACATTCTAGCTGAGCTAGAAACCCTTTATGGGAAGAAATGCCGGACATTGCTATATGTCTGGAGGATAACACAAATGGGGAGAAAATTTGAAATTTGCTTAGGCCTATGGGTCACGCATTTCTAATCACCATAGTCGTGACTGAAGCTTTTCGATCGTTGTGTTTGATGAAAGGCTAAGCAGATCGGTGGATTCGGGCGATCATCATTAAGGGTGTCATAATGTTGATGTTTACATGTTTTAATAACATGAGGTTGTGGATGAAACGATCACATGGATTTTGATCCGATGATTGTAAAAGAGGTGTTGGGTTACTTAGTAACCATATCATTGTCTAGTATGATAAAGGGGTGACGTGTTAATCTGTTCTCATTAGAGACAGTGAAACACGAGGTATACAAACTGGTGTATATACATGGCTTGTGCCATTGACATCAACCGGGGATATAAAAGGGATACTTAGTATTCCAGTTGAGAAAAAGGATTTGATAAGGGTCATTGAACCTGTGTGCTTTGTTCTAAAGCACATAAACTTTTCGGTGGAAAGGGAAAATGGAAGAGTGCGTATTGTCACTGACAGTTGGTGGTAGGATAAAACTGACTAAAGGTCTCGCGGTATGTGGACTTTTTGGTCAAGGGGTAAATGTTAAAATGTGCATTGTACGCAAACGGTGATATACATAGGTGAATTATGTATATAAAGGGGTGAAATGTACATAGGTGGAATGTGTACATAAATGGTGGTTGAAGTCCTAGAATTCATAAATGATGTTGGAAGTCTTTTGGACTTCACAATCGGTGTTTAAAAACGAAGTTTTCGAACTTCAAAGGTGGATTCGGTGATTGAGATCCTTAAATCTCAAAGGATGACTTATGATTAAGTCAATGGAGATACTTAGGGTGTTTGGGTCACGGATAGGGATCTTCCTTCCAGTGTTGTAAAAGAGGATTAAAGTAAGGAAATTGATGTATCCTTACTTGAGGAAGTCTCATGCTTTCTTGGTTAAGAAAGGGTTGAGTTGAAGACTCGAGCTTCAATGGGTGTTGGGATCCTCGAATCCCAATCGGTATGAACTTGAGAACTTGAGTCTCAATGGGTGGATTGGTGAGGTAATTTTGAAACATCCATTGTTGAGTTTCATGGTGGGTTACTATCGGCGATTTATTGAGAATTTCTCTAGGATTGTCATGCCGATGACGAAGTTAACGCGTAAGGAGACTAAGTTTGTTTGGGATGCCGAGCAAGAATCTGCCTTTCAACTCTCGAAAGAAAAGTTGACTAAGGCACCTATTTTGTCCTTGTCGGACGAGACCGAAGATTTTGTTGTTTTTTTTTTTCGGATGCCTCGCATTCGGGGTTGGGATGTGTTTCGATGCAAAGGGGGAAAGTGATTGCCTATGCATCTAGGCAATTAAAGACTCATGAGGTGAATTACCCAACCCATGATTTAAAGCTTGCAGCCGTGGTTTTCGCGCTCAAGATTTGGAGGCATTATTTGTATGGTGCTAAGTGTACGATCTACACGGATCACAAAAGTCTCAAATATTTCTTTGACCAAAAGGACCTCAATATGAGGCAAAGACGGTGGCTTGAATTGGTTAAGGATTATGATTGTGAGATACTTTATCATCCGGGTAAAGCGAATGTTGTGGCGGATGCGCTTAGTAGAAAGTCAAGTCATTCACCTATCAAGGTGAAGTCATTCAAGATGACAATTTCATCATCTCTTATTGATGAAATCCGGGAGGCTCAAGTGTTAGCACTTGGTGGTGACTTGAAGAAAGAGCGGATGGTTGCTTATGTTGATAAGCTTGGTGAAAATAGCATGGGTTTGAAGACATGCTTTGATAGAATTTGGATACCTAGGTTGTCAAGTGTCTTGACAACTATTCTTGACGAGGCGCATAAATCCAAATATTCTATCCATCCGGGGGCCACGAAGATGTTTTATGATTTGAGGTGTCATTTTTGGTGGCCGGGTATGAGGCGTGATGTTGTTAAGTATGTTGAGAGGTGTCTCACGTGCTTAAGAGTAAAGGCGGAGCACCAAAAGCCGTATGGAAAGCTTCAACCGCTTGAAATACCGCTTTGGAAATGGGAAAATATAACCATGGATTTGATCACTAAACTACCAAAGACTCGAAAGGGTTATGATGCGATATGGGTAGTAGTGGATCGGTTGACGAATAGTGCACATTTCCTTCCTATAAAGGAAACGTATTCTTCGGATAGATTGGCGGAAATGTATGTGAAGGAAATTGTGTCACGTCATGGTGTGCCGGTGTCGATTATATCGGATCGTGATACGAGATTTACTTCTTGTTTTTGGAAGAAATTCCATGAGGATATGGGGACTAGATTGAATCTTAGCACCGCTTATCATCCACAAACGGATGGTCAAAGCGAGAGAACGATTCAAACGCTCGAGGATATGTTGCGAGCGTGTGCCTTGGATTTTGGTGGTAGTTGGGACGACCATTTACCGTTGGCGGAATTCTCTTACAACAATAGTTACCATTCTAGTATTGGTATGCCGCCTTTTGAGGCATTGTATGGGAGGAAATGTAGAACACCCGTATGTTGGGGTGAAATTGGTCAACGGGAGCTTGGTAGTGTCGAAGTGGTCAAGGAAACTAATGATAGTATTGACCAAATTAGAGCACGCTTGAAGGCGGCTCAAGATCGCCAAAAGTCTTATGCGGATAATAGGAAGCGGGCGATTGAGTTTCAAGTGGGGGACTTTGTGCTTTTGAAAGTCTCTCCTTGGAAAGGGGTGATACGGTTTAGGAAACGGGGGAAGTTAAGTCCTCGTTTCATCGGGCCGTTTAAGGTGATAGCAAAGGTGGGTCGGTAGCTTATCGTTTGGAGCTACCGGAGGGACTAAGTAGACTTCATGACACATTTCATGTGTCTCATTTGCGGAAGTGTTTGGCGGATGAATCTACTTTTGTCCCTCTGGACGATATCGAATTGGATGAAAAGTTGAATTATGTTGAAAAGGGTGACAACAAGTTGTAAATACTTGTTGGTTATGTTTATCTCATTACTAATGGTGATATGTTTATATGGTTGTAGGAAAGGCTCCGAAGTAGTCTAAGTCAAGTCTAAGGCGTGAAGGGTTCTCGTATGCATTTTGGTATTTTGGGGATTTTTGGGGAAAAACCCTCGTAGATGGATGTAAATTTGATACACAATTGATGTTTTAGTGTATTTACTTGTTGTTGATGTGTTTTTGGGTTAAAACCCAAGTGTTGGGAATTTTTAGTGTCTTGAAGGTCTGAAAAATGTTGAAAAAATGGTTAAGTATGAAACCTGCAGGAAACTGCAAACTTTCAGTGAAAAGAGGCCCCTCGCGCTACGCGAGGGGGGTGGCTTGTGTGTGTCGCGGTACGCGACGGGTAAAAAAAAAAAAAAAAATTTCCTGGGTTTAAGACTTCCGCGCATTAAAGTTTTGTTTTTAAAAGTGGTGTGTTTCAGATAATGGCTTGTTTGAATGCAATGCAAGTCAATGTCTTATGGAACCCAGTGTACGTCTCTCAAAGGATCAAGAAAGTCAATGTGTTGATGCCACAAGTTACAGAAGACAAGTTGGATGCCTTAGATATTTATTGCATACTAGACCGGATCTAGCTTTCACGGTTAACCTGATAAGTAGATACATGCAAGACCCGAAAGAAGTACATTTGAATGTAGTGAAGCACATTATGTGCAACATAAAAGGAACGATGGTTTGGGTGTCATTTACAAACCGGGAGGATCACGAGACCTACAGTGATAGTAGCCATAATGTGGACCGGGACGATGGGAAAAGCACCATAGGGTACGTGTTCTACTTTGGCAACTCACCTATTGCTTGGTTTTCTCAAAAGCAAACCATTGTAGCATTGTCATCTTGTGAAGCCGAGTTTATGGCTGCCACATCTACTGCTTGTCAAGCCCTATGTCTACGTGGATTGCTAAGTACGTTAACCGGATAGGAAGAAAAGTGGGTTGATAACAAGTCCGCTATAGCATTAATGAAAAATCATGTCTTTCATGGAAGAAGTAAACACGTGGATACTCGGTATCAATTTATCCGAGAGTGTGTTGAAAGAGATCAAGTAAAGGTTACACATGTGTCGGGTGATCAACAACGAGCCGACATATTGACAAACGCGTTTGCACAGATCAAGTTCAAGGAAATGCGGGATATGCTAGGAGTGGAAGACCATCCTGGATTCACCACGTTCTCTTCTCTCGGATTCACCACGTTACCCTTGTCAACTTATACGTAAATCTTCTTATTTCTCTTCTATTTGAACGAAGAAGGCTATGTGGTTTATACGGGATATCCGCAACCATTTTTAGGTAGGTAGATTTGGATTTGAATGTTACATTCTTCTCTGTTGCTTCCACATTCGTTCTTCTTCCTCCTAACCCCTTTCTTAAATTCTTATCGGAAAACCCTAAATTTTGCTGGCAAACTCACTGAACTGTTTCAACTGCAAATTACATCAATCCTTATTCAACGAAATTTTTCCTTGGTGTTTTAGTTTGGTGAGACATGATCAATTAAGCTTCTAGGGTTTCTATTAATGAGTTTTGTTGCTTGAAATTAATTAGACAATTGTACGCCCAAATTGAATTTTGATTGTTAAAATAGGCTGCACCTTACATTTGAATTGAATGTTGATCGATTTAATTAATAACAGTTGCCTTTTTTGGTGTTTCAAGATTCTTTTCAACATTAAAACTAAAAATTCCAAGTGTTGCCTTTTTTTGGTTTACAGAATCTTGACAACATAGATGATTCGCACATCAGCTACAACCATGGGGAAGCTGATCTATCTCACGATCATCACCAAGGTGTACAAATTTATCTAAAAATAATCTATTTATCTAGTTGACATAGGTTTTAAGACCTGTCAAATGTTCCTTGATAATTTTCTTTACTGAAAGAAAACTCTAGTTGATCGATTTGATTCACACCAGACTGATGCAGGTCACTTCAATCAGTTTGAGAGTTAGGTTTTAGCTGTATTGCATACTTCCTAATGGTGTTATAAATTATCAGTTCTTTTATTTATTTTTGTTCTCATTTAATTTGTATTGTTTACTGTTATCGTTCAGAACTATGGTGTTGAGATATCATAACCCACCAAGACCTCAAGACTACCATTATCAGTGTTCCTTATATTCACAGAGACTCTATGGTGGAAGCCTTGGATGTGGAAATGTGTTCTAAGGAAGAGGCTAAAATAGATTTTCATTTGTAAATTTTGTTCAGTTGTTGTAATTCATCCTTATGGTCAAGAATTTTGTATATGGGAAGGGTATTGATATGTCTAAGATAGTTGGAGGGGTTAATTGTAACTTTGTAGAAGTTAAGGGTTAGAAGTGTCAATTATTGTAAATCACTATGGACGGTACTTATAATTCAGTAGGAAGCTAACCACATTGGTTAAGCTTTGATTTGGGTTAATCCTTCTTCCTCTCTAGATTCCTTCCTAAACCGAGCCTTCTAGTTGAGTGGTAGACTCATGACTTTCTAAATGAGAGATCATGTGTTCGAGTCTCGCGTAGAACAAAATATTTCAGGTTGAGTGAGATGGTTTTCCCAATTATTAAGTTTCCTACTAGGTGGTGTAGGGCCGGTCACCACACTTCTATTATTCGGGGTGATCCCGGGTTCAAGAAATAAAGAAAAAGATTCCTTCCTAAAATTGAAGCCATCACTGTTTGACCTAAAATTCAGTTTTGTGCACCTCTACGGCTCTACCTTAGCATCCCTTCGGGCCTTTCTTTTTAATTTCAACTAGATACTATGAATTAGGGTGTTCACGGTCCGTGTAACACTCCAAAATTTAAAGGAAACAAAACTCGGAAGACAAGAACTGCAAATAACCTAAAGTACAAAGACTAAAAATGAAAATTGGGTAAAAGTGGCCGTGACAGACCGTCACGAGATGGTAATGGTCCGTGTTGATTCTGACTAGGGTTGATTATCGGGTCCGACCTAATAGGAACCGGCACGAACCGGACCTGAACCGGAACCAAGAAACTAGATATATCATAACCGTGAACCGATCCATTTAGTAAAGATATGGTTACGGGTTAGGTATGCGGGTCTGGCGAGAGGAACCGTTTATGGTGTTTAGCATCTTGGCACAAACAAAATTTAATAAAAATTAGAAGCTGATGTTTGTAATAATTTATCAGATAATAATAACTAGATTTTTTTATCCGCGCTTCGCTGCGGGAGACTGGTCGTTATCAGTTAGGCTCGTTTGTATGGATAAAACTTACGTCGAAACGCACTCGCTATAACGTACGGTACCAAAAAATAACTTGAATTTGAATACAACTCCATTTTTAATAAAACTTATACCTGAACGTTGACAAAAAAAAACAAAAAAAGCAGCACATTCTGTTTTTAAGAAAATTTAACAAACGAAAATTATAATAGAAAATTAAATTAATAAAAAACTAAATGGGTTAAAAGTGTATATTATACATAGTATAAGGGGCTAAAACGATTTCTCCTCGCTACGCGACGGGGGCATGGTCATTATCGGGTCGGCTCGTTTGTTGGCCTAAAACATACGTAGACTCTCTATTACATACGTTGCCAAAAATAATATAATTGAATTTGAATACAACTCCGTTTTAAAAAAAAATTATACCAGAACATTGACAAAAAAATAAACTAAAGAAAGATGTGATTTCCGTTCAAAAAACGAAAGTTATTACAGAAATACAAAATCGTTAGAAAATTAAACAGGCTAAAAATATATATTATATATAATATTAGAACGAAAACAAAAATATAAAATAAAATATTAACATATGTCACTCCTCTGTTGAGGGGATGACACTATTCAATCTTGTTCCTTTTTAAATCTATATCTATCTGTCTATCTATTCTAATAAATAAAAATAATTTCTGTCACGTGTCAGTCTCTCCTTTCTCCTCACAATTGTTTTCACGCCTAACCCGAAACCCGGTTTCTAATCACGCGGATCCTATTCTACCCGTTTCCCCTCTTCCACCAAAACCCTAACAAGTTTCCTAAAATCCGTCTGAAGCCTCTCTTTCTTATTGAAGCATGGAAATCCGGCGACTGACTCCCAAGGCCACCATCGACATCTCACCGAACTGTTACACAATTGAAGAAGGTTATTGGCGTTGAAGATGAAGAGGAAAGACGCAGATGAAGTTAATGATGACTTCTTCGACTTCACTCTACTTTAGGGGTATGGTTTTTATTCAAAGATGACGAGAATTTGTTTCGTTTTCTGGAATCTAAGTCAAACTAACATGACTGCGTTGTATGCATCTTGGGTTTCGTTTTAAGGGTTTGATTTTTTTTAACGAACCATTGGATGTATTTCTTGATGGATCAAAGCTGTAGCGTTTTCAATTTTATATTTAATTTCTTTGGATGCTTAATCTATATTTAGGGTTTCGTGTTGAGTACTACTTTTTCATGAAGCAATTGGGTAAATTATCTAATCAGTATCGAATGCTTCATTTTGTTTTACCAAATATAAACGTCCAGAACCTTTGATTGTTTTTTTTTATTATATTTTTTGTCATTTTTGTTTTATCTATTGTCAGTGTTCTTTTGCCTATGAATGGGATCACAATCTTCTCTGTTTGTTGTGGAATTCTTGGATCTCCACAACATAGGTATTGAATTTGATTAGGTGTATTGCTGTGTAGGTTTATCCAATTTGATTACATCTCTGAAATTGAATTATTGGATTGCAAAAGATCTTGTCTGCAAACTGAATAATGGTTGATGTAGGATTTAATCTTGACGGGTTCTAAACCGGGTAATCGGGTAGGATAATTGGAGCTTCGTGGGTCAAACGGGTTGCGAAACTTAGTTAATTTATCACATGTTTATTATGTGTTTATTAGGTCAAAGTAGTGGGTCTTGAATCATGGGTTGTTTTACTAATTTGTAGGAGTTATAGGAGGTAGTGGTCAAGTGTCATTTTGGGTCTATTTATGTATATTTGTTGCAATGAATTAAAGTATGGGAAATAGAGTTTTTATTTGTGTGTGTTTTTACTGTGTGAGTTTTGGGTCTGAACCAACAGTTGAGTTCTTGACCGGTTGAAGCCTTTTCAGTTGGATTACATGGGAGACGAGCCATGGGACAAAGGATATCATGGCTTTTTGCCTAATGTGACCCAGCAGGCAATGTTACTTCATCCGCAAAAGTACCTGGTTCCCTAAGTGCAGGTAATGTATAAACGAAATGAATTTATTCAAAGGGCCTACATATTTAGACAGTGTTGTAAAAATCGCGCCTAGGCGCCGATTAATCGCTAGGCGCTCGGCTAAGGAGGAATTTTGGGCCTAGGCGGTCCTAGGCGGCCTAGGCGGCCTAGGCGGTCCTAGGCGGTCCTAGGCGGGCCTAGGCGGGCCTAGGCGGACCTAGGCGGCCAGATTCCGGCGAACATTCCGGCGAAAACCTGAAATTTCCGGCCAATTTATGGCGAAAACCTGAACTTTCCGGCCAAATTCCGGCGAAAACCTTTGGTGTGGTTTAAAAATGAACATTTTTATGAAAATTACATATAAAAATGTGTGTATATATATAAAAATGACCATTTTTATAAAAATTACATGTAAAAATGTGTGTATATATATAAAAAACTGAAATTTACATATAAAAATTCCAATCCGATTAATCCCGCCTAGGCCCCGATTAATCCCGCCTAGGCCTAGGCCCCACCCCACCGCCCGACTAGCGCCTAGCGATTTTTACAACACTGTATTTAGATGAAGCAATATGGACTACGGATGGCAATGGGTGGGGTTTGGGACGAGTATAGTTAATCCCAACCCCATACCCGATTAGAAATTTATGTCCCATACCCGGCCCAAAACCTGTCAGGTATGTATCGGGCAACTTTTACCTTCATTTTTATTAGTTTTGTTTTGAACCATACCAATCACATAGACACAGGTTCACACTAGACCTGAAATGGTTAGGGATTTGTATTAAATTCAGATGCATATCCAATGTTGCAATACATGCTGTGTGTTTAGTTTGTTTTTATTGGAAATGAACGTGGAGCATACTAAAGTCAAGAAACTTTGTAACATCATTTTCTTTGTGTGTGGTTTGTATACAACACTAGAGAAAGTTTTTGTTTAAGGCAAGTCCTTTAGTATCAATGAATTGTGAAAACCAGGAAATAACAATTACTATCGTTGACCTCCGTCCGTAAATGTATCTATCTATATTTGTTATAGTTAATAACGAATGATTTATGTGGATATTATGTTAATTACAATGTGGGCTGTGATAATCATAGATTGTTAATTGGTTTTTAAAGTAAGGTTATTCTATAATGATAACCATCTTCGATTTATGAAATATATAAACAACCTAATTGATACCAATGCCTTAGTTGGCTGCTGCATGCATCTCAATGGATTTAGCTTATGTATATGAACACGCTGCTTACCTTATTTTTACTGTTGTGACGCCTCATATCGTAATATGCTTCAACCCTTTCGTTATGCCATTTTTATTCTAGTTCAGATAGTTATTGTGATAGTTGAAAGTTAATGTATGTGTATGCTGAAATTGTTTTTTATGTGATATTATGACTGAATGGTTTGTCTGATGGATTGAAGGTATTCTTTATCACTAATTTTGATCCTAATATTATTTTTTTTGCTTCTCGTATATCACCAGTATTTTATTTCTTAATTTGTAAAACTTAATTAAAAAAACAACTAGTAATAAAATATGTTATATTAAATTATTAGTTGGTAATTCATAATTTACATGAGATATTTTTTTATTCATTCTGTAGCCTGATTTTAGATAATTGTAAGTTGTAATTGCATGAATAATTTCATTCTTTGTATGTAATAAAATTTTATAAATATGATTGTATTTTGTGTATAAATTATTTAATTTCATAATTTCTATCCTTCAAGCCGTGTAATACACGGGTCTCTAACCTAGTATTATATAATAAATAAAGGTTTTTTCATTACACGTGTCGCCTTCATATTCATTTTCATCATTTTTCCCGTCTCTCTCTCTGTCTTGTTAAATACACCTTTATCTTTTAATAATAATATATTTTTAAGAAAATACTAATAAAACACATTTGTTTTAAATTATCCTTTACTATAAAATTTTTTGAAATCTAATTATGTAACTTTTATTTTCAGTCAAATAGTAAACGAAAGTCAAATTACATTAAATAGTAATTAACGTATTTTCGAAACCCAATTATATATTAACTTTTACATGTTTTGGATTTTTTTTCCATCCTTATTATAGGTAATATATTTTTTACCCTGTATGGCCCAACCGGTTCTAAGCTAATCTATATCTATACTATCTAATAAAAGAAAATAATTTGAGACACATGTCACTCTCACAATCAATGTCAGTTTTTTTTTTCATCTAAACCAATTAACCCGACTAAAAAAGCACGCGGATCCTCTATATAACAGGGAAACATTTTACTAGAGGTGTTAAAGAGCTTTTGGTATAAATTAGTTTCGTAGCATTCTTACATAAAAAATCAGTAATGTATAAACTAGAGTTCAAATTAAACTGTCTTCGGGATCAAACGAGTTTGGATTTCCTGCTGTTGTATTGAAGTGAGTTCACATTTCTTGATTATGTGACTGTTACATATTATAAACACCTTTAATTGAGAATTTTAGTAACCATAATTTGTGCATTGAAATGATATTTACACTGATTTTATTTTGTTTATGTTTGGAGTTTGTTTGGGGGACTCTTATGTTAGTTTAAATACATGAAGATCAACTTTTAAATGTTAATCTATTATCTCTCTTCTAACTCTAGAAAGTTAGATCTCTTATGCCCCATCTACATATGGCAACCTATTTCTAGGTGACTTATTATATGCATTTTCTGCTTTTTACTTGTATTGTTATTTATTAATTTATTATTTTAAATTTTACTCTTTTCAATGCAATTTATGTACCTAAATCCACACTTTGAACAATCTTGCAGTGGAATTACAAGGATGGGAGGCCTGGCACCGAGAGCAGAACAACCCCTTCTGATTATGAAGATAACATCAGCCGGAAATGTGCTTTATATGTTGCATTTGAAGGACCTCTTGATCCTCACAAACTATTCAGAGGCCCAGTCGAATGGTGCCATGTGGATGCTAATAGTTTTTTTTTTACTAGAGCGAGATGAATTTCACAAAACTTTTAGACTAATACTGTTTGTGTTTTAATATCATAACATATGAGTGGGTAAGTTCTCTATTCTAATATATGCCTTTTTTGGTCATTGGTCATATATATCTACTGCATGGATTTGTGTTTTTTAGTTGATCCATTTTTGTACATTGTGAAGACCATGAGTGTTTGATAGGGATAGAATTAGTTTATGTTGAACTGCTACAAGCTTAAAAATAAGAAACCTATGCACAAGTTAACAGATGATGCTACAACTCACCCCAAAAATCTTAACTTTGATTACATAAATTCATAACTAATTGTATGAAAAATTCATGAAAGATTCAAAGTTCAAACATGGTAGCAATAACTGAATATTTTACGTTATTTTATTTTAAGGCAAACTCAGGTCACGGGTCAGAACGGATTCAGGTCAATACGGATTAGGAGCAAAATGACTTTGAGTCAAAACGGTTTCGGGGCAAAATGAGTCCAGGTCAAAACGGGTCGTTTTTTTTAAACTATCACTTTGGTTCGGGTCGAAACAATTTAACACGAGCCTTGATTTTACGTCCACTAGAGTTCTCATCTTCAACTCCAGAACTATCATTTGTAGACATTGTAACTTGTAACGTAGCCTGACTATTATTCTTTTAAATGTCGATTGCTCTCAGGGTATTGCTTCAGTAGCAAGAGCAATGGTCATGGACAGGAAAGAAAATAAATAAATAAATGATTGGTACAATTATAAGTATGTTGATTTAAGTTGCAGCTGATCATGTACTCCACAAACCCCCTTCTTTTTATCTATAGTTTTATCAATATTATTTCCCAATAAATGCTTCTTCTGACCTGTATCTAAATCAGGAAAACGTGAACGACGGACAGCAACACGACCTGACGAAGATTTCAGCAATAGAACTTAAACAAAATTTGATTTCAATTCAAACCAATGGCGAACCAGAGACCATATCCAAAACGATTTGAAACCCGACAACAGACAATACAAAATAGAAGAATCAAATTAGCGCTCTCTAAGGGTGTTGGGGGCCATTAACCCCAATACCCATTTACTCACCAAAACTGGCCAATATAATTCTGTCACCTCAAAATTACTCATTTACTCAGATTTCATTGGAAACACCCTACTCATTTACTCACCAATTTTTTTTTTTATAAATAATCAAAAACATATTTTTTTATTAATTAAAAAGTCAAGAGACAACTAAAAATAACAAAATACAATAATAAGTTACAAATTAAAAAAAACGAAAAAATTTTGGCCTAAATTCTCTAGGCTTTGTTGATTTTTTGGATGACTCTTCCATTTTTTGTAGAGTGTAAAATTATATAGATGAGATGAAAGATATATAGATGATAGGTAAAAATATATGTGTGTGGAATATGGGTATATATAGGTAAAAAATTAGTATTTTTTTAAAGCACCCAACCCACCCCCCCACCCCCACCAACGGTTAGTAGCCCCAACCACCGAGTAAATATACTCGTTCCAAGTACTCGGGTACCCCCTACTCGGCCCAACTCGATTTGTTAGGGGCGGTGTACCCCATTTACCCGGAAGCCATTTTCCTACTCAATTGTGATCGAGTAGACCGCCCCCAACACCCTAATCGATAACTGAGTGTTTTTTTACTCTCTCTTGAGTTGGAATTTTTATTAACAAATGTCAAATTCCTTTTGGTATCAGAGCTTGAAAACAAAGCTCTATGGAAGGCTGACTTCCTTATTCAGGGTAAGGGGAAAAGGGTTTGATCAAAATCTTTTTTTTTGAACTATCAGTAGTAACGAAGCTTCTTTTTTGAATCCCCTTAGAAAAAGGACGAGTATCTAAAACCATTGCCAGAAGGGCATTTACGTTAGAGAAAACTGAGTTAAGGGATCATTCTGGTATTGCTAGATTGGTCTTAAAAGATGCTTAAATTATGACTGATCGCTTTGAAAAATCAATAAAAGACTGATACGATCATTCCCGAACCTCAAACCTTGAATTTATAAACCCTTTGAAAAACCAAAATCAAAATATCTCCGAGTTAGAAAACAATATTTCCTGTATTTTTTATAGACTATCCTTGTTTGCAAAAATCTCAATCAAAAACTTTCACAAAATAAATAGCCACCTTGAAAGCCTTGAAAAACGACTAGAAAAGTGTGAGGAAATTCAAAGAAAAACCCAGAGTGAAATTAGAAAGGACCTTCAGCAGATTTCTTCAGAAATCCACAAATCCAAACCACTCACAGAAAAACAAGTACTTTCCTTAGTAAACGAGATAGCACAGCAGCCAAAGCTCGTTGAAGAACAGGCCCTAAGACTGTCAGAAGACCTGAATAACAAAGTACAAAAGGTCGAAGAACTCTTACACGAAGTCAAGGGACTCATCACCGGATGAGCTTGGCCAACCAGAAGACCAGCATATCTTATCAAGAAGCAGTAGAAGCAACAGAAGAAATCGAAACACCAGCGCTAGGTTTCATAAGGCCATCTGATTACAAGACCGGAGCAACATCGCTAAGTTCAGCAATAATCAAGCAAAACAATACCCCCCTATATCTCTTAATAACACAAGCCCAAAAGCTTGAAGAGATAAAAGAAGAAATCGAAAAGCTCAAAAGAAACTTCACGACTCTAGAAAAAAGAGAAAGCACTCCACTGAACCTAGAAGACTCAATCGAAAGCCTCACAAAAAGGATAGATAGCCTATCATTAACAAAGAAGAACCCAGTAGGAGGAAAACAAGGGCCAATCTACGTATTCAAAGATCCTAACAAAATCTTCAAGGAGGAATACGAGAAGGAGCTCCAGCCAAAAAGAAGGATATGAGTTTTGGAAGGATGCCTAGTGTTTTGGGAAGATCGGCGACTACCCAAACACAAACTGATCTCCCCACCCAGGAAGATCAAATCAGAGGCTACAGAACAAATGCAAGAAGAATGTATAACTTGAACCAAGCCGTACGAAGCAGGTTTGGAAGAAGATATCGAAGGAATCTGGAAACAGAGCTGGACCCAGATCAGCAGCTGGAGGTTTCCAGACAAAGAAGGGCGGAGTTGGTACCGGCGGAGGTACTATACGGGAGTAATAGCCAAACAGTAAGACATCGTGTCTACCAACATTACTCAGAACAACGTATACTGTGCATAGAAGAAAATCAAACGGACCTAAGACTTTGCAACCATCAAAGTTATCAAAGTCTTACAGAATCAGGCATGCAACACATCCATTTAGGCATGTTTATGATACGAATCCTCACGATGCACAGACGGGGTGCAGGCACAACAGCCCTTATTGTCTTAAGGGATACAAGATGGGGTGATGATAGACAGATAATTGGAACAATGGAAGTAGACCTTTCGGCAGGAACTCAATTAGTCTATATGGTACCTGACATGGTACTAAGCATAGACGACTTCCATAACCACATTCAGATAGCCATACAAACACATGGCTACAGTGACTGGCAAGGGGGAGAAAGTAACCTACTGGTAACAGTAGGACTAGTGGGAAGAATCTCCAACACCAGCTATACAGGCTTCCAATATAATGTGGAAAACGTTGTAGATCACTTAGCCACTAATGGAATTACCGCAATCCCCGGAGAAAGACGAAGCATTGATGACCTTGAGGGCATGAGTTGGAACCTCAGGCCTGCACCACTCACCATGATCCGAATTCCAGCAAGGGTGGAAGTAAACCAAAGGCTAGACAGATCTACTAGTCTCAGGTTTAGGTCTTACCGAAACAACCCTCAACCTCCAAGGTTTTCCGTAGGTAGCCATGATAGAGAGATCCAAGCAAATCTATCGGAAGAAGAAGAACAATTCGTAGGGATATGTATCCAGGAAAGAGAAATACACAATCCCTGTGACATATGTTTCTGTTCGGTATGCCTAAGTGAAGCTAAAAGAGTAGAGGAAGAACCACTAAACGAGGCAAAAAGAGGGAACAAGCCAAATAAAAGCAGAAGAAGAAGCTATGAAAGATGGTCAACTTTAGGAGAACATTCAGGAAAATGGGACTATTACGTCCGGTATGACAGCCCTAAAGATACAACACCCCTTGACCAAATAGTAGCTACGGGATGGGATGAGTACGAAGATGACTCCTGGAGAGATGACCTTGAAGAAGGGACTGTTCAAATCAAGGAAGAAGACACAGAACAGTCAGACGAAGAATTCACAGAAAAGATAGAAATGATCCAGATGATCGTATCCCCTCCCCAAGAGGAAGAAGAACACTATGCTTTTCCCACAATTGAGAGCATAGAAGAAGGAGACAAAGAGGACCTGGGCTACCCAAGAGTTCGGGAGATAAAAAGAATGATAAAGGAAGCCAAGAAAGGAGGACATACGCCTCCCGCCGTTCACCAAGAACAACATATCTTCCCTAGTACATCCGAGGGGGCAAGCGGCGTTTACAACCCCCCTCCAGACCAAGTTATGGGACCCCCAGTATACCCACCGGCAAGAGGAAATGTTCCTCAAAATAGCTACAACCTGGGCTACCCAAACTATGCCAGGGAAAGTGATTTCAATGGAGATTATGGCAGATATCATAGCTCCCAGTGGACGCTGCCACCTGCACTAATAGAATCAGGGGCCATGCTCGTGTTACCAGCAGACCCAGGTCTATGGTCAGATGTTTTAGCAAGATGGGAGTCGATTACAATAAATCGACTAAATGACACCATATGGGCAAATAACAAGGCTAAACTGATGTTCGTGGAAAATCTCCTAGGAGAGAACGAGAAAAAGATGTGGCAGCAATGGCGAACAGCATTCCCAGAGGCCTATGAGGCGTTGGAAACAATGGCAGACGATCCTCAGAATATAACTTCCCAAATAAGGCAAATAACAATCATGGAAGATCCCTACCGAGGGTCAACAGAGGAACAAGATAGGGCATATAGAAGCCTTGAAAGAATTACATGTGAAGACACTAGGGATTTGTGGAAATTCCTGAATGAATTCAGGATCCTAGCAAGCAAATCTGGAAGACTATTTTTCCCAGCAACAACTGACAAATTCTTCACAAAGCTCCCCATAACTCTATCTAAGAAAATAGAAGAAGCATTCAGAAATAAGTATCCGGGACTGACTGCAGGAATACTACCTGCAATTAAGTTCACGCACACTTATATTACTGAAATGTGCACTGAAGCAGCCCTGCAAAAGGAACTTAGAGACCTATCTCTTTGTTCTTCCATACCCATACCAGGCTACTACGACAGGCAAAGGAAGAAATATGGGATAAGGAAGTCCAGGACCTATAAAGGAAAACCACATGACAAAACGCATGTAAAGGTTTTCAAAAGAAAATACAAAGAAGACAGGGGAAGGGTTAGCAAGTGCAAATGTTACATTTGCGGAAGAGAAGGACACTTTGCCAGGGACTGCAAAAGCAAAACGGGTAATATGGCTAGAAGAGCTGTAGTAGACAACCTGGACCTAAAGGAAGATTGGGACATTGTCTCAGCAGATATAAGCGACCACGACACCATATACAGCATCTCGGAAGGAGAAGGGGGCGCTACAGAAATGAACATCGGGGCAATGATAGAAGAATCACCTCTGGAAGAATACTGCTTCATGTTCCACCAAAGCCATGAAGAAATACACAAAAGAGTACAGGAAGCAGTATCCTGGAAGCCAAGGATGGAATTACCCAAAGGAAGCAAGGAGTGTGAACACAAGTGGCAGGAAAACCAGGTTACCAGCCACAGCATATGCCATTTATGCGGAATAGCAACAACAGAAATATCACGATTACACTGCCCTGAGTGCAGACTCACGGCATGTGCATTATGCGCACTCCATTACCTAAAAATAAAAATTGAGGTGAAAAAATCAAAAGGATCCGAAGTGGTTGTTCCAGATGATGAAACACAACAACCAAATTCAATCTGGAAACTACTGGCCCAAAAGGACAATGATTGGAAGCAAGCCATAAGGGATCAAGCAAAAGAAGAGGCCCTATGGCAAATAAAAGAAAAAGAGCTAAAGGCCCAAATCAATGAAAAAGATAAGAAGGCCCAAGAAGAAAGCCAAAAGTTGGCCGAAGAAAGACAATTCTTGTATAAAGATATAGATGATTTGCTAACAATTCAGCAGCAAATGAAAGACCAATGGAAGGAAGAGAAGGCTAAGCTCGAAGCCCAAAACGAACACCTTCAACAGGAAAACAAAAGGCTGAGAGAAAAACAGGAGGGATTCCAGCCATACCCACCATTAGGGCCTCATCAAATAAATACCCTGATCGAAGTGGCCATGAGGGCTGATGGAAGCGAGCAACCAAAAATAAGAAAAATTAATAACCAACTATACAATGTGGAGGTCGAATTTGACATTCCCGGTATAAGGTTATTTAAAGTGAAGGCCATCATAGACATAGGAGCAACTTCCTGCTGTATAAATAAGGTAATAGTCCCAGGGGAAGCCCTTGAAGAAATGAACAAGACAGTTTTCTTCAACGGCCTTAATTCAAGGCAACCTTCCAGCCAAAAGATAAAAGCAGGCAATTTCAGGATTGGAGGAAACAAATTTAGGATCCCTCTAATTTACGCTATGGACATGATGACGGGAGATGGCATCGACATGCTCATAGGTACCAATTTTACAAGGTCCATGAACGGGGGGTATCAGGATTGAAGGTGATGAAGTAACCCTTTACAAAAAGGTCACAAAAATAAAGACAAATCCTACAGTAGAAGTCACTGCTGCAATCCAAGAACTAGAAATCGACGAGGAGTTCTATCAAGAATTGCAGGGAACAGTAATGTTCTCAAAAGAAGATGCTGAAAACTTGAAAGAAAGGTTTATACCAATCTTAAAGGAACTAAAGCAGCAGGGCTACATTGGTGAAGAACCCTTGAAACATTGGAAAAAGAACGGAGAGACTTGTAAGCTGGATATCATAAATCCGGACATCACAATACAAGACAAACCGTTAAAACACGTAACTCCTACACTAGAAGCTTCCTTTAAGAAACACATAGAAGCACTCCTGAAGTTAAAGGTTATCAGACCAAGTAAAAGCAGGCACAGAACAATGGCAATGATTGTCAACTCTGGAACCATGATTGACCCAGTAACGGGGAAGGAAACAAAGGGAAAGGAGAGAATGGTGTTTAATTACAGAACGCTCAATGACAATACATACAAAGACCAGTATTCCCTTCCCGGAATAAACACCCAGCTAAAAAGGATCGGGAATGCAAAGATATTCTCAAAGTTTGATCTGAAGTCTGGATTTCATCAAGTTGCCATGGAAGAAGAATCCATACCCTGGACGGCCTTCTTAATCCCAGGAGGATTATACGAATGGCTTGTCATGCCATTCAGACTCAAAAATGCACCCGCCATTTTTCAGAGAAAGATGGATAAATGCTTCAAAGACACAGAAGAGTTTATCGCTGTATACATCGACGACATCCTGGTATACTCCAACAGCGAAGCAGATCATGAAAGGCATTTAAAGATTATGCTTTGTAAATGCCAAGAATACGGATTGGTCCTATCCCCAACAAAAATGAAGATAGCCGTCCCTGAAGTGGAATTCCTAGGAGCAATAATAGGAAGAAACAAGATAAAGCTGCAGCCACATATTATTAAAAAAATATGTGACTTTGATGAGGAAAAGCTAAAGACTAAAGCCGGCCTTAGATCCTTCCTTGGAATCTTAAACTACGCCAGAAACAACATTCCCAAGCTTAGTATCCTTCTGGGGCCACTATACGAGAAAACCAACCCACATGGGGACAAGAGGATGAAGCCTTCTGACTACGAGATAGTCAGAAAGATAAAAGCAAAAGTACAGCAGCTACCGGACCTTCAAATACCACCAGATGATGCATACATAACCATCGAAACAGACGGATGTATGGAAGGATGGGGAGGAATATGCAAATGGAAGAAGAAGAAAGAGGACCCAAGAAGGGAAGAAAAGATCTGTGCATACGCAAGTGGAAAGTTCAAAGTCGTCCAATCAACCATTGACGCTGAAATCAATGCGTGCATCAATTCCCTGGAAAAACTAAAAATTTACTACCTTGATAAGAAAGAAATAACCCTCAGGACAGACTGCCAAGCAATAATAAGCTTCTATAACAAAACAAACAGCAACAAAGCCTCGAGGGTTAGGTGGCTAAAGTTTTCTGACATTATCACCGGAACAGGAGTAACCATTAATATGGAACACATTGATGGTAAAAACAATGTCTTAGCCGACTCACTATCAAGAATGGTGAAACTTTGTTTTACAGGATGTACAGAACAAGAGGCAGAAGTCCTGAAGAAGGGTCTAGCAGCGATGGGGGAAATATTCGAAGAAAATGTGAAGTTAAGCAACGAGAAGAATGGCTACGAAGAAATAATCCAGATTTCCAGCTGCTGCCAAAAATTTATAGAGGACAATTCTCTTTTGAAGAACCAGGTGCTCTGTATAGACACTATCAAATCAGAGCCAACACCACCCCAATCCCCCTTGAAGAATCAAGTATCTACGCAGGAGTCGCCCAACAATACGAAAGAGAAGCCGCCAAACAAGCAGTCAGAACTATGCGACACCTCCAGGCAGTTTTGGACTTCAAAGCCCAAGTCTGTCTTGCAAAGTCCTCAGCAGATAACTATTGGGGAGACCATTGGCCCAATGTTAAAAAACAAAATCAGCAAGCCCGAAAGCTCCTATCAGAACTTGAAGCCCTATGCAACGAGTTGGGCCAAGTCCCAATCTGAGCCCAAAAACAAAAATATACCCAAGCCCTGGAGAAGATGTCCAGGAGCCAACGCATGGGATGAAGAAATCGCTAGACGACAACAACTTCATAACAGAAGCATGAAATACAATCAGGCACTATGGCTGATTGACGAAAATTGGGGACCACCATTATCCATGCCACGATATTGCAAATTATAGGAAGCATACGTAAGGGATGACGTTTTCTCTCAATAATATGGTTTGCTTAAATGGCTGACAACTTTAGGTGTGTTAGGTTGTCTGCATCAGTAATTTCAATATCTTTTCAGATATTGTCTTAAAGCATGGTAGGGTTTTGTATTATGCGGTCTATCGTCAGGGATGACGATCATGTGTATTATTGTAATGTATTATTGCGGTCTATCGTCAGGGATGACGTCTGTTGATCATTATTGATCTCAGACATATCCTTCCTATATATTTGTATGTTTTGTAAGAAGGAAGACACACTCTTCCAACCAACCAACCTTGTAACCAAAAACCTTGAAGTTTATAAACAAGTTTCCGCTGTTTAAAGTAATCTTTCTTTCTCTGAATTTTGTATTTCAGTTTTACTTTGTACTGATACAGAATTAATTTGATCCAATTTATTGGGCAAATTCCTTTTGCTAAGGAATTTGCCCAATAAATTGGATCAAATTAATTCTGTATCAGTACAAAGTAAAACTGAAATACAAAATTCAGAGAAAGAAAGATTACTTTAAACAGCGGAAACTTGTTTATAAACTTCAAGGTTTTTGGTTACAAGGTTGGTTGGTTGGAAGAGTGTGTCTTCCTTCTTACAAAACATACAAATATATAGGAAGGATATGTCTGAGATAAAAAATACAGGAAATATTGTTTTCTAACTCGGAGATATTTTGATTTTGGTTTTTCAAAGGGTTTATAAATTCAAGGTTTGAGGTTCGGGAATGATCGTACCAGTCTTTTATTGATTTTTCAAAGCGATCAGTCATAATTTAAGCATCTTTTAAGACCAATCTAGCAATACCAGAATGATCCCTTAACTCAGTTTTCTCTAACGTAAATGCCCTTCTGGCAATGGTTTTAGATACTCCTCCTTTTGCTAAGGGGATTCAAAAAAGAAGCTTCGTTACTACTGATAGTTTAAAAAAAAAAGATTTTGATCAAACCCTTTTCCCCTTACCCTGAATAAGGAAGTCAGCCTTCCATAGAGCTTTGTTTTCAAGCTCTGATACCAAAAGGAATTTGCCTAATAAATTGGATCAAATTAATTCTGTATCAGTACAAAGTAAAAGAATTATTTTTGATATTTGTAAACTATAATTGTATTTAGGGATTTTTAAATTGTAATAATTATCATTTCTCATTATTACAGGAAATACATAATTATTAATTATAAGAAGTATTTACAGATTTCTTTATTGCATCATTTTTAGTACTCAACCCCGTGTAATACACGGGTCTCTAACCTAGTGAGTTATATATAATAACTAGGTTATAAACCCCGTGTATTACACGGGTTGAATAAATGCAATGCTATATATACTTAATAAAAAATATTTACATATTACATATTTATGACATATTATATAGTTTTTTAATACAAATTTCAGAAACATCATATAGTTACTTTTCAAAAATGTTTTATAAAAATAATGAAATAAATGTTTAATTTCTAAAAATATTTTAAGAACAAACCTATATTTTTTTAAATAAAACACGTTTATAAAAACAATTATAGAAATCATTATTATTTAATAGGAGAGAGATGTGGAAAATAAAAAATCATTAAAAAACAATTAAAGAAAACTTGGGCAATTAATAGGAGAGAGAGACGGAAAAACTTGTTTCACTAAAACCTTTTATTTATCATAGACTAGTTTAGATCCCGTGTATACACACGGGTGAAAAATATCAATAAATAAAATTTTTAAATCTTTATGTGTATATTTTACACGTGTAAAAATGTATCATATACTAAGAATAGAAAACAAAACTCAAAATATGCAAAAACTAATATATAATTGAGTTTCAAAAATAAATTAAATACTATTTATTGTAATTTGTTTTCCATTTATTATATGATTGAAAATAAAAGTTAAATATTTACATTTTCAAAGTTTCATAAGGGATAATTTAAAATAAATGTGTTTTATTAGTATAATTAATATTTTCTTTAAATATATATTGTTGTTAAAAATAGGAGGTGAATTTAATAAAAAAGAGAAGCGGGAAAAAAATGACGAGAATGAATGTGAAGGCGACACGTGTCATGAAAAAACATTTATTTATTATATAGTATATAGATATAGATTTCAATTGCCTCTCATCCGCACATGGGTCAAGACTAGGCCCTGTTTGGTAGTCTCTTAGTGGTCATTAAGAGGCTACCTCTTAATAGTTCAATGGCTCTTAATGGTTAAGATGTAACCTTAAGTCTGAATGGTTAATATGTAACATCTTAATGGTAAGTTATTATAAGTTACATGGCCCCTTACCTCTTAACCATTAAAAGGCTTTGAACCATTAAGAGGTAGCCTCTTAATGACATTAAGAGGCTAACAAACAGCCCCTAACCAGTCTAGCAGCCAAGAAGAGACAGGCTTCGGCCCATCCCGGAGAAAAAAGAAGCAATGAAGCATAATCACGGCCCAACCGGCACAATATGACTCATATTATGACAACTAGAAGAAGTGTCACTATGGACGGTCGTTATAATTCAGTAGGAAGCTAACCACATTGACTCATATTATGACAATAAGAATTACGTGACATCATCACATAAACACGCACACAGATTCCACGAAATTTCCAGAGTTCCACTTTTCTTTGTAGGTCAGACGCCACATCAGTTTAGACTTTCGACCACCAACAAAAAAGGTATAAATAGTTAGGTTCAAATCATACCTTCACCAAGAAAAAGAAGAAACAGCAGCAAAATGAAATCTCAATAATGGGTTCTGTTTCGGATAATCCGGTGGTCGAACTGAACATTGTTGTTGAGCTACCTCCAAATACCGCCCCTAACACCAATGTTCACCAATCTCCGGTCATAGCAGCAGTTGCGTCTATTAAACGCCTGTTGACCGACTATTTCCCACGAGGAGAAGAAGATGTAGTGATGCGGGTACCCGTTTTGGATAATCCGATGGTCGAACTGAACATCATTGAGGAACCACCTGCAGCAACCGATAATCAGACGTCCTCTATCACCGGTGTTTACCGGTTTCTGGAGCTAGCAGCAAGCCGACCGATTGAGTCACTTGGTCGCCTGTGGACTGACTATTTCCCGCCAGGGCCATTGGGAGAAGAAGGTGTAGTGATGCAGGGACCCGTTTTGGATAATCTGGTGGTGGAACTTGAAGAACCACCTGCAGCAACCAATACTGAGCCGTCCTGTATCACCAATGCTTACTGGTTTCTGGTGAAACTACCAAATGAGTCACTTGGTTGCCTGTGGACTGACAATTTCCAGCGACGAATGTTGGAGGAAAAAATGCCGGGATCCGCTTTTAAGTTTGTTATTGTTGGCCTACTTAGCATCACAGCGATCAAATCTCAGGGGGATACTAGATTTCCATTTCACTCACACCCCCAGGCAACGACGGTCGCCATTACCAGCCTGATCATCTGTGGCTTGACTTCAGCAGCTGAATATGTCATTTCCGCTGCATGTCCTGTTCCCAACTCTGTTTATTATGCCTTTATTGCTCGCCTGGGAATGAAGTTGTGTTTGTGCATTTTGGTGGGTTCTTTGGCATCTTTGCTCTATCTTTGATATTTAAATTTCATTCATTTGGATATATGTTTTCTACCACAGGATATAGCATTTTTCATAGAATAATTACAGACTCTCTTATGAAGTGATTAGTTAGGACACAATGCTAGTAATCTTTCTTTATCTGTCTTGTATTTATTTTTCTCTTTATGTGAATTAGTTAAATGTTCTGGCTTGCATTGGGATTATATGTTGTGATTCTGGATACAAATTAACTTAACAATTCTAATCACGTCATTTGCTCCGGATGGCTTCTTTGTGGATTTTAATGGGATTTTTGACATCTTTGTTGAACAATGTTGGATATCATTTTGTTGATTTGGCATCTTAGTGACATTCTGATGACAATCTGGTGCCACCATTGTTTTAGTTGTTCTGGAACTTGTAGGAGATTTAGCTCAAATCATTTAATATGATAAGGTTGATAACTACCCTCTTTCTACTGCAAACCCTCATTCTTGTATGATCAGTATTAACTTTTGTAATGTAAGACACATTGATCATTGAGCATGCTCACAAATGCTTAACATGTGTGATGTTTTTGCTGAGATGATTGCACTCCTCAGTTGTTATTTTGTTTGTTTTATGTGACTCAGAGTAGTTATACTTATTCGAATCATGCAATTTGTTTCTTAACTGCGCAGATGCTATATTCATTGTCCTTAGCCGAATAGTGCTGAATTCAAGATCGTTTCATATCTCCATACCACATGAATATGCATGTTTCTCTGCACATCTATCTTATGTGTTCCTTTACAACATTCATGAGTAAAATCATCAATTCTTTTATTTATTTTTGTTCTCAAATTAATCTGTATTCTCTTCTGTTATTGTTCAGAACTATGGTATGGAGAAATAATAACCCACCAAGACCTCAAGACTGCCATTATCGGTCTGCTTATCCGTGGCTTGGCTTATGTAGCAGAGCGACTTTTTTTGTTAGTTAGAGAAGAGTTTATCATTTGGAAGAGTAGAATTGAGCATTTTCTGTCCATCTATGATGCTGCGTGTTGGAGATCTGTCAGATTTGGACCTCATGTTCCAATGTCAATTCCAGCTGAAGGAGGAGTTCTAATTCCTAAGGCTCCATCAAAATACTCAGATGATGATTTGAAGAAGATAGATAGATATTGATGCTAAAGCTTTTGGTATGGTTTCAATGCCTATTCCTGATGAAATGTGTCAAGGTTTATTTCAATGTTCTAGTGCTAAATAATTATGGGACTTTTGGTCACAACAGTTTGAGAGATTTACTGCTCTAATTAGTTAGTAAGCTTAAAACATGTGGTCAAACTTTGGAACATGAAGTAGTAAAAGCATATAACATATTGAATTTCATGTTAAGTTTTGCTAGTTAGTTTTATACTAAAACCCTGAAAAATGCGTTGTTAAACCCTGATTTATGAATTACTGTAAGAAACCCAAGATATCAAATATCAGCTGCTATTTGTTCTCCAATATTGACTAGAAGAATAAAGGTCAGCTGGTAAGTGGTTGACTTTTCACATGACTGAAGCGAGTTCGGTGAGTCGTTCTTCTGTTAGTTCTTAATAATGACGGTTGATCTGCCTAATTTTTTATTGATGTTCTGTCTCTTTGTAAGTTATATGTTGGATTTGATATTAATTCTAAAAATTTGTTACAAATGTCATTGCAGCTTCTGGAGTATCCATAGTTGTCAATAGCGCTTGTAGCGGGCGCTATAGCGCGCTACATAGCGATTCGATTAGTCATCGCTATCTCCATTTCTCGAGTGAATAGCGACCCAATAACGAATATTCCTTTTTTTATTTTTTTTATGTTTTTAACCAGTTTTTTACTTGATTAATATAAATAGGGTTGCTAATAACCCTAATATATGAAGATTTAGATGATTCGTGATTATAATTGCTACATATCCTACAATAGTTGAATATAAAATATTTTTAAAACTTTCTACTAGTGTATCGCTAAACGTGAAATAGCGCCCGCTATTTACCGCTACTCGCTACGTAGCGTATAGGTGGCTTGTCGCTATTTACCGCTATTCGCTATTGACAACTATGGGAGAATCTAATAATCTGTACTTATACCATTGGGGTGGTGGTCCAATGGTAGGGGCAAGCCCTCTTAACATCAAGGTCTCGGGTTCAAGTCTTGGGGAGCTCAAGAAATTTGCCTTTCAAAAAAAAAATCTGTACTTATATTTACTGGGATAATATGCAGGTAACTATGGTTAATATTCTTACTTGTTTTCAGTTTATTTTTATTTTTTTTAATTCTCTAATGATTCAACAACATACTTGCCATTGCCTCATTAGTGAGCCTGCCATTAGTTTTTATCAAATGTTCTTCCTATTATTGCAGAATATATGGATGTTTGGAAGGGGAAAGAGATCCATGGGTATGGAATTAGACACGGGTTTGAAAGAAATGGATTTATTACAAGTGGATTGACTGATGTGTATGCAAACTGTAAAATGGTGGAAGATTCGTATCGGTTATTTTGTTCACTACCTGAAAAGGACTGTGTTTCATTATGCTCTATGATTGCAGCATATGTACAGAATGGTTTATTTGATGAGGGTTTAAGATTGTTTAGGCAAATGTTAAATGCTAATATTAAACCGGTCCCAGTTTCATGTTCCTCTATTATTCCTGCTTGTGCGCATTTAACCGGTGCGCAGGGGCCGGATTGCTTCGCTATATGATCTACGCAGCCTTATCCTACAATTTGTGCAGAAGGCTGTTTCTCACGGCTTAAACCCATGACCTTAAGGTCACAAAGCAGCAACCTTACCCGTTGCTCCAAGACTCACTGTTAGTTAGTTATGAGAGACTATATATCACGGTCAATTGGGTATTTTGTGTTTTGTGGGTTTCTTGAATTTTTAATGTGGTGTTGTGTGAATATAGATCTTAGCTCTATTGGGTGTTTTGTGCTTCGTATGTTGCTTTCTTGAAATCTTGAATTATCTTCTATTACATATATTTTTTTAAATTTTGATGCAATCTAAAAGTATCAATTTTTTACAGGAAATGCCCAGACTTAGTTTAACAACCTGCAAATGCAGGCAAAGGAGATAAACATTGCTTTAATTTCAATATTGAATTGCATGATTTTAGAAGATGCTCCGTTCGATTTTGGGTTATGGAAAGAGGTTTCAATTTCTCAGTAATCATCATCACGAATTAGTTAATGTAAATCTGAAATGGGTAAAGGATACTAACAGGTGAAAGTGATGTCGGAGCAGCCTGGGTAATCATGTAATTATAGCGGCTGACCCTGGTTGTTGCCTACCAATCTACCGACTCTCCGGCCGCCGGAGATGCCAATTGGGTCTTCTCCTGGACCTTAAAGTTTCAATCCTTGTGTTGACATCACAATCAATTTCTTTCGACCGATACGTCTTTTAACTACGAAAATTACAGAAAACGCTCTTTATATTTAAAAAAATCTTGCACGTTACGTTCTTTAGACTAACGGGCGTTAAATTTCATCATTAAGTCAAGTCACGTGCCATGCACATGATGGTATTTTGGGGTTTTTACACAAAAGGATTATTCTTGTAATAAATCCAAACAGTCTCTTTCATCCCCAAATTACAAGAATAGTCCTTTTACGTGTGAAAGCCCCAAAATACATTTATGTACATGGCACGTGACCTGACTTAACGGTGAAATTTAACACCCGTTAGTCTAAAAGACGTAACGTGCAAGGTTTTTTAAACATAAAGGACGTTTTCTGTAATTTCCTTAGTTAAAGGACGTATTATGAAATTTGGGTAATACTTAAAGGACGTAATTTGGAATTTGCTCTTAATTTTATTTTACGTTCTTTATTTATAAACTAGGTTAGAATCTTATGTATTATACGGGTTGAATAAATGTAATGTTATATACTCAATAATAAAAAAATATGTTTTTAAAAACCCGTGTACTACACGGGTTGAATAAATTATAATGTAATATGTTAATACATACACTCGTCAAAATACATCTTTAAAAATGTACTTTGACGTGACAATTATAAATTCTGTTAATTTTAACTTTTAAAATATTTTTTTTCAACTAGAAATTAAATTTTTTATATAACAGATAAATGTTAATTTATATTAAATTCATTTAGTTAATGGTATAAGGGTTGAACTCGGGTTCAACTTCCAACGGGTTCACGGAAACACTGTTGCAACCTTATTCGGTTGTGGCTCAGGTAAGGTTCACGGGTTCATGAAGCGGAAGGTTTGGGAGAAAAATCTGACCGTTGCTATAGCCGTTGGGGAGAAAAATCCAGGTAAAAGGGTGATCGGACCCCATGTTCAACACCGCGGCCTCTCCCGCCTCAATCCTCCTCCTCTACCTCTGCCATCCACCTCTAAAACCGCCACCGCCACCGCAACCACTACCTGTAAATTACACAATCGAAAATTCATTTTGATGCTGTGGGGGCCGACCCAAGTGGTAGCCCAGTTCATGACCCGGTTTGCAGCAGCTCCGGCCCAGTCGAAGACCCAGGTTAAGGCCAATCGGACCTACCTTGGGAAGCAAGCTGGAATATTTATTTTAATTATTAATTTACAGTATTATTTGTTTTAGACTTGGTATTTGATTTTGTTTCCTTTTTCCTAGTTTATTGCCTAAATTATGGGCTAGGTTTAGGTTTTAAATAATTCTCTGTTTTGGTTGAAAACTCGGTTTTTTTATTATTGATTATTTTTAAGAACACCTTTGAGGTTTTTTTGAACCATTCGGTTTGATTACAACTTTTGATTAAATCATTGTTTTTGAGCCATTTGATTACTTCCGAAACTGCATCAGTTGGTATCAGAGCTTTGGTTTGTTCAAATGGCTTGTGAGAAGGATTATCATCTGAACTACAGATTCGCCGGACGAGGTAGTGGTCGAGATGTGGTCGGATCACAAGGTTGCAAGTTTCAGGAAACCGACTCAGAGGTTTTCATCCGGGATGAGAGTTTTGGGAAGGAGGAGTATCTTAGAGGTTGTAGTAATATCTATCCATCACTTCCTTGTTTCGATGACTATGGAGATGAGGAGGTGAACAAAGAAGAGTATACATGGGTTATGAGAGCCTTAAACGAGGTCGTTGTTCAAGAGGTCGAATCGGTACAGCGAAGTGATATTGGATCTGGGTCTGGTTGGGATCCATCGTATGGCACCATGGGTCTTGATGAAAAATCATGTAATCAAGAGTTATCAGGAGATGCTCATATGTTTTCTAGTATTTTTTATGAACTCTTAATGGGACACATGGTGGTTATAGATGGTCCATCAGTGGTGTATGATGGTAGCACAGTTCAACTTGGTGACCAAGATGTTACTTTGGAAGAGAAGAAGACAAACCCTCTTTCTAAAATTGAGGAGGCTCTAAGTGGGTCCCCAAAAGATGGATTGGCAATACACAATAAACGCCACAATAATTGCGGAAATATTCCCTTCGACCCAGGTGACTTTGGTTCGAAGCAAAACTCGAGGACGAGTTTTTTTCAAGAAGGAGAGAATGATGCAGTGGGGGTCGGCCCGAGTGGTAGCCCAGTTCATGACCCGGTTTGCAGCAGCTCCGGCGAAGACCCGGGTTAAGGCCAATCGGACCTAACTTGGGAAGCAAGCTGGAATATTTATTTTAATTATTAATTTACAGTATTATTTGTTTTAGACTTGGTATTTGATTTTGTTTCCTTTTTCATGGTTTATTGCCTAAATTATATGTTAGGTTTAGTCTTTAAATAATTCTCTGTTTTGGTTGAAAACTCGGTTTTTGGATTATTGATTATTTTTTAGAACACCTTTGAGGTTTCTTTAAACCATTCGGTTTGATTACAACTTTTGATTGAATCATTGTTTTTTAGCCATTTGATTGCTTCCGAAACTGTATCACATTTGTTCTATCATCATCTACCTCGCTCATGCTCATGTAGACTTCCGATTGAGCCATTTTTACACTTCTCTGTTGTTATTTGTTCATGAGAGAAAGTAATGGTGTATAGAAAGTAAAAAAGGGGAAAGTAAATGGTGATTTTTTAATAACTTTTATATTTAATGTATTTTATTTAGTTAATGAAATTATGTTTTTAAATTTTATTTAAAAAAAATGTTAGCGTAGTTTAGGGTCTTCTTTCCTTGGGTTTAGGGTAAAAATAACGTGCCATGACATAACGTATTGAAGTGATAGAGTTTGATCATTTTAAGAACATTAAGTGATCATTTGGTGATTGTTAGCCTCAAAAGGTGACATAGTCCATCTGTTTGGAAAAAGATGGTGCACTTTAGACTTTGACTTTTGAAGTCAAATGAACTAGTGTTCTTATTTCCAACTTCATTAGGTTGTGACACAAGTTTATAACATGTGATTCTAATTTGTATTCCTTTATCTGTTTTAAAATTCAATTTAGTTATCAAAGAAAACCTAACATGTGTAGAATGTAACTATTTGTATATTTTCCATCATTGCAAAGGAATTTCATGGATAAACTTTTTTACTAGCAGATGGGTTGGATAAAACGTATAGCTAAATTGGTTGGATTGTTGTCCCGAACATGACCATATATTTATTCATGTCAAAGCATCAACTCTAACCCAGACACACTTAAAATTGTGTAACTCAATCATGACCCGTTTGACCCATTTATTTAAAGAGTCAAACGGTTGGTGGGTTAACTGGTCGATGGGTCAGTCTTTTAATGGGTAAGCACGACACCCAGATTAATATTGAAAACAGCAGCAAAAAGTAAAACAGTTGAGCATTTTGAGTTATTCTTTGTTTTGCAATGTCAACTTACACTTGTATTTTGTTATTTTAGGTATTGTGTGACAATGCATAATGATATGAAAGTGTGACAAAGCATGTTGTAAAAGAGCCTAAATCAGTCAATAAAAACCAGGTTAATTTAATTATTGTTTTCATGTATTCTTTAGCAACCAGGTTAAATAAAGATTAGTCTTGGGGCCATTTGGTGCAATGGTAGCCCCAACCCAAGACTTCCCATAGTGGAGGTTTTGGGTTCGAATCCTGACAACAGCAAAAAAGGGGTCTGTGTCAGGTCAGGGGGTTTACTCAGTTGAGGGTTCCTTTTGTGGTGGGCTGCCCTAGATGTTCTAAGTGTTGCCCCGAAAAAACTCAATTATCATAAAATATCTAGCGTTTAAAAAAAAAGTTACTTGAAAAAGCATAGACTAATTTCAACTTTATAAAAACCACTTGAAAGGATTGGAAGCCGGAAAGTATTGAATAAGTGTGTGTAGTTGGACTTGGATAAGGAGTAAATGAAAAGTCTCTAGTCTCCACATTTTAGCTTTTAAGAGGGAATTTTTCGATTAAAACACTCAAACTTATAATGAGTAAATGAAAAGGGGGAGGTTATGGTCAAAGAACCATAATGGAAATGTGGTAAGATCTTGGTCTATGTACCAAGATGAAGAATGGAAAGAAAGTTATGACCTTTGTGTTATAAATGAAATGATAATGTAAAGAATAAATGAAACTTGTAGTAAGAGTACAAGAATATGTAGCCTAAATGACAATTTGGGTGGAAACGGGTCAAATGGGTGAAAAGGGTGACAACAAGTTGTAAATACTTGTTGGTTATGTTTATCTCATTACTAATGGTGATATGTTTATATGGTTGTAGGAAAGGCTCCGAAGTAGTCCAAGTCAAGTCCAAGGCGTGAAGGGTTCTCGTATGCATTTTGGTATTTTGGGGATTTTTGGGGAAAAACCCTCGTAGATGGATGTAAATTTGATACACAATTGATGTTTTAGTGTATTTACTTGTTGTTGATGTGTTTTTGGGTTAAAACCCAAGTGTTGGGAATTTTTAGTGTCTTGAAGGTTTGAAAAATGTTGGAAAAATGGTTAAGTATGAAACCTGCAGGAAACTGCAAACTTTCTGTGAAAAGAGGCCCCTCGCGCTACGCGAGGGGGGTGGCTTGTGTGTGTCGCGGTACGCGACGGGTAAAAAAAAAAAATTTCCTGGGTTTAAGACTTCCGCGCGTTAAAGTTTTGTTTTTAAAAGTGGTGTGTTTCAACTTGGTATCAGAGCAATGGTTTGAGGGATTTGGTGTGGTGGCACCAAACTCAAAGCGGATGCTCTTGATATGGGGGAAAATGATACGAGAATCCATGAAGGACTTGACTAAGACTCGGAGCTTACGGAAACGAAAGGTTAGTAATGATTTGATAAGGTGGTTATGTATATGGTGTTTATGTATATGTATGAATGATTGGTAAAGTGTTATGTGTGCCGAAACTTGTCTTGTGATTTGTTATATGAATATGATAATTGCAATTAGGCATAACGCATTATTAAACATGTCTGGCCAATATGATTAATAAGACGAGATGTGCAAGAGCTTTTATGATAACCATATGACAATGAACATTAGCAAGGAGTAGGTGAAGGTGGTTATATGTGTATGTATGTATGTATATGGATGATTAGATGGGGGTAATACATATACATATAGATAAGATATAGTGCCTTAACAAGTGGGTAGATTAAAGACCTATAAGTAGGTAGAACATCTACAACTTAGTTAAAAAAAAAATTGGTCGGGGAGATTAAGGGGCACTTGTGTAAGTAAAATAAATGGTGGATGAAAGTCATCTTAAGGACTCAAGTATGTTAGAGTCTAGACGTGTATCACCTCGTGGGTGGTGAGGAACATGGAATAGGTTGGGAGAAAAAGAATGCATCAATCTAGCGGAGAATGGCTAGAGCTTTCTATCATGTTGTATCGATCTTCCTTCAAGGAATATAGGGCTCTTTGAGGTGATCCTTGGGAGGAACAGTGTGAAGCCTAGAGAGCGGGAAGAACTACGGTTGGTGAACCGAAGTGGAAGGAAAACCTTGTTTTCACAAGAGGGTTCGTGGTGTGCGAACCAAAGGAGTTAAAGGGTGAGAGTTAATAGCTGATTAATTAACGATGAATCACTATGAT
Organism: Smallanthus sonchifolius; assembly: GCA_023525975.1. Lineage (NCBI taxonomy): Eukaryota > Viridiplantae > Streptophyta > Magnoliopsida > Asterales > Asteraceae > Smallanthus > Smallanthus sonchifolius. Next base: position 3,156,290 of record CM042042.1, read on the forward strand.
GGTCTTGTCTTTTGAAGCAATCCATTGTGATTGGTAGAGGGCGTATTACGCACGATGAGTCGACTCCGGGACGTGGCGGAGGATTGGTGAATTATTCTTCGTGAGGAGAAAGGCATAAGGGCGTGAAGGCACATGCATCGGGGGAATTCAAGAGATAACGTTGAATTACCATCGATTACAAGCCATGGTGGGTGGCATAGTGGAAGAGTTCCTTCATGTGCAGTGGACAGCAGAGGTGATCAATAAGATTTCAGGCAAGTGTTTTATGACTGGTCGAAGTCGCTCGAATCTTGGAATCATCGAAGAAATGTAGATAGATCGGGTTTCTCGATGCTATCTGTTGACGTTATAAAGGGGATCCTTGCATATAGGAGTACAACTCAGGTGGAGTCAATTATTAAATGCGCAAGGAAAGGTTGAACACAGGAGATAAGTGGAAAACGAAGAGTAAATGAGAAGTGGCTTCGTGAAAGCCGAAACATTCTAGCTGAGCTAGAAACCCTTTATGGGAAGAAATGCCGGACATTGCTATATGTCTGGAGGATAACACAAATGGGGAGAAAATTTGAAATTTGCTTAGGCCTATGGGTCACGCATTTCTAATCACCATAGTCGTGACTGAAGCTTTTCGATCGTTGTGTTTGATGAAAGGCTAAGCAGATCGGTGGATTCGGGCGATCATCATTAAGGGTGTCATAATGTTGATGTTTACATGTTTTAATAACATGAGGTTGTGGATGAAACGATCACATGGATTTTGATCCGATGATTGTAAAAGAGGTGTTGGGTTACTTAGTAACCATATCATTGTCTAGTATGATAAAGGGGTGACGTGTTAATCTGTTCTCATTAGAGACAGTGAAACACGAGGTATACAAACTGGTGTATATACATGGCTTGTGCCATTGACATCAACCGGGGATATAAAAGGGATACTTAGTATTCCAGTTGAGAAAAAGGATTTGATAAGGGTCATTGAACCTGTGTGCTTTGTTCTAAAGCACATAAACTTTTCGGTGGAAAGGGAAAATGGAAGAGTGCGTATTGTCACTGACAGTTGGTGGTAGGATAAAACTGACTAAAGGTCTCGCGGTATGTGGACTTTTTGGTCAAGGGGTAAATGTTAAAATGTGCATTGTACGCAAACGGTGATATACATAGGTGAATTATGTATATAAAGGGGTGAAATGTACATAGGTGGAATGTGTACATAAATGGTGGTTGAAGTCCTAGAATTCATAAATGATGTTGGAAGTCTTTTGGACTTCACAATCGGTGTTTAAAAACGAAGTTTTCGAACTTCAAAGGTGGATTCGGTGATTGAGATCCTTAAATCTCAAAGGATGACTTATGATTAAGTCAATGGAGATACTTAGGGTGTTTGGGTCACGGATAGGGATCTTCCTTCCAGTGTTGTAAAAGAGGATTAAAGTAAGGAAATTGATGTATCCTTACTTGAGGAAGTCTCATGCTTTCTTGGTTAAGAAAGGGTTGAGTTGAAGACTCGAGCTTCAATGGGTGTTGGGATCCTCGAATCCCAATCGGTATGAACTTGAGAACTTGAGTCTCAATGGGTGGATTGGTGAGGTAATTTTGAAACATCCATTGTTGAGTTTCATGGTGGGTTACTATCGGCGATTTATTGAGAATTTCTCTAGGATTGTCATGCCGATGACGAAGTTAACGCGTAAGGAGACTAAGTTTGTTTGGGATGCCGAGCAAGAATCTGCCTTTCAACTCTCGAAAGAAAAGTTGACTAAGGCACCTATTTTGTCCTTGTCGGACGAGACCGAAGATTTTGTTGTTTTTTTTTTTCGGATGCCTCGCATTCGGGGTTGGGATGTGTTTCGATGCAAAGGGGGAAAGTGATTGCCTATGCATCTAGGCAATTAAAGACTCATGAGGTGAATTACCCAACCCATGATTTAAAGCTTGCAGCCGTGGTTTTCGCGCTCAAGATTTGGAGGCATTATTTGTATGGTGCTAAGTGTACGATCTACACGGATCACAAAAGTCTCAAATATTTCTTTGACCAAAAGGACCTCAATATGAGGCAAAGACGGTGGCTTGAATTGGTTAAGGATTATGATTGTGAGATACTTTATCATCCGGGTAAAGCGAATGTTGTGGCGGATGCGCTTAGTAGAAAGTCAAGTCATTCACCTATCAAGGTGAAGTCATTCAAGATGACAATTTCATCATCTCTTATTGATGAAATCCGGGAGGCTCAAGTGTTAGCACTTGGTGGTGACTTGAAGAAAGAGCGGATGGTTGCTTATGTTGATAAGCTTGGTGAAAATAGCATGGGTTTGAAGACATGCTTTGATAGAATTTGGATACCTAGGTTGTCAAGTGTCTTGACAACTATTCTTGACGAGGCGCATAAATCCAAATATTCTATCCATCCGGGGGCCACGAAGATGTTTTATGATTTGAGGTGTCATTTTTGGTGGCCGGGTATGAGGCGTGATGTTGTTAAGTATGTTGAGAGGTGTCTCACGTGCTTAAGAGTAAAGGCGGAGCACCAAAAGCCGTATGGAAAGCTTCAACCGCTTGAAATACCGCTTTGGAAATGGGAAAATATAACCATGGATTTGATCACTAAACTACCAAAGACTCGAAAGGGTTATGATGCGATATGGGTAGTAGTGGATCGGTTGACGAATAGTGCACATTTCCTTCCTATAAAGGAAACGTATTCTTCGGATAGATTGGCGGAAATGTATGTGAAGGAAATTGTGTCACGTCATGGTGTGCCGGTGTCGATTATATCGGATCGTGATACGAGATTTACTTCTTGTTTTTGGAAGAAATTCCATGAGGATATGGGGACTAGATTGAATCTTAGCACCGCTTATCATCCACAAACGGATGGTCAAAGCGAGAGAACGATTCAAACGCTCGAGGATATGTTGCGAGCGTGTGCCTTGGATTTTGGTGGTAGTTGGGACGACCATTTACCGTTGGCGGAATTCTCTTACAACAATAGTTACCATTCTAGTATTGGTATGCCGCCTTTTGAGGCATTGTATGGGAGGAAATGTAGAACACCCGTATGTTGGGGTGAAATTGGTCAACGGGAGCTTGGTAGTGTCGAAGTGGTCAAGGAAACTAATGATAGTATTGACCAAATTAGAGCACGCTTGAAGGCGGCTCAAGATCGCCAAAAGTCTTATGCGGATAATAGGAAGCGGGCGATTGAGTTTCAAGTGGGGGACTTTGTGCTTTTGAAAGTCTCTCCTTGGAAAGGGGTGATACGGTTTAGGAAACGGGGGAAGTTAAGTCCTCGTTTCATCGGGCCGTTTAAGGTGATAGCAAAGGTGGGTCGGTAGCTTATCGTTTGGAGCTACCGGAGGGACTAAGTAGACTTCATGACACATTTCATGTGTCTCATTTGCGGAAGTGTTTGGCGGATGAATCTACTTTTGTCCCTCTGGACGATATCGAATTGGATGAAAAGTTGAATTATGTTGAAAAGGGTGACAACAAGTTGTAAATACTTGTTGGTTATGTTTATCTCATTACTAATGGTGATATGTTTATATGGTTGTAGGAAAGGCTCCGAAGTAGTCTAAGTCAAGTCTAAGGCGTGAAGGGTTCTCGTATGCATTTTGGTATTTTGGGGATTTTTGGGGAAAAACCCTCGTAGATGGATGTAAATTTGATACACAATTGATGTTTTAGTGTATTTACTTGTTGTTGATGTGTTTTTGGGTTAAAACCCAAGTGTTGGGAATTTTTAGTGTCTTGAAGGTCTGAAAAATGTTGAAAAAATGGTTAAGTATGAAACCTGCAGGAAACTGCAAACTTTCAGTGAAAAGAGGCCCCTCGCGCTACGCGAGGGGGGTGGCTTGTGTGTGTCGCGGTACGCGACGGGTAAAAAAAAAAAAAAAATTTCCTGGGTTTAAGACTTCCGCGCGTTAAAGTTTTGTTTTTAAAAGTGGTGTGTTTCAGATAATGGCTTGTTTGAATGCAATGCAAGTCAATGTCTTATGGAACCCAGTGTACGTCTCTCAAAGGATCAAGAAAGTCAATGTGTTGATGCCACAAGTTACAGAAGACAAGTTGGATGCCTTAGATATTTATTGCATACTAGACCGGATCTAGCTTTCACGGTTAACCTGATAAGTAGATACATGCAAGACCCGAAAGAAGTACATTTGAATGTAGTGAAGCACATTATGTGCAACATAAAAGGAACGATGGTTTGGGTGTCATTTACAAACCGGGAGGATCACGAGACCTACAGTGATAGTAGCCATAATGTGGACCGGGACGATGGGAAAAGCACCATAGGGTACGTGTTCTACTTTGGCAACTCACCTATTGCTTGGTTTTCTCAAAAGCAAACCATTGTAGCATTGTCATCTTGTGAAGCCGAGTTTATGGCTGCCACATCTACTGCTTGTCAAGCCCTATGTCTACGTGGATTGCTAAGTACGTTAACCGGATAGGAAGAAAAGTGGGTTGATAACAAGTCCGCTATAGCATTAATGAAAAATCATGTCTTTCATGGAAGAAGTAAACACGTGGATACTCGGTATCAATTTATCCGAGAGTGTGTTGAAAGAGATCAAGTAAAGGTTACACATGTGTCGGGTGATCAACAACGAGCCGACATATTGACAAACGCGTTTGCACAGATCAAGTTCAAGGAAATGCGGGATATGCTAGGAGTGGAAGACCATCCTGGATTCACCACGTTCTCTTCTCTCGGATTCACCACGTTACCCTTGTCAACTTATACGTAAATCTTCTTATTTCTCTTCTATTTGAACGAAGAAGGCTATGTGGTTTATACGGGATATCCGCAACCATTTTTAGGTAGGTAGATTTGGATTTGAATGTTACATTCTTCTCTGTTGCTTCCACATTCGTTCTTCTTCCTCCTAACCCCTTTCTTAAATTCTTATCGGAAAACCCTAAATTTTGCTGGCAAACTCACTGAACTGTTTCAACTGCAAATTACATCAATCCTTATTCAACGAAATTTTTCCTTGGTGTTTTAGTTTGGTGAGACATGATCAATTAAGCTTCTAGGGTTTCTATTAATGAGTTTTGTTGCTTGAAATTAATTAGACAATTGTACGCCCAAATTGAATTTTGATTGTTAAAATAGGCTGCACCTTACATTTGAATTGAATGTTGATCGATTTAATTAATAACAGTTGCCTTTTTTGGTGTTTCAAGATTCTTTTCAACATTAAAACTAAAAATTCCAAGTGTTGCCTTTTTTTGGTTTACAGAATCTTGACAACATAGATGATTCGCACATCAGCTACAACCATGGGGAAGCTGATCTATCTCACGATCATCACCAAGGTGTACAAATTTATCTAAAAATAATCTATTTATCTAGTTGACATAGGTTTTAAGACCTGTCAAATGTTCCTTGATAATTTTCTTTACTGAAAGAAAACTCTAGTTGATCGATTTGATTCACACCAGACTGATGCAGGTCACTTCAATCAGTTTGAGAGTTAGGTTTTAGCTGTATTGCATACTTCCTAATGGTGTTATAAATTATCAGTTCTTTTATTTATTTTTGTTCTCATTTAATTTGTATTGTTTACTGTTATCGTTCAGAACTATGGTGTTGAGATATCATAACCCACCAAGACCTCAAGACTACCATTATCAGTGTTCCTTATATTCACAGAGACTCTATGGTGGAAGCCTTGGATGTGGAAATGTGTTCTAAGGAAGAGGCTAAAATAGATTTTCATTTGTAAATTTTGTTCAGTTGTTGTAATTCATCCTTATGGTCAAGAATTTTGTATATGGGAAGGGTATTGATATGTCTAAGATAGTTGGAGGGGTTAATTGTAACTTTGTAGAAGTTAAGGGTTAGAAGTGTCAATTATTGTAAATCACTATGGACGGTACTTATAATTCAGTAGGAAGCTAACCACATTGGTTAAGCTTTGATTTGGGTTAATCCTTCTTCCTCTCTAGATTCCTTCCTAAACCGAGCCTTCTAGTTGAGTGGTAGACTCATGACTTTCTAAATGAGAGATCATGTGTTCGAGTCTCGCGTAGAACAAAATATTTCAGGTTGAGTGAGATGGTTTTCCCAATTATTAAGTTTCCTACTAGGTGGTGTAGGGCCGGTCACCACACTTCTATTATTCGGGGTGATCCCGGGTTCAAGAAATAAAGAAAAAGATTCCTTCCTAAAATTGAAGCCATCACTGTTTGACCTAAAATTCAGTTTTGTGCACCTCTACGGCTCTACCTTAGCATCCCTTCGGGCCTTTCTTTTTAATTTCAACTAGATACTATGAATTAGGGTGTTCACGGTCCGTGTAACACTCCAAAATTTAAAGGAAACAAAACTCGGAAGACAAGAACTGCAAATAACCTAAAGTACAAAGACTAAAAATGAAAATTGGGTAAAAGTGGCCGTGACAGACCGTCACGAGATGGTAATGGTCCGTGTTGATTCTGACTAGGGTTGATTATCGGGTCCGACCTAATAGGAACCGGCACGAACCGGACCTGAACCGGAACCAAGAAACTAGATATATCATAACCGTGAACCGATCCATTTAGTAAAGATATGGTTACGGGTTAGGTATGCGGGTCTGGCGAGAGGAACCGTTTATGGTGTTTAGCATCTTGGCACAAACAAAATTTAATAAAAATTAGAAGCTGATGTTTGTAATAATTTATCAGATAATAATAACTAGATTTTTTTATCCGCGCTTCGCTGCGGGAGACTGGTCGTTATCAGTTAGGCTCGTTTGTATGGATAAAACTTACGTCGAAACGCACTCGCTATAACGTACGGTACCAAAAAATAACTTGAATTTGAATACAACTCCATTTTTAATAAAACTTATACCTGAACGTTGACAAAAAAAAACAAAAAAAGCAGCACATTCTGTTTTTAAGAAAATTTAACAAACGAAAATTATAATAGAAAATTAAATTAATAAAAAACTAAATGGGTTAAAAGTGTATATTATACATAGTATAAGGGGCTAAAACGATTTCTCCTCGCTACGCGACGGGGGCATGGTCATTATCGGGTCGGCTCGTTTGTTGGCCTAAAACATACGTAGACTCTCTATTACATACGTTGCCAAAAATAATATAATTGAATTTGAATACAACTCCGTTTTAAAAAAAAATTATACCAGAACATTGACAAAAAAATAAACTAAAGAAAGATGTGATTTCCGTTCAAAAAACGAAAGTTATTACAGAAATACAAAATCGTTAGAAAATTAAACAGGCTAAAAATATATATTATATATAATATTAGAACGAAAACAAAAATATAAAATAAAATATTAACATATGTCACTCCTCTGTTGAGGGGATGACACTATTCAATCTTGTTCCTTTTTAAATCTATATCTATCTGTCTATCTATTCTAATAAATAAAAATAATTTCTGTCACGTGTCAGTCTCTCCTTTCTCCTCACAATTGTTTTCACGCCTAACCCGAAACCCGGTTTCTAATCACGCGGATCCTATTCTACCCGTTTCCCCTCTTCCACCAAAACCCTAACAAGTTTCCTAAAATCCGTCTGAAGCCTCTCTTTCTTATTGAAGCATGGAAATCCGGCGACTGACTCCCAAGGCCACCATCGACATCTCACCGAACTGTTACACAATTGAAGAAGGTTATTGGCGTTGAAGATGAAGAGGAAAGACGCAGATGAAGTTAATGATGACTTCTTCGACTTCACTCTACTTTAGGGGTATGGTTTTTATTCAAAGATGACGAGAATTTGTTTCGTTTTCTGGAATCTAAGTCAAACTAACATGACTGCGTTGTATGCATCTTGGGTTTCGTTTTAAGGGTTTGATTTTTTTTAACGAACCATTGGATGTATTTCTTGATGGATCAAAGCTGTAGCGTTTTCAATTTTATATTTAATTTCTTTGGATGCTTAATCTATATTTAGGGTTTCGTGTTGAGTACTACTTTTTCATGAAGCAATTGGGTAAATTATCTAATCAGTATCGAATGCTTCATTTTGTTTTACCAAATATAAACGTCCAGAACCTTTGATTGTTTTTTTTTATTATATTTTTTGTCATTTTTGTTTTATCTATTGTCAGTGTTCTTTTGCCTATGAATGGGATCACAATCTTCTCTGTTTGTTGTGGAATTCTTGGATCTCCACAACATAGGTATTGAATTTGATTAGGTGTATTGCTGTGTAGGTTTATCCAATTTGATTACATCTCTGAAATTGAATTATTGGATTGCAAAAGATCTTGTCTGCAAACTGAATAATGGTTGATGTAGGATTTAATCTTGACGGGTTCTAAACCGGGTAATCGGGTAGGATAATTGGAGCTTCGTGGGTCAAACGGGTTGCGAAACTTAGTTAATTTATCACATGTTTATTATGTGTTTATTAGGTCAAAGTAGTGGGTCTTGAATCATGGGTTGTTTTACTAATTTGTAGGAGTTATAGGAGGTAGTGGTCAAGTGTCATTTTGGGTCTATTTATGTATATTTGTTGCAATGAATTAAAGTATGGGAAATAGAGTTTTTATTTGTGTGTGTTTTTACTGTGTGAGTTTTGGGTCTGAACCAACAGTTGAGTTCTTGACCGGTTGAAGCCTTTTCAGTTGGATTACATGGGAGACGAGCCATGGGACAAAGGATATCATGGCTTTTTGCCTAATGTGACCCAGCAGGCAATGTTACTTCATCCGCAAAAGTACCTGGTTCCCTAAGTGCAGGTAATGTATAAACGAAATGAATTTATTCAAAGGGCCTACATATTTAGACAGTGTTGTAAAAATCGCGCCTAGGCGCCGATTAATCGCTAGGCGCTCGGCTAAGGAGGAATTTTGGGCCTAGGCGGTCCTAGGCGGCCTAGGCGGCCTAGGCGGTCCTAGGCGGTCCTAGGCGGGCCTAGGCGGGCCTAGGCGGACCTAGGCGGCCAGATTCCGGCGAACATTCCGGCGAAAACCTGAAATTTCCGGCCAATTTATGGCGAAAACCTGAACTTTCCGGCCAAATTCCGGCGAAAACCTTTGGTGTGGTTTAAAAATGAACATTTTTATGAAAATTACATATAAAAATGTGTGTATATATATAAAAATGACCATTTTTATAAAAATTACATGTAAAAATGTGTGTATATATATAAAAAACTGAAATTTACATATAAAAATTCCAATCCGATTAATCCCGCCTAGGCCCCGATTAATCCCGCCTAGGCCTAGGCCCCACCCCACCGCCCGACTAGCGCCTAGCGATTTTTACAACACTGTATTTAGATGAAGCAATATGGACTACGGATGGCAATGGGTGGGGTTTGGGACGAGTATAGTTAATCCCAACCCCATACCCGATTAGAAATTTATGTCCCATACCCGGCCCAAAACCTGTCAGGTATGTATCGGGCAACTTTTACCTTCATTTTTATTAGTTTTGTTTTGAACCATACCAATCACATAGACACAGGTTCACACTAGACCTGAAATGGTTAGGGATTTGTATTAAATTCAGATGCATATCCAATGTTGCAATACATGCTGTGTGTTTAGTTTGTTTTTATTGGAAATGAACGTGGAGCATACTAAAGTCAAGAAACTTTGTAACATCATTTTCTTTGTGTGTGGTTTGTATACAACACTAGAGAAAGTTTTTGTTTAAGGCAAGTCCTTTAGTATCAATGAATTGTGAAAACCAGGAAATAACAATTACTATCGTTGACCTCCGTCCGTAAATGTATCTATCTATATTTGTTATAGTTAATAACGAATGATTTATGTGGATATTATGTTAATTACAATGTGGGCTGTGATAATCATAGATTGTTAATTGGTTTTTAAAGTAAGGTTATTCTATAATGATAACCATCTTCGATTTATGAAATATATAAACAACCTAATTGATACCAATGCCTTAGTTGGCTGCTGCATGCATCTCAATGGATTTAGCTTATGTATATGAACACGCTGCTTACCTTATTTTTACTGTTGTGACGCCTCATATCGTAATATGCTTCAACCCTTTCGTTATGCCATTTTTATTCTAGTTCAGATAGTTATTGTGATAGTTGAAAGTTAATGTATGTGTATGCTGAAATTGTTTTTTATGTGATATTATGACTGAATGGTTTGTCTGATGGATTGAAGGTATTCTTTATCACTAATTTTGATCCTAATATTATTTTTTTTGCTTCTCGTATATCACCAGTATTTTATTTCTTAATTTGTAAAACTTAATTAAAAAAACAACTAGTAATAAAATATGTTATATTAAATTATTAGTTGGTAATTCATAATTTACATGAGATATTTTTTTATTCATTCTGTAGCCTGATTTTAGATAATTGTAAGTTGTAATTGCATGAATAATTTCATTCTTTGTATGTAATAAAATTTTATAAATATGATTGTATTTTGTGTATAAATTATTTAATTTCATAATTTCTATCCTTCAAGCCGTGTAATACACGGGTCTCTAACCTAGTATTATATAATAAATAAAGGTTTTTTCATTACACGTGTCGCCTTCATATTCATTTTCATCATTTTTCCCGTCTCTCTCTCTGTCTTGTTAAATACACCTTTATCTTTTAATAATAATATATTTTTAAGAAAATACTAATAAAACACATTTGTTTTAAATTATCCTTTACTATAAAATTTTTTGAAATCTAATTATGTAACTTTTATTTTCAGTCAAATAGTAAACGAAAGTCAAATTACATTAAATAGTAATTAACGTATTTTCGAAACCCAATTATATATTAACTTTTACATGTTTTGGATTTTTTTTCCATCCTTATTATAGGTAATATATTTTTTACCCTGTATGGCCCAACCGGTTCTAAGCTAATCTATATCTATACTATCTAATAAAAGAAAATAATTTGAGACACATGTCACTCTCACAATCAATGTCAGTTTTTTTTTTCATCTAAACCAATTAACCCGACTAAAAAAGCACGCGGATCCTCTATATAACAGGGAAACATTTTACTAGAGGTGTTAAAGAGCTTTTGGTATAAATTAGTTTCGTAGCATTCTTACATAAAAAATCAGTAATGTATAAACTAGAGTTCAAATTAAACTGTCTTCGGGATCAAACGAGTTTGGATTTCCTGCTGTTGTATTGAAGTGAGTTCACATTTCTTGATTATGTGACTGTTACATATTATAAACACCTTTAATTGAGAATTTTAGTAACCATAATTTGTGCATTGAAATGATATTTACACTGATTTTATTTTGTTTATGTTTGGAGTTTGTTTGGGGGACTCTTATGTTAGTTTAAATACATGAAGATCAACTTTTAAATGTTAATCTATTATCTCTCTTCTAACTCTAGAAAGTTAGATCTCTTATGCCCCATCTACATATGGCAACCTATTTCTAGGTGACTTATTATATGCATTTTCTGCTTTTTACTTGTATTGTTATTTATTAATTTATTATTTTAAATTTTACTCTTTTCAATGCAATTTATGTACCTAAATCCACACTTTGAACAATCTTGCAGTGGAATTACAAGGATGGGAGGCCTGGCACCGAGAGCAGAACAACCCCTTCTGATTATGAAGATAACATCAGCCGGAAATGTGCTTTATATGTTGCATTTGAAGGACCTCTTGATCCTCACAAACTATTCAGAGGCCCAGTCGAATGGTGCCATGTGGATGCTAATAGTTTTTTTTTTACTAGAGCGAGATGAATTTCACAAAACTTTTAGACTAATACTGTTTGTGTTTTAATATCATAACATATGAGTGGGTAAGTTCTCTATTCTAATATATGCCTTTTTTGGTCATTGGTCATATATATCTACTGCATGGATTTGTGTTTTTTAGTTGATCCATTTTTGTACATTGTGAAGACCATGAGTGTTTGATAGGGATAGAATTAGTTTATGTTGAACTGCTACAAGCTTAAAAATAAGAAACCTATGCACAAGTTAACAGATGATGCTACAACTCACCCCAAAAATCTTAACTTTGATTACATAAATTCATAACTAATTGTATGAAAAATTCATGAAAGATTCAAAGTTCAAACATGGTAGCAATAACTGAATATTTTACGTTATTTTATTTTAAGGCAAACTCAGGTCACGGGTCAGAACGGATTCAGGTCAATACGGATTAGGAGCAAAATGACTTTGAGTCAAAACGGTTTCGGGGCAAAATGAGTCCAGGTCAAAACGGGTCGTTTTTTTTAAACTATCACTTTGGTTCGGGTCGAAACAATTTAACACGAGCCTTGATTTTACGTCCACTAGAGTTCTCATCTTCAACTCCAGAACTATCATTTGTAGACATTGTAACTTGTAACGTAGCCTGACTATTATTCTTTTAAATGTCGATTGCTCTCAGGGTATTGCTTCAGTAGCAAGAGCAATGGTCATGGACAGGAAAGAAAATAAATAAATAAATGATTGGTACAATTATAAGTATGTTGATTTAAGTTGCAGCTGATCATGTACTCCACAAACCCCCTTCTTTTTATCTATAGTTTTATCAATATTATTTCCCAATAAATGCTTCTTCTGACCTGTATCTAAATCAGGAAAACGTGAACGACGGACAGCAACACGACCTGACGAAGATTTCAGCAATAGAACTTAAACAAAATTTGATTTCAATTCAAACCAATGGCGAACCAGAGACCATATCCAAAACGATTTGAAACCCGACAACAGACAATACAAAATAGAAGAATCAAATTAGCGCTCTCTAAGGGTGTTGGGGGCCATTAACCCCAATACCCATTTACTCACCAAAACTGGCCAATATAATTCTGTCACCTCAAAATTACTCATTTACTCAGATTTCATTGGAAACACCCTACTCATTTACTCACCAATTTTTTTTTTTATAAATAATCAAAAACATATTTTTTTATTAATTAAAAAGTCAAGAGACAACTAAAAATAACAAAATACAATAATAAGTTACAAATTAAAAAAAACGAAAAAATTTTGGCCTAAATTCTCTAGGCTTTGTTGATTTTTTGGATGACTCTTCCATTTTTTGTAGAGTGTAAAATTATATAGATGAGATGAAAGATATATAGATGATAGGTAAAAATATATGTGTGTGGAATATGGGTATATATAGGTAAAAAATTAGTATTTTTTTAAAGCACCCAACCCACCCCCCCACCCCCACCAACGGTTAGTAGCCCCAACCACCGAGTAAATATACTCGTTCCAAGTACTCGGGTACCCCCTACTCGGCCCAACTCGATTTGTTAGGGGCGGTGTACCCCATTTACCCGGAAGCCATTTTCCTACTCAATTGTGATCGAGTAGACCGCCCCCAACACCCTAATCGATAACTGAGTGTTTTTTTACTCTCTCTTGAGTTGGAATTTTTATTAACAAATGTCAAATTCCTTTTGGTATCAGAGCTTGAAAACAAAGCTCTATGGAAGGCTGACTTCCTTATTCAGGGTAAGGGGAAAAGGGTTTGATCAAAATCTTTTTTTTTGAACTATCAGTAGTAACGAAGCTTCTTTTTTGAATCCCCTTAGAAAAAGGACGAGTATCTAAAACCATTGCCAGAAGGGCATTTACGTTAGAGAAAACTGAGTTAAGGGATCATTCTGGTATTGCTAGATTGGTCTTAAAAGATGCTTAAATTATGACTGATCGCTTTGAAAAATCAATAAAAGACTGATACGATCATTCCCGAACCTCAAACCTTGAATTTATAAACCCTTTGAAAAACCAAAATCAAAATATCTCCGAGTTAGAAAACAATATTTCCTGTATTTTTTATAGACTATCCTTGTTTGCAAAAATCTCAATCAAAAACTTTCACAAAATAAATAGCCACCTTGAAAGCCTTGAAAAACGACTAGAAAAGTGTGAGGAAATTCAAAGAAAAACCCAGAGTGAAATTAGAAAGGACCTTCAGCAGATTTCTTCAGAAATCCACAAATCCAAACCACTCACAGAAAAACAAGTACTTTCCTTAGTAAACGAGATAGCACAGCAGCCAAAGCTCGTTGAAGAACAGGCCCTAAGACTGTCAGAAGACCTGAATAACAAAGTACAAAAGGTCGAAGAACTCTTACACGAAGTCAAGGGACTCATCACCGGATGAGCTTGGCCAACCAGAAGACCAGCATATCTTATCAAGAAGCAGTAGAAGCAACAGAAGAAATCGAAACACCAGCGCTAGGTTTCATAAGGCCATCTGATTACAAGACCGGAGCAACATCGCTAAGTTCAGCAATAATCAAGCAAAACAATACCCCCCTATATCTCTTAATAACACAAGCCCAAAAGCTTGAAGAGATAAAAGAAGAAATCGAAAAGCTCAAAAGAAACTTCACGACTCTAGAAAAAAGAGAAAGCACTCCACTGAACCTAGAAGACTCAATCGAAAGCCTCACAAAAAGGATAGATAGCCTATCATTAACAAAGAAGAACCCAGTAGGAGGAAAACAAGGGCCAATCTACGTATTCAAAGATCCTAACAAAATCTTCAAGGAGGAATACGAGAAGGAGCTCCAGCCAAAAAGAAGGATATGAGTTTTGGAAGGATGCCTAGTGTTTTGGGAAGATCGGCGACTACCCAAACACAAACTGATCTCCCCACCCAGGAAGATCAAATCAGAGGCTACAGAACAAATGCAAGAAGAATGTATAACTTGAACCAAGCCGTACGAAGCAGGTTTGGAAGAAGATATCGAAGGAATCTGGAAACAGAGCTGGACCCAGATCAGCAGCTGGAGGTTTCCAGACAAAGAAGGGCGGAGTTGGTACCGGCGGAGGTACTATACGGGAGTAATAGCCAAACAGTAAGACATCGTGTCTACCAACATTACTCAGAACAACGTATACTGTGCATAGAAGAAAATCAAACGGACCTAAGACTTTGCAACCATCAAAGTTATCAAAGTCTTACAGAATCAGGCATGCAACACATCCATTTAGGCATGTTTATGATACGAATCCTCACGATGCACAGACGGGGTGCAGGCACAACAGCCCTTATTGTCTTAAGGGATACAAGATGGGGTGATGATAGACAGATAATTGGAACAATGGAAGTAGACCTTTCGGCAGGAACTCAATTAGTCTATATGGTACCTGACATGGTACTAAGCATAGACGACTTCCATAACCACATTCAGATAGCCATACAAACACATGGCTACAGTGACTGGCAAGGGGGAGAAAGTAACCTACTGGTAACAGTAGGACTAGTGGGAAGAATCTCCAACACCAGCTATACAGGCTTCCAATATAATGTGGAAAACGTTGTAGATCACTTAGCCACTAATGGAATTACCGCAATCCCCGGAGAAAGACGAAGCATTGATGACCTTGAGGGCATGAGTTGGAACCTCAGGCCTGCACCACTCACCATGATCCGAATTCCAGCAAGGGTGGAAGTAAACCAAAGGCTAGACAGATCTACTAGTCTCAGGTTTAGGTCTTACCGAAACAACCCTCAACCTCCAAGGTTTTCCGTAGGTAGCCATGATAGAGAGATCCAAGCAAATCTATCGGAAGAAGAAGAACAATTCGTAGGGATATGTATCCAGGAAAGAGAAATACACAATCCCTGTGACATATGTTTCTGTTCGGTATGCCTAAGTGAAGCTAAAAGAGTAGAGGAAGAACCACTAAACGAGGCAAAAAGAGGGAACAAGCCAAATAAAAGCAGAAGAAGAAGCTATGAAAGATGGTCAACTTTAGGAGAACATTCAGGAAAATGGGACTATTACGTCCGGTATGACAGCCCTAAAGATACAACACCCCTTGACCAAATAGTAGCTACGGGATGGGATGAGTACGAAGATGACTCCTGGAGAGATGACCTTGAAGAAGGGACTGTTCAAATCAAGGAAGAAGACACAGAACAGTCAGACGAAGAATTCACAGAAAAGATAGAAATGATCCAGATGATCGTATCCCCTCCCCAAGAGGAAGAAGAACACTATGCTTTTCCCACAATTGAGAGCATAGAAGAAGGAGACAAAGAGGACCTGGGCTACCCAAGAGTTCGGGAGATAAAAAGAATGATAAAGGAAGCCAAGAAAGGAGGACATACGCCTCCCGCCGTTCACCAAGAACAACATATCTTCCCTAGTACATCCGAGGGGGCAAGCGGCGTTTACAACCCCCCTCCAGACCAAGTTATGGGACCCCCAGTATACCCACCGGCAAGAGGAAATGTTCCTCAAAATAGCTACAACCTGGGCTACCCAAACTATGCCAGGGAAAGTGATTTCAATGGAGATTATGGCAGATATCATAGCTCCCAGTGGACGCTGCCACCTGCACTAATAGAATCAGGGGCCATGCTCGTGTTACCAGCAGACCCAGGTCTATGGTCAGATGTTTTAGCAAGATGGGAGTCGATTACAATAAATCGACTAAATGACACCATATGGGCAAATAACAAGGCTAAACTGATGTTCGTGGAAAATCTCCTAGGAGAGAACGAGAAAAAGATGTGGCAGCAATGGCGAACAGCATTCCCAGAGGCCTATGAGGCGTTGGAAACAATGGCAGACGATCCTCAGAATATAACTTCCCAAATAAGGCAAATAACAATCATGGAAGATCCCTACCGAGGGTCAACAGAGGAACAAGATAGGGCATATAGAAGCCTTGAAAGAATTACATGTGAAGACACTAGGGATTTGTGGAAATTCCTGAATGAATTCAGGATCCTAGCAAGCAAATCTGGAAGACTATTTTTCCCAGCAACAACTGACAAATTCTTCACAAAGCTCCCCATAACTCTATCTAAGAAAATAGAAGAAGCATTCAGAAATAAGTATCCGGGACTGACTGCAGGAATACTACCTGCAATTAAGTTCACGCACACTTATATTACTGAAATGTGCACTGAAGCAGCCCTGCAAAAGGAACTTAGAGACCTATCTCTTTGTTCTTCCATACCCATACCAGGCTACTACGACAGGCAAAGGAAGAAATATGGGATAAGGAAGTCCAGGACCTATAAAGGAAAACCACATGACAAAACGCATGTAAAGGTTTTCAAAAGAAAATACAAAGAAGACAGGGGAAGGGTTAGCAAGTGCAAATGTTACATTTGCGGAAGAGAAGGACACTTTGCCAGGGACTGCAAAAGCAAAACGGGTAATATGGCTAGAAGAGCTGTAGTAGACAACCTGGACCTAAAGGAAGATTGGGACATTGTCTCAGCAGATATAAGCGACCACGACACCATATACAGCATCTCGGAAGGAGAAGGGGGCGCTACAGAAATGAACATCGGGGCAATGATAGAAGAATCACCTCTGGAAGAATACTGCTTCATGTTCCACCAAAGCCATGAAGAAATACACAAAAGAGTACAGGAAGCAGTATCCTGGAAGCCAAGGATGGAATTACCCAAAGGAAGCAAGGAGTGTGAACACAAGTGGCAGGAAAACCAGGTTACCAGCCACAGCATATGCCATTTATGCGGAATAGCAACAACAGAAATATCACGATTACACTGCCCTGAGTGCAGACTCACGGCATGTGCATTATGCGCACTCCATTACCTAAAAATAAAAATTGAGGTGAAAAAATCAAAAGGATCCGAAGTGGTTGTTCCAGATGATGAAACACAACAACCAAATTCAATCTGGAAACTACTGGCCCAAAAGGACAATGATTGGAAGCAAGCCATAAGGGATCAAGCAAAAGAAGAGGCCCTATGGCAAATAAAAGAAAAAGAGCTAAAGGCCCAAATCAATGAAAAAGATAAGAAGGCCCAAGAAGAAAGCCAAAAGTTGGCCGAAGAAAGACAATTCTTGTATAAAGATATAGATGATTTGCTAACAATTCAGCAGCAAATGAAAGACCAATGGAAGGAAGAGAAGGCTAAGCTCGAAGCCCAAAACGAACACCTTCAACAGGAAAACAAAAGGCTGAGAGAAAAACAGGAGGGATTCCAGCCATACCCACCATTAGGGCCTCATCAAATAAATACCCTGATCGAAGTGGCCATGAGGGCTGATGGAAGCGAGCAACCAAAAATAAGAAAAATTAATAACCAACTATACAATGTGGAGGTCGAATTTGACATTCCCGGTATAAGGTTATTTAAAGTGAAGGCCATCATAGACATAGGAGCAACTTCCTGCTGTATAAATAAGGTAATAGTCCCAGGGGAAGCCCTTGAAGAAATGAACAAGACAGTTTTCTTCAACGGCCTTAATTCAAGGCAACCTTCCAGCCAAAAGATAAAAGCAGGCAATTTCAGGATTGGAGGAAACAAATTTAGGATCCCTCTAATTTACGCTATGGACATGATGACGGGAGATGGCATCGACATGCTCATAGGTACCAATTTTACAAGGTCCATGAACGGGGGGTATCAGGATTGAAGGTGATGAAGTAACCCTTTACAAAAAGGTCACAAAAATAAAGACAAATCCTACAGTAGAAGTCACTGCTGCAATCCAAGAACTAGAAATCGACGAGGAGTTCTATCAAGAATTGCAGGGAACAGTAATGTTCTCAAAAGAAGATGCTGAAAACTTGAAAGAAAGGTTTATACCAATCTTAAAGGAACTAAAGCAGCAGGGCTACATTGGTGAAGAACCCTTGAAACATTGGAAAAAGAACGGAGAGACTTGTAAGCTGGATATCATAAATCCGGACATCACAATACAAGACAAACCGTTAAAACACGTAACTCCTACACTAGAAGCTTCCTTTAAGAAACACATAGAAGCACTCCTGAAGTTAAAGGTTATCAGACCAAGTAAAAGCAGGCACAGAACAATGGCAATGATTGTCAACTCTGGAACCATGATTGACCCAGTAACGGGGAAGGAAACAAAGGGAAAGGAGAGAATGGTGTTTAATTACAGAACGCTCAATGACAATACATACAAAGACCAGTATTCCCTTCCCGGAATAAACACCCAGCTAAAAAGGATCGGGAATGCAAAGATATTCTCAAAGTTTGATCTGAAGTCTGGATTTCATCAAGTTGCCATGGAAGAAGAATCCATACCCTGGACGGCCTTCTTAATCCCAGGAGGATTATACGAATGGCTTGTCATGCCATTCAGACTCAAAAATGCACCCGCCATTTTTCAGAGAAAGATGGATAAATGCTTCAAAGACACAGAAGAGTTTATCGCTGTATACATCGACGACATCCTGGTATACTCCAACAGCGAAGCAGATCATGAAAGGCATTTAAAGATTATGCTTTGTAAATGCCAAGAATACGGATTGGTCCTATCCCCAACAAAAATGAAGATAGCCGTCCCTGAAGTGGAATTCCTAGGAGCAATAATAGGAAGAAACAAGATAAAGCTGCAGCCACATATTATTAAAAAAATATGTGACTTTGATGAGGAAAAGCTAAAGACTAAAGCCGGCCTTAGATCCTTCCTTGGAATCTTAAACTACGCCAGAAACAACATTCCCAAGCTTAGTATCCTTCTGGGGCCACTATACGAGAAAACCAACCCACATGGGGACAAGAGGATGAAGCCTTCTGACTACGAGATAGTCAGAAAGATAAAAGCAAAAGTACAGCAGCTACCGGACCTTCAAATACCACCAGATGATGCATACATAACCATCGAAACAGACGGATGTATGGAAGGATGGGGAGGAATATGCAAATGGAAGAAGAAGAAAGAGGACCCAAGAAGGGAAGAAAAGATCTGTGCATACGCAAGTGGAAAGTTCAAAGTCGTCCAATCAACCATTGACGCTGAAATCAATGCGTGCATCAATTCCCTGGAAAAACTAAAAATTTACTACCTTGATAAGAAAGAAATAACCCTCAGGACAGACTGCCAAGCAATAATAAGCTTCTATAACAAAACAAACAGCAACAAAGCCTCGAGGGTTAGGTGGCTAAAGTTTTCTGACATTATCACCGGAACAGGAGTAACCATTAATATGGAACACATTGATGGTAAAAACAATGTCTTAGCCGACTCACTATCAAGAATGGTGAAACTTTGTTTTACAGGATGTACAGAACAAGAGGCAGAAGTCCTGAAGAAGGGTCTAGCAGCGATGGGGGAAATATTCGAAGAAAATGTGAAGTTAAGCAACGAGAAGAATGGCTACGAAGAAATAATCCAGATTTCCAGCTGCTGCCAAAAATTTATAGAGGACAATTCTCTTTTGAAGAACCAGGTGCTCTGTATAGACACTATCAAATCAGAGCCAACACCACCCCAATCCCCCTTGAAGAATCAAGTATCTACGCAGGAGTCGCCCAACAATACGAAAGAGAAGCCGCCAAACAAGCAGTCAGAACTATGCGACACCTCCAGGCAGTTTTGGACTTCAAAGCCCAAGTCTGTCTTGCAAAGTCCTCAGCAGATAACTATTGGGGAGACCATTGGCCCAATGTTAAAAAACAAAATCAGCAAGCCCGAAAGCTCCTATCAGAACTTGAAGCCCTATGCAACGAGTTGGGCCAAGTCCCAATCTGAGCCCAAAAACAAAAATATACCCAAGCCCTGGAGAAGATGTCCAGGAGCCAACGCATGGGATGAAGAAATCGCTAGACGACAACAACTTCATAACAGAAGCATGAAATACAATCAGGCACTATGGCTGATTGACGAAAATTGGGGACCACCATTATCCATGCCACGATATTGCAAATTATAGGAAGCATACGTAAGGGATGACGTTTTCTCTCAATAATATGGTTTGCTTAAATGGCTGACAACTTTAGGTGTGTTAGGTTGTCTGCATCAGTAATTTCAATATCTTTTCAGATATTGTCTTAAAGCATGGTAGGGTTTTGTATTATGCGGTCTATCGTCAGGGATGACGATCATGTGTATTATTGTAATGTATTATTGCGGTCTATCGTCAGGGATGACGTCTGTTGATCATTATTGATCTCAGACATATCCTTCCTATATATTTGTATGTTTTGTAAGAAGGAAGACACACTCTTCCAACCAACCAACCTTGTAACCAAAAACCTTGAAGTTTATAAACAAGTTTCCGCTGTTTAAAGTAATCTTTCTTTCTCTGAATTTTGTATTTCAGTTTTACTTTGTACTGATACAGAATTAATTTGATCCAATTTATTGGGCAAATTCCTTTTGCTAAGGAATTTGCCCAATAAATTGGATCAAATTAATTCTGTATCAGTACAAAGTAAAACTGAAATACAAAATTCAGAGAAAGAAAGATTACTTTAAACAGCGGAAACTTGTTTATAAACTTCAAGGTTTTTGGTTACAAGGTTGGTTGGTTGGAAGAGTGTGTCTTCCTTCTTACAAAACATACAAATATATAGGAAGGATATGTCTGAGATAAAAAATACAGGAAATATTGTTTTCTAACTCGGAGATATTTTGATTTTGGTTTTTCAAAGGGTTTATAAATTCAAGGTTTGAGGTTCGGGAATGATCGTACCAGTCTTTTATTGATTTTTCAAAGCGATCAGTCATAATTTAAGCATCTTTTAAGACCAATCTAGCAATACCAGAATGATCCCTTAACTCAGTTTTCTCTAACGTAAATGCCCTTCTGGCAATGGTTTTAGATACTCCTCCTTTTGCTAAGGGGATTCAAAAAAGAAGCTTCGTTACTACTGATAGTTTAAAAAAAAAAGATTTTGATCAAACCCTTTTCCCCTTACCCTGAATAAGGAAGTCAGCCTTCCATAGAGCTTTGTTTTCAAGCTCTGATACCAAAAGGAATTTGCCTAATAAATTGGATCAAATTAATTCTGTATCAGTACAAAGTAAAAGAATTATTTTTGATATTTGTAAACTATAATTGTATTTAGGGATTTTTAAATTGTAATAATTATCATTTCTCATTATTACAGGAAATACATAATTATTAATTATAAGAAGTATTTACAGATTTCTTTATTGCATCATTTTTAGTACTCAACCCCGTGTAATACACGGGTCTCTAACCTAGTGAGTTATATATAATAACTAGGTTATAAACCCCGTGTATTACACGGGTTGAATAAATGCAATGCTATATATACTTAATAAAAAATATTTACATATTACATATTTATGACATATTATATAGTTTTTTAATACAAATTTCAGAAACATCATATAGTTACTTTTCAAAAATGTTTTATAAAAATAATGAAATAAATGTTTAATTTCTAAAAATATTTTAAGAACAAACCTATATTTTTTTAAATAAAACACGTTTATAAAAACAATTATAGAAATCATTATTATTTAATAGGAGAGAGATGTGGAAAATAAAAAATCATTAAAAAACAATTAAAGAAAACTTGGGCAATTAATAGGAGAGAGAGACGGAAAAACTTGTTTCACTAAAACCTTTTATTTATCATAGACTAGTTTAGATCCCGTGTATACACACGGGTGAAAAATATCAATAAATAAAATTTTTAAATCTTTATGTGTATATTTTACACGTGTAAAAATGTATCATATACTAAGAATAGAAAACAAAACTCAAAATATGCAAAAACTAATATATAATTGAGTTTCAAAAATAAATTAAATACTATTTATTGTAATTTGTTTTCCATTTATTATATGATTGAAAATAAAAGTTAAATATTTACATTTTCAAAGTTTCATAAGGGATAATTTAAAATAAATGTGTTTTATTAGTATAATTAATATTTTCTTTAAATATATATTGTTGTTAAAAATAGGAGGTGAATTTAATAAAAAAGAGAAGCGGGAAAAAAATGACGAGAATGAATGTGAAGGCGACACGTGTCATGAAAAAACATTTATTTATTATATAGTATATAGATATAGATTTCAATTGCCTCTCATCCGCACATGGGTCAAGACTAGGCCCTGTTTGGTAGTCTCTTAGTGGTCATTAAGAGGCTACCTCTTAATAGTTCAATGGCTCTTAATGGTTAAGATGTAACCTTAAGTCTGAATGGTTAATATGTAACATCTTAATGGTAAGTTATTATAAGTTACATGGCCCCTTACCTCTTAACCATTAAAAGGCTTTGAACCATTAAGAGGTAGCCTCTTAATGACATTAAGAGGCTAACAAACAGCCCCTAACCAGTCTAGCAGCCAAGAAGAGACAGGCTTCGGCCCATCCCGGAGAAAAAAGAAGCAATGAAGCATAATCACGGCCCAACCGGCACAATATGACTCATATTATGACAACTAGAAGAAGTGTCACTATGGACGGTCGTTATAATTCAGTAGGAAGCTAACCACATTGACTCATATTATGACAATAAGAATTACGTGACATCATCACATAAACACGCACACAGATTCCACGAAATTTCCAGAGTTCCACTTTTCTTTGTAGGTCAGACGCCACATCAGTTTAGACTTTCGACCACCAACAAAAAAGGTATAAATAGTTAGGTTCAAATCATACCTTCACCAAGAAAAAGAAGAAACAGCAGCAAAATGAAATCTCAATAATGGGTTCTGTTTCGGATAATCCGGTGGTCGAACTGAACATTGTTGTTGAGCTACCTCCAAATACCGCCCCTAACACCAATGTTCACCAATCTCCGGTCATAGCAGCAGTTGCGTCTATTAAACGCCTGTTGACCGACTATTTCCCACGAGGAGAAGAAGATGTAGTGATGCGGGTACCCGTTTTGGATAATCCGATGGTCGAACTGAACATCATTGAGGAACCACCTGCAGCAACCGATAATCAGACGTCCTCTATCACCGGTGTTTACCGGTTTCTGGAGCTAGCAGCAAGCCGACCGATTGAGTCACTTGGTCGCCTGTGGACTGACTATTTCCCGCCAGGGCCATTGGGAGAAGAAGGTGTAGTGATGCAGGGACCCGTTTTGGATAATCTGGTGGTGGAACTTGAAGAACCACCTGCAGCAACCAATACTGAGCCGTCCTGTATCACCAATGCTTACTGGTTTCTGGTGAAACTACCAAATGAGTCACTTGGTTGCCTGTGGACTGACAATTTCCAGCGACGAATGTTGGAGGAAAAAATGCCGGGATCCGCTTTTAAGTTTGTTATTGTTGGCCTACTTAGCATCACAGCGATCAAATCTCAGGGGGATACTAGATTTCCATTTCACTCACACCCCCAGGCAACGACGGTCGCCATTACCAGCCTGATCATCTGTGGCTTGACTTCAGCAGCTGAATATGTCATTTCCGCTGCATGTCCTGTTCCCAACTCTGTTTATTATGCCTTTATTGCTCGCCTGGGAATGAAGTTGTGTTTGTGCATTTTGGTGGGTTCTTTGGCATCTTTGCTCTATCTTTGATATTTAAATTTCATTCATTTGGATATATGTTTTCTACCACAGGATATAGCATTTTTCATAGAATAATTACAGACTCTCTTATGAAGTGATTAGTTAGGACACAATGCTAGTAATCTTTCTTTATCTGTCTTGTATTTATTTTTCTCTTTATGTGAATTAGTTAAATGTTCTGGCTTGCATTGGGATTATATGTTGTGATTCTGGATACAAATTAACTTAACAATTCTAATCACGTCATTTGCTCCGGATGGCTTCTTTGTGGATTTTAATGGGATTTTTGACATCTTTGTTGAACAATGTTGGATATCATTTTGTTGATTTGGCATCTTAGTGACATTCTGATGACAATCTGGTGCCACCATTGTTTTAGTTGTTCTGGAACTTGTAGGAGATTTAGCTCAAATCATTTAATATGATAAGGTTGATAACTACCCTCTTTCTACTGCAAACCCTCATTCTTGTATGATCAGTATTAACTTTTGTAATGTAAGACACATTGATCATTGAGCATGCTCACAAATGCTTAACATGTGTGATGTTTTTGCTGAGATGATTGCACTCCTCAGTTGTTATTTTGTTTGTTTTATGTGACTCAGAGTAGTTATACTTATTCGAATCATGCAATTTGTTTCTTAACTGCGCAGATGCTATATTCATTGTCCTTAGCCGAATAGTGCTGAATTCAAGATCGTTTCATATCTCCATACCACATGAATATGCATGTTTCTCTGCACATCTATCTTATGTGTTCCTTTACAACATTCATGAGTAAAATCATCAATTCTTTTATTTATTTTTGTTCTCAAATTAATCTGTATTCTCTTCTGTTATTGTTCAGAACTATGGTATGGAGAAATAATAACCCACCAAGACCTCAAGACTGCCATTATCGGTCTGCTTATCCGTGGCTTGGCTTATGTAGCAGAGCGACTTTTTTTGTTAGTTAGAGAAGAGTTTATCATTTGGAAGAGTAGAATTGAGCATTTTCTGTCCATCTATGATGCTGCGTGTTGGAGATCTGTCAGATTTGGACCTCATGTTCCAATGTCAATTCCAGCTGAAGGAGGAGTTCTAATTCCTAAGGCTCCATCAAAATACTCAGATGATGATTTGAAGAAGATAGATAGATATTGATGCTAAAGCTTTTGGTATGGTTTCAATGCCTATTCCTGATGAAATGTGTCAAGGTTTATTTCAATGTTCTAGTGCTAAATAATTATGGGACTTTTGGTCACAACAGTTTGAGAGATTTACTGCTCTAATTAGTTAGTAAGCTTAAAACATGTGGTCAAACTTTGGAACATGAAGTAGTAAAAGCATATAACATATTGAATTTCATGTTAAGTTTTGCTAGTTAGTTTTATACTAAAACCCTGAAAAATGCGTTGTTAAACCCTGATTTATGAATTACTGTAAGAAACCCAAGATATCAAATATCAGCTGCTATTTGTTCTCCAATATTGACTAGAAGAATAAAGGTCAGCTGGTAAGTGGTTGACTTTTCACATGACTGAAGCGAGTTCGGTGAGTCGTTCTTCTGTTAGTTCTTAATAATGACGGTTGATCTGCCTAATTTTTTATTGATGTTCTGTCTCTTTGTAAGTTATATGTTGGATTTGATATTAATTCTAAAAATTTGTTACAAATGTCATTGCAGCTTCTGGAGTATCCATAGTTGTCAATAGCGCTTGTAGCGGGCGCTATAGCGCGCTACATAGCGATTCGATTAGTCATCGCTATCTCCATTTCTCGAGTGAATAGCGACCCAATAACGAATATTCCTTTTTTTATTTTTTTTATGTTTTTAACCAGTTTTTTACTTGATTAATATAAATAGGGTTGCTAATAACCCTAATATATGAAGATTTAGATGATTCGTGATTATAATTGCTACATATCCTACAATAGTTGAATATAAAATATTTTTAAAACTTTCTACTAGTGTATCGCTAAACGTGAAATAGCGCCCGCTATTTACCGCTACTCGCTACGTAGCGTATAGGTGGCTTGTCGCTATTTACCGCTATTCGCTATTGACAACTATGGGAGAATCTAATAATCTGTACTTATACCATTGGGGTGGTGGTCCAATGGTAGGGGCAAGCCCTCTTAACATCAAGGTCTCGGGTTCAAGTCTTGGGGAGCTCAAGAAATTTGCCTTTCAAAAAAAAAATCTGTACTTATATTTACTGGGATAATATGCAGGTAACTATGGTTAATATTCTTACTTGTTTTCAGTTTATTTTTATTTTTTTTAATTCTCTAATGATTCAACAACATACTTGCCATTGCCTCATTAGTGAGCCTGCCATTAGTTTTTATCAAATGTTCTTCCTATTATTGCAGAATATATGGATGTTTGGAAGGGGAAAGAGATCCATGGGTATGGAATTAGACACGGGTTTGAAAGAAATGGATTTATTACAAGTGGATTGACTGATGTGTATGCAAACTGTAAAATGGTGGAAGATTCGTATCGGTTATTTTGTTCACTACCTGAAAAGGACTGTGTTTCATTATGCTCTATGATTGCAGCATATGTACAGAATGGTTTATTTGATGAGGGTTTAAGATTGTTTAGGCAAATGTTAAATGCTAATATTAAACCGGTCCCAGTTTCATGTTCCTCTATTATTCCTGCTTGTGCGCATTTAACCGGTGCGCAGGGGCCGGATTGCTTCGCTATATGATCTACGCAGCCTTATCCTACAATTTGTGCAGAAGGCTGTTTCTCACGGCTTAAACCCATGACCTTAAGGTCACAAAGCAGCAACCTTACCCGTTGCTCCAAGACTCACTGTTAGTTAGTTATGAGAGACTATATATCACGGTCAATTGGGTATTTTGTGTTTTGTGGGTTTCTTGAATTTTTAATGTGGTGTTGTGTGAATATAGATCTTAGCTCTATTGGGTGTTTTGTGCTTCGTATGTTGCTTTCTTGAAATCTTGAATTATCTTCTATTACATATATTTTTTTAAATTTTGATGCAATCTAAAAGTATCAATTTTTTACAGGAAATGCCCAGACTTAGTTTAACAACCTGCAAATGCAGGCAAAGGAGATAAACATTGCTTTAATTTCAATATTGAATTGCATGATTTTAGAAGATGCTCCGTTCGATTTTGGGTTATGGAAAGAGGTTTCAATTTCTCAGTAATCATCATCACGAATTAGTTAATGTAAATCTGAAATGGGTAAAGGATACTAACAGGTGAAAGTGATGTCGGAGCAGCCTGGGTAATCATGTAATTATAGCGGCTGACCCTGGTTGTTGCCTACCAATCTACCGACTCTCCGGCCGCCGGAGATGCCAATTGGGTCTTCTCCTGGACCTTAAAGTTTCAATCCTTGTGTTGACATCACAATCAATTTCTTTCGACCGATACGTCTTTTAACTACGAAAATTACAGAAAACGCTCTTTATATTTAAAAAAATCTTGCACGTTACGTTCTTTAGACTAACGGGCGTTAAATTTCATCATTAAGTCAAGTCACGTGCCATGCACATGATGGTATTTTGGGGTTTTTACACAAAAGGATTATTCTTGTAATAAATCCAAACAGTCTCTTTCATCCCCAAATTACAAGAATAGTCCTTTTACGTGTGAAAGCCCCAAAATACATTTATGTACATGGCACGTGACCTGACTTAACGGTGAAATTTAACACCCGTTAGTCTAAAAGACGTAACGTGCAAGGTTTTTTAAACATAAAGGACGTTTTCTGTAATTTCCTTAGTTAAAGGACGTATTATGAAATTTGGGTAATACTTAAAGGACGTAATTTGGAATTTGCTCTTAATTTTATTTTACGTTCTTTATTTATAAACTAGGTTAGAATCTTATGTATTATACGGGTTGAATAAATGTAATGTTATATACTCAATAATAAAAAAATATGTTTTTAAAAACCCGTGTACTACACGGGTTGAATAAATTATAATGTAATATGTTAATACATACACTCGTCAAAATACATCTTTAAAAATGTACTTTGACGTGACAATTATAAATTCTGTTAATTTTAACTTTTAAAATATTTTTTTTCAACTAGAAATTAAATTTTTTATATAACAGATAAATGTTAATTTATATTAAATTCATTTAGTTAATGGTATAAGGGTTGAACTCGGGTTCAACTTCCAACGGGTTCACGGAAACACTGTTGCAACCTTATTCGGTTGTGGCTCAGGTAAGGTTCACGGGTTCATGAAGCGGAAGGTTTGGGAGAAAAATCTGACCGTTGCTATAGCCGTTGGGGAGAAAAATCCAGGTAAAAGGGTGATCGGACCCCATGTTCAACACCGCGGCCTCTCCCGCCTCAATCCTCCTCCTCTACCTCTGCCATCCACCTCTAAAACCGCCACCGCCACCGCAACCACTACCTGTAAATTACACAATCGAAAATTCATTTTGATGCTGTGGGGGCCGACCCAAGTGGTAGCCCAGTTCATGACCCGGTTTGCAGCAGCTCCGGCCCAGTCGAAGACCCAGGTTAAGGCCAATCGGACCTACCTTGGGAAGCAAGCTGGAATATTTATTTTAATTATTAATTTACAGTATTATTTGTTTTAGACTTGGTATTTGATTTTGTTTCCTTTTTCCTAGTTTATTGCCTAAATTATGGGCTAGGTTTAGGTTTTAAATAATTCTCTGTTTTGGTTGAAAACTCGGTTTTTTTATTATTGATTATTTTTAAGAACACCTTTGAGGTTTTTTTGAACCATTCGGTTTGATTACAACTTTTGATTAAATCATTGTTTTTGAGCCATTTGATTACTTCCGAAACTGCATCAGTTGGTATCAGAGCTTTGGTTTGTTCAAATGGCTTGTGAGAAGGATTATCATCTGAACTACAGATTCGCCGGACGAGGTAGTGGTCGAGATGTGGTCGGATCACAAGGTTGCAAGTTTCAGGAAACCGACTCAGAGGTTTTCATCCGGGATGAGAGTTTTGGGAAGGAGGAGTATCTTAGAGGTTGTAGTAATATCTATCCATCACTTCCTTGTTTCGATGACTATGGAGATGAGGAGGTGAACAAAGAAGAGTATACATGGGTTATGAGAGCCTTAAACGAGGTCGTTGTTCAAGAGGTCGAATCGGTACAGCGAAGTGATATTGGATCTGGGTCTGGTTGGGATCCATCGTATGGCACCATGGGTCTTGATGAAAAATCATGTAATCAAGAGTTATCAGGAGATGCTCATATGTTTTCTAGTATTTTTTATGAACTCTTAATGGGACACATGGTGGTTATAGATGGTCCATCAGTGGTGTATGATGGTAGCACAGTTCAACTTGGTGACCAAGATGTTACTTTGGAAGAGAAGAAGACAAACCCTCTTTCTAAAATTGAGGAGGCTCTAAGTGGGTCCCCAAAAGATGGATTGGCAATACACAATAAACGCCACAATAATTGCGGAAATATTCCCTTCGACCCAGGTGACTTTGGTTCGAAGCAAAACTCGAGGACGAGTTTTTTTCAAGAAGGAGAGAATGATGCAGTGGGGGTCGGCCCGAGTGGTAGCCCAGTTCATGACCCGGTTTGCAGCAGCTCCGGCGAAGACCCGGGTTAAGGCCAATCGGACCTAACTTGGGAAGCAAGCTGGAATATTTATTTTAATTATTAATTTACAGTATTATTTGTTTTAGACTTGGTATTTGATTTTGTTTCCTTTTTCATGGTTTATTGCCTAAATTATATGTTAGGTTTAGTCTTTAAATAATTCTCTGTTTTGGTTGAAAACTCGGTTTTTGGATTATTGATTATTTTTTAGAACACCTTTGAGGTTTCTTTAAACCATTCGGTTTGATTACAACTTTTGATTGAATCATTGTTTTTTAGCCATTTGATTGCTTTCGAAACTGTATCACATTTGTTCTATCATCATCTACCTCGCTCATGCTCATGTAGACTTCCGATTGAGCCATTTTTACACTTCTCTGTTGTTATTTGTTCATGAGAGAAAGTAATGGTGTATAGAAAGTAAAAAAGGGGAAAGTAAATGGTGATTTTTTAATAACTTTTATATTTAATGTATTTTATTTAGTTAATGAAATTATGTTTTTAAATTTTATTTAAAAAAAATGTTAGCGTAGTTTAGGGTCTTCTTTCCTTGGGTTTAGGGTAAAAATAACGTGCCATGACATAACGTATTGAAGTGATAGAGTTTGATCATTTTAAGAACATTAAGTGATCATTTGGTGATTGTTAGCCTCAAAAGGTGACATAGTCCATCTGTTTGGAAAAAGATGGTGCACTTTAGACTTTGACTTTTGAAGTCAAATGAACTAGTGTTCTTATTTCCAACTTCATTAGGTTGTGACACAAGTTTATAACATGTGATTCTAATTTGTATTCCTTTATCTGTTTTAAAATTCAATTTAGTTATCAAAGAAAACCTAACATGTGTAGAATGTAACTATTTGTATATTTTCCATCATTGCAAAGGAATTTCATGGATAAACTTTTTTACTAGCAGATGGGTTGGATAAAACGTATAGCTAAATTGGTTGGATTGTTGTCCCGAACATGACCATATATTTATTCATGTCAAAGCATCAACTCTAACCCAGACACACTTAAAATTGTGTAACTCAATCATGACCCGTTTGACCCATTTATTTAAAGAGTCAAACGGTTGGTGGGTTAACTGGTCGATGGGTCAGTCTTTTAATGGGTAAGCACGACACCCAGATTAATATTGAAAACAGCAGCAAAAAGTAAAACAGTTGAGCATTTTGAGTTATTCTTTGTTTTGCAATGTCAACTTACACTTGTATTTTGTTATTTTAGGTATTGTGTGACAATGCATAATGATATGAAAGTGTGACAAAGCATGTTGTAAAAGAGCCTAAATCAGTCAATAAAAACCAGGTTAATTTAATTATTGTTTTCATGTATTCTTTAGCAACCAGGTTAAATAAAGATTAGTCTTGGGGCCATTTGGTGCAATGGTAGCCCCAACCCAAGACTTCCCATAGTGGAGGTTTTGGGTTCGAATCCTGACAACAGCAAAAAAGGGGTCTGTGTCAGGTCAGGGGGTTTACTCAGTTGAGGGTTCCTTTTGTGGTGGGCTGCCCTAGATGTTCTAAGTGTTGCCCCGAAAAAACTCAATTATCATAAAATATCTAGCGTTTAAAAAAAAAGTTACTTGAAAAAGCATAGACTAATTTCAACTTTATAAAAACCACTTGAAAGGATTGGAAGCCGGAAAGTATTGAATAAGTGTGTGTAGTTGGACTTGGATAAGGAGTAAATGAAAAGTCTCTAGTCTCCACATTTTAGCTTTTAAGAGGGAATTTTTCGATTAAAACACTCAAACTTATAATGAGGTTAATCCATTTATTAAACATGTCAAATGGATCGTCTCGTGTATTAACCAGGTCAACCAGAACACAACTTGTTCATTAAATGGATCAACCTAACATAACCCATTTAATAAATATGTAATATTGGTCGGTCCATAATTTGATTATTTTCATGTCGTGTCAGGAATTGTCGTCCCTAATTATTCGTTTTATAAGAGCTTTCTCAGCCCGTCCTTTATATTCCGTATCCTTATCCTTATAATTACACCAAAAAACACTATTTTTTCTACCTTTTATCTCTACTTTTCTCTCTCCTTATTATTATCCTTATAATTATACTAAAAACCACTACTTTTATCTTTATATTTACAAAACCCTTATATCTTTTCTCTCTCCTCCACTTTAAACCACTTTTTAAGGCGAAGGGGTATACCCATTTGATTATGGTGTGATGTGATAATAAAGTGCACGCCACGTGGCGCCACGTCAGATTCTGGAAAAATCACACCATAATCACATGGCAAGGGGTATACCCATGTGATTGTGGTGGTGTGATAATTTAATGTTTATTTTTGAATTTTTATTTAAATAAAATAAAACATAATATTTAAATAAAATAAAACATAATATTCATTAATAATAAAAAAAATTACATTAATAATAAAATAAATTACATTACTAATGATTTGATTTTTCATAAATATACTCAATCAAGTCCGCCTTTAGTGCGTTATGAATTTCTCGATTGCGTATTTCTTGACGGTTTACTCGCTTTTGATCTTCGTCAATTTCTTCGTACATAACCTCCTCCTCATTTGGGTTGTATTGACAAATTGTCGCTCCTTGATCCTCTAAAATCATATTATGCAAAATCACACAAGCATACATAATGTTCCGGATTTTGATTTGAGACCAAGATCGAGCCGGCCTTTCTATTATATGCCACTTATTCTTTAATAGACCGAACGCTCGTTCAATATCTTTTCTTGCCGCCTCATGAGTCTTTTTATAATTATTACGTTTAATACCTTCTGGACACGTAAGAGACTTGACAATTGTTGCATATTCCGGATATATTCCATCGGCTAGATAATACCCTCGCTTGTAATGCGATCCTCTAAGTTCAAACGATGAGTATGGTGCGGTTCCGTTAATCATATCGTCGAATATAGGCGATTGATTAAGAACGTTAATGTCATTGTTCGCACCGGCAACGCCAAAAAATGCATGCCAAAACCATAGATCATTTGAAGCCACGGCTTCAAGCATAATACTTGGCCGAGGATGATCGTCGCGTGCAAACTGACCTCGCCATGCATTTGGGCAATTTCTCCAATCCCAATGCGTGCAATCGATGCTACCAAGCATGCCGACAAAGCCGTGTTTAGCTTCATGAAAAGCATATAACTGTTGAATGTCGCTAGCCGACGGTTTACGTAAATATTTTTGACCGTACAATAAAATTATAGATTTAGAAAACTTGTAAATACATGACCTGATCGTTTGTTCTGACATCTTCAAGTAATCATCAAACGAATCACTAGCGGTACCATATGCCATTTGACGAATCGCGGCCGTACACTTTTGAAAGGAGGTGAAGCCAACCCGACCTCTTGCATCAACACGTTGACGAAACCAAGGCACGTCTATCTCGATATCAGTATTAATTTTTAAAAATAATCTCCGACTCATTCGAAACCGTGTATTAAATTGCTCATCACCGTATAAACAACCTTCGTCAAAGTAATCTTTGAGTAAAAGTGTGTTAGCCGCCGCCCGGTCACAGTTGAGACGTGCGCTTCGTTTTAATGGTCTTGAGGACGATTCCGCCTCTTCCCACCACCTAACCGCCGCCGATGCCATAGCTCCGAACGTCATTACCCGGGCTTCCTCGCTTGATGATGAAGACATTTTATAAGTTTTTTTGTAGTATAGAGAAGATGAGATAAAATGGTTAAAAGTATGAATATTATGGTATATAAATTGGGTATTTATAGTGAGTATAATTTAATATTAATAATTATTATTATTTATTTAATATTTATTATTTTTCAACGGTAAAATTACCGTTCAACGTTCAAAATCAAGCAAAAACTGGCGTGAAATAAATCACGTCCTTGGATCACTGCGTGATTCAAAAAACAAGGGGGCGGTGTTTCGCTTGGATCACGGCGTGATTAGTAGCGCCAGGTAGGATCACGGTGTTTTTGTGGCATGTATACCGGTTCCCCTAAAATATACAAACTCACTCACATAATTATACCAAACAGGTTGTGAATGCTCTAAGCTACCCTTGAATTAGGGGTGATAAACGGGTAATGGGTATATATATTTTTTTAAGCGAAAGATTCACATAATAGTAACCAAGTTTTCTATCTGTTTCATTTTAGTCACTTAACTTTTTTGTCTCATTTTAGTCACTCAAGTTTCATTTGTTCTAGTTTTGCGTAATTACGAGGTTAACATGCTATTTTTTTTTTTAATTTTATGGATGTGATGAAAATGTTGGTTTACTATTTTTTTGTTTCATTTTTACTATATCCACATAATGAAGTCCAAAGAAAAGTCACTCACAACATGGTAATTGTGCAAGATTGGAACATTAATCAAACCTGAGTGACTAAAATAAGATAAAGAAAGTTTGAGTAGCTAAAATAAAATAGATGAAAAATTTGGTTAATATTATGTAAAGTTATCATTTTTAAATCACACATCAATTGATTGAAATAATTAATAGAAATCAGAGGATGTTTAGTAAAAGCTTTTAAAACATGTTTTGAAGTCAAAAATGTTTCGGTGTAGTGTTTGTGGTAAGGCCCGAAGTCCCAAGGGACCCGGGTTCGATCATGAAGGTTTTATCCATGCCGATCCAGGGTTCGAGCCTCGGCTCTCCCTTAAGCCAGGAAGATGCCGTATTGGGTGAGGTTTTTTCTTGAAAGCTCTCCAACTCTGATACCAAATGAGCCCGGATAAGACAACATATTGTCCGGAGTTTGACGAGACTCTCTCATGTGACGGGTGCGACGTCGCATGTTCGCATTTAAAAAAATATGTTTTGAAGGTTTTTCTTTCAACTGCACGGTCCACACTCTGTGGTTCCACGAGCTCTCTCTAGCCGCCGGTTTCATTTCGATTCTCTCCGGTTCAAAGCTGCTATCACCGTAGGTTGTTCTGATTTCAAGTTCTTTCTTGTTCTTCTCTGCTCAAATCATTATATGTTTGATGTGGGAAATCCTTTGTGTTTCAATTGGGTATTTTGGGTTTCTTGAAATCTTGAGTTTTGTTTTCAGTAATCCTGCTGACATCAATTGGGTGTTTTTATGTTGTTTTGTTGAAATCTTGAATTTTGAATGAATTAGGGCTGATATTTATGTATATCTGAAATAATGTTTAATTTGTTGGTCGGGCATATGCAATCTTTTTAAAACTGGTGATCTCATATCAGAATTATACAGCTTAATGATTTCATATGATTATATCAGTGTTCTTGAATCTTCTGTTGCCAACTATTACCCATATTTATTTGAATTTTGATTTAATCTAAAAGTATGAATTATTACAGGAAATGGCCCGGGTTAGTTTAACAATCTGCAAATATGGAATTGCATGATTTTAGAAGATGTTCCGTTCGATTTTGGGTTATGGAATGAACTTTTGTTTTCTCAGCAACCACCATCGTGAATTAGGGTTTAGACATAACCAAAGATACAGTTTAGTTAATGTAAAACTGAAATGGGTAAAGGATAAAGTACTAGATACTGTTGTAACTGGTGAAAGAGAGCTCAGAGCCGCTTGGGTAATCGTGTCAATCATAGCGGCTGACCCTGGCGGCTGCCTCCCCGTCTACCGCTTCTCGGGCCGCCGGAGAGGCCAATTGGGTCTTCCCCAAGATCTTAAAGTTTCAACCTTTATGAGAAAATACCCAAATATTTTTGATGAATTTCATGTTCCTGATAGTGGTGGCACTCTTGTTCCATGGTTTAGGTTGACCCCAGATGCTAAAACACTAAATCAAGAAGCGGTTCGAGTATTTCAAGAAAATCAGAAAGATTTTCTTGATAGGGTTTGTAAGCTTCTTATGCTCACTAGAGACATGATTCTTCCAATAGCAACAATAGATCAGTTAAAATGGGATTTGGGTTTGCCTTATGATTTTGTTGAATCTTTCATCCCAAACTACAAAGATGTTTTCTCTTTAATTCGCCTTTCTGATGACCGTGTTGCTTTAAAGCTTCTATCTTGGAAGAAAGAGCTTGCTGTGTCTCAACTAGAAACGAATGCGATTTTGCAACAAATGGAAGAAGATGTTAGAACTGGTAGGTTGGGTTTTCGTGTTGGATTTCCAAGGGGATTTGGGTTAAAGAGGAAATCGATCGAGTGGTTAGAGGAATGGCAAAGGCTCCTGTATACTTCCCCATACACTGATTCAAGTCATTTGGATTCAAGAACCGATGTTTCTGAAAAAAGAATTGTGGGTGTGTTTCATGAGCTTTTGCACCTTACCCTTGAAAAGAAAACCGAACGCCAAAATGTTAGCAATCTTAGAAAACCTTTAAATCTTCCTCAAAAGTTCACCAAGGTTTTTGAACGTCATCCGGGCATTTTCTACATTTCCAAGAAGAACAACACACAAACGGTTGTCCTTCGGGAAGCTTATGATCGTGGTCGACTTGTTCACAAACACCCTGTTTCTGAAATCAGGAATAAGTTTGCATGCTTGATGAAGGAAGGGTTTTTAGGTAGGAGCCGAGGGTTATATAAGAAACACAATGCTGCAAATTATGGTGAAAACAACGAGTTATATCAAGTTTCTGAGGCTGAATCATGTGAAAATGGAACTGAATCTGAAGAGGAATCCGAGGGTCATATGTTTACGGACTATTTATCTGATGAATCCGCTCATCTTATCCAGCTGTTAAGCGATTAGCAATCTGTTGATTGCTTATACTGTAAGTTATGTTGAAGTGTTAAGTGAATTATATGAGGCATAATGGTTGATTTTGTACATGTAACCATGGTTTTAATAATAACCATCTATGGCCTATTCCTCTTTTTGTTTGCATAACTGTTCCATCCAAGACTGACTAGCATATCAAATCAGTTGCAAAACCAAAGGATATGAATGATATCACTATGCCATACAATGTAGCATCTTTGTTTTTTTCAATTACACTTGAGAATCCAGGACACTAATCCTTATGAGTGAGTATTAGCCCAAAATGCATTGATGAGTATTTACTCCAATCTTAATTTTGTTTTATTGTCGTCAAGATCATGTTTAGATGCGTTCGCTGCAAGTGTTGAATGTTTTGTTACATTTTTTTCTCATGCCCATCACACATTGTCAACTTCAACCAAGGAAGATTCATGAGTAGAAGCAGATTTGGTTTAGATAATCAGGGCAAATACATCAGAATCATTGAACTTAATTACCGCAAAACTGTTACTTGTTTCTGTAAGAGTTCAAGAAATTTAGTGAACTCGAGAAAAGTTGGCACTACCCGTTTGATTCACGGAATTCGTAGGAATTGGGATTAACTCTATTCTTTGGCGTGTTTGGTTGGAAAAGGGGCGGAATTGGATTCGAGATTCATTCCTTCAAATACCTCAATCATAAGAATTTTACTTTCTTATACCACGTGGAAATTTAGTGAACTCGTTAAAAATGATACTTCTGGGATTTTATTCACATAGTTCATAGAAATTGGAATTGATTTTATTCATTAGAATGTTTGGTTTGAATAGGAATGACTTTTGATTCCTCAATCATAAAAATCTAACATTCTTTCATATACCTAGTGGAGTCTTAAAGCATCCCAATGAAATTGATAAAAAAGATTATCAAAAGCCTTCATAAAATAAATCCTTATGGGCGTTTGTTTTGTCGAATTTCTCTAATATTCAATAAAACTGGAATTTAAATTCTACTTTTTACTTGTTTGGCTCATATAATTCTTTGGAATTTCAATTCAAAATATAACATGTATGGTTAGAATGAAGATAGTTGGAATGAGAATGAATTCAATATTTTCCTCAAATAGTGAAAAAATTCAAACAAAGAAATTGGAATCTCCCATTCCCTTACCACCATTGTTGTCGCTGCGGTCACCACCTTATCAATCGAGTGTAACGTGAATGTATATTGTATCAAGTAGTTAATTTGGCTTGTTTGTGGGTTTCTTGAAATCTTCTTAGTTAAGACTTTTTTGTGACACATAATATGTATACGGGGGAGGATCAAATAAGAGGTTGTTTTCGGCTAAGAACTCTAAGAAGTGACAAAAACATTAAGAAACGATATCAAACGAACTCGGATTGAGCTCATTCCAGCGGCGTTGGAACCGTATCGTCGAACTCTACCATCTTAGCTTTTAGGGTTTAGATCTTAGCGTTGAATTTTAGGATTTTAGCCTTAGGTTTTAGCCTTAGGGTTTAGATTTTAGGGTTTAGGTTTTTTTTGGGGGGGTGGGGGTTTAGGTTTTTGGGGGTGGGTTTAGGTTTTGGGGGGGGGTGGGGTGGGGGGATTTAGGTTTTTGGGGGGTGGGGGTGGTGGTTTTAGGCTTTTCGGGGTGGGGTTGGAGGGAGGGTTTAAGTTTTTGGGGGTGCGGGTGGAGGGGGGTTTAGGTTTTTGGGTCCGGATTAGAGTTCGATGAGACGGTTCCAACGCCGCTCGAATGAGCTCAATCGGAGTTCGTTTGACCCACTTCTTAGCGTTTCTTAGCGAAAAACCACTTCTTAACGGAACCTTCCCCTATGTATACGTATGCCCCTAGAAATATTGTTTGACATGGACATGATTACTGTTCGAAAAATGTTAAGCTATTGATACAATTTTTTACGGTTGTTTTATATTATCCAAATTTCAATTCACGTGTAGATCATCAAAAATTTGTTTACTAGAAAAATTACGTGTTTTCATGGAAAGAACTTGCTACCTTATAGAGGAAAGAGAACCACAATTAAAGCAGTAAGTAAGAGTTTTTAACATAGTTTATTTTGGTTCTCTAACCTACTTGTGTCTTCATATTGAACACTTAAAACTGACCACTTTGGTTTCTAATTCATATTGAAAGCTCCAATATAAATACATTTATATGTAAATAAACATAATTGATGTCTTGGTAGTTAAATGTTATGCTACACAACTAAAAGATTAAGAGTTCAAATCCTACAAGATATAAGTTGTGGTGTATTTATTATAAAAAAATCTAGGTGTTGCTATAAAAAAAATATAAATAAACATAACAAGGAGGAAGCAGTAACCAGTAAGTATACTAAAAAAAACCCTAAATCAACGAACCGTCGTAATACTCTTGTACCATTTGCATAAAGACTGGTATGATGACACTGTAGCCACCAACCATCCAAAATAAAGGTTATATAATGTAATCAAAGTTACATTATCATAAACCAATATCATTTTTCCATGATTTTAAGCATAAACATAAATTAATAATATCAAGAAACAACAAAAAACATAATAGCTCAGTGGCATCTTGTTGGTGGGGTAAGGCTCAGTGACCATAAGGTCCTGTGTTCCAATCTCACAATAGGGTTTTTTCAAAAAAATTAAGTTTCCTCCTGAATTAATAACTTGATATTGAAAAATGATCAGGTGTTACTACCAATGAAACGATGATAATTCGGTGGTCAATGAGTGATCCAAATTACTCTTGCAAAAAAAAAAACAATAGTATCAAGAAACAAAATCAAAAGTCGCACTGTCCAAATCCTTCTTATCCCCACTTTCACTTGCAACAAAAATATTTCCCCTAAAAATCCGTCGTCTGCTTCACTTCTTCCGTTCTTCTCACAGATCTTATCGAATCTGTAACCCCCAAAACTCATCTTCCCCTTGATTTCCTCTTCTTAGATTCATCCCTCTCGATCTGATTTCAAAACCTCTTCATTCCTCCATCAGTAAATAACCTCAATCGATGTTTTCGATGCATCATCACCGTCGATGAGTTCTAGATCAGTTATTCGAGGAAAACAGTATCTGAATTAGGGTTTTTTGGCACAGGTTTTCTGTTTTATCAATGGTGTAGGTTCTAGGGTTTTGATTATTCGATTTTGAGGGATCTGAGTGCATGTTTTTGAAGTGATTGAATAGTTGTTAGGGTTTGTTTGATTGGGATTTCATCATGGATCATGTGATTGGTGGGAAGTTCAAACTTGGTAGGAAGATTGGTAGTGGATCTTTTGGAGAGCTTTATTTGGGTAAGTTTTGCCTTTCCTCAGCTTGTTTTTTATGGTTTTGATGCATTTGTGATTGGTTTATTGTTGTTTATTTACAGGAGTGAATCTTCAAAGTAAAGAAGAAGTTGCTGTCAAATTGGTTTGTGTTTAGGGTTTTATATTACAGTTTGTGGTTTGATATGATTGTTATTTTATATACTGAACTGTGTTTGTTTACTTAAAGTGGCAAGTAAGTTTTGCTATTTAAGTTTCTAGTGTCTTGTTTTGCATATTACTATTTATGTTCTTAGTCATTGCAAATCTAAAATGAGCCATACTGTGTTTGCTAGGTGCGGCATTTGCCCTTCAAATTGTAGACAACAAAGTTTTAAAATTTAATCAAATCAAAATATACTAAATTAGTATCTTAACAATATAAGCTGCACACAACAAAGTGAATGAATTAAAAACACTTGATATATAAAGACAATCATTTCAAAAGTCAACCAATTCACCGAAGAGTGAGCAACTAGCAATAAAATTTGTGGCTAAAGTTTAACCAAATATAAGAATGATTAACATAAATTTAACTGTAAAGGGAAGAGTAAAGATAAATAAGTTAATAGCTAAAGTAAACGATAGCAGTTACATTCAGCTGTTGGTACTAAATTCAAAATTAATTTGATTTTACAGTTAGAGGTACTGAAATAAGCCAGCAGATTAGTCAGCTAAAATAAATTTCATTTTTTTTTCTGTGTGGCCTAATTGTTAGAGGTACTGAAATAAGCCAGCAGATTAGTCAGCTAAAATAAATTTCATTTTTTTTTCTGTGTGGCCTAATTGTATTTGTTCCCAGGAACCTGTTAAGACCAAGCACCCACAGCTTCACTATGAGGCCAAATTGTACATGCTTCTCCAAGGAGGAAGTGAGTTTCATGTTTTTCCTTCTTTTTTTATTCTATATATTTTTTTTATATCATGAAACTTACCATACACTCTTTTTAACCTTACACAGCTGGTGTTCCCCACCTTAAATGGATTGGAGTTGAAGGAGAATATAATGCTATGGTTATCGATCTTCTTGGACCAAGCTTGGAAGATCTATTTAATTATTGTAACCGCAAATTCACTTTGAAAACAGTTTTAATGCTTGCAGATCAGATGGTAAGTGTCACACCTTGTGTAATGAGATTAATTGAGCATATTGTATCAACACTTGCACCTTTTTTGTTGCTTTATGCAGATAAATAGAGTTGAATATATGCATTCAAGAGGTTTTCTTCACCGTGATATAAAACCAGACAACTTTTTGATGGGCTTAGGACGAAAGGCAAATCAGGTATTCTCTTTTAGAAGTTATGATCTCTGTAATGCAATCTTCATTGCGATGCTAAAGTTCAATATTTTGGTTTCAAACTTATTTAATTTAATCTTTGGATTATTTATTTATTTTCATTATGGAAAAAAGGTTTTCTGTGATGTGTACGAACTCAATTGCATCTTAATGAGAGTAAAAAGGTTTTCTGTGATGTGTATGAACTCAGTTGCATCTTAATGAGAGCATAAAGGTTTTCTGTGATGTGTACGGACTCAATTGCATCTTAATGAGTTAATCTATGTAATTAACTTTCATCCTAACGTGGGTTCTGCTATGTTAATCTGCTTCTTTTTTGTTTGAGAGATGCTGATCATTAACATATTTCTGTTTATTTTTATTTTAAAACAGGTTTACATTATAGATTATGGTCTTGCAAAAAAGTATAGGGATGCCCAGACGCACAAGCATATACCATACAGGTATCGGAATCGATTATGCCAAAACTTGAGTGAAATGTTATTGTTTTTTTATATCTTACGTGCTGTTTGGTATCACGACTGATATGTTCTTGAGCAATCTGACAAGTTTGTTGTTGCATAGAATTTGATTACTTATGACAGTATTCTTGCAATTTTCGTTTCAGGGAAAACAAAAATCTCACTGGTACTGCTCGTTATGCCAGTGTCAATACCCACCTTGGTGTTGGTAAGTAACCTGGCTCGTCGGGAATATCTGTATTTCATTATGAAATCTTTTCTATGATAATTCCCAAGAGCTCAAATTATTTGTAACGTCTCTGATTTTGGATTAAACAAGAATAAAGTATCCTTTTAAATTTTTTTCATTTATGCCATTATCTCCTAGTATATCACTTGAATAATCATGACTTTTGTTTATTATCAATTGTAGAGCAAAGTAGGAGGGATGATCTGGAGTCGCTTGGTTTTGTGCTCATGTATTTCTTGAGAGTAAGGTTGAATATCTTATGTATCCTAACTTTATTCAATTGTTTTTTTTTGTACTTTCTAAAATTTTCCATTCTAACTTTGTTCTTATATTGTGGTTGTAGCCTTCCTTGGCAGGGGCTGAAAGCCGGCACTAAGAAGCAAAAGTATGATAAAATTAGTGAAAAGAAGATGCTTACTCCTATAGAGGTATTCTTAAGATCAGACATATTTTAAGCAGTTCTTTATTATAATTAAGTGACATGATTTTTTAAAAGTGTTTATTTCAACCTCTTAATAAAATGACTTCTAAATGAACAAAATCTACAGGTGCTATGCAAGTCTTATCCAACTGAATTCACATCGTATTTTCATTATTGTCGTTCATTGCGGTTTGATGACAAACCAGATTATTCATACCTGAAGAGACTTTTCCGGGACCTTTTCATTCGAGAAGGTGAATGTCTAAATTTTATATATTAATTTTTTTTTTCCATCTTTATATATATATAATGTCATACTTTATTCTTATCTTTTATTTCCATTGAAATAGACGTGTGTGTTGTGTTTGTGTTTTAGGTTATCAGTTTGACTATGTTTTTGACTGGACTGTTTTGAAGTATCCTCAAGTTGGTTCAGGTTCCAGTTCTAGAGGGCGGGTACGTATTTCTTCTACTCTTTTATTCTTTTTTTTTACTTTAATTTTTTTTAAGGACTTGATTCCTGTAATTGTAAACCTAAACCTCTACTACAAATCAGACAGTTGGCAAATTACCGCTGAATCCTGGGCCTTCAGCAGAAAGAGTGGAAAAAACACCAGGTATGTTTTTCTGTTTATTCTGTACTCTACTTTCTATGTGCGTATGTAGGAATGTGTGCATAGATGTATACCATCTCAAGCTTCTTTATGATATGTTTTGAATGATGGATGGAAGTGTTTGTAATTTTGTATATTTGTGAAATATTGACATTTGTGTGCTTGCTGAATTTTGAGAAAATGCAATAAAGTAGGTTGGAAAATTTGGTGATAATTTATATTTTTAATTTAAATGTTATAGTGAGACCAGAGGTTAGAGATAGATTCTCAGGCACAGTGGAGTCGTTTGCTAGGCGTACTGGTTTGCATGGTGATTACTTAAGACACAAATCTTCAGAACACACAACACCGTCTAAAGAAGTGGTGAGTCGTTTTAATTCACAATTTTCTCTGATGGCAAATCGTACATATTTTGGTAAAATGAATATAGGTGCTCATTTGTAAATTCCGTACGTTCCACATGCTAATACTCACAATCAAAATACTAGAGTTTGCTAGATGGGTCATGGTGGGTTGGGAACTTGGGCGTATAACTGGTCATTTTAAATACGTGTCGACTCAACATGTATGTGCTTTAGATTTTTTAACCATAATTTTATGTGTTAATTATGATTACAATTTACAAAAACAATATTTTACAATAATAATCTTAATCTTTGAATAAAACAATTTAAGAGGGTGTGTGCATCAAAAAATCAACTTTGTGCAACTTTTGACCCGCTGGACCCATTTGAATCATTTTCTTTAGCTTTTTATATTTCTTTGACTTGTTTGAGATATCCATTAATAAGTGAATTGGTGGGAGTTCCTACCTCTGGTATCCCTTGCATTATCTTTGTCCATTTTTGATCAAATTTATCTATATAAATATAAATGGTGAACTTTGAACAAGAGAACTGGGAGAAACAAAAATGATGTAAATTTTCTAAACCGCAACCCAAGTTTTTTGACTTGTTTGTGATAAAACGCAACTGAAGTCGATTCATAATCATATTTTTTTTTAACAACAAATCTACCATACTTCTCTTAAATTACACCAAATAATTCACCCCATGCCTAGGTTTGAACCTAGGACCTCCCATCTGAGAGGCAAGACCCTCTATCAAGTGTTAGGTTATTTTTAATGTGTTTGTTCGGGTTTTGGCTGCCTTGGGGTAATGTCCGGGGTTGCCTTATCTCTTGTTTGTAATTTGTTACTGGATGAATAAAAGTTTACCAGGGCACTGCCCTTTCCTAAAAAAAAAAAAAAAAAAAAAAGAGCCTCTATCAAGTAGTGGGCTAGTCCCACATTGGCTCATAATCATATTTGACTCGGTAAATTTTCATGAAAAGATTAAAGTAAATAGGCCAAAAAGTGCTTGCAGGTCAACCCAATCCAACCCTTAATAAAAAATAGTTTGAACT
The DNA here is from genome assembly GCA_023525975.1 of Smallanthus sonchifolius. Classification (NCBI taxonomy): domain Eukaryota; kingdom Viridiplantae; phylum Streptophyta; class Magnoliopsida; order Asterales; family Asteraceae; genus Smallanthus; species Smallanthus sonchifolius. The sequence goes on from CM042042.1 coordinate 3,200,434, forward strand.
CACTCATTTTGACCATCTATAATGCCTTGTTTCTATGGGCTTTTATAAGACCCTTTGATGGTGGTTTCCTATCCATCTCTTATGCATGAATTTACTATTATATTTGTATATTCAGCATGGTGACTCAGATAGAGCTCGCATCACACGCACCGGCAGTACTTCGAAAAGAGCAGTCATATCAAGCAGCAGACCAAGCTCATCTGGTGAGCCCAGTGAAAGTCGGTCCAATCGGCTAGGTTCAGGCAGCGGTCGCATATCAACCACCCTAAGGCTCCACTCTCAACCCGGGTTTGAGTCCAAGTCATCATCTTTCACACGGGCTGTACCCTCATCAAGAGGTGGTCGTGATGACGCCCTAAGAAGCTTTGAACTGCTAACTATTGGTAAGAGGAAGTAAGACGGCGGTTTTCGTTGTGGGACCCATCTGAATAACCATTTTATCTCGCTTGCAACAAAACCTTAAAAGATTCATCCTTGATCTTGTAGCCTTGAAGAAAGAGATTGTATCTCACTTCAGGGTGGATGTTCATATGCTCTTGTCAAAATGTTTATGTTGAAGAATCAATGAACTGGATTTGGCTTCTTATTTTCTTGTATTTATGTCAGATCGCTTGTATTTTATGAATTAAATTGAAAATATGGACATCCTCTTTTTGTGTGTTGGATATCTTATGAATCTGTATCTATATCTATACTCTATGATAAATAAAGGTTTCACAATGCCATGTGTCGCCTTCATATTCATTTTTATAATTTTTTTCTCGCCTCTTTCTCTTAATAAATACACTTCTATATTTTCAATAAAAAAATATTTTTAACAAATTATTAATTATATAAATAAAACCCATTTATTTTATTTTACATATTTTCTCTTCTTAAGGCTTTTAATAACATATATACCCAACCATAAAAATCAATTACATATTTACCCAATCCTTATACAATTACCTATTTACCCTTTTATGTTTTAAAACCTAATAATGATATATTTTGGAAGAGATATATGTAAATATTATTTTAATTGGTTCATTAAGGGTAAAATAGTAGTTTAATAAGATTTTAAATGAATTGGGTAAATATGTAATATATATATATATATTTTAGGAAGTGGAAATAAGTAATTAAATTTAGGGGTTAAGTAAATATGTAATAAATGAAGTTAGGAAGGGATATATGTAAAATGACCCTATATTTTTTCAACATAAACATTTTGACAAGAGAAATGTAATTACCTATGTTTTCAATCAAATAGTAATTGAAAGTAAAATTACATTGAATATTATTTAATGTATTTTTGAAACTCAGTTATATATATATATATATATATATATATATATATATATATTTTTACATTTTTTTGATTTTATTTTCTATTGTTAGTATATGTAATACATTTTTCCACCTAAAAATATATATATATGAAGATTTAAAATTTTTTATGTATTGATATTTTTTCACCCTGTGTATTACACAGGTTCTAAGCTAGAATTGTTATATATTATAGGTTTTGTTAAGGTTCCATGTCAAACTTGATGTATTTAGCCTTTATTTATTGATCTAATCACTTACGTACAACGTCGTTAATAATTGTTTTTAACACTTTACTTTTTTTAAATGGTTTTGCTTTCTTTTTCTATTTTTTTTATGCTTACCTTTCTTAACGACGCACGATAAGTATTTTGGAATATTACTGTCTATTTCGCTGCAACGCGCACCTTTGCGTCAAAGTTTTGCTTTTTTATATCGTAAACGATAACTTTTTTAATGGTTTTATTTTATAAGCTTTCAAGTATGTTAATTTCTTCAAGCGGTCTGCAGTAACTTCATACGCTTATTTTAACAACTTAACTAATTAACTACTCTAATCATCAACAATTTGTTATGTTGTTATCACAAATTCATCAATAGTTTGTCAACTTTGATTATAACATATTTAATCAAGAGACCTAGTAATACTCCAATTTACACGGGCCGCTTAATGTTAATTGGTAACACTTTTTGTCGGCCCAATACCACATATATAAAAAGTTATTTTTAAGAAATTGGGGGACCTTTTCAAGTGTAGACCAAAAGCCCTATCTTGTATTGACAACACAGTTAAGTTTCCCATGTATTTAATTATCTGAATAAAACTTCTTTGATCGCGTTTGTTTATTTATTAATCAAACGGGTATAAGCGAATTTTCTGCCGAATAGTTCCCTTAATCTGGATGTCTCATTTTTATGGAGCGTCTACAAAATTGGAGTACAAGTATTTATATAAAATGAAATGTTTTTAAAACCAACCAAATGAAATATCAATATTTAAACTTAAACTATATATAAGACCATAAAATTGAATTCATACTATTACAATTGCAATTATTGTTATATAAAATGAAATATCAAAAAAGAGACCGACAATCATCTCATCCACATCCACATCCACATGAAAGAGATAATCTTATCTACAATGTCTACTCCTTTTTTCTCTTTGGCCGATGCAGGTCTACAAAACAATAATACAAACTTCACCAAACAATGAATACCTGTAATCAATCCTGACAACATCTCCAATTTCATCTACAATCTCAGTATCTCACCTCTACAATCAATGGCTGATCCCATAGTTTCTGCCATCCTCCCTCTGCTCATTGAGAAGCTCATCTCTGAAGCTTCCAAAAACATTGCTCTATACAAGGGAATTGATGCTGATATTGAGAAATGTCAGGATTCATTAAAACTAATCCAAGATGTGCTTACTGATGCTTCTCGGAAGGAGGTAACGGATCATTCTGTGAAACGATGGCTCAATGATCTCCAACATTTGGCTTATGACATAGATGACGTACTCGATGGCTGGGCAACCGAAGCTATGCATCGTCAGTTCACCAACCAGTCAGAAAGCAGGGTAAGAAAGCTAATCCCAGGATGTTGCACAAATTTCTCACCAAGTATTAAGATGCATGACAAGTTAGATCATATTAACGCTAGATTAGAACATCTAGTTAAGCAGAAAGATGATTTTGGTCTGAGAGTGGAAGGGGAACCTAGGCCAAAAGATAGTGATGGAAGATCTCAAACCTCCTCGGTTGTCGATCCATCTCGTATTGTTGGAAGGGAAGCTGAGAAAGAGGCATTGGTCAGACAGTTAATTTCATTGGGGGGTGGACCATCTGATCAAAACTATAGCATTGTTCCCATAGTTGGTATGGGCGGGGTTGGTAAAACTACTCTAGCTAAACTTTTGTATAATGAAGAACAAGTCAACGATCACTTCAAACTCAAGGCGTGGGTTTGTGTTACAGATGACTTTGATAGCTTTGCTATAAGCAAAGTTATCTTTGAAAATGTGGCAGGGGTAAACAAGGAATTTGCGGATTTAAATCTGATTCAAGTAGATCTTGTGAAACAACTAAGGGGGAAAAGATTTCTATTTGTACTAGATGATATATGGTGTGAAAGTAAAACAGATTGGGCAAAACTAGTCGAACCGTTTTATGTATGTGCTCCTGGAAGTAAAATCATCATACCAACACGAAAGGAGCAATTGCTCAGACAGTTGGGTTACAATGATCTAAGCCCGCTACAGAGCCTGTCGCCTGATGATGCTCTGTCTTTGTTTGCTCATAATGCATTAGGTGTAAATAACTTTGATTCTCATTTGTCACTCAAACCACATGGTGAAGCTATTGTAAAAAAATGTGATGGCTTGCCTTTGGCTTTGATCGCACTTGGGACATCAGTGATGATGAAAGAAGATAAAGAGGAGTATTTGAAGGAAATTTTTAATAGTGAAATATGGAGGTTACCAGTTGGAGATGGAATTCTACCAGCCCTTAAACTTAGCTACCTTGATCTTTCTGCACCTATGAAACGACTGTTTGCATACTGCTCCTTGTTCCCCAAGGATTTCCTGTTTGACAAGGAGGAACTGGTTCAATTATGGATGGCAGAAGGGTTTTTGACCCGGTTAACTCCAAACAATCCAACAGAAGAAAGGTTGGGTCGCATATACTTTGACGAGTTATTGTCAAGGTCATTTTTTCAGCATGCACCAGATAACAAATCATTCTTCGTGATGCATGACATGATGAATGACTTGGCCACATCCGTTGCTGGTGAGTTTTTTTTAAGGTTTGATAATGAGACAGAAAATTGTATCCTCAAAAATACATGGAAAAAGTACCGTCATATGTCATTTGTTCCTGAGAAATATGTAACTTACAAGAAGTTCAAGACATTTGAAAAAGCTACCAGTTTGAGAACATTCTTGGCAACGTCCGTTGGTGTGCTACCAAGTTGGACGCGTTTCTACCTACCGAATAAGGTTCTGGCTGAAGTATTTCCTAAGTTGCCATTGTTAAGGGTTTTATGTTTGAGTAATTTTGAAATAAGTGAGGTACCAGAATCGATCAGTACTTTGAGGCACTTGAGGTATCTTAATCTATCTCAAACTCTAATCTCCCATTTACCAGAGTCCATTGGTACTTTGAGGCACTTGAGGTATCTTAATCTAGCTCGAACTCTAATCACCCATTTACCAGAAAATGTTTGCAATCTCTACAACTTAGAGACACTGATCGTATCTGGTTGTCGTAGATTAACCGAGCTGCCCAACAGCTTCTTAAAGCTTAAAAACCTGCAGCATTTTGACATCAGTGGTACTAAGCTTTCGAAGATGCCCATAGGGATTGGTGAGCTGAAAAGACTGCAAACTCTCCCCAAGATCATCATCGGAGGTGAAAGCGGATTTGAAATAGCCAAACTTAAAGATTTAGAGAATCTATGTGGGAAAATTTACATTGAGGGTTTGGAGAATGTGCAAGATGCCAAACATGCACAGGAGGCGAACTTCTCACAAAAGAAGCTTAGTGAGTTAGAGGTTGTATGGAGTGGTGATTCACGAGACGAAGTGCTTGAAAAGAAGGTCCTAAATGAGCTGAAGCCTTGTAATGATAAGTTAATACAACTCAAAATTAGGTCATACGAGGGATTAGAGTTTCCACATTGGGTTGGGAATTCCTTGTTTGTTCATTTGCAGCATGTGTCTATACGTGATTGTAACAGATGTACAACTCTACCGCCATTTGGGCAGCTTAAGTCACTTAAGGAGTTGTTTATTAAAGGCTTATCTGGAGTGAAAGTTGTGGGTATGGAGTTATTTGGGACTAGTCTTGCATTCCATTCACTTGAAATTCTAAGTTTTGAAAATATGCCACAATGGGAGAAATGGTCAACCAATAGTGGGGCTATGTTTCCACACCTGCAAGAGCTTCACATAGAAGATTGTGATAATTTGGTTGAAGTCTCAATTGAAGCATTACCTTCATTGAATGTTCTAGAAATAGTTAGTTGTGACAGTGGTGTGTTGAGAAAGCTGGTTCAAGTAGCTAAAGCAGTCACCAAATTGGTAATAAGAAGTATTTCAGGGCTTAATGATGTGGTGTGGAGGGGTGTTATGGAGCATCTTGGGGCAGTTGAAGAATTAAAGATACGAGAGTGTAATGAAATAAGATACTTATGGGAATCAGAAGCAGTTGCGAGTAAGCTTCTTGTGAAGTTAAGGAACTTGAAAGTGTTTTATTGTGATAATTTGATAAGTTTAGGAGAGAAAGAGGAGGATGAAAAATTCAGGAGCAACCTCCTAACATTTATTAGGAACTTGACTGTTTATTCGTGTAATAATATGGAGCGTTGCAGTTGTCCAGATAGCATTGAGACGTTGGATGTCTCTTTTTGTAGTTTAATTACAGCAATTTCATTACCAACAGGAGGGCAGAAGCTCAAGTCATTTGAAGTTGAGAATTGTAAGAACCTATTGGAAAGGGAGTGGGGAGGACAAATGATCAACAACAACAGAAGCAACATGCTAATGCTTGAAAATGCATGGATAGATGGTTGGGCAAATCTAAAATCAATGATTGGACTGAATTATTTGGTTCACCTCACTGAATTGAGAATAGAAAATTGTGAAAGTCTGGAGTCATTTCCTGACAACGAGTTATCCAGTTTGAAATCGTTGAAGTTACTGGAAATAACAGTTTGTCCAAGTATGGATCCTTCTTTTCCTCGTGGGGTTTGGCCTCCCAATTTGCGTGACTTAATTATAGGGAGGTTGAAGAAGCCCATCTCAAAGTGGGGCCCACAGAATTTCCCAACATCACTGGTGACACTAGGCTTATATGGTGGTAAAGATGGAGTGAGTAGTTGCCGTCAATTTTCTGATCTTCTTCCTTCATCTCTTACTGATCTTAAAATATATGAATTTGAGAAATTGGAATCAGTTTCAGATGGGGTCCAACACATCACCTCCCTCCAAGAGCTTTATTTCTCTGAATGCCCTAGTCTGAAGAAACTGTCCTATCCCCAACACCTCCAACATCTTACTTTTTTCAAATGCCCAAACATGATGGAACTACCAGAAGAGTTGTTGCCTTCACTTTTGAGTTTAAGAATCTGGTATAATTGCCCAAAACTGAAAGAAAGATGCAGTGAAAGAGGCCGTTACTGTTCCCCCATCTCCTATATCCCCTGCATCTACATGACGTAATTAATATGAAGGTGCGTCTCTCTCTCTTCCTTCATTTAATGATTTTAAATCAAAATAGTTTTTTGCTTTTTTTTTAAACAATTTAATTCTTTTTTTTTTGTGTGTGAATATGAATATATGATTCGAACAAATGGTGAAGCGAGATGATTTGTAGTACTTTGACCATCTGCTAAAGTCAAATGGGTCAAGTTGATTGCATTCGCATCAAATTGGTCCATTTTGGCATTTCTAATCATGACTTTTTTATATATTTATGAAATAGTTGAGAATAAAATTACCATGGTCATGTATCACCTCATCAAAGAGGAATTGAATTTAACAAAACTAAATGCATTTTTTATGTTCAGACCAAGAACCAAATTTTACTCCTCTGTTTTGCTTTTACATAGTCTTTCAATGTAATTATTCATTTATCATCAATTTATAATATTGCCTTTTTGAAGTTGAATTGTGAGATTTACTAAAATCCCGTGTATTACACGGGTTGAATAAATAAAATGTTATATACTTAGTAATAAAAATTTTATATTTTTAAATCCCATGTAATACACGGGTTGAATAAACCGGTATATTAAATCGGTTGAACTATTTATAATTAAATAATTAGTATATCGGTCATTAGATTTTTATTAAAAATCTAAAAATAAATTCTTTTAATATCATTATTCAATATGAGAGAAAGGTGGGAAAAAATTATATAAATTAACCAGAAAGTGACACGTGTCCATCAAATTTTATTTATTAATATAAAGATTATTATTTGATATTAGAATTAATTATATGGATGGCCCTGTGGTTTGGTCAAATTATGGTTTTGGCCCCTAAGAATGGGAAACTAAAAGTTTGGCCCAATAGTTTGCACGATTGTAACACGTTTGGCCCCTGAGTTGGATGTCAGTTATCTTTAGCCGTTAAATGGATGTAAAATGTCTAAAATACCCTTTACATTAAAAAAAATCATAAATTAAACTAATACAACATGTGGGGCCCATCAAACCTAAATCAAAACCCACTTTATCTTCTTCAACATTTGTCCTCCACCACCACCACCTCCGGCGCCATTTCCGGCAACAACCACCACCGCCTCCGGCTGCCACCACAAGAAAAATTACACACACCAACTGGTTCCTTTTCTATTCTATGTAAATTACACACACCAACTACTTCACAATGAACCATCTGTGTAAATTGCAAGGGACCATTTGTCTCCTTCATCTCTGTGATTAACCGCCACCGTCGCCGCCACCACCATCACCGGCCACCACCACTACCCCCATCACCTCCACCCAACCACTATCACCACACCACAACAACCGCTATTTTACCGCCATTGCTACCACACCACCCCCTCATGGACGATTTCCAAGGGGTAAACGAAAATGGAGTTGCCCTCTACCTTGTCTCCCTCCACCTCCGCCCCTCACCCCCACTCTCGCCGGCATAGGGCAAACGTAATTTAATTTAGGGCAAATGTAAATTGATACATACAGGGGCATGGGGAAGCAAGAAGAGCAGGAGTCTTCAGTTGGAAAGTGGCAGGACGCCTGCAACCACCATCAGCAACCAAAATTTCAGATCTGGATGATGTTTTTGGTACTTTTTACCGGAGACGATGATGGTTGTCGGGAGAGGGTGGTGCCGATTGGGTCGACCGGCATGGTGTGCAAGCTGTCGGATCTTTAGTGGTGACGCCGCCGAATGTGACCAGACTCGCCGGAGAAGAAATGTTTGCGGGGTGGAGTGGGGTGGGTTGTAATATCAGGACTGATCGGGGGAGGGGTAAGTCAACTAATCAGATGTGACAGGCTACGAGGAAGTCGCCGACGATGACTTGGCCAGAGATGAAGGTTCTCGGCCATAGGTTTTGGCGAGAAGAAATGTGTGGGGTGAGAGTGGGATGTAAGAGTTCAACAATTGTAATTTAGGGGTTTTTTTTTAATTTATTTTAAACATGGGGGTATTTTAGTCATTTTAAAATCTCTAACAGTCAAACTTAACGGACATCCAACCTAGGGGCCATGGGTGTTACAATCGTGCAAACTATTGGGCCAAACTTGTAGTTTCTCATTTCTAGGGGCCAAAACCATAATTTGACCAAACCACATGGGCCATCCGTGTAATTATTTCTTGATATTATTATTTAATAGTAGAGAGAACAAGAAAAATTAACATTTAATAGGAGAGAGAGGCGGGAAAATAAAGGTGAAGAGTGACACGTGTCCCTCATTGTTTTCCTTTATTATATAGTATAGATTTATAGACATGATTGATTTTATAACAGAGAGAGTGGTGGTGGTTTTTAGCACGAGAATTATTATGCAAGCCCCAAAATTCCAAAGTGACACCAAAAAACACCTTGCAACATCTTCCATGTAAGAACTCGTGTCTTTTAGTCATCTCGCCTTTTGTTTCATTACGGTAACCAATACTCTTATATAAAAAAATCATAATACAATCCTTATTTTTCTTGAATTTAAAAATATGTTTGGGTCTTTTAAATTTTATGTGTGTTTAATTACAACTTGAGCCATTTTTTTAAATAATTCAGGCTACATGTGTAAGTAATGGACTAATGGGATTGAGTTTAAAACTAAAAATATATAGAATTTTTAGAATATATATATAAAAAAATTTAAACTTCGGGCCCCAGAGAAGACCGGGCCCTGTACGATCGCCCTCCCCGCCCCCCTTAAGGGCCGACCCTGACAGTAACAGTATAAAACCATTTAGTTGGATCGGTTTTGCTATCCAAAAGGGGGTTGCTGTCACACCCCAACCGAAGGCGGATTATACGTCGGGGCGGACGCGGTTGTTCAATAGCACAAGGTTGACTATTAAAGTTTCAATATTTTATAAATAAATAGATTCAAAGGTTCAATACAAAGGAAATAACAAGTATACAACATGTATTTAATAAGAAGTCTAGGTCCAAAGCGTCCTATGTGATCACAAACAAGTCTCATGATGTAGAACATGAAACATGTGAAAGAATCTGTCAACTACAAAATAGTTGGTGAGATACAAAGGTTTTGACACAGTTTAACAAGTATTTGAAAAGAATTACAATTCACTATGATTTATGCATTCTATAATGTAAGTATGAGAAACAAGCATATTAAACATTGTGCATATCAACCCTCCAACCAAGTTTAGGCATAACCTGCAGGTTACCCTTATAAGTCTCAAGTTTAAAAGTTTGGTTCAGTAACAATCACCAAGGGCTCCCCCCGAAGGGTCAATCAATCAATCAATGTGGATTGGTCAAATGCAATAGATCTATCATTGTTACTATAGGCTTGATCAAAGTTAATGAATATGCTAGTTTTACGTTTAATCTAAGCATGCAAGTCTCAAGTTTAACATAAGAATAAGCATATAGACATAGTTTGTACAAAAAATGTATAAGTTTAAAGTTTTGAACATGTTTCACCCCAAAAGTATAGAAAGGAAAAGGAGTTAAGTATACTCACTTGGATTGATGAAGAGTATCCGACACGGATAAGTATTTGCAAGACTTGAAGGGAGAATATCCTCACAATAAGCCTAAGTATGCAAGTCTAAAGATTTAAGTTTGCCTCTACAAGTTTAAGGCAAAAGATCTAGGATTTCAAGATTTGACTAGAGTTCCAAAGGGAGATGGGATTGATTGTGTTTATGAAGTTTAAATCGAGTTCAACCCAAGTTTATAATAAAGGTTTTGAATGAATGTCACAAGACTTGAATATTAAAGTTTCATAAATTTGTAGTTTAGAATAATCATTAATTAAAATAATTATTTAGAAGTCTTATAATTACTCTTGTTATGTAATAATAATCCAACTAGTTTTCTAAGTATTCGTAAATGAAGTTGAAGTAATTGTTAAATGAAAGACCAAATAATTATTAAAGTTTTAACCATAGTTATTCAAGAAATAAATATTTATTAAAGATTTACAATAATTATTTAAAGAATATATAATGATAATTATTATTTTGAATAATAATTAAGGTTTTATTATAATCATTTCAAGGATGCATAATTATTAAGGATAGATAATTATTAAAAATATTCATCTAATTGAAAATAATCAATATAATTCATTTACGATTTATTAAAGCATTTAAGTATTAAAATACGTATAGTTAAATAATGTTTAAAATGTTTTTATAAGTTTAAATAAGTGACATATAGTTATAAGTTTAATAAAATCTCAAATAGCATTTCTTATAAAGTTTATATCCCAATTAATAAAGTTTTTAATGAGGCCATAAGTTTATAAAGTATCAAATTATAAGTCTATAGAAAATCAAGTTTTTGTTTAAATTTATAAGTTTATAAGTAATAAAGTTTATGTTTAAGGTTATAAGTTTATAAGTATTCTTAATTTATATGAGTTCATATATTATAAGTCTCTTTTAACTTTAGGATTTATAAAGTTTACAAACATTCTACAAGTAAATAAAGTATATTTATTTTATTTTAAAATAAATAAATACGCAAGTTTTTATGTTTTATAAAAATAATTGATTTTATAGAAGGTACAAGTTTTCAAATTCTATAAAATATTTCCTATTCAGAATATAAATTTTTTTATAAAATTTAAAGGTGGTGTTTATAGTTTTTAAATATTTATTATCAAAGTTTAAATAAGTTTTAACTAAGTTTAAATGAATTAAAATGGTTCGGAAATATAAAAGTGTAAATAAAAATCCAATTCAAGTTTATACAAGTATTATAATGTTTATGAAAATTATTAAAAGTATTAAAAACTGATTAAAAGGCTAAAAAAAATAAAAAGGGACGAAAACCGGTTTGGCCGGCTCGAACCCGCGCCTTCCCCGGGTCGCCTATACACATACTGATTTATCCACCCGGCTACGGGCCTTGCTGATAGTTTATACAGAAAGAGAATTTTAAAAACACAAGTTCAAATTAGCCCAGATTTCGTATGAACCCTAGAATTGAAATCACCCAAATACGACCCGATAATCCCTCTGTCTTTAACAATTGACAGAGGGCAAATGGTCCTAGGATAAAAACGAAGAGTTTGGCTTTCGAATTACCTGATAAGATGAGGAAACGAAGGAGAACGGGTCTGGGCTCGAGGTCGGCTGTCCACGAGTTCAGACGACGAATGCAGGTCCGATTTGGAGAAATTGGAAGTTCAGTGAGTTTGAGTGGTGTATCGTTGATGAGTTTCCACCGTTATTTATAGCCAATTTCAGTCGTAAATGCTTGTACAGTTGGGACGATTTCGGTTGAGCAAAACGAATTAAATTTCGAAACACGCGGTGTTTAAAGTTGAAATCGGGTATTGGAGTGTCTCGGGTTACGGTCGCATGCGCGAGGCGAGACTCGAGGAGCATTCAATTCCACTGATTACGCGTTTTCGAATAAATCGGACTCAAAACCGGGATCAGTGGGGGTCGAACTCGTGGTTAGTTTCAGATCTGGAAGTTTGGTCAAATTACGCTTTGGTCCCTGTATTTTCAAGTGTTTACTATTTTATGTACAAAGTTAAGTTTTAGTTTAAAGTAAGTTTTAAGGATGACAGTTTCAGTCCCTGGACTTTTTATAAAAATAAATATGTTTTATTTTTTATAAAAGCTACCTAAGTCTTGTAAGTTTTGTTATCTTTTATTATCCTATAATTTTATAAAATAATTTATAGGATTCATAGTTTTCATGTTTAAAAAAAAAGTAAGTTTATTTATTTATAATGCTTTAAGAATTTAATACCCTTTTATCTATGAGATATTAAAACAAATCTCAATTATATAAGCATAATTATATAAATTAGATACATAAAGGTTCTAAATATTTGTATTTATAACGGATTTGGAAAAGAGATTTCGTCGAAAAAATCTCGGATATTACAGTTGCGGCGTAACTTGTTTTCCGTTTACCTGCCACTCTATTGTAATCGGCTTTTCTTTACACCTATTTTGAAATTATAAACAAAAAAAGTTCATTAAAAAAAACCCATTTAGTATGATCTTTTATCTTTCTTTTTTAAATTACACAAGTTGATCTATGAGTAACTGACCATTATCATGGCAGATTTGATGTTGCAGAATCAATTGTGATGGGAAGCATTGATAATAAGATTGGAAGATTTTTGTTGCACCCGTATGTTTTGTTACTTAAATAGAAAATTACCTGTTTTTTTCTTTGTGTAATAATATAAGGAGTTAAAAGAAGCAAGTAGAAAAGATGATGCTTTGGTGTATTATGTGATGTTTTTTTTTTTGAGTTTTCTAGTTATAAATGTTGTTTATGAGCATGTGCAAAAGATGACCATTTGGTGTATTATGTGGAGGATGAAAACATAGAGTAACAGAATTAAGGACTGAATGCAGACTAGGATATAAGATTTCTGGTTATGTTCACTCATTGCAGATTATGATGTTTGATTCTTTTTTGGGAATACCAATTAGTGATTTGTGCATCAATGATGGTAGTTGTGGTGATTTCAACATTCTAGTATAAAAACGAGCTTGACTCGGATTGTATTTTGTTGGGAAAGGGTCAAATTGCATATTGTATTTTTTTTTTTGGGTAAATTTTGTTTTGAGTCCATGTGGTTTGCTCAAAAAATCGCTTTTAGTCCAATGATTTCAATTGGACTTTTTGAGTCCTCGTGGTTTCATTTTTGTTTCAATTAAACCCATAACACTAACACCGTTAGATTGATTCTGTTAAGTTGTTATAAATAGATGAAAATACCCTTATTACTATAATAACATTAAATATATAAAATACCTTTCATCTCCTAACTTTGCAACCCTAAAAACACAAAACATCCACCCCCACCTCTCTCCGTCTCTCTCAAAAAGTCCGTTCACATTTGCGCAGATCGATTGAGCAAGATTCAAGGTACCCTTAGATCAAGTAGCATGTTGATCCAACTCCAATTTTACATCTATAAGATGCTGCAGCATTTTGTTCCCATGTAACAATTGTCTTCTCTTAACTTGTTTATCTTATTAGGTTGATTTAAGGTGTAATTGCATCTATTGATATGATTCAAGATTCATTATATGACATCTGGTTTATAATGTTATTTATGCAAGCTATGAAGAAGTGTACTAGGGTGAGAGAGAGAGAGAGTTGTTCCAAGATGTCGCCGACGGGGATGAGAGTGAGAGAGCGATAGAGCAAGATTCAGCCCGATTGGGACTCCAAATCAGTGGCAATCGGGGTGTAGGGAGAGCAATTGAACAAGATTCAACCCGATTCAGTTCGATTTGGTGGTGGTTGTAGGGGGAGGAGGACGGTGCTTGTTGCCAACGTTAATCTCATGGAGATGGACTAGAGATGAGCGTTAATCCCACCGGCATCAACACACCATTATTTTTCTAAGCAACAAGTTCTACGTCCAGATCTCTCTTTCTCCATGTTTAGATTTTGTGCACGAAAATGATACAGTAAATTTTTGCAGGTTTTTGTTGTGGGAGCTGGCAAAAAAAAAGGGACGTTCTTGATGATCGGATGGGAGAGTTGGGGTGGTGGGTTGGGTTTTATATTTGTCTTTTTATAAAAAGTTAAAAGAAAAGTTGGATGGCGTTAGGGTCGTGTAGTCGATTGGGACAACTGGCAAACCACGAGGACTCAAAAAGTCCAATTCAAACTAGGGGTGTTGTTCGGGTAATTTAATCGGGTTTCGGGTAGATCGGTTCGGGTTAATCGGTTTTTCCGTGTGTGTAAATTTATCCGAAACCCGACCCGAATAACATTCGGGTAGATCGGGTTCGGGTTAATCGGTTTTCGGTTTAACCGGGTCGGGTTTCGGGTAGGGACACATGGTTGAAAAAAAATGAATCAAGTTTAAAAACATAAAATAAACGTGTATGTGAAACAAAAATAAGTACATTTCCAAGAGATTAAAGCTTCAAATAGAAGTATTCGTGTTTATGTGGTGGATTTTTTAAACTCATATTTTAGAAGCGGATTTTGGTGTTGTTGGTGGTGATGGTGAGAAAAGAAATGGTATAATATATAAATGTTCGGTTTATTCGGGTTAATCGGGTTTTTGATGCTTGAAAGTCTAACCGAAACCCGACCCGAATAACAATCGGTTTAAACGGTTTTCGGGTTAATCAGTTACGGGTTATTCGGGTACGGGTTTAATCGGTTCGGGTGAAGTTGGTTCGGGTCAGGTTAATCGGGTACGGGTAAAATCAACGGGCCTAATTCAAACCATTGGACTCAAAACGATTTTTTAAGCAAACCACAGGGACTCAAAACGAAATTTACTCTTTTTTTTATACCTGTTATTTAAAATTCAAATACTAAAAAAGCCATATTGACAACAGTTAATGCTATGATTTACATATTGCTATGGACGCTTACTATTTTCTTTGATTTTTTTTTTCTTTTCACTCTTTTACATCTTGCTTTGCACATGGTAGCCTCTTAGTCTCTTAATGGTTCAAAGTCTTTTAATAGTTAAGAGATAAGGGGCCATGTAACTTGTGAAAATTTACCATTAAGATGTTACCTTTTAACCATTTAGACTTCATGCTACCTCTTAACCATTAAGAGTCTTTAAACCATTAAGAGGTAGCCTCTTAATGATCATTAAGAGGCTACCAAACAGGGCTACTCTTTCACCTCTTTTCTTTCTCATGTTTAATTTCCCTTCTTTATTTTCTTTTTGCATTTAGAATTTTTTTATATTTAATTATTTTATTATTATAATTAATTTTGAACCTTACAACTTTTAAAATACGATATTTAATAAAATTTCGCATATAACGTTGCGACGTGTTTATTTTTATCTACGTTTTGGTGTAAGTTTCATTCGAAACGGAGTTGGGCGTAATAATGTACAAGTCATAAAATTACAAACGTTAAACGTATGAGTCATCGAATATGCTTTAAGATTTCAATTGTTGTATAGTTTTTTTTTTGTTTTCCACTCATAAATTTTAAAATAAGATGTTTTATAAAATTTTTGTAACATTATTTTTAAACCAACCGGTTGTTTTAAACATTTTTTTAACCTTCTGGCGTCCATCTCAAAATACACTATTGCGACGTTTTTTTTTATCAAAAAATGTTTAAGATTTCAATTGTTTTATAGTTTTTTTTTGTTTTCCACTTACAAATTTTAAAATAAGATGTTTTATAAAAATTTTGTAACATTATTTTTAAATCAACCGGTTGTTTTAAACATTTTTTAAACCTTCTGGCGCCCATCTCAAAATACGCTATTGCGACGTTTTTTTATCAAAAAATGTTTAAGACTTCAATTGTTTTATAGTTTTTTTTTGTTTTTCCACTCACAAAATTTAAAATAAGATTTTTATAAAATTTTTGTAACATTAGTTTTAAACCTAACATAAGTGTTGAGTATTTCTTATACTTTAGGTGCTTGTGAGATTGATACAATTATGGGAAAGTTAAAATCATACCTAACATACGTGTATGTGCGAATTCTGATTACGATTATGATTGTGTTCTTTTCTTTCGGTTTTGCAGCCTGGAAAGAAATCAATAACAAAAAGTGTTCTCCTGTTCATTGTGGCAGAAATTGGTTTAAGATTAAGAAAGAATTATATGCACTCATATTATTGTATTATTTACTGATGTTTGCTTATATGTAACAGTATTTATTAAGGAATAGTCAATTGGAATATTTGGAAATACACTAGCTTAATATAGAGTACTTATCTTGTAACACTCTTTATGGTGAAGGGGATTACCAAGTTGTGAATGTATCTGCAAAGATCATTGCATCCTCCTGCGAGGTCATAGTTTCCATTATTCAATAGTAGCTTATGGAGAAATTAAAATATGAATGCATAAAATGGATGAAGTTCTTTTTTTAACCCTCTTTACTACTTGCATCCAGATAGTTGGCAAAGTTATTAACAGAATAGAAAAGGAGTTTTACTTTTGGTAGAGTTTTACTTTTGGTAAGTCATGAGCTGTTGTTTTATCAAATTTATGGCTTTGAATACAATCAAATTGGATTTTTATACAACTTAAATAAAACCTAAACTCCAAAAAATGTATATTCTTACATTTGAGTTGGATAAATATTCCATTCTTCGATAAAAATTGGATAATTTTTATTTTATTTACTTGACATGATATGGTATTTATAGATGAGAATGCAATTGGGTTAAGGATCTACACTTGAGGTCACAAAAACTATGCTGAAGAATGAGGGAATTGGTGCCTTCTATGAGGTTTTCTCTCTTCATACTCTTTCAATGTTGAAATTGTCAACATGTGTGTGTTCTCAATGCGATTTAATATCTATTTAACATATATTTCGTGATTTTTGAATTAACAGAGATCTGATCTGATTTGGAAATAAACCATCTATTTTCATATGTTTATCTCCTGTGTATGATTGCATTTGGATGATTAATAGAGATCGATATGAACTTATTCAATGTTGAATTAATAGAGATCGATATGAACTTATTTGGTTGGTATTCATATGGTAGCCAAGGATTCTGATATATCCATGTTGAATCCTTCTTTGGATCTGCGCAAAATCCACAAGGGTATTAAGCTTCTTATGATTTTTGGAAGTCTAAGAATTTAGATACCGACTTCAAAACTTAAATATTAGAGTAAATTTCGTTTTTGCCCCCTGAGGTTTGGCCTGTTTAATCTTTTCAATCCAAAAAAGAATCTTTTAACATATAAAGCTCTGTGGTTTACATTTTGTAACGGTTTTGGTCCATTTGACTAACTCTGTTATGTTTTTCAGTTAACTAGAGGTGTAATTCAGTCATTTTAAATATGAGGGACTATTTGTGTAAATCATTAAGGTAACTTGTTGTTTAGAGATTGTTTTTATAATTTACTTAAAATAATAAAAATTTAAATTATGAGGGGCTATTTTTGTATTTATTATATGTAATATATATATATATATATACACACACATATATATTTAACATCCCTAAATCTAAATATTTTTAATGAAGGTCTAAGTAGATCTCAAGTTTGGATCGTGGGTAATTTTTCAAGCTCAAGCTTGGCGCGGGCTCGACTCATTTATTATTTATTAGTTAATATATATGTGTGTATATATATAAATACTTATAATTATTTTTATATATAAATTATATAAATATATATTTATTAAGACACGTGTTGATGAAAAAAAAAGCACGCGGACCTTATTGGATTACCCATACCCGTTTTATTTCCACTTACTAACCCGTTGTATTGATGAAAGGGTTCACCCCTTTTTCCTCCTCATACTACCCTAATTCCTCCTCACCTAATGTCGCCGCTTCCATGATCTTCATCATCAGATCAAGGATTAAAATGATACCCTACAGGTATGTTGTCCATAAACGCTTCTTCGTGTAGTCTCATAATCCTTAATCTCCTTAAGGTATCGCTTGCTCTGGCATGCATGATCTCCTTTTATTCAATTTAGCAACAATTCAATTGAATTCACGATATGAACTTGCAGATTGCGCAACTACAAATGCGGTTGCAGCAATAGAAATTAGTGCGGATGTTGCTTGACAGAGCTTTGGGCATAACTTCTAGCACTTTATCTCCTGGACTTTAAGGTATTGCTTGCACTGACATGCATGATCTCCTTTTATTCAATTCAGCAACAAGTATGATGGCTATAAACCACTTTATTCATATAGGATTTAAGTAATGTGGTATGCATGGTGACAACACTTTGAGGTGAACAACCGGGTGAAATGAAGGCCACTGGATAATCTGGAAATCTTGCAATGAATGAAACGATACCACGATTCTGTTAGTGGAGGCAGTCATCAAAAGTAACTTCTTTCCTTGACCTTATAGCATTTACCATTTTCTTTGCTCTCATATATGTTACTAATCATGTTTTCTTTACTATAATTACAACTCATATGATAAATGTAAAATTAAATGGATTGAATTAACTGAATGCTTTAATTAGGATGGAAGAGAAGTAAGGATAATTGGTCTGGGACCAGACCGAACTGATTTTTATTTTTTTTCAAACATAAAATGACATTGTTTTAGTTTTATATTTTCCAAATATCTAGTTCGTGGTTCTAAACTGGTAACAAACCGCTTCAACCTGACAAAACTCAAGTACCAGCGCTATTATTAGTTTGGTTCCCACAGTTCAAGTTTTTTTTTTTACAAATGTTTTTTTTAGTCAGTCCAGTTTGGAACCAAAACCAAAATACTTTTCTAAAAGTTCCATTAGATCATTTTAAGGAACACTCAACGTTACCTAAAAAATGGCACAAGTTGGTTATGCCACTCTGGTTCCTAATCTTGTTCCAAACACACCCACTTAAATCAAGTTTTTCAAGTTGTTTTATCAGTGCTCTCAATTATCAAGCTGTTAATTGAAAACCAAGTTTTTAATCAAGAGCCCGGACCAGTAAATGAAGATTTACCCAAAGATGGAAAGGTTAGAACTAACGGTTTCCTTTGATTTTTCTTTAGGTGGATGTTATTATGCCTTTATCATGTTAATGATAAATGTTCTTTCTTTTTTTTCATTTTCTTATGTGGGTTAAGCATTTCTTAAAGTATTGGTATGAGAAGTTGAAGCTAAAGCAAATAGTCAAACCCCCCTATTGTTGCATCAGTAAGTACTTATGCTTGATAATGTGAGAAAATAGTTAATTTACACATTTTTAGTTCGTTTATTTGAAATACACATGGCAATCATGACCCATTGTTTAATAAATTGGTTGATTTGGGTAATTTTTTTTAGCTAAATGGGTTGATTTGGGTCGCTCAAATTATACTATGCGTCACTTATATGAAACTATCTGACTTAGTACGGTTCCAAATAGGCCAATACCACCCGCTGCCACTGTTTTCTACCACCTACCGGTCGTTGAAAACACCATCACCGCGAACCTTTTAGGCCACAACACATTTTGACCCGAACCAAATTAATACTTTTTAACACGACTCATTTTGACCCTTTTGTCGGGCTTAATTTGAATCATGTTTGTGTTTTTTTACATCAACCCTAACACATGTTAATCTTTGTAGATATTGCCCATTTTGATAGGATGCATACCATTTTTGAAGAAGTTGATGTTCACACCTAATACACCACTGTACTTTTTCATTCATAGCTGCTTGATGGTTCTTGGTTCTTATGTGTGTATACATGTATAATCAATGCCAAGATATGTATTATCAGACACCCACACAAAATCATGAATTTTGCATTCATTGACCAAAAAAAACTCAAACTTGATTCTTATGTTTATATACATGTACATGCAGGTTATGGGACACACTAGCAATAGAGCACTTCATTTCTCATTGCGTTAGTATTCGACCTGTGAAATTTACTATTGATTTTGTAATATATTTAGAGATTTATTAACTGTGTACACAGTTTTTCATTCACATTGTTTTTATGTTTTCAACCCGTGTAATACACGGGTAACTAACCTAGTAAATACCTATATATATATTTTAAAATTGGAGGCCCTATTTGTTGTGTGGCCCCAAGCCCTAGCTTGGCCCATCAAGCTTATTGGGCGGTCCCTGGGGGGAGAGTGAA
Organism: Smallanthus sonchifolius; assembly: GCA_023525975.1. Lineage (NCBI taxonomy): Eukaryota > Viridiplantae > Streptophyta > Magnoliopsida > Asterales > Asteraceae > Smallanthus > Smallanthus sonchifolius. Next base: position 3,220,465 of record CM042042.1, read on the forward strand.
GAAGTGGAGCATTGTGATTGTGTGTGAGGGTGTTCACTCACCGGGAACACCACCCCCTCCCCAAGTGAGTAGTGTGAGAAGCCTCACTAATAAAATAAAATTAAACTAATTAAAAAAGTACATTCATTAAAAAAAACGACATTTATAAAAAAAACTACATTCATAAAGATTAAAAAAACTACTCGTCCTCATCCTCGTCGTTTATGTTTTGGCGTTCGTATATTTCTTTTTTTCGCCTCTTCGCTAGTTTACGAGCACCTCCGGTAAGGTGGTCGAAGTTCATAGTTAGAAACTTGATATCTTGTAGTTGTTTATCTTGTCTAAAAGAAAGTAGCTTTTCAAGCTTCGAGTCTATTCTTTCAAAGCGGGTGTCCGGTGCTGACGAAGAAGCAGCCCGTTTACCTTTGTTTCTTCCGGGCGGACGAACAGGTTCTTCCGGTGCTTCAACTTCGTCATCGGTGTCATTTATATTAATTCTTGAATTGATACCAGGCGAATAATCGCCGGTAGACGACGATTCGTTTTGACGACGAGGACATCAACGGGACTTGGCCCCACTTGGGAGATTTTCTAATAATCTCCCATTATTTATTAGAATTAAAAGCCGAACCCAATACGGCTTTGTACTCCTCACAAGCTTCTAAGTATATATCGTGGTCACATTGTCGTTTGGATATGGGAGAGTTTGCACAATGCCCGTGAAATGCTCCACGCTCCCCCCCCCCTCTTCACGCCCCTTTCACGCATAGGGGGCGGTGTTCAGGGGCGTGAAAGAGCTTATGTAGCTCACGCCACCCCACCCCTTCTCACGCCAGCATTACTCATGGTCTGAATGTCTTTCTCCACTCCATTGTTTTATGGTATATTAAAAAAGAAAAAAAAATAGAATATTCAGATTTTTAATTGAAGCAAACCAAATGAAAAGTTAATCTCGACCTTTCATTTCAAGAGAAAAATCCAAAATCAAATTTTGTTATATAAAATACTAGCTTAGAACTTGACACAGAGTGAAAAATATTAATACATAAAATTATTAAATCTTTATATATGTATCTTATAGGAGGAAAAATGTATTATATATACTAACAATAGAAAACAAAATAAAAAGTATGTAAAAATTAATATATAATTGAGTTTAAAAATACATTAAATATTATTCAATTTAATTTGACTTTCATTTACAATTTGATTGAAAATATAAGCTAAATAATTAAATTTCAAAGTTTCTTATAATATGAGATAATTTAAAATAAATGTGTTTTATTAGTATAGTTAATAATTTGTTTAAAAATATATTATTATTAAAAATATGAAAATGTATTTATTATGAGAGAGAGGCGAGAAAATCTTTTTAATGATTAATGTGAAGACGACACGTAATATTGAGAAACCTTTATTTATTATATAGTATAGATTCAGAGGATTTTGAATATAAAATTAAAAAGTGTCATGTGTGGAGCTGGTTGGGACTTGGCAGGGTAGGTACCGCCCTGGACGGTCACGGTCTGATCTCTGCAAACCAATAATTGTAACGTTGACCATAAATAAATATACATATGAACCATTGAAATAACGAACAGCTCACAACATCTCCGATTTCATCTACAATCAATGGCTGATCCCATAGTTTCTGCCATCCTCCCTCTGCTCATTGAGAAGCTCATCTCTGAAGCTTCCAAAAACATTGCTCTCTACAAGGGAATTGATGCTGATATTGACAAATGTCAGGATTCATTAAAACTAATCCAAGATGTGCTTGCTGATGCTTCTCGGAAGGAGATAACCGATCAATCTGTGAAACGATGGCTCAATGATCTCCAACATTTGGCTTATGACATAGATGACGTACTCGATGGCTGGGCAACCGAAGCTATGCATCGTCAGTTCTCCAACCAGTCAGAAGCCATCGCCAGCAGGGTAAGAAAGCTAATCCCAGGTTGTTGCACAAATTTCTCACCAAGTATTAAGATGCATGACAAGTTAGATCATATTAACGCTAGATTAGAACATCTAGTTAAGCAGAAAGATGATTTTGGTCTGAGGGTGGAAGGGGAACCTAGGCCAAAAGATAGTGATGGAAGATCTCAAACCTCCTCGGTTGTCGATCCATCTCGTATTGTTGGAAGGGAAGCTGAGAAAGAGGCATTGGTCAGACAGTTAATTTCATTGGGGGGTGGACCATCTGATCAAAACTATAGCATTGTTCCCATAGTTGGTATGGGCGGGGTTGGTAAAACTACTCTAGCCAAACTTTTGTATAATGAAGAACAAGTCAACGATCACTTCAAACTCAAGGCGTGGGTTTATGTTTCAGATGACTTTGATAGCTTTGCTATAAGCAAAGTTATCTTTGAAAATGTGGCAGGGGTAAACAAGGAATTTGCGGATTTAAATCTGATTCAAGTAGATCTTGTGAAACAACTAAGGGGGAAAAGATTTCTATTTGTACTAGATGATATATGGTGTGAAAGTAAAACAGACTGGGCAAAACTAGTCGAACCGTTTTATGTATGTGCTCCTGGAAGTAAAATCATCATAACAACACGAAAGGAGCAATTGCTCAGACAGTTGGGTTACAATGATCTAAGCCCGCTACAGAGCCTGTCGCCTGATGATGCTCTGTCTTTGTTTGCTCATAATGCATTAGGTGTAAATAACTTTGATTCTCATTTGTCACTCAAACCACATGGTGAAGCTATTGTAAAAAAATGTGATGGCTTGCCTTTGGCGTTGATCGCACTTGGGACATCAGTGATGATGAAGGAAGATAAAGAGGAGTATTTGAAGGAAATTTTTAATAGTGAAATATGGAGGTTACCAGTTGGAGATGGAATTCTACCAGCCCTTAAACTTAGCTACCTTGATCTTTCTGCACCTATGAAACGACTGTTTGCATACTGCTCCTTGTTCCCCAAGGATTTCCTGTTTAACAAGGAGGAACTGGTTCAGTTATGGATGGCAGAAGGCTTTTTGACCCGGTTAACTCCAAACAATCCAACTGAAGAAAGGTTGGGTCGCATATACTTTGACAAGTTGTTGTCAAGGTCATTTTTTCAACATGCACCAGATAACAAATCATTGTTTGTGATGCATGACATGATGAATGACTTGGCCACATCCGTTGCTGGTGAGTTTTATTTAAGGTTTGACAATGAGATGGAAAACCGTATCTCAGAAAATACATGGAAAAAGTATCGTCATGTTTCATTTGTTCCTGAGATATATGTAACTTACAAGAAGTTCAAGACATTTGAAAAAGCTACCAGTTTGAGAACATTCTTGGTAATGTCTGTGCTACCAAGTTGGACAAGTTTCTACTTACCGAATAAGGTTCTGGCTGAAGTACTTCCTAAGTTGCCATTGTTAAGGGTTTTATGTTTGACTAATTTTGCAATAAGTGAGGTACTAGAGTCCATTGGTACTTTGAGGCACTTGAGGTATCTTAATATAGCTCGAACTCGAATCACCCATTTACCAGAGTCCATTGGTACTTTGAGGCACTTGAGGTATCTTAATCTAGCTCGAACTGCAATCACCCATTTACCAGAAAATGTTTGCAATCTCTACAACTTACAGACACTGATCGTATCTGGTTGTTATGGATTAACTGAGCTGCCCAACAGCTTCTTAAAGCTGAAAAGCCTGCGGCATTTTGACATCAGTGGTACTAAGCTTTCGAAGATGCCCATAGGGATTGGTTAGCTGAAAAGCCTGCAAACTCTCCCCACGATCATCATCGGAGGTGAAAGCGGATTTGAAATAGCCAAACTTAAAGATTTAGAGAATCTATGTGGGGAAATTTACATTGAGGGTTTGGAGAATGTGCAAGATGCCAAACATGCACAGGAGGCGAACTTCTCACAAAAGAAGCTTAGTGAGTTAGAGGTTGTATGGAGTGGTGATTCACGAGACGAAGTGCTTGAAAAGAAGGTCCTAAATGAGCTGAAGCCTTGTAATGATAAGTTAATACAACTCAAAATTTGGTCATACGAGGGATTAGAGTTTCCACATTGGGTTGGGAATTCCTCGTTTGTTCATTTGCAGCATGTGTCTATACGTGATTGTAACAGATGTACAACTCTACCACCGTTTGGGCAGCTTAAGTCACTTAAGGAGTTGTTTATTGAAGGCTTATCTGAGGTGAAAGTTGTGGGTATGGAGTTATTTGGGACTAGTCTTGCATTCCATTTACTTGAAATTCTATGTTTTAAAAATATGCTACAATGGGAGAAATGGTCAACCAATAGTGGGGTTCTGTTTCCATGCCTGCAAGAGCTTCATATAGGAAATTGTGGTAATTTAGTTGAAGTCTCAATTGAAGCATTACCTTCATTGAATGTTCTAGAAATAGTTAGTTGTGACAGTGGTGTGTTGAGAAAGCTGGTTCAAGTAGCTAAAGCAGTCACCAAATTGGAAATAACAAGTATTTCAGGGCTTAATGATGTGGTGTGGAGGGGTGTTATGGAGCATCTTGGGAAAGTGGAAGAATTAATCATCAAGTATTGTAATGAAATAAGATACTTGTGGGAATCAGAAGCAGTTGCGAGTAAGCTTCTTGTGAAGTTAAGGAACTTGGACGTGATTTATTGTGATAATTTGATGAGTTTAGGAGAGAAAGAGGAGGATGAAAAATTCAGGAGCAACCTCCTAACATCTCTTAGGAACTTGACTGTTTATTTGTGTAATAATATGGAGCGTTGCAGTTGTCCAGATAGCATTGAGACGTTGGAAGTCTATAGTTGTAGTTCAATTAAAGCAATCTCATTACCAACAGGAGGGCAGAAGCTCAAGTCATTTAAAGTTGAGAATTGTAAGAAACTATTGGAAAGGGAGTGGGGAGGACAAATGATCAACAACAACAGAAGCAACATGCTAATGCTTGAAAATGCATGCATAGATGGTTGGGCAAATCTAAAATTAATGATTGGACTGAATTACTTGGTTCACCTCACTGAATTGAGAATAGAAAATTGTGAAAGTCTGGAGTCATTTCCTTACAACGAGTTATCCAGTTTAAAATCATTGAAGCAACTGGAAATAACAGATTGTCCAAGTATGGATCCTTCTTTTCCTCGTGGTGTTTGGCCTCCCAATTTGCGTGACTTAACTATAGGGAAGTTGAAGAAGCCCATCTCAAAGTGGGGCCCACAGAATTTCCCAACATCACTGGTGACACTACGCTTATATGGTGGTGAAGATGGAGTGAGTAGTTGTCGTCAATTTTCTGATCTTTTTCCTTCATCTCTTACTTATCTTGAAATAACTGGATTTGAGAAATTGGAATCAGTTTCAGAGGGGATCCAACACCTCACCTCCCTCAAAGAGCTCGATTTCTACGGTTGCCATAATCTGAAGAAACTGTCCTATCTTCAACACCTCCAACATCTTAGATTTGACGAATGCCCAAACATGATGGAACTACCAGAAGAGTTGTTGCCTTCACTTTTGAGTTTAAGAATCTGGTATAATTGCCCAAAACTGAAAGAAAGATGCAGTGAAAGAGGCCGTTACTGTTCCCTCATCTCCTATATCCCCTTCATCGACATATGGTGATTAATATGAAGGTGCGTCTCTCTCTCTTCCTTCGTTTAATGATTTTAAATCAAAACATTATTTTTGTTTTTTTTTTAAACAATTTAATTCTTTTTTTGTGTGTGTGTGAATATGAATATATGATTCGAAAAAATGGTGAAGTGAGATTGTTTGTAGTACTTTGACCATCTGCTAAAGTCAAATGGGTCAAGTGGATTGCATTCGCATCAAATGGGTCCATTTTGGCATTTCTAATCATGACTTTTTTTTAATATATTTGTGAAATAGTTGGGAATAAAATTACCATGGTCATGTATCACCTCATCAAAGAGGAATTGAATTTAACAAAACTAACTGCATTTTATATGTGCATATCAAGAACCGAATTTTACCCCTCTGTTTTGCTTTTACATAATCTTTTAATGTAATTATTCATTTATCATCAATTTATAATATTACCTTTTTGAAGTTAAATTGTGAGATTTATTTGGGTTTTCTTCTTATATTTACTTTTTTATAGACATGATTGCTTTAATATCAGAGAGAGTTATGGTGGTGTTTAGCAAGAGAAAAATTATGCAAGCCCCAAAATTCCAAAGTGGCACCAAAAAAGAAAAATGCAACATGTGCCATGTAAGAACTCGTGTCTTTTGGTCATCTCACTCTTTCTTTCAATCCATACAGTCAGAGGCGGAACTAGAACCTTTTAGTTGAAGGGTCAACATAAGGTTTTCTTTTCAACCGACTACAACTAAGGGGTCCAACCCTTGATTTTCTTAAAAAAAATCAACTTTTATATATAAAAAATAGACAGATTTTGGTCACCGGAGGGTCAGTGGACCCTCTTGACCCTCCTCTGGTTCCGCCCCTGCGTACAGTATTATTTGCTTCTTGTCGCATGTTTATTTCATTACGGTAACAATATGAAACCATTTAGTAGTGTTGGTTTTTGCCATCCAAAAGGGGGTTGCGGCGCAACTTGTTGCCCGTTTACCTGACACTCTACTGTTATCGGCTTTTCTTTACACCTATTTTGAGTTTATAAACAAAAAAAAAATCATTAAAAGAAAACCCATTTAGTATGATCTTTTATTTTTCCTTTAAAATTACACAAGTTGATCTATGAGTAACTGACCATGATCATGGCTGATTTGATGGTGCAGAATCAATTATGATGGGAAGCATTGTTAATAAGATTGGAAGATTTTTATTGCACCCATATGTTTTGTTACTTAAACAGAAAATTATCTATTTTTTATTTGTGTAATAATATAAGGAGTTAGAAGAAGCAAGTAGTAAAGATGATGCTTTGGTGTATTATGTGATGTTTCTTTTGAGTTTTCTAGTTATAAATGTTGTTTATGAGTATGTGCAAAAGATGACCATTTGGTGTATTATGTGGAGGATGAAACATTGAGTAACATAATGAAGGACTGCATGCAGACTAGGATACAAGGTTTCTGATTATGTTCACTCATTGCAGATTATTATGTTGGATTCTTTTCTGTGGATACCAATTAGTGATTTGTGCATCAATGATTGTAGTTGTGGTGATTTCAACATTCTAGTATAAAAAACGAGTTTGACTCGGATTGTATTTTGTTGGTAATGGGTCAAATTGCAGATTGTATTTTTTTTATACATGTTATATAAAATTATACAAAGTTCAGAAGGGTAAAATTAATTCTACGTTTCCTAAAACTATGTTCTTTTTTTTCTTTGTGAACATTATTTTGGGATAACAGGCGTAATAATATAGTTTTTAAAAAATACAAATATAATGGATAGAAGTGTGTATATAGGTCAACCCAACCCGTTTAGACTAGTTAACCAACCCATCCATTTTGGCACTTCTAAGAATTCTACTACAAGCCTTGAAATCATCCTCCCAGTTTGGAAACTAGTTCCATACGATTTTCCAGGAAACCGCCTTGAACAAACAAGAACACTATTTATGCTAGAATCATTTCTGTATGAATTGTGCAACATAATTATAGAAAACTACAAAGGTAAGAAGATGTAGGATTGATTCTAGGGGTGGTAATTTCAATCTGTTTTCAAAACACTTAGGTAGTTAGGTGTTTTAGACAATTAAAAACCATTGTTGACCATTTTGGTCAACCCATTGATCAACACACAATTTGGTCAACTTTAATAAAATTCATCATTAAAAATTAATTCCCACATGTTCAATACTTGAATTTAACTTTCAAAACAATGTTACTATTGTTAATAATCAATCTTAATTAATAATCTGAACAGTTTTTTTCCCTAAAAAATCTAGTTTAATTTTGATCAGTTTTGGCAAATCTAATCCACACGCATCACCAATTTTTGCTATATTATCGAATAACAAATCTTAATCATACCCTTACATTATTTCTAATAGCACGTGTTAATTTCGGGCTAACATTGAAAATCACTACTTAATATGTTTAACTCAACTTTTGTGTTTTTAAATCAGTGTTAGTGACAGATATTTCAAATGAGGGTTTGTGAAATCATGGATTGAAACCTCTTTGTGAAATCTAAGATTTTGGTTTAGTTTCATCGCATTTAATCAGAATCTCACACAAATCTTAAAGAACACAATTTCTCCTAATTAGGGTTTTTTAGTTATGAATAAACAAAGCTTATAATTATTTTTTAGAATAAAGTGCAATTTGCACCCCTGTGGTATAGGTTTGCAACACTGTTTTAAAATAAGTGCAATTTGCACCCTTGTGGTAAAGTTTCTTTTTCTTTTTACGTCCCTCCGTCAAAAATCCGTCCATTAAGCCGTTAAGCAGAAGGGTATTATCGTACTTTTACAAACAAATGACCTTTAAATCAAAAATTCATTTATCTTCCTTGCACCCCCGCTGTTGGCTACTCCCACATCCGGCCACCCCACCGCCGCCCACCCCACCGCCGTCCACCCCCACAGCCGAAAAAAGAAGGTGGATTAGAGCCAAATCTGAAAGGGGTAGAAGATCCGGACCCAAATCTGAAAGGGAGTTCTTCTATTTGGCTGTGTTCTTCGATTCGAAGTTCTTCCATTGTTTGATAAATCCAGGTACAGCAGTGACTGCAAATGTCCTAAAAAGGGTGGGATCCTCCCGGTCAACTCGTTCCACGACAAATCCAAAATCTGGAGTTTGGTTAACCCGTTTAACCAAACGGGAATCATACATGTGAGTTTGCAGTTGGGAATCACTAGAGTTTTGAGCCTCTTGAACTGTAGATTAGCATCAGAAGGCATTTCTTTACTGTCAAAGCTTCGGCTAAGGACCAAAGTGGTCAGATTTGGGCAGTTTTGGAGGATTTGGAGCGATCCAGATAAGTTATTCAAGTTACACATTGATAACGAAAGGTAACATAAAGAATTAAAACCTTTAAAGCTTTCTGGGATTTGACCTGTGAGATTGTTTCCACCAAGATCTATGGTTTTCAACGACGGCCAGGAAGGAAGATTTCCAGGAATGGATCCTGTAAACTTATTATCAACCAAATCAAGCAACACAAGGTTTACCATCGCTGAGCAATTTAGGTCGATCGAGCCAGAAAACGAATTGTTTCTTAGTATCAACGAAGAAATGATGCGCGAATTAAACAGTGACAAGGGTATCCCACCATTTAGATTGCTTGACCACGACGGTGCTTGACCACAATTGTTTACATGCTTTTTTTTCATGTAAAGGAAATAAGGGAAAAAATGACTTTTATCACATAAATGGACGGAGATACTGACGGATTTTTAACGGAGGAACGCAAAAAGAAAGAGAAACTTTACCATAGGGGTGCAAATTGTACTTCTTTTAAAACAAGGTTCCAAAGTATTAGCGGGCCTAAACCAAATTGGTGCAAATTATACTTTCCTCTATTTTTTATTAGAACTATAGAAATAAGAAATTTTATAGTTATATTTCCAAAATATATAGTGCTTATGGGCCAACTATAGAGTCACATGCCTCAAGGAAATTAGAAAAGAGTTTTCAAAATGGGTTTCCTCTAATAAACATACATTCATGGCCCAAGGTTGCTTAGCCCTATTGAAGTATAATACCTGGAGGCATGTGTAATGGCATGGTTGGGGTCTAAACTATATCGAAGAGCCCGTAGTCATTCGGGATAGAAAAGAAAAACGTCTACGAAATAAGACGATTCGGTTGGGTTGTGTCGTCAGCCAAACACTTTCGCGTGTATGACATGTGGAAGGTAAGATGAATCTCACTCGGCTAATGGCATGGTTTGGGAGGGGGGGGGGGCGTGGGTTGTGTGACGTTCCGAAAACTAGCCGTTAGGCTATTTAAATTTTAAGGTTTCAATGACAACCCCCAAAGCGGTCGTAGCAACTAGCAACCTATTCAATACAAATTTTTATTCCAACACGTATGTACCTCAACCACCCCAACCGCAATCCCCGTTTGGTTTTTGGAACCAAAACCAAACCCCTTCAACACAACCCATACCCGAAACACAACCAAGATCACCAATTCAACCTAGAAAAACCAAACGTTTGCAAAAAAAAATAATAACAAGAAACAACATCAAGTCCTGGTTCAAGCTCACGCAAGCATGAAAGGTGGCCCGTAGACGAGGAAGTAACTTTGGCATAAGCTTGGGTGGATGTATCCGAGGACCATAAAGTTAGTACGTTTTATCCACTCTATTTTTCTTTTGTATAAAATGTATTTTATTGTTTTTAATAATAATATGTATTATTTATAGGGAATAATCTAATGTCAAGATTTTTGGAGACGCATTCATGAGAGATTTCATGTTACAATGGGCCTCGGAGGATATTGTAACCCCGACAAGATATCATCAAAATGGAGGGACCTTCGTCTTAAGGTTTCTAAGTTTAACGCTTCCTACAAAAACACACCAACAATCGTCGTAGTGGTGTAAGTGACCATGATATTTTACCAGAAGCATGTCAAAAGTATAAAGCGATATGGGTGCGCCATTTACTTCCGAGAGGTCGTGGAAGCTTTTGAGAAAATGTTCAAAGTGAACACAAGTCCCGCTGCTTCATCTAAATGGTCCAAAGCGTCATCGTTAAACCAATAATAGCAGAAGTTCCAGAAGTATTTCGCAAATATCTTCCCTTCGCAAATATCTTCCCGAGTTACCACCAGATAGGCAAATTGAATTTAGAATCGATCTAATCCTCGGAGCAACCCCTATTGCCAAAGCTCCTTATCGTTTAGCTCTGAAGGAAATTGTAGAATTGAGAAAACAACTCCAGGAATTGTTGAAAAAGGTTTCATACGTCCTAGTACCTCCCCATGAGGAGCGCTAGTTCTCTTTGTAAAAACGGGCGGGTCTATGAGAATGTGTATCGATTACATGGATTTGAATAAGGACGGTCTTTAGTTTTTTTTGTTAACATTCAAATATTTTTTTTAAACAGAGTTGTATTTAAAATTCAGTATTTTTTTAGATCATAGGCTATAGCATTACAATTACGATACCGTGACCAATATTGGTATTATTGGAACCGGTATCGGTATTTGCTTTTATGGTTTTCGACAAGCCGAACCAATAACGACTAAACTCCTGACGCGTGGCGCGAGGAAAAAAAGACGACCAAACTTCCGCCGCGAAGAGCGGATGCAAAAAAACTAGTTTCATTATTATTAATAACTAGTTTTTTTCACCCGCGCTTCGTGGCCAGAGTTTGGTCGTTTTTCCCCCATGTCACGCGACAGAAGTTTTGCCGTTATCGACTGGGCTCGTCAAAAACCATAAAAAAAGAATTTGAGTACAACTTCGTGTTCAATAAAAATTAAACCAGAACGTCGACAATTTTTTTTTTAAGAAAACGACGCATTCTGTTACTTAAAAAAACCTAACGAACAAAAGTTATCATAGAAAACGGTTTCGGCACTCGCTACATGCAAGGAAAAAAACTCGATTTTGAATACAACTCCGTTAAAAAAGAAAATTATATCGTAACGTTGACAATAAAAATTACAAACAGCTGCACACTCCGTATTTTAAAAAAAGTTAACGAACGAAAGTTATTAAAGTAAAAAGAAATTAATAGAAAATAAAACGAGTTAAAAACATACATTATATATATTATAAGAGTTGAAAATAAAATATAAAAAATAATAATTAAATGGACAAATCAGAATGCGCTGTTTCTAAATCACAAAATTTTAGTGACCAAACCATAAAACAATGGAAGTTAAGTATTCTTATCAATTTTTTTTAAAATATAATATAAATACATTTGTGTCATTGTGTGTACTTGGAAGGAATTTGTTTTTAAAATATCTAGCCTTTCGTTAAAAAAGAGAGTAGTAGCTCGTGGTTAGACTATGTGTAGTGGTAAGATGAATGTGAGAGCTTTTTGTGTCACGTGGACGTCACACAGACACTGGCTCCTCATCCTCACCTTCACCCAGGTGTGTAATGATAGGATGAGGGTGATCAGTTTTGTAATAATTACATAGTTATTATTTTTTAATTTAATTAATTAAATAAATACCAAACAATATTTTATTGTGTAGAATTCGTTCTTTTAAAGTAACGAAAATTAAAAAAACAATAATTAATACTAAAAACATATTTTATTGTGTAAACATAATTCAATTTACCGCACAAAATTCAATTTACCCCCACTAAAAACATAAAGGAATTGACACAAAAGCCCCTCAAACACAATTTACCCCACATATTTTCTTCTACGCCGTATAGGACTGTAAACGAACCGAACGTTCAGCGAAATTTTTATGAACCGTTCGACGGAAAGTTCGTTTACGTTAACGAACATGAACAAGAAATTTTGTTCGATTAACTAAATGAACGAACATGAACAGATGTCTCGTTCGTTCAATTGTGTTCGTGAACGTCTGGTAATCTGTGCGTGAACGTTCGGTAAGCTGTTCGTGAACGTTCGTTCATTTACGTTCGTTTATGTTTGTTCATTTTTATTTTTTTAAAATGTTCATTAAGATTTTTGTATATTTATGTTTTATTTTATCTAAGCATTTTATACTCTTTAATTTTTAAATTTTTTTTATTACCCTAACAATTAACTAAGTAAAGTAGGAAACCATATTCTCATTTATGCGTCATTTCCCTGTCCACTATTACTCGATTAGGGCTCCTAAGTTCTCAATCATAAATAATGTAAGCTTCCCTTAATCCTAAATCATGTAAGCATTTCCCCTTATTATTGACCCCGAATAGAGTAACCGCTCCTCTGATCCCGTGAGCCGTAGGATCATTTCAGGATTAATCATGACTGTGTTAATTATAACTGCTCCCGTGATCCGGTGAGCCTTAGCTGTAGAGGATTAATCCTCACCTGTTATTTTTTGAAACATGTTCCCTCCGAGGGTAATTAACCTCCCCACGCCCCCAACCTTCGCATCCTTTCTCTAAATATATCTTCATCTATTTTCAATTTTCTATCAGAAACCCTAAGAAACCCCCAACCATCCTCTCATCGTTTCCCTCGCCTTCGCCGACGGTGTATACCGGTGGAACCGCTACTCCTCGGCTCAACTATAAACGTGATTCGCTACCTCGTCGATCAAAAATTTCTTTGTTAATCGAAGTGATGAACCAGGTGACGAGATGATAAAGTGGAAGAGCACAAGGATGGGGATCACAGTATGTGTGTTGGATTTTTGTTTGAATCTGTTGTTTATCTTTGATTTTTGTATATAAATTTGATACATGATGTGACAACTTCACTATAAAATCAACACCTACATCACTTCTCATTCTCACTCTCATATGTACATTTGATCATCTGTTTGACGATCTTTGACTCTTTTGTGGTTTAACATATTTTTTAGGTTAGGAATCGCTACAATGAGTGGTGAAATTGAGCTATAAAAAGCGGTTATGGAAACCCTAGGATGCAGATCATTTTTGGTTATGGTTCACCGGCGTTCAAATGATATGAAGTATGGAGATGCTGAAACTTGAACGATGGCCATTTGTCGTATTTGTCTTGAATCCGACGGTGAGGAAGGTGAATGTTATGTTTTTCACTAATTTTGAAATTAATTGGTTCTTATAAGGAGTTCATATTTCTGTATTAAGTAATTCATTCAATTTTAGAGTTCTATGATTTGTTAATTGGTTCTTAAAGTGATTTTGGAGCTAATTTGGGCATTGAAGCTAATTTGGACACTTTAGTTTCAGCCTCATGTAAGTTATTTTGGAATAATTTGGTGTTGCTTTTTAACTTCTATATAGATTGTATTCTTGAATTAATCACAAGATTTATTAGTGGTTGGACTTCTTTGGTGATTGAGAACTTATACCATTTGATTTCAATTTTGTAGAGATCATGAGGAGCAACAACATCCATTCTTTCTAAGGTATTATAATGCGATTTCATTTAAAATTAGTGGTGATATTGTCATAAGATATGCCAATATACTTGTAAAGAACCATCTGGTTTTAAACCATTTTTGTCATAACTGCATCTTAAGATTTTGATTTCATAGTTGGGAGCAAGCAACCCCAAAGAAGCCGCAAGGTGGATACATTCTTTACAGAATGTTGCAATAGAACCGGGAACAAATTCAAAACGAAGATGGCAGCCATATAGGTACCCAAAGTAGATAATAAATATAACTAAATATTTCGTAATGTGAATCTGCACCCTTAGTTGAAATAAAATAATTTCTTTTGTCAGATTAAATGACTCTAAGATTGCTAGGCTATGTGGATTATCATCTGCAAATTTAATGACATGGAAAGATTTTCGGTTGTGAAAATGGTATAAACAATTAATAAATGGGATATCTAAATTACCATTCAATTGAGAAACACCGTGATCCCAAATTTAAAGACATGTTTTTTTTTGCAGAATTACAGTAAAGAAGCAAAAGATAATAATTCAAGTGAACGTGCACATTTTTAAGTTTTATTCCTTGCTAAACATACTAATCGTTTTCGTCTATTATTTTCGGAATTATTTGAATCGCCGTTCAAAGATTTCAAGTGATTATCCGCTTGAATGCTCTTTTTATCTTGATATGCAGGCTTCGGTCATTGACCCAGCGGATATTGCTGCAGTTGAATATGAATTAGATAACCACAAAGTCAGTAGTAGTGCAACTTCGAATCCAACTTTATTGCTTATATATACATATATTTAATCAAAAAGGAAATAATGTGTAGATACGGTTTAATGTTGCAGGTTAGACTTTTCTTCACTGTAAGTATCCTACATATATGCTTTTCGATTTTTGCAAACATTTTAGTTGAAATTATTAAGGGTGTCTTTTTCGATGTCAGAATGCTGCGTATCTAATCATCCGAGGCATGAAAAGCGCTTAAGCTATGTATACATCAACATAATTCCACTGCGCAAAAGATGGCTGAGCTTTTAGAGGCACATCCTAAGGTACTTAAGTTGCCACACAAGAACAATATCTAAAATAGTACAATATGTTTTTTTGGGTAGGTGGTAAAATTGATGGGTTGGGCAGTTGGATATCTGTCAAAATCTGTAATATTTAATAATAAGGTTGTCTTTTTCAAGTAACCACTTCTTCAAATGTGATTACAATTTTTTTTTAAATAAATACTTTTGACCCGTTCATTCAATTTGTTCTGATCTTCTTTTAGTCCGTTAGAGTTACAACATAGTTAGAATCAACCTATTTGTAAAAAGAAAACGTATTCAAGATGATCTAATGCTGAAATTATTTATGCTAATTTTACAAGAGAAACACGTCTATTATCCAGGCTTCAAAAGTCATCCCGAGCATGAAAAAAAAAAAACAAGTGACTGGTTTGGTGATGTTGTCAGTTTTGAGGTAAACTTTATAGTCTTTTTTGTTTTTTCTTTAACCTTTACTACTTTATGAAGTTAATAAACATTTTTCATATGTTAATTTTAGGTGGGTGGTGACTTAAATACCGCCATTAAGTTTGTTGTTTCTCTAAAGATCCCATATATTGCACCGTCTTTTGGTGGCTGTGAAAGCATTATGGATCAGTCAATCATTATTCTGTTGTACAAGATTAAACGAGTCAAACTTTGATCTCAAACGAAGATGTTTCGAAGGCGTGTTCCTTTCAAGCAATAATGCACAATCCTACGTTTCAGTAGTTCACCGGTTACGGTTTCTTATCGTTTTGCTGCTGAATTAGTGTAGCCGCTCACTTTTTACCCTGAAGTTAAATAAGTAACGTATTTTGTATTTTGATTTCAATCTTATTTTGATTTTCTTTAGATTTCGATCAAAGAAGGTCCTAACAATTTAATACATTAAAATCTCCATCCACCGGACAGGTATAAAACTAGTTAGGATTGACGTCAAAAGTCCTAAACAGCGCTTCGTTCGGTAACGTTCGTGAATCGTTCATGAACAAACCCATTTCCTTAATGAACGAACACGAACATGAAATTTGGTTCGGTTAGTGTTCGTGAACCGTTCGTGAACAAGTTCAATGCTTAACGAACGAACACGAACAAGGCTTCGTTCGGTTCGGTTCGTTTACAGCCCTAACGCCGTACCTTCATCTACATCGCTACGGAAATTTTATAGAAAAAACCCTAATTCCAAAATTGAAAACGGCGATGGTGGTAATAGCAAGAAGAAACGAAAGAGGAACAAGGACAAAAGGAAGAGTTTAGAGTAAGAGTTTGATTTGGCTCATGGCAAGCAAACCCAGATTCACGCCTATGAGCATCACCACGCTCCAGCCACCACGCCCCCTCACCCCCACCCGACGCGGTGTTTCACGCCCGTGGTGGGTGAGGTGGCACCACGCCCACGGTTTCACGGGAGTACTACGGATAGTCTTAGTAAAATTACAATGGTTAGTGAAGTTAAAAAGTTCCCAGGTTAGTGTCTTTTTTCTCTTTTGATAAAAATAGTAATATGAAAAAATAACAATACAAGTGGATTGGAATACACAACTCCCTCTCCACGTGTGTCAAGTTCAGAATCGTGATCAAACAAAACACAATAACACACAATTTAAGAGAACTCGCTTTACTATATTATGAAAAATAACTCAAAACCACAATACAATAAACACTCATACCAAACCCTAAACACGGTTATGGTATTTATAATGTTAACCCAACTTGATCAACAAGTAAACTAATTAACCCTAATCCCCTAGCCCAAACCATCTTGTTTAAGGCTACCTGGGCCAGCCCCAACTTGGGCTTCTCGGTAATTAGCGTCCAACATTCACCCCCCTAATTTCCGAGTCGGATTTAGGAAGGTCTTCAACTCCAATCAAGCTCCTCATCTCCTTAAACTTGATTCGGGCTAGTGGCTTCGTTAGTATATCCGCTTTCTGTTCTTCCCCAGGCACATGCTCGACCTCAACTTGGTCCTTTTCAACACATTCTCGAATGAAGTGGTATCGGGTATGTATATGCTTGCTCCTTCCATGGAATACAGGGTTCTTGGTAAGGGCTATTGCGGATTTATTGTCGATCCGGATAGTCACCCTTTCCTGATTCCAACCTGTTACTTCACTCAACAACTCTTAAAGCCAAATTGATTGACATGCAGCAGCAGTGGCTGCCATGAATTCAGCTTCACATTAGGATAATGCCACTGTGTCTTGCTTTTGTGAACACCATGTAATAGGAGAAGATGCAAAGTAGAATATGTGACCTGTCGTGCTTTTTCCGTCATCCGGGTCAACATTGTGACTGCTGTCACTATACCCAACAAGATGTTTCAGACCATTTTTTTTCATATCTAAGCCCGTACCCCATAGTTCCTCGTAGGTACCTTAAGAGTTGTTTGATTGCTACACCATGAGATTCACGAGGGTTTTGCATGTAGCGACTAATCACACCCACCGAGTATGCCATATCGGGTCTAGTATGCAAAAGATAGCGCAGACAACCCACTACCTTACGGTATTGAGTCGGGTCGATTTCATCTTCCTTCTTGGCTTTAGAGAGCTTCGTTCCAGGCTCCATTGGAACTTGAGTTGGATTGCAAGTTAGCATTCCAGTTTCCTTCAGTATACGTTTAGTGTAACTTTCTTGCTTTATTGTTATCCCGACATCACTTTGACTTACTTCGATGCCAAGGTAATAAGTAAGTAGCCCAAGATCGGACATCTCAAATTTCGTAGCCATTCCTTTCTTGAACTCATTGATGATGCTTAAACTTGTGCCGGTGATGAGCAAATCATCCACATAAACGGCTAATATCAAAAGATGCTTACCACATGTCTTTCGGTAAACCGATTGCTCCTTGGAGCATCTTTGAAACTTCATATCCTTCAAGATAGAATCAAGTTTAGTGTTCCAGGCCCGAGGCGCTTGCCTCAAACCATACAAAGCCTTTGATAACAAATATACTTTATTCTCCTCGCCTTTCTTCTTGAACCCCTCCGGTTGCGTAACATAAACTGTCTCCTTTAGTTCGCCATGTAAGAATGCCGTTTTGATATCCAAGTGATGGAGTTCCCACCCATTTGTAGCAGCTAAGGCAATGAGGAGGCGTACTGTTTCGATCCTGGCTACCGGAGCGAACACGTCATCAAAGTCGATCCCGGGTTGTTGCACATAGCCCTTTGCAACCAACCGAGCTTTATGTTTATTTATCGATCCGTCTGCATTTTTTTTCACCTTGAAGACCCATTTTAAACCAATAGGCTTCACCCCTGTTGGTAACTTGACCAGGTTCCATGTATTGTTTTTATTTATGGAGTCGATCTCGGCATTCATGGCTTTCACCCATTCCATCTTCGACTTTGCTTCTTCATATGAGACCGGTTCTTCATTTAATGCTAACAATAACTCCTCACAATTGAGGTTAGAAAACAATATGAAATCATCTTGAAGCCTTTTAGGTAGGACCGACACCCTCATTGATCTTCTTGGGCCGGTTTGGTCTTCGGTTTCACTGTTTTGGGATGTGGAGCTGGTTGGGCTTGACTGGGCTGTCGGATGGGCTGAGTTGCTAGCTGAGCCAGAGTTGGACTCAGTCGAGTCGTGTCCGGTTGGCATGTCTTCGGTACTTGCACTTGACTGATCTGCATTGCTATTAGTTCCACTTTGAACTAGGCTATCATCACTGGACTCGTTTGGAGTATTTTCAACCACACCCCCCCAAACTACAACAAATGATCCAGGTGCACTATCCTCTGATCCGATTTCTTTATCCCAAACCCACCCTTTGTTTTCATTGAACTCAACGTCCCGGCTTATAATTATCTTCCGGGTCGTAGGATTAAACAACCGGTATGCTTTTGAACCCGGTTCAGATCCGAGATGTACAAGCGGTCTTGATCTATCATCCAACTTTTTCAAGTTGGTAGACTCTACTTTGGCATAAGCAAGACACCCAAATACTCGTAAATATTCAATATTCGGTTTTCTCTTTTTGAACATTTCATAGGGTGTTTGATCAACCAAGGCTCGTGTGAACACTCGATTAATCAAGTAGGTTGAATGACGAATTGCTTCTCCCCATAAGACATTTGGTACCTGCATAGTCTTCATGATGCTCCTTGTCATCCCCATTAGGGTTCGATTTCTCCGCTCCACAACGCCGTTTTGTTGAGGCGTGTACGGAGCAGTGAGATGGCGATGAACTCCGTGATCATCACAGAACCGTGATCAAACAAAACACAATAACACACAATTTAAGAGAACTCGCTTTACTATATTATGGAAAATAACTCAAAACCACAATACAATAAACACTCATACCAAACCCTAAACACGGTTATGGTATTTATAATGTTAACCCAACTTGATCAACAAGTAAACTAATTAACCCTAATCCCCTAGCCCAAACCATCTTGTTTAAGGCTACCTGGGCCAGCCCCAACTTGGGCTTCTCGGTAATTAGCGTCCAACAGTGTGCTCCATCTATACCACCCTCCTCCGATCGCTCAATATTCTTTTTCCCTTTGACCACAAATTACGGCTTCCGAACTATCAATTTAAACTTTAATAATCCACCCAAATGGTGAGCTACGGGTGTTCCGTTTGTAAACAATACCAGCCTTTGCCTCTCTTATATTTGTTTGTTTTGATCGAATCTCTGCCTGAACTGAATTATTTTGTGAAGAATTCCTCAGATCTTGGGTTGGGCCGAACTACTTTTGATTCCTTAGCCCACAATTTTCTTGCTTTTTGGCCCCAAAGTGTATTAAAACTAAAGAAATGGGTATAAATTACTATTGGGCCCAAAGTCAAACAGAACCAAGAATCTGGAATCAATGAAAAAGAAAAACGTAGTGTTTGGTACGCATAGTGTATGGTGAAATAGAACAGGTAATTGTGTTTGAAATGAGAAAAAACATGTTTGGTAATCACATAGGAACGAAATCGACTAAAATGTGATTTTTCCGTTCTAATGATTTTTATTCCTTGAGGGACGGGTGTTTTTTTTTCATTCCTCCAGAAATGAAATGATTTTGTTTAATTAATGAATGACCCGACTTGTGAACTCATAACCCAACCCATGCCTGGACCCATGACCCTTCCCATACCCCGGCCCATGACCAGAACAATGACACGTCTCATGACCCGAACCATGGCCCGGCCCATGAAATAAATTTACTAGTTAATAATATTTTATTTGCATAAAATATTTTCCTGTCTACCAAAGAATACGAAGTAATGACTCATTTTATTCTTATAGGGTAACCAAGCTGAAAAATGCAATGATAATGATCCATTTATTTCCCTTATCCATTTCATTCACTCGTCCATTCCATTCATTCGCTAATTACATTACCTCATATCAAACAAACCCAAAGACTTGGGGTGTGATCTAGAAGTTATTTTTATCCTTTCTTATTCAAATGTAAAAAAAACTTTAAGATATGATTTATTAATAATAAATGGGTGGATATTTGAAAGAAATAGATACAAATATGTTATTATTTAAATCTGTATATAAATTGTCTGGTGGAAAGTGGAAACAGAAGAAAAAAAAATAAAGAAAGCAAAGTCAACTTTGTTAATTTCTCTATGCCAGATCTGACTCTGCAAATTGAAAAACAATAATTGAAACAAACAACCATAACCCATTTCATCTACAATCAATGGCTGAACTTGTGCTTTCTGCCTTCTTGGGTGTGCTCTTTGAGAAGCTGGCATCTGCAACTGTGAAAAACATTACTCGCTACACCGGAATTGATGCTGAGATCAAGAAATGGCAGAGATCATTAAACCAGATTCAAGATGTGCTTACTGATGCTTCTCATAAGGAGATAACCAATCAATCTGTGAAACGATGGCTGAATGATCTCCACCATTTGGCTTACGACATAGATGACGTACTTGATGATTTGGCAACTGAAGCTATGCACCGCGAGTTCAACCAGGAGTCAGATGCCATCACCAGTAAAGTAAGAAAGCTAATCCCAAGTTGTTGCACAAATTTCTCAAGTAGTACTAGGATGCATGACAAGTTAGATGCTATTACCGCCAAATTACAAGATCTAATAGAGGAGAAAGCTACTCTTGGTTTGAGTGTGAAAGTGGAAACTAGGCCAGAAAATATAAGTAGAAGATTACAAACCTCGGTTGTTCATGCTTCTATTGTTGGACGACAAGCTGAGAAAGACGCATTGGTCCACAAGTTATTGGGGGGTGAACCATGTGATCAAAACTTCAGTATCGTTCCCATAGTTGGTATGGGTGGTGTTGGTAAAACTCATCTAGCTAGACATTTGTTTCACGAAAAGCAAGTTCAAGATCACTTCCAACTCAAGGCATGGGTTTGTGTCTCGGACGAGTTTGATAGCTTTGGTATAAGCGAAGTTATCTTTCAATCTGTTACAGGGGTACACAAGGAATTTGCAGATTTAAATCTGCTTCAACTAGAGCTTATAAATCACCTAAGGGAGAAAAGACTTGTCTTGGTATTAGATGATATATGGAGTGAGAGTTACGAGGATTGGGAAACTCTCGTTGGCCCGTTTCATGCATGTGCTCCGGGAAGTAAAATTATCATGACTACACGGAAGGAACAATTGCTCAAACAGTTGGGTTACGATCATCTAACCATACTGCAGAGCCTGTCACATGACGATGCTCTCTCTTTATTTGCTCTACATGCATTAGGTGTAAATAACTTTGATTCACATTTGTCACTCAAACCACATGGTGAAGCTATTGTGAAAAAATGTGATGGCTTGCCTTTGGCATTGATATCAATAGGGAGATCACTAAGGACAAAACACAATGAAGATTCTTGGAGGGAAGTGTCAGAAAGTGAGATATGGAGGTCAAAAGATGAAGTAATTGTTCCGGCCCTTAGGCTAAGCTACCATGATCTTTCTGCACGTTTAAAGCAATTGTTTGCATATTGCTCCTTGTTCCCCAAGGACTTCTTGTTTGACAAAGAGGAATTGGTTTTATTATGGATGGCCGAAGGGTTTTTGCACCAATCAACTCCAAACGATTCAGCAGAAGAACACTTGGGTCATGAATACTTTGACGAGTTGTTATCAAGGTCGTTTTTTCAACACGCACCTAATAATGAATCATTTTTTGTGATGCATGACCTGATGAATGACTTGGCGACATCCGTTGCTACTGAGCTTTTTATAAGGTTAGACAACGAGACAGAGAAGAGTATTAGAAAGGAGATGATGGAGAAGTATCGTCATATGTCTTTTGCTCGTGAGAAATATGTAGCTTACCAGAAGTTTGAGGCGTTCAC
Source organism: Smallanthus sonchifolius (assembly GCA_023525975.1). Lineage (NCBI taxonomy): Eukaryota > Viridiplantae > Streptophyta > Magnoliopsida > Asterales > Asteraceae > Smallanthus > Smallanthus sonchifolius. Next base: position 3,242,625 of record CM042042.1, read on the forward strand.
AAGAGCCAAAAGTTTAAGGACATTCTTGGCAACGTGTGTTGGGAAGGTAAAAAGTTGGTCATTTTTTCACTTATCAAGTAAGATTCTCGTTGACTTGCTTCCTAAGTTACCATTGTTAAGGGTTCTTTGTTTAAGTGGTTTTTGTATAAATGAGGTACCAGAGTCCATTGGCACGTTGATACACTTGAGGTATCTTAACTTATCTCAAACTGAAATCACATATCTACCAAAAACGGTATGCGGTCTCTATAATTTAGAGACTTTGATCTTATTTGGTTGTAGGAGTTTAGCTAAGTTGCCGAACAACTTTTTAAAGCTTAATAACTTGCGGCATCTTGACATTAGGGACACTCCGCTTTTGAATCGGATGCCATTAGGGATTGGTGAGTTGAAAAGCCTACAAACTCTCTCAAAAATCATTATCGGAGGTGAAGGTGGATATGAAATAGCCAAACTTAAAGAATTCAAGAATCTATGTGGGAAAATTTCCATTGTAGGTTTGGACAAAGTTCAAAATGCAATTCATGCACGTGAGGTGAACTTTTCACATAAGAGGCTTAGTGAGTTAGAGCTTGTATGGAGTGATGAGCCATATGGTTCAAGAAATGAAGTTCATGAAAAGGAGGTCCTAACTGAACTCAAGCCTAGTAATGATAAGTTAATACAACTCAAAATTAGGTCATATGGGGGATTAGAGTTCCCAAATTGGGTTGGGGATCCTCTATTTCTTCATTTGAAGCATGTGTCAATAAGTGGTTGTGAAAAATGTACATATCTACCGCCACTTGGGCAACTACCTTCACTTAAGGAGTTGTTTATTGAAGGTTTATATGGGGTGGAAGTTGTGGGTTTGGAGCTTTTTGGGACTGGTCATGCATTTCCTTCACTTGAAATTCTAAGTTTTAGAAGTATGTGTGGATGGAAGAAATGGTCAATGAATAGTGGGGCTATATTTCCATGCCTAAAACAGCTTCTTATAAGAGATTGCCCTAACTTGGTTGAAGTCACACTTAAAGCACTACCTTCACTGAATGTTCTAGACATACATTATTGTCCTAATTTGGTTGAAGTCTTACTTGAAACACTACCATCATTGAATGTTCTAAAAATAGTTACATGTGATAATGGTGTGTTAAGAAGGCTGGTTCAAGTAGCTTCCGCAGTCACCAAGTTGGATATACATGGTATTTCCGGGCTTAATGATGTGGTGTGGAGAGGTGTTATAGAGTATCTTGGTGCAGTTGAAGAATTAAGCATCAAGTATTGTAATGAAATAAGATACTTGTGGGAATCCGAAGCATTTGCGAGTAAGGTTCTTGTGAAGTTAAGGAAATTGGAAGTTTATGGTTGTGATAATTTGGTGAGTTTAGGGGAGAAAGAGGAAGATTGTAGGAGAAACCTCCTAACATCTCTTAAGATGTTGGAATTATATAAATGTAAGAATATGGAGCGTTGCACTTGTCCAGATAGCATTGAGACGTTGAGTGTAAAGTATTGTAATTCAATTACTGATATCTCCTTACCGACAGGAGGGAAGAAGCTCAAGTCACTTGACATTGTTAGTTGTGAGAAATTATTGGAAAAGGAGTGGGGACGACAAAAGATCAAGAACAACAAAAGCATCATGATGGTGCTTGAACATGTAAAGATATATTGTTGGGCAAATCTCAAATCAATCATTGAACTGAATTACTTGGTTCACCTCACCACATTGAGAATACAAGATTGTGAAAATCTCGAGTCATTTCCTGACAATGAGTTGTCCAAATTGACCTCGTTAAAGGAACTATCAATAGTAAACTGTCCAAGTATGGATGCTTGTTTTCCTCGTGGGTTTTGGCCTCCCAAATTGGATACCCTAACAATCGGGAAGTTGAAGAAGCCCATCTCAGAGTGGGGTCCACAGAATTTTCCAACCTCACTTGTCCATCTAGACTTATACGGTGACGATGGAGTGAGTAGTTGTAGTCAATTTTCTCATATCCTTCCTTCATCTCTTACTTATCTAGAAATAAATGAATTTGAGAATTTGAAATCCTTTTCAATGGGACTCCAACACCTCCAACATCTCTTTTTTTACAACTGCCCTAATCTGAATAAACTGTCGCATCCCCAGCACCTCGCCTCCCTCCAACACCTATGTTTTTGGCATTGCCCAAACATGACGGATCTACCACAAGTGTTGCTGTCTTCACTTTTGAGTTTAATAGTCTGGGGTAATTGCCCAAATCTGAAAGAAAGATGCAGTAAAACAGGCTGTTACTGGCCCCTCATCTCCCATATCCCATGTATTGACATATGAAGGCCCCTCAATCATGGAGTTAATATGAAGGTCTCTCTCTTTTAATGATTTAGAATTAAATAACTGAATTATTTTGCTTTTTTATATATAACAAACACTTTTAAATATGAGCACAATTTCTGGTTGTTAACATGCCATTTTTTTTAATGGTGAAGTGAGATTGTTTGTAGTATTTAATTTATGAATATGTAGAGATCATGAATCACTTGAATTTTGAGAATGCCAATTAATATTTTGTGTTGTTCTGAGGAATAATACTCTGATTTTAAACCCAAGGAAGCCTGTTTAAAATCAAATGAGTGGATGGAATTTCCATCAAATATCTCAATTTCTAAGCATGGTTTTTTATTTATATATATAGCAAAAATATAGTAAAAAAGGTTACTTTGGGTACAATATTTGATTTCAAATCATGTCTTACTAAATTTCATCTGGCATATCTCAATTTCTAAGCATGGTTTTTTATTTATATATATAGTAAAAAAGGTTACTTTGGGTACAATATTTGATTTCAAATCATGTCTTACTAATCAATTTCATCTGGCATCTCTTTGGTTTTATCATCCAATTCTTTCTCTCTTTCTTTATTTGGTAATAACTCATTAGTTTTTAACAGTTTATTTTAATGATTTTTTTTTCATATGAACGAATTATCGAATTATTATTTAGTCATATCCCATCTTTTGACTCACAATTCCAGAGTTCCAAATATATGAATATTCATAAATCATGAATCACTTGAATTATAATTGTACCCATATGACAATGACAGTTAATATTTGTTTTTCAGGTTGATCTTGAGTAAATGACCATGATTATATCCATGGTTGATTTCATGGTGCAGACTCGATTGCTATTTGCAGCATTCTACTTGAGGTTTTCCTAAAATTTGTAGCAGGGAGCAAAAGGTAAGTTGATTGGAAGATATCTGTTACATCCTTATATTTTGTTACTTCAGAAAATTACAGTTTTTTGTTTATAAATGGTGATTATCAGCATACACAAAAGATGATATTTTGGTGTATTATTGGTGGATAAAACACCTAATAGAATGATGGACTGGTTGCAGATTAGAATACGCGGTGTCTGATTACTTTCATTGATTGATTGCAGGTTATGATGTCGGATTCTTTTTGTGGATCCTACTAGTGATCTGTGCACCGTTGGGGCGATTTCAATCTTCTAGTACAAAAACAAGCTGACTTAGATCTTATTGTGTAGGGTAACACATTAAAAAATTTCCGGATGTATTCCTAGGTTGATGACTTTGTCTTCGACCCGTTACCAAACTAAAGGCTTTTAACTACATTTGACGTGCAAGTCAAAATGCTGATGCATACTTTCAATGCACCAAAGTTTAGACCTTTTTTCAAGGACTCAACTTCTAATCGCATAAGTTTTATTAATTCCATAAGAAAAAAAAATCAGAACAGGGGAGAAGAAGAAGCTGAGAAGTTGTAAAATAAGTTTTCAATCATTTTCTTAACCTCAAAATATCTTTAATGTACTTAAAACTTTTTATTAAACAAATCACATAAAAAAACTTAGATTTTTATGCTTAAACTTGATACCAGTTTTGTTATGTTATTTAAAAAAGGCAAATTGGATTTTAATAATTCGAACTTTGACCCGGTTGTTGCCTTTCTTCGATCCAAACACAAGAACACACATATATGAACACTCAATTGAAGAATAATAATCGTAATATTATAAAACGAATTCTGGGGTACAACCAATCTGTTTACAATCAATCCTTTATATACTACTAAATCTGAACCGTTGCGTCTATTGCTTCAATCGTTGCATCGCTTCATAAGAGCAGCCATATACGCACATCCAATCGGTGCAACCTCCGGCGAACCATCGCGTCTTTTCCTTCATTCATTGTATCTGCCGCTTTGTGGTAATAGGGTTTTGTTTTGACACATCTAGTCCCTCTAAATACAAGTATTTACAATAACTAATCTAAATACATATATAACCTAATTACATAACTAGTCCCTACACTTAATAACATAACTATATTTTGTTTAATATCCAATACTCCCCCTTAGACTAAATATAGTTCAAGCGAGGTCTTCATCCTTTCTTGATCCAGCTTCCCATCACAGCAGTGTTGGTTCATAGTCTTCCTGGATCAAATTCGCCTCATCCTCTTTTTCCCTCTTTGGACATTTATTGCTAAAATGCCCAAGCTCATTGCATTTGAAACACCTTGCATTGATCTTGTCCCGTTGTACTCGTCCATCATCTCGACCTCTTCCAGACCCCCAACTTCTACCTTGGCCACGTCCTAAGTCTTCCCAATTCAAGCTTCCACAACCACAATGCTCACATGTATGGTGCTTAGTCTTCTCTTTTCCGTCTGCTTTGGTAAATAGTAATCTACTAGACACGTCATCCTCTTTAGTGTGCTTCTTGGTGTGTTCCTCGAAAGCCTTCAGTCTTCCCACCACTTCTTGGAATGGCATCGTCTTAAGATCAGCAAATTGTTCAATTGTAGCAATAATCTGAATAAACTTTTCAGGTACTGAACCTAAAAGTTTGCGAACCAATCTTTTGTCATCCATTACATGTCCAAGATTGCCTGCTTGTGATTCAATCTCACTAATCCTCCCGGTATAGACATCAAGTGGCTCGTTAACACCCATTTTCAAGGCTTCAAACTGCGACTCAAGTGTTTCTAACCGAGCATCTTTAACCCTGTCAACCCCTACACGTCGAACCTTTAACGCGTCCCAAATTTCTTTTGTTGAAGTAAGGTTTGCAATTTGCAGCACCATGTTTTCTAGAATTGCTTGATATAACATGGCTATTGCTTTATTGTTGTTATTCTCATTTACTTCAGTTCTTGCTTTCGGTTCGACTGCATCCCATATTCCGTGGACGTTAAAGATTGCCCTAATCTTTACAGCCCAAATGGTGTAATTTGTAGAGCTTAACACGGGCATTGAAAAGTCATTGTCGTTCCACCCTCTCTTACTGGTATGTTGCTTTCAATCTTCTTTGGTGTCTCTTCTCCCATTGACCCTTTGCTTTTTTTCTTTCCTATCTTTACTGTTTTTTCGGTCGCTGCTTGCGAATCAAAACCTTTCTTCCTCAAGTACTAAACTAGTTTTATTTGGTTTCCTAGACCCGATCAAACCCGCCTCGCTGTTGAAAGTCAAACCTGCCTCGCTAATCATAGTCAACTCCGCTTTCTGCGAATGACAATCACTCTTGCTCCTTGCTATTGACATTCAAACTCGCTTCTCTGCTATTGATCTCGATCAATCCCGCCTTACCGTTGATTATCAAATCCGCCTATCCGTCGTTGATAATCAAACCCGCTTATCCCGCTGTGATCTTAAATGCCCTAACCAAAATTCTAAAACGAGTGTTCTCCCCTTTCAATAATCAACTTTCACTCCTTGTTGTATATCCTGTTTTCTAAAGTATACCCACTTGACAAAAAACAATACAACCTAACAATCAAATATTCCCTCCTTGTTTTGTATATTCCGTTTTCTAAAGGGTACCCACTTTACAGAAAACAATACAAACAATATATCAAACTTTCCTACTTTCTGACCTAAACGATTCTCAATCCTAATCCGGTATTTCTACTCAATTTAATGAAGCAAAGAAAGAAATGCTTATCTGGTAATTTAGGCAATCGTTGGTCCCTAATTACTTGTCCGGTAATTCCTTTTCATAATCAAATTGAACACCTTCTGATTAACTTCTAATTCTGCAGCGTCTTCACTTTGTTCCCTTATTCGAACAAGTTCTGCAACCCCTTTGCAATTGTTCCTGGAATGAACAAATTCTGCAATTCCTAAATCAATTTCCTGGTGTTCGTTCCCTGTGTTGTGTTCCAATGTTTGTTCCGCTCATTCCCAATTACCTAACTGATTTGAACGAACGTGATTACCTTCCTTGTAATCACCTTGCTGCAATTTCTGAATAAAAAAGATCGAATTTTTCTTCCTCTTCTGATCTAATCACGTCTGACTTCGAACAGGTTTCTTCCGGTTACTCCTTTGTAATCTGTTGCAGCAATTAACGAATCTTCAACCTCGGCTCTGATACCACTGTTGCATTTCTTTGATCCAAACACAAGAACACACATATATGAACACTCAATTGAAGAATAATAATCGTAATATTATAAAACGAATTCTGGGGTACAACCAATCTGTTTACAATCAATCCTTTATATACTACTAAGGCTGTGTTTGGGATTACTTATTTGAAACTCCTTATGACTTATTCAAAAAGGTAATAAGTCATAAGTCATAAGTCACAATTTGTAACTTCTCAAAAACTTTGGGATTTTCTTTGAAAACTACTTATTGACTTATGCTATAAGTTAATAAGTTATAAGTAATAAGTAAGGATGGACTTACTTCTTGAAAAATGATATAAGTAGGCTAAATAAGTAACTTTCCCAAACACCTTATTAACTTATATAAGTTAATAAGTTAATAAGTAGAGTAAATAAGTAATCCCAAACACCCCCTAAATCTGAACCGTTGCGTCTATTGCTTCAACCGTTGCATCGCTTCATAAGAGCAGCCATATACGCACATCCAATCGGTGCAACCTCCGGCGAACCATCGAGTCTTTTCCTTCATTCATCGTATCTGCCGCTTTGTGGTTATAGGGTTTTGTTTTGACACATCTAGTCCCTCTAAATACCAGTCTTTACAATAACTAATCTAAATACATATATAACCTAATTACATAACTAGTCCCTAGACTTAATAACATAACTATATTTTGTTTGATATCCAATACCGGTGACTGATAATAATCCATACTAACAATTTAGTCGGTAACTTTCATTTTTGTTGCTAAGGGTAGTCCCAGTATCATTATTATCATATATTTACATTTGTTTTGATGATTTTGAACGAAATGGAGAAACATACAAGCGAAATCGAATGAAAATCAAGCGTAAATCTATGATTATTATGCTACTGGGATTGCCCTTGACGACAAAAGTGAAAGTTAGAACTGTCACCGGCCAAATTGTTAGTATGAATTATTATCGACCAATGGGTTATAGTTTGGATTATTAAAATCTAATTTGCCTTTAAAAATATTAAACTTTTGTAGGGTTTGATGAATAGGAATGATGCACATGTCTGAAATTTGATAAATAACTCCGAGTTTAATGTATGTTAGATGTAAATAAAAGTAATAACTAGGGCCCACTTGTATTAGTCTATTTAGGTCGGGGTTTCATCCTCTATATATAGAGGAGTCACCTCTCTTATATTTACACATTATCGGTTAATACATTACCAGTTTACATCTAATATCCCATTTCCCTCTCATCAAGAATCCGGTCACTAGTCACGCCCTTGTTCCAGTCTAGTTCCAAATCTGTCCCCATATCCCACCACCGAATTCGCTTCAGTTCGAGAATCCTTTTTCGAGACACTATTGCGTCTCCACACCACCGTTGTTCTTGGAAACCCCCGATTAGCAAAGGCCGCCACCAATCTGCCATCCCACACGCATCCACACGCCACGTTCTGTTGCCATGCGGCGCCGCCTGTTTCTCATATTTGGGTTATTTTCCAGTGAGTGAGGCTTCACCGCTGGTACCACTGCACTCGCCTTGATATTATGAATGTCTCTATACCACTTGTTCCTCCATGCACCGCTGTCGTCTGCCGTCGCCACTTCCTGCCGTCATCGCTACCTGATCGGAATTTTCGTCGGTCACCACCACAACCTGTTTTCTATCCCCGATGTACTGTTTCTGATCATTCGAGTATAATACTAGTGTGATCGATGGTTATACCTTTGGGTTGGGTGAAACAGTCCTACTAAATGTGTAAACTACTAATCCAAATATGATTTATGTATTCACCAGCTTTTCGTTGACCTATTGTTTTCAAACTTTTTCAGGTAACCATGATTGATATTACTATTGGTGTTTGTACATACTATTTCAAAAACTATTTTTGATGAGATAAAATAAACGCAGCAAAAAGTACACATGAAACCAGTCATAAGAAACAAACACAACCATAAGGGGTTTAAACTTTATACCTTTCGTGAAACCGACTGACAAGCTTAGCACCTTGATACAACAATCCATTCACTAGATTTGGTTCACACGAATCTCCTCTGGATTTGAACTCCTTCAAATCCTATCTCCAAGAGCAGCCCGCAAAAATCTTAACTCCTTCATATTCACCCGCAGAACACCGGTAAAACTGAAACGTGACAGCACCCGACTAATCACACTCGTCAAATGACATAAACAGAAACACACGGTGACACCGAGAAGGCGGCGTGATAGCGGCTTAGGCCCTAGCGGTGGCGTGTGGCGGTGGAAACCATAGGAATGCTTATAATTGCAATTAACCATAGGAATGCTTATATACCAGTTTCGCCTAAACCTTTACATATCCGCATTTCGCCTAAACTTTTACATATTCCCGTGAATTCGCCTAAACCTTTACATATTTAGGCGAATTCGCCTAAACCTATACATATTCAGCGTTTCGCCTAAACCTTTACATATCCCGGCGAATTCTCCTACACCTTTACATATTCTGGAGAATTCATCTAAACCCTAACACATGTCAGTTTTTTAAGGCAGCCATGAAGCCGACGATTTCACCCCATCCGATAAATGTTTCGACGATTTTGGTGTGTTTATTCGATGAAAGTTAACTTTTCAATATGGGGAAAAAGAAAAGTCAGAAGTTTATTTCGGAATTTTCCTTTTATCTTTTCATATGCTGGTGTATCAAGTATACATCCACATGATCGAGATAAGCTTATCTGCTTCTCCCTTTTTCTTATTGGCCCAATGCTGATTTGCATGGTTGACCAACACAATAATCTTATACAAATTAATCTTAGACCATAACAATGATATTACTGAAACAACTATCAACCAACGCTTCACAACAACACCCGGCCATTTCATCTACAATCTCACCACCATAATTAATCAATGGCTGAACTCGTGCTTTCTGCCTTCCTCGCTGTGCTCTTTGAGAAGCTGGCTTCTGCAATTGTGAAAAACATTGCTAGCTACAAAGGAATTGATGCTGAGATCAACAAATGGAGGAAATGGTTAAAACAAATCAATGGGGTGCTTAGTGATGCTTCTCAGAAGGAGATAACGAGTCAATCAGTGAAAGAATGGCTGAATGATCTCCAACATTTAGCTTATGACATAGATGACGTACTTAATGATTTGGCAACTGAAGCTATGCATCGTGAGTTCGCCCATGACTCAGAAGCCATCACCAGCAAGTTACGAAAGCTAATCCCTAGGTGCTGCACAAATTTCTCTCAGAGTACTAGCATGAATGACAAGTTAAATAACATTAGCGTCAAATTACATGATCTGGTGAAGGATAGGACTGACCTTGGGTTGAGAATGGAAAAGGAAACTAGGCCTAAAAATATAAATAGAAGCTTGCAAACATGTGTTTTTGATCCATCTAGTATTGTCGGGCGGCAAGCTGAGAAAGAGACATTGGTCCAACAGTTGTTGGGGGTTGAACCATGTGATCAAAACTTTAGCATTATTCCCATATTTGGTATGGGTGGGGTTGGTAAAACTACTCTAGCCAGGATATTGTATGACGATAAGCAAGTCAAGGATCACTTTGAACTCAAGGCATAGGTTTGTGTCTCTAATGAGTTTGATAGCTTTCGTATAAGCAAAGAGATATTTGAAGCTACTGCAAAGTTAAACATGGAATTTACAAACTTTAATCTGCTTCAAGAAGCCCTCAGAGATCACCTAATGGGGAAAAAAATTCTATTGGTAATAGATGATATATGGACTGAAATGCTGATTGGGAAACCCTGGTTAGACCGTTTTATACATGTGCTCCTGGGAGTAAGATCATCATAACAACACGAAAGGATCAATTGCTCAAACAGTTGGTTCATAATCCTCTAAACAAGGAGTTGCACAGGCTGTTAGATGACGATGCTTTGTCTTTAGTTGCTAGACATGAATTAGGTGTTAATAACTTTGATTCATATTTTTCACTCAAACCACATGCCAAATGTATTGTGAAAAAATGTGGTGGCTTGCCTTTAGCCTTGATTGCACTTGGTAGATTATTGAGAACAAAAAAAGATGAAGTGGAGCACCGGAAGGAAGTGTTAAACAGTGAGATATGGAGATTAAAAGATGGATGTCTAATTCTCCCGGCCCTAAGACTAAGCTATCATGATCTTTCAGCACCTTTGAAGCAGTTGTTTGCATATTGCTCCTTGTTCCCCAAGGACTTCCTGTTTGACAAGAAGGAACTCATTTTATTATGGATGGCAGAAGGGTTTTTGCATCAGTCAACTCCAAGCCATTCAACAGAGGAACGCTTGGGTCATGAATACTTTGACGAGTTGGTGTCAAAGTCATTTTTTCAACATGCACCTAACGGTGAATCATTGTTTGTGATGCATGACTTGATGAATGACTTGGCGACATATGTAGCTAGTGAGTATTTTGTGAGGTTAGGAAATGAGACGGAGAAGAATATTAGGAAGGAGATGCTGGAGAAGTATCGACATATGTCATTTGTTCGTGAGAAACATGTAGCTTACAAGAAGTTCGAGGTATTTGAAAGAGCTAAAAGTCTGAGAACATTCTTTGTAACGTTTGTTAGGGTGGTAGACATATGGCAACATTGCTACTTATCAAACAAGATTCTCGTTGACTTACTTCCAAAGTTACAATTGTTAAGGGTTTATGTTTGAGAGGTTTTCAAATAAGCGTGGTACCAGATTCCATTGGCACTACAACATTATCACCCTATCCCGACAATTTTTTTTTGACCCTATAGGCTATACCGACGACATGTCGTCGGTATAGGTTCTGGACTTATCCGGACGACAAGTCGTCGGGACAGACCCAACTTATCCCGACGACATGTCGTCGGTATAGGCTATTTTCAAATTTTTTAATTAAATTTGGAAAAGACCTATGCCGATGACATGTCGTCGGGATAGGTTTTTCTGTTTTTTTTTTTTGTTTTTTTTAAATTTACAAAATTTTCCAGAAATATTTAATTTCTAATTACAAAAACCTGCAAATCAGATAATTCAAACCATTCAAAAATTGAAATCCGAAACATTTGGTTCACCTATAGCGACGACATGTCGTCGCTATAGGGTGACCTATGCCAACGACAAGTTTCGTCGGTATAGGCGACGTCGGCACAAGGTCATTTTCTTGTAGTGTGATACATTGAAGCATTTGAGGTATCTTAATCTATCTCACACTAAAATCACACGTTTACCGGAAAATGTATGCGATCTCTATAACTTAGAGACGTTGATTGTTTTTAGTTGTCGCAGATTAACAAAGTTGCCCAGCAGCTTCTTAAAGCTTAAAAACCTGCGACATCTTGACATTAGAGACGCTCCTCTTTTGGACCGTATGCCGTTGGGGATTGGTGAGTTGAAGAACCTACAAACTCTCTCGAAAATAATTATCGGGGATGAAAGCGGATTTGAAATAGCCAAACTAAAAGGATTTAAGAATCTATGTGGGAAATTTTCCATTATAGGTTTGGACAAAGTGCAAAATGCAAGACATGCACTAGAGGCGAACTTTTCGCAAAAGAGGCTTAGTGAGTTAGAGGTTGTATGGAGTGATGAGCCATATGGTTCACGAAGTGAAATCCTTGAAAAGGAGGTCTTAAATGAGTTGAATGCTTGTAATGAACATTTAAAACAACTCAAAAGTGTGTCATATGGGGGGTTGGAGTTTCCAAATTGGATTGGGGATCCATTGTTTCTTCATTTGATGCACATGTCAATACGTGACTGTAAAAGATGTACATCTATACCAGCACTTGGGAATTTATCGTTACTAAAAGAGTTGTATATTGAAGGCTTACATGGGGTGGAAGTTGTGGGTTTGGAGTTACTTGGGACTGGTGCATTTCCTTCACTTGAAATTCTAAGTTTCAAAGATATGCTTTGTTGGAAGAAATGGTCATCCAATACCGTGGAAGTGTTTCCACGTTTGAAACAACTTGTTATAAGTGATTGCCCTACTTTGGTTGAAGTCACACTTGAAGGCTTACCTTCATTGAATGTTCTAAAAATATATAGTTGTCCTAATTTGGTTGAAGTCTCACTTGGAGCCCTACCTTCACTGAGTGATCTAAAAATGAATAAATGTGATAGTGATGTGTTGAGAAGGCTGGTTGAAGTAGCGTCATCAATCACCAAGTTGGACATATCATTAATTTCAGGGCTTAATGATGTGGTGTGGAGAGGTGTACTAGAGTATCTTGGGGCACTTGAAGAATTAAAGATAGTGGTGTGTGATGAAATAAGATACTTGTGGGAATCAGAAACAGTTGCGAGTAAGATTCTTGTGAATCTAAGGAAGTTAGAAGTGTTTGGTTGTAGTAATTTGGTGAGTTTAGGAGAGAAAGAGGAGGATAATTGTAGGAGTAACCTTTTAACATCTCTTAGGATGTTGGAAGTATTTGGTTGTGACAATATGGAGTGTTGCACTTGTCCAAATAGCATTGAGACATTGAGAGTAGAGCATTGTAAATCAATTACAGTTATCTCCTTACCAACAGGAGTGCAGAAGCTCAAGTCACTTAAAATTTATGATTGTGAGAAACTATTGGAAAGGAAGTGGGGAGTACAAAATATACCATTTCTTGAATATGTATGGATAAAAGGTTGGGCAAATCTAAAATCGTTTATTGAGCTGAATTACTTGGTTCACCTTACGAAATTGAGAATAGAAGATTGTGCAAGTCTGGAGTCATTTCCTGGCAATGAGTTGCCTAGTTTGACCTCGATAAAGAGCCTTACAATATTAAATTGTCCACTTATGGATGCTTTTTTTCCTCTTGGGTTTTGGCCTCCAAATTTGCGTTCCTTATTCTTAGGGAAGTTGAAGAAGTCCATTTCAGAGTGGGGCCAACAAAATTTTCCAACATCTCTTGTTGAACTAACACTATACTTTGATGATGGAGTGAGTAGGTGTAGTCAATTTTCTCATCTTCTTCCTTCATCTCTTACTTTTCTTGAAATAAATGGATTTGAGAAATTGGAATCATTTTCAATGGGACTCCACCACCTCCAACATCTTTGTTTTGATGATTGCCCTAATCTGAATAAATTGTCACATCCCCAACACCTCACATCCCTCCAACATCTCACTTTTAGACATTGCCCAAACATGATGGATCTACCAGAATTGTTGTTGCCTTCACTTTTGAGTTTACGAATCACCGAATGCCCGAATCTGGAAGAAAGATGCAGTAAAAGAGGTTGTTATTGGCCCCTTACCTCCCATATCCCCTTTATCAACTTATGAAGGTCCCTCAATCATGAAGTTAAAATCAAGGTCTCTCTCCCTCTACCTATAATGATTTATAAATTAAATAACTGGTTTGTTTTGCCTTTTCTCAAACAAGCAGTTTTAAATAAAATCTCAAATATATGGTTTACCTTTTTTACTTTTTATTTTTTTATTATCTATTAAGTTGTGGTTCAACTAAATATGGGAATTAATGTTTGTACTCGTATGATGATGCCAATTAATACTATGTTTAATGGCAATTAATATGTACTATGTGTGTCTGAGGAATAATACTGTTAACTTTAAACCCCATTACAACCTAATTAAACTGAAATGGGTTTAGTGGATTAAATTTCCATGAAATATGTCGAGTTTTAAACTTGTGTTTATATATATTTAACAAAGCTATATCAAAATACTTATTTTTGTACAATATTTGATAAATTCAAACTTCAATGTGGCATAAGAAAGGGAACACCAACACGTAACATCTGCCATGTAACGTCTGCTCAAGTCTTGTGTTGGATTATGGACCATACAAATAACAAACCCAATGAAATTATGAACAATGAATTGAGTTATTATAGAGTCCATGTCGGATATTACCACTTTTGTTTCTTGAGAGATTCTGCTTGATTTGTGTTTTTACTGCCTTTCATTCATAGTCCAATCTGTCTCTTTTTTTATGTGGTGAAACTCATTTATTTTGATAGTTTATTCAATGATTTTGTAAAATGAACGAATTAGTGAGTTATTTATAAAGTCATATTTCCCATCTTGTGACTCACAATTACAGCATACTAGATATATGAATATGTAGGAAATCATGAATCACTTGAATTATGTGTGTACCCATGACCATGCTGATTGCTGTTTTGTTTATATGTAGACTAATACTTTAAATTTAGAATGATCTTTTAGATCTCTTTTTCAATAACATGAGTTGATCTATGAGTAAACTGACCATGGCTGATTTGATGGTGCAGACTCAATTGTAATGGGAATCATTCTACTAGAGTTTGCCAACATTCACAGCAGGGAGCAAAACCTTAGTTTTGATTAGAAGATTATGCTGTTGGATTCTTTTTGACCGGTTTGCAAAACGGCTTTTGGAAATAGAATGTATTTTAATGATGTGGTGTGGAGTGATGTTATAGATTATGTTGGGGCAGTTGAAGATTTAAACATCAGGAATTGCAATGAAATAAGATACTTGTGGGAATCTGAAGCAAATACGAGTAAGGTTCTTGTGAATTTAAAGAAATTAAAAGTGTTTGGTTATGATAATTTGGTGAGTTTAGGAGAGAAAGAGGAGGATGATAATTGTAGGAGCAACCTCCTAACATCTCTTAAGGTGTTGGAAGTATCTTGTTGTAAGAATATGGAGTGTTGCATTTGTCCAGAACTCCAGAAAGGATTGAGACGTTGAGTGTAAGGTATTGTTCAATTATAGTTATCTCCTTACCATCACGAGGGAAAAAGCTCAAGTCACTTGAAGTTTTGGGTTGTTGGAAACTATTGGAAAGGGAGTGGGGAGGACAAAGACAACATGCCGATAGTTGAATATGTACATATAAGTGATTGGCGAAATTTGAAATCAGTCACTGAACTAAATTACTTAGTTCGCCTCACATCATTGAGAATACATTGTTGTGAAAGTTTGCAGTCATTTCCCTACAATGAGTTGCCCAATTTGACCTCGTTAAAGCATCCGACGATAAAAGATTGTCCAAGTATGGATGCTTCTTTTCCTCATGGGGTTTGGCCTCCCAATTTGAGTTCCTTAGAAATATGGAATTTGAAGTAGCCCGTCTCAGAGTGGGGCCCACAGAATTTTCCAACGTCACTTGTTGAATTGGTTATATGGTGGTGAAGATGGAGCGAGTAGTTGTGGTCAATTTTCTCATCTTCTTCCTTCATCTCTTCTCTTGAAATATATGAATTTGAGAAATTGGAATTAGTTTCAATGGGAGTCCAACACCTCACCTCCCTTCAACATCTCTATTTTTGCAGCTGCCCTAATCTGAATATATTGCCACTTTACCAACATCTCATTTTTTACAAATGCCCAGACATGATGTATCTACCAGAAGCGTTGTTGCCTGAGTTTAAGAATCAAGGGATGCCCAAATCTGAAAGAAAGATGCAGTAAAAGAGGCTGTTACTGGCCCCTAATCTCCCATATCCCCTGTATCGACATATGAAGGTCCCTCAATCATGAAGTTAATAGAGATGTCTGATTCATAAATTTCACAATTTTTTCTATGAGTAAACTGACCATGATTATATCATAATGGTGCAGACTTAATTGGGATAGGAAGATTGTGCCTTTTTTGTAGATGCCTATTAGTTATTTGTGCATCATTGATGGTAGTTGTGGCGATTTCAACCTTCTAGTATAAAAAAACGGGTTGATTCAGATTGAATATTGTTGGTAATGGGTCAGATTACAGATTGTATTTTGTGTGGGTACCTGTTAATGTATAAGTGATTGGTGCATCATTGATGTTAGTGGTGGCGATTTTAACCTTCCAGTGTAAAAACTCGGGTTGACTCAGATTTTATATCGGTGGTAATGGGTTCAGCGGTAAGACATTAAAAAAAGGGAAAACTTTACCAAATAGTAACCAAGTTTTCTAAGTGTTTCATTTAAGTCACTCAAAGTTTTTTTGTTCTTCTAAAGTCACTCAACTTTCACCAAGTGTTTCAGTCTTATGTAATTTTTTTATAAATGTGTAAATTTTTTTAAATTGAATGAGGCAAATGAATATTAGTTACCAATAAGTGAAAATTTTATTTCAACTAATTTAAAATATGAGGTAATAATGAAGAAAAAAAATTCACCAAATAATAAACAAGTTTCAAAATTGTTATATTTAAGTCGAATTGGAAAAAAATAACTGCTAAATAGTAAACAAGATTCAATAATGTTTCATTTATCTGATTCAATTTTAAAAAATTTAAACATTTACAAAAATATTACATAGGATTGGAACACTTGATGAAAGTTGAGTGACTTTAGAGGGACAAAAAAAACTTTGATTGGCTTAAATGGAACACTTGGGAAACTTGATTACTATTCTGTAAAGTTACCCCTTAAAAAAACTAACAATACCTTCCTATGGTTGCATAACTTATCATATTTTTTATTTAACTATAAATATAAAAAAAAAGTTTTCTTTATTGTATTTAGGAAACCAACATTTTAATAGGGTTTGATGAACAGGAATGATGCACATGTTTGAAATCTGATACAAGGGTCAGGTTTGATGCATAACTCTGAATTTGATGCGAAGTCTAAAGTTTAATACCTAAAGTGTCACTAATTTCATAAGCAAAAGAAAAACAGAACATGGGAGAAGAAGCAGAGAATACGATTATGAAATAAGGTGAACAATGTGCTAAATGATCCAAAGGGTCGGATGCACATGTATAACATATCTGAAATTTAATGCAACGTTATAATGAGTTTGATGTACAATTATGCGGGCTTGATGCACAATTGTAATGCAGCTTGTGCATCCGTCTTTTTTCGTCTGCGCACCAAATCTATTCGGTAACTTATGCATCAAACATGTGCATTAAGTTTCTACAGGCAACAATAAGCAAAACAAAGAGCCCCCCAAATGAATAACCTCAAAAATATGTATTTTCATCTCCGGTTAACATGAAATGTCTCGTCAAAGTAATCTATGCAAACATATATGCGAAAAGAATTTCATGTGGTTGTGGACTGATGTGGATCGATTATCTTCAAGAAATTACAAAGATGCCAGATTAGAAAATAGAGAGATAAATGAGACTAATTTCATAATTTTCATTCTTAATTCCTTCAACAAAAACATAAGGCCTTTATATAGGCATACGATGCAATTTAATTCAAAAAAATAACTAACCAACCACTAAGACATTCCCACTACTTACTAGAAAGAAAAACTGCAACATGGGATAAAGAAACATGCAAAATAGAAGACATGGGGTCTCATGAGAACGTGGGTTGTGAGGGGCAAATTAAGGTATGTATCATTCCATCCCCGTTGAAGCAGAGGCGGATCCAGAAATTTTTTTCAGGGGGTTCACTGTTTTTAGATGATCCAATTTCATAGGGCCGGACATAAAAATTTTCGGTTCGGTTCGATTGGTCGGGTCGGGTCGGGCAGGGGCGGCTCAACCATTTTTGGAGGCCTAAAGCGAAGAAAAAAACATGAAAATTATGCTTCAAATGTTCACAAAATCAACTAATTTGTATTTAAGAGTCATCTACTCATTTGTTTCTATCAATTTTTTACCTCTAATCATATGAATGCTCAAGAACACACATTTAGTTCAAGAAAGAGTTCTTAGTTTTATAGCTTCACAACCGGATCAAGCGAGCAGCAGTGGGCGGCGTCGTAAGGGGGTTCACCCTATAATATTTTAGGGGGTTCACTCCAGTTTTTTTACCTACCGTTACACTAAAATTTCAAAACTCGGGGGGTTCCTGTGCACCCCCCCGCTTCAACTTACATCCGCCCCTGCGTTGAAGTATCCTTGTCCGCAAGGATGAGATCGAAAGAGATTTGGCGAGGCACCATGGTGGCCGCCACTCGGTTCTCCCGGTGGCATTTTGATAAGTCTCAACGAAGCTCCACGGCGGGCGCCACTCGGTTTCTCAGGGATCTTCCAAAAAACTTAACCCAACATGCCCGAACAGACCATCCAGAGCATAACGATTAGAAACCACCATATATGATGGAGCTTGGGGACCAGGAATACCTCCATGTGAGCACATAAATGGTGAACTTTGAACAAGAGAACTGGGAGAAACAAAAATGATGTTAATTTCCTTAACCGCAACCCAAGTTTTTTGACTTGTTTGTGATAAAACGCAACTGAAGTCGATTCATAATCATATATTTTTTTTAACAACATATCTACCATACTTCTCTTAAATTACACCAAATAATTCACCTCATGCCTAGGTTTGAACCTAGGACCTCCCATCTGAGAGGCAAGACCCTCTATCAAGTGTTAGGTTATTTTTAATGTGTTTGTTCTGGTTTTGGCTGCCTTGGGGTAATGTCCAGGGTTGCCTTTTCTCTTGTTTGTAATTTGTTACTTGATGAATAAAAGTTTACCAGGGCACTGCCCATTCCTAAAAAAAAAGCCTCTATTAAGTAGTGGGCTAGTCCCACATTGGCTCATAATCATATTTGACTCGGTAAATTTTCATGAAAAGATTAAAGTAAATAGGCCAAAAAGTGCTTGTAGCTCAACCCAACCCAACCCAATCCAACCCTTAATAAAAAATAGTTTGAACTCACTAATTTTGACCATCTATAATGCCTTGTTTCTACCCGAGGATATGATCTCAGATAGGAATGCTTGGAGGTCTAGGATTAGGGTGGAGGGGTTTTTTTTTTTTTTTTTTTTTTTTTTTTTTTTTTCTTAGATAGATTGGTGCTCTTGGTATATAGGCTTCCTTAGCGTTTCTCTTGCCATACTTTGAGGTTTGTGTTCCTTTTGCTTCTAGGGGGTGCCTTTTCGGCTTTGGGGTTCCGATTTCTTTCTTAGGCTTTTGTGCGTTGGTAGCTGCAGTTTTTTTTTTTTTTTTTTTTTCGCATGATTCTACTTCTTCCCCCTTGTTCATGCTCGGACTTTGGATCTTGTGCCGGAGGTCACTCTGGAAACAGTCTCTCTACCCTAGGGTAAAGGCATGACTGCGTACATCTTACCTCCCCCAGACCCCGCCCTAGGCGGGATTGGGTGTTGTTGTTGTTGTTGTTGTTGTATAATGCCTTGTTTCTTTGGGCTTTTTATAAGACCCTTTGATGGTGGTTTCCTATCCATCTCTTATGCATGAATTTACAATTATATTTGTATATTCAGCATGGTGACTCAGATAGAGCTCGCATCACACGCACCGGCAGTACTTCGAAAAGAGCAGTCATATCAAGCAGCAGACCAAGCTCATCTGGTGAGCCCAGTGAAAGCCTGTCCAATCGGCTAGGTTCAGGCAGCGGTCGCATATCAACCACCCAAAGGCTTTTATAAGACCCTTTGATGGTGGTTTCCTATCCATCTCTTATGCATGAATTTACAATTATATTTGTATATTCAGCATGGTGACTCAGATATATCTCGCATCACACGCACCGGCAGTACTTCGAAAAGAGCAGTCATATCAAGCAGCAGACCAAGCTCATCTGGTGAGCCCAGTGAAAGCCGGTCCAATCGGCTAGGTTCAGGCAGCGGTCGCATATCAACCACCCAAAGGCTTCATTCTCAACCGGGGTTTGAGTCCAAGTCATCATCTTTCACACGGGCTGTACCCTCATCAAGAGGTGGTCGTGATGATGCCCTAAGAAGCTTTGAACTGCTAACTATTGGTAAGAGGAAGTAAGACGGCGGTTTTCGTTGTGGGACCCATCTGAATAACCATTTTATCTCGCTTGCAACAAAACCTTAAAAGATTCATCCTTGATCTTGTAGCCTTGAAGAAAGAGATTGTATCTCACTTCAGGGTGGATGTTCATATGCTCTTGTCAAAATGTTTATGTTGAAGAATCAATGAACTGGATTTGGCTTCTTATTTTCTTGTATTTATGTCTAATTAACCTCCATTTATGTCAGATCGCTTGTATTTTATGAATTAAATTGAAAATATGGACATCCTCTTTTTGTGTGTGTTGGATATCTTATGAATCTGTATCTATATCTATACTCTATAATAAATAAAGGTTTCTTAATGGCACGTGTCCCCTTCATATTCATTTTTATAAATTTTTTCTTGTCTCTCTCTTAGTAAATACACTTCTATATTTTTAATAATAATATATTTTTAACAAATTATTAATTATATAAACAAAACCCATTTATTTTATTTTACATATTTCTCCTTCTTAAGGCTCTTAATAACATATATACTCAACCATAAAAATCAATTACATATTTATCCAATCCTTATACAATTACCTATTTACCTTTTTATGTTTTAAAACCTAATAATGATATATTTAGGAAGGGATATATGTAAATATTATTTTAATTGGTTCATTAAGAGTAAAATAGTAGTTCAATAAGTTATTTTAAATGAATTGGGTAAATATGTAATATATATGTTTTAGGAAGAGGAAATATGTAATTAAAATTAGGGGTTGGATAAATATGTAATAAATGAAGTTAGGAAGGGATATATGTAAATGACCCTATATTTTTTCAACATAAACATTTTGACAAGAGAAATGTAATTACCTATGTTTTCAATCAAATAGTAATTGAAAGTCAAATTACATTGAAAAGTATTTAATGTATTTTTGAAACTCAGTTATATATATATATATATATATATTTATTTATTTATTTTTACATTTTTTGATTTTGTTTTCTACTGTTAATATATGTAATACATTTTTTCACCTAAAAAAATATATATATGAAGATTTAAAAATTTTATGTATTGATATTTTTTCATAACACAGGTTCTAAGCTAGTATTGTTATATATTATAGGTTTTGTTAAGGTTCCATGTCAAACTTGATGTATTTAGCCTTTATTTATTGATTTAATCACTTACGTACAACGTCGTTAAGAATTGTTTTTAACACTTTACTTTTTTTTAAATGGTTTTGCTTTCTTTTTCTATTTTTTTTACGCTTAACTTTCTTAACGACGCACGATAAGTTTTTTGGAATATTACTGTCTATTTCGCTGCAACGCGCGCCTTTGCGTCAAAGTTTTGCTTTTTATATCGTAAACGATAACTTTTTTAATGGTTTTATTTTATAAGCTTTCAAGTATGTTAATTTCTTCAAGCGATCTGCAGTAACTTCATACGCTTATTTTAACAACTTAACTAATTAACTACTCTAATCATCAACAATTTGTTATGTTGTTATCACAAATTCATCAATAGTTTGTCAACTTTGATTATAACATATTTAATCAAGAGACCTAGTAATACTCCAATTTACACGGGCCGCTTAATGTTGATTGGTAACACTTTTTGTCAGCCTAATACCACATATATAAAAAGTTATTTTTAAGAAATTGGGGGACCTTTTCAAGTGTAGACCAAAAGCCCTATCTTGTATTGACAACACAGTTAAGTCTCCCATGTATTTAATTATCTGAATAAAACTTCTTTGATCGCGTTCGTTCATTTATTAATCAAACGGATATAAACGAATTTCCCGTCGAATAGTTCCTTTAATCTGGATGTCTCATTTTTATGGAGCGTCTACAAAATTGGAGTACAAGTATTTATATAAAATGAAATGTTTATAAAACCAACCAAATGAAATATCAATATTTAAACTTAAACTATATATAAGACCATAAAATTGAATTCATACTATTACAATTACAATTACAATTACAATTACAATTACAATTATTGTTATTGTCAAAAAGAGACCGACAATCATCTCATCCACATCCACATGAAAGAGAGAATCTTATCTAGAATGTCTACTCCTCCTTTTTTCTTTTTGGCCGATGCAGGTCTACAAAACAATAATACAAACTTCACCAAACAATGAATAACTATAATCAATCCTGACATCTCCAATTTCATCTACAATCTCAGTATCTCACCTGATCTACAATCAATGGCTGATCCCATAGTTTCTGCCATCCTCCCTCTGCTCATTGAGAAGCTCATCTCTGAAGCTTCCAAAAACATTGCTCTCTACAAGGGAATTGATGCTGATATTGAGAAATGTCAGGATTCATTAAAACTAATCCAAGATGTGCTTGCTGATGCTTCTCGGAAGGAGATAACCGATCAATCTGTGAAACGATGGCTCAATGATCTCCAACATTTGGCTTATGACATAGATGACGTACTCGATGGCTGGGCAACCGAAGCTATGCATCTTCAGTTCACCCACCAGTCAGAAGCCATCGCCAGCAGGGTAAGAAAGCTAATCCCAGGTTGTTGCACAAATTTCTCACCAAGTATTAAGATGCATGACAAGTTAGATCATATTAACGCTAGATTAGAACATCTAGTTAAGCAGAAAGATAATTTTGGTTTGAGAGTGGAAGGGGAACCTAGACCAAAAGATAGTGATGGAAGATCTCAAACCTCCTCTGTTGTCGATCCATCTAGTATTGTTGGAAGGGAAGCTGAGAAAGAGGCATTGATCCGACAGTTAATTTCATTGGGGGGTGGACCATCTGATCAAAACTATAGCATTGTTCCCATAGTTGGTATGGGCGGGGTTGGTAAAACTACTTTAGCCAAACTTTTGTATAATGAAGAACAAGTCAACGATCACTTCAAACTCAAGGCGTGGGTTTGTGTTTCAGATGACTTTGATAGCTTTGCTATAAGCAAAGTTATCTTTGAAAATGTGTCAGGGGTAAACAAGGAATTTGCGGATTTAAATCTGATTCAAGTAGATCTTGTGAAACAACTAAGAGGGAAAAGATTTCTATTTGTACTAGATGATATATGGTGTGATAGTAAAACGGACTGGGCAAAACTAGTCGAACCGTTTTATGTATGTGCTCCTGGAAGTAAAATCATCATAACAACACAAAAGGAGAAATTGCTCAGACAGTTGGGTTACAATGATCTAAGCCCGCTACGTCGCATGTCGCCTGATGATGCTCTGTCTTTGTTTGCTCAGCATGCATTAGGTGTAAATAACTTTGATTCTCATTTGTCACTCAAACCACATGGTGAAGCTATTGTAAAAAAATGTGAGGGCTTGCCTTTGGCTTTGATCGCACTTGGGACATCAGTGATGATGAAAGAAGATAAAGAGGAGTATTTGAAGGAACTTTTAAATAGTGAGATATTGTGGTTATCGGTCGCAGATGGAATTCTCCCAGCCCTTAGATTAAGCTACCTTGATCTTTCTGCACCTATGAAACGACTGTTTGCATACTGCTCCTTGTTCCCCAAGGATTTCCTGTTTAACAAGGAGGAACTGGTTCAGTTATGGATGGCAGAAGGGTTTTTGACCCGGTTAACTCCAAACAATCCAACTGAAGAAAGGTTGGGTCGCATATACTTTGACGAGTTGTTGTCAAGGTCATTTTTTCAACATGCACCAGATAACAAATCATTGTTTGTGATGCATGACATGATGAATGACTTGGCCACATCGGTTGCTGGTGAGTTTTTTTTAAGGTTTGACAATGAGACAGAAAACAGTATCCAGGAAAGTACATGGAAAAAGTACCGTCATATGTCATTTGTTCGTGAGGAATATGTAACTTACAAGAAGTTCAAGACATTTGAAAAAGCTAAGAGTTTGAGAACATTCTTGGTAACGTCCGTTGGTGTGCTACCAAGTTGGAAAAATTTCTACTTGCCGAATAAGATTCTGGCTGAAGTACTTCCTGAGTTACCATTGTTAAGGGTTCTATGTTTGACTAATTTTGCAATAAGTGAGGTACCAGAGTCCATTGGTACTTTGAGGCACTTGAGGTATCTTAATCTTGCTCAAACTCGAATCACCCATTTACCAGAGTCCATTGGTACTTTGAGGCACTTGAGGTATCTTAACTTATCTCGAACTGCAATCACCTATTTACCAGAAAATGTTTGCAAGCTCTACAACTTACAGACACTGATCGTATCTGGTTGTTATGGATTAACTGAGCTGCCCAACAGCTTCTTAAAGCTTAAAAGCCTGCGAAATTTTGACTTCAGTGATACTCAGATTTCGAAGATGCCCATAGGGATTGGTGAGCTGAAAAGCCTGCAAACTCTCCCCAAGATCATCATCGGAGGTGAAAGCGGGTTTGAAATAGCCAAACTTAAAGATTTAGAGAATCTATGTGGGAAAATTTCCATTGAGGGTTTGGAGAATGTGCAAGATGCCAAACATGCACAGGACGCGAACTTCTCACAAAAGAAGCTTAGTGAGTTAGAGGTTGTATGGAGTGGTGATTCACGAGACGAAGCGCTTGAAAAGAAGGTCCTAAATGAGCTGAAGCCTTGTAATGATAAGTTAATACAACTCAAAATTAGGTCATATAAGGGATTAGAGTTTCCACATTGGGTTGGGAATTCCTCGTTTGTTCATTTGAAGCACGTGTCTATACGTGATTGTAACAGATGTACTACTCTACTGCCATTTGGGCAGCTTAAGTCACTTAAGGAGTTGTTTATTAAAGGCTTATCTGGAGTGAAAGTTGTGGGTATGGAGTTATTTGGGACAAGTCTTGCATTCCATTCACTTGAAATTCTAAGTTTTAAAAATATGTCACAATGGGAGAAATGGTCAATCAATAGTGAAGTTGTGTTTCCATGCCTGCAAAAGCTTCATATAAAATATTGTGATAATTTGGTTGAAGTCTCAATTGAAGCATTACCTTCATTGAATGTTCTAGAAATAGTTAGTTGTGACAGTGGTGTGTTGAGAAAGCTGGTTCAAGTAGCTAAAGCAGTCACGAAATTGGAAATAACAGTTTGTCCAAGTATGGATCCTTCTTTTCCTCGTGGGGTTTGGCCTCCCAATTTGCGTGACTTAATTATAGGGAGGTTGAAGAAGCCCATCTCAAAGTGGGGCCCACAGAATTTCCCAACATCACTGGTGAGACTAGACTTATATGGTGGTAAAGATGGAGTGAGTAGTTGCCGTCAATTTTCTGATCTTCTTCCTTCATCTCTTACTGATCTTACTATATTTGGATTTGAGAAATTGGAATCAGTTTCAGAGGGGATCCAACACCTCACCTCCCTCAAAGAGCTCGATTTCTACAGTTGCCCTAATCTGAAGACATTGTCCTATCCCCAACACCTCCAACATCTTGAATTTTACGGATGCCCAAACATGATGGAACTACCAGAAGAGTTGTTGCCTTCACTTATGAGTTTATCAATCAGGGGTGGTGGCCCAAAACTGAAAGAAAGATGCAGTGAAAGAGGCCGTTACTGTTCCCCCATCTCCTATATCCCCTGTATCGAAATGACGTGGTTAATACGAAGGTGCGTCTCTCTCTCCTCCTTCCTTTAATGATTTTAAATCAAAATAGTTTTTTGCTTTTTTTTAAACAATTTAATTTTTTTTTTTTTGTGTGTATGAATATGAATATATGATTCGAAAAAATGGTGAAGTGAGATTGTTTGTAGTACTTTGACCATCTGCTAAAGTCAAATGGGTCAAGTTGATTGCAGTCGCATCAAATGGGTCCATTTTGGCATTTCTAATCATGATTTTTTTTTAATATATTTGTGAAATAGTTGGGAATAAAATTACCATGGTCATGTATCACCTCATCAAAGAGGAATTGAATTTAACAAAACTAAATGCATTTTTTATGTTCAGACCAAGAACCAAATTTTGCTCCTCTGTTTTGCTTTTACATAATCTTTTAATGTAATTATTCATTTATCATCAATTTATAATATTAGCTTTTTGAAGTTAAATTGTGAGATTTATTTGGGTTTTCTTCTTATATTTACTTTATTTATAGACATGATTGATTTTATAACAGAGAGAGTGATGGTGGTTTTAGCAAGAGAATAATTATGCAAGCCCCAAAATTCCAAAGTGACACCAAAAAAAGACCTTGCAACATCTGTCATGTAAGAACTCGTGTCTTTTAGTAATCTCGCCTGTTTGTTTCATTACAGTAACAATATAAAACCATTTAGTTGGATCGGTTTTGCTATCCAAATGGGGTTGCGGCGTAGTTTGTTACCCGTTTACCTGCCACTCTATTGTAATCGGCTTTTCTTTACACCTATTTTGAATTTATAAACAAAAAAAAAATCATTAAAAATAAAAAACCTATTTAGTATGATCTTTTATCTTTCTTTTTTAAATTACACAAGTTGATCTATGAGTAACTGACCATAATCATGGCTGATTTGATGGTGCAGACTCAATTGTGATGGGAAGCATCGATAATAAGATTGGAAGATTTTTGTTGCACACATATGTTTTGTTACTTAAATAGAAAATTACCTGTTTTTTTGGTAAATACACAATTTCTCACATTTTTTAATAATAAAAATTTCATCTATTCAATTTTTCTCCTCCCCTTTTTAAACATTAATAACTTTTTTTATATAACATTATTTTTTATAAAAATTACACCATTAAATAGAGTTTTTTTTATCTTTAATTCAAATATAATATTGCAATTGTTTATTTTGTTTTTTTAACGCCAGTTATTACATATGTGTAACGAACAGTTACATATATGTAGTTGTTTCAAGTTTATCTAATTTTTTTCAAAAAAATTCAACCGTCCAAACACCCAGAATCTTGATATTACATATATGTAATATGAATATAAATAATATTGTTTATTCAAAAAACCATATATTAACGTGTTTATCTAATTTGTCATGCAAAGAAAAAAAACACATAAATTTGCTCATTCTAAAAATCCAAAATCCCATAATTTTGTTTATTTAAAAACCAAAACCCATAATTTTGATATGCAAATCCTAACTTTAAACAAAAGAAATACATACTTGTTACATAATCTTTAGAGAGAGTTACAACATATACAATTTCAATTGTCTTCTCTTTGTGTAAAAGCATGCTCTTCCCTTTCGTCGCAATCGTTAAAACAAGTGGAGGTTCACTAATCTATGAACAAGAAAATCAACATAATCCAAGTAAATGCTAAGCGTAACTTTTAATCCATAACTTCTTAAAAACAAAACGAGGTATTACATATATTTAATGTGGTATTAGATATATATAATGATGTATTACATATATGTAATATCATGGTGTTATAAATATGTAATATCATATCACATATACGTAACATTTTATAACATATATGTAATATGTTACATATATGTAGTAGATAGTAACCAATTACAAAATATGTATCATTGTTAAGAAAGCAAATCAAAACATCCCATAAGTTTATATATACCATATCTTTTGCCTCACTTTTGGCAAATTTTGATGATTTCAAATCTCCATTTTACGTTTATATAAATTCGAACTTTATGTTTAATTTTTTAATTGTATGGATCTAAAAAATTTAACTTATTTTTGTTTTATAATAAATGTTTTCTAAAATGTTAACTTATTTTTATTTTACGTTTATATAAATTCAAACTTTATGTTTAATAATATATATATATTATCTAAAATGTTTCTTGCGCAAGTTAAATAAAATATTTGGTTTTCCACAAGTTACCTAGAATTAATATTTACAACGAACAAATATTTCTTTTAGCAATTATATTATGTGTGTTTTTTTAATTCTTTAGGCAAGTTACCTAGAATTAATATTTACAATGAACAAATATTTCTTTTAGCAGTTATATTTGTGTATTTTTTAATTCTTAAGGCAATTACGTCTTTATTGTTTTTATAAAATATGATTTAATCAAAACAGAAAAAAAAAAAAGATATAACTCCTAATTACCTTTACATCCCTTGATAAATATAGACCACAAATTGGTTTGCCTTACAATATAAAAATATAGATTTAATCACCATCACAAATTAAAATATATAGAAATTAAACTAGTGGCTCAAAATTGATTTTTTAGTTTACACAATAAAAGTTTGTTTACACATGATCATTTTCCTATAAATTTATGATTAAAAATAACTAAATAATATATATTATGTTATATATAAAAATTATCATAAATGGTGGCGGCACAAAATCTCCAAGATGGAAAGGTTGGAGAAAGGAATGGAGGGGAGGAAGAAAAGGGAAACGCCTCAGATCTGGGTCATAGATCCATTAAATAAGTGGAGAAATCAGAATGACGAACATCAAATGTTCATAATCTTGAACATCAAAGTTTTTGTAATATTTTCACTAGTCAACTCATTGTGGATGTTTATAACTAAATTTCATTCACAAATCCTTGTTAAAAATGCAAAACTAGAGCTTAAAACACTTGAAATCATCAAAAATCAAAAATCAAAGTGAGTGTGTGTAGTGTGTGTTCTTGGTGTTCTTGGATGATGCATGCAACATCAAAACAGAAAAATCAAAATTATAAAACATGATGAAATACCTTTAAAACACTAACAACAAGCTCATTAATCCATTGAAACCAATAATCAAGCTTGGAATTTGATGATTTTGAACTTGGATGAAGATTTAGGAGTGTTTGGATGTGGAGGAGGTGGGTATCACGAATTTTATGAGGGAGAAGAAGAGAAAAGGAAATGGTGGGGGTGGGTATTTATAGGTGGAGAGTTGTCTTACAATTTAAAAGAAAATTTTATAAAAATACACCCAATTTTTATAAAAATTACACCCCTAAACACTTTAATAAATATTTTTATTCAAACATAAAAATCTAGTATCCAAAATAATGAATTTTGACAATTTTTAAAATATAAAAACTCAAAAGTTTTTAAAAAGTTATACCGGGTATTTAACGGAAGAACCACCTGTGATCATTAGTTTAAATCAAGAATCACAAAAGTTAGCACATATAATGTTATAAAATATCAATCTCAACTAAAATATAAAAATAAAAATTATTTTTGAGAAATTAAATTTTACCGTTTATTTAACGTGTTCACGATATACTGCACTTAACCGAGTTTTCTTGTTTGGATCTTAGTGTTTGTCTAATGTAAAGTATAAAAAGTTTAGAAACGGTATTGACCTGAAAAGTCACGGTTGTCACATTATCACACCACCACAATCACATAGGTATACCCCTTGCCTAGTGATAGGTGATGTGATTTTGCAGATAGTGACATGGCGTCACGTGACGTGCACTTTATTATCACATCACACCATAATCACATGGGTATACCCCATGCTCTAAGAAACTCATTTTAAAACCAATAAAACCATCTTTCCATCATTGATTTTTTTTATCTATATATAGTTGATATTAATTAGTGGCATTTGAGTAAATAAATTGAAATTTATGAGTTTATTTATGATGTCTAGGGTAAAATGAGTATATTACAAAATTTAACTTTCATAACTTTCAAGTTCGAGAATAAATGTCCTAAAATATCACTCTTTTGTCTCCTCTCTCCTAAATTAGGTGTAAAAAAAACTTTATCGTCAAATTCAAATCTTCAACCATTGTTCATCAAATTTAGAAAATGGCTATGCCGGCTTCTTCAGCACCGCCACCACAGGAAAAGAGAACAGCACACTACGGATATATTGTTGGGATACATAGATGTATCTTGAAAGAACTAATCAAAGAAAGGATGAAAAAACATCAAATCATACCATTTTGTTACACATATTTAACTAAGTGTTACATATGCGTAAATTGATTTTACATATACGTAACAGTGTAAGACGATTTCGCTATTGTTGAATCCCGTTTTACTTATTTGTAACAAAACAATTAATAACTTTATTAATAAATATAAGACTAGTTTACTTATCTTTGACAAAATATACATACATAAAATCATCAACCAAATTCAAAATTTTCACAGTAACTATATGTAAAATAAAATCCACAACAATATTTATAATATTTAAAATCCGTAAGGCAAGATTAGTTTTGGAGCTAATGTGATCATCATTTGTTGTATAATCAGTCTATAAGAACACAAACAAATGAATTGCAAACATAGTACTCCGATTGAAACTTGAACGAACCCTTTTATGAACAATTTATTGGATTAAACTCTGAATCGTTTGAAAAACTATCAGATAAACCTATTGGTGGTTTATTGGATTATACAGAGTTTGCCTTGAAAGAATTCGAATTTCTTGCTCTATGATGGATTATCTTCTCTAATTGAATGAACAATCGAAACGTGTCCGGCACTTGCCTTATATACGACCAGAAGGAGCAAAATCCCAAAATGCCGATCAAAATTATATTATGTGTGTGTGCCAACTGCCAGGCTATATCGGTTTGGTAAGCCCAAGGTAATATTCTTTTGGTAGGCCCAATTCCAAAACAATAAAAGGCCCAAGACAAATCACAGCGACTAAATAATATTAACGTTAAACGAGCCCACACTCCCGCTTCATCTTACTTATTAACATTATTTTCTTGACCAACAAATAACACTAAAATTATGCTCAATTAATCCATAAGTTAGATTAAATAAGTTCATAGTTTATTAACAAGATTAGTCAAAACCCTAAAGGGTGTATTTGATTAAGGCTAAAGTTGTCGTAAAATGGTAAATGGTTGTTCTTATTACTAGAAGAAATCAACTTCAACTTACAGAAAAATGGGGGCGAAGATACAAAGCAACTAAACACGATATTGCTCTCACAGAAATGGTGCTTCGTAACCGGCAACAGGGGAGACATCCACTTTTATAGGAGTGGGAGACCACACTGAAAAGGGAAAGCCGATAGATTGGCGGAGGAATCACCGGAGGTCCAAGAGTGGCCGGCTAACAATCAGCAAAGCAATTTGGGGAAATGCCGACACAATCTTCAATCAAGCTGCCAGGTCTTTGTAGAAGCCCACCAGGAAAAGGCCCAAGCTTCAAGATTTTGACTAGCCCAAAGCGGAAAGGAAAATCTCCCAGAATGCAAAGAAAAAAGGAAAAAAAAATAACTTCGTTTTTGCTCCCTATGGTTTGATCATTTTAACCATTTTGCTCCAATAGTTTGAAAATGGCCAAAACACTCCTTGAGGTTACCATTTTGCTCCCTAACACTAACTCCGTTAAACATTTCAGTTAAAATTAAGGACATTTTGGTAATTTCACGATTTAAGATTATATATATACACCAAAATGCTCCTAATTTTAACTGAAATCATGGTCGCAAAGTCGCTAGGCGCTCCCTAGTCGGAGTCGGGAGTACTCGGGAAGTACTCGGCCTAGGCGGAGAGTACTCGGCCTCGGCAACCTACCTTGTAGCGATTAGTCGGGGAGTACTCGACCTTGGAGACCTTGTTTTACAACCATGACTGAAATATTTAACGGAGTTAGTGTCAAGGAGCAAAATGGTAACCCCAAGGAGTGTTTTGGCTATTTTCAAACTATTGGAGCAAAATGGTTAAAATGATCAAACCACAAGGAGCAAAAACGAAGTTTACTCTAAAAACTAAAAAATATATTAGCAAATTGGAAAAAGACTTCTAACATTTTTTAACAAAAGTCTGCATCGAACAAGAATCATGAAAAAACTTTTAGTATTTTGAGTAATTTTGTATATAACTTTTAATTAATAGATCATAAATTTGACTACTCCATCACAATAATTGTTATAAAGATATTAAAGCAGACAGGGTAGGACCTTCACTAGTGGTGATCTGACTGTGAAAAACAATAATTGAAAAGTTGATCATAGCTATGAATGATTGAAAACACTACAAGCTTCACAACATCACCCATTTCATCTACAATCTCACCACCATAATCAATGGCTGAACTTGTGCTTTCTGCCCTCCTCCCTGTGCTCTTTGAGAAGCTGGCCTCTGCAACTTTGAAAAGCATTGCTAGCTACAAGGGAATTGATGCTGAGATCAAGAAATGGCATAGATCGTTAAAACAAATCCAAGGTGTGCTTACTGATGCTTCTCGGAAGGAGATAACCAATGATTCTGTGAAACAGTGGCTCAATGATCTACAACATCTGGCTTATGACATAGATGACGTACTCGATGATTTGGCAACCGACGCTATGCATCGTGAGTTCACCCACCAGTCAGAAGCCATCACCATCACCAGCAAGGTAACAAAGCTAATCCCAAGCTGTTGTATAAGTTTCTCAAGGAGTAGTATGATACATGACAAGTTAGATAATATTAGCTCTAAATTACAAGATCTAGTTAAGGAGAAAACTGACCTTGGTTTGAGAGTGGAAGAGGAAACTAGGCCAACTAATAATAATAATAATAATAATAGAAGATTTCAATCCTCCATTGTCGATCCATCTAGTATTGTTGGGCGCCAAGCTGAGAAAGAGGCATTGGTCCAACAGTTATTGTTACCGGCGGATGAACCATGTGATCAAAACTATAGCATTGTTCCCATAGTTGGTATGGGCGGGGTTGGTAAAACTACTCTAGCTAAACTTTTGTACAATGAAGAACAAGTCAAGGATCACTTTGAACTCAAAGCGTGGGTTTGTGTTTCGGATGAGTTCGATAGCTTTGGTATAAGTAAAGTTATCTTTCAATCTGTGGCTGGGGTATGCAAGGAATTTGCGGATTTAAATCTGCTTCAAGTGGATCTTGTAAATCACCTAAGGGGGAAAAGATTACTATTGGTATTAGATGATGTTTGGAGTGAGAGTTATGAGGATTGGAAAACCTTGGTTGGCCCATTTCATGCATGTGCTCCAGGAAGTAAAATCATCATAACGACACGGAAGGATCAGTTGCTCAAACAGTTGGTTAACAATCCTCTAAACAAGCAGCTGCAAAGCCTGCTAGATGATGATGCTTTGTCTTTAGTTGCTCGACATGCATTAGGGGTAAATAATTTTGATTCACATTTGTCACTCAAACCACATGCTGAAGGTATTGTGAAAAAATGTGGTGGCTTACCTTTGGCTTTGACTTCACTTGGTAGATTATTGAGAACAAAGAAAGATGAAGTGGAGCACTGGAAGGAAATATTAAACAGTGAGATATGGAGATTAAAAAGGGGAGGCGGAATTCTCCCAGCCCTTAGAGTAAGCTACCATGATCTTTCTGCACCTTTAAAGCAGTTGTTTGCATACTGCTCCTTGTTCCCCAAGGACTTCCTATTTGACAAGAAAGAACTAGTTTTATTATGGATGGCGGAAGGGTTTTTGCACCAGCCAACTCCAAGCGATTCAATAGAAGAGAGTTTGGGTCATGAATACTTTGACGAGTTGTTGTCAAGGTCATTTTTTGAACATGCACCTAATAATGAATCGTTGTTTGTGATGCATGACCTTATGAATGACTTGGCGACTTCTGTTGCCAGTGATATTTTTGTAAGGTTAGACAATGAGACAGAGAAGAATATTAGGAAGGACATGTTGGAGAAGTACCGTCATATGTCGTTTGTTCGTGAGGAATATGTAGCTTACAAGAAGTTTGAGGGATTTGAAGTAGCTAAAAGTCTCAGAACAGTGTTAGCAACCACTATGGGGGTGGTAAACATATCGCGGGATTTCTACTTGTCAAATAAGATTCTGATTGACTTACTTCGTGAGTTACCATTGTTACGAGTTCCAAGTCTGAGTGATTTTAACATCAGTGAGGTACCGGAGTCCATTGGTACTTTGA
Organism: Smallanthus sonchifolius; assembly: GCA_023525975.1. Lineage (NCBI taxonomy): Eukaryota > Viridiplantae > Streptophyta > Magnoliopsida > Asterales > Asteraceae > Smallanthus > Smallanthus sonchifolius. Next base: position 3,276,324 of record CM042042.1, read on the forward strand.
GGCACTTGAGGTATCTTAATTTATCTCGAACTAGAATCACACATTTACCGGAAAGTATTTGTAGTCTCTATAATTTACAAACATTAATTGTAGCCGATTGTTGGAGTTTAAATAAGTTGCCTAATAGCTTCTTGAAGTTTAAAAACTTACGACATCTTGACATTAGGGACACTCCGCTTTTGGATCAGATGCCGTTAGGGATTCATGAATTGAAAAGCCTACAAACTCTCTCAAAAATCGTTATCGGGGGTGAAAGCGGATTTGAAATAGCCAAACTTAAAGAATTCAAGAATCTGTGTGGGAAAATTTCCATTGTAGGTTTGGACAAAGTGGAAAATGCAATTCATGCACGTGAGGCGAATTTTTCACAAAAGAGGTTTAGCGAGTTAGAGCTTGTATGGAGTGATGAGCTACATGGTTCACGAAACGAAATACTTGAAAAGGAGGTCCTAAATGAGTTGAAGCCTCATAGTGATAAGTTAATACAACTCAAAATTAGTTCATATGGGGGAATAGAGTTTCCAAATTGGGTTGGGGATCCTTTGTTTCTTCATTTGAAGCATGTGTCAATAAGTTATTGTAAAACATGTACAACTCTACCACCACTTGGGCAACTACCTTCACTTAAAGAGTTGTTAATTGAAGGCTTGGATGGGGTGGAAGTCGTGGGTTTAGAGTTATTTGGTTCTGGTCATGCATTTCCTTCACTTGGAATTCTAAGTTTTAAAAGTATGCATGGGTGGAAGAAATGGTCACTTAATAATGGGTCGGTGTTTCCATGCCTACAAAAACTTCTTATAAGTGATTGTCCTAATTTGGTTGAAATCGCACTTGAAGCACTAACTTCACTTAATGTTATACAAATACATGGTTGTCCTAATATGGTTGAAGTCACACTAGAAACACTACCTTCATTGAATGTTCTTAAAATACATGGCTGTCCTAATTTGGTTGAAGTCACACTTGAAGCACTAACTTCATTGAATGTTCTTGAAATACATGGTTGTCCTAATTTGGTTAAAGTCACACTTGAAGCACTACCTTCATTGGATGTTCTAGGAATTCATGAATGTGATTATGGTGTGTTGAGAAGGCTGCTTCAAGTAGCTTCATCAGTTACCGTGTTGAAAATAGAATCTATTTCAGGGCTTAATGATGTGGTGTGGAGAGGTGTTATCGAGTATCTTGGTGAAATTCAAGAATTGAGCATCAGGTCTTGTAATGAAATAAGATACTTGTGGGAATCAAAAGCAGTTGCTAGTAAGGTTCTTGTGAAGTTAAGGGACTTGGAATTGTGGTATTGCAATAATTTGGTGAGTTTAGGAGATAAAGAGGATGAGGATAATTGCATGAGCAACCTCTTAACATCTCTTAGGATGTTGGGAGTATTTGGTTGTCACAATATGGAGCGTTGCATTTGTCCTGATAACATCGAGAAGTTGAGCTTAGAGTATTGTGATTCAATTACAATTATCTCCTTAGCAACAGGAGGGCAGAAGCTTAAGTCACTTTGGATTAATCATTGTGAGAAAGTATTGGAAAGGGAATGGGGAGGGAAAAAGATGAACAAAAGAGGCAGCATGCCAGTGCTTGAATATGTAAGCATAATTGATTGGCCAAATCTGAAATCAATCGTTGAACTTAATTACTTGGTTCACCTCACTGAATTGAGAATACTAAATTGTGAAAGTCTGGAATCATTTCCTAACAATGAGTTGCCCAGTTTGACCTCGTTAAAGGAACTTGTAATAATAAATTGTCCAAATATGGATGCTTGTTTTCCTGGTGGGGTTTGGCCTCCCAATTTGCTTTCCCTAACAATAGGGCAGTTAAAGAAGCCAATCTCGGAGTGGGGCCCACAGAATTTTCCAAGCTCACTTGTCAACATATCCTTATGGGGTGATGACGGAGTGAGCAGTTGTAGTCATTTTTCTCATCTTCTTCCTTCATCTCTTATTTCTCTATACATAATAGAATTTATGAAATTGGAATCGGTTTCATTGGGACTCCAACACCTCACCTCCCTCCAACGTCTCTATTTTTCCCGTTGCCCAAATCTGAATAAATTGCCCCATCCCCATCCCCAACACCTCACCTCCCTCCAACATCTCACTTTTTGGCATTGCCCAAACATGATGGATCTGCAAGAAATGCTTTTGCCTTCACTGTTGAGTTTAAAAATCCAGGATTGCCCAAATCTGAGAGAAAGATGCAGTAAAAAAGGTTGTTACGGCCCCCTCGTCTCCCATATCCCATGCATCAAAATAGAGGGGGAGTTAATATGAAGGTCTATTTCTCTTATTATTTAAAATTAGATAACTGGTTTATTTTGCTGTTTTTTTTTCTAACATCCAACTTTTAATATGATCTCAGTTATATTTGTTTACAGCAGACATGCTTACTGATTATTCTTTATTTCTTTTATGAATATGATGAAAATAGATGGAGAAATGAGATTGTTTGTAGTATTTAATTTATGAATATGCAGAAATCATAAATCACTTGAATTATGAGGATGCAATATTTGATTTTCAATCATCCAGTTCTTACTCTCTTTTTTTTTATTTGGTAAATCGAGTTCTGAACTCATTAGTTTTTTAACAGTTTATTTTTGATGATTTTTTTTTTCAAATAAACGAATAATTGAATAATTATTTAGTTTCCCATCTTGTGACTCAGTTGCAGCGTTTCAAACGTATGAAAATGCTAATTACTATTTTTGTTTATCTGTAGACTAATACTTTAAGTTTAGAATGATCTTTTAGATTTCTTTCTCAATATCACAAGTTAATCTATGAGGAAACTGACCATGATTTTATCCATTGCTGATTTGTTGCTGCAGACTCAATTCACAGCAGGGAGCAAACCAGTTGATTCGGATTGAATTTTGTTGGTAATGAGCCAGGTTGCAGATTGTATTTTGTTGGTAATGTGTCGTAATGTGCCAAATTACAGATTGTATTTTGTTGGTAATAGGCCAAATTGCAAATAGTATTTTGTTGGTAACGGGTCACAGGGTCGGATTGCAGATTGTATTTTGTTGGTAATGTGTCGTAATGTGCCAAATTGCAGATTGTATTTTGTTGGTAATGTGTCGTAATGTGCCAAATTACAGATTGTATTTTGTTCGTAATAGGCCAAATTGCAAATAGTATTTTGTTGGTAACGGGTCACAGGGTCGGATTGCAGATTGTATTTTGTTGGTAATGTGGCGTAATGTGCCAAATTACATATTGTATTTTGTTGGTAATAGGCCAAATAGCGTATTTTGTTGGTATCAGGTCACAGGGTCAGATTGTAGATTGTATTTTGTTGGTAATGAGCCGGGTTGCAGATTGTATTTTGTTGGTAATGTGCCAAATTGCAGATTGAATTTTGTTGGTAATGTGCCAAATTGCAGATTGTATTTTGTTGGTAATAGGCCAAATTGCAAATAGTATTTTGTTGGTAACGGGTCACAGGGTCGGATTGCATATTGTATTTTGTTGGTAATGTGTCGTAATGTGCCAAATTACATATTGTATTTTGTTGGTAATAGGTCAAATTGCAGTTTGTATTTTGTGATACAATGTATATCAATGACAATCAAAGAACTCTCAAAAACTTGATGATCATTAAAGAAATCATGAAGGCTTAAAATACAAACTGAAGCAAAACAGAAATAAACTAATTTTAGCGACATAAAAGGAAACCACTAGCAGCTAAGGAACCGGTAAACAAAAACAAGAAACAAAGACTAAGTTAAACCCACGTGCTTGGCTTGGTACTTCAATGCAGACTTGTACTTTCTGCAGCTTTTGTTCAAAACTCCCCAACGGATATTACCCTAACGGTAATATGCAGGCAACCTACTCCAACATTTTGTTGGTAATGTGATGTAATGTGCCAAATTGCAGATTGTATTTTGTTGGTAATGGGCCAAATTGCAGATAGTATTTTGTTGGTAACGGGTCACAGGGTCGGATTGCAGATTGTATTTTGTTGGTAATGGGTCAGATTGCAGATTGTATTTTGTTGGTAATTATAGGTGAAGAATACGCTAAACAATTTAAAGGTTTTGATTCACAAATCTTACAATTTGATGTTTAACATGTGTGAAATTTATTGCAACTGTTATAATACAATTTGATGAACAATTATACTAGTTTGATGCACAGTTGTAATGCAGTGTGTGCATCAAACATGTTTGTCTGAGCATCAAACCTGTTTAAGTTATGCATCAAACTTATCTTCACCTGTGCATCAAAAACACGCATTAAATTTCATGCGTCAAGTTTCAGACAGGTAAATCAAATTTCTAAAGATGTGCATCAAATCTTTGGGAGACTTGATGTTCTCTCAAAATTCTTTAACTAATCCTCTTCCATAAAGTGAAGTCGTTTGATGTTTAACAAACAAAAAAATGATTTTATAAACTTGACAAGTATTGATGATACAAAAAAATGATTTTATAACATTGTTTCTCCAGGGTTAGTGTTTGGCAGATCCAAACACTAGCTTAAAATCCTTGTTTAGTAAGGATCTGCCAATAGATTTACAATAATGCCACAGACAAGCATCATGATTCGCTCTGAAATCAATGCAGCATCATGGATTCAGTCAACATTAACTGTTTTTTCCTGTCTTGTGAAGCCCTTTTTCATCTGTCTTTTTTCCTATAATCTCATTAAAATAAATGAATCCCCATTCTCCACCATACACATTAAATTTATGTATTTGTACCTGAAACATGAATGTAAATGTTAGAAATTAAACAAGAACAAAATGGTTTCAAGTTTTACACAACCCGGCCCATTTTGCCACCTCTAGTTGCACAGAAAAGAGTTAAGAATGGCATTCCGAAACAACTTGCAACATCATCGAAAATCGAAATCAATAATGTAAGAGAAATTTGAAAGGAGATTATGAGTTACCTCACAGAAAAAGAACTCCATGTAAGATGTGAACACAACTGAACATTTAAGCATCATTCAGACTGTTTTGTGCAGATGAATTTACACAAAAACTTTACCCTTCTGTAAATTCCCAATTCAACAAATAATCCCATAACTACCGCAGAATAGTAGCCAGTCGTATTTTTGACTGAAGCATTCTTGCTTCTGAGTAGAAACCTGAAGATCGAAGACCTTTAACAACAACTCTTTGTGTAGATCTAAACACCTTCATTCCCTGATTCAAACAAGCTAGCAATACCTTGGATGCAGTCAAAAATCTCCTTTCTTGGCAAAGATTATGCACCAATGAAGTGTAAGTAATAGAATCTCTAATATCCATCGTCCCAAAAATCTTCAAAGCCTTATTAATGTAACCAGCTTTACATAACCGATCAACCATGCAATTATATGCAACTAAATTAGAATCAAAACCCAATGTATCCATAAATCTCAAATGTCTTAGAGCACCATCAATATTACCTGCTCTGCATAGCCCATCGATTAATGTAGTATGTGTATACTCATCACATTTTAATCCCGCCTGTTCAATATCATACAACAAATTATAAACTTCTTCCAACCTACCTCCTATGCAATACATATTAACCAAGATATTGTAACACACCATATCGAGCTCAATACCCTTTTCAATCATTAATTCATAACATTTATGTGCTTCTTCTAATCTACCAACTTTAGCAAACGCACTGCTGACCGTACAGTATGAAAAAGCATCATATGTGTATCCTTTATTTTTCATTTCTAAAAATACCTCTATACCTTCTTCAAATTGGCCTGATCGAAAACAATATTTCATAACTGTAGTGTAAGTAGTAGCGTTAGGTTCAAGATTCGATTCCGCGAGCTCCTTCAAGACCCATCTTGCAGCCCGTAACCGGCCCGATTTACAAAGCCCGTCGATTAATATGTTGTATGTGATTAATTGAGGAATGAAGCCGTTTTGCTTCAAATACCGGAATAACTTTAAGGCGTTATTGGTATGCCCATTCTTGCAGAGACCGTTAAACATTGTGTTAAAAGTGGTTGAACAAGGAGATAATTTGCTCATAATAATATCATGGTATACTTTGTCGGCCTCCTCGGGTTTTTTTAATTTAAAAAGGCAATGCATTAGAGTGTTATAACTCCAAACATCGGGTTGGATTCCGAGCATAATCATTTCATCAAAAAGATCAAAGCATCTTGATAATAAGGAATGGTTGGAAGCGCCAGCTATTAAAGAATTATATGTGATGACATTTGGATATATGCCTGCTTCTCTCATTCTATTCAGGATTGAATAGCCTGCATCAAGGTCAACAAAACGACAATAGGCAGCAATTAAGGTGTTGTATGTAACAACATCTGGTAGTGTTCCTAACCTTATGGCATCAATTATAACAGATTCTGCTTTTTCCAGCTGTTGGACTTTACAAAATGAAGCTACACATATATTCATCAGCCTTGTTGATAACTTACAAACCATTGCTTATCGACTCTGCAGTATTCAACTGTGGAGCTCCATTTACAACAACATGATGACCCTGTAAAAAGTTAATAATTTATAAAACCACCAGAAATGAAACCAAAAAGGCATATTATTTGCTTTGCATATAAGACAACAAAAGAAAATGGCTGGCACAAAAGATAAATGTGAGCATAATGGACATAATACCAGTTCTGAAGGTTTAGGTCATATACTCCAATAAGCAGTAGAATTAACCATAGTTATTCTCTTCTGTTGTTTAGATTTGCATATGTGAATACATGAGATTGATTTTCAACACCGTTGCATGCACATATCATGCCAAGAAAGTAATAATGTGATACTACTTAAGGATCATCATGACTTACACAGAGAGAATGTTTATGTAAAATTGTACAAGGTACTCGTATGGCATATCACAAAATTGATTGATTACCAGTATTTGACCCATCAAGGATCAAATGTGATCCTCACAAACTGACATACATTTTGAGAACATATGTTGATTTAAATAATCCCCTTGTGCTTTTAGAAGTTTATGAAAAACCATGGGACCGTGAAAATCGCAACAAGTAACTCTACACGTAGTTTTTATACGAGTCAAATGTATGTATAACATACCAATCAAATAAGTAACTGGAGATTCAAAGTTGTACAAGACATCCTAAAATAAGGTGTGTGCTTGGAATTTTGGGTGCCATTATAGTAGAAAAGCACTATCATAACAGAAAAAATAAGAAAATGATAGCCAAATATACCCATATATTTAGGGAGATATACTTGGGATGGCCTAGTGAATGATGTATCAAATCTATGGGACAAATGACTTTATATGAATCTAACTTTTAGGCATACTATGTGCTCAATAACAAGGTATTCACAAAAAGTTTAAAAATTTACAAATTACAAATAGGCACATCTCAAGGCATTTTATCGAACAACTGGTGTGCATTACACTTACAAGTTTCTACCTGCAACAATATGCAAAACAAATAGCCCCACCAAATGAACAACCTCACAAACACAAGTCTTTTCATCAATTATTCATCTCCAATTAACACAAGTGTCTATTCAAAGCACTCTATCTAAACATATATGCTAAAGTTTCTGTGGATACACATCTAAATGAAATTCATTTTAAGTTGACGTCATTACGTTTCAATTTTTACCAAATCTTGAAGCTACAAATACACATTCACGAATTGCTAATTTTAGCAGTTACAACCATGATTTTGAATAATGTCACAAGATTTAGCACTTGTGTCAAACTAGATGCGAAGTCGACCGCTGTTCGTTCTCATCGATTCGTAAATTGAAATAGAAAGAAGAGGCACCTGATTTGAGTTGAGGATCACCGGGAACATACACGAATTGGAGACGAGTGAGGTGAAAGACACTCGTTTCTTCGAAGAGTAGGGGTTTGGTGTTAGGGGGCTTTTGTGAGAATCGGTCTAAATTAACCTCCTCAATGACCCAATTTTTTTTTTCTCGTTTATTTTTTATTAATTATATAAATTTCTTTAAATATTGTTATAATTTTTTATTTTCTCGTCTATTTTTCATATTAAATAATAATAATTTTTATAATTTCTTTATAAAAAATTTTTATTTAAAAAAAATAGACTTGTTCATCAAGTATTTTTATAAATTAAACGTTTCTTTTTTTTATAATTTTTTTTTAAGAAATAACTATATAAAGTTTCTAAAATTTGTATTAAAAAACTACATAATATGTCATAAATATGTAAAATGTAAATCTTTATTACTAAATATATAACATTTCATTTATTCAATCCGTATAATACACGAGATTTCTAACTTGGTATTTCATCAAATAAAAGTAAACAAGCCTCAAATAATATAAAGAGCAAATTACAAATTACGTCATTTAAATATTATCTAAACTTCAGTATACATCCTTTAGTTAAGGAAATTACAAAAAACGTCTTTTATGTTTAAAAAACCTTGCACGTTACGTCACGTCACGTGCCATGCAAATAAGGGTATTATGAGGCTTTCACACATAAAAGGACTATTCTTGTAATTTGTTTAAGTGAATAAGGGCTTACAGAAATAGTTCTTTTACGGTAAAAAGACCAAAATACACTCATGTGTCTTGCACATGACTTGACTTAAACGGTAAAATTTAACCGTCATTAGGCTAAAGGATGTAACGTACAAGGTTTTTTAAACATAAAGAACATTTTCGGTAATTTCCTTAGTTAAAGGACTATACTGAAATTTAGGTAATACTTAAAGGTCGTAATTTCTAATATCAACCTCAATACTTTAAAATAAAGTTAATTAAACGGATGGTCCATGTGGTATACATATATTGTAAGTCAGATCTTTAACTTTGAAAAACTACACTCATGGTCTAACGATTTATTAAAACGTAACACTAGAGGACTCTAACTTGGTAGGACGCTAAGTTTTTATGATAAGTGAATGTGAAATGACTAAAATGTCTTTACTGTAAAAAAAATAACTCAAACTTATTGGTCACACCTATTTTTCATTTAAAAAATCTATTAACGAGCTTTTATGGGGACCACTCAACAAACCTACATCAAACCTCATCTTCCTCAAGACCACCAATTTCATCCTCCTGGCGACGGCCTCGCACCCCCTCTCTGGCGACCGCCACCGCACCTAACACCACTGTTTTTTGGCCACCACCACCGCCCCCAACACCACAGTTGAATTCCGACACAACTCTAGCGCTTTTCTGACGTCTCCTTCGTCACAGACCCTTCCCCATCTTCGAACATGTTGATAACAAAGAGGAATTGATGGTGTCGAATGAAACCAGCCTTCCGGTCTAATAAAACCTACCTCCCTCGTCATAGACCCTTCCTCCCACTAAGGCTGGCAAATCTAGTCTAAACGCGTTAAACATGACAGACACGACACTATTAACTAATCCTGTCATTTTCTTCAAACGCGAACATGTTTATAAATGTGCTACACGACACGACCTATTAAGCATGATTAATATCATCTATTTGTTGACACGACATGATACAACCCTGAACATTTAGCACAGTTAACAAATAACAAGATAAAATAAAGAACACCAAAAATTAAAATCCATAGTAATAATATCCTTCAAGTTAGGCTGCTAGGGTTTTAGGAATATAAATGTGTATATATTTTAAAAAAATTAAAAATATAAATAGGTATAATTAGGTCTAAACAGGTTAAGCATGTTAAGACTGTTCGACTAGTATGCCCGAGTAACGACATCTAACAAATTGTTAACGAGGTAAGATCCAAAGGGTTACACTTTGGGCAACGATTATGATCATTTGATATATTAATGGTTAATATAGTCCATTACACGAATATAACGAAATGTGAGATAAATAACTATCTGCACAAAAGATACGGTGGGATGGGATGATTATTTATGAAATAATCATTATTACTATTAATTGGATTAATAATAAGACGGTGGAAATATGTTTTGAACATATTTATTAATTACGATGTTATTTAATTGTAATTATAATTATATTGGATATGATTATAATTAAATTAACTAATTGTTAGTTAATTAAACAATTAGCCAATGATCTTCAACCCAAGTGGTTGAGGTGAGGTAACAAAGACTTAATTAAAATAAGGAGGTCTTGGGTTCAAGTATCACTTGTGACAAAAAAATGGGTGATGGAGATGATCGGGTGGTCCAATGGCCCATCAGTGATCCAATGGCCCATCAGTGATCCAAGTTGTTGTTCAAAAAATAAAAATTAAACAATTAAATAAGTTAGTTCCTTGAATGTAATTAAGTGTTAATTGCACAGATCTAATTGTAATTAAAGACTCCCTAAAACCCAATTCTTGGAGATCAAGTTAGGTGGTTATAAATCAAGGGATTATGGAGACTACAAAGAGTTAGACTTTTCCTAAGAGAATTAGTCAGGTTTAGGTAAAAGTTGCAAACCCTAATCTCTCCTCCCTCTACTTGAGCCGCCTCCGCTAGTCGTCGCTGTAGACGTCGTCCAGCTCACTTTCGTTGTTGCCATGCAGGTTGTCGTCGGGGTTGCCACTTGCGCCGTCGCGACTTTCCTTCACCGTCGTCGACCACCGCGAGTCCTGTTTATCCTGTTTGTTCTGTTTTGTCAGTTTCAGGTAGGAATACTCAGTTACTATCAAGTTCAGTTTTCGCAGGTGATCTCCGGGTGGACTTGGAAGAGTTTAGAGATACGATAAGTTCTTGGAGATTAGGATTTGAAGGAGTTCAAATCCGGGTGACTAGCAGAAGTGGCTGTGGTGGTCGGATGTTTCAACTAGGGCAAAACTTTATAAGACGGGCAAAAGTTTCAAGTGGCCGGAAGTTAGGGATGGGCCAAAAGTTTTCATGTGACAGGCGAAACTTTCGGTTGGCGGACGAAAGTATGACAGTTCGAGTGACGGGCGAAAGTATGAGGGAGAAGATGAAAACCGTCAATCTTTTAAGTTTCTTGTATTTACATTTTAACCTAAATCGTTTCCGCACTTAGTTTACAAGAAAGTATTAGACCAAATGTTAGTTACACTGTATTTACATTCAACCTAAATCGTTCCCCCACTTGTATCTTTGCGGTATATATAATTATATATATACCGCCTTATTTACTCTTCCTTAATTTACAATGTCGGTATCCAATTGAATCATGCCAATTTACTTTTTTCTTTTTTACTTCTTTCTACATAGGTAGAGGCCTTGGACTTTGTGAGATTATTTCCCTTTTTATTCACATTTGTCTGTGTCGATGTTTTTCCTTAATAATAAAAACTAGAATCATATCCCGCACGTTGCGGCGGGTGGCCCGTTGTAACAATTCGGTTACGATCTAACCGAAATATAGGCGGAAATAAGCACGTCGCGGCGGCGTTGTTGAACCGTAAATTTTTTTACATCAAAACATTAATAAAAATAAGTATGTCGATTCCCCACGCGTTACCATCTACCTCGCGTGTATATAGCAAACTAAAAAAATAGTAATTTTTTTGTAGAAGGGGGATTACACAGCCCAATGTAAAAAAAAAGTAGAAGAGGGAGCCCCATTTGGTTTACTTATTTAGGCTTTTTTTTTTGTTTTAAATACTTATTTATTTTAAACTAAATATGCATCATATTAATGCATCATGTGCTTGTACAACTTGCTTTAATTATTGTATAAGATCTACAGTGTTTTATCCTCACAACCTAAAGTTAGGTTTTAATATATTATTAACAATAAATGTAGAAAACTTTCGTAGATGATATAAATAATAAAAATAAATATCTAAAACTTTTATAAATTCATGTTTTTATTGTTTAAATATGTTTAATAAGATGTTTTTCATAATAAATTTTTCGTGCTTTAATTCTTTTATCATTTACGTAAATTTAATAAACTTTTTTTTTTATGTTTTGTCAAATTTGATATGTTTTTACTTTTTTTAATAAGCTTTCGTGTTTTCTAAAATCTTATTCAATAAACTAATTTTTTTATGTTTTGTCAAATTTGATATGTTTTTACTATTTTTTAATAAACTTTCGTGTTTTCTAAAAACTTATTCTTCTAATGATGTAACCTTTTTTTTGTCTTAATGCTCTGAATTCAGTCGTCGCAACTTTATACGTTTCTCTTTATTTATTTGATCATGTTAGTGTCACCGTCACAACACGTGTTCGCCCCGCTGCAGTGGGCGGGTTAAAGTACTAGTTTTACCCTAATCCTTACAACATCAATATATGGTATTTGAGTGGAACCAGCCTAAAATATATATATATAACACCTAGAATGACATGTTTATACTTTATGTTTGGCTTAAAAAATCCCTCGCTTTTTAAACGCCTTGCGTCTTTACCCTTTGCGTCTTGAGTGCGCCTTTGACTATATAGGTCAAGATAGAAACCAGGTTACTTAAGAATTAGCCTTATGCCTTTGGTCTTATGCATGTCATACCATAAACGGAACTCCTTCCACGGTTTTGGGAACAGAAGCTGGACCCCAGCCCCCAGGTACAAGAAAACTTGTGTTTCTTTAATTTACAGAATGTAATTATAAAAAGTTTATCAAACTTATTAAACTGATTTTAGTTAACAAATATAGTTATAAAAATCTTATCAAACTCTTTAAATTGTCAAGGTCATACCAATTTTAAGTTCTTATTAGTCATATAACATAATATGTTACCTTAAAATCATCAAGCTTCGATGGAAAAAAAACATCCATTATAATACATTTAAAGTGAAAAAAAACATCCATTATAATACATTTAAAGTCAATAATACTTGATATAAAGATATCATAAATTTTGTGCATATTAACCACATTCTTTGTACTGCTTTAACAAAATTACTCCAAAACAATAGAAGTCAAACAAGATCATAAATTTTGTGCATATTAACCACATTCTTTGTACTGCTTTAACAAAATTACTCCAAAACAATAGAAGTCAATCAAGTCATAGATTTGGCCACACTAATTACAATCATAATAAGCGTTCTTAAGTCTTTAATTAAGAAAAGTCAAGTCAATAACTAAATACTTCCTAATCAAACTATAATGGTTCATTAAAACAAGATCATAAAAGCCCAAATGATCTAAATCAAATTATCCACACACCACCAGACGCCACCGCCACACGCCACTAGTTATCATGATTGTTCGCCACCATCAACCTCCGCCATAAGATTTCTAGCCGGAGGGAAGAGAGCAACCGCACCCTTCTCAGGGTTCACATACTTTCTATAAACGGACTTTAACTTGGTTTCACTGGCGCAATCATGAAAAGTCACCAAACTCTTCGCGCAATCCCTGATCAAAAACAACAAAATTTTCAAAATCAAAGACCAAAACTTGAAAAAGATTCAATACCCTTGAGAGAAAAACACTCACCTTAGTTCATGTTCATAGTACCCGGTGTGATGCTTAAGAGTTTCGGTCCAAGCCGGGGTCTTTTTAAGGGTGCACCGAGCAGCATAAACAGCTGAAGCAGCAAGCTTTGAAGGGTTGTTGGTTATAACAACTGAGTAGTGAATCAAACCAAGTTCTGTCAAGAAGAACACCATATTCTCCATCTAAATTAAAAACAAAAAGAGATCAAATTTTCAGTCTTAATTCTATTATTAAAACATGTAATCAGTTAATTACTTTTTTGGCTAATATACCTCATTGTCAAAAGGAAGGGAAGCTTTGGTGTACCGAACAAGGAACACATACGGTGTTGGAACCGTCAAATACCAACCAAGTTGACCAAGAATTGCTTTCTCCATTGTCAAAATCTCTTCTCTTGGGTAGGCATTGTCTGAAATTGCCATGAGATCAGTGACTTCCGGTGGCCAGATCTCTTCGTATTTGCAAGCAATGAGCATCGCGCTGATTCCAACCAATTGAAGTTCCCTCCTGGGAACTCTTCTCACTGACAAGTACCTATCAACTATGTTGATGGTGAGGTAAAGACTTTCCGGCATAAGGTCAAACTTCCGGTGGACTTCAATCAACCAATCTATCAAAATGGCTCTCATTTTAGCATTGAGATCAGGTTGTGAATGTGAATTCATGTAATCCATTAAAGCGCCTTCGGTTTCTGAGAGCTTGTAAAACTTGTAAATGTCTTCAACATATTCAACTTCAGCTAGTTCGTTGTTGATGTCGGATTCGTCTATGTTAACCACCGGATCTTTAGGTTTTGTTTTGATTCCACATGCAGCCTGAAAAAATAATCAAATTTGGTTATATCAATACAAAGATTACATATATAATATATAAAAACTTTAATGAAAAAACTAACTTTACTACGAGCGGTGAGGACAGTTGTTAGTGACTTTGAAGGCTTTTTTGATCTTCTTTTTGGGGTTTCTTCATTGTTAGGTTCTGATTTCTGCATTTGCCGTTGACCACATAAAACTTCTACCGGTTCAATAAATCAAATATCTTACCACATGTACCTTAACATTCTTGTCATGTGCTCCTTGTGCATTTTCCACCAAATGAGCATGAAAATTTCTGATCAGAATCATATCAAAATTGAGTCAAGATCAAACAAAATATGCTAACAAGTAATGACTTAGAGGGGGGATCAACCTTGTAGTGGGGCGAGATATCTGAGTCGGCTTTCCGATTTCAACTACAGCCGGAGCAAGATTGCCTATATCAACGAGGGCTCGCCGGTTCCTTCTTTCAATTTGTCCATCATTGTTCTGCTTCACATCTGCAACATAAAAGTCAGACTCTGTCAAGAAATAAGGCTATAGGTAGTATCCGCGTGAGAGGGGGGCGTGAGCCACATCGTGGAACACCGCGTCGGCCCTTCGACCAATAAAATTAAAACATGTGTCCAATTACATTTAAAAAAATTTTTATTTGTTGGTCACACGCTACTTTTTGTTCACGCTCACTAAGAAATACCGCTTACATGGCGCTAGCAACTTTTTTTTGCTCACACTCACAAAACCACTTTAGAGGCTAGCCCTAGATATGTGAAATTTAAAGAAGAATTTACGAATTCATAAATCAATTTGAATAAATAATTCACAAAAACAACCAAACAAACTCAAATTGTTATTTATAAAACCCTAAATCATCCTACAAAACAAGAACTCAAGAACAATCATGTTTATAACACATAAATATCAATATGGTGATTCGAAACCCTAGATCTCAAAACTAACAAATAATCAAAATTAAAAGAAAATAAACCTCTATTTGGCTGTTGAATCGGAAGAACAGATTCATTCGACGTCATATCTCCCTCGTGTTCTTGAATATGACCGAAAACACCTCCAATACTCGTCAAAAGTGAGGAGAAAAAAGACTGGAGACGGCTGTTGTTTGCCTCCCCTTCTTCCTGGTTTTGGTCCGCCACTGTGATCGATCGATTCCGTTCTTCAAATCTCTTTCTCTCGTGTAATGATATCAATTTTGTAACAGTTATCGGTTTTAGGGTTTGATGAAGGAGATTTTGTTTTTGGGGGTTTTAATCGGTGATGAAAGAGTAAAGATAACGCGCCCCTTTATAAACGGTCTTATATTTCAATTTTGAATATTGACCGTTAGATGTATGGCTACGCAGTTTCGGATTTTAACGGTAATATTCGTTTCTTTTCACCTTCAATCTTTCAACACAAGTAATTAATTCTACCGTTCGGTTTTTAAAAAATATTAACAATAAATTTCTTGATACCAAATATAATATAGTAAAAAGAGATATTAACTTTAAGGTTATGTAAAATTCAAATCACAAGGTTTATTTTACAAATTCACTTCATTTATTTCAATTATGAGGGTTAAAGTTCAACTTTAATATTAAAATTCTAAAATCAGCTACAAATTTGACTCATTTCAAGTCATCAAAATAATCTTCTCTCTTCAACTCATATCGTTTGTCATATCAAATTTCTTCATTAAAACTTTTTCACCATACCAAATTTATTCATTAATGTCGTGACTTCTTCATTAAATTCTTATATTTTTTTCTCCCACTTCCTCTCACTCTCCCTCTCTCCCTCTATTTGTTTATGAGGGCTAATCTCAGTGATTGTCTCGCCCCCAAGGGAGAACGTGTAGATCCGCCCTTGTCACAAGATAAATTCAGGAATTCATTTTAATTTCATCAATTGAAATGCATCCAAATATACAAATCTATCGCAGTTAGTAGTTTTAAAAAAATAACATATCCTTGAAAACATTTGCACACACGAGAAAATAAAACTAAGAAGTAGGTTTGGGAAATCTGACAAGTCATGAAAGTTAATGAATGCGTAATGTGCCTACAAATAAGTCATGTATGGACTTGGTTCCATTTCATCTTTTCTCGATTTTGATATGATTCTAATCGGATATTTTTTTTATGTTATGTTTTGATTACATATACAAAAACCACAATCAGAACCCTACAATGGATAATTACCATTGAAAACTATGAAGAAGATAAAAAAAAAAAGCCTTCAAAATTACTAACAAATGTAGTTTTCAAGTATTGAAATTTTGGATTCTCTGTGAGTCGTGTAGATCAATTTTAGATTGAAACAATTCGATGGTTCTCTCAAATTTTTCAATCGGATAAAACGTAGAGAAAACTCCATAATAAGAGTATGCAATCTGATGATTTTCGTATGAACCAAATGTATGACCAAAATAATGTATTTATATTTGGGAAATCAGTCAATGTTTGATAGCAATTACTTTTCAAATTTAAAAAGTGGGGAAATTAATTGTTTTTTTAGTTTACTCCGGAGTACCATTTTGATCCGGATAACCAAATCTACTCAGGATGACCAAATCTACTTCGAATAAGTAAATCCACTCCTAATGAACAAATCTACTCATGATGAATAAATCTACTCTGGATGAGCAAATCTACTCCGGATGAGAAAATCTACTCCCGATTAACAAATTAATCCGGATGACTAAGTTTAACGATTTTCAGCTCGACCCCGGCCAGGGGCTCTGCCCCTGAACCCGCCACTTGGAACCCCCGTTGCTTAAGGACTTCACTCCTAAGAACCAATTACGTTCATAAATACTTAAAATCACAATAAACATAAACAAGTGTGCGTTTCACACCTCCTTACTTGTGTGATGTGCATTACAATTCACTTTGATAAACAAGTCAATCCAGTTACACCGAAATAGTCAACAACAAATGTCCTCACCGCTCGTCGTAAAGTTAGTTTATTCATTAATGTTTAAATCTATGATCTTTGTATCGATTCTTCCATACTCATATAACCAAATTTGAATATTTTCCTCACCTTGTTTGTGGAATCACAATAAAACCCAAAGATACGTTTTGTTAACATAGATGAATCTAGTAGTGTTGGATACTAATGAAATAGAAAACACAATTGCATATATCATAAGACCGATAATGTATACCATCAAAAATGACTTTAAAAGATGCAACAAATTAAGGGTATGTAATGTAACATCTTTGTGACCAATCAAATTAACGGTTCATATAATCATGAGTTCTAAGCACCCTAGAATCAGGCTTTTGTTCTTGCCACGTGTAAGCATCTCCTGGGGTCTCGCTTACCACAAGTTCTCATTTCTGCGTTGTTAAGATGGTGGAGTTGTAGGTTTAATTTCCAAGCAAAACAAAAATGGCAGTTTGTGGAGGAGTTACCGCAGGCGTTGATAACAGCGTCGACACCGATGGACTTGCTAAATTCGCCATCGATGAACACAACAAGAAGGAGGTATTGTTTTCATATGATCATATCCTTCATACTCTTGATATCCGAATCTAGGCAACCTGATACATTTTTTGGAAGGAAAAAAAAAAGTTAGAGCGTCTCTGTCGCGGCCGCCCGTCCCGAGGAACGGGTGATTCTGATGTGGAGAGGAGAGAGTGAGGAAAATCCTTGGAAACGAGCACGTAAGGGGCGGGAATGTGAGAGAGGTGTAGTTTTTCGAGTATTGAAATAAGGATGAATTTTCACATAAACCCAAGAGCCCACATCAAACTCCCTTTCGGATCTATGCTTGTATGCCAATTGCTTCATCCGATTCTTGGCTGTCTCTAAAGATTGCGAGGGATCCAGGAATATCTGTTAGGGGTGGCAAAAAATGGGTCGGGTCAAATAAAACAAGAAACTATACAACTGTTAGGAGCGAATGAATAACAAAGTCTATTTAGCTTTAATAATCATTTTAAATTAGTTAACCAAATAAGTAATATAATTAACATTGAGAAAACAAACTAAATAAGAAAAAGAAAGTTTTTCAATTAAATATTTAATCAACATTTTATGAAAAAAATTCAAAATAATGAAAAAATCTAGCAGTTTTTCATATTTTCAATTAATGAAGTCAAAACAGAGTTTTAATATTTCATTTTATTTTGTGAGTGTATCTTTGTCCTTAATTCTGTTTTACATGGTGCTTCCATACCCTTAATTTTGTTTACAGTTTGCCACCATACCCTTAATTTTGTTTTGTAGTATACCCCTTCCCTCTCCTGGAATTAGCCTAAATTGGTTTTTACAAACAAATTTTGAAAATTTTTAAGGCTTACGGGGTGTCGGTCCACCCCCTCCCAATATGTTGTATCCGCCCCTGAATTTGCTTTAAAAAGATGAATCATTTCCTGTCTGTCACAACAAAATTCATCCACAACAGTAACCCGGGCGTCCTTTGGAATATAAGAAATTTATGTAAGGGAATGATTTTAGGATGTGGCTAATTCAAGTAATTATATATGTTCAAGGATGTTTGTTTGTGATGTAGAATCCCACAATTATTTAAGAATAATTGATTTATTAAATGGTAAGAAAATTAATGATGGATGTTTGTTGTAGAATGCTGTGCTGGAATTTGTGAAAGTAACAGAAACAAAGCAGCAGGTGGTAGAGGGTACCATCTATATTATCACACTGGAAGCAAATGATGGTGGTGAGAAGAAAACTTATGAAGCCAAGGTGTGGGTTAAGCCATGGGAGAATTTCAAGGAATTGCAGGAACTCAAACTTGTTTGATCCTGCCACCTCAGCTCAATTTCAACAAGGTAATAATTTTTTTTAGAAAAAAAAACAGATAAAATCACAAATCTAAGCTATTGTTGTAACACATTATGTAAGTTAGCCGTTAGAGTAATGGGTATGGTTAGTGATTTTGAACCAAAAGTGGTTGTCACGTATGTGTCACCTCACTCACGTAAGGGTTATCGTTAGTGAGTGTTAGTGAGGGGTATGGTTAGTAAGTGTTGGTAGCTTTTTTAGAATAAAAATAATAATTATTAAAAAAATGAAATGCATATGCGTCCAAAAGTGATTAGCTGGTTTGAAGTCGACAACTTCCTCACCAGCGTGAGCCCACTCACGGGTGAGGGGAGTGGTGCTCCCGTGAGCGTGAGTGGTTCACGGCTCTCACTCATAGAGTATACCCGATGCCCATAAAGGACACAAAAATAGAAATCGTGGAAAAATTTCATGATTTACCTTTTTTTTTAATATTTTTCTTTTCCGAGATTGGTATATTTTTCAAGATCGGAAATTAACTTTCTCCAAGGGAAGTTTTATATCGTTTTAAAATAAAAATATATCACGTTTTATATTTTAACAGATCGGTCTAACATATCATGAAAAATAGAGAAAATCATTCGATTTTCAAATCGGTATAATTAGGTCTCTCAATGTACATATTTATGATTTTCTCACCAAAAAGAATTATACCATCGTATATTTCTTAATTTTAGTTAATTGTTTTCACTTAAATTCATTATGTTTTTTTAATAAAGATTATCTAAAATTGTAATTCATACTATTGTATTAAGACGTTTTAATGATTTACGAATGTTAGAAGGTCGATATTGTTTTGATCAAGTCATATGTTTCATGATGCAGGGGAGATTGCAACGACGAAATAGCTTCTGCACTTGAAGCTTAAATGTATTAATAACAATAAATATTTAAGGTTTAATAAACATTTCTTGTAATATGGTACAAGTTTATGCTATAAAACATATCATAAATTCAAGCTCGAATTTAATATACTTTTTCTCCCTGATAATAAATAATAAATAATCTTATCCATAGTTAATGACAGAAATTAAAATATAAGCAATTTAAGAAAGTTTATTCCATAAAAAAACACATTGTATTTTAAAATAAAACAAAAGTTGTTTTTGGAATTGGATGCAAAAATAAGCAAATAATTTAGTATTAAGTTCTAATTCGTCATTGGACTTTGAAAATAAGCAAGCAAAAATCCCTAAGGAACATCACGGAGGTAAGTAATGTGTTTTACGGCCAAAAGATTAGGATTTAAGTCCTGGTATATTTATTCTGGAAAATTTAGATGTTACTCTTCAAAAAAAAAAAAACAAAGACGGCGAGCTCAACATCTTGACAACCCATGTTTGAAACTGATAATCCGATATGATTAGTCTGACCAGTTTTTTTTAACGACAATCTAATCTACTTCTAATTTTACACTATTATCCACCCCTGGACTTGAATTCTCGACCTCAAGGGAAGATACACCATTTTACACTCCAAGATACCGCTAGGCCAAAGGCCATTTGGTGGTCCGACCAGTTGACTGATAGGTCCATTTACGAATACATTGATTAAATAATCAATTGATACTCCTTTATTTAACCTTAAATGTTGAAAATCAAATAACTTCTTCCACCTAGTATTTGTATTTACATTAATCGGCCCCATTTACGAATGGGTACTGAGATTAATACACCATTTAAACATTATACACCATATTAATTAACCTATGAACCCTATTATATGAGAGAGGAGAGAAAGATGCATGAAAATCCAGGAAAACTCATTAAAGTTGTTGACTTTGTTTTTTTCCTATGTATCTTTCTATAATATATTTTCAAATATTATTTTATTTCTTTTTATTCTCTCAACTTATTATTTTTATGTTATTATAAAAATAAGTTTTTTTTTTAAAAAAAAGTACTATAGAAAAACTTATTTATCAATATAGATGATTTGAAAATTAGAATTAACTACACGGATGGTCCCGTCGCACGCTCTCACCTGTTGTCAAAAATGAGTTCTTTTTAAAAAGTTTTTTTTCAAGGCACCACCGCCGGCTGATACATTCTGGTTGATCACATTAGAAAAAATTCATCTCATGCTGTTTTGGCCATGGAATTACATGTTTGTTGCCACTCTCATCTCTCTCTATCCCGACCTATAAATTCCCGTCGCACGCTCTCACCTGTTGTATTTCCCGTTTCCTCCCACTTATGAGAAACCCTAAAGTTGTCGGACTTAATCATGGTTGATTCCGAGCTTTGTGGAAGGGTAGAACGTTTTAATAATGGTTGATTCCAAGCTAGGATTTCTAATCGGAGACATGACAGAGGCCCGCCTAATTCGGCTATATCGGAAGTTATCCATTTTGATTTTGACCTTCGCCGTTATCCATTTTTGTTTCCATCTTGATCTGAACACAAGTCTTCCGAGAGGTTTTTAGTGAGTGTGGGTTTGAGTCTAAATATTTGATAGAGCATAAATTCTTTTTCTAGACGAATCCGCCATGTCTCAATTGTGGGTTTCTAGTTTGGCCGGTAAAAGAGTCGCAGGGAAAGTGAAACGAGCAAGAAGCCCAACATTAAAACCTTTTTATTTGTAGTTTAGTTTTTAACCTTTCGATGTTAGTTGACAAACGAGCATGGATATCCATTTTGATTTTGATTTCAACTACCTAGTGACCTTTCTGAAAATGGGGTTTTGAATTTATAGAATTTGGGTTTTGGAAATGACAATTTACATAGGGGTAGGTGTGGCCATGGATTTTTTATTTTTATTATACATTATTGATGCACGATATTACACTCACCGCCGGAAAAAAACGAATAAGAAGAAGAGCAGGGGCACCGGAAAAAACGAATAAGAAGAAGAACAGGGGGTTGGGGCTAGGGTTGACTGTGTGAGGAGAGGGGTGGTGAAGATTATTTTAAGGTTTTTATTATATTTTTTTTATCTTTTTTTATTCAAGGGTATTTTGGTCTTTTCCTACACCCTTAACAGAAAAAGTTAACCCCACATCCACTCTAGGGACCGTCAGTGTAACAAAATCAAACTGTTTGGACTAAATTTGTAATTTTTCAATTCTAGGGACGAAAACCGTAATTTGACCCCACAGAGACCATTCGTGTAATTAATTCTGAAAATTATTTATCAAAATGGATGTTTTATAAAAATCTCTTCTTTCTCATTCCTAATCTCATTAAATAATAAGCATTTCTATTTGAAAAAAGTTAATGAAAAATTTTCTAATAAAATTAAAAAAAGAAAAATTTGTTGGGTCATGATATTTTATAAAAAGTTTTTTAAATATATTATAATTCTTTTATAAATGTTTTCGTTAACTTTTTTTCTAAATGTTTTCTATAATTGACATGTTTTTAGTATTTCCTAAAAAAAATATTTCATTTGAAATTACTTTTTGTAAACGTTTTTGTTTTTAACTTTTTAAACAGTTTTTATATATTTTTAAAAAATAATAAAAAAGCATTAAAAAATATATTGTTTGGTCATGATATTAAAAATGCACTTGTACAACCTATTAATAATGTCTTTTTATTACATTGCTAAATTATTTTAAAAATCGTTTTTACAAAAAAATTTAGTAGCTATTTCACTGCGACGAGCTTATTTTTTATCTTTGATGTATTTAATGGTTTAATTTTTTTTTTTGGAATGTTAGTAGCTATTTCACTGCAACGCATATGGCTCTTAAAGTTCGTTTTTACAAAAAAAAATTGAACATATGGCTTATTTTTATCTTTGATGTATTTAATGGTTTATCTTTGATGTTTTTTAAAATTAATTGACAACTTATTTTAAAGTATGATGTTTTTACAAAAAAAATTCGTTTTTTTAATTAAGTTTTTGGAATGTTAGTATCTATTTCACTAACGCATATGGCTCTTAAAATTTAGAGTAAAATAAAAAAAAATACACTTTCTTTTATTTAGTCACTAGTTTAGATCCCGTGTCTACACACGGGTTAAAAAATATCAATATATAAAATTTTTAAATCTTTGTGTATATATTTTACAGGTGTAAAAATATATTACATATACTAATGATAGAAACAAACTCAAAATATGTAAAAATTAATATATAATTGGGTTTCAAAAATACGTTAATATTTAATGTAATTTGACTTTCATTTATTATTTGATTGAAATTGAAATAAAAGTTACGTAAATAATTTTCAAAGTTTCTTAATAAGGGATAATTTAAAATAAATGTGTGTTATTAATATAATTAGTATTATTTTTAAGTGTATGTTATTATTATTAAAGATCGAAGTGAATTAAATAAGATAGAGAGGCAGGAAAAAAGTGTGAGAATCAATATGGAGGCGACACGTGGCACTGGAAACTTTTATTTATTATATAGTATAGATTAACTAGGTTAGAAACCCGTGTATTACACGGATTGAATAAAAGAAATATTAATAGCTATTTTATGCCTGCTCCGGTACGAATAGCACGATCTAATTATAGAAAAAACTGTATTTTGCTAATATTTGTCTACTACCCGACTATTGTTTATTACATGCACATAGTTTGTGATCTAATTATAGAAAAAAACTGTATTTTGCTAATATTTGTTTACTACCCGACTATCGTTTATTACATGCACACAGTTTGGTTTAAACCTGGTCATTCAATTAAAAAAAAGAAAAAACTATGTAATTTTTAAAAATACCATGTAATAATTAAAATTTGAAACTTCCAATACTAAAACAATTATAATGACTAATTTTTAGCTTATCGGGTCATCAAAATATTTATGAATCCTACCATAGAGCATACTAATATAATTCTGGATCTTCACCAATGACATACTAATCTAATTCAAGATCTTCAATCAAATGCTTGCAACATAAATTTATTACAATTTACAAATATACCAGTGACACAAAAGAACTTGTTTCACCTTAAATATTAAATTTAGTCAAAGCAATGTTACTACTCCTTACCTGAATCAGTAGCTTATCTGGTAGATCAGGATGAAGTATGCATGTATGCTTCTCATATTTAGCACTATGTCGCAAAATATGTGTGTATAATATATAGATCTAAACCGAGCAAATGATAAAAAGAATTATAATCACATTCCACATACTAAATTGTCTGATTTCAACTACATACAGAGAAGATGAAAACAAATGTTTAGCAATCATAGCAAACTTTGAACGAATGAAAACAGTAAATAAATAAAAAACTCTAACGTTTGGCATGTTCACTTGAGAAAGAATAACCACATTGATAGATTCAATTATCTCTTGTTTCCAACACTTAGGAGCCATCTCACAAGGTTCACCCCTCACATCACGAGTTCAAAGAAACGATCATATTTTCTTCTTGTATATAACCAATTATGCCATCCCAAAAAGCTTTTTCCATCGTCTGTCATACATGTGATCATTGCAATCATAGAATATAATAACAGAAACAAAAGAAGACTAAAAATAGAAAAGAAAAAGAAAAGACAAACTAACATTGACCATTGTTTGGTCTTTTTGCTAGCAGCAGAGGAGCTGAAAACTTTTTGAAGTGGCTTGGAATCATCATCTTTTAAGTAGGTGATCAATGTCACCCTGACCATTGCAATTAATGTCGGATTCCATGCTCATTAAAGCTTTGTAACAGATATCGAGCCAGTCAAATAGAGCTTTTGCATTATGAAGTTTAGAGGGTGTTTCAATCAGGACTGCAAACAGCTCAAAGAGCATTGACTTTACATGATCCTCATTGATGTTTAGAACAGAGTAATTTTTCAGACATGAAAAGTCAGATGCATCGATAATTCTTTTTCAAACTCAAAACATCAATCTTGTCATTCTGTTTTGACAAATGAATTAGGTGTTGAGTCCAAGACTAATACGATAGGCTTTGAGTTATCAGTTTGATCTCCATATCCCGCTATGATTTCCCTTCGGCCGAGGCTATTATTTATCACGGCTCCTCTTAGACTTTCCAACCAACCCTGTTGACTTAGGGAAGCTGCTAGAGCAATTCGAAGATGACCGTGCCTTAAACTTCCTCAAGCTTAGGCCCTAGCCAATACCACGGAATAAAGCAATGGATGGGTGGTTTTCCGTTTGAGAAATTTTCTCTAGCACCTAACATAACTTGTTAAATTAGTTTCTGATAAGAGTTTAACAAACATTACATAAAAAGTACTTATCATCCTATATCCATCATGCTTCATTGTAGTTCATATATATGTCAAACATTATTTTTAGCAGATGTACCTTTCTAATTTTCTAGAAAGATAGTAAGCTTGCTTCTGCACTTTCTTGTTCCAGTTAGGACCTACAAAAATTATGTAATTTTACTCTCTGCATAAGGTATTTTACTCTTTGTCTCTTTGCATGTATACAAGCACGTTGACCAAGATAAAGTCACATACCAATGCTAGAAACATGTTTCAGAAATAGGAAGCGAGTAAAGGTGGCAAAATGGGTGGTTTGGTAAATATGTCAAGAGTGGGTAATTTTTTTGTCCAGTTATTGTTGGATCGGGTTTGATTGACCCAAAGCATTTTGTCCTAAAAGAAGGATTATGCTTCTACCAAAAGAAGAAAATTGAATGTAATGAAAAAGATAAATATTAAAAACTGGAGATGACAGCAGAAATTACAAAAGATACCAAATTCCATAATCAGATTCTTTAATCCCCTAGAGAAGAGTGAATGTGGAAATATCATCAGGAATAAGGATAGAACATAAATATTCAATCCATTGGATGAGAATATAAACATAAGATTGTTATTAAAACGTTCAAAATAGCTTTCATCACCATCAATGAAAGCCATATGAAAGACTTCAAGGAAAACTTACCTTTTTCTGTTCAGCATATAGAAGCTTTGCCTGTAGACATTGATCAAGGTTTTCATAGTATCCAGATTGTGGAGACTCCTAGGCTTTGGCCGTGCCTTATTTGACAAATGCTCATAAAATTTCTGCAGAAAAAAAAATCAAATATCAAGCAAATGAAAGTCTGGGTAATCACATTACCTAAAAAAAATTAGATGTCATTATGCCAAGAAAAGAGAAGACTAAGACAATAGCAATACAAATTTTGAGCGATTAATTAGTTAAATACATAAAACTCATGGGATTCGTTGTGATTCTAATGAGGTTCAATTAATAGAGAATAAGGAAAACCAACAATTGAAAGAGCGAAAGTGATCATAAAAACCAAAAATCAAATAGGACTATGTAGCGATTAGGGTTTGTGGCAAGAAATTGAATACTAACCTTTTAGAATTAGGATTTGCGAGAGTCGTTTAGAAATTCCACCAACTATCGTGGGGAAGATTGTGGATTATCAATCGCTTACACCTGCAGAAGCTATCATCCAAGAATAAGGGATGAGCGATCTCTTTAGGTTTTAGGTAGAATGAAAGGTCACTGGATTAAGTTTCTAACCTATAAGGTGTTTCAGGTTCGATGGAACTCTGGAGAATGATGAACATCAAATCCAATCCCTCACCATGTGAAAAAAAAAGATTAAAATTAACTAAGGGTGAGAAACTGACCGACGCAGATCTAGAAATTTGAAGGAATTGGATGGAGATTTGAACGAAGATTGGCGAACCAAGCCCAAACAGAGATGTTCAACTCCAAATCGAATGGAAACCCTAGTCCTTAGAAACGGCGATGGCGAATGAGGATCCGGATGGGCTAAAAGATCCGCGTGTTTCATTTAATGGGCAAATGGATTTTTGGCGGGAACATCAATTTTAACACGTGTCTCTCAAAAAACTTTATTTATTAGTATCTATAGATTAACCGGATGTTATCCAATAAGAATAGGAGTGATAAACAATCCATTTTTCAACAATACCATTTTGGTCAACTTAAATCAAATCAATCTTTTGAGATTTACATACAAATTATAAAAAAAATAGTTAACTTAAATTTTTAAAAAATATTTTAAGTTTATTAACAATTTAGAGTAGAATAAAAAAAAAGAAACCAAAAAATTATGGGCAAAATTTAAAGTAAAAAAAATAATAATTAGTTAACTTAAATTAAAAAAGAAGACTAGTTTGACTTTTTTTAATGATTATGATTATCATCGACAAAAACAAAAAGTCACATCAAAAGGTGTAAAATGCTTAGTTAATTGGTGTATGAATCATGGTTCACTTTACGAATACATAGATTGCCTACCTACCTAAGACTTCATCTACCAACTTGTACGATGATTCCATGCTAGAAAGAACCGTTCATCTTTCTTCATCTTCATCATAATTAGTGGCAGCGGATGATGGATGCTCTTTGGCTTGTAATTCCAAAAAGAAAATCAAAATTAATGGTGAAAAGATCAAACCATTTACTTACAGAATTGGTCAATTCGAGT
The DNA here is from genome assembly GCA_023525975.1 of Smallanthus sonchifolius. Classification (NCBI taxonomy): domain Eukaryota; kingdom Viridiplantae; phylum Streptophyta; class Magnoliopsida; order Asterales; family Asteraceae; genus Smallanthus; species Smallanthus sonchifolius. The sequence goes on from CM042042.1 coordinate 3,303,585, forward strand.
AATCATTAACTTTAAAAGAGTCGAATAGGTAACATAAAAAATGTTTGCTAAAAATAATACAATTTTGAACGGATCAAAAGTCATCCAAAGTCACGTCTGACCCTGATTATTGAATGAAAATATAAGAAATTTTGGAGAAAAAATGTTCCGGGTTGATCCGTACCAAAACTACCCGTCCTGTTTGACCGGCTTAAATATTGAGAAAATTGTCAAAATATACATTTTGACTTTAAAAGTTGATAAAATATACATTGACTTTTTTAACTTATAATTACAACCTTATCCACCAACAACCAAGAGAAAATTGACACACAACTTAAAAATGACTTGCAGACTTAAAAATTGCCGGCTAATTGTATTTAAAAATGTTAAACTTACCGGCTACATCTTAGCCGCCCCACTCCTACATAGCCGGCTAAATCAAACACCCCTCTACTCTATAGCCGGGTAAATAAAATACCTCCCTACTCTATAGCCGGGTAAATGAAAAGCCCCCTCAATCTTAGCTGCCTAACCGTCCCTGCAACAAATAAGATATCGCCACGTCATTTTTAACTTGCCGGCTAAAATGGAGCCTCCAAGCATTTTCAAGTTGCGTGTCAATTTTCTAATAGTTGATGGTTATAATTATAAGTTGAAAAAGTCAATGTGTATTTTCACAACTTTTCAAGTCAAAATGTATATTTTGGTAATTATCTCTTAAATATTTTATATAAGAAATATTGGAGAAACATAGTTGTATTTTCCTACTTTTCTCGGTTACATACCGAAAGAGGTTGTCTTGTATCGACTACAACGTTTTGTCCAGTCCCATCACTAAAACGAATGTCAATTTGATACAAGATAGTGTTAGTGTTTTCATAGTTATTGATTATTTATGTTAATAACTAAACCCGAATAAAGATGATGCAACAGTTAATATGATCCGTGAATGGGGTTCCCGTAACGCCTAAAAACCATCACTTTTGAATGTCAGCACTAAAAACCATCGAATTATCCCTACAACCCATTTCAATTAAAAAAAAAAACTTCTCCAATTGGAGTGGGTTGTCCCTTTCGGTTCCTCTTAATAGATTGGATCTTCTTCATGTGGTTAATGAATTCTCAGGTCAAAGAATAGAAAGAAACTGACAACGGCGCTGCTATATTCCACTGTTTGGATGATTTGGAAGGCGAGGAAATCCTATTTGTTTAGATGGGAGATTCGATCTTCTTTAAAAACGACGGATCACATTATGTTTATTTCTTTTAATTAGATTAAAAAAATAGATGTAAAGTTTGTCATATTTTCTAGTTGGAGAGTTTGTTTTTGTCTAGTCCCTTGCTAGTTTTTTTTTATGATATTATCATTCTAAAAAACTTAACTAAGTTCAGAAACCATTGATGATCCGAGCTGACCAGCAAAACATACCGAATCAAAACTATAACAAATCGGTGTGTTACATGTCACTATATGGAAAATTTGAGAAACTAGAAATTTTGTCCTTGCTCTGCGGTGTGAAGCGGACCTTAAACAGTTGAGGCGGTGATATTAACGTGACTAAGCATAAAAAGAAACGTGGTTAAATAAATTGTGCACCATCTTAAACGTTTGAGGTGGTAACATTAACATGGCTAAGCACATAAGGAATCATAGTTAAATACATAAAAGAAACGTATGAAGTTACATAGAGTCGATTGTGGAGATCGAAATATAGATAAAAGACAGTTAGATAACGGTATCAATGTTTTTCAGTCGGTGTCGTTCTCATTCTTCATGGTACCAGAACGTCACCGTCAGTCGATATAACCCAAGATATATAAAAAATACGCTATCTTGAACACAACTCCGTTTTAAAATTTTATATATACCGATACGTAAAGAAAAAAATAAACAAACAAATGCGAAAGTTATTAAGGAAAAATCAGATTATATATACTACAGGGGGCTAAATTCGAAACTATAGAAATTTGAGGGGGTTAAACGAAAAGTTTATGATGAGTTTTGACAATAGACAAAAGTTGAGGGGGAGAAGTGGCCAATGGCAAAAGCCACCGACACTTCTCTTTAAGATATATAATTATTTATTAGTGTACTTAATAAAATTATGTAAATAGTCTTTTCATCAAATGTATAACGTATTGTTACAAATAATTACAAAATGTATAACGTATTGTTACAAATAACTACATGAAAAGATAACTCAATAAAAAAAACCCACATGGGCATAGATTTCATCAATATGCGCAGTTTTAGGTTTAAAAAATCAGAATTTAACATTTTTCAACGTCTAAAATTGTTATGAAACTTTCGTGTCTTCCCTTTATAAAAGCCTTCGATGCGTTGCCACGTGTCATCACCGTATCTCCGGTGTCTAACTGATTCTCTATTTGCGCTGCCACGTATCGTTATACAAGTAGATGGTAGATGACAAGTGACGTGTGATTATTGGGTTAAGTTTCATGGAAACATGTAATAATTGTCACTTGATCAAATGATTATGTTTTTAAAATTTTGATCAAACTATGTAAAAATAATTGACCAAAATGACCATTCAAGTCGTTTTCCTTTTACCCAAACCCTAAACGAAAACGGGTTATGGCTGTCAAAACCATTCAGTGGAGCTATGCTATGCTATGCTATCTTCCGGTCAAATTCTTCAACAGAATCTGCATACCTCTTTATCCACTTTCTTGATATTACATATTCAAGATACAAGCTTTTTAGCACATGATACCTCTTCATCCACTCCTAATTGTGCAAAATGCTGCTTTTGGAATCAGATTTTATAACAAGTTTGGTTCCTGAGTACGTTCAGAACCAAACCATTTCAAAACCGTGACCGAGTCAGCCTTGTTAGGTCCATGGTCCTCCTTTCCAGCTTATTTCAGGTCCCAGTCCGATCATACCGCTAGTTAACTGATCCTATGGGCTACAATTATACTCTTTTCAAGTTTCAGTAAAAGAAAAACAATTTCGAACACTAAATACCAGTGTTCATAATCTTCTACAGTCTGTTAGCAAAATCATTATCTACGAAATCGACAGGTTTTTCTAGCAATTTGCAATTTGAGAACTGTGTCGCATCAACTTCCTGCTTTTCAATCTTTCCATGAAAACTAGAAAAAATAGCAGCCCGATTCCAGAGCCGAAATCTGTACAACCTTTTACGCATGTTGTACAAGTCATTGTAGCAGCAATTGCATTTGAATTGGAGATTTCGGCTTCCGAAAAAGGTCGATCACCCTTTTCCCTACCAATATCAAAATCCAAAGAAAACACATAAACAAGAAGCAAGGCATCAGGCATGATTTTAAAAAACAAGAAAAACATTAAATCCCAACATATGTTTTAAAGTTCTGTTTTTTTATTGTTTTTTCATCCCCTATCTTATTGTTTGTTCATGATTTTCTTCCTTCACTAAAGAGAAGGAGAAGAAACAAACTGTCTAGGGAAACTGAACAACTCTTTCTCTTCAAAGGGAGAAGCCCAATCACGAGAACCACCTGTAGATGCTTCAGAGCCCACCGCCCCTACCCCATCTGAATGCAAACCAATTGAAAGCCCATTGTTCCCGTTCGATAGAGCACCCGTTGGCGGTCTCGTGGCAGTCTTACCACCACCCCGTCCTGAACCCATCCACATACCGTTGGGCCTTGATGGGCTGCTAGGTGGAACATGAAGCCGGTCTAGACTCCAGTCTATGTTTGTGTAATCAAACTGCAACGAGTCACATGTGTTCCAGTCTACAGGAGATGATGGCCCAGACGACCCGTTTGAGCCCAACCCGGAGAAAAGCCCAAGAGAAGAAGCAGCCGCTAAGGTAGGCGTGGTGGTGGTACCCACTGTTCTGTTCCACATACCACCGTTGTTGAAATGGTTCATGAAGCCCTGTTGACTAAAATGGTCAAACGGGCCACTGCTTGATGCATACTGCTGCTGAGGAAGTGGCTGATGCTGTTGTTGCTGATAATGGAGCTGGTCATACAACTGGGAATTATTAACCGTACCCCCGAAGCTTGAGCTGTTAAAGCTTCTTGTGGTAGTAGGCCCATGTGAAAACCCGTTTGAATTCATGTTCATATTTATATTCATAATGGGATCAACACTATTCAGATGCCAATCAGATGCTGACGAGGACGAGCTTACACTCGCAGGTATGTTCTTTGATTTGGGCCGCTGCATCACAATAACCGGTTCCCGAACTGACCCTAACTGAAGATTCTTTAACTCGGTTGCAACATTTACATATCGAGGCTCGGTTCTAGCTGGTGCTGAAGCCGCCTGTAAGGGAGAGGCTAAAGAATAAGAGACAGAAGGGTTTGAGTTTGACTCACCTACTGACACGGGCCACCTCTTCTCTACAGATGGAGTGCCAACTTGTTGCTGTTTTGTCCAATCAGAATTCGGTGGAACTTTCTTTAGCAACTGCAAGCTTTTGATCCCAGTGTCTGTTGTTGTGGGTCCTACCGTAACAGCTGATTTTGTGTAATTGTAATTTAAATCTTTTTCATCGGTTTTCTGGTGTATAGGTATAGCTTTTGATATCGTTCTTGAGGTTGATGAAACCTTACCATTACCAAGAGCTGGAAAAACACCAGTTTCTTCATACTTTGGCGTGGTGGCAGGTGGTGGTTCCTGTTTCTGAACTTTTAAGGTTTCTACCGCCTGGTCAAGATCACCTTCACAAGCCACAATAGCACGTTCTATCTCCTGTTTTGAGCATTTAAACTTTATTTCCATTTCAGAAATTTGAGCAAGCTCCTCTGATATGTCGATTTTCAAATTACCGCCACCATCAATGTTATTATGCTCCAGATGATTGTTTGAATCTTCACCGCCTTCAAACAACCATGCAACCGATTGTTCAACTCTACCTTCGTTTAATATAAGAGCCATTGTTGCACGTTCTGAAGAAAATCCCATTGACACAAGCTGTTGAGCAAGTGATTCTAGCTTTCTTGACATTAGATAACCACTACATCTTTCATGGAGTTCTTGAGCCCGTCTTTCCTTTTGACGTTGATGCTTTTTTTCGTTTTTTTGACGGATTTTTTCACGTTTATCATTGTCAACCCCTGGGATCGTGTCATGGCGGTTGGATACTTGAGATGCTTTGTCTTTGTGATCTTCAGATTCACCTGACCAACTCCCATTGTTGGATAATGAATCATATCCAATCCCCATAACCAAGGTCCCGTGATGGTCCTCTGTGTCATCAAAATTACGAGAACGCCCATTTATGTGAATAGGTGGAGCAGTAGACACAGGTGTAGTATCAAGTGTATGAAAGGTTCCTAAAAGTGGATTGTAACCACTACCAGGGACACCTGCATTAGCATTAGATGTGGGTTTAGTTGCAGACTTTTGTGGATCCTTGCCAGCAGCCCTTTTGTCCTTTGACTTTGACTTTGATGCGGGAGACATTGTAAGTTCCAGCTTTCTATAATATCAAGGAACTTTGTTTGTTAAATAATAACCATAAAAAGTCAGAAACAACATTTAAAAAACTCACAATGGATATCCTAATGACACTACGAAACAAAAACTAGATGATTAAGTTGTTTAGATTAGTGTAAAATGTAAATGATGTAATACTAGAAGCTCTGACCACATAATGAAAGACATAAACCAGCAAGGCTCACTAAGAGGAGGCATTATATGCAACATAACAATGTATGTAAACTTTCTTGTATATCAGTCTTATTAAATTGCCAATTCACACAAGCAGATGATGTTTTAACGGTTGTACCATTGTGATACCAACGAACTTTATTGATATTTTCCATCATTGTACAAAGTTGCTCCTCTTAGATCAAGATAACACTGACCATATTGGTTAATCAAAACATGCATATATGCTAGGGTCACATGGTTTTTCATCAAAGAGAATACTAAATAGAATGAAGGAATAAAATTAAGTGAACGCATATTATCTGGCCAACAGTTCTCCTATGCATATACTCTGTTCATGTATTTTAGCAGAACGAAAAATCTTAAGTGATACACAGATGTTACATGAAAAGTTGTTTGATGGGTAAGCAGAACAAAACAACAATCTCTTAACCGGTGCAGAAAATTTTTCGCCAAACAGAAAACTAGTTCAGAACACATATCTAACAAGTACATGTATGTATGAATCCATACACAAATACATATCAACAAAAAAGACAAGGTAAATTTATATACACAGCTGAGGAACCTTTTCGAATTGCAAAAAGAGGAATCTAGATTCCTGGTTTAATAACAGAATGAAGTTTGGCTGAGCAAGTTTTGAAAGATCAGTGTTCAAGTCATGCTACAATTTAAGATCTTGTTAAAAGGTGCTAGATCCGGTTTTGTGGTGTTCCGTGATGTTAAATTAGCATTGTTAAGGTCGTTGGAGCCCCAAGAAGTGTTTTCTTAAGAAAGTAAAAAAAACATCAAATATAAAAAAAACAGGTGCAAAGCAAAGCCCTTAAATCTTTAAAAGTTACAATGGTATTGAATCTTGAACAGAAGAACAAAACGACAAGTAATACACTAAAGGCTGTAGAGTGAAAGGGTTAAAAACGGCACACTAATACACGCGTTAAACACGACATTCCGTGATCCAAAGATAAAACGATAGAGAAACTAGTAAAAAAATCAAAATTTACAAAATACAGGCACGTTAAAGGATTTCTCTCTTCAAGTGGTCGATGTATTGCGCGTATACAAAAAGCTGGTCAATAACATGATGACATTTAAGACTTAGCACTGTTGACTAAATATTGTGGCATGAATTTAAGAGCATGTTGAATAACTAGCACTCATAACTCAAAAAGATTCAAATAACAACTCTAATGCCTGATTGTTTAAACAAAGTCTAATGCGATTAAACAAGCCATCATTTCCTAAATTACAATAACAACACATATTATTGAAAGCTAGTATCGGCACTATAAAGTGTCAAATAGAGATTTGATGTCATGATAATATGTTATTGTGAGATTCCAACTCTTAAAGGTTGTAGGCAAAACAAATTAACCAACAGACATAACTAATTTGACATTGTAGCTTTTAGGTTAAACGCCCTAATTCCTCCAGATTTCAACATCTTATCGTTAAACACAAATTCCATTCCATGGCGGTCAAAACACCGTCAAAATGATCTAACAAACCATGCTTCAAAGGTTTCTCAGACCGGTTTACCATATCCACATCCAGAAACGAATCAAATTCCGATTCCCCTAACATTACAACACAAAATCCCACAATTGACCAATGAAACACATACACATCTTCCAATTGCTCCCAATTTCATTCAGAAATACATAAATACATGATTGAAAAGTCAAATAAATGCAGAAATGAATCGATTGACTTACCACCGTTAGGGTTCAACGAAAATGGGGAAAGTTAGGGGCGAAAACAGCGATGTGATGAATTGTTAGGGTTTTGTAAGTCGATCTTTCGGTCTCGTTTCTGGATCGATTAGGTTTTGCAAGTTGGAAATTTCGAACGTCGTTTCCGTCTTTGCCTTGTTCTCGTTGTTTCTCTCTCTTCTTTCTCTCTCTCCTCTCTTAAACCGGAACCAGGAGCCACAACTTTCTACTTTTACCCGAATTTGGTTTTGCCCGAATGCAGCCCGGTAACCACATCCGGACCCGGATATAAACCCGGTCCACTCTTCTATACATTCTACTTGCTTCTTTTTATGAAATATTGAAATAGACCAAACTAAAATTAATGATCAATCAACTTTTGGAAAGAAAAATGTGATTAAGCATTGTTTTTTGTTGGGTAAGAAAATAAATTTATTTGTTTGTATGGTTTGAGATCAAGTTCAACTAATATGCATATTTATATATTTTACCATTATTATTATGTATTTTATTTTGTGTTAAGAGTGGTTCGTTGATTGGTTGATAATTTTTTTTTGGTTTTCACTTTTTCACCTTTGTAGATTAACGCAAAAGTGGCATTGGTCTAGTGGTCTCGACACCTTAGCCAACACCCGTGTGAACCTATCCACACGGGCTTCAACCTTTCATGTTTTCTTTTTCTTTTTTATCATATTTTTTAAAAGCAAATTTCTTTATTCTTTTAAAAGTATAACTTAAACTTATAAACTTCTTAAATCTTATATTTCTAAAAGATTTTTCTTATTCACGGGACCACTAAATTCTCTTTTACCATTTAGTTGAGCATTTTATTTTATTTTTTTATTTTTTGTCATTTCTTAATATTTAACTTTAGCTTTTCTTTAGCTAAACTATTTTCGCTGTTTATACTTTTTCTTTTATTTTAACTAAATTTAAATAACTATAATATTTAAAATTTAAATATTTAAATGTCATGTTAATGTCATCGTCGCAACACGCGTAATAAATTCATTTAGGTACTTAGTCACGTTAAATATATTTAATTAACTATATTTTTTCTTTTATTTTAACCAATTCATTTAGGTACTTAGGCACGCTAACTAAATTTAATTAACTATATTTTTTCTTTTATTTTAATCAATTCATTTAGATGCTCAGTCACGTTAACTAAATTTAATTAATTATATATTTTTTTTGAACCAATTCATTTAGGTATTTAATCACGTTAATGTCATCATCGCAACGCCCGTAACAAAGTTCACAAACACGTTGGATCGAACGGGCTTCATTTCTAGTTGGCTTTTAAAAGAAAACGGTTATGCGATTTTATCATTGAATCATAAGTGCATTTAATCTAAATAAATATTGGGATCTTATTATAACAAAAAAATATATATATTTCAAACCCTAGCAACACACACTGCGCCAATCTTCTTTGGTCTTCAAACTCCTTGCTAAAGCCCTACCAAACACCACCGCAAGCCACCATGACCACCGCCGGAGAATTTGAAGACGGCTTTCCAGCAACCAAACTCTTCAACCAAGGCTACTCTTACACCTACGACGACGTCATCTTCCTCCCTCATTACATCGATTTCCCAACCGACGCCGTTCAACTAAACACCAAGCTCTCTCGTAACATAAACCTCTCCGCACCATGCGTCGCTTCTCCGATGGACACCGTAACCGAAGCTTCCATGGCCGTTTCGATGGCCGCTCTAGGCGGTATTGGCATCATTCACTCCAACAACACTGTTTCCGAACAGGTATCCTTAATCCGCTCCGCCAAATCTCACCGTATCCCCTTCGCATCCTCCAATATCCAATTCGTGTCACCGGACGATTCAATTTCGTCTGCTTCCGTGTTCGATAACTGTACTTGTGTTTTCGTAACAGAAAACGGTTACAAAAGTGATAAGAAGTTGCTAGGGTTTGTTGATAAGTCAATTTGGGAGTGTTTAGCTGATAAGGAAGCTAGGGTTTCTAGTTACATGGAGAAAAACGTGGTAACGTTGCCTAATAGTTATAATATTGAAGATGTTGCTGGTTATTTAGCTGCTAAGGATTTGGATTTTGTGCCTTTGGTGAGTGGGGAAGGGGAGGTGGTGGATGTGGTTAGTAAGGCGGATGTTGAGAGGATTAGGGGGTTTCCGAAATTAGGGCTGCCATCTGTCGGAGAAGACGGTGAGTTTTTGGTTGGAGCGTCGATTGGGACGAGGGAGAGTGATAAGGAGAGATTGGAACAATTGGTGAAGGCTGGTGCTAATGTGATTGTGATTGATAGTTCTCAAGGGAATTCGATTTATCAGATTGAGATGATCAAGTATGCTAAAAAGATGTTTCCGAATTTGGATGTGATTGGTGGCAATGTGGTTACGATGTACCAAGCGCAGAACTTGATTCAGGCTGGAGTTGATGGGTTGAGAGTTGGGATGGGGTCTGGTTCGATTTGTACTACTCAGGAAGTTTGTGCTGTGGGGCGTGGGCAGGTACTTTATAGAAACATTAGCTTTGCTAACTTTGTGTGGTAGTGTTTCTGGTTAAATTTTTAGTAATATTTTGCTCAGTCAAACCATTAGTTCTTTTTCAACCAGAACTAATTAACTAAATGAAAAGTCAAATAAATACCTATTTCTCATAAATACTGACTTGAAAGCTTGACTTTAGGCAACACTATTATCACATATCAACTTTACATCCACGTATCATCATCAAACATTCCCTAGGTGTTAGGATTAAAGACGATCACACACGAAAACACGAATGCGGGAAAAACACGAACACGAGATTTATAGTGGTTCGGTCTAAACTGACCTACGTCCACTTTGCAACTAGGGTTTATCTTGGTTTAAAAAAGCGCTAGGCGAGGCGAAGCGTTTCGGTCCCAAAATCCGAGCGAGGCGAGGGCTTCACGTATGCGAGGCGCTAAGCTAAAAAGGTAATAAAAAATTTAGTAACATTCTTAAAACCTCCCAGTAAATGTTGTTTTCAGTCTAAAAACTCCTCCTTTTGAGTAATTTTCACAAAACTTGCAAGAAAAACAACTTAAAAACTGATTTAAGTAAAGATACATGTGATTTTCACAAAACTTGCAAAAAAAACAGTGAAAAAAGGCAAAAATACATAAAAAAAACAGTGAAAAAAAGGCAAAAATACATGAAGCGCGCCTCACCTCGCCTCGCCCCTCAAGCCTGAGGCGGCGCCTCAGGGCGCTTCATGTATATGGGGCGCCTCACTCATTTGAGGCGTTTTGTTCAGCGCCTCACGCGCCTCATGGCGCTTTTTTAAACCAAGGGGTTTATATTATTTCTGTGCTCAAGGAATTACAAATACATATGATGTATATATAGAGATTAATCTAGGGTTAGTAACTTAATTTCCAAGTTAGGCCCAACCCGTGTAGAGCCCATTAGGGCCGGCTGCCCCATATGAGACTCCACACCCAACAATCTCCCACTTGGAGGCTCGAACTGCGCTCCACCGTCTTTCATCATCTTGTACCTCTTGTAATATTCCTTACCACTAGTTGCATCAGCCTTCTCATCAGTTAACCTGAAGGCACGTTGAAGCTGCCCCGAGCTTCAACTCATCAGTCACGACCAGTGACTCATTCTTTGTCCCTGCCTGCTCCCACTGTAACGAACCTGTTACTCTGCTGGCCTCTGAGACAACTTGAGAACTCACACTCTCCATCATAAGCAAGTAATCCACTGGAGAGACTTTTCCAGTCGGAATGCTGGTCTTCTTAACCCATTGTAGCACTGGAGCTGTAACTGAAACACGACTTGTGCTACCACTGTCACGATGCCCTCTACTTGGTTTAACCTTCCGAACTCGTTCATCCTGAATCTTTACTTTGACTCTGGGTTGCTCACTTGCAAAGCAAACCCTCTTCTGCCCAAGAGATTCTGTGAACCGGACTTTGTTTTCTTTCTGAATCGGGATAACCTCTCCCTCAGACGGTATACTGACCATATAAAGCGAACCTCTCTTTCTTCCTCGAGCCATGACAAGATTACCTTTAACCACCTTCCATTGACCGTTCTGAAACTTAACTTCGTGTCCTTGTTCATCCAACTGTCCGACAGAAATTAACCTTTTCTTCAAACCTGGAATTACCCTGACATCCTTCAAAGTCCATGAACCGGTTGAAGTCTTCAAATCTATGTCACCCATGCCCGTAACCTCAAGAACATCATCGTTCGCCAATCTTACTTTCCCAAAATCCCCTTCTTTCAAATTCTGCAATGCTTCACTGTTGTGGGTAGCATGGAATGAAGCACCAGAATCCATCACCCATGAATCTATAGCATCCTCTACGCAACAAATCAACACGTCATCTTCTGCTTCAACCTGATTCACTTTCCTTTTTGCGTTCGGACACTGATTCCTAAAGTGTCCCGCTTCCTTACAATTCCAACATATCACATCCTTACGAATCTTTGACTGACTCCTCCTCCTGCTCCCACTGCCCCGATCTTTCCCTCTACCTCTGCCGTCAGTAACCAACAAAGTATTTGATGATTCACCTGAAGTTTTGCGTCTGACATCTTCTCCCATAAGCAGGTCCCGAATCCCATCAAATGTAAACTTAGTAGCGGAACTACTAATCGCTGTAACTGTTCCTGGCCAACTATCAGGTAGTGAGGATAACAACAAAAGGGCTTGAACTTCATCGTCGAATTTAATGTCAACTGACGCTAAACGAGACAGAATTGTATTGAGGTTGTTAATGTGTGTTGTTACTGATCCACCCTCTCTCATCTTAGTATTCACTAGCTCACGGATCAAGAAAACCTTGTTTGCTGCAGACGGCTTCTCATACATGTTAGACAGTGCTTCCATCATCCCACGCGCTGTGGTCTCCTTCAAAAGGTTGTAAGCAACATTCTTTGACAAAGAGAGCATTATCACTGCCCGGGCTTTTTTATCTAACTTATCCCAATCTGCTGGTAACATCTTTTCTGGTTTTTCCCCACTCATCACTACATCCAAATCCTTCTGACATAGTAGTGCTTCAATCTGTATCTTCCACCACCCAAACTCCTTTCCATCAAACTTCTCAATCCTCGTTTTCTCGTCATCTGTCATTGTGAATTGCAACAAACTGAAAAAAAACCCCGAAAAACTGACCTCGTAGAACGTGCAGACTGCCCGAAAATCGCAGCAGCGAAAACTGGACAGAAAACAGCAGTTGTTGACTTTTTCTGGTCAAACTTTGCAAGCTGTTGACTTTTCTGGTTAAACTCTGCAAGCTGTTGACTTTTTTGGTCAAACTCAGCAGGGGTACGGTAGATACGGCAATACTTTAGCAACGGTACTGTTCCGGCAGCTCTGTAGCGGGGGCGGATACTGTTCACGGCGAAAAATACTGTTCACCTTCGGGAAACACTGTAGTGGCGGCGGTACTGTTCACGTGCCACTGTAGCGTCGGATTACTGTTCACGACAGGGTTACTGTTCAAGCACGGGTACTGTAGCGACGTCAGTACTGTAGCGGCGGATCCCTAATCTGGCGGCGGCAAACAGTCAACGGTTCGTGTGATCTGATCTCGAGCCAAAGCTCTGATACCAGTTGTTAGGATTAAAGACGACCACACACGAAAACACGAATACGGGAAAAACACGAACACGAGATTTATAGTGGTTTGGTCTAAACTGACCTACGTCCACTTTGCAACTAGGGTTTATATTATTTCTGTGCTCAAGGAATTACAAATACATATGATGTATATATAAAGATTAATCTAGGGTTAGTAACTTAATTTTCAAGTTAGGCCCAACCCCTGTAGAGCCCATTAGGGCCGGCTGCCCCATATGAGACTCCACACCCAACACTAGGTTGTTGCCAGCAGACAAAAATTCAATGTCTATGCGAGCGTCTATTGCTTGTCATTCATTTTTTCATGTATCAGAGACGGAATTATTACAGTGTTTATAATCTTTGATCCACCTCATCTTCGTTTAAATTTGTTTGTGATCGTTTATCGTTATATTTTGACTAAAGATATGACCTTTGTTTGATTTGAACTTCATTGTCAACTTCATATATTTGTTAAATATCGTGACTAAAGCAAACACTTTCATGCGTAATTACTTTAGAGAAACGTTGTTGTGAGGCTTTCGTTTTGGGTGTATAGCACCTACTATAGAAGTCTTTCATTGAGCAACAGGATATTGAAATTTTGAAGATGAAAAACTAAAAATATTAGACAACAGGACAGTGAAATTTTGATGGGAAAGAAATCTGATAATTAAGTAAAAGCATGAAGTCGTGTATCTCATGACTATAAGAGAAATTTTTTTGTCTGACATTGCAGGAAAATGGCTCTTTTTTGTTTTCTTATTGTTATGATTGGTTATTTCTAACTACTTATAAGTCAAAAATATAAACCAGTGTAATATGGCTTTCTGGATATATATATATATATATATATATATATATATATATGTGTGTGTCGTCTTATTCATATAGTGTTATGGCTTTTGGGGTATACGTATACCTGACATTCTAAATCAAAATCTTTGTTTCACTGCCACGTAGGCGACTGCAGTGTACAAGGTGTCATCTGTTGCTGCACAAAGTGGCATCCCCATCATCGCTGATGGTGGCATTTCAAATTCTGGTCACATTGTCAAAGCTTTGACCCTTGGTGCATCAACTGTCATGATGGGAAGCTTCTTAGCAGGAAGTACTGAAGCCCCTGGAGCTTATGTGTATCAGGTAACTTGTCCAATTCTAAGTTGATGTTAACAATCTTTCAACTTGCATGATATGTCGTGCATATGATGATATGAAAATGTAGATAATTCTAGTGACCCTATTTCTTTCTTTATCTGCAATCATAGGATGGTCGCCGACTTAAAAAATATCGGGGGATGGGGTCTCTTGAGGCAATGACAAAAGGAAGTGATGCTCGGTATCTTGGTGATACAGCTAAAATGAAGATTGCTCAAGGGGTTGTTGGTGCAGTTGCAGATAAAGGCTCTGTTTTAAAGTTCATTCCATATACTATGCAAGCAGTTAAACAGGGCTTCCAAGATCTTGGTGCTTCTTCCTTGCAATCAGCTCATGATATGTTGAGATCTGGGATTTTGAGGCTGGAGGTACGTGTTAATCTTTTAGGGTGTGTTTGGTTTGAAAGTTTGATTTTGAGGGTATGGATATAGGTTTGAACGAATGGAGGGTATCAAAATTGGGTAGCCTCCACGCGCATCTAAAGTGTTTGGTTTAGACTTTAGACTTTAGAACCCATTCCCGTTCCAGCATGCTAGTATCGACTAAATAGATAATCAAGTGCTTGAGCTTACATATGCTTTAGTGATTTTGATTTTTGCATTTCTTTCTAAATCAGCATTAAGAGTAGAAATTCAAAATCATAACTAGTTTTTGCTGGCGGTGGCATATTGTGCAGCATCATGTGGGTCAGGTTCAAAAGGGCCATTTTTAACAAGGGTCCAAACGGGTTAGCCGACTTGGGGTGTCACATAATTTAATTGTATTTAATAAAATCTCATATATTTCAAAATAACAACAAAAATTTCTTTTATAAAGCAATTTAAGAGGCTCTAAACATGTGAGAACACCTTTGGGGACTTTTGACCCGTTTAACCCGGTCTACCTGTTTGAGTCATTGGATATAAATTACAATCCCAGATTTATATTAAGAAACAGAAACGCCCCGTTATTTTTTATTAAGAACAATCTTAAACTCCATGTCAAAATTTGTTTTTCTGTTTGACCTTTTCAGGTACGAACCGGAGCAGCACAGGTTGAAGGAGGAGTTCACGGGCTCGTGTCGTATGAAAAGAAATCCTTCTGACCGATTTAATATCTGCAACGGGTCAGCCCAACCTGAATTTTGTTGGCTCCATGCATTAATGCAGAAGCTGTTGTATGGTACAAAACTACGAATACATCACACAAACAAGAACAGATTCATGCTCAGATCTGTTGTAAACTGGGTGTTGGTGGTGAACTTTGTTGAATTAAATTGACATGTTTTAAATCTGCATTAATAACGTGTTTTTTGCACCCGTGAATTTGTTTTTGAAATAATTACAAAATATGGTTGTGATTTTAATATTTGGTGTGAAAAGTAATATTGAAAAGTTTATTTAGGTTTTAAAATTCATCGTTTTTATAAGGGACATCTAATTTAAACAGATGCTTTGAAAATCATTTTTTAACTGTTTTTAAAAAAGACTTGGTGGGAATTAGACATAAAAAGATGTTAAATGCATTTAATTTTTCTGATTTTAAAAAATATATCAGGATACTTCATAATAGTTTTGATTTTTAAATGTAGGTAAACACGTTTTAGACTGATTTTAAAATATAAGCATCCTCAAAGAAGTTAATATGCTTTATATTTTATAAGAACTCTTTTTACTTTATAATATCATTTAGCGATCGTTACTACTCTTAACATTACTAGAGTTGTTCTCAACGATCTATTCAGACATCCTAGACACCACAAATACTATTAAATTATCGTTGTACGGGTTGTATTGGCCAAGTGAAAAACTGAGCATACGGGCCATATGAGATGAGTTTTCGGCTTTTCGTAGGTCACAAGGGTATACCTGCCATATATATGACTTAGGAGTTCGCACCGTATAAAGTGACTAATGTGATCACTTAAGGGTGAAGGAGGTGGAATACTCATTTACTTATTTACTCACCAAAACTGCCCACCATTCTAGAACAATTATTTGATCTGTCTCATTCTTTGACTATTCTGCTCCCCCCAAAAAATGGATTGCAAATCCTGTAGCCACTTGTACTAAAAAACAAGAGTAATTCTCCCTAGACAATAAAATATGTTTACATGAGGAGGAACATATTTACTAGTTATATCATCCGCAATCGCCTGAATCTCGAGACTAGATTGATTCTCTAAGAGCTTCTTCTCTAGCAGTCGATTTGACCCATTTTATCTTTCTTGGTAATAAGGAAAGGGGCTAACCTGACTTTCACTTTCATAAAAAGAGAAAACTCGACTTGCACTTTAAGAAATGGAATTGCGATGAGCCAAAAATTCCCGGATTAATTGTCCCTACATAACTACATGGTAGTGCTCTAGGGAGCGCAATTGCTAGAGCACGAGAGAATGAAGAGTAGCCCCAAACCAAAACTCCTATTCTACCACGTCTGCTCTAATCAGATTGAACTTTTTGTTGATTTCTTTTTCTTTTATTTTGGGTCTTACGAATATAAGCTTTGACTACAACAATCTCTTCTTCTTCGTTCCATTTCTTTGATGGTAATCGGTTTTTGTGTTTTCTTTTCGGCTTGGCGCCAACATCTACGACTTCAACTTCTTGTTCATCTTCCATTTCTTCATTAACATCCTCATCTTCTCCTTCGTCTTCGGATTCCGAACGGATGATGTCGTTTGGATCACGATACGGTTTGTTTTGGTATTAGTACGAAAACTGAGATAGTATATTTGGATCCATATCTTGAAGCGAGAATGGGCCACATGAAAATTGAGATAATATTTGGATCCATATCTTGAGATAGTATATTTGGATCGGTTGAACTTTGAATGTAGTAGTTTGAATATTGAGGTTGCGAGTAATAGTTTGGAATTGGTTGAGGAGGTGGTTGGGATCGTTGAGGAGGTGGTTGGGTTCATCGGGGAGCGGCTTGGGTTCGTTCGGGTTGCGATTTGAGATTGAACTTTTGGCCTAAATTTTCTAGGCTTTGTTGATTTTTTTGATGACCCGTCCATTTTTTCTATAGTATGAAGATTTTGAGAGTGTATATATATATGGATAAAAAATATATATATGAGAGTAAATATATTTGTAGAGTCTATATATATAGATGAAAGAATTAGTAATTTTTTTTTAAACCTCCCACCTCCCCCAAACGGCTCTCCACAACGGCTTCTGTCTTTTCCACACCCGAGTAAATTTACTCAGATAAACTACCCGATGGTGTAACTCGGAAGACAAGGGGCAGTGTTCCCAGTTTATGTCCTTTTCACCGGGTAATGCGCCCCTTTCCTCCTACCCGGCCCAAGCCGGGTAATGCACTCTTTTCACCCTAACATAGACAAGGCCAAACGGGCCGTATAACCATTTTTCATCTTTACAAACAATCCGTATGGTAAACCCACCCACCTGCTGTAGTACGACCCTGTTAAAACAACAAAAGGTCAACGTAAATTTATAAAGTCAGTTTTACGTGCAATTAAAACATCTAAATGACACTCAACAAATCAGGTTGTAAGAACAAGTAAATGATTAAAAAGTAACACATTATTGTCAAATGTCACATTTGTCGATCTGTTTTGAAACTCAACAGAAACCACGAAAGGCTAAAAGTAAACAATAAAAAAGACATAAATATCATCATTTTCCCAAATGAGGGGTCTCTAGAAACCAAGTTTTGCATCCATAGATATGACTTCATTTCTAGTTAACGAACGGAAAATAAAGTCGTGTTTCTAATTTGCTGGTTTTCCAATGGCGGTAAATGATAAGAGCGGAAGTCGGTCAACGGCCCGAGTCATCTTCAGAAAAAAGTCTGCTTAATTGAGGGCCGGGCCCATGTCACTCCCTTAAAGAACAGTCTACAGGCTCCTGTAATCTATGACAGTGACCTCATCCTCTGGAGCATCAAGGTCTTGATAGCTGCATTTATCAATTTATTAGAAAAAAAAAATTAGAAGTAAAGTTTTGTACTCGTTTTAATACATTAGTTAAAATATATATTACATTATTTTAAGAGTTAATTACACAAATAGGTCCTACGGTTTGGGTAAAATAACATGTATGAGTCCTAAGTTTAAAAAGTTGCAAGTTTAAGGCCTGTGGTTTGGGTAAAATAACATGTATGAGTCCTAAGTTTAAAAAGTTGCAAGTTGAGGTCCTGTGGTTTCAATTTTATAACTTGTTTGGGTACTAAGACTAACTTCAATTAAATTTTCTTTTAATTTTAAGTAAAATGACTTTTTTACCCTCGACTATTAAAAAATAAAAAGAATATATTACAGGGACTAGTTTGTAATTTACTTAAACAATAATTAAAAATATAAAAATAGACTTAAACTTAATAAATAAAAATAAAACCCCAATCTTCCCCATATCTCCAACTCCGTGTAATACCTCCGACAAATATCCAACGTCTACTACGAACACCCATCTTTGTCTCGTAGGGAGTATGACCGATGAAGGTGTGCGAATGATAACGAAGGGGATGAAGACTCCCTACAAGACAGAGATGGATGTTCGTAGTAGACGTCGGATATTCGCCGGAGGTATCACACGGAGCTGGTGGAGATATGGGGAAGATTGGGGTTCTATTTTTATTTATTAAGTTTAAGTCTATTTTTATATTTTTAATTATTGTTTAAGTAAATTACAAACTAGTCCCTGTAATATATTCTTTTTTTTTTTAATAGTCAAGGGTAAAAAAGTCATTTTTACTTAAAATTTAATAGAAGTTAGTATTAGTACCCAAACATGTTATAAAATTGAAACCACAAGCCCTAAACTTGCAACTTTTTAAACTTATGACTCATACATGTTATTTTATCCAAACCACAGGCCCTAAACTTGTAACTTTTTAAACTTAGGACTCATACATGTTATTTTACCCAAACCATAGGACCTATTTGTGTAATTAACTCTTATTTTAAATACCTATTACCACCTAACCAATAATTAAAAACTAAGGATGTAATGTGGATGCCACTCAAATATTCGAGTTTTTTTTTTAATTATTGTCATCAATGCTATAAAATTATCATACAAGTCACCCAAAAGTAAAGATCTTGTGTCATACATATGGTGTTTGTAAACCATTGAAACCGAAAAAAACGCCCTAACCAAAGCAAATTGGCCCGGTTGAGATTTGTGTGGTTCGGTTTTGGCGGGTTGGTTTGTTGTTTAGGTAACCGCAATTAGCTGTTTGACCCAGAATTCTCTTTTAAAAATCAACAGGAGCCGGACTATGATATGTCAACCCGAATTTTGACCAAAAACATGTCGTATGACAACTACGTTCTTTCAAGATTTTTAGTCGTAATCGCCAATAATGTTTCTCGAAATTGGTGTAAAAACGACACAAGATACATGCTTGGGTGGCTAAATGACAGTTTTAATATGTGAGTGGCTTTCACATTCGCTATCCTAGCATTAAGTGAACATAAATAATACGACATCGGTTATCATGCAAGTTAATACATAAATGTATAATTAATAATTGTTTAAAAACCTTAATCAAGTCAATTTATGGTGATTGCAGATGAGATGGGATGGGATGGGATGGGAAGTAAAGGATCGATTTAGCCATAGCTCTACCAAAACAACAGAAGACCAAAACATGTACGAAACAAATAAAACTATATATAAAAACCAAAACTTGCCTTCGTAAACGACGAGGATCCTGCCTGAATGATGGAGGTAAAGCAATTATTGGAGCGGGGCCACTCATTTGGGGCCCACTCCGCCCATTTCTACCACCGCCTTCAAAAGGAGAAGGCCCGCCTTGATCTCGCAGCATCCGCATTGCAACTTCAGGGGGAGCAGGGACAAAGGGCCCCAATGGACTGCAAATTTTCAATTGTATAAAACATGTTACAACACACGAGACAAGACCAACAAAAAAATAGCATGGAAACTAGAGGTGCCACCCTTGATTTATTTAGATGGGTTAATTCAGCTTATATTTTATTCTAGCGGGTCAAAAGTGTGAAATGAAAATATTAGTTGAAAAGGAAACGGGTTAAAAGTCACTCACTAAATCACTTCAAACAAAAAAAATACTATTGTTGCAATAATATAATCCTGTAATCATACTATTTAAGGATAATCTATATGGGCCCCATGTATTCAACTTTTTTTCATTGAGACCGCCCAATGTGTGTACGGTTTCATCCACATCAACTTTCGCTAAAGTATTGTTGGATGACGACAATGCATTTAAAGTTTTTTAAAAAATAAATACCTTTAATAAGATGTCAATGTGTTGAGGGTTAAAACTGTTGTCTTTAAAAAATAACATTAGGCACTTTTGTGATGAAAATTGGTATAAATGTAGCCAGAGGTAGCCTATCGCGTATGTGTGGCCTTAATGAAAAAAATTGAAAACTACATTATCCCTATTATTAGTTTTCAGGCTAACCCGATCTGTTTTGATACATTACCCAAGCAGCAAGCCCCGCCCATTTTGCCACCTCAAGAATGAACAAGATCCACACAACCGAATGATGAGTGAGCTCACCCAGCACCAGGCACGGGCATCAATACTGGTGGCGGAGGGACATCTGAAGGGAATGGTGCATGAAGACTTTGCCCACCAAAAGAGTCAAACATCTGATCATCATCACCACCACCATCGTTCTCGGGATTCTCGCCCCTATCAAATCTTTCACCGCCATTGTTTCTGCCATCATGCTCCCTGCGGTTATCTTTCAATCGTGCACCAATACCAGGCCTATGCCTTTGGGGTCTATCCTTCTGTAAAAAGATTCAAGTATCTTATCAATAACATGAAACATAGCAGATATTATGATATTTGATGGCCCTGATAGTACGAAAGCTCGACAAAACTTGGAAGCAGAATCAGTAATATATGTTATTATGAGATATTATTACTCTTATCAGAGGACAAACCACAGAGAAAAGATACATACTTTATGCTTTTTCTCGAATTTAGCAACCAGCTTTAAATTAAGGGCAAAATAGAAATTGGCTTACTTTTTATTACCAATTTTAGCAACCAAGTTTCATTTTTTACCTGTTCAATTAGTAGAAGGTCAGTTTTATATGCCATGTGACATTTAAAATTTATTTAGAAATATAAATATAAATATAAAAAACATGTCTAGTATTCTAATCTTTAACCTTGTAGAAACATTTATTATTCAAGTTTTTTAACATAAGCATTTCTTTTGCAAATGTGGCAACTGATGTGGCTGGGCCCTGGGAAATCGCATCAACCAGTGTCACGTCAGCAATTTATATGTGTAATCAGTTAAACAAGGTTGGTTGCTAAAATAAGTACTAACTTGTAAATTGGTTTCTGTTTTGTGTCCACTTTGAATTTGGTTGGTAAAATCAGGAAAAAGTGTAAACTTTGTTTCAAAATTTGCAGTTTGCCCTAATTACTATTGACTGTGCTAGAACCACAAAGGATGAAAATAGTGAGTATCACATTGAACCTTTCAGCTGTTGCATGCCGAAAAACAAATAATTTTCAACAACTTTAATGTAACTACATTGAGAGGATAATCACAACAGAGGGAGTGTAATCAATGATTTTAACCAACTTGAACGATGCAATTAATTAGTTTTAAAGAAAAACATCAGTACGCAAAAACTAATACAGTGTAACAACAAATATAACAGAAATTGAGGTTTACCGGAAATGACGGCTGCATAATAGGTATCCCACCAGGTGCATCTTCATCACTGCAAATTTCAAACATTATTAATTTATTATCAACACCATTTCCAAAAGGATGCATAAACAAAAAGAAAGGCCATGAACAGAGGCACTTACTTCATATAGTTTTGGTGATATAAATCTTCACGAACTTTAGAAGTTGCCTCAACTGAAAGTTCAGGGTGTTTCAGCTTTAAATGTTTAAGAACAAACTCAGCAGCATGAAATAGCTTTGTGCAACCCTTGGCCCCACAACCGTATTTCCACCCGTACTTCTCATCACGAATTTTTCTAACATACGGATCCAAAGACTCAGCTGCAGCGGCATCAATCTTTTCCTTTGCAGTCATTATCTCCAAAGGATCTTGACTCTTCAATCTTTCCTGCCAACGTGTATCTAATTTCTTTTCCCACTCGCTTCCATTGTTTTTCACATCAGAACTTTTAGACTCTGCCCTCACATGGCGGAAACCCTTAGCTTCACTTTTTTCAGACATTCCATAATAATCCAAGCCATGAATCCGCCAGAGGTAAGTAATGAGTGTATCAAGTAACTCAACGCCTTCAAGACCTTTGACAGAGGTTGACCCACGTATAATTACAACTGGACCACTGGACCCACCATGAGACTTATCCCTGTGTGTTCTTTCATTATCAGCCCTAGACAAAATATTATCTTCTATTCCTTTTTCAAGGTCAAGTTTCTTAACAAGTGCTTGTGTTTGTTCAATGTCAGCTTGTAGTCGCCTGTGTTCAGAACTGATTGGGTGGGCTTTCGGGGCTGCTGAAAATGGATCGGTTTCTTTTGAAATCCGACGTCTATTTTTGCCACCAAAATCTGATTCATCTTCAGAATTGGGATTACTTGTTTGCCCTGACTTGTTTGAAGATGAAGCAGTAACACCAGGTCCTCTGTTTCATGTTAAAGGATGGATATGTTATAAAGGGTAAGAGAGACATTGTGTAAGAGTAGGCCTGGCAAAGCTAACCCAAAAATCTAAATTTGGGTCATTATGGGTCTTTGTTGTGACCTGATGGGTCATTTATGGGCATGGGTAAATCCGAGAACGGGTCAGAATGGGTCAAAGTGAAAGATTATAAAATTAACTACGGGTCAGAATGGGTTGCTTAGTTAAAAGTGAGAAGGTTGGAATGGGTTGTTTACTTAACCCAGAGATGATGATTGGAATGGGTAGTATATTAAGTATTAACGTACAACGCTTGATAGCCTAACACGTTCTTCTTCATCCCCTCAAAAGCTTCCGGTATCACCCATGCTTCCAACGACCGCCGCCGTCACCACCACTTACCATGTACCGCCGTGAGGAAGAACAAACGAAAGAAGAGCCTCACCGTGAAAAACGAACGAAAGAAGAGCGTCCGTGAAGATCGAACGAATGATATACACAGATCTGTGATCAACGAAGGTTCAGGTAAGGATATTCAAGAGTGGTGGTGGAGGAGCGAGGAAGCACTCGAAGAAGATGACTATTCTATGTGACGGCGATACAAAAGTAAACCTAATTTCTAAAGTGGTGCATATAATCTTCTCAACCTTTTTATTTATATATATTTAATTAATTATATATTATATTTTAAAGCACACAATCTACGCAGCCCTTTAATTTTAAAAACTTAGAATCCTTTATTATAACTAATTAAATATTAAATAACAAATATTAATTATTGTATATATTTGAGCGATCAAACTCGAAATCTGTTTGAAGTTTAATCGAACCAGCTCAGTACGACTCGAAAATTATACTAGTTAATTTGAAGCCAACATTTTTCAGACTCAATTAATCACTTTTATATATTTTATATATATATATATATATATATATATTTAAAATCTTATGTTTTTTTTAATTGGTCCATTCCGACTCGAACCCGTTCTTACCCGAACCAAAACATCATTGTTTAAAACAACCCGTTCTGACCCGAACCAAAATATCATTTTTTTTAAAACCCGTTTTGACCCGAACCCATTCTGACCCGAACCCGTTCTGACCCATGCCGTGACCCAAACCCGCCCGACCCGCCCAGTTTGCCAGGCCTATGTAAGAAATATCAAGGCAGCGTCTCTTACAAATCTAATGACCCGTTTTGCAAGTCGAGCAAAAATTCCTTAGCCAGCTTTTGTGCGGATTCATTTCTCCTAGAAAAAAGTAATTAGAATCTTGCAAGTAATCAATAAAAAAAGCAATATAACAAGAAAGAAACAGCAAAAATATAGATATGGCTAAATGTGTGGGTCAAGTGACGAGTTCAAACACTTTCAAGTTGACACGGGCGTTTTTGTGTGCGTTGAAAGAAGCCAGATCAGCTTGGACTGACCCGCAAATACTTTTTTTTTCATTTTTTAACTAAATAATTAATGCGGTAACTATAATTACAAATACATTATTGTTACAACAATAATCTAAATCCTTTCCCAAAAAAAGTATGTTGTAAGCTAAAAACAGACTTGAGCGACTTCCAACCCGTCTCGCCCGTTCCCCTTTTAAACCAAAAAAATTAGTAGGTCGTAAGCACTAAAAACAGACTAGAAAACAACCCAAATCAAACCAATTTGCAAGAATAACCAACTGATTAATGAGAGTAAGATCCATTTTAATTGTGACAGTGATATTCTACAGGATACAAAAAGGCACACCTTTCAATGACAGCAAGGAGATTTGTGGGGTGATATTTATCTTTCAACCTACAAATGAAAACAAGAATCAGAAGAGAAAAAACTATAACTACCAAAGGTTAAAAGAAGAGAATGCAAAAAAATACCAATCTTCGCCTTTATGGGCATCAAAATAAGCCTGTTTCTGAGTTGATATATACTCTGACTTGTATTCTTGATACCTGTGGAGCAAAAAGGCTTCAAACATCAACAAACTAAAGCATGAGAAAGACCAAACGAACTTTTAGTGAACTACCCCTAATATACCTGCGTTCAGCTTCTGAAGGCAGAACATCATCTTCAAGCTCCTGAATGAACTGCTTATAAGACATCAACCCTTCTCTGAAATTTCAAAGTGACAGATCAAATTAACATGTAAATAGCAACAATGCTCTCTAGTCTACGCAAGAGATTATTTTGATCAAAAGTCAAAACCATAAAAGAACAGTATTGTGGCAGCCAAAACATGAATCACATTCATAATAGCTTGACAAAACACTCACCTATGTGTATTGGCATGATCATTGTAGTTTCCACGAGCTGATTCCCAATCTACAAAAGCAAATAGAAGCTGATAAAACTTGACAAAAACAGGTCCAATCTGAAATTAATCAATTATTATATAATACTAACTCGTTTACAAATAACAACTCCTTAGAAGGTAATAGCAAATGGAGAGATCATTAATATCTTGAATTCTTGATTTAAACTTAAAATATGTACAGAGTTAAATGAAGAAGATGTTCAAAATTGTTTATTAAAACTGGTTGTATACTATTATGTTTTGATGCAGCAGCTTGAGAGTGTTTGAGATTGCTTGTCTGATTGTTGTGAGTGGCAAGCAGTTTTGAATGTGCAGCTCAGAGTTGCTTATTATTCCAAACTGCTTATTTCAAAAACTACTAAGCAGATAAAGCAGTTTTAGTAAGCAGTCCCAAACGTCCACGACATATCCAGCTTACTTAGAACTTCAACAACTTTGAAAAAGATTGCACATAGAAGAAAAAGATGCTTACCAGACTGACCCCCTTGGTATCCACGTCCACCATACCTACCACGAGGCCTGTCATCAGAATAGCCAGACCTGCCGCCCATATCACGATCATAGCCACCAGGGTAATCATATCCAAACCTGTATCAACAATAAACATTATGAGAGAGAGCGAAACAAAGATTTTGAGGGAAAAAAAATCTTTGCTACACTCTTTTTTTGACGAAGAAACTGTTACATGAACAAATTAGAACACGTATATTGCTTTTACCAGAAAAAAACAGTACACCCCTAACTTCTTATTGTTAATTCCATTCACCACTTAGTTTGTTACCTTACTATCAAAAAGACTTCATCCACTGATAGACCACACATACTACAGATTCAAGAAATATGCAGAAAGGCTTTGAATGTCACCACTTTCATCACATAAGAAAACACAATTCACTTTGTGGCTCGCAAAAAATACCTCTAATAGGTGAATGGTAGTGGAAACCTAAAGATTGGAAATCATAATGAAAATTTTTGTGTTCTTTTGACCAGCAAAAGACGCGAAGCTATTACAACAGAATGAACAGCAAAAGATGAAGATAATATCAATGCCCTTCAGCCCCAACAGTCAAAGGCCAGAAAAGGAAACCGAAAACATTAAAATGCGCACAGCTCAAGAAGAAAAAGATCAGTGCAAAAGCCACAATAAATACAAGGAACTAATGTAGCAAGGCCTGCTTGCAAAAGAAAAAACTCAGCACCTGCTGCATGTAGATTAAAAATACATGTAAGTCCTAGGTTTAACACCCAATCGAGATCTAGGGCTAGAGCTCAGGCAAAGGTTGACAGGAGAGAAGGCACGCTTATAAACACATTTCTAAGTCTACTGTTTACCAAAAGCATAGTCAGCAGGCAAAAATAAAACACCAAATCCCTTATAAATAGATTGATAATGCATGAAGGAGACTATTAAAGTTTCAGCTTTGTTTAGAATAATAGCTGAATAGGGGGTGCCTAAAGCCCTCACCACATTTCTCATGAATCAACATTGACCAAGAATCCAAGATGGACACACTTGACTTATGTTTCTCCTTAGTCTAGCTTCTCGCCTTCTCATGTTGGTTCCTTTCTAAGGGCTTACAGCTAAAAGTCGAAATTGCTTCACCAAGCATATAAGTACACGTGTGCGTGTGTGTGTTTATTTTCAGCATAAGTGCATAACCAGCTTAGGCCTATAATCATATGGTGTACTTCCCAAATAGTTGGTTGTTGCATATTGTAAACTTTTTCATATATTTTTAGTTGTTAGCTGTCATATGTTGTAAAATCTGCATTTTTTGTCCTCCCAAAATCAAGCACTTACAGTATAAGACTAATCAAGTAACATGCCTGAAATCATCCTAATTTGATATTTTACAATCAACTGCCAATTTTGCACTTTTCACCTGCACCTATAGTAACTTGTCCTCCCAAAAATTAAGCAACTGCCAACTACACTATAAAGCATTAAAGCCTGAGTGGTGGGACACCAAACAGGTGTGGAAATAAGTGGAATTCCATAATTCCAAAAAAGAAAAAATAAAAAGAATGCTCTTTTGAATTCTATGATTCAATTTCAACAGAACAAGATTGAAAACAGTATCATAATAAGAAATGCTGGTACACAGACACTCCTCTTTCCAAAATTTGCTTCACAAAGCATCGATCACACAAATAATGAAAACATGCTGATAGCAACAGATGTGTAATATATGTACAAAGTTATAAATATCGAAATGCTAAGAAGAATGCAATGTCAACATGCTTCACGGTCTGTCTCTTAAGTGATCTCTATGAGAAACATGGCCTAATTTTAATTCAATGATGCAGCCTGGTAGAGAATAGAGATCACCATTTAACACCTCCAAAATATAGGATACACTAAAGCTATTGAGATTTAAATATACGGTCGTTTGATGAAATTTGTGATTGGTTCTGAGTGTAGGCTATCAAGTGTGTCATCCAACACTTAAGGTTACAAAACAGTTCAATTAAAATACTCATAATTGCACCTTCTGCTTTGTTTCAAGTCTTCTAAGCATCATCAGTCCCTCCTCTTGCAACTTCTAGTCTCCCCTTCAGTTAATACTCCCCCCTTCCAAATTATAAAAGCACTTTCCTATGTACTAAAATGATACAACCAGGAAAGTGCTCCTGTAATTTAGAACGGATGGAGTAATACTCTATCTCAAAATCAAAATTCTATAACCGATGGAATAACACTCTCACTCACAATCAGGCATTTGAAAGTAAAACAGATGGAAAAGGATAATACTCTCACTCACAATCTGCTGCATCTATTCAGAATTGGTTACAGACTCTACAGACTACCCAAGAGGGAAAGTACTGAGAGATGCATAACAATGCCATAACATCCCCAAATTAAGCTCAATCCTGGAGAAAGCACTACTAACACAAACACAATCAAATATCACGACACTTTGCTTATGATATGTAAACGATGAGTCCAGGCTGGTTAGCTAAAATCAGCATCATGTATGGTAGTCATTTATATGTTATACAGAGATAACGCTAAAAACAAATAAACCTCATAAAACATTTACGAACCTTCTATCACCAGGTCCGAAACCTCCGCGAGGACTCCCACGGCGACCGTCGTAACCACCGTCATCCCTACGAGACCGCTTAAACGGAGGTGACCTTCGAGGAGGAGGAGAGTGACCTCCACCACGGCGGTCACGATATGGAGGTGGAGAGATAGGGCTAGCAGCACGCCGCTTGTAATCCCTGTGAGGCGGTCCGGTAGGAGAGCGGTTACGATGTTCATAGTAATCGGAACGACGATTAGGTGGACGGTCAATGTCTCTGTCATCGTTTCTTCTCTCTCTGGAATCACGGTCATGGCGTCGTGAAGGAGGCGGTGGTGGTGGAGAAGATGCGTCAAGATTTTCGTTTGCGATGGACTTGTTATTGTCTTCACCGTCGCCGGTTACATTGCCGTCACCGCCGCCGTCGTCTTTGCGGTCACGGCTACTACCGCGCTCCACTGCATCGACCGGCATGGTAATCACTTCAGCCATCGATTGAGATGTGGAAATTCCAAACCCTAGAAAACGGGTGGTCTTGTGTAAAATAGATATTTGTTTCTTTTTGTTATATTTAAACTCAAGCTAGGTGTAATGAATTATAGAATAGATATCATTATTTACGATGTATCCCACACACAGCAAGGCATGTCTAGTCGGAGATTTAATATTCCGGCTAATATTCAAAGCAGAATAACGAAGGTTTTTATTACAAACTTGTTAGAAAAGTGTAGCGGAAACGATCTCTTGGATTTCATTCGTTCTTATGGTGATATTTACGATCTCTACATTGCTCGTAAATGGGATAGAGCAGGAAATCGTTTTGGTTTTGTTTCTTTTCTGATGTTAAAGACAGAAGGGATTTGGTTAGCCAGATTTGTCATACTAGCATAGGCGACTGTTGGTTGAAGGCAAACATTGCTAGATTCACCCTTGAAGAAGGAGAAATTGGACCGGAATATAATAAATCTAAAAGGAAGGACGATGGTCAGGAGCATGCGGCTCGTAAAGAAGAAGTGCATCTGGGAAGGAATGCGTCTACGTTCTTCAACGGGAATAGATCTTTTAGAGATACTCGCACAGGAAGACAAGGAACATCGAAGGAACTTAAGACGGTGATTGTCGACAGCCAACTGAACGCCTTCCGAGGGCTGCATGGGAAGGCGTTGGTTGCACGTATGATTGACTTAGATGCCCTCAAGAGTATTTACCTGATCTTGAACGAAATATGTCCAGGATTGGGTAGGGTGCAGTATCTCGGTGGTCTATCAGTCTTAATTTCGTTTGAAGACAAACAAACTGCTTCCTTGGTTCTTGAAGCGGCTAGAGGGGTTCTTGGAAGATTTTCTTCTGTGAATTACTGGGAGGGACAGTCCTTAGGGTATGAGCGCCTTGCATGGCTCAAAGTCATGGGGATCCCTTTACAACTAATCACCAATGAGGTTATTGATGCTGTCGGAAGTGTTTTTGGCAAGATTGTTCATCATGCAAAAAGCTCCGACAGTGATGGGGACCTTTCATACGACTACATCGGTGTTCTGGTTGGAGATGGGAAAAGGATTGGTGAAGAAGTTACTCTGTTATGGAGGGAACGAAGGTTCAATGTTTGGGTTTCGGAAGAGTCCGGTGAATGGGTGCCGGAATTTTATCAGGTCACTACTCCGGTGTCGGAGCCGGAACCTTTAACAACGCTGGTGCCTGAGAATAAGATGGAGGACGGTTTAAATCCGATTGCGGGTGACTGTGAGGGTGTCAGTGCTACTAAATCTGTTCTACCGGAGGAGACCTCTAATTCCGGTAAAGAAATGTCGGCTGCTGGGGTCGGTCCAGGTTTTTTGGAAACTTTCAATCAAATTGATGGCAATTATGATACTCCTAATATCGTGGAGGACGTTACGGAAGTCAGCGAAGTCAACGGGGAATTTATTCCTGTCAACCTTTTTAACTTTGAAAAGGTTCTAGAAGCAGACAATGGAATTCAGGAAAACGTGCACGTTTTGAATAAAAGAAAAAAAAAAGTCTTTTTTGGGGAGTGTGGGCCGGACCAACCCAGCATACTCTAGTAGTCTAGAGAAAACAAAAGTTGGGAAGAAGCCCAAATGTGATGAGGTGGGTACTCTTCAAATTGCGCCTGAAGATGTTTCAGTGGACGAGGCTGAAGACCTCAGTGAAGGAGTTGATATTTCCAGTGAGGGTACCGACCGACCTGGTCACTTAGAAGTTCCGGTTGATGAAGATTCCCACGTCTCAACATCCAAGCCTAACCGAGAGGGTTCCGACTTGGAGGTTCTATTCACAGTTGAATTGGGGAAAAAGGTGGGTGCAAAGCTTGATGATTTTCATAATTTGGTGGCTGAAACCATTCAAAAGGAAGGAGTACAAAAAGGTATTAAATGAATTTTCTTAGTGTCAATATAAGAGGGTTGGGTGTAGCTGGTAAAGACTGTTGGATTAAAAGTCTTAGAGATAGAAATGGGGTTGATTTTATGGCTATGCAAGAATCGCAAACTGGTGTTTAGTTAAAAATGACTTGGTTAATTTTTGGGGTAGAGGTGATTTTGAGTTTGAAGCAGTGGATTCGGTTGGGAGATCAGGGGGTTTAGTGAGCCTTTGGGATCCTAAAGTTTTTATTAAACACTCAGTTACTCATGACTGTAATTTTCTGTTGGTTTCGGGATCTTTAATAGCAGACGGTTCAGTGATTAACATTTTTAATGTTTATGCCCCTCAACGTTCGGTTGCTAAGAGGGGATTATGGGACAAGCTCAAAGGGGTGTTAACTTGCCTTCAGGGTATGGTTCTGCTCATGGGGGACTTTAATACAGTCCGCTTCCAAGAAGAACGTAAGTATTCCAGGTTCCATTCTTCTGATGCGAGGTTTTTTAACTCTTTCATTGATGAGATTGGGTTTCATGAATACTGTATGCGTGGTAATCAATTCACTTGTTTGACTAAAAAGGATGGTAAATTCAGGCTGAGCAAAATTGACAGATCTCTAGTTTGTCAAAGCTTTTTTAATAGGTGGCCACTGGCGGTGTTGAGGGCTCTTCCAAGAGAGTTGTCAGATCACTGTCCTTTATTACTTTCTTTGGTGGATTACAATTTTGGGTATAAACCATTCAAATGGTTTAACTCTTGGTTGGACCGGGAAGGATGTGAAGATGTGATTATCAAGGCATTAGAGGAATGTTCCTTCAATGGGATAGCTGACGAAAGGATAACTAAGAAGTTCAAGTTTATCAGGGGTGTGCTAAAATCTTGGTGGGACGAGACGTGCAAAAAAGAAGGTGAGAAGCTTTCTGCTCTTAAGTCGGATATTGAGAGATTAGAGATTATCATGGAAGAAAGAACCTTAGATGAAGAGGAACATTGGATTTGGGAAGAGAGTAAGAACGAAGTATCCTTTTTTAACGAACATAAATGTCGTGATTTGAAGCAAAAATCTAGGGTCAGGTGGGCCACTGCAGGGGAGGATAATTCCTCTTTCTTTCATGGTGTTGTAAATGGAAGGAAAGCGAGTAACTCCATTCCAGGTCTTCTAATAGACAACAAGTGGGTTGCAAAACCTTCTCTAGTCAAACGAGAGGTTTTAAAGTTTTTTAGGAATCACTTTTCAGAGAATTACAAGAGAAGACCAGAGCTTACTTGTGACAATCTGAAGACCCTTTCTTCAGATGCGTCTTCAGACTTGATTGCCCCTTTTTCTAAGGAAGAGGTGAAGGAAGCGGTTTTTAATTGCGGTTCCGACAGGGCCCCGGGCCCGGATGGATTTAATTTCAGATTTATCAAGCTTTTTTGGAGGTTTCTTGAAGATGATTTTTTGGATTTATTGACTCAAGTCCATGATTCAGGGGTGATTAGCAGAGGCAGCAACTCTTCTTTTATTACTCTGGTTCCTAAGTCCAAGACTCCGGTAGGTCTCCGTGACTACCGGCCAATTAATCTTGTGGGAGTAACTAGCAAAGTTATTTCCAAGGTTCTAGCTGCGAGAGTAAAAAAGGTGTTGGGTAGTGTGATTTCTGATACCCAATTAGCCTTTCTGAACGACGGTTCATTTTGGATGGGCCCTTGATGATTAATGAATTGTACGGCTGGATGAGGAAGAATGGTAAACAATCTTTCTTGTTAAAGATCGATTTTGAGAAGGCTTTTGACAATGTTAATTGGGAGTTCCTAGTTTCGACAATGCGACAGATGGGTTTTCCTAATAAATGGTGTCTTTGGATTACGGGCATTCTGAAGTCGGCTAGATCCTCGGTCTTGGTTAATGGCTCCCCCACCTATGAGTTTCAATGTGAAAAAGGAGTCAGACAAGGAGATCCTCTATCTCCTTTCTTATTCCTCATAGCAATGGAGGCTCTTTCTAGCATTCTTGACAAAGCTTGTGAGTTGGGAGAGTTTAAAGGTATCAAAGCTTCCCACGGGGGTCCTAGAATCTCTCATTTGTTGTATGCGGATGACGCCTTAATTATTGGAGAATGATCGGAAGAGAATATTCAACAGACAGCCAGGCTTCTCAGAATTTTTTATATGTGCTCGGGCTTGAAGATCAATCTTCATAAGTCTCTTTTGTTTGGTGTTGGAGTTAATGGGTCTGAGGTGGAAGACATGTCGGCTCTCTTAGGCTGCAAAAAAGGGGAGTTTCCATTTGATTACCTTGGAATAAAAGTTGGGGCCAACATGAATCTAGCTTGTCACTGGTCTTCGGTTCTTGATACGGTGAGGAATCGGTTATCTGGCTGGAAATCTAAAACTCTTTCTATGGGTGGCAGGCTAACTCTGATCAAGTCGGTTTTGTCCAGTTTACCTATTTACTATTTTTCTCTATATAAGGCTCCAGTCAAGGTGTTAGATCAGATTGAGAAAATTATGAAAGCTTTCTTATGGGCGGGAACGGACGACATCAGGAAAATCCATTGGGTTGCTTGGGACATTGTCACAACCCAAAAAAAAGATGGAGGTCTGGGTGTAGCCAAACTAGCGGATGTGAATTTCGCTCTCCTTTCTAAATGGGCGTGGAGGTTTTTTAATGAAAAAGGGAGTCTTTGGCGAAAGGTTATCCAAGATGTCCATGAAGGCAAGGGGCGCTGGATTTTTCTTCCTCTAAAGAAGGCGGTTCCAGGTTGCTGGAAGGCCATCATCACCTGCCTGTCGAGGTCTACTGCCTTGGGATCTTCGATTCAGTCTTTTTTATATTGCAGGATCGGTGATGGCTCGGAGGCTCGGTTCTGGCTTGACAACTGGTTAGGTTCTTCATTACTCAAAGACAGGTGGCCCATGTTGTTTACTCTAGATTTCAACAAGAATTGCAAAGTTAGTGAAAGAATCACTCATCTTTCGGCAGGATTTAAGCTTACTCCTAACTGGGTCAGATGGCCTAGCACGGTTGAGGAGCTCTCGGAGATGAATGATGTTGAATATATGCTCCAAAATCTTTCTGTTTCAGGTTCTAGTGACAAATGGGCTTGGAAAGATGGCCCCCAAGATTGTTACACGGTGGCCCACGCCATTAAGCTGATTCGAAGTAACAGGGATGTCCTACGTCCTCATGACATGAGGTGGGAGTCTTGGATTCCAATGAAGGTCAATTTGCTGGTTTGGAGAATAGAGATGGAAAGAATCCCAACTAGAACTGCTCTTAGTCGAAGGAATATTGACATTCAAGACTCTAATTGCTGTTTATGTGAAGATGAGGCTGAGGATGTCAAGCATCTCTTTTCGGATTGCTTTGTTAGCTGTGGGGTGTGGTACCATGTTCTAGGATGGTGCAAGCTGCAGCACATTCCAATTATAGACTTTAAATCCATCTTGCAAATACAGGAGCAGGTCTCGGGTCCGAAATGGGTGAAAAAGTTAGTTCGAGGCATAGCTATGGTTACATGTTGGGCTATTTGGAAGGCTAGGAACGAGAAAGTGTTCGAAGGGACTACTCCAAAAGTCGGTGATATAGTGGCTTCTATTAAATCTCTCTCGTTTTTGTGGTTGAAACATAGATCTAAATTTAATTCTATTAGGTGGAACGATTGGGTCAAATACCCCATGTACATGTTGTAATTGGCGTGTTTTTTAGACGGTCCTCGATTTGAGGTCTCGTCCTGTGGTTATGAAGTTTACTGTTAAAAAAAAAGATCATAAAAATTAAAAGTATTGTTCGATTTCCCTGTTTTTGTTGATCGAGTATTTTTTATTTATTCCATGAAGTTCTATATGTCAGCTTTATTTTTTAAACTAGGAGATAATAAAATTTGTAAGAGATGAGAAAATTTTAAAATTGGTATACGTTTTGAAAGTAACACCGTTTGATCCACTTGATAATCGATTGTTGGCAAAGAGATACTTAGGCTATGTTGTAAACCCCAGGAAATTCCGGCCTTTATTTTGAACTTTCCGGCACTTGTAATTATTATATGTTTGTATCTATCCATTTCAATAAGTTATCATATATATCCATTACATTTCATAAGTGCTCATGTATGCATACATTAAGTACAATTATTGTAAAAACAATAGATATTTATATAAGGAAACCATATAAATATTTGTTATTATCCTTTTAAATAAATATATATTTATATGCTACATTATTTCTAAACCTATATATATAAACTCATATTTGTAAATAAACAATTTACAAAAAAAAAAGAGTTTAAATCTTAAATTCTTTAAATAGGGTTTATAAGACTTTATTACTTATTTATTATTTTCTTTTAGTAAATGGGTTTAATAGAAAAAAAAATATAAATATAATTATGTGACATTAACATCTATTAAATTTTATAAAAACTTATAAAATTTGATAACCCTCCTACTTTATAAAAGTTCAGGGTCCACTTTGTAAATTCTGAAACTTCACTCTCTTTTAAAACAAAGTTCATACATAAAATAGTAACTATTGAAACCCCGAGGGCTAAACTGCAAATTCCAGAAACTCTTCTCCCTTCCCAGACCAGTCACGGGTTCGACCCCGCCTTCGACCGGTTCTCAACCCGATTATCCGGAAATCGTTCCTGTGATGTATTCGAGCGAAATCAACAACGGTCACACGTTCAATTCATCCAAACGAACAGTCCCTCGTGTTTAATTAATTTATTATGACCATTACTGTGCTTAATCCGTAACCGAAACCTCCATTAACGACCATTTAATCGATCGAGCCCTTACTATCCGATTGGCTATAAATAGAGGTCCCAAATCATTAGCGACGTTCAATACAAACTTCCCATACCTGAGACTTCGTTTAATTCCATCCCTGTACCACCCAAACAAGCCGACGAACACGACTCATTTCGCGGAAGTCGTCCTCCTTCTCCACTTGTCCATTTCAGGTACTTTTTAGGTCGTTGAGTTCGTATGAGTACAGGGATCTGAAGCCCCATGGTTCGGGCTTCGATCTTTAGTCCGATCAGGCAAATTGGGGAGCTAGGGTTTCGGGATCGATTCGGGGACGATGACCATTTGGGGTTCCTGATTAAAACCACGCGAAACCAGATCCTAGACAAGGCAGCATGCCCAGTCTAACGGTTGTGCGCGTGTGTGTGTTTGGGGTCCGGGTTCGACGCAGGTTCGAATCCCAGGGACCGAATCTTTCTTGTTTTTCTTTTCTTTTAGCCCTTTTATTCACCATTTAATATTCAAAAATTTCAAGTTAATGATGCAAATACATTCTGTGATATTTATATAAAACATTGTGTAGACAAACCAAATTTTGTTACTTATTCACTTATTTCACAAACTATATTTATACAATTAGACACTTTTAAACTTCTCTAAATTTGTAAATAATTATTATTGGTAAGATGAATTAATTAAAAACTTTTAAATTTATAAATGCCTAAATAATTATTTTAAATAATTATTTTATACAAGATTTAATTAATTATAGTTAAAACCTACTTAATCCTTTTTAATTCAATTTTAACAAATTAATTAACCATTTAAATTGCAAATTGATAATTAATTGCTCATTTCTAGATCAATTAATAAAAACTTTTACTATGTCAAAATTTATTTATAATTTAGAATAAGTTACTATTTAAACTATTCTATAACATTACTTACCTTTAACATGACTATATAAATTAATTAGAAGTCTAAATCAGTTCTAACTAATTTATAAACTTTTTCTAACAATTCAATACTTCTTTATGCACGCGAACCCATCTTCAAACCAAATCCCCATGAAACCCTAAGCGTTCCAATATCCTCTAAATACCATTTAGACATATATTGAAATTAGGTTACCATTACACGTGTAGGTTTGTTGTGAGAGTTCCTCACGAGGCCTAACAATCTTTACCAGTTCATACAATTCTAGCATTGATTCAAGTGAGTTTATATAGCCCCTTTTTACTGTTTTTGCTTTTGGGGTGAAACATGTTATCAACTTTATCTATTTAAACAATTCAATATCTATGTTCTTGTGCTTGATCTTTATGCTTTATATTTGAACTACTTGGTGACCATTGCATGTGTTTCATGCCAGTACATTCATTAACTTGCAGCCCAAGCCTAAGGTAGTACCTAACATGATCATTTATATGGGAAATTGAACCTATAACTTACCACAAGACCTTAGCGGGTTTTGTTGGGTATCAACTATAACTTGGAGTATCCGCTTGCTCCCTTTTTTTAAAAATGGCAATCAGTGGGATTGCGTATCTAGTTTTCTATTATCAGGCTTGAATTGTACGCTTGGAACCTTGTATGTTCTCACATATATGCTTTAGACATGCGTTGAACATATTGAATTGTAAACTTATACTTAACTTTTGTTTGGTGTCAAAACCTATGTTACTCACCGACTACTTGTATTTGACATTTACTCACATGTTTCAGGTGCACCAGTTTGAGGACACTACTTGATCACTTAGGACTTTGGACCTAGCTTTAGTAAAGATTAAATTCAAATTATGTTATGTCTTGAACGTTTCGTTTTCCATTTCCTATGTAACGGATGATTTTAAGTTGATGATTAAATATTGTCATTTAATAATAGATGATCATGTGCTTATGAACAACCGCGTCAGCCCCGGCGTATAATCCGTCGCCGGCCGGGGTGTGACAGATTGGTATTAGAGCCATGGTTATAGGGAATTAGGTTATTAGACACACATGACCTAGACTATAACCTAGGAGTCCCCAAACATGAGTTTAACTCGTGTCTTTTATTAGGAACTCCACTCTCTACTCATTTATACACATACTTACCCACATCTATCTACTTCTGTTTACAAGATACAATTACATGAACTACAACATTCTAAGGATTACATGAAACTACTTGAAACAACATGGATTAATTGAAGCATATTCTCTACTCATTATAGAATATATTCTATAACCTTAGAATATCCAAGTGTAAATATCCTACATGTTACCTTAGGCAATATATTACACGATACAACATGTGCTAACTAATGTGCCATGCTACATGTTTACAAAGATTACTACTCATGTGATACCTTATTTGCTACACTGTTTAATTTGTATGCACAACACCTATTTGATACCACTAAATGTCATCCTAAGTTTTGCCATACACATATTCATATCAAAGAATTTATACACTTTCATCTTTATACATCATCACTAAGATTCAAACTCCTAGACCCAATGCCAATTAAAATTTTAAAATCCCGTCAAAGTTTTGAGTTCTGAAAACTAGTAGAGAACATGTGCAATCCGGAAGGGTGGATGCCTGTACCTTGGGTCTTCTGTCTAGGAAAGCATTTCATATAAATCCAAATCAACCGAAGGATCCGTATGCTTTCCTGGGAATTCCCGAAGTGAGTGTCCACCTATAGGCTAAAGCATGTCTTCTTGAAAGTATACGAACTCAAATCACTTTGATTTGTCACAGTATCCATTGGGTTATGCCCCAAATGAATACAACCTAAACATCCTTCGCTTAATTATTATAATTTGTTACACAAGTCTAAACTTCCTATTTGATTCTTACACTTAATCATATTTCAGTACCTGATGCCTTGAAAATTTTATCACCCTTATTATCATTTGTAAAGGAGTTAAACCCTTAGACCTTACCATCCAAGGAAAGGAAGCTGCTTGAATAGATGAAACAAACCTTTGAGCCACAAGACACAATCCTTAATGATTCTCATCATAACCATGAGTTCAAATAATAATGTTAATGGTACATGATGGCTGGAAGAGTGGGTGTAAGTCCATGAAAGGTTCTGACTAAGGAAAGACTAAGTACTTCAGTGAGTGTCCCTTGTGACCCACCTCTCTTTCCTGGGAATCCTTTTCGTGAGTATACTACTTATAGGTCAAGTGTTACTCCCGACATATTACTATAAGAACTCGGTGTTATGATTAGTCAAATTTTAAACTCATGAACACCTTTAACACTTACCATTACACTTACGACCTTTACCGTGCTAGGCATGGCCTCTTACCTTCCTCACTTCCCTGAGAATCACCCCAAAGCAGAGTCCACACAAGAGGAAGACTTTGAATCCCCGTCACCAGACAACCAGTCACCGATACGACTAGCTGCAGATTCATGTTTGATTGCAAAATAGATTTGGCTTAGGAGCAGGCTCGAGGCTCCAAGCAACTGAATCACCACCTCCGAGAAACCCTTATGTAGCACCTAACCTATACCATCCGGACCCAGGAGCAGGGCAAGCCAAAAAATCTCCCAGTGCCTTAGGAGTTCCAGCTGATACCGCTCACCTATATGTGAGGACCACAGAATTTCTGAGACAAGGAATGGAGACCAGGGAATACTTAAATAACTAGAGTTGAAGCCAGTTTGCATTATGAATAACCACGACGACGTTCGTCTTGTCCTGGTGGGAAACTATCTGAGATGTTAGCCGGATGTTCAATTTCGCGTCTTCTTAAAAAAAAAAAAAAAAAACTTAAAAATTGAAACCCATATCATGTACCCAAATATAAATGTCTTTATATTTGACTCTCCTTAATGATTGACATTTAAACCTTCTTTGTAAACTAATTATTTTGTTATTTCCTGATTTGACTAACTTAGTTATTTTGTTTAAACAAAACCTTTATCAAACCCTTGATTTATAAGTTTTATCTAAACTATAAATTATTTGCAAACCCTTTCGTCTGGTGAAGGAACTGAATGTTATTTGTTTATAAAAACATTCATCCCATTATCTTAGTTAATAATTAATCATGATTCGATTAATTATTTCATTACGGTGTCTTAATTCGCTACCTTAAAAAAAAAATTTTCTTGGCCTGATTACGAAATGATTTGGCCATTATTTTCTTTTGAAACATTCGACCAAAAAAAAAAAAAATTTATTTACCTAGTATTTTCACTTATTAGTTTACAAACAAGGATAAATTTCAATTACTTGTTAATTACAGACAAAAAGCTCAAATCGGTTATTCGCGTGCGTATTATTCTAAATACCTGTAAAACTTTCTCGTCACCTTGCACTTTCGAAAAAGAATGAACTCACTAGCCACATCGAAAAGATAAGTCATGTCGCATAGGCGTTAACTATCCATCAACAAAAGTTGAAAACTTGAAACACAACTACCTACATTATACAACACGCTTGTCCGTAGCACTCGATCACCGACAAGATTTGATAGCTTACGTTACTCATGAGAGTCGATTACTTACATATAAACGTTCACATTGTACGTAAAAACTAATTTGTTGCATCATACACGCAACTTAATTAGTCACATTATACACGAAACTTGGTTGTTTGCAATATGCATGATACCCGATTGTTCACATCACACTTGAAACTTACTCGTTTGCAATATACATGATGCTAGCTTATTCACATGATACAGATACTTGGTTGTTTACAATATACATTATAGACGGAACTTGATTACTTGCAACATGCATGACACTAGATTGTTCACACAATACGTGATACTTGGTTAATTACAATATGCATAGTACTATATTATTCACGCTATACATGAAACTTGAGTGCCTACATTACACACGAAACTAGACTGTTTAAATTGTTTGCAATTAATTGCCAACTATATACATAAGGCATGATCGTTCACTTTATCCATGAAACTTGATAGCTATAAACTCTGAGCTACTCGGGGTTTGACGTATTCTTGTTCAAACACGAGAAATCTATAAACTTTGAATTACTCGGGGTTTGACGTATTCTTGTTCAAACATGAGAAATCTATAAACTTTGAATTACTCGGGGTTTGACGTATTCTTGTTCAAACACGAGAGAGCTATAAACTTTATGGATAATCTGGAGGGTATTCCATCTACTTAGGGCACCCATGTATGGGGTTGTGCCACCTTGTTAGTCTTTACTCCCTGATTGACTTTACCATCTAGACACACAATTACTCATTAGCAACTCATTTATGAAAACAATAATAAGCTAAATGTTTTTGAGTGTTTCCCCCACCTCTGTACCCACACGTAATAGAACGATCTATACAGACCATACGTCGATTTGAGTAATTACGGGTGCACACGTAATTATAAAAATCAGCTCATGGGAAATATAGTAAATTCTGTCGTGTGCGATGACATAAAACTTAGGGTGATATACAGTAACGAAACTAATGGGATATGATAAAAGCATAATGGATATACCACTGGTATGTCCTATATATATATATATAGATATGTATATAAATGCTCCTATCATATTGTCGGAAGTAACGTTGTTCGTATCACGTAGGGTTTCCTATTATCTTGACTTTGACCAATTCTTATCCAGTGACAAACTCGAACATCTTAGACTACATCCTAAACAAGTTTAGATCTTAAAATCCCATCATCCTCATTACCAGTGATGCATCCCATCATTTGAGTCCAAAATAATTCTAGTACAATCTTCTCCTTATTTTTATTTCATACAAAATTCACTGCCCCCATCCATACCTAACGCAATGACCTGACCTGAATCTTGTCATCAACTATACTCCTCAAACCGACAAACAAAACTAGTTGAGAATCCAAACGCACATCTATATTCCTGAACCCTCCTCCTAATCAATTTCGTAAAAACGTCTTTTTAAAAACGTTTTTTTCACTTTTCTAAAAAACACTTTTTTTAACTTTTTTCATAAAAAACGTTTTTAAAAACATTTTTTTAGTTTTTTTTTTATAAAAAGGTTTTTTACTTTTTTCGTAAAATGTTTTTTTAACTATTTTAAAAACATTTTTTTAGTTAAAAAAAGACATTTTTGAATCTTTTTAAAAACGTTTTTTCACTTTTCTAAAAAATATTAT
Organism: Smallanthus sonchifolius; assembly: GCA_023525975.1. Taxonomy (NCBI): domain Eukaryota; kingdom Viridiplantae; phylum Streptophyta; class Magnoliopsida; order Asterales; family Asteraceae; genus Smallanthus; species Smallanthus sonchifolius. The sequence goes on from CM042042.1 coordinate 3,344,786, forward strand.
TTTTTTAAACTTTTTATCATAAAAAACGTTTTTAAAAACTTTTTTTTTATAAAAACGTTTTTTAGCTTTTTCGTAAAATATTTTTTTAACTATTTTAAAAACGTATTTTTTTATATAGTTCACTATTTTTAAAACTAGTTCACTTAAAAAAGTAAAAAAAAAAACGTTTTTAAAATAGTTAAAAAACATTTTATAAAAAGCTAAAAATAACTTTTATAAATAAAACTAAAAATATATTTTTAAAACCGCTTTTTATGAAAATAATAATAATTTTTTTTCCTCAAAAAAACATTTTTAAAAAGATTCAAAAAAGACGTTTTTACGGAAAAAAGAACTAAAAAATTAATTTTTAAAAGTAAAAAAAAAACGTTTTTAAAAAAAGTAGAATTTTTTTTATGAAAAAATCTAAAAAAAGTTTTTATTGAACTTAAAAATTAACTAGTTTACTTAGAAATAAAATGACTAAAATGCTCCTATACTTTACAGAAAAGTTAATAGGGTTAGTGTCATGGATATAAATGGTTATAAAAATACAACCTCATGGGCTAATATGTTAAAAGATTCATTTTTAGACTAAAAGGGTTAAACATATCAAACCTCAGGGGCTAAAAACGAAGTTTACTCTAATTTCTATTATAAAACACCTTGTAATATGTAACATCCCAAAATGACGAAAAAATAAAGTTAACGAGTTTAAGCGGGCCGAAGTCGGGCCGGGTCAGTCGCGAACCGGGCTTGGGGAGTTCTCCCCTATAAATAGTCCAAAGCACTCATTCTTCTGCTCTTTGACATTCTAGAGAGAGAAAACCGTAGAGAGAGAAAGTGACGGAATCGCACAAGATTGCACCGGAACGTGTCTCTTGCACTCGTGAAGGAAACCTCCAGATCCGAAGCTCGATTCAGGTAACGATCCGACCTAAATCTGAGTTTTTGTTCGTTTTTGGGTTTTTGGGTGAAAATCGGACGTTCTTGCGGATGAAACTTAAGAATAAGCTTAGGTTTAGTATCTACAATGGAAAACGAACGTTTTGAATGCAAAGGGGTTCGGGATCTTGACATGATCTGACCGAATGCGAAAGTTAGTGTTTTTCGCGAAGAACAGGTCGTGCGTACTTGCTAAGTGCGCACGGAGCAGGTCCTGCGCACTTGCTAAGTGCGCAGGAGAAGGGACCTGCGCACTTGCTAAGTGCGTAGGAGGAAGGACCTGCGCACTTGCTAAGTGCGCAGGAGAAGTAACCTGCGCACTTGCTAAGTGCGCAGGAGGCAGAGTCTGCGCACTTGCTAAGTGCGCAGGCAGCAGGGTCTGCGCACTTGCTATGTGCGCAGACATCAGGCTGTTAAGTAGAGATTAGTATGTTTAGAATGGTTAAACCGTTAGAGTCGGTAATGGTCTGATGTGTATGTAACTACTCAATTCAGATCGTACGTGAAGTCGTTGAACCTTGATTAGGACAACCGAGACTAGCATATAAGGTGAGTTCTAGAAGCCCTCTTTTAAATGTTTTTATATAATGTTTTCGGGCTGGTGTGTACACGTATGAAATGATGTTTTATGAAATGATGTTTTATAAAATGATGTTTATGAAACTACGTTTACGAAAGGAAATGATTTGGAACGAAGGGTTTATGGAAAGAAAGTTTATGAACGAAATGCTTACGAACGAATGTTATAAAGAAATGGTTTAATGAAAAGGTAAAGGGTTTTGAAAGTGAAGGAAAGGTTTTATGAAAAGAAAACAAAAAGGGGCAAATGTTTTAAAGAAGTCATTACAAATCTAATCTGTCGAATGAATGGAATTGACGAATGAAGTCTGGGAATGTGATTCCCAGCCTTGTGGTAAATTATGGACAGTGAGCCATAGTTACCACAAGAACAACAGGGGCATTGTCTCTGTGGCATGTCAATGGTTTTGATGTTGTACAACTGGTAAGGGAGTAACGACGGTTACTCGGGTGATGACGATCATCCTAACGAACGAGGTAATGGGAAATCAATGACGGCGATACGTAACGGTTGATTTCCAAAGGAAAGATGCGTGTTGGGCAATGACGGCGATACGTAACGGTTGACCCCACGTATTGAATGGTAATGGGAAATTAATGACGGCGATACGTAACGGTTAATTTCCAAAGGAAAGATGCGTGTTGGGCAATGACGGCGATACGTAACGGTTGACCCCACGCATTGAAGGGTTGGGCAATGACGGCGATACGTAACGGTTGACCCTACGTAGTGTATGGTTGTGGCAATGACGGCGATACGTAACGGTTGCCCACAACATTAAAAGTTCCTACGGGGACATAGAGACGCGTAACGATACAGATTTTAGATAATATTGTATGACTTAAATGAATGTTAATGATTTAAACAAATGATCGTGTTTAAATGTGCGAAGGTTTACGAATGAAAGGCCCAGTTTTCTTATACGAATGTTAAACCCTACTGAATGTTTGAATGATGAACCATTTCTTAAAACGAACGAAAACTAGAACTCACCAGCGTAGCTGACGTTTTTAAGTGTACACATTCAGGTTAAGGCAGGTTATGAGGATGGACGGTGATGCTTGGCTAGAGATGAAGAGTTACCCGACTGCTTTGAAGACTGGCATCCCGTTATGTTTAGTTATGATGTAAATATGTTTTAATCAATGTTTACGCTTCCGCATGTATGAACAACGATTAAGTTATGTTTAAATGAAATTTTTCCGCTGCGTTATTTGATATTCATGTTTAAGAACTGTTTGTGAATGAGTAATTCCAACAAGTGGGGCCTCCGGGGTTTGGGGCCTTACAAGTTGGTATCAGAGCAATAGTTTGAGAGATTCGGACAATCCCAGTGTCTGAACTTAAACTTTGAATGGGACCGAAAGCGGATGCCAGTACGGGTAACTCGAGCCACAGCATCAGGTATGAAAAGTAGAGTATGTGTATGTAGTATGCCTTAGGAAGGGTTAGGAAAGGACTTGTGTTCTGATGGAATCACAAAGGTGGTCAAATAGAAATCGAAAGGTAGTGTAATGGTTAATTGCAGATGGCCAGTGTATATTAACATCTTACAGTACTTATTGAATTTTATTTGTTAACTAGCGTGATGACATTGGATTTCTTGTCTTATAGAACGTAATGGCAAGGAGAGGAAACGGAAGACGTGGTGGCCGTACCGGTGGTCGTACCGGCGGTCGAAATGGTGGGCGTGGCAGGATCCCTGCGCGCCAAGAGTATAGTGAAGAAGGAAGTGTTCACACTGAACCGGCGGTTAGTGTGCATGAAGCTGAGCAGACACAGGTTGAAGAACAACCTTTCACTTTTGAACCCGAAGTGAGAGCAGCTATAGCTCGAGAGTTCACAGAACTGATGAAGGCTTCTCTGCCAGGTCTGTTGGCAGAAGCATTGAAGCAGGTCAATGGGGCGGGTGGGTCTAGCACGGCAATTGGTGCCCAAAATAATGAGACTGACAATACACCGCCTGCTCGCGGATGTGATTATAAGTCCTTTAAGGCATGTGATCCGCCGATCCTGACTGGGAAGAAGGACGCGGTGGCTACTTTTGATTGGGTGATCCGTATGGAAGCTGCCATTCGTCTGAGCGAGTGTCGAGCTAATCAAGTAGTGAAGTTTGCTGCTAACTCCTTGAGGGAGGAAGCATCCCATTGGTGGGAAGGTGTACGACATGCAAAAGGGAGCGAGATTGTAGATGCGATGATGTGGGCTGACTTGAAAACCTTGGTAATCAAGAATTTCTGCCCAAGGAACGAGATTGAGAAGGTAGAGAGGGAATTTTTGGGTTTGAAGGCCGGAAGCATGACGCACCGGCAATACACAACCCGATTTAATGAACTGGCACGTCTGGTGCCACACATTGTCACTACTGAAGAGAGAAAGATTGCCTGTTATATTCAAGGGTTGCCGGACCAGGTCCGCACCTACGTGAAGGCAAACACCCCCACTACCTATGATTCGGCAGTAGAGCTAAGCGGCGTGGTATTTGACGATCTGGCACTGAATGTTGTTGTCGTTGAAGAACAAAAGAAGAGACCGAGCTTCTCAAACAAGCGAACTGGGGGAAAGATGTTTGGGGCTCGTGATAAAAGGGCTCGGGTGGATGAGCCGACTGTTTGTAAGAAGTGTGGAAGGGAACATGTAGGTGAATGCAGACTGAGATCTAGCCTGTGCTTTAAGTGTGGCAAGACCGGGCACTACTCCCGTGAATGCCCGCAAGGCTACAAATGCTACAACTGTGGGGATTTCGGCCATATGAGCCGAGAATGTACGAAGCCCAGAATGGGGGAAACCGGGAAAGGAAAGGGCCCGGAAAAGAAGGGAGAGGGATCTCGTGCAAAGACTCGTGCGTATGCACTGACGCAGGATCAGGCTAGGAAGGATCCCGACGTGGCGTCAGGTACATTCGTCCTTGACAACACTCTTGTTTCTGTGTTATTTGATTCAGGTGCCAGTAAGAGTTTTATATCTGCGACTTTTTGTAAAAGAGTAAAGTATGCTGTGAGTAAGCTAGAAAGGGCCTTTAGCGTAGAGACCGCTGAGGGTAGAACTGCGAGAGTGACCGATGTAGTTGACAAGTCCACGATGAAAATAGAAGGTCATAGGTTCCCTTTCAGATTGTTCGTTATGGTTTTGGGAGGGTTTGATGTTGTGTTGGGTATGGATTGGTTAACTGCCAATGAAGCACAAATCATATGTAAGCGAAAAATAATCCAACTCAAGGCTCCGGATGGTAGCAAAGTTGAGGTTTTTGGATATCGTGACGCCCCGATGCCAAACGTCATCTCGATGATTAAGGCAGCGGATTACTTGAGGCGCGGATGCGAGGCTTATCTGGTGTACGTGATTGACAAGTGTAAGGAAGTGAAGGAACTAGACGATGTACCCGTGGTACGCGAGTACCCGGAGGTGTTTCCAGAGGATTTGCCTGGAATACCACGCGATAGAGAAATTGAGTTCCGAATTGACTTAGTACCAGATGCCCAGCCCGTGGCTAAGGCTCCATATCGACTAGCACCAGTGGAAATGAAGGAACTTATAGTCCAACTAGACGAGTTACTTGAGAAAGGATTTATCCAACCGAGCATCTCGCCGTGGGGTGCTCCGGTGTTGTTTGTAAAGAAGAAAGATGGTTCGATGAGAATGTGTATCGATTATCGCGAGTTGAATAAACGAACGGTGAAGAACAAGTACCCTTTACCAAGGATCGATGACCTGTTCGACCAGTTGCAAGGCGCAAGTTGGTTTTCGAAAATCGACCTTCGGTCCGGGTACCATCAGTTGAAGGTAAGGGAAGAAGACATACCGAAAACTGCATTTCGCACGCGTTATGGACATTTCGAGTTCCGCGTAATGTCTTTCGGATTGACGAACGCCCCCGCAGCGTTCATGGATTTAATTAATAGGGTGTGTCGACCGATGCTGGATCGATCGGTAATAGTGTTCATCGATGACATCCTTATCTACTCCAAGAATGAGGGTGATCACGCGTGTCACTTGAAGGAAGTATTGGAAGTTCTGAAGAAGGAGAGGTTGTATGCTAAGTTCTCCAAATGCGCGTTCTGGCTTAGGGAAGTCCAATTCCTAGGTCACGTCATTGGCCCGAACGGCATTATGGTTGACCCAGCAAAGATAGTAACGGTAAGTGAATGGGACATTCCTAAGACGCCAACTGAAATCCGCAGTTTCTTGGGATTGGCGGGCTACTATCGGAGATTCATCCAGGATTTCTCGAAAATAGCTTCGCCATTGACAAAGTTGACTCGGAAAGAAGTAAAGTACGAATGGGGTTCGACCCAGGATGAGGCGTTTAAGGAATTGAAAGAGAAGCTAACACAAGCTCCAGTCTTGGCCCTTCCCGAGGGCAGTGAAGACCTGGTGGTATACTCTGACGCGTCGGGTCAGGGGTTAGGGTGTGTGTTGATGCAAAGCGGTAGAGTGATTGCATATGCGTCGCGGCAGTTGAAAGTTCACGAAGTCAACTATCCGACTCACGATTTGGAACTTGCTGCTGTCGTATTTGCATTAAAAATCTGGAGGCACTACCTGTACGGGGTAAAGTTTACTATTTACTCCGACCACAAAAGTTTGAAGTACTTCTTCGAACAAAAGGAGCTTAACATGAGGCAGAGGAGATGGTTGGAACTCCTGAAGGACTATGACTGTGAAATAATGTACCACCCTGGAAAGGCAAACGTGGTGGCTGACGCTCTAAGCCGAAAGGATGTGCCTACTCCTATTAGAGTGAAAGCTTGCCAGTTGGTGGTAACATCGGATGTGATGAGAGAAATCGAAAGAGCTCAAGATGAAGCTTTGAAGGAAGAAAATATAAAGGGAGAAAGGATGGTGGGCCAACAGGACAAGTTGGAATATAACACCCTTGGTGTTAGAACACGTTATGGACGGGTATGGATACCTATGGGTGGCGAGCTTAGAACCAAAATCTTGGATGAGGCTCATAAGTCTCGTTACTCTATCCATCCTGGTACCAACAAAATGTACCAAGACCTGAAGAAAGACTACTGGTGGCCTGGAATGAAATGTGATGTGACGAAGTATGTAAGCAAGTGCTTGACTTGCTCGCAAGTAAAGGCCGAGCACCAGAAACCGTATGGAAAGAGTCAACCACTTGATATACCGGAATGGAAGTGGGAACACATTACCATGGACTTCATAACTAAGCTACCTCGCACAGCTAAAGGTCATGACGCCATTTGGGTAATTATGGACCGATTAACGAAGAGTGCTCATTTCCTACCTATTCGCGAGGCGTTCTCGTCGGAAAGGTTAGCAGAAGTGTTTATCAACGAAGTAGTAGCACGGCATGGGATGCCTTTGACGATCGTATCTGACCGGGACACACGATTCACATCGAGGTTCTGGAAAAGATTTCACGAGGCGATGGGCACGAGGCTTAATATCAGCACAGCATACCACCCGCAAACGGATGGTCAGTCCGAAAGGACCATTCAGACTTTGAAGGATATGCTCCGTGCTTGTATTATTGACTTCGGTGGCAGTTGGGACAGTCATCTGCCGTTAGCCGAATTCTCCTACAACAATAGTCATCATACGACGATAGGCATGCCGCCTTACGAAATGTTGTATGGGAGAAGATGTAGGACCCCGGTTTGTTGGGGTGAAATTGGACAGAAAGAGTTAGGAAGTCTGGAAGTCGTAAAAGAAATGTCGAAAAGGTTTGATCAGATTAAAGCGCGAATGAAGGCCGCGCAAGATCGTCAGAAGTCCTATGCGGATAGACGACGAAGGCCTATCGAGTTTGATGTTGGGGACAGAGTAATGTTGAAAGTGTCGCCCTGGAAGGGAATCATACGATTCAGAAAGAGAGGAAAGTTAAGTCCGAGGTTTGTCGGACCATTCAGGATAATGGCACGGGTTGGTGAAGTCGCATATCGGTTGGAGTTGCCTGATGAGTTAAGTGGGATTCATCCTACCTTCCATGTATCACACTTGCGAAAGTGTTTGGCGGATGAATCGGCTCACGTACCACTTACTGACATCGAGGTTGACAACAGCCTTAACTACATCGAAGAACCCGTGGCTATCTTAGACCGAAAGGAGAAGCGTTTGCGTAACAAAGTGATCCAATTGGTTAAAGTCCAATGGAGGCACCGAAAGGGATCGGAGGCTAAATGGGAAACGGAGGCGGAAATGAGGGAGTCGTACCCTCAATTATTTGACTTGTGATAGGTTTCGGGGACGAAACCTATTATAAGGGGGGTAGACTTGTAACATCCCAAAATGACGAAAAAATAAAGTTAACGAGTTCAAGCGGGCCGAAGTCGGGCCGGGTCAGTCGCGAACCGGGCTTGGGGAGTTCTCCCCTATAAATAGTCCAAGGCACTCATTCTTCTGCTCTTTGACATTCTAGAGAGAGAAAACCGTAGAGAGAGAAAGTGACGGAATCGCACAAGATTGCACCGGAACGTGTCTCTTGCACTCGTGAAGGAAACCTCCGGATCCGAAGCTCGATTTAGGTAACGATCCGACCTAAATCTGAGTTTTTGTTCGTTTTTGGGTTTTGGGTGAAAATCGGACGTTCTTGCGGATGAAACTTAAGAATAAGCTTAGGTTTAGTATCTACAATGGAAAACGAACGTTTTGAATGCAAAGGGGTTCGGGATCTTGACATGATCTGACCGAATGTGAAAGTTAGTGTTTTTCGCGAAGAATAGGTCGTGCGTACTTGCTAAGTGCGCACGGAGCAGGTCCTGCGCACTTGCTAAGTGCGCAGGAGAAGGGACCTGCGCACTTGCTAAGTGCGCAGGAGGAAGGACCTGCGCACTTGCTAAGTGCGCAGGAGAAGTAACCTGCGCACTTGCTAAGTGCGCAGGAAGAGGGACCTGCGCACTTGCTAAGTGCGCAGGAGGCAGAGTCTGCGCACTTGCTAAGTGCGCAGGCAGCAGGGTCTGCGCACTTGCTATGTGCGCAGACATCAGGCTGTTGAGTAGAGATTAGTATGTTTAGAATGGTTAAACCGTTAGAGTCGGTAATGGTCTGATGTGTATGTAACTACTCAATTCAGATCGTACGTGAAGTCGTTGGACCTTGATTAGGACAACCGAGACTAGCATATAAGGTGAGTTCTAGAAGCCCTCTTTTAAATGTTTTTATATAATGTTTTCGGGCTGGTGTGTACACGTATGAAATGATGTTTTATGAAATGATGTTTTATAAAATGATGTTTATGAAACTACGTTTACGAAAGGAAATGATTTGGAACGAAGGGTTTATGGAAAGAAAGTTTATGAACGAAATGCTTACGAACGAATGTTATAAAGAAATGGTTTAATGAAAAGGTAAAGGGTTTTGAAAGTGAAGGAAAGGTTTTATGAAAAGAAAACAAAAAGGGGCAAATGTTTTAAAGAAGTCATTACAAATCTAATCTGTCGAATGAATGGAATTGACGAATGAAGTCTGGGAATGTGATTCCCAGCCTTGTGGTAAATTATGGACAGTGAGCCATAGTTACCACAAGAACAACAGGGGCATTGTCTCTGTGGCATGTCAATGGTTTTGATGTTGTACAACTGGTAAGGGAGTAACGACGGTTACTCGGGCGATGACGATCATCCTAACGAACGAGGTAATGGGAAATCAATGACGGCGATACGTAACGGTTGATTTCCAAAGGAAAGATGCGTGTTGGGCAATGACGGCGATACGTAACGGTTGACCCCACGTATTGAATGGTAATGGGAAATTAATGACGGCGATACGTAACGGTTAATTTCCAAAGGAAAGATGCGTGTTGGGCAATGACGGCGATACGTAACGGTTGACCCCACGCATTGAAGGGTTGGGCAATGACGGCGATACGTAACGGTTGACCCTACGTAGTGTATGGTTGTGGCAATGACGGCGATACGTAACGGTTGCCCACAACATTAAAAGTTCCTACGGGGACATAGAGACGCGTAACGATACAGATTTTAGATAATATTGTATGACTTAAATGAATGTTAATGATTTAAACAAATGATCGTGTTTAAATGTGCGAAGGTTTACGAATGAAAGGCCCAGTTTTCTTATACGAATGTTAAACCCTACTGAATGTTTGAATGATGAACCATTTCTTAAAACGAACGAAAACTAGAACTCACCAGGGTAGCTGACGTTTTTAAGTGTACACATTCAGGTTAAGGCAGGTTATGAGGATGGACGGTGATGCTTGGCTAGAGATGAAGAGTTACCCGACTGCTTTGAAGACTGGCTTCCCGTTATGTTTAGTTATGATGTAAATATGTTTTAATCAATGTTTACGCTTCCGCATGTATGAACAACGATTAAGTTATGTTTAAATGAAATTTTTCCGCTGCGTTATTTGATATTCATGTTTAAGAACTGTTTGTGAATGAGTAATTCCAACAAGTGGGGCCTCCCGGGTTTGGGGCCTTACATAATACACAAGTTTTTATGTAAAAACATATACCTAAATACTTATAGAAAAAATTGTGAATACATGGTTCGTTTCTTCATTTTGTACGAGCTGCAGTCAATTTCATGTTTTCTTACATAGCTAGTAACTTGATTTTGTTAAGTCATTGAATAATGGTTTATTTCTTGATTTTGAAGTTTTGATAAAAACAATGGCTAAAGTTTGCTTACGCTTGGAGGCCAGAAGTCTATTCTTCGGCATGATGTTGAGAGAAAACATCGAACATTGTATACGAATAAATACATACTCATTTATGAATTATATTCATCATTGCTTTATTTCACGTTATATTTTTTATTCAACCCCCGTGTAATACACGGGTTTCTAACACTAGTTGTGTAATGAAATAAGAAGGCCATAACAAGTCGAGATACAACCTTCTTCAACTGTAGTCCTCGTGGGAAGGGTGGATGATGCAAATGGATACGATTTATCTAGTTCATACCCTTATACGACACCTGCGAAACCCTTAAGTGAAATAGACAACTTTAGTGATAAAAGATAAGCAAATAAGTTCCGAACCTCATATGACATTGATCATGTAAGATGGTGTCACACCCCGCCTCAGGCACCCCCTGGACGTGTGCGAGCCCGATTGGTATCGCTTGGTTACTTGATTTCAGAGTTTTTATAAAACACATCGGAAGTCTTTTTCAAATGATCGTTTCCTCATTTGTTTCAACCTCAAGGGTTGTAGTTGTAAATACCAAAACTCAGTTGGAAAACAAAAGCCTTGTATTTACTTTACAAACATAGGGTTTCAATACCCTTCTCATTTGATTACAAAACATAGTTTGAAATCAAATACATGATAAGCCACTGGAAATAGTTTCAACACAGGGTTTATCAGTTCCATGGTCCTATCTCCTTTTCTTTAGGATTTCCCTTTACACGAGGCCTGATAATCCTATGTGCATTCCATCCATTTTCATGGGTCAGATCTTATGTTTGCCCGTAAACACCTCTCATCATATTTTAATCATTACCTGGAAAACATTTTGAAAATAAAATGTCAGCGCGAATGCTGGTGAATACAATATCTTGACATAAAATCATTTTTTCACAAATAAGTATTAATTTCATAATCACAACTTCTTGTTCAATCTACACACTCAGCAGGTTCGTCCTGTTCAATCGCACCACAGTATACACTAGTGTCATAACTTATAACAACGAGAACCCATGTCCTTCATTTGTTATAAGATAAGCACCAGCAGCAGTCCGGGAATTTCACCCGAGACCCGTGTATCCCTTGCAAGTTTTACGTATACATATGGCCTGAATGCTTGTTCGTAGAAGAACGTTGAGCATTACTTCGTTAACCTTTATTTGGCCATTTTCGTAAATAAATTATTTGACACAAGTTTTGAAAGAGATAAAGTATTCACCTTGTTTGTTGGGAATAAGCCTCTAAAGTCAAAGCATATAATGCTAGTTTCCTAGCTTCGTTTCTTTAGAGTCTTGACATTTCTACGAGCGTTTCTTGCTTAACTGGGCACTATGAGGAGCGGGAATTGAACCGGGATCGTTTACGGAGGCTTTGGAACGCAAATGTGAAGTGGGGATCGAAGTTGGATGTGAATAACTGATTGAATTCGTTGATCTATTTATAGGTTGAAAATTTGACCCGTAGTGGACCGCTACGTAGGCTGGTGGCGGTCCACCACCACCTCGGATGGCGTCAGCCCTAAATGTCACACTCTGATTGGACCGAATCTCGTTTTGCGGCTAGCGGACCGTTACCCAGGAGCGTAGCCGTCCGCCACCCTTACGCGTGGCAGGTTTCTAGAGTTTTGCGGATGGCGGACCGTTACCACCTGGCGTGGTGGTCCGCCACGAGTACGCGTGTCACAAACTTCGACCGTTAGTCACTATACACGTGGCATCACTGGATTGTTTGCTTAGTGACCAAGTAGCGGATCGTTACTACATATGGTGACGGTCCGCCACCTAATTCTATTTTATAGCGGACCGTTAGGCTTGACCTTAGCTGTTCGTTAAGGTCTAAATTCCCAAATTTTTCACTTTTAACCCTAGACTTTAGTATATTTACACTTATAGTCCTTAGGGTTTACCTTTAAACAAATCTCGGATATTTTTGTAGCAGGTGTTACAGATGGGATGGAACATAACCTTGATAGTAGTGATATTCACGTTGATTTCTAACCATAACCAATCCTCTTTATTTCGATATCGTTCATAATCAAGAAAACCTTAAAACATCACAAAAGCAATCGAAGGTAGATGTTCGTATTGAGGGTTGGTCGAGGTCAAAATTTTAAGAGTTTAAATAACTATGATACTTTTTCCTAGTAACAATATTAGTAGTCCGAACAAATGTTGTGAATGTATGTATAGCTTTTTCCTAGTAACAATATTAGTAGTCCGAACAAATGTTGTGAATGTATGTATAGTAGTCTGGACGAGTGTATACATATATCACAAATCTAAAAAGACTTTATAAGGCTTTATATTCAATTCATATAAAAAAATGTTTACGGTAGTCTTAGTAAACAAAAGAGATTGAAATAAAATAATGGCAATGGAATAGCTAAAGAACTAATATTAAAAGTGATATAGTAATATCATGGGCAAATCCTACATCAATTATGGACAAGAGAATGTTTGGTTCATAAGAAATGTTCTGCCTCATATGCTAACAACACGTTTTGGGCGTATTTGTTGTGGATGAGAAGAAAACTCCACAATTAAGCATGTTAAGTGACCTCGTGGGAAGTATCCACCCGAGATCCCAAAAACAAATCCATGAGCTCCTCATGGGCAAAGCGAAAAATACCGATGGTATGAGAGGCCAAATATTAAAATGGTATCATAGTCACTCGTGTCATTCGGGATGATGAAACAAACCTTATTGAGGATGATGAGCCCCTGGGGTGTTGAGAGAGATACCTTAGGCAAATCTCACATATTTGATTGGGATTGTGGGGCAAACCTCATAATGGGGGTGTTTGTAACACCATAGGCAAATCCCACATCGGGAGTGGACAAGAGAGATGTTGCGTTCATAAGAAATGTCCTGACTCAAATACTAACAACGTGTGTTTGGGTGCATTGGTTGTAGATGGGAAGAAAACTCCATAGTTAAGCATACTCATGTGAGAACAGTACTAGGATGAGTGACCTCCTAAGAAGTCTCCACCGAGCAACCAAAAACAATTCTGTAATCTCCTCGTAGGCAAAGCAAACAACATTGGTAGTATGAGAGGCAAGATGTTACGGATACGAAAGTTACAAACTTGATACATTTATGATATGTTTAACCCATTTTTTACAACCCACCACCCGGATTAACACATTTACGACTTGATTACCCGTCAACCCGTTTGACACATTTAAACAAACCGGCTAAATGAGTCGTGTTCAGGGTACACGATTTTAAATATACGCGGGTTATGATTGCAAACGTTTGGTAAAACAAGGTTGCATCATTCACCCCCATACTTATCACTTGCTCAAGTTCAGGTCCCTACATTTCACTTATGTCAATTTAACCCCATCTATAAACACCCGCCAACAAATCCCCATCGATCGATAAAAAAATGTATAAAATTATTCTCCCAGATCCGTGAAATCGAGGCGAAATCTCCATACGTGTTAGAAATCAAAACGAAGAATGGAGGGCGGAGGGTTTAGCGCTGAAGATCTATCAACAATCGGAGGAATTGCAACTGTCTCGTTGTTGCATTCCTTCATCCCAACTCACTGGCTTCCTTTCTCCATTGTTGGTCGTGCTCAAAAGTGGACCCTCTCTCGTACTCTTCTTGTCAGTAAGTTTCCCGTCTTTTCGTTTATTTGTAGTATTTGTAATCTGTGTGTGTTAATTGCGTTGATTTTGATCAGATCTAGCATTAGTGTATACAACTGAAGAATTATGGCGTTATTCCGATCGCAATCGGTTGCTTAACTGAGCAGGAAGAAGTGAAAAATAGGGTTCAGAAGAAGGTTTTTGTTTACTAGAGATTAAATGTGTTTAATTTGAGCTAAATTAACAATTGTGGTGAGGGATGTTGTTGTTGAATCAAGTCTAGGGTTTACTTGTTATCATTAAGAAGGTAGCTTTAGTTTTGAACTTTGAATCAAGTCTAGGGTTTACTAGAGATTAAATGTGTGCTACTTTAAGCTAAGTTAATGATCATGGTGAGGAATGATCTTTAAGCGGTCTGTTTGACATCAGCAGTCAAGTTGTAATGCTTTTAATTTTGATCATGGATTGTAAATGAATTTGTTTAGTGTATGCAGTTACAGTAGAATACATCCAAGTAGATGTATATGCTTCATAGATAAGCGCATAGGCCTCGCCTGGAGCCTATGCACAAGTGCATAAAAAGCGAGGACTTTTTTAAGCTAGGCGCATAGTATAACTCGTTTAGTTATCGAGCCTGAGCTCGAGCTTCGCCTTCGAAGATCGTTTAGGCTCGCGAGCCTTAACGAGCCTAGTAAAATTTTATATTATTTTCTTATATATTTAATATGTTATTCAATTTAACCCCCCAAATCGAGCTCGAGCCTAGCTTTGGCTCGTTCTAGGCTTCCTATAAACGAGCTCGAGCCGAGCTTTTGCTCGTTTAATTGTCATGAATGAAATCGAGCCTTGCCGAGCCGATCTCGAGCTTTGTTTTCACTCCACGAGCCGAGCTCGAGCCAAAATCTATAGGCTCAAACCGAGCCGAGCTCGAGCTTCAGGATAATCCAACGAGCCGAGCTCGATTAGTATCAGGCTCGGGCTCGGCTCGGCTCGTTTACACCCTTATATAAAAGTACCATTTTTAGGGGTTTCAGACATGTTTTAAGCTTGTTTAGGGCTAGTTTAGGCTGTTTTATGTTGATTCCAAGCTTGTTTAGGCCTTAAACTGCGCTTATCCAGGCAAGACGCTATCTTTGCACTGCAGACATCCAGAAGTGGAAAGTATTTACACTTTAGTAGAGGTGGCCATTTTGAACCATTTACTTGTGAGTGAGTCAATCTGAGTTTAGTATTATCTCAATAATGTGAAATGGGTCGAATAGAAACTCTAGCTAAAAGAGGAATGTGTCGACCAAAGTCTATTTTTGATGCATGCACTGTGCTAACTTGTTTCAAAGTTTTAAATTGTTATTCCTTTTGTAATCATAATTGATACATTAATTTTATAATAAAAATAGTGGACAAAAAGTGTTTTGGGGTCAAGCGTGCTTGGCCTAGCCCTTTTTGACCCGATAATAAAAATGATTCGTTTCAACCCAAACACATTTTGACCCGTGATCCAACCTTTCTGATCTATCCATCTTGCCATATCTACACTAAAATTGTATTATATGCTACACTGCATGCTGATCTATTATAAATTTACTGTCTTCTTCTTATCTTCTACAGCTGCATTTGGAGGTGTTTTGCACGTCTTATCTACATCTCTTTTGGGAATTACTGCAATCACCATATCAAACACCATTGCCGGTGAAGAAACCGTGCACAAACTTGCATCATTGCTACTGGTTGTACTTGGTGGTAGTTACATATTACTATTCATGTGTGGAAAAGGAGGCCACACCCACACCCACAACCAACCAATGGAAAAAATGGCGGTTGCTGGACTTGTTCTTGTTCCAGCATTATCTCCTTGTGCAACCACACTTCCTGTGTTTCTTGCTGTTGGAAATTCATCATCAATGATGGTACTGGCTATTATAGTGTTGTTATTTAGGTAAATCTAATTGTTTTATTAGCCTTAACTTAAGGGTTGGATCCCTAAAGTTTGTTTGTGTTACTTTTAAATATTAAGGAATTGGTCTTGTTAGTAATAGACTCCTTAAGTTTTCCGTATAGGGGGAAATTTCAAGGTAATGCATATGATAACGGGTCAGTTTTGGTAATTGGGTTGTGATATATTGATAACGGATCAAACCAGTAAAACTAAAAAATAAATAACTATGAAGGAAACATGTCAAAAGGGTCGAATGGGTCAAAGTTGTCTAAAGTGTTGTCAAGCTTTTAGTTATGAAAACTGTATTATAGAGATGGCAGAGAGGGGGGGGGGGGGGGTTAGGTCAAACAGGTTACTTTTTGGTCCAGGTAGAAACTAGTCATGTTGGCCTCATAAAGTGAAAAGCTTTTGCTTAATTCTTTTATACAAATAATAAATGTGTCGATTTGATAAAAAAGGATTTTATTATGTCAACGATAAATTGTTGAAAGAACTGATCTAGGATTATTTATGGTTTAAAAAAAATATACTCTAGGTGACTTTCAACACATTTCCTTTTTAGGTGACTCTATTTTTACTTCTTTGCTCCGCTAGAAATTAAACATAACCTAAATTGACACATTCATTGGTAAATTAATCGAAATTGGCACCTATTTACTTAGTAACAACAGTTCTGAAATCATATATACTACACTATTTGTTTATAAAATCCAAAAGTAGGACAAAAAAAAATTCTAGCAGAGTAAATCCAACCCGCCTACCTCATTTCACCCGAGATTAAGTCTAAAAGATGACACCCCATGACTCGTCTGTTTTGACACCTCTAATGATTCATTATGCTTTTTTTGGATTTGCAGCACGATAACTGTGATGACATCATTGGTGGCTCTATCGTTCTATGGTGCTAGTCAGCTCAAGTTTCACTGGATGGAACGTTATGACAAGCTTCTAGTAGGTTCTGTGCTCTGTTTAGTTGGAATTTTGACGCTTATTTTCCATGATCATGAAGGGCATACCCATACAGGCTCAAGTGAAGAACATTTGCACCAGAAGCTGTTTATGCTATGAGAATCTTTGTTAGTCCTGTAACCCTTGTGCTTTAAAAAAAAAAGAAATCTTTTATATTGAATTACTTGGTCTTATGTTGTCTGTAGACTGTGTTCCTCTTGATTACATTGGAACTATTAGTTATATGAAAATCTGATGTATGTTGTAAAGTTCTTTAAGATCCAACTCTACTGTAATGTTCTTAATTGGTGCCCAACGGGTCAATAACCTGGAAATCCTTCACGAAGTTGTCGATTTGATGAGAAAAGAAACCGGTGTTGGTTCTGTTTGGAGTCAGAACTGGTGTTTTTCTTTAATCAAGTTTGAAATGTGTTCTTTTTATGCTGATATTTGTTGAATTTCCGGTTCTAGACGAATACTACCGACCAACACCACCCACCAACGACGACGTTGTACATCAAGTCTTAACGTGAATAAGAATAACAAAATAAGCGTGTGCGTATTTGTCTTTACATAAAGTAAAGTTGTGCGATTTTGGTTAATGTAATAGGATTTTACTATACGTATCTCTACACCTTTATTTTTGTTGGTTGTATTAGTCCTTTTAACTTATCATATCAATGATATTCACCTTTTCTCATTTAAAAAAAAAGAAGAAAAAAATAACTCAATTTTGATGTTTTCAGAAGATTTTATGATAATTTTTTTTTTTGAAAAAACAAGATGACAAACAAAAGCTCAATTTTATGACAAGTACATAATGCACAAATAATAATTTATTATATAGAAAACTGTTTTAAAATATATCATAATCCATAAATAAATTACTATTCAACAATTTATATTCTACTTTTTCAAAAATAATTCTTAGTAACATATCATGTCTTTACTTAAGTTTTATTTGGTTTTATCCATGAAATTAGTAAGACATCATTAATTAAACTAAAAAAAAAACAAATATGTAAAAGTTTTAAACTCATTAAATAAAATATGCCCGACGACCAAACACAAGAAGACCAATTGGAATTTGGTACAAATTTCACACTTCCTACATTTTCTCATCCAACAAATAAATCAAACCCAAATTCACCATCTCAGTTCCTCAACCGTTATCTAGGCAGGAGTTTCCATCAGTTCTTTTGGCACAAGCCTACCTATCAACTTAAGTATACTTCTATTTAGTGAACCAGCTGCGGTTTGATCTATTAACAACGATAAAGTCGAAGCATCAAGGGAGTAACCTTTTCCATCCATTTCCTGTAAAAGCATCTCTACATCATCACAGTGCTGGTTCTTAAGATATCCTCGCAAAAGAACACGATACGTAACATTATCCGGCGGGCAACCACTCTCATCCATTTTATAAAACAAGTGTTTTGCTTCCCTTAGTAGACCTTCCCCACAAAAGCCACTAATCATAGCGTTATAGGTCCAGACATCAGGTTGTAAACCTTTTACAGTAAGGTCATGGAAAAGAGCCCTTGCAGTGTCAGACTTCCCACATTTGCTTGCACCATCAATAAGGATATTGATGCAGAGCATCCGATCCATTAATCTGACCCGACCCGATCAGCGACCCGCGTGGAGAAAGGAATCTTGGAGTGTGGAACAAGTTAGAAGATGTGGAAGATATCTTAGTTATTTAAAATTAGAGTAAAGTGCACGGATGGTCCTTGTGGTTTACACAAATTTTGGATTTGGTCCCTAAGTATAAAAAAGTGCACAGATAGTCCAAACTTTTGCACACATGTAGCATGTTTGGTCCTTAACTTGGATGGTGGTTAAGTTTTTCTGTTAAGTGTGTGTGAAATGACGAAAATACCCCTTATGTTAAAAAAATATTATTAACCTATTAAATCTTTTTTGAACCCATCTTCAACACCAAAGCCATCTTCCATCTTCATCACCATCTTCAGCAAAAGGGGAAAACTCTCCGGAAGCACGCTTGTACAAAATGACTCACCGGAAAGACGGCATCGCCGGAAAACGTGATCGGAACCCTAATCTTACCGGAAGAACAAGCTAGAACTCTAGCCATATCCTGTTGCGACGGCTCAGACCACAGAAATCCGGCTACAATGTCGTTGTTGTACCTTTGCAGGAAAAAATCAAGGACGCCAGAAGCCGCGTCTGCCGCCATAGCGGCTCCTCCCCTGGTCTGCTTGCCGACCGGACAGCCAAACGGCTCCGTCGCCATCGCCGAAGGTGCCACCGCCGTCCTTCTCTCCCTCTCCATCCAAATGCTGCCGTCCATAGACTCGTCACCACCACCGGTGTCTGCCTGAGCAAGAGGGATCTCCTCTCTCTCCCGTAATTCTATCTCTCTTTAGATTTAGGGTTTGCGTGGGTTGGGGTTTGTGGAGTAAAAATATGAAGTGGCGGAGGGGCGGCTGTTGCAGACGAAGGGGTCGCTGGCGAAGGCGGGCCACCGGTTCAGGGTTGGCGGTGACGGACGGACTTTGGGTGGTACGGTGACGAGATGGCTTGATGAGGAAGATGATCAGGGTGACAGAGGGTTTTTTTTCAATGAAAGTGACAAGGGTATTTTCGTCATTTCACACACACTTAACAGAAAAACTTAACCACCATCCAAGTTAAGGACCAAACGTGCTACATGTGTGCAAAAGTTTGGACTATTGGTGCACTTTTACATTCCTAGGGACCAAATCCAGAATTTAGGAATACCACAGGGACCATCCTTGCAATTTTTTCTTTAAAATTATTTGTTTCCTTTTTAGGATATTTTGTTAACTATTTTAGCTTTTGAAATATTTAGTAATCTATACTATATAATAAAGAAAGGTTTTTGTATGCCACGTGTCACCATCATATTCAATCTCATAATTTTTTTCCCGCCTCTCTCTCTTATTAAATGCATCCATATCTTTTACTAAATTACTAATTATACTAATAAAACACATTTATTTTAAATTATCCTTTATTATAAAAAACTTTGAAACCTAATTATATAATTTTTTTTTCAATCCAATAGTAAATGAAAGTCAAATTATATTAAATAATAATTAACGTATTTTTGAAACTATATATTATTTTTTACATATTTTGAATTTTGTTTTCTATCCTTAATATATGTATAGTAATACATTTTTATACTTGTAAAATACATAAATAAAATTTGAGAAATTTATGTATTAATATTTTTCACCCCGTGTGTATTACACGGGGTCTAAGCTAGTTTAGTATAAATATGGACTACATTTATTGTTTAGGGGTAGATTGATGAATTGTTAATGAATTGTAAGCGTGAAGCTTACCGACCGGAGCTTTCGGTTTGGAAAGCCTTTGAATAAAACTATGAGTTTCTTGAGCCATTTGAATGTTTCCGTTATCTGCATCAGATATTGTACACCACGATATGAGAATTTAGCTTGCTATCACCCACTAAATGAAACAAAGAGAGTGCCTCTGCTACTTGATGGTTGTTGCAAAGGCCATCTAATATTATTCTGTAGGTGCATACATCTGGAATTTGGCCTTGTGCTCGCAACTCATCAAAGAGTCTGCGTGCAGCTCCACAACGTCCAACTTGAAACAATCCCTGTAACATGGTGTTGTAAGTGACTATATCGGGTTTCAAACCCTTTCTTGTTATTTCATGAAAGATATGCATGGCCTCTTCTATTTTCAAATTCTTGCAATACCCATTCAATAATGCGTTATAAGTAATAACGTTAGGGATGAGGCCTCTAGACGTAAGTGAATCAAAAAGTGTCCTGGCTTTGCTCATTTCACCGCGCAGACAGTAACCATCTATAAGTGTACTGTATGTCACTATGTCAGGAACCTCGCCTCTCTCCACCATGATGTCTATAACAGCCTCCGCTTCATCCACCTTACCTTCCTTGCAAAATGCATCAACTAATATGTTAAAGGTATGCAAATCAGGAGAGATCCTTTCATCCTCCATTTCTTTTAGCATCTTAGAGACCTCGTCCCAACGACCAAAGTTACAAAGGCCACAAATTACAGAGGTGTAACTGATGACATTTGGTAGAATACCTTTGTCAAATACCATTTCTTTGAAAAGCTTGAAAGCATCATCTATCATTTTGTCCTTGCAGAGACTATCAATGATGGTACTATATGCAACAACATCAGCCTTACAGCCTCTTTCATCCATGAGCCTAAGTAAACCAATGGCCACAATGTTATTGCCAAACTTGCAAAGCCCTTTAATCATTGTGGAATACATAACTACATTAGGTTGTGCTTGATGAGCTTCTTGAACAATCTCTCTGCCTCAAGAATCCTATCTTCTAGGACGAGTCCATCTAAGAGTGTACTAAATGTGATCACATCTGGAACAACAGCGCGCCTGAAGCAACAACCCAGGAATGCAAAACCGTCTTTGGTGCGATACAGCTGACAAAAACACTTGATTGCAATACTCATAGAATACTCACTCACTGGAACTCCAATGACACACATTTGTTTAAAAAGGTGGATGCAAGAAGAAAAATGCTTCATTTTGGTAACAACTGATTAAAGTGAACTGATGGCAGAGGTCGTCTCTGTATCATTTCATCGAACAACTTCAATGCATCATCCAAGTTGGTTACTTTTTGAAACTTAGATCGAGGATTATCGCCATTTGAAAAAGAATTGGAGTGAAGAGAAGCTGGTGTGAGGACTGAATTCTAAACCTAATCTGGAAGATGAGGGATGGTTTTGTAAAGGAAGAAGGAAGGAGTTTGATGAAAGCATGAAGATGAGAAATTGTGCGACTCATCATCGTCGCCTGTCTCCAGCAGAGAAGCAGAAACACACACTTTTGTTTGGTTACCTATAAAAGTTCTTAAATTTGTAGATGAATGAGGCATATTTTTTTTTTTTTTAAGTTAAAAGTTTGTTTGGGTAAATCAAAAGAAGACAAAAATAAAAAAATAAAAGGGAAAAATGAGTTTTCAATAAGTAAGTTTAACTTATTTTTCAAAATTCCTTATTAACTTTAACGAAATTCCTTATTAACTTTAAGGAGTTTTTAAAAGTAATTTCAAACATGCCCTGAATATGTTGGTTTGGTAACAAAAAAGGAGGTGGAATTTTAACAACAAAATGCTTATTTTGATTCTTTAGTCGTCCTCTTAATTTTACAATCAACTTGTGATTAATACTTGATGGAACTTCATTTCAGAATAAGAAATTATATAAAAATAGATAAAACAAAACTAAATCATTTAATTTTTTAATCTATGGTAAAAAAATGTATTTGTATACTTTTAGATACAAATATGTATGTTTATGTATATAAAAAAAAGAATTAAACTAGTTTTGTAATATATTTTTATTTATTTGAAAGTTTCCTAGACATGTGTAGGTTATGTATGGTTAAAAAAACTTACGCGTGAATTACATATGTAGCAATTTATATAAACGAAATTGCTCATATTTTAAAATTTTATAAGATTGAAAAAGTGAATGATTCGTTTTGTTCTGCGTTTTCTCACAATTTTAGTGTTCTAAGTTGAACCCTCCCCTTAATCCTTCTTATGATGAATGAATAACTTTATCTGTCATGTGTCGACTTCTGATGAAGTCTAGATTTTTTGTTTCCCGTCACTCTCCTATTAAATAATAATAATTTTAAATAATTAAATATCTAAAATTTATTCTAATATTATATTAAAACTTACTAAATCATAAGACTTTAATTATATCTTATCTTAAAATATAATTTTATAATTCTTAAATTTTCATTATTTGTTATTTATAATTCTTAAATCTTTATTATTTCTTATTTCAACAATGGCTGATGACATCCAACATACAAATCTTCACAGAAACTATTGGTTTACAACAAATTGAATTTATTCCACCGGTGTAATACATGGGTTTCTAACATAGCTATCAATAAAACTGAAAAATGTGCGGTAGACACACGCACACACACCATATACATGATATATAATACGTATAGTTACAAACCATATAGTCTGAGAGTGGTCATCGAAACTTTGTTCTTGGGTTTCTTTCCAACAAACAATCAAATATTATGTTTGTAGCAAAACTCAAGACCGTGATTATAAGGATGAACTCAACCATCAAAACATAACCTATGTTTCAACAAGAAGAAAACCCAAGCGATTAAGACGCACATGGAAATCCACAACATATGGTATCATTGTTGTGACGACATAATAAGCAAGATTGAAACATTGGTAAGGATCAAAAGAAACTAGATAGAAGAAACTAGGGAGTCCATTCACCTTACAAGTAAACACAAACTTTTTTCTTCATTGTGTCAAATCTCATTTTGTCCCTCAAGTTCTACATATATATATATATATATATATATATATATATATATATATATATTTAAAATGATAAATAAAAAACTTTTTCATTAGAGAGATTAAGTAGGATTTGAATGGAGAGCTTAGTGAAACAAGATGTCAATGTTTCACATTTTAATACTTTTCTTGTAAGCTAAATAATGACATTGTCTAGATTGAGTGTGCAAACGATATTCATTTAAGAATAAATACTAACATTATTCAATCAACCTAGCCCGACAAGTGATCTTATCCTAATGCATATTAATCCATTATCCAAGGGGGCCTACTATGCGTACACCACCCCCATCACGCTTATACGACTCGTAAAGGTGATATATGGGTCATATAGCCCAAAAGATGGGTCATATAGCCCAAAAGTCAAACAACAAACGTTCAGCCATATCACATCAGTCACATCTGTGTTGCCCAGTACGGTCGTATTGTGTCAAAAAGAAAAGCACATGACAGCCGTATTGTGTAAAAAAAAGCATAATACGACCGTATTGTGTTAAAAAAAAGCGGGTGGTGTATTTGTTCATCCTGCCACATTTAGTCAAATGTCTAACATACACTTCCATCACGGCAGGAATGAAACAAACCTTTAAACCCTCAAACAAGGGTTGCTCAATGCTACGAATCATGCAATCTTTTTATTAAAAAGAAGGCAACATTTGCTCAAATGTTATCTTCACACAAATGGTGCATTGTACATAACACAACACCGCCTCATCTATGATACAATCATCACCTCATTCTATCTTTTAACAAAAACCAAAAGAAAAAAAAAATACATCCAACCAAGAAACAAAAATCATGCAACGGAAAACCAACAGCTCAAACCTTCCCGTTTGTCAATGTACAAAGCGGTTTGCTAACTGGCATTGGTGTGTTCTTTTGTGATCTCAAATCTTCATTTTCAGAACGTTTCACCAAAACGCGTGGTGGGTTGGGGTGTTATGGCTAAGCAAATTCTTGAAATCTCTTGAGCGCACCAACCATAACAAGTATTCCTAGTGATTTTAGGAATGGCATGATATGAAACTTCAACTAAATCCATGCTAGAGAAGCCTGATCATTTGCAACTTGTGGACGGCCTCTAGTTGGCGTTGGTGGCCTGTTTGCATTAAGCTCCTACCCCCATGACATGAATATAATATATGAAAGTTAATATTGTTTACGTATTACAAAGTGATGAAAATGTTACATTTTCAAACAAAATGAAATGGTACCTGCATCCATGTATCATCCGTATTATTATGGCGTTCAGGGGAAGTTTCCTGTGATGAAATTGCTGGTGGCAGTGGATGAATGAGTTTTGGAACTACCACAAGATCTCTACCTAAGACTAATATTGCACCTGCATTATTTGCGGTCCCTACAACATAAAACAAGCGAAAAAGAATCGATACGTATATATAGTTATGGTAAAGGTAATAATTTAGGGTTATGTTTTATAAAAAGAAGTGGGTCATAACTCATAAATGGATCGAAAGTCGCATAAAGTGTACTTTTAATGCATATGACCTCCTAAATCACTTTATACATAAAATGGATCACTAATATGACCCGAAATATTTTATCATAAAATTACAAAAAACAGGATCAAGAATGAAAGATTTACCACAGTAATTGGTGGCTGAGAAAAGGGTAATCAAATGTCCTTGGGCAAAACGTTCAAAGCCATCCATTACACATTCATGTGCACGTACAATCAATTGGAGATCATTGTTGTTGCAGAACTCCATCACACGATCAGGCTGTCATAATGACACGTAATGCATTGGAAATTAAATGGCAAATGCACCAATAAATCAGTTTTTCCCATTTTAAATAATTAAAAAGAAACAATACTCACCCCAAAAGTAACTAGCCCAGGACCTCTGGCATTTGGTCTCAGTCCTTCCACACTGTCATTTTCTGTTGGGTCAGACCTATTCAGAAAGTTAAACAGCTAAAACATGTGTACAAACAAATTCAATTAAAAATCAGTTTAAACAATAGAAGGATGAAAGACCAACCACAATAAATCCATGAGTACAATTGAACCAGCTTCCATTGTAATTGGTCGCTGTAGGTTTTCAATCTGCTCAATATGATTTATTGATCTCCCAATTCCACCATGCATACAAATAATCTTTTTCTCTATTAATGCTGCGAGTGGCAACCAGTTGAATAATCTGTTTATCCGGAGCCATACCGAGATTCCATCTCTCTCACCCTGTTTTAAGACGAATTATGATCGTTACTGGTGACAACTTCAATCTATTTACTTATTAATGGACTGATTTGGGGTAAACGTTAAAAAAATGACTGAAAAGGAAACAAGTTAGATAGGTCGACAATGAATAAAATCTCCTAAACCATTTTATTCAAAAAAATTAGATTAATATTGATGCACTATTATTTATAAAAAAGGTAAAAAAGATAATAATATTGGACAAAAAGGTTTTTCAGACCAACTTGACCCCTGTTTTCACTATGAGTATGACCCCTTACCCAAAAAAGGAAAACCTCAAATTTAAAACTACATAAGCAAAATCCAGAACACGGTATTACCATTCGCTCTATGCACTCGATTCGAAATCCAAAAAGTGCATTTATATCAGCAGCTTCATGATTCCCACGAATTAAATGAACATTGTGTGGATACTCAACCTAAAAAAAGTCAACCAATTGCAACATATATGGTGAATCATGCTTCTTACCAAATTAAAATCAACTTTCCAATAAAGTAACAGACACGAGTAGTACCTTTAAAGCTAACAGAAGACAAATGGTTTCCAAGCTGTGTTGGCCTCGATCAACATAATCTCCTAAGAAGAGATAGTCAATATATCTGATAGATGAAGCATATAAATTAGCATGACAAGCTAGAAGTTATGAATAGGTGAGCCAACTTACCAAAGAAAGACTCAAAATTAAGGGTAATTTCCAAACAATAAATTAAAAAAATGTTAATCTGGCAGTACAAAGAAGTAACATTCAAAGACAAATTAGTGAAATAATGACACTGAAATAAGACCATATGCAAGCTAGAGGTGCACAAAGCCCAGACCAACCATGCCTGAACCTGGGCCTAAAAAACCTAGTACTTGGTCATAAAATATGTGCCTGATTGGCCCTAACCAAGCCTGGGCCATTTTCAGGTTTTTTTTTGTTCTTTATTGTTGTTTAATTATTTAAAGTGATGTAAAAATTTAATTATCACATAAATCATTGTCATTCTAGTTTATTTTACTAAAACTATATCAAAGGAAATAAATTATCAACAATGATGGAAGTATACAAAAGGAAGTCGTTTGGGCCTAATGGGCGAGATTTTTTTACAAAAATGATCGGGCTTTCAAGCTTTTTTAGAGCATTCACAACAGCATCTCCATCTCTATAATTTAACTAAATATCCATTCTCTATCTTTATCTCACCCACAAACACTTATTTTATTATTTTTTCTCTTTCCTAAACACTCACAAAAAATATAGAGATTGATGAAAATGGATCTCTATATTTAGAGAATCTCTATTTACTAAACTCTAAAATTTAAAGATAGAGATAGAGATCCTGATGGAGGTGTAAAATAGAAGAAATCTCTGAATAATAGAGATGGAGATGAAGATAAAGATCCTGTTGTGAATGCTCATAGGGACAGAGCTTTCAGATCTTTTTAGAGACTGAGCTAGAGCCGGTTTTGGTTTTGGAAAATATTTTTTCAGCCCAAATCAGACTCTCAGGCTTAACCCAATTGTGCGCCTCTAGGCAGGAGCATGTATGAGCAATAACGATGTAGTAGAACTTAGAAGGATCTCTTACGCTATGTCTCCAGCAGTTGATGGAGATCCATACTCATCAAAAAGTCTCATGAGATCTCCAAATTGCCCATGCAAATCACCAAATATCTTAATAGACGCCTTAAGTTGTAGAACAGTAGGTTCACTTGAGAATATTCTTTCAGAACTATCACAGAGATCAGCTATCTCATTACAATCCAGAAAGAATTCTCGACGAAGAGGTGGTTTCCACCCACGAGGTTTCAAAAGGTGAGCTATCACCTGAAAAAAAAAAGGAAAAAGGGAGAATACAAGCACCTCTAATTATTTTTAATTAACAGTAGACAAACATTTGCATAAACATAATGTCTGGAATTTTCTCTTACCTTTTTGGGGACACTGTTAATTGACATTTGGCGATCTAGAAGCTTCCTTGCCGCAGTTGCATTTTCTTGGGTCCCGTAACTAACCCTCCTGCCTTCATTTTCAAACTGGTCTATCGAAAGTTGTCTCACCATTCCACCTAATGCTCCACCAGTCTCTGCAGCTACTACCACCTGAAAATCCAATGAAATCAGATGTGTTGTACATGCACTCAAAATTGAAAAAGGGAAGAGCTGGGAATATAATACTGACAGCACGATGATGCAACCGTATGCCAGGTGGCGCAGAATTAGTTACAACATCTGATTCGGGTTTGATCATTTGTTTCCCACTAGGACTAGCCTCAGCTCCACGATCCCTATCTGGCAGGTCAACTTCTCCGTTTGACTGGCGAGCTTTCGCAGCAGCTAGGGTTTTCGCGATGGCCTCAGCTTCTGCTGCTGATGCCTCAACCAAATATTCAACTCCTTTGTTACGTCTCCTGCGTAACAATGATATGTACAATATCAAAATTATGTATGTCCTTCAGCTAATACAAAACTTTATTGTTGGGTCAAAACGGGTCAGGTTTAAGGGAGACAAAACAAAAATGCTAATTGGTAAAACTACCTTGAGCCAGGGAGCATAGCATTCTCAGTGCTGATATCTGTATGCATGTCACCATTTACAGGTGGAGCAACAGGATCCCCGAGTACAACTGCCCCGTCAGCATCTGCCTCAGAATTTTGCTGCCTCGTTCGGTCATCAACAAATCCATATCGTCCAGGTGGCCTCCCTACCTGTGCATTGGAGGCTGCCGCTGCAGCAGCTGCATGTGATGCTGCTGATGTCATTTCAGCAGCAGCCAGGTCTTCAGCAACTAAAAGATCATCTAACAATACCCCTGCGATGAAAGAATCAACAGTAAATAAGACACCATAATATTGACTATTAAATTGACCTAAGTTTTTTTTTCTGGAAATATGAATTCACATGTCAAGAAAATATAAAATGCATGAACATGTTTTACCTCCACGTAGACCACCATAAATGAATATTAAATCACCAACAGCAGCAGCAGCATGCCTGCACCGCCTTGTTAATTCAACTGCAGCATCCCCACCAGCTGCATCAGCACTGTATCTACCAGTCCTTGGAGAAGTCACAACAGATTTTGTATCACACCATACTCCTGCTGCAGTATCAAGAACTATACAAAAAAAAATGTAATTAAAAACATGTGAAAAGATCATAGCAACTGAAATAAATAATAACTGCTTAAAATACTTGACATTTTAAAATATAACGAAAGATCAACAGATATGCTTTATCGCAAAAATGTGGGGTGAAAATACACCAAAATCAGACCTGCCACACTAGATGAATCCTCCACCATGCGACCACCTCCAAGTGCTCCCCCAGATACATGAAGCCTAGCATTAACAAAAACCTAACACCACAAACGAACACGTTTAAGCACTCTGCATGTGTGTGCGCGTGTATGTTAGTGTGTGTACTATAACTAGTATTTGGAAGAAAAAAACTAACTGCTGCATGTTGATATCGAGGAGACGGTGAAACCCCAGGAGCAATAGCCCATTCCCACCTACCATCTCTGTGTTTTGCAAGTCCATAAGCACTTGCCAGAGGCTGCAGATATGAATATATAAAAATAAAGTCAGATTAATATATCATGGTGAAAGAGTTTTAAGTGAAAGCATAAGGCTCTGAAATTTGCAAATATACCAATTAGTTGTAGCGATACATAACTAAATCTACAACAACCCATAGGGTTTCATGGGATGGTTAAGTCTTTAACTATCACAACACTTCCATCAGAAAAAATGAAAGATCTTGAATAAAATGTAAATTTTCAGGAGTCCAATCATCAAGGTTTTTTCCAGTAATTCCAATGGTTCAATATTTTTGTTTGGAAAATATGTGGTCAAAATTGGGTGCAATTATAACATATTTCTCACCACACTATTTGCATCGCGCCCTCCACAAAGCAAGAGAAGACCATCGGAACGTGCACTTGCAGTAGCATACCTACATCAAAATGGAAGAACCAAAATGAGAAAACAGCAAGAAAAAAAGTATGCTATAAACTGAAGAAAAATTTATCAAAAACTAAGAGCCCAGAAGAACAATTAGTATATCATCACCACATAGATTGGGTGTCGGCGGTGAATTCTTATCACAGCCATCTGATCACTAAGTTCAAAATAAAATATCTGCATAGTGATAGGGAAAGAAAGATCTAAGGGACATAAAAATAATAATTCAAACTATCAAAGGAATCATCATCTAGGATTTACAATCACCAAAAGAAACATAGAGAAGGAAAAACATTAAATTGACAGATCAAATTGGAATATAAAAGATTTCCTAAAAAGCTAAGCATGTAGCTGATGTAACGAATTCATTATTTTAGCAACAGTTATCAAAATTCAATAATATAACAGGTCTTGTATATGTCCCTGTGATACATTTATGGAAAACAGGGAGGGAAACTAGAATAAATAGAAGACAAATGATGGTGGAATGATATGGAAAACAGGGAGGGAAACTAGAATAAATAAAAAATTATTCTAGAGGTACAACAATTACATTCGGGCATACTGCATATAGACATAAGCATAGTAACTGATATAGGAAGGATGAATGACTATGGCAGCAATAGATGTCGTTATTAACAATCCACGAATTTAAGGTCAACTTATACATCAAGGACTTAACAAGAATATTATAATCATGGTCAAACGCCGATTTATGAAAACAGCAAAAAGAGCATCAGTTGGCATACATGCATGGTGGTGGGCCCTCTCCCTCTGGTTCTAATTTCCGCCATTCGTATGGTTTTGCTGCTGTATCCAAGGCCCACACATCAGCAAGAGGCCGTTTTCCTGTTTATACATCAGGGTATGTGTTAAGTCTCTGAAAAAGAACTCAAAAACATTCACCATAAGTGAAGCAGTACACTAGAAGAAACTGACCATCATTTCCACCAATTGCCATAAGATATCTTTGCCCCACCAGAGCCATAACATGCCCATATCTTGGGCCAGGGCCTGGGCCTTGGACCACCACTCTACAAAAGTCAAATACATTTTACTAACTGAGTTTGCAAAAACTGCAACTTTCAATATATGTACATATGTACAAGTAAAATAATCAAACATTTCAAGCTCAAACCTATGCCATCGAGGCCGCTGTTGTGTTAGGTCAAGAATGTGGAGATCTTCAGCGGATAGACCAGCTGGACCAATTCCACCCTAAGTTGTTTAAACAAGAACATTTAATAAAATTGTAAATATATTTAGCAGAAAACAGAAAGTTGTGTAGAGTTCATGAAATGCCAGATTATCACACCTGAATAACCACCATTGTACCCACAGCAGTTGCCACATGAGCCGCCCTTGGTGTAGGCGGTTCTCCAAAGGGAGTAATTCTGCAAATTTTGGTAGCTTAATGAATTGTAGAAAAATTGCATTTCACTTGGGAGCAAGCATTATATAAATAAAGTAGAGGATTAACAGTTTGTTAAGTAAAAAAAATATAAAACTAACCTAGACCATTTATTCGTCAATACATCATAACAGTGCACATCAGCGGTCGCGCCTGATAGACCTGTGATATGAAAAACAAACAGAAACCAGCTTTGAGGAGAGTAATTGGATGCCCACAAGAATGTTTCTCTAAAATTGAAAAATAAAATCTTATTCTACAATTCTTATATTATTTAGAAAGTTCATTAAGTAATCAACTATCTAAAAGCAAATCCATCATCTGAATAGGAAACCTACATTAGAAATCCCTACCTATCTTGATATTAAGTGATAGAAGTGTCTTGCAGTATATATACAGACCGAATGCGGTTACACGTTTGAGCAAGACATGTCTTCATGCTAATTTAACTTTTCATTGTTTTGCATTTTTACTCTTATATTGTTCTGGCAAAATAAACAATAATGACAGAGTTTTGGTCTAAAAAATGAGGTCAGAAACATACGGATTCCGGCACCTCCTGTCGGGGTAGGAGTCCCAGCGTTGGCGGAATTGCCCTCGAGAGCAGTTGCACCACCAAAGAGTATAAGCCTCGGTCCCATATAACTAGGTGTTCCTTCCTCCCCAATCGCGGCGACAGCTGTCAAGGTATGCCCACACCTCGGTCCAGGACCATCTTCCTTCTTCTCTAATATAGCATTCACCACAGAATAATTAGGAGCATGCCTGGGCCCACCCACCGGACTCGTCTGCTGAATTTGAGACGCCGGAGACTCCTCCCCGACCGCAGACGGAGACTCCTCCCCGACCGCAGACGGAGACTGCTCTACCTGCTCCTCCGATGCAGGCCCATTACTATCGAGAATATCACTGCTACCGTGATCAACCTCCAACGATGACGTCATTGACGAATCCACATCCATATCTCAGTATATCACCAATTGGAAACCGTTATTCCCTAGATCGGAGCTTGAATTCTCACTGATTCGCATTCACATACCTCCTATTAACTAACTTCAAATACGAAACCCTAAGTTTAGATCCTCTCAGATTCACTTCGATAATCCCTAACATAAATTCGAGAAAGAGAGGAAACTAAATGCTCTTTAGATTATTGCTTCTTTCTATATGATCAGTACAAATAACGAATCAATCAAGGATTCTTTCTCTGTCTAGAACCCTAATAACTGCTTATCTCTCAATTTTGATTTAGGTTTTCACTGTCTAGAAACTTTTTCAGAAAAAAAAAGTAAGATGAACTGTAATTTCGTATCTTCTTTTATTCGCTCGAGCCGCCGGTAGAGTGCGTGAGACGGTGGTGAGCGGCGGAGCGAGGGTTGAATGATCGCCGGCTTCTTGTTGTTTTGGCTTCGGATGATCGGTGACGAAGAATGGGTATTTTTCAAAATAAAAAAGGTCAAAATAGTCAAAGAGAGTGGACTAAACGCACTTCATTGTGCGTGCGTCAAACGATAGTAAACTGTAAAAGTGAAGACAAAATATTGAGTAAATTGCAGTTTTAGTCCCTATGGTTTGCCCCTATTAATAGATTCAGTCCACTTTTAACACATTGGATCCCTGACGTTTGATGTTTTAACAGTATTAGTTCCTAAGGCTAACGACTGTTAACTTTTCTGTTAGTTTTTATGCGAAATTACTGATATACCCCCACCACCACCACACCCCTCTCTTTCTCCTGGCCGCCACCACACCCCTCTCTTTCTCCTGGCCACCACCCACCACCACCAACCGACCAACTCCTAGCACCACCCGCCACCACCACCTACCGGAACTCTAGATGCTCGCCTAAAAAACGAAATCAGTCCCTGCTGTGGTTCGAGGTCGGCTTCACAAATTTAGGAGGGGATTGAGGGATTCTTGGTGAGGAGTAAGCTTCACGAAGTCAGAAGAAGGTTATGGTGGTTGTAATCAGTATCAGATTTACAGTTCGAAACAAATAGGGCTTCATCTAGCAGCGGTTACCGGATTCGTTGGTGTTGTCGGATCTGTAGATGGAGGGATTCGGCGGATTTGTTGGCCTTGTCGGATCTGTACATGGACAGCCACAACCACCACCACAATTGATAACTGGCGGACGTTTAGGGTGCCGACGAGTTCAGGACAAAATTTGTAATATTTTATTAATGATTAATGATTTTGTTGGAATGAAAGACAACACCCAATATTAATGTTTGTAATATCTTATCACGGGACATTTAAGACTGGAACTTCTAATATTGGCATGTTAAATAAAAAAAATTGAAACCCATTAAACAAAACGAGGGTGTTAGAGATATGGCTAATGAAGTCATTTTTCAGGACAAAATTCCGATATCTTTTTATCTCATTCAAGTTGAATATTTAGTGTTGCTAGTTGAATTGTATTTATTTTGTTGATTTATATGTGAATTAATTTGGTGTTGATTATTTGTTAGTCGCTTAAGTTCCTTCCATTAAAATGGATCATGTTATGTTACACATGTTGTGTTCACATTATTGCGTTTATTTTGGCATGGATCACGTTACACATGGTGTGTTCACACTATTGCCTTTATTTGGCAAATGTGCAGGGCGAGCTCAATATTTTTGTGGCCTAAAGCGAATGTTGAAATTGAGGTCTTCAAAACGTATAATGTTAAAATAAAAGTTTTGAAATTATTATTTATCTCTGAAAACACAAAAGTTGATAATATAAATTAAAGTGGTTTTTCAATTTTTGGGGCCCTTCAAATTTAGATCCTAAAACAGTTGTTTTAGTTGCTTGTACTGTAGAGCCACCCCTGCAAATATGACAAATGGTTCGAGGCTCTTTGGTTTTGCTTTGCCTAACTTAGGTATGCAACGTCCTTATAATTTTTTATATTTTCTAATTTTAGTTAGTTTTGTGCTAATGTTGTGTTTTTAAGCCTTTTTTTAAAGAGGGAAGTGAAAAGAGGTGGTAAGAAGCGGAAAAAGCATGTGTTCTTGAGTTTTTAGTAGAAGTTAGAAAAAACTAAAAGAAATTGTGTTTTTGAGTTTTTTAATCGAAGGTAGTGGAAAGAAGATAAATGAAGACTTTTAATATTTTCACTCCTAAATTTCCTCCCAAAATGGATGGATATGGAGAGAAAGAAAGATTTTAATAATCCTCTCTACCAAAATGTTTATTTCCTTTGAACTCTAGAACACGAAATTAAATTATAAATTTCTCTTCAAAGTACAAAGTCCCCATTAGTGTTTGTCTTAAAGAAAATAATAACCAAGGAGTGCTCCTCCTTATATACCACTCTATATTTTGTCTTCTCACCTATGTGAGACACGTTCCACCACTTTCCTTCCTAAGTTTCATAGCTTTCAGCTTCTAACACCCAAGTTTGTCTTCGAGTATCAATATCTCATTCATGTTAACTACGTTTTTTGACACACTTTTGTTCATTGAGAAGCTATCACATAGTAGAACACAAATACAAAAAGAAATAAAGATATTAACCTCAGACACATATCTTTATTCCCTTCAAAGTTTATAAAAAATTTATTTTTAAAACTCAGTTTTTTCACCCAAATTCATCAAATTTTCCAAACAGGATATACCATTTATTTTAACTTTATCTTATTTTTGACAAAAGGATGAGCCCATAGTGTATATTTGTTTTTTTCTTTAATTTAAACGGTAAAACAAAATTCCTTTTGTAACAAAAAAAGTTTATTGTCTACCCAATTTAGGGATATTTGTGTTACGTTTAACAAACAATAAAATTGTAATAGACAAAATTTTGGCAACAAAACCGTAACACAACTACAATAGAATTCTTATAATTAATTATTTTTATAATCAACTCCTTGGATAATATAAAAGAACAATTATATTATATAGAAAAGTGAAAGGGTGGAAGAAATCAATTTGGTCACTTTCAAAAATCAAATAATTATATTTTTAGAAAGGGAAAAATACGAAATTGGATATTTGACCAGAAAAATTCTTAAAAATGGACATCCAAATTTAGCCTACTGTTTCATGGACATTGTTCTTGCGAAAAGGCTAAAGCCGGCTAAGCTAGCCGGCTAATTTTTCCGTGCCAACATTCCATTTGTCAGAGTACGAACCAATAAACAATCGACACGTGGCAGACTTAGCCTGCTAATAGACGGCTATAGCCGTCTAATTCTGTTAGGCTATAGCCTGCCACGTTTCGCGCGTTAATTGGTTCGTACTCTGACCAAAGGAATGTTGACACGGAAAAATTAGCCGGCTTTAGCCTTTTTATAAGAACAATGTCTATGAAACAATAGACTAAATTTGGATGTCTATTTTTAAATATTTTATTGGTCAAATGTCCATTTTCGTATTTTTCCTTCTAGAAAAGTGAAAGTGGAAGAAATCAATCTGCTCACTTTCAAAAAATCATTATAAATCCAGAGCTCAAAATTAACGAAGATAACCACTGAAAACCAGCAAAACAAAATAACATGACCACGACGGCAGCAGCGGCAGCGGCGGCAGCGGCGGAGAGCAGCACTGTAACCAGAAGTGCCAGATGGTCTCTAGCCGGAATGACTGCTCTCGTCACCGGCGGTACACGTGGAATCGGCTTTGCTGTGGTGGAGGAACTGGCGGAGTTAGGTGCGGCTGTACACACCTGCTCTCGCAATGAAGTTGAGCTTAATCAGCGTTTACAGGAATGGTCCGCCAAAGGCTTCAATGTCACTGGATCCGTCTGCGACGCAAGTTCTCGTCCTCAACGCCAACAGCTCCTGGAAAAAGTCTCAACTGTTTTTAACGGAAAGCTCAACATTCTAGTAAGTTTTTTCAATTTCGTTTGATCGATTTTCTGTTAACATTTTAGAACTCAATTGCTAGTTTTCGATTTACAATTTCAGAAATGACTGGTTTTCAGTAATCGCCTGAGGAAATTTTATGTAAGTAGAAATCCCTAATGTTATGAAATGAGCTAGTTCCTGTTAATTTAGCATAGATTTTGTCAATTCATACAATTTTGAGCTATTTTTTTTTTCTTTCAAATTACTATATTGTAGACTCTGTGGAACAGCTTTAGGTATGGTCTATGGCTGTAGTTCATCTAAAATTTGAATCATCTGTTTGATATTGATAACTTTACTATTGGCTCATAAGTTCTTAATGTAAAGGAGTTCTTTAAATATTTTATTGATGATTAAATATTTTTGTTAGGTTATGTATCAAGTAAAATTAGACCTAAACATTCCTAGATCAAACACAGTATCCAAGCTGATGCGCTCCGGAAAACCTCCATTCATGCCATTTCTTCCATGGTGCTTTTAGGGTACAAATGAATTTGGTTCCTTGAATTTTTGGTTCACAAAATAATCATGTTTGGAGACCCTCACAGTGGAGGGGAGGAGGAGCAAAGGTAGACCCAAACTGACATGGGAGGAGCAGATTAAGGTGGATTTGTTAGACTTGAATCTCGTTGTGGACATGATTGGTGATAGGAGTTCTTGGAGATGTAGGATAATGGCTAGGGATTTTAGGGAAACATATAGATTCTTTTTAGCTTTGTATTGGTGTCTTGGCTTGCCCTACCATTTTGTTGCCATTCTTCGTAGGGGTGTTAGTATACACTTCATTTTTTATTTTAAGTTATAAAAAAACAAAGAAAAGAAAGTTTGATGAGTCGGGGGTCTCATTGGGAGCAGGCTTTTTATCCTTTGGGATAGAGGTAAGGTTTGCTCTCATCTCACCCTCTCTAGACCCTACTCTACGAGTGGAATACACCGGGACGTTTGATTGTTTGTAGAATAATCATGTTTGGTTTGTAAATTTGTCAAAGAATATGGAACGTGGTGGTGGCGGGAGAAGAGTATATATACTAGAAAAAGGGAAAAAAGATATTAGATGTATGCTTCTTTTAGGAACTCTCATGTTCATAAAATTCTTTGATGTAGATAAACAATGTTGGGACAAACATAAGGAAACCTACTACAGAGTATACTGCAGAAGAGTATTCAATGCTCATGGCTACTAACTTGGAATCTTGTTACCATTTGTGTCAACTTGCACATCCTCTTTTAAAGGCTTCTGGTGCAGGTAGCATTGTCTTCATTTCCTCTGTTGCAGGCCTTGTTCACCTTTTTTCTGGATCCGTCTACGGAGCCACTAAAGGTATGTTTTTTCTGACCTATATGGGGTTAGGTTACGCAAGACTACAGTTTTTCAGGGCAAGCGAACATAGTTTTTTTTAACGTCTGTTTTCCACCAACAGGTGCAATCAATCAGCTTGCGAGGAATTTAGCATGTGAATGGGCCAAAGACAATATCCGGGTTAATAGTGTGGCACCATGGTACACTAAAACCTCGCTTGTCGAACATGTAATATACTTCCACCATACCTTTATTTCTTCACCATATTGTTGAAGACAGTGGTGTTCACGGTCTGGTTTTGACAAAAAACGGTTCAGCGATT
This sequence comes from Smallanthus sonchifolius, assembly GCA_023525975.1. NCBI lineage: Eukaryota > Viridiplantae > Streptophyta > Magnoliopsida > Asterales > Asteraceae > Smallanthus > Smallanthus sonchifolius. The sequence continues at coordinate 3,381,805 of CM042042.1, forward strand.
TAAACCACTTATTTATTTATTATTTTTTCAAGTTCCAAACCGTGAACTGAACCGTTAAATTTGGTTTTCTAAACTGTAAACAGTGGACTGAACCATATATATTTCAAACCAACCATACCAACCGATTTGCTTCGGTTTGAGCAGTTTAGTTGGTTTCAGCGGTTTATGAGCACCTGAGGATCTTTCACTCAAGACAGCTATGACCAGAGCACATAGATCCTTCTTTTGGTAGTGGATAATTAACCAATCTGAGGCTGAGGATAGTTTCTTTTGTGCAGTTGCTAAGCGATAAACAGTTTATGGATGGAGTTGTATCTAGAACTCCATTGGGACGCCCTGCGGAAGCAAATGAAGTTTCATCAATGGTGGCATTCCTCTGCCTACCTGCTGCTTCTTACATCACTGGACAAACAATTGCTGTCGATGGAGGATTTACAGTTAATGGTTTTCCATGATCGCAGCTCCACATTTCCATAATTCCTTATCATATTCATGTCGACATACTTTATAATGATCTGTTCTTGCTAAACAATAATATCGTCTTTGATTCTTTGTAATCTTTATGTTCTCCATATCACCCAGGAAATCACGGGCGTGTGGCAAGTGTTTGGGTGTGTGTTATGTACATGTATATGTGTATATGTATATATATAGAGAGTGAAACCATTACACACCTTACTGATTACTCTCCTGACGTGATGGTGATGTGGTGGGAGTAGAGTATCAAATTAGAACTATTGGACTGAAATAGTTATTTTAGCCAAACCAGATGGACTAAAATCGGAGTTTATTTTATTTTTAAATATTGTTGTACATATATCCATAGTTGTTAACAAACTAAGCATATTTTTTATAACTAGTTTATTCTTTAACCATTTTGTAGTTAAGCCCTACATAAAATTGATTAACCTTTTTATAAAACAAGTATGTTTTAAAGGCTTATGTCGTGACCCGCCTAAAATCAGGAACCAATGCTCATGTTCTGGAGGGTTCCTGTCCAATTTGAAAGAAACGAGGGTTGCCCGGAAGGCTTCAAAAGAACCTATGAAATTCTAGACCAGCAAAGCATCATAGGAAGGTTCTAAGATAGCCTTGAAGGGATGTGAATTTATGTCACGACCCGAAAAACGACAAGAACTTAACACAAAATTCACGGGTTTAAAATTTAAAGGACAAGAGACCCCTTTGGTTAGAACTTTAGTTGAAATTTATTATTAACAATATTACTAGTGTTTTGGAAGTTAAATCAAGTATTTGAAGAGGTGGAAATTGACTTTTAATGATGATTTTTAGTCAAATTGACCATATTGTGAGTTTAATCAATTTTTTGACCAAAATGGTCAATAATGGTTTTGAATTGTCTAAAACTAGGAGACCCCGCATTTCGCGGCGGTGCCTTAACTCGTAATAATGTTAATAAAAAGAGAGCGTTAAAACTTGTAATGTAAAAATAATACAACGTAAAAATAAGGAAAAGATAAGGTGACGAAAAACTAGAAAAAGAAATTAAACAAAATTTCATTAAAAAGGTAAAAAAAAAAAATACCCCACCCCCAAGGTTCGAACCCGGTTGGATAAAAATGTGGAATGGCATTTGAGTAAGTGTAGCGCGGCTCGACCACTCGGGCAAGCCCTCTTTCAATTCCAACCAAATAATCTTAAATGGAAACAATAATTCGGCTAACTAAAAAAAAACCCAACCAATGGGGACTTGCAACGTGGTCCAACCGCCCAAAATTAACAAATCAGGGTTGTTTACTGTAGACGCATTGTCAAAATGTATAGGTATAGAATAACCAAGCATTTTGAAAATAGGTTGAAATTACCACCTCTAAAATAAAAAATTCAATTGATTAAAGCTAGGATAGTTATACTATTTTACATTTATCACAATAATTACATATCTTTGAGCAACTCTCTACACTTTACAAATCTGATCATGTTTAAATATTTCACAAACCTGCTGCTTCTTTCCTTTGTCTTTTTCCAGAATTATGTTTACTCAGATTATACTAAATGTTTTCATATTGCACAATTCATGCAGAAATGATCTAGCAGAAGTGTTCTTGTTTGTTCAAGAGGGAGGAGCGGTTTACTGGAAAATCATATGCATCTTGTTTCTAAACTGTGGGAGGATGATATCAAGGGTTGCCATAGAATTCTTATTGGAAAAATCCAAGAATCCGGATTGAATTCTCGTGTCGTAAGAAAAAAAGAATAATCTGTTTCAACGTCAACTATGCTACAACCCCGGATTGTTGGTGACGAACATTATGAAACTGCACCTCGCTCTGTAGTGTTGTCACACAAGATAAGCACGCCGCCCGCCTGCTGGCCGGGCGAATCTAAGTTCTCTTCCGGTCAACTGGCCTATTTGGGTCGTGTTATAAACGCCCTGGCTAAACCTATTGACGGTAGAGGTGAAATTTTATCTTCTGAATATAGGTTAATTGAATCGAAGTGCCAAAATGGATGGGTTGGTTAACTAGTCTAAACGGGTTGGGTCGACCCGTATACACACTTCTATCCATTATATTTGTATTTTCTAAGTGTATATTGGGCTAATGTGGTTGTAAAAACTATATTATCACGCCTTTTATCCTAAAATAATTGTTCATAAAGAAACAAAATACAGTTTTACGAAACATACATTTAATTTTACCCAACTTCGTATAATTTTATATAACATGTATGAAAAAAATACAATCTACAATCAGATCCATTACCAAGAAAATACAATCCGAGTCGACTCGTTTTTTATACTAGAAGGTTGAAATCGCCACAACTACCATTAATAATGCACAGATAACTAATTGGTATATAAAAAAAAAGAATCCAACATAATAATATAATCTACAATGAGTGAACATAATCAAAAGCCTTGTATCCTAATCTGCAGTCCTTAATTCTATTACTCATGTTTCATCCTCCACATAATACACCAAATGGTCATCTTTTGCACATGCTCATAAACAACATTTATAACTAGAAAACTCAAAAGAAACCTCACATAATACACCAAAGCGTCGTCTTTTCTACTTGGTCCTCCTAACTCCCTTATATAAAGAAAAAACAATTAACTTTCTGTTCAAGTAACAAATGATATGGATGTTACAAAATTCTTCAAATCAACTCTAAGGTTTGCTACGAAATTTGACACATCTCTAGTAGAATGCTTCCCATCACAATTGAGCCTGCACCATGAAATCAACCATGGATGAAATCATGGTCAGTTTACTCATAGATCATACTAAATGTTTTCACACTGTTACGGTAATGAAACAAACATGATACAAGAATTAAATAATACTGTACGGATTGAAAGAAAGAATGAGATGACCAAAAGACATGAGTTCTTACATTGCAGATGTTACATTTTCCTTTTTTGGTGTCACTTTGGAATTTTGGGGCTTGCATTATTAGACCAAGATTGAGTTATTCATGTAAATGATTGTTTACTATTATTAGTTGTAAATAGGACCCCTATTGTATTCTTTATTCATTCAATACAATATACAATACAAATCATATGGTATCAGAGCTGTACGCTCTTGGACTACCTAAACCCTAATTCTGTTGACAACCTCTTTCTTCTGATCGCAGCTCCTGCTGCCTTCCTTCTCTCCTTTTATTTCCGATAACAACCTAATCACAACCATTCCCTCACAAACCGGTCAACAATGGCCATCGTATTATTCACCACAATGGAGAAAACTAATCACAATTCTCACAAGTTTGGATTTACCCTCAGTCCTACCAATTATGGATATTGGAAAACTATGATCAAACCCTTTCTCATCACCAATGGTCTGTATGTTTACATCGATGGATCTCTTCCTTGTCCATCCAAGACCATCGATGTTTTCGTGTCTTCATCAGACAAGGATTCAGCGCCAACTATCACTCAACAACCAAACCCTAACTACTTGACATGGGTTTCCAATGATGCCCACGTTCGTATCCTAAAATATTGCCTTTTCCACCGTTCGAGCTTCTCCCACAACTTGGCACCAAAGACTTGGACATCCTCACCCGTAGCTTTTGTAGTCCATGATTTCAAAGAATTGTCTTCCTTTTATTAATAATTCTGTTTTTCCTTTATGTAATTCTTGTCCTATGGGAAAGTCCTCAAAACTGCATTTATCTTCTTCAAATTATAAAAGCACCCATTTATTGGATTTAGTATTTTGTGATGTTTGGGGTCCCGCTCCTGATACTTCTTTTTATGGTGATCGTTATTTTTTACTTTGCGTTGATCATTACACCAAATACATGTGGATATTTCCAATCAAACAGAAATCTGATGTATTCAGCACCTTTAAACAATTTCATACAATGGCCGAAAGACAATTCAAAACACAACTTAAATCAGTTCAAACAGATTGGGGTGGGGAATTTCGAAACCTATCTTCGTTCTTTAAAACACTAGGAATTTTACATCGCCTCTCTTGTCCTCATACAAGCGAACAAAATGGCTTTGTTGAGAGGCGACACCGCCATGTGGTCGAAACCGGCCTCACCCTCTTAGCACAATCGGGAGTTCCAATGCATTTTTGGAACTTTGCCTTCCAAACCACCACATACCTGATAAATAGAATGCCCTCTCGTACCTCATCCCATATCTCTCCCCTTGAAAATCTTCTCAATCGAAAACCCGATCTTTCTTTTTTACGTGTTTTGGGGATCCAATGTTTTCCTCACCTCCGTCCATACAATCCACACAAAATGGATTTCCGTTCATTACCGTGTATCTTCCTCGGGTATAGCCCTTCTCATCACGGATATCAATGTCTTGATCCTACCACCAATCGCATTTACATCGCCAGACATGTACGGTTCAATGAAACATATTTTCCCTTTCTTGAACCACACTCTCCCACCCTCACCAGATCCCTATGTTTCCTCATATCCTTCTCCTACTACACATCAACAACCATCATCTTCCATAACCAACCAAAACACTTCTGTCCAACCACCTAACCAAAATGAACCAACTCCCAATTCAGCCCAGACCATTTCCGCCAGCCCAAACCTGACCTCTACCAACCAACCCCCTATCCCGGCTCAACAAGACAATTCACAACCCGCCGACCCACCTATCACCGCCATTCTCAAACCACCACTCCAGCCTACCACACTTACCAACATTCAACTCAACCTTCTGTTCCAACCACAACCGCCACCCAACCACGTACTCGACCGCCAAATCTTAGACAAACACCCAAACAAACCACTCCCTACAGTCCTTCTGCCTTTCACACTTCCATTGACCCCTCCTCAACCGAACCGCCCACCTTTGCCATTGCTAACAAAAGTCCTCCATGGCGTGCTGCCATGACAGAGGAATTCAAAGCCTTAATGAGAAACGGTACATGGACTTTAATACCACCGGTTCCTAATGCTAGTGTTGTTGATTGTAAGTGGGTATATAAGTTGAAACATGATGAAAATGGGAATATCAAACGTCACAAAGCTCGTTTAGTGGCGAAAGGTTTTAACTAACAGCCAGGAATTGATTATCATGAGACATTTAGTCCAGTGGTAAAATCCACCACGGTTCGTGTGGTTTTGTCGCTTGCCGTTACAAGGCAATGGTCTCTTCGCCAATTAGACGTACAAAACGCCTTCCTTCACGATGATCTCAAGGAAACTGTGTACTTACGAAAACCACAAGGTTTTATTGATCCACAAAATCCAAATCACGTGTGTCTGCTTCACAAGTCCCTATATGGCCTCAAACAAGCTCCGAGGGCCTGGTTCAGTCGCCTTTCACGGCTCCAAAACAGATACTTCGTTGTTTATTTATTCCCATAATGGTCACTTACTATATATGCTTGTTTATATGGATGGCATAATTCTCACCGGCAACAATTCCCGGCTCATTGACCACATTATTCACCGGCTAGGCACTACTTTTGCGATCCAAGACATGGGTCGGTTGTCATACTTTCTGGGCATTGAGGTACTTTTCAAAGGCAATGACTTGCTTCTATCACATAAGAAATACATTTCTGACATCATTCAGAAAGCGGGTCTCTCTCAGTCAAAACCGGTTGACTCACCTATGGTTCCTAACTCTGATTTGGCACTCGGGGATAGCCCTCTATTTGACGATCCAGTGAAATTTAGACGAAATGTTGGAGCTTTACAATACCTAACTCTTACCAGACCTGACATAACCTTTGCGGTCAACAAGGTTTGTCAATTTATGCACTCCCCTAAAGAAAATCATTGGTCTGCGGTTAAGAGAATTCTTCGGTATCTTCAAGGGACATCTCATCTTGGCTTACTGATTCAACAAAAATCAGCTTCTGTTATTCACGCTTATACTGATGCCCACAAACGGTCTCTCACAGCCTTCTCCGATGCAGATTGGGCGGGCTCCCTCGATGACCGTCGTTTCACGGGGGGATATGCCATCTACCTTGGGTCCAATCTTATTTCATGGCGTGCTCGTAAACAACGCACTGTCTCTCGGTTAGGCCCGTTGATTTTACCCGTACCCGGTTAACCCGACCCGAATAACCTTCACCCGAACCGATTAAACCCGTACCCGAATAACCCGTAACCGATTAACCCGAAAACCGTTTAAACCGATTGTTATTCGGGTCGGTTTTCGGTTAGACTTTCAAACATCAAAAACCCGAATAACCCGAACCGATTTACCCGAATAAACCGAACATTTATAAACATGGTTTATAAATTACAATCTTATTACTATATCACTAAATTAATAAATCATTATTACGGAATTGTTCTTACCTTTCTATTTACAAATTATAATCTTATTACTATGACCGAACATTTAGTTTTTCATGAAGTTGAAGAAACAATGATACCAACATAGGTTCGCATAATCTAATACTTATTCATTAATCTATTTCTTAATATTTTTTTATCTAGTATACCTTTGATTGATTATTGTTAGACTAGGACAAAACACTTGTTATTTGAAGCTTTAATCTCTTGAAAATATGCTTATTTTTGTTTCACATACGCCTTTATTTTATGTTTATAAACTTGATTCATTTATTTTTTTCAACAATGTGTCCCTACCCGAAACCCGACCCGATTAAACCGAAAACCGATTAACCCGAACCCGATCTACCCGAATGTTATTCGGATCGGTTATGGGATAAATTTACACACACGAAAAAACCGATTAACCCGAACCGATCTACCCGAAACCCGATTAAATTACCCGAACAACACCCCTACTCTCGGTCATCTAAAGAGTCCGAGTACACTGTTGCTGAGTTAACATGGCTTGAAGCACTTATAAAGGAGCTTCACGTGTCTATGACATTGGCACCTATCTTGTGGTGTGATAACCTAGGCGCCACTTATTTATTAGCCAATCCGGTATTTCATGCTCGCACAAAACACATGGAGATTGACTTTCATTTTGTCAGAGAAAGGGTCGCTCAGAAAAAGCTCTCAATACAGTTTATCAAGACAGATGATCAAATTGCAGATGTGTTTACAAAGCCTCTATCCTCACAACGATTTCTTCTACTTAGATCCAAGCTAAAGGTCGCTCCCTGGCCTTAGCTTGAGGGGGAATATTAGACCAAGATTGAGTTATTTATGTGAATGATTGTTTACTATTATTAGTTGTAATTGTCCTATATATAGGACTCCCTATTGTATTCTTTATTCATTCAATACAATATACAATACAAATCATATACATAATTATGCTCTTGCTAAAAACCACCATCACTCTGTTTGTTTTGAGATCAATCATATCTATAAATAAAGTAAATATAAGAAGAAAACTCAAATAAATCTCACAATTTAACTTCAAAAAGGTAATATCATAATTGGACGATGAGATGAATAAATACAATGAAAGATTATGTAAAAGCTTCTTGATCTATGTAAAATGCATTTAGTTTTGTTAAATTCAATTCCTCTTGAATGAGTTGATACATGATCATGAAAGGGTAACAAAGTGTTTGGTTTCGCGCAATCTGGAAATTTATGTTACATTTTTCTATAATTTACTCAAAAATAAATCTAACAAACCTGAACCTAAATGGCTAAAGTAGGATATACAAAATTTTATTCACAATTTCACAGATATATAAAAAATTATGATTAGAAATGCCAAAATCGACCCATTTGATGGGAATGTAATCCACTTAACCCATTTGTCTTTAGCAGATGGTCAAAATACTACAAACAATCTCACTTCACCATTTGTACGCATCATATTCACAAATAAGTTATTTTGATTTAAAATCATTAAAGGGAAAGAGAGAGATGCACCTTCATATTAACTCCTTTATTCGTATATGTTGATCATATTGGGGAAGGGATATAGGAGATGAGGGAACAGTAACGGCCTCTTTCACAGCATCTTTCTTTTAATTTTAGGCAACCCTCCTGATTCTTAAACCCAAAAGTGAAGGCAACAGCTCTTCTGGTAGATCCATCATGTTTGGGCATTTGTAAAATCTAAGATGTTGGGGATAGGACAATGTCTTCAGATTAGTTGAGGGAGGTGAGGTGTTGGAGCCCCTCTGAAACTGATTCCAATTTCTCAAATCCAAATATAGTAAGATCAGTAAGACTTGAAGGAAGAAGATCAGAAAATTGACCACTCCATCTTCACCACCATATAATTCTAGTCTCACAAGTGATGTTGGGAAGTTCTGTTTGAAATGGGCCTCTTCAACTTCCCTATAATTAATTCTTCCACTTTCCCAAGATGCTCCATAACACCTCTCCACACCACATCATTAAGCCCTGAAATACTTTCTATTTCGAGCTTGATGACTGTTGAAGCTACTTGAACCAGCTTTCTCAACACACCACTATCACAACCACCTATTTCTAGAACATTCAATGCTTCAACTGAGACTTCAACCAATATTCTATATGAAGCTCTTGCAGGCGTGGAAATACGGTTGACCATTTCTCACATTATGGCATATTTTTAAAACTTAGAATTTCAAGTAAAGGGAATGCAAGATTAGTCCCAGATAACTCCATACCCACAACTTTCACTCCAGATAAGCCTTCAATAAGCAACTCCTTAAGTGATGGTAGCTGCCCAAATGGCGGTAGAGTTGTACATATGTTACAATCACGTATAGACACATGCTTCAAATGAACAAACGAGGAATTCCCTACCCAATGTGGAAACTCTAATCCCTCATATGACCTAATTTTTAGCTGAATTAACTTATCATTACTAGGCTTCAGCTCATTTAGGACCTTCTTTTCAAGCACTTCGTCTCGTGAATCACCACTCCATACAACCTTTAACACACTAAACTTCTTTTGTGAGAAGTCCGTGTCCTGTGCATGTATGGCATCTTGCACATTCTCCAAACCCACAATGGAAATTTTCCCACATAGATCCTCTAAATCTTTAAGTTTGGCTATTTCAAACCAGCTTTCACCTCCGATGATGATCTTGGAGAGAGTTTGTAGGCTTTTCAGCTCACCAATCCCTATGGGCATCTTTGAAATCCCAGTACCACTGATGTCAAAATGCCGCAGGTTTTAAGTTGTAGAGACTACAAACATTTTCCGGTAAATGGGTGATTCGAGTTCGAGCTAGATTAAGATATCTCAAGTGCCTCAAAGTACCAATGGACTCTGGTACCTCACTTATTGCAAAATTACTCAAACGTAGAACTCTTAACAATGGTAACTCAGGAAGTACTTTAGCCAGGCTCTTATTTGATAAGTAGAAACATGTATAACTTGGCCGCACACGTTGCCAATAATGTTCTCAAACTCTTAGCTTTTTCAAATGTCTGGAACTTTTTGTAAGTTACATATTTCTCATGAACAAATGACATATGGTGGTACTTTTTCCATGCTTCTTCTCGGATACCGTTCTCCATCTCATTAGTAAACCTTAAAAAAAAACTCACCAGCAACTGATGTTGACAACTCATTCATCATGTCATGCATTACAAACAATGATTTGTTATCTGGTGCATGTTGAAAGAATGTCCTTGATAATAACTCGCCAAAGTATGTTTGGCCTAACCTTTCTTCTGTTGGATTGTTTGGAGTTAACTGGGTCAAAAACCCTTCTGCCATCCATAACTGAACAAGTCCGTCCTTGTCAAACAGGAAATCCTTGGGGAACAAGGAGCAGTATGCAAACAGCCGCTTGACAGGTGCAGAAAGATCAAGGTAGCTTAGTTCAAGGGCTGGGAGAATTCCACCTCCATCTTCTAACATCCATATCTCACTATTTAAAACTTCCTTCAAATACTCAACTTTATCTTCTTTTGACATCACTGATGTTGGGAAGTTCTAGTCCCCACACATGATGCTCCTATTTTTATTTTCAAACTTCCTCTGAATATTTTAATAAATTTGACTTTGTATTTTTCATTTTTGCGATGAACAAGTCCAAGACAGATCACTTCAAAGAAAATCAATAGAACTAATTAGTGGACCAGATAACCAAATAGTTATAATGATGTTGTTTTCTAATTTTATTTTTATTTTTAAGGGAACGTTCGATAGATAGGTGGGACCGGTTTAACCGGGAAACAAGGATAAGCCACTTGTAATCAAAGTAGGCGGATCTAGTAAACCCGGGTTGAACCGGAAACAGTTTTCATAGAGAGGAGAAATAGTACATCAAAACAGATAAACAAGAAAGAAAAGTGTTGGAAACATTTAATTACTAATAATGTCAAAAAAACAAAATATTGAATTCAGTTATTGTTTTGAACAGATCAGATCACCGCCCAAGGCGGTACCCACAGATGACACACAGTTTTATTTTCAAACTTCCTCCAAATATTTTAGTAAAACAACGGAGTGGAGAAGACTTGTTTAGACAAACAATTTATATTCATATCTATAAAACAAACAATTTCTTAAATGATAATATATTTTTTTACCTTTTGAGTGTATTATGTTTTTTTTTTAAAGGTAAATTTCTTAATCCTGTTAGGAGTGGGACTTGAACCCATGACCTCCTCTATCCTTGGTGTTCCTAACTCATTTATTGTGTGTAAGTCATAGGGATGAGCATATGGTACCGAGTACCAGTACCGCTACCGTACCGAACCGATAGATTCGGTATCGGTATCAGTAACCACTTTTTCATAAATTCGGTACCGGTACTGTACGAATACCGAAAAAGATGAACATTTTGTAACGAATACCGTTACCGTACCGAACCGATACCGTACTGATAAATTCGGCACCGGTACCGGTACCCACTTTTTCATAAATTCGGTATCGGTATTTTCATCCCTAGTAAGTCACACACCCCCAACAACTGATTTTTTTCTTCTTCTTATTTTAATCCTTTTCATATTTAAATAATAAAAATTGATAAACATAACATTACAACTACTACTAGACTCTTTTAATGCACGTGCATAAAATTTGTGCATCACGTAAAAGATATTGAATTTAAGTCTCACCTTCAATAAGAATTAAAAAAATTTACCTTTAAAAAAATATCACCCTTGAGGTGGCGGTGGAGGTGTCACTTGTCGGGTGTGGAGGCCTTGCCAGGTTAGCCGGTCCTAGCCTCCTGTACAGTGGGTCTATTGTGGGGGCCGTTAGAGCTTAGCTTTGTAACCCTTGTTTAATCTCTATAAATATGATGTCATGTACTTTTAATTTCTTGACCACCTGAATAATAAAGAAACCGATGCGGTTATTGTAAGCAATCAAATGACTCAAGAAACAAATGATTGTATTAAAATGATTTGAACCGAATAATTTGGCCAGGAAGCTTAAAGCTTACAAATTTTTTAATTAAAACAATCAAGTAAAGAACTAAACAACCATATACTTTTAATTTCTTGAGCACCTGAATAATAAAGAAACTGATGCGGTTATTAAAAGCAATCAAATGACTCAAGAAACAAATGATTGAATTCAAATGATTCGAACCGAATGATTCGGTCACGAAGCTTAAAGCTTACAAATTTTTTAATCAAAATAATCAACTAAAGAACTAAACAACCACAAAGATGACACTTGTCACATTTCTAGGTCTCCTCATTCTCATTTTCCCGGCTCTCTCTCATATTCATAATCAACTACACTATCTTAGCCAACTAAATTAATTATTTGTTTTAATTTTTATCTACACATTTTTTAATTTAAAATTGTGTTTATCATCAATTAATTTGTCCAATCATATTTTTATGAATTTTACAAATTGAAAACAATTTTATATCCAGCTAGGACTCAAATAAAAAACTTTTAATAATATATTTAATATTCACATTGTTCCATTTTGACAAGTGTATGTGTTAATAGATTACACTATATTTTATTAAAGCCGTGTAATACACGGTTTTATTCAACTCGTGTAATACACGGGTTTTAAAAACATAATTTTTTTTATTACTAAGTATATAACATTACATTTATTCAACTCGTGTAATACACGCGATTCTAACCTAGTTTATACTAAACAAAGAAAATATTAAACAAGGAAACAATGATGATAAAATAGGAATTTGAAATTTGAATAAATAATATTAAGATATCGTCTTGATCTCTTATCTCTTCCAAAACAAATGTGGCATTTCCACCAACTCCAACGATTCACAATTGAGCACGCATTCGGTGCGAGTTCTGATCTGGTTAGAACTCGACGCTCCTGCATAAGAAACCCTAGTTGCAGTTAGTGGACGTAGATCACACCGACTGAACCAAGTTGAAACTCTCGTGTCTTTACTGCTTTCATGTTTATCTATGGGTGTATTTAATCCCAACAACTTGATTACCTATCAGAGCTTGGCTCTTGATTACCACACACAAACCGCCAACCACCAGTCAGTCGCCACCCTAGTAATGCCTAGGGTTCCGCCGCTTCCCAGGAGCCGATTGTCGTCGCCACCAAAGGTGTTCTGCTGTTTTATCACCACCACAAGCCTTTGCCGTCGTGATTACTACCGCAAGCCTCTGCCCAGGAGCATCCTTCCACCTCGTCCCTTACCCGGAACTAGTGACGAATCTGCGAACATTCCAAAGTTATACTTTTAATTTCTTGAGCACCTGAATAATAAAGAAACTGATGCGGTTATTAAAAGCAATCAAATGACTCAAGAAACAAATGATTGTATTCAAATTATTCGAACCGAATGATTTGGTCACGAAGCTTAAAGCTTACAAAATTTTTAATCAAAATAATCAACTAAAGAACTAAACAACCATGTATCCATATCTATACTTCTATACTACATAATAAAGTAAAATAAGATGACACTTGTGATGGGAATGAGTTGTGAGAGGGAAGTGAGTTATAGGTTTTCTTAAAGGGCTAAAGTGTAATATGGGGGGTAGTATAAGTAATAGAGAATAAAGCATGTTAGAGGGAGGGAATTAAGTTGTTAGTTTGATAGGCTCCTGCATATGGTGCATGGAGAGAGGGCAGCCCTGGATCTAGGGGTGTTCTTCGGGTTTTTAACCGGGTTTCGGGTTATTCGGGTTTTTTGTTATAAGATTCCAACCCGTTTACCGACCCAAATAAGATTCGGGTTAATCAGTTTCGGGTTATTCGGTTTCGGGTTTATTCGGGTCGGGTTAATCGGTATTCGGGTTTTTAAGTACAAGTTGCAAAGCATACTTTACGATTTAACTTAACATTATATTTATCAAATAATAAACGCAAAATATCAAATAAAAACACTCTCAATATGATTTTTCATTCAAACTCATGCAATAAACACATATATTTACTAAAAAACACCAAATAAAATAAGCATAAAACCAAACCGTATCAACCAATTGTATAAATTAAAAAAAAGTCAAATCGAATCAACAAATATAATGTTCACTTTTCAAATTGCCACCTTAATATCCGCTCGTCCGTTTCCAGTCATATATTAAAAAAATTCAAATAAAATAAGCATTAAAAATGGTTACATGTATATTGAGTTAAGTTTATAAATAAATATTAAAATAATAAAAACAATTTTTTATTATTATTCGGGTTAACCCGATTAACATTTTTTTAACCCAATTACCAAACCGAATACTACCTTCGGGTACGGGTTCCATCTTAATCGGGTTCGGGTTGTTCGGGTTTCATCTTAATCGGGTTCGGGTTAATTCGGGTCGGGTTCGGTATTCGGGTTTCGGATAAAAAGGACACCCCTACGTGGATCTATCTTGTTATCTCTGTATTTCTTTCATTTGAGGTTTATTACATTGTATTCTGCTGTCAATTCTCTTGTTATCTTCTTCCCTGTATAATTGAATCATTCCAGATTTGCATCATTGGTCCGACCTGCCTTTTACCTGCTATTTTCTCTTTCAATTTCCATAGAAACACGTTCGATTGCTCGGATCGACGTTCAGGAAGGCCAGATTCAACAACTTCAATGTGATGTTGCTGAAATCAAATCGACTCTGAAAGCGTTTGAGGCGGATCGAGCGGAATCCAGGGAATTTCGTAAGGTTGTTCTCGCTTGGATGAAGAATCAGGAGACTACGAACGTTGATGTTTATCCCGGATCAGGTTTTTCTGCTCAATTGCAGGGTTTTAATTTCCAGATCTGACGAACCCTCACTTAGCCATGGCCGTTTGATGTCGCATAGCGCTAATGAGGTCATGTCGGTCGATTTACATGGGATGCTGGGCTCCAGTACAGGGGTAGGCCACGGTGAGGAGCAGGAAGTTATTGTGGGCCGGGACTCTCCATATTTGGGCCTGTTATGTGTGCAACCTCTTCCGGCCCGACTTGGCTCCACTAGGGTTGGCGCATCATTACTAGAGGGGAAGACCGGATCTAGGGATGACGTTTTGATCCCAGTGCCTCCATTTGCGTTTCCCTCTATTGATTTCAGGTTGCAATGGAATTCCATTTCAATTAAGGGCGTGCTCACCCAATCTGTTGGTCGACTCGGGGGTTTCGAGGATTTCCTAATCACTGTAATTCTGTTTCAGCAACCTTCACCGCTGGAAAAACAGCTTCCGATGGCATCGGTGGTGTCTATGTTCAAAATTGGCGATCGACGCCTTAGTTGGAAAGGCGGTACGGTACCTCCTGCTGACCAGGTTCTGTATATTGGCACGTTTGCCTCTGCTAGAATTTTCTTTCCTACAATACTACCGGGTATTCATTGGGGGTACAAGACGGCCAGTCCTGTTATTGGTTTAATTGTTGGATCCCGTCATTCGTGGGTGGTGCATGGGCAGGGTCGGCCACCAGACGACGCAACCGATCCCAGTCTTGAGGACAAGACTGTTTTGAGGGGGGAGTAATGATGAGAATGAGCTGTGAGAGGGAAGTGAGCTATAGGTATTCTTAAAGGGCTAAAGTGTAATATAAGGGGTAGTATAAGTAATAAAGAATAAGGCATGTTAGAGGGAGGGAATTAAGTTGTTAATTTGTTAGGCTCCTGCATATGGTGTATGGAGAGAGTGCATAGCCCTGGATCTATCTTGTTATCTCTGTATTCCTTTCATTTGAGGTACATTACATTGAATTCTGCTGTCAATTCTCTTGTTATCTTCTTCCCTGTATAACTGAATCATTCCAGATTTGTATCATTTCTAGGCCTCCTCATTCTCATTTTCTCACCTCTTTCTTCTATTAATAATCAACGACACTTGATATTGCAGGGATAGATGATGTTGATCTAAAAACCACAATTGGAACCACTGGACACTGAAAGATGTCAGGTTCATTCCAAATTTGAGGAGAAAGTTAATTTCAGTTGGATAGTTGGATGACCAAGGTCATGTCGTTCTCTTTGGGGATGGTTATTGGAAAGTTGGCTAATTTAGGTGTACTTGATTTATAAATTGGGTCAAAATGGGTTTTATGAATCCTGCAAATTTAAAACGGGTCTATATGAGTCAACATCACAAATATGACCCGAAGACATGTTTTTTTGTATCTTTGAGTTTGACAATCAATTACTGAGGCTATTCTTAAATCCTTGCTACTCAGATTGTATGTTGTTCAGTCTGATTGGAATTTCAGTGCATATAGATCAACTTACAAATGGAATTGCATCTAAAAGAAGTTTGTGAATGCATTGGCAGGAGTAAAGGTGGAAAGCATGGCTCACCCTGTGATGACATAGTGCAGAGCTTACACGTTGTGTTCAGGGGGCTTTGAAACGGACACTTGGGAAGTAATACATCCAAAATGTTGTCGAGCTTGAAAATTACTCATGAGCTGAGCTCGAGCTTAGGTGAGTCGGGGTCGGCTTGGTTCACCGCTAGGTGGGAAGCGAGATGTTTCTTTGTCTTTGGAAGTTGACAAAGATAGGTATGAAGGGCAAAAGGATGGTGGTGTGAAAGAGAATGCAAACGCTGTTGACAACCTAAAACTTCAATTGCAAGATAGTGAAGATGTTGAAGAAGATATATGTCATCCTTTTGAAGAACTTTGTTGATGCTTTGACCCAAGACAAGAGAACCTATACAGTAGCCTACCACAAATCACTAATAGGTATCCACAGAAAATACAATCTGCAATCTGACCCATTACCAACAGATTACAACCTTAGTCGACCCGTTTTTCTTTATACTTGAAGGTTGAAATCGCCACAACTACCATCAATGATGCACAGATCACTGATAAGCATCCACAGAAGAATCCAACGTCATAGCCTGCAATCAGTGAAAATAATTAAAAACCTTGTATCATAATCTGCAATCAGTCCATCATTTTATCTGTTTTATCTACCACATAATACACCAAATCGTCATCTTTTGTACATGTTGATAAACCCCCATTTAAGTAACAAAACATATGGATGTGACAAAAATCTTCCTATCGACTTGTGAGACTAAAAAAGAAAGCCATGGATATAATCATGGTCAGTTCACTCGGATCAACTTGCAAAACTAAAAAAGAAAGTGTATGGATTGAAAGAAAGTGTGAGATGACCAAAAAATATATACTTGGAACGCTGCAATTATGTCCATTCATTCAAAAAATCATTGAATAAACTGTCAAAAACAATGGCTTCAGAACTCAATTACACACAAAAAAAAGAGAGAGAATTGAATGATGATGATGAAACATATAAAACACAAGACCTGAGCATGGAATGAGTTCTTACATGGCAGATGTTACATGTTCCCTCTTTGGTCTCACTCCCAGTTTTCGGCTTGCATAATTTGTCTCATGCTAAAAACCCCAACTTCTCTGTCTTTTGAGATCAATCATGTCTAGAAATACAGTAAACATAAGAAGAAAATCCAAATAAATATCACAACTTAACTTCAAGATATAATTTGACGATTAGGCGAATAAATACATTGAAAGATTATGTAAAACCAAAACAGAAGAGTAAAACTTGGTTTTTATATCACACTAAAGGTTTTCTCACAGATTGATAACTTGTCAAATTAAAAAAAATCTAGAAGATCACACTAAAGGTTTTTATATCATTACAGTAATAAGACGAGGGATAAAAACTAAATAATATTGTATCGACTGAAAGAAAGTGTGAGATGACCAAAAGACATACTTGTAACGCTGCAATTGTGAGTCAACGAGTCACAAGGTGGGAAATATAACTCAATAAAATCTGTTCATCCAAAAAGTGCTTGAATTGATCGACTGTCAAAATAAATGTGTTGAGAACACAATTTACCAAATAAAAAAAGAGAGAATTGGACGATGAATCATATATAGTAAATCACAAATCAAGAAGAACATCTAAAGAAAGTGAATAGAATCATATAACTCAGGAAACAAATGTGGTGCTATCCAAATGGACTCTGTAATAACTCAATTTAATGTCAATAATCCAACACAAGAGTTGACATTTAAGTGTGGAATGAGTTCTTACATAGTAGACGTTACATGTTCCTTTTTTGGTGCCACTTCCGATTTCGGGGCTTTTGCATAATTTGGTTCTTGATCTGCATATAAAAAATGCATTTTTAGTACAATTTTCAAGAACCTTATTTGTAAGAGCGAGTAGATGATACTCTAAACCACAAATACAAACTCTTTTCTTTATTTTTAATTATCAAGAAAGATGTACAAGATTTTTATTCCCAATAATTTCACAAATATATAAAAATCAAGGTTAGTATTAGACAAATATATATACTATATTATATTAGAGGGATTAATGTGTAAATATGTTTCCTATTTATATCCTTGTAATCCTTTGTTATCATTCACAATAATACAATACAATTACGAAGATCAACTTGGTATCAGAGCCTTTCCCTAACCCTAACAGCCGCCACAATTTTTTTTCTGCCCCTCTCCCTTTTTCCGATCGCAACAGCAGGCAACAGCCTGCTCCCCTCTTTTTTTTTGCGATGGCCCTCCTTGCAGCTTTCTCTCACACCGAGAAGACTACCCACCATTCTCACAAGTTTGGATTCACCTTGTCTCCAACCAATTATGGCTATTGGAAGACTATGATACACCCGTTTCTTGTTACAAATAATCTATTTGCCTATGTTGATGGTACCATTCCATGTCCTTCACCAACCATACAACCAGCAGCAGCCTCTGACAAGGATGCCGCCCCTGCTGTTCAACCAAACCCTAATTTCTCTGCATGGGTATCCAATGATGCACATGTACGCATGTTGATTCTGAGACCTTCAAGCCACTTAAACCTTGTAATATGATTGTATTAGATTGTGATTGTGTGATTAGGGTTTACATAAAGAGGTGTTTATATAGAACACCATATTACAAGTCTAGTCCCTATACTATATCACTTAGTCTAATATTCCCCCGCAAACTAAGCTCGGGAGAGATTTAGGTTGAAAATATAAAAACATAAAACGTAAAAGATAGTGGGTCTTCGTCTTCCTGCCATGCTTCTGCCCGTCACTCGCACCGGTTTTTTTTTTTTTTTTTTTTAACTAAACCAAAATTAGGGTTCGTTCCTCACTGCTTCATCTTCCTGCCGCCACTACATCTCCGGTCGCCGGAGACGGTTTCTTCTTTTCCTTGTCAAGGGTTTGTTCCCCTCTTCTTCTCCCCCATGTGACACATTGGTCATAGTATGAGTGCAACCCTCGCAGATATGGAAGCTCATTAGCATTCGGAAAGCGTATTAGCTCTCACGAGGTGCAGGTCGCCGGGAAAACACGCACAAAGGTGCGCCGCCGTCGTATGGCGGAGCCGCTGTTGTATAGCGGCGGCGACGTCGTCTAAGGCAACGAACGCAGGTTGTATCTGCTAACCCTAGACGTGGGGAAGGGCGGCGGTTGTGTGTTGTGGCAGCAGCTGGTATGGAGACGCCGGAGATGGCAACGGTGGCCGGATCTGTATTTTTGTGGTGGCGGCGGCCAGAGTTAGGGTTTAGGGCGGCGCAACGTTGTCGCCGGTAGGGTTCCGGCGGCTCGCCAGTGTGGTTGTCGGTTGTGGTGTAGAACGGTGGTTAACGGCAGGGGGCGCCATCTAGGGTTCCGGCGGCTAGAGGCGGCGGCTAGGGTTCCGCCGCGTGGTGGTGAGGCTGACGGCAGTGGTGTTGGTGTGGTGGTGGTTAACGACGGCGGTAGAAAGAGTGGAAGAAGAAGACATCAACGGAGGTTTGTTGTGGTGGTGGGTAGGGCGGCGGTGGCGGCCGGCCGCCCCTCCGGAGGTGTTTTCCGGTGTTTGAGCTCTAGCTCTGATACCAACTTAAACCTTGTAATATGATTGTATTAGATTGTGATCGTGTGATTAGGGTTTACATAAAGAGGTGTTTATATAGAACACCATATTACAAGTCTAGTCCCTATACTATATCACTTAGTCTAATAAAGCCCTACAATAGCTCCTGTCTCAGATTGGAGTTCAAGCCAAGCAACAAACGCAGCCGTCCCAGGTTTTCTATACCTCTCGTGGACGTGGTCGTGGCTCCTCTTATCGTGGCCGTGGATACAACAATAATAGTGGCCGAGGTACCGGTGGATATAACTCTAACTCAGGCAACAATCGTCAATTTGGCTACAACAGTACCGGTGGAAACAATAATGGCGGCAATAGAGGTCAGTTTAATTGGGCATCTAATCAAAATACAGTTTATGGTACATGTAACAGGTGTGGAATTGGTCATATTCCATCTCAATGTCCTAACCGTGACCCAAACACTATCCGGTCAAGACAACCATCAGCAAACTATGCTGACTATCGCTCACAAGCATCAACTACATGGCTTCCAGACACTGGTGCTAACAGTCACGCTGCACCGGATCTCAGCAGTTTTGACAATTCAGAACCCTATTATGGTGAGGACTCACTTCATGTTGGCAACGGTAAAGGTTTACCTATATTACATATTGGTTCCACAAAGTTTCATTCCCCAAACAAAACCTTTTCCCTTTCTGATATACTTCATGTTCCAGATATAAAACGAAATCTTCTTTCTGTTCAAAAATTTTGCCATGATAATAAAGTGTTTTTTGAATTTCACTCTACCTTTTTTGCTGTGAAGGACACGTTTACACGCAATACCCTCCTCACGGATCCAAGTAGGGATGGACTCTACTCCATTTGTCTTCCGTCTCTTCGTCCGCTTCACAAAGTTGTTTTTTCAGCTGTTCGTGCATCTTCCAACACATGGCATCAAAGACTTGGGCATCCTCATCCAGAGCTTTTGAAGTTTATGTTATCTAGTTATTCTCTTCCTATTAGTGATAAAAGTTTGAGTACCTCTTGTAATTCTTGTCACATGGGGAAATCCTCAAAACTTCATTTGTTATCTTCAAATTTTAAAAGCCATCATGTTTTGGATTTACTTTTCTGTGATGTTTGGGGTCCAGCACCCGTTCAATCTTTTGATGGTCATAACTATTTTTTATTGTGTGTTGATCATTTTACTAGATATATGTGGCTCTTTCCATTAAAATACAAATCTGATGCTATGGTTGAACGACAATTTCAAACAAAGTTAAAATCCGTCCAAACCGATTGGGGTGGAGAATTCAGAAATCTCTCCCCCTTCTTCTCTTCTCTTGGCATCCTTCACCGTCTCTCTTGTCCTCACACCAGTGAGCAAAACGGTTTCGTGGAAAGACGCCACCGCCATGTTGTGGAAACGGGCCTTACCCTCTTGGCTCAATCAGGTGCCCCAATGAAATTTTGGCACTTTGCCTTTGACACAGCGGTCTATCTAATAAACCGAATGCTCTCTCGTACTGCTTCCAAAACATCCCCGTTTGAACACCTTCTTAAGGCCAAACCAGACTTCTCCTTCTTGCGTGTCTTTGGTTGTCAATGCTATCCTCACCTACGTCCTTACAACAAACACAAAATGGATTTTCGTTCCTTGCCTTGTGTCTTTCTTGGGTACAGTCCTTCCCATCATGGCTATCGTTGTCTTGACCCCACCACTAATCGTCTCTACATCGCCCGTCATGTTCGTTTTAACGAGCAACTCTTTCCGTTCACTTCTCCTCCTCCTACATCTTCTACACCCTCACAAACTTCTCCCTCTCCCTATGTCTCATCTTTCCCTATTCCAGCCCTATTCAATCCTGAAACACCAACAACCCAAACCACCAATAACCCAAACCACCCAGACACAACTCAAACCGCATCACCACTCTCTCCCCAACAACCTCCTCCCTCCGAACAGCCCACAAATGCACCATCCAGCCCTCCCGACCAGCCTACAACCACAACTCAGTCCACCTCTCCCCTTCGAACATACACCCGGCGGCCCAAACAGTCCGCCACAACCCAGCCCTCAATCACCGATCCAATTAATCCTCCCACTCGCACCCGGCCAGCTAATCTTCGCCAAAATCCCAAACAAAACAAATCCTACACCCACTCCTCCTACATTGCCACCACCCAAACTGAACCCACTACCTTTGCTATTGCCAATCAGAGTCCTCAGTGGCAAAAAGCCATGGTTGATGAATATCAAGCCTTAATGAGAAACGGTACATGGACATTGGTACCACCTATCTCTAATGCTAATGTGGTTGATTGTAAATGGGTATACAGGCTTAAACGGGATCAACATGGTGCTATCACTCGGTACAAGGCCTGTCTCGTGGCCAAAGGTTTTAAACAACAAGCTGGTGTTGATTATCATGAAACCTTCAGTCCAGTTGTCAAAGCCACAACGATTCGTGTGGTTCTCTCTTTGGCAGTTGCAAGAAATTGGTCTTTACGACAACTTGATGTTCAAAATGCTTTCTTGCATGGTGACCTACATGAGACAGTTTATTTGCGCCAGCCTCCTGGATTTGTTGATCCAACTAAGCCAAATCATTTGTCGCTTGCACAAATCTCTGTATGGCCTGAAACAGGCACCAAGGGCTTGGTTCCAACGCTTGTCTGGAGCTCTTCACAAATTGGGCTTTAAAGGATCAAAAACCGATCCTTCCCTCTTTATTTACTCGTCTGCAGGCACTCTTCTATACATGCTTGTATATGTTGATGACATAATTTTGACAGGGAACAGTTCAATAGCCATTGATAGCATCGTCAAGAATCTGAGTAACACATTTGCAGTACAAGATATGGGTACCTTGTCTTATTTTTTGGGTATTGAAGTCATTTCCAACTGTTAAACAAGGCTGGTCTATCTCAATCCAAACCGGTTCACTCACCTTCCTCCACTTCAGCAAACCTGTCCCTTGGTGACAGTCCGCCTTTTGACAATCCAGTAAAATATCGGCAGGTTGTGGGGGCTTTGCAGTATCTTACTCTTACACGGCCTGACATAACTTTTGCAGTCAACAAAGTCTGTCAGTTTATGCAATCACCTACCGAAAATCACTGGGCTGCAGCGAAAAGAATCCTTAGATATCTACAGGGAACCTTGACTCATGGACTTCTAATTCAACAGGAATCTGGATCCACTTTACATGCCTATACAGATGCTTATCATCGGTCTCTTACAGGTTTCTCTGATGCAGATTGGGCCGGTTGTCCTGATGACCGCCGATCCACCGGGGGCTTTGCAATCTATCTCGGCTCCAATCTTGTCTCTTGGTCAGCTAAGAAACAAAGAACTGTCTCTCGGTCATCAACTGAATCTGAATACAAAGCACTAGCAGATACTGTTGCTGAACTCACTTGGCTTGAAGCCCTCTTAAGTGAACTTCACGTTCCTGTCAAATCTGCTCCTATCTTATGGTGTGACAACTTAGGAGCTACATACTTATCAGCAAATCCTATCTTCCATGCTCGTACAAAGCATGTAGAGGTTGATTTTCATTTTGTCAGAGAAAAGGTTGCTCAAAAGAAACTCTCCGTCCAATTCATATCTACACATGATCAGATAGCCAATATCTTTACCAAGCCTCTACCTTCAGAAAGATTTGTGACTCTACGGGACAAGCTACAGCTCGTTTCCCGGCCTTAGCTTGAGGGGGAATATTAGACAAATATATATACTTTATTATATTAGAGGGATTAATGTGTAAATATGTTTCCTATTTATATCCTTGTAATCCTTTGTTATCATTCACAATAATACAATACAATTACCAAGATCAACTGTTAGAAATGCCGAAATCGTTACCAAAGGGCATTTAGCCTGATGGTATCTTGGTGTGTTAAATGGTGCCCCCTTCTCTAGAAGTTGAGGGTTCGAGTCCTGTTGTGGACTGTGGAGTATGAGGAGTAGATTAGATGGATGTGTGAATTTTTCTTATTAAAAAAAGAGCCAAAATCGACATTAGATATTAGGTTGTAATGGATTTACAACTAGAGTATATTCATCAGACAATACAATATATTAATTGGCATTATCATATCTTTACAATCACTATTCAAGTGATTCATGATTTCTGCATATTCATAGTGTTTGTTCTTGCTAAACTGTTTTCATCATCATATTCACAAACACACACAAAAAAATGATTAGTAAGCATGTACATATTAACAACCAGAATTTTATACTAGAAGGTTGAAATCGCCACAACTACCATTAATAATACACATATCACTAATTGGTATCCACAAAAAAGAATCCAACACAATAATCTGCAATGAGTGAACATAATCAAAAACCTTGTATCCTAATCTGCAATCAGTCCTTCATTCTATTACTCGATGTTTCATCCACCACATAATACACCAAATGGTCATCTTTTGCTCATGCTAAATGGTTTAAAAAGAAAGATAAAAGATCAACTTGTGTAATTTAAACAGAAAGATAAAGGATCATACTAAATGGTTTCATATTGTTATCGTAATAAAACAAATAGGCGACAAGAAGTAAATAATACTGTACAGATAGAAAGAAAGATTGAGATGACCAAAAGACATTAGTTCTTACATGGCAGATGTTACATTTTCCCTTTTTAGTGCCACTTCAGAATTTTGGGGCTTGCATAATTTTTCTCTGGCTAAAAACCACCATCACTCTCTCTGTTTTGAGATCAATCATATCTATAAATAAAGTAAATATAAGAAGAAAACCCAAATAAATCTCATAATTTAACTTCAAAAAAGTAATATTATAATTGGATTATGTAAAAGCAAAACAGAGGAGTAAAATTCAATTCTTGGTCTGCACATAAAAAATGCATTTAGTTTTGTTAAATTCAATTCCTCTTCAATAAGGTGATATATGATCATGAAAAGGTAACAAAGTGTTTGGTTTTGTGCGATAGGAAACCTGAAATTTTATGTTATGTATTTCTAATATTTACTCGTAACAAACTCTTATAAACTTGAACCTAAGAAAGGATATACAAAATTTTATTCCCAACTATTTCACAAATATGTAAAAAAATTATGATTAGAAATGCGAAAATGGACCCATTTGATGGGAATGCAATCCACTTAAACCATTTGACTTTAACAGGTGGTCAGAATACTACAAACAATCTCAGTTCACCATTTGTTGGCATCAATTCACACAGACAAAAAGACTAGAAGAATTAAATTGTTTGTTTGAAAGAAAGAAAGCAAAATAAATCAGTAATATCATTAAAGGGAGAGAGAGACACCTTCATATTAACTCTATGATTCATATATGCTGATATAGGGGATATAGGAGATGAGGGGCCAGTAACGGCCTCTTTTACTGCATCTTTCTTTCAGTTTTGGGCAACCATCGAAGATAAATAAACCCAAAAGCGAAGGCAATAACTCTTCTGGTAGATACATCATGGTTGGGCATAGCCAAAAAGAGAGATGTTGGAGGTGTTGGGGATAGGACAATTTCTTCAGATTAGGGCAATGGGAGAAATTAAGCTCTTGGAGGGAGGTGAGGTGTTGAAGCCCCTCTGAAACTGATTCCAATTTCTCAAACTTAGTTAGGAAGAGATAAGTAAGAGATGAAGGAAGAAAATGAGAAAATTGATGACAACTTCTCACTCCATCTTCACCACCGTATAAATGTAGTCTCACTAGTGATATTGGGAAATTCTGTTTGCCCCACTTTGAAATGGGCTTCTTCAACATCCCTATTTTTAAGAGTTGCAAATTGGGAGGCCAAACCCCACGAGGGAAACAAGCATCCATACTTGAACAATTTCTTATTTCCAGTTTTTTTAACAAGGTTAAATTGGCCAACTCATTGTCAGGAAATGACTCCAGACTTCCACAGCCAGTTATTCTCAATTCAATGAGGTGAACCAAGTAATTCAGATTAATGATTGATTTCAGATTTCGCCAACCATCTATAGATACATATTCAAGCATTGGAATGGTGCTTCTGTTGTTGTTGATCATTTGTCCTCCCCACTCCCTTTCCAATAGTTTCTTACAATTCTTAAATTCAAATGACTTGAGCTTTTGCCCTCTTGTTGGTAATGAGATTGTTGTAATCGAACTACAAGAATAGACTCCCAATGTCTCAATGCTATCTGGCCAACTGCAACGCTCCATATTATTACACAAATGTACAGTCAACATCCTAAAAGATGTTAGGAGATTGCTCAAACAATTATCATCCTCCTCCTCTCCTAAACTCTACAAATTATCACAACAAGACACGTCCAAGTTCCTTAACTTCACAAGAAACTTACTTGCAATTGCTTTGGACTCCCACAAGTATCTTATTTCATTACAATTCATGATTCTTAAATCTTCAAGTGCCCCAAGATACTCCATAACACCTCTCCACACCACATCATTTAGACCTAAGATACATTTAATTTCCAACTTGTTGACTGATGAAGCTATTTCAACCAGCCCACTCAAGACACCACTATCACAACTACCTATTTCTAGAACATTCAATGGAGGTAATGTTTCAAGTGAGACTTCAACCAAATTACCACAATATTCAATATGAAGCTCTTGCAGGCATGGAAACACAACCCCACTATTGGTTGACCATTTCTCCCACCGTGACATATGTTTAAAACTAAGAATTTCAAGTGAATGGAATGCAAGACTAGTCCCAAATAACTCCATACCCACAACTTTCACCCCATATAAGTCTTCAATAAACAACTCCTTAAGGGATAGTAGCTCCCCAAGTGGCGGTAGAGATGTACAGTTTGAACAACCATGTATTGACACATGCTTCAATAGATGAAACAAGGGATCCCCTACCCAAATTGGAAACTCTAATCCTCCATATGACCCAATTTCGAGTTGTATTAACTTATCGTTACAAGGCTTCAACTCATTCAAGACCTCCTTTTCAAGCACTTCGTTTCGTGAAACATATGACATATCACTCCATACAAGCTCTAACTCACTAAGCTCCTTATGTGAGAAGTTCGCCTCCCGTGCATGTATGGCATCTTGCACTTTATCCAAACCCACAATGGAAATTTTCCCCCATAGATTCTCTAAATTTTTAAGTTTGGCTATTTCAAACCCGCTTTCACCACTGATGATGATCTTGGAGAGAGTTTGAAGGTTTTTTAACTCACTAATCCCCAATGGCATCTTTTTCAAAAGCGGAGTATCCCTAATGTCAAAATGTCGTAGGTTTTTATGCTTTAAAAAGTTGTTTGGCAACTTATCTAAACAATAACAACCGGATACGATCAATGTCTGTAGGTTGTAGAGACTGCAAACATTTTCCGGTAAATGGCTGATTTTAGTTCGAGATAGATTAAGATACCTCAAGTGCCTCAAAATACCAATGGACTCTGGTACCTCACTTATTGCAAAATTACTCAAACGTAGAACCCTTAACAATGGTAACTTAGGAAGTACTTCAGCCAGAATCTTATTCGATAAGTAGAAACATGTCCACCTTGGTAGCACCCCAACAAACGTTGCCAAGAATGTTCTCAAACTCGTAGCGTTTTCAAATGTCTTGAACTTCTTGTTAGTTACATATGTCTCACTAACAAATGACATATGGCGGTACTTTTTCCATGTTTTTTCCGGGATACCATTCTCCATCTCATTGTCAAACCTTAAAAAAAACTCACTAGCAACGGATGTGGCCAAGTCTATCATCATGTCATGCATCACAAACAATGATTTGTTATCAGGTGCATGCTGAAAAAATGATCTTGACAACAACTCGTCAAAGTATGTGCGACCCAACCTTTCTTCTGTTGGATTGTTTGGAGTTAAATGGGTCAAAAACCCTTCTGCCATCCATAACTGAACCAGTTCCTCTTTGTCAAACACAAAGTCCTTAGGAAACAAGGAACAATATGCAAATAGCCGCTTCAAACATGCAGAAAGATCATGGTAGCTTAGCCTAAGCGCCGGCATAATTCCACCTCCATCTTGTAACCTCCATAGCTCACAGTTTACTACTTTCTTCCAATGCTCTTCTTCATTTTTTTTCCTCCTCAACAGCCTCCCAAGTGCTACCAAAGCCAAAGGCAATCCATCACATTTTTTTACAATAGCTTCACCGTGTGGTTTGAGTGACAAATGGGAATCAAAGGTATTTACACCTAATGCATGTTGAGCAATTAAAGACAAAGAATAGTTGTGTGAGAGGCTCTGCAGTTGGTTTAGATGATCGCGACCCAAGCTTTTGATCAATTGCTCCCAGTGTTGTAAAAATCGCTAGGCCCTAGTCGGGCGGTGGGGTAGGGCCTAGGCCTAGGCGGGATTAATCGGATTGGAATTTTTATATGTAATTTTCAGTTTTTTATATATATACACACAATTTTATATGTAATTTTTATAAAAATGTTCATTTTTAAACCACACCAAAGGTTTTTGCCTGAATTTGGCCGGAAATTTCAAGTTTTCGCCGGAAATTTCATGTTTTTGCCGGAAATTTCAGGTTTTCGCCGGAATTTGGCCGGAAATTTCAGGTTTTCGCCGGAATCTGGCCGACTAGACCCGATTTGGGCCGAATAGGACCGACTAGGACCGCCCAGCGATTAATGAAGCGACTTGGCCAAAATTACAAGTCACTGCCCCGCCTAGCGACTAATCGGCGCCTAGGCGCGATTTTTACAACCATGATTGCTCCTTTCGTGTTGTTATGATGATTTTACTTCCCGGAGCACATGCATCAAATGGGCTCGCCAGGATTTCCCAGTCCTCATAACGTTCACTCCATACATCATCTAATACTAATAGAAATCTTTTATCCAGTAGGTGTTTTTTAAGATCTACTTGAAGCAGATTTAGATCGTCATGTTTTGGGTATTCATGTGTCACAGATAGTTAATCTTGGTAATTGTATTGTATTATTGTATGTAATAAGAATGATTACAAGGAGTATAAATAGAGAACATAATTACACTCTAATCCCTCTAATATAATAATATGTATTTATCTATCTAATATTCCCCCTCAAGCTAAGGCCGGGAAACGAGTTGTAGCTTGTCTCGTAAAGTTGCAAATCTCTCTGAAGGTAGTGGCTTTGTAAAAACATCAGCAATCTGGTCATTTGTAGATATGAATTGAACCGAAAGTTTCCCTTGTGCAACGTTTTCTCTGACAAAGTGAAAATCGATCTCCACATGCTTTGTGCGAGCATGGAAAATAGGATTTGCTGATAAGTATGTGGCTCCTAAGTTGTCACACCATAAGATAGGAGCAGACTGCACTGGGACGTGAAGTTCACGTAGAAGGGCTTCAAGCCAAGTAAGTTCGGCAACAGTATCGGCTAGTGCTTTGTATTCAGATTCAGTTGATGACCGAGAGACAGTGCGTTGTTTCCTAGCTGACCAGGAGACAAGATTTGACCCGAGATAGATGGCATAACCCCCGGTGGATCGACGGTCATCAGGACAACCTGCCCAATCCGCATCAAAGAACGCAGTGAGAGACCGAAAATGAGCATCTGTATAGGCATGTAGTGTGGAGCCAGAAGCCCGTTGAAATAGAAGACCATGATGCGAGGTACCTTGCAGATATCTGAGTATTCTTTTAACAGCGGACCAGTGATTCTCTGTAGGTGAGTGCATAAATTGACAAACTTTGTTGACTGCAAAGGTTATGTCAGGTCTAGTCAAGGTGAGATACTGAAGAGCCCCTACAACCTGTCGATATCGCACCGAATTTTCAAAAAGTGGACTGTCACCAAGGGCCAGAGTAGCCGAGGTGGAGCAAGGCGATGGAACCGGTTTTGATTGCGAAAGGCCAGCCTTGGTTAAAAGCTCCATAATGTACTTCTTCTGAGAGAGAATCAAATCAGACCCTTTGGAAGTAACCTCAATACCCAGAAAATAAGATAGAGTGCCTATGTCTTGCACTGCAAAGGTGTTACTCAGATTTTTTACTATGCCGTCAATAGCTGCCTGACTGTTGCCTGTCAAAATAATGTCGTCAACATATACAAGCATGTATAAAAGAGTTCCAGCAGACGAGTAGATAAAGAGTGACGGGTCAGTTTTGGATCCTTTGAAGCCCAATCTGTGAAGAACTCCAGATAAGCGTTGAAACCACGCTCTAGGGCCTGTTTTAAACCATACAGTGATTTGTGCAATAGACATAGATGGTTTGGTTTGGCGGGATCAACAAATACCGGTGGTTGGCGCAAATAAACCGTTTCCTGTAGGTCACCATGCAGGAAAGCATTCTGAACATCCAGTTGTCGTAAGGACCAACCTCGTGCAACTGCCAAGGAAAGAACCACACGGATTGTTTTCACAACGGGACTGAAGGTTTCATGATAATCAACACCAGCTTGTTGCTTGAAACCTTTGGCAACTAACCGTGCCTTGTAACGTTTGATTGTACCGTGTTGATCCCTTTTAAGCTTGTATACCCATTTGCAATCAACTACATTAGCGTTAGAGACAGGAGGAACTAATGTCCATGTACCGTTTCTCAATAAAGCCTTGTATTCCTCAGCCATGGCATCTCGCCACTGAGGACTTTTGTTGGCAACAGTAAAGGTGGAGGGTTCGGTCTGGGTGGTGTCGGTAGTGGCAGTGAAGGCAGATGGATTGTAGGGGTTTGTTGGTTTGGGATGTGGACGGAGGTTTGCTGGGCGGGTGAGGCTGGGTGGTCTGGGATGTGGAGGGAGGTTGGTTGGGCTGAGGTGGGGTAGGTTGTTTGGAGCGTCGACTGTATGTTCTAAGAGGTGATGAGGGCTGATTAGGGGGTAAAGGCTGGTCGATAGGACTATTTGGTGTGGGTGCGGGTTGTTGAGGATGGGCCGGTGTGGTGGTGTGGTGTGGGCCGAGACCTGGAGAGTGAGATGGGGTAGTAGCAGGTTGTGAGTTTGGCTCGGTATTGGAAGGAACAGGGGTAGGGAAGGATGAGACATATGGAGAAAGTTGGGAAGGTGTAGGTGTTGTGGGAGGAGGTGTGGTGAATGGGAAGCATTGTTCATTAAAACGAACATGACGAGCTATGTAGATATGATCGGTTGTGGGATCAAGACAACGATAACCATGGTGTGAGGGACTGTACCCAAGGAAAACACATGGTAAGGAGCGAAAAGCCATTTTGTGATTGTTGTAAGGACGTAGGTGTGGATAGCAATGGCACCTAAAAACACGCAAAAAGGAAAGGTCTGGTTTGAGTTTAAGTAGGTGTTCAAATGGGGAGGTTTTAGATGCAGTGCGAGAAGGCATTCGATTTATGAGATAAACTGCTGTGTCAAACGCATAGTGCCAGAATTTCATGGGGACTCCTGATTGAGCGAGAAGAGTAAGACCTGTTTCCACAACATGACGGTGGCGTCTCTCAACAAATCCATTCTGCTCACTGGTGTGAGGGCATGAGAGACGATAAATGATGCCAAGAGAAGAAAAGAAAGGGGGGAGAGGTCGAATTTCGCCACCCCAATCTGTTTGGACAGATTTTAGCTTTGTTTGAAACTGGGGTTCTACCATGACATGAAAATTTTTAAATGTGGCAGAAACATCAGATTTATGTTTTAACGGGAAAAACCACATATATCTAGTAAAATGATCAACACAAAGTAAAAAATAGTTGTGACCATTAAAAGACTGGACAGGTGCTGGACCCTAAACATCACAGAAAATTAAATCCAAAACATTATTGCTCTTAAAATTCGAAGATAACAAATGAAGTTTTGAGGATTTCCCCATGTGACAAGAATTACAAGAGGTACTCAAACTTTTATTTTGAACAGGAAGTGAATAAATAGATAACATGGACATCAAAAGCTCTGGATGGGGATGCCCTAGTCTTTGATGCCATGTGTCGGAAGATGCACGAACAGCGGAGAAAGCAACTTTGTGAAGAGGACGAAGAGACGGAAGACGGATGGAGTAGAGCCCGTTTTCACTTGGACCCGTGAGGAGGGTAGTACGCGTACACGTATCCTTCACAACAAAAAAAGATGAATGAAATTCAAAAAACACGTTATTGTCATGACAAAATTTCTGAACTGAAAGAAGGTTTTTTTTAATTTCTGGAACATGTAATATGTCAAAAAGGGAAAAGGTTTTGTTCGGGGAGTGAAACTTTGTGGAACCAATATGTAAAATAGGTAAACCCATACCATTACCAACATGAAGTGTATCCTCACCATTGTAGGGTTCTGAGTTATCAAAGCTGTTGAGATCCGGTGCAACATGACTGTTAGAACCAGTGTCCGAAGCCAAGTAGTTGAAGCTTGTGAGCGGTAATCAGCATAGTTCTCTGATGGTTGTCTTGAGCGGAGGGTGTTCGGGTCTCGGTTTAGACACTGAGATGGTATATGGCCAATCCCACACCTGTTACAAGTGCCAAAAATTGTATTTTGAATTGAAGCCCAATTAAACTGACCTCGATTACCGCCCATGGTGTGACCAGCATTGTTGTTGTATCCAGAGTTACGGTTGTTGTTATGATTGTTACCGTAACCGCGTCCACCACCATTATTGTATCCTCGGCCACGAGAGTAGGATCCACGACCACGTCCACGAGAACTATAGAAGGCCTGTGATTGCTGCGTTTGTGGCTGAATTTGAACACCAAGCTGAGACATAAGCTGTTGAAGGGCATGAAGTGTCTCAGTGGGTGGTTGATTAACAGCAGCAGGAGCGGACGGCTGGCCAGTGGTGGCGGTGAACGCTTGTGCTGATACGGAGTCGGGTTTCTTCACCATATAGTCATGGTCAGAGAGAAGACCATGAAGTTCTGCAAAAGCGGTGGGGAATTGGCGAGCAATCAGATTGGATTTCAAGCTGTTGTATTCATCAGGAAGACCAGACATCACGAACATAACCAGATCTTTTTCTTTAACAGGTTCACCAATATTTGCCAAAGCATCAGCATAGCCCTGTGCCCTTGCAAGATAGGCAGAGGGTGTTTCATCATCTTTTATCTGTAGCTTTAGTAATTTTGTCTTGAGGGTGTATTCCCGGGAAGACGTTTGAGGTGCAAAGGCACGCTCTAAAGACAGCCATAACTCACGAGAAGTGGTACCTTGGACATGCTGGAAGGCGCTTTCTGAGATGGTGGACATAATCAACATGCGTATATGAACATCATTAGATACCCATATAGAGTAATTAGGGTTTGGTTGTGTAACTGGCTCAGCATCTTTGGCAGAAGATGTCGCTGATTGTATAGTGGTTAGTGGACAAGGAATAGTTCCATCGATATAACCAAAGAGATTATTGGTTATAAAAAAAGGTTGAAGCATGGTTTTCCAATAACCATAGATGGTTTGAGAGAGGGTAAAACCGAACTTGTGAGAGTTGTGATTTGTTTTCTCAGTTGTGGAGAAGGATGCAAGTAACGCCATGAGAGGAGAAAAAAAAAAGAACTGTAGCGGCGGCACTGTAGCACGGTACTGTAGCGGCGGCGGTACTGTAGCGGCGGCGGCACTGTAGCGGCGGCGGCAGTAAATTTTTAGGGTTGGATCAACGCTCTGATACCAAGTTAATCTTGGTAATTGTATTGTATTATTGTATGTAATAAGAATGATTACAAGGAGTATAAATAGAGAACATAATTACACTCTAATCCCTCTAATATAATAATATGTATTTATCTATCTAATACATATTGATAGATAACTTTGGTTATACGAAGGCTATCAAAGTCATCTGAAACACAAACCCACGCCTTGAGTCCAAAGTGATCCTTGACTTTCTTTTCGTTGTACACAAGTTTAGCTAGAGTAGTTTTACCAACCCCACCCATACCAACTATGGGAACAATGCCATAGTTTTGGTCACATGATTCAACCCCCAATAACTTGAGGACTAGTGCATCTTTCTCCCCTTGCCGTCCAACAATACTAGATGCATCGACACCGGAGTTTTGATATTTTCTATTTACATCTTTTGACCTAGTTTCCTCTTTCTCACTCAAAAGACCAGTAGGTCTCTTACTTAGTTGATCTTGTAATTTGGTGGAGATGTTATCTAACTCAGCAAGCATCTTAGTACTCCGTGAGAAATTAGTGCAACAAGTTGGGATTAAGTTTCTTACCTTGCTGGTGGGGGCTTCTGAGTCATGGGTGAAGTCACGATGCATAACGTCTGTTGCCAAATCATCGAGCACGTCATCGATGTCATAAGCCAAATGTTGGAGATCATTCAGCCATCGTTTAACGGACTGATCGGTTATCTCCTTTCGAGAAGCATCAGCAAGCACATCTTGGATCTCTAGTAGAGATCCCTCCAGTTTGTCGATCTCAGCATCAATTCCCTTGTAGCGAGCAATGCTTTTCAAAGCTGTGGAGGCCAGCTTCTCAAAGAGCACATCGAGGAAAGCAGAAAGCACGATTTCAGCCATTGATTTTGTTAAGATTGTAGATGAATCGAGGAAGGCAGAAACCACGTACGTTTCAACTGTTGTTTTGCATCAGATCACCGTCCAGGGCGGAACCTACCCAGACCCTGCCTCTGAATATTTTAATAAATTTATGGACTTCTTTTCAACTCACCTTCCTCTCAATATTTTAAGGCTTTTTCTAACCACACACGGAATATTGCTAATTGGACCCGTCGCCGATCTATACGCCCTCGTATAGGGCAATACGAGGGCGTATAGAATTCAGTCACTGCCAACAGAATGCCACGTGTCATTCTCTGTCTGGCGGCTGGTCCAATACGTGGCGTATTGACCTATACGCAGCGTATGAGGCACGGGTTATATTTTTGCTTCAAAAGTTAGAAGATTTGGAGTTTATGAATCCTATACGTGGCGTATTGACCTATACGCCACGTATAGGTATTTTTTATTTAATTATATTTTTTTATTTATTTATATTTTGTTTATTTTTATTTTAATTTATATAAACATTTGTATATTTTATTTTTTTTAAACATTTGTTAAATTTTTAAAGTATAACCAAGCAAAATATTAAACATTACAAACCAAACAAAATATTAAACATTACAATCAAACAAAATATTAAACATTACAACCAAACATAATATTAAACATTACAACCAAACAAATAAACTAAACATTATATACATTACATCAAAAAATTAAATATATACATCAAAATGTTTTACATACATAACAACGAAAGAAACAAAATACAAATAAAAGAACTAAATCTAACCGTCTCCGCCGTCACCCTGACCGGCTCCGGCGTCACCCTGACCCGCCCCGCCCTCACCCTGAACGGGGTCGTCCGGATAATGACGTGGCGGTGGTAGTGGGGGTGGCTCGATGCCGGCGGCTCGTGACTGATTCACGAGCTGTCCAACCGCCCACATCATCAGGTCCTCCATGCGATCGAGTTGACGACCCTGTCGTCGTGAGTCGGCAACAAGGCCATCAAGCACTGCCTGGGTAGCCCTATCCAGCCTAACAGACCGACGTACGTGTCGGGGATGCTGTGGCGGATGCTCGTGGACCTGCTCGACGTGTGGCGGCTCGTCCTCAATCGCTATACCCTGTAGCGGCTGAGGCATATGCGGGTCCCCCTGTCCAGGCATCTGCGGCAACGGCACCGGGACCCAAACCTGGTCCTGGACGGCCCCTACGAACCGAAGGCCCTGCGGGAATCGGTGCGTGATGCGCATGCCGCTCGCCGTGCGACGGTCTAATCGGACAGGGGGAATGGCCGGTAACATCGCAGGCTCATGCTGGTCAAATGGTAAGACCGACCGCATGATATGTGTGATGAAAGCACCGCCATATAAAAGTCCGCGCTTCTGTCGCATATAGGCAGAAGCAAAATAAAGCGCCATGCTAGTGGACAGGTCGCACCGCCTCCCAGTAAGCAGGCAGAAAAGGAAGAAAAGATCTCTATCAGTGCACCACTCACGGCTTTTCAGACGCGGTGCGATCGACGTCGAAATAAGCCGGTGCAGATATCTATACAAAGGGTCTCTAATACCCGAGACCCTCCCCTTGGTACCCAACCAAGGACTATCTGAAATCAAGCCCCAAAAAACAAGGAGTTCCTCTTTGTCCACCTCTGTCACCGCCTCGGTGAAAAGCGGCGTCACCGTCTCAGGCTCGTAGTATAAGCCCGTCGTGACGGCCCACTGACTGAGGGTCTGACGGTAAACGACCCCAAAAATAGAAAAAGAAATACGATCCGGGTCAATATCCGGCGCCTCTCCGGGTAGAGGCTGCAGCCCAGTCTCTGAGTAGATGAACGTCGAAAGAAACTCGACGACCAGCTCTCGGTATGTCTCCGCAAAAGAAAGGTCAAAAAGACGCGACCATGGCGTGTCCTCGCCGATGATGGCCCTGGCTCGCTCGGCCTCTTGCACCTCCTCGAGGAGGGCCCAATCCACCGCCGTACCTGGACCCATCTGCACCTCCCGGAGCTTCTGGCAATGGGAAAAAGCCTCCGTATCGGGCGGAAAATCCAGAAATGGGTAGTGCGCAAGATCGTCTAGCTGATCCATCTCAATATCATTATGATCCGCCATATCTGATAATAATTAATTGTTTTTAATTTTTTAATTTAAATAATAATATAATATTGTTTAAATTTTAAATAATAAATAATAATATAATATTGTTTTTAATTTTTTAATTTAAATAATAATATAATATTGTTTAAATTTTAAATAATAAATAATAATATAATATTGTTTAAATTTTAAATTATAAATAATAATATAATATTGTTTTTAATTTTAAATAATAAATAATAATAATATATTGTTTTTAATTTTAAATAATAAATAATAATAATATATTGTTTTTAATTTTAAATAATAAATAATAAT
This sequence comes from Smallanthus sonchifolius, assembly GCA_023525975.1. Lineage (NCBI taxonomy): Eukaryota > Viridiplantae > Streptophyta > Magnoliopsida > Asterales > Asteraceae > Smallanthus > Smallanthus sonchifolius. Next base: position 3,418,145 of record CM042042.1, read on the forward strand.
ATTATATTGTTTTTAATTTTAAATAATAAATAATAATAATATATTGTTTTTAATTTTAAATAATAAATAATAATAATATATTGTTTTTAATTTTAAATAATAAATAATTATTAATTTTTTAAAAACCTATACGCCACGTATAGGCTTATACGTGGCGTATAGGCGGTTGCCGGGCAAAATAAGCCATACGCAGGCCAATTAAGCCATACGCGGGCGAGTTGCCGGGTAAACCAAGCCATACGCGACCAGTTAAGACCATACGCAGGCTAGTGACCGAGTAAACCAAGCCATACGCAGCGTATAGATTTATACGTGGCGTATGGCTTCATCGTCTTCCTAGGACGAACTATACGCCACGTATAGCCCTATACGTAGCGTATAGCTCTTAAGTTCAGACCTAAAAATCGCTAATCTACCCAGTTTTACCCGCTAATATTCAATTAAAACCTAACATTAATGATCGTGGGTTGAGACACGTACCTTTACAAAGTTTTTTTGAGGCCACAATCCAAATCAACGAGCGGGTAGCGTATGGCTTTGTGTTTGTTTGTTTGGTTCGTTTGGGTCAGTACGTGAGGCAAAACTGATATAACAAAAGTCTATACGCCACGTATAGATCAATACGTGTCGTATCTTCAGCAACGTTTGGTATTCTATACGCCACGTATTGATCAATACGTGTCGTATATGTCAAAATTTTGAATTCCCTCTGATTTATATTCTATACGCTACGTATTGGACTATACGTGGCGTATAGAATATTGAATAAAAATTAATTATAATTATATTTAATTAAAATTAATCACACGTATTAGTAGTTTAATTATAATCAGCTATAATTAAATAAAAATATTTAAAATAACCATAAAATTAATTCAAAAATAGTTACAATACAATTTTAAACAAATATCATCCGAGATTCGTGAAATATTGTGGAAATCTAGATCTATTAGTAGCCATTATTTTCTTAAATCGTTCAATACGATCATTGTATATATTTTCCCATTTTGCTGCATCATCATTTCGGTGCAAATTCCAAAGTGCATTCGGCGTAGGAATCGGAAATTCTCCGTCTAACTTGACGTGGATGAAATGATCATTGTTGACGTGAACTAACGATACGACTTGATGTTGAGCGTGAACGTTAGGACCAAACCACAATGGAAAAAATGTTTGATTACCGTTGATGCTTAAAAGATGAACAATCACCCCAAATCTTTGAGCAATTAGGAGTCCTGTGTATGGCATCGACATCCAACGACTAACTGGTGCGGCTTTCACATACTGCCAATCTATTGTGTGACGTAGCCTATCATACTCTTGAAAGGCGACTCTGTCAAAAACAGTTCTCCACCATTCCTCTTTATTGTCCATCTCATTTAGAAGTTGTTGTCGGATAAAGAGCCACCGGTTTTCATTTAACCCTAAGCCCAAAGCTACCGATCGAAAACCACAGTTACCGTCTGGATTTACATCCTGTATATGTGAAATGTACGGATGAAACACAGACGGTATCGAATCCTTAAAACATTTTATATTGTTAACCGCATCTTTCCCCGTAATCAATGGAAACCCTAGATGGGCGTTATCATCTTGCGGTTGCTTTCCTTTACCCTTCGTTGAACGACTGTGTTGAAAGACCGAACTCGCTTGTATAGACTCTTGTGACGCAATATACGAGCTGTGTCTCGCATGGTCACATTTGCTCGGTTGGGATCCTGTGAATGAGCTGTTTCTCGCGACATCCTGTTTCCTTTGTTGTTGCTTTTTCAAAGTTGGACGACCGCGAGTATCTTCTTGTACCATAGGCGCTTTCTTGTTACTAGCGAGCTGTTAGCGTTTCTAAGATAGCTCTTTAAGAGCGAATGCTGGCTCTCGACTCGGTTCGTTGTATGTTGACCAAAATTGAGGTTTCTGTTGGACCACGCCGATACAAACTTTTCTTTATACGGGTCCAGCCAATTTTTAGTCACATAATCTATAACTCCTGGAAAAATATTTAATATTGAATAAATATTTAAATACTGAAAATATTAAATATTTAATATTTAAAACTTACTTCCTCGTTTGGCTGCATACAGACGTTCGTAAAGCCGGTTGAAGTTGTACTGGTATATATCTGGCGTGGGAGACTCACATAATACCGACCATGAATACTTGAAATTTTTCCAGTCTTCGTCTGTAAATGATGCCCTGCAATGTTTTGCGATATTCTCGTGTATGTGCCACCGACATAGGTTCTTGGAACAGCCCGGAAATATTTTATCACACGCGTTCATAAGAGCTTTGTCCCTATCTGTTACTATCACACGCGGCTCCATACACTTTTGCAACATTGCTTTTATTTGAAGTAGCACCCAGACGAAGTTTTCCTCCCGTTCTTTTGATATAAATGCATGAGCGACGCAAAACGACTGGTGTGTGGAGGTCACACCGACCACTTGGACAAATGGAAGTTTATACATGTTTGTTTTGTAGGTCGCGTCGATCATCAACACGTGCGGGAAAGCACGCCACATCTCGTACGATTTCGGATGAACAAAGAATATCTCCTCCACACTATTTGTGACAGGATCTTCTCGAGTATAGTAGACGTATTTTTTAGAAGAAAGCAGGTTTTCCAGAATCTGTATTGGAGTTTCACCGACTCTCGTTTCGTTTTTTATCTTTTGTATAGCATTATAAATGTCCTTTTTAATGCAACTACTCTCTGGGTTTTGTTCCCTTATAGTTGCCAGAATGTTTCGTGGCAACATGTTTTGCGAGTACAACTTCCCCACCAAAAGTTGTTCCGACTGACACAGTCTCCTTGCAAACGAGTGCGCCACAAGATGTTGACTAGGATCGTGGTTATGACTGTCATCCTTCACCGTTAATTTCCAATCACCAGTATTTTCTTGATACTCTCCTTCCAATTTAAAGGGACAACCTATTTTTTTGCTACCGGCACGTCTAACCGTGGCAGTAGACGCACGTTCGCCGTGACGGTCACACACAAGCCACACCTTGATAAACGGTTCCGTCGGATCGTCGCCTTTTCTCCTCGATCGTCGGGTGACAAGGACGTAACCATTCTCACGTCCTCTCCGCATAGCCCAATCCACCAACTGTTCACGAGACTGAAAATTCTGGTCAGTTTTATACGACACATTTTGATGGTTTTGTTCTTCGTCTTTGGAGTCGTCGGTTTGTTGTGTCGGGTAAGAGACTTCACCGCACACGAAGTTGTTAGTTTGTTGTGTCGGGGAGGAGACTTCACCGTATACGAAGTCGTTCGTGGGTTGTGTAAGGTAAGACGGTTCACCGTATACGAACTCGGGATTGCTCAGTGGCTCGTTCAAATCTGGAAGCCTTACCCGTTGATTAGAATAAACGTCGGACGAGACCTCCTCCCAGTTCACCTCTTGAACGCCAGAACTTTGCGGGTTGTTTTCCAGCGACTCGTTAGAATATACCTGAAAACCGTAGTTACCATCCCACCACCAAGACATGTTTATAATTTTTGAGAGATTGTTTGAAATTTTTTTGAACGATACGTTCGAATGAGAATTTTGCATGGTTAAATACACAAAATTTGGCCCCTATACGCATCGTATAGGGCAATACGGTGCGTATAGGATTCGGGTCAAACCTGGTCAAACCTCGTATACGCATCGTATAGTTCAATACGATGCGTATAGCGTACGAGGTACTTTCTGCAACTAGTCAACATCACATCGCTATACGCTCCGTATAGATCTATACGTGGCGTATAGCGATGTGATGGTTGACTAGTAGCAGAAAGTACCTCGTACGCTATACGCATCGTATTGACCTATACGATGCGTATACGAGGTTTGAATGACCAGGTTGTACGAGGATGTCAGGCATGGGAAATTGTGAAGGGCTATACGCATCGTATTGCCCTATACGATGCGTATATGGCCAAGTCCATTTAGCAATTCCCGTGTGTGGTTAGTAGTCCCCTATTTTAATAGATTTGACTATTTGACTTTGGAATTTTCATTTTTTTTCCTTAAATTAAAATTGGTTTTTATTTAATTTTTTTTCCCTTTTCTGATATCTGTTAGGAGTTGGTTTTGTAATTCCAAAATAGTTGAGGGTCTATTTAGACAATTTCTAATTCTTGTAATAAAGTTCTTAATCAATAAAGTTTTTTCGTTATCTTCTTAAGTTTGGTTGTTAATTCTGTTATTACATTCTTGGTAGCCTGATTACAATTGGTATCAGAGATGCGTTAAAAGAGAACGTCTCGTACCCGATCCGACGGATTGGATATGGATTCAAGATTCGACAGAAAGTACAATCGGAAATTGAAGATGACCGGCGAAGGCGCGAATCAACTGGTGAATAATCAAATTGTCACGATCAGAGAGAATGCCACAATTCCCCTACAATGTCATGTTCTTACCGCGTTGAATTACACGATATGGGTGGTCAAATTGAAGTCAATCTTCAATATCCATGGTCTTTGGGAAGTAACTGAAGTCTAAGAAAGGGTTGTAGTCGATGCCAAGAATAACAATATGGCAATTGCGTATCTGTACCAAGCAATGCCAGAAGACTTGGTTCTTCAAGTAGCAAAGTACACTATGGCCAAGGAAATCTGGGACTCATTGAAATCCAGATTTGTTGGGATCGATAGGGTCAAGAAAGCTAGATTACAAACCCTACAAAACGAATTTGAAGGATTGCAGATGAAGGATGAAGAAAGTATTGATGATTTTGTAGGAAGGATTAGTGCACTATCGTCCAAGGGCGGTGATCTTGGCGCCCCATATGAGGAAGCAACTCTAGTTCCAAAATTCCTTGATTCATTGCCTGACAGATTCATATAAATTGTTGCCTCAATTGAACAATTTGTGGATTTGGACACCAAGTTGCTTTAAGAAGCAATTACGGCACGATAAACTGTGTAAAAAATTAGCTCAAACAAGTAACATGTCAGCGCGCGTTGCGGCATGATAAACCGTGTAAAAAATTAGCGTTATCGTAAGTCTATAAAAGTTTGAAACGTCAATGTCCCAATTTTAAAGAACAGTAAGACCCATGTGTTGAGGCATTGACGTTGAACCGTTAAAAAAAATCATAAAAACGGCGTTTTAAGTCGATGAAAAAATGAACGTATTTCACGTCCATACAAACAAGCCTTTATTTTTAAATTCAAACGGCTTATATTTTTACACGGATTATATGGTTAAGAAATTAGAACATAATTGAATTGAAATTGAAACTAAAAACACAATACTTAATCAACATTGGTTGAAAAGGGCGGCGAGGATAAGACATTGGTTGTTTCTAAAAAAAACTAGAGTTGTGGTTTGATCAAAATATCGCTTTGAATCGAATGGTTTTAATTGGTCTTTTTGAGTCCTTATGGTTTTACTTTCGTTTCAATTAAAGCCAGACCACTAACCCCATTAGAATGATTCCGTTAACTATATGTAAAAAGATCAAAATACCCTTGTTAATAAATAAAAACAAAAAAAAACTAAAAATATGTATCTATTCATCTTCTCTTTGAAACCATTCATCCCCGTCATCATCGTCATCTTCCTCCACCAAACACCATCATCGATCTGGAGAGTATATCGGAATCAAGGCCAGATTTGCGAGACAGCACCAAGCACCACCATCGCTAGGCAAGAAGACGCCACCATCAGCGACCATCTCTGGTCAACATCTCCATCATCATCATCATCATCTCCCTTCTTCTTTGTTGCCCTTTCTCCCTACTTCTCCATCACCAAACGCACCACCATCATCTCAGGCCGCCCCAAACTTAGCCCTTCACCACCGGGTTCAGACGTCAGCATCAGTTAAAGAGGGTTCAGATGGTGTCGGCGTCATTGTGGTGTTGACAGCGGCTACCAACAACCCAATTAGGGTTCCGGCATTACCCTAGATCGCCGGGAATTACCCAAACCAGGAATCTATTTTGAGTTTCAGTGAAATAACACAGGGGTTACTTACTGGAATGAAAACAAAACTTGGATTCTTCCTCTTGGCTCGCTTCGAAGAGCTCGAACAAGGCGGCGACGGTTCACCGGAGTTCCAAAACTCAGTGGTGATGGGGTTACAGGTCCCAATTTTGACTTTAAAAACTTCCATATTAGTTTATTATTAAAATATTTATTTATTATTTATTTTAAATTTTAAAAGACTAAAATACCCCTCAATTTAATAGAAGAGACTAACAGGGTTAATGTCATGAGCAATGTTTTCAGAACCGGACCGGACGTCGAACCGGTCTCCTTACCGGTACCGGTCGGACCGGATTTAAGAACCGGACGACGTCATAAATATTATAAAAATATATCAGTCTAAATAGTCATTAATCATTTCAAAAATCACCAACAAGTCAATTCCAATAATTTTAAACTAACAATTACCTACGAAATACGAAGCCAAGAGACTTAAAAAAGATTAAAAAAAAATAGTCGAGCGGTTCAACCGGTCCGACCACCCGGTTTCCGGTCCGACCGCTAGTTCAACCGGTCCGACCACCGGGTCGCTACAGGAACGGTTCAACACATGTAACCGGACCGGTCAGACCACCGGTTCCCGGTCCGACCGGTCGGTCCGGGTTTCAAAACATTGGTCATGAGTTTAATTGAAACAAAAATGAAACCATAAAGACTCAAAAAGTCCAATTAAAACTATTAGATTCAAAGTGGTTTTTTTATCAAACCATGTGAACTCAAAACAAAATTTACTCTTTTTTTATTTTATATTTTCCATCTTTTACTTTTGCATTTAAAACTATTTGTTGGAGTACAACTTTCAATGCATGACCACCTTGGTGTCATTATTAATAAGTTTATTTAAATAAAAATTTACAGTATTAAATTTAGATTACTATTTGAACTCTGTTTGATTTCTATTCTTTTAGTCTCTTAAATATTTTAATTATTTTTACTTATTTTAATATTTATAAATACATTTTAATATATTTTATTTTTCACTTGTAATTTAAAAATATGAAAGGTGTTTAACAAAAAAAATCAGTCTTTGCTTGGTGATTTGCGTCTTCGTATACGGTGATTTGCGTCTTCGTATACATAGAGGCGACACGGGTTCTAACCCATGCAACCTCTCCCCCCTTACTGGTTGGTTCATTCCTCTTCCCCTCCCATTTTTAGGTTTTTTTATAAAATTTATTTTTTAATTTACAATTTTAAATTGTTTTTTACGTTTATTTTTGAAAAAACAAATTCTTAAACTTTTTTTACGGTTTTGTTTATTTATATAAAGTTTTTGGAATATTACTTACTATTTCACTGCAACGCGTGAGTTTGCGTTAAGGTTTTGTTTTTTTATATAAAGTTTCGAGTACGTTTATTTATTTCGTAAACAATAACTTTTTTTACGGTTTTATTTTTCTATTACTTTATTTCAAGAATTTTAAGGAGGTTAATTTCTTACGTGATTAAACGCGCGCGACACATTTTCTAGTTATTAATATGCTATGAGCTTTCAATAAGTGAAAATAAAATTTAATTAGATTTTATAAGATAAATAGATATTTCTAGACATTTAGTTATTATTTAAATCGGTTGGCAAGAAAATAGGAAAGTGGGACGACTTTATCTTTTCAGTTTTTCAATTCCTCCCTTTTTCTTATTGGCCGATTCTAATTGCAATGGTTTGACCGTATAATAATAATATTAAGAGTAAACTGTCATTTTCGTCCTTGTGGTTTGGTCAAAATTGCCACTTTCATCCAATAGTTTGTTTTTTGTATCTGGGTCCTCGTGGTTTTAAAATATTGCCATTTTCATCCTCGTGGTTTTAAAATATTGTCACTTTCATCCAGTCAGCTAACACTGTCCGTTTTTCTCAATTAAATGAGGGGTATTTCAGTCCTTTTACATATTTGTTTTATTTCTTCATCTTTTTTACTCTCACTTTTTAATCATAGAAACAAGCGACGGAGGTGTTCCAGTGGTGCTCGTCGGAAACTGGTCAGGAAAAGAGGAAGAAGGCCAGCAGGTGGATGATTAAATTAGAGGTTAAATTGGGGATGATTAAAAAGTGAGAGTAAAAAAGATGAAAAAATAAAACAAATAAGTAAAAGGACTGAAATACCCCTCATTTAACTGAGAAAAACGGACGGTGTTAGCTGACTGGATGAAAGTGGCAATATTTTAAAACCACGAGGATCAATATTTTAAAACCATGAGGACCCAGATACAAAAAAACAAACTATTGGATGAAAGTGGCAATTTTGACCAAACCACAGGGACGAAAATGGCAGTTTACTCTAATATTAATAGGAACTAGAAGACCATAACACTTGAAATCAAACATAACCGAATTCATCAACAATCTCACCAAAATCAATGTCTGAAATCGTGCTTTCTGCCTTCCTTTCTGTGCTTTTTGAGAAGCTGGCCTCTGCCAGTTTGCAAAAACTATATCCGTACAACGAAATTGATTCTTCTAAGATAGAGAAATTGCAGCGGTCATTAATCCAGATCCAAGATGTGCTTGTTGATGCTTCTCAGAAGGAGATATACAGTCAATCTGTGAAAAGATGGCTGAATGATCTCCAACATATGGCTTACGACATAGACGACATACTCGACCATTTAGCAACCGAAGCTTTGCATCGTGAGTTGGCCGATGAACCCGAAACTCACATCAGCAAGGTAAGGAAGTTCTTGTCAAATCCTTTTTCAAAGCAATCATTATGGACTAAGAAGATGAATGACAAGTTAAACGATATTACCACCAAGTTACAAGATCTAATCGAGGATAAAACTACGCTTGGTTTGATTTTGAAAGAGGAAACGAGGTCGAAAAATGTAAATAGAAGATTACAAACGTCAATGGTCCATGCACCTAGTATTGTTGGACGACAAGCTGAAAAAGAGGCATTGGTCCACCGGTTATTGGGGGATGAACCTTGTGAACAAAACTTTAGCATTGTTCCCATAGTTGGTATGGGCGGAGTAGGTAAAACTACTCTAGCTAGACTCTTGTATGACGAAAAACAAGTCAAGGATCACTTCCAACTCAAGGCATGGGTTTGTGTTTCAGATGAGTTTGATATCTTTGGTATAAGCAAAGTTATCTTTCAATCTGTGGGTGGGGTAAACAAGGAATTTGCAGATTTAAATCTGCTTCAAGTAGATCTTAAAGATCACCTAAGGGATAAAAGATTTCTGTTGGTGTTGGATGATGTATGGAGTGAAAGTTGTGAGGATTGGGAAACGTTGGTAGGTCCATTTCATGCATGTGCTCCAGGGAGTAAAATTATTATGACAACACGAAAGAATCAGTTGCTTAAAAAGTTGGGTTACGATAATCTAATCCGGCAATTGCAGAGCCTGTCAGATGAGGATGCTCTATCTTTAGTTGCTATACATGCATTAGGTGTAAATAACTTTAATTCACATTTGTCGCTCAAAAAACATGGTGAAGGTATTGTGAAAAAATGTGATGGCTTGCCTTTGGCTTTGGTAGCACTTGGGAGGTTATTGAGGACAAAAAAAGACGAAGAAGAATACTGGGAAGAAATTTTAAATAGTGAGATATGGAGGTTACAAGATGTAGGTGGAATTGTCCCGGCCCTTCGACTAAGCTACCATGATCTTTCTGCCCCTTTGAAGCAATTGTTTGCTTACTGCTCTTTGTTCCCTAAAGATTTCGTGTTTGACAAGGACGAACTAGTTCAGTTATGGATGGCAGAAGGGTTTTTGCCCCAGTCAACTCCAAGCGATTCAACTGAAAAGCTCTTGGGTAATAAATACTTTGACGAGTTGTTGTCAAGGTCATTCTTTCAACATGCTCCTAATAATGAATCGTCGTTTGTGATGCATGACATGATGAATGAGTTGGCAACATCTGTTGCTAGTGAGTTCTTTTTAAGGTTAAAAAATGAGATGGAAAAGGATATAAGGAAGGAAGCATTGGTAAAGTACCACCATATGTCATTTGTTCGCGAGGAATATGTAGTTTACAAGAACTTTGAGGCATTTAAAGGAGCTAAAAGGTTGAGAACGTTCTTGGTAACACCGGTTAGGGTGGTAGGAAGTTGGAAAAATTGGCAAAATTTCTACTTATCGAATAAGATTCTGGTTGACTTGCTTCCTGAGTTACCATTGTTAAGGGTTCTATATTTGAGTGATTATTGTATAAGTGAGATGCCAGAGTCCATTGGTACTTTGAGGCACTTGAGGTATCTTAATTTATCTCGAACCATGATCACACATTTGCCTGAAAATGTTTGCAATCTCTATAATTTACAAACATTGATTCTAACTGGTTGTCTTAATTTAGCTATGTTGCCAAACAACTTCTTAAAGCTTAAAAACCTACGACATCTTGACATTAGTGATACTCCGCGTTTAAATCAGATGCCCTTAGGCATTGGTGAGTTGAAAAACTTACAAACTCTCTCCAAGATCATTATTGGTGGTGAAAGTGGATTTGAAATAACCAAACTTAAGGACTTAGAGAATCTATGTGGGAAAATTTCCATTGTGGGTTTGGACAAAGTGCAAAATGCAATACATGCACGGGAGCCAAACTTTTCACAAAAGAGGCTTAGTGAGTTGGAGGTTGTATGGAGTGATGTGTCAGATGGTTCACGAAACGAAATGCTTGAAAAGGAAATTCTGAATGAGCTTAAGCCTCGTAATGATTGTTTAAAACAACTCAAAATTGGCTCATATGGGGGTTTAGAGTTCCCAAATTGGGTTGGGGATCCCTCGTTTCTTAATTTGACGCATGTGTCAATACATGGTTGTAAAAAATGGACATCCCTACCACCGCTTGGGCAACTACCATCACTTAAGACGTTGTTTATTGGAGGCTTGGGTGGGGTGAAAGTTGTGGGTTTGGAGTTACTTGGGGCGGGTCTTGGATTCACATCACTTGAAAGTTTATGGTTTGAACATATGCCAAGGTGGGAGAAATGGTCAATGGATAGTGGGGTTGTCTTTCCATGCCTGAAACAACTTACTATAAGAAATTGCCCTAATTTGGTTGAAGTCAGACTTGAAGCACTACCTTCATTGGATGTTCTAGTAATAGATAGTTGTGATAGTTGTGTGTTGAGAAGGATGGTTGAAGTAGCTTCAACAGTCACCGGGTTAAGTATACATAGTATTTCTACACTTAATGATGTGGTGTGGAGAGGTGTTATAGAGTAACTTGGGGCAGTTGAAACATTAAGCATACGGAGTTGTAATGAAATAAGATACTTATGGGAATCAGAAGCAGTTGCGAGTAAGCTTCTTGTGAATTTAAGGAACTTGAAAGTGGATGAGTGTGATAATTTGGAGAGTTTAGGAGAGAAAGAGGAGGAGGATAATTGTAGGAGCAACCTCCTAACATCTCTTAGGCTATTGAGTGTATCTGATTGTTACAATATGGAGCGTTGCAGTTGTCCAGATAGCGTTGAGATATGGAGAGTCTGGAAATGTTATTCAATTACAGCTATCTCCTTATCAACACTAGGGAAGAAGCTCAATTCAAGTTTATGGATAAGTGGTTGGCCATATCTGAAAACAATCATTGAACTGAATTACTTGGTTCACCTCATCAGCTTGAGAATAGAAAGTTGTAAATGTCTGGAGTCATTTCCTGACAATGAGTTACCCAATTTGGTCTCGTTACAACATCTTGGAATAACAGATTGTCCAAGTATGGATGCTTCTTTTCCTCGTGGCTTTTGGCCTCCCAACTTGCTTTCCCTAAAAATAGGGAAGTTGAAGAAACCGATCACAGAGTGGGGCCCACAAAATTTTCCAACCTCACTCTTTCATCTAACCTTATATGGTGAAGATGTGAGTACTTGCAGTCAATTTTCTCATCTTCTTCCTTCATCGATTACTTCTCTTAAAATAGATGATTTTGAGTTATTGGAATCAGTTTCAATGGGACTCCAACATCTCACTTACCTCCAACATCTCCATTTTTTCAATTGCCCAAATCTGATGGATCTACCAGAAATGTTGGTGCCTTCACTTCTGAGTTTAGTAATCAGCAATTGTCCAAATCTGAAAGAAAGATGCAGTACAAGAGGGTGCTACTGGCCCCTCTTCTTAGATATCCCCTGTATTCATACCCATAAGGCCTAAGCCATGAAGCTAATATGAAGGTCTCTCTCTCCCTTCAATGATTTATGTTTGTACCCATATGGCAATGCCAATTAAACTCATTGAACCAACCTGTCCAAACAAGTCTTCTATTGAACCTAATGACCCGAACCAAACCGACGGGTCTGGTTTTCGATCGCAGTTATTCTTTTATTTCCGGTCACCGGTTTGTCCTTTAATCATAGATGCACACCCCTAATAACAATTAGTCAAAATATGGAAAGGATGTTAAGGTAAATTAAAAAGGAATAAAAGTAAAATCAATTGAAGCGTTTCTAATTGAAAGGTTTGTAAAATTTAAAAACTACAAAATCCATTTAATGCACATTGCCTTCTCATTTTAAGTTTTAACCAAAACAATTTACATGTCGTACTCGCAGGATTGGTTATAGAGGGCGGGCCTGCTGTTTTGTGACCTTGAGGTCATGGGTCGAGCCGTGGGAAACAGCATCGTGCACAAAGTGTACACTAAGGTTGCGTACGGCCCCTCCCCGGCCCTGCGCAAATACGAGAGCTAAGTCAAGCACTGGGTAACGCCTTTTTTTTCTTTTACAATAAGGTTATAAGTTAATCCTCATTTTAGTGTTATCTAGTGATGAACGAATGTTGTGTACTTACGTTACAAACCCGTTTTTTGTTCATGATAATAATTATTAGGTTTTTACCTGGATATCCTTATAAGTGCCATATCTGCTGATAACTCCAGAAAAAGGTTTATCAAAATCTGATGCAGGTAAGAGTTTACTAGCATATTGTAAAAGTTCTTTCTATTAGTGAAACAATATTGTTTTTGTAATCACATATTTTATGCATTAGTTACCTATTAAAAATATTAACTTTCTGCATTATCTTTTTCCTTTTATTTTGTTAGTTGTCTCCTAAGAATTTTGCAGTTTCATGTGACAGGCCTTCTAATGGGCCTTTCATATATGGTTTTCCAGATCTTTTTATACGCTCCAGGGAGTCATGGCACTGGGGACTTTCAGTTGAAGAGAGCCACAGTACAACCACAACCATTGCCTTAGATGATCTGCACAATGGTAGTCAACCCTCACTGAAAAAAGACAACCTAAACATAAGGTGGTCAACCAAAAGTCAAATATACGGAAAGACCTGACACTCTGGTAGAAGAGAGTTAGAGTGCTGATTATTTTACATCACAATCTAAGGAATTGAATCAGTGGACAATCTATGAACAATTTGTGTGTCAAATAAGAGACAAATTAAATTATTTCAATAATAATACAATATTTTGAGTGAAATGATTCAGGAGACTTTTATGCTTAAAATGACACCTTAGGCTCCTTTCGACTTGTTCAACTTCAACCACTTGACAAGTTTCCTTTCAAGCTATTTTCTTATTTCACCTGACCTGTATGCAAAATATTGGGTCCCATTGATAAATAAATGGGTCAAAATCGCCACCTCCTTTATATATGTTTGGTAAAGAATTATCTTTGAAGTGAGTCGCACTAAAAGAGTTCTGTTTCCAAAAATATTATTACTACATTCGTCGAATTATTATGGAATTCATGGGTTATTATCAGTAATGATTCCAAATGTGTGTGTGTTTTTTTTTATCATGGACCAAATGGTCATTCCCCACTAAATCGATACCTGCAGATTAAGTTGTTTTTTTAAATTAGATTAATCATTAATGATGAAACTTAAGGTGACTCTGCAGTAAGACGATTTTTCTCATATGCAGGGTGATTTTGATGTCATTGGAGGTGCTTCAGCAGTCACAGAGGCTGAGGTTATCAAGGTATCAGACTATCAGGTCTCACAGAATGCAAAGTTAGAAATCAAGGATGAAAGTCAAGGGAGATAATAGTTAAGCTTAAGCATGTTTGTATTATACGTCTTATTTGAATCGACCCATTTTGGCAAATTGATGATTTTGTTGCCCAAGAGAGAATTGGACGATGGTCGGTGAAGTTCTAATAGAAGGTTGCGCAACAACAGATTTCTGCCACCATGTTAGCCACATCCCTGTATTCGGCTTCAGCACTCGAGCGTGAAATAGTCAAGGGAGATAATAGTTAAGCTTAAGCATGAATTATTTCTAAAACTCTCTTCTAAGTACTTTAAAGCTCTGCATTTTGATTTCTAGACCTCCCCTAATTCAAGTATAAGTGTTTTTTTAAGTATAATTTTTTTTATTGTTAGTGATTTTTCAAATATTTTTTTGTGTGTTTCTTTTGGATGCAATATCAGATGCTTTATTGTTTTAAAAAGTTTTTATGCGTATGTTTTAAATCAATACAAAACAGTCATATACAACATTTCAATGTGATAATGGTCTAAATACTGTGTCGTCCCCACTAGCCGCCACAAAAAAAACCAATATGACCTGTTTTTTAAAGCTGGATGTTTTAAACGGACCATTTTCGACTCGTTACACAGCCCACCCTGACCCGCATTTTGCCACTCAAGACAGGAGAACATGGCAGCCCACCATCAATGATGCACAAATCAATAATAAGTATCCACAAAATATACAATATGCACAACTACCATGAATAATGCACAGATCAGTAATAAGTATCCACAAAAAAGAATCCAACATTACAGTCTGCAATCATCGTTCTATTTACTCAAGTGTTTAATTTAATCCACCCCATAATACACCAAAACATCATCATTTGTACATGCTGATAAACACCATTTATAACTAGAAAACTCAAAAGAAGCCTCACATTATTGTGCTCATATGTTTAATTTCTAATTACTCCTTCTGACTTCATATATTATCACATAAAGAAAAAAAACAGGTAATTTTTTTTTAAGCAACAAATCATATGATCTTCCATTCGACTCTTAAGGTTGTGCTCCGTGCTACGAATTTTGGTAAATCTCTAGTAAAATGCTTCCCAACACAATTGAGTCTGCACCAACAAATCAGCCGTGGATATAATCATGGTCAGTTTTCACAGATTAACTTGTGAAATTAAAAAAGAAAACTAAAAGATCAAACTGAAGGTTTTTACATCGTTACAGTAATAAGACAGGGGACGAGAACTAAATAATTCTATATGGACTGAAAGAAACTGAGGTTACCAGCAGACATACTTGGAACGCTGCAATTGTGAGTCAGCGAGTCACAAGGTGGGAGATATAACTCAATTTGAATAAACTATCAAAATAAACGTGTTCAGAATACAAATTTCCGAATAAAAAAAGAGAGGACAGGAACTGGACGATGAATTATACGTAGTAAAACACAAATCAAGAAGACCATCTAAAGAAAGTGAAGAGAATCATATAAACTCAAGAACAGATGTGGTGCTATCCTAATTAAATGGACTATATAATAACTCAATTTAGTGTCAAAAATCCAACAAAAGACTTGAACATGCAAGTATGGAATGAGTTCTTACATGGTAGATGATACATGTTCCTTTTTTTGTGCCACTTCCTAGTTTGAGGCTTTGCATAATTTGGTTCTTGATCTGCACATAAAAAATACATTTTTAGTACAATTTTCAATAAGCCTATTTGTAAAAGCGAGTAGATGATACTATAAACCACGAATACAAACTTATTTAATCATCAAGAAATTTCACAAATATATAAAAATCAAGATTATAAATGCTAAAATTGACCTGTTTGATGGAAATGCATTTCACTTAACCCATTTGACTTTAGATTTTAGGTTTTAATGGGTTTAAATTTAGAGTATATTCATCAGACAACACGTACAAAATATTAATTGGCATTGTCATATCTCTACAATCATAATTCAAGTGATTCGTAATTTCTACATATTCATAGTCTTTGTTCCTATTAAACTATTTAAAACTCATATTCACACACACAAAGAATAATAAGTAAGCATGCCCATGTTAACATATTAAATTGTTTGTTTAAAAGAAAGCAAAATAAATTAGTTATTTGTTTTAAAATCATTAAAGGGAGAGACAGACCTTCATGCTAACGGTTGTATAGGTAGATACAAGGGATATGGTAGATGAGGGGCCAGAGACTGCCTCCTTTACTGCATCTTTCTTTCAGATTTGGGCAACCTCCGATTCTTAACCTCAAAAGTGAAGGCAACAACATTTCTGGTAATTCTGTCGTGTTTGGGCAATCAAATAACCCTAGATGTTGGAGGGATGTGAGGTGTTGGAGTCCTATCGAAACTGATTCCAATTTCTCAAATCCAATTATTTCAAGATGAGTAAGAGATGAAGGAAGAAGATGAGAAAACTGACTACAGCTACTCACTCCATCTTCACGGCAAAAGGATAGGTCAACAAGTGATGTCGGAAAATTCTGTGGGCCCCACTCTAGAATAGGCTTCTTCAAGTTCCCTATTGTTAAGGAATGCAATTTAGGAGGCCAAACCCCACGAGGAAAAGAATCATTCATATTTGGACAATGTGTTATATTAAGATGCCTTAACGAGGTCAAATTGGACAACTCATTGTCGGGAAATGACTCCAGACTTCTAATGTTTGCTATTCTTAATGTGGTGAGGTGAACAAAGTTCTTCAATTCAATGATTGATTTCAGATTTGCCCAACCATATATATCTACATATTCAAGCATAGGCATGTTGATTATGGTGTTGTTGATCTTTTGTCCTCCCCACTCCGTTTCCGATAGTTTATAGCAATCATGAATGTAAAGTGACTTGAGCTTCTGTGCTCCTGTTGGTAAGGAGATGGTTGTAATTGAATTACAATTCACAACTCTCAACGTCTTAATGCTATCAGGACAACTGCAACGCTCCATATTGTCACACCAAGATACATATAACATTGTAAGAGATGGTAGAAGGTTGCTCTTACAATTATTCTCTTCCTCTTTCTCTCCTAAACTCACCAAACTACCACAACTTCGTATAGTCAACTTCCTTAAGTTCACAAGAACCTTACTTGCAACTGCTTCTGATTCCCACAAGTATCTTATTTCATTACACATACATATCAATAACTCTTCAGTTGCCCCAAGGTACTCCATAACACCTCTCCACACCACATCATTAAGCCCTGTAATAGATTGTATTTGCAACAGTGTAATTGATGAAGCTACTTGAAGCAATCTTCTCAACACACCACTATCACCTTTATTTATTTCTAGAACATCCAATGAAGGTAGTGCTTCAAGTGTGACTTCAACCAAATTGGGACAATTGATTATGTGAAGTTGTCGAAGACATGGAAACACAACCCCACTATTGGTTGACCATTTCTCCCACCCTCTCATATTTACAAGACTTAAAATTTCAAGTGAAGGAAACGCATGACCACTCCCAAGTAACCCCATACCCACAACTTTCACCTCCTCCAAGCTTTCAATAAATAACTCCTTAAGTGATGGCAGCTGCCCAAGTGGCGGCAGATATGCACATTTTTTACAGCCAGATATTTTCACATGCTTCAGTCGATCAAATGAACGATCCCCTACCCAAATTGGAAACTCTAATCCCCCATATGACCAAATTTTGAGTTGTTCTAAATAATCATTACGAGGCTTCAACTCGTTTAGGACCTCCTTTTCAAGATTTTCGTTTCGACAACTATCACTCCATGTAACTTCTAACTCAGTAATCTTCTTTTGTGAAAAGTTCGCCTCACGTGCATCAGTTGCATTTTGCACTTTGTCCAATCCCACAATGGAAATTTTCCCACATAGATTCTTCAAGTCTCTAAGTTTGGTTATTTCAAATCCACTTTCACCTTCGATAATAGTCTTGGAGAGAGTTTGCAGTGTTTTCAACTCACCAATCCCTAGGGGCAACTGATTCAAACACGGAGTGTCTCTAATGTCAAGATGTCGCAGGTTTTTAAGCTTTAAGAAGCTGTTGGGTAACTTAGCTAAATCATGACAACCAAATACGAGCAATGTCTCTAAATTATACAGACTGCAAACATTTTCAGGTAGACATGTGATTAGAGTGTGGGATAAATTAAGATACCTCAAGTGTCTCAAAGTACCAATGGACTCAGGTACCTCATTGATATGAAAATGACTCAAACATAGAACCCTCAACAATGGTAACTCTGGAAGTAAGTCAACCAGGATCTTATTTGATAAGTAGAAGTCATGATGCCTTTCTACCACCCCAACAGATGTTGCCAAAAATGTTCTCATACTTTTAGCTCTTTTAAATGCCTCGAACTTATTGTAAGTTGCATATGTCTCACGAACAAATGACATATGATGGTACTTTTCCAACATTTCCATCTGAATGTCCTTCTTTGCCTCAAAGTCAACCCTTACAAAAAACTCACTTGCAACAACTGTTGCCAAGTCATTCATCATGTCATGCATAACAAACAATGATTTGTTATTTGGTGCATGTTGAAAAAATGACCTTGACAACAACTCGTCAAAGTATTCATGACCCATGCGTTCTTCTGTTGAATCCCTTAGAGGTGACTGGTGCAAAAACTCTTCAGCCATCCATAATAAGACCAAGTCTTCTTTATCAAACATACAGTCCTTAGGGAACAAGGAGCAATAAGCAAACAGCTGTCTCAAACGTGCAGAAAGATCGTGGTAGCTTAATTTAAGGGCCGGGACGATCTCACCTTCAACCGGTAAGTTCCATATCTCACTATCTAACACTTCCTTCCAAGAATCTTCTTCATTTCTTTTTGTCCTCAACAACCTACCAAGTGCTTTCAATGCCAAAGGCAAGCCATCACATTTTTTCACGATACCTTCACCATGTGGTTTAAGTGACAAATATGAATCGAAGTTATTTACACCTAATGCATGTAGAGCTACTAAAGACAGGGCATCATCATGTGGAAGGCTCCCAAGCTGGTTAACTTGATTGCAACCCAACGTTTTGAGCAACTGATCCTTCCGTGTTGTCATGATGTTTTTACTTCCAGGAGCACATGCATGAAACGGGGCGACGAGGGTTTCCCAATCCCCATAACTTTCACTCCATACATCATCTAATACCAATAGAAATCTTTTATCCCTTAGGTGATTTCTAAGCTCTACTTGAAGCAGATTTAAATCCGGATAGTTGTCCTTGATTACCCCTCCCACAGATTGAAAGATAACTTTACTTAAATGAAAGCTATCAAATTCATCCGAAACACAAACCCATGCCTTGAGTTCGAAGTGATCCTTGACTTGTTTTTCATCATACAAAAGTCTAGCCAGAGTAGTTTTACCAACCCCACCCATACCAACTATGGGAACAATGCTAAAGTTTTGAGCACACGATTCACCCCCCAATAACTTATGGACCAATGCCTCTTTCTCATCTTGCCGTCCAACAATACTAGGTGCATGGACCAGTGAGGTTTGTAATCTTCTATTTATATTTTTTGGCCTAGATTCCTCTATCACAATTAAACCAAGAGTAGCTATACACTCTGTTTGATCTTGTAACTTGGCGGTAATATCGTTTATCTTGTCATTCATCTTCTTAGTCCATAATGAATGCTTTGAAAAAGGATATGAGAAGAACTTCCTTACCTTGCTGATGTGGGTTTCTGGTTCGTCGGTCAACTGACGATGCATGGCTTCGGTTGCTAACTCGTCGAGCATGTCGTCTATGTCGTAAGCCAAATGTTGGAGATCATTCAGCCATCGTTTCACAGATTGACTGTATATCTCCTTCTGAGAAGCATCAGAAAGCACATCTTGGATCTTGATTAATGACCGCTGCAGTTTCTCTATCTTAGAAGAATCAATTTCATTGTACGGATAATGTTTTTCCAAGGCCGCATAGGCGGCAGATTTCAGCTTCTCAGAGAGCATTTCGTGGAAGACAGAAAGCACGATTTCAGACATTGATTGTATTGTGGTGAGATTGTAGAGGTGATGTTGTGAAGCAAATAGTTGTTTGTAGTGGTTTCAGTTCAGTTATTGTTAGGCACAGCCAGATTAGATATACTTTCTTTACTTATTTTTTAAAACTTCCTCTAAATATTTTAATAAACTGACTTTAGTTTCAGTCATTGTCATTTATCATCAAATTGTTTTTAAGCCAGATCAGATGACCTACCCTGCCGGCCTGCCCCCTACAGTCTTTATATTTTTTTATAAACTTGCTATAAATATTTTTAAGAGTTAATTGCACAAATAGCCTCTGTGGTTTAATCAAATTGCATGTTTGGCTCCCAGGCTTTAAAAATTACAAACTTAGCCTAATCTTTTGTGATCTGGTTGCGCTTTTAGCCTCTGACGTTAATACCAGTTAGTTTCTAACGGAAAACTTGACGATGTGCCATCCACGTGATGTACGATTGTAAACTTAACCCTAAAAATGAGTAAAAAAAAGTAAAAGAATCAGTAAAAATCACTAATTTTTTACTTATTTTAACTCATTTTTAGGGTTAAGTTTGCAATCGTAAGTCACGTAGATGGCACATGACCAATTTTTCCTTTAAAAACTAACTGGTATTAACGTCAAGGGCTAAAAGCACAACCAGCTCGCAAAAGTTTGGGCTAGGTTTGTAATTTTTAAAACCTAGGGGCCAAACGTGTAATTTGATCAAACCATGGAGGCCATTTATGCGATTAACTCTATTTTTAATATTTGATGTGTTGTGGTGAGATTGTAGAGGTAATGTTGTGAAGCAAACAATTGTTGGTAGTGGTTTCATAGCATTCACGGTAGTTTCCCTATCCTATCTCTATCATTTGCATTTTCTCTTTTCTTTTCAATTAAATAAATTTTTTTATATCATTATCTTTTTTCTCCTTCACTCACAACCACTTTTAAAAAATATTAAAAAATTGATACATGTGAACAATGTTTTCTCCAAATATACAGAAAATTTATACATTTTCTCTCTCCTCCACTCACAACCACTTTAAAACACTCCTTAAAATATAAAAAACTCACTCACAAACATATACAAAACCTAGTATGAATCTCTCAGTTATTGTTATTTGTTAGACACAGCCAGATTAGATACACTTTCTTTATTTATTTTTTAAAACTTCCTCTAAATATTTTAATAAATTGACTTTAGTTTCAGTCATTGTCATTTATCGTCAAATTGTTTTGCAGAACAGTTAGATCAGGTGACCTACCCTGCCGGCCTGCCCTA
Source organism: Smallanthus sonchifolius (assembly GCA_023525975.1). Taxonomy (NCBI): domain Eukaryota; kingdom Viridiplantae; phylum Streptophyta; class Magnoliopsida; order Asterales; family Asteraceae; genus Smallanthus; species Smallanthus sonchifolius. The sequence continues at coordinate 3,439,281 of CM042042.1, forward strand.
CAGTCTGTATATATTTTTCTAAAAAACTTGATATAAATATTTTTTAATAAATTGAATTTGGATTTGTTGAATTTCGTCGGTAATCACTTATAGGATTGTCCCCGTGGCCATCAAGGTTCTGCCTTGGTGATCAGGGCGGTTTTCCCAAAGGGTTTCTCCTATGTGGAGGTCATGGGTTTAAAGCTTGCAAAGTGCACTTCATAAAAACTAGGAACACCCTCTTTAGATTTCGAATTCCTTGGGGGTTGCTTGGGTAGACTGATGTACGAGCCTCCCCTGGTGGGACGTGCCAGTTGAGCCCATGCCGTTAAAAAAAAAAGGATTATCCCCGATGAAAGTGCATTTTTCTAGTAGTGTATAAAGTTCTAGGCAACTTTGATATTTTTAATACGAAAATATAAATTACATGCGAAAAAAATAATATGAATCAAGTTTAACTTCGATCAAAGAAATATTGTTTAATAATTTAATATAAATATTATAATATTTAATTCAGCAAATTGGACTAAAAAACAAAAACAAAACAAAATTTTAAAAAGGTAACATGAAGGTCTGGGCACTTTGATATTTAAGTATAAAAGATTACAAGTGGAAAAAATATGAATTCAAATCTACCATCAATTAAAATATTGTTTAATAGATTAATATAAATAATTCAATACTTAATTCAGCAAATTGGATTAAAAAAATCAAATCAAAATTCAAAAAGATACAACTTTGATATAACTACAACTAGAAAATATGACCTGTGCGTTGCGATGGGTCTGTATCGTGACATTAACGTGTTTAAGTATATAACTAAAGACCACGCGGTGCGACGGGTTTGCGAACCTCGTTATGTGTGTCGCGGCGAAGACAATAACGTGACTAAGTACATAAAAGAAACGTATGAAGTTGCCACGACTCGGTTCTGGAGATCAAAAAATAGATAAATTGCGGCGCGAATAGAAGTTAACATTGAAATGGCAAATTCATCAAAGAAGAATATAAAAAAAAAGTAAAAGAAAAAAAAACGAAATTTGAGGGTAAACTTGAAACTTTAGAAACTTGAGGGATATGTTTAAAATTTAGAAAGTTGAAGGGTAGCATATAAAAATGGAGAAATCCGGAGATTATTATTAAACCAGGTAACATATTAACGTGATTAAGCACAAAAAGAAACATATAATATTAACCTTGCGACGTAAATATGACTTAACATTGAAACGACAAACTCGTTAAAACATTTAGTTAAACAATTATACAACGGTACCGATGTTCTTCAGTCAGTGTCGATCTCCTAAATCACTTTATTTAAAGATTTAGATTACTAGTGTAATAATATTGTTTTGTAATCACATATATAATGCATTAATTATCTATTAAAAATATTAATTTTCTACATTATCTTCTTCCTTTTAATTTGTCAGTTGTCTTGCAAGAATGTAGCAGTTTCATTTGACAGGCCTTCCAAGGGGTGCCTTTGTATGTTTTACTGATCTATTCATACCATCTGGAGAGTCATGGCACTCTAGGGACTTCCATTTGAAGAGAGCAGCAGCCAGCAGTACAGTCATTGCCTTAGATGACCTGCACAGTCGTATTGTAATTGGATAGGCTAGAGTTAGTATATAAACCGAGTCAGTATTTGCTAATTGTAATCTAGTTTTAGAGAAAGATTTCTTGAAATTAATAAGTCAGTATTTGGAAGTTAGCCAAATTAACGTATGTTTTACCAATTCGGGACTTAAAACGGCACATGATTGTTAGTATTAGGGTAACACGCAGATAAATAAATAAATTGGTCAAAGTCTTATAAGTAATAAGTCGATAAATAAAAAAATCTAAATTTAAATGTTTTGTTTCTAAGGTGCGGAAGTGAAATGGGATATCTTGTTTACTTTAATGGACAATAGACCCCTTTGTTTAGAACCTTAGTTGAAATTGATCATTAACAATATTACTAATGTTTTGGAGAATAAATCAAGTATTGAAGAGGTGGAAATTGACTTTTAATGATGATTTTTAGTCAAATTATTTAAATTGTGAGTTTAATCGTCAACAATGGTTTTGAATTGTCTAAAACACCCAAGTATTTTGAAAATAGGTTTAAATTACCACCTCTAAAATAAAAAATTCAATTGATAAAAGCTAGGATAGTTATGCAATATTACATTAATCAGAAATAAAAAATATGTAAATTTCTATTTAAGTAACAAAACATATGGGTGCAACAAAAATCTTCCAATCTTATTATCAATGCTTCCCATCACAATTGAGTCTGCACCATCAAATCAGCCATGATCATGGTCAATTACTCACAGATCAACTTGTGTAATTTAAAAAAGAAAGATAAAAGATGATAATAATATTTTATGGATTGAAAGAAAGAGTGAGATGACCAAAAGCATGATTATTCTCTTGCTAATAACCACCATCACTCTCTCTGTTTTGAGATCAATCATGTCTATAAATAAAGTACGGAAAAGCAAAACAGAGGAATAGGAAATCTCACAATTCAATTCTTGATCTGCACATAAAAAATGCATCTAGTTTTGTTAAATCCAATTCCTCTTGAATGAGCTGATACATAATCATGAAAGGGTAACAAAGCGTTTGGTTTCGCCCAATAGGAAATCTGAAATTTTATGTTATGTTTTTTCTGATGTTAGAGATGTTTATAATCTGACATGCAATATATAATTTCTTCTGAAAAGAAGGGCGATTACAATAAAGTGGCAGGTAAACGGGCAATAAGTTGCGCTGCAACCCCCTTTTGAATAGCAAAACCGATCATACTAAAAACAAAGCTTTGGTCTTAGGGGCCGAAATATTACTATGCACGACTCGTTGAACCCTGTTTAGGAATTCCACTGCCTCCGGTGCTAGGAACTCAAAAGTTTCAAAAGCAAAAGGGATAAACACGTGTTGGTTCTCTAAACAAGCTTTCTCGTGTTTAACAACTTTGCATGATTCCGCCTTTAAAGCAGCATGGCCTCCCACAACCCCATTGTCCCTGAGCCCCACAAGATGGGACACTCCTGTAAGGTCCACACAAGCGTGTTTCCCCCTTCCCAACCAAACACAAGAATATCAGTCGGTCGTAAAGTAGACCTCCCTTCAAGCAGATCAGAAAGTTCACGGTGGCCTCTTTTTTAGCAGAAATTCCTGCCCGTTTGAGAACATCACAAAGAACATCCCTATCCAAATCATGTATGTATTTAAACCCGGGTAACTCTTTGCAATGGACCGCATGCTCGCCAAAAAGAATCCAAACAAGCGTTGCAGCAAACTGGGCAGGGCTCATCAGTCGGAAACAAGTGGATCATTAGCCGATACTTGAGAATAGCCCGGTACTCCACAGCCGACATATGCTGGCCCAGTCCTTCAATGGGGATAACTGTTAGAAAATATTGAGCCCGAGGAGCCCGGAGACATTCAAACACCGCTTTTTAGTGAGGTGATAAATCAAACTTTTCTTTCAAATTCTTGACGATTCTGCTAAATAGAGCATTCGTCAAAGCATGTTGAGCTTTAGGGGGGCGGTGTCCTTATTAGAGAAACCGCTAAGATCGAAATCAGGAAGGGACATGCGCAAGCGATCTATCGCACACCCATAATTAGAGTCTAACCCATCAATATCACAACCCCGAAGAATGTGGTCCTGTAAACTCCAAGATTGTGTCCTCGAGGCCACAAATGCATAAGCAGATACATTCTGAGCCGCATATAAACCCAAACCCTCAAAACGGGTTGGAAGTGATGCCAACCTCCATTGAAAATCCCCAAAAAAAGCACCACCACAAACCACGATATCCTCGATCGCACCCCGGAAGCCCTTGTCAAAAATTGAAACAGCTTCCCCCACATACATAGGCTGGCATGTTCTAAGGCCGAATAATAGCTTTGCAACTCCCATACACGAGCGGAGCAAAAGAAGCTCGCATTGAGGGTCACGCAAACGTGGGAAACAGATCATCAGTTCCACCGCACAAGAAGCCTTTTTCACAGCCAAATTACTGATGAACCCTGCATCTCTGCTAACGGAGCCCCCAAGGAGTTTCACACCCAGCACTGGCCTTCCAATCTCACAAGGGAACAATCCATCTTGTACCTTCACCCCATTGCACGATGGTGAAAAAACTTCCGTTTTCTTGACGTTAAGTTCAAGGCCCAAACAGGGCCCTCCGACCTGATAATAGCTAGGGCTTTAGCCACCTCTTTAGCATCTCCGATAATCGTACCATCATCTAGGTAACAAGCATAAAAGAGAAGCTTGCAGCAATCCCTGATCTGATGAACCAGCAGATGCAAAACTAAGGCAAAAAGGAGAGGCCCCCCAAAGGGTCCCCCTGTTGAACCCCAGTGGTGGAACAAATATGGTCATCACCCACATATAACCTAGCCGACTGCCCATATAAAAAATCCACCCATAGCGAAATGGACGGGCATCGGGTCCGAACCTCTTGTAGGAGGGCAGTCCTATCCACTAAGTTGAAAGCATTGGAGAAATCGACGGTAAGCATAACCAACGATTCATCCGAGTGAAACTCATTTAAGAACATGTTTGCACTATGAAGCACAGCCTCTGCCCCATTGGGAACTCTCACCCCAAATTGAAAGTCACACAGATATTTAGCCATCTCCTTCCCAACACCCCTCATGGCCACCTTAGAGACCAATCTCCTCCAGATCGCACCTACGGCAATAGGTCTAATCCCGTTGTCCGGTTTGAGCAGCGGTGTGAGAGGGGCCGAGGCAACGAACTCCGCCAATCCCCTAGGGCATCTCCCCCGAAACATAAATTAACCACCACATAAATAAATTAAGTCACACATATACTTATAATTAGAATGTTTATAAGGGAACATTAAAAAAGAAAACATTGTGATATAACAAAGTGTTTGGTTTCGCCAAAATGGACCCATTTGACGGCAACTACTCACTCCATCTCCACCACCGTGTAATATAGTTGGACAAGTGATGTTGGGAAATTCTGTGGGCCCCACTTTGAGATGGGCTTCTTCAACATCCCTATAAACTAGTGGTATACCCGTCCCAGTCCGGGTTTCCAAAATTTGTAACATTCAAACTCAAAAAAGACACTTTAGCGATTCAATAATTTAAAACTTTCATAATAACAAAACCAACCAAAACAAACTGCATACCAACAAAACATATTCAATAACATGAAAAGTCGCAAACGACATACAAACATCGTTTACGCTAAAGATAAAAGGCATCGCAATGTATTTATAGAAAAATTGCATATGCTTCAATTTTTCTACTACCTTCCTACCTTAAAATAACCTTTTTTAAATTCAAAACCATACAAATTGAACTAAACAGTTTTGAATCTAAGATGAAAAAGGTCCAATTTTCATTTAGTATGGGAAGTTTTAAATTTGAATTTGACATACAAAACCAAAAGAGGATGCTTAATTTGAATAGAGAAACCTTTCTACCCTCTCATCCAAAATGTTAAATCAGATTCATGATAAAAGTAAAACCGAATTATGAATTGAGAAAGTATTAAACACTATATAAATTTTAGAATAGTTCTTATCTTTTATTGGTTGGTTTTTGTGGCAGTGCCACATGGCATTTCATGATTGACCAACTTTTTTTTTTCTTTTCCTTTTTTTTCTTTGAACTATCTTTTGAGTATTTTAAAAGTACTGAGCAGCATACAAATCAAAGGTACCACTTAGCCCATTGGTAAGCGGTATTGCATCCCCTGCTAATCCTGGTTCAAACCATGCAACCTTATTCTTTTTTTCCCAGTTTATTTAGTTTTGTTTCTTTTTTAGTTTTTTTTGTCCGGTTTTTTTTTTCTAATTTCTTTCTTTTTCTTTCTTTTTGTTTTTTTTATTTGTTTAGGGTTTAGAATATAGGAATAAGTAGTACATTTTATTTTTATCTCATTTTAACGTTACAAAATTTCATAGGTTCTTTTATTTGGTTTTAGACGTGTCATCGCTTATATTTTGGTTTCAGCCCACAACCCCACCGCGAAGCTTGGGCATCAAATGCTAGTTTGATATATTCACGCTTGTTGCTACAAAACTTACCACCTAGAGGCGGGCGTCTTGAAGCAGTGCGGGATGGGCAAGTTAAACTAGGACTTCTGGACTTGGGCTTGGAAGAACGGACGGGATCTCCGGGTCTTGAAAGGGTGATCTGCAAAATAGGAAACACCGTGAGCCTCGCCACGAGTAGAAGGGGTTTTCTCCTCGTGACCACCCTCCGGCGTGAGAATAAGTATGTGTATAGTGGGAGATAAAAGGTGAGAAAGAAGGGATAAGTAAATTATGATATTGTGAATCTGTGAGTTCAAAAACATGAGTCATCCTTTGAAATTGGCCAGACTATTTATAAGGTATCCATGGTCAAGATGTTTGGACTGAATGTCTATTATAAGTTGTCTGCAGTCAAACATCTTTCCCTGCTTCTGCTAATATGACTGTTATTTCCTCTTTCATGCTTAGAGAGTTCAGGGTGTGTTTAATTACCTTTGTCTATATAGTTGACCCGTGTTCCTTGTACACAGGTTCTGTTCCTGACATATCTTGTCTTGTTAGCTGACTTCCCTTTTTGTGTTACTGGTTCTTACCTGACCTCTTTCTATCATGGGTTCAGGTTTCCCCATTGGTGTTGTCTTTATAGTTGACTCTTATGCCCAATGGGACTTTATCTTAGTTATTTAGTATTATTTTCTGGTATGAGATTATTTCCCTCGCAACTTCTTTGATATTTTCTAAGTGTTGAGTGGGAGCTGTCGTCCGTTGTCAAACGAGTCCATCTTTCGGTCAGGATCCCTTTGAGCCGCGGCACGGCCTCAGCCGCGGCTGGGGTTGGGTTTTGGCTCCGTCCTTGTTTTTTACTTATAGCCGTCATCTTTAGAAACTCGATTTTCCTGAGGAGGATTCTTAACCGTAGCGCCAGGTTCTCAGCCGTGGCATGCCTTCAGCGATGTACGGGTATGCTTTGATGGTTCGGCACACTCTCAGCCGCGGCAGGCTCTCAGCCGCGGCAGGTGGCTCCATTGGTGGCTCTCAGGTCTGATCGTCTATTCATAAGCTTCTCAGCCGCGGCAGGTGGCCATGATGATGGTCACAGGTCTTGGTGAGCCGCGGCAGGTTTGCCATCGTTCATTTGATTGCTTAATCCCCTTCAAGTCCCTAAACCAGAGATCCGGTTCATTTGTTTCTTATATTGGGTTTTAATATCTTAAACCCCTTAAACCGGAGATCCGGTTCGTTTGGTTCTTACATTGGGTTTTAATATCCTAAACCCCTTAAACCGGAGATCCGGTTCGTTTGGTTCTTACATTGGGTTTTAATAGCCTAAACCCCTTAAACCGGAGATCCGGTTCGTTTAGTTCTTATATAGGGTTTTGATATCTTAAACCCCTTCATGTCCCCCCAGTCCATTATTATGGTGTTCATACCATGATATTGGATTATTTTTCAACCTAAACTTGGCAGGTGACTCGTCTTTCCAGTCGCGGCTGAAAGACTTAGATTATTTTTCAACCTGAACTTGGTCAGGTGACTCGTCTTTCCAGTCGCGGCTGGAAGACTTAGATTATTTTTCAACCTGAACTTGGTCAGGTAACTCGTCTTTCCAGTCGCGGCTGGAAGACTTAGATTATTTTTCAACCTGAACTTGGTCAGGTGACTCGTCTGTCCAGTCGCGGCTGGAAGACTTAGATAATTTTTCAACCTGAACTTGGTCAGGTGACTCGTCTTCTCAGTCGCGGCTGGAAGACTTAGATTATTTTTCAGCTGAACTTGGTCAGCTGACTCGTCTGTCCAGTCGCGGCTAGAAGACTTAGATTATTTTTCAACCTGAACTTGGTCAGGTGACTCGTCTTTCCAGTCGCGGCTGGAAGACTTAGATTATTTTTCAGCTGAACTTGGTCAGCTGACTCGTCTGTCCAGTCGCGGCTGGAAGACTTAGATTATTTTTCAACCTGAACTTGGTCAGGTGACTCGTCTGTCCAGTCGCGGCTGGAAGACTTAGATTATTTTTCAACCTGAACTTGGTCAGGTGGCTCGTCTTTCCAGTCGCGGCTGAAAGACTTAGATTATTTTTCAACCTGAACTTGGTCAGGTGACTCGTCTTTCCAGTCGCGGCTGGAAGACTTAGATTATTTTTCAACCTGAACTTGGTCAGGTAACTCGTCTTTCCAGTCGCGGCTGGAAGACTTAGATTATTTTTCAACCTGAACTTGGTCAGGTGACTCGTCTGTCAAGTCGCGGCTGGAAGACTTAGATTATTTTTCATCCTGAACTTGGTCAGGTGACTCGTCTTCTCAGTCGCGGCTGGAAGACTTAGATTATTTTTCAGCTGAACTTGGTCAGCTGACTCGTCTGTCCAGTCGCGGCTGGAAGACTTAGATTATTTTTCAACCTGAACTTGGTCAGGTGACTCGTCTTTCCGGTCGCGGCTGGAAGACTTAGATTATTTTTCAGCTGAACTTGGTCAGCTGACTCGTCTGTCCAGTCGCGGCTGGAAAACTTAGATTATTTTTCAACCTGAACTTGGTCAGGTGACTCGTCTGTCCAGTCGCGGCTGGAAGACTTAGATTATTTTTCAACCTGAACTTGGTCAGGTGACCCGTCTTCTCAGTCGCGGCCGGAAGACTTAGATTATTTTTCAGCTGAACTTGGTCAGGTGACCCGTCTTCTCAGTCGCGGCTGGAAGACTTAGATTATTTTTCAGCTGAACTTGGTCAGCTGACTCGTCTGTCCAGTCGCGGCTGGAAGACTTAGATTATTTTTCAACCTGAACTTGGTCAGGTGGCTTGTCTGTCCGGTCGCGACTGGAAGACTTATATTATTTTTCGCGTATACCTTCTTTCATTTTTGGGTATTGTTGTCTTTGTGGTTGCGACAATGGGTATGATATAACCAAATGTGAATGCAATCTTTGGTGTTCGCGTACACCTTCTTTGAAAATTGATTACAATGGTTCCTTGCGTGTTGATTACTTATAGCACTTTCGGTGTTAGACTCCGTTACATTTTCGTGGTACATCTACTCTGTCCAAACGTGTTACCTTATCCGCTCCGCTGTATCTCTTAATACCCCCCACCATGTCTGAGGGTTGCTTTATCCTCGTATTGTGTTGCTCATCTGTGTTGTTTGAAGTATCTGGTGCTATAGCTTTTATGCTTTTACGTTCCTTACTTGATAATAAAGTTACCACACCGTTTGGGGTTGGGAATTTGATTTCCGCGTGAACGGTAGATATGACTGCTCCAAGTGCACATAAACCTGGCCTTCCCAAAATTACGTTGTGGCTTGACTGAGAGCGTACTATGAGGAAGGTCATTGGAACCGTACGACTTCCCGTTTCGTTCCCCATTGTCACCTGAAGTTGTATTTTGCCCAGCGGCTGCACTACTTCTCCGGAAAAGCCTGTTAGCTTGTGTACTTGTGTGACGAGGCCTTTCTGTACTTCTTCATCTAGTTGCATGAAGCAACGTTCATACATGATTTCGGATGCACTTCCGGTATCAACATAAACCCTTCGTACCTGATGACCGGCAATGTCAGCAGTTACATGAAGTGCCCCACTAGCAAAATCTCCACCTCTTATCGGAGGGAAACTGATTTCTTGCTCCATCCACGGCTCCATGTGGTCATTATTTCGTTTCATGCCTACACTACTTGATGGTTGGTTTACCATTAGGATCTCCTTTCTCCTTCCGCCGGCCTGAGGTGTTGCGTTAAGCTCCTTCAACAGGTGTGACAGTTTACCTGTTTTTATTGCTGATTCGATTTGTCTTTTCAGGGAGAAACACTCATCAGTGGTGTGCCCATTATCTTTATGAAATTCACAATACTTGTCGGTGGCCTTCTTAGGGCCTGGTCTCATGGGTGCAGGTTTCACAAAGTTAACGTTCTCGGTTGCGAGAATTTCAGTTGGTGTTTTGGTTAATGGCGGAAGACTAACCGTTGGTCTATCGACGTGTCTTCGTGGTGTTGAAAACTGAGAGGGCGCCACGTTCCTTTGTTGGAAACACGGTTGAGAATGTGGCTTATCCCACATCTTTGGTGGTCCTTGTTTCCTTGAGTTTTCCCAATTCAACGGCTTCTTTTGTGTGCGGTCTTTCAGTTGGTTGCTCGCTTTTCTTCCTCGTACAAACGCCTTTGCTCTCTCTAGCATTTCTTCCACCGTTTTTGGATGGCTTTCATGGAATCTTTCCACCAACTGCTCGCTCCGAACACCATGAATAAACGCTGAGATACGTATATCTTCTCCAGCTCCTTTGACTTGCATGCTCTCTCTTACGAATCTTGTAATGAAATCTTCCACTGACTCACCATCACCCCTTTTAATGTTGTGCAACTCTGTTGGATCCTTTATGGACCTTCTTTGTTGGCTGAAGTTCTTTAAGAAGCTATCTTCCAGTTGCTCGAAGCTCCCTATCTCTCCGATTGGGAGACTGTCGAACCATACCCTCGCTGCTCCCGTCAGCGTCTGCATGAACATGTGACACCACACCGGGATAGACCATTGTTCCACCTCGGCCGCACCTATGAAAATTGCGAGATGGTCATCTGGATCACCCAAACCATCGTATTTCCCCACGTTTGATGGCATTTTTAGTTTTGGGGGAAAAGTAAACTCTGCAACTTTGTTGATAAACTTGGATCTTGATCGCGCCGTGGATGGTCGGTATGGTTTGCTGTAGTCATCTTCGAAATCTTTCTTCCTCTTGGTTGTCTCCTGACGCACAACCTCAGTGTTATGTAGCTTATCCTTCTCTTCTTCGCTTTTCTTTAGTGAGTCGTCATCCTCGTTGTCTCCGAACTCTAGACGGGTTCGGATTTCTTTCAATTGGCGATCTTTTTCCTCCTCCTGTAACATAGCGAGGATCTGTTGACGGTTCTGTCGTAAGAACTCTGGTGTAACGACTACCTTGTCAGTACTTTGTTTTTTCAGAATCGTTAAGACGACTCTTCGGGTTCTTGCTTCCCTCCCCCCGGTAACATTGCTACCGTCTGGGTACAGGACATCATAACTTCTGGTTTCAATGTGAGGAGTTTCCTCGCCCTCGCCCATCGTTTTTTTTTTTTTTTTTTTTTTTTGTTTTAGAGCACGGGATGGCGCCAAATGTTGCTACAAAACTTACCACCTAGAGGCGGGCGTCTTGAAGCAGTGCGGGATGGGCAAGTTAAACTAGGACTTCTGGACTTGGGCTTGGAAGAACGGACGGGATCTCCGGGTCTTGAAAGGGTGATCTGCAAAATAGGAAACACCGTGAGCCTCGCCACGAGTAGAAGGGGTTTTCTCCTCGTGACCACCCTCCGGCGTGAGAATAAGTATGTGTATAGTGGGAGATAAAAGGTGAGAAAGAAGGGATAAGTAAATTATGATATTGTGAATCTGTGAGTTCAAAAACATGAGTCATCCTTTGAAATTGGCCAGACTATTTATAAGGTATCCATGGTCAAGATGTTTGGACTGAATGTCTATTATAAGTTGTCTGCAGTCAAACATCTTTCCCTGCTTCTGCTAATATGACTGTTATTTCCTCTTTCATGCTTAGAGAGTTCAGGGTGTGTTTAATTACCTTTGTCTATATAGTTGACCCGTGTTCCTTGTACACAGGTTCTGTTCCTGACATATCTTGTCTTGTTAGCTGACTTCCCTTTTTGTGTTACTGGTTCTTACCTGACCTCTTTCTATCATGGGTTCAGGTTTCCCCATTGGTGTTGTCTTTATAGTTGACTCTTATGCCCAATGGGACTTTATCTTAGTTATTTAGTATTATTTTCTGGTATGAGATTATTTCCCTCGCAACTTCTTTGATATTTTCTAAGTGTTGAGTGGGAGCTGTCGTCCGTTGTCAAACGAGTCCATCTTTCGGTCAGGATCCCTTTGAGCCGCGGCACGGCCTCAGCCGCGGCTGGGGTTGGGTTTTGGCTCCGTCCTTGTTTTTTACTTATAGCCGTCATCTTTAGAAACTCGATTTTCCTGAGGAGGATTCTTAACCGTAGCGCCAGGTTCTCAGCCGTGGCATGCCTTCAGCGATGTACGGGTATGCTTTGATGGTTCGGCACACTCTCAGCCGCGGCAGGCTCTCAGCCGCGGCAGGTGGCTCCATTGGTGGCTCTCAGGTCTGATCGTCTATTCATAAGCTTCTCAGCCGCGGCAGGTGGCCATGATGATGGTCACAGGTCTTGGTGAGCCGCGGCAGGTTTGCCATCGTTCATTTGATTGCTTAATCCCCTTCAAGTCCCTAAACCAGAGATCCGGTTCATTTGTTTCTTATATTGGGTTTTAATATCTTAAACCCCTTAAACCGGAGATCCGGTTCGTTTGGTTCTTACATTGGGTTTTAATATCCTAAACCCCTTAAACCGGAGATCCGGTTCGTTTGGTTCTTACATTGGGTTTTAATAGCCTAAACCCCTTAAACCGGAGATCCGGTTCGTTTAGTTCTTATATAGGGTTTTGATATCTTAAACCCCTTCAACGCTAAAGATGGAAAAATTTAACTAATCTATTAAAAAGATTACTGCTACTTATATTTTGTTTTTCTTTTCCCTTGTTTTCCCAGCCACCATTTTTTTCCTTTTGACCCACAAACACCAATCTAAAGTCTCACATAACTATCAAAGCCAAGTTACACTAATTCAAATTCAAGATTTGATTTAAATTTTATTGAAAGAGACCAAATCACAATTAATCTGGTATATTCAGAAGGAATCCCTCTTAGTAAGCTCATTTTTTGCAACCTGCAAAAATTAAACAAAAAAAAACTTGTAATCTCATGTTTACAACCCACAAACATAAAAATAAAATAAGTAAAAGAAAACATAAGAATTTAAAGTGAAAACATTAATATGAGATTAACAGTCGGTGGTATAAGAAAACATTAGAAATTTAGATCACTTGAAATGCAATATAGATATCAACAAAAAGAAAGTAAAGATTTCCCTATACTTGTGTGTTTTGGACAAACCATACTTATGCTGTGAGTGTAATAATATCCCTCCTCGCGCAAAATAGAGGTGACAATTTTAACCTTTAAGGGTCTTTGGGTTGTATGTTATCAATAATGGGTCAATTCGGTCAAATTAAAAAAAAACAAATGTAAAGGAAACATGTCAAAGTTGGCTTATAGGTTCCAAATGCATAGTCTCCTAACTTGTTTTATTCAAAAGAAATATTACTATTTTCTTATAACGGCTTTTTTAAGCTTCATGTCCTTGTTAGACATATTATTCATTTTTTTAATAAAAAACGTGTGGACAAAAAATGTTGGTGGCTCAACCCGACCTGATCCGTGTTGAATAGCACTTAAAATTTATAAACTTTGACCTGAACCCATTATCCACCCGTCCATAGATAAAACTACAAGAGCATTTCAAATATGTGCATGTTATAATGTTTACCACTTCTGAAGTGTGTGAGAGTTATAACATAATCAAAAATGTTAAGGCTAAGTAATTTTACTTGTATCAGACGGTCACGAACACTTTCTGCTGCTGCATAATATGCTTGCTCAAACTTGACAGCTGAAAAATGTGGACTGTATTGAGTAGTATTTTCTTGGTTCATCCAAAGTTTTGCTAATTCTAGACCCCATTATTCAATCATTAGTTTCTTGTTCATCTTGAAACTCCAAATGGTCACTGCAAGTTATGGTTCTAGTATAAGTATCACTGCAATTATTAGTCATAGCCATAAGAAAGATTTCCCATTGGTGCTCAATGAAAATAAAAGCAGCTAAAACAATTGATATACAATTTTGTATGCTTACTGGTCCACCCATGGATATATTCATTTGGAACCTCTCCAAAAACTGTACAATTGTGCTACACCATTAACCTACAAAAAGAGATGTAACATATCATGAGATTAAAAAAGTTAGGTGTCCGTAAAAAAAGTGTATAACATAGTTTTTCTTACTGTATGCCTAGAGACGACACACGAGTTTGCCATGCCAATAACGGGTTTATTTGGGTTGTGAATGAGAATTCTTATATCAGAAATATTTACTCTCAAGGTCAGGGCGTGTTGCTTTTATCACTACAATGAACTGATACGGGACGATTTTATAACCAATCACCAATTAAGTATGTTAGTCATACAATCAATGATAAGATATTTAAAAGTTAAATACTCGTTTATCAATTTCTTCTATGACTTCCATGTTGCGAGGATGAAGCTTTGACATCACTACTTGTGACGATTTCTCTAAAACCTCGAGGGCAGAACAATGCGATTCTTGTAAGTAATTATCCTGGTCAATTGTCAAAGATAAACTCATGGTTATTTAGGAATAAACAGTAATATTAATTTTATAACAAACTTATAAAATTAGTGGGTGCGGACATATTTAAATACTTTTAAGTAACATCCCAAGCTTCATCTCATCCTAATCCTTCTTCATCCATCAGCAATCTCATTAGTTCTGGTATTGCAAGAGTAGGATGAGTGCCATTCAGTTGCACTGCCACCTTGGTTGGAAACTCTGACCACTCACGAACACATGTTCCATCTTTCTTTCTTTAAATCTGGAGATAATATCCTATAATAACTCCAACATAGAAATTACAAATTTATTATCTTTTAATACACATTAATATTATTGGTATAAAAATACAAGATGAAAGATTGTCAAAGAAACCTGTAGTGAGGCACTGTATAGGAAAAACTGTTATTTCAAGCGAAGAAGTTTTCTTTCTTCTGTAGCATCCCAAGGACACAGGACAACACAATCTGCAGGCAGTAATCTAAATTAAAGTATTTACATGCTACAAAGATATCGGATTTCACTCAAATAAGGAAAATATTATTTTTCAAGATGATAAAGTGTTTATTGTACCTGTCCAGCTCTAGCATGTAGTTCAGCAGCAGACTGGTACTATCCATCATTCCATTGAAACAGGTAAAATCGGGTTCAAGACATTCAGAAACTGTAGGTCAAGTATATACCAAATTATAATCCAAATCATAATAAAGAAACAAAAAAAGATATAATAAAAAGTCCAGTTGCCAAACCAATCACCTGACAAGCTTTCAGTTTTCTCAACTAACTGTTTCACAGAATCATGAATAACAACCTTCTTTTCTTCTTCTTTTTTGAAGGATCAAAAGGAGCAAGCCACATCATGATTAACACAACAATAAAAACAATATTTCTAGTAATACTTCCTGCACAGCCTCACTAACGAACAGTAAATAATAACATGATATGCTTGCATCAGCTCCTTCGTCCTGCATCTCAATCTGAATATTTTCATCTACCATGTTCTGAATGTTAAGATAAACAAAATGATTAAAATAGTAAACAAAATGCACTTTCAGTCATAAACCCTAAAAGACCATTACAGCCACCATTAAAAGCAAAAAGAAGATAACATGGTTAAAACAGACAGTGAATACATCATTGAAAACTCAAAGCGATGCTCGAATAATTTCAAACAATAAACCCTAAGTTGTGCTTTTGATAAGTCCTCTAAAATTGTCGGAATCGAATGCGAATTAACAATGAGAATGTGTAATAATCAACAGGTGTTAATGGAACTGAAAACCGAGAGCGCATTCAAATCATAAAAAAATTAACTATTGAGGTTTTGAGATACCTACATCACACCCATCCCCCTTATATGGTTGATATCAACTCCATAACTTTAATTATCACGTCCATGAAAGTATTCACCCAGTGGGACACAAAAGCAATGATAAATCAAATCAATATATATCTAGATCTAAAGTAAATTCTGAGGACCTCAATACATTCGAAGTCTAAGCACCAATATCAAATTCAAAAGTAACAAAATATTTTCGATTTTACCTGGCGGTGGCTGATAAATCAAATTAGGGTTCCTCGATGGTGAAGGTCGGCATCAACAGTCTGCAATAATTGCAAGATCGAGAACTCTTAATCAACATCAGTTGCAAAGAAATTACGGCTTCTCGGCATCAATTGGCGTTATTGAGATTGAAGGTTCAAAGAGGTGTTCGTCGGTGCTGAGAAGCAAATGGTGAAAATCGGAAAGGTGGTGAGGATAGATACGTCGGAAGAAAGGAACGGTGATTTGCTCACTTTTGGGAACTTCTGCAATGAAGAAAATGATCAAATGAAACCGCCCTTAACTGGTAAGCAGTTAGGAAGCTGAGAACGTGGTTAATCCGCGTGAAGTTTTTGGTCATCCGTGTGATAATTTACCAAATTTTCTTAACTGTCAAAATTTTTGATTTTAAATGGCTAGGATCTCTTGAAAAGATAGTTTTTGATATTTTAAAAGGCTAGGATTTAATCTAAAGAAACACAAATGGTGGTTAACTCTTCATGATCTATATAATTATACTAAGCGACGCAAATTGGGAGGCCAAATACCACGAGGAAAAGAAGGATCCGTAATCGTCGTTGTATTTTCTTTTCTTCTCCGTAGTTTTTGGAGTTTGTAAGGCCTTTATAACATTTCTAACTACCACAATTACAAAGGTTGGCGGCAATCAACAAGGGCCACCGACCAGTTTTCCGCCACAGCCTCTAAGCTTTACAAAATTTACATTTTAGATTCTAAATTTTTTTAAGTTTCAGATTTACTCCTGGACATTTTTTTCAACTCAATCTTTCAAATTTATAAAGTTCGAGTTTACCCATGTAGTATATTTTTAATAGACGTTTTTAACTCAATCATTTAAATTTCTAAACTCCCAAGTTTATCCCATAATTTTTTTTCTTTTACTTTTTTATATTCGTTTGTAAAAAATATTTTATTTTATTTTTTTTACTTGATTACTACTTTTTTTAACGAAGTTGTCGTTTCAATGTTAGACTTTATTCGCGCCGCATTTTATCTATTTTTTCGATCTTCATGACCGAGTCGTGGCAACCTCATACGTTTCTTTTATGTGATCACTCACGTTTATTGTCGTCTCTGCAACACGTCTAACCTCCAACGCATCGTGTGAGCTTTAATTATGTATTTAAACACGTTAATATTACTTTTCTAGTTCTTAATTGATCTCCAAATCACTTGATATATAGCAATTCCTGTAGCAACACACGCACACGCACACACAGTTCGTATAATGCAGGAAGTGGTGGACCGACTGATTCTCTCATTGTCACTAGTTTAGTGGGCGAAAGTCAGATCTAGAATGTGGGCAATCCGTGTAAATAAAAATCAACTGCATGTAATTAAAATCTTGTCATTGGGGTTGGTGGTCTAATGGTAGAGGAAAATCCTCTATGAACACCAAGGATAAAAGAGGTTATGGGTTCAAGTCTCACTCCTAACATGAATTAAGAAATTTGCCTTTAAAAAAAATGTAATTAAAATCTTAAATAAAACTGTTAAATTTATTGAGTTTAATTGGCTGAGATTTAATCTCATGACAGATATAAATAGTTTCTATGAGTTTGAACGGTCTAGATTAAAAGGCCATAGTGGTTAAGTGATACCCATGTAATTTAGTCTCCATGAAATTTGCTTTTAAAAAAATTTTTGTCGGTAAACATTTTATAAAAATCCGTACTCCTAAAAATTCCATGGATCTAAAAAAGCTGTTTATAGCTTTTCCTTTTTGTTTTTCCAACACCAACAAAAACGACTTCCGTATATTTTTATAGCCACGCGTACACGTGTCATGTACGAACGCTTCACAGATGGTCAACCCCACTGATTAAATAAATAAATGCACAAATTAAACACTTCCTACATCTTTTTCGTCTCCAATCCACCATCTCACCACTCCAATCAGACGCAATTACCTACATTCAATCACACAAATCCATTCCACGATTCCTCTTCGTTGCCGTTTTAGTTAAATTTAGGAACAGTTGAAGTGAAGAACTTGATATGGTATGGTATCGGTTAGATCTCTGGATCGCAACTCGGTTTTTGCAGGTAATTGTTCTTCCTCGATCATTTCGCTACTTGTTTTGATATGAATTTTAGTATTTTAGGGTTTCTACGTGTACAGAGGTTTTGTATTATGATATGTTCATCTGTTTGTTTCTTATCCGTTTGTGAGACTGTGTGTTTAAAATTCGTGTATAATGTTGAATATTTTTAATTGAATTAGTTTATGTGGTAGAACTTATCAGACCATTGGAGTTTGATGAAGAGTGGAGGACAATTGGCATTGCACCGACAAATGAAAAGTTGTTGGTGTGAAAGCTAGGGTTTTGGAATTTGCAAAATGAAATGTGTATAAGTATGTATTAGAGTTTGTTATGTTCTGTTACGGTGATTATCGTGTGTTGAAGAATCAGAATAAGACAATTAGATAATTAGATAGTCAGTTGTTTTAAAGTTGGGGATAGTTAGAGATTTGTACATTTGTCTCAATAATTAGAATTACATAAATCCAATTATTTTGGCCCTAAATCATTAGAAAGTTAGAATTCAATTATTGCAACTTCCAAGTCACAGTAATCAGTTTAAACTAACTTCCAAACGCACCGTTAGATGTGAAGTGGCCTATCATAACACTGGACTTTTTACTCTTTTAGCAGATTCAGCTATTTAATTTTGATGGAAAAATGGAAAAAAGTTGCTTCTTTTTGTGAGTATGCTAAATCCAAATGAGTGTAAATTGCGAAGCTGTTGGGTTAATCTCACCTGCTGGGGAGAGGGAGGGCAGTGGAACCAGAAAAGATAAAAAAAGTGTTTCTTTGGCTTTTTATCTTTTAATAAAATAGTTTTATTTATTTTGGTGTATTGACATTTAATAATCCTCGTCGTTGGTACTTTTTTATCTAATTATTTATAAAAAAAACTACAGGCTTGAAGTTGGTAAGGTTGGATTGACTACAAACATGGGTGTTTCTGGAAAGTGGATTAGAGCACTCATTGGATTGAAGAAACAAGAAAAATCACAAAGTCCAGGAGAAGATGGACATGTTAGTATTTACATCACTTTGTTTTTTTTTTTCATTGCAACTTAGTTATATCATTTGCATGTTTCTTATTGAACTATGCAGATTTTCTCTTGTAATTTTGTTTGTGAATGTTGTAAGATCTTGTTTTACATTGTTACTATAATGCCATCTAAAAGGTGCAGGTTTCTTAATAATAAAACATGTCTAACACTCATCAAAAATTATAGTTTAATGCTGTTTATATAAAATTCTCATGGTTTCAAAATGCATAATATCCATCTATCTCTACATGTATTCAAGTAATCTTTTTCTGAATTTAAGGTACTTGTCTAACATTAAATTTTGTAAAATGTGCCATACTACATTTGTGCATTATAATTATATATCTCATCACTTGCATTTGCACAATCAATTTCAGAGAGTGAATGCCGGAAAGTTTCGTCACAGAAGAAAAAGTTCCATAGAGATAAAAAGTGACATTTTTTTAAATAAGCTCAATGTTGAAGATGGTAATAGCAGTGCTACTCAAGATGTTACAAATTCTCCTTCCACTACACTTCAAATGCAAGATTCATCTCAGATGGAACAACATATGAGAGAAAAGTGGGCGGCTACACGCATCCAAACTGCTTTTCGAGGATTTTTGGTATTATTTATTTATACACCTTAATGCTTTAGGTTGTCTTTTCGTTTGAGGGTTTAGGAACAGGGGATAGGAATGAAAGTAATAGTGGGTGCTTGTTTTAAAAGTCTATGTTTTATAAAACCCATGATATGAGTTGTGGCGGACCCATGAAGTTTTTCCAAAGGTGTCGGGAATTTTCGTGTAATTTTAACCCATGCACGTATGAATAGGTCAACTTGGGTTGTGCTTTATCGCAAATGAGTTAAATAGAAAAAACTAAAAGGAGAATAAGTAAAATGGGTTGAAAATCACTGAAAATTTATTATTATTGCAGACCATATCCTATATCGTCTTTATTTAAAGATTTAGATTAATTTGTAATAGTATTGTTTTTGCAACCATAATTAAAACATAAACATACAAGAAGTTGTTTGCATGTCTACCCAACCCTGCATATTCCGTTTCAACTACTATGAAAATTATCTATTTGAACCCGAACCCGTTTTGACTTGTTATCCAACCCGCTTGCTTGAACCGCTTACCTTTCCACCTCTACTTTCAATAAGTTTTAGTAATAGTTCATTAATGATACTATATCTGACCTTGAACTACTTTTGTAATAATAATATTCAGGCTAAGCGAGCACTAAGAGCACTTAAAGGACTCGTCAGACTACAGGCTCTAGTCAGAGGCCATGCTGTGAGAAAACAAGCTGCTATTACTCTTAGGTGTATGCAAGCCTTAGTTAGGGTTCAGGCACGGGTTCGAGCCAGGCGGGTTCTCATTGCATTGGAAGGTCAGTCAGAACAACAGAAACTTCAACAGCAACTCCAACACGAGGCTCATGTTCGCGAAATCGAGGTGCATTGTAGATTAAATTATAATTATAATAAATAAATAAATTGATGTGGGCAGAGTCTTACTAATGGGTTAGTCTTGGTAGAGGCCTAAAAATATAAAATTGGTATTTTAAAATGGTAAGTTTTCCATTTAACAGTCAATCGGTCGCTGAAGTCATGGGCTGCAACCAAACTGAAAATTGAATTTTTTGTTCAGTTCGATTAACCTAACTGAAATGATAATTAAAAGGCCATTTGATTAAACTAAAGGTCGGTACAGTCTACCGGTTTTTTTTTTGGCTTAGGTTTTAAATTTTATTACAGAAAATTTGGTCTAAAATGCGAGAACCTAGAAGTACCAACTGATTTTGTGCCTAAACAATGAATAACGAGTTATTTAATACATTAATCTCTATGATATTTTTTCTATAGTTTTTAGTTTTTTTACTGTAAAGAGGTACAGTGAATCACATATTTATCTTACCAATACCATTCCTTTTCTACCTTTTGTTAATTTACCTTTTTAACCCTTTATCGATTTTATTGACAGCAAGGATGGTGTGATAGTGTTGGATCTGTTGAAGAAATCCAAGCAAAGTTGATAAAGAGACAGGAGGCAGCTGCTAAACGTGAAAGAGCCATGGCTTATGCTCTTGCTCATCAGGTATTATCTGTTTCTGTACAAACAATCTTAAATACTTAAACTTGGTTACCTGTTTGACCACTTTACCTTCAATGATGATATGCACATCCTCTAGATAAAGTTCATACAATCATGGCAATTATTTTAGTAGCAAATTGTTTTTGACTATATTACCGTGCATCCCTGCCCCTACACTTGGTTTAACATTTTTATTTTCTCTTATTGTTAAGAGGGCAAATGCTCATAACCAATAATTTGGTGGTGTACAAATCACATCCCATATGATTGACATTTGAATGTTTACTACAGTGGCAAGCAGGATCCAAACAACAAGTAACTCCGTCAGGATTTGAGCCAGATAAAAGTAACTGGGGTTGGAACTGGCTGGAGAGATGGATGGCTGTTCGTCCTTGGGAAAACCGGTTTCTTGACATTAACACAAGGGATGAAATTAACGGGTCTTCCAAAGAAGAGCAAGAACATGGCATCAAGAATCAGTTAAAATCTGCTGGCAAGAAAACCATTGCTTCAAATCTTCATTCAGATTTAGCAAATGAGAAAGTGGGTCAATCTCAATCTGACGGCCTTGATTCTTCTCCTATCAAGTCTACTAGCGTTCAAGAAGTTCATGCATCATTGTCTGTCAAGTCGAAGTCAAAGCCACTAAAGGATTCCGTCCAGGCAAGATCACATAGCAATCCTAAAGAGAGGTCAGCAGGTTTGGGTAATAAGGGAAAGAAACGGCTATCACTTTCCAGTAACGGTTAGTCCATCTCTCTCTCTCTCTCTCTTTATATATATATGTGTGTGTGTGTGTGTGTTTGTGGGGGGTGCGCGTGTTGCAACAAGGGTTATGATCTGATGACAGTGAAGCCATTTTACACACATCTCTTAGTAGGTTCAGGGCAAAATGGGCGGGCTGGGTATTGGGTCAAAAGGGGTCAGATCTGGCTAGTGTGTCAAATATGATTACAAAGTTTATGTTATTATCCTTAATCAGATGATGATCCTAGTATTACTGTGCATCAGTATGCTGAATTTTGACTTGATGATGGCATTGGAAAGCCTTTAATTGGTTGATTATGACGGTTCAATACAAGTCATGCTTGTTTACTTCTTCTTTATAAAAAGAATACCAATATCCAAAATTTGCTAAATATTGTGTATCCAAATGCAATTTCTAATATATACAAGCTGTATTAAAATAATTACCATGTACCAAATAAATATAATCTGAGCTAGCATTATTTGTTAAAACACGACCTTTCCAATTATCACCAGTTATGTGGCAACAATGTGTGTGTCTTCACATCCGGTCTATCTACACATGTAGTCAATGTTGGGAGCATGCATCCTGTGTTTTCTATTCGTCTATCTACACGAACCTTTCCAAATACACTTTTGACGACTTTTAACCCTTTTCCCTTGAGGCTTCTTCTGTTTCGCCTGTTATTGATAAAACATAACCCGAATCGACCCGTTCATAAGTTAATGTGCCAAATTTGTTTGAACAGGCAAGACAAGGAAAAGTATTGGAAGCTCAAATAGCAAGGTTTCACAACAGACAAAGGCCAATTAAGATATTTTTCGAGTCAAATGGAAGTCAGCAAGACCACATAAACAGCTGCTGATTGATGCTTGTATATACATGAGTTATTTAGTGCATCAAGTTGCAACCCCTATTTGCCGAGATGTTTAGCATGTTGTCTCAAATAATTATTACCATGTTCTTTAGTAATGTTGTGTGTGTCGGATATCGCATCATTATTTTGTAACTACCAATGTGTATGTTGTATCACTGGAGAGTTGATTGGGTGATGAGATAGACATCAAGCACTAAAGTGTTTGCTTGGTGTATGTTGATGAACTTCATCTGTAGTTTTGTTGTTTTTCTTGTTCAAGTATGTACCAAGTAATTTCTAGTATATTTATTTATTTTTGAAGTAGTGAAATTTGCATTTTAATCCATAGCAGTGCTGAGAATCAAAAGCAAAATTGGTGATACCAAACTTTTTTGAAGAAAATCATGAAAATTGATTCATTTAGCGAAAGCTAACGTGTGTTGTATACGATTGTCAAATCTCGGGACGTGTGTATCTAACACTGGATTTCCTAATAAGGCGTTATTATGAATGTGTCATTAATATGTAAGGGAAAACTTTACCTAATAGTATGTTTGAGTTATTAGTTATAAAATGGTTTGACACGTTTTGTCAGACCACTTTAAAAAAAAACAATTTTTAGGACCCGCTTCTGCAACGAACGATTTTATCGAGTAATGAAATCAAGGGCGTTACAAGTTTCTCAACTGCGTACTTATACACATTTTAGCTTCAATGGCGGAACTAAAACTTTTTAACCGGGGTCATAATATAATTGTTTTATATTCATAATTGCTAGTAATTGTAACTGCCAATGAGCTAGTGGTGGAGTGGTAAGGGAGAGACTTGGTGTACCTAGTGACCCAGGTTCAATCCCTGCTCTCCACATTAGTTTCTGCGGCGTACAAATGAGACCTAGCTTAGGCTGATGCACCTGGGTTTTACCCACGCCGATCCAGGGTTCGAGCCTCGGCTCTCCCTCAAGCCCGGAAGGGGTCGTATTGGGTGGGATTTTTCCTTGAAATGATCATATGAAAAGGTGTTGTGTATTATTCAAGGTAAAACTGTACAATATAAAGAGAAATAATTACATATAAGACCCCTCAACTATTGAGTAATAACATTGACTAATATTCCCCCTCAAGCTAAGGCCGGGAAGCGACCTGTAGCTTGGATCGTAATAAGAGAAACCGTTGTGATGATAGAGGTTTGGTGAACACATCAGCGATCTGGTCATTAGTGGAGATAAATTGGACCGAGAGCTTCTTTTGAGCAACTTTCTCTCTAACAAAATGAAAGTCAACCTCCACATGTTTTGTACGCGCGTGAAACACGGGGTTTGCTGATAGATAGGTAGCACCAAGATTATCACACCATAATGTGGGAACAGAAGCCATGGGGATATGAAGTTCGCGCAGGAGGGTCTCAAGCCAAGTAAGTTCAGCAACCGTATCAGCTAAAGCTTTGTATTCGGATTCGGTAGAGGACCGAGAGACAGTTCTTTGTTTGCGGGCAGACCAGGAAACAAGGTTGGAACCAAGATATATAGCAAATCCCCCGGTGGATCGGCGGTCGTCGGGACAACCAGCCCAGTCAGCATCTGAATAAGCAGTCAAGGAGGAGCATGCAGCATCAGTGTAAGCATGAAGATGGGATCCGGACTTGTGGTTGAAGAGAAGGCCAAAGTCAGAGGTCCCCTGTAGATAGCGGAGTATGCGCTTTACTGCAAACCAGTGATTCTGGGTAGGAGATTGCATGAACTGGCAAACCTTGTTAACAGCAAAGGTGATATCCGGGCGGGACAAAGTAGCATATTGAAGTGCACCCACAACTTGACGATATTTGACTGGATCTTCAAGTAAAGGGCTGTCCAAGAGAGATAAATGGGTGGTAGTGGTGATGGGAGAGGCAACAGGTTTGGCATTAGAGAGGCCTGCTCGGGTGAGAAGTTCCTTAATATACTTCCGCTGAGATAACAGAAGATCAGCCCCTTTGGAGGTAACTTCAATGCCTAGAAAAAAAAAGCAAGAGGACCCATATCCTGAACGGCAAAGGAGGAACTAAGGCTGGTCACCACTTGTTCAATTGCTTGAGAATTGTTCCCTGTCAGGATAATATCATCAACATAAACCAGCATGTAAAGAAGAGTGCCACGAGCCGAGTAAATAAAAAGGGATGGATCGGTTTTGGACCCCTTGAAACCCAGCAATAGGAGAGCTGATGATAACCTCTCAAACCACGCCCTAGGAGCCTGCTTGAGGCCGTACAAGGACTTGTGAAGATGACAAACATAGTCTGGTGTATGTGGGTCAACGAAGCCGGGAGGTTGTGCTAGGTAGACAGTCTCTTTAAGATCCCCGTGCAGGAAGGCATTTTGAACATCTAATTGCCTCAAGGGCCACTTATTAGTGACAGCAGTGGATAAAACAACCCGAATGGTGGTGGGTTTTACAACCGGGCTAAAGGTTTCATGATAATCAATGCCGGCTTGTTGATGAAACCCCTTGGCGACTAGACGGGCCTTGTATCGCTTAATAGCACCAGTTGGATCCCGTTTAAGTTTATAGACCCATTTGCAAGCAACAATATTGGCATTAGCGGGTCGCGGGACCAAGGACCATGTATTATTTTTTTGGAGGGCATCATATTCTTCGGTCATAGCCTTACGCCAGCGAGGATCCTGGTTAGCAATGGTAAAGGTGGTGGGTTCCGAAATAGAGGCTGTGGTGGTGTGGAAGGAGGTGTGGTGAGGTTTGGTAGTTTGCTTGGGGTTGGGCCGTAGGTGGGCAGGGCGAGTGCGAGGTGGAGGTGGTGGTGGGGCAGTAGGGGATGGGGGTGCTGTGAAGGACTGCTGATCAGAAGTTGAAGCTGGAGGAGCCGTTTGCTGTGGACGGCGAGAGTAGGTGCGTAAGGGTGGTGAGGGGGGGTGCTGTTGGGGAAGTAGCAGGAGGAGTAGGCTCGGGTGGGGATGGTGATGTGGGTATAGTGACTGTCGGGGAAGAAGTAGGAGGAGGGGTGGGATAAGAGGAGATATATAGATCAGGAGAGGGAGAGGGTGTAGTGGTGGAAGATGGAAGCTTAAAGGGAAAGGATAGTTCGTTAAACCGAACATGACGAGCGATGTAGAGGCGATCAGATGAGAGATCTAAGCACCGATAACCATAATGGGAAGTGCTATAGCCCAAGAAGATACACGAGGTGGAACGAAAGTCCATTTTGTGTTTGTTGTAGGCACGAAGATGAGGAAAACACTCACACCCAAAGACCCGAAGGAAGGAGAGGTCGGGTCGGTGATGATGGACCTGTTCAAAGGGAGACATGCCGGTCTGTAGGCGGGATGGCATCCGATTTATGAGATAGACTGCTGTATCAAAGGCGAAGTGCCAAAAACGGGGTGGAACAGTGGAGTGGGCTAATAGAGTGAGACCGGTTTCGACAACGTGTCGATGGCGGCGTTCAACAGTGCCGTTTTGTTCACTCGTATGTGGGCATGATAGCCGATGAATGATGCCAAGAGTGGCAAAAAAGGGAGAGAGGTTTCTAAAGTCTCCTCCCCAATCAGTTTGGACAGATTTTAACTTTGTGTGAAATTGTCTTTCGGCCATAACTAAGAAGCGTTTAAAGGTGTCATAGACATCAGATTTACGTTTCAAAGGAAAAAACCACATAAACTTGGTGAAGTGGTCAACACAAAGTAGGAAGTAATTATGTCCTTCAAAAGAGGTAACAGGAGCCGGGCCCCATACATCACAAAAGACCAAATCTAGAACTTTAGAACTTTTAAATTTAGATGGTAATAAGTGAAGTTTTGAGGACTTCCCAATAGCACAAGAGTTACAAAATGAACTTGATTGTTTATTAGTTATTGGTAGACAATATTTTGATAACATAGATTGCAAAAGCTGGAAATGTGGATGGCCAAGCCGTTGATGCCAGGTAGTTGAGGAAGCACGAGCAGTAGAAAAAGATATCTTCGGAACCGGTGTAGCCCGAGGAAGACAAAACGAGTAGAGCCCATCTTTACTTGGACCCGTGAGGAGGGTAAGGCGGGAAAGCTTGTCCTTCACAGCAAAGAAATCAGCATGAAATTCAAAAAACACATTATTATCGTGGCAGAATTTTTGGACAGAAAGAAGGTTTTGTTTAATTTCTGGGACATGTAGAATATTCGTAAGGCTAAAAGTTTTATTAGGTGAATAGAATTTGGATGAGCCAATATGGAGAATGGGTAAACCTGTACCATTGCCGACATGAAGGTTGTCCTCACCGAAGTAAGGCTCAGAACCGTCGAAGCATGAAAGATCCGGTGCCACATGATTGGTTGAACCTGTGTCGGGCAGCCAAGAAGTTGTTGTTTGGGACCTGTAATCAGCAAAATTAGCAGAGGGTTGTCTTACCCGAATGGTGGCAGGGTCACGATTGGGGCACTGTGAAGGAATGTGACCAATCCCGCACCTGTTGCATGATCCGTACACAGTATTCTGATTCGAGGCCCAGTGAAATTGGGTGCGATTCCCACCTCCTTGATTGCGGGAAAAATTGGAAAAGTTGGTTCGTCCACGGCCACGGTGACGCTGGTCACGCCCACGTCTACGGCTGGTAAAAAGGGTCTGTGGAGTGTGCATGGATGAAGTTCCAATAGGCTGAAGTTGAAGTCCAAATTGAGCAACAAGTTGTTGCAAGGATTGCTGAATATGGGGTAGCCCCGAAACAGGTGAAGAAGAAGACCCAGCTGAGTTTGGGTTGGTGGCAGCAGCAGCGAATGCTTGAACAGAAAACACATCAGGGGCATGCTTCTTGATCATAAAATCATGATCAGCTAAAAGAGCATGGAGATCAGTGAAGGCAGCAGGTGTTTCTCGGGCAAGAATATTGGTTTTCAGGTTATTGTATTCATCTCTAAGTCCAGATACAGCAAGCATAACGAGATCTTTATCCTTGATCGGTTCTCCAATATTAGCAAGGGCATCAGAGTATTCCTGGGCACGGGTTAGATAAGCGGATGAGGTTTCATCTCCGGTCATTTGGATTCTCAACAACTGAGTTTTAAGGGTGTATTCTCGTGAGGAGGTAGTTGGTGCATAGGCACGCTCAAGAGAGAGCCAGAGTTCACGAGAGGTATTACCGTGAACATGTTTGAAAGATGCTTCGGAGATGGTGGACAGCAGAATCATCCGAACATGGGCATCGTTGGAAAGCCAGGTATGGTGGTTAGGGTTTGGCAGCGGTGGCGGGACTGAGTCTTCTTTCCCAGAGGCAGCCGCTGGGGTGAGAGTAGCAGGTGGGTAGGGGATCGTCCCATCAATATACCCGTATAGATTGTTGGTCACAAGGAAAGGCTGAATCATTTGCTTCCAATAGCCATAGTTGTTGGGGGGGAGAGAAAACCCAAATTTGTGAGAGTTGTGGGTGGTTTTGTCAACTGCAGAGAAGAGAGCAAGGAGGGCCATTGTGCGGCTGTGAGGGGTGTCACCGGCGATGTCTCCGGGAGAAAAAAAAGGTGGTCAGCGACGATGTATCTGGGGCTGCTAGGTCACCGGCGATGTCTCCGGGAGAAGGAAGAAGAGGCCGATCAGAACCCAGAAATATGATCGGGCTCTGATACCAAAATGATCATATGAAAAGGTGTTGTGTATTATTCAAGGTAAAACTGTACAATATAAAGAGAAATAATTACATATAAGACCCCTCAACTATTGAGTAATAACATTGACTAATACCTTGGATGCTCTCTAACTCTGACGTCAAGTGGGCCCGGTTAAGACAACATATTGGCCGAAGTTGGACGAGACTCTCCCATTGACGGGGGGTGCGACGTCACAACATTCAATGTTCGCCGTTCAAAAAAAAAAAGCTAGTAATTGTAACCTTCGAGTTCCCATATCTTGAAATGATTCTTGTTCAACACTTACAAAACCATTTTTCTTTATATAACACACAAACGATAAAAAGATCTTTTGATGCACTATATTCTAACCAAAGCAATCAACCCATGTTTCTTGGAACTTTCTCACGCGTTCACAAATTTTTTATTTAGGAAATTTAACCTTCCCTTTGACAAGGACTTTTATTATGTACCCTCTCTTTACTCACTATCAAATATTAACCGAATAACTATTTCTTGGTTTATGCAGTGCCCAATCACCAACAATTCAATTTCTTATTGGCTTATTGATATTTAACGGATTTGATGAAGTTTGAATGCTTGGTTAGAGTTTCTTTTTATCAAAATAACTTTCTAAAAATTGCTTCTACATATAAAAATAATAAGAAAAACTTTATAATATACAATTTTAATTTGAATAACATTTACTAAAATCAGATAGACAAATAAAAATAGAAGATAAATAAATTTTATAAATATTATAATTGTACTAACATTTATACTTTTCTACTGGAATAGTTGATTAATTCTCACGATATAACATTACACATTTTGTTTTTCTCTTATAAAATATGGCGTTTTTGTATGCTCCGAATATACAGTTTGCAACATGTTTTATATCTACGCTTCAACATAAATTTTATGTAGAACCGAGTCGGTCTACGTTCCAACGTGAATTTTATTCAAAACCGAGCCGAGTCAAATCCTATTTAAGTGTCTAATCACGTCAATATCACTGCCGTAACACTCGATAGCGTCATCCAGTTTCATTTATTTTATTAGAAATTGAATAAACCTATTTTAAGGTGAAGTTTAACTTTGCAATGTTTAAAACTTTAAATGCCTGTGATAACGGCCCGGCCCAGCCCAGCCCAGCCTAACACAACCTAACCCAAAAGGCCCATTAAAACCAATCATTAAATAGAGTAGATCAAAATCCAGTAAATTAGGGTTTTTTGCTTGCCTTCTCTGCGCCTGTCTCCGCCGCTGCAAAGCTCAAATCTATCCTCAACAATGGCTGAACAGGTATGTTGAATATCAAATTTCAACATTATGTTACGTTATTAGCATTACTTGTTTCTTATCTGGCTCCTGCATCGATTTACAGACGGAAAAGGCTTTTCTGAAGCAGCCTAAGGTGTTTCTCTGGTTAGAATCGAACTCTAAACCATTAGGTTTTTGTATATTTGTTAAATTTCGTTTATGTTGATCGATTGTTGCTAATTTCGAAACAATGGTGGATATATGCTATGTTTAACAGCTCGAAGAAAAGCGGCAAAGGGAAGAGGCCTGGAAAAGGTGGAAACAGATTCTGGAAGAGTATTGGACTCGGATTTAAGACACCGAGAGAAGCTATTGAAGGTATTGTAAACAATCACTTTTAAAACAGATAGTCTGTTGTATGCTTTGAATCATTTTCATTTGTTATGTTGTTGAATTGCTAGATCTGTTGCAGGATTTCAAATGGTTTTAGAAGAATTAGATACAAAATGGATGAAATTTGTTTCAAATTGGATTGTTACTGTTAAATGTGGATCATTTAGGGGGCGTTTGGTTTGTGAAATTCGTTAAAGTTGGAATTGGATTTGGATTTGGAATTTAAAGTATTCCTTTAATTTCCATAATGTGTTTGAATTCCATTTGTTGAGAGATTTGATTGGAGTTAATGTCAAAACGTAGAATTTAAATTCCAATTCCACTAAAATCCCATTAATTTCTGCCAAATCAAACAGGCTCCTATATTTCTAGAGACCAGACTACAGTTTTATTGATATTTTTATTTCTGTATGTTATTCTTGAATGAACTTACCATACGCACACTAGGAAACACTGCTGGTTTTTCCTTGCAGTTTATTGTATATATAAAGTATTATCTTTTGTCATTACGGGGCAGTTTGTCAAAATCTGAACCATTAAGTGCTGAACCATTAAGAGCTCTGAATGGTTCAGCATGGTTTTATGTAGGGGTGTAAACGAGCCGAGCCCGAGCTCGACTAGGCTCGAGCTAGGCTCGTTTAACTTATTGTGAGCTCGAGGCTCGATTCAAGCTCTATTTCTAAAGCTCGGGCTAGGCTCGTGGGTAGTTTTTCAAGGTCGAGCTTGGCTCGTTTATTATTTATTAATTAATTTATATATATTCATAATTATTTTTATAAATTTGTCATTATAATTTTTATATAGCATAATATATATTATTTAGTTATTTTTATCATAATGTTATATATACTAATTATTATTTTATAAATATATATTTAATATATTAATTAAAAAATTATATAAATAACAGACTTGGCTCGATCTCGATAAGTGAAGCTCGGACTCGTTTATTAAACAAGCCTATTTTTAGGCTCAGGCTCGAGCTCGTTTAAGCTCGGCTCATTGAGCCGATCTCGAGTAGCTCGCGAGCCGGCTTGGCTCGTTTACACCCCTAGTTTTATGGATGAACCATTAAGAGGCTTGTAGACCCATTAAGAGGTGGGTTTTCAGTGAAACAAACACCCTTACCTCTGACCGATTCAGAGGTAAGCCTCTTAATGGAATCATTACCAAACAGCCCCTAAGCTGGTTTTTACTTGTATTAGAATTGCATGTGCACTGACTTATGACCATTATAATATATCATTTTGAAGATTTTATATCCTAATGTGTAGTTGTTCATGATTCTTATGGCTATTTTTGTAGAAAGAGTTTTTGTAGAAAGAGTTCTTGTAGTGGGACCCATTGAAATCCATTGCTCTCAACATATTTTTCATTAAAACAGACTTATTTTTTATGTTGCATGCATTTACCCATTAAGTTTGCCCTTTTTGTTCTTAAATTTAAACAGAAAGTTTCATTTACCTTGTTCTAAGTCATAGACTGCTTTCGACTCATTAGCTTATAATTCTGTGTCTTTTTTATCTTAATTTGGTATAATTTTTTGCTTTTAGGAACTTACATTGACAAGAAATGCCCTTTCACCGGTGATGTTTCCATTAGAGGTCGTATTATAGCCGGTCAATGCCATAGTGCTAAGATGGTGAGGACTATTATCGTTCGAAGGGACTATCTTCATTATGTCAAGAAGTATCAGAGGCAAGATCCAAGTTCAACATTTTATCTACAGTTTTTTCCTCTATAAATTTTAATTTGACATTCTAAAATGTTACATTTTTTCCCCAGATACGAAAAGAGGCACTCAAACATTCCTGCTCACATCTCACCATGTTTCCGTGTGAAAGAAGGTGACCATGTCACTATTGGGCAGTGCAGGTTTGTATTACTGATGATTACATATTCATTTTATTTAATAAATTTATTTTATTATGACAACATATTTTGATTTCCATAGTATTTTTGTACTTTATGATAATATATGAACCGAAAGAGATTATTTTTAAGCAACTTTTTGTTATATTAATTTTCGGTATTAATGTTTGTGTTTTCAGACCATTATCAAAGACAGTGAGGTTCAATGTGCTAAAGGTGATTCCAGCCGGATCTTCAGGTGGTGGGAAGAAAGCATTTACAGGCATATGAACTATATGAGCTTTCCGCTCTTTCGCCTTTTGCTTGATAATGTAGAAGTTTTTGAGAAAAAAATGGCGTCTTATTGAGATTATTATGCTGTTTTGGCTTGTGGCTGATATTTATTTTAAGAAATTTTCATCTGTTGGGTTTTATTTACTTGCTAATTCTATGAATTAAATGGGTTTGTCTTTGTTAAGTTTTATTTAAACATTTTTTAAGTTCATATTTTAAATAGTTGGTATCCATAAATATTTGTCTACTTGTTAATTCTATGAACTAATTAGTTCATATTTTTTATAACCAACCGGTTTGGGTTTTCTTTTTTAATTACAAAACCGGTTTGTGTAGAAACCTGTTTGGGATGGAAAAATGCGAACCTATACAAACCGGTCTGGGTTGGTTTGAAACAGGTTCTGGCCATTGATCTGCCAACTGATTTGGAATGCAAAAATGCGAACCTATCTAGCAACTTGGCAAGTTGAAAATTGGCAAAACAACTTGTAATCACATGGATTTTATCTTATCTAATATTTTATCTAACACTCTCTCTCAAGCTAGAGCATATATATTGATCATGCCCAGCTTGTTACAAATATAACGGTTTAGTGAATACATCTGCCAACTAGTGAAGTCACAATCAATTTCTATGTGTGTGGTTCTTTCATAGAATACCGGGTTACTTACAATATGAATAGTTGCCTTATTAACACACCATAGATCCATTGATTTAGTTTGATTAAAAGCAATCTCGTCAAGAATATTCCGAACCCAAACTAGTTCACAAGTGGTCTGTGCCATAGCTTTGAATTCTAGTTCTACACTAGACCAAGATAGAACGCTTTGCTTCTTGCTCCTCCAAGACACCAGATTACCCCTCACGAGACGAGAACACAATATCCAGTAGTGGAACGCCGAATGGATCTCCATTATAATCAACATCTGTAAACCCTTACCATGGTTTTGGTATAGGATCCCACGACCTGGAGCTCCTTCGTGTACTTACTAACCACAAGCAACTTCCTAGTGTGAGGTTCTACGAGATGATAGAAACTGACTAACCACGCTTATTAGGAAAGCAATATCGGGCCTAGTAATAGTTAGATAGTTTAACCAATTGCCTTTTTGGTGGCGGGTAAATCTACTAATGTCTAAGTATAATTTTGATCAAGGGCTTCAATTTCCTCAATCATAACCTTGTGCCATCCAGAGTGAGCAAGAGCTTCACATATTATCTTAGAAATGAGATTGAATCGATAGTAGCAACAAAAGAGCGAGGGGCTGCATATAACTTGCCATATGAAACAAATGAAGCGACATGATAGGTACATGTGCGTTTACCTTTCTGAACAGCAATAGGTAGGCTATTGTCAAAAAGGTTACTCGATGAATCTGTCCATGGAGCGGGTGGTTCACGAGCACAATCTGATATCGGCCGTTGGTGCCGTTGATATACTTGAAAAAGCAAGAGGTTGATCAGGTATTGAAGGTTGCTGAGGAGCAGCTGGTTGCTCAGGGATATGGGGTTGGTTAGACTCGGCTTCTCATAATCGGTAGTCGGCTGAGATGGTGGTGTGGATACAGCTATGGGTAGACAAGAAACACATCATCCCTGATGAGAGCATCTTCCCTAGATGGATGAGTATGTGATACATAGAAGAAAGGAACATTTTCATGAAATGTAACGTCCCGAGATACTAGATATCGTTGAAAATAGGAGAAAAACACAAGTAACCCTTTGTAGACGACAATAACAAAGGAATACACACCTAAGAGCTTTTGGATCTAACTTGGTAAGGTAAGGACGAGTATCCCGAACAAAACAAGTGATGCCAAATATCTTAAGAGGAATCGAATACAAAGGTTTAATTGGAAACAAAATAGAAAACGAAATGTCACCATTGGGGATGACTGATGTCATGCGGTTGATAAGGAAACAAGTTGTGGAAACCGCATCTGCCCAAAATGGTTTTGAAACATTCATCTGAAATAGCAGTGCTCTAGTTACTTCAAGAAGGTGTATATTTTTACGTTCAACAGCTCCATTTTGGACTGGTGTATCGACACATGATGACTCATGAATTATACCATTTTGCATAAAGTAAGATTGAAATGGTTTTGAGTTCTGACATATGTTCTTTTCCATTGTCAATCTGCAAGGTTCAAATAGAAATATTAAATTGTGTTTTTACTTCAGCATGTAAGGAGCATAAATGAGAAAACACTTC
Source organism: Smallanthus sonchifolius (assembly GCA_023525975.1). Classification (NCBI taxonomy): domain Eukaryota; kingdom Viridiplantae; phylum Streptophyta; class Magnoliopsida; order Asterales; family Asteraceae; genus Smallanthus; species Smallanthus sonchifolius. The sequence goes on from CM042042.1 coordinate 3,473,452, forward strand.
ATAACAATATTTCATAAAATAGATCCACGCTACACGAGAATGTCCACAAATGTTACAAAGTATTTGAAATCAAGATTTGAAGGAACAAAACAGGGACCCCAAACATCATAATAAACTAACTCAAAAGGGGACGTAGCCCGCTTATTGACTCAAGGACTCAAATAAACATGTTGGTGTTTAGCAAACTGACATGACTGACATTGTAAAAACGATAAACCAGAAAATTCAGGACATAACTTCTTTAGAGTTTGGAGGGATGGATGACCTAATTGGCAATGTGTCTCAAACGGAGATGAACTTGGACAAACTAGAGAAGAGTTTCAACCATCAGATTCCCTTCCTTTACCAGTGATCCTCTTCATCGACTTATCCTGAAAAACACAAGAAAAAGGCATTACAGTTCAAACCACGAGTAGTTTTACTAACATATAGTAGATTAAACGGAGGGTAGATGGATTGAGGGGGTAATACTTACACTCCTGGAACCAAACGCCTCAGCAATAGTGATATGAGATGATGGTGTATGGTTATGGAAATTAGAAAGGAGTTGAGGATTATCAGTCATATGTTTAGAACCTCCAAAATCGATAACCCACTTGGAGAGTTACCTGACTTAGCAAATGAAGCAGTTAGAGGCATAGTGGGATGAGTATGTTCTTCTCCTAAGATGATACACTGTTATTTGTTGTTGCAGCAAAATGAGCAAAAGAGCTTCTGGAGTTGCAGGCCGGTCTTTTCTTGGAGTTGTATTAGTATTCCAAAACTCATGACAATAATAACATTCAACACTACCATACTCTGCTGCAGTAGCTCGATCACTTTGAGTCTTTGACTCGGGAGCACGATCTCGTGAGTTACCTCGATGTCCGCCTTGAAACCCTCCTCGGTTGATTAAGGCACTTGTATGAATTGAAGACAGCGGAATACTTTCCTAATGAAGAATGCGGGCAAATGTCTCCTGTAGAAAAGGAATGGTAGGTTCATTCGGAAACTGAGATCGAATGGCGTCGAACTCTGGTCGCAGGCCTGTCAGGAAGCTCATTACTGCTATTTGTTCCCGTTGGGTTTGCATAACCCATACATCTGCGCCAAGAGGCGAAAGAGAGTTCAATTCTTCATAAGTTTTCTTGAACTCACTAACATAAGCAGTCAGAGATCGATCAAGTTACTCCCTCCGATGAAAAGACTTACAAATACTGTAAATACCCGTCATGTTACTTTGTCCAGAATACAGAAACTCCAAGTAGTCCATCAATTCTTTAACATACTCACAGTGATTGATAAGTGAGATAACGGAAGTGTCAATAGAGTTCCTGATGTAAAGGAACAATCGAGCATCATTTTGCAGCCATTGATCTTTAGTATGATATGTAGGAGGATCAAACGTGAGATGAAAAGCCTTTCCAGTACTTCGTAAGTAGATGCGAATGGTTTGCCTTCATTCAAAGAAGTTGGAGCCATCAAGTTTATTGTATGTGAGACATGTTATAGAAAGAACTTCACTGTCTTTCGTAGTTGTACTTGAGTCACCTTTGGTTTCTTTCCCGTCACCCATACTTGATCAGACCAAAACAAATGAAACAAGGATGATTTTATTAATGTCAGCAATATCAAAAAGTTAGCACATAAGGCAAACAGAAAGTATGGAAAATAATCAGACCAGAGGATCTGGGCGAGGACCCGAGAATTAGGACCATCTCTGGACTTGGCCAGTCGGCCAGACCCTCTGGATAATCTAAAAAATAATGGACCGGAAAGGTCTGGACTTTACCAGAGGATCTGGACAAGGACCGGAGTTGGAACACAAATATTAGAGCTAGAGACATAAATATTCTTAACAAGGAAGAATTCGGAATCGGACTGATCGTTAACCCCCCTTTTTTAAATCAGAATCGAGTACCCAAAGTTCATAACTAGAATAGAAGATAAAATGGCTGATTTAGGTTGATCTTGGTTGGTCAAAGCTGGTCAACGTTTGTCAGGATTGGTCAAAGCTGGTCATGACTGGTCTTGGCTAGTCTGAGCTGGTCAGGGTTAGTCGTGGTTGGTCTAGACTGGTCTTGGCTGGTCAGGACTGGTCTTAGTTGGTATGATAAACCAGAAACAGAGGCAAGCGTACCAGCAGGCAAAATAAAGTTACTGAAATCAGAAAATAATGGCACATATGTGATCAGAATCTCGAGGCGACGACGGAGGGAAGAAGACGGCGGCGGTACAGTGGTCCACACGCCTTCACGCGCTAGCGAGTGGGTGGCAGGGCGGCGCATCGGTTGGTTTCCGGCACCAATTTTCCTGGGTTACCCTAATTGGGGCAGAAGGTTACTCACTGGTAAGTCTTTCAACTCAATGTACAACTCTGAGATGGTATTTATTATCCTAACAAATATTAAATTGATGTATTTATAATCCTAAGAGGCATTATGAATCATAAATGCCAAATTTCCTTTTATATATACACAAAGATAATGCAAACCTGACAACTGTATTAAAAGTTACAACTCAAAACCTGTTTTGACCTATTATAAGGCAATGAGAATATCTCATCACTCGTATTGTCAGGATTAAAACAAGAGATGTTGCCATTAATATTAAACATTATAGAGTTGAAACTAACTCAAGGTATAAAAAACGTTCAATATGGGTGAAGTTCAACTACAAAGGAACAAAATGCAAATATACAATGCTCTTATACTTGACTGCAAGATGACGATAAAAAGTTACAAGTTTTTGTATTCAGCCACTAAATCAATTAAAGGGTTACACACTCGAGTATTGTGAGCCCATCTAACCTCGCTTCACCGGCCTTTGAACATATGACTTGTTGGGATCTTCTGTCTTCAGCTTTGGTGGTCGAAGTTCACCTTTTTTCACCTACAAACGTCACCAATTTCGATTTGTTTAGTTACAAATGGACCGAGTTGGGTTATGTTTTATCTCTAACGGGTCAAAACATGTAGAAATTTAAATAAAAAAGACGGCTTAGAAAGAAAAGAACACATGGGCAAAAGTGCAATTAGACCATCATTGCAAACCTCCTAAATCATTTGAACAAAAAATTAGACCATCATTGAAATAATATAATTTTGTAATCATATTTTACACACAGACAAAGACACTTTTTGACACCTCTAGTTTGTACTCTCTGTATACTTCTTTTCTTTTTTAAAATACAGTACAGAAAAAAGGCAAAATGAAGAATAATGTTTACCTTCTTTCCCCCTTTCATAAAGTCCCTCCAGCTAGAAACCTGATTAAATAAAGAAGTCAAAGGGGTTAGCAATTATATAAAAACTGTGTTCTGAACAATATAATCATGCTGCACTTTTTGGTTTAGTGTGGTGAAATAAATAAATATTATATTCATAAGTTTTTGCCCACATGCATGATTTGAGTGTGGTAGAATGAGATAATGAATAAAAAAGCATTAAAACCATAACAAGTTTAATAGAGTCCTCCCTGACTTTTTGACTGTCAAATGAATTACTTTAATGTTGTTACATTCTATAGTTTAATGTAGTTAAAGTATGTTGTTACATCAAACAAAAATGTGGTGCATTTTGCCATGACATCAACCAGTGCCACATCAGCCATTTACAGGTTGTTTGCTAAAACCGGCACCATATTCTAAACTGGTTTCTATGTTGATGTAATTTAAAGTTGGTGGCTGAAAATGTTTCTATTGGTGCATTTTTCCCTATCTAAATCATGCATAAACTGAAACCCAAAATTAACAGATGCATTTTAGTAGCAAATAGCAATAAAAAAAAAAGAAAAAGATATATATATTAAAAACAAACCCTGTTTTCCCTTGTTCCTTCCCACTGCTCCTCGTGTTCACGCTTCCGTTTCCACATCTCTTTGGATTCTTCCTCGTCTTTCTTCAATCTGCCTTCTTCCTCAGAAATCTACATAAAGTACAGGGAAAATTTATAAACATTGAACAAAATTTTAAAAAAAAAAACAATGCTGTATATTTTTTTTGGAATTAACAGATTTTAAATAAAAGTACAATAAAATAAGTTTTATTATAACATACCCTCATCTGCATTTTCCTCCTTCGCCATTCTTGGTCAGTTAGTATTTCGCGAACCTTCAGTTTTAGCTGATGTTGAAATTCATCTGATTTTTCATATTCTTGCTCATACTTTCCCTGCAAGAAAAGTTCAAAAGACAAAAAGAATATCATAATCTGCATGAAAATAATCCCCATAAAGATTGAAATAAGGTGTTCAGTGTTGATAAAATACAAGCAAAACTAATTCTTGCCATCTAATTATACAAAATAGTGAGTTTAACAGAGTGCATTTGGGGGGAGACAAAACAACCTCAAAAATGTTTTGCATAAAAACACACATGTATGACCATCCAAAACTGTTATAAAATAAGGAAAAAGTGTAAAGTTCATTTCTATTTCTTGCAGTTTACCCCCGTCCAAACAGTAGATGACTTTCTACAAAATCCACCAAAATGACATAATGCAGCTTGCTGATTAACTTTATTGTTCATGATAGAAAAAATTAATTATAATTTTATTACCTCATCGACTAGTGACTTCAGCTTAGATGCGGTGTCTTTCTTCAGTTGTTTTTTCCTCTTCGCTCGAAGTTCTTCTGCAAACGAATAAAGTGCGTTTGTTATTATCATATCAAATGAGCAAATACAATAATCCGAGAAATCATAAAGAACTAATATCAGTATAGCACATAAAGTGATCAATGCGTTCTAACATTTCCAAATCCAACCATGAATTAATGTGCTACATTCAATTAAGTCACATGACCTAAAAATAGTTATCCACGCTCCAATTGGAGGAAGTAGGATGCAATAGCATCAACTTGTTAAATAGTAAAATACACACATGTGTTTGTATAGACTGGGTATATACTAAAAAGGAAGTTTGGGAAAAAAGGGTAGGGATGAACCTTGAAGTGACATGTGGCAAAAGAGGAAAGGCGAGATTCATGGAGTGGAAAATACATAACAAAGGGAGGACAAGAAAGAACAAAAAGGACCAAAATACGAGACATGTGTCGTACTCTCCTTTCCTATTCTTTTTACCCAAACTTCCTTTTTATCACATCTTATCCTTGTATGTATGCGTATGTGTGTGTATGTAGAGAGAGAGTTGGGATCATATAAGAACTAATCAAAACTATTGAATTTGAAACCTCTAAGTCGATATTTGACAAATTCACAATTTAATTATCTCTGTTGAAGGGTGCTAAGTTTTTTAAACGTCTTCCATAAAGAAAGTCGACAAATTCATAAACGAAAATATACACAGATGCATCCCATGCACAAATATAAAAATCATGAATTTGTTGACTTAACTAGTTTCAAAATTTTATCAAACTCTTCATTGGCCATTTAAATTGTGAATTTGTTGACCGATATGATTCGGATTCAAACTTTCTGATTAGTTCCTACAGTTCTTGCTACTTATTTAGTTCTTATTAGATGTGTGTGTATACATACATGTGTATATATACCCACACACTTACAGGAACTTGTTCTGAAAATTCAGAGAGTCCAGTGGTCATGCTATGAACTTCAAAAAAATCCAGGGTCTGTAACAAAACTTTCTAGAACTCCTAGAACTTTATTGCAATTTCCAGAGTGAATGGACCATGAAAGTTTCAGCATCCTGTTTGACCAACCATTTCATTCAGTTCAGTTTCATACTTCCATGCTAGAGTTTTTTATCTGAATTTTACAATTGTAGTTCTTATGTTATGTGTCATGCAGTATTCCCGCTGTTAAGAGTCCAACAATAGTGAAATTGTTAAGAGGAAAAATAGATGATTCTTCATATTAACTTACTGCTTCTTTTAAAGATATTGTCTTGACAACATTGATTGTTATCTATATATAACACATATGTTGGAGCAATCACTATAACACGCGAATACGGTATGTCATGAGATAGCAGAAATGATACAACGTGAAGACAAAGTTTTGGTCACACGAACAGAAAGAATACTACAGTAGAAACATATTGTAGCTTTTGTACAAACCTCTTGCTGCATTAACTTGGTTTACAAGATACTCTCTTTCTTGTGGATCAAGTAATAGTTGTTGGGCTTTTGCTAAGGCTGCATAAAAGAAAGTCAACTTTTGTTATTGCAATGCAAGATGTATTAACATGCAATAATAAATTTACCCGCAGGGCAAAGAAGCATGAAATATTTACCAAAGATACATTATGAATTCCTCAAAAGTCATAAGTAGTTTTTTAAGGCAAAGAAAACCTATACAAATATGTTAAGTATACTAATATAAAACCATAGTGACCAAAATACTTGTACATATAGCTTCATTATACACCCTCCCCATCTCAACAAGTTTTTGGCTTTTGGCTTGGTCGCACTGTTAAACGAGCTTTATGTATTATTTAACTCTTCAAATATACTTACACTACTTTACGGTTCTTAAATGTTTAAGGTGCCCTAGAAATGTAGGTGATGCGAGACTCAAGATGCAAAAGAACAAAACAAAATTTATACCATATATCATAAAAATTAAATGCCCACAAAATAAGATTAAGCAAGAGAATTATAAATAAAACTTTAAGAAGTCATCCTTCAAATGTCGGGCATAAAAAACCTCAAAAAAACAACAGTTCGTTTACAGCATACAAAGAGTCCTAAATTCTTCTTTCGATGGGAGTGTTAGTATGTGCTTGGTTATGATGGTCCTTTATTACTTAACTATAGCATGTAAAATTTTATATAAACTCAGATTATAAATTCACACTAGTACGAGTCAACAAGTCAAATATTTGTTATACGTACCACCAAATGCTTCCTTTGCCTTGGGATGCTTGCATTTGTCAGGATGAACCAACAAAGATAACTGTGTATCATCATTACAATATTAGAGCTATTATACATGACCTTATGAAATACAGGAACACCAAAATATGAAACCTAATTGACATACATTACAAAAACAAAGGTATTAGTGTATTACCTTACGATATTGCTTTTTCACATCTTCTGGAGGTGAATCAAATGGTAAATTAAGATACTCAAATGCATTTAGCTTAAAGCATGAAAGAATCCTGTAAAAATTGTTATTCCAAAACTCATGTATTAGATAATGATACAAAATCTTATTCCCGTATTCCCTATTATTCTTATTTAATATATAAATACAAACTCATGAGTCATGACCAAATAATAACACATAACTTCTTGAAGTTTCCATCAATGCCCTTATCTTCTCATCTAAATAAAAATGTTCATTAGAAAGTAATCGTCTCTGAAGAGTACAGTATCAAAAATGCTAATTCTAAGTCTACACAAATTAAAAGCAATTAAATTTTACATAAATGAACTGCTTATGCGTCCACTTAATTCCTGGATGGAGAGATCATGAAAACCTACAGGTAGCCAGGTAGGTTTATAACAACTCATTGATATAAGGTTGTTCCTCCCCACAAAAACTAAAATGGTAAGCCACTGCAATTAACACTTCATACACCCTCAAAAGATAATTGCTTTTAAAGTTGTGAAACTTGAAAACAGCAGGAAACTACCAAAAAAATTAATTATCGATCGCGTCACATAAACTCACTTTCAGTTATAACAATTGGAATGATATATCCATCATTGCTAAAATCTATTGCAACTGAGGTCTTAATCGAACAAAATACATGATACATAGTTCAATTGATAACTCTTCAGAAGCAACAAAGTGTCAGTTGGAGCTCCGTTGACACTCTCAACAGAATCAATATCATCAAATTCAAACAAAAACCAGTTAGGTTTTATATCGTTCAACCTAGGGTTATTAAGCAAGGTTTTATATTTTCCGTCGATTTTAACATAAGTATTCAGATAATTAACCATATGAAGAACAAATTAATGTACACAAAACAACAAATTTGGGGATTAAACAATCAATACAACATATGATATGAAGCAGTTTAGAATAGGATGAAAACTGATACCTAATGACTTCATTATCGCGCTCAACCTCGCTCACTTCAGCGTAGAAGTTCTTGAGGAGCAAATCGTCTTCGATTGATGATGTATTGGCTTCTCCCATCGTTCCAATTTGCTCAGCCCTTCTTCAGGTTTCCGGCGATTATGGTCGGCTTCGCGTACAAATGATTAAATCGTCCACAGGGGTAGTAGGGGGTGTTTGGGATTACTTATTTACTCTACTTATTAACTTATATAAGTTAATAAGGTGTTTGGGAAAGCTACTTATTTAGCCTACTTATACCATTTTTTAAGAAGTAAGTCCATCCTTACTTATTACTTATAACTTATTAACTTATAGCATAAGTCAATAAGTAGTTTTCAAAGAAAATCCCAAAGTTTTTGAGAAGTTACAAATTGTGACTTATGACTTATGACTTATTACCTATTACCTTTTTGAATAAGTCATAAGGAGTTTCAAATAAGTAATCCCAAACACAGCCTTAGAATTAGAACTGAAATTGTTCACTTTAAACCTTTTATAAAAAGATGTAACATAAATGACCCTTGTTTTTTAATTACTTTGGAATTATAGCTTCACTTTTAAGGAAATTATTGACCATTCATGAATCATTACATACATCAAGTGACGTCATCAAATATGTCGTATAGAAATAAAAAAAATGGTCCTACGTATGGCCTTGTTGGTGGCGTGTGTTGTCACTTCTTACGGGTCGTATGATTGTACGAACACTATAGTCAGATGGTCCGTATAACCTTGTAACCACATACCGACACATATAACATGTGCGAATACACCCTTCATACGCCATGTTTGATCATTTTTCGCCTGGTCATACAGGTTATATGAAGTGGTGTCTGGATGGTATGTATCTAGTGTCTCTTTAGCTCACCATTTTAAACTCAATCCCAATCATCGGCGAAAATGTAACATCTATGATTTTCTGGCATAATTTTATATTATTCTTAAGTAATAATGACACTTTATTTCAAAATCCCGTACCTATCCAACACTTTAATTATTATTGAAATGTATATCAATCCCAAATTTCAACCTTACAATAACATACTGTTTCTATATATATATATATATATATATATATATATATATATATATATATATATAATATGTAAATATATCTATACAGGCAGCTACTTATATATATATACACTTTGTCATAATAACTATGAGCTTTAAAATTTCATATCACTTTATATATACATATGTACATATGTATTTAATTATATATATACATGTAAACATACCTATAATTATTATATATATAATTAGTAGTGGAGTTTCCTATATAAAATATTCTTTTAAGATAAAATAATTAATGTTTTAGTATTCTTGTAAGTTTTTTTTTTATAAAAACGAATTTGTTTACAAAATCTCAATTCAATTAGTCTTGAACTACTTTGACTTTAAAAAGTCAACAATGATGAATCCTTGCAATTTAACTACAAATCGATCAAACCGGGTGGCCTCCATTTATTTTTTTGGAACTGTTTTTAATACAAAAAAAATCTAGAAAAATTTCTTTACAAACCCAACATCATTTAGATCTGATTAAAACAATAGCTAGCAATTTTTAACATAAAAAAATCATTTTTATAAGTTTAAATTGTTTAAAACCTTACTTTGTTTATGAAAATAATTTGAAAGTTTATTTTAAATTTAATTATTAAACAAAGTACTTTAAATACCTAAATTTATAAATATTGCGATAAGTTTTTATAAAAATACCTTCCTTTGAAACAAGGGTTATAGATCATTGATAAATTTAATCTATATTTAAAACAAATAAAACATTTTCTAAATATAAATGTATATATTTTTTTTAGGACATACCATTTTAAATGATAAATAAATAAATTTATTTATTATTTATACATTTTACATTTACAAATCCTCTTAGAGTTTGAATTATTTTAGTAGTAGTTTCTTAGATACTAATATATGTTTTCATAAGTAAATGAATAAAACGAAGTTATTTATTTAAATTATATTTGAATAGAATATAATTTCACACTACTTTCTAAATAAATAAATAAATAAATAAAGGGAGCTTATTTAATTTATTTAGTTATTCAAACCTAAACCCTAAATCATTTATTATTAAACATATACTTAAAACTTACATTTTTATTAAAACTCTTATTCAAATACAAACACAAACACATACACATCCCCTTGCATAATATAACACGAACTCGTTGTACAAGTCTCTACACTCACATCCATTGAAACTCTAGACTTTGCCTTAGACATTTTATTAATTCATATTCATATACATTACACTCTAGGTTAACTTTGTGAGTTACAAGGATCACCTTTGCTACCTATTCTCTTGTGCTATCTACACATTTGATACATGTGAGTTTTACATAGCCCATTTTTCACTATTTTTACATTTTGGGGTGAAACATGATCACAACTTACAATGATTTACAGAAACTACACAATACAAATCCACTTTACAATTTGTGTGCAATTTGAGCTTTATGTTTGAGTGCTAGGTGTGTTAACTACTTATTTGCAATTACATGTACAATCATTAACTAATCAAGCCGACGGTTAACAATGATAGATCTATTGAGTCTGACAAACCCACCCAGATTGGGGTGATTGTTACCGACAACACAATTTGCATGCTAGTTACAAAGGTTTGATTGTACTACTTGGTTACACAATAGTAACTCCCCATAAATGCCTTGTTAATCATGACTTGTATGGATTTGTTTACACACAACACTTTGATACTATTTAGAGTCAAAACCTATGTATGCTCACCAACTTTTAGTTGACCTCGTTTTCATCATGTTTCAGGTACAAAAGTTTGAGTTGAGCAAGTTGCTACACTTAGGTTGTGGACCTAGTTAATTGAAACAAATAGATATGTTATGAAATTCAAATATTCTTGTACTATAGTATTTGGAGGTTGTGAATGGAAATGTAACATTTTTAATATATTAAGTTTAGTCAACCATGTGCTCATGAACAGTCTACATGTCCCGCCCCGACGTTTCCGCCGTCGGTTGGGGTGTGACAGATTGGTATCAGAGCCTTGGTTATAGGGAATTAGGTTATTAGACACTTTTGACATAGACTATAACCTTAGGACACCCATACAATGACATGCTATATGATTTCTCCTTGTGTGGATATTTCTATATGCTATCATAAGTAATTACACTACATGATACAATATTCAATAATTTATGTGTCACGCTGCATGATAACTTTTGTGCTATATTCATGCTATCTATTTGATTCATATAAGTGCTATCCTAAGTTTCAACACACACTTATACACACTTAGCTCTTCATGCACCCTTAAACTCACACACATAATGTCACCACCTCTTGAGATCTAAATTTAAACCAATGGGCCTAATATCCATTAGCAATAAACTAAGAATCCTACTTACCCTCCAAGAAAAAGAAGCCTGCTACAATAAATAAACCTCACTTTCGGGCCTCAAAGCCCAGTCCACAACAATTCTCATCATGACCATGAGCCCAACAATAGTGTTATTAATACATGATGGCTGGAAGAGTGTGTAGACCCATGAGGGGATTCTGACTAAGGGAAGACATGGTATTTAAGTGTGTCCTAGTGACCCACCCCTCTTTCCTTGGAATCCTCCTCAGGGATGCATTGCTTATATGTCAAGTGTATTTCTAAAATACTATTGTGAAGGCTCGGCGTTATGACAAGTCAAACTCTAAACTTATGAGAACTCCTATGTCTAACACTCAATATTTCATTATCACTTACAACCTTTTCATTGTTTTCTGCTAGACATGGACTCCTACTCTCCATCATCCCCGGTATACCGTCCCGGAGCAGAATCTGACTGGGAAGAAGACACTGGGTCACCCGTGTATCGGTCACTAACACCCCCAGCTGTAATAGGGTAGGCGAGGAAACAACAACCCCCATGTCTGCCAGAAGCCATCGTAAGCAAACAACTTCACATGTAGTCACAGCCATAGCATGGTATTCAGCCTCGTGGAGGACCTAGAAACAACATCTTGTTTCTTGCTTTTCCATGAGGTTAAGGAATCACCAAGGAAAATACAGAAACCAGCATTGGATTTACTGTAACACCCCGCCCGTGATAAGGCTGACATGTCACATATACAGAAATCAGAGATACTAATAAAGGCGGAATTAAATGATAAGAAAGTCCAAATCCTTACATAAGTATTAAAACCAAATACCAAAATATTAAAGTCTTAAAAATAAATTCAGAAGGTCTTAGATTAAATATAAATCTTTTTTATTAATTTTAGGTCTTTTCAGTTCCTAGCTTGTCCATTAGTCCTCTTCACACATTCCCGTGATTTACCTGCATACCTATCACGCAATATTATCATAATAACATATTACATGTTACTATGTTCAGATTTTATATGAACACATCAGATAAATTAGTTTCTTATATAACTTCAGATATCAGATTTCAAATTCATATTAACGTGCCATACTAGATCTCATAATAACAGATTTCATATCAACTCATTAAACAAATTTAGCCGATTAACATAATCCAGATTAACAGATTTCAGACAGATTAACATGTTTAGATTTACAGAAATACCCAATGAGCCAGATTCAGATATCAGAAATACAATAGTAACCATAGTGTACAAAGGGATGTAGTCCCTAAGTACCAGACGTGTGCGATGGGGTGTTGGCATACACTCACCATCCACCGGATGCAGATATATCCTAGGACCAGTCTGTGACACCCGACATTTCAGGTCAATATCCGTACATGTTATAAACAAGTTTACATTATAATTGTTTTTTTGATTTACTTAATTTCACAAACAAGGACATTAAGGTCTAACAAAAACCGTACATGGTCTCATTTCATATTTGGTAATTCTAGGAGTTACCGGTTCACGTACCATATAAACCGACTAAATACGAACACTAGTGGTTAAATTAAATAACCAGAAATATATATATATATATATATATATATATATATTACACAAAATTTACGTTGAACTATAATTTATTTTAAGACTAAATCATATAATATACGTAAAAGTAAAATATCGAACCCTTTCGAAGACGTTACTATGTAGCGTCACCTTTAGGTACGTATACCTACAAATAATCACCTCAACGAATTATACAATCCAAGATTTCAATATTTTTCTTTAACGAGCCATAAACTTGATAAATTTGTAATACCGTGAAGAACCCAAACCGAATTTATTTACCATTTAAAAACTCTAATCAATAAATTTACACTTAAATCTAATTATTTGATTAATTAACCCAACCCACCCCCTTGACTTTCTCGGCCGAAGCCAGAGAAGACCCCCCCATTCACACTACCATTTTTCTCTACATTCAAATTCTTTATCCTAAAACCCATACCTCATGACTTCAAAACTCAGATATAAACCATACCACCTCAATCATCATTCTCACGAACCCCTTTCATCATTCTCACTTTCTTACGGCAATCTCCCCAATTTTCTTCAAGTTGAAGTCAAGTTTTAAGGCAAAATCCACCATATTTCGGTATTATAAGGAGCTTTCAAGGATTTCTAACCAAGAGAATTCAAGACTATCTTCTATGTTTCTCTCAAAAATCATCATCTCTGTTTAGAGGTAAAAACTCAATATTATTCATATTATTTTCTTTGAAACCGTAGCTAAACATACAGTTTACTCGAACGTAAGAAAAATAACCAGAAAAGTGTGTCGAATTCAAGATTAAAACATGAATATATGCGTATATGTATGAATAAAGTTTTGAAACTGATTATGTCAATCAAAATTTCAGTAATCGAAACTATAGTTTCGATACCTGTTTACCCAATCGAAACTAAGTAATTTCGATACCTGTTGTTCAATCGAAACTAAGTAGTTTCGATACCTATTACTCAATCGAAACTAGGTAGTTTCGATACCTTTCTTACCCAATCGAAACTAGGTAGTTTCGATACCCAGTTTGCTCAATCGAAACTAGGTAGTTTGGACATCTGTTCTGTTCAACCGAAACTAAGTAGTTTCGATACCTGTTTCAGGCCCATTGGGCAGTAACTTAGAACTATTTTATAACGAAACAAGTGTTGAAAACCTAAAAAGATATTTAAACAAAAGCAATCAGATTTGCTAAATCGGTGAACAATTTGCATATGAGACATTCGGTCATAACACGAATTACCCTTTTGTAATTAGGGTACGAATAGTCAAGTTGACTAGAACAATTATCATTGCAAGCATACACAAACTCAAGGTGAGTTTCACGGCCCCTTTTTACTGATTTGCATAATTTGGGGGAAGAACATACTTAGAACTACTTTTATATGATAACAAGAAAACAAGACCCGACCTTTATGATTGCATGAGTTAATACATTTGGAGCTCATAAAGTCCCCTGATCATCATATTTATAACCATTAGCTAAGGATTAGCCTAGGATTCTATGGATAGTACTATTGGGTTTGACACCCCCGGTCATGGTTAGTCGCGCTAACCATGGGTCCCTCTGGCCAAATGACCGCATAGTGTTCAAAAGTTGCTCGTGAGGTACAAGTGAGGGGCAAAACACCTGGTCTTGGAATGGTTATGCCTCATGTATGTTCATATTATTTGTATACCTAGCTAGTTTACAAATGGGTCAAACATTACTTGTTTTGTTTATCATATACGTGAAAACATTTTCATGCAATTGGTTTGCTTATCGTATTCGTATATAAAACCTGTGAACTCACCAACCTAGTGTTGACATTTTCAAGTATGTTTTTCAGGAAACTGAACGTGATAGCAATGGTATTACTACGTAGGATTCATGCATGCATGGTGGATACTACTTTTGAAGATTTTTCTTGTATAACCCATAATGTTTGGGTCATATTTGCAAAATCTTAATATTTTGTAACTTTAACTAATATTTTGGGCTGTAAAACCTTAAACTTAATTTATGTATCCAGTTTGTATGTATGCGTTTGCAATAATTATATGTTTTGGAAACCATGAACGTCACGCCTCGCGATTCCGCCTTGGCGGGGTGTGACACAGTCCATACGCCTCCTAACAGATATAGCTAAGTACTTATCTGAGCACATAGATATACAAATAAAATAGAGACGTCGTGGTCTAATCACACCGCCACGGATAGTGCCAAGCCATCGATGCCGCAATGACAAGTCTATGGAACCGCCATAGAAAGTGTGCTCGGGTATCAGAATTTAGAGTTTCAAGTAGCATGAAAAATTAATGTAATTAAATAAAACAAAAGAATGTAACCAAATTCAAATAATTTCATAGTCAAACAAGTTTAACAAGAAAACATAATTTATCATACAAGGGTAGTAACAAAAATAAAACTATTTCCTAATGTAGCCCAAATAATAAAACGAACATATCATGTGTCAGATATGCGTATATACAAAATCATATTGGAAGCATTTAATCCTAACTAACGCATAGGTTAAACACAGTGTCATCGAATTTAAATATAGAATAGAGAATTCAGAGAAATCCACTACTTCTAGTAGAATGGATTAGATTATCCGTACCTTAAGCGAATCTTCTTCGACAATACTAATGATGTTAATCCCTTCGCAACTGTTAGTGAAGACCTACATATGTGTATCCTCCTTTAAATTAGACTGATTTCTAGGTCTTAGAAAAACTAACCCGTTGAACGTTTTATAGATCCAATAACTTAAAATTTATCATGGAATTCATTTTATTAATTTAGTCTCAATTTCAGTAATCCCAATTATGACAAACGAATTAAAACTTAATTATTAATTTCAACACATTTTAAGAAAAGACAAATTCATATATTTCAACATAATACTTATTTATTATCAACCCCTTTTCTTTCATCTAATCCATTTTTTGCTAAATGAACCGAATGCTAAGTCATTGATGAAAAATAGTTATATTTTGAACAGGTGTTGTGTTTCTAGATTAAGAGCAGTAACAAAACCAACATAAAGAAAAGCTACATGCAGATGTGCACATGGTTTTTAATTTAGTGTTCATGTTCCCTTCATCTTCTTGTTTAAATTACCAGAACTAAAGGACTCCTTAAAACAAATCGAATTTCATGATAATATACATCACGTGGGATGTACGAAGTCATCGAAGAGGGTGTGACGGTACCTTGTGTCGAAGTACGCTAAGAAATCGGCTTGTCGTAGAGAACGAACTTGCTTCACGGTGGCGCCTGGGTAGTCCGTTATGAACAGGTCCGCTACAAGGTTCAAACGGAACCAAAAGTATTTCGGTTGGTTGGTGGTCTAGTAGCAGCGATTTAAGAGTGTTATTCAATTGAAAACCAAGTTACGGAACGAGCTAATATTGAATGGAAACAAGGTTAGCAGAACCTTACGTTGAATCAAATAGTCGAGCAACGTGGTGGCGGTTCACGATCAGATGCAGCGGCGGTGGCGACGACGCTTCTGAACAGAAAAGAGGTCGATTGAGAGGTGAGTTGAGAGGATTTTCGGTGTGTGTGGATGTTAATAGACATCGATGCATATTGAATTCGGAAGTGATTTTGCATGATTCTCGGTGCTTGATTTTAGGGGGGAAATATGGAAAGATTTTTTTGAAAATTAAGAAGGAAATCAAGAGAATTTTCAAAGAAGAAAGTATACGTCGGTGAATGCAAATCCTCAATGTTTGACCTTTTTGAATCCATATAATTAACTCGAATAAATTATATTAAATTTTAAACAACTAGCTCTATTATCGTACATTTATTATTTACTACTTTACGTTTATTATTATTATTACCATTATTTTAAAATACCGGTTATTTCATTTACGATCATTAGGATCGCTATCCCAATCAGCATCACTATAGGCACGTAATTCCAGAGAATATGTAGAGGGGAACAGAAGACTTTGAAACTGAGTACCACGAAGATATCTCAAAATACGAAGAACAGCTCCCTAGTGTACAGAAGTAGGAGCGGTAACAAACTGGCTAACCACATGAACATCATGAGCGATATGAGGGCGAGTAACTGTAAGATAAACCAAACTGCCTACAATGGTACGATATAGGCTCGTATCAGATAGAGGAACACCATCAGTGGGAGAGTAACGTGCATTGGTTTCAAGGGGAGTGTCTGCAATTCTGTTATCAGAAAGTTTTGCACGTTGAAACAGATCAGAAATATACTTCGTCTGAGAGAGAATATATCCCTTGTTAGATTGAGCTACCTCAATCCCCAAAAAATACCGTAATAACCCAAAATCTTTCATAGCAAAACGATGGGCCAAGTCACGTTTCAAGGATTCAATGCCATCATAATCATCGCCTGTAATAATCATGTTATCCACATATAAAGACAAGAGAATGCGTCCAACATTCGTACATTGAACAAATAATGCCGAATCATTATTGCTAGGAAAAAAACTAAGGGAAGTGATGACTGTAGATAATTTTTCAAACCAGGCACGAGGGGCCTGTTTGAGTCCATATAGAGCTTTTCGAAGCCGACAGACTTCACCAGGCTGATGGGCTATTCCCGGGGGTGGAGTCATGTAAACCTCCTCATGAAGATCACCATTTAGAAAAGTATTTTTGACATCCATTTGTCAGATCTTCCATTGTCGAATGGACGCAACAACAATTAAAGTACGAACTGTTGTTATTTTTGCCACAGGGGCAAAGGTCTCCTCATAATCCATACCATACGTTTGCGAATATCCTTTTGCCACAAGTCTGGCCTTGTATCGTTCAACAGAGCCATCAAACTTTTTCTTAATCTTATACACCCAACGACAACCAACCTTATGTTTACCTGGTGGTAGAGGAACCAAATCCTAGGTGTGAGTCTGATGAAGAGCAGTGAGCTCTTCAGCCATAGCATTTTGCCATAGAGGGTCAGAGACAGCCTCTCTATATGATTCTGGTTCAGACATATGATGAATGCTTGCGATAAATGAACTAAACGAAGCAGAATATGCAGAGTATGCAAAATCTGGTAGTTGAGTAGACTTACATGCACGAGTAGACTTTCTCGAATGTGAAGGAGAATTAACCTTGGTTCCAGATGACATGGAAGGTTCATGAACTGGCACATCATGTGCAACAGAAGTATATGGAACAGGCATATTAGGATCAACAGACGAGTCGGGAACATCAGAGGTTAGGACATCAATGTTGCTAGCAAAAGGATCAATATTCTGAAGATCTGACTTTGTTAAATCATGAGACTTAGCTGGAATCGAATAGAATGGAATATGTTCAAGAAAAGTAACATGTCTTGATACATATAACTTCTAACTTACAGGATCAAAACAACGGTACCCTTTTTGTCCCGTGTCATATCCTTTGGGACCACTGGCTTAGCCTAAGAAAACACATAAGGCTGACTTATTTGTCAATTTGTCTCGTTCAACATGAGGACGGAGAGCAAAGCAAGTACATCCAAAAACTCGTAATTCACCATAATCTGGGCGTTCACCGAAAAGACTTTCAAATGAAGACATCCCATCATTGTGAGAGTAGGGATCCTATTAATCACATGTTGGGCGGTCAGGAGTGTTGCTCCCCAAAAGACACTAGGTACCTCAGCAGATAAAAGGAATGAACGAGCGGTTTCCATAAGATGGCGATGTTTCCTTTCAGCAACACCATTCTGTTGAGGGGTGTCGGTACAAGATGATTGGTGTATGGTACCATCTGATGCAAGCAACAGAGTAAAATCATTAGAGGTGTATTCACCCCCTAAGTCACACCTAAAACACTTTATCACAACCGAATGTTGCGTTTGAACATACGCCCTAAATGTTTTGTAAATGTCAAAGAACTCAGATCTACGTTTCATAAGGTACACCCAGGTATAACGAGTGTAATCATCAATAAAGGAAACATAATAACGTGAACCACCCTTAGTGGATACCGATGATGGTCCCCACACATCAGAATGAACAATATCAAATAGTGAAACAGAATGAGAAATACTTTTATCAAAAGGTAAAGCAGAAAATTTAGCAAGTTTGCAACCACTACAATCAGAAATATCACAAGTTTGCAACTGACACAAAGCACCTGAAGAAACCAAAAATTTTAAACGAGATGCGGACACATGTCCCATCCCAAACGAGAATGTCAAATATAAAATTCAGACGACAAAGGACTTAAACGAAAGGAAGATAAATCAACACTGGAGGCAACAACACCAGGTGCAGGCACTTTGATTTCTTCTAAGACATATAAATCTCCCACCCTACGGTCGATCCCAATCATCCTCTGAGTGTGTTGATCCTGCACAACACAAACAATGTCACAAAAGAAAACCCAAATTCCAGAGTTACACAACTGACTGACTGAAGCAAGATTTAAGGCAAGCTTCGAAATATAATAAACATCATTGAGAGACACATGAGGAGTAGACACATATCCAACACCCTCTACCAACATGGATGTAGCACTAGCAGACATGACAGAAACAGGAGAGACATTAGACAAAGAAAGAAAAGAAGACAGATAGGGAGACATATGATGTGAATCCAAAATCCATAATGATGACGAAATACCTGAGGTACTTGATGAAGACAGTCCCGCAACAGACATAGCGGTAGGGTTGGCGGCAATAAACTGTCTGAACTGTTCAAATACTTGCGGATCCAGAGCAGATGGTGGTTTGTTCATTTCTACAGATGGTGGTGTAGCATCAGCAGTAAAATGAGGTGGTTTAAATGTCCATGAAGATGGACCAGATGAACCAGCAGAAGAGGACGTGCGAGATGGAAATTGTCCACCTGATCTGTTCTGTTGAAGGGGCTTCTGCACGTTAGAATTCCTTCTACTAAGTAACAATGGACATTGAGACTTCTAATGATTTTTCCCTTTGTAGAATGCACATTCATCAAAGGCAACTTTAGCACCTTGTCTGGACTGATTAGGGGGAACGACAAACACAACAGGAGTAGTAGTTACTTTAGTACCTTTATCAACCTGAGATTTTAACCGAGTTTCCTCTGCAATCAACTCGTGGACAACCGAATCAACTGTTGGACGAGGGGAACGATGAAGAATCGTTCCACGTAGTCCTTCAAAGTCTGAACGTAATGCCATCAAGAATTGTACCAAACGTTGTTCCTCCCTTCGAGCAATATAAGGTTTAAACACCTTCAGTACTGCAGATTCCGTAAGTGCCAATTGATCCCATAAATCCAACATAGCTCCATAGAAGTCTTGAATGCTCATCTCATTCTGTTGAAGAGCACGAATATCAAATTCCAACTGGTACTGTTTGGCAAAATTAGACTGAGTATACAGCCGTTCCAAATGATCCCAAACCTCCTTAGCTGTATCATACTTAGCCAACTGAATACTAATGGACTGACCTACATAGTTGTTGATCCAAGTGATAACTTTAGAGTTATCCGTTTCCCATGTATCGAGGGCTAAGGCATATTCAGCAGCCTTAGACTTATCAGTAGTCTTTCTTTTAGTACCTGTGACATAACCCCACATATTTTTCCCTCGAAGAAAGTTTTTCATAACGTAACTCCCGTAGGCGTAGTTTTTACCATCGAGACGAGTACTAATAGACTGAAGGGAGTCATCTTTTCCAGCCATATTATCAAACAGAATTACAGCAGAATAACCGCAAACTTCGAATTACCACAAACTTCGAAAACCACAAACTTGAACCGTAAACTTAGAACCGCAAACTTAGAACATCAAACTTGGTGAAAACCGCAAACTTAGAACCGCAAACTTTGAAAAACGTGACAGAAACGAGGTCCAAACTTGTCAATTTTTCTAGAGGCTTTTCCAAATACATAAGTCGGTTCAAATAAAACAGAATTCGTAACTTTGATACCTCACGAGTCAACGAAAACCGTTGTAAGCTGAGCAGAACCCTTCAACAACGAAACAACCCTTCAACAACGAACAAACCAAACAACTGTAACATTTATGATTTTCCGAGTGTTACTTCACTTTATTCTCCTTATTTTACAATAATGACAGTTCCATTTTCGATCTTGTACTCGTTCAACACAATATTTCACATTATCTCACTATCTAAAACGTGTGTCAACACATATAGATATATACATTTATATATATATTTAAATTGATTAAATCAAAATAAAACTTATAAAGTTCTTACATATTTATATATATATATATATTACTTATGGATAAACATGTAGATATATATAAATTCATTTATACATTCAATTATTTTATAAAAATTAATATATATATACACTTATCTTTTTATAAAATAAGTATGACAAACTAGGGTTACATGAAAGAAAATGGGAATTTTATACTTGAACCTTTCAAATCCTCCTAAACCTCTTTGAACCCTTGGATCTTGAACCGTAGGTCACTTTAGGGACCAATTCAAAAGATTTCTTCCCTTGTTTGACTTTTAAAAGTCAAACCGAGCCAAATTCGCAAATCCAACATCGAGAATTGACCCAATCAAGTGCTACGGGTTTTCCATGTCATATACGACCATCAAACGACCCAATCCAGGCCCATTCATCAAAACAATTAGGCTAATCCACGCGGTCAATCCGAATTCGAATGGCTTTGACTTAGGATAGTCAAACCCGTATGAATTAGCATTCAATCAACGAAATTAGCGCACCTCAATCCCTTAAATCGCTCATAAAACAACCACACATGTACCTAGGCCGTTAACAGGAGCCAATTCGATCCTAATCCGGTGAATTTACGAGTAATCGGCCTCCCCCTTTTTATTCGGCAAAGTCAAAACCGAATTGACTAAACCGCATGGAATTAAACAAATTAAAGCCCTCATCTACATCCGTATACGCTCACACAAACTTCCCCAACTCTCAATCGAACCCCATTACATCTCAAAATTTCCGTCGACCACGAAGAACAATCGGAGCTAAATCGAAGTCGACCACACCCGTGCCACAACCATTCCAAGTAAGATTACCATCATTAGATTCGTATTTCCTTGTATATCGAAAGCCCTCTGTCAATTCGTGTTGACAGAGGGTATCGTGACCGATTGAAGCTAGGGTTCATAGTGGTTAAAAGGGGATTCAAAATTTTGGATTTAATCATGTTTAAAATTAATTAGAAACCATAAAAGACCAGCGAAACCCCTCGGTTCGACTGGCAAATGCCTTGTGGCATCGAACCGAGAGGCGTGGGTTCGAAACCCACGACCAGCGAATCCGGCCTGTCTTTTTGCGCAGACTCTAAAGCAGAGTCCGGATCCCTTGTCATTTCGTGTTAATACAAACCTGAATCAACTGATGTCAAGTATCAGTCCCCTAGTCCAGTGGTGAGACTCAAACATAACTCAGAACCCACCCGGGTTCGAACCGGGTGGCGTCCTTTTATTTTAAAAATCGTTTTTACACAAGAATTAAATTATGTAAAAATTATTTTTATGAACCCTATATTTATTAGAACAGAATAAAACAAGTTTCATAATTTTTGCATAAAAATCGCTATTTTTATAAATTTATTTGTTAATTACTTAATTTAATATATATTATTTATTTTGAGTAATCCTTTTTCCTAATGTATAAATTTTGTGACAAGTTTTATAAATACATTATACAAAGTTTTATAAAATTTAAGTTATATATAGACTTTATATATTTAAAGAATACATGTCAATTTTAAGTAAAATTATTTATTTTAACATAACCATTTCAAATGATGAATAAATAAATAAATGTATTTATTATTTATATAAATTACATTTACTAATACACTTGGAGTTTAAATTATATTTAAAGTTAATCTTATAAATAAATATTATTTTTAACATCTTTATAAATAAATAGATAGAAATTATTTATTTAATTTATACTTAAGATTATTTACATTCTACTTTTATAACTAGATAATTAAATGACAAATATTTAATTTATTTAGTTATTCAAACCAAACTTTAAATTATCTATTTTTCAACCTTTCAATTTATAAAACACTCATCCAATTAACCTGCACATTCCTTTTCAGCCTACAACTTAAACCCTTCGTACACACATCCGATTAAATCCGAGTCTTAGACATAGATTTTTGTACACATTATTAATTCAACATACACTACACACTAGGTTAACATTGTGAGATTTCAAGGATCATTTTGCTATCTAGTCTCGCGTGCTATCTACATCATTACTTCAGGTGAGTTTTACATAGCCCCTTTTTCACTATTTTTATATTTTGGGGTGAAACATGATCACCACTTACAATGATTTACAGAAACTACACAATACAAATCCACTTTACAATTTGTGTGCAATTTGAGCTTTATGTTTGAGTGCTAGGTGTGTTAACTACTTATTTGCAATTACATGTACAATCATTAACTAATCAAGCCGACGGTTAACAATGATAGATCTATTGAGTCTGACAAACCCACCCAGATTGGGGTGATTGTTACCGACAACACAATTTGCATGCTAGTTACAAAGGTTTGATTGTACTACTTGGTTACACAATAGTTGCTCCCCATAATTGCCTTATTAATCATGACTTGTATGGATTTGTTTACACACAACACTTTGATGCTATTTAGAGTCAAAATCCTATGTATGCTCACCAACTTTTTAGTTGACCTCGTTTTCATCATGTTTCAGGTACAAAAGTGAATTGAACAAGCTTGCTACACTTAGGTTGTGGACCTAGATAATTGAAACAAATGAATATGTTATGTATTTCAAACGCTCTTGTACTGTTGTATTTGGAATTATGAATGGAAAATGTAACATTTTAATATATTAAATTTTAGTCAACCATGTGCTCATGAACAGTTTACATGTTCCGCCCCGACGTTTCCGCCGTCGGTTGGGGTGTGACAACAACGAACGAATCAACAACTGAGCGGAAGCGACAACAAAGACTTCAATCAAGTATGAATCAAGATGGCTCTGATACCATGTTGAATAACAAACATATACAGAGAAAAGATGGAGCTCAATATTATTCAAACGAATATTACCTTACAAATGAACTCAAAGCAAACATTAAATACAAAGCTAAATGGACTAAATGGGCTAAGGCCCATATCAGACTTATTATGCTAACAATTGAATGATGTCTTTGAATGGTGTAATGGTGTGTTATGTATATTTGAAATCCTAAAGTGTAATTGTTTTTATAATGACTTGAAAATCATATATGATAACATTCTTTTGTTTTCATTTATTGATCTTTTATAAACGCATACACTTTTGACTGTACTAAATAACGATATTTATAAATAAAAACCGGTTATTGTATTATAAATTCTTATACTTTTTTATGATTGTTTTATTAACAAAATAGGTTATATACCCATGTATTACATGTGATTGTTTGATAAAAAAAATTAAAAATACAATAATGTGTAGGGAAAATTAATTTCAAATTTTATATTAGAATTCAAATTAAGTAATAAATAGAATTCAAATCTTATATTGTTTTTTTGAAAAAAACCATATTAACATAATTAGATATTAAAATTCAAACTTACTTAAAATAGGAAAAATTAGAATATTTTAGTGAGAAAAAATATGATGTTACCACGTGGCATTAAGTGGAATTGTTTATTAGAAGTAGTATACGTAGCATGACATGTTAATTTTTATGGCTGGTTGTAAAAAAACAACGATATAAGTATTTAGCACGTCAATTTTCTTCTATTTTACATGACGGTGGATTTTATAAATATAAATGGTTAGAGATTTATTTCCTAACTACATGACTTGATGCGTTTTTATTTAAAAATAAAAGCAAAAAGCTTAAAACACTTAGATTTATCGTCTCTTTTGTTGATCTCACCAAGTCTGCTAAATGCATAATTGCACATATTGTACTTTTAGCATCGTCACAACGAGAGATGAGACATTCCTCTATGATCGAACTCTGGCGCGTGAGAAAATCCAATTTTGAGAAAGTAACTGCCTATGGTAAATGCATAAGAGAATAAAGATATATATATATATATATATACACACACACCATGTCTATTATGTTAATGAAAGAAAGTAGGCAACGGGATAGGTACAGTTTTAGGTTTACAAGAAACATGATTTGTATATCATACAAATTTACCTTATAAGTAATAATACAAAATTTGAAAAGACTAGGCTAAAAATAGTATAAAGAAAGAAGAGAACGCGTCTTATTTTCCGCTGTTCTTATTCCCTTTATGTTACATATATCTACATAAATTTCTTTAAACACTTGTCATTTCTTCATTATTTGATATCATTTTTAGCTTAAGAAAAAATCTTAAAATACTTTACCATGTTATAAACTATATATACTATGAAAGATAATTTCTAACACGATCAAAACATAACACAAAACAGAAACAATAAGTTATGATGCACGTAGAATAAAGATGTCGTGCGATGGTTAGACATGTTTAACACGTAGAGTAAACATGTCACGTTATGGTTTGACATGTTTAACCACTTTTTCAGGATGGGAACCACTTTGAAAATCATTTCCGCTCGTCCCTCCATTTTACCACCTGTACGTCATCACCGATTGACGTCAAACCCTAATCGTCAAACCACACTCCCTCTCAAAATCCCCAATCTGCGTACCTCGATCCTTGTCAGGAACGCTTCCATTCTGACATGCGATCTCACTTTAACACCGTTTTCATCTCTCTGTATTATTCATTCTGATTTCAGCTTCTGGTGTGTTTGGATTGTTAAAAATGTCAGACGACGTGCTTCTACACTTCACTTCAAACTCCTCTAATCAATCGGACCAGTCGTTGCCATCTAAAATCGCGAAACTCGAAGCTCGAATGGTAGGTAAAACCTCTACTGCCGAGGTGTCTACTCTTCAGATTCCTGCTGCACAAGCCGCAGCGACGCGATCTTCGGTTTCTTCTTCTTCTGCGATTGCTGCCAAGTTTGGAGCTAATACTGCTGGTGGAATTTGTGCTGAGTCATTAGATTCCAGTGATTCGGAAGAGGATGACAGTGTGAGTCTTTTGAAATTATACATTTTCTCTTAATTATTCTGCAATTTTTGTTGTTACAGAACTTCCTGTTTGCTATAGGTTAAGTGTGATATGAGAACAATGTAGATTAGTGACTTTAATGTAAAATTCTGAAGAGGTCTATCAACTAGAAGCAATGCTAATGTTTCCTTAGTTTGATCCTCAGGTTTTTTAGAGTTCAATTTTTGGTATTGCGAAATATATGCTGGTCAAAGCACAATTAGCCCCTTGGTGATGTTGGTTGATGTTACTTATATGTTCATTAGTCTGAATAACAAAACAAGTTGAAGTTCACCTAGTTTCAATCAGTTATCTGCTATGCATTAAGGAGAACTTGCACATTAAGAATGAGAGAGTAGCAGCGTTCTGCGTTCATGAAAAAAATGTATTATTCATGTCTCATATGCATGTTGAATTGTCAAATGCTCCCATTGAAAGCTAAATTTTGAACGGTATAGATGTATTATTTTCATGCTTAAATATGTTTTTAAATTTAGATAGTAGGAACCTCATTATTTTCAAGGAAAACCAAACTGCCAAAGACTATACCACTGTATTCTAGGAGTTGCTCATATGTCTGGTAAAGCTTTATTTGTACAAAGGATGACTAAGAAAGGTTGAGTGTTGTGCAATCGGGGACTCAGAAATCTTTTAATTGTCTATCTCTGGTAAAATGTTACGCGCTTTGCTTTTGGGATTCTTATCCAATATTTTATTTGATTAAAAACGATTTTTCGGTGGTTTGTTTCTAGTCAATGGAGGATGATAAGTGTAATCTGATCATTGTCAAGATCCACATGTCAACTACAAAGTTAGGAGCCTGAAGAAAGTCTATGCATACATGGTTTTCTTCAAGGTTACACAGGTCTAAAGAGATATTAAGTTATTAACTACTTCTTTAGTCGTTTTTATGTACATAGCACTAGTATATTTTTTCATAGATTCTTGTCAATATTATTTTACAAAGGCAAACATCTGGATAATCCCGTTATGCCAACTGCGAAATACCTTTTGCACGGAACTTAGAGAGTCACTACAAGCTAAACTTATCTTTTGTTTTTTGGGATCATTTTAAAAGAAAGATGGAGAGATTGATGAGAATGTTATTGGTTGGACAAGAAGAACGTGGTTGATATGGCATGGTGCTGGAGTATCATGTGATAAATATTTCCATTAGGATTGAAAATAAGTCATATAGAATGATGATGAGACATGCCACATGCTATGATTACGAAGTTGAATTTGGGACGGAGAAAGACATGCACTGGAGCATAGGAAATACAAATGTTGAGATGTGTGTTTGTGACTGCATCATAAGGAGTAAGATTGCAAGTGAGGACACATGGTGAGTGGGTTGATTTCTCTTTAGGAGAATAAAGCTGGACTAAGTGGATTCATTAGGAGAGTTATACCCTGTTAAGATATTTTGTTTTATTCTATATTTATTACTTCAAGCTCGCAATAAAACTTGCATATCTTAACATTTCTGTTAAGAATTTTGTTTCTGCCACAGTTATTTTGTTTCATATATTTATACCAGAAGATATTGACTTGCGTTGTTAGATCTATAAACCTTTTGTGCTAAAAGAAATCATAAGTTGGGACAAATGAAAACAAACACAATGATGTGTAAGTTCTAGCTGATAGAAACCACTGATTTTACTCGTGTGCCATATGGCATCCTTAAAGCTTATGCTTATCATTTAATCTTTGATTTACATTTCTTTGCCAGAATGGGAGAGAATTTCTCATACAAGCTAACTTTCAGAAGCGTAGAAAACTCACGGATGAAGCTGACTCAACTGCCGCTGATCAAACTAAGGTTGATATACTGCTTGAAACTTTTAAGACCAAATCACATAATGAGTCAGTTACTAAGGCTAGTTGTTTTTTACAGAATGCTTCTTTTCAGTTCATTTTCATTATCTTGAAGTTTCATGTTCTACTTTATTATTTTAATCAGTTATTTGTGGTAGTAATTTTAATATGCAAGCATTCTTTCTTAGAACTGAATTCAGTTTAATTTCCATAATCGTTTTTATTGGAACTAATCCAGGTAGTGGTGGATACAAGGCAAAAAGCTGTGGAAACTTTGGAGGCTAAGAGTGGATCAGATGTAAATAGGAGAAAACAAACCCGGGGTAAGGGAAATTCTACTTCAGCCAGAGGACGTGGGGTTGTAGCTAATGATCAAACAAAGATGCAAAATTCTACCTCAAATGGTCTTCTTGAGAACTCACGTCAACAGGTATCATTTCTGTGCAACCATTTCATTGTTCGTGTGTAAGTACCAGGAGTATACTCTTAGGTTTATTAGTTTATGTTGATATGTTTTGTGAACCATGGTTACATCACAATCTAACAATGTGTGTGTTACATGTACAACTCTCTACTTCAGAAAGATCAACAATGGGCACAGTATTATGCATTACAGCTCATTTTACGAATTTGATGTCAGGACTATCAAGGGAAATAATATGTTTCAACTGCTATGTAGAAAAGTATAGGGCTAAGCTTGTATTTTCAAAAAAATTAAGGGCATTTTTGTAATTTAGCATGTTTCTTTTTGCTGGAACTGGTATAAATGAAACCAGATACATACCTACTGGAGTGTCCTTTAAAGTAGTTTCAATATATGGGCGGCCTTCGTGAAAAAAGTTGAATAATTGGGTGGTTTCCATGTACCTTCAATTTATACGACCATTGCTCTCTGTGTAAAGCAGGTCAACTTGATGTGATGTTTACTTGTTTTTATTAATGTGTATAGTTTTCACTTCCTATGATCTTTGAACCTTCAATCTAACAGTTCTCTATGATTTTTTTATATGCTTCCTCTTGGTTCTAGTTTTTCCCTTCATTGTTGTTTTTGTAAAAGATTCTTTGAAATGAGTTTAGAATAAAAAAAGTACAGCAAATTGTTAGACATTGTAAAAGTTAACGACGACTTAGATGGTAAACCTTAAACATTACTTAACATCTCTATTATCTCTTGGAACCTTGATGATATCAACATATTATTAGTATGATGAGTTTCTTTTAGCCTGTCACAACTAGTTTTATGACAATTCTTTCTTGTTTTGTTCCTTTTTATTGTTGTTGGTGAAGAGTACTTTTTCATATTGAAGCTAGTGTCCTTTATGCGATTCACTTTTTCCATTTTATGACTTTTCAAATATAGAATATGGAAAATAAATTAAAATACAGCTGCTCTATGACTATTAAAGGCTGTTTTATTTGAATGGAAATAGCATCTAAAATTTGCATGATGATACATAGAACACACCATAAATGAAGATCATGGATGAGCATTACCATGCTTTTGTTTGTGCAAAGCTATGGAAGTAGATGGCATGGGCTAGGAAAAAATGCAACTGACTGATACCTGAGTGGGTAAACCTGAGAACTTTCACCTAGGGGTGCTGGTGCGGGTGAAAAATGAAACTTGTTGGTGGGTATTGCATATCCGTGGTGGATAACCCGCCTACCCATATACCCGCCTCTATTAATACATATTTTATATTTGTATTTTTAAAGCGATGCCCATGTTATGACTTTACTGATTAGCTATGCTTCTTTTAAGATTCTGGAAATTATTAATTTCATATTTTGATGTTTTAATTTTAAATGTTATACCAATCTCATATGCCTCAAATTTAGTTAAGCTTTTTTCAAGAAAATGGAAATTATGTTTGGTTCAAACTAATAGCAGCAAGAGTACGGTAGAAGCCCATCGAAACTTTGTAATGATAGTAAACATTAGAAGATGGAAATTTGTAGTGTATAGATCTGGAAATTGTAATATAAATTCAATGGTGCAAAACAACAGAATCTGGAAAACGAAAAATTAAAACAAGTAATGCATCTGAGAAGGCATAATAAAGCTATGCCTCTAAATACTATATTTGTAGTTTTTATACCATAATAATCCTTGGAATATCTATGAAAAAACAAGTTTTTTAACATGTTACGACATTCTTTTTTAGGAGTAAAACTTTTGACATACGTTATATGGATTTGCTATTGGTTGTTTCCGACATGTTTTGAAACTATTTGTATTTTGTATGGATGTTTAGGTAATGACATTGATTAGACTTTGAATGCTTCAACAACAATGTTATTTTGTAGTTAGTTTTATAGTTTATAACCTGTTGGTGATGGGCATGGGTAAAACCTTTAACCCCGTTGATAGATACCCACCAGCTTGTGGTTGAAAAAAAGCTCAAGGGAGCGGGTGATAGGTAAAGCGAATTCGTGCTCGCTGCCTGTGGGTGCCATCCCTGATCCCTATATGGAAGTCACCAAAAGACAATTGATATCACCAACTTCAATTTCTTGTTCCTCCAATTTAATACATATTTCCAGAATCATATCCAACAAAATAACTCCAAGGCTTTTTGGATGTGTGAAGTTTTTTTTGTAGTTATTGCTAACTGTAAGTACTCCTTCCATCCCATAAAAATTGCAATATTTGGATGGGCTCACAATATAACATAAGCGTTTGGTACTTTGGTTGGTAGTAAGATGTCTAAAATATATTTAAACACATTATTGAAAAATTGTGGAAGAAGTCACAAAACTCAGAACTATCAATGTAATCTTTTGATGAGAAATAAGTAACATTTAGATTAAACATTTCTAAAAGGAAACAGTGCTGCTAATATGGGAATGTTGCAAATAAAACGGGACAGTCTCATAGCAGAAACAGTTTCCATAAATTTGGTGTCCTAGATGGGCATGCATGCTTTATTGTTAGACATTTCGACCTTGAATGCTGCAAATATAAATGAAGAAGGGCATACTTAAAGCTGATCAACTGGTACACATAGTAAAATTATGAGCATTAGAGAATTTAGATATGCTATAAACACCTGAGGGTTCGCATTTTCTATTTGCTATCATACACCGGCGTTGGCACATGACAAGAAAACTACTTACCTTATGGGAATATGCAAGTTAAGATTTTTAAAATTTGTTAGTATTAGTTTTTTCTTGCCTAAAAAACTTCCTACCTAATGGGACTATGCAAGTCTGTAATACAATGTTAATTTCCTTTTTCTGATTATACCTTGCTTGGTTACTCTTATTTCTTTAAAGTGTGGATCCTTTCCTTTTTTTGTGCATTGACACCCCTCTCTCAATATATTTCAGGAGAGTATCAGAGCAAAAGAACAATTGGGACAAAATGAACGTGCTTCATTAGAGGTATTTGGCCTACCTACTTCTACCCAAACATACCTTTTATGTGTAACCAATTAATTGTCCATGTGGGTTAGTCATTATCTTGAACTATGTTATTTTAAAATCCAAGTTTCATAATAATTTGTCTTGAAGGAAAATAACAATAATACAATTACATACAACTGAATTCGTGTCAAGTATTGCATAGGAACCGTTTTATGAAATGTGAAAATACGACAGAAGGTTGCTGATTGAAAAATTGTGGATATTGATAGGGAAAATGACGGCTCATGTAAAAATTTTGCTAAATAAGTTGGTATATAGGTGGCAAAACGTGTTTGGGTTAAAAATACTACTTTTTTTAATACGGGTCTGGGTTGACCTGTGAATACTTGATTTTATTTTGTTACAAAAGTTGAAGCGTAATCATGGTTGCAAAAACAATATTGTCACAATAATAATCCAACTCTTTGAGTAAAATTGTTTAATAGGTTGTATGAATCAAAATAGACTTCGGGCAACTTTTTTGACCTGTTTGAGGTGAAGCACGGCCCAAATGGATCCATTCATAAATAAATGGGCAGAAATTGGCACCTATAGTTATTTATATCAAGAAATTGGATCCATTCATAAATAAATGGCCATGTTTATATATCAGTATTATCTATTTTTTTTGTTCCTACATAAAGTATTTTCTCTTTTTCTTTAAAAAGGATGAAGTTACGTCATTGCGTGCCAAAATAACAACACTAGAAGAGGACTTGAGGAAAGCACGCCAAGAGGCTTCAGAATATCAACATCTATGCCACCAGTTGGAAAAGGTGCAGTTGCTATCAGCTTGTTATTTAAAATTCAGAAGTTGTATTATATACTTGGTCCAGTGACTCCAATCAAGAATCACCATTTATGTTTTATTGCCTTGCACAGGAACTTAAGGAGCTTAAAAATATTGAACAGCAAGTGAAACCAAAAGTGAGATTTTTTTTCCTTCTCTCATTTCACTTTTATCAGCTAGCATACAAGGATAGAATAACTTAATAGAAATTCATTTTTTTCCATCAACTTATTGAAGATTTAAAAGTTAGCATATGGATGAATTTAAATTTAGTATGGTGTTTTTTCTACTCTGCTAATAAGACCATTAAATATATATTTCTTTATTGCAGAGAATGAAAGTCATATCTGATTTGCTGATATCTGTGTCTAAAGCTGAGAGACAAGAAGCAAGAATGAAAGTGAGACATGATTCTTTGAGACTTGGGAATGTGGGTGTTATGAGGTAAAAACAACCGATAATATTAATTCAGTTTAGTCAATTAGCTGTTGTACACTTTATAAATCATAATCTTTTACCTAAATAGTGCCATATAATTTATTTATCTGAGTGGTTGACCGACTTAAAGCCTATCTTCTGTCTTAATTTTTTTTTAAATGCATCTGATATTTGAGTTTTCTGGTTTGGTTAAATTGCAGAGCTGGAACAGTCATATCTGAAACTTGGGAAGATGGGCAAGCAATTAAGGATCTTAATGCTCAGCTGGTGTGTTCTATATGATTTTTTTTTAATTTGAATGCTTTCTTTATGTTCACATTAAGTGTCTAGAGATATTAACCATAAAGGCAGGAAGCCGTTATTGCTGAATGAATTTATATAATTGTTGAGGGATCTGTTTAGACCTCCCAAATTAAACTCCATAAACCTAGGATATAATTGAAACTTAAAGGCAAATAAACTTAACTAATGCCTAAAAGTAGGAGATAAGTGAAGCCTAAACGTAAAGAGTTTGACTACTGATTAATGTGACCTGAGGTCAAGGACAATAGATGATATGAACCATCAAAATGTAAAATTATTTCTCAGTTACTACTAATTTGACTATTGGCACACACTTAGAAATGGTCAAGCAACTCAATAATGCTACATTCAGAATCTATATATTTATCTTGATTCTTCAACAACCATCAGAAATTTACTGTTAACTGAAGTTAAAAAAATACCGCTTATTCTTTCACGTGCATAAATGAACTGTGACATGCACATTACTTACATTCCGTTGTCTGCTTCGTAGAGGCGTTTGCTAGAATTAAGGGAGGCTGTTGAGAGACAGCGGAAGTCGCTAAAGAAAAAACAGCCAGGTAAATGTATATCAATTTCTTTTCTTTAAGTCAGATAGTTTTCACAAATAACCCAAATAAAAAATAAATATTTTTGTAACAGAGGATAAGGATTTGGTCTAATCTTTTATAAAAAGCTAGGTTTTGACCAAATCTCAGTGAGCAATACATGGTGAATGTATTATTAAGTTCACGTTTACTTCACAAATTGATATAAAAGCAGATACATAAATAACCTCACAAATTGATATAAAACTATAAAAGCAGATACATAAATAATTAGAAGACCGGGCTACCCTCAAAGCAACTATTCACTTCAAAATTACTTTACAAGTTGATATAATACTTGAAGAATCCATAAAAAAGGTATGTAGATAAAAGATACTCCCTCCATCCGTACAAGCCAAAAAAAAACAATTTAAGTAAATGCAGATTTTAGTTAGCAGAATACCAATTAATGCCCTTAAATCACTAAAGATAGTAAGATAGTAGTTGATTTGGAAAACTTGTAAATAAGGGTAAAATGGGAAAAATAGTAAATTATAAGTATCCATATTTGAAAATGGGCATTATTTTGGGACAAACTATAATAAAAATATGGACAATTTTGACAGAGTGAGTAAATAGTAAAGTAAGGGAAAAAGACCATGCTACCCTCATAGCAACTATTCACTTCAAACTTTCTTTGCGAATTGATATAAAGATAGATGACTCTAAGTTGCCAGTCTGTTGCTTTTTTAGAGCATGAAAGTTGATAATTATGTTCTTCTGACCAAGATTAAAATCCATTAATTTCTCTTTAAAGATAAGGGCGATGGAACTGAAGCCGAATTAGGAGTCTCAGAAGAAGATGTAATCATCCAGGATGAAATTTACAAATCCCGCCTAGCCAGCATCAAACGTGTAAGTTTTCTTCATTTTGTGTAATATGATTTAAACTTTCTATCTTCGAAAATTTTAATTAAGTTTATATGTAACAGGAAGAGGAAAGCTATGTGCGTGAACGGGATCGGTATGAATTAGAAAAGGGAAGGCTTATACGTGAAATGAAACGTATTAGGGATGAAGATGGTTCTCGTTTCAATAATTATCAGATTTTGAATCATCGATATGCCCTCTTAAATCTTCTCGGGAAAGGAGGATTTAGTGAGGTGTACAAGGTCAGAATTTTCTTTTGTTTTAGATTTTCTTGAGCGACATGAACCTTCATTTAGTTTGAACACATTCACACAAACCGCCAACTTTTGAGATGATAATCGCTTTTCTTTTTAAATTGATATTCTGAAAAAGTTGGCAGTTTTGACCCATTTACTTATGATGGTTGATTTGGGTTATTTTGTGTCTTTAATGGGTCAAACGAATTCTAAAAAGTTACCTTAGAAGGAAAGTGGTAAAATGGGTCGAATGAGGCAAACAAGTTGAATGTTGCTCAAATTTACTTTTAATGCATAAAACTTCCCAAATCACTTTATTTAAGAACTTGGATTATTCTCGAAATAATATAACCTTTGTAATCATATGTGACAACGATTATATATTAAAAGTTTGGACGTAAAGCATTTCGGGTCAACCCAACTCTTGCCAAATGCAGCCAAAAGTTAATTTAATGCATAAAATCTCCTATATCCAAAAAGTTACATAATTATTTAATTATATATTTTTTGTAATCATATTTGACGCCTCAATTATCTAGTAAAAGTTTAAAGAAATTTGAACAAAAAGTGTTACCACCTGACCAAGACTACGATTTGTTACTCATCCATAACATGTGAGTAGACCTATCTGCAGTGATTTGAATTAATACGTTTTTTTATCAGGCATTTGATTTGGTGGAGTATAGATATGTTGCATGTAAGCTTCATGGTTTGAATGCCAATTGGAGTGAGGATAAAAAGCAAAGTTACATACGTCATGCTATCCGGGAATATAATATTCATAAGACCTTAGTACACCATCACATTGTTCGGCTATGGGACATCTTTGAGATAGATCAAAATACTTTTTGCACAATTTTGGAGTATTGCAGCGGTATATATTCTATACCTTTTTCTCAAATGATTTAGTAGAAGTGGCAGTTTTGGCCCATTTATTTATAAATGGGTTGATCCTCGGGTTAAATGGGTAAATAAAAGCTAGCTAAAAAAAGGTCACATGGTTTTCTAACAAGTCGAAAGTTGAAACTCGCCCAAAGTGAGTTTTTCTGGGTAAAGAAAAGCTAGCTAAAAATGGGTCATATGGTTTTCAGATATCTGGAATTATGCATATTTTAGTTAAAAGAATGCCAGTTATACCCTTAATGCATACAAAGCACCATTGACTTGCAGTATTTATGATAAAGGTTAAGAGTAAAATGGGAGAAGTAGTAAATAATAACTGTGTTCTTTAAAGTGGACACTTATTTTGGGACAAACTAAAATAGTAATGTGGACTTTACTTTTGGGACAGAGGAGAATAAAAACTTTTGAAAAAGAGTGTTTGAGGTCAACCCAACCAAACCTGAACAAAAAAATGACCCATGTTGACTTGTTACTCGACCCTCCAACCTGGCCCTTTTGCCACCTTTATGGTTCAGTTAACATCAAACTGTCATGGTTATTAGTTTTTTTATCCTTACATTTTCTTGTTCATTAAATACAGGTAAAGATCTTGATGCTGTTCTTAAAGCAACACCTATATTACCCGAAAAAGAAGCTAGGATAATTATTTTTCAGATATTTCAAGGACTTATTTACTTGAACAAAAGAAACCAGAGGATTATTCATTATGATTTGAAGCCCGGCAATGTTCTATTTGATGAATTAGGTGTTGCAAAAGTAACTGATTTTGGTCTTAGCAAGATTGTGGAAGATGATGTTGGATCCCAAGGGATGGAACTTACATCTCAGGGAGCTGGAACTTATTGGTGAGTGTCCAGTGTTGTACCTGATTATGCTCTTTGCTTGACGTTTGAAAGTCAAACCTAGTACTTCCCAAAGTCTTAAGATGATTTTTTTTTTCTTTTTTATCATCACCATTTTTATCATAACATCATCTAGAGGTAATTTCATATGTCATTCAAAAGGTTCTTATTTTCATGTACATTCTTCTAAATTGCATAGCATCATATTCAACAGGGGTGCTAATAAACCGTTGGGTTGGTGTTTTAACAGTTTGCTTGCGGTTTGGAACTTAACATTTTTTAAAATCTTTTTCACTTTTGGATACGGCAATTATGTATATTAATGAACCGTCTTTATTATTTTAAAATTATGAATACAAACTAACGATTAAAAAAAATGGTTAAAACCGTCAAACTGCTAAAACCAGCCGGTTTGGCTTGTTTCCTGAAACTGTAATTAGAGCATGTCCAATGGTTTCTCCGACGGACGGGTGCCACGTCTGTGATCTCCATGGACGCCCCTCTCTTCACACGGCCGTCTACCTCACCTCTCCAATCCCTCTCACATATCCTGTCTGTGGGCATCTGTCCCCATGGACAAACCTCCTCTCACTTCGCGCCATCACCACCTAAGCGCCACCTAAGCCACGGATGCCCATGGGGACGCCAATTAGACTCTATTAGCGGTTTGGCCTAGAATTTTTGTCAAAATCGACCAAACCGGAGCTTATAACAGTCTTCACTCGATAAACAAAGAGAACGTTATGAGCTGAGATGATTCAATGTAATATGACATTATATGATTCAGAATGATATATATGAAATACTGAATGTTTAGAAGGATGTATATGAAATTTATCCTATTACCTATGTTATTATCCCTTTTTACATGCTCAGGTACCTCCCCCCAGTAGAGGTGCACAAAAGAACCGGAACCGGAACCGATCCGATGGATTATCCGAAACCGGATCCGGTGAGAACCGGTTTTTTTAGAACCGGTCCGGATATTATGAGAACCGCCGGTTCCGGGACCGGTTCTGGGTTTTTTGACGGACCGGTTAAAAATCGGATAAAACTCGGATTTTTTGGAACCGGTTTTTTTCGGACATTTTGGAACCGGTTCGGAACCGGTTCTAGCCGTTGGGGTTAAAAAAAAACGGCTATATAGCCGTTTTATGGCCGTTTTTTTGTTTTTTTTTTGTTTTTAAGTATTGAAATTTAGTATAAATAGGTATTGGGTGTTTGTGTTAGTTCACCACAACATTCTAGCTCTCAAAACTCAAAAACGCTCTCAAAACGCAAAAAAACGCTCACGTTAAGCAAAAAAAAAAACGCTCTCATGGCTTCCGCTTCCGCAAGCACTCAAAATTCGGTTGGTGGTTCTACTAGCGATGTTACGGTTGTGTCAATACTTCCTTGCTCCCGAAACCAAGAAATATGGGCTTATTTCGATTTATGCGAAATGTCGTACGGCTCGCAAAAGGCTCGTTGCAAACGTTGTGGTAAACTTTTAGCTGCGGCGGGAAATAGCAGTTTAAGGAAACATATTGCTAGTCACGCAAGACACACTCAAGAAGGTGAAAATCAAACTCAAATTGGTAGGGATGGAGGAGTTTGGCAATACAATGTCGAAAGTGTTCGTGAGAGAATGGCACATTTCGTCATTCAAGAAGGCTTGCCTTTTGATCATTTTGATAATCCGCGCTTGACGAGGATGATACAAGAGACGCTTCAACCGAATTACACAAATGTAAGTCGTTCTACTTTGAGAAGAGATTGTTTAAAAATGTGGAAAAGAGCCAAAAAAGAATTAATTTTAGGTTTTGAAAAATTAAATACCGGCATTAACTTAACAACGGACGTTTGGTCCGCTCCACATGGTTTACCCGAATCGTACCTTTGCGTTACCGCACATTGGGTTCAACCGGAGTCGTGGCAAATGATGAAGCGTACGATTGCGTTTGATTATTTTGGATATCCACATACCGGTGAAAACTTATTTTATATTTTAGACTCGGTAATTCAAACTTATAAAATTCAACCGAAAATATTTTCAATATCTTTTGATAACGCTTCAAATAACACAAACGCGGTCGAAAAATTAAAAATAAAATATGAACCGCCTTGTAACGGTGTTTTTTTTCATAGTCGATGTGTTGCACATATCATTAACTTGGTTGTGCAAGACGGTCTAAACGTCCAAGAAATAAGAGACGTAAAAGAAAATTTTAAAGTGATGTTACGTGAAGTTTTTAGCACAAGCAAAAAAAGATATATAAACTATAGAAACTTGTGCCAACAAACGGATTCCATCTTTTTAGGTCCGAATTGGGACGTACCTACTAGATGGAACTCGACTTGGAAAATGTTTGAATCGGCCTTAAGGCAAAGAATTACTTTAAAACATTTCCATGATGAACTTGTGCAAAAGAAACGTTGTTTACAAAAATTTGATAATATAAGTTGGGATATGATCGAGAAACTAACTAATTTGCTTGAGGTTTTTAAAAATGCAACTACATGTTTATCGGGAGTTTATTATCCCACGTCTTCGCTAATACTTCAACAATTATACTTAATATGTAATAAATTAAAAGAGTTTGAATATCACGGCACTATTTTTGAAAAAATGGTAAAACCTATGAAAGCTAAATTTAAAAAATATTTTTCAGAAATGCCGGCCGTTGTTACATGTTCGGCCGCCTTAAACCCAACGATTAATGTAACCGGTGTTGAAACATTAATTGGATCAATATCGGATGATTTAAATATGTTCGAGGAAGACCCAAATTTTGAATCAAATGCAATAAGGGATTTCAATTCGGCTTTTAATAATATGTTTGATTATTATTTACGCAAATATGGTGGAAGTGGTGATCCATCAAACATACGTGAATCAATGGGTTCGGGTTCAACTTCTAGTAGTTCAAGGAACCCGATGCTAAATTTATTTAACACTTTAAGAAACGAAAATACTAAACGAGCTCGTGGAACCACACCAAGTAGCGAGCTTGGGAGATATCAAGCAACCGACTTTATTTCTACTCTAAGATCCGAAGAGTTTGAAAACTTTGATATCTTGAGTTGGTGGCAAGGAAGGGAATCCCAATATCCCGTTCTAGCCGCAATGGCCCGTGACCTACTAACCGTCCAAGCTTCCACGGTAGCTTCGGAATCCGCTTTTTCTCTTAGTGGCAGGGTTTTATCTATTCGAAGAACGAGGCTTACACCGGAATCTATGGAGATGTGTATTTGCTTGAAGGACCATTTGGATGCCGCCGAACGTGTACAACATGTTGCAAAATTAGAAGGCGAGCTTGACGTTGAACAAGAAATACATGAATTCGAAGTAGAACATGGGGCGGCGACTCCACTTTCGGACGAAGAACAAGCTTACGATGAAGCCCAACGTATCTCAAGCGAAGAAGAATGAAAACCGATGTTACAAAGACTACGACGAAGAATATTGAAAACATAATAAATAATTAATGCTTTGTGATTCAATTATGTTTTTTGTATTTTTTTTGTACGAACTATTGTTAAATAACTTAAAAAAATCTACAAAATAAATAAAACATGTATTTTATAGTGTATCTTTGTTAATTTTTAATTTTTTTTTTTCGGAACCGGTGGAACCGGTTTTTTTTAACCGGTCCGGTTCTAAATGTCCGAACCGGTCCCAATAGGTTCCAAGTCTCCACACCCGGAACCGGATCCGAACCGGAACCGGTTCTAATGGATCCGGTTATTGACCAACTTTGACGGAACCGGTCCGGATCCGAACCGGATCCGGTTCCAAAAAAAACCCGATTTGTGCACCTCTACCCCCCAGAATGCTTTGAGCTTAGTAAGATCCCTCTCATTTCATCAAAGGTCAGCAATACAGTTTCGATTTTATTTTATTCTTACTAGTTAAATTACCCAAAAACTATATTTATCTATATATTTATTTATTTATTTATTTATTTATCTTTATTCAGTCAGATGTTTAGACATTTTATTTTTTAAAACTTGTTTTGCATCCCTGATGTGTAGGGTTTGACTAAGCAATGATTTATTTTTGAAAATAGGTTGATGTGTGGTCAGCTGGTATCCTGTTGTACCAAATTCTTTTTGGAAGACGCCCTTTCGGGCACGATCAAACACAAGAACGGATACTGCGTGAAGACACCATAATTAAAGCCAGA
Organism: Smallanthus sonchifolius; assembly: GCA_023525975.1. Taxonomy (NCBI): domain Eukaryota; kingdom Viridiplantae; phylum Streptophyta; class Magnoliopsida; order Asterales; family Asteraceae; genus Smallanthus; species Smallanthus sonchifolius. Next base: position 3,513,721 of record CM042042.1, read on the forward strand.
AAAGTCGAATTCCCTTCTAGACCTTCTGTCTCAAATGAAGCAAAAGCAAGTTCTTCAACCCATTTTTTTTCTTTTTTTTTTGATTTTTTATTTATTTTCTAACTGTTTTCTTCAATAATATTACACTTTTATTTGCAGGAATTTATTAGAAGGTGCTTAACTTATAACCAGGAAGAAAGACCTGATGTGTTAACTATTGCTCAAGATCCCTACCTCATATATTCCAAGAAATAACCACAGATCAAAGAAGTCACTTTAGCAACTACCGGCCCAAAGACGTGCCACCTCGATTTATTGGGCTGGAAAAACTATGGCAGCCCAGAAATCCGCGTGGCCCAGGCGCAGGCCCAGAAAGTTGGAAATATGGGAAATTTTCTTTATTTGTGAAGTGTTCAGTTTTTCTTTTTTCAGCCAGAAGTTGGGTTCTTTCTTTAGTTTGCCCAAACAATTGTACTCTTTGTTGTATGGGTTTCATTGACATTGTGTATGTAAATATACAAGGATGTGAAGCTTTTAAAAACATGATTGGTTTTATGAAATTAATTCATTAAAACGAAACTAATACATAATAGAGATGCACAAAAAAACCCAAACCGGTTTGAAAACCGACATGATCCTAAGTTGAGACCGTTTTGAGTGAAACCAGACTGGCTCAAAACCTCCTGTTTGAGATCGGTTTAGGCATTTCAGATGTTGAACTAGGGTTTGTTCATGAGTCGAAGATCATTTTCGGTTTATCTTACTAGACTTATATTGTTACTGAGAAATTATTTATTAATAAGATGCACTCTTTAAATTTTACAAATATTCCAATTAACATGTTTTTAACTCACGTGCATATAAATCCCATCATCATGTGAATGTGAAGGACATACATATAAACTACGTCATTATGATAATCATTCTCTAGCCCTATATAATCATATTTTGATGTAAAAAATAAATGTATGTCCAACAGAGAATCAATTCCGGGTGGAATAAATAAAAAAATAAATAAACATTTATATCTATTATTTTAACTATGATACGAATACTAGTTTCATTATTAAAACTGGTTTTATATCGAAAGCGGTCAAATTAAATATACATCTATAGATACTAATAAATAAAGGTTTTGAGGTGCCACATATCATTCTCATGTTCATTCTCAAAAACATTTTTCCGCCTCTCTCTCCTATTTAATAATACAAGTTTCTATAAAAAAAATTACGCTCTCTCCTAATTAATGATACAAGTTTCTATAAAAAAATTATAATTTTTTGTTTCTCGGCTCTTTCTCCTATTAAATAATAATGATTTTTCTAACTATTTTATAAAACATTTTTTAATTTAAAAAAATAGCTTTGTTCATAAAACATTTTTATAATTTGAACATTTCTTTCATTCTTTTTATAAATTTTTTTAAAAAAATAACTATATAACGTTTTTAAAAATTGTATTAAAAAATTATGTAATATGTAATATTAGATATTTATTACGAAGTATGTATAACATTGCATTTATTCACCATGTATAATATACAGAGTTTCTAACCTATATCATAATAAATGAATAACGATACTTGCTATGTGTCGACTTTTGATAAAATCTAGATTTTTGTTTTTCGCCTTTCTCTCCTATTAAATAATTAAATATCTAACATATATTCTAATATTTTATTAAAAATTACTAAATCATAAGAAAATTTTAATTATTTCTTATTAACAGATTACTAATAACATCAAACATACAAATCTTTATAGAAAATATTGTTTTATAACAAATTGTATTTATTCAACCCATGTAAAACATGAGCTTTAACCTAGTATTTGAATAAACTATGCCTCTAATTTTAGTCGGATAAATGAAGTGATGAGAAGCGTACCTCAACCGCACCGCAACGTTTGCTTCTTTATCACATGGTGGTTGGAAGCGGTTGGTCGTCAATCGCCCTCCCTTTATGTTAAAACATTTTCACCTTTTCCATATTTTCACCTTTTAATTTCTCATTTTTTACTCAACGGTCCCTCCAACAACTTCTTTCGAAAAGGTTGTTTTTTTCAATCATCGTTGATTTTTATTATATTTTTACTCAACCGTCCCTCCAAATTCTTTTATAACAATATACATACATAGATGAAGGTAGGATAAATATTATGATTAGAAAAGAATCAAAATTAAAGCTATAGATGAATAAAGAGAAAATCAGAAGAATAATAATTGTTTCTGCATATTTACGATACACTAGTTATCTTAGACAATATTTTAACTCTATAACCGTAAAATATAAGAACAAATTTGTGTCTTTATGTACACGGAGAATCATAAATATCTTGAATATATAAATTTGATCAATTTCTAAGAATAATAATAATAATAAAAGTGAATACGTTTAAGGTAGATTCCTAATACGTGAACAATGAAATTTGTTTAACTATTTCACACTCATAATAATTACATTAAATAAAATACTATGTTCATATTTTTTGGTAAAATAAAAATGTTTTTAACTATTTTTTAAGTGCTCGAGGTATGGCTAGTAAATGTGGGTGGTTTTTTTCTACCACGTAGACGGCACATCATCTCACTCACCACTCACTAGTGAGAGGTATACTTAGTGAGTGTGATTGTTTTTTATATAATTTATTTATTAATAAATTTCAAACAATTAACTATTAATAAATTAAAAACATAATAAATCAATTACGAGACCAAACACGTGTCAAAAACCATGTACAAGATTATTATTATTATTATCATTTTTTAAATACAACTTATTTTTCATTAAAGTTTATATCAAAATGTTTAGAAAAAAAAAACAAAGCCCTGTATTTTGTTTTTAGAAAAGCTAACGCGAATACAAGTTAGCTAAAAAAATCAAATTAGTTATTAATTGAAAATATTATAATAAAAAATTAAAAAATCAGATGCATATTTGTCCCAGAGGTGGAGTGGTGGGCTCACGTGTCAGAGCACGAGCATGAGTGCGCTCACAATGTCAGTTCTTGTTTCAAATCAACAACTTCCCTCACAAGCGTGACTAGGCTCACACGTGAGAGGCTCACGTACCACTCATGAAAAGAGGGAGTGATGATCCTCGTGAGCATCAACCATATCACACACTCAACCCGTTTTCACGAGTTATACCTCTTGCTCTAACAACTCTTAAAAACGAGAGCAACACCTTCTATTTTAGCAAGTTCCAAACATAAACCTATTACATTTTGCTTTTTGAAAATAATTTTATGTATTTTTCTATTAATAAACTATATTTTCGTAATTAATAAAATATGTATATTTTTTATGTATTTTTAAATATTAGATCTATACTCTATAATAAATAAAGGTTTTGGTAAGACAAATTTTCTCGACTCTCTATCATATTAATTGCACAAATTTTCATTAATTGTTTTTTAATAATTTTTTATTTTTCATCTTTCTCACCTATTAAATAATAATGATTTCTATAATTCTTTTTATAAAATGTTTTTTATTTAAAAAAATATAGGTTTGTTCATAAAACATTTTTAGAAATTAAACATTTTTGCATTCTTTTTATAAAACATTTTTAAAAAGTAACTGTATGACGTTTTAAAATACATATTAAAAAAACTATGTAATATGCCATAAATATGTAATATGTAAATATTTATTATTAACACTTCAAAACACTACTCTCCACCGGAGCTTCACAACCACCATGAGCGTCAAAAACGACTGCGGCCACCACCGTGACCACCAACGCCGGAAATTCTACTACCTTCTAATGGCAGCCATTATCGCCGTAATCATCATAATCCTCTTCGTAATTCTCCTCATATTCCTCATCCTCCGCCCCTCAAAACCTAATTTCACCCTCGATGACGTCACACTTTACGCCTTCAACATCTCTACCGCCACCACCGCCCTCACCTCCAACTTCCAAATCACCATCTCCTCCCGGAACCCTAACTCTCGAATCGGAATCTACTACGACAAGCTCGACGTCTACGCCACCTACCGGAACCAACAAATCACACTACCAACGATGATTCCGCCGGCGTACCAAGGCCATAAGGACGTCAACGTTTGGTCGCCGTACATGTACGGAACTGAAGTTCCAATAGCGCCGTACCTTGCGGTGTCTTTGGCGGAAGACGAGACCGCCGGAACGGTGTTGGTTAATGTTAGAGCTGCCGGAAGAGTGAGATGGAAAGTCGGAACGTTTGTTTCGACGGCGTACCGGTTGAATGTGAATTGTCCGGCGTATATTACGTTTGGGAATAAGAACGATGGTTATGCCGTTGGGCCTGCCGTGAAGTATCAGTTGGTTGAAGGGTGTAATGTGGATGTTTAAAGTTACGTATTTTAACGCCGTTAGATAACGTCATGCAATTTTTGACTTTTGTTGTGTTAAGAAAAAAGTTATATTAAGGAAACTGACGAATCGAAATGTTGACCATTAAATCAATTACACTAGATGTTTGACTTTTAATCCATCGACAAAGCCGGCTAAATCCTAGTCCACACAAAAAATCTAGTAAAAATACAAAAAATTAATCAGAACAACCAAACAAATTAATACACTTGTTTGCTAGTTTAACCGACAGATTAAAAGTTAACTGGCTAGTTTGATAAATTTGATGGTCAATATGTGTAGATGTGTCTAGCTAGTTTTTTATTTATATATATATATATATATATATATATATATCCTCTGTTTGTCGTTAAAAAAAAAGTTATTTTCCCTAAGGGAAATTAAGTAGCGAAATTTATAGTCATTGTTTTAAATAACGACTATATTTCTTTTGGCGGTAAGTGAGTTTGAGGATTTTGTTGGCGTTGTCTTTTTATATTTAAATGCTTGTTTAGAATCTCGTGTATTACACGATTTGAATAGATGTAATGTTATATAATTAGTATTAAAAGGTAAAAAAAGCACGTGTATTGTACGGGTTGAATAAACATGTGTATTACACAAGTTGAATAAAATATAATGTAATATGTTAATACATACAATCGTCAAGATATGGTATTAAAAATGAACTTTACATTACAGTTATAAATTCTGTTAAGTTAATTTTGAAACATTTTTTTTTCAATTGGGTATTAATTTTCTACAGAATTGATATTAATTAAGTTAAAGTGTAGTTAGTTGTTTAAATATCCTTTTAGCACATATAAAGTTAACTTAAATTACAATTCTAAATATATAAATACATATAAAAAAAATAAAAAATAAAACTTTTTTTAACACCGTCTATCTTTTTATTATTTGGCGTCATATTTTTACCGTTTAAACCATCAAACGACGTTAAAGAAGCTTTCCCTAAAGTGGATAATATTAATTTCATATTTTAAACATTTTTAAGTGGAAGCAATTTAAGATGGATGACTTAAGAAGTTTTCCCTCAAGTGGATAATATTAATTGATACAAGGAATGGCCTCTAATGGTCTACAATATGGTTTTCATCCCCAAGTTTATATATATGTATGTATCTATTGAAGTAATGTCATATATGTTTGAAATATACTAATAATCACTTTCTTTTTGTGAAGTTATATGCATCCGTCTTTTCTCAGCGTATTTCTTTAAAGAAAGACTGTTTTTCATCCATTCGAAAGGTTAACATTTCTCAGAACATGAAGTACGAATCATACTCATCCTTGAATGAAATTGAGACACTAATACACAATCTTCTCTTCTGAATCAATATTATTACTTTGCTTGGTTTCTTATATTATTAAGATCAATATATTATTATTACTACTATTGTTACTATTTATGCTTAGTTTCTTTTAGAGCTTATGGAACACCGTTCGACGCTTGAGTGCAACCCTTGAACCACCAATTGCCACCATATGTCATCCCGATCACCACACTTCACAACCACTACCATCTTAGACATCCTCTCCTCATTGCTATCATCACCTTCCTCCTCTCCATCACCGCTAAGCCCACCTCGATGGCGATCTCAAACACAATGGTTATCATTGCTCCCAAACCATCACCACCTTAATTTTCTAATTATCACTTGTTAGAAGAGAGAAATAAAATTAGTATTTGAACATTTGCTCATTTAGTGAATAAGACTATAAATATTAGTTAAATGAATAAAATACCTTTATATAGCTAAGGATAAAACATTGAGGCAACTCTAGTAATTTGACGAACTATTTGGTGCAGAAATACAAACACTGGTTTTTGACAATTTTCATTGATTTCAGTTCAATCACCTATCAACATGTATATAAACAAACAATTCCATAAAATCAATCAAATTCCTTATGGTACACATTAAAATTTCTCATGGGACAAGGGTAAGAACAGGTTATTAGCAGGCATATAAACAGGCATTCTCAGCTTTTCAAACCATCGCTAAGGTTACAACTTTATGTCGAACAAATAACCGGCTAAACTGAATAGTTTACATTAGTCGTTATTGCCTCAAGAATTGTCGAACAATCAACTTGCTCATTGCAGCAGCTCCGGGGACTAACAAAACAGAAAAAACAAGTGAGGGGACACCAAACTGGTTTCATGAAATCATAATTTTTCAAATTGCTCAATTAACCAACAAAAAACGAGCGAAAAGGGTTGCTTCAACGTCACTAGATTCAGCATTTAACATGATGTGATAAACAGAAGATTATGCTGCAAGTATAAAATTATTTTTATCTTTTTCATGCTGCAAGTGTATAATCAACTCTATTTTGACCAGTCTATGGGGCCATGTTCCACATGAACCAGGTAAAATTTAGGTGATTCGACTAGTCGTAGATGTGACCAAGTTCAAATTGTTTATGTGACCAGGTAAAATATTCAAGGCATTATGCTAAACAAACAACTCTTGTGGAACCCTTAATGAATATAAAACCTATTGGTGGTAATCATTGTTTACATAATTTGTTCTCTATATTGCAAAAACATGCAGTGAAAAACATGCATATCAAGGTCTAAAAAATCTAAAAAAGTGAAGATATGTGATGCGTATGCGTGTAAGTGTCAAAATCTGAATCCTGACTAACAAAATAAAAAAAGAAATTTCATTGCTTGAACGCTAAATACGTAAGATAAATACGCATTATAACACAAGCCATATCATGATTTTGCTTATATTTAGTTTGTCCATATTATTACAAACTTTAATAAAAGAACTTATTTAATTTTGTTTTAGGATTGTTTCCAATTTTGAAAATTGTCCCTTTGATTAGTGAACCCTTGGTCACTAATCAACGATAGCATGTCTCTACTCTCTAGATGTCCATTTTATTCAAGAACTTGTAGACGACTGTTTATTTTAAGACTACAGTTAAGCAAGGATAAATCCCAACGGCTTTGGCCCGTGACTATATATCAACAAACTAGTATGAGCCAGCATAGATTTTGCATTTACAACTAAGAATAACAAATCAATACACAACTTAAAGGTTAAAACCAGAATCCAGTCAATTCTTATAAGCTTCAATAACTGATAAATACTCTACAAGATTCAAGTTCATCACAAATACCAACAATGCATCTTGGGCACACTAGCTGTGGATAAGAGGAGAACTCCACAGTTAAGCGTGCTTGGGTGGGAGGGAGTAACCTAAGGATGGGTGACCCCTGAGAAGTTTTCACCATGGCAACAAAAAACAAACCCCTGAGCTCCTAGTGAGTAAAGCGGACAACATTGTTGGTACAAGAGGCGGATGTTACACAAACATACCAAAAACCTAGGGTTTATTCACATCATTCATGCTACCTCCAAATCAGTAATTTATAGTAATTTAAGTTAAAAGACCACAAGAATATACCTTGAAATCTTTCAGCAAGTCACAGACCCACACTGCATTGTTTCGAACCACCAACCAAAGATCCGTTATTACTGTTAACAGAAACCCCAACTGATAAATTAGGGCAATAAACCCTCAAAACCCTCCGTCTAGCCCACCAAGAACCCGCCTGAAACCGAACCCTAGTCATCATCCTCAGATTAAAATTAACCGTTCCATGATTCCTCTCACCATTGATACTATCCCTATCATCCAAATACGCCGTCAAGGAAGCAAACGTTGCCCTAAGGCTAGTCTCATTCTTCGTTCCCTGCACAAATGGCGGCACTGTGGTTTCTGAAATCGAATCCGATTTGTAGAAGATAGCAGCTTCGATTTGGTCATAGTACAGCGTAATTTTGGAATTAGGGTTCCCAGCGATGAAACGAGCGTCCCAATTGCCGGAGATCAATGAATTGGTTGAAATATTGAAGTTGGAGAGGGTTAGGGTTTCGACACGAAAGTTAGGGATCTGCGGGCGGAGGACGAGCCACATGATGAAGATGATGATGCCGGTGATGAGGATGGAGCCGATGAGGAAGGCGAAGAAACGGTGGACGAAGGTGGCGCGTTGTTGAGACGCGTAGGGATTGGAGTAGTAAGGGTTGCCGGTGACGTGGAAGTAGGTGCCTTGGTTCTGTGGAGGGTGTGGTGGCGGGGCGACGTAAGGGTAGGCGGTGGCAGTGGCGGTGCCGGTGTTCGGATAGCCGTTGGCGGCGGAGTAAGCTGGGTAGCCGGTGACGGGCCGGGTTTGATCGGCCATTGAAGAGGTAGATTGAAATTAGGGCAAATGAATGATGATTGCTATTTGGGGAAAGTATATTAGATCAAAATTGGGGAAGGACTGTCTTTCAATCCAATCTGTAATCTGAATCTCTGAAGCCTAACGCTGTGTTCCGGGGTCTTAAAGAAAGGAAAAGGAAGGTGAAATAAAGATAGTTTTTTTTAAGGGGGAAAGGAAAGAAAATAAGGGGAAATGTGTTCTCTGTTTTTTTTAAGGAGTTAAATGACGGGATTTAAAAGAAAAACAAGGCTTATTCTAATTCTTTCAAATTGAAAAAAAATTGAAGAGAAAAGATAAAAAGGAAAATGAATCTCTTCCTTTCTTTTCCTTCCTTTAGTAACTCTGGAACGAAACGTAACTTCAAGATTTTCAAATAATGAAATAAGTAAATTTAGCAAACGGTAATTCCACTAAAATTTAGTTTTTATATTTCTAATTTGGGTTGTCTTAATAAATACAACTTTAACTTTTTTATTTCTTTTGTATTTTAAATCTATATCTATCTATACTATATAATAAACAAGTAAAATAGGAGAACACTTGTCACAATTCTAGATCTCATCATTCTTATTTTCCTGCTTCTCTCTTCTATTAATAATAACTCTATTATTTTAGTCAACTAAATTAATTATTTGTTTCAATTTTTATCTACATATTTTTTAATTTAAAAATATGTTTATCATCAATTAATTTGTTCAATCATATTTTTATTAACTCCACAAACTGAAAACAATTTGATAGCCAGTTATTATTTAAATAAAAAACTTTTAATCATATATTTACATATATATTGTTCCATTTTGACGAGTGTCTATGTTAAAAGATTACATTATATTTTATTCAACACATGTAATACACGATTTTATTCAACTAGTGTATTACACGGGTTTTAAATACATAAACTTTTTATTATTATGTATTTACATTTATTCAGTCCGTGTAATACACGGGATTCTAACCTACTACTATATAATAAATAAATGTTTCTCAATGCCACGTGTCGTCTTGATATTAATTCTTATAATTTTCCCCGCATCTCTCTCTTATTAAATGTGCCTCCATCTTTCAAATAATAATAATAATATATGTTTAAACAAATTATTAATTATACTAATAAAATACATTTATTTTATTTTATCTCATATTATAAGTAACTTTAAAATCTAAATACCTAACTTATGTTTTCATTCAAAGAGTAAATGGAAGTCAAATTAGTTTGAATAATAATTAATTTATTTTCAAAACTCAATTATAAATTAACTTTTTTTTTATATTTTTGGATTTTGTTTCATTTTCCACCTATAAGATGTATATCAAGATTTAAGAATTTTATGTATTAATATTTTTCAACATGTTTATACATAGGTTCAAAGCTAGTAATTAATAAAACTTAGTTAATTATTTTTATTATAAATATTATTTACGGGTTGAATACATGACACCAACTTTAAAATAAAACATATTATATAGTTTTTATAAAAATCATTATATGATTATTTTTTAAAAACGTCTTATAAAAAATTAAAACATTGATTAGAAAAAAAATGTTTTTAGATATGTCTTAATTTATTTTATCGGTTGAGGCGGATGATGGTGGTGGGTCGGGGTTTGTAGTAGTGGAGATTAGCGACGATAGGGGTGTTCAGCAGTTCGGTTTTTTATTTTTTTTAGGCCTATCCGTTAATCTTACATAATTGTATTGGGAATTTGTTTAACCGAACCAAATTCGGCTGAATAAACCGAATTCAAACAAACGCATAAACCGAATTCAACATATACAGTTATCACTTTTCGGTTTATTCGGTTTTTAATTTTTTTAGGCCTATTCATTAATCGGACATAATTGTATCGGGAATTTGTTTAACTGAACCAAATTCAGCCGAATAAACCGAATTCAATAAAACGTATAAACCGAATTTAACATATATAGTTGTCACTTTTCGGTTTATTCGGTTTTTATTTTTTTTAGGCTTATTCATTTATCGATCATAATCGTGTCGGTGATTTGTTTAACTGAATCAAATTCAGTCAAATAAACCGAATTAAAAGAGTGTATAAACCAAATTCAACATATATAGTTATTACTTTTCAGTTTATTCGGCCACTATATATATAATTATTTATATAATCTCAATTATACAAATAGTTATTAATTAGTAAAAAATTAGTTAAATGAATAAACCATTATTCTTGAATAATGTTTATTTTAATTGTTTAATTAATAAGTAATAATCATTATTATTCTCAATAATAATTAACTATTATTTAATCCCCCAATATTTGATTCGCATAGACGTTTAAACTTATTTAAATATATTTATTGTTTACATTATTTGTTGTGTGATTTTAAAGGATTAACTTCATTAATAGTATTAATTTATGTCGATACTAGGTCATCCTAACTCGCGAAAAACTACCCATCTCCCCATCCCTCTAATTCAATCATTAAGGCCCCCTCATTAAGTCGTCCTCACCGACCACCACCAGCGGTGGTAGTCAACCCAATACAATCCACGATCTCTCTCCTTCCCCTAAGTCATTCATTACGATCTCTCTCCTCAAATCGCTCTATTAACCTACCATTGTCTTTACACCGTTGTTGGACCACTGCTTCCTCCTCAAACTCTTAGTCTCAACTCCTTCCTATTCTCTCAATAGGGGTATGGATGAGTCGGTTCAGTTCGGTTATAACCTATTCTCTCACCTTCTTTCACAGGAGGCATACCTGATACCCTAAGACACATAACTAGAATATTATTTGGGTGTCATTGGGGTTGGTAACCTAACGGTAAAGAAAAATTCTCTTGAAACACTAAAAATTGAGAAGGTCATGGTTCAAGTCTCACTCGCATTACTTTAAATAAGTTTGCCTTAAAAAAAAAGAATATTATTTGGGTGTAGTATACTTTTTCCATAATACAAGAAGAGCTTGCTGCTTTCGAGGGGTTGCTTTCTTACCAAATCAGAGCGAGTGTTAATTTCGTGTCGACGATGATGACTCGCACCAATTCAAATCTTCATGCTTTCATCAAACTCAAAGGTAATTTCCTCACAAACTCCTTCCTTCGAACCCCTCTTTCATCTTCCCAATTAGGTTTACAATTTATCCACTCGACTTTTATTTCAAACGGCGATAATCCTCGATCTAAGTTTCAAAAAGTAACCAACTTGGATAATGCTTTGAAGTTGTTCGATGAAATGATACAGAGACGACCCCTGCCATCTGTTGTTCAGTTTAATCAGTTGTTGAATGCTGTTACCAAAATGAAGCATTTTTCTTGTTGTCTCCATCTTTTTAAACAAATGCGTGTCATTGGTTTACTCAGGCTGATGGATGAAAGAGGTTGTAAGGCTGATGTTGTTGCATATAGTACCATCATTGATAGTCTCTGCAAGGAAAAAATGATGGATGATGCTTTCAAGCTTTTCAAAGAAATGGTATTTGACAAAGGCATTATGCCAAATGTCATCACATACAACTCTCTGATTTATGGCCTTTGTAAGTTAGGTCGTTGGGACGAGGTCTCTAAGATGCTAAAAGAAATGGAGGATGAAAGGATCTCTCTTGATTTTCAAACCTTTAGCATATTAGTTGATGCATTTTGGAAGGAAGGTAAGGTGGATGAAGCGGAGGCTGTTATTGATATCATGGTTGAGAGGGGCGAGGTTCCTAACATAGTGACATACAATACACTTATAGATGGTTACTGTCTGCGAGGTGAAATGACCAAAGCAAGGACAGTTTTTGATTCACTTACGTCTAGAGGTCTCGTCCCTGATGTTATTACTTATAACACTTTATTGAATGGGTATTGCAAGAAATTGAAAATAGAAGAGGCCATTCATATGTTTCATGAGATAACAAGAAAAGGTTTGAAACCCAATATAATTACTTACAGCACCATGTTACATGGATTGTTTCGGGTTGGACGTTGTGGAGCTGCACGAAAACTTTTTGAGGAGATGCGAGCACAAGGCCGAATTCCAGATGGATGCACCTATAGAATAATGTTATATGGCCTTTGCAACAACCATCAAGTAGAAGAGGCTCTCTCTTTTTTTCATTTGGTGGTGATAGCAAGCTAAATTCTAATATCAGGGTCTATACTATCCTTATTGACGGTGCAAGCAGATGCAGGAAACTTGATATTGCAAGGACTCTTTTCCATGAGCTTACTGTAAAAGGTTTGCAACCTAATGTGCGGACATATACGGTGACGATTAGTGGCTTTTGTGGGGAAGGTCTACTAAAGGAAGCGAATCACTTGTTTCTTAACATGGATGAGAGTGGTTGCCCGCCAAATAATGTTACTTACTGTGTTCTTCTCCAAGGATATCTTAAGAACCAACATTTCGATGATGTGGAGATGCTTTTGCAGGAAATGGATAGAAGTTATTCACTTGATTAATTTTCGCACTGCCTTATCAGGTTCACCTTCATGTTTTTTTAGACTCTCACGGTTTTTTTTATATCTGTTACTTGTTAATTTTCGCACTGCCCGACTGGTGATAACCTACAACAAACCATCTTACTCACAAGGTGCGTTCCCAGCGCAAAGCCATCTTTCCTATGCGAGCATACCTTATGGCATGACAAACTTGACCCGACAGGTAAACCCGAAACATGTGGGACGGGTAGTCGACCGTGTATGGTATTATAATACCTGATCTGATTAGTGATTACTAGAAACAATCATCCCCGTTTATCCTAACCATGCTTGAAAACATTTCCTAATTATTTTTGTTTTTCTTTTTTGCTTGAGTAACAAAGTAATCAACTAGTCCACTAAATTTGAGTTTTTATATTTCTAATGGGTAATAAAGATATATAAAAATTAAAAGAGTAAAAGATATATGTTTGGAAATCCCAACAAGTAAATTTTAGCAAGTAATGATCATACCTGATACCTGACCGGTATTGGATCAAGTACGGGACTCCGTTTTACAATCGAATATGGGACTCGGATTACCAATACCCGTCCTATTACTGTCCCTAGTTTTTGGAAACATAAAGAAAACTCTTATCCGGGCCCCTTTTCATATTTTAACTTATATGTTTCTATGCGTGAATAAGTTGTAGTGTATATGCCTATTCTTTGTTTTAGTTAGAAAGACTACATGTAGACACCAATCAAGATTATAAGCATCTAGTCAAAATTATTTATAAACCCAAAATTTTTTAATTGAACTTTGCGACACCAAATCACATCAATATATCCTTTACATGTTTAAAAGAACTAAAAACCAGTTTATTCAATCAATCAAAGAACCCATAATTTACATAAACTAAGCATTTTCAATCTTTCTTAGCGAGAAATGGTTCAATGACAAAGCTATTTGGAGTTAAGCGGTGAAGGTCCTTTGAGGTCAAGGATTCAAGCCCCGCCTATGATAAATTGGAGTAAATTATTAGAAGGGACCCAAAATGGGGTATTTACTATTAAAAAAAAAAAGTTGTCAATCACAAGTAAAACCTTTCCATGTCATGCTCCATTCCTCTCTTTCATTATTCCATGACAAAATTAGCCTTTATGTTTATAACTAATTTCATATACAGACCTTAATCTTTATTAATTACACTAGCCACCCTTTATGTACAAACGTTGTAACAAATCTATACCTTTTGTCTAACTTCCGTTTAATTTTTCCATTAAATCAAGGCACGTGTGTATCACGTGAGGGCGTATCTAACTTGTCTTGAATACAAATATGCCCTCACGTGATACACGTTCCTTGATTTAACAGAGTAATTAAACGGAAGTTAGACGAAATATCTAAATTTGTTACAATGTTTGTACATAAAAGGTTGTCCAGTGTAATAAAAGAAGATTAAAGTATATAAATATAAAGGTTGATTTATGTAATTTACTCTTAATTCATTCAGCCTAATTAATTTTTTTTTTGTAAAATTGGAGCCCTAAAAAGCTAGACGCCATCTCAATCTCCATATCTATCAATATTCAGTTAAATAATATATTTTTATTATTTTTTTTCTCTTTCTTTCTCTCAAAACCACTAACAATAAAAAATATGTTTCTTCACTCACAACCATTTAGAAAAAAATATAAAAAGTAAATATAGAAAATAAATAATTTTCTTCAAATTTTAGGAAATAACCCTAAATTTTTAGCGACGCCTTTTCAGGGGTGTTTAGATGTGCTTTTGGAAATGACTTATTGATTTATTAGTTTTTTGAAAAGCTAATAAGTCAATAAGTCATTTCCAAAAGCCAAGATTTCCTGGCTTTTGAGAATAGTTTATTAACTTATTGGCTTTTTAAAAAAAAATGCTAATTTTTTTGACTTATCGACTTTTTTAAAAAACTAATAAGTCAATAAGCACTTTCTCACCACACTCCCAAACATTATTCATTCAGGGCATGTTACCTTGAAGTGGTTGGTAGGGCATGTTTGGGATTACTTTTGAAAACTCTTTATTTAGTTTTGAAAAGTAAGTGAGACATTTTTGAAAACTCTTTTTTCACTTCTATTTTTCTATCTCTTTTTAGATTACCCAAACAAACTTTTAACTTGTTAACTTTAAAAAAAAGTTAATAAGTTAAATAAGAAACATGCCCGTTGGTGCTATGAGTTACTTACGACGACAGTGGGGGATGGGAATCGCTTTCCACAAACATGTCCTTCCTTCGATAAACCCTTTCCGATTAGGTTTACATTTAGCTTCCTTTCACTCCAATTCTGGCGATCGTCATCGATCTAAGTTTCAAAAAATTACCAAATTGGATGATGCCTTGAAGTTGTTCGATGAAATGATACAGAGACAACCTCTGCCATCAGTTGTTAAGTTTAATCAGTTATTGAATGCTGTTACCAAAATGAAACAATTCTCTTGTGGCTTGGATCTTTTTAAACAAATGTGTGTCACTGGAGTTCCTATTGATGACTATACTATGAATATCACAATCAAGTGTTGTTGTCAGCTGTTTCGCACCAAGGACGGTTTTGCACTCCTTGGTTGTTGCTTCAGGCGCGCTATTGTACCAACTGTGTTCACATTTAGTACACTCTTAGATGGACTCATCCGCGAAGATAGGATTCTTGACGCAGAGAGATTGTTCAAGAAGCTCATCAAACAGAAACTTTGTGAACCTGATGTGGTTACCTATTCCACAATGATTAAAGGGCTTTGCAAGTTTGGCAGTAATGTTATGGGCATTGCTTTGCTTAGGCTAATGGATGAAAGAGGTTGTAAGGCTGATGTTGTTGCATATAGAACCATCATTGATAGTCTCTGCAAGGACAAATTGATGGATGATGCTTTCAAGCATTTCAAAGAAATGGTATTTGACAAAGGAATTCTACCAGATGTCATCACATACACCTCTCTGATTTATGGCCTTTGTAACTTAGGTCGTTGGGACGAGGTCTCTAAGATGCTAAAAGAAATGGAGGATGAAAAGACCTCTCTTGATTTTCAAACCTTTAGCATATTAGTTGATGCATTTTGCAAGGAAGGTAAGGTGGTTGAAGCGGAGGCTGTTATAGACATCATGGTTGAGAGAGGCGAGGTTCCTAACATAGTGACATACAATACACTTATAGATGGTCACTGTCTGCGAGGTGAAATGACCAAAGCAAGGACACTTTTTGATTCGCTTACGTCTAGAGGTCTCGTCCCTAATGTTATTACTTATGGCAGTTTATTGAATGGGTACTGCAAGAATTTGAATATAGAAGAGGCCATGCATTTGTTTCATGAAATAACAAGAAAGGGTTTGAAACCCGATAGAGTCACTTACAACACCATGTTACAAGGATTGTTTCGGGTTGGACGTTGTGGAGCTGCACGCAAACTCTTTGATGAGATGCAAGCACAAGGCCAAGTTCCAGATGAATGCACTTATGGAATAATTTTAGATGGCCTTTGCAACAACCATCAAGTAGAAGAGGCGCTCTCTTTGTTTCGTTTGGTGGGTGATAGCAAGCTAAATTCTGATATCAGGGTGTACACTATCCTTATTGACGGGGCATGCAAATGTGGGATGCTTGATATTGCTAGGAATCTTGTCCATGACCTTACTGTAAAAGGTTTGCAACCTAATGTCTGGACCTATACCAATTGGAACATGATATTGGCATTTTTGGCGAATCCAGGAATTTTCGTTACGGGGTGCAAATATGTGTCGGGTCAAATGAGTCGACTAAAGTTAACTAATTTAGGCATAGAATGAGTATAGACGTATAAGAAATCTTATTAAGCGAGTTTTTATACTAAAATAAGTTATATTAAAAAATAAAACTAAAAAATTAAGATATCACTACACTAGAGATCAAGATTAGGCCCCAGTTTTTACTTTAAATTACTATACTGCCCCTAAAACACACAATAATCAACCAATAAGCCTTCAAATTATGGTTAAAAACATTAAACACTTTTATTTTTTTCTGAATTCTGGACAAACGTACGGGGTGCCCAAGCCCCCCGTAGTTATACACTGTCTCCGGTACTGTTTTTGTTCATAAGTACTATATAGATGATATTTTTTGCTTATATTATGTTTATGAGATTCTGTGATCAGTCCTAGAGTTGTGCCCTCGGTTTCTACAGTGGATCTGCTCACAGAATCACCATATGAAATTTGGTTACTATTTAATGACTTTTTCACACGGTTACCTGTCATTTCATGTTAAATTTGAAATGAATAATCTATCATTAGTAACCAAGTTTTATAACTGTTCTATTCAGGTCACTTAGTCTAAAATAGCGATCGGGCATTTTGTATTTAATGAGTTCAAAAAATTTACCTGTTTGTCTTTTTTTAGTTTCATGATTTTTACTAATTTCATGGATGCTAGCAGTTGCATGTTCTTTGTGATTTATATTTTGCTTCTAGAGACGCGATGGTTTACATTTCAGGGACTTTATATGTTGGTTCTAGTTTGATCATAAGTGGTTCTTTTGTAAAATCAGCTCTGTATTAGAAATCAATCCCAGATTCAAGTTTTTTTGGCCCGCTAAAGTCGTGCCATTGGTTTCTGCAGTGAATCCGACCACAGAATCACCATATTCTTCCTGTCTAGCAGTTGAAGGTGATCACAATCAGTTGACCTGCAGAGATTGCTTATGAGCAAATGCAGCAACATGAAAAGCTTCAAAGCATTTTGCTGGTGTTAAAATGCAGGTATGTCTAAAATCTAGTGTCACTTCAGAAAGGTACATTTTAGATATTTCACTAATGTTAAAATATTGAAATTATATTAATTTATTTGATTTATATTGATAAAATATTAAAAGCTTCCAGAAAATATTGCACAGATATATTTTACACACACATGTATAAACTTTTTTATCATGATATATAAATTTTATATTCATAATTCATCCATTGATTACTACTAAGTTTCACATTGTTATCAGTTTGTGTTTGACATACTAATTTCCTAAATATCTTTCAAATATTTTCAAACAATTAAATTAAGAATTTGTAACCCTTTTTGAATTATTTTAAAGAAATTGCTAAACCTTACACATAAGGCTATTTTTTCTAAAAATGTTTATGGTTATTATTGTTATTTTCGGTCGATGAAAACTGATTGTTTATATCTGTTGTTATTTTTAAGGCACATTCTCCTTGCTAAAACAATATTATTCCCTCCTTGCTGACTAATGTGGTAATGAGCGAATTGCTTCATGAGATTCAATAAATCAACGTGTAACAAACAAACATACCCAGTAAAATCACACTCACGAGCCTGGTGCAATAAATCAATGTGTATGGATGCTATTCAATTCTGCATGTAAATGCTATAATTGGATGAACTTGTGAGGGTTGCAAAGACTTCTAGATGCTAGGACTTTGCTTCTATATTAACAAATTGGAAGTATTTTTGGCATAAATGCATTATGTTTGTATTCGGTATTCCTATTGATTATTTGTTGTAAAAAAAGAAGAGATAGGTTGTATCAGGACGCCTTTCCATCAAGTGTAAAATACGACACATTACACCTATCACCTAAAGTCATAGCTCACACACGTAAGGGGTGGTGTACCCTTTGAGCCCTGTGAGTCTTGCATTATGGGAATGTTGGGTAACGGGGAGACGCTAAGGTTTTGAGTGGATCATTGGATTAGGTTAGCTCCATTAATGGTTTCCTTTCCAACCTTGTTTAGAATCGAGTCAGATAAATCTTGCCTAGTCCGGGACCGGTGTCGAATGTCGGGTAATTCTGTAACTCTTACTTGGTTTTGGAAACGAAATATTTTCTTCCTCTTAAATTGCAGGAACTCAACAACTGTTTATACTCTACTGAATCAAATCAAGCTTGGTGATGGCCCAGACAGATGGGTCTGGCCAGGCTCATAAGACGGAAGGTTCATGGTTAAATCGGCGAGACTACTTTCAAAGCAAAGGGTGGTGTCTCCTAGGCAACCATTAATTGGAACAAATGACTACCACTTAAAGTTAACATTTTTGGATGGAGAACCAAGGGGGGGAAGGATCCCAACTAAAACGGCGATTCAACGATGGAATATTCACACAAACTATGCGGTTTTCTTGGTTTTTGCCTAACTATATGGTTTTCTCCGGAACCCTCCCTTGTGTATATATATATATATATATATATATTATATTTTAAATTCTTTATAATAAGCAAAATGTAACTAAACATAAACAACATTGAGCTATTGAGTTCATGTAATATTATTATTATTCTTATTTTGACGCTTTGTTTATTATTATCGTTATTATTTTTTATTGTTTTTGTTTTGTGAATTTGCTTTTAATATTACTCTTACTACTACTTCTATTAATATTATTATTATAATTATTATTATTCGGACGATGACTACATTAAAAAAAATTAAAAAAATGAAAGGCCTATTATCTTCCAATGGTTAACAGAATGATAGATTGAGCTAGGTTCAATCCATGGCACCGTAGGTTTTTGAGGTTCTCTTTTGTTATTTTTATTTTTTTTAACTATAAATTATTTGTTATTTTTATTTTTTTAACTATAAATTATTTGCTAATGTTAATTATTTTTTAATGTATATGATCGTAGGGAATGAATAATTTGAGAACTCTTAAATACTTTGAGAACTTGTAAAAAAACCAATCAAAATCATTTTTTTTATTTTTACTACCTTTATTATTAGAATACAACATAAAAAAATGAATTTATGTATGTAAATTTACATGTATTTATTTATTAAAAAAATCTACACGTGCGTAAGTTTACCACTTACACATGTGTAAGTGATTACCATTTATACATGCGTTTAAATTTTCTTAAGAATACTTTAGAAATAAGAGATGAATTAATTGGAGAGGTAAATCATTTTTTATGTTTTATTTTAATAATAAATGTAGTAAAAACAAAGAAAAATGGTTTTAATTGATTTTTTGACGAGTTCTCAAGTATTTATGAGTTTTCATTTGATTCTAACCCTATGATCGTAAATATACTACTATTATGTCCTCAAAAACTAAAAGAAGATCGAATTAGATGCGGTGTGTGTATACATCAAAACATAATCTTACAAATTTTAAAACTTTATACACTTCCATTTATATACTTAACTACTAACTACCTCACGTGACGTGAATTAACGTGTGCTACTTAACAATGATATTTTTAGAAGCTTATAAAAAGGTCTTTTTAGTTTTACATCTTGGAGTGAAAACTGAAAAGCAAGGAGCATTGAAGAGAAGCAGCAAAACCCTAGAATCATCATCGATTGCAAATTCTCAAAATCCTCCCAACAAATCTCTCACCTACATATCTCGGTACGATTTCAATCCAATCATCTTCTCACTTCTCACCATTGATTGATCCCTAACCTTCCATGAGTTTCAATTTCCCAAACCCTAAAAGATAAGAATGTCGGAAAATGAGAAGATCGCTTTGGTTGATTCACCTACGAGTTCACGGTCGGTGACGGAGACGGTTAACGGTTCACACGAGTTCGTAATTCAAGGCTATTCGTTAGCCAAAGGCATGGGGATTGGAAAACATATCGCCAGTGAGAATTTCACGGTGGGAGGTTACCAATGGGCTGTGTACCTTTATCCTGATGGCAAAAATCCTGAAGATAACTCAACTTATGTTTCGCTTTTCATTGCGCTTACTAGTGAGGGTTCTGATGTTAGGGCTTTGTTTGAGTTAACTCTAGTGGATCAAAGTGGGAAGGAGAAGCATAAGGTTCATAGCCATTTCGATCGGTCGTTGGAAAGCGGCCCTTATACATTGAAATACAGAGGCAGCATGTGGTGAGGTTTTATTAAACTAGCTTTTAACTACTGTTTGGTGTGTTGATTTCAAGTTGTGCAGTGCAACCTTTCTTATTTTGTTTACGACAGGGGCGGCTTGACTATACAGCTTGGTGCCCCCAAGTTTTAAGGTTTAAGTTCGTTTAGTTTTAATATTTTGACAAGGAGAACAAAGAATCAGTATGGAAGGCTTTTCTTTTCACTAAAACTCACTGCAACTTTAATATGTGTGATTGTGTGTCACTGTGTGGTCTTTTAGAAATCGTATACAAAAAAGTGTGTCATTATATGGCATATATGCCCACATGTTAGGATCCTAATCGAAAAGGGCCCCGATTTTAAAATCCGCTTTAGGCCTTGAACCAGCTCTGGTTTACGATGTATTGTTGTTATAATCTAATGGACTCGTTGAGCTCGTAATTAGTTTTAGTTTATTTCATTTGGATAGTTCATTGGCTATACTAGGATATATCTTGTATGAGGGTGACACGGTGTTTCGGTAAGATTATTTTTTATGATGGGATAATTTAGGAGATGTTCTTTACAAACTTATTGTCTTCAAGGTTTATTTGTAGAGTATATTTGACATTGCACTATAATACCAGTTGTAGGTTTCCTCCCTTTAAATGTATGGACTTGGTTTGCTTATAGAGATTAGGCTTTTGATTTTAAGTGTCTTAGATTAAGCTGTTGATTAATACTTAAAAATATTTTACACAAGTATTGGAAGTGCATTGAGGGGCCTTTATGATTGAAGATAGTATAGACCATGGCCTTTTGATTTTCATGTGATTAGAGAATAGAGATTTTTGAAAAGAAAATAATGTTCTAAATTCAGCTTAAAGACAAAAGAAGTTTTGTTTTGGCTTATATGGGAGGTAAAGAAATAAATGGGAACATTTTCATCTTATGCTTTTCTTGGCTCTTACCATTCACTTCCTGTTTGTTATTTTATGTATTGTAGTCTAGTAGTTTACTTTTGGAAGAATGTACAACATTTATAGTTTTATATGAACTGAACTTGCATTAAATTTGACTTAACTCTGAAAATTTCTAAGTTTATGTTGTATCCTCAGGTTGCAAACCTGTTCACCCTTTTAGGGTGAGGGAGCTAGTCTTGTAGTTGTTTGTTATGTTTCTATACTTGTATTTTTTTTTAATCTCTAATGCTCTATACATAGGTTTCCATTTCTGTTTTATAACCAGGCTTGGTTGAATAATTGTTTTATATCTTGGAGTGTGTGTCTGAAACATAATTTTCTCTTAACTGAAGTGGATCCTTTGGTCTATTTCTATTCTATGTTTGTTATTGAAACATCTCAAACTCACTCCAAAAGCATCCACAGAGAGGATCTGTTGGTATCAAGACATAGGTGATAGGTTGTAAATAGTGATTTTTTTTCCACATAATTTCATTTTTCTCTCCAAGTTTTATGTTTTTATGAAAACTTCACTTTATCATTACCTGCATGCACGAGAATGCCCAAATTTCTCATAATACAACAAAACACATTACCTGAACAATTGAATGAACTTAGAGCACTTTTCATCAAGTTTTTTCGCCTTCCCTGCCTCAGATTTACTGTATGAAATAATCACTAACTGCAAGTTTTAAAGTAGTTTGCAAAGTTCATATATTGTTGGTATGACTCATCTTTAACTTTAAATGATACCCACTTGGCCACTTGTACTTGTTCAGGGGATACAAACGTTTTTATAGGCGAGCACTACTCGAAACCTCAGATTATCTTAAGGATGACTGCTTGAAAATTAATTGTACTGTGGGAGTGGTCGTTTCGTCAACACATTGCCCCAGGTTACATTCAATTCAAGTCCCCGAATCTGATATTGGATCAAATTTTGGTATGCTGCTTGAAAACATGGAAGGTTCAGACGTTATCTTCAATGTGGCTGGTGAAATGTTTCATGCCCATAAGTTGGTATTGGCTGCTAGATCCCATGTTTTTGGGTCTGATTTTTTTGGGCAAGAGGGAGACGATCATGAGATTGTCATTGCTGATATGGAACCTAGTGTTTTTAAGGTAATGCATATAACCTCCTAAATCTAGTTTGTTCAAAAGAGTTGTTATCATATTTATTGTTTTTCTAACCATAGTTAACACATTAGGATTTTAAATAAAGAATATAAAGCTGACATTTTTAGTTTGTGGCCAACCTAACCTGGCGATGTATGCTAAAAATGATTCATTTTGACTTTTGTTACCAACCCGCTCATCTTGCCACCTCCAGGATTTTTTGATCAGCGACACCTTTTTTCACTAAATGTTTGATTTGCTTGCTTTATGTTCTTAAAAAAATCAGATGCCCTTTCTCAAATATCTTTTATCTAGATCATTTCCTGCTCTGGATTTATGCTGGAAAAGAAATAAATATAATAGCATGCTTTTTGGTTGAAAACTTTCATGCACCTTTGTTTTTAAGGTTGGTTGATGTACAACAGGCTATGCTCCACTTCATTTACAGAGATGAACTTAATGAAGATGAGTTGGCGACTTCTAGTGCATCCAGTGAATCCGGTTTGATGGATACATTATTAGCTAAGCTGTTAGCTGCTGCTGATGAATATGATTTGTGCAGACTCAAGCGAATGTGTGAGTCTCATATCTGCAAGGATATATCTGTAAACTCTGTTGGCCGAATTCTAGCACTTGCAGATACTTATCATGCTATGGAACTCAAAGCTATTTGCCTTAAATTTGCTTCAGAAAACCTTGCAGGTATGCCGTCTTTAAACCTTGTCTTATTATTAATATTATCTTTTGACTTAATGTTTTGGTGAACTACGCTTTCTACAAAACAACAATCTTACTTGTAACTACTTGTATGGGTAATTATCTTTCCGTTATATGACAAAAGTGATCTTCCTTTCAATATATTGCATGCATTACTAGGAATTAGAGGTGGTTTTTACTTCCGCATTCTCATACATTGTTGCTCCAATCTGACCCTAGCTGGCGAGTGATCCTAGCTTGCGGCAGAGAAAAAGACAGCAAGCGAGCGTACCTTTGAGCTGGTTTAGGTTTAATTTTCCTGAGTTTCACCTGAGTTTAATTTTAACGCATAGAACATGAATCATTTTTATCAATATTGCTCTCCTTTAGTTGGCAAATTCCATGAAATAGAAACAAACTTTACACTTTATCCAGATATTAGCAACTAACTTCAAATTAGGCACAAAACAGAAACCAACTTATGATAATATGATTTATTATGATTCTAACAATAAACATCATTTTAACTAATTTTACTGTAAATTGCTGATGAGCAGTATGGCATATATGCAAAAATGTTTATGTGAAGAAGATTTATCAAAGAAATTTGAAAAATGATATTTTTATTTGTATTTAAAAATGATTTATTAAATATACATCAGATATCATTTGGCATATGCATATACACTAAAATGACAAATAAGATGCTATGCCAGCAATTTTTGAAAATCATTAAGATAGAGCGATCATTAAACTAAAGATTAGGTAAACAAACAAACTTACCTGTTAAAATTCCACTCATAGCAAGCTATTGGTGGTAGGGTCTAGGGAGGGTGAGATGAGTACAAACATTTCCTCAATCACTGGGTGATAGAGAGGCTGCTCCTTCCGGGACCCCAGCCCAAACTGAAGATTATAGGAACCTGGTTGCTAAAATTGGTAACAAAATGTAAGTTGGTTTCTACATTACACATAACCTAAAGTTGGTTGTTAAAATGGGGAAAACGTGTAAAGTTTGTTTATATTTCATTCACTTTGCCCTTTTTACTACATTGATGCATTTAGCCCCATAACTATGATCTAATTGGTATACATACCGTATTTATCCATGTTGGTCCCCTTAATAAATTTCTGTTACAAATGGCAGCTGTTATGCAATCAGACGGGTTTGAGTATCTGAAATCCAACTACCCATCATTGCAATCTGAGATTCTGAAGATAGTGGCTGGCTGTGAAGAAGGCTATAGCAGTGGCGGTGGTGGTGGCGACGGTAAAAGTCTGAGTGTTTGTGCTCAGCTTTCAGACGGTGGAGATACAAATAGCAGGAGGGTAAGACAAAGGACTTGAATATTTATGTTACAAGGAAATACAGAAAAAAAAATTGTTGTTTAGTTGTATGTTATGCAGGTGGTGTTATAATTTTGATAATGAAGTTGTGTATAATATCCTTTTCACACTTCTCATGTTGGTGAGATGAGCAAGGTTTCTCAATCCACCTATGGGTTTCGATATTTTTGCTTGACGATTCCGGTTAATCCACACGCGCACACACGAAATTGGCTTGTTATTGTCACACACATAAATATATGAATGTATGATTTATTTGATTACAGAAATAAATAGTTCAAACAGGTAAAGCTGGAAACCTCTCTGGTTCAAGAATTTTGTTATTATAGATAGGTATTACTTTGTCAAGTGTTTTTATTGGTCATGAAGTTTTACTTCATTTACTATTATGAACAGAAGTTTTACTTCATTTATTGGTCATGAAGTTTTACTTCATTTAAAAAAAGTGTCTCTGCCTTCTTATTTCTGCGAACAGAAGAAGATGGCGACGATCAAGGATGTTAAAGCTCGTCAGATATTCGACAGTCGTGGACCGTGGTAACCCTACGGTGGAGATCTGAAAACGACAGCCCACCGCCGCTCGTTTTTCTGGTAGCCCACCACCACCACCGTTCATCCTCAACTCAGATCGCCAACGATTTTCAACCGTTTATCGAAGAACAACCACCACCGAGATTGTCAACTGATTGTAAGATACGTACCTCTGATCTAGTCGACTCCCTACTGTAACACCGATCTGAAAACGACGGCTCACCGTCGTTCGTCTTTCTGGCAGCCCACCACCACCGTTCATCCTCAACAGCCCACCACCACCGAGATTGTCAACCGATTGTAAATGCTTCGTTGTTTTGGGTTCAAGACATGTTTATGGTGTTTGTAATCTTCTTCACCTTCTTTGATTTCCCATGGTGTTTGCGCCCGCAAGGTGTTCGATGAAATGCTCGGAATAAGTTTTCAATGAGCTCGGGTTCAAAAAGCCTTTGAACCATCGGGTGTTAGGTTTCTTTCGTTTTTCCTTCTCGTTGGGAGGTGGAGACATTGCCTAAGTGTCTTGGTTGATGTTGTTCACTAGTCGGTTTTTTTTTAGGCCATGTCCAATGGTTTTTGGCCTTGCCCCTTCAAGGTGTTCCATTGTTGCCCCGATGGTGTGGCTGGGTCTAAGGGGATCCGAAGACTCATTGCTCATTTTAAAAGTCACCATTTTGGTTCGGATGATAGGAAAGATACCTTGAGGCGTGCTATTGCTGAAGACCCTAATCTTTTTACCTCTACTTGTGAAGCCCTGAGGTTATCTGATCAATGGTTGTGTTGGGAGTGCATGCGCCTTCATTCCTTCAGTCGGGCGTGTCACCATGAAGATCAGGCTATTCGGTCTATGCCAAGGGAAGGGGGTGAGAAGGATTTTATTGTGGGAGTCCCTAGATCGTGTGTCGCTATGGAGGCTTCCTCGTCTGGAGAGGTATGTGTTGATGTTGCTCTTCTTGACCGGGTTTTTTCTTTCCCTGTTAAAACGATTAAGAGCATCCCCTTTAGTTGTCGCATGGCGTTTGCCCAAGCCTTGACCACAACTTTGGATAATGTGGTGGCTATGCCTGATTCGGTTGATGCTTGGATTAGACTTCTACTATTACCTCGGTGTATTTTACGTGTATTTACGCCGGTCAGCCGCCAAGATAAGAGGTCGGGCAACAGGAAGAACGGTCAATGTCTCAGCATACAGCGGGCGCTGGCTCAATGGGGTGACCGTGAGGGGTTTGCCACTCTCATTCAGTCTTTGTTTGCTCAGCCTGTGAAGGAAGGTTGTGAGGGTTTTAAGAAAGGGCCTGATAAAAATAAAACCGAGGATACGAGTTCTATCAAGCAGTGTTTACGTAAGGTTGCCGATGGTCATTTTACCGCTGCAGTTAAGGTTCTATGTTCTTCGGGGGTCGCACCACTCGATAAGAAAACTTCGAAGGCTCTCGAGGATAAGCACCCGTGTATGCCCCCGCCTACCATGCCAGCTTTCTTACCGACCGACCCTCCCCTTGTCGTAGAGACTGACAGTGTGCTAGTGTGTATCAAATCTTTCCCTAAAGGTACGTCATGTGGGAGAGATGGTTTGAGGGCTCAGCACCTTTTGGACGCCCTTTGTGGGGAAGGGTCCGTGATTGCGGCTAGTCTACTCAGGGCGATTGCAGCTTTGGTTAACTTATGTTTGAGGGGGGGTTGCCCAAGGAGTTTGGCGGAATTCGTTGCATCTGCTCCCCTTACGCCCCTTCTCAAGCCCGATAATGGGATCCGGCCTATTGCAGTGGGTTCAATCTGGAGGAGAGTAGTCTCCAAGGTTGCTATGAAGGGGGTGGGGAGGGATATGGCCAAATACCTTGGCGACTTCCAGTTTGGGGTCGGGGTTCCAAACGGGGCTGAGGCGGTTCTTCATAGTGCGAACAGGTTCGTGAATGCGCACCACCGAGACGGGTTGCTGGCTATGCTTACCGTCGATTTCTCGAATGCCTTTAATCTTGTGGATAGAACTGCTCTTTTAAATGAGGTGAGGAAAATGTGTCCTTCTATCTCTGCTTGGGTTGATTTCTTATATGGCCAGCCAGCTAGACTTTATGTGGGGAATGATTATATTTGGTCCTCCACGGGGGTTCAGCAGGGGGATCCCTTAGGGCCTCTCCTTTTTGCCCTTGTTTTACACCCCCTTGTCCTCCGGATCAGAGATCGCTGCAAGCTTCTTTTCCACGCATGGTACCTGGATGATGGGACCCTTATTGGAGATGCTACTCAGGTTGCCAAGGCTTTAGACATCATTAGAGTGGAGGGCCCCTCTTTGGGCCTCCTTGTCAACATAAAAAAAACTGAAGTTTTTTGGCCTACATGCGACGGGGTGAAGACTCGAGAGAGCTTATTTCCGCAGGAAATTGGTAGGCCGGTGCATGGGGTGAAACTCTTAGGTGGTGCTGTCAGCAGAGATGGGGAGTTTATTAGTGGTTTGGCCCTCAAAAGAGCCAAACGTGCGGTTGACCTGATGGGATGCCTCAAACGCCTTCGGAACCCTCAGAGCGAACTCCTCCTGCTTCGTTTGTGCATGGGGGTTGCTAAACTGTTGTTTGGGCTCAGGACTTGTCAGCCTTCTTATGTCGGGGAAGCCGTCTCTGTTTTTGACACAGGTCTTCGGAAAACGATTGAGGACATTGTTGTTTGTGGGAGTGCCTTTTTTGGGGACCTCCAATGGAGGTTAGCTTCCCTCCCGACCCGCTTTGGGGGTCTTGGGATTTGCTCTGCTGGGGACTCCTCTTCCTACGCTTTTGTGGCTTCAAGGGCCCAATCTTGGGTTCTTCAAGACCACATTCTTCGAGAATGTGGTAGTGGGTTGTTTGACTCTGATTACAGGGGTGCGTTGGACACTCTGCATAGTTCTCTTCCCGATCTTGATATTGACGGTTTCTATATTAAAGACACCGCCCCCCTTAAAGTCCAGAAAATTTTGGCGAATGCTTTATATAGTGAAATTGTCAAGACATTTGAAGAGAAGTTCGCTTTGTCCCCGCGGCAGCGAGCCGTGCTCGAGTGTTTGCGAGCCCCCCATGCTCAGGATTTCCTGTCAGTTGTTTCCATCGAAGGTTTAGGGCAATGTATGTCGCCAGTGGAATATCAGGCTATCCTCAAATACCGGCTGATGGTACCCCTTTTCCCGGTTGATGACCCGTGTCCCGTTTGTCGGAAGGCTTGCTTGGATTCTTTTGGGGAGCATGCTGTCCATTGCAGAGAATTAACGGGATTCAAATACCGACATGACCTAGTTCGAGATGTGCTTTTTGATGTCCTTAAGCGGGCAGGGATCTCGGCTAAAAAGGAAGCCCCGGTGAACTTCTTGACCGACCCATTAGATGGGAGATCAACCCTTCAGCCCGCTGACATTCTTGTTTTTGGATGGGAAGGAGGGAAACACGCATGTGTTGATTTGACAGGTGTGTCCCCCCTAGTTGGGTTGGGATAAGGGACCATGGGTTTAAGGCGGGTCAGGCGATAAACAAGGCAGAGGCGGGTAAAGTAGCTAAGCACGAAAAAGCTTGCCTTGTGAATCAGCATGTGTTCGTACCGTTTGCCTTTGACACATTTGGCGCTCTCGCCCCTGATGCGGTGCGGTTCCTTAAGCGGGTTCAGTGGGTGGGCAGCAGTAACACCGCATATATTTATGGGGGGAACTTTGTGTTTAGTAGAGTAGGATTTGCTATTCAGAAGGGGGTAGCGGCGCAGCTTGTTGCCCGTCTACCTGCCATTAGTTTGTAATTTTGGTACTTCTTGCCGTTAATCTTGATTCCAAAAAAAAAAAAAAAAAAATTATGAACAAAATTAATTTTTTTTAACCGTGAGAACCCTTTCTTCCTCTCTATTCTTGCACCAATTACCATCAAACACAACCTTAAACTTGAGCTTAAGCTTTGTTTAGTTGGTTTTTTTTAATCTAATTTGAAAGCAATAACAAGTTCTAAACATGTAATGAGCCAAGCTCGCGTTAATAAAAGTTTGACTCGATATCATATTGAGTTACTAAGAGTTTTAACTTTTTTTTATATCCGTAAAGTAGGGGAGAGCAAATAATTGAATTAACCAAATCATTACTGAAATAACCGACTTAACCAAACTGAAGAATTAACTGATGGTTCGATGATTAACTGAAAAGTATGTTTCGGTTATGGTTTTGATGTGTGACATAACTGAACCGAACTTATTATACATATTGTTATTCAAAATATGTGATGCCCATTCATACGTATATAAAGAACTAAACTCATTTTTAGTATCATGCCCATTCATAACCTTTCGAGGCGCGAAATTACTAGTACACGAAATCATGCCCATTCGAAACCTTTTGATTAAATATCACATTATCAGAAGAACTAGACCCAAACAATACTTTGTGCCAACATTTAACAACTACCAAATTTGTCGAAGCTCTCTTTTAAATAGTAGCACTTACCAAAAGAAGTGAAAGCTATCAACATTTTACATTTCAAATTGATAATCATTTTCTTAGAAAAATATTTATGATCTTTTACGGTATAACAAATAAAACTGTGTTTACTGTAATATGTCCCTTTAAGAGAGATAAATCAATCTAATATGCATATCTTGAAGAAAACACCATGAAATAAAGAGCAATAACAGAAAACAACTCAATTGATTAAAAAAGAAGCAAAATACTCCAAATTGTTCTAGGTTTATAACCAATAAGAAGAAAAAAGAAACTAACTCAACCTACTCAACAAAATACAGAGAAAACAAGTAGAAACCAAAAGCACCCAAACAAACACTAAACACAGGAAAATGAATCAAACCCACAAACAGATTCATCTTCCTCTTTTTAAAATCCAATTTCAGATTAAAGATCATCACTTAGCCATCATGACTTTGACAAATTCCTCATAGTTGATCTGGCCATCACCGTCCACATCAGCCTCACGAATCATCTCATCGACTTCCTCATCAGTCAGCTTCTCACCAAGGTTAGTCATCACATGGCGAAGCTCGGCTGCAGAAATAAAACCGTTTTGGTCCTTATCAAAAACCCTAAACGCTTCCTTAAGTTCCTCTTCGGAATCAGTGTCTTTCATCTTGCGGGCCATCAGATTGAGAAATTCAGGGAAATCAATCGTCCCGTTGCCATCAGCATCCACCTCATTGATCATATCTTGAAGTTCAGCTTCTGTTGGGTTTTGTCCAAGAGACCTCATAACTGTTCCAAGTTCCTTGGTAGTGATGCAACCTGCATAAATATCATTCAGAATAATATGTGGTAAATCCCATTTATTACTTATGAATGAGTTGATTCGGGTTGCGTTTAACGAGCCAAACAAAAACAAATTTAGCTAAAACGACAACAGGTCGTATATAGTTGATTTAGGCCGTGTTTTAACTTAACTGGGTCATACAAAAACAAATTTAGCTAAAACGACAATGAGTCAAATCCAGTTGTCATTTGGCTGTGTTTCAACTTAAATGAGCCATACAAAACAAAATTAGCTAAAACAACGGGTCAAACAAAAACAAATTTAGCTAAAACGACAATGGGTCAAATTTGGTTGACTTGTGCTGGGTTTTAACTTAAATGGGCCAAAAAAGAATTAAGCTAAAACGACAATGGGCCAAACTTCTTTGATATGAGCTGTGTTTTAACTTAAACGGGCCAAACAAAAACAAACTTAACTAAAACAACAGGTCAAATTGAGTTGATTTGGGCTGTGTTTTAACTTTTAACCCCATGGGATGCATTAATCCAGCTCATTACACCTTGAAATGTCACTTTTGATTCCATTACCAAAATAACAGCATAGTACAGTAATCTCCAAATCAACTAAAAGCTGACGAAAGCTAACATTAGCCTACAAATCATACAAACATTCATAACTTTTATCAGAAGCCAATGCTGGAAAAGTTGTCACACTACTAATAAATCATGGAGAACAGAAACAACATACAGAGTTATAAAGCATCATCCAGAAGTCCAGAACATAATACACAATCAGATTAAACTGATCTTTTCAAGCACATACAGCCCTAAAACAAGCATTTTCAAAAACCAAACAGATCTGACAAAAAACCTAAAAATTAGCAATTTCTCCATTGATTTCAATCACAGCAAACACTTAAATTCCAAGAATAAAATTCAAGAACGAATCCATATTGATCCCTAATTTGACACACAAAATTACCCCCAAATCAGAAATTGCTCGATAAAAACCCTAAAGTCAAACAACACAGATATCGAAAATCAAACAATCAGAAACCAGATCTGGAAATATGTGAAGGCCAAGCATAACATAAGATCAAAAAACCGTTTTTCGATGGTAACGAATTCGGTTATACGAGTGGATGAACAATAATACGCAACAAAATTAAGGATTTTGATCGGAAAAGACGGAGCTCACCATCTCCATCCTTGTCGAACAAGCTGAAAGCCTCTTTGAATTCAGAGATCTGATCGTCGGTAAGCTGATCGGCCATTGTTGTTGATGATTAAAGGTTTTCGCAGGATGAGAAGATACAACTCAGCGAGTATGGTGATTGGGGGTGGGCCGGCCTGTGGAATATATATAGAAGAACGGTCCTTGATCGTACCAAGAATTTACGATATTGCCATCCTCTTTCCTTTTCTGTGTTGCGTTTTCAAATGGCCCTCCAACTTCACCAACTCTATCACTTTAGACACTAAAACATTCCTTTTGGTTATTACATGTTTTTTTACATATATACAATCATCAAAAAAGTGTTGGGTTATTCAAATAGCTCGGAAAAAGCTTGCTTGAAATCAGCTTGTTTATAAAACGAGTCAGCTCGGCTCGACTTGTTTGCAAATCAAGCCAGCTCTGTTTGACTCGAATGATTTTGTTTTTAATTTCTTTTATATATAAAACTGATTGTGAGTAATTGTTGCTTTGAGTCGGTCTACTTGTCACTTCATAAAAGGGCTAGTTATATATGTTTTAATATATTCTAATTTTAACTCAATACCCAATACTAATTGCCTCCCACTTGCCAATACAAAGTCTAGACATGTTCAAATAGGAAATAGATCATGATTTAGCTCGTCTTAGATCGTTTATAAACCAAATCGATCTCGGCTTGGCTCAGCTCATATACAACCCGTGCAGCTTAGCTCGGCTCATTTACAAACCAAGCCGAGCACAAGATGACTCTAGCTCGGCTCGGTTTGGTTTGGCTCATGAACAACCCTACTGGAATATAAGCTTAGAGATGGATAATACGGTTTAAGGGGATGAGAGGAATAACTGAGAGTTGATAAAATAAAAGAAATATATAAAAAGACCTAAATACCCCTCATTTAACGTTAAAATGTGGATGAAGTTAACTGATTGATGAAAATAACAAGTTTTGTAAACCATGAGTATACAAATGAGAAAAATAAACTTTTTGGATGAAGCTGATAAAAGTGACTAAACCATATAGACAGAAATGACAGTTTCCTCTAGTTTAAATCAATGTAAAATTAAACAATAAGAAGTGTGTGTATATTACTTTTCGTCGAGAAAGAATTAAAAGTTTTAGGGACAATAAAACTTTGAATAAAAGGTGATATAAAAAGGATTTTTTTAATCGTTTTGTATCTATCAAAGAGCTTGTAGTTCAATGTTACCAAGGTGTTAACAAATGTATCTATCCTTAATGAGGTTAAGGGTTCAAGTCTCATCGTGGACAAAAAAGGTGTATTAGTTTGATGTTAAGGGGGTGTTTGGGATTATTTATTAAGCCAACTTATTGACTTATTACTTTTTGTAATAAGTCAATAAGTTATAAGTGTGCTTCGATATGGTAAAATGACTTTTTAAAATAACTTTTAGAAAAGGGATAATAAGTTGTTTTTGAGAAGTTACAATTTTTAACTTTTCATTTCTCTTTATTACCTTTAGGGAGTAATTTTCCATTAATAAGTCAAACCAAACACTTTTTAAAAAACAACTTATTGACTTTCCCTACCACATAAGTTAATCCAAACACTTTTTTTAAAAACTCTTTTTCAAAAAGTAATAAGTTAATAAGTTCTTTTGATAAAAAGAACTTTTAAGGTTAATAAGTAGTCTCAAACACCCCCTAAATAAAAAAAGAATCTATTTCTATCCATTTCATCATGTAGTCCATAGCATATTCATCCAACTGACCACATCTTTTATCGAGGGGGGTTGATGATGACACAAAGAAACAAACGCTGATATATACTTATATATAAAGTTATTAGGTTAGAAACTTGTGTTTTATACGACTTGAATAAATGAAAATTTAATAATTATAAAGGTTAAAAACTGCCCTTTAATATACATCAACTTGTTTACAGATAAAAGCTTCAAATTTGTCGATTTCCATCCAATATAAAGAATACGCGTACACGTAAACACACAAGGAGAATGTGTAAGGAATAAAAAGTATATTTTTGTACCCTTAGGCTAGGTGTAATGGAGGCATGAAGAGAGGCGTGTGAGCCACCTGGCCCTTTCACGGGCTTGGAACACCGCCTCATGGGGTTGAGCTGGAATATGGAAACTTGAGGGTTTTCACGAGCAAAGTGGGGAAATGCAACAATTACTCATCCAATCAAATTAAGACAACTAGTAACCTCTTGGTCTTTTTCTATTTTTTTAATTAAATATTTAGTTTAGAATTTAATTTGTTTTTCTCAAATAACTCATGCTCGGTAATTATTAAAAAAAATGAAATACATGAGTTTGTTTTTTTTTTTCTGAACATCTAGGTATAAATTTTAACAAAAACGAAGTTGTTTTCAATAAAACTATTTAAGTGGTTTTTAACGTGTTTGGATCGACATTTCAAATGATAAGTAATTATTTTACAAAAAATAAATATCAGTTGTTTATAAAGATTAACAAAATGAAATAAAAAAAATACTCATTAATGTTGGGCGTGAAACTATTATGTAGCTTAGTGATTCTGTCAAGTGATTGTCACTATGGTGATGTGGGGCGGGGCGTGAATAATTTGAGCGTGAAACCACTACGAATGACCTGAAGCCGATAAAAAATCTGAACTCTAAATTCAAAAGGGATTTGAAAAGAACGAACGGAACAAATGGAATACATAAGCGATCTTTGAATCTTTCCATCAGCTTTCATCATCTAGTCCATGGTGTATTCATCCAAAACAGATCTAACTTCATCATGTCATATTGAAAAGGTTAAATATGATATGCCCTTCCAATGGGTTCTAAAGTTAGCCCCTAATCATGTCCGTAGCCTGGATTGGTTATACTGTGCTCATTGTCATGCTCCTTGTTTCTGACAGATTCAGTCTCGTTACGGGAGTGTTCACTTTCCTCTATCCGTGCTCGGTTACCCGGCGGTCGGTCTCTACGAACAATTCGACCACCAGCGCGACCTCCTCTCTGTCCTCTAGCTATTATAGTGTCTAACTGTGAACAAGGAATACTCGTGTCATCATGATAGGTAATTATTTAGAACGCCTCAACTAATGTAAATTACTAACTACAAAGACCGGTATGAAATTACTAATTTACTTTTACTAATCGGGCTCTGAACATTTCCTATCAGGAGTAACATTTGCATCCAAGTCCAGATTTCTACTTTAAGGCACATACTATCTATAATCTGTTCTAAGGCATTTACTATCTACATTATATATTAAGGCATTTATTGTCTATGTTCTATTTTATGACATTGACTACATTTTTTTCTATTATCATTCTATGGACGGGCTGCTCTGACTAGCATTCATTTCTTTGTACCATTCTCAGTTTAAGTTCAAATATTATCGCAAATGTCCGAATCTCACAAACTATGACTCTGATACCAACTTGAAACGCACCAAACCGGGTACATCTCATAGTTGGCACAAAATATGTAAACATAGTTCTTAAACCGGAATCGAAATATCTAATACATCGAAAGTCTTGTTCAAAACATTCCAAACCCATAATGAATTAAAACTGTAATAAGCATTGTTCGGGATAACTATCAATATAAGGAAATGTCTGTCTTCGGGGAGGCAACCCAATGGTCCATGCTATCAATCTCTCGCAGCCCCTTTGACCTATCATTCATTTACCTGACATGCATGTTAAAAGCAAGTTACATTGAGTGAGTTCTATCTTTACTTTATAAACTGTAAACTTTGTCTGTCATTAAGGTGGCTTAATTATAAAAATAAAACAACCTTTCTTTCAGTTAGGTTTTAATAAAACTTTCTTTGTAGTATGTACTTTAAAACTATGCAAACGTCACAATTTTATGAAAATCTTTTCGTTACTGTCATTTGTTAAAATCTATTTTTGGAGAAACCAATTAAGGTGCCCCTCTCTTCTGCCATACTTTGTTCTACTATGCAACTACTCTACTATCAAACAAATGTTTTCACATAATATATAAATGCAGACAAATATCACATATTATCACATAAGCACATAACATGGCATCTGTCACTATTAACCAGTACCGAGGTACTGCTTTCTCTGTCATTCTTTACTTTCTTTAAAACATTTATTTCAAAGATAGTTTTTGTACTCCGTTTCTGTTTTCACTTCTTTTTTATTTTATAAAAAAATATAATTTTATAAAACAATACTTTGTCTTTCAAAATCTCTATTTAAGTATCCACATCAGCCCAAAAGCATAATAAAATGAGCAATAGAAACTCATATGTAATATATAGTAGAGTATTGATCCTAGATAAGGTCAGTAGTCCCTATGAATCACACGACCTGTAGGTATACATTCTAAACGGTCTCAGTTTCATATATCGTATACGTTTCGTTCCTATTCGCGAGAACATGAGATCTATACTAGAACTTAAAGTATTCACATTTTTAGATATATGCGAGAACTTAAAGTTCACACATAAGATGTGTATGAGAACTTTACGAGAACTATAAAGTCTACGCAAACTTTGCATGCCAAGAACTTTAAGTGTTCGGTAACCATAAATGGCGATAACTTCAAGTTTGCGCACAAACGCTCCTGCGAGAACTTAGGTTCTTGTCATTCCAACCCTAACTTCTACATGAGCTCAGATCTGGCATGTTTGACGTCAAGATTCAAACTTTATACGTCCAAATCTTGTGTTTAGTAGCCATAGGCCAAATCTACGCTTTCATGGTGATACATACGTAAAACTGTAACATTTTTCATTAAAACTTCATTTCAAGCTGAAAACTTATTTTTAAAGAAAAGTAGGAGACTTGGTTAGGTTTCTTACCTCAAAACGTATAAAAATCCATGTCTCTTCTTCCTCTTTACGATCCTCTATAATTGTGGAGCGGAAATACAGCTCGAACTCTAATCCTTTCCCTTGTCTCTCTTTTGGCCGACTTCCCTCAAGGTGCCAAGAACTTGCAGCAACGTTTCTTGAAGTTTGTGCAAAGGGTTGGAAGTCTTTTCAACAAAATATGACGCCCGAGGGAGACTTGGGTTCACTGCTTTACAAAAGTGTACTTCGGCAATTCGACAACTCGCGTACGGGAAGACCGCTGACTCGATGGATGAATATTTGAAGATGACGGAGAAAACATCACGTGATAGTCTATTCTGTTTTTGTGAAGGTATTTCTTAACTTATATAAACTAATTTAGTATGGTAAAATATAAATTAGTTTTTGTAACGTGTAAGTATAATTAGCTTGTATGGGAAAAAATATTTGAGAAAACCAACGAAAGCTGATAAAAACTAATAATTATGTAATCATTACAAAATTGTTCACCCTCACCCCACCATTACACACCTGAGTGAAGGTGAGAGTGAAATCTGGCATAGTCTATGTGACGCCTACGTAACATGAGATGTACTCTCACCTTTACCCGGATACTACAGATAGTCTTATACGAGTGTTTCCCACTCTAAGGCTCGTACACAATTAGTCCTTTCTCTTTTAAAACAAAATAAAACACTTATTTATTTACTTTGGATTTTTAGGGTGTTACAAATACCCTATAAAATTGTTTATACTAAAAGCTTCAACATTGTCCATCTCTATCAAATATAAAGAACCATAAACACCCCAGAAGAATGTGTAAGGAATAAAAAGTACATTTTTGCCGAGAAAGAATCAGAACAGGGACGATGGAAAGAATGGGAAACGGATTTCAGCTGGAAAAGGCTCTGCAAAAGGGATTCTTGAATCTAACAACGGTCTATAAGAATCACCCATCACAACCCCTTCATTTGTATCATTTCTTCCAAAGATTTGGACGTTGTGAAGACTTCCCAGAACCCAAGTATAGGTATGCTATTTTGCCCCTTTTCAACATTTCTGTAATTGAAAGCTTCCATATCTGTTTGTAAGTCTATGTTCTTGAATTTGAGGTCATGCCTTTGATTGTATGGAAATTTGGATTTTATGTGATCCGGGTTTCATATTTGTTTCATTATAGTATTAATTTACAAAACTTGAAGATACTTTGATTTGGATTGTGTAACTGAAAATTTATCAACATTTCTTGGGATATGATTGTGAATCATTTTTCTTGATACTTATTTGAGTTTGAAATTAGGCCATGACTTTGATTGTTATTTGTATGCAAAAGAATGGTGTTTCTGTGATTGGGCTTCATTCGTTTGTTTAATTATGATATGATTTCAGTTCACAGAATTTGAAGATTTTTATTATTGAATTACAATATTAAGAAATTCAAGATCTTATTTGATAAAAAATTAGGTCCTGTGCCTTTGTTTCTACTATAAATTTAGAATTTTCATCATCTAGGTTTCATTTATTTCTTAAATATGATTTCATAAGTGAATTTGAAGATTTTGTTATTTGAATTACATAACGAAAAAGTTCAAGATTTCTTGGGTATCTGTTTGCAATTCCATTTTTTTGAATTTCTTGGGCATTGATTTTATAGAAAAACCTGGAGTTTCTACAATCCGGGTTTCACTTATTGTTCAACCATGATTTCAATTTACAGAACCTGAAGGTTACATCACTTCAATTATGGGAAATCAACCTGCCACCTATGCTAAACCAGCTAAGAAGAGGGAGATAAACAAAAAAGCGTTTGTAGATGCCCAGCGCGAGCTCCAAAACAGAACTGGGGTCAAACCTTATGTTTTAAAAAACCCAACGGGTCATGATATCAAACGCCATTACAAACTAGGAAAAGTGTTAGGAAGGGTCAATTTGGTGTAACATATTTATGTACTAATTTAGAATCCGGTGAAAAATTTGCCTGCATATCAATATTGAAAAAAAGGTTAAAAATATCAATAGATATTGAGGATGTAAGGAGAGAAATTGAAATTATGAAGCATTTGCCTAAACATCCAAATATTGTGAAAATAAAGGGCACATATGAGGATAATGATGCTGTTCACATAGTGATGGAATTATGTGAGGGTGGAGAGTTGTTTGATCGAATGCTGGATCGGGGACATTACACAGAGCGGGCTGCAGCTGCTATTATGTGGACAATAGTGGAAGTTGTTCAGGTAAATTCACCAAAATCATTTTTGTTCATTTCTACTTTAGTGGGGTGTGTGATTCAACATGTGACATTGAATAATCAGAATCAGATATAAGATGGCGTTTGGATGTGTTTAATTGCTTAAATAATTTTGATTAATTTAGGGGGGTTTTAGGCTTGCTTGATAGAAGTTTTTTGAAATAAGCAAATTCAAACACCCTTATATGTTGTTATACATGTGGTTTTTTTTAACACAAGTTTTTTTCTCCATTAACTTTAGTTCCTACTCATTTTAGATATGTCACGTACATGGCGTTATGCATCGTGATCTCAAACCAGAGAATTTTCTTTTTGCAAACGTGAAAGAAACTGCTACTCTGAAGACTATTGATTTTGGGCTTTCGGTTTTCTTTAAACCAGGTATGTGATTTTTAACCTGCCTTATTGTTCATCTAGATGTGGTCTTAATTTAAAATGGAATGTTTTGAATAAATTCCACAATTTTGCTAATACATATGTTGTCATATTAGACAATTAAGTTTAGTCTTTATTTTGTAAAACTGTCATCATTATTATAAAGGGTCCTGAGCAGTCCTCAGGCCCTGAACAGTCCTTGAGTCCTGTATTTATATCCCTGATTGTTTCATGATTATCACAACACAATATACAATTACCTTCACCAAGTTCAACTTGTCACTTATCAGGTCAGACTTTTGATGAGATAGTTGGAAGTCCTTATTATGTGGCCCCTGAAGTTTTAAAAAAGAAATATGGACCAGAGGTTGATATATGGAGTGCTGGAGTTATCTTGTACATTTTGCTTTGTGGCGATCCACCTTTTTGGTCAGGTGTGCTTCTCTATTTCACTACTTACATATTGTATTTTTGTTACGTTACGCCTTCCAGCCAGAGGGTATAATCCCTATGGAGTTAATATCACGGATTTAAACTTGATACTTGATGCTTCACAATTCATCAAGTCCCAGTGAATTACCACTTGGGGCTTATTATTAAATGAGTTTGATTAAACATGTTTGTCAAGTATTTATCAAGTAAAATTAACTAATAATAAAAGATAAGTTAAATGTCTCTCTCAAAGATGTCTAATTCAACATAGAATCAGTAACAAATCAAATCAAGCATAATAATCAATCTTTCAAAATTTATAAGTTAGTTATAGTAATACATATTTACCTAATTAACTAATTTACCCTAGATTCAATCCTACATGACCCAAGGCCGGGCCTAACAGGATTTTTTTTTACTTTTGATATTGATAAATCCTTTTATGCGCGTATATGATTGAAAAAATAAGGTATTAGGTATATGGATAACCTTGTCTATTATGTCGTTCATGGTATGGTGCTTGTAATAATGCATGATACTCGTGCATGTGCTTACTCATAAGTGGTTTTAAGGAGTATCACACTTGTATTTTTAATTTTTTATTTTCAGACACCAATGAAGGAATATTTCAAGAAATTATTCGCTCGAAAATTGATTTGAAATTAGATCCATGGCCAAAAGTTTCTAGTAAGGCCAAAGATCTTGTGAAGAAAATGCTTGATCCTGATCCAAAGCGTAGGCTTACAGCTCAACAAGTTCTTGGTAATGTTGCATTATGTAGGTAGAGGGGCATGCATTTCAAAACCAATAATATATTGAGAACCGCGAGACTGCATAATACATTTGTACCTATTGCTTTGAATGTGATACACAAGACAACTATGTAACTGCCTCTATTTCTCTACCACTTCTTATTATCTTTTATGCACTATGTACAAGTGCATTATGCGATTCTCGTGGTTCTCAACATATTATTGGTTCTGAATTGAACGTGCCCTTATGTAGTAAAGATGGCAAAATGGGCGGTCAAAACGGGTACTTTTTAATCTGGTTCCAAACGGGGCGAACTAGGCCAACTATAAAGGTTTTTCCATATTTCTATTCTTAGGGGGGTGTTTGGGATTGCTTCTTAAAACTCCTTTTTTGATTATTTGTAAGTGAAATAAGCTATTCGGTAATCGGTTTGAAGTTGGTTATTCCACCCTGTTTATTTCAAAAAGCAATGAGTAGGTAAACCATTTTAACGAGCAATCCCAAACACCACCCATGGGTAATGTGTTACCTATGAATATAAGGACTATATTATTACAAGAATAATCTCGTCTGTTTTTAAACAAGTCGATTTATGCATTTTAATACATTCTCGATAACTTTCAACCCGTTTGACTGTTCCAACCAATTCAACCCATTTCTTTTTCAGTTATTTCTTTTTTCTCAGCCCATTTGACCCATTAGAGATAAAACATAACCCAAATTAACCCGTTTGTATGCGAGTTACCTCTATATACGAGTTACATTCTCTTAGGAATAAGCTTAGTTGTTATTAATTATTATTACCATATTGTGATTGCAGAACATCCGTGGTTTTTTAATGCAAAAGTGGTTCCAAATGTCACATTGGGCGAGGTCGTTAGGTCAAGACTTAGACAGTACTCAATGATGAACAAGCTCAAGAAACAAGCTTTAAGAGTAAGATTAATGATCTACTTAATTTACATAACATCCATTTACATATACTTTTTATTAGTTTTTGTTCTTGAGTCTTTGTTAGATATTTATGTTTAAAGTTTTATCACGACTCTACTTGACAAATTCGTATAATGGGAAACATGGGAATGTACATATAGAAATCACACAACGGTAGATAAACAAACCTCTGATAAAATTAAAACTAATTTTCAGAAGCACATTAGTCAAAAAAAAATTTTCTTTCATATTCACTGGTTTTTTAGGTCCCCTGGAAGCAGCCTCTCTATCCTCTTGGGTAGGGGTATGGTTTGCCTACCTCCCACTCTTCCCAGACCCTGCCGATAACTTTGTTATTGGTGGGATTTTACTAGGTATGATTGTTGTTAGTTGATTTTTTAGGTCCATAAAATAAGTTATAAGACCTATTTTTGTGTGTGTGTTTTTTCCCCCTAAAATTGGAAGTACAAAAAAGTATAATATATGGTATTAGATTGTACATTAACTGTTCAGTCACAAATTTAGTCATAATTTTTCATAAAAAGTAAAATTAAGTTCATCTTGTCACTTAAATATAATTTATTGTACACAGGTGATAGCTGAACACTTATTGGTGGATGAAGTGGCTGGAACAAAGGAGATATTTGATATGATGGATACAAGAAAGAAAGGGAATCAATCTTGAACAGCTCAGAAATGGTTTACAGAAACTTGGACAACTTATTAATGATGAAGATCTTCAAGTATTAATGGAATCTGTAAGTTTTATCATATAACTTTCGACTAATTTTCACACATTTACACTGTTGTGTTGTCGGGTTTGACGAGAAAATAAACGGGAGAAAAAAAAAAGAAAATAAAGGGTAATAAAGTTTTTTGTTGTGTTCTTGAGTTGGGAAGAAATTGACCAAAAGTGTCATGTTTTAGCTTTTGTTTGGTGATTTTATTGTCATTAATCATTTTATGTAATTGAGGTTTACCCGAGAGCAGAGACTTTTGGTAAGCTAATCTAATCTTGGATCCAGTGCACAGGGTAAAGGGGATGTGCCCCCTTATGGGGTCAAGGGGCATCACCCCTTGCTGCGGTCCCACTAGCCAGTTAGCGGGCGGGGTCAAGGTATTGTGCCCAAGGGCACCTTTTGTATCCAACTTTTGAATGTTATTTAGTTTCTTTTTGCGTCCATTGACCGGTCAAAGGAAATATCAATTTATAGGTTGATCTTGATGGAGATGGTGCACTAAACTATAATGAATTTGTTGCTGTTAGTGTGCATCTTAAGAGAATGGCTAATGACGAGCATATACGCAAAGCATTTCGTTTCTTTGATAAAAACCTTAGTGGTTATATAGAAGTTGAAGAGCTCCGTTATGTGTTGGGTCGTGAAGAGAATATCAAT
The DNA here is from genome assembly GCA_023525975.1 of Smallanthus sonchifolius. Taxonomy (NCBI): domain Eukaryota; kingdom Viridiplantae; phylum Streptophyta; class Magnoliopsida; order Asterales; family Asteraceae; genus Smallanthus; species Smallanthus sonchifolius. The sequence goes on from CM042042.1 coordinate 3,556,456, forward strand.
GGTATTAAAGAAGTAATCCATGCCATTATGCTTGAGGTGGACACAAACAAGGTAAATTTATGACTACTTTGCCACCAAACTTACGGGGTGTTTGGATGTGTGTTTACACTAGAGTCATAATAATCAGTTTCCAGTGTTTGGGTAGACGCGAAAATAATTGTGACAAGGTAAATCCTCTACACCCTTAGATATCCATAACGTTCCAAGCCAAACCAAACGAAATGTCACTTTCATATCACACATTCAAACACTCCATAATTATCTGGAAAATGCTTCTAAGAACTGTTAGTGAGTTTAATGGTGACATTAGTGGCAGAGGCGGATCCAGCCACTAGCAAGGGTGGGCCACTTCCCACCGTCCGTAGCCCAGCGAGAGCCCACATCCATCCCTAGCCCAGCGACTCGCGAGCCCACATCACATCCGTAGAAGCCTGCCTAGCCCACCGGTTTCTTTTTTGAACGGCTTCCATGCTTACCCCAGATTGTACGTCCCTTCCAATTCCCACAATCTGGATCGATCGCTACTAGCAAGCTAAGCCTCGAAACCTCCAAATTCCGATCGCCATACGTAAACCTCCAAAGTCGATGGCCCCCCCCCCCACTCTCTAGGGTTTTCGGTTTTTGATTTCTGAGGAACCGGTAAGTTTTCAAGCTTTTTTACATTATTTTTTTATCTCTTGATAGATGATAACCCGATTTTAATACAAATTAGTTGTTAATTTACAGCAATACAACCTTCTTGATGATGTCTTCACATAAAGTTAAACAAGGTGTGTATCTTTTAAACATTTATCTTATCCTTTGATTTATCGACTATTAAAGTTATCATTGGTTTTGCCTGTTGCAACCGCATCTGTGGAGAGAAGTTTTTCGGTGATGAAACGTGTAAAGTCAAGTTTGCGCAATCGTATTGGTGATGATTTCTTGAAAGCTTGCGTAATTTGTGCGGTAGAAGTAGATGAACTTCTCAGTGTTACTAATGAAGATGTAATCGAGCGTTTTCAAAAGATGAAAACACGTAGAGGACAACTGTAATCGAGGTATTTTTTTATTGTGTTTGAATATTTGATGAACTATATTATTCTATTGTCATTTCATTTTTTTTATCCGTTCCCTTTTTACTTACCCGTATTTTGCCCATCCTACAAAAAATTTCTGTATCCGCCACTGATTAGTGGTAGCTATAATCTTGTTCTCTTCTTGATATAATATTATTGTTCTTTACATTAGGACGGGCGCATTAGTTATGCAGAGTTTGCTGCTATGATGAAGGCGGGTACAGATTGGAGGAAAGCGTCTAGGCAATATTCACGAGAGCATTTCAACAGGCTCAATAAGAAGTTAATAAGGGATAGAGGTGTCAGGTATGCACAAGGTCAGGAATGGCGCAGAGATCAGAAGTGAGGTAAAATGCAAACCAAGAACCAGACCCGGGTGTTCATCTCATAAACAATGCTTATAACCGTAAAATTATAAATATCTTACTCACATTCTTCGATGAGTTTGTCCTTAAGAGTGTTTTATCAATAAATTTCGACCTGGATATGGTCTGTGGTATTATAAATAGGTTCCTTGCTGAAGGGTTTTCGGTTATGTATTATGATACAATGATTATGTATAGAATCATGCTTGATAATAAAATCGAACCATCGACTTTCTATGAAAATATGGCAGTTATATGTTGAACGAAGATATGTATGAGCAGAGTCGTTCATTGATGTTGAGTGGCCGTCGTAGTCAGGGATAGGTACATCGTCATCTCCATGGGAGTGCTTTTTATCAGTGGCGAAGCTTGAAGAAAAACCCAGGGAGGGCCTCCTAATTTTTTTTTCCTATCGCTATTTTTCGGCTTATATATTCGGGTTGGGCCGGGTCAAACAATATAAACTTTAAATATCTAACAAACGACCGTTCATACACATAAAAAAAACTAGATATTTTTTTAACTAACAATTAAACAAAGATGAAAGACTTAAAATAGAAAGTGTGTGTACTTGGAAATAGAATTACAGTTGAGCTCGACGACCTTTAAGATCTTTGAATTCATTGATTATGAATTCATCGATTCTTGTTGATTTTCTTGGTTAAGATCCCCCTGGCCCTAACAAACCTTCGCCACTGCTTTTTACCATCATTGATCTTCAACACCGCGAGGCCCCTTGTAATCCTCTCTTGGCCATTAGAATTACGGTTTCTGCACTCCCTGATGGCTTCATTTTCCATGGTCCATCCAACCCTATTACTGTCGCCATAATCGTCCCCTTCTAAGGACTCAGCGTTCCTTGCTTCTTCAAAGTTTCCATCGTTGCCTGCTTCTTCATACAAACCTTCGATAATATCAGAACCTTGGGTACACAACAAGTTTCCATGTAGGCATTTGCATCAGAAACGAATCTGTCTTGCTTCATATTCAAGCACACAAATTCACTAAATAACTTTGATATTGAATCAGAAACATGAATTCAACATCCAAAAACTGTTCTTGACATTTGACAACGTTTAAATAACCAAGAGGAGTTCCAGATCAATGCGACACTTTGCTATGCAGTTACAACCGCTAAACGACGTTTATCTCCTTAACCCAACGGTTGTTAAGAAAACTTCCTGGGCTCTCATGACACAACTATGGGCTTAAAACATAAACCTATTACATACACACCAACGCTTTCATCACTTTTCATAGGACCACAACCGGGTCGAAAATCACTCACTGCACTAACCTTTCTTCTTTTGAATTTTGGCTCTTCACTAGTGCTTGCTTCTTTCATCTTGTTTTTCCCTTCTTTGGTAATTTTGTAATGCTCCTCCATTAAATCCCAATTTGCTTGCAATCATAGGCCATCTATTGTTCTTTGAAGTCCTTTTATAACCACCTTCTTCCTTTACTATCATATAAAAGGTCAAACAAACTCACTTCATCTCCACTAGACATGCAACTTAGGCGGGAAAATCTTTTCATTTGGTTATTTAAGGAGATCATTGAAAAACCATTTGATAAGGCTTTCAAAATCACTTCCAAGTGAATGTTTGTCTACCTAAACAAAGTTGTGGATGTGTAACATGTCAAGGAATGTTACATATGAATCCACAACAATAGGTTTAATATTTTATCTTTTATCTCCCACATCTTCTTGCCTAATCTTATATAGGTGATCACAATACCTCTCCAAGTGTGCTTTCTCCTGTTTTGAACAAAAGATAACTCTCCTTTTTGCTTATCATAGACGCGTTAAAGAAATTATAGACGGGTTTTATTACTATTTGTTTCTTCTTCGTTGATACGTGTATTTTTCATAAATGCCTATATATAAAATGCTAATAAATAACAAAATAGGACAAAAACGACAAGTTTAAAAGAAACTTTAGAGACTCGATCGATACCAACTCAACATTCTAACACGCGTACGCACTTTTCAGTTTACAGAAATGACCTAAACACGACAATTTAAATGATAACGAGAATTAACAACAAAGTTTAAAACGTGTCATTTCATATATTGATTAGGTGACACCAAAGTTTCGAGGTATTTCTTTCCTTGATGGATAACCATATCTGTACCTAAATCCATATACCGCGGCCACTTCCGCTTTGTTGGATGTTTTTTGAGAAATGTCAACTACTCTTGGACTTGGTCCAAGTAAAGTGTTGGATATTAGGCTATACTAGTGGTTGTTCATGACCCCATATATGCCTTAAACTTTCCATTTTCCTTAAACTTATCTTCTAAAATCACTTGAAGTTATTGTCAACCACACGTATACTAGCTAGTATCAAGTTGAACATAATAAATGACAACTACTCTTGGACTTGGACCAAGTAAACCAATGAATTGGTCAACCAAGCTTCATTTCAAAAGCCTTTAAATATTCCACAACTCATGAATGTTCTCTAACTAGAACTGCAATAAGATCAGTGTTCGTGGTGATGATGGCTCAACCTAGTGATCATGCAGTGATCGGTCCTCAGTTCATTGTGCCACATCCACTCGAAGTTATAGTAGAGACGTATCCTTGTAGAAACATTGTGATCACAGATACTGACCATAAAATCTTGTTCAAAGTAAAATCATGTAACACAAGCTTCCACCGTCAACGGTTGCTGCTTGATGCTAACGACGAAACCATTGTGACGCTCAGGGAGAAGGTAAACCTTTTGAATCCATCTTACTTGTTCTCCATCTGGTTTATTTTGAAATGGACTATATTTTATTTACAGAAATTGAGTGCACATAAGCAATGGGATGCATTTAGGGGTCAAAGTAAAGCCGGTTCAGACATGTTATTTAGCACAAAAACCGAACACGTGATCCAGTTTAAGACCCATGTAAATGTGATGTTGGCTAACAAATCGAGCAACAAAGATGATTGTGATTTGAAGATTGAAGGGAGGTGGTCGAAAAGAAACTGCACTGTTCATATGAGAGACTCTTCAACCACAATAGCCCATGTAAGTTTAAATTCTACACTACCTTGAAAAGGGCCGAATTCTTACAAAATTTTCGACACTAATAATTCGTCGCAATTACTACACGTTTCCTACGCGAAAAAAAACTCAAATTTTGCGATAAAATAGCGACGAAACAAAGATTAGTCGGAAATTAATCGCAAACTTCAAATACAATTCCGACGAATTATATATTAAATAGTTAGTTGCATAAATGATCCTTGTGGTTTGATCAAATTGCATGTTTGGCTCCCAGGTTTTAAAAATTATAAATTTAACCAAACTTTTGAAACCTGGTTGCAATTTTAGCCCATGATGTTAACACCAGTTAGTTTTTAATGGAAACTTAGCTCATGTGTCATCCAAGTGACTTACGATTGCACACTTAACCCTAAAAATGAGTTAAACATCATGGGTTAAAAGCGCAACCATGTCTAAAAAATTAGGTTAAAGTTGTAACTTTTAAAACCCGGGAACTAGAAATGCAATTTGTTCAAACATGGACGAGTTATACAATTAATTTTACTTATTTCCTAAATGTGTCGAGCCCGTTATTTTATGATTATTATATTAATAATAATCATAATAACAATAATTATTATTATAATAATCAAAATAAAAACAAATTTCACCGTAAATATGTCGGCACATTTGCGGGAAAAAGTTAAATAATAATATTAACGTGACTTACGTAGTTTAATAGTAATTTTGGTTATATTCATATATAGGTTTCGCTAGTTCACTCGATCACTTAAAACTCAAGTTGAACCTAATCAGCGTGACTTATAATTCTTATAGATGCATAAAACTCAAGCTAAACATAATCAACGTGACTTATAATTCTTATAGATGCATAAACCACAAACTTCGAAGAAAATGAAGTCCGGAGAGGACAAATTCACGGTGACGATTCAACCTAACATGGACTACGCATTTGTGGTTTCACTTTTTGCAATTGTTGATGCAATGAAAAACCCTGATAAGAAAGAAGGTTACAGTGGGGCTGTCGGACTTGCGGTTAATGTTGGTAGTGCAGTTTTACTTTAATCCTCTCGTCGATTTAGTGCCATTCATAAATTCATGAATGTGCATTTGTTAGTTGGTGTCAACTATTTTATCGTCTTATAGTTAAATGTTGGTGTTTTTCGGTGATTTTTTTGTATGGATGGTGTTAGAAAAATAATAATATTACCTAGTAGAGGTAGTATAGTCATTTCGTTTATCAGGGTTTTATATTTTTAAGCCTATATATATGGCTTGTATTATGGCAATGAATACAATTTATGTTTATGGCTTGTATTTTGGCAATGAATACAATTTATGTTTACCGCTTTAACCTTAAAATATTTAGGGAAAAATACGAAAATGGACATTTGACCTGGAATATTATCAAAAATGGATATCCATATTTAGCGTACTATTTCATCGACATTGGTCATGACAGACGGCTAAAGACGGCTAAGCTAGACGGCTAAAATTTCCGTGCCAAAATTTCATTTGCCAGAGTACAAACCAATAATATCACGACACGTGGCAGCTTAGCAGTCTAATAGATAGCAATAGACGGCTATAGCCGTCTAAATAAACTGTTTTAGCGGTCTAATGCATTTAGACGGCTATAGCCGTCTATTAGACGGCTTAGCCTCCGAAAACATTTTTTGAAAATTTTCGGAGGTTTAGCTGTCTAAATGCATTAGACGTCTAAAACAGTTTATTTAAACGGCTAAGCCTGCCACGTGTCACATGCTTATTGGCTCGTACTCTGACAAATGTAATATTGGCACGGAATTTTTAGCCGACTAGCTTAGCTATCTTTAGCCGTCTGTTATGACCAATGTCTATGAAACAGTAGATTAGATATGGATTTTTCCATTTGTGAGTATTTTCTTGATCAAATGTCCATTTTCGTATTTTTTCCAAATATTTATGGTATTAGGGCCTCTATGGCCTACTTTATGTTCTATTTTTCTACCAGGGTTTGAATTTGCGATACATTCAGAACCTCGACAGGGGTTTGATTTTTGCGATACTGAAGGTGGTAGACCGGTGTTCCCGCCGGTCCCCCGTCACCCCTCCTCTCCTTGCATTGACTCTTTGTGCCCTAGTAGTTGCTAGCTACCACACACTTACGATCTCGACTTATAATTATTTCTAGTTATCACTCACCCACTAACCGCTATCAACATTAAATAGGTCACTAGTATGCTTTGTATTAATCATATATTTTCACAAACATGATCAAATAATAAGTCAAAGAGGTATATATGCACTATCCTATAATATATATTCTTTCACTTGAGACAAACATTTTTAGATCTATACACATACGCTACTTACATATATAAGTATGCACAAACTCTAAAGATTGAGGGGGTAATCTTCATTTTTCCGTATAACCATCCATAACCAATTACCAATCAAATTGTGCCACGTCAAAGTATGCTCAAACTCTAGAGGTGGAGGGGGCACTCTTCAAGTTCCACTTGTGATAAAAAAAAGGTTCATGTTAAGGTAGGGGGTTTTCTCACCTATGGTGGATTTCCTGAGTGAGGTGGAGATGATCGGGTGGGTCAGTGATTCAAATTGCTGTTAAAAAAAATCAAATAATTTAATTTATATAACTTTGACAAATAAAAAATGATTTTCATTAATGAAAAAACAAAATACAAAAAATAATAAAAAATAGTGAAATAAAACTAGCCATCTAAATTTGCTAGGTAAGTATTTTCAACGCATTGTACGAGTTGATGATAAAGGTCTAGGTGTGTGTTTTCATCATGTAACTCCAAAGTTGTATTATCGTCAAACACTTCATTCGTAAGATGATCCGACATATACGCTAGTGATATCGCCCTCCCTTCATCTTTTAAAAGCATCTTGTGTACTTCCATGTGCGACATACAAAATATTTAACCGTGCATAACTATTAAATTGATTTGCATATCCGCATATCACAAAAAAATATCAAACCGTCATGTATAACTGTCTTAACCGTGCCTGAATTTAAAAGATTTTTCTATAAGTAAATAATGAGTCGTCAACCATACATGTTATTAGTTGTCACATCAATTTTGTAATTGCCTTATTTAATTTATTAGTTTTTGTTTGATGTCAAATTGTTTGAATTTACTATCAAAGCAACTTATTGTAACCTTAAAAAAGAGATTCGATGATATCTATGAGTGGATTAATTTTTTTTAAAGGTTCACTATTTTTAAATACTTTAATTTCATAGAGACGGATATAAAAAATTTCGGGTCAGATCGATGCTCCATTTTTAGTTTGTGATGGGGCTTTATAATAATTTGTATACAGGTTCACCCCATTTTTTTACATATCGTTCTATAAAAAATTCAAAACACGTAGGATTTTGGTGAACCCGCTTTGGTCAATGTAGGTCCGCCAATGATGATATCATACTTTATCTCAAAGCATTTTTATATAACAATTTTATGGTGTTCTCTTCCAAATTGGGCATTTATTAACATGCATATGACATTTTGCTTCCCTCCTATGTTAAAAATGAACAAACCAAGTATGAAAATCCAAATCTGACCCGGCTAACTTAAACCCGAAAACCGATTAGGTATTAGATTATTTCAAAATATGTAAATTGGCTTTTAATAATCCAAAATATAACTCATTGGCTGATAATAATCCAAACTAACAGTTTGTCTGATGATAATATCAACTTTCACTTTTGTTGTTAATGACAGTTAAAGTAGCACAATCATCATAGATTTACACTTATTTTCGCTCAAAATGACGATTTTAAATTTAATGAAGAAACGTACAAACGAAATCGAGTGTAAATGAAGTGCAAATATATGATAAGTATGCTACTAGAACTGCCATTAATAATAAAACTAAAAGTTATCACAAGTGAAACTATTAATTTTAATTATTATCAGCTAATAAATCATAGTTTGAATTATTAAAAACCAATTTAGCTTCCAAAATATGAATCTTCCTGGTTATACCGTGGTCTATTGTTCCTGGGTCCGGCGGCCTAAGACACTTCTGAGTCAAATATATGCATTGTAATTGTTTATTATTATTTTTTTTTACGTGATGACAAATACTTACTTTGTTTACATGCAACTAGGGAGCATATGATAGATATACAAATACCATTAATATAGCTATATCTATTATCAAGTTGAAGATAAGAATTGTGGAATGCCAGTTTCTCGGTACCTAGCTAATTGTGGATGTAGTTTCTTCGCACCTGAGTCTGCAAGTCTACTCACAGTCCAAGTCAACTAATTGGTCAACGAATTTAGCATGTTAAAAGCCTCCCCACAGCTCATACTCTATCATCCATAGAACTACAATCTTGCCTAGTGTTAGTTTGTGATAGATATGCCTCAACCTAGTGATATCCCTCCATTTTCTGTGATCGGTCCTCAGTTCATTGCACCATATCCACTTGAACTTATAGTCGATAAGTATCCTTGTAGAAACATCGTGATCACTGACGTTAACCATAAAATCATGCTCAAAGTAAAGCCACACGACACTGTTGGAAAATCCTAAGTTTTAGCTAGTTTATTATTATTTTACTTAGACTTGTTGGTCAAGTTTTAGTATTAGTATTTGAGTAGGATTAAAGCTATGGTAATTAGTATAAATAGAAGATAGGTTCATTGTAATTCTTTATGAGTTTTGAGTATCATTAATAAAGAAAAAGCCGTCGTTGGGTTGTCCTCCCAACAAAACTCTCGTGTTCGTATCGTTGTGTATATCAATTGTTCCCTACAATTGGTATCAGAGCGTAGGTCGTTACTTGCGTCTCGTGATAAATCGTGGGGTGTCTAACCACGATCAGAAGTCTCAGCCGAAAAATAAACAGGGGTGAATAACCTGTTTGTTTGCCGAAGAAGGAAGTCTAAATCGGTAGATTCGGCGGTAAAGAAACAGGGGTGAACAACCTGTTTCTTAGAAGCAAAGGCATTCTCAAGAAAAACATACGAAGAACAAATTAAGGTTGTTGTGGGGTGTGCTTAACCATAACAGAAGACTTATGGCCGAAGGAGCAATACCGCCGAACCAAGTCGCCATTCACCAAAGAGATCCAACATCAGCCTCGTTGACATGCCCAAAACTTACCGCAACAAACTACGGTACGTGGGTTATCCTTATGGAGGCTATGTTGGACGCACAGGGGTTATGGGAGGCTGTTGATCCCGTAGTCGGAGATGCCGTGGATGAAAGAAAAAACAAGTTTGCACGAGCGTTGATCTATCAAGCATTACCCGAAAACATTCTTGCACAGGTAGCAAGAAGCAGGAGTGCCCGAGATATCTGGGAAGCCTTACGGGTCAGATTCTTGGGAGCAGAACGGGTACAGCAGGCCCGTCTACAAACCCTAAAGCGGGAACTTGATAACATGAATATGAAGGATAATGACAGTATAGAAGACTTTGCAGGAAGAATGTCCGAGCAAGTGTCAAAAATCAATAGCATGGGGGAAGATGTACAAGATTCAGTGATGGTTAAGCGACTACTTGATGCAATGCCACCACGATTCATTGCAATAGTAGCCACGATTGAACAAGTAACAGATTTAAATACCATGGCCTTTGAAGATTGCATTGCCCGACTAAAAGCTTTCGAAGAACGCATAAAGGGTCGAGAAGGTTTAGTCGAAAAAGAAAGCAAACTGATGTTTGCAAAAGCAGAATCTGGTGATCGTAGGAATGACCAGACCCGAAAAAATCAAGGACGAGGACGTGGTAATCAAGACTATCGTGGCAGGGGCAGAGGCCGAGGACGAGGCTATGGACGTGGAAGAGGTAGGACTGACCAGGCTAGCGACACCCAAAGGAGTGACAACCGGGGTCGTGAAAATAACACCGGAAGGGGCCGAGATAAGACTAATGTCAGGTGTTACAATTGTAATACCTATGGACACTTCGCTTGGGAGTGTACGAAACCAACTCAACCTCAAGAAGCACATCTGAATCAGGTCGAGAACAAAGGCCCAGCTCTTATGATGGCTGTGGTCGAAGAAGATGAAGACATGATCATGTTAAATGAAGACAAGGTCCATCCGGGGATGTATGCAAGTGATCCTCATGACACCTCCGTATGGTACCTTGACAACGGGGCTTCAAACCACATGACAGGATGTTTTTCACACTTTACAAAACTGAACCGAGAAATACATGGGGTGGTTCGTTTTGGGGACGGTTCGAAGGTCAGGATCGAAGGAAGAGGCGCAATCGTGTTTGATTGCAAGAATGGTGAACAAAGAATTATAAATGATGTATACTATATACCCGACCTTCGTAGTAACATTCTGAGTCTCGGCCAACTAACAGAAGATGGATGTAAGGTCTGGATGGCGGACGAGCATCTATGGCTCTATGAGGAGGGAAATCAACTACTTATGAAAGTGCCGAGAAGCCCGAACAGACTCTACAAAATTACTTTAAAAATAGGGACACCGGTATGTCTATTGAACTCAATTAATGACCAAGCATGGCTATGGCATGCTAGGCTTGGCCATCTTAATTTCAAAGCAATAAACAAAATGAAGTCAACCAATATGGTTCTTGGTAAAGTACACGCAACAAATGGAGAGAAGATATATGATTCTTGTATGCTCGGAAAGCAAGCTAGAGACTCCTTCCCAAAGGCATCCACATACCGAGCCACCAAGCCGTTTGAGCTAGTCCACACTGATTTGTGTGGTCCTATCAACCCACCCACTTTGGGTGGAAATCAATACTTCATGCTTTTTGTTGACGATTACTCTCGGTACATATGGGTCTATACTATAAAGAACAAAAGTGATGCATTAACTGTATTCAAGAAATTTAAAAATGAAGTGGAATTAGAGCATTCTTTAAAGGTCAAAGCCCTCAAAAGTGACCGTGGAGGAGAGTTCTTGAACACGTTATTTACCGAGTTCTGTGACGCTACTGGTGTCAAAAGGATGTTCACGGCACCTTATTCACCCCAACAAAACGGGGTGGTTGAGAGGCGTAATAGAACAACTCTGAATTCAACCCGAAGCATGATGAAAGCCATGTCATTACCTCAAAACATGTGGGGAGAAACAGTTAGGCATGCTGTATATCTTCTTAATAGAGTGTTCACAAAAGCATTGAAGGACATAACCCCTTATGAGGCTTTGAAGGGACGAAGGCCTAATATAAATCATCTAAAGGTGTTTGGATGTCTGGCATACATGAAGAACCCCTCTCAACATGTAAGAAAACTGGACGATAGAAGTAAAAGAGTGATACATCTCGGTAGTGAACCCGGTTCCAAAGCCTACAGATTGTATGACCCAGAAGAGAATAAAGTATATGTGAGCAGGGATGTCAAATTTGAAGAGCAAAACAGCTTTGATTGGAGCTCAAGTACTGGAACATTATATGATGGGTCAGGCCCTGAATGGGTAGAATTTCTGGTCCAAATGGAACCAGACCCAGGTACCGAACAACCATCACAGCAGGTCCAAGACTATACCCATGACAGTGCTGAACCAGGACCCAGTCAGACCCAAGAAGAAGAGCAAGCCCATACAAGTGAAGATTCGAGTGGGCCTGACCTAAGGCGTTCCACTCGACAGGTGATCCCACCAAAACGCTTTGACGAATACGTTATGTTGCAAGAAGAATGCATGTTAGTAGATGACGAACCGACCCATTATGAAGAAACAAAAGGTAATAAGAATTGGGAGAGGGCCATGCAAACTGAGATGAAGTCAATAGAAACAAATAAAACATGGAACCTGGAACCACTACCAAAGGATCATAAAGCCATTGGGTTAAAATGGGTATATAAAATTAAGAGGGATGCAAAGGGAACTATAACAAAGTACAAAGCGAGATTGGTCGCTAAAGGATATGTTCAACAACCGGACATAGATTTTGAAGAAGTATTCGCCCCAGTTGCTAGGATGGAGACAATACGCCTTATATTAGCAATTGCAGCAAACCGGGGGTGGTTCGTGTACCATCTAGACGTTAAGTCAGCATTCCTAAATGGAGACTTGAAAGAAATAGTATATGTAAAGCAACCGGAGGGCTTCGTTATTCCCGGAAAGGAGCACATGGTCTATCGATTGCATAAAGCTCTTTATGGCTTACGCCAAGCACCACGAGCTTGGAACGAGAAACTTGATAACACTTTAAAACGGCTTGGATTTATTCGCTGCCCACGTGAACAAGCTGTTTACAAACGAAGCTCAAAGAATGCATTTATTATCGTGGGCGTCTACGTCGATGATCTCATTGTAACAGGAAGTGATACAGCTGATATAGAACGCTTCAAGGCCCAAATGAAAACTGAATTTGACATGCAAGACCTTGGAATGTTATCATATTACTTAGGAATTGAGGTAAGTCAATCAAAGGATCATGTTTCACTGAAGCAAACTAGTTATGCAGAGAAGATACTTAAGATGGCAGGAATGGAATCATGCAACTCTAGTAAAATACCTGCTGAACCGAGAGGACAGATTGAAAATGATAGAAAAGACGAGTTCGTGAACGCAACGGAGTACCGACGTGTGATTGGGAGTCTAAGGTACTTATTGCATACACGTCCGGACTTGAGCTATTCAGTAGGCTTTGCAAGCCGGTTCATGCATGAACCAACAGCAGGTCATTTACAAATTGTTAAACAAATCCTACGCTATCTAAAGGGAACAGTCAACTATGGTTTGAAGTATGATCGAGGAAAAGGTGAAAGCTTGGTGGGTTATAGTGATAGTAGCCATGCTACGGATCATACGGATGGGAGAAGTACAACCGGAATGGTGTTCTACTTTGGCGAGTCACTAATCTCTTGGAACTCTCAAAAACAACAAACCGTGGCCTTATCCTCGTGCGAGGCCGAATTTATGGCAGCCGCGGCTACGGCGTGTCAAGCAATATGGTTGAAGGGGTTGTTAAGTGAGTTAACATGTCAAGAAGAGAAACATGTATTACTCCGAGTAGATAATAACTCGGCGATTGCTCTAATGAAAAACCCGGTGTTCCATGGTAGAAGTAAACATATAAACACAAGGTTTCACTTCATTCGTGAAAGCATCGAGAGAGGAGAAGTGAAAGTTGAACATGTTCCAGGAGAAGAACAAAAGGCGGATATGTTTACCAAAGCATTGTCAAGAGTGAAGTATGAGAATTCACGAAGAATGATCGGGATGTTTGATCTCGGAATTGAAACTAAGGATTCGGGGGTGAATGTTGGAAAATCCTAAGTTTTAGCTAGTTTATTATTATTTTACTTAGACTTGTTGGTCAAGTTTTAGTATTAGTATTTGAGTAGGATTAAAGCTATGGTAATTAGTATAAATAGAAGATAGGTTCATTGTAATTCTTTATGAGTTTTGAGTATCATTAATAAAGAAAAAGCCGTCGTTGGGTTGTCCTCCCAACAAAACTCTCGTGTTCGTATCGTTGTGTATATCAATTGTTCCCTACAGACACAACATTCCATCACCAGCGCGTGCTACTTGACGCTAACGACAAACCCATCGCGATGCTCCGGGAAAAGGTAATTAACTTTAGTATGATTATATAAAATATATTAGTTATGATTTACCTATACAAGCTGATTTATTGTAATTATATTTATCAGTATGATTAGATTATGTTTGTTTTGTAATTATCGTCGTTCTAATCCTATAAATAGTTTAACAATTTATAATGGACTGCATTTTATTTCCAGAGTTTGACTATGCATGGTAGATGGAATGTATTTAAGGGTGAAAGTAAAGCCGATTCCGACATGATATTTAGTGCGAAAACCGAACACATGATCCAGTTTAAGACTAATGTTAGCATGACGTTAGCAAACAAAAAGAACAACAGTGATGCTTGTGATTTGAGACTCAAAGGGAGCTGGTCGGAGAAAAACTGCACTATTTATATGGGAGATTCTTCAACAGCAATAGCCCAGGTAGTTTTATATACTTTTACGCTCTGTTCATGAGTTTACTTAAGGAAAGAAAAGAAAGGAAGTGGAAGGGAAAAAAAGTTTAGTTATGTTCCAGAGATTTTTTTTTAAAAGAAGTGGAAGGAAAGAAAAAAAGATTGTGTTTCAGAGATATTTATTGGAAAGAAGAAAAGAGAAAGGAAGAGAGTTTGGGGCTAAATTTCATCTTTTGGAAAGAAGAGAAGATGAGAGAAATGAGGGGAAAGGAAAGATAGTTTTTCTCTTCTCTCATTTCCTTAAATAAACTCGGGAATAGAGCGTTAACTTTGTTTGATATTCATAAAACTCATTCTGAACCTAATTAATTAACGTGACTTATCGATCGATCTTGTAGATGCATAAACCGAAAACTTTGAAGTACGCTACGGAAAAATTCACGGTGACAATTCAACCTAACATGGACTATGCATGTGTGGTTGCACTTTTTGCAATTGTTGATGCTATGGAAAACCCTGATGAGAAAAAACAAGGTTCCAATGCGGTTGGGGCTGCTGGAAATGTGCTTGATGTTTGTAATGCAGTATTAGCAGGCTAGTTTCATTCTCAATTCATAAGTTCTTGTATTCTTGTAAGTTGTATGTGTTGGGTTTAATGGTTAAATTCATCTGTAAAAGTTCAAGGGGGGTAATTTGAAACATTTGAAAATAAATGGGTCAAATGTGAAAGTATGAATTGGAGTCGCTATTTGATTTATTAGTTTGTTAGTTGGTCTTTTTAATTTAAATGGTTTGTTTTATCTAGTAAGTAAGGATAAGTTCAACGATTGTATGTCGTCAGTTTTATGGTTGTTTTATATGTTGGATTTGTTACTTGAAGTATTCACCTGCTTCTTTGTGATTCGTTTGAGCCGGACTTTGTAAACTTATTTATTAGTTTGTTTGATAAGTTTTGTTTATGCAATGCATTGATTGTTTTAATTTCATGACATGACACATGTTGGCCGCTTTTCAACCATCCATGCATGCATGCATTTTGGTTACAATTTCCCTTTGCATAACATTTACGCAATTGCACATTTTATTATTACCTTATCAGTAATATTTTTATCACTTTTTGGTTGTTTTATTCTTTGTATTCTTCTTTTTTTTGTTAACTAATTGAGTTGTGATTTTATTAGACACTTTGTCTGGTTTTGCTTACAATTCAAAGATAGGCAGCCATATTATTACGTCAAAGCGTCTGGTCACCGGACGGGTATAAAACTAGTTTATTATTGTGATCGAATATTAATCATTTAACTGAAACAATATTTGCAACTTAATAAGTATTTTTAACCGTGCATAACTATTAAATTGATGTGCATATCCGCATAGCACAAAACAATCAAACCCTCAAAAAATGACGTGGTACTTATAACCCAATTAACGGGAATCATATGTAGATAGATGGGAATGTAAACACGTGGGAAAAATATTAATTAATCTCAACTTGAATTTTGATGATTTTTCTATAAGCAAATAATGATTTGTCAACCCATACATATGATTTATTAGTTGTCACATCAATTTTATAATTGTCTTGTTTAATCTGTTAGTTTTAGTTTGACGGCAAATTGTTAGAAATTACTAACAAAGAAACTTATTTCAAATCTGACCCGGCTAACTTAAACCCAAAAATCGATTAGGTACGTATTTGATTATTCCAAAATACGAATCTTCCTAGTTATACCTAGAGGTGCACAAAAGGCGGTTTTTGAACCGAACCGGTTTTGAAACCGGCCCGAACCGGTTTGGTCAACGCAAACACTAAACCGGTTTTGACCCAAACCGGTTCGGGTTAAACCGGTTTTGCAAGTATAAAATGTCGAACCTATTGAACCGGTTCAGGTCGGTTCTGGACCGGTTCGGGTTGGTGAACCGGTTTAAACCGGTTTTTAAAAAAAAAAAAATTTTTTAAAATAAATTAAAAAATATTACAACATTACAATACGAGAAAAAGAAAAACATGTAGTTCAACGTTTATTCATATTGTAGGGGTTCGGAAATCACAAAACATTACAATATTAAACATTACAATACGAGAAAAAAATATATATATTTTTATTTTTTGGAGTTTTTTTGTTTAATATTAGCCGTCATTCTCGGAGTTACTAGTGGATCCTCGTAGTCTATCATCTTCGGCGAGTTCTTCATTTGTAAGTGGGCTCGCCAATCCTTGGTTAACCTCAGATTCGTGTATGAGTTCTTCAACTTCAATTTCTTCTTCAAGCGAAGCCCTATCTTGTCTCCTATCTACCGCATCCAAATGGTCTTTCAAGCAAATGCACATTTCCATTGCCGCGGGAGTGAGTCTAGTTCTTCGAATAGATAAAACCCTGCCACTAAGAGAAAAAACGGATTCCGAAGCTACCGTGGAAGCTTGGACGGTTAGTAAATCACGGGCCATGGCGGAAAGGACCGGAAAAGTAGATTCGTTTCCTTTCCACCAAGCCAAAATATCAAAGTCCTCAAAAACATCCGGACTCATAAATGATAAAAAGTTTGTTCCCGTATACCTTCCGAGTTCGCTACTCGGGGTGGACCCTCTAGCCAGTTTAGTAAATTCATTTCTCATTTCGTTATGCAAATTTAAGTTTACATTCCTCGAGCTACTACTTGATGCGCCCATCGTATCATGTGGGGTTTGTGTTGTACCATATTTATGTAAATAAATATCAAACAAATCTTGCAAACATTTGTTAAAATAAGTTTTTGTTACGGTTGAAAAATGAATATCTTCGGAATTCAAATCCATATCGTAAGTTATTTTATCAATCAAGGTTTCAACACCGTAAACATTAATTGTAGGGTTTAATGCGGCGGCACAAGTTATAACCGGAGGCATTTCTTTAAAATATTTAACAAATTTTTCTTTCATCGGTTTTATCATTGTCGTAAAAAGAGTATTTTTATTTTCAAGTTCGGCTAATTTGTTACACATTAGAAATATTTGTTTAAGAGCCAAGGGACTTGTGGGGTAATAAACCCCGGATAAAAAAGTAGTGGCGGTTTTGAAAACTTCGAGCAATTCGGTTAAATTTTCAAGAATGTCCCAACTCGTAGACGGAAAACTTTGAATTTTACGACGCGGTTTTGAGGAAAGCATATCATGAAAAATTGATAAAGTATCTTTTTGACGTATAACACTATGAAACATTTTATAAGTTGAATTCCATCTTGTTGGGAGGTCCCAATTGGGACCTAAGCAAATCAAACCCGTATCGTTACATAATCTAATATATTCATGGTATCTTTTTTTACTACTACTAAAAACGTCTTTAAGCATGACTCGAAATGCATTACTTATTTCAATAACGGGTTCAACCCCAAGCCCGTCTTGCACGGCTAAGTTGATGATGTGTGCAATACATCGATTATGGAAAAAAGCGCCCTTGCAAATCGGATTATATTTTAATATTAATTTTTGAACCGCATTTGTATTATTTGAGGCATTATCAAAAGATATTGAAAATAATTTATTTTGTAATTTAAAATCGGTTATCACATCATCTAAAATGTGAAATAAATTTTGACCCGTGTGTGGATATTCAAACATATCAAACGCGATTGTACGTTTCATCATTTGCCACGTATTGGGATCAACCCAATGAGCGGTAACGCAAATATATGAGTCGGGAATACCATGTGGAGCCGACCAAACGTCGGTGGTTAAGTTCACACCGGTTTCCAATTTTTCAAAACCTAAAATTAATTCTTTTTTTGCTTTTTTCCACATTTTTAGACATTCACGTCTAAGAGTACTACGACTTACTTGATGATAACGTGGTTGAAGGGCTTCTTGAATCATCCTCGTCGTGAGCGGGTTGTCGAAATGGTTGAACGGCAAACCTCTTTGAATAACTAATTTCGCCATTCTATCTCGAACAATATTTGGATCGAAGTTCCAAATTCCACCCTCGCTTGTCATAGATGCTTGACCCTCACCTGGAATATTCTTCAAACTCGGACACGATTTTTCCAGATGAGTTTTTAGAGTAGAATTTGATTCCTTTTTAAAAAAACCACCACATTTTTTGCAACGAGCACGTTCCAACCCGTTAGACAACTCACATAGATCGTAGTTTGACCAAATTGCGGGGTTCCTCGTTGTTGGTATTATTTTCACAACGCTAACTTCGTTAGAGGAAACACCATAACTTGAAGAACCTGCCATTGCGTTTTTTGAAATTTTTTGAGCGTTTTTTGAGCGTTTGAGAAGTGTGATTTAACCAAAACACCCACTACCTATTTATAATGTGTTTGGGGGTTAAAATGGGTCAAAAAACGGTCAAAAATTGGTCCCAACGGCTAGTTTTTTTTTTGACCGTTAAACCGGTTCAAACCGGTTTACCAAACCGGTTTCTCAAACCGGTTCACAAAAAACCGGTTGTAAACCGCTCGTCGCACAAATAGGTTAAACCGGTTGTAAACTGGCGGTTCGTATCGGTTTGAAACCGGTTCACACAAAACCGGTTATGGGGCGGTTCGGGTTCCGGTTCGGAACCGGTTTGGATTTCCAAACCGGTTTTTTTGTGCACCTCTAGTTATACCGTGGTCTATTGTTTATAATTAAAATAAATTATATTTCACTTGATGACAAATACTTCCTTTGCTTACACGCAATTAGGGAGCCCACGATATACCATAAATATCTAGTATCAAGTTGAAGAAAAGAATTGTCGAATAATGCTAGTTTCTAGGTACGTATGTACGTACGTATCTAAATGTGGATGTAATTACTTCGAACCTGAGTCTACTCTTAGTCCAAGTCAACTAATTGGTTTACAAAGTTAGCATGTTAAAAGCCTCCCCACAGCTCATACTCGGTCGATACATAGAACTACAATCTTGGCTATAGTGTTAGTTTGTGATAGATGATGGCTCAACCTAGTGATGCACCTCTATTTCCTCCATTTTCTGTGATCGGTCCTCAGTTCATTGCACCATATCCACTTGAAATTACAGTCGATAAGTATCCTTGTAGACACCTTGTGATCACTGATAGTAACCATAAAATCATGCTAAAAGTAAAACCATACGACACAACATTCCATCGACAGCGCATTCTACTTGACGCTAACGACAAACCCATCGCGATGCTCCGGGAAAAGGTAATTAACTTTAAGTTTCTACTTCTTGAATATTAGCTCATTAGGTTAGAATATCGTTTATTACACGAGTTGAATAGATTTAATGTTATATACTTATTATTAAAAAGGTTAAAAAAAACACGTGTATTGTACTTGTTGAATAAACATGTGTATTGCACAGGTTGAATAAAATATAATTTAATATATTAACACATACAATCATCAAAATATGTCTTTAAAAATGAACTTTGCATGAAATATATAAATTTTGTTAAGTTGTTTTTTAGAATATTTTGTTTTCAACTGGGTATTAATTTCTTTTATAAAATTGATAAATATTAATTAAGTTAAATTGTACTTTGTTCTTTTAAACTTAAATTACAATTATAAATATATAAATACATATAAAAAAATAAGCAATAAAACTTGGATTTTTTTTTAAAACCGCTTATTTTTTTTTGCATATTGTATTTTTACCATTTAAATCGTGCAACCACATTAAATTCTTTAAAAGTTTTAGAAATCACTTATAAAAAACAATTATTTATCATTATTCTTATTTTTCTAACATTTTAACGAACATAGATTTAAGCTGATATGGAAAGACAAAAGTTATAACTATTGATAATTAATTGTGTAGTAAAATTATTTGGATAATAATACAATAATTATCCATGATTAAATAATAAGTATCATGTAATTAAATTATAATAAGTATCTGTAAATATATTCTTTTAATATCATTATTATTTAATAGGAGATAGAGACGTGAAAATAAAATTTTAGATGACCTATAATTGTGACATGTGTCATTTATGATTTTAAATTATTAGATAGTATAGATTATATTCAGTTAATAGTGAAATTAAGAAAACATTAAATTGTTAGTAACAAAGAATTTGGGATTATAAAAAAAATAGTAATAAAGATTTATAATTAATAAAGAAAATATTAAATAGTTAATATTGAAGAACGGCACTTATGGAATTGTGACACGTGACGCAACAGTTACTTATTTATCATGAATAAATTAATCATCATCATATAAAATATAATTGTTAAGATTTGTTACGTATATTAGATTTATTGCAATTATCTTTAAGTTTCTTTTCTAAATAACACACAATATTTTATGGGGTTTTTATAAATAGATTGTATTTTATTTCCAGAGTTTGACTATGCAAGGTTGATGGAATGTATTTAAGGGTGAAAGTAAAGCCGATTCCGACATGATATTTAGTGCGAAAACCGAACACATGATCCAGTTTAAGACTAATGTTAGCATGACGTTAGCAAACAAAAAGAACTACAGTGATGATTGTGATTTGAGACTCAAAGGGAGCTGGTCAAAGAAAAACTGCACTATTTATATGGGAGATTCTTCAATAGCAATAGCCCAGGTAGTTTTTATACTTTTAACGTTGTTTGATATTACGTAAAACTCATTCTGAATCTAATAATTAACGTGACTTATTGATCGCTATTGTGTAAGCATAAACCGCAAACTTTGAAGTACGCTACAGACAAATTCACAGTGACAATTCAACCTAACATGGACTATGCATGTGTGATTGCACTTCTTGCAATTGTTGATGCTACAGAAAACTCTGATGAGATTAAAGAAGGTTCCAGTGAGGTTGGTGGAGCGGTGCTTGATGTTTGTAATGTTTTAGCGTCATCTTAAAACGTCACCAGGTTGCTAGTTTCATTCTCCATTTATAAGTTCTTGTATGTGTTGTACGCTGTCAACTACAACTGTCATTTGTATTCAACTTAACTTAAAGCCGTCACTAGCCTTGTTTTAGCAACAGCTTAAATCCGTCTCCAGGTTATTAGTAGTGAAGTACCCATGTGTTTGCATAAAGTTAATTGACACATTGGAGTCATATTTATATAAATTATAATAAGTTATTTTCTTACAACTAACTCTAGAGTTTGATAAATAGCTAACCACATAAAAGCAAATAAGAAAGAGTTAACAATTTATTAACTGAAAAGTTAAGAAACTTGCTATACATCGCTGCACAAATAGCCGTCTAGGACTCAACTTTGTGAGTGATTTGCAACCATTATCATAACAGTCCCAAAATTAACGACCGCCGTCTATCCGCTTGCTAAAGTCGCAATCGTAAAATTGTCTTGGAAAATGAAAATTTAAATAACTAGTTAAAATTAAAATTTAATACTAGCAAAATTGTGAAAAATATATTTGGTCGCAAATAGGTAGTAAATTTTATGACCGTTTAAATACGGTCTTAAAACGATCGAAAAAATTAGAAAGATCATTTAAAATTAGAGTTTAAATGTGGGTCGCCAATCTGCCTCAATATTTACGACCTTTCAATTCCGACACACATTTGCGATCGTTTCAATTTGATCAGCCTAATCTATACTATATAATAAATAAAGGTTTTATATGGCACATGCCATATTCATATTCATTCTCGTTATTTTTTTCCCGCCCTTCTCTCTTATTAAATTAACCTCTATATTTTAATAATAATATATTTTTAAAGAAAATAGTAATCTTTATATTAATAAATCTCATTATATATTTTGACGAGTGTATATCCATGAGTTTATTCAACCAGTGTAAAACAGGAGTTTTAAAAAATTAAACTTTTTTATTACTTAATATTATATTTATTCAATCCGTGTAATACACGAGATTTTAACCTAGTTAAAGAATAAAAACTGATTACATTTAAAATTTAAGTGACGGTTGATGGTAAAACAATCGCAAACAAAAAAGTAATTTAAATTTAAATGTTCTATCATAAAACGGTTGCAAACTTTGTGACCTCAATTTGAGGACAAATTAACCTGTCATAAAAATGAAAATATTAGTAAACCGTAAATCAAAAAAATCTAATTATAAAGAATTTAAATACAATATACATTTAAAGCGTATACAAAAGGAGAAAACTAGTTAAACGGGAAGGCCTTGCGGCGGGTCTTGGGGTGTTGTCAGGTTTCCGGGTGGTTCGGTCACCTACGAAGGTGATCCAACGGTAATAAACATGAGTAAATTTCGCTTTTGGCTCCTGTGGTTTGACATGTTTAACCATTTTAGTTAAAAAATAAATCTTTTAACATATCAACCACTAATGTTCTATTTTTGTAACCTTTTCAGTCAATAAAAATAACATTGTTAACTTTTTCCGTTAAGTATAGGACATTTTATTTTTAAATGAACTAATTTAACCTTTTTAGTCTAATAAAAACTTTTTTAGGCGTTTTCATAAAAACTTTTTTCTATTTTTTTTTAAAAACCTTTTTTTTTACTTTTTAAAAGTCATTTTTCTAGGCCTTTTTTCGTAAAAACGGTTAACCTTTTTAAAAACGTTTTTTTAACTTTTCTAAAAATATATTTTTAAAATTTTTTCATAAAAAACATTTTTTTAGTTTTTTTTTATAAAAACGTTTTTTAGCTTAAAATGTTTTTTTAAAATAGTTAAAAAACGTTTTTATAAAAAAGAAACTAAAAAAATGTTTTTAAAAACGTTTTTATGAAGAAAATAAAAAATATATATTTTTAGAAAAGTTAAAAAACATTTTTAAAAAGGTTAAAAATACGATTTTATGAGAAAAAAAAACTAAAAAAATGATTTTTAAAAAGGTAAAAAAAAAACGTTTTTAAAAAAGTAGAAAAATATTTTTATGAAAAAACCTAAAAACACGCTTTTTAACGTTAGTTAGTAACAAAAACCAAAATTGTTATGGATAAATAATAATAGACGACGAAATATAACTTTTGAAAACTATTTAACTAAAACATATAAAAAAAACTATAATAAGTAGCTTGTGTAATAACCTTTAAACCCAAACCCTAGATTGAATCTAAAACCCAGATCTATAGGTATAAACAACAAATTTTGATCAAGATTAAAACTGAAAAAACAAACTAACAATCGTAAACCCAAAACATTTGAGAACTAGCAATAATCTATAGGGTATAAACAACAAATTCTGATCAAGATTAAAACTGAAAAAACATACGTTTTTAAAAAAGTAGAAAAAAAGTTTTTACGAGAAAATAAACTAAAAAAATTATTTTAAAAATTACAAAAAAATGTTTTTAAAAAAGTATAAAAAAAAGTTTTTATGAAAAAAGCCTAAAAAACATTTTAATTAGACTGAAAAATTTAAACTTGTTCACTTAGAAATAAAATGACTAAAATGCCTTATACTTAACAGAAAAAGTTAACAAAGTTAGTGTCATATACTGAAATGTTTACAAAATTAAAACCTCAAGTAGGGGTGTGCATGAGTCGGTTTTGGAGTAAAACCAAACCAAAAACCGAAAGTTCGGTTTTAGGTTTTTTAAAACTGTTCGGTTTCGGTATTTTCGGTTTTAAAACCAATTGAACTTGAATTTTTTTGGGATAAAAGAAAAATATCCCAAAATAATAAACTTGATTTAAAATTTTAAACCGAAATTATTTTTATTAACTAATGACAGTTGCTTATTATTTTTATTAACTAATGACAGTTGCTTATTATAAAGGAATCTATATTTAATTTGATGACAGATCTCAAAATATTCATAAACACTCAATAACCAAAGTCGGCGTCCAATAAAATTAATTTTTTTTTACAAATTTCATATGCACCCCCTTATTTTCATATTTTCAAATAATAACCCTCAACTTTTTATGTGTCTTATCACAACTCCCCGTGAAGTTTATAAAATATAAAAATTATGTGTTTTCCCCCAACGCCACGTCACATGTCACCTATCTGTTGGTCGATAAATTTTTTTGGTGTTATTCTTTGTTTTTTTAACATTTCTTTTTTATTTGGCTAATCAAGTCACCGTAACTTCATACATTTTTATGTACTTAATAAGTTTTTTTGTGCTTAGTCACGTTAGTCACTGCCTCAATTGTGTAAGGTTCGCTTCCCGTCACAGAGCGCGGGGTGATAAAGTCATCGTATTTAACGGCGTTAGTGTCACAGCCGCAACACGTGTAGCGAGATTCACAAACACGCAAACTTGATTATGTAGTTAACCACGTTAATATTACTGTACGAACCCGCCACACCGCGCGGGTCATAATTTCTAGTGAGTTCTCATTTATCAACTTACAACTAGGCCCACCTAAATATGAGTTCTCATTTATCTATATTTAATCTGGCACCAAGTTGAACACAAGAACTGGTCCAAGTCAACTAGTTAAATGGTCAACGAATTTGTCATGTTAAAACTTTAAAGTCTTCCCACACCTAGGCTCATGCTATCTTAGAACTATAATCTTAGGGTGCGTTTGTTTCGCGTAATTTATCAGAATTTGAATTGAAATTTTAAGAAATTAGATTTGTAATTGTAATTGTGCAAATGATTTGAAATTTTAATGAATTGAAATCAATTAAAGGAATTTGAATTCTACATCCATTTAAGTGACAAAACAATTATTAAG
Source organism: Smallanthus sonchifolius (assembly GCA_023525975.1). Classification (NCBI taxonomy): domain Eukaryota; kingdom Viridiplantae; phylum Streptophyta; class Magnoliopsida; order Asterales; family Asteraceae; genus Smallanthus; species Smallanthus sonchifolius. Next base: position 3,581,342 of record CM042042.1, read on the forward strand.
GAACTGAAATGTATCACAATGACCACCACTTAACTAATGTAGTCAGCCCCGCCAACCACCACCACCGACCGCCGCCGCCGCCCCCGACCGGGTGTGGGTCGTGCGGATTCGGGTCAGGGGTCATAACGGGTTCGGGTCAATACGGGTTAGGAGCAAAATGACTTCGGGTCAAAACGGGTTTGGAACAAAATTAGTTCTGGTCAAAACGGGTCATTTTTTTAAAAAAAATATCAATTAGGTTCGAGTCAAAACGGGTTCGACCAATACGATGGGAGGTGGTGGAATGTGAGGGGGGGGGGCACCCACCCACCCTCACCCGCCATACCCCACCACGTCGCCACCGCCTGTTGCCGCCACCCACCCCACCCCACCCACGCCCCACCACCACCTGCCACACCCTACCACCCGCCACTACCCGACCACCGCCTTTGCCTGCCCCCACCCACCCCATCCCGGGGGGTGGGTGGGTGGCGACAGAGGCGGCGGTCTGGCGGGTGGCGGCGACGGGAGGTGGGGACGTGGTGGGGGTGGGTGGGTTGGGGTGGGGTGGGTGAGGCGGGGTGGGGGTAGGTGGCAGCGACAGACGGTGGCGACGTGGTGGGGTGTGGCGGGGGCGGGGGGCGGGGGCGGGGTGGTGGTGGGTGGGTGCGGTAGGCGACAGATGATGTCGAAGTGGTGGGTTATGGCGGGTGGGGGTGGGCGGTGTGGGTAGGGTGGGTGGGGTTGGGTGGGGTGGGGTAGGTGGAGGCGACATGCGGGTAGCGACGTGGTGGGGTGGGGCGGGGCGGGGCGGTGGTTGGCGGCGAATGCGGTGGTGGGGTAGGTGACGACGGTCGGTGGCGGCGATCGTGGGTCGAAGGTTTGGGGCGGCGGTCCGGGGTGGTAGTCAGTGGTCGGGGGTCAACGGCGGCGGTCGGAGGTCGATAGTGATCGGGTATGTCGGGGGGCAGTGGCAACGGCGACGGTCGGGGGCGGGGGCGGTGGTTGGAGGTCGACGGCGGCGGTGAGTGGTGGAAGATTTCATTTCTTTTTGGTGAAATCTTTCACAATTTGGAAAGAATTTGAAATCCCTTGTTTGTAGGAATTTGAAGGAATTTATTCCCATTCCATTTCCTTTTTCCATCAAATACGTTAAGAATGGAATTCAGATTCCAATTTCAACAAACTATACAAACCAAACACAATAAGGAATGGAATCTTAATTCCAATTCTATCCAATTCCATTCAATTCCGTCATACCAAACACACACTTGGGATCTGTTTGGTATGGGATAATGGAATGGACGAGAGAATGGAATGAACGAGGTAATGGAATGGACGAGGGAATGAAATGAACCATTCCATTCCATTGTATTGTTTGGTTATCACGAGGGAATGAAATAAATCATTACTATATGTTGTTTAGTAGGCTAAAAAAGACGAAGTAATAAAATTGGTGGTGAATGGCGGTGGTGGTGGTGGGTGGCGGTATTGGGAGGTGGTGAGTGACGGTGGATGATGGCATCGGTGGTGGGTGGTTGTGGCGGGTAGCGGTGGAAGGAGGTGGTGGAGGAGGCGACAGTGGTGGTAGTGGTGGGTGGTGGTGAAGGTGGCGGTGGCGGTGGGTCGTGCGCGACGGTGGTTGCGGCGGTGGGAGGTGGGGGTGGGTGGTGGTGGTGGTGTGGTTGTGGGTGGCGGGGGTAGCGTCGGCGAGAGATGGCGGCGGCGGCGGCGGTGGAGTTGGGTGGTGGTGAGTGGTGGTGATAAGAGGGTGTGGTGGTGGTAGGAGGGTGAAAGCGGGGATGGAATGAAGTTGAGGGATTTAGAGGGAATGCCATTCCTTGTGGAATGGGTGATTCCATTCCATCGTCCAACCGAACACCATTTTTTTCATTACCTCGTAATCGTTCATTCCAGTTCACCTCCCATTCCTGCATACCAAACGTTACCTTACTGTCTGTGATGATGGCTCAACCCAGTGATGTATTCCCTCTATTTTCTGTATTCAGTCCTCAGTTCATTGCATCATATCCACTTGATCTTATAGTCGATAAGTATCCTTGTAGAAACCTTGTGATCATTGATATTAACCATAAAATCATATTCAAAGTGAAACCATATAACAAAAGACTCCATCGTCAGCGTGTGCTACTTGACGCTAATGACAAACCCATCGCAATGATCCGGGACAAGGTACGTAAAAAGTTTCTACTTTTTGAATCCTACATGTTCTCTTGTTTGTGAATATGTTTTAAAATATGAGTTGCTTTCAAAAGGCTTAATACAAACGGAGTCATTTGTTTTTCAATTTTAGGCTAGTGGCAATCTAAACTAGTCGGTTTTGTGTGTTAGAGTTTACAAAACTGATAACATCAAACGAGGATGGGGTATTTTGTCTTGAAGTCGCTATATCAGATGGTGAAGTCGATATCTCAAGTAACAACTTCAACTAAGACATAAATCTGGAACACTAGTATGATATATTGGCAACTCTAAGAATAGAAAGTAACATTTTTGGACAAGGACCCATATTTTATTTTAAATCTTGGTTTGTTTTTGGACTTTGCTGCAAAAATTGACAATATTTTATTTTCAGAAATTGACTATGCATAGTAGAGTAGAACCTCTATAATTTAATACTTGATAAATTAATAACCTCGATAAAATTAATAATTTGTCCGGTCCCAACTTGGGATCAGTATAAAATTGGACCCAATCGATAAAATAATAAGATAATAATTTTTTTGAAATCCCAATGTAAATATATTGGTTCCAGTGAAACTATAAATTAATAATTACTAAAATATTCCAAAATTTTAGGATTTTCTAGTAAAAAATGAATTTATAGTCACTTTTTTTTGTGAACTTCAAATATATATTGAGTTCATCTTTAAATCTCCCCATTGCACTTAAGAGTTGAGGCACTGTATTCTCGCATTGCAACAAAAAGTTGTGAAGAGTTGTTGCCGCTTGCAATGCTTCTTTCCGAGTGATCGGTTCCAAGGGTACTGAATCATCATCAACCGGATTTTGAACGGCATCCGCCATAATTTCTTCAATGCTTTGAACCTTGTAACATTCATTATTTTTACCTGGATAATCCAACAACTCATTCACATCCATTTTGTGTCGATAATGCATTCCTATAATCAAGTTCTCAAGCTCACGAATGTCTTCTCCAAAATTTACATCGTTTAAATCATTTGAGCCGGTTGGATTAGCCGAACGAATTTTACAGTGTCGATGCATTAATTTGAGAGTTGCTCACAAATATAGGCCTACTTTTTAAATTAATAATTTATTAATTTATCGATATAATAATATCTCGCTAAATTAATAAAATATCCCGGTCCCAACATTATTAATTTATAGAGGTTCTAGTGTAGATGGAATGTATATAAGGGTGAAAGTAAAGCCGATTCATACATGATATTTAGCACAAAAACTAAGCACATTATCCAGTTTAAGACCAATCTTAGTGTGATGTTGGCAAACAAAGCAAGCAGCAACGATGATTGTGATATGAGGATTAAAGGGAGCTGGTCGAAGGGAAACTACACTATTTATACGGGAGATTCTTCAACAATAATAGCCCAAGTAGTTTTCCTAAACTTTTTGCTTACATTGTGTAGTATATATATAGTTTTTAATGTCTCTGAATTGTGTAATCACTATCAGATTGAAGTATTTAGACGGGCACTTGAAATCTCAATCAGATAGTTCTAGAAAAGCCAGGAACTAGTATGCGTTTTATGTTACTATACGTTTTGTTGAAACGATACAATGTTTCATGAAAAAGTGTCTAAGTTTTGCTGTTAAACGGTTGACACTTTTAGTAGTAACTTGAATACTATCGACGACTCACTTCTATCGGTAGTAACTTGGTTATAGTTGATGACTTGTTTCAATAACTAGTAACTTGGTTACTACTGATGATTTGCTTCTATCTGTAGTAAGTTGTTTACTACCTATAGTTCGTTATCAGCACTAATACCACTTCCCATTGAATTACTGTTGTCACACACTTGTTGCTGATGGACTAGTTCCTACTTTGTACCCAGCAATAGATCATTTAATACCGATGGAGCGACCAAACCGCAAGGGGTGCTGCCATTTGAACCTCGTGGTTTGTCGATGCAATATATCAAATTAGTCTCAAATGAGCTAGCAAGCACTCCATAACTTCTAACTTGTAATAATGGTTATTCGGATTTCCCTTTGGTTTTAAGTAAATTATAATTTCATAAAATTATTTGATGACATTTAAATCACCACGAGTTTGATATTGGTTTTGGATATATATATATTCATGTATTGATTTTGCTACTTCATTACCTGAGAACTCATACTGAACTTAATTAATGTGACTTATTGATTTTGTAGATGCATAAACCAGAAACTTCAAAGTATGGGAAATAAAAATTCACGGTGACAATTCAACCTAACATGGACTACGCATGTGTGGTCGCACTTTTAGCAATTGTTGATGCTATGGAAAACCCTGTTGAGAAAAAAAGATTCTAGTGGGGCTGCTTAAGCTGTGGTTAATGTTATCGGTACAGTTTTAACGTCGTAGTCGAATTAGTTCCTTTCTCCATTCATAAATTCATGTATGTTCCGTAAGCAACTATATTTTCGTCGTCTGTTAAATATTGGTGTTTTCCCGTGAAATCTTTTGTAATTGCATTTAAAACCATCACTAATCCGTTGACAATTCCATCATTGATACCTAATTTTCTAGAGTGTTTACATGAAGTTAGTTGTCCCATTGGAGTTATATTTATTTAAGGTAGAATATGGTGTTCTTATAACTAACTCCAGAGTTTGATAACTAAATAGTTAATCACATAAAATCAAATGGGAGAGGGTTATCAAAATATTAACTACAAACTTAAGACGCTTGCTATGACATGTTGATTTGAGTTATGTTTTATCTTGTTAAAATAAAAGATTTACTATTGCTAAGGGTTTAAAGTCGTTCCAATTGTTTTCAAATGCCCAAAAACTCTCACTATTATTCATTAAAACAAACAAAACTAACAAACATACACAGTAACATCTCACCCATAATAAAACTATTTGTAGGGTTAGGGAGCTGGGATGGATACAAACCTTTCCTCTACCTCAATGAGATAGAGAGACTGCTCAGAACGAGACCCCGGTTAAAAAAAGTACTTTTTTTTCTTTTTAACATGTACAATTTACAACATAAAGTTGATATAATATAATATGTGTCTAATAAAGTCAGAGCACCAATGATACACCAATACTAGCATAAAGTGGTGGGCAAACTAAAGCAGCAACAAAATAATATAGCACGAAGACAAGCAAAAAGAAGGTGCTACACTAACCCCTCGAAAGTATGCATCCTCCCACAAAAAAAAAAGTCTATACTACAAGACAAACAATGATACAACAATACTAGCATAAATTGGTAGGCCAACTAAAGAATTAACAAAATAACATAGCACAAAGATAGGCAAAAAAGATGTAGTACTAACCCTTCGACAATACGTATGAGCTCCCCTAAAAAAGTCCATACTCCAAGACAAACACTAAGGTACAACAATGGCTAAAGCAAAGAATAGGCTAAGGAAAAACTAAGCCTAAGGCAAAGCAAAGATCGGAGTTAATTCTAAGGCTAAAGATAAGTCTAAGCCATATCCAAATAATCCCCTACATGAAGTCCACTCTGTCCACCCTAAAAGTGAGCATTTTTTATGTGTACGCTATTTTTATTAAGCAACCTGTACTTAACTAAGAACTATAGGCCTCCATAATGCCATAACTATTTAGCAAGGATGTTCGAAACAATGTGTCCTAATGTCCTGTCGACATTGAGACTTGAGAGTTTCTTGATGAAATTAGTAATAGTAAGTCAAAACATATATGAATGGTCATTTACATAACATATTTTGGCTAGTTGCACCATATAGGTTGAATCTAAAAACAGACCAATGGTTGGTGATCCCACTTGGCAGGTGGACCCCAAACTTGAGTCGCTTTTCATACACTTTTTACAAAATTATTTATGAATAAATTCAAATTTGTGCCGGAAATAAATTCAAATTTGTGCTAGGAGGGGCAGTCAGCTGTGATGCCAGTTTTATTAGTGGTCTAACGGCTAAGAGGGCAACGCGAGCTGTTGACATCATGGGACACCTTCCCTTGTTGCGGGATCCTTAAAGCGAACTCCTCTTGCTTAGATCTTGTATGGGGGTTGCAAAGTTGCTATTTGGTTTGCGAACTTGCCAACCCCCCTTTGTGGATGACGCGGTTTCATGTTTTGATAAAGGTCTTCGAGAGGCAATAGAAGACATTGTCGTATGTGGGGGCCCTTTTTTTGGTGAACTCCAGTGGCGGATCGTAACCTTGCCAATGCGGCTTGGTGGGTTGGGCCTTCTGTCGGCCCGGGATGTGGCTGCCTATGCCTTTGTGGCTTCCAGGTCTCAATCTTGGGAGTTGCAGGACCACATCTTACGCAACAGTGGGGTTGCTACCACTGACCCGGATTATGCCAGCTCCTTGGATCGATTGCATGAATCTCTCCCTGATTTTGATCTCGGTGGTTTCTCTAACAAGGACACCGCCCCCAAAAAACCACAGAAAACTTTGGCGAATGCCCTTTGTTGTCGAATCGCACAAAGTTTGGGAGAAGATTTCCATTTGTCCCCCCGCCAGAAAGCCGTCATTGAATGCTTACAGAGGCCTCACGCTCAGGATTTCTTAACTGTTATTCCTATTGAAGGTTTGGGTCAACGTATGTCAGTGGTGGAGTACCAGTCAATCCTTAAGTACCGTCTGATGATCCCCATGTTCCCGAATGATGAAACTTGCCCGGTCTGCCGTAAAGCATGCCTGGATAAATACGGGGATCATGCGTTACACTGTAGAGAGCTGCCGGGGTTTAAGTATCGCCATGACTTTGTTCGAGACGCGTTAATGGATATTCTCAGACGAGCAGGGATCTCAGCAAAGAAAGAGGCACCGAATAATTTTCTTACGGACCCGGCAGAAGGGAGGTCCACCCTACGCCCGGCGGACGTGCTAGTTTTTGGTTGGGAGGGCGGGAAACATGCTTGTGTCGATCTCACAGGTGTATCCCCCTAGCTGGGTTGCGGGAAAATGGGTTTGTGGCGGGGCAAGCGGTTATGAAAGCAGAGTCAAAGAAGGTGGAAAAGCACGCGAAATCTTGTGAGGATAATCAGCATGCCTTTGTCCCCCTGGCGTTTGACACGTTCGGCTCCTTGACGCCGGAGGCGGTTCGGTTCTTGGCTAGAGTTCAGCGTGTGGTCCACAACAACTTTACGACTCCTCAGGGACGAGGCTTTGTTTTTAGTAGATTAGGGTTTTCCATTCAGAAGGGGATGGCGGCGCAGTTTGTTGCCCGTCTACCTGCTATCCTTATGTAATTTGCCTTGTTAATTGGATTGAAACTTGTTAAAAATTAAAGATAAAGTTTGCAAGGCACATATGGGTCATGACCCCATGTATATTTCTTAACGATAATTTGGATCATCGACGGATCACTGACCTACCCGATCATCTCCAACACCTTTAGGAGAAAACCCAAAATATGTGAGATAACTCCTGATTCAAGCTGGACCTTTTTTTTATCACACGTGAGACTTAAACCGAAACCTCTTTAGTAAAGTGTTGGATACTAGGCTATACTAGTGGTTGTTCATGACCCCATATATGCCTTAAACTTTCCATTTTCCTTAAACTTATCTTCTAAAATCACTTGAAGTTATTGTCAACCACACGTACACTAGCTCAAATTCTAGTATCAAGTTGAACATAATAAATGTCAACTACTCTTGGACTTGGTCCAAGTAAACCAATGAATTGGTCAACCAAGCTTCATTTCAAAAGCCTTTAAATATTCCACAACTCATGAATGTTCTCTAACTAGAACTGCAATCAGATCAGTGTTCGTAGTGATGATGGCTCAACCTAGTGATCATGCAGTGATCGGTCCTCAGTTCATTGTGCCACATCCACTTGAAGTTATAGTCGAGACGTATCCTTGTAGAACCATTGTCATCACAGATACTGACCATAAAATCTTGTTCAAAGTAAAATCATGTAACACAAGCTTCCATTGTCAACGGTTGCTGCTTGATGCTAACGACGAAACCATTGTGACGCTCAGGGAGAAGGTAAACCTTTTGAATCCATCTTACTTGTTCTCCATCTGGTTTATTTTGAAATGGACTATATTTTATTTACAGAAATTGAGTGCACATAAGCAATGGGATGCATTTAGGGGTCAAAGTAAAGCCGGTTCAGACATGATATTTAGCACAAAAACCGAACAGGTGATCCAGCTTAAGACCCATGTAAACGTGATGTTGGCTAACAAATCGAGCAACAATGATGATTGTGATTTGAAGATTGAAGGGAGGTGGTCGAAAAGAAACTGCACTGTTCATATGAGAGACTCTTCAACCACAATAGCCCAAGTAAGTTTTAATTCTACACTACCTTGAAAAGGGCCGAATTCTTACGAAATTTTCGACACTAATAATTTCGTCGCAATCACTACACGTAGGAAACGCAAAAAAACTCAAATTTTGCGACAAAATAGCGACGAAACAAAGATTAGTCGGAAAATCATCGCAAACTTCAAATACAATTCCGACGAATTATATATTAAAGGGATAATATCATATATATATATTCTTACAAACATGGATAAATATCATATATATACCCAACCAAAACTAAAAATATCATATATACCCAATTTAAATAATTTGTTACTTTATGACAATTATATCCTTATCCATTATATGATTTTTTATAACCTAATTTTTAGTTTTATACAATACGTAAAAGATTACTTGTTTTGCTATTCTTGATGGCGACTATCGCGGTTCTCCAAACCCACTAAGAATGAATGATTGCGAGAAAGTTAAAAAACGCTAATGCTATAAAAGAAAATTTGTAAAACTATAAAAAAAATGAGAATAATTCAAAATGGGATTTTGAGAAACTATTTTTTATGGTTAAATATAAAATTTTAAAGTTGAAAATGTGTAAATATGAAATTTCAATACTAAAAATTGGTAAATATGAAGTATTAGAGTTTAGAGAAATAAGGATAAAATGATCATCTTTTAAATGGTTTTTGAAAAATGAGTATATATGATATTATTACATGTTTGTAAGGGTGTATATGATATTTTTAGTTTTTGTTAGATATATGTGATATTTTTCATGTTTGTAAGGATATATATGAAATTACCCCATTAAAGCCCTATATTAAAAAGTTAATTGCATAAATGATCCTCGTGGTTTGATCAATTGCATTTTTGGCTCCCAGGTTTTAAAACTTGCAAATTTAACCAAACTTTTGAGACTTGGTTGCGATTTTAGCACATGATGTTAACACCAGTTAGTTTTTAACGGAAACTTAGCACATGTGCCATTCACGTGACTTACGATTGCACACTTAACCCTAAAAATGAGTTAAAAGTCATTAAAAATCCATAAAAAATTAGTGATTTTTAAATTTTTTTACTGATTTTTTATATATTTTTTAATGATTTTAAATCATTTTTAAGGTTAAATTTGCAATCGTAAGTCATGTGGATGACACATGAGCTAACTTTCTCTTAAAAACTAATTGGTGTTAACATCAGGTGCTAAAATCGCAACCATGTCTCAAAAATTGAGTCAAATTTGTAATTTTTAAAACCCGGAGACTAAACATGCATTTTGTTCAAACAAATGGACGAGTTATACAATTAATTTTACTTTTTTCCTAACTGTGTCGAGCCCGTTATTTTATAATTATAATAATAATAATAATAATAATAATCATAATAACAATATCTATTATTATAATAATCAAAATAAAAACAAATTTCACCGCAAATATAGCACATTTGCGGGAAAAAGTTAAATAGTAATATTAACGTGACTTGCGTAGTTTAATAGTAATATTAACTCACTTAAAACTCAAACTATAACCTAATCAATGTGACTTATAAATCTTATAGATGCATAAACCACAAACTTCGAAGAAAATGAAGTCCGGAGAGGACAAATTCATGGTGACGATTCAACCTAACATGGACTACGCATTTGTGGTTTCACTTTTTGCAATTGTTGATGCAATGGAAAACCCTGATAAGACAGAAGGTTCTAGTGGGACTGTTGAACTTGCGGTTAATGTTGTTAGTGCAGTTTTACTTTAATCCTCTCGTCGAGTTAGTGCCATTCATAAATTCATGAATGTACATTTGTTAGTTGGTGTCAACTATTTTATCGTCTTATAGTTAAATGTTGGTGTTTTTCAGTGATTTTTTTTTGTATTTTCGTCAAACAGTAAGACAAATCATTAGTAATTATTTTTTATTATCAAAACCGAAACTAAACTGTTGAAATTCGAAACTAAACCAAACGTGCTACTAATGGTTTGATTTCCGTTTGATTTGATGGTTTTTTCTAATCTGCTGTGTATATTCTTTTTCATCTTATCTGGTAACTAAAAGGCCTTTTGATATACAAGCAACAATAAAAATAGAAAACATAAATGAAAACAAACGCAAATTCTTACCAACGGGTTTATCGAAGGGTTTTTACCTTTTTTAATTTAATTTAATACTTTTTTTTAGTTTTAATATTTTATTTAATTTAAAATTTCTAATATTTATTTTTTAAACATTAATTAAAATTTACCAAAACGTATAAGTAATTATAAGTAAAATGTAAATAAAAAAGTCTAATTATACATAAATTGCGGTTACATATTCGTAACTCATAGTATTACACATTGTTTTAGTGGTTTTCTCGGTTTTCAACTAACTTTAGCACGTGAACATCACAACAATTACCCAACAACCCTCCAAACTTTAACTTTACTTAGCAACCCCTTAACAACAAAACCTTTTAGTCCAACCGCCAATTTATTATTGTGATTGAATATTAATCATTTAACTGAAACAATATTTGCAACTTAATACGTATTTTTAACCGTGCATAACTATTAAATTGATGTGCATATCCGCATAGCACAAAACAATCAAACCCTCAAAAAATGACGTGGTACTTATAACCCAATTAACGGGAATCATATGTAGATAGATGGGAATGTAAACACGTGGGAAAAATATTAATTAATCTCAACTTGAATTTTGATGATTTTTCTATAAGCAAATAATGATTTGTCAACCCATACATATGATTTATTAGTTGTCACATCAATTTTATAATTGTCTTGTTTAATCTGTTAGTTTTAGTTTGACGGCAAATTGTTAGAAATTACTAACAAAGAAACTTATTTCAAACCTGACCCGGCTAACTTAAACCCAAAAATCGATTAGGTACGTATTTGATTATTCCAAAATACGAATCTTCCTAGTTATACCGTGGTATATTGATTATAATTAAAATAAATTATATTTCACTTGATGACAAATACTTCCTTTGCTTACACGCAATTAGGGAGCCCACGATATACCATAAATATCTAGTATCAAGTTGAGGAAAAGAATTGTCGAATAATGCTAGTTTCTAGGTACGTATGTACGTACGTACCTACATGTGGATGTAATTACTTCGAACCTGAGTCTACTCTTAGTCCAAGTCAACTAATTGGTTTACAAAGTTAGCATGTTAAAAGCCTCCCCACAGCTCATACTCGGTCGATACACATTACAACAATATAGCGACGACTTTTTTTGACCCTATAGCGACGACTTGTCGTCGGGATAGCTTATACCGACGACATGTCGTCGGGATAGGTGTCGTCGGGATTGAGTCGTACCAATAACCCAAGATTGTCGTCGGGATAGGTGTCGTCGGTATAGGTCAGCCTATACCGACGACATGTCGTCGCTATAGGGTCTAATTAAATAATTCAAAAAGAAATTCTATACCGACGACATGTCGTCGGTATAGATTCCAACCCTGTACCGACGACAGGTTGACCTATTCCGACGACATGTCGTCGGTATAGGGTTTTTTTGTTTTTTTAAATTATTTTTGAAAAAGGCCTATAGCGACGACATGTCGTCGGTACAGGTCTTTTCTGTTTTTATTTTTTATTTTTTTATTTTTAATATTTTATCCTGAAATTTTAAATTTCTAAAAACAAAAACATGCAAATCATAAATATAAACGATTCAAACATTCAAATCGGATAAAAACTAATATCCGAACATAAACCAAATGACCTAAACTAATCATAATTACAAATATATACATACAAACATACGTACATAAATAAATGTTCAATTACATAATTACAAACATATAGATACAAACATACATACACATATATACATTCATATTAACTAATCATCATAAACATAAATTACACACATACATACAACCTAATCATCCAAACTAATCATCAAAAACATAAATTACACACATACATACAAACTAATCATCATAAAGACAAATTACACACATACATACACATACATACAAACACTAAATTACATAAACTAAATTATATAAAATAATCACACATCTAAACCAAATTACCTAAACTAATCATAATTTAATAATTCCATCATACATACAAATATACATACAAACATACATACATACATACACATACATACAAAATCATAAAAATCTTAGATCTAAACCAAATTTCATCACAAATTAGTAATTAAAACGAGTACATACCTTCACAAAGCTATAAATCAAAAAATGGTGAAATTCCTCCAAAACCTAACCAAAATAAACAAAACATCAAAATCTTGAAAAAGTAGCTAAAATATGAAACCCGGATGTTACCTCACCTTAAATCCCGAGAGTTTTTATGAAAGTTGCTCCCAATAAATACCATCTTATATACCTACACATCACAATTGCATACATACATAAATAAAAGCCCAATTACATAATTATAAACATATACATACAAACATAAATAAATGTCCAATTACATAATTACAAACATATACATACAAACATACATACACATATATACATTCATATTAACTAATCATCATAAACACAAATTAAACACATACATACAAACTAATCATCCAAACTAATCATCATAAACACAAATTGCACACATACATACACATACATACAAACTAAACATTCAAACTAATCATTATAAACACAAATTACACACATACATACATATACATACAAACACTAATTTACATAAATTAAATTATATAAATAAGCACACATCTAAACCAAATGACCTAAACTAATCATAATTTAATAATTTCATCATACATACAAAAATACATACTCATACATACAAACATACATACATACACATACATACAAAATCATAAAAATCTTAGATCTAAACCAAATTTCATCATAAACACAAATTACACACATACATACCAACTAAACATTCAAACTAATCATCATAAACACAAATTACACACATACATACAAACTAAACATTCAAACTAATCATCATAAACATAAATTACACACATACATACATATACATACAAACACTAATTTACATAAACTAAATTATATAAAATAAACACACCTCTAAACCAAATGACATAAACTAATCATAATTTAATAATTCCATCATACAAATATACATACTCATACATACAAACATACATACATAACACATACATACAAAATCATAAAAATCTTTGATCTAAACCAAATTTCAACACAAATTAGTAATTAAAACGAGTATTTACCTTCACAAAGCTAGAAATTCAAGAAATGGTGAAATTCATCCAAAACCTAACCAAAATAAACAAACAGAACTTCAAAATCTTGAAAAATTAGCTAAAATATGAACCCGGATGTTACCTCACCTTAAATCCCGAGAGTTTTTATGAAAGTTGCACCCAAATAGCCCATAAACGTTGAAATCGCCGGAGAGACAAAATTGGGGGAGTTTTGGAGAGTTTTTGATGAAAATGAAGTTCTGCCGTCTGGTTTCCTATTTGTTCGCGCTGCACCCTATAGCGACGACATGTCGTTGGCATAGGTCCACTTGTCGTCGGTACAGGTGGCCTATAGCGACGACATGTCGTCGGCAAAGGTTTCGTAGGATGTTGACAAGTCAATAAAGGTAAAAACCCTATCCCGACGACATGTCGTCGCCATAGGGTTTTCCAGAATTTTTTTTAATTTAAAAAAAATTATTAAATAAAAAAAACGAAAAGAAAAACAAAATTAACCTATAGCGACGACATGTCGTCGCTATAGGTTTTCCCCAAATAGTATAGATGCAAATTGTTTATTTACAAGAAACGTACCGTTGACCACATGATCGTTGGCTTGAGCTTCATTGGCGTTGATGTTGAAAGCACGTCCACGAGCTCCGCCCTGATTATTGTTCACAAGTTTTGTACATTGGTTTCGGAAGTGGTTCGGGTTGCCACATTCAAAGCAAGCCCGTCCATTTGCATTGATTGGAACCACTTGATTAGCTCCGGGTTGATTAACCGGGTTGGCTTGAGTAGTAAGTGCCTTTTGTCGGCAGATATTGGTCGTATGGCCAAGTTTCCCACAATGATTGCAAATGCGACATGGGATAGTTTGTGGGTGATGATAGTTGCAGTTGTTGCAGAGTGGGTAGGTACCTCCATAAGCTTTCTTGGCTGGATTTTGAACCAAGGGTGCAACTTGATTAATTGGGGCGTCCGGAGTGACTACTGTAAAATTTTTCGCCTTTCTCTTCCTGGTGTTTCGATACTGTTCGTTTTGAACTTCTTTGACATGAGTAGGAGGAGTTGTGGTGTCAGAAACTTTCTTGGCCCCCTTTTTGGTAAGAGTACCTGCTTTAACGTGATTATCGGTCAGTGTGACAGCTAGACGAATAGCATCTTCTAGGTTTGCAGGATTTCTTCCCAGAACAGTGTCCTGGATTTGTCTCGGTAGGCCACCGATATATTTTTCAATACACCTAGGCAAAGGTGTAACCATGTGAGGTACCAGCATGCTCAGTTCGTGAAAACGGTTGGTGTACGCCAAGCTTTCACCGCTATCTTGGGTAAGATCCCAAAATTCCGCTTCCAGTTTCTTCATCTCATTTCGAGGACAGAATTCCTCGGTCATGATCCTTTTCAGCTCATCCCATGGCAGAGCCATTGCTACTTCTACTCCCCTTGTTCTCTTTTCACAATTCCACCAGGTTAGTGCCCGTTTTTGAAAGACACTAGTGGCATGGCGAACACGCAGATTGTCCGGACAGTCACTATTGAGGAAGGTGCCCTCAATATTTTCGAACCATTGAAGGAGTCCCGTGGCTCCTTCGGTACCATAAAATTTCAGGGGATTGCAAGAGTTGAAATGCTTGAAGGTACATTGTGGCGGGTTGGCACCACCGCCACTACCAGTATTAGCACTACCACTGGCGTTTCCATTGTTGTTGTTATTGGCTTGAGTTAATTGAGTTACTAGCTGAGTGAGGAGAGCAGCAAGGTCGGTATTATTGTTGTTGGCATTGCTGGTATTGGTGTTGGTGCTATTGTTGGCGTTGTCGGTGTTGTTGCGGTTGATGTTACGACGAGGAGGCATTCTATAAAAAGAGAATGATACAAAAATGTTGTGAGAATTTATAAAAATCCGTTGAAATTTAGGATAGGAGGAAAAATAACATATTTATTTCATAGTTCGGATTGTTTTCAAGTAATCACATTTCTACTTGAACACAATGACATATTAAGGTTAATTAGACTCATATAATTTTCAAGGAGACGTGCTTTAGCCTATAGGTAAACACTCATCCCGGGAATTCCCAGGAAAGCATACGGATCCCTCGGTTGATTGGGATTTATATGAAATGCTTTCCTAGACAGAAAACCCAGAATACAGGTGTCACCCTTCCAGATTGCACATGTCCTTTAATAATTAACAGAGTCTAAAACCTTAACGGGTATATAAAAATATTTTTGATAGACTAGTGTCTACGAGTATGAGTTTTTCCACAAGTTATGGCGATGATG
Organism: Smallanthus sonchifolius; assembly: GCA_023525975.1. NCBI lineage: Eukaryota > Viridiplantae > Streptophyta > Magnoliopsida > Asterales > Asteraceae > Smallanthus > Smallanthus sonchifolius. The sequence goes on from CM042042.1 coordinate 3,597,238, forward strand.
ACATAGAAGCAGTTAAGGAGGATACACGGCTTAGGATACGGGTATGGATACGATTTATTTAATTTATTATTTACGTATGCTTATTAAGTCATGTAGTCTAAACATTTTAAGTGTTAAATAACTAACACATAAAGCATGAGACATATAGCAAATAGCACGTATCACATAAAACATGTAGCATGACATTGTTGGGTGTCCTAAAGTTATAGTCTAGGTCAATGGTGTTTAATAACCTAATTCCCTATAACCAAGGCTCTGATACCAATCTGTCACACCCCAACCGACGGCGGAAAACGTCGGGGCGTGAAGCTGTGCAGACTGTTCATAGCTCATGGTTGCTAAAGTTTGAATAATTTAAACATTCATTTTCATTACACATAGCAAGTTCATACCATACAAGAACCAAATGTAGCGATTACAAAATACAAATAGTTTAGATTAATTGCTAGGTCCAAATCCTATATGTAGCAGCTTGTAATACTTCAAACATTGTCACCTGAAACATGGTTAAAAACAAAGTCAACTAAAAAGTTGGTGAGAATACATAGGTTTTCGTGTTATGTAATAGAATATAGTGTCGTGTGCATACAATTCATACAAACATGGCAATTAAGGCATTTATGGAGAGATACCATCGTGTGACCTGGTAGTACAATCAAACCTTTGTAACTAGCATGCAAAACAAACGCGTGTTGGCAGTAACAGTCACCCTACCTGGGTGGGTTTGTCAGACTCAATAGATCTATCACTGTTTACTGTAGGCTATAAAATAGTTAATGATTGCACGTGAATAGCAAACTGCGTGTTGGTCTACACACCTAGTACTCAAGCACAAAGCTCAAAATTGTAACACATGATTGTAGGGTGGAATTGTATATTGTGTAGTTTGTAAACATAGTAAATAGAACGCATGTTCCACCCCAAAAGTTTGTAAATAGAGTAAAAGAGGGGCTATGTAACTCACTTGTGTTGGGTAGTGTAGTTTGCACAGATCAACAAAAATACCAAGCGTGTTGTAGGTCGCTACGTTTGACCTATTGGATAAATGTATAACGCGTGTCATTGTTTGTGTTATTTTTATGTCGAAAAATGGATTTGTATGCTTAGGGTTTGTTTGAAATAAATAAATAAATAATTTTATTTATCTATTTAGTACATTTTAAATAGTAGTGATATATATATTCTTTAAAATGTAAATTTAAATAACTGATATATATTTATATTTATTTAAATATAAATTTAAATAAATAATATTTGTTTAAGTCAAAATATATATATTTGTATAAATGGTTTTATAAACTCACGATTTCATCGGTTTCGAACTATCGGGAATTAATCGTTTTAAATCTCTAAATCAAGGATTTGGTATATAAATGATTCCCGGGTCTTGGGATTTTATAAAATAATTTTTATAATTACATTTTGAAATTTTTTAGCTAAAATATGTTAAATAGACTTTAAAACAGAAAAATAATTGATTCTGGTCAAGGAGCACGACCGTGCTCAAGTAGGGCACGACCGCGCTCGTTGCCGGGCGTGACCGTGGTGGTCTGAAACGCGCCCGTGGTCGAGTCAGAAGGCACTACAGAGGTTCTGGACATGGAGCACGACCGTGCTCGTATCTGACACGACCGCGTCTAGTGTTTGTTTTTGGTCAAGACTTGTTTGCTCGGTAAGCACGACCGGGCCACACCTGGGGCACGATTGTGCTTGGTCAGGCACGACCGCGCTCAGGGATGAGCGCGACCGTGTCGGGCCTTTTTCAGACACAATTCGATCGATTCTTATATTAATAGCTTCTGGATTCTTAGGGCTTTCACTTAGTGGATGATTACGAATGTTTCTACATAGTTTAATTGTATTTATATCTTGTCTAGAGTGTAGTTCGAGTAAAATTTATGTTTCGGCTTTTTGGTTCAAAATCGGATCGATTTGAGTGTTTCTACTACGAATTGATATAGGGCTTTCGTAGTAGAGGTAGATACAAAGCTGAAGACGTGTTACTTACTTGCTGAAAGTGGGCAATCGAATGCGGTCGGCTACGGGTCGAGCGGCTTCGTTTCTTGGCGATCAATCGGACGACAGAGGTGTTGTGAGCGTCGAGTGAGAGTTCTGAGAGATTGAGTGGGTGTATATGAGGGTGTAGGAAGCCTGCAACTTGCTCTCAATTGTTTAATTCGCGAGACTTGGTTGTGGTGGGTATGGGATTAAACAAATGTGCAAATTAGAGGACAATTTAGGCGTGAAAACCGGCTTTTCTCTATTTTAAATTTCGCGAATTCAGAGGGTATGGTATGGTTTGACTTCTGCAGAGTTAAGTGGGTTCATCAGCGCGACCGTGCCTACTTTAGGCGCGACCGTGCTTAGGTCTGCAGGCGCGACCGTGCCTAGTCCTAGGCGCGACCGTGCTTGCCTAGTTTTGTAGTTTTTGAGTTTTGTCAGATTTGATCCTCGGGGCTTGTGAGATAATGGTGTTTTTGTTTAATTTGTTATTGTAATAGAATAGTTTGTATATGTAACTGCATCGTAGTTTGTTTGTACATGAATCGAAACTGAAATGTGTTTGTTTATTGAAATCAAACGATTACATGATGAAAATCAGAAATGTTACATACCTCATAGTATTACACATTGTTTTATTGAGTTACGTATACGTAACTCATACTATTACACATTGTTTTAGTGGTTTTCTCGGTTTTCAACCAACTTTAGCACGTGAACGTCACAACAATTACCCCACAACCCTCCAAACTTTAACTTTACTTAGCAACCCCTTAACAACAAAACCTTTTAGTCCAACCGCCAATTTATTATTGTGATTGAACATTAATCATTTAACTGAAACAATATTTGCAACTTAATAAGTATTTTTAACCGTGCATAACTATTAAATTGATGTGCATATCCGCATAGCACAAAACAATCAAACCCTCAAAAAATGACGTGGTACTTATAACCCAATTAACGGGAATCATATGTAGATAGATGGGAATGTAAACACGTGGGAAAAATATTAATTAATCTCAACTTGAATTTTGATGATTTTTCTATAAGCAAATAATGATTTGTCAACCCATACATATGATTTATTAGTTGTCACATCAATTTTATAATTGTCTTGTTTAATCTGTTAGTTTTAGTTTGACGGCAAATTGTTAGAATTTACTAACAAAGAAACTTATTTCAAATCTGACCCGGCTATCTTAAACCCAAAAATCGATTAGGTACGTATTTGATTATTCCAAAATACGAATCTTCCTAGTTATACCGTGGTCTATTGTTTATAATTAAAATAAATTATATTTCACTTGATGACAAATACTTCCTTTGCTTACACGCAATTAGGGAGCCCACGATATACCATAAATATCTAGTATCAAGTTGAAGAAAAGAATTGTCAAATAATGCTAGTTTCTAGGTACGTATGTACGTACGTATCTAAATGTGGATGTAATTACTTCGAACCTGAGTCTACTCTTAGTCCAAGTCAACTAATTGGTTTACAAAGTTAGCATGTTAAAAGCCTCCCCACAGCTCATACTCGGTCGATACATAGAACTACAATCTTGGCTATAGTGTTAGTTTGTGATAGATGATGGCTCAACCTAGTGATGCACCTCTATTTCCTCCATTTTCTGTGATCGGTCCTCAGTTCATTGCACCATATCCACTTGAAATTACAGTCGATAAGTATCCTTGTAGACACCTTGTGATCACTGATAGTAACCATAAAATCATGCTAAAAGTAAAACCATACGACACAACATTCCATCGACAGCGCATTCTACTTGACGCTAACGACAAACCCATCGCGATGCTCCGGGAAAAGGTAATTAACTTTAAGTTTCTACTTCTTGAATATTAGCTCATTAGGTTAGAATATCGTTTATTACACGAGTTGAATAGATTTAATGTTATATACTTATTATTAAAAAGGTTAAAAAAACACGTGTATTGTACTTGTTGAATAAACATGTGTATTGCACAGGTTGAATAAAATATAATTTAATATATTAACACATACAATCATCAAAATATGTCTTTAAAAATGAACTTTGCATGAAATATATAAATTTTGTTAAGTTGTTTTTTAGAATATTTTGTTTTCAACTTTGTGAGTGATTTGCAACCATTATCATAACAGTCCCAAAATTAACGACCGCCGTCTATCCGCTTGCTAAAGTCGCAATCGTAAAATTGTCTTGGAAAATGAAAATTTAAATAACTAGTTAAAATTAAAATTTAATACTAGCAAAATTGTGAAAAATATATTTGGTCGCAAATAGGTAGTAAATTTTATGACCGTTTAAATACGGTCTTAAAACGATCGAAAAAATTAGAAAGATCATTTAAAATTAGAGTTTAAATGTGGGTCGCCAATCTGCCTCAATATTTACGACCTTTCAATTCCGACACACATTTGCGATCGTTTCAATTTGATCAGCCTAATCTATACTATATAATAAATAAAGGTTTTATATGGCACATGCCATATTCATATTCATTCTCGTTATTTTTTTCCCGCCCTTCTCTCTTATTAAATTAACCTCTATATTTTAATAATAATATATTTTTAAAGAAAATAGTAATCTTTATATTAATAAATCTCATTATATATTTTGACGAGTGTATATCCATGGGTTTATTCAACCAGTGTAAAACAGGAGTTTTAAAAAATTAAACTTTTTTATTACTTAATATTATATTTATTCAATCCGTGTAATACACGAGATTTTAACCTAGTTAAAGAATAAAAACTGATTACATTTAAAATTTAAGTGACGGTTGATGGTAAAACAATCGCAAACAAAAAAGTAATTTAAATTTAAATGTTCTATCATAAAACGGTTGCAAACTTTGTGACCTCAATTTGAGGACAAATTAACCTGTCATAAAAATGAAAATATTAGTAAACCGTAAATCAAAAAAATCTAATTATAAAGAATTTAAATACAATATACATTTAAAGCGTATACAAAAGGAGAAAACTAGTTAAACGGGAAGGCCTTGCGGCGGGTCTTGGGGTGTTGTCAGGTTTCCGGGTGGTTCGGTCACCTACGAAGGTGATCCAACGGTAATAAACATGAGTAAATTTCGCTTTTGGCCCCTGTGGTTTGACATGTTTAACCATTTTAGTTAAAAAATAAATCTTTTAACATATCAGCCACTGATGTTCTATTTTTGTAACATTTTCAGTCAATAACACTAACATTGTTAACTTTTTCCGTTAAGTATAGGACATTTTAGACATTTTATTTTTAAATGAACTAATTTAACCTTTTTAGTCTAATAAAAACTTTTTTAGGCGTTTTCATAAAAACTTTTTTCTATTTTTTTTTAAAAACCTTTTTTTTTACTTTTTAAAAGTCATTTTTCTAGGCCTTTTTTCGTAAAAACGGCTAACCTTTTTAAAAACGTTTTTTTAACTTTTCTAAAAATATATTTTTAAAATTTTTTCATAAAAAACATTTTTTTAGTTTTTTTTTATAAAAACGTTTTTTAGCTTAAAATGTTTTTTTAAAATAGTTAAAAAACGTTTTTATAAAAAAGAAACTAAAAAATGTTTTTAAAAACGTTTTTATGAAGAAAATAAAAAATATATATTTTTAGAAAAGTTAAAAAACATTTTTAAAAAGGTTAAAAATACGATTTTATGAGAAAAAAAAACTAAAAAAATGATTTTTAAAAAGGTAAAAAAAAACGTTTTTAAAAAAGTAGAAAAAATATTTTTATGAAAAAACCTAAAAACACGCTTTTTAACGTTAGTTAGTAACAAAAACCAAAATTGTTATGGATAAATAATAATAGACGACGAAATATAACTTTTGAAAACTATTTAACTAAAACATATAAAAAAAACTATAATAAGTAGCTTGTGTAATAACCTTTAAACCCAAACCCTAGATTGAATCTAAAACCCAGATCTATAGGTATAAACAACAAATTTTGATCAAGATTAAAACTGAAAAAACAAACTAACAATCGTAAACCCAAAACATTTGAGAACTAGCAATAATCTATAGGTATAAACAACAAATTCTGATCAAGATTAAAACTGAAAAAACAAACATACGTTTTTAAAAAAGTAGAAAAAAAGTTTTTACGAGAAAATAAACTAAAAAAATTATTTTAAAAATTACAAAAAAATGTTTTTAAAAAAGTATAAAAAAAAGTTTTTATGAAAAAAGCCTAAAAAACATTTTAATTAGACTGAAAAATTTAAACTTGTTCACTTAGAAATAAAATGACTAAAATGCCTTATACTTAACAGAAAAAGTTAACAAAGTTAGTGTCATATACTGAAATGTTTACAAAATTAAAACCTCAAGTAGGGGTGTGCATGAGTCGGTTTTGGAGTAAAACCAAACCAAAAACCGAAAGTTCGGTTTTAGGTTTTTTAAAACTGTTCGGTTTCGGTATTTTCGGTTTTAAAACCAATTGAACTTGAATTTTTTTGGGATAAAAAAAAAATATCCCAAAATAATAAACTTGATTTAAAATTTTAAACCGAAATTATTTTTATTAACTAATGACAGTTGCTTATTATTTTTATTAACTAATGACAGTTGCTTATTATAAAGGAATCTATATTTAATTTGATGACAGATCTCAAAATATTCATAAACACTCAATAACCAAAGTAGGCGTCCAATAAAATTAATTTTTTTTTACAAATTTCATATGCAGTCCCTTATTTTCATATTTTCAAATAATAACCCTTAACTTTTCATGTGTCTTATCACAACTCTCCGTGAAGTTTATAAAATATAAAAATTATGTGTTTTCCCCCAACGCCACGTCACATGTCACCTATCTGTTGGTCGATAAATTTTTTTGGAGTTATTCTTTGTTTTTTTAACATTTCTTTTTTATTTGGCTAATCAAGTCACCGTAACTTCATACATTTTTATGTACTTAATAAGTTTTTTTGTGCTTAGTCACGTTAGTCACTGCCTCAATTGTGTAAGGTTCGCTTCCCGTCACAGAGCGCGGGGTGATAAAGTCATCGTATTTAACGGCGTTAGTGTCACAACCGCAACACGTGTAGCGAGATTCACAAACACGCAAACTTGATTATGTAGTTAACCACGTTAATATTACTGTACGAACCCGCCACACCACGCGGGTCATAATTTCTAGTGAGTTCTCATTTATCAACTTACAACTAGGCCCACCTAAATATGAGTTCTCATTTATCTATATTTAATCTGGCACCAAGTTGAACACAAGAACTGGTCCAAGTCAATTAGTTAAATGGTCAACGAATTTGTCATGTTAAAACTTTAAAGTCTTCCCACACCTAGGCTCATGCTATCTTAGAACTATAATCTTAGGGTGCGTTTGTTTCACGTAATTTATCGGAATTTGAATTGAAATTTTAAGAAATTAGATTTGTAATTGTAATTGTGCAAAGGATTTGAAATTTTAAGGAATTGAAATCAATTAAAGAAATTTGAATTCTACATCCATTTAAGTGACAAAACAATTATTAAGGAACTGAAATGTATCACAATGACCACCACTTAACTAATGTAGTCAGCCCCGCCAACCACCACCACCGACCGCCACCGCCGCCCCCGACCGTGTGTGGGTCGTGCCGATTCGGGTCACGGGTCATAACGGGTTCGGGTCAATACGGGTTAGGAGCAAAATGACTTCGGGTCAAAACGGGTTTGGAACAAAATTAGTTCAGGTCAAAACGGGTCATTTTTTTAAAAAAAATATCAATTAGGTTCGAGTCAAAACGGGTTCGACCAATACGATGGGAGGTGGTGGAATGTGAGGGGGGGGGCACCCACCCACCCTCACCCGCCATACCCCACCACGTCGCCACCGTCTGTTGCCGCCACCCACCCCACCCCACCCACCCCCCACCACCACCTGCCACACCCTACCACCCGCCACTACCCGACCACCGCCTCTGCCTGCCCCCACCCACCCCATCCCGGGGGGTGGGTGGGTGGCGACAGAGGCGGCGGTCTGGCGGTGGCGGCGACGGGAGGTGGGGACGTTGTGGGGGTGGGTGGGTTGGGGTGGGGTGGGGTGGGTGAGGCGGGGTGGGGGTAGGTGGCAGCGACAGACGGTGGCGACGTGGTGGGGTGTGGCGGGGGCGGGGTGGTGGTGGGTGGGTGCGGTAGGCGACAGATGATGTCGAAGTGGTGGGTTATGGCGGGTAGGGGTGGCCGGTGTGGGTAGGGTGGGTGGGGTTGCGTGGGGTGGGGTAGGTGGAGGCGACATGCGGTAGCGACGTGGTGGGGTGGGGCGGGGCGGGGCGGTGGTTGGCGGCGAATGCGGTGGTGGGGTAGGTGACGACGGTCGGTGGCGGCGGTCGTGGGTCGAAGGTTTGGGGCGGCGGTCCGGGGTGGTAGTCAGTGGTCGGGGGTCAACGGCGGCGGTCGGAGGTCGATAGTGATCGGGTATGTCGGGGGCAGTGGCAACGGCGGCGGTCGGGGGCGGGGGCGATGGTTGGAGGTCGACGGCGGCGGTGAGTGGTGGAAGATTTCATTTCTTTTTGGTGAAATCTTTCACAATTTGGAAAGAATTTGAAATCCCTTGTTTGTAGGAATTTGAAAGAATTTATTCCCATTCCATTTCCTTTTTCCATCAAATACGTTAAGAATGGAATTCAGATTCCAATTTCAACAAACTATACAAACCAAACACAATAAGGAATGGAATCTTAATTCCAATTCTATCCAATTCCATTCAATTCCGTCATACCAAACACACACTTGGGATCTGTTTGGTATGGGATAATGGAATGGACGAGAGAATGGAATGAACGAGGTAATGGAATGGACGAGGGAATGAAATGAACCATTCCATTCCATTGTATTGTTTGGTTATCACGAGGGAATGAAATAAATCATTACTATATGTTGTTTAGTAGGCTAAAAAAGACGAAGTAATAAAATTGGTGGTGAATGGCGGTGGTGGTGGTGGGTGGCGGTATTGGGAGGTGGTGAGTGACGGTGGATGATGGCATCGGTGGTGGGTGGTTGTGGCGGGGTAGCGATGGAAGGAGGTGGAGGTGGTGGTGGAGGAGGCGACAGTGGTGGTAGTGGTGGGTGGTGGTGAAGGTGGCGGTGGCGGTGGGTCGTGCGCGACGGTGGTTGCGGCGGTGGGAGGTGGGGGTGGGTGGTGGCGGTGGTGGTGTGGTTGTGGGTGGCGGGGGTGGCGTCGGCGAGAGATGGCGGCGGTGGTGGTGGTGGGTGGTGGTGATAAGAGGGTGTGGTGGTGGTAGGAGGGTGAAAGCGGGGATGGAATGAAGTTGAGGGATTTAGAGGGAATGCCATTCCTTGTGGAATGGGTGATTCCATTCCATCGTCCAACCGAACACCATTTTTTTCATTACCTCGTAATCGTTCATTCCAGTTCACCTCTCATTCCTGCATACCAAACGTTACCTTACTGTCTGTGATGATGGCTCAACCCAGTGATGTATTCCCTCTATTTTCTGTATTCAGTCCTCAGTTCATTGCATCATATCCACTTGATCTTATAGTCGATAAGTATCCTTGTAGAAACCTTGTGATCATTGATATTAACCATAAAATCATATTCAAAGTGAAACCATATAACAAAAGACTCCATCGTCAGCGTGTGCTACTTGACGCTAATGACAAACCCATCGCAATGATCCGGGACAAGGTACGTAAAAAGTTTCTACTTTTTGAATCCTACATGTTCTCTTGTTTGTGAATATTTTTTAAAATATGAGTTGCTTTCAAAAGGCTTAATACAAACGGAGTCATTTGTTTTTCAATTTTAGGCTAGTGGCAATCTAAACTAGTCGGTTTTGTGTGTTAGAGTTTACAAAACTGATAACATCAAACGAGGATGGGGTATTTTGTCTTGAAGTCGCTATATCAGATGGTGAAGTCGATATCTCAAGTAACAACTTCAACTAAGACATAAATCTGGAACACTAGTATGATATATTGGCAACTCTAAGAATAGAAAGTAACATTTTTGGACAAGGACCCATATTTTATTTTAAATCTTGGTTTGTTTTTGGACTTTGCTGCAAAAATTGACAATATTTTATTTTCAGAAATTGACTATGCATAGTAGAGTAGAACCTCTATAATTTAATACTTAATAAATTAATAACCTCGATAAAATTAATAATTTGTCCGGTCCCAACTTGGGATCAGTATAAAATTGGACCCAATCGATAAAATAATAAGATAATAATTTTTTTGAAATCCCAATGTAAATATATTGGTCCCAGTGAAACTATAAATTAATAATTACTAAAATATTCCAAAATTTTAGGATTTTCTAGTAAAAAATGAATTTATAGTCACTTTTTTTTGTGAACTTCAAATATATATTGAGTTCATCTTTAAATCTCCCCATTGCACTTAAGAGTTGAGGCACTGTATTCTCGCATTGCAACAAAAAGTTGTGAAGAGTTGTTGCCGCTTGCAATGCTTCTTTCCGAGTGATCGGTTCCAAGGGTACTGAATCATCATCAACCGGATTTTGAACGGCATCCGCCATAATTTCTTCAATGCTTTGAACCTTGTAACATTCATTATTTTTACCTGGATAATCCAACAACTCATTCACATCCATTTTGTGTCGATAATGCATTCCTATAATCAAGTTCTCAAGCTCACGAATGTCTTCTCCAAAATTTACATCGTTTAAATCATTTGAGCCGGTTGGATTAGCCGAACGAATTTTACAGTGTCGATGCATTAATTTGAGAGTTGCTCACAAATATAGGCCTACTTTTTAAATTAATAATTTATTAATTTATCGATATAATAATATCTCGCTAAATTAATAAAATATCCCGGTCCCAACATTATTAATTTATAGAGGTTCTACTGTAGATGGAATGTATATAGGGGTGAAAGTAAAGCCGATTCATACATGATATTTAGCACAAAAACTAAGCACATGATCCAGTTTAAGACCAATCTTAGTGTGATGTTGGCAAACAAAGCAAGCAGCAACGATGATTGTGATATGAGGATTAAAGGGAGCTGGTCGAAGGGAAACTACACTATTTATACGGGAGATTCTTCAACAATAATAGCCCAAGTAGTTTTCCTAAACTTTTTGCTTACATTGTGTAGTATATATATAGTTTTTAATGTCTCTGAATTGTGTAATCACTATCAGATTGAAGTATTTAGACGGGCACTTGAAATCTCAATCAGATAGTTCTAGAAAAGCCAGGAACTAGTATGCGTTTTATGTTACTATACGTTTTGTTGAAACGATACAATGTTTCATGAAAAAGTGTCTAAGTTTTGCTGTTAAACGGTTGACACTTTTAGTAGTAACTTGAATACTATCGACAATTCACTTCTATCGGTAGTAACTTGGTTATAGTTGATGACTTGTTTCAATAACTAGTAACTTGGTTACTACTGATGATTTGCTTCTATCTGTAGTAAGTTGTTTACTACCTATAGTTCGTTATCAGCACTAATACCACTTCCCATTGAATTACTGTTGTCACACACTTGTTGCTGATGGACTAGTTCCTACTTTGTACCCAGCAATAGATCATTTAATACCGATGGAGCGACCAAACCGCAAGGGGTGCTGCCATTTGAACCTCGTGGTTTGTCGATGCAATATATCAAATTAGTCTCAAATGAGCTAGCAAGCACTCCATAACTTCTAACTTGTAATAATGGTTATTCGGATTTCCCTTTGGTTTTAAGTAAATTATAATTTCATAAAATTATTTGATGACATTTAAATCACCACGAGTTTGATATTGGTTTTGGATATATATATATTCATGTATTGATTTTGCTACTTCATTACCTGAGAACTCATACTGAACTTAATTAATAAGACTTATTGATTTTGTAGATGCATAAACCAGAAACTTCAAAGTATGGGAAATAAAAATTCACGGTGACAATTCAACCTAACATGGACTACGCATGTGTGGTCGCACTTTTAGCAATTGTTGATGCTATGGAAAACCCTGTTGAGAAAAAAAGATTCTAGTGGGGCTGCTTAAGCTGTGGTTAATGTTATCGGTACAGTTTTAACGTCGTAGTCGAATTAGTTCCTTTCTCCATTCATAAATTCATGTATGTTCCGTAAGCAACTATATTTTCGTCGTCTGTTAAATATTGGTGTTTTCCCGTGAAATCTTTTGTAACTGCATTTAAAACCATCACTAATCCGTTGACAATTCCATCATTGATACCTAATTTTCTAGAGTGTTTACATGAAGTTAGTTGTCCCATTGGAGTTATATTTATTTAAGGTAGAATATGGTGTTCTTATAACTAACTCCAGAGTTTGATAACTAAATAGTTAATCACATAAAATCAAATGGGAGAGGGTTATCAAAATATTAACTGCAAACTTAAGACGCTTGCTATGACATGTTGATTTGAGTTATGTTTTATCTTGTTAAAATAAAAGATTTACTATTGCTAAGGGTTTAAAGTCGTTCCAATTGTTTTCAAATGCCCAAAAACTCTCACTATTATTCATTAAAACAAACAAAACTAACAAACATACACAGTAACATCTCACCCATAATAGAACTATTTGTAGGGTTAGGGAGCTGGGATGGATACAAACCTTTCCTCTACCTCAATGAGATAGAGAGACTGCTCAGAACGAGACCCCGGTTAAAAAAAGTACTTTTTTTTCTTTTTAACATGTACAATTTACAACATAAAGTTGATATAATATAATATGTGTCTAATAAAGTCAGAGCACCAATGATACACCAATACTAGCATAAAGTGGTGGGCAAACTAAAGCAGTAACAAAATAATATAGCACGAAGACAAGCAAAAAGAAGGTGCTACACTAACCCCTCGAAAGTATGCATCCTCCCACAAAAAAAAAAGTCTATACTACAAGACAAACGCTAAGACAAACAATGATACAACAATACTAGCATAAATTGGTAGGCCAACTAAAGAATTAACAAAATAACATAGCACAAAGATAGGCAAAAAAGATGTAGTACTAACCCTTCGACAATACGTATGAGCTCCCCTAAAAAAGTCCATACTCCAAGACAAACACTAAGGTACAACAATGGCTAAAGCAAAGAATAGGCTAAGGAAAAACTAAGCCAAAGGCAAAGCAAAGATCGGAGTTAATTCTAAGGCTAAAGATAAGTCTAAGCCATATCCAAATAATCCCCTACATGAAGTCCACTCTGTCCACCCTAAAAGTGAGCATTTTTTATGTGTACGCTATTTTTATTAAGCAACCTGTACTTAACTAAGAACTATAGGCCTCCATAATGCCATAACTATTTAGCAAGGATGTTCGAAACAATGTGTCCTAATGTCCTATATATGTCGACATTGAGACTTGAGAGTTTCTTGATGAAATTAGTAATAGTAAGTCAAAACATATATGAATGGTCATTTACATAACATATTTTGGCTAGTTGCACCATATAGGTTGAATCTAAAAACAGACCAATGGTTGGTGATCCCACTTGGCAGGTGGACCCCGAACTTGAGTCGCTTTTCATACACTTTTTACAAAATTATTTATGAATAAATTCAAATTTGTGCCGGATATAAATTCAAATTTGTGCTAGGAGGGGCAGTCAGCTGTGATGCCAGTTTTATTAGTGGTCTAACGGCTAAGAGGGCAACGCGAGCTGTTGACATCATGGGACACCTTCCCTTGTTGCGGGATCCTCAAAGCGAACTCCTCTTGCTTAGATCTTGTATGGGGGTTGCAAAGTTGCTATTTGGTTTGCGAACTTGCCAACCCCCCTTTGTGGATGACGCGGTTTCATGTTTTGATAAAGGTCTTCGAGAGGCAATAGAAGACATTGTCGTATGTGGGGGCCCTTTTTTTGGTGAACTCCAGTGGCGGATCGTAACCTTGCCAATGCGGCTTGGTGGGTTGGGCCTTCTGTCGGCCCGGGATGTGGCTGCCTATGCCTTTGTGGCTTCAAGGTCTCAATCTTGGGAGTTGCAGGACCACATCTTACGCAACAGTGGGGTTGCTACCACTGACCCGGATTATGCCAGCGCCTTGGATCGATTGCATGAATCTCTCCCTGATTTTGATCTCAGCGGTTTCTCTAACAAGGACACCGCCCCCAAAAAACCACAGAAAACTTTGGCGAATGCCCTTTGTTGTCGAATCGCACAAAGTTTGGGAGAAGATTTCCATTTGTCCCCCCGCCAGAAAGCCGTCATTGAATGCTTACAGAGGCCTCACGCTCAGGATTTCTTAACTGTTATTCCTATTGAAGGTTTGGGTCAACGTATGTCAGTGGTGGAGTACCGGTCAATCCTTAAGTACCGTCTGATGATCCCCATGTTCCCGAATGATGAAACTTGCCCGGTCTGCCGTAAAGCATGCCTGGATAAATACGGGGATCATGCGTTACACTGTAGAGAGCTGCCGGGGTTTAAGTATCGCCATGACTTTGTTCGAGACGCGTTAATGGATATTCTCAGACGAGCAGGGATCTCAGCAAAGAAAGAGGCACCGAATAATTTTCTTACGGACCCGGCAGAAGGGAGGTCCACCCTACGCCCGGCGGACGTGCTAGTTTTTGGTTGGGAGGGCGGGAAACATGCTTGTGTCGATCTCACAGGTGTATCCCCCTAGCTGGGTTGCGGGAAAATGGGTTTGTGGCGGGGCAAGCGGTTATGAAAGCAGAGTCAAAGAAGGTGGAAAAGCACGCGAAATCTTGTGAGGATAATCAGCATGCCTTTGTCCCCCTGGCGTTTGACACGTTCGGCTCCTTGACGCCGGAGGCGGTTCGGTTCTTGGCTAGAGTTCAGCGTGTGGTCCACAACAACTTTACGACTCCTCAGGGACGAGGCTTTGTTTTTAGTAGATTAGGGTTTTCCATTCAGAAGGGGATGGCGGCGCAGTTTGTTGCCCGTCTACCTGCTATCCTTATGTAATTTGTCTTGTTAATTGGATTGAAACTTGTTAAAAATTAAAGATAAAGTTTGCAAGGCACATATGGGTCATGACCCCATGTATATTTCTTAACGATAATTTGGATCATCGACGGATCACTGACCTACCCGATCATCTCCAACACCTTTAGGAGAAAACCCAAAATATGTGAGATAACTCCTGATTCAAGCTGGACCTTTTTTTTATCACACGTGAGACTTAAACCGAAACCTCTTTAGTAAAGTGTTGGATACTAGGCTATACTAGTGGTTGTTCATGACCCCATATATGCCTTAAACTTTCCATTTTCCTTAAACTTATCTTCTAAAATCACTTGAAGTTATTGTCAACCACACGTACACTAGCTCAAATTCTAGTATCAAGTTGAACATAATAAATGTCAACTACTCTTGGACTTGGTCCAAGTAAACCAATGAATTGGTCAACCAAGCTTCATTTCAAAAGCCTTTAAATATTCCACAACTCATGAATGTTCTCTAACTAGAACTGCAATCAGATCAGTGTTCGTAGTGATGATGGCTCAACCTAGTGATCATGCAGTGATCGGTCCTCAGTTCATTGTGCCACATCCACTTGAAGTTATAGTCGAGACGTATCCTTGTAGAACCATTGTCATCACAGATACTGACCATAAAATCTTGTTCAAAGTAAAATCATGTAACACAAGCTTCCATTGTCAACGGTTGCTGCTTGATGCTAACGACGAAACCATTGTGACGCTCAGGGAGAAGGTAAACCTTTTGAATCCATCTTACTTGTTCTCCATCTGGTTTATTTTGAAATGGACTATATTTTATTTACAGAAATTGAGTGCACATAAGCAATGGGATGCATTTAGGGGTCAAAGTAAAGCCGGTTCAGACATGATATTTAGCACAAAAACCGAACATGTGATCCAGCTTAAGACCCATGTAAACGTGATGTTGGCTAACAAATCGAGCAACAATGATGATTGTGATTTGAAGATTGAAGGGAGGTGGTCGAAAAGAAACTGCACTGTTCATATGAGAGACTCTTCAACCACAATAGCCCAAGTAAGTTTTAATTCTACACTACCTTGAAAAGGGCCGAATTCTTACGAAATTTTCGACACTAATAATTTCGTCGCAATCACTACACGTAGGAAACGCAAAAAAACTCAAATTTTGCGACAAAATAGCGACGAAACAAAGATTAGTCGGAAAATCATCGCAAACTTCAAATACAATTCCGACGAATTATATATTAAAGGGATAATATCATATATATATATTCTTACAAACATGGATAAATATCATATATATACCCAACCAAAACTAAAAATATCATATATACCCAATTTAAATAATTTGTTACTTTATGACAATTATATCCTTATCCATTATATGATTTTTTATAACCTAATTTTTAGTTTTATACAATACGTAAAAGATTACTTGTTTTGCTATTCTTGATGGCGACTATCGCGGTTCTCCAAACCCACTAAGAATGAATGATTGCGAGAAAGTTAAAAAACGCTAATGCTATAAAAGAAAATTTGTAAAACTATAAAAAAAATGAGAATAATTCAAAATGGGATTTTGAGAAACTATTTTTTATGGTTAAATATAAAATTTTAAAGTTGAAAATGTGTAAATATGAAATTTCAATACTAAAAATTGGTAAATATGAAGTATTAGAGTTTAGAGAAATAAGGATAAAATGATCATCTTTTAAATGGTTTTTGAAAAATGAGTATATATGATATTATTACATGTTTGTAAGGGTGTATATGATATTTTTAGTTTTTGTTAGATATATGTGATATTTTTCATGTTTGTAAGGATATATATGAAATTACCCCATTAAAGCCCTATATTAAAAAGTTAATTGCATAAATGATCCTCGTGGTTTGATCAATTGCATTTTTGGCTCCCAGGTTTTAAAACTTGCAAATTTAACCAAACTTTTGAGACTTGGTTGCGATTTTAGCACATGATGTTAACACCAGTTAGTTTTTAACGGAAACTTAGCACATGTGCCATTCACGTGACTTACGATTGCACACTTAACCCTAAAAATGAGTTAAAAGTCATTAAAAATCCATAAAAAATTAGTGATTTTTAAATTTTTTTACTGATTTTTTATATATTTTTTAATGATTTTAAATCATTTTTAAGGTTAAATTTGCAATCGTAAGTCATGTGGATGACACATGAGCTAACTTTCTCTTAAAAACTAATTGGTGTTAACATCAGGTGCTAAAATCGCAACCATTTCTCAAAAATTGAGTCAAATTTGTAATTTTTAAAACCCGGAGACTAAACATGCATTTTGTTCAAACAAATGGACGAGTTATACAATTAATTTTACTTTTTTCCTAACTGTGTCGAGCCCGTTATTTTATAATTATAATAATAATAATAATAATAATAATCATAATAACAATATCTATTATTATAATAATCAAAATAAAAACAAATTTCACCGCAAATATAGCACATTTGCGGGAAAAAGTTAAATAGTAATATTAACGTGACTTGCGTAGTTTAATAGTAATATTAACTCACTTAAAACTCAAACTATAACCTAATTAATGTGACTTATAATTCTTATAGATGCATAAACCACAAACTTCGAAGAAAATGAAGTCCGGAGAGGACAAATTCATGGTGACGATTCAACCTAACATGGACTACGCATTTGTGGTTTCACTTTTTGCAATTGTTGATGCAATGGAAAACCCTGATAAGACAGAAGGTTCTAGTGGGACTGTTGAACTTGCGGTTAATGTTGTTAGTGCAGTTTTACTTTAATCCTCTCGTCGAGTTAGTGCCATTCATAAATTCATGAATGTACATTTGTTAGTTGGTGTCAACTATTTTATCGTCTTATAGTTAAATGTTGGTGTTTTTCAGTGATTTTTTTTTGTATTTTATTGAATTTAAACCATCTCAACTAAAAACCATGTCTCTCTCTTAATTTCTACTTTCAAATTCATCATCACTATCACCATCATGCTCCAAAGAAATATACAATGATTTAGATGCTTCGGATGATGAAAATTTTCCAATGATTGTTAGTAGTGTGCAACAATTTTTAAATTATCAAGATATCACTACTTCAAGAATTTTTGTACATAGAGATCGTGAAGCAGCCCATGATCGTCTCATGGCAGATTACTTCTCTGAGCATCCAGTTCACGGGTATGTTATGTTCAAAACGAGGTTTCGAATGGGAAAACAACTTTTAAAAAAAAATGTTGATGATATGGATACAAAATTAGAATATTTACAAACATTAAAGGATGCTAGGTTTAAAAGGAGTTTTACAGCATTATGACATTGCACATCAAGTTGTCAAGTTGTCAACTAGCGTATGATAATGTTGCTAACTCGATAAACGGGTACTTGAATATGTTGTAAAGAACTTCCCATGAAAGTCTAAAACATTTTTTGAATGTGTTATTAAGTTGTATGGAAAATAATATATGTGTAGACTGAGTTCACATCTCATACAATGTTTGAATACTTCACATGCAAGCCGACATGGATTTCCATGTAAGCTAAGGAGCATTGATTATACACATTGAGTTCGGAAAAATTGCCCAATGGCATGGCGAGGTCAATAAATGTAAGGTGATTATCAGTACCCAACGATTATGCTCTAAGCGGTAGACTCGAGTGATTTATGGTTTTGGTATGCATTCTTTAGTGTCGCCGCTTCCAATAACGACATTAATGTCCTTAATCAATCCTCGTTTATTCAACGCTCTTGAACAACGAACTGCACCCTAATGTCTATTCTAGGTAAACATTAATCAATACAAGTTTGTGTATTATCTTAATGATGGAATATACCCCAATTGGGTAGCCATGGTTAAATTCTTAAGTTTTCTACATGACGATAAACATAAACAATTTAAGTCAGCATAAGAAGTGGCAAGAAAAGGACGTGGAACGAACTTTGGGTATCCTAAAAACTAAATGGGTTATACTCGGACAACTTACACATGCAGTGCAACCTTTCAAAGTTAGAAATATTTTGTACGCTTGCATTATATTACACAATATGGTTTTGAAAGAGGAAGGCGCTGAGATAAATCCTGATTGCATTCCAGATCCTCCAACCATTGAAGAAGAACCCGACGATGACATTTTTTTTGGAATTGTGTTCTCAAGAAACTCACGATAACCTAAGATTGGATCTCATCACATATCTCGCAGACACTTATATACCCCACTTGGACAGCAAATTAATATTAAGTTTTTTCTTTTCATTTGGTTTTTGTTTTTTATTTGTTCTTATATTTGTTGTTTTATTTATTCTTTTATTTTTCATTTATTGTTTTATTCTTAACTAATCTATTCTCTTTTTTTTCTCCCAAATTTTTATATTCAATCAAAATATTCTTCTATTTTTATTTGATAAACATATTATCCTTTTTTCAATTAACTCATTACCATCTTTTTATTTTTTAACCAATTTATTATAATTCTTTTCTTTTTATCTTTTTATCAAACCCTTTTAACTGCATCTGAATGAGTCATCCAAAATAAATTTTAAATTGAAATAAGAAGTATAATAAAATTAAACAAACATTAAACTTGAGAGTCTTAATATCAAAAACAGTAGAAAAAAGTGTCAAATTAAGTCCACATGCTAGCAATTCCAATACCAAATACAAATTAAAAGAAAATTTCAAAACAACTTGACCCGCTAACACATCCATTCTTCGAGGCTTAGAAGGGTATCTTGCCCCGATTATGACCACGTTCTTTACAAATTCCACATTGGTTATTCTTTTTCCCTTCTTTGACATCAATTCCATTTCGTAGCCTTGTTGAACGATGGCGACCCTTTTTATCCCGTTTTAGATCCGAATTGGGAAGTACGCCAATATGCTTCATGAGGAAGTGGAGAAAACGCAGATGATCAAGTAGCACAATAATATACAAATGAGTAGCATTTATGAACATATTGCCAAGTGTTCAAAGAAATGGTTTGTAAGTTTATTGGTAAGAAGAACCACCATATGGTCAATACCAATCGATCCACGACGGTGTTCCCTAACCATCCAGATCGGTACCTAGCCGAACAGAAAGTCCACTCTGTCCACCCTAAAAGTGAGCATGTTTTATGTGTACGCTATTTTCATTAAGCAACATGTACTTAACTAAGAACTATAGGCCTCCATAATGCCATAACTATTTAGCAAGGATGTTCGAAACAATGTGTCCTAATGTCCTATATATGTCGACATTGAGACTTGAGAGTTTCTTGATGAAATTAGTAATAGTAAGTCAAAACATATATGAATGGTCATTTACATAACATATTTTGGCTAGTTGCACCATATAGGTTGAATCTAAAAACAGACCAATGGTTGGTGATCCCACTTGGTAGGTGGACCCCGAACTTGAGTCGCTTTTCATACACTTTTTACAAAATTATTTATGAATAAATTCAAATTTGTGCTGGAAATAATAAATGCAAATTGAATTAAAGATAAAGTTTGCAAGGCACATATGGGTCATGACCCATGTATATTTTTTAACGATAAGACGGATCACTAACCCACACGATCATCTCCAACACCTTCATAAGAAAACCCAAAATAGGTGAGAAAACTTGTGATTCAATCTGGACCTTTTTTTATCACATTGAGACTTGAACCGAAACCTCTTTAGTAAAGTGTTGGATACTAGGCTATACTAGTGGTTGTTCATGACCCCATATATGCCTTAAACTTTCCATTTTCCTTAAACTTATCTTCTAAAATCACTTGAAGTTATTGTCAACCACACGTACACTAGCTCAAATTCTAGTATCAAGTTGAACATAATAAATGTCAACTACTCTTGGACTTGGTCCAAGTAAACCAATGAATTGGTCAACCAAGCTTCATTTCAAAAGCCTTTAAATATTCCACAACTCATGAATGTTCTCTAACTAGAACTGCAATCAGATCAGTGTTCGTAGTGATGATGGCTCAACCTAGTGATCATGCAGTGATCGGTCCTCAGTTCATTGTGCCACATCCACTTGAAGTTATAGTCGAGACGTATCCTTGTAGAACCATTGTCATCACAGATACTGACCATAAAATCTTGTTCAAAGTAAAATCATGTAACACAAGCTTCCATTGTCAACGGTTGCTGCTTGATGCTAACGACGAAACCATTGTGACGCTCAGGGAGAAGGTAAACCTTTTGAATCCATCTTACTTGTTCTCCATCTGGTTTATTTTGAAATGGACTATATTTTATTTACAGAAATTGAGTGCACATAAGCAATGGGATGCATTTAGGGGTCAAAGTAAAGCCGGTTCAGATATGATATTTAGCACAAAAACCGAACATGTGATCCAGCTTAAGACCCATGTAAACGTGATGTTGGCTAACAAATCGAGCAACAATGATGATTGTGATTTGAAGATTGAAGGGAGGTGGTCGAAAAGAAACTGCACTGTTCATATGAGAGACTCTTCAACCACAATAGCCCAAGTAAGTTTTAATTCTACACTACCTTGAAAAGGGCCGAATTCTTACGAAATTTTCGACACTAATAATTTCGTCGCAATCACTACACGTAGGAAACGCAAAAAAACTCAAATTTTGCGACAAAATAGCGACGAAACAAAGATTAGTCGGAAAATCATCGCAAACTTCAAATACAATTCCGACGAATTATATATTAAAGGGATAATATCATATAGAGTAAATTACACACATTGTCCCTTAATTATACTCTAAATTACACTCTATGTCCTTTAACTTCAATAAGTACACCACAGGTCCTTTATTTACATATTTTTATACACTCTATGTCCTTTACACTAACTGGTGTTAAGTTTTTCAGTTAAGTCTTGCCATGTGCCTCTCACATGATGGGTAAAATGGTCTTTTTACCCATTAAAGGACAATTTATGTAATTTCTAGTAATATTCCCTCAAAAATATATGTTTCTCTCTCTCACCACCACACAATTCCCAGATCCATCCACCGTTATGGCTCAGATCTATCCACCGTCCTCCGTCGTGTCCGTCGCCTCCGCCGCTTCTGGTTCAGATCCATCCACCGTACTCCGACGCCTCTGTCGCTTCTGGTTCAGATCCATCCTCCGTCGCTTCTAGTTCAGATCCGGCCGTTTTGGCGAGTTGGCGGAGCTCGATCTGGTTCAGATCCGGAGCTCGATCTAGGGTTTTAGCGAGCTGGCGACCTCGAGTTTTATCAGAAGCCATCACAGAGAAAGCAATTAAGCTTAATATCATCTCACAAACCCTAAACCCTAGCGCCGCTCTCTCAATCGTCACAATCGACGTCACCGGCACTCTCGGCTTTTTAATCCCGCTGTGGATTCTGTTATCAAAGCCGCCGGATCCGTCCTTAGTAGTAACGCTGGTCACCGCCTCCTCCTTCGCCGGCCGGTTATACGTTACGGCAGGCGATTTAGCTTTTGCCAGAGGCGCGACATTGATTGTATGAGAGGATTTGATGTTGTTAGAAAGAGGAGATCTGAACGGAGTGTGGAGCTTGTCGACGGCGACAATGGCGGTGGAAGTGGATGAGGAGATGTCGTCTGAGCGGAGAGGCGAGTCGGCGCGGAGAAGAGAGTGGAACTCGTCTATTTGGGAATCGGTGTCGGAGATTGATCGGTGGCTGGTGGCGGAGCAGTGGTCACGGTGGTGGTTTTTAAGGAAATTATATCAGACCTGTGGTGAAATGACAATAGTAATTAAATTGGGAATTTAAATATGCAGCTGAAAAGACCATTTTACCCATCATGTGAGAGGCACATGGCAAAACTTAACTGAAAAACTTAACACCAGTTAGTGTAAAGGACATAGAGTGTATAAAAATATGTAAATAAAGGACCTGTGGTGTACTTATTGAAGTCAAAGGACACAGAATGTAATTTAGAGTATAATTAAAGGACAATCTGTGTAATTTACTCTATCATATATATACCCTTACAAACATGGATAAATATCATATATACTCAACCAAAACTAAAAATATCATATATACCCAATTTAAATAATTTGTTACTTTATTACCATTATATCCTTATCCATTATATGATTTTTTATAACCTAATTTTTAGTTTTATCCAATACGTAAAAGATCATTTGCTCTGCTATTCTTGATGGCGACTATCGCGGTTCTCCAAACCCATTAAGAAGGAATGATTGCGAGAAAGTTACAAAAAGCTAATGCTATAAAAGAAAATTTGTAAAACTATAAAAAATGAGAATAATTCAAAATGGGATTTTGAGAAACTTTTTTTTATGGTTAAATATAAAATTTTAAAGTTGAAAATGTGTAAATATGAAATTTCAATGCTAAAAATTGGTAAATATGAAGTATTAAAGTTTAGAGAAATAAGGATAAAATGGTCATCTTTTAAATGGTTTTTGGGAAATGAGTATATATGATATTATTACATGTTTGTAAGGGTGTATATGATACTTTTAGTTTTTGTTAGGTATATGTGATATTTTTCAAGTTTGTAGGGGTATATATGAAATTACCCCATTAAAGCCCTATATTAAAAAGTTAATTGCATAAATGATCCCTATGGTTTGATCAATTGCATGTTTGGCTCTCAGGTTTTAAAACTTGTAAATTTAACCAAACTTTTGAGACTTGGTTGCGATTTTAGCACATGATGTTAACACCAGTTAGTTTTTAACGAAAACTTAGCGCATGTGCCATTCACGTGAATTACGATTGCACACTTAACCCTAAAAATGAGTTAAAAGTCATTAAAAATCAGTAAAAAAATAGTGATTTTTAAATTTTTTTACTGATTTTTTTATATATTTTTTAATGATTTTAACTCATTTTTAAGGTTAACTTTGCAATCGTAAGTCATGTGGATGACATATGAGCTAACTTTCTCTTAAAAACTAATTGGTGTTAACATCAGGGGCTAAAATCGCAACCATGTCTCAAAAATTGAGTCAAATTTGTAATTTTTAAAACTCGGAGACTAAACATGCATTTTGTTCAAACAAATGGACGAGTTATACAATTAATTTTACTTTTTTCCTAACTGTGTCGAGCCCGTTATTTTATAATTATTATATTAATAATAATAATCATAATAACAATATCTATTATTATAATAATCAAAATAAAAACAAATTTCACCGCAAATATAGCACATTTGCGGGAAAAAGTTAAATAGTAATATTAACGTGACTTGCGTAGTTTAATAGTAATATTAACTCACTTAAAACTCAAACTATAACCTAATCAATGTGACTTATAAATCTTATAGATGCATAAACCACAAACTTTGAAGAAAATGAAGTCCGGAGAGGACAAATTCATGGTGACGATTCAACCTAACATGGACTACGCATTTGTGGTTTCACTTTTTGCAATTGTTGATGCAATGGAAAACCCTGATAAGACAGAAGGTTCTAGTAGGGCTGTTGGACTTGCGGTTAATGTTGTTAGTGCAGTTTTACTTTAATCCTCTCGTCGAGTTAGTGCCATTCATAAATTCATGAATGTACATTTGTTAGTTGGTGTCAACTATTTTATCGTCTTATAGTTAAATGTTGGTGTTTTTCGGTGATTTTTTTGTTTTTAGGTCAAACAGTAAGACAAATCATTAGTAATTATTTTTTATTATAAAAACCGAAACTAAACCGTTGAAATTCGAAACTAAACCAAACGTGCTACTAATGGTTTGATTTCCGTTTGATTTGATGGTTTTTTCTAATCTGCTGTGTATATTCTTTTTCATCTTATCTGGTAACTAAAAGGGCTTTTGATATACAAGCAACAATAAAAATAGAAAACATAAATGAAAACAAACGCAAATTCTTACCTTTTTTAATTTAATTTAATACTTTTTTTTAGTTTTAATATTTTATTTAATTTAAAATTTCTAATAATTATTTTTTAAACATTAATTAAAATTTACCAAAACGTATAAGTAATTATAAGTAAAACGTAAATAAAAAAGTCTAATTATACATAAATTGCGGTTACGTATTCGTAACTCATAGTATTACACATTGTTTTAGTAGTTTTCTCGGTTTTCTCGATTTTCAACCAACTTTAGCACGTGAACATCACAACAATTACCCAACAACCCTCCAAACTTTAACTTTACTGAGCAACCCCTTAACAACAAAACCTTTTAGTCCAACCGCCAATTTATTATTGTGATTGAATATTAATCATTTAACTGAAACAATATTTGCAACTTAATAAGTATTTTTAACCGTGCATAACTATAAAATTGATGTGCATATCCGCATAGCACAAAACAATCAAACCCTCAAAAAATGAGGTGGTACTTATAACCCAATTAACGGGAATCATATGTAGATAGATGGGAATGTTAACACGTGGGAAAAATATTAATTAATCTCAACTTGAATTTTGATGATTTTTCTATAAGCAAATAATGATTTGTCAACCCATACATATGATTTATTAGTTGTCACATCAATTTTATAATTGTCTTGTTTAATCTGTTAGTTTTAGTTTGACGGCAAATTGTTAGAAATTACTAACAAAGAAACTTATTTCAAATCTGACCCGGCTAACTTAAACCCAAAAATCGATTAGGTACGTATTTGATTATTCCAAAATACGAATCTTCCTAGTTATACCGTGGTATATTGATTATAATTAAAATAAATTATATTTCACTTGATGACAAATACTTCCTTTGCTTACACGCAATTAGGGAGCCCACGATATACCATAAATATCTAGTATCAAGTTGAGGAAAAGAATTGTCGAATAATGCTAGTTTCTAGGTACGTATGTACGTACGTACCTACATGTGGATGTAATTACTTCGAACCTGAGTCTACTCTTAGTCCAAGTCAACTAATTGGTTTACAAAGTTAGCATGTTAAAAGCCTCCCCACAGCTCATACTCGGTCGATACACATTACAACAATATAGCGACGACTTTTTTTGACCCTATAGCGACGACTTGTCGTCGGGATAGCTTATACCGACGACATGTCGTCGGGATAGGTGTCGTCGGGATTGAGTCGTACCAATAGCCCAAGATTGTCGTCGGGATAGGTGTCGTCGGTATAGGTCAGCCTATACCGACGACATGTCGTCGCTATAGGGTCTAATTAAATAATTCAAAAAGAAATTCTATACCGACGACATGTCGTCGGTATAGATTCCAACCCTGTACCGACGACAGGTTGACCTATTCCGACGACATGTCGTCGGTATAGGGTTTTCTTGTTTTTTTGTTTTTTTAAATTATTTTTGAAAAAGGCCTATAGCGACGACATGTCGTCGGTACAGGTCTTTTCTGTTTTTATTTTTTATTTTTTTATTTTTAATATTTTATCCAGAAATTTTAAATTTCTAAAAACAAAAACATGCAAATCATAAATATAAATCATTCAAACATTCAAATCGGATAAAAACTAATATCCGAACATAAACCAAAGACCTAAACTAATCATAATTACAAATATATACATACAAACATACATACATAAATAAATGTTCAATTACATAATTACAAACATATAGATACAAACATACATACACATATATACATTCATATTAACTAATCATCATAAACATAAATTACACACATACATACAACCTAATCATCCAAACTAATCATCAAAAACATAAATTACACACATACATACAAACTAATCATCATAAAGACAAATTACACACATACATACACATACATACAAACACTAAATTACATAAACTAAATTATATAAAATAATCACACATCTAAACCAAATTACCTAAACTAATCATAATTTAATAATTCCATCATACATACAAATATACATACAAACATACATACATACATACACATACATAACACATACATACAAAATCATAAAAATCTTAGATCTAAACCAAATTTCATCACAAATTAGTAATTAAAACGAGTACATACCTTCACAAAGCTAGAAATCAAGAAATGGTGAAATTCCTCCAAAACCTAACCAAAATAAACAAACAAAACTTCAAAATCTTGAAAAAGTAGCTAAAATATGAAACCCGGATGTTACCTCACCTTAAATCCCGAGAGTTTTTATGAAAGTTGCTCCCAATAAATACCATCTTATATACCTACACATCACAATTGCATACATACATAAATAAAAGCCCAATTACATAATTATAAACATATACATACAAACATAAATAAATGTCCAATTACATAATTATAAACATATACATACAAACATAAATAAATGTCCAAATACATAATTACAAACATATACATACAAACATACATACACATATATACATTCATATTAACTAATCATCATAAACACAAATTACACACATACATACAAACTAATCATCCAAACTAATCATCATAAACACAAATTGCACACATACATACACATACATACAAACTAAACATTCAAACTAATCATTATAAACACAAATTACACACATACATACATATACATACAAACACTAATTTACATAAATTAAATTATATAAATAAGCACACATCTAAACCAAATGACCTAAACTAATCATAATTTAATAATTTCATCATACATACAAAAATACATACTCATACATACAAACATACATACATACACATACATACAAAATCATAAAAATCTTAGATCTAAACCAAATTTCATCATAAACACAAATTACACACATACATACCAACTAAACATTCAAACTAATCATCATAAACACAAATTACACACATACATACAAACTAAACATTCAAACTAATCATCATAAACATAAATTACACACATACATACACATACATACAAACACTAATTTACATAAACTAAATTATATAAAATAAACACACCTCTAAACCAAATGACATAAACTAATCATAATTTAATAATTCCATCATACAAATATACATACTCATACATACAAACATACATACATAACACATACATACAAAATCATAAAAATCTATGATCTAAACCAAATTGCAACACAAATTAGTAATTAAAACGAGTATTTACCTTCACAAAGCTAGAAATTCAAGAAATGGTGAAATTCATCCAAAACCTAACCAAAATAAACAAACAAAACTTCAAAATCTTGAAAAATTAGCTAAAATATGAACCCGGATGTTACCTCACCTTAAATCCCGAGAGTTTTTATGAAAGTTGCTCCCAAATAGCCCAAAAACGTTGAAATCGCCGGAGAGACAAAATTGGGGGAGTTTTGGAGAGTTTTTGATGAAAATGAAGTTCTGCCGTTTGGTTTCCTATTTGTTCGCGCTGCACCCTATAGCGACGACATGTCGTTGGCATAGGTCCACTTGTCGTCGGTACAGGTGGCCTATAGCGACGACATGTCGTCGGGAAAGGTTTCACAGGATGTTGACAAGTCAATAAAGGTAAAAACCCTATCCCGACGACATGTCGTCGTCATAGGGTTTTCCAGAATTTTTTTTAATTTAAAAAAAAATTATTAAATAAAAAAAACAAAAAGAAAAACAAAATTAACCTATAGCGACGACATGTCGTCGCTATAGGTTTTCCCAAAAAATTCATTGGGCGCCGGTTTTCCCTGAGCAAGATTCATGGAATAAGAAGGATTTTTAATCGGAACCCCACCGTGCAAGACATTAGAAGTCTGTTGATTGCCTTCACGATGACTCGGACGTTTGTGAAACACCCAAGACCAGCCCCAAACTGGGTACCCTACAGTTGGTTCTCATCACTGGGTGTTCTCTTTAAAAATACTCGCTTTATTACAAACAATCAGTGGAAATCTTAATTTAAAATAGTTGTAACCCTTTATAAACTCAATATCAATCTTAATCTTATCTTACAAATGCCTACACACCAATCCGAGTAGCACCGCTCCCTAGCCAAGATACCTCACCTGCAAACAATCTAACGTACATAAAAGTCATCTACGCTTAGTGAGTTCTAACAGTGTATATTAACAAGAAATACCATTTGATTGAACTCAGAACATTACAATCCTTTATAAAACAGTTTGTCATTTATTGACATGTTAATAACCCACACTTCAACACTAACCTATAAGGGTTCAACGACCCAAGATGTAACATCCCGGTTTTTCATAAAATAACTGGGTTTGTAATTATGTAAATTATTGTAAAGGTTAACGGGTAATTAACGGGGTTTTGGCGGGTTTCATTTAAAAACGTGAACAAAACCAAGCCCGGGAGACCTTGGGTGCGCGTGGGCCAAGCCTGGCCCTAGGGAAGAACACCCTTTAGGATGCAACGCAAATATGGAGACCCCATTTTCACATTCAGCCGTCGAAGAGCAAGGAGGAGAGGGAGAGAGCCGTTCATCGCGTTTCAAGTCCGATTTGATGTATTTTGTCGATCTCTAATCATCCTTAGTGTGTCGGGATCCTTGAATCAATACTAAACATGTTTCATAATTCTAGGGTTCAGAAGAGAAGTTGAGTTTCAAAGAAGACGAGGTGATTCGGGAATTCGATTGGCACGGGTTCTCCGATCTAGAGGTATAATCTTGAAAACCTTCATGTTTAAATGCTTATTTGTGATCGTAGGGAACTTTCATGTGTGTGCATGGGTTCGGCCGAACCCTAGAGGTGGTCGGTTCAAAGAAGACGAGGTGATTCGGGAATTCGATTGACCGGTTGGGGGGATGGGTGTCCGACGAGTCATGAGGAAGCCCGGAACCCGTTAATTACACAAAGAATTTTTTCAGAATTTTTTTTAATTTAAATAAAAAAAAACAAAAAGAAAATTAAAATTAACCTATAGCGACGACTAGGGTTTTCCATAAATTTTTTTAATTTAAAAAAAAAAAATTTGACCGACGGAAATTTATTAAATAAAAAAAACAAAAAAATCAAAATTAACCTATAGCGACGACTAGGGTTTTCCAGAATTTTTTTTAATTTTAAAAAAAAAATTTTGACCGACGGAAATTTATTAAATAAAAAAAAAACAAAAAGAAAATCAAAATTAACCTATAGCGACGACATGTCGTCGCTATAGGGTTGTCCAGAATTTTTTTTATTCTAAAAAAAAAAATTTTGATCGACGAAAATTTATTAAATAAAAAAAAACAAAAAGAAAATCAAAATTAATCTATAGCTTTTTAATTTAAAAAAAAAAATTGACCAACGGAAATTTATTAAATAAAAAAAAACAAATAGAAAATTAAAATTAACCTATAGCGACGACATGTCGTCGCTATAGGTTTTTCCCAAAAATTCATTGGCGCCAGTTTTCCCTCAAACCTGTCCAACCCTATACCGACGACATGTCGTCGCTATAGGGTGTCCCATTCAAAATTTTGGTTTTGACCTATACCGACGACATGTCGTCGGTACAGGTGGCGTCGGGACAGGGTCAATTTGTTGTAATGACATAGAACTACAATCTTGGCTATAGTGTTAGTTGCAAGCTACCACACACTTACGATCTCGACTTATAATTATTTTTAGTTATCACTCACCCACCAACCGCTATCAACATTAAATAGGTGACTAGTATGCTTTGTATTAATCATATATTTTTACAAACATGATCAAATAATAAGTCAAAGAGGTATATATGCACTATCCTATAATATTTATTCTTTTACTTGAGACAAACATTTTTAGATCTATACACATACGCTACTTACATATATAACTATGCACAAACTCTAAAGGTGGAGGGGGGTAATCTTCATTTTTCCCTATAACCATCCATAACCAATTACCAATCAAAGTGTGCCACGTCAAAGTATGCACAAAATCTAGAGGTGGAGGGGCACTCTTCAAGTCCCACTTGTGATAAAAAAAAAGGTCTATGTTAAGGTAGGGGGTTTTCTCACCTATGATGGATTTATTGAGTGAGGTGGAGATGATCGGGTGGGTCAGTGATTCAATTTGCTGTTAAAAAAATCAAATAATTTAATTTATATAACTTTGACAAATAAAAAATGATTTTCATTAATTAAAAAACAAAATACAAAAATAATAAAAAATAATGAAATAAAACTAGCCATCTAAATTTGCTAGGTAAGTATTTTCAACGCGTTGTACGAGTTGATGATAAAGGTCTAGGTGTGTGTTTTCATCCTTCAATTCCAAAGTTGTATTATCGTCAAACACTTCATCAGTAAGAGAATCCGACATATACTATATTGATATCGCCCTCCCTTCATCTTTTAAAAGCATCTTGTGTACTTCCATGTGCGACATACAAAATATTTAACCGTGCATAACTATTAAATTGATGTGCATATCCGCATAGCACAAAAAATATCAAACCGTCATGTATAACTGTCTTAACCGTGCCTGAATTTTGAAGATTTTTCTATAAGTAAATAATGAGTCGTCAACCATAGATGTAATTTATTAGTTGTCACATCAATTTTATAATTGTCTTATTTAATTTATTAGTTTTTGTTTGATGTCAAATTGTTAGAATTTACTAGCAAAGCAACTTATTGTAACCTTAAAAAAGAGATTCGATGATCTCTATTAGTGGATTCAAATTTTTTTTAAAGGTTAACTATTTTTAAATACTTTAATTTCATAGGGCCAGATATAAAAAATTTCGGGTCGGATCGATGCTCCATTTTTAGTTTGTGATGGGGCTTTATAATAATTTGTATACAGGTTCACCACAGTTTTTTACATACCATTCTATAAAAATTTCAAAACACGTAGGATTTTGGTGAACCCGCTTTGGTCAATGTATGTCCGCCAATGATGATATCATACTTTATCTCAAAGCATTTTTATATAACAATTTTATGGTGTTCTCTTCCAAATTGGGCATTTATTTGCATATGACATTTTGCTTCCCTCCTATGTTAAAAATGAACAAACCAAATATGAAAATCCAAATCTGACCCGGCTAACTTAAACCCGAAAACCGATTAGGTATTAGATTATTTCAAAATATGTAAATTGGCTTTTAATAATCCAAAATATAACTCATTGGCTGATAATAATCCAAACTAACAGTTTGTCCGATGATAATCTCAACTTTCACTTTTGTTGTCAATGACAGTTCAAGTAGTACAATCATCATAGATTTACACTTATTTTCGTTCAAAATGACGATTTTGAATGTAATGAAGAAACGTACAATCGAAATCGAGTATAAATGAAGTGCAAATGTATGATAAGTATGCTACTAGGACTGTCATTAATAATAAAACTGAAAGTTAAGATTATCACAAGTCAAACTATTAATTTTGATTATTATCAGCTAATAAATCATTGTTTGAATTATTAAAAACTGAAAGTTGAAGTAACCTGGTCCAATAGTATGTGTTGTACGTTGTCAACTACAACCGTCTTTTGTATTGCCTTGTTCTTAGCAACAACTTAAATCCGTCGCCGGATTGCTAGTATTGAAGTAGCCATGAGTTCACAAAAAGTTAATTGTCACACCGGAGCCTGGGGGTGTTCACGGTCAGGTTTTAACAGTTTTTAGGTCAAATAGTAAGACAAATCATTAGTAATTATTTTTTATTATCAAAACCGAAACTAAACCGTTGAAATTCGAAACTAAACCAAACGTGCTACTAATGGTTTGATTTCCGTTTGATTTGATGATTTTTTCTAATGTGCTGTGTATATTCTTTTTCATCTAATCTGGTAACTAAAAGGGCTTTTGATATACAAGAAACAACAAAAATAGAAAACATAAATGAAAACAAACGCAAATTCTTACCAACGGGTTTATCGAAGGGTTTTTATTTTTTTTAATTTAATTTAATACTTTTTTTTGTTTTAATATTTTATTTAATTTAAAATTTCTAATAATTATTTTTTAAACATTAATTAAAATTTACCAAAACGTATAAGTAATTAAAAGAAAAACGTAAATAAAAAAGTCTAATTATACATAAATTGCGGTTACGTATACATAACTCATAGTATTACACATTGTTTTAGTGAGTTACGTATACGTAACTCATACTATTACACATTGTTTTAGTGGTTTTCTCGGTTTTCAACCAACTTTAGCACGTGAACGTCACAACAATTACCCCACAACCCTCCAAACTTTAACTTTACTTAGCAACCCCTTAACAACAAAACCTTTTAGTCCAACCGCCAATTTATTATTGTGATTGAACATTAATCATTTAACTGAAACAATATTTGCAACTTAATAAGTATTTTTAACCGTGCATAACTATTAAATTGATGTACATATCCGCATAGCACAAAACAATCAAACCCTCAAAAAATGACGTGGTACTTATAACCCAATTAACGGGAATCATATGTAGATAGATGGGAATGTAAACACGTGGGAAAAATATTAATTAATCTCAACTTGAATTTTGATGATTTTTCTATAAGCAAATAATGATTTGTCAACCCATACATATGATTTATTAGTTGTCACATCAATTTTATAATTGTCTTGTTTAATCTGTTAGTTTTAGTTTGACGGCAAATTGTTAGAATTTACTAACAAAGAAACTTATTTCAAATCTGACCCGGCTATCTTAAACCCAAAAATCGATTAGGTACGTATTTGATTATTCCAAAATACGAATCTTCCTAGTTATACCGTGGTCTATTGTTTATAATTAAAATAAATTATATTTCACTTGATGACAAATACTTCCTTTGCTTACACGCAATTAGGGAGCCCACGATATACCATAAATATCTAGTATCAAGTTGAAGAAAAGAATTGTCAAATAATGCTAGTTTCTAGGTACGTATGTACGTACGTATCTAAATGTGGATGTAATTACTTCGAACCTGAGTCTACTCTTAGTCCAAGTCAACTAATTGGTTTACAAAGTTAGCATGTTAAAAGCCTCCCCACAGCTCATACTCGGTCGATACATAGAACTACAATCTTGGCTATAGTGTTAGTTTGTGATAGATGATGGCTCAACCTAGTGATGCACCTCTATTTCCTCCATTTTCTGTGATCGGTCCTCAGTTCATTGCACCATATCCACTTGAAATTATAGTCGATAAGTATCCTTGTAGACACCTTGTGATCACTGATAGTAACCATAAAATCATGCTAAAAGTAAAACCATACGACACAACATTCCATCGCCAGCGCATTCTACTTGACGCTAACGACAAACCCATCGCGATGCTCCAGGAAAAGGTAATTAACTTTAAGTTTCTACTTCTTGAATATTAGCTCATTGATCCAGGACAAGGTACGTAAAAAGTTTCTACTTTTTGAATCCTACTTGTTCTCTTGTTTGTGAATATTTTTTAAAATATGAGTTGCTTTCAAAAGGCTTGATACAAATGGAGTCATTTGTTTTTCAATTTTGGGCTAGTGACTATCTAAAATAGCCGGTTTGTGTCTTAGAGTTTACAAAACTGATAACATCAAACGAGGATGGGGTATTTTGTCTTGAAGTCAATTCGCTATCTCAGATGGTGAAGTTGATATCTCAAGTAACGACTTCAACCAAGACATAAATCTGGAACACTAGTATGATATATTGGCAACTCTAAGAATAGGAAGTAACTTTCTTGGACAAGGGCGCCCAATATTTTTTTTTAAATACGGGTTTGTTTTTGGATTTTGCTACTAAAATTGACCATATTTTATTTACAGAATTTGACTATGCATAGTAGATGGAATGTATATAGGGGTGAAAGTATAGCCGATTCAGACATGATATTTAGCACACAAACTGAGCACATGATCCAGTTTAAGACCAATGTTAGCGTGATGTTGGCAAACAAAGCAAGCAGCAACGATGATTGTGATATGAGGATCAAGGGGAGCTGGTCGAAGGGAAACTGCACTATTTATATGGGAGATTCTTCAACAACAATAGCCCAAGTAGTTTTCCTAAACCTTTTACTTACATTGTGTAGTATATATATAGTTTTTAATGTCTCTAAATCGTGTAATCACAATCAGATTAAAGTATTTAGATGGACACTTGAAATCTCAATCAGATAGTTCTTGAAAAGCCAGAACTAGTATGTGAAACATCATAACGTTTTGTTGAAACGATACAATGTTTCACGAAAAAGTGTCTCAGTTTTGCAGTTAAACGGTTGACACTTTCAGTAGTAACTTAAATACTATCGATGATTCACTTCTATCGGTAGTAACTTGGTTATAGTTGATGACTTGTTTCTATAACTAGTAACTTGGTTACTACCTATAGTTGGTCATCAACACTAATACCACTTCACACTGAATTACTGTCGTCACACACTTGTTGCTGATGGATTAGTTCCTACTTCGTACCCTTTAATAGATCATTTAATATTGATGGTGCGACCAACCCGCAAGGGGTGCTGCCCTTTGAACCTCGTGGTTTGTCGATGCAATATATCAAATTAGTCTCAAAATGAGCTAGCTAGCACTCGATACCTTCTAACTTGTAATGATGGTTATTCGGATTTCTCTTCGGTCTTAAGTAAATTCTAATTTCATAAAATGATTTGATGACACTAAAATCACCACGAGTTTGATATTGGTTTTGGATATATATATATATATATATTCATGTATTGATTTTGCTACTTCATTACCTGAGAACTCATACTAAACCTAATTAATGTGACTTATTGATCTTTTAGATGCATAAACCGGAAACTTCAAAGTATGGGAAAGACAAATTCACGGTGACAATTCAACCTAACATGGACTATGCATGTGTGGTCGCACTTTTAGCAATTGTTGATGATATTAAAAACCCTGATGAGAAAAAAGATTCTAGTGAGGCTGCTGAAGCTGTGGGTAATGTTATGGGTACAGTTTTAACGTCCTAGTCGGATTAGTTCCATTCATAAATTAATGTATGTTCCATAATCAACCTATATTTTCGCCGTCCGTTAAATATTGGTGTTTTCCCGTGAAATCTTTTGTATTCTATTGAATTTAAGACCATCACTAATCCGTTGATAATTCCATCTTTGATACCTATATTTGTAGTAATTAAATAGCCGAGTGTTTACATGAAGTTAAATGCCCCATTGGAGCTATATTTATTTAAGGTAGAATATGGTGTTCCTATAACTAACTCGAGAGTTTGATAACTAAATATTTAATTACATGAAATCAAATGGGAGAGAGTTATCAATTTATTAACCGCAAACTTAAGAAACTTTGCTATGACATGTATTTGAGTTATGTTTTATCTGGTTAAAATAAAAAGATTTACTATTGCTATGGGTTTAAAGTCGTTACAAGTGTTTTCAAATGCCCAAAAACTCTCACTATTATTCATTAAAGCAAACAAAAAAAACATACCTAGTAACATCTCACTTGTAGTAGAGCTATTTGTAGGGTCTGGAAGCTGGGATGGATACAAACCTTTCCTCTACCTCTATGGGATAGAGAGACTGCTCCGAACAAGAACCCCGGTTAAAAAAAGTATTTTTTTTTTCTTTTTAACGTGTACAATTTACAGCATAATGTTGATATAATATAATATAATATGTGTCTAATAAAGTTAGAGCAGCAATGATACAACAATCCTAGCATAAAGTGGTGAACAAACTAAAGCAGCAACAAAATAATATAGCACGAAGACAAGAAAAAAGAAGGTCCAACACTAACCCCTCGACAGTACGCATTCTCCCACAAAATAGTCTATACTCCAAGACAAACGCTAAGACAAACAATGATACAACAATACTAGCATAAAGTGGTAGGCCAACTAAAGCATCAACAAAATAACATAGCACATAGACAAGCAAAAAAGATGTAGTACTATGTAACATCCCGGAAACCGATGGATTATTAGTTCGGGCTTACGAATAACTCGAATTACAGGCGAACAAAATGGTTGGCAAGATTTTCACGTAATGCTCGGGTTGTCTAACTTAAAGGGCACGGTTAGCCTTTATTGTGAAAGCTAGGGATAGAAACGCGTCAAATGGATTAGGAAGGACCCGAAACGAAACATCGAGAGGTTTAAAAGCCACGTTATAACAAACCCTATAGGACATAATCGGCCTAGGCTTGCCGGCAGGAGACACGAAAGAGAGGGGGAGGACATCGGACGACGTGGTGAAACGGGGAAGGTGATTTCGAGCGGAAACACCACGATTAGCCAAGGTAATCTTTGTCATTCTTTTTCGCGTTTACCATTGTGTTTTGATTGGGAACCCGACGAGGGTTTTGAGTTCTCGGCTAGGAGCAACGGTGAGGGGGAGAAATATGGTGGTGGCCGACCGAGAGGAGTAGCGGCGTGAGGCAACGGTAGTAGATAGTAGTGACCAACTGTGAAGGTGGGTCTCGGGTGTAACTGGAGGTAGCAAGATGGTTTATATGCGGTCGGCAGCCGTAAGAGAGAGGAATGAGATGGTGAGCATGACGGCACGGGGAGGAAGGGCAGGCGGCTAGCGGTGTCCGAGTGGTGGTACACGGCAACGACGACGGAATCCGTTTGGGGGGCCGCTCCATGACGCGGCGGCAAAGGCGAAGGGCGGTGAGGATTAGCGATGTTCCGGTTAATGTCTAGCAATACTGAGGAAACAAAGACGGGGAGCGTAGCAGACTTGCGTGAAAGTAACCGAGGGTTCGGCTAAGGTCTCGCCCGACGACGAAGTAGCGACAAAAGTCTTTCGTCGGTAATTTCCGACAATATTCCGACGATTATAGTAAATAAATAAGTTAACTTATTTAATAAATTTGTCAGAAAATTGTAGGAAATCGTATAGTTACTTTTCTGTTTTTGTTTTGTTGGAAATTTGTCGCTAACTTGTGGGAAATTTCTTTTGTTGGTAATTTGTCGGAAATATCATAGTCACATGGATCGCGGTACGTTCCGGTACGCGGAACGAAAACTGGTACGCGATACGGGTGTTTCTAAAATTCGGTACGAGGGGGTAGGTTCATTCGGTACGCCAATTCGGTACGTGGTACGATGTACCATATAGTCCGGTACATTGTATCATATACAAAGCATTTTAAAATAGATCCGGTACGCGTAAAAATACAGTAAAAGGTAATATTTTCGTGTATTTATAGAGTAAAAATGCAGTGATTTAAAAAAGAGCCGTTCATATTAAACTGTTCAGATACCCATAAATTAATTTTGTTAAAAAAAGGTTGATTGGCTGTTGAGATTCCGGTACGCATACCAAAGGGACCGGGTTCGTGTATCTGCTGATAAAGGTTCGAATTGTTGTTCAATCGGGATCGCTTGATTTTACCGATCCGGATCGCGTACCATAGGCGTTTGATACGACTTTGTACATGATTCTGGTACGGGTGATCTGGATTGCAGTATGTGGCTTGTCCAACGTTTCCTGTGACTATGAGAAATATATATGTTTTTTTTAGTAGTGTTTATAAATATTCGGGGAGTTGATTCATACTTTAGTTTTGCTTGTTCAAATAAAAATTTGAAAAGGAAAGATCATAGTACATGGACATGATTTTTTTTCTGGAAATTAGGTGTCTTTGGCCAAATATATAACAAATATTATGACTTGGTCAATTTTGGCCTTAAGAAACCGTTTTACGGGTCAAAATTGTCAACTAAGAAGCTTCATTTGAGCTCCTTCCATTGGCATAATAATCAGAAGTCATGATCTTTCACAGTTTACATCATATTATCATTTTGTCACTTTGTCCTGTATAATGATTTTATTGATTTTGAAGTCAAAATAGCAACTTATTTGACAATCGAACATCAAATAGTCAAATATAAAATCTTTTTTGGACCGCGTTATCTTTTTAACCAACTGACATGATTCATATTGTTATGATATCGAGAATGATCGATATAAATAAGCGTGAATGATAAATGAGAGAAAGAATGATTGAGGTAAAACTGAAATAATTTGATTGATAACTTGAATAATTACAAGGAACTATTTATATACAACGAAGAAAAAACTAACAAAACTAAACACCTTATGATTGATAACTTGATATCGAGAATGATATGCCTCAATTTTCTGTGATCGGTCCTCAGTTCATTGCACCATATCCACTTGAACTTATAGCCGATAAGTATCCTTGTAGACACCTTGTGATCACTGATATTAACCATAAAATCATGCTAAAAGTAAAACCACACGACTCAACATTCCATCGCCAGCGCGTGCTACTTGACGCTAACGACAAACCCATCGCGATGCTCCGGGAAAAGGTAATTAACTTTAAGTTTTTACTTCTTCTATATTAGCTTTTATGTATACATTATACTACGAGTTAAATAAAGAAAACATTAAACTATTAGTAACGAAGAATTTGGAATTATAAAAAAATAGTAATAAAGATTTATAATTAATAAAGAAAATATTAACTAGTCAATATTGAAGAAAAAAGTAAGAGAGTCGGGTCGAATTTTTTCCTAGTTAATAAAGAAAATATTAACTAGTTAATATCAAAATTTTTCAGTGGCGGAGTCAGGAATTTTTTCCTATGGTGTCATTTTTTTCGATGCTCGGGTTTATGATAACCTGGAGTCAAAATTTTCGGGTTGGGTCGAATCAAATAAAAATGTCAATATCATAATAAAAGTACAATGCAATTGAAAAGATCACATAATAAAAATACAAAATCATTTTAAATATATAAAAAAATACATTTTTATAGTAGCTTCCTATGTATGTTCATGTAACTGTCTTTTTTTTTTTTTTATTTAGGTTAAACAAATGATATAAATTAATGAACTTATAATGGTTATTTGGTTTAAAAGATTACAAATTAAACATGACCCTTTAAACTAAAAATATTTTTATAATGTGAAATGTTTGGATATTTTTTTTTATAAAACCATCGGTGTCAATCGTAAAAAACAATAGTGTCAGTTGTAAAAAAACAACGGTGTCGCTCGAAATTTTCCTATTACACATTACATATGGGACGCGAAATTGACCGGTGTTGGGAGACACCGTTATCCCCTATGTGGCTCCGCCACTGACTAATTTGCGACCGCAAATGTATGAAAATTTAAATAACTAGTTAAAATCAAATTTTAAATACCTATAGCAAAATTGTGAAAAATAGATTCGGTCGCAAATAGGTAGTAAAATTTATGACCGTTTAAATGCGGTTGCAAAAGGGTAGAAAAAACTAGAAATATAATTTAAATTTTAAGTTTAATGTAGGTCGCCACACTGCCGCAACATTTACGACCTTTCAGTTCGGACACACATTTGCGACCGTTCAATATGATCACAAAATAGCCTAAAGAATAAAAAATTATTATATTTAAATTCAACCGACTGTTGCAAGCTCTGTGACCTCAATTTGAGGGCAAAACCGGTCATAAAAATGAAAATATTAGTAAACCGTAAAACCAAAAATCTAATTATAAAGAATTTAAGTACAATATACGTTTAAAACGTTTAAAAAAGAAGAAAACTATTTAAATGAGAGGGCCTTGCGACGGGTCTTGAGTTGTTGTCAGGTTTCCGGGTAGTTCGGTCACCGAAGAAGGTGAGCCAACGGTAATAAATATATTAATAAATATATAGATTTAGTAAAAAGATTTTATTAATGCGTCAATTTAGATCTACTAAAATTATATAACTAAGGTTAATTTGGGATTATAAAATTATTTTGCATCACTATTATAGAAGTTGCTAACTTATAGGCTCAAATGGGCGACACCACCCACCACCATTGTGTGTCACAACTACCTATTAATCGTCGTCGCCGCCACTATTGTGGGTGTCTTCAACCCCACATTACCATTGCTGCAAGCACCCCCGCCCTAGCCGTCACAAACCCACCACTACATCTTCCACCACCACCTTCACCGTCGCCGCCGACACTATCATTGACACCAACACCCCCTCCTACGCCACACCAAGACCACCGACCCCGCCCAATTTCAGTCAAATCTTGTTTTAGACCCGAAACAAATTAATACTTTTTAAGAGAAAATTGCGAAAATATCCATTTTGACCAAGAAATTGCCAATATGTACACTGACTTTTTGAATTTTAAAAAGTATCCTAATCCAAAATCAAGCAATGCTAACGCTATACGTTTGTTAAAAACAATTTGAAGGCTCAAAAACAGTCGATAAGATTGCTTGCAGCACAACCCTAGCGGGCAACCTCATTAAACCAATTAAATCCTAACATGTGTCAAACCTAAGTCGATTGTATAAGCCAAGCCGCCGAGCCGAGCCGAGCCAAGCCAAGCCAAGCCAAGCCCTAACCAACTGCGATATAGCCGGCTAAATTACCCCCTCCAATTATAACGAAACGCGTGTCCCCTCGTAGCCGGGTAAATACATTATTCCGGCTAGAACTTTTAACGACTACAGTTTTATATTAATTTAGGAACAAAAGAAAAAAAAATTCAGAAATAAATTTTACTAATTACCTTAACGGGACAACTGTAGAATCTCCGGTTTGGATTTCTGTTAGTCTACGAAATTTGTAAAATCGTTGGTTGGTCACAACTACAAAATACCATTTTTGATGGCGTGTTGATTTCAATGAAGACTCAGATCACAAAACAAGGTATTTAAAAATACAGACATAAGACATTTAAAATGATACAAATACCCTTCACATTCATAAATTACTGAAATAAATTTTTCTTACAACATACAAAATAATCATCAACATCTGTCCTAATAACTCATATTTGACAACATACAAACAAATCTCTCGAACCTGATTAATTCCAATGAAAGAAGTTAACCTACTTTTATCTTTCTCGTTCCTTAGTGGAATCAGTCCGCTATCTAGATTTCTTGTCGGTGTTTTAAAGTAATACAACAACCCAAGTGGTGTGAAACTGTATCAGAACA
The DNA here is from genome assembly GCA_023525975.1 of Smallanthus sonchifolius. Taxonomy (NCBI): domain Eukaryota; kingdom Viridiplantae; phylum Streptophyta; class Magnoliopsida; order Asterales; family Asteraceae; genus Smallanthus; species Smallanthus sonchifolius. Next base: position 3,638,774 of record CM042042.1, read on the forward strand.
TTGGTATAATGCATTCTAGATTATATACTTTAAACTCGCTAATAACTTTTAGAAAATCGACAATGGCCATCATTAAATACTTTGAGACTAAAATATTGTGGCCTATTCTCATAAAGACTTTCAACAACCAATGTTTGGTCATATTCATTTACCGATCTGATCATCCACGTTAGTGGATAAAAATCACCATGGTACATGTATTTTTCTTTTGAATTGCTCATTATGTTTTAATATGATTGTCTTTCGAACAAGGTATTTTGTATATACACTTTTTTATGTATATATAGCCGCCAGATTTAAAAAAAAACTTTTTAAAAATTACTAATAAACCTAAATTAAAAAACTTTTTAAGTTCTGAATGTTTTTTGTATTTTTAAATTAATTAATTTATTTAAAAAGTAAATCTGACGGCTACATGGTAGCCTCCCGTCTATTGTGTAGCCGTCAAAATTCAATTTGACGGTTGTGTTAGAAACTCTCAACTGTAGATGTTGTTCATGTGAAATCTGACATAGAATAAGATCTTCACGTGGAATCCAACATAGAATAAGATCTTCACGTGAAAAATTACCAAAGATTCTTCGCTTAGCCAAAGATTCCTCGATGTTTAGGATTCTTCTCTCTTAGTGGGGAAACACTCAAATTGTTTTAGACAACTATAGGAATTCAAAAAAGAATTAACACCCCCCCTCGGTTAACCGGCATAAAAGGAGCCGCTAGAGACACATGTCAGGCTTTAATTTGTTGTTTGGACGGTTTACTGGCTACACTATAGGTGGTAGCTCAGGTATAGTCGGATATACTATATGAGGCGGCTCAACTGTAGCCAGTAAGTACGGTATACAGATTTAGCTATTATTTAAATCTTTAATTACGTTTTAAATATTTAATATAATTAATTACCTATTAATTATGTTTTAAAGGTTTAGCCGACTATGGAGTAGGAGACATTGTAGCCGGAATAATGTATTTACCCGGCTACGGGGGGACATGTGTTTCATTATAACTGGAGGGGGTAGTTTAGACGACTATATGGCAGCCGGTTACGGCTTGGCTCGGCTCGGCTGCTTGGCTTATACAATCGGCTTAGGTTTTACACGTGTGTTAGGATTTAATTGGTTTATGAGGTTGTCGGCTAGGGTTGGGCTTCTAGCAATCTTACCGACTTCATTTTAGCCGGTAAAATACACGTGGGAAGGCCTTGTGTTGACACGTGACGGGCTATTTTTGGCCTTCAAATTGTTTTTAACTGACTTATAGCATTACCATTAGCTGATTTTGGATTTAGATACTTTTTAATATTCAAAAAGGCAATGTATATAAAATTCAAAAAGCCAATGTACATATTGGTAATTTTCTTGGTCAAAATTTTGACCATTTTCTCCTTTTTTTAAACGGTTCGTATTCACCCAAACCCATTTTGGTCACTAGCCAGAACCCCTTTTAACCCAAATCGAGGTTGGCCCAAACTCCTTCTGACCTGTTATTTGACCCGTTTTGATCCGCCCATTTTACTAGGCTTAGTAATAGAACTGTGTTCGGAATACCTTTCTGAGCAAACCTACATTGGTCGTTGGACTTTTTGTACCGGCCATTATTGTGGCCGTTTAAGCGGACACTTCTGAGTTGAATAATTTACAACTAGGCCCTCCAAACAGCTGTACCGTGAATATAGCTCGAAGCCTGGTACCAAGTTGAAGATAAGAACTGGCAGATACTCTACCTAGTTGTGGTTGTAAATACTTTGTCCAAGTCAACTAATTGGTCAACGAATTTGTCATGTTAAAACTTTAAACTTTAAAGTCTTCCCATAGCTCATGCTCTCTTAGAACTACAAATCTACAATCTTATAGTGTGTGTTTCAGCCCAGTGATGCACCGGTATTCCCTCCATTTTCTGTAATCGGTCCTCAGTTCATTGCACCATATCCACTTGTGCTTATAGTCGATAAGTATCTTTGTAGAAACATTGTGATCACTGACGTTAACCATAAAATCATATTCAAAGTGAAACCATATAACAAAAGATTCCATCGTCAGCGCGTGCTACTTGACGCTAATGACAACCCCATCGCAATGCTCCGGGACAAGGTAACCTTAAGTTTCTACTTTTTGAATCCTACTTGTTCTCTTGTTTGTAAACTTTTTAAAAAATATGAGTTATTTTCATAAGGCTTGATGACAAGTGAGGTCATTTTTTTCAATTTTGGGTTAGTCGCTATATAAAATAGCCACTTTTGTGTCTTGGAGTTTACAAAATGGGTAACATCAAACCAGGATGGGGTATTTTGTCTTGAATTTTGTTTTTGGACTTTGCTGCTAAAATCGACTATATTTTATTTACAGAAATTGACTATGCATAGTAGATGGAATGTATATAGGGGTGAAAGTAAAGCCGATTCAGACATGATATTTAGCACAAAAAATGAGCACATGATCCAGTTTAAAACCAATGTTAGCGTTATGTTGGCAAACAAAACAAGCAACAATGATGATTGTGATATGAGGATCAAAGGGAGCTGGTCGAAGGGAAACTGCACTATTTACATGGGAGATTCTTCAACAACAATAGCCCAAGTAGTTTTCCTAAACTTTTTACTTACGTTGTGTAGTATATATATAGTTTGTAATGTCTCTAAATCCTGTAATCACTGTCAGATTGAAGTATTTTGATGGGCACTTGAAATCTTAGTCGGATACTTCTAGAAAAGCTAGGAAATAGTTTGTGTTTTCTGTTACTGTACTCGAAAGATCAAATATTTTTGTTTTATAGGTTGTTAAACATCTTAACGTTTTGTTGAAACAATACAATGTTTCATGAAAAAGTGTCTCAGTTTTGCGGTTAAACAGTTGACACTTTCAGTAGTAACTTGAATACTATCGACGATTCACTTCTATCAGTAGTAACTTGGTTATAGTTGATGACTTGTTTCAATAATTAGTAACTTGGTTACTACTGATGTTTTACTTCTACCGGTAGAAAGTTGGTTACTACTTATAGTTTGTCATCAACACTAACACCACTTCCCACTGAATTACTAGTGTCACACACTTGCTGCTAATGGATTAGTTCCTACTTCATACCGACCAATAGATCATTTAATACCTATGGTGAGACCAACCCGCAAGGAATGGTGCCCTTTGAACCCCATGGTTTGTCGATGCAAGATATCAAATTAGTCTCGAATGAGCTAGCACTCCATACCTTCTAAATTGTAATGATAGTTATTCGGATTTTTCTTTGGTCTTAAGTAAATTCTAATTTCTTAAAATGGTTTGATGACACTAAAATCATCAAGAGTTTGATATTGGTTTTGGATATGTATTGATTTTGCTACTTCATTACTTGAGAACTCATACTGAACCTAATTAATGTGACTTATTGAACTTGTAGATGCATAAACCGCACACTTCGAAGTATGGGAAGGGCAAATTCACAGTGACAATTCAACCTAACATGGACTACGCATGTGTGGCCGCACTTTTAGCAATTGTTGATGCTATGGAAAACCCTGATGAGAAAGAAGATTCTAGTGGGGCTGCTGAAGTTGTGGTTGATGTTATCGGTACAGTTTTAACGTCATAGACAAATTAGTTCCTTTCTCCATTCATAAGTTCATGTATGTTCCATAATCAACTATATTTTCGTCGTCCGTTGAATTTTGGTGTTTTCCCGTGAAATCTTTTGTATTTTATTGAATTTAGAACCGTCACTAATCCGTTGATAATTCCATCATTAATACCTAATTTTCTAGTAATTAAATGGCCGAGTGTTTACATGAAGTTAATTTCCCCCACTGGGGTAACTTTGTAGAAAGTAATCAAGTTTTAAAAGTGTTTCAATTAGGTCACTCAATATGTATTTTACACGATATACACCCTCGAGTATACTATGGTGAGTGCCCTAATTGGAACACTTTTGAAACTTGATTACTATTCTGTGGTGTTTTCCCATTTATTTAAGGTAAAATATGGTGTTCTTATGACTAACTAAAGAGTTTGATAACTAAATAGTTGATCACATGAAATCAAATGACAGAGAGTTATCAATTTATTAACTGCAAGCTTAAGAAACTTGCTATGATGTGTTGATTTGAGTTATAGTTTATAAGGTTAAAATAAAGATTTACTAAAAATTGTTAAGGGTTGAAAGTCGTTCCAAGTGTTTTCACATGCACAAAAACTCTTACTATTAGTGAATTAAAACAAACAAACAGAGCTAATAAAATCTCACTCGTAGTAGAGCTATTTGTAGGGTCTGGGAGCTGGGATGGATACAAACCTTTCCTCTACCTCCATGGTATAGAGAGATTGCACCCAACGAGACCCCCGGTTAAAAAAGGTATTTTTTTTTCTTTTTAACGTGTACAATTTACATCATAGTATAAAAATCCATATAATATAAAATGTGTCTAATAAAGTAAGAGCTACAATGATACAACAAAACTAGCATAAAGTGGTGGTCAAACTAAAGCAACAACAAAATAATATAGCACGAAGACAAACAAAAAGGTGTAGTACTAACCCCTCGACGGTACACATATACTCCCATAAAAAGTCTATACTCCAAGACAAACGCTAAGACAAACAATGATACAACAATACTAGCGTAAAGTGGTGGGCAGACTAAAGCAGTAACAAAATAACAGAGCACAGAGACAGGCAAAAAAGATGTAGTACTAACCCCTCGACAGTACATATACACTCCCCTAAAAAAAAGTTTATACTCCAAGACAAACGCTAAGGCATTACAATGGCTAAAGCAAAGAATAGGCTAAGGAAAAGCTAAGCCTAAGGCAAAGCAAAGCAAAGACTAGTGCTAATGCTAAGGCTAAAAATAAGTCTAAGACAAATCTAAATAAACCCCTACAAATCCATAATCTTAATCCGACGTCTCCAAGAGCTCTTATATCTGATCATATCCTTAGAGAGGTGCAGGTGTATCAGATTCTGCCTAATATCCCATGTTAGTTTGGGTATGCCTCTACCCCTTCTCCCCCCCCCCCCAAATGTGATGGTTTCTGCGGTTCTTACTGAGTGAAGTCATCTCTCTCTTATTCACATGTCCAAACCATCTCAATCTATCCTCCCTTATCTTATCCGAGATACATACGACCACCATCTTTTCTTGAAAAACATCATTTCTTCTCCGATCTATCCTTGTGTGCCCAGACATCCACCTCAGCATCTCATCTCAATATCCTCCATGTTTCGCGTGTGTGTCTTCTTGATGGCTAGTAATTGGTCCCGTATAGCATAGTCGGTCGAACTGCGACCATGTAAAATTTCCCTTTAATCTTGTAAGGAAACCCTTGTCACACAAAACTCCTATGACTGCTTTCCACTTGCACCAACCTGCTTAAACACGGTGCTCCATCACTGTCTATGTCTCCGTCACTTTGCATAAATGCTCCTAAGTACGTGACCTTGTTTTTTTTTGTGGTACCACAAGGTCTGCAGTACTAATTTGGATGTCCTCATCATATTGTCTGCACCACTGAAGTTACAGCACACCACTGAAGTTACAGTAAAGATACTCGGTTTTAGAATGAATTATCTTTAATTAAACCTTTGCGCTCTACGGTCTCTCGCCACTCCTTTAGCCTTTCATTTAGCTCGATTTACTTATTTCTACTAAAACAATATCATCTACAAATAACATGCACCACAGGATTGCCTCCTGGATCAATTTGGACAACTCGTCCAAGACTACTTCAAACATAAACTGGCTTCACGTGAATCCTTGGTGAAGGCCTACCTCCACGGGGAAGAAGTCTGTATCCCTTACCGGCGCACGAATGCTTATTTTTGTCTCATCATATATATATCCTTAATTACCTCTATATATCTCTCAATACCCCCTCTTCCCTCATGGCTATCCCAAATCACTCGCTGATGCACATTATCGCAAGCTTTTTCTAGGTCAATGAAGACCATATGCAATTCATGTTTCTTTTCCTTATACTTTTCCATTGATCTCCTTGGAATGTGTATTGTTTATGTAGTAAATTGCCCTGGCATAAATCCTTACTGGTTCACTGTAACCTGAGTTTCCCGCCTAATTCTTGTGGCAATTGCCCTTTCCATAATTTCATAGTATGATTTAGTAGCAAAATCCCTCTATAGTGAGCGCAACAATGGGTGTCTCCTTTATTCTTGTAGCGAGGAACTAAGAAACTACTACTCCACTGATCTGGCGTCTTTTCGGATTTAAAGATAACACAAAACAAAATTGTTAACCATCAAACTCTTTCCTCCCCCATATACTTCCACACCTCAATATGCATATTGCTCGGTACTACCGCCTTAACCCTAGGGATGGCAATGGGTCGGGTTCGGGCCGAGTATCGGTAATCCCAAACTCATACCCGGTTGTAAAATTGTGTCCCGTACCCGGCCCATTACCCGTCGGGTATCGGTATACTCGCGGGTATCGACCAATAACCGTCGGGTATGTGTCATGTATTTTTCTATGATTCTGTTTTTTTATATTTATAAATACATATTTTTAAAGAAAAATTAAATTTTCACATAATAAACCTACTAAAATGAAGCATTAATAGGCATGGGTTAAAAGAAAATAAAGTTATAAAGTACAAATTTTCGGGTATATGATTCGGGTATATGGTTCGGGTAAACGGGTATGTGATTTCTGGTAATCGGGTCGGGTATCACCTAATCCCATACCCGCGAAACTTTTAAAAATTATTCCCATACCCAGCTCCGTACCCGTCGGGTTTCGGGTATACCCGCCCCGAATATTTCGGGTTTCAGGTATACCCGTCGGGCTCGAGTTATTTTGTCATCCCTACTTAACCCTACCTATGTTCTTAAGGGCTCTCCCCACCTCTTCATGTGTAATATTATAACAGTAGCATTTATTTTGGTGTCGGCGCTGGGTGGTGGGGTCCTTGCGATCTTCTTGGTTGGTCCTACTGCCATTGCAAAGAATGTGGAAATATGTTTTCCATCTCAAGCTGATGTCATGTCCCTTTATCAAAACCCGTCCGTCCTCTTCCTTTATAAATTTCAAGACTCCTAAATCTTGCTTTCTACGCTCCCTAGCTGTTGCAATCTTGAACATGTCATACTCATACTCTTTGGCTTCTAGTTGTTTATACATCTTCTCATAGGCTATGCTCTTTGCCTCATACACTACCTTTTTCGCCTCATGTTTGGCCTCTTTATATCTTTTTTTCAATTTCACTCCCTCCTCCTGGCCTCTTTATATCTTTTCTTCAATCTCATTCCCTCCTCCTCATCAGTGCACATCAAGAACTCCCTAAAACTCCGCTGCTTGTCCCTTACCTTGCCTTGCACATCCTCATTCGACCACCAAGACTCCTTTTGCCCCGCTATTGTTCCGGTTGTGACCCGAGAGTTTCTTTTGCTATTGTTGAATTAAAAAAGTTATGTTATCATTTAGTATTATGTTTTTCTTAAACATATTTAACACGCTGATTATATACAAACTTAAAAAATAGATCAAAAAAGTATGATGCGGTCTTGTTGGGCCGACTTAACCCGTTATGCAGCCTACCCATTTTGTCACACTAGCCAATATTCTGACCACGCATGGGACTCAATTGGTTTATAAATATTAGGGGAGTCGCTTGTTCAAATAAAAATTGAAAAGGAAAGATCATAGTACATGGATATGATTTTTTTTCTGGAAATTAGGTGTCTTTGGCCAAATATATAACCAATATTATGACTTGGGTCAATTTTGGCCTTAAGAAACCGTTTTACGGGTCAAAATTGTCAACTCAGAAGCTTCATTTGAGCTCCTTGAATTGGCATAATCAGAAGTCATGATCTTTCACACTTTACATCATATTATCATTTTGACACTTGGTCCTGTATAATGATTTTATTGATTTTGAAGTCAAAATAGCAACTTATTTGACAATCAAACATCAAATACAAAATCTTTTTTGGACCGCGTTTTCTTTTTAATAAACAGTGTACTCGGACAGTTTGAAAGTCAAAGTTTGACCAAATTATTGACTTGCTAGTAATGAATCCTAACTCCTAAGACACCAGGTTGACCGTCTTATTTGATTACTTGCACAAATTAATTAACCTCTACTAAGAAAACAGGTTAAGAAACATATGAAATAACATTATTTGTTTGGTATAACCAAATATAAAGATACAATAAGCCAATAGCAATGGCATATACACGAGTTTGTAATAATAGATTACCAATGAAACATCACATATGTGGGAGAAACCAACACAGCCCTCTTACATTTTATAGGCGACTGCAATTTTTGATCCCGATGGGCGACCCAAATACTTGCAGATGAAGTCACCCGTTTGCAGAAGCTTTCTCAAATCAACATTTGTTTTAATACCAAGCCCGTTAAGCATGTACACCACATCTTCAGTGGCAACATTGCCCGAAGCTCCTTTAGCATATGGGCAGCCACCTAGTCCCGCCACAGAGGAATCCACCACACTTATTCCCATCTGTCATTAATAAATATGATTAAAAAGAACTGTTTATTCTGTCGAATTATAAATCACGTCTTTTTAACAAGTAGTAAGCTTACTTGAAGGGATACTAATATGTTTGGAAGAGATTGACCATAAGTGTCGTGAAAGTGAACCGCAAGCTTTTCAACAGGCACAACTTCCATGACAGCTTCAAGCATTGGGATAACGGTTCCTATCAAATATGATTACAAAAATTATACTATTGACACAACGGTTCAGAGGTTTTATGCATTATAAATACATATGTTTGGTTTGTTTCCCTTTTAGCTAAAATATAACTTTAATTAACCCATTCATAGACATAGATAAGTTATTAAGATTTTAAAAATTACCTGGTGTACCAATCCCTATTGTATCACCAAGTGAGATTTCCATGCAACCCATGTCATGAAGTTGTTTCGCGACATATGCAACTTTTGATGGACTAATTGTGCCTTCAACTGGACACCCAATCACGCATGATACATACCTGTAAGAAACAATTCCAACAATCATAAGTTAAACTCCATTTATGTCTCATTTTTCCTAACTTTTTTCATTATTTAAAAGGAACTGAGTGCATACCCACGAACAGGAATATCGAGCTTTTTTGAAGCATTAATTATATCATGGTAACGAGCAAGACTTTCTTCAATAGTACAGTTAATATTTGCTTTTGAAAAGGACTCAGAAGCTGAAGCAAAAACAGCTATTTCTTTAGCTCCAGCTGCAACAGCAGCTTCAAACCCCTGCTCAAAACCAACCATAAGATCATAAAAACTACACATTCACACATGTTAAGAATATCCAACCTATTTTATTCTTAATGAACATTACACACTTTTAAATTTGGTGTCAATACAGGCAATCTTGCACCTTCCAAGTTTTTAACTGCTTCAACAACATCCTTCGCATCCGCGAGCTTCATAATACCACAATTGTAATTAGAAAAAAAAATAGCAATAAGCTTTCTAGCAGAGATACATATATCTACAATTATGGTATCTCACAACTTTATCCAAAAAGTTTAATGGAAAACGCCACTTGTCTTTTACGTCCTTTGACCAATGGGTGTGCGCTCAAAAGATACACGAAATAAGAACATATCTATGTGTGCTATATTTATTTATACATACAAATTACACACAACTTTTGAAAGTAACAAGCTACCTGAGGTACCCATTTTGGGGACACAAAACTTGTAGCTTCAACAACAGATAATCCACAAGAAATAAGCCTATGAATTAATTCTATCTTCACAGATGTAGGAACCGTATTCTTCTCGTTTTGCAGCCCGTCTCTTGGACCAACTTCCACTATCTTCACATAACTTGGCATGACTTTAAAAATCTGGTTTAAAAGATTAAAAGATTTAGAGGATAGAACTCGAATCTTGATTTACATGAACTGTCCCTCCTTGGGTAATATTGATATATTTTCACATTAAAAGTCAAAATTGGAACATTTTAATCACCTTATTTGTTAAATCCCTTGGGCCTGCATCATTGCAGTATGAGCTCTGTTGAAGGTTTGTTGTATGTCTTGAGTTAAAACGATTTTCAGAATCATTGCGTGTGTTCTCTCTTTTATGGTGTCTCCAAATGAAAGCTTCCCGCCTGTATTCTTTAAAATCTTCCCTAAAAAGATTCAGATGAAAGTGAATAGTTAGAATCTTGAAGCAAGCTGGTAGCATATCAACTACTGTCATACAGATTACTATGATCATGAATGTTCTTTTTTGATTAAGATAAATCTTCATCATTTAATTTGAAAATACAAAAATACAGAACAAAATTTTAGCAAGAACACACTTGTAGCTATTGAACGATCCACACGTCTTTCCTTCAATCCAGCAATATCCCAATCCATTTTCTTCCCCACTGGTGCTGCAACGGTTGGACGAGAACCTTCTGGAAAGATCAATGGTGCTTAGGCTTGGCAAGTTGTCCAAACCAAGAGGCTCCTCCAAACTAGACATCTTAAACCTGCTTATTTCAACAAACAATAAGCAGATAAGCAGATCACTAAGAAACTCTGTTTATGTTTAGAGGCTGTGTGAGTTAGCCGGCCGTTCTTAAAAAAAATTAAGCAGTTGAATCTAGGTAGAAAATGAACAATTTAAGAACTGAATTTTGAAAATTATTGGCATAAATATAGCTAATTGAATTAGGGATATGATATCATTGAATCAAACATAACTAATACTGTGAACAGTATTGGGGATATCATTGAATCAAACTTCAATCAGAAGAAAAACTGAAAAATTAGGGCTTAAAATTAGCGAATCGGAAATCATAGAAACATAGATTTACAACACGGTAAACTTAAATCAACTACAAACCGACATTTCTCATTAGCTCATCAACTGACCTAGTCAAATAAACCGACAAATTCCTAATCTCAATTACGAAGATCTACAATCCAATTCCGCATATTACATTCAAATCAATGAATGAAAACATGATTTACAGACTTCAATTGAAGAAGAATCGAAACAAACCTGAAATCTGATTGTAATCAAACACAAAGGGGGAATGGAGGTTGATGATCGTGTTCTTGAGATTATAGGTTGAATAAGTCAAAATTAGTAGACAATTACGATTATTCAGAGAAAGTGTTTGGAGTTTACCTGACGTGTTGTGATGCTCAAATCGCCAGAAGATGGAGGGTAGTTTTCGGTTGGAAGTTGGTCAATTACTTCTGCTCCATACGCTCATTGCTCAACTACCCTTTTTATTTATTTATATATGAATAAAGTACACTAATGGTCCCGTGGTTTATCAAAATTTTGGATTTGGTTTCTCGTATTTCAAAAGTACACAGATGATTCATAGGGTTTGCACTTTGTAACGCATTTAGTCCCCAAACTTTGCCAAATACATGTATGGTCCATGTGGTTTGCAGTTTGTAACGCATCTAGTCTCTAACTTCAACCTTCTAAATCTTTGCTGTGTTCCCGAGTCTCATTTAAAGAGAGAAAAGAAAAGAAGGGGAAGAAAACCTTTGTTCCAGAGTTTTTTTTAAGAGGAGAAAAGAAAGAAAGAGTGTTCATGAGTTTTTTTAAGGAATGAAACGGAGAAAAAAAAGGAAAAGAGGGGAAAAGATAAGAAAGAGAATGAATCATTTTTTTCCCCCTTTAGTAAACTTAGGAATACAGTCAGATTTGTTGATTAAGGACTAAATGTGTTACAAATGACAAACCACAAAGACCATTCATATAGTTTTAAAAAGTTAAAAGGACAAAATTCAAAATTTTAATAAACCCGCATCCGTCTACTTTATTTATTTTTCAACTTTTTGTGTGATGGGATGAAGCGATTCTTGTGGTGATGAAATAAAATATGTAAAGATTTAAAATGTTTTTATATTTTCTGGTAGATATTGCCTACAAGGATTTATTAAATAGTAGAAATGTTTTTGTGGTTGTATTAACTTCTATTTATGTTTGACTAAATAATTTAACAAAAAAATTAATTATTAATAAATAGTAATATTCTTGTACAGATTAAGATTTTTTTTACAAGTTGTTTTAATACTTTATTATAAATTGTTATGTTATTCAAATATTTCTATCAAAAATATGATAGAAGCATAAACTATAAACTATATTAATAAAAACTCATTTTTTCTCCGTATAAAACTGCGACATCCATGATTTTTGTGTCTGATCCTATGATCTAACTTTATAATATATTAAGAATTCTAATGCCATGAACATTTTGATACCTCGTATCACTTGTGATATCATTTCATTTCAAACTTTCAAGTATGGCCTAAAGCGAGTATTCTATTTCGCTTTATAACGACTTGTCTATTCTATTTTAGTTCTATCAAATTTTTGTGTACATTCTTAAACTTGCAACTTATAGTAACTTTGGATGCCTTAGACTCGTTTGTAACTTATAGTAACCTAATAAAAACAATTCAAGTTTGTAACTTCGTTTGACTAAAATAAAATTTTAAGGGTAAAAGTTACACATACATAAATTTCAGGGTTTCTTTTGTAACGTCTTCGAAATCAGGTTAATTTTCATAATATCAATTAATTAACTATTATTATTAATGATATATTTCAAATTTTTTAATATTTATATATTATTATTGTTATTTAAATTAATTAAATCCTATCTTAAATAAATAAACTATTATTTTATTATAAGCTAATCTTAATTAACAAACTTAATTCTTATCTTAATAACAACACAATCTTATCATTTTTTTTTTTGAATTATTTTCATTTGAACGTAAATCCTATCATTCCCCATATATCGATTTTTTTTATTAAATTCTATTAAATATAATAAGCTAATTTAAATTAACTGGAATTATAGTCCTTTTCACTAATTATTTTTTTTCTAATAAGTTCATAATCTCACCCTATAAATAGAGCTCTTATTCCTCCATTATTCTTCACACCTCAACAATCCTTTAGGGCTCTCTAGCAACTAAAGGTTATTTTTCTCATCTCTTGAAAGATTCTAGATTCTAGATTAAATCATTTCATTTTAAGTAAGTTCTTCTTATGTTCTTCCTTTTCCTTTCAAAATTTTTCATAACTAGCTAGATCTATGATTCTCTAACATGTTTATGTTATAGTCCTAGATCTATCCAAGATCAAAAGCCCTATTTTAATTAAACTTGTTCAAACTTTTATTTAAAAACTTGGTTTTGATCTTTCTTGTTCCTTTCAATTTTAAAAATCATGTTTTTACTAAAACTCCTTGTTTTCAAATTAAACCCCTTTAATATTCAACTAAATTTATTTATATATTTACTGAACTCATATTTTCACTTTAGCCCTTATACTTTCCAAACTCACCAAACACACCCTAAACATGGTTAAGTATGCAAATATAGTAACTTTCAAACCAGTATGTATACAAACATTAAAGTTCTGGCTAGGAAAAGACGGGGTTATTATCCGACCAACTCTTTCTTAAGAACTTTATTGTTGGACGTACTACTCTGGAATGATAACCACTCTAGTGTACAACAACCACTTTCAACTAATTACAATATCAACCTCTTAATCATCCTAAACTTGTTTCTAACGTAACAAACTTAACTTAGGGAATCCTTAAGACATTCAATTCAAGTTACTACAAGTTCAAGTTCAACCCTCTAAACATGCAAGGTGAGTTCATAGCCCCTCTTTTACTTTCTACCTTGGGGTGAAAAACATGCTCATATATCAAAACGAAATCAAATTCTGAAATCAAAACTATTCTTTTGCAGTCAATAACATACTTTCTAATTCTAGTAAAACTAAACTGGTTTATACATGTTGTTATACTATGTCACTTTTTCATTACAAAGTCTCTCTTAGTTTCTAAAACTACATAACCATTAACTTCGGGGAAGCCACGGGAGTACGTAAATAGATCTATTGGCTTGACAAGCCCATCTAGTCCTTCAAGTTGTGGATTCTGATCAACTTAGAAGGAGCTGGATGTTCAGAAACTGCATTCTTGACACTTACACTTAGTCTAACACCTTGTCAAGGTGTTAGACGGGAGAGCTATCGATCACTAAGGTTGGTTGTGGACTCATTTATAAAAGTTTAGTTACTTGGAATTGTGAAACTTGTTTATTACTTGCATCTTGTTATCCATTACTATATATCTATCTAAACCTATGTTATCACCAAATTTTTAGTTGACCTATTTTAGCAAGTTTTTCAGTTGAAGCTAACTAAGATGTTGATAAGCTCATTCTAGGATCAAGGACTCATGCCTTAGTAGACGTAGCTAGATTTTAGCAAAAGAAGAATTATTTGTTCTACTTGTTTGTTTTATTTGGTTTATTTGTTATGAAATACTGATGTAATAACTATTTGGTTTTAATAGTAAATTTCTTTTAATCATGTGTGTTGATTCAATTTCTTCGCCCCCTCGTGTTTTTGCCTTGGCGGTGTGACAAAAACGTTTCTGCCTTGGCGGGGGTGTGACAAAAACGGTAGAAGTTTGCTCGTCCTCGTTTTGACTTGTAAAAAATCATAAAAGCGAACGCTAATACCGGATACAATGAAACCAAACACCGCTAACTATGTTATTCGTTCATAAGCGTGTGGATTTGTCACGGCGCCTAAACGGTTACGGCACTCGCTCTAGCGTACGACACAAATAAAATACACTTGGCTTTGAATACAAAACGTTTTTAAGAAAATTATTACGGAATGTTCAAAAAAAGATCCAAAATCGTGTGCTTATTCCATTTTTTTAAAAGGTAACCAACGAAATTTATCACAGAAAAATAATTTATTAGAAAACAAAACGTGTTAAAAGCGTATATTATATATTATAAAGGCTGAAAATGAAATAATACGTGTGCTTCGCTACGAGAACGTGATTGTTTTTTCCCGCAGAACCCGTGAGGAGCTTGTTCGTTGTCAGTTATGCTCGTCGAAAACCATAAAAGCAACCATGGATATCAGTTACGATTATACCAAAACATTGGCAAATATGTTGTTCGCTCATAAACGTTTGGATTTGTCACGGCAACTCAATGTAAACATCGCTCGCTACAACATAGGACACAAAAAAACATAATCAATTTTATAAATGACTCCGTTTAAAAAAAAAACTATACGTGAAAATTAGAAAAAAAACAACTAAAGTAAGCCACGGGTGGCGTTTTTATTTTTAACTTAACGAATGAAAGCTATTATAGGAAAACATTATTAGTAGAAAATCAAACGGGTTAAAAACGTTAATTATATATATCAGAAGGGGTGAAAACATAAATTAGAAAAATAAGTTTTCTACACGTCAACAACTCAGAGAGAATTACACGCAACTTGGTGGTGTAATAAAAGAAAACATTAAAACCAACGAAAAAAATTGACTAACATAAAAGTTAGAAAAGAAAATCCACAACGACTACTTTTGGATTGCATAAAACATAAAATAAGGGTTTTTTTTTTTACATATTTCTCCCAATTAAACTTTTAAATTACATATATTCCTAACCTCTAATTGTAATTACACATTTTTCTCGATTATTTTAAAATTACCCAATTGCCCCTCACGATATTTTGGAAGGGGTACATGTAAATAATACTTTAATTGGTTCATTAAGGGTAAAATGATAATAAAATAAGTTATTTTAAATGAATTAGATAAATATGTAATATATAGGTTTTAGGAAGGAGAAATATGTAATTAAATATTAAAGTTGGATAAATATGTAATAAAGAAACTTAAAAAATAATATATGTAAATGAAAATATGAAATGAAGTTAAGAAATTTTTTTCCCACCACTCTGAACCCTTTATTATTTCTTCTCTATTAATTATCAAAACCCCTTTACTCACTAAACTACATTATTCATAAATGTACAACCATAACAGCACATAAAACAAGCAAGCAATGCATGTTTTTTTTTGTCACTTTAAATAGTGACTCATCCATTCAACAACTAACACCTAAACTTTTTTTTTAATATTTTCATTTTCAACCCTTATACTATATATAATATACGCTTTTAGTCCGTTTCATTTTCTATTAATTTCGTTTTCCTTTAATAACTTTCGTTCATTAATTTTTTTCCAGTATACAGAGTGTTCGACTGTTTTTAGTTTTTTTTTGTCAATGTTCCGATATAATTTTTTTTAAAACGGAGTTGTATTCAAAATGGAGTTTTTTCGTATCGTTGTGTATAGCGAGTGCCGTTACCGTTGTGGTACCGTCACGATTCGAACATATTATGAGCGACCAACATCATTGTTGGTATTGATATTATCGGAACCAATATCGGTATTCGATTTTATGGTTTTCGACGATAATGAACACGACACCCGCCGCGGAGCGCGGGTATAACCATCTAGTTATAATATATTTGGCAAGGCTTGTTTCATAAAATATTATAGGATATTCATATAAAGCACTATAGAAATCCTTTTAGTTTAGAAATAGAAATCATGACCCGCACGTTACGGCGGGGTCGTACAGTGAAACTAACATGATTATGTACATAATTAAGCTTGTGCGTTTGTGAATCTCGCTACACGTGTTGCGGTTGTGACACTAACGGCGTTAAGTACGGTGACATTAGCACCCCGCGATCTGCGACTGGAAGCGGACCCTAAACGGTTAAGGAAGTGACAATAACGTGGCTAAGCACAAAAAAACGTGATTAAGTACATAAAAAAATATATGAAGTTACGACGACTCAATTAGTTCAATAAAAAGAAAGTCAAAACCAAATAAAAAGAACCCAAAATAAAGTATGACTTAAAAGATAGGTGACATGTGGCGGTACGGTGGGGAAAAAACATAATTTTAACATTTTATAAAATTGAGGGGGAGTTGTGGTAGACACTTGTAAATGAGTATATCAAAATTTTAAACGGTTGAGGCAGTGACAATAACGTGGCTAAACACAAAAAAACGTGATTAAGTACTTAAAAAATTTACGAAGTTACGACGACTCGGTTAGTTCAATAAAAAAACTCAAAATAAATTATGTCTCAAAAGATATGTGACATATGGCGTGACGGTGGGGAAAAACGCATAATTTTGACACTTTATAAAGTTGAGGGGAATTGTGGTAGACACTTGTAAATGAGTATAACAAAATTTATACCGTGACGCCAACAAAAAATATTAAACACAATAACAAATTATTTTAAAAAAATATATATTTGAATTTTTAAAAAGTTAAGAGGTATTATTTAAAAATATAAAAATTAAAAGGGATTCAAGTAAAAACATAAAAAAGCAAAAAAAAATATATTAAAATTATCTAATTGGACGCTGACCTTAGAATTTAAGGTAGTTAGTAATAAGTTAATAATGGTGGGTGAGAGCATTCGTATCAGTTTCTACTTATTTGTGTGTGTGTTTTGCATATTTTAGTGAGTGGTTTTAAGTAGTTGTAAGTGGAGAAGAGAGAAAATGTATAAATTTTTTGTATTTGGGGAAAACACTGTTTATCCGCATAATTTTTTTAAAGTGGTTGTTAGTGGGGGAAAAAGAAAAGGTAATGATAAAGGAATAAAAAATATTATTTAATTAAAAAAAGAGAGAAAATATAGTAATTTTTAATGTAATTATAGAGATGAGAATAAATAAACTGATAAAAATACTCTAAGTGATTAACATCATCATCACCACCATACTATGTGTACTTTTAATTCTTTATTTTTCTTTTAGCTTTTTTTCCTTTATTATTATTATTATTAAAAGTATTATTATTATTAGTATTACTACTAGTGTTGTTTTGTTTTTTCAAGATGATCACGTGAAAAAATTAATACTTCATGCTACCTTTCACATAATTTTATTTACGATTAAATATAAATTTATTTAAAACCGAATTGGTTCAAAACTTGGTTTCCTTTTATAAGTTTGGATATATAAGAACATGTTCAATTGAGAACCATAATTTTAACGAGAACCAAAAGAATCATTCATTTATACACAAATGCATACAAGTATCCTTACTTTATATATGCACAAATACATACATGCATCTTTACATTTGTGTAGAAATGAATGGTTATTTTGGTTTTTGTCAAAATTATGGTTCTTAATTAAACTTGTCACTAGATATATAATGTTTGAAAAAATTAATAAATATATTGTTACAAAATTCTTATTTTTTTTTCTATGTTTCGATGTTTGATTTGCTCAGTTTTTTCATGAATTGGAACCGGGTGTTTCTTTAGAAACCCCTTTTTTTGATCTGTTGACGTTTTTATGTAAATAAATTAAGTAAATAATAAAATCAAATAATTTTATATGCCTGCCTGCATATTTTTGGATTAGGCTTTATTGACTCTTTCTTCATCTTAATCTTTTACTTTTCCTAAATATTATGCTTTTTATTTGTAAACTTTTAAAAAAAAATTTAAGTACTTGATTGTTGCCTTGAAGCTTTTGATGAATCTCAAATGGGTCTTACTCAACTTATAAAGACAATTCTTATCTCAATTGGCATTAGGGGGTGTTTGGGATTACTTATTAACCTTAAAAGTTTTTTTTTGTCAAAATGACTTATTAACTTATTACTTTTTGAAAAGTAGTTTTTAAAAAAAATGTTTGGATTAACTTATGTGATGGGGGAAGTTAATAAGTCAATAAGTTGTTTTTTAAAAAAGTGTTTGGATTGACTTATTAATGGAAAATGACCAAAACAACTTATCAACCCTAAATAAGTCATAAGTAGATTTGAAAAGTAAAAAATTATAACTTTTTTAAAAACAACTTATTAACCCTTCTTATTGACTTATTACAAAAAGTAATAAGTTAATGAGTAGGCTTAATAAGTAATCCCAAACACCCCCTAAAGAATAATTCGTGCAGAGGTTTGTTTGTTTAAAGTTTTGGATGGTATCATCTTCTTTGTTTGAGAATGAGTTATTAGTTTAAAAAATTTCTATTACAAGTATTAATCATTAATGTTGTTTGAGTCCATTGGTACATTTTGGTGTTTAAAGTCATATTTTGTGGACAGTACACTTTTGTTGCTCAATGTACAAGTCTTTATTGCATTGATGTGTCACAGAAGAAAAGAATGTGAATTGGTTTGTAATTTGCAAATCACTAAAATTGTTTTGTAATACAACTTGAAGTTGTTGTACCTTGTGCTTTTGATCTTGTACTTTAATGGTGTCAAATTTGTTGTAGTATGGTACACTCTTCATTTTTCTGGAGTGGATCTCTTGCTTTCTTTTTGCATTTTTTATAAATGTGTTTCTTGTTTAGAGAGGCTAACCAGAATGCCTTTGGGAGAATGCTAATTTTATTTGATTTCAATATGTTAATTATATTTTAAATGATTACTTTGTTTTTATTTTTTTTTTGCATTTTAAGAAATCTTTTCAAATGTTTTGATATATTTATTGAATTGTTGGATGATGATCTGAGCACCTTAATACGACTCAAATCTAGAGTTTATTTTTTTAGTGTCAAAATTCAAAGTCTTAAACTTGGCACTATCCAACTTCATATTCTACATAATTTCTTTAGTTTTATCATTTATAATCCTTAAAGTGTGTCTATTTAATAATCTTTTATATAGATTTGACTTTCAAAAGTCAAACATGGACTTTTTGTGATTAGCAGTATTGGTTACTTTCTGTGTTGATTAATGCTAACAAATTACATTCATGCTGCTTTTTGCAGGATTGTATATATAATAGGCTCAAATTCAGGTTGGTTATTTAGATCAAATCTTGAATCTAAGCTTTCTTTAAAGTATCAATTTCTCGATAAATTTGCTTAAAAATGTTGACTTTTTTTTTTAAATTTTATTTTGTGTACTTATGGCTGGTATTTTACATTCATTCAAGGATGGGTTTACCTTGCTTTGATTTATTTGCAAGGGTTCACCGCAAAACAAATGGTGAACTCATGGAAGACGTATGTTAAGCTCTCAGCGGTTCTTATGGGTTCTCATGGTCTCACCAAAGGGTCTTTGGCGTTCATGAATTACCCGCGATTCTTATGGGTTCTCATGGTCTCACAAAAGGGTCTTTGGCCTTCCTGAATTACTCTGCTCAACTCATGTTCAAATCCACCAAGGTGAAATTTGATTTCTTTGGTTTGTGTAATTCCATCATGCATTATTTTGTTGTACCATACAACCCGAGAATTTTGTCATGGAATAATCAAGTCTTGATCTTGATGTCCCACATCCTTTATAGATTGTGCCTTGATTTGTTGTACTCTGCCACCTAAAGGATGCACCACGAGTCTTAATGTCCCGATCTTGATTTGCTCCATGCAATGTATGTTTGTACATTACCACCCCTAATTTGTGTTTTGTTTCAAAGAACTGCAAATCTTGATGGTGATCTTGCATTGTTTAATCATGATCACAATGTTGTTTTTTTGAACCAAAATTATTTAGGTCCTTCCGGTTATGATCATGGGAGCGTTTATTCCTGGGTTAAGGCAAAAATACCCTCCCCAGGGCCGGCCCTGGGTAGGCCAAGCCGGGCCGCAGGCCAGGACCCGTTTTTTTCGGGGGCCTAAATATTTTACGGGGCATATATATATATATATATATATATATATATATATAGAGGGGAAGGATCAAGAGAAAACCACAAAGTTAGGCGAAAACCAAGAAAACCGCTTCATTTCAGGCAATTTTTTTATTTACGTATACGTATCCAAAAACATATTTTTTTGATTTACGTATACGTAACCGCAACTTTTTTGTTTTATGTTTACGTATACGTAACACTATGTGTAAAAATGTTTTTTGGTAAAAAATTTTAATATTACATTGATACTCTTATAAATAAATAAAAATAAAATAAAATAAAAAATAAATATTATTATATGATTGGTTAAAATTGGTTTTTTTAGTGGTTTTCTCGGTTTTCGCCTAACTTGTGTTTTTCTCTAGAACCCTCCCCTATATATATATATATATATATATATATATATATATATATATATATATATATATATATATATATATATATGTTTTTTTATAAAATTTTAAATACCGGTTTTATATATTGGGTCTTTTTTATAAAACTTAAAAATATATTGGGCCATTTTTATAATGGTTGAGCCCTTTTAATATTTATAATTGTTGGACCTCTTTAAACTTAAAACCCAATATCAAACCATATGTTTTTTTTTTTAAAAAGGACGAATTGGTGCTACGAGAGCTTCGCGAATCATCAGTTAACTATTACGGTATGTAATATAACATACTATATTTTTTCTATGTTTATTGTTGTTGCTTAAAAAAAATGTTTATATATTTTGTTCATATGGGCCTTTTTTTCTGGCTCAGCCGAGCCATTTAAATCCTCATGACCGGCCCTTCTCCTCATGTGTATGTTTTCGCGTTACTTTTGGTGGTTGGTTTGATACTATTTACTCTTGCAGATGTAAATACTTCCCCAAGTTTTAGCATTCTTGGTGTTGTGATGGTTTCTGGTGCTTTGATCATGGATTGATTTCTTGGGAATTTTCAAGAAGTTATATTTACCATGAATCCCAATACAACACAAGTGATTTGAATGTGACTTCACAGTTGATATGTTACTTGTGAAGGAGTAAAAAAAGTAATAGTATAGGCTCAAAATTGTTTGCCTTTCTTCTCATTGATGTGATGTATTTATAATTACAATATTACCAGTTTACTACCTTGCACTATACAATAATTACATAAACTCGTGTATTACATGGGGTGATTTGTTTGCAAACATCACATGATTTATTTGCCATTTTTGCACAATTTCAAAAACATATTATAATTTATTTGCCATTATGAGTTAATTTGCTTTATTTGTATTAAATTTGGTTAATTTTGCTACCATTTTAGTGTTCATTTTATATGGTTTGTGCGTGCTTGTGCTTGTGCTTGTGCGTGTTTTGTGGGTTACCACCCATATGTTTTTTTGTCACTTTATTTTCATTTAATAAAATATTTTCCTTTTTGACAATTAATTTAAGTAATTAATTATTGTTGCAAATTGTGTTTGGCAGTGATTTACTGCACCTAACACCAGATAGAAACATTATGGTTTAAAAGTAGAGATGACATAAACTATTACTATATAATAAAGATGTTCTATGTGTTGTCACGGGGAAACTCAATTATCTTATAATATCTAAGTGTTGTCGTTCAAGAAAAAATATATAATAAAGATGAAAAAGTTTGTAATATCACTTTATTTTAATCTTCATTTAACATATAATTTAATTTTACTATTCCAAGAACAAAATTTATGAAATTCATTTTCATGTTCTTTTTTAATGTTTTCAGTATTCTCATTAATATATTATTAACGTTTGAGGCTATGAAAAAATAATATATACATCAAAAATATTGTATAAAAATACATGTTTATATATTAGTTAGTATAATATTAATGTTTAAACCGTTTTACATACGAGTTTAAAGTTAATATTAAGTGATTAGATATTAACTCGTTCAAAATTCTATAAAATTTATCGAGAAAATTACAGTACATGTTCTTTATGTTTAAAACTTCTTACACGTTATGACATTTGTCCTAACGGCCATCAAATTTTAACATTATGTCTTGTCACGTCTTTGCCATAGGGCAAAAATGTCTTTTTACTTCCGTCTCCTTTTCCCTTTCATATCGTCTTCTCCAGAAATTTGGGTTCCATCGAAGAACACTAACCGTGGCTAACGAAGTTATCAAGTGATTCTCTAACTGGGTTTTCAATCTTTATCTCCAAAACCACTACCATGAAACAGATTGTAAAAGCCGTTGTCGGCGCCGACAGGTGGCGGATTCACTTGGGGTCGGTGGAAGACTAGATTCGTGTTGGATTCGAAATCGGAGTCTTCTCTGTCACCGTCACCGTCACTGTCACTGTCACCGTCACCGCGAACTCCGATTTATTACCCGGTGGTGGTTAATTTATTCAATATGGGGTCGGAGAAAGAAAAGATCTGCTTTGTTTCTTACCCGCCAAAACCGCTTTTCTATTCCATCTGTTCATGTTCTTTATCAATTTTGACTTTTGGGTGATTAATTTTGACCTTTTTGCTGTCGTTCTTGATTGTTAGTCGCCAAACAAATGTAACAGATTGCTCTCTGTCACCGTCAACAACTGGGTTTTCAATCTTTATCTCCAAAACCACTGCAATGAAACAGATTGTTCTCACGAAGGTATGCGATATTCTGATACACAGATTCAGTTATTTTGACTCTTTTTTTCTTGTTTTTGACCTTGAAATTTGTCAATTTGAACAGAAAGTAAAAAAGGGGTAAAAGGACATTTTACGTGGCCGGACATAAATATTTAACGGTCGTTAAGACAAAGAATGTAGCATACAAGAAGTTTTAAACATAAATGACATGTACTGTAATTTTTTTAGTTAAATGACGTATACTGAAATATGGATAATAGTTAAATGACGTAATTTACAATTTGCTTTTCAATTAATGACAAGTCGGTATCTTACTCAAACAAGAATAATGATCTATACTATCTAATAACTAAAAGTTTTGATGGAATGCTTGTCACTTTCATATGCATTATCAACATTTTTTTTCTCGCTTCCATTTCCTATTAGTTATACAAATTTCTTTAATTATTTTTATAATTTTTTTTGTTTCTCGCTTCTCTCATATTAAATGATAATGATTTCTATAACTTTTCTTATAAAACATTTTTATCTATAAAATATAAGTTTGTTCATAAAATATTTTTTTATAAATTAAACATTTCTTACATTCTTTTTATAAATTTTTTAAAAAAATAACTATATAACGTTTATATAATTTGTATTAAAATTTATATAATATGTCATAAATATGTAATATGTAAGTTTTTTTAATAAGTATATAACATTGAATTTATTCAACATTTGTAATACACCGGGTTTATAACCTAGTTAGAGCCTTCTCAGCCTGTTCTTTATATTCCGTATCCTTATAATTACATTAAAAACATTACTTTTTCTACCTTTTATCTCTACTTTTCTCTCTATTTATCCTTATCCTTGTAATTATACTAAAAACGACTACTTTTATCCTTATATTTACAAAAACCTTATATTTTTTCTCTCTTCTCCACTCACAACCATTTTAAACAACTTCTTAAAATATACAAAACTTACTCACATAAGTATACCAAACGAGTTGTGAATGCTCTTGTATGATAAATGAGTAACTAAGATGCCCATGTGGCATAATTCTATCCTTCCTGAGTCTTTTTTTCTCGCATCTTTATATTATTGAATAATAATTATATTAAAATAAATAAATTTCTGGATATGTAACATAAATTTAATTGCGGATACTTATTATATTATTGACTAAATGAATTTAATAGAATTTTAATTATGAATAGTTATAGTTTCTGAGTAAATAATAGTTATATTTAATCAACTTCATTATTGTAGGCAACTAAATTAATAATTTGTTTCATTTTTTAACTACGAATATTTTTAATTCAAAATTTTGTTTAATATCAATTAAACCGTTCGATTATAATTTATGAATTCTACAAACGAAAACGATTACAACTAAAAAAAACTTTCACATATCTTTACATATTCAAATATTTGATATTTGTTATGATTACTTTTTGTTCTATCATTCTAACCGATTCATTAAATTAAGTTTTTAAAATATAACAAATATCTTCATATATTCTTCTTAAATATCAACACTGATCATGTTTTGCAACCGAATTAGGTTTTCATCAGCCCTTTTCCTATAATTATGACTAAAAAAAGATAAGTTTATGTCGTTTCATTTTAATCCATCATTGCTTTTGTTGAAGTCTCAATGAACACAATCTACTTGAAAACGTGGTCGCTTTATCTAAAGCACAAAGAGAATCATTCTAAACAAGTATGATTGAAGGTATGAATATGTAAATAATATTTGCGTTAATAACATTTTTCTTATGAAAGTTAATTACATTGCTACAATATCATAATTACTAATCAATTTTAAGTTCTTTTTCTTTCGATAAAGGTTTAAGGACATATTTAAAAAAAAATTCAAAATAATTGAAAATCAAAGTTTAAGCCTACAAGGATATGGTGAGTAGCTGAACAAGATTTCCGGGTTTTTTTTTTTTTTTACTTCTTTGCTTCGTTTTCTACTAACTTTTTTTTGTATCATGCATCTTGTAATGACACAGAGAAGATTAGTATGACCAAGTGTAATACTCTAGGCAAATCCCACATTGGTAATGAACAGAAGAGATTCTTGGTTTATAAGGAATGCTCCACCTCAAATACCAACAACGTGTTTTGGGGCTTAATGGTTGGATAAGTTGATTTGATTTTATATTACAAGATTTAGATCTCTTGGATTAATGACATGAGGCCTGCAAATTTTGAAATCATGTTTAGTTCGTACTAATTTATGTGCCATTTCTATACTACTATATAAAAAATAAAGGTTATGATGTGCCACTTGTCACTCTCTCATGCATCCTTAAGTTTTTTTTCCCGCATCTCTCTCCTATTAAATAATAATGACTTCTATAATTCTTTTTATAAAACAATTTTTATGAATATGTAATATGTTAAATTACTTTGAGAGTCAACAATAATAAAACTCGATAATTTAAAAATAGTTTAAATAGATTAGCACCAGTCATGACAATTGTTTGTCGATAGATCGCCACCCACCTACTTGTTGTCGACACCACCAAAACCGGCGTAGACTCGCAGCTCCACTACCTGCGACGACAAGCCCACCATTGCTGCCTCCACCACCCACTGCCACCATCAACACAACCAATGTCGCCTCTGTCCACACAACTGCCACAACCACCTCCACCCTCACCCTCACCACTAGTCACCATAAAATAATATAGCGGAAGAATCTATTTTGATACTTTTATCCAAAATGACTCATTTCAACCTGATTCCATTTTAGCTAGAATTCATTTCGACCCTAGTCAAATTGATACTTTTATAACACAAATCGTTTTCACCTAAACACATTTTATTCTAAATTTGTTTTAACCGTCACCCAAACCCGCCCAACCCACTTGATCTCCAAGGCTTAGTAGATGGTAATGTTGACTATAGGTGTAAATGAACCCAACTTGAGTTTTACGCACACAATTTTTTTTTTTGAAACAAACCGACTTGAGCTTACCATCGGCCAACCGCCCGTCCAATTCATTGATATGGGTCACCAGTTTCGTCCGGTCTTGAACTCGTGAGGCGAGCGGCCCCAACTCTAGGCAAGTGTTACGCAGAAAGTATAAACACACCCCTTTGTAAGACTTTTCTTAATCACCGAGCCTCTCCCTGACGAGGTAGCGTTTCAACACAATTTAAGTAGATATAATCTTCAAACATCAAGCATTCTTAAATTAAACAAGTCGAGCACAAGTTTCGGCTAACTTCGACTCATTTACACCGTCTTTGACCAACTAAACAACACTAATTTTCATAAATAGAAACATAATCCTCTAGTCATTTGACTTTCAAAGAAACATGTAATTTTTTTTCTTAAATGGGCCGTATGGCATCTCCTAATCACCTATGGGTTGTTTTCAATTATCAAGTACATATGGGGTTGTCACCAATTCAAATAGTGACACCTTTTCATTCTCTAGACTTGTTTTTAGGCTTGTCAGTAAACTATCTAAGTTGTCGCCATTTGAATTGGCGACAACTTTTGCGATTTGTGTTGTCAAATCAAGCACGAATTAGAGCATGCAAAGAGTCTTGAATTCAAGGTTATCTCCATTTGAACTGGCGATACCTTTTTAAAATTTGTGGCTACGGTTAAAGATGGGAGAGGCTTGCCTCTAAATCTTGATAATTAAGGATGTCACCAATTGTAATGGTGACACCTTTTTGAAATTTGTGGATATGGTTTATGCTGTACAAGACAAGTTTACTGACTTAAAGTTGTCGCAAATTCAAACGACGACAACTTACACAATTTATTGACCAGCCTAAAAAAAGTCTAGATAATGAAAAATTGTCACCATTTGAATCGACAACCCTTAGGTGAATAGGAGATCCGCATTTATGGAAAAAAAAACATGTAAACAATGTGATTATAAAGCTTTACATAAATAGAATCATAAAATGCCGCAAAAACACGTGAACTTGTCTTTTTGAATGGCATGATCTTCTAGATCTTATCAGATGCTCGATTCCGTCTTCTTTTCTTTTCTCATACGATTCAAAAAGGCAAAATTACAGATCTTGACATCATAGACTATGCGTCCTGCAATTAATGAGTACGAATCAAGCAAGATGATGAAGAAAGATCTTTTCTTTTGATCACTAATTATATAAAACTTAGGCCACTATGAGTCAACCACCGTGGCCTTTTAATTTTGACTGTTCAAAATACAAAAAACCTACTCAAACCTTCTCAGTTTCAAATCTCAGCCGTCCTAAATCCAAAAAAATGGTCACAAATTGACTACAACGCTTGGAATTGCCTTAAATTACAACTTGGACCGTTAAACCGTTTAAAAACTCGTTTACCGACACGAAAACACTCCCACTACTAATTCAAAGGCAATTTATCAACCATATCTTCTTAACATAGTTATTTAACTCATTCAAGTTTTCACATAATTCAAATTGATGCCTTAGTACGTTAGTTAGTACCTATACGTATTCGTTCGCCTTTTAAACCGTAGTTTGACTCCGTACCGTCCACAACCAACAAATACATCCTTTATGACACTAAATTATGTTTTAAATGACTAATACATCCATTTCATTAAATAAAACGACTTTTATTTACAAAACTTTTCTTAATTAAACTTCAAATTGCGAAAACCGAACGTTTTATGCACTGATGCACCACTTGTATACTTAACGGACCTAGTTGTCCATTCCTAAACCATAATTTTGAAATTTTGGGTGGTAAGGGGTGGATGGAGTCTGCATTAGGGTTAGAAACCCTTGGCTTCTACTCCAAGTTCCTTCCTAATATGCAACCTTTCAATCTCTAGTATAAATAGGAGGTGTAGGGTGCCTTATTCTTTGCTATTTACCCTCAAACCACTTCCAATACCCTCATTCCCTCCTTAGTTTCGAAATCCCTTCCCTAATCCTTGAAGAATTCATGAACCACAAGAGCAAGAAAAGCATACAAGGTTTGAGGACCATTTCAAGTAAGTAACATCATCCTTTTCGATTCGGTTTCTTTCGTTCTTTGATTTTATCTTCTCTACACCTCCGATCCTTTTTCTTTCTTTCATGATCTTATGATCAGTAAAGACCAGCCTCTGAAACCTTAAACTTTCATGATCTAACTTCGTTTTAATCAAAACGTCTCTTAAAAACCCTAAAAAGTTGCACAAGTGCAAGTCTGAATTCTGGACAAAATACTTGTGTCAAATTGTGATGACCATATCTCGGTCATCCTTAATCCAAAAAGGTCTGTTTTTAAACAAAAATCTAAGTTCAAAGAGTCTTTTTTTCATAAAATCTAAACTCGTAATTTTTCGACAAGTTTAAGGCTTTCAAAAGTATTTTTTTTAGAGGTAAAGGTCAATTCTAACTTTTTGACAGAATATTTGTCATTACTTTCCGGGACCATATCTCTCAATCTACAAATCCAATTGTGTTCAGTATTTTTGTAGATAAAAGTTATTGACATTGTAACTTTTTTGTAATTCTTCCTAAAATGACAAATCAAGACAAAAAGGTTTATTCTAGACCTCTGATCTTGTGCCACAATTTTGGGATATTTAATCCCAAATTAAAAAGATTTATTAACAAACGTTGTTCATTATAACCTAAATTAAAGATCGGGAGAATCTTAGAATTTTTGGAAATTATTTATTATTTTAAAATATGCCTAAAGTTCAACAACACAATCTGTCCAAATCTGAATTTTACAAAACTAATCCTAATCTTCTAACATTTGAGCATCCTTAATTCTTTGATTTTATTTTCTTAAAAACATTTTATTCTTGATCTAAGGTGTTGCATGCATTAGAACCCTATCCAAACCTATGATGTACGTATATGACAAATGAACGGTTCTGGCTAGGAAAGACGCTGTAATCTAAACGAGTCATTTGCGACCGACCCCACTTTCCTGGGAATCTTTTCATCGGATGTACCACTCTAGGTGGATTATCATGTTTTATTATGCAACCACCTATCCTCCTTCGTTGTTCTCATTCAAACTTTCTCTTCGCGTAAAGATAATTCGTTAAACTTATTCAATTCTTAAATTCTACAGAGCACGTTCACTAAGGTTGATACACCCAGCTCCTCTCTAATCATCAAGTTGAGATTCATAACCCCTTTTCTTTTAATATTTTGGGGTGAAACATGTAACAAGTAATTACAAAAGCCGTTTTTAGAACATACAATTCAAACAATTGGCAAAAAGGTTTTCATACTCGACGTTAAAACATTATTTAACTATGGACAACATGACTGCATAAACACTTTAAGGCCCTCTTTTTCAAACACATACACAATCATCAACTAGTTACAAGCCGACGATAGTACAATTATAGCGCTATAGGTGTGATAAACCTACCCATCTTCCCAATTAGGGGTTTGGGTGATTGAAATCCGACACATATGTTTAGGTTAACCCGTGGGGGGTTGAACCGGAGAGGGCATGTCATTAGATTTGGTTTGTGGCTTCATGTTGTGACGTTTTACTAATGTGAGTATGTGAAGTATTGTCACACCCCCAATTTCAACTAACGGAGTTTTACCGTTTGGGAAGTGATAAACCAGTATTTCAGTCATTAGTTACATTGAACGACACTATATGGGACTAAAATAAAAATATCATAAACGATCAAAGTAAATGCGGAAGCGTATAAAGAAAGTAAATGCGCAAAACAAACGCGCCCCAAAAAGTCCAGTCCAAACAAAATAATAAAACACAATTCAATGGTAGGACTCCATGCATGTCCTATATGTGCACCTCTGTCTTATCTTAGCGACCTTAGAAAACATGTAAGAAAAGATGTCAACACGAGGTTGGTGAGTTCACAGGTTTCAATACATAAATAATTGTTTACCAGATTTATTGTACAATCAATATATATATCAACAGGTAGCTAACCCATGTTCATGTTTGCTATTACACTCGCAACCGTAAACTGACTGTTTGAATGCCTCCCACCAGGCCTATCAACCATGGTGCACGTTTAGGTCAATATTGCACCCGTTCGATATCCAATCGAGTTAGCGCGACTAAAGCGGGTAAGGTTTGTCAAACCCAGAAGTACTACCCAACATACCTCGCTATTCTCACATTTAAATGGTTCGATGTGAGGACTTTCATGATAGAGTTTACGCATAGTTATAACAAGTGATACATAATGAAGTACAAAAATCAAAAAGAGTTTGCGTCATGTTTTCTCCCCCAGTTTAAAAGCAGTAAAAGGGGACGTGAAAACTCACCTGATTGCGTAGGTAGTAATCACACAAGTACGAGATTGAAATATCAAGCGTTAGCCCGACACGGCTCACGAATGCCCTAGAATTACAACATAATTATTAGGACTAAAAATGAGAATTGTGACGACAACACGGAACGAGGAACGTCCTAAAGGAAAACGCTCTAAAGATTAACAAGTAGACGAACGTGTCCAAGAGAATACAGGATTCTTAAATTATTCAATTAAGAAAAACTACGATTTGTGACGAGTGACAAATAATAATAATATAAAAATATATATATCGTTTTTAATTGAGTTCGAGGATTGGAAATAATATATTATTTTATAACGAGCTTTAAATAACGAATACGAGTTAAAAGACTAAACCCGAGTCTACGGGTGGTTTTCCGGTTTTAAAACATATTAATATAATATAATAATTATTGTTTTGAAAATATAAATATTAATTAAAACATTATGACAAAAGGTTTACACACACACGACCGCGCCTAAGACAAGGCACAATCGCGTTAAGGTCACGGGCGCGACCGTGCTAGTCAGGGGCGCGACCGTGTTGATCAAACAGAAGACACAACAAAGCTGATCACTAGGCACGACCGTGTCTGAGCCAGGCACGACCGTGTCTAGGGTTCTGAGGCATGACCAGGTCTAGCCAAGAGGCACGACCGGGTCAGAGTGTGAGGCACGACCGTGTCTCCTGGATTTACAGTCACAGAGTTTAACAGAATAACCCAATAATTCCAAATCCGTTTGGTTTCGATCACGATTGACCAAAAGGATATGGGGATTCTGTTATTTAGGATAATTAGAACCTGGGTATGATTTTAATTGCAAAACCATTGCGTTTTAAATCGTTAATTCTCAGTTTCAAGATCCGAAACCCTAAGTATGAACGTGGAATCAATTTGATAAATTGGATGTTAAAACTCAATGGAATCATGGGGCTTTTACTGATTTGAACCTTGCGAAAACGAGGGTGTGGATTAATTTGATGAAGGTGATGATTAGGATCAAAAACCCCAAATTGCTTTTATGAACAAACCCTAGATTCGGATCTTGACAAAATCGATGATATACAAATAAATTAACACAGGGCTTATGATCTAGAGACTGAAACGAAACTATAGGAACAAACAATTACCAGAAAGGTTTACGAATTGAAGGTGCTCGAGTAGAACCTAGTCGTGGCTCCGATGGGATGATCCTCCGGCGTCTCCGACTGCTTTTCCGGCCAAACTGAAATGTACAAAAGCTTCACAGAGGTTCGTACAAGATGTGTGTGCAGATTATTTGCGTAATGATGCTCCCAACTGATCGAATTTGCGAGATATGAGAGATGAGTCGACGGTTTCAAGTTAAAGACAACGATGGGGTTGAATTCGGCCATTACGAGTGTTAAAGTGCCGAATAATGGCTCAGTAATGATCCGTGTTTAGAGATTTTACGTTACAACTTGATATTCAAACGGATTTGCGTTTAAAGGCTGCGTTTACGTTTCAACTGGGCAAAAGGCGCGATCGTGCCAAAACATGGCACGACCGTGCCTACTAGGGTTTCTGGTTATTTACAAAACCAACCCTTGCAACTTCAGCTTTGACAGAGTTGATCCCTTGGTTTTAGAATTGAGTTAACTTGGTTAGGATTTAACAGAATATTTAACGGAATTACTAACGGGGTTAACTTGAAAAGTCGGATTGTCACAAGTATTGCCATGAATTGTACGCATATTTTACTATGTTTATTTTAAACCTATGCATCTCAATAACTATGTTTAGTTGACCCGTTTTATTACACGTTTTAGGAAATACCACGTAACGATAGAATTTGGATTTGCACACATAGGATGGCCTAGTTATCAATTGAAGACTTATGATTTATCTTTGGTTATTTTGAGACACATGTAATCAATTTAATGTTTTCTTTATTGACTTGTGTTCTCTTATTCAATTTATTCGCACTCCCGTGTTTCCGTCGCTAGCGGTGGTGTGACAAAATCGATTAGAAGCAAATCTGGATGTTGGAATCGATCGTAAACGGGAATCAGAAGGTTAAGGTTGGTATCGATGGAATTAAAATAGTCGTATTTCTTGTAAGGTTAAAAGGCTAATTTTATAAAAGAAAGGGATATACGTAATTTAAGTTTTTGGTTGGGTATATATGTAATTAGGATTGAAAATAAAGGGTTATATGTAATTTTGAAAACAAAGGCTAATTTTAGTATTACAAATTTTAACATCCCCGGAATTTATTGAACAACGTTTTTGATTTTGACCATAACACTAAGAAACCGGCCGTAAAACTCGAAGCTTATTTACTAGTTTTACAATATAGGTAGAATTACATATATGTACCTATTTTCAACCCTAATTACATATATACTCAACCCAAAACTGAAATTACATATATCCCGTCTTTTATAAAATTAGTCTTTTCACCTTACAAGAAATACGACTAATCTTATTCTATTGATCCCAACCCTAATCTTCTTATTCCCGCTTCCGATCGTTTCCAACATCCAACGTCGTTTCCGATCGATTCCATCATCTAGTTGAGTATATTTGTAATTATGAAGGGATATACGTAAATAAAATTTTAAGTTGGATATATATATGTAATTAAAGAAGTTTTTAGAGAGAGATGTATTTGCGCATTAATATAACAAGGATAAACGCGCGCATGCTGAAATAATATCTTATTTAAGTGGAGGCTACATATAAAGTTGGCAATAGTTTATGATATATTTCAGTAATTTGATTACTTAGCACATGATAAAGATTTTAATGCCGTTGACTAAATATTTTACTTCACAAACAAGAAACTTTCTTTGTATTATTTATTCTTTTAACAACCATATTAGCAAAGTAATTAAAAGTTAATTAATTAAGAAATGGAGAATTCGATGATGTTATTGACTGTAATCTTCATGTTCATTCTAAGATCTGTCCATTGTCAATGCTCAAATGCGAGCACGAGCTTCCGCACGAACCTTAGAACCCTTTTGGATTTGCTTACCAGGCCGAATGTGTAGATCATACGCCCATAACAGAACTGGATGGGAGATTGTTGGGATCGGTTGTAGTATGTAGTGTGGTATTCTAGTTACATTTCAAAAGCTATCACACCTTCAAATAGTGAACTTCCACCTAATGTTATTTCATGTATGTTATTTTTAGTGTGTTTGGTTTAAATGAAAGATATTTGGTGAACATGACGTGATAGGGATGGCAAAAGAACTTGAACCCCTCGGAAATTACGAAACTGAAATGGGGTTAGTTTTAAAAAGGGAAAAATCCTTAAAATGTCCCTTATTACTTTTCTTGTCCCTCAATTTGTTCCGTTGACTTATTTTTTTTTCCGAGAATGTCCCTTCAACACCGTTGTCCGACGGTGTTTGAAAAAAATACGACGGCATTTGGTGTTTGAAAATTCCGACAGTGTTATACCATCTTCTGACGGTGTTTGAAAAAAATGCAACGGTGTTTGAAAAAATCCGATGGTGTTTGAAAAAAAAATTACCTTAGCAATTTTGTAAAAAATATAATAAAATTATTTTTTTTTGAAAAAAAATTAATGATTTTATATAATTACAATAAGATTCTACCTCAACAATTATGTAACAAAAATAAACGGATCCATCGGTGTTTATAAACATATCAACAATTTGTCACGTGGCGGGTTTTGTTTGGCTAAGAACCGCGTCGGACGACCATGTTATACCGTCGGTTCCGACGGTATATGATGGGATATTTTCGGAAGGAATTAATCAAAGAGACATATTGAGGACAAGAAAAGTAATACAAACATTTTGGGGATTTTCTCTTTTAAAATTGTTTACGGGTTTGGGACGGGCATGCTATTATTGATACACGCCCGAATAACTGGATCCGTTTACCCTTATCCAAAACGAATACATTAATATAGTATATGGTATTAAAAAATATAATAAATAGTATGTTGAAGTTAATATCTTTTTCTATTAAAATTACAGAATTATAAGAAATGTAGTCGAGGATTTGATACTTATAGTCGGTTTTGAGGTAAGTTTAAGATAAAGTTTCGGGTATCTCAACAGTTGACTTTTAACCACATAAGGCGACAAACGGATATA
Organism: Smallanthus sonchifolius; assembly: GCA_023525975.1. NCBI lineage: Eukaryota > Viridiplantae > Streptophyta > Magnoliopsida > Asterales > Asteraceae > Smallanthus > Smallanthus sonchifolius. The sequence continues at coordinate 3,673,190 of CM042042.1, forward strand.
CCGACAAACCTGATGGGTAATGAGTAATGAGTAACCGACCTGTGTGGGACATGGTCTTATAATTAGATTTTTTTGAACGATGAACACACACGCCTAAAATCTACTTCTAAAATGCACCAATTGCCCGCTTTGTGGGACTTGAATCCACATCCCACTGATGCGGATATACACCAGGTGCCACTAGGCCATCGTCGGTTTTATAATTTCATATAGGATTGGGATTACCAATACCCGACCCATTACCATCTCTAGGTGCATATGCATTTCTGAATATGGTGTCATATGTTATGAGACGACATTCTCCATTTCTTAATTTAGTAATTCTTTTCAATGAATTTCAGAATACTTATTTTTTTAATTTCCTATCTTTTGGATGCCACAATCAGGAGGTCAAAGATGCCATGGAGGAAATGGAATCACCACCATCATCAGCATGGCCATCAGTGTTACTTTTACAGTACTTTTAGGGACTAAAATTTTCCAGTTTGCATGAATCTAATAACCAAAAGTGAGATGTTAGGGTTTCAAGTTGGTCATTTTATTTGTATGCTTGTTTGCTTATTGACATTCATAATATTATACCTCCAAATAGGTGAAATAATTATGTCTCTAAATAGACCATTTTCAGTTTTATGTTTCCTAAGAAAACATACTATATATGATTTTATGTCTTCCAACACATCACATTTAAGATTTAATTAATGTCTTTGAAGAGAGTATAAATTTTTGCAAACATAATTTTCTAAGAACTTTTCAATTGTTATGCTTTTAATCTTTAAATTGATGAATCATGAATTGATAATTGATTAAATATGTTAATTATTAGAACCAACTAATCATATTTTTTTCTTAATTCAAATAAATAGACCGAGTCTTATCCAATATAGATTAGAACTGATTGATTGACATACCAAGACAAGGTTTTTAATATGTGGGTCGTGTAGTTCGACTCGAAACAAGTAATTTTTTCGTACGGGTCAGGAAGGGTTGGGGTTACCAGGCAAACACTTGTTTGTCTATTTTTTTTAGTTTATAATTAACATAATTTATCTAGTAATGCAACTTAAAAGATGTAACCTGTGAAAGCACTATGTGTTGACATGTATCATTTCTAAAAAAATCACACTACAACCCAAATTGACTCATTTAAAAAAAAAATTACAGTAAAACCCAAATCAAACCATTTCTTAAAAAAATAAAACCCAAATCGAACCATTTCTAAAAAAGAAAACCCAAATCAAACCATTTTAAATAAATTAAAAAATTATCACATCTACTATAAGAAACATAAATCTTTTGAATTTACCAAATTCAACTACAAGAGAATTAGAAGCTATAGATGCACTATTAAAAATAAAAAAGTTGACAACAATGAGTTTGGTGTATATTATTAACCATCTACTGAGATCTCCAATACTTGCCCATTTCGAACCCATTTTTGCAGTTGCGATAGTCTTGTAAAGCCTGTTCAATATCGGCTTTTGTGTTCATCACAAAAGGCCCATACTGGACCACTGGCTCGTTAATGGGCTGCCCTCCAATCAACACAAATCTCAGCGGTTTCGACCCGTTATTCCATACACTTAGACCATCCCCATGGCTCAACACCAAAACATGATGAGCAGATATTGGTGATGAATCCATGGACCCGAACACCCCTTCTCCCTCTAGCACATACACAAATGAGTTCCAAGATTCTGGGACGGGTTGGTGAATCTGGGCTCCCGGGCTAAGAGTGAAATCAAGAAACATTGTGGGAGTTCGAGTGTAGACCGAGGATTTGACCCCCATCGACTCCCCAGCAATGATATTGGCTTTGACTCCATCTTTCTCAGCCTTTTTGATGTCCTCACTTAACAATTCTTGGTATTTTGGTTCAACCCTGCATTTAAAAAACATTTTGTTATTAAAATTTTGTATATTTATGGATTTTTGCTGTTAAATGATATAAAAATTGTTCTCACATTTTGTCTTTGGAGGAAAGATTGACCCAGAGTTGCAATCCCTTTTGGGCTCCTGGGCCTGCAGGCATCTCTGAATGAATGATTCCTCTTCCTGCTGTCATCCACTGGACCCAAAATATACACATTAGTTAAAAAAAAAAGAAAAAAAATGATTTTTTTAATAGTGTTTATGGGTCAACCCGATCCGATTTTGACCCAAATTGATTGTAGCCCATTACCCATTTTTGGGCAAAATGAATAAACTTTGAACAACTACCTGAACATCACCGGCTCTGATAGTACCCTTATGCCCGGCAAAATCTTGATGTGTAACAGCTCCCTGAAAGAATATAAATAATTCATGTAAATAACTTTAGAAAAACACAAAATGTAACAAAAGATATATAAAACTAGTTGATTAAAAATGGGTACCTCTAGCATGTATGTAACAGTCTCAAATCCTGCATAAAATATAAACATACTTGGTTTTAAACTTGTAATAAACATACAATATAAAGGAGTTTTTGTAAACCAAATTGGGAATTATTGATCTATAATCATGATTACAAAAGAAAATAAATTAGACTTAAAAACATACCAACATAGTAATGCCCATACCAAACCCACCCGACCCTGACCCGACCCATATAGAATCAAAGTAATGAATTAAAGGCAAAGAGGAAAATGGTGATACCTCTATGTGGATGGTCCGGGAATCCAGCTGGTGGAGAAACTGAACAACCAAATTTAAAATGTTAATTACCAACCTTATTTATCAAAGGAGTATGTTGACCAAAAAGAATTGCAAGGGTGTAATTTTGATAAAAACCAATAAAAAATTTGCATTTACATTTACATAGTGTTCTCAGAACCGAACCGGAACCACTTATGTAGTCGTCCGGTTGACTACTCTAAACCGCCCTACTAATTCTAGCAGGGACAGGTTGAACCGGCAAACCAGATTAGTGGTTGGACAAGAATTGCTGATTTTTTTTCTTTCCAAAATTTTACTATGATTCATTTGATAATAAAGATTCCAGTTAATTCAGTTAAAAAATTCGGTTAGTAGACTAAAATGCTTTTTTATTTAACATAATTATCTAACGGAGTTAGTGGGTTTGACTTGTAAAATAGAAGACAAACAAATCATTTCAAAAAAATTATAAAAATACCATAAAAAAAAAGTTAATATTCAACTTTTTCAAAAAAAAGGTACTTGTAAAATCATCGTAACAGAATCTTTGAAAAAAGAAAGTACCAGAAAATTCATCCAACATAAGGAACGGATCCAGAGACTTCAATTCCGGCCTGCAAAACAAACCCTAAATCAGAAACCGGAATAATGCCAGAACACCGTCACAATAAAACAAAGTCAACGATCACCTTCCGATGCTTCTCCGAACGACGGCACCATCTCCTTCACTCTGGCTCTTCGCCAACACCTTTTTGGCCACCAATCTCGGTGCACTGAATCCAACAGCCTCCGACGTGGTTGTCATGACGAATTTGCCGGAAAACACCGCGAATTGTGGTTTTATATGATTTATAATAGCAGATCTCAACAATCTCATGTATTTTTGTTTTCAGGCCTATATTTGGAGATTGATATGGTGGTGTTATATATAGTGTGTGGGATGTGTGTTTAGTTCGTGTGGCGTGATGGCGGGTGGTGGTGTCGTGGAGGAATTAGGTGTCTGCCAACTGTGACCATCATGTTGATTCTTGATCCTTTTCACATTTAAGTTTTAACGACTAACCAAGCCCCCTGTATGATGATTACGTCACCATGATGCATACATATCGTAAGCGAAGTTACCTTTTTAATCCTCTTGTCAATTTATTTATTTATTTATTTTTTGTTCAACATAAATAGCATTTAAATTTTAATGTACATATTTTGATATCTTTAAGGTTGCGAGTCGTGACTCGTATTTTAAGAATGGAAATCATTAAACTATACATTTAGACTAACAAAATTATCTACTTAGAAGTTCACTTTTGGCCTATTAATTTCTATACATTCACTCATAATCTTCGGCTAAGTCTAGATTTTTAGCCGGAGCTAAAATCTGGGTAAAAAACAAGTTGCAGCCAATGATTTGCGTCACGTGTAAAAATGTGGGTTAATCCTTAAAAAGTTGAGGCTTAGCCCGCGTATTTAGCCCTTTAAAGGCTTAGCCGGTGCTTTTAAAGTCTTAACCCGCGGTTGTATACATGACACGTTCAGAGTGGTTGGAAGTTAGACACACGTATTTTTTTCATGGAAGGATAATTTACATTGGGGCATCAACAAAGAAAAAAAAACAAACACTTTGAAAAAAAATCAAATTATATATACTAAAGGAGGGTAAACTTAAAACTTGTAAAACTTGAAACTTATAAAACTTAAGGGGGTCAAAGTTAATGTTTAAAAAATGGAGGGATTGATTTTGTCAATTTACAAACTTAAGTGTTAGATTTGGTCGGTGGATAACTCCACCGACACTTAGGATTAAGTATTAGTATAATATTGATTGCATTTTTATTCAATTTTATTATTTATTTATTAAAGATTTAGTATTTTATTTATTTTGTATTTATATTTGTATGCATATTCAATTAGGATAACCCTTTATAAATAATCGTTCGAAATTTATCTAATAGAGATAAATTTAGTATTGTCCCCGTTGGGGACTACTTTTTTAATATTATATCTCATTTATGGTATTTTATATATTTTAATGAGTTGACATTAAGAAAAAAATGGTTGCTATTTCTTCTTACTCTTACGAGTTTGCGTCTTACACGCATACTTGAGGAGTTAAGAAAAAATGTTGTTTTTTTCTTAACTCGTTAAAATGTATACATATGAGATAGAATATTTAAAAAAGTGGGTTAGGATCCACCACCTTAGAGCACCAATTTACATCATATGCATACATTTATTTGTTTGTTTTAATTTTCAAATGGATCGTAAAGTCTGGATGTACGATACTGCACGTATGAGGTCAACATATATTAATGGAATTCAAATTTTTCATAAGGTTTCTGAAGCTAATCGAGTGAATGTTGGAGATCAAAAGATTTGGTGTCCTTGTATGAGTTGTAAAATTTTTTAAAGATTCAATAATGTCAAAGATATAGAGTTTTCATTTGATGAAACATAGTTTTATGGTTAGATACGCTTGGTGGTCAATGCATGGGGAACCATTTATTGATCATGGCATGTTGTTGATTAATTTAGGCAATGCTAGTAATGACAATTTAAATGATGTTTATGACGATTTAAATGACATGTTTAATGATTTAGAGACTAGTCTTGGTGATGATCAAGAAAAATTAAAACAACTATTTGATGATTCATAAAAACTGTTAAATACCGGTTGTGAGAAATTTTCGAAACTTAGTGTTGTGTTAAAGTTGTTCAATCTAAAGTCAAATTACGGATAAAGTGATAAAATTTTCACAAATATATTAGCGGTTTTGCATTACATGCTTCCGGAATATAAGAAGTTACCAGTTTCATTATACTAAGCTAAAAATTTGATGTGACTGATGGGATTGGAAGTTAAAGAATCTATGGATTTCTTAAAAGGTTATGTAAGAAAACGTAATCGACCTAAGGGTAGTATTGTTGAATAGTATACTTTCGAATATGTGACTGAGTCCTACACATGTAATGATATTATACCATTTATAATATATATTAGCTTTGTTTGATATAATTTACCATGTAATAATTCACAGGTTATTTGGATGGTGTCAAAAGTATTGGTGCTACTAAATCTCGTCACTCGAGTAGACTTGAATGGGGACAGAGGTGTTGGTATGAAATCATACATCCTAAATCACGATCTTTTAAAACTTGCACATTATGATGTCCTAAAACACATGACATGTATTGCTCCATACATTAATGAGCACATGGAAATATTATGGTCAACATATGGGGGTAAATGCAAAATGTGGTATTAAAAAGAAGCATAACGAAGAATTTCATATATGGATGAAAACTAAAGTAACGACAACTTATGGCCAAGAAAATGTTGATAAAACTGTGGAGAAGTTGGGTCGGGGTCCCGATATTAGAGTAACATCTTACCAAGGGTACGTCATTAACAGTTATATGTTTTACACCAAAGTGCATGATGCAAAAAAGTACAATACAAGATAGTGGAGTTACAGTGATAGCGTCAACGACCGAATTTGACCGGTAGAATCATGATACAAGGTTAATAATCGACAAAGAATCTTATTACAAGAAATTTGGGAATCGAGATATCACTCTTTCACTATACCTGTGTTCAAATGTAAGTGGGTGAATAACCATACAAGTGTTATAGTTTACAAATATCGTTTTAAACAAGTCGACCTTACAACAAATAGCTATGTATCTGACCCATTCATTATTGCAAAACAAGTCACACAAATGTTATTTGTAAATGAGTTGGAGCAAACCAATATATCACATCGTATTGCAAGGTGAACGGCGTATTGTTGGTGTTGATAATGTCAACGACGAGGAAGAATACAACCAATTTGACAACCTACCACAATTTTTTGTCTGTATTCAACCGGTGAATAACTGATGGCACCACTACACACTTACGATATGCCCATGACGAAGGGATATGTATATGTTAACACACCATGTTAAACTAAATTTTAAAAGGTTTTATATATATTTATATATATATATATATATATATATATATATATTCTTTCTATATTTAATTTTTAAATCATAGTCAATTTATTAATAGTAATTTTTTATACCGGTACATTAACATTGATTAATACATATTTTACACAAAGAAAGAAGTATTCATTTGTGATTCTTTAAAGGGCGAAAATACCGAAAAGAGTTATCTTCTTTTGCAAGTAATTCAAGATGCGTTTAGTGAAATAGATTTCAAATGGACAATGGTTGAAGTATGTTTTCTACTTCTTAGTTATATGATTTTCTTTAATCTCTAAATAATTAATTGTTAATTTATTGCAGGTTAAACAACAAAAAAGAATGATGGGAGTGTGGCTACATGGTGATAGAATATATGTTTAAATTTGTCTTTGGGCTTCAATAAACTTTTCCTGACCGGGTAAGTAATTCATATTTATTATATATTTTGTATGTCACACTAAATATATTATAAATCTAACCTTTTCTATATATTTTATTTTAGCTTTGGAATTCCAAATGTTATGCTACACAAAACGAGATCGACGGGTTACTTGCTCATCTATTGCTGGTGTTTTTTAAGAAGGTGTTTACAAATCGGACATAAATGTTTTATGTATTATTGTTTAGTTGTTTAGTTATTGTTTAGATGTTTAGTTGAATAGTTTTATAGATAATTTGATCGATGGTTTTAGGATTGCATGATGTAATTTGGAATTTGGTTTCTGCAATTTTTTTTTATATATTTTGGAATTTGGTTTCTGGAATCGGCCAGGCCTCCAATTGGTTTATTCAATTTCGATTATTTATTTATTAAGTTTCTGCAATTTGAATTTGGTTTCTACAATTTGAATTTTGCACCTGAAAATATGGAAAATTGCAATTGGTTTTTCTGCAATTTAAATAGAAGAACCGCGCTTAAAGATAATATAAAGAGACCGCCCTTAAAGCCCCTTAGAATTGGATGGACCGCCCTTAAAAATGAAGAAACCGCCCCAAAAGAAATTTTGTAATATTTTGATGCGATGTGTTTTGAGGCGGTTAACAACCGCCTTTAAAGCTAAAATCACTGCATCAAAAGTCATCTTTCTGTACTAGTGCAGGTGTCTGTTCCCAAGAATTACGCGCCGGCTAAACCAAGAATGCTTACCTGAAGTTGTGATTGAATGTCATGTTTTCGTAGGCTAAAAGTCAGACCATTTTCATAAAATTGGTGGTCAAAATGTTTATTTAGCTAATTTAATATTTTATGTTTTATGTCTTTTCTCATAACTTTTAAAAAAATAACAACAGCCGCACACTCTGTTTTTGTGAAAAAAATTAACGAACAAAAGTTATTAAAGAAAAATGAAATTATTAGAAAATTAAACGGGTTCAAAACGTATATTATTTGTATTACAAGGGGTCTAAAAAAAGTTAAAGCATGACTTGGTTGCATTTCAGCGGAGGTGCTACTCTTCAAGTACGCATTCCTTTTTGTTGAACCCGCACTTCGCGGCATGTGTCGTGCCAATCGCTAATAAAATATAAATGAAAAGCTAATAATAAGTTCGGTTCATCACAATATCTCAACGATTACGGCACTCGCTATAACGGAAAAAAGTCAATTATGAATATCACTCTATTTTCAAAAAAAATATATTGGAATGTCGAAAAAAACAATTAAAAAAAGCCATCCGCTCTGTTTAAAAAAAAAAGATTAACAAATGAAAGTTATTAAAGAAAAATAAAATTAATAGAAAATTAAACGGGTTAAAAGAGGATATTATATATAATATAAAATGTGAAAATAAAAATATATATAAGTGGCATAACTTGATTGGAATAAATTAGGGGTGACAATCTTGACTCATTTTTTTAAAGAATTGGTTGATTTGTGTAAAAAATCAATTGTATATGGGTTAATTTGAGTCATATTAGATTAGTCAACGGGTTAATTTGGGTCACCTCGGATTAGTTGGCGGGTCAATTTGGATCACCTCAAATTAGTCAATGGGTCAAAATGTATTATAAAACTTGTTAACTTAAAAATAATGCAAATGGGATAGCCACCCCACCAACGTCACGCCACCCACTCTACCGCCGCCTCGCCGCCACCATTCTCGCCGCCCACCAACGTCGGTGCTCCTCGCCACCCCTCCCCCGCTGCTGCCGCCTCCCGCTGCACTCCTCCCCCCACCGCTGCCCCCGCCACTAACACCACCCTTCCCACCACCACCACCCGATGTCCTGTTGCGTTCGACGCTTTGCCACCACCACCACCCGATGTCAAACTGCCACCCACCAATCACCGCCACCCACACACCGCCAACCACCTACCACCGCCTGTCGCGGCGACCTACCTCACCCCGACCCCACCCCACCAAACCCTACCCAAACCACCCCACCCACCCCTACCCACCCCCATCCCCACCCTTACCCACCACGCCGCCATCGCCAGATCGTCGCCACCCACCCCAACCCTACCCAACCCCCACGTACACCCCACCTTACCCCATCCACCCCCACCCCCACCTACCACACCCCACCACGTCGCCATTACCCGATCACCGACACCACCGTCGCCACCCACCCTACCCTCACCCTACCACCACCCACCCCCACCCTACCCCACCCACCCCAACCCTACCCCACCCCCACCCACCACACCTCATCACGCCGCCATCGCCCGATCGCCGCCACCACCGTCGCCACCCACCCCACCCACCCCCACCTCACCCACCACCACCCCACCCACCCCTTCCTCGGGCGGTGGCGGCGTGGTGGGGTGTGATGGGTGGGGGTGGGTGTGGTGGGGGTGGGTGGGTTGGGTAGGGGTGGAGTGGAGTGGGTGGCGACGGTGGTGGCGGCGGTCGGGCGATGTTGGCGTGTTGGGTAGGGGTGGGGTGGGGTTGGGTGCCGGCGGTAGTGGCGGCGATCGGGTGGTGTCGGCGTGGTGGGGTGTGACGGGTGGGAGTGGGGTGGGGTGGGTGGCGGCGGTGGTGGCGAAGTCATTTGGACTACAACCCAATTGATAGTTTTTTTTTTAAAACGACCCGTTTTGACCCGGACTAATTTTGCTCCAAACCCGTTTTGACCTGAAGTCATTTTGCTCCTAACACATATTAACCCGAACCCATTCTGACCTGAACCCGTTATAACCCGTGATCCGGACCTTACCGACCCGCCCAGTTTACCAGGCCTAGAATAAATGAATAATCATTGTTCACAAAAGCATTCCTCTAATCTATATTGTATTTGTTTTACTTCATATTATATTAGTTGTTGATGTGATTAATATTATAAAGAATGGTATGAAATCTTTACATGTTACAAAATCAGAACAGGCATCTAAGTTAGATGAGGCGACAAACTGTCAAAGGGGCAAAATCATGCGGGTTAGGTAAGGGTCGGGTCGGTTACGATTACTGCCAAAATAGATTACAGATAACTACTATTTTTTAAATTAGTAAATTGGAAAAAATAGTAAAATAGACATTTTGATGAAATCGTTTTACTAAAACAGATGTTGACTTTCAGCCTGAAAATACTTGAACATTGTCTTACATCCGCCGGTTAAACTTGCACCTTTAGCTGGCGCTGAAATCAAGAAAAACTCCGGTTCCAATTTATCATATCACGACACGTGGCCAATATCTAGGCTAAGTAGTCGCCACTTTTGGCCTGCTAATGCCACGTGACACCCTTCGGCTATTTTCGCCAGCCCCTCGAGGCTTAGCCGGCGTTCTTTTATACGTCTTATACATTGTAGCCGGCTTCATTTAGTTGGCTGCACTTAGCCTGCGGCTTAACCTACTATTGAGTATGGCTGGCTAAGGCAGTTGTTCTTAGCCCGCACCACCTTTTTATATTTGTTAAAATATAGGTTTTTTTCAATTTTTTTCCTTAACTTTCTCTGCAATTTGCTCTCTCTCTCTCTCTCTCTCGAATTTGTTTTCAAAATTTTGAATTTTGTTTTTGAAAATGTATGTGAACATTATAATATTTAGCGGTGACAAATTATATTTTGTTAACGGGATACGTTCCTTTTGATTGTGTAAGACGTGGTATAACCTTACTTACCAATATTACTTACTTTGATTTAATATCTTTGTTTTCTGAACAGTGTGGTCTTAAGAATATTACAAGATTATCGTATAAAATGTCTACGTTTGTTGATCCGATTGATATATACGATGACATGGATATTTCTTTTTTAAGAAGTTGTTGTATGAAGTACGTTTGAAATATATAAGTTGTATGTTATCCAAGAAGAGAGTGTTGGTTATTCGAACCAAAAACCTGTTTCTATTGGTTCGTCTAGCCGGATACCTGTTTCAGTTGCCTCGAGCAGGTTCATCTTTACCTAGCCCTAAACCTAAAAAAAGTGAACATCTTTCTTTTGATTTAAATTTCCCCCCATATAATTCTGAGTTACATCAGTGTTTAGCCCAACATCAGATTCAGCCCAAGAGCAGTTTCAACCCAAGGTTATATCAGCCCAGCTCATTCTCATTTGCCAAATAAACAAAAAACACAAAAGAAAGATTAATTTTTTCAGAGAAAAATATTATATTATAAGATGGAATTGATCCTTTCAACATTTTCCTACTAATGAACGGGTTGATTTGGGATGTGTTTATCACAAATGGGTAAGAATAAAATATAGCTAATTAAATCTTCTAAACGGTTATATCCAAAGACTTTGATTATTATAGTAATAATATTGCTTTGGAACATGGTTCTTTGTGGTTAAACATGTGTTCAATTTTTCCAGCTTGTAGGAACAAATCACTGCACTTTCAATTCTACAAAGAAGTTTCCGTTGGAAATCATGCCTAAAATACGAACACAAAATTTTATCTCAATCAAGATCGACTCTTTTATTAATATTAAAAAAACTAAAATCACACTTTACAATTACCATAAAGCCTTTATTTATACTAAAACTAAACTAATCCTAACCAAACTCAATAACTATTAAATAATCAATAAAATAAACAAATTCACTCTTAGCATAATACGAACTCAACAAAACAATTAATAGAACCATTCTCCGTTTATATATCATGGGCAGTCAACCCATACAAGAAGCTAGCCCGGCCCGGTTATTTCCTTTTTCCTGTCCCTAACGGGACATCTGGTGGTAAAGTGGGTATGCTATCCAACATAAGTTTTAACCATACTTAAGCAGATTTCAAAGTGGGAAGCCCCGGTGAACTTCTTGACCGACCCATTAGATGGGAGATCAACCCTTCGGCCCGCTGACATTCTTGTTTTTGGATGGGAAGGAGGGAAACACGCATGTGTTGATTTGACAGGTGTGTCCCCCCTAGTTGGGATAAGGGACCATGGGTTTAAGGCGGGTCAGGCAATAAACAAGGCAGAGGCGGGTAAAGTAGTTAAGCACGAAAAAGCTTGCCTCGTGAATCAGCACGTGTTCGTACCGTTTGCCTTTGACACCTTTGGCGCTCTCGCCCCTGAAGCGGTGCGGTTCCTTAAGCGGGTTCAACGGGTGGTCAGCAGTAACACCGCATATATTTATGGGGGGAACGTTGTGTTTAGTAGAGTTGGATTTGCTATTCAGAAGGGGGTAGCGGCGCAGCTTGTTGCCCGTCTACCTGCCATTAGTTTGTAATTGTGACGGTCACCTTTGATTACAAATATAATCTAATGGAATTGAAAAAAAAAAAAAAAAAACTTTAAAACATTAGGTTTAGGTATTCTACAATCCAACATAATTAGTACTGTAAATAGTTACTAGTATCACTTTTTTTTAAATATTTAGTGAATCAGTGCCACTCAATTATAAAATAAGTAAATTACACATGAATTTTTTTTTAAACACTATATAACGCATAGAATATTTTTTTACTGGTATTATTATCTGTCTCTCCATTCAAACCATGTGAGTTGTTGACTTTGTTAATTATATTTTTCTATAATTAAACAAGTTACACGAGTTAGAAGATCGGTTTTAAAATGACCACTTGCACACATTTCATTTTCGAAATAATCACTTGCAGTAAATAATTTTTAAAGGGACAAAATGCATTTTAGTATCTGAATTTGGTTGGTCACGTGTAATATACTACTTCCAACTTGGCTGATAAAAGACTATCAAACATTCAAAACATTAAAATAATATTTATTAGTTAGTTAAAATTGTAGTTGAGTAACGATTATTCTAAACTAATTTAAATCATTTTCTCTATTTTAATTTCATCAGCTAACAAGGGTGTACTCTTTAACTCAATGACGAGTTGAGTTCAGGTTAGTTTAGTGTAAGACCCATTAGCTTAGTTTACAATACTAACGTATATCGTCTTACAAAATAAACCAGTTATCCGCTTTAAACTCTAAATAAAATAGTTAACTGCACGGATAGTTCCTGTGGTTTGTGAAAAGCAACAGGTATGGGCCGGGTCTTTTGTAACTTAGTGAAAAAACACATTTTCCACCCAAAACTCCAACATAACCAAATCTTTTGTATCCATAAAAGAGTTGACAAATTAACAGTTAAATATATCCCAGCATTTCATATTCACCAAACCAATTCTATGTTGCAATTTCATAATTATCTAGGAGCCGAGTCTAATCTGCTTAAAAGCTTCGTTACGGTTGAATTGAAGTCATACAATATTTTTATGATTCTTATTAATTTACATACATGCTTATATAATCGTCAATAATTACAAAACAAACTAGACCCAACTACTCCGTTTTTTAATTGCGGCGCTTGAAGTTGTACACCAGGACGGAATAGGTCAAAAGGGTACATTGAACCACAGTGATCATCAAAATTTATCTATTTTTATATACAAAAGTTGGAATTAAAAAAAACGCTCGAACCACTTAGTTGATGTGGTAAAAGAAGAGCACCTTATTATGACACCTCGACTAAGAAGTTCTAGTTTTACCACTGACACTCACTTGATCCTTCGATTAAAAAGTTCAAGTTCCGTCACTGAGTTTGTTTATCTAAAGTCTCTTGTGACATTTTAAAGAATCTAAGTTCTAGTTGTACTGCTTGTTAGGATTAAAGACGATCATACACGAAAACACGAACACGAGATTTATAGTGGTTCGGTCTAAACTGACCTACGTTCACTTTGCAACTAGGGTTTATATTATTTCTGTGCTCAAGGAATTACAAATACATATGATGTATATATAGAGATTAATCTAGGGTTAGTAACTTAATTTTCAAGTTAGGCCCAACCCGTGTAGAACCCATTAGGGCCGGCTGCCCCATATGAGACTCCACACCCAACAATCTCCCACTTTGAGGCTCGAACTGCGCTCCACTGTCTTTCATCTTCTTGTACCTCTTGTAATATTCCTTACCACTAGTTGCATCAGCCTTCTCATCAGTTAACCTGAAGGCACGTTGAAGCTGCCCCGAGCTTCAACTCATCAGTCACGACCGGTGACTCATTCTTTGTCCCTGCCTGCTCCCACTGTAACGAACCTGTTACTCTGCTGGCCTCTGAGACAACTTGAGAACTCACACTCTCCATCATAAAGCAAGTAATCCACTAAAGAGACTTTTCCAGTCGGAATGCTGGTCTTTTTAACCCATTGTAGCACTGGAGCTGTAACTGAAACACGACCTGTGCTCCCACTGTCACGATGCCCTCTACCTGGTTTAACCTTCCGAACTCGTTCATCCTGAATCTTCACTTTGACTCTAGGTTGCTCACTTGCAAAGCAAACCCTCTTCTGCCCACGAGATTCTGTGAACCGGACTTTGTTTTCTTTCTTAATCGGAATAACCTCTCCCTCAGACGGTATACTGACCATATAAAACGAACCCCTCTTTCTTCCTCGAGCCATGACAAGATTACCTTTAAGCACCTTCCACTGACCGTTCCCAAACTTAACATCGTGTCCTTGTTCATCCAACTGTCCGACAAAATTAACCTTTTCTTCAAACCTAGAATTACCCTGACATCCTTCAAAGTCCATGAACCGGCTGAAGTCTTCAAATCTATGTCACCCATGCCCGTAACCTCAAGAACATCATCGTTCGCCAGTCTTACCTTCCCAAAATCCCCTTCTTTCAAATTTTGCAATGCTTCATTGCTGTGGGTAGCATGGAATGAAGCACCAGAATCCATCACCCATGAATCTATAGCATCCTCTACGCAACAAACCAGTGCGTCATCTACTACAAGCTGATTCACCTCCTTTCTATCATCCTCTTTCTCAACACCTGGACATTGATTTATGAAGTGTCCTACTTCCTTACAGTTCCAACATATCACATCCTTACGAATCTTTGACTGACTCCTCCTCCTGCTCCCACTGCCCCGATCTTTCCCTCTACCTCTTCCGTCAGTAACCAACAAAGTATTTGATGATTCACCTGAAGTTCTGCGTCTGACATCTTCTCCCATAAGCAGATCCTGAATCCCATCAAATGTAAACTTAGTAGCGGAACTACTAATCGCTGTAACTGTTCCTGACCAACTATCAGGTAGTGAGGATAGCAACAAAAGGGCTTGAACTTCATCGTCGAATTTAATGTCAACTGACACTAAATGAGACAGAATTGTATTGAGGTTGTTAATGTGTGTTGTTACTGATCCACCCTCTCTCATCTTAGTATTCACCAGCTCACGGATCAAGAAAACCTTGGTTGCTGCAGACGGCTTCTCATACATGTTAGACAGTGCTTCAATCATCCCACACGTTGTGGTCTCCCTCAAAAGGTTGTAAGCAACATTCTTTGACAAAGAGAACGTTATCACTGCTCGGGCTTTGTTATCTAACTTATCCCAATCTGTTGGTAACATCTTTTCTGGTTTTTCCCCACTCAGCACTACATCCAAATCCTTCTAACATAATAGTGCTTCAATCTGCATCTTCCACCACCCAAACTCCTTTCCATCAAACTTCTCAATCGTAACCTTTCCGTCTTCTGCCATTGCGAACTGCAACAAACTGAAAAAACAACCCGAAAAATTGACCTCGTAGAACGTGCAGACTGCCCGAAAATCACAGCAGTGAAAAATGGACAGAAAACAGCAGCTGTTGACTTTTTCTGGTCAAACTCAACAGACTATTGACTCTTTCTGGTCAAACTCAGCAGACTGTTGACTTTTTATGGTCAAACTCAACAGGGGTACTGTAGATACGGCAACTGTAGCGACGGTACTGTTCCGGCAGCACTTTAGAGGCGGCGGTACTGTTCACGGCTGGAAAATACTGTTCACAGCCGAGAAACACTGTAACGGCGGCGCGGTACTGTTCACGGCGGGGTACTGTTGCGGCGGCGAGTACTGTAGCGGCGGAACCCTAATCTGGCGGCGGCAAACAGTAACGGTTCGTGTGATCTGATCTCGAGCCAAAGCTCTGATACCAGTTGTTAGGATTAAAGACGATCACACACGAAAAAACGAATGCGGGAAAAACACGAACACGAGATTTATAGTGGTTCGGTCTAAACTGACCTACGTCCACTTTGCAACTAGGGTTTATATTATTTCTGTGCTCAAGGAATTACAAATACATATGATGTATATATAGAGATTAATCTAGGGTTAGTAACTTAATTTCCAAGTTAGGCCCAACCCGTGTAGAGCCCATTAGGGCCGGCTGCCCCATATGAGACTCCACTCCCAACACTGCTCGTGTTCTATGTTGGTGAAATCTAAGTATAAACATACTTTTTACAACTTGGTCCTACCCGTGTTCTATGTTGCCATCAACTATTTGTTCTTTCAAATTGTTCATGATTTTTGAGCATATCGTTTTAAACTTGGCGTCACAATGTTAATGTCAGTAATTTAAATCAAGGAAGTTGCCAATGAAATTTGTCAAATGTTGATGAAAGTTCTAATTATACATGGTCTTATTATATAATGTTTTAAGTTGTATGACTATAGTTATTTGAATCATTGATCTTTTTTTATTATCGTTGATTACAGTGTCGGAAACGTATGATTCATTTGAAGAACAGAGGATTGACCTTCACAGGAACGATAATCAAATTCACAAACAAGTGAAATAACCAGGAAGAAAACTAAAAATTACCAACCAAGATCCAAAGTGTACGTGGCTGGATTTTTGAAAAGTTCTGAGACAAAAACGATGTTCAAAAATCTAAATCTAATTATTGTGCTTCGGTGTACAAAGTTGACTATAAATCTAAAGGTACAACTAATCATTTTGAAGATACACTAGTCGAACAGGAGCTGAAGACCGAGTGACCTACAGGGTTGGATGAAACACCTTGAGCCCAAGATGGAACCACCAAGCCTGCAAAACGAACAACGTCGTTAGCCTCGCCACAGGGAAGAGGGATTCCTTATGAATCTATGACCACCTTCCGGCGTGAGGATAAGTATTTGTATTATGGATAATCCGGTATTGAGTGAGAGTATTTGCTTGGGGAAGAGATGTTCATACCTGGAGGTTGTGCTCCTATTTACAGTCGGAGGAATGTACTGGGATGTCCCCATCAGGGTGACCTAGCGGGAATACTATTGCGTGATTGTCTCCATCAGGAATATCCTTGTGGTCTTTCAGGTGGCAACCGTTAGTGGTAACAATTTGTCCGACCTGGTGGGGATGTCCCCCTATGCATGACACTCCTGACATGGCGGCGTGGTTCCCCCCCCCCTTCGGTATGCGTAGGTGCTTTTGTCTCATGTGTACAATTGGTTTAGTTATCTTCCGCGTGGTCTAAAGCCTTGTAGGGGGTAACACTGAAGGCTTAGTTCTCCCGCATACGGTCTAAATCTCCGCGGGTACCCTACGTCTTTAGAAGGTGACAATGTAAAAACTGTTATTTATTGGGTTATACAATTTGACGTTTCTTTTTAGCTGATGCGATTTGTGGTTTTTTTTAACTGGTACAATCGATTTTATTCATATGATAAATTAATAGTGGTCGCAATATTCATTGTTTTGTATTCATAAAATCCATTTTACCACCCATTTTAGCAGACAATATCTCATATTAAAGAAAAACCGTTTTAGTAGCCCAATTAATAGTCCAATTACGAACTTGATTACCGAATTAACCAGAAACTTAATTACCATTTAACCAGAATCTTATTAGGGTCGGTAAACGTATACGATTCCTAGCTATGACAAAAAAACCTCGCAAAACTTAAAGCCTGATTATTCTACCCGAACAACACCGTTAATTGCAAGTGGGGCAGGAGAGATAAGACTAATGAGGCGGCTGCGTTTTTATATTCCTCCTTTGAAAGATGCTCAAAGTTTGTTTATGGCATTGAAAGATCCAACATGGTCAAATTATAGTATGGTTACGTCAAGCAAAAAAGATACGATATGATTATTAGCTATTATAAAAAAAAATTAACGAATACATTAATCTCATAATGTCAACTTTTTTTTTTCTCGATATATATGTTACTTTTTTTAATGCCTTACGGCATACTTACTCATGGATATATCTTCCATTCCACTAGCTTGCTAATATATGATTGTCCACTAATATAACTTCAACAATTAAATTGGAAGACTAAAATACTATACATAAAAAAAACTAATTTTTTTAATAGATTTATGGAATATATTTGACTTTTAATCTGGATTAATAGGACTCAAACAGTATAATTATATTATATATTTAAAATCCATGGAGATAAATAGTAACAATATATATATATTTTTTTAAATATAATTTTGTGTGGCTTCTATTTTCCTTATTACTTTATATGAATAAAGGATGAAGACATTTTTTTTTAAATATAATTTTGTGTGGCTTCTATTTTCCTTGTTACTTTATATGAATAAAGGATGAAGACTAGAACATAAATCATCCTTTGGTCCAGTGGTAGGCATGCTCCAGTTTGTGTAGGTAGACCCGGGTTCGAAACCCACTTCCGCTGTTTTTTATAATATGTTTTTTAACATTTTCAAATAATACCACACAACTTTCTAAATTTTTAAATATACCCATTATGTTAGTAAAGTTTCAAGTTTACACCCGAACAAAATTTTTAACTCTACCTCTTAAATTTCTAAACTCTCAAGTTTATCCTTGTAATATATATAATATACGCTTACAACTCATTATTTTTTTTCTAATTTGATTTTCTCGCCGACATGGGTTCGAGTCTAGGGTGTGACAAACCCGGTTTTTTTGTTTTATTTTTTTTATATTCGTTATAAAAATTACTTTTTATATTTCTATTTTGTTTTTAGTTTGTTACTAACCCCTTTAACGATTTATCTATTTTTCAATCTTCAGAACCGAGCCGCGACAACTTCATACATTTCTTTTATATACTTAATAACGTCAATGTTACTGTCGCAATACGTGTAACGAAGTTTATAAACCCGCCGCATCGCGCGAGTCACAAATCTAGTTAATATTAAATAAAAGAACTGACCCATCATCAATACTCTTCACATTATTATTATTATTATTATTATATTCTAAAATACCTTAAAAACTAAGGTCGGTGGCCAAAAGAAAAAGTCCACGGAATTTCATTTATGTTACATATTTAATGTTCTACATTATTAAACAAAGTTGGGTTAGAGCATGTGGTATACCCAAGTGAATGAGGCTCAAGTGAGGGGAAAAGTGGTTGTCACGTGACGCCACGTCATTTTCTTCATTTCTCACACCACACTCACTTAGCAAGGGAAATACCCAAGTGAATGAGTGTGGTGTGATTATTAAATGCATTTTAATAATAAATTTATAAATAAAAATTATAATAAAAAAGAAATAAATAAAAATTATAAGAAAAAAGAAATAAATATAAATTATAATAAAAAAGACATAAACTAAAATTAAAAAAGACATAAATAAAAATTAAAATAAAAAAAGACATAAATAAAAAAGTACATAAATAAAAAATAAAAAACTACTCGATTCCATATTTTGCCTTGATCTCGTTTTGTTTACTCTAGATAAATGCTCGTTTTGTTGCCTTGATCTCGTTTTGTAGAGACGAGATGATTTTTTATAAAATAGATAGTGAAAAGAGGAGAGTTTTTTAGTGTGTTTTATAAAATGTTGTTTAGTGGTTATTTATAGGGGGTAAAAAGGTTTTTTTCTTCTAAATATTACCGTTTTTCAAGGGTCAAATATTAAATTTTTAGCCGTTGAACGGCATTCTTCACCTCTTCACATACGGGAAGATCTTCACGTGGATGTCTAACGTCACCCTTCACGCCATCAAGGAGGCGGTGTGCAAATGCCCCTCACGTCGTGATACCCTCTCATGCCTCCCTCTCACATGGGTATACCACTTGATCTTAGATGGGTTGGTTTCAACTTACCTATTAAATCTTTTCCATCCTATGAGGTTGCAGGTTCGATTCCAGTCATCCTTTTATTTCTTCTTTTTGAAATAGCTCATTGCTTCCCTCTAACTTTAGTAAATTACAAAAGTCACCCACAACTTTGTAATTATTAATTTCACACCCCCGACTTTGGTAAAACTGCATAACTAACCCCTAGCTTTGTAAATTGCTAATTTGACACTTCACCCCCCCAACTTTGGTAAAATGACAAAACTCACCCGTAGCTTTGTAAATTGTTAATTTTACCACCTCAAGTCTAACGAATTTGTCATTTCAATGTTAACTTCTATTCGCGCCGCAATTTATCTATTTTTTTGATCTCAATGACCGAGTCATGACAACTCCATACGTTTCTTTTATGTAGTTAGTGACGTTACTGTTCTCGCCGCAACGCGCGAGTCATATTTTCTAGTTATAGACAAAGACTTAAACGAACCAATAAGTCCATTATTCTAGTAATACACACATGATTTTTGTTTTTTCTACACATATTATGTGTTCTAGCATTTTAAAATTTATTAACCTTTCATGTAATGTTGCCATATGGATTGTATTTTTGGATTCAAGTGTTTATCCATTGATTTGAAAGAGTGGGTCATCAGATTCATCCTACTCCGTCTGAATTTTCTAATGATAACCAACCGGACACATGCCGATAAATTAAAGAGTTATTTACATATTTCCTCCTCTTAACCTCCTTAATAACATATATATCCAACCATAAAAATCAATTACATATTTACTTAATTCTTACACAATTACCTATTTACCCTTATATGTAAATTGATATATTTAGGAATGAAATATATGTAAATAATACTTTAATTGGTTCATTAAGGATAAAATAGTAATTCACTAAGTTATTTTAAATGAATTGGGTAAATATGTAATATATAAGATTTAGGAAGGAGAAATATGTAATTAAAATTAGGAGTTAGGTAAATATGTAATAAATGAACTTAAGAATATGATATATGTAAATGACCCTAAATTAAATTAAGCTCTTCACGATTGCCTTTCATCCGCTTGGAAAGAGTAAATATATTGTCTTGGTTTGTCAAAGATATTTAAAAAATGATAGAAAGTATTAACTGAACATGTTCTAAGGACTGAATCATTTGAGAACTCCTAAATATTTCGCGAGAACTCGCTAAAAACAATTAAAAAAATCATTTATTTGTTTAAAATACTAGAATTACTATTCAAATACAACATTTTTATATGAGTTGGTATGCGTAAATTTGCGTGTACTCATATATTATAAACATTTCACATTTGTAAGTCTCTCATGTACACATGTGTAAGCCTTTACCATGTACACATGTGTAAATGTTTATAGTATACGAGTACATGTAAATTTACATATATTAATCGATATAAAAATGTTGTATTTTAATAGTAACGTTAGTATTTTATCTACATCAATGATTTTTTTATTTTTTTAGTGATTTATCAATATATTTAGAATTCTCATTTAAACATAACCCATATGTTCTAACCGTTGAGAAATAATTATATATAAGATCTCAAGCAAGTTCTTCGATCGATTCCCCTAGGTTTCAATTACTGGTATAAACGCGACAGGGATTCATGCAAATTTGCAAATAATCACTGTTATGAATAAGTCTTAATAAAGTCAACTCAAGAAAGTCAAATTGGTATTCATTCAGTTTTGGCTTAAAGTCAAAGTTGAAGGGTTTATATTATTGACTTGAAACTTGTGGGACCATAGTTGTAAATGTAAAAGTTAGGTTGTTAAGAATGGTTAACTAACCATTTGGGGCTAGGGTTTGTTTAGAGAGTTCCTTTTCTGTTTTCGATTTCAATTCAATCTGTGATGATCAGATTCTTCATTCTTGTAATTTGTTCTGTAATCGTTTAAAGCTAATAAGAGTAATCGTTTGATAGTTAATCTCTTTGTGTGATACTCACAATTGGTATCAGAGCCAGGTTCAGCTCAATTGGGGAAGAGGTGACAATAAAGAGCGATTCAGACATTGATAATGGTTTCGACAAAATTCGACCTTGAAAGGTTTGATGACAAGAACGACTTTAGTCTATGGAGACTGAAGATGAGGGCACTCCTGGTTCATCAGGGAGTGTGTGACACCCGACAATTCAGGTCAATATCCGTACATGTTATAAACAAGTTTACATTATAATTGTTTTGTGATTTACTTAATTTCACAAACAAGGACATTAAGGTCTAACAAAAACCGTACATGGTCTCATTTCATATTTTGGTAATTCTAGGAGTTACCGGTTCACGTACCAGGATAACCCGACTAAATACGAACACTAGTGGTTAAATTTACACTTAAATCAAATGGTTTGATTTATTTAACCCCAACCCACTTGCTTGACTTTTCGGCCGAAATTCAGAGAAGCCATTCCCCCACTTGCTAATTCACTCAAATTCAGATAAAAACCATACCTCCTCAGTCAAAGTCTCACAATCCCTTTCATACTTCTCATTTTCATACGGCAATTTTCCAATTCTCCTTCAAGTTGAAGTCCAGTTTAAGGCAGAAATCCACCATAATTCGATGTTATAAGGAGAATTTCAAGTGTTCCTGAAGAGAGCTTAGCAAAAGAATTCAAGACTATCTTCTCTGTTTCCCTGAAAATCACCATTCTCTGTTTGAGGTAAAAACTCGATACTATCCATTTCATTATCTTTAAAACCGTAGCTGAACATACAAATCGTTCAAACGCAAGTAAGATAACAAGAAAAGTGTGTCAAATTCAAGATTTGAACATAAAAATATACAAGACGAATTCTGTCAATCAAAGTGTAGTAATCGAAACTATAGTTTCGATACCTATTCAATCGAAACTAGGAGTTTCGATACCTATTTACTCAATCGAAACTGGGAGTTTCGATACCTGCTTGCAATCGAAACTAAGTAGTTTCGATAACGATTGTCCAATCGAAACTAGGTAGTTTCGATACTATTCTTGCCAATCGAAACTAGTAGTTTCGATACCGGTTGTTCAATCGAAACTAGGTAGTTTCGATACTCAGTTTACTCAATCGAAACTAGGTAGTTTCGACATCTGTTCTGTTCTGTTCTGTTCAATCGAAACTATGTAGTTTCGATAACTGGTCATCAGTCCCATGAGGCAGTAACTTAGAACTACTTTATAACGAAACAAGTGTTGAAAAACTGAAACGATATTTAAACAAAAGCAATCAGATTTGCTAAATCGGTGAACAATTTGCACATGAGACATTCGATCATAACACGAATTACCCTTTTGAAATTAGGGTACGAATGGTCAAGTTGACTAGAACAATTATCATTGCAAGCATACACAAACTCAAGGTGAGTTCACGGCCCCCTTTTAACTCTTTACTGTTTTGTAAACATCGGGGGAGAAACATACTTACTTGTTATGTTTTGAAAACATGAATTACATTGTTTATACGTTTGACAATATGAACATTTTGGTTTAACTTCTTGTGAGTCTCCCAGCCCCACTTTTACTACTGGTTTTTAAATTGTTTTTAAACAAACGGGGAGAAAACTTGCTCAACTAAACAGCTGGACACAAGTACACACAACGATTGTTTGGATGAACAACACACAACGATTGTTCGGATGAACAACACACAACGATTGTTCGTATGAACAACACACAACGATTGTTTGGATGAACAATACTCAACGATTTGGGGGAAAAACATACTTACAACTATTTCATGGGATAACAAGAGAATAAGACACGACTTTATGTTTACATGGGATGAGAACAACACATTGGAGGTCGCTAAAGTCCCCTGGAACAACATAGTAACCATTAACTGTAGCCTAGGGTCCTATGAATAGTACTATGGAGAGTGACGTCTCCCGGTCATGGTTAGTCGCGCTAACCACAATCTGGAGGATTTATGGCCGCATAGAACCTGATAACGATTATAGGAGCTCACACATGTCATGGTTTGGTTACGCCTCATGTATGAACATATTATTTGTATTCCTAGCTAGTTTACAAATGGGTCAACAATTCTTATTCTGTTTATCACATACACCTGAAACTATTTACGAACAATTGAATTTAAACAAAAGAGTTTTGATCCGGTTAAAGTGACCATGTTTATACAAAAGGGTTCTGATTAGTTAAAATGATCAGGTTTAAACATATTTTATGACGGTTAAGTCATAATAATGTTTTCAAATGAAAACTACTTAGCTTTATGACGGTAAAGTCATGAACTGGTTTTCAGGGAAAAACTATAAGCCCTAATATAACTAACTCTGTGAACTCACCAACCTTTGTGTTGACAATTTCAAGTTTGTTTCTCAGGTGACCTCTAGCCATGGCGCGGTTGGAATAGGCTAGCTATGTTGGATCAATTCCTAGTAGCTGGAAGGACGTAGAATATCAAGTCTCAAGCCTGTCGTTGATCTAGAAGAACTTAGATCATAGTATTACTTAGTTTTAGTAATTGTATATGTAATCAAGTCTTAGAAATCATTATTACAGCTTCCGCTATCGTGTAATGAACCAATCGTTACAACCTGTATTTATTTAATAAGTAAATAAAATATGGGGGTGTGACAGATTGGTATCAGAGCAGCGGTTTTAGCGAATTAGGTTTCCTTAGTGATACCTAGGCTCTAACCGGACTCATTTAGGGACCAAGATTCCTAAGACTTGCATCACACTAAAAACACCCAAGACTTGAGCATAGAAATTCCAACCGTTGCCGAACAATTTGTGTAGACTATTAGTGTATGGAGTTACACTAGGGTACCATTAGCTACACTAATACAATTACATGGCACATGTAGTGAACAATTAAACACATACAATAATGTGAAAATAATAAACACTTACAACATGTTACTGTTCGGATTACGAGTCAAGAATAGCGGGTACTCAGCATACTGCAACCTTAGAAGATCGAGTTACGAGCTGAGCTTGAACGACGACGGCGGCGATCGTCAGTTACCGATCTTGGTATCACAACAGGTTGAACTCGTACCAGAATCTGTACCTATACCTGCACCACAACTACTCCAGCCATGGAGGCAACTATCTTCCTAACGTATTTGCGGTATAAATACTCTCCTTCATAAGTTGTCGGATCGGATGCCTAGACTCTCGCCATGTTATATGGTAGGCATGATTGCCCAGACAGAAGGGAATTCAAGGTGAATAAGCAGGACTAAATGGGAGAGAACTCCAAGGGTCTGGAGACCCAGACATACATCAGGATCATGTGGATCCATGCGTATATACAGACTTGGAGCATGAGTTGCTCGACACTCGTTTGAGGGTCTCTGCCCAACACATAGTGCCTGAATTTCACCATGCACATTTTTTTAGAGACACTGGTGGTGCCTCTCTACCCTTAGCCTCATCCGACAACTGCCATATTCGGCAGATTCATGAGTATTGGTACACATAATTAAGAGTAATCCGATAAAACAATACACACTCCTGTACAAATGTGCAAACGCAATCTAATGATCATTTCAAATCACTTTTGATTAAAAGCTAGGGATAGAAGAAACACTATAGGGATCAAGCAAGGCAAATTATCATTACGGGTGCACACGCAATCATAATTTGCAGTGCATGGGAACTTTAGTGAGTCTTGCTGTCTAAGCTGATGATCAACTCATGTTCTCAATCACTTGATTAAGGATTGGATCTTAACAACTCAGACTTCTCAATTAGGTGCTCACAAAGCATTCTCCTAGTTTTGGAGGAACGAAAGAAATTCAAATTGGATTCAACCAATCCTTAGTAAATCCTGAACGACGAAGAAATTCGCACATTCATTCTTTGAGATTCTACTTGTCAGGAATGCTTCAAATTGAGCGTTACCACAACTAACACTTACAGTAATTGCACAACTATTGGGGGAGATTATGGCATAATCTCAGGATCCATCATACAGTTCAATCTCACAATTGATTGAAAGTTACGCCAAGAGTGTTATGCACTAACTTCAGTAATAGGACAGGATATTATTCTGACCCGCATACACATGGCACCTATGGATATTGTGGAAGCTCGACATGAGACAAGTAGGAAATCGGACATTTCAGAATGTCGGTCAAACAGAATTGCTCTCGCATCCATTGACATTCAATATACCTTTAAGTCTGACTACTCTCTCTGCAATGGATAAGCCGGGGTTGATACTCAAGCGAATGCCAAAGAAACCTAAGTGTGGACTAACGACTATTGTCGCACTAACCAAAACGACAAGCAAAACTCTAAAAGGAGTCACAAATGCGGAATTTCATGCTAATCTCATTAGCTCATGATATGCATAAAGGACGTAAGCTCGAGCTATTCACAACAGGCCACTGTCCACAAAGAGTTGAGAAGAATAATTTATTACTCTTTTGTACTCGCACTTCCTAAAGGTTCATCTTGATGGATGGATCTCAGATTTAGTCTAGAAGAGAGGTGTGTTGCATCTTTCACTCCTAGTTTTCTATAATTGGGAAGCTATAGAGCATCTATTGTTAAAAAAAATGATCTCTTGGAGTATACTCAGTTAGAATACAAAAGTCTCGACGTTCAACACTCATTACCTCAAGTTTATCCTTGTGCTAAGGATTTTAAGGCTATAACCCGAATGAGTGGAATACGTAATGGTAAGTCACCAAAGTACCATTCAAACACTAAGGGAGTGCATACACACCGTATGACTAATAGTTGACTATCAACTCTTTCTGCCAACTTAATGAGTTGACAAACCCATAGCCCATTTTGGGGAAAGCACTAATTCGATGAGACCATTCTCACAGTATTATTATTCATTCCCTCAGCTAGACGGAATGTGAATATCCCAAACAAACATCGAACTTTGTATGGCTTACATACTTTGAAGGTATGGTAGTCGAGACATATCAGAACGCTACAACCCAAAGGCTAGTCTGCCTCGAAAGGTAGTGCGAGAAAAGGGGTAAAGTGGTGATTAGACTCGAAGTTCGCAAATAAGAGCTCCCAAGGAACATCAATTCCTAGCTCCATGAAGGCACATGGAGAGGAAAATTATAGAAAACATAAAACCTGAAATAAGAGAAAAGTCTTAGTCCGGGAAAATGCTTTCGAAAAGCATAAGAGGGACAAACATAAAGTTTCATTTTCATACTTTTTCATTTCTACCCAATATACAACAAAAACTTGGATACCTCGTCGAGTAATTCTTTCATAAGACCGAGTTTCTCACCATGGGGAGTTCCGGTCCTGTTTGTAAAGAAAAAGGATGGAACCTTTAGAAGGTGCATCAATTATCGGGAGTTGAACAAGCTGACAATCAAAAACCGGTATCCTCTTCCTCGAGTAGACGATTTGTTTGATCAACTTCAAGGATCCAGTTTCTATTCTAAAATTGATCTACGATCAGGGTATCCTCAACTGAAAATTCAGGAAGAAGATATACCAAAAACGACTTTTAGGACTCGTTACGGTCACTACGAGTTCCTAGTTATGCCATTTGGCTTGACTAATGCACCGGCCGTTTTCATGGATCTAATGAACCGCGTGTGCAAGCCATACTTGGATAAATTCGTGATTGTATTTATCGATGATATATTAATATATTCACAAACCAAGGAAGAACATGAACATCATTTGAAATCAATCTTGGAACTACTCCGGAATGAGAAGCGTTATGCCAAATTCTCTAAGTGTGAGTTTCGGATTCGAGAAGTTCACTTTCTCGGACACGTCATCAATAAGAAGGGTATTCACGTAGTCCCAACCGAGATTGAAGCTATCAAAAAATGGGAAGCACCACTAAGGTGCGTAAATTTCTGGGTTTGGCAGGATGTTACAGGCGATTTATTGAGAATCTTTCAAAGATAGCCTTGCCTTTGACCACGTTAACTCAGAAGGACAAAAAGTTTGATTGGACTGATAAACAAGAATCAGCGTTTCAATTGTTGAAGCAGAAGCTTTGCAGTGCACCAATC
Source organism: Smallanthus sonchifolius (assembly GCA_023525975.1). NCBI lineage: Eukaryota > Viridiplantae > Streptophyta > Magnoliopsida > Asterales > Asteraceae > Smallanthus > Smallanthus sonchifolius. The sequence continues at coordinate 3,701,008 of CM042042.1, forward strand.
CTATCCCTTCCCGAAGGAACTGACAATTTCATCGTGTACTGCGACGCATCACACCAAGGTCTGGGATGTGTATTGATGCAGGAAGAAAAAGTCATAGCGTATGCACCCAGAAAGCTAAAAGTACATGAGAAAAATTATACGAATCACGATCTGAAATTGGGTGCTGTCGTGTTTGCACTCAAGATTTGGAGACATTTCTTATATGGTACAAAATGTACTATCTTTACAAACCACAAGAGTCTCCAGCACATCTTTAATCAGAAAGAACTCAACATGAGTCAACTTCGTTGGGTAGAACTACTGAATGATTACGACTGTGATATCAAGTATCACCCTGGTAAGGCAAATGTCGTAGCAGATGCCTTGAGTCGTAAGGAATGGGTTAAAACTCTCCGTGTTTGTGCCCTAGGATTGACAATTCATGCGAGTCTCACGACTCAAATCCGGATGGCACAACAGGAGGCAATCAAAGAAGAAAACATTTAGAGTGAAGCTATACGAGGAATGATCAGACAATTAGAGCCAAAATCAGATGATACTTTATACTTTGCAAATAGAATTCGGGTGCCATGTTTTGGTAACTTACGGGAGTTGGTTATGGACGAAGCCCACAAGTCCAGGTACTCCATTCACCCAGGTTCGGATAAAATGTATAAGGATCTGAAAGAACTTTACCGGTGGCCGAACATGAAAGGAGAAATTGCTATTTACGTCGGTAAATGCCTGACATGTTCAAAGGTAAAGGCAGAACATCAGAAACCGTTGGGATTGTTATAACAACCCGAGATACCTCAATGGAAATGAGAACAAATTTCAATGGAGTTCATTACAAAGTTACCCAGAACACCTAGCAACTATGATACTATATGATAATCGTCAGTCGTTTGACGAAATCCGCGCATTGCCTACCAATAAAGGAGACAGATAAAAGTAAGAAGCGTGCAAGGCTAAATATCAAGGGAATTAAGGCTAGGCATGGTATGCCAGTTTCCAATTTCTCAAAAAAAAAGGGACAGTCGATTCAGAGCAAAACCTGGCAGTCTGTACAATAAGCCTTGGTCACACGCCTTTACATGAGCACTGCATATCATCCCCAGATGAACGGTCAAAGTAAAAGGACCATCCAAACTTTAAAAGATGTGCTCCGTGTGTGTGTAATCGATTTCAGAGGAAATAGGGATACTCGCCGCCGTTGGCTGAGTTTTCATATAATACCAACTACCATACCAACACTAAAGCCGCTCCGTTGAGGCTTGGTATGGTTGTAAGTGTCACTCATCGCTATGTTGGGCGGTGATTGGCGAAAAGCTTTTGACTGGTCCTGATATTGACTAGAGAACCATTGACAAAATCGTCGAAATAAAAGATCGTCTGAAAGTCACTCAAGACAGACAAAAGAGAGTTGAGATAGCAATAGACGAAAACCATTAGAATTCCAAGTGGGAGACAAAGTCATGTTAAAGGTCTCACATTGGAACGGGGTTGCAAGATTTGGCAACCGTGGCAAGCTTAACCCTAGGTACGTTGAACCATTTGAACGAGAGAATCAAATGAAAACAAAAATACCCATCCTTGTTTAAGGATACAACAGTTCAAGAGGACACAAATTGAATTTCGGGACGAAATTCTTTTAACATGGGGAGAATGTGACACCCGACAATTCAGGTCAATATCCGTACATGTTATAAACAAGTTTACATTATAATTGTTTTGTGATTTACTTAATTTCACAAATAAAGACATTAAGGTCTAACAAAAACCGTACATGGTCTCATTTCATATTTTGGTAATTCTAGGAGTTACCGGTTCACGTACCAGGATAACCCGACTAAATACGAACACTAGTGGTTAAATTTACACTTAAATCAAATGGTTTGATTTATTTAACCCCAACCCACTTGCTTGACTTTTCGGCCGAAATTCAGAGAAGCCATTCCCCCACTTGCTAATTCACTCAAATTCAGATAAAAACCATACCTCCTCAGTCAAAGTCTCACAATCCCTTTCATACTTCTCATTTTCATACGGCAATTTTCCAATTCTCATTCAAGTTGAAGTCCAGTTTAAGGCAGAAATCCACCATAATTCGATGTTATAAGGAGAATTTCAAGTGTTCCTGAAGAGAGCTTAGCAAAAGAATTCAAGACTATCTTCTCTGTTTCCCTGAAAATCACCATTCTCTGTTTGAGGTAAAAACTCGATACTATCCATTTCATTATCTTTAAAACCGTAGCTGAACATACAAATCGTTCAAACGCAAGTAAGATAACAAGAAAAGTGTGTCAAATTCAAGATTTGAACATAAAAATATACAAGACGAATTCTGTCAATCAAAGTGTAGTAATCGAAACTATAGTTTCGATACCTATTCAATCGAAACTAGGAGTTTCGATACCTATTTACTCAATCGAAACTGGGAGTTTCGATACCTGCTTGCAATCGAAACTAAGTAGTTTCGATAACGATTGTCCAATCGAAACTAGGTAGTTTCGATACTATTCTTGCCAATCGAAACTAGTAGTTTCGATACCGGTTGTTCAATCGAAACTAGGTAGTTTCAATACTCAGTTTACTCAATCGAAACTAGGTAGTTTCGACATCTGTTCTGTTCTGTTCTGTTCAATCGAAACTATGTAGTTTCGATAACTGGTCATCAGTCCCATGAGGCAGTAACTTAGAACTACTTTATAACGAAACAAGTGTTGAAAAACTGAAACGATATTTAAACAAAAGCAATCAGATTTGCTAAATCGGTGAACAATTTGCACATGAGACATTCGATCATAACACGAATTACCCTTTTGAAATTAGGGTACGAATGGTCAAGTTGACTAGAACAATTATCATTGCAAGCATACACAAACTCAAGGTGAGTTCACGGCCCCCTTTTAACTCTTTACTGTTTTGTAAACATCGGGGGAGAAACATACTTACTTGTTATGTTTTGAAAACATGAATTACATTGTTTATACGTTTGACAATATGAACATTTTGGTTTAACTTCTTGTGAGTCTCCCAGCCCCACTTTTACTACTGGTTTTTAAATTGTTTTTAAACAAACGGGGAGAAAACTTGCTCAACTAAACAGCTGGACACAAGTACACACAACGATTGTTTGGATGAACAACACACAACGATTGTTCGGATGAACAACACACAACGATTGTTCGTATGAACAACACACAACGATTGTTTGGATGAACAATACTCAACGATTTGGGGGAAAAACATACTTACAACTATTTCATGGGATAACAAGAGAATAAGACACGACTTTATGTTTACATGGGATGAGAACAACACATTGGAGGTCGCTAAAGTCCCCTGGAACAACATAGTAACCATTAACTGTAGCCTAGGGTCCTATGAATAGTACTATGGAGAGTGACGTCTCCCGGTCATGGTTAGTCGCGCTAACCACAATCTGGAGGATTTATGGCCGCATAGAACCTGATAACGATTATAGGGGCTCACACATGTCATGGTTTGGTTACGCCTCATGTATGAACATATTATTTGTATTCCTAGCTAGTTTACAAATGGGTCAACAATTCTTATTCTGTTTATCACATACACCTGAAACTATTTACGAACAATTGAATTTAAACAAAAGAGTTTTGATCCGGTTAAAGTGACCATGTTTATACAAAAGGGTTCTGATTAGTTAAAATGATCAGGTTTAAACATATTTTATGACGGTTAAGTCATAATAATGTTTTCAAATGAAAACTACTTAGCTTTATGACGGTAAAGTCATGAACTGGTTTTCGGGGAAAAACTATAAGCCCTAATATAACTAACTCTGTGAACTCACCAACCTTTGTGTTGACAATTTCAAGTATGTTTCTCAGGTGACCTCTAGCCATGGCGCGGTTGGAATAGGCTAGCTATGTTGGATCAATTCCTAGTAGCTGGAAGGACGTAGAATATCAAGTCTCAAGCCTGTCGTTGATCTAGAAGAACTTAGATCATAGTATTACTTAGTTTTAGTAATTGTATATGTAATCAAGTCTTAGAAATCATTATTACAGCTTCCGCTATCGTGTAATGAACCAATCGTTACAACCTGTATTTATTTAATAAGTAAATAAAATATGGGGGTGTGACAGAGTGAGTGATGCTATGTTAGGCGAAGCAAACTTACCGGAAGGATTGATCGATAAGGAAAAGAAAGAAAAACTCGAGAGGGCACATAGTGCTATCATCCTGAGTCTAGGAGATAGGGTCTTGAGAGAAGTATCAAAGGAGACTTCCGCTGCCTGAATCTGGACGAAATTGGAGTCATTGTATATGACTAAGTCTCTTGCGAATCGATTGTATCTCAAGAAACGACTGTACACTTTTCAAATGAGATAAGGCAAGTCAATTGAAGACCACACAGATGAATTTAACAAGTTGGTTTTAGATCTTGAAAATATAGAGGTGGAGTTGGAAGATGAAGATCAGGCCATAATTTTCTTAACCTCTCTACCACAGTCTTATGAGCATTTCGTGGATACTTTAATGTATGGAAGGGAAACCCTAACCATAGAAGAAGTTCTAGTAGCCTTAAATTCCAAAGAATTAAAGAAGAGATCTGATGCTAAAGATGAATGTGGAGAGGTTTTAGTGGTTAGAGGTAGACCAGATCATAGAAATCAAAAGTCTAGGATCCCATCCAGGTCTAAATCAAGATTCAAGAGAAAACGTTTTGTTTGTGGATCTTAAAAACATTTGAAAAGGGAATGTCCTGAGTGGAAAAGAAAGATGAATAATGAGCTTGGTATGCACAAGAAGAGTCATTAAGATAGTTCACAGGATGACAATTCTGAGGGGTATGAAAGTTCTGATGTCCTTGTGCTGTCAAGTGGTGATGTAAAAACAAAATGGGTTATGGACAGTGGGTGTTCATTTCACATGACACCAGTGAAAGAATTCTTTAAGGAACTCAGGGAAGAAGACATAGGATCTGTAAAACTAGGAGATGATAGACCCTGCAATATTTTGGGGAGTGGCACTATTACATTCAGAATGGACAGTGGAATAGAGATGGACATCAAGAATGTAAGGTATATTCCTGACCTCAAAAGACGTCTGTTATTCTTAGGAACTTTTGAGAGGGAGGGAAATCATGTTGTGCTGAGAAATGGGAAAGACAAAATTGTTAAAGGGTCAATGGTATTGTTGTCAGGGACTAGAAAAGACAATAATACATATCTGTTAGATGGAAATGTAATAAATGGGTCAGTATCTGTGGCTGCAGAAGATGAAAGTAGTTTTGCCCTTTTATGGCACAAAAGGCTAGGTCACATTAGTAGCCAAGGCCTAGTTGAATTACAAAAGCGACAGGTCTTTGGTAATCTGAAAAACTGTGATTTTGGTTTTTGTGAAGACTGCATTTTAGGAAAACATAAAAGAGTCAAGTTTAGTAGAAGTAAACATTTGACTTTGGGAATCCTAGATTATGTTCATGCTGACCTGTGGGGGCCTGCTAAGGTTGAATCCTTAGGGAAGGGTAGTGTCACACCCCCAAATTCCACTAACGGAGTTTTACCGTTTGGTGTGTGACAAACCAGGATCTCAGTCATTAGTTACATCAAACGACACTATATGGGATATAAATGTAATATCATAAAAGTTCAGAGTTAATGCGAAAGCGTTTTAAACAAGAAAATAAATGTGCAAAACAAATGCGCTCAAGTATAATAAGACAAGTAAATTGTTTTAAATGTTTGCATAAGGATGAAATGATAATAGGACTCCATGCATGTCCTAAGTGTGCAACCTGTGCCTTAGCGACCTGAGAAACATGTAAGAAAAAATGTCAACACGAGGTTGGTGAGTTCACAGTTTTACAAGTGAATAAACTGTTTAAGTGTTTGCAGGATCCACATACGTAAGTCACACCTATTGATAGCTAGACAATATAAAAGTTACTTTAAGCGTTCGCATGACTGTTTATGTTTGAGATGCCTTCCACCATTGCTAACATCAACAATGGCAAGCGTTTAGGACAGTTTACACCCGTTAGACCTCCAATCAAGTTAGCGCGACTAACCCGGGTGGGGTTTGTCAAACCTAGTAGTACTACTCAAATTTCCTCGATATACTCCATATATTAACGGTCCGAGTGTGTAAGGACTTTGCATGATATGTTTTCACTTAGGTACACAACTGGTAATGAAATACTATGTGATCCATGTCCGTTCATGTGTATGTCTCTCCCCGACGGGAAGACAAGTAAACGGATGTCTGTTCGTATGCATGTTTCTTCCCAACGAGAAACAAGTAAAATACTGTTTGTTTGTATGCATGTTTCTCCCCAACGGGAAAACAAGTAAAATGATGTTTGTGTATATGCATGTTTCTCCCCCTACAGGAAAACAAGTAAAAAGGGGCTGTGAAAACTCACTTGAGTCTGAGTAAAGCGTAGTAAATAACACCACTAAAGAATGCAACAGAGGCACAAGAGTTTGCCTGTGAACAGTCTACGAATTCACTAGAATTATAAGTACAATAGTTAGGGACACATGGGATTTTATGACGATGAAACGGAATGGATTGGGTGTTCCAAATACGCTTAGGATCAACAAGTCGACAAACATGTCATCGGGAATCAAAGAATACTTAGCTTATTATTTAAGTAAATGTGGTACGTACCAAACGTTACCAAACACGAGTTAAATATAAAATATTGTTTTGTTTGTTTGTTTGAGTTAAATAACAACTTTAATCAATAATATAAATAATTATATTATTTTGAAACGTGAGAATAATAATTAAAACGAGTTATGACATCAAATCCGAATATTAATATAAAACAACCGTTTGCGTGTTTTTAATAAAATGATAATAATTTAGTGAAATAATAATTTAATATTATTTCTAATACTTAAAAAAATGTATTATAATATCAATCCCAACCCTACGGGAGTTTTCCGGGTTCCAAACATGTTTATATGTTATAATAATAATATAGGTTTGTTTTTGTTTAAAAGTAATAATATAAAAACTTCATAAAGAAAATATATGTAGATGGAGAGACTCGAACCCGGGTCTCTCCCACAATAGTCATGTACACTAACCAGTCCCACCCGCTAGGGAATCACATTCAAACTGTTTCTTGAATGATTTTAATCATGAACACTTATGTGTTCATCCCTACTCACGCGACCCGAACCCAATCTCAACCTCCAATCTAACGAATCTGATAACGATCGATGCAAAAGACATAGGGGTTTTGTAATACCGAGCATTGTGAACCGGTGGGTGAATTTAATTGAAAAACCATTGAGTTTAAAGATGTTTAATGTCGTATTCAAAAGCCGAACCCTAGTTTTATGAACATGAATTTGATTTGATCGAATTCTATAAGATCATGGATTGAAACCATAGGGCTTTCATTAAGTTGGTGATTGTGAATCTTCCCATATTGTTTAGTTTGATTGAGATTCGGTCTAGGGTATGGCTCGATTAAACCCGAATCATATGAACCCTAGATATGGGTTCGTGTTTAATTCAATAAGGATAGGGCTTTTGTTCTAGAGATTGGGACGAAGCTAAGGAAACAAACAATTACCATAATTATGCTCGAATTGATGGGGATCGACTCCTTAGGGTTCCTACTTCGAATGCTCGATCTCCGGCGTCCCCAGTTGCTAATCCGGCCAAATTAGAATGTGTAGAAGGTTCAGATGGATTCGACTAATGTGTGTGAAGTGACAATTTGAGAGTTTGTAACCGGTTTCGATCTAATTGGTGGTTTTTGCAACGAGTTCAACAGTTTCTTGATTTGCGATTAATGTGATTAAATTTCAATCATGGGAGATGTGAAAACGCATGGAAACGGTTCCATTATGGTCGATATCATTAAGAGTCTACATAACAGTCACGGATTGAACATTCCTTGGAGTAACGGGTTTGAATCTAGACATGAATACTCGATTTTGACTTTTAAAAGTCAAAGGAATTGAGTTTTTAGCATTTATAGAACTAGTCCCTGTGATTTTACGTGTTTATGTTTGAGTTAATGACAGAAATAGTCCTTGTGGTTTTTAACTGAGGTAACTAAGTTCGTACAAGATAACGGGATTTGGTTTAACAAAGTTAACGAAATTTGTCGGGTGTCACAGGTAGATATTTTATGTCTATAATAGATGATCACGCTAGAAGGGTTTGGGTGTATGTTATCAGAAACAAAAGTGATACTTTTGATAAATTCAAAGAATGGAAAGTTCTTGTGGAGAATCAAACAGGAAGAAAGATTAAAAAGCTGAGAACAAACAATGGTTTAGAATTTTACAGTGGAGAATTTAATAAGTTTTGCAAGATTCATGGAATAGCAAGGCACTTAACCATTCTAGGAACACCACAATATAATGGTCTTGTAGAAAGGATGAACAGGACATTGTTGGAAAGGGTTAGGTGTATGCTAGTGAGTTCTAGGTTGCCTTAAAGTTTTTGGGCAGAAGCTGTTACTACTGCTACATATTTGATAAATAGGTCTCCATCATCTTCTCTAAATATGAAGACTCCAATGGAAGTTTGGACTTGTGAGAAGAAGAATTACAGTGATCTAAAGGTGTTTGGGTCTGTTGTGTATGCTCATATTAGTCAGGGTAAGCTTGAACCTAGGGCTCTAAAGTGTATCTTTATTGGGTATCTTGATGGTGTAAAGGGTTACAAACTGTGGAGGTTAGATGGGTTAAGTCCAAGGGTATTGGTGAGTAGGAATGTAGAATTTTATGAGTCAATAATGTACAAGCAAGTTGTATGTGACAAGGTATCTCAAGAGTCTGAAAATGGGAAGTGTGTCCATGAAGTTCAAATTGAGGTGGAGCCTGAAATCAGAGGTGAGACTGTGGGTCATAATGATGCAGGGGTTGAGGCAAGTACTAGCTAGTATAACCTTGCTAGAGACAGGCCAAGGAGACAGATTGTACCTCCTCTAAGGTACAAGGATCATGATGATATATCAGCAATTGCCTTTGTAGCAGCCGAGGAGGAAAGTGTGTTAGAACCTATATCTTTTCAGGAGGTGATAAACTCAGTTGATAAGGAAAGATGGTTTAAAGAAATGGAGGAAGAGATGAATTCATTATATGAGAATGGCACTTGGGAACTAGTTGACAAACCTAAAGATAAAAAGTTGGTGTCCTGTAAATGGATATACAAGTTGAAGGAAGGTTTGACTAGCAGTGATCCACCTAGGTATAAGGCAAGACTTGTAGCCAAGGGTTTCACTCAGAGGGCTGGAATAGACTACAATTAAATCTTCTCACCTGTGGTAAAACATTCTTCAATTAGAGTGACGCTTTCTTTAACGGCTACTCTTGATATGGAGTTAGAGCAGTTGGATGTAAAGATTGCCTTCCTCCATGGCAATTTAGAAGAAAATATATATATGACTCAACCATTAGGATTTGAAGTTAAAGACCATGAAGATAAAGTCTGTCTGCTCAAGAAGTCATTGTATGGCCTGAAACAATCTCCTAGGCAGTGGTATAGGAGATTTGATGATCATAATGTTATCTAATGGGTTTTCAAGGGGTAAATATGATAGCTGTGTGTATCACAGGGAGTATAGCAAAGGTAACTATGTTTATTTGCTATTGTATATGGATGACATGCTTTTGGCATGTAGGGATAAAATTGTTATAGAAGAAACCAAGAAGTTGTTAATGGTAGAATTTGATATGAAAGTTCTGGGAGAAGCCAAAAATATTCTTAGTATGGAAATAACAAGGTGGAGAGATCTTAGAAGGCTGAAGTTGTCACAACAGTCTTACATAGATAAAATTCTACACAAGTATGGGATGGTTGATTGTAAAGCAGTGAAAACACCTATGGTTGCACACTTTAAGCTTTCAAATAGGGATTGTCCTGTTACTGAAGCTGAATTGGCATACATGAGTAATATACCATATGCAAATGTGGTTGGAAGTATGATGTACTTGATGGTATGTTCTAGACCAGATAATGGCTATGCGGTGAGTGTAGTTAGCAGATTTTTGGCTAATCCTGGTAAGCAACACTGGCAGGCTGTTAAGTGGTTGCTAAGGTACTTACATGGTATAAGGCATGTTGGGTTGGAATTCAGCTGTAATATGAATAGTTCTGGGCCTATGATAATAGGGTATGTGGATTCTGACTTTGCTAAAGATCTTGATAAAGGAAGATCAACTACAGGTTATGTGTTTCAAGTATTGGGTAATGCAGTTAGTTGGAAAGCACAATTGCAACATGTTGTTGCATTTTCATCTACAGAGACAGAGTATATAGCATTGACTGAAGCTGTAAAGGAAGCTTTATGGATGAAGGGATTTGTGGTTGAACTGGGAATTATTGTGCTGGACACAAAGATATTATGTGATAATCAAGGAGCAGTAACTTTGTCAAAGAATAGCATTTTTCATGAAAGGACCAAGCACATTAATGTGAGGTTACATTTTATAAGGGATGTAATAAGTTCAAGAGAAGTCAATGTGAAAGAAATTGATACTAAAGTCAACTCTGCATATGTGTTTACAAAAGCTCTACCTCGTTCAAAGTTTGATTGGTGTTTGAAGTCTTTGGGAATTGTTTAATTCTGACTTGATTCAAGCTTATTGGTGGAGATTGTTATGAATAAGTCTTAATAAAGTCAACTCAAGAAAGTCAAATTGGTATTCTGTCAGTTTTGGCTTAAAGTCAAAGTTGAAGGGTTTATATTGTTGACTTGAAACTTGAGGGACCAAAGTTGTAAATATAAAAGTTAGGTTGTTGAGAATGGTTAACTAACCATTTGGGGCTAGGGTTTGTTTAGAGAGTTCCTTTTCTGTTTTCGATTTCAATTCAATCTGTGATGATCAGATTCTTCATTCTTGTAATTCGTTCTGTAATCGTTTAAAGCTAATAAGAGTAATCGTTTGATAGTTAATCTCTTGGTGTGATACTCACAATCACTATGACAAATTTATTGATAAAATTAACACAAACCATATTTGAATCTGTCGTTAATTATTTGGTGACCAAATCAAAATTTATCAATTATCTTCACTTCATCAGAAGTAACTTGAATTTTGCAACAAATTCTGGCTGATATTAATTATGAACAATTAACCTTCTCATCTTCATATCATTTGAAGGGAGTTAGGATTATTATCCATTTTTAATTTTCTTAAAGGTATCATTGCTAATATAAGGGGAGGTTCAAATAAGAAATGATATTTTGTTAATAAACCTAAGAAATTGACAAAAACCTGAAGAAACCTCTAATTTAATCATCCTCCTGCTGGCCTTCTTCCTCTTTTCCCAACCAATTTCTGGCGACAGAGGATAGTTAAATTGGGGATGATTCAAAAGTGAGGGTAAAAAAGTTGAAAAATAAAACAAATATGTAAAATGACTTAAATACCCCTCATTTAACTAAGAAAAAATGGATGATGTTAGTTGACTTTATGAAAGTGTAAGATTTTAAAACTACAAGTACCCACATACAAGAAAACAAACTATTAGATAAAAGTGACACTTTTAACCAAACCACATGTACGAAAATAACAATTTACTCATATATAAATCAACTTTATTTTATTAACAATCCAATTCATTATGCACAATAACTTCAAATACACACACGACTACACTACAGAAAAATTAAGGATACATAGTACGCCAAAAAACATAAATCTTAACAACCAAATGAAACTAACTAATTAAACCTTAAAGATTAAACAACCAAATAATAGTAAATTAATTAAACACTACCAAACACATCCCTTCCATACTATTCCTCTTCATATTCACCATCATCATCATCCTCATCCTCATCAACTTGATCTTCATTTGGGTCTTCGGCCTCATCAACTTGATCTTCATTTGGGTCTTCGGTTTCGCCTTCGGCTTCATCTTCAACACCTTCATCTATTTGGCCAGGATCAACGGCATATAAAACCGCAGCTGCTCCAGCTAACAAAACAACTTCACTAGCCACTTTCGTTCCCACACTTTTTGCAATTCTTTTCATCATCCCATCTTTCTTCTTTCCCTGGACCTGGACCTTCTTTATTGGTGTGTCCTTTTTATTGCTATTTTTGCGATTCTCGGTTCCGGATGTGCTTGAATCTTTCGAGAATTTATGTGAAAGGATGATTAACCCCATTACCTCCCCGGATTGAATCTTCACATGGTAACTAACATTTTTTCTTGAACCATCTCCGGCCAGGAGGTCTTTGAACGGCACCTGGACTTCTCCTATTTTGCGGTCGAACAGTTTCCCATCGTGTTGGATCTCGCAGAAGAGGACGTTGTCGGTTTTCATGGGAACCAAATCGAATTCCATGGGAAACTCCCAGACAGGAAAAGAACCACACTTCTTTGCGACCGGTGTTGTATGTGTTTCCGACGCCTTGCCACCTCCGACGTACCAGACCTTGGCATAGAGGTCCATGGTACCAAAGTGTTTGACGTCGTGTAGATCCTTTGCGGAGTGTAGAACGATCTCTAACCGGCGTGACTCCATTGACAACTATTGTAAGACGATAATTGAAGTACTGATATATAAGGACGGCTCAACGTATTTGATTACTACGTGAAATATATGTAATGAGAAAGAGTAATTGTTTTATACAATAGGGAAAATGACAAATATATATAGGCATTTCATCACCGAACGTATACAATCCCTTTGACCTTTTATTTTACAAAAATATTTCTCCAATGAGAAAACAATTGCGTGGTGTGATAGGGAATCTTGAGAAAAAAAAGCCACTTGATCGCATTTATTAACCAAGAGTAGGATTCTGATATCTACTTATCCGGTTCTTAATCTGTTAGACTAAGTCATAGGGTGAAGGTGAGAGTAGACACTGTGTCACGTAGGCGTCATGTAGGCACTGGCTTCCCTCACCCTCATCTTCACCCAGGTGTGTAATGGTAGGGTAAGGGTGACCAGTTTTGTAATAATTAAATAATTATTATTTTTTTTAATTTATTTAATTAAATAAAATAATACTAAAAACATTTAGCATCTAAACTCTCCTTGTACTTAGCCTTTGGTATTGCCACCTTTATTTTGATGTTCCTCTCGGATAATTTGTTGAACTTGACCATCCGGTCGTATATAACGTCTAAACTCTCCTTGTACTCGTTGGCATGGGTTGATGACGATGATACGGCTCGTTTTGCTTTGTCCCTTCCGATAGGGCGGGCGGCTTCTTCCAGTAACTCAAGCTCATCGTCCGACTCGTTGGGATTAATGCTACACCTATCCAAATTAGATTGGCTAACGTCATCAGGTTCTTCCGGTTTAGGGTTGTACGGGCGGTTCGGGTTGTTCGGGTGGTTCGAGTTGTTTACAAATTGTCATGGAATCGTGTTTGTAATTTTTCTAAAAAAAATAGAGAGGAGAAGAAGAGAGAATGTGTAAAAAAAATGTTGTTTATATTAACTATATATAGGTTAAATTTATTTTAATTTATTTTTAATGAGACAACGGCTCTTTTCGTTTCCAAGTGAACCCAACGGTCAAAAATATGCCCCCTCACCCCGTGAACACCACCACGCCCATTGCCTCCACCGGTCACGGTGTTTCACGCTAGTAATGGGGTGAGGTGGCACCACACCACGGCTTTACAGGCACACTACGCATAGTATTAACGTATGAAATTATCAATGTTTATTTAATAATTTTCAAATAATACTTGTTTGCGATCTCTTTCTATCGCTCACACTGGCCATGTGTTTGGAAAATAAATTATCAGGCGCTAAACAATTCTTGAGGGATAAATTCGTAAATTTGATGGTGTCCTGTAAACATGTAACATTTTATTTTAGTTTATTTATATATAATCTTACAACTTGTGGGATACTGAGTTACGAGTTTTCAATTTTTTTTCTCCAACTTGGGTTCGTTTATCGACTTTTTTAATTCTAATTATGTTCGAGTCCAACTCACATTAAAAAAAATGCTAGTTGGAGAAAAACAATTTGGATTATCCAAGTAGCTCGAAAATCAATTGAATATATAAACACCTAAGGAGATAGTAGCTCATCACGCTTTTTGTTCATATTATATTTAAGCATTTTAGTGCTTATTTTATTTAACATTTTTGAAATATTAGATTGAAAACGGATGAACGGACATAAAGGTGGCAATGAAGACCGTTAATTATTCGTTGATAGTATACGATTTGACGTTTTCTTTTCTAACTGATACGATTTGTGGTTTTTTTTTAACTGATACAATTGGTTTTATTTATATGATAATGTGATACAGTTTATGTTTGTGATTGCAATATTCATCGTCTTTTATTCATAAAATCCATTTTACCACCCATTTTAGCAGCCATAATATCTCATATTAAAGAATGTCCCATTTTAGTAGCCCATTTAATAGTCTATGTACTAACCCGATTACCGATTAATCTAATCCGAATTAACCCGAAACTCAATTACCATTTAACTTGAATCTTATTAGGGTCTTTAAACGGATACGATTCCTATCTTCGACAAAAAACCCGAAAAACTCAAAGCCCGATTATTCTACCCGAACAACACCGCTAATGACAAATGGTGCTAATGACAAGTGGGGCAGGAGAGAGAAGAGTAATGTGGTGGCTACATTTTTATATCCCTCAATTGAAAGATGCTGAAAGTTTGTTTATGGCATTGAATGAATCAACATGGTAAAATTATAGTATGGTTACGTCAAGGCAGCAAAAAGAATATGATTAGCTATTATAAAAATAGATTTAACGAATACATTGTGAATCACATAATGTCAACTCTTTTTACTCCATATATGTTATCTTCCACTAGCTTGCTAATACCAATGGTACTCAAAAGTCCATACATAGTATGTACTATGTAGTATTATGTTAATAGGAAACAATAGTATTATAATAATAACCGTTTTATGTGTGTGGGTAAAAGATAAAACAGGAAAATAGAACAAAAGATATCATCTCAAATAAGTACCTGTTTAATTGGTTTTAGCTTCGAATTTAGTCAACCTTTTCCATCCTACACAAATATTATCGATACAATGCTCGATAATACTCAGACACTAGGTTGAAGCAAAAGAAACCAAAAGCTTAAAATGTTTCTCTAATTTAAGTAACTACTTAACTAGTCTTAGTCCGAATTTTCTAGATTAATTAAGTTAAAACTTTACATAATCGTCACCTGAAAATAATTACAACCTGACTGAAAATTAACAAACATAACTCAAAAGTTTACATTAAATTTTAAAAATTGACAGTGATCTACTTTCTTAAATCGTTTCGACTTCTGTGTATGCCTCCACTAGAAGGATTTGACTCTGTCCCGACGCCGCCTATCCAGACGACGTCGGAATAGGTCACCCTATACCTACGACATGTCGTCGGGATAAATAAAAAACAAAAATTTAGTAGGAGAGACCCTATACCGACGACATGTCGTCGGTATAGGGTTGAGGTAGATTGGAGGAAAATTGGCGCCCAATGAATTATTGTGGAAAACATATAGGTTAATTTTGATTTTCTTTTTGCTTTTTTTTATTTAATAAATTTTTCGTGGTAAAATTTTTTTTTAAATTAAAAGAAATCTGGAAAGCTCTATGCCGACGAAATGTCGTCGGTATAGGGTTTTTAACTTTATTGACCAGTCAAAATCTTACAAATCCTATACCGACGACAGGTCCCAACGCGAACAAATAGGGAAAACAGACGGCAGACCCTCAATTCCACCCAAAAAACCCCCAAAACCCTCCCAAACTCTTCTCTCCGACGATTTTGAGGTTTTTAGGCTTTTTGTGAGCAATTTTCACAAAAAACTCTCGTGTTTTAAGGTGAGGTAACATACGGGTTTCATATTTTAGCTACTTGTTCGAGATTTTTAAGTTTTGTTTGTTTATTTTTGTTAGGTTTTTGAGGAATTTCACAATTTCTTGGATTTCTAACTTTGTGAAGGTAATTACTCATTTTAATTACTAATTTGTGATGAAATTTAGTTTAGATCTAAGATTTTTATGTTTTTATATGTATGTGTATATATGAGTATGTATGTATGATGGAATTAGTAATTTTGTGGACATGGATCCTAGCATATAGCTTGTAACCACATTCTTAATATTGACCTCAGATCTAGACTTGCCAGAATCAACCTTTTGTTCATTATTAACAACCACGTGAACTTGTTAAACAACTAAGGGAATGAGAAACAAAATATAAAAACATAGACGTTATAACATAACATTAACAATAAATACCGATGACGTTAACGTTATAGATGTGACCGACGAAACATGTGATCCCCATAAAGCTTCGTCTGCATATCCCATTCGTCATTTAATCCTAGCATAAAAATCATTCGCTTCTTCATCTAAACCACAATCAGTAGCACCTATTGCAAGAAGTGTACTGACACCAATTATAGATCTTTGTTGTTTTTGTCTATCATACTTAGAAATTATTTTAGGTATGGTTATTTTACAAAACTATTTCCATCATATTGCTATAGATTTACAATTCCATCCATCTTTGTGTTCGAGTTGGTAGTTTTAGGGTGATGGGGTCATTTACCCCATTACTCATTTACTCATTAAAACTACCAAATAGAATTTTGTCACCTCAAAACTACTCATTTACTCAGATTTTATTGGAAACACTCTATTCATTTACTCACCCACTTTTTTAAAAAAAGAAAACTTTTAAATAAAAGTGATGTGTGTGATAGTGGTGGGGTCCACCAGAGAGAGAGGGTTGTCATTCTACCCGGCACACTACTCGAAAGCTTATTCAGTTGGTTAGGGGCGGTGTACCCATTTACTCGGTTACCATTTTCCCTACTCGATGGTGATCGAGTAATGCGCCCCCAACACCCTTAGATGATTTCTAACTTTTTACGCTACTACACGTTTTAAACTGCTTGTTTAATTGGTCGAATATGTTGTTTGACTTTGTACTTTTCGTATCTTTTAATTGGTTAAACCTTTTAACTGTTAGAGTGCGTTTGGTTTGCGGAATGTTTTTGAAGAAAATTAGAATTCGTCAAAAAAAATTTGAATTTTTAATAATTGGGTTTGAAATTGTAGTTCGTTTAAAGAATTTAGAAATTTAAATGAATTGGAATCTACTAAAGGAATTCAAATGATGCAAACAAAACACATTGACAAATGAAAATTAAATTCTAATTCCATTGAATTCTGGCAACCAAACGCATGTTATTGTTTTCTCTCTATAATTCTCGTTGTTGTTGCGTTTTTCCAATCTATACTAATAAATAAAGGTTTTTTTGTGACACATGTCACTTCCTGGTATATCCTTAGTATACTTTTCCCGACTCTCTCTCTCCTATTAAATAGTTATACTAAAAGAATAGACATTTTTAAATATTTAATATAAATCTAATTATAGAACTTATTATTTAGTTATAGATAGTTATTATATCATTAACGAAATGAATTTAATATGAATTAACATTTATCAATTACATTAATAAAATAATAGTTGAAAAAATGTTTTAAAAATTAAACTTAACAGAAGTTATAACCGTCATGTCAAAAAATATATTTTTTAAACATATTTTGATGAGTGTATGTGTTAACAGATTAAATTATATTTTAATCAACCCGTGTAATACACGATTTCTTAAAGAAAATAATTTCTTTATTACCAAGTATATAAAATTACATTTATTCAATCCGTGTAATATACAGAATTCTAACTTAGATATGAAATATATCTGGTTTTTTTTTTTGCATTTACAAACAAACATACCCAACAAAATCACACATAATTTTGGTTTTTTCTACACATATTATGTGTTCTAGATTTATAAAATTTATCAACCTTTCATGTAATGTTTCCATATGCATTGTATTTTTGGATTCAAGTGTTTCTCCATTGATGTGAGAGAGGGGGCCGGGTCAAAAGATTCATCCGGCTCCCTCCAATTGAGCTCCTCACATTTGCCTTCATCCCACTTGGAAATGGAGCGTTCGAGATGCTCTAAGAGTAAATATATTGTCTTGGTTTGTCAAAGATATTTAAAAAGTGATAGAAAGTATAACTGAATACGTTCTAACCGTTGAGAAATAATTATATATAAGATCTCAAGCAACTTATTAATACACTTAGAAATAATTAAAAAATAATAAATTTTCACAAAAAAATTTCACAATTTTGATGTTACCTTTAGGCCCCAAAATATGTTGAGTCACTGACGTACAACGAGATGTCATCGGGAAAGACAGCTCCGGCGACGTGTTATCGGTAAAGAACTCATCAACATAGCTCCAACGCTATAGAGCTAAACCGTTGCCGGGACAGCGTCTTCTCGTATCGGACGAAAATTCTTGTATTGCATTGACAATCATAAAACTATATAAATCAACTTTATTTTATTAACAATCCAATTCATTATGCACATTGACTTCAAATACACACACAACAAACATGCCAAAAAACCCTAAACAAGCAAATGATAGTAAACTAAACAGTACCAAACACACCCCTTCAATATTATTCCTCTTCATATTCACCATCATCATGCATCCTCATCAACTTGATCTTCATTTGGGTCTTCTGGTTCATCTTCGTTTTCATCTTGGTCGCCATCAAGGGCATACCAAAGCGCAGTTGTTCCAGCTAACAAAACAACTTTACTAACCACTTGCGTTCCCACACTTTCTGCAACCCTTTTCATCATCCCACCTTTCTTCTTTCCCTGGACCTTCTTTATTGGTGTGTAATTCTCGGTTCCGGATGTGCTCGAAGTAACCACCGGTTCCGAGAATTTATGTGAAAGGATGATTAACCCCATTACCTCCCCGGAAGGAATCTTCACAGGGTAACGAACATTTTTTCTTGAACCATCTCCGTCCAGGAGGTCTTTGAAAGGCACCTGGACTTCTCCTATTTTCCGGTCGAACAATGTCCCATCGTGTTGGATCTCGCAGAAGAGGACGTTGTCCGTTTTCATGGGAACTGAATCGAATTCGATGGGAAACTCCCAGACAGGACAAGAACCAGAATTCTGTGCGATCGGTGTTTTACGTGTTTCCGACACTATGCCACCTCCCGCGAACCAGACGTTGGCATAGAGGTCCATGGTACCAAAGCGTTTGACGTCGCACAGATCCTTTGCGGAGTGTAGAACTATCTCTAACCGGCGTGACTCCATTCACAACTTACTGATAGTCAAGGACGGCTCAACGTATTTGATGAGTTCGTGACTTGGTAATTGTTTTATACGTACAATAGGGAAAATGACCAATATTTATAGGCATTTCACCAAAAGGATATTTTCCCTTTGACTTTTTATTTATCAAAAATATTTCTCCAATGAGAAAACGATGTCTTGCGTGGTTGGGAATTTTAGCCAAATAATTAAAAGAAAAGTAAAATAAAATAGGCACTTGCATCACATTAACGCAAGTAGGATTCTGATCTCTACTTCTCCGGTTCTTCATCTGTTAAAACATTTATTTATCAAAAATTTATATTATATCATCAATTAGGAAATCTTACTACTTCTTTAATAAATGAAAATCTATTCATGACACGTGTGTCACTCTCTGGTTACTTATAATCTTTATTTTCTCGGCTCTCTCTCCTATTAAATATTAGATTTTCTGTTTCTCTCTACTATTAAATAATAATCTTTATATTAATAAGTCTGATTACAAATACTTATTATTTAATTATAAATAGTTATTATATCATCAATCAAATGAACTTAATCTGAACTAACATTTATTAATTAAATTAAAAAATTAATACTCAGTTGAAAAAAAATGTTTTTAAAACTAACTTAACAAACCTTATAACTGTCACGACAAATTACATTTTTTAAAAACATATTTTGACAAATGTGTTTGTTAACAAATTACATTATATTTTATTCAACCGATGTAATACACTAGTTTATTCAACCCGTGTATTACACGGGTTTTTAAAAATATAAAATTTTTATTTCTAAATTTATAACATTTTATTTATTTAACCCGTGTAATACACGGGATTTTAACATAGTATAAAATATACGTTAAATTTTTAGTAACCGTTGATTATTTCCGCGCTTCGTGGCGGGGCTTGGTGAACTCAAGCACCTTCAATACTTGTACTTTCTCACAAATCTTTGAAAGGATCCAAGATCTTAACTATTCTTAAAATATTGATAAAAACAATAGTATAGCACATTGCTATTTTTACTAGGTGAATGGATCTCCAATCGCGTTGATGTCCACTTGGTAATGTAGTTTAGCTCTTCATGGAGGCTCAGATCTATTCATTAGATTGCTATTGGCTGCAACGAAGGTTGCAAGCGGGGAACCCAACTTGACGTTCTCGCATGTCACCATGCCAACGTGCAAATCCGAAATTTAGTCATCATGGATTACTACTGAGAAACATTGATAAAAAAAATAGTATATCATATAGCTATATCAAGACAATGTTTCACCTTCTTAGTGGGCTAAGAGATTTTCAATCGTTTTGATCTTGGCCTGGTAATGTAATTTAACCCTTCATGGAGGCTCAGATCTGTTCATTAGACTGCTATTGGCTACAACGGGGGCTGAAAGTGGGGAACCCAACTTAACGTTCTCACATGTCGCCACGCCAACGTCCAATCCCGGACTTTAGTCATCATAGCCTCAGACCAACATTCAGCAAGCCCATTGACCTTATTCCCTGTGACACAAAAAGCGTCCATGATTTGGCGTACAAAAAAACATTAATTAAGAAAATACAACCGAAAACCCTAACAAACGTGTGAGTGAAAGAAACTTTAGTCATCATAGCCTCCGTTGCATTGAAGACAGATGAATTATAATATTTGGCTTCCTATTTTTCCACAACAGGTGCATAAAGCATAATTGAAAACTGTAGTTCGACAAAATATGAAATCCCCTTAGTCACCTAACATAGTTAAAGTTAACATCTTGATTCAAATAAGAAATTCCATGATTATGTAGAGTAAATAACAGGCATATTGATTTTCCTTATATCGTTCATCATTTCAGAGAGTAAACAAAAATCAAACCTTCATCTTTGCATGCCTTCAAACTCATTCTCAAAGATCAAAATTTCACAAATGCATAAATAAATTTGTAAGTGTTTTTAAACAACGCTAAACACATACACCTAAAATCATACACAAAAACAAACATCGAGTCATATATTTAAAAAAAACGTTCAATCATACAAATTTTTTTTTAACGTTTTTCTTTTAAAGAACTGAATAAACAAACCGATTACTTACACTTTGAAGTAACACAAACTAAACTTATCAACCCAAACCCTAAACAGGGACAATCGTAGAAGGAAAACTGAGCCAATCGAAGAACCCCAAATACCACAAAATTACCAAAAAAAACGCTGAATAAACAAACAGATTACTTACAATCGAAGCCATTGTTGGGTCAGACTAATATTTAGAGAATGATTTTACTGCTTATAAACTCCTGCATTCTTTCAATCCAAAACACTATACATAACTAGAGAAAAAGAAGCCTTGCTCCTAAAGAAAAGGAAATAACTTACCCACTAACCCACTACTTGTTAACTATATCTATGATCTTTTAAAAACAAAAAAAAACATGTGACTAAACTAAAAATCTTGGAAACCCATTCTAATTATTTGACCCGTACCCGTTGACCCATACCATCAAGATTAATCCCTACATGCATGCAGGTGAATAACCTTCAATCTGCGCAAAGAAGAATGATCGAAGAAGGAGAAAGACGAAGTTTATATATTACGGGCATCTGCATTCGTGTGTGGCAAAGCAGGCATGGAAAGCCTGGGTCTTTGGTGTGAGAAGCGGGTAAGGGAAAAAGACGCGTACTACACGAAAGCATATTAGCAAGCAACGTTAGTTGTACCTCAAGCAAAAGAGGGAGTACTCCACTGTTCACGCAGTTTCAAATTGTATGGGTTATAATTGGTTTTCTTTAATAACGTATGAAATTATCAATGTTCATTTAAGAATTTCTAAATAGTACTTGTTTGCGATCTTTTTCTCTCGCTCACATTTCCATGTGTTTGAAAAATAAATTATCAGGCGTTAAATAATTCTTGAGTGATAAACTCGGTAACATCCCAAAAATGTTAATAATAGAAACGTCGAAATGAATGGGACACGAAAAGAATTTAACGAGTAAACGGGAAAGGTAACGAGTACTAGACGTGACAAGGGGGAGGCGAAACTTAGGGGGGAAAAGGTGGGACTTAACCTAGCCGCCACCCCTGCCCATCCTCATTCCCCTCACTTTTGTGAAACTAGAGATAGAATGAGAGATTCGAGCTAGAGAGGGAAAGATGTGGAAAATGAGAACCGAGCCTCAAGGATCGTTCCTCATCACGTGGCGGAGCTTAGGATCATATACTCTCGCTCAGACAGGTAACCACTCTAGATCTGAGCTTTCGTTTTGTGGGTTTTCGGGTTTGATTCAATAAAAATGTTGAGTTTTATGTGTTAAACAAGAAAGTGACCTTGGATCTATACTCATGGGATAGAAACCGATGATTCTAACGTAAAAAGTTGGGGTCTTGAACGTAAAACGGTATACAAACAAGTTCATGCAATACTTAAAAGAAAATAAAACCGGAAATTAAATTGTTCTAAACAAAATAATCATAACATCATCTTTGAATAAAAACTCAGATCTAGGACGAATCCTTACTTGTTTGAAGCTGGATTCTTCTTTCTAAGCCGTCTAGGGATGAATCAATGATCTTGGAGCTCCTTTGGGCCAAAACCCGACTTTATCTCTCGAGATCTCTCTATTCTCTCTCTCTAGAAATGAAGATGAGATGATGAAGTGAGGCAGGGGAGTGACAACTATGGTTTGTATACCCTTCCCCTTCCCCTTCCCCTTCCCTTTTTCTTCTTTTCGACTTGTCCCGAATGACACTCGATCTTTTATTCGTTTTATTTTTCGAAACCCGTTTAATAAGTTGTCATTATTTTCGGGGTGTTACACTATGTGAACCACACGAGTTCGGGTTCATGCTTGCTAAGCGAACCACAAGGGTTCGGTTTCTTGCTTGCTAAGTTTTCTTACTTGCTTTCTACTTCGTTTTGTATTTTCCTTATTCTAATGTGTTTGCTTTCGTTCCTTCTTAATAGAAACATACAAAACAAGGTTTGATGTTACCACTTCTTCTAACCAATTCGGAAATATGCAATATATTGAAACGAAATACTTACTTGTATGTTTCGATCAAAATGATATTCCCCTTTCTTTAATTGACTTTGCAAAACAAAATCTGATTTGATTTATACTTCATTCCCTCCTTTCTGTTTCGATCAGGGCTAAGAAACAACAAAAACCAAAGCCGTTTTGTATCCTTCAATGTTTGATTCATGATTTCTGCCTCTAATATGAATGATGAATCAATCGATCAAATAACATTTGCCTCCTTAACTGAAACTCCTTTGTTTATGTGATTTCTTACTTCTTTCTTCCTTGATGATCGTGACTTCTAATTTCAGTTTTAATTCCTTCTGGTCGATGATTTCACAGAAACACAGAAACAAGTCCATCCTTTTTTATTGCCTTGGATTAATTGCCTTGATAGATGATGGCTTCTTGATCGTTGATTTTTTTTCAACCAAATTCGGTTGCTTCTTGTCCTCCTTCGTTCCTCCCTTAGTTGACGCTTCTGAATCACTGCAGAAAGTCTCACCGTAGAAAGACGTTGCCTTCTTCTAATTCGATTTCAAAATTGTCGATGGTATTCTTTCGATTGAAAGCCTTGATCGTAATATGGTGCTTTGATACCAATTGTTGGTAATAAGGGATAAAACTAATGAGCAAATTATACAATGATTTTGAATGTAAACTTGCTGATTTTTATCGTAAATGTTGGAAATTGTTTACATACAATCGACGGTTCTTATAACCGTTGTACAGACGCGTCGTTTGAAAGAAACGACGACACAATCCTAGATACTAAAGCAGTTCTTAATATTACATATTACATACTTGACCCTTACATAACCATTAATTACATAAATGCCTCTAATAACAATTACTAAAAGACTCTTAAACTATAATATTTAGTTTATATCTTCAATATTTAACATGTGAGAAATAAGAAACCACAAATAAGTTGTAGCAAGTTCAATTCTCACATGTTTCAATTATTGGTATCCTGATTTTTAAAAAGCACACAGAATCCACCAGACTTCTCAAACACAAGTTTACATATTAGTCAATAAACAAGACAGGGATTCATTGCATATGTTTGCGAACACACAGGTAATTAAATACCCTCAATTTCCGCTGAATCTGTTGACACAAACCCATATCCGGACCAGTTGTTAATTCTCTTGTGATCAAATCAAAATTCATCAATTATTTTCACTTTAGCAGAATTGATTACTTAATTTTTGCAACAAATTCCGGTTGATATGGTACTATGAACAACCTTCTCATCTTCATGTCTTTGGAATAAGCTGAAGTGCTACATCACTATTATATATGCAATGAACTTGCATTTCTGCAAATATTGGGAACAAAAGAATCTCTCCTTCTCTTTGGATTAACATTGTTTTGTTCGTTCCCTTTTCTCGTCATTGCCACAAACTCATTGTAGTTGATCCGACCATCCTACAAAATGAATAGTCACTGATCACTTGCTCAAAGATGTCATTTTAAGGAGTTTTTGAATCTTGTTTTTGTTGGCCTTTCGGATCATCATTGACTCGAATCAAACATTTCATATGAACACAAAAGTTGTTCTAAATCGAACTTGTATTAAAACGAATTTATTGATACAATTTATGTTTACAATCAAGCCTATTTATACTAGAAATATGAACCATCGCATCCCTTCTTCAAATGACGTATCCATATGGCTTGTAGGTTAATAGGTTTCCTTCTTGGCACATCTGGTCCTTGTAGTTACAGATATTACATAACCTATTCTAAATACATAAACATATTAAAAACATAACTAGTCTCTAGACTTATACAAACTTGACATTAGACGCTAAATACTTTGACCGACTCACATGGATTAAGGAATTAACTTTCAACAGTTTTTCATTGGATTACTTCCATTATCGGTATCAATCTCTGACACTATCTCTTTTATATCCCTTCCGTCATTCATACAATATTTGGTTATAGATTGCTCCATTTCTTCTATACTTATTTATCTGTCATCATTGGAGACGATTACATTTTACAAAGCATTCAGCCAAAATTTCCTTATTCATGACTCCAAATTCGACTTTTATTGGTTATTTTCCATAGAAAGTTTGAGTTCTATTTAAACATATTTTTGTTTAATAGTTTTTTTTAACAGCAATACTTAGATATTTTATGATAATTGGGTTTCCCATGAGCAACACCTAAAACATTCAGGGCAGCCTATCCTAGAAGAAAACCCCACGCAAAAAAAAGTACAACTTGACCTTTACAAATAACTACATTCAATCAAATAAGGTTACACCACAAAAATTGTGAAAAGTTTTGTAACAATTATGGTACTTGTCAATGTTTTACAGTGTGTTAAAAATAGGAGACTTTTGTGCCAATGTCTAATCGAGTAATCGGTAAAGGGTATTGGCTAATTTTTACGTATAAATAGCCACCCGTCTCGTGTACAGTTGGATTTATTTTCGTTAAAGATTTTGTAACGGTGAAATTGAAAACTTATTAAAAGATGACATGGCTATTTTAGGTTAATATTTAATCAGAATCTCTAGGGCTACAAATGAACCGAACGTTCAGCGAACAGTTTGTGAACCGTTCAATGAGAAGTTCGTTTATATTGGTTCGTTTAATAAATGAATGAGCATTAACAAGAAATTTCGTTCGTTTTGTTAAAGGGAACGAACATAAACAGAGGTCTCATTCGTTCATTTATGTTTCTCAAACGAGTTTGTGTTTGTTTGTGTTCATGAACGTTCGTTTGCGTTCATTTGTGTTCGTATACGTTCGTTACATGGAATTATCAGACGAACACAAATGAACACGAAAATGGTCATTTCCTTAATGAACGAGCACAGACAAGAAATCCCGTTCGGTTAGTGTTCTACATCAACACAAATATGTGGTGGATCTCTTAACAAAGTTTTGAATGGAGTGCTCGAAACCTGCAATAACACCAATGGAAGTAAATCTTCAATTGCAGGTTGAAAAAGGAAGAGAATTAGATGACGTAACTATGTATCGAAGACTTGTCGGAAGTCCTATTTACCTAACTCTGACGAGGCCTGATATTACCTTCGTTGTAGGTGCTCTTAGCCGGTTCATGCAAAAGCCATTGCATCCACAATTCGATGGGTGTTAATGCATGTTAAAACTACTCCTACTTATGGTCTAAAGTTTAAGAGGGAGTCAAGTTTGGATTTTGTTGGCTATTGTGATGTCGATTACGCAAAGGATATGTCTACCCGACGTTCGGCGACAGGGTATGTTTTATCATTGGAGCAGGGGCCGTGTCTTGGTGTAGTAATAGATAACCAATTGTGTCTCTATCTACTACTGAAGCAGAGTACCGTCCATCTGCAATGACAGCTCAAGAGTGTGTTTGGTTGGTACAACCACTGAAAGAGCTAAATCAAAAGACAAGTAATAAAGTGACTTTGTTTGGAGATAATATATCCTCGATTTTGCTAGCTGAAAATCCAACATTCCATGCCTGAACGAAACACATTGAAGTTCATTATCACTTCATTCGTGAGAAGGTTCTACAAGGTGAAATTGATTACAAGTATATTAACACTTTGGAGCAAGTAGCGGATATGTTTATGAAGAGTTTGTCTAAAGAAAAGATCATGAAATTCTGCAGCAAGTTGGGTATGGTGGAAGCTAATATCGTGATGAAGTATTAAAGGTAGCGATATATCATTAAGGGCGGTTCGGTAATTCTCATGGGGTGGCTTGGAGGAGAATTAAAAGATAATAGTTAACTTGTTGCTTAAGACACTACAAGAATCTTGACCTATCCTGAAGGCTTTTTGCGACGACATGGGTCTTTTCGATGACATGTCGTCGCTATAACTTTCGTATTCGTAGCTTTGACGCTAAAAGTCCATAATTTCGTCGTAAAAGTGTCGTTGTCGTCGCAAAAAAGTTTTTTCAAAATCCTTTTTCTTATGAAAAATAAATGTAAATTAAAATAATTTTGAACTTTTTGGATGACATGTCGTCACAATAGATATTAAAATTGTTTTCATACGTATTGCGACGACATGTCGTCGCAAAAAGGCTTGGTTAGTATTTTTTGACCGCCAAAGTTTGTGTGAGCGCCAAAGTTCCCACTCATACAAACAAATCTGACCGCTAAAGTTTTTGTGAGCGCCAAACTTCCCGCTCAAACTAGTCCCGACGACATGTCGTCGTAAATGTGTTTGACTAGGCAAAATTTCTGTCCCATCTTTTGCCGACGACATGTCGTCGTGTTTAGCCACCTATGCCGACAACTTATGTCGTCGGGAAAGGTCCCGTCGTAAGAGGGTGAAATTCTTGTAGTGAGATTGAAGTTGTGTTTATCTTTGTTTGAATTTCGAATTATATTAGGATTAGTATTTTGAATTATAGTAGGTTTTATATTCAAAGGTAATATATAAACCTTGGATCATTTATGTTTAGAAGTTTAGATTTATTTGTGAGTAAATAAAAATATAAAATAAAAAGAGTTGCTTGCCAATCAATCTGTGTACGAGTGTGTGGCTGGAATAATTCACCTGAAAGAAAAAGATATAAACAACAAGAATTTTAGACAGATTCAACGACATGTCTCGACGACATGTCGTCGAGATAGCCTTTATCGACGACATGTCGTCGAGAATGCCTCGTCGGCAAAGATCCGTCGAGACTTCCCTTTAAAAAAAATATTAAAAAAAAATTAAATAGGTTAGTCTCGACGACAAGTCGTCGAGATTGATCTATATAATTTTTTTTAATATTTTTTTTTTAAATTTGGAAACCTCAATCCCGACGACATGTCGTGTCGTCGAGACTGACCTATTTAATTTTTTTTAATATTTTTTTTTAAATCTGGAAACCTCAATCCCGACGACATGTCGTCGAGACTGGGTTATTTTTTTAAAAAAACATTTTTTTTTGAATTTTAAAAATTTACAGTAACTTAATACACAAAAATTCAGAACCTGTCAAACCTGTTACATATTAATACATTTCACACCAATATATTACATAAAACATCTAACAAAAGTATACAAATTGTATAAGTTATTACAAATAATTCAAATAAAAGTTACAACCAAGTTTATTCATCTTCATCGTCGTCATTTTGGTTGCCGGATTGGTTGTGGTCCTGTTGCATATGTTTCACGGTTTCATTCAGTTCACGAATTTGTTCTTTTAATTCGTTGAATTGAGACTCGGAGAGAGCCGAAACATTAGTGGGCATGTTTCTAACTTTTCTTCCAACTCCTCGGGTCCAACCGCGTCTCTCGCCAAGGGCACGTTTTAGGACCTCTTCCTCATCAACATCTCCGACGTCTTGTTGCATCCGGGTCAATTCTTCTTGAATTGTATTCTGTAATAAACAAAAAATACATATATAAAAAAAATAAAAAAATCCGACAGCATAACGACTGCAAAATTGATAGCCAACCTACTTAACAATACACAATAAACATAATAATTCAACAAAACTCAATAAAAACCTATAGTAACACCAGCAATAACCAATATGATTAATATTCTAGTGTATTTCCCAAACTTGGAATTCCCTCATCGATATATATACTTACCCAATCGTTTTGTGCCCGATCGTTGACCCATGTGCCGTGAGACGTGTGCATACGTTTCCAACCATCAATCTGGTTGACGGTTCCACCTTGTTGTACCTATAAACAACAAAAATAATGTTACTAATATTTGTCTAACTTATGAATTCATTTTTAGAATAATATTAACAACTTTTGTTACCTCCTCATATCGCCGTTAAGCAAATGACTTGCTCCCACTAGTATTGGCGTATGGTTGTTTAGCTCGGTTTGAAGAATTTTGATTGCAGCGTGCAATATATGTGGGATCAAGGTACAATATGTCGATGAGGGAATTCCAATTGCCGGAACTGATGGACTCATGAGGATGATTCCTTGCTTCTTCCACATCCTCGTAACCACCAACCGATTCAAAATGTCTCTTTAAAACAGATTTGCGGTCATGAAATCTACGGGCACAGTCATCATGGATGCCCATAGATATTTGTGGCCACTGCGGTGTGTTACTCCAGCTTTCTAAATCAAAGTAATTCTGTAAAAAAAGATAATTAGGAAACACTTAATAATTAGGAATGTTAAAAAATTACATTTTATACTTACACGAAGATTGCGAAATACGGTGCTTTGATGCTCCCTACGAACAAACTCCCAACCATAATATTGTGATGGGATTTTCTCTAGAGCAATAGTTATTTGTCGAATAAACCATCGACCGTTCGGACCGACAAACTTGTATGTCTCATGGGTTGGATCAAGCTCAAGTGGAAGTGGCTTGTTGCTATTTTGGGCGAACGCCTCCAGCATATCAAGGTTTTTACCACGACCCCTTACTTTTTTCGAGGAAGCTGTTACATGAATTTAAGACTCGTAAATGTTACATGAATTTGAAGAATTATCAAACTAAAATAAGTAACTTACAAGACTCGCAGATGTTACATGAATTTGAAGAATTAGCAAACTAAAACAAGTAACTTACAAGACTCGCAATCTGTAGGGAGCCTCCTAGAATTCCCCCGCGGATCACGACCCCTACCGTCACCACCATGTGAACAAGCATAAGTCGCCATATATACCTACATAAAATTGAAGTCAATAAAATGTCAGTGTCTAGATACATCAATAAAATATAAGTGTCTATATATATATCAATAAAATATAAGTATCTACATACATCAATAAAATAAGTATCACATACATTACAAGTCAATCAGAATCATCACTAATATCATCGTTGTCGTCCTCATCCAAAGTGTATGTGCCTTCATCATCATCATCATCATCATCATCAGCCATAATCTGGGGGTTAAGACTCGAGTGACGACCTTCACCTAAAGTCGACACCATGGGCAAGTAGCCTAAGTCGATAAACATACTACATGATTGAGTGTCTTGTACGATAGGTACAACACTGGTACTTGGACCCTTGTTAACATTACTTTCAAGGTCTGAGTTGACAACCAAGTTATAATCAGATGATCGAGTGTCGTGAAGTACATCTATCTCGTTAACAAGATCGGTATCCTCCCAAAGTTTTCGATGATAAACGTCTTCCACAACCTTCCACTTGCCGACGGGGCGAGAAGGATCTTGGAGATAAAACACTTGCTTAGCTTGTGTGGCTAAAATGTACTGTTGAGCATCATACCATTGACAACCAACATAACTTTGACGGCTAGCGTCGATAATAGTCAGATTGTCCTTTTTAATTATCCGTCGGTTACCCAACGTGTTGAACCATTTACAAAGAAAGACTACAACCGAGTAATTACTTAAATAATTCAACTCTATGATACTCTCAAGTTCACCATAATATGGTGTATCATCTTCTCCGAATGAAACAACACCACTGTTTTGGGTGGTGCATCCGAGATCCCGACTGTGTACCACAAATCTAACACCATTAACGATACAAGCAGTGTAAGAATATGCACTCAACGGACCATGTGCCAATGCCCTGAGTTCGTCGGTACAGTCGGGAGACGTGTTTACCTTAGCATTGAGCCATGGTGAAAACTCAGTTTCTACATTTTTGTCAGGAAACTCAGTTTTAAACTCCCTGTACGTTGGATAGAAAAGATGTTCAAGTTATTTATTTATTAAAAACTAAATTAAAAGAAAAGTTTGAGAAAAAACTTTCGATAAGTATATTTTAATTTCAACACAGTTGTCTAACACAAACCATCCTAATGAATTTTTGGCATTTTCACAAAGTGGAGTCATTTTCTTTGCCGACATTGGCCGACATTGTGATGAAAACACAAAGTATTGCCTCTTTGGAATGCCAAGATCTTCATTTCTGTCAGGACGATTGAATTTGGTTTGTACATCCTCAAGATACCTAGAGCAAAATGTCAATCCTTCTTCTACAACATAACCCTCTGCTATTGAGCCTTCGGGCCTGGCCTTGTTTCTGACATACGCTTTTAGTTTTTTCATATATCTTTCAAAATGATACATCCATCTCATGGCCCACCAAGAATAGCTTCTTCGAGTAGATGAAGAACTACGTGAACCATTATGTCAAAAAAAGCTGGCGGGTATATCAATTCCAAATTGCATAGTATCTTTACCAAGCTATCATGTGCTTCTTGCATGTCTGTCTTATCTATTGATCGTGCACATATTTTTTTAAAGAATGTGCAAAGGTCACTAGTTTCATTTTTAACATCCGCAGGCAGACCTATTCGGATCCCTATTGGTAGAAATCGCTGCATGAGAATATGATAATCATGAGACTTTAACCCGATTATATTTGAATCAACCACTTTATTTTTAAAGTTGGATCCAAAGCCATTGGGTAGTTTCACTTCTTTGATGAACTTACAAAAACGTTCTCGATCACTTGGCTTGAACGAGTAAAGGGCATGCGGTTTGACGACCTTTTCGTTTTTCATTGTTATCCATAGATTTTGTCGAATGCCTAAAATTGCCAAGTCTTCTCCTGCTTTAATTGTGTCTTTTGATTTGTTGTTCATTAGCAAAGTACCCAACACGCTCTCACACACATTTTTCTCAACGTGCATAACGTCAAGATTGTGTTTTAATTCAAGAGAAGACCAATATTTCAACTCGAAGAAGATACTACGTTTGGTCCAATTCAACTCTGATTCAGCACGATTTCTTTTCACACCTCCATGCTTAGGATGTTTCCCAGGAACACGATCGGGGAGGTTTTCTAATTGTTCTAATATCCGTGTGTTCGTCAATTTCATAGGAGGCTTTCTTTTCTCTTTTTTGCCATTAAACAATAGACTATCTCTCATACGATTATTGGAAGGAAAAAATCGTCTGTGGCCAACATAAGATAACTTATTGATAACACGATAGGAGGGTGTGTCTTCGTTATAAGTAGGGCATGCTAAATAACCTTGACCGCTCCATCCAGATAAGCTGCTACGAGCAGAATAATCGTTGATAGTCCATAATAGTGTCGCATGCATCTTGAATACAGTGTTGGTTGATGCATCTCTCATTTGTACTCCTTTCTCTCACAACATTTTCAACTCATCCACCAAAGGCCTTAAGAAAACATCAATGTCCTTTCCAGGTGATTTGGGCCCTGGAATTAGCAAAGTTAACATGAAAGAAGTCTCTTTCATACATAACCACGGAGGTGTATTATACGTTGTCAACACTACCGGCCACATACTGTAAGACTGACTCATGTTACCGAAAGGGTTAAAGCCATCGGCAGCCAAACCCAAGCGGACAGTCCTCGGTTCTTCTGCAAATTTAGGATATCTCAGATCAAAATCTTGCCATTGCTTCCCATCAACTGGATGAAGCATTATAGAATCCCTTGAGCGTCCTGTTTTATGCCATGTCATGTCTTTTGCCATGAATCTGGAACTATATATTCGTCGAAGCCGAGAAGTTAAAGGAAAGTAACGTAACACTTTACGTGACACTTTCTTGCCACTTGTTTTTGGGTTAACTCATCTGCTCTCGTTACAAATCAGGCAGTTTTCCTTTGACTCATTCTCCTTTCAAAACAGAGCACAGTCATTTATGCAAGCATGGATAGATTGATATCCTAACCCAATCTTTCTCAACTTCTTTTTAGATTCATAGTGAGATTTGGGAATGTGATTCTCTTTCGGTAATGCAATTCTGAGAAGCTCTAAAAGTTGGTTAAACGAAGTATCCATCCACTTGTTCATAACTTTAATATGCATCAATTTTGATAAAAAGTTTAGGGAAGACATCCAACTACAACCAGGGTATAACTCGGTACGGAGCTCTTCAAACAACGCATCAAATTCCGGGTCTAAACCAGCTCCACTTCCATCTTCATCAGTATTTTCTTCATGTGTATTTTGTTTCGCCATAACTGTCACACCCCGGCCGGCGGCGGATTAAACGCCGGGGCTGACGCGGTTGTTCATAAGCACATGATCATCTATTAAATATGATAATATTTATTATTCAAATTAAAAGCATCCGTTACATAGGAAAATGAAACGTTCAAAACATAAATTAAATTAAACTAGGTCCAAGTCCTAGGTGAGCAAGTAGTCCTCAAACAGGTGCACCTGAAACATGTAAGTAACTGTCAACTACAAGTAGTTGGTGAGATACATAGGTTTTGACACCAAAAGAGTTAGTATAGATTACAATTCAATATGTTCAAAGCATGTCTAAAGCATTTATGTGAAAACATACAAGGTTCCAAGCGTACAATTCAAGCCTGATAATAGAAAACTAGATACGCAATCCCACTGATTGCCATTTTAAAAAAGAGAGCAAGCGGATACTCCAAGTTATAGTTGATACCCAACAAAACCCGCCAAGGTCTTGTGGTAAGTTATAGGTTCAGTTTCCCATATAAATGATCATGTTAGGTACTACCTTAGGCTTGGGCTGCAAGTTAATGAATGTACTGGCATGAAACACATGCAATGGTCACCAAGTAGTTCAAATATAAAGCATAAAGATCAAGCACAAGAACATAGATATTGAATTTGGTTAAATAGATAAAGTTGACGACATGTTTCACCCCAAAAGTAAAAACAGTAAAAAGGGGCTATGTAAACTCACATTGGATTGGTAGCTTGAAATCACAAGTACGGGTAGTCGCAGAAAGTGTTTAGCTAACCGCAAGGTTAACCTATGTTTGCATGTATATATGTATTAATGACATGTTCAAAAGATTTAAGTAGCTAGGTTGAAATGAGTGTGTATCTATTTGTTGTGAATGATGAGTTTGTTAATAAGGAGGTAATATGGTTGTTTAATAAAGGAAATAATATGTTTGTCGATAAAGGATCGAATACGAGCTTATATATATAATGTTGTTTACAAAATAGCAATTTATACTAATATTTATGTGAATATATAGGTAATTTGATTAATAAAATATATAATTAATTAATTAAATGGTTAAATGGATAATAAAGAGGGCATAGACTATACTAAATAATTGTGTGTTAAAAATAGTTAATAACGGCTTTAAATAAAACGATTATATAGCTTCTTGATTAGTTTTTAATCCACTAAAACTATTAAATAATTATTTAAGATTGTTAGGTTAACAATTTGATCCATAAAAATATTCCCGAGCCTCGGGGTTGTATAAAATAATTTTTATAAGAAAAATGTTGCTAAAATTCGGTTTAAAAACAATAAGAAAAAACATTTCAGACCACGGGACTCGAACCCGGGGCCTCTCGGAAAGAGCCAAACACCCAAACCACTAGACCAGGGAGCGGGTAGTGGTTGAAATTGGGTTTCGAATTGTTTTAACAGAGGACCAACAGGGAGTCGGGTTCCATGCGCGCAAAAGGGAAAAATCGGGTGTGGGACTGGTTTCGAACTCGCGACCTTCGCCTTATGAGACGAATGACTTAACCGGTTGACCTGGGCCTGAATATTGTTTATTGACAGGCACACAACTGTTTTGTTTCTCACCCAGCCCTGGTTCATCTTCTTCCCCAAACATCCCATTCGAACCCTAGTTCCAATCCCCCCCGATTCGTATCCGATCGAACCCGAAAACATGGGGCTTTCAATCCTTACATAAAACCGAAACTAAAGACTCTAATTTTACCTCGAATGGTTAGCGATAGAGGGGGAACGGGACCGAGGCCTACTTCGGATTTCCTTGAGCTCGTCGGAGTTCTAGAGGAGCAATGCAACGAACACAAAGGTGTAGAAAGTTTGTGGCATCTGTAGTGAAGGTGTGGGTTCATTTTTATAGGCCAATTTCACGTTAAATGCACGAATTGATTAAACACTTTGATTAGGACGGTTATGTGACGATTGGACTCAACTTCTTTGATTTCGACTGTAAATGATATGTTAATTCGGATCCAATCAGTCGCACGATGATTTACAATGGCTCGATTACAGTTTTAACACATGAATTTGATGAATCATTGCACGAATTCGTGGATTGTGCTCGGTTTGACTTTCCAAAGTCAAACCTGCATCAAATTGATTTCAAAATTGATAAGGGTTCAAATTGAGGGGTCTAATGAGATCAAGGGGTTCAATAGTTCAAATTAATTGTTTCAAAACAAAAACAAAATCATTTTAATTACTTATAAAACAATTTATTTTATAAAAAAATTTAAATATCATTTGTTTAGTTATTATTAAATGTTACACTTATACTATATAACTTTTTGTAACTTACAATAGTTTTATTTCCATTAAAATCATTTACTTTAAAATAATGTACTTTTATAAACTCTATATTTATAGAATTTATAATTTAGATTTTTATAGGTTTGTATATATATATATATTTATATAGGTTTAGAATATAACTTAGCATACAAATTTCATATTATTTTTTAATATGCGTATGTGTGTATACTCATGAAATGCAATAGATAAATATTAGAATTTATTTAGATGGATTGATGCAAACCAAAAAGAAATTACAAGTGCCGAAAAAAGTAAAAATATAGGTCGGAATTTCCTAAGGATTACAATAACATCATCAAGTGCATCGAACATCTCATGATCAGTTGTTGCAACACTTGTATTTGTAGCCCAAAGTGCGTCTACATCCGAAGCATTAGCATATTCCTTGCCGTGATAAAACCAAGTGTCGTATGCTTGTAGAAACCCATTAACATGTACGTGTGAATAAACAAAAGACGGATTTTGCCGATAAGAGTTGGCACATTTTTTACACGGGCAATAAATATTGCCATCTTCATCAACATAGTTTTTGGCATTATCTATAAACTTTTGAAGACCTTTTATGAAATTCGGATGATTACGATCTCGCAGTGCAATCCAACTCTTATCAATTGTCATAACTGTTTTTTATTAACTGATAGCACATCAGAAGGAATATCTACAGGTGATGGATCCTAACCCATATTTTGAATATTCTATCTCATATGTATACATTTTAACGGGTTGACTATTCAAGAATAAATTGACAGCATTTCCCCTTAACCCTCCAAGTATGTGTATGAAACGCAAACTCGAAGAGTAGGAGAAATAGCTACCAATTTACTCTTGAATAGTCAACCCGTTAAAACGTATACATATCCTAAATGAGATAGAATATTCAAAAGGCAGTCCCAAACGGGGACAATCCAAAATTTAACTCTATTAATTAAATTTCGAACGGGTGTTTTCTAAAAAGTACAATCCATAATTTATCTATGTTCGTAAGTCAAACACGAACCGTTTATTTTTTATCATATTTTTCAAAAAATATACTTTATATAATAAATTAAACTGATTACGTATCTTTTGCTAAATTAATAAACAAATTTTCCAAGATATTTGTGTTAACAAAGGATCGTGTTCGAGTTCGATATACTAATAAAGTGTTACATAATCTAAACAATTTTTAGTTTAGTAGAAAATTGTTACCTTTTTAATGCAGTCAAAGTCAGGCGAAAAGAGAAAGCTAAACAAGAAATCCTATAAATTCGTTACAAATGTATTAGATATAAAAAATCATAAAAATATAAAAAAAAATAAAAGCGGATTAAATATATACATACATACATACATCTATATTGATCATACAAATAATACATTTCACAAAAATTAAAAAAAACAACAATATATTCTTTTAATTTATACAAATACCCAAAAAAATAATGCATACAAGTATTTGAGTCAAAACAAGTGAAAGGTTCGTGTTCTAATTACTAACATATATACATGCACATATTCATCTATACTTATACAAAACCATACATGCATAACACCACCAATAATACATTTCACAAATACATACAAATACCCAAATAAATAATACATACAAACTATACATTAAAAAAATAAATAACATCATACAATTCATACAAATAATATATACATAACACCACCAATATAATACATTTCACAAATACATACAAATACCCAAATAAATAATACATACAAACTATACATTACATAAAATAAATAACATCATACAATTCATATAAATAATATATACATAACACCACCAATAATAAATATATACAAACCTACAATTCACCAATTTCATAAATAATCCATACATTTATATACTTATACATCTATATAAACCATACAAACTCTACATCTATATAAATTAACTATCAATTTCACAACATTAACCATCAATAAAAAAAATAAACCTTACATACTATACATCTATATAAATTAACCACCAATTTTACAAAATAATAGATATATTCATCTATATTATTCAAATAAAAAACAATTAAAACATTTATACAAAACTAAATCTCTCAAATCTAAACCTATTACCAAAATATTAAACAAACATTTATAAATCTGTATAAAACTACCCAAATACACCTATAAACACAAAAAATATACATATTACCTCCGGAATTTTCTTGAAACGACGACACGTCGTCGAAAAAACCCTCAATCTAGCTTCCAATCCCTCCACTTAGTCAAAAACTTCACCTACACAAGATTTATATTAGAATATAAAGATTATAAAGAAAATTTTTTTAAAAAAAGTCAAAACCGGGTCTAATCACTTGAATAAGAAGAGTAATGGTGGAGAAGGAGGTAGAAAACGATGGATTTTGAAAAAAAATGGTCGGATTTTGTGGGTGTAGCCGAGAGAAAGATTGAGAGAAAATGAGGAGAAGAAGGGTTTCTGCGTGGGTTAAAACCAGGTAGGACCAGTCTCGACGACATGTCGTCGAGATTGGGTCCTTTTATTTTAATTAATTTATTTATTAAATAAAAATAACTTTTTATTATATACCAATCTCGACGACATGTCGTCGATATTAGGTATTTTCTTTAAAAATTAATTTTTTAATATTTTACCAGGCAAAAAAAAGAGAAACAAAATTAAAAATAACAATCTCGACGACATGTCGTCGAGACTAGTTTTCACATTTTCTCGGTAAGCGCCAAAAGCTTTCAACTTTTCCCAGTCAACCATCCCCGACGATGTGTCGTCGAGAAAAGGTGGCGAAAAAATATCACACCATCGCCGACGACATGTCGTCGTATTTGGTCAATCTATCTCGACGACATGTGTCGTCGAGTTTGCCTCGTCGAAACTGCCTAGTTTTCTTGTAGTGAAATAACCGGTGGTCCAGCTTGTGTTATGATTTCACTTGTAAATCGTTTATTGGTTTAACACAACCTTCTCATCTTCATATCATTTGAAGGGAGTTAGGATTATCATCCATTTTTATTTTTCTTAAAGGTATCATTGGCAATATATAAAGAGAGATTCTAACAAGACACGGAATTTTGATATTTGCACACGTCGAAACCCTATACGCATGCGTATATGTCAATACACAGCGTATGTCTCTGACAAAAGAATGCCACGTGTCATTGCCTGCCTGGCCTTGGGAAATTGTGAAGGGCAATACGCATCGTATTGACCTATACGATGCGTATAGACCCGGTCTTGTTAGTAATTCATGTGTCTTGTTAGTAGTCACCTGTATAAATCAATTTTAATTTATTAACAATCCAATTCATTATGCAAATTAACTTCAAATACACACACGAGAGAAAAATTAAGGATATATAATACGCCTAAAAACATTAACCTTAAACAACCAAATGATATTATACTAATTAAACGGTACCATTTAAATACATCCCTTCAATATTATTCCTCTTCATATCCACCATCATCATCTTCATCATCATCATCATCCTCATCAACTTGATCTTCATTTGGGTCTTCGGCCTCATCAACTTGATCTTCATTTGGGTCTTTGGCCTCATCAACTTGATCTTGATTTGGGTCTTCGGCTTCTTTTCCATCGCCACTACCATCAAGGGCATACAACAGCGCAGCTCCTCCAGCTAACAAAACAACTTTACTAGCCACTTGCGTTCCCACATTTTTTGCAACCCTTTTCATCATCCCATCTTTCTTCTTTCCCTGGACCTTCTTTATTGGTTTATTCTTTTTATTGTTATCTTTGCAATTCTTGGTTCCGGATGTGCTTGAAACTTTGCTTGAAGTAACCACCGGTTCCGAGAATTTATGTGAAAGGACGATTAACCCCATTACCTCCCCGGAATGAATCTTCACAGGGTAACTAACATTTTCTCTTGAACCATCTTGGGCCAGGAGGTCTTTGAAAGGCACCTTGACTACTCCTATTTTCCGGTTGAAAAATGTCCCATCGTGTTGGATCTCGCAGAAGAGGACGTTGTCGGTTTTCATGGGAACCGAATCGTATTCCATGGGAAACTCCCAGACAGGACAAGAACCACAGTTCTTTGCAACCGGTGTTGTATGTGTTTCCGACACCATGCCACCTCCAACGTACCAGACCTTGGCATAGAGGTCCATGATACCAAAGTGTTTGACGTTGCACAGATCCTTTGCGGAGTGTACAACCATCTCTAACCGCCGTGACTCCATTCACAACTATTGTAAGAAGAGATAGTCGATGGTGGCTCAACAGTCGAGGGCGGCTCAACGTATTTGATATTTTATGAGAAACGGTAAGTGTTTTATACGTACAAGGGAAAATTACCAATATATATAGGCATTTCACCAAAAGGATACAATCCCTTTGACCTTTTATTTTAGAAAAATATTGGAAAAATTACCAAAATTAACATTTGACCAAGTAATTTTCTCAAAATAAATTTTGACTTTTAGCTTACGAATTCATAGACATTCTCTTTGAACAGACGGCTAAAGCCGGCCTAAATTTCAGTACACAACAGAGTTCTGGTCCAATGAAATTGTGACACGTGGCTTAGCCGCCGGCTAAGGGTCTTATAACGGCCGGCAAAACCTTATAACGACGGCTAAACCGGTGCCCATGCTCTCCAGTGAGAAAACAATGTCTTGCGTGGTAGGGAATTTTAAGCCAAAAAATCAAAAGAAAAATAAAAATGTAAAAAGCCACTTGCATATAATACTCCATAATAGTCGTCAAAGTCGATGGTCTATTTGGAAGCACGCAAGCTCCTTTGCTAGCCACTCTTACTTGCCCCACCTTTTGATAAGGTTTCGGATGACGTTTTGTTGTGGATGTCACAATGTTTGATCGGAATACTGTTTAGCAACTTATCAAATACAAAGTGATCCTTGGTAAGTTGCTTAGCAAAAAAAAAAAGTTTAATCTTTAAATTTGTATTGTTAAATTAGTTTTAAAATTATGCTTTCCTATATACAATGAAAATTGAATCATTGTATGCATGCGTAATTATGCTTATTTCTGTTTTAGTTTTAAATTACTTTTAAAATCAATGTTTGATGAATATTGATGTTGAAAAGTTGAGGAAAGCTCGAGGAAACCAATAAGCATATGTACTTATCAAGATTCAACAAGGGTGTACGACTCTTCCATGGAATTCTCAACAAGTTGTTTATATATTAAAAATAAAATAGCTAGAGACTTTATTAGTTACATCATAAATATAAACAGATGACTGCTAGAGGGATCGATTGACGTCCTAAGATTAATCTTCATGTCATTGAATACATAAACCTATAGACCAAAAAGAATGTGGAGAATGAATGGGCGTGTTACGGTGTTTTTAACTGTGCGTGTTTCAGATTCTCCAACACCGTCGTGGAATCGATATCTTTGATGTTCAGTTCTATGAACACAAGATTTGCAGGAGCTGGTACGCAGTATGGTGTTTTTGGACGCAATTATTATTATGGCCTTAGGTGCTGTCTTTATAGTGTCTTCCTTTATAGCGTTGTTGAACTGACTTTTTTATGATATTTTTAAAAGAGTTTGTTTCACCTGAAAAAAAACACTCAGTTTAAAAACACCAGAAAAGTTGTCCAGTTTAAAAACACCATAACACACTCAATTCAAAAACACCATAAAGTTGCTTGGA
This sequence comes from Smallanthus sonchifolius, assembly GCA_023525975.1. Taxonomy (NCBI): domain Eukaryota; kingdom Viridiplantae; phylum Streptophyta; class Magnoliopsida; order Asterales; family Asteraceae; genus Smallanthus; species Smallanthus sonchifolius. The sequence goes on from CM042042.1 coordinate 3,741,929, forward strand.
TCAAAAACACCAAAAAACGCCATAAAGTTTCCCATTTAAAAAACATCGATAAAACGCCCGATCCAAAAACACCAAAAAAATGTATAGTTAAAAAACAATATAAAACGCCCTAGTTCAAAAACACCATAAAACGACAAATTATTTTTATCATTATTAAAACAATACTTGAGGATAAGTTAAGTTAATTTTAATAACATGCTTCAATTAATTTGCTATATAAATAGTAAATATTGGCTACTGTACATCTTTGTTTTATTTTATTATTGCGGTTATAATAATTCTTAGAGAGATAAAAATGATGGAGACTTTTATTTTATTTGACACCTTGCAACCAAAATGAAGAGTTACACCTTCCATTTCAAATGCAAATTGTCTAGGCTTGTGTACGAGATTAATATCCTTTTCTCAAGCCTTCAAATAATAAAATATATATAACTTGTTCCGGATTATAGGACACCAAAGTATAAATTTCTTAACCCAAATCCAAATTACGCATAAAAACACCATAACACGTCCGTTTCAAAAACACCATAAAGTTGTCCAGTTCAAAAACATAATAAAACACCGTAAAGTTGCCCAGTCAATAAGAAACTTCAAATAAGTTGTAGCAAGTTCAATTCTCACATGTTTCAATTATTGGTATCCTGATTTTTAAAAAGCACACAGAATCCACCAGACTTCAAACACAAGTTTACATATCAGTCTATAAACAAGACAGGGATTCATTGCATATGTTTCTGAACACAGGTAATTAAATCCCCTCAATTTTCACTTTTTTCTCCTACTATTACAAATATTCACATGACACATTTATCTGCTGAATCTGTTGACACAAACCCATATCCGAACCAGTTGTTAATTTTCTTGTGATCAAATCAAAATTCATCAATTATCTTCACTTTAGCAGAAGTGATCACTTAATTTTTGCAACAAATTCTGGTTGATATGGTACTATGAACAACCTTCTCATCTGTCTTTGGAATAAGCTGAAGAACTACATCACTATATATATGCAGTGCACTTGCATTTTCATTAATGAGATTAACTCATATTGGGAACAAAAGAATCTCTTCTTCTCTTTGGATTAACACTGTTTTGTTTGTTCCCTTTTCTCATCATTGCCACAAACTCATCGTAGTTGATCCGACCATCCTGCAAAATGAATAGTCATTCACTTGCCCAAAGATTTCATTTTAAGGAGTTCTTGAATCTTGTTTTTCATTTGAATACTTACATTATCGGTATCAATCTCTGATACTATCTCTTTTATATCCCTTCCGTCATTCATACCATATTCGCGTATAGCTTGCTCCATTTCTTCTATACTTATGTATCTGTCATCATTGGAGACGATTACATTTTACAAACTATTCAGCCAAAATTTCCTTATTCATGGCTCTAAATTCAACTTTTTTTTGGTTATTTTCCATAGAAGTTTATTTAAACACATTGTTGTTTAGTAGTTAAATCACCGAATCAACACTTTCTGAATTTACACTCCTTGTAATGTTTGAAATCACCTCTTGGTATATCAAAGTTTTCAGGGAAAATCACCAAAACTTTAATAATCATTGACTTTTTTTTTAAAGTACAGCTTAACGTTTACAAATAACTACATTCAATCAAATAAGATTACAGCACGCAAATTGTGAAAAGTTTTGTAACAATTATGGTACTTGTCAATGTTTTATAATGTGTTATTGACGTAAAAATATGAGACTTTTGTGCCAATGTCTAATCGGAAAAAACTATTGGCTAGTTTTTACAAAAATAGGTCTCGTTCGCTGATTTATGTTAGTGAACGTTTAGTAATGTATTCATTTATATTCGTTTGTGTGCGTTCGGTTTTTAAAAGTTTTTATATTTTATATCTTATCAGTTAAAAAGATTTGTTAATTATGTTTATGATAATTATTTCAAGTTTGTGGAGATAATTATGTCAAGGGTCAAGTACTTCATATTTATTTTTGATAGATTTTATGTAATGATAATTAGACGAAAATGTTGATTTTATTATCAAACGAATTTGTGTTCATGAACGTTCGTTACATAGAATTATGGGACACACATATACGAACATGAACATGTTCATTTCTAACGAACACGAACAGGAAATCTCGTTCGATTAGTATTCGTGAACAAAAAATTTCCTTAATTAATGAACATTTTGTTTGTGTTCGTTCGCTTCGTTTGAAGCCCTAAATTTGGCTATTAAAGGGAATTTCCAAAAAAAAATATCTTTTCAAAGGTACTAGGCATTATTTTTGTATTTCAATATTTGGATAAAGGAAACTAACTGATATGGTTGACTTACCCACTGTTATCTTTATCAAAGTACTGGAATGCAGTATAGAGATGCTCTTCTCTATCCATCCTATTCAAATGCATTGTTGCTGTTATGAACTCGTCGTAGTCTATGGTTCCATTCCCATCTGCATCCGCCTGTTTTATTTCAGTTTAAATTTCCAAATGATCAAATGATGTTAGTTTTATATGACTGTTTTCAAATGTTCCCATAAATAAGAACTCAGATAATCAATTGAATCTGCTTGCAAGGTATTGATCGATCTTACAGCTTCCAATAGTTGTTTAACTTCATTTTCGGTTAGTTTTGGCCCTTGTTTTGAAAGCCCTTGCTTTAGCTCCTCAAGCGTTATCGTTCCACTATTATCGGTGTCCATCCCTTTGAACATTTGCTTTAAGCCCATGATTTCTTCCTCCGATAGGCATCCTGCAATAACCTACTCATCGGAAAAGATTGCAAATTCATAAATATGAAATTTCTTTTCAGTTTATGTTAAAATACAAAAATAATGATTTAATTGTGTCACGCTTATAAGTAATGTAAAAGTTCGTTTAACCTTAAAAGTTTGTGAAAATAACTATAAAAAAACTCCACATTAGTAAATATATAAGAATGATTTAAGTTAATTCCCATATATATTTTTGTACAAATTTGGTTAAATCAAAAGGTGTGAAGATTTAGTTATTTTCTCCTGTTTTTAAACTAACACAAGAGTTTTGAACAATTTCCATTTTTAAATATATACAAATTTGGTTAAATTTGAAAGTGTGGAGATTTTGTTAATTTGTCCTTCTTTAAATTAACATAGAGTTTGCCAAAGGCATAATAGCCCAACGCAATGGTGGTGGGATAGGCTCAGTGACCATAAGGTCCTGAGTTCGAATCTCACAAAGGGATTTTTTCAGAAAAAATTGGGTTTCCTCCTAAATTAGTGACTTGGTGGTGGAATATGATCGGGTGGTACCATTGGTGGCACGATGATACTCCAATGGTCCGTCAGTGATCCAAATTAGTCGTTCAAAAAAATTAACATAGAGTTTTGAACAATTTCCACCACATTTTCGGTTTGAACCGCTATTTGCATGCTCAAAACCACCGCAAATGACCATTGTAATGATCAAAACCGGCAAAAGAAATTGGCGTAGATAGATTTGCATTTGATGAAATATGATGTAAATGTTGGACTAATTTGGATTAGAACAAAGGAGGGAATAAAAATTAAAGAATTTGGTTGTTTAAAGATATATTAATGTTTGTTTAGTTTTGAGTTATATATAGTTGGATTAGAATTTATTTATTTAATAGGTTTATTAGTTCTCGTATTAGATTAGGTTTGGTCTAATGTTTAGTATAAATAGACAATGTAATTCAATTCAAATTATTGTGTCCCGGCTAATATATAGAATAGATTCAATCTCAGGTTAAGATCCAAAACCCGCCTGTTATCGTGTGCTTATCGATCTTGGGCTATCAGTAAACATATTAACTTGAATTAGATGTAGTAATTACCCGGAGAGCAACTTTCTTGAACTTGTTCATGGCTCTAAATTGTTTTAGCCTACCCATAACAGCATTATCAAGTGGTGTATCAGGCGCTTCACCGTCTACTTTAATCCATGGATGGGCTAGACAGAAAAAAACAACATTTCATCGTTCATATTGCATTATGTCGTAATCCTTAATTTATATCATGAAATATTGATAGATTCTTGTTTATCGTTAATAAGTGATAAGAGTTGTAGATTGATTAGGTTTCCTCTTGTGTGTTTATAATTCATTGTATAGACACGCACAAATATGAAATCGTGTACTTACAAAGCACTTCTTGTGCGGTCATCCGTTGCTTGGGATCTGAATTCAACATCTTTCTGACTAGATCTTTAGCCTGAGGAGATATGGTAGGCCAAGGGTCACTTGTAAAATCGACATGCCCACGAAGGATTGCATTAAATATCCCATGCTCCGATTCTGTAATAACACAAAATTTTATTGCTTCAATTTGTTTAGTTGTTATAATTAGTTTTATTTCTTCTCAACTAAAGATAGTTATTTAAGTTTTTTACCAATAACGTTAACCCCTTGACAAGATGTAGTTTTATGCGGAATTTTATTGGCCATGTGAGTTTTCTAGTTACGGATTTTGTAACAGTTTTAAAAAAAATAACTTTTGAAGGTTTTTTTTTAGACAAATTGGTATTACTCATGGGCTAAAAATAACTCAAAATCGAGTAGGAATCGAGTGTAAATCAAATGTTAATATATGATGATTATGCTACCGGGACGGCCAATTGGCAACAAAAGTGAAAATTGATATTATCACCAACCAAATTGTTAGTTTAATTATTATATATCAATCAATGAATAATAATTTGGATTATTAAAACCAATTTACCTTCTTTTTAATTGTTTTCGACATGATTAACGAATCTATACCTTACCTGCCCAAAAAGGAGGAACCCCGGAAAGAAGAATATATAATATGACACCAATGCTCCAAATATCAATTTCTGGCCCATATTTTCTTTTCAACACTTCAGGTGCGATATAATATGCACTTCCAACTATATCTCCAAATATCTCACCTGCATCAAAGCATGAAAGCTACTAGAAATTAAACAGTTTTCTCAAAAAGCTTTTAATTTCTAGAAAAGTCGTCAGAAAACGGCGTTTCCCACAAACTTCCGAGAAAAAACCTTTTATCGTGCATATGAATCCAATTCATGAACTGAAAACTGAAAACACTTAGAATATAATCGAGCTATATGTATAATTTATTAACCTTGCTTGTAGAACACTGACAGACCGAAATCTGTAGCCTTTAGTGGAGCGTTTTCACCCCTATCTAAAAGAAGAAAGTTTTCAGGCTTTAGATCTCGATGAATAACTCCCATTGAATGGCAAGTATGAACGATTTGAACGATTGTTCTAAGCAACGATGCAGCACCCCTTTCGGTATAATAACCTTTCTCGATAATCCGATCAAACAATTCTCCACCAGCGCACAACTCCATTACCAAATGCACCGAATGTTTGTCTTCAAATGCACCTTTAAGGTCGACAATGTTCTGTTGTCCGCTTAAATGATGCATGATCTGTACTTCTCTACGTACATCATCCATGTCTTCCTTATTTGCAAGCTTTCGTTTAGCAATTGTTTTGCATGCAAAGTTTTCGCCCGTTTGAATGCTCGTACACAAATATGTGACACCAAACTGGCCCCGGCCAAGCTCTTTGCCGATTGTGTAAACCGTGCGGACGTCCTCCATTGGGCGTCCTAAAACGGGGCCGATAGGAGACGGCTTGCCCGCGCTTGCTGTGGGAGATGGGGATGCGGTTTGAGGGGTTGCTCTCGAAGGGTCGTTTTCGGGTCTTTCTGCATTGTTGTCACCGGGAATCGCGGGACCGTCTTCGGTTGGTGGTTCTTTTCGGGAACAGCAGTTCCCCATTGATTGATCTGTGGTAAGAACATGCAAGAGAGAAAATAGGGTTTTTGGATAACGAGTGAGAGAAAGAAAGGGGGGAAGAAAGAGAGTGAGAGAAAAGTGAAGAATATTGAAAAATGTGGGTGGAAATTGACGAGTTTAGGTGGAACGATGGGGAGTGATTATAGGGTTGGAAATGGTCTACGAGTTTTCGTATATTGACAAGTTGAACGATGTCTTATTGACAAATATGTTGGTATCAGTTTGGGAATGAAGGGATAGGAAGAAACACTAGAGGTTTCCTAAAGAGTCATGAGATTGATTTGAGTTAATTCATTTTCATTATTCATAATAAAGTAAGATGTCATTTTCTGTATGTGGTTTTGTTTTCATACAAAATCTTTTTTTAGCTTTTTTTCACCATGACTTTTTAAAATATGGTCATTATCCAGCAGACTAACTTCTTCTACATTTTAACGTTAAATCATGGATAATTTGGTATAGGTTTATTTGGTGTTTTATGTGATTGATTCGTTGTTCACATTTAAAATTGGTATCAGAACCTATTATACAGCTCAATTCATAGAGAGGCGAACGTCGATTCAATCGGAAGTGAAGAATGATGTCAACCAAGTTTGAATTGGAGAAATTCATTTGGCATTGTAAGTGTGTGACAACCGATAATTTCAAGTTATTATCCATACAACTCAGTAAACTAGAACTTATTGGACTCATCGCATTAGACTAAATTTTTAATTAATTAGGTCACTTCATGTATAGCAAAGTCCACTCATTTCATCACATTCATTGGTAATCTTAGGAATTACCAGGTCACACACCAGTCAATCCGCGTGTACGTTGATGATAAATGTCAAATGCTAGGAAAAAACATTATATTTATTATTGTATGTGTAATACTACAAAAATATATAAAATATATATTTGATTTCTTATTTGATTCGTTAACTCATATTAATACCCAATTGAGAAAAAAAAATGTTTTAAAAATTAACTTAACAGAATATATAACTTTCACATAAAAGTACATTTTTTAAAACATATTTTGACGAGTGTATGTGCTAACATATTACATTATATTCTATTCAACTCGTGTAATACATGAATTTTAAAAAAAATATAACTTTTTTATTAATAAATATATAACATTACATTTATTCAACACGTGTAATACACGTAATTCTAATATACTATATTAATATGTTACAAATTAAAAAAATAGATATATTAAATTTTTGATATTAATTATTTTATCAGTTATTATTGGGGTTGGTGACTCAAACAAAATCCACGTAAATTAAAAATTTTGGCTTTACAAGAAATTATTTTATCCGTACAAGTATGGTAGGGAGGTTCTCATAGACAAATCAAAATAGCTTATCCGCGTTTTGGGCATCGGGCCTACTGCAAAAATTGCGGGGCGTTTGCATAAATCATGCACACCGGAAACCCGGATATTGTCGGAAGCAGTTTGATTGGACAATAATATCAGTTAAACAGTACAAAGTGATCGAAGCCATTTCAAAATAGATTCCATCATATTTTAGGCAAAAATAGAAACAAATAGTACAGATATTTGAAGTTAATAATGGTGTCAACCAAGCAATTCGCCACCGGAGGAACCGTAAACTGCCGGTGGATCAGGCGGCTGTGAAGTTAAAGAACCACCCTCATTCGGCCCTCCGCCACCGCCCAGATGCAGTTCGGATAAATTTGGAATGTGGGTTTGGTGATCTCTTGGTTCTTCGACTCCTTGATCGTACAGAAAGCCTTTGAACACATGGCCACTAATTCTTACACACGCTTGGTAAGCGTACTCGTCGTCTCCGCCTTCCACCGTGGTTACCTTCACACACTTGAACACCGCCGGAGCATGCACTTGACCCGGCAACGATTTCATAAAACTTGCATCTATGAGCATTAAAAACAATGTCATTGCACCATAAAATTGTCTCACTGAATTGATTTTGGTTTGTAGATGAAATTTGAAAGTAATTTGGTTACTAGGTAGTTCGCTATCCCAGGACTCCGCTCACGTGATAAGCGGACTCTGCATGAAATATCTGGAAAAGAAAACCAAAACTTAATTTCTAGTGAAGCAAGGGCCTTGGTAGAGTTGCTAGCTCAACAAGCCGAATCAAAGAGTCTGCTTGCCACTTTAACAGTCACCAAGTCAGCTTGTCACATGAGCGGAGTCTGCCAGCTTGGCTTGAGTGATCTGCTACCTCAGATAGCGAACTTTTTAAAACCAAATTGTTTTCAAATTTCATCTAGAAACTTATATAAATTATGTAAGTCCCTCTAAGTAAAATTCACCGTAAAATAGAGCGTTCCACCATTTTAAAACTGTTTAATTCACTAACAAATAATAATATAAGCATTTTGGATAACAATCATGATGATGGTTATGTTACCTTGGTGATGACTAGAACTAGTGTCAAAGCTTCTTGGAGGTGTGGTGTTTGAAGTTGAAGTGTGGGAGGGGGTGGTGGTGTGAGAATCGAGTCGTGGCTTCTTGGAGCCGGAGGTAGAGACCGACGACCCTGCTGCGGCAACGCCGGTGGATGTGATGAGCTGACGTTCACGACGGTTAGCTGCAGGGACCCACGTGCTTTTCACGTGGGTTGCACAATCTAAACCTCTACTTTTACAGCAAGTTCTGCATCGCCGATGGTTACAATCTTTCTTGGCATTGTTGCCGCAGTCTTGACAAGTCATAGTAGATCCTAACATTGACACTAACCTACCACTACCGCCTCCGCCGCAAAAACCATGATCGGAAATTATAGGTTTTCTTAAATAATTTTGTTGAGTTGGCCAGAATGGAGTGCTATTATCACTACTAGAAAACTGAACTATTTCTGATGACACTTTTGGTTGAAAAGTCGTAAAAAACGGCTGTTTTCGACCACTTTCTAAAAAGTTTCCAGTACCAACATTGTCAGGTCTCTCTCCATGGTTACCCACCACCCCCTCCTCCACTGTGAGACAGGGGGTGGCGGTTAAAAGAGGGATGACTCCAACGCCATGAGTAGTCGTCGCATGGACGGCGGCTGCAGCGTTAGAACCTGTCGCGTTAAAAGAGTCATGAGTATGCGCGTGATGAGATAGATGATGATTCGGGGGAGCAATCACAAACATCCCCGTTTCGCCATAGTCAATCTGACGACCATAGGCCGACGACCAAAACCTGCCATGACCGGCATTGAAGCCAAGAGAAAGATCCTGATCAGAAGCTACAAAGGCACCCAAGTGATCATCAGAAGATAACCTAGTATTCCTAGAAGCCACAACTACAAATATTAATAGTAAAAGTGGTATTAATCCAGAAACCCTTAATTTAAACACAACTACACAAGAAACAAATTTAAGATCTGAGAGGAGGTGATATGAGATTGCAGTGAGATCAGAATATGATCAGTGAGATCTGAGAAGATCATAAATTCACTGGTTCTTTTTGTTGATGTCTTGGTCTTAGAAAGCAGGGACTTTGGATGGTTGGGGTTCATTTTCTCTCTCCAATAATCGAAGGATGTATAAAGAATCATAAGACTTTGTTGTCTAGCTTTTGTAGTTATGTGGACAGGAGGACCCCATACTATGAATGTACTTTTTTACGTTAAAACATACATGAACCTAATACTATGAGATTTTATTTACAAATAAAATGAAAGTTTTTATATAAAATGTATAGTATTTATTTGTAGGGTTTTTTTTTATAATTACTTGAAGGATGTTTATATAATTTTGTTTATCGTAAACAACGTACCCTTTTATGTTTGAGGAAGATATAGAAAAGAAGGAGCAAGCTGGGGTGCATAGAGAGGTTGGATTATTTGAAAACAATACTTGTGTTGTGTGGATAAAACTATGAGTGGTTTGAAAGGGTTTTATAAGGTTGTGAGCTGTGAATATATACATGTTGCGAAACGAGTGACTAATGTTTGCGTGTTGTGACGGTGTGGTTTTGTATAAAATTTATATTGAAACGTAGATAAAAATAGGTGCGTCGCAAATAGTATATTCGGAATTTAATGCAACATTATATTTGAAAAGAAACAAAATATGTTACATCGAAGGAAAATCATGAAAACGAAAACCGGTACCGGTTTTAACAATACCGTGTTCGGTCGGTATCTGTTCCGTTCGTCACGGCACGATACCAAAAAAAGACCTTGTTTCATATTGTTTTCAACAAAATCTATAACAGAATGTGAGAGAAAAAATAAACACAGCCGCGTATTAAGTTTCTTTTTAAGTCAATGGATGAAAGTTATCAAAGTAAAATCAAATTTGTAACAAATTAAATGGGTTAAAGGCATATTATATATACTAGTTTTATACCCGCGCGCGTTGCACGCACTAAACCTTTAAAATTAACGTTCGGAGAACTTTATACAATCAAATAAATAAAATTAACATGACGTTCTCAATTCCAGGGTTTACAAATGCTACTGTATGTTCAATTTTGGCGAACTGCAAAATATCTTGTAAGGGTTATCTTTATAAACTATATTTATATACAAATTGTTTAGAAAAAAAGGAAGTAAAATTTTTCTTTCTTAAAAACATTATTATGTGAAATTATATTTCTGTGTGCTTAAACATACACAATCAGGTTAGTGAATTGTTCAAGTTAATATATTTACTTATATTATTATATAAACTCGTTTTCTGTTAATTTATCAAACATCTCGTGATATACTGTATAGTTAGGGATGACAATGAAACCTGGGCCCGATGGGAAAACCCGAAACACTTGGGACGGGTATGAGGTCGGATAATCGGGTATGGGACCGGGTTCGGGATTACTTTTGAAATTTTCGCGGGTCTTGGACGGGTATGGGATATGGTGATATATCCGTTTACCCCCCCCCCCCAATTACCCAATAACGTATACCCGTTTACCCGATTATATACGCGACATAGTTTTCATTCTTTTTTATTTATTCTAAGTATATATATAGTATTTATTTTAAGTATATGTATACCATATTTATTTTAAATGTATATACCCGACATTATTTTATTTATTTCTTTTTTTATTTCAGTTACAACTTTTATGTATACCCGATAGATACCTGACGTGTTTAGGTCAAGTATACTCAACGAGTATTTTTTAAAAACTAAAGGGTATACCCGATACCCGACGGATAATTACCCGATAGAAACCTGACGTGTTTTGGGCCGGGTATGGGACAAGATTTTATAACCGGGTATGGGGTTGGGATTACCTAAACCCGTCCCAAACCCGACCCCTTGCCATCCCAACCCAAAAACGGAGGTGTTGATATGTAATCACGTAAAATATTTATTTATTTTATTAAAAAAACTATAGCAATACCATACTCAAATTAAAGAGAATAAAATGCTCGTTTTTATGGTGTAACTTAAAAAATATTAAGGTATGAAAAAGTTATGGTCGTTTAAAAATCGTGGAGGGTAGTGGGTTTAAAAATATAATTATTGCTTAAATAAAAAAAATAAGTAAAGTTGAGGGGCAAATATGTAAGTATTGTTTAAAAGACATATTTACCCCTAAAAAGTAGTTAATACATGCATATATTGTTGTACATTAAGCAATAATAATTGTACTACTTACATTTTAAGATGTCCTTGTGTTGTGAATTATAATATAGTATAGATATAGATATAGATAGTATAGATATAGATAATATAGATATAGATATATGTGTGTGTGTGTCTCTGTGTGTATACTAGTGGTAGTCCCGCGCAAAGCGTCGTGCATCACCGAATCTCTTTTAGAGAGCGCAATCTAACCCGGGCGGTCTTAAACAATAATTATAATTGGGTATTGTTATTATTATTATAACTATGTAACTATTTAATATTTATATACTTAAGCATTTAAATAGTTATAAATAATTAACATCTAATATTTTAGCTTCATTTCCGTAATAATTGAATATCCACAGTTTCAACTTCTGTTCGTGGCTTGATTTAAGAAGTAAAACCTTTTAACCGTTATTTTCCGTTTGGTCAGCCGGTCGTTCTGACCAACCTAGCGGGTTTGGTGTGAAGATTTTTAAAACGATAGTTAACGGTTGTCTCTAAAATTTTCCACTTTGCTTCATTTATTTATTTATTTGTTATATACATATACATGCGGAAGCGGATGTAGAACAGAAATGGGCGTCGACCCAGGTGGTTCACGCGCCACACCCACATGCGCCACAGGCGTAGGTTCGAGGGCCCCCTGCTGATTCTTCTCTTTTGCAATTTTTATTATTATTTTTTTATTATTTTTTTCTCATTTCCTTATTATTTAACAAAAAAAATACAATTATAGTTTTTGAAATGTTAAATTAACTTAATTAATCACCTATTATTTTCATAAAAAAAATTACAATTTTAGTCTTTAAATTATCTTAATTTTTATGGTTAATCTTGGGAATATTTTGTTTTCTGTTATAATTTGTAAAATAAGAACTTTTACGAAACTTAATACTTAATTTAAATAGTATTTAGTTATAAAAATATAAATACTAAATGTAAATGTAATTCTTAATTTTAAGTATTATAAATAAAATAATACTTAATGTGGTGAATTAAATAATCTCATGTACATTAAATAATGATAATTATTGAGTGTTGGACTTTAATTCTAGGGTTAAATGGTAATTGAACGCATTTTATGAATTGATAAGGTGTACCTTATGCATAACAATTTGTGTTAAGTGTCTTAAATTTTTTGATAAATTACAAACATGTCCTTCCAATATGTTTTATATAATAGTATAGATATAGATATAGATATATATATAACACAAGGGGTGAAACTGAAATTTAAACAAACAAACAAAAATAAACTTCTTATCATGCGACCTCACTACATAATATAATTTCCTTATTCCTCTATATTATTAACGTCGGATATGGTAATTGTCTTCTGAATGCATATCAACCATTGGATTAATCTGAAATTACATCTAGGTCGTTTAAAGTCAGTGGTTACCTCTATATTTTTATTCTAAAAGCGGCGGTTAGGGGTTGTTTTATTAACTCTTTCATATGCTCTCGTCCTCCCCCTTTTCCTCCCCACGTCGTCGACAGTTTTAAAGAAGGAAACTCTGATATTTATTCTCGCACGTCCTTCATTTTCCTTGATAATCACTCACACCTCTTGGTGGTGTAAGAGAATAAGAGAGAGAGAACTCGCACGCCCTAGAACCAAAACCTAAACTGAAGTTTGTATTAGTGGTACGACACCCTTCTAAAATCGAGTTATCCAATCATCTTCTTCTGTCTCCCCATCTATCGTCTTCTTCCCGCTTGCATTCTCGATTGATTGGTTGTTTGTGTTGGAAATCAGTCCCAAGAACACGAACACATATTTTGATCTCAACCAAGATCGACTCTTTTTATTAATATTGAAAAACCAAAACCCATACTTTACAATGAGCCAAACCCTATATTTATACTAAAAAAACTAAACTTGATCACCAAGTTATTCTAATATGGTAAGAAAATATTCCTCTTAAATTAATCATAGCCAAACTCAATATCTATTAAATAATTAAATAAATAAAACTATCTCCTAGTCTAATACGAACTCAACCGATTAATAAATTAATAATTATCTTTAATCAAGATTGATTCTTCAGTTTGTTCACTAATCTTTGTCACATACGCCGATTTCTGAATCAAACCGGTAATGAAGAACAAACCCTTTTTTTTGTTCGCCATCTAATTTCATCTTCATTCAAGCAATTAACCTCGTAAAAATCGAATTAGGGTTGGATGTTGATGACTGCAGGATGACAAACATGAATTCACTCAAGTTAAACTACTTGGTCTAGCGTTATCTTCATGAATTAGGTATGTTCTTACTTCAGTTTCTGTATTTTATCGTTTGATTCACTGGGTTGTTTCTGAATTCAGAGGTCCCTGTTATATCTTTTCATGAAAGTCGTTTGATATGTCGATGCTTGATAGATTAATGGATTTGGGTAACTAAAACTTTCTTAAATGTATTATATAGCCCTATTTGAATCTTAAAGTATCAATATAAATATGATATTAATTTTTAGCTAAGTAATTTTTTATTATGTAATTTTTTATTTTTTTTATTTCCTTCTATGTTGTTCTAAATATTTATTTAAATAATTTCGTAGATATAAAGTACACGTAAAAATAAGTGATAATCTATATCTATTTATACTATATAATTTTTTTTAAAGGTAATTCCTCTTAGATATGAGATATGAACCCATGACCTACTCAAACATTAGCGTTCTTAGAGAATTTTCTCTACCATTAGGTCACCAACGCCAATGGTATCTATATCTATACTATATAATAAATAAAGGTTTTTTTATGCCACGTGTCGTCTCCATATTCATTCTCATCATTTATTTTTGTCTCTATCTTTTATTAAATACATCTCTATCTTTTAATAATAATATATTTTAAAATAAAATAATAAATATACTAATAAAATATATTTATTTTAAATTATATTTTATTATAAGAAAATTTTAAAAATAATTATGTAAATTTTATTTTTAATCAAATAATAATGAAAGTGAAGTTACATCAAATAGTATCTAATGTATTTTTTAAACCCAATTATATATTAAATTTTACATATTTTGAATTTTATTTTCTATCGATTAGTACATGTAATACATTTTTACAACTGTAAACTATATACATAAAAATTTAAGAATTTTACCATGTGTATTACACGTGTTCTAAACTAGTGTAGAAATATAAGAGTGTTTGAAAATGGATGTAACATTGAAGAATATTAAAGTATCACGATAAATATGATATGACACCTAATAAGACATATCATTGGAGTTGCTCTAACCATTAAACAACTAAAAAAATAAATGCCAAAGGCATAATAGCCCGGCGACATCTTGGTGATGGGATAAGGTTCAGTGACCATGAGGTCAGGGGCACAACTTTCTTACCGATTTTTCGCTCAGTAGTGTAAATTTATATGTATTCGGCCGATTTTTTGCTCAATAGCGTTAATTTTTACGTATTCGGGCGAAAATTTTATAGTTTCGGCCCCCCTGATAGGGAAAAAATCACGGCCCCCTACGTTTTTCTTCAAGCTTCGCTACTGCATGAGATCCTGGGTTCGAACCTCACTAGGGGGTTTTCCCAAAAAAATTGGGTTTCCTCCTGAATTAGTGACTTGGTGTTAAAATATGATTGAGTGGTACCACTGATGGCACTAGGTGTGAGCAAAGTTCGGGTATACCCAAAAATACCTGAAGCCCGACCCGGAAAATACCCGAACCCGAACCGTATCATAGTACTTGGGTTTTCAGTCGGGTCTAATATTCTGCAGTTTTCGGGTTCGGGCTCGGGCCCGGGTTTAGACCGGAAACCCGAATTAAAAGGACAGGACCGAATCAGGTTTAGTATTCCTATTATAAATCAAAATCATTCCATCAGAATTGTTTTAACAAATCAAAATCAAATCTAATATTAAAATAAATTGAGTATAAAGATAACTACAAATCCGGTTTAGCATTACTTATAATTTTTTAAATTAAGTATAAAGATAACTACAAATTAAAATCAAAATCAAATCTAATCTTAAAATAAATTGAAAAAAAAAACCTGCTTAGGCAACAAATTCGACCAACAAATTTTCAAATGGGTTGTTTGACTATAAAAGTCAAAGTATTGCTAATCTAAATCCTCATTCCTCTATAAACCTGTAAAAATGGGTTGTTCGACACCAGTAAGCTCCTCGAAGCAAATTCAAGCTCAGATCCATAAGAAAAAGAATTGTAAAACAAGATCGAAAATTACCTTTTTATTCATGAAGTGATCGGAGCACCGAGCACGACGAATTTGACCAACATCATGAGCGATTTCTGGTGACGCGGATGCTCCGTTGGGGTGCAGGAATCGGCGGACGCAAGGTTCCGAATCGTATTTCCGTCTGGGTGCAGATCGTATTTCCAGTGGAAAGAGGCAAAACGGGAGGATGGAGGTTAACTGCAATGTTCTTTCATCGGGTTATCTATAAAACCCTAACCCGTAAAACCCTAACCCGAAGAAGACCGGAACCCATATATACATCATTGGGCCGGGCCTCGGGTCTTGATTTCTAGAACTTTGGTGTTCGGGCCGGGCCGGGTTTTACCCATTTCGGTCCGAGTTTTACAATAAGCTCACCCCTGGATGGCATTATGATACTCTAATTATCCATTAAAAAAAACTAAAAAAATAAACCAATATTTGATTTCCCGCATCTAATTTCTTTCTCGTACAACGGTTTATATCAAACCCGAATCCAAAAAGAATTGATGGATTCTGGAACATTTACTCAGAGCCGTGATGATCGGAAATTCCGATTGTGCGTATAATTGATCCTCAAAATCACCATAAATCCATCCATTTCTTCTCCTCCGAATATCAAAAAGCAAAAAACGATCTCTGCAAATTCTCCTTCAGGTGATTTACGCCATCAAATATGTATCTCATTATCACCTCCGTCGTTTGTTTCTTTCTTTCGATCTTATGCAATTTGTACCATTCCGAAAGTGTAGAAGATGATATTATTCCTTTAATTTGCTGATCAGCGTTTTCCGCATGTGCTTTTGATTGTTATTCTATTTGATTTTGATATACAGAACCGATTAATTGTGAAGAAATCTAGACAATTGTGTATCCGTTCTATTTTAGGGTTTCATTATTTGCAATTTGGATCCCGGAAATTTGCCCTAATACTTTCAAAACTGTAAATTGATTCAAAATTCTGTTTTTATATGGATGTATTTTGCTGTGATAATTACACATCTATCCCTTATAAACAATTTCTTCTCCAAATCTGATTATTTTGATCTTAAAAATCAAAATCTGAGGGTATTTGGTACTTTTTAACACATAAGAAGCTTTTTTCAAAACACACTTACAGATATGTGTTTTTTTTTGTGCTTGTTGTTTCCTCAATGGCCATGGATATAAATTAAAAAACAAGAAAACTATCACAAGCACGAGGGTCGGTTCAACCTTTTTGAGGGCTTAAAGCGAATTCTAAAATCGGGACCTTTTTCGTAGAAAAATATTTTTTTTATAGAATCCTAACCACGCGAGAATGTGATGGTGCATATTTTTTGTATACAATTTCTAAAACACACATAATCACACATATTAAAGTTGTGTGAGTTTTAGTGAAAAGAAAACTCTTTCAAATTTACTAATTTTTTACTCTCCTTATTAAACCTGGAAATTAAACAAAGTTAAGCCCTAAAAATTAGGAGCCCCTTAAATATGGGCTTCTAAGCTTCAACTTTTTTTTTTTATAGTCGAGCCACCCTGACAAGCACACATGTTGTGCTTTCAAAAAAATTGCAAAGGAGTTCAACAACAAAATTTCCTATTTTTAATTTTTCTTTGGGTTTTTCTTCTTTTTTCCAATAGGGGAAATTTTCCATTAAAAAAGGGGTTGATATGATGACATCACAACTGTATGAAGGAAATACCTTTAACTTTTGATTTGATGTTTGAAGCTTCATTCAACTTCTATTACATTTTCAATTTGTCATGACTATGTTTCAAGCACTACTCCAATTTTGATATTGTTAAATAAACTGGATTGAGTTAATATTTCAATGCTGTGATTTACAATGGAGGGGAACCTTTCTTGGGCCCGTGGGCTAAACACAACTAAACTCTAATAATAAACTTGTAATAGTTATAGTTAATAGATATAAAGGTAACATATTTATCAATGTTATTGACATATTTATTTTGCTATGTTTTACCATCTTTCCATGTTAGTTGATGGGCACATTCCTTCTAAACTCTTGGTTAAATTAATAGTTTCAGGTAGTTCTGTTACTTGTACTACTTGCACAACAGTCTCAACTCACCCCACAATGGCTGATGCTCATGAAACTGACAAGAACATTGAAATATGGAAAATTAAGAAACTTATCAAGGCATTGGAAGCTGCTCATGGTAATGGTACTAGCATGATCTCTCTTATCATGCCTCCACGTGATCAAATTTCAAGGGTTACAAAAATGCTTGGAGACGAATTTGGAACTGCTTCAAACATAAAAAGCAGAGTGAACCGTCAGTCTGTTTTGGGTGCAATCACATCTGCCCAACAAAGACTCAAGCTTTACAACAAGGTTCCTCCAAACGGGCTCGTGCTTTACACTGGAACCATTGTAACCGAAGAAGGAAAGGAAAAGAAGGTCACCATTGATTTTGAGCCTTTTCGTCCCATTAACGCATCCTTATATCTTTGTGATAACAAGTTCCACACAGAAGCTTTGAATGAACTGTTAGAGTCTGATGACAAATTTGGTTTTATAATTATGGATGGTAATGGTACTCTGTTTGGAACTTTGAGTGGTAACACTCGAGAAGTACTTCACAAATTCAGTGTAGATCTCCCAAAGAAACATGGAAGAGGGGGGCAATCTGCTTTAAGATTTGCTCGATTACGCATGGAAAAGAGACATAACTATGTGAGGAAGACTGCTGAGCTGGCAACACAATTCTACATCAATCCTTCAACTAGTCAGCCTAATGTTTCAGGACTCATACTTGCAGGGTCTGCAGACTTTAAGACCGAGCTAAGTCAATCTGATATGTTTGACCCGCGTCTCCAAGCAAAAATCTTGAATGTGGTTGATGTTTCTTATGGAGGTGAGAATGGGTTTAATCAAGCAATAGAGTTATCATCTGAAATTCTTGCAAATGTTAAGTTTATTCAAGAAAAACGCTTGATAGGTAAGTACTTTGAGGAAATCAGCCAAGATACTGGGAAATATGTTTTTGGTGTGGATGACACATTGAAGGCTCTTGAGATGGGTGCGGTTGAAATACTCATAGTTTGGGAAAATCTTGATATTAACAGGTATACACTTAAGAATGTCACAACCGGTGAAGTGATTATAAAACATTTGAATAAAGAGCAAGAGGGTGATCAGAAAAACTTTAGGGATTCAACTACAAACGCTGAATTAGAAGTTCAAGAAAAGATGTCTTTGCTTGAGTGGTTTGCTAATGAATACAGAAAGTTTGGTTGCACACTTGAGTTTGTTACTAATAAATCACAAGAGGGATCTCAGTTTTGTAGAGGTTTTGGTGGAATAGGGGGAGTCCTTCGTTACCAGCTGGATATTCGATCTTTTGATGACCTTTCTGATGATGAGCTTTATGGAGATTCTGAATAGCAATCAATAATCCTCTACATGCTGGTGCAGGGAAAAACCCTGCACCAGGCCCGAGTTCTCGCAGATGCTGCTGGTGTACCTGTATTATTTTCACTTTGTGGACTCCGTGTTGAGGTATCTATTTGAACATCCTTTCATCTTTGTGTTGCACCATTCTTAAGCCTGGCAAAACGGGCGGGGTGGGTTGGGCCTAGTAACGGATCAAAACGGGTTCTGAGCAAAATGGGTTCGGGTCAAAATAGGTTGTTTTAAAAAAGTATCAATATGGTTTATCAAAACAGGTTCTGACCAAAATGGGTTTGAGTTGAAAATTGTCCATTCTGTAATATTTTTAGGTTTCATTGTTATCCTACATTAATCTATATGAGATAAAACTTTGTTGTTGTTGCTTTTATTCTATTGGGTGATAAACTTCTGTAAAACAGATAAAAACATTAATTTCACCGTCGGTTTAGATCACTTTATTCCAGTTTTTAACAAACTAACATAATGGTCTGTGTGGCAGCTGTTGGAGAAAAGTTATCTAAACCGAAGAGGTGTGGATCCTATATGTCGCTACAGGACTGCTCAGCCATGCTGGACTCGTTTTAACTCCATTCCAAACTGTTCTTATAAATAAAGCCTAAGGATACATCTCCCTACCAGGCGACTCACCTTTTCATGGCTGTCTGAAAGATTTCTTGATGTGCTCATGAAGAAGGTTCAGCTTTTACATGCTTTTTGGCTAATAATGTTATGCAAACATATGGTGTTAAGTTTATTTTGTTTGCCAATAATGAATTTGCTACATGCGTGTATCGTGTAGAAAATCTAAACATGAATCGACTCATGTACTTGCTAAGTGGATTTTAATGCTACCTTTCCCTGTTCCTAGGTGTTGTGATTATGTTAGCCCACATGTTTTGTGTTGATGGTGATTTATACTTGTTTCTCTTGTTTTGAGCTGAAATGTATGTGACGGTAGTGTCTTCATGATCATTTAACATTAAAGTGCCCTTGAGGCGCAAGGCGGTTGAGCTGTTGGACAAATGGCTTCACCACATATGAAGTGTAGCAATCTCATTAAGCGGCTTGAGGTGGTCACTTTTTGCCTGAGGAGCTGCTTTCGGGCTCAGGCGTTTCATGTATGGATGCCTTAACACAAGCATTGGGTAGTCATTATTGGTGGGAGATAGCTACGAGCTTGGTTGAGAGACTTTGTTTTTAGAATCGGACTGGTCGGAAACCGGTCATAGAACCAGTCTAATTATGCCTATTTGAACCGTTTCGTTTGAACCGACCGGACCGGGTAGTCGGACCGTAAAAACAATTTCTTTCAAAATCTTATTTTTTTTATAATTAATTTAGTATTCCAAGTTATATATTTTATTTATATAAATCTCTATATGTCATTAAAATTTCAAATTGATATCAAAACACATAATATTTTTGTATCTATATACATAATTTAATATTTATATTATTTATGACGTCATCTGGTTTTTAAATACGGTTAAATTGGTCCGACCAGCAGACCTCTAGGGCGACTGGTTCATTGCCCAATCCGGTTCTGAAAACATTATTGAGAGGGGCAAGAGAGAGGAGATAAAATAGCTCCTCATATTTCTATTTTCACTCAGACTTTGAAGTGAAGAAGAGACTATGAAAAGAAAGGAGAAATGTAAGAGAAATAAGTTTGGGTGTCATGTGAAAAGGAGAGCATAAAATAAACCCGTGTGTACATACGGGGTGAAAAATATCATTACATAAAATTCTTAAATATTTTTGTATATATATTTTATATTTGTAAAAATATATTACATATATTTTATATGTGTAAAAATATACTACATAAAAGCCTTCGGTAGTCAAAGAGTCGAGCGACATCCTCTAACAAGATGAGCCTTCAATCCCCAACTTTTGTTGCCTTTTCCATATGACTGTATTTTATTAAAAAAACATGCATGCTTCAATCACAAAAGAATGGGCAAACAATGTGATATCGCTTCATGTTAGAAACAAAACCAATTGATTATGATCCATAAGTAGATAACACTACTACTCTTTGTATAGTTTGATTGCGATTACCACAATTGTATGACGTCTATTCAACTACATAGTTGATAGTTTGTTGCAAAGAAAAAAACTTTTTTTTCGTTTTCTTCTACTTTTTTCTAACTTTGCCGTAACGCGCGAGGCAGGTCGTAACACGTTGGGAATCACCATACTTTTTCGATTCGACGTGCTTATTTCTACCTACGTTTCGATTCGATCGTAACCGAATCATCACAACACGCCACCTGCGAGGTATAACTCTAGTGTTATATATTAATTACACTCTAACAACCTTAAATAAAAATTATATGTAGGGATGAGATCGGTACTGTTACTGAAAATACTCGTATCGAATTTATAGACAAGTGAGTACTGGTACCGAATTTATCGATTCGATACGGGTACTCGTTAAAAAAATGTTAATATCTATTTGGTATAAGTACTAAAAGTCACAATACTTTTAGCAGGGTTCAACATAACATGCTACTTATAAAAGAAATGACTTCAAAAAAAATTATACTAATCAATATAGGAAAACTAGTAAGAGAAAGTAACTAGACCGTTAGGAAAACATATCGTCGTGTTACAAAATTATGCCTTGGTACAAAATCCGAACGTACGGTTGTTTGACCAAGTCCATTGTGTAGTCCGACCGAATATATTCTCTGTTCTACTTCACAAACTCTTGTCAATCGGAAAAATGAGCTGCAACTGCGAAGGTATGTTTGAAAGCTCTAACCTTTAACTTCACTTAGGGTTTTTAAACTATAATCGATCAAACTTAAGTGATTTCTTGATCTTTTTTGGGTAAAATGCTGTGCATGTTTTAGTTTTGTTGGAACTGAAAATCTGTAGGGGGTTTATTTGATTAGTCAAAGTTCACAAGTTTGACTAAACCCTGTAAAAACCCTATACAGGATTTGTATGCTTTTATGTGTTTAGTTTTCCATTTCAAGAAATTTGGGTGTAAAGTTGTATTCCTTAAAATGGTAGTTGAATTTATATATTATTTTTTGGTTATGTGGTTAATGTCTTTAAATCAAGAACTTAGGTTGTTTGGAGTGATAAAAGACTCAGCAATTTCTACTGTTTTTGCTTCTTTCACTGGTCTATCTTAGATTTGATATAGATAATAGAACCTTTTATAAACCCTAGTAACCTTTTTATAAAATCTGCTTGTGATCAGTGTTAATCATCAAAGGATGTCAAGTTCCATAGTTTGTACTTGTCGGGTCGGGTAATGGGTCAAGGCGGGTTTGGGTTAGGATGGTTCGGGTCGTGACGGGTCGCTTTAGAAAACCGGTCATTTTTTTAGGTTAGAATGAGTTTTGACAAAATATGGTACGGGTTGAAACAGGTCAATTTAGAAAATGTATCAAATGACTAAAATTATCAAATAATCATAAATTCTTATAAAATCTATCCTAATTTCTGAAAATTGCTATAAAATCAATTAAAACATTAGAATTCATAAAAACCAAGATTAAAAACAAGTTGTTACCTAAAAGTTGCCACTATTGTAAGCCGGAATCAATGCTTTAATACCTTCTACAATTTCTTCCTCCATCTCCTTCTCGTTCTCATCTGAGTATATAAAAAGCGTAAAAGATGTATAAACATTATACATCAACATGAAAGCATATGAAAAATTAAAGTTACAAAAGTTTATATACCTTTTAAATCGAACAACCAATCACGAGTGCATAACAACGTCTAAACACTTGAATATACTAGTGAACTTCAATATTTACTTATAACTTGGCCGCCAATACTAAAAGATTATTCAGAAGCAACAATCATGATTGGGATGCTCAATATATCACGAGCCATGAGAGATAATTGATGAATTCTCCCTTGATTATCCTTTCAATATCGTAACACATTGAGTTCTTGTTTTTTAGTAAGTCTAGGTTCCTCCAAAATAATACATGGTAAATTCTGATTTTTCTCTCTCAACACTTCTAAATTGGCTTTCAAATGACTCAAATCCATCCAACTCGTCCAATATACCATCACCAACATTTGAACTCTCGGCTGCATTGTCTTTGAAGAAATATCATACTACTTATCATATAGCTTATGCAAACCATCAAAAATACTCTTCAATTTCTCTTCACGTATTTCATCTGTCATGTTAAGATTTGCAAAACAAAAGTAAAAAAACTTAAACTTATACCGTGGATCTAGAACAATCGCAAAAGACAAGACCATACTATAACTTTCCCAATATTTAACAAGCTTCTTTTTCATTTCTCTAAGCATGTCGCTTATAACATCATCCACATTATAAATCTCCTCTTCAATATACAACTGAATTGTCCACACTTTATGAAAATACAAGTCCGAAGTAGGATAAGCGCATCCAGAAAACAAGGTTGTGATGTCATAAAAAGGTTTCAAAAATCGTGTGATTCTTTCCACCCTTGCTTTTTCATGACATCACAATCTTGTTTTCTGGAAGCTCTTATCCTACTTCAGACTTATATATTCATAAACTGTGGACAATTCAGTTGAATATTGAAGAAGAGATTCATAATGCAGATGATGTTATAAGTGGCATGGCAAAAGAAATGAAAAAGAAGTTTGATAAATATTTGGAATGCAATAGTATAGTCTTGTCTTTTGAGATTTTTCTGGATCCATAGTATAAGTTTAAGCTTGTTGACTTTTGTTTTACAGAATTAACATGACAGATGAAATACGTGAGCAGAAATTGAATAGTATTTTTGATGGTATGCATAAGCTATATGATAAGGAGTAAGATATATCTTCAAAGACAATGCATGATTATTCAATGGTCGAGAGTTCAAATGTTGGTACATTGGATGGATTTGAGTCTTTTGAAAGCCAATTTAGAAGTGTTGAGAGAGAAAAATCAGAATTAACCATGTATTATTTTGTAGGAACCTACACTTGATAGAAACAAGAACTCGATGTTTTACGTATTGGAAAGATAATCAGAGAAGAATTACTCAATTGTCTCTCGTGATATAATAAGCATCCCAATCACGATTATTGCTTTTGAATCATCTTTTAGTATTGTCGGCCAAGTTATAAGTAAATATCGAAGTTCACTAGTATCTTCAAGTGTTGAGGCGTTGCTATGCACTCGTGATTGGTTGTTGGATTTAGAAGGTATATAAATTTTGTAACTTTAATTTTTCATGTGCTTTCATGTATATGCATAATGTTTATACATCTTTTTATATATTCAGATGAGAAGGAGATGGAGAAAGGAATTGTAGAAGATATTGAAGCATTGATTCCGGCTTATAATAGTAACAACTTTTAGGTAACAACTTGTTTTTAATGTTGGTTTTCATGAATTCTAATTGATTTTATAGCAATTTTCAGAAGTTAGGATAGATTTTATAAGAATTTATGATTATACTTTTGATACTTTATCTAAGTTGACTCGTTTCGACCCGTACCATATTTTGTCAAAACCCATTCTAACCCGAAAAAAATGACCTTTTTCTAAAGCGACCCAAACCTATTACCCGACCCGCCCGTGTTGACAGGTGTAATTTTAATGATATGTTAAAAAGTTATTTAACATATTTTAATTGTTTATATTTGTTTCTTGACTTGATTGGTTTCATTGAATATTAAAAGTGAGATCAATCCAAGTTAATGCACACATCAAGAGTTTGCATTTTTTGTATGCAGTTTGCTCAATGGCTAATTAATATTGATTAAGTTTTATTTAAATCTTAAAAGCTCCAAAATTTCTTGTCTTTCATCGCCCCACTCCCTTTTAGTTGCATATATTTTATTTTGTTTTCTTGTTTTTCCTTCAATGTTTCCCTTGCTAGTACTTCTATGTGTCTTTGGTTAATTACTTAATTTCTCTAGTTAAAATTTGTCTGATTTCTTGCATGAAACATTATAGTTTTGATGGGTTCGAGGTTTGATATAGACTATAGGGTTG
The DNA here is from genome assembly GCA_023525975.1 of Smallanthus sonchifolius. Lineage (NCBI taxonomy): Eukaryota > Viridiplantae > Streptophyta > Magnoliopsida > Asterales > Asteraceae > Smallanthus > Smallanthus sonchifolius. Next base: position 3,766,820 of record CM042042.1, read on the forward strand.
ATGCCAGTAGTACTACAACGTATATTACATGATCTTTTTAACATCCTAGTTTTTTTTTATGTTGATAAAATCTAGGGGCCATGGGCATAGATTTGCCAACAAAGGTTGGCCCATCTGAGGAGACTGTTGACGCTTTATTGGAGTACTTGGTTGGTCCATTGCTACCTTTGAAGCATTCCGACATTGCAAGCGAAACACCATCTGAAGCCCAACAAGAGTCTGTTTCTAAACAAGTATTTTCTTCTTCCTTTTGGAAATCATACATGTGAAATATGATTTAACATGCATCATTATTGAATGATATGTTATGCATGTTCTATCCCCCTGTTTGTCTGTCCATTAACGAATCATTGAATGTTTCAGCACTTTTTCGTTAAGAATTCTTTTCATGAAGGTTGTTTGTCTACCCATCTGAATGGATTTAGTAGTTTAATTTTCCTCTTACTGTTTCATAAGTGCCGAGGTGACAATTTTGACCTATTTACTTATGAACGGATCAATTTGGGTTATATTGTATCTCAAACTGATCAAATCAAAGAAATGAGCTAAACAAACGGTGAAATGGGTTGTTCAGGTCGAAAGTCGCCCAAAATGTATTTATAATAGTTATAACATCCTAATCGCTTCGTTTAACGGTTCTGATTATTATTTTTGTAATATAGTATTTGTAATCATATTTAAGGTTGTAATTATTACTCGAATTCTTTCAATAATTTTCATTATTTGCCGACATTTTCCTTAGGGGTGAGCAAACCTTAACTAACCGAAATTAACCGATAACCAAATCGCCACCGAACTGAAACTAACCGACGGTTATGGTTTAGGTTCTTTAATTAACCGATCAAGCGGTTATGGTTATGGTTAACGGTGTCCCATAACCGAACGTTAACCGAACCGATACAACCCTATGCATAAGATATATGCACAAAATATAAATGATTTTCCCCATTCACTATGGTTATGGTTAAAGGTGTACAAATATATGCACAAATTTTTGTGTCCATTTTCAAAGAAATTTGTAGATAACTAATGCATTAATTATGAATTTATAACTATAAAAAAATAATATTACTAACATAATCCCATGTCTTTTACAAAAAAAATGTGATTCGTGATTACGGAACGAAAGTGGTTAATTAACTGAAACCAACCCATAACCGACGGTTAATCGAAAAGCGGTTACGGTTATGGTTATGGTTCTGGAAGAGGGCATAACCAACCAAGCGGTTATGGTTATGGAAGAGGCCAAAACCGACCCATAACCGACTTCGCACACCCCTAATTTTCCTTCATACTTATTTACCAAATTTTATCTGCTGGTTGTGTATGTCTTTTGCAAGAGTTTAAATCATCAAGTACTTTGATGGATTATTTCACATGGTTTTAAATTCTTTGATGATTGGCTCTCAGGTTCATGCTGCTGCAGTACTTTACAACTATTTTCACCTAAATCCCCACAGAGATAGTCAATTCTTAAACTTTGACCAGTTTTGTAACCTGGCTATAACGTTCAAACCTAGTATATTACATCATATGAAATACATGTGTCAACCGGATCGCCCCATTTTAGATGACCCTGAAAATCAGCTCTCACTAACAGAAAAAGCAATTATGGATGCATGCACCATGTCCGAGACTCTGCTAAATGCTTCGGATGATATCTCAAATACTATAAAAGAATGGCCAATAACCAAAGTGGCAGTTTTGTTAGTAGACTCAAAGAAAGAAAACTGCTTCCTAAAGTTCAATAATCGAGTATGGTCAGTTATTGAAAAGGGTCTTTACCCTGAAAGTAAAAAACGCAAGAGAACAATGATAAATCATGATGATGAAGGGGAAGCAGGGTTTCAGAAACTTGCATTTGCAGCTGTAGAAGAAGTAACAGGTAGAGCTGTTCTAGTATCATTTTGCTAGCCATGTGGCTAGGATTTGGTACGGGTCAAAATGGGTTGGCCAAAAACACTTCATCTAAGAAATTCAATTTTTTTTATATATATTTAAGTGTGCCAAATATAATTAGAAAAAATATATTATTTCACTAATAATATAATCTTTTGAATACAATAGTGGAGGATGTTTTATGCGTTAATAATGCACACTGGGAAACTTTTGACCCATTTTTTGCTGGATTTACCCATTTGACCGGCCTCTTTTAAGCTATTTTCTTGTTTTACCCATTTGACTTGTTATAGATAAAAACATAACCCGAATCAACATGTTCATAAATAAATGGATCGAGATTGCCACCTCCACTGGCAACTTACTTTTAATCATTTCTAATTTTTGTCATTGGATGTATTATTACTAAACCACTCTACTTCTCAAATTTGATTATTTTTTGGTAAATCTGACTAATAAAACTGGTAACATGCTTACAAAGTTGAGTGTTTTCATAACTGTCATATGAGTTGGATAGTTTTGTTTTGGTTTTGAAAATTTGAATGTTTATAATGATTGCTATGTATCATGAAAAAGTTACACAAGGTTGCTTAAATAAATAAAGAGAATTTTATTCCTTTAGCCCCATTCCCGACTATTCAAATGAGATTGTTATTAGTTTATGTTCTTTTGACAAGTTAACTGATTTTTATTGATACTTGGATATATTTTTACACTGAAACAGGAAATATAAATGGTGAACTTAAGGTTTTGGAAAGCCATGTAGTTTATTCTTTGAGTCAAGCAAAGACTGCTACTCTCTTTTACATAGTGCAAAGCACCCAATCAATCAGTGAAGTTGATTTGGTTCCCATTCAAGATGCCATTTGTAGGTAAATACTATTTTGTAAGCTCTTTTGTGAAGCCTTAATTTCTGTTTTAAGAAGGTAAAATGTAATGATAGTGATGTGTACCACATCTACACAATCATGATGTCAGGAAGTTGCTGCACATGATGCATGAAAAATGGGTTATGGGGTAGGAGTTATAGTTCATGGGTAGTTTTCTTTATTTGCATTTATTTTCTTCGTATGTTATTTCCTTCAAGTAAGGCTATATAAAGCCAAGTAGATCTTGTAATTGGTATGAATGAAATGAATCGAAAATGCTCTAATCTCTCTCTAAATTTCTTCTGGCTTCTCTCTACTTTCTTTTGACAAGTGAATCCCGATCGGTCCACATCAGATAGTAAATAAATACCCCTGTTGTGTCCCAATTGCAAATAAAGTAATAAACTTGAATCATTTTGTCATATATGCAGCCATTTTGTAAGTTGTAACATAACATTACTGGACTATTATTGTGTAGCTTACAGGGGCCTGTGGTAAAAGAGAGTTTAGGCAGTTGGGTAGTTACTCCTGTTGTTGAGTATTATTACCTGCTTCCATATGCTGAGATAATATCCAAGTTTTTCTCAAGGTAATTTAGTTTTTTCTCTCAAGGCTTAGTACTTCAATTCCAATGCACTAATGACCCACTTCTACGGGTCTTGTCTATGTGACAAAATGGGCTTGCCCAGGTTGGGGGTCAAAACAGGTACACTAATGACCCACTTCTGCCCCACAAAATGATTGGCTCTTTGTGCATAATTGGGTTTGGACATATGGGAAATACACTTGCTAACCAAATCGACGAATCAAATTAAAGTTTGGGTTATTCGGTTTGGTTTTAGTAAACCAAATTCTTTTTTTATCAAATGACAATTATTTTTAACTTTTTCTAACACTCTAACAAGCCATGACCCAAATGCTATGACCTCAAAACTTGATTAAATTTTTGTGAGCTCTATTTTCTTAGCAACTACAAAATAATCTCTATTAACGTAGAATATAACAACGATTAAGTAGAAAACAATGTACCCTAAATCCCTCAGATTCATACAATCACAGCAATTCAACAAAATAAAAGTAATAGTAAAAACAAAATAAAGGTCTGCATATCAACATGAGCATTAGCTGATCTTTCTCATGGATAATATGTAGAAATAAAGATAATTAATCACAGGAAACAAATACAAGTTTCTCTTTAACCCCTAAACTATCCTAACCTAAGTTTATCACAAATACGCTAGAAAACAAGATAATGACAAAACTCTAATATTTGGATACTAACTCCAACAGTGGCTTTGTTTTCTTTTTGCTGTTTAACCAAATTTTAACTTTAGTTTGTATTCAATCTTCTGTTAGTTCCTGTTAGTTTCAACAAGTCAAACAGAAAATAGTCAATGTGCATCAGTTTTATGCGTCTCTTAATATAGGGGAATATGAGTACTTGCAGAGTATCAAATAGCTTTCCACATCACGTGGAAAAGATAAATTCAGATGCTAATATCGTGCAAGGCTCACAGAAGTCATGTGAGAAAGTAAGTGGTGAAAATAAGAAAGTCTCTGCTGACTTTCGAATCAAGTCAAAACTGGACTCGGAAAGTGTGCACGCCAGTGATTCAAGTAAAGAAGAACCTCATGCCAGAAACTTTACCAAAAACATATTTAAATCCAACAATTCATCAAATGATGCCATCACTTCTTGGTTGATAGAAGGCCCCTTTGACCAAGAAGTCAAAGAAACCAAAAATTCTGCTGACAACGGTATTATGGATGCTTCTAGTGATTGTACAAAGAAAGATATGAATGATTCTTGCAGAGTTGAATCTAACAATTCATCACTTGGAGCAAATAGTAAGAGCATTGATAGGCCAATCAAGGTTTATCGTCATGAAAAAAAGTCAACTCCAACCAATTCTTTTAGCAGCAAGGTGAATTGACTTGATTATGTTTTTAGTTTGACTTTTTGATATCGGGTCATAAGTAAATAATGTATGATATTTGATTATGAAAACTATTATTACAAAACCATGTAATGGGGCTGAAGCCTGAAGAAAAGATTCTTTGTGGTGGGCATAACCAAACAAGCTAATAAATCCTAAATAAATTAAGTAATGGAAAATTAATCAAAACCTTATGGAACTAGTAGTAGTTTTAAAATATTTACTTATCTAACACATATTTTGGCTACTGGCAGGAATATCAGAAGGATTTGAAGAAAATGTCAACAATTAGTCAAAGTAAAGATGAAAGGGTTGATGGTGAAAATAAGTCTTACATGGTGTCACCTAACATGGATAGAACACTAACAGTTAATCATGCTCTTGAAGATCTCCATTCCATAGTGGATGCAAAGAGATCTGAATTATCAGAGGCTGCTCTTCTGGCTCTTTTAAATAAAAGACAGAAACTGGTAGGCTTTTATACCAAAAAGTTAACTGCTTTGATTTCTTGGACTCTTTATAAGTGATGTGAATGTGAAATCGTGTGTTACTCTAGATGTGGCAAAATGGGCATGTTGGGCAGGTTTGTAATGGGTCAAAATGTGATATTTTTTTGTATGGTTGGGTTGACGTAAACCACTTTTTGTCAAAAGATTTTGAGTTTGTTATAAATATTAAATAATTTAGCGTGTCAAATAATATGTTTATTTTTTAATGATTTAGGGGGTTTTGTGCATATAAAATACATTTTGGGTAACGATCAACTTATTTGACCTGTTTTCCTTTAAGCTAATCTTCTTAGTTTATCAGTTTGAAATGTTATATATAATACATAGAGATGTTTAACTTTTGGTACAGATTGGGTTGGGTTGACCTGAAGCACTTTCTGTCCACAAGTTTTTTTTTAATTGATGATAAGTGTGTCAAATATTATTGTAATAGGGGTGAGTTTACTAGAAAACTCATTTTCATAAGAAAACCAAAAAACTCCTACTGCATATGTGTAGTACACCAAAAAACCCAACCCACCCCCAAAAACCTAAACCCCCCACCCCACCCCACCTAAAAGCTAAACTAAACCCAAAAGCTAAACCCACTACTTTTCGAGTTTTTTTTTTGAACGAGGACGACGTGGGAAACAAGGTATCCGAAGCAGTTTTTTAATTTTTGATTTATTTTTTGAGTTATGATTTTTTAATTATTTTTTTTACCTTAAATAAGTAGTTTTTTGGTTTTCTCATGAACATTAGGTTTTCTTATGATCCTTCCCCTATTGTAATAATACTACAACTTTCTGAATAAGTAATTTAAGAGGTATGTTACTGAACTTAAATTTATAGAATCCTGAAGATATATCATTTGAAACTTTACTTGGTCTTACTTCAATAATAAGAGTGATATTCATTGGCTATTATCAGTTAAAGGTTTTAGTTTACTTTCATATTTTTTAATATTAATTCTTCACTTAGTATTTGCCATGCTAAATAGGCTTTTTCCAGCTCTGATATTGATGCAGTTAATATCTTTGCAGCATAATCAACAAGAAGTTATTGAAGGCGAGTTGACTTTGTGTGACAAAAAGATTCAGGAAATCATGCATGGTGGTATGCCTTTTTGTTGGTGCTTTTCCAGTTTTCTTATGGTTTTTTATATAATCAAGTTCATTTCAAATACTTCTGCCAACAGATAATAATAGATATTAATTGCTACTCCTGATTGTGGTTAGCACTAACCAAATAGTGATGATTTCTGTAATTGACTCGACAATTGCTATTATTGAGGTTTTTGGATGCACGTTTTTGAAAGTAAAATTTCAATATAATTATATAAGATAAATAATTCGATTAAAGTTAGGGATAAGTAGATCATTTCACATTCATTTCAATCATCAACATTCTTGTAGCAACTTCTAACCTGGTTCTTCATATGTGAATATTTTGACTCTAAATAACCAAAAAAAAATAAAAAAAATCATAGTCATAATGATGGTTCTTGTTTATGTGCTCCTTTAACGAAAATGCTAATTTTTATTTTTATGTATTTGTAAAAGGTGTTGGAGATTGCTTGAGCTTAAAGCCATTATTGATTGTTGCAATGAGATTTGTAAGCAAGAAGACATGCAAACTGAAGAACATACTAACCTGCATGTTGCTAGAAGCTTGTCCACATTGTCAGGAAAGAACTTGTCTGAGGCCCAACTCACTTTGAGAAAAGCATGTCAGGCAAGTCGTTTACGCATATATTCGTTCATTAATATTGTTGATTATTGCATCTTCTGTTTTATTTGTGTTACTTAATAGACGATCGAAGTGGCAAAAGGGGTGGGTTAGGTAATGGGTCAAGCCAGGGTTAAATCAAAATGGGTAATTTTGGTACGGTTTTGGTTGACCCGAAACACTTTTACTCTATAATTATTAATTTTTTTCAGAAATAATTAGCGGGGAAAATGTCTTTAAAACTAACTTTCCTGTATTAGCACATGGTTAAGTCCCTAAAATTATAACAACTCAATAAAGAGGTCCATTATATAAAATTCAGGGTTTTAATCATGCAAAAGGACTTACTTGGTCATGGCCATCTCTGAAGACAATCCAAACAGACATGTATCTGTTTTATATCACATGTGAAGAAGGTGTCATAAAACCGTTGCATAATTTACTGCATTCTCATTCTGTTTTATGTTACATTAAACAACATAACAAAGTCTTCTGTGGCCAGGAGTTGGATGATATTTGTCTGTCAAACAACTGGATGTTGCCGGCATATCACACGTCACTTTCAGACGGTAAGATATTATGTAACCATCTTTTCTTCGCACTCTACTATTCCAAAAATCTTTTATTCACAGATTTAGATGCAAATATGCTTTTTATGTTCCACCTATATTACTTCTGTTTTATTGCAGTTCTTTTAGCTTTTGTAGTTAGTTTTGTAAAATATTTTATGCTAAGTATCATGCACATACACATTCTAAGCTCAAGGCTTCCTGTGTGTAGGTGGGTTTGTGGCTAATGTAACCGTGAAAGGGACTAATTTTGAATGCTCAGGCGTGAGTGGCATTCAACCAAGTATTCATGAAGCAAGAAACTCAGCTGCAACACACACGATCACGAGATTGCAGCTAATGGGCAATGAGATGCATACCGCTTTACTGTAGTCTAAAATGCTAGCACTTGAATGTGCGCGCGCTAACTGCTTGTATTTTGGTTTGGTCTAGAAGATACAAAAACCATGTGAAGGGAACGCGTAGTATATTTTTGTCAAGGGCTAGTTATGGAAGTGACTTTCTGATCTTTCAAAAAGTTATTATTGTATTACGTTATGTGCTCGACCTAGTACGGAACCGGGTTGGGCTTGACCGGTTTTTTTAAAAGGGAGAGGGGGGTAGAGGTGGACAAACCGGGTTTTTTTAACCGGAACCGAGTTGGGCTTGACCGGGTACACAATGAAACCGGGTAGAGGTGGAACCGGTTCCGGTTTGAGCGGTTCAGGTCCAGTTACGGTTTAAAACTGAATAATAGGAACCAAGTAAGAACGACCGGGTTCAAACGGGTTGGAACCGGATCCACTTCAAAACGGGTTGCAACCGGATCCACGGTTATCAATAACATTTTATTAAGAAATTTATGTTAAAAGATGAATAAAAAAAAGTTGATTACTTGACTATATTTTGGATATCAAATTCATATTTGATGCCATGATTTACATGATAAAAAAGATAAATAAAAAAAGTTGATTACTTGACGAGAATGTGCAACAATTATAAAAATCAAAGTATCGACTCGTATTATCTAAATAATTAAAATTAAATAGATTATGTCCGTATCAGCTCGTAAATACAATTCATGTTCAAGTCTATGTATTTATGTCCGTATCAGCTTGTAAATACAATTCATGTTCAGGTCCATGTATTTATGTCTGTATCAGCTCGTAAATACAATTCATGTTCAGGTCCATGTATTTGACCCTATGTATAATTTTTGGATTCATGTTCAATTGTCAACCAACTAACACAATCGTTTACCCTAACGGCCTAACCTATCATAAGTTTTTAAGAAAGAGGTTCCATACCCCTTAAAAGGGTAAATTGTATTTTATCTAAGATTTGCATTAATCCGACTGTGATATGCCATGTGGAGTACAATGTTATTTATGACTATTATAAGTTTAATTTGACTTTAAATGTCATCTATTTTAATGTAATTAAACCATATTTTCTAAAGTATTATTATGGGTGATACATGTGTTCATATAAGAGAATAGAGGAAAAGAACCACATGATGAGTTTGGGGTGATGTCTAAATATATGTTTAAAGCTTTTAACAGTTAATTTACAAAATGTGAGTACTTTAATAACAATACGTATTTTAAAACAATAAAAAATAATTTATTTGTTTAAAATACTAGAATTATTATTCAAATACAACATTTTTATATGAATTGATATGTGTAAATTTACATGTACTCGTATATTATAAACATTTTCATGTGTAAGTCTCTCATGTACAGATATGAGAGACTTACAGCCTTTACCATGTACGAATGTGTAAATGTTTATAATTTACGAGTACATGTAATTTTACACATATTAATCGATATAAAAATGTTTTATGTAAACAGTAACGTTAGTATTTTATATAAATAAACGAGTTCTTAAAATATTTCAAGTTTTTATTTTAACCTAGCAAAAAAAAAGTATGATACAAAATGTTATTTATAAATATAAGACATTTTTATCACCACCCCTAGCCTCCAACTAGGAGATAAAAATGGTGGGTGGTGTCACCTATGATCTTCTCCCTCTCCTCATCGTCTCTCTTTCGGTAATCATTATATCCGGCTTCTTCTACCACCGTTACACCGCCGGAAAAACCCCATGTCGCCAATCCAACCCACTCATTGGAAACCTCATCGAATTCCTTCTCAACCGCCACCGCTTCCACGATTGGGTCACAGACAAGCTCTCAGCTACTCCTTCTCTCACTCTCCACGTCAATGGCTTTCTCGACCTCTCCCACGGTATCTTCACCGCCGATCCGACCAACCTCGAATACCTCCTCCGTTCCAACTTCCATAACTACATCAAGGGCAGCCGTTACACCTCCTCCATGCAAGAACTTCTTGGCACTGGCATCATCAATTCTGACGGCAACCTCTGGTCGTCCCAATGCCGGATCGCTAGACATGTATTTACCATCAACTCCGTGAGAACATTTATCTCCGATGCCGTCCGATCACAAATCTCTAAATCTCTAATCCCTCATCTTTCATCCGCCGGAGATACCATTGATTTACAACAAGTCCTTCGGAAGTTCACCTTTGATAACATATGTAACGTGGCCTTTGGAGTTGACCCATGTTTGTTGACGTCAAATAAAAACGAGTCTAGGTACTACGGTCCGAACCAAGGAATGATCAACAGGGTCCATGGTCCATTATACCGTTCACTAAAGTTTGTTAAAAGTATACATAAAAGTTGGGAAAATCCCTAAAATATCATTTTTATTAAAGTTTTACCTAAAATGTCTATTTAACTTTTTTTATTTGAAAAATGTCCCCTTAATAAGGGCTGCCCTGCTCATATTTTGATCAAATAAGGCCAGATCCGCTCTTCTTTTAAACTAATAAGGAGAAGCCACATGGTAAAAAGAAATGAATTTAAATTTAGATATGGGCGTCCGCCGGCGCCCGTGTTATAAAAACCGGCGTCCGACTTTGAAACAAAGTCGTAGTCAGTAGAGAACAATCATGAACGTTATGATGACCCTCTAACTAAAAAGTTGTTCTGCCACTACAGGTACTTGTTGTTTGTTCAAGCATTTGACGTCGCATGCATGTCGCCGTTGCCGATGGTGTGGAATTTAAAGAGGTTTTTCAACATCGAAAACGAGAGGAAGTACAAAGAAGCAAATGAAACCGTGAATCGATTCATTACGGACGTAATTAAAACGAAAGAAAAACAAAATCATTACAAAACCGGAGTAGATCTACTATCAAGATTCATGGCTATAAGTTTGGACTTGGGATTCAATAATGATGAAATCGAAGAAACGAAGAAGTTCTTGAGAGACATCATCATCAGCTTCATATATGGAGGTAAAGATTCAACTGCAACCGCACTCACATGGTTTTTCTGGTTATTAGACGGACACCCGCGTTGTAAACACTTGATCCGCAAAGAATTCTCTATGTTGATGACTTCATGTCACCATACTCATCCGTTAAATCTCACCTTCGACGACTTGAACAAACTTGATTACCTGCATGCGGCTCTATCGGAGTCCATGCGCCTCTTTCCCCCTAACCCCATAAACTCTAGATTGACGGTGGATGATGATGTACTACCCGGCGGTACACGCGTCGGAAAAGGGTGGTTTTGTTATTACTCAGCTTATGCGATGGGGAGAATGGAGAGATTGTGGGGGTCTGATTGTAGGGAATTTAAACCAGAAAGATGGTTGGATGGTAATGGGGTATACCAGCCATGTAGTCAGTATAAGTATCCGGTTTTTGATGGTGGGTTTAGAATGTGTTTAGGGAAAGATATGGCTTACTTACAGATGAAGTCGGTGGTTGTGGCGGTTATGCATGAGTTTGAGGTTGAGGTGGTTGGCGGCGGTGGGACGGTGGAAAAAATGGTGCATCCGCCGTATAGGGTATCAAGTATTTTATGCATGAAAAATGGGTTGCATGTGCGACTAAAGAAGAGGCTGCAAGAGCACAAATAATGTAAAATCAAGTCTAGTATTATTGTGTTTCCTAATTTATAGTTATCTTGTTTTTTAAGTTGTTTAATGTATAAGGCTTGATAGGGTTATTTGTTTTTAATTGTAATTTTTGCTTTCAAATTAATAACATGAGTCGATGGTTTGTTGATCAACCCTCGTGTTCTTGTTGTGTTTTTTATCTCGTAGTTTAACATAGTCAAAGTAAGAGATACAAATGTTTATGTGGTTTTCGCAATTCTACCGATAAAATGATTTTGTATTAAACAATTATTTCGAAATAAACAAACGCTTACGATGCGAATTTGTAAATCATGTGGCCGAGTGTATCCCCAACTCCATGCACATTGTAGCAGTCGACATGGTGCATGAATTAAGCCACGCACTCCATCATTGTGGCATTCCTACAACTATGATTTTGGTAGTCTTACCACATGGGTATGGATTATTGAAATGACATCAACATAACACGAAGGGTTTAGGTTTAGCTTAACGTACAGTAGCTTGGGTCAATATGATAGGTTTGTGGGTTATCTTTTTAAAGAAAAAAATTGATGGGTATTTTTATGTTAAACCTTAAATTGGTTGGGTATTCTATGTTAACATATAAACTAAAAAAAATTAGTTGTCGGGGTTTATAGTTTAAGAGAAATTGTTTTATTGATGTTTGTGTGTTTTTATGTAGTTTTATAACTTAAGACGAGTAATATTTAAATAAAAATTAAATAGATTGTTTTAATTTCAACTCATAAATATACAATTCCTGTTCAAGTTCATGTACTTACCTTGATGTACACTTTTGGTATTTGTTTCAATCCTCAACAAACAAAGACACTCGTTTACCCTAACTTATTATTGGTAATTTTAGTGTCAACTTTAAGCGTAATTAATTGACTTGTTGATCAAGCGAATCATAATATACATCAAACAAGTTAGAAGGTGTGGAGTGCACACTTGTTTGAATTTATTTAATTCTAAGCATTTAGGAACCTTATTTGTTCTTAGGGGTGAAGCCCATAAGCAATGGGAGGGGGGATTTCCAAGAGGGCATCGCCAAAATAACTGCCAAAAGCTGTGGTAGTTTGTTTGTTGTGGATTGAAACAAATACCAAAAGGGTACAAAAGCCAATTTCTAAAATCCGACATGAAATAACTGCTTTTCATTCTAATCCGCGATCCGACCCGAAATAACTGCCAAAAGCCAGTTTCTAGAAATCCTAAATGCTACGTTTCTTGTTCATTCTAGGGTACGAACAAATTTACACAGATTCATATTTTCTTCTTTGAAAACTTTAAGTATTATCTGATTGAGAAGTTCATAATTAAGTACCATTGAATTGCTTCAATTTGAAAGTGTTATAACGATTCTCAAAGTTATGCGTTGCAAAAGTTTTAGGATTACTACAACTATATCGTAAGTTTAAAAAAAAAAAAAAAGAGGTTCCATACCCCTTAAAAGGGTTGATCGGAGATTTGCATTGATCCCACTGTGATATGCCATGTGGAGTACAATGTTAATTTATGGCTGTCATAATTTTTAAATGACTTTAAACTTCTTCTATTTTAATGCAACTAAACTATATTTTCTGTAAAGTTATGGGTGATGCATGTGTTCATAAATGAGGATAGAGGAGGAGAACTACATGATGAGTTTTGGTCTAAAATAGTAAAATTACAACCGGTGAATTTGATTATTAATTACACATATAGTTTCTATAGTTTATGAAAATAATAGGTTTAGGTACTAAGACTTTAGAGTAAGAGGTCTAAGTTTTATGCTTTCAATTTTTAACGACATTAGGTATTAAGGATAACTTCTGTTAACTTGGGGTGAAATAATAAAAATATCCTTTTACTTTAAATTCTTAGAACTTTCTGTAAAAAAATATTTTAGTCATTTTACCTAAACTTAATATAAAGATTCAAGAAAATTAGCCTTAATACTTAAACTCGTTACAAATTTTAAAACATAAAACTCAAACATGTTACTTTTCACAAACCTATATTGTGAAGTTAACTCTACTTATTAATAACTACGTATTAACATATTAATAGAGGTGTAAATAGGTCGAATTCCAAGTAACACGTGTATAAATCTAATTATAAAATACAAGTATTTTAAAGACGGTAAACATGTTAAATTAATAAATTAATTAAATATAAATAAAAAACATGAAAGTACTAAAAAAACTATAAGAAAATCATCAAAATGTATATTTTGATCAAAGAAAGTAGCAAAATGACTTTTTAGGTTTATTAAAATAAACATATTCAAATTGAGCAATTAGAAGACGCCACGTATCACCTTTTTGTTCGACCCGACAAGCACCTTGCCGCTAACCCGCCTAGTCGGCATGCGTATAGCCGCCAACCTCCTTAGTCGGCAACCACCTAGCCGGCAAACCACCTTTCCGGCATCCGTCTAGCCGCCAAACATCTTCCGGCACCCAACTAGCCGTCAATGACCTTAGCCGACAACAACCTAGCTAGCAACCCACCTAGCCGGCACCCATCTAGGCGCCAAACATCATCCCAACACTCACCTAGCCGGCAACTTTTTTAAGGGCTACGTTTTAGCCAGGTTAATACATGTGGGAGGCCCCCGGTGTTGACACCTGGCCGGCTAAATTGAAGCCTTTAAAAAAAATTGTCTTCGTGTCACCTTCTGATTGTTTTAAATCAGATTAGGGTATTTTTTAAAGTTTGAATATTCAATATACATTTGTCAACTTTTTTTTTTTTCAAAATGTACATTTTAGCGATTTTCTAAAAAACTAAGAATATTTAAGAAACTAAATCTTGTTCTATATTAGTAACGATCGGCGTCACTTATCCTCCTCCAACGGGTAGAAATTAAAATCATAAAAATGGTGGGTGTCCTCAAATCCGATTTCCTCCTTCTCCTCGTCGTCTCTCTATGGGTAATCACTCTATCCACCTTCTTCTACCTACTAACCCGCCGCTACTCCGCCATCAAAACCCCATCTCCCCAATCCTACCCACTCATCGGAAACCTAATCGCATTCCTCCGCAACCGCCACCGCCTCCACGACTGGCTCACCGACATGCTCTCCACCACCCCTTCCCCCACTCTCCAACTCAACGGCTTCCTCGGCCTCTTCAACGGCATCTGCACCGCCGATCCCAACAACCTCGAACACCTCCTCCGATCCAACTTCCATAACTACATCAAGGGCAACCGTTACACCTCCGTCCTGCAAGAACTCCTTGGTACTGGCATCATTAACTCTGACGGGAGAGTCCGGTCATCCAAACGCCAGTTTGCTAATGACATATTCAACAAAGAATCCATGAGAACCTTCTTCTCCGATACCGTTAAATCTCAACTCTCTAAATCCCTAATTCCGCACCTTTCGTCTGCCGGAGATACTATTGATTTGCAGCAAGTGTTTCGGACGTTCAGCTTTGATAACATGTGTAATGTGGCCTTTGGGTTTGACCCGTGCTTATTGACGTCAAATTCAAACAACTTCAGGTACCTACTCATCCGGAATCCAAACGGAAATTTATAAAATTTCGAATATACCTGATACCCTTGAAGCTGTAATTACTTTTTGACATGTTTAAAATACGAAAATGGACATTTTATTAGAAAAATTATCAAAAATGAATACTCAAATTTAGCCTCTTAATTTATGGACATTACTCTTGTGAGCCGGCTAAGATAGCCTGCATATATTTCCATGCCAACGTTCTTTTTTACAGTATACGAACCAACCGGATTGCGACACGTGACCGGCTAAGCATTAAAAAAGCGGAGGCTAAGCCGGCTAATAGCTTGCTATAGCCATCTGGCGCTTTTTAAGGCTTAGCAGACAAACTAAAAAGACTTAGCCGACAAACTAAAAAGACTTAGCCGACAAAAGTAAATGCTTACCCAGCAAAAACCACAGCCTTAAAAAACAATATTTTAATGTTTAATCGGCAAATTTAAAAGGTGTTACAAAAGTGGGCACTCTCGACACACATGTTTAAATCTCTATTCGTTCACATATGTCATCGAGATCAAAAAGAGAAGAATCTTCTACTCGTTCTGAGCCTACATATGAGTCAACAATTTTGCCGGTTAAACCTTCTAAGTTTTGTGACACCTTCTAAGTTTGTATGGTAAACCTTAAAATATTGTTTTTTAAAACCATGGTTTTTGTTAGGTAAGCATTTACTTTTGTCGGCTAAGTCTTTTTAGTTTGTCGGCTAAGCCTTTTAAGTTTGCCGGCTAAGCCTAAAAAAAGCCAGACGGCTATAGCAAGCTATTAGCCGGCTTAGCCTTCGCTTTTTTAAGGTTTAGGCGGCCACGTGTCGCAATCCGGTTGGTTCGTACACTGTAAAAATGAATGTTGGCACGGAAATATGAGCAGGCTAGCTTAGCCGTCTTTAGTCGTCTCATAAGAGTAATGTCCATGAATTAGGAGGCTAAATTTGAGCGTCCATTTTTGATAACTTTTCTTGTCAAATGTATATTTTCGTATTTTTTCCTTTTTTTATTATAACTTTTATTTTAGAAAAAATTTACATATACCATTATGACGTGTTTGTTTTTATTTACGTTTCGATATAAATTTTATCCAATATAACTAGTCTATTGACATGTCAAAAAATTTGTCAAACTTTTATATTTAAATTCTGATTAAAAAATTGTGAGTTGGACCCTTAATCATTTAAATTTTTATAATTAAATCTTGTAAGTAAAAGTTCTCGATTTTGATATAGCTTTGATATTGAACGTGTGACTTTATTTTTATTATTTTTATTTTACTACGGATTTTGTTACATTCTTTTTTGTTTGGTTTTTAAGTAGTTAGTTATCGAATTTTCTTCGAAATTTGCTACTTAATTTATTAGTTTACTTTTTAAAATATTAATTTCTTTAATTTACTAGGAATTTTATTAAATTATATTAATTAATTTTTAAACAATATTCATTACCAAAAAACTGAAATATTTGCGACAATAGATTTCGTAGAAAATTTGTCAGAATTAAACGTTAGCAACAAGTTTCTGACAAAAAAATGTTTGTTGGAAGAAACCCACCTGGAGATGTTTTTCTGACAGTCCCAACTAATTTTTCGACGAATTAGCGACAAAAGTCTTTCGTCAGTAATTTCCGACAATATTCTGAAGATTATATTAAATAAATAAGTTAACTTATTTAATAAATTTATCGGAAAACTGTAGGAAATCACTACAAGAATTTTAGGCAGTTTCAACGACCTGTCTCGACGACATGTCGTCGAGAAAGCCTATCTCGACAACATGGCGTTGATATTGCTTCCGTCGGCAACGCTTAGTCGAGACTGCTTAAAATGTCGTCGAGAATTAGTCGTCGAGATAGGTAACCCTTTTCTCGACGACATGTCGTCGATATTGGGGCATCGGAAAAGGTTTTTACTTTTAAAAAAATAAATATAAAATAAAATTGAAAATACCCTTTCTCGACGACCCAATCTTGACGACATGTCGTCGAGATTGGTATAAATTTTTTTTTTTAATTTTAAAAATTTTCCAGATTTTTATATAAAACAAAAATTCAAAACCTGTCAAACCTATAAATTAAAACATTACACAAAATAATACATAAAACATTCAACAAAAAAAACAAAATGTGTAAGTTATTGCAAATCGTTCAAAAAAAATGCTACAAAACAATTTAATCATCTTCATCGTCATCAACTTGGTTGCCGGATCGACTACAATAACCCTACAATAAAGGTATCAAAAATAACCCTACAATAAATGTATCAAAACGCAATATATAATGTATTAGTATTGCAAATAAACAAAATGTGTAACTTATTGCAAATCATATACAAACATAATACGCAAATAATTTCTCAAACATCAATAACCCTACAATAAAGGTATCAAAATACATGTATTAGTGGACTTGGGTTAAACGAGTAATTTTGACCCATTTATAATGGTTACGTGTCATTTTGACTCATTTATACTTTGATTCGCAACATAATAACAAAATATATTTATTTACCCAATCGTTTTGTGCCCGATCGTTGACCCATGTGGCGTGAGAAGTGTGCATACGTCTTCAACCCTCAACAATATATTCATCTACATATATACATACATACATTCATCTATATTCATACAAATTATACATCACAAAAAATAAATAACATATAATTCATACAAATAATACATACATAACACCACCAATAATACATCTACACAAACCTATATTTCACCAATTTCACAAATAATGCATACATCTATATATTTATACATCTATACAAATCTACAATTTCACAAATAATACATACATCTATACAAATTAACCATCAATTTCACAAATAATACATACATTTATATATTCATCTATATTATTCAAGTAAATAACAATTATACAAAACTAAATTTCACAAATATATACCTATTAACAAAGTATTACACAAATATAATACATCCATCTATACAAATTAACCATCAATTTCACAAATAATACATACATTTATATATTCCTATAAGTCTCAATTTAGCTTCCAATCCGTTCACTTAACCAAAACTCTCACCTACATAAGATTTATATTAAAAATTTTCAATTATAATGTAAAATTACTAAAAAAAAAGTCAAAATAGAGTCTTACCACTTCAAGAAGATGAGTAATGGTGGTGGTGGAGGTGGAGCATGGTGGATTTTCAAGTAAAATTGTCGGATTTAATGGTGAAAGCCGAGAGAAAGAGTGGAGAGAAAAAGGGGGTGAAATGAGGAGGAAAAAGGGTTTCCTGCGTAGATAAGACCAGCTAAGACCAGTTCGACGACATGTCGTCGAGATTGGGTCTTTTTTTTAATTATTAAATAAAAATATTTTTTTAATACACACATATCTCGACGACATATCGTCGAGACTAGGTATTTCCTTTAAATAAAAAACAATTAAAATTCTACCTGACAAAAAAAAAGAAAAAAAAAATTAAAATGGGCAATTGCGACGACATGTCGCCGAGACTGCCCTTTTATGTCGTCGAGACTGCCCTGAGATGTCGCCGATGAGCGCCAAAACTTTTCACTTTTTCCCGCTGGACCATCGCCGACGACATGTCGTCGAGAAAAGGTGAAAATAGTCAAAAAATTTGACTGGGACCATCGCCAACGACATGTCGCCGTATTTGGGTGCCCTATCTCGACGACACATGTCGTCGAGATTGCCTCGACGAAACTGCTAAGATTTCTTGTAGTGAATCTTATGGTTACTTTTTTGTTTTTGTTTTGTCTGAAAGTAGTCACTAACTTGTGAGAAATTATTTTTGTTGGTAACTTGTCGTAAACTTTTGTAGAAAATATACATGTTTTGTAGTCTCGATTTATTTCTCGATTTTGCTACACACTTACGACCACTCTCCAACTAAGAAGTTCTTATTCCGTCACTGCAGGCACTTATCGTTCGTTCAAGCATTTGATGCGGCCATGCAACATGCCTCCAATCGGTTAATGTCACCGTTACCTGTACTATGGAAGTTAAAGAGGTTTTTCAACATAGGAAACGAAAGGAAGTACAAAAAAGCAGTTACAACCGTGAACAAATTCGTTACAGATTTAATCAAATCAAAAGAACCACAAACTGACATCAAAACCAGCCCCGATTTACTGTCGCGATTCGTGGCTTTAAGTTTGGATTTAGGATATCACGATAAAATCGAAGAAAGAAGGAAGTTCGCAAGAGACATGATCATCACCTTCATAGTCGCCGGTAAAGATTCAACCGCAACCGCACTCACATGGTTTTTCTGGTTATTAGACAGACACCCGCGTTGTAAACACTTGATCCGCAAAGAATTCTCTACGTTAACGACGTCATGTAACCATACTCATCCGTTAAATCTCACCTTCGACGATTTGAACAAACTTAATTACCTGCATGCGGCTCTATCGGAGTGCATGCGCCTCTTTCCCCCTATCCCCATAAACTCTAAGTTAGCGATTAATGACGATATACTCCCCGATGGTACATACGTCGAAAAAGGGTGGTTTGTCGATTACTCGGCTTATGCAATGGGGAGAATGGCGAGTGTGTGGGGGTCTGATTGTCGAGAATTTAAACCCGAAAGATGGTTGGATGGTAATGGGGTGTTCAAGCGATCGACATTGTATCCTTTTGATTATCCGGTTTTTAATGGTGGGGGTTTGATGACTTGTGTAGGGAGAGAGATGGGTTATTTTCAGATGAAGTTGGTGGTTGTGGCGGTTATGCATGAGTTTGAGATTGAGGTGGTTGGTGGCGGTGTGACGCCGGAAAGAATGGTGGATCCGCCGTATAGTGTGTCGGTTTTTTTGAGTATGAGAAATGGGTTGCCTGTGAGAGTGAAGAAGAGGGAACAAAGTAATGGTTTGAGTTCAAGAAGGAAGGATGGAAGGGTGATTGTTACTTTGTTTGGACTGTTTTTAGTGGGGTTATCCTTCTATAAACACAAACAAAGATTATTAACATAATTGTGTAACATGGTATAATTAGGGTATACTATATTCACCCAACTAAAAAATTAAAAATAGTTGTAAAATTAAGATAATTAAGGAATTGGTTGGCTATATATATGGATTGTCAAATTAAGATGAGTCTACCTTTTACTTGTTAAGAAAATCGGTGTTTAAGTTATCATATGAACAAGGCAACACAAATAGGCAAGAACATTTCTTCTGTAAGAGACAAGAACCTCTACTAAGTAAGTTAGTTGTTCTCTAGTAACTTACTTTCTATGTTTCTTTCAAATTAATCAACTTGTATAACCGGGTCTAAAGTTCCATGCAGACGATCATTAGGCTTTCATAAAACTAATCAGACGGTGATTGATTAGACGCTACTACTCAACATTATGCAAATACTGTCATGAAACGTGTCACTCTTTAAAAGGTTAAAAACTTATGATAGCAATTTGATTATGGTTTGGAGGCTTTGAATCTAATGACTTAACATGGCAAGCTAACGATGAGCCATTGTGGCTTTTTGTCTTTGAGGCATTCGGGGATGAAACGTTTTAAACCGGGTAGTCTCATAGTCGGCACAAAACATTGAAAACATAGTTTTTAAACTTTGAATCATTCCTGTGGCGTGTAGAACTGGATCGGATTCCTACCTTGACAGCCCTTCTTAATAGGAAAGTTCAAGTTAACACTACTTCATGTCGGCTATGTGGGGAGGTGAAAGAAACAGTAGTTCATATATTCACCTGTTGTTATGTGGCTTCAATCATATGTCAATTCATTAGCTCTTGGTGTAAACTCTCATCAATTTTTGTTTTCTTCCTAAAAGCTTTGCTCCCACATATCCAAAAAGAAGGTTGCTTCAATCGATCATTCTTACAACATGTTAGGTAATTTGGAAGGCTAGAAATCATATTGTAACACCCAAAAATAAAAAAATAAAAAAAATTCAAAATTTCACTCCCTCGCGGTACGCGAGGGAGATTTTTACAAAACCTCGCGGTACGCGAGGGGACTGCTTATACGCCAGAGAATCACCTTCTCGCGGTACGCGAGAAGATTCTCAACCAAGCCTCGCGGTACGCGAGGGAATAGTACACGCGTCAGGGCCAGAAAACACGTGTCATTCACCCTTGCCACCAGCCGACACGTGTCATGCTGACTCAGCACCGTTCGTGACACCTCATCCTCTCGCGGTACGCGAGGGATTTCCTTGGCAGGCCTCGCGGTACGCGAGGGACTGGAAAATCAGCCTATAAAAGGCCTTCAACGGGATTGAAATTCTGTACAGTTTCCAAACATTCCTTATACACAAACCCGATCTCTCAAAACTCTACGACGTCCCGAAGCGCTGTTCAAGAATCCAACGAAACCCTGCTCAAGCCGTAGTTCCGTCCAAATCCCGCAAAGTAGGTATCGTTAAAACTATTCATATATATATAGCCGCAATTATATATATATTCTCTCATATATATTCTCGTTAATCGTGTCTTCCCTAGGAAGAAACGTGTCGAGGTTCTGCTCAAATTCCGAAGCCTACAACCCTACCAGCCATCAAAATCAAGGTGAACACATTTAACGCTTTTCAAACGATAAAACCATTTTATTTACGAAAACGGCATGAAACAAATTAAATGCTTTAATCATAAGGGTAATCTACGTGATAGCATTCAGGCCATAAGCATACGTAGATTTGATCAAATGGTATACATGTGACGGGTGAAAGTCCGGTCCGTGGCTGGGTACAGATCATGAAAGGGGGTATCATAAGACTGAGGATATGGTTCCTTAGCAGATTATACGAGGGACGAGTTCCTGAGTATCATATAAGACTAAGAACAAGGTTCTTAGCATCACGACCCTGGGAATAGGCTATCAGTCTGAGACATAGAGCTCAGCCAGTTGACCCCATGGCAGTTAACCCAGTGTATGTAGGTGGTATATATTTCAGGTGAAAAAGACTGCTGAATGTGTAGATTTACCATACAGAAACGTGCTTAAAGGCTTTAATTTGGTTTATGTTAGAAATCATTTTCGTGTCAGTTAAATGTGATTCACCGGCTTTATGCTGATGTTCATTTTCAAAACGTTTTTCACAGGTAGTGAAAGAAATCATTAAATTCAGGGTGGTGCAGTAAAGACAAGATCTTTAGGCATATTTAAATCCCTGTGGCAGACTAATACAAGACCAAATGTTGGAACGGACGTAGATCCTAGACATTTTAAATGGCTTGTATTATGTAAATTAATTCAGCAGATGTACATTATATAATAGACTTTTGAATGTCTATTATCATGAAATGAAAAGGGACGTGGATCCCAAGTTTTGACAAAAAGTACAGAATTAACCCTTGAGGTTATTTACATGACATTTCATTACAAAAAGGGCATCAAGTAAAAACAAAGACTTCCGCTGTCCAATTATATGGGACCTCATTCAGATACCAGCGTTGTCTCGCGACGCCCGGGCAGGGGTAGCCCGGGGTTGTGACAGGTTGGTATCAGAGCCACATTCAAGGGTTTTAGCAAAATTAGATACTTGTATGATAGTATCTTAGCTTTAACCAATAGTTGTGCCTACTAAATGAACGGTAGGAAGATGCCTTTAACATAACCAATAAATTTCAGGATGACAGATCCATACTATTACCCTCATAACTACCCAAACTACTTCCCTGGAGAATCATCTAATCAAGTAGTACCAAGCTATGATGATTATGTCCACTATCTACCGACCCCGGAGAATTGGAACAGAATGGTCGCAGAACAAGTGGAGCAGACTCAAGCAAGGCTTGAACCTCTGAGAGAAGAATCAGAGTATTCAGTGGAAATGGAAGATTCAAGAGAATCTTTACGTACTGTTATGACATCTATGCCACTACCTCAATCGTTAGACATAGTATACCCTACCGGAACAATTCAAGAACATCCACCCAGTCCAAGTGAAGAAACTCCACATTCGATTTCTGAATCCGACAAGGCTGCCGTTTGTGAAGGCAGTGGTGGAAAGTATTTCTTTGATCCTATTCCAGAACATCCCGTTTTCAAGGAACCTTTCTTCTATGTAGATCCCTCCGATGGACGTCAGTATGCAACCGACGAAAAAGTCGTGTGGTCTGTTAACTCAGCATATCACGATCTTAGGATGGGACACAGGGAACCACCTCCTTGTTATGGATACCATGATGAACTGCCAAAATCAATTGATGAACACCTCGATCGTGCTCTTAGAGAGGCTGACGATCTACGTGCTGAACTGTACTTCACCAGACAAGTCGTAGTTAAAAACGAACAAACTATATTTGACTACGAACTAGCCCAGGAAGACAGGAAGTACGCAGAACAATGGGTGGCAGATCAGTTGATCCAGAAGGGTGCTATGACCGAGACCCTGGGGAGATTCTATCAAGATTTGGGAGATGTGCTTCTCGATTAAAGTTAATGATAGTATTTGTATAATTAGCTAACTTTAGGTGATATAGATGCATATCTATATTTCTGTATTTGTAACAAATAGATGAAGTTTAAGCGATAATAAACTTCAAATTTTGACCCAAATTCTTGTCTTGTATTCTTAGATGTCTCAACAAAATAACAATAGCGGTCCAGCTACCTACATTACCAAGGAAAAAGGAAAAGAAGTTAATAATAATCCTGAAATAACTACTCCACAACCAGAATTGCAACAACTGGTCAAACAAAGCATTAAAGAAATGCTTCCTGCCATAATAAAGGAAGTACAAGAGAACATCAAAACTCCAAGCTATGTAACCTCTCATTCAAAAAGAACAGAAAACCCTCCGAAAACCAACACAGAGCAAGTAGCAAGCTCTCGTAGAACTCAAACCTCGAAAAGATCCAGAACATCAAGCAATAAGTATTCTGAATCTGAAGAATCGTTAAATCTAAGCAGTGAGAGCTCAGAAGAAGAGAATGAAACAAAAAGGTATAGACACAAAGGGTGTTCTTATAAAACCTTTCAGGACTGTAAACCTTATGAATTTAAGGGCACCGAAGGCGGTATTGCTACTCTTCACTGGCTAGAGAAGATGGAGTCAGTAATAGCAATTAGCAAGTGTGCTAAGAAAGATCAAGTACTGTATGCTTCAAACTCCTTCAAAAATGAAGCGTTGGAATGGTGGAATTCAATCATTTCTGCCAAAGGGAGGAGAAAGACAAATGCCATGGATTGGAAAGAATTTCGGGCAAAGGTGAAAAAGAAATTTTGCCCCAAAACTGAAAAAGAACAAGCTGAAAGAAAATTTCTGGAGCACCGAATGGTGGGTACCAATGATCGAGAGTATACTACCAAATTTTTTGAATATGCCCGTTTGGCACCTCACCTGGCTAAACCCGAGTCGGTTCTCATAACTCGATATATTTACGGTTTAGTTCCAGAGATCCGTGATTTGGTGAAGGTTGTCTCACCAAAAACCATTGAGTCCACCGTAGAATTGACCGGTACCATGACGGCTGGACTAATCAGAAATATAGAGGAAAAGAAGAAAGTCGAATCCTCTATAAAATCAAAACCCGAGGCCAAAAGATTTAGTAAGAACTTTGGGCAAAAGGGGTTACCATTTAACAATCCATCATGCAAAACGTGCGGACGCAGGCATAGTGGAAAGTGTGTTTTTGAAACTCCATTCTGTAATCATTGCAAGGTCTCAGGTCACACTACTGAGAATTGCTTCAAAAGAAAGGGAATGATTACTTGTTTCAATTGTGGAGAGCTGGGGCACATCAGCACTAATTGCCCTAAGTTTGCAAGGACCGGAAGAGCTGGAGGATCGGGAGCCAAGATCACTCCAGAAAACAAAAAGACCGTACGAGCTTTTGTCATGAATGCTAATCAAGCTGAGAGAACGCCGGACGTAATTACCGGTACGTTTCTTCTTAATAATGTTTATGCTAAGGTCTTATTTGACTCAGGTGCGAACCGGAGTTTTATAGATTATAATTTTTGTAATCTATTAAACGAACCATTAAGTCCCTTAGCTGAAACATATGAAGTAGAAACAGCGAACGGTGATTTGATAAAAATATCCCAATCACTGAACAATTGTTACATTACATTGGCTGGTTTCACTATCCCAGTACAATTGTTACCAATGTCAATAACTGGCTTTGACATTGTTTTGGGGATGGATTGGTTATCCAATAACCAAGCCGAAATCCTTTGTAATCAACAAGTTGTAAAACTCATTTCACCAACAAACAAAACTCTAACTATCCAAGGTGATAAACCCACAAAACCTATCCAGATAATCTCCATACTTAAAGCAACCAAGTGCTTAAGAAAAGGATATCTGGCATGTCTAGTATCAATTACTGCCTTGGAAAAGGAGAAGAAGATAGAATCAGTACATGTAGTATCTGAATTTCCAGACGTTTTTCCTGAAGAACTGCCTGGATTACCACCGGAACGAGAGGTAGAATTTCGAATCAACCTTGTACCTGGTGCAACTCCAATTGCCAAATCCCCGTACAGACTGGCACCCACAGAAATGGCAGAACTCAAGAAACAATTGGATGAACTTCTTGAGAAAGGTTTTATACAACCAAGTTCTTCACCCTGGGGAGCTCCAATTCTCTTTGTTAAGAAGAAAGACGGATCAATGCGCATGTGTATTGATTATCGGGAACTGAATAAAGTTACCATTAAAAACCGATACCCACTTCCAAGGATTGACGATTTATTCGATCAACTCCAAGGAGCTTGTCATTTTTCAAAGATCGATCTTCGTTCAGGTTATCATCAGTTGAAAGTACATGATAACGATATCTCAAAAACTGCATTTCGAACACGGTATGGACATTTCGAGTTCACGGTTATGCCATTTGGACTTACAAATGCTCCTGCCGCATTCATGGACATGATGAATCGTGTCTGCAAACCTTACTTGGATAAGTTTGTCATAGTTTTTATTGATGACATACTTATTTATTCCAAAACCCAAGTTGAACACGAAACTCATCTTCGAACCATACTTGAACTTCTTCGAAAGGAAAAACTATATGCTAAGTTCTCCAAATGCGGATTTTGGTTAACAGAAGTACAATTTCTTGGTCATGTCATCAACGTGAACGGAATTCAAGTAGATCCTTCCAAAATTGAAGCTATATCCAAATGGGAAATTCCCAAGTCACCCACCGAAATTCGTAGTTTTCTGGGATTAGCGGGATATTACCGCCGGTTCATTCAAAATTTTTCTCGTATAGCAATCCCACTCACATCCTTAACTCGGAAATCTGTAAAATACGAATGGGGACCCAAACAATCTGAATCTTTTGAAACTTTGAAACAAAAACTGACAAACGCACCTATCTTATCCTTACCAGATGGTATTGAAGACTTCGTAGTTTACTGTGACGCCTCACATACTGGTTTAGGTTGCGTATTAATGCAACGCAAGAAAGTCATTGCTTATGCATCTCGTCAGTTAAAAATTCATGAGAAAAACTACTCAACCCACGATCTAGAATTGGGCGCTATAATCTTTGCTTTAAAGTTATGGCGACACTATCTCTATGGGGTTAAGTTCACAATCTACACTGATCATAAAAGTCTCAAGTACATATTTAGCCAGAAAGAGTTAAATATGAGACAAAGAAGATGGATGGAAATCCTGAATGATTATGATTGTGAAATTTGTTATCATGAAGGAAAGGCAAATGTAGTAGCAGATGCCTTGAGCCGAAAAGAAAACGTCAAGCCAAAGAGAGTACGTTCTCTCAGACTTGAACTACAAATTGATCTTGTAAGTCAGTTAAAAGAGGCACAAGAGTTAGCTTTAAAGGAAGGTAACTTTGAAAAAGAAGGAATGAAAGGAATGCTTGACTTACTGATCAAAGGAGAAGATAATATCCTTCGCATGAATAAACGTATTTGGGTACCAGTTACAGGTGATCTTCGAGAGCGAATCCTCGAAGAAGCACACAAGTCCAAATACACCATGCACCCAGGAAGTGATAAAATGTACAAGAACCTCAAAGAAAGTTACTGGTGGATTGGTATGAAAAAGAACATTGCTATCTACGTAGCAAAATGTTTGACTTGTTCCAAAGTCAAAGCCGAACACCAAAAGCCAGCTGGATTATTGCAACAGTTAGAATTACCAGTTTGGAAATGGGAATTGATAACTATGGACTTTATTACCAAACTTCCTCGAACCACTCGTGGAAATAATGCAATCTGGGTTATCATTGACCGTTTAACCAAATCAGCTCACTTTCTATCTATCAAGGACACCATGAGTATGGACAAAATGGCGCAAATTTACGTTAATGAAATTGTAACGTTACATGGTGTGCCTCTATCCATAGTGTCAGATAGAGATAGTCGCTTCACATCTCGATTCTGGCAAAGTTTTCAAACAGCTCTAGGAACTCGATTGAACCTTAGTACTGCTTACCATCCACAAACTGATGGGCAGAGCGAAAGAACCATACAGACCCTAGAAGATATGCTCCGAGCCTGTGTGATAGACTTTGGAGGTAATTGGGATGATCATTTACCTCTAATGGAATTCTCATACAACAATAGTTATCACACAAGTATTCAGGCCGCACCATTTGAAGCATTGTACGGAAGAAAATGTCGAACGCCTGTATGTTGGTCAGATATCGGAGAAAATCAACTATCAGGACCAGAGATAGTCCAAGAAACTACCGATAAAATCTTGCAAATACGAGAACGTCTAAAAATGGCTAGAGATCGACAGAAAAGTTATGCAGATAAACGAAGAAAGCCGTTAGAATTCCAAATCGGTGACAAGGTGTTATTAAAAGTTTCACCTTGGAAAGGTGTTATTCGTTTCGAAAAGAAAGGAAAGTTAAGTCCACGTTTTGTTGGACCTTTCAAAATCATTAAACAAATTGGACCTGTTGCCTATCAGCTTGAACTACCAGTAGAGATGGGTGGAGTACACGATGTATTCCATGTATCAAACCTACGTAAGTGTTTAGCTGATGAATCCTTGCTTATGCCTTTACAAGATGTGGAAGTAAATGAAAAGCTCAAATTCATCGAACGCCCGTTACAAATTGAAGACCGACAAATCAAAAAGCTTAAACGAAAGCAATTGGCGTTAGTCAAAATAAGATGGGACTCCAGACGTGGCCCAGAATATACTTGGGAACTTGAGTCAGAAATGCGCAAAAAGTATCCACATCTCTTTCAATGAATCTCGAGGACGAGATTATTCTAAAGGAGGGGAGGATGTAACACCCAAAAATAAAAAAAAAAAAAATTCAAAATTTCACTCCCTCGCGGTACGCGAGGGAGATTTTTACAAAACCTCGCGGTACGCGAGGGGACTGCTTATACGCCAGAGAATCACCTTCTCGCGGTACGCGAGAAGATTCTCAACCAAGCCTCGCGGTACGCGAGGGAATAGTACACGCGTCAGGGCCAGAAAACACGTGTCATTCACCCTTGCCACCAGCCGACACGTGTCATGCTGACTCAGCACCGTTCGTGACACCTCATCCTCTCGCGGTACGCGAGGGATTTCCTTGGCAGGCCTCGCGGTACGCGAGGGACTGGAAAATCAGCCTATAAAAGGCCTTCAACGGGATTGAAATTCTGTACAGTTTCCAAACATTCCTTATACACAAACCCGATCTCTCAAAACTCTACGACGTCCCGAAGCGCTGTTCAAGAATCCAACGAAACCCTGCTCAAGCCGTAGTTCCGTCCAAATCCCGCAAAGTAGGTATCGTTAAAACTATTCATATATATATAGCCGCAATTATATATATATTCTCTCATATATATTCTCGTTAATCGTGTCTTCCCTAGGAAGAAACGTGTCGAGGTTCTGCTCAAATTCCGAAGCCTACAACCCTACCAGCCATCAAAATCAAGGTGAACACATTTAACGCTTTTCAAACGATAAAACCATTTTATTTACGAAAACGGCATGAAACAAATTAAATGCTTTAATCATAAGGGTAATCTACGTGATAGCATTCAGGCCATAAGCATACGTAGATTTGATCAAATGGTATACATGTGACGGGTGAAAGTCCGGTCCGTGGCTGGGTACAGATCATGAAAGGGGGTATCATAAGACTGAGGATATGGTTCCTTAGCAGATTATACGAGGGACGAGTTCCTGAGTATCATATAAGACTAAGAACAAGGTTCTTAGCATCACGACCCTGGGAATAGGCTATCAGTCTGAGACATAGAGCTCAGCCAGTTGACCCCATGGCAGTTAACCCAGTGTATGTAGGTGGTATATATTTCAGGTGAAAAAGACTGCTGAATGTGTAGATTTACCATACAGAAACGTGCTTAAAGGCTTTAATTTGGTTTATGTTAGAAATCATTTTCGTGTCAGTTAAATGTGATTCACCGGCTTTATGCTGATGTTCATTTTCAAAACGTTTTTCACAGGTAGTGAAAGAAATCATTAAATTCAGGGTGGTGCAGTAAAGACAAGATCTTTAGGCATATTTAAATCCCTGTGGCAGACTAATACAAGACCAAATGTTGGAACGGACGTAGATCCTAGACATTTTAAATGGCTTGTATTATGTAAATTAATTCAGCAGATGTACATTATATAATAGACTTTTGAATGTCTATTATCATGAAATGAAAAGGGACGTGGATCCCAAGTTTTGACAAAAAGTACAGAATTAACCCTTGAGGTTATTTACATGACATTTCATTACAAAAAGGGCATCAAGTAAAAACAAAGACTTCCGCTGTCCAATTATATGGGACCTCATTCAGATACCAGCGTTGTCTCGTGACGCCCGGGCAGGGGTAGCCCGGGGTTGTGACACATATATTTTTCTCAAATAGGTCATTGAAAGATATTTTTCTCAAATAGGTCATTGAAAGGTTAATCAAAGAAATAAACAGTCATTTGGATGAAGAAAAAGCTAACTTCCCATGTTTTTTATCCAACTCAAAAGTTAAAAGTCAAATATATATAAAATAATAAATTTTCTTCTATCTTAATAATCATGTGCACCTCTCTTATCCTTAACAAATAAAATGGTCGGTGACATCTTCTCTGATTCTCTCCATCTCCTCATCCTCTCTCTCACAGTTCTCACCCTATCCACCTTCTTCTACCGACTCACCCGCCGCCGTCCCTCCGTCGTCAAAAACCCATGTCCCCAATCCTACCCACTCATCGGAAACCTCATCGGATTCCTCCGCAACCGCCACCGCTTCCACGATTGGGTCACCGACATGCTCTCCACCACCCCTTCTCTCACTCTCCAAGTCAACGGCTTTCTCAACCTCTCCCACGGCATCTGCACCGCCGATCCCACCAACCTCGAACACCTCCTCCGGTCCAACTTCCATAACTACATCAAGGGCACCCGTTACACTTCCGTCCTGCAAGAACTTCTCGGCGGTGGCATCTTCAATTCCGACGGAAACCTCTGGTCCTCCCAACGCAAGATTGCTAGTCATGAGTTTAACACCAGGTCTCTGAGAAGCTTCATCTCCGATACCGTCCAATCTCAACTCTCTAAATCTCTAATCCCTCATCTTTTATCCGCCGGAGATGCTATTGATCTGCAGCAAGTCCTTCGGAGATTCAGCTTTGATAACATATGTAACGTGGCCTTTGGAGTTGACCCATGTTTATTGACATCAGATTCAAACGACTCAAGGTACGGTGGAACAAAGAAAGGGTAAAAAGGTCCATTTACCTGCCATTAAAACTTATTAAATTTTTATCTAGGGGTGGTTGTACACTACAAGCAACTAAATCAACCGTTTTACGCTCCAAATTTTAAGGGTCTAAAAATTGAAAAATTACTTTAATTTGTACTCTCAACTTTTGTGTTTTCAGAAAAAAAATGATAATTTCACAACTTTTATGTCAACATTATACGTTTTGACGCTCTATCAAATTACATTTTTTTTATGTATTTACAAAACTTTAACAGAAGACCTCAATTTCAACGTTCGCTTTAGGCCATAAAATATGTTGAGGCGGCCCTGTTCTTATATATAAAAGTTTGATTTTCTTTAGAAAAAACAACGTATTAGTTGTAGTCTGTAGACACCGATCAGAAACTGAAAATTTATCACAAGACATTTGGTAAGAACTTCATGAGAAATGGACGTTTCCGACCAATTTCTGTGAAAAAACCTTGTTGGAAAAAATACCTCTTTGCAAACACGTTTCTGACCAACTTCCGACAATCAAACTTTCGGGCGAATATTGATTTCAAATTTTTATTTAAATTTTTAGAAATAAATGATACCTATTAGTTGTAGCCTCTTAAATCACTTAAGGTTAAGAAATTTACCGTTAAAAAAAGTTGTAGTCAGCTGACACAAGTTGAAAACTGGAAATTGCTCACAAGAAATTTGGTCTGAAATTCGATTGAAATGGACGTTTCCGATCATAAAAAAAACCTTGTTAGAAACACGTTTCCATTAGAGGCAAAATTTGGTTTCAAATTTTTATTTTTTTCTTATTTTTCTGACAAATTACTCCGGACCACTTTTTTATTTTATTTTTTTAATTTTCCAACTTTTTAAATTTTTTACTTTTATTTTTACGACCATATTCCGATCGACTAATAAACTTTTTTTTCCTACCATATTCCGGTGTACTAATAAGTTCTTGTTACGTCACTACAGGTACCTGTTATTCGTTCAAGCATTTGATTTTGCCCTGGAACACAACTCCAACCGTTTCATGTCGCCATTGCCGGTGGTGTGGAAGTTAAAGAGGTTTTTCAACATCGGGAGCGAGAGGAAGTTTAAAGAAGCAATCAAAACCGTGAACCAATTCGCTATGGACGTAATCAAATCGAAAGAAACACAAACCGCTTACAAAACTAACGAAGATCTATTGTCGAGATTCATGGCTTCAAGTTGGGATATGGGATTTGAAGAGGAAGAAAGGAGGAAGTTCTTGAGAGACATCATCATCAGTTTCATTCTTGCAGGTAAAGATTCAACTTCAACTGCACTCACATGGTTTTTCTGGTTATTAGGTGGACACCCGCGTTGTAAACACTTGATCCGCAAAGAATTCTCTATGTTAATGACTTCATGTCACCATACTCATCTGTTAAATCTCACCTTCGACGACTTGAAAAAACTTAATTACCTGCATGCGGCTCTATCAGAGTCCATGCGACTCTTTCCACCTATACCCATAAACTCTAGATTAACGGTGGATGATGATATACTACCCGACGGTTCCTACGTTGGAAAGGGGTGGTATGCTGATTACTCGGCTTATGCAATGGGGAGAATGGAGAGACTGTGGGGGTCTGATTGTAGGGAATTTAAACCGGAAAGATGGTTGGATGGTAACGGGGTATACCAGCCGTTGGATCAGTATAAGTATCCGGTTTTTCATGGTGGGTTTAGGATGTGTTTAGGGAAAGAGATGGCTTACTTACAGATGAAGTCGGTGGTTGTGGCGGTTATGGATGAGTTTGAGATTGAGGTGGTTGGCGGTGGTGGGACGCCGGGGCGAATGGTGGATCCGCCGTATAGTCTGTCTCTTGTTTTAAGTATGAAAAATGGGTTGCCTGTACGACTAAAGAAGTTGTGATCTTCAAAATTTGAAGTACTTGGTGTGTATTATAAGAAACAATATTGATGGGAAATAAAAAGAATGGAAAAATGAAGTCGTTTTTATGTTAAAACAGTTTATTCGATCTCTTATTTTTAATGTTTGTCTTCTTTGTAATGAATAGGGGAATCATTGCATATCTATGAAAGCCAGAAAGAAGTTATAGAGATACCATTGTTTAGGATTCCTACGGTAGCAACTTCATTGTAATGAAGTCATTGTTGGTAAGTCCGCTGTGACGAAACTTAAACAATTAAATTGGGAGTTGAAAATATTACATATAAAAAATCATTTTTTTGGTGGATTTGTGAAAGAAATTTAGACTTTTGATCTGGATTAGGAGGGGCTAAAACATTATAACTAATATGAAATAAACATAGTGGACTGAAATCAATACCTCTGAGAAAAAAAGAACTCAGTAAACTAAAATTAATACTTCTGAGAGAAAAAGAGAGGGGGGCAAGGAAGGTGATTAAACACGTTGACCAAGTAACCCTTTTGAAACATAATTAAAGAAGTCAAACTAATATATTTGAAAAAGTCAACCTGTCAACCCATTTAACCCGTTTACTACATGTCAACAATCTGACAACCCGTTTATAACTTATCAACCTGTTTAGATCATGGGTTGCACGTATTTTGTTTGAGTAACATGATTTTAAGTATGAATTATGGTTGGTGTGTTTGACACGAATATGTATGTATATGTAGTCCATGTTCGGGTTCATCAATTAAACCCGTCACCATGCCAACTCAGACACGAATGCCACCCTTGTACAAGGAGCCCATTCCTGAAGTTTAGCTACTCTCTTGTGCATGAATGCATGACCAGGGTTGTTTGGCTATCTTAATGTTTTGGAAGAAGACATTTACAAATTTGAGCAAATACGGGTATGTGAAACAAAATGGAGCACTGAATGAAAGTAGATTTTATAGAATGAAAATCAGTGAATATTAGATGATAGCAAGCTAGAAGCAATCAGCAAGATTTTAAGATATATGACAACTTTGGAAGCTCAGAAAGACAACTCCAAAAGAATTATGAATATACAGGGTAGCAGCTTTCTGGAAAACCTAGGATGAATTTACATATTCATCAACTCATCAACCTTAAAAGCACAAAACTATATAATGGAAATGATAAAGGGACGACAGAATCATAACAGAATCTCTTATGGTTATAGGAAACCTTTGATTCCAACCTTGTGATGATGAGATGATGTGGCAAACCAGACAACTCAAATCAGTATAATCTTTACTGAAACGCGACAGTGAAGAATAACTGGGAAAAAATCATTTACATATGATGTGTCTACGTGTCACTGTGCCAAGTCATCGCTTGAAATGCCTACGCTTGATTTATCAACCAAACGTACATTGTAGCGCTGATAAACTCTGGCCCGATTCTCAGACCACCACTGCTCTGCTTGTTTTTCACTTAACTTCTTTCGACTGTATTCAAATAGTTGAGCACAGTTTAAAAAGTTTATAGATAATTACCATGTTAAATGTGATTACAAAAACATTTTTTTTTATGAAATGATTGAAGAGGTTTTGTGCATTGTTGGTACATGTTGGGTGGCTTTTCACCCGTTTAATACTTTTTCCAATTTGACCCGTTAGTAAAATTATGATCCTGATTAACCCATTTACACTTCTAGAAAATGGAAAGCTAAAACAGCATACCTGAAGCGGACCCGCTTAAGATCTTTAATACCTCCAGGCAAAGAGGTGAGTGTAATATAAACACCTGGTTCATCTTGCTCAACCCATTCATCTTCACCATCTTTGCTTCTGCTACCATTTCTTGTTGTTGCTTCTGATTGAACTGCTTTGTTCTGGCCCAGACTGCGGTTTCCAATGGTGCTTGATCCATTTAATACTAACAGGGTGTTTGAACCACTTACATCAGCTTCTTTATATGATGTTGGCTGACCATTAGGCTGGTCAACAGAAGCATTTAATAAGACACCACTTGAAGAGAGATTGGAGCAGAAAGAAGTGAAGGAAGAAGATTTGATGTCCCGTGCGCCTCCCACTGGAAGCCTTTCTGCCATGTCTTTCAGCTATTTTAATATACGAAAGTAGAGGAGAAAGGATATCATCAGTCAAAAAGTCAAACAACATAACATTTACCATAGTTAGGGGTAAAAACTGAAAACCAGTTCAATATGTGCAGCACAAGAACAGTGTATTTAACAAATAAAACAGTTTAATATGCATCTTACTTGTGCTGTAAGTGATTTGATCGCTTCTTTTGCCGCCTTGCATTTTGAACTTTCCTCCCCTGCAATTGCCACCGCCTCCTTCAGTTGTTTAGAAGTTCTTTCCAACTCAGTTTCTTGAAGTTTGACTTTACGGGTAAGATTTGCAACCTAAAATGAAGACCAAAATGAACACGATAGTCAAATTTGAACACATAAAACATATTAACACCAATTTTTTCATAAAGGACTCAAAGATTATTTAGTTCACTTGTCAGTCTTTAATTAGCTTCACTATTCACAAATGGCTGATGAAAATGATTTTATCGAAAATCTTATGATTCACACATGTAGCTCACTAAGAAAGTGTTACATGTATGCTGTGATAATACTGTGAGTTTGTGACACAATGAGTGACACCCATACACCAAAAATTTACGTTTTCAAGCATTTCAAACATACAAAGGTTCCTTTTCATTTGATGCATAACCATGTTGTTGGAACAGTTACCTCCAAAGATTGAAAATGTTAATATTTTGACCCAATCACCCAAGTAGGAAATCACCATTAATAATAAAAGGCCTTTATGATATCTATGTTACAACAATGGGCATACCTGATATACTCTGATAATTATACATTAAAATAACCCCAAATATTAGTAATAATGCTTAAATGTTAGAGTAGAGTTCAATATATTAATCTTTTTATGAGAATATCATCATGTAAAGATCTTTTCTTTTTTATCTTCATTAATTTGTCGGTTCATTTCCATGGGTGGGGCGGTAACTTTTTGTACAGGACTACAGGGTGAAACTGGTCGGGTCACTTGGATTGACCATAAACACATTTTATCCAAAAAAAACAATCTTTCAAAATAAATGGTGTCTCAAAAGTCAAATATGATTACAAAAACTATATTATTTCATAATAATCAAAAATTTTAATGAAAATGATTTAGGAGGTTTTATGCATTAAAAAACACTTTGAGCGACCTTCAACCCTCATGACCGGTTTCCTTTTAAGCTATCTTTCTTTTAATTTACCCGTCTGACCGCTAGAGATAACACATAAGCTTAAGCAATACATTCATAGGTAAATGGATTTAAATTGCCACCTGGCCCACCTCTACTTTAGTTAAATTATATACAAGGATGAAAAGATTGCTAAGCAATATACCTGTGCTCTAAGTGTAGTAATTTCTTGGTTGAGGCTATCATTTGTCCTTTTAGCATCATCCACCATGATCTTGGGAGACGATAGTCCAGACAAAGTTGGTGTTGGAGTGGTGGACCGAGGTGGCGGGCTGGGCCGTCGGGATACAGGTGATGTGGCCCGAGAAACAAGTCTCGAGCCCGGGACCGAAGCTGAGAAGAACTTTTTGGAAGAACCAAAAACGGGATTAAAAGATTTGGATATACTAAGACCACCCCATTGAGAGCTTCCAGAAGGAGTAGGTGATACACGGCTGCTATTAAACTCTAGTTTCTTGTTTCTTCTGGAAGAATAACTTTCCATCGGTCTCAATGATTCCATTGAAGCTAATCTAGCAAGACGAGGACGAGATCGTGAATCCAAATTATCATTTTTTTCATTTTGCTCATTTAAACCTTGAATTTTGCTTCCTCTTCTACTCACAGAAGACTGTGATTGGGCATCAGTTTCAATAGCTTTTTTCAGTTTATTTACACAATTATCACAAACACGATACGGTTTGTTGGGATTCGGTGCCATAGATGCCCTTAGTGACTTCTTGCTACTGCATGAATGACAGAAAACAAGACCACAATTGTAACAATTATGGCGTTTTCGTTTGAAATTAAACGGTAAACGGCACCCAGAACACATAGACTGATCGATTCCTGAAACCCATTTATGAAGACATATAGCTGCAGTAAAATTAGTACCACAAGCAATTCCTTTAACTTGTTTATCTTTTAAAGCTTCTACTAAAGTTGGATAATTTCTGTCATCTATATCTCCATGACCTAATCTACCATTAGCTCCTTTTCCCCAAGTATAAACTTCTGTTTTTGAAGTTAAGACCGCAACATGATGGGCCCCACAAGCTATTTCCTCTACAAAGCTCTTTAAAAGCTTGCCTTCAACACAAAATGGGACCTTCCCATCAGCTCTAGGGTTTCCAAGTTGACCATAAACAGGACTTCCCATGGTATACACATGACCCGAAGTAGTAAGTGCTATAGTCATGCTATGCCCACATGCCACCTGGCAGAAATTTGGATCCACTAGTGCAGCAACACAAGTAGGTACTAACTTGTTTTCTTTATCACCGTGTCCTAACCAACCCTTATCACCATCTCCCCATGTAAATAGTTTTCCTGAAGAACAATTACTAGAACTTGAGTTACCGACCATAACTTCTACAACTGCAGCAGTATGCCAAACACCACAAGCAGCCCGTACGGTTCGAAGTCCTTTTAGTGACTCGACTTCTTTAGGTATCGAAACGCTCTTCCGATCACCATGACCTAAAACACCAAAAGTCCCGTCACCACAAGTAAATAGTTGACCAGCTGAGGTCACGACAGCTGTATGCCAGGGCCCACATGCAATTGAAGAAACGGGGATCCCTTCTAACGGGCCATTTACTCTCTTTGGAACCCAGTGACTAACTTCATTCCCGTGTCCTAAAATGCCAAAATGCCCTTCACCCCATGTGTAGAGATCACCTGATAGGGAAACGGCGCACGTGTGATACTCGCCACATGCTATAAGCTCGATGTTTGTATTGCTGAGGGAATCAATTAATTTTGGATGTAAAACATCTGCCTCTATACCATGCCCTATCCTACCACCCAATTCTTCTCCCCATGAGAATATTTCTCCTTGCTTTGTAACTAATGCAGCGTGCCTTCCACCGCAAGCAACATTTTGAACATCGAGGACTACTGCAGATTCTAGGGCTTTAGGTAACAAAGAATCAATCTTAATATCAAAACAACTATTTGCTTTGTGGGGTCCACCACCTACAACACCATCACCAGTATATTCACCCCAAATGAAAACATCACCCAATGCATCTCCGTCGTCATGACCTGAACCTTGACTTGATGAGCTGACAGCACTTGATAAGCTTACTCTGAAGGCGTCCACTCCTATTCCCCTTAAGTGGTTGTGCATGCTGTCGGAACCACCAGATGACACTGAATGGGTTGACCCATTTGTGGGAATGGGTGGAAAGAAACCCTTGGGAGGAAGCTTATATAAAGTCTCATCTGGAGATGTTTTCTCTAGACCGTATTTAGGTGGGCTTCCATATGGAGTATAAAGGCTGAGATGATCAATAGTGTCCTGAAAATGCAACATAACATGACATTTAACCATTGTATGTCACAGTGTGTGTGTGTGTACATCCCTACAACACACCTAGAGGTGGCAATTTCTATCCATTCACTTATGAATGGGTCAATTCAGATTATCTTTTACCTAACAGGTCAAAAAGTTACATATTTTAAACAAATAAAAAACTTAAAATGAACAGGTCGAAAGTCAACCAAAGTGTATTTTTATAGCATCAAACCTCCAAAATGATTTTATTAAAAAGAAATATATTATAATTTGAATAATATGAGTTCACACTAACTATATATAAAAAAACCTAAAAACTTTGGACAATTTGCCAAGTCAACCGATCCAATCTGTTTTGACATGTACCAAAAAGTTACCAGTTTTGACCCGGTACCCATTCACTTATCAACAGGTAATTCGGGTTACATTTCTCTCTAATGGGTCACATTGGTAAAAAAAATACCTTAAAAGGAAACGGTTCAAAAGGGTAGAACAGGTAGAAAGTCACCTAAACTACATTTTTAATGCATCAAACGTCCTAGACAATTTTATTAAGATAACCAAACTATTGGTGATATAATACAAGTTTTTAATCTTATTTAACACACTAACTGAGCATTTCAGGTCAAATGACCTGACCCGTTTTGAGATGTACCAAAAAACCATCAGTTTTGACCTGTTACCCAACCCACCCGACCGGCCGACCCATGCATTTTTTCACATGTAATTAAACCGGTTAAGAACGTTTACCTTCTGTGAGCTATTGCCACTACCAAATGGAGAATGTAAATGGGAGCTTCTTTGTGTGTATGTTCTGGGACTATTAGCTTCAGATGGGATTTCATCACTTCTTGATTCTGTTCTCCAATTTCTCCGATGGCCGCGTGATATTAGTGCTTTAAGGCCACTAAACCATACCTCAGCTTCATCTTTATCCTTACAGATCTAAGTAACCAAAATGAATTGCAAGAATATAAGTACGAATTCTCAAAACTTATTGCTAATTGCAGATAAAAGGCCAGCAATGGTACAAAATGTATAAAAAATCAATGGCAAAGTGAACTGGAAGTCCTACCAAATCCAGAGACCTATCACTGTATATCAGGGAAAACGACTGATACTCCTTCTCAGGCCGTGGGTACCTTTGAAAAATTGGCTACACAATAAAGTGATATCATAGTAAATATTCATAAATCATAACAATGAAAAAATAAAACTGAATTCCTTTAATAAGACAATCTCACAGGTAGCACATTCAGATAATAATGCCCTAAACAGAGTTGAAGAAACCATACACTAAAATAGCATCAAGGGTCAAGCACAAGCATACACACATGTATATTTACTAAAAAAGGAAATGCTGATTTAAATAATTATATTTTGTGATACTAAAGTTTCTAAGAATAGAGCATCAAATACTTGAAATTATTCAATATTACTAAAGAATGCCATATCACTAGATACGTAGAATGTTTCTTTTTGCAATAAAAACTTGGATCATTTACTCAAGCAAAACCCATGAGTCCATATTCTAATCCATTCCGCGGTTGAGAATAAAGCATGTGTGCAGACAACATACATTATATATTATACTAATATACAACTTAATAAAAATGGCTAACTATCCAAATACCTACTAAATTAATGTAAATAATACTTCAAATTCACTTAAGTGTCTTTGTTAACTGGATTTGATAAGTAATTTTGATGCCAATTTTTCCTTCTTGAACTGACTAACTGCTAAGTAAATAACTTACAGTTCGCTGCCCTGATACAATTCTGGTGACATGACTTAGTCTTAATTGTTTCTCCTCTTTCCCTGATAACCATATGAGAAAAGACTCATCCTGAAATAGCAGAGAAAAACCAGCATCAGTTAACAAAAAACAGATAAAATGGAATTTAATATAAATAAACATAAACATTACCTACTGGAGGCACTTCATCACAAAATATATAAAAGTCAAACTTACATTAGCCAACCTGAAGGGACAAAACTTAGGCTTCCCCCTTCTCCCATACTTGAGAAGATAAGCCCCCTTTTTAAGAGCAGTAATGGCCTGCGGATATAAACAAACAAATTAAGTTAAACAGAATTCATCACATTCTCTGCTGGAATGAGAGATGATTAAGGAAGATCACATAACCTAAACCTAATTACAGAAGTATCATTACTGGTTAGAGAAATAATACAACATTATATACATACTAATATCTTCTGATAATAAAATATTACTTAGAACACCATAGCATTTGATTAGTAAACAATCATAACCCTAACATAGCATCCGAACCTAAAGTTATAATCGAATTACCTGTTCAATGTCCCGTTCAACTTGTCCACCGGTTCGACTAACATCTGAACTCATCCTCTGTTTGCAACAACAATCTCAAGCATTCACGCAATTCATGAATTCATATTTACGTACCAGTATCCACCGTAACAATTAACCTCATTCTCCTTCATAATTGCACAAAATCTTTTAACCTCATTCATCAAATCAATCGCAATTTCTAACATGATCTACGTAGTGCATTGACCTGATTAAACACCGAGTTATCGCAAACGATTGAGAGCCGATTGAGAGACGATTGATAGCTCTGATTGTCGGAATTGAAGGGGGAAGTTGTGGTCAAACTGTATCAATCTTGAGGAAATTTGAGATGGAATCGTTTTGAAAGTTTGAGGGTTTGTTAGCTGGAAGTGTGTGGGTGATATTGTGAGTGATTGTTGGTATGATTAAGAGGTCAGATGAGCGTGGAAAAGGGAAGAAGAAGACCTAGGAAATTGCTGATTGATCAGGAGTTCAGACCCAAGAAGAAAAGAGAGAGTTAAAGAGTCGTGGACTAGAGTCGCTTTTAGTAATAATCAAGTCTACAATTCATTCCATTTTAAACTTTATATTTGTGTGAATTGTATGGATAACGAATCTGCTGTTTTAGAGGTGGGACCGGATAATATAATAAGTAATATAAATATTTATAAAATATATAGAAAAAAAAAAAGCAAAAGTTTCAAATACTACATCCAAACATCCATTAAATTCAACAACTACGAAGCTTAAATCTTTCAAAGAGGGACTTCGATGTTCCAATCAAAGTCCAACACAATGACTTCGATGAGTGAGAGTGAAGAACAACGAAGAACAGGGGACTTCGAATCCAACTCACACTACTTTGGTCTTCGAATTAACAGATGACTTCGAGTTTTCGATCTTCCACTCGGCCAGACACTTTGATTTTGTTTAGCAGTTGATGTTTAGGGTTCAGAGTTTGGACTTTTGCGTAAAAGTGTAAAAGAGGAGAACGGTTTTGTGTGTAAATGAGTCAGGAGAAGGATTATTATTTGTTTAAAAGTCAAAATAACTCGAATTTTTTTTTATAAATAAATTACACTACCCGGTTAAAACTTTCTCAAAAAGAATTATCATTATTAGAATAATGGATTCACAAGTGCCTATGGGTTGTATAGTTATTTATTTTAGTTTCAATAAGAATATACAGAAAAAATATTATATATTGATGTTAATATCTATTATCCTTAAAAAAATTAAAAAAATAAACACAATATTCATTTAAATAGATAATTCTTTGTTTCCATTAAAAAAAATTAAGATGGTTTCATGATGGTGTTCATAAAAAGTTTAAAACAACTTAACTCCTCGGATCCGAAGCATGTTGGTCAGTTTGACCAGGTTAAGATAATACTTCGGTTTTGACGGTTTATTAGTTTATCGATTCAATTTGGCTTGAAACTTGAAACCAACCGTGTAGTTTGAACCAATCATTTAACTTTTATTATTTTTGGGATACCTATTATAACCATCAATCATATTTATTATTTTATATTTTTAAAACAAACTAGGGATTTAAAAAAAATCGATTCAATCCGTCAAAACTGAACCGTTAAACTGTCAGGTGGGGTAAAACGGCAAACCCATTCAACCCAGAAATTTTGAACCAGTCGAACTAGAGGGTAA
Organism: Smallanthus sonchifolius; assembly: GCA_023525975.1. Taxonomy (NCBI): domain Eukaryota; kingdom Viridiplantae; phylum Streptophyta; class Magnoliopsida; order Asterales; family Asteraceae; genus Smallanthus; species Smallanthus sonchifolius. Next base: position 3,808,773 of record CM042042.1, read on the forward strand.
ACAACCCAATTTTTAGATCATATGATATAAGACGGAGAAAGTATTTGGTAGTTAAAAGACAAAAGTTGAAAGTCAAAGGTCCAGACCGGAAATTTGGCAAAACCGGAGTGATCAAAAGGATTGGACGAAAACAGGCGTTGGCGTGAGCCGGTGGCCACAGAAGCTTCACGACGATGGCGACCATGAAGATAACGATGAATGCTTCTCCAACGTTTACCCAATTTAAAGTCTGCAATGTAACTTTCTGCAAACCCTAATTGTATTCTGCTTCCATAAAATTCTTCAGTTATATATTGAGTGTTGAGTGCTCTATATTCTACAGCATGCTATTGTTAAGAGCAACCATGTACTTGTTCCAATCTGGCAAAATTTAGCAACTGTCAGTCTCTTCTCTACAAGTCAAAGTCTAGATGGAAGGTAAATTGATATTATCTGTTAAACTCATGATTAGGGCTGTAACCGAACCCAACGAGTTCGTTAAGCTTTTATCGGACAACCGAATGGTTCACGAACACATAACCGAACCCAACGAGTTCGTTAAGCTTTTATCGGAGACCCTCAACTCTATGTGTTTGTTTGGGAAATGATACTGCAGGACCAATGAACGCGTCCTTTGTTCGTTTTCGTTCAATTAATTAATTGAACAGAATTTATTTGTTCGTGTTCATTCATCTATTAAATAAACATGTAAAGGAACTTCCCATCGAACAGTTGCAGAACATTCTGTTTGTTTACAACCCTATAATGATCATTCTTGTTTCACTGATCACAAGTTATATTAGGTGTGTCAATTTTGACCAATTTGTTTATGACTAAGTCATTTTGGGGAATTGGGTCTTGTTTCTATCCGGCTTGAACTAAACGAACACCACCCCTACCTTCCATACATAACTGACGTGTTACACGGCTCGTATGACTATACATGCCGTATGAGGTGTTTTTCCCGACCCATATGAGGGTTTTTGCATTATACAGGCCATGTGAGAGAAGACTATACGGGTCGTTAGGGATGAGATCGGTACCGTACCCCTACCGAAAGTACCGGTCCCGAATTTTGTTAAAAAAATGGGTACCGATACTGGTACCGAAAATATAGAATCGGTACCGGTACGGTACCATTTCGGTACCCGGTACCAGTTTGGTACCCGAATAGAGATTTTCATAAATTATTGGTTTTCATAATAAGATAAGAACTAATGCTACCTATGGCAATATCATCATCTTTTAAAAAATCGTCTATCTCATCCACAATTGGTTTTCTCGACTTTCTCACTCAATCGTGAGTACAAATCAAAGCTTCAACAATATTAGATGACAACCTTGTTCTGTAGTCATCTAAGTTGTTCTGTAGTCATCTAATTTACAACCGCTCGTACTTTTGATCAAACCTACTGTTGCTTCCATACACAAACCAAATTTTCTACAATCCTATCAAACAAAAATAATCGATCCAGAATTTTGAGTGGGTTGTTGATCACGTTGTCAAGGTCAATCAAAAACACTTATAAAAACTACTACTTATCTACCTTGGACTGTAGACAGGGAAGTAGGGTTGTCGAATCCACAGAGAATCAGTGGATAGTTCAACTGCTTAGTTTGATAAATTAGAATGAAGACACAGATCAAATAAAGATGTAACTCCCTCCCAAACTTCAGGTTCTAGACTTATGTAATACTCAGTCGTTCAATGGACACCACATAAACACAGTGTTGGAAAATCAGTTGAAACAGTAGTTGAAGATAAGCTGTTGTCAGCAACCTATACGACTAACTCGTCACATCTAGCACAAATCAAATACCCAATTTATGAACACCAAGTTACCCACTTTAATCACCCTAACCCGGCTACAAAGTCTTGTCATCAACCGAACACAAGTTGTAAAGTAAATAAACTCAAGGCATACAAATAAATTGTTTAACTCAACCAATACATCAATCTATCAAGCTATTGTCAGAAGCTAACAAGATCCAAACATACAAACAACTGAATAGAACAAGAAACCTACACGAACCATCCGTTGGGAGGAAGTCACACGCAGCTTAGCCATGCATGCTTGTCAGGCACACGAGCATAGCTTCAATCTTTGATCTGGAACTGACCTCGGCTCTGGAAATCGCCCCTCTCCTCTCTGAAAACGGCTGAATGAAAGATATCTGAGAATGAAGGCTGCAATCTCTTTTAATGAAATTAGGGCTTTTTTTCCTGACTCGGTCGGCCCTCGCGTACCGCGAAGATCCAAGGCCAGTCCTTCGCGTACCGCGAAGGACAAAACAGTTGAGGCCACTTTTCCTCTCTCTCGCGTACCGCGAAACTCATCACCAAGATCTTCGCGTACCGCGAAGATCCAATATTCCAGGAAAATTGACTTTTTACACTTTTGATCCCTGTACTTTCGTGCCTTCTCGATTATGCTTCGTTAACCGCTCATTTAGCACCTTTAACATGTAATAGACTCAGACACGAATACCAACGTAAAACCGACAATATATATAAAGTAAAACGCATCAAACTATGCAAAACCGGCACTTAAACATGGGACATTTGACCCTACATCAGTTGGGGATGAAGGTTCGTTCAGATTAGCGAGTGAGGTTTTGGAAATTGGAAAGGTGATAGATGTTGTGAAATTATGGTATTACAAAATAACAAATTCCCATAAAAAGGACCCCTCGTATTTTCGGTATTTTCAGGACTAAAAGGGTACTTTTCGGTAAAGTACAGGTACCGGTACCGATACCGAAATCAGAGAAAATCAAGTCTCGGTACCGGTACCCGTTTTGATTTTTCGATACCGGTACAGGTACTGGGTACCAAAAGCTCATCCCTACGGGTCGTATAGAGTGTCTGACTGACACAGAAGCGACTGATGTGATGGCACACACCAGCACCACTAGTAGAGGCTATACGGCCTGTATAGGAGGTGGGGATGGTGTATCTATAGTAGCTCCCTTCTATGTCAGACTCAAACGGGTCAATTTATAAATTTAGCTAAAATGGGAAAGGGCTAGTTGAAAGTTTCCTAAAGTGTATTTTATAACCTTATAAATCGCTTTATTAAAAACTTTAGATTTTTAATGTAATAGTATTGTGATATTACAATACTTAACCCGTTGATTCTATATCATTTATTTTATAACGTGTACTTAAATTACCTATTACCCAACCCGTCCATTTTTCCACTTCTAATTTATCCCAGACCATATTTTTGTTTAGAATGTGGATTTCATGATCTGTTTCATGTTTTATACCTTTTGATTTATACAGGTTATTGAAGTCTCACAACTCTCATAAGAGTCTCAACTCCTTTGTTAGACCACCACTAGCTGTTGAACCAGGTCAACCTGACCTTTGACCGAACTTTCGATGCATCATATACTTTTTATCTTTCCATTTAATGTACATTACATTTCGAAGTTTATTTGTATTATAATACATTGCAGGTGTAGAAGCTTCCATATCAGATGAAAATGTGGTAGCTGTAAAAAATGCAAATGTACTTGTGGAATTGCAAGATGATGATAAGATGCAAGTGAGCTCTGAAGCATGACTTATACTACAAATTCCTTCTGCATCTTTCTGAGAATTTATACCTCACTTATAAGAAAAGATATAACACTCTTTACTGATGGTTTGGAATTTGGATTATGAAAATCCAATTTTCCTTTTAAATATCATAACATTTTAACAAAAAGAAGAAAGCAAATTTGTAGTTGTAAAGTAATACTTAGATATGGTATAATAAGAGATTAACCATTGTAGCTTTGTTCAGGCTATAGAGATGTTTTATGGGAGTTATGCCTAATGTTATCATTGAAAAAAAAACCTATATGATGAGATTAACACCAACATTGTGGATTTTGTTGTTTGCATTTGGATTTTGTTTCATTTTATTCAGAAATTTATTATGGATATTATGCTGCCAGGTAAAAGTAGAATTACCAGGGAAGGAAACACAAATAGTGTTTGATAAAGTTTTGGCAAATTTGGCTCGTACAGCACCGCCCGTTCCAGGCTTCCGCAGACAAAAAGGAGGTAATGTGTAATTTGAATGAAAGACGTAAATTATCTTAGCTTATTGATCATAATTAAATTTCTAATTTTTTTCGTTCTTTTTCTTCTGATTATTGTCTGTGGTACTGATAACTAGAAAATCGTCCTCTTTATAAAAAATAAGCAATTTAAGTTTTAACTTGTTGAATATTGGTCTTATGTTTAACCGTCGAGTTATTGGATCCAACTAACTTGACAAGTACATATCTGCATACATCATGTCTATGTAGGCACGTCCATCAGTAAAATGCATGCAGGCTAATGACAATGGCTACAAATGTTAGAATTAGCCGGGGGTTAGTATAGTCGTATAGGTGACAATTTTGACCTGCTTATGAATGGTTAATTTAGGTATAGCATGTTAAATCGGTAGAATAAATAAAAAATTACTAAAAAGGAAACTCATCTATTGTTGTTTAAAGTGCATTTTAATGCATACAACCTAAGTCTTTTTATTCAAAAAGTTAGTCATGATTGAAATATTGTAGTAACTTTTTACTATTTGTTGAAAAAAAGTAACATATTTGGACAAAAGTGTTTCTAATCAACCAGACCCGTAACAAAAATATTTGTGCGGACCATCACCCAACCTGCCTGAGCCACCCATATCGCCACTTCTAGACTTGTTAGAAACAAAATGACAGTTATCTGTTTTTGTACCCCATTCTTGCACTTCTACACTATTAATTGCTTACTTTTTTCACTCCATTCTTCCAAGTGTGGTAGTCCTAACTCCTAACCCAGTTTCTCTTTTGCATGTGGATGGTGACTTTCAGGGAAAACATCCAAGGTAACATCACATGATCTAACTTGCTTAATTTGATGAGACAAAATTAGATGTTCTATTTGATTTTCCCACTAACAGTTTATCATTCATTTTCTGGAATTACAAAGTGTATCACTATGCAAAATTGGTAGTCTTTGTATTTAGTAGTCTTTTGAGTATTTTGTTATTATGCACTCTGCAAGAAGATTAATTCAGAAAGTTTTGCAGGTCCCTAAAAGCTTTCTATTGTCGATTATTGGTGAAGATCGCGTTACAAAATTCGTCATTCAAGAAATAGTTAGCTCCACAGTGGCTGATTATGTTAAGAAGGCAAGTTGACACTAATGCTTTATTTTGCCCCCTTCCTAAACCCAGGGTATTGACCTCTATTGACTTGAAGGCCTAAAGTGTTCTTGCCATGTGGATGGATCGCTTTGCATGGACCTTGTCTCTAGACATGGCACAGAGGGCAGGTCAAATGGGTTGGGTAATGGGTCAAAATCCAAATGACTTTTAACACGTTTGACCCATTTTCTTTAGTTAAATCATTTAACTTAAACTATTTGACCCGTTTATCTGTATCTGCCCCAATGATTACTTGAACCCATATACCATGATTAACAAAAAATGAAAAGAATGTATATTTCCAAATTAAAAACAGTTTTCTAACTTATGAAACATTTTGCAGAACAATATTTTGGTAAAGGACAACAGGGTCAACACCATTCAGTCTCTAGAAGAGCTACAGTCATCATTTTCCCCTGGGATTGATTTTGGATTCAATGCAACACTTGAGCTTGAAAAGCTAGATAATCAAACAAGTAGCTCAGACTCATCTGAAGCATGAAAATTAAAGAGAGAGAAAAACATTTCACATTGTTTTATATCTTTTGAGTTTCCTATGAGATATATGATCATGTAAATGACTTGTAATATGCATTCTTTTTATGGTTATACTCCATCTCTTTCTCAGAAAGAACACACATGCTAAATTTAATGTTCAACATTGTCGGATTTGGTGTTACAAACCAAGATTTCCCATGAATTTTGTATGCTTCTATATTAAAACAAAAGTATAGATATACTTGGGCTCAAAAATTCATCAAACACATACGAAAAACATGAACTTTAAACAATTTCTGTGCATCCACGAACATATATTTAGATATCGCTGCTAGAATTACGTTTGTCAGTTCATGACTTCACGGTAAGGCGAGCGGTACGTTGACGAACAGGTGTCTTTGAAGGGCTTACCCTGCATCAAATTAAAAGTCAAACATGGAAATTCTGGTGTTACATGTGTGTTTGTAGAAGTGGCAGTAAGTGTAACAGGTACATGTCAATACAGATAAACTTTATCGCTTATGTGCGGATGGGTCGGGATCTACTTTTTTTAATTTTGTAAATAATTAATGCATTCACTATAATAACAAAACCTATTAGATTAATTGTATAATGTGATTTCCTTAAATAAAAGAAAAATATGACGTTGTAAGCATTTGACACCGTAACCCTTAGACCGATTTGACTGTTCAGTTTTTAGCTAATTATTTATATTTCACCCAGTTGACCCGTTAACAGTAAATTCAAAACGAATTGACCCATTTCAATATACATGGGTTATAATTGTCACGATAACCGTAAGTGTTTGAAATGGGACGAAAGTACCTTATTGGCAATGACCCCAATACTGCACCGCTACAGTTCAGAGCTGCAATTGCACTCTCAGCCTGAAAGATGCACCATATGACCACCAAAGACAACCAAAATAGTTTTTGACACTAAAATAATCCTAATTTGAGCTATTAATTTAGCTTAGAACCAAACACAATTAAATGATCTGTTAAAGAAGGCAATACATGAGACATGCTTGAAAATTAAAATTTTACGCATCTTAAGATCGAAGAATTATATGTTACGATTAAACGCGATCACACACGAAAGCAATAAATGAACATAGGGATTTAACATGGTTCGGTCTACACTGACCTAAGTCCACAGGTGGCAACTAGGTTATCTTTTATTAAGGTGATACAAATTACATATACATAACATTGTGTATATATAGACTAATCTAGGGTTAGAAAACTTAATCCCCAAGTAAACCCAAATAGGGGCCCAACTGAATTAGAAGTAGCAACCAGGCTAGGGCCGGCTGCCCTTGACTCGTGCCTCCTCTCTTCCGCGCCCAAAGGCTCACGAACCCAATAATCTCCCACTCGGAGGCCTTGGATACCTTTGTCCTCCCATAGTTGTCAATAGCGAATAGCGGCGTAGCGATAGCGATAATATAGCGTCCGTTATTTCATGTTTAGCGGTAAAGTAGTAGAGATGGCTAAAATACAATTCACAAAATGGTTATATCTATTTAGTTCACAAACTGCTTCATACAAGCCAAAATGCGCTAACACTAAAGATCTAATGAAATAAAAACCCTAAATCGTTATTCGCTATTGCTATTTATATTAAAAAAACGTTATTTTCATGCTATGTAGTTGCTAAACACCATATATCACCACTAGACCGCTTGTCTTTAAAAAGGAAAGTGATATTTAGAAACATCATATGTTGTGTGTGTGTGTGTGTGTGTGTGTGTTAAGGGGGCTGAAGTTATTGTTAAAGAAATTGGTAAAGGATGGTGGCAATTAATGGAAATTAGTGGAGATCAAGAAAAAAGAATGATAACTTTGAAGCTGGGATTTCAATTTAGCAAAAACTAAAAATACTTAAAAACATTAATTAGTTTTTTATAACTATGTTGTGTACTACTATACTGGAACTAAAATGTACTCAATTTGTTTTAAAGCAACATAACAAGCTCCCTTTGTCTAGCTTGCTTAGCTTGTCCAGAGCATCTATACGAGCTCCTTTTCCATGTTGCTAAATAATCTAATTTAACAAATATATTGCATATTTAAAGTAACACAAGAAGCTAAAAAAGAAGTTAAAAGATCACCATCACAAACTCCACAAATGCAATACGAGATGAATGATGATAGTCTCCAAGCAATCTCAAACAGTATACCTATGAAATGCAAATTCAATAATTTATGGTTAACAAACCACATGGAAACAAAATTATCAAAATTCTTAAAAAACTTAGGTTTACCTCTCCACAAAATGATTCAAAGAAGAGTTTGACATCTGCCTGGGTAACCTTTCTATCAATGTTAGCACAATAAATAGTTCTTGCACACATTTCCCTTTCATCCTCAGACTAAACACAAACAATAGAAAAACAATAGAGTTACAACAAAAATACATACGTAACTTATTTAACTTCTCTAGCTTTAGTAAAAGATTTAAGAATCTCACTCGAGGCAGAAAAGTTGGATTTACGGGTGCAATTGCAGTTTTTGAAGGCAGCACCCTAAGTGGGTAGTACCCGAGCACTGTTCCAGCAAGACTCAAAGCATTCTTCGCCCCTTCTGCAAGTAATATGGACAAAATTTAATGCAATATAAAACCACAGATTAAAGTCACCAAAGGTACAAAAGGTTACGTATGTGTACCCTCATCTGTAAACTCAACAAAAGCAAAACGAAGAACAGAATTAGGGTCGCCACATACACGGCAATCAACAATCTATTGTGACATTAAAAATAAACATTTAGAAGACCATGATATATACCAGCAAAAAACAATAATGATAACACAAACATATTTACCTGCCCACAATTAAAAAACAGTGCTGCAAGTTGTTCTTCAGTAACCTAAACTCAAACCATCACAAACAAGAAAACAAAGATTCAACTATCTTTAAAAAAACAGATACTATTACGTTATAATCATACGAGTCTTTACCTGCTGATCAATGTCTGATACATGAACCGTTCTCTTAATAGCATCTTCTTGTTGTGCCATGTCGGTTCGCCTATTCATTCTCCGTTTTCCATTACTAAAATTACTCTTCTTCTAACCATACATAATTAAAAAAAAATTAGCAACAGAATCACATCTATATATATATTCTTTTTGCTACTAAACATAAACATATATGAAAATAAGTATACCCATCCAGTTGAACCGCCATTGATGTTGTTAAGAGCTCTATTATAACTGTTGTTGGATAATGAAGGAGGCACAAATTCTTCAGCCATAGGATTCAATTTCGATAGAATTTCCTCCAAATCTCTCATTTCTTCCTTAAAACCCTCATTCGAGACGCCGTTTCCATTAGGCGTTATCTCCGTCTCTTGATGAAATTGAACACTCTGGTGGTTATCATTTGACCTAGAAATCACAATCGAAGATTCCGACTGCTGAAAACCGTTCGATTCGACCTGATTGTTCGATGCACCGTTCTCAACAACCGCCATGAAACCGATCGGTCACCGACTGACACTAGTCTCAATAGGTTTTCAGCTGATTGTAGGAATCAAAATTAGATGATTAAAAGCTGTTTAGAATTTAGAAAAGGAAGCTGAAAACATTGATTTGAATTACCTGTTTGAAGGAGTCTTAACAGAAAGATGATGAATTGAGAGATTATAGAGACCGAAGGCGGTTTTCAAATGCTCGGTTTATTTGATATGGCACTTGGTCCAAGATGGGTTGCTTCTGATTTTAACATTTTAATCGTGTTTTTTCTGACTTTTATTAATAACGAGAAAATTAGGCACGTGATCCGCGGTGGAAGACGGGCATTAAACGGTTGTGCGGAGATGTTAACATGATTAAGCATAAAAAGAAACGTGGTTAATTACATAAAAGAAATGTATGAAGTTACAACAACTCGGTTGTGAATATCGAATTTATATAACGGTACTGGTGTTCTTAAGTCGACGTCGGTGTCATTTTTCACGGTACCAACATGTTTCCGTCAGTCGATAACCCATGATATCTACAAAATACCATATTTTGAATACAACTCCGTTTTTAATAAAATTTATGCGTGGATGCCAAGAAAAAAAATTTAACACAACAACAAATTAGTATTATTTTAAATTAACGAACAAAATTTATTGAGAAAAAACCGATTATATATACTAAAGGGGTAAACTTAAAATTTTAGAAACTTGAGGGGGTTAAAGTGATATTTTAAAAAATTGAAGGGTAAGTTTTAACATTTAACAAAATTAGAGGGTAGGTTTCGTCGTGGCAAACATTGCAAGGGTTAAACTAATAAAAAAGTACATGACATTATTTCCCATTTCCATATTCGCATGGAGTTTTTATTTATCATTGAGATATGGACGGTAGTCGGGCTAGTACATTGTAAGCAGAGATGATAAAGCCCAAAGGGTAGCAATGTTGACTCGTTGGCGGATACAACTTATTGGGAGAGATGGACAAACACCTCGTAAACGAGCTAACTCTTTATTAAAAATTTTCAACATTTGTTTGTAAAATTCAATTTAGGCAAATTCTGAAAGGGGGAAGAAACACATTATAAAACAAAATTAATGGTAAGGGTATATACCGTAAATCATAATTAAGGGCAATAACACACTCACAAAATAAAATAAAATATCAAAACTCAGTTTTGACTTCATTCACTGAAATAAGAAAAAAGCTGTTAGACATTTATTGAATTTCTTACATAAACGATGGCTAATTATTTAGTTGAGAAATTAATTTTTTTTTATTTACTTTCTTTCTTAATGTTATATTTATTACTTATTTGGTTGACTAGTATAAAATGATTATTAAAGTTAAATAGACTTTGTTAATCATGTGGTCGTCGATCAGAACACTTGTATAGTTTTTTGTTTTATTTGACTTGACCCATTTACGACCCAACCACTTTTTGCACCTCCTAGCGGAAATTTCAGGATCCGCCACTTATTGTAATGTTTTTGTATGTTTATTGTGTCCTTGCAATTCATTTCATTCGGTCTTTCGTATTCAATCACCCATGCAACAATGCTTTTATCTTGAGTGTGGGTTTATAAACGGGTGGCGGATTTGATTAGGTAACACGTTAAAACGAGTAAATTTTAGAAAAACTCAAACTTATTAGTTGTCAGATTGACCCATTATCACCTTGTGAAGTTTTGAATATTTTAAATATTAATCTATACATACTAATAACCATTTCAACAACTTAGGTCACCACACAACCTTGTGACTTGTTAAACTTAGTAAAGTTCTTATCTATTCTTATTTACTAACTATCATAAAGATTTAAATTTCATTATAAATCACAACCTTTTGGTTAAACACAACAAACTCAACATTAGGATAAAGTATAATTTTCAAGAGTGGGATGTAGGAATTTGTTGGAATAATTGGATCAAACTCGAACAATAAAACACCGATAATATTGATCATAAAGATCGACTCTTTTTCTTAATATCAAAGACCACACCAATTACATGAATCATAACCATCTATTTATAATAAACTCATACTAATCCTAACAAAACTCAATTAAATAATCAAATAAATAAATAGACTCAATCATACTCTAATACGAACTCAACCAAACAATTAATAAACTAATAATACTTAATATCAAGATTAAATCTTCAAAATTCACTTACCTCCATTAGATGCCCAATTCATGCCATTCACACGAGTAGCTCTTTTTAAGAGCAATATTTAATTCCCTCCTCAATTCGTTAGTTCTCTAGTTCTCTTGACTCAACGAGGAACTATAATCACTTCACATGTCATCTGATCTTCGCTCAAATATATGAATTATACATAACAACTTTATTAATTTCATTTACAGTGAAGTAATTCATTTGGCTACTTTATAATTCACACATCAATATTCTTAACTCAGAGATAACTTAACAAGTTATTGGAAATTTGTGACAATATCGACGTCACTTCATTATAGGTATTCGACTTTCAATAACATAACCATTTCCATTTTGTGATTCATATTGAACTTTTGTCACTTATCAACAATTTAATATTTACTACTAATGATTATTTCACCTCAATGCATTTGGCATCAAATTTATCATAGTAGTTTTCAAGTTTTACTTCGTATAATCTTTCACGTAGATCACATTACTATCATGTGTTTACTATTTCACCCGCAAGGTGCAATGGTCAACACCTCACACCAATGCATTTTTGTCGTTACCACATCATGTTTCAAGTCATGAGTTGGAGTTTAAATTTGCACATGAGATATCTTAATCATGACAACAATTTATTCTTTAACAACATATGTAAATCACATAAAGACATTACATACCATATCTGCTTATTGTCTTAGGTGATACCTTATGTCAAGTTTTAATAGTAACTTGTTCACTACTCCATACACGATCACACATAATCTATGACATGTTCATTTTAAAGTATATACCAATTCTACTCATATGCAGTGGCGGATCCAAGAAAATTTCGAAGGGGGTTCACCCTATAATATTTTAGGGGGTTCACCCCAGTTTTTTTACCTACCGTTACACTAAAATTTCGAAACTCGGGGGGTTCCTGTGCACCCCCCCCCCGCTACTAGTAAATCCGCCCCTGCTCATATGGTTAACCACACTTAAGTTATACTTTATTCATACCTGGTATATACATACTCATTATGATCCATATGATGACCCATAACCACATTATCAATTTAGTGAGGTCATATACAATTTGTATGAATCTTTTGACCATTTTATGGGTCATTTACAACTTTGTTAGCAATTTGAGAGTCACATATCAACTCGGCACCATTACAATCTAGTAGGTCACTAGGTTAAAGCCCATGTGTTACATGAGTTGAATAAATACAACTTGTTATAAAAAGGTATTTTCTATCAAGATTTGTATGTTTGGTGTTATTGTGAAATAAAAAATAATTAAAATTTTCTTATGATTTAGTAATTTTTAATAAAATATTAGAATATATGATAGATATTTAATTATTTAACATCATCATTATTTAATTGGAAAGAAAAGCGAAAAACAAAAATCTAGATTTCATCGAAAGTCGACATATAGCAAGTATAGTTATTCATTTATTATAATATAGGTTAGAAACACTGTATACTATACATGTTGAATGAATGCAGTGTTATATATATACTTAGTAATAAAAATCTAATATTACAAATTTTTGACATATTACATAATTTTTTAATACAATTTTTAGAAGCTTTATATAGTTATTTTTTTAAAATATTTTATAAAAAGAATGAAAGAAATGTTCAAACTATAAAATGTTTTATAAATAAAACTATTTTTTTAACTAAAAAATGTTTTATAAAAATCATTACTATTTAATAGGAGAGAGAAACGGGAAACACAAATTATAATTTTTTTATAGAAACTTGTATCATTAAATATGAGAGAGAGAGGCGGACAAAAAATATTGAGGATGAATATAAGAATGACATGTGGCACCCAAAACCTTTATTATTAGTATGTATAGATTCGACACTTACTCCCCTGCCACTATATCATCATCTGATCCCAACCACACCACCTAACCAACTATCCAACCGAGAATTCGTAAACCCAATCCTAAATACATGTAATCCCCGGGAAATTTCGACTAAATTTTATTTTTCCGGCATTTGTAATTTCATTTTCATGCGGATTGCATCTACTCACCCAAATAAATTATTCTATTTATCTATTCCATTTAGTAAGTATACATACCTACATTGGATACAATTATTTCACATTCAAATATAATAAATTTTTATAAGGGATTATATAATTATTGTTATTCTATTAAATAAATACATATATGTATATGTATACATATGCTAAGTTATTACATACATACATACATTAGGTGCATTCATTTCAAATTCAATGAATATTTATTTGAAATCTTAAGTATTTTATTCCTATTAAACAAATACATAATTATATGCTATAAATCCTATAAATAAATGTAGGAATTTATAAAGATAAAATTTACATAAATTATAAAGTAAATAAACTTTAAACCATTTTTCCTTTTTACAAAAAAATTATAGTTTTTGCATTTATAACATTTTGTTATAGTATATAAATTATTATATTTATAAATATTTGTGAAAACTTTTATAATTTTATGTCTCATTTAGTACAAGGTCTAAAGTGTAATTTTTGAAACTTATTTCTAATTAAAAACAAGTTTCTTACATAAAATAATAAAACCTTAAAACTCAGGGGCATATTCTGCCAAAACCCGAAACTTTCCTCCCTCTGTCTGACCGTGAGTTCGAGCCTCATTCAAACCGGTTCTACCCGTATATTTCCCAAACTCGCGTTTGTGATATTCTCGCACGGATTTGAAACCGGCATCACGTTTAGGATAATCAAACGACCCACTAACTTCGTTTAATCGCATTTTAATGATCGTTTTGATGACCCACTCGTAACCGAAAATCCACTAAAGACCATTTAATCGATCGAACGCTTGCTGTACAAATTGATTATAAATAGAGGGTTATAACCATTAGCGAAACCCACCACAACCTCCCTACACTCTCAATTGCATCACAGAACACCTCTGGATCAAGATTTTTAGCCGGAAAAGCTCGAACCTAACTTCTAGTCGATCTCGCCCTTCACTCACCCATTTCAGGTAAAATCAGTGTCGTTAGGATCATTTTGATTCAAGGATCGATAGCCCTATGTTTTCAGACTCGATCGTCTGCGCGATCACGTGTATTGGGTGGGTTAGGTTACGGGTCCTTTTGGGGGAAGAAGATGACTTGAGGCCCGCTGTATAAAACCAAAGCGCGGCACCTTTAGACCAAAGCATAAGCCCTGGTCTGATGGTTATGGTGTGGCGTGTGCGTGTGGCCCGGCTGAGGTCACAGGTTCGAGTCCCAGAGGGCGAACCTTTGTTTTCCTTTTTCTTTTTTTATCCATTTTAACACTATATTTTATACAAAAGATTTCCAGGTTTATTTTTATAAATTACATAAACATATTCCACAAACTTTATAAAAACAGAAAATATAATTCGTGTTTTAACTATTATATCTATTTAAAAACCTATTATAAAAACTTTATAAATTCCTAGATAAATGATATAAAAGATTTATTCGAAACAAATTAATGATGTTGTTTTATCTATAAATTTATAATGACTATTTCACACGTTTTAAATAAATGCTTAAGTTTTATTAAATCTTTTAAAACCTATAAATGATTGATTGGGAAAAACATTTCTAAATTATGAAAATACTTGGATAATCATTGTAAATAATTATTTCATACAAAGTCTAATTAAATTCCCTTTAAAACCTATTTATTTATTTACTCTTTTTAATCCTTATTAAATGAGATTATTTAAAGGTTTAACTAATCGTTTTATTAAATAAACTTTTCCATTACATAATTTAGTTATAAATTATTTCATAAATGAATCCAAATGCATCACTATAAACCTATCAAATTTATTTATTAATTTTCTTCGGGATAATTATATAAAGTAATTTTATGAACTACTTTCATTAACATTGTCTCCATACGAATCACAAACCTATATTTTCCTACAAAATGCATACCAATCCATCTTCAAACCCAAACCCCCGTGAAACCCTAAAGTCCCAATAATTCCTTAATTCCATTTAGATCGTACATTAAATTTAGAGTATCATTACATATGTAGGTTTATTGTGAGAAGTACTCACGAGACCTATTCATCTTACCAATTCATACCAACTCTAGCTTCATTCAAGTGAGTTTACATAGCCCCTTTTTCATTTTTATATTTTTGGGGTGAAACATGTCTACAATTACATTATTTACACAATTCAATACCCTGTGTTCTTATGCCTTGGTCTTTATGCTTTATGTCTTAAACTGCTTGGCGACCAAAACGTGTGTTCATGTTAGTACAATCATTAACTTGCGTGGCAAGGCTAAGGTAGTACCTTTTATGATCATTTATACGGGAATCCGATACATTACTTAACACGAACCTTGGCGGGTTAGTGTTTACATTTAGAACTCCACGCAATCCGGGGGATTGTGCATACATATAACATGGCTTGATTGTACGCTTGGAACCGTGCACGCTTTCACATTTATGCTCTAGACGCGCTTTGAACATATTGAATTGTAAACTTATACTTAACTTTTGTTTGGTGTCAAAACCTATGTTACTCACCAACTACTTGTAGTTGACATTTACTCACATGTTTCAGGTGCACCAGTTTGAGGACACTACTTGATCACTTAGGACTTTGGACCTAGCTTTAGTAAAGATTAAATTCAAATTATGTTATGTTTTGAACGTTTCGTTTTCCATTTCCTATGTAACGGATGATTTTTAAGTTGATGAATAAATATTATCATTTAATAATAGATGATCATGTGCTTATGAACAACCGCGTCAGCCCCGGCGTATAATCCGCCGCCGGCCAGGGTGTGACAGATTGGTATCAGAGCCATGGTTATAGTGAATTAGGTTATTAGACACACATGACCTAGACTATAACCTAGGAGTCCCCAAACATGAGTTTAGCTCGTGTCTTTTATTAGGAACTCCACTCTATACTCATTTATACACTTACTTACCCACATCTATCTACTTCTGCCTACATGAACTACAACAATCTAAGGACTACATGAAACTATTTGAAACTACATGGATTACTTGGAACATATTTTTAGTCTATAGTCTATAACCTTAGGGTACCTTGGCGTAATTATTCTACATATTATCTAGTGCATTACATGAATTATCTTATGTGCTATATTACTTGATAACCTACATGTTTACAAAAAAAAAAAACCGCTACTCATGTGATACCTTATTTGCTACACTATTTGAACTGTTTGCACAATACCTATTTGATATCACTAAATGCTATCCTAAGTTTTGACATACAATAAAATTTTCAAATCCCGTCAAAGTTTTGGGTTCTGAAAATTAGTAGAGAACATGTGCAATCCGGAAGGGTGAATGCCTGTACTTTGGGTCTTCTGTCTAGGAAAGCATTTCATATAAATCCAAATCAACCGAAGGATCCGTATGCTTTCTTGGGAATTCCCGAAGTGAGTGTTCATCTATAAGGCTAAAGCATGTCTTCTTGAAAGTATATGAACTCAAATCACTTTGATTTGTCACAGTATTCATTGGGTTATGCCTCAAATGAATGCAACCCATCATTCGCTTAATTATTATAATATGATACACAAGTCTAAACCTCCTATTTGATCCTTACACTTGATCATATTTAAGTCAACTATACCTCTTCATCCTTATGTCTTAGAAATTTTATCACCCTTATTATCATTTACAAAGGATTTTAACCCTTAGACCTTACCATCCAAGGAAAGGAAGCTGCTTGAAGAGGTGAAGCACACCCTTGAACCACAAGACACAATCCCTAACGATTCTCACCATAACCATGAGTTCAAATAATAATGTCACTTGTACATGATGGCTGGAAGAGTGGGTGTAACTCCATGAAAGATTATGACTAAGGAAAGACTGAGTACTTTAGTGTGTCCTTTGTGACCCACCTCTCTTTCCTGGGAATCCTTTTCATGGGTACACTACTTATAGGTCAAGTGTTACTCATGATATATTATTACAAGAACTCGGTGTTATGATTGGTCAAATTTTAAACTCATGTACTTTTGAACTTAACAATTTACCATTAAAGTTACGACCTTTTCGTGCTAAGCATGGTCTCTTACCCTCCCTACTCCCCTGAGAATCAACCCGAAGCAGAGTCAACACAAGAGGAAGACTTTGGGTCCTCATCACTAGACAACCGGTCATCGGTATGACTAGCTGCCAGATCCATGTTTGACTGCAGAACAGATTGGCTTAGGGGCAGACTTGAGACTCCGAGCACCTGAATCACCTCCGAGAGACCCTTATTTAGCACCTAACCTATACCATCCAGATCTAGGAGTAGGACAATATACAAGGAACCTACCAGTGCCTTAGGAGTTCCAGCTGATACCGCTCACCTATACGTAAGGACCGCAGAGTTTCTAAGGCAAGGAATAGAGATCAGGGAATACTTGATGCACATACGGAAATAACTAGGGCTGAAACCCGGTTTGCAATAACGAATGACCACAACATGTCGTCTTAGTGCTCATATACTTTCTGGTGAAGAAGTATCTGTGACGTTAGCCGGATATTCCATTTCGCGTTTCCTTAAAAATAAAAACTGAAACCCATATGTCCAGTACCCAAATATGAATGCTATTTTAACTCTCCTTAATGATTGACATTTAAACCTTCTTTGTAAACTAATCATTTTGCTATTTTCTGACTTGACTAACGTAGTTATTTTGTTCAAACCAAACCTTTTATCAAACACTTGATTTATAAATCTTATCATAAATTATTTACAAACCCCTTATTCTTGTGAATGTACTTAATGCAAATTGATTTATAAAAACATTTATCTCATCATCTTAGTTAATAATTAATTATGAATCGATTAATTATTTCGTTATGACCTCTTAAATTCTTGGCCTGATTACAAAATAATTTGGCCATTATTTTCTTTTGCAACATTGTCTTTATGAAAGCTAAATAAATAAAAAGGTTTTATTTACCCAGTTACCTAGTTATTCAATCTGTTACTTTCAATTATTAATTTACAAACAAGGATGAATTTCAATTACTTGTCATTTACAAACAAAAAGCTCAAATCAGATACTCGTGTGCGTATTATTCTAAATACATGTAAATCTTTCTCATCACCTTGCACCTTCGAAAATGTATGAACTTACTAGCCACTTCGAAAACATGAATCATTTCACGTAGGCGTTAACCACCCATATAAACCTCAACAAAAATTGAAAACTTGAAACCAACAACCTACAACACGCTTGTCCGCAGCACTCGATCACCGACAAGATTCGATAGTTTACATTTCTCATGAGGTTCAACTATTTACATACGAACGTTCATAATATACCTGAGACTAAATTGGTTGCATTATCGACGCAACTTGATTGTACAAGTTATATATGAAACTTGGTTGTATACAAAATACATGATTATTTACATTATACATGAAACTTGATCACTTGCAATATACATGAAACTAGATTGATCATATTATAGATATAACTTGATTACTTACAATGTACATGATACTAGATTGATCATATATCCTATATATAAGTGCTCCCGTCATATTGTTAGAAGTAACGTTGTCCGTATTCACGTAGGATTTTCTATTACTCTGACCTTGACCAGTAGTTGTGAAATCCTTATCCAGTGACATTACTCGAACATCTTAGACTACATCCAAAACAAGTTTAGATCTCAAAATCCCATCATTTGAGTCCAAAATCATTCTAGTACAATCTTCTCCTTATTTTTTGTATTTCATACAAAATTCACTGCCACCATCCATACCTAACGTAATGACCTGACCTGACGTGAACCTTGTCCTCAACTATACTTTTCAAACCAACAAGCAAAACTAGCTGAGAATCCAAACACACATATATATTTCCTAAACTCACCTCCTAACAATTTCGGGACGAAATTTCCTAAAGTAGGGGAGACTGTAATCCCCGAGAAATTTTGGCTAAATTTTATTTTTCCGGCATTTGTAATTTCATTTTCATGCGGATTGCATCTACTCACCCAAATAAATTATTCTATTTATCTATTCCATTTAGTAAGTATACATACCTACATTAGATACAATTATTTCACATTCAAATATAATAAAATTTTTATAAGGGATTATATAATTATTGTTATTCTATTAAATAAATACATATATGTATATGTATACATATGCTAAGTTATTACATACATACATACATTAGGTGCATTCATTTCAAATTCAATGAATATTTATTTGAAGTCTTAAGTATTTTATTCCTATTAAACAAATACATAATTATATGCTATAAATCCTATAAATAAATGTAGGAATTTATAAAGATAAAATTTACATAAATTATAAAGTAAATAAACTTTAAACCATTTTTCCTTTTTACAAAAAATTATAGTTTTTGCATTTATAACATTTTGTTATAGTATATAAATTATTATATTTATAAATATTTGTGAAAACTTTTATAATTTTATGTCTCATTTAGTACAAGGTCTAAAGTGTAATTTTTGAAACTTATTTCTAATTAAAAACAAGTTTCTTACATAAAATAATAAAACCTTAAAACTCAGGGGCATATTCTGCCAAAACCCAAACTTTCCTCCCTCTGTCTGACCGTGAGTTCGAGCCCCATTCAAACCGGTTCTACTCGTATATTTCCCAAACTCGCGTTTGTGATATTCTCGCACGGATTTGAAACCGGCATCACGTTTAGGATAATCAAACGACCCACTAACTTCGTTTAATCGCATTTTAATGATCGTTTTGATGACCCACTCGTAACCGAAAATCCACTAAAGACCATTTAATCGATCGAACGCTTGCTGTACAAATTGATTATAAATAGAGGGTTATAACCATTAGCGAAACCCACCACAACCTCCCTACACTCTCAATTGCATCACAGAACACCTCTGGATCAAGATTTTTAGCCGGAAAAGCTCGAACCTAACTTCTAGTCGATCTCGCCCTTCACTCACCCATTTCAGGTAAAATCAGTGTCGTTAGGATCATTTTGATTCAAGGATCGATAGCCCTATGTTTTCAGACTCGATCGTCTGCGTGATCACGTGTATTAGGTGGGTTAGGTTACGGGTCCTTTTGGGGGAAGAAGATGACTTGAGGCCCGCTGTATAAAACCAAAGCGCGACACCTTTAGACCAAAGCATAAGCCCTGGTCTGATGGTTATGGTGTTGCGTGTGCGTGTGGCCCGGCTGAGGTCACAGGTTCGAGTCCCAGAGGGCGAACCTTTGTTTTCCTTTTTCTTTTTTATCCATTTTAACACTATATTTTATACAAAAGATTTCCAGGTTTATTTTTATAAATTACATAAACATATTCCACAAACTTTATAAAAACAGAAAATATAATTCGTGTTTTAACTATTATATCTATTTAAAAACCTATTATAAAAACTTTATAAATTCCTAGATAAATGATATAAAAGATTTATTCGAAACAAATTAATGATGTTGTTTTATCTATAAATTTATAATGACTATTTCACACGTTTTAATTAAATGCTTAAGTTTTATTAAATCTTTTAAAACCTATAAATGATTGATTGGGAAAAACATTTCTAAATTATGAAAATACTTGGATAATCATTGTAAATAATTATTTCATACAAAGTCTAATTCAATTCCCTTTAAAACCCATTTATTTATTTACTCTTTTTAATTCTTATTAAATGAGATTATTTAAAGGTTTAACTAATCGTTTTATTAAATAAACTTTTACATTACATAATTTAGTTATAAATTATTTCATAAATGAATCCAAATGCATCACTATAAACCTATCAAATTTATTTATTAATTTTCTTCGGGATAATTATATAAAGTAATTTTATGAACTACTTTCATTAACATTGTCTCCATACGAATCACAAACCTATATTTTCCTACAAAATGCATACCAATCCATCTTCAAACCCAAACCCCCGTGAAACCCTAAAGTCCCAATAATTCCTTAATTCCATTTAGATCGTACATTAAATTTAGAGTACCATTACATATGTAGGTTTATTGTGAGAAGTCCTCAGGAGACCTATTCATCTTACCAATTCATACCAACTCTAGCTTCATTTAAGTGAGTTTATATAGCGCATTTTTCATTTTTATATTTTTGGGGTGAAACATGTCTACAATTACATTATTTACACAATTCAATACCCTGTGTTCTTATGCCTTGGTCTTTATGATTTATGTCTTAAACTGCTTGGCGACCAAAACGTGTGTTCATGTTAGTACAATCATTAACTTGCGTGGCAAGCCTAAGGTAGTACCTTTTATGATCATTTATACGGGAATTCGATACATTACTTAACACGAACCTTGGCGGGTTAGTGTTTACATTTAGAACTCCACGCAATCCGGGGGATTGTGCATACATATAACATGGCTTGATTGTACGCTTGGAACCCTGCATGTTTTCACATTTATGCTCTAGACGCGCTTTGAACATATTGAATTGTAAACTTATACTTAACTTTTATTTGGTGTCAAAACCTATGTTACTCACCAACTACTTGTAGTTGACATTTACTCACATGTTTCAGGTGCACCAGTTTGAGGACACTACTTGATCACTTAGGACTTTGGACCTAGCTTTAGTAAAGATTAAATTCAAATTATGTTATGTTTTGAACGTTTCGTTTTCCATTTCCTATGTAACAGATGATTTTAAGTTGATGAATAAATATTGTCATTTAATAATAGATGATCATGTGCTTATGAACAACCGCGTCAGCCCCGGCGTATAATCCGCCGTCGGCCGGGGTGTGACACTATAACCCGACCTTGTTAACACGGCATATCTCCACCCCATCTCACCCTAAATGGCACATGGGAGCTCGTTCCTCGATCCTCTCACACTCCAAATGGATGCAAATGGGTGTTCCATATCAAACATAATTCGGATGGTACCATTGCCAAATACAAAGTCCTTTTGGTTTTCAAATGATTTCTTCAACAATATGGCAAGGATTACTTAGATACCTTAAGCCTGGTCACGAAACGGTTACCATTCGTACCATTCTTTCCATTTCTCTATCCAACAACTAGCCTTCGCCAACTAGGTGTGAATAATGCCTTCATTCATGGTACCCTCCATGAAGAAGCTTTCATGATCCAACCACTCGGCTACATTCATCCTCAATTTCCATCCCGTATTTGTTGGCTTATAAAATCGATCAATATTCATTTAGTTCAAATTAATATTCTCTAGAAAGTTCAAATCGATATTCATTTAGTTTTTTTTTTGAACGGCGTGGGCTCAACTGGCACGTCCCACTAGGGGAGGCTCGTACATCAATTTACCCATACAACCCCCAAGGAATTCGAATTTGCAGGGGGTGTTCCTAGTTTTTATAAAGTGCATCTTACAAGATTCAAACCCATGACCTCCACAAAAGGGAAACCCTTTGGGAAAACCACCTGACCACCAAGGCAGAATCTTGACGATGATATTCATTTAGTTGGTTGTCCCTTTTAACACTATTTTTATATACTTGGTGTAAACTTTGAGGCCCAAAACGGAGGCAATGTATGGTCGCACACCCTCAAGGAAGGACCGCCAAACCACACATAAAAGTTTATACCTTATTTTTTAAATAAACCACCAAGAATTATACCCCCGCTAGAACCTAACCAATAACCTATTTTTTAGGTTTTTTTTATATAAAAGAAAAATGTACTTTATCTTGTTGCATTTCGAATCATATAAACCACCTTTATTTTGTCGATACACCGGACAGATGGTCAAATTATTATTATTATTATTATTATTATTATTATTATATCTTAAAGAATGATAATATTCATAGATATAAGATAAAGTTATGTTAGACTTTCATAATTACCAAACGTACGTCTTTGTTCCAATTGTATCAAGCTATGAAAAATGGTGTCCTTCCCTAAGAGGTTGAAGGTTCGAATGCCGCTGTGAACAACGCTGTAGAATTTCGTTAGGGTCGGTAAATGAAGGCTTGTCAGGATTAGACAGTGTATATATATATATATATATATATATATATATACTAATTAAAAAAAGTTCTCATGGGGTCTACTACCTAAGGTACGCCAATGTCTTGCATTGTAATATCCATATATGAAAAGATATATATGAGTAATTAAATACATACAAACATTCAACATTAATGTTGTATTAGATCTGTTTTCCCCTTTGAATTCTTTCATAAAAGATCTAGCTCGGTCATCAATCATCATATATGTTTCATATAAACAGTATGTGTCATAGTTCGCGTGTCATTAGGACTCGGTTTTTTAGTAGTGTACAGGAGATGGATAAGGATGAAAATGATATGTATGTATATATGTATATAATATAATGTTACAATTAAATGGATAGTGGAATAGATTTGATTTTACTTTAGAAAAAGTTGTGTTCTCCACTAGATAATGTTGGGAGTGAAAGATACCTGCGTCTGCATCCATGTACGTCTGTTCAAGTAAAAAGGCAAATATATGCTGTTCAAATCACAAGACAAATAGGCCAGCAACCATGGGTTTTGGTTGGTATTCCCACCATCACCATATATATATATATATATGCTTTTCTTTCTAGCTTAACCCTTTTTCTTGCATATCAATCTTTAAGTGGAAAATTAATGTTACACTTCAAAAGGTAAAAGTATGTGTTCCTAACATATTAGTTTAATATTTTTACCATTTCATCATCAATGCTTTGGGTTGGATTGAGATCTTCTCATGTTCATTTTAGGTCTCATAGGTCATGTTAAAAGTGTTCAGAGAGGAACAAAAGAACTAGTCCTTTATTTCATTGTACTTTTTCTCTCATATGAAATGACATATTATGTCGAAAACTGAACATGAGAACACCTTTAATTAGACGTAGCGAATACATGTTTATAACAACTTATAAATATGAAATTGTGTATGTCACATGTTTATAACAACTTATAAATGTGAAATGGTGTATGTCTTATGGTTAGTGGATTGATTTATCGTTATCTTAATATCCCTTGTAGAATGTTTTGCAACTCATGTTCTAAGTTGGTGATATTAGATACACCTTGAATATGATAGATCAATGATCACTTAATCTTTAAGGGGTGACACGATAATATTAAGGGTTTGAGTCCCTCTCACATGTAACAGAGAATCTAGCTTTTGCTGGTTTTCTACCTTTAACCCCCTTTAAAGACCATCCCCCGGTGCAAGCTACGTTTTATTCTTATAATTAGTCATTGTTTCCTTTTATGTTTTACACCACTAATATACATACTTATTATTGATAGATTAATGTAATGCGTACAAGTTAATTTTCTTGTCTAGAGTGTTAAAACAAAGTGCACTCCTAACATACAAGTTACACAACTACGTAACTGTCTTTATTTTATGAGGAAGATTGATTTGATTAAGTTTGAAAAGTACATTAATATATATATACAGGGACATGCTCAATTAAGAACCAAAATTTTGGCGAGAACTAAAAGAACCATACATTTCTACCCAAATATAAGGATGCATGTATGCATTTGTGCATATATAAATTAAGGACGCATGTATGCATTTTTGTAGAAATACATGGTTCTTTTGGTTCTCGTCAAAATGATGGTTCTCAATTGAATACGTCCATATATATATATATATATATATGAAGTTAGACTAGAAAGGGATAAACCTTAGAAAAGGTAGGAAGAAATATAGGCCAATGATTTGTAAATAGACGAATGGGAGCGCGCCACACACTACCAGAAATTGAACCTATAACGACGAGGACTACAATGATGACACAACGTCTTCGGCATAGTTCGACCTACAACGAAGACCTTAATTTCGTCGCCATACTACAGTGATGACACAACTTCTTCGGCATATATAAATTAAGGATGCATGCATGCATTTGTGTAGAAATACGTGGTTCTTTTGGTTCTCACCAAAATTATGGTTCTCAATTGAATATGTCCATATATATATATATATATATATATATATATATATATATATATATATATATATATATAGGGGAGGGTTCTAGAGAAAACCATAAGTGTTCACAATAAAGTCTCATGCTGATGTGCCTGAAACATGTTAAGTAAACTGTCAACTAAAAATAGTTGGTGAGATACGAAGGTTTTGACACAGTTTAACAAAGTCTTTGAAAATTTTTATAATGCACTATGTCATGCATTCTACAGTATAAATGTGAGAACAAACATGTTAAACATTGTGCATATTAATCCTCCAATTAAGTTTAGGCATAACCCGTGGTTATCCTTAAAAGTTTAAATTCAGTAACAATCACCATGGGCTCCCCCCCTGAAGGGTCAATCAAACTAGGTGGATTAGTCAAATACAATAGATCTATCATTGTTACTATAGGCTTGATCAAATTTAATGGATATGCTAGTTTTAAGTTTAATTTAAGCATGCAAGTCTCAAGCATAATAACACAAGAATAAGCATATAGGCATAGTTGTACAATAATTGTATAAGTTTGGAAGTTTGTACATGTTTCACCCCAAGTTTGTAAACAAAGTAAAATAAAAATGGGCTAAGTATACTCACTTGGATAGATGAGAGAGTGTCCAACAAGATTTAATGTAGTAAGACTTTGAAAGAGAATATCCTTACAACAAGCCTAAGAATACAAGTCTAAAGTTTCAAGTTTTGATTCTATAAGTTTATGGCTAAGTATCTAGGATTCTAAGATTATCTAGGGTTCCAAATGGGAGACGAGAATGATTGTGTTTATAAAGTTTAAATCAAAGTTTCAAATAAGGTTTTGAATGCAAGACTTGGATATCAACGTCTTAATAAGTTTGTAGTTTAGAATTATTATTAATTAAAATAATTATTTAAAAGTCTTACAATTATTAATTACACACAATAGGCAATAATAACCAAAATAGTTTTTCTAAGTATTTGTAAATGGAGTTGAAATAATAATTAAACAAAAGATTAAACAATAATTATTTAAAAAATGAATAGTTATTAAAGTTTAATAATAAGCCAGGAATAAATAATAATTTAGAGATTTATAATTATTATTTAAAATAATTATTAAGGATACATGAAAAGTATTTAAAGGATAGATAATTATCAAGGATAAATAATTATCTACAAAATTAAATAATCAATCTAGTCTATTTAAGATTCTTTAAAGTATTAAGTATTTACAAATACTTTGTAAGTAAATAATGTTTTAAAATGATGATTATAAGTTTAAATGGTATTTAAACACTTATAAATCTATAAAATGCTAACTAGAATTTCTTATAACGTTTATATTTAAACTATAAGTTTATAGATGTTTTTAAAGTTCAAAATATAGCCATAAGTTTATAAAGTCTTAACTTATAAGTTCATAAGTATTCTAAATTTACATATAAGTTTATAAATGTTTTAATATTACAGCTTCTAATTTAATTCTTATAAGGTTTATAAATTTAGAATATTGTGGTTTTAAATAAATGAGCAAACAAGTTTTCTGTTTTTATAAAGTTTATAAATTTATAAGTTTTCTAATCTTAAATAAATAATGTTTATTTATTTTCTTGTTTTATTTAAATAAATAAATAGTCTTTGAATAACAAAAATACAAAAGTTTATAAATCTCTGTTTTCAAAAAATATGTAAATTTATAAATTTTTTTCTGATTTTATAAAATCTATATAAGTTTTCCGAATTCTTTAAAGGTTTTTATAATTAATTTGAAGTTTTAAAATGAAATAAGTTTATCATTTCAGAAAGTAAATACAAATCAAGTTTCCTGATTTTATAAAGTATTTTCTTTTGAATGTATCAGTTTTATAAAGTATTGAAGTATTCTTATAGTTTTTTTCGTATTTAAAACTTATTTTAAAGATTAAATTTCTATAAGTTTTAAACTAAGTTTAATTAAATAAAATGATTCTGGACTTAAAAATATAAACAAAAATTGTTTTTAAGTTTATCTAAGTTTAGCAGAATTTATAAAAATAATTACAAGATTTAAATTGTTTTAAATGGGTTAAAAAAAATAAAAGAGCAAAACTCGGGTTGGCCGGATCGAACCCGGGCCACCCGAGTCACACACACACGCCTGACCACCCGACTACGGGCCTCGTTAGGTTTAAACACGGAAAAACAAATTGATAAACACATTCCTGAATCACACCCAATTTCCTTATGAACCCTAGAAATCAAAATCCAAAATACGAATCGATTAACCCTCTGTCTTTACAAATTGACAAAGGGCTTTTAATCTATGAAGGAAAACTAAGATTTTGACCATAAGCATTACCTGAATTGATATTGAAATAAGGGAGGACGGGTTCGAGTTGTTGAGCGGCTGACCACAGATCCAATCGAACAATGCGGGTGATGAATGACTAAATTGAGACTTCAGAGGGTTTGAGGGTGATGTCGCCAAAGTTACTGAGTTGGTTTTTATAGCAAATTTCTGGGTTTAATGCTTGTACGGTTAGGAAGATGACGGATGGGGAAATGAGTTTAAATTTGAACACACGCGGGTGTTAAACTCGAAATCGAGCATTGAATTGTGTCGGGTTGTGGTCGCACGCTCGAGTAGGAACCCGAGGTTCATCGAATTTGGCCAGAATACACGTTTTCGAGATAAAGAGGGTGAAATCAGGCTTGGGGGGTTTCGAACCTGAGACCGATTTCAAAACTGGAAGTTTGGGACGAATTACAACTTTAGTCCCTGAAGTTTCTAGCTTTTATCATTTTATGTTAAAACTTAGAACTCAGTTTAAAATAAGTTTCAAAAAGTGACAGTTTTGGTCCCTAGGTTTTATATAAAAATAAATAGATTTTATTTCTATAAAACTAAATAAGTTTGATAAGTTTTATACCTTTTTATTATTTTATAATTTTTATAAATAATTTCTAAGATTTAAGTTTTTTAGGTTTTAGCATTTTAAAATAAGTTTATAAATTATGTTGTATATATAATTACAAGTTTTAAAAATTTAATGCATTTATCCATATGATATATATATATATATATATATATATATGTATATCTTAAGTATAATATGTATCTCAAATAAATTGATATTTTATTTTAAGAAATTAAGTTTTTCATAAATTTTCATAATTTAAATTTTTATACGCTCAAAGGTTTAGGGAAAAAGTATGTCGGGAAAAATCTTGAACATTACAGATAAGTTGTAGTTTTTATATGTGTTTTTGATTAACCTTAACACTGCTATCAGTGGACAACCGAGAACAAGTGACACTGAGTTCTCTATGCCTAATTCAAAATTTTAAAAGTTTTTGGGCTGATTAACGTACAAATGTGTGTTAAATGGTTTTAAAAGTTGATAACGTGTGACATGTTTAGTTATTGGTAGAAAACCTGTTCTTGAACATGATTCTTCAATTTGTAATAAATATCCGTAATAACACGAAAATATACAAGAATCAAAAGAAAACTCTTAATACTTTAGCAAACAATATTCGATTTTATGGTGTATTTTTTTTAAATAATAACGTATGAAAAAAATATTAAGGTTTAATAACGAGGGAGTAACTTAATAAAAGTCAGCATTAGTGACTCTTTCTATTTTATCCATCTCAATAAAAAGTTAGAAAAATATTTAGAAATTACATAAATTGTTATTAAGAGTTTAATATTAACGTTAATTTTTTTTTGTAGGAAAGTTTTCTCATGATTCTCCCCTTATATAATATAAAAGAATGCTTGATTTTATGATATATTTTAAAAAATAATAGTAACCTATAAAGTTATTAATGTGAAAAAATTAGAGGATGCGCTTTCTGATTTTCAAGAGTTTTCTTTTGATTCTCGTGTATATATATAGAGAGAGAGAAAGACAGAGAGAAGTAATAACTAACAATATAGTAATAAAAATTCTAAAGAAGCATCTAATTATGGCGTCAACCTTTTCGATTCTTGCTCATCTTATAAAACAAGTAGAAAAAATAAATCACACCAACTTTATAGAAAGATAATCATATAAATACATATATGGAAAAGGACTTCAATCTAAAACACACCAATTAACATAAAATATAAAGCACAAACTCAAAACACTTTAGGACATCAAGAAAAGCTAAAAAACATTATAGAAACCACCCACACTTAAAGTGCCTGCAAATATACTCATCTAGTCATCTTCATGCAATTGATCTTTACTATTTCCTATAAATAAAAAGACTATATCTCTTCTATCTATCTTCAATCTTCAAGTCCTAAAATCCACCCGAGTTTTAATTATGAACCTAAAATTAGGGTTTGCTTAATGATAGCTAGTTTCTTGATTAGGGTTTCCAAGCTGAAGCCCACACAACCGGTTCATCTTTCCAAGCTAACATGATTCCTGAGCTCGTATTCGAGTTAGTTTGATCGAGTGCAAGAGACCATCCGGTTCGGTACCTCTTTAGCAAGGCTTTTACATCATCCACCACATCATCACTAAACCCTACATGTGAAAACACCTCATTGAGCCTCTCACACCATTGGTTTCCTTTCTCCCTTCTTTCACAATCTCCCAAACCAATATTATGATCATCATCATATGACAAAACCCTAACGATGCTCCTCGAACACGTACGTTCGAGCATCAACCGTTCGTTACTCGTGGGAGTGAAGCTTTCTTCCAACATCTCAAAGTACAAAGTGTAGTACCTTAAACACTCTTCAAAACACTTAACAAAATCACTTCTTGAGCTTGTGAAATCAGCTTCTTCTTCAACAACAGTTATCACTCGAGGGTTTAACGAACTAAAAAGCCGCATCACATCACCCCTATCTTCAACCTCAACCCTTCTCAAAGCTCCAATACAATTTACAACAATAGCTTCATCATCTTGAACACCTAACTCTTGTTTTGTAAGCTTCCCTAATGGTTTATTTGATCCATTAATCACATTGAAAGCGAAAGGGACACCCATCAAGCGCGCAAATTTCTCCATTCTTTGAGTGATTTCCTTCATAACCGATCGGACCATGGCCGCGGTGACAACCACGGTTAGCTTTAAACTAGGTGTCTCATCACTTCTTGTGGCTAAAGCTTCTAGCAAAGTAGGCCATTGAGTGCAAAGTGTGTTGCTAATATCAATTATATGAAGCTTAGTCTCACCATCAAAGGCTTCCAAGATAGCACCATTTGATGCAACATGACCAAAAGTTGTCCAAGGTGAAACTTCTTGGAATTTGAGTATGAGCTTTCTTGCGGAATCAAAGCAATGGCTTTTATCAGCCACCGAGACCAAAGTCTTGTAACACCGTTCACCGGATTCGGTTGCTTTGCAAAAGAGTGCTTGCAAGAAGTAATAAGCTAGTTTCTGATCACAATCACCATAAGGTGAAGATAGCTCATTTAACATCCATAAAAGGTGGTTGATCTTGCCGGAATCTTTGTCCGAGATGGCTTGTGCACACTCTTGTAGAAGCTTTGAAGCCCATTTATCGTCATCCGGGGAAGGCTCGCTACCGCCGGAGTCGGAGTATGTGTGGTTGCTCGGCCGTTTGGTGGTGGTTTGGTGGTGGTTGGTGTAGGGAGAAAGGTGGGTTCTCTCCATTGAAGATTTGTATGTGAATGATGAGTTGTTTATTGTTGTTGGTTATCAAGTGTTAACCTTTTCATGTATACCATTTGGCCGTCTCCTAAATGTCCTGACTTTAAAAACGACAAAATATGTAGGTTTTTAAATTTTTATAAGTTGTTGGATTTGTATTGATTGTTTGTTTTTTCATAATTTTATATGTGCTAATCATTAGGGTTCTATGTGATTACAAGTGTTTTGAAAAATAAGGTTTATTCAACGATTGATATTAAAGGCATCTTTTATATAAAAAAATTATTAATATTGATTTTGAACTTGTTGATAATGCATCTTTTGTTATTTGTAGTTGCACCTTTGCCTTCGCCAATGGGGCCGATTCTTTTTAAATTGTTATGTGACAACACCACTTTAACAAATGCAAGCTTTATTTATAACTTTAACAAATGCAAGCTTTATTTATGCATGTCACATCTCATGATAATAATAAATATTATAAAAAATAATAATAAATTTTCAATTAGTTATTATAAAAAAAGAATTTTTTTATACTTGAAAAAAAAGGTATACTGTTGCTTTAGTTATATTTTAATCATAGTTAACATTTTTTTTAAATATTCGTTAATTTTTAAACATGTTTTTATAAAATCAACAATATTCATTGGCCTGGTAAATATTTAATTTAAAATCACCTAAATAACTACATGATTTTATCAAAATTTCTTTTATTTCTACATAAATTTTATTTTCGTAGCTAATGCCATCTAGCCACATTGCAATACACCTGTGCATATAGATATTCTTAACATTTTTGTTGGGTCTCATTTTTAAATATATCCATATACTACAACTAATTTTATATAGTTTGTGTTCATCTTTACATATCTTTGCATATGCCCTTCTTAAAGGCAAACCTACCAAAATCAGTACGGACAAATGGAGACGATGAGGAATTCATCTTTGGGTGTCTTTACATCTTGAAAGGATATCATCTTCATCCTTAACTCTTGCATTTCACATGCTCTCCCCCTATGGTGATAAGACATTAGAGGTGGTAAAATAAATACATAACGAGTAAAAAATCACGTGGTGAATCGATATAATCCAAGAACGAATTAAACAAACAAAATTGGATAACTCCCAAACTTTATTTATCAAGAAATATAACTCAAAAACTTGATTACAAATAACCATAACTCGGTTTATATAGTCAACCAATACTTGTTGGACTATAACTAGTATCTAATAAATTAAATACTAAATAATAGCTTCCTAATCCTACTCAACTAGGAATATTTAATTAATAACCAATCTTTGACCGACTTGTCAATATTGGTCCCTCAAGTTCACCGACTTGTGACTTGAAGTCTGAAATTACCAACATTCACCCCCGTAGTTTCGGACTCGGACTACCGAAATCTTTCACTCCAAGCATCTCTCTCATCTCTTTGAACTTGATCCTCCCTAGAGCCTTAGTTAGGATATCGGCCCTTTGTTTGGTTCCACTTACATGCTCGACCGCCACTTCTTCTTGCTCTACACATTCCCGAATGTAATGATACCGGGACTTAATGTGTTTAGTCCTTCCATGGAAGACCGGGTTCTTCACGAGTGCTATCGCCGATGTGTTATCCACTCTTAACACAACCTTTTGGGGTGTTTCTCCGGTTAACTCGCTTAGAAGATTTCTAAGCCAAACCGCTTGACATGCCGCCGAACTCGCCACCATGTATTCCGCTTCACAAGATGAAAGTGCTACAGTGTTCTGTTTTTGTGAACACCAAGTAATCGGGGAAGACCCGAAATAGAACACATGTCCCGTAGTACTTCTTCCATCATCTTGGTCAATATTGTGACTGCTATCACTATAGCCAACTAAGTCACATTTTCCTTTCTCGTACGATATACCATACCCAACCGTACCTTGTAAATACCGAAGTATTTGTTTTATAGCCGCCGCATGAGATTCTTTAGGACTTTGCATATAACGACTTATAACCCCAACCGAATATGCGAGATCGGGTCGGGTTTGAATTAGATACCGGAGACTCCCAACTAGCTTACGATACTTAGTTGCATCCACATCAATCTCGTCTTCGGCTTTTGAGAACTTGGAATTTTGATCCAAAGGAACATAAGTCGGATTTGCATTTTACATTCCGGCTTCCTTTAATATCTTTCGAGCATACGCCTCTTGCTTGATCACAATTCCGTCTCTAACTTGAGACACTTCAATTCCAAGGTAATATGTAAGTTTACCCAAATCGGACATCTCGAAATTCTTTGCCATCCCTTGCTTGAATTCCCTAACCCGAATGAGATTCGAACCCGTAACGATTAGATCGTCCACATACACACCAACTAGAAGCAAGTCATTACCGATTAACTTCCGGTACACCGCTTGTTCTTGTGAACATCTTTGGAACTTCATGTCTTTCAAAATACCGTCAAGCGTGGTATTCCACTCCCTCGGGGCTTGTCTCAAGCCATACAAGGCTTTGAATAATTTATAAACTTTGTGTTCCTCACCGGTCTTCACAAACCCATCCGGTTGAGATACGAACACTTCTTCTTTAAGATCACCATGAAGGAAAGCCGATTTCACGTCTAAATGATGAAGTTCCCAACCTTTGTTGGCGGCTAATGCCACTAATAAACGAACCGTCTCAAGTCGAGCGACCGGGGCAAAGACCTCGTCAAAGTCGACTCCGGGTTGTTGCACGTAACCCTTTGCCACGAGTCTCGCCTTATATTTATTTATGGTCCCGTCCGCATTTCTTTTAACTTTAAAAACCCACTTCAACCCGATTGATTTTGCACCTCGAGGTAGCTCGGTTAATTGCCACGTATTATTTTTCTTTATCGATTCGAGCTCTTCTTGCATAGCTTTCATCCACTCCGGTTTCGTTTTAGCATCTTCAAAACGACTCGGTTCATCTTCATTTAGCAATAAAAATTCCACTACTTCAGAATTTAATACATAGTCATCGAACCGGACCGGAGTAATCGGAACCCGGGTTGATCTTCGTACATTCGCTTGGGTTTCTTGGACTATACTTGGACTGCCCATCGAACCAGAAGACTGAGCGCTGCTGGGCTGAGTTTCTGGACCTAAAACGCTGCTGTTTGCAGCTGAAACAGGGCTGAAATGCCCGCTGTTCGGGTTCCTGTTTGAGCCGGGGCTGGGCTGCGCAGCTGGGCTCGAGCCCGGGCTGCTGTGTGCTTCTGTTGAGGATGTTTTGGAGCTGTTGGAGCTGCTGAGATGGTCATCTTCTTCGCTAACAGAGCCACTAGAGTCAGTGAAAACAGGTCCGACTCCGGTGTCAATTACACCTTTCCAATCGACCAAAAACATTCCCGGTGTTAACGTCATCTCGCCTTCGGTGCTAACTGCTTTGGCCCAGTTCGAAGACATTTTTTCATCAAAAATAACATCCCGACTTACGACCACCTTTCGTGCTTGTGGGTCATAAAGCCGATATGCCTTGGAGCCGGGTTCGGTTCCGAAATAAACGAACCGACTAGACCGGTCATCGAGCTTCTTGAGATATGTTCCAACTTGTTTTGCATAAGCTAGACACCCGAATACTTTTAGATGATCAATGTTCGGTTTGCTTTTCGTAAACGCCTCATAAGGTGTTGTGTCTTCTAATGCTCGAGTGGGTGTCCGGTTAAGAATATATGTGGCGTGTCTAACCGCCTCCCCCCACATCTCATTTGGAACGGACCGAGCCTTCAACATGCTTCTCGTCATCTCCATAAGCGTTCGATTCCGCCGTTCCACCACACCGTTTTGTTGTGGTGTGTATGGAGCGGTTAAGTGCCGGTTCAAGCCTTCCTCCTCGCAGAACCGATTGAAATCCCGGGAGGTGAATTCTCCCCCCCTATCGGTTCGTAGAGTCTTGATTAATAACCCGGTGTCTTTCTCGGCCCTTGCTTTGAACTTTTTGAACATCTCAAAGGCTTCATATTTTGCCTTCAAAAAATAAGTCCACATAAATCTTGAATAATCATCGATTAATACGAACACATACCTGTTTCCCGCTATGGTTGGTGGGGAAATTGGTCCGCATAAGTCGCCATGAATGAGCTCTAAGACCCGGGTTGCCCGAAAGGTGGCAACTTTTGGAAATGGTTTTCTTGTTTGCTTCCCGACTAGGCATGACTCGCATAGTTGGTTTTCTTTCATCACGTGAGGCAAACCCGTAACCATCCCTTTCCTTGCCATTAACTTCATTGACTCGAAGTTTATGTGGCCTAGCCGAGCGTGCCAAAGCCAACTTTTATCCTCCATACTCGCTTGCAAACAAACCGGTTTGCCTATTTTGAGTTTAATAGTATAGAGTCGGTTCTTGGATCTCGTCACCCACATTAATAATTTACCTTTTTCATCATGCATAAGTAAATAATCGTCTTTCATGTGGATGTCACACCCACATTCCGTAGCTTGCCCAAGACTAATTATATTACTTCGAAGGCTCGGAATATAATAAATATCCGATAAAAGACGTTGCTCACCGGTCTTACCTTCAAGTAAAATAGATCCCTTGCCACAAATGTCAACACACGACCCGTCACCAAACTTTACCTTTCCACCGATTCTTTTATTGAGTTCCGAGAAGTAAGACAAATTTCCGGTCATATAGTTGCTAGCTCCATTGTCTAGATACCACACGTCTTCTTGGTTCGCCCCACTTTCATAGTTCTTCGGGATTACCTTTTCTTCATTCAAGAACACCGTTTCTTGAATGCATCTTACCATGTATAGGGATGGATCTACTTGCTTTGTCTCGGCTACATTTACTTGCTCGACTTTTGCTTTACGATCAGGACATACCGAAGCAAAGTGACCCATCTTGTCACATCGGTAACATATAATTTTGGAATAATCCCGATTCTTTTCCTTTTTCTTCTCCCCCCCGTTTGATCTTTCTTGTGAATTACGGGTTTGTCCTGTTTGTTCTCGGCCACGACCACCCCCTCGGCCCCGGTACGAACCACGTCCCCGACCCCGTGTCGGTTCGTGGTTTGTATGCCTACCGGAAGACTCACTTTTATGAAACATTAACTTACTTTGATTGTCGGATTGGAAGTCTTCATCTCTTACTCGTTCTTCATACGCTTTTAAACGTCCCACTACATCATCAAAGCTAACAGTCTTCAAGTCAACCGTTTGCTCAAGTGAAGCTACCATGTGGATGAACCGTCTCGGTAAACCGTTAAGGAACTTCTTGACTAACCGGGTCTCTTCAATGATTGCACCTAATGAGGCTGCTTTGGAGGAGAGACCGGATAACTTGCTCGCGAAGTCATCCACCGTACTTGGTTCCTTCATCTTCAAGTTTTCAAATTCCGACATCAATGTTTGGAGGCGGGCTTCACGAACACGATCGGCACCTAAATGACGGGTTTTTAGTGCTTCCCACATCTCTTTGGCCGAAGTCATGTTTCCGACTTGCAAGATTTGTTCTTCGGGTATTGATTGGAACAAGAGTGCTATGGCCATGTTATTCTTCTTTACGTCATCTCCCGTTCCCGGTTCAATAGCTTCCCATACACCGTGTACGTTGAATATAGCCCTTATCCGCATGGCCCAAATTGTATAGTTTACGGGAGTCAACATGGGACATTGAAGCGAAGTAGGACTGCTGGAAATTCCCTTCGCGGGATCAGATTTTTCACCCATAAATCCGGTTTTTCTTCGACTGTACGTAACCGGAGATTTTGGTGATGCGGGTGGGGTAGAGCTGGGCGAATTTGTATCCTCCTGATCCAGCCTTCTGTACTGATTAATCCAACCCTGACTTGGCTGGACTTCCTTCGCAAAAACCGATCACGACTTGATCGGCCCTTCAAGATTCTGATGTTAGTTTTATCAGAAAGTTTTTTGTCATTCGTTGACTTTTGCAAACAGAAAGAAGGTTCCAATAGCAATTTATTGGCCCAATAGAAGTTCACAGGTAACAAAGTTCTAGCCGACTTCTTTGACTGCAAGACAGAAGATAACAGCCACGAGGATCGGACCACTCCTTTGATCGGAATCCTTGGCTGGGTTCTGTCACGAGGAACAGACCACTCCTTTGGTCGGGTTCCTTAACTTGGCTTGATCCGACTTGATCAGCAAGTTACAAACGATTTGAGCTTTTGAAACCGCTCTGATACCAATTCACGTGGTGAATCGATATAATCCAAGAACGAATTAAACAAACAAAATTGGATAACTCCCAAACTTTATTTATCAAGAAATATAACTCAAAAACTTGATTACAAATAACCATAACTCGGTTTATATAGCCAACCAATACTTGTTGGACTATAACTAGTATCTAATAAATTAAATACTAAATAATAGCTTCCTAATCCTACTCAACTAGGAATATTTAATTAATAACCAATCTTTGACCGACTTGTCAATATTGGTCCCTCAAGTTCACCGACTTGTGACTTGAAGTCTGAAATTACCAACAAAAAATGCACTACTTGAAAAGTACACTTTCACTGATCGATATATTTACCGATGGACCACTCCGTCGGAAAATTACTGACGGATCAACGATGAAATTCACCAAATTCTAGATTTTTGGTTAGTTTTTAGATTTTGGTACACACCGCTGGCCCTCCTTGGTTAATTAGTGATGGATAACTAGCCCGTATGTAATCCAGCGATGGTCTCAGACCAATAACACCCGAAGACTTTTCCAGAAATATTCCCACTCGTTTTTCTAGGATGTGATTTCTGATACCTTTTGTCGCTATTTCGTCGGAATAATTTTTTAGCTTGGATTTCCAATAATATTTATGTCAGGCTTTTCAGGTATATATCGGTGGGGGCTTTTTAGGTATATGTCGGTGGGGGCTTTTACCGACAGATATTCCATCAAAATTCCATCCGTAACAAATTCTATAAATTAACCGGTCCTTCCTCAAAACCAAAAACAACTATTATATGTTTTCTACAAATAGCCAATATGATAACTATGGTCCATGGAGTCTCTCAGGCTTAAAAAGGCAACCTCCTTGTATATTAAAAATGGAAGATCGTTGTTTGGACATGGTATGTAAGAAGAGTTATAAATATGAAAGATCGTTGTTAGCGAGTCTGTTGGAATTGGTGGTCTCAGGATTTAAATACTTCGTCACTGGTGCGTATTCTGCCATGCATGGTTTGGAATTGGTGGTCTCGGAATGTAGAGCCATCCCCGTATCTATCGTGTGCGCACATATAGAGATTATTATTTAGATGGGTTGCCCACAATCAACAATAGGGACTCGTGCCCTCACATGGAAGGCCACCTTAGATGACGAAGATGAAATGTCAAGATGGTCTTGAAATCCTCATCTTTGTATATGGTTAACCCGTTGATATTTGAAAATGTAATATAACTTAAAATTTGTTTGTAAAATGTGGGAATTTAAAGAGTATTTAATAATCCCTTGATAATCATTGAGACTATATCGTCGTTAAGGAATATGATACCTTATTGCCTAATATGGCTTGTATAACAAAATCAACCGAATAACAAAGGCTATTTGGTGGCCATTTAAAGCAGACGGTAGGGGTGTCCATCTGTAGTTAATGATGGATTTTATAGTCCATCAGTAATTACTTACATATTTTACACTCCATCGATAAATACTGACAGTTTTCTGTACATACAAATAGAATAAACAATCATAATATAAACATTTTAAAAAACTAGGAATCTGGAAAAATCTAAGGGTAGATATAAAGCTGAAAAGATCAAAGTTGCTAAATCACAAAATCAAAATTGAAGTCTCCATGGCCGCATTGTTGGTCTCTATATTAGAATAAAAATAGTTGTCGTACATAGCTGTTGCACCCTACGTATACGGCCTTTTGGAGTATCTTATGAAATTGGCATTCCAAACGGTAGCTAACTGATCCTCACACCAGACATTGACTCGTCAAATTATACATTTTTCTTGTTTTGGTCTCACTCATTCCTCTTTGACCATAGACTATGTAAACACTTTGTCGGGTCAGCAAGATCATATCGGCTAACAGAACACTGCCGCCCTTGATCCACCACTGTCACCATCAACCGCCAGTTTGAAAGGATGTTTTAATGTTTCCATCCCCTTGCATGACCGTCCTCCATATACGGTTCAAGGAATCCAATAAACTGTGAAATATATCATGTAGAAAAATAAAAATTTAGAAATAGGAATGGTAAGCCTGCAAGTATATCCGTATGCTTTTAGAATCCTCATTTTTAAAATATGTACTTTTGTAAACTACCTGTTTTGACCCGTTACCTAACTTCCCCGACCCGGACCTAAGCCCAGTCTGGTCTGAAATCCTCTAGTATTAACATGGCACCTCTAGCATTAATATATACAAATTAAAGAGAGGTGCACAAATGGGCTAAAGCCCAAAAAAGCCCGGACCTATGCCCAGTCCGGTCTGAAAATCCTAAACATGCGCAGTATCAACAATCAGAGCCTAGTCCTGCCAGGGACAAGATGAGCCCGGAAAAAGCCTAAAGCCCGAACATGGTTACTATTCAGTAAATCGCTAAATTCATTCCCTGGCTTGAACCCACCTAGTCCTTATTTTGTCGCAAAGAGAGATACAAAAAGTCGGTAACTAGTGTGTGCATGCATGATGCATACCTTGGTTGGGTTTAAGGACCATCTTGCACCATAACCATCCTGAACCCGGATCTCAAAAACAGGCCCATGTGGGGGAACAATATGCACATTTAGCCAGCAACAATGGGCTATCAAGTGATTAATTAACTTCAAGGCGAGCATATTCTTATGAGACTCTGGACACCATGAATATGAGAACAATAGCATTGATCAGCAATATATTCTAACAAACCAAATGAACGAATGTAGAAGTGGCAATTTTGACCCAATTATATGGATTGATTTGGTTTTATTTTATTTCGAAGGTATCACAAATCAAAAACTTGAGCTACAAAAAGGGAACGGGCCAAAAAGGTTGAAAATCATTTGTGTATTTTTAATGCATAACACATCCTGTTGAATTCAAAGATTTGGATTACTATCATAATAAGGCTGTTTCAGTATTCATAACTGAACACATTATCTAAGTTTTCTAAAGGAAGTACAAACAGTGTATCTGGGTTGACCCGACCCTTTCCAACCTGACTCCATTTTGAACCATTACCCAACCCATCTTGCCATCTCTAGCCAAACGGTATCAGTGGAACTTTACAACCCTTAGGTTGTGAGTCAAGTTTCTTTAAAAAGCATAGAAAATTAATTAGTTGACCCTTTTGAAAAAGAATTGTTTGTTAGGAAAAAAATATGCATCCAATAAATGGGAAGAAAAATACATGCCTGCAAGACAAAAGATGGAAATACTAACCATTTCCTGAGAAGGAACCCCAAAATTTCCCTTTACTCCTGTTGACATGCTTAGCCAATGCCCGAGCTCCATCACTCAAAACAGAACTTTTAACCTCAAGACACGGTAATTAATTTGTCACTAAGCAAAGAGTATGTGGATAACATGAATATGATTAAATACATGGCTGATCTATCTGTTAGGTTGGGGGAAGTCTCCCCTAAAGATGGTGACAAATAGTTTTTTTTTTAAACAAAATGGTTATATTCTAGCCTAAAAATGAAAAGGCCCCTTCCACAAATAACATGTCCCTAGTCCACTCCCAAGTTAAATGTTACAGCCTCTAGATAATCAATGGTTTCATTTAAGTTGCAAATCTTACTATACAATGCAGTATGTATGATTGTTTGGCTGCTATAAATGGTGAACGGTGTATATTTATTTGACCCATTTCCGACCCGTATTAACTGTAACCAAACCCACTTATACTGCCACGCCTAGTGAGTTGTTCCCAAGTGAAATTTTTTTCAATCCGCCACTATGTGATTAAATAAATCAAAAAATTATCACATGAAATGTATGTGACTAGTCTTGGTAAATTTCATCAGAAAACCACGTATACTCTTTGAACAATCACATATTAACATTTAAGAAATAGTTTATAAGCATTCAACATGCAAAACTTATATAAATCCGTCAACAATATCTAATCATAATTCATACATCTGGATTATGTGGCAATGAAAAAGCAGAAAGTAATGCTGATCTGGGCAGGGGAAGTGCATCTGGAATTGTTCCCACAGTGTGTGAAATGCCCAGAAGCCTTTGAATACCATCATAACTAGGCCTGGCAAACTGGGCGGGTCGGGCGGGTTCGGGTCACGGGTCATAACAGGTTCGGGTCAATATGGGTTAAGAGCAAAATGACTTCGGGTCAAAACGGTTTTGAGCAAAATTAGTCCGGGTCAAAACGAGGTTTTTTAAAAAAAAACTATCAATTGGGTTCGAGTCCAAATGACATCGCCACCACCCACCCCATCCCTACCCCACCCGCACCCCACCCGACCCCCACCCCAGCCCCACCCGTCGCATCCACCACGCCGCCACCACCCGATCACCGCCACCACCGCCGGCACCCACCCCACCCACCCCCACTCACCCCACCACGCCGCCACCGCCCCGATCGCCGCCACCACCCACCCCCACCCCACCCACCACACCCAACCACGCCGCCATCGCCCGATCGACGCCACCCACCCCACCCACCCCACCAACCACACCCCACAACGCCACCACCGCTTGATCGCCGCCACCACCGTCTCCACCCAACCCTACCCACCCCACCCCCACCCCACCCACACACCCAACCCCACCCCACCCCCACCCCACCCCCACCCCACACCACACCCAACCACTACCCCACCCCACCAACCACACCCCACCACGCCGCCAGCGCCTGATCGCCGCTACCACCGTCGCCACCCACCCCTACCCACCATACCCCCACCCCACCCCCACCCCACCCCCAGACCCCACCCACCCCACCCACCACACCCCGCCACGCCACCATCGCCTGATCGTCGCAACCACCGTCGCCATTCACCCCACCCCCACCCCACCCCACACCAAACCCCCACCCCACTCACCACACCCCACCACGCCGCCACCCGCCTGATCACCGCCACCACCGTCGCCACCCACCCCGCCCCACCCCACCCACCCCCACCCCTATCCCCCATCAAACCCACCCCACCCACCACACCCCACCACGCCGCCACCCGCCACCACCGTCGCCACCCACCCCTACCCACCACACCCCACCCCACACCCAACCCCCACCCCACCCAACCCACCCACCACACACCACCACGCCGTCACCGCCTGATCGCCGCCACCACCGTCACCACCCACCCCGCCCCACCCCACCCACCCCTACCCCTACCCCCCATCCCATCCACCACACCCCACCACGCCGCCACCGCCTGATCGCCACCACCAGTCGGCGCCCACCCCTACCCACCCCACCCCACCCCCACCCCACCCCACCCCACCCCACCCCACACAGAACCCCCACCCCACCCACCACACACCACCACGCAGCCACCGCCTGATCGCCGCCACCCACCCCTACCCACCCCGCCACCCACCCCTACCCACCCCGCCCCACCCCACCCACCCCCACCCCTACCCCCCATCCCACCCACCACGCCGCCACCACCGTCGCCGCAACAAGCGGTGGCGGGTGGTTGGCGGCGAATGCGGGTGGTTGTGGAGGCGGCGGCAAAGCATCGAACGCAACAGGACGTCGGGTGGTGGTGGTGGTGGTGGTGGGAAGGGGTGGTGGTAGTGGCGTGGCAGCGGTGGGGGGAGGAGTACAGCGGGAGGCCGCAGTAGCGGGAGAGGGGTGGCGAGGGGCGCCGACGCGCCGATGTGGCGGTGGTGGGCGACGGGGGTGGTGGCGGCGAGGCGGCGGTAGAGTGGGTGGCGGTGGGTGGTGGCGTGATGTTGGTGGGGAGGCTATCCCATTTGCATTATTTTTAAGTTAACAAGTTTTATAATACATTTTGACCCATTGACTAATTTTAGGTGACCCAAATTGACCCGTCAACTAATCTGAGGTGACCCAAATTGACCCGTTTACTAATCTAATATGACCCAAATTGACCCGTTGACTAATATAATATGACCCAAATTGACCCATATACAATTATTTTTTTACCCAAATCAACCCATTCTTTGAAGAATGGGTCAAGATTGCCACCCCTAATCATAACTCAGTGCCTACACAAAGTGGTAGAAATTACATAACATCAGCAGTGAATAGAATTTATAACTGTTAAAAAAACATTTACTTTGGTCAGATTTTCTGAAAAAAACAAGAAGATTCCACTATCACTCTATTATAACGCAAGAGGGTTGAGTCTGGATAAAATGTAACACTTGAAGCAACTAACCACAAGAATGGATGCCAAATGATCATAAAGCTGTGATGTTGGTTTTACAAGTATAGCAAGAACTCCATTTGACTTTTCCCTCTCTTCAGAGTAAAACTTCCTATAAATTTGTATCCCTGAAAAATAAAAAATAAAGAATGGCTATCATCCTCATTCAGAGTAATTAAGGAAATCTATACTTAACAAATAAGAGAGCTTGTAGAATGAAATTATTCTAGGTTTATTCTAAATTTTTACAACTTTGTTTAAGTGTGAGTGAGTGTGTTCTTTAAAAATACCAATAAGAGAGCATTACCTTCTTGGATGGTTTCAACACCTGGTAAAACTTTAGCAACACCCTCGGCTGCTAGCATGTCAGAAAATGATGCATACCAATGAACATCCTGTAATTTTATATAGGTGATTAAGAGCAAATGATAGTGCAGAAAGTGTATGAAAACCTGCAGGTGAGTGGTGACACACCTGAACTTGAAGCAACAAACACTTGTTGAAGAGAATCAAAGATCCTGGTTGAATACTGACAATTAAAACCCTTCAGGGAGAGGGAGGAGAAAGAATAAATAAAGTGTTACTAATCGAATAACACCCTAAAGTAAAATTTAAGCTCCATATATGGTCGCTTAATGCAAGGTTGAACATAATAATTCCATAACACAAGTCACAAAAGTTGATTATGCTCGAATCTTCAAACTCAAACATATTTCATGATTAATGTTGCATGTGGTCCATAGACCATATTTATATGACACTAGACCATAATCATACAGGCGCTATTTGTATATTGTATATATATCTCTACGCATGGAAAGTGTTAAATAGGCCATCTATAAAAACTAGTACTTAAAGCGGCAAAATAGGCCACCAAGCTTCCTAACTAAAATACGATGTACTTGTATATGGTCAAGATGTTTGTAAACTTTTGGTAGTCAAAACGTGTAAACAAGAAATTGGAATTTTATAAAAGAACATGGAATTCTTCAGGCGCCTTACTTGCAACTAAGTTATTTCAAATTGGTCCTCTTAAAGGTTAAAGAAACAAATGGAATTACACTATCATGTGGCAATAATGGACAACATATGCAAGTGAATTAGTCTATCAAATAAAAACAAACACTTATAAGCTAATCACTTTTGTATTTGTCATACCGATTTTTACCACCAGCACACCTTCCTTCAATAGTTTTATGTCCATCTGTAATCATGAAAATAAAAAAAAAGTTTTCTACCAGATTTCTTATGATAGCAATAAACAGAACAAAAATTTCATGCTACAACCTTTGAGCTGAGAGAAAAAAGGATCCTGAACATGAAGTTCAAACTCCACAGTCTCCAGCATCTGGTTATGACATACAACTTAAACCAGAAACACAAAAAGAGACGCTTGTGTCGATGCATAGAACAATATTACACATCAAAACATACTTTTATTAGATCAGATCCTTTTTCCTGAATACTCTTGTTCCACTTGCATTCTTTCAGTTTCAACGAAGAATCTTCATGGATAAAAGGTGCATCCGTATGCATTTTATGAATGCTCCCCGAGGATATCGACTTGAACAAAGCTGATGCTAAGTGCTTGTATAAAGGATATGGAAGAACACCTTCAAAATGGTCTGCAAATTCTTAAAACATGTAACCTTTTCACAGAGTTAAAATTTTAATACAGAAATTTAACCTAGAATTAATCCATATATAAAGCTGAACATAAACACTTTAAGCACACTCCAAATTGTTCATGTTTGATCATTTTTAAACTAATAACTTAACAATTAACGTTTTCATGTAATCGAAGTAACTAATTTGAAGTTAAACGCA
The DNA here is from genome assembly GCA_023525975.1 of Smallanthus sonchifolius. Classification (NCBI taxonomy): domain Eukaryota; kingdom Viridiplantae; phylum Streptophyta; class Magnoliopsida; order Asterales; family Asteraceae; genus Smallanthus; species Smallanthus sonchifolius. The sequence continues at coordinate 3,853,669 of CM042042.1, forward strand.
TGTGAACATCAAATGCCGTTTGATCCTCTCCAGATTCCTTATTGAAGCCCTAGAAACCGAAGGAGAATGTACGGACTTCATCTAGGGCAGAATGGTTCTTAAATCAAGGCAATTTAGGCGAATTACGGATAGCCGACAAATAGTGGAACGAGTTTGAGATTAATACCTGTAGGTGAAGTTGAAGAGGAGTAGGTGTGTTCATGATCGTCTTCCTTGAGGAGATTAGAGCAGAACTCCTTCGATAAACCTGTATCAATAGCTTCTTCGATGGATAAGGCAAGAGTGAAGTTCAATAGCGGTTCTATGCAGTCTTTCAGTTGAAGCTTCGACATTGGCGGTGGCTCCTCCTGGACGCCGTCGTGCGGTGGTTCTTCCGTTTTCAAAATACACGAATCGTCCTTGTAGTTTAGTTGAAGTTCATGTTTTTACTTTTCTTTCTAACAGTTGCATTTCAGTCATTATTCAAGTTTGTAAAAGGAATGGTTTGGATAACCGGACCATCTAGTAGGCGTAAATGATTCAAGTCGCTCGTCAGCTTCCCGAAATTAATTCGTTAAAGTTTGAATCAAGTCGAGCTTAAACATACTTATTTAATAAACGAGACCGAGCTTCTTATGTTAAGCTTCACTAGGCTCGTAATCCTAAACGATCCTATTTATAAGTATATAAATATAATATATAAATAACAATTAAATAATAAACGAATCAAACTCGGGCTTGAAAATTTTCTTGCTAGCCAAGCTCGAACTTTAGATACAGTGTTCAAAACGATCCGAGGTTAAGCTCTACTAATTTCTTGAGCCGAGCCCGAGCCCTAGCCAGGCTTGTGTTTGAAAACTCGAACTTTAGGTACATAGCTCATAACAAGCCATGCTTGACCTTAGATGAGCTTAAAGCCCGACTCGAGTCGTTGTGCAAGGAATTTTACTAAACCATCGCTTTACCCTCGTCTAATCGATTGCATAGCCAAACCAAATGAGTCCATATAAACTGATCGAAACGGTAAACCTGACAAAAATCTTTTTCAATTGTTGTCATGAATATAAGAAGAACTGGAATTAAAAGAATAAAAAATAACTCTGAATAAATTTTATTATAAAAAACTTGTAACACAAGACTTAATTGGGGTTTGTCCCCATATTGCCTCTAATCCATATCAAAGAAGAAACAAATCAACTCTTGAACAAATCTTCTTTCTCTCTACCTATTTTCTGTATGTTTTCTCTTGTTCCTATTAAAATTAATACCCACATCATCTCTTGATTAGCTACTTAGCTTTCAAGGATGCATAACCACCTTCATAAAATATATTACTTGCTATTTACTCCATCTTTTCCTGCATTTTCTTCTGTTTTTCCAAGTTCAATCACATGATCATCTACATGATGAGGCTTCACTGATCCATCCGAAAACCGTTGGTTGCATTCATGGTACGCCTCAACGACCCATGTAAGAACCAAAAACACCATTACGATTGACAGAAACACGAGTCCTGTCCACACGATTTTCACATCTCTTTTTACTGGTTTGCAGTGGTTTTCAAGGATATCAGCAAATGCATCCTTCACTGTTTGACAGTGTAGGAGGCTTTCCATTCCTGGGTAGGAATTTAGAAGTATTTGTATTGAGCTTGTGTATGCAACCGCTGTTTTGAAGTCGTTTCCCGCTATGGGAATCCCTCCGTTGCAGACCCCGTCCACGGGATCCACGCAGGTGATCAGCCTCAGTAACTTCAAAAAATAAAATTTAAAATGTTAGGGACACTTGCTGTATCACCACTAGAAAAATGATTATCACTGACTGAAAAATCGTCGGTAAAAAAATAATATTTTTCATTTTCTTAAACCCGTCAGTAAAAACTATATATATTTCTTTAATTTTTTTAAATCCGTTGGTAGTTCCGTCTGTAGAAAACAATATATATATTTTTTTATTGTTTTAAAAGTCTATCGTTAATTCTGTCGCAAAAAAGTTCGTCGGTGGTCCGTTGTGGTCTGTCAGAAATTACCCACACCCATATTTCCAACAGATTTCTGTTGGTACAGGATTTTACCGACGGATTTCTGACGGATTGGGCCATTGGTACTGATACTCTTTTGTTTTGTAGTGAATGTGTATACTGTACCTCAGGGATGTCGCCTATACGAATATCGTTCTCTGAGCAATTGTTTGGCTGGTAGTTATACTCAGGTGGTCCGGAGAACGGGTTGCATACTCCAAAAGATGAATCTTGTTGAATTTGAGATATGTTTGCATTCACCTGCAGTATTTCCAACAATTTTTGTGTTAAATATTTCAGGGTATAGGTGGTGATTTTAACCCATTAACTTATAAACGGGTCAATTTGAGTTGTGTATTATTTCAAATTTATTAAATAAAGAAGCTAAAAGGAACAACCAATGTCAAATTTAATGCATCCAACCTGGCTATATCATTTTAAATGGACCAAAAAGTGTTTTAAGGGTCAACCCGACCGGTACTAAAAAAACGACCCCTTTTGATCTGTTACCAACCCGGTCGTGCTGCCATCTCTACTCAGAACTAATAAATGGTATATGGTTATACCTCATTGACTAGGTCGTAAACTCCTGTACTGACATCATTAAGGACTGATTCGGCTGAAAGCAATTCATCACAAGGAAGGATTGAGCTCAAGCTGTTATTGTAAGGATCTTGTTGGAATCCCTCAAGCGCGGTGCATGTATCACCCGCAAATCTGAATAATTTATAACCTTTTTAAGTCATTTGATATTCATATACATTGTTTATGCCAAGCAATAGGGAATTTGAAGAACAGAACATACCGCGATAAGAAGAAGTACGCCCCAAAGAACACCCAACATAGAACAGTGATTAACCAACACAACACGATTAATCTGCAATGCAACCGTTACAGTTACAATCCAACATGAGAAACTTGTATAATCATTAATAAGTTAAAAAGGAGTTATCTTCATGGACTTACATGTGAAGAACTCGCCTTATTTTCATGGCCCCAACCACTGCATGCCATAAAAAATTGTCTTTAGAACAAGAAAATCTATGAATCAAGTGACATTTATAACTTGATTGTAAATTTTGTTTTGAAGTCTGTCAAATTAGACTTCAGTAGATGAAAAATGCACCTGCTAACGCGATAACCGCAACCAAATTCAGCACGATAATAGTTGTACTTACAATATATCTGCAGTCAAAAGGCACACACTCTTTAGCAACATTACAAATGACTAGGGTTATATTTTAGAGTTAATTATACAAATCGTCTATGTGGTTTGCGGAAAGTAAAAGGTTTGAGTACTAAGGGTTTAAGTAACAACTTTGGGTTTTATGCTTTCACTTTTGTAACGAGTTTGGGTATTAAGGCTAACTTCTGTTAACTTTTCTATTAACTTGGGGTGATATGACCAAAATACCCTTTTACTTTAAACCCTTAGTACCCAAACATGTTACTTTCTGGAAAGGGTATTTTAGTCATTTCACCACAAACTTAACAGAAAAATTAACGTAAGTTAGCCTTAATATCCAAACTCGTTACAAAACTGAAAGCATAAAACCCAAACCTGTTACTTTAAACCCTTAGCAACCAAACTTGTTATTTTTCGCAAACCACGGGGCCTATCTGTGTAATTAACTCTATATTTTATCTTTAACGAGTCAAATAGATTGAAAGTTTTTATCGCATAAAACTTCCTAAATCATTTATCCATAAAAAGTTATGTTATTATTAAAATAATACCCTGTTTTGGATCATACCTGTGACACTAACAATTTATAAAACGTAATTTTGCACAAAAGTGTTACATGTCAAAAGAATATAACCAACTTACAGAATGCGAAGGCCGAGATCAATCTTATGACGGTTTGTTCTAGCTTGTCGTTGTATATCATCAGCGGTAGAGTCAAGCCGCCTTGAAGTGGAGTCAAGGAACCGCGTGGTGCTTGCATCAACGTTTGTACCTTGTAAGTTGATTCGTGTCACTTTCATTGCTCCGGTCGTGTTATATATCGTCTTTGACGCATCATCAGCTGTATCAATGATTATATCGATTATCTTATCTGCCCTCGAATGGAATTTGGCATTTCCTCCAAGTACTACTCCAGTTCCAACTCTGAAAAAGAATGTAAACGGTTTAAGTTTTTGCATGTACAACTCCATAATGCAAGTAATGTACAACTTCATAATGCATGTTGGAATGGAATTGAAGGCTTACATGGCTAAAAGAGTGAAGAAGGCTGCAAGAATGATGTGCCAAAGGTAATATTGTTTGTGGGATGTTGGTCTCATGTGTTTCTTCAGTTTTCTGTTTGTTTTGCAACAAGTGGTTGCCACAAGGAATATTCCAAAAACGACGCCGCATAAGAGCCATAGTACCCCAAGCACATATCCTGCTATTCCTGTGTATGCAGTTGACTGAATACAAATAAAAAAACAATGTTATTAACTAATTATTAAACTTATCATTTATTTTAAGAGTAACAATTAAATACTAGATTAAGAAACATAGGGAAAACTTGTAGAATAGAGTGAAGGTGAAAACAAACATACACTCCAGTAATGGACGTTGGTGATGTCGTATCCTTCCTTGTACTTTCTGAGGTTTTCCAGAGGGTCGGGCCTAACCGTGTCATCTAATATTTGCGTTGATTCGACTGCGTAAAGAAACAATTTTATATAAAATAAAGAGGATAATAGTTATGGGTATGAATTTCTGACACGCTACTAAGAATCTAACACAAAATTTGTTGGTTTTGGTCTATCCAGTGAAGTTATGGTCAGGTCGAAGTGACGGATGTGTTTACCTAAACGGGTCATTTTCGGGTTTAACATGTTTATTCTTCAGAAATAAAATAAATAAATAAAATTAGAAAAATGTGATTTATGTCAATAACTTAAATTAATTGGGTATGATAAAGTTTAAAAAGTAAATAAGAAATGAACATCGTTTTATTCTTTATATACATTTGTCCTTTTGGTTTTAAATATGCGACTTTACAGAATTAATGTGCAAGATAAAATAAAATAACTTTATAGGTTATCTAGGTGGTACCCTGTAAAAACTCATGTCATGTTCTAGTTGGTTTACGTACATGTATGACATGATCGTGTTCAAGTTCATGTGTTTGACACGATTTTCAGGCTAAATAGGTTCATGAGTCTGACATGATTTCCGAGGTCGTGGTGTGTTTAGATTCACGATTTTCGGATTCGTATCGTGTTCAGGTTCAGGTTAGATATTATGGTTCGATTCGGATTAGACCTACTAACTTGTGAGCATGACTCTTTTATTAACACCGTTAATAACATTGTATTAAACTTTATAGAAATCAATCATTTACCTGATTGAGAAGTGGTAGTAGGTTGTCCCTGAATATGAGAAAAGCTTAAACTCAAAAGCAATATCATGACAAACCATATTGTGCTCCATCTTCGTCCCATTTTTGTCCTGCATTTTTGTAACATTCATATTATTAAATTATAATCTTAAGTATATCTGATTGAACACAATTTATAATTTTAAATATAGTAAGTTTACTTTTTATTACAACAATAAAATAATGTTTAAATATTCAAAAATCCAAAAAGTTATATAATTGGTGAGGAAATAAATAAGTAGATGGAAAATGCTACTTTTTCGCCCCAAAAAAAGAAATATTTCTCATTATATCATTTAATAATCTTTGATAATTTTTATAACTGGTTCACTTTGTCTGTAACTATTTATTACTTATGAATTAGGATTATCTTGTATATATTTTTTTTCTAGAAAATTATAAATATCTTTATACTTTTTAATATATTTATACCTAAGTCGTTTATTACGATAAAATTTTAACCTTATAGCTATGAAATACGTAAATAAATTTCAACCACTTAGTATATATATGTATCTCAAAAACGCCTCAGAATGTACAAACATAATACAATTTGTATTTTTACAAAATAATTAATATTCTCACGAAAGATACTTGAAAAACTTGAAAAATATAAAGAAAAGATAAAAAAAAAAGTAAGACCGGATATTGTAATTTCTGATGAAAGATACCGATCCCGAAAATAGATAAAAGTCGCAAAATTTGATCACACGCATGGAGGGTAAATATAGTCGGATATAAATAATATCTTATAAGAGTCCAGTTATAGTTTAGAAAAAAAGTGTAGTTTCTGAGCAGTATAGAAGGGTGTGTTAGCCGTTTAAAATGTATACATATCATATAAATACACTATTAAAAACATTTTAATCGTTTGATTGATAATTAACTGTTATTAACAAACATATTGAATTAAAATATTAATTAAATGGAGGCTATAAAAGCGTAAAGTAATAAAAGCAGCATAAGAAGTGGTCATTTTTTTGAAGGTGTGAAAGTCGTGATAATGCTTCCCAACTTTGAAAAAAGCCTTGCTTTATCACGTTAATAAATTTATCATCCCCTCTCAACCAATTATTTTAAAATGAAGTAATAAAATTATTAAAAAAAAAATCAAATGTATATGCATAAGTAAACAAGCAGCCTTTACCATTATGATTCATTAAAAAATCAAAGTGTTAAAAAAATATGTCTAGATGATACTTGCAATATATTTTTATAACTGGGTTAAAAACCCGTGTATTACACGGGTTACGTAAAAAAATATTAAATAGCTAGTAATCAGCAGAAATAATAAAAAAAATAGTTGAGAAAAAAAAAATCTGAATAAAGGAAATATTGAATAGTTACGAAAAAATAAGGTGTAAAAGATTCTTGGGCTCCACGTGACAATAACGTAACCAGTTGCCTATTTATTATGCATAGATTGTATTTATTACGTAAATAATTAAATTTGAAGAAAGAACATATTAATTAACCCAACATAACACATTAACACCTACTTAAACTTATACCATTTAATAACTTTAATTCTACAGTACAACCCCCAGCCACCCGAAACAGATGCAGCCGGAGAGAGAGAACTCACCGGAAGTTATGGAGTTTTCCGGCAGCCGTGGAAGTGTAGTTGGCCGGAGAAGAAGCTTTCAACTGGTCTCTTTTAAACAGCCGAATCCAAATCACTTAAGTTTCAAAACATGCCCCAGAAGCGATCACTTTTTGTTGAAGCGATTAATTTCCTTTTATATACAAAAACTATGAAACCTGAATAAACTAAATTCAAATGATGTGTTCTATGTGAAGGGATTATGCATGTATATATATACATCTAGAAAGTTGGACGGGAAGTGGAATTTTCGTCAGAAAGCATGGTCAAAGATATTTAATTTTCAAAGAAATACAAATATGTATATATGGAATTGAAACTTGACCCACGTTGTGGTGTTTATATTTTTATATTAATTAAAAATGAATAGGTGAAAGAGGTGTTCGGGGATATTGCTATCCACCTCAATTTGATTTCGTAAGACTCATCACTCGTCAATACCCCATCTTGTACGAAATGGAACCGGATTTATTGTTTTAGTACTCATTTTCTGATTTTCATAATGAAATTATATGTTGTCTCAACCAATTTATTAGAATTATTTTAATAATTAATTACTATTGTAAAAAATAAAATCTTACCATCCAATTTTAGTGTACTTAAAATTTGAATTCGTTGTGAGGTTTTCTAAATGGCTTGTTACCTTTTAAACGCGTCTGAATCGAATGAAGTGACGTCTCAAGTGTGTAAATTTTTTTGAAATGGGCATTTATTTTGTTATATAATTAGGTTAGAAACTCGTGTTTTAAATGAGTTGAATAAAAGAAAATATTAAATAGTTAGTTATGAAGATTTATGAATTATAACAGAAATATTAAATAATAGTTAAAATTTAAGAATTAATAAAGAAAATATTAAACAATAAAAAAGATTTATAAATTAATAAAGAAGAAAATTATATAGTTAATAATGGAGAAACAGTAAGCAGGAAAATGAATATTGGACTTATAGAATTGTGACGCGTGACGCAACCAATAATTATTTATTAGACATAGATATGGTATGAATTTGTCGGTTAACAAGGTAGTAATATTTTCACTCAACAAAAAATTTAAAGGCATTTATAATTTTACATGAACAAAAATAACCTCTAAATAAAATCTACATATGTAATGGCTGTGTTAGTAATCAATTTTTATCATTAATTTCTTCACATATTTGAATTAGGTTTACTAGGTTTACTATATCTTTTATGTTTGTTTTAAGGAATTCACCTTACTACACATATTTGATATTCGGATGTGTCTACTAGCTATATATAAAAAATATTGAACCCAATAATGGTATACCTTTTACACGTTAAGGTTTCTTAGAATATAATTCAATATATACTTGCTTGTAAATTAGAAATAAATACACAGATGATGTTAAAATTATAAGTCGGACAAAATTCAAACAACAACAGATGACTAACTATCTAATTGACAATTAACAACTTGATGAACAACCTTTTATGACATGTGTAACGATGACAAGATCGACAATAAAAACAAAATACTTTTCTAACGGCAATAACACATATATAGGATAATTGGATTTTTTGGGGATTATAGCTAAAACATTCAGAGCAGCAAACCCTAGGAGGAACTCCTAACTGTGTAAACCACCTAACCTGGACACACCCCTTTCTTGTTGTGGCCCAGATTCGAATCGACGACCTTCCATTTATAAGTCACCATGGTACCGCCAGGACAAAGCCCGTTTGTTCACAGACCCCTTTCTTGTTTATATCTGTTTCGCTCGGTTCATCATCTTCTTTGATTACATGTCCTTTGTTTCGTCACTCGTTCATCATCATCTTCAGTTGTTTTTTGATGTTTTGGGTAACTTTGCTTCTGTTTATGATTGTGAGATTATTTTGGAATCATTTAACAACATTCTAATAAATAGTTTTATAGCAACTAAACATCATATCGAATGTCAACATGTTTAGGTTTGGTCTAAATCCAAATTTTAATAAATTATTTGTGTTCGTTAACACTCTTGGGTTTTCAACAGGGTGTTTTGGATCCAAAATTTTATATATATTCAATTAAGCAGGATTTAATGCTAAACCCGAGACCGGCCCATTAAAGCCCGATAAAGCCCGGACCGACCCATCTACAAATGGTTCGGTCCACGGTCCTCAAATTACCCCTTTAATGGTTTCAGTCCCGATCTGGTCCGGTCAAAACCCGATGCTCACCCCTACCCTAAGGCTCTCCTGCTATTTAGCTAGATTTTTTTTTTATATTTTGTATTAAATTTGATTATAATTAAAATATTTTGGTTTACCGTATATTTTTTATTTTTAATTTTATTTTTATGCTTTATTTACACTTATAAAAAATGAAAATAGTTTTTCTTTTACTTTATACTAAAACAAAAGTAATTACCAATAGAATCATCTATATGTAACTCCGTGTATTACACGGGTTAAATAAATACAATGTTATACATTTGGTAATAAAAATTTTAGAAAAGTTATATAGTTATATTTTTTTAAATGTTTTATAAAAGGAATGAAAGAAATTTTCAATTTCTAAAAATGTTTTATGAACAATCCTATTTTTTTAAATGAAAAAAGTTTTATAAAAATAATTATAAAACTTCATTATTATTTAATAAAAGAGAGATGTGAGAAATAAAAAATTATAAAAAAAACAGTTAAAGAAAGTTTGTATAATTAATAGGAGAGAGAGGCGAAAAAAAATGAGGAGAATGAATAAGAAAGTGACAATTGTCCCTCTAAAACCTTTATTTATTATATAGTATAGACTACGTTAAAATCTCGTGTATTACACGTGTTAAACAAATAAAATGTTATATATTTGGTAATAAAAATTTTATATTTTTAAAAACCTGTGTAATACACGGGTTGAATAAACCAGTATATTACATAGATTGAATAAAATATAATGTAATTTGTTAACAAACACATCTATCAAAATATGTTTTTAAAAATGTAATTTGTCGTGACAGTTATAAGCTTATTAAGTTAGTTTTTAAAACATTTTTTTTTCAATTGAGTATTAATTTTTTTAATTTAATTGATAAATGTTAGTTCATATTAAGTTCATTTGATTGATGAGATAATAACTATTTATAATTAAATAATAAGTATTCGTAATTAAATTTATTAATATAAAGATTATTATTTAATAAGAGAGAGAAATAAAAAATCTAATATTTAATAGGAGAGAGAGACGAAAAAATAAAGATGAGGAGTAACCAAAGAATGACACGTGTCCTGAATATATTTTCATTTATTAGAGTAGTAAGATTAGTTATATGTCGATGAAAATGTCGTCTCTATTCCCTCGGTGAAAATGTCATGGTAACATTCATAATCCATCGGTAATCTGTCACTAATAGTCTTGCTGGTAATCCCTCCGTAATTCCCGTCGGATATCGTATTACCCAAGGCATGTTTTACAACGAATTAAGACATGACCCGTTTCACTGAAAGATCTTTCCGCAATAAAAGTCGTTTTGTTTTGCGGTGAATCTCAACTCAAAGTATAGGAAAACAGATTTTCCAAGTAAACACTTTTGTATTCTGGATTCAAATGGCAGTGGCTTAAAGAATATCAACTAAAAAAGAATTAATTCGGCAACTTGCATATTTTAACTTTACAATATCAATTTCATCTACGACACTTTTTATATTTTTATCCTTTATTCAATTTCTTCGAATCGACATAGGTAACTTGTTTCTTACAATTTCATTGACAATGAAATATGATATGCATATATAGTTGGTCCATACTTGACTTTCTATTTATATGATGTAAATATGTACATGTACTACTAATAAATAAACAAATATTCGTATATACCACGAAATTGAATTTTTTGTCACACTAAATAATATGACAAATTTAAAAATAAATCAATAAACATACATACCCATTGTTTTGAAAATCAAATTAGATTTGACGGTTAAACCATGAACCATCCTTATTTTTGGTTTGGTGTGGAGCTAATGGACATGGTCGTTCATGAGATTTCGGATGTCTTATGCGACAGGTAAAAGTGGACCCCTAAAATATAAACTTATATATAAAATAATACATTGAAACAACGATTATTGTTATAACAATAAACAAAACAAAATTGTTGTAGTAAATGATCTAATTTACATAGATAAACGAATCGTGAGACTATTCTAGCATTTTTTTTAAAGAAAGTTGTGAATCAAAATTTCATAATCTATACTCTCTAAGTAACCATTCTCAATAGTTGTTACTGCGAATTCATTAAGTCTTTCTTTGAAGATTGTGGATCGTAAGTAGACTTCAACAACTTCAGTTTTAAAAAGTTTGTTTCTACAGATGCCACAATTATTAGATTAGTCAATCAGACACTATGCAATTAATCATTAAGAAAAAAGTTGACTTGTTTTAAAAACTTTAAGACATTTGTATGTTTTTTAATGTATCAAACAATCTTCAATCGGCTAATTCTATCAATAATCAGTCTAGGCTTTTTTATTTACCAATAGTCGACAATCATATTTTTTTATGTATCGAGTATCGACTATCGCTAAACGCCAATCGCAATCGATAATCCTGTAGTCTATCTCCCTTTTCGTTTTAAAAAAATAAAGAATAAATATATTTTAACCTAATTAGTAAAACAACTTAACTTATTGGGCTCTCTCTATGATACCTTTTCAACAAAAAACACATTTTCAGTAAACTAGACTTATTGAACCCCTATAGAACATGTAATTATTAAAATATTTAAATATATTTTTATATAAGTATTAATTAACCTACGGTAAGTAAACGATAAATTTTTTGAGGCCCACTCTAGAACGTATGCCATGTCCGATTGCCCACGATGCACGCCCTTAAAGCCCCCTGCTAATGGATTGAACACATAAGAACTTGCCAGTTTTATGCTGGCAAAAAAAGACGGTTAAAAGTTATAAAATATGTAACGTTTTTTAATCATTTGAGTACCTGAGGGTATTTTGATTATTTCAGAAAAAAAAAAGTTAACTGTTAAATCTAACGACGTTAGTCATCTGGAATCAAATAGAGTTAAAATGAAAAGTCAGAGTTTAGACCGGGGTTTTAAAACATACAAGACTTAACTAATTAAAATGGACAAACGTAAGAGACTTAAATAATAATTTACTCAAATTTTATTTCGTCCAAAGTCAATCTTCTAACACATTTCTTGCGATAATCTATAAAAGGTTCAAGGTAAAGAATGTTACATTTGATTTTTATTTTTTCATTTGTTATTTTTATTTTTTAAGCCGTAGATGACCATGTATATGTCAAGTGCCTCTTTATTAGTAAGCGTCAGTTTCTTGTTAAGCATCCTTCGTTGATTTAATTAGCAACTAATCTTTGAATTCAGCGTTCAAAATCTTGAAAGCCATCATTCATCAAGAAGCATAGCCGCATATGTGACAATTAATTGAGTTTATCCCATTTAATTGGATAATTTAATTGCGTTTATGGAGTTTAAAAACTTAATTAGCAATGCTTTTTCTAAACACTTAATGCCCAAAAAGTCGATTTTAATTCGTCATGTTTTTGTTAATATGGGGCTAGCCCACCTGGTAGAGTCACATGTCTCTTAAAGTGGAGCTCTTAGGTTCAGACCTAAGCAACTGAGTAGTTTGAAATTATTGGTGTAAATTACAGTATGAGTAACATTTGTCGTTAAAAAAAATTGGCTATTTTTTTCTTTTTTAATTTTTTTGCTAGTTTAGAAATTATAAATAAAAAAATTGCTAACTAAACTAAACGAATTACAATAACCTTAATAACAAGTGTCGGTGGCATTTTCCACCGACCAATCTGCCCCGTCAACTTTATTGAAATGACAAAAATATTATGGTCAAATGGGCCGTGTTCATGTCAACTCGTAAATATTCATTTAGTGTTCAGGCTCATGTATTTGATACGATTTTCGGGTGCGTGTCGTATTCAGGTTCGTGTCAGGTTCGTCAACCTACGAACACCACCCGTTTAACACCTCTACTTAAACAAAACCATAAGATAAATAAATATAAGAATGTCTTGGTTAAAAAAAAGTTTATATATTTGATAAAAATAAGTATAGTACATCATGTCCAACTTTTGAACCGAATTGGGAATTGATTTGTAAATAACTAAAACCTAAAATACAAACAAAAACATGCATAAAAAGTACATATAACCAAGAACTAATTCAAACCAAACATAGTAGCTACTAGCTAGTTTGCTTCTTCGATTTTATCGGCTAGCATTAATGTTTGAATTTTAAACGTCCAATTTAGTTTACTAACGGATTAAACATATTAAATCACGTCTACCTTTTTTTTTTATTGTTACAGGTCAAATTATTATTGTTAATATGACGTTACATCTACCTAAGTGATAACTTTCATGATCAACAACGGATACTTTTCCGTTTCACAATCTAATTGCTCATTTCCCCATTTGAGAAAAAAAATTAAATATGCTTTTTAATATTTTTCACTAAATATTAAAAAAAGTTGTGAGCATCATAGAATTTTTTTTTTGTTTTTGTTTTTGCGTATATAGGCGATTTAGAATTTTAAATTTGGTTTTGGGGTGTAATTTGAAAAGGATTTTATTTATGAGCGGACTTAGGGAATTTTGAAAAAAGATTTACGTATGTGGCAAGCATACTCGGGTTTAAAGTGAGTGCTTTTCTTGAGGTAGCAGACTCTGGCTACCACGGGTTTAAAGCTCACCCATTCAAAAGAAAGTTACGATGTGACATAGCAACGAGTCCGCTAGGTTGACTAGTAGATTTACGAGTCCCTTGTCAGAATTTCTTGAGTCCGCTCGTTAGAGTAGCGAACTCCCCATAAACCAAATTTCTTTCAAATTTCACCCGAAAAATTAAGTCAAAATGAATTCGACTTGTACTCTAAGTCCCTAATGTCTGAAAAAAAATCGAGCATTATAAGATTATAAGGGTGTAAATGAATTCGACTCTAAGCTTTCTTACCTTGAGTTCGACGTGTTTAGCTTAAGAATCGAACTTAGTTTGTAAGTAATTTTTTTATTTGTTTATTTTTTTAATTATTATTTTTTACACATATAAAATTATTTTTATATATTTAGTATTTATAATATATTTTCTGCATAGCATAATACATACAATTTAGTTATTATTATAATTATATATAATAATATTATATAAAAATAAAAACTATTATATTTATATGGATATTTTACTCGTTTAGGTTCGCGAGCTTAATTGTATGTAATGCTTTCGAGCTCATTTAATTAAACTAGCTCTACTTTAGACTAATGGCCAGGCTCATTTAAACCCGGCTTGATTTAAGTTTTTAGTAAATCGATCTCAAGTAACTTACAGACGACTGATATAAACCGTTAAGCACATCACGAGATTCTAAGTAACCATATACATATCTCATTTTACCTTTTAGTTGACCACGTCTATGTAGCCTGCCTCGTGTATTTAAATCAAGTCAAAAAATTCAATAAAAAGATTTTACGAGTCGTAACAAACTTCTGTGGGACCGATTATTTATTTATTATTGGTAAGTGGTACGAAAAAGAAGAAAATAGACTTTTTACGTCTTACTTTTCGATTCCAATACGCGTGACCTTTCTTTTTATTATGTAAGCAGGTACTTCACCCTTAGATGGATGCAAAGGATAAGCACAATTCACTTCGTATTAATTAGCGATTTGGGTTTACTCACAAAAACCAACTGTTTATAAATGTACAAACATAACAGCATATAGTACAAGCAAATAATGCATGTTTTTTTTTTCAATTTCAACCCTTATACTATATATAATATACGCTTTTAGTCCATTTCATTTTCTATTAATTTTGTTTTCCTTTAATAACTTTCGTTCGTTAATTTTTTTTCAGAATACAGAGTGCGCGGCTGTTTTTTTTGTCAATGTTCTGATATAATTTTTTTTAAAAACGGAGTTGTATTCAAAATGGAGTTTTTTCGTATCGTTGTGTATAGCGAGTGCCGTTACCGTTGTGGTACCGTGCCGATTCGAACATATTATGAGCGAACAACATCATTGTTGGTATTGATATTATCGGAACCCATATCGGTATTCGATTTTATGGTTTTCAACGATCCGAACCGGTAAATTTTTATTTTGTTTTTTTTCCTTTTTATTATTTAGTTTTATGTTTCTTTTTTATTACCATTATTTTTATCATTACATCTACGTCTTTATTTAAATTTTAGTAACAATGAACACGACACCCGTCGCGAAGCGCGGGTATAACCATGTAGTTAATCTATTATAAAACATTAAAACATGTAATTGTTATTAAAAAATAAAATAAAAGAACAGAAGAGGGAAAATTCTAGACTAATCGTGTTTTATTAGTTGAGTAAACGGTAATTTAATATTGTTAACTAATATTCTGTTAGTTAAAAACTATTAACAATTTTTACAATTAGACGTTTATACTAATCAGAACAACCTGTCCGATCTTGAGCCCGAATCCTAATTGCTTGGTGAATTGCTGCTCGGATTTCCATGATTCCTGTTCGAATATCCACTCACGTTGTTAGTGATGGACGATATGTCTAGCAGTTGTCGAATATCGGCAAATGATTTCTCCGCCTGACCTGGCTGACTTCTTGTCATTGGCGGTCGTTAGTTGATCGTCAGTGAGTTGAATTGCGTCGGTAATCGAGGGTCCAAAGAGCGACCACTTGGTACCAATGTAACATTAGAAAAAAAGGGGGGAAATTCTGTCTTATTAATTAGTTGGAGTAAACAGCATTAATATTATTATGTTTGTTAACAACTATTAACAATTATTACGATGAGGCCCTTTTACTTTGACGGTTTGTGTCATATTTTAGCAAGATCATTGTTTTGTACAAACCCATTACATAAAGTGTGTGAGGTGTATAAAGTTTTATCATTACGCACACAAGCTAACCATTCTGACATTTTACCTACCCCGACCCGTTTTTACATGACGCCTATTTCTGACAACCACTGAAGAAAAGTCCTGGATTTATAGTTGCTCATGCTAGACATCGCCTTGTAAATCTATAAACAGATGTTTGTTTGTTCGCTAAAGACGTGCGGTGTGTTCTTAGTACCAAACATTTACATTTGTCTTGAAAAGTATAGTAAATTCAACAAATTCATGTCACGAGGATATGAAATGTGATAAAATGTATTAAAAGCTAAAGTATAAAAGGAATACTACAAAACAAAATTGATAATAGAATAATAAATATGATAAATTATTATAGTATGAATTTTAGGCAAAAATAGTGTGTAAAGAACCCAAGTTTATTAAAAAGTTACAAGAAAATAATAAAATATAAAAAGTTAAAAAAAGTATAACCATAAAAAGAAAAACAACAAAAGATTGTGTTTAGATTTTTCAAGGTGTTTATTGACTCCATGTGTGTGGGCGTACACGTTTCCTAACTCTGTGCACTTACGGCATCAACAAAATTTCAAGTGATTGTCACAAGTCACAACTCAGCTGTGCTATCAAGCGTGCCCAAAGGTGTTCACACTGTCACATAATCGCCACTTTTTTAAAATTAAAAAAATTATTACTTATAAACGTGTTTTTATTGATAACTAAAAAAATAACAAATACTAAATAAAAATATTCAATAAATAAAAAAAACACCAATCTTCATCTAGTTGCTCAACAATCTTGGCTTTCATCTTTTCGATCTCGAGACGTATCTTCTCGTCAAGAGGATCAGTTTTCATCGACAAGATTTTGATATGTCCACACACCAAACGAAAACTACGATGGTGTAATATGGATTTCATGTCGTAGGTGACAGTTGGCGGAGACGACATGTGAAACGGGTTGCGTAAATTTGGGTTATTTCGATTCATTTTTTTGAATTGTTGTAAAGATAATAAAGATTTCGAGGAGAATGTTTGTAATTTTTTTTTGAAGTTTTATAATATGTTTACAAGTGAGTGAATAAATTATAATTAAAATTTAAAGTTTTTTATTACTTTTTGAAAACGCTAAAAAATTGAACCTTTGGAGGGGATGTGCACCGTGGGCAAGGTGACGGCGTGGATGCTCAGCCGTGGACCACGAGGGTCGGCACGGCGTTCACCGCGTGGTCCACGAGCCACATCGACAATGACGTGGTCCACGATGAGATAGGCCGAATGGTCTTAATGAGCATAAGATTGGATGGTGTTATAAATACTTGTTCATTTCAAACTCTTTTGAAAGACACTTTATTTAGGTAAAACAACGATGAAAACATTTATTATCATTTATATATTACACTAGGTTAAAATCACGTGTATTATACGGGTTAAATAAATAAAATGTTATATATTTAGTAATAAAAATTTTATATTTTTAAAAACCGGTTTAATACACGGGTTGAATACACCATTATATTACATCGGTTGAATAAAATATAATGTAATTTGTTAACAAACACATTTGTCAAAATATGTTTTTAAAAAATATAATTTGTCGTGACAGTTATAAGGTCTGTTAAGTTAGTTTTTAAAATATATTTTTTCAACTGAGTATTAATTTTTTAATTTAATTGATAAATGTTAGTTTATAGTAAGTTCATTTGATTGATAATATAATAATTATTTATAATTAAATAATAAATATTCGTAATTATATTTATTAATATAAACATTATTATTTAATAGGAAAGAGAAATAGAAAATCTAATATTTAATAGTAGAGAGGCGGGAAAATAAAGATGTGAAGTAACCAGAGAGTGACACGTGTTCTGAAAAGATTTTCATTTATTAGAGTAGTAAGATTAGACTATATAAATATTATTATATTTTATAAGTAATTGATGTATTGCAAAATACATGCATTTTACTGTCTATTTTATTCCCACTTTGTGTTTGTTTTGCGTCGGTTTTCTTCTATAACCGCTTCTACTTAATATTTCTATATGTTTTGGTTGTTAGGTCACAAAGGAAGCGAATATGATTGAAAACGAAGAAGAACGAGTTTCCGGTTCGTGCGAGAGGGCTGTGGAGAAAAAAAAGAAACTTTCTGGATTTTTACCCCTGTCGCGTAGCTCGACAGTTCTTGGAATTTCGTCGCGCTACGCGAGGAATGCAAAATGTCAGAATTGCCCTTTTTAAATGATTTTGTCAGGTCTATGGTCCTCGCGATACGCGAGGAAGAAGCAAGGTCCCGTCGCGCTACGCGACGGGTTGTTTTTCGCAGAAAGTGTTTTAAAAGCAAAAAATTAGAAAACCCTAAGGGAGAGGACGAAAGAGGACGATCTGGGAGCGGCTGGAGGCGACGAAAAGTGACGAAAAAGGGTGTTTTCAAGAGGAATCAAAGGCTGGGAAGGCATAGGATCGAAGAACCAAAGCATTGGATCAAAGATATCGGGTGTTCATCGTTCGGTTTACCTTGATTCTTTGTTTCTCTTTGATTTCTTGTTCTTCCTTTGTTATAAACAGATTATGAATGGTATTTATATGATGTTTCTTGGCTAAACTTTTAGAACTACCTAGGTTTAGATGATTGCACATGTTTGACATAGGTTTTATCCGGTTTTGGATGATTTGCATGTGATGAACTCATGATGTAAAAGACTTGGTTTTGATCATTGGATGTGTATGCGTATTTAGTATTATCAAATGAATGATTTTCAGTCCTCGTGTTCTTTGATGAATGTCTTTCATATAATAGGTGCATGCTAGATCAATTGCCGTGTGTTTTTGATTATTGGATGGTTTGCTAGACGTAGTATTCCATAGGAATGAAATTCGTGAATTGGTAAATCTAAATATTCAACCAATCTTAATAGCTGTGAGGTGAGAGATTGTCGGTTTATCTTGTGTGTCTGATCGCTAGTTTAGAATCTTTGTGAGAAGGTCTGTCTAGTTCGTCGTTCACATCTTGTTTTCCGAATCCAATAGGAAATTCTTAGTTATCCCTTGCACTTAGGTGTATTGAGACTTTCGCGCTGTGAGGTAGATTGTCTAGCGGATACTTCTTGAGTAGACTGGTTGACCTGTGAGGGGAACCCGTCCAGCCGGTGGTTTAACGGCTTTTAGGTCTCTTAGTTGACAATCCTTGAGAAGGGTCGAGGGTGCTCTAGGTTTCCTTTGAGTTTAGTATTTTAAGATCCCGGTATCACATCAGTTCCATTACCGATAGAACCTTCGTCAGACACGTGTAGGATTCGGGCCTAGGTAGTGTTTTCACCCTATCTGTTTTCGTTCCGTAGTTATTCTCACGCTAGTTTGTTTGTTCTCGTCTTCTCCTTTATTTTCTATAGTTTATTTCTCTCTTAAATAAAAGAAACCCCCCTTTTTGTAAGTAGTTATCCTGCATCTGAGTCAGTATTTCGCTGTACATACAGTGTCCGTAGGTTCGATACTCGGTCTTATCTATCTATTCTGCAAACGATCGGTACACTTGCCGTATTGTGCGCGTTAGTTTAGGATTGTCCGTCTTATTATAAATATTAGAACTTGTAGGTTTTTTGCGTATAGCAATTTTCACACCAAGTTTTTGGCGCCGTTGCCGTGGACACTTAGCAATTGCGAAATTGACTTTGATTTTAGGATTTGTGTATATTTTCTTTTATTTGGGTGTTTTAGATTAGGTTGTATTTCTTTATTTTTATTTTTATTTATTTTGAAAGAAGAGGAAGATGTGGTGCGAGAATTGTGATGGACCCCATTGGACGCAGCAATGTCAGCATTTTTATTCATATGGGTATTCTGCGCACCGGTACGATGAGAGATATCAGGAGGATGATGCGTTGGCGAGATCGTACCATTTGATGGAGTTGATGGAAAAGGAAGCGAGAGCCAAAGACATCAAATGGAGAGCTGATATGGATCTTCTGACAAGTCAGATTGAATCTCTTAAACTTGCAATGGCTACATCTATGAAGCAGATAGAGGATCCTGTGATTGATGATTCATTAGAGCCGGAGACGAGAACGGACAGCGGAGTTTTTGCTATTTCCGATAGTTCTTCCCAAGTCCCACCTCCGGCTCGGCATATATTTGATTTTGAGGATCCGGATGTAGAAGAACACATCCAAGCTTATTTGAGGCACGATCTGCAGGCGGACAGACCAGCTGATGTGGAGAGAGTCGTCATTTTTGCTGTAGAGGATACACTTGTTCCGAGTGTAGATGAGGCTGTAGTTGCTCACTTCCGAGCGCAGGAGGAGAGTCTTCACATCCCATCAGTAGAAGAAGTCAGGCAGATAGATTGGAGTGCCCGGTTTGCTGAGATGGAGGCCCGGTGGGCAGAGGAAGGTGAAGTATTCGACACACCAGGACTAGAGACGTTAATGGACGAGTCAGTCCCACCTCTGGTTCAGCAGGATGTCCCAATTCAGCCGATTTCCGCATTGTGGGCCGATTCTGATGATGAGTTGGAGTTTTCATCTGATCCCGTGACCACAGAGCATCCTGATGATCAGATTGATGAGGAAAGTGAGAGAGCCAAGATAGAGGATGACATGACGAAGGAGGAGGAGCATGTACTATCCTGGGAGTTTGAGTTTGGTGACGAGTTGGTTGGTTTTACAACTCAAGAGGCTGATGAGGTATTTGACCCTGTTGGTGACATTACTACTCTCGAGACATTACTTTATGGAGACCCAGCAGCGGTTATCGAGCAGTCACCAAACCGAGAGGATGAAGAAGAAGTGATGGAGATGGAGCGACCACTTCTTGTTGAGGATGAGCAAACCCCAAGTGTGGGGATTGCAGATGATGATAGCCAGCTCGTGGATGACGACGATGATTATGGATCGCCACCCAGATCCAACGTGCCACGGGATAGGGTGAGAGAGCGCCTGGACCGGCGCATTTCAAGGACACAAACCTGGTCGATTAGAGGCCCTGCAGTTGTTCCAGACTGCAGAGACGACCATGCTCCTCATTACATGCATGGCATACAGTTCGGTCCAGGAAAATTCAAGTCTTGGTGGCCCGACTCGAGTCTGTTTCGAGTCTTCTGGGGCTTGGTTGTTGGATTCTTCCCGTCCATCGACAAGAGAATGAGATTGAGTAAAAATGATGGGAAGAGGATTAAGGAGAGGCCTCCTGATTGAGTTTACTTGCGAGGCACGAGTCTGGCTGAAGACTCTTCTGTAAACTTAGCGCTACTGGGAGGCAACCCAGATTTTCGCTTTAGTTATTTATTTGCTTTATTTTAGCTGTCATTGTGTTTGTTGCTTCTCCTGTTCTGTGATTCGTCCTCATTATTATGGCTGCTTGTATTTTGTACATTATCTGTTTAGTTTAGTTTTATTTTTATTCTATTATTTGTGTCAGTGTTATGCTGCTCGGGTTTTGCTTGTTTTTGTTTTGCAGGTTTGGTTTTTCATAACCCGTACTCAATCTCCATTCGGGTTGTGGAAAACCAGTTACATATCATTGGAGTACCCGGTTTCAGGTTTTGTGTTTTGATGTTTACATGCAGGGATTATAATTGATTTTTGGAAGAGCTTTTAGCAGCAGAATGCGGGTCTCCAGACATGTTTGTTTTTGTAAATGGTGGTTGGAAGGTTTGGGAAATAAGGGGTGAGAAATTTGACTAAGTGTTGGAAAATTTCGAAACTTTCTGTCAAATTCCACCCTCGCGCTACGCGACGCTTTGCTCGTCCCCCGTCACGCTACGCGAAAAAAAAAAAAAAAAAAAAAAAATTTAGCAGCGAGAACACAACGAGAGCGAAGTGTGGGGATGCTGAATCCTCAACAAGGCTTTGGGAGCTGCTGCATGCTTGGACCAAAATACCAGCTAAGTCTTTTCCATTTTCTTTTACTTTTTCCTGTTTTTGTTTTTGAGTCGTGTTTCCATTCCTGCATTGAGGACAATGCAAAGTTTAAGTGTGGGGATGCTGAATCCTCAACAAGGCTTTGGGAGCTGCTGCATGCTTGGAGCATATTGACCCGCCAAAATACCAGCTAAGTCTTTTCCATTTTCTTTTTCTTTTCCCTGTTTTTTGTTTTTGAGTCGTGTTTCCATTCCTGCATTGAGGACAATGCAAAGTTTAAGTGTGGGGATGGGACACTGTCGTTTAGTTATTTTTTTTTCGTTTAGAGTGTGTTTTTTTTTTATTAAAAAAAAAATTTGAAATTGTTCCTGGATTGATTGTGAATTTATGAGAAAAATAATTTAGCAGTTCGTTGATTATCATTTAATTGAAACTTATGGGAAGGAAATCATAGCAAACTTGTGATGTGTTGGTAGGTCTAGTTAGCTAGCAAGCCCTTGAATAATTTAATTAAGAATAATATTAACTTGTGGTTTCTACATTCCTTTAGGCCGATAGTATAATTCCAACCAGCAGGGTGCGGTAGGTAAAGTCCTGATTTGCTCGAATCTTGTGTCTATAGAATCTCTAGTTTATTTCCCCCTTTTCCTCTGTTCTGCGATGGCAGAGACCTGGGAAAGGAGCGCGTCGCCCTGTTGCTATAGACGCATAACGGGTTCACGCTGCTGATCAAAATTAAAAGATGCCCAAAAAGCTTTAAGCTTTGATCAAAAAAAAAAAAAATAATAATAATAATAATAATAAATAAATATGGGCCAGCTGTAAATTATTGCAAGTGATATGATGGAAATAAAACATAAGAGTATTTTATATTCACGAGTTAATTAGTTAAAATAGCTTATCATAACTAATTCTTGCCAAGCCCGAAAGTAGGTAGCTTAGTGCCAAGAGGATGTGGGTCACGGTTAATTGGGTAAATATATAAAATATTTTTGGCTTGTTTAGTTTCTTAGATTTAAAATGGACCAGTATACCAGCAATCATGGTTTCTATGTCGGTATTTCCCCTTGTTAATATGAAATGATTTAATTCGGGCTCGCTAATCTTTGATCTCTTTATTCTAATCTTTTTCAGGGACGAAAAAGAGTTAAGTGTGGGGATGTGATGTATTGCAAAATACACGCATTTTACTGTCTATTTTATTCCCACTTTGTGTTTGTTTTGCGTCGGTTTTCTTCTATAACCGCTTCTACTTAATATTTCTATATGTTTTGGTTGTTAGGTCACAAAGGAAGCGAATATGATTGAAAACGAAGAAGAACGAGTTTCCGGTTCGTGCGAGAGGGCTGTGGAGAAAAAAAAGAAACTTTCTGGATTTTTACCCCTGTCGCGTAGCTCGACAGTTCTTGGAATTTCGTCGCGCTACGCGAGGAATGCAAAATGTCAGAATTGCCCTTTTTAAATGATTTTGTCAGGTCTATGGTCCTCGCGATACGCGAGGAAGAAGCAAGGTCCCGTCGCGCTACGCGACGGGTTGTTTTTCGCAGAAAGTGTTTTAAAAGCAAAAAATTAGAAAACCCTAAGGGAGAGGACGAAAGAGGACGATCTGGGAGCGGCTGGAGGCGACGAAAAGTGACGAAAAGGGGTGTTTTCAAGAGGAATCAAAGGCTGGGAAGGCATAGGATCGAAGAACCAAAGCATTGGATCAAAGATATCGGGTGTTCATCGTTCGGTTTACCTTGATTCTTTGTTTCTCTTTGATTTCTTGTTCTTCCTTTGTTATAAACAGATTATGAATGGTATTTATATGATGTTTCTTGGCTAAACTTTTAGAACTACCTAGGTTTAGATGATTGCACATGTTTGACATAGGTTTTATCCGGTTTTGGATGATTTGCATGTGATGAACTCATGATGTAAAAGACTTGGTTTTGATCATTGGATGTGTATGCGTATTTAGTATTATCAAATGAATGATTTTCAGTCCTCGTGTGCTTTGATGAATGTCTTTCATATAATAGGTGCATGCTAGATCAATTTCCGTGTGTTTTTGATTATTGGATGGTTTGCTAGACGTAGTATTCCATAGGAATGAAATTCATGAATTGGTAAATCTAAATATTCAACCAATCTTAATAGCTGTGAGGTGAGAGATTGTCGGTTTATCTTGTGTGTCTGATCGCTAGTTTAGAATCTTTGTGAGAAGGTCTGTCTAGTTCGTCGTTCACATCTTGTTTTCCGAATCCAATAGGAAATTCTTAGTTATCCCTTGCACTTAGGTGTATTGAGACTTTCACGCTGTGAGGTAGATTGTCTAGCGGATACTTCTTGAGTAGACTGGTTGACCTGTGAGGGGAACCCGTCCAGCCGGTGGTTTAACGGCTTTTAGGTCTCTTAGTTGACAATCCTTGAGAAGGGTCG
This sequence comes from Smallanthus sonchifolius, assembly GCA_023525975.1. Lineage (NCBI taxonomy): Eukaryota > Viridiplantae > Streptophyta > Magnoliopsida > Asterales > Asteraceae > Smallanthus > Smallanthus sonchifolius. Next base: position 3,877,773 of record CM042042.1, read on the forward strand.
AGGGTGCTCTAGGTTTCCTTTGAGTTTAGTATTTTAAGATCCCGGTATCACATCAGTTCCATTACCGATAGAACCTTCGTCAGACACGTGTAGGATTCGGGCCTAGGTAGTGCTTTCACCCTATCTGTTTTCGTTCCGTAGTTATTCTCACGCTAGTTTGTTTGTCCTCGTCTTCTCCTTTATTTTCTATAGTTTATTTCTCTCTTAAATAAAAGAAACCCCCCTTTTTGTAAGTAGTTATCCTGCATCTGAGTCAGTATTTCGCTGTACATACAGTGTCCGTAGGTTCGATACTCGGTCTTATCTATCTATTCTGCAAACGATCGGTACACTTGCCGTATTGTGCGCGTTAGTTTAGGATTGTCCGTTTTATTATAAATATTAGAACTTGTAGGTTTTTTGCGTATAGCAAGTTTCACACCAAGTTTTTGGCGCCGTTGCCGTGGACACTTAGCAATTGCGAAATTGACTTTGATTTTAGGATTTGTGTATATTTTCTTTTATTTGGGTGTTTTAGATTAGGTTGTATTTCTTTATTTTTATTTTTATTTATTTTGAAAGAAGAGGAAGATGTGGTGCGAGAATTGTGATGGACCCCATTGGACGCAGCAATGTCAGCATTTTTATTCATATGGGTATTCTGCGCACCGGTACGATGAGAGATATCAGGAGGATGATGCGTTGGCGAGATCGTACCATTTGATGGAGTTGATGGAAAAGGAAGCGAGAGCCAAAGACATCAAATGGAGAGCTGATATGGATCTTCTGACAAGTCAGATTGAATCTCTTAAACTTGCAATGGCTACATCTATGAAGCAGATAGAGGATCCTGTGATTGATGATTCATTAGAGCCGGAGACGAGAACGGACAGCGGAGTTTTTGCTATTTCCGATAGTTCTTCCCAAGTCCCACCTCCGGCTCGGCATATATTTGATTTTGAGGATCCGGATGTAGAAGAACACATCCAAGCTTATTTGAGGCACGATCTGCAGGCGGACAGACCAGCTGATGTGGAGAGAGTCGTCATTTTTGCTGTAGAGGATACACTTGTTCCGAGTGTAGATGAGGCTGTAGTTGCTCACTTCCGAGCGCAGGAGGAGAGTCTTCACATCCCATCAGTAGAAGAAGTCAGGCAGATAGATTGGAGTGCCCGGTTTGCTGAGATGGAGGCCCGGTGGGCAGAGGAAGGTGAAGTATTCGACACACCAGGACTAGAGACGTTAATGGACGAGTCAGTCCCACCTCTGGTTCAGCAGGATGTCCCAATTCAGCCGATTTCCGCATTGTGGGCCGATTCTGATGATGAGTTAGAGTTTTCATCTGATCCCGTGACCACAGAGCATCCTGATGATCAGATTGATGAGGAAAGTGAGAGAGCCAAGATAGAGGATGACATGACGAAGGAGGAGGAGCATGTACTATCCTGGGAGTTTGAGTTTGGTGACGAGTTGGTTGGTTTTACAACTCAAGAGGCTGATGAGGTATTTGACCCTGTTGGTGACATTACTACTCTCGAGACATTACTTTATGGAGAGCCAGCAACGGTTATCGAGCAGTCACCAAACCGAGAGGATGAAGAAGAAGTGATGGAGATGGAGCGACCACTTCTTGTTGAGGATGAGCAAACCCCAAGTGTGGGGATTGCTGATGATGATAGCCAGCTCGTGGATGACGACGATGATTATGGATCGCCACCCAGATCCAACGTGCCACGGGATAGGGTGAGAGAGCGCCTGGACCGGCGCATTTCAAGGACACAAACCTGGTCGATTAGAGGCCCTGCAGTTGTTCCAGACTGCAGAGACGACCATGCTCCTCATTACATGCATGGCATACAGTTCGGTCCAGGAAAATTCAAGTCTTGGTGGCCCGACTCGAGTCTGTTTCGAGTCTTTTGGGGCTTGGTTGTTGGATTCTTCCCGTCCATCGACAAGAGAATGAGATTGAGTAAAAATGATGGGAAGAGGATTAAGGAGAGGCCTCCTGATTGAGTTTACTTGCGAGGCACGAGTCTGGCTGAAGACTCTTCTGTAAACTTAGCGCTACTGGGAGGCAACCCAGATTTTTGCTTTAGTTATTTATTTGCTTTATTTTAGCTGTCATTGTGTTTGTTGCTTCTCCTGTTCTGTGATTCGTCCTCATTATTATGGCTGCTTGTATTTTGTACATTATCTGTTTAGTTTAATTTTATTTTTATTCTATTATTTGTGTCAGTGTTATGCTGCTCGGGTTTTGCTTGTTTTTGTTTTGCAGGTTTGGTTTTTCATAACCCGTACTCAATCTCCATTCGGGTTGTGGAAAACCAGTTACATATCATTGGAGTACCCGGTTTCAGGTTTTGTGTTTTGATGTTTACATGCAGGGATTATAATTGATTTTTGGAAGAGCTTTTAGCAGCAGAATGCGGGTCTCCAGACATGTTTGTTTTTGTAAATGGTGGTTGGAAGGTTTGGGAAATAAGGGGTGAGAAATTTGACTAAGTGTTGGAAAATTTCGAAACTTTCTGTCAAATTCCACCCTCGCGCTACGCGACGCTTTGCTCGTCCCCCGTCACGCTACGCGAAAAAATAAAATAAAATAAAAAAATTTAGCAGCGAGAACACAACGAGAGCGAAGTGTGGGGATGCTGAATCCTCAACAAGGCTTTGGGAGCTGCTGCATGCTTGGACCAAAATACCAGCTAAGTCTTTTCCATTTTCTTTTACTTTTTCCTGTTTTTGTTTTTGAGTCGTGTTTCCATTCCTGCATTGAGGACAATGCAAAGTTTAAGTGTGGGGATGCTGAATCCTCAACAAGGCTTTGGGAGCTGCTGCATGCTTGGAGCATATTGACCCGCCAAAATACCAGCTAAGTCTTTTCCATTTTCTTTTTCTTTTCCCTGTTTTTTGTTTTTGAGTCGTGTTTCCATTCCTGCATTGAGGACAATGCAAAGTTTAAGTGTGGGGATGGGACACTGTCGTTTAGTTATTTTTTTTTCGTTTAGATTGTGTTTTTTTTTTATTAAAAAAAAAATTTGAAATTGTTCCTGGATTGATTGTGAATTTATGAGAAAAATAATTTAGCAGTTCGTTGATTATCATTTAATTGAAACTTATGGGAAGGAAATCATAGCAAACTTGTGATGTGTTGGTAGGTCTAGTTAGCTAGCAAGCCCTTGAAAAATTTAATTAAGAATAATATTAACTTGTGGTTTCTACATTCCTTTAGGCCGATAGTATAATTCCAACCAGCAGGGTGCGGTAGGTAAAGTCCTGATTTGCTCGAATCTTGTGTCTATAGAATCTCTAGTTTATTTCCCCCTTTTCCTCTGTTCTGCGATGGCAGAGACCTGGGAAAGGAGCGCGTCGCCCTGTTGCTATAGACGCATAACGGGTTCACGCTGCTGATCAAAATTAAAAGATGCCCAAAAAGCTTTAAGCTTTGATCAAAAAAAATAATAATAATAATAATAATAATAATAAATAAATATGGGCCAGCTGTAAATTTTTGCAAGTGATCTGATGGAAAAAAAACATAAGAGTATTTTATATTCACGAGTTAATTAGTTAAAATAGCTTATCATAACTAATTCTTGCCAAGCCCGAAAGTAGGTAGCTTAGTGCCAAGAGGATGTGGGTCACGGTTAATTGGGTAAATATATAAAATATTTTTGGCTTGTTTAGTTTCTTAGATTTAAAATGGACCAGTATACCAGCAATCATGGTTTCTATGTCGGTATTTCCCCTTGTTAATATGAAATGATTTAATTCGGGCTCGCTAATCTTTGATCTCTTTATTCTAATCTTTTTCAGGGACGAAAAAGAGTTAAGTGTGGGGATGTGATGTATTGCAAAATACATGCATTTTACTGTCTATTTTATTCCCACTTTGTGTTTGTTTTGCGTCGGTTTTCTTCTATAACCGCTTCTACTTAATATTTCTATATGTTTTGGTTGTTAGGTCACAAAGGAAGCGAATATGATTGAAAACGAAGAAGAACGAGTTTCCGGTTCGTGCGAGAGGGCTCTGGAGAAAAAAAAGAAACTTTCTGGATTTTTACCCCTGTCGCGTAGCTCGACAGTTCTTGGAATTTCGTCGCGCTACGCGAGGAATGCAAAATGTCAGAATTGCCCTTTTTAAATGATTTTGTCAGGTCTATGGTCCTCACGATACGCGAGGAAGAAGCAAGGTCCCGTCGCGCTACGCGACGCGTTGTTTTTCGCAGAAAGTGTTTTAAAAGCAAAAAATTAGAAAACCCTAAGGGAGAGGACGAAAGAGGACGATCTGGGAGCGGCTGGAGGCGACGAAAAGTGACGAAAAAGGGTGTTTTCAAGAGGAATCAAAGGCTGGGAAGGCATAGGATCGAAGAACCAAAGCATTGGATCAAAGATATCGGGTGTTCATCGTTCGGTTTACCTTGATTCTTTGTTTCTCTTTGATTTCTTGTTCTTCCTTTGTTATAAACAGATTATGAATGGTATTTATATGATGTTTCTTGGCTAAACTTTTAGAACTACCTAGGTTTAGATGATTGCACATGTTTGACATAGGTTTTATCCGGTTTTGGATGATTTGCATGTGATGAACTCATGATGTAAAAGACTTGGTTTTGATCATTGGATGTGTATGCGTATTTAGTATTATCAAATGAATGATTTTCAGTCCTCGTGTGCTTTGATGAATGTCTTTCATATAATAGGTGCATGCTAGATCAATTGCCGTGTGTTTTTGATTATTGGATGGTTTGCTAGACGTAGTATTCCATAGGAATGAAATTCGTGAATTGGTAAATCTAAATATTCAACCAATCTTAATAGCTGTGAGGTGAGAGATTGTCGGTTTATCTTGTGTGTCTGATCGCTAGTTTAGAATCTTTGTGAGAAGGTCTGTCTAGTTCGTCGTTCACATCTTGTTTTCCGAATCCAATAGGAAATTCTTAGTTATCCCTTGCACTTAGGTGTATTGAGACTTTCGCGCTGTGAGGAAGATTGTCTAGCGGATACTTCTTGAGTAGACTGGTTGACCTGTGAGGGGAACCCGTCCAGCCGGTGGTTTAACGGCTTTTAGGTCTCTTAGTTGACAATCCTTGAGAAGGGTCGAGGGTGCTCTAGGTTTCCTTTGAGTTTAGTATTTTAAGATCCCGGTATCACATCAGTTCCATTACCGATAGAACCTTCGTCAGACACGTGTAGGATTCGGGCCTAGGTAGTGCTTTCACCCTATCTGTTTTCGTTCCGTAGTTATTCTCACGCTAGTTTGTTTGTCCTCGTCTTCTCCTTTATTTTCTATAGTTTATTTCTCTCTTAAATAAAAGAAACCCCCCTTTTTGTAAGTAGTTATCCTGCATCTGAGTCAGTATTTCGCTGTACATACAGTGTCCGTAGGTTCGATACTCGGTCTTATCTATCTATTCTGCAAACGATCGGTACACTTGCCGTATTGTGCGCGTTAGTTTAGGATTGTCCGTTTTATTATAAATATTAGAACTTGTAGGTTTTTTGCGTATAGCAAGTTTCACACCAAGTTTTTGGCGCCGTTGCCGTGGACACTTAGCAATTGCGAAATTGACTTTGATTTTAGGATTTGTGTATATTTTCTTTTATTTGGGTGTTTTAGATTAGGTTGTATTTCTTTATTTTTATTTTTATTTATTTTGAAAGAAGAGGAAGATGTGGTGCGAGAATTGTGATGGACCCCATTGGACGCAGCAATGTCAGCATTTTTATTCATATGGGTATTCTGCGCACCGGTACGATGAGAGATATCAGGAGGATGATGCGTTGGCGAGATCGTACCATTTGATGGAGTTGATGGAAAAGGAAGCGAGAGCCAAAGACATCAAATGGAGAGCTGATATGGATCTTCTGACAAGTCAGATTGAATCTCTTAAACTTGCAATGGCTACATCTATGAAGCAGATAGAGGATCCTGTGATTGATGATTCATTAGAGCCGGAGACGAGAACGGACAGCGGAGTTTTTGCTATTTCCGATAGTTCTTCCCAAGTCCCACCTCCGGCTCGGCATATATTTGATTTTGAGGATCCGGATGTAGAAGAACACATCCAAGCTTATTTGAGGCACGATCTGCAGGCGGACAGACCAGCTGATGTGGAGAGAGTCGTCATTTTTGCTGTAGAGGATACACTTGTTCCGAGTGTAGATGAGGCTGTAGTTGCTCACTTCCGAGCGTAGGAGGAGAGTCTTCACATCCCATCAGTAGAAGAAGTCAGGCAGATAGATTGGAGTGCCCGGTTTGCTGAGATGGAGGCCCGGTGGGCAGAGGAAGGTGAAGTATTCGACACACCAGGACTAGAGACGTTAATGGACGAGTCAGTCCCACCTCTGGTTCAGCAGGATGTCCCAATTCAGCCGATTTCCGCAATGTGGGCCGATTCTGATGATGAGTTGGAGTTTTCATCTGATCCCGTGACCACAGAGCATCCTGATGATCAGATTGATGAGGAAAGTGAGAGAGCCAAGATAGAGGATGACATGACGAAGGAGGAGGAGCATGTACTATCCTGGGAGTTTGAGTTTGGTGACGAGTTGGTTGGTTTTACAACTCAAGAGGCTGATGAGGTATTTGACCCTGTTGGTGACATTACTACTCTCGAGACATTACTTTATGGAGAGCCAGCAGCGGTTATCGAGCAGTCACCAAACCGAGAGGATGAAGAAGAAGTGATGGAGATGGAGCGACCACTTCTTGTTGAGGATGAGCAAACCCCAAGTGTGGGGATTGCTGATGATGATAGCCAGCTCGTGGATGACGACGATGATTATGGATCGCCACCCAGATCCAACGTGCCACGGGATAGGGTGAGAGAGCGCCTGGACCGGCGCATTTCAAGGACACAAACCTGGTCGATTAGAGGCCCTGCAGTTGTTCCAGGCTGCAGAGACGACCATGCTCCTCATTACATGCATGGCATACAGTTCGGTCCAGGAAAATTCAAGTCTTGGTGGCCCGACTCGAGTCTGTTTCGAGTCTTCTGGGGCTTGGTTGTTGGATTCTTCCCGTCCATCGACAAGAGAATGAGATTGAGTAAAAATGATGGGAAGAGGATTAAGGAGAGGCCTCCTGATTGAGTTTACTTGCGAGGCACGAGTCTGGCTGAAGACTCTTCTGTAAACTTAGCGCTACTGGGAGGCAACCCAGATTTTCGCTTTAGTTATTTATTTGCTTTATTTTAGCTGTCATTGTGTTTGTTGCTTCTCCTGTTCTGTGATTCGTCCTCATTATTATGGCTGCTTGTATTTTGTACATTATCTGTTTAGTTTAATTTTATTTTTATTCTATTATTTGTGTCAGTGTTATGCTGCTCGGGTTTTGCTTGTTTTTGTTTTGCAGGTTTGGTTTTTCATAACCCGTACTCAATCTCCATTCGGGTTGTGGAAAACCAGTTACATATCATTGGAGTACCCGGTTTCAGGTTTTGTGTTTTGATGTTTACATGCAGGGATTATAATTGATTTTTGGAAGAGCTTTTAGCAGCAGAATACGGGTCTCCAGACATGTTTGTTTTTGTAAATGGTGGTTGGAAGGTTTGGGAAATAAGGGGTGAGAAATTTGACTAAGTGTTGGAAAATTTCGAAACTTTCTGTCAAATTCCACCCTCGCGCTACGCGACGCTTTGCTCGTCCCCCGTCACGCTACGCGAAAAAATAAAATAAAATAAAAAAATTTAGCAGCGAGAACACAACGAGAGCGAAGTGTGGGGATGCTGAATCCTCAACAAGGCTTTGGGAGCTGCTGCATGCTTGGACCAAAATACCAGCTAAGTCTTTTCCATTTTCTTTTACTTTTTCCTGTTTTTGTTTTTGAGTCGTGTTTCCATTCCTGCATTGAGGACAATGCAAAGTTTAAGTGTGGGGATGCTGAATCCTCAACAAGGCTTTGGGAGCTGCTGCATGCTTGGAGCATATTGACCCGCCAAAATACCAGCTAAGTCTTTTCCATTTTCTTTTTCTTTTCCCTGTTTTTTGTTTTTGAGTCGTGTTTCCATTCCTGCATTGAGGACAATGCAAAGTTTAAGTGTGGGGATGGGACACTGTCGTTTAGTTATTTTTTTTTCGTTTAGAGTGTGTTTTTTTTTTATTAAAAAAAAAATTTGAAATTGTTCCTGGATTGATTGTGAATTTATGAGAAAAATAATTTAGCAGTTCGTTGATTATCATTTAATTGAAACTTATGGGAAGGAAATCATAGCAAACTTGTGATGTGTTGGTAGGTCTAGTTAGCTAGCAAGCCCTTGAAAAATTTAATTAAGAATAATATTAACTTGTGGTTTCTACATTCCTTTAGGCCGATAGTATAATTCCAACCAGCAGGGTGCGGTAGGTAAAGTCCTGATTTGCTCGAATCTTGTGTCTATAGAATCTCTAGTTTATTTCCCCCTTTTCCTCTGTTCTGCGATGGCAGAGACCTGGGAAAGGAGCGCGTCGCCCTGTTGCTATAGACGCATAACGGGTTCACGCTGCTGATCAAAATTAAAAGATGCCCAAAAAGCTTTAAGCTTTGATCAAAAAAAAAAAAAAATAATAATAATAATAATAATAAATAAATATGGGCCAGCTGTAAATTATTGCAAGTGATCTGATGGAAAAAAAACATAAGAGTATTTTATATTCACGAGTTAATTCGTTAAAATAGCTTATCATAACTAATTCTTGCCAAGCCCGAAAGTAGGTAGCTTAGTGCCAAGAGGATGTGGGTCACGGTTAATTGGGTAAATATATAAAATATTTTTGGCTTGTTTAGTTTCTTAGATTTAAAATGGACCAGTATACCAGCAATCATGGTTTCTATGTCGGTATTTCCCCTTGTTAATATGAAATGATTTAATTCGGGCTCGCTAATCTTTGATCTCTTTATTCTAATCTTTTTCAGGGACGAAAAAGAGTTAAGTGTGGGGATGTGATGTATTGCAAAATACATGCATTTTACTGTCTATTTTATTCTCACTTTGTGTTTGTTTTGCGTCGGTTTTCTTCTATAACCGCTTCTACTTAATATTTCTAAATGTTTTGGTTGTTAGGTCACAAAGGAAGCGAATATGATTGAAAACGAAGAAGAACGAGTTTCCGGTTCGTGCGAGAGGGCTCTGGAGAAAAAAAAGAAACTTTCTGGATTTTTACCCCTGTCGCGTAGCTCGACAGTTCTTGGAATTTCGTCGCGCTACGCGAGGAATGCAAAATGTCAGAATTGCCCTTTTTAAATGATTTTGTCAGGTCTATGGTCCTCGCGATACGCGAGGAAGAAGCAAGGTCCCGTCACGCTACGCGACGGGTTGTTTTTCGCAGAAAGTGTTTTAAAAGCAAAAAATTAGAAAACCCTAAGGGAGAGGACGAAAGAGGACGATCTGGGAGCGGCTGGAGGCGACGAAAAGTGACGAAAAAGGGTGTTTTCAAGAGGAATCAAAGGCTGGGAAGGCATAGGATCGAAGAACCAAAGCATTGGATCAAAGATATCGGGTGTTCATCGTTCGGTTTACCTTGATTCTTTGTTTCTCTTTGATTTCTTGTTCTTCCTTTGTTATAAACAGATTATGAATGGTATTTATATGATGTTTCTTGGCTAAACTTTTAGAACTACCTAGGTTTAGATGATTGCACATGTTTGACATAGGTTTTATCCGGTTTTGGATGATTTGCATGTGATGAACTCATGATGTAAAAGACTTGGTTTTGATCATTGGATGTGTATGCGTATTTAGTATTATCAAATGAATGATTTTCAGTCCTCGTGTGCTTTGATGAATGTCTTTCATATAATAGGTGCATGCTAGATCAATTGCCGTGTGTTTTTGATTATTGGATGGTTTGCTAGACGTAGTATTCCATAGGAATGAAATTCATGAATTGGTAAATCTAAATATTCAACCAATCTTAATAGCTGTGAGGTGAGAGATTGTCGGTTTATCTTGTGTGTCTGATCGCTAGTTTAGAATCTTTGTGAGAAGGTCTGTCTAGTTCGTCGTTCACATCTTGTTTTCCGAATCCAATAGGAAATTCTTAGTTATCCCTTGCACTTAGGTGTATTGAGACTTTCGCGCTGTGAGGTAGATTGTCTAGCGGATACTTCTTGAGTAGACTGGTTGACCTGTGAGGGGAACCCGTCCAGCCGGTGGTTTAACGGCTTTTAGGTCTCTTAGTTGACAATCCTTGAGAAGGGTCGAGGGTGCTCTAGGTTTCCTTTGAGTTTAGTATTTTAAGATCCCGGTATCACATCAGTTCCATTACCGATAGAACCTTCGTCAGACACGTGTAGGATTCGGGCCTAGGTAGTGCTTTCACCCTATCTGTTTTCGTTCCGTAGTTATTCTCACGCTAGTTTGTTTGTCCTCGTCTTCTCCTTTATTTTCTATAGTTTATTTCTCTCTTAAATAAAAGAAACCCCCATTTTTGTAAGTAGTTATCCTGCATCTGAGTCAGTATTTCGCTGTATATACAGTGTCCGTAGGTTCGATACTCGGTCTTATCTATCTATTCTGCAAACGATCGGTACACATGCCGTATTGTGCGCGTTAGTTTAGGATTGTCCGTTTTATTATAAATATTAGAACTTGTAGGTTTTTTGCGTATAACAAGTTGCACACCAGTAATAAATTTGTTTAGACTCACAAGCTATCGAACTCGTTATGTGAACCCAAGTCAGCTTTAATTAAGCTCGATTTTTACTCGGACTCATTTAAACTCGACTTGATTCAGCTTTTTAACAAGCCTCACATTTTAGAACATATCACATACACTATTCCTATATTAGTTAGAACATGTGTACTATAGAGAGGGGAAAAATATCAAGATATAAAATTCCTAAATTTTTTTATATATCATATAGGTGAAAAAATGTATTACATATAGTAACAATAATAAACAAAATTCAAAAATATGTAAGAATAATATATAATTGGTTTCGAAAATACATTAATTAATGAGTATTCAATTAATTTGACTTCATTTACTATAATGTGTTTGATTAGTATAATTAATAATTTTATTAAAAAATGCACTATTATGGAAAAGATATGAGTGTATTTAATAAAAGAGAGAGGCGAGAAAAAAATAATGAAAATGAATATGGAGCCGACACGTGACATGAGAAAACCTTTATTTATTATATAGTATAGATTTATTATTATGTAACCATTTCTTATTTTGTTTACAGGTCAAGCACAGGACCGGGCAGGCAATTGACTGAATGAATCGAGTCAAAACTTTTGTATAACAGTAGACTTAAGACCGGACCAGCAGCTGTATATCATTTGACTCCGGTCAACTCTTATGATTCTGGGCCGAAATCGTGTTTATGGGCTATACTTTTGGGCTGTTGGGCTCCAACTTATCAATTCTAATCCATCACAAAATAACATTTCTAATCAAGTTTGGTCAGAACATATTTCACTAAAACGTGTGTTAACTAATAAAATAGTCACTAATAAATCCCATACGAGTAATGTAACATCCGACCTCTCGTACCGATAATATTGTCCGCTTTGCCCACTAGGAGCTTACGGATTTGTTTTTGTTTGCCGGGTGAGAACTTCCCAGAGGGTCACCCATCCTTGTATTACTCCCACCCGAGCACGCTTAACTGTCGAGTTTTCTCATCCACAACCATTGCGTTCAAAATGTGTTGTATTTTAGACGGAGTATTCCTTATAAACCCAACATCCCTCCCATGAACAGTACAGAAAAGAAAAATATGGAATTTACCTAAGGTGTTACAAGTAATCTAATCAATTTCAAGAGAACACCGTAAAACATCACAATATGCCTTTAAACAATTTAATTCAATGGGAGTAGAACAACATCAGGCTTAAAATGCCAAAATTCTGAAACTATCAAACCCTAATCCAAACAAATATTAAAAATCTGAAAACCATATAAACCCAATTAGGAGTGAATTATTAATTCGTTATCCTTCGACTTAAACTTAATAGCAGTAGCATGAACGATTATTGCATTTGTTACTGTAGTGTTGCATGAGGAAGCAATGAATTGAGTAGATCTTCATTCAGTCTCACTGGAAGTGATGGCATCTGCTTCAGTTTCTCTGGGGTGTCAATTAAACTGCAGAAAATAATAATCGGTTAAAACGGGTTGTTATTTTAACCCACAACCATTATTTCTGACAATTTTATATAAATAGTTAATGTGTTGAATATGAATAAAGAAACTACTTTTTTTTATACCTAAAAACTATTAATATTCATACATAATCTCTGATCACCACAATCTCCTAACTTCTTTCTCACAATGAGAGAAAAAATAGGAGATGGTTGGTGGTTAGGGATAAACCAAAACCCAAAACAGGCTCGTTCATGAGTAAACGGGTTGAAATTGCCACATTTTGATTGTAGGGTGAAATGAGAATTTACCTGGTCAAGATATCACATATGTTTTTCCGAACTTGACAAAGGAGACTGATATTCTCATGCACCTGTAGCAAAATTCAGAAGTAGAGTAAGTGCAGAGGGTTGCTAAGACGGGCCGGGCCGGGCCGGGCTGTTCGACACTTGCTTGTTCCATTTTTTAAGGTTTTATGAATAACTAAGGTATCAAAATAAGAATTTAAAAACACAATTACAAATATAAACCTAATTGTTTTAATAAAGCGACTTAGGAGGTTTAAAGTATTTGAAACATTTTGGGTGACTTTCAACTCATTTGCAGTGTTGTAAAAATCGCGCCTAGGTGCCGATTAGTCGCTAGGCGGCTCGTTAACGACTAATTTTGGCCTAGTCGGTCTAAAAGTCGCTAGGCGGTCCAAATCGCGCCTAGGCGGGCCTAGGCGGCCAGATTCCGGCGAACATTCCGGCGAAAACCTGAAATTTCCGGCCAAATTCCGGCGAAAACCTTTGGTGTGGTTTAAAAATGAACATTTTTATAAAAATTACATATAAAAATGTGTGTATATATATAAAAAACTGAAAATTACATATAAAAATTCCAATCCGATTAATCCCGCCTAGGCCCCGATTAATCCCACCTAGGCCTAGGCCCTACCTCACCGCCCGACTAGCGCCTAGCGATTTTTACAACCATGCTCATTTGACCCACTCACTTTTAAGTACATTTTTAAAAGTTTACACGTTTGATCCGTTGGAGATAAATTAAACACAAATCAAGTAAAAATTTAAAATATCACTCATTACATAACCGTTTCGAGGAAAGATGATGAAGAATCCTATCCGTTGAGAAAAAGTGTGCATGTAAAATAAAAACAGCTTAGAAGGAAACGGGTTGAACGGGTCAACATTATCGAAAGGTGCCCAAAGTGTTTCTTTAACACATAAAACCTCCTAAAATCATTCGAAACAAGTTAAAATAATATTGAAATAATATGATTTTTGTAATCATATTTGACACACTAATTATTTATTAAAAAAATTGAACAAAAATTGTTTTGGGTCAACCTGAGTGAACCAATACCAAAGAATTCTGTTTTGACGTGTTACCCAACATCCCAACTAGCCTATTTCTCCACCTCCATGCAGGACTGGAACAATCTTCAAAAGCATAACTAGTAGCTGAACAAATACATTACCTGATGAGTTTCAAGATTTGCTGAGACCCGCTCCATAGCCTGTGCATTTTCCTTGAGAATTTGTCCAGCTGGACTTGCAAGAACTGTAATAAAAGCAGTTAAATCAAATGTGGAAATGTAAATACGCATACGAAGCTGACACATGGCTAGCTTGGATAAAAGACAGGATCTAACTGCTAAAATTTTCTCGATAACATGTCATTTTATTTCAAAATTCAAATTGCAAAAGAGTTTCAGAAATTCAAATGGATAAGCGTAAACAATTCGTATTAGAAAATGTATGTAAGAAGCATATGTTATTTAAAAAAATGGTTACGTTTTGTAAAACGGGCCACTATTAGTTAGATGAATTTAACCCTTTTTCACTCCAACTAAAACTTTGTTTAGTCTTTTAATAGAAATTATTAACTTTCAAGAACATCAAAGTATTTATTGTTATCTCCACAAATTAAATTCAAGCATTTGTTGATACATCACATCTAAATCCTTATGCATCTATAAAGGATAGGCCCGGCAAAACAAACCCAAACATTCCATTTTGGATCCTTATGTGGGATATTTATAGTGACATGAAGGGTTGATTCGGGCCACAAATATATATTAAACGGGTCAATATGGGCAAGATAAAAACTTGGGGGGTCCTTTCTTTGGGACAGAACAGACAGGTGGTCTCCTATTAGACATAGTATTAATATTGCATCTGATTTCAAAGAAGTTGATGTTTTAGTTTTTAATAAATTTTCAATGAATCAAAATAATAATTTAATTTGTAGAACTTAAATAAAAAATAATAATTTGCTGTTCTTGAAATTAAATAAAAATTAAACAACCTATAATAATTTGTAACTAAAAAACTAATTTGCAAAGTAAAGAAAGGGTTAAATTCATCTAGGTAAAGTGACTCACATAACGGGTTCAAAAGTACATCGCATAAAGTAACCATTTCTGTATAGTTGAGAGACTTACATAACTAATTTTAAAAGTCAAGTGACCTGAGTGACCGATAAAAAAGTACACTTTGGCGACTTTAACCATATTTACAGAAAGAGAAGAATAAGATACAATTATGTAATGACATAGAAAAGAAGTAAAAGAAAGAACTAACCACTGTATTGAATAGCATTTGATTTTCCGTTGGCAACAACTCCATTAAAATATGAACATAGTCCGATTTGAGTTGCTAAATTAGACGTACTTGCCAAATGTTCATTCATTTTTTCCTGGATAAGAGAAAGTTCATTTTAATTTTCCGTTACACTCAAGTATTACTAAAACATATTAGTAATAAAAATAAAACTATACAAGAATAAAATAAAATAAAAATTCTCAAGAGAAAAGATTATTAAATAGAAATTTTACCTTTCTATCTTTGTTTTTCCTTGTCAAGATGTAATCTTCTTTCCTTCTTTTGCTTATATCTCTTTTCTAGCATGACAAACAATCAAAATAGTTGATAAAAGGGATCAACAGTCAGTTATTAATTAAAACTAGTTTAACAAATTCTAAGGCAACTCAATAATCAACAAATTTTAAAACTAGTTTAACATAATTTTTTTTTATTTTTATTTAAAGATGTTTTATGGAGATATTTCTAGTATGTGTACATAACCGTACAACTAAGAATAATGTAAGTTATTAAACTTACAAACATCCATCTACACCGCAAAGCCACATCCCTCACAGTCTTGTTCTGCAGTTGCACAGCAATCTTTGCATACCGGATGACATTTGATTCGGATGCATACCTGAGTTTTGGTTATTGATAATATTAGTCCACAACAGTAGACATGCATGAGGTCGACGAAGAAAGGTTTGAAATAAAGTGTGACATTAGATTTTTTTTTTCCAACATACACAAAAACATGTTATATCTCATCATTCGAATTGAACAACGACACATATATCAAGAAAGTTAATGGTTTTCTTCTTTAATCATTCAAATATGGATTTTTTTGCTGAAATGGAAGACTTTGAGTTTTCATTTTGGTTTCTGGGTTGAAAATGAAAGCAATTTGGTATATGGGGAGTCTGCTATCTCTACGAGCGGACTCAATATTTCCTGCCCATCTCACGCAAAATGCATGAAAATGAAAGAAATTTGGTTTCAGAGCTCTTGATTTGCTTGAATCCACTTGCCACATGCACGGATCATTGGCAGAAAATCTCGAGTCCACTAGTGGAGATAGCGGACTCCCTAAAAACCAAGATGCTTTCATTTTCAACCTACAAACCAACATGAAAACTAAAATTCCCCCATTTCAGCAAAAAAAATCATCAAACATGTTCTGCACAAAATCAAAATAGATAGCAGAATCAAACTTGCATACTAACAAGAACAGTCTTATCAGTGGCGAAGCTTGAAGAAAAAAGCAGGGGGCCCGCGGCGGAGTACGTATAAATTAACGCTTTGGGGAAAATATCAGGGGGACCGGAACTTAATACCTATAAAACTTTCGGCCGAATACGTATAAATTGACACTTCTGAGCGGAAAATTGGGGGGGGGGGGGCTAATGAAGTTTCGCCACTAAGTCTTGTACTCTTATTGGTACACCAGCACCAATACGGGCCGTATTACCTTCTTTCGCTTGCAATATGGGCTCGTATAGCCTCTTTTCACCCACAATACGGCTCGTACGATGTGACAGTGATACGACAGGTGCAGTGGTGTCTGCTTGGGGGGTGGGGTGGGGTGGGGTGGGATGGGGTGGGGGGGGGGACCGATATCAATCCCATAAACAAACAGAAAGTAAAGCAATGTATGATTTATCATTTATGTACTTCCTCTGTCCCATGAATACACCATAATATGTCCCAAATAATTCAAGCAATATTAAAAAACAAAAGAACAAAAACACATTGTCGGCAGATCAATCATTATTCATTAAGGATTCTCACTTAACGACAAAATCTGTACAATCAAACCCTAAATGTTCCCAACACCAAACCAAATTAACCCAATTAACAAACAAACAAAAAAACTTACTGTGATAAGCCATCTTCCAAAAGCGACTGTTCATCTGGAGTCCAATCAGCAGAAACACTAGTATCATACTCCGGCACCGAACTCCCGCCGTCATACCCGGGGTGACCCGCATCGCCGATATTCGACCCGTTTCCAGATGGATTCGCCATAAAAAAATCACCCCTGATAATTACACATACACTCACTCAACCAGAATTCCCGCCAATTCTTAACCGTTGATCAATAAACTTAAAAGTAAAAACCCTTGAATCTAAACTACTTATTTAACGGTTTTTGCAGGGGCAAAAAGGGTATGAATATGTGAATCTAATAAGAAGGAAGAATTGATTAGAATCTGTGATTTGTGGGTTTCTGAATTTGATGTGAATGAGGAAAGTGGGGTGGGGTGGGGTGGGGTGGGTTGGGTTGGGTTGGGTTGCCGGTGTTGGGGCGAATTCAGATTTGCACCATTATCGATCACCGCTTTTGCTTTTCATAAAATTGTGAAAAAAGTCGAACGAACGCTTTTATTCTCTTTTGCTTTTTTTTATTTTTTTATTTTTTTTTATTTTGTTTGGCCAAAACTATTTGGAATAAAAATCGCAATTAGACGAGGAAGATGTCAATATGTGAATGTATTTGACCGGTTTTCATCGTTCTGTCTTGTTTGTGTTTCAAATCAGATGTGAGCGTGACTCATGTAATATGTATTAAAATAAAAAATAAAAAAAAAAACTAAAACATGTATAAGTTTATGTTAATTATTATAGATTGTTGACTCATGTAATATGTATTTGACCGGTTTTCATCGTTTTGTAGGATCGGTTTTGCTATTCAAAAGGGGGTTACAGCGCAACTTGTTGCCCGTTTACCTGCCACTTTATTGTAATCGTCCTATTTTAATTAAAAGTTTGTTATAACCATTGTTGAAGAAAACTATATTGAATATTAAGTGAAATTTTATAGAAAAAGAATATGGGACATGACCCGTTATTGGTGTTTTCGGAGGGGACCGGCTGGTCAGGACCGTGTATACAAAGTTGTTCGTTTACATTTGGTTTGGTTGGTTATGACAACGAACTGGATTGTTGGTTTGGGATTTTTAGTTGTTTTAAATATTATTTATTAATTTATTTACTGTTTTAGAGTTATATTTTGTTTATTTAATGTTTTATATTGTATTTATTTCATGTCTCATATTTTATCAATGTTATAAAATTACGATAAATGGTAAAATTTTCATATTTTATTTTAAATTATATAGTTTATTTAATGTTTTGTATATATTTTTTAAAAGATTAATTATTAATTTATTAGTCTATTTAGTGATTTATATTTACATTTATTTCAAATTTTATATTTTATTTTTTCAACAACCATAATACTAATAAAAAGAAGTGGTATCTAGCAAGGAGCTAGAACCACCAAGATACAGAGAACAATGAAGTTCTACAAGGCTTAAGCTTTTGTAGTCCCTCGGTTACAATCAAACTCACACCATGCTTCCCATTCCTAATGTGTTATTCTTGTCCTATATTTTAACAATGTGTTTACTTTGATCTCCTCAATGACTTTGGCCTGGGTCGTATATAAGATTTCGGGTGTCCAGTGCGAATAGAATGAGCCACTAAAATATAAAATCAAATATATATAGGGGCCGGTTATCGTACAAAGGGTTTTAGCGTACGAAGGCAGCAAAATGTGACACGTGTTTAATGGGCGAGGGTAAATGCGTCCGTGTTATAATAACGCATGACCATAATCACGTTATCACACATGACCATAATCACGTATTCACGCATGTCATACACATGATTATAATCACGTAATCGCGTAATCACGCATGTTATACACATGATGGCAATCATGTAATCATGGTATACACACACCAAATCAACCTTTTAAAAAAATCATTTTTTATAAAAGTATAACAAGATTATACTCAAATTAAAGAAAATAAAATGCTCGATTTAATGGTGTAATTTAAAAAAAAAGTATAATGTCGAATAATAATGTTATGCTTGTTTTAAAAACAATGGGGGAACTTGTAAAATTTTAACAAAGGTAGGCTATTCCAGTTTTACCCTTTACATAATCTTTTCACGCTTAAAAAAATCACATTTGATCTTAACCATTGATTTCCTAGTTTTCCTACGCTTCGTATCAAAAAATCATTTGTATTTAAAACTTCCTTTCTATCTCTCTCTCTCTATAAATATATATATATATATATATATATATATATATAAATTCATTAATACGATGATAACTGTTATAACAAAAATTCATTATCCACAGGCCCTTGAATCTCGATTAATGATTGCCGATATTTTTCATTTTTATTTTGTTGCAGTGGCTTGATCAATTTTCTCCCCTGGTTAATGATGTTCTCGAATCATGATTCTATCTAGAGGTGCACAAATCGATTTTTTTCGGACCGGACCTGTCAACGCTGGTCAAGGACCGGACACGTTGGGACCGGTTCCGGATCGGATCTGGTTTTGGGAATGGATAGTTGGAACTTATTGGGACCAGATGGGATATTAGGAACCAGACCGGACAAAAAAAAACGGTTCCACCGGATTTAAAAAAACCATTTTTAAAAAAATTAACAAAGATACACTATAAAATACATATTTTATTTATTATATTTTTTTAAGTGATTTAACAATAGTTCGTACAAAAAAATTACAAAAAACATAATGGAATCACA
The DNA here is from genome assembly GCA_023525975.1 of Smallanthus sonchifolius. Classification (NCBI taxonomy): domain Eukaryota; kingdom Viridiplantae; phylum Streptophyta; class Magnoliopsida; order Asterales; family Asteraceae; genus Smallanthus; species Smallanthus sonchifolius. Next base: position 3,896,980 of record CM042042.1, read on the forward strand.
AAATATATATTATTTATTTTGACTCGTTATTCGTCGTCTACTCGTCTTAGTCTTCGTAACTTCGGTTTTCAATCTTCTTCGCCTGAGATACGTTAGGCTTCATCATAAGCTTGTTTTTCGTCCGAAAGTGGAATCATCGTCCCTTGTTCTACTTCGAACTCGTGTATTTCTTGTTCAATGTCAAGCTCGCCTTCTAGTTTTGCAACATGTTGTACACGTTCGGCGGCATCCAAATGGTTCTTCAAGCAAATACACATCTCCATAGATTCCGGTGTAAGCCTCGTTCTTCGAATAGATAAAACCCTGCCACTACGAAAAAAAGCTGATCGCGAAGCTACCGTGGAAGCTTGAACGGTTAGTAGGTCACGGACCATTGCGGCTAGAACGGGATATTGGGTTTCCCTTCCTTGCCACCAACTCAAGATATCAAAGTTTTCAAACTCTTCGGATCTTAGAGTTGAAATAAAATCGGTAGCTTGATATCTTCCAAGCTCGCTACTTGGTGTGCTTCCAAGAGTTCGTTTAGTATTTTCGTTTCTTAAAGTATTAAATAAATTTAACATCGGGTTCCTTGAACTACTAGAACTTGAACCCGAAGCCACCGATTCACGTATATTTGATGGATCACCACTTCTACCATATTTGCGTAAATAATAATCTAACATATTATTAAAAGCCGAATTAAAATCCCTTATTGCATTTGATTCAAAATTTGGGTCTTCCTCGTGCATATTTAAATCGTCCGATATTGATCCAATTAATGTTTCAACACCGATTACATTAATCGTTGGGTTTAAGGCGGCCGGACATGTAACGACGACCGGCATTTCCGAAAAGTATTTTTTACATTTATCTTTCATAGGTATTCCCATTGTTGCAAAAATAGGGCCGTGATAATCAAAATGTTTTAATTTATTACATATTAAATATAATTGTTGAAGTACTAGCGAATACGTGAGATAATAAACTCCCGATAAACATGTAGTTGCATTTTTAAAAACCTCAAGCAAATTAATTAGTTTCTCGATCATATCCCAACTTATATTATCAAATTTTTTGGAACAACGTTTCTTTTGGACAAGTTTATCATGAAAATGTTTTAAGTAACTCTTTGCCTTAAGGTCGATTCAAACATTTTCCATGTCGAGTTTCATCTAGTAGGTACGTCCCAATTCGGACCTAAAAAGATGAAATCCGTTTGTTAGCACAAGTTTCTATAGTTCATAAATCTTTTTTTGCTTGAGCTAAAAACTTCTCGTAACATCACTTTAAAATTTTCTTTCACGTCTCTTATTTCTTGGACGTTTAAACCGTCTTGTACAATCAAGTTAATAATATGTGCAACACATCGACTATGAAAGAAAACACCGTTACAAAGCGGTTCATATTTTATTTTTAATTTTTCCACCGCGTTTGTGTTATTTGAAGCGTTATCAAAATATATTGAAAATATTTTTGATTGAATTTTATAAGTTTGAATTACCGAGTCTAAAATATAAAATAAGTTTTCACTGGCATGTGGATATCTAAAATAATCAAACGCAATCGTACGCTTAATCATTTGTCACGACTCGGGTTGAACCCAATGTGCGGTAACGCAAATGTACGATTCGGGTAAACCATGTGGAGCAGACCAAACGTCTGTGGTTAAGTTAATGCCAGTATTTACATTTTTAAAACCTAAGATTAATTCTTTTTTAGCTCTTTTCCACATTTTTAAACAATCTTTTCTCAAAGTAGAACGACTTACATTTCTGTAGCTCGGTTGAAGCCTCTTTTGTATCATCCTCGTCAAGCGCAGGTTATTGAAGTGATCAAAAGGCAACCCTTCTTGAATGACTAAATGTGTCATTCTCTCACGAACCCTCTCGACATTGTATTGCCAAACTCCTCCATCCCTACCAATTTGAGTCTGATCTTCAACTTGAGTGTGTTTTGCGTGACTACCAATATGTTTCCTCAAAGTACTATTTCCCGCAGAACCCAAAATTTTACCACAACGTTTACAACGAGCCTTTTGCGATACGTTCAACATTTCGCATAAATCAAAATAAGCCCATATCTCTTGGTTTCGGGAGCAAGGAAGTACTCTCACCACCGTGGCATCGTTAGTAGAACCATCAACCGAATTTTGACTGCTTACGGAAGCCATGAGAGATTGAGAGCGTTTTTTTTGCGTAAAAGTGAGCGTTTTTTTTTTGCGTTTTGAGAGCGTTTTTGAGTTTTGAGAGCTAGAATGTTGTGGTGAACTAACTCATACCCCCAATACCTATTTATACTAAGTTTCAAGTCTCAAAAACCTCAAAAAAACGGCTAGTTAACGGCTATATAGCCGTTTTGTTTTTCAGCCCAACGGCTAGAACCGGTTTTTTTTGTCTGACTTTTGTCCGAATCTTTTTTGTCCGGTTTTTGTCCGGCCACTAAAAACCACGTAACCGGTTCTGTATCCGGCGGCTCCAAAAAGATCCGGTCCGGCTCTTTTTTGTCCGGTTCCTGCCGGGTCCGATTCCGGATTATCCGCCGGATCGGATTTGGATTCGGTTCTTTTGAGCACCTCTAATTCTATCCTCTTGATTGACGCCTGTTTTTTTTTTTAGGTTTTAAAATTGTTTATTTTTTTAAATGGGTGAAATGTAATTGGATTAGATGGGTTAAAACAAGGGTTTGTTTGGTATAAGATAATGAAATAAACAAAGTAATGAAATGAACAAGTGAATAGAATTGATAATGGAAAGAAATGAACCATTATCATTCTCTTAGCATGTTTGGTTACCCTATAGGAATGAAATAAATCATTAGTTCGTGTTGTTTGGCAGAGAAGAAAATATTTTATGACTCATTTCATTCCATCATCGATTCATGCATACCAAACACTACCTACAATCATGGTTTAGATGTACTAAATTGGTTTAGATGGACTAAAACTAAAAAAAACATCAAATTGATTTAGATGAGCTAAAACTAAAAAAAAATGTTATGTTAGTTTTTTATAAAGGTTATTAGGATTAAAATATAATTTAGATTTTATACTTTATATGTATTTGTTTTAAAACAAACTTAAAAATATAACAAATAAAAAAAAAATAGGCCCTCAAAAAACCTGCATTGTGCGTTCGTCTATCCGACAACCCACAAGGGCCTGCCTTGTTTCATTTTTACAACCACTAGCTTAGTCTAGTGGCAAATGTGTATTCCAAGATTTCATCAAAATGGTGAGGTCTTGGGTTCAAGTCCAACTTGTGACAAAAAAAATGGTCAAAGTTGAGCCAGGGGGTTTTTATCACATATGGTGGGTTTTCTCATGTGGGGGTGAAGATGATCGGGTGGGCCAGTGGCCCGTCATTGATCCAAATTGCCGTTCAAAAAAAAAGATATTGGTTTGAAAAGTCTATTGTTTCTTTCTTTCTAAAAGTGACCAACATGTAAAGAGAAACACAACACACATCGCCTTCTTTTGCCTCAGTCCTAACATGGTATTACCTTTCATAGGATTTGCTAGAATATATTCGATTGTAACATGCTAATCACTGATATCTAGCTAGCTTATAACATTCTCCAATTTGGTTCCAAACTAACCTCGCTAATGAGCATATATAAAACAATATGGTGATTAATTGTCTCTTAATTTACTGCACTTGTAAAACAAACAAAAAATCACTATATTTATGATTTATGAAATTTGTTATAAAACCCTTAGTAGATTTAAAAAAAAATCACTATCAATGTGTAACAAACTCCAACTAGAAACCCTAGAAAATAAAATAGATAAGTGAAGATGATGACACACATCATGATGTTTCTTTTATTTTTTTTAGGTTAAGAACAAGGTGGAAGATGGTGACAACGATAGTTGTGGTTTATTTGAGACGGTGTGGTTCTTTGGAGAATTGAGTTGGCCAAGTAAGGGGAGGAGAAAGAGTAGAGGATGAGTGAGTGAAGTAGGATGTCATGACTCATTTCATTCTATTATCGATTCATGCATACCAAACACTACCTACAATCATGGTTTAGATGTACTAAATTGGTTTAGATGGGCTAAAACTAAAAAAAAACATCAAATTGATTTAGATGAGGTAAAACTAAAAAAAAATGTTGTGGTAGTTTTTTAAAAAGGTTATTAGGATTAAAATATAATTTAGTTTTTATACTTTATATGTATTTGTTTTAAAATAAACTTAAAAATATAACAAATAAAAAAAAATTAAGCCCTCAAAAAACCAGCCCTGTGCGGTCGTCTATCCGACAACCCACAAGGGCCTGCCTTGTTTCATTTTTACAACCACTAGCTTAGTCTAGTGACAAAGGTGTATTCCAAGACTTCATCAAAATGGTGAGGTCTTGGGTTCAAGTCCCACTTGTGATAAAAAAAAAAGAGGTCGAAGTTGGCCAGGGGGTTTTATCACATATGGTGGGTTTCCTCATGTGGGGGTGGAGATGATCGGGTGGGCCAGTGGCCCGTCAGTGATCCAAATTGCCGTTCAAAAAAAAGATATTGGTTTTAAAAGTCTATTGTTTCTTGCTTTCTAAAAGTGACCAACATGTAAAGAGAAACACAACACACATCGCCTTCTTTTGCCTCAGTCCTAACATGGTATTACCTTTCATAGGATTTGCTAGAATATCTTCGATTGTAACATGCTAATCACTGATATCTAGCTAGCTTATAACATTCTCCAATTTGGTTCCAAACTAACCTCGCTAATGAGCATATATAAAACAATATGGTGATTAATTGTCTCTTAATTTATTGCACTTGTAAAACAAACAAAAAATCACTATATTTATGATTTATGAAATTTGTTATAAAACCCTTAGTAGATTTAAAAAAAAAATCACTATCAATGTGTAACAAACTCCAACTAGAAACCCTAGAAAATAGAACAGATAAGTGAAGATGATGACACACATCATGATGTTTCTTTTATTTTTTTTAGGTTAAGAACAAGGTGGAAGATGGTGACAATGATAGTTGTGGTTTATTTGAGACGGTGTGGTTCTTTGGAGAATTGAGTTGGCCAAGTAAGGGGAGGAGAAAGAGTAGAGGATGGGTGAGTGAGGTAGGATGCCGGTGAGTGAGGTAGGATGATGACAACTAGGAGTGTAAATGTACCACACAAATATGAACGAGGCTTGTTCGTATTCGTTTGTTTAACTTTAACTGAACGAACGAATGAACATGAACAATTAAACGAACGAAGTTGCTACTTATGTTTGTTAAAAATGAATATATTCTTATTCACTTATATTCGTTCGTTAATACTCTAAACGAACACAAATGAAATCAATTAACAATACAAATAATATTCAAATTAACTTCCAACTACTAACATCACATGATTCCAAATTTAAAAAATGAATATGTTCGTGTTCATTTATAGAATTCGCGGGTATGAGACGGATATAGAATTCGCTGATATAATCGTTTACCCGATTATATACTGACAAATACTAGAAAACTTTATTGAAAATATAAGATAGTTGGCTCGATTCGAGAAGGGCTAGTCTCCAATACAAGAACACTAGATAATCAAAATAACAAGACAAACAAACTAGAACAGGAAATAGAATACTTAAATGTGAAATAAAATAGTTACTACTTCTAAAATTCAGCCCCTACTTTCAGCCTCTTGACTTTCCTCTTGACTTTGACTTCCTTACATTCAACCCCCCACTAATTCAACCCTACACTTTTGCTGTTGACTAACTGGGTCAAACTAACTAACCTAAGACCTGCCGGACCCAGATGGGTCGACCCGCTAAGAAGGTGGAGTCGTATCAATACTTCGCGCCCGAAGAAACGACTTGTCCTCAAGTCGGGTATGAGAAAACGGAGTTGTTGTGTCATTGATGTGTTGATATGGAGGATCGGGTGGATATGTGCATCGGGAGGAAACTCCAGTTCATAAGTAACCGACCCTCTTTCTTAATCCCGTGTGGCGTGACTAAGAGGAGGTGTCTTCGATCTATCACATCTGCCCTGTTGTCCATTTCCCGGACTTACGTTTCCTTGTGAATTTGAAGACTTGGAGAAACGGGGTGTATAGCTTGAAAAGAGACAATGTCCTGCATGTCAATTGTGGTATATAGCACGTAGTTGGAACTGATATTTTGAGTGCGTGGAAGCAGATAAAACGCATGACATGAGAAACAAAATCAAATATCATATGTTCTTTTTCTGACGGAATACTTAGATTCTACACAGCGGAGTCTTTTGAAGTATCATCTTGGGCATCCTTATCTTCTGGTTCGTTTGTTTGTCCTTCTTCAAATGATGTCTCTTTTATGTCCTTCTCCACCGTGTTCTTCCACTCCGCATATGCTTGCTCACAATTACATCCATCTCCAAACATCCGAGTCTTGAGTGTTGCAATATCATCCTTTAGGGGTGCTAAAATGGCGTCTAATCGTGCTACAATTGTAGCCAACTGAGCAACGATTTGATCGGACGAAGCACTGCTACCATCACCACCCTGGGTCCGCACCATCGTTCCTTCAGTTTCCCGGCAATGGAACCAAATGATAGATACTAGAAAACTTATTGAAAATATAAGATAGTTGGCCCGATTCGAGAGGGGTTAGTCTCCAATACAAGAATACTAGATAATCAAAATAACAAGACAAACAAAGTAGAACAAGAAATGGAATACTTAAATGTGAAATAAAATAGTTAGTACTCCTAAAATTCAGCCCCTTCTTTCAGTCTCTTGACTTTTCTTTTGACTTTGACTTCCCTACATTCAACCCCCCACTAATTCAGCCCTATTGACTAACTAGGTCAAAGTAACTGACCCAAGATCTGCTGGACCCAGATGGGTCGACCCGTTAAGAAGGTGGAGTCGTATCATATACCCGATATGATTTTTTTTTTAAATTTATTTTAAGTATGTAAGGTATTTATTTTAAGTATGATTTTTTTATGATATACCCGTTTCCTCTTAATTGTATGTGTCAGTATGTCGTTGGTAATTTCCTCACCTACTAAAGGTAATTTCCTGTACATTTTGTAACATTTGAGGTTAAATGGATAAAACGTGCAGAACAATGACAGTAAAATGTAACATTTGAGGTTAAATGGATAAAACGTGCAGAACAATGACAGTAAAAAAATATAGCATTCTGTTTTGTTTTTAATTTTCTGATTTGAAGGTTAAATTGAACCATTGAAATATTTTAACATTGACGATAAATGTTAAAGAATTCTACTTTGATTTTAATATTGACTATAAAATTTATATACATTTTAGTTATTTGAGACATTTTATGGTTAACCAATAGATACCCGACGGGTTTTAGGCCGGGTATGGGACAAACTTTTATAAACGGGTATGTGTTAGTATTAGCCAAAACCGTCCCATTACCATCCCTACCGATAACCGGACTTCAGCGAAGCTGACTTCATCTAAGTTGTCACTCTTTAAGTTGTAAACGAACATAGGCTTCCAACTATCTGTCATCAATACGTCCCCGTTTTCGTTCCAAAAACCTAAAACCTTTACGAAACCCTTAGGAAGAGGCGGTTTCTGCCGAAACTCACAGTGCATCACCCATCCTCTCTCTTTCAACGCCCACACCTCGATTCCGCGATTGACCATATGATACACATATCCAACTTCACCATGTAAATCAACCAACAACTCTTTAATCCAACCCGAAGGTCGTTCTTGAGGCGGATGGATTAATCCGAACTCCTCGTTCGCCATGTCAAACCTTATTACCGGTCTTCCGAGGTAGATCGGGTATTCATCGTCATCTTCATCATTATTTAGCCAATGCAAACATCCATTAGCAAACACGCCTTCACCGGCTATGGGATAAGATGGGACTTGGTCTATCTTCCACCTCGAGTCTGTCCCCAAGACATGCACCATGGTGCATAGATCCTGTTTAACTTCTTCTCTTAGCACAACGGACACCATCTTGAAAGTGTCGGTAGACTCGTCAAAACCAAGCCCGAACGACTCCTCGACACGAAGCCGGTACGACTCGTCGTCACAACTAATCCCCCATGTTTGTTGTGGGTGAGTTAATGATATGTTGATGGGTGGCAACTCATAACATTCTCTACTTAGAGGATGGATCACAACCAACATGTTCCCATGAATGCCATCATGGTGACCTTTTGATGAATAAGGCAAACCATTGCAAGAACCAAGAATGATGTCATCAGGGTATCTATAAACAAAGCTTTTACACATTAACCCCATAAGTGGAGGCTTTTTTCTCACTTTTAGGGTACAACTACCTTCATGTTCCAAAAGACTGAGTCTGCATGGTGAGTTGGGATGCTTAGATGGGATCTGGTGGAACATGATGAGCATTGGATCGTCGACTGGCGATCGTTTGGCGTGCATGGTTTTAAGGTGAGAATCGTTGATGTAATGGAGCCATAGCTTGCTTACACACCGGAAACGAGCCAGATATTTCACCGGCATTCTTGATAAGATATCGTACATGATCTCGGAAGGTAACTCGGCCATGATTGTAGATTTGGAGGCGGATTGAAGGCGTGTGATTTAGAATTTAGGGTTTGTTTGATATTGGTGGTATATAGAGTTATGAGTCACATGGTATTAGGATTCATTAAATACGAAAGGGCCGCATGATTTATCGGAACTGCTGTTATTTAACAAAAGATAAATCAAATAGATTGAGGATTGTTGATGTAAATATATGATCTCCTAATCAATTTAAAGATCTCTACTCAGATTAATTAAAAATAAAATCAATTCTATAGTTATGCATAATAGTTCCAATCAAGTTTCTAATACTTAAAAAAGAACGGCAAATTTTATGTACGTCTATACAAGTTTGGAAAATATCATATATAATCAATTAAAGTTAAAAATATCGTATATACCCATATCAATAAAAACAGTTTAAAATTGACCATTTTACCTTTTTTTAAAAAAAATAATTTTATATTTACTCATTTTTAGTTTTAAAATTTCATATTTACCGATTTCTAACTTTAACTTTATTTACCCAAAAACAATAATTTGAAGCCAATGAAAGAGAGTATATCATGGAAACCTAATTAGCCTAATTGACCGGAGGTCTCAATATCTAGATTAAATCAGACAATTAACTCATATATATATATATAAGGGTAGTCACTATAGGGGCTAACTAATATATAAGTTGACATATAAGCTAACATATATGTCTACATATATATCCCCTAAATTGTAAAGGGGGTTTAATTACTTCCTAGTTTATTCTTATATCTATTAGTGACATTGTTGCGAGATTAAGCATAATGTGGTTTATAATTTGTCTTGGTAACATTTTTAAATTGACCATTTTACCTTTATTTAAAAAATTAATTTTATATTTACCCATTTTTAATTTTAAAATTTCAAACCGATTTCTAACTTTAACTTTATTTACCCAGTAAAAATAATTTGAAGCCCATGAAAGAGAGTATATCAAGGAAACCTAATTAGCCTAGTTGACCGGAGGTCTCAATATCTAGATTAAATCGGAAAATCAACTCATATATCTATGGGTAGTCACTATAGGGGCGTAATATATAAGTTGATATATAAGCTAACATATATGTCTACATATCCCCTAAACTGTAAAGGAGGTTTAATTACTTCCTAGTTCATTCCTATATCTATCAGTGACATTATTGTGAGATTAAGCATAATGATTTATAATTTGTCTTGGTAACCTTAATGCTTTTATTGATTTGAGATAAATCACCTATGTGAAAGAGAAGTGGGGTCGCTTCGAATGAAATCGTGGGGTGCGCAATTCTAACCTTAATGCCTTTTTTTGTTTGTTTGTTATACACGGTATTGTACTAACGTGTTTCTCACAAATGATGAGAGTATCGTCATTATCTATTTTATTTTATTATTTTTTTTTAATAAAAAGTGACCTACTTTACTACACATAATAAATATTAAATAGAGTTGTAGTTCCCTAAAGTTTAGTTATGAAATGATTCAGATTTTTGATAAAAACATGTCTTCTATATTGGAATCAAAGCAATAGAAAAAGAAGCATGGTACGAATAACAAATATTCAGAAATATTATGAAGTCATAAACAGATAATTTTCTTGAACCGACATGGAGTTTGTCCTTCAAAGAGAAAAAAATGTACCCAATAATATAAGGATATGAAAACACCCACAATCAATAATCCAACAATTGTGTTTGCATGCATCAATTCACATAGTGAAAGAATAAATCAAGTTTAATTTAGTAGTATAACCATGGAATAAGTAACCCGTTAACTACATTTTGTAGTAGATTCTGGTAATCGATCGACAATTTGGATGTTTATGATGGTTTCTCCATGACAATTTGGATGTTTATGATGGTTTTTTCATAATAAAATATGCAACTTGAAATAATAAATTAATCAAAAAATAAGATTTTGAAGGAAAAAATACAGAAAAAAAGTTTGAAATCCTGTCCGACCACCAAACCAAAAGGTTCAATAAAAACAGTTCAACTACACACAACCGGACCAGTTATATGTCCGGTTCCCAGTCCGACTGGCCGGTCCGGTACAAATCTGAAAAGATTGTGCATAATCGATTGTTAAGTAACAAACAAGTCATCACAACGAGTTTACATGCATTAGACCTAATTTAGAGTTCTTAATTCATATAATGTAATTGCAATAGATACTCAGCAGCAAAAAGAAACATAGGCGTGACAAAATCTGCTAATTAAGTGTAGACCATTCAATGTGTTTACAAATAAAAAAATTGTAGTTTATTCAATCACAAATATAAATTGAAACCAGCACTGGTAAATGTATCAACACACCTATAACAACTATTTGTGGTTGCCTGTTGCATAATATTTATGAAGCAGAAAACCACAAATTGTTGTTTGATAAATATAGACCGGCTAACGTTTTTTCACATCGTTTTTAATCGAATAACAGGTTGAAAACAAACTAGTTTGATACATTCTGGTATCTATTGCAGCCTCTTCTTCCCAACTATTGAAGTTGACTTCATACAAACTGTCACTCTTTAAGTTGTAAACAAACATTTGCTTCCATCTATCTGTCATTAATACGTCCCCGTTTTCGTTCCAAAAACCTAAAACCTTTAGGAAACCATAAGGAAGGGGCGGTTTTGGCTCGAACTTACAGTGCTTAACCCATCCGCTCTGCTTCAACACCCACACCTCAATGCTGCAGTATATTTTATGCACATATCCAACTTCACCATGTAAGTCAACCAATTGCACCTTAGCGCAACTTAAAGGCCTTTTTTGAGGAGGATTGATTAAGCCGAATTCCTCCTTCGTCATGTCAAAGCTTATTACTTTTCTTCCTATGTAAGTCTGATTGTGATGATTTTCTTCAAAACTTAACCAATGCAAACATCCATTAGCAAACACGGCTTCACCGATTATGGGAAAAGATGGGACTTGGTGTATCTTCCGCCACGAGTCTGTGCCCAAGACATGCACCATGGTATATAGACCCTCATTGACCTGATAAAAGTCGGGTGCCCGAACGTGTTCTCTTAGCACAACCGACACCATCTTGAAAGTGTTGGTCGAATCATCGAAACCAAGCCCACATGACTCCTCAACAGAAATCTCATAAGTCTGTTGGGGGTGAGTTAATGATCTGTTGATGGGTGGCAACTCATAACATTCTCTCCTTAGAGGATGAATCACAACCAACGTGTTGCCATCATGGTGATATTTTGATGAATAGAGCAAACCATTGCAATAACCTAGAATTATGTCATCAGGGTGTCTATAACTGCAGCTCTTACACATAAACTCCATAACTGGAGGCTTCTCTCTCACTGTAGAGGAATTTCAAGATAACCGAGGATGATTTGAGAGTCGTACTAGATACTTTTAGACCAAAAACAATTTGGTGGTTCTTCAAATTCTTTGATCGGATAAAACTAAGAATTATGAGACAATATTCAAGTGTATGTTTGAGAGGATTTGATGAACCAAAAAAAACATCGTATGACCAAAACAAGAGTTTATCTGGGAAAAAACCAGATTCCTTTAATTCAATTTCGAATTTTAATTAAAAATCCGCCCAATTTTTGTTGGATATTTTAATGTAATTGAATTAACTTGTTTGATCAATACATATTATTATAAATATCAAATAAGTTAGGAGGTGCGGAGTGCACACTTATTTGAGTTTATCATAATATAACGGGGGTCCGAGGAGCGGCAGCCCCTGGCGGGGTCCAAGGGCAGAGCCCCTGGCTGGGATCGAGCTTATTGCTTTATAAAAAATTGCATTGGAAAATTAATTTTATATAATTTATTATATAAAATTATTGTCAAAATAATGGGGGGATTATTAATTTAATTCGAAATTCGAATTCAAAAATAGATGATTTACAGTTATCTGGTTTTTACAGATTTATTCAATATTGATCATACGTTTGTTTTTTTCTGGTTCATCTCCTTCATCACAAGATTCTGCATATTGTGATTCACGCCTTTCAGAGAGTCAAAGATCAATTCGTTTTCTGCAATTACTACAACAATTTTGACACCAATTTTATATAATAAAATTATTAAAAAATTAATTTCTAATTCAAAATAATTTTCGGGTTCGATCCCAGCCTGGGGCTCTACCCCTTGGACCCCGCTTCCAGGGGCGCTGCCCCCGAATAACTAGTTAATCCAATTACACCAAAATAGTCAACACGTAGTCACTTCTAGGGTACAACTACCTTTATATACCAAAAGACTGAGTTTGCATGGTGAGTTGGGATGATTAGATGGGAGCTGATGGAACATGATGAGCATTGGATCCTCCACTGCTACTTGTTTGGCTTGCATGGTTTCAAAGTAAGAATCGTTGATGTAGTGGAGCCATAACTTGCTTACACACCGGAAACGAGCCAAAGATTTCACCGGCATTCTTGGCAAGATATCGTACCACGGCAACTCGGCCATGACTGTAGATTTGAAGGCTGATTGAAGACGTGGGTTAGAGTTCAGGGTTTGCTTGATTATATATCATAATTAATTACCATTGATATTAGGGTTTTTTTTATACGAAATTAAGTTTAAGGTTGATTTGGGAATCACGCGGCCGCGTGATTTAATCAATGGGAATTGTTTTATAAAGTTTGAATTTAATTAGGAGTAATATATCTATAGATTTGAGTTGGATTAATTGGAGAATTGTTTCTTTATATAATTCTCATCGACAGGTGTATGTATAGTTGTATACCTTATAAGACTGTTCTCTCTTTCTGGAAATTGATCTTCTAATAATATTTAAAGATCTCTCATCAATATTAAATAAAAATAAACATTAATTCTAAATATTTCCCATTAATCATGTTTAACTGTGGCAATGTGTTCAAAGCACATTGATGTGTTCAAAGCACAATAATTCTAAATATTTCCCATTAATCATATAGTCTCTCTCATATTAACCGACTATGTAGGATTTGCTTAAAGTGTCATACACAACTACCCTTTTGGGAGTTATTATTCTCGGTGATGAGCATCTTAAACAAAACATGAATAGCTCTAATTGTATTTATAATATTTGAGTTATCAAACCAATCAATAATGTTTGTTTTATTCAAAAGGAGTTCATCACTTTCAGGGGCGGAGGTTTGTGAGGGCCCGCCCCCCAATTTTTCGCTCACTAGTGTTAATTTATACGTATTATGACGAAAATTTTATAGTTCCGACCCCCCTGATAGGGGAAAAAAATCTCCCCTGCATTTTTTTTCAAGCTTCTCCACTGATCACTTTGTTTTGTGTTATACTTGTAAAATTTTTCGAGGATGTGAGATGTGACATATCATGTAACTTTGCCTACTAAGGCACGTTTAACTATGAAGCTCTCATATCATCTACAATCAATACGCTCGTATCGCGTTAGTGGTATTTAAGGTCATACATTCATTCTTTCCGTAGTGGTAGAGGAAATCCCCTTGAAACACAAAGATTTGAGTAGGTTATGGGTTCAAATCTCGCTCCCACATAAATAAAGAATTTTGGATTTAAAAAAATTGTATCTCTCATGTGAGTGGCAAATGTGAGATTTGTTTACCATGACAAATACTTATTCTTGTTCTTATTTGGAATGACTTTAAATAAATAACTATATAAATGCATTATTGATTTCAAATCTCCTAAAACAAATGGTGTGAATACATATCATCTGTTAGGATACTTGAATCTTGCCTATGCGACTAGGGGCGTAAATGAGCTGAGCAGACTTGTTTAACATACAGAGAGATCGAGTTTAAGCTCGGTTCATTTCAAGTTGTATTTCTAAAACTCAAGCTAGTCTCGTGAGTAGTTTTTTCAAACTCGAGCACGCGGCTCGTATATTATTTATAAAATAACTAGGTTAGAAACCAGTGTATTACACATGTTAAAAAATGAAATACTAAATGGTTAGTAATGCAAATTTATAAATTATAAAATAATATTTTAATATAAGATATGATCGTCAAAATCATTACCTTATTTTAAATAAATTATAATTTACATTATTTAAGTTGTTAACTAAACGATTAATTAGGTATAGAAGATATATTTAAATATAAGTCGATAAAAGAATTTTGTTCAAACAAAATTATGACACGTTGTGTAACCAGTTGCTTATTTATTAGGACATATTTATGTCTGTGTATATATATAGTTATTTATATATATATATATATATATATATTTATTATAATTATAACTTTTATATGTAACATAATATATACATATATTATTTAGTAGTTTTTTATTATAAATTTATAAATATTATTTAGTAGGTTAGAATCATGTGTATTAACGAGTTAAACAAATTTAATGTTATACACTTAGTAAAAAAAGTTATGCCTTTAAAAACACGTGTATTGCACCTGTTGAATAAACTCATGTATTACATGTGTTGAATAAAATATAATGTAATATGTTAGTACATACTCTTGTCAAAATATGTTTTTAAAAATATACTTTGACATGACGATTACAAATTATGTTAAGTTAATTTTGAAAATATTTTTTTCAAATGAGTATTAATTTATTTATGTAATTTTTTTTAACATCAATTTGGATCACTGACGGACCACTTGTCCACCCGATCATCTCCACCACCCTCAGGAGAAAACCCATCATATGTGAGAAAACCCCTTGGCTTAACCTGGACCCATTTTTTTTGTCACATGTGGGTATTGAACCCAAGACCTTTTTATTTTAGTAAAGTGTTGGGTATACACTCTTGTCACTAGGTTAAGCTAGTGGTTGTAATTTATTTATATAATTGATAAATGTTAATTCATAATAAATTTATTTGATTAATTATATAATAACTATTCATAATTAAATAATAAGTATCCATAATTAGATTGATATTAAATATTAAAAAATATATTCTCTTAATATCATTATTTAATAAGAGAGAGATGTGAAAAAAAGATGCTAAAGATGTAACATAAAGTAACACGTGTCTACTTGTGATTTTTATTTATTAGTATAAAGACTATAATATAAATATATATATTTAAAATATCAAATAAAAGTTACATAAATAACAAGCTCATTTAGGCTCAAAAACCAGCTCGAGCTTATTTAGCTCACGAGCCACCTTTACTTCTTTATACGTGACGTGACATACCATTTACCCATTTACCTTTTTATCATCGCTATTTCCTTGACGATTTTTATAAATTATTATTTTGGAAAAAAAGGGATAAACAAAATCGAGGCGAAAACGAAAGAAACGGTCAAATTGTTAGAGTTGATGGAGACGGTTGCTGGTTGACCGATCTCTGATCTTCAAGTTCAGGGATCTTTTCTCTTCATCCGCCACACTCATAAACATCTATCTTCATGTATCTTATTATTCTTCCGAATTAGTTTTAAACGATCTCCCCATCGATGATCATCTAACATTGCACTTGTTTGCCAATTAGTTCGTTTTATTTCACTGAAAATTAGGGTTTATACCTGTCGTCAACCCTAGATACTGTCTGACGTCTGTTCCCTCAATTAGTACGCTTTGGAATTCGGTTTTTCCCCCCCAAAATTAGCGTCCGCTTGAAACGAGACAATCTTTGTTGTTCGTGAGGGAATGAGATCGAAATTGTTCTCAGTTTAACCGAAATTCATGATCCGGTTGCTAATTTATATGATCCTATTCAATTTTAGTACATTTACTTCATGACATATAACATATGATTATCATTATTATTGTTGATTTGTTTATCGTTATAATCACGTCAAGGAGCACTTGTAAATTTTTGGTGATGTCTTTTGAGGGAGATCACAAGCAATAGATATGTGGAAGGAATGGTACAGTCAATTTACAATGAGTCAGTTCTATAGTTCGGGGGGGGGGGGGGGGAACCTTTTCTCCATCAGTCACCAATAAAGGTTGTTACTGTAAGGCTCTAAGCATGCTCTTTCGCATTTGCTTCAACTGTTTTCTTCTTAAACTGGGTTGTTACAACTTACAAGTTAGTCCAGTTCCCAGTTTTTTCTGTTTAATATGTGATATGTACTTGTGTATTTGTTACAGTAAAAGAAAAGTGGCTTTCTGTAAACTTCATTGCTCGTGGTTCAGTGATTATGTAGATTCAGTTGAAATGTTTATCCATGTGTGAATAAAGTAGATACAATTTTTCAGGCTTTGAGATGATTGTGACTGAATTTAGCTGTTGTTTAAATTAGGGTCTAAACGGAGCCAAATTAAGGTCACACTTAAGGCATGTGCTGCATTTGTTATGTAAATCAAAGTCTTCCAAGTCTCTATGTGTCCATCGGCTAAGAATTAACATTCAACATTTATCAAGTATTATATTTTTAGTGGTTGCAGTTCTATTGCCATTGACGACTTAGCTTCTGAGCTTCTTTCGGGTTCTTCTCTTCTGTACATTGTGCAGATAAACAAAATGATTAAACCAGAAAAGTGGCAATCGACTTTTGATGGTGATGGAAAGGTTTTCGGTTTTCAGAAAGCACTGAAATTGATCATGTTAGGGATAAGGTTTTTTGGTTTGCAGGTATGAGTGATTTGTTATCTCCTTTATTGTGCTCTATGAGGATAATGCTGTTCTGTCATGCATAAACTTCAGGTTTTTTTAGTGTTCAACTGGAATTGGTTCCAGTTGGAAGCATTTTAAGTTTCGGACCTGAATGTCAAAAACATAAATGTCACATGTTTCAAATTGCGTGTGTATAGAGCAATTTGCAAAGTAGGTGCTGTCCTCATGATCACTAAACATGACCATCAAGCCCTTGCGGGTCAGTAGTGTTGAAATATTTGTTATAAAATACATCATTTACATTAAAGGGTTTATTACAACAAAATGTAACCTACTTTAATCTTTTTGTCATTGACCCATTGTATGCAAGAAAAAAATGATTTTTTCCATCCTATGTGTTGTTTATTAATATTGTATTCTTAGGGTTTATTTGTATTCAACCCACATGCCCAAGTTAGGTTTATCTAGGGTTTCTGGTTTCTTTCCCGTATATATTGATGTAGCTCTTTATGTAGCTTTCCATGGTCTTTAACATATTATTTGGATTAGCATATAGCCTGCTGTAAAAATCATATAATCTACTAGAGCTGGTAAGTTTTTGTGTTCAGTAACCGTGACTACCAAAAACATGCTTGGAACTTTTACATAACTGTGTTTCTCTAGTTTGTCGTAGTGTTCAATGGCGCTCATGTTTGGGTATTTGATGTAGAGTGGCAAAATGGGCCTGATTGGGCGGGTTGGGTAGTAGTTTATAAATGCGAGTCGGAATGGGTTGGCTGAACCTCCAACATTTTTAATTTATTTTATAAATACATAATGTGATTACAAAAACGATATTACTTCAAAAATAATTTAACTTTTCTTTAATATGGGATTTAGGAGCGTTTTATGCATTTGAATACATTTCAGACTTTCATCATGTTTGACCCGTTTTTATTCTGTTTTGTTTGATCTTTCAGGATTGTGAATTGGAGCTTGAAAATGCCATCTTGACATAAGCTGATAATGGTTACATCTTGCAGGTTAGGAGAATACAATCTCATTACTTATGCCACGTGGCACGTACTCTGTTCAACATTTTTTTGCTTTATTCTTTTTTAATTTTAAGCGGATGGGGGTGGGCTGGAAACTTAAATTTTGAAGAAATATACAACTTGTAAACTTATAATTAAAGAACTCATTTCAATACTTATATTTCAGCAGACATGTAGATTTTGATTTCTTTAATGAAACACAATCCAACTATTTATTAATAACAAAATAACCACATTCAATCTACTTGTTGACTGTGCGACAATTGAGTCGAATCTGACCATTGGTTCCAGTCAAAACCTTTAGCCCACCCATCCTACTCATTGAAAAAGCGAACTCCCCCTTAAAATCTTCAACCGATGAAGCATATTCATCGGTTAAATCATAGGTGTCACCACCATAGCGAAGCTGTTGGTCAACTCCTAAAACAGCTTTATTGGTCAACACTCTTGAGTAATAGGAGTTGGTGAAGCGGTGGGTCGGGTTACTCGGGTTTAAGTTTATGAGCGGGTTGGGCTGACCCAGCTTCAGTTTTGGAGGGCATTCCTTCCTCAGGTAACTCAATGTAGATTCTTCCATTGTGGGGTCTGGTTTTCCAGTATTGTTGAAATTGTACAGGCGGTCAAGAATGTTACTGCATCGAACTCTGCCCATCATATGTGCTCCTGAAAGTTTTAAAATTAAAAAAAAAACTATAAAAAAGGTGACTAAAGAGCGCGTTCCTGAAAGTATTAAGAGTTTGGTCTATCATGAAAAATATGGATTTGCAAGATTATAGAAACAATACTGTTATAATAATAATAATCTAAATCTTTGAATAAAACGATTTAGAAGGTTGTATTTTATAAAAATATTTTTTTTTGAATATGATCTATTATGGGTATGAGATAAAACACAACCCGAAACAAGTCATTCATAAGTCATGGATGGCTTACCAAGGAGTGTAGCCATGTCTTGCACATCTAAACCTTTGGATTGGAAGTATGCCAAAGTCGATTCCCAAGACATGGAAGGCGATGGGAAATCGACCCATTCTGCTTTTGATTCAAGTCCGTCTCTTCTTCCCAAGAAAACCGGATAAGACGGTCCACCCGACTGTTCAAATTTAACATAAAGTTGACTTTTGATGTTGGTCAAACACTAATTCCAAATCTTGATTTTGTATCATCTATACTATATATAATAAATAAAGATTTTTCCATTCCACGTGTCGCCTCCACATTTATTCTCATCTTTTTTTTTCCCGGTTCTCTCTCTTATTAAATGCACATTTATCTTTTAACAATAATATATATTCAAAGAAAATATTAATTATATTAATAAAACATATTTATTTTAAATTATCCCTTATGAAACTTAATTATATAACTTTTATTTTCAATAAAATAATAAATGAAAATCAAATTACATTAAATAGTACTTAATTTATTTTCGAAACTCAATTATATTAGTTTTTACATATTTTGAGTTTTGTTTTTTATCCTTACTATATGATATATTTTTACACCTATAAAATATACACATAAAGATTTAAAAATTTTATTTATTGATATTTTTCACCCGTGTGTATTCACGGGATCTAAACTAGTGTTTAATATAAGAAAGTTTCACTTACGAGATAAACGGCATCTCTGGCTGCAAGGTTGAGAATGTCAGCACACGAAACGGCTCCTGGACACCGTGCTTCCAAGACTCGCTTGATATTGTCAATAAGCACGAATGCAGCTAGTCCTCGGGCTTTTGGTGACGTTTTTTCTGTATTTGATCCGTCTAGAAGAATCGATGCATCACATCCCTGTTATTTTAAGTTCATGTTAGCTTCAGTTAAAAACCCTAAAAAGTGTTTGGTTATATGTAATACATACATACATACATACAGGTATGTATTTGAATGTGAAAGATGAAAAGGACATACATTAACCATGCAGTCTGCATATAGCAACTTGATGAGCTTTGGAGCAACCGTCGAGTCATTAGCCCATACGAGCTGCACTTGATGCCGAACAAACGGCTCCACGTTAGCACATGTATTGTGCACCTTATAGAAATGCCGGATTAATGGTGCAGCCTCAGGCGGCATCCCTACTGCCGCCTGAGTGTCGCCAACCATCACTCCTAAGGCGACCAATGCAAGAATGGAAAACCATTGTTCTCTCGTCATCTTTATAATAAAAAGCTGTGTCAGTTGTATAGATTGATATGCATGGCTCATTGGTAACATATATATATAATGCATAAAATACAAATAAGTTATTAGTTATTTACGTATTAATTGATGTACAACTATTATGCTTAACATGTACTCTACTTCACCGACGGTGTCATGTTGGTAAATTTATATATAAACCTAAATGAGTTTCTAAGTTATCTCTATATCACGTTTCACAATTCACACTACAATCTTACCAAAAAAGAAGTTAATGTTACACGCACTTCAAGGTAAATTACATAAAATCGATTATTGTATTTTGAAAATTTAATTTTTCCAGTTACATATATGTTTAAAAAGTAAAATATATCTTAAAAACAAATAATCAACTATCTATTTCTGATAAATTTACATTTTTACATATTTTAAAGTAATATAGTGACAATTTATATAATTATCTTTGTGTTTTGGTCAAAAGGTACTCATCATCTATCAACAAGATGGTTTAGCCGAGGCTTGCCTTTTTCTTTACAACGAGGTCTCTTCAACTAAAGATATACATCACACACCTGGTTAACAATAAGCTAAGTGAAAAGATAAGGTTTTATACCAAAAAGCATAAGAAAATATGCAAAGTTTTAAGGTATACATTGTTAAAGGGCACCGGCCGTCCCCAAAGTAGAGGTGCATAAAAAATCCGGTTTGAAAACCAACCCGAAATGATTGTTAAACCGCTTTGTAAACATATAGACTGAAATTGAAACCAGTTGAACCTGAACCGAACCGGGCAAAACCCCCCTAACAACTGGTTTCAGATGGGTCAAACCCGGTCAAAGCCCCATTTGTGTTTGACTTTATTGACCAAACTGGTTCGGTTTGAAAACAGGATTTGTGCACCTCTACCCCAAACTGTGGCTCTATCGTGCTCCTTTTGTCATGGGCACGATTGGCAGTCCTTAAATACGTTGCATGGTCATATGTCCTAAGTTTAAATCCATTTTTATTTGTAACAACTCAGTTGTCATTCCTAGGTGGTAATACTAGTTACTTGATAGAGGTAAAGTTTATTTTCATCTCATCCCCCTAAAGCCCTACGTGTATGAGTGGGATATCATTGGTACGTTTGTGTGTTCTCTCAAGTTTATGGGCAACTTGTTTGTGGCAAGTATTATTAGAGTTCAACCATATTGCCATTCAAAAAAAAAAATAGTTCAACCATATTAATACCCAATATTTTATATAAATTGGGGAAGTTACAATAACCTATAATATATTTTCATTTTATTTATGTTTTTTTAATTTTCTCATAGACTTCAATATTTAGAAAAATACATTATACTATTGGTTAATTACATTACTTTCTTAAAAACATACCAAGTTAACATAGAAATCAAGAAACTTCTAAACATTTTTATTAATAAAAAGAGATAATATTCAATAAAAAATGAATGTATCTTAGAGATTAATGGTTAGACCAGTCAATTAATTAACGTGTAATATTGTGCATTAAACATTCTAAGTTTAAGCGTTGATGATAAGCTACACGCAAGCAAACGCAATCTAAGTTTAAGCGTTGATGATAAGCTACACGCAAGCAAAAAAGTCTCTTACTCCCAAGCCTCTTTAATAGTTTAATTGGTTGCAAATTAATTGGCAAAGTCCACTTGTCATTAACTATAAATAGTTAAAAGTCCACGCTAGCTCTAGTTGAAATTAATAAACATGATCAAATGTTTATTTATTTAATAGGAGGCTTGAATGGATTACAAGTTGCTAATAGTTTTTAAAAACCCACGAATTGTATTGAGTTTACGATAATTATACCCGGTCATTTTGTTATTTTATGTTTGGTTAACTAAATCCGAAAAAAAAAACGTTTTCGGTTTTAGTTTCACGATTTTGAAGTCACATGTTTAATAACATAATCAAAGTTTGTAAGAGTCAAAAGAAGATATAGATACATGTGTGTAGAGGACGGATCAAATACAAAACTTATTATTTAAAAAAATATGTAAGTAATGATCTGATTATTATCAAATTAATTCAATGATTAAGATTGACAGAGTTTCCTAGTTAATTTGAGTTATTAATTGTTGGGCTAATTGTGGTAAGAGGTAAAAGAGGGAATCCGTCTTTGAGTATAAATCCAGTTTCATTACTAGCTTAGAACCAGTGTAATACATACGGGGTGAAAAATATCAATACATAAACTTCTTATATCTTTATGTATATATATTTTACAAGTGTAAAAATATATCACATATACTAAGGGTAGAAAACAAAATTCAAAATATGTAAAGACTAATATATAATTTGAGTTCGAAAATACGTTAATTACTATAAAATATAATTTGACTTTCATTACTATTTGCTTGAAAATAAATGTGTTTTATCAGTATAGTTAGTATTTTCTTTAAAATATATTACTATTAAAAGATAGATGTATATTTAATATGAGAGAGACATGAAAAAAATGATGAAAATGAATATGAAGGCGACACGTGGAATGAAAAAACTTTTATTTGTTATACAATATAGATTAAAAAAAACTATAAACCAATAATTTTTTTAAATTAACATAACTTTGATACATTGAGATAGTGCGTTTAACCAATTTACATGGTTAGGGCTATTCACAAGCCGAACCGAGTCGAACCATGCCGGCTCGAACTCGATGTGTTTACAAACTGAGCCAAGCCGGCTCGTTTACAACTGAGCTTTTTAATAATGAGCTATTTTCTAATTCAATATGGTTATTATTTGGTGGCTCGATTCCACCAATTGATTTTTTTTTAAAAGGCATTCTACAATACTATAAAAAAAATTGAACCTTTATAACTTGTAAATCTCTACAAAATAAGCTCGATCAACATTTCAATATTAAAACAAATTACACTGTCGAATATATAACATAACTAAAGTGAGATTAAAAAAAAATTCATCATAATACAAAATATATAAACTGCCAAGGTTCAATAAATTACCTGAGAAGTCGAATATCAAGTCACCAAATCAGTGGAATAATGAAAAAGGAAGTTAGATCACCTGGCACACGTGTCCTAAATTTTATTAAAAATATGGCTTTGTACGGAACCGCCCTCAGTGCGTGTATATGATACAATAACGATCTAACCGGTTTGTTTAAAGAACCGCATTAATGCATTATGTATCATAATTAAAGCAATACGTAGAAGTATTTGCACAATTTCTCTACTTCATAATCGGTCAAAGGCAGAACCACTGTTCAATGGTTATTGATAAATCATAAGGGGGAATGGAAACCACTGTTCAATTTTAGGTGCATTTGTTAGCATCTTTGATTCTTTGTTTCCATCCTCAACATCAACCAAACATGAGGATGGGTTCCATTTCCATTTCCCAGATTTTATACTGTGTACCAAACACACCCTAATGGTGAACCATTTATATTGGACAAAAAGAATAAAACAGATAAAGATCATCATTATAACTGAACATATAATAAGCTAACTAACAAGAATTTGAACCTCTAGGATCTAGTATTCAAGATTGTCTCTTAAAAGATGAGACATTTGTGCTAACTCATTTGTCAACAGAAGAAAGTTAACACTTAACACTTCAAATAATTGAATAATGTAACATCTTCTTACCAATAATCTCCACATGAACATTGACCTTCTTTAAAATGATGAAATCTGCTAGCATCGCGTACAATAATCTCCCGCTTTTTTATCTTGGATATATACTTAATCGCCACATGGCAATCATTACACACCCGTAAATTCTTCATAACCCTAATCGGAACACAATCAGGGGTGTTCATCAAAGCAAAAGCAATAGCCAGCTTCTCACTATGTTGTCCCAAATCATCTTCCTTTTCCTCAAGATCCATATCATGCAGAATGGATCCATAATCAGGCTTATAACCCAACAATTTCATCTTGCCCGTCAAGTCTTTTAAATAAAGTTTGATTTTTTCTGAATCTGGATGTGATCTATCACTCATACAAAACTGATGAACCTGATTCTTCATCTCAAACCAGCTTACACCTGGCTCCTTTTTCACTCTCCTATCTCTCATTGCCTTCCTGAAATCTGACACGCCGTGCCATTGCTTAGCAGAAGCTTGTATGTTTGATAATAACACATATGATGCCGAGTCATGTGGGTCCACCCCTATGACTTCTTCAGCGATTCTTTTTGCCATGTCAGCATTTTTGTATATTCTGCAAGCAGATAATAAAGTTTTCCATATAATAGAATCTGGCTTCACGTTCACGGGCATAGATCTAATAACATTTTCTGCCTCCTCTAAACGACCTGAACGCCCAATTAGATCAACCACACAAGTGTAATGTTCTAACTGAGGAGCTAATTTATATTTTTCTGTCATTAAATCAAATATCTTGATTCCCTGATCTTTTAACCCGCAATGGCTGCAAGCATAGAGTAAACTCAAGAAAGTAACATCATTTGGTTCTAACACTTCTTTTTCCATTTGATAAAATAACCCGACTGCCTCAATTCCCATACCGTGAAACCCATAAGCTGCAATCATTGAACTCCAGAGGACAACGTCTTGAATTTTAGTTTCTGAAAACGCTTTTAAAGAATCTTTAAAGCACCCGCATCTTGAATACATGCTAATTAAGGAACTAAGGACAGATACAGATGAAGCAGCACCCGATTTTATTGCTTCTGCATGAATCTGTTGGCCTTGACCGAGTGTTGCCAGCTGTGAACACGAGCTGAGAACGGTTACAAACGTGATTTTATCAGGTTTAAATCCTGATATTTTCATTATGTGATATTGATGTAAAGCTTCCTCGTTACATCCACTTTGAGCTCTACCTGTGATCAGTGTGTTATAAACTGCAACACTATGAACAGGCATGGATTTGATCACATTTTCTCCTTCTGCTAAACTTCCAGATTTGATGTACATGTGCGCGAGTGAACTCCCGACAACCATGTTGACTTCCAACCCGGCTTTAACTGCATACGCGTGAATCTGGCAGCCTGCATTTAGACTTTTTAAACCAGCACAACCTCGAAGAGCACTGTCAAGAACAAATCATATAAGAAACACATAAACCAGCTTCAAAATTTCCCAAACAGCCAAGAAAAATGCATCTCACCTGCCCAGAGTAAACTCATCCGGGTAAAAACCCAAAACGCGCATTTCAGTTAAAAGCCTCAAAGCCTCCTCATTAAACTCAAAATCAGTCAAACCCGCAACCATGGCATTCCATGTCGCGAGATTTCTCTCAGGCATTTCATCGAACACTTTGCGTGCTTTATCCAATTCGCCACTTTGCACAAACCCTCCAATCAATATGTTACAAGACATGATGTTTTTCTTGGGCATTACATCGAACAACGAGACTGCAGTCTTCGATTGACCAAACTTCACGTATGCATTGAGGAGGTGGTTGGTGACAAACCTGGTGGAAGAACACCCAGATGTGATTATCAAAGAATGGAGCTGTTGAACAAGTGACAATGAGTGGACTTGTATACATGATTTGAGGAGGTGAGAGTAGAGAGATGGGTCCAAATATACGTCTGCATTGAAGGTCCTGAATGCTTCAGTGATGTGGCCATTTGAACAGAGATGTAGAAATTTATCTGGTGGTGGCTTTGATGAAGGATATCCAATGGCTCTAGTGGTGGTAGAATAAAAGCGGTACATGTAGATTAAACTGTAATTGACGAGCTACTAATGGAGATGCTGCTTTGCTATGATTGAATGTGAAGAAGATGAATGGGGGAGTGCACTGCTGTAGAGGGAAACCAGAGAAATGGAGGGAATGATCCAACTGAGTAAATCTGGGTTTTAGGATTGAGTTTGGAGATGAATACCAAAAAAAACTCATTTTTTTAAAAATCTTTCATATATTTTCATACCTCTCTCTGTTCAATTAAATAATATTTTTAATCATTGGCTCATAAAATATAAAATAATAGATACGAGGATGAATGACGAGTCCTTAAATATAAGAGGACTACTTTACTTTCCTCTAAAAATATAGAGATGAGTATGAGGATAGAGAATGGGTTGGAGTGACTTCTTAAATGATTTTATTAAAAGATGAGTATGGGATTGGTGATGAGGATTGGGCTGGAAGTAGGGATGTAAACGAGCTGACCTGAGTTCAAGCTCGACTAGGCTCGATTCGAACTCTATTTCTAAATCCCAAGCTCGGATCGCGAGTAGTTTTTTAAATCTCGAGTTTGACTCTTATATTATTTATTAATTTATATATATATTTATATATGTTTTATTATAATTTTTATATATAACATAATATATATTATTTAGTTATTTTTATTATAACTTTATATATATAATTATTATTTGATAAATATATTCAATATATTAATTAAAAAATTGTAAAAACTACAGACTTGTTTAAGCTCGCGAGTTGACTCGAACTTGATAAGGGAAGCTCGGGCTCGTTTAAAATATTTAAACTATCTATCAAGTATTGAAGGGTCTCTTATACGTAAACCACCCCCATCATGTCTATACGACTTACATACGTGATATATTGGTTGTACTCGTATAGCCCAAAAGTTAAACCGACAAACATCTAGACATGTCATAACAATAACATCAATACCGTCTAATATAACTGTATTGTGTTAAAAAAAAAGAGAAGCACGAGACGTCCGTATTATGTCAAAAAAATCACACCACGATATTTTGTCCTGCGTTATGCAAAAAGACACTATAAAGCCGTATTATATACAAAGAAATTTTGTACGATTCTCTTTTAACCATTTAATCTTGTAAGCTGCTGTTAATTATCATCCAGCTGAAACCCTAATCCCTGTAGATGCTGACGAACATGGGTTCTTCTCCGATGAGAATTCAATTTCTACAAAGGGCTTTTGGATGTGATAAACTCCAATTGAGATATTCAACAACAATAACATGTGGATTAAGAAAACCCTTGAGAACGAGACGACAGAGCGATGGGGTTTTGTCAACAGAAGCAATCCAAGCAGTTCAATCCCTCAAATTAGCTGCCAGAAATCCATCCAAACTACACCAAGTATTCAATTCCAAGCTCAATCGTCTTCTAAAAGATGATTTGTTGGATGCATTCACTGAGTTGCAGAGGCAACAACATCTGGACCTTGCTCTCAAGGTACGACGCTTTCATTTCTGTCCCCAAACAGATCGAATTTCAAAATACATCATGCAAAATTCTGTTTTTTAGACTGTGTGTTATATGATTTTATGTAGTTATCAAATAGAGAATCAATAGGAATTAACTGTATGATTTTTAAATTTTTTATTTTATTTATTTTTTTGTTACAATGGCTGCACAAATTAACAATCAATTTGATATCCAGATGTATGCAAAAGGCATTAAGACACAGGATGATAACAGCCTTTTTCATATTTCATTGATTAAGAACTTAAGATAATCTTTGTTGCAGTATCTTGAGGGAGTAGGGTATCTTTTTCACAGGCATGGATGCATATTTATGTTGAAGATTGATACGCATGCATTGATTTTTTTATCAAAGAAACTTACATTCATATTATGTCTTTTTAACTTGCTCAATAATGGTATACATGTATGCGCATTGAAGTCGTTCTTGATCTCCAAAAAAGATGAAGCTAGAGCTTGACAAGTTGACTGTTGACATTAGTGGTCGGAATAATTGCAAGATATAGACATTTTAATCATTCAACATGTAGTCTGATTGGTCTCTCCAAATCCAAATTGTACATCTATTTCAAGAGGAGTAGTGGATGTAGCAATTTCAACCTGTTTATTTATGAATGGTTTGATTTGGACATAGTTTAAAAAAACGGTTGAGGCGTGCGCCTCGCGGCGAGGCGGTAAGAAAACGAGTATGAGGCGACGCCTCAGGGGACATTTTTGTACGTAAGCCTCAAAGGGTCGAGGTGTTCAAAAAACGTTAAAGGGGTACACCTCG
Source organism: Smallanthus sonchifolius (assembly GCA_023525975.1). Taxonomy (NCBI): domain Eukaryota; kingdom Viridiplantae; phylum Streptophyta; class Magnoliopsida; order Asterales; family Asteraceae; genus Smallanthus; species Smallanthus sonchifolius. Next base: position 3,925,058 of record CM042042.1, read on the forward strand.
AGGGTCGCCTCTTGCTGTTTTAGGGTGTAGATGATGAAATTAGTTAGAAAGGTTCTATATATATAAGATATATAATTTTTATATGTTGCATTAGACTTTCTATGATGAAATTAGTAAGGAAAGTTCTATATTTATAAGATGTATATTTTTTATATTTATTTTTTAATTCCGCCTCGGTTCGCCTCGAGGAGCGATTCCGTTCTTTTAAACCTTGGATTTGGATTGTGCTTCTGGTCAAAGTGTGTTTTAATGCATACGACCTTCTAAACTCCTTTTCATCTAAAGATTTAGACTATTATTGTAATAATATTGTTTTTCAATTTATAATTAATGCATCAAATATTCAATTCTTCTTTTCAGAGTATTGTTGAGAGTTTGGAAAAGTATAATTTGGTGTAAAAAGTAAAAAGACGTAAAAACCTTTACTTTTTTCGCGTGTGTATGGCACAAGTTGATCTAAAATTAAGTTTACGTAATATATGATTTCAAGGTTGCATCTTATCTGAAACGCACTCAGGTGTCAGGTGTTTGAATTTATCAGAAATGAAGCATGGTACGAACCAGATCACTCTCTATACGGCGACTTGATGTTGATGTTTGGAAAAAAGAAACATATAGATAAAGTCGAAAAGCTTTTCTCTGAGCTAATAGAAGAAGGCTTAAAACCAGACACTCGGGCCTATACAGAGCTAATTGGAGCATATCTTAAAGTGGACATGATAGAGAAGGCAATGGAAACATATGAATTAATGAAAGCGTCAGGTTGCATTCCAGACGAGTTGACCTTAACAATTATGATAAGAAATCTTGAAAACGCTGGGAGAGATGATCTTGCTGCTATTGTAAAGAACGATTGTGCTGAATATTTGGATTCTCCAAAGAAATTCCTCAAAGAAGTTGGGAGGAAATATGTAAGTAGGATGTATTTTTGCATAAAATTGGCAAACGCTTTGACTTATGTGGTAAAAATGAATTACCTTTCCTTGAAGGTTTATAGGGGACAAAATGGGTAGGTTGTGTAACGGGTCAAAATGGGTTCGGGTTGAAAGTTGAAACGGGTTATGTAAGTAGGATGTATTTTTGCATAAAATTGGCAAACACTTTGACCTCTGTGGTAAAATGATATACCTTTTATCAAAGGTTTATAGGGGACAAAATGTGTAGGTTGTGTAACGGGTCAAAATGGGTTCGGTTGAAAGTTGAAACGGGTTGTTTTTATTGCATGCCATAAAGAATCGGGTCAGGTTGACCCAAAAATAACTTTCATCTCACGCGTTCTCTTTTGTGGTTTAAGTTGTTGAATTAAGTGGATTTCTTCAAGTTGGAAATAGTTGATTAATTTTATCGTTTTCCTTGCAGCCGAAGAGATTGAGACTGAACTTGGTTTAAAGAATAATAGCAGCGGCAGCATGTAATCTTGGATCTATGTCTACATCTCTTTGTTGCATGTTATCAGATGCTATTATTAAAAGATCGGTTGCTGCAGGCGTGCTCAATGTTATGGGACTGCAATAACAATCATCTTGACTAGATCTATGCTTTAAATCCCATGGCTGAGTGCAAATTCATGTATGATAATTGATAGCATCTGCATTTGAAAATATGTGATTTGTCCTTAAACAATTACTATACCTGGCAAAACAAACCTACAAATCTAATTTTGGGTCATTATGGGTGATTTATTTTTATTTTTTATTTTTAACACAATGGATTATTTAGATCATTAGATGGTCTGAAAGGGAATAAAAGGAGGGTCAGAATGGGCGGCAACAGTATTTCTTCTTCATCGCCGCCAGTAGGTTGCCATTCCAGTCGTTTCGTTTCTTTTTATTTTTTCATTGTTACTTCTTCACCAACACCGCTTGTTTTTTCGCTTCATTTTTATCACTCAAGGGATGTAATTTCAGAATCCATGGTATGTTGATGACCTACTCATAGGTATAAATAGAACTGTTGAAAAAAATGGCACCTAGAGCAATTTTGCTAATGCAAACAGTAAGATTGCTACTTTGTGATCCAGCACAAAGTGTAGGGTAAGACTGCTTATATCAGATAGCTTTATGATCCGACACCTCCGCGGACTCTGCGCAAATACGGAAATAAAGTCAAACATCGGGTACGCCACACATCAAAACACATGTCATGAATTTTGTCACCCGTGAATGTACATCTACTTGAAAAGAAAAGGCTTTATCAAACACGTTGGTACCGTTAGACTAAATACCCTTTAATAGATTTTTTATTTAATTAATAAAGTAGTGATACATTACTAAGTAAGTTTAAAAAGTAACGTACGTGAATAGTAACTTAATATTATTTTATTTATTTCTTTTTCAACCCTCATAATATAAATAATATACACTTTTAACCGTCTACTTTGCTAATAACTTCGTTTTTCTATTATAACTTTCGTTGTTTACTTTTTTTAATTAAAAACGGAAAGCGCAACTTCCTTTAGTTTTATTTTATCAACGTTCCGATTTAAATTTTATTAAAAACGGAGTTTTATTCAAAAGTGAGTATTTTTTCCGTACGCTATAGCGAATGTACGTAAGTTTTAGCGCCGCAAACGAGCCGAACCAAATTCGACAATGTCTCTGCCGTGTTGCGAGGGGAATCGTTTTAATCCCTCGTAGTATATATAATATACGCTTTTAACCTGTTTCGTTTTCCTATGCTAATTTTCGTTAGTTTATTTTTTTAAAACGGAATGCGCGTTTTCTTTGTTTTTTTTTGCCAACGTTGAGGTATAACTTTTTTCTAAGAACGGAGTTATGTTAAAATTTGAGGGGTTTTTTCGTGCACTATAGCGAGTCCGCAATTCGACATAAGTTTTATCCATCCAAATAAGCCGACCTCGATAAGAATCAGACTCCCGCAGCGAAACGCGGGTGAAAAAAAATTTAGTTATTATAATAATACTAAAGTACTAAAAATAACTAATGACGATGTGTAAAATTTTGGAAGTTTAATATTCAAAATTATTATTTTTAAATATTCACATTTTTAGTCAAATCATTCTTTGATGCAAATTTATTGATCATAGTTAATATGTTCAATTCCTAGTGGTTGATTCCATTCATCCACAATTTTTTTTACACGTATTCATCGTCTACGTCTACAATTTTACAACCTTACAAACATAAGGGCCCATACAATTAAATACAATAATCAATATGATATCCTCATGTTTTTTTTGTGTTAGTAATTTTTTTTTCTTTTGAAAAGAGGAAGAATTATATATAAAAGACGAATACAACTCATAAAAGAATGTGGCGAATTAATCGAGAAAAATTACATATACAAAAGCAGGAATGACTAGATCTAACATTTGCACCATCGAGTCTAGTCTAATGAACTGATATTAGAACGGTTATTGATTCAAAGGAAGCTAGTGCTCTTTAAATTTTCACATAACCTTTCGATAGACAGCCTTTTGTTTACAAACACAACTCCGTTCCTCATTTTCCAAATGCCCCCAAAGAGCCGTGTAGACGACGGCTTGTATTGCTCCACTTCTTTTGGATTGAGTTGGAGAGTCCTTAAGCAAATCCAGGATATATATTTGACCAAAAAAACGAAAATGGGCGGCATGTACCTTGATTGACACCTCGTATTTTCCTGTAATATTGTTTTCCTTTTTTGCATTACTTAATTGGTGGAGTATATTATGGACCACCCTTTACCTATTTGCATCCTTGTTTACTGTAGATCAATTCAAGATACATAATATTTTCTCCCCACGATAACTCTGTATCAGTATTAGTATGGTATCAGAGCGTGATACGATTACTTCGAATTAAGTAATCTCATCCTCAACTTTGTTCAGCCCTAGACACCATGCCATGTCGATATCGTTGTGAAGAAGATTGTGAAAGATTAGGGGGGGGGGGGGAGGGGGTAATTGTTGGATTTAATCTTTAATTGTTTAGTTCACATTAGAAAATTCAAGGATGTTTTGGAGTATTTAGAAATCTTTGGATGGCTACGATAATATGGTTGGGAGTTTCAAGATGGGATCGCAAGTTAAGGAGTTGATTTAAACGGACTCCATCATTAATTATGATGAGCTAGCTAGCTCAAATGGAATAAACCTTAACCTTACACTTGGTGAAAATCAAAGACCAACAAGCTAGGTTAGCTAGATAGGTGTGAAGTTTATTAATGTTAAACCCAACTTCCAACTAACAAGTTCCAAACCGACCCCCTCATTTAATCCATTCATACAGACATGCACATGGACACACACCACTATAAATATAACACTCCACAACATTTTCTAGCACCAACAACCTCAGAAAAATACATAAGAAAGCTATTGTTTTTATACAACTTTAATCAGTGCTCATATACTTCAAAAATGGCAAGAATAGCAATGATGGTTTCACTACAACAGTATTATCCTATCTTGACGATTTTTTAATAGGTTTTTTCATTTTTTTTAATATTTTTTGAAAAAGGCCTATCCCGACGACATGTCGTCGGTATAGGTCTTTCTTTTTCTTTTTTTTTTTAATATTTTTCTAGAAATATTAAATTTCTAAAAACAAAAACCTGCAAATAATTATATATAAACCATTCAAACATTCAAATCCAATAAAAACTAATATCCAAAACATAAAACAAACATACAAATTGTTCGACCCACAAACTTGTCCGACAAATCAAACATTCAAAACACACAAATATGCAAATTGTTCAAGACAACACCACACCAACAACAAAGGCTCAACAACTCCACACCAACAACAAAGGCTCAACAACTCCAAGCTAGTTATCATTGCTACTAGTTCGGCACTCCCACGTTCGACGCATTTGATCCATTTGTCATTGCATTTCAAGCATTTGTTGATTATGCACAAGACGGTCTTCCTCTAGTTGTTGGTTTTGCAATCGTTGTTCTTCCTCTCGTTGGGCTTCGCATTGTTGTTGTTCTTGGAATTGTTGTTGAAGACTAGCCACACGTTGATCAACGTCTTGCCAATGTGGTTGTGGAGGGGGAGTACCGAACACATCCGGTGTGGGATTACTCACCACACGACCAACACCCCGGATATGGCCATGCTAATGACCCAATGCACGCTCCATGCATGCAAACTCATCAACAGCGGATGAGTCACCACCAGACTCAGCAGATGATCTTGTATACTCCTCTTGGATTCGGCCATGCATTAAACAATGTAATAAACAATCAGTTGACTATTTTACTAAAATTCGACAGCATAACTGCTGTAAAATGGATAACCAACCTTTTAAATTATAAGTAATAGACGACCCAAATTCACAAATTCCAATCAACCAACATTAATAACAACAAATACTAATAATACTAGCAAACATATTCAACAATTGGCCTCGAGTTGGATGTTCTAAGTCTATTAAAGTGTGTTTGGGTCATTTTGACCCGTTTAAAGTTACAGTTGGATGTTCCAAGTATATTAAAGTGTGTTTGGGTCATTTTGACCCGTTTAACTTAAAGTTGGATGTTTTAAGTCTATTAAAGTGTGTTTGGGTCATTTTGACCCGTTTAAAGTCAAACTTGGATTTTCTGACAACAAAATCATTTTACTTACATAATCTATTGATGCAAAATCATTGGCCCATCATTTCCCTTCTTTATAATGGGTCGATCTGAACAAGTCAATAGGGTCGGTCCCCTGTGAAAAACAAAAATAATATCACTAAGAATTAATAAGCATGTTTGTATAATAATAACAACTGTATTTCATACCTCCATGTGTCGGTGTTGGGCGTATGATTTGTTGCCATGGAAACTTGGGTAGCGTTGTTGTGCTCGGTTTTGTTTATTCTTCTCCGAGCGGTTTCTATAGCTCGCACTTAAAAACAGCTGATTAATCAAAATATCCCAAGTTTCTTGATCAACATCTTGTGGTGGATTACTCCTCGCCGCATCCACATCATCGTTTCCCCATTCTCGTCGAAATGAACTTTCAACTCTCCCTTGCGGTCTTTATAAGCCCTTTGACACTCGGCGGTGATTTCGAGTATAACGCCTCGCCACTTGTCAGTGTTTCTCCAGGCGTCCAGATTAAAATAATTCTACAAATGGAAAGTAATTAGAAAAGATCTAATAGTTATGAAATTGTAAGTAATTATAAAACATCTATACTTACTAGTAGAGTGGGATATACTGTCTGTTTCTTCTCATTTGGAACCTTGGCCCAGTTAGGATAATATGGCGGAACAACCTTTTCAACCTCCAAGAAGATAGAACGGATAAAATCAGAAGCGTTCGGACCCATGAACTTGTACCCACCGCCATGAAGTTCAACATCAATGGGAAGAGACTTCCTCCCATTTTTCTCAAATTTCTTATATAATCTGAGATTTTTTCCTTTAGAACGTCTTTTTTGTGAGGCACTACCTACATTGACATATGAAAGTTAGGCAATTATAAAGACATCTATTAAACACTAACAAGTAACTTACCACTCACACAACCCGAGTCTAAGTTATATGGACCCCCCATATATCATTTCCAAATTGACACATGAAAGTTAAGCAATTATAAAGACATCTATTAAACACTAACAAGTAACTTACCACTCGCACAACCCGAGTCTAAGTTATACGGACCCCCATATATCATTTCCAAATTGCATAATATCTTAGCCACTTCCTCATTTGCTTCATACATGTCTTTCACATCTACTGATCGTGCACAAATTTTTTGAAAGAATGTGCAAACGTCATTGATTGTTGTTGACACATTTTTGTTCAGACCTGATCGTACCCCTATTGGCAGCAATCGTTGCATGAGGATTTGATAATCATGGGACTTTAACCCAATTATATTTGAATCATTGTGAAGTACCTTATTTTTGAAATTCGATCCAAATCCATCAGGCAGTTTCACTCCTCGAATAAACTGACAAAAACGTTCTCGATCACTGGGTGTGAAAGAGTAAGGAGCTTGTGGTTGGTACAACTTGTTGTTTTTTTGTGTTAGCCATAGGTTATGTCGAATACCCATATTTTCCCAGTCTTAGCGGGCTCGGTGTGTGTCTTTTGATTTATCGTTCATCAAAAAAGTGCCCAATAAACTCTCACACACATTTTTCTCCACGTGCATAACATCAAGATTGTGTTTTAAAAGCATAGAAGACCAATAATCCAGCTCAAAGAAGATACTTCGTTTAGTCCAATTCAACTCTGATATAAGGGGCTTTCTTTTAATCCCTCCATACATTGGATGTTTCCTCGGGACACGATCTGGGAGATTTTTTTGTTGTTCTAATATTTAAGCATTAGTCAATCGTCGGGGAGGATGTCTTGTCTCTTTCTTTCCATCAAACGACAGATCGTTCCTTTATTTATGCTTTCTAGGCAAGAATCTTCTGTGTCCAACAAAAGCTATCTTATTCGTTATAACGCACGAAAGTGTGTTAATGTTACACGTAGGACATGCTTTATAACCTTGACCACTCCATCCAGACAAGCTACTACGAGCAGGATAATCGTTGATAGTCCATAACAATGTCGCATGCATCCTAAATACAGTTTTGGTTGATGCATCTCTCACCTGGACTCCTTCATCCCACAACATTTTCAACTCATCAACCAAAGGCATTAAGAAAACATCAATGTCCTTACTAGGTGATTTAGGCTCGGGAATTAGCAAGGTTAACATGAAAGAAGACTCTTTCATACATAACCATGGTGGTGTATTATATGTTGTTAACACTACCGGCCACATACTGTAAGTCTGACTCATGTTACCGAACGGATTAAAACTATCGGCAGCCAAACCTAAGCCGACATTCCTTGGTTCTTTAGCAAAATCCGGATATCTCTCATCAAATTCTTGCCATTCCTTCCCATCAATCGGATGTCGCATCATGCCATCCGTTGAGCGTCCAGAATTATGCCAGATCATATCTTTTGTCGTTAATCTTGAACTATACCTTCGTCGAAGCCGTGAAGTTAAAGGAAAGTAGCGCAACACTTTCTGTGGTACTTTCTTCCCCTTTGTGTTTTTGTCAACCCATCTTCTCTCATTACAAACCAGACAGTTTTGCATTGATTCATTCTTCTTTCAAAACAGTGCACAATCATTAATGCAAGCATGGATAGACTGCTATCCTAACCCAATCTTACTCAGTTTCTTCTTAACTTCATAGTGTGACGCTGGAACGTGATTTTCCTTCGGCAATGCAGAAGCTCTAACAGTTGGTCAAACGAACTATTCGTCCATTTGTTGATAACTTTGATATGCATCAATTTGGCTATGAAGTTTAGGGAAGACATTTGACTACAACCGTGGTAGAACTCCTTATTTAGCTCCTCAAACAACGTATCAAACTCTGGGTCTAAACCAGTTCCATCTTCATCTATATTATCCTCGTTTGTATTTTGCTCTGCCATCACATCATCTATGGCATCAAACATCTCATTATTTGTTATTGTAGTTATTGGAGGAGCTGGTATTGTTCTTGGGGCAAAAAGTGATGCTATCTCCGCCACACGAGGATGATGTTCACCATGATAAATCCAATTATGATATGATTGTAGAAACCCATGGTCATGTATATGGCCATATATCGTGCTCAAATCCTGTCGACACGCATTAAAACAACGTCTACACGGGCAAAACGCTCTACCTCGACCGTCGACATGGTTCTTGGCCGTCTCTATAAAGTTGCGAAGACCGCTTAAGAAAGCCAGAGAATTCCGATTTCCCAGTGTAACCCAGCTTTTATCAATTGCCATATCTAGTGTCATATCTATTGTGTTATAAGCATACACATATACGTGCATGTAATAAATGATATAAATGAATGTATGTGATTTGACCGGTACTCTAAGGCGGTGGATCCTAACCCACTTTTTGAATATTCTATCTCATATGTATACATTTTAACGAGTTGACTATTTAAGAAAAAATCAGCAGCATTTCCCCTTAACTCCCCAAGTATGCAGATAAACCGCAAACTCGAAGGAGTAAGGAGAAATAGCTACCATTTTTTTCTTAAATGTCAACCCGTTAAAATGTATACATATCCTAAATAATATAGAATATTCAAAAAGCAGTCCCAAAGGAGACAATCCAAAATTTATCTTTATCAGATAAATTTCGGACGGGTATATTCTAAAGAGTTATCATAAATAAACATACTAGTGTACACAACATGAGACGTACATAAATGACATTAGGGGTGTAAGCTTTTTTCTTATTTATTTTTTAAAATTATAAATCATATATTTTTTTTAATATATAAGTAATAGTATTTATAAAATAATGATAAACGAGCCGTTTACACCATAAATGAAATAAAAAATTAACTACACAAAGGTGTAAAAGTTGGGATGCGTACCTTAAAAAAATTCAATGAAATACAAATAAGATATTATTCACACCTCGCCAACCGCAATGAGTTCCGAACTTGCAACAAAATTAAATAAAGTTACATATACATACAAACATATATACATACATTCACAATTACATAAATACATACACAATTATATACATACAAATCATACAATTACATAATCATACATGCAAACATACATACACATATACATACATATTATATACAAACACACATAAATAAATGCCCAAATTCTAAAATTACATACACAAACACAATTACATACATAAAAATACATACAAACATACATACACATATATACATACATAGCCTTTACAAACATACATAAACAAATGCCCAAATTCCCAAATTACATACATAAACACAATTCTATACATACAAACACACACATACACATATATACATACATACATATTATATACAAACACACACACACATATATATATATATATATATATATATATAAATGCCTAAATTCCCAAATTACATACACAAACACAATTTCATACATAAACATAATACAAATACATACATATATATACATACATATTATATACAAACAGACATATATAAATGCTTAAATTCCCAAATTACATACATAAACACAATTCCATACATAAACATAATACAAATACATACAAACACACATACACATATATACATACATATTATATACAAAAATACATATATAAATGCCTAACTTCCCAAATTACATACACAATTCCATAAATAAACATACATACAAACATATATACACATACACAAATACAAACAAACACATAAGTACATACACATATATATATACACATATACAAAAAAAACATTCACATCTAAACCTAATTTTATCAAATAAATATGTATAAATGCCCTAATTTCATCATAAAATTTTATAAATATTTATAAAATCATACATCTAAACCACATATACATACATACAAATAAACACAAACATATACATACAAATATACATCTAAACCTAATTTCTAGAAAAATTACTAACCAAGTTTGCAAATTAGCTTCGAATAGCTTGAAATCCTCAAAAAATGGTCAAAGCTTCAAACACCTAACAAAAATCAAAGAAATTAAACAAAAAACCCAAAAATGTTGATTTTCTTGTCAAGATTGAAACATAGATGTTAACTAACCTTAAAACCCGAGAGATTGGTGAAGATTGCTCCACAAAATACGTGCAAAATCGTGAAATCGCCGGAGAGAGAGATGGAATGATTTGGGGATTTTTTTGGTGGAAATGGGAAGCAGAAAGTTGTTTCCTGGGTTAATTCGTGCTGAGACCTATACCGACGACATGTCGTCAGTATAGGCTCGAAAGTCGGCTCAATAGGTCGCCTGTCGAGACGACATGTCGTCGGTAGAGGCTTCGTAGGGTTTTGATTGGTCAATAAAGTAAAAAACTCTATACCGACGACATATCGTCGGTATAGGGTATCCCAAATTTTTTTTAATTAAAAAAAAATTCTACCGACGGAAATTTAATACGTTAAAAAAAGAAAATGGAATTTAACCTCGGTACAAGTTTTCCCCAATTTTTCATGCCATGTTTTCCCTCCATCTTGCTCAACCCTTTGCCGACGACATGTCGTCGGTATAGGGTCTCCCTTCTCAAATTTTAGGATTAGCCTAACCCGACGACATATCGTCGGTATAGGAGCGTCGGCACAGGGTCATTTTCTTGTAGTGTTTTATGTGTAGTGGTGACGTGCATGGTGGTGGCTGCACCCTATGCAGAGGCTCTTAGCTGTGGTCAGGTAGCAAGCAGCTTGGCGCCATGCATTGGCTACCTAACCAAAGGTGGTGCTGTGCCACCAGCATGTTGCAGTGTGGTAAAAGGACTCAATAACGCTGCAAAAACACCCGCTGATCGTCAGGCTGCATGTGGCTGCTTAAAGAGTGCTTACTCTTCCAACTCCGACATCAATCCCAGCAATGCTGTCGGCCTCCCCGGCAAGTGTGGTGTCAGCATCCCTTACAAGATCAGCCTAAACACAGATTGCTCCAAGTATATATGTTCAAATATGTGCTTATGTTTAAACTTCTTTCGACTTCTTTTGAAAACATTTTTGTTTCTAGGTAGTCTGCTGGTTGGTTGGACATTTTTGCTAAAATGGGCTATAAGAGATCGTGTAATCACATTTTGGGCTGTTCTCTCTAAGTTTATACATTTGGAGTTTTCGTAATTCGGAAGGGCGACAACTTTCTTAAATTCTCACCCCAATCATTTGATGTGTCTGTTCAGTCAGTGAACCCAAAGTTGCCGCCCTTTGGAATGGCGACAGCTTCCAGTCACACATCCATCTCATCTTCAAGATCCTGGTCACTATCCTAGTCAAAGCTGTCGCCATTTGGAATGGCGACAACTTTTTTTGAATACAAAAGCCGTCGCCATTCCAAATGGTAGCAACTTTTGGCTCAATGATCAAGTTTATAAATTATTTATTAAAGATTGTACCTGCTTGTACTGTTTGACTAGACAACACACCAAAAGCTGCTGCCATTTGGAATGGCGACAAATTTTGTATTCAATTAAGAAAGTTGTTGCCGTTCCAAATGTCGACAACTTTGTCTAGGATAGTGACCAGGATCTTGAAGCTGGGATGGAGGTGTGACTGGAAGCTGTCGCCATTCCAAAGGGCGACAGCTTTGGGTTCACTGACTGACTAGACACATCAAATGATTGGGGTGAGAATTTTAGAAAGTTGTCGCCCTTCCAAATGGTGACAACCCCAAATGTATAAACTTAGAGAGAACAACCCTAAATGTGATTACACAATCTCCTATAGACCATTTTAACAAAAAAATTCATGGATTCAACCAATCTGCTGGTTGGATAAGCGGATTCAAGAAATTCATGTGAGTAGAATCCGCTCGTGCAAGCAGATTGGTTGAATCCGCTTCTCCAATAAGCAGATTACCTAAAAACCAAAAATCCTTTCAAAATTCACATACAAACCAAATTCAATCCCTTAATTCTCCTGTAAATCTAAAAAATTCTCTCATAATTGTATTGATGCAAACATACACTTTTTTTTCTGCAGGGTCCAGTAAGGAAGGAATAATTATGCATGGAAAGAAGATGAAGTTTATAGAAGCATATATAAATTATAATAAACATAAATAGCACTGTTTTCGTTCCAAGAAAAGACATATATGACTGTGTGTCTTTGATTTTTGATGCCTTTGGCTTCATATAGTGTTCTTGTTATATGACGTACTACTATGTTGCCAACTTGGTTATAAATCTTCGTTTATGGTAATATTTTTTGTGTTATTGATGATCTAATCTTAAACGAAGTTGAAAACTAACACGTGAACAGTAAATATAAATACAATGAAAAGGGTCTAAACCAAATTAAATTGAACAGATCACCTAGCCAAGAAAGCTAAAATCAAAACCATGGTTTATTGCTGTTTGAACCATAGAAGAGCTTGAGATTAAGAAACTTTGCTGCTTTAATGTTAGACCAGACACAAAACTTGCACCAACTTCTAATGAGATCAGTGGTGTGGTGTGGTGTGGTGTGGTGTGTAACATTTTCAATTTATCAAAAGGTGACACATGATGTAAAAAGATGGTATTTAGTGCGGAAAAATACCAAAATGGACATTTGACCAAAAAACTTATCCAAAATAAGCACCCTCATTTAGCCGGCTAAAACATGAACATCCTTCACAATAGCCGGCTAAAATTTTCGTGCCCAAATTCAATTTGTCAGAATACGAACCAATGAGAGTGCGACATGTAGCCGACTTAGCCGTCTAATCCTGCAGGGCCGGCCCAATAAGGGGTGCAAGTTGGGCCGTTGCACCGGGGCATATTTACAAGTGGGGCATATATTTTATAATTTTTTTATATGTATTATAAAAAAATAATTTAAATACCTTATAAAATCATAAATAAGTTCTAAATCTAGAAAATATTTTTGTTTTAATTTGGGCCCAAAAGAGTTTAAAATCTAGTGTTTTAATTTTTAAACTAGGCACATATTTGTGTTTTAAAACTTAAGTGATTAAGTCCAATCCAATGATCTAAACTTAATACCCAAATATCCAATTGCAAAACAATGAATCTGTGAATCCTTTTACGTAACGTAACAACGGAAAACTTTTCTATAGTAGTTTTATTTTCTTTATTATTTTAATTACAATTACCGTTGTATTATTGAATTTTTTTATATACGTGCATATTGAGAGGGAATAGGGGCATTTTTCTTATGTTGAGCCGGATACTTAATTTCTCGGGGACGGCTGTAATCCTGTTAGCAGCTATAGCCGTCTATTAGCCGGCTAGGCCTTCGCTTTTTTCTGAATTTTAATTTGGCTTGCGTCTGCTCCATTACTGGCTTGGCTTGGATGGCTTTAGCTGGCTCCTTTCATATTTTTTTTGTTACAAAAATATTAAAGGTGATTATATATAAATCATAGATGTTTTAATTTTTGATGTCTCACATAGAAAGTTGATATGTAAAATTATCTGAAGAATCCTCCGGAGTACGTATTGGAGAACCGTTTCGTTGACGAACCGGGGAATCCTCCTGTTGACGAAACTCAGAACCCTTGTGTTGACGAACCTCAGAATCCTCCTGTTGACGAACCGGATCACCCTCTTGATGAAGAGCATCTTGATGACGACGCTGCGGCTAACCAACAAGAAAAGGGTCGAGTTGACGGTTTATACAAGTATGATGAAGATTGGGTGGCGATTTATATGGTAGAAAACGGGTATGCAAAACAAATATGGTTTTCAAAACAAATATGAAACAATTATGAAAGTAGAAAACCTACGTTAAAAGTAAAAAAAAAAAAAGTACCTAGCTAAGTACCATTTTTAGCCGGCTAAAGCCATCCAAGCCAGGCCAGAAATGGAGCCGGCTCAAGCCAAATCGAAATTCAGAAAAAAGCTGAGGCTTAGCCGGCTAACAGGATTAGACGGCTATAGCCGTCTATTAGCTGGCTGGCCACGTGTCGCACTCTCATTGGTTCGTACTCTGTTAAATGGAACTTGGTCACGGAAATTTTAGCCGGCTATTGTGAAAAATGTCTATGTTTTAGCTGACTATGAGAGTATCCATTTTAGTTAACTTTTTTTTTATCAAATGTCTATTTTGGTATTTTTCCCTATTTAGTGCTCTAAAGGGACGGTTTAAATTTGACCTACGGTCTTTAGCTAGTAATGAGTGGCCAAATGTACGTCCTCTCATATTACACTTTGTTACCATGTAGACAAAACACTAATCCAACCATTATATTACGACATTCTTTACTTTATTACTTCAAAAAACTACAAGGTATTTACAAATAATATTATCGATCATACCTTTGTATTCAATCTACTGTAGGTTTTACTTTGTAGAAGAAAGGCAAGATTTCACAAACACCAGGTATTAGCGACTGTTCTCACGAAAGTACAAATTTTCCGACGAAAGCATAAATATTTCGTCGAAAAGATACTTAGACTCTTAATTAAATCAGTCTAAACTCGTTTCATGCAAGATATCATAACATCGTCACCTCCATTGGGTACATCTCTCGTACCAGATCCTAACCTATTAAAAAAAAAGATTGCGTGTTTAGTTTCTTTTTTAAACTAACAAGTAAACGTTATTCGAAAAAAATCAAAATAAACCTTAAATAAATCTTGTTATAAAAATTAAGAAAAAAAACAAGGAAGTGTTAAAATATGATTGGCCCGTTCAATTTTTTGTTTTCCCTTCATATACGTGACCGGTGACCCTACCCACATAATAAACCCTTCTCACACCACATAATTACGGTTGTAATTTTCTTTTTTATAGTTTTACAAAATAATGAATTTGATTATAAATTTTTAAACAATAATTTGAATAACTGATAGGCCACTGGCCCACCCGTTCATAAGAAACCTGTTATAGATGAGAAAACCCTTGTCCCAACCCGGAATTTTTTTTCTTCACAAATGAGATTTGAACCCAAGACCTCTCATTTTAATTTCATTGTAAGTTAGCAGTAAATTTGATAGCTTTCATAAATTACTTAAAAATAATGAATTTCTCAACTGGTAACGAAAGTAATATTTTTTTTGAATAACAATTTTTTACATATTAATTCATCTAATTGTTGGATTTTATGGACCAACCCGATGGACAACGCGACTGACCGAGCTATGACCCGTAAGAGTTACACCTTGGGCAACGAACATTAAATCCATTTAACCCGCTTAACTGGTAATAACGAACTGTTAGCGAGACGATATATATTTATATATATTCGTTAGACGGGAATTATTATTTATACTAGTTTATAAATAATAATTTTTATATTGTTTTAATCTTTCATTAAAACATTAAAAGGGGTTCGGGCTTTACATCTCGTATTGGACTTTGGGCCCGAAATCAATTAGTAGGGTTTATAATTATTATATATAATTATAAATCTAATATATATTTAAGGGTTTTCAGCCGCAAGAAAAAATCTAATTGATTTCTTTGTCACTTTTTCGGTAAAACAAAAGGCAAAACAAGAAGCCTTACTTCTGGGGCCACCTCTTCCGGCCAATACCAATCAGCCGCAAGGGCTATTGGCCATTTTCCCCTTTTGTGATAGCCGCAACAAGGAGAACACCTCCTGTTCTTCACGTTCCGACCATCCCCATCCGGTTCCCGTCTTTCGCGTTGTCGGTTCGTGATCTACCATTGGTTCGTTGTACCTCGGTGTCTCGACCGGTTAATCATTAACCACTAAGGTATATCTATCTCATTGGTAGTTAAATTTAAATATTATTCCGTATTCGTATGTTTTGTAACCCAGATCCTGTTGGGTTTTTATTTTGTGTTGAATCGGTTTCATTCCGCTGCGTATTAATAATTACTAAATAATTATTATTAATCTAAAATTATTTATCAACCGTTTTTGATAACTAATCTAACTGATCACCACTGTGAAAATACCCAACAGTTGTATCAGAGACAGGTTACGACATACGAATCGGATCCGGTCTTTTAACCGGTTATAGATCACAAACTTTAACTTGTTTAAAGTTTCTGATCTAAATCTTTTTAGGACAATTTTATTTTATTTTTTTTTGTCAAAGTTTTTATTTATTTTATTGACCAAAAGGATTGCCCAGTTATTTGATTGTATTAAATATGTAAATCTGGCCCGACCCTGTCTTGTGTTTGTTTTCTGTTTTTGGTTTTATGGTTTGGCCCATTTGATGGCTCAAAATTGTAATAGGTTAGCTTTTATGTTTTGGCCCACTTTGATGGCTCAAAGTTGTAATAGCTTAGGGTTTTATTTTTTTATTCTGTATAAATATTGTAAAGATAAAGACCCGAAGACAAAACAGAAGACGGAGACAGGATCTTGGATTTAGTGGGAGTCACACGGAACAGCTAGATGCATGCACGAAGTTCATCCTTGTGGTTGTTTGTGTGTTATGACCCCGTGACCTAGTTTGGTCTTGCTATTAGGCTCTAGCAAGATCAAACACTTTTTCCTTGGCCATATGATTTACATATTTTTGTGTTTGTTATTGTGGTTGCTTTTATCTTATAAATGTTATAACGTACCGACCAAATACCAAAATTTTCACAATCAAATTAATAACAAGTTCTAACCTTTTTTTACAACTTATGGATACTTTATATTAAAACAAACAGTTTGTTTTTAAAATAAATGATAACCAATAAAGTTTTACAATTTAAACTAATTTTAAATTTTCAAAACGAATAACTTAATAGTTCATTTAAACTATTAACTTTTAATTGGTTAATTACATCGCGACAAACTTAGTTTTAATAGGTTATTTAAAATTAAGTGTCCTGAGAGATGAAAGGGTTCATCACGTTGTCACGATCTAATATATAGTAAAACTGGCTTTTACACACACGTATGATTTATCATTCGTTGTGTTTGACCCTATTCGGTAAACACTAAAATTAAATCCCATATTTAAAATTTTTAGTCTATGCCATCCTACTATAAGGAACACTTGGGGCATAACGTGAAACACCAGTGTTTGGAGCCACAGCACCGCACTTGGTGCGTAGCCTATCCCTCCAAGGTGCAAGGGTTTCGTTGACACATCCGGTCCTTCCACATGTACCTGTACTAGGGCGACTATTACTTTTCTCTCTAGTACATGCCCCAGCTGTATGGGGATCAAAAGTGGGCATAGATGAGGCTAAACGTATCAATGCATAGACAAGAGTTGTCTTAGCGGCCTCATACTCGAGAATTGTGCATTTTTCCACAATTGGCATTATTGTCAGTCTGCCTAAATCACTTACTAATGTTGCGTGCCACAGCCGCCATTACTAATTGATATAACCAGATTCTCTATTTTTATTCTATTCTTGCCATGGGTCATTAATATAAGAATTTATTACATCCAAAATACTAATTAACCTTTAATTTGCTTATTTAACAAGATGTCTACTGAAAAAGGATCCCACTCCTCATTCTCTCTCAAGTATTTGCTTGAGAATGAAAAACCGAATGACACCAACCTCATCTTAAACTCTCTCCCTAGTTCTTATGACAACTTCATAATGAACTTAAATATGAACACATGGGAGAAGACTATGCCCGAACTGCACAGTATGCAGGAAACGGCCGAGATGAGCATATCAAGTGAGACTAATCAAGAGTTGATGGTCAAATTTGCTGGTGTTAACAAGCCCAAAACCAAGAAAAGGGGTTATAACAGCAAAGGTAAGAAGCAAGTTATTGTTGCTGCCAAGAATGCCACCAACAAAACAAGCAAGTTGCAAAAGCACCCCCTCCCAAGGAGCGTCAGTGTTTTGAATGCAACAATATGGGGCACTGGAAACGTAACTACCCTGAATATCTAGCTAAGCTGAGATCGAAAAGAGCAAATGGTGAAGGCATCTCTTCTGGTATTTCTATCTATGTTATTGAACTTTTCACTATCTCTAGCGACACATGGGTATTTGATACCGGATGTGCTTATCACATCGTTAATGTATTGCACGAGCCTGAAAAGTGGAAGAAGCTGAAACAAGGCGACATGGAACTCATCGTTGGTGATGGGAAGAGAGTACCAGTTCTTGCAACTGGAACATTTCACCTTTCATGTCCTTCTGGCCTTGTAGTTATCTTTAATAACTGTTTGTTTGCACCTGGTTTAACCAGAAACACTATTTCAGTTTCCTTATTGTTTGAACAAGGTTTTAAGTACGTTTTCAATGGAATTTTTATTTCTGCTTACTTAACAGATATTTTCTATTTTGAGGCTAAACCTCGAAATGGAATTTATGAGGTTGATGTTCAAACTAATAATAACATATACAATCTTTCTAAACGTATCAAATCTAGCATTAATGATACATTTCTATGGCACTGTAGACTTGGTCACATAAGCAAGACCCGCATGAAAAGGCTCCAATCCGAAGGGATCCTTGAATCCACCGGACAGGACTCCTTTGAAGACTGCAAGTCTTGCTTAGCTGGCAAACTCACTAAAGGATCCTTCACCGGCATTGGTGAACGAGCCAAGGATCTGCTAGGACTCATACACACTGATGTATGTGGCCCTTTCAGAACCATGTCTAGAAATCATGAAAGATACTTCGTTTCATTCATCGACAATTATAGTCGATATGCTTATGTCTATCTTATGAAACACAAGCATGAAACTTTTGAAAAGTTCAAAGAGTTTCAAAACGAAGTGGAAAACCAACTCGGTAAAACGATAAAGACACTTCGATCAGATCGAGGTGGTGAATATCTCAGCACAGAGTTCATAAATCATCTCAAGGAGCGTGGAATAGTTTCACAACCTACTCCACCTGGCACACCCCAACTTAATGGCGTGAGCGAGAGGAGAAATCGAACCCTACTTAATATGGTTCGATCGGTGATGTGTAGAACAAACTTGCCTCACTCCTTCTGGAGTTATGCTCTTATGACCGCCGCCCGCATTGTCAATCTGGCACTGACTAAGAAGGTAAACAAAACTCCATATGAGATATGGCATGGGTCTAAACCCAATCTGTCTTACCTTAGAGTATGAGGATGTGATGCATATGTCACCAGCGATTCTGATGACAAGCTCGATCCTAGAGGCGAAAAGGTCGTTTTCGTTGGATACTATAACAGAAGCGGATATTATTTCTACCATCCTGATGCAAATGTTATTTCCATCAAAAGGAAGGGACACTTCATCGAGAAAGAAATTCTTGAACGAGGAACTGGAGATAATATAGTGGATCTTGAAGAAATTCAAGAACCACAAACAACTGCTGATGAAGTCGGAGCGTCTGAACAACAAGAAGTTGTTGCTGATGAATCAGACATAAACACAAGCGTTCGCAGAAGTGTAAGGACTCGCAAAGAACCTGACAGATACCTATGGCATCTTGAGGGTACCGAGGTCCTATTAGTAGCCGAGTCTAATGACGAACCTACTAGCTACAAATCTGCTTTTTCAGATCCAGAATCTGCAAAATGGCTAGAAGCCATGAACGGCAAGATGTAATCTATGCGTGATAATCAAGTCTGGAACTTGGTTGAGCTACCCCCGAATCTCGGGCAGTAGGGAGCAAATGGATTTTCAAGAGAAAAAACCAACATGCATGGAAATATACACACCTATAAAGCGCGGCTAGTTGCGAAAGGTTTTACTCAGACTCAAGGCATTGACTATGATGAAACCTTTTTGCCCGTAGCTATGATCAAATCGATCAGGATATTGCTTGCCATAGCCGCGTACTATGATTATGAGATATGGCAAATTGATGTTAAAACCGCTTTCCTTAATGGGCATCTCTCTGAAGATGTCTATATGGTACAACCTGATGCTTTTGTTGATCTAAAATATCCTAATAGGGTATGTAAACTGAATAAGTCTATTTATGGACTCAAACAAGCATCTCGAAGCTGGAATCTTCGTTTTGACCAAAATATCAAAGAGTTTGGTTTTGTCAAAAATGAAGATGAGCCTTGTGTTTACAGAAAGGCTAGTGGGAGCACTATATCATTCCTCATCTTGTATGTGGATGATATACTTATCATTGGAAACAACATCCCTATGCTTAACGATGTTAAACACTGGTTGGGAACTTGTTTTGCAATGAAAGATCTTGGAGAAGCAACTTACATTCTAGGAATCAAGATCTACAGGGATAGATCTAAGCGGCTTCTATGGCTAAGTCAAGACACATACATAGACAAAGTCATGGCACGCTTTCATATGGAAAACTCCAAGAAAGGAGGTGTTCCTATGACTAAAGGCACCGTGCTGAACAAATCGCAATCTCCTTCAACGGACATTGAAACCAAGCGTATGGAAGCAATTCCATATGCTTCGGCGATTGGTTCTATCATGTATGCTATGTTATGTATCAGGCCTGACGTCTCGTATGCTTTAAGCATGACCAGTCGTTTTTCAGCAAAGTCCTGGCATTGCCCATTGGACTGCAGTCAAGAACATCCTGAAGTACTTGAGAAGGACTAAAGACATGTTCTTAATATTTGGAGGAGTGGAAGAAGAGCTCACTGTAAGATGTTACACTGACGCTAGCTTCAAAACTGACCGAGATGACTCTCGCTCACAATCAGGATTCGTATTCACTCTAAACGGAGGAGCCATCTCCTAGAATAGCTCCAAGCAGAGTGTGGTGACAGATTCAACCACCGAATCTGAGTATATAGCTGCATCAGATGCTTCTAAGGAAGTTGCTTGGATGAAGAAATTCATTACTGACCTCGATGTGGTTCCGAGTATTCGCCAACCAATCAAGATACTTTGTGATAACACAGGTGCTATAGCTCAAGCCAAAGAGCCCAGATCTTATCACAAAGCCAAGCACATTCTCAGAAAGTTCCACTATATACGGGAAATTGTGGAACGTGGTGACATCGTGATAAGCAAAGTAGACACAGATCAAAACCTAGCGGACCCGTTTACTAAGCCCATGTCTCAGGACAAGCATGATCTTCACAGAGATGCTATTGGTCTTAGATTTGCTAGTGATATGTTTTGATTTAGTATTTTGAATGTGTGAACAATTAAACAGTTGTACTTTTGAATTCTTTTGGTTTACTGATTTAAATGCAATTCTGAATTCTTACAACTGTGTTCGATGTTAATACGTTTAATCCATGAATCTTGTATTCTTAATCATCCGTAGTCGATCAGAATCGTGGGAACGACTCTGAATTAAGACTATTCTGAACTTGGACTCAAGTAGTTGACTTCCAATTTCACAGACCTCATCTTGGATGACGTTGGATGTAACTCGCTTCAAATCATATTCATGGATTTTAATCATAAGATGTTTTGATATTGGTATACTCATTTAGTATCATCTGACTTGAGATGCATACTAGAACTTTCGTTTACCAAGGACTGTTCTTTAATCACTGTCAACCGTTGTCGCGTAACTGCCAGTCATAAAGGCATTGGTTAGGAACGGATTTGAAGTTCAGTGGGAGTTGTATGTAGTCGATAAGGGATTCTGTACTCTTACATGATATGTAACAGTTAGACATCGTGGCGCCCTCGTGATTCAAACTGGTGAAGTGTAAGACCTTACCCAAACTGACTGTGTGTTTGATTGGACCACTATGAATCTTGAACGAGAACAATAATGATTGAACAAATCCATGTCTCATTGATTCAATTGATGTCTTATACGGAAAGGATGAATGACAACTATTTTCATAAGTCTATTGTCTTGCTTTAGTTAGCTATTACTAACACCAAGATATTTGGTTAATGACTTTAAAGCGTCATACCTTGTTAGGGACAACCATGTGCAGCTAGAGCGCCGCTAACTGTTTACGTTGATTTATCGTGGATCGTCCAAGTGGGAGATTGTTGGATTTTATGGACCGACCCGATGGACAACGCGACTGACCGAGCTATGACCCGTAAGAGTTACACCTTGGGCAACGAACATTAAATCCATTTAACCCGCTTAACTGGTAATAACGAACTGTTAGCGAGACGATATATATTTATATATATTCGTTAGACGGGAATTATTATTTATACTAGTTTATAAATAATAATTTTTATATTGTTTTAATCTTTCATTAAAACATTAAAAGGGGTTCGGGCTTTACATCTCGTATTGGACTTTGGGCCCGGAATCAATTAGTAGGGTTTATAATTATTATATATAATTATAAATCTAATATATATTTAAGGGTTTTCAGCCGCAAGAAAAAATCTAATTGATTTCTTTGTCACTTTTTCGGTAAAACAAAAGGCAAAACAAGAAGCCTTACTTCTGGGGCCACCTCTTCCGGCCAATACCAATCAGCCGCAAGGGCTATTGGCCATTTTCCCCTTTTGTGATAGCCGCAACAAGGAGAACACCTCCTGTTCTTCACGTTCCGACCATCCCCATCCGGTTCCCGTCTTTCGCGTTGTCGGTTCGTGATCTAGCATCGGTTCGTTGTACCTCGGTGTCTCGATCGGTTAATCATTAACCACTAAGGTATATCTATCTCATTGGTAGTTAAATTTAAATATTATTCCGTATTCGTATGTTTTGTAACCCAGATCCCGTCGGGTTTTTATTTTGTGTTGAATCGGTTTCATTCCGCTGCGTATTAATAATTACTAAATAATTATTATTAATCTAAAATTATTTATCAACCGTTTTTGATAACTAATCTAACTGATCATCACCGTGAAAATACCCAACACTAATCTTACACTTGCAAAAATTTAAACTCACTATTTTTATGAGAGAGTAACACCATACGACTAGACCAATAAATCATGGATAAATAAGTAAGTAATATAAGTTAGCATTTAAAGTTGCCCATGTGGTACAATGATAGTCTCATGACTTCTCATATATAGTAGAGGTCTTGGGTTCGAGTCACACCTAGAGCAATTATTTGGGTTGAGACATGAGGTTTTCCTAGTTGTGGATTTCCTACTGTGTTGGGGTTCGATTCAGATTGGTGGGGGTAGTTGGACCCGATTTAGATAACATATAGAGTAAATTACAATTTGAGTCCCTAATGTTTGTCCATTTTAACTACTTAAGTGTTTCAAAACCTCGGTCTAAACCCTGACTTTTCATTTTTGACTCCATTTGAGTTCAGATGGCTAACATCGTTAGATTTAACACATGTTTTTTTAACCATTATAGAGGTTAAAATATATAATGTTTTTTTAACCATTTGAGCCCTGATGGTATTTTGGTCATTTCATAAAAAAGTTAACTGTTAAATCTAATGACGTTAGCCATCTGGAATCAAATGGAGTCGAAAATGAAAAGTCAGGGTTTATACCGAGATTTTGAAACAGAAGAAACTCAACTAGATAAAATAGACAAACGTCAGGAACTCAAATAGCCATCTCACAAGAGGATACTGGTGTTTACTTTCTGAAAAAAAAAATATAAGTTAGCATTTCTTTCCTTATATATTGAGATTAATGATCCAAATGTCAAACAATGCATTGTCGGCACTCACAGTAGGTTAGGTGTAGCGTTAGTTAATGTTGAGCCCAACTTCCAACTAACAAGTTTCAAACCAACCCCTCTCCTTTAATTCGTTCATACACATATGCACATGGACAAACATCCCTATAAATCATAACCCTCCACAACATTTTCTAGCACCAACAACCTTATTTAGACACATTCAAAACAAACATTATCTATAGTTTAAAAAATGGCAAGGATGGGAATGATGGTTTTATGTGTAGTGGTTACTTGCATGCTGGTGGCTGCACCCTATGCAGAGGCCATTACCTGTGGTCAGGTAACCGGCAGCTTAGTGTCATGCATTGGCTACCTAAGGGCCGGTGGTGCTGTGCCACCGGCATGTTGCAACGGGGTGAGAGGACTCAATAACGCTGCAAAAACACCCGCTGATCGTAAGGCTGCATGTAACTGCTTAAAAAGTGCTTCCAGTGCCATCTCCGGCATCAACCCCGGCTATGCCGCCAGCCTCCCCGGCAAGTGTGGTGTCAACATCCCTTACAAAATCAGCCCAAACACTGATTGCTCCAAGTATGTTCAAATATTATGCATACTTTCATAATATATGATTTAACATACAATTTTTTTTTTGTTTATTAAATTTTCACATATATGAGAAAATGTCACAGAATAGTAATCAAATTTATATATGGTGATTTTTTGCAGGGTAAATTGAAGATGGGAGTTATGATTATGCATGGAAAAAATATGAAGTTAATTATAATAAACATTTTCAGCATTGTTAATTTTCGTTTGAAGAGGACATATATGACTATGTGTATGTCTCTTTGAATTGTAATGTCTTTGGCTTTAAATAAAGTTCTTGTTAACTATGTTGCAACTTATGTACATGAGTGAACACATGTGCTATTGACCTGATCTAACTTAACCATAGACGATGAAAACCAACTTGAACCACATGACAATAAATAGAACTAAAATCGCCAACAACGAGAGAAAAAAAAACTAAACTTGATTAAAATGAACATATCAGTATCCATGAAAGCATAAACAACCGATAAACCGAAAACCAAACGTTAGATGAGACCTAAAATGGGTATCATAAAGTGAATTGAAGTATATGATTCCAAAAATGTTGGTAGATGCCATTAACAGGTACATTACTCGTTGTACCCCACTTATTAAGTGATGATGAGTGCCCGTGTTATTGTTACCAGACCCTTGGCATGGCTCAAACGTGCACTTGTATGGTCTAGAAAGGCTTACTTACTATGACCTCTATCCGTCACCCTTAGCTTTTTTAATAACTATAATTTTGTAAATCAACTTTCTTTTAAATAAAAGGGACGATTATAAAAATGAGGACGCGATTCAATTTATTCTTATAAATGTGTTAAAATTTGAGCATGACGCACAACTTATCCTTTTTAAATGACTCTTGCATGATTGGTTTAACCTGACATTACAAAACTCTAACCCATTATCAGTCATTTTCTGTTTGGATTTTCAACTCCACCGGCCCTTTATTTCTTATATACATCTCTTATGCCATAATTTTGCAGTTCTATCACCACTTGATGCTGCAACTAAGGTTGTGCCACTATAATTAGCAAGCATATTTTCTTGTCTCTACTTGTTCGAGACGACAATGTCATTGACCCTTTAATAACCTTTGGCTTTACTATTCATCAACTTGACATGATAGCCTTTTCAAATGTTCCTAGTGAGGTCATACTCCTTTTTAAGAGAATGAATGTACCTCACATCTTGGATATCAGTCTCAGACCCATAGTTTGTATGGACTGTCCACACCCTACAATCTTACAAGGTTTATCTTCACCTAGCATTACTATATACCAAGTTCTTCATACTTCAAATCCTTGAAGAGCTCCTTGTTTGGTGTCATGTGATAAGAACAACCAGAGTACACTATCCAACTTTTGTGGATCATACTAAAATGTGTCGTGGATCATATCACGCAAACAACCAACTTTCGTCAAAGTTTCGCGAAATTAAGAGGAAGGTTTCAAAGTTTTCCGCTATTCACGACAATCCATACAAATATCATAAAAGTGGTATGAGAGATACCGATATTTTGAATCTCCCACTTGAAAAATACTGTGAGCAAGAAAACTGCCCATTTACTCTTTATGCGTCTTGGTCCATCCTTCGAAATTGCTCTAAATGGGTGTCGGTGCCCGAAATGGTTCAACAATCGAGTGGTTCAAAAAGGAAGTCGTCGAGTCACCTGACATCCCGTGTAGTCTAGTGGTGTCTTTTTTTACCCAAGACCGAATTATATTAAACCCGAACCTGAAGGTAGTATGATCGGTTCAGTAACTGGGTTATAAAGAAGGTTAACTAGGTTAAGCCGATTAACCGGAATTTACATAAAAAAATGTGAATTATACATATACATACATAATAAAAAAACGTCTAGTCTTTTTTCCATATTTTTTGTTTTTGTTGAGAACATGATGTTTTGTTGTTTGTATGTATGTATGTATGTATATATGTTGCTATATATGTTGCTTATGTCTTCCTCCCATATATATATCAACAGGATTCTAGTTTTCACTGAAACAATTTTTTAATGTATTGAAAATTATGTTAATTGTTTGAACGACAAAAAACATTCGGATTGGTTTTACGATTAGGCAATTACATGGGTTTGAACGAACGATGATACTTGTAGTGTTTTTATTTGACATTTTTTACTTATTATCTAATTAATATCATGTTAAGTTCAATTGTAAAGTATGCATTACAAATTGTACTTAAAAACCCAAATATCGATTAACTTGAAACTGAATAGCCTGAATATTATGTTGGTCGGCAAACGGGTAGGATTCCTATAACAAAAGCCTCGAATAACCCGAAACCCGATTAAAAAACTGAACACCCCTAGTCTTGTCTAGGTTCGGATGGACGTTCTAATAGGGCTCTTAATGTGGATGATCCCGACGGAGAACCGATCGAACCAAAACGCCCGATCGGGAGGGACAAGACAAAACGGGTTGCATCGTCTGGTACAACCAACGAAAGACCGGACAACATTATGGATAGGTTAGAAAATGTTAGCTCCTCATATGAAAGTAGTGAAGGCAAGAAACTCCGGGTCAAAAATATTGACGAGAAGATACGTCTTAGGACTAAAAAGATGAAGGACAAGATTTCTGAGGAGCTCAATGAAAATTGATGTTTTTATTTTATTTATTGAAAATTTTAATTTTATTTATAATTTAATTATTATTTGTACATTTTTTTATTATTTTTAAGTTATAATTATTTTTATTTGAAAAATAAAAAAAATATGGTGACGTCTGATAGTGGTGTGATGAGAGTGAAGAAAGATGTGCGTTAAAATAGGAGTGGAGACCCTATAGTCTTAACGAGTATGAATATAACCACCACAACTCCCTACATTAAAATTTTTTTCATTACCAATAATCACTACACATCATTTATTGTACTTCTTTTATATGCAAATTTATTGAAGATACGTTTACATGTTCAATTCCTAATGGTTGATACTTTTCATCCATAATCCTTTTTACACGTATTACATTGCCTATATATCTATACATACCATATTTCTAGGCCTTCACATTCTCATTTTTCGCCTCTCTCTCCTATTAATAATCAACTCCATTATTTTAGTCAACTAAATTAATTATTTGTTTCAATTTTTACATATATATTTTTAAATTTAAAACTGTATTTATCATCAATTAAATTGTTCTATCATATTTTTATGAATTCTACAAAATGAAAACAATTTTATAACCATCTAAGATTCCAAATAAAAACTCTTTAATCATATATTTACATATTCACATTATTTCATTTTGACGAGTGTATGTGTTAACAAATTACATTATATTTTATTCAACCCGTGTAATACATGGGCTTTTAAAGACATAACTTTTTTATTACTAAGTATTATTCAACACGTGTAATACACGAGATTCTAACCTAGTAAGGTTATAAAAAAAGCCCGCATTTCTATACGATATAATAAATAAATATTTTTTCATGACACATGTCACCTCCACATTCATTCTCATCATTTTTTTCCTGCCTCCCTCTCTGATTAAATACACCTCATATTTTTAACAACAATATATATTTAAAGAAAATATTAATTATACTAATAAAAAATAATTATTTTAAATTATCACTTATGAAACTTTAAAAATCTAATTATTTAACTTTTATTTTCAATCCAATAATAAATGAAAAACAAATTACATTAAATAGTATTTACTTTATTTTTGAAACCTAATTATATATTAGTTTTTGCATATTTTGAGTTTTGTTTTTTATCCTTAGTATATGATACATTTTTACACGTGTAAAATATACACATAAATATTTAAAAAATTTATTTATTGATATTTTTCACCCGTGTGTATACACGGGATCTAAACTAGTAATTAAATAGGGAAAACTTCACCAAATATTAATCAAGTTTCTCAAGTGTTCCATTTAAGTCACTCAAAGTTTTTTTGTCATACTAAAGTCACTCAACTTTCACTAAGTGTTCTAATCCTATATAATATTTTTATAAATATTTAAATTTTTTAAAGTTGAATGAGGCAAATGAAATATATATAAATATTAGTTACTAATAAGTGAATATTATATTTCAATTAATCTAAAATTGGAGGTAATAGTGAATAAAAAAAATTCACCGACTAATAAACAACTTTCAAAATTGTTATATTTAAGTTGAATTGAAAAAAAATATTGCTAAATAGTAAACAAGATTCATATGTGTTTCATTTGCCTCATTCAATTTTAAAAAATTTAAACATTTATAAAAATATTATATAGGATTGGAACACCTACTGAAAGTTGAGTGACTTTATAGGGAAAAAAACTTTGAGGTATTTAAATGGAATACTTGAGAAACTTGATTACTATTGTGTAAAGTTACACCGAATAAATAATATTATCATATATTTTCTCTTTTGGTAAGGAAAAATATTATAATTACTTTCATCTCAAGGGCGTCTTGATTTTTAATATAACAATTTGAAGTAGTAACATAAACTTCTTCATAGTTAGATCAAAATAATTATTGTTTTTTTTAACGACAAAAATAAAAAATACTCAAATAAAAGCTAACGGGTGACTAGCGATAATGACCCAAATACAAGATCTTGTCAACCAAATGATATACCAACTTATATCTAAATCATGTATATCAGTCGGTTATTAATCTTTGTTCTCGGGTTTCACTATGCCAAGTTTTAAGTGTCGAAATCACGACTAGTTGTGATGAATGAGAAAGTTTTTGGGTTTCAAATTAAAAACTCGTATAGTATCAAACTTAAAACTAAAACCATTGGAAGCTACCTAATTAATAATTTTGAGGGAGTTCATTAAGGTGATGGGGGCGTCCTACTCGGGCATGGCCGGGTAGAAAAGAGAATGGCCGAGTAAAATGGGTACCCCACCCCCTTTAATTCGAGTAACTTGATCGAGTAAGTGGGTAGCTCAATCGAGTAATTGGATCGAGTATATTTACTCGTTTGTGGGGAATGGGGGGAATGGAGATTGAGCCTTCTGCAAGAGAGGATAAGTCAAACTTTCTTATCTCAAACTTTCTTTTATGTGATTACTTTTTTATTTATTTATGTGATTACTTTTTTTTTCCATAACAAAGTTATATTTATTGATTTTATCTCAAACTTTCTTTTAATATATGTTTAGTTTTTTTATATGATGTTCGTATTGATAAATACCTTTTTGTTTTGTAAAAAGAAAACACTCAACTTATTTTTTTTTGTAAATTAAAGGCGTTAACATTGTTAAAAGTAAATGTATTTTTGAAAAAAAAATGACTTGTTATTGTATTTTGTTATTTTTAATTGTCTTTTATATTTTTAATTAATAAAAAAGTATGTTTTTGTATTTAAATGTTTATTCTTTATAAAAAATGTTGGTGAGTAATTGAGTAGTGTGTTTCCAATGAAATCTGAGTAAATGAGTAGTTTTGAAGTGACCAAATTATATTGGACAGTTTTGATGAGTAAATAAGTAATTGGGTTAATGAACCCCCCCCCCCCTCACCCTTAAGGTGCTTGAGTTACAATTAATTAGAGTCAAACGGAGAAAAAGAAATAGGTCTACAGGACACATGAAAAAGGTACTCAATTTATGATTTCATTCTTGATTGATCTCTAAGGGTGGACGGAGTGGACGATCGGGTTGGCCACGGGTTTCCCGGGCTACACCGCCGCAACGCCTGCGGGCTTGACGCGGGTTGTTGGGCACGTGTATTAATACCCGCTGGCACCAGATTCATTTGAACGTTAATGTAGCCGGGGGGGGGGGGGAATCTAGCCGTTGGGGAGTGGGGTGGGGTGGGGGGTCTTTAAATAAAAAAAAATTAATTTTATATATTCTCTCAATTCATATATATATATATATATATATATATACATCTTTACACAATATTATTTACATATTCTCTCACAAATAAATTTCAAAATTTGTAACCGCGCTATTTACATCCCGGAATCATCTAATAGTTCGTCGTCGTCAGACTCGTGTAGTCTTTAATTTTTAAACCTCGTTGTTCAAGCAGCCGAGGTTGAATACACTGCAAGATCGACTCGCCGACATGTGGAACGTGATCGTGTCCAAGCATATGAAATTCTAATGGCAGATTACTTTTTTGAGAATCCGAAATTCAGCGAGGACGTTTTTAGAAATAGATTCCGCATGTCGAAGACACTATTTTTAAAAATAGTTGATGACATTAACGCAAATTTTGAATACTTTCAAGTTAGTCAAGACGCATGGAATGAAACCACACACTTTCATTTGAAGCTTGATCTTACGACACATGTTGCCACAAACTTGGATATCCATCTAACGGACGACGAAGATGAGTAGTTCTTTTTTTATTAATTGTACTTTTTTTTATAATTTTTTTATTGATTGTATCTTTTTTATTAATTGTATTATCATTTAATGAGATATGTTTTTTTTTAATAAAAAAAAAATTAGGCCTTATCGGTTCCACACACTCCTCTTAGGGTTGGAGAGAATTTAAGAGGATAAAAATGACATGACACATTTTAATTGGGTAAAAAAGAAAGGTTCCATTGACTTATTGTTAACCACTCCCTCCGCCCTAAGAATTAAATCGGCCATAAAAAAGTAAATATATAGAGAACTGAGCCGAGTGGTAACTGTTGATGAAAATGTCAAACATGGTCGTCACAGAGTAATTAGTTTGTTCACAATAGCACTCCATTATTATGATGAGCCATTCATCTCAAATGGAATAAATCTTAACCTTACACTTGGTGAAGGTTAGCTAGCTAGGTGTAGCGTTAGTTAATGTTAAACCCAACTTCCAACTAACTCCACTAATTCATTCATACACACATGCACATGGAAACACTCCTATAAATATAACACTCCACAACATTTTTTAGCACCAACAACCTCAATTAGAAACATATACAAGAAAAAGCATACTTTAAAAATGGCAAGGATTGGAATGATGGTTTTATGTGTAGTGGTGACTTGCATGGTTGTGGCTGCACCCTATGCAGAGGCTCTTAGCTGTGATCAGGTAGCAAGCAGCTTAGCACCATGCATTGGCTACTTAACCAAAGGTGGTGCTGTGCCACCGGGATGTTGCAGTGGGGTAAAAGGACTCAATAGCGCTGCAAAAACGCCCGCTGATCGTCAGGCTGCATGTGGCTGCTTAAAGAGTGCTTACTCTTCCAACTCCGGCATCAATCCCAACAATGCCGCCGGCCTCCCCGGCAAGTGTGGTGTCAGCATCCCTTACAAGATCAGCCCAAACACAGATTGCTCCAAGTATGTTCAAATAATATATATGTGCTTCTATTTATTAACTTTTCACAACATGTATACTTATATATGGTGATTTATTTTGCAGGGTGCAGTGAGGACGTATGGGAAGCTAGTCTTTGGTTTAAAGAAGCATATAAGTTATAATAAAAAATAAAGAGCAGTGTTTTGTTCAAAGATGACATATATGCTTATGTGTGTCTCTTTGATTTGTAATGCCTGGCTTCAAATAGTGTTCTTGTTATATAAATATGTTGCCAGCTTGGTTATAAACCTTTCTTTTTGGGTAATCTGTTTTTTTTACTGCTCAACACCTGCAAATTAACTGCACTTACAGTCCCAATTAAGTCCATATGTTATTAGTATGATTTAGTCTTTAATAATGTTGAAAACTTGTGGAATGCCCTTCTCTAAAAGTGGTGTGGGTTCAAACATTGTAACCGAAGGTTTTGATGATATTTAAGAGTAAAATTAGTTGTTGTTCAAAACATTATAAATTAAAGAACTAATTAACCTAACATAAACGAATCTAAAATCGAAGGCTGACCCCGCCTTGACCATGGAAGCAAAACTAGATAACTAAATGTTGCATCGAACGCATTGAACTACTGAATATGACTTTTAATACGCAGTGAATTAACTATTGAATGTGTTATGTGACTCATTGAATGTGAACTACTGAACTATCTATCAAACGTGACTCATCAAATGTGTATAAGAATGTGTATGTAAATATTATAGGATAGATATATTGTTAAGGATTTTGTTTATTGTATAGTTGTTACTGAGACGTACATTTTCCTATTATGTACGTAATTTACAAGGCTATTCGGGAAGACTTGGAAAGAGGGCTCGAGAAAATGAGAGATCAAGAGTTTTTCTTTAACAAAAGTTATGATGTTTTGTACTTTGTTTTGAAACAAATGTAAGAGTAAACTTGGTTTTTGTTCTATGTGGTTTGGCCATTTTAATCATTTTGCTCCCATAGTTTAAAAATTACTAAAACACTTCTTGAGGTTACCATTTTGTTGTCATTTTGCTCCCTGGTACTAACCCCGTTAAATATTTCAGTTAAAACTAAGGGCATTTTGGTG
Organism: Smallanthus sonchifolius; assembly: GCA_023525975.1. Classification (NCBI taxonomy): domain Eukaryota; kingdom Viridiplantae; phylum Streptophyta; class Magnoliopsida; order Asterales; family Asteraceae; genus Smallanthus; species Smallanthus sonchifolius. Next base: position 3,957,767 of record CM042042.1, read on the forward strand.
TGTATATATATATATATATATATAATCTTACATTGTGAAATTACAGTTATAAACAAAACTTTTTTATTTTATAATACATGTTTTCCTCGTTTCTCGCGAGGAGGCCCGCGTATTAGTTTAATATAACTTTTTTTAATCATTTTTTATTGCAATGACGATTACAATAGTGGCGGGTAAACGGGCAACAAGCTGCGCCACAACACCGCCCTCTTTTAGATAGCAAAACCGATTCTACTAAAAACAAAGCTTTGGGTCTTAGTGGATGAAAAATTTACATGCATTACCCGCTGAACTCTGTTAATTAATTCCACAGCCTCCGGGGTTAGAAACCAAAAGTATTAAAAGTAAAGGGGATAAACACATCTTGATCCTGTACACAAGTTTTCTCGTGTTCAATAACTTTGACTGGTTCCGCATACAATACATATATTCATTTTAAATACATATAGAGCACTAATTAGGTGCAACAGGATTTTTTTTTTCAGTTTGATTCGCTATTATTGCATAATTTTAATGCAAATTTATTGAACATTTGTTTACATGTTCATTTCCTAATGGTTGATTCTTTTCATCCCACAATCCTTTTTACACGTATTACATTGTCTACACGGTTACACGAGAGGCCCACAGGGAATTAAATAAATTTTTATCATATATTTTCTTTTTGCGTAGGGAAAAATATTATAATTATTTTCTTCTCAAGAGCGTCTTGATTTTTTATTTTATGAGTGAAATAGTGATAGTCGGTAGAGAATCTTAGATCAACCTATATATCCATTATATAAATGAGAAAATTACAAAATGTATAATTTAACTAAAAAAATATGGTAACATTAACTTTTCAAGTTATAAAAATTATCTAAATCCAAATGCCACCAATAACTAGGCGACACGTAAATAAAATTAATTTTAAAGGCTTAAATTTTAGCCGGCCACATGTTAACACATGATCCTCTCACATCTACTAACCCGGCTAAAACTTAGCCGTTAAAACCCATACCGGCACAAGCCTAGCCGTTAAATTCATTATCCAATTAAATAACGACATGTGTCAAACCTTAGCCACTTGCATACCGGCCCAAGCCGAGCCAATCTATTACCGGCCCAAGCCGAGCCAATCTGTTACCGGCTACTCTGTAGCCGTCAAAACCTCCATAGCCAATAAAAAGTTGCCACGTGTTACCGTTGTAGCCGGGTAAATCCTAATAAACAGCTTTAACTTTACCGGCTGTATTCTAGGAGGCCGGCTACTCCGTAGCTGTTAAATCTAATAATTAGCGTAGTTTATTCTTATTAACTTAATTAAGGTAATTAATTCAAATGTTCACGTAATACGAAGCCGGCTATAGCACAGCCTTCCTCCTGCTCCATAGCCGGTTAATTAAATCATCCAAATTGCTACAAGAATATTGTGGATATACCCATAAATCGTGTTCGAATTTTTTACAATGTTTTCTTCTAAACTGATGCATCATCCAAACTATTTAAATGTCTTCAAAACTAGAAAAATGTCTCTAGCAAAATCTGGGAAAATATCATCCAAACTGTAATCGGTGAACTCGAAAAATATGGGGGGGGGGGGGGGTATGAAGCCTTCTGTTCATACAACCCCCTAGGTTGCAGTGGGTCCTGTAGGTAGGGGTGACCGACTTGCCCTTATCGGAACACACATCGCTGGTGATGTTGGTGTCTCCATTATCTTCAACATCTCTCCTTTCTTCCACTGATCACCATCAGTGTAATTCTTTTATTTATGTTTTGTTTTTTATTAATTAAGTTGAAAGTTTATGTAATGTGTATTGTAATTTTTATATTTTTTTATGTTTATCATTTATTTTGAAGTTTATTTAATTTTATATTAAAGTTATTTTATATATTTCGGGTTTAGATAACAACATTGGTATGATCTATTATTGTAATCAATTAAATTGTCTAATTCCGTATTGATAACAACATTAGCCGACTGTATTGAAGTCGGGAACATCTTCGCACGGCTCGACTTGGGCCGGTATGCAAGTGGCTTAGGTCTGACACGTGTCGTTATTTAATTGGATATTGGTTTTAAAGGCTAGGCTTGGGCCGGTATGGATTTTAAAGGCTACGTTTTAGCCGGGTTAATACATGTGGGAAGCCCCTGTGTTAACAGGTGCCCGGCTAAATTTGGGCATTCAAATTTAATTTTACTTACGTGTCGCCTAGTTATTAGTGGGATTTGGATTTGGATAATTTTTAAAACTTGAAAAGACAATGTACATTTTGCCACTTTTTTGGTCAAAATGTACATTTTGTCATGCATCAGTAGGTTAATTAATTTTTGTACTCATGTTTTCACTAAGCCATGATTAAGTGTCAAAATCACGACTAATTGTATAGTATCAAACTTAAAACTAAAACATATTGGAAACTACCTAATTAATCATCCTGTCCAAATGAAATTAAATAATGAATTTGATAGTGAGCTAGCTCAAATTAATGGAATAAACCTTAACCTTACACTTGGTGAAGATCAAAGACTAACGAGCTTATTAGATAATGTTAAACTCAACTTCCAACTAACAAACTCCAAACCCCCCTCCATTAATTCATTCATACACAGATGGACATGGACAAACACCACTATAAATATAACACTCCACAACATTCTAGCACCAACAACCTTAGAAAAATACATAAGAAAGCTATTGTTTCATACAACTTTAATTAGTGTTCCTATGCAGAGGCTCTTAGCTGTGGTCAAGTAGCAAGCAGCTTAGCGCCATGCATTGGCTACTTAACCAAAGGTGGTGCTGTGCCACCGGGATGTTGCAATGGTGTAAAAGGACTCAATAGCGCTGCAAAAGCAACCGCTGATCGTCAGGCTGCATGTGGCTGCTTAAAGAGTGCTTACTCTTCCAACTCCGGCATCAATCCCAACAATGCCGCCGGCCTCCACGGCAAGTGTGGTGTCAGCATCCCTTACAAGATCAGCCCAAACACAGATTGCTCCAAGTAAGTTCAAACAATATATATGTGCTTCTATTTAAACTTCTTTTAATTAATACACATAATGCAATGTTCATACTTTCATAATCTAGCGTCTTATGGGTGGCTCAAGTGTGTTGTTTGAAAGAGTTAATCTTGATTTTACGAAAGAAAGGGGAGTCGGTTTGGAAGAACGTGAAAGTTGAGGGTGTTTTGGAAATAGTTAATTAATTATTATTAAATTAATAGTTTGAATGTTTAGGGCCCCTACCTGAAAAGAGCCCCGAATTTCTTAAAACTTTAATTTTTGACGGAAAGTGTTACCATTTAATCATTTAAGCCCGTGTAAATTGGAGCATTACTGTTTATAAATACGTGATAACAACCTAATCTGTGATAAATTGTTAACAATTGGATTTGCTGGTTAGTTAATTTGTTATAATATATATGTGATAAATCTATGATTGTTGATTGTTCCTCTCTAGGTGCTTGTGAATTTGACCTACATTGTAATAAATTATTCTTTTTTTCATGTCAAATCGTAATCGAAAGGATAAATCCAGTTATTTTAAACAAAAAATAAAATAGAAACCAGACACGATATGTTATGGACACAAAAGGGAGATTAGTTTACAACATGACTTTTGGAAAAGCGGCTCAAGTTTTTAGTTCGCTTATGACCCCTAAATTGGTTGAGCCGCCCCTAGGTGGAACATACACTTTTTGTACACCCTAACTAACAATTTTTTTTTCACAATATGTTCTTATATGGTGATTTATTTTGCAGGGTGCAGTGAGGATGCATGGGATGTCTTTAAAGTTTAAAGAAGCATATAAGTTATAATAAAAATAAAGAGCAGTGTTTTGTTCAAAGATGACATATATGGATATGTGTTTCTCTTTGATTTGTAATGCCTTTGGCTTCAAATAGTGTTCTTTTATATAACTATGTTGCCAGCTTGCTTGGTTATAAACCTTTCTTTTTGGGTAATCTGTTTTTTTTACTGCTAAACACCTGCAAATTAATTGCACATACAAAACCAATTAAGTCAATGTGTTATTAGTGAGATTTAGTCGTTAATAATGTTGAAAACTTACGGATTGCCCTGTGCAAAAGTGTTGTAGGTTCAAATATTGTAACTGAAGGTTTAGGTAGTATTTTAGAGTAAAATTAGTAGTTGTTCAAAACATTATAAGTTAAAGAACTAAACCTGATCAAACTGTAGACATAAAAGAATTTATTGAAGACGAACTTGAACAAAGCATTATAAATTAAAGAACTAAACTGATGCGGATACGCAATCAAAAGGCTCAAATAACTCTATGATTAAATCAAAAAGCTTAAATCGAACCAAATGGTTCAAGAAACCTCACAGTTGTCTTTACAATAATCAAAACTCAAAACTGAAAACTAAATAACCTTTAACCGTAACTTATACTAAACAAATATCTTAGAGGGTGTTTGAGAGTGTGGTGGGAAAGTACTTATTGACTTATTGGATTTTTCAAAAAGCCGGTAAATCAAAAAAATTAGTTTTTTTTTTTTTGAAAAAGCTAATAAGTCAATAAACCATTCTCAAAATCCAAGAAATCCTGGCTTTTGGAAGGAAATGACTTATTGACTTAGCCAATAAGTCAATAAGTAATTTCCAAAAACACATCCAAACAAGAAAGATAAAAATTAGGAAAGTTGAATTTTAAACAAATAATGAAAGATATTAAAATCTGATTTCAAATAATCATAAACCTGATTGAATTCGCCTCGTTAATAACGAACCAAACCTGATTAAATTGAACAAATCACCTAGGCATATATGAAGCAAAAACTAGAGAACTGAAGACCATGAGTTTTTGCTGTTTGAATGTTAGATGAGACCTTGGATAATGTACAGGAAGTGAATTGAAGTATATAATTCCAAAAAATGTTGGTTCATGTCATTAATAAGTTTATAGAAACAGGTGTCAAAGAAAATAATTTTACAACAAGTTTCATTACCTACGAAGTTTTGTATAAATTTGGAGAGACAGAGGGGGAAGAAGAATAAGTTTTTTATTGAAAAAATGTACGATTACAATAAAGTGGCAGGTAAACGAGTAACAAGTTGCGCTGCAACCCCCAAGGATGGTGGGTTTCGAACACACGCCATCTGGTCCGATGGTGCAATGGCTTAGCCAGTCGGACCAGATGGTTTCGCTAAAGATCAGCTTTTGTAAAGTTTGTTTTCTTGAAGAACATAAAGATCAGCTCTTTGGTTTCTGGATTCACATACCGCAGTAATTTCACCACTAGTGCCGGCTGGGCCGATAGGGCAAGGGGTAAAACAAGGGTTTGGGGCTCTCAAAAACTTAGGGCCATTTTTTTGAAAAAAAATTGAACACTTATTGGACTTTTGTTGGGCTGGTTCAGAATGAAACTATTAAGAAAAATAAAGTGGATTAGCGGTAGTGGGCGGGGTGTCAATTTTTCAAACAAATACACAATCGCTGCTCAACCATTGAATCGCCAATCAATGGACAATGGGGAGATCAAATGACAATCGCCAACCACCGGACGATGACGAGAACAGACAACAACCGACCCTTCATAATCACCAATTCAATCACACACTCAAACGACAACAACCGACCCGTCGCAATCGCCAATAACCGCTTTTTAATTTTAATTAGTCCACAGATCCAAATAGCTTTTTTATAGTCCATAGATCCAAGATGTGTGATGAATGAAAAAAAAACTTAACACGTCTTTGATGGACTTGACAATCTGTATAACTATCTAATTTCTTATTGTAATATAGATTTCTGATTTCTTTGTTTCTTGTTGGGTGTCTTTAATTTCTTTGTTACTAAATCAATTGTTTTCATAAAACAAAAATAAATTATAATTTTAATTGGGTCAGTTATACTTCAAGTTACAATAATAAAGAAAGAATATTTAGTAGAGCCAACTTACTAACTGTTTGATGTCATTTATTGATTTTTTTTACCGAACCGTTTTCACCCGACATGTGTTTAAGCCCTATTTTCAAAGATTCAGTATCCACAACTGCTTTATCGTAATCCGAACACACACTAAACGTTTTTTAGTAGTAATTCTTAGAATTTATACATCACAACCTTCACTTTATAAGATTTGAACTCTTAACCTTTTTATTACACTAAAAGGAATTTAGTAAAACAGAAGCTTCTAATAAACCACAAATAGACCCAAACTCACGAAATATTCCCTATAAAATCCCGAATAAGACGACCAACAGCATCGTACGACGAACCACCCTCTCTCACCGTAGCTCGACTCATCTTCCCCATCTCTTTCATCTTCCCTCTAATCTCATCATCATCCATCAACCTCCTTATTCCGATCTCAATCTCCTTAGCCGTAACAACACCACTAATCTTCTGATCATAAAACAAATCCTTCTTATAATCCAACTTAATCTCAACCACTAATCCCAACTCCACCACTATTTCAAACGCATTCATCTGCTCCTCAGCGTATACCGGCCACACCGCCATTGGTACACCAAACCACAAACTCTCCAAAACCGAGTTCCACCCACAGTGAGTCACAAACCCTCCAACCACACGGTGAGCCAGCACCGCCACCTGCGGGGCCCACCCGATCACCTTCTCGGTTCCACCAGTCCGCTCTATGAACCCTTCCGGCAACACTACTCCCGGATCCTCGTAATCCCCGGTGTGTCGTGATGTCTGCTCCGGCGACGGAGGTTGACGTAGGGCCCACAGAAAACGGTGATTACTTTGTTCCAAACCGTAGGCTATCTCCTTCACTTGGACCTCGTCAAAACATCCCAAACTCCCGAAACATAGGAAAACCACCGAACCACACGGTTGGTCGTCTAACCACCTGATGACGTCACCGTCTGAATTCTCCCCACCATCCCACCGGACACAGTATGGGCCCCACCGGGTAAACAGAAGGCACACACGTGTCAGACTCAGAACACAACGAATCCAACGCGTGTGTTTCCAATTCCGAAAAAGTGTTGACCATGATTGCTTTCGCTTCCCTTAATTTCCGGGAAGTCAACAGAACATAGTCAACGCCTTCTTTCGTATCGTACCCGGAAGGAAACACCTTTGTCGGAACCGGGTTTACAAAACCCGGAACGTTAATCTCGTTATCCGAGTTGCTTTACTCAACAACATCTTGATTCCGACCGGCTGGCTGGCTTATCATGTCGGCTACAATCTTTCTAACGTGTTTGCGGTGACTGTTTATGTAGTCGTTGACGAAGGTCATGGGAGCTTTTGGGTCACGTGTTGGTAGGGTTTCGTCTTGGGGGAGTGTGATGAAGCGTGTGCGTTCTGTGGGTTTATCGGGTAATGATTGGATGTAATTGGCAATGGCTGAGCCGGTTCGCAAGCCGGAAGGGGGTTTGATGATGAGGACGGTTATGGTGAGGCGTTGATCTCGGTTTGCGAGGAGTTTTGCGATCTCGATTGTGGATTTCATGTGGCCGATCACGGATAGAGGGATGAAGATAAGGTCTGCAATTGTATTGGTCATTTATTTTTGGTGAGAGAAGACCTTGAAGTGAGTGTGGTCTATTGTGTGTATAAATTCTAAGGGGCTCCTTGGTGGTTAAAAGGCTGTCTCTGAATCGTTCAGAGGTAAGTGTATTTGTTTCGCTAACAGTCCATCTCTTAATGGTTTATTTTACCTCTTAATGGTTCAGCTGAAAAACCATGTTGAACCATTCAGACCTCTTAATAATTCAGCACTTGTCAAACAATCTCTAAGAGTTGGTTGTTTATAAAATCAGATAAGCTTCATTGTCTGCAATTATTTTTTTGAAAAATTGCCAAAGTTACACTTTACCAAACTAAATATACTTTTCACGTCAATGAGCTACTAATGGTAGAGTGGTAAGGGAGAGATCTAGTGTTTCTAGTGATCCAGGTTTAATCACTGCCCTCCATATTAGTTTCTACGGTATGTAAATGAGGCCTAGCTTAGGTTGATACACCTAGGTTTTACCCACGCCGATACAGGGTCCAAGCCTCGGCTCTCCCTCAAGCTCAGAAATGTGAGATTTTTCCTTGGATGCTCTCCAAATCTGACAACAAGTGGACCCGGTTAAAACAACAAATTGGCTGGAGTTGGATGAGACTCTCCCATATAACGGGTGGGTGCGACGTCACAACATTCAACGTTCATCGTTAAAAAAATATACTTGTTCACCCAACAAACACATAGGCTTCGTAAAACAATAACGAATCATATGTCAGACACTTAGCAATAGCCGGCGGTGCTAGCCAGGACTGAAACTCATGAAAAAACACATGAAACTCATTGCTTCAGTCTGTAGCCCGCTTCTGTTGTTTTAGCCTGCAAAGTTTAGTCAGCGGCACAAAATCATATCAAATGAGCTGAGCCGTGAGCCTTCCATTGCCATCTAGCCTACACTAGTCGGCTATTGCTGACTAAGCCAGGTAATTATCCGGCAATAATTTTTTAAAACTATTTAGAAAATCTTTTTTAAATAGGTATAGTCGGGCAATAAGTTTTTCTAAATAACTTTTAAATTATATGTTGTTTTATTTGTTTTATTATATAACTATAATAATATTTAATATATAAAATAAGTAAAAAAATATAAATACCGCCATTTTCATTTGATTTACCATCTTAACTAATTACTCACTTAAAAACCATAAAAATGTCAAACATTTTTTCACTTTTAAAAATGCCTTTGGTTGACGAAAGGAAAACCCTTCAATTGACCATAAGGAAAACCATATGGTTGACGCACCAGAGAACCCTACCCTTTATGACCTGACCGAAAACAACCCAACACATGAAGACGCACCGTTGACAATTCGGATTATCTTGATGAGGATTGGGTTTTTAATGACAGGCATTTCAGTCATAGTCCTTGTTTCGAACCATTTGAAGGCCCGACCTAAGAGGATGCTCGATGGAATCCTTAATTCACCTAAAGTTAATGGTTTTATTTTTATGAATGTTTGAATTTCCATTTAATGTAATTTTTATATTTAGATTTTCTATTTATTAATTTAATATATGTCTTAGTTTATAAAACTCTGTCTATATTATATAAGTTATTTATTATATTTTATTAGAATAAGTTAAAATAGTAACATAAATCACTATACAAATGAATAATAATTTAGTTATAACCGCTCGATTATACAAATTCAAGTGTTACACGAAACATAAATACGAATGTTACATGTAACATTAATCTTCGTTTTCCTACGTGAAAGATTCGACTGCTCAGAATGATTCCATATTACTTCTAAATGACGACATTTATACGTGACACATGGAAGTGATCAGTTGGGATGGATCGTTTTACAAGCATCCTGTCACCACTACCCCAACTACAGATGAAACAAACGAGCATGTCACTACAAATAGAGGTGAGCACTTCACGGGTCGGATCGTTAAAGCCCGAAGGCTCGGACCATGAAAGTCAAGCCCAGCCCATATAGTTAGAATATGGTCAGGCTTTGGTCCTTAGATTACAATGACTAACGCCCAAAGCCCAACGGTCACGGTCTTAGCCTGATTATCAGTGCGTGAATTTAAAAAAAAATAACAAAAAAACCCTACTATATATATATATGTCTAAACTTATGGCAGTTGTAACATTTTACTTTCTTGATATCTCTTTGATTTCTAAGGTACTCTTTCCTGCTTTTAAAATTATCATCTGAAGAAACTTCTTCTCTTTTTCTTGTCTGATATTTCCATCACGTCAATTGTCTCGTAATGAATTAAATCTTCTGTCCATGATTTCTAAAACCTTTTCCATGACCCAATGTGCCATGACGTGTGAACAAGAGTTTGTTTTGATTGTCCACAGGGCCTTCACTCATTAGGTTGGTCATTTCTTCAAAAACTTTCAATCTTCCAATTATCTCATCTAGGGTGGTTTTCTAGATTAGTGAATTGTTCAATGGTTTCAACGATTTGAATGAGCCTTTTTGATACAAAACTTAGAAGTTTCCGTACTTAAGTTGGTTGATCGATTGTTGATCATGTACCACTTGCCCTAGCGACAATGCTATTTAGCCTTGCGGTGCATGAGTCGATAATGTCTTCCTCCTTCATTCTCAACATCTCAAATTCTATTTTGAGTGTTTGAAGACATACCTTCTGTACTCGATCCACACCGACTCTTGTCTTGTGTGCATCCCAAATCTCCTTTACACTCTTAGAGCTTGCAACTTATAATATCATATTCTCTGGTAGTGCTAGAAAAGATATGTAGTCGTAGCTATGTCCTTCTTTTCATCAGGTCATGTATCAGTCTTAGGTTCTATCATTTCTAATAGTCCAATTGTCCTAAGTACGGTTTTTACATGGATTGCCCATACAATATAATTTGAAGATTTTAAGATAAGGCATTGAAAGTGAGAGGACGAACTACCCTCTTTTATGGTTTATAATCTCTTTAGTACCCGGCGATATTTCTCCAACATCATGCCTAGGTTTTGTAAACAAAAGACATGATTAACAGTCAAGAAAACGCCAGAATATGTATATAAGAAAAAAGAGTAGGATAGATTACAAACACATACAGATAAGTCGTCTGTCTTACACATCAGATGCACACAACATACACACTAGTTTATATATAGTCAGCAGCCTTACGTAGCCAATACCTTAACCGCCTTCTCGAAACTTCCACGCCGATAAACAAATGTCGTTTGGGATCCACATAATTGCATTGCCAAGCAACAAACAGTATGAACAAAAACAACAAAACCAGATATGCAGGATGGAACCAGGACAAAGTATTGGCACTGCCACTTAGGACAGTAAACACACATCCTGATATTTTCTCATCAGATGTCGGGTTACGATCACTATTAGATGGCGGTTTCTCATGCTTCTCTCGACCTTCGTCATGCTTCAGTCTAATTCTTCTGACTGCGCTCCCCTGCTCCGCCACCATGGTTTCCTGTGGTAATATTTCTGCGTAGTTTGTACCCGTTAAGACACCATGAATCATAAGAGAGTGTGAGCCTGATTCGTCAAGTTTTATTATGTCATCGTTCATTATATCCGCAAAACAATCATCCTCGTTGTCCATTTCCTGTAGAACGCGATTACAAAACTATATTATGTTGGAAAACATTAAATCAAACATTTTTTTTTATTTTTAGGTGGTCTAGAGAAAGCGTTTTGGTTTCTGGGGAGTTCGCTACCCTAAAAAAAATTGACATGTGACGAGCAATTTCAAACATTCCTCGTCTTTTTTTTTTTTTGAGTTTGTTACTCTGGTAGCAAACTCCCTGTGGAAACCAAAACACTTTCAAAACCACGTAGAAAGTATTATGTTAAAGAATAGAAATCGGACCTTAAATGGAGTTGAATAACCACTCGGCCATTTGTTATTGAGTAGTTGATCGGAGACGGATTCCGAATCATTCTGTTCACCTGAATCAGACCTGTAGCTGCTTTTAGAATCCACTGAGCAGGACTTCATAGCATTCCCCTCATCAAACGCATCCCCATCGATTTGTGTACTATTGGCGTACTCGTTTGTAGCAGAGGGATGATAATTATCTGCAGCAGACGAAATCCTTTGATCAGAAGAACCCCTTGAAGATTCGAGTAATCGGAAATCGCCATTTCTTCTAAGCCGACAAACAACCTTGGCTTCCTTTATAAACATAATGTAAAATCAATGTTCATTTAACATCTAATTTTATCTCCATACAAAACCTTATTTCTGTATTGATGACAATAATGAATAATATACCTGTGAAGTGTCACTCATACAATATTCATGCATGATCCATTCCGTTCGTTCTCCTTTGGGGGCCCGACCCGTGTGGAAAACCAGTGTCCTCTTTGTGCCGACTGTAACAGCACCTGATTTTACATTCCGTTCTTTGCCCGTGGCTTTCCAGTACCCGGATTGGGTAGCGCGTTTACTTTGTGACCCGTTTGGATACTTCTTTCCTCGGGCCGAAAAGAAGAACCACTCGTTCTCCGATCGAATAACAGAAAGACCTAGTGATTAAGCAAAAGTTAAAACCACACATGAAGGAAGCCCGAATCTTGACTTCCAAGAAAGGTTTTGAGAATATATTGTCATAATGCACAAGGAAAAATGTACCATTCTTAAATATGCTAAAACCCAAAACCGGTTTTTCCGAAAATACGGATGTATAACTGCCTACAAGAATTGAAATATTTTCCAAAAATTAATATTTGTTACTTAAAACCTCTTTAATTAGCTTCAGATAGTATTTATGCCTTCCTTTAAAATCAAGGAAACCACAACCACCAACCTAAAGGAATTGGCTCAAGGGGAGTACAAATCCATATGCATAATGTACAATCCTGGCATATTTATTTACATATTTAACTATAAGGTTAATACAAATATAAAATAAAAAAAAATTATACTTCGTATTTTTTACGAAAAAAATCTCAGCCTAAATTTAATATATTAAAAACCATAAAATTGTAAATACATGAAAAAGTCACTAAATTAAGTTTTATACGCTCTAAACTATTCTAAACTACAACTATTTTTTTAATAACGACATGTCAGCTCTTAAACCGGTCAAAATATAATAAAATGACATTGAAAGTTTAAATTTTTTTTTACTATCGTCTTATTTTGAAAAGTTTAAGAGGTAAACATTATTTAAAAATTTGAAAGGTAGTTGCATTTTAGACAGTTCAATGACTTCAACGTAGAAAAATCGGTTTAGCATTTATGTATATTTTCCAAGTTGCATGACTTTTGAGTGACATTCAAAATTTTAAAAAAAGTTTTCTATCACCTTATTTTGATAAATTTAATAGTTAACAAGTTTTTATTTAAAAATTAAGGAAAAGATATGTACATTTTAGACAAGATTAGTGACTTACTAAATAACTTAACTTTTTTATGTATATTTTCCAAGTTGGAGGAAGCAAAATTGGTTAGAGGAATTTTCCCTTGATTATTTTTGGTTTAGTAAAATTACTTAAACTTCAACGTAAAATGTTTTGGTCCAATCTATATTTTTTATACCAAAATTATTTAATTATATATTTAATTAATATATTTATTCAGTTAATACCGTTAATTATACACCCAAACCGTTAAAAAAAAGTTATACACCCAAACCTTTGACAAAGAAAAAAATATGCAAACATGATCTTTTGACATCCTAAGACTGATGGTTGTGGGGCGTGGTTGGGGGCGCAAGGGGGTGGGCGCGAGCCACCTTGGCCGCGCACACCACAAGATGGTCAGGCGATGGGGGGCGCGAGCGGTGGGCGTGGTGGGGCTAGCGAGCGCCGTTGGGGGAGGACTATTGGGGGAGAGCCGTTGGGTTAAACAAAAAATTAATTCGATAAAGCCCCCGCTCACCTGCACCACAACACCCTCAAGTGCTTCAGCAGGGGCTTTATCCACTGCTTAGTCAGCATCCAGTCAGCACCACATGGCGTGAAATTAGAGGATGAATCCAACCGTTTAGACCCGTACAGGGTTAAACGGAACCATATATGTACTCTGGTCGTATCGGATGTGACTGGTTTGACTTTTGGAACGTATTGATACTTATATTACATAAACAAATCGACTTTTAAGTTTTAAAATATTTAGTCCTATAATAACTTTCATAATATTTTTTTAACGGTGACGCTTATCCCATTAGGCCGTTATGATTAACTTTCAGAATATTTAATAACCGGCTCAAATACCAAAACTTTGACCAAAAGTCAAAATAAATTTAGGGCACGGGAAGGAAGCAATCACCTGGTAAATCCCACGGCTCGTGACGGCAGAAATCAACCTCCGGGATAATATCAACACAATTATCACATCCTTGTAGCTTCTTCTTCAAGTAATACGAAATCAATTCATCATCCGTCGGCGAAAATCGAAACCCTGGAAACACCGACGATGACGCCGCTATGGATAACTGCATCTCTCTCACCCTATCTGAATAAGTGCTTGTCATCGTCGAATCGCCACCACGGTTGCCGTCTCCTTCGGATTGTTTCTCTCTCATCTCTCCCTCTCTCTCTCTCTCTCTCTAGATATGTGTATTGAAGATGGAGAAGAATCTGTGTAACGATGTATTTGAGGGAACAGTGTGGCGTGCGGAAGAGGATAATGGGGTTTATGGTTTTGTAATTTGCATGACAATATTGGTCCGGGAAGTCTGTGATGGTATATATAACCGACCCACGTAAGGCAAACACGTGCCGTCGTATTGCAGTCACAAGTGGCATCACGTGTCGGTGGCCACGTCCATGACTGGTGTAGCAGCAGACGGATGATGCACTACATAAGCAGCTAGTCGACTAAAATCGATTTTTGCGCTGGCCCTTCCGAGGGCTAATTTTTTTTAACATACATCAACATCAATATTAATAGTTAGTCCCTATCGTAAATTCATTTTATGATTTCGTTACTCAACTTTGAAAATTATAAAATGGTATGGTGGTAAGACGTTTGAAAGGTATTTTAAGAGATCTAGGTTTAAACATTTTTTTGGAAAATATCTTAGGATGTAGGTATATTATTTTATCTTAGGATCTGCCTTACTACTTTCAGATTTAAATTTTTAAGTAGTAAATATTAATATTCAATCGAATAAAAATTAGAGATTTTAAAAACGAATTTGTGATTACTGTTAGGATTTTCGTATATGTGAAACTGAACAAAAGACTTATATTTATAGGGGTGAACCTATGCAATGAAGGTAATGACCGTTGGCCGTCACAACCATTTGGAAGTAAATTGTTGTTTCATTTTACTCTAGATAACATTTGGTCAATTAGTCCAGATGACTAACTTTTAGCTGTTTTTCACTTACAAATCAAATTCCAATGTAGTTTAACCCCAACCAGGGGTGTTGCCCTGTGGACCCCACTATGAGATAACTCCCCTAGGCCCCTGCTGACCAAGGGCGTTGCCCCCGGACCCCTGTTGTTCAGGGCCTTCGCCCCCTTGAAATAACAGGGCGTCACAAGTACCAAAAATCATAAGATCCTCTGACAAGTGTGCGCTTCACACTTACCAACCGTTTAATGTTTCATTATGACTAATCATTTGATAATTAAGTAAATCAAATTATAAAAAGTAGCTAGATGACACTAAAATCATCAACATTGGATGGACATCGTCTTTCAAAAAAAAACTATGAAAAATTACATTGCTCGTTTAAATTAACAATATGATAGTGGGTAACATGGACGGTCCCTAGCGTGGATCTCCGTTAACCACCACCATTGGTGTACCTACCCTTTGGGTATGTGTGTCGGGGTATTACTTTTTTTTTGTTATATACATGATCTAATCTCGAGCAACTAGGCCTGTAAATGAACCGAATGAACACAAACGAGGGCATGTTCATGTTCGTTCATTTAACTTTAACTGAACACGAACATATAATCGTACACTTTTTTTTATAATGTATGTTCATTAATAAAATGGACATGTTCGTGTTCGTTCGTTAAAAAGTTAAACGAACAGTTCATGAACTTAAACGAACACAAACAAACGTAAACAAACATAAATGAACATGATTGAACAAATATAAATGAACACAAGCGAAAATATTTGGGTCACAGTTGGGCTAACCCTAACATATTTAAAACATATACAGTTGGACTTAGGTATAAAAAATATGATCAACTTATTAACAATATTAAATGAACGGACATTAACGAACGTAAATAAACGAGCTTAAATGAACGAACGTTCACGAACATAAATGAACGAACGAGACATGTGTTCATGTTCGTTCATTTAATTAAACGAACAAAACATTGTGTTCATGTTCGTTCGTTTATTAAATAAATGAACATAAACGAACTTCTTATTGAACGATTCATGAACATTTTAATGAACGTTTAGTTCATTTACCGGCTTACGAGCGGCACCTAATAAATTTTGACACCGACACTCATGAAATTTTGACATCAATCACAAGAAAAATGAATTTAAGATTTTAAAATTTTAGAGTAAACTGCATTTTACGTCATTTAAGTATTACTAAATTTTATAGTTATTGTTCTTTATGTTTATAAAATTTTGCATATCACATCCTTTCCACTAATGGACATTAACTTTTTATATTAAGTCTAGTAATATGGAAGACACATAAATGTATTTTAGTCTATTTTGCCCTCACGTGGGGTGGAAAATAAAAAGAGCGGACTGTATAAGAATATTTTACCCTCACGTTGAGGACACATGATTTAATGTAACAAACCAATTTTCAAAATATGATAACATATTTTGATCCTTTAATTATGTGTTTAAATCATATTGGGTTTGGGGTGTGGGGGTGGAAGTTGGATAAAAATAAACTTGGAGATTGAAATTTAAATGTTTAAAATCTAAATTTTTAGGTTAAAAGGATTATATTGAGAAGTAGGAGGGGGTCAACTGTAAATTGAATAAAAATCTGGATTCTATTAAAGTGGGAGGAACCATGACACATAGCAAGTGTGTGATCCGTTTCAATCTACTTTCTAATGTTTAATTTTTTAACACTCGTTTGTGTTCTTATTTCAAAAGGGCATGTGTTATTACATAAATTGGAACAGTTAATCTAACAACAAATTTTTCTATCTCATATGTCTTATTTGTTCCTTATTTTAAACATAACATTTTGTCTATTTCGAAACTTTGTCAACAAAAGAACTTGTTCAGTTTTCTGAAACATCTTATTTTTTACAGATCTTCACTGAAAAGTCCACTGGTTCTAAATGATATGCTCAATGAACTCTATCTCTTGCATCCTAATTAACTATTCTCCGTTTATGTTGAATCATTTTCCCATTGTAGTTCTATTGTTTATGTTAAACTTTAGCATAATCGTCTTGGGCATTTGCTATTGTATAAACTCAAGAAACTAATGTTTTTTTTTCTAATGCACATGAGTCATCTTTTGATCAGTGCACTAATTCTCCTTAAGCTCGACAACATTAAATACCATTTCCCACTAGCACTAGAACTAGTTCTCTTTTGTTTGATCTTGTTCATGTTGATACCAGAGTCGGTCCCGAGATTCTGTAAAACGTTTTGGGCCCGGGACACGTGTAAAAAAAGTGGGGCCGATAATATAAACTCATAATGACATAATCAAAAACTGCAACAAACGAATACCGATTAACGAATCATACATAACGATTATTTTGTTATTTTTTAATAAGTTTGAAAATCTAGTCAGTTTTTTTTAATTTCTAAGTGGGTTAATAGGATAAATGGATAATACAAGTAATGAGTCTTTTTTTTTAATTTCTAAGTGGGTTAATAGTATAAATGGATAATATAAGTTGGGCCTTTTATAAAAATATATAGTTTTTTTTAACTACGGGCAGTGACAGAACCAGAACTTTTTAACTGGAGGGTCGCAACATAAACTTATATTTTACATTCATAAATGTGTATCAATTAATTTCTCTTTTACATTTCATAAATGGATATCAAATATTTTACATTCATAAATGGATGATCGAAAAAAAAGAACTTACGAAAAAAATCTAAACTTTAAATAAGTGATAAAGCAAATAAAGTAATCAAAGTGAAAAAATCAAATAATATAATACAAATATTTTTATATTGCATTAAAAGGAAAAATAAATAGAAATTAACTAAAAAAAAGGCAAAGCAAACACCTGAACCACCCCGGGTAACCCGATGGCTAAATGCAACCCTACCCCGTGAGCACAGACGGCATCGGGTGACCCAAGTTCTAACTACACCATGAACCCGGGAAAAAACCCGCTAGCCCGCCCGCCCAAAGTTAACTAAATAATCTTTTATATATTTTTAAAAGTTAAAGTTGAGTAGTCTTAGTGTCCACATGTTGTTGCAGTAGCTATAGCCTACCCATATCCCAAAATCAAAATAATCAATTAAAAAACTTAAATCAACATCATCTTCTTTGTTTCCTTTTCTTTCAAGCTGATGCAGACACAACTTATCGTCGGAAAAAAAACACCATTAAAAGAAAAGTCGACGGAGACATCACCGTTAAAAGAAAGCTTGGTCGCCGCAGGGTCAAGGGACCCCCTGGAGCCTCCTCGGGTTCCACCGATGACTACGGGCCCCTTAGGAGATCGCCCTCCACGCCCCCCCCCCCTAAGGCAGCCCCTGGTTGATACACGGGGGCGTATCGAGCTAATACTTATTATGATTATAAGTATTTTCTTACAATAGTTGAGACTATAGTCGAACAATTTGGACACATCTTCTGACTATTAAAGGAAATGTTTTTTTCATACTTCAAGGGTTTATTGAAGTGGTATAAACTTAGTTCAATATTAAAGTCAAATGCATCCGGACTGATAATGCTTATGAATTTGGTTCATGGATTCATCCTACTGAATAATTTTTATGAAGGCATAGAGTGGAAGAGATGGGAAGGAACGACACATAAACGATATATGGAACCCTTGACTAAGATTTCTTTCTAGTTTAAAAGTTAGGGGAGTAAAGATTAAATTTTTTAAAACTATGAATGTGTGGGTAATAAACTGAAATTTTAAATTATATAAAACCCTTAATGAACGAAAATAAACAAACAAAAATGAACGAACATAAAAACACATTAACGAACACAACTGAATGAACGCGACATCTGTTTATATTCGTTCATTCTAGTAATCGAACGAAATTTCGTGTTCATGAACACAAACAAATTTTCGCTGAACGGTTTACTAAACGTTTAATTCGTTTGCAGCCTTATCATCCACCCTGATCATTGTTCGAAAGAAATGTACAAGCAACTTGTCTCCATCGTAGCCTCGACATCCATCGAACAGTCTAAAACCTCACGTACTAAACAACTTTATCAAGTAAGATCACTTTTTCCAAGAAATTTCTTTTGATAGTGTTAATCTTTCCTTTAAGTGACAATAAGACGCTATGATATACCTTAAAAAGCACAAGTGAATGAACAAATTCTAAAGCATGAAGAAAACACTTCAAATTATCACACGACACCCTAATAAATTCCAACTATGAAGAAAATCATAAAGGTCCAAAATGTAGAATACATGCAACTAAATTACCATAAAACAAATAAAAATAACAAAAATATAAAAAACATTGCTATTTTTTTTTTGAACGGCCAACAAACATAGAATTGCTTAGGTACTCCGTACGAGTGACCCATTGACAAAAGGCCACTGCCAGCTGGCCCAACCCAGTCGTACGGAGCCCTTAAGCGCCCCAAGTTATCTCAAGTTCCGGGGAAAACCCACCCGCCCGAAAGCCCACTGGTGGTAAAACCCGTACGCTCTCGGGATCGAACCGGAGATCACAAAGATCAAGGTCTTCCTTTATTGAGTCACCATGTCCCATCTCAAAGTGATGCTAATAAGGATAGAACCTGAATCTTTTAAAAAAAATCCAAGCTTTCTAACACTAAGAGTAGCAAAAAAAAATTTGCATTTCAAATCTTTGGTCAACTAATTTTAAACATATACTCCCATCGTTCAAACCCATACAACATCGGCGAGCGAGCGTAACTGCGGAACACCCTCGGTATTCGCACCTCGACACCTTGGTCACACCCATGTCCAATTCAGAATCCCTTCCCGCCGGTGACGAACAAACAACTCCGACTATAATCCTGTCGGAGACCGAAGAGGAGCCTGCTACACCAGACCCGCTTCTGGGATCCGGATCTTTCATCGACCCAAACAACGGAGCAGCTCAGAATGCCTCCAAGAAAGCAGAGATCTCAACAACTCCTGACCCTCTCCTCAACAAAACCAGACCGTCATGGCTGCCCGACGGTTGGAATATGATTTTTAAAAAACGCACTTCTGGTGCCACCGAGGGCACTGTAGACAGGGTCAGTAATATTTTATTTATTTATTTTTAATAATGCTTTTAGTTCTTTTATTATGTGGTATGTGTAGTTAACTTAAGATTAATTTAAAATCCAAAATTGAATTGAATAATTTTGGTGTTCAAAATCTTTTATTTTGTAAGTTTTGGCTTGTTATTTGGATTTTTATTTTCTATTTACTTTCTGTATCTTATCATTTTATAGAATTTTGTAGGACTTGATAGAATTTTGTAGGACTTGATATAGATAGCTTCTAGCTAGCTCATAAGTGATGCCTTAAACAAAATCTTATGCTCTTATAAACAATAAGAACATCACTTAATTATAATGTAATTATGGTATCATGGTAGTGACCCATCTGCCAATTAGATTTTCCAACTTTGACCGGTTTGGGTTGAAGATATTGCTTGAAATCCATGTAACTCTCATTGTTCTCTCTTTGGCAAAAGATAATACTCTGAGTAATTATGGTTACTTTGGTTACACATTTGCTCTTTAGTTTTTTAAATACTAACATATTTAATACCTTTATAAGAGATCTCAGTAGCTAGTTAGCTACGCTACTAGATGATGTGAATTCAAGCTGTGCTTTTTCATGATCACTTCATTATTCTTGATGTAATTCCAGTATGGAAATTAATCCAATTTATCACCATTGTGATATCTAAGATGGAAATAATGTTTGTGGGTACAACTGTAACTTCTTGTTCTGTTATGTTTTGAACTTGTGCGTGTGTGTATGGTACTCATCTATCATCTGTCAATATATGATCATAAAGATATAGCAGTTTAGAAACTTTGTTAGCCTAGTGTAAATATTACGTCTTGCCAACTTTACTCGAGTCCCAAATGCTATGTTGCAAAGTCATGGGTACATTGGTATATCCACAAAGAATTAAGGATATGGGTTTTGATTATGTAGATGTGTATTTTCATGAAAAATGGTTATTTTCTTGATTCGGCATTAAATATATAAGTTTTATCATGCTTCTTTACTTTTACGGGTTTATATACATCCAAATCATGTTGCCTCAGTTTTTCTTCTCTTGTAATCATGAAACTTATATTCATTTTTTGTTCTATTTTGCAATTTTTGGTATGTGACTTTTTGTTTCTATCCTTTTTTAAATAAGTACTGAAATTGCCCCTTGCATATCCCAATGAATTAGTGGTCAATAGTTCAAGGATGCATTCAGCTCTGTATGGTGTTTATTTTTCTTTCTAATATACGGGTCAAAGTCTACTGATATTATAATCCTCTTGAGAGACTAGCTTTATGTTTCCATTTATACATTTTGGCATTAGTTTCAAAATTTTAATCTAATAAAAGTATTGGGATTGTCCATTTAAGCAGTATTTTATCGCACCATCTGGCCATCGATTGCGGTCAAAGAATGAAGTGTTGAATTTTCTCGAAACCGGGAGCAAGCGAAAGAAGCCACCGACTCAAAGTTCTGATGACACTGTAAGCTAATAAAACCTTATTTTCTATGGAAAATTGCACATAAAAGAAACGTACTTTTAGTCAATTTCTACTTTAGGGAATGCACTTTTAAATCACATTTAAGGTCCTATGTTATGAGTTTATAATCAAACAAGGGCCCTGCGAGCCACCTACTTAACCATTTAGCGTTGAGTTAAGTCTGATACGTGTCAATTGTTATGATTGTCCAGATTGTGTGAGATCCAGTAGACCATTACAGTTAAGATACCAGGTGAGTTCTAATCCCCTTTTTGCCTTCTTTAGGGGTGGTGTGCATACTTAGTGTAAAGCATTTATTATATTTTATATATTATAAACTGAAGGGAAAAGCTATGTTTTAGTGAAAAGTTTAAAAGAGGCAAAAGTACATTTTAGTAAGGTATGATTATATTATTGGCAAACGTTTATTATATTTTTCATATACATAAACAAAGGCATAATATAAGTGCTAGTATGTTTTCAGTAAAGCAAGATATATTATTTGGCAAGCGTTTACTATATTTATTATACATAAACAAAGGCATGATTTATGTATTAAGATATATTTCAGTAAAAGCAAAGGTATTTATGGCAAGCGTTTACTATATTTTTATATACATAAACAAAGGCATAATACACGTTAAGTTATGAACAAGATTTACAGAAAGTTTTATGAACAGTAAAGTGAACAGTTTTCCTTCGAGAATGTGTACCAGCTATAAAGGTCCTTGGGACAGATGTTACTTGTACAAGATGTCAGATATGGGTCCACCCATTAGTAAGAACCTTTGGGTTCGTTAACGGTTGTACAACTGGGATGAGTGACGGCGGTTGCTCGGGAGGTCCACGCAACCTCCCCGTAGTGTTAAGCGGTATTGTCGGTTCATGGTCGTTGATCATGGGGGCATTGACCAGGGTATTGTCGGTTCATGGTCGTTGATCATGGGGGCATTGACCAGGTACTCGTCGGTTCATGGTCGTTGATCATGGGGGCGGTACAGTAGTGAAAAGGAATTGACGGATAAGCGGTATTGTCGGTTCATGGTCGTTGATCATGGGGGCATTGACCAGGTACTTGTCGGTTCATGGATGTAAGCCATGAGGGCAGTACAGTAAAGAGGAATTGACGGTTTATTATACGTTTTAAACTGTTTGAAAAGTAAAGTATGTTAAGTTTAGCCTTATTGGCAGTATATATGTTTTAGTAAATCTTTTGTATAATTGATTTAAAGTAAACGTTAGAACTCACTCAGCGTTGCTGATTTTTATTATGCACATCAGTTAAGTGTAGGTGGCAGTAGATGGAAGTGGATGCTTGGCTTGGCGAGAAGAGTTACCCGAAGATCAGCATCCGGCATCCTGTTTATGTTTCTTTTGATTATGTTGATTAAGACAAGTTTCAATTGTATTTGGCAAGTTTCAGTTGTTTAGACATGTTATGTTTCCGCTGCGTATGTTGAGATTTTAAATCGTTTCCGCTGTGATAATGTATGTCTTATGTTTAAGTGCTATGTGTTGATGAGTAAATCCAATAAGTTAGGTCTCTCGGGTTTGGGGCCTTACAGACTGCCTCCTTCAACCCGCAATAACTCTTGGACCAATGCCTCCTTCTCCGCTTGTCATCCAACAATACTCGATGCATGGACCATAGAGGTTTGATATCTTCTATTATTGTTATTATTTTTTGACTTATTTTCCTCTTTGACAATTAAACCAAGAGCTTTTTTCTCCTCTATTAGATCTTGTAACTTGGTTGTAATATCATTTAACTTGTCCTTCATCATCCTAGTCCATGGTGAATACTTTGAGAAAGTACTTGAGAAGAACTTTCTTACCTTGCTGGTGTGGGTTTCTGGTTCGTCGTTCAACTCACGATGCGTAGCTTCTGTTGCTATTTCATCGAGTACGTCATCTATGTCGTAAGCCAGATGTTGAAGACCATTCAGCCACCGTTTCACAAATTGATCGGTTATCTCCTTGTGAGAAGCATCAGTGAACACGTTTCGGATCTGGAGTAATGAGCGCTCCAATTTCTTAATATCCGAATTGATTTCAACGTATGGAGCAAGTGTTTCCAAAGCTGCAGAGGCCAGCTTCTCAAAGATGACAGAGAGGAAAGAAGAAACCACGATTTCAGCCATTGATTGATTATGGTGAGATGAGATTGGAAGTAGAATTGGGTGAATTTGTGAAGCGCTCGTTTCAGTCGTTTGATTGTTATGGCAAATCAGTGTCGACCGGTGCAAATCAGCGTCGACCAATAAGAAAAAGGGAGGAGTAGATAGGGCTTATCTTTCATGGGCGAAAAATACGAAAATGGAAATTTGATCAAGAATATTATCAAAAATGGACATTCATATTTAGTCTACTATTTCATAGACATTAGTCATGACAGCCAGCTAAAGACGGCTAAGCTAGCCGGCTAAAATTTCTGTGCCAAAATTTCATTTGTCAGAGTACGAACCAATAATATGGCAACACGTGGCAGACTTAGCCGTCTAAATAAACATTTTTAGCCGTCTAATAAATTTTGTCGTCTAAATAAACAGTTATAGCCGTCTATTAAACAGCTTAGCCTCCGAAAACATTTTTAAAAATTTTCGGAGGCTTAGCCGTCTATTAGACGGCTAAAAATGTGTATATAGACGGCTAAGTCTGCCACGTGTCACATGCTTATTGGCTCGTATTCTGACAAATGGAATGTTGACACAGAAATTTTAGCCGGCTAGCTTAGCCGTCTTTAGCCGTCTGTCATGACCAATGTCCATGAAACACTAGACTAAATATGGATGTCCATTTTTAAGTATTTTCTTGATAAAATGTCCATTTTCGTATTTTTCCCGTTAAAAAAGGTTTTATATTTTGGTCAAATTATGAAATTGCCAACAAGAAAAAAATGTCAGATAATATACAAGTAAAAGGACCGAAATTGCCCCTTCCATATCCCCGTGAATTTGTGCTCGGAAGCATAACAATATTACCGACATATATTTTTTATTTCTCGTCGAAAGACCGAATAAAGCTCTAGACACATATTCTCTCTCTACATCCTTCCTTTGTGTACTCGTTTTCCGTTAATAATACTAACACTGTCAAGGCCGTCTACGAGAAATTAAATATCCGGCTCGACATAAGAAAAATGCCCCCATTTTTTATATAATTTTTTTAGATTTTATAAGCTATTTAAAAAAAATTGCCTCTAATTTTTATAAAATTTTTCAGATTTGATAAGTTATTTAAAAATAATAATAATTTTGCCCCGAAATTTTATAAAAAATTTCAGATTTTATATTTTAAAAAAAATTTAGAATATATATATAATTTTTTTTTAAATTATGTCCCACTTGTAAATATGTGCGGGCAGCGGCCTAACCCGAGTCTCATTTAAGGATGGAAAAGAAAGGAATAAGAAATAACTCTTTGTTCCAGAGTTTCTTTTAAGGAGGGAAAAGAAAGGAAATGTGAGAAAGTGTGTTCCCTAATTTTTTCAAAGAGGAAAATGGAAGAGAAAACAAGGGTTATTTTTATCCTTCCAAATTGTAAAAATTTAGAAAGAAAGAAAAAGAAGGAAAAAAAAAGAGAAAAGAAAAGAAGGGGGAGGGAATCCCTTCTTTTATCCCCTTCTTTTCTTTTATTCCCTTTACTAATCTCGGGAACACAACGTTAGAGTAAATTTCGTTTTTGGCCCCTATGGTTTGACCTGTTTAACCATTTTAGTCTAAAAATGAATTTTTTAAAATATCAACCCCTGAGAGGTTGTATTTTTTAACCATTTCAGTTCATAACAGTGACCATGTTAACTTTTTTCTGTTAAGTATATGACATTTTAGTCATTTTAATCCTAAGTGAACTAGTTTAACTTTTTCAATCCAATAAAAACTTTTTTAAAAACGTTTTTCTTTTACTTTTTTAAAATCATTTTTTTAGTTTTTTTTTTCGTTAAAACAATTTTTTAAAAACGTTTTTTAACTTTTATAAAAGTATATTTTTATAGCAAATCTAATTTTTAAATATATGTCTCAAAGTACATAATTTATAGCAAATCTAATTTTTAAACAGAAGATAATTGATATTCAAAATCAAATGGTACCTCAGTTTTAAAGAGTTGGTTAAAGTAAAAAAAAATCATAATGCAGTGCCATGCCTCTCATGTGAAACTGACAAAATAATATAGGAAAAACATAATGCAGAAAATATTAATTAATGCATTAGATACGTGATTACAGAAACAACATTATTACACTGATACAGACTAAAATACACTTTGACTGACTTTCAACATGTCTGACCCGATTGAGATTAAACTTTTAAGTTAACCCAAGTTGACCAATACAAAAGTAAACGAGTCAAAAATAAGTGGTGCGCAAAACTTAAAATGGCAAAAACTTGTAGGACTCTTAGGAATGAAAAAAAAAGCATCAAATACCAAAAAGATTTCGGCATCAGATTCTGATAAACCTTATGACCATTATCATGAACAACAATAATAATAATAAAAAAAAACAGGTTTGTAACATAAGTACACATCCTCACTAGCTAACAATAAACTGCAGCCCTCCAAGATTCGCTTTCACCGGATCAGCAACTTAACTAACTTCGTTAACAATTTCTACCTGAAAGAAGAACAAACACAAACTCCCAACTCAAAATGATACTCTTAACAGTATTAAGAACAAAAGTTAGGTAGTAAAGATGTTTAAGCAAAATTTTTCTATACAGTGGGATGTAATTGGATAACTGTAATGTTGTTGTATTCAGTTCGTTACTGATTTAAGTTACTATTTTATACAAATATTAATTGCAAATGGATTAACAAAACTATATTCAAAATAGTACCTAAAATAAATTTTCTAATACAGTTTTGTTAAATATATATTAAAATAGGTTTAAATATAGAGTATCATTCATGAGACAGAGCAAATATTAATTTGGCAGTGTCATATATCTATACAATCATAATTCAAGTGATTTATGATTTCTACATATTCATAAATATCTCAGTTTACCATTTATTATCATCATATTATATCCACCAAAAAAAAAAAGAAATAATGAGTGGTCGTAACAACCAGATAGATATAGAGATTATATTTAAAATTATTTGTTTGAAAATATAAAGAAAAATAAATAAGTTATTTGATTTAAAATTATGAGTAAACTGCCATTTTCGTCCCTGTGGTTTGGTCAAAATTGCCATTTTCATCCAATAGTTTGTTTTTTTGTATCTGGGTCCTCATGGTTTTAAAATATTGCCATTTTCATCCTCGTGGTTTTAAAATATTGCCACTTTCATCCAGTCAGCTAACACCGTCCGTTTTTCTCAGTTAAATGAGGGGTATTTCAGTCCTTTTACTTATTTGTTTTATTTTTTCATCTTTTTTACTCTCACTTTTTAATCATAGAAACAAGCGACGGAGGTGTTCCAGTGGTGCTCGTCGGAAACTGGTCAGGAAAAGAGGAAGAAGGCCAGCAGGTGGATGATTAAATTAGAGGTTAAATTGGGGATGATTAAAAAGTGAGAGTAAAAAAGATGAAAAAATAAAACAAATAAGTAAAAGGACTGAAATACCCCTCATTTAAATGAGAAAAACGGACGGTGTTAGCTGACTGGATGAAAGTGGCAATATTTTAAAACCACGAGGATGAAAATGGCAATATTTTAAAACCATGAGGACCCAGATACAAAAAAACAAACTATTGGATGAAAGTGGCAATTTTGACCAAACCACAGGGACGAAAATGGCAGTTTACTCTAAAATTATTAAAGGGAGAGATAGAGAGAGACAGACCTTCATGATATGTTGATACAGGGGATATAGGAGACGCGGGGTCCGTAACAGCCTTCTTCACTGCATCTTTCTTTCAGATTTGGGCAATTTTTGATTGTTAAACTCAAAAGTGATGGAATCAGCATTTCTTGTAGGTGCATCATGTTTGGGCAACTGTAAAACTCGAGATGTTGGAGGGAGGTGAGGTGTTGGGGATGCGACAAAATTCTCAGATTTGGGCAATTTTCAAACCAGAGAAATTGGAGGGAGGTGAGGTGTTGGAGTCCAATTGAAACCGATTCCAATTTCTCAAATTCATATATTTGAAGATAAATAAGAGATGAAGGAAGAAGATGAGAAAATTGACTACAACTGCTCACTCCATCTTCACCACCGTATAATCCTAGGTGAACAAGTGATGTTGGGAAATTCTGTGGGCCCCATTCTGAAATTGGCTTCTTCAACTTTCCTATTCTCAAGGATTGCAATTTGGGAGGCAAACCCCCACAAAAATCCAATCTGGGACACTTCACTATTTCAAGATGCTTTAACGATGTTAAATTGGGCAACTCGTTTTCAGGAATCGACTCCAGACTTTCACAATTACTTATAAGCAAACGAGTGAGGTGAACCAAGTAATTGAGTTCAATGATTGATTTCAGATTTCGCCAATCACTTATGTTTAAATGTTCAAGCGTTGGCATGATTATGTTGTTCGTCTTTTGTCCTCCCCACTCATTTTCAAATAGTTTATTACAACCCTTGATGGAAAGTGACTTCAGCTTCTGTCCTCGTGTTGGTAAGTTGATAGCAGTAATTGAATAACACGACCAGACATACAACTCCTCAATGCTATTTGGACATCTACAACGCTCCATTTTGTTACAATTAGATACACGCAACACCCTAAGAGATGTTAGAAAGTTGCTCCTACTATTATCCTCCTCTTCTTTCTCTTCAAAACACACCAAACTATCACAATTCTCTACAACTAATTTCCTTAACTTCACAAGGACCTTACTCGCAATTGCTTCTGATTCCCACATGTATCTTATTTCATTACAGTATATGATTCTTAATTCTTCAACCGCAACAAGATACTCCATAACACCTCTCCACACCACATCATTAAGCCCTGAAATATGACTTATATCCAACTTGGTGATTGTTGAAGCTACTTCAACCATCCTTCTCAACACACAACTATCACAACCATCTATTTCCAGAATATTTAGTGAAGGTAGTGCTTCAAGTGACACTTCAACCAAATTAGGACAATCTTTTATAATGAGCTTATGAAGGCATGGAAACGACACTACCCCACCATTGGTTGACCATTTCTCCCACCCTTGCATATTTCGAAAACATAGAATTTCAAGTGAAGGGAATGTACCACCTACCCCAAGTAACTCCAAACCCACAACTTTAACCCCATACATGCGTTCAATAAGCAACTCCTTGAGTGACCGTAGTTGCCCAAGTGGCGGTAGAGATGTACAATTTGTACAACCACGTATTGACACATGCTTTAAATGAAGAAAACAATTATCACCAACCCATTTTGGAAACTCTAATCCTCCGTATGACACAATCTCAAGTTGTTTTAACCATTCATTAGGAGGCTTTAACTCATTCAGGACCTCCTTTTCAAGCATTTCATTTCGTGAACCATCTGACACATCACTCCATACAAGCTCTAACTCACTAAGTCTCTTTTGTGAAATGTTCGCTTCCCGTGCATGTATTGCATTTTGCACTTTGTCCAAACCGACAATGGAAATCTTCCCACACAGATTCTTAAAGTCTTTAAGTCTGTTTATTTCAATGCCACCTTCAACTCCAATAAAGACCTTGGAGAGAGTTTGTAAGCTTTTTAAATCACCAATCCCTAATGGCATCTTTTCCATAAGTGGAGTATCCCTAACGTCAAAATGCCGTAGGTTTTTTAGCTTTAAAAAGTTGCTGGGCAACTTAGCTAAAAGATGACAACTGAATAGGATCAACGCCTGTAAATTATAGAGATTGCAAATACTTTCGGGTAGATGTTTGATTCGAGTTCGAGATAGGTTAAGATACCTTAAGTGCTTCAAAGTACCTACGGACTCTGGTACCCCACTTAGTTCAAAATTACTCAAACATAGAACCCTTAACAATGGTAACTCAAAAAGTAAGTCAACCAGAATTTTATTTGAAAAAAAAAACCACGCCTGCTTTCTACTTCCCCAACAGACGTCGCCAAGAATGTTCTCAAACTTTTGGCTCTTTTAATTGGCTCGAACTTCTTGTAAGCTACATAGGTCTCACGGACAAATGACATATGGCGGTACTTTTCCGGCGCTTCCTTCTTGATATCCTTCTCCAACCTTATAAAGAACTCGCTAGCAACAAATGTAGCCAAGTCATTCATCATGTCATGCATCACAAACAATGATTCGCTATTAGGTGCATGTTGAAAAAATGACCTTGACAACAACTCATCAAAGTATTCATAACCCAAGCATTCTTCTAGTGAATCGCTTGGAGTTGACTTGTGCAAAAACCCTTCCGCCATCCATAATTGAACTAGTTCTTCCTTGTCAAGCAAGCAGTCCCTAGGGAATAAGGAACAATACGCAAACAACTGTTTCAAAGGTGCAGAAAGATCATGGTAGCTTAGTATAAGGGCGGGGATGATTTCACCTTCAACCCGTAATCTCCATACCTGACTGTCTAATACTTCTTTCCAATACTCTTCTTCATTTTTTTTTGTACTTAACAATCTCCCAAGTGCTTTCAAAGCCAAAGGTAAACCATCACACTTTTTCACAATACCTTCCCCATGTGGTTTGAGTGACAAATGTGAATCAAAGTTATTTACACCCAATGCATGTAATGCAAGTAAAGACAAAGCAACATCATGTGATAGGCTTCCCATCTGGTTTAGATTACTATAACCCAAATTTTTGAGCAACTTATCCTTCCGTGTTGTCATGATGATTTTACTTCCTAGAGCACATGCATGAAACGGGCCGACCAACGTTTCCCAGTCCTCACAACTTTCACTCCATACATCATCTAGCACCAATAGAAATTTTTTCTCCTTTAGGTGATCTCTAAGAGCTACTTGAAGCAGATTTAAATCTGCAAAATCCTTGTTTCCCCCTGTCACAGATTGAAAGATAACTTTGCTTATGCCAAAGCTATCAAAATCATCAGAAACACAAACCCATGCCTTGAGTTCGAAGTGATCTTTGACTCTCTTTTCATCATACAAAAGTCTAGCTAGAGTAGTTTTACCAACCCCGCCCATACCAACGATGGGAACGATGTTAAAGTTTTGACTGCCTCCTTCAACCCGCAATAATTCTTGGACCAATGCCTCCTTCTCCGCTTGTCGTCCAACAATACTCGATGCATGGACCATAGAGGTTTGATATCTTCTATTATTGTTATTATTTTTTGACTTATTTTCCTCTTTGACAATTAAACCAAGAGCTTTTTTCTCATCTATTAGATCTTGTAACTTGGTTGTAATATCATTTATCTTGTCCTTCATCATCCTAGTCCATGGTGAATACTTTGAGAAAGTACTTGAGAAGAACTTTCTTACCTTGCTGGTGTGGGTTTCTGGTTCGTCGTTCAACTCACGATGCGTAGCTTCTGTTGCTATTTCATCGAGTACGTCATCTATGTCGTAAGCCAGATGTTGAAGACCATTCAGCCACCGTTTCACAGATTGATCGGTTATCTCCTTGTGAGAAGCATCAGTGAGCACGTTTCGGATCTGGAGTAATGAGCGCTCCAATTTCTTAATATCGGAACTAATTTCAGCGTATGGAGCAAGAGTTTCCACAGCTGCAGAGGCCAGCTTCTCAAAGATGACAGAGAGGAAAGAAGAAACCACGATTTCAGCCATTGATTGATTATGGTGAGATGAGATTGGAAGATGAATTGGGTGAATTTGTGAAGCGCTCGTTTCAGTCGTTTGATTGTTATGGTAAAGTCGACCAATGCAAATCAGTGTCGACCAATAAGAAAAAGGGAGGAGTAGATAAGGCTTATCTTTCATTGGCGAAAAATACGAAAATGGACATTTTATCAAGAATATTATTAAAAATGGATATTCATATTTAGTCTACTATTTCATTGATATTAGTCATGAAAGACGGCTAAAATAGCCGGCTAAAATTTCTGTGACAAAATTCCATTTGTTAGAGTACGAACCAATAATATGACGACACGTGACAGACTTAGCCTCTAATAGACGGCTATAGCCGTCTAAATAAACATTTTTAGTCGTCTAATAAATTTTGCCGTCTAAATAAACAGTTATAGCCATCTATTAGACGGCTTAGCCTCCGAAAACATTTTTTAAAAATTTTCGGAGGCTTAGCCGTCTATTAGACGGCTAAAAATGTTTATTTAGACGGCTAAGCCTGCCACGTGTCACATGCTTATTGGCTCGTATTCTGACAAATGGAATGTTGACAAGGAAATTTCAGCCGGCTATGACCAATGTCAATGAAACAGTAGGTTAAATATGGATGTCAATTTTTAAGTATTTTCTTAATCAAATGTCCATTTTCGTATTTTTTCCCGTTAAAAAGGTTTTATGTTTTGGTCAAATTATGAAATTGCCAACAAGAAAAAAATGTCAGATAATATACAAGTAAAAGGACCGAAATTGCCCCTTCCATATCCCCGTCAATTTGTGCTCGGAAGCATAACACATATATTTTTTATTTCTTGTCGAAAGACCGAATGAAGCTCTAGACACAAATTCTCTCTCTACATCCTTCCTTTGTGTACTCGTTTTCCGTTAATAATACTAACACTCTTAAGGCCGTCCCCGAAAAATTAAATATTCGGCTCGACATAAGAAAAATGCCCCCATTTTTTATATAATTTTTTTAGATTTTATAATATATTTAAAAAAAAATTGCCCCTAATTTTTATAAAATTTTTCAGATTTGATAAGTTATTTAAAAATAATAATAATTTTGCCCCGAATATTTTATAAAAATTTTCAGATTTTATAAATTATTTTAAAAAAAAAATAGAATATATATATATATAATTTTTTTTTAAATTATGTCCCACTTGTAAATATGTCCCGGCGCAGCGGCCTAACCCGAGTCTCATTTAAGGATGGAAAAGAAAGAAATGAGAAATAACACTTTGTTCCAGAGTTTTTTTTAAGGAGGGAAAAGAAAAGAAATGTGAGGAAATGTGTTCCCTAATTATTTCAAAGAGGAAAATGGAAGAGAAAACAAGGGTTATTTTTATCATTTCAAATTGTAAAGATTTAGAGAGAAAGGAAAAAAAAGAAAAAAAAAAAGAGAGGGAATCCCTTCTCTCCTTTTAGTCCCTTTACTAATCTCGGGAACACAGCGTTAGAGTAAATTTTGTTTTTCGCCCCTGTGGTTTGACCTATTTAACCATTTTAGTCTAAAAATGAATTTTTTAACATATCAACCCCTGAGGTTGTATTTTTATAACCATTTCAGTTCATAACAATAACCATGTTAACTTTTTTCTGTTAAGTAAAGGACATTTTAGTCATTTTAATCCCAAGTGAACTAGTTTAACTTTTTAAATCCAATAAAAACTTTTTTAAAAGTTTTTCTTTTACTTTTTTAAAATCATTTTTTTAGTTTTTTTTTCGTTAAAACAATTTTTTAAAAACGTTTTTTAACTTTTATAAAAGTATATTTTTAAAAAAAATTTCATAATACGTTTTTAAAAACATTTTTTTAGTTTTTTTTTAAAACGTTTTTTAGCTTTTTCGTAAAATGTTTTTTAACTATTTTAAAAATGTTTCATTTTTACTTTTTTAAGTGAACTAGTTTTTAAAATAGTGAACAATTTATAAAAAAGCGTTTTTAAAATAGTTAAAAAATATTTTATGAAAAAGCTAAAAAAATCTTTTTATAAAAAAACTAAAAAAACCTTTTCAAAAACGTTTTTTATGATAAAAATTAAAACTTTTTTTTAGAAAAAGTAGAAAAAAAAGTTTTTAAAAATGTTCAAAAATACCTTTTTACGGGAAAACTAAAAAAATGATTTTAAAAAGTAAAAAAAAAACGTTTTTAAAAAAGTAGAAAAAAAGTTTTTTATAAAAAAGTCTAAATTTTTTTTATTGAACTGAAAAGGTTAAACTAGTTCATTTAGAAATAAAATGACTAAAATTTCGATACTTAACAGAAAAAGTTACACAGAGTTAGTATTATGGACTGAAATGGTTATAAAATTACAATCTTAGAGGCTGAAATGTTAAAAGATTCTTTTTTAGACTGAAAGGGTTAAACAGGACAAACCACATGCGCCAAAAGCGAACATTTTCTTTTACATTTTTAAATAATATAATAAAAGTAACGTTGGTTATTTAGAGAATATGTCATTTTTTCTATTAAACTTAGTATGATGTTTAGCGTTAATTTTTAACTGCAACCACCTCATGTAAAGTTAAAACAATAATATTAAGATCTATAGATTTTTAATTTATATTCACAAAAAATACATAAAAATTTTAGTATTTATGTAATCAACAATTATATTTTCTTTTCGAGAAAAGAATAAAAAGAAAATAAGAACAAGTCATATGAATCAGGCATATTGCCGGTCTTTTCTACACTTTCTGCGTCAAATTTGGAACTTAATCGTCCACCTACTCAGTTTTCAGCCTGTTTTACATCATCTTATATAATGAAACCCAGATGCTTAGCTTTTATATTCATGTAACAAATCATATATAAATTAAAAAGTATGAACTTTTTAAACAAAAAGAAAGGAAATTATCAAAATAATACAATGAGATCACCTAATGAAGGGCCCACTAGTAGGTAAAATGCAGTTAGTGCCTTAGTGGTCACCTAGTGAGATCCCCACCCAAGTGGTGAGGGTTCGAGTCCCACAAGTGGGCAAATAGGTGGACTTTAGGGGTGTGTGTTTGCCGTTAAAAAAAGACCTAATGAGATCACCGTCTAAAATGATTCAATGATGCTTCCGAAGATAGTCTCTTGATCTTATGTCAGCCTAAAGTCAAATGAGCGTAAACAATGAGTAACAAAATTTGTGCTAACTTAAAATATATGATAAAATGGATCAACTGCTAACATCTAGCTTGTAATGTGAAACTAAAGTCAATATATGGTTAATGTTATGATTCAAGAATATGGTTATTTACCTGCCTAATGGGCTCTAGCACACGGTATTTGCATGTTCTTTTAACAACTTCAACAGCAGAAGCAAGAGATACACCGTGGCCAACTGAAACGAATATTGGTTTAAATGATCCTTTACTTGAATGTATTGCCTGCACAACAAAATCAAAAATAATAAATAAACTTCCATTTCTTATTGTAACTTGTGAATATCACACAACGCTCTTCATTGATATCTGAGAAAATATATATTGCTTGCATCACAAACGAAATGACAAACATCAATTATAGATGATATCTTACTTACTGCTCCTAAAGTCTTCCCTGAGTCCCCAACTAAAGAGATGCAGTCTACATTGAAGTTCTCTTCAGCTTCTAGAAGCTCCCTTACTCTGGAGTTAGTAAGACCATCCACATGATGCAACTGAAAAGATAAAATAATCACTTATAGTTTCATGATTATTTCATTCAGAGTAGTAGAGTACCTTAAAAGAAATTACAAATTCTACAAAGGAAAATGACAAACAGAGTATAAAAATTTAAAGATTACAAGAAAAGCTAGAATGGTGCATTCATAAGTTGCTTTAATACGACTTACATTCTTCCCTATGCCAATTGTAGGAAGATTGGCTAGAACCCCAAGATGGCAAGCAGAGCCAAATCCTACATGTAAAAACTTCAACAAATGCAGCTTACTCGATAGCAACATGTTGTAAAAAATAGTTATTCATTGTGTCACATAATAGAACAAATGATATGAAGATTGCAACCGAGCTAAATTAGGTACAGAATTCCTATGTGTTGTTCGTCATTCATGTTAGTAACTTTCACCTATATGAAAAGATAAGAACCTTACAAGGTTCAAACTGCACATAAATGTATGATGCTAGAATGTAGATTTCAATAAAAAGATGCAACCTCACTTTAGACCAATGTACGCGCTATCTTTCATACCAACATTGTTTCATGTTTCTAAAGTTTAACCTATCACGTTCTTAAGTTATTTAGATGTCACCATTGTCACTGAGATCAAATATATTCATGAAACTCTACATTTTCCAAATAAAAACTAACGTGTATCATGATTCTATAAAAAGGTCAAAAATCCTACACTCCTTGAAATAATTTTAAAAAATAAGACAATTTTAATTTTAAGATTGTAGCTCTTAATTACCAGGAAAAAGATGGTGTCAAACAAAATTTTGGAGAGCAGTTTTATCTAAACCCATCAAAATCACCTTAATTACCAAGAGCCCTTGATCCCTGAACTATCAAAAAAAGTAACTGAATCCAAAAGCCATCTATAAAGATACACCAAGTGACCAAACATGGTCCAGAATTTAGGCTCCAAAAATAGCTTTAACAGAAACACATACCCCGAGGATGAAGTATTCCATTTCCATCGATCATAAACAACTGAGTATAACAGAAAGAAAAAAAGATATCATGGTTTATAAATATTTTAAAATTTATGAAGAGCAGATTTAAGTAAGAAGTGGCCTCAAAGAGTAAACTTGATAATGAGATTCAGATTATGTGTACACATCTCTAGTAAACTTTTGGCAGCTGCATAGCTTATCATTAAGTCACATGTTGCATATAAGAAAAAAAAACTATGATCAAAGACAACCAGTACCTGAGGGTAGAAAGGATGAGAACAATCCTGCATTTTCTTCAAAAGTTCTAGAAATATAGGAGCCTGGTTACGGTAAACAATGCAAGTTATTAGACTAACTTCACTTGCAGCTAAAAGTACTCTGTTTGACTCATGACGACCTCATGTCAAGGAATTATGACAGTCACAAGGAAGGAATGCAATTCGACTTTCCTCGCATACCACTTAAGAATTAAAAAAGATAACGGAACCAAATTCCCTCAAAACAGAAGAGTTTTTTCTTTAATAGTAGTAGTAGCAGTGATTGAAGAACAAGAGTACAACTTGTCTAATGGGAATTATATGAGTTGGTTGATTTGCGTAGACATTTGCAGTTTTAGTGGTGATCATGTAAAAAGATGGAAGTACCGTTACTTAACCAGACAGAAAGCTATAAAATCCCTCATTATGTATAACTTTTACATGAAATACAATGGGCTTATGCATACATTTTTTACATTTCCAGGCTTACTGAAGCAATCATTCATATTAGGTTACTCATTTTCTGTTGAGACCAAATTACTAACTATTGACCTAAAAACAACATAAAGATATAACCTCAAATTACAGTAAAATTAATGGTGAATTTGAAATCGAAATTGAAATAAAATGAAAAGCATACCTCTCTGAAGGCGAGAAATCCAGGAACATCGATCTTAACAATTGACGAATCCTCATAAACGACATCGAGAGTTTTGAAATCCAAAACAACGAGAGTTCCGCAAGCTACAGAGGGATTATCTTTTGAGAAGCTTATATCAACGCCACCTATATACTTCAACAATTCTACTCCACTACTCTCTTCTTCTTCTGCTTCCCCCAATTTCCACGTGTAATCATCTACAGTCACTAGTTTCTTCTTCAACGAATCCTGTGCCCTAATAGGATCCAGTTGAATATGTAAGATCCAATAGGAATGAATGAGATGATGAAATTGAAGGATGCTTACTCAAGCCATTTGTTATGAAGGTGATCGGAGAAATTAGACCTCGACGATGACGCCGATTCAACCTCAGATGTTCTCTCCATGCATTTAAGAAGTTGCAATGTTAAGACAAAAATAGTAGGTTTTAGAGTCTAGGTCGTAAAACGGATGCTTTTTTTTTTTTTTTTTTTTTATAGATAACTTTCATTTTTTACATGGCAGTTACATCTCTAAATCGGAGACCCGTACACCATAACCTGACCACTACGTTGTCTGAACTGGGCCCGCGTGTTCAGTACGAGGGGCATAGGCTATCACCGGGAAACCATGGAGCCTGCTGCCACTTGACAACAGTTGCGCCGCTACACGGGCCAAACCCCGCTAGCGTAACGCACTCCGGACTAAAACCCGGGGTGGCTCGGACTTGACAACAGTTGCGCCGCTATACTTTTCTCTCTCCTTATCTTTATCTTTATAAGTATACTAAAAACCACTACTTTTATCCTTATATTTACAAAAACCTTATATATTTTCTCTCTTCTCCACTCACAACCACTTTAAACCACTCCTTAAAATATACAAAACTCACTCACATAATTATACCAAACAGGTTGTTAATGCTCTAAGTTTGCTTCGTTGACCTTGAGCCACCGTATAAATAAAACACTTAATTACACGGATGATCCTTGTGGTGTTGCACAAATTGAAAGTATAGTCTTCAAGTTGGAAAAACTGCATTGAGAGTCTACAAGTTTGTTAAAACATAACACTAGTGTTTCGTTGACCTTGGGCCACAATATAAATAATCATGTTCCCTACGTGGCAATTTTCACACTCAATTTTCATGCAGGTGTACCCCCATGGCCTAATCAGTAATAATAAATAAAATAAAAGTAGATAAAAATATTACGTGAACTAAAAGACCTTGCTCTGGTAATTTTTTCGACTTTTTGTAACTCCAAGAGAAGTTCGTCAAACGAAGCATAAGTAATATTCTTAAGAACAAATTACATGAAAATATAATAAAGTGTATACAAATTTTCATCGTATGTAATAAACTTTAAAACTTATAGTTTAATGTTATAAACAGTTTAATTATTGTTATAGCATTTCATAAAGCTAAAGAATTGATGTCGTCTCTTTTATATATTTTTATAAATTAATATAATTTATATGTATACTTTTGATAATGAACCGATAAATAAGCATCACCACCACTACGACTAGCATTGTTGTCCTCTCTATTCCTATCGACCGAGCTCATGCTCCATCATATTTGATAGTGTACAAATCACATCCCTTAATTATAATGAATCAACAAACACACTGTATATGTATATATATTGCATTCGTACAATTGCATGTGTGATAAAATGGATAATTCATGAAAACACTAAAATTATAAAATTTTATGACATGATAAACAAACTTTTTCTATCTTGTTCTCTTTTTAAATAATTGATATATAAAATTTATTAGTTTTATTAGTTTTAGTTTGAGAATAAAACCATATACATAACCAATACTTATATTGGAGGAGGATCAAATAAGAAGTTGTTTTCGGCTAAGAACTCTAAGAAGTGACAAAAGCATTAAGAAACGATATCAAACGAACTCGGATTAAGCTCATTCCAGCGGCGTTGGAACCGTATCGTCGAACTCTACCATCTTAGCTTTTAGGGTTTAGATCTTAGCGTTGAATTTTAGGATTTTAGCCTTAGGGTTTAGCCTTAGGGTTTATCTTTTAGGGTTTAGATTTTAGGGTTTAGATTTTTTTTGGGGGTGGGGGTGGGGGTTTAGGTTTTTGGGGGTGGGTGGGGGTGGGTTTAGGTTTTTGGGGGGGGTGGGGTGGGGGGGGTGGTTTTTGGGGAGTGGGGGTGGTGGTTTTAGGCTTTTCGGGGTGGGGTTGGAGGGGGGTTTAGGTTTTTGGGTCCGGATTAGAGTTCGATGAGACGGTTCCAACGCCACTCGAATGAGCTCAATCGGAGTTCGTTTGACCCACTTCTTAGCGTTTCTTAGCGAAAAACCACTTTTTAGCGAAACTTTCCCCTACTTATATTTTCATTTTTTTTAGTATTTGCAATGTTACAAAAATACAAAGTAAAAGCTGTCAGCCGTCCACTAACAAATGGACAGTGGAAACACCACTTCAGTTGGGTCCCCTTCTTCCACTCCATGTTCAGATCACTAGAATTCATTCTGTGTACCAAAAAAACCAGACGTGTGTCTCAACCCTCTTCAACTAATCATCCTTCTTCACCACCAATTTTCTCACAAATCTCCCCTCAAATTCTTTCCATTTTCTGTAATCAAACCAAACATTTGCCCAACTGCAGTCAATGCCATTTGTCTTCTTCATGTGTGCTGTTTCATTGCATTATTGCTAAATAATATTAACTGCCACTTATATTATTCACATACCCACCATTGATTAAACTGAAAAAACTTGGTGGGTATACCAAATTTTGATATTCTTGATATTTTTTTGTCCGTGTCAATGGAAGTCTTCATGATTTTATTGAGTTCACACCAAGAATCTTGATCTAGGGTTTCTGTTAACTTTCTTGATTTGAAATTGGTGTGAGTCAGAGTGATGCATGTTGAAGTTATTGATAAAAATAACTTCGGTCCCTGGGGTGTTGTTAAAGCTGTTAACACCAAGAATCTTGATCTAGGGTTTCTGTTAGCTTTCTTGATTTGAAATTGGTGCGAGTCAGAGTGATGCATATTGAAGTTATTGATAAAAATGACAACTTTGGTCCCTGGGGTGTTGTTAAAGCTGTTAACACCAAGAATCTTGATCTAGGGTTTCTGTTAACTTTCTTGATTTGAAATTGGTGTGAGTCAGAGTGATGCATATTAAAGTTATTGATAAAAATGACAACTTTGGTCCCTGGGGTGTTGTTAAAGCTGCTTCAACACATGAACACAGATGTGAAAGTTGGTGGTGAGCATAGATCATCTTTGTTGCAAGTAGTGAGCATTGTGCCTTCTTTAGCTGGTGGTGAGCTTTTTAAAAACCAAGGGTTTTATATAAAGGTATCAGATTCTTCTCATGCAACATATGTGTCTTTACCTGATGAACAGATTGATCTTATTCTTAG
Source organism: Smallanthus sonchifolius (assembly GCA_023525975.1). Taxonomy (NCBI): domain Eukaryota; kingdom Viridiplantae; phylum Streptophyta; class Magnoliopsida; order Asterales; family Asteraceae; genus Smallanthus; species Smallanthus sonchifolius. Next base: position 3,997,601 of record CM042042.1, read on the forward strand.
TGATAAGATCCAGTTGGGTCAGTATGTATTTGTGGAGAGACTGGAGGCAGCCTCTCCTGTACCCATTTTACGAGGGTGTCGGCTGGGTACGCCTGAGGATATAGTTGCCACACACTCTTTAAGGTTTCTTAATAGTAAAGGTAGGGGTGTTGCCCTGGTGACCAAGGGCGATGCCCCCGGACCTCTGTTGTTCAGTGGCCTTCGCCCCCTTAAAATAACAGGGCGTCATAAGTACCAAAAATCATAAGATCCTCTAACAAGTGTGCGCTCCACACTTACCAACCGTTTAATGTTTCATTATGACTAATCATTTGATAATTAAGTAAATCAAATTATAAAAAATAGCTAGATGGCACTAAAATCATCAACATTAGATGGACATCGTCTTTCAAAGAAAAAACTATGAAAAATTACATTGCTTGTTTAAATTAACAGTATGATAGTGGGTAACATGGATGGTCCCTAGCGTGGATCTCCGTTAACCACCACCATTGGTGTACCTACCCTTTGGGTATGTGTGTCGGGGTATTACTTTTTTTTTGTTATATACATGATCTAATCTCGAGCAACTAAGCTTGTAAATGAACCGAATTAACACAAACGAGGCCATGTTTATGTTCGTTCATTTAACTTTAACTGAACACGAACATATAATCGTACACTTTTTTTGATAATGTATGTTCATTAATAAAATGGACATGTTCGTGTTCGTTCGTTAAAAAGCTAAACGAACAGTTCATGAACTTAAGCGAACACAAACAAACGTACAAACATAAATGAACATGATTGAACAAATATAAACGAACACAATCGAAAATATTTGGGTCACAGTTGGGCTAACCCTAACAAATTTAAAACATATACAGTTGGACTTAGGTATAAAAAATATGATCAACTTATTAACAATATTAAATGAACGGACATTAACGAACGTAAATAAACGAGCTTAAATGAACGAACGTTCACGAACATAAATGAACGAACGAGACATGTGTTCATGTTCGTTCATTTAATTAAACGAACAAAACATTGTGTTCATGTTCGTTCGTTTATTAAATAAATGAACATAAACGAACTTCTTATTGAACGGTTCATGAACATTTTAATGAACGTTCAGTTCATTTACCGGCTTACGAGCGGCACCTAATAAATTTTGACACCGACACTAATGAAATTATGACATCAATCACAAGAAAAATGAATTTAAGATTTTAAAATTTTAGAGTAAACTGCATTTTACGTCCTTTAAGTATTACTAAATTTTACAGATATTGTTCTTTATGTTTATAAAATTTTACATATCACATCCTTTCCACTAATGGACATTAACTTTTTATATCAAGTCCAGTAATATGGAAGACGTATAAAGGTATTTTAGTCTATTTTGCCCTCACGTGGGGTAGAAAATAAAAAGAGCGGACTGTAGAAGAATATTTTACCCTCACGATGGGGACATATGATTTAATGTAATAAACCAATTTCCAAAATTTGATAACATATTTTGATCCTTTAATTATGTGTTTAAATCATATTGGGTTTGGGGTGGGGGGTGGAAGTTGGATAAAAATAAACTTGGAGATTGAAATTTAAATGTTTAAAATCTAAATTTTTAGGTTAAAAGGGTTATATTGAGAAGTAGGAGGGAGTCAAGTGTAAATTGAATAAAAATCTGGATTCAATTAAAGTGGGAGGAACCACGACACATAGCAAGTGTGTGATCCATTTCAATCTACTTTCTAATGTTTAATTTTTTAACACTCTCGTTTGTGTTCTTATTTCAAAAGGGCATGTGTTATTACACAAGTTGGAATAGTTAATCTGACAAGAAATTTTTCAGTCTCATATGTTTTATTTGTTGCTCAATTCAAACATAATATTTTGTCTATTCCCAAACTTTGTTGAGAAACAAAAGGACTTGTTCAGTTTTCTGAAACATTTTATTTTTTGCAGGACTTCACTGAAAAGTCCACTGGTTCTTAATGATCTGCTCAATGAACTCTATCTCTTGCATCCTAATAAACTTTTCTCCATTTATGTTGAATCCTTTTCCCATTGTAGTTCTATTGTTTATGTTAAACTTTAGCATAATTGTCTTGGGCATTTGCTATTGTATAAACTCAAGAAACTAATGTTTTTTTTTAATACACATGAGTCATCTTTTGATCACTGCACTAATTCTTCTCAAGTTCGACAACATTAACTACCATTTCCCACTAGCACTAGAACTAGTTCTTTTTTGTTTGATCTTGTTCATGTTGATACCAGGGCCGGTCCTGAGATTCCGTAAAACATTTTGGACCCGGGACATGTGTAAAAAAAGTGGGGCCCATAATATAAACTCATTATGACATAATCAAAAACTACAACAAACGAATACCGATTAACGAATTATACATAACGATTATTTTGTTATTTTTTAATAAGTTTGAAAATTTAGTCAGTTTTTTTTATTTTCTAATTGGGTTAATAGGATAAATGAATAATACAAGTAGTGGGTCTTTTTTTTTATTTCTAAGTGGGTTAATAGTATAAATTCATGTTGATACCAGGGCCGGTCCCGAGATTCCGTAAAACATTTTGGACCCGGGACATGTGTAAAAAAAGTGGGGCCCATAATATAAACTCATTATGACATAATAAAAAACTACAACAAATGAATACCGATTAACGAATCATACATAACGATTATTTTGTTATTTTTTAATAAGTTTGAAAATTTAGTCAGTTTTTTTTATTTTCTAATTGGGTTAATAGGATAAATGAATAATACAAGTAGTGGGTCAGTTTTTTTTATTTTCTAATTGGGTTAATAGTATAAATGGATAATACAAGTTGGGCCTTTTATAAAAATATATATATATAATATATATATTTTTTAACTACGAGCAGTGACGGAACCAAAACTTTTTGACTGAAGGGTCGCAACATAAACTTATATTTTACATTCATAAATGTATATCAATTAATTTCTCTTTTACATTTCATAAATGGATATCAAATATTTTACATTCATAAATGGATGATCGAAAAAAAAGAACTTATGAAAAAAATCTAAACTTTAAATAAGTGATAAAGCAAATAAAGTAATCAAAGTGAAAAAATCAAATAATATAATACAAATATTTTTATACTGCATTAAAAGGAAAAATAAATAGAAATTAACTAAAAAAAAATTTGAAAGGTAAAGCAAACACCTGAACCACCCCAGGTAACCCGATGGATAAAGGCAACCCTACTACGCGAGCGCAGACGGCATCGGGTGACTCAAGCTCTAAGTACACCATGAACCTGGGGAAAAACCCGCTAGCCCGCCCGTCCGAAGTTAACTAAATAATCTTTTATATAATTTTAAAAGTTAAAGTTGAGTAGTCTTGTTGTCCACATGTTGAGTGTTGAAGTAGCTATAGCCTACCCATATCCCAAAGTCAAAATAATCAATTAAAAAACTTAAATCAACATCATCTTCTTTGTTTCCTTTTCTTTCAAGCTGATGCAGACGCAACTTATCGTCGGAAAAAAAACACCGTTAAAAGAAAAGTTGACGGAGACATCACCGTTAAAAGAAAGCTTGGTTGCCGGAGGGTCAAGGGACCCTCTGGAGCCTCCTCTGGCTCCACCGATGACTATAGCCTCCTCTGGCTAATACTTATGATGGTTATAAGTATTTTCTTACAATAGTTGAGACTATAGTCGAACAACTTGGACACATCTTCTGACTATTAAAGGGAATGTTTTTTTCATACTTAGGGTTTATTGAAGTGGTATAAACTTAGTTCAATATTAAAGTCAAATGCATCTGATAATGCTTATGAATTGGGTTCATGGATTCATCCCACTGAATAATTTTTATGAAGGCATAGAGTGGAAGAGATGGGAAGGAATGACACATAAACGATATATGGAACCCTTGACTAGGATTTCTTTCTAGTTTAAAAGTTAGGGGAGTAAAGATTAAAATTTTTAAAACTATGAATGTGAGGGTAATAAACTAAAATTTTAAAATATATAAAACCCTTAATGAACGAAAATAAACAAACAAAAATGAACGAACATAAAAACATCTTAACGAACACAACTGAATGAACACGACATCTCTTTATATTCGTTCATTCTAGTGATCGAACGAAATTTCATGTTCATGAACACAAACGAATTTCCGCTGAACGGTTTACTAAACGTTTAACTCGTTTGCAGCCATATCATCCACCCTGATCATTGTTCGAAAGAAATGTACAAGCAACTTGTCTCCATCGTAGCCTCGACATCCATCGAACAGTCTAAAACCTCACGTACTAAACAACTTTATCAAGTAAGATCACTTTTTCCAAGAAATTACTTTTGATAGTGTTAATATTTCCTTTAAGTGCCAATAAGACGCTATGATATACCTTAAAAAGCACAAGTGAATGAACAAATTCTAAAACATGAAGAAAACACTTCAAATTATCACACGACACCCTAATAAATTCTAACTATGAAGAAAATCATAAAGGTCCAAAATGTAGAATACATGCAACTAAATTTCCTTTAAGTGCCAACATTGCATTTCTTTTTTTTTGAACGACCAACAAACATGGAATTACTTAGGTACTCCGTACAGGGTGACCCATTGACAAAAGACCACTGCCAGCCGGCCCAACCCAGCCGTACGGAGCTCTTAAGCGCCCCAAGTTATCTCCAGTTCCGGGGAAAACACACCCGCCCGAAAGCCCACTGGTGGTAAAACCCGGACGCCCTCGGGATCGAACCTGAGATCACAAAGATCAAGGTCTTCCTTCATTGAGCCACCATGCCCCTTCCCAAAGTGATGATAGTGAGGATAGAACCTAAATCTTTTTAAAAAAATCCACACTTTCTACCACTACACCAAATTAAAAATTGTAAAAACATTGCATTTCAAATCTTTAACTAATTTTAAACATATACACTCCCATCGTTCAAACCCATACAACATCGGCGAGCGAGCGTAACTGCGGAACACCCTCGGTATTCGCACCTCGACACCTTGGTCACACCCATGTCCAATTCAGAATCCCTTCCCGCCGGCGACTAACAAACAACTCCGATTATAATCCTGTCGGAGACCGAAGAGGAGCCTGCTACACCAGACCCGCTTCTGGGATCCGGATCTTTCATCGACCCAAACAACGGAGCAGCTCAGAATGCCTCCAAGAAAGCAGAGATCTCAACAACTCCTGACCCTCTCCTCAACAAAACCAGACCGTCATGGCTGCCCGACGGTTGGAATATGATTTTTTAAAAACGCACTTCTGGTGCCACCGAGGGCACTGTAGACAGAGTCAGTAATATTTTATTTATTTATTTTTAATAATGCTTCTAGTTCTTTTATTATGTGGTATGTGTAGTTAGCTTAAGATTAATTTAAAATCCAAAATTGAATTGAATAATTTTGGTGTTCAAAATGGTTATTTTCTTGATTCGGCATTAAATATATAAGTTTTATCATGCTTCTTTACTTTTACGGGTTTATATACATCCAAATCATGTTGCCTCAGTTTTTCTTCTCTTGTAATCATGAAACTTATATTCATTTTTTGTTCTATTTTACAATTTTTGGTATGTGACTTTTTGTTTCTATCCTTTTTTAAATAAGTACTGAAATTGCCCCTTGCATATCCCAATGAATTAGTGGTCAATAGTTCAAGGATGCATTCAGCTCTGTATGGTGTTTATTTTTCTTTCTAATATACGGGTCAAAGTCTACTGATATTATAATCCTCTTGAGAGACTAGCTTTATGTTTCCAATTATACATTTTGGCATTAGTTTCAAAATTTTAATCTAATAAAAGTATTGGGATTGTCCATTTAAGCAGTATTTTATCACACCATCTGGCCATCGATTGCGGTCAAAGAATGAAGTGTTGAATTTTCTCGAAACCGGGAGCAAGCGAAAGAAGCCACCGACTCAAAGTTCTGATGACACTGTAAGCTAATAAAACCTTATTTATCGCCATTATGATATCTAAAATCAATTCAAAAATCTCCCTTGATTGACTTCATCCGATTGAATTTCGAAGACAGAAGACGTCAACGACTGTTGATGGAGTGATTACCGTATGTTTTTATTAGGTAAAATTGTTAATTTGAACATGGCCCAATGATAGAGTAATTGTTCATGGGTTTTTAAACTCAGTTTATATGCCACATAAGTTAATTGTAATTTGTACATTACCTATCAGTTATTTTTTTTAATTCAGTTTATATTAAATGTATTTTTATAATATTATATATATATATATGGTTGGGTTCAAATGCTAACAACATTTTTAGGTGATAACCACCATCCAACCAATCACATAATTTGTAATTTATTTTTTATTTTTATTATTAAAAGGTTATTATGGTAAATAAGACTCCCACTATTTTTGGTAATCCCTTGATTTTCTAAAAAAATGTTTGACATTTTATATTAAAACATTCCAACTTATCTGTCCTCCTGGTTTTCCCATAACATTCAATTTACAGCTCATAGTCGTGAGATTCGTTGTAAGATACACTTTTGAATATGTTTGAAAATTATTATTTGTCACTAAGTTTGATGCAAAATATATATTGACATTTTTTTAAATATTAATTTGCAGTTGTACTACCGCAATGAGGAAAGATTTGAGAAGGAGAAGTTAGTTTTAGGTATTATAATTCTTCTACTTCTACCCCATTACGCACACACACTAAACACGAAAATAGGCGAAAATGAGGCTTCAGATTTCCAGAGGTTACTCGATGGGTGAATTTCAGAGCAGATTGATTTACGAGATCTCCAAGAACTTGATAGCTTCTCGTGAATTGGCTACTATGTAAACAAAAAAGAATTTTGTGTCGGTTACATATTATATTCCTTGTAATAATCTAAACGCTTCATATGATTCGTTGTCATTTGTATTTTAGAATCGGTACTCCAATGTTATAGTCTGAGATTACTTTTTCGTCTTATTAAACATGAATCGGTTCTCATTTTTTTAGTTGTGGGTGTTTCCTTGTGATTACAAGATTTATTTTTAACTTTTTCATAATTAGGTTTGATTTCATATAGTGATTGCCAGGCATGTTATAGGAAATGTTTTAGGAAATAGTTTGTAGGAAACGATTGTATTACAAGATTTATTTTTTGTTTCATTGTGGTACAGGAAATGTTTTAGGAAATAGTTTGTAGGAAACGATTGTATTACATGATTTATTTTTTGATTCCTTGTGATACGTATATGTAACACAGGTCGTATGTATATTTAACACAGTCGATACAGATACGTAACACATGTCTTACATATACGTACCGACCTATGTTACACATATGTACCGCTGAGGAAATTCCATGAGGTTTTGCCAGAAAAAAGAATGAAAAATGTAGCCCAACATATTCATGGAGATTAGAATCAAGAACTTGCAACTCATTTTGTATATTTTTGCTTAGTTTAGTCAGCTGTCAAAATGACCAATTTTAAAAATGGGTTTTATTAACTTTTTGCTACAAATCCCAGATGCCATTTTGTATTCTTATCAAACAGTTGACCTGATAACAGTGTTTAGATAGATGCCAATGGTTCTCATTTGTTTTATAACAGTGTTTAATGTTTTAAGATAATGCTTGTATTCTCTGTATTTTGCAAATGCTGAAAATTAAAATCACTTATGAATTTCTACAAACAAGAGTCAAGATTTTAAAGTTATTTTGATGTTTATAAACAAAATGCAGGTTGACTATTTGACTTTCCTAAGATCAGAGGTTTAGTTTTTTAAATTCACTAGAAAAAAATATATAGTCTTGTTAACCGCGATTTCTCACCTTTAATAAAAGCTATATGTAACCTAGTAGCTTATCAAAGTTATGGTCTGAAACGCATATGTAACACAGTTATTTCTAGCAATTTTTAAGTTCGGTTGTATGCGTATGATTGTTACACTACTTGTTACATAGACGTATTTGAAACTCTGGTACACATATTTAAGAAACCATGGCTTGAAATTTATGTTCTAACAAATACCAAATTTAGTTCCTAATCTCACAAAAAAAAAACTTCTGAACTTTCCATGGGTCTACACCAAATGGTCTTTTTTCTGCACTTAACAAGATCATTAGCCATTGTTACATCTGGGCTACCATTTGGTACATATATACATGTGTAACATCCATACAACATAAGCACAAACACATGCAACATGCATACACCACATCAGTTGGCAAATATAACTTGAAACTTAGTAATCAAACCAAACGATTTAATAAGCTACCAACTTTTAATAAGTTCCAACAGCAAATACCAAATTTAGTTCCTAATCCCACAAAAAACTTCTGAACTTTTCATGGGCCTACACCAAAGTGTCTTTTTCTGCACTTATCAAAATCATTAGCTTCCATGATGGCTTTTTCTCTGCACTTATCAAAATCATTAGCTTCCAAATCAGTAAAAAAAAAAGAATATAAGGTGTTTAATTCCTTTGTACGTATATTGTATACGTCCACAACAATCTCTATTATTTCAAATATGCATATATGTATCAGGTTTTATACACATATAAAACCACATCAGAAACAAAATCAAGAAAATAGAATTTACGGTATCATAATCATAACCAGAGAATACTAAATCACATTTATCCCAATGTTCTTCACAAACGATCTAGAAATTAAAATTCCCAAAAAAGAATGAAAATAGAGATTAAGATTATTGCTTACCTATGGGTGAAACATACGACTTATATCATAAAAAAACAAATAATCAAAACGATTTCGGAAGAATTACCTTTCGTCCCTTGTTCACCCCTTTGTTCTCTCATGCTTGCTTCCAAAGATTTTGATTAGAAATGTTCAATTTTTGGCTCTGGATATAGTCTCCAACAATAGTTCGCTGCAATCTTCAAAGTTTTCAATAGAGTGAGTGTTTTTAGGGATTTTGTTGTAGTTGCTGAAACAAAATAAAAATAAATTACCCAAAATACCCTTTCTCATTAAATTTAATTGATTTTTAGTAAATATAATTACAGATTTGCCACTCTACTATTTTGACCATTGATTAATCTTAATCAATGACTAAAATTTAGTTTATATAGTTAGCATCTAAAATGTGCTTAGCGTTTGAACCATACCCTCTATATCTATATATATATATATATAAAAAAGAAACTATAGAATGAAAACTCATTTTAATTTAGAAATCGTTAGAAACCCATCATATGGTCCAGATTAAACCACCTCATCATTTTGTCCTTTATCCGTCAAGGGTATTATAGACATTTTGATACCATCTCTTTCTCTCTCATTATCATGGTTGCTGACAAATGACAACTCTATTTCTCTTTCTTCTCTACTTTATAAAACTCTTTTCATAAAACTCCATAGTTCAAACTTCCAAATCTGAAAACAAAAAAAAGTTACCCATCTTCGAAAACAAAAAAAAACTACTCCATTGATTAATCGTAGATGGAGAGTGGTAGGTGTTCGTCTACTGCATACCAGCAAACAACGATTACTTCTTTATGTTCATCTGCTACATAACAGCAATCAGGTAAGGGCTTCGTTTTAGTCCATCACGCATCATCTTTTTTTCTTTTTATAATCGAAATCTGATTTGGATGTTTACATAGCATGACATTTGTCAACCAAATCACATTAATCTGAACTTTATCAGCTATTCATACATGTATAAATCCAGATCTCTTTAGCCCTATTTTGACATGGAGCTTTTCTTTGTTAGCTAATATGCAACATTTTCTAGCTACATATGTAACAATCCTAGTTACATATATTACATATGTTAGCTATATATGTAACATTTTTGTTATTTACATAATGTTTTCTAGATGATGTTTCTTCTTGCAGAGTTGTACTAATCGCCACAATGAGAGAGAAATAGTGTGGTAGAGAGAGAGATAGAATGATGATTGGTTTTACAAAACATGAATATACAGTTGTAATGAATTGTATGCGTGAGTTTTTATGGTTACTGTAAAATTTTACATAGGTAACTACCAAATATGTAACATTGTTTGTTACCTACATATGTAATTTTTGTTAGTTACTTGATGTAAATATTGTAATGTTAAAGCAATAAACAGTTACTGATTTAACACGATCAAGGACCTCAATTTAGGTTATAAATATGTAACATTTATAACTAGCATCTCGTTACATATATGTACATGAAAAACCATGTTTTAAAAATATATTGTGTAAAAGAATCTCATTTAAAATGAGGTAAAATGTTCAAAGAGTAACAAAAAAAAACTATTGTTTAAAAGAATATCATCTCTTGTTTTTATTATTGATTTTTATTATTTAACATTGGTAGTTACATATTTTTAGAAAAGTGATTCTTTTTAAGTCTTGTTTTAGAAAAAAAGTGTCATTTTATAAAATAATTGGTTTGATTTCTAGCTTGATTTCCAAGTTCATAAGGTCTGTAATTGCCTTCGAGTAGTTTTTTTCAAAATTGTCCGATCTATGAACTATAAAATTACTCATATATAAAAACAAACTATTTCCAGTGATCCAAGAATTTAAAAATAAGTCACATCACCAAAAACATGTATAGTTAAAGTCAGACGTCCTATATAATATCAAATTACTCATATACAACCAAATCACATCGATTTGAACTCTGTCAGCTATTCATACAAGTATAAATTTAAATCTCTTTAGCCTTATTTTGATATGGAGATTTATTTGTTAGCTACATATGCAACATTTTCTAGCTACGTATGTAACAATCCTAGTTACATATGTTATATCTGTTAGCTTCATATATAACATTTTTTTATTTACATATTTTTTTCTAGATGATGTTTCTTCTTGCAGAGCTGAACTAATCGCCGCAATGAGAGAGAAAGAGTGTGGTAGAGAGAGAAAGATAGAATGATGCTTGGTTTTACAGAAAATGAATACACAATTCTAATGGATTGTATGTGTGAGTTTATATTTCTTGTAAAATTTTACGTAGGTAACTACCAATATGTAACATTGTTTGTTACCTACATACATATTTTTTGCTAGTTACATAATGTTAATATTGTAATGTTAAGCAATAAACAGTTACTGATTACATATATGAATCATTAAACAGTTCTTTTATATTCAGTTACATATGTGTAACAGTGTAATGTTACATAAACACGCCATATCACTAAAAACATATATAGTTAAAGTCGGACGTCCTATAAAATATCAAATTACTTATATATAAATATCATGTCACAAGCTAGTTCCACTGATCCAGCTATCCAAGGAATAAAAAAGAAAAAATCTTAACCCTTTTGTTTATGAATTAATTTCCAACGCATGTGGAATAAAAAGAAAAACATAGATAATTCAGAACGAACCAAAAGATAGGACATCACCATATTTGTATAAAGTTACCCGCGCAGGTAAGTACATGGATAATCATATAGATATGTAACTAACCAGATTAGAGCTAAGTTATGAAAGGAAACACTCATTTTTATAAATGATGCTATAACAAATTACACATGTAACATAAATCAGGTTTATAAACAAACCGGTTTTTATTTCTTCAGTGAGATGATTGTTGAATCTTCATCACTGTCTTCAATATCTGTTTTGCGGTATAGAAATACTCATACATCGATGTAACTAATAAAAATATACTAATCTTATAACTATTTAAAAGCCTAAACATACATCCTATGTATAAAAGTTACCTGATTACAGTTTCTTTTTTTTTTTGTTTCTTGTTGGAGATGATGACTGAACCTGAGTTATTGTCCTTAATATCTGATTTTGAAGTAAAAAGTAATCAAATAGATATGTAATAAAATCAATATTACAGTAGTGAATCCTTACCTAAAGGTTTTTTTATTTTTTTTTCTTGTAACCTTGCTTATCCTTTTCAACTGAATAACATGTATATTTGTTAATAATACACACATTAATATTTAAAACATACATTTCTTCAAAATCTGTTTTGAAGTAAAAAAGCAATCATATACATATGTAAATAAATAACAATTTATTAAAAAAATCATTACCTAAAGTCTTTTTTGTTTTTTTTCTTGTCATACTTCTTATGTTTTTCCTCTAATTCAACATTTATTGGATCTTATATGGTGTTCTAAAACTTTCTTAACAAACATTTAGCTATTCGTCAACTGAATCACAATTATGTATATAAATAAAGATTTAAATCATAGTATTTTATAATAATTTTAGCTAAAACTATGTTATCAAAATACTTACCAGTTTTCATCTTGAAGGTATAAGCGCCCAATCAGGTGTCGTCCTTTTGTGTAATCCTTGATCGTAAACCCTATCTTCTTCACGAATTGGATCGTAAACCCTAACTCTCAGAACTGGATCTTGAAACCCCAACTTTTTCGTCACAGTCTTCTTCTTCAAGATTACGTCTGGATCGTGTTCTTCAGTAGAGAAATGAAGATGAATTTTAGAAATTATATGAGAGAAGTGAGAGGTTTTTTTTTCAAATGAAAAAGTTTTTTGATCATCAGATGAGAATTAAAGTTTTGAAACCATTTGTTTTCTTCAAGACTAAAGTTTGAAATTTGGAAATGAAAGGATTTTTGATTTGATGGTGTTAACGATTTGACACCCGGAAGCTTGGATACTACCCAAGGTAAAAGGACTAAATACAAATTTACCTTATTACCCTTTTGGTACTATGCAACATTAAAATAATTGGAAATCAAATTCTTTAAATCAACTTCTAATCCTAACGATCCATATTTTCCAATCAATGGCTATTAAAGAGTTTTTAGAGTTTACCCAACTAAGGTGGGTTTTTATACTACCCTTCTATATATATATATATATATATAGATAGGAGGAGGTTCAAATAAGAAGTATAATTTGATTAAGAAGCTTAAGAAGTAATCTTAGCCATACATTTGTTAATAAGAGATGAGATTTAAGTGGGCAAAAAATAAAGTTGAAGGGGTATCTTTGGAATAGCCATTTTTGTTGAATTTTTTCAAGTTCCCTCTCATTTTTTAAACTTCTATAATTTTTTTATATGACATTATTTTTAAAAAAAATTACACCATAAAATCGAGCATTTTTTTCTCTTTAATTTGATTATAATGTTGACATATAAAAAACGATGATTTAAAAAAAATCTAAATCTTTGTTGATTTTTGATAAAACAACACTGGTAATAGAATATGTGCTGTTTTCTAGTAAACAACAACAAACCAGCACAGAAAAATAGCATAACAACAAAATCAGCACAACAACACATCAGTATAACATAAAAAACAACACAATAACAAAAACAACATAGATAATTTTACAAAATCATAAATCTGAAATAAAAGTCATCATCTTAAAAAAGAATGTAAGTAATTAAGGTTTGACCTTCAGCAACATAAAAAGAAGAATATACCTTATCTTTGCGTTTTTCGGTAACTATTGTTGTAGGAAAAAGAATGTACCATAAAATACAAGAAAGTGAACTAAAAAAACTTGTGAATGCTATGAAACTTAGGCTAGAACCCAAAATCTAATTTGCAAATGTTTTCGCATATAATACAATCTTAAAAACTTAGTTTTGTTGTGTTGGGTTTTGTTCATTTTTGTGATGACTTACATGTGCTGGTTTTGCTTGTGATGGGTTATGTTTGTGCTAGTTTCAGGATTATAACATGTCACTCCTAATTGTGTTCTTTGTTTTATGCTGGTTTGATATACAATCTTAAAAACTTAGATTTGTTGTGCTGGTTGTGTTTGTGCTGGTTTTGTTTGTGCCGAGTTAGCTAAGAAGAGCAAGTCACACAAAAAACCGTGTTATTTTGGTGCTGTTTTATAGTAAAACAGCACAATTAATTGTTATGTTTAGTATTGTTTTATGATAAAACAACACAGTTAAAAGTGCTGTTTTACAACGCAACACGGTTAATTGTGTTGTTTTATTAGAAACCAGCACATTTACGTAAAGTAGCATAATTTCATTAACTGTCGATCTTGTTTTAAAAAAAATAAAAATAAAGCAATACTATACTCAAATTAAAGGTTAAAAAACGTTCGATTTTATGATGTATTTTTTTCAAAAAAATAAGGTCGTATGAAAAAGTTATGTACGTTTAAAGAAAGTGGAGGAATTTGAAAAATGTTAATAATTATGGGTTTTCCAATAATGTCCCTCCACCTCTTGTTTTTACTACAATTAAATCTCTATCCTTGATCATCCATTTGAATGAATGAGATTGATTATTAAGCTTCTTAACCAAATAATACTTCTTAGTGGAACCATCCCCTATATATATATATATATATATATATATATATATATATATATATAGGGAGAGGTTCAAAAAATAACCCACTGTTAGTGTAATAACCAAGTTTAACTCCGTCAAAATCGATCAAAATCAAAATTTGTTTTTTTAAATAACATTATTACACCAATACAACGTTATGTTCTTTTTTACAGTTTTGTAAATTCGCAAGTCTAGGGTCGTTTACAATGGTGTAACTTTTGACATTTACTGTAAAAATGTAACAAATGTAAAAAGTTACACCAGTTGTAAACGACCCTAGACTTGCGAATTTACAAAACTGGAAAAAAGAACATAACGTTGTATTGGTGTAATAATGTTATTTAAAAAAACAAATTTTGATTTTGATCGATTTTGACGGAGTTAAACTTGGTTATTACACTAACAGTGAGTTATTTTTAGAACCTTACCCTATATATATATATATATATATATATATATATATATATATATATATTATATTTATATATATAATTTGTAATTTTGGGCCACCGAAAAATCGGGCCCTGTGCGGTCGCCCACCCCGCACATGCTCAGGGCCGCCCCTGAGATGATGTGGAATTCAAGCTATTCTTTTTTCGTGATCACTTCTTGATGTAATTCCAGTATGGAAATTAATCCAATTTATCGTCATTGTGATATCAAGATGGAAATAATGTTTGTGGGTACAAGTCAACTTCTTGTTCTGTTATGTTTTGAACTTGTGCGCACGTGTGTGTATATATATTTGCTTTGAAGCTTTATTGTATACAAACACAATATGGTATTTACATGTATATGCCATAAGGTACTCAACTATCATAGGATTTTATTTTTCAAATTAGTATATTTTGAAAAAAGAAAGTGTTTAATAGTCTCTAGGTAGGGAAAATGTGGGAGAAGGTAAAACCGGTAGTACCGGTACCGGTTTCAATACAAATGGTTTCAACAAATCATTGGGTGTCAGAGAGGTGGCAGAGGTGCAGTGAAACCGGTACTGCCAGTACCGTTTCAGTATTAATCCCCTAACACCCCTTTAACGTCACCGTTTGAGTAAGTTTGTACTGAAACCGGTACTACCAGTACCGGTTTCAGTTGCTTTTTGGTGTTTGTACTGAAACCGGTGGTGCCAGTACCGGTTTCAGTTGATTTTTGGTCAATGAAATGTCTCCTCATGTAAGTGTCCTGTGTGTAAGTAACGTGTGATACAAAAAGTAATTGAAACCGGTGGTGCCAGTACCGGTTTCAGTTACTTTTGTATAAATTGTACCATTCGAATATTTGTGTCATTAATCCATACCTACCATTCGAATATAAAGTGTCCTGTACTATATATAATATATAAAGTAAAAAAAAAGACATGAATTAGATATGTTTAAACTCAAACATGTAACTGGAATTTAAATTAAATTATGTCTTGATAATCAGCCATTTGATTGAGAAAATATTCCGCCTTGAAATAATCAATTAGCAAGGTTAATCCGACTTAAACCCAATACAACGTTAACTGACTTAAGTGCCTGTTATACGTTCTCAAATCAGAGAACAAAATTAGAGCAACAGAAAATTACCCACAAGTAATACTATTTTATTAAATTAAATAATATTTGTGTCATTAATTCATATGCAGCAAATAATCCTCTTGAGACTCTAGCTTTAGTTGTTTCTATTGTAAAGTCATCCCTGACTGAAATTATAATCCTCTTGAGACTCTAGCTTTTATGTTTCCATTTATATATTTTGGCATTAGTTTCAAAATTTTATTCTAATAAAAGTATTGGGATTGTCCTTTAAGCAGTAATTTATTGCACCATCTGGCCATCGTTTGCGGTCAAAGAATGAAGTGTTGAATTTTCTCGAAACCGAGAGCAAGCGAAAGAAGCCACCGACTCAAAGTTGTGATGACACTGTAAGCTAATAAAACCTTATTTTCTATGGCAAATTGCACATAAAAGAGAGCCCTATTTGTTGGGATTGATTTCTTATAAATCGTTCTAAAAGTTTAAAATCTCATATATATATCCTGTTCAGTTTCATTTTATCATACTTACCCTTTCAACACACTAAAAATGTCATATTTATTTATTCTATAGCAGTGTTTATTCGAAGAAATAAATAGGAAATAAGTAAACATCATTATTACTGTGAATCAGTTCAACACATAATGTTCTCTTTCATGTATTCATTGTGAAATTTACAATGATTAGCACCTTTTAATTTTATGTGCAGCTTAGTAATTTTTACATTATGCATTTTGATTTTGTTGATTTTATATGCAATGATGTTATTTTTTAGACCTTGGAGGGTTCTGCGCCTCGAAGTAAAAAAGAAGACTGGTGCGAGGAAAAAGGTTCATGCTGCTTTCACATTTGATTTCAAAAATCCACCAGAAAAAGTTAGTTGGTGCCTGAGCTATGCGAGTGAGGATGTTTGGTCTCCTAGCATCGGTGACTTGACTCTACCTCTCGCCACTAAGCAAGAAATTCAATCATGTATGCCAAAATTAAACCATCCATCGTGTTGTTAGTTACTATTATTAGACTCTACTCTACCTCTCGCCACGCGCCACTTCGTACTTATCAGATCCTGGCTATTTTCCAGAAAGTGAGGTCTCACCTCCTGTACCACTATACTCTCCTTGAAATTCTGAACAAAACCCAACCAGTTCTGCCACTATCCGTCGCCGCCCGCCGGAATTTTATCGGAGTCCTCTGATTTTCTGTTTTCTTTCCCCAAAACACCCGATTACTGTTTTACCACATTTTATCACGAGTTTGTTCCTTTTTACTGTCAAAACGTACCGTCTCCAGCTCAGTTTTAGCATTTATCACCTGAAAAGTTAAGAACTTTGCAATCCCGATCCGTTTGTAACCCCGTTATGTTTGTGAGTTCTTGTTACGGTTTGATACTATTATCACGTGAATGTCAACATTCACATCCTGTTTCTGCTTAGTCTCATAAGAATTAGTCGCCTGGTCTATTATTCCCCCAGTTAGATTTTGTGTATCTTTTGAAAATTTACATTACCGCCTGTTTCCTTGTTTCCGTTAACCACCCGAGACTTGTTTCCGCTGCCGTTACTATTTGTTTAGACCTGTTGCCACCACGTACCTGTTGTTTTTTGTTTCCTGTGTTGCTCCTGTTATTGCTCCTATGTTTTGTCTTACAAGAAACATGTTGTTGTTCCTGCTCGTGTTCCGACCCATAGTTATACCAGAACCACCTTTTCAGTCCCATACTTGACTTGTTCGCTGTTGGAGATGGGAGACAGAAAGAATGATACTCACACCTTTATAGTCACCAAGGAGGAGTATGATTTGCTCCAACGGTTGCTTGCTTCCTTATCATCTAGTCCTCAAACCCACTCAGCACATCCAGGTGCGTCTTCTAGCCTTGACTCATCGTGGGTGATTGACTCTGGAGCCACCCATCACATGTCCGGGAATCGAGCTATTTTCACTAGCCTACATGAAACTTCTCACCGACCTATTCAACTTGCGGATGGTTCATCATGCCCCGTTCAAGGCATCGGGTCCATTGGTAACTCAAACACCCTAAACTTGTCTTCTGTCCTATTCGTTCCTAAGTTTCCTACCAGCATGTACTCCTTTAGTTAAACTAAACAAAATAATTGTAAAGTAACGTTTTATCCTACCCATTGTGTGTTTAAGGAACTAGGAACGAAACGGGTGATTGGCACCGGTTTTGAATCAGGAGGTCTCTACCGTATGTCCCCGTTGTCACGCCCTAAAGCAAATATATGTGATTCCAATATCACGGATGCTCATTGTCGGTTAGGCCATCCCTCTGCAACAGTTATAAGACAGATGAGACCGGACTTTTCTATTCCAGATAATTTTCATTGTGAGTCGTGTCAGCTTGGTAAACATATCCGAGGTCCCTATCCTCCAAAAGTGCCCAGTAAAGTCTGTCATTTGTTTGAACTTGTGCATTCTGATGTTTGGGGCTATTCCCTTACCAAAACCCCTCTAGGTTTTGAGTACTTTGTTACTTTCATCGATGATTTTTCTCGTACTACTTGGGTTTATTTGTTAAAATCTCATAGTAAAGTCAATTCAATCTTTCGTGGATTCCATTATTATATTCAAAATCAGTTTAATACATCAATCAAAACTCTCCGTACTGATAATGCAAAAGAATATTTATCCACTGATTTCTCTACATGTCTTAAAACCCATGGTATCATTCACGAGACATCATGCGTATATACATCTCAGCAGAATGGTGTTGCTGAACGCAAGAATCGCCATTTGTTGGATGTTACTCGCACACTCATGATTCATTCACATGTTCCTCATCGATTTTGGGGTGATGTTGTTCTTACTGCAGCCCACCTAATTAATTGCATGCCCTCATCTGTCCTTAATGGTAAAACCCCGTTTTCTGTCATGTATCCTATATGAACTCCTTTTCCCCTTGCACCTCGAATTTTTGGGTGTGTGGCATATGTTCATGATCATCGTCCAGGACCACTAAGCTTGACCCGCAGGAAATTCGTTGTGTCTTTCTTGGTTACTCCCATGTCCAGAAGGGGTATCGATGCTACAACCCCTCTCTTCATTGATACTTTACCAGTGCTGATGTAACTTTTCATGAGTCTTGTCCTGAGTCTTCTGTCTCATTGCCTGACTTATTTCCTGATCTTGATCCTGTTATACCCGAGTCCATCACCTGAGCCTGATTTACCAGATTCACAACAGAGGCACATGTTTCAGGATTATGTTGCTTATTCCCACCTCTCACCTGAATCCCATACCTATACTACTGCTATTGACTCCTACCCAATTCCTAAAAATGTGATGACAGCCCTTGCTCACCCAGGGTGGAGACAGGCTATGGAAGAGGAGATCGGGGCCCTCAAGGATAATCATACATGGGATTTTGACCCGCTACCTCATGGAAAGCGTATTGTTGGGTGTCGATGGGTGTTCATAGTTAAACTACACCCGGATGGTTCCTTGCATCCCCTGAAGGCCCGGCTAGTTGCTAAAGGTTACTCTCAGGTATATGGAATTGATTATGATGAGACCTTTTCTCCTGTTGCCAAAATACCATCTGTACGCATCTGTATTTCCCTTGCTGCCATTCATCATTGGCCGCTCCATCAGCTAGATGTCAAGAACGCTTTCCTTAATGGTGTTCTTGAGGAGGAGGTATATATGGTGCAGCCACCTGGATTCATTGTCAAGGAGGAGGCCTCGAAAGTATGCAAATTACGTTCGTTCTTTATATGGCCTTAAGCAGTCCCCTAGAGCGAGGTTCGGTCGGTTCTCTAGTGTTATGGGAGAATTTGGAATGGTCCGCAGTGCATATGATCACTCTGTATTCTTTAGACATCGGCAAGGCTGATGGATTATTTTAGTGGTCTATGTTGATGACATCATTATTACAGGAGATGATGAGGTCAGGATTATCGAGCTTAAACAATTTCTTCAGTCTCAGTTTCAGATTAGCGACTTGGGTCGACTTCGGTATTTTCTTGTCATAGAGGTATCTCGCTCTCCACAAGGAATACTTCTCTCTCAACGGAAGTATGTCCTTGATATGTTGACCGAGTGTGGCTTACTGGGTTGTAAACCTGTTGATTCTCCGATGCTTCCTACGGGGAAGATCCTTCCAGAGGACGGAAGCCCAATGAAGGATCCTGAACGATATAGACGGTTAATTGGAAAACTTAACTATCTAACAGTTACACGTCCAGATATCTCCTTTGCTGTTAGTATTATGAGTCAGTTCATGGCCACTCCATACACCGGACACTGGAATGCTGCTCTGCGTGTGTTACGGCACCGGGTCTAGGGTCATTGTCGTGTGGGTGCCTTTACAGAAAAAGGAGACAGGCGCATATCAGGGTTCTAAGATGCTGATTGGGCAGGTTGTCCTATTTCACGAAACTCTATGACCGGGTATTGTGTGTTTGTTGGGGGAAATTTGGTGTCTTGGAAAAGCAAGAAACAACACACAGTATCTAGATCAAGTGCTGAATCAGAATATAGAGCAATGGCAGAGGTTACATCAGAAATGAAATGGACTCGTCGTCTTCTCAGAGAACTCGGGGTTGTTTCTGATAACTTGATGAGGTTATATTGTGACAGTCAATCGGCTATACACATATCCAAGAATCAAGTATTTCATGAGAGGACGAAACATATAGAAGTCGATTGCCACCTTATCAGGGATCGTGTGATGGGCACTAGAGCCGGTTCATGTCAAGACAGAATTTCAACTTGCTGACATCTTCACGAAACCACTCTGAAAAGCACATATGGATTTTATATGTAGCAAGTTGGGCATGATTAATATGTATGCTCCAACTTGAGAAGGAGTGTTAATAGTATAGGGACATGTTATGTATAATAATAAGTGTATAGAGACCTACTCATGTAAATAGTTATTTTATTTTAGTCTCTGTCTCTTCCTAGAGAGGTTTATTTGTATTCTAAATCACTTCAGTTAATATATTACCAGTTTACAAGTTGGAAGGCCACTCATGTGAAACTGATAATAGGAAAAACATAATGCATAAAATATTAATTAATGCATTAGATATGTGATTACAAAAACAATATTATTACACTGATATGGACTAAAATAGGCTTCGACCGAATTTCAATCTGTTTGACCCAATTGAGATTAAACTTTAAAGTTAACCCAAGTTAGACCCAGGTAAACGAGTCAAAAATAAGTGGTGCACAAAACTTAAAATGCCAAAAACTTGTAGTATTCTTAAGAATGAAAGAAAAAGCATCAAACTACAAAAATATTTCTGCAACAGATTTTGATAAACCTTTTTCTGGAGTTATCAAACAAACATACTCAATATGTTTTCTGAGAATGGTAAAAACCTTATGACCATTATCATGAACAACAACAATAAAAAAACAGGTTTGTAACATAAGTACACATCATCACTAGGTAACAATAAACTGCAGCACTCCAAGATTCCCTTCCGCCGGATCAGCAACTCAACAAACGTCGCTAACAAGTATTCCCTGAAAGACGAATAAACACAAACTGAATAAAACACACTCCCAACTCAGATTGATATTCTTATCACTATAAACGAATAAACAGAATTTTGATATACAATGGGATGTAACTAGAAAACTGTAATGTTGTTGTATTCAATTTGTTACTGATTTAAGTTACTATTTGATACAAATATTAATTGCAAATGGATTAACAAAACTATGTTCAAAATAGTACCTAAAATAAATTTCTAACACAGTTTTGTTAAATATATATTAAAATAGGTTTAAATATAGAGTATCATTCATGAGACAGAGCAAATATTAATTTGGCAGTGTCATATATCTATACAATCATAATTCAAGTGATTTATTATGATTTCTACATATTCATAAATATCTCAGTTTACCATTTATTATCATCATATTATATCCACCAAAAAAAAGAGAAATAATGAGTGGTGGTAACAACCAGATAGATATAGAGATGATATTTAAAACTGTTTGTTTGAAAAAAATAAAGCAAAAGAAATAAGTTATTCGATTTAAAATTATTAAACGGAGAGAGAGAGAGAGACAGACCTTCATGATATGCGGACACAGGGGATATAGGAGACGAGGGGTCCGTAACAGCCTTCTTCACTGCATCTTTCTTTCAGATTTGGGCATTTTTTTATTATTAAACTCAAAAGTGATGGAATCAGCATTTCTGGTAGGTGCATCATGTTTGGGCAATTGTCAAAATCGAGATGTTGGAGGGAGGTGAGGTGTTGGGGATGTGAAATTTTTTTCAGATTAGGGCAATCGGAACAACAGAGTTCTTGGAGGGAGGTGAGGTGTTGGAGTCCCATTGAAACTGATTCCAATTTCTCAAAGCCATTTATTAGAAGAGAAGTAAGAGATGGAGGAAGAAGATGAGAAAATTGACTACAACTGCTCACTCCATCTTCACCACCGTATAACCCTAGCTCAACAAGTGATGTTGGGAAATTCTGTGGGCCCCATTCTGAAATTGGCTTCTTCAACTTTCCTATTCTCAAGGATTGCAATTTGGGAGGCAAACCCCCACAAAAATCCAATCTGGGACACTTCACTATTTCAAGATGTTTTAACGATGTTAAATTGGGCAACTCGTTTTCAGGAATCGACTCCAGACTTTCACAATTACTTATAAACAAAAGAGTGAGGTGAACCAAGTAATTGAGTTCAATGATTGATTTCAGATTTCGCCAATCACTTATTTTTAAATGTTCAAGCGTTGGCATGATTATGTTGTTCGTCTTTTGTCCTCCCCACTCATTTTCCAATAGTTTATTACAACCCTTGATGGAAAGTGACTTGAGCTTCTGTCCTCGTGTTGGTAAGTTGATAGCAGTAATTGAACAACACCACTGGACATACAACTCCTCAATGCTATTTGGACATCTACAACGCTCCATTTTGTTACAATGATGTACATTTAACATCCTAAGAGATGTTAGAAAGTTGCCCCGGCTATTATCCTCCTCCTCTTTCTCTCCTAAACTCAACAAAATATCACAATTCTCTACTACTAATTTCCTTAACTTCACAAGGACCTTACTCGCAATTGCTTCTGATTCCCACATGTATCTTATTTCATTACAGTCTCTGATTCTTAATTCTTCAACCACAACAAGATACTCCATAACACCTCTCCACACCACATCATTAAGCCCTGAAATATGACTTATATCCAACTTGGTGATTGTTGAAGCTACTTCAACCACCCTTCTCAACACACAACTATCACAACCATCTATTTCCAGAATATTTAGTGAAGGTAGTGCTTCAAGTGATACTTCAACCAAATTAGGACAATTTTTTATAATGAGCTTATGAAGGCATGGAAACGACACTACCCCACAATTGGTTGACCATTTCTCCCACCCTTGCATATTTTTAAAACATAGAATTTCAAGTGAAGGGAATGTACCACCTACCCCAAGTAATTCCAAACCCACAACTTTAACCCCATACATGCATTCAATAAGCAACTCCTTGAGTGACCGTAGTTGCCCAAGTGGCGGTAGAGATGTACAATTTGTACAACCACGTATTGACACATGCTTTAAATGAAGAAAACAATTATCACCAACCCAGTTTGGAAACTCTAATCCTCCGTATGACACAATCTCAAGTTGTTTTAAACATTCATTAGGGGGCTTCAATTCATTCAGTACCTCCTTTTCAAGCATTTCATTTCGTGAACTATCTAACACATCACTCCATACAAGCTCTAACTCGCTAAGCCTCTTTTGTGAAATGTTCGCTTCCCGTGCATGTATTGCATTTTGCACTTTGTCCAAACCGACAATGGAAATCTTCCCACACAGATTCTTAAAGTCTTTAAGTCTGTTTATTTCAGTTCCACCTTCAACTCCGATATAGACCTTGGAGAGAGTTTGTAAGCTTTTTAACTCACCAATCCCTAATGGCATCTTTTTCAAAAGTGGCGTATCCCTAACGTCAAAACGCCGTAGGTTTTTTAGCTTTAAAAAGCTGTTGGGCAACTTATCTAAAAGATAACAACCGAATAGGATCAATGTTTGTAAATTATTGAGATTGCAAATACTTTCGGGTAGATGTTTGATTCGAGTTCGAGATAGGTTAAGATACCTCAAGTGCTTCAAAGTACCAATGGACTCAGGCACCTCACTTAGATTAAAGCCCCTTAAAGATAGAACCCTTAACAATGGTAACTCAAAAAGTAAGTCAACCAGAATTTTATTTGAAAAACAGAAACTACGCCTGCTTTCTACTTCCCCAACAGACGTCGCCAAAAATGTTCTCAAACTTTTGGCTCTTTTAATTGGCTCGAACTTCTTGTAAGCTACAAAGCTCACACGGACAAATGACATATGCCGGTACTTTTCTGGCGCTTCCTTCTTGATATCCTTCTCCAACCTTATAAAGAACTCGCTAGCAACAAATGTAGCCAAGTCATTCATCATGTCATGCATCACAAACAATGATTCGCTAATAGGTGCATGTTGAAAAAATGACCTTGACAACAACTCATCAAAGTATTCATAACCCAAGCATTCTTCTAGTGAATCGCTTGGAGTTGACTTGTGCAAAAACCCTTCCGCCATCCATAATTGAACTAGTTCTTCCTTGTCAAGCAAGCAGTCCCTAGGGAATAAGGAACAATACGCAAACAACTGTTTCAAAGGTGCAGAAAGATCATGGTAGCTTAGTATAAGGGCGGGGACGATTTCACCTTCAACCCGTAATCTCCATACCTGACTGTCTAATACTTCTTTCCAATACTCTTCTTCATTTTTTTTTGTACTTAACAATCTCCCAAGTGCTTTCAAAGCCAAAGGTAAACCATCACACTTTTTCACAATACCTTCACCATGTGGTTTGAGTAACAAATGTGAATCGAAGTTATTTACACCCAATGCATGTAACGCAAGTAAAGACAAAGCAACATCATGTGATAGGCTTCCCATCTGGTTTAGATTACTATAACCCAATTTTTTGAGCAACTTATCCTTCCGTGTTGTCATGATGATTTTACTTCCTGGAGCACATGCATGAAACGGGCCGACCAACGTTTCCCAGTCCTCACAACTTTCACTCCATACATCATCTAGCACCAATAGAAATTTTTTCTCCTTTAGGTGATCTCTAAGAGCTACTTGAAGCAGATTTAAATCTGCAAAATCCTTGTTTCCCCCTGTCACAGATTGAAAGATAACTTTGCTTATGCCAAAGCTATCAAAATCATCCGAAACACAAACCCATGCCTTGAGTTCGAAGTGATCTTTGACTCTCTTTTCATCATACAAAAGTCTAGCTAGAGTAGTTTTACCAACCCCGCCCATACCAACGATGGGAACGATGTTAAAGTTTTGACTGCCTCCTTCAACCCGCAATAACTCTTGGACCAATGCCTCCTTCTCCGCTTGTCGTCCAACAATACTCGATGCATGGACCATAGAGGTTTGATATCTTCTATTATTGTTATTATTTTTTGACTTATTTTCCTCTTTGACAATTAAACCAAGAGCTTTTTTCTCCTCTATTAGATCTTGTAACTTGGTTGTAATATCATTTATCTTGTCCTTCATCATCCTAGTCCATGGTGAATACTTTGAGAAAGTACTTGAGAAGAACTTTCTTACCTTGCTGGTGTAGGTTTCTGGTTCGTCTTTCAACTCACGATGCGTAGCTTCTGTTGCTATTTCATCGAGTACGTCATCTATGTCGTAAGCCAGATGTTGAAGACCATTCAGCCACCGTTTCACAGATTGATCGGTTATCTCCTTGTGAGAAGCATCAGTGAGCACGTTTCGGATCTGGAGTAATGAGCGCTCCAATTTCTTAATATCCGAATTGATTTCAACGTATGGAGCAAGTGTTTCCAAAGCTGCAGAGGCCAGCTTCTCAAAGATGACAGAGAGGAAAGAAGAAACCACGATTTCAGCCATTGATTGATTATGGTGAGATTGGAAGATGAATTGGGTGAATTTGTGAAGCGCTCGTTTCAGTCGTTTGATTGTTATGGTCAGCGTCAACCAATGCAAATCAGCGTCGACCAAAAAGAAAAAGGGAGGAGTAGATAGGGCTTATCTTTCATCGGCGAAAATTACGAAAATGGACATTTGATCAAGAATATTATCAAAAATGGACATTCATATTTAGCCTACTATTTCATGGATATTAGTCATGACACCCGGTCAAAGACGGCTAAGCTAGCCGGCTAAAATTTCTGTGCTAAAATTTCATTTGTCAGAGTACGAACCAATAATATGACGACACGTGGCAGGCTTAGCCGTCTAATAGACGGCTTTAGCCGTCTAAATAAACATTTTTAGCCGTCTAATAAATTTTGCCGTTTAAATAAACAGTTATAGTCGTCTATTAGACGGCTAAAAATGTTTATTTAGACGGCTAAGCCTGTTACGTGTCACATGCTTACTGACTCGTATTCTGACAAATGGAATGTTGACACGGAAATTTTAGCCGGCTAGCTTAGCCGTCTTTAGCCGTCTGTCATGACCAATGTCCATGAAACAGTAGACTAAATATGGATTTATATTTCTAAGTATTTTCTTGATCAAATGTTCATTTTCGTATTTTTCCCCGTTAAAAAGGTTTTATATTTTGGTCAAATTATGAAATTGCCAACAAGAAAAAAATGTCAGATAATATACAAGTAAAAGGACCGAAATTGCCCCTTCCATATCCCCGTGAATTTGTGCTCGGAAGCATAACGATATTACCGACATATATTTTTTATTTCTCACCGAAAGACCGAATGAAGCTCTAGACACATATTCTCTCTCTACATCCTTCCTTTGTGTACTCGTTTTCCGTTAATAATACTAACATTGTCAAGGCCGTGCCCGAGAAATTAAATATTCGGCTCGACATAAGAAAAATGCTCCCATTTTTTATATAATTTTTTTAGATTTTATAAGCTATTTAAAAAATTTGCCCCTAATTTTTATAAAATTTTTCAGATTTGATAAGTTATTTAAAAATAATAATAATTTTGCCCTGAAATTTTATAAAAATTTTCAGATTTTATAAATTATTTAAAAAAAAATTATAATATATATATATATATTTTTTAAATTATGTCCCACTTATAAATATGTCCCGGCGCAGCGGCCTAACCCGAGTCTCATTTAAGGATGAAAAAGAAAAGAATGGGAAATAACCCTTTGTTCCAGAGTTTTTTTAAGTAGGGAAAAGAAAGGAAATGTGAGGAAGTGTGTTCCCTAATTTTTTCAAAGAGGAAAATGGAAGGGAAAACAAGGGTTATTTTTATCCTTCCAAATTGTAAAAATTTAGAGAGAAAGGAAAAGAAGGAAAAAAAAAAGAGAAAAGAAAAGAAGGGGGAGGGAATCCCTTCTTTTCTTTTATTTCCTTTACTAATCTCAGGAACACAGCGTTAGAGTAAATTTCGTTTTTGGCCCCTGTGGTTTGACCTGTTTAACCATTTTTTAACATATCAACACTTGAGGTTGTATTTTTATAACCATTTCAGTTCATAACAGTAACCATGTTAACTTTTTTCTATTAAGTATAAGACATTTTAGTCATTTTAATCCCAAATGAACTAGTTTAACTTTTTCAATCTAATAAAAACTTTTTTAAAAACGTTTTTCTTTTACTTTTTTAAAATCATTTTTTTAGTTTTTTTTTCGTTAAAACAATTTTTTAAAACCGTTTTTTAACTTTTATAAAAGTATATTTTTTAATTTTTTTTCATAATACGTTTTTAAAACATTTTTTTAGTTTTTTTTTTAAACGTTTTTTAGCTTTTTCGTAAAATGTTTTTTAACTATTTTAAAAATGTTTTATTTTTACTTTTTTAAGTGAACTAGTTTTTAAAATAGTGAACTATTTATAAAAAAAGCGTTTTTAAAATAGTTAAAAAAATATTTTACGAAAAAGCTAAGAAAATCTTTTTATAAAAAAACTAAAAAAACCTTTTCAAAAACGTTTTTTATGATAAAAATTAAAACTTTTTTTTTAGAAAAAGTAAAAAAAAGTTTTTAAAAATGTTCAAAAAGACATTTTATGGGAAAAACTAAAAAAATGATTTTAAAAAGTAAAAAAAAACGTTTTTAAAAAAGTAGAAAAAAAGTTTTTTATAAAAAAGTCTAATTTTTTTTTAATTGAACTGAAAAGGTTAAAATAGTTCACTTAGAAATAAAATGACTAAAATTTCGATACTTAACAAAAAAAGTTAACAGAGTTAGTGTCATGGACTGAAATGGTTATAAAATTACAATCTTAGAAACTGAAATGTTAAAAGATTACTTTTTAGACTGAAAGGGTTAAACAGGGCAAACCACATTGGCCAAAAGCGAAGTTTAAAATATCATTACCATTTTCTTTTACATTTTTAAATAATATAATAAAAGTAACGTTGGTTATTTAGAGAATATGTCATTTTTTCTATTAAACTTAGTATGATGTTTAGCGTTAATTTTTAACTGCAACCACCTCATTTAAAGTTAAAACAATAATATTAAGATCTATAATTTTTTAATTTATATTCACAAAAAATACATTAAAATTTTAGTATTTATGTAATCAACAATTATATTTTCTTTTCGAGAAAAGAATAAAAAGAAAATAAGAACAAGTCATATGAATCAGGCATATTGCCGGTCTTTTCTACACTTTCTGCGTCAAATTTGGAACTTAATCGTCCACCTACTCAGTTTTCAGCCTAGTTTCTTGGCTCGGCAGTTTTACATCATCTTATATAATGAAACCCAGATGCTTAGCTTTTATATTCATGTAACAAATCATATATAAATTAAAAAGTATGAACTTTTTAAACAAAAAGAAAGGAAATTATCAAAATAATACAATGAGATCACCTAATGAAGGGCCCACTAGTAGGTAAAATGCAGTTAGTGCCTTAGTGGTCACCTAATGAGATCCCCACCCAAGTGGTGAGGGTTCGAGTCCCACAAGTGGGCAAATAGGTGGACTTTAGGGGTGTGTGTTTGCCGTTAAAAAAAAGACCTAATGAGATCACCGTCTAAAATGATTCAATGATGCTTCCGAAGATAGTCTCTTGATCTTATGTCAGCCTAAAGTCAAATGAGCGTAAACAATGAGTAACAAAATTTGTGCTAACTTAAAATATATGATAAAATGGATCAACTGCTAACATCTAGCTTGTAATATGAAACTAAAGTCAATATATGGTTAATGTTATGATTCAAGAATATGGTTATTTACCTGCCTAATGGGCTCTGGCACACGGTATTTGCATGTTCTTTTAACAACTTCAACAGCAGAAGCAAGAGATACACGGTGGCCAACTGAAACAAATATTGGTTTAAATGATCCTTTACTTGAATGTATTGCCTGCACAACAAAATCAAAAATAATAAATAAACTTCCATTTCTTATTGTAACTTGTGAATATCACACAAAGCTCTTCATTGATATCTGAGAAAATATATATTGCTTGCATCACAAAGGAAATGACAAACATCAATTATAGATGATATCTTACTTACTGCTCCTAAATTCTTCCCTGAGTCCCCAACTAAAGAGATGCAGTCTACATTGAAGTTCTCTTCAGCTTCTAGAAGCTCCCTTACTCTGGAGTTAGTAAGACCATCCACATGATGCAACTGAAAAGATAAAATAATCACTTATAGTTTCATGATTATTTCATTCAGAGTAGTAGAGTACCTTAAAAGAAATTACAAATTCTACAAAGGAAAATGACAAACAGAGTATAAAAAATTAAAGATTACAAGAAAAGCTAGAATGGTGCATTCATAAGTTGCTTTAACACGACTTACATTCTTCCCTATAGATTGGCTAGAACCCCAAGATGGCAAGCAGAGCCAAATCCTACAAGTAAAAACTTCATCAAATGCAGCTTACTCGATAGCAACATGTTGTAAAAAATAGTTATTCATTGTGTCACATAATAGAACAAATGATATGAAGATTGCAACCGAGCTAAATTAGGTATTGAATTCCTATGTGTTGTTCGTCATTCATGTTAGTAACTTTCACCTATATGAAAAGATAAGAACCTTACAAGGTTCAAACTGCACATAAATGTATGATGCTAGAATGTAGATTTCAATAAAAAGATGCAACCTCACTTTAGACCAATGTACGCGCTTTCTTTCATACCAACATTGTTTCATGTTTCTAAAGTTTAACCTATCACGTTCTTAAGTTATTTAGATGTCACCATTGTCACTGAGATCAAATATATTCATGAAACTCTACATTTTCCAAATAAAAACTAACGTGTATCATGATTCTATAAAAAGGTCAAAAATCCTACACTCCTTGAAATAATTTTAAAAAATAAGACAATTTTAATTTTAAGATTGTAGCTCTTAATTACCAGGAAAAAGATGGTGTCAAACAAAATTTTGGAGAGCAGTTTTATCTAAACCCATCAAAATCACCTTAATTACCAAGAGCCCTTGATCCCTGAACTATCAAAAAAAGTAACTGAATCCAAAAGCCATCTATAAAGATACACCAAGTGACCAAACATGGTCCAGAATTTAGGCTCCAAAAATAGCTTTAACAGAAACACATACCCCGAGGATGAAGTATTCCATTTCCATCGATCATAAACAACTGAGTATAACAGAAAGAAAAAAAGATATCATGGTTTATAAATATTTTAAAATTTATGAAGAGCAGATTTAAGTAAGAAGTGGCCTCAAAGAGTAAACTTGATAATGAGATTCAGATTATGTGTACACATCTCTAGTAAACTTTTGGCAGCTGCATAGCTTATCATTAAGTCACATGTTGCATATAAGAAAAAAAAACTATGATCAAAGACAACCAGTACCTGAGGGTAGAAAGGATGAGAACAATCCTGCATTTTCTTCAAAAGTTCTAGAAATATAGGAGCCTGGTTACGGTAAACAATGCAAGTTATTAGACTAACTTCACTTGCAGCTAAAAGTACTCTGTTTGACTCATGACGACCTCATGTCAAGGAATTATGACAGTCACAAGGAAGGAATGCAATTCGACTTTCCTCGCATACCACTTAAGAATTAAAAAAGATAACGGAACCAAATTCCCTCAAAACAGAAGAGTTTTTTCTTTAATAGTAGTAGTAGCAGTGATTGAAGAACAAGAGTACAACTTGTCTAATGGGAATTATATGAGTTGGTTGATTTGCGTAGACATTTGCAGTTTTAGTGGTGATCATGTAAAAAGATGGAAGTACCGTTACTTAACCAGACAGAAAGCTATAAAATCCCTCATTATGTATAACTTTTACATGAAATACAATGGGCTTATGCATACATATTTTACATTTCCAGGCTTACTGAAGCAATCATTCATATTAGGTTACTCATTTTCTGTTGAGACCAAATTACTAACTATTGACCTAAAAACAACATAAAGATATAACCTCAAATTACAGTAAAATTAATGGTGAATTTGAAATCGAAATTGAAATAAAATGAAAAGCATACCTCTCTGAAGGCGAGAAATCCAGGAACATCGATCTTAACAATTGACGAATCCTCATAAACGACATCGAGAGTTTTGAAATCCAAAACAACGAGAGTTCCGCAAGCTACAGAGGGATTATCTTTTGAGAAGCTTATATCAACGCCACCTATATACTTCAACAATTCTACTCCACTACTCTCTTCTTCTTCTGCTTCCCCCAATTTCCACGTGTAATCATCTACAGTCACTAGTTTCTTCTTCAACGAATCCTGTGCCCTAATAGGATCCAGTTGAATATGTAAGATCCAATAGGAATGAATGAGATGATGAAATTGAAGGATGCTTACTCAAGCCATTTGTTATGAAGGTGATCGGAGAAATTAGACCTCGACGATGACGTAGAAGGCGCCGATTCAACCTCAGATGTTCTCTCCATGCATTTAAGAAGTTGCAATGTTAAGACAAAAATAGTAGGTTTTAGAGTCTAGGTCGTACCGGATGCTTGATGCTGTTCAGATGACTGTTAGGAGCATGTTTTAGTGAAGTAAAAAGCTGGAGAACTATTTGTGACAAAGGGCTTTTTTATGAAAACGATTAACATCATTCTCAGCCCGTTCTTTATATTCCGTATCCTTATTCTTATAATTACACTAAAAATATTATTTTTTTTATCTTTTATCTCTACTTTTCTCTCTCATTATCTTTATCTTTATAAGTATACTAAAAACCATTACTTTTATCTTTATATTTATAAAAACCTTATATATTTACTCTCTTCTCCACTCACAACCACTTTAAACCACTCCTTAAAATATACAAAACTCACTCAGATAATTATACCAAACGGGTTGTTAATGCTCTAAGTTTGCTTCGTTGACCTTGAGCCACTGTATAAATAAAACACTTAATTACACGGATGATCCTTGTGGTGTTGCACAAATTAAAAGTATGGTCTTCAAGTTGAAAAAACTACATTGAGAGTCTACAAGTTTGTTAAAACATAACACTAGTGTTTCGTTGACCTTGGGCCACAATATAAATAATCATGTTCCCTACGTGGCAATTTCCACACTCAATTTTCATGCAGGTGTACCCTCGTGGCCTAATCAGTAATAATAAATAAAATAAAAGTAGATAAAAATATTACGTGAACTAAAAGACTCTGCTCTGATAATTTTTTCGACTGTTTGTAACTCCAAGAGAAGTTCGTCAAACGAAGCATAAGTAATATTCTTAAGAACAAATTACATGAAAATATAATAAAGTGTATACAAATTTTCATCTTATGTAATAAACTTTAAAACTTATAGTTTAATGTTATAAACAGTTTAATTATTGTTATAGCATTTCATAAAGCTAAAGAATTGATGTCTCTTTTATATATTTTTATAAATTAATATAATTTATATGTATACTTTTGATAATGAACCAGTAAATAAGCATTATTGTTGCACCATCATCACCACCACTACGACTAGCATTGTTGTCCTCTCTATTCCTATCGACCGAGCTCATGCTCCATCATATTTGATAGTGTACAAATCACATCCCTTAATTATAATGAATCAACAAACACACTGTATATGTATATCTATACTATATAATAAATAAAGGTTTTTTCATGCCACATGTCGCCTCCACATTCATCCTCATCATTTTTTTCCCGCCTCTCTCTCTTATTAAATGCACCTCCTATTTTTAACAACAATATATATTTAAAGAAAATATTAATTATACTAATAAAACACATTTATTTTAAATTATCCCTTATTAAACTTTGAAAATCTTTATTTTCAATCAAATAGTAAATGAAAAACAAATTACATTAAATAGTATTTAATTTAATTTCGAAACTCAATTATATATTAGTTTTTGCATATTTTGAGTTTTGTTTTCTATCCTTAGTATATGATACATTTTTACACATGTAAAATATACACATAAAGATTTATAAAATTTATTTATTGACATTTTTCACCCGTGTGTATACACGGGATCTAAACTAGTATATTATATGTATATATATTATATGTATATATATTGCATTCGTACAATTGCATGTGTGATAAAATGGATAATTCATGAAAACACTAAAATTATAAATTTTTTTGACATGATAAACAAACTTTTTTCTATCTTGTTCTCTTTTTAAATAATTGATATATAAAATTTATTACAAAATTACTAAAATAAAAAATTAACATTTTATTTTTAAAATAGTATAATATTTTAATGTTGCAACTAAGAGTGTATCGTAAAAAATAACCGAACCCAAATCATAATCAGTTGGTATGATTTACGGTAAAGTATGATTTCATATATGACCGATTTGGTATCGGTAAACTCAATCAAACTCTTTTTTTCTTAAGTATAGTTAAACTTAGACTTAAAGCTTAAAATTTAATTTCACTACAAGTTTTATTAGTTTTGGTTTGAGAATAAAACCATATACCTAACCAATACTTATATTTTCATTTTTTTAGTATTTGCAATGTTACAAAAATACAAAGTAAAAGCTGTCAGCCGTCCACTAACAAATGGACAATGGAAACACCACTTCAGTTGGGTCCCCTTCTTCCACTCCATGTTCAGATCACTGCAAATCAGAATTCATTCTGTGTACCAAAACCAGACGTGTGTCTCAACCCTCTTCAACTAATCATCCTTCTTCACCACCAATTTTCTCACAAATCTCCCCTCAAATTCTTTCCATTTTCTGTAATCAAACCAAACATTTGCCCAACTGCAGTCAACGCCATTTGTCTTCTTCATGTGTGCTGTTTCATTGCATTATTGCTAAATAATATTAACTACCACTTATATTATTCACATACCCACCATTGATTAAACTGAAAAAACTTGGTGGGTATACCAAATTTTGATATTCTTGATATTTTTTTGTCGGTGTCAATTGAAGTCTTCATGATTTTATTGAGTTCACACCAAGAATCTTGATCTAGGGTTTCTGTTAACTTTCTTGATTTTAAATTGGTGTGAGTCAGAGTGATGCATGTTGAAGTTATTGATAAAAATAACTTCGGTCCCTGGGGTGTTGTTAAAGCTGTTAACACCAAGAATCTTGATCTAGGGTTTCTGTTAGCTTTCTTGATTTGAAATTGGTGCGAGTCAGAGTGATGCATATTGAAGTTATTGATAAAAATGACAACTTTGGTCCCTGGGGTGTTGTTAAATCTGTTAACACCAAGAATCTTGATCTAGGGTTTCTGTTTAACTTTCTTGATTTGAAATTGGTGTGAGTCAGAGTGATGCATATTGAAGTTATTGATAAAAATGACAACTTTGATCCCTGGGGTGTTGTTAAAGCTGCTTCAACACATGAACACAGATGTGAAAGTTGGTGGTGAGCATAGATCATCTTTGTTGCAAGTAGTGAGCATTGTGCCTTCTTTAGCTGGTGGTGAGCTTTTTAAAAACCAAGGGTTTTATATAAAGGTATCAGATTCTTCTCATGCAACATATGTGTCTTTACCTGATGAACAGATTGATCTTAGTATGTATTTGTGGAGAGGCTCATTTTACGAGGGTGTCGGCTGGGTACGCCTGAGGATATAGTTGCCACACACTCTAAGGTTTCTTAATAGTAAAGGTAGGGGTGTTGCCCTGGTGATCAACGGCGCTGCCCCCGGACCTCTGTTGTTCAGTGGCCTTTGCCCCCTTGAAATAACAGGGCGTCATAAGTACCAAAAATCATAAGATCCTTTAACAAGTGTGCGCTCCACACTTACCAACCGTTTAATGTTTCATTATGACTAATCATTTGATAGGTTCGGTTTGGGTTGAAGATATTGCTTGAAATCCATGTAACTCTCATTGTTCTCTCTTTGGCAAAAGATAATACTCTGAGTAATTATGGTTACTTTGGTTACACATTTGCTCTTTAGTTTTTTAAATACTAACATATTTAATACCTTTATAAGAGATCTCAGTAGCTAGTTAGCTATGCTACTAGATGATGTGAATTCAAGCTGTGCTTTTTCATGATCACTTCATTATTCTTGATGTAATTCCAGTATGGAAATTAATCCAATTTATCGCCATTGTGATATCTAAGATGGAAATAATGTTTGTGGGTACAACAGTACAAGTCAACTTCTTGTTCTGTTATGTTTTGAACTTGTGCGTGCGTGTGTGTATATTAAATATATATGTGCATTTAAGCTTTATTGTATACAAACACCATATGGTATTTACATGTATATGCCATATGGTACTCATCTATCATCTGTCAATATATGATCATAAAGATATAGCAGTTTAGAAACTTTGTTAGCCTAGTGTAAATATTACGTCTTGCCAACTTTACTCGAGTCCCAAATGCTATGTTGCAAAGTCATGGGTACATTGGTATATCCACAAAGAATTAAGGATATGGGTTTTGATTATGTAGATGTGTATTTTTTATAATCAAACAAGGGCCCTGCGAGCCCGCTAGCCGATAAGGGTTATAGTGGTAAATGAGTCCTGGGATGCTGGGCCCTTTTTGTTGGGATTGATTTCTTATAAATTGTTCTAAAAGTTTAAAATCTCATATATATAACCTTTCAACACTCTAAAACTGTCATATTTACTCGTTCTATAGCAGTGTTTAATTGAATAAATAGATAGGAAAATAAGTAAACAACATTATTACTGTGAATCAGTTCAACACATAACGTTCTCTTTCATGTAGTCATTGTGAAATTTAGAAGGATAGTAGGTGACACCTTTTATGTGCAAGTTAGTAATTTTTATATACATTGATGTTAGTTTTTAGACCTCGGAGGGTTCTGCGCCTCGAAGTAAAAAGAAGACTAGTGCGAGGAAAAAAGTTCACGCCGCTTTCACATTTGATTTCAAAAATCCACCAGAAAAAGTTAGTTGGTGCCTGAGCTATGCAAGTGAGGATGTTTGGTCTTCTAATCACGACCTATTTGAGATTAAATTTATAACAAAAATGCAATCTTCGTGTATTAAGATCCAGGCCTTATTGCCCGAGTGTGGGCTAAAACCTAATTCTACAATTGATCGCCACATGTAATTATAAAAAGATAACAATCAAATAAATATGTCTCAAAGTACATAATTTATAGCAAATCTAATTTTTAAACAGAAGATAATTGATATTCAAAATCAATTGGTACCTCAGTTTTAAAGAGTTGGTCAAAGTAAAAAAAAAATCATTGTATGTAGATATCGGGGATATAGGAGATGAGGGGCCCGTAACAGCCTTCTTCACTGCATCTTTCTTTCAGATTTGGGCAATTCCCCAAGATTGTTAAACTCAAAAGTGATGGAATCAGCATTTCTGGTAGGTTCATCATGTTTGGGCAATTGAAAAAACAGAGATGTTGGAGGGAGGTGAGGTGTTGGAGTCCCATTGAAACTGATTCCAATTTCTCAAAGCCAATTATTTGAAGAGAAGTAAGAGATGAAGGAAGAAGATGAGAAAATTGACTACAACTGCTCACTCCATCTTCACCACCGTATAACCCTAGCTGAACAAGTGATGTTGGGAAATTCTGTGGGCCCCATTCTGAAATTGGCTTCTTCAACTTTCCTATTCTCAAGAATTGCAATTTGGGAGGCAAACCCCCACAAAAATCCAATCTGGGACACTTCACTATTGCAAGATACTTTAACGATGTTAAATTGGGCAACTCATTTTCAGGAATCGACTCCAGACTTTCACAATTACTTATAAACAAAAAAGTGAGGTGAACCAAGTAATTGAGTTCAATGATTGATTTCAGATTTCGCCAGTCACTTATGTTTAAATGTTCAAGCGTTGGCATGATTATGTTGTTCGTCTTTTGTCCTCCCCACTCCTTTTCCAATAGTTTATTACAACCCGAGATGGAAAGTAACTCGAGCTTCTGTCCTCGTGTTGGTAAGTTGATAGCAGTAATTGAACAACACGACCGGACATACAACTCCTCA
Source organism: Smallanthus sonchifolius (assembly GCA_023525975.1). NCBI lineage: Eukaryota > Viridiplantae > Streptophyta > Magnoliopsida > Asterales > Asteraceae > Smallanthus > Smallanthus sonchifolius. Next base: position 4,034,723 of record CM042042.1, read on the forward strand.
ATGCTATTTGGACATCTACAACGCTCCATTTTGTTACAGCTATATACTTCCAACATCGTAAGAGATGTTAGAAAGTTGCTCCGGCTATTATCCTCCTCCTCTTTCTCTCCTAAACTCAACAAATTATCACAATTCTCTACTACTAATTTCCTTAACTTCACAAGGACCTTACTCGCAATTGCTTCTGATTCCCACATGTATCTTATTTCATTACAGTAATGGATGCTTAATTTTTCAACTGCAATAAGATACTCTATAATACCTCTCCACACCACATCATTAAGCCCTGAAATATGACATATATCTAGCTCGGTGACTGATGTAGCTACTTCAACCATCCTTCTCAACACACAACTATCACAACCATCTATTTCTAGAATATTTAGTGAAGGTAGCGCTTCAAGTGATACTTCAACCAAATTAGGACAATCTTTTATAATGAGCTTATGAAGGCATGGAAACGACACTACCCCACCATTGGTTGACCATTTCTCCCACCCTTGCATATTTCGAAAACATAGAATTTCAAGTGAAGGGAATGTACCACCTACCCCAAGTAACTCCAAACCCACAACTTTAACCCCATACATGCGTTCAATAAGCAACTCCTTGAGTGACCGTAGTTGCCCAAGTGGCGGTAGAGATGTACAATTTGTACAACCACGTATTGACACATGCTTTAAATGAAGAAAACAATTATCACCAACCCAGTTTGGAAACTCTAATCCTCCGTATGACACAATCTCAAGTTGTTTTAAACATTCATTAGGAGGCTTCAACTCATTCAGTACCTCCTTTTCAAGCATTTCATTTCGTGAACCATCTGACACATCACTCCATACAAGCTCTAACTCACTAAGTCTCTTTTGTGAAATGTTCGCTTCCCGTGCATGTATTGCATTTTGCACTTTGTCCAAACCGACAATGGAAATCTTCCCACACAGATTCATAAAGTCTTTAAGTCTGCTTATTTCAATGCCACCTTCAACTCCAATAAAGACCTTGGAGAGAGTTTGTAAGCTTTTTAACTCACCAATCCCTAATGGCATCTTTTCCATAAGTGGAGTATCCCTAACGTCAAAATGCCGTAGGTTTTTTAGCTTTAAAAAGTTGTTGGGCAACTTAGCTAAAAGATGACAACTGATGAGGATCAATGCCTGTAAATTATAGAGATTGCAAATACTTTCGGGTAGATGTTTGATTCGAGTTCGAGATAGGTTAAGATACCTTAAGTGCTTCAAAGTACCTATGGACTCTGGTACCCCACTTAGTTCAAAATTACTCAAACATAGAACCCTTAACAATGGTAACTCAAAAAGTAAGTCAACCAGAATTTTATTTGAAAAGTAGAAACTATGCCAGCTTTCTACTTCCCCAACAGACGTCGCCAAGAATGTTCTCAAACTTTTGGCTCTTTTAATTGGCTCGAACTTCTTGTAAATTACATACTCCTCACGAACAAATGACATATGGCGGTACTTTTCCAACGCTTCCTTCTTGATATCCTTCTCCAACCTTAAGAAAAACTCGCTAGCAACAAAAGTAGCCAAGTCATTTATCATGTCATGCATCACAAACAATGATTCATTATTAGGTGCATGTTGAAAAAATGACCTTGACAACAACTCATCAAAGTATTCATAACCCAAGCATTCTTCTAGTGAATCGTTTGGAGTTGACATGTGCAAAAACCCTTCCGCCATCCATAATTGAACTAGATCTTCCTTGTCAAACAAGCAGTCCTTAGGGAACAAGGCACAATACGTAAACAACTGTTTCAAAGGTGCAAAAAGATCATGGTAGCTTAGTATAAGGGCGGGAATGATTTCACCTTCACCGGGTAATCTCCACACCTCACTATCTAAGACTTTCTTCCAATACTCTTCTTCATTTTTTCTTGTACTTAATAATCTCCCAACTGCTTTCAAAGCCAACGGCAAACCATCACACTTTTTTACAATACCATCACCATATGGTTTGAGTGGCAAATGTGAATCAAAGTTATTTACACCCAATGCATGTAAAGCAAGTAAAGACAAAGCAACATCAGGTGAGAGGCTTCCCATCTGATTTAGATTACTATAACCCAACTTTTTGAGCAACTTATCCTTCCGTGTTGTCATGATGATTTTACTTCCTGGAGCACAAGCATGAAACGGACCGACCAGGGTTTCCCAATCCTCACAACTTTCACTCCATACATCATCTAGCACCAATAGAATTTTTTTCTCTTTTAGGTGATCTCTAAGAGCTACTTGAAGCAGATTTAAATCTACAAAATCCTTGTTTTCCCCTGTCACAGATTGAAAGATAACTTTGCTTATAGCAAAGCTATCAAAATCATCTGAAACACAAACCCATGCCTTGAGTTCGAAGTGATCCTTGACTTGCTTTTCATCATACAAAAGTCTCGCTAGAGTAGTTTTACCGACCCCGCCCATACCAACAATGGGAACAATGCTAAAGTTTTGATCACATGACTCACCCCCCAATAACTTGTGAACCAATACCTCTTTCTCTGCTTGCCGTCCAACAATACTAGATGCATGGACCATAGAGGTTTGCAATCTTCTGTTATTATTTTTCGACCTGGGTGCCTCGATCACACTCAAACCAAGATCATCTTTCTCCTTTAACAGATCTTGTAATTTGGTGGTAATAATATCTAACTTGTCAAGCATAGTACTCTGGGTGAAATTTGTGCAACAAGTTGGGATCAGCTTTCTTACCTTGCTGGTGATGATGGCTTCTGACTGGTGGGTGAACTCTCGGTGCATAGCTTCGGTTGCCAAATCATCGAGTACGTCATCTATGTCATAAGCCAAATGTTGGAGATCATTCAGCCACTGTTTCACAGACTGACCGGTTGTTTCCTTCTGAGAAGCATCAGTAAGCACATTTTGGATCTGTTTTAATGATCTCTGCCATTTCTTGATCTCTGCATCTATTCCCTTGTAGCGAGCAATGTTTTTCAAAGTTGCAGAGGTCAGCTTCTCAAAGAGCACAGGGAGCAGGGCAGAAAGCACGAGTTCAGCCATTGATTATGGTGGTGGTGAGATTGTTGAAAATGGTGTAGCTGAAATGAGGGTTTCAATTCAATCATTCATTTCATTGTTATGGTGAAGGTTCATATTATTGTTTTGTGACGTTGGCCAATAAGGAAGAGGATAGGCCTATCTCTATCATGTGGATGATAATCACCCTTTTGAATTTTGATAAAGTAATCGACTCATTTCTTCTCTCTTTCCCGAAATTGCCCTTTGCATGTCCCCTGGTCAATAATTCAGGGTGTTAACCACATTTTAAGGTGATAATCATAATAATCATCATCCAATCAATCTCATAATTTGTAATTTATTTTTTATTTTTATTATTAAAAGATTATTATGGTAAATAACACTCCCACTATTTTTGGTAATCCCTTGATTTTCTAAATTTTTTTTTGACATTTTATATTAAAACATTCCAACTTATCTATCCTCCTGGTTTTCCCATAACATTCAATTTACAGCTCATAGTCGTGAGATTCGTTGTAAGATACACTTTCGAATATGTTTGAAAATTATTATTTGTCACTAAGTTTGATGCAAAATATATAGATTTTCTTAAAGGTTGAAAACCCGTTATCAGTTCTGTAGTTAAAGTTGATACTTGACCTTGAAAGTTGAACAAAGGGTGTCCTTTTTTGTGGTTTGCAAATATTATTGACATTTTTATAAATATTAATTTGCAGTTGTACTACCGCAATAAGGAAAGATTTGAGAAGGAGAAGTTAGTTTTAGGTATTATAATTCTTCTACTTCTACCCCATTACGCACACACACTAAACACGAAAAGAGGCGAAAATGAGGCTTCAGATTTCCGGAGGTTACTCGATGGGTGAATTTCAGAGCATATTGATTTACTAGATCTCCAAGAACTTGATAGCTTCTCGTGAATTGGCAACTATGTAAACAAAAAAGAATTTTGTGTCGGTTACATATTATATTCCTTGTGATAATCTAAACACTTCATATGATTCGTTGTCATTTGTATTTTAGAATCGGTACTCTAATATTATAGTCTGGGATTACTTTTCCGTCTTATTAAACATGAATCAGTTCTCATTTTTTTAGTTGTGGGTGTTTCCTTATGATTACAAGATTTATTTTAAATGGAGTATTACAAGATTTATTTTTTACTTTTTCATAATTAGGTTTGATTTCATATAGTGATTGCCAGGCATGTTATAGGAAATGTTTTAGGAAATAGTTTGTAGGAAACGATTGTATTACAAGATTTATTTTTTGTTTCATTGTGGTACAGGAAATGTTTTAGGAAATAGTTTGTAGGAAACGATTGTATTACATGATTTATTTTTTGTTTCCTTGTGGTACGTATATGTAAAACAGGTCGGTACATATATTTAACACAATCGATACAGATACGTAACACATGTCTTATATATACGTACCGACCTATGTTACACATATGTACTGCTGAGGAAATTCCATGAGGTTTTGCCAGAAAAAAGAATGAAAAATGTAGCCCAACATATTCATGGAGATTAGAATCAAGAACTTGCAACTCATTTTGTATATTTTTGCTTAGTTTAGTCAGCTGTCAAAATGGCCAATTTTAAAAATGGGTTTTATTAACTTTTTGCTACAAATCCCAGATGCCATTTTTTATTCTTATCAAACAGTTGACCCGATAACAGTGCCAATGGTTCTCATTTGTTTTATAACAGTGTTATATGTTTTAAGATAATGCTTGCATTCTCTGTATTTTGCAAATGCTGAAAATTAAAATCACTTATGAATTTCTACAGACAAGAGTTCAAGATTTTAAAGTTATTTTGATGTTTATAAACAAAATGCAGGTTGACTATTTGACTTTCCTAAGATCAGAGGTTTAGTTTTTTAAATTCACTAGAAAAAAAATATAGTCTTGTTAACCGCAATTTCTCACATTTAATAAAAGCTATATGTAATCTAGTAGCTTATCAAAGTTATGGTCTAATACGCATATGTAACACAGTTATTTCTAGCAATTTTTAAGTTCGGTTGTATGCGTATGATTGTTACACTACTTGTTACATAGACGTATTTGAAACTCTGGAACACATATTTAAGAAACCATGGCTTGAAATTTATGTTCTAACAAATACCAAATTTAGTTCCTAATCTCACAAAAAAAACCTCTGAACTTTCCATGGGTCTACACCAAATGGTCTTTTTTCTGCACTTAACAAGATCATTAGCCATTGTTACATCTGGGCTACCATTTGGTACATATATACATGTGTAACATCCATACAACATAAGCACAAACACATGCAACATGCATACACCACATCAGTTGGCAAATATAACTTGAAACTTAGTAATCAAACCAAACAATTTAATAAGCTACCAACTTTTAATAAGTTCCAACAGCAAATACCAAATTTAGTTCCTAATCCCACAAAAAAACTTCTTTTCATGGGCCTACACCAAAGTGTCTTTTTCTGCACTTATCAAAATCATTAGCTTCCATGATGACTTTTTCTCTATACATATATTAGCTTCCTTTCAACATCTGTATCCTGCATTTCCTTTCAATCATAGTTTTACAAGTAACATAATAAGTACAGATATGTATATGTATCATAAGTAGTACATAATTAATGTCTAGACAAATAAAATTATTTAAACATACCAGATGTTACATTTATTCACCTCTATACAGGGGCGGATCTTGGTAGGGCGGAGGGGGTTCACCGGAACCCCTTGAGTTTCAAAATTATAGTAGAAAGTTATATAAAAAAACTAGGGTGAACCCCTAAATAAAATATAAGGTGAACCCCTTCTCTATCGACGACGGAGAAGACCAGGGGCGGAGAAGATAGCTTATCTGATGGCGGTCGCCGGAGCGGCGCGGAGCTGCTAAAATGTTATTCCGGAGAAGAAGAGTGAATTGAAGGAAAATGTTTAATTACTGATAGAGAGGTGGGTTTTATTTTCTTGTAGCCCAGTTCTCAAAAAAGTTTAATTACTTTATTCCCGTATATATTTATTTACTGTCTTTATACGGATGACACTAATTGATAGAGACATCACTTTTTAATAGCATGAAAAAATGAGTAACTTTAATTAGTTTAATCTATTAATTTGTTTTTTATTTTTTATTGATTTAACTAGTTTATTACTATTTCGTTTATCGTTTTAGTTTATTGAAGAATTATTATCTTATATAATAGTTTATTACTTTGTTAAATTATAACATTTTTAATTTAGTATATTTATTATTTTATTAGATTTAAGTTGAATAATACATAATTATTAATTTGATATTATATATTTATTTGTTTTTAAATAAGGTATACTATATTTTGACTTTTCAGTTTGTTATAGTATATTTCTATTAATATTTTTAAGTTATTAAATTATTTATTATCTTATTCGGTCCGACCAGTAAACCTCTGAGCTGTCCGGTTCACTCTCCGATCCGATTCTGAAAAATTGATTTTACTATTTTAAGAGTTTAATTTTTAGTTATTTTGATATATGCTTATGTTTCAAGTTAGCTCATTTTTTTATCTTTGACCGGTCCGACTAGTGAACCTTTGAACCTTACCCGACCCGAACCGTCGAACTGACCAGAAAATTTTTATGTTCGGCCCTAGGAAATTGAAGTAGCTAATTAAAAACAGTGAACCCCCTGATAAATATTCCTGGATCCGCCACTGCCTCTATATATACATTAAACTAGGTTAAAATCTCGTATATTACACGAGTTGAATAAATATAATATTTTATATTAACTAATAAAAAATGTATTTTTTTAAAAATCGTGTTTTACACGGATTGAATAAACCCGTAGAATACAATATAATCTGTTAACACATACACCCGTTAAATATGTCAGAAGATTTATTAATATAAAGATTAGTATTTTCTTTTAAAATATAGAAATATTAAAAGATAAAGGTGCATTTAATAAGAGAGAGGCGAAAGAAAATTGATAAAAATAAATATGAAGATTTATTAATATAAAGATTCCTCCCGTGGTGGGTTGCCCTAGATGTTCTAGGTGTTGCCCTGGGGAAACTCAATTATCTTAGAATCTAGCGTTGCCGTTCAAAATATATATATATACGTATCAAATACCAAGTTTAATTTTATAAAAGGTTTTTTCTTTTTAATTTATACATATACGTATCAGGTAAGTATGCATTTATAAAACCAAATCAGTATTTATTATCATCTACATATACGTATAAGGGGTATACAAACTGCATCTATAAACCTACTTGTAACTCTTCAGGCCATGCGGTAATAACTGACCGGTCTGTAACATCATGTTATCCCACTCCCTATAATGCTTCTCATGTAAACAACAGTTATAGCTTGGATGTACCAACATCTCCATGTTTATCAGGGGTGTATGCATCTAGAAAACCAAACGAGTAACATGAAGATGATTTTTAATTATCATATACATTTACGTAATAGCTTGGATGTACCAACATCTCCAAGTTTGTCAGGGGTGCATGCATCTAGAAAACCAACTGCGTAACATGAAAATGATTTATGGACCTACACACATAAGAATCCCCACTGATGGCCAATGACATATGTTTACATAAATGGATCAACTATTATATGAGAAAATGATATTTAATTCCTTTGTACATATATGTAATCCACTACTAAAAAACAGATAAGTTTCCGACAGCAGATTTCGTCCGAAATTTGTCGGAATTGACCGTTTGCGACAAATTTACGACAAAAAATGTTGGTCAGAAAAACCCTCGTAGGAAAAAAAAATTCCGACAAAGCTATGACTATTTTTCCAACAAATTAGCTACAAATGCCTTTCGCCGGTTAGATTCCGACAATATTCCGACAATTATACTCTTTAAGCTCTGTGACGAAATTGCGACGAGTTTCCCACAAAATAGTTTTTTAAATATTAATTTTTTTAATTATTAATAATAATACAAACAATAATAATAATAATAATAATAATAATAACTAATCAGTAATATTAGTATTTAATTACTAGTATTTAATTTTTTAGTTATTATGATACCGACAAATTTCCGACAACTCTAAAAAAAAATTCGGACAATTCTAAATTTTAATTTTTTTAATAATACAATTCCGACAAATTTCTGACAACATTTTTAAAAAAATTCTGACAATTTTCCTACAATCTTAACCTCTTTTTAGGTTTACAATACCGACAAGTTTCCGACTATTCTAAATTAAAAAAAAAACTAAAAAAATGCAGAAAGTTTTTTAAAAATTTATAGAAAATAGCAAAAAAAAATTGCAGAAAAATAGCAAATTTTTTTTTACAGAAATATAGAAGAAAATTTCCCAAAAAACATGTTTTAATATATCAATCACAATTTACAACAAAAAATTTACATATTTAACGATTACTATTATTAATCGGCTAATTTTTTCAAGATTTCTTCAAGTTGTCTTTGTAATTTTTGCTCCTTTGCATCTCGTTCGGCCCGTTCTTGTTCCCTCTCTTGTTCCCTTTCAACCCGTTCTTGTTCTCGTTCTCGATCTTTTTCCATTTGTTCCAAACGATTTTCCAAATTTTCTCGAGCCTCCCTTTCCTTTTGTAGTTCAGATCGAATATCTTGGACCTAAAATTTGTTAAAATAGATATAATTAATACATAATACTTACTTAGATACATGCATATGCTCAAAACAGGTATGGGTCAAGACGGGTTGTGCTCAAAATATGTACGGGTCAAAACGAGTTATAATCAAATTAAGTATAGGTCAAAACGGGTCGATCTAAAAAATATCAAATAAGCAACTTTCAACTTAAATGGGTCAAAAATTACCCGAACCCGCTTTATGAAACTATAACAATCAATTTTCTTATAAAACTATAACAATCAACTTTTAATTTAAATGGATCAAACTAACCCAAATCTATTTTATGAAACTTTAACAATCAACTTTAAATATAAATGGGTTAAAATGACCCGAACCAACTTTATAAAAATTGAACAATCAACTTTAAATTTGAATGGGTCAAAATGACCCGAACCCATTTTATAAAATTATAACAATCAACTTTCAATTTAAATGGGTCAAAATGACCCGAACCCATTTTATAAAATTATAACAATCAACTTTCAATTTAAATGGTCAAGATGACCCAAACCTACTTTAAAAAACTATAACAATCAACTTTCAATTTAAATGGGTGAAAATGACCCAAACTCACTTTATGAAACTATAATAATCAACTTTCAATCTAAATGGGTCGAAATGATCCGAACCCACTTTATGTAAGTATAACAATCAACTTTCAATTTAAATGGGTCAAAATGACAGGAACACATACATATGCGTATACATATACATAAAAACACACATACACATACATAATTATAAACCTAACAATTTAAGATACAAATACATATACATATACATACAAACACATACATATAATAATCATAATAATAATTTCCTAACCCGGCAATAGCAATGCCTAAACAAACCATGCAATGCAACATGAAAACAAGATTTCCAAAACCAGTCCTCCTAACCCGGAAACAACAAGGCCTAAACAAAGCATGCGCAACATGAAAACAATGGTTTTCAAAACCGGTCCTCCTAACCCGACAACATCTCTCAAGAGAGAAAAATATATGTATAATATATAAAGAGAGAAAAATTAAGAAAAAAAAGGAATATTGTATTAACACCCTTACCTTACAGAAACGTTGCCATCTCTCAAGAGGCACCGCTCTAGGAGCATAATTGCAAGTTATCTTGAAATTTTGTTCTTCATCTGCAATAACATGCCCGACCTTCCTGGCTTTATTTTAGATTCTTCTCTCAAATCACTCGTCATATCTCTAAAATGATCCTTGATCACGTTAATGAATCCTTCATAATAGGCTTGGTCGTCTCGTGGATCCCATCTCCACTAGGTCTGTAAAATTAAAACATAAAGGTAAAAATGCAGAAATAAAACATATAATCATAACATATAAAATAAATAACTGATATATTACCCGAAACTTATTAAACATTATCATCCTTTTATTAAGTGGGACTTGTTTAAACGTGGCCCAATCTCCATCAAGATGTTGGTCTAATATTCGTTTGGCACTCCTATGAACACGTTCACATCCAAACCTACAATATTGAAATAATCAAATAGGTATATTTATAACATGAATAAACATCATAAATTAAAATGTTAAAATTAGAAACATGCTTTCTTCCCTGAAGATTTCTTTGATTTTTTTTCAAGTAGCTAAATGACAAGTATTGATGTTTGCCCGAAACATAGTTCAACATATTAGCTAACATGAATGACAAAAAGATGGAAAGATTTCTAACAAAAAGATGTTATAATTTTAGAAGTAAAACCATATAAAAAGAGCATAAATACTAACAAGTGACTTTTAGAGACTAGGGAATGGACCCCATTCATGATTTTTCTTTTATATCCAACTTAATTTGAGATAACATAAACCCCAATAGCAATTAGGTAACACAATCACAACTGAACACTTGAACAAACAAACCCATAAACAATATACACATACACGATTTGTTGATTAAAACCCTTAAAGTCGCATACCTGAAATGATTTTAGTCGAAAGAGTGAGGGGTTGGGGTACAGGTCGTCAACGCAGTCAGTGGTTAGGAGAGAACGGAGCGGTGACCAGCGAGGAGCGAAACAACGATGAAGGGAGCACCGATTGTAATGGTTTGAGCGGAACGACAATGAAGGGTTCTGCCCTAATTTTTTGTGTTGGGGGGAAACAAATAAGGATTGGGAGGGAAATAAGGATTAGAGATATTGGAGGAAATGAGAAATGGAGGGAATAATATACATGTAGTATTATTTTTTTTAATACTATTTACATGTTAATCTTTATATTTAAAAGAATATATATGTTTTATCACAAATTAAATTGTTAATCTTTATAAAATTATTTTTTTGATTTTTTAAAAACTACTTTCTGACTACTTCAAAAGAATACATTTATTTTTCACAAAATTAAATTGTTAAAAATTTTAATTATATTGTAAAGGTACGTTAAACGGTCCAGACTGACCTGAAACACATTGTCAAAAGGGTTCAGTTCAGGCATGGGTAATTAATGATACATGCTGAAACATTTTTTTAATAAGCACCAACCAACATGAGTATGTAACCAAACTTCTAGAGTATGCAAGTAGTACCCCTTCCGACCATGCCAGAATCTAAGCAGGATCAAGGTTAGTACCTTAAACCCGGGATGTCTCATGTATTGGATTTACACAATAGCAAACAGTTCTTAAACTTTAAACATTCAATAACAACGGAAATTGACGTCATTACATCGTCTTAAAACGCAACCAATTAAAACATTCGTACAATACGTTCATCATTCATACCGTTCATTCCATTTCATTTCTCGTCCTTTCATCACCCTTAGGACATGTAAGTTCCAAAGGTAATTACATCGCCCTTAAGACTCGGTCATTAAGGTAATACCATCACCCTTAAGACACATAGGTTCATAAAGTCTTACCATTCACGGGTGACGTTAACCCCAAGTGACCCTCGCCACTACCTTCGCAGTTGTATAACTGTTATACCCATTTATAGGCCACATAGATGTTACCTCTGTTATACTTATGATACTATGGCTTTCCCATAAGTCAACAAATATGCATATACACATACAGTAACACACACGACACACAATAATACACACTCATACACGTACATACACTAACACATGCATATACACACATACAGTAACACACACTCATACGTGTATATACACTAACACATGCACATACACACGTAAACACTTATGCATATACACATATTGTAACACACATACACTCATACCGTAGACACATATACACAAACTAACACTTATGCATATACACATACAATAACACACACATTCATACACTAACATATATGCATATACACATACAGTAACACACATACATATACATATTATATTAATAATAATAATAATCCTTAACTATTATTTAATTATTAATTTTATATTAAATATTAGTAATAATAATAACCTTTACTTACTATTAATTTTAGTTACTAATATTATAAATTTTGTTAATAAATATCTTAAATGAAATAATTACATTTGTGGGAAACTTGTTGCCAATAGTTACATATTCCGACGATTTTCCGACAATTTTGAAAGAGCATATTTTTAAAATATTAAATAAAGAAGTTTACTTTATTAATAATTATGTTAAACGAATAAAAAAAATAACTTTTGTGGGAAACTTGTCGGAAATATTTGTATATTCCGACGATTTTCTGACAATTTTGAAAAAAGTCCGATTTTTTAAATATTAAATAAATAAGTTACCTTATTTAATAAATATATTAAATAAATTTAAAAATAAAAAGTTACACTTGTGAGAAACTTGTCGGAAATAATTATGTATTCCGACGATTTTCCGACAATAATGAAAAAGCCTATTTTTTAAATATTAAATAAATAAGTTAACTTTATTAATAAATAAGTTAACAAGTAAAAAAAATACAAAAAATTACTTTTGTGGGAAACTTGTCAGAAATATTTTCGACGATTTTCCGACAATTTGAAAAAAATTAATTTTTTTAAAGATTAATAAAATAAGTAACCTTATTTAATAAATTTATTAAACCAATTTAAAAATATAAAATTACATTTGTGGGAAAATTGTCGGAAATAATTATATATTCCGACAAATTTCCGACAGTTTTGAAAAAAACATATTTTTTAAATATTAAATAAATAAGTTAACGTATTTAATAAATATGTTAAACTAATTAAAAAAATAAAAACTACTTTTGTGGGAAACTTGTCGGAAATAATTATATATTCCGACAAATTTCCGACAATTTTGAAATAAAACTTATTTTTAAATATTAAATAAATTATGTAACTTATTTAAATAAATATATTAAACGGATTAAAAAATCAAAAATGTTTTTGTGGGAAACTTGTCGGTGGATCGTTGGAAGTAGCTTATAATTGGCGACGGAATAGCGACAACTTTATTTTTGTTGGAATTTTGTCAGAAAATTATAGAAAATCTTATGATCACTTTTTCGTTTTTTGTTTTGTTAGAAAGTTGTCGTTAACTCGTGGGAAATTGCATTTGCCGGTAATTTTTCGAAAACTTTTATAGGAAAAACACATGTTTTCTAGTAGTGTTATTATTTTACACATCCGCAAAACCAACTGAGTATCAACATTTTCTATTCTTTCATATATGCATATACGCACCAGGTTGTATACACCTATAAAACCAAATCAGTAACAAAAAAAAGAGAATATAAGGTATTTAATTCCTTTGTACGTATATTGTATACGTCCACAACAATCTCTATTATTTCAAATATGCATATATGTATCATGTTTTATACATATAGAAAACAACATCAGAAACAAAATCAAGAAAATAGCATTTACGGTATCATAATCATAACCAGAGAATACTAAATCACATTTATCCCAATGTTCTTCACAAACGATCTAGAAATTAAAATTCCCAAAAACGAATGAAAATAGAGATTAAGATTATTACTTACCTATGGATGAAACATACGACTTATATCATAAAAAAACAAATAATCAAAACGATTTCGGAAGAATTACCTTTCGTCCCTTGTTCACCCCTTTTTTCTCTCATGCTTGCTTCCAAAGATTTTGATTAGAAATGTTCAATTTTTGGCTCTGGATATAGTCTCCAACAATAGTTCGCTGCAATCTTCAAAGTTTTAAATAGAGTGAGTGTTTTTAGGGATTTCGTTGTAGTTTTTTAAACAAAATAAAAATAAATTACCCAAAGTACCCTTTCTCATTAAATTTAATTGATTTTTAGTAAATGTAATTACAGATTTGCCACTCTACTATTTTGATCATTGATTAATCTTAATCAATGGAATCAATGGCTAAAATTTAGTTTATATAGTTAGCATCTAAAATGTGCTTAGCATTTGAACCATACTATATATATATATATATATATAAAAGAAAACTATAGAATGAAAACTCATTCTTTTTTTTTGAACGACCAAACATTTTTTTTATATTATTATATGATTACTATTGTCTTGAGGAAGGTTTGAACACACAACCTTTTAATTGTGAGACAAGACTCTTACCACTAGACACCCCCCTCACCCATGAAAACTCATTCTAGTTGAGAAATTCCTTTAACCTTCAAGGGTATTATAGACATTTTGATACCATCTCTTTCTCTCTCATCATCATGGTTGCCGACAAATGACAACTCTATTTCTCTTACTAACTAATATAATATTAAAATTTATAGGTGGGTCATTGAATGAAACAAAGTAGATTATTTTGATTGCTAGAAAAATGGGTTAAGAGTTGAAAAAAATACTTTTTAATTGCAGAAAAAAGTAAATAGGTTAATAGTTGGAAAAATGCAGATGGCGGTTTACGAATGTAGTAAAAAAAATGAGAAACCAATATTAGTTTGTTGTTATGTTAGTTAAATTTTATAACATAATAACATGTAGCTTGGCTTAAACCTTTTTAAAAGTTTATTTATTTATATATTTATTTCCTCATTAAAAGCATACGAAATGCCATTGCTGAAGAGTGGAACGATGTTTGAAGAGTGGAATGAAAATGATGGATGTTCATTGATGGGCATCTTGTATGGCTTCAACTTCCTCTTTAAAAAAAAGTGAGATAGGATCCTGTTATAGTCTTCATTAACCACACCATTACATATTTTCATATTTTTGGTCTAATATCCATTTTATGTGACTTTTTTTAGATAATGTGTGTTTTCACCATCTCGGTGGTGTTTGTGACCCTTGTAATATGGTTACATGTGTTAGTCTAGGACCTTGTTGTTTAGATTTGGATGTTTACAGAGGATGACATTTGTCAACCAAATCACATTGATCTGAACTTTATCAGCTATTCATACATGTATAAATCCAGATCTCTTTAGCCCTATTTTGACATGGAGCTTTTCTTTGTTAGCTAATATGCAATATTTTCTAGCTACATATGTAACAATCCTAGTTACATATATTACATTTGTTAGCTATATATGTAACATTTTTGTTATTTACATAATGTTTTCTAGATGATGTTTCTTCTTCTTGCAGAGTTGTACTAATCGCCGCAATGAGAAAGAAATAGTGTGGTAGAGAGAGAGATAGAATGATGATTGGTTTTACAAAACACGAATATACAGTTGTAATGGATTGTATGCGTGAGTTTTTATGGTTATTGTAAAATTTTACATAGGTAACTACCAAATATGTAACATTGTTTGTTACCTACATACGTAATTTTTGTTAGTTAAGTGATGTAAATATTATAATGTTAAAGCAATAAACAGTTATTGATTATATGAATTAATAAACAGTTACTGATGTAACACGATCAAGGACCTCAATTTAGGTTATAAATATGTAACATTTATAACTAGCATCTCGTTACATATATGTAACATGAGCTCGTTTTTAAAAACCATGTTTTAAAAATATATTGTGTAAAAGAATCTCATTTAAAATGAGGTAAAATGTTCAAAGAGTAACAAAAAAAACTATTGTTTAAAAGAATATCATCTCTTGTTTTTATTATTGATTTTTATTATTTAACATTGGTAGTTACATATTTTTAGAAAAGTGATTCTTTTTAAGTCTCGTTTTAGAAAAAGTGTCATTTTATAAAATAATCAGTTTGATTTCTAGCTTGATTTCCAAGTTCATAAGGTCTGTAATTGCCTTCGAGTAGTTTTTTTCAAAATTGTCCGATCTATGAACTATAAAATTACTCATATATAAATCCATGTCACAAACTATTTCTTGTGATCCAAGAATTTAAAAATTAGTCATATCACCAAAAACATGTATAGTTAAAGTCAGACGTCCTATAAAATATCAAATTACTCATATACAACCAAATCACATCGATCTGAACTGTGACAGCTATTCATACAAGTATAAATCTAAATCTCTTTAGCCTTATTTTGACATGGAGATTTATTTGTTAGCTACATATGCAACATTTTCTAGCTACGTATGTAACAATCCTAGTTACATATGTTATATCTGTTAGCTTCATATATAACATTTTTTTATTTACATAATTTTTTCTAGATGATGTTTCTTCTTCTTGCAGAGTTGAACTAATCGCCGCAATGAGAGAGAAAGAGTGTGATAGAGAGAGAAAGATAGAATGATGTTTGGTTTTACAAAAAAATGAATACACAATTCTAATGGATTGTAGGTGTGAGTTTATATTTCTTGTAAAATTTTACGTAGGTAACTACCAATATGTAACATTGTTTGTTACCTACATACATATTTTTTGCTAGTTACATAATGTTAATATTGTAATGTTAAGCAATAAACAGTTACTGATTACATATATGAATCATTAAACAATTCTTTTATATTCAGTTACATATGTGTAACAGGCTCGTTACATATGTGTAACATTGTAATGTTACATAAATACGCCATATCACTAAAAACAGGGCGAAGCATACAAGGAGCCTGGGAGGGCCCCGGCCCCTGCCGTTTTTTCCGTTAGTAGTGTAAATTTTTTCGTTTTCGTCCGAAATTTTTTTTACGTATAGTGCCGGCCCCTGCTTATTTTTTTTTCTAAAGAATTCTTGGCCCCCGCTTATTTTATTACCCTAAAGAATTCTTGCTATGTTGTTGAGATTGATTCAATAAATTATAAGAAAGAACTTAAAAATTTTTAAAAAAATAGATTGTTCAATTTTAAAATAAAATTGTAAGTTCAAGGGGGAGAAATGAAAATGATAAATTACATTTTAAACTAACCTAAACCATCATTCATCATCGATCGCCCCTTCCCAGCAGCAGCCCCTGCCCTAATTTTTTTTCACCACCGGTCCACCACCAGTCGCCTCCTCTCGCCGCCGTCGTCCGCCCGCCTCGCCGTCGTCGGCGTCCGTCCGCCCGCCTCGCCGTCGTTCACCACCACCAGTCGCCATCATCACAGGTAATCAATCAAGAAAAGGCCCTCATTTTTTATTTTTTTATTTCCCTAATTTTTTGCTAGCCCTAAATTCTTGATTTCTTTTCATTCTTTAGTTTGTATTCTTGTTGTATTCTTGTTAAGTATTACTATTAGGATTATGATTAGGAATTTAGGAATGATTATTGATTTCTTGCATTCTTAAGGATTATTGATTAATGTTAGAATAAAGAATTGATGAATTGATGAATCGATTATGACGAGCAAGAGATTGATTGTTGATGAATATTGAATTGATGAAATCTTCATGCTCATTAGCTTTAACTGGTTAAACGACGCCTTAGAGTTTCTTCTAATTAGAAAAAAAAACGTAGTTTAACTAGGTTTCCAAACATTATGAAGCGTGAAGATTTACAAATTTCTTTCTTATAACTCTACGTATTTTTAGGTGAGGAAATACTATGATGTCAAGAGATTCAGTTATTTGTTATAATAAGAGTTTCTATTCTTATTTTTACACACTTAAAAGAGTTAAAAGTGTGTGTTTGGTTAAATCCTAACTTTTCAAATTGAAATACTTTTACAAGCTATTTTTATTTGTTTACATAATTCACGAATATTTTGCTTGTTAGTTGTAACTTTTTAAAGTCACAATACGAGCAAGAGATTGATTGTTGATGAATATTGAATTGATGAAATCAAATCGATTATGACTATTGTTTTTTTTTTGTTAGGCATATTATGGGAAAGTTAAAAGCTTTAACTATTAGTTCTTTTTTCAAAAGAATTGATGTTGAACAAGAGAAAAGAAATGATGATGATGAGCAAGTAAGTAAACGTCACAAAGCTTCAACAAGTGAGCCGTAAGAGCATGAAAATCAACCAGAAAATCATGCTAATTCTAAACCTCCACAACCACAATCAAACACTAATGAAGTGGATATTAACACTATAGAAAGAGATCCAGCTAAACGAAAACCAATTTGGGAGTATCCGGTTCATAACTAAAAAGATATTGCTAATAAGTTTGATTCGGAATCCATAATCGATGAATTCAAAAATATTAAAGGTCGTCGGGCTGAGTTGTAATTTTCTTCCAGGTACTTACCATTTTTCTCTCGCATTATAATAGATTATTTTATATTTAAAGTTATTTATTATTGATTTGTTTGGCCCGACCCGAACATTTAACCCGAAACATAGCGATAGGAAAAAAAATTTTAGTCTTCTGACTTTTGGCCCCCGCTTCTTACTTTTTCAAGCTCCGCCACTGACTAAAAACATATATAGTTAAAGTCGGGCGTCCTATAAAATATCAAATTACTTATATGTAAATATCATGTCACAAGCTAGTTCCACTCATCCAGCTATCCAAGGAATAAAAAAGAAAAAATCTTAACCCTTTTGTTTATGAATTAATTTCCAACGCATGTGGAATAAAAAGAAAAACATAGATAATTCAGAACGAACCAAAAGATAGGACATCACCATATTTGTATAAAGTTACCCGCGCAGGTAAGTACATGGATAATCATATAGATATGTAACTAACCAGATTAGAGCTAAGTTATAAAAGGAAACACTCATTTTTATAAATGATGCTATAACAAATTACACATGTAACATATATCAGGTTTATAAACAAACCGGTTTTTATTTCTTCAGTGAGATGATTGTTGAATCTTCATCACTGTCTTCAATATCTGTTTTGCGGTATAGAAATACTCATACATCGATGTAACTAATAAAAATATACTAATCTTATAACTATTTAAAAGCCTAAACATACATCCTATGTATAAAAGTTACCTGATTACAGTTTCTTTTTTTTTTTGTTTCTTGTTGGAGATGATGACTGAACCTGAGTTATTGTCCTTAATATCTGATTTTGAAGTAAAAAGTAATCAAATAGATATGTAATAAAATCAATATTACAGTAGTGAATCCTTACCTAAAGGTTTTTTTATTTTTTTTTCTTGTAACCTTGCTTATCCTTTTCAACTGAATAACATGTATATTTGTTAATAATACACACATTAATATTTAAAACATACATTTCTTCAAAATCTGTTTTGAAGTAAAAAAGCAATCATATACATATGTAAATAAATAACAATTTATTAAAAAAATCATTACCTAAAGTCTTTTTTGTTTTTTTTCTTGTCATACTTCTTATGTTTTTCCTCTAATTCAACATTTATTGGATCTTATATGGTGTTCTAAAACTTTCTTAACAAACATTTAGCTATTCGTCAACTGAATCACAATTATGTATATAAATAAAGATTTAAATCATAGTATTTTATAATAATTTTAGCTAAAACTATGTTATCAAAATACTTACCAGTTTTCATCTTGAAGGTATAAGCGCCCAATCAGGTGTCGTCCTTTTGTGTAATCCTTGATCGTAAACCCTATCTTCTTCACGAATTGGATCGTAAACCCTATCTTCTTCACGAATTGGATCGTAAACCCTAACTCTCAAAACTGGATCTTGAAACCCTAACTTTTTCGTCACAGTCTTCTTCTTCAAGATTACGTCTGGATCGTGTTCTTCAGTAGAGAAATGAAGATGAATTTTAGAAATTATATGAGAGAAGTGGGAGGTTTTTTTTTCAAATGAAAAAGTTTTTTGATCATCAGATGAGAAGTAAAGTTTTGAAACCATTTGTTTTCTTCAAGACTAAAGTTTGAAATTTGAAAATGAAAGGAGTTTTGATTTGATGGTGTTAACGATTTGACACCTCTGTAAATGGAAGCTTGGACACTACCCAAGGTAAAAGGACTAAATACAAATTTACCTTGTTACCCTTTTGATACTATGCAACACTAAAATAATTGGAAATCAAATTATTTAAATCAACTTTTAATCCTAACCATCCCTATTTTCCAATCAATGGCTATTAAAGAGTTTTTAGAGTTTACCCAATTAAGGTGGGTTTTCATATTATCACTTTCATATATACATATATATATATAGGAGGAGATTTAAATAAAAAGTGTAATTTGGTTAAAAAGCTTAAGAAATAATCTTAGCCATACATTTGTTAATAAGAGATGAGATTTAAGTGGAGAAAAAATAAGGTTGGAGGGATATCTTTGAAATAGCCATTGTTGTTGATTTTTTTCAAGTTCCCCTCATTTTTTAAACTTTTATAACTTTTTTATATGACATTATTTTTTGAAAAAAATTACACCATAAAATCGAACATTTTTTTCTCTTTAATTTGAGTATAATGTTGATATATAAAAAATGATGATTTAAAAAAAATTCAAAATCTTTATTGATTTTTTTATAAAACAGCATTAATAATAGAATATGTGTTGTTTTCTAGTAAACAACAACAAACCAGCACAGAAAAATAGCATAACAACAAAATCAGCACAACAACACATCAATACAACATAAAAAACAACACAATAACAAAAACAACAAAGATAATTTACAAAATCATAAATCTGAAATAAAAGTAATCATCTTAAAAGAAGAATGTAAGTAATTAAGGTTTGACCTTCAGCAATATAAAAAGAAAAATGTACCTTATCTTTGCGTTTTTCGGTAACTATTGTTGTAGGGAAAAGAATGTACCATAAAATACAAGAAAGTGAACTAAAAAAACTTGTGAATGCTATGAAACTTAGGCTAGAACCCAAAATCTAATTTGCAAATGTATTTGCATATAATACAATCTTAAAAACTTAGTTTTGTTGTGTTAGGTTTTGTTCATTTTTGTGATGACTTACCTGTGCTGGTTTTGCTTGTGCTGGTTTCAGGATTATAACATGTCACTCCTAATTGTGTTCTTTGTTTTGTGCTGGTTTGTGCTGGTTTGATATACAATCTAAAAAACTTAGTTTTGTTGTGCTGGTTTTGTTTGTGCTGAGTTAGCTAAGAAGAGCAAGTCACACAAATAACCGTGTTGTTTTGGTGCTGTTTTATAGTAAAACAGCACAATTAATTGTTATGTTTGGTATTGTTTTATGATAAAACAACACAGTTAAAAGTGATGTTTTACAACGCAACACGGTTAATTGTGCTGTTTTATTAGAAACCAGCACATTTACGTAAAGTAGCATAATTTCATTAAGTGTCGATCTTATTAAAAAAAAATACAGCAATACTATACTCAAATTAAAGGTTAAAAAACGCTCGATTTTATGATGTATTTTTTTTTTTAAAATAAGGTCATATGAAAAGGTTATGTTCGTTTAAAGAAAGTGGGGGAATTTAAAAAATGTTAACAATTGTGGGTTTTCCAATAATGACCCTCCACCCCTTGTTTTTACTACAATTAAATCTCTACCCTTTATCATCCATTTGAATGGATGAGATTGCTTCTTAAGCTTCTTAGCCAAATAATACTTCTTAGGGGAACCATCCCCTATATATATATATATATAATTTGTAATTTTGGGCGACCGAAAAACCGGGCCTTGAGCGGTCGCCCACCCCGCACATGCTCACGGCCACCCCTGAGATGGTGTGGAATTCTAGCTATGCCTTTTCATGATCACTTCTTGATGTAATTCCAGTATGGAAATTAATCCAATTTATCGCCATTGTGATATCTAAGGGGGTGTTTGGGATTACTTTTCAAAACAACTTATTGACTTATCACCTTTTGAAATAAGGTAATAAGTTATAAGTTTGTTTGGACAATTCAAAATAAGATGGAAAATGTGAGATAAAGAAGTTAAAATCCAAAAATAAAAAGTTCTTACTTTTAAAAATAATTTTTTAAAAAGTCAAAAGTAGCTTCAAAAAGTAATCCCAAACACCCCCTAAGATGGAAATAATGTTTGTGGGTACAAGTCAACTTCTTGTTCCGTTATGTTTTGAACTTGTGCGCACGTGTGTGTATATATTTGCTTTGAAGCTTTATTGTATACAAACACAATATGGTATTTACATGTATATGCCATAAGGTACTCATCTATCATAGGAATTTTTTTTTCAAATTAATATATTTTGAAAAAAGAAAGTGATTAATAGTCTTTAGGTAGGGAAAATCTAGGAGAAGGTAAAACCGGTAGTACCAGTAACGGTTTCAATACAAATGGTTTCAACAAATCATTGGGTGTCAGAGAGGTGGTAGAGGTGCAGTGAAACCGGTACTGCCAGTACCGGTTTCAGTATTAATCCCCTAACGCCCCTTTAACGTCACCGTTTGAGTAAGTTTGTACTGAAACCGGTACTACCAGTACGGGTTTTAGTTGCTTTTTGGTGTTTGTATTGAAACCGGTGGTGCCAGTAAAAATGTCAAGTTTAAAATCTCATATACATAACCTTTTCAGTTTCATTTTATCATTCTTACCTTTTCAACACACTAAAAATGTCAAATTTACTCGTGTATAGCAGTGTTTAATTGAATAAATAAATAGGAAAATAAGTAAACAACATTATTACTGTGAATCAGTTCAACACATAATGTTCTCTTTCATGTATTCATTGTGAAATTTACAATGATTAGCACCTTTTAATTTTATGTGCAGCTTAGTAATTTTTACATTATGCATTTTGATTTTGTTGATTTTATATGCAATGATGTTATTTTTTAGACCTTGGAGGGTTCTGCGCCTCGAAGTAAAAAGAAGACTAGTGCAAGGAAAAAAAGTTCATGCCGCTTTCACATTTGATTTCAAAAATCCACCAGAAAAAGTTAGTTGGAGCCTGAGCTATGCGAGTGAGGATGTTTGGTCTCCTAGCATCGGTGACTTGACTCTACCTCTCGCCACTAAGCAAGAAATTCAATCATGTATGCCAAAATTAAACCATTCATCATGTTGTTAGTTACTATTATTAGACTTGGTGAAACCAAACATGCTAATGTTTGCATTCATCTTTTTTTCTTTTTCTGTTGTTTCCATGGATAACAAAGTAGTAAGAGGTAAGTTGTTAAGCACTGTTTTGTTGTTTTGTAAACGAGTCGAGGTGAGCTGACTCAGTTTGTATACTAGCCGATTTCGAGCAAGTTTTTTTAGGTTTTTTCAAGCGAGCTTCTAATCACGACCTATATGAACTCAAATTTATAACAAAAACCTATATGAATCATTTTGCTCCAACAGTTGCTTGCTTCCTTATCACCTAGTCCTCAAACCCACTCAGCACATCCAGGTGCTTGACTCATCGTGGGTGATTGACTCTGGAGCCACCCATCACATGTCCGCGAATCGAGCTATTTTCACCAGCCTACATGATACTTCTCACCGACCTGTTCAACTTGCTGATGGTTCATTGATGTGTAGGTGTTCGTTGGGTGTTTATGATGCTTAACTATACGTTTTTATGTGTGATTTAGCATGGAACGCGTTTACTTTGCATGTGTTTATGATTTGTAGGTGTTTGGATGCTAAGTACGTGTTTTGGAAGCATTAGAGAGGAAGTAGAGGGTTTGGATCGGAAACTATGCAAAAGATGGAGGCTGATGTGAAAGTTCTGGAAGCTGAATCTTGAAACAGACATATCTCGAGCTAGAAAATGAGTTACGAGACCCATAATATATGAATCTTGGGTAGCTCGAGAAGCCAAATCCAAATATTTGGTTAAAAAAATACACTAGGGGCATAAGCTTACGCCCTAGGAGTGTAAGCTTACGTCGGTAACATTTTCTAAACAGAAGCTTCAGCTCGACGGAGTAAGCTTACGCCCCCAGCGTAAGCTTACGCTGGTTACGGTTCAGACGCGGATTTTTAGTGAAACAGCCGATTTTCAGTGTTTAATTGGGGGTTTCTTCCCCAAATTCGAAATTCTTTTTTTGGACATCAGTTCTTGGGCGATTTTGGGAGTTCTTGGAGGCTAAGGAACACGATTCTAACATTCACTTGAAGATTGAACATGATCTCCATCACCATGAGCGGCTAATTCACTTGTGGCTTCCTCCACGTGGACGGTTCATATAGGTTTCATGTTTTGATTCAGTTTATTTATATTTTTGGATCTATTTAGTTTCTGACAATAACTGAGTAGATTGATGTATTAGTTATTTTAAACAGTTTATTTGAGTGCTTTGAGTTTGCTTGCTTTACGATCTTGTTCGGTTGATGACAAAACCTAGTAGCAGGGTTGGGTGACTAAAGGGGGCAATTTGGCATTCATAAATTGGGTGATTGAATTATACTGGTTTGTGACGGAACTGGTTGTATAGGTTGCTGACAACAGCCTGTCTTCAATTACTATTTTAACTGATTTTCCAACACTATGTCTATGTGGTGTCCAATTAAATAACTGAGTTTTGCATAAACCTAGAATCTGAAGTGTGGAGGAGGTTGCATTTTTATTTGATCTGTGTTTTCATTCTAATTATCAAACTAAGCAATTTCACTAACCACTGATTCCTCGTGGATACGATACTTTTCTTACCCTTACTAGTTAAGTGTTTAAGGATTGTTTTTGACCGACCTAACGACATCGATCAAAATGGCGCCGTTGCCGGGGAATCGGTGCGCTTAGTTCTATTGCTTTAGTTTATTGTCTTTAGTTGATTTTAATTCTTATCAAACACCCAAAAAGATTTTCTTTACTTCTGTTTTTATTTTTTTGTTTATTTTGTTTATTTCTTTGTTTAGAGCTACTCGGTTGTGCTACGTGTGCAGGTTGACATGGACAGTAATTATTATGGTGACCAAGACTACTATGAACCATGCAACAACTGTGGCATCACTGGCCACTGGGTACAAGATTGCCCAAGATACAATCAATGTGGTGGTGGTCCTGAGTACCCAAACTATCAGGACGATTACAACCAAGACTACCACCCAAGCAGGCCACCTGATCAAGACAACTATCATTCTGAACTGGATGCCATCCAGTCAAACATGAAGGAGATGGCTAAGATGATACAAGCAGTGGTGCAGCAACAGGAGAGCCAGGACAAAGCTCATCAAGCTTTGGTAGATCTAGTTGCCAACCTAACTGGGATTGTCGGGTCACTCATCAAGGAAGTAGGTAAGCCTCGCTGTTCACATCAGTCCTCCTGTTCTGAAACCACAACCAGTGCACACCTCAATGATGTAAGTTTCCATTCTTCATTTGAATATCCTGCTTGTGAACAGACTCCACCACCGGTTGTAGAAAGAGTGGTGGAGCATAGTGAATCCGAGGCCGACCCTAATCAGGATTTTATTTCACAGAATAATTTGAAAACTGAAAATGTGAATAAACCTGTAAAAATCCCGTTTCCAGATGCTATAATCAAACCGTTTTTAAAAGAAAAATATCCAACACAGGATGAACAATGGGAAAAGTTTGAGAAGCGTAAAATTAACTCATTATTTTTAAATACGCTTAAACAAGATCCTGATAATGTTGAATGTCTAAAAGGTTTGAGTACCCGAAAACGACGGCACAAATGTCCCGAGCAAGTAAAATTGAGTGTCAGTGTGAATGCCGTGTTTAAGGGTACCCTTCCCTCCGAAACTCCAAGATCCAGGGGCACCTATTATTTCAATTCAAATATGTGAAATTACATTGAATAGAGCATTACTGGATCTTGTAGCATCTGTGAGCATAATTTTAGGGAGTCTGTATGATCAGCATGAATTTGGTCCATTACAGAGAGTTAACACCACCGTGGTGTTGGCTGATCAGACTCCCGCACATTCTCGGGGGATTGTAAAGGATGTGATTGTGAAAGTAGGAGAGTTTTATTACCCAGTGGATTTCTTGGTGTTGGATTGTGTGAAGAACACAGAACCAACTATCATTTTGGGTAGACCATTCTTGGCCACTGCTCAGGCAAATATTAACTGTGCTGAGGGAATGATAAGGATGAGGTTTGGGGATCAGAAAATGAGTCTTAAAATATTTCTAAACTTGCCAAACCCGAAAGCTAACAGGTGTGGATCACCTGAAAAGGTGAATCACACAGTCGAGAATGCTTGTTTTGTGAATGACAGGTTAGCTGAGCAGAAGGATGGTGAAACGCCAGACAGTGGAAGAACTAAACGGGTCAGAAAGAGAAGGCGGAAAGGGAAGAAACAGCGAGTTCATGATGTAGATCAAGAACTCTTTTCTTTGTTTATGAATGCTTGAAAAAAATTTGATGATGAGAGGAACTTGAGTGCAGGGAAGGAGGACTGCAAGCATCCCACCCGACCACCATGACCTAAGTAAGGTACACTGCGTCTGGCTGAGGACGTTAAACTTAGCACTCTTAGGAAGTAGCCTAAGGTATGTTTTACATTCATGTCTAGTTAAATGAACTTTGCGGGTGTGTTCAATAGAAACCCTCACGAGACTCAACTCGTCCACTCGGGCTACCGAGGGGTTTAAAAGGCTCGATGCATATGCTAAATGCATTCGTGATTCCTACGAAAGTGAGTTAGGACTTTGTTTGATTTATTTATTTTTTGTGTTTTTGTGTGCGAGCCGGCCAAGTGTGGGGAAGTTTCATGGGTTTTCAAGTCAGTTTGATGCTCTTAGGTTGGTTCGAGTTTAACTTTGCAGGTTTTGATTGATCCTCCCGTTCTTAATCTCCATTCGGGTGGCGATGTCCGAGCTTCGTATTCATGTAAAAGGCAACCCAATAGCAAATTTTGAATACGATCGCGAAAGAAATGCTATACGATTGTGAGGTTGGATTGAAGACAGTTACAAGTTCGAAACCAGCTAAGTCCTTTCCAATTCTTTGTATAGTTTTGTTTATTTATTTATTTAATTTTTTTATATATGTGCATAATCTCTCATCCTACATTGAGGACAATGTAATGTTTAAGTGTGGGGAGGGGAGACCGAGTCTGTATTTTGAGTCATAAAACTGAGTCTGTATTTTGAGTCATAAAAAAATAATATCCATAAAAATTTAAAAAAAAAATTGAATTAGAATTTTTGCAAATAAATGGAAAATGATAGGTAGAATTGGAAACTGCTTGTGAATTGAAATAAAAAAAATAAAGAATAGAAAGTGCATCTGATTTGTAATGTTTTGGTAGGCCCAACCGACTTAAGAGCTTAAACATCCTGATAATGTATCTATGTTTAAATGAATAATTAATTCAGACTATCTTGTGGGTTCTCATCTTAGGGTGTCGGTAAGGTCGAAACTGTCAACATAGGGTGATAGGTACCTTTATAAACAAAAATTTATAAGTTTTTAAAATTATTTGGCACACCGCTTTATTTTTATGAAAATAAATCCGAAAGTTGGTGGCGCCCGCATTCCATAATCCATCTTGCATGAGCTTAATTAAATCAATTGAAAGCTTGAGTTTCGCCTACGTGTTTCCCTTCGGGATGGTGACTTGGAGGATACACCAATGGGCGGGACTTAGGTGATCAATAAGTTTGGATGACTAAGTTAGGTTTATGTGTTTCCCTTCGGGATGGCGACTTGAAGGATACACCCCTATTCCGAAGCTTATGAATTTCATTGCTTAAGAACTGCAGCCTACGTGTCATATATCGTGCTCCAGCGTGATTGAAACACCACTGGGTTAGGTTCATTCATAAAATAATAATAAAAGCTAAAAACATGCACCCATCGATCCATAATTCCATAATTTTCAAAAACATATAAATTGGTGTTTATAATGGTGGGAAATCTATATGGTTTAACCCAGGCCTAAACATGACCTTGAGATGGAATTAGGCTAAGTCGTAGTTTTCTGAGTATGAGACCCATAGATAGATTTTTGGCTTGGTAATAGATAGAATAATAAGATCACATAATCGGGTTCTCGAGAGCCGGTGGTTGGGTTTAGTCGGATAGAAATATCAATTGTTACAATTAGCGCGTGATTATATTTGAAATGATTAAATGAATAAGAGTGTGAAAAGCAGGTTCCCAATTATGATTCCATTGCAAATATTTTTTGGGACGAAAAAAGATAAGTGTGGGGATGTGATGTGTAAGTGTTCGTTGGGAGTTTATGATGCTTAACTATACGTTTTTATGTGTGATTTAGCATGAAACGCGTTTACTTTGCATGTGTTTATGATTTGTAGGTGTTTGGATGCTAAGTACGTGTTTTGGAAGCATTAGAGAGGAAGTAGAGGGTTTGGATCGGAAACTATGCAAAAGATGGAGGCTGATGTGAAAGTTCTGGAAGCTGAATCTTGAAACAGACATATCTCGAGCTAGAAAATGAGTTACGAGACCCATAATATATGAATCTTGGGTAGCTCGAGAAGCCAAATCCAAATATTTGGTTAAAAAAATACACTAGGGGCGTAAGCTTACGCCCTAGGAGCGTAAGCTTACGCCGGTAACATTTTCTGAACAGAAGCTTCAGCTCGACGGAGTAAGCTTACGCTGGTTACGTTTCAGACGCGGATTTTTAGTGAAACAGCCGATTTTCAGTGTTTAATTGGGGGTTTCTTCCCCAAATTCGAAATTCTTTTTTTGGACATCAGTTCTTGGGCGATTTTGGGAGTTCTTGGAGGCTAAGGAACACGATTCTAACATTCACTTGAAGATTGAACATGATCTCCATCACTATGAGCGGCTAATTCAC
Organism: Smallanthus sonchifolius; assembly: GCA_023525975.1. Classification (NCBI taxonomy): domain Eukaryota; kingdom Viridiplantae; phylum Streptophyta; class Magnoliopsida; order Asterales; family Asteraceae; genus Smallanthus; species Smallanthus sonchifolius. Next base: position 4,063,148 of record CM042042.1, read on the forward strand.
TTGTGGCTTCCTCCACGCGGACGGTTCATATAGGTTTCATGTTTTGATTCAGTTTATTTATGTTTTTTGATCTATTTAGTTTCTGATAATAACTGAGTAGATTGATGTATTAGTTATTTTAAACAGTTTATTTGAGTGCTTTGAGTTTGCTTGCTTTACGATCTTGTTCGGTTGATGACAAAACCTAGTAGCAGGGTTGGGTGACTAAAGGGGGCAATTTGGCATTCATAAATTGGGTGATTGAATTATACTGGTTTGTGACGGAACTGGTTGTATAGGTTACTGACAACAGCCTGTCTTCAATTACTATTTTAACTGATTTTCCAACACTATGTCTATGTGGTGTCCAATTAAATAACTGAGTTTTGCATAAACCTAGAATCTGAAGTTTGGAGGAGGTTGCATTTTTATTTGATCTGTGTTTTCATTCTAATTATCAAACTAAGCAATTTCACTAACCACTGATTCCTCGTGGATACGATACTCTTCTTACCCTTACTAGTTAAGTGTTTAAGGATTGTTTTTGACCGACCTAACGACATCGATCATTCATCATGCCCCGTTCAAGGCATCGGGTCCATTGGTAACTCAAACACCCTAAACCTATCTTCTGTCCTATTCGTTCCTAAGTTTCCTACCAGCATGTGCTCCTTTAGTCAAACTAAAAAAAATAATTGTAAAGTAACGTTTTATCCTACCCATTGTGTGTTTAAGGAACTAGGAATGAAACGCGTGATTGGCACCGGTTTTGAATCAGGAGGTCTCTAGCGTATGTCCCCGTTGACACGCCCTAAAGCAAATATATGTGATTCCAATATCACGGATGCTCACTGTCGGTTAGGCCATCCCTCTGCAACAGTTCTAAGACAGATGAGACCGGACTTTTCTATTCCAAATAATTTTCATTGTGAGTCGTGTCAGCTTGGTAAACATACCCGACGTCCCTATCCTCCAAAAGTGTCCAGTAAAGTCCGTCATTTGTTTGAACTTGTGCATTCTGATGTTTGGGGCCCTTCCCCTGCCAAAACCCCTCTAGGTTTTGAGTAGTTTGTTACTTTCATCGATGATTTTTCTCGTACTACTTGGGTTTATTTGTTAAAATCTCGTAGTAAAGTCATTTCGATATTTCGTGGATTCCATTCGTATATCTAAAATCAGTTTAATACATCAATCAAAACTCCCCGTACTCATAATGCAAAAAAATATTTATCCATTGATTTCTCTACATATCTTAAAACCCATGGTATCATTCACGAGACATCATGCGTATATACATCTCAGCAGAATGGTGTTGCTGAACGCAAGAATCGCAATTTGTTGGATGTTACTCGCACACTCATTATTCATTCTCATGTTCCTCATCGATTTTGGGGTGATGCTGTTCTTACTGCAGCCCACCTAATTAATCGCATGTCGTCATCTGTCCTTAATGGTAAAACCCTGTTTTCTGTCCTGTATCCTATAGGAACTCCTTTTCCCCTTACACCCCGAATTTTTGGGTGTGTGGCATATGTTCACGATCATCGTCCAGGGACCACTAAACTTGACCCGCGGGCAATTCGTTGTGTCTTTCTTGGTTACTCCCATGTCCAGAAGGGGTATCGATGCTACAGCCCCTCTTTTCATCGATACTTTACCAGTGCTGATGTAACTTTTCATGAGTCATGTCCTGAGTCTTCTGTCTCATTGCCTGACCTATTTCCTGATCCTGATCCTGTTTCACCCGAGTCCATCACTGTTCCTACCATTCCTATATCCCTTGTTCGAGTTACACATGCACCTCCGGTCTCAATCGTCACCGATCTAATTCCTGCTACATCTGACCTACCGACAGAACTCCCGCCGTTGCTTTTCACATATTCCCGGAGACATAAGGATAAGTCAACAGAGGCACCTATTTCACAACCAGACAACCTGGTACGTCCTCAGTTCCACCACATGGGCCTGATTTACCTAATTAACAACAGAGGCACCTGTTTTAGGATTATGTTGCTTATTCCCACCTCTCACCTGAATCCTAAGCCTATACTACTGCTATTGACTCCTACCCAATTCCTAAAAATGTGATGACAACCCTTGCTCACCCAGGGTGGAGACAGGCTATGGAAGAGAAGATCGGGGCCCTCAGGGCTAATCATACATGGGATCTTGACCCGCTACCTCATGGAAAGCGTATTGTTGGGTGTCGATGGGTGTTCATAGTTAAACTACACCCTGAATTTTTGGGTGTGTGGCATATGTTCACGATCATCGTCCAGGGACCACTAAACTTGACCCGCGGGCAATTCGTTGTGTCTTTCTTGGTTACTCCCATGTCCAGAAGGGGTATCGATGCTACCTCTCTTCATCGATACTTTACCAGTGTCCTGAGTCTTCTGTCTCATTGCCTGACCTATTTCCTGATCCTGATCCTGTTATACCTGAGTCCATCACTGTTCCTACCATTCCAATATCCCTTGTTCCATTTACGCCTGCACCTCCAGTCTCAATCGTCACCGATCCGATTCCTGCTACTTCTGACCTACCGAAAGAACTCTCGCCGTTGCTTTTCACATATGCCCAGAGACATAAGGATAAGTCAACAAAGGCACATGTTTCACAACCAGACCAACCTGGTACTAGAGGTGCACAAACCGGTTTTTTTTCAGAACCGGATCCGGTTCGGATCCGGACCGGTTCCGTCAACGTTGGTCAAGAACCGGATCCATTAGAACCGGTTCCGGATCGGATCCGGTTCCGGGTGTGGAGACTTGGAACCTATTGGGACCGGATCAGATATTTAGAACCGGACCGGATAAAAAAAACCAGTTCCACCGGTTCCGGAAATAAAAAAATTTTAAAAATTAACAAAGATACACTATAAAATACATGTTTTATTTATTTTGTATATTTTTTTAAGTTATTTAACAATAGTTCGTACAAAAAAAATACAAAAAACATAATTGAATCACAAAGCATTAATTATTTATTATGTTTTCAATATTCTTCGTCGTAGTCTTTGTAACATCGGTTTTCATTCTTCTTCGCTTGAGATACGTTGGGCTTCATCGTAAGCTTGTTCTTCGTCCGAAAGTGGAGTCGTCGCCCCATGTTCTACTTCGAATTCATGTATTTCTCGTTCAACGTCAAGCTCGCCTTCTAGTTTTGCAACATGTTGTACACGTTCGGCGGCATCCAAATGGTCCTTCAAGCAAATACACATCTCCATAGATTCTGGTGTAAGCCTCGTTCTTCGAATAGATAAAACCCTGCCACTAAGAGAAAAGGCGGATTCCGAAGATACCGTGGAAGCTTGGACGGTTAGTAGGTCACGGGCCATTGCGGCTAGAACGGGATATTGGGATTCCCTTCCTTGCCACCTGTAATATCCGAGATTTTCCCCGTCATATTTTTCCTAATCCTTCCACGTATCAAAATTTTAAGTCTTGAAAACTTGTTTAAAACCTATTTCTTTTATCATTTATAAACATTAAATTGTTTGATAAATATATATATTTGGGGTATGTATATGTATATATATGTGAACTTAAGATTTACAAAAAAAATATATATAAATACATGTAAGAAAATACTCTTTAAAAACTTTATAAAGTTTACAATCATCATTATTATAAATAATATAATAAACTTATTTTATCTTGAGACTTATAAAACTAATAAATTATAAAATTTATAAAATAATAAAACCTTTGAAACTTTAGAAGGATTTATAAAAAAATAAAACATGTTTATTTTTATAAAAGTCCAGGGACTGAAACTGTCAAACTTCTGAAACTTATTTTAAACTAAAACTTCACTTTTGTCATACAATGCCAAAACTCCAAACTACAGGGACCAGTTGTGTATTTATCCCAAACATCCGAACCTCAGAACCAGTCACAGGTTCGACTCCCGCTAGTACCGGTTTTGAGCTCGATTTAGCCAAAACGCGGAGTTTGTCCAGATTCGACGAACCTCGATACTCGCCTGAGGCGTGCGATCGAAACCCAATGTCATCAATGCCCGGACACGGCCCGAGACACGCATAAATTCAAAATTTGAATCGTTCGGCCGCCCGAAATCTTCCCACCTAACCGGGCATTTAACTCGCGAAATCGGCTATAAATATCGAGCTAAATCTTCAGTAACATCACACCACAACTTCCTTCACTCTCAATTTCTCCGATTAACACCTGCATTTGCCGATTTGGAGCCGCGACCGTCGACGACGACGCCCAACCCGTTCTCACTCATTTCGATATCATTTCAAGTAAATCAAATGACCATTCTCTTCGTAATCCTGTGTTGATCGAAAGCCCCATGTTTAATTTAATGAACAAAGGCTTAATCAATATGCATTTGATGGAAATTGATTCTAGGGTTCATAAGGGAAAAGGGGGAATGATTTGATTTTCTTTTTAACACTTTTCTTGTTCAGATATGTTACCACCGAGACCCGTAGGCGGGGTGGTTAGACGTGTGTGTGTGTTTGGCGACCCGGTCACAGACCCGGGTTCGACCCGGGCACAACCCCAGTTTTTGTTTTCATTTTTTGTTATGCTTTTAATCAGTTTTAAAAACTTCCAATTATTTTTATAAAATCTGTTGAATCTTTATAAACTTAGTTGTGAATTTTAATTACACTTTTACATTCAGGAACATTTTAGTTAAATAAAACTTAGTAAAACCTATAATTAATTAAATCTTTAATTTTGGTTTTAAACACTTAAAACTATAAAAATACTTTTAAAACTCTATAAACAGGAATTATGTTAATAATCAGAAATTATAAAATTATTTTATACTTTCTGAAATAAACATATTATTTAGTTTAAACATTAAATCAATTTATAAACTTTAGTTTAACATTTAAAATTCAAGATTTATTTATTTATTTAAATAAAATAAACTTGCGTAATTTATAAATCATAAAGTTATGAATTTATAAACATTATAAATAGATAACTTTAAATATTTATAAACTTATAAACCTTACTCGAATACTTTAACGTTGAAATTATAGACTTATAAACTTTGAAACTTTAAATTAAAATATAAATTTTATGAAAAATGCTATTTAACATATTTGTTTAGACTTACAAATTTCACTTTAGATATTTAGACTTATAACCATTTGCAAATAATGTTTTGTATGCTTAATGATTAAATCTTAAAACTATCCATATTGGTAAATTCAAATCAAGTGAATAACCTTTTGATAATTATTCATTCTTAATAATTACTTATTCTTAAATAATTATTATTTATCCTAAATCACTATTTAGTCTTTAAGTACTTTGTATTTAATAATTATTTTACTTTTGAAATAATTATTATTTATCTTTAATCCTTATCTTAAATAATTATTTTAAACAATAATTATTTTAAACTATTAATTTATTTAAACTTTGAAATCCAAGTCTAGTATGACTCATTCAAAACCTTATTAAAACTTGACTTAAACTTTATTAACACAATCATTCCCATCTCCCACTTGGAACCCTAGTCGATCTTGAAATCCTAGATCCTTACCATAGACTTATAGGATCATACTTAAATCTTTAAACTTGCATACTTAGGCTTATTGTGAGGATATTCTCCCTCCAAGTCTTGCAAATACTTATCCGTGTCGGATACTATTCATCATCCAAGTGAGTATACTTAGCCCCTTTTTCATTTACATTCTTTTGGGGTGAAACATGTTCAAACTTCAAACTTATACAATTCTTGTACAACTATGACTAGATGCTTATTCTTATGTTAAACTTGAGACTTGTATGCTTAGATTAAACTTAAAACTAGCATATTCATTAACTTTGATCAAGCCTATGGTAACAATGATAGATCTATTGCATTTGACCAATCCACCTTGATTGATTGACCCTTCGGGGGGAGCCCTTGGTGTTTGTTACTAAACCAAAACTTTGAGACTTGAGACTTATAAGGGTAACCTGCGGGTTATGCCTAAACTTGGTTGAGGATTGAATGTGCACAATGTTTAAGATACTTGTTTTCTCATACTTACATTAAAGAATGCATATATCATAGTGAATTGTAATACTTTTCAAATACTTGACAAACTGTGTCAAAACCTTTGTATCTCACCAACTATTTTGTAGTTGACAGATTCTTTCACATGTTTCAGGTTCTACATCATGAGACTTGTTTGTGATCACATAGGACGCTTTGGACCTAGACTACTTATTAAATAAATGGTGTATACTTGTTATTTCCTTGTATTGAACCTTTGAATCTATTATTAATGAAATATTGAAACTTTAATAGTCAACCTTGTGCTATTGAACAACCGCGTCCGCCCCGACGTATAATCCGCTGTCGGTTGGGGTGTGACACCACCAACTCAAGATATCAAAGTTTTCAAACTCTTCGGATCTTAGAGTAGAAATAAAGTCGGTTGCTTGATATCTCCCAAGCTCGCTACTTGGTGTGGTTCCACGAGCTCGTTTAGTATTTTCGTTTCTTAAAGTGTTAAATAAATTTAGCATCGGGTTCCTTGAACTACTAGAACTTGAACCCGAACCCATTGATTCACGTATGTTTGATGGATCACCACTTCCACCATATTTGCGTAAATAATAATCAAACATATTATTAAAAGCCGAATTGAAATCCCTTATTGCATTTGATTCAAAATTTGGGTCTTCCTCGGACATATTTAAATCATCCGATATTGATCCAATTAATGTTTCAACACCGGTTACATTAATCGTTGGGTTTAAGGTGGCCGAACATGTAACAACGGCCGACATTTCTGAAAAATATTTTTTAAATTTAGTTTTCATAGGTTTTACCATTTTTTCAAAAATAGGGCCGTGATATTCAAACTCTTTTAATTTATTACATATTAAGTATAATTGTTGAAGTATTAGCGAAGACGTGGGATAATAAACTCCCGATAAACATGTAGTTGCATTTTTAAAACCTCAAGCAAATTAGTTAGTTTCTCGATCATATCCCAACTTATATTATCAAATTTTTGTAAACAACGTTTCTTTTGTACAAGTTCATCATGGAAATGTTTTAAAGTAATTCTTTGCCTTAATGCCGATTCAAACATTTTCCAAGTCGAGTTCCATCTAGTAGGTACGTCTCAATTCGGACCTAAAAAGATGGAATCCGTTTGTTGGCACAAGTTTCTATAGTTTATATATCTTTTTTTGCTTGTGCTAAAAACTTCACGTAACATCACTTTAAAATTTTCTTTTACGTCTCTTATTTCTTGGACGTTTAGACCGTCTTGCACAACCAAGTTAATGATGTGTGCAACACATCGACTATGAAAAAAAACACCGTTACAAGGCGGTTTATATTTTATTTTTAATTTTTCGACCGCGTTTGTGTTATTTGAAGCGTTATCAAAAGATATTGAAAATATTTTTGGTTGAATTTTATAAATTTGAATTATCGAGTCTAAAATATAAAATAAGTTTTCACCGGTATGTGGATATCCAAAATAATCAAACACAATCGTACGCTTCATCATTTGCCACGACTCCGGTTGAACCCAATGTGCGGTAACGCAAAGGTACGATTCGGGTAAACCATGTGGAGCGGACCAAACGTCCGTTGTTAAGTTAATGCCGGTATTTAAATTTTCAAAACCTAAAATTAATTCTTTTTTAGCTCTTTTCCACATTTTTAAACAATCTCTTCTCAAAGTAGAACGACTTACATTTGTGTAACTCGGTTGAAGCGTCTCTTGTATCATCCTCGTCAAGCGCGGATTATCAAAATGATCAAAAGGCAAGCTTTCTTGAATGACGAAATGTGCCATTCTCTCACGAACCCTCTCGACATTGTATTGCCAAACTCCTCCATCCCTACCAATTTGAGTTTGATCTTCACCTTCTTGAGTGTGTCTTGCGTGACTAGCAATATGTTTCCTCAAACTGCTATTTCCCGCCGCACCCAAAAGTCTACCACAACGTTTGCAACGAGCCTTTTGCGAACCGTTCGACATTTCGCATAAATCGAAATAAGCCCATATTTCTTGGTTTCGGGAGCAAGGAAGTATTGACACAAGCGTAACATCGCTAGTAGAACCACCAACCGAATTTTGAGTGCTTGCGGAAGCCATGAGAGCGTTTTTTTTTTCTTAAAGTGAGCGCTTTTTTGCGTTTTGAGAGCGTTTTTGAGTTTTGAGAGCTAGAATGTTGTGGTGAACTAACTCATACACCCAATACCTATTTATACTAAAGTTCAATCCTTAAAAACAAAAAAAAAACAAAAAAACGGGCATAAAACGGCTATATAGCCGCTTTTTTTAACCCCAACGGCTAGAACCGGTTCCAAAATGTCCGAAAAAAACCGGTTCCAAAATATCCGATTTTTATCCGGTCCGTCAAAAAACCCAGAACCGGTCCCGGAACCGGCGGTTCTCAAAATATCCGGACCGGTTCTAAAAAAACCGGTTCTAGCCGGATCCGGTTTCAGATAATCCATCGGATCGGTTCCGGTTCCGGTTCTTTTGTGCACCTCTACCTGGTACGTCCTCAGTTCCACCACCTGAGCCTGATTTACCTGATTCACAACAGAGGCACCTGTTTCAGGATTATGTTGCTTATTCCCACCACTCACCTGAATCCCATGCCTATACTACTGCTATTAACTCCTACCCAATTCCTAAAAATGTGATGATAGCCCTTGCTCACCCAGGGTGGAGACAAGCTATTGAAGAGGAGATCGGGGCCCTCAAGGCTAATTATACATGGATCTTGACCCGCTACCTCATGGAAAGCGTATTGTTGGGTGTCGATGGGTGTTCATAGTTAAACTACACCCGGATGGTTCCTTGCATCGCCTGAAGGCCCGGCTAGTTGCTAAAGGTTACTCTCAGGCTTATGGAATTGATTATGATGAGACCTTTTCTCCTATTGCCAAAATGCCATCTGTACACATCTGTATTTCCCTTGCTGCCATTCATCATTGGCCGCTCCATCAGCTAGATGTCAAGAACCCTTTCCTTAATGGTGTTCTTGAGGAGGAGGTATATATGGTGCAACCACCTGGATTCATTGTCAAGGAGGAGGCCTCGAAAGTATGCAAATTACGTTCGTTCTTTATATGGCCTTAAGCAGTCCCCTAGAGCGTGGTTCGGTCGGTTCTCTAGTGTTATGGGAGAATTTGGAATGGTCTGCAGTGCATATGATCACTCTGTATTCTTTAGACATCAGCAAGGCCGATGGATTATTTTAGTTGTCTATGTTGATGACATCATTATTACAGGAGATGATGATGTCGGGATTACCGAGCTTAAACAATTTCTTCAGTCTCAGTTTCATATTAGCGACTTGGGTCGACTTCGGTATTTTCTTGGCATAGAGGTATCTCGCTCTCCACAAGGAATACTTCTCTCTCAACGGAAGTATGTCCTTGATATGTTGACCGAGTGTGGCTTACTGGGTTGTAAACCTGTTGATTCTCTGATGCTTCCTACGGGGAAGATCCTTCCAGAGGACGGAAGCCCAATTAAGGATCCTGAACGATATAGACGGTTAATTAGAAAACTTAACTATCTAACAGTTACACGTCCAGATATCTCCTTTGCTGTTAGTATTATGAGTCAGTTCATGGCCACTCCATACACCGGACACTGGAATGCTGCTCTGCGTGTGTTACGGCACCGGGTCTAGGGTCATTGTCGTGTGGGTGCCTTCTACCCCATTACGCACACACACTAAACACGAAAAGAGGCGAAAATGAGGCTTCAGATTTCCAGAGGTTACTCGATGGGTGAATTTCAGAGCAGATTGATTTACTAGATCTCCAAGAACTTGATAGCTTATCGTGAATTGGCTACTATGTAAACAAAAAAGAATTTTTTGTCGGTTACATATTATATTCCTTGTAATAATCTAAACGCTTCATATGATTCGTTGTCATTTGTATTTTAGAATCAATACTCTAATATTATAGTCTGAGATTACTTTTCCGTCTTATTAAACATGAATCAGTTCTCATTTTTTTAGTTGTGGGTGTTTCCTTGTGATTACAAGATTTATTTTAAATGGAGTATTACAAGATTTATTTTTTACTTTTTCATAATTAGGTTTGATTTCATATAGTGATTGCCAGGCATGTTATAGGAAATGTTTTAGGAAATAGTTTGTAGGAAACGATTGTATTATAAGATTTATTTTTTGTTTCATTGTGGTACAGGAAATGTTTTAGGAAATAGTTTGTAGGAAACAATTGTATTACATGATTTATTTTTTGTTTACTTGTGGTACGTATATGTAACACAGCTCGGTATGTATATTTAACACAGTCGATACAGATACGTAACACATGTCTTACATATACGTACCGACCTATGTTACACATATGTACCGCTGAGGAAATTCCATGAGGTTTTGCAAGAAAAAAGAATGAAAAATGTAGCCCAACATATTCATGGAGATTAGAATCAAGAACTTGCAACTCATTTTGTATCTTTTATAAAAATATATATATAAAATATATAATTTTTTTAAACTACGAGCAGTGACGGAACCAGAACTTTTTGGCTGGAGGGTCGCAACATAAACTTATATTTTACATTCATAAATGTATATCAATTAATTTCTCTTTTACATTTCGTAAATGGATATCAAATATTTTTACATTCATAAATGGATGATCGAAAAAAAAGAACTTACGAAAAAAATCTAAACTTTAAATAAGTGATAAAGCAAATAAAGTAATCAAAGTGAAAAAATCAAATAATATAATACAAATTTTTTTATACTGCATTAAAAGGAAAAATAAATAGAAATTAACTAAAAAAAATTTTGAAAGGTAAAGCAAACACCTGAACCACCTCGGGTAACCCGATGGCTAAAGACAACCCTACCCCGCGAGTGCAGACGGCATCGGGTGACCCAAGCCCTAACTACACCATGAACCAGGGGAAAAACCCGCTAGCCCGCCCGCCCGAAGTTAACTAAATAAACTTTTATATATTTTTAAAAATTAAAGTTGAGTAGTCTTAGTGTCCACATGTTAGTGTTGCACTAGCTATAGCCTACCCATATCCCAAAGTCAAAATAATCAATTAAAAAACTTAAATCAACATCATCTTCTTTGTTTCCTTTTCTTTCAAGCTGATGCTGACGCAACTTATCGTCGGAAAAAAAACACCGTTAAAAGAAAAGTCGACGGAGACATCACCGTTAAAAGAAAGCTTGGTCGTCGGAGGGTCAAGGGACCCCCTGGAGCCTCCTCTGGTTCCACCAATGACTACGGACCCCTTAGAAAACCGGGCCCCAGACGATCGCCCTCCACGCCCCCTCCCCCTTAAGGCCGTTGATACACGGGGCATATCGAGCTAATACTTATGATGGTTATAAGTATTTTCTTACAATAGTTGAGACTATAGTCGAACAATTTGGACACATCTTCTGACTATTAAAGGGAATGCTTTTTTCATACTTCAAGGGTTTATTGAAATGGTATAAACTTAGTTCAATATTAAAGTCAAATGCATCTGGACTGATAATGCTTATGAATTGAGTTCATGGATTCATCCCACTGAATAATTTTTATGAAGGCATAGAGTGGAAGTGATGGGAAGGAACGACACATAAATGATATATCTAGGATTTCTTTCTAGTTTAAAAGTTAGGGGAGTAAAGATTAAATTTTTTAAAACTATGAATGTGAGGGTAATAAACTAAAATTTTAAAATATATAAAACCCTTAATGAACGAAAATAAACAAACAAAAATGAATGAACATAAAAACACATTAACGAACACAACTGAATGAACGCGACATCTGTTTATATTCGTTCATTCTAGTAATCGAATGAAATTTCGTGTTCATGAACACAAACGAATTTCCGCTGAACGGTTTACTAAGCGTTTAATTCGTTTGCAGCCTTATCATCCACCCTGATCATTGTTCGAAAAAAATGTACAAGCAACTTGTCTCCATCGTAGCCTCGACATCCATCGAACAGTCTAAAACCTCACGTACTAAACAACTTTATCAAGTAAGATCACTTTTTCCAAGAAATTACATTTGATAGTGTTAATCTTTCCTTTAAGTGCCAATAAGACGCTATGATATACCTTAAAAAGCACAAGTGAATGAACAAATTCTAAAGCATGAAGAAAACACTTCAAATTATCACACGACACCCTAATAAATTCCAACTATGAAAATCATAAAGGTCTAAAATGTAGAATACATGCAACTAAATTACCATAAAACAAATAAAAATAACAAAAATATAAAAAACATTGCATTTCTTTTTTTTAACGGCCAACAAACATAGAATTGCTTAGGTACTCCGTACGGTGTGACCCATTGACAAAAGGTCACTGCCAGTTGGTCCAACCCAGCCGTACGGAGCCCTTAAGCGCCCCAAGTTATCTCCAGTTCCGGGGGAAACTCACCCGCCCGAAAGCCCACCGGTGGTAAAACCCGGACGCCCTCGGGATCGAACCGGAGATCACAAATATCAAGGTCTTTCTTCATTGAGTCACCATGCCCCTTCCCAAAATGATACTAGTGGAGATAGATCCTGAAACCTTTTTAAAAAAATTCAGAATTTCTACCACTACACCACATCGAAAGTATTGCATTTCAAATCTTTGGTCAACTAATTTCAAACATATGCTCCCATCGTTCAAACCCATACAACATCGGCGAGCGAGCGAGCGTAACTGCGGAACACCCTCGGTATTCGCACCTCGACACCTTGGTCACACCCATGTCCAATTCAGAATCCCTTCCCGCCGGCGACGAACAAACAACTCCGATTATAATCCTGTCGGAGACCGAAGAGGAGCCTGCTACACCAGACCCGCTTCTGGGATCCGGATCTTTCATCAACCCAAACAACGGAGCAGCTCAGAATGCCTCCAAGAAAGCAGAGATCTCAACAACTCCTGACCCTCTCCTCAACAAAACCAGACCGTCATGGCTGCCCGACGGTTGGAATATGATTTTTAAAAAACGCACTTCTGGTGCCACCGAGGGCACTGTAGACAGGGTCAGTAATATTTTATTTATTTATTTTTAATATTGCTTCTAGTTCTTTTATTATGTGGTATGTGGAGTTAGCTTAAGATTAATTTAAAATCCAAAATTGAATTGAATAATTTTGGTGTTCAAAATCTGTTATTTGGATTTTTATTTTCTATTTACTTTCTGTATCTTATCATTTTATAGAATTTTGTAGGACTTGATAGAATGTAAACACCACTATTTGTGTGTAACTTGATTGTAAGTTTTTGTGACTGGTTATAGAACATGTTGTGTTTAAAACACAACTATGTAGGGAACGGTGACCATTTGCGTATTAAACGAATATAAGACGTCATCTATTAGTTAATTATATGAAACGATTACCAAAGGGCATTTAGTCCAATGGTATGCTGGTGTGTTAAATGGTGCCTCTTCCCCTCTAGGTCGAGGTTTTGAGTCCTGTTGTGGACTGTGGAGTAGATTAAATAGGTGTGTGAGGAGTTGTTCTAAAAAAATCTATTAATTAATTATATGAAATATTTTTATGGTGTAGAATGTGGATTTACTAGGTTTTGATTTGGTTACTATTAGCGGTTAACTATGTGACGCCATAGTTGTCAATAGCGCTTGTAGCGGGCGCTATAGAGCGCTACATAGCGATTCGATTAGTCACCGCTATCATCCGTTTCTCGAGTGAATAGCGACCCAATAGCGTTTTTTTTTTTTTTTTTTTTAATTTTTACTTGATTAATATAAATAGGGTTGCTAATAACCCTAATATATGAAGATTTAGATGATTATTGATTATAATTGCTACAAATCCTACAATAGTTGAATATAAAATATTTCTAAAAATTTCTACTAGTGTATCGCTAAACGTGAAATAGCGCCCGCTATTCGCTACGTAGCGTATAGGTGGCTTGTCGTTATTTACCGCTATTCGCTATTCGCTATTGACAACTATGTGTGACGCGAATGATGACTATATAACAAAAGATATAGATAGCTTCTAGCTAGCTCATAAGTGATGCCTTAAACAAAATCTTATGCACTTATAAACAATAAGAACATCACTTAATTATAATGTAATTATGGTATCATGGTAGTGACCCATCTGCCAATTAGATTTTCCAACTTTGACCGGTTTGGGTTGAAGATATTGCTTGAAATCCATGTAACTCTCATTGTTCTCTCTTTGGCAAAAGATAATACTCTGAGTAATTATGGTTACTTTGGTTACACATTTGCTCTTTAGTTTTTTAAATACTAACATATTTAATACCTTTATAAGAGATCTCAGTAGCTAGTTAGCTATGCTACTAGATGATGTGAATTCAAGCTGTGCTTTTTCATGATCACTTCATTATTCTTGATGTGATTCCAGTATGGAAATTAATCCAATTTATCGCCATTGTGATATCTAAGATGGAAATAATGTTTGTGGGTACAACTGTACAAGTCAACTTCTTGTTCTGTTATGTTTTGAACTTGTGCGTGCGTGTGTGTATATTAAATATATATGTGCATTTAAGCTTTATTGTATACAAACACCATATGGTATTTACATGTATATGCCATATGGTACTCATCTATCATCTGTCAATATATGATCATAAAGATATAGCAGTTTAGAAACTTTGTTAGCCTAGTGTAAATATTACGTCTTGCCAACTTTACTCGAGTCCCAAATGCTATGTTGCAAAGTCATGGGTACATTGGTATATCCACAAAGAATTAAGGATATGGGTATTGATTATGTAGATGTGTATTTTCATGAAAAATGGTTATTTTCTTGATTCGGCATTAAATATATAAGTTTTATCATGCTTCTTTACTTTTACGGTTTTGCCCAACTTGTTTATATACATCCAAATTATGTTGCCTCAGTTTTTCTTCTCTTGTAATCATGAAACTTATATTCATTTTTTGTTCTATTTTGCAATTTTTGGTATGTGACTTTTTGTTTCTATCCTTTTTTAAATAAGTACTGAAATTGCCCCTTGCATATCCCAATGATTTAGTGGTCAATAGTTCAAGGATGCGGTCAGCTCTGTATGGTGTTTATTTTTCTTTCTAATATACGGCTCAAAGTCTACTGATATTATAATCCTCTTGAGAGACTAGCTTTATGTTTCCATTTATACATTTTGGCATTAGTTTCAAAATTTTAATCTAATAAAAGTATTGGGATTGTCCATTTAAGCAGTATTTTATCGCACCATCTGGCCATCGATTGAGGTCAAAGAATGAAGTGTTGAATTTTCTCGAAACCGGGAGCAAGCGAAAGAAGCCACCGACTCAAAGTTCTGATGACACTGTAAGCTAATAAAACCTTATTTTCTATGGAAAATTGCACATAAAAGAAACGTACTTTTAGTCAATTTCTACTTTAGGGAATGCACTTTTAAATCACATTTAAGGTCCTATGTTATGAGTTTATAATCAAACAAGGGCCCTGCGAGCCAGCTAGCCGATAAGGGTTATAGTGGTAAATGAGTCCTGGGATGCTGGGCCCTTTTTGTTGGGATTGATTTCTTATAAATTGTTCTAAAAGTTTAAAATCTCATATATATAACCTTTCAACACTCTAAAAATGTCATATTTACTCGTTCTATAGCAGTGTTTAATTGAATAAATAGATAGGAAAATAAGTAAACAACATTATTACTGTGAATCAGTTCAACACATAATGTTCTCTTTCATGTAGCCATTGTGAAATTTAGAAGGATAGTAGGTGACACCTTTTATGTGCAAGTTAGTAATTTTTATATACATTGATGTTAATTTTTAGACCTCGGGGGGTTCTGCGCCTCGAAGTAAAAAGAAGACTGGTGCGAGGAAAAAAGTTCACGCCGCTTTCACATTTGATTTCAAAAATCCACCAGAAAAAGTTAGTTGGTGCCTGAGCTATGCAAGTGAGGATGTATGGTCTCCTAACATCGGTAACTTGACTCTACCTCTCGCCACTAAGCAAGAATGGGCTGCTGTATTCAATCATGTATGCCAAAATTAAACCATCCATTGTCTTGCTAGTTACTATTATTAGACTTGGTGAAACCAAACATGCAAATGTTTGCAATCACTTTTTTCTTTCTGTTGTTTCCATGGATAACAAAGTAGTAAGAGGTAAGTTGTTAAGCACATCCAACATCTTTGTTTTGTTGTATTTTAAACGAGCTGGCTTGGTTTATAAATAATCCAAGCTAAGCTGGCTCAGTTTGTATACTAGCTTCATTCAAGCGAGTTTTTAAGCTTTTTTCAAGCGAGCTTCTAATCACGACCTATTTGAGATTAAATTTATAACAAAAATGCAATCTTCGTGTATTAAGATCCATGCCTTATTGCCCGAGTGTGGGCTAAAACCTAATTCTACAATTGATCGCCACATGTAATTATAAAAAGATAACAATCAAATAAATATGTCTCAAAGTACATAATTTATAGCAAATCTAATTTTTAAACAGAAGATAATTGATATTCAAAATCAAATGGTATCTCAGTTTTAAAGAGTTGGTTAAAGTAAAAAAAAATCATAATGCAGTGCCATGCCTCTCATGTGAAACTGACAAAATAATATAGAAAAAACATAATGCAGAAAATATTAATTAATGCATTAGATACTTGATTACAGAAACAACATTATTACACTGATACAGACTAAAATACACTTTGACTGACTTTCAACATGTCTGACCCGATTGAGATTAAACTTTTAAGTTAACCCAAGTTGACCAATACAAAAGTAAACGAGTCAAAAATAAGTGGTGCACAAAACTTAAAATGGCAAAAACTTGTAGGACTCTTAGGAATGAAAAAAAAAGCATCAAATACCAAAAAGATTTGGGCAATTTTTGATTTAAAATTATTAAAGGGAGAGATAGAGAGACAGAGACCTTCATGATATGCGGACACATGGGATATAGGAGACGAGGGGTCCGTAACAGCCTTCTTCACTGCATCTTTCTTTCAGATTTGGGCAATTTTTGATTGTTAAACTCAAAAGTGATGGAATCAGCATTTCTGGTAGGTCCATCATGTTTGGGCAATTGATAAAACAGAGTACTTGGAGGGAGGTGAGGTGTTGGAGTCCCATTGAAACTGTTTCCAATTTCTCAAATTCATGTATTTGAAGAGAAGTAAGAGATGAAGGAAGAAGATGAGAAAATTGACTACAACTGCTCACTCCATCTTCACCACCGTATAACACTAGCTCAACAAGTGATGTTGGGAAATTCTGTGGGTCCCATTCTGAAATTGGCTTCAACTTTCCTATATGCAAGAATTGCAATTTGGGAGGCAAACCCCCACAAAAATCCAATCTGGGACACTTCACTATTGCAAGAACGATGTTAAATTGGGCAACTTTCCGGTCACTAATCACAGCCTTTGCCTCAGTCCAAATCTGTCCCGGTCACTACGCGTTACAAGATCTGCTATCCCGCTTCTTTCCCGATCTCAGTTCCTGTTTCCGATTCCTGCTTGTACTTGCTCCTGTCTCGAAACCTTTTTTTTCGAGCTAGTGTTTCGAGTCACCGACGCCACCACTGTCTCCGGAAGGTAGCGATTTACCTACCCTGAAAATCCCCCGCCGGACCACCGTCCCACGCACCGCCACGCGCCACTGCGTACTTGTCAGATCCTGGCCATTTTCCAGAAAGTGAGGTCTCACCTACTGTACCACTATCCTCTCCTTGAAATTCTGAACAAAACCCAACCAGTTCTGCCACCATCCGCCGCCGCCCGCCGCCGGAATTTGACCGGAGTCCTCTGATTTTCTGTTTTCTGTCCCCAAAACACCCGGTTACTGTTTTACCACATTTTATCACGAGTTTGTTCCTTTTTACTGTCAAAACGTACCGTCTCCAGCTCGATTTTAGCATTTATCACTTGAAAAGTTAACAACTTCGCAATCCCGGTTCGTTTGTAACCCCGTTCTGTTTGTGAGTTCTTGTTACGGTTTGATACTATTATCATGTGAACGTCAACATTCACGTCCTGTTTCTGCTTAGTCTCATCAGAATTAGTCGCCTGATCTATTATTCCCCAGTTAAATTTTGTGTATCTTTTGAAAATTTACATTACTGCGTGTTTCCTTGTTTCCGTCAACCACCCGAGACTTGTTTCCGCAGCCGTTACTATCTGTTTAGACCTGTTGCCGCCACGTACCTTATGTTTTTTGTTTTCTGTGTTGCTCCTGTTATTGCTCCTATGTCTTGTCTTACAAGAAACATGTTGTTCCTGCTCGTGTTCCGATCCATAGTTATACCAGAACCACCTTTTCAGTCCCATACTTGACTTGTTCGCTGTTGGAGATGGGAGACAGAAAGAATGATACTCACACCTTTACAGTCACCAAGGAGGAGTATGATTTGCTCCAACGGTTTCTTGCTTCCTTATCACCTAGTCCTCAAACCCACTCAGCACATCCAGGTGCGTCTTCTAGCCTTAACTCATCGTGGGTGATTGACTCTGGAGCCACCCATCACATGTCCGGGAATCGAGCTATTTTCACTAGCCTACATGATACTTCTCACCGACCTGTTCAACTTGCTGATGGTTCATTATGCCCCATTCAAGGCATCGGGTCCATTGGTAACTCAAACACCCTAAACCTGTCTTCTGTCCTATTCGTTCCTAAGTTTCCTACCAGCATGTGCTCCTTTAGTCAAACTAAAAAAAATAATTGTCAAGTAACGTTTTATCCTACCCATTGTGTGTTTAAGGAACTAGGAACGAAACGGGTGATTGGCACCGGTTTTGAATCAGGAGGTCTCTACCGTATGTCGCCGTTGACACGCCCTAAAGCAAATATATGTGATTCCAATATCACGGATGCTCACTGTCGGTTAGGCCATCCCTCTGCAACAGTTCTAAGACAGATGAGACCGGACTTTTCTATTCCAGATAATTTTAATTGTGAGTCGTGTCAGCTTGGTAAACATACCCGACGTCCCTATCCTCCAAAAGTGTCCAGTAAAGTCCGTCATTTGTTTGAACTTGTGCATTCTGATGTTTGGGGCCCTTCCCCTGCCAAAACCCCTCTAGGTTTTGAGTAGTTTGTTACTTTCATCGATGATTTTTCTCGTACTACTTGGGTTTATTTGTTAAAATCTCGTAGTAAAGTCATTTCGATATTTCGTGGATTCCATTCGTATATCTAAAATCAGTTTAATACATCAATCAAAACTCCCCGTACTCATAATGCAAAAAAATATTTATCCATTGATTTCTCTACATATCTTAAAACCCATGGTATCATTCACGAGACATCATGCGTATATACATCTCAGCAGAATGGTGTTGCTGAACGCAAGAATCGCAATTTGTTGGATGTTACTCGCACACTCATTATTCATTCTCATGTTCCTCATCGATTTTGGGGTGATGCTGTTCTTACTGCAGCCCACCTAATTAATCGCATGTCGTCATCTGTCCTTAATGGTAAAACCCTGTTTTCTGTCCTGTATCCTATAGGAACTCCTTTTCCCCTTACACCCCGAATTTTTGGGTGTGTGGCATATGTTCACGATCATCGTCCAGGGACCACTAAACTTGACCCGCGGGCAATTCGTTGTGTCTTTCTTGGTTACTCCCATGTCCAGAAGGGGTATCGATGCTACAGCCCCTCTTTTCATCGATACTTTACCAGTGTTGATGTAACTTTTCATGAGTCATGTCCTGAGTCTTCTGTCTCATTGTCTGACCTATTTCCTGATCCTGATCCTGTTACACCCGAGTCCATCACTGTTCCTACCATTCCTATATCCCTTGTTCGAGTTACACCTGCACCTCCGGTCTCAATCGTCACCGATCCAATTCCTGCTACATCTGACCTACCGACAGAACTCCCGCCGTTGCTTTTCACATATTCCCGGAGACATAAGGATAAGTCAACAGAGGCACCTATTTCACAACCAGACAACCTGGTACGTCCTCAGTTCCACCACATGGGCCTGATTTACCTAATTAACAACAGAGGCACCTGTTTTAGGATTATGTTGCTTATTCCCACCTCTCACCTGAATCCTAAGCCTATACTACTGCTATTGACTCCTACCCAATTCCTAAAAATGTGATGACAACCCTTGCTCACCCAGGGTGGAGACAGGCTATGGAAGAGAAGATCGGGGCCCTCAGGGCTAATCATACATGGGATCTTGACCCGCTACCTCATGGAAAGCGTATTGTTGGGTGTCGATGGGTGTTCATAGTTAAACTACACCCGGATGGTTCCTTGCATCGCCTGAAGGCCCTGCTAGTTGCTAAAGGTTACTCTCAGGCATATGGAATTGATTATGATGAGACCTTTTCTCCTGTTGCCAAAATGCCATCTGTACGCATCTGTATTTCCCTTGCTGCCATTCATCATTGGCCGCTCCATCAGCTAGATGTCAAGAACGCTTTCCTTAATGGTGTTCTTGAGGAGGAGGTATATATGGAGTAGCCACCTGGATTCATTGTCAAGGAGGAGGCCTCGAAATTATGCAAATTATGTTCGTTCTTTATATGGCCTTAAGCAGTCCCCTAGAGCGTGGTTCAGTCGGTTCTCTAGTGTTATGGGAGAATTTGGAATGGTCCGCAGTGCATATGATCACTCTATATTCTTTAGACATCGGCAAGGCCGATGGATTATTTTAGTGGTCTATGTAGATGACATCATTATTACAGGAGATGATGAGGCCGGGATTACCGAGCTTAAACAATTTCTTCAGTCTCAGTTTCAGATTAGCGACTTGGGTCGACTTCGGTATTTTCTTAGCATAGAGGTATCTCGCTCTCCACAAGGAATACTTCTCTCTCAACGGAAGTATGTCCTTGATATGTTGACCGAGTGTGGCTTACTGGGTTGTAAACCTGTTGATTCTCCGATGCTTCCTACGGGGAAGCTCCTTCCAGAGGACGGAAGCCCAATGAAGGATCCTAAACGATATAGACGGTTAGTTGGAAAACTTAACTATCTAACAGTTACACGTCCATATATCTCCTTTGATGTTAGTATTATGAGTCAGTTCATGGCCACTCCATACACCGAACACTGGAATACTGCTCTGCGTGTGTTACGGCACCTGGTCTAGGGTCATTGTCGTGTGGGTGCCTTTACAGAAAAAGGAGACGGGTGCATATCAGGGTTCTCATATGCTGATTGGGCAGGTTGTCCTATTTCACGAAGATCTACGACCGGGTATTGTGTGTTTGTTAGAGGAAATTTGGTGTCTTGGAAAAGCAAGAAGCAACACACAGTATCTAGATCAAGTGTCAAATCAGAATATAGAGCAATGGCAGAGGTTACATCAGAAATGATATGGACTCGTCGTCTTCTCATAGAACTCGGGTTGTTTCTGATAACTTGATGAGGTTATATTGGAACAGTCAATCGGCTATACACATAGCCAAGAATCAAGTATTTCATGAGAGGACGAAACATATAGAAGTCGATTGTCACCTTATCAGGGATCGTGTGATGGGCACTAGCACTGATCCTCCATCCATTCAGTCGGTTCATGTCAAGACAGAATTTCAACTTGCTGACATCTTCACGAAACCACTTCGAAAAGCACAGATGGATTTTATATGTAGCAAGTTGGGCATGATTAATATGTATGCTCCAACTTGAGGAGTGTTAAGAGTATAGGGAAATGTTATGTATAATAATAAGCGTATAGGGACCTACTCATGTAAATAGTTATTTCATTTTAGTCTCTGTCTCTTCCTAAAGAGGATTATTTGTATTCTAAATCACTTCAGTTAATATATTACCGGTTTACAAGTTGGAAGGCCTCTCATGTGAAACTGATAATAGGAAAAACATAATGCATAAAATATTAATTAATGCATTAGACATGTGATTACAAAAACAATATTATTACACTGATATAGACTAAAATAGGCTTCGACCGAATTTCAATCTGTTTGACCCAATTGAGATTAAACTTTAAAGTTAACCCAAGTTAGACCCAGGTAAACAAGTCAAAAATAAGTGGTGCACAAAACTTAAAATGCCAAAAACTTGTAGTATTCTTAAGAATGAAAGAAAAACCATCAAACTACAAAAATATTTCTGCAACAGATTTTGATAAACCTTTTTCTGGAGTTATCAAACAAACATACTCAATATGTTTTCTGAGAATGGTAAAACCCTTATGACCATTATCATGAACAACAACAATAAAAAAACAGGTTTGTAACATAAGTACACATCATCACTAGATAACAATAAACTCCAAGATTCCCTTTCGCCGGATCAGCAACTCAACAAACGTCGCTAACAAGTATTCCCTGAAAGACGAATAAACACAAACTGAATAAAACACACTCCCAACTCAAATTGATATTCTTATCACTATAAACGAATAAACAGAATTTTGATATACAATGGGATGTAAATAGAAAACTGTAATGTTGTTGTATTCAATTTGTTACTGATTTAAGTTACTATTTGATACAAATATTAATTGCAAATGGATTAACAAAACTATATTCAAAATAGTACCTAAAATAAATTTTCTAATACAGTTTTGTTAAATATATATTAAAATAGGTTTAAATATAGAGTATCATTCATGAGACAGAGCAAATATTAATTTGACAGTGTCATATATCTATACAATCATAATTCAAGTGATTTATGATTTCTACATATTCATAAATATCTCAGTTTACCATTTATTATCATCATATTATATCCACCAAAAAAAAAGAAATAATGAGTGGTGGTAACAACCAGATAGATATAGAGATTATATTTAAAATTGTTTGTTTGAAAATATAAAGAAAAATAAATAAGTTATTTGATTTAAAATTATTAAAGGGAGAGATAGAGACAGACCTTCATTGTATGTCGATATCGGGGATATTGGAGACGAGGGGTCCGTAACAGCCTTCTTCACTGTATCTTTCTTTCAGATTTGGGCAATTCCCCCAGATTCTTAAACTCAAAAGTGATGGAATCAGCATTTCTGGTAGGTCCATCATGTTTGGGCAATTGACAAAAATGAGATGTTGGAGGGAGGTGAGGTGTTGGGGATGTGAAATTTTTTTCAGATTAGGGCAATCGGAACAACAGAGTTCTTGGAGGGAGGTGAGATGTTGGAGTCCCATTGAAACTGATTCCAATTTCTCAAATTCATCTATTTCAAGAGAAGTAAGAGATGGAGGAAGAAGATGAGAAAATTGACTACAACTGCTCACTCCATCTTCACCACCGTATAACCCTAGCTGAACAAGTGATGTTGGGAAATTCTGTGGGCCCCATTCTGAAATTGGCTTCTTCAACTTTCCTATTCTCAAGGATTGCAATTTGGGAGGCAAACCCCCACAAAAATCCAATCTGGGACACTTCACTATTTCAAGATGCTTTAACGATGTTAAATTGGGCAACTCGTTTTCAGGAATCGACTCCAGACTTTCACAATTACTTATAAACAAAAGAGTGAGATGAACCAAGTAATTGAGTTCAATGATTGATTTCAGATTTTGGCAATCAATTATGGTTAAATGTTCAAGCGTTGGCATGATTATGTTGTTCGTCTTTTGTCCTCCCCACTCATTTTCCAATAGTTTATTACAACCCGGGATGGAAAGTAACTTGAGCTTCTGTCCTCGTGTTGGTAAGTTGATAGCAGTAATTGAACAACAAGAACAGACATACAACTCCTCAATGCTATTTGGACATCTACAACGCTCCATTTTGTTACAGTTATATACTTCCAACATCGTAAGAGATGTTAGAAAGTTGCTCCTCTTTCTCTCCTAAACTCAACAAAATATCACAATTCTCTACTACTAATTTCCTTAACTTCACAAGGACCTTACTCGCAATTGCTTCTGATTCCCACATGTATCTTATTTCATTACAGTCTCTGATTCTTAATTCTTCAACCGCAACAAGATACTCCATAACACCTCTCCACACCACATCATTAAGCCCTGAAATATGACTTATATCCAACTTGGTGATTGTTGAAGCTACTTCAACCACCCTTCTCAACACACAACTATCACAACCATCTATTTCCAGAATATTTAGTGAAGGTAGTGCTTCAAGTGATACTTCAACCAAATTAGGACAATTTTTTATAATGAGCTTATGAAGGCATGGAAACGACACTACCCCACAATTGGTTGACCATTTCTCCCACCCTTGCATATTTTTAAAACATAGAATTTCAAGTGAAGGGAATGTACCACCTACCCCAAGTAATTCCAAACCCACAACTTTAACCCCATACATGCATTCAATAAGCAACTCCTTGAGTGACCGTAGTTGCCCAAGTGGCGGTAGAGATGTACAATTTGTACAACCACGTATTGACACATGCTTTAAATGAAGAAAACAATTATCACCAACCCAGTTTGGAAACTCTAATCCTCCGTATGACACAATCTCAAGTTGTTTTAAACATTCATTAGGAGGCTTCAACTCATTCAGGACCTCCTTTTCAAGCATTTCATTTCGTGAACCATCTGACACATCACTCCATACAAGCTCTAACTCACTAAGTCTCTTTTGTGAAATGTTCGCTTCCCGTGCATGTATTGCATTTTGCACTTTGTCCAAACCGACAATGGAAATCTTCCCACACAGATTCTTAAAGTCTTTCAGTCTGTTTATTTCAGTTCCACCTTCAACTCCGACAAAGACCTTGGAGAGAGTTTGTAAGCTTTTTAACTCACCAATCCCTAATGGCATCTTTTTCAAAAGTGGAGTATCCCTAACGTCAAAATGCCGTAGGTTTTTTAGCTTTAAAAAGTTGTTGGGCAACTTAGCTAAAAGATGACAACTGATGAGGATCAACGCCTGTAAATTATAGAGATTGCAAATACTTTCGGGTAGATGTTTGATTCGAGTTCGAGATAGGTTAAGATACCTTAAGTGCTTCAAAGTACCTATGGACTCTGGTACCCCACTTAGTTCAAAATTACTCAAACATAGAACCCTTAACAATGGTAACTCAACAAGTAAGTCAACCAGAATTTTATTTGAAAAATAGAAACTACGCCAGCTTTCTACTTCCCCGACAGACGTCGCCAAGAATGTTCTCAAACTTTTGGCTCTTTTAATTGGCTTGAACTTCTTGTAAGCTACATACCTCTCACGAACAAATGACATATGGCGGTACTTTTCCGGCGCTTCCTTCTTGATATCCTTCTCCAACCTTAAAAACAATAATGATTCGCTATCAGGTACATGTTGAAAAAATGACCTTGACAACAACTCATCAAAGTATTCATAACCCAAGCATTCTTCTAGTGAATCGCTTGGAGTTGACTTGTGCAAAAACCCTTCCGCCATCCATAATTGAACTAGTTCTTCCTTGTCAAGCAAGCGGTCCCTAGGGAATAAGGAACAATACGCAAACAACTGTTTCAAAGGTGCAGAAAGATCATGGTAGCTTAGTATAAGGGCGGGGACGATTTCACCTTCAACCCGTAATCTCCATACCTGACTGTCTAATACTTCTTTCCAATACTCTTCTTCATTTTTTTTTGTACTTAACAATCTCCCAAGTGCTTTCAAAGCCAAAGGTAAACCATCACACTTTTTCACAATACCTTCACCATGTGGTTTGAGTGACAAATGTGAATCAAAGTTATTTACACCCAATGCATGTAACGCAAGTAAAGACAAAGCAACATCATGTGATAGGCTTCCCATCTGGTTTAGATTACTATAACCCAAATTTTTGAGCAACTTATCCTTCCGTGTTGTCATGATGATTTTACTTCCTAGAGCACATGCATGAAAAGGGCCGACCAACGTTTCCCAGTCCTCACAACTTTCACTCCATATATCATCTAGAACCAATAGAAATTTTTTCTCCTTTAGGTGATCTCTAAGAGCTACTTGAAGCAGATTTAAATCTGCAAAATCCTTGTTTCCCCCTGTCACAGATTGAAAGATAACTTTGCTTATGCCAAAGCTATCAAAATCATCTGAAACACAAACCCATGCCTTGAGTTCGAAGTGATCTTTGACTCTCTTTTCACCATACAAAAGTCTAGCTAGAGTAGTTTTACCAACCCCGCCCATACCAACGATGGGAACGATGTTAAAGTTTTGACTGCCTCCTTCAACCCGCAATAACTCTTGGACCAATGCCTCCTCCGCTTCTCGTCCAACAATACTCGATGCATGGACCGTAGAGGTTTGATATCTTCTATTATTGTTATTATTTTTTGACTTATTTTCCTCTTTGACAATTAAACCAAGAGCTTTTTTCTCCTCTATTAGATCTTGTAACTTGGTTGTAATATCATTTATCTTGTCCTTCATCATCCTAGTCCATGGTAAATACTTTGAGAAAGTACTTGAGAAGAACTTTCTTACCTTGCTGGTGTGGGTTTCTGGTTCGTCGTTCAACTCACGACGCGTAGCTTCTGTTGCTATTTCATCGAGTACGTCATCTATGTCGTAAGCCAGATGTTGAAGACCATTCAGCCACCGTTTCACAGATTGATCGGTTATCTCCTTGTGAGAAGCATCAGTGAGCACGTTTCGGATCTGGAGTAATGAGCGCTCCAATTTCTTAATATCGGAACTAATTTCAGCGTATGGAGCAAGAGTTTCCACAGCTGCAGAGGCCAGCTTCTCAAAGATGACAGAGAGGAAAGAAGAAACCACGATTTCAGCCATTGATTGATTATGGTGAGATGAGATTGGAAGATGAATTGGGTGAATTTGTGAAGCGCTCGTTTCAGTCGTTTGATTGTTATGGTAAATCAGCGTCGACCAATAAGAAAAAGGGAGGAGTAGATAAGGCTTATCTTTCATGGGCGAAAAATACGAAAATGGACATTTTATCAAGAATATTATTAAAAATGGATATTCATATTTAGTCTACTATTTCATTGATATTAGTCATGAAAGTCGGCCGGCTAAAATTTCTGTGCCAAAATTTCATTTGTCAGAGTACGAACTAATAATATGACGA
The DNA here is from genome assembly GCA_023525975.1 of Smallanthus sonchifolius. Taxonomy (NCBI): domain Eukaryota; kingdom Viridiplantae; phylum Streptophyta; class Magnoliopsida; order Asterales; family Asteraceae; genus Smallanthus; species Smallanthus sonchifolius. The sequence goes on from CM042042.1 coordinate 4,090,030, forward strand.
CACGTGACAGACTTAGCCTCTAATAGACGGCTAGACGGCTATAGCCGTCTAAATAAATATTTTTAGTCGTCTAATAAATTTTGCCGTCTAAATAAACAGTTATAGCCATCTATTAGACGGCTTAGCCTCCGAAAACATTTTTTAAAAATTTTCGGAGGCTTAGCCGTCTATTAGACGGCTAAAAATGTTTATTTAGACGGCTAAGCCTGCCACGTGTCACATGCTTATTAGCTCGTATTCTGACAAATAGAATGTTGACACGGAAATTTCAGCCGGCTACGACCAATGTCTATGAAACAGTAGGCTAAATATGGATGTCAATTTTTAAGTATTTTCTTGATCAAATGTCCATTTTCGTATTTTTTTCCCGTTAAAAAGGTTTTATGTTTTGGTCAAATTATGAAATTGCCAACAAGAAAAAAATGTCAGATAATATACAAGTAAAAGGACCGAAATTGCCCCTTCCATATCCCCGTCAATTTGTGCTCGGAAGCATAACGATATTACCGACATATATTTTTTATTTCTCGTCGAAAGACCGAATGAAGCTCTAGACACAAATTCTCTCTCTACATCCTTCCTTTGTGTACTCATTTTCCGTTAATAATACTAACACTCTCAAGGCCGTCCCCGAAAAATTAAATATCCGTCTCGACATAAGAAAAATGCCCCCATTTTTTATATAATTTTTTTAGATTTTATAAGCTATTTAAAAAAAATTGCCCCTAATTTTTATAAAAATTTTCAGATTTGATAAGTTATTTAAAAATAATAATAATTTTGCCCCAAAATTTTTATAAAAATTTTCAGATTTTATAAATTATTTTTAAAAAAAATTAGAATATATATATATAATTTTTTTTAAATTATGTCCCACTTGTAAATATGTCCCGGCGCAGCGGCCTAACCCGAGTCTCATTTAAGGATTGGAAAAGAAAGAAATGAGAAATAACACTTTGTTCCAGAGTTTTTTTTAAGAATGAAAAAGAAAAGAAATGTGAGGAAATGTGTTCCCTAATTATTTCAAAGAGGAAAATGGAATAGAAAACAAGGGTTATTTTTATCATTTCAAATTGTAAAGATTTAGAGAGAAAGGAAAAGAAGGGAAAAAAGGGGGAGGGAATCCCTTCTTTTCTTTTAGTCCCTTTACTAATCTCGGGAACACAGCGTTAGAGTAAATTTCGTTTTTGGCCCCTATGGTTTGACCTATTTAACCATTTTAGTCTAAAAATGAATTTTTATACATATCAACCCCTAAGGTTGTATTTTTATAACCATTTCAGTTCATAACAATAACCATGTTAACTTTATTCTGTTAAGTAAAGGACATTTTAGTCATTTTAATCCCAAGTGAACTAGTTTAACTTTTTAAATCCAATAAAAACTTTTTTAAAAACGTTTTTCTTTTACTTTTTTAAAATCATTTTTTAGTTTTTTTTTCGTTAAAACAATTTTTTAAAAACGTTTTTTAACTTTTATAAAAGTAATTTTTTTAAATTTTTTTCATAATACGTTTTTAAAAACATTTTTTTTGTTTTTTTTTAAAACGTTTTTTAGCTTTTTCGTAAAATATTTTTTAACTATTTTAAAAATGTTTCATTTTTACTTTTTTAAGTGAACTAGTTTTTAAAATAGTGAACTATTTATAAAAAAGCGTTTTTAAAATAGTTAAAAAACATTTTATGAAAAAGCTAAAAAAATCTTTTTATAAAAAAACTAAAAAAACCTTTTCAAAAACGTTTTTTATGATAAAAATTAAAACTTTTTTTTAGAAAAAGTAGAAAAAAAAGTTTTTAAAAATGTTCAAAAATACCTTTTTACGGGAAAACTAAAAAAATGATTTTAAAAAGTAAAAAAAAAACGTTTTTAAAAAAGTAGAAAAAAAGTTTTTTTATAAAAAAGTCTAAATTTTTTTTATTGAACTGAAAAGGTTAAACTAGTTCACTTAAAAATAAAATGACTAAAATTTCTATACTTAACAGAAAAAGTTACACAGAGTTAGTGTTATGGACTGAAATGGTTATAAAATTACAATCTTAGAGGCTGAAATGTTAAAAGATTCCTTTTTAGACTGAAAGGGTTAAACAGGACAAACCACATGGGCCAAAAGCGAACATTTTCTTTTACATTTTTAAATAATATAATAAAAGTAACGTTGGTTATTTAGAGAATATGTCATTTTTTCTATTAAACTTAGTATGATGTTTAGCGTTAATTTTTAACTGCAACCACCTCATTTAAAGTTAAAACAATAATATTAAGATCTATAGATTTTTAATTTATATTCACAAAAAATACATTAAAATTTTAGTATTTATGTAATCAACAATTATATTTTCTTTTCGAGAAAAGAATAAAAAGAAAATAAGAACAAGTCATATGAATCAGGCATATTGCCGGTCTTTTCTACACTTTCTGCGTCAAATTTGGAACTTAATCGTCCACCTACTCAGTTTTCAGCCTAGTTTCTTGGCTCGGCAGTTTTACATCATCTTATATAATGAAACCCAGATGCTTAGCTTTTATATTCATGTAACAAATCATATATAAATTAAAAAGTATGAACTTTTTAAACAAAAAGAAAGGAAATTATCAAAATAATACAATGAGATCACCTAATGAAGGGCCCACTAGTAGGTAAAATGCAGTTAGTGCCTTAGTGGTCACCTAATGAGATCCCCACCCAAGTGGTGAGGGTTCGAGTCCCACAAGTGGGCAAATAGGTAGACTTTAGGGGTGTGTGTTTGCCGTTAAAAAAAAGACCTAATGAGATCACCGTCTAAAATGATTCAATGATGCTTCCGAAGATAGTCTCTTGATCTTATGTCAGCCTAAAGTCAAATGAGCGTAAAATATATGATAAAATGGATCAACTGCTAACATCTAGCTTGTAATATGAAACTAAAGTCAATATATGGTTAATGTTATGATTCAAGAATATGGTTATTTACCTGCCTAATGGGCTCTGGCACACGGTATTTGCATGTTCTTTTAACAACTTCAACAGCAGAAGCAAGAGATACACGGTGGCCAACTGAAACAAATATTGGTTTAAATGATCCTTTACTTGAATGTATTGCCTGCACAACAAAATCAAAAATAATAAATAAACTTCCATTTCTTATTGTAACTTGTGAATATCACACAAAGCTCTTCATTGATATCTGAGAAAATATATATTGCTTGCATCACAAAGGAAATGACAAACATCAATTATAGATGATATCTTACTTACTGCTCCTAAATTCTTCCCTGAGTCCCCAACTAAAGAGATGCAGTCTACATTGAAGTTCTCTTCAGCTTCTAGAAGCTCCCTTACTCTGGAGTTAGTAAGACCATCCACATGATGCAACTGAAAAGATAAAATAATCACTTATAGTTTCATGATTATTTCATTCAGAGTAGTAGAGTACCTTAAAAGAAATTACAAATTCTACAAAGGAAAATGACAAACAGAGTATAAAAATTTAAAGATTACAAGAAAAGCTAGAATGCCAAATCCTACATGTAAAAACTTCAACAAATGCAGCTTACTCGATAGCAACATGTTGTAAAAAATAGTTATTCATTGTGTCCCATAATAGAACAAATGATATGAAGATTGCAACCGAGCTAAATTAGGTACTGAATTCCTATGTGTTGTTCGTCATTCATGTTAGTAACTTTCACCTATATGAAAAGATAAGAACCTTACAAGGTTCAAACTGCACATAAATGTATGATGCTAGAATGTAGATTTCAATAAAAAGATGCAACCTCACTTTAGACCAATGTACGCGCTTTCTTTCATGCCAACATTGTTTCATGTTTCTAAAGTTTAACCTATCACGTTCTTAAGTTATTTAGATGTCACCATTGTCACTGAGATCAAATATATTCATGAAACTCTTTGACATTTTCCAAATAAAAACTAGCGTGTATCATGATTCTATAAAAAGGTCAAAAATCCTACACTGCTTGAAATAATTTTAAAAAATAAGACAATTTTAATTTTAAGATTGTAGCTCTTAATTACCAGGAAAAAGATGGTGTCAAACAAAATTTTGGAGAGCAGTTTTATCTAAACCCATCAAAATCACCTTAATTACCAAGAGCCCTTGATCCCTGAACTATCAAAAAAAGTAACTGAATCCAAAAGCCATCTATAAAGATACACCAAGTGACCAAACATGGTCCAGAATTTAGGCTCCAAAAATAGCTTTAACAGAAACACATACCCCGAGGATGAAGTATTCCATTTCCATCGATCATCAACAACTGAGTATAACAGAAAGAAAAAAAGATATCATGGTTTATAAATATTAGATTTAAGTAAGAAGTGGGCTCAAAGAGTAAACTTGATAATGAGATTCAGATTATGTGTACACATCTCTAGTAAACTTTTGGCAGCTGCATAGCTTATCATTAAGTCACATGTTGCATATAAGAAAAAAAAAACTATGATCAAAGACAACCAGTACCTGAGGGTAGAAAGGATGAGAACAATCCTGCATTTTCTTCAAAAGTTCTAGAAATATAGGAGCCTGGTTACGGTAAACAATGCAAGTTATTAGACTAACTTCACTTGCAGCTATAAGTACTCTGTTTGACTCATGACGACCTCATGTCAAGGAATTATGACAGTCACAGGGAAGGAATGCAATTCGACTTTCCTCGCATACCACTTAAGAATTAAAAAAGATAACGGAACCAAATTCCCTCAAAACAGAAGAGTTTTTTCTTTAATAGTAGTAGTAGCAGTGATTGAAGAACAAGAGTACAACTTGTCTAATGGGAATTATATGAATTGGTTGATTTGTGTAGACATTTGCAGTTTTAGTGGTGATCATGTAAAAAGATGGAAGTACCGTTACTTAACCAGACAGAAAGCTATAAAATCCCTCATTATGTATAACTTTTACATGAAATACAATGGGCTTATGCATACATTTTAGGCTTACTGAAGCAATCATTCATATTAGGTTACTCATTTTCTGTTGAGACCAAATTACTAACTATTGACCTAAAAACAACATAAAGATATAACCTCAAATTACAGTAAAATTAATGGTGAATTTGAAATCGAAATTGAAATAAAATGAAAAGCATACCTCTCTGAAGGCGAGAAATCCAGGAACATCGATCTTAACAATTGACGAATCCTCATAAACGACATCGAGAGTTTTGAAATCCAAAACAACGAGAGTTCCGCAAGCTACAGAGGGATTATCTTTTGAGAAGCTTATATCAACGCCACCTATATACTTCAACAATTCTACTCCACTACTCTCTTCTTCTTCTGCTTCCCCCAATTTCCACGTGTAATCATCTACAGTCACTAGTTTCTTCTTCAACGAATCCTGTGCCCTAATAGGATCCAGTTGAATATGTAAGATCCAATAGGAATGAATGAGATGATGAAATTGAAGGATGCTTACTCAAGCCAATTGTTATGAAGGTGATCGGAGAAATTAGACCTCGACGATGACGTAGAAGGCGCCGATTCAACCTCAGATGTTCTCTCCATGCATTTAAAAAGTTGCAATGTTAAGACAAAAATAGTAGGTTTTAGACTATAGGTCGTAACGGATGCTTGATGCTTGTCAGATGACTGTTAGGAGTAGAGGTGCTCAATAGAACCGGATCCGAAACCGATCTGGCGGATAATCCGGAATCGGACCCGGCAGGAACTGGACCGGATTTTTCGGAACCGCCGGATCCAGAACCGGTTACGGGGATTTTAGTGGACCGGACAAAAATCGGACAAAAACCGGACAAAAAAGATCCGGACAAAATCGGACAAAAAAACCGGTTTTATCCAGTTCTAGCCGTTGGGTTAAAAAAAAAGGCTATATAGCCGTTAATATGGCCGTTTTTTTTTTTTTTTTGAGGCTTGAAACTTAGTATAAATAGGTATTTGGTGTATGGGTTTGTTCACCACAACATTCTAGCTCTCAAAACTCAAAAACGCTCTCAAAACGCAAAAACACGCTCGCTTTACGCAAAAAAAAAACGCTCTCATGGCTTCCGCAAGCACTCAAAATTCGGTTGATGATTCTACTAGCGATGTCACGGTGGTGTCAGTACTTCCTTGCTCGTTTTGATTTATGCGAAATGTCGAACGGTTCGTAAAAGGCTCGTTGCAAACGTTGTGGTAAAATTTTGGGTGCTGCGGGAAATAGCACTTTGAGGAAACATATTGGTAGTCACGCAAAATACACTCAAGGTGAAGATCAAACTCAAATTGGTAGAGAATGAGGAGTTTGGCAATACAATGTCGAGAGGGTTCGTGAGAGAATGGCACATTTCGTCATTCAAGAAGGCTTGTCTTTTGATCATTTTGATAATCCGCGCTTGACGAGGATGATACAAGAGACGCTTCAACCGAGTTACACAAAGATAAGTCGTTCTACTTTGAGAAGAGATTGTTTAAAAATATGAAAAAGAGCTAAAAAAGAATTAATTTTAGGTTTTGAAAATTTAAATACCGGCATTAACTTAACAACAGACGTTTGGTCCGCTCCACATGGTTTACCCGAATCGTACCTTTGCGTTACCGCACATTGGGTTCAACCGGAGTCGTGGCAAATGATGAAGCGTACGATTGCGTTTGATTATTTTGGATATCCACATACCGGTGAAAGTTTATTTTATATTTTAGACTCGGTCATTCAAACTTATAAAATTCAATCAAAAATATTTTCAATATCTTTTGATAACGCTTCAAATAACACAAATGTAACATCCCAAAAATAAAACGACAGTTATAATAACGGAATAAACGAACGAGGCATGGCGGGTCGGGTCGGATGGGTCAACTGGCTATAAATAGCCTATGCCACCCTTTTTCTCTCATTTGCAACTTTTAGAGAGAGAAAGTTGGCGGATCGACCCGAGACTTCAGCAAAGTGTTACTCCATAACTCGTGAGAAGAACCTCCGGATCAGAAACTCGATTCAGGTAACGATCCGACCTAAATCTGAGTTTTAGTTCGTTTTTTTGTTTTTCGGGTTTTGGGTGAAAAGGTAAGGTTTGAACGGATGAAACTGAAAGATAATCATGGATTTGAGTTCCTTAATGGAAAACGAACGTTTTGAATGCAACAGGTTCGGGATCTTGACATGATCAGACCCGAATGCGAAAGTTAGGGTTTTTCGCGAAGAACATGTCGTGCGCACTTGCTAAGTGCGCACGGAGCAGGTCCTGCGCACTTGCTAATTGCGCAGGAGGCAGGGTCTGCGCACTTGCTAAGTGCGGAGGAGGCAGGGTCTGCGCACTTGCTAAGTGCGCAGGAGGCAGGGTCTGCGCACTTGCTAAGTGCGCAGACATCAGAACTGATTAAGTGAAGTCAGTCTGTTAGAATGGTTAAACCGTTAGAGTCGGGATTGGTCTGATGTGTATTTAACTAATCAATTCAGATCGGAAGTGACGTTGTTGGACCTTCGTTTAGGACAACCCATATTAGCGTATCAGGTGAGTTATAGAGCCCTCTTTTAAGTGTTTTGTTAATGTTTTTGGGCTGGTGTGCATACTTACGAAATGATGTTTAACGAAATGATGTTTAACGAAATGATGTTTTAACGAAACGAGGTAGCAAAGTCGAGGTTTTTGGAGATCGTAACGTCCCGATGCCAAACGTCATCTCGATGATTAAGGCAACAGATTACTTGAGGCGCGGATGCGAGGCTTATCTGGTGTACGTGATTGACAAGTGTAAGGAAGTGAAGGAACTAGACGATGTACCCGTGGTACGCGAGTACCCGGAGGTGTTTCCAGAGGATTTGCCTGGGATACCACTCGACAGAGAGATTGAGTTCCGAATCGACTTAGTACCAGATGCCCAGCCCGTGGCTAAGGCTCCATATCGACTAGCACCAGTGGAAATGAAAGAACTTATGGTACAACTAGACGAGTTACTTGAGAAAGGATTTATCCAACCAAGCATCTCACATTGGGGTGCTCCGGTGTTGTTCGTAAAGAAGAAAGACGGTTCGATAAGAATGTGTATTGATTATCGCGAGTTGAACAAATGTACCGTGAAGAACAAGTACCCGTTACCAAGGATCGACGACCTGTTCGATCAATTACAAGGCGCAAGTTGGTTCTCAAAGATCGACCTTCGATCCGGGTACCATCAGTTGAAGGTGAGGGAAGAAGACATACCGAAAACGGCATTTCGCACACGTTATGGACACTTTGAGTTCCGCGTAATGTCTTTTGGATTGACGAACGCCCCTGCAGCGTTCATGGATTTGATGAATAGAGTTTGTCGACCAATGCTGGATCGGTCGGTAATCGTGTTTATCGATGATATCCTCATCTATTCCAAGAATGAGGGTGATCACGCATGTCACTTAAAGGAGGTATTGGAGGCTCTGAAGAAAGAAAAGTTGTATGCTAAGTTCTCCAAATGCACGTTCTGGCTTAGGGAAGTCCAATTCCTAGGTCACGTCATTAACCCGAACGACATTATGGTTGACCCAGCAAAGATAGTAACGGTAAGGGAATGGAATGTTCCTAAGACGCCAACTGAAATCCGTAGTTTCTTGGGATTGGCGGGCTACTATGGAAGATTCATCCAGGATTTCTCGAAAATAGCTTCGCCGTTGACGAAGTTGACTCGGAAGGAGGTAAAGTACGAATGGGGTTCGACCCAGGATGAGGCGTTTAAGGAATTGAAGGAAAAGCTAACTCAAGCTCCAGTCTTGGCCCTTCCCGAGGGCAATGAAGACTTAGTGGTATACTCTGACGCTTCGGGTCAGGGATTGGGATGCGTATTGATGCAACGCGGGAGAGTGATCGCGTACGCATCACGGCAGTTGAAGATTCATGAAGCTAACTATCCGACTCACGATTTGGAGCTTGCTGCTGTCGTGTTCGCATTGAAAATCTGGAGGCACTACCTTTACGGGGTGAAGTTTACTATTTACTCAGGCCACAAAAGTTTGAAGTACTTCTTCGAACAAAGAGAGCTTAATATGAGACAGAGACGATGGTTAGAACTCCTAAAAGATTATGATTGTGAAATCATATACCATCCTGGAAAGGCAAACGTGGTGGCTGACGCTCTAAGCCGAAAGGATGTGCCTACTCCTATTAGAGTGAAAGGTTGCCAGTTGGTGGTAACATCGGACGTGATGAGAGAAATTGAAAAGGCTCAAGATGAGGCACTTAAGGAGGAAAACATAAAGAAGGAAAGGATGGTTGGCCAACAGGACAAGTTGGAATATAACACCCTTGGTGTTAGGACACGTTTTGGACGGGTATGGATACCTATGGGTGGCGAGCTTAGAACCAAGATCTTGGATGAGGCTCATAAGTCTCGTTACTCTATCCATCCCGGTACCAATAAAATGTATCAAGATCTAAGGAAGGAATACTGGTGGCCTGGAATGAAACGTGATGTGACGAAGTATGTAAGCAAGTGCTTGACTTGCTCGCAAGTAAAGGCCGAGCACCAGAAACCGTATGGAAAGATTCAACCACTTGATATACCGGAATGGAAGTGGGAACACATTACCATGAACTTCATAACTAAGCTACCTCGCACAGCTAAAGGTCATGACACCATTTGGGTAATTGTGGACCGTTTAACGAAGAGTGCTCATTTCCTACCTATTCGCGAGACGTTCTCGTCGGAAAGGTTAGCGGAAGTATTTATTAACGAAGTAGTAGCACGGCATGGGATGCCTTTGACGATTGTATCTGATCGGGACACACGATTCACATCGAGGTTCTGGAAAAGATTTCACGAGGCGATGGGCACGAGGCTTAATATCAGCACAGCATACCACCCGCAAACGGATGGTCAGTCCGAAAGGACCATTCAGACATTGGAGGATATGCTCCATGCTTGTATTATCGACTTCGGTGGCAGTTGGGACAGCCATCTGCCGTTAGCTGAATTCTCCTACAACAATAGTCATCACACGAAGATAGGCATGCCGCCTTACGAAATGTTGTATGGGAGAAGATGTAGGACCCCGGTTTGTTGGGGTGAGATTGGACAGAAGGAATTAGGAAGTCTCGAAGTCGTAAGAGAGACGTCGGAAAGGTTTGATCAGATCAAAGCGCGAATGTAGGCCGCACAAGATCGTCATAAATCCTATGCGGATAAACGACGAAGGCCTATTGAGTTTGATATTGGTGACAGAGTAATGCTGAAAGTGTCACCATGGAAGGGAATCATACGATTCAGAAAGAGAGGAAAGTTAAGTCCGAGGTTTGTCGGACCATTCAAGATAATGGCACGGGTTGGGGAAGTCGCTTATCGGTTGGAGTTGCCTGATGAGTTAAGTGGGATTCATCCTACTTTCCATGTATCACACTTGCGAAAGTGTTTGGCGGATGAATCGGCTCACGTACCACTTACTGACATCGAGGTTGACAACAGCCTTAATTACATCGAAGAACCTGTGGCCATCCTTGATCGGAAGGAGAAACGTTTACGTAATAAAGTTATCCAATTGGTTAAAGTCCAATGGAAGCATCGAAAGGGATCGGAAGCCACTTGGGAAACGGAGAAGGAAATGAGGGAGTCGTACCCTCATCTATTTGACTTATGATAGGTTTCGGGGACGAAACCTATTGTAAGTGGGGTAGACTTGTAACATCCCAAAAATAAAACGACAGTTATAATAACGGAATAAACGAACGAGGCATGGCGGGTCGGGTCGGATGGGTCAGCTGACTATAAATAGCCTATGCCACCCTTTTTCTCTCATTTGCAACTTTTAGAGAGAGAAACCGTAGAGAGAGAAAGTTGGCGGATCGACCCGAGACTTCAGCAAAGTGTTACTCCATAACTCGTGAGAAGAACCTCCAGATCAGAAACACGATTCAGGTAACGATCCGACCTAAATCTGAGTTTTAGTTCGTTTTTGGGTTTTTCGGGTTTTGGGTGAAAAGGTAAGGTTTGAACGGATGAAACTGAAAGATAATCATGGATTTGAGTTCCTTAATGGAAAACGAACGTTTTGAATGCAACAGGTTCGGGATCTTGACATGATCAGACCCGAATGCGAAAGTTAGGGTTTTTCGCGAAGAACAGGTCGTGCGCACTTGCTAAGTGCGCACGGAGCAGGTCCTGCGCACTTGCTAATTGCGCAGGAGGCAGGGTCTGCGCACTAGGCAGCAGGGTCTGCGCACTTGCTAAGTGCGCAGGCAGCAGGGTCTGCGCACTTGCTAAGTGCGCAGACATCAGAACTGATTAAGTGAAGTCAGTATGTTAGAATGGTTAAACCGTTAGAGTCGGGATTGGTCAGATGTGTATTTAACTAATCAATTCAGATCGGAAGTGACGTTGTTGGACATTCGTTTAGGACAACCCATATTAGCGTATCAGGTGAGTTCTAGAGCCCTCTTTTAAATGTTTTGTTAATGTTTTTGGGCTGGTGTGCATACTTACGAAATGATGTTTAACGAAATGATGTTTAACGAAATGATGTTTTAACGAAACGATGTTTACGAAAGGAAAGGTTTTGAAGTGTTTTTGCCAAAAAGGGTTACGAATGCTTTATGAACGGTCTAAATGAGGAAATGTTTAATGAGAAGAGAAAGAGGTAAAGGTTTTAAAGAAGTCATTACAAATCTAATCTGTCGAATGAATGGAATTGACGAATGAAGTCTGGGAATGAGATTCCCAGCCTTGTGGTAGATTATGGACAGCGAGCCATAGTTGCCACAAGAACAACATGGGCAGTGTCTCTGTGGCATGTAAATGGTTATGAGGTTGTACAACTGGTAAGGGAGTAACGACGGTTACTCAGGGGTTAACGTGACCCTATGTAAGGTTAAATTATGATCCGACGGTGTCATGGCCATGAGCCATGGCCGTCGATGGAAGTTGTCGGTTTATGGACATGAGAGCCATAAGGGCAACTGAATGGGTATTGTCGGTCCTCGCGCAGTTAGCCTTGGGGGCAATACCAAAAGGGAATTGACGGAATGTATGGTATTGTCGGTCTTCGTGCAGTTAAGCCTTAGGGGCAATACCATTCTAAATGACGGAACGAAGGGTAACACAGATTTAGATAATAATGTATGACTTAAATGAATGTTAAAAGTTTTAATGAACGATCCGTTTAACGGTGTTTATGATTATGATGTTGATGATGATATGGGTACGAAACCTTTTTAAAGATGTTAGATTATTACATGCTTTTGTGAAAGGTTTTACTAAATGAATGATACGTTTTTGGCAAATGTTGATGTTAAAGTTTTTATGAAATGCTAGAACTCACCAGCGTAGCTGACTTTTTAGTATGCACATTCAGGTTAAGGCAGGTATGGACGATGGACGGTGATGCTTGGCAAGCGAGAAGAGTTACCCGGTCGATCATGAAGACTGGCATCCCGTTATGAGTTGTTTATGTTAAGTTTATGTATTTGACAATGTACGCTTCCGCATGTATGAACAAGTTTTTAGTTATGTTGAATGAATGATTCCGCTGCGTTATTTGATATTCATGTTTAAGAACTGTTTGTGAATGAGTAAATCCAACGAGTGAGGCCTCCCGGGTTTGGGGCCTTACAACAAACGCGGTGGAAAAATTAAAAATAAAATATGAACCGCCTTGTAACGGTGTTTTCTTTCATAGTCGATGTGTTGCACACATCATTAACTTGGTTGTGCAAGACGGTCTAAACGTCCAAGAAATAAGAAAAGTAAAAGAAAATTTTAAAGTGATGTTACGTGAAGTTTTTAGCACAAGCAAAAAAAGATATATAAACTATAGAAACTTGTGCCAACAAACGAATTCCATCTTTTTAGGTCCGAATTGGGACGTACCTACTAGATGGAACTTGACATGGAAAATGTTTGAATCGGCTTTAAGACAAATAGTTACTTTAAAATATTTCCATGATGAACTTGTACAAAAGAAACGTTGTTCACAAAAATTTGATAATATAAGTTGGGATATGATCGAGAAACTTACTAATTTGCTTGAGGTTTTTAAAAATGCAACTACATGTTTATCGGGAGTTTAGTATCCCACGTCTTCGCTAATACTTCAACAATTATACTTAATATGTAATAAATTAAAAGAGTTTGAATATCACGGCCCTATTTTTGAAAAAATGGTAAAACCTATGAAAGCTAAATTTAAAAAATATTTTTCGGAAATGCCGGCCGTTGTTACATGTTCGGACGCCTTAAACCCAACGATTAATGTAACCGATGTTGAAACATTAATTGGATCAATATCAGATGATTTAAATATGTTCGAGAAAGACCCAAATTTTGAATCAAATGCAATAAGGGATTTCAATTCGGCTTTTAATAATATGTTTGATTATTATTTACGCAAATATGGTGGAAGTGGTGATCCATCAAACATACGTGAATCAATGGGTTCGGGTTCAAGTTCTAGTAGTTCAAGGAACCCGATGCTAAATTTATTTAACACTTTAAGAAACGAAAATACTAAACGAGCTCGTGGAACCACACCAAGTAGCGAGCTTGGGAGATATCAAGCAACCGACTTTATTTCAACTCTAAGATCCGAAGAGTTTGAAAACTTTGATATCTTGAGTTAGAGGCAAGGAAGGGAATCCCAATATTCCGTTCTAGCCGCAATGACCCATGACCTACTAACCGTCCAAGCTTCCAAGGTAGCTTCGGAATCTGCTTTTTCTCTTAGTGGCAGGGTTTTATATATTCGAAGAACGAGGCTTACACCGGAATCTATGGAGATAAGTATTTGCTTGAAGGACCATTTGGATGCCGCCGAACGTGTACAACATGTTGCAAAACTAGTAGGCGAGCTTGACATTGAACAAGAAATACATGAATTCGAAGTAGAACAAGGGGCGGCGAATCCACTTTCTGACGAAGAACAAGCTTATGATGAAGTCCAACGTATCTCAAGCGAAGAAGATTGAAAACCGATGTTACGAAGAAGACTAAGACGAGTAGACGACGAATAACGAGTCATAATAAATAATATATATTTTGTAATTCAATTATGTTTTTTGTAATTTTTTTGTATGAACAATTGTTAAATCAATTAAAAAAAACTAAAAAATAAATAAAACATGTATTTTATAGTGTATTTTTGTTAATTTAAAAAAAAAAATAAAAATAAAAAAAATCTGGTGGAACCGGTTTTTTTTGTCCGGTCCGGTTCCATAAATCTGGTCCGGTCCCAATAGGTTCCAACTCTCCACTCGCTTAACCGGATCCGATCCGATCCGGAACCGGTTCCACCGGATCCGTTCGTTGACATCCGGACCCGAAAAAAAAACCGGTTTGTGCACCTCTAGTTAGGAGCATGTTTTAGTGAAGTAAAAAGCTGGAGAACTATTTGTGACAAAGGGCTTTTTTATGGAAACGATTAACATCATTCTCAGCCCGTTCTTTATATTCCGTATCCTTATTCTTATAATTATACTAAAAATATTAATTTTTTATCTTTTATCTCTACTTTTTTCTCTTCTTATCTTTATCTTTATAAGTATACTAAAAACCACTACTTTTATCCTTATATTTACAAAAACCTTATATATTTTCCCTCTTTTCCACTCACAACCACTTTAAACCACTCCTTAAAATATACAAAACTCACTCACATAATTATACCAAACGGGTTGTTAATGCTCTAAGTTTGCTTCGTTGACCTTGAGCCACCGTATAAATAAAACACTTAATTACACGGATGATCCTTGTGGTGTTGCACAAATTGAAAGTATGGTCTTCAAGTTGGAAAAACTACATTGAGAGTCTACAAGTTTGTTAAAACATAACACTAGTGTTTCGTTGACCTTGGGCCACAATATAAATAATCATGTTCCCTACGTGGCAATTTTCACACTCAATTTTCATGCAGGTGTACCCCCATGGCCTAATCAGTAATAATAAATAAAATAAAAGTAGATAAAAATATTACGTGAACTAAAAGACCTTGCTCTGATAATTTTTTCGACTGTTTGTAACTCCAAGAGAAGTTCGTCAAACGAAGCATAAGTAATATTCTTAAGAACAAATTACATGAAAATATAATAAAGTGTATACAAATTTTCATCGTATGTAATAAACTTTAAAACTTATAGTTTAATGTTATAAACAGTTTAATTATTGTTATAGCATTTCATAAAGCTAAAGAATTGATGTCGTCTCTTTTATATATTTTTATAAATTAATATAATTTATATGTATACTTTTGATAATGAATCGATAAATAAGCATCACCACCACTACGACTAGCATTGTTGTCCTCTCTATTCCTATCGACCGAGCTCATGCTCCATCATATTTGATAGTGTACAAATCACATCCCTTAATTATAATGAATCAACAAACACACTGTATATGTATATATATTATATGTATATATATTGCATTCGTACAATTGCATGTGTGATAAAATGGATAATTCATGAAAACACTAAAATTATAAAATTTTATGACATGATAAACAAACTTTTTCTATCTTGTTCTCTTTTTAAATAATTGATATATAAAATTTATTACAAAATTACTAAAATAAAAAATTAACATTTCATTTTTAAAATAGTATAATATTTTAATGTTGCAACTAAGAGAGTGTATCGTAAAAAACAACCGAACCCGAACCCTAATCAGTTGGTATGATTTACGGTAAAGTATGATTTCATATATGACCGATGATTTGGTATCGGTAAACTCAATCAAACTCTTTTTTTCTTAAGTATAGTTAAACTTAGACTTAAAGCTTAAAATTTAATTTCACTACAAGTTTTATTAGTTTTGGTTTGAGAATAAAACCATATACATAACCAATACTTATATTTTCATTTTTTTTAGTATTTGCAATGTTACAAAAATACAAAGTAAAAGCTGTCAGCCGTCCACTAACAAATGGACAATGGAAACACCACTTCAGTTGGGTCCCCTTCTTCCACTCCATGTTCAGATCAGTGCAAATCAGAATTCATTCTGTGTACCAAAACCAGACGTGTGTCTCAACCCTCTTCAACTAATCATCCTTCTTCACCACCAATTTTGATATTCACATACCCACCGTTGATTAAACTGAAAAAACTTGGTGGGTATACCAAATTTTGATATTCTTGATATTTTTTTGTCGGTGTCAATGGAAGTCTTCATGATTTCATTGAGTTCACACCAAGAATCTTGATCTAGGGTTTCTGTTAACTTTCTTGATTTGAAATTGGTGTGAGTCAGAGTGATGCATGTTGAAGTTATTGATAAAAATAACAACTTCGGTCCCTGGGGTGTTGTTAAAGCTGTTAACACCAAGAATCTTGATCTAGGGTTTCTGTTAGCTTTCTTGATTTGAAATTGGTGCGAGTCAGAGTGATGCATATTGAAGTTATTGATAAAAATGACAACTTTGGTCCCTGGGGTGTTGTTAAAGCTGTTAACACCAAGAATCTTCATCTAGGGTTTCTGTTTAACTTTCTTGATTTGAAATTGGTGTGAGTCAGAGTGATGCATATTGAAGTTATTGATAAAAATGACAACTTTGGTCCCTGGGGTGTTGTTAAAGCTGCTTCAACACATGAACACAGATGTGAAAGTTGGTGGTGAGCATAGATCATCTTTGTTGCAAGTAGTGAGCATTGTGCCTTCTTTAGCTGGTGGTGAGCTTTTTAAAAACCAAGGGTTTTATATAAAGGTATCAGATTCTTCTAATGCAACATATGTGTCTCTACCTGATGAACAGATTGATCTTATTCTTAGTGATAAGATCCAGTTGGGTCAGTATGTATTTGTGGAGAGGCTGTACCCATTTTACCTGGCCGGCACCCTTGTGTGGGTACGCCTGAGGATATAGTTGCCACACACTCTTTAAGGTTTCTTAATAGTAAACTACAGGGCTTTGGCCTAGTGGTTATGGCAATGAAGACTCAACCTGCCCACGCAGGTTCGAGTCCGAGCCAACCCGGGTTTTAGTCCGGAGTGCGTTTCGCTAGCGGGTTTCGGCCCGTGTAGCAGCGCAACTGTTGTCAAGTGGCAGCAGGCTCCATGGTTTCCCGGTGATAGCCTATGCCTCTCGTACTGACCGCGCGGGCCCGGTTCAGACAACGTAGTGGTCAGGTTGTGGGGTACGGATCTCCGATTTGGAGATGTAACTGCCACGTAAAAAATGAAAGTTACCTATAAAAAAAAATAGTAAAGGTAGGGGTGTTGCCTTGTGGGCCCCACTAGGGGATAACTCCCCTAGGCCCCTGGTGACCAAGGGCGCTGCCCTCGGACCTCTGTTGTTCAGTGGCCTGCGTCATAAGTACCAATACCAAAAATCATAAGATCCTCTAACAAGTGTGCGCTCCACACTTACCAACCGTTTAATGTTTCATTATGACTAATCATTTGATAATTAAGTAAATCAAATTATAAAAAATAGCTAGATGACACTAAAATCAACATTGGATGGACATCGTCTTTCAAAGAAAAAACTATGAAAAATTACATTGCTCGTTTAAATTAACAGTATGATAGTAGGTAACATGGATGGTCCCTAGCGTGGATCTCCGTTAACCACCACCATTGGTGTACCTACCCTTTGGGTATGTGTCGGGGTATGACTTTTTTTTTTGTTATATACATGATCTAATCTCGAGCAACTAGGCTTGTAAATGAACCGAATGAACGCAAACGAGGCCATGTTCATGTTCGTTCATTTAACTTTAACTGAACACGAACATATAATCGTACACTTTTTTTGATAATGTATGTTCATTAATAAAATGGACATGTTCGTGTTCGTTCGTTAAAAAGCTAAACGGACAGTTCATGAACGTAAACGAACACAAACAAATGTACAAACATAAATGAACATGATTGAACAAATATAAACGAACACAAGCGAAAATATTTGGGTCACAGTTGGGCTAACCCTAACAAATTTAAAACATATACAGTTAATCTGACAACAAATTTTTCTGTCCCATATGTCTTATTTGTTCCTCAATTCAAACATTATATTTTGTCTATTCCCAAACTTTGTCGAGAAACAAAAGGACTTGTTCAGTTTTCTGAAACATTTTATTTTTTGCGGGCCTTCACTGAAAAGTCCACTGGTTCTAAATGATCTGCTCAATGAACTCTATCTCTTGCATCCTAATAAACTTTTCTTCGTTTATGTTGAATCCTTTTCCCATTGTAGTTCTATTGTTTATGTTAAACTTTAGCATAATTGTCTTGGGCATTTGCTATTGTATAAACTTAAGAAACTAATGTTTTTTTTTCTAATGCACATGAGTCATCTTTTGATCACTGCTCTAATTCTCCTCAAGCTCGACAACATTAACTACCATTTCCCACTAGCACTAGAACTAGTTCTTTTTTGTTTGATCTTGTTCATGTTGATACCAGGGTCGGTCCCGAGATTCCGTAAAACGTTTTGAGCCCGGGACATGTGTAAAAAAAGTGGGGCCCATAATATAAACACATAATGACATAATAAAAAATTACAACAAATGAATACCGATTAACGAATCATACATAACGATTATTTTGTTATTTTTTAATAAGTTTGAAAATTCAGTCAGTTTTTTTTATTTTCTAATTGGGTTAATAGGATAAATGAATAATACAAGTAGTGAGTCTTTTTTTTTAATTTCTAAGTAGGTTAATAGTATAAATGGGTAATACAAGTTGGGCCTTTTATAAAAATATATATATATAATATATATTTTTTTAACTACGGGCAGTGACGGAACCAAAACTTTTTGACTGGAGGGTCGCAACATAAACTTATATTTTACATTCATAAATGTATATCAATTAATTTCTCTTTTACATTTCATAAATGGATATCAAATATTTTACATTCATAAATGGATGATCGAAAAAAAAGAACTTATGAAAAAAATCTAAACTTTAAGTAAGTGATAAAGCAAATAAAGTAATCAAAGTGAAAAAATCAAATAATATAATACAAATATTTTATACTGCATTAAAAGGAAAAATAAATAGAAATTAACTAAAAAATATTTTGAAAGGTAAAGCAAACACCTGGACCACCCCGGATAACCCGATGGATAAAGGTAACCCTACTACGCGAGCGCAGACGGCATCGGGTGACTCAAGCTCTAAGTACATCATGAACCCGGGGAAAAACCCGCTAGCCCGCCCGTCCGAAGTTAACTAAATAATCTTTTATATATTTTTAAAAGTTAAAGTTGAGTAGTCTTGGTGTCCACATGTAGTGTTGTTGTAGCTATAGCCTACCCATATCCCAAAGTCAAAATAATCAATTAAAAAACTTAAATCAACATTATCTTCTTTGTTTCCTTTTCTTTCAAGCTGATGCAGATGCAACTTATCATCGGAAAAAAAACACCGTTAAAAGAAAAGTCGACAGAGGCATCACCGTTAAAAGAAAGCTTGGTTGCCGGAGGGTCAAGGGACCCCCTGGAGCCTCCTCTGGTTCCACCGATGACTACGGGCCCCTTAGGAGACCGGGCCCCGGACGATCGCCCTCCACGCCCCCCTGGTTGATACACGGGGGCGTATCGAGCTAATACTTATGATGGTTATAAGTATTTTCTTACAATAGTTGAGACTATAGTCGAACAACTTGGACACATCTTCTGACTATTAAAGGGAATGCTTTTTTCATACTTCAAGGGTTTATTGAAGTGGTATAAACTTAGTTCAATATTAAAGTCAAATGCATCTGATAATGCGTATGAATTGGGTTCATGGATTCATCCCACTGAATAATTTTTATGAAGGCATAGAGTGGAAGAGATGGGAAGGAATGACACATAAACGATATATGGAACCCTTGACTAGGATTTCTTTCTAGTTTAAAAGTTAGGGGAGTAAAGATTAAAATTTTTAAAACTATGAATGTGAGGGTAATAAACTAAAATTTTAAAATATATAAAACCCTTAATGAACGAAAATAAACAAACAAAAATGAACGAACATAAAAACACATTAACGAACACAACTGAATGAACACGCCATCTCTTTATATTCGTTCATTCTAGTGATCGAACGAAATTTCGTGTTCATGAACACAAACGAATTTCCGCTGAATGGTTTACTAAACGTTTAACTCGTTTGCAGCCTTATCATCCACCCTGATCATTGTTCGAAAGAAATGTACAAGCAACTTGTCTCCATCGTAGCCTCAACATCCATCGAACAGTCTAAAACCTCACGTACTAAACAACTTTATCAAGTAAGATCACTTTTTTCAAGAAATTACTTTTGATAGTGTTAATCTTTCCTTTAAGTGCCAATAAGACGCTATGATATACCTTAAAAAGCACAAGTGAATGAACAAATTCTAAAGCATGAAGAAAACACTTCAAATTATCACACGACACCCTAATAAATTCTAACTATGAAGAAAATCATAAAGGTCCAAAATGTAGAATACATGCAACTAAATTACCATAAAACAAATAAAAATAACAAAAATATAAAAAAACATTGCATTTCTTTTTTTTTGAACGGCCAACAAACATAGAATTGTTTAGGTACTCCGTACAGGGTGACCCATTGACAAAAGACCACTGTCAGCTGGCCCAACCCAGCCGTACGGAGCCCTTAAGCGCCCCAAGTTATCTCCAGTTCCGGAGAAAACACACCCGTCTGAAAGCCCATTGGTGGTAAAACTCAGACGCCCTCGAGATCGAACCTGAGATCACAAAGATCAAGGTCTTCCTTCATTGAGCCACCATTCCCCTTCCCAAAATGATACTAGTGAAGATAGAACCTGAATCTTTTTAAAAAAATCCACACTTTCTACCACATTAAAAATCGTAAAAACATTGCATTTCAAATCTTTGATCAACTAATTTTAAACATATACACTCCCATCGTTCAAACCCATACAACATCGGCGAGCGAGCGTAACTGCGGAACGCACCTCGACACCTTGGTCACACCCATGTCCAATTCAGAATCCCTTCCCACCGGCGACGAACAAACAACTCCGATTATAATCCTGTCGGAGACCGAAGAGGAGCCTGCTACACCAGACCCGCTTCTGGGATCCGGATCTTTCATCGACCCAAACAACGGAGCAGCTCAGAATGCCTCCAAGAAAGCAGAGATCTCAACAACTCCTGACCCTCTCCTTAACAAAACCAGACCGTCATGGCTGGCCGACGGTTGGAATATGATTTTTTAAAAACGCACTTCTGGTGCCACCGAGGGCACTGTAGACAGGGTCAGTAATATTTTATTTATTTATTTTTAATAATGCTTCTAGTTCTTTTATTATGTTGTATGTGTAGTTAGCTTAAGATTAATTTAAAATCCAAAATTGAATTGAATAATTTTGGTGTTCAAAATCTGTTATTTTGTAAGTTTTAACTTGTTATTTGGATTTTTATTTTCTATTTACTTTCTGTATCTTATCATTTTATAGAATTTTGTAGGACTTGATAGAATGTAAACGCCACTATTTGTGTGTAACTTTGATTGTAAGTTTTTGTGACTGGTTATAGAACATGTTGTGTTTAAAACACAACTATGTAGGGAACGGTGACCATTTGCGTATTAAACGAATATAAGACGTCATCTATTAGTTAATTATATGAAACGATTACCAAAGGGCATTTAGTCCAATGGTATGCTGGTGTGTTAAATGGTGCCTCTTCCCCTATAGGTCGAGGTTTTGAGTCCTGTTGTGGACTGTGGAGTAGAATTAGGAGTAGATTAAATGGGTGTGTGAGGAGTTGTTCTAAAAAAATCTATTAATTAATTATATGAAATATTTTTATGGTGTAGAATGTGGATTTACTAGGTTTTGATTTGGTTACTATTAGCGGTTAACTATGTGACGGCGCGAATGATGACTTTGTAACAAAAGATATAGATAGCTTCTAGCTAGCTCATAAGTGATGCCTTAAACAAAATCTTATGCTCTTATAAACAATAAGAACATCACTTAATTATAATGTAATTATGGTATCATGGTAGTGACCCATCTGCCAATTAGATTTTCCAACTTTGACCGGTTTGGGTTGAAGATATTGCTTGAAATCCATGTAACTCTCATTGTTCTCTCTTTGGCAAAAGATAATACTCTGAGTAATTATGGTTACTTTGGTTACACATTTGCTCTTTAGTTTTTTAAATACTAACATATTTAATACCTTTATAAGAGATCTCAGTAGCTAGTTAGCTACGCTACTAGATGATGTGAATTCAAGCTGTGCTTTTTCATGATCACTTCATTATTCTTGATGTAATTCCAGTATGGAAATTAATCCAATTTATCGCCATTGTGATATCTAAGATGGAAATAATGTTTGTGGGTACAACAGTACAAGTCAACTTCTTGTTCTGTTATGTTTTGAACTTGTGCGTGCGTGTGTGTATATTAAATATATATGTGCATTTAAGCTTTATTGTATACAAACACCATATGGTATTTACATGTATATGCCATATGGTACTCATCTATCATCTGTCAATATATGATCATAAAGATATAGCAGTTTAGAAACTTTGTTAGCCTAGTGTAAATATTACGTCTTGCCAACTTTACTCGAGTCCCAAATGCTATGTTGCAAAGTCATGGGTACATTGGTATATCCACAAAGAATTAAGGATATGGGTTTTGATTATGTAGATGTGTATTTTCATGAAAAATGGTTATTTTCTTGATTCGGCATTAAATATATAAGTTTTATCATGCTTCTTTACTTTTACGGTTTTGCCCAACTTGTTTATATACATCCAAATCATGTTGCCTCAGTTTTTTTTCTCTTGTAATCATGAAACTTATATTCATTTTTTGTTCTATTTTGCAATTTTTGGTATGTGACTTTTTGTTTCTATCCTTTTTTAAATAAGTACTGAAATTGCCCCTTGCATATCCCAATGAATTAGTGGTCAATAGTTCAAGGATGCAGTCAGCTCTGTATGGTGTTTATTTTTCTTTCTAATATACGGGTCAAAGTCTACTGATATTATAATCCTCTTGAGAGACTAGCTTTATGTTTCCATTTATACATTTTGGCATTAGTTTCAAAATTTTAATCTAATAAAAGTATTGGGATTGTCCATTTAAGCAGTATTTTATCGCACCATCTGGCCATCGATTGCGGTCAAAGAACGAAGTGTTGAATTTTCTCGAAACCGGGAGCAAGCGAAAGAAGCCACCGACTCAAAGTTCTGATGACACTGTAAGCTAATAAAACCTTATTTTCTATGGAAAATTGCACATAAAAGAAACGTACTTTTAGTCAATTTCTACTTTAGGGAATGCACTTTTAAATCACATTTAAGGTCCTATGTTATGAGTTTATAATCAAACAAGGGCCCTGCGAGCCAGCTAGCCGATAAGGGTTATAGTGGTAAATGAGTCCTGGGATGCTGGGCCCTTTTTGTTGCGATTGATTTCTTATAAATTGTTCTAAAAGTTTAAAATCTCATATATATAACCTTTCAACACTCTAAAAATGTCATATTTACTCTTTCTATAGCTGTGTTTAATTGAATAAATAGATAGGAAAATAAGTAAACAACATTATTACTGTGAATCAGTTCAACACATAATGTTCTCTTTCATGTAGTCATTGTGAAATTTAGAAGGATAGTAGGTGACACCTTTTATGTGCAAGTTAGTTATTTTTATATACATTGATGTTAATTTTTAGACCTCGGAGGGTTCTGCGCCTCGAAGTAAAAAGAAGACTAGTGCGAGGAAAAAAGTTCACGCCGCTTTCACATTTGATTTCAAAAATCCACCAGAAAAAGTTAGTTGGTGCCTGAGCTATGCAAGTGAGGATGTTTGGTCTCCTAGCATCGGTGACTTGACTCTACCTCTCGCCACTAAGCAAGAATGGGCTGCTGTATTCAATCATGTATGCCAAAATTAAACCATCCAATGTCTTGCTAGTTACTATCATTAGACTTGGTGAAACCATACATACAAATGTTTGAATTCATCTTTTTCTTTTTCTGTTGTTCTTTCCATGGATAACAAAGTAGTAAGAAGTAAGTTGTTAAGCACATCCAACATTTTTGTTTTGCCGTATTATAAACGAGCCGAAGCGAGTTGCCTAGGTTTATAAACAATCCGAGCTGAGTTGGCTCAGTTTGTATACTAGTTTCATTCAAGCGAGTTTCTTTCAGCTTTTTTCAAGTCAGCTTCTAACCACGACCTATTTGAGATTAAATTTATAACAAAAATGCAATCTTCGTGTATTAAGATCCACGCCTTATTGCCCAAGTGTGGGCTAAAACCTAATTCTACAATTGATCGCCACATGTAATTATAAAAAGATAACAATCAAATAAATATATGTCTCAAAGTACATAATTTATAGCAAATCTAATTTTTAAACAGAAGATAATTGATATTCAAAATCAAATGGTACCTCAGTTTTAAAGAGTTGGTTAAAGTAAAAAAAAAATCATAATGCAGTGCCATGCCTCTCATGTGAAACTGACAAAATAATATAGGAAAAACATAATGCAGAAAATATTAATTAATGCATTAGATACGTGATTACAGAAACAACATTATTACACTGATACAGACTAAAATACACTTTGACTGACTTTCAACATGTCTGACCCGATTGAGATTAAACTTTTAAGTTAACCCAAGTTGACCAATACAAAAGTAAACGAGTCAAAAATAAGTGGTGCACAAAACTTAAAATGGCAAAAACTTGTAGGACTCTTAGGAATGAAAAAAAGCATCAAATACCAAAAAGGTTTCGGCATCAGATTCTGATAAACCTTATGACTATTATCATGAACAACAATAATAAAAAAAAAACAGGTTTGTAACATAAGTACACATCCTAACAATAAACTGCAGCCCTCCAAGATTCGCTTTCACCGGATCAGCAACTCAACTAACTTCGTTAACAATTTCTACCTGAAAGAAGAACAAACACAAACTGAATAAAGCAAACTCCCAACTCAAATTGATACTCTTAACATAATTAAGAACAAAATTATTAAAGGGAGATGATATTTAAAATTGTCTGTTTGAAAATATAAAGATAAATAAATAAGTTATTTGATTTAAAATTATTAAAGGGAGAGATAGAGACAGACCTTCATTGTATGTCGATATTGGGGATATAGGAGATGAGGGGCCCGTAACAGCCTTCTTCACTGCATCTTTCTTTCAGATTTGGGCAATTCTATTAAACGTTACCAATATTACCGTAGGGAGGTTCGGTTTGATCTCGAGGGGTGGAAGGAGGAGATCTACAAAAGCACAAGGGTTAACGAGAAATATTAGAATATTTGAATTAAAGTCTATTTTGATTAGATAAAGATTAGTAGTAGTTTGAATTGTTTTCAAATTAGGATTACTTGTAGGTTAAGTTTTCATTTAGTATTTAAACTAGTCTCTTCGTTTGTAATTGGCAATTTACTTAATTGAAAGTTTTGTTTTCCAAGTAACTCTTTCGTAGAACATTACCCACTGTGATGTTTTGGATATAGTGCAGAACCAAGAAGTAATTCATTGAAACCACTTTGTCATTCTACAAGTGGTATCAGAGCCGACCTAGAGACGAAGCAAGAAACGATCGAAGAAGTAAAGAAGCCGATCCAGGAGGTGCTGCTCTAGACATCCGACTCAGTTAAGAGAATCAAACAAAGTGAAGATGGCCGAGTTCCAGGTGATAGGAGGAGTCAAGAAATTAAGTCAAAGTAACTATAAAACATGGACAACATGTATCAAGTCTTACCTTCAAGGTCAAGACTTATGGAATGTTGTAAATGGCAACGAAACAAGAATCCCTACAAACGACCTTAATGGAGCCATAGGGAAGTGGCAAATAAAGGCCGGTCGTGCCATGTTTATCATGAAAACCACCGTGGAGGAAGAGATCCTTGATCATATACAAGATCTTGAGTACCCAAAACAAGCATGGGACACCCTCGAATCACTTTTCTCAAAGAAAGATGACGCACGGCTGCAGTTACTCGAGGGAGAGTTAATGACGACTTCTCAGGGAGATTTCTTGATCCCCCAATACTTTCGGAAGGTAAAGAATCTCTGCCGAGAGATAGGAGATCTTGACCCCCAGTCAAGAATCAACGAAACCCGATTAAAACGAATTCTAATTCATGGACTCAAACCTGAATTTAGAAGCTTCGTTACTGCAATCCAAGGCTGGGCTACCCAGCCCAATCTTACAGAATTCGAGAACCTCTTAGCGGGTCAAGAAGCCCTGGCGAAACAAACAGCCGGAGGCCCGACTAAACCGGAAGAAGATAAGGCCTTGTATGTAGAACGAAGCAAAGGCAGGGGCAAACCTTGGCAACCACGAAACAAAGGCCAAGACAGAAAGAAGTTTGATGGAAAAGGGAAAGCAGTCCAGAACCAACCCGAAGATGAAGCCGGTAAGAAAGGGAAGGCACAAAATAGCAAAAGGTTTCCCTTTAAGTGCTACAACTGTGGATACCGAGGTCACATGGCGAAGGACTGTAAACAACCAAGGGAAGAAGGTAATGTAGCAACAAAAGAAGAGGAACCATGGGACATGGAGGCCATGATAGCACAGGTAGAGGCCGTAGCACTGACTGCTACAGCCGAGCCAAAGAATAACAATCTAGGGGACTAGATAATAGACTCCGGGTGTTCAAACCATATGACGGGAGAGAAGGAACGGCTAAGCAAGATAAAGAA
This sequence comes from Smallanthus sonchifolius, assembly GCA_023525975.1. Lineage (NCBI taxonomy): Eukaryota > Viridiplantae > Streptophyta > Magnoliopsida > Asterales > Asteraceae > Smallanthus > Smallanthus sonchifolius. Next base: position 4,116,585 of record CM042042.1, read on the forward strand.
GTACTGTGGCAATCATGTAGTTGTAATCGCAGACAACTCCCGCCACCAGATCGCAAATGTAGGGGAGATTCACTTCCCGGCAGAACGAGGTCAAAAGGAGTTTGTTATGGACGAAGTATTCCACGTCCCAGGTATGAAGAAGAACTTATTTTCTGTCCCACAAGTTACCTCAACAGGAAAGTACGTTCTATTTGGTCCAACGGATGTGAAGATATTTGAAAAATTTGAAACCCGGTCCGTACCTATACTACAAGGAAAAAGAAGTGATACGGTTTATGTGTTATCGGCTGAATCAGCTTACGTAAACAAAACCAAACAAAACGAGACAGCCGATCTATGGCATGCTCGTTTGAGCCATGTAGGGTACGATCGGATGGAGATAATAGTAAAGAAGAACCTCATACGAGGGATACCGAACTTCGAGATAAGCAAAGAGGTGGTCTGTGCCGGCTGCCAATATGGCAAAGCACATCAACTTCCTTATGAAGACTCGGAACACAAAACAAAGGAACCACTCGAGATCGTGCATTCAGATGTGCTTGGCCCAATTAAGCAAGAGTCAAACAGTGGAAAAAGATACATGGTATCCTTCATTGATGACCACACCAGGTATGTATGGCTTGACTTCATGCAAGAAAAGTCTGAAGTATTTAAGAAGTTTAAGCTATTCAAAGCAGAGGCAGAACGACAAACCGGAAAGCAAATCAAGTGCCTTCGATCGGATAACGGCGGAGAGTACTTATCAAAAGAATTTGATGGGTACCTACGAGAGAACAAAGTTGGAAGGCAACTTACATGTTCTAACACACCGCAACAGAATGGTGTCAGAAAGAAAGAATCGGCACTTAGGAGAAACATGCAGGAGTATTATACACGACAAAAACGTTCCAGGCCGCTTCTGGGCTGAAGGAATGAGGACGGCATGTTATGTGATAAACAGGTTACCAGCCCAAAATCAAGGCTTCAAGTCTCCTTTTGAAAAGTTGTTCGATGTAAAACCCAACGTCAGCCATCTAAGGGTTTTTGGGTGTGTATGTTACGTATTCATTCCAAATCACCTACGTCATAAGATGGAGAAGAAGGCAATCCGCTGCATATTCGTTGGGTATGATGAGCAACGAAAAGGTTGGAGATGTTGCGACCCGACTACAAATAAATGTTACGTGTCAAGAAACGTAGTGTTTGATGAGAACTCATCGTGGTGGTCAACAAATAAAGAAAGCTTACCTGATACCGAAGAGCTAAAGGAGAAACTTGAAACTGTCACTCTAAGTCTAAGTCAAGATGATGAAGTCGACACAGTGGAGGTAAACAATGAGGCCGAAGAGCAACCAAGAAGCCCAGCCCGAGAACACCCAAGGCAGGAACCATGGAGAACTGGGTCACGAAACCAAACAGCAGAATCGGGTAGCACGTCCCAAGAGCCCAGACGGTCAGAACGGGTCAGGAAACCAAACCCAAAGTATGTAGTGAATGTTGCAACCTTAGAATCAGCTGAAGAAGAACCAGAGGTGTACGAGCAAGCCAAAGACAAGTCCGAATGGGTCAAAGCAATGAAAGAAGAGATTGATGCTATGACAAGAAACGAAACTTGGACTCTCGTACCAAAACCAGCTGAGGTAAAACCCGTGACCTGCAAATGGGTATACAAGATAAAACGTAAAGCGGATGGGTCATTGGATAGGTTTAAAGCCCGTCTCGTGGCTCGGGGTTTCTCACAGCAGTATGGAGTTGACTACGAGGACACATTCAGTCCCGTAGCCAAGCTAGCAACCATCCGAGTCGTCATTGCAGTGGCGGTAAGTAAAATCTGGATCATGCACCAGATGGATGTAAGTAATGCGTTTCTGTACGGTGATCTTGATCACACCATACACATGGAACAACCAAAAGGGTTTGAGAACAAAGAGCATCCAGATTATGTGTGTAAGTTACGAAAGGCAATCTATGGCCTAAAACAATCCCCAAGAGCATGGTTCGGGAAAATGGGTGAATTCTTACAACATAATGATTTCATGATGTCAAAGGCCGACGCAAGCCTGTTCATTAAAGAAACCAGAAACAAAATTGTTATAGTCTTGATCTATGTGGATGACCTTATAATCACCGGAGATGACAAAGAAGGAATAGAGCAACTTAAAGAAAATCTGTGCATTAGGTTCTATATGAAGGATCTTGGTGTGTTAAGTCACTTTCTAGGACTTGAACTGAAATATGAAGCTGAAACAGTGGTACTGCACCAGCAAAAGTACTGCCTTAACCTACTACACAGGTTTGGAATGGTGGACTGTAAGCCAGCGTTAACTCCGAATGAGACTACGGTTAAGCTTTGTGCCGATAGAGGAAGAGAATTAGAGGACCCTACTATGTATCGGAAGATTATAGGTAGTCTTATCTACCTCACGTTAACACGACCCGATATCTCATTCATGGTTGGAGTCCTTAGCCGATACATGCAGTGCCCTCGTAAACCTCATCTAGATGCTGTTCGGAGATTGCTAAGGTATGTGAAAGCAACTCTCGAATACGGCATTATGTTCAACTGTGGAAAGAAACTTGAACTAGTGGGATATTGTGATGCCGACTATGCGGGGGATCTAGATACACGAAGGTCTACAACAGGGTACGTGTTCATGTTGGGGCAAGGGCCGGTAGTGTGGTGCAGCAAGAGACAAGCCACGGTTTCGTTATCTACAACCGAGGCCGAGTACAAGTCAGCTGCAATGGCGGCGCAAGAAGTTACATGGTTACGACTGTTACTTAAAGAGTTGAAGCAAGAAGTTGAAGAAAAGGTGACTATCCATTGTGACAACTTATCGTCCATTCATCTAGCCGAGAATCCGATGTTTCATGCAAGGTCGAAACACATCGAAGTTCATTATCATTTCATTAGAGAGAAGGTGCTAAATGGAGAGATAGATCTAAAGTACATTGATACTAATCGGCAAGTTGCGGATATGTTTACCAAGAGTTTGACAAATGCAAAGTTAGTGGGTTTCTGCAAAGATATAAACATGAAGATGGTTAATATTGAGAGGGAGTATTAAACGTTACCAATATTACCGTAGGGAGGTTCGGTTTGATCTCGAGGGGTGGAAGGAGGAGATCTACAAAAGCACAAGGGTTAACGAGAAATATTAGAATATTTGAATTAAAGTCTATTTTGATTAGATAAAGATTAGTAGTAGTTTGAATTGTTTTCAAATTAGGATTACTTGTAGGTTAAGTTTTCATTTAGTATTTAAACTAGTCTCTTCGTTTGTAATTGGCAATTTACTTAATTGAAAGTTTTGTTTTCCAAGTAACTCTTTCGTAGAACATTACCCACTGTGATGTTTTGGATATAGTGCAGAACCAAGAAGTAATTCATTGAAACCACTTTGTCATTCTACAAATTCCCCCAGATTGTTAAACTCAAAAGTGATGGAATCAACATTTCTGGTAGGTGCATCATGTTTGGGCAATTGATAAAAACGAGATGTTGGAGGGAGGTGAGGTGTTGGAGTCCCATTGAAACTGATTCCAATTTCTCAAAGTCATTTATTAGAAGAGAAGTAAGAGATGAAGGAAGAAGATGAGAAAATTGACTACAACTGCTCACTCCATCTTCACCACCGTATAACCCTAGCAGAACAAGTGATGTTGGGAAATTCTGTGGGCCCCATTCTGAAATTGGCTTCTTCAACTTTCCTATTCTCAAGGATTGCAATTTGGGAGGCCAACCCCCACAAAAATCCAATCTGGGACACTTCACTATTTCAAGATGCTTTAACGATGTTAAATTGGGCAACTCGTTTTCAGGAATCGACTCCAGACTTTCACAATTACTTATATACAAACGAGTGAGGTGAACCAAGTAATTGAGTTCAATGATTGATTTCAGATTTCGCCAATCACGTATGATTAAATCTTCAAGCGTTGGCATGATGATGCTGTTCGTCTTTTGTCCTCCCCACTCATTTTCCAATAGTTTATTACAACCCGAGATGGTAAGTGACTTGAGCTTCTGTCCTCGTGTTGGTAAGTTGATAGCAGTAATTGAACAACAACACCGGACATACAACTCCTCAATGCTATTTGGACATCTACAACGCTCCATTTTGTTACAATTAGATACATGCAACACCCTAAGAGATGTTAGAAAGTTGCTCCGGCTATTATCCTCCTCCTCTTTCTCTCCTAAACTCAACAAATTATCACAATTCTCTACTACTAATTTCCTTAACTTCACAAGGACCTTACTCGCAACTATTTCTGATTCCCACATGTATCTTATTTCATTACAGTCTCTGATTCTTAATTCTTCAACCGCAACAAGATACTCCGTAACACCTCTCCACACCACATCATTAAGCCCTGAAATATGACTTATATCCAACTTGGTGATTGTTGAAGCTACTTCAACCACCCTTCTCAACACACAACTATCACAACCATCTATTTCCAGAATATTTAGTGAAGGTAGTGCTTCAAGTGATACTTCAACCAAATTAGGACAATTTTTTATAATGAGCTTATGAAGGCATGGAAACGACACTACCCCACAATTGGTTGACCATTTCTCCCACCCTTGCATATTTTTAAAACATAGAATTTCAAGTGAAGGGAATGTACCACCTACCCCAAGTAATTCCAAACCCACAACTTTAACCCCATACATGCATTCAATAAGCAACTCCTTGAGCGACCGTAGTTGCCCAAGTGGCGGTAGAGATGTACAATTTGTACAACCACGTATTGACACATGCTTTAAATGAAGAAAACAATTATCACCAACCCAGTTTGGAAACTCTAATCCTCCGTATGACACAATCTCAAGTTGTTTTAAACATTCATTAGGAGGCTTCAACTCATTCAGTACCTCCTTTTCAAGCATTTCATTTCGTGAACTATCTAACACATCACTCCATACAAGCTCTAACTCGCTAAGCCTCTTTTGTGAAATGTTCGCTTCCCGTGCATGTATTGCATTTTGCACTTTGTCCAAACCGACAATGGAAATCTTCCCACACAGATTCTTAAAGTCTTTAAGTCTGTTTATTTCAGTTCCACCTTCAACTCCGATATAGACCTTGGAGAGAGTTTGTAAGCTTTTTAACTCACCAATCCCTAATGGCATCTTTTTCAAAAGTGGAGTATCCCTAACGTCAAAACGCCGTAGGTTTATTAGCTTTAAAAAGCTGTTGGGCAACTTATCTAAAAGATAACAACCGAATAGGATCAATGTTTGTAAATTATTGAGATTGCAAATACTTTCGGGTAGATGTTTGATTCGAGTTCGAGATAGGTTAAGATACCTCAAGTGCTTCAAAGTACCAATGGACTCAGGCACCTCACTTAGATTAAAGCCCCTTAAAGATAGAACCCTTAACAATGGTAACTCAAAAAGTAAGTCAACCAGAATTTTATTTGAAAAACAGAAACTACGCCTGCTTTCTACTTCCCCAACAGACGTCGCCAAAAATGTTCTCAAACTTTTGGCTCTTTTAATTGGCTCGAACTTCTTGTAAGCTACAAAGCTCTCACGGACAAATGACATATGCCGGTACTTTTCCGGCGCTTCCTTCTTGATATCCTTCTCCAACCTTATAAAGAACTCGCTAGCAACAAATGTAGCCAAGTCATTCATCATGTCATGCATCACAAACAATGATTCGCTATTAGGTGCATGTTGAAAAAATGACCTTGACAACAACTCATCAAAGTATTCATAACCCAAGCATTCTTCTAGTGAATCGCTTGGAGTTGACTTGTGCAAAAACCCTTCCGCCATCCATAATTGAACTAGTTCTTCCTTGTCAAGCAACCAGTCCCTAGGGAATAAGGAACAATACGCAAACAACTGTTTCAAAGGTGCAGAAAGATCATGGTAGCTTAGTATAAGGGCGGGGACGATTTCACCTTCAACCCGTAATCTCCATACCTGACTGTCTAATACTTCTTTCCAATACTCTTCTTCATTTTTTTTTGTACTTAACAATCTCCCAAGTGCTTTCAAAGCCAAAGGTAAACCATCACACTTTTTCACAATACCTTCACCATGTGGTTTGAGTAACAAATGTGAATCGAAGTTATTTACACCCAATGCATGTAACGCAAGTAAAGACAAAGCAACATCATGTGATAGGCTTCCCATCTGGTTTAGATTACTATAACCCAATTTTTTGAGCAACTTATCCTTCTGTGTTGTCATGATGATTTTACTTCCTGGAGCACATGCATGAAACGGGCCGACCAACGTTTCCCAGTCCTCACAACTTTCACTCCATACATCATCTAGCACCAATAGAAATTTTTTCTCCTTTAGGTGATCTCTAAGAGCTACTTGAAGCAGATTTAAATCTGCAAAATCCTTGTTTCCCCCTGTCACAGATTGAAAGATAACTTTGCTTATGCCAAAGCTATCAAAATCATCCGAAACACAAACCCATGCCTTGAGTTCGAAGTGATCTTTGACTCTCTTTTCATCATACAAAAGTCTAGCTAGAGTAGTTTTACCAACCCCGCCCATACCAACGATGGGAACGATGTTAAAGTTTTGACTGCCTCCTTCAACCCGCAATAACTCTTGGACCAATGCCTCCTTCTCCGCTTCTCGTCCAACAATACTCGATGCATGGACCATAGAGGTTTGATATCTTCTATTATTGTTATTATTTTTTGACTTATTTTCCTCTTTGACAATTAAACCAAGAGCTTTTTTCTCATCTATTAGATCTTGTAACTTGGTTGTAATATCATTTATCTTGTCCTTCATCATCCTAGTCCATGGTGAATACTTTGAGAAAGTACTTGAGAAGAACTTTCTTACCTTGCTGGTGTGGGTTTCTGGTTCGTCGTTCAACTCACGATGCGTAGCTTCTGTTGCTATTTCATCGAGTACGTCATCTATGTCGTAAGCCAGATGTTGAAGACCATTCAGCCACCGTTTCACAGATTGATCGGTTATCTCCTTGTGAGAAGCATCAGTGAGCACGTTTCGGATCTGGAGTAATGAGCGCTCCAATTTCTTAATATCCGAATTGATTTCAACGTATGGAGCAAGTGTTTCCAAAGCTGCAGAGGCCAGCTTCTCAAAGATGACAGAGAGGAAAGAAGAAACCACGATTTCAGCCATTGATTGATTATGGTGAGATGAGATTGGAAGATGAATTGGGTGAATTTGTGAAGCGCTCGTTTCAGTCGTTTGATTGTTATGGTCAGCGTCGACTAATGCAAATCAGCGTCGACCAAAAAGAAAAAGGGAGGAGTAGATAGGGCTTATCTTTCATAGGCGAAAATTACGAAAATGGACATTTGATCAAGAATATTATCAAAAATGGACATTCATATTTAGCCTACTATTTCATGGATATTAGTCATGACACCCGGCCAAAGACGGCTAAGCTAGCCGGCTAAAATTTCTGTGCTAAAATTTCATTTGTCAGAGTACGAACCAATAATATGGCGACACGTGGCAGGCTTAGCCGTCTATAGCCGTCTAAATAAACATTTTTAGCTAAAAAAATGTGAACTATTTATAAAAAAGCGTTTTTAAAATAGTTAAAAAACATTTTATGAAAAAGCTAAAAAAATCTTTTTATAAAAAAACTAAAAAAACCTTTTCAAAAACGTTTTTTATGATAAAAATTAAAACTTTTTTTTAGAAAAAGTAGAAAAAAAAGTTTTTAAAAATGTTCAAAAATACCTTTTTACGGGAAAACTAAAAAAATGATTTTAAAAAGTAAAAAAAAAACGTTTTTAAAAAAGTAGAAAAAAAGTTTTTTTATAAAAAAGTCTAAATTTTTTTTATTGAACTGAAAAGGTTAAACTAGTTCACTTAAAAATAAAATGACTAAAATTTCTATACTTAACAGAAAAAGTTACACAGAGTTAGTGTTATGGACTGAAATGGTTATAAAATTACAATCTTAGAGGCTGAAATGTTAAAAGATTCCTTTTTAGACTGAAAGGGTTAAACAGGACAAACCACATGGGCCAAAAGCGAACATTTTCTTTTACATTTTTAAATAATATAATAAAAGTAACGTTGGTTATTTAGAGAATATGTCATTTTTTCTATTAAACTTAGTATGATGTTTAGCGTTAATTTTTAACTGCAACCACCTCATTTAAAGTTAAAACAATAATATTAAGATCTATAGATTTTTAATTTATATTCACAAAAAATACATTAAAATTTTAGTATTTATGTAATCAACAATTATATTTTCTTTTCGAGAAAAGAATAAAAAGAAAATAAGAACAAGTCATATGAATCAGGCATATTGCCGGTCTTTTCTACACTTTCTGCGTCAAATTTGGAACTTAATCGTCCACCTACTCAGTTTTCAGCCTAGTTTCTTGGCTCGGCAGTTTTACATCATCTTATATAATGAAACCCAGATGCTTAGCTTTTATATTCATGTAACAAATCATATATAAATTAAAAAGTATGAACTTTTTAAACAAAAAGAAAGGAAATTATCAAAATAATACAATGAGATCACCTAATGAAGGGCCCACTAGTAGGTAAAATGCAGTTAGTGCCTTAGTGGTCACCTAATGAGATCCCCACCCAAGTGGTGAGGGTTCGAGTCCCACAAGTGGGCAAATAGGTAGACTTTAGGGGTGTGTGTTTGCCGTTAAAAAAAAGACCTAATGAGATCACCGTCTAAAATGATTCAATGATGCTTCCGAAGATAGTCTCTTGATCTTATGTCAGCCTAAAGTCAAATGAGCGTAAAATATATGATAAAATGGATCAACTGCTAACATCTAGCTTGTAATATGAAACTAAAGTCAATATATGGTTAATGTTATGATTCAAGAATATGGTTATTTACCTGCCTAATGGGCTCTGGCACACGGTATTTGCATGTTCTTTTAACAACTTCAACAGCAGAAGCAAGAGATACACGGTGGCCAACTGAAACAAATATTGGTTTAAATGATCCTTTACTTGAATGTATTGCCTGCACAACAAAATCAAAAATAATAAATAAACTTCCATTTCTTATTGTAACTTGTGAATATCACACAAAGCTCTTCATTGATATCTGAGAAAATATATATTGCTTGCATCACAAAGGAAATGACAAACATCAATTATAGATGATATCTTACTTACTGCTCCTAAATTCTTCCCTGAGTCCCCAACTAAAGAGATGCAGTCTACATTGAAGTTCTCTTCAGCTTCTAGAAGCTCCCTTACTCTGGAGTTAGTAAGACCATCCACATGATGCAACTGAAAAGATAAAATAATCACTTATAGTTTCATGATTATTTCATTCAGAGTAGTAGAGTACCTTAAAAGAAATTACAAATTCTACAAAGGAAAATGACAAACAGAGTATAAAAATTTAAAGATTACAAGAAAAGCTAGAATGCCAAATCCTACATGTAAAAACTTCAACAAATGCAGCTTACTCGATAGCAACATGTTGTAAAAAATAGTTATTCATTGTGTCCCATAATAGAACAAATGATATGAAGATTGCAACCGAGCTAAATTAGGTACTGAATTCCTATGTGTTGTTCGTCATTCATGTTAGTAACTTTCACCTATATGAAAAGATAAGAACCTTACAAGGTTCAAACTGCACATAAATGTATGATGCTAGAATGTAGATTTCAATAAAAAGATGCAACCTCACTTTAGACCAATGTACGCGCTTTCTTTCATGCCAACATTGTTTCATGTTTCTAAAGTTTAACCTATCACGTTCTTAAGTTATTTAGATGTCACCATTGTCACTGAGATCAAATATATTCATGAAACTCTTTGACATTTTCCAAATAAAAACTAGCGTGTATCATGATTCTATAAAAAGGTCAAAAATCCTACACTGCTTGAAATAATTTTAAAAAATAAGACAATTTTAATTTTAAGATTGTAGCTCTTAATTACCAGGAAAAAGATGAAGTGTCAAACAAAATTTTGGAGAGCAGTTTTATCTAAACCCATCAAAATCACCTTAATTACCAAGAGCCCTTGATCCCTGAACTATCAAAAAAAGTAACTGAATCCAAAAGCCATCTATAAAGATACACCAAGTGACCAAACATGGTCCAGAATTTAGGCTCCAAAAATAGCTTTAACAGAAACACATACCCCGAGGATGAAGTATTCCATTTCCATCGATCATCAACAACTGAGTATAACAGAAAGAAAAAAAGATATCATGGTTTATAAATATTAGATTTAAGTAAGAAGTGGGCTCAAAGAGTAAACTTGATAATGAGATTCAGATTATGTGTACACATCTCTAGTAAACTTTTGGCAGCTGCATAGCTTATCATTAAGTCACATGTTGCATATAAGAAAAAAAAAACTATGATCAAAGACAACCAGTACCTGAGGGTAGAAAGGATGAGAACAATCCTGCATTTTCTTCAAAAGTTCTAGAAATATAGGAGCCTGGTTACGGTAAACAATGCAAGTTATTAGACTAACTTCACTTGCAGCTATAAGTACTCTGTTTGACTCATGACGACCTCATGTCAAGGAATTATGACAGTCACAGGGAAGGAATGCAATTCGACTTTCCTCGCATACCACTTAAGAATTAAAAAAGATAACGGAACCAAATTCCCTCAAAACAGAAGAGTTTTTTCTTTAATAGTAGTAGTAGCAGTGATTGAAGAACAAGAGTACAACTTGTCTAATGGGAATTATATGAGTTGGTTGATTTGTGTAGACATTTGCAGTTTTAGTGGTGATCATGTAAAAAGATGGAAGTACCGTTACTTAACCAGACAGAAAGCTATAAAATCCCTCATTATGTATAACTTTTACATGAAATACAATGGGCTTATGCATACATTTTAGGCTTACTGAAGCAATCATTCATATTAGGTTACTCATTTTCTGTTGAGACCAAATTACTAACTATTGACCTAAAAACAACATAAAGATATAACCTCAAATTACAGTAAAATTAATGGTGAATTTGAAATCGAAATTGAAATAAAATGAAAAGCATACCTCTCTGAAGGCGAGAAATCCAGGAACATCGATCTTAACAATTGACGAATCCTCATAAACGACATCGAGAGTTTTGAAATCCAAAACAACGAGAGTTCCGCAAGCTACAGAGGGATTATCTTTTGAGAAGCTTATATCAACGCCACCTATATACTTCAACAATTCTACTCCACTACTCTCTTCTTCTTCTGCTTCCCCCAATTTCCACGTGTAATCATCTACAGTCACTAGTTTCTTCTTCAACGAATCCTGTGCCCTAATAGGATCCAGTTGAATATGTAAGATCCAATAGGAATGAATGAGATGATGAAATTGAAGGATGCTTACTCAAGCCAATTGTTATGAAGGTGATCGGAGAAATTAGACCTCGACGATGACGTAGAAGGCGCCGATTCAACCTCAGATGTTCTCTCCATGCATTTAAGAAGTTGCAATGTTAAGACAAAAATAGTAGGTTTTAGAGTCTAGGTCGTAACGGATGCTTGATGCTTGTCAGATGACTGTTAGGAGCATGTTTTAGTGAAGTAAAAAGCTGGAGAACTATTTGTGACAAAGGGCTTTTTTATGGAAACGATTAACATCATTCTCAGCCCGTTCTTTATATTCCGTATCCTTATTCTTATAATTACACTAAAAATATTATTTTTTCTATCTTTTATCTCTACTTTTCTCTCTCATTATCTTTATCTTTATAAGTATACTAAAAACCATTACTTTTATCTTTATATTTACAAAAACCTTATATATTTTCTCTCTTCTCCACTCACAACCACTTTAAACCACTCCTTAAAATATACAAAACTCACTCAGATAATTATACCAAACGGGTTGTTAATGCTCTAAGTTTGCTTCGTTGACCTTGAGACACTGTATAAATAAAACACTTAATTACACGGATGATCCTTGTGGTGTTGCACAAATTAAAAGTATGGTCTTCAAGTTGAAAAAACTACATTGAGAGTCTACAAGTTTGTTAAAACATAACACTAGTGTTTCGTTGACGTTGGGCCACAATATAAATAATCATGTTCCCTACGTGGCAATTTCCACACTCAATTTTCATGCAGGTGTACCTCGTGGCCTAATCAGTAATAATAAATAAAATAAAAGTAGATAAAAATATTACGTGAACTAAAAGACTCTGCTCTGATAATTTTTTCGACTGTTTGTAACTCCAAGAGAAGTTCGTCAAACGAAGCATAAGTAATATTCTTAAGAACAAATTACATGAAAATATAATAAAGTGTACAAATTTTCATCGTATGTAATAAACTTTAAAACTTATAGTTTAATGTTATAAACAGTTTAATTATTGTTATAGCGTTTCATAAAGCTAAATAATTGATGTCGTCTCTTTTATATATTTTTATAAATTAATATAATTTATATGTATACTTTTGATAATGAACCGATAAATAAGCATTATTGTTGTCACCATCATCACCACCACTACGACTAGCATTGTTGTCCTCTCTATTCCTATCGACCGAGCTCATGCTCCATCATATTTGATAGTGTACAACTCACATCCCTTAATTATAATGAATCAACAAACACACTGTATATGTATATATATTGCATTCGTACAATTGTATGTGTGATAAAATGGATAATTCATGAAAACACTAAAATTATAAAATTTTATGACATGGTAAACAAACTTTTTCTATCTTGTTCTCTTTATGAATAATTGATATATAAAATTTATTACAAAATTACTAAAATAAAAAATTAACATTTCATTTTTAAAATAGTATAAACGTTTGAATATTTCAATGTTGCAACTAGGTGAGTGTATCGTAAAAAACAACCGAACCCGAACCATAATCAGTTGGTATGATTTACGGTAAAGTATGATTTCATATATGACCTGACCGATTTGGTATCGGTAAACTCAATCAAACTCTTTTTTTCTTAAGTATAGTTAAACTTAGACTTAAAGCTTAAAATTTAATTTCACTACAAGTTTTATTAGTTTTGGTTTGAGAATAAAACCATATACCTAACCAATACTTATATTTTCATTTTTTTAGTATTTGCAATGTTACAAAAATACAAAGTAAAAGCTGTCAGCCGTCCACCAACAAATGGACAATGGAAACACCACTTCAGTTGGGTCCCCTTCCTTCACTCCATGTTCAGATCACTGCAAATCAGAATTCATTCTGTGTACCAAAACCAGACGTGTGTCTCAACCCTCTTCAACTAATCATCCTTCTTCACCACCAATTTTCTCACAAATCTCCCCTCAAATTCTTTCCATTTTCTGTAATCAAACCAAACATTTGCCCAACTGCAATCAATGCCATTTGTCTTCTTCATGTGTGCTGTTTCATTGCATTATTGCTAAATAATATTAACTGCCACTTATATTATTCACATACCCACCATTGATTAAACTGAAAAAACTTGGTGGGTATACCAAATTTTGATATTCTTGATATTTTTTTGTCGGTGTCAATGGAAGTCTTCATGATTTTATTGAGTTCACACCAAGAATCTTGATCTAGGGTTTCTGTTAAGTTTCTTGATTTTGAAATTGGTGTGAGTCAGAGTTATGCATATTGAAGTTATTGATAAAAATGACAACTTTGGTCCCTGGGGTGTTGTTAAAGCTGTTAACACCAAGAATCTTGATCTAGGGCTTCTGTTAACTTTCTTGATTTGAAATTGGTGTGAGTCAGAGTGATGCATATTGAAGTTATTGATAAAAATGACAACTTTGGTCTCTGGGGTGTTGTTAAAACTGTTAACACCAAGAATCTTGATCTAGGGTTTCTGTTAAGTTTCTTGATTTGAAATTGGTGTGAGTCATAGTGATGCATATTGAAGTTATTGATAAAAATGACAACTTTGGTCCCTGGGGTGTTGTTAAAGCTGCTTCAACACATGAACACAGATGTGAAAGTTGGTGGTGAGCATAGATCATCTTTATTGCAAGTAGTGAGCATTGTGCCTTCTTTAGCTGGTGGTGAGCTTTTTAAAAACCAAGGGTTTTATATAAAGGTATCAGATTCTTCTCATGCAACATATGTGTCTTTACCTGATGAACAGATTGATCTTATTCTTAGTGATAAGATCCAGTTGGGTCAGTATGTATTTGTGGAGAGGCTGGAGGCAGCCTCTCCTGTACCCATTTTACAAGGGTGTCGGCCCGTTCCTGGCCGGCACCCTTGTGTGGGTACGCCTGAGGATATAGTTGCCACACACTCTTTAAGGTTTCTTAATAGTAAAGGTAGTGGTTCGAGTTCTAAAACATCTGGTTACAAAGGAGTGAGATTAAATCGATTGGATGATAAGAATGGGGCACAAGTTTTGGCGAGGTCTAAATCGCAAATGTCGAAGATGGTAACAGATTCGATTGATACAAAGTGGTTAAAGGCAAAGTCGTTTAATTCGCGTGGATTGTCTTTGTCTCCTATGAGTTGTTATTCGTTGCCGGGTTCGTTTGAGAAGTTTTCGAATGGGGTTAAGCAACAGGCTAGTATTAAAGGATTGGATAAAACAGTTGGTAAATTGAAATTGGGAGGAAAAGTGAGTACTAATTTGAAGAAATCTGGAACGGGAAGCCCGATAAAGAACTTTGTTCAGGGGATTGAATTGGGACAAAAGGCTTTAAGGAAGAGTTGGGAGGGTAATATGGATGTGAGGACTCCAAGATTGGATGTTACCAAGAAATATTTGAAGCCTGAAGCTCAGATAACTTCTGTGAGTTCTTTTTCTTTTTAGCTTATACGTTATAATCAAATTTCAAATGAGCATATTAGTTGTTTTGTAGATACTATTTTTAGATGTGCAATTTGAAACTCATTATTGTGACTTGAATAATCAGAATTAGATGATTAGTTGATTATAACCAAGGATATGAAGGTAAGTTTACACTTTTGTCAGTAAGTATACGTGGCAAAACGGGAGGGTTGGGTAATGGGTTTGATTAGTTAGTTTATTAATATGATTATGAAAACTATACTACCAAAGTTATATATAATCGGTTGTAAAAAAACGATTAGGGCATTGTAAGCATTTGAATACACGTTAGACAACTTTTGACCCGTTCAACCTGTTTGCCTAGATTCATTTTTAGGTACTATTATTTTTTTACCTGTCTGGCCCGTCTGTCCGTACAAATGGGTCGAAATTGTCGAGTTTCTTTCAACGACTTCTTATTTGCTTCTCTAAATATGCTTGTTTCGACCCCAAATAATAAAAACAAGCACTTTTGAGTTTTAGCCAATCAGTCAAACACTAGAAACTGATCATTGCATCTTCAAATCGCAATAATCAGTTTAAACACACATCCAGTGAACACTTACTGATATAAATGTACCATCGCTGTCATGATTCTAAAAATTTGGAAAATATTTGAAGGAATGTTGGGGACAAGTTGCATCCTTTTTACTCTCAAACAAGGAAGTTGGGACATTGAGCTTGAGTTTCTATCACATCAAAATGATGCCCAAGAGTAATAGAAAGCTTGTTTAGTTTTTAATTTTTTCTACTTTTAATGATCATGCAATATTGGTTTGCAGGGCTCATCAATGGTGGGACAGATAACTAAAAAGAATATTTTGTTGTGTTTTGTAGTGTAAACAAAAAGAATGTGTTAGTGTGTTACCGTATCGTATTGTATACTCTTAAAAAGTGTGTTATGTAGCATACCCTGGTTGAAAATCCTTAATATGTTAATAATCGAGCTTTTAGCATCTTACTATGAAGTTTTCTTGTTTTTCCAACTCTAATTTTTTTTTTATCGGTTCTCGATTCTGATCTACCAATGCAAATAAATAATCTTATGATGCAGACTTCAAGAAAATCAACAAGTGAAAGGATGCCATCTAAAGAGGAAACTAAGGTTCAAACACCAGTAAATAAAGTTACTAAAACTGGAGATTCGGTTGATAATTGCCAATCAAGTAAACATAAATCATCGTCTGTGAGGAAATCATCATCAGAGGTTTCTAATAATGGATTACCAAGAAACATGGTTAAGATTTCTGTTAGCAATAAGAGGTTGACTTTGACTGATTGGTCTTCACTCCCATCACCTGTTGCAAAGCTTGGAAAGGTATGTCCTTAATTGATATTAATTATCGGATAACTTATTTTGTCGGTTCATACTAGCTGCAGCAAAGTTGATTATTAAATGATAGTAAAATTACTTATACACCCTTGTAATGTAACATCATAACTTTGAAGTAGTACTTATTGTTATAGCTGAATATCTTGTTCTGCTTAATTAATATAAAGTAATCACTTTCAAAACTTAATTTATAATTATGCAGGAAATCCTGAAGCATAGAGATGCTGCACAAATTGCTTCTATGGAGGCTATGCAAGAGGCTTCAGTTGCTGAAAGCATACTTCAATGCATAAGGTACTTTGTGGCTTAAAAATTAATATTTTTTAAATTTTCAAATCAATATAATTTATAAATATGTAACTCACTGGTCTTGCCTTCAAGAAATTCTTACCTATTTTTTTTTCCATTTTATCCGTTTGACCCGTTTGGTATCAAACATAATCTTGATCGAAATGGGTCGGAATTACCACCTCTACTTTCTTGATTTTATATTTTTATGTCCAATTAACCAATTTATATTTCCTAATTCATGTTTTTACGTGACAGCTTATATTCGGATATCTGTTCTTCTGCAAAAGAAGACAACCCACAGCCTACTGTGGAGCAGTTTTTAGCAATGTACACCAGCTTGAATAATGCACATCAAATTGCTGAATCTTTATCTAAAATCATCATTCGCGGTTCATCATCAGATTGTGAAGAAAACCCATCAGAAGAACAATTAAAAGTCATATCAGACCGACAAAAACAAGCAAATCTTTGGGTTAATGCTGCCATAATTACCAATTTATCATCTTTCTCAGTGTACAGCAAACAACCATCTTCTACCGCCAATAAGCCCACACTAGTACTCGAGGGGCCCACCAAGACCCCGTCGCCAAAACCGCAAGTCAAACCCCGTCAATCAGTCAACACAAAGATTTCCAGCTCAGCAACTCTGAGACCATCAGTTGACCAAAAGTCAACAGCCCCACCTCCAACAAAATGGGAGAAAGGGGCTGGACTTGAAGAGACATTAGAGCTGGCACAAGTATTGCAAACAGAGTCACAAGATTGGTTCTTGGGGTTTGTTGAAAGATTCTTGGATGCTGATGTCAGCACCGCCACGTCATCTGATAATGGTAGGATTGCGTGTATGCTTACTCAGCTCAAGAGTGTAAACGAATGGTTAGATAAGATTGGGACTAACAAAGATGAAGGAGAAAATGGTCATTGCTCCATAGAGACGATTGATCGAATAAAGAAAAAGATTTATGATCATCTTCTTACACATGTAGAATCTGCTGCAGCTGCACTTGGTGGTAGCTCAGAATCATCACAAACTGGAAGCAAAGTTAAAAAGTAAATGAATTTTTGTTTTCTGTGCATACATACAGTTCAACATATTGTTGGGTATAGAATCAAAAATTGAGTGTTCATGTAAATATATAATTAGTGAGAGGTTTTTAAGATGTGAGTTTTCTTTTTATTTTATTTTTTTCAGTTTCTGACATTTTCTATTTATTTTGGGACACAATTATTGAAATTATATATAGAAGATGCGTGAATACATACATATCAATGAAATGACTGCACTCGATTGCTTAATTAAGTTCGTTTGATGTTTAAAATACTTGAGTCGGTATGATCGAGCAGTTTTTGGATCAAAACACCAAGTTAGCCCTGCAGTTGGGTGCAGGAGTAGCGTCATCCGCCCGGGCCAAACCAAAAGCCGGACACCGGCCATACCACGGTGAAACTGGATTACCATTTGATTACGCAAACAATACCAACAATTGGACGTTCCGGAACACATATGGTCCAGACCTATGCTAGGACCGGCGTCAAAAACAAATGGTAAAAGTGACCATTGACACATATCTGAAATCTAACATGGTTTCACTCATTTAATACACTCAGCTACCTAATCTCTAAGACCTCAAGATACTTATTCTCATGACAAAGCTTGGTCATGAGAACAAAACCCCTGACGACGAGGCTAACAGTGTTCTTTCCGTTTCAGCTTTGAGCTGGCTACATTGCTCAAACGTTCAGATCTACCACAAATCCGATTAGCTAAAGTCAATATACAGTGGAGACAGGATTTCTTGTTCTTCAAAGCAAGAAGGTTGTGTAGTAATTATTCTCTTTTTTTTTCTTTTTTGCTTCACTCTTTAAAACAAAAATTTTCTAATATTGTGATTTCAGTTGTGTTGCAGCTCCTCTAGGTTCTCATGACTGAGGTTCATTTGGGTAACAATTACTATTTTACCCTTCTGTTTTTGTCTTGAGTTTATGCATCTATTTTTAATATTCACTACATGTAAGGGTAGGTTTTGTCATCATTTTCAATGAATCAGTTATTGATGATAATGAATTTCTTTTTCAAATATTATAGTCAAAAACAATAAGAACAAGTAATGATTCATTCTTAGCTGTATAAACCCAACACTATGCATAGTTGCTAACACATTCTTCCAAAATGCCACTAGACCTAATTTCTTATGTGCATGACAGGCGAAAAGGGTATTATGGGAATTATCTAGAAATTATCCTTGGCTTGTCGGATCACACCTAATGCTTCCGCATCACTTGCATTGGCTGGAATATTCAATGTGCGGCGTATTTCTTGGCTTGAAGTACGCAGAAAAGGATTGCATAATTTCTCCTTCTTTAAGGTGGTTGGAATCTGATGCACAAAACCAATAGTCAGCGTAAAACGGACATCAAAACTTGATCCAAAAAGAAAAAAAAGATCATCTCAAACATAGAATTAAAATGTGATGCATATAGACAAACAAGGTTCCTTAACCTAAAATCAAGTCAAAAGTTTTATATATCAAAACATCAATAGAGTTGCCAAGCAAATAGAACTCAAAGTCTGGCTATGATGTTCTAGCTATGATGTTATGTTATTTTCATGTATCATACCATTTAAAAAATAAATAAAAAAACAAGAAAAGAGGTTTTATTGAGCCGGGGGTCTCTCAGGGTGCAGCCTCTCTATCTCACGGGGTAGAGGTAAGGTTTGTCCTCATCACCCCCTCCCCAGACCCTACTCGTTGAGTGGGATTCACTGGGATATTTGTTTGTTTATATGGTTAAGGAATACTTGTTTGTTTCACGAGACAAGTAAAACAACATTCTTTGCTGCAAATATTACCACATTTAAAGCTCAATATTAGAGGCCGGCAAAATGGGTGGGTTGGTTAAAGGGTCAACACCAGCAAAGTAAGGTTTAACAATACAAAACAGCAGACCGCGGGACAAAAAATTTGATAATCAAGTAGCCTCTCGTTTTAGTTTCATAAAAAAATGGGAAAATGCAGAAACACATGGTCACATCATAACTGAAATTACCGTGGGCAAGTTCTTTTTACGGAGATTGGCTATATTGGCTGCATATGACTGTAGTTCTTCATTCCCAGGTTCAATAGATAGTGCAAACTTTGAATTACTCTGTCAATAACATGCCCACTATTAAACTTACAAGCCTGATTGTAGACCACAAGGTGAGAAAATGTTACACATGACTTAAAAAAAAAGAAACCTTAACTTACCAATGTATATTTCATGCCCACAATATATATTTGTGCCTTCTGGCAACAATAGTAACTTTTCAAGGGACAAATGCATCTGAAACACAAAAGGGAACACTGTTACACACAGCATAATTCACTAGTGAGCAAAAAGTAAACCAAAAGATGCCCCGGTCTTGCTTTAACATTATAATCAAATCACTTGTAAAATGTAATCAAAATATGTCATTCTAGTAATCAATAATGGGGATTTTAATGGTTTTGTTGAATTAGTTCTTAATATGTACCCAAAAAATGAAACCCATTAAAAAAATCTCCAAAATGAGATTTCATAAGGTCTATCTAATATCTATATAGCATGTGAAAAAATTTCAACATATGTAAGGAAATATCTAGAACCCTAGTTTCAGTTGGACAAGGAACCATACACCAGAATGAACAGATTTAAAAAGCTAACTGGTTTTAGATGCATAATTTTGATGAGATGAACAAATGTGCTACCATCTAACATGACTGACAGGACACAAGTGATAGATTTTAGTTCTGGTTAGATAGGATTAACATTTTATTTATTCACAAATATAATCATTTTTTAGGTGTAGATATGGGAGTTTATCTGCAAAGATGAGAATAACAGTGATAAATATACAAAAGCTTCCTGAAAGTGAAATCGGTAACCAATCAATTAAAAGCAGAATACATAGTCTAATTACCTGTTCAGGTGTTCCTTCGAATAGTTTGCCACATGACAAGCTGAATAAAGTGTCTCCAGTGAAAATAACCCCAGAGGCTGGAAAATAGAAACTAACATGGCCTGCCAGCACAAAAACAAAGAATTCAAAATTTGTTAAGTCTATTAACCTCTTCATTTTTTATTTTTTTTGGGAACCTCTTTCAATAATCCTATAATCAACCATTTACAAATCTGTTAATACAATTACCAACATACAAATTATGTTTAAATTTCAATACAAAAACATGGATCGACAATCAACAGCACAGATTGATGTACTATGAAATTCTAAAACTTTATGTGTTCAAGAATCCTATACCATAGTAGTAATTTTTATGTCAAGTCCAAATTGGTAGTTTTGTTAACAGGAAAAAAATACTCAAAAGATCACTGAGAACACTACAAAATAGATATATTTCTTTTGTTGGCTAAAATTTCAGTTTGAAGTTGCTTATCTAAATGTATGTAATTAGCAATTAATTGAGTAGCAAATTAATGGAAAACCTTTAGTGTGGCCCGGGGTTGCAATCACATGCACCTCGTGCCCAGCAAACATCCATGTATCACCATCGTTCAAGCTGATATCAATGCCAGGAATTCTCTCCCTGTCTATATTTGATCCAATTACCTGCAAGATTGCAAACACAAAAGATATATGATTTATCAAACTCTCACATAACAAGAAAACTGAAAGTTTGACCTGCTCTTGTCAAACATCTATCCCCATTATGTGTTGTAAAATATGTACGTTGGACCTTAAATTCTTACTTGGACATTTGACTACGGTGTTGCATGCGTATTGGAGACAAGGGTAGTTCAGAAATATTTAATTTGCTGACTTGGATATTTTTATGTTCAATTTGGAATTAATCAGATTCTAATAATGTTAATGTTTTAGACTAGAAAATTTGGAAATATTTGTTCAACTTATCACTATGTGTCTATATAGCTTCACATAGTCTGCTCATAATGCAATTGTATCATCTCCATGTACTCATAATGATAACTATACTAATAATAAGGATAGTAAAATGAACAATTAGTCATCCAACAAGTATGACAATGTTTGATTTTACATGTTGATAAATAGTAATAGCTTACTGATGTTAATTTAAATGTTCAAATTAAAGTGAATCATGTAGCCAAAATGAGTCAGAACTACTTTCATAATGACAACTAGGGTATAAACAAGTAATTTAACTTGAAACAGTCCCTGATAGAATGTATCCATGTAAGTTGCTAACTGAACTTGTTGACAGAAGAATGATCTTCTTGGGATTCAAAATTACAACCATGGGTGAAAAACTGAACCACCTAAGAAAGTATATGTTTAATATCTTTCTTTACTATGACGTACAATAATCAGCGGTTCATTTAGAATTTCTGGGAATTAGTAACGTTACGTGAAAAGTTTATAATCACCCAAACACTACAACTTGCACCAAAAAATCATATATCACTCACCTTTGCCCCGTATCTCGCTTTCAAATCCACATTCCCACCAGTGTGATCATAATGATGGTGAGTATTTAAAATGTAGTTCAGATTTCGATTGTTCCTGTTCAAGGCATCTACTATTGGTAAAGATTCAGAAGGATCAACCACTCCAACAGTGCCTGTATCTAAATCATGCAAAAGATATGCATAATTGTCCTTGAGACATGGTACCTAACATGACCACAATAAAAACTTTAATATGAGTGTACAATTGTTAAAGGCAACAAAAAAAATTGAGAAAATGGTTTAGGAACTGAAAAACTGTATGAAGTCAAAACTTACCAATTCTATTTGCAATGATGAAGACATGTTTGAAACGCTACACAAATGAGAAACACCAAGAGATCGACTGACTCCTCGCACGGTTTTGAATGGAAATGAAAATAACCGCATAAATCCACACATAAGGTTTTTCCTAAGGCAGATTTGCCTTATACCTGGCCATGAGCATGCCAACCTTCTTGCCTGGCATATTAGAAAACAATATAATAAATAAAAAAATAAAAAAACTGCAATACAAAATAAGGTTTGACAAAACACAAATTTGTATATGAATTCATCAATGGTAGCATGTTATTGACTTCAATGAAACTATATTCTGGTATTCCCTCTTTTATAATACACTAGTGGAATGTTACCAAAGGGCTTGTAGCCTAGCGGTATCAAGGTACACGGTAAAGGTGTTCCTCCCCAGGTGGTTGAAGGTTCTAGTCCCACGGTGGACATTGGTGTAGATTTAGGAGTAGGTTTATAGGGTGTGTGAGTTAGCCGATCTACATAAAAATAAAAATAAAAACTAGTTTAATGTTGACCTAACACTTTGACAACTAAAACAAATGGAAAAATGTAAGTTACCTGCTTTTCACAAACATTATCCTAGATAGGCATATTTTTCTAAGTTAGTTGACTTTCCAATTTTGACCAATTCTTCCTGACCTTTCCCTTGCTTTTCTATATGGTCCCTTTTCCTTTTCATTTGTTCTTCCCCTCTTAATTTTTCACACCGATCTTGGGCGATTCGCAAACGATGTTATATCAAATTAGCTCCAGAATAAATCAACAAAAACCCTAAATCCTAAATCCTAATTCCTAAGGCTATAATAGATTAATATAATACAACCATATGAAAAAACTAATATAACCACAAATATGTTCAACATATAATAATGACAGATGCAGAAAAACTAGTGTATCATATGCATTCCTCTTAAATCCCCAAATTCATCCTTCCTAAACATCACTCCTTTAAAAAAAATCCATTAAATTCAAAAATCGTACTCTAATTACGCATGACCTAAAAGTATATTCCACAGTAACTGAATCCGCATATCTCAATGACGATGGCGATGAATTCAATCCAATAGACAATCATATACAATACACAAAGTTGTACATACGACACTGTAAACAAATTGATTGAAAGATGATGAAAAATCTGTATAAATAGGAGAGTGAATCAGGAATCTTCGAATATGCGGTGATGTATGTGCAATTAGAAATGAGGATGAATGAGAAGAGTGAAAATGGAGGAAGGAGAAGAAACCTGAGCAGAAGGGAGAGCAGACATGGCAGATGGTAGGAGTGATCGGCAGAGTAATTGCATTTTTGTGCGACTTTTGCTTTTGTAATGAAGGCAGTGAGTGAGTGCCTCGAAGCGAAGAGAGAGAAACGATGAGCAATAAATGGGTATGGGTTGCAGAGTGTGTTTCCACCACCACGCGCTTTCTTTTCTTTATTTTTATTATCAACTTTTTTATCCTATTTCGATACCATGTGTGATTATTGTTTTTTTTAACGGCTAATTAACATAAAATTCTCTAGTTACTTTATACGGGGTGATTCATTGGCAAAATACTACCGTCAGCTGGTCCAATCCAATCAAATGGAGCCCTTAAACGTCCCAAATTATCTTCAGTTCTGGGGAAAAACCTCCCGCCCGAAAGCATGGTGGTAAAACCTGGACGCCCTCAGGATTGAACCGGAGATCACAAAGATCCAGATCTTCCTTCATTGAGCCACCATGCCCCTTCACAAAGTGATGCTAGTGAGGATAGAACCTGAGTCTTTTTTAGAAAATATAGACTTACTACAACTACACTACATTGGAAGTTGCCATGAATGATTATTGTTGTAATATAAATCTGGTTTTTCACTTGTTTTTTTCTTTTATTTTTACTTTTATATTTATATTCTTTAGTTTAAGAGTTAGACATTAACGCCATATTCATTCTTGAGTTTGTTAAAGAAAAGAAAAAAAAAATAAGAAATGAAATTAAGGAGATAAAAAAAAAGTGAAGAAAAAAAAGGGAATTAAGAAGAGAAAAAAATTAGAAAAAAATATAATTTAATTTCATGTTACGAAGTTAAAAAAAAGATATTATATATTTTATTTGTTTTCTTTCCTTGTTTCTACTTTCTTCTGATTTTCTGATTTTCTGATTTGGAAGAAACGTTTGGGAGGAAAAGTTATTAAAAAATCTTTTATTCTTTTATTTCTACTTCCTTCCATTATTTTCTTTTTACTTCCTTTGATTAAAAAAACTCAGAAACATATTTTTTTCAGTTTTCTTTCACTTCTCTTTTTAAAAAAGACTTGGGAACACGGCGTTAGGCTTCGAGTTCTAAGTGGCAGTGTCAAGTCCTAACATGAACCGAACACGACACGAAAATAATCAGGTTTTGGGGTAGTCATTTTAACCCGTTTTAAAAAACGAGTCGTGTTCGGGTTGACTTGTTTATAAAACGGGTCGGGTTCGGGTTGACCCCTTTAAAAACGGGTTACCCGTTTAGGTTACAAAATAGTTTTTCCCATTCTATACACAACTTATATTTAGTGTTTAACATAAAGAAACTTAATTATACCAAAACTTTTCTTTTTTTTTTCTTTTCATATATAACTATTTTATTACTTTTTGGTTTATTTTAAATAAATTAGATTTTGGATTTAATATTTTATGATCTTGATAAACGGGTTAAACGGGCAGTTTCAGATTGACATGAATTTACATGTATCAGGTTATGCTTGAAAATTTTTAAACGAATAAGAACATGAGTCATGTTCGGGTTGCATAATTCAACCCATCAATCGACAACCCGACATGATTAACACACCTAGTTCTAAGTATATATTTTTGTATACATTGATTTTAGTACATTATTAGCTAAATTACGAGAATCATATGAGCGAATGTGTATAATCCTAAAATGGTGATATCTATATACAAATTCTTATGTGATTTTCGCAATTTTCTACCCACAAATTGTTTAGTTTTGAAAACACACATTATCAACACTACATATTGATCTTCATGCTTTAAATTTATTATATATATTAATCTATTGGATAAAATAAAAATACACGGGTCTCGTGGTCCACAACCCACGTACCCTCCCTTTCTCCTATTATCCGGTTAGTTGGCAATTTTATTTTCTAAATTGTTTAAAAGTTTTTTTTAACATATTTTTTTTACTTTTTTTTTTAATTATGAAGCGTTTATCTTTACACAATATTTTTTTATTTATTTTTGTGCCAACTTTATGTGTTTCTCTTTACGCACTTCACCATGTCAATGTCACCGTCGTATGCGTTTAAAACGTCGTCGAGGGCGTTGATTTTTCTTATACCATAATGTTTGGGACATTTTTCTTATCACTTTTCTATTAAATTACCTTTTTAAATTCTCATATCATAATGTTTGGGACATGATAATATTTTTTTATATGTTTAACTCCATAATTGATCTATCGTAACTTCATACGTTTCTTTTAGTCCTACCATCCCGTCATAACAAGCGAGTACCGTGAAAAATAAGACTGACACCGATTGAAAAACATCAATACCGTTATATAACTTTTTTTTATATATGTTTCAATCTCCACAACCGAGTCGCCGTAACTTCATACATTTCTTTTATGTATTTAACAACGTATCTTTTTTACTTAGCCACGTTAATTACACTCCCTCAATTGTTTAAAGTTAGTCTCCCGTCGCGAAACGTGGAGCAAAATTTCTAGTTTATATAACAAATATATTGTCAATATACAATTACGTGGATTTGTTAGAAACTAAATCAACAAAAAGTTAAATAAATGGTAAAGATTTTCAAAAACGAATAAGTGAAGATAAATAACATTAATTAAAAGGGTTATTTGAAAACAATTTTTTGGTTGTAAAGGCTATTGGTAAACGGAGTTTAGTCTTTCATGAAGACAATGAAAAACTTTATGAAAAAAGATGATAAATAAAGCTAAAACGAAAATTCAATAACATATTCAAATATTATGAAAAAAGATGATAAATAAAGCTAAAACGAAGATTCAATAACATATTCAAATAATTATACACTGAAATTCAAGGTAATTAATTAATTTAACCGAGACTCCGTAATTTCATATGTTTATTTTATATATTTAACCACGTTTTTTTGTGATTAGCCATGTTAAGGTCACCGTCTCAACCGTTTAAGATCTGCATCCCTTCGCGAAGCGCGGGACAACATGTTTAGTTAATTAATTATTTTGGACCCGAGATAGAAAATGAAGTAATATTAAAATGTGTAATGAAAACAAAACAGTTCAAGAAGATTAAGGAGGCTAATTGTTTTCTTTTCACAGTTAGTTTTAGTCGTTAGCAGTGGGTTGTGTAAAACGACGGGTGTAATCGAGTTTCTTTTTAAGAGCGTAATATAACCCGACCTGTCTTAAACATTGATTATATTTTGACACTATTATTATTATTATTATTATTATTATTATAAGCTTCAAACCTAGCTCACGGACTGCTTATATTTTGTTTTTTTAGACGTCAATAATGAGAAAATCTCATATAAACGCTAGCTGAACCCTAGAAAAACCCCAATACAACACGAAAAAAGAAAAAGAAAAACTCTATTACAAATTATACCGAACCATCAGACGGGAATTAGGACCACGTTTACCAATTTAAACAAGGCGATCTCCCCTTGTTTTCCAGCGATCCGATTTAATTAATTAGTTTTTAAATCGTTTGCAATGCGATTCGTAAAAGTTTCTCAAGTTCGATTATTCAGTTTCAAACCCTAGGCAAAGAAATTAATAACCGATTCACTTTTTCTAACCCCCAAATCAATGCACACCTAAACAGTTTTCTCTCTCTCTCTAACTTCTTCTCTTTGATCTAGAGAGAGAAAGTGGAGAGAGGAAATGGCGATGGTTGACGAGCAATCGAAAACCTGCCTCGTTCTGGGCGGCAGAACCTTCGTTGGGAGATGTCTTGTTGTGAGGCTACTGAAGCTAGGTAATTGGATCGTCCGAGTTGCCGATTCCGATCAGTCACTCCAACTTGATCCCGCCGATCACAACTACGACTTACCTCTTAACCGTGCTCTCTCTACTGGCCGTGCTTCCTATTTCCACGTTGATGTCCGTAACAAAAAGTCAATCATCAATGGTACTTTTATATGATATTGTTTTTTCTTATTGCTGTTTTACTTCCTCTATAACAACGATTGCTGCAGTTTTTGTTAGTTAGAGTTTGTGAATTAGATGCGTACTTTAAGACTTGAGTTTCGTTTTGTTTAACGGAATTTATTTCATCATCTTTACTTAATTGTGAATTTGTGATGATGAGCTTATGAAGATTTGTGACGAATGTGTATGTTAGTAGTTTTAACCGGTGGAAGAAGTATCCAAGCAGTTCTCATTGGTGGAATTTAGTTACATGCAACTGTGCTTAATTAGTTAATTGTAATTGTTAGCTTTTGCTTACTTTCAAAATTAGAGTTTTGGCATTTCTGATATTAATTTTCATGAATGCAGTGATAGCCTATGCGTGAACAAGAATACTTCGTTACAGTTAACTGAAATATAAGATTTAGCCAATGAACATCATTAAGCTCTTAGATCATACATATAAGCTAAGAGAGGAACAGTAATTTAGCCAATGAACATCATTAAGGTATTTTATCTCATATCAATATAGCTTATTAGATTACAGGACTGATTGGATACTGTGAAAAACTGGAAAAGAGACAAAATTGGTACCACAACAGATGACATACAGGCAAAGAGCAGTTTTAACAGTTGACACGTAATCTAGAAGAAGGTAGAAGTGGGAAACAAATTTCTTTGTATTTGGAGAGTGCAAATGTTTGATTTTTTGCCAACTGTGTATAAGATGAGTCAAGAATTGCTATTTTGTTTTATCTTTTACTTTTCAAACTGCTGCTTGAAAGTTACAGAATTGAAAAGTCCTTTAAGTCAAGCCTTACAAAAGAAAATCCTGTCAAGCCATACCTCTTATCCATATCCTAGTTGTATGTTTAACCCCGGCATCATTGGATCCTTTTCTGCTTCAGCTAAGTTGTGCTTAAATATAATACTTTATTTGTGCTTCGGTGTTACTTGGGTAATTGGGTGCATAAGATGCTCACATGCTGCACCTGAATCAAATTTAACATTGTGCGTACAGAATGCTCTAGTACAACTACAAGTAAGGCTTTTTTTTCTAATATATAAAAATAATAAAATTAGAAGGAAATCAGATGAAATGTTACACTTACAAGTTACATCTAATTAAAATTTTGAATTCTATTGTTTTTGTATGAAGTAATTGGATATAAATACATCTATTTGTGTTCACCGTTTTTGGAAAAACTGAATTATCATTAGCTTGTTATTGCTCATCATCCCTTTTCAGTCAAGTTATAGAGCTGGGAATTTTCATTAGGCTTGTAGAATTTTGATGAGAAATTACTCATTGTGCCCAAAAGTTCAGTCATGTTTTAATTTGCAAATTCAAGCCTAGTAATTTCAAGTTGGTGTAGAATATCTTTAGGTTACGCGTCTCTAAAATGCAGTTAACATATTATGTTTTGCATATATAAATGAAACTATCAATCACCTTTCATATTCAAGACAATTTATCAATCTTGAAGTTGAGAAGTGAGGTCAAATGTGGATTTTTTACGGAAAGAAGTAATTTTAGATGACAAAGTTAATTCGCGTGCTTTAGACAGTTTTGAGTTTGGCTATGATATTAATTGTTAACCTGTATTCATTCTGTTTATTTTTATTTTATTCTACCACGCGAAATCGAACTGCAAGCCGTTTAAAAGGATGTTAACGGCACAATAGCTAATTCTCACAAACGGTTAATATGGCCAAGAACAGAGTGTATTGGTCATTTTCTGCTTCTATTATATCCTTAGAAATTGTAATTCTACCTAGCACTTGATTATCAGGCTGTGGCTAAACTTTGTACAACACATTTTATCTCCTTTTGCAGCTATTGGAGACTCATCAGTTGTGTTCTATGTGGATGATGATACTCCCTGCAATCATGATTTCTTCTCTGGGTACACACTAATTGTTCAAGGTCAATCTTAATATTCCTAAATCAGATTGCCCCCTTAATTGATACACCATGTTTTTGTCAAAGGTCTCATATCCTATTAATTGTATTTTATTTAGGTGTGAAAAATGTCATTGGTGCTTGTCAAGAATGCAAAGTTAAAAGGTTAATATACAACAGTACTGCAGACGTAGTGTTGGACAACTCACATGATATACATAATGGGAATGAGACATTGTTATATGCTACAAAAGTATGTCTTCAGATAATTCTGCCGTATTTGTGAGAGATTATACAACTTCTCCCTTTCTACATTAAGTGTTCAAGTATTATTTCTCAATAAAAAAAATGACATCATACTTTAAGACTACTCTTTTACTTTCTTAAATTAGAACTTTCAATGGAGGTTTCTATAAGTTTTCCCTCTACGTAATGCGACATTTGTATATTAGTATATGACTTGTAAATTTCTTTTAGTTCAAAAATCTTATATGCTTGGACAGATGAACCTGTTAAATATTTAATCAACATTTTCTGTATTAGAGGTGGAAATCTCGATCTAGTTACTTGTGAATGGATTGATTTTTATCTCAAATGGGTCTAATGGGCCAAATCATACAGTTTAGCTTTAAATGGAATGATGGGTCAAACAGGTTGAAAGTTACATAAAGACTACTTTTAATTGATTGCTGGTCAACTTGACCCAGCTCTTACTCTATTTTAACCCAAATCTATTACCCTACCCGACCACCTTGCCACCTCTAGTCTTTACACATTGATGTTGCATGTAGAGTCGTAAGCCAAAAGTTAACTAATTTAATGCTGATTAATTTTTTGTTGTACTTAATGCAAAATGGTGGGAGTTATTTTGCTTACACTAAGCTTTTTGCATGATATATAACACACATATTTATATATTTACCATGCTACAGTTTAAGAATATATATAGTGAACTTAAGGCTCAAGCAGAGGCAACTGTTTTGCTTGCTAATGACATGGATGGTCTTCTTACGTGTGCTCTTCGCCCTAGCAACATTTTTGGACCTGGTGACAAGAAGCTTTTGCCTTCTCTGGTTGATGTTGCAAAATCTAGCTGGGCTAAGGTGTGGAATTTATATTGATATTTAACAATTTTATGTGCATTTCTTGTTCCTTCTGTCCCTATTTATTAGTAAATTCTTTATTTTATGCAACAAAAATAGTTATTTTATTGATCTAGATCAAATGTAAAATAATCTTTTAAATCAACAGGGTTGTATTTCTATTTTGCTATTATTAATTTGAAGTTGTTAGGAATTGATGGAGAGTATGGTTGGCCCAGACTATAGACCCCATTTACCACTGCTAAATGAATCTGATAGATCTGTTAAAATATCATTGCTTTATTGCTTAGAAAAAGGTCATTTGGTCCAGTTGATAATGTAATCCACCTTGCAGTTTTATTTTCTCTGTTTTTGGAAGGGATGGCTGCTTTTGTTTTTGATTTGTTCATAAAGAAGAGTTGCCTCTTATTATTATTATAACGTGACATCATCAATCTTCATAACGTACTGTCATCAATCTTCATAGCATCAAGTATGTTCAGTTTAGCATAAAAAGTTAAAGCTTCAAATATTTCTTCTGCTGTACATTAAAACTTCCCAGTGTTACTTTATACCTCAGTTTATTATTATTTTAACCGTTCTGCATGTTCGAGCTGTGAGTCCCATTTTAATGTTTCTTATACATGGTGAGAACATGCTTTTGGAACCAGGATTTTCAATTGCAACTTCTAAACATGATAATTGAAAATTAAACATATTTGGCTAAAAGTTTGTTGGCTAAACTCAGTTTAACTAGTTCTCTTCTTTTGGGTCAGGAATAATTCGTAGGATAAGTATTAGTGACATCCACTTTTTTCATTTTTTGTTTTTGTGTATGTTAAGTGTTTTCTTGGATATACTTTTTATAAGTAATAGAGTCTCTCATTCCAGTTTATTATAGGAACTGATGTAAGCATGTGTGATTACACATATGTGGAAAATGTCGCTCATGCTCTTATCTGTGCAGAAGCTGCTATGGTTTCTCGTATGGTCACTGTGTCTGGAAAGGTATTTTGTAATAATAAATTACTACTCTTCAGTGATATTACTAAAAGAATCCATATACTGTAGGTATTTTTCATCACTAATCTTGAGCCAGTGAGTTCTTGGGAATTTTCTTTGCGCATGCTGGAGGGCTTAGGTTATTACAGGTAACTTATTTATCCATTTTATATAGAAAAAGTTGAATTACACCAAATTCTTTCATGAATCATATTTACATTTTACGCGTGAGGTCATTGATAATCATTTAGTTGTACATTACAGAAAGGCATAGTAAACCTATCTTTAGATTTCATGCATAAGAGCATTATGTGATGCAAATGTTTTCCCAAAACTTTTTTTTCTCTCTAGTAGGCTATAACTTACATGCTACCCTTGGAAGTGTTTCATAACTATTGCTTTTTTGTGCTTCAGAGAAGAATACTAGTTTTTATGTTCCGTAATTTTGGAAATGCTACCATTGAACTTATATGGGATTATTAACCTCTATACATGCTAAGCTTCTAAAGTAAATCTACTTGTAGTTATTCAAGTATCTAGGACCTTTTGGTATCAAGAATCCCCAAAATCTATGCTGGCTGCATCTTTGGGCCTAATAAACTTTCAGATGACTAACTTAAATATGTTAATCATGTTCATATATTTTATTATTTTGATTTTTTAATTCATTATTTTTCTGCTTTATGGTTTATTTTTTGATCGATTATCACGTGTGCTGGAAATTCATGAAACTTAAATTTGTACTTTTCTGTTTTTTTTTTCTTCTGATAGACTTATGCAATAAATTGCAGGCCAACGGTCAAACTCCCTGCTGTGGTTGTCAGGTTGATTGTCTATCTCATTAAATGGATGCATTTAAAGACAAACTCCAGAAACAATAGTAATTCTTCAGTTCAAAATATTGTTCAATTAATGTCACACACTGCAACCTTTGATTGCTCTGCAGCCCAGCACCACATTGAATACTCGCCCGTTGTTTCGCTGGATGTAAGTTATATAAATTTGGAGTGTCATCCTTTATATACTTGCAGTGTTTTGACATTCTATGTCTCTTTACTCTTTATATATAATTTTAGCTTTTTTATACTCTCGGGAATGTGTGTTAGTGCTTGCTATTATCATTTTATACTTACGTGATGATGCTCGGGATGTTTTATTTATTTTTGCATTGCCATTAATTGTTAACGTACAGGAAGGTATCGCATCAACAATTGAATCATTTTCTCATTTAGCAAAGGACTCATCTTCTGTAATTCTTGATGAACTTTACGAACAATCAAAAATGGAGCAGCTGCTAGGTGGTGGGGAAGGTAAATGACAATTCTGCCCTTGTCATCTTTTCTTATATTTATTTTATATCAGGACTTTAACTTCTATTGTTATGTTGTGGATGCAGTTGCAGAGATTTTATTGTGGAGGGACGAGAGGAATTCATTCTTTTGCTTTTGTGGAGTGGTTTCTCTGTTCTACTGGTTTTTTCTTTGTGAAAGAACAATCATCTCATCTATAGCTCAACTACTGCTGCTCGTTACATTTTCTCTATATGCATATTCCCTATTGTCAACTGAAATGTAAGTAACAACCTTAAAAAAACTTTATTCGGTCACAGAATTGGGCTTGAAAGTTGAAACTGATTAAATTTATCTGCAACTGGCTATCGTTTGGGTATGTTTGCTTGCAAACAGGTCTAGCTATTCACATTTTGAGGTCTCTGAAATGGGTATGAGGAATTTTGTGAGAAGTTTAGTAAACGCCTGGAATGGAGCAAGTCGTGTTGTTAGATCATTGGCACATGGAAGAAACTGGAGTTTGTTTTTTAAGGTACTTAAACCCAAACCATCTTATCACTTTGACATGCAAATACTTTTTTTCCAATCTTTAAAGTTTTCTGTTGACTATTCATTTTTTAAATATGATTACGATCCGTTTGACCCATTTCCTTTGTGGATGACTTTTTATCCGTCTCAGTTTATATACAACATAACCCTTGACCCATTTCCTTTTTGGATGACTTTTTATCCGTCTCAGTTTATATAAAACATAACCCAAATCGACCCGTACGTGAATGGGTCCAATTTGCCGAAACATTTTATCTTTGAAATCAAACACATAAGAAAAGTTCTGGTCGACACTCATTTGCTATGGGTTGAACTATTTTATAGACAACTATAGGTGTCACTTTCAACTGTTTTTATCTCTCAACTGTTCATATGGGTAAATCCAAACTATAATTTAAATACATAAAAACTCTTGGAATCATTTTATTAAAAAAATCATATTATTATTGACATAATTGTAACTTCTATAATCATTTATAGAAAAACGTTTTTGGACAAAAAGAGTTCCAGGTCACCTGGCGCGTACCAAAACACCGCCTGTTCGCACAGCCTATTTTGCCTCTGCTACAGAGTTATCTTAACATCTAACATCATAGAATGATCTCTTTTTTATTGACCCCTGCAGGTAGTAGTTCCACTCTATTTTTTCAAGTTGTTTCTTGTCAATTCTTTTCCCATTTCATTGGGAATAGGTATGTCTTTCTAGTATGTTTTTTTACTGCTTGAATTTTTTTTTTAATTCCTTCTGATTTATGCTTAACCTCACTGCAGCACTGGCGTTTTCGTTTATTATATTCTTCGTTTATGAGCAATACGAAGAGGAAATCGAAGGATTAATAGGGATTTTAAACGAGCTAACGAGTCAATATGTAGTATTCGAGACATCTTCACTACTAGCGAACACCGCAACTCAACCTTCAATGTCAAAAGATGTGAGATAAAATGTTTGTTGTATGGCGGTTGTTTATATTGAATGTTGATAGATGATGCAACAAATAAATGAGAATGTCAAGACTAGAAATTTAGAATGGTAATTAACATCAGGAAGTATCAGGATCAAACTTAAGCATCAATAAAAGAAATGTCCAAAAAAAATGTTATTAACCTTTTTTACTGTTTATTGTATTTTGAAACTTATTTTCAATTATCCCAGTTTATTTTGACTAAAAGAAACAATGCTATCTCCGATCTCGTTTACTAATCGGTAAAATGCACAGAAAGACTTTGAACAAAATCCTGATTTTTAAATATAACCACCAACCAACTCCTATTTTTCTCACAATCATTTCTTATTTTTAAAATTAGTTATGGATCTTTTTCCCCGGTAGAAAATCACATATAAATTACCTGCTAGATCTTCGACATCACTGATGGAGCTTGGAACAAAAAGGAGAGGAAGAGTAATGGTGAAAAACGATAAGAGATGTTTGGGTTACAAAGAGGGTACCAAAAACATGGAGAGTTTTGCTTATTTATGGATAAGAGAGAATACACAACATGCATATATGGCAAACCTGGGAAAGGTGGGATGAGGGCAAACATTACATCTATCTTATATGGTAGAGAGAATGCATCCAGAGAGACCCTCGGCTCGTAAAACATACAAAACATGCATGCAGGGCCGTCCCTGAGATTTTGGATGACCTGTGCGACTAGTAAATGTGAACTCCTAAAATATAAACTTATATATATAAAGTTCATTAATAAAGATAACTGTTATAATAATAAACAAAACAAAACTAATATAACAAAATTATTAATTTTACATTGTAAAACGAATCATGAGGTTTTCGTACCATTCTTAGAATCAAAAGATAATAAAATTATCAAATCGATAGGGTTGTACAAACTGAGAAATCGAGGGGGGGGTGTAAACCTAAATAAAACAAAATTTTATTTTGAATTAATTACACGGATGACCCATGTGGTTTTACGGATTTCACTTTTAGTCCATAGGAATAAGAAACTACATGTTTAGCCCAATAGTTTACAGAAAAATAACATAGATGACCCCTAGGTTGGATGATTGTTAAGTTTTCTGTTAGTATTTTATAAAATGACCAAAATACCCTTTATATATATAAAAGAAAAAATAAAATAAAATAGTGTCATTTTAAACTAAAAACAAAAAAGATATTAATAAAAAATAAAATAAAATCTGCCCAGATTTCATCTTCCCCACCCCTCCTTCCGACCATCTTCTCCGACGGTGTCCTGCAAATTCCGGCAACCCCTTTTTTCCCACCAGATAAAAACGTTGTGATGATACCAACTCTAAAAAGAAAGTCTTTGACACACGTATTCAGAATAGAAATCACTTACTCGTTCCTATTCCTAATATAAAAAAGTCGTACGGCATTTTCTTCAAGTTTATTTTTTAGCTGATGTACAAATTAAAAAAAATTAATGAAATTGATTACTTCGTGAATTATTTCTCTGTAAATTCTTCAAACATATAATTTCATCATTGTCTTTAGTAATCAATATCGTTTAATTCCCCTTTCATTATTAAAAAAAATTACATATTCAAACTCAAAACAATCAAAGTTGCAAACTCTTTATTCCTCAACAGAAGTAATAGTTACAGATCATCACTGTCTAGATCTAGCTGCCTCCTTCAAAAGATAAGGGAACGACGGTTGAGAAAACGAACCATCAAGAAACAACTTGGAGAGCCCTTCCGTCACAAAGTCCCGTTCGATCTTCTCTCTCACGGTCTAGATCTAGCTGGCATCTTTATTTCACAAAGTCCCGTTCGATCTTCTCTCTCACGGTCTAGATCTAACTGGCACCTTTATTTTTCCGGCAAGAACGAAGTCCCGTTCGATCTTCTCTCTCACAACGATGATACGGTGTCCAACTCCATCGTCAGAAGGTGAACTAGGTGTAGCCGGAAGTTGCAAGTGTCGTCGGCGAGTTCTTGGCGGTGGTCCGAGGCCGGCTTCATCGAGGAAGACAAGAAGTCAATTGAACTTATTTATATTTGATTTATTATATTTTTAATTGAAAACCATAGCCCAATAAGATTTATCATTTTATTTTTTTATTTTTGATGTAAGGGATATTTCGGTAATTTCACAACCACTTAACAGAGTAATTTAACGTCAGGGGCCAAGTTTGTTATTTTTGTGTAAACTATTGAGCTAAACATGTAGTTTCTCATTCCTAGTGGGTCAAAAGTGAAATTCATGTAAAACACACAGACCATCCGTGTAATTAATTCTTTTATTTTTTTAAAACTTAATTGGGTTAATCGGTTATTCGCTAAAATATGTTATTGGGTTTTAACTTTTTTAAAGTGTTTACTAATTTGTTGGGCATCTCTAAACATATAATTACCACATGACTATTATTTATTTTACCAACATATTTGTATATAAGTTTATTTTTTAGAAGGATATATACATGTAAAAATATACTCAAATTATACATAAAAAGAAAAGAAAATAAATCTTAAATTGAGTAAATATAAAATAATATAATAATAAAATCAGATAAAGAAATTAAATACATAAGATTTGAAATATGGTGCAATGAACTATCGTTTTTATGTAACCCTGTGACTTGTTACTGTACATCTGTCCTGGCTATTAAAATTTAACATGAAGCCTACTAAGATAATATATATTTTTTTCGAGCAGCACTAAGATGATATATTTAGAAAAGCAATATAAAATATGAAAACCACCGAGACAAACACATTCTTCTTCTTTCTTCCCCCACATACTAGTAACCAAACGCTACCGCCCTCCACCACCGACCACCGCCACTGGCAGCCGAAGTTTTTCAAGTCATTTTACTCCTCACCTCTCATTTTCTTTAACAATGATATTTTTTGAGGGTCAAAGTTCGAAATAGAAATTACGTCAGAGATACTTTGGACCCCCTGAAAGTTTGGGCCTTGAGCGGTCACCCATCCGGCATACCCACAGGGCCGGCCCCGCATGCATGCAATAGACAAACAGTAACATATATCAATTATAAACAGCATATGTAACCATAAATATATAAACAGCATATGTAACCATAAGCATATAAAAAGAGCAGCAGAAATCATAATCCATAAATCTAAAATTGTGAAGCATACAGAAAAAACATACAAGAACCACATGTATCAAGAATTAAGTATTTATAAAAAGATACAAAAACAATAAAACATACAAATTTGTGTCATAACCATATAAAAAGACTATTATGACATATAAGTCCCTAAGACTAAAGTTGATAAGACTAAAGACACGGTAAAACTAGAGGCCTACATGCAACTAATGTCAAACCTAACACCTACGACTAAAGGCGACGTAATTGTAGCCTAAGTGAACTACCAGTCAAGCGACGAATACTCACCAATGGCAAAGCCTCTACTCACCCCTAGAAATCCTTAGCCTTTATCCGACGTCTCCAAGAACTCCTATCATTGATCATGTCCTCAAATAGGTGCAAGTCTATCAAATCATGCCGAAACTTCTCATCCCAAGTCAGTTTAAGTTTCGGCCTGCCTCTACTCCTTTTCCCCTCTACAGTGATGGTCTCCACGCTCCTTACTGGTGACGTATCTGTCTCCTCCACACATGTTCGCACCATTGCAATCTCCCCTCCCTTACTTGATCTGAGATATGTGCTACCCTTAATCAATCTCCCCTCCTTTACTTTATCTGAGATATGTGCTACCCCTAATCTATCTCTAAAAACCTTATTCCTTATCCGGTCTAACCTCGTGTGCCCGCACATCCATCTCAACATCCTCATTGCAGCTGTCTCAAACTTCCACGCTTGAGTCTTATTGATTGACCAACAATTGGTTCCGTACAACATAGTCGCTCAAACTGCCACCTATAAAATTTCCTTCTCCCTAAAACTTTATTATTTTATTAATGATTAGATCAGTTGAATTTTCCTTTTTATTATTCTAAATTCATCCTCTCCCTTAAAATAATACACTAGCCACCTCAGAAAGTTTACAAGATCATGTCACAATTTTATTTTTTTCAATAATCTTGCTTATTTTCCTTTATTATTATTATTACTAGCTTTAAACCAGTGTGTTACACAGGGTGAAACGTTAAAACTATATTGATAAATATCTTTAACACTTTTTTTTATACAATATTTGATTTTGTATTGCTAACTTTTCCACCTTGTTAAAAAATAAAAAAAAAATACATGAAAATACATTTGATAAGTAATGTAATTTTTGCAATATATTAAATTACATCAAATTTATGTAATTAGTGCTGGTTCCTATATGATTTCTTTATATTTGAAATAAATAATATGATCAAATATAATGTTATAGGTAGGTAAAGGTTATTTATAAAAGCAATCAATAATGAGCATCCAAAATAAAAAAATCAAGATAATCTCTTCCTATGTAAATCAGCTTAAGAATCGAGACAACCAATTAAAGTGTAATCTGATAGCTAATAGCAAATGGAACAACAATAACTCGTTAACAAATTAAAATCCCCATTTTTTTAACGTTTTATAAAATAAGGTCCAGTTTAATACCTTACACCCCTTCTCCTCCACAACCCTAATTACAAACAAAATCACTCCACCCATACAAACTATTATCTCTAAGAAACATGGATATACTCTTATGCTTGCTTGATTCTTTTAAACCGCAAACAGACACATCGACCACAATTGCAAAAAAACAAATATCAAATTGACACCAAAACCAGCACCCATTTCCAACTGAATACCTATGACCAATAGAATCTAAATACACACAATAAATACAAATTGAGTAATATTTATATCAACTATTTAATGAATTGAGTTGTTTACCAAATGCCCAACTACAGATTGACCATCAAATCCTACCTACAAAGAGGCACTACCTGTAATTAATATAAATGTAGCAGCACAAGTATGTGGTTGAGTTGAAATCATGCTTTTATACAACTAAAACCAAAGAATCAAGCCTTTTATATGTTTAAAAATTGCAGATGCAAAAGTTACAACCAGGAGAAAAACACGTTTCCGGGATAAAAATTGAGTATCTCAAATGTTATCAATTCCAGTTGCAATTTGCGCAAGCCTTTCAAAACCAAACCCAAACCCAACATGTGGAACTGAATATGACAAGACATTAGAACTTTATTTAGCTTGAGTTAATCAGGGCAGCTTTGCAGGTAATCGAGACGTTCTTCCCTCTGCATCCTATTTCCTATTATTGAAGTTCAATTCCAAATTTCCTTTTCATTTGTTATTTATATATGTTCTATTTCCAAGTGATATGCTATTATTTTCTAACAGTTTTTCATAAATTATTAATTATCCAACCCACTTTTTACTCGCCCTAAAAATTTATTCATTTTAACTTGTTACCCAGCCTTATCCATTTTGCCAACTATACTTGCATATCGTCCCAAAATAGATCCATTATCCCACAACACAGTTTAGTTAAATCTTCAACTATTGATAAATGATCTAAATCACCCATCAACACTGACATTTAGAGGCAAAATCAATGTTTGCAACGATTACTAACAGGAAAATAGGTAAATTTGGATAGAAACTCGGCTAACAAGAGAGATGCACAGTTATTTTGGGACGGATGAAGTAGTACATTAACTTATTGGAAAGTTAAACTCAACATCTGATGTAGATTAATTATATTAGCTGCATGGTATTCAGAAGACTAATAGAAATAGAAAATGAATGCAAATATTACCAGTGGAACCAACATATCCATG
The DNA here is from genome assembly GCA_023525975.1 of Smallanthus sonchifolius. Taxonomy (NCBI): domain Eukaryota; kingdom Viridiplantae; phylum Streptophyta; class Magnoliopsida; order Asterales; family Asteraceae; genus Smallanthus; species Smallanthus sonchifolius. Next base: position 4,156,332 of record CM042042.1, read on the forward strand.
GCTGCAACAGTTTTACCATTATCATTTAGCCGCATGTAGAACGCCTTGATACCCTGCATGTTTTTAGAAATTACCACTAATTAAATTTTCACACACTATGGGAAAGATCTTGGCTTCGGGTAGTCAGTTATAATAGCAGGACATCCATTAAAAGCCTCATTGATTATATAACGTTCATACTCACTTTGCAAATCACATCCCCAAATCACCTATAATATATCCAACATACAATTAAAGATGCATTCACACTACTTTCTTCCAAATAGACCTTTATAACTTCAAATATGAAGGAAATGAAAATTAACAACTTTGTTGTGAGTATGTGAGTAAAATAGGGCTAAAATTGGAGATAATGCATCATAACTGATTTTATACTTTATAGTCAGTGTAATGTCCTTCCCAAAATCAACTTTACTACTTCACGTATCTATATTTATACTTTATGGGTCAAAAATTCAACCATAGTACTTCCCATATCTATATTTATCAAAAGCATTTCAGTCTTTGTAACTCCAAAAATAATAAAAAAACATAACTTACAGGTTTAGGTTGGACAATGAGTATTTATTAAAAAAACAGGCTAACAGTGATTTGAGCCAATCCAGCCTGACCCGTTTTGACCCGTTAACTAACCAGCCCAATTTAAGATATTTATTAAAAAACAGGCTAAGGGTATGTAAGATATTTGAATGAAATACCTTTGACAAACTATGAAGAAGTTGATTGCAAGTCCTTAACATCACAAGCTTTCCCCTTGCAAACAGTTCCAGCTGCATAAAATCAAACACATAACAAAAAAAACCATCAAATTAACGATATTAAAACACGTTAAACAAATACAAAATGAAGTTATTAAGGAATTGAAGGCCTTTTAAAGGTACAGAGATTTTGCATACCTTACCCAAGAAGCCTTGCTTACTTTCTATATAACCAAAGACGTCTTCACAGTTTCTCATCATAGACATCTCTGTTAAATCTTCCAAAAGCTGGAATATCATACCCCCCCCCCCCCCTCAATATGTTCATTTTCACAAAGATATAGCACAATGTCTGACAAGAAAATGCACATATAAGTTCAAGAACATTAACCAAAAGAGCTAATCATCAAATGTTTAAACCATATGCATAGTTCATGTCTCGCCCTTACCATCATTTATAATTTAACGAAATTCAACATTGTGTTTAATGAGCCCATTAAAGATTTACTTACCAAGAAGACGGGGTACTTGCCCTTGTGTTCTTTCACCATCACCAATCGACTCCCCATACCGCATATTATTCACCTGACTAAACTGCAGCTGACTACACCAAATTAAAAGGGTAAAAGGCAATAATAAACTATTTGTAAACTAAAGCTAAACAGGTAAGAAGCCAATATTGGAACAGTATTAGACTAAGTGATATAGTATAGGGACTAGACTTGTAATATGGTGTTCTATATAAACACCTCTTTATGTAAACCTTTATGTAAACCCTAAACATACAATCACATTCTAATACAATCATATTACAAGGTTTAACTTGGTATCAGAGCTAAGTTACAACCACCTGAAAACATCTCCGGCGGGGCGGCCGCCGCCGCTCCACCAAGCCTCTCTTTTCTTTATAAGCTTTTTTTTATCGTTCAATAACTAGATCCCCCACCACCAAACAACCGCGCTTAGTCTTCTCTATCCACTCCTACTGCCGCCGTCAACCACCACTGCCGCCTCCACCTATGGCGGAACCCTAGCCGCCACAGCGGCGGTACCCTATCCGCCACCACAAACACCACCGTCGCCGCCCTAAACCCTAACTCCACCCCGTCGCCGCCACTATACAACAGTGGTCGTTTTTCCGGCGACGTGCGCCTCGCGAAAGCCACAATGCTTTCAGTTCCGTTTATTCGAGGGTTGCATAAAAAAAGAAAAAAGGGGTAACAAACCCATAGTCGTTGAAGAATTCCGGCGAACGACGAAGTGGTGATGGCCGGAAGAAGATTAGGGTTTTCCTAATGTAATTTCGATTGGGCCTTTGAGGCTGGGCCTCACAAGCCCATTTACCATTGCTGTAAAAAGAAAAAAAAATATGTGTGACGGGCGAAAGCATGGTGGAGAAGGAGAAGACCAACTATCTTTTTAGTTTTATGTTTTTATATTTTCAACCTAAATCTCTCCGAGCTTAGTTTGCGGGGGAATATTAGACTAAGTGATATAGTATAGGGACTAGAGTTGTAATATGGTGTTCTATATAAACACCTCTTTATGTAAACCCTAATCATACAATCACATTCTAATACAATCATATTACAAGGTTTAACTGACATCAGAAGATGCGAATGGTAGAACTAATCTCGGACAAACTTATGAATGCCGATTTGAAAATGGGAACTGAACTCAAGAACAACGATTGAACCATTCTAAACTGGCGAGGGTTTGCTCGAAACGGAGAAAAAGATATTGAACGGTCATATTCGATGTCGAGGGTTTCGAATCAGTTAGTTCTTACGGAGACGTGGGTGCCATTTGAATGTCAAATCGAATGAGCAACAAATCTAGGATTTTGCGAAGATGAGTTTATCGAAATAGACGAAGAAGATGGGTGTTGAATCTTCGATCTGTATGTTCGTTTTATTTAAACACAAGAACATCAAAAGGTTTTGGAGGGTAGAAGACTCGGAGACGGTGAAGGAGGAAGATCAGGGTCTGGTGGCGATGATTCTTCGTGGAGAAGATGACGCAGAAGAAGAGACCAGAGAAAATCTAGCGAGAGGAAGACGGAGGCGACGATTAGGGTTTAGGGATTCAGACCCGCATGTGATTAGAAAGCGGGTCAAAAGATCCGTGAGTTTTCTAATTGGGTATATGGGTAATGGGAGGCAAAATAAGTTGAGTGTGAATGTTGGCTGACACCGGCGAAAGGATTTAGTTTTTTATTATTAGAGAGATTTTATTATTATTATTATATTAATAGACAAGTGAAATTGAATAGTAACAAAATTGTTTTTTTATCTTGTAAAATTACAGTGGTGCCCTTCATTGTGATGAGACGTTACACGCTCAGCTGTTTGGTGTTTTCTTTGGAAAATGTTTTATGTACTTTTGCATAAAACACAAAAGTGTAGTTCGTTGTAGTGGTTAAAGCCCTTTTCCTTCAATATCTCTGACCAGTGTTCGAAACCTTGGGACATGATTTTTTTTTCTATTTTTTACAATTCACTTAATATTTTTTCTTTATTCTTCATAAATATCCGAGTTAATTACACAAACGGGTCCTATGGTTTTGGTAAAATAACATTTATATAGTTTGTATAATATACGTTTTTAACATGTTTCATTTTCTAATGATTTCGTTTTTCTGTAATAACTTTAGCTTATTTACTTTTTTTAAAAACGGACTGTGCGGCTATCTTTAGTTTTTTTTGCCGGTATTGGTATTATCGTAGCCGGTATTGGTATTGGCTTTTTTTTAAAACGGAGTTAAATAGAGTTTTTATTTTGTATCGTAGGCTATAGCAGACGCCATGTTATGAGCGAATAACACCGTTGTCGTTATTGGTACTATCGGAATCGGTATTGGTATTGGCTTTTATATTTTCGACGAGCCAAAAATAACATCATTGCTGGTTTTGGTATTAGCGGAACGGGTATCGGTATGCGCTTCTATGATTTTTGACGGTCTGCATTACGCGAGAAAAAAATACCAAACTCCCGTCGCGAAACGCGGGGGAAAATATTACTAGTTAGTATTTATAAAGATTAAAATAAAAAGTTTTAGAACAAAGCCCTTTTATTTTTCAGGAACCAAACATGACAATGCATCCTTTTGTTTTCTCTGCCGATTAATTTCTCTATTATCATTCATAGGCGATCTAGAAGAATCGAAAATGGTAGAAACTGCGATCGGATCTCATCACCTGATTTGATTTCCATAGCTCTCAAGAACAATTACACCCTAGTTTTTTACTACATGCAAAATGGTGTTATGGGAGATTACATTGGGAACAGCGTATTTTTTGGGATTAAAGAGGACATACAAACGTGCTCTTAAGATTCAACGGCGTCTTGTTGGTCATAAACACCCTAAGATCCGTCAATTCCTTCAAAGGTATCTGCATATTTCTCTCATTTTTAATCAATTTATAATAATCTGCTAATTATGTCTTAAATTAGTTTCTTTTGATCATACTCTGGGAATCACGTATTAGTGTGAGGATAATTTGGGGTGTTTGGGGCCTTGGACCAATTGACCGAGATCGCGAGAAAGGGAGAGGGTCACGGGTTAGGGGCGGCCGGCCCTAGCCCGGATTGTCAGCCCGTTTATTTTTATTGGTAAACCCTAATTGTAATCCATATATATACCTCGGAAATAAAAGAATAACCTAGTTGCCGCCCGTGGACGTAGGTAAATTTAGACCGAACCACGTTAAATCCCCGTGTTGTTTATTGTTTTTGTTCATGTTCGTAGGCCTTAGGGTGAAATAAGTTGATTATCTGCTCTGCTTTAAGAAACAAGTTGTTTAAGGAAGCAACCACAAACAATCCCTAAGAAATATGAAATTGGAAAGAATTAATGACCTAAGTCATGGTTTAGTTATTTAAGAAAATAAAATTATCATTGTCCACACATCAGTTAGATACCTAACCTTCAAGGGGGTGGAGCCTTGGTAAGCGCTTGTGTCCCTCTAGTCCAACTTCCACTGGGTTTATGTCTTTATCCCCTTTGAAGGTCACCTGTTGTCCAGTGCAAGCCGCATTTTACCCTATCCGTGGTTAGCATAGTATTGGTGCGGTTAACGGGTTCTCATAGTTTACCAGAAAAAGAAAATTAGATACCTAGAACCTAACGAGGAATGCAAAATGTAAGCAGACAGCAACGGATTGATTGCTAAATAAACACCACGCTTTATGAGATAAGAGCAAGTTAATAAATGCAACAATGGAAGAAATGTGTGTGAGAGAGGGCCGTATTTGTTGCTGCTAAACATGTTGCAGAACCGATTCTATTAAACGAAATGGTAATTGCTCTATGATTCTTTTGTCCTTCGATCCGTTTTAAATTGTTGTGCTCGACTACACCAACATAATATGCCTTTTAGCCCCATTCGAATTTTAGGAGGTGTTTGGGATGGCTTGTTAAAACTGTTTGGGATGGCTTCTTAAAACGGTAGCTGATAAGAGGGCCATTATCTGATTATTTGTGACTGAAATAAGTTGTTTTGAATAAGCAGTTTGAAGTTGCTTATTCCAAACTGCTTACTTTAAGAAACAATAACCATATAAGAAGTTTTAATAAGCAATCCCAAACACCCTCTTACTGGTCCGCCTTAAATCACAATCACACAAGATTTAAGGTAGTCATTTGTATAGGTGGCAATAATATAGTTTCTTCACATCTAGGTTTAGTGTTAGTTAGGATTAAGTTTTTGATGATTAATGAATCTAGTAGATAATTCATTTAACTTTTGTGTTTGTGTACAATAGGAAAACACGATCCATATTTGATATGGCGCTAAATGTTCATCGAAAGGTACAACAAAGAGACATTGAAGCAGGTAGAAATCTTGGAAACTGGATCCTGAGATGGCTGGACAAAATGAAACCTGGTGCGCAGATACGTGCAGAAAAACCTACCAAACCCGACAATAATAAAGTCAACCCCACAAAAAAACAGTTGACCGACAACTGTAACCAGAAACCTCCACAAAGCTATGGAACATCTTATATTAAAAACAGGGATCAAGAATCTCCTAGCAGGCGCCATTTTAGTTCAAGACAATATTGTCATGCTGCATACCCAACTGTTGTAATGATGATGAGGCCTGTTGGAATTAACACTCAGTACAGACACTTCAACACTTTTGAGATGAGAAATACAAGATTAGGGTTTGATGGAGTGATTCGGAATGATATAATGTGGTGGATGATGCAGAAATAGTGCGTGATAAAACCATGTGATCTTACCAGTTGGTGTACTCTGCTTCAGAATAGAGAGGTTCGAGCCTTCGAGGGTGGTTGAAATGACAACAGTTGATAATTAATAACCAAAATGAAACATTTTGTGGTCCTTGATGATATTTCAATCTATGTCATGAATCACGACTGCGATCAAAGGCTAAAAGTGGTTCATTTGGTTACTAGTTATTTAGTGGTTTTCATTCTAACTCGCCTGAGATTTTTGGTAAAAATAAAAAAATATGTATGTATATTACACCAATTTGGTTTGTGTATGCACCAAGTATGATCTAAGAAGTGTATTTCTTTAATGTTTGATGCACCTAACTTGAGACTACTCGGTGGATAGATTTGTGTAACGATTCAAAACAGGACGACGCGATCAGAAATTTTTAGAATATTTTATAAAGTGTTTGAAACTGATTTAAGTGTCAAATTCAAAGCAAGTTGGCTAGTTTGAGACATACTTCTTTTCAACACATAACACATTCCTTTTTAATATTAATGCAAGCATTTGCATGATGCAAAACTCACTCGAATCGTATCAAACCAGATGGATATGCTTGGTTCAATCGCTTTTAATATTTAGTGAAAACACGTGTTTTGTTTTTACGTGTGTGATATATTTATGTTTTTATTTAAATACACAATTAAACAAATTAAAAGTATATATAACTTCATAGTTTATACGCATAAAGTGCATCATGAAGTGCATAAAAGGTGAAGACCATGAAGTACTGGTTCTCCTTTATATTGATTTACAAAGGAATTGAATAGTAAGTTTTTTTTTTTTTTTTTTTGTTCAATTTTTTTTTCACCCTCATATTGTGTCGAATTTACGTTTTTAGCCCGTTTCAGTTTTTAATGGTTTCGTTTTTCTGTAATAAATTTCGCTTGCGGCTGTCTTCAATTTTTTTTGGTGCCGGTATTTGTATTATCGGAGCTGATATTTTTTTTTTTTGAAAAGCAGAATGCATTAGAAAAAGAGCTAGAAGAAACTAGCAAAAACCCAAACATACAAGACACAAAGCAAAAAAGGAAAAAACTAAACCACCACACAACACCTCAAAGGTTGAATGAACACCATCTCTCTCAATCGATCACTCCGATCGCCCTTCTGTTTTTAGCCCAAAGATAACTAGAACATTTGAGATCTTCGCAAAGTCCCCGGAGAGAGACCCGCTTGCCCCTGAAAACCACTTCGTTCCTTAATTTCCAAATGCACCAAATAGCCGTTAGGATTACCACTTAAAAAGCTTTTTGATTGTGAGCGGACACCATTTTAGAGTTACAAAGATCCAAAATATCTCGAATAGAAAAGACATAGATGGGTTGGGTTTTGCACCATGTGCTAATGTAACCCCAAAGCATTGTGGCGTAATAGCATGATGTAAACAAGTGTTCCGCGGACTCCACATATTGCGAGCGAAGGGGGCAACAATCCGACTGGATATTCACTTTCCTCCGGGTAAGAGCTTGTCTAGTTGGAACCTGATCAAGCTCCGCGCGCCAAGCCAAGATATTAACTTTCAACTGGACCGAACTACACCAATTAAACACATACACATTTGGAGGTTTCGAGACAAGACCAAGCATATTACGCATGGACCGTACCGAGAAAACCCCATCATCGCTATGTCTCCAAGACCATGTTCCATCCTTTTCCTCGACCAAATCTTTAAAGTTTATATTCCGGTTACCAAATATATCTTCCAACTTTTTGATGTTATTCCACACTCCTGCCAAGTTCTTCCGCCCAGGTATGCATGAGGATCCTCTCGATTGCCCATGGATGCAACTAATCACTTCCTTCCAAAGAGGGTTTCCCTCCGATATGAACCGCCACCATCATTTTGATAATAAGCTTAGATTGAATACCTTGAGAGACCCCAGCCCCAGCCCTCCGAAGGCATTCGGAGAACAAACCGTGTCCCATTTTACCCAGTTAATTCCTCTAGAGTTCCCGGACCCGCCCCAAAGGAAATTCCTCCTAATTTTCTCGAGCTTGTTGATTACCATCTCTGGAGCTTTGTAAAGGGAAAAATAATAGACCGGTAAGCTATCGAGCATTGATTTTAACAGGACCACTCGCCCCCCAATTGAAAGGTGTTTTGCCTTCCAAGCCGACAGCTTCGCTTCAAATACCTCCACTATGGGCTGCCAATTTTTTGATAAATTCATATTCGCACCCACTTTTATGCCCAGATATGAGAATGGGAGTTGTCCAACTTGACAATTAACAATCCCAGCAAACTCACTTACACTGCTGTTGCCGATATTAATTCCTAAAAGACTGCATTTTTTTTCAGATTTATGACCAACCCTGAAGCAAGATAAAAGCATCTTAGAAGCCGAATTAAATTCTGGAGATTCGTTCTTGACCATTCACCAAGAATAATGACGTCGTCACCAAATAAAAAATGTGATATGGTAGGCCCGTTATTAGGCATTTTTATGCCCCTAAAGACCCCGAGTAACCTGGCCCTTTCAATCATCCGGTTGAGCAACTCCATGGCGATCATGAACAAAAAAGGAGATAGGGGCCCCCCTGTCAACCCCACGGGAACAAGAGAACTCTTTGGATGGAGAGCCGTTGATCAAAACCGATGCTTTTGCCGAGCCCAAAACACCTTTAACCCAAAGGCGCCACTTATCTGGGAAATTCATTTGCTTCATCATCGAGACAATAAATTCCCAAGAAATTGAATCAAATGCTTTATTAAAATCAACTTTGAAGATCAAACCACTTTGCTTAGATTTTTTTAACCAAGACAATAGCACTTTTTTTTTAAATCAAAGTTTTTTTTTAAAACGGGGAGTTTTTATTTTGTATCGAAGGCTATAGCGGACGCCAGGTTATGAGCGAATAACATCGTTGCCGCTATTGGTATTATCGGAGCCAGTATTGGTATTGACTTTTATGCTTTCGACGATCCAAAAATACCATTATTGCTGGTTTTGGTATTATCGGAACGAGCATCAGTATGCCCTTCTACGGTTTTTGACGATTTGCATTGCGCGGGAAAAAACGACCAAACTCCCGCCGCGAAACACGGAGGCAAAAAAACTAGTTACTTTTATTTATTCTAAGAACATTATGTATTTTTAGTCATCTTTAAGACTATCTATAGCACATTCGTGGTGGTGGGGGCGTGATGCCACCTCACCCATCACAGACATGAGCAAGATCATACGGGGGTACTCGTGAGGGTATACCCCATACCTTTATAGTCAATAATGTGGTTATGAAAAATAAACATAAAAAAAGGTAATGATGTAAAAAATATAAAGATATTTGTAAATGATGAACCAATTATGAGAAAATCAGTATGTTTGAAGGATTAATGGATTTTTTATGTGTCAGCTAACTAAGTAAAGATGTTGTATACGCGCATACATTTTAATACCACAATACGGTACCCCCCCCCCTCGTGAGGGATTTTATGCTGTGAGCACCAAGAGAACACCGCCCCCTATGGCGTGAGGGGGGGTGATGGAGTCCATGCGAAGGGCTTCATGAGAGAAAGGGGAAGGACTATGTGTGTTTGGTGGGTCTCTCATGGTTAAATATGTGATATTTCATTTAGTTGGATATTTTTTTGCTAAGTGAGACTCAAATGAGAAACTTATCACGATGATGTGACGCCCATGTGACAGAAAATGTACTCTCACTTGACTTTTCTAAATAAAAGTATACCTCATAGTCTGATACATGAACTTCGAACTATGTATTTACACTATATAAACCGAATGACATCACAAATGACAAACAAAAAAATGTATAAATGATGCTTATGTGATTTTTCTTTTTGCTAACGTGACACCGTGCTAAAAACAAAAAAATAATACATTAAAAATATAAAAACAAAAACGTATTAAAAGAAAATGTTAAATGAACAATATAAAACTATTGTAATTAATGATCTTTATGGGGAGTCGTAATCGTCGCCACTCATATGGCATTATACAATTATACAGTTTACACCCTGTGTCTTCTTTTTTGCTTCCCCCCTCATCACCTGTGATCATCCACTCCCTTTCAAATCCCCAATTCTCCCAAATCAATCGTTGCCCTAATTCTCGCCATTTATCCACTGATTGCTGTCGATTTTCGCTCTATATGATCGAGACCGTTTGATTTCTCGCTCCGATTGTTCTACATCCAACAATTCAAATCAATTGCTCAATTTAGGGTTCGTTCGAAAGACGTAATATGAGTTTTCAAGACATCGAAGCGGGCCGCCCGCTCAATTCTCGACGCGCGGGATACACGGGCGTGAAGCAGCAGGACCCGACCCAAGCTATTGCTTCTGGAATCTTCCAGATCAATACTGCTGTCTCCACGTTTCAGAGGCTGGTAAATACCCTTGGTACTCCTAAAGACACCCCCGAGCTTCGAGAAAAGCTGTACGTCTGATTGAATATTTAAATTCCAAAATTATATTTATTTATTTCGTTTATAATCCATTTCATGTTTTGTTTTATAATTAGGTTCTGATCTGTAGAATTTATTATTGAATTATATAACTATTGTGATTTCGGGACAAACATTTGCATATAGTCTTAAATAGTTGAATCATGAGTATTCAATTTGAATGACTGATGGTCTCATTGAACAACAAAGTAATTAAGATTATGCTGAAGTTAAATAAACTGTAGAAAGCAGATTTCATGAATCATGACTGATATATGGAGATATTTGGGCGATAATGGCGTTAAATCTATAAAACCTTGTTGAGGTGGAGTTTTTAAGTTTTTTTCTTTGAAGGCTATGGGCTATAGATACATGTCTAATGTTACGAGATTTTTGTTCGTGTTTATGTTTATTTCTATGATTGTTATACCGAGTGGACGCTGAAAGATTACTTATTTTTGCTCAATGGTAGACATAAAACAAGACTGCATATTGGGAAATTGGTGAAGGATACATCCGAAAAACTCAAGCAAGCTAGTGAAACAGATCATCATGCTGAAGTTAGTGTAAGTGACCCGCACCCCTTATCTTTAACTTCAAGAAAAAACAGATTTTGTACAGTTTAAGGTCAATAAGTTGGCATAATTTGTAGATCATAGAATCACAGGGGTGGTCTTAAACTGTCCAAACAGGCCGGACCATAGGCTTGTTGGTTGATTTGGCCGGTTTTAACTTTTAAATATGTACATTCAAACCGTATAAACCGAACTGTTCAAACCGTAGATGTTTGACCGATTTGCAGTTTGGAACGTGGAACCGGCCGTGTACAAGTTTACGTTTCTATTGGTTTACTTGTTCTTCGCTATTTATGTATAAAACTTATGTTATTTTTCAAGAAAGAAAAAAATAACTACCTCTGCAGGAAAACTAATTTTAATTTCAATATATTGACGTTCTTTCTCTCGTTTTTATTAAAAGTTTAAACACGTTACCAATCTATAGTTTCTTTAAATAATATTATTTTTTAATATTCGTTTAATATAAAATGTTAATGATGTCTTCATGTTCATAAAAGACCCCATTTTATATCCTCCAATTTTTACAGGCCAGTAAAAAGATCACAGATGCTAAACTCGCAAAAGATTTTCAAGCAGTTTTGAAAGAATTCCAGAAAGCACAACGGCTTTCGGCTGAAAGGGAGACAGCTTACTCTCCTTCCATTCCTCAACCAATCCATTCATCACGGTAAATAGTCATGAAACTAGTAATTACTGCTTATTGAAGTTTGTTTTAATATGAATATGTGCAAAATTACCTTTTTCCTTATTAATTTATGTGATTTGCAGTGATGAAGCAAGTGAAATGGATTCCAGCTCAGGCAGAAGTCCAGAACAGCGTGCCCTTCTTTTCGAATCTAGAAGGCAAGTTTTGTACTTTTGTGATATGCATCTCTTATATACAAGGGGTGCTCTTCTAATTTTGTCAAAAAGCAATTCAACTGTAAAAAATTATAAATGGTGTTATGATATGCTCTTATTTCAAAAATAATATTAGGACTTTAGGAGCATGTGTTGTTTTGGCAAAAATGTCTAATTGTTGTCCTTTCTGTAGACAAGAAGTGTTACTGTTGGACAACGAGATCTCATTCAATGAGGCTATTATTGAGGAAAGAGATCAGGGAATACAAGAAATTCAAAACCAGATTGGTGAAGTAAATGAAATATTTAAAGATCTTGCTGTTTTGGTTCATGAGCAAGGAACTATGATTGGTAAGTATGATTTTCACCTTTTTTATTCCCTATTTTCTTTTTCTTTTTTATATGTTCATGTTGTGACTGTCATCAATTTGTTTCAGATGATATTGGCTCAAATATCGAAAATTCTCATGCCGCAACTGCACAGGGAAAATCCCATCTTTTGAAAGCATCAAAGGCTCAAAAATCAAACTCTTCCATGGTAATTTTCTAATATTTTTTAAATTGTGTAAATTACCATCTATCCAGATTATGCTTCAGTAGCTCTTCCTTGAAGATTTGCAAAGTTAATATTTTTTATATTCGGCTACGTATACTTAACTGATCCACTTGCATCAAACTACTCATTTGGGTTAAATCTTGTGCATGGATTCTGCTGTGGGATTTGCTTATTATTAGGCAGATAAACACTTTTTAATGTTTGGATGAAGAAAATTGCTTATGCTAAATAAATTTTCTCCAATAAGCATTTGAGATTGCTTATTTCAAACTGAATATTCTTGGTGGTTTCAAAATTACAAACTTACCCTTAGAATTGTTTTCAATAAGTTTATTATAGTTTTCTGTTTGTAACTTGTAAGCATAAGCATGAGCTGTTCAAATAAGTAATCCTAATCTACTTTGATTGCATTATGTATCTCTGTTCTTTCTGCTTCTAAAATGTTAAATTCTTTCACACTTGGTCCATGCAGACTTGCTTACTTTTCGTGATCTTGGGGATCGTGCTTCTCATTGTAGTCATAATACTTACAGTTTGACCTTCAACATCCATTCATCTGAGGTCAAAGTATTTACGGTGCTTCTCATTGTAGTCATAATACTTACAGTTTGACCTTCAACATCCATTCATCTGAGGTCAAATCATTTACGGTTTGTCACGCGAATTGCTAAATCATTGGATGGAAATTGCAAATTATTTTCCAGGATTCTGTGTTTGTAAAATTTGAGTTCATTTTATTACTTCATGCGTTTTTATGCTTTGCAGTGGTTGTTTCTGCTATTGTTTTTTTTTTCAATCTTCCTTTTTTTGTTTTTCTCACTCTGGGGCATTAGTATGTTTTATTAAATTTGGGTCATATATAAATTCTCCAGCCTTTTGCACTGTGTTTCTAGGAAATAAATTGTGTATTGAATGAGATGAATATTGTAAAGTATGCTTCTTAAGTTTGTCTTTCAATCTTTATTATACTAATAAATAAAAAATCTTACGGGGCACGTGTCATTTTTTTGGTACCCGACTAGTACCTAGCGATTTTCAACACTCCATGGATATACTTCATACACTATGATTTTGATGTAAAAACATTGAACCCACTTCTACAACACTGGCTAATTAAGGCAAAAAACCTGCCCCAAAATCAAGTTTCGATCTTGAACACATTCAGCAGCTAACACATAAGTTATAATTTATTCTCATAAAAAATCTTACACTTCCACAAAAGATTTTCCTAAGAAATTCACCCTAAACATGAATTAACAGAAGTATCTAACTTCCTCAAGATCACCAACAATTTGGATAAGTAAACCACAAAGCCAACAAAATCAGACAGTAAACAAGCAAATCATAAAACTTCACGGAATTTAAAAATACATAGCATTTTTCGGGCGTATGATGTTCAATAACTTCATAATCAAATACACAATCAACATGATGAAGCAAAAAAAAACTCAGTTACCCATTCGAAAGGTAAAAATAGTAACTGAATTACAGTAAGATGTATTGAGAAAAAATAGAAACATGTTGAGCATTTGAAACAAGTCAAGAGCCCTATATTCTCAATCAAAACACATAAACACAAAAAAGAACTTTATAATTTATAAATCAATTATAAGAAGTGACAAGATTTACCTGTAACCAAATCCTGATAAGTGATAAGCCAACATGTTTACAACCCATCTTCTGCCCACTTTTAATGTAGATCTTGTCATAAATATTTTAAAAAAAATTCAAATATCTAGGCTAGTTTTATAATGATTAAAAAAAAAACAAAACAACCTTTACATTACATGTAAAAAAATTAAACAGTAGCACAAAAGAATTTGTACCAACATTACATGGGGAAAACAAATTTAGGGCCCTAACCAGGCTTTGCCCAGGCCACACTTAACTGAGCATTATTTCCAGACTCCAGCCGCATTTTTGGGACCAATTGTGTATCTCGTCGAGGGTCTAAGCTTACATGTGAATCGCAACTGCAGTTTCCAAAAATTTTAACCAACAAAATATACAAAACCAGCAACCCATCAAGAAGATAAGACTCATAAAATAGAGGCCCTGAATTGGAAAGATTTCCAACCCCTTTTATCGCTTGATTCTTCCGCAGAAAGACACCATAACCAGTGGACTTGAGTCTCTTTAGCTCCACTCAGGTGCACCGTGCATAAGAACTAATTACTTGATAGTTGATCCTATGAAAAACATAAAAACAACTTCTTTTATGACGATACTTAAACACGGATGAAAGGAAGAGAATTTTATGCAAGCTAATCGAACTTAAATGATCTTAAAAAGATAACTGTTGGTTTCGCATTATGAAACCAAGAAAAACATAAAGCTACCATTTTTAACCCCTGCATAATACAATTTACTCAAGAATTATACTAATGAAATCAAGGAAAACAAGAAGTTACCATTTTTCATCCCATTCCGGTTAAACAAATCATTATAGTTGACTTGAAGTTCATATTGAAGCTTCTCGCAAGTATGTCTATCCACTAATCTTTTCTCCTGCAATTCCTTGAGCAAACTCATCGCATCTCCACACCTACGACGTTTGCAACACTCATCAAGCACGGTCCAATAAGTAATGTAATCAGCTGATCTTTGGTTTCCAGCCATTTCCCACAAATAACTCACAGCTTCATCAACTTCACCCTCAAGCGCAAACGAACTCACAAGTGAATTATACGACTTACTACTCGGAACAAACCCTTTCTCCTTCATTTCATCACAAATCTTCCTAGCATTACACGTCCTTCCTTGTGCGCACAGACCATGAATCAAGTAATCAAACGTAAACGAATTCGGTCTACAATTATAAACCACATCCATCTGATGATATATCCTAAGAGCATCATTAAGATGCAGCGACAACACATACCCTTTGATCATAGAATTCAACGCAAAAATATCCGGATCAACACCACCATCAACCATATGCTTGAACAACATCCTCATAGTATCCATATACATATGATTTATATAACTATTACTTCGCCTACTCAAAAACGCAGCAAACAGAAGATTATACGTCCTAATCGAAGGCCTACACTCCAAATTCTTAACACTTCTCATATGTTTATAAACATTAACCGGTCTACTCAACTTCCTAGCTTCTGTGAAGAAGTATATCATAGTATTGTAAAGAACTTCAGAACCAAAACAAGGAATAGCTAATACCTCGTTGACGATTCGATCCATTTCGTCGTACATTTTTGCAGCACCTAGCTTCTTAATTGTGACATGAAATGTGGATACATCATGTGTAAACCTAGGTTGTTTAAAGGCCCAATTGAAGAGTTCTAAGCATACTAATGGATCTTCTTGTAGGTTGATTGAATTATAGAGGTCTTCAGGTTTAAACCTAGGGAGAAGGTGTGAAATGGCTCGATGAAATTGGAATTCGTCTAGGGTTGGTTTCGAAGCGGCTGAGTTTCTTCTGTTGAGTCTCTTCCTGTAGGATGTTGATGAGAAGTGGGAGACTGGATTGAATCTGCTATTGGAAGCATTTGGATGGTTAGGGTTTGGTGGAAGGTTGAGATCAATGCGGATTTGGTTCAGATATCGTATGGATTTGGATGCGGTGTTCATTGTATTTAAAAATTAGATAGAAACGATTCAGCTAATGACTGGTTAGTTCTGATGAATAGAAACCCTAAACAATATTGAGAACTTGTCACTCGCTGTGCTGATAGCATCCCGCCATGAGAGACCGTTACTTGTTAGTTCTGAAGAACAGAGACCCAAAAGAACGAACCCGAACCCGAACCCGAACCCAAAGGGCAAACCTAGGTATAAGAATAAACCTGATATGAGTTCAACCAAACCCCCACGAGATTAAAGTAATTTGAATTTAAAAAAAAAACTTATTTAATAATAATATTTATTTTATATATTTCGTATTAATTAAAAGAATATAATATACCAAAAAATTAAAAATTACATAACCTAAAAATAAAAATTAGAAATTACATGAACCGAAAACTAAACATGCTCTATTGAATCAAACGAGCAGTCTCATTCCCAAGAGCGCTCGTCTTCCCATAGATCATGGTACCTAAGATTCTCCTCTTTGTGTCATCGTCTTCGGATTTAGGTACGTATTCCTCTCCATGGTCAGTGGCGTACCCCTTTTCTGAATTGGACACATATCCCTCATCTGAACTGGGTACGTATTTTTCTCCAGGGTCAGTGACGTACACTTCCTCTGAATTAGGGACGTACCCCTCCATCTGAAATTGGAGACGTGCCTCATCTGAATTTGGGACGTGCTCGTTCTCAATTCGTAGTTGGCCAAAGACTTGATCGAATGCCCAATTTAAAATAACAACCGGACCAAACTTTATTTTGTTGTTAAGTTCGACAATGCCTCAATTTAAACTAAATGAGAAGGTTGAAAGGAAAAACAACTATAAAACGTCACATGTCAAACGCTGATTCGATCAAGTTATTGTTCATCAACTTGCGTTTTTAATAAGATATATAAAATATTAAAAAAATAAAACTAAAAAGAAATATTTAAAATAAAAAAGGTAATAGTGACTTGTTCTGTTCTTCATTTTCGTCGTAATTTCCTTGGCAGTGACAGGGGAAAAACCTCAGGTCAACTAAGAAGACCTGACAAATTACAAAAATACCCCTGAGAAAACATCTCTACATAAACGCCCCTTGCCACATCTTCAATTAGAAGTCGTTCTGTAAACACAAAAGTCGTCTCTAAAGCTATTTTCTATCATCAAACACACAGTGAATCGAAGGCGATGGGAGACAGATTAGGGGAAAGTGAAGAAGTGATCATAAAAGCTTGTTCTTTAGCTGAGAAATCACACAATTCTAATTGTTATATAAAGGAATCTGGTACGGAATATACTGTTTTTGCCTTTGGTGGATCATGGGCTCTTGAAGATTTTTACAGCCATGAGCCTTTTGGAGAAACTATGATCGATGTTTCACTGTTCCCGTCACTAAAAAGTGTCGGTAATAACGAACTTGCTAAGATCAATAAAGGATTCCTTGCTAGATTTCAAGCTGTTCTGCAAACATCAAAGTTCCAAGATGAGGTAACTGTTTGTGAAATCAACAAATTCTTTAACTTTTTGTATGTTTTTAACCAACTTTCTTCTCACCAAAAGTGTTAACTAAACAGGCAAGATTGGGATGTTTTGTTCATGTTGAAATGGGTAGTTTTTTAATACAAGTTGACGGATCGGGTTGGATAAGTGAGCTATAACAATCGTGTCAGGTTAACAGGTTGAATTAGGCAACCTGAACCCAACCCATATTGTTATTTGTGTCAAAGATTTCAACCCTAACCTCGATACACTTAAATTCGAGTCGGCCCGAACCTGACCCGTTTAACCCATTTATCTAAATCAAAATAATAGAGTACTAAATCCAAAATATAATTCATTTTAGGTAAAACAAAAACTAATTGATTAATTATCTCTACAAAGGAAAAAAAGAAAAGTTTTGTTATAATTCAGTTCCTTTACGGTAAACATTAAATACAAAAGTAAATGAACAATCGTTTCTATAATGTGAAAAAAAAAATTGTAGCCTAAACAGGTTAACGGGTCAACCTGACCCCGACCCTTTTATTAAAAAAAAACAAAAAAAAGGGTTGAAATGGCCAACCAAAAACCTGATTATTTTCGTGTCGTGTTTCGTGTCGTGTCAGGAATTGACGCCCCTAAATAACTAATACATTACCATAATTGTTTAAATCTTTGAATAAAATGATGAAATGTTGTATGCTAAGTTAGGATCACTTTCAACATGGTAGTTTTTATATATTGGATGGACTAAAATAAAGCATAACCTGAATCGATCCATTTATATGAACTGCAGGTGGATAAAGCAAGCAAGAAAGCAAAACCCATAAAATTTACAGGCCATTCTTCAGGTGGTCCAGTGGCGATCCTCGCAGCCGTCTGGTACCTGGAGAAATACACAAGGTCTGGTGGCAGGCCACCGTGTAAATGTATTACTTTCGGGTCACCACTCGTAGGTGACCGTATATTTACACATGCTCTAAACCGAGAGAACTGGGCTCGTTTCTTCCTTCACTTTGTAGGAAGATACGACATTGTTCCTCGAATAACACTAGCCCCCCTTTCGTCCCTTAAAACCGAATTCCCTCAAATTCTTGATTTCTTCGATCCCAAATCAAGAAACGTTCGGAAACCATCAATCCTGAACTCCCAAGAAGCTTTGACATTTTTTAAAACAGTGTTGAAGAACACGTCGTCTGTTGCTAGTCATGCAGCTTGCAACCTCATGGGAAGTACTAACGCGTTGCTTGAAATTGTATCTAGTTTTGTTGAACTTAGTCCTTACAGACCTTCTGGGACTTTTATCTTTTGTACCGGAAACGGGAAACTGGTGTCTGTGAAAAACCCGAATGCAGTTCTTCAGATTCTGTTTTATAGTTGTCAGCCTGCTGATGAATCACAAGTTACAGATGCAGCAAGCAGAAGCTTATATATGGATTACAGTAAGGAGCTAGAAGAAAGTTTATTAGGG
The DNA here is from genome assembly GCA_023525975.1 of Smallanthus sonchifolius. Taxonomy (NCBI): domain Eukaryota; kingdom Viridiplantae; phylum Streptophyta; class Magnoliopsida; order Asterales; family Asteraceae; genus Smallanthus; species Smallanthus sonchifolius. The sequence continues at coordinate 4,175,175 of CM042042.1, forward strand.
ATGCAAGATGTTGTGTACTTAGAAGATGAAATGGAGATCCTGTTGTCTCCAAACTCCAGTGACACAGCTCTAAAGGATCTCGGTCTGGTGAGTATTTACTTACGAATTGGTCGATTTGAATTGTGTGCTATGTGTCAGTTTTTTTCGATATTTGGGTTTATAATAACCCTGAGTCAGAGTTTTCGGATCGGGTCGGGTTAGGTCGAATCACATAATAATCAAAGTACAATGTCATTTAAAAAAAACATATAATAAAAATACAAAGTCATTTGAAATATATATATAAAAAAACATTTTAAAACGTTTAGATAACTTATTGGGTTAAAATTTTAAAATACAAAGTCATTTGATTTTATAGTTGATTTTGGTTATTGTCTTATTGGGTTAAAAATTTAAAAATAAACCATGGGCCTTTAATGATTTAAAGTGTATTAGAAATTAAGTAACTCGGTTTAGTTTTTAAACTATAAATTTTTTTATTATGTAAAACGTTTAGATAACTTTTTTCTTTAGTAAAAAATATATATAGTTTTTTCATGCCAATGGGTTCAATATTTTTTTTATAAAACCATACACCACTATGTGGTGTCAATCGTAAAAAATATATATAGTTTTTTTCATGCCAATGGTGTCAATCGTAAAAAAACAATAGCGTCGCTCGAAATTTTCCTATTACACGTTACATATGAGACGCGGAATTGACTGGTTTCGGGTGAATCCATACACCACTATGTGGCTCCGCCACTAATTGTGTTGTCGTTCAAAAAGTCATAATTTTTTTGATGCAGGGCACAAGGGGCAGGCTATGTATTGGAGCAGCACAAGCATTTGAAAAGAAGAAGCTAGAATACCAACAGATGATCGATTCGAAAACACCAAGCATCGTAAAAATGCTCGAGTTGATAGCCGACTACCAAAAGGCATGTAAAGATCGCAACATCGGTTATTACGATGCTTTCAAGATTCAAAAGGGTACCGAGGACTTCAATGCCAATGTGAAAAGGCTAGAACTTGCAGGCATATGGGACGAGATTGTAGAGATGTTGAAACGGTATGAACTCCCGGATGGGTTTGAGAGCCGCCAAGAGTGGATTGAGCTTGGAACCAAGTTTAGGAAACTGGTGGAGCCGCTAGACATCGCTAACTACTACAGGCACTCGAAAGATGAAGACACCGGGACCTACTTGAGAGTCGGGGGTAGACCCAAGCGTTATAAGTACACGCAGAGGTGGCACGAGCATTCTCACAGGTTGAGTGAAGAGTCGAGTTCTGAGACGGGTTTCTGGGCCAAAGTGGAGGAGTTGAGGAGGAAACCGTTTGAACAAGTTAAGGAACATGTTGTTGGTCTAGAGAAACAAGTGAAGGCATGGGTTCAGACAGGAGACCTCAGTAATGATGTGTTTTTGGAAAGATCTACGTTTGTGGAGTGGTGGAAAACACTCCCACCAAAACATAGATCTGAATCTTGCCTCAAAGGATATTTTGCACATTGAAGATGCTCATGTTAATTTAAGCAACTAATTTAACTGTGTGTGATTTGAAGTTGCTTTGGTTTGGCACCTATGTTATGTATCTCTTTTCACTTTTAATAAAATTTATTTGTTTTTGCCAATTTAATGAGCCTTTTTATTCAAGGTAGCATATCTCCTAGTTCTTCAACACCACTGGACTTGATCTATTGTGACATGTAATCACAGTAACTAGTTCTATACCCGTTCCAGTCCAGGTTTTCTAAATTACCAAAACTAAAACTTAACAGAAATGTTCACCTAAAAAAACTTTCTAGCTGACTGAAAATTAACAAATGTAGCACAACAATTTACTTCAAAACATACCCTAAAGTTGATTCGTTAAATTTGTGATGAATGTTACTGATGTAGGGTCAAATGTCCCATGTTTAAGAGTCGTTTTGTGTGCGTTTTAATAGTTTAACTTTGTATATAGAGTCGGTTTTACGTTGGTATTTGTGTTTGAGTCTATTACAGGTATTGAGTGCTAAATGATCGGATAATGAAGTATAATGGAGAAGGCACGAAAGTACAGGGGGTTAAAATGCAAAATATCAAAAGTTCCTGAGATTTAACATCTTCGCGACATGCGAAGACTGGGAGTGACATCTTCGCGACACGCGAAGAAATGGAAAACCATCCCGACTAGTTTGTTCTTCGCGCCACGCAAAGAACTTGGTCTAGAAGTTCGCGACACGCGAAGACCTACCGGATCAGCAAAAAACCCTAATTCTAATTAAAAGATATTGCAACACCCATTCCGACTGATCTCTTCTTCCAGCCGATTTTAGAGAGACCAAGGGCGATTTCCAAAGTTCCAAACCTTTCCGGGTCAAGGATTGAAACTATGCTCGTGTGCCTGACAAGCATGCGTGGCTAAGCTGCGTGTGGCTTCCTCCCAACAGATGGTTCGTTTAGGTCTCTTGTTTTATTAAGTTGTTTGTATGTTTGGATCTTGTTAGCTTCTGACAATAGTTTGATAGATTGATTTATTAGTTGAGTTAAACAGTTTATTTGAATGCCTTGAGTTTATTTGCTTTACAACTTGTATTCGGTTGATGACAAGACTTTGTAGCCGGGTTGGGTGACTGGAGTGGTTAACTTGGTATTCCTAAATTGGGTATTTGAATTGTGCTAGCTGTGACGAGTTAGTCGTATAGGTTGCTGACAACAACTTATCTTCAATTACTGTTTCAACTGATTTTCCAACACTATGTCTATGTGGTGTCCATTGAATGATTGAGTATTGCATAAGTCTAGAACCTGAAGTTTGGGAGGGAGTTACATCTTTGTTTGATCTGTGTGTTTTCATTCCAGTTTATCAACTAAGCAATTTCACTAACCACTGATTCCTCGTGGATACGATACTCTTCTTACCCTTACTAGTTAAGTGTTTAAAGATTGTTTTTGACCGACCAAACGACATCGATCAGTTACTACGCGGCATCTCTCCCGAATGATATAAATCTTCCATACTTCTCACTCGGCCCGCAACATCAATCGGTTCATGCCAGGTCTCAACATGATGAGGCCCCGTGGATATTATCTGCCCAACATATGAAGCAGTAACAACATAACCAAGATGGTTAACTTTTCAAGAGAAAAAGTTTCTACAGTACCAATATTTTTACGTACACCACTGCTTACCAACATAATAATGAAAAAGACGAATGAAGAGTGGTATTTCGTTTATGTTCATAAGGCTTCCATTGTCCCAAGCTTTAAGACTGCTACTTAATGAGCATGCTACTCAACCAAATCAGTAATTTGCAACAGTTTCCTAGCTAGATCTTTCATGTTGACATATAAAAGGGGTGAAATTGTGTAAAATAACACTTACTGAAAAAATTGTCAAAGAATAAGCTTACATAAGCGGTCATTCTAGGCCATGGGCCCTCATCAAATGCTTTGTGTGTTGCAGGCACCACACAATTAACATCTTCTGTATTCAACAACATTGGCGATCATAGACCTGGCGAAAACAAAGTAAACCCGTCATACATGTCGGCAACAAAAAATAACAGAATTCCCGTATTATATGCGCACGCAAGCTTCAATTGGATTGGAAGATCAGTACTTAATATGTTATTATGTGTTGCTATTTTCACCAATATACACATATGACCAGGTATAAAACGATGGTTGTAGGATGAAAAGAAGCATGATAGGCAAGAAACTCCGGAACAACGATTAATTACTGAATTTGAAGAGGAAGAAGATGCTTTGGTAAAAAAAATAGCAAGACTCGAGCTAAGTCTCCTCCACCTGCACAATCTGGGTCTAGTTCTCAGTCACAAATTTACGCCATAAACAAAATTATGGCCGGAAAGGAAAAAGCTATTGAACAAGACACTGATATTGAGAGACCGACAAAGAAGACTAAACCGGATATTTATTAAAATTATGACGGTTCGTTGTCCCATACGGTTTTTATAACACTGGTTGTTAAAGGGTTAAACACGTTAATAATATAAACTACAAGTTCAATAATTGATGCACACCATTAAATTAACGAAAGAAGCCATTGTGGTACACCTTCATTGATTGACTGTGGATGACAAGAGTAGAACAAAATCACTGCTGCCATACTATTCTGCTAGCGGAGATCTCAAATCCTTCGATTTCACCATTTCTGTTCGTTTGTAAGGTAACTGAATTTTGCCTTTCGTTTCTCGCTGACGATCTTTGTATACATGTTGATTTCAAGTTCAATACTGCTTCAATATAATCGTTCATCAATCGACATAGTTTAGCCTATCATTTTGTTCTTCAATCATCTAATTCGTATCAACGATTCTAGTTACGATTTGTGCTTCACGTCTTCTTCATCTGTTTCAACGAATCAGACGATGTATGATATTGAATATTGATACCCTAGGATACATGTTTTATATCGCCTGATCCTTTAGCGTCTCCATCTATGTTTCCGTTTTCTGTTTTACAAAGCTCTAATATTATACTTGAATTAGGGATTGATGATAACCTAATCGCTCTAAACTTGGATTGAATTTACGTGATTGCAACACGAAACCTAAATTTTGATATTTTTTTTATTCCTTTTTTTCAATATAGTAAAAGTTAGTTTGCTTTTGGTAGTTGGTGAATGCGATTGGTTAATCTGTTGAGCAACTTCAGTGTTGAGCTGAGTTTGTTCAATCATGGATGGTAATAAAGACGAGGCGATAAAATGTGTTGGCATCGCGAAAGAGGCGATTTCATCTGGAAACAAGGAGCGCGCTCTGAAGTTTATCGCCATTGCGCAACGGCTGAATCATAGTTTACGTGTAGATGATCTTTTGGCAGCGTGTAAAGAGCTTGATTCTGCGAATCCGAGTCCATCAGATGGTAAAAATCATGTTGCGAGTAACCATGTGAATGGCAAAGTGGCTGAAGGTATGACTGGAGAGGCGAGTTATACTGAAGAACACGTTCAATTGGTGCGTAAAATTAAAAGAGACATGGATTATTATGAGATTTTGGGCGTGGGTAAAAGTTGTTCTGTTGAGGAGATTAAGAAAGCGTATAGGAAGTTATCATTGAAGGTTCATCCTGACAAGAACAAAGCTCCTGGATCTGAGGAAGCGTTTAAGAAAGTTAGCAAGGCGTTTAAGTGTCTGAGTGATGAGGGGTCAAGAAGACAGTATGATCAGACGGGTGTGGCCGAGGGAGATGAGTACAGTCAGCAGTATAATGTTAGGAGACGAAGAAGGAGAACAGGACACAGCGTGTTTGAAGATGATTTTGATGCTGATGAAATCTTTACGTCGTTTTTTGGTCAAGGTGATATGTTTCGTACGGCTCAGATGTACAGAACCAGAAGGGCAGCAGGTGGTCGGGCAAGAGAGGATACGGGTGGTAGTGAGACCGGGCCTAATATGATGTTACTTCTTCAACTGTTACCGTTTTTGCTAATCATATTGCTGGCTAGTTTTCCATTCTCAGTTCCTGAATATTCATTACAAAGGAGCTATACTTATCAGTTTTCTAGGATGACTAAGGAATATGGAGTGGAGTTTTATGTGAAATCATCTGATTTTGATCAGAAATATCCTGTTGGAACGCCTGCAAGGGGTAATATTGAGAATAGTGTCATCAAAGATTACAAAAATATGTTGTGGCGTTATTGCCATGTGGAACTCCAGAGGCGTTCATGGAGCAGAAACTTGCCAACTCCTCATTGTGACAAGCTTGAAAGCTTAGGAATAGCTTGAAGGTTAGCTCTCGCCTTTCAGTCCTTTTCATTATTAATTCTGATATTAGAATATTTCCCACAGACCGGATTTTCTTTAAAAAAATTTGTTTTTTTTTTCGGTTAGAATTTTTTTGTCTGGTGGCCATTAGAAAATCCCTTCATACTTTCGCAAAACTTGCATATAAATCCTTTGGCTCCTATTAAACCGATTAAATCCCTGAATTTTTAAGAAAAGGTTCCTTTTTATAAAGTCTAGAGACTTTATCATATAGAAGAGGACTTCTTTTTTGTTAAAAATAAAATCCAAGGACTTTATCATTAGGCTATAAAAGTTAAGGGGTTTAATCATGCTAAAACAAAGTATATTGACGTATATACAAATTCAGTAAATCCCATGAGGTTTTTTTGACAATTGCTCGATATATAGTTGTTGAGTTGTCGAGATGTTGATAAATGTTGTTTTACACTTCATATGGAAGACGTTAACTCTTGTTTTATCTTTATTAATAGATTGATTATATGCTCTCTCTCTCACTCTCTCTCACTCTCACACACACACACACACTCATGTGAAACAATTTTCTGCCACATCATGCAATTTTCTGGTATATCTTTCATCACTTCATCCGCCTTCGCTACAATCAAAGCCTAATAAAGGAGTACCCTTTTCACTTTAGTTAAGAGATAACAACCTAAGTTATCTCTATGGTATCTCTGGCAAAGAACACACAACATTCTATTCATATCTTTGTTAAATGCTGACAAATGTTTATTATTTGAACACTGAACTGTTACTGGTAATTCTGGTTGCAGGAAAGAATAATATTGTAGGCTAAAGTTCCTAATCGTTGTAACATTTTCATGATTGTGTAGAGAATAGCTAATAACTATGGATTAATGTGTTTATACCGACATTTATAAAATGCAACACTCTATTGGTTCTATATTCTGTTCATTTGGTATCTTTCTTCTGTTCCAAGCCCCTTAAAGACCTTGAAAGAACAGATGCTGATAGAATCCATAAAAGCAACAATAAGTGTTGGTTCTATCTGTATGCTTATAATTTGCTTTTCTTTTTTTTTTACTTCCCTAGGTTCGTACGTCATTGATGAGATAAAACTCCATCAGAAAACCAGTGTTTCCAATATGTTGTTGAAATTTTGTTAAACATTGCACTAATTCAACCTGTACCGTCCCATGAAAGTTGTAACATTACCTCCTTTTGAAATCTTTGAACCTGAATAACTTATTTATACATTGTTCTCTTTTCCAAAAAAAATTACCAATATTTAACTGCATGCACAATAGTACCATGTTTTGTCATGTTAGAAGGGTCTTTTAAGTCATTTTGGCACTTTCCTTGTACCATTTGTGAATCAAATGTTATGCTTTTCATGGTTTAACGATAAGTGCCAGGCGTTTTGAGTAAGTTGAATTATAGCATGATAAATACTTGAATTTCTTGTTTGATTGTTTTTATCAAATCTTTTAATTGATTTGTTTTTGTTTTCTGGCAGGGCATGTTTGGAGTCGATAGACAGGGGATTCATTATCTGTTGGTCATGAATTCTGCATTTTAAGCGGCTGGTGCACCCGTGGAAGCTGAGTTTATTTCATATATTATGTAGCAGTGTTTGCTCGGCTCTGCAAGGTTTGATTTTAGCACGGATGGAGTAGCATTTGTGTAAAGATACTGTTGTTGACGGGTTGGATTTTTAAAAAGAAAATATTATGAGAGGATGTAATCATATAATAGTGTTTTGAAAATAAATATACTTTGGTTATCAGCTGATAATATTGTGAAAAGTACGAAATATAATTATTTTTCATTAATTTAATTATTACAGTTTACACAAGCATATCTTTATGCTAATAAATAAAAAAATTAGGAAACACATGTAACTTTCTGGTGTATCATTAACATGTTTTTTCGTCTCTCCTATAAAATAGTGATATTAAAAGATAATGTTTTTAAATATTTAATATAAATCTAAATATAAATATTTGTTATTTAATTATGGATATTTGTTATATTATTAACCAAATCAATTTAATATGAATTAACATTTATCAATTACCCGGTTGAAACAAAAAATGTTTAAAAAAACAACTTAATAGAATTTATAGTTGTCACGTAAAAATATATTTTTAAATACATATTTTGATTAGTGTATGAGTTAACAAATTAAATTATATTTTATTTAATTCGTATAACATTATATTTATTAAAGTCGTGTATCTATTACGAAATATATATTCAAATATTTTAAAATCCAATTGATGAAAGCCCAATTGTCTCAACTATAAGGCCGGCCCATTTTTGTCTGCCCGAGTATATAGCTGGTGAATCGGAATTAGGGTTTTAGTTCCTCCCTCTTCAACTGAATCTCGCCGGAGCAACTTTTTGCCGTTTGCAGGTATGTTTTCTCTAGGGTTTATCACCGATAATTATGCTCCACAATCGCCTCCGAGTCGCCGTATATTTGAACATATTATCATTAGATTTAATTGAACAATTGATGACCTTTCTCGCGTAAATTTTCTACCTGTGTTGCTCCTTATGTGAAATGTTGCGCATGCGTTTTCATACGAAAACTAATTTAGGCAAAATATGCTTTGAAAGTTTAAATTATGTTGAATTCTTCCTTCGATCTTAACATGTTCATTTTCAGCTGCTTTTTTTATATATGGATTTTGTTCTTGATGTAATGTTTGTTGATTTCTGCCACGTTAAATTTGATTTACTTTTCAATTTTAAATTGACTCACTAAATAAAATAAGTTTTGTTTGCATATATAATGTGACATTTTGTTGAATGTGATATTGGAAGTTGCAATGTTCTTTTTGGATGAATTGTTACTGTTGTAGTAATAGATTTTGGTGGTCACATTCTTGTTCTGATTTGATTTTCATTCTAAATTTGTAGTTGCTTTTTAGGAGCTACAATGGTATCAGGAAAGAAGACGGTATGTGTGTTTTTATCAATGCTTTTAGAACCGAACCGGACAATGAACATGCCGTCCAAGAGGTCCGCCATCAGACCGGTTGACCTGGATTTAAGAACCCGAATACTTCATAAATAGAATAAATATTAAACTATGTATTTAGATACAAAATATAAAAATTTCATGTGTTTTGATATCAATTTGTAATTTAACGACATATGGGGACGTCAAAAAATAAAATATATAATTTGGAATGCTAAATTAATCAAAAAATAAGATTTTGAAAGAAAAAAAAAATAGAAATCTGTTCCGACCCCCCGGTCCTGTTCAAACGAAAACGGTTCAAATAGGCATAACTGGGATGGTTCTATGTCTGGTTCCTGGTCCATCCGGCCGGTCCTGTCTGGTTCTGAAAACACTAGTTTTTATTTTCCATTGTTTCGTGTTCTTGATATGCATCTGTTTGATTATTGTTGATTTATTGGATTATATGTAAACTTTCAGAAGAAGACTCATGAGAGCATCAACAACAGATTGGCTCTTGTAATGAAGAGTGGAAAGTACACTCTTGGTTACAAGACAGTGCTTGAGTCTCTTAGGAGCTCTAAAGGTGGATTTTAGTTTTATTTGGATTCATTTTTTGCTCTGTTGAATGTATTTTGAATATTTTGTCATTTTTTGTGGCATTGAGATTGGCATGCAGTAATATTGTGCATCTTTCTCTTGGACTTAATTGTGTTTAATTAATGGCATTTTAGGTAAATTGATCATCATTTCCAACAACTGTCCGCCTTTAAGGAAGTCTGAGATCGAGTATTATGCCATGCTTGCCAAGGTTGGCGTTCATCATTACAATGGAAGTAAGTTCATCATTATTAATATCATTATTTTCCTTTCTTTTGGTTTTAGTCTTGCTGTACCCATGGTTTAAAAAAATGGTCGAGGCGTACGCCTCGAGTCAAGGCGGTAGAAAAACGAGGCTTCCGTTCTTTTAAACTTTGGCTGTACCTAGTAGTCAAAGTTGCAAGCGCGCTCAGCGCAAAAAGTTACAATATTAGGAAAAATAAATAAGATAGAACATGCATAGGAAATTTAAAAAGTTCATACCATGTGACAAATATAACTAAAGATCTTAATAGAATTAGCCTTTAGATTAATCCAGTTAATACCATAACTAGTAACAATTTATAAAAAAGATCAGCAATAACAATATCATTGCTCATAAGTCATAATCTCTCCATCGTTACTTTTGTGTCGCCTCTACATGGCCAGAGGGCGATCTTCTGTCGATCTAGATAAAGGTCCTTTCCTTGCCTACCTGGGGTGTTGCAAGTGTGCCTTGTGCAGTTATGCATCTCTGACTACTTGGCTTCTATAAATTATTCGCGGGGTCACTAAAATTGCTTAGCCAATGCATATGCGTATTTACTAAAATTTTTACTTTATATGTCAATTTCAGTTTGTTATCATCAAATTATATTCTTTTGACTTTTTGTTTAGATAATGTTGATCTTGGAACCGCTTGCGGGAAGTATTTTCGAGTGTCATGCTTAAGTATCATCGACGCAGGTATTAAAACTAAGTCAAGTTCCATATATACATTATATGTTTATATTTGTTTTTAAAATATTAATTTGTTTTGGATTTTGAATTGCTTTAGGTGATTCTGATATCATCAAGAGTCTTCCAGGGGATCAGTGAAAAGATTATATTCTGTTACCTTTCTGTTATTTCTATTTTTGTCTAAGTTTTGGTTGAATATATTTCTACTCTTTTGATGTATTCAGTTTTTTTGTACCGGCTTTCCCTGTGTTGGTTAGTTGATTTAATGTTATCTAATGACTTCATCATTTGCATATCCTCTTTGCCAGACTTCCAATTTCGGTTTTATAATAAACTAGTATGATTCCCACGCCGCGAATTCATAAATATCAAATGCACTGTTAAAAAAGCGGCTACAACAATAGGCAAAACATTAAACTCTGTTCGCAATTCCAAAATGTATACTTAAAAAGAAGACAGAACACATAACCTTGTATGATACAATATAAAGATTATTTTAGTGAACATGACTGAAAACATGTTAAACTGATGATAAGCAAAAGAAGATTAGGTTCTCATAAATATAAAAACAACTCTCTTGATCCATGTAGTCCAAAGCGCAAGACGATAACTTGTAAGTTGTAGCAAGTTAGAGATACCCGTCAATTTGTAGCATCGAGTTCTCTCATTAAATTAACCTTAGCTGATGATTTCGCCCATCTTGTTTCATGGGTGTACAAAGAAAGTTCATCTTGCTTCATGGTGCATTCACCAGCAGAATGCCTCCAATTTTTTTTGGTATTTTTTCTTGAGAATCCATAGATGACAACATAAAAAAATGAACCATAGGTAAACAGACGAACAATGGTTAGAACCCGCCATCATTACCTCCACCTCTGCCTCTGCTGTCGATGGCAAATAACAAAGCGAAAATGAAAAAGAATAGAGCAAATTAGGGTTTTTAATAGATGAGAATTAGGGTGTATGCTTCCAAACTGATTGTGAAGAAAAAGAATACTGCAACCCAAAACCCTTTCTATCGAAGGCCAAGTACCAAATCAAAACCAAACCAAAGAAAACTTACCGACCGAAGAAGATCACAGCAAGGCGGAGACACTGGAACCGTCGGTTTTCTAGCCGTCGGAGGCGTTCGGTTCAGGAGCAGACGAACCAGCCTAATCCGCCTCTCTATCATCTCTCTTTCACATACGAAGAATATGGGGTAAAGAAGGATGCGTGGGATAAAAAGCTGACCTCTTGTACATCAGGCTTTTAAATTTGTACATCCCTGTTGATACTTTTCAATTGCGATGGTTAATGAATAAGGAGGATAATATCTTCTATTCTTTTTGCCAAAGTTAAAATAACTCTAAAATAAATTTAGGTTTTAATAATTTAAACTATCACGTATAACCCATTGACCAATAATTCATACCGGTAATTTAACTGGTGATAGCATTAATATGGTGCATGCATATATTGTGTCCTTGTCTTTGGGTGCTCATGCAATCATGCCCATGTCGGATGTTTCAATATGTGTCACCGTTCTACATCCTTTTTTGCTGCTTCTGAAGCTTGTTTGAACTTTTTTTGTCTATCAGTCAGTGGACATGTGAACGATTTCACAAATACATATTAATCAGGATATATTCCATCAACAAGATAATATTCATACTTATACTATACTACTCTAAAAACGAAGACTCTAGTGCTACTCCATCTATGATGTCGTTGAATAGAAGGTGACTAGTGAAGAACATTAATGTCATTATTGGAACCAGAAACACCAAAGAATGCTGCCAAATTTATAGATCTTATGACATCACTCGTTCTAGCATTGCCGTCGGGTGTGGATGATCACCTCGTCATGCGTAAAGTCAGTTTGCCCACTACCAATGGATGCAATCAATGCTATCAAGCATTCCGTGAAAATCATGTGTTCACTTCATGCACATCATACAATTATTGAAAGTCACTCCGCATTGGTTTACGCAAATATTGTTTGTCGTAAAGCTTAATGTCACATTTACGTAATTTATAAGTACAATCTCGTGCATTTTTCTCATCAAATACTCGTCTCACGAGTCTGATGAGGTGTCGTATTCTAGTTGACGGATGACAGATTTGCACTTTTGAAAAGGAGTAAAATCCATTTGACCTCTAACATCTCATGCTAACTTGAAAAGTGAATCTTTTATCCAAATCATTGACTATTAATAGGAATAGTTGTCTACTCATTCGGAAGCGTTGTCTGAACATTTTGTTGGTGTATATGGGGTTGTTAGCATTCTCGACAAAGTATTCAGCCACCAGAATATCACGTATAGGTTCACGATCTTTGTTTTAAACGGGTTTTCTTGTTCTCGGACGTAAACTTTCAGGTTCATCATTTAAATTTTCGGTTGCAGTTATAATTGTTTTATGAAAATTGTTTTGGCCGCGCTCGATGATAATGATTAGACCATCTTTACAATTGTTTAGAATGATAATAGAGACAGAACTTGAAGATTGTTATGTGAAAATGTAATGGTTAAAGTGGTATTTATATAGGAAATAAAATGTGTTTTTCAATTTAATTTTTATTTGTGACCGTTGTACAAAAACTAGTTCGATTTTGAGAGATGATCGATTCATCTTCAATAGGGGATGCTTGGATTCATAACGAATTGTTTCTAAGAGCATCTTTATCGGTGGTGTTTTTTTAAGTCAAGACTCCACATGACATCTAGGTGGAGGAGAGAGTGAGAAAAATAGGAAGAAAGAGAGTGTAACGTGTTTGAAATTTCGGATGGCAATGAATAGGCTTTTGTGAGGGAGAAAAGAACAGAGGGGGAGAGAAAGCGGGGTGAAGTGGCAAAAACGTTTTTCATCCCAATTGATTGAGTGTTGTGAGTGCTCTCTGTAACACAGTTTTGTGAAAGGTGGTTATATTTTCTCCTTGTAAGACGTAAGTCATAACAAAACTTCGCAAAAACATTCCTATAAGCAGTGTTATGTGAAATTAATTTTTTGTTTACTTTATTTTATAAGTGAAAATCGTAAGATAGGAGAATATCAACAGTTAAACCTTAAGAAAAGATTTTTGCAAGAAATTCTTACGCTTCTCGACACCTTAATTATCGAGAGTTGGATCCGTTTTCTAACAAGTCTAAGACATGACCAACCGGTGGTAACCGATAATCATAAACAGAAATGGCGGATCTTGGGAATTCATGGACATTTTACGACTATAAGGCTCACATAGGATTCTATTTTTTATGCTTTTTTATTTTAATTTTAATAAAAAGGGAGAGTGGGGTGAAAGTGAAATATGATACATAATAAAAACTGCACCGACGGACGGCAAATAATTCTAAAAGTAAAATATATATAAAAAAACAAGTTTTTCTGGACTCGCTAACCGGCCTGCGACACCCACGCCCAAGAATATTGCAGGGGGCAATCGGCTCACAGTTCTCAACCAAGGTCAAGGTGTGGGGTTCGAACTGCTATCTCTGCCCCACAATCGTTTTTTTGCTGAAACCATTGACCTTGCATTCCCCAATAATCGACGTGGCCACCCCCAAAGTAAAGCCTGTGGGGATTGAACCTGGGTTTCCTTTGGAGAGCCCAGGCCTCCTTACCACTAGGCCACTTTGGAAGTGGTTAGTAAAATATATAAATAGAAACGATAAATTTTGCTAACATGGAGGTGGATAAAACACAGGGATGTCTCGGAGCTAAAGCTGGCATCGGATGTTGCTTAGGGCCCGTTTTCGCGGGGGCCCAAATTTAAAGAAATAAAATTATCTTTATACATATAAATATATTTTTTTTAATTAGAACAAAAATAAGTCGATGAAAAATGCTAGGAGAGTCTTTTGATTCGTTTAACTTTGTTCTGTTTATTGTTTAACTTTGTTTTGTATTTGTTTATCACTACAATAACGTTTTTTTGTTTATTGTTATTAAAATTATCATTGATCTTTGAAAAAAATTATACTTAAGGGTCCATATTTTAATACTCGTCTAGGACACCCGAAATCTCGGAGACATCCCTGTTAAAACATGTCTACAATTATAAATTTGTACTTAAAAATAAGATTCACAATAGAATGTCAAGGAGTTTCTTATACATGTTTTGCGTGTCTGGTATAGATAGTTCACCCGCGTAGATACGTTCATTACTTTTTTTTAATAAAGGAAAAGTTAATCCTTCTTAATTTGGGATCGGGTAAAACCCGACCCCACTCGTCCAAGATTCGAAATCAAGAACTATTAAGCCTTGAGCTCTAACTCAACACTAGGCCGAAGCCTAGGTGGTAGATACATTCATTACTTCATGTAGCAAATGGATTGTTTTTAAAAAACTAATTTAAAATTATGTTCTTTTTTAAAGTTATTATATCCCTTAGAACATTCATAGTAACATCTCTATCTACATCTCAATAATTCAACTAAATGTTATATTTTTATGAATTTATCTCTAAATTTGGTTTAACCTCTCACATTTCATTCTCATGTTCTATCTCTGTCTCACTCACAAACACTCATTTTTTTTCTTTCTTAGTCGCTCTAGAAAAATATAAAAAATTATGAAAATAGATCTCTATATTTAGAAGAATTTGTATTTACTAAAGTCTAAATTTAAAAATGGTGATTGAGATCCTAATGTAAGTGTAAAATAAAAAGAAATTTATAAATAGTAAAGATAGAGATGAAGATAAAGAGTATGCTATGAATACTCTTTATACATTAGAAAAACTAAGTTAGAATATTCTTATGTTACACGTATTGAATAAATGTAATACACTTTGTAATGAAAAAAAATTATGTCTTTAAAACATTGTGTATTACGCGGGTTGAATAAAATATAATGTAATCTGTTAAGACATACACTATTCAAAATACGTTTTTAAAAAATGTACTTTAGCATTATAGTGATATATTATGTTAAGTTAATTTTTTAAATATTTTTTTACAACTATGTATTAATTTTTTTATGTAATTGATAAATGTTAATTCAAATTAAATTCATTTGGTTAAAAATATAATAACTATTCATAATTAAATAATAAAAATATATAATTAGAATTGTATTAAATACTTAAAAATATAAATTTTTTAATATTATTATTTAATAGCAGAGAGTCAAAAAAAAATTTGATTGTGCACCGAAAAATGACACATGTCTGATGTCCCTCTATGATTTTTATTTATTAGTATAATAAAGATTCGCCGTATCAAAGTAATACCTATATATATGAAGTATGAACACGTAAGTCGTAATACCCATACATAGTTATATCTTATATATTATAAGAAATACTAAAGTTTATTTTTCGTCATTATGGTTTAGTTCCTTTGTCAGTTTAATCCAAAAAAATATTTTCCTCTTGTGTATTGTATTGGTTTACAAAACTTGTTATTTTCATCCAATCATTTAATTTCATTTATATTTTAACGTTAAATAAAGGGTATTTAGGTCTTTTTTTTTATATATATTCACTTATTTTATTAATATTTTAAACCCTTAACTATTTCTCATGTCTCCTTAAATCATATTAACTCTAATTATCCTATTATAATCGGTCCTATAATCATTATCTTTTTAATCTCGTTCGTCAATATGGCAATAATCTTTTTAAATTACGATCATCCATGTGAAGATGATGAGTTTGTGTGTGAACTTCTATAAATATAGGATTTAGTGTTTATAAATTCGTTATAATATCATAGTCATTTGTATTTTTCTTGAGTTTTTATTAATCTATACCAATATTACCCACCCCCATAACATCACAAGTTGCACCAACGATCAAGGGCATTTCTGTGAAATAAGATACCAGACACAAAATCACCAATATGCTATACGTATAAAATAATTATACTTCAGAAAATAATACAATAATAATGCAAATAAAAATAATAATAATAAAACAGATCGAAGTTCACTGAAGTGAAGGTCGCCGGTAGGGGCTACTCCTCTGAATCTTCATCACCGCCGAAGATCGAAAACTTATTATAGAGAAGGAAGAGTACGAGAAGAAGGACAAGTGCGACGCCGACTGGAGATCCGCTGGCACGGTGGATAGAGTTAGGTTCGCCGGTGGAGAAGATGCTGGAGATGAAAGATCCAGAATCGGAGGAGAGGTATTGGATGGCTAATAGGAGAATGATTGGAAGGAGTAACAGACCTAACGGACTCAGAAGCTCTGCTATGAACTCCGTTAAGGCTTCGCCGCCGTCACCGAGTAACATAGGGATTCCGATCAACGCAACCACCACCACGGCGAATAAGATCCCGTAGGGCGCTCCTCCTCTTCTTTCCTCTATCATTGTGGTTTATTGTGTGTGTGTGTGATCTGAAGGTGAATGGTGTTATTTGAATTTGATTTCTGTTAGAGGATGTGAAGGGGTTTTATTTCAACAATTGACGCGTTTTGTGAGAAAATAACGTCAATTGTTCAAACTTCAAAAAATCACCGATCCGATACATAACATATTTCACAAATCAAAGATCAAAAATAAATTATTAATAATAATAATTTGGTTCCGGCGCTTCGCGGCGAAATGCATATACTTAAACACAAAATAAAAAGTTGAATAAGCTTGTATAAACAAACACCGGTGCTTCTGATGGGAGCAGTGGCGGATCCAGGAATTTTTTCTGGGGGGTTCATCCTCTAATTTTTAAGGGGTTCACCCCAGTTTTTTTACCTACGGTTCTATAAAAATTTCGAAACCCGGGGGGTTCCTGTGAACCCTCCCTCGTGTACGTAAGTCCGCCCCTGGATGGGAGTATGGTCGACGCAGCAAGAGTTTGGTCGTTATCGGTTCGGGTCGTCGAAACCATAAAAACAAATACTGACATCGGTTCCTGCGTTTTTTTCAAGCTCCGCCACTGCTCATAATATGTATGACTCGTCACGGTACCATAACGGTAATGACACTCGCTATGAGCTGTGATACCAAAAATATATTCGGTTATGAATACAACTTCGTTCTAAAAAAATTAATATTGGAACGCTGACGGAAAAAAAACGGCGCATCCCATTTCTTAAAAAAGTTAACGGGCAAAAATTATTATACAAAAGAAAACAAAACTAATACATAACTAAACGAGTTAAAAACGTAATTATATATACTATTAGGGGTGAAAAAACATTAGACGGGTTGCTAAGTTCAGCATGATTGACTATTCAATCACGTTAGTGATTCATAATAATAATAATAATAATTATTATTATTATTATGGTGAGAAAATAAATCATAATAGTTAAACTAAAGTGTGGTGAGAAAATAAATCATAATAGTTAAAATATATCCAATTTGTCAAATTGTAGTTGTGCATAATGAACTTGAAATGTTCTTTTATGATTTATTAACTTTTAAAATTTACATTTCGATGCATTGAGTACAATATATTTTTTTAAGTATTAAAATAGTTACACTTATGCACACTTTTAAGCATAAATATTAAAAGATTGATGGTGTTAATTGTTTGGATATAAGTTGCAATGGAATGGGTAGCGAGAAGATTATCTTCAAATAAATAAGCACAAGATATTAATGGGCATTTGGTTTGCGGGATTTGTTTGAATTTAAATTTAAATTGGAATTGAATTTGAAATTTAAAGGATTTCTCTAAAATCCATAATGTAATTACTTTTCATATTTGTTAATGAAATTGTAATGTAAAAATACCTAAAAGACAAAATTACTAACATATTCTCAATTACATTGAAATTGTGAGAGATTTTGAATTTCAGTAGTTGAGTGATTTGCTTGGAATTAATTCCAATTCCTATTACTTCTCTTAGCCAAAAAAAATTGTCAAATAATGAAATTTAAACTCCAATGAGAAAAAGTTATTAATTCCATTAAAATCTCATGAATTCATGTCAACCAAACGAAACGTAAGAGATTAAAGTTGTAAATTGAGATGGCAATTGGATAATCGATTAGTCAATGTGAATATATTAATTAAATAAAAAAAGTTAGAGGCTGCATATGGCAACAATAGAAAGGGAAGGGAGTTGTGATGTAAATACGATAAGAGACTATTTAAAAGAAAAAGAGATTTTGAATTAGAAGTCAACGGGGCCGCTAACCTCCCTCAAGTCATTGGAAATTGTCCTGAATTTTAACAAAATCAAAGTCTTTTTCTTGATAGAATTATTACGAGTAGGGTCCGGTGGTAAATTCTGTATTTGTTTTAGTAGGGTCAAAATATGGACCACTTGACACGACGTATGTTAAAATGAACGGATCAAATAATGATAATTTATTAGACTAAATATGTTAAAAGTAACTGTAATCTAAAACAATAAAACATTGAAAACATGTGTTTTACTAATCGTCTAAGCAAAAAATGAAACAATGATAAATTAGTCGAACCTTCTAGGAGGCTTCAAGTGAGCGATTGGCTTCAAGTTACGAATACTATTGAAGGAGGAGATCTCCGATATAAAAAAGCTTATACAATGTTAAAATGCTGGAATTTATTTTAAGCATCACAGTTTGTTTTTGAAAGGAAAATAAAATTGAAATTCTCATTTTCTGTTATCCTAATCTAATTAGAAATGCATAGTAACAACACCAAAATCAAGCTAGCTAAAACTATTAGTTTTAATAAAACTTGTAAATAAATCCTAAAACTATTTTATATTCATGCTTTAGTGAAATAAAATATAAATGAACATACAATTGAAATTTCGAAGTTCTATAATCTGTCTGGAAAGGTTGGGCAGAGCGCCACAAGGGATGTAAACGACAATGGCGTTGAATCTGCTCATTAGTGTTACAACAGCTTGTTGCGGTAACCATGGATCACCTAGCAGGAAGAGAAGATGTGGTGTTTAGGCGACATACAACCAGGTAAAAAGCTTGATCTACGATTTTGGTCGTCGATGGATTTCAAATGGTCGTGGTAGTAGGAAGGATAAGGTAAATGGTCAAATAATCGATGGACTAAGTAAATCGAAAGGACCCATACTCTAGTAGAGCGGGAGACTGAGCTTGAGGATTGAATTAGACGGGGGCCTATTTTAATAATACAACGGGGCCCATTTTTATTTGACCATACTCTACTACAAATTTACATCGAAGGGTTGGTTTTGAGTAGGGGCCTTGTCCTCAACTAGGCATAACATGGATCTGTCCACGCTTAGATCCCTTAGATCTTGTATGTAAAGAGGTAAACTTTATGTCGATCATCGGACTAATAAGTTTTTATTCCTACTAGTTCACTCACAAGGATCATTTTATAATTGATAATCTATGATTTTGTCTTGTATATGTTTATTAGATGATTTTTTTCATTACCCAACCTAAATAATTTTAAAAGTAACTATGATATGACAACTTTTTTTGTACATAGTTATTTTTACTTAAATACAAGTGATATGGTGTGGATACCGTTTAATAAAAAAGTCCCACGTATAACTTACCTAAATAGACTATCTTTTGACACTTGCATGCTTGGCGTGTATAAATGAAACGTAAATTAAGTATATGTATTCACAATTAGAGAAAACTTCATCAAATAGTAATCAAGCTTTTTAAATGTTTTATTTAAGTCATTCAAAGTTTTTTTGTACCTCTAAAGTCACTTAACTTTCACTAAGTGTTCCAATCACATGTAATATTTATATAAATATTTAATTTTTTAAAAATTGAATGAGACAAATGAAATATATATGAATATTAGTTACCTTTAAGTGAACATTTTATTCCAATTAATTTAAAATAGGAGGTAATAGTGAAGAAAAAACATTCACCAAATAATAAATAAGTTTCAAAATTGTTATATTTAAGTCGAATTGAAAAACAAATAATTGCTAAATAGTAAAAACAATATTCATTTATGTTTCATTTATCTCATTCAATTTTAAAAAAATTAAACTTTTATAAAAATATTACATAGGATTGGAACATCTACTGAAAGTTGAGTGATTTTAAAAAGACAAATAAAATTTGAGTGACTTATATAAAATATTTAAAAAACTTGGTTACTATTATATAAAGTTACCCCTTAAGATTAAACAAGTTTAGATCTTTGCACAAAAGAATTGTACCGTGTAAATAAAAGCAATCATGTATTGAGAGTATCCAACCAACACTTACACAAACCAAATTTCATAAATCAACTAAAAAGACTAAGGGGGTGTTTGGATTTACTTTTCAAACAACTTATTAACTTATTACCTTTTTTAAAAAGATAATAAGTTAAAAGTTTGTTTGGATAATTAGTAAAAAAGTTAAAATTAAAGGAGATAAAAAGTTGTTTGTGAGAAGTAGAAAATTATGACTTTTTCAAAAAGTCATAAGTAGGTTTTAATAAGTAATCCCAAACACCCCCTAAATCATACGGATGGTTTGGACCAATTTTTGATAGCATCCCTAAAATTTAGAAATTACGGATATAATCCTCAACTATCTACTTTGCTTTCCTTCATGGTCCAAAAACTTAATATTCCAACCCAAGTATGGATTGTAATTTTTGACTTTAAGGATATTATGGGATTTTATTTTGTTGTTTGTTAAATGAGTCGTGTCGTGTTATTGAACATGTGATATTTAATTGTGTTAAATTGGTTGTGTCCGTGTAAGTTTATCAACAGGTTTGTGTTCGTGTATGGGTAATTGACACGTTTAGTTAAACAAGTCGTGTTCGTGTTTGGTAAATATGTTAATCATGTCGTGTCTGGCCCGTTTAACTCAACAAGACACGTTTTGCCAAACTTCTGATTTTTTCATACTTCTTTATGCTTGCCATATCTCATAATCTGGTTATGTTAGCTTAGCCTATGTATTCATTGTATGACAGATTGTGTAGTAGCATTTTTAGAGTTTAGATCTAGTTATATATAAAGTATCTTGGGCGTAAAATGGTACTAGAATTTTGTCGATCTGTCGGTTCTTACAACTGCTTAATTCGTGTGTGGCTTAATTTCTTTCTTTTTTTAATATAAAATCCTCTAAGTTATCATAACCCAAAGGTAAGAAAATATATAATTTATCGGTCTTGAAATATGAGACAACTTTCCATTTATCACATGTGTCTAACCTATTAAACTAGCCAATGGGGTTGGTGGTCCATTGGTAAAGGAAATTCTCTAAGAACACTAAGAATTAAGGAGCTTAAGGGTTCAAGTCCCACTTCAATAGGAATAAAGAAATCTGTCTTTAAAAAAACAAGAAAAAAAAACCCTATTAAACTAAAGAATCGAAGAACGTTTTCTTAATAGTTAAGTATTATAATTAAGACTTTTGAGTTTTTAACTATCTGTGAAGTAAGGAAATCATAATTTTTAATCACAATTCATAAAATTCTTTAAATACTTGTATCAAGGTAATAATATAAGGATTTAAATTACAAGATACACCATAATAAACATAAAAAGAAAATATATAGTAATAATCAATGTTTTAAATACCGGTTTAAACCGGCCGGTAATTCCAGTTGAACCGGGTTTTGGTCACTGGCCTGGTAAGTTTAAGCCCGGTAAATTGGAAAACGGTTTGTAAGTTGTACCGCCGGTATTACCGGTAATTCCGGGTTATACCGTTGTACCGGTTTTAAGTTTGAACTTTAAAACAAAAAAAATGTTCAGTTTCTTTTAATGTTAGTTAACGACCCAGTTTAGAAAAAAATTTATGTAACCATTATACTTCTGTTTGCGGTTAAATGATTGCTTGGTTACCTAAGCCCCATTTTACAAGAAACAAAAATTGTGCACTTTTTTTTAATAACTTTGTTAGAAGTTGAGTCCTTTTGGATTATTTTTTTTATCATAGATTAACTTTAGATTACTTTTTTCTTATGGAATTATGTATTTTTAGATTATTTTTTAAATTGAATTTGTATTTTTGTGGTATTATAGGATTAATTAGTCAACCCGGTTAAACCGTCCAGTATCATCGATACAACCGGTTAAATCATTTATGAACATAACCCGATAAAGTTTAAAAACCAGCTTTTAAAACATTGGTAATAATTCACTTTTTAAAGGTTTAAATTACAAGATCCAACGGCCCAACACAAACAAACCCTTTATAAAACCCTAAACAACACAATCTCCTCAAATCTTCCGGTCCGATCAATTCCTCTCCGATTCACGTGATTCCGGCCGTTTCCTAATCAAAACCCTAGCAAATCCGTTCCTCCGTTCACAACCATGGCTTCCAGCTCCCCGAATCTCGAGTGCCGTATGTACGAAGCCAGATTTCCCGACGTAGATATGGCCGTGATGATTCAAGTCAAAAGCATCGGTGAGATGTGCGCGTATGTATCACTGCTCGAGTACAACAACATCGAAGGCATGATTCTGTTGTCCGAGTTGTCACGACGTCGTATTCGTAGTATCAACAGCTTGATAAAGGTAGGGCGTACGGAGCCTGTGATGGTTCTTCACGTAGACGCGGATAAAGGATATGTTAATCTTAGCAAGAGGAGGGTTTCTGAAGAGGATATTCAGATTTGTGAAGATAGGTATAATAAGAGCAAGCTTATTCACTCGATTATGCGACACGTGGCCGAAACAATGCAGCTTGATCTCGAGGTAATGATGAATTTCTTACACTTTGATAAATAGTGAGCAAATTATCAGTATCAAGCTACATTTTATGAGCCTAGATGTATACATTCTTTTAATACATCCATTTAGGGCTATTAGAATCATTATGATGTTGATTGTTACTTCTAGACAGACTAAATAGGTGTATTAGAGTTGGGGGCCTGAGACATGCAGGGGACTTTGGTAGATGATATGAAATATTTGCCATTATAAGACCTGAGTAGATTGAAGTAAACATATGAGAATAAGAAGCATTACAGTAAACATTGTGGAGTTGGAGTTATTAGATCAAACCCTTAATGTTTTGTTCTGATAACTTCTTCATAACTAGCCTAAAGTGAAGAAATCAGTAGTTGAAAGATTCTTTTTTTTGTATGAGGGTGACTTTAAAATTTTGCTATCAATTTGTTTTACTTGCACTATCTGATCATCAATAAGGCATTCTATATAGTCAGTGCCATGTTTTTAATTCTTTTGAAGATTATTAACAAGTCAGAAAGCTTTAGTTTTGTAGAAGCAGGGTTTCTTAGCCATTTTGGCTTCAACACTCGAGGCTAGTTAAATATAAATTTATATTTCGTCTAGGTTTTCTTTGTAAGAGTGTATTTACCAAAAAAAAAGGTGGACTTGTTACGCCTAGCAATCAAAATAACAAGTTTTTGTCACTCCTTAATGAATGTGAATTCTAAGCGATTTAGTAAAGGATTTAGCTTTTAAGGGACTCAACTATTTCAATTATTAGGTGTATGATTGGGTGTTGTTCATAATTCTTTCTCATGTTGAATAACAATTTAGTATGGCCTTAGACACTGATAAAACTATTAATTGTTACAAGTACTTCATAGCTTTTCATTCGGTTTTTAGAGTGTTTAAAGGCGTTTTCTGCAATTACGGAAGTATCATCTGCATATGTTTTTTTTTCGTGAACTGTTTTGATATATGATAGCTACAACTGCACTCAAATTTCATATATGCTCGCTCATGTAATCTGATTTGTTTTGTAATCTCGACACTGACAGGATCTATATATTCATGTTGGTTGGCCTTTGTACCGGAAGTACGGTCATGCATTTGAGGTTTGTTGAACAACACTGCTGAAGGAATTGTTTGTACTTTTTAATAATTACTAAACATCTCATACTTCTGCTAATTGGTTTCAGGCATTTAAGTTAGTTGTGAACGACCCGGATTCCATTCTTAATTCACTTACACGTGAAGTTAAAGAAACTGGTCCTGATGGAGTGGAGGTAGCTTGGCATGCTTTTAAGATATAAATCTTTTTTATGGTTGTTTATGCACGTCAATAATCACCACATTTATTCTTCTCGTTATTAGGTGACAAAAGTGGTTCCTGCTTTGACCGAGGAAGTCAAAGATGCATTAGTAAAGAACATTAGAAGAAGGATGACTCCACAACCGTTAAAGATCCGTGCAGATGTTGAAATGAAATGCTTTCAGTTTGATGGAGTTCTTCACATTAAGGTTTGTCTAAGCATTTATCTTTCAACAAGTTATGATTGTATAAATTACACACAGCTGCAAGTGGTATTATATATTTATCTTTATAGGAGGCAATGCGGAAGGCGGAAGCTGCCGGGAATCAGGATTGTCCTGTTAAAATTAAGTTGGTTGCGCCTCCATCTTATGTTCTTATCACTCAAACTCTTGATAAGGTAACCAAAATGTGCAGTTTGACTTATTGACTAGTGTGATTGTTAAGTAGTTGTGAAGTTGATTTTCTTTCAAATATGGAAACCTTTCTTATCTTGCTATTTCGTTTTTTCTTTATGTCCTAGTGTAGTTTTTTTAGTGCTATATTAGCATCCTATGCCTGTCACTTGACTAATTTAAGTATCTGTTCCTTTTAAGTTACATGCTTATAGTGAAAGCCATTTCTTTAATCAACATGAGTTGCTAAATAAGATTTGTTGGTCACTTATCTTGTTTCTTGAAACATCTTAAAGAGTGTTTTATCGTCAATATTTATGTTTTTCAAAGTATCCATTACGTGTTTTCATGTCAAAAATACTAAAAAAACTCTGTTTGAGCTGTTGAGTCAGCCGAACCAAATCATTTTGGTTTGGAACACTAAATTGGCCGGTTTGGTTTTGTAAAATGTCAAACTGAGGCTATTGCTTATGTTTAGGTTTTTACTTTTTTTCCCCAAACCGAACCATGTTCATCTCTAGGTGGTTAGATGGTAAACAGGACTCTGATTTTGAATCCTTAACAATAGACATTTTCTACTTTTGAACATGGTTGTAAAAATCGCGCCTAGGCGCCGATTAGTCGCTAGGCGGCGGGTGGAGGATTAATTTTGGCCAAATCGGACTAAAAATCGCTAATCGGAAAAATTGGGTCAAAATCGGGCCTAGGCGGGCCTAATCGGACCTAGTCGGCCAAAAATCGGCCACTTCCCGTTTTTCCGGTGATATTCCGGTAGGGTTCCGGCAAGATTCAGGCAGGTTCCGGCGACTTTCAGGCAAATTTCCGGCGATTTTCAGTTTAGTTTTGTAACTTCCAGCTTCTTTAAAAAATGTGTGTGTGTATATATATAACTTTGAAAATTACATATAAAAATGTGTGTATATATATAAAAAACTGAAAATTACATATAAAAATTCCAATCCGATTAATCCCGCCTAGGCCCCGATTAATCCCGCCTAGGCCTAGGCCCCACCCCACCGCCCGGCTAGCGCCTAGCGATTTTTACAACCATGCTTTTGAACCTAAAATATAACCAAGGCCATTATATTGATAAATATTCAGGTCACAACAGAACACTTCCTAAGCAACAAGAAGAAAGTACTTAAATGGCATCCTCTTACCTATTTAATTTACATAATGCATTTTATGTCAAAGGAGAAAGGTATCTTCTGATGTTCAAAAATCAAATCCCGAATCATACGATGGCTTATGGTACCATGACTTATAATCATATTATGTCATTTGCAGCATCAATATAATGCGTCGTGTGGCATGCCTAGATATTGTTATATCACTCACATAACATGCTACATGTGATTTAGGTATATTTAATCAAATATATAAGATGGTCTTGAAGTGAATGCGTGAATTTCTATATGTAATTTTATGCAAACATTGATTTGTCTATGCTTTTGGCAGAGGGTGATATTAAACCTATTACTAATCTATTGTTTGCCTATAATTTGAAACTATTATGGTTTCAGTTGGCTGTGTTTGGATTTTATGTTTGGAATCAATGTAGTTGAATTTTAACTTTTGCTTGTGCTACGTACGAGTCTTGTATATATAATTCTTTAAATGTAGTAAATGCAGTGCAATTCATAATTTTATACTTCTAATCTATACAATAACCCTGTAGTAGAGTGAAATTTTTCAATGTGAACAGTGGTATGTATCGTTTCTTCTCTTTATATAAAATGCTTCTATAATTAAAAAATGAATACCTTTGTTATAAATTAATGGTTTTGTAGATGTGTGTTGCTATTTTTTATATATTCTTCTTTCTTTTATGCCCTAATTGTCGATATTATATGGTTTATTAGGAGCAAGGGATTTCAGTTCTTACAAAAGCAATTGCTGCTTGTACAGAAGAAATAGAGCTCCACAAGGGTAAACTCACAGTGAAGGAGCCACCCAGAGCGGTCAGTCTCAAATCTCAGTTTGAACTTTTATATGCAAACATTACTTTTTTATGGGATGATTGCACATCATCCTTTCTGTTTTTTTTAATCAAAGTATGTTGCTATTCATGATACGTACTTTGAAAATGATCAGAATAACAGTATGCTTTCATTTTCTTACCCCAGTTGGTAAGTACTTGGAAAATTATCAGAAATAACATTATACTTTTTTCTTTTACGAATTACAACATTTTGCCTTTTACATTTTGAAACAAAAGAGTCGAAAAACTCTCCCTCCTTATGCCCTCTCTCATCGATCCGGCGCCATCTAACAATTTGCACACACCTTCTCTACATGCTACCAATCCTTGCACTGCCACTACAACACCACCATCATCGTCACCTTAACAACCCACGCCCGCACCCACGTTCAAGATAACCATCGTTCAAGAAAATCACCTCCGAGAGAACCGTCATTCGTCACCTTTGGTACCTTCGTTTCAGATCAAACTTCTTTTTCGAGACCTGCAATCATTCCAACCCACTAATTATAACATCAAATCAAGCTCTACTTAAGATTCAAAACCAGAAATCACTGTGCATGTGTTCATCTGTGGGGGCAGCAACCATGGCGGGGCTGGGGATTGTGCGAAGGGGTCGCTGAAGATGGTGATGTGAGACGGTGGTGGTGGGCAACTGATTCGCCATCGAGAGAAAGGGAGGGAGGGACATCCACCTAAAGGACTTGTGTAGAACAATTTTCCAAATAAAGTATAGGATAATTGTAATTTCAAATTGGAAAAGACAACATGAAATCTGATCTAATTACAGGAATGATACATGTAATTTGCAATATGAAGCTATTTTCGGCCAAAAATGGAAGTTAATGTGAATCATTATTGACATGATTGATTGGTTCAGGTGAGTGAACGGGAGGATATATTGCTGGCTGAACGGATGGCGAAGCTAACTGAAGCAAACAAAGAAATTGAAGGAGACGACAACAGTGAAGAGGAAGAAGATACAGGAATGGGAGACATCGATTTGGACAAACAGCATGATGAAGTTTAAACAACAAAAGAGAAACGACAACTTTTTTTGAGACAGGTTTGTTTTTCTTATATAATCTGTTAACTAGCAGTAATTTATTATATTTTTGTTAATTGTCAACCAAGTAGTTGAATAGAAGAAACTTGTGATTACATGCCATGTCATCATGCAAAATACAACTACTTTGGTATGTGGTCGGTCAATTATTGTTTCTGGATCTCCTTTGTTAGTTCCTTCTTTTGAATGCAAATGCTGACATGGCTCTGATTTGCTGATGTGGCGAGGGCTTTATAATGATTCTTACACATTGTTTATGCTTTCTTTAACGACGGAAAGAAATATTATTTATTAAAAGCAATTCCAGCAAGATGCTAGCGCGAGTACATTAGAAGAATTAAAATTACACTATTCATTCTATATATAATACGTAGATTATTAGCTCTGTTCAACACCCATAGGTATGATTGCCACTTTATATTTTCAACTAATCTCTGGATAAACGGATACTTGTTAAATACTTTTTTGTTTCCGAGCCCCTCCAAATACACCAAGCTGTGAGAAAGATCGCTTTCAAAACCTTCTTTTGTTTTGATGACACATGGAGGGAGTTGGGGATATTAACACCTCTCTAGTTGTCGACCCATGCAGGGAGGGAACTCTGCAACAAGACCCGGTCTGAGGCCAAATAATCTAGGAGATTTTGCATGAGGCTATCAGGTGATCTACTATTTCCAGATTCTCACCACAAAATACACAAGACGGTGTACGAAATGGCAAAATCATCCCCCTTTGTAAGCGCATCTATTGTTGGGAGCCATTCTAAAAAAGTTTTTTAGGGGGATCCAATTCAGCCAATCAATTGAGTAGTCTGCATGTTTGAACATAACATTCTCCAAAATCAGTTTTAATGAATGAACCGAAAAACTCCTCGGACCCATCCCCCAACCAAACCTATTCATCTTTGTTAGGAGAGAAGCTATAATCTTTGATTAAATCACAAACATTGTTGCAGCTCAGTACTTTGTAGCTCCTCTGTTTGGGCTCTTGCTAGCTCCACCACCAATTCTGTTCTCCATCTCGTATCCGAATGGACCGATTACGATCTCACTGATATTGCATTCCTTTGAGGTTTCAAGCAAAAATAAACCTGGAAAGCGATTCCTTAAGGGATATACATCTAATTATTCCCGAGAGGCCAAGATAGGTGAATGGAAAGGTGGCCATTTGACAACCTTTAATACTTCAACATACTAGCCGAAAACTCTACTTTTGTTAAAACTCACATTTAGCCCCAATGACAAGTGGAAACATCAAAGAATTCTAGCGATATTTTTAAGTTGGAAACTCAATCCCCTGGCGTGGAAGATGACATCGTTCTCATAAAATCCAACATAGGTCATGAAGGTTTTTGAACTATGAAGCATAACTCCAGCTTAATTTAAAGTTTGGGGTGTCCAAAACCCTACCCGTCTAAACCGGTACACCTGGTACCTATTTATACTAACATATGAGGGCAAAATGGTCTAGAAAAGCCGAAATAATGGTGAGAAACGACTATACGACCGTTGGAAAACGACTACTTTTTGGAATTTAACGGTCATAACAGGTTAACCGGTTTTTGTTCGGTTAAAAAAACCAGTTCACGCAATGAACACCCCAAACCGGTCCATAACCTACAGTTCCTATCAGCTAGAAACCAGTTTCTAAAAAAAGGTTCAAATATCGGTTGGGGTTTGATTAAAAAACCCGTTAATATGTGCTTCTCCAACTCAGATCCCTGTCCATATTAATGTTGCTTTTACATAAATAGCATATGAAAAATAATACACAACCTAACACATCAATCTAAACAATTTGAAAAATTATCATATGCCCTAATCTCCTTAAATAAATTTTTAAATAATATTTTATGTGTTTCCATAATTACTCATCGGGATAAACTATATTTTTTATTATAGGAAATATGATTTTTAGAAAATAAATTATACAATAAAACTAAAATAAAAAAAATAAAATAGAAGAGGCTACAACCACACTAAACCATGTAGTAATTGATATAGGAAGAGGCATCAGGAGTTGGCGGAGTTGTTTTTTGTTTCTTTTGATGCGAAATTATTGAGCAAAGCCCGCACATGGCCCGCTTAATATGGATGCGTGCGCGCTTGCTTTCTGCACCATATTTTCAACCCGTGAAAGATTGCGACATTTCAAAGGGCTCCACCTTTCTCATTTCCTTCTAATTAATTATTTAACCTGCTCTTGGTGATTTATTATTATTATTATTATTATTATTTTGATATAATATAAGGGCGGAGGGCGTAAGTTAGTATATGTGGTACTAGGGCTGACATTACATGCCAGACACGAGACGATAAGACACGATAACATGTTGTATTCAACACGAACATGACACGATAACTAATCGTGTCATTTTTTCAAACACGAACACGATATGTTTAGAAACTGGTCACATGTTAAGGGACTTGTTTAGAAACATGTCACATGTTAAGGGACTTGTTTAGAAACAAGTAACATGTTAAGGGACATGTTTCAAAAAAATGTCAAAACTTCATAAAACTTTAAAAATTCGAATCATAACATCCATTAGCATAATATATCATAAAACTTTTTAAAACAAAACCCATAAAAGCCAAATAAAAAAAATATCAATCAAAGACGTTAAGAGTAAAATATAAAACATCCATTGGTCTTGGGTTGGGCATAAAATCTAGATGCAAATAAGATGTTAATTGTTAACATGCCACTAACGGGTTTTAACAGGTTAACATATCTTTAACCTGTTTAGACACAAATTTAACCGTGTCTTAATGTGTCGACATGTTTAAGAAACGAAACTTGTTAAGGTCAAACACGAGACATGTTAATTACGTTTTACGTCGTGTTAACAGATCCGTGCCAAAAATTGCCAGCCCTAGGTGGTACAAGCAAGGAAGGGAGAAGAAACAAAGAAGGAAAGGGATGAGTGGTATGAACTTGCGTGTGGGAGCAGCGGAAACACTGCCCCCACCCTCTTTACCACCTCTGTCAAAGATACCTTTTTTTTTAACGACAACAATGAGCATACTCATATAAAAGCTAGTGGGTGACCAGCAAAAACCCCTGAATACAAACACCAAGAAATACAACTGTCGAAAATACTTAGCGGGATGACATCCTCCTCTCTGAAAAACAGATTTATCATTATTTATTTAACCTTTTATCTTTTTATTTCTGAGTAAATAAATATTTTTTTAATAAACGGTTTAGAGTTATTTATCTCAAACACTATAAATAGGTAAGATGTACTAAAATGATTAGCAAAAGTGTAGGTTCAACGGTAGAACTATAAGAAAAAAAATGGTATTTTGTATTACATTAATGATAAACAAAAGAAATATAGCGGATTAGAATTTGTTCTATTTTAGAAGTGATATGAACAAATAAAAAAAAGTGTGTGATTTAATTTCCAAATTCCAACTTGATGGATGGATGGTATGTGTTATGTGTAGTTTTCAGATGTTCACTTATCATCACCATTTTCAAATAATATTTTGGAATTTGGGATTCCCAAACTAAAAGGAACATATTCTTATTCCATAAATAGCTTCCGTTTTAATATTATTTTCAAGCAAACAAATTACAAGATAGACTCATATTAATATGATTATACACTTCACATGAAATTACAAATTAGCTTATACCTTAAGGACCTTATTTTTAGATAAGCGAAATACGTTTTATCTGTCAAAGTAACCTTACATATAATTTTTTATCTAATTAGTTCGCACTTGGGAAACATGATACACTCCTATTTACCATATAGGCATATACACATACAGAAAAGTTAAAATAAATAAGATTTTTTTCATGCGAAGTATAAAAAGGATTCTAGACCATTGATCAAGGAAATCAATGATCAAGGTTAAAGAATGTCATGTCACTTGTTTTTCTTATGCATGAAAAAGGTCTGGTGTAAATTTGGAATATCCTACAATTGTTCACATCTTTCAAGTTTCCTATTTTTTTAAGCTCGGATAACTTTTTCATACGACATTTTTTTAAATTATACCATAAAATCGAACAATTATTTCTCTTTAATTTGACTATAATTTTGTCATATTTTTATTATAAAGAATCGACCTTTTTTATAAAAACAAATGTCAGACATGCATGCGTATAACGTGCATAATTATCACTTAGCGTATATGTTGCGTAATTACTATTGTGTGTATTATAAAATAGGTTGCGTTATTACTAACATAAGTTAGGTTATTATCATATTGGTTGCGTAATTTTGTATGCGTGATTATTTAACTTTGTGTGTAACTATGGTGCAGACAGATTTACTCTGCGCCCCAAAGACACGTGCTGTGTCCTGGTGGCTTCGTATGTTTTTTACGACTTTTGTCCTTGTACAATAACCAGCCCCTATTAAGCTACACACCCAATAAGTAAAGTCTATAATATGAACAAGGGGACATTTTATATGAATTAAAAAAAACAATATATTTACATAAACTAGAGTATATTTTAAGGCCGTTTGTGGTTTTCCTATTTTCAGTCCATAATTCTTCCTATCATAGTCTATATGTTTGTAGAAATAGTAAGTTATTGAACACGTAGACAAAATCGTCCATAAACAACTTACAAGTTTTAAATTCATTAAATTTAATTTTTTTAACAACTTTTTTCTCACAAGACAAAACCTCTAAACCTGTCACTTGTAGGATTTAAACTCATACCACTTTTATGAGAAATAATCACCAATGTCACTAGATCAAAAGACCATAGACTAGCTTTCTTGTATACGAATCGTGAAACCAAGTTTACAAGCTTTCTTAGATCAATAATATGTTTTAAAAAAGAAAAAAATATGGAACTTACATTTATCACCATTTGATGGGTTGGCCATAGTGATATCCGAATTTAAGCAATGAATACTTGAAGATCCTAAATGCAAACCAGCAAAAATTGAGGGCCAACTTGTAATAAACCAACAATCATGGGGTCCAATAATTAAAAGATATAATTTATCTACAGAATATTAGTCTGACAAGTCAACATTCTATGACGACCAGGGGGCATATTTTTTCGTAAGTTTAACCTCGGGAGAATCATATGCAGATATTTGCTAGGTCTTGCTCTCTGTCTTCATATTTTTCGTAAATTTTTAAAACTGATCTCGTATTCGAATACCCGTTCCGAATATTTCGAATATTCAAATTAGACTTCGTTTTTTTGTTCCCTCTTTAACCTCGGGAGAATCATATGCAGATATTTGCTAGGTCTTGCTCTCTGTCTTCATATTTTTCGTAAATTTTTAAAACTGATCTCGTATTCGAATACCCGTTCCGAATATTTCGAATATTCAAATTAGACTTCGTTTTTTTGTTCTCTCTTTCCATCCCTGCTCTTTTAGTTCGGTTGTTAACATAGCCTAATCACATAAATCGAGTAAACAAAGTTATATTTCTATATTCTTCATTATTTTTACAGTTTTTTAAATATCAAATAGAATAGATAAGGACGATTACAATAAAGTTACAGGTAAACGGCCAACAAACTGCGCCGCAATCCCCTTTTGGATAGCAAAACCGATCCTACTAAAAACAAAGCTTTGAGTTTTAGGGCCGAAAAATTACTATGAATGACCCGCCGAACCATTTTACATTTACCCGTCTTGTTCAGGTACATGTTTAATTGTTTTTATCCTAGTCAGATTTTCCAGCCATCTTTGTATTAATTTTTAACTTTTATTGACATAATATAAGTTTTAAAACATGAAATATACGTTATACTGAAAGTATACTTATTTTCTTTATTCAAACATTTTGATGGTAGTCACCTAAAATCATTATTTTTTAGGACTTATTACTTTGTTGTTTTTAATTAAATTTTTAGATAGTTAACAAAAGTTAGAAAACTGAAAATAAAAGGTGGAAAATAAACTTCATGTGATGCATACATTTTATTAGTAGGTGTTCAATCATTGAACCAACAATGTAGCTTTTTATTAATCTAGCTATAAAATAAGTCATCCTTGTCAAGATATTTAAATTAATTTCATTCAAAACTGATATATAATAGGGCAACATAGGACACTTTGGTTTGATTATGAGTTAAAACCATGCATACAACCGATTTTTAGATTTAAGCGTTCAAAATCGATCAATTTTAATGAATCGGTATTTTCGGTTATAAAGAAACATCTCGGTTAATTTAATTAACTGTTGGTTAAGCGCGGCTTTTATGACATTCTGATTTGGTTATTTATACATATATAGTAATAGATGAATTATAAAACTCAGTTATAAAAGCAATATGAATGGACTGATTTATTATTTTTTTTTTTGAACGACTAATTTGGATCACTGACGGACCACTGGAGTATTATCGTGCCACCAGTGGTACCACCCGATCATATTCGAACACCAAGTCACCAATTCAGAAGGAAACCCAATTTTTCTAGGGAAACCCACTTGTGAGATTCGAACCCAAGACCTTATGATCACTGAGCCTTATCACACCATCAAGATGCCGCTAAACTATTATGCCTTTGACGACTGATTAGTATTAAAATTATTTTTTTAGTATTAAGTGACATTGAAGAAAGGTAAAATAGGCTATAAATAAGTGGGGTGTTTGAAAAATAGGCCAACACCTAGCAATGGAATAGAAGAACATTAATCATTTTCCATTTAGTTATGATTAATACTAATAATAAAGTCTTTAGTGCAAATCCAGTGTGGTTCTTTACTTCTTTTCATAACAAAACAACACCACATGCGTTGTAACATGAAACCCACTCCAAAAATCAAAATCAAAACGACACTTAATCCCCCAGTAACTTCATCAACCTTTAGGGGAATAAAACTTTAGGTTTATGATATTTTATATAAGTGGATAACGTATTTTTTTTTTTTAAGTTTTTAAAATATACTTAAAACAATCGTTAATATTATTCTTATGTGATAATTAAGGGTGTTTGAGATTACTTTTTTTTTAATAAACAACCACCTTTGAGTGTTTGGCAGAAAACAAACTAATTCTCATTATTTAATTATTCGAGAATCAGATAATTAGTTATTGGGTAAAAAAACATGCATAATATCATAGTTAATAGCAATCTTTTTTAATATCAAATGTACTCTTTCAAAAAAACTTATAATTTCATACAATTTTTTTCTCATAAAATATAGTGTATAACATGACAATTATACCATTCTCCTTACTCTTCATACCCTCCTACCCTAACCCGTTGGAATTCGAAGAGTATAGGGATCAATCGTAAGGATGAGCATGTGTTCGTTTGGTTATGGGCTAAAAGCGAACCAATAACTAATGTTTTGGGTTTTTAAATTTTCATAAGACTATGAGTAGTGAAATTACTAAAAAGTGACGTCAGCATGGGAAATACAAAACAAAATCACTAAGATTTGTAATGTTTTCATCGTCAGCATTAAATTTTAAAAATTAATTAATATTTTTAATGATTTTTTAGCCTTAACAACTCTCCAGCAATGGCTAATAGCCTTCCCCCTTGCCCGTTATTCCACTCACCGGTTCCCCTCACACCCCAGGGGCGATGTTCCACGCCCATTCACGAGCCACCTGGATTACGTCCCCATTCACACGAATGCAATACACATAGCCTAACCGATCGGTTTCGGTTATAAATTATTTGGTTAATTCAGTTATTAAAAAAGATGGTTTAGTTAAATGAGTTAACCACCAACTCAAACATAAGTGGATTCAAACTAATTTTTAATAATAAATTTAACTATATCTTAACTCAAATAAAATAATTGAAATCACTATAACTTATAAAGAAAGAATAAATCGAAACGAATGTGTTATTTATAAAAAAAATATACATTTTCTTCGACATACAATATTATTATTATTATTATTTTTAAATATGAAATTATCCCCCAATTAAAAATCCCATTTATTTGTGCGGGAATTGGGCATAATCCGGTCATATTTATACCTAAATTCGTCTGTTTCATATCATCTGTGGAAGTTACAGGGGGACCAATAAATATTTTTGGATTCGAGAACACATGCTAGTACCCTTCTTCTCCATAACACACTCTCCTCTTATCTCTTCTGAGTTTTCTTCAACACATCAATGGCGTCCACCTCTTCTTCATCATCATCCTCCTCTTCCTCACTCAACCGCCACCAATCCATAGACCCTAACCTCTTACGACTACTAGTCACTTCAATAAACCACCACATCAACTCGCTAACATCCAATTCCAAATCTCGCAAAATCCTACACGCTAAATGCACCTCAAATCTCAATATTCACACGCAGGATTCGTTTGATTTCTCCGAGCAATCGGTCCTATCGAACCTGTATTGGGGGATTCAGAACGTAGAGGATGCAATTGAATCGAAATGCCCTAACTTAATTCGAAAATCGGAGAAGATGCTTCAGGCGCCGGCGTCGTTGAATGAGAACGGAATCACCGCCGGAATATCGAATGGTTGTTTGATTTGTTGCTCTTATTTTTATTTAGGTTTGCTTAGTGACGTCCAGGGGGATGAGCTGCAGGTTGCGCTTCATTTTCTTCAGGCGTTGGTGGTGTCGCCGTGGCTGGTGAAGTCGGAGCTCGCGCCGGAGCTGTATCGGACGGTGGTTGAGTCGTGCATTGTGCCGTTGGGACCTGATTTTGGGGAGGGGTTCGAATGGGTGAAACGGGGTGCGGCGAGTTATAAGGCGTGGTTGATGTATCATCAGGTTATTTCTTATGGGCAGTCTCCGTTGTTGATGAATCACAAATCTTCTGAAATTAGGTAAGTTTAATTTTTATTCAAATTCTAAAATATCTTTTGTTTTTGTTTTTATTTTTATTTATTTTTAATTTTTGCAAATTTATATTCGAATTCTAAAGTATTTAGTTACCTTTTTTTTAAAAAAAAATTGAATAAATAAATAAGGTGTTTAATTGTAGTGTCAAACAAACTTTTTAAACATTCAATACTATTATTTTAGTCTGGTCCATACAGGATTATTTAACCTTTTTAGGCATTAAAACTTTTTTAGCAATTGGTAATTTCGGTCTCATACTAGATTATTTGCCAACTTTTTTAGGCCAAATATGAAATGCATATTGGTAATTTCGGTCCCATACTAGATTATAAAACCGTGTCTCATACCCGTGAGTGAGGTACCCATCACTCCTTATTCCTTAGGTTTGCATATAGCGTATATTGTTTATAAACCTATCTTAAACCCATCTAAAAAACCGACTTGAAACTTAGAATACACAACTACACTTGTATCAAACTTATAGTTACAATAATATAAAGTTTCTAACAATTTCAACATATTATTTAAAGTTACATAGTTTATCAGTATACTCAGTCTTATGCAGGTATCACTTAATGCCATACAAGTCCAAAAACCATATAATAAAAGTTTAAAACTAATCACAGACCAATTTAGGGTTCAAAATTAGTATGAATTCCAGAAACTTTTCACAACAAAAGGTAAAACCCAACAGAAATCATATAGAATTTGGTACCAAATTTGGGAAAGTCCATTTCAATTTCGAAAATGGGATGTTTGGCTTAAAGATTCAAGTTTCGTGTATGAAACATCATTTTCCCAATTTTGTTTGCTTATGTCAGCATTTATACAATAAGTAATAGTGATATCTCATCATAGTTTTGCTAGTTTCGTGCAGAAACACAAAATCCTGCAG
The DNA here is from genome assembly GCA_023525975.1 of Smallanthus sonchifolius. Lineage (NCBI taxonomy): Eukaryota > Viridiplantae > Streptophyta > Magnoliopsida > Asterales > Asteraceae > Smallanthus > Smallanthus sonchifolius. Next base: position 4,212,293 of record CM042042.1, read on the forward strand.
CACATCATCTTCAAATCCATATCATCATCACCATCATCAGAATGTGAGTGCATATATCAGTGTTTGATCCTTAAATACCTTCTATTCTATAAACTTACAAAGATAACACAACTGAAAATGATATTAAAATGCATTTTCAATGTAGTTTGTAAAGGTGCATCCTATTATTGATCTTCAACAGAATACAAATTCTGCCATTGTAGAAAGCACTGTTTCAAAGAAAGCTTCTGAAACCTCGAGTATCAAACGTCTTCAAGATCTTCTCATGGATGATCAGCCAGATTCACATTCTTTATATTCAGGAATCAGTGATTTTTCTGATGATGACTTTGAGGTATTTCTCAAAAAATTTCACATATTTTTTTTATCTATGGTAAACTGCAACTTTAGATAAGATGTTACAAAAAATCAACTTGTATTTTAGTATAGATTGTGGCCACCAATAGTTACGTCCTCAACCGGTGTGCGCTCATTTCTTTGTTGATTTTTCAAAAATTAATGATGTGACATCTAATTTGTCATTTTCGTATGTCACACGGCATCAGATGTGACATTTAATACTTATTTTTAATTATAAATTGAAAAAAATCTTCTTTTAAACCTGTATATAATTTTTTTTAAATTTTATATAAGCGGTTTTGCATATGTGGCACCTGATGTGGCGAATGAAAAGACATCAACTAATACCACATCAACAATCATTTAAAATAAAGTTGATTACTAAAATTGTTACTGAAGTGTAAGTTTGTTTCTCTTTTGTGTTTAATTTAAAGTTGGTTGCTAAAATCATGAAAAACAATGTAAAGTTGGTTTCCATATTATGTATTTAAAATAGATGGATCAGAGTATCGGGTTAGGTACCGGGTCATTTTTAGTGCGGGTCATTACAGTCCGACCAACCTTCAACACACTTTGTCCAAAATCCTAAACTAGTAATTAGGGTGTCGATAACACAATGACCAAAGATATATCATTTCTAGTTTGTCGGATAAAATGATTTAGGAAGATCTCCGTATTATTTTGACAGTTCGACCCATTTGATCTATTTCATTTTAATCTTTTTGTTGGATTTTTAGTGGTTGACCCGTTTGACACAATTCATAACCCAGAATCTAACCCACTCATAGTAAACGGGTTGAAGTTGACACCTCTGAACAAAATTAAAAAAAAAACACGTAACACATGTAGTCTTCAAGTCTTGATATTTTTTACTGTTTCTGATTACTGCTGTTAATTAAAATCAGGAACTTGGAGATGAATTCAAAAGATCATTACAAACTCTGTGTGTAGCTGCAGAACCACAACAACAACCAGAAACAACAATGACAACGTTAAAATCACCAGAATTTTGGAACTGTTTAGAAGATAATGAAGAAAAACTCACATGGGAAAATTTTCAAATATCCCAAAGGGAATATACAGGATATTCAAACATGAGAGATGATTTTTTATTTAGTGGTGAAAATAGTTACAGGATTGAACAAGCTGAGATTGTTGAGAAACTAATATCAAAATTGTGTTTCTCAGAAAAACTGGGAGAACCGGCAAACGATGATGATTCAACAACAGCTGAAATTACAACGGTTTATGAAATGTTAGCAAACAAGCCAGGGTTAAAATACTCTTTATTAAAAGATGTAATTTTGGATCAGTTGCTGATGGCTCTATCAACTTCAAAGGAACAAGGGGTAACAAGAGCATCAGTTTCCATACTTTCAAGTATAATTTCATCAAATCGGTCAGTAATTGATGAAATAAAGAAAAAAGGGTTGAGTCTTCATGATCTTGCAAATGCTTTGAAAAGAGATGTTTATGAAGCTGCTGTTTTGATTTATTTAATAAACCCATCTCCAAATGAGATCAAGACTCTTGAACTCATGCCAACATTGATTAAGATCATTTGTTCTTCAAGCTGTTTCAGTAGTAGCTTAAAATCACTTTTTGTGACACCCCATTCGGCATCACTAATGATTATTCAAGTGTTGGTGACTGCTTTTGATTACTCTACAAACACCACTCATCTGGCTGCAATCACTTCACCAAAAGTGATTTCGTGTCTTGTTAATGTTCCAAGATATGGTAATTTAGAAGAAGTTATATCTTTGGCTGCAATTCTTGTCAAGTGTATGAGATTTGATGGACAATGTAGATACCATATATCACAGTTTACTCCCATTTTTCCATTCATTTCTCTCATATTATGCAACCACAAGGATGCCATTCTTGCAGGGCTTGAATTCTATCATGAACTACTAAGAATGCCACGGTACGTTCTAAACTAATTGAATATGGGTTTGTATGCTTTTTTAAGAGGGTATTTAAGATTGCTTGTTTAAACAGTTTACCTGCTTATTGCGTGTTTGATAAGCACATAAGCATTTTTGAGTGCTTGGATGAAGAAAAAAACTTATTTTAGGGTGGAATAATTTGTTTTCATTAAGTAGTTTGAGATTGCTTATTTGAAACAGACTATTCTAGTTGGATTCAAAATGACAAGTTTACTCTTACAAAAAAATTACAAGTTTACCCCAAACTTGTACTATTTTGTGTGTTCTCAAAATGTGAAATTTTAGTTGCTTTACGAAAATTTGTCAATAAAATTCATCAGGTCATCATCAGTAAGTCTACTACAACAACTAAGAGATAAAGGTGGAATCAACATTATGTGTGTTTTATTGCTTGCCATCCAACAAACACAACAAGAATATAAGCTTTTAGCAGCTAGTTTGTTGCTTCAATTGGATGTTCTGGTAAGATTTTTATGGTACTATCTATACATTTTATAGTTCATTATTAAAATAGCTTAAATAGTTATTAGTTTGAAGGCAAATGCCAGAAAAACCCTATGGACTTTCATTGAATTCGCACACAAGTCCATGGACTTTATTTTTGAATGATTAAATACCTTAACTTACAAATGCTCAATGAAGAAAAGGTTGAAACATGGCATTTTCATTATATTGTAAGTTCAAGGATAATCATACAAAAATAAAGTCTAGAGACTTATGTACAAATTCGATGAAAGTCAATAGGATTTTTCTGACATTTCTCCCTAGTTTCAAATTCAAAAGTCAAGTTATTAGTTGTCACTTGACGTAATTATGTGATAAACAATTTCAGGAAGAATCAGTTGATAATATTTTGAACCGGGAAGTTGCAATTCAGACCCTTCTAGAGTCACTAAAATGTGAAGAAAATTCAGATTCACAACAATTAGCAGCATTCATATTATCAAATATTGGTGGAACTTATGCATGGACAGGAGAACCATACACAATAGCTTGGTTGTTAAAGAAGTCTGGGTTGAATTCAATGTTACACAAAAATATTGTCAAAAACATTGATTGGACAGATGATACACTCCAGGTAATATAAAGAATTTTCTCAATTTAATTACAAAATGTAAATTTTGATTTATGCAGTCAAACATACTACTTCCCAACATCAATTTTGATATTGATCTTTCAAGTATTTGAATTTGGTTTGATAGCAATGTCAAAAATCTTTAAGAAATACTACAAAAAGATGAGTGTGGTTATATGTACTTTAGAACATCTATTTTACATTTGAGTCTAAAAGTATTTTGTTTGACTGCAAAAGTCAAAGTTCACTTTTTCCGAAAGGGCTTATTGATTAATAAGGTAACCAAACATTTTTTACCCATAAAAAGCTATCAAGGTTTCAAAATTTTATATTTATAGCAATCTTCTAAAATAACTAGTTTTGAGGCACCTAGCTAGAAAAAGTCAGCATGGTCAAAGTTACCGACACCACAGCTACCACATCATGATTTTAAGTGTGCAAATTACCTTAAAAATATATAGTTGATTATCTTCAATTAAAACTTCTGAAAATTTGATGGGTTTCCCCGGGTAAAAAATTGGTTACCCAATATAGAAATGTGACCAAAGTTGGTTACCTTTTCATTGAATCAGCCAATTTCCAGAAAAGAGTGAATAGATACAAAATTGGCAGTTTATAGCGTATTTCATGGCTATATGGTATATTAAATGAGCATCATTATGATAATGTAGGAAAACGGGACAGAAGCCTGGTCTGGAAAGGTTGCACGACACATAATAGAACTCGGGAATCCTGTTTTCTATGCTTTGAAAAAGGGATTAAAAAGCAAAAACAATAGAATCTCAAGAGACTGCCTCACAACAATTGCATGGATTGGGTGTGAAATTGTTAAGGGTCCTGATGATTTGAGATGTTTAGCTTGTGACATTTTGTTAAGTGCAATTGAGCAATATGTGCATCCAGGAATGGAACTAGAAGAAAGACTTTTAGCATGTTTGTGCGTATATAACTACACTTTTGGTAGAGGTAATTACTAATAAACTCCCTTCTATTTTCTTATAATTTTAATTTAACCCTTGTTTTTGCCATATATAGATTTGGTAATGCATTTTCAATGTAGGCATGCAGAAACTAACTCTACTTTCAGAGGGTGTAAGAGAGTCACTCAGACGTCTTTCGAGTATAACATGGATGGCAGAGGAATTGTTGAAAGTTGCAGATTATTATATGCCCAATAAATGGGTAAGTTAACTCTATTAAATCTAAAACTCATAAATAAATTTATTTTCTTATTTTACTTCAAAATAAGCATTTTTGCTTATGTCGCTTTGATGCGGCGGCTGGCATGTCATCAACTAGTGTCACATCAAGAATTAAGTAAAATCAGTTAAAACAAGGTTGGTTGCTAAAATCAGGAAAAAGAACAAAAATTCAAACTTCGTTTAGTTTACCCTTTTTTTATATGCCTAATAGATAGGTAAGTTGCAGATTATTCCTAATTAACTCAACTAGTCATTTCATTGACAGCGAATATCTTGTGTCCACACACAACTTTTGGAAGCAAATTACAATGGCAGTGGAGCTGTAAATTCTCTCATTTACTATAGGGGGCATCTTTTTAGTGGATACTCAAATGGGTCAATTAAGGTTACATATATATTCGACTAAAGTCAACAAAAAAATCTTTCTTGATTAGGTGACATGTTAAAACTATAAACATTAAATTATGTTTTGTGTTATGGTAGGTTTGGGACATCAAGGGGCAGACAATGACTCTAATAGCAGACATTAAGGAGCACAAGAAGGCAGTAACATGTTTTGCACTTTTGGAACCAGGAAATTTCCTTTTGAGTGGATCTGCAGATAAATCGATTAGGGTAATCAAGATTTTATGTCATTATGTTGGTTGAATCATGGGTCTATTATTTATACGTTTTCCCAATTGCAGATTTGGCAAATGTTTGAAAGGAAAATAGAATGTATTGAAGTAATAACAACCAAGGACTCCATTCAAAGTCTGGAAACTTGTGGTGAAATGATTTTTGCAGTTACACACAGCCATAAAATGAAGGTAAATAAAGGAGTGTTAGGACACGCACTTAGAAAGCGATCATGTGATTTTGAATAACCAGATTTATATAAAATAAAATTGGGTATAGAATATATTATTTGTATGTGTTTTCATTGTTTGAAGTTGTAATAATCAGATAATCAGCAGCCAGTAAATGCTTAATAATTCTGATTATTTTAAAAAATATACATAAAATGACTAAAAAATGAGACACCTCTTGTTAGATTAGAGTAGAAGTCTTTCAAATTATCATAAAAGAATGGGTATTTATGTAAAAAGTTATGCAGGTCTTTGATTCGTCTAGAAAGGTGAAGGATATTTTCAAGAACAAGCATGTGAAAAGCATAAGGGCTAGCCAAGGGAAAGTTTACATAGGATGCATGGACTCAAACATGCAGGTCTTTTTTTATTTTATCTTATTTTAAATTCAGGGAAATCATCATACTTAAAAGACTAATTAGGCTTATTAATATATATTACAGGAGTTAATTATTGGAAACAACCGGCAACAAGAAATCAAAGCTCCATCTAAGAGTTGGAGAATGCAAAACAAGCCTATCAATTCGATATCACTCTACAAAGACTGGTTATATAGTGCAAGTGCATGTATTGAGGGATCAAGAATTAAGGTTTGGATGACAATAATACGATTAATTAACTAATAATTTATTATAGACATGTTACTAATTAAGTCACTAATGCAGGATTGGAGAAGACAGAGCAAGGCTCAAGTGTCTATAGTACCAGTGGCGGATCCAGAATTTTTTTTCAGGGGGTTCACTGTTTTTAGATGATCCAATTTCATAGGGCCGGACATAAAAATTTTCGGTTCGGTTCGATTGGTCGGGTCGGGTCGGGTCGGGCAGGGGCGGCTCAACCATTTTTGGAGGTCTAAAGCAAAGAAAAAAACATGAAAATTATGCTTCAAATGTTCACAAAATCAACTAATTTGTATTTAAGAGTCATCTACTCATTTGTTTCTATCAATTTTTTACCTCTAATCATATGAATGCTCAAGAACACACGTTTAGTTCAAGAAAGAGTTCTTAGTTTTATAGCTTCACAACCGGATCAACCGAGCAGCAGTGGGCGCCGTCGTAAGGGGGTTCACCCTATAATATTTTAGGGGGTTCACCCTAGTTTTTTTACCTACCGTTACACTAAAATTTCAAAACTCGGGGGGTTCCTGTGCACCCCCCCTCGCTTCACTACATCCGCCCCTGTATAGTACCAGAGAAAGGAGCAAATGTTGTAGCAATGAGCATAGTAGAGGACTTTATATACTTAAACACCAGCTGTTCATCAAGCAATCTAGAGGTTCGTGATTTAACCGTTACAATTTTTTTTAAATGATTATGGTAACTTTTTATATTCAACTGTCAACTTTTATATGTGACAAAAGTTACCTCTAGTTATCAACTCAATTTGGTGATAGAAACTTCACATTTATAATACATTCATAAATAGCAGATTTGGTTAAGAGGGACACAACACAAAGTTGGAAGGTTATCAGCAGGCAGCAAAATAACCAGCATGCTTACAGCCAATGACATGATTTTATGTGGTACTGAATCAGGGCTAATCAAGGTAGTAATATATGTTTATTTAAGAATTAATTACACAAATGGCCCCTGTGGTTTGATCAAGTTGCTTGTTTGGCCCCCAGGTTTTAAAATTTTTGAATTTAGCCCAAACTTTTGAGACCTGGTCGCGCCTTTAGCCCCTGACGTTAACACTAGTTAGTTTTTAACGGAAAGTTTGCCCACGTGACTTACAATTGCAAACTTAACCCTAAAAATGAGTTAAAATCAGTAAAAATCACTAACTTTTTACTGATTTTTTACTCATTTTGAAGATTAAGTTTGCAATCGTAAGTCACTTGGATGGCACATGGGCTAATTTTCAGTTAAAAACTAGTTGGTGTTAACGTCAGGGGCTAAAGGCGCAACCAAGTCACAAAAAATTGGACTAAGTTTGCAATTTTTAAAACCATAGAGCCAAACGTGCAATTTGATCAAACCACAAGGGTCATTTATGTAATTAACTCTTTATTTAATTAGCTGGTTGTTTTTTTTAAGGGCATAATTAATGCATGAAAATGCAGTGTACTATTCACCTCTTTTTTACCCATATACGCAACATATTTCTTTTAACCATTTAATGTCACTTATATTTTTTCACCCAAAGTATGCAATTTGTTGCAGTAAAGGTAACAAATGAGAACTATGTTGTATTAAATAGTTAAAAGAAAATGGGGTAAACTGTGAATAGTTTCATTTACCATTTATTTAAACGTGTTCTTACATAAACATTCCATATTTTCATGATTAACAGGGTTGGATTCCTCTCTGATTCTTGGATTAAGCTGGATTGCCATGCTTTGCAATGGTTGAGTACATATTATGTCGTAAATATATAAAAGGAAAACCGGGCTGCACATAATGTACATGAATCGGATAACTCAACATAATTCATCTCCATTTCCCATTTTTTCACATAAACTTGGAGAAATGAGGCATTGATCGAATGTATTTGGTTATTGTGGTCGTCGATAATATTTTAATTTTATGTGTATTTTGTTGGAATCAATTGGTATTGAACATGAGACAAATTTGGGAGGACACCCGTCTTATTGTATTTCACGTTATAAAGATGACGTTTTAAGAGCTCCAAACTCCTTTAAAATACAAATAATAAATTCAAAAAAGTATATATAATTGAATCATTAAAACCGTTGATAATAGGATTATTGGATTTTAATAATCTCATCTTTTACCAATTGGCTAATAATAATCCAAACTGAGAATATTTTTACCACCGGTCCCTACTTTCAAACTATTTTTTTTTTAAATTGGACCCCTCGTTAAAAAATCTTAACGCCGTTAGAGTTTATATGACGTGGACATCTGCAAACCGCCGGAAAGTCGAGCCAAGCTAGCAGTGGTCTCGTGGTGGCTTTTGAAATTGGCTCTGTGGTGTTTAACTGGTCTCGTGGGTCCGGAAAGTCCAAACAGAGACAACGGTGGTGTTTAACGAGAACAGTTAAACACCACCAAAGCCAATTTCAAAAGCCAACACGAGACCACTATTAGCTTGGCTTGACATTCCGGAGGTTTGCAGATGTCCACGTCATATAAACTCTAACGACGTTAAGTTTTTTTAACAGGGGATCCAATGTAAAAAAATAGTTTGAAAGTAGGGACCGGTGGTAAGAATATTCTCAGTTAAAATTATTATTGATCAATTGATAAAAGATGTGATTATTAAAATCCAATAATACTTGATAATAATAGTAGTAGTATAAAGTGGGATGTTATATATAGACGGATGTGACATGACAAGTAGTGGGAGGAGGTGATATTGAAGGGTGACGATGGTTGTCCATTAGTAGAAATAATGGTGTTTTAAGAAGATGTTAAAATGTCATAATAACAATAATTTAATAATAACAGTAGCAATAATAATAATAATAATTTTTTGATCGTAAATTTCAGTCCTGTTTTGTATTAGTGGATGAATATCAAAGTTCAAACCTAGCTCCGATATCTATATTGATGTCTTAGTCACATATTCTTTAATCTATAATAGTTTAGGTTTATTATCATAAAACTCGAGATATCAAATATATTTTATATTTTTTGATTTTTCATCATCTCATCAAAGTACTCTGTAGTCTGTCCAGCTTGCACATGGAAGGAAAGACAGTATTCAAGATATAAATGAAGTCATTTGCTTCGACTTTTAGCTAGTTGTGGAAATGACAAATTGGAATCATTATTGTGTGAATATTACAAATATTTTACTTGTGATTTTTTTAGATTCTCCATCACTTTTTATAAGATTTCACTGGTTGAGACTTGAGATAAATAAAAGTTTTGAAGTGTCAAATGTCATCATTATAGAGATCTATATTTTTATTTTTCCGCCTAAACATTTTCCAATTATAATTTTTTTTTAAACTCCTAAATTTATTAAATATCATTTAAACGTTTCTATATTTCTTATAATTTTGAATTTTAAACATTAAATGTGAGATAAATTTTGGTTGACTAATAACTTTCTTTTTTAAATACAACTAGTATTCAAACCCCGTGCTTCGCGGGGAGCGCGGTCGTTTTTTCTCCGCATTACGCGGCATGAGTTGGTTGTCATCGCTTCGACTCGTCGAAACCATATAAACGAACACCGATACCAGATACGATAATACCACAACATTGCTAACAATTTAAAAGTAACGGCATTAGGTTTGTAACGGCATCGCAACGGGAATGTCGCTCGCTATAGCGTACGGCACAAAAATTATACTCGATTTTGAATACAACTCCGTTTTTAAAAAAATTGTGCCGGAACGTTAAAAAAAAAACTTTGCGTTTCATTTTTTTAAAGGTAATGAACTAAAGTTATCAAAGCATAAAGAAATTATTAGAAAATTTTAAAAGTACACGTATTATATACTAATAAATAATGTTCACCCATTTCAAAATATTAAATAAACTAAAGAATAGTATTTAATAAAAGTTTGTCAGGCTAATAAAAAAAACAAAACTGTTAATAGAAGTGGGTTTATGGTTAAAAAGGTAAAATAATAAAAAAATAATAAAACCAAATAAGGAGCCAAGAAAGCATCCAAAAAAGAAAAAAAATATTAAATGGATCTACACCGTGTAAGTTAGATAACGTGGGTCTCAGGGAACAACCTACCAAATGCTCCTATCAAACACAAACACAAGTATTGTTCAAGTACTCACATTTCCATTTCAAAATGTATGTTTAGTGATATTTATAAATAATTAAATGTAACCAATTTATTATAATTTATAAGATTTAGAGGTGTTAATTTTTTATTTTTTAGAATATTATGCATTGTTTGTTTTATAAGTTATCTGCTAACTGTCCTTATTAATTTTTTATTTTTTGAAATATTACCAATTTATTAATTTTTTATAAAATCTAATAATAATCTATCAACATATAAAATATTTATTTATCATATTATTTTCAGGATTTAGTCCGTTTAATACACGGGAATCTAACGAGTGTCTGAATATATTGCAAATAATTCTAATGATGCTCATGTCCTTATTCTCCAATTTACAAAATGGAAGTTGTATCAAGTTTATGAATTAAGTTCGGGAAAAAACGTATATACATATTTATGAATTATATAGTTTTCAATATATAACCCGTGTAATACACGGGATTCTAAACTAGTTATATTATACAATACAATTTTATGAAGATATGAGACGTACTCATATATAGCTGTTTTATCGTACACGGGCTTTTATCATACGAATTGATTCGGATACGACACGTGTTCTTAGACGAGTAGTAAATCCGTTTGTGACATAATCACACACAAAAATTATATAATACACACTATAAAATAATTACGCAACAATATATAACTAATTACGCATAAATAATAACGCAATATATAAAAACAATTACACGGCATATATAATAAATAACGCAACCTATATTTATAATCACGCACGACAAAAATTACGCAATACACGCACAACATGACTAACTTTTTATTTTAAATAAATCGGTTTTTTGTGAAAAAAATATAGCAAGACTATACTAAAATTAAAAAGTGTTTTATTTTATGGTGTGTAACTTTTTAAAAAAAAATTATATGCGTTTAAAAAATGGGAGAATTTATAAAAAATCAACAATGGTAAGCTAGTTCAGTTTTATCTCACCAGACCATTTTCACGTATAAAACATTGCTGATGTGACACATTTTTAATATCAACCCTTGCTTTTCTTGATCAATGGTCGAAAATCCTTCATAGTTTTTGTAAGATAAATTTTTTTTTGTTTAAACCTATATATATGTGTGTGTGTGTGTGTAGGGACGCGTTAATTATACAATCAACTAAATATTTAATCAACGTCTTATATGAAAAAAATTGAAAATAATGGAATGTTCAACATTTTTTTCTTATTTTTGATGAATGAAGTTAAAACAGGGTTTTGATATTTCATTTTGTTTTGTGCATGTGTTATTACCCTTAATTTTGTTTACAGTGTGTCCATTTATCCTTGATTTTGTTTTGTAGTATGACTCTTCTCTTTTTTTGGAATTAGCCTAAATTGATGTTTACAAACAAATTTTAAAAATTTTTAATGGAGGGTTGTCTAGCTTACGGGATGCCTGTCCACCCCTCCCAATAAGCTGTATCCGCCCCTAAGTGGAAAAGGAAAAAAAAAAAAGACAATTACACAATTGTTAATATATCACATTTTAAACAATAAATACAAATATTTATACAGTTTCCATCTTTTAAAACTGGTTTATGTATTTAACTATACGTTTGATTTTACACCACATTTTTCATTACATAGATATGAGTTTACGTCTAATACATGAATTTGACTTGGATAAATAATTAGTTTTTGGACCAGAGAGAAAAAAACGAGCTAGACCCATGCCCACAAGATCCAAGACGTGCATGCTATAAACCTATCATCCTCTTCAACTTGTCTTCTTGACTTTGCATTATTTTTTACAAAAAAAATCTTCAATTCTACCGTTGAATGTTTCATAATATACTTGCATGTTTTCATTAAACTTTGAGACGAAATACATATTTAAGCTTTTTAAAAGAATATTGTGCAGTGACGAAGCCAATATTTTTTTATATAAGGCCGACTTTTTTCGATACTCGAATTACTAAGTACTTAACATATGATTTTTTTTTGTGCTGGTTTGGTTTAGGTGATAATAATATACGATACGATAATGAAAATAAATCGTTATTAGAAAGGAAATAGTAAAAGTATAATGTTATTAGAAATTAAAAAAATAACATTAGATCATATAGTTGTATTTCCTACAGTTTTCACCTCTTGAAAACGATCCGTTACATCTTCGAGCGAAACATTAACAAAGAACTCCTTTTCATTGTAATAAGTGCAATAATCGTTTATATATTCATTCAAGACTCAAGATTAAACATTCAAGAATAAAGATTAATTGATTAAACAAGAATCACTGATAAATAATACTTAAAATTTCATGTTTGAAAAAAAAACTGAAACTAACCTAGTTGTTGCATAATCGTTGTTGGAGTGTTTAATTTCGCTCTTTGATTGCGGCTGAACTGCCGCGAAGAGATTCCAATTATAAGAAAAAAAAGTCGCTAGTCGTCCTCTGGAGTCTTGGCTCTGTCAATTTGTCAAATGCAAATTTCCGAGAATTATGAATGCCGATAGAACATGAATCGCCCTGGTAGTGAAAGGGTACCTCCGCTCAACTTCTCATGGTTAAGTAGGGTAGCTCACAATCAAAAAGTTATGGTTCAAATCCTACGACGTGCATGTTGTGACGTATTTAGTGACACCGCAAAAAGTGTCACTAAAAGTCATAAATATTAAATAACACAACATTCGAAAATCGGTGACATAAAGGGTCCAGATGTTTAATCCACACATATAAAAGTGTAGTAGAGGTGTCATCGATAAACACAAGTACATAATAGCAACAACAAATTAAAATAATGTGGGGATAGAAATTAAAATAATGTAGGGATAGATTTTCACCTTTTTGTGACACATTTTTTTTCTTCTTAAAAGGTGTTAGTAAAGCCCAACACTAGTGCACTTTTACACCTTTTTGTGACACATTTTTTTTCATCTTAAAAGGTGTTAGTAAAGCCCAACACTAGTGCACTTTTACATGTTTTGAAAAGCAGATAAAAACTATGGTTCAATACTTTAATTTACTTTCTAAAATATCCCGGAACAATCAACTTACTTTTTTATTATAAATTAGGTTATACATCCATGTATTATATGAAATTATTTAATAAAAAATAAAAATATAATAATATGTAAAAAAAATTAAAATAAAAAATAAAATTCTTGTTTCCTTAATTAAGTAATAATAATTAGAATTCAAATTTTATATTATCTTTTTTGAAAGATAAAAACATTAATATAATTAAATTTTAAATTTCAAACTTACTTAAAATAGGAAAAAATAGAAGATTAGTGAGAAAAAATATGGTGATGACAAGTGACACTTTTTGGAATCATTTATTAAAATAAGGACTAGTGGGTGCTAGCACGTGCTCTACGGCGAGGGATATGTTAAACCGGCTGGGTTTCAAACATAAAAAGCGTTGACAAAAAAGAACATATCGACGATATCTTCGGAAATCATGTTGTATGAATGAAAAAAACCGAAAACAAAAAATAATCGTTTAACGAAAAGATAAAACAATGTGAAACCGTCACGAACGAAAAACCATAAAATAAAAACCGGTGAAAAAAAGTTATAAAGAAAAAGATAAATACAAAATAAAAATAAAAACGACATGTGTTTTACATCGGTCGAAAACAATAAAAATTAGCAATGTGGGTTCCAATAATACCGATAACGGTACCGATGTTGTCTGTAAGCTATCAGTTCGGTTCGTGAATGCATCGAAACTCGGTATAGTTTACGATAGAGAAAAAAAGAATATTTGCGATGGTTTCGTCACACAAATGTTGTACGATGTAACATAAAAAAACTCGTGCTTTACATCGACCGAAAACCATAGAAACAAACATTGTTACCGATTTTGATAATACCAATACTAGTAACGATATTGTTCGATTATTATTGGCTCTGCTAGTCACAGTACCAGAACGATATCGGTACTCACTATAGCTTACGATACAAAAAAAATACTCGAATACAAATACAACTCTGTTTAAAATATATATATATATATATATATATATATATATATATATATATATATATCAGAATGTTAACAAAAAAAACTAAATAGCCGTGTATTCCATTTTTTTAGTTAACGAACGGAATTTATTAAAGAAAAATGAAATAAGTAAAAATTCAACGGGTTAAAATCGTATATTATATAAAGTATAAGAGGCTAAAGTGAACAATAGAAAAAAAAATTTATGATGATTTCGACACACAAATGTTATACGATTTAACCCAAAAAATAAATAATTATTTAGTGCACTACACCCAAGGCAAGATGTTTTAGTAATTATAAGGTCGATAAAAAACTGAAAAAAATTTGAACAACAAACACAAATACTTCTAAATTCTACTCCTAAAATTCACTTATTACTTAATTCATGAAATTTAAATATAATCCACTTATTACTCAATTTATGGAATTTAAATATGCACATTATATAATAACATTTTTTGATGTGATGTGACCATATATATTGTCGTTTAAAACCACTTACCTTGTAGCTATAGTTTCTGAATCAACTATGAAATGATCTCACATAAACGTACAAGAAATTATGGAACAAGAATTTCAACGAACAACTTCGTCACATATGACATATTATTTCATAACGAATCTATTTGTTAAACTATTTAGCTTTATGATATATTATAAATAAAGCTATTAATAAAAGTCTAGCGAGATTTAAAATATAAAGCCGAATGATTGTGTGTTTAAGTGTCAAACGAACAATAATAAAAAGGTGTGAGTACTTTATTACAATTAACAAGACAACATAATGAATATTAATAATATTTGTAAAATAATTATAAACTTTAATAAGTTTGATAAGACATGATTAAACATTACATAATTTTATATATTATAAAATATAATGAAGCATTGCATAGTTGAAAGTTGTACATATATAATAAATCAAGCGAAAATTACTTAAATAGACACTTTGACCATCACTTTTATAAAATTGATCATTTACTTTTAGCTTTTAGCTTACAAAAACATAGACACTCGCTCACAGCTGCGTGCTAAGCCTTATTGGTTTACCCGACGCATAATTCTAGGTAACAGACATCTGAAACCCACTTTAACCAAAAGTTGTCCAACATGTGGCATGTGTCCGTCGACTAACTAGCCTACCTCCCACCAGCTAATTAGTCTGTCATAAAAAAATTATGTCGGTTCAGCTTCCAACCAATCTAAATATGTCACGTGTACAATTGCAAGCTAAGCTTTTAAAAGCGTCGGTTAAGCCATCAAATCCGCGGGCTAAGCCTCCACTTTTACACGTGACAAATAATCATTGATTGCAACGTGTTTTTACCTACATTTTAGCCTCAGCTAAAGATATAGGCTTAGCTGGTGGTTGTGAGTGAATATGATAAGGCTGGAAGGCGGAAAGCCTCCACTTTTACACGTGACAAATAATCATTGATTGCAACGTGTTTTTACCTACATTTTAGCCTCAGCTAAAGATATAGGCTTAGCTGGTGGTTGTGAGTGAATATGATAAGGCTGGAAGGCGGAAAGTCAATACTTAGTTTGACAATTTTGCTAGTCAAAGTGTCTAGTTTGTTGATTTTGCCCTAAATTAAACTAAAAGGTATATCGGGACATGAATGGTTTTGTTATTAAAAATATATGTAAACTTAAAAAGTTTATGGATAACTTGTATGTCTAATACAAGTTATATTATGTAAGTAGTAAAAAGAATTTATAGAATATAAAGTATAAATTAATTACAAAAATCAATTAATTTATGGCGTCTCCTCCATCCATGACAAAGCCCCGACAAGTTACAACAGGCACCTCATCTTTTGATACCTATTATTTGTACACCCACTCCTTCATTCTCACACCACCCTTACATCAAATCAATCACATCAAACAATATCAAATATATTCATATTTTTTTATTATTTATTTATTTACTTTTATATTTTTATTTATTTACACTTTTAACTTAAATTTAATTTATATCATTAGTTAAATTAATAAAAATTTAAAAAAATTCAACTTCTAAACATATGTAAATTGTAAAGTTATTTTTATATTTTTATTTATTTACTTTTTCAACTTAAATTAGATTTATACAAAATTAAATAAATAAATAAAAACTTAAAAAATTCATCTGATATTTTAGCGTCACAACTAGAAATAAATACAACTCTAGTAGCTTAATTGCAAAAAAAATCTGATATATTAAAAAAAAGTTTCATCTGAAAAAACTATGTGAATGTCACCCAATTACGTATTTACTATACTAAGGTCATATGCTCATTAAAAATTTTATATAAATTATTAGAATATCTATCTTATGACGTTAATATCTTTTTTATAAAAATGACTGTGTTTTTAATTTATTATTTTTTATAAAAATAACAACTCAAAATACGTTAATCCATTTAAAAATAGTGAAGATGACTTTAATTTGTGTTCGCCGTTCAAAAAAAAAACATTTAACAAACATTTTTGTTAAATTGAATATAAAAATATAAATTAAAATAACTATAAATTGTCTTTTCATTATACTTTTTTTAGGTATTCCCATCATCAACCCCTTATACATCCTGTCATCATCATTAAAAAAATAAAGATAATATGGGTGTATCTACTTTTTTTTTGCAGGGGTGTACAAATAGAGCCTCCCATATCAATACATAAAATTATTAAATCTTTATGTATATATTTTACATGTGTAAAAATATATTACATATATTAAGAATAGAAAAACAAAATTCAAAATATGTAAAAATTAACATATAATTGGGTTTCGAAAATACGTTAATTACTATTTAATATAATTTGACTTTAATTTACTGTTTGATTGAAAATAACAGTTATACATAATTAGATTTCAAAGTTTCTTATAATAAAAGATAATTTAAAATAAATGTGTTTTATTAGTATTTTTTTTAAAATATATTATTATTAAAAATAGGGATGCATTTAATAAAAGAGAGAGGCGGAAAAAAAAATAATAAGAATGAATATGAAGGCGACGGGTTGTATGAGAAAACCTTTATTTATTATATAGTATAGATTACAGAATGCAAATATTGTTTGTACTTTACCAATATTGAAAAAATGTTGAATTATAATCTATGTACTTTGAAATTAAACAAGTTTATTGTTTAATTAGTTATTTGTAGGATTAGCAGTGAAAAATAAATAATTGTGTTTTTAATATGTATTGTGAAATAACTAGAAATTAAGCTCGCGAGATGTGACAAGTTTTCGAACCTCGTTAGCATGTTGCAGTGGTGACAATAACGTGATTAAGTACATAAAATAAATGTATGTACTTGTCACGACTCGATTATGAAGATCAAAAAATAGATAAATTGTAACACAAATAGGAGGTATATCGTTGCCCTAATAAACGCATGTAGTTGCTCATGAGCTCCTTGCGAAACAGGGAATACCAGTTGCCCTAATAAGTCCAAGTGGGTTTTGAGTAAAATAAAAAAACAAGAAGTGTATTAATTTATAATGGAGAAAGAATAGCAAGTAATATATTTTTTTTAATTATGACAAAACTTTTCTAATATATAAATTATTTTTTTATAAAAAAACAAATAAATGTCGGTTTCAATGGTTGTTTGGTTCAGTTGTTTATAAACATAAGTTATATAACCATAATCAAACAATAAAACTTGGTTATAAAAACCATAATTGAATCATCATTGTCTCAATTGGTTTGGTTAATTCAATTATGATTTGAGTATTAGGTTTTTCTTATCGCCACTAGTAGGGGGAAGTGGGGGGTTGGATTTAGGATTTTCATGGTTTTGAAAGAAATTAAAATTATTAGAAATTTCCATGTAACTATAACGTTTTATTAGAAGTTATAGCTATATGAAAAACAAATTGAACACGACAAAACATCATGTGTAACCACAACTTGCACATAAACTATTTTATATAACGAAGGGCAAGCCCTCACAACAAGTGTATAGCGTGCGTTAGTTCCTACTACAACTTGCATGATACGGTCCAAAAGTCTCACTTGAAGATTTGATGCACAAAAGAAACCTTTCGTTTCTTTGATAACCGTTAAAACCTTATTCTAGTTTTCAAACAAACGAAAGTGACATTATGCCTCAACTTCCCTTATAAATATGCAACTTTCATAGTTGGCCATGCATCAAGCCCTTGATTGTAAGCAAGCTAGCTCTTGTACATCAATGGCAATGAAATCCACATTGTTCCTCACCCTTTTGGTCATTATTTTAGTGGCATCACAAGCCGAAGCTCAACTTGCCGGTCTTTTGGGTTTGTTTAACATCGGTGGAACTGTGTTTTGTTCTGCAAATGGCAATGTAATTGCAAACGCTACAACTCCAACCCCTCCATTTGCAAGTAAGATTGTTTTCCTTCTTAAAAAATACGTTTTAAAAACTTCATTTAATTTGTCACTCGTTATAGCGAGAAATAGTATAAACACCGAAAAAAGGCATCTATAAGTGTGTCGGTTTTTTTAATATAAAACTATTATATAATGAACACGGATAAATAGTAAAAACGTGAAGCGGGTTATTTGATTAAAAAACTTGTTACACGATAATAAAAAAAAAAATAAAAGATAAATTAAATCATGTGAAAATACTATATCTGAATATTAGTAATCGGAAACCCTTTTATTTTCTCACTTGAATATCATGACTTATCATGCCAAGATAAGATAATCTCCAACCATATCAATCACATCTTACGCGTTCATATAAATCCAAATGCATAGTTATATATTTAATCATTTTATTTCGTTAATAATTAGTTTTTAAAAATTCAATTATTCTATATACAAATATCTATCGTTCAATAAAGATGTTATTATATTCGCCCCTTATCAACTTAAAACCCTCCATTGTTAAATCAAATCCTTTTTGTATATTTTTGTTAAAACCATCCATCTCCTATCAAATTGAACTTTTTTGGGGTTTTTTTTCTTTCATATTTTAGTTTACATAAATTAATATCATATACTTGATTTCTACACATTTTCATGTTTATAGATGCTCTTGTACAAATATCGTGCGGCGGAAATGTGATATCCTCGGCCTTAACGAATGGATCGGGAGTATTCAGTATGATTCTGAGCCCGCTTCAGTTTCTTCTCTCTAACCTTTTATCATCTTGCAACATAGTTGTTGCTTCACCACTCTCGAGTTGTAACGCAGGCCTACCATCAAACGGGATTCTACAAGCACCACTAATGCTAGTGGGGACTGTCGTTCGTGGGCTTTTAAACATTGTGAATTTGATCCCAGGCACATTCCAGCTTGTCGGAATTTGATGATTGATTTAAGATTTCGTGTCTCTATATAATATAATGTATGAATAAAGAAAGATGTTGATTGTGCTCATATCTTTCCGTTTTAATTGTTTGTAACTGTATTTGTTTTTCAATAGTAACTAAATTTGATATTATATGAAAATAGTTATACTCCCAAGTGTGCCACACTGAATAATTTCCCAAAGTATACTTGGTTTCACTAATGAGGTGTCCAAAAGATATTGGAATATTCCTAAAGCATAACTAACTAGCAAAGTGTCTCTTGTATTCAATAGTTGATTAGTCAATGTACAGATATAATTATTTCCAGAAATCAATGGAGATCAGCAAGGATTAACGTATGATATGCCATTCAACAAGAAGGATGACGTAGAGCGATTCCAACATTGGTTTTTTACACATCTTGTTACTGTTGGACTACACCGTTTCAACTTGTTGTTGAAATAGTTAACGGGGGCTTAACGGCGCTAAAGTTACTCCCATTTGGTTAAAAACATGGAGCTTGTGACAAATTCCTAGGCCCAATGTGTGGTTCCTACTTGACAAATTCTTTCGGGTAGCAAATGCAAGTTTGTTGTTTGACTCAATGGTCTATTTGGAGTTGGAGGACTCAAGTGGTTCATGCATCCGACGTCAGTGGCGGAGCTTGAAAATCTAAGAAGCGGGGGCCGAAAAAAATAAGCAGGGCCCGGCTTTATACGTAAAAAAAAATTCGGACGAAAACGGAAAAATTAAAACTACTAACGGAAAAAAAGGCAGGGGCCGGGGCCCTCCCTGGCCCCTTCATAGTTTCGCCCTTGTCCGACGTCGAGTGGTCCAAGATAATCCACGAACATGTATTCTCATGCGTACAACCCTCTTCTCTGTTTTGGCTCTCCAACATGTGAAAAATGCAAAATTAGCTTGGAGTGGTTGGATTAATAAGAATTTCATTTTAGGATGGATGGACTCTAGGCTTAGTTTATTTTGCATGTGAACCCCATGTGTGATGTGTTCTTCTTTGTAATATTTTGTTTTCTAGGAGGTGTGAGGCTCTTTCATTCACGGGCGGAACTAAACACGTTCGAGGGGTCTTTTGAGTCTTCACTTACGGAATTTTCTATTAGTAGAAGTATCTATCATCGTCATTTTCTTGTAGTTTGATCTATCAAATTATCATCGTCATAATAATCGAAGAGAATACAAAAAATTATATTTAACTAGAAAGTTATGGTTTTATCATCATCTAGGTCATAATAAAATATAAATTGTCATATAACGTTAACAAAAAAAATATATACTACAATTATTTAAGATGTGATATGAACGTGCTACTACGTATATTGTAACACCTTAAGCAAATCTCATTATTCTCTCCTATCCACGGGAGAGATGCTGGGTTCATAAGGAATGTCCCGCCTCAAATAAAACAACGCGTTTTGGGCTTAGTTGGCTGTGGAGCACATGAAAACTCCACAGTTAAGTGTGCTCGTGTCGGAGTAATTCAGGGATGGGTGACCCCTTGGGAAGTTTTCACCCGGGCAACCAAAAACAAATCTGTGGGCTCTTAGCGGGCAAAGCGGACAATGTTGTTGATACGAGAGGCCGGATGTTACATATATGATTGATGTTATGACAATTTATATTTTTTTATGAATCTTTCGTTTACTTTCATATAAATAAACATATATTTACAGTATTTTCATATACCGCTTAGTTTTTTTGATAAAATTTATATAACCATAACAACATATTAAAAAATATATATTAAAAGTTTATATAGAAAAATAAAATTTTTTTTAAATAAAATAAAGGTTAATAATATCATGTTATTGTAATATAATGATATCAAATCTTGATGTTTCATTCCGAAATTGTCGAAGTGGGTGTCGCTTAAATGTAATATTTTTGTTTGGAAGGCGGAGTTCGCTCGGATCCCGACTCTTGAAGCTCTATCCAGAAGAAACATTAATATTGAAGATCTTCGGTGTGCCCTTTGTGATTCTGGGCCCGAATCGGCTGATCACATCTTGATCTCTGGTTTGGTCGCCACGGTCGTCTGGCAATATATTAGTAACTGGTGCCGTGTGCCTCCCATTTTTGCTTTTTCGGTGCAGGATTTATTGGAGCTCAACACTAGCCCCGGGATAAGGGACTCGATCAAAGACATTTTCCACGGGATTATCATGGTCACACGTTGGTGCCTTTGGTTCGCCAGGAATGAGAAGCGGTTCTCCAATAAGGACATCAAGATTGAGAATATTATCTTTAACATTAAGTCTCTTGACTTTCTTCGGTTCTCGAATATTTCTAGATAAAATTCTATTTTTTGGGACTCAATGATGTAATTTCAATTTGATGTAACTATTTGAGGGATTGGTCGTTAATAAAAGTCTCCTTTTAAAAAAATCTTGATACATTTAATAATTTCTTCTAATTTAGTAGTAACTTAAATAAAAACTTTTTAAAACTACTAAAAAATAAAAAATCTGAATGTGAAACATTAGAATAACCCTGTCCACATATTTACAATCATACCCTTGGGCCACTTTTCATTTAATATTTTTCTCATGAGTGACTGACATACTCAATTATTTTGCTAAAGGACTGAACATGCAATGTTTCATTATAGAAGGACCATTTGCATAAGTGACTCATTTTTCTCTTTTTCACTATCTACATGACAACCCCAGCACAAAATTTCATACAGCTAAGAACTTAAGAATATGTTTACTAAATTGGTTATATTGATAAAAACGTTGTAACTGAGGTTGGTGATCTAGTGGTAGAGAAAAATTCTTTTGGATTATCAATGTTTGAGTAGGTCATGAGTTCAAATCTCACTCGCTCAGGAATTAGAAATTTGTCTTTCAAAAAGAAAAAAAAAAGATAAAAACGCTTACGTTTGTGATATGCCTCCAATCCTCCGTAATCGTGAGAGGGGTGTGCCACATCGCTAGCGCTCATGGCTCACGCTTACGAACGCCATGTTATTTAAGCGTGAGTGGGGCGTGACCAAGGTTTGCGTGAGCATGGCAACACCGTTAACATAGGCATCATCTTCCACCAATTTGTTTTTCCACCAATCATTTGAGTAAAACATCACCCTTTCTTTTTATTTTTTATTATAAAAATTCAATTAATATTTAATCTGGTTTTTTTTTCACAAATAACTTTCATTCATTAGTTTTTTCTTGGAAAGACAAATTTCTTAATTGCTGTTAGGAGTGTGACTTGAACCCATAACCTCCTTAAACCTTGGTGTTCCTAAATTATTTTCCTCTATCATTGGGTCACCAACTCTAATAGTCATTCATTAGTTAAAAAATAAAATACACGGACTTGTTTAAACGGTGTTGTTAAAAAAAAAGTTACTTAACACACTCGCGGCAATGCGTATAGATATTTAAAAAAAAGGAAAAGAAAAATGGTGAGTGATAATAACTACCAAGTGCTTCGACATTGAGTGTTCAATGTACCAACTTACCCCATACCTGCAACATACTCGCATTCTTATCAAGTTAATCTAAATTTCTGTCATTTCTTTTTTAATATATACTAGCTTAGACCCGTGTAATACACACGGGTGAAAAATATAAATACATAAATTTCTTAAATTTTATACAGTGTAAAAATATATTACTAATACATATACTAAAGATATAAAATAAAATTCAAAATATGTAAAAAAATAATATATAATTGGGTTTCAAAAATACGTGAATTACTATTTAATGGTAATTTTACATTCATTTACTATTTGATTGAAAATAAAAATTACATAATTAGATTTCAAAGTTTTTTATAATAAAGGATAATTTAAAATAAATATGTTTTATTAGTATAATTACTAATTTATTAAAAGATATGTGTGCATTTAATAAGAGAGAGACGGTGAAAAAATAATAAGATTGAATATGAGGCGACACGTGGCATACAAAAATCTTTATTTATTATATTTATATATTTTCTTTAATTAAAAAAATTTTAATTTGATGTTGTCAACACGTTTTGTAATATCATATATTTTCTTTAATTAAAAAAATCACTCTAAGTTCTAATATTATTATTCATAATTGTTTACATTAAATAAATTTAAATGAAAGAAGTATGAAACTTAGTTATTATTTAATAAATTCTTATTCTTTACACTTACATTCTATTTTAAGTTAAATTAAAAAAAAAATAGTCACTAAATATTAACAAAGTTTTATAGGAGTGGGCAAACGGGTTTGACCCGTCGGAATCGGACCGAACCGACCTAAAATCAGGAACCGATAATTGTGTATTTCAAGAACCGATTCCGGACCATTTACCACATGGTCGGTTTGGGTATGTAATGGGTATGACACGTTCGGTTCTCAAAAATAATTACAAAAATAAACAAAATTGTCAAAAGAAAACTCAAATTAAAATATTTAATACAGTAAACTGTCAATTTCGTCATGTGGTTTGGTCAAAATTACCACTTTAGTCCAATAGTTTGTTTTCTTGTATCTGGGTCCTCGTGGTTTTAAAATCTTATCATTTTCATCCAGTCAGCTAACAACATCCATTTTTCTCAGTTAGAGCATTCCCAACCCGTTCTTTATATTTCGTATCCATATCCTTATAATTACACTAAAAACACTATTTTTTTCTACCTTTTACCCTCCTTATCCTTATAATTATACTAAAAATCACTACTTTTATCCTTATATTTACAAAAACCTTATATCTTTTCTCTCTCCACCACTCACAACCACTTTAAACCACTCTTTAAAATATACAAAACTCACTCACATAATTATACCAAACTGGCTGTGAATGCTCTTAAATGAGAGGTATTTCAGTCATTACTTTTTAATCATCCCCAATTTAACCTCTAGTTTAATCATCCCCATACTGACCTTCTTCCTCTTTTCCCGACCAATTTTCGGCGACAACACTGGGACTAAAATCGTAGTTTACTCTTTTATTTTCTAAAAGACTAGTTTAACCATTTTTGTCCAATAAAAACTTTTTTTTTTGATAATTTTTTTTAACTTTTTTAAAATCATTTTTTTAACTTCTTTAAAATCATTTTTTTAGTTTTTTTTCTTCATAAAAACCTCTTTTCCGGTCATATCTGAAACAGATCCGCGATGAAAATAACAAAGGTTAGAACCTGTTTTGTGGGGGTGGAAATGGTGGTGAAAGTGAGGTAGAAACAAGCGATACTGGTGTTCCAGTGGTGGTCGCCGAAAATTGGTCGGGAAAAGAGGAAGAAGGCTAGCAAGGGGACGATTAAGTTAGAGGTTAAATTGAAGATGATTCAAAGTAAGAGTAAAAAAGATGAAGAAATAAAACAAATATGTAAAATTACTGAAATACCCCTCATTTAACTGAGAAAAATGAATGGTATTAACTGACAGGATGGAAATAACAATATTTTAAAACCACGAGCACCTAGATACAAGAAAAAACAAACTATTAAACTAAAGTGATAATTTTGACCAAACTAGAGGGACGAAAATAACAGTTTACTCCTTGATATTAAAGAAAAACTATTATTTATGCATCAACGACGTCAATCCCTTTCCACGTACACTCGAGTTGCAAACAGAGAAAGGTGAAATCCTACAAACAATCTCAGTGGCATATTAAAAAGGTGATATGGACACTTGTAACCCTTTTTAAACCACCATCAAATCTTCAAAAAGTTCATCATTTTATTACTATATTTCTCTACATTATTAAATCTTTTTTCCTTCTAATATCAAAAAATCATGTTTAATTTATGGATTTTATTTGTAGGTTAATATTTATTTTTAATAAACACTACTTATAGTAACAAAAGGCATCAATAAATTTTACGTTTACACTTTATTTTAAAGATTTATCAGATTTCTGTCAAAAGTATTAAATACTTGACCCACTTTTTACTATGTTTCTTATTTATTGCGTTTGCAAGCTTTTTTCAGATATGTAAAACTTTAAAGTACAAAGTTTTTAATGATTTATAGTATACTTACCTAATCATGTGACTAACATATAAATATTATAAAAGGATAAAAAAATAATTCATATCCATCAAACCAAAACAAAAAGTAAAAAACAAGTGAGTTCTAAAATGTACTTTTAATACCACCACTATTCATTCCTTGCCCTGTTTTTAGCTGTGATCTCATTGGTTAACACATTATCCATATCAAGAAGTTCTTTTTTTAACAAATTCATACACTATTTTATTTATCTTCGTGCCATTGAATTACAAGTCCTTTGATAATACCAAGAAGTCCTGATAACGACTTCTCATGGTTATAAACAACATCTTTTACCATAATATAATTCCCATACAAAACAATAACATAAATAACATTAATCTATAGTCATAAAGAGACAACCTACCTATCAAAATTTAAAAATAATAAAGCTATCGGTAAGGATAGAAAATGACGAGGTGCATGAAAATCATACCCCTATCTCAGATGATAGATACCAATTTGAATAGAGTATAATGGATTAAAAAGTTTTTCACATGTAATCAAAACACCATATAATAAAAATATCTAAAAATAACAAAGCTATTAGTAACATTACACATCACATCAAAATATACGAAGCCAAATTTACTAAATAAAATGTTTACTTAGAAGGGTATATAACGGTAATTTCACTACCTAACAAGATTTTATTCATCATCCATTTACCTTATTTTCTTGAACCTTTTTTTATAAAATAGAAGGATTTTAGTACCCAAACTAATTTATAAAAAATAAAATCAAAACCAAATTTAAATTAAATAAAAAACATAATATCTTTAGCTTCTGACAGACAACAATGAAGGTATGGCAGCCAAATTTGGGGTCGGATTCTTGTTTGAAGCTTCTCTCTTGCTTGACGACGGCTTACTGAACGCTCTCATCGGACTTGCTAACGCCCATCCCCAGCTCTTGCTCCGTGAATGCTGCTCACCATGCTCCGTTCCAGCCACCGCTGACGTCACTTTTCCGCCTTCTTTAGGGTTTGAAGCGACCCAGTAAGATGATGAAGACGACGAAGATGATGACGTGATCATAAAACCACTAAACAAACCGCCGCACCGGACTCTCTCCTTGATGCAATCCTGGCCGCCGGTGCGTACGGCGGAGACTTTTGACTTCCCTTCACGTTGAGACTCCACGCGCCGCAACGTGCAGTCTCCGAAACCGGTTGAGATTCGCTCGAAGAAGTCGCCGGAAAAGCTCCGGCTACCGCACCCGACGGATCTGGATCTGGACACTTTCCGATCAAACGAAGCTTCGTTCTCTTCCACCAAGATTATTTCCATCTCCTGTCGAGATCGTTGAACTTGAGGAAAAGATGCACCCAAAGTGTTCGACGAAATGTCTCTGAGAGGTCTTCTAGAAGATGTCGAAGAATTGGTGTGTTTTTGTAAGTGGATAAATGACCAGAACCCGCGCTTATGCGGGCTGGTCATATCCTCGTCATTATAGGCTTGCATGTAATGCAAGCCTTCGCCACCGCCACGCCTAGTAGGCGTGGCGATGGACTTGCTTCTTTTGAGAACAACATTCTTGTTGTTTCGATCGTGGCCGTCGATAATAATGTTGTGATCTTTCTTTTTCTTCTTTTTTTGACTAAGCAAATAAAGTATCCGGGACCTGTTAGAATAAAACTGATGATGGTGACAGTTGGTGTTACCAGGGCTGATTTGTATGTCTGATGATGGCAATGAGTGTGGTGGTGGTACGGTAGAGGCGGCGGCTGTGGTGGTGTCAGATCTGAATGAAGGAGAAGATGAAGAGGATGATGGGAAAACAGCAATTGGAAAAGAAGATGAGACTAACTTGCCTAGCTTTTCTTGGAGGCAAAGGGGACAGATGCCGCCGGCCGGAGTGTTGTTCTTGAATGGGTGTTCTGTGCACTGCATGCTGCCGTCGCCGGCGTCTTCGTGGATGCCGTCCATGTGTTATGTGGTGGTGATAAAAGGGTTTTAAATCTAGGCTTGTTTTGGATACTTTTTGTTGATCTTGATATTTGGGTGAGAGAGAAGGGTGGTCAAAGTGTGAATGAATATGGTGGGTATAGGGGGGGGGGAGTCCCCAGGAGCACGTGTAGGACTGACTAGGTTGGATTATTAAAAGATAATGAAACCCTACCAGACTAAAAGGACAAGTTATGTATGCAGTGGTGATGAAGAAGGGTGATTTGTAATTAGGAAAAGGATCTATTAACCCTGCAAACTATGCTAAAGAAGAAACACCCTGCTATTCTTTAATTACTTTTTTAATCTAAGTAAATTGTTTAATAACATTCTGTCTCTTGCAATTTTAACTTCTCTTCAATCTAGATATGTTTGCTTAAGTTCCTTCTTATTTTCCTTTTAAAAAATTAGTTATGCTAAAAGAAAAATATCGAATCCTTTTAAGAATCGAATTCTTTTACAAAGGGTAAAAGAAAAATATCAAATCCTTTTACAAAGGGTAAAAACACATCGGCTAGCCTTCTCGAATGTATACCACATCTTTCTTCCCTTCTTTTATCTCTCTTTTGGTTTAGATGTGAGAAAGATAGACACCGTGGGTTTAAAGATGGTTAGGGAATGTATGAAAAAATCTAATGGGATGTTGACGTGGAGGAGATAGAGCTTAGGTATTGGAGGGATTGGAAAGATGGATACCCCCATCTTAAGACCATCTTCAAATGAAGAGGATCAAAGGACGCCTTTATGACTGCTTGAAGATTGTCTCACACACCGCATGCCTTCTTTCTTCTTTACATGAAAGTTCGTCTATTCTCTCGTTCTCACAGTGACGACTTTCGTCTTCTACGGATGGTCTGTGATAAGGAACCGTAGTCTGTCTCTCTCTTTGGCAAATCTACGACATTCATTCGTCACCTCTGACTCCCCCTCTCTTCCATCTAAGTGTTCGTCTAGGTTAAAAGATGTGCGTTGTTGATGGTCTAAGTATACAACTATTTTTATTGAAAATGTTTCAATATATCTAATAAAGTGGGTTATTTATGAATAGTGGTATTATAATCATCTAAGCGTTCGTCAAGTTAAAGTTTGTGCTAAAAGTGAAAAATCTAGAAAACAAGGTTTAGTGGATTGCTAAGCATTACCTAATGGACCGCGAAGAATAGGTTGTGTAAGTTGTCGCAAAGAACAAGGTTTCAACGGTCCGCTAGGGTTGTTGATTCCACCTATAAATAGGGCTTGGGAGATTTCATTTGGAATATACATTTCCCAAGTTCTCTTACGACAAACCCGACTTCCGACACTTCATCCTGACTCCCGAGTACCGCTTAGCTTGACGTGAGGTTCCAAATATTATTTCAAAACCCGATTTAAACTCTAAATTGGAATCTAATGGATGATTTGATAATCATAAGTTCGTGTGGATACGAGGACTAGTGTCAGTTTTACTCGTTTATGGATTGTGAACGCTTAGCTCTCAAGGTGAGTTCCTCTGAATCTAATTCTGAACCGAGATGTGTATACATTGTTTAAATTAGCGTATTTAATCGCTTGATGAAAACCATCCTGATGGAAATGTAAAAAATTGACTAAAATGGAAGGCAGATGTGAGTCCCGAAAGGACTGATCACACGTCTACACTTGAAAGGACTGATCACCGTATTGCGAGTCCCAAAAAGACTGAACGCTACGAGTGGACTTTTGATAGTGCTTGGACATGACCCCCACATTATCTTGGATTGTGAAAATTGCATGTACATGGTTTTGTCTGTTTCATTTCTAATCATTTCCAGGATACTTTATTGAATTGATGTTTTGACACGATTATGATTAAGAACTCACCGTTGTAAACTGGCCAAAAAATGTTTTTGAACACAAATCTTAGGTGGACGATAGTTGGCTATGGATAGTTACTGACTGTAGATAGCTAGTAGTGGCTAAGTGTTTAGTGCAACCTTTGGAGTTATATTCAAAGACCCATACTTTTAATGTTTAGTAACAATGTACTCCGTTTTGATTAAAGCTTGTACTTAGAATTTGGATGTATGAATAAATATTGTATTATAAGCTTAGTGAAAGTTTATGTTTCCGCTACTTTGGTTGTGCATCAATCGGTCACAGTGAACCTGGCCTGGGCAGGGTGTGACACCATGCGTTAACTGTCGGCTTTTGTTGTGGGTGGATTCAAACTAATTTAATTTATAAATCCAGTTATATCATCAAATCAAATAATAACAATTCTTTTAATTTATAAAGATCAATAAATGACGCCTAATATGATCTTTATAAAAGGTTACTCACAAAAAGATATAAAGGTTGGTTTTAATGTTGGTTAACTCGGTTGTTTTTTACATACGACCATAACCAAACCATAAAATTTGGTTATGAAAAAATCATAACCGAACTATCAGTTTGGTTTAACTCATGTATTAATATAAACAATTAATGAAACCATGTTTCTGTACTATTGATGTAAAGGAGTCGTATATAGAGATCACATGAAGCAACCATATTGAAATACATATAGACTTCAAAACAAAAGTTGCTATCATTAAAACAACAAGTGATAATACAATGATGCATAAAACAAAGGGATCGGACACCCGTGAATGAAAAAATAGTCTGCACCTATATCCAAAGATTTGCAGTAACTCACCTGGGTATCAAAGAAGATGACCCACCTCAGTTTATCATGCTAGCATCCTCATCATTCAATTGTACTACAAAAGGTACTCAATCCAACATGTAATATTTATTAAAAATGATGCGCGCATCACTAATATAATGTAAGCGTAATAAAAGTTGAAAATTCAACTTAGTTATTATATTTCGGGTGTACGCGTAATAAAAGTTGAAAATTCAACTTAGTTATTATATTTCGGGAATTTTTAAGATTTTAACATCCGCGTGCCAGAGTTATAATAGATAAACACTCGATCTAGCTTCACTCCGACTCATTTGATACTTACAATGCTCCTATATAGTACTATCACCAAATTTATTTATTTATTGGAGTCTATGTACCAAATTTATAATAGCTAATGATAAAGGATTGTATTCCCACCTGATTGAGCTTCGTTTTGACCTAGCCGACACCTACCTTTCTTCTACTTGCTAATAAAATAGAGATTAAACTCAGCGTGAACCAGCCAAATATTAAACAATAGTTATGTTTTTCTCAAAGACAATAAGTATCATTATGAGTTCAAATATGTCTTTTTGCATAAGAGATTGATTTTTGTCGCAAGCACAGATTCCATTATGGCTAGGGAATTTGTTATTGCGATAAGAAACAAGCTTTTAAGGAAAACAAACCTACTTGAACTAGTAGTAATGTTTCAGTCTCCTTTCTATATTAGCAAATAGAATAATTGAATTTTCAAGAGGGTAAAAAAAAGGCGAGGAAATGAACTCTTTATCAATAGTATTTAGAGTAAATTACAAATTGTGTCCTTTAACTATTATTCAAATTACAAGTTATGTCCTTTGGCTTCATTAATTACACTCCATGTCCTTTTTTTGAAACCTTTGCACACTTTATGTCCTTTTGACTAACCCCCATCCAATTCATCCGTTAAGTCTTGGCATGTGCCCCTCACATGAGGGGCATTTTCGTCTTTTTAACCCCTGCTTTAATGTCAGACCACATTTCCCTCTCAAATACTCAATCGACGATCAATTACACTCACGCTTCCAACAAAAAAAAAACCCTAATTCACCTCTGGAGAAGACAAGCGACTGGCGATGGCAGGTGGGTTCTTCATTCGACAACATCTTGATCAAGCTGAAGTGGATGCATTTTACGGTAAGCTATCTTCACATTTGTTTCGGTTCATTGCTGATTTTTATGTGATTAAAACATACAAATTTTGAATGATATGTAATCTTCTTAAAATGCAGAAGGATTTTGCATTCGTGAACACCCTCATCTATTTTCCATTAAGTTGCATCATGGGGGTAGGTTTACTAGATTTCCAGACCGTATGTATGTGGAAGGCAAGGTAGATTATCTTGATTTGCTTGATATTAAAAGGTTCTCTGTGCATGAGTTGGATTTTGTGATGACAATGTTAGGTTATCCAATGAAAATAGTAAGGTATTACCACTATCTAGTACCTAACACAGATTTAGATTTTGGACTTCAAGCTTTAGGTAGTGATTCAGATGTCTTGGCCTTTTCAAAATACATTACTGATCATAAGCTAATTAATGTATACACTGAGTTTGATACTACAACTGTGCATACATATTTCTGCTCCCCTTCCAAATGGAGGATTGAAGAAGTAAGTGATGATGTGGTAGAGAACAATGTGGTTAACAAGAAGAGTTCAAGTAAGTTACTGTTGAGATACCATGAAACAGTTAATGATATAGCAGAGTCTAGTGGGAATTGTCATCAAGAAGAAGCAGTCATTAAGAATGCAAGCATTGAACATGATATAACAGTTACTTTCATGGATTTATTAGATGATGATAGATTTGAGATTTTCTTTGGGGTTGATGATAACTTAGGTAAGAATGCAAACATTCAAGATGATATTATGGGTGATAATGAAAATGTTAATGAGGGATTGGGTGAGGATGAGGAAGTCCATGAAGATAATGAGGAAGTCCATGAATATAATGATGAGGTCCATGAAGATAATGAGGATGTGAATGAAGAAGGTGACAGTGATTTTGAAGGTGGTGACAATTGTATAGATGATGTTGAGGTTGACATGAGGGATTTTAGGATGAACATTGACCTTGATGTTGAGAACATTAATAACCAATCCAATGAGGCTGATGAGGAAATAGAGCAAGAGGTGTTGAATAATGAAATATTGGATAGTGGGTCTGATTCTGATGTGAATGAGTCTACTGTTAGGAAAAACATGCTTAGGTATTTAAAGAATGCAAATGAAAACAGTAGCAATTTCTACATTGGTCAACTTTTTGGAAGCAAGCATGAGGCCAAGGAACTGATTAAAACACATGCTGTGGAAACAAGAAGGCAACTTAGGATTGTAAAGGATGATCTTAAGAGGGTTAGAGCAGTGTGTTAGGGAGATATGCCAAATTTTATTATTGGTGAAAGTGGGGTACACACTCAAGTTCAAAGCCAGGCTAAAGACAAAGGACAACAAGTGAAACAAGGTGTAAAAGGTAAAGGATCAAAGGGACACAACAGCAGGACTTGCAAGGGCCAAGAACAAGTTTAAGTTGTCTAATGTTGGTGTTTAATGTCATTTGGATGATCTGTCTTTTGGTAGTTTTGTAATTTGAATGATCTGTCTCTTTGGTTGTTTTGTAATTTGAATGACCTGTCTTTTGGAATGTATTTTGGTTTGACCTGTATTTTAGTTTGAATGCATTTGTTAGGTAAACTGCATTTGTTAGATAAACCGCATATGAGATGGTTTTAAACTGCATCTGTTAATGCATTTTGGTTTGACCTGCATTTTGGTTTTAAATCACTGCAGGGATTTAACCTACATTTTGGTTTGACCTGCATTTATTTTTTATGCCATGGCATTTAGTTTCATTTGTTATTTTTTATGCTATGGCATTTATTTAGTTTCTATATAGGTAGATCATTTAATATGAACCATTTGTGCATTTACTGTAATTTGGTAATAGCAAAATTGCATTTAGTGTCATATGAACCAAAGCTGGTCATTAACAAAACTCACTGACCACTGCATATAGTCAGGGCTGCATTTGGTGTCATATGTTAATGACCATTGCATTTGCTTTCATAAGAACCAAAAACTCACTTCATTTGTTAAAAACTCAATGCATTTGCTGTCATGCATACCAAAAACTCACTTAACTTTGTTTAAAAACTCACCGCATTTGTTAATTTCCACTGCTTTGTTAAATCACAAATTTGTGAATGACCAAAATTCCAATTTCCATTGTAATACCACTGCATTCCAAAAAATTCTAATTTCCACGCCATACTCTCTGTCTTAATTCCAATTCAGTAATACCAACATTCATTCCAATTTCCATAACCAAAATAAATTACATTAGGAAATGCAGAAAATACATAACAAAACCCTAATATTCTTAGTGCATTAAAATTGCTATTAATACAACAAAAAAGCATATCCAGCTCATGATGAGCTTCTTCTTCAATTTCTTTGACTCTGCTACACTTTTTTGGAGTTTAATTTCAACTTCATTCTTTGATCTTAACAGTCCTGGTATGACTTCAACTGATCTTTGGCACATCTCAGGATCAAACCATCCTATGAAACGACATTTTGATCCCTGATTCACCATTGAACACATTCAGCGTAGATGAAGTAGAAATAACAAAAAAAAATTTGAACATTACCAGCTCTGGACACCCGTAAAACCGACGACCAGGATTTCTTGAAGTCCATGAAGTTCTAATAATCGCTTGTTTTCCACAGGTGCAGAACACCATCGCCAGTCGCTTGTCTTCTCCAGAGGTGAATTAGGGTTTTTTTTTTGTTGGAAGCGTGAGTGTAATCGATCGTCGATTGAGTATTTGAGAGAAGCAGGGGTTAAAAGACGAAAATGCCCCTCATGTGAGGGGCACATGCCAAGACTTAACGGATGAATTGGATGTGGGTTAGTCAAAAGGACATAAAGTGTGCAAAGGTTTCAAAAAAAGGACATGGAGTGTAATTAATGAAGCCAAAGGACATAACTTGTAATTTTAATAATAGTTAAAGGACACAATTTGTAATTTACTCTAGTATTTATAACATTAGCTATTACAAAACGATTATTTGGGAAAATGACATCTTAAAAAGTAAACATGATACGAAATATTACAGAAACGATGTATATAGATGTCGTAAAAATTATATTACAAGAGGCGTATATACGTGTAACAAAAGTAATATTACAATGTATATACGTCGCAAGAAGGAACGAGGGACATATATCAAACATGTAGTCGAAAAAACAAAAAAAAATATTTGTATTACGTCATACATACATTTTATCTTTCACCATTTGGATTGAATCTTAATTAAGTTTATATGAGGCTATAATTTATGGTAATGTATCATAGATAAAGTTTTCTTATAAATAGTGACATGACATAAATAATTTAGTAATTAGTGCATGAAGATAAGTGGGAATGCATAGAGGAATGAAATGTTGTTCCCAGCCTTGAGTCCCAACCCAACACATAGAGGAATCTCCATTCTCCACACGTGTTATTAGTTTGACTATTTGTTCCTTTCAAAGCTGTTGATGAGTTGTGTTGTGGTCCTTCATTTCTCATGAAAACAAGCACAACCATGTTCCATTGTTTTGTTTTGTGGTCACACAAATACTTGTTCTAGTTTTTGTGTACTTTTTAGATTTTTATATTTTCGCTATACCGGTACGGTGATACCTGCCCACCGAGGTGATCACGAGCACGCAAATGCAACTCGAAAAACATAAAAACTCGAGTCAGACTTTATACATTCGTAGGTAATTCTAACTATTCAAGAAACCGTGTTTTAGCGAGTTTCATATCACATTTTATTAGTTTACAAGTTAATACTTCAAGAAACCATTTCTACCTCTAAACTTATTTTTGCAATGGTAACTGTAAACTTCTATAAAACACTTTATAACAAATTTAAATACTTTTAACTCTATTTATTGTTTGACTTGTTTTAGCTTTAAGGGAACCAATAAAAAAAATCTTTTTTAGACAGGATTATACATATTTTAAACATTTTAATTAACAAAATTGCGAAATTCCATGAAAATGAAGCAAACATAATTGATGAGTACAACATTTGAAATTTTAAATAATCCAAAGGACCACCAAATTGTATATATGATATTGCGATTGAAATAACAAATAATAATGCTCCAACATTCTTTATGTGATAATATCTACACCAAATGAGTACAAAATACTGTAGTAAAAAATCAGTAACAAATGCAGGACATCAGTAAAAAACTAAGCAAAAAATAGTAAAACGCCATTAAAAATTAGTAAAATACGCGGCAAAAAATGAAAATATGAAATTTTAAAGTTTTGAAAAAACTGAGAAAAATAGTCATATTATGAATTATTTTAATAAAATAAACTAAAACAAGTAACCCGACATTTATATTTTAAAGTTTAGTTGAGTTATTGAAAGAAAAATATTAATTCTTTATGTTTAAAAGCCGGTGATATGACTGCATAATGCATATTGTCCAAGGATACAAACGTTCTTTAATGCCTTAATACTGTTTCTTTAACAAGTCCACATAACATTACATTATTGTGAACATCATCATAAACATAAACAGGGTACTACTTTTCAATCTATTATTATTATTATTATTATTATTATTATTATTATTATTATTATTACAATTATAAAGCAAACTTTCATCTCAACTTTTAATTAGTTCAACATACATGAAACCATTTCATCTCATAGCCGCGATTTTGCTTGATCCAATGGCGAACTCTGCAAAACATCATATCGTATATTTAGTATCCCCTAAATTCATCGATATATGTAAAGAAAATGATTAAAGAGAATCTAACCAAAGGAGCTCCAAGTGCCGCTCTTTGAGCCAAGTAGTCGCATGGCTTAAAGAACTCCCCATACATCTTTGACCACTCATTCAACCTATCATATATGTACTTAGATCCAACCGAATCTCCCCAGAACATAATCCCTCCCCTGTACACAAGCATATGTTAAAAACTTAAAATAATAAAAGTTTTTATAAAATTTTGAATAAAATTGTTGATGGAAACATGAAACCTGTAAGGTGGAAATCCCATTCCCATAACACCGGCGATATCCAAATCAGCTGCTTTCACTGCAATACCCTCAGCATAAACTCTACAAGCCTCGTTCACAACAGGAAAGAACACCATCTCTATAATGTCCTTATCTGATAGTTTCCCAAACTGAAACAAATCCAAACCCAGTTGTAACAAATTAGTTAAATTTACAACTTCACGCTTCCTGTTGTGTGAAGAACTTGGTTGCCTGAAACTGACCTCTTGAGTGCAGGCAAAATTTATATTTTTTTATCAACTCTTTTAAGTGAAAACATTTTTATTTGATCAATTATAAGCTTGAAAATTTTTCTTATGACACTTTGTATAGTTATGGGTTAATATATAAGAAAGCCATTCAACTATTCCCCAACTTTTTTTCTTTTGAGGCCACCCAAGTATGTATCCGGTTTCTTTTATACCAAACATAACCAAAAACATTTCTAATGAAAAAAATTCCCTTCAAATTTTTTGACTGTCAGATAATAATTTACGTTTGAATAAAAATTTAAGCAGGGTTGTTTTTATTTTTTCAATTTTAAGGCTATATTCATCATCCAACATGTTAAACGAAACCAGATACATATATAGGTGGCCTATATAGTAGGTTCAATAGTTGGGTGGCCTATGTAGTAGGTTCAGGCCTATAAATGCAAAAAATTTCTACATGTTTATAAGGGAATGTGAACAACTTGACAAAAGATTACATGTTCCCCTAACACATGAAGGACAATAGAAACATGCAAAAATTGCATATTTTGTCGTGCCCCTTAAAGAATATATGACTATTTAGGAGTTGAAAAAAATATATTTCAAGATTAATGAAGCGTGTGTGTATGAGAGAGAAAGAGAGAGAGAGAGACCTTAGGTTCAACTGAGATGCCAGAAATTTCCCTTGATTTCTCAATGTATTTTTTTATTTCAGGATCTGGACTCGCTTTGCGTTTATCATTGTAGAGATAAAAACCTTTGCGAGTTGTTTCACCTAAACAAGAATCACAAGTTTAACAAACAAACAAAATCATTATAAACTAAGAGCCATTTTATGTCTTTCATAACAAGAATAGATACCCGCTCTTTTATCCTCTTGCATGAGCGGAATAAGCATAGATTTATATGTTCTTTCAGAAAAATTGAAAACAAACTGTGACCCGGTTGCCACTGCAACACCAAAACCAACAAGATCACACAGTCTGAACGGGCCCATTGGCATTCCAAATTTTGTAATTACTCGATCAATTTTGTATATGTCGGCCCCACGTTCTACTAGCAAAAGAGCCGCTTGAGTATATGGGAAAAACATCCTGTTAACAGCAAAACCTGTGCAGTTCCCAACCACAACTGGTGTTTTTCTAATCTTTTTCCCCACATCCAACAAGTCAACCACTGATTGAGGTGATGTTTTTGATGTACGGACGATTTCCAAAAGTGGCATCACATGAGCCGGGCTGCAAAAAATAATTAAAGCTAGGTCATAACTTCTACTATAACTTTCTTGAAAGAAAAAAAATGAAAATTGAATACAAACATAGTTTCTAACTATTATGAAAATAGCAACGGACTTTATGTTGCTATTATTTAAAGAAGAAATGAAAGTAGATTGTTATGATTGGTAAAAGAAATGAAGCACTTCGAAAATGATCAGAAACGCTTTCATTTTTTTACCAACTTAAGCAACCATGATGTGAACATCGTTATTATCTGGGAGGGAAAGGAAAGTATGTTGTTATGAATAGTAAAAAAAACTTAGTACTTCGAAAATTATCAGAAGTAGCAACATACTTTGACTTTCTACCAGTCATAGCAACCATGAGGTAGAGATATGTTGAAATTATTGGGGGAAAAGTGAAAGTATGTTGTTATGATTGGTAAAAAAGAATTTTAGTACTTCAGAGTTATCAGACATTTCAACATGCTTTCATCTTTTAATCAATTATAAAAACTGTGAGGTAAATGTGTTGCTATTATTGAAAAAATAAATGAAAATAAGTATGATTGGTAAAAACAAATTGTGCTGCAAAATTTTATAATAGCAATTTATTAGTAGAAGTGTGAAAATATGTTGCTACTGCTATTTTGTACAATTAAGGTAACCATAACAAACTATTACCTGAAGAAGTGTGCGCCAATTATCCTATCATGAGACTTTGTCTTCTCGCCGATTAGATTCAAGTCAATAGTTGAGGTGTTACTTGCAAGTATGCAATTTGGAGAGCAGTATTTCTCCAAATCCGAAAATATTTGTTGTTTCAACGAGACATTCTCAATAACAGCCTGTTTGTTCAAAGAGGATAAAGGACCATAAAATTCCATTGTTCATAACATTTTCTTTCTCAATTCTCAAAATTTAAATGGCACCGATAAACAAAAATGCAAAATGTTAAATACCTCAATCACCATGTCCACATCCTTAAAGCTTTCATAGCCAAGAACACCCTTGAGACGAGAGATGGTTTTCTCAAACTTTTCTTGGGTCAACTTACCTTTCTTAACACTGCTTGTCAAATTGGCTGGGTAATAGATATGTTAATATATTAATATGAACGCAATTTACAATTATTTCAAGAGAGTAAAAAGTAAAACCTTTGACTCTGCCTAATCCAGCATCTAAGAACTTCTGATTGACTTCTTTCAAGACCACTTGATACCCATTTAGAATTAAAACCGTTGCTATTCCCGACCCCATCAGACCGCCACCAAGAACAGCAACCTTTTTTATTTGTCTTGGTTTCAAACCAAGATCAGTGACCCTGGGTACCTGTTAACACACAAGACAAACTTGATAGTTCTCATTTGACCATGCT
Organism: Smallanthus sonchifolius; assembly: GCA_023525975.1. NCBI lineage: Eukaryota > Viridiplantae > Streptophyta > Magnoliopsida > Asterales > Asteraceae > Smallanthus > Smallanthus sonchifolius. The sequence goes on from CM042042.1 coordinate 4,251,160, forward strand.
GACTTTTCTCTTATGTGACGCTTGAAAGCCGGCTATATTAGGGGATTACCGTATTTCATTCTTTTTAAACTTTGGCGGTTTTTTGGCTAAACCAGTTGTTTACCCAATACAGAAATCAGGACAAAGTTGGTTACCTATTTTTATGCGATTAGGCCGTAATTTTATATCAAAAATACCACAGAAAAGGAAAAAAATATTAACAATTTCCAAAGGACTTCCCAAAGTAAAAGTATTTGTAATTTCATCACATGGGCAGTACCTGTTTTCTAGTCAACTTTTGAATTGATTACAAGTGTTTTAGATTGCCCGAGTGTTGCTCTGGGTTAAAATTCAGTCAACACATCAATCACACAAAGCATTTGTAAAACTCATCAATCACACAAAGCATTTGCATTTTGATATATAATACTTTCACGTTATATAGCAAAAAAAATATATATATCAGTTATATTAACAATTAATAATAACACATAATAGTGAGGATGATAATATTCATCAAAACTGTAATAATAAAAATATAATAATAGAAATAACAATAATAATGATAGCAATGATGATGATGATGAGAATAATAACAAAAATAATAATAATAATAATAATAATAATATAATAAGATTAAAGTAACAAGAACTAAACAATTTTTTATATATCGTGAGAATTTGGTAAAATGAATGTGAAGTGAGAAGTTTGTCAAGGCAAAGTAAAAGAAAAATCCCTCAATATCTTGCGGGAAATTTACACTTTTTTGTAAAATGATAGTAAGATCTAACAAGATTAAAAAAAACAGTTGTACCTTCGTAGTACCACGTTGGGCGAAGAAGACATGAATCAAGCTCTTGCAGGTATCCGACTTTAGTAGAACTTGGAATGCTTCATATTCCTGCAAATAACATAACAAAATCACATTATAATGGGTTAAGTTATGTAACCAAAAACATGGAATTTAGTGGTTACAACAAGTACAAACCTTCATTAATCCAGCACGTGGGCCTGAGACAATGCCCTCTTCAATAACATCAATGCAAACTTGTGGATGTTGTAAATTGGGAGCTTGCCTGCGGGCTTGAGCTCTGGCAAAGTTCAATATTTCACGGGCCTCGCCAAGTGGCTCGATTTTATCTGTTCTGTAAAGACTTGAAACCCATGGTTTTCTACGGGCCAATATATCTAATGCCATTTGGCGAGCATTATCTAGTAATTCATCTCCTGATACAATGGCATCCACAAGCCCTAAATTATGAGCTTCCTCTCCCCGAACTGGCTTTGATGTCTAGTGTGTGTGTGTGTGAGAGAGAGAGAGAGAGGTCAGTCAGTTAACAAATAACAAGAACATACCATTATGTATTGGCACTGCTCCAAGAAAATTGCAATGTTTGACCAAAGAATGTTTTAGGTGTCAAAATGGGTGGACGTGTAACAGATTTGGGTCAAAACAACAGATTGTTTGGGATGGGTCTGGTCAAACAGATACTTTTTGTCCAATTTTATAATCTTGTTATAAATAATTGAAGTATCAGTTATGATACAAGAATAGCAGTTCAATAATATGAATAAAATGATTTAGGAAACTTTATGCAAGAACAATAAACTTTGCGATTTTCGACCCACTTGACCCATTCAACCAGTTCGAACCGTTTCCTTTTAAGGCCTTATTTTATTTTTACCTGTTACAGAAAAAAAAAATATAATCCAAAACGATCCATTCAATAAGTAACTGGGTCAAATTATGCCTTCCAAAAAAGAAGTAAATAGGCTGAAATTGCCAGCTCTCCTTTCAGATTTCTGAAATTCCCTTCAATGATGAAAGAATAAATGAATTTTCAGTTTTGTTGACCCAATTCAATATCATCAACTTCTTATGGCAAATCTGGAAACTAATATATTGTAACTTGAACCTCTCTAAAATAGAAATTTGAGGAGTTTGAAACAGACACTGAAAAATTAAAATTTTGCAATTTTCATGGATGCTAGAGTAACAAAAACGGTATCTGGTGGATTTCAACATACCAACATCATTTCAAGGGCCTTTGCTAGACCAACAAGCCGTGGAAGCCGTTGAGTTCCTGAAATAATGCAAAATCATAAGTTATACATCATTTTTTGTCATTTTTTCTATAACGATTGTATTGTGCATGATATAACATTTCCGTTATTTATTTCAGAATAATGATATACAGAGCAATACCTCCAAATCCAGGAATAATACCAAGCTGCAGTTCGGGCAAGCCTAACTGAGCAGTAGAAGTAGCTATTCTAGCATGGCAAGCCTGAAAATAAAATCAGCGTCAGAAATTTTATAAATAGACAAAAAAAAGTAAAAGAGGAAAATAGCACATACCATTGCAACCTCTAAGCCTCCACCTAAAGCAAGACCGTCAATAGCAGCAACAGACGGTTTTTTGGCAGCTGTAAACCAACATTTGATTAAAAAAACAAAAGAAATCCTAATGATGAGTAGCTAACATAAAAAAAAAATAACAAAAAGATTAAAAAAAAAAAACAGAACAGTAAAAGGACCTACCTTCCACAGTATCAGAAAGAATATCAATTGATACATAGCCTGGGTTTGATGCTAGTCCAGTTGTCATTGCTATAAACGAGAAACCAACATGGAAAAATAATTAAATTTTAGCAACACCAATGGGTTAACTAGAGGTAACAATTTCGACATTTTTATTTACGAGTGGGTCGGTTCGGTTTGTGTTTTATCTCCAAGGGATCAAAAAGGTAAAATAGAAAATTTGGCTAAAAAGAAAACCAGTAAAATGCGTTGAATGGGCCAAACGAGTTAAAAGTTGCATGACGTCTATTTCTAGCACATCAAACGTTGAAACCTCCTAAATCATTTCATACAAAAGCTAGATTATAATATTTTAAAAACATATCTGACACAATAGCTACTTTAAAAACAGGACAAAAGGCGTTTCAGTCTTTTGGGTCAAACAGGACGACCCATATAAAAATGACCCATTTTGACCTGTCAAACCACCCATTTTCCCACCTCTAGTTGACACACAGACATAATGCAATAGACAATATCCATACCTTTCCCTTCCTGCAGTCCACCAAATGCACTGATGTCAAAACCACCAGAAAATTTGCCTTTTGCACCTGCTCCGATCATGTAAAGCATTAACTTTACAGTTACAACTAATGATAAAAAAAAAGTAATCAAGTAATCACTGAAATTACCTGTAACAACTATTGCCTTCACATCGTCCCTTTGTAAGGCTTGATCAAAACTTTCTTTTAAGCTAATTAGTACTGGGGAAAAAAAGGGATAGATATTTCAATATAATTAGCACATATATATTTTTCCAATGCTTCAAATTTATTACCTATACCATTTAATTAGAGGATCCATGAATATATGTGGTGGTTGTACAATGAAAAGAAGACACGAAAAGAGAAAAACAGCCATGCTTCAAGTCAACAAATCATTGGTCGGTCTAAAACTAATGTTTTTTATGGTTTAATGTTTTGCATACCTACAAATCTACAATCCATGGATCATATTCAAGGAAAAACTACTAATCTGGCCTCGTGGGACCCCTTGTACTCTTTTTACCAATGTGGCAAAATTATAAGCTGTCATGTTATTTTTATGATTCAACCAATCACCCATCATGTGATCTTGTCACCACTAATTTCTACCCATTCCATACCGAAATTCAAAGAGTTATGACACATATGCATTTTCTACCCCTTTCAAATGCATATTAATATCTTCAGAAACTCAAATGCACTTTTTCGACCCAAAATCGATACAAGTTTCATCACAATTTTTTTTTGCTGTTCTTTTTTTGTTCACTATAATCATCACAATTTGAAGTTAGTGATCTTGACTTTCAAAATAAAGTTGAATTGCTAACAAATCATAAGGAAGAGCAATAACTTCAAACACATGTAGGTAGGTTTCATGACGGAACATCTAGTTTTCTCAAATTATCCTATCCTAGAATAGTTTAGCCTTCATGTTAATCTGAGAAAGTGCCAAAGGAATTGCAATCAAAAAGTATAAAGTCATAACTTCCCACATGTTCAAACCAATATTAAATAAATCCAAAAAATGTTCCCCCAATTCAACCCTAATAACAGATCATTATTCTAGCATCCATACCATACCTGCTACTTATAAATGCAAAACTAACATAGTTTCATTGTAAATCAGTTACAACCCTAATTACAGTGGGATATCATCAGTTAGGTCAAAATAACTCGCACACATCAGTCTGATCGAAATGGATAGAACAAATTTAGATTAAACAAACCAACAGCAAGATCACAGATCATGATATGTTAAAATCACAACGAGAAACTGAAAATTCTACTAAGTAAGGTGAAAATTAAGAAGTGAGATGTTGATTACCATCAAATGAAAGTGAATTAACAGGCGGATTGATGATGGTGATGACAGCCACTCCATCGGATCCAACTGAGATCGTTGTTGTTTCTCCCATTCTCTCTACAATTTCCTAACAAAATTGGGAGTTTGAACTGAAATTTTGATGGGATTTTATAATAATATTGGGAATAGAGATGAATGCTGGGTGGTTAGGCGGCGGTGTACGACGCCGTATTGGAGTAGAAGCAGTTCCGTGTGGGTTGGTTGCTTACTTGCTTGGATGGTACTCTGTGTCACCCTACGCGCCCTTTTGGCGTCTAAGATATATTTTAATTTTTTTTAACTTGCAAATTTCATTAGCACAGTTGCTAGAAACTAGCAAATAAAAAAAAGGGTTTAAAGAAATAAACATCAGACCAGGTATCAGAAACTATAAGTTGAGAGCCATTCATTTTAGCCCTGTTTTTGACCCATAAGAACCTCAAAGTCTTGATTTCTTCGATGATATTTGCCACATATACTGGTTGGTTGTCAAACAAGAACTTGTTTCTCGCCCTCCATATCGCCCACGGATACCTTTTGCCACACTAAAGTAGCCACAAAACAAGCAGTAATTACATGGTCTACCGTCTCATCAACTTCCCTGCAAAAAATACAAGACGATGAGGGAATATGAATATTTCTTTGTTGCAACGCCGTTTTTGTTAGAATCCTATTGGCTATCTTCCCTCGTCCTCCATCCGAATATATTTACTTTAAGTGGAAACCAACTCTTCTATCAGTGGTCTACGGCCTGCACCCTTTGATTTGCAAACGAGGTCCTAATCGATTTGACAGATAATGACCCTTCCAGGTAGCCCGTCCATACCCATTTGTCCGGTCGATCACTCATGTAATTTGGTTAAGGAGCGAGCAACAAGGATTTAGCCCCCGATTTTATTTTAATTACACTACTGATTTCATTTTATTTTAAACACAAATTATTTTATAAAGGTCATGCCACATAAGCATCGTTGGCTAAGTCACTAAGTTTCATTTTATTTGGTTAAGGAACGAGCAGCAAGGATTTAGCCCCCTGGCTGAGATATATTTTAATTACACTATTGATTTTATTTTATTTAAACACAAAGAAGTTATTTTATAAAGGTCATGCCACGTAAGTATCACGGGCTAAGTCGCTAAGTTTTAGCCGGCGCTGAAAATCATGTAAAATACTACACGAACCATCAACGAACCAATTAACAGGAGACACGCGTAATGATTGGCTAAATTTTTATTCGCCGGCTAGGCTAGGATTTAAGCCTCGCTTTTAACCACCGACTATGTTTTTTTTTAACGGCCAACAAAACAAATTATATTATAAAAACTAGCAATAAGCTAGGTTCACCAAATTTACATCCACCAAAATAAATACATAAAATTAACACCTAGTCAAGATATGGTGAAAACACACCATTGATCCCAATTTAAGGAAGCACACTTCGATCAGGATTTTAACCATAGAAAGGCAAGGATACATATTTCTTCTACATGAAACAAAAATATGTTCAGTAGTTTCATTAAAATCACCACAAAATGGACACAATGAAGAAGGAAGTGAAACTCCCCTGGCTACTAGAGCGCAAGCAGTCACTAATCGATCCAAGTTAGCACGCCAAGCTAGACAACTAACCTTTAACGGGACCCAATTATTCTAAAAGAAAACAAATTCGGGCACCTCACCTAAGAGCGATTGAATCTGTCTTCGACACCTCACCGGCTAGGATTTAGCTCTCGCTTTTTTAACCACCGGCTAAGATTACACGTGTTTTACTTTGATTGGTTGTTTTCGTGGATCCCATTGTACTTTTCAAAGTTTTTTGTGCCAACTAAATTCTAGTTACGACTTAGTAACTTGTCAATGCCGGGAGTCACTTGGTGTCGATCTGCTTTGAAGAATTCAAGACAATTATTCAATATGTGATTGTGTGTATCCCTATGATCATATAATTTAACTGTTTATTATTTTCATGTATGATTGTAATAGTAGCAAGGAATTATGGGAGTATTCATCTGTGACATGTTTGCAACCGTTATAGAGTTAGTGAGTCATAATCATTTTCATTCTCTAGTTTCTACTAAGTAAAGAAAGATGTGTAGTTATGCATATATGCTAAGAATGAAATACTAAACATGCAAATAGAACATAGTTGCCAAATATCCCACTAAGATATAGAGGTGCACAAATCGGTTTTTTTTTTTCCGGATCCGGTTCCGTCAAAGTTGGTCAATAACCGGATCCATTAGAACCGGTTCCGGTTCGGATCCGGTTCCGGGTGTGGAGACTTGGAACCTATTGGGACCGGTTCGGATATTTAGAACCGGACCGGTTAAAAAAAACCGGTTCCACCGGTTCCGAAAAAAAAAAATTTTAAAAATTAACAAAGATACACTATAAAATACATGTTTTATTTATTTTGTAGATTTTTTAAAGTTATTTAACAATAGTTCGTACAAAAAAAGTACAAAAAAAATACAAAAAACATAATTGAATCACAAAGCATTAATTATTTATTATGTTTTCAATATTCTTCGTCGTAGTCTTTGTAACATCGGTTTTCATTCTTCTTCGCTTGAGATACGTTGGGCTTCATCGTAAGCTTGTTCTTCGTCCGAAAGTGGAGTCGCCGCCCCATGTTCTACTTCGAATTCATGTATTTCTTGTTCAACGTCAAGCTCGCCTTCTAGTTTTGCAACATGTTGTACACGTTCGGCGGCATCCAAATGGTCCTTCAAGCAAATACACATCTCCATAGATTCCGGTGTAAGCCTCGTTCTTCGAATAGATAAAACCCTGCCACTAAGAGAAAAAGCGGATTCCGAAGCTACCGTGGAAGCTTGGACGGTTAGTAGGTCACGGGCCATTGCGGCTAGAACGGGATATTGGGATTCCCTTCCTTGCCACCAACTCAAGATATCAAAGTTTTCAAACTCTTCGGATCTTAGAGTAGAAATAAAGTCGGTTGCTTGATATCTCCCAAGCTCGCTACTTGGTGTGGTTCCACGAGCTCGTTTAGTATTTTTGTTTCTTAAAGTGTTAAATAAATTTAGCATCGGGTTCCTTGAACTACTAGAAGTTGAACCCGAACCCATTGATTCACGTATGTTTGATGGATCACCACTTCCACCATATTTGCGTAAATAATAATCAAACATATTATTAAAAGCCGAATTGAAATCCCTTATTGCATTTGATTCAAAATTTGGGTCTTCCTCGAACATATTTAAATCATCCGATATTGATCCAATTAATGTTTCAACACCGGTTACATTAATCGTTGGGTTTAAGGCGGCCGAACATGTAACAACGGCCGGCATTTCTGAAAAATATTTTTTAAATTTAGCTTTCATAGGTTTTACCATTTTTTCAAAAATAGTGCCGTGATATTCAAACTCTTTTAATTTATTACATATTAAGTATAATTGTTGAAGTATTAGCGAAGACGTGGGATAATAAACTCCCGATAAACATGTAGTTGCATTTTTAAAAACCTCAAGCAAATTAGTTAGTTTCTCGATCATATCCCAACTTATATTATCAAATTTTTGTAAACAACGTTTCTTTTGCACAAGTTCATCATGGAAATGTTTTAAAGTAATTCTTTGCCTTAAGGCCGATTCAAACATTTTCCAAGTTGAGTTCCATCTAGTAGGTACGTCCCAATTCGGACCTAAAAAGATGGAATCCGTTTGTTGGCACAAGTTTCTATAGTTTATATATCTTTTTTTGCTTGTGCTAAAAACTTCACGTAACATCACTTTAAAATTTTCTTTTACGTCTCTTATTTCTTGGACGTTTAGACCGTCTTGCACAACCAAGTTAATGATGTGTGCAACACATCGACTATGAAAAAAAACACCGTTACAAGGCGGTTCATATTTTATTTTTAATTTTTCGACCGCGTTTGTGTTATTTGAAGCGTTATCAAAAGATATTGAAAATATTTTCGGTTGAATTTTATAAGTTTGAATTACCGAGTCTAAAATATAAAATAAGTTTTCACCGGTATGTGGATATCCAAAATAATCAAACGCAATCGTACGCTTCATCATTTGCCACGACTCCGGTTGAACCCAATGTGCAGTAACGCAAAGGTACGATTCGGGTAAACCATGTGGAGCGGACCAAACGTCCGTTGTTAAGTTAATGCCGGTATTTAATTTTTCAAAACCTAAAATTAATTTTTTTTTGGCTCTTTTCCACATTTTTAAACAATCTCTTCTCAAAGTAGAACGACTTACATTTGTGTAATTCGGTTGAAGCGTCTCTTGTATCATCCTCGTCAAGCGCGGATTATCAAAATGATCAAAGGCAAGCCTTCTTGAATGACGAAATGTGCCATTCTCTCACGAACACTTTCGACATTGTATTGCCAAACTCCTCCATCCCTACCAATTTGAGTTTGATTTTCACCTTCTTGAGTGTGTCTTGCGTGACTAGCAATATGTTTCCTTAAACTGCTATTTCCCGCCGCAGCTAAAAGTTTACCACAACGTTTGCAACGAGCCTTTTGCGAGCCGTACGACATTTCGCATAAATCGAAATAAGCCCATATTTCTTGGTTTCGGGAGCAAGGAAGTATTGACACAACCGTAACATCGCTAGTAGAACCACCAACCGAATTTTGAGTGCTTGCGGAAGCGGAAGCCATGAGAGCGTTTTTTTTTTTGCTTAACGTGAGCGTTTTTTTGCGTTTTTGAGTTTTGAGAGCTAGAATGTTGTGGTGAACTAACACAAACACCCAATACCTATTTATACTAAATTTCAATCCTTAAAAACAAAAAAAAAACAAAAAAACGGCCATAAAACGGCTATATAGCCGTTTTTTTTTCAACCCCAACGGCTAGAACCGGTTCCAAAATGTCCGAAAAAAACCGGTTCCAAAAAATCCGATTTTTATCCGATTTTTAACCGGTCCGTCAAAAAACCCAGAACCGGTCCCGGAACCGGCGGTTCTCATAATATCCGGACCGGTTCTAAAAAAACCGGTTCTCACCGGATCCGGTTTCGGATAATCCATCGGATCGGTTCCGGTTCCGGTTCTTTTGTGCACCTCTACTAAGATATACCTGAAATCCATCTTTCCCTAGCAACCAATCGAGCATAAATGGTAGGTGGGCCTGGAAGTTGCAGCAGCTCTGCCACATAAGCTTAGCGATACATAAGCACACTAATGATGGAAGTCTTATGTCATGCTTGGAATAGAAAACTAAACTTTTAAACCAAGTGGCAGCCTGATCTTCAATTCCAAACACACCCCCAAGACCATAGCTAGAGTACCAAAGATGGCAGAAATATGTTGTTTGATTCAACACTTCAGTTGCATGTAAAGGATTTTGTAAACGGTTGATGACAGTCACATGTACACGAAGTGGTGGTGGTGTAATTTCTGAATCCTTAGCACCCTGGTTCTGAAAAAACAAGAGCAAAAGATACAAAATACACAAAGAAAAAATTATAGAAAACTCAGCTTTACTCACAAAGGAACAAATAAGAACGACACAAGCATAATCTTATGGTAATGAGATACCGAAACAATCCAAAATTTGGCATAAAGTTCAACTGTTCATTATTTAATTATTCATCTCCAGAATCCGGACAAGTAAATCTATAAAAAGAATTTTACTACCAACGTTCAGGAGTCAGGACAGGTATAAGATGCATCATTATCGAGAAATGAAGTAAAAGTTCAATGAACTTTTGCATTTCGAGTTAGCAATTTTCTAGCCGAACACATCATCAGCGCATAGAGCAGATACAAATAAACATTCAGGTATACACCCTCTAGAAAGGGCCACCATCTCAATAATAAAATACCATATGTGCACCTTGTTAAGCATCTTCAATGGTGCTCAGTAGGCCTGGCAAACTGGGCGAGTTCGGGTCAATACGGGTTAGGAGCAAAATGACTTCGGGTCAAAACGGGTTTGGAGCAAAATTAGTCCGGGTCAAAACGGGTCGTTTTAAAAAAAACTATCAATTGCGTTCGAGTCCAAACGGGTTTGACCAATACGGTGGGAGGTGGCAGGGGTGGGGGTGGGTGGTGAGGGGGGAGGGGGGGGCACCGCCATCCGCCCCCAACCCCACCCAAGCTGCCCACCCCGCCACACCCAACCGTGCCTCCACCGCCCGCCCAACACCCCACCACGCCGCCACCCACCCACCCCCACCCGTGCACACCCCACCACGCCGCCACCGCCTGATCGCCGCCACCGCCGCCACACATCCCACACTACCCCTCCCCACCCACCCACCCGCCAAACCCTACCACGTCGCCGCCACCTATCCCACCCCGCCGCACCGGGGGTTGGGTGGGGGGTGGTTGGGCAACGGCAGTGGCGGCAATCGGGCGTGTGGCGGGTGGGGGTGGGTGAGGTGGGGTAAGTGGCAGTGTGGTGGGGTGTGGCGGGTAGGTGGGGGGTGGGGTGAGCCGGGGTGGGGTAGGTGGGTGGATGGGGGTGGGTGGGCGGTGGTGGGCGGTAGGTGGGGGATGGGCGGAGTGGGCGGTGGGAGTGGGTGGGGCGGTGGGAGTGGGTGGGTGGCGCGGGGGGTCGGGTGGGTGGCGGCGACAGGCGGTGTTGAAGTGGTGGGGTGTGGCAGGTGGGGTAGGTGGCGGCGTGGTGGTGTGGCGGGTAGGTGGGATGGGGTGAGTCGGGGTGAGTCGGGGTGGGGTAGATGGCGGCGGTGGTGGGGTGTGGCGGGTATGGGGAAGGTGGGGGTGGGCGGTGAGGGTGGGTGGGGCGGGGGCGCGGGTGGGTGACGACGACAGGCGGTGTCGAAGTGGTGGGGTGTGGCGGGTGGGGTGGGGAGGGGTGAGGGTGGGCAGGTGGGGTGGGGTGGGGGTAGGGTAGGTGGCGGTGGCAGCGTGGTGGGGTGTGGTGGGTGGGTGGGCTGGGGTAGGTCGCGACGACAGGCGGTGGCGGGTGGTTGGCGGCAAATGCGGGTGGCGGTGCTGGCGGGTGGTGGCGGGTGGGTGGCAGCATGGCGTCGGGTGGTGGTGCTGGCAAAGCGTCGAACGCGGCAGACGTCGGGTGGTGGTGGGAAGGGGTGGTGCTAGTGGCGGGGCAGCAGTGGGGGGAGGAGTGTAGTGGGAAGCGGCAGCAGCGGGGGAGGGGTGGCGAGGGGCGTCGACGCGCCGATGTGGCGGTGGTGGGCTGCGGGGGTGGTGGCGGCGAGGCGGCAATAGAGTGGGTGGCGGTGGGTGGTGGCGTGACGTTGGTGGGTGGCTATCCCATTTGCATTATTTTTAAGTTAACAAGTTTTATAATACATTTTGACCCATTGACTAGTTTGACGTGACCCAAATTGACCCGTTGACTAATCTAATATGACCCAAATTGACCCATATAGAATTGATTTTTTACCCAAATCAACCCATTCTTTGAAGAATGGGTCAAGATTGCCACCCCTAGTGCTCAGTGATTAATCAAATTTTCTGCAGTGTGGGTTGTGGTTATCGTCCTGGTTGTGGTGTCAGATTTCACATTCTTAGCGTCCTGTGCTTCTGAACTGAAATTGAATAATAAAGAAAAGTTATAAGAGAAACCAACAAAATAAATAAAAGAAAAAAAGAAGGTAATGAACAAGCTTATCACTTTTGTGGTGAGAGCATATAGAAAAAAGAGAACAAACATTTAACTTGAATACACGGAATAGTATACTCATCTAAATAACCTCAAAACAACTAAAATTGTGGTGGGAAGCAATTGAAGATTCACTACCAAGATCTTACAAGGGGTCCATGGTTAATAATCACAACCAATGCGTACAGGGGGATATTACAAAGTCCACCACTCAAAGAAAATCTAAAAGCTATGAAACAGAAGATCCTCAGAAACACCAAGAACAAGAGAACACATTCTTTGGTTATTTATACCAAGTAAAAAAAGGCAAATAAAACACCACATAGCTCAAATTGGTGAACCCGGTAGAACATGTCTAAAGCATATGCACACATCATCAAAGAGAATATATGACAAGTATCAAGTATGTATAAAGAGAGAGATGTATATGTCTGTCATGTGAGTCGTTAGAGGCAATGAGGGAGGAGAGAAGTTGAACCCCCCCCCCCTATAAGGAATGGTCAAGTTCCCTTTTATGTAGGGTGACCAGGCCAACCCTAGTGGACAAACTGTAATAGGTCGTAGCCCATATTGTACCGGGCTTAGATTAGTGGTACCATTTACAGGGATCACTACTACCCATGAGTAGCATTTGGGGAAGGTGTCATCATGCCCCATTCTGCACTAAGCTTAATCATGAATCTTCTCTTTGCTTATGCAGAAATCTGTCACAGGGCATACCTGGATTCCTTTCCCAATTCACCCTCAGTCCATCATTTTCTCTGTTGATGCACTCTTGATCCTTTTAATCTTTTATGCCATAATGCCATTATTGCTCGATTGGAAAAAAATTATGCTCCTTGACATCTTTGTTCCTTTTATGATTCTTTTTAGTTCTTCCACATGATCTTGTTATCGACCCACCATTTACTTCCTACCATGGTTTCAGTTATTTGTACCTGTCTATCTTTTTAGGGCAAGAGAAGGGACTATAATTTGCAGCAGAAATGATCATAACGAACTCCATCTTTCCCTAGCAACAAATAAAAGCATGATCACATGTGGCACTATAATTTGCTGCAGAAATGGACATTCTATTACATAAGCCTAGCCATAAATAAGCACACAGCAAACTGATATCAGCAGTCTTGAGGTCTTGGTGATTATGATTTCTCCACGCCCTAGTTCTGAATAATAACAGTAAAAGAAGATAAATTAAACAAAGAACAATAATAAATGAAAGAACTGATAATTTTAGCCAAATATATGGTCAAGGAGCATATAAGAATATAAGATAGAGAACCATTTTTGTTAGGGGCTTTACTTTAAGTACATGCATGCAAAACAAGATAATTCAAGCAGGTCCCAAAGCTCTCCCTCCTTAATTCACCTCTACACTTAACACCACTCTCCCTCCTTCCACTACCCCTGCCATTTTAAGCCTTCCTCAAACCTCAATCCAAAATCTCCAACACCACTTCCAAATCAAATCCCAATTTCTAGCACTCCCAATGTTCACCATTTTCATTTCTAGGTTAACTGAACCGAAAAAGATCATAAGTTTACATCAAATGAGTTTGATATTAAAAGATGGTTGAAGTTATTTTACTTTTGAAATTGTATTTATTAAAATCGGTTAACCAAATAAAAATACCAACAAGATAAACCAAGCACCGGTTAAACTAGATTTATGTTCAAGAAAGAATCAAACCGATAGAACCTGTTAACTAATCATCAACCGATTTTCAGTTAACCTATCATGAGCATCCCTAGTATAGACACTTCATATGACTAAATCTATAAATAACAACAAGAATATCATCTAATAAACATATATTCTATTTCAAACTGGGAATTTGAGGCATACCAATAAAGGTATAACTGTAGTCTGTAAAAATACCAAGTGGCACAATCTCAACAGAAAATTTTCGCATTTCGAGTTAGCAACTCAAATCATATTCTTTAGCCGTACACATCATCAGCAGATAAAACATATACAAATAAGTATTTAGGTATACACCCTCTAAAAGTGGCACCGTCTCAACAGAAAAACACCACATGTGCGCCTTGTTAAGCATGGTCATCAATCAAAGATTCTGCAGAAGAATGGACTTATGGCCTTGGTGGTGGTTGTGGTGTCAATTTTCATATTCTGAATGCCCTGTGCCTCTGATACGAACCCAGGGCTGGGTCAGAATGGGTCGGGGCAGACCCAGTTGCTGCTGGGTGGTGGGAAAAGGAGATGGAGGGAAATGGAATGGATGGAAATGGAATGGAGGGAAAGTTTTTTAAAATGTAGGGGGTGGGGTGTAGTCCACGAAATCAGGAAATGGGGAAAAACTATTCCCACCAATTTTAGGTTTAGATATTTGTGTTTCCTGCATTTTTAGGAGTCATCGTTTTTATTATCACAATTAGGGTTTTAAAACCTTGTATTTGGAGATCACCCATTCTCGAAATTGGGCACTATCTATACTTGTTTTCTGTTTAATCAAAGCATCCAACTTTGGATTCTATCAGCCTCTGAACTACAATAGAATAAAGAAGAAAAGTTAAATAAGAAACGAACAATATGAATAATAAAATGAAAGAATGTAACGAATGAGCTTAGTCACTTTTGTGGCAAGAGCATATAGAAAAAAGAGAACAAATTATCAACTTGCATACATGAATTCAAATTGATAAATTGAGTATTGTCCAAGCAACAAATATAGAACTCTGACACTACATATAGCCCAAGTCAAGCAGCAAGGCAATGTACAAAAGACATGTAACCTCACATACTAACTGTGTAACATCAAAGCATAAAATAGTATACTCATCTAAATAGCCTCAAGACAACTAAAACTATGGTGAGAAGTAATTGAAAGTTCAGTACCATGATCTTACAGGGGGTCCATGGTTTACAATCACAACCAAGGTGAATGGGGTGATGTTACAAAGTCCACCACTCAATAAAAATCTAATAACGATGAAATAAAAGATCCTAAAAAACAAGAGAACAACATTCTTTGGTTATTTGTCCACTAGATATAAAAGGCAAAGAGAACACTAAATTGGGGAACACAGTAGAACATGTCTAAAGCATATACAAACATCATGAAAGAGAAGATACAGCATAACTTCCCGCTTTGACGTCCTAATAAGCAACGCATGAAGTAAATAAATGGTTGGAAGTTATTGTTAGCACACTACCAAGGACTTGTATAAGACTGGGCTCATAGTTCAAATGCACAACCACATCACTCAAATTTCTCAACAAGCTAGGACCATCAGAATCTAAATAAAACAACAAGTCAAACCATAAGTCAATCCACAAAATCAAATGTAACCTTATATGCCTTTAAAAAGGTAGATAGGCTTGGGAAGTAATTGCCCTAGTGACAAGAACAAAAACAAAATGGGAAAACAATACACCTCTTTGTTATTATATAACTATACGGTAACTTAACTAACATCTTGCAAGCATTATTAGTATCAGAAATAGAATAAACATGCCAAAGATGTCACCAAAATGCATAACGAACATATTTTCCCCGATCGAGCAGTATTGACAAATACGGAAGGGCAATCAAGACCTGAAGCGACAAATTCGGTTGCGCAAGACAATCCGTACATGACGACACTGTTAATCGAAAACCTGACGAGACGAGGGTTTGTGATAAAAGGAAAATCTGGTTGGCCCTGCGACTTGATTCATGTGAAGGCAAGGAGTACAGTGATGATAAATCTTATTGCAGGAGGTGGCATAATGACTTGTTCTTCCTCAAATGCTACGCGATCCCAGATGTGGCGGAGAGGCGCGACTATAGTTGTTGCTGCTAGGGTTAGGATGTGGTCGAGGCACCTGTACAACATCGAATAGGCGTCGGCGAAGAACTTGAGAAGTATGGTTTTAGGTTCTGGATCGGCAGCACGGATATCCATGGCGGATTGAGTTCATCCTAATTTGGGAAGCGACAGGAAGATTTGTAAATTTTGGAATGTTACAAATTTTGGAAACCATAGTGTGTATGTATGGTGTTAAGTTGTGGGCCCCTTTTTAAACAACACCTTCACTTTGGAGTTTTAAAAAAAATACTTATTCTTACTTATCGAACCGGTGCCGAAAGTATCAGTCCTGAATTTTATTAAAAAATAGGTATCGATACCGGTATCGAAAATATAGAATTGGTACCGGTACCGATACGGTACCTGTATTTCGGTACTCGGTACCTGTTTGGTACCCGAATACAAATTTTCATAAATTATTGGTTTTAGTACCGTTCGTTTTGTTAAATTTCTTTTTTATAACCGTTCGTTTTAACGAGCTCATGAGTCGACCTATTTAAAATGACGGTTATTTAAAAAATGAATTAAAAAATAATGAACGTTTTGAAAAAAAAAACATTTTTTCAAACGTAATTTAAAAAAATGTGAACTACTTTCATTCCACCAAAGCAAATTTAAATAGTTTTTTTTTGTTTAGTGTTTAAATATTTTTTTTAACTGGAAAAAAAACGTATCTTTCCTTTTGTTCAATGACTAAATATTTTTTTTTCAAAACGCTAATTTTTTTTAATTTCTTTTTTCAAAATCCGTCATTTTAAGAAACAAGCGGTTTTAAAAAGATGTTTAGAAAAAATGAACGCTTTTAAAAAATATGTTTCGACAAAACGAACGGTTTTAAAAAGACGTTTAGAAAAAAGAACGATTTAAAAAAAGACGTTTAGACAAATTGAACGGTTTAAAAAAACGAATGGTTTTAAACAAAGATGTTTAGAAAAAAAAAACGGTTTTGAAAAATGATGTTTAAAAAATCCGAACGGTTTTGAATAGAATGGTTAAAAAAGCAAACGATGTTAAAAAACATTGAACAAAATGAACGATTTTATAAATGATGTTTTGAAAAGAAAAAAAAAGATAGTTATTTAGTTAAAAGGTGATAGATATTATGAAATTATGGTATTACAAAATAACAAATTCCCATAAAAAAAACCCTAAATATTTTCGGTATTTTCGGGACTAAAATGGTACTTTTCGGTAAAGTACATGTACCGGTACCGACCAGTACCGATACCAAAATCAGAGAAAATCAAGTCCTGGTACTGGTACCCGTTTTGATTTTTAGGTACCGGTACAGGTACCGGGTACCAAAAACTCATCCCTATTCTTAGGTTCAACTAGAAATAATTATGACATGCGCGTTGCGGCGGGTTCGTACAGTGATATTAACGTGGTTAACTACATAATTAAGTCTGTGCGTTTGTGAATCTTGCTACATGTGTTGCGACTGTGACACTAACGTCATCAAATACGGTGACGTTAGCATCCCACGATCTGCGACGGGAAACGGACCTTAAACAATTGAGGCAGTGACTAACCTAACTAAACACACAAAAAAATTATTAAGTACATAAAAAATGTATGAAGTTACGGCGACTTGATTAACCCAATAAAAATAAATGTTAAAAAAAACAAAGAAAAAAGCAAAAAAAAATTATGGACCAACAGATAGGTGACATGTGGCGTGGCGTTGGGGAAAACTTGTGGTAAGACACATGTAAATGAGTAAAACAAAATTTATACCGAGACGCAAAGAAAAAGATATTAAACAAAATGAGTAAAACAAAATTTTATACCGGATGCAAAGAAAAAAATATTAAACACAAAAACAAATAATTTATTTGTAGAGGTATATTTAGGTTTTTTTAGAAAGTTGAGGGTTATTATTTGAAAATATGAAAATAAAGGGGGTGCATATGATATATGAAAAAGAAAAAAAATGATTCGACGTCGACATTACATTTTGAGTGTTTATGAATTTATACCGTGATGCCAGAAAAAAAATTAACACAGTCACAAATTGTTATTATATTTTTTAAAACTAACGAACGAAAATTATTGAGAAAAAAATAAATTACGTACACTATAGAGAGTAAACTATAAACCATAGAAACCTAAGAGGTTAATGTTGCATTTTATAATGTTAATGGGTTAGTTTTGTCAGTTTAATAAAGTTAGAGGTAAGTTTTCATCGATGAAAAGTAATTTAAAAAACTTAAGGAGATTAAAATAATATTTTAAAAAGTTAAAGGGTTAGTTTTGATAATATACCAAAGTTCGGAGGTGTGTTTGGTCGGTGTCAACGTTGCTAAATGTGTGAGTAAGAATTAACTAATTAATTTATAATAGGTTTATATTTATTAATTAATTTATAATAATTAATAATTTTATATTTATAAAATTCTAAAGTTTTAAATTAAAATGTTTTATATTGTCTTGGTGGGGATGAGAGAGATGTTTATTTTAAACATCTAAGAAAACCCTTTTACATGTGGGCCAATGACAATGTCTTTAGTCTTTACGTCCATAAAAGTCAAATAACTTTTGTTTTTAACCAAGTGATCTTCTTGAGAGGTCCCCATCCCCTGCCCCCATGACGGTTGTAAACATATATTTATAGACTAGTTTAGATTTCGTGTATTACACGTTGAAAAATATTAATAATTTTTTTTTTAATTTTTTATTTGTATATTTTATAAATATAAAAGTGTATCATATACTAAGTATAAAAAAATAAAATTTAAAATATGTAAAAATTATTATATAATTGGGTATTGAAAATACGTAAACTACCATTTAATGTAATTTGATTTTTTTTAAATTACATTATTAAAAAAAACAATATTTTTTATTTTTGACATATAAATTTAAAAAATACTACTTTTTATATTAAATAAATATGTGTTACAATAAAGTTTATTAATATTTAATTAGTAGTTTTTTAGTTAAGTTTGATATTTATAAATAATTTTTTTCGTTTGAGTTGTAAATTTTAATAGTTAGTTTTTAACTAAAATTATGAAACTTGTAAATATTTATTTTTATAAGTGTGTTATATTTTAAACTTTGATTATTTTTTTAAAAACGACATTTTTCTTTTCAAAAAAATATGTTTGGCTTCAACTCTAATGTATTAGTTTTAATTTTGAAATTTTAAATTTAAATTGTGTCAATATATTAAGAAGTGATATTTTTAAATTTTGAATTTAAAGAGACGACATATTGTTCAAATTTAAATTTTATATGTATCTTTTTATTTTTTTTTATATGGGAAATTTAGTATTAAAAGTTTAGCGAAATTTTCCGTATACAAGTGCTACTAAGAAATATGGATAAAAAATGTTTATGTAATGGAACAAGACGTCCGGGTCAAATCACTAGATAATTGCGTTATAGAAGCGGATATTATATCTGGAAGCAACATTGGTTATCTCAATTTTATCTATAAAATTAGTTAACACATTCATACAAAAGAATTTCATTTAAATTTCAAAGAAGAACAATATACAATTGTTGTATGTTTTGCAATAACCTTGAATAAAAGCTTAGGACAATCGCTTTTAAAGGTTGGTTTGTATTTAAAAGTTCCAGTGTTTATTTATGACCAACTGTATGTTGCATTATCAAGAGTTAAAAGTGGAGATGGACTCAAACTATTAATCATTGGTACACGTGGAAAAGTTATCATTAACACGTCAAATGTTGTATACAATGAAGTATTTTCAAATTTGTAAATCATCATTGTAAGGTTTCATTTGATATGTAATTTAATGTATTGTAATTTAAAAGTTCCAGTGTTTATTTATGATCAGATGTATGTTGCATTATCAAGAGTTAAAAGTAGAGATAGACTCAAACTATTAATCTTTGGTATAAGTGCATAGAGGAGATTATTGAAGCACCATTCTTCACAAGCACGAATTAAGCATGTTGCAGGTGGGACTATAATTTACATAGAAATTGTCATTCTTCTACGTAAGCCAAGCCATTAATAAGCATACCTTTTGGGTTTTTTAAGAGTCTTATTATACAATTTTGCACATAATAAACTTTACCATATTTATAGAAGTGCATGAAACAGAAAAGCAATCTTTTTTGCTGTTTATGGCCAAAAATAGACTAGGATCAAATTTGTCATAAAGTACTGTTATATACCATTAACATCTTTAACAAAAAAGTTTCAAGGACAAAAACTATGTAAATAGAGATATAATTTACCATAGAAATTGAAATATTAAACATATAAATAGAACATAGTTGCTAAAGATCCATCCTAGTACTAAGATATACCTAAAATCCATCTTTTCCTAGCAACCAATCATGCACAATTGGTAGCTGGGCCTGGAAGTTGCAGCGGCTCTGTTACATAGGCCAAGACGCCAAGTCACAAAGAACACTGATAACGGTTGTCCTGTATTTTTATTCCAAACACACCCATAGGACAATCACTAGACTACATAGTTGTCAATGGCGCTAGGCGCACTCAAGGCGCATAGGCCTCGAGGCCTAGGCGCCAGGCGCAAAAAAAGCAAGGGCTTGAGAAAAAAAAGTGCGCGTAAATGAAAGGAATCTATACTTAAAAATAATACTATTATTCAAATGAAATAAAGAAAAGCTATTATATAACATTTAATATCATCTCAATTAGTACCAGAAGTTCTAAAACAGTCAAGATTCAAACGTAATTTCAAAACTTGAATAACAAAATGTTCAAAGTAAAGTATCAAAATCTTCTTCAAGGTGCTCGCCTTAAAATTGCGCCTAGGCGCACAAGGCGCTCGCTTTTGATAACTATGCTAGACTACCTTTGTGGAAATAGATGATATAACTCATGGCTAGCTTCAGTAGAATGTAAATGATTTGTAAAGGTTGCTGACAGTCACATGCACATGAGACAATGCCAATGGTGTCAATATCCGAATCCTTGGCACCTGAAAAACAAGAGAAGAAGAGCATAAAGTATATATAGAACAAAAACAGATGATATAACTAATGGCTATAGTCACAAAGGAACACATAAGAATGATATAACTGTAAAAAGATACAAGACATTCTGAAATTCAGCATAAAGGGGAACGGTTGAAATTAAATTCTTCATTGTAATCCTGTAAAACGATTTTACTACCTTTAGGGTTCAGGAGAGGAATAGGATGCACAGTTATGGAGAAATGAAGTAAAAGTTCTAACTTCCAACCACACTATTTTGTATGGAAACAAGTGTCATTTCACTTATAACAAAGAGCATAGCAACTAATCATTTAAAGAAACAATTACTCTGTTGACTATTAAATTTTGCATTTCGACAGAAAAACACCATATGTGCACCTTGTTAAGCATTTGCAATGGTGCTCAGTGATCAATCAAAGATTCTGCACAAGGATGAACTCACCCATGTGGGCTGTTGTTATGCCCTTGATAGTGGTTGACTGATTGTGATGTCAGTTTTCAAATTCTCAGCACCCTGTGCTTCAGAACTACAAAAGAATAAAGAAGAAAGGTTATATAAGAAAGAAACAACAAAAATAATAAAAGGAAAGAATGTAATGAACGAGCTTAGTCTCTTTTGTGGCAGAATAGCATATAGATAAAAGGAGAACAAATATCAAGTTGCATATATGAAAACCAGTGAGGCGATAAGCAAAATCCTTAATTCCAAATTGTAAAAATACACAATATCAAACCGAAAATGACAGAAATCCACTCTTAGACGGCCCGATTTGCTGTGAATCGGGATATGAAGTAGACAACCAGACAAACTAATGAACAGACTAAATGTAGACAATTGAATGGTGATTTTTTGTGTGTATTCCTTGAGCAGCCACCAACTCCTTATATAGGGGCTTTAGAACGTGATTGCAGGGGAGAAAAAAGGAAGATGATCATTTCCTTCTTGAGAGGATTTCACAGCAAATAGACAGCAGGAAGACAGCAAAGATGGCTGCAATTTAGGGCTACTCCAATAAAAGAAAATATCTTCTTGACCCTCCAATATTTGGGAATAACATCACAGCCCCTCAACAAAAAAGAGAAACACAAAATTAGAACAAAAAAGATAAAGAAGAAGCTAATTGAATTATATTTCAACATCCCTCCATAATTCAAGTAGCAAACATGTCTATAAGTCCCAGTTCTTTACACAAAAAACTGTGTTGCTCAGCACCTAGACCCTTAGTAAAGATATCAGCAATTTGTGATGCTGAGTCAACTTTTTCAGTTTTAACTATACTTGCTTGTATTTTTTCACGAATAAAATGCAAGTCAATTTCAAAATGTTTAGTCCTATCATGAAACACAGGATTAGCAGATATTGATAATGCAGCTGAATTATCACAAAATAGTTTTACTGGTAAATTTATGTCAACCTTCAACTCATTTAACACATTTAGAAGCCACATAACTTCACATGTAACGTTACAAAGAGCTTTGTATTCAGCTTCTGTTGTTGAACGGGACACTATAGATTGCTTTTTACTTTTCCAGCAAATTAAGTTACCTCCCCAGAATATAGAAAAGCCAGAAACAGACCTCCGATTTAACTTACATTTTGCCCAATCAGAATCCACATAGCAATATAAATCAGAGGTGTTACCCTTTGTAAAAGACAAGCCCTTACCGGGAGATTGTTTGAGATATCTGAGAACTCGAAATGCAAGCTGCATGTGTGATTTTAAAGGACAATGCATATATTGACTCAACAAATGAACCACATATGACAGATCAGGTCTTGTTAAGGTGATATAAATTAACTTTCCAACCAACTTTTGATACTCGGTTATATTTTCTATCAAATCATCTCCAGGTAAAGCATTATCCAACATTTTGTTCAAGAGGGGTGGCAATTGGTTTTGATCCTAACATTCCAAATTCAGACAATAAGTCAAGACAATATTTCCTTTGAGACAAAAATAAACCAGAGACTGGTCTTGTAACACTTCAATACCCAAGAAAAACTTTAGCAATCCAAGATCTTTAATTAAAAATTTTGAGTTCAGGAAAGACTTAATAGACTCGATTTCATTAGTATCACTCCCGGTTATTACAATATCATCAACATATACTAGGAGAGCAATAAACATTTTTTAATCTGATTTAACAAACAAAGAATAATCACTGACACTTTGCACGAACCCTATTTCTAACAAGGTACTGGACAATTTTTCATACCATTTTCTTGGAGCCTGCTTTAGACCATATAAGGACTTTACCAACTTACACACTTTTGTTTCATTAGCAGAAAAATAACCCTCAGGCAATGACATATAGACTTCTTCCGTTAAATTTCCATACAGAAAAGCATTATTAACATCTAATTGATAAAGATTCCAACCCTTACTAACAGCCAAACTTATCAAGCATCGAACATTGACCATCTTAACTACAGGAGAAAATGTCTCATCGAAATCTATTCCCTCCCGTTGACTATAACCCTTGGCAACCAGTCTTGCCTTGAACCTATCAATTTGACCATTTGATTTATATTTAATTTTATAAATCCATTTACATCCTATCGGTTTTCTACCTGGAGGAAGATCAGACAAAACCCAAGTACCATTTCTATTTAACGCCTCCATTTCTTCATTCATGGCTACCACCCAATTTGGATTTTTAACAGCTTCTTTAAATGTTTTAGGTTCAAAACTTTTATCAAGTTTACTTATAAAGCAAAGATTGTCATGTGACAGCCTTGAATAATTAACCACCTTTTCAACCCCATACTTTACCTTTCCTTCTACCACATAATCAGTAAATTTTCTAGGCATGTTAGACTTTCTAGTAGACTTCCTAGCATCAACTTGTTCACTTGAATCATGAGACTGACCCTTAGGAGGAGTATTGTTTATTTCATTTTCATTCACAGGTGTTGCAACAGTTTGGCCACCACTGTTGACACCCGAAGATTCATCGAGACCTGAGGTAGTATCTGAACCTGAAGTAGTATTTGAATCTGCCAGGTTCTCGGTGATATTTCTGAAGTCAACCGGCGACTCATTACTGTTGTCATCACACTGTAAAATATTACTATCAATCTCCTTCTCATCATCATTGGGTATTGAACCATTCTTAGAAGTCTCTGAGTTAAAACTATTTTCAAAGTCAAAGAAATTTAAATGATTTATTTCAGAATTGGTATGCAAATTTTTATAATCCGAAATAGATTTAAATGGAAAAATTGATTCATAAAACTTCACATCCCTTGAATAAAAAATGAGTTTATTGTCCAAGCTCCACAATTTATACCCTTTCTTTTGATTTGAATAACCAAGGAAAACACATTCTTCTGCCCTACTATGAAATTTGTTATGATTATTTAAAACTGTAGAAAAACAGAGACATCCAAAACTTCTAAGATGGCAAAACTTCTAAGATGGTTAAGAGAAGGTTTAATTCCATATACGATCTCATAAGGTGATTTTCCAAGCAAAATAGATGAAGGAGTCCTGTTGATCAAATAGGTAGCAGTTAAGACACATTCACACCACATATTAAGAGGAATACTACCTTGAAATATTAAAGCCTTAGCAACATTCAATAAGTGTTGGTGCTTGCGTTCTACTACTCCATTTTGTTGATGAGTATAAGAACAAGACGTCTGATGAAGAATACCATTTTCATTCATAAACGATGTAAGTCTTTTATTCACAAATTATGTTCCGTTGTCACTCCTAAAAATTTTAACATTTTTGTTAAACTGATTTTTCATCAAACTACAAAAGGTTTTAATATTACTTAGAACCTCATCTTTAAATTTGAATATAAAAGTCCAAACAAATCTTGAAAAATCATCTACAACGGTGAGAAAATATTTGTATCCTTCTCTGCTTGTTACTTTGAATGGTCCCCATAGGTCTAAATGAACCAATTCACCCATTTCTTTAGATTTATGATCACTCAAAGGAAATGGGTTTCTGGTTTGTTTAGACCTATGACAAATCTCACACAGAACAGCAGAAGAATCAGATGCATTTAAATTTAAAGTCGATTTTAAAATATTCAATACTTGATCAAACGGGTGTCCTAGCCTAGAATGCCACAAATCACTAGGACTTACACTTGAACTACTACTATTACACACCTTGAAGGGTCTAGATTTATCCTCAATAACATACAGACCATCTACTTCATTACCAATCATCAGAACATTCTTTTGCTTCAAATCCTGAATGTAGCATTTAAATTCATCAAATGAGGCAATCAATTTGTTGTCTCTAAGTAACTTGTTAACAGACAAAAGATTCACACTGTATCCAGGTATAACCAACACATCAAGCAATGTTATGTTTTCATTTAACTTGATATCACCAATTTTAGTTACTTTTTCAGAAGACCCATTTGGATATTTAACCCTCATATTAAATTCAGACATATCAATCACATTTATTAAATTGTTATCAGACATTGTCATGTGTTGGTTAGCACCTGAATCTACTATCCAACCATGACTTTCAACAATGTTATACAAACTAGATGAAGAGAACCAGTTCATTTGAAACACACCTGCCATATTTGACCTTGAGTGTTCTGGAGCAGCTTTTTCACTAACAAGAGCCAATAACTTAGTAATTTGTTCATTTGAAAAAGGGAAATTTGAATTAGCATTCATCCCACTTGACTTATTTTGATTCACATAATTTTTTGTATTATTTTGACTATTATTATTGACTTTAGAGAAATTTTGACCACCTTGTTTTGAATCATATTGAGTCTTTTTAAAAACAGGAGGATAGCCAACAAGTTCATAACACCTATCAACCGTATGTCCAATCATGTTTCAGTGAGTACATTTTAAATTTGGATTTCTTCCAATTTTCTTTTTATTTTCAGAAAATTTAGAGTTAAAAGCAACAGTTGAATTTTTACTATTAGAAGTGATCCCCCTGTGTGATTCTTCTTGTGAAATAATTGCAAAAGCATTTTTAACAGTTGGCAAAGGATCTCTCATTAATAGATTGGACCTTATGGATTGATAACTGCTATCTAACCCCATTAAAAATTGCATTAATTTCATTAGGTCAGAAAAATCTGTGAATTCTTTTGAAGCTGCACAAGAACAAACAGGTAATTTAACTAAAGCATCAAATTGACGCCACATAGAAGTCAACTTGTGATAATACTCTAAAACAGGTAAACCAGATTGTGTCACAGAATTGATTTTTTGATGCAGATTATAAATCACGAATCCATCAAGTTTGTTATAAGTTTCTTTTAACTCTGTCCACACTTCAGCGGGATTTTTTGAAAAAATTTGACCTTGATATAACTCTTCAGAGATAGAGTTTAAAATCCAAGACAAAACAATTGAGTTACATCTATCCCATTGAAGAGGGTCTCACACATTTTCCATCTACAAATCCTAATTTGTTTTTTTCTTGTAAAGCAAGACTCATAGCATTGGACCAAATCACATAATTTTCAGTTCCTGTTAACTTTATACTAACGATAGACACATTAGCAGTATCACTTGGATGCAGATAAAGAGGGTTACAAAAATCAAGATCACTTATCAAAGTTACTTTATCCTTATCCTTATTAGCAGATCCAGACATATTGGAAGATTCGGACAGGACAAAGAAGCCAAGCACAAATCAACAAAATGTGAAGACCAAGAATTAATTCAGAAAACAACCACCAAAATTGCAGCACATATGATGCAAAAATAAAATAAAAAAAGAGGGAGAAAATAAGCCTTACAAAGTACTCCAGCAGCCAAAACAAATTAGAGGACTTACAGTGATGTATGGATGCAGATCGAAGTAAAAAAAAACAGTATAACGAGTCACCTTCAGCAAACAAGCAGCGAACTAGACTTAGGGTTTCATATGCGAAACCCTAGCGAGCGAAGAGCAACCTCTAACCCCCAATAAAGAATACAGCAGCGGAACGAAGAATCCAGACGAGCCTAGGGATCTGATACCATGTAAAAATACACAATATCAAACCAAAAATGACAGAAATCCACTCTTAGACTGCCTGATTTGCTGTGAATCGGGATATGAAGTAGACAACCAGACAAACTAATGAACAGACTAAATGTAGACAATTGAATGGTGATTTTTTGTGTGTATTCCTTGAGCAGCCACCAACTCCTTATATAGAGGCTTTAGAACGTGATTGCAGGGGAGAAAAAAGAGAGATGCTCATTTCCTTCTTGAGAGGATTTCACAGCAAATAGACAGCATGAAGACAGCGAAGATGGCTGCAATTTAGGGCTGCTCCAATAAAAGAAAATATCTTCTTGACCCTCCAATATTTGGGAATAACATCACAGCCCCTCAACAAAAAAGAGAAACACAAAATTAGAACAAAAAAGATAAAGAAGAAGCTAATTGAATTATATTTCAACACAAATTGATAATTTGAGAGAATTGTCCAAACATCAAATATAGAACTCAGACATCATATACAGGCACAAGTGAAGACGCAAGACAATATATAAAATCTCATGTAACGTCATATTCTAAATGTGTAACATTGAAGCATGAAATACCATATACTCGTCTAAATAACCTCAAAAGTCAAAACAGCTAAAACTATGGTGGGAAGTAATTGAAGATCACTAGTCAGTACCAACATCTTAGGTTATCTGTCCCCAAGAATACAAAAAAGCAGACAAAAGTACAAAACACCAAAAGACCCAAATCGGGGCGCTCGTAGAACATGTCTAAAGCATATACACACATCATGAAAGAGAAGATATATCATAACTTCCTGCT
The DNA here is from genome assembly GCA_023525975.1 of Smallanthus sonchifolius. NCBI lineage: Eukaryota > Viridiplantae > Streptophyta > Magnoliopsida > Asterales > Asteraceae > Smallanthus > Smallanthus sonchifolius. The sequence goes on from CM042042.1 coordinate 4,278,643, forward strand.
TTGACATCCAAATAAGCAACACAAGAAGTAAATCATTGGTGGGAAGTTATTGTTATACACATTACCAAAGACATGTATAGTTTAAATGCACAACTACATCACTCAAATTCCTCATCTTTGGCATGTTTATTCTATTTTTGATTCCTCATCCTTCCATGTTACAATAAGCCATAACCATCATCCAAATAACCAACAAGCCAATCCACAAACTCAAATGTAACCTTATATGCCCTAGGTAGGTCGAAACAACTGAAACCATGGTGGGAAGTAATTAACCTAGTCACAAAACATGATCCACATAACCCAAAAGTGAAGCAAAGCAATAAGGGGCTCTACAAAATCACATGATACAAGGTTCACATCCAAAATCCATATGATATAGGAGGCAATTTGAATCTACTTTCATTGGAACAACACACAGACTATAATCCTGTTTAGTGAGAAAATTATTGAACCCGTAAATCAAAATGAAGGTGATAGCACTAGCAAATTATACATAGTATCCCAATTTGCCTCAAGTTAAACATAAGTGGTATCACAGGAATTAAAAATAGAATAAGCATGCCAAAGATGCAACCAAAATGGACAAGAAACCTAATTTCCCCAATCGAGCAATAATGGCATAAATTGAATTCCGATCAAGACCTACAACAGAAATGACAATTTCAGCTGCGCAACACAATCCGAACATGACGACACTGTTAATCGAAAACCTGACGAGGCGAGGGTGAGTTTCAAAAGGCCAGCCCGGTTGGTTCTGAGACTTGATTTGTGCAAAGGCAAGGAGAACAGTGATGATAAATCCTGGTGGCATAGCGACACGTTCTTCCACAACTGCCACTCGCGGGTGATAACGAGCCCAGAGGCGGCGGAGAGGCGCCACTAGATTTGCAGTTGCTGCCGGAGTAAGAACGTGGCAGACGTATTGATATAAACACATAGAGGTGTCGGTTAATAACTTGAGAAATTTGGTCTTTGGGATTGAGGGTTGTGGGACTGGGCGGGCAACCGGAATATCAGTGTTGGTCCTTTTTCCGGGGAGGTTTTTGTAAAAATTCTTAAACGATGATAAAACAGGCATTGATTTCAACTCTCAAACCACACAAAATCCAAATCTATCAAAACAATATCTTAGATTACCAAATCTAAGCCAACATACAAAAAAAAATAGAATTGGAGAAAAGAGAAAAATATATTTGATTAAACTTGAGTTCTTCCTGGTTATTTAAATACGTACTCTTTACGCGATAAGAACATTCACATTAGTGTTTCATATTTTTGTGAGTGGTTTTTCCTATATTTTAGGAAGTGGTTTAAGGTGGTTCTGAGTAGAGAAGAGAGAAAATTTATAAATTTTTTGTATATCTGGGAAAAACACTGTTCACCTGCATAAATTTTTTAATATTTTTTGAAAGTGTTGTGAGTGGAGGAGAGAGAAAAGGTAATAGTAAAGGTATAAAAAAATATTATTTAATTGAAAATGAGAGAGAAAATGTAGTGATGTTTAGTGTAATTATAGAGATGGGGATAGGGAAACTGATGAGAATGCAAGTCACTGTCATCGGTGGGGCTAGCATAATGAAGTTTGAAATACCATATAATCGTCTAAATAACCTCAAAAGTCAAAACAGCTAAAAATAAATGGTACCTAGGGATGGCAATGGGTCGGGTTCGGGTCGGGTTCGGGCCGGGTATCGGTAATCCCAAACCCATACCCGGTTGTAAAATTGTGTCCCATACCCGGCCCATTACCCGTCGGGTTTGTGTCGGGTAATTACCCGTCGGGTATCGGGTATACCCGCGGGTAACGGGCATACCCGTTAGTATCGGGTATCGGGCATACTCACGGGTATTGGCCAATAACCGTCGGGTATGTGTCGTGTACTCTTCTATGACTCTATTTTTTATATTTATAAATACATATTTCAAAAGAAAAAATAATTTTTCACAAAATAAACTTACTAAAATGAAGCATTAATAGCCATTAGTTAAGAGAAAATAAAATTATAAATTACAAATTTTCGGGTATATGATTCGGGTATATGGTTCGGGTAAACGGGTATGTGATTTCGGGTAATCGGGTCGGGTATCACCTAATCCCATACCCGTCCCATACCCGCGGAATTTTTAAAAATTAATCCCATACCCGGCCCCGTACCCGTCGGGTTTCGGGTATACCCGCCCTGAACTCGTCGGGTTTCGGGTATACCCGTCGGGCTCGGGTTATTTTGCCATCCCTAATGGTACCAACATCTTAGGTTCTGTGTCCCCACGAATATAAAAAAATATCAAATATATTTTTTCTCTTTTCTCCGATTCTATTTTTTCATTATTCTTGGAATATACCAACATCTTAGGTTCTTGGAATATACGTCGAAACAACTGAAACCATGGTGTGGGAAGTAATTACCCTAGTCACAAAAACGAAAACAAAACATGATCCACATAACCCAAAAAGCAAGAATCATCATCCAAATAACCAACAAATCAATCCACAAACTCAAATGTAACCTTATATGCCCTAGGTAGGTCGAAACAACTGAAACCATGGTGGGAAGTAATTGCCTTAGTCATAAAACATGATCCACATAACCCAAAAGTGAAGCAAAGCAAGGCAATAAGGGGCTCTACAAAAGCACATGATACAAGGTTCACATCCAAATCAGTATTATATAGGAGGCAATTTGAATCTACTTTCATTGGAACAACACAGACTATAATCCGGTTTAGTGAGAAAATTATTGAACCCGGAAATCAAAATGGACAAGAAACCTAATTTCCCGTATTAAATGCACAACTACATCACTCAAATTCCTCATCTTTGGCATGTTTATTCTATTTTTGATTCCTCATCCTTCCATGTTACAATAAGCCACAACCACCATCCAAATAACTAACAAGTCAAGCCATAAGTCAATCCACAAAATCAAATGTAACCTTATATGCCCTATAAAGAAAAAGGTAGGTACGTCGAAACAACTGAAACCATGGTGGGAAGTAATTACCCTAGTCACAAAAACGAAAACAAAACATGATCCACATAACCCAAAAAGCAAGAACCATCATCCAAATAACCAACAAATCAATCCACAAACTCAAATGTAACCTTATATGCCCTAGGTAGGTCGAAACAACTGAAACCATGGTCGGAAGTAATTGCCCTAGTCACAAAACATGATCCACATAACCCAAAAAGCAAGAACCCACAGGAATATTGTGGGACCGAAACATCTCTTTACCTCCTTTCTAATTCGCTAATAATAATTGTTTGGTGGGAACTTGAGGAATATGTTGAATTTTGAGTGATATTGAGGAATATGGAGAGGAAAGGTAGAGAATTCAGATATCCAATATCGTCTCCTATAATTTAGGAATAAATTGTTAAAATTTAGGAATATTGGTTTCTTCACAGAAAATTATTTTTTAAGTCACACTACAAGAATTCACTTTCATTACCAAAGGAAACATATATCATAAATATCAATAATAAAAAATAAAATACTTGTTTCTTTCTCTTATTTGACTCAAGGGGTGAAATATAAATATTTTTTTATAACAAAATAAGTTGTTAATAATAGATTACCTAGAGAAATAGGCAAAAGAAATTTTCATCCAAGATTTAATAATTGAACCATTCTCAGCCGCGGAAGAGTCCATCTTGTTGCGATAGAAATGAACAAGAACAAGTAAGTTTTAGCTAATGTAATAAAGATACCAATTAGGGTGAAAGGGGTGGGATACCTGGGTTGGGAGTGGGTTGGCCGAGTTGGCCGAGTAGCCCGGGGTACACCGCCCCCTTCAAATTGGGTAGGCCGAGTTGCAAAAATCGAGTAGGTTGATCGAGTATTTTTACTCGGACATGGAGAGAGAGAGAGAGGGAGAGCCGTTGGAGAGAGAGTCGTTGGAGGGCTTGGTTTTAAAAAAAAATTCCTATATATACCCATATTCTATAAACATAATTTTCATCTCATTTATATTATAAAACTCTAATTTTTTTTAACAAAATGTCTTCATCCGATTCTAGTGGTTTTGATGATTTTCTTTCCGACACTTCCGAATCAAGTGGCATTGAGTTTTTGTCTAAAGTTGCCGCTGCGGCTAGCGAGCTTGAGGATACGGCAAAATCAAAGAAAAATTTGTACATCGTGATCGTGATCATGATCATGCTAACACGGTTCTCTTTAAGGATTACTTTGTCGAACGCCCCAAGTATGACGCAGATACGTTTAGAGGGAGATTTCGCTTACCGAAAGATTTGTTTTTAAACATTGTTAGGGATATAAGTATGGATTCAAGGTTTTGTTGGTTTCACGAAGGATATGACGGGAGGTTAAAGAAGAGTTTCACGTTGATTCAGAAATGCATTTCTGCTATTCGCCAACTCGCTACAGGTAACCCTCATGACGAATATGATGAATATTTATCTATGTTCGCTAGGACTGCTCGTGAATGTTTAGAATACTTTTGCAATTCTATTATTATGTTATACGACAAAGAGTTTTTACGTAGACCTACAAGCCACGACATTGCATGTTTGTATAATGCACATGAAACTAGATGGGACCTTCCGGGGATGATCGGTAGCATCGATTGTACGCGTGTCATTTGGAGGATGTGTCCGACTAGTTTGCGTGCCCAATTTATGAGAGGTGATCACCAATACCCTGCGATCGTGATGGAAGCAGTGGTGTCAAATGACTTATGGTTTTGGCATGCGTATTGTGGTCCTGTCGGTTCGAATAACGACGTAAATGTTCTCAATCAATCTCCATTGTTCAATAACGAAATGCATGAAACTGCCCCGAAGTGTCCTTTCCATGTTAACAGCCGTGAATATAAACGTGGGTACTATCTTGCGGATGGGATTTACCCCACTTGGTTTGTTTTTGTGAAATCATTTCCATTCCCTGTCGATCCGAAAGAAAAAAGGTTTAAGAAAGTTCAAGAGTCTGCTAGAAAAGATGTCGAACGCGGGTTTGATGTTTTAAAATCTAAATGGGGATAATTAATCTTCCGCAACGGTCATGTAAACGTCAAAAAATACAAAATGTGGTTTATGCATGTATCATATTGCACAATATGATTTTAAAACATGACGGAAATGCAATCTCACTCAGCTACGTGATGGACCCTCCAACCAATGAAGTCGTAGACAATGGTGTAATTAATTAATTGCGGGATCAAGAGACACACTTTAGACTACGATATGATTTTATTGAACATTTTGCTATACTACCGATGTGGGCTTGCAGCGATACGGAAAACGATTATGTTTAATTTATCGGGTTTTTTTTAATATGTAACTTTTTTTGTATTTTGTTGTTTTTAGTTATCTTATGTATTTTTAATTAATAAAAAAGTATGTTTTTTTATTTAAATGTTAATTTTTTTTAAATGTTGGTGAGTAAAATGAGTTAAATGAGTAGGGTGTTTCCAATGAAATCTGAGTAAATGAGTAGTTTTGAGGTGATAGAATTCTATTGGACAGTTTTGATGAGTAAAGTGGGTAAAATGAGTAAATGGGTTGGGTGCCCCCTTCACCCTTATTGATTCAAAGACTCTACCCCTTTTAGTAATATCAAAAAGCTTGGAAACAAATATGTATGGAATAGAAAGACCCAAGTAAAGAAATGTTACAAACAATGAAGAAACTAATAGATTTGAATATGAAACAACGTAAAATAGACCAAATTTGATTACCGGAATATTCGGGTTGATAACCTACTACTAATTCTTCTTCTGCTTCTGGTAAATCAAAAGGTAATCGTTCACACTCTGCTAGGGAAGAAATTAGAAAAACTAGAAACCCTATAGATTGACGCCATTAATTCCATCCCCCAAAACCATATTTTGACTGCGCTTTAACTATATCAGTTGTACTTGAACTGTTAGATAATCATAGTAGATGATAACACATTGTTCTCATCCATATTGCAGAACCATACATGAGATTTTCATCTCATACAGCTCCTCAAAGCTCACAAATAAATCTAAGGACCCGTCCATTATTATTTTTATTGATATTTTGTAGGATAGATATAAAATTAAATCCATTGTAACGTCCCCATTAGACACTAGAATTTTGTCTGTTATATATATGTAATAAAGTGCTTCTGAATTCATCTTATCTTTTATTAATTTAAATTCTTCTTTGTTGAGTAATAACTTAATCCTTGAATAAAATGTTTCTTGCAACAATATCAACATATATTTCAACCTAACAGAGATATTTCCATCCAACGTTTTCAATTACGAAATTGCATTAGTTCGTGAATCATGACAAGAACTCTATCTCTATATAGAGACGGAGAAAGAAAAAAAATCTATTTTTTCTAGTGCAATTTCATTTAGTCTTTTTTTTTCGTTCCTATTCTCATTTCTCAAAAATAGACGACCTTAAACAAAGTTAAAGGATTGCTTCGTTCTTGATAGATTTTTACTTAATCGGTGAATAGAAGTATACTCTAGATCGGAATAGTGGGAGGTACTCCTTGATCATTTCTACTAATTTAAAGCCCCTAATTCTTTTTTATACACAGAGAAATACACGTAAATAATCTCTATTACGAATCCTTTGTGTACCTTAGTGTTCCTAGCTATCTACTCATTTTTATCAATCTACTATAGGGTAATACTTATGATAATAGATAGTAAAAACCTCATAAAGATGATCTTTTGAACCCGCTTCAAGTCATGATGACTAATCAACAAATCTTTGGGTAAACAGTCTCTAATATTTATATTTACTTTTCTTAACTTTTGTACATAGGAAATGAGATTAATCTTTTACTGTAAATTTCTTAGCCGTTTCTTTCACTCATATAATTATCTGATTTATTTCATCAACCTTCGGATAATGAATAAAAAACAAAAATATATATTCAACTCATGACGCTTCCTTTCTAGAAAGAAAAGAAGTAGTGGGAAATTTATGTCTTAACGAATCACACGTAGAGATATTGATAACACACATAGAGTTAAGGATATTTCATAACTAATTGATTAAGCAGTAGCTCATAGACCACCTAAAAAAGAATATTTATTATTTGAGTCATATCTTGACATAAGAAGGTCGACATGAGCAATACTTGAAATAACAATCCATAAAAAAATACCAATATTGAGATCGCCCGACCCGGTCACTGCGACCTCCTTTGTGAGGAAGCACCCCTTCTCCCGAAGTTACGGGGCTATTCTTTACCTATCCACTTGTGTTGGTTTTCGGGTACGTGTGTCCTTTTGTTGAAGGCCGTTCGAGCTTTTCCTGTGAGTATGACATGGGTAATTTCAGCGCCGTAGCGCCTAGTACAAACAAGGCCATTCGAGCTTTTCTTGAGAGAGAGATGTTACAAATATGAAAAAACATTACAAACAAGGTCGTTCGAGCTTTTCTTGAGAGAGAGATGTTACAAATATGAAAAAACATTACAAACAAGGCAAACAACATACTCAATAAAATCTCACTCAAAATCAGTGGCGGATACAGAAAATTTTTTCATCGGGGTCGGATAATTTTTGGGGTCGATTGTCAATAACTAAATATTAGTTTTTTTTGCTCGAGTCGAATCGGGTCGGGTCGGTTCGGGCCACACAATAAAACGATAAAAACAAACAAAACTATAGATGAACAATAATAATACGATGTTTGTCATTAGAAATGCATAATCAAAAAACAATATATTCCTATAATTGTTCTATAAGGGTTTTCATTTTTTGAAATCATTACATCATCTATAGAAACTTTTTTAAGCAATCATTTTTCAATATGACAAACACAACTATCACTCAAATTCTCATCATCAATCCGATTACGCAAATCCGACTTCACGTACTTCATTGCAAAAAAGCATCTCTCAACACTTGATGTTGCGACGGGTAAAACGAGAGCCAACTTCAATAAACGGTACACCAACGTAAAGTTCTAGTGTTTCTTTGTTTCAACCATCAATCTTACAAGACTAGATACACCATTCAATTTCGCAAATCCTATATCCGCTTTCAAATTATCCATGTAGTTTGGGAGTTCAATTTAAGGTTTTCCATATCATGTTCATTAAAATCATATGGATATTGGGTTTATTTATGAGTTTATGTGTAATGTGATTTGGGCTTATTTTGTTTAAATGTTATTGGGTTAAACTATTATAGGTTTGGTTTTAAAAGATTAATAATTAATGGGTCAATTATTATAGGGTTAAAGGTAGAGGTGTACAAAAAAACCGGTTTGTGTTTTCTACCCGATCCAAACCGGCAAACCGGTTTAAGTAAAACCGGTTCGGGTTAACCCATAACCATCGGTTTGTAACCGGTTTAAGATTTTCAGGAAGGAATCGGGTTGAGGACCGGTTTGTCCAAACCGGTTCGGGAAACCGGTTTTGGAGCTGGGAAATAAGTTACCGTTGTAAAACGGTATTATAGCCGTTTGGAGCCTTTTTGGCCTTTTTTTGGACCCATTTGCACCCATAAATCAATATAAATAGGTGGGGGGGTGTTTGAGGTTGATCACACCTCTCTCTACACACTCTAATCTCTAAAACCGCTCTTTAAACGCTAAAAAACGCTCTCTAAACTCTCTCTAAACTCTAAAAAAAAGCATGGCAAGTTTTGATGTTGGTGGTTTCTCAAACGAAGTTACCGTTGTGAAAATTTTAGCAACAACGAGAAATCCGGCAATTTGGTGCAATTACGATCTATGTTTGTTGTCAAACGGGAAGGAACGTGCTCGTTGCAAGATGTGTGGTGCATTTTTAGGGAAAGATTCAAACACTAGTTGAGATCTCATATGGAAAAATCTTGTCCGTCCTTGAAGAGAAATCCAAGTGAAGGTCAAGCATCGATAACACCCGAAGGAGGAATTTGGAACTTTGATCAAAATAGTGTTCGAGATCGAATGGCGAAGTTAGTGATCCAAGAAGGATTGCCGTTCAACCACTTTGACAATCCGTGTTTAAAAAGAATGATTCAAGAGACACTCCAACCACGTTATTATCAAGTAAGTCACACAACCCTTAGACGAGATTTTATAAAAATGTGGAAAAAAGCAAGAAAATAATTAATTTTAGGATTTGAAAATTTGGAAACCGGTGTAAACTTAACCACCGATGTTTGGTCGACTCCACATGGTATACCCGATTCGTACCTTTGCGTTACCGCGCATTGGGTTGATCCCAATACGTGGCAAATGATGAAGCGTACAATCGCGTTTGACTTGTTTGAATATCCACACACCGGCGATGTAACATCTCAAAAATAAAACGATAGTTATAATAACGGAATAAACGAACGAGGCATAACGGGTCGGGTCGGATGGGCCAGCGGGCTAGGGGAGCCTCCCCTATAAATAGCATATGCCACCCTTTTTCCTCTCATTTGCAAGTTCTAGAGAGAGAAACCGTAGAGAGAGAAAGTTGGCGGATCGACCCGAGATTTCAGCAAAGTGTTACTCCATAGCTCGTGAGAAGAACCTCCGGATCAGAAGCTCGATTCAGGTAACGATCCGACCTAAATCTGAGTTTTAGTTCGTTTTTTGGGTTTTTCGGGTTTTAGGTGAAAAGGTAATGTTTGAACGGATGAAACTGAAAGATAATCATAGATTTGAGTTCCTTAATGTAAAACGAACGTTTTGAATGCAAACAGGTTCGGGATCTTGACGTGATCAGACCCGAATGCGAAAGTTAGGGTTTTTCGCGAAGAACAGGTCGTGCGCACTTGCTAAGTGCGCACGGAGCAGGTCCTGCGCACTTGCTAAGTGCGCAGGAGGAGGGACCTGCGCACTTGCTAAGTGCGTAGGAGGAGGGACCTGCGCACTTGCTAAGTGCGCAGGAGGAGGGACCTGCGCACTTACTAAGTGCGCAGGAAGCAGGGTCTGCGCACTTGCTAAGTGCGTAGACATCAGAACTGGTTAAGTGAAGTCAGTATGTTAGAATGGTTAAACCGTTAGAGTCGGTAATGGTCTGATGTGTATTTAACTAATCAATTCAGATCGGAAGTGACGTCGTTGGACCTTGTTTAGGACAACCCAAACTAGCTTATCAAGTGAGTTCTAGAAGCCCTCTTTTAAATGTTTTAATAATGTTTTTGAGTTGGTGTGCATACGTAACGATGTGACTATTTTATAAAACGATGTTTATGAATGTTGTATGTGACGTTTTATAAAATGATGTTTATGAACGATGTTTTGGAAGGAAAGGTTTTGAAAGGAAGTGTTTATGAAATATTTTGCCAAAAGAAGTTTATGAAGTGTTTTATGAATGAATGAAAGTTTTAATAAACGTACGAATGGTTTAGTTGAAGTTTTGAAGTAAAAAGAAGCGAAGGTTTACGAAAGTCACAAACGAACGAATCTGCCAATATTCCTTAGGGAATGAAGGTTAAGGGAATGGGAAGTATGTTATGGGCCTTTACCTTTTAGGGGCCTCTGTGGCTGGCCAACTGTTGTACAACTGGGGCGATGACGGTCGCCAAGGGGATTATCGTGATACTTGAAGTTTGGTACGATTTACCTTACGGGGTAGTCGTGCTTGAAGTTTGGTACTTGTGCCCTACGGGGCACAGTGCTTGAAGTTTGGTACGTGTCATCCTTGTGATGCCGTGCTTGAAGTAGTGTTGAATAACCTAAGTATCGGGCCCTAGGAGTTCTTCACCCGAAGACAGTACGGTGATTGATGAGCCTAACAGTGGTGATCTTTAGGTTATTCAGCCAGTATGTGACGTATGGATTTGACGGTTACGAGAAGGCGCAAATTCGATATGTTCGTTGACTTATGTTTATGAAGTGTTATGTTTTGCTAATGCATTATTTTACGTACGCTTTTATTAAATGAAGTATGAAGTTATGTTTTTGGCAAATTATTTGAAGTTAACGTTTTATGTTAAAACTAGAACTCACCAGCATAGCTGACTTTTTAGTGTGCACATTCAGGTTAAGGCAGGTTATGAGGATGGACGGTGATGCTTGGCTAGCGAGAGGAGTTATCCGGCTGATTATGAAGACTGGCATCCCGTTATGTTTCAGTTGTGGTGTATTTAGGTTTTAAACAATGTTTACGCTTCCGCATGTATGACCAATGTAATGGCTATGTTTGAATGAAATTTTCTGCTGCGTTATTTGATATTCTAGTTTAAGAACTGTTTGTGAATGAGTAAATCCAACAAGTGAGGCCTCCCGGGTTTGAGGCCTTACAAGTTGGTATCAGAGCAATAGTTTGAGAGATTCGGACACTCCCAGTGTCTGAACTTAAACTTTGAATAGGACCGAAAGCGGATGCCAGTACGGGTAACTCAAGCCACAGCATCAGGTATGAAAAGTAGAGTATGTGTACGTAGTATACCATAGAAAGGGGTTAGGTAAGGACTTGTGTTCTGATGAAATCACAAAGGTGGTCAAATCGAAATGGTTAATTGCAGATGGCCAGTGTATATTAACATCTTACAGTGCTTATTGAATTCTATTTGTTAACTAGCGTGATGACGTTGGATTTCTTGTCTTATAGAACGAAATGGCGAGGAGAGGAAACGGAAAGCGTGGTGGTCGTACCGGTGGTTGAAATGGTGGGCGTGGCAGGATCCCTGCGCGCCATGAGAATAGTGAAGAAGGAAGTGTTCACACTGAACCGACGGTTAGTGTGCATGGAACTGAACCGACACAAATTGAAGAACAACCTACCAGAAGTGAGAGCAGCCATAGCTCGAGAGTTCTCTGAGTTGATGAAGAATTCTCTGCCAGGTCTGTTGGCTGAAGCATTGAAGAAAGTTAGTGGGGAAGGTGGGTCTAGCGCGGCAATTGGTGCCCAAAACAATGAGACTGACAGCGCGCCGCCTGCTCGCGGATGCGACTATAAGTCATTCAAGGCATGTGACCTGCCGATCCTGACTGGGAAGAAGGACGCGGTGGCTACTTTTGATTGGGTAATCCGTATGGAAGCTGCCATTCGTCTGAGCGAGTGTCGAGCAAATCAAGTTCTGAAATTTGCTGCAAACTCCTTGAGGGAGGAAGCATCCCATTGGTGGGAAGGGGTACGTCAAGCTAAGGGGGATGAGGTTGTTGACTCGATGATGTGGACTGACTTGAAAACATTGGTAATCAAGAACTTCTGTCCAAGGAACGAGATTGAGAAGGTAGAGCGGGAATTTCTGGGTTTGAAGGCCGGGAGCATGACGCACCGGCAGTACACAACCTGATTCAATGAACTGGCACGTCTGGTGCCACATCTTGTCACTACTGAAGAGAGAAAGATTGTTTGTTACATTCAGGGGTTGTCGGACCAGGTCCGCACCTATGTTAAGGCAAACGCCCCTACTACCTATGATTCGGTAGTAGAACTGAGCGGCGTGGTATTTGATGATCTGGCGCTGAATGTCGTTGCCATTGAAGAGCATAAGAAGAAGCTGAGTTTTCCCGCTAAGCGGTTGGGTGGGAAGTTGTTTGGGGCTCGGGACAAACAGGCCAGGGTAAGCGAGACAACATTCTGTGGAAAATGCGGGGTAAGACATGCGGGTGAATGTCGGTTAGGATCAAACCTGTGCTTTAAATGCGGCAAGACCGGACATTACTCCCGTGAATGCCCGCAAAGCTTTAAATGATACAATTGTGGGGAAAGTGGTCATATGAGCCGGGAATGCACCAAGCACAGAATGGGTGAAGCCGGGAAAGGGAAAGGCCCGGAGAAGAGAGAAGAGAGGCCCCGAGCAAAGACTCGTGCGTACGCAGTAGAGCACATCTAAAGCAAACAAAACACAAAAATAGCCCAAATTGGGGAACCCAGTAGAACACATCTAAAGCATATACAACCACGTCATTCAAAGTCCTCAACAAGCCAGATCAAAGCATCATCAAAATAACCAACAACTCAAGCCATAACACAATCTAAAAAGTCAAATGTAACCTTATATGCCCTAAAAAAAACATCATCCAGTCTGAATCTACTTTTCTTTTAACAACACACAAATTCTGAGTCTTATTAATGAGAAAATCACTAAACCCAGAAATGGGAAAAGAAAACACTTGTTTATTTTATTTTTATTTAAAGATACACAGGGATTTAACATACTGCAAGCATTATTAGTATCAGAAATAGAATAAACATGCCAAAGAGGTGACCAAAATGCATAAAGAGCATATTTTCCCCAATCTAGCAATAATGACAAAAACGGTAGTGCGATCAAGACCTGAAGTAACAAGTTCGGTTGCGCAAGACAATCCGTACACTGTCAATCGAAAACGTGACGAGATGAGGATGAGTTTTAAAAGGCCAATCCGGTTGCCCCTGAGACTTGATTTCTGCAAAAGCAAGGAGAACGGTGGTGATAAACCCTAGGGAAGAATGCGGCATCACGACTCGTTCTTCCACAAATGCTACTCGCCGGAAATAGAGGTAGCGGAGAGGCGCCACTAGACCACCACGTATTGCTGTTGCTGCTAGAGTAAGGATGTGGTGGACGCATCGGTACGAAGTCAGATAGGCGTCGGTGAAGAAGTTGAGAAGTTTGGTTTTAGGTTGTGTAACGGCGATAGGAATATCAACGGTGGCCTGAAACATCGTTTTTTTCTGATCGGAAAGAACGGTTTAATGGAGGCCGAGAGAAAGGGGGTTGAATGATTTTATGGAATTTTTTTCTTAAATGGTGCATTATAGTACTAGTAGTTTCACAATAGGTGTTGGATTTGAAAAAGTAACACAAATGGTGTTTCCAGTGTTTCCATACTTGCCAACCACGAATTGTGGTGTTTACATTAGGGGTGTTGTTCGGGTAATTTAATCGGGTTTCGGGTAGATCGGTTCGGGTTAATCGGTTTTTCCGTGTGTGTAAATTTATCCGATAACCGATCCGAATAACATTCGGGTAGATCGGGTTCGGGTTAATCGGTTTTCGGTTTAATCGGGTCGGGTTTCGGGTAGGGACACATGGTTGAAAAAAAATGAATCAAGTTTAAAAACATAAAATAAACGTGTATGTGAAACAAAAATAAGTACATTTTCAAGAGATTAAAGCATCAAATAGAAATATTCGTGTTTATGTGGTGGATTTTTTAAACTCATAGTTTAGAAGCGGATTTTGGTGGTGGTGGTGAGAAGAGAAAGGGTAGAATATATAAATGTTCGGTTTATTCGGGTTAATCGGATTTTTTATGCTTGAAAGTCTAACCGAAACCCGACCCGAATAACAATCGGTTTAAACGGTTTTCGGGTTAATCGGTTACGGGTTATTCGGGTACGGGTTTAATCGGTTCGGGTGAAGTTGGTTCGGGTCGGGTTAATCGGGTACGGGTAAAATCAACGGGCCTAGTTTACATAGTTCTCAACCACGAATTGTTGGTTCCTAAGTTGAAAACATTGGTTCCTAACCACGAATTGTGGTTCCTAACCACGAATTGTTGGAAACATGGGGTTCCTAACCACGAATTGTTGGAAACAATGGTTGCATACCACGAATTGGACAAATCCATGTTTCCTAGCCACGAATTGTCACAAACTTACGTTGGCAACCACGAATTAAAGACAAATCAATGTTGCCAACCACGAATTCTCTCAAAAATTGTGTATTAATTTTTGTTTTATTTTTTTTATTGTTGTTTTAACAAATATTTTGTTTATGGTTTACAACCACAAATTTCAAACTCTTTTTCTTTGTTTCATAATGTCTTTAACCACAAATTCTTTATCTTTAACCACAAATACTTTTGCATACAATTATTAATGTACAAAGATTCTCATCTTTTATTATTCTCAACAAAGACTTTTACATAAAACATTAAAGTTACATTTTTCGAAACAAATATAAGTTACATAACTTAATTCCATAGAAATATCAGAAAACGTTATTGGGCAAGAACACATCAACATAAAATCTCCTGTTACGACCGGTTGGGACATCTCTTCCTGTTATGACCGGTTTCATTGCAGATTCCGCAACTACGAGCGACAGATTCTTCACGGTAATGAACATCCATCTCGTTATGTATCTTACGTGCTCGTCTCCTACCACGTGATGTGATAATTTTTGATTCGTCTGCTATAATCCTCCAACCTGGATCTATCCATAAAGCAGGATGAGGTAGCGGCCGAAAATCACTTTGATATTGTTGTAGATATGTTGCATTTTTGTATACCCTATGAACAATGCCATGAGGTCTTTCACCTCGATGACGACAAATGGAAATTGCATGTGAATAAGGAAATCTTTCAGCTTGCCACTTTTCGCATGAGCATTTTTTGTTTTTATATTGGACAATATAATCGTTGTCGCCATCTTGATTTGTTTGCATCATTGAGGTAACCCTGTACCACCATTCTTCTTCATTAAACTCAGTTACAGTGTGGTCTTGACCTCGTTTGTCACGTTCATCAAAGGTGTGCCATACACGTGGGGGTAAAGATGTTTTACAATGCTTTGCAATGTCAGTATGGTTTCGAAATTGTTTCACGACTTTATTAAACGTATAATCAATACACGCCTTTATGGGCAGCACCCTAGCTCCACGTAATACGTTGTTTAAGCTCTCTGAAATATTTGTTGTTAAGTTGGTTTGTTTGCATCGTTGTTTGAGATGGTTTTTGTTGAAGTCTAATATTTATTTGTTGACCAAATCTTCTATCACATTTTTCACACACAGTAATCAGAGAGATTCTTTATAAAAATAAAGCTGACAGAGATTCTCACAAAAGTAAGATTGTTTCTTCATAAAAAATAAAACTGACAGAGATTATCACAGTAAGATTTTCACAGAGATTCTAATAACAAAAGTAAGATTATTATTCTCTCAACAAAATAATAAAACAACAACAATAAAAAAAATAAATTAATACACAATTTTTGAGAGAATTCATGGTTGGCAACATTGATTTGTCTTTAATTCGTGGTTGCCAACGTAAGTTTGTGACAAACCATTGTTTCCAACAATTCGTGGTTAAGAACCCCATGTTTCCAACAATTCGTGGTTAGGAACCACAATTCGTGGTTAGGAACCAATGTTTTCAACTTTAAGTACAATTCATGGTTAGGAACCAACAATTCGTGGTTGTGAACTATGTAAACACCACAATTCGTGGTTGGCAAGTATGGAAACACACAATTCGTGGTTGGCAAGTATGGAAACACCATTTGTGTTACTTATTCAAATCCAACACCTATTGTGAAACTACTAGTGCTATACAGCACCATTTAAAAAAAAATCCTGATTTTATGAAATTTCACAACACTAATGGAAAAGATTATATAGGGAGATGACTAGACTAATGAGGAGTAAGTAAGTCTGTGATAGTGGCGGATCTAGGAAAAAAATCCAGGGTATCTAAAATTTCGTTCAGGGGTATCTAGATACATAAAACGGTAAAAAAAATAAAATTCCCGCTGCGCTTAAAAAATTCTCACTACGCGTCGAAAATTGAGGGGTACTGTCAGGTACCTCTCGCCTCCTCATAGATCCACCCCCGGTCTGTGATGTATGTCTCTGCTGATGACTTGTATATGTATTAAAAAATTATCGTGTTATTGCTCATCACTTAACAAACTTGAAAGAGAGTATGGTGTTTTGTCTGTCACAAAAGTCAATGTCTGACTGCCAATCACATGCTGCCAAGTGGCAGCCTGCTATTCATTCTATTTTATAACTGCATGATCTTATTTTGTATGTGTGTAGCACACAATCTATATATACAATTGAGTGTACCTGGTTTTGTGACAGGTTAGCAGCACCTGACTCACCTGGCACCGGTTCGAAAATTGGCAGAGAGTTTTAAGTATTTTTTTACTTTGTTTTTCTCTCTTATTTTTACGTTTTTTATGCCCCGTTTGGTTCGAGGAATTCGTCGGAATTAAAATTGGAATTTGATTGAATTCCATAAAAAAATGTGTTTGATTGGCACATAATGGAATTGGAATTTAAAAATTTTTCATCATTCATTGAAATTCAAAATCCTTCACTAATTTGATGAAATTTAAACATTTCAACGGAATGTTGGACAATTACCAAAGTTACTCTCTATGTTTTCTTTCACTTCTTCTTCTATACATCTTATCTTATGAAATAAAATATCAAATTTCTTAACGATTTTCCTTTAATCGAAGTTGAAGCCATAAACCATTTTCATGGCATCGGTTTTCTTCGCATTGAAGGTTCTGAACCATAAAACCGATTGTTGCGGATTGACGGAGGAGTGCACGCCGGCCTACATAGATACTGTTCGACAAAGGTATGACGGTAACCGGATGTGCGGCTTGTGTGGACAGGCGGTGGAAGATGAAATTTTAAGGAGCGAAAGGCTCATCACCCAATCCGTCTGTTCGTTTAATCGCCGCCATGAGACAAATTCTCCGGCTAGGTCTTGAATCTCCGAGATCCATGCCAAACAGTCCGTCAAAGGGTGGGCATGCGGCTCAGTCGATCCGAGGCTTGCTTGTATCACCACTCTAATTGCGCTTGATTCCAAAAAATTAATTATCAAAGGATAGATGATCATCCATTAATTTGGGAAGGGGGATGGGTTTTGATAAAGGGTACGTAAGTAATTTAACTTTTTAAACATTCTAATTCCTTTCTCAAGTTTACTAACCAAACATCATATTAATTTTCAAGGGATTTCATTCAAATTCCAATTTCAAATTAAATTCTAATTCTAATTCCTTCACAAAACATTATGCGAACCAAACGTGCCCTTATATTCTTTTAACTTCTTTCTTTTATTTACCTAAATCATTTTCAGTTTTTTATGGTTTTATTTTTTCATTAAACTAGTTTTTCATCAGCACTATGCGACGGGAGTCTAATCTTTACCAGTTCGGATGGTTTGTGGACATAAAACTTAAGTCGAAACGCATACTCACTATAGTATACGATACAAAAAAATCTATTTTGAATACACCTATATTTTTAATGAAATTTATATCGGAACGTTGATAAAAAAACAAAAGAAAGTCATGCATTCCATTCTTTGATATCTATCTCTATACTATATAATAAATAAAAGATTTTATATGATACGTGTCACCTCCATATTCATTTTTATTATTTTTTTCCCGTCACTCTGTCTTATTAAATACACTTACATATTTTAATAATAATATATATTTTTAAAGAGAATACAAATTGTACTAATAAAACACATTTCCTTTATTATAAGAAACTTTAAAATCTTATTATGTAACTTTTATTTTCAATTAAATAGTAAATGAAAATCAAATAACATTAAATCGTAATTAACGTACTTTTATGAATATATATACATAAATATTTAAAAATTTTATGTATGTATTTATTTATATTTTTCACCCCGTGTATAAACACGGGTTCTAAGCTAGTAAATTAATGAACGAAAGTTATTACAAGGGGTAAAAATAAAAAAAACAAAAAGTAATAAAAAACAAAAAGTAATTGAATTTCTACTTGTCGCCTCACTTATTAGTGAGGATACTACTCTTTAAACAGTTATATAATATTTTTTTAGTTCATTAAATAGTTTTTTAAATGTCGCAAACATTTGTTACAATAACGTGGTTTCTTCATAATTTCGAATATACTGTTGCGTCGTTGTTATGTTTATCTACGTTTTGATCTGCATTACGTTTAAAGTGGTCATTTTTTCAGCGGTTTAGCACGCCGTAACAACACACTAGTTCGCAACCGTGTTTTGACGTGATTTTTTTTATTTCAATTCTACGCCCCAACGGTCTTAATACTATTTAAAAATAAATAACAATAAAAATCTTATCCGTACATAATATTATAATATTGGGTTACAATTATTCTTAGGCTGAGGGGACTGGTGGCGTGAAAGTGGCGTGGGAGCTGAGGTGGCGGCGTGGAGAGCGTGGAACACCACGCCCGCCTGGCGTGGTCCACGACCGTGGGTATCTCCACGACGTGAAGAGGAGAAATCTAGCCGTTTGAAAAGGTGGAGCCGTTACCAACGGCTATTTTTTTTTTTCAAATTTAGGCGTGGTCCACGGCCGTGGTTCACGAGCGTGGGTATCTCCACGGCGTGGAGAGGAGAAATCTAGCCGTTTGAAAAGGAGGAGCCGTTACCAACGGCTATTTTTTTTTCAAATTTAAAAATTCTATATATACCCATATTATAAACCATAAAATTTTAAATGTTACGTTTTTTTATTATTTTAATGTAATGTTTTTGTTCTTTTTAAATGTAATGTTTTTTAATTTTAATGTTATTTTTTTTTATTTAAATTGTTATAGAAAATTAATAAAATTTGAAAAAGAAAATGACGTGTTAGTGTGGAAATGTGAAACCATTTACCATTTCCCTTTGATGTAAAGAATGTGAAAAAACTGTTAAATATGATGTGGCGATAACGTGGAGGAGCGTGGAAATTTGGAACAACTCCTTCTCAGCCTTTTTAATAAAGCCACGTCACCGACAGGTGGCGTCACAAGTTTTTTAAGTGTACGGTGGAGCACGTGCGGCCAGTTGTTCCCACAAGCATTTACGAATGACGTTGTATGAACAAGACACGTAGGCCTCACGCGTATAAACGGATGCAATGCAAACCTATTTATATTATATTCCCCTCTTTATTCCCTTTTCTTCTGTTCCGCATCCCCAATCTCTCAACAGCCGTACTCCTTCATCATCTCCGAGCCCTAAACCTCCAATTCACCATCTCAATTTCAAATTAGGGTTTCTCCTCTCACTCCGGCCGTTCAACGATCTTCGATTTGGCAACTTACACCACCAGCACCGTCTATATCCACGTCATCAACAAAGTTCGAGAAGAATTCATCACATCTTCCAAATCCATCAAAACCCAAAGAAGAAGAACCACCGCAAGTCCCCTAGCTTTCGACCTCAAAGAAACTAATTTCTTGTATTTCGTTTACTGTAATCTTCAATTTTTCTTAGATTATGATGGAGACATGGCGGAAACGACAAAAAAGGAGCCGCTCAATCGTCACCTCCGGTGACTTTCCGTAAGAGTTCCTGCTTTAATTCCACTATGGATACTAATCAGGATATGTTGTTCACTGAATTCTTTTTATAAAACCCTAGAGATTTTGGTTCTGATTGATGATTATCTTTAATCGTAGTCATGGTTCTTGTAATCTTTGCATTCTTTATGGTTTTATGTTCTTTGTTATTCTGGATTTTGATTTGTCAGATCTAATTTTATGCTTTATGCCCTAGATTTTCTGTGATTAATGATTGTGTTATTCTTGATCAATGTTCATACTTCTATTTTATAAAATCTTAATAATTTTGTTATCTCAGAGGAGAGATAGCTACAGTTTTCCCAATTTTGACCTAAATTCATGAGTTTTTGTGTGGTTTGGTTCGGTGTTTTAGAACTAGAGATGGTTATTTTAACTCGATTTTCGTTCCTTCTATGCTGCAAAATAATGAGATTATTTACTTATAAATGCTGATGATTATAGAATACAATTGCTTCCTTCGGAGGTGAAAGGTAAGGATATCACCGAATTGATGGCAGCAGGAAGGGACTTTGGGGGGAAGAGGAAGGAATTGGTAGTTCCAAAAGAAGGATTTGATGACCAACAGAAGCTATCAAGAACTGTATTTGTTGGTAATCTGCCATTGAAGGTCAAGAAGAAGGCAAAGTTGAGAGAATTTAACCAATTTAGAGAAATAGAATCCATTAGAATTCGATATATCCCTTCATTGGTGCGAGTGTTCTTGAATATGTTTGAATTTACATCAACTTGGATCATATAAAATTTGATTTCATTTATATAAACTGTTTTTCACAGGACAAAACTCCGAGGAAGGGTGCTATAATCAAGAAACAAATTAATGATGCTGTTGACAGGTTATATAAATGTGTAGAACAGATTTCTTATCATGGTTTGCTAAGTAAATTTAAAGTATTTATAACATATTATGATACCATTTGAGTTTCTTCTAGATCTTACAAAGCAAAATTGTATATGCAACGGGTCGAGGGTGGAAAGATTGCAAGTTGGTTACAAATTTTATATTTTGGGGTGAAAATTATTTGATTTATTTGGTGAATGCAGGATTAATGCATACATTGTTTTTAAGACAGAGGATGCTGCCCAAGCTTCTTTGTCACATGACATTTGCAAGTTGCTTTCTTAAAAGTCTTAATGCTTTATTTTGATTTTCGATGTTATTAGTTTAAATTTTATTGGTGTTTATAATATCTCAATTTGTGACCGTTGTAACTATTTGCACAAAACATTTTAGTGATTAAAAATAACTTGAAAATAGAGAATGTTTGTTTCAAGGAGTACTTGTATATATAATACTAGCTTTAAACCCGTGTGTTACACAGTGTAAACTTTAATATTAGACTGATGAATATAATTTATAAATGTGTAAATATATCTTTGTGTACAACGTTGGATGCTTTATTTGTATTTGTTCCATCTCTATCTAAGATTGAAAGTTTTAACTCGTCTATAATTTTAACTCTAGAAAGTGGCACACACTACCCATGGGTGAAAATCGGTTGCCACAAGAAGAAACAAACCCTTAATAATGAACTATCATCACCTATACTTGTTACCACTTTGAAGATAAACAAAATTAAAACTCATCTAAAACCGAATCATGAAAAAAAATCTTGATTCAGGAAATGTTCATAATGATAGGTTCAACCCGTTAAAAATGATACAAGTTTGAATATGAAACTGAGATCAAAAAAGTTAATTTGAGGGTGAGATTAATCTCTTAATCTTTTTGGTGAAATTGGACAGAATTCATCTACAAAGGTTGACATAACAGTGATATATTTCAACTAATACTTCTAATATATGGAATCCTTGTTAAAGATTGAGAAAGTTTAGTCATCTATAATAACAAATAAAAATAAAAATCAAATCCCTCTTGCACAATAAACATTTTCATCCATTTCAGTTCGAATAAACATCATATACAAATCATCAAGAACATCAAACAAAAAAAGCTTGTTTTTTGCATGTATTTGATTTATCATGTAGTATAAAATATATATTTTTTTTCAAAAAGATTATTCCATCTTTAATCATATGTAATATACATTTTTTATCTTTTATTTGATTTTTATTAATAAAATATTATGTTTTTCTTTATTTAAATGAAAATTAAAAAATAAACATTTAATTATCACACCACCACAATCTCACGGGTATACCCCTTGCCAAGTGATGGGTGGTGTGAATGAGGGTAGTAACGTGACGCCACGCGGCGTGCACTTTATTATCACACCACACCCCAATCATATAGGTATACCCATGCTCTTAATAGTTCATTCAGCCTCTATGTTGAACCATTAAGAGCTCTTAATGGTTCAGCTCTTAATGAACCAAACAACCCCTAAATAGATATGAAGTTATAGAAGGACAAAATAAGGAACACATATGTTAGGAATGGAAGGTTAAAACATATAAATAGAAAATAGTTGCCAAATATCCCACTAAGATATGCCTGAAATCCATCTCAAATTTGTCATGATTCATGAAGTTGCAGCAGAAATGGTGGCTCTGCTACATGACCTAAGAGTCTAGGACACACATAAGCACACTCATAATGGCAGCCTTCTGTTATGTTTGAAAAAAAAAGTAGGATTTCTACAGAACAGAGTGGCAACCTGATCTTCCATTCCTAACACACACCAAGCCCATCACTAGAGTACCAAAGAAGGCTGAAATAGGTTCTCTGGTGCAAAATCCAGTAGAAACCTTGGCCATATATCTATGGTGTAAATTTCTGAATCCTTAGCATTCTGGTTCAGAAAACAAGAGAAAAAGAATAAAAATCGAACAAGAATAGATGACGGCATCCGTGTTTTTATTCACAAAGGAACGCATAAGAACGGTTCAAAATAAATTATGCATCTCCAAAATCCGGACAAATAATCCTATAAAAAGATTTTACTACCTTATTTTGTTGTTTATTAACCGTGTTAAACAGGCCAGGTCTTGTCGTGTGGTGGCATTTGTGTTACTGAACATGTTATATTTAATCGTGTTAGACAAGTCATGTTCTTGTAACCCGTTTATTAACAGGGTCCGTGTTCATGTTTGGGTAATTGACATGTTTTATGAAACGGGTCTTGTTCTTGTTTGGTACCCGTGTTAATCCCGTCGTGTTGTGTCATGTCGTGTCTGACTTGTTTAACACGACTAGACACGTTTTGCCAGCCCTACCTTGAGCGTCAGGAGAGGTATAGGATGCATCACTATGGAGAAATGAAGTAAAAGTTCTAAGCACACTATTTTCTATGAAAACAAGTGCTATTTTACTTGGAACAAAGAGTATAGCAACAGATCATTCAAAGAAACAATCTGGATGCATGGTTTGTACCAATTAAGCACAACTACTCTATTGACTATTAACTAACTTTTGTATTTTGAGTTAGCAACTCAAGTCTCAAACCACATTCTCTAGCCATACACATCATTAGCAGATTAAACAGATACAAATGAGCATTTAATAGAAACTCAAACCACAAACTTCAGCCATCATCATGTAATATATACTTGACAGTAAAGAATACACCTTCTTATATAAACAACACAGGAACCTAATTACATCATCTTGCAAGCATTAAAAATATAACAAATATGCTAAAGCGTAATTATATGTTGCAAGCATTAAAAATATAACAAACATGATAAAGATGTCACCAAAATGCATAAGGAACATATTTTCCCCAGTCGAGCAATAACGGCGAAAACAGAAGTGCGACGCAGACCTGCAGCAGAAACGATAAGTTCAAGTGCGCAAGCCAACCCAAACATCAGGACACTGATAATCGAGAACCTGACGTGGTGAGGGTGAGTTATAAAGGGGAACTCAGGCTGGCCCTGCGCCTTGATCCCTGCGAAAGCAAGGAGAACGGTGATGATAAAGTTGAGTGCAGAATTCGGCATGACTATACGTTCTTCCACAAATGCTACCAGCGGGTAATAGCGAGCCCAGAGGTCGCGTATTGCTGTTGCTGCAAGAGTAAGAACGCGGCAGACGCATTTGAGGAAGTTCAAAAGGGCGTCGGTGAAGAATGTTGGTGGGTGGGTAACCGGAATAGCAATGTTGGTGGTGGACGGAATCATCCTTAAATGGAAGAGAAAAATATTTGAGTTAACTTGTTTCTTATCATGACCTCTTTAAATATTTTCTCTTCTTCTTTTGAGTGGCAACAAGTTGCAAATATTATAATTAAAACAATTAATAAACAATTAACATATTCTAGCGGGAAAGTGAGGGGCTTTGATTTGAGGCCACTCATTTGATATTCTACCGGGGAAGTGAATAAGTTTGATGAAAAGGTGAATCGCCTTTAGTTAAAAACTTAAAATAAAATGGAATTTTCATTGAGGTCCAGAAACGACGTGGGAACGAGAAAAAGAGGAAATATCCTCAGTTATTTAATCAATGAAATTTCGAGGAAAAAATTTGTTTAAGGTGAAGAGAAATGTAACACCTGGATGGCATGGAACAATACAAGCAGTAACGGATGTAGGATTTTTTTCAACAGAGGCCAAAATGAGTTAGGTTAGAACGGGTCAGATAAAAAGTTACATTAAATTGTAGTAAAAATTAAAACACGATGTCAAAAAACTCCTAAGATTATGGCACGGCTTAGAGTAATAATATACGAAGTCAAACCTAAAGTATCATTTTCGTCCCTGTAGTTTGGTCATTTTAGGCACTTTCAATCAAAATTTTTTTTTTAGCTTTTCCGTCACTGACTTTTCAAAATTTAGCCATTTTTATTCAACTGACTAACTCAGTTAAATTTTTAACGTTAAATCATTTACAAGTTTCGCTGGCTTTACATTTTTTATGTTGATTATACCATTAAAAGATGCCCACATTAACGAAAAGTTATTGAAGAAACTGATGTGTGTGAACAATATATATTTTTAATAAAGATTTTCACACAAATATAAGTTTTAAAATTGGTTTTCACCTAAACTAGACTACACACACAAAGACAAGTGTACCTGTCGAGTGGTAATATAGAGTTGATAAGAACTGAGTATCAATCTGTGGACACGATTTCACTACTTGATCCTTGTGATAATTAAGCCGAGTAAGTTAAAATATATAATTGTTTTGTTTTGAAAGTTTAACTTGAGTGAGAATAGTTAGTAACTTAAAACACGTAAATAAAAATGTTTCAAATAACAAGATAAGGAAGGCTATCATCCTAGTTTGGAATCCACTTTACTAATTACGATGAAACATATGAAGGGCAATTTTATAATTATATTAATGTTCGTTTAAGAGATCGAATTATATTCCTGTTACTGTCACTAACTCTATAGCTATTAGGAAAGATATTGATGAATATTTTTCATAACATCCACCTAAAGTTAGTTTAAATAGATAAATACCATGTATTCTGTTAACTTATAAAATTCTCTTCATTTTTTGTTTATTTCTTTCACTTTTTCTTTATTTTGTTCTTCCGGAAGGTTAATGGCCTAAAAATTCAAATATTAACTAATTAAGTAAGGATTCATATAGGTTTACATAAAAAATGGCCAAAATCAGAAATCAATTGATGTGAAATATATGACTAATTTAGTGCACATCAAGAACCTTATGAGATAATTGATCGGCAAGTGAAGAAGTTAATGTGACATCTTTAAAAATTATATTATTCTAGTTTCGTGTAATCTTACTTCGATTTAATGTACGAGCAACATTTTGTCTCATTTTAATTAATATATCAATTTAATCTCAATTTCTAATAAGTAATTACATTAATATTTTTTAAACAAAGATGGAAATTATTAAATTGATTAGTTATATTTATAAAAGTTTTTAAAAGTTATAAAAATTTAAATGTTTATTATCAAAAGGAAAATTTTAATTTGAAAATAATAGGTTTGAACCCTCCTTTTTATATTTGAACCCTCTAAAAACACTTGAACCCCATTTGAACCCATCCCTTTTCATTCTTGGACCCTGGATATATTCAAGACCGATTTTGACTTTTGGCATCAAATTCAACCAAAATCCATCAAATTCGGGATGTTAAATCCTTTCCAACTCATTTCTAAGCGTTATCCATCAAGAGGAACGAGTAATTCGTAAATAATTGTTATCTAATTTGATCCTTTGAGCATCAATTTGAAAACCCATAACATGGATAATTCAAGCTTCAAAATCCTCGATTTTCGTTCTAAACCCAACTGAATTCGCGTTCATGATGGAGCTAAATCCCCTATAAATACTACATCAATTCTTAGTCGATTTTTACCAAAAACATTCGTCTTTTCCTTCACCTGTTCCGAGCGACGCAAACATACCCTTCCAGACGCAAATCGTTGGAAATAAAGCTCGAATTCGTGTGATTCCGACTCAAGGTACTCGTTATTTTGTTAATCGCACGTTCCTTTAATACCTTCAACATCAAAATCGAGTTTTAGGGTTTTAGTTTGATGTCTGGGTTCACAATCTGATGTTTTGGGAAGATGGTGAAGGTTTAATAACGTTTTACTATTTAATTTTCGGACACCTTAAACAAATTATGAATTTGGTCTAGTGGTTAAGGACTTATCACACATAGTAATAACCCCAAGGTCATGGGTTCAAAACCCATTACCTATTTCTTTTTCTGTTTTGGTTCTTTTTACATACACAATTATATAAATACTTATATATTTAGTACTAATGTTAGAATCCGTGTATTACATTGGTTTGAATATAACAATGATGAATTATAAATTTTAATTTCTTGTTAAAAGAGCATAAAGAATCATTATTAAAAGGAAGAGAATTCAGTATTCTTACAATAAAAAACTTGTTGCCATCTATAAGGTTTTCTACTTTTTCTTTAGTTTTGATTTCAGGTGATGCATGACCATTTTGTTTCTTCAAGTAAGTAACTATACCATTAGCTCTCGAGGGCCGTTATATCTATATCTTTTCACCTCCATTTCTCAAGATCTTGATTATAGGAAATCCCTGTACCTCATATTTCCCTGCACGTTCTTTGTTTTGTTCAGCATCGACATCAACTTTCGCCAAAATAATTGCAGGTCCATTGCTTGATAAAACATATGCGGCCTTTTCATACTACATATATGAAAAATATATGTAAGGATAACTGTTATAACTCTCTTTAATTTAAAAGAAAAATATAATGGTATAACAAATGATTATGAAATAAGCAAGATATTTATAGTGACCACACCTATCAATAATAATAGCAGGACGACATACACATGAATTAACATATATAAAATGCAAATCTAATGCCAAATTAGAAAATGTGTGCCTTCTCCAAATGTTGGCTAGGATCAAATTGACCCCTTCAATATGCAAGTAGTTGTGATAGCTCAAAAAGAGGTTGACCCTCTAGGAAACCTTCTACATATTGTGCAACTTGAATCTCACCTCCATGCTTATAAAATCTCTAAACAATAATAGTAAGGTCAGCAAAACCTTTTTGTGTGCGAGTGTTGTGTAATTTGACTATAATTTAAATAATAGTTCACCGTAACTATCAACTACCCTGGTTTATAAGTCATCATAAGCCTTTCGGGATATCCCATCATCAGTTCTCTCATATTTGCTTAAGGATTCTTGCAGTCGAAGAATCTGCAATGATACAAATGATGGTTTTATAATTATTTTAATCAAGAGAAGCATAAAAATATCACTAATCTAACCCGATCCTCTAAATATTACAATTGGGGAAATTTTTTCGTCATTATTTTCCTCTTTGCTCAGAAAATTAAGATTCTCTCTTTCATACTGTAGCAAAGTCATCTGCTGATCAGATAGCCGCCCACCATCGTTAATATACCTGTGATTCATAGCACCTCTCACTAATCGGTAGACTCTTTAGATTAAAAAAACTGCCAATTCCCAAAAGTATTACAAAATAATGAATTTGTATGATACTTTAACCCTTCTAGAGCTTGATGGTTAAAGGGGACAATACAAGGATTTTAGAACATATTACCTGCAAAAGTCAAGTACTTGATATAAATCATATAATAAACTGTCATAAACTTGACAATGGTACAACAGAACATAATATACAAGTCTAAAGTGTGTAAAATGTAGGTAACACCGGATTGTAATTAATTTGGGTCCAAAGATGAAAATGTTTCAGTGGATTTCATTGGCATATATATTATGAATGTCATATACGCATTATATAATTTATGAAGATGTTATTACAAGTTTGAGTATCAAAAGTAGGATACACCTCCATCACGAGTTACTTCATCCTGAGGCAGGCAATACAACTTACCAATATATACACTCATGAAAGAACCAGCAAGGATAACTTCAGCCACCATGAAAATCCTAAAAATTTGAAAGCGCTAAGAAAATGTCAGCAAAGAGTAACAATCAATTCAAGTTAGACTAATAAAAAATATATTTAAAATAAAAAAATAAAATTTAAGAATGGAGCAAGTTAGACTCATTTCAAAATTCAAGTTTCAGTTAATGGAAAGGAAGTAACATGAGTATCAGTGGAATAGAAAGAATTCTAATATTTGGCTCATATACCATGATAAGTAGCATCACCCAAGTACCTAGCATCAAGTGAAGTTCCAACCTACAAAATAAGCATATATCAAGTAAAATAATATAAGTAAACTCAAAGCTAAAAATATGTAAAGACACATAATTTTACAAATCACACATGGCAATAGATAAAATAAAGGTAAAATAAGGGCATAGAGAAAATTTTGAAAAGTGCGTATACCAAAACCTTTGTAGGGATTTATATGTTGAAAAATGCAAGAATCAAGATTTATATACTGAAAAAATCAAATTTGATTCTTGAAAGTCTTGTGACATGCCATCCACATTCCAAACAAAAGAAAGACAAAAGTAAATCAAACTTTGACTCGGTAAAGTCAAAATTAAAACCAAATTCTAAATCTCTCAAGACTTGCAAATCGTATTAGCCAACGCCAGTTTCAATCGTGTTGTGCAGCTGGGTTTTTTCTTTGTGAAATCGGGAGAAGGAAGACGGGTTTTTTTAATCGGAAAACGTACGTTAAGAAATTCGAAGTCTAAAAAAAGTTCTTTAAATAAGAAAAAGTAAAAAAAAAGCAATTTAAAAACAAAATCTAAAGCTTACTTGAACCTGTTTTTCTTGTGACTAAAGTGGCGGTGGTAGTTTTGTAAAGCTTATATAGTTGTTCCTGAAAAAACAATTAATCAATTGCCGATTTGGTTTTTTAGCACCCGGTTCTTATGAAATTTGAGGAATAGTGACTATAAACCATAACAGTTGAAATGCAAATCTATATATGTTCCTGCTTGCAAATCTATAAATCCTCTAAATATTGACAAATTCTGATTATAAAAAGTAGAAACAGAGACCTGAACCCTATCTGGAAGAGAGACGTCTTCATGCAAATAAAATATTGAGTTAAAATATGAAATTATTTATAACAAACGTCTTCCAAACATAAGAAAAATTGACCTCTGCATCTAATTGTGACTCGTCATCATCTGCAGAAGTCATATTTGACAACAAAACCTACCATATTGAACTAAAATAATAAACTAATGCAAACGGAAAAATATAGAGAATATTATTAAAAATATATATCCGGAAGGAAAACATACTAGAATTAGACGTTACAAGAATTCTCTTATATTGTCAGGCGGCAATGGTGCTTCACAATATGCAGGCCTGCAAATAAAGAAATAATAAGGTAAGATAGAAAGGATAAAAGTAGGAGAGTGGTAAAAACTTAAGATCACTCATTTTTAAATAACAAAAAACAATAACACTCTTTTCAAAATGGTTGTGATTAATTGAATCGATTCACAGGCTCATGAATCCTTTTGACAAAGCTTGGCATGGCAATCTGGTGTACCCTAACAGAATACCACATTTCATTAGCCAATCTCAATTTTTAGGTACTAAATTGCCGGTTCAGGCAGGTTTTTTCACAGGTTCAAGCCCATTTTTCCAGGTTTTTTGTTCCTTTGCACCTTGCTGCATGCAAGGCGGTTTTGATGCGCCTCGCCTGAGCTCCTTTGACTACTATGCTTTAAATCATAACCTTCAATAAGACACATTTTGATCTCTACCTTTAACTCTTTTACTACGTATGGACTTTATCACAAGTCCATATGTAGCATTTTATTAGCAAAGGGGAGTACAAAGAGTCTATTTCTAAAATCAAATTAATACATTTCATTTAAGTACAAAAAAACATTATAATGCATTCATATGACAACAGAATACATATAAAAAAACTAACCAGTATCACACATCTAATAAAACTTTTGTATGTTTGCAAAACCACAAAAAAAATTATAAATTAAGATTACAAAAACAACAATAATCTAAATTCTTAAATCAAATGATTTAGGTACCTGTATACAGACCTAATGAGCATCACCGACTAAACTTTTAAAAACCAATCTAAAGAGGTCGGGTTAAAACTTTTAAATATAATTATGAACCTGTATGAGATAATGTTAAGGAAGAAGTTCCAAACAACTGAATAAACAACTTTAAATGTTTTATTTATTTAGAAGTTCCAAACATAAACAACTTCAACATTTTTAATGTTGTGTCTGTGTAGTTAGGATTGTTTAAATATAGATGATATGAATCAGAGCATTATATTTGTAATTTTACCGGTTGTTTTAAGACTCACCATTCATCAAGAAGTTGCTATCAGAACTAACGTTTTTTGTTACCTTTAGTTTAAAAACCAAAGTAGATGCTTTAACATAAGCTGCATCGCCAAGAGCAAACACAATCTCAAGTATACAAATCTTTGAAATGGTTGATCTCCGTATGATGTAACATTTTCGAAGCTATACAAACCCCACAAAATTATCAAAAACCTGCAAATCTCCTTTGCCATATAAACCAATATAAATTTTTTTAACAATCAGAAGATAAACTAAGTTGTAAAAATCAAGAACTTTCAAAATGATTGAATACAACAACCAAAATACACAAAAAAACATAACATTCAACTAAAGAAGTAAGTAGCCGACTCTCATGACGGTGACAATCGGCGAAAACGGATTAATGGAATCAATCGAAAGAAAAACAGATTAATGGAACGAATCGAAAGAAAAACTAATAAAATCAGGAACGGTAATCAGTTTAGATAAGGAATCGTACCTTTAGCGTGGAAGAAAACGTCGTGGAAGCGGCGAAGGTGGAGGAGACGAAGAGCATTCGTGAGGTAGAGAGGATTTAGGATTGCAATTTAGGGTTAATTAGAATGAAACGACGTATAACGATGCTTCGGTCATTGAATATGAAAGAGAGGCATGTTGCTTTGATCGGCGATTAGGGTTTTGTGTGTCCTCGAAGTGATCGGCTGAAAGGTTAGAACGGGTTTAAAAGGGTTTTATATGGTAGTAATACGGGCGTTAATTTGAAATGTGTGTTGACCCGTTTACGCTTATTTTGTTTTTTGGGGGGAAAATGGTGAGGTGAAGTGTGGTGCTGACATGTGACACTCAATTTTACTTATTTATTATATAAGATAGACTAGTGTATTACACGGGGTTATAAATAAAATAAATTTGAAACAAAATACAATTTGAAACTAAAAAATGATTAACACAATTCATAATTCATAAATCCTTATTCTAATAAACGATTTCAAAGAATGCCACGTGTCATCATCATATTTTTTCTCACAAAAATATTCTAATTTTCTCTATTTTAAGTAATTTGAATTTTAAAGTTTAAATATGTTAATGTTTTTATTTTTCAAACATTATAAAATTTGAATTCTAATTATTACTTAATTAAGGAAACAAAGAATTTTATTTCTTATTATTTAAATTTTTTATACATTATTATACTTTTATTTTTCTCTTAAACAACCCCATGTAATACATGGATATATAACCTAGTATATTATAATTCATACCAAATCACATAATCAACATGTTCAATCAAAAACCTAAATATATATAAGTTTTTATACACACATATAACTGTTCAGATAAATATAAAGGTTTTAATTGATTTTTTAATTTATAATCTATAACATATAATAAAGCAAAATCATTAAGGGTGTTGGGGGCCATTAACCCCATTACTCATTTACTCACCAAAACTGTCCAATAGAATTTTGTCACCTCAAAACTACTCATTTATCCAGATTTCATTGGAAACACCTACTCATTTACTCACCCACTTTTTAAAAAATAAAAAAATAAATAAATAGAAATGGTGTGAGTGGGAGTGGTGGGGTCCACTAGAGAAAGAGTGGAGAGAGGGTGGCTTCATCCGAGTAAATATACTCGTTCCATACTACTCGGCTATTTAACCCGCCTCTACTCGATGCATTGGGGGCGGTGTAACCCCACTTACCCGGTCCCCTCTCACATACTCGATCATACGCGGGTATCCCGCCCCCAACACCCTAAGGAACGCATGACATTCAACGAGGGCCTCTCACTTTCTTCTAATGCACTGCCTGAAAGATTTTCACACGCGGATCCTATTTTTCAAAAGCGGATCTATTCGACCCGTTTTTTGAGCCGACATATAATAACAAAATTCCTTTCGTTATTTCTCACACTTCAGAAACCCTAGCTACCTTACGAAATTCCTTGCAGTCCTTCAATGGATTCCTTTTGATTTCAGTTCGCTAGACGCAATAGGTATCGTGATTCAATGTGTTGTTTCGTTTCCTAAGTCTTCCGGTGTGAATAATCGTTGATTTCTCAAATCAAATGCGCTGATTGTCATAACTTTCATTTTTATTGTGATTTCCAAACCCAAATCATGATTTAGGTTTGTGATTTCCTGAAATCAACCTCAATTTTAGGCCGTTTTCTATGTTATGACTTAACCAAACCCTAAATCCTTTTTTCATATTTTTCTTAATGGATCCAGCCTTTTCGTTGTTTGATATATAAACCAAGAGTTTAAATTACAGGAAATGGAACCAATGAATAGATCTGATCAAGTATCCGATCATTCATTATTTGTTATATTATCTTATGAATGCACTCTTGATGAACATCATAAGTGATTAATTACAGGAAATGGAACCAATGAATAGATGTGATGAAACCTCTGATGTGATGACATAGTGCATTTAGGGGACATTGGAATTAAAATGTTCAAGTGTATACAGTTTTTCTAGAAAGTAAATAGTAATCGAAGTTTGTTTTATGCATCTTTTGCTTGTACATGGTCCAACAGATTAGCTTCCATTTAAGCTTTGGGTTTTTTTGCTGCTTCTTAATTTGTATAACCTGAACATGAAGTTGGAATTATATTTATTTGTAAGTTATATCCAAGTGAAAGAATTGGTAGTTTGTTTTAATGTACCTTTTGATTCGTATGGCTTCCTTTTAGTTTGTTTCGTCAGGGGTGTTGTAGGTTGAGCAGTTGAAGATGAAGCTGGCATAAAAGTATATTAGTAACTCAATTGAAGTGTTAACAATTTTAAACCAAGGTAACAAGTTGACGTTAACAATTTTCTTTTCTTTCTCAGGTCAGTTCTAGGTTTTTAATTTATAATGGCAGGTAGCCGTTGTGGTTGGACTTGACCCCTATTATTGCAAACTACAGAAAGATACCTCATTATAGTAGCTGTTTAATTCGAATAAAACGGTGAGTTCAGGTAAAAAAAATTGGTGTGTAATGTGTAGGTATGGAACTCTTTGCATTCGTGAGAATCCGGGGTGCATTTTCATTGCTTACCAAGCCCGATGCCACCGGCAATATGACTGATTTGCAAGAATAGCCAGGTAAGCACCTGCATGACAACCACAATCACATAAAGTGATGCAACACACTGCATCAATTTGATATTCAAATGCATGATGTTGTTTCTTCAATTGATAATAATTTCATTTATATCTAATGGTGTTCGAGTGTTCATTACTCGGTACTTTTCGGTTATAATTTTTTTTGGGTTATGCATATATCTAATGGAGAGCCATGGTAAAACTACACAGGTGGCGAAATGGGCGTGTTGGTTCATTGTAAATTTTTGACCTGCTTTACCCATTCAAACCATTTCCAGTTTAACCAAAATTTTAAACTTCTACAAATTGGACATGTTCAAATGTGAGTAGAACCCAAATTGACATGTTTACTCCTGAATGGGTTAATATTGCAAACCTATACTCTAGACCAGTTTCCATATGCAACTTGTTTCGCTTCTTCATATATTGATATTTGGATAGTCCATTATATCATTTTCCTTCGTGAAGATAATTGTTGAAAATGGAAGAGATATGCTTTAACCAACAAAAACCTGCCTTGAATATCAATATAAGAAACAACATCATGCATTTGAATATCAAATTGATGCAGTGTGCTGCAAAATCTTGATATTATCTTTGAGAAGATCATATGAATTGTTGTCCATCTTGCGGAGCATGGACTTATTCACTGTGAGTCTGTGACTTCAAGGAACTTAATATAATGGTATCATACAGGATCATTACAACACCATTTTAATGTTTTTTTAACCTTTTACTCGCTTCTGATATTGTATTTCAACACTAGAAAACCTCTTATAGTGGCACATTAATCATATTTTTTGTTGCAGATAGATGATGATGATGAAAACATTACGATTATTGATTTTCCTAAAATGGCATATGCATCTCATCGAAATGCAGAAATGTATGATTAAATCTTATTATTCTTGACTATATTCTAATTTATTTCCATTTGAAGTAAATTTGTTTTGAATTAAAACATGATTCTTGGTACTTTGATCGTCACATTTAATGCATTATCAAATTGTTTAGCAAAAGATTCTTTAGTAAACTCTAGAGTTACATGACACCATTATACTATTATGGATATGAAATTCTTTGTTACTATTTGGTGGACTGTTGAACTGTATAAAAAGCTAACTAACTTTAGTTAAATCTCTTGTTTTGGCAACCAAACATCATATATTTGAATCCTATTTTTTTGGAATTGATTTAGAACATGATTCTTGGTACTTTGTTTCCTACTTTTTTTAATAACAAACTAATTTCAAAAATCCATATTTGAATACCTTGATTATCTTTTTTTTTTAGAAGGGAAGTCCTACCACAGAGGGTGTTCCTGAAATTATGAAGTGCACCTTGTGAGTATTGAACATGAGACCTCCAGGAGGAATACCTTGATTATCTAATTGATTGATTTATATCATTTTAACATTTGATAGTTTCTTTATATTTTTATAACCCGTGTATTACACGGGTCCATATCCTAGTCGGTAAATATTTCTTTGTATACAATGTTGGATGTTTTGTTTGAAATTTTTCCATCATTGTCTAAGGTAAAAAAATTTAACTCGTCTCTGCTTTTAACTCTTGAAAGTGTAACATATAATTGACCATGAGTGAAATTTGTTTAAAGTGAGTAGAAATAGTGTGACTGTGCACTACTCTTTTACAAGTTATACTAAACCAAAGTGGTTGAGCTTGAGTGTACACTACTCTTTTACAAGTTATATCGAACCAAAGTAGTTGAGTGTGATTGTACACTACTCTTTTACAAATACAAGCCACATTATGACCGTATTGTGCCTCTCGGAATACAATACGACCATATTGTATTGTATAATACTAGTGGTGTCTATATTCCAGCCTTAGTTTCAGTAGACGGTTTTGCAATACGAGACGTATTGGACCCATACGGCCGTATTGGCCTCCAGCACGGGTCAGGTAAAAAGTTACATTAAATTGTAGTAAAAATTAAAACACAATATCAAAAAACTCCTAAGATTATGGCACGGCTTAGAGTAACAATATACGAAGTCAAACCACAATAATAAATATTAAAACACAACCTCTTTAAATATGAACCAGAAACTGTATCCCGCGCTCCATGGCAGGAAACAAACCTTAAACGGTTAAGGCGGTGACATTAACGTGGCTAAGCACAAAAAGAAACATAGTTAAATAAATTTTGCTTTGTGCTCTGTGGCAGGAGGCAAATTTTAAACGATCGAGGCGGTGACATTAACGTGTCTAAGCACAAAAAGAAACGTATGAAATACAGTTAGATAATGGTACCGATGTTTTTCAGTCGGTCTCGATTTCATTCTTCACGGTTGTCAGTCGATATAACCCGCGATACATAAAAAAATACTCTATTTTGAATACGACTCCGTTTTTAACAAAATTTACACAAGGACGTCAACCAAAAAAAATAAACAAACAAACACGAAAGTTATCGAGGAAAAATCAAATTATATATACTAAGGAGGGAAACTCGAAACTTGAAAAACTTAAATGGGTCAAAGTTAAACTTTAGAAGATGAAGGGTGAGTTTACTAAAATTGAGGGGAGAATTTATCCGTTCTAATCGAGAATAATGAAATATTCTGCACCAGGACTTTGTCTTTGAAAGTTTGAGATTTGAGGCGATGGACTCATTTGATTATTTTAGGGTGACTTTTTGTTCCACATAAAGAATATAATGAAATGTGTGTCCGATAAGTTATTATATAATACATAACTCTATTTAAAACCCGGGGGGGGGGGGGGGGGGGTTGTAAAACAGTGTGTACAATTCCTGGTGTGTGTACAAGTTGAAAGGCAACATTTACAAATTTTCATGGCTTTACATTTTTTATGTTGATTATATCACTAAAAGATGGCCCCATTAACGAAAAGTTAGGTTACAACGGGTCAGGTAAAAAAATTACATTAAATTGTAGCAAAAACTAAAACAAGACATCAAAAAACTCATAAAAATTATGGCATGACTTTAACTCTTTAAGTAACAATATAGGAAGTCGGACCATAATCATAAATATTTTAACTGCAAAAAAGGTTAGGGTGTCAAAGAGTCTAACCTTATCATTAGCGGTTCCACGTGATGATGCAAATTGACATAGATGCAACAAAAGAGACGAATCCATTGTATGACATTATGAAATTAGTGTATATTTGCTTCAACATCGTGTAACATTTAACCTTATGAGATGATTGATTGGCAAGTGAAGAAGGAACAGTCAATTGCCATTAGTTAAAGTAAAATGGAATTTTCATTGAGGTCCAGAAACGACGTGGGAACAAGAAGATAAGGAAATTTCCTCAGTTATTTAATTAACAATGAAATTTCGAGGACAAAATTTTCTTTAAAGTGAGTAGAAATAGCGTGACTGTACACTACTCTCTTAACAACGATTTCACTTCTAATTCCTCAAGAACTCATTGATACTCTCTGGAACATCATTAATCTTCTCAATAATTTCAAATTGAAGGCAGATAAGAATATTTGAAGTGTGACATTAAATTCTCGATCATTTAAGAAATCTATTGTGAGTAAGCAATTCATCCTAGAATTTTGATTATTATGAAGTTTTTAGTGTCACACCCCAACCGACGGCGGAAACATCGGGGCGGGACATGTAGACTGTTCAAAAGCTCATGGTTTGCTAAAGTTGTAATAATTAAACAATAAGTTTCATTTCATAACTCAAGTAAGCAATTACATCATTTACAAGAATTAAAGAATACATAAATCCCCATATTAAAATTTAAGACTAGGTCCTCAACCCTAAGTGAAGTAGCTTGAACCACAACTCAAACAACTGTACCTGAAACATGATAAAATGAGAGGGTCAACTATAAATAGTTGGTGAGCATACATAGGGTTTTGACTCTAAATAGCATCAAAGTGTTGTGTGTAAACAAATCCATACAAGTCATGATTAACAAGGCATTTATGGGGAGTCACTATTGTGTAACCAAGTAGTACAATCAAACCTTTGTAACTAGCATGCAAAATTGTGTTGTCGGTAACAATCACCCCAATCTGGGTGGGTTTGTCAGACTCAATAGATCTATCATTGTTAACCGTCGGCTTGATTAGTTAATGATTGTACATGTAATTGCAAATAAGTAGTTAACACACCTAGCACTCAAACATAAAGCTCAAATTGCACACAAATTGTAAAGTGGATTTGTATTGTGTAGTTTATGTAAATCATTGTAAGCTGTGATCATGTTTCACCCCAAAATGTAAAAACAGTGAAAAAGGGGCTATGTAAAACTCACCTGATTCAAGGGTGTAGCTAGAATGTGAAACTAGGTAGCAAAGTGGTCCTTGGAACTCACCACGTTAACATAGTGTGTAATGTATATTGAATTAATTAGTGTGTATAATAGTCTAGGTCTAAGTATAGGATTTAACCGGATGTGTGTACAAAAGGGTTGGAGTTGTAGGTGTTTGTGGTTTGCACTTGAAAATAAGGATGGTGTATAGAATGTAATATTAAATCGAATAGTTTCTAAAATAATTGAATTATGGTTTGGGTTGAATAACTAAATAAATCAAATAATTGTTATTCATTTATTTAGTTACATATAAAAAAATAGTGTGCGGATTTATATTAAATATAAATTAAATAAATAATTTTTTTCACATCATTTATTTACTTATAAAAATGCGTAAAATAATATTTATGTGTAAAAATATACATTTAAATGTTTTAGTATTTTAATAAATTTATTTATTCATTTATCATAAAAACAAGTTTTGTTTATTTCTAAAATAAAGTTATAAACTTTATAAGTTTGGATAAAAAAAAGAAAGGAATATATTTTATGAAGTCACTATTTTATTGGGAAATTTATTACTTTAAATAAATAAATAAAAATTAAACTTTGTTTTTAAAAATAATTAATATACAATTTTTAAACAAAGAAATTTGAAATAAATTGAGTTTATATCGAAAATTGGCGATTCCAGTTATATTCTGTTCTAAATGTTTCAAGGTTTATAAAAATAATTTTTTTATAAATTTTCGAGTAGTAAAAGTGGCTCAAAAAAAATTAAACAGGGCCACCCGGCTTGAACCCGAGTGGTTCCTGTGTTGGGACTGGATGTTTACCGCTGGACCAGCGGTGCTATTCGTGTAATGATCTTGGTCCGGTAGCTATTAACACGGAATGGGGAGAAGACCAGTTTCGGTCAGGCCACGCGCAAAAAGAAAACATCCGGCCGCTGTGGCTTGTGGGTTTCGAACCCACGCCACCTGGTTCGGCGGTGAAGTGGCTTACCGGCCGGACCAGGTGGTTTCGCTGGTATGTAATTAAACGAAAAACATAAATACGAAAAAAATATAATCCCAACCCCAAATCGAATCGTATAAACCCTAGTTTTCCAATTGGGTTTGATACCCTCTGCCATTACGAATTGGCAGAGGGCTTTCGAATGGCATGACGAGACGAATCGAATGACATGATACTTACGTGTTTTGGCTGTGTAACGAGTGTGGACGAGTACGACTTTGGTTCGACTGCTCTTGAGGATCGATCGGGCTCCAGACGTGCAATGAGGTGCGAATGGAGTTTCAGGGAGTTCGTATGTGATTATGAGGATGCGTATGAATGATTTAACTTGATAGTTATTATCTCAATCTCTCAATTTGATTTTTAAAATTGGACCGAGAAAGTCGCGATAGTAGTAGGCCTAATTCGACGAGTTGGAGTTGGATTGGGTCTGGATAATGGTCCAGGTACACTCGCGATCAACTGGTGCTTGATTTCGGGAATTCAAATTGGTTTGAATTTCTTGATTTTGATCAAATTCATCCATGTTTGACTCGAAAAAGTCAACTGAAATCAAGATTCAGATTGGTATGATTTTTGGGTCTGGATATGATCGATTCGTTGTTTATGCGTGAGATGGAACCCACTGGACTCAATTGGACTCGTTTCCGGGCTTGAATTGCACGAATTCGGCCTTGCTTGACTTTTGAAGGTCAAACGGGTCAATTTTTGAGTTCTTGGACTGTTTGACTTTGAGAAGTCCAAATTGAACTATTTTTTTGATTTGTGGTCAACATTGAGTCAAATTCCAAGATAGTTTATATATATATATATATATATTTATAAAAATTTTGATTATTTTTAATCATTTTATAAAAAATGAATTGTGTATTTATATATATAAATGCGGAATATATAAACAAGATCGAAACACAAAATGTCATTATTGAAAAAGAAAAATACAATACTCGGAAAATAGTGAACGTTACAATCTCCCCTTGTTAAGGAAATTTCGTCCCGAAATTTAACTAGTGGAGGTTACTGAACCGAAAAGAGGTGAGGGTTTGGATTCTCAACATGTTATGACAGTTGGTTCAAGGGGTATAACTGGTGGCAAGATTTAGGATTTTGATACTCGAGGTCAGGTATGAATGTTGATGATGAGTTAAGTTTTGCAATGAACTGTTGAATGTTATTTTGAATCCTAAAGGTGAGATGCATTACTTGGAATGGATTTGATGGGAACTTGATAATTAGGTCTTGTTTAAGATGTAGTCTAACATGTTCAAGAATTGTCAATATTTCACAGTCATTGGTCTAGGTCAAAACTTCACGTGACACGAACAACGCTACTTCTGCTAATATGACAGAACACTTATATATAGGAAGTACCATCGGCGTATCCACCATGCCCTTGTCATATCACATCAGTTTCGTTGTTACATATCATGATAAGTTTTAGGTCTCAACACACGACAAAATTCACTATGTTTTCCATACGCTGATTCTTATAATTCCGTGTGCACCCGTAATTACTCGAATTATCACATGGTCCTCATAGATCCTTCCGTTGTGTGTGGGTAAAAAAAGGGGTACAATTCATCTAGTCCATATCTATTGTTTTCACATGTGAGTTGCTAATAAGTAACTATGTCCCTAGATAAGACAGTTTAGGTCGCAACTAAAGATAAATAAGGCAGTATAACATAAAGTTCCATAGTTTACTCGTGTTTGGACAAAAATACGTCAAACACCGAGTTGTTTTAAAGCGTTTCAGCTTCCTCGCGTTTGAACAAGAATACGTCAAACACCGAGTGGCTTCAATGAGTTATGGTTTTCAAGTTTGGTGAACAAAGTGTATGACCATGCTTCATGTATAATGTGCTCAATCATTTGTAACAATTGTAAGTAGACTTAGTTTCGCCGATATTGTAACACACAAGTCTCATATATGATCTAACGGCACGTAGTTAGTAATCAAATAGGTGTAACGTAAACAACTTGGCATCATGTATCTTGTAAAATCAACTAAACTTGTATTGTAAGTAATGCAGCATCATGTGTATTGCAAGCCACAAATTCCACGTATGGTGTTAACAACTTAGTACCACGTATTTGTAAACCAACAATCTTTCATGTGTAATGTTAGAAATGTAATATTGTGTATCTTGTAACCAAATGAGTTACATGTTCGACGTGGACAATCAAGTATTATGTATCAAACAACGATTGTTATGTATTGTGTGATTATTTTAGTATGTGTATATCACAAACGACTACGTTTCATGTATTGCATAATCAATCCACTAGAACGTGTATTGCAAGTAATCAAATTTTACGTATCATGTAATCGGTGTAGTATTGGGTATATTGCAAGTAACTGAGTTTCATGTATAGTGTGATCGTGTTGTGTGTATTGTGAGTGTGCATACGTATATTATTGAATTCCGAGTGTGACGTGTACTAATGAGTTTTGTATGTGGTTAAGTGTTGCGGAGAAGCGTGTTGTTTGGTGTTCGTGAAAAAGGTGGTAGTTAGTGTCTGTGTGGTATGGATCGTTTCTTGAAGCGGCAAGTGAAAGGTAACGAGGAGGTTCTGAAAACACTAAGGGAAATGTGTTTACCAATAATTGATCTTTGTTTGAAAATAGGAAATTGTAAATCGTTCTTGGTCGTAGATATATAAAGTAATGAAAACTTTTGAGTTAAATAATCTAATAAATAGATAACTTATAGGAAAATCTTTTAATTTAAAATTTTAATTATTAATAAGAGAATATTTTTAAGTGGAACCATTGGCTAAACAAGTAATCGCATATTATCTAGCCAAGTTTAGAAATATTTACTTTAATACAGAAAAATCATAATTATTTATCAATTTGAAATAATATTTTTATAAAATTGATTGTACTAACTTTCCTTATCGGATGAAAAGTTTTGTGGAAAATTTATATTTTTGATACTATCTAAAAGTTTGGTAAACGTTTTGTTTAAACAAAACGAGGTTTTGCTTGAGTCACATAATAGTATGATTTGTTTATGAAGGAGATTATTGGTAGTGTACTAAATCGTATTTGAATGAAGATGGTGATTTATTTTTTCCTGATAGAAAAATTCATATTCCATGGGTCAAATCAACAATTAAAACCTTAGAGTTGAAACATATGAAATCGATTAAAGGCTGAAATGTTAAACATTATTCAAAACA
Source organism: Smallanthus sonchifolius (assembly GCA_023525975.1). Classification (NCBI taxonomy): domain Eukaryota; kingdom Viridiplantae; phylum Streptophyta; class Magnoliopsida; order Asterales; family Asteraceae; genus Smallanthus; species Smallanthus sonchifolius. The sequence goes on from CM042042.1 coordinate 4,320,762, forward strand.
TAGGAAAATGGTCCTTAAATCGAAAATTTAAAGATAATTAATAGAAATCTTCGATTAACGTCTCCGGTAGTTTTCCACTAGGAAGAAGATAATCGCCAAGATGAGTACCGCTATGGTCATTCGGGTAGCCGACCTAGATTCAGCTCTAGCTGTCTCCGTGCGATGTTCCAGTATTTCTTTTTCGAGGATGGAGATTAACTCCTTTTGGTATCCCAATTGGTTTGTTAGGCTATCCATTATTTGTCTTTGCAAGTCGTGCATTATCCCTTGCTCTATCATTTGCCGCTCAAATTCTGAAGTTCTTACATAATGATGGAGGTCATTGGTTGGAATTCCCATAACACCAGGGGGTGCCATGGTATGCCTTACCCAAGGGTTAGGAAGGTACGGGTCGGGTATTAGGTACGGATCTCTTAGTGGAGGTGGTAACTGATTGTGGGGATGAGGTGTCTGATACTGGTTTCTGGGTGCGGGTGATCCAGGTGTTCGAAGTCTCGGGCCGGTGTTCCTAATCCAGTTCACCCTTACATCAAACCTTGGCCTAGCAGTTAGGGGTGTTGGTGACCGATATACTGGTGTCTCAGTGTCTTCTTCTCAATCAGATTCTGTTCCGGGATGGTATACCGGGGAGGGAGGAGGGTAGGAGTCCATGTCTAGCAGGAAACAATAAAAAGGTTGTAAGTGATAATGAAATATTGCGGGTTAGACATAGGAGTGCTTATAGGTTTTAGAGTTTGATTAGTCATAACACCGAACCTTCACGATAGTATTTTAGAAATACACTTGACCTATAAGTAATGTATCCCTGATGATAATTCCCAGGAAAGAGGGGTGGGTCAATAAGACACTCTTAAGTACCCTATCTTTCCTTAGCCAGAATTCCTCATGGGTCTACACACTCTTCCAGCCATCATGTATTAATAATACCATTGTTGGGCTCATGGTCATGATGAGGATTGTTGTGGACTGGGCTTTGAGGCCCAAAAGTGAGGTTTATTTATTGTAGTGGGCTTATTCTTCTTGGAGGGTGAATGGGCTTCTTGTTTATTATTAATGGACATTAGGCCCAATTAGGTCCGATAGTTTAAGTCTTTGTTCACAAGAGGTGGTGATATTTTGTGTATGAGATTAAGGGTGCATGAAGAACTAAGTAGGTATGAGTGTGTGTGGAAAACTTAAGATAGCACTTTAAATAAATCAAATAGGTAGAAATGAATGGGAGGCAAAAGTTGGCAGGTAATGTGACACATAGACTATTAAGTAATGTATCATATGATGTAATTATTTAGCATAACATATAAAAATATTCACCTAAGAAATAATCATATAGCATGTAATAGCATGGCATAGTATGGGTGTCCTACGGTTATAGTCTAGGTCAAGAGTGTCTAATAACCTAATTCCCTATAACCAAGGCTCTGATACCAATCTGTCACACCCCAACCGACGGCGGAAACGTCGGGGCGGGACATGTAGACTGTTCAAAAGCTCATGGTTTGCTAAAGTTGTAATAATTAAACAATAAGTTTCATTTCATAACTCAAGTAAGCAATTACATCATTTACAAGAATTAAAGAATACATAAATCCCCATATTAAAATTTAAGACTAGGTCCTCAACCCTAAGTGAAGTAGCTTGAACCACAACTCAAACAACTGTACCTGAAACATGATAAAATGAGAGGGTCAACTATAAATAGTTGGTGAGCATACATAGGGTTTTGACTCTAAATAGCATCAAAGTGTTGTGTGTAAACAAATCCATACAAGTCATGATTAACAAGGCATTTATGGGGAGTCACTATTGTGTAACCAAGTAGTACAATCAAACCTTTGTAACTAGCATGCAAAATTGTGTTGTCGGTAACAATCACCCCAATCTGGGTGGGTTTGTCAGACTCAATAGATCTATCATTGTTAACCGTCGGCTTGATTAGTTAATGATTGTACATGTAATTGCAAATAAGTAGTTAACACACCTAGCACTCAAACATAAAGCTCAAATTGCACACAAATTGTAAAGTGGATTTGTATTGTGTAGTTTATGTAAATCATTGTAAGCTGTGATCATGTTTCACCCCAAAATGTAAAAACAGTGAAAAAGGGGCTATGTAAAACTCACCTGATTCAAGGGTGTAGCTAGAATGTGAAACTAGGTAGCAAAGTGGTCCTTGGAACTCACCACGTTAACCTAGTGTGTAATGTATATTGAATTAATTAGTGTGTATAATAGTCTAGGTCTAAGTATAGGATTTAACCGAATGTGTGTACAAAAGGGTTGGAGTTGTAGGTGTTTGTGGTTTGCACTTGAAAATAAGGATGGTGTATAGAATGTAATATTAAATCGAATAGTTTCTAAAATAATTGAATTATGGTTTGGGTTGAATAACTAAATAAATCAAATAATTGTTATTCATTTATTTAGTTACATATAAAAAAATAGTGTGCGGATTTATATTAAATATAAATTAAATAAATAATTTTTTTCACATCATTTATTTACTTATAAAAATGCGTAAAATAATATTTATGTGTAAAAATATACATTTAAATGTTTTAGTATTTTAATAAATTTATTTATTCATTTATCATAAAAACAAGTTTTGTTTATTTCTAAAATAAAGTTATAAACTTTATAAGTTTGGATAAAAAAAAGAAAGGAATATATTTTATGAAGTCACTATTTTATTGGGAAATTTATTTACTTTAAATAAATAAATAAAAATTAAACTTTGTTTTTAAAAATAATTAATATACAATTTTTAAACAAAGAAATTTGAAATAAATTGAGTTTATATCGAAAATTGGCGATTCCAGTTATATTCTGTTCTAAATGTTTCAAGGTTTATAAAAATAATTTTTTTATAAATTTTCGAGTTGTAAAAGTGGCTCAAAAAAATTAAACAGGGCCACCCGGCTCGAACCCGGGTGGTTCCTGTGTTGGGACTGGATGTTTATCGCTGGACCAGCGGTGCTATTCGTGTAATGATCTTGGTCCTGTAGCTATTAACACGGAATGGGGAGAAGACCAGTTTCGGTCAGGCCACGCGCAAAAAGAAAACATCTGGCCGCTGTGGCTTGTGGGTTTCGAACCCACGCCACCTGGTTCGGCGGTGAAGTGGCTTACCGGCCGGACCAGGTGGTTTCGCTGGTATGTAATGAAACGAAAAACATAAATACGAAAAAAATATAATCCCAACCCCAAATCGAATCGTATAAACCCTAGTTTTCCAATTGGGTTTGATACCCTCTGCCATTACGAATTGGCAGAGGGCTTTCGAATGGCATGACGAGACGAATCGAATGACATGATACTTACGTGTTTTGGTTGTGTAACGAGTGTGGACGAGTACGACTTTGGTTCGACTGCTCTTGAGGATCGATCGGGCTCTAGACGTGCAATGAGGTGCGAATGGAGTTTCAGGGAGTTCGCATGTGATTATGAGGATGCGTATGAATGATTTAACTTGATAGTTATTATCTCAATCTCTCAATTTGATTTTTAAAATTGGACCGAGAAAGTCGCGATAGTAGTAGGCATAATTCGACGAGTTAGAGTTGGATTGGGTCTGGATAATGGTCCAGGTACACTCGCGATCGACTGGTGCTTGATTTCGGGAATTCAAATTGGTTTGAATTTCTTGATTTTGATCAAATTCATCCATGTTTGACTCGAAAAAGTCAACTGAAATCAAGATTCGGATTTGTATGATTTTTGGGTCTGGATATGATCGATTCGTTGTTTATGCGTGAGATGGAACCCACTGGACTCAATTGGACTCGTTTCCGGGCTTGAATTGCACGAATTCGGCCCTGCTTGACTTTTGAAGGTCAAACGGGTCAATTTTTGAGTTCTTGGGCTGTTTGACTTTGAGAAGTCCAAATTGAACTATTTTTTTGATTTGTGGTCAACATTGAGTCAAATTCCAAGATAGTTTATATATATATATATATATTTATAAAAATTTTGATTATTTTTAATCATTTTATAAAAAATGAATTGTGTAAATATATATATAAATGCGGAATATATAAACAAGATCGAAATGCAAAATGTCATTATTGAAAAAGAAAAATACAATACTCGGAAAATAGTGAACGTTATATTTAGCATTATAAGTTATGATGAAGATGTAATACCTACATTATAGGTATTTCATGGAAGATTAGATACATTTGTTTGAGTATAACAAGAAGCTTAGAAGTGACATTGAACATCAACAAAGCATTATTAACAACTATGAAAACTCATTAAGTTTATGTGGGGATAATATTATTCTAAAGAGATTTCTAAGAATAAAAATACGCGGGTTTTGAGTTCAATAGATTCATTCAATCATTTAGAAAAGTTCCTTTCAAAATTTAGAAGCTAATATATTCACTATCTATTTCTTCTAAAATCAATTGGGTTAACTAAGCATAAATATTAGTTTTTCCAAAATGATGAATGAGAGAATGGAAATTGGAAAGTATAATGTTTTGGGAGCAGAATAATTTAAGATCAAAGTAAAGGAGGATTAACTAAGTCTAGAATCTTTTTAGGAGACTGGTTATCTAAATTATTACACAAGAAAAGAATTTTTGTTACACAAAAAGTTCTGACTTTTTGTTTGGAGGACAAGAAGTAAAGTGATAAAAAAGAAAAGATTCATGATTTTTTTTCTCATGTTTTTATTGATATTCTCATCATTACTATTATATTATTATTTAAACTCCATGGTGTGTGATGATTTTATTATCATTACTATTATATTATTATTATTTAAACTCAATGATGTGAATAGTAATAACAATGATTTACAAAAAAGTTTGACTTTTTGTTTGGAGGACAAGAAGTAAAATGATAGGAAAAAAAAATTCACAATTTTTTTTCTCATTTTATTATCGATATTATTATCATTACTATTATACTATTATTTAAATCCCATAGGAAGAATAGTAATAACAATGATTTACATCTCCTCCTGCTTTGAGTACAAGTGCACTGATGCGTGTTTATTTCCCTTATACACATTTGGTTTTCTTCCACCGTTTTTCATTACAATTAATAACAGCAGTGGTCAGCATGAAGAGTTCCGGTCACGTGTCGTTCTCCTATGTTCCCTAGTCATTTTTAACGAGAGAAGTGAGAGATTGAAAAATATTTATGTTTTCGAGATTTTTAATGAAATAAAGTAGAAGAAAGATTTTTAATAATCTTCCCTCCTAACTATCATTCAAAAATGGACGGTTTAGAGAGAAATAAATGAAATATAAATATAAGGTTTTATCATTTACTATTTTACTCTTCCACTTAATTTATATATATATATCTAAACATAAGTGTATAATATAAATTGCAACTTTCTTTTCCATTACTTTCAACTCGGGAACACATAAATTTTCTTTTACTTTCAATTGAACTTGGAAACATGAAAATAAAGGGTGATTCTAACCACACACGGAATATTGCTAATTAGACCCGTCGTCGCGCTATACGCCCTCATATAGATCAATACGAGGGCGTATAGGGTTCACTCTCTGACATAAGAATGACACGTTTCATTCTCTGTCTGAAGTATATGTCCCATACGATTCGTATTGCCCTATACGCAGCGTATGTGGCAGGGCACAATAATTTTCTTCAAAAGTTGGAAGATTTGGTGTTAAAGAATCCTATACGTGGCGTATTGACCTAAACGCCACGTATAGGTGTTTTTTATTTAATTATAATTTTTTTTTAATTTATATTTTGTTTATTTTTATTTTAATTTATATAATTTTGTTAATATAAATTTGTTAACCAAACAAAATATTAAACATTACAAACCAAACAAAATATTAAACATTACAACCAAACAAATAAACTAAAATTATATACATTACATAAAAAAATTAAATATATACATCAAAATGTTTTACATACATAACAACGAAAGAAACAAAATACAAATAAAAGAACTAAACCTAATCGGCTCCGCCTAACCGTAGCATATAGGATATTAAAAAAAATTAATTATAATTATATTTAATTAAAATTAATCACATGTATTTTCTTGCTACCGGCACGTCTAACCGTGGCAGTAGACGCACGTTCGCCGTGACGGTCACACACAAGCCACACCTTGATAAACGGTTCCGTCGGATCGTCGCCTTTTCTCCTCGATCGTCGGGTGACAAGGACGTAACCATTCTCACGTCCTCTCCGCATAGCCCAATCCACCAACTGTTCACGAGACTGAAAATTCTGGTCAGTTTTATACGACACATTTTGACGGTTTTGTTCTTCCTCTTTGGAGGCCTCGGTTTGTTGTGTCGGGTAAGAGACTTCCCCACACACGAAGTTGTTAGTTTGTTGTGTCGGGGAGGAGACTTCACCAGTCGTTCGTGGGTTGTGTAAGGTAAGACGGTTCACTGTATACGAACTCGGGATTGCTCAGTGGCTCGTTCAAATCTGGAAACCTTACCCGATGATTAGAATAAACGTCGGACGAGACCTCCTCCCAGTTCACCTCTTGAACGCCAGAACTTTGCGGGTTGTTTTCTAGCGACTCGTTAGAATATACCTGAAAACCGTAGTTACCATCCCACCACCAAGACATGTTTATAATTTTTGAGAGATTGTTTGAAATTTTTTTGAACGATACGTTCGAATGAGAATTTTGCATGGTTAAATACACAAAATTTGAGCCATATACGCATCATATAGGGCAATACGGTGCGTATAGCGTACGAGGTACTTTCTGCAACTAGTCAACATCACATCGCTATACGCCACGTATAGATCTATACGATGGCGTATAGCGATGTGATGATTGACTAGTTGTAGAAAGTACCTCGTACGCTATATTCATCGTATTGAACTATACGATGTGTATAGTGTTGGAATGACCAGGTTGTACGAGAATGCCGGGCATGAGAAATTATGAAGGGCTATACGCATCGTATTGCCCTATACGATGCGTATATGGCCAAGTCCACATAGCAATTCCCGTGTGCCATTAGTAGTCCCCAAATTAAATTATATTTTTCCCTTCCCCTCCCTTTATTTTTTCTCCTTAATTCCATTTTTCTTCTTTTCTTTCGTTTATAAAACTCAAAAACGTAGTTTGAGTGGTCCAAGACTTTGTATTCAAGTGAGTAAGCAGGGGTACAAGATGGAGCAACAGTTTTTATTTATTTATATGTATCGAAGCTGAATATTAACTCGCCCCGATTTTATAATTGTCTTTTTTGTTTGTGTGATTTGTGCCTTTGTTGACCTGCATCTATTTAAGAAAGAATTGATCATACATAACTTCCTGCTTTATTAATGAAGAAAAGCACTTTTTTATACAAGGATATGGGACCTTAACATCTTGCAAGCATTATTAGTATCAGAAATAGAATAAGCATGCCAAAGATGTCAACAAAATGCATAACGAACATATTTTTCCCAATCGAGCAATATTGACAAATACGGAAGTGCGATCAACACCCGAAGCAACAATTCGGCCGCGCAAGACAATCTGTACATGACGACACTGTTAATCGAGAACCCGACGAGAAGAGGGTGAGTTTTAAAAGGGAAACCTGGTTAGCCATGCGACTTGATTTCTGCAAAAATAAGAAGAACAATGATGATAAAGCTTAGGGTAGAGTGAGGCATGACGACACCTTCTTCCACAAATGCTACATACTCAATCCTAGAGGTGGCGGAGACTACCACGTATTGCTCTAAGGATGTGGCCGACGCATTGGAGCAAAATCAAATAGACGTTACTGAAGAATGTGCGAAGTTTGGTTTTCGCGGGGTGTTGATCGGTGATGACGGGAATAGACGCGCAAAGGCAGTAGCCCAATAACAATCGGCCCATCACACATACAGTCCGCAATGAAGTCCAATAAGCCCAGCCCCGGCTAAGAACATACCTCCAGCTAGTTCGCAAGGAGGAACCAATAGCGTAATAAGGAGTACAATCCAAATAAAGGATAAATAAGGAAGGAACATAACGCACAGACAAGGAACGGTGTTCACACCCTTTTTGCCTCGGCAGGGAAAAGGGAGAAGGTCAATGTTTAAGACAAAAGGCCAGCATTAATGACTTGCCTCTTTTAGGAGAATCTTGGGGACAGAAGGCAGGGATTGTAAGACGAGGTGCCTGCCAAAGACACAAAGAGGGTCACAAGCTCACCAAAGGCGGAATATAACTACAGAGTCGGACTCCAAGGTAAATCATCCTATCTCTTAGCTCGTTCCTCTTAATATACCTTTCACCCGAGAAACCCCTTACTGATTCTCACGCCGGAGGTGGATCGCAGGAGACCCTCTCCTGCGGTGAGTCTAACGGTTTTGTTTATCTTAGCAGGTTAGCTTGGGATACCGCTGTAGTTGTAGCAACAAGTGGCGCCCACCGTGGGGAACGACTTCATTTCAGAAAGTAACGAAGTTGTGTTCCATACAATAAGAAAACCTTTTCTGAAAATTTACTCCTCTCTTTGTTGCGCTCAATTGGCATGGCTGAAGGAGCCACTCCCCCAAGCAGCCAAAATAGAACTCCCGGTGGCCCAGTCGAGATCTCGGGTATGATTGAGCTAACTCCTGGAGGGGTAAGGGAAAACTTCCCACGCCTCCAGTAACTCATGAACGAGTATGCTCAAGAAGCGCGACTGCAGGGAGTCCGAACTCGTCTAGACTACGAAGAAGAACCAAGCGTCACTTTAACTCCGACCCCTACCGAGGGAGAAAATGTAATAGCTACCACAGGGGCGAGAGAAATACCCATAAGTCTCCCAGCAATGTCACTCATGAACATGACGGCCAACCCAGCCCAGGTCCGGAAAACATGTATAACCCTTTCTTGCATGCCCTATCATGGGTCGATCCTAGACAGCTCACGGGGGGATTGTCTCTCCCCGGAGGAATGGGTTTCCAGCAGCATCTCTGGCAATACACAAACCCAGCGCCTGAGCTTATGCCCCAGGCTTCACCCCCTTTCCACCCAGGGAGGGAGAGACGGTCAGAACGCCCACATTTTTCAGCCCCCAGGGTATTACCCTTACTACACAACTGCCCCCATGACGACACAACCAGTGGTCACCTACACCCAGCCCGCTCCTCATATATGGGCCGGAGATGACCTCTTCAGGCCTTATATCCCAAGTGCTCACACTAAGTTCACCCCGCGCATCGCGAACTTCAAATTTCCCCCAAAGACCAAGATGTCGTCCAATGTTAAAACATATGATGGTCTCGGGGACCCAGACGACCATTTTGAACTCTTTTCAGGAGCAGCGAAGGTGGAACAATGGTCCATGCCAGTCTGGTGCCATATGTTTGTGCAAACCTTATCAGGACTCGCTCGCTTATGGTTTAATAGCCTACCGAGTGAAAGTATAAATAATTTCGAAGACTTAAGCAGGAATTTCCTGACCAACTTCATGCAACAAAAAAGATACACGAAAGACCCGGTGGTTCTCCACAATATAAAGCAACGAGAGGATGAGGACTTGAGATCTTTCATGGAGAGGTACAAGCTGGAAGGTTTAAGCATAAGCGGGGCTACAGAACAAATGAGAATTTCAGGGTTCATACATGGGGTCAGAGCAAGACAGCTGATAGAAGAGCTCAACCGAAACATCCCAAAGACTATGGAAGAAACCCTGGAAAAGGCAGAAGCTTTCTTGAGAGGAAAGGAAGCAACACAGGCGTTAGAGGGCAGCCGAAAAACAAAGAACCCTACATGGAAGAACCCTCCACCAACAAGCAGAAACCAACACCGCTTCCAACCTTTCGTGGAAAGGCGATCGACGAGCCATTTCCACGAACATCGGCGGCCGTACGAAAGAACTGAGTACCCTTATGGCCGGTCCAAACCCCGGGAGGAAGATAGGGGAAAGAGCTCACAGTTCAAAGCACTAACCAAGACCCCAAAGGAGATCCTCGCAATAGAGGAAGCAAAATTTAACTTTCGACCACCGAAGATGGTTAATAGGACACCTGGTGCAAAAACAGCCCATCGGTACTGCGAGTTACACGGTGACATAGGCCACCACACGAACGACTGTTTTCAGTTGAAAAAACGAATAGAGGCGACCGTATAGTCAGGAGAACTAGCTCACTTAATAAAAGATATCAAGAACAAGAAGCCAGAAGATAGGCAAGAGAAAGAAAAGGAAAAAAAGAAAGAAATACTAATGGTGACTAGGCAGGGGCGAACCAGATCACAAAGCAACGGTCGGGGTCTATCCAACGAAGAAATCATCTTCCCTCCAATAGGCCCGGGTAAATCAGCATGGTCACCCATGATAATACAAGCCAACATTGGAGAGCAAGAAGTAAGGCGAGTTTATCTTGATGCAGGAAGTGCATCAGAAATCATGTACGAGCACTGTTTCCTCCAACTAGAGGAAGAAACAAGGAAGAAGCTCACAGCCTCTACCATCACTTTGGTCGGGTTCTCAGGAGAGAAAGTATGTCGGGTCAGTGAGATAAAACTAAAGGTCTCTTTGGGCAAAGGAAGATTTAGGCGAACTGAGGAATTGCTATTTGTGGTGATCCGGTCACCATCACGGTACAACGTCATCATCAGACAACCGAGGATAAGCGCGTTTGAAGCTGTGGTTTCTACAGCCCATGTTGTAATGAAGTTTCCTACAAAGATAGGGACATGCACCATCTATCCCTCTCCAGAAGCCCTAATGATAGGACTAACAGAAGAGGAGATCGCCGAAGGGAAAGTAAGCATCAACACTGATTACCCGGAACAGAAGGTCAATATCGGGCCCGGCCTGTCAGACCAGGAGAAAAGGAAGTTGATAGACATCTTACGAAAAAGCAAAGACGTGTTTATGGTCGCGTTGGACATGACAGGTGTCCCCACAGAGACCGCAGAGCATACCCTCCAGATCAGTTCAACCCAAACGCCGGTTATTCAGAAGAAACGAAGCTGGGCCCAGACAGAAGCAGAGCAGTCGTAGAGGGAGGTAAACAAACTAGTGTCATCAGGTATCCTTCGAGAAGTCAAATACCCCACATGAGTTGCAAACCTGGTAATGGTGAGAAAATCAGACGAAAGCCGAAGGATGTGTGTCGATTTCAAAGACCTTAACAAAGCATGCCCCAAGGACTGCTACCCTCTCCTCGAAATCGACCTAAAGGTGGATGCCTTAACAGGTTTTAACCTAAAGTGCTTCCTAGACGCATATAAAGGCTATCACCGGATAAAGATGAGCAAAGCAGATGAAAGAAAAACAGCCTTTCACACCACTAGAGGTATCTTCTGTTACAAAAAAATGACCGAATTTCCTAGACGCATATAAAGGCTATCACCATATAAAGATGAGCAAAGCAAATGAAGGAAAAACAGCCTTTCACACCACTAGAGGTATCTTCTGTTACAAAAAAAATGTCATTTGGTCTAAAAAATGCAGAGGCTACTTACCAGAGGTTGATAGACAAAGCTTTCGAAGACCAGCTGGGCAAAAACATGGAGGCATACGTAGACGACTTGGTCATAAAAATCCAAGAAGAAGACACCATGATCAGGGACGTAGAACAAACATTCAGCAACTTGCGAAAGATCAACATGAAGCTGAACCATGGGGAATGTTCGTTCGGATTTGAGGAAGGCAGTTTCCTAGGTCACATGGTCAATAAACAGGAAATTCGAGCAAACCCCGACAAGGTCAAAGCCATACGGGATATGAAATCCCCAAGAAGCAGAAAAGAAGTGCAGAGTCTAAACGGTAAGTTAGCTGCTCTACATCGATTCCTATCAAAGTCTGCTGAACATTCCTTACCATGCTAATTTCTTTGTTGTGAAGGACAAGCTTACCCTCCTCACGGGTCCAAGTAAAGATGGGCTCTACTCTTTTTGTCCTCCTCGGGCTCAACCGGTTCCAAAGATATCTTTTTCTACCGCTCGTGCTTCCTCATCTAACTGGCATCAAAGGCTTGGCCATCCACATTTCTAGCTTTTGCAATCTATGTTATCAAGATATTGTCTCCCAAATAATAATAAACGATCAAGTTCCTTTTGTAACTCTTGTGCTATTGGGAAGTCCTCAAAACTTCACTTATTATCATCTACATTTGAAAGTTCTAAAATTTTAGATTTGGTCTTTTGTGTTGTATGAGGCCCGGCTCCTGTTACCTCTTTTGAAGGACATAATTACTTCCTACTTTGTGTTGACCACTTCACCAAGTTTGTGGTTTTTTTCCCCTTGAAACGTAAATCCGATGTCTATGATACCTTTAAACACTTCGTAGTTATGGTTGAGCGACAGTTTCACACCAAGTTAAAATCTGTCTAAACTGATTGGGGAGGAGAATTTAAAAACCCATCTCCCTTCTTTGCCACTCTTGGCATCATTCATCGGCTATCATGCCCACATACGAGTGAACAAAACGGCACTGATGATATGTACAAGTCTACATGCAGGAGGTACAACCCTTCTATGCATGCATGGACTTGGGTCATTAAAGGGTTTAGGCCTTTAACTGGTCTTTTAATTAATTATAGTTAAGTGTGAGTTATTTTTCATAGTAGTGGTTTAGTAGGTGTTTATTACTAAAGTAGCGGGTTTAGTGGTTATGTTTACATATAGCCATTTGATGTTATGTTTTTAGGATTATGAATGAAATTATGAATTTTGACTAAAACACTCTCTAAATTTCTATCTAGCTTCTTACTATTTTCTTTTGGCCAACTATTAACCGTTGGAATCACATCAGGGATCAGGGGTATCAGAGCCGCCGTGACCCCCCTTCGTGACCCATGGATGCTCAAACACTATCCGAAACCAAGTTCCGTATAGGGGTTGTATAAGCCTATATGGGGCGTATAGGCTTCTGCATATAGGGCTACACTCGTCATATACAAATCAAAATTTGCTCAAGTTTGAAAAAAAATAGGTGGCGTATAGATTATATGGGTCGTATAGGCTTTTGTGTATATGGCGCCATATACAAATCAAATTTAGCTAAAGTTTGAAAAAAATAGGTGGCGTGTAGACCTATATGGGTCGTATAGGGTCAGCCGCCAGACCAGAACTGACAACTGCATGTCTGTGTTTTAAGGTTAGGGGCTATACGCCCCGTATTGACCTTTACGAGGCGTATAGCCTTTGGCGGCATGTCCAAATAGCAAATTTAGTAGGCCCCTAAATTAATTGTGTTTACCTTTTGGGTTTTTTGAGTGTCTTATTAACCATCTTGCACATAATAAACTTTATTATATTTATAGAAGTGCATGAAACACAAAAGCAATCCTTTCTGCTGTTTATGGCCAAAAATAGACAAGGATCAAATTTGTCATAAAGTACTGTTATATTACCATTAATATCTTTTAACAAAAAATGTTTCAAAGGACAAAAACTATGTAAATAGAGATATAAAGTTATAGGACAAAATAAGAAGAATATATGCTAAGAATGAAATATTAAACATATAAATAGAACATAGTTGCCAAAGATCTTAGTACTAAGATATACCTGAAATCCATCTTTTCCTAGCAACCAATCATGCATAATTGGTAGGCGGGCCTGGAAGTTGCAGCAGCTCTGTTACATAGGCCAAGTCACAATAAAGACTGATAACGGCTGTCCTGTATTTCCATTCCAAACTCACCCCAAGACAATCACTAGACTACATAGTTGTCAATGGCGCTAGGGACACTCAAGGCGCATAGGCCTCGGGGCCTAGGCGCCAGACGCAAAAAAAGCGAGGGTCTGAGAAAAAAAAGTGCACTTAAATAAAAGGAATCTATACTTCAAAATAATACTATTATTCAAATAAAATAAAGAAAAGCTATTATATAACATTTAATATCATCTTAATTAGTACCAAAAGTTCTAAAACAGTCAAGATTCAAACGTAATTCCAAAACTTGAATAACAAAATGTTCAAAGTAAAGTATCAAATTCTTCTTCAGCTTCACAAGGCGTTCGCCTTAAAATCAAAGCGCATTTATCGCGCATCGCCTTAAAATTGCGCCTCGCTTTTGATAACTATGCTAGACTACCTTGTAGAAATAGATGATATAATTCATGGTTAGCTTCAGTAGAATGTAAATGATTTTGTAAAGGTTGCTGACAGTCACGTGCACATGAGACAATGCCAATGGTGTCAATATCTGAATCCTTGGCACCTGAAAACCAAGAGAAGAAGAGTATAAAGTATATATAGAACAAAAACAGATGATATAATTAATGGCTATAGTCACAAAGGAACACATAAGAATGATATAATATAACTGTAAAAAGATACAAGACATTCTGAAATTCAGCATAAAGGTGAACGGTTCAAATTAAATTCTGCTATAAGTAATCCTGTAAAACTATTTTACTACCTTTAGGGTTCAGGAGAGGAATAGGATGCACAATTATGGAGAAATGGTAAAAGTTCTAACTTCCAACCACACTATTTTGTATGGAAACAAGTGTCATTTCACTTATAACAAAGAGTATAGCAACTAATCATTTAAAGAAACAACTACTCTGTTGACTATTTAACATTTGCATTTCGACAGAAAAACACCATATGTGCACCTTGTTAATCATTTGCAATGGTGCTCAGTGATCAATCAAAGATTCTGCACGAGGATAATCTCACCCATACGGACTGTTGTTATGCCCTTGATAGTGGTTGTGGTGACAATTTTCAAATTCTTAGCACCATGTGCTAAGAATAAAGAAGAAAGGTTATATAAAGAAGAAACAACAAAAATAATAAAAGGAAAGAATGTAATGAACGAGCTTAGTAACTTTTGTGGCAGAATAGCATATAGATAAAAGGAGAACAAATATCAAGTTGCATATATGAAAACCAATGAGGCGATAAGCAAAATCCTTAATTCCAAATTGATAGTTTGAGAGAATTGTCCAAACATCAAATATAGAACTCAGACATCATATACAGGCACAAGTGAAGACGCAAGACAATATATAAAATCTTATGTAACGTCATATTCTAAATGTGTAACATTGAAGCATGAAATACCATATATTCGTCTAAATAACCTCAAAAGTCAAAACAGCTAAAACTATGGTGGGAAGTAATTGAAGATTCACTAGTCAGTAAGTACCAACATCTTAGGTTATCTGTCCCCAAGAATATAAAAAGGCAAACATAAGTACAAAACACCAAAAGACCCAAATCGGGGCCCTCGTAGAACATGTCTAAGGCATATACACACATCATGAGAGAAGATTTATCAAAACTTCCCGTGTTGACATCCAAATAAGCACACAAGAAGTAAATCATTGATGGGAAGTTATTGTTAAGCACACTACCAAGGACTTGTATAGTTTATATGCACAACTACATCACTCAAATTCCTCATCTTTGGCATGTTTATTCTATTTTTGATTCTTCATCCTTCCATGTTACAATAAGCCATAACCATCATCCAAATAACCAACAAGTCAAGCCATAAGTCAATCCACAAAATCAAATGTAACCTTATATGCCCTATAAAGAAAAAAAGGTAGGTACGTCGAAACAACTGAAACCATGGTGGGAAGTAATTACCCTAGTCACAAAAACGAAAACAAAACATGATCCACATAACCCAAAAAGCAAGAACCATCATCCAAATAACCAACAAATCAATCCACAAACTCAAATGTAACCTTATATGCCCTAGGTAGGTCGAAACAACTGAAACCATGGTGGGAAGTAATTACCCTAGTCACAAAACATGATCCACATAACCCAAAAGTGAAGCAAAGCAATAAGGGGCTCTACAAAATCACATGATACAAGGTTCACACCCAAAATCCATATGATATAGGAGGCAATTTGAATCTACTTTCATTGGAACAACACAGACTATAATCCGGTTTAGTGAGAAAATTATTGAACCCGGAAATCAAAATGAAGGTGATAGCACTAGCAAATTATACATAGTATCCCAATTTGCCTCAAGTTAAACCTAAGTGGTATCACAGGAATTAAAAATAGAATAAGCATGCCAAAGATGCAACCAAAATGGACAAGAAACCTAATTTCCCCAATCGAGCAATAATGGCATAAATTGAATTGCGATCAAGACCTGCAACAGAAATGACAATTTCAGCTGCGCAACACAATCCGAACATGACGACACTGTTAATCGAAAACCTGACGAGGCGAGGGTGAGTTTCAAAAGGCCAGCCCGGTTGGCTCTGAGACTTGATTTGTGCAAAGGCAAGGAGAACAGTGATGATAAATCCTGGTGGCATGGCGACACGTTCTTCCACAACTGCCACTCGCGGGTGATAACGAGCCCAGAGGCGGCGGAGAGGCGCCACTAGATTTGCAGTTGCTGCCGGAGTAAGAACGTGGCAGACGTATTGGTACAAAAACATAGAGCTGTCGGTTAATAGCTTGAGAAATTTGGCCTTTGAGATTGAGGGTTGTGGGACTGGGTGGGCAACAGGAATATTGTGGGACCGAAACATCACTTTACCTCCTTTCTAATTCGCTAATAATTGTTTGGTGGGAACTTGAGGTATATATATGTTGAATTTTGAGTGATACTTGAGGAGAGGATTCGAAGGAAACAGGAGGATTTTGGTAAACTCATTTGCCATTTTGCCGTCAAAGGTGTTAATGTCCTTGGAATCTCCCCCAATATCAAACATCCTTGGAATCTCCCCCAATATTTTTTTTGAACCGCGTTTGACGTTTGGTACTACCCTCAAAACCAGAGTGAGTCTTCGTTAGACGGGATGTCCGTGCTGATTTTGACGCTCCAGGTCTGAGTCACCTAGTAACACCATCAAGGAGGAAACCCACTTGAGTCAGGTTTGAACCTAAGAACTCAAAGATCTCGAGCCCTTACCATCACCCTTATGCCATGGTAGGGGCGGATTTAGCATAGAGGCAGGGTAACTGCCGGTACCCCTCAACTTTCAACGTCTAGTGGAAAAAAAACTTTTTAACCGTTTTATGTTTCCTGATACCCCTGAACGAAATTTTTGATACCTCTAAAATTTTCTTACAAATCCCAACACTAACCTTAAAATTTTAAAAAAATCATAACACTTTACAAAAACCCTGAAAATTTTAATAAAAACAGTATTCTACTAATTAAACTTGACATTTGGGCTTTAATTAAACATTTGGGTTTTAATTTAAAGCCCAAATATTTAAATGAAAAATCACAACACTTTATAAAAACCCAAATGTTTAAAGCCGAAATTGTTGATCCAAATACCATCATCCACCATCGGCCAAAGAAAAGAACGACCAGAGAGTTCCAGACGGACCAGACGCACGGCGCAGACCACAGGGGCCATCGCACACCAGCATAGTTGTCAATAGCGTTTGTAGCGGGCGCTATAGCGCGCTACATAGCGATTCGATTAGTCACCGCTATCTCCATTTCTCGAGTGAATAGCGACCCAATAGCGTTTTTTCTTTTATTTTTTAATTTTTTGCTTGATTAATATAAATAGGGTTGCTAATAACCCTACTATATGAAGATTTAGATGATTATTGATTATAATTGCTACAAATCCTCAATAGTTGAATATAAAATATTTCTAAAATTTCTAGCAGTGTATCGCTAAACGTGAAATAGCGCCCGCTATTCGCTACGTAGCGTATAGGTGGCTTGTCGCTATTTACCACTATTCGCTATTGACAACTATGCACACCAGTCACCACCACCAATCCGCCATCATCGCACAACCATCCGGCATCGGTTATTCCCATCAATTCCTCAATCCTCATTAAGGTATTCTACTACTTTTGATTTATGGTTTATATGCAGTTTTAGGATTTGTATGTAATTGTGCAATTTGGTGAAATTGGACTTAGGGTTTATATTGGTTTAGTTGTTATAACAACTTGTTATTGTGTACTTGATATTTTGATTATAGGGAAGATGAAACCACAAACCACAAACTATTTTGTATGGAAATGAGTGTCATTTCACTTATAACAAAGAGTATAGCAACTAATCATTTAAAGAAACAACTACTCTGTTGACTATTAACTTTTGCATTTCAAAAGAAAAACACCACATGTGCACCTTGTTAAGCATCTGCAATGATGCTCAGTGATCAATCAAAGATTCTGCCCAAGGATGGACTCAAGCATGTGGGTTGTGGTTATTGCCTTCTTAGTGGTTGGGGGTCAGTTTTCAAATCCTTAGCACCCAGTGCTTCTGAACTACAAAAGAATTATAAAGAGAGGACGTATAAGAAACAACTAATATAAATAATAAAAGGAAAGAATGTAAAGAACGAGACTAATCACTCTTGTGGCTAGAGTATATAGAAAAATTGAGAACAGATATCAACATGCATACATGGAAAACCAGTTAATAGGTAATTTGAGAGTATCGTCCAAACAGACAGAAAATACAGAACTCAAACATCATGTATAGCCCAAGTCAAGCCTCAGACAGAAAATGTATAAAATCTCTTGTAACTTGATATACTAAACGTGTAACGATGAAGCATGAGATAGTAGGGGAAGGTTCAGCTAAGAAGTGGGTCAAACGAACTCCGATTGAGCTCATTCCAGCGGTGTTGGAACCGTCTCATCGAACCCTAACCCGCCCCAAAAAACCTAAACCCCCGTCCACCCGCACTCCCAAAAACCTAAACCCCCCTCCAACCCCACCCTGAAAAGCCTAAAACCACCACCCCC
Source organism: Smallanthus sonchifolius (assembly GCA_023525975.1). NCBI lineage: Eukaryota > Viridiplantae > Streptophyta > Magnoliopsida > Asterales > Asteraceae > Smallanthus > Smallanthus sonchifolius. The sequence goes on from CM042042.1 coordinate 4,339,362, forward strand.
ACCCCCCAAAAATCTAAACCCCCCACTCCACCCCCTAAAAACCTAAACCCCCCACTCCCAAAAAAAACCTAAACCCTAAGGCTAAAACCGAAAAATTCAACGCTAAAATCTAAACCCTAAGATGGTAGAGTTCGACGAGACGGTTCCAATTCCGTTGGAATGAGCTCAATCGGAGTTCGTTTGATAACGTTTCTTAAGGTTTTTGTCATATCTTAGGCTTCTTAACGAAATATCACTTCTTATTTGAACCTCCCCTGAGATGGTATACTCATTTTAATAACCTCAAAACAACTAAAACTATGGTGAATGGGGGGGATGCTACAAAGTCTACCACTCAAATAAAATCCAATAACTATGAAATAAAAAGCAAACAAAACACAAAAATAGCCCAAATTGGGGAACCCAGTAGAACACATCTAAAGCATATACAACCACGTCATTCAAAGTCCTCAACAAGCCAGATCAAAGCATCATCAAAATAACCAACAACTCAAGCCATAACACAATCTAAAAAGTCAAATGTAACCTTATATGCCCTAAAAAAAACATCATCCAGTCTGAATCTACTTTTCTTTTAACAACACACAAATTCTGAGTCTTATTAATGAGAAAATCACTAAACCCAGAAATGGGAAAAGAAAACACTTGTTTATTTTATTTTTATTTAAAGATACACAGGGATTTAACATACTGCATGCATTATTAGTATCAGAAATAGAATAAACATGCCAAAGAGGTGACCAAAATGCATAAAGAGCATATTTTCCCCAATCTAGCAATAATGACAAAAACGGAAGTGCGATCAAGACCTGAAGTAACAAGTTCGGTTGCGCAAGACAATCCGTACATGACGACACTGTCAATCGAAAACCTGACGAGATGAGGATGAGTTTTAAAAGGCCAATCCGGTTGCCCCTGAGACTTGATTTCTGCAAAAGCAAGGAGAACGGTGGTGATAAACCCTAGGGCAGAATGCGGCATCACGACTCGTTCTTCCACAAATGCTACTCGCCGGAAATAGATGTGGCGGAGAGGCGCCACTAGACCACCACGTATTGCTGTTGCTGCTAGAGTAAGGATGTGGTGGACGCATCGGTACGAAGTCAGATAGGCGTCGATGAAGAAATTGAGAAGTTTGGTTTTAGGTTGTGTGACGGCGATAGGAATATCAACAGTGGCCTGAAACATCGTTTTTTTTTCTGATCGGAAAGAACGGTTTAATGGAGGCCGAGAGAGAGGGGGTTGATTGATTTTATGAAATTTCACAACACTAATGGAAAAGATTATATAGGGAGATGACTAGACTAATGAGGAGTAAGTCTGTGATGTATGTCTCTGCTGATGACTTGTATATGTATTAAAAAATTATCGTCTTATTGCTCATCACTTCACAAACTTGAAAGGAGTATGGTGTTTTGTCTGCCACAAAAGTCAATGTCTGACTGCCAATCACATGCTGCCAAGTGGCAGCCTGCTATTCATTCTATTTTATAACTGCATGATCTTATTTTGTATGTGTGTAGCGCACAATCTATACAATTGAGTGTACCTGGTTTTGTGACAGGTTAGCAGCACCTGATCACCGGTTCGAAAATTGGCAGAGAGTTTTAAGTATTTTTTTACTTTGTTTTTCTCTCTTCTTTTTACGTTTTTTATGCCCGGTTTGGTTCGAGGAATTCGTCGGAATTGGAATTGAAATTTGAATGAATTCCATAAAAAAATGTGTTTGATTGGCACATAATGGAATTGGAATTTGAAAATTTTCCATCATTAATTGAAATTCAAAATCCTCCACTAATTTGATGGAATTTAAACATTTCAACGGAATGTTGGACAATTACCAAAATTACTCTCCATGTTTTCTTTCACTTCTTCCTCTATACATCTTATCTTATGAAATAAAATATCAAATTTCTTAACGATTTTCCTTTAATCGAAGTTGAAGCCATAAACCATTTTCATGGCATCGGTTTTCTTCGCATTGAAGGTTCTGAACCATAAAACCGATTGCTGCGGATTGACGGAGGAGTGCACGCTGGCCTACATAGATATTGTTCGACAAAGGTATGACGGTAACTGGATGTGCGGCTTGTGTGGACAGGCGGTGGAAGATGAAGTTTTAAGGAGCGAAAGGCTCATCACCCAATCCGTCTGTTCGTTTAATCGCCGCCATGAGACAAATTCTCCGGCGAGGTCTTGAATCTCCGAGATCCATGCCAAACAGTCCGTCAAAGGGTGGGCATGCGGCTCAGTCGATCCGAGGCTTGCTTGTATCACCACTCTAATTACGCTTGATTCCAAAAAATTAATTATCAAAGGATAGCTGATCATCCATTAATTTGGGAAGGGGGATGGGTTTTGATAAAGGGTACATAAGTAATTTAACTTTTTAAACATTCTAATTCCTTTCTCAAGTTTACTAACCAAACATCATATTAATTTTCTAGGGATTTCATTCAAATTCCAATTTCAAATTAAATTCTAATTCTAATTCCTTCACAAAACATTATGCGAACCAAACATGCCCTTATATTCTTTTAACTTCTTTCTTTTATTTACCTAAATCATTTTCAGCTTTTTATGGTTTTATTTTTTCATTAAACTAGTTTTTCATCAGCACTATGCGACGGGAGTCTAATCTTTACCAGTTCGGATGGTTTGTGGACATAAAACTTAAGTTGAAACGCATACTCTCTATAGTATACGATACAAAAAAAATCGATTTTGAATACACCTATATTTTTAATGAAATTTATATCGGAACGTTGATAAAAAAACAAAAGAAAGTCATGCATTCCATTCTTTGATATCTATCTCTATACTATATAATAAATAAAAGATTTTACATGACACGTGTCGCCTCCATATTTATTTTTATCATTTTTTTCCCGTCTCTCTGTCTTATTAAATATACTTACATATTTTAATAATAATATATATTTTTAAAGAGAATACAAATTGTACTAATAAAACACATTTCCTTTATTATAAGAAACTTTAAAATCTTATTATGTAACTTTTATTTTCAATTAAATAGTAAATGAAAATCAAATAACATTAAATCGTAATTAACGTACTTTTATGAATATATATACATAAATATTTAAGAATTTTATGTATGTATTTATTTATATTTTTTACCCCGTGTATAGACACAGGTTCTAAGCTAGTAAATTAATGAACAAAAGTTATTACAAAAGAACGAAATTATTAAAAAATTAAACGGGTTAAAACGTATATTATATATAATACAAGGGATAAAAATAAAAAAACAAAAAGTAATTGAATTTCTACTTGTCGCCTCACTTATTAGTGAGGATACTACTTTTTAAATAGTTATATAATATTTTTTTAGTTCATTAAATAGTTTTTTAAATGTCGCAAACATTTGTTACAATAACGTGGTTTCTTCATAATTTCGAATATACTGTTGCGTCGTTGTTATGTTTATCTACGTTTTGATCTGCATTACGTTTAAAGTGGTCATTTTTTCAGCGGTTTAGCACGCCGTAACAACACACTAGTTCGCAACCGTGTTTTGACGTGATTTTTTTTATTGCAACTCTACGCCCCAACGGTCTTAATACTATTTAAAATTAAATAACAATAAAAATCTTATCCGTACATAATATTATAATATTGGGTTACAATTATTCTTAGGCTGAGGGGACTGGTGGCGTGAAAGTGGCGTGGGAGCTGAGTGGCGGCGTGGAGAGCGTGGAACACCACCCCCGCCTGGCATGGTCCACGACCGTGGTTCACGAGCGTGGGTATCTCCACGGCGTGGAGAGGAGAAATCTAGCCGTTTGAAAAGAGGAGCCGTTACCGACGGCTATTTTTTTCTTCAAATTTAGGCGTGGTCCACGGCCGTGGTTCACGAGCGTGGGTATCTCCACGGCGTGGAGAGGAGAAATCTAGCCGTTTGAAAAGGAGGAGCCGTTACCAACGGCTATTTTTTTTTCAAATTTAAAAATTCTATATATACCCATATTATAAACCATAAAATTTTAAATGTTATGTTTTTTATTATTTTAATGTAATGTTTTTTTTCTTTTTAAATGTAATGTTTTTTAATTTTAATGTTATTTTTTATTTTTATTTAAATTGTTATAGAAAATTAATTAAATTTGAAAAAGAAAATGACGTATTAGTGTGGAAATGTGAAACCATTTACCATTTCCCTCTAATGTAAAGAATGTGAAAAAACTGTGAAATATGATGTGGCGATAACGTGGAGGAGTGTGGAAATTTGGAACAACTCCCTCTCAGCCTTTTTAATAAAGCCACGTCACCGACAGGTGGCGTCACAAGTTTTTTAAGTGTACGGTGGAGCACGTGCGGCCAGTTGTTCCCACAAGCATTTACGAATGACGGTGAATGAACAAGACACGTAGGCCTCACGCGTATAAACGGATGCAATGCAAACCTATTTATATTATATTCCCCTCTTTATTCCCTTTTCTTCTGTTCCGCATCCCCAATCTCTCAACAGCCGTACTCCTTCATCATCTCCGAGGCCTAAACCTCCAATTCACCATCTCAATTTCAAGTTAGGGTTTCTCCTCTCACTCCGGCCGTTCAACGATCTTCGATATGGCAACTTCCACCACCAGCACCGTCTATATCCACGTCATCAACAAAGTTCGAGAACATCTTCCAAATCCATCAAAACCCAAAGAAGAAGAACCACCGCAAGTCCCCTAGCTTTCGACCTCAAAGAAACTAATTTCTTGTATTTCGTTTCCTGTAATCTTCAATTTTTCTTAGATTATGATGGAGACATGGCGGAAACGACAAAAAAGGAGCCGCTCAATCGTCACCTCCGGTGACTTTCCGTAAGAGTTCCTGCTTTAATTCCACTATGGATACTAATCAGGGTATGTTGTTTACTGAATTCTTTTTATAAAACCCTAGAAATTTTGGTTCTGATTGATGATTATCTTTAATCGTAGTCATGGTTCTTATAATCTTTGCATTCTTTATGGTTTTATGTTCTTTGTTATTCTGGATTTTGATTTGTCAGATCTAATTTTATGCTTTATGACCTAGATTTTCTGTGATTAATGATTGTGTTATTCTTGATCAATGTTCATACTTCTATTTTATAAAATCTTAATAATTTTGTTATCTCCGAGGAGAGATAGCTACAGTTTTCCCAATTTTGACCTAAATTCATGCGTTTTTGTGTGGTTTGGTTCGGTGTTTTAGAACTAGAGATGGTTATTTTAACTCGATTTTCGTTCCTTCTATGCTGCAAAATAATGAGATTATTTACTTATAAATGCTGATGATTATAGAATACAATTGCTTCCTTTGGAGGTGAAGGGTAAGGATATCACCGAATTGATTGCAGCAGGAAGGGACTTTGGGGAGAAGAGGAAGGAATTGGTAGTTCCAAAAGAAGGATTTGATGACCAACAGAAGGTATCAAGAACTGTATTTGTTGGTAATCTGCCATTGAAGGTCAAGAAGAAGGCAAAGTTGAGAGAATTTAACCAATTTAGAGAAATAGGATCCATTAGAATTCGATATATCCCTTCATTAGATGCGAGTGTTCTTGAATATGTTTGAATTTACATCAATTTGGATCATATAAAATTTGATTTCATTCATATAAACTGTTTTTCACAGGACAAAACTCCGAGGAAGGGTGCTATAATCAAGAAACAAATTAATGATGCTGTTGACAGGTTATATAAATGTGTAGAACAGATTTCTTATCATGGTTTGCTAAGTAAATTTAAAGTATTTATAACATATTATGATACCATTTGAGCTTATTCTAGATCTTACAAAGCAAAATTGTATATGCAATGGGTCGAGGGTGGAAAGATTGCAAGTTGGTTACAAATTTTATATTTTGGGGTGAAAATTATTTGATTTATTTGGTGAATGCAGGATTAATGCATACATTGTTTGTAAGACAGGATGCTGCCCAAGCTTCTTTGTCACATAACATGGCATTTGTAAGTTGCTTTCTTAAAAGTTTAAGTAAAAGCTCTTAGTACACTATTTTGTATGAACATAAGTGCTATCACGCTTAAAACAAAGAGTATTTAACACACAATAAGGGGCTGTATAAAATCGAACGGCATAAGGAGTCCATGGTTTCCATGGAACAACACACAATCTCAGAGCCGTCATCATGTAATATATATACTTCAGTTTTGATGGAAATTCAGTAAACCCCTAAATGAGAATAGAATACACCTTCTGATATAAACAATACAGGAACCTAATTACATATTGCAAGCATTACTAGTATCAAAAATAGAATAAACATGCCAAAGATGTCACCAAAATGCATAAAGAACATATTTTCTCCAATCGAGCAATAACTGCGAAAACTTAAGTGGGATCCAGACCTGTAGCAGAAACGATAAGTTCAAGTGCGCAAGCCAAGCCGAACATCAGGACACTGGCAATGGAGAACCTGACGTGGCGAGGGTGAGTTATGAAAGGGAACTCAGGTTGGCCCTGCGCCTTGATCCCTGCAAAAGCAAGGAGAACGGTGACGATAAAGTTGAGTGCAGAATTCGGCATGACTATACGTTGTTCCACAAATGCTACCAGCTGGTAAAAGCGAGCCCAGAGGTCGCGTATTGCTGTTGCTGCTAGAGTAAGAAGGCATTTGAGAAAATTGAAAAGGGCGTCGGTGAAGAATGTGGTTTTTGCAGGTCGTGGGTGGGCAACCGGAAGAGCATTGTTCGCGGTGGACTGAATCATCTTTTTTCCTATTCCTATCAACACACACAATCTAACTGAAAACCAAAATATCGCAGAGAAAAATATTTGATTTAACTTGTTTCTTCTCACCTCTTTAAATACATGTCTATTTTGACCATTTACTAAATAGTAAAGAAGACAATTATGGGAAGGTGCTAGGAAAGCAAAGCAAATTATCCGTTGTTTCTTCCAACCTCCTTAAACAAGTCAAACCCCCACCCTTCAATACTAATATTCTAAAACTTTCACATAACTAATAATAATAACTAGAAAATTTGTCCCGCGCATCGCGGTGGAAAGTGGACCTTATTAGGTTTAGGCGGTATCATTAACGTGGCTAAGCACGAAAAGTAACGTGATTAAATATATTTTTCCTTGTATTTAGCGGCGGGAGGCGGAACTTAAACGGTTGAAGCGATGACATTAACGTGGCTAAGCACAAAAAAGAATCGTAGATTCGTAGTTAAATACATAAAAGAAACGTATGAAGTTACGGCGAGTCAATTGTGGATATCGAAATATAGATAAAATACAGTTAGATAACAGTATTGATGTTTTTCAGTCGTTGTTCATCTCATTCAAACAAACGCGAAATTATTAAGGAAAAATCAAATTATATATACTATAGGAGGTAAATTTGAAACTTTAGAAATTTGAATGAGACTTTTACCATTTCACCAAAGTTGAGGTGGAGAATGTCGGTGGCATTTACCACTGACACTTCTAAATGAATAAAGTAAAAAAACAAAATAGAAATATTTTTTTTACAAATAAATATAAAAAAAAAAGTAAAGGTAAAAAAAAAAAAACCCGGTTTGTCACACCCTACACTCGAATACGCGTCGACGGGTTTAGAAGGGTTATTGTAGAAGAATAAAATTCAAATAAGCATTGGTAGTGATGGTGATGTAAAATTTCAAATTTCAAATTCTTAGTGCCCTGTGCTTCTGAACTACAATAGAATAGAAAAGAAAGGTTATATAAGAAACAAACAATACAAATAACAAAAGAAGAGAATGTAATGAACAAGCTTAATCACTTTTATGGTGAGAGCATATAGAAAAAACAGAAGAGATATCAACTTGCATACATATAAATGAGTTATCAGGTGAGATCATGAGCAAAATCCTGAATTCCAAATTAATAATTTGAGAGTATCGTCCAAACAAACAGAAGATATAGAAATCAGACATGATATATAGCCCAAGTCAAGCCTCAAGGCATGCACAAAATCGCATATACTAAACGTGTACCATCGAAGCATGAAATAGTATACTCATCTAAATAACCTCAAAACAACTAAAAACTATGGTGGGAAGCAATGGAAGATTCACTACCAAGAAAGTAAACACCAAATAGCCCAAATCATCATTCATCAAAGAGAAGATATAGCATAAGTTCCTACTTTGACATCCATATAAGCACCAAAACAAGTAAATAAATGGTTGGAAGTTATTGTTGGCACACTATCATTTTTTTGGGCACATAGTTACTTCAAAAGCACAACCAAATTCCTCATCCTTTTTGTTACAACAAGCATAACCAAGATCTGAATAACCAACAAGTCAAGCCATAAGACAATCCACAAAATCAAATGTAACCTTTTATGCCCTAAAAAGGTAGAAACCATGGTGGGAAAAACAAAACATCATCCACAAGTGAAGCAATAAGAGGGTCTATAAAATCAAAGGATATAAGGATCTCGTGATTCACATCATTCCAGAATCTATATAACACGGGAGGCGATTAGAATCTACTTTCCTTGGAGCAACACATAATCATCATGGAATAAGTAAACGGAGAAAATAATACTTGTTGAGGAAACTATAAGATTTTGTCTCTCCAACCAAGGTTCATTTCTCATGTTGGACTATTTGAAAAGGTCATCCTGAAATAATTTCAAAACTTTTTAAAAGCAAAAAAGATGATTTGAATTGATGTTTAACTTTCAAATTTCAATTTGGAGATGCTTTCTAAATTCTAATCTTTCTTCATTGTTTTTTTGCTGAATTGATGATGTTGTTATTTGGTTATAATATGTGAGTGTGTGATTTGTTTAATGGTTATAATCTGATATTGCTAATTTGGTTATTACTTAATTGGTTAGGTTATAGTATGTGATTTGGTTAAATGTCAAATTGAAACCGTAAACATGAATCGTGTCTATCAAAAAGGGCTAAACGGATAAAAAATGAGGGTTTTTTATAATATAACTTTTAGAAAAGGCCCCCAATCTTTGTGTTCCCTTGAGGCCACCAAACCAAATACGTTGAGCCGACCCTGTGTCTACACAACACACAAACTCCAGCCATCATCATGTAATATATACTTGAGTTTCAATAGAAATTCAGTAAAGAATACATACAGCTTCTTATATAAACAATACAGTTACAGTATAACCTAACATATTGCAAGCAATATTACTAGCATCAAAAATAGAACACACCTTCTGATATAAACAATACAGGAACCTGTTAACTACATCTTGCAAGCATTATTAGCATTAAAAATACAACAAACATGATAAAGATGTCACCAAAATGCATAAGGAACATATTTTCCCCAGTCGAGCAATAACGGCGAAAACAGAAGTGCGACGCAGACCTGCAGCAGAAACGATAAGTTCAAGTGCGCAAGCCAACCCAAACATCAGGACACTGATAATCGAGAACCTGACGTGGTGAGGGTGAGTTATAAAGGGGAACTCAGGCTGGCCCTGCGCCTTGATCCCTGCGAAAGCAAGGAGAACAGTGATGATAAAGTTGAGTGCAGAATTCGGCATGACTATACGTTCTTCCACAAATGCTACCAGCGGGTAATAGCGAGCCCAGAGGTCGCGTATTGCTGTTACAGTAAGAACGCGGCAGACGCATTTGAGGAAGTTCAAAAAGGCGTCGGTGAAGAATGTTTGTGCCGGAATAGCAATGTTGGTGGTGGACGGAATCATCCTTAACAAAACCAAGTAAGGAAGAGAAAAATACTTGAGTTTAAGTTGTTTCTTCTCACCTCTTTATATATATATATTTTTTTTCTTTTGACTAGCAACAAATAGCAAATATTATTAAAACAAAACCTCTTTAAATATTCTTAACTAGTTGGTTATGTCCGCGCTTCGCCGCGGGTGTCGGGCCCAAATAAAAAAGTATCGGTTCGGGTCGTCGACAACCATAAAAGCGAATACCGATACGGGTTCCGATAATACAAACACCAACAATGATATTGTTCGCTCATAATAGTTCGGCTCGTCACGGTAACACAACGGTAACGGCACTCGCTATAGACAACGATACAAAAAAAACTCAGTTTTGAATACAACTCAGTTTTAAAAAAGAATTATATCGGAACGTTGGAAATAAAAACTAAAAACAGTCGCGCACTTCGTATTTTGAAAGAATTTAATGAAACGAAAGTTATTAAAGATAAACAAAGTTAATAGAAAATGAAACTGGCTAAAAGCGTATATTATATATAATATAAAGGTAGAAAATGAAAATGTAAAAGATAGAAAAAAAAATCTGTAACAAATGAATGGATTGTGTGGGCTTTTTAAAACTCACGAACTTCAATGGTCAAAGCATAAAGGAATCAAAGTAAACTATTGAGAATTAAAATTAATAATTAAAAATAAAATAATAATAATAATTAGCGTATTGGTTTGAGATTTGAGGCGATGGACTCATTTGATTATTTTAGGGTGGCTTTTGTCGCACATAAATTAAAGTTGCAAGTTTGTAGGGCAACAAGCCAATAAGGAAAGTGCTAGGAAACGTGTGTCCGATATATTATTGATTATATCACTAAAAGTGCTAGGAAAAGGTCTTGACCCCCAGGGAGCTCGGGGGTCTAGGCATCGGATTGCTACGAGAGGCTAATAGTGCTCTGCTCTCGAAATGATGGTGGCGATTTAAAGTTGACGAGAGTGGATTATGAAGAAAGGTAATATGGAGCATTCATCATAACTCAAGACTGTGGAGCTTTATTCCGGTTAGAATCTCTCATTCCGGTCCTTGAAAACAGATTGGCAATGTCTCAAAATAACTTCTTCATCTCGGCCTAGATCTGGCTATCCTCATCCGGCCCGTGGTTATGGGACCTTGACCTTTCCGGCTCGTTTTCTGTAAGCAGCCTGAAAAAGGCAATGCGGTCGGCTTCGTATTCGAATCTGGGATTGTCCTTCCACTGGAATAGTTGGTCTCCAATCAAAGTAAACTTCCTTTGTTGGCGTTTTTCTTTGGAACTTCTCCCAACTTTTGATGCCTTAACTCGGAGAAATGTCCAGCTCCCGAACACTTGTTGCGTACTATGTGGTAAAAATAAAGAAATCATGGGCCATCTTTTTGTGTCATGCCAATTTGCACAAAATATCTGGGATTTCATCTCCAATTGGTATAAGTTACCATCTTTTTTTTCTCTTTGACACTAGAGATCTAGTAACCAATCCTCTTCATGTTCGGGGCTCATCGAAATGGAAAAAGATCATTTATACGGTCATTCAAACTACTATATGGGTGTTGTGGAGATATCGGAACACATTGATCTTTGAGCAAAAACCTACTAGCGTGGGAAAGGTCGTAGGGGATATAAAAGCGCTCGGGTTCCTTTGGCTTAAGAATCGCTCCAAAGCTCAAGCTCTTTTCATGGGACCAATGGTGTTTGTTTGATTTATCTAGCTTGGGTGTTTAGTTGATTGGCTTTTATATTGTATTGGTGACCATTTTGTATACTATGTAAATTAGCCTGTTGGAAATAAAATTTTGTTGGCCTTTCAAAAAAAAAAAAGATGCCCACATTAGCGAAAGGTTATTGAAGAACCTTAAGAGATAATTGACGGCAAGTGCAGAAGTAAAAGGAAAGGTTAATGTCACACTCGTTAAAGTAAAATGGAACGACGTGGGAACGAGAAGATGAGGAAATATCCTTGGTTATTTAATCAACAATGAAATTTTTAGGAAAAAAATTTGATTAAGGTGATGAGAAATGTAACACCTATTTGTCAGGCAACAATACAAGCAGTAGCGGATGTAAGATTTTTTTCAACAGATGTCAAAATGAGTTAGATTAGAATGGGCCAGGTAAAAAAATTACATTAAATTGTAGCAAAAACTAACACGACATCAAAAAAACTCCAAAGATTATAGCACAAAAGAAACGTGATTAAATAAATTTTGCTCCGTGCTCCGCGGCGGGAGGCGAACTTTAAACAGTTGAGGTGATAACATCAACGTGGCTAAGCACAAAAATAAACGTATGAAATTACAGTTAGATAATGGCACCGATGTTTTTCAGTCGGTTTCGATCTCTTTCTTCACAGTTAATATAACCCAAGATACCTAAAAAAATACTCTATTTTGAATACGACTCCATTTTTAACAAAATTTACACCGGGATGTCAACCAAAAAAATAAATAAACAAACAAACATGAAAGTTATTGAGGAAAAATCAAATTATATATACTAAGGGGGTAGACTCGAAACTTGAAAAACTTGAGAGGGCTAAAGTTAAACTTTACAAAGTGGATGGTGAGTTCTGCCATTTGACTAAAGTTGGGGGGGTATTGAGTATACTGAAATATTCTGCAGTAGGAATATTCTGCACCACACTTTGTCTTTGAGAATTTGAGATTTGAGGCGATGGACTCAACTCATTTTGATTATTTTAGGGTGGCTTTTTGTTGCACATAAAGTTGTACGTTTGGAGGACAACAAGTTGCCAGGAAATGTGTGTCCGATAAATTATTATATTATAACTATTTAAACCCCATTTCATTGGGGGGAATAGTAACATATACAAGTTGTAAAGCAGTGTGTACAAGTTGAAAGGCAGCATTTACAAGTTTCCATGGCTTTACATTTTTATTGGAGGGAATAGTAACATCTACAAGATGTAAAGTAGTGTGTACAATTCTTGTTGAGTGTACAAGTTGAAAGGCAGAATTTAAAATTTTCCATGTCTTTACAATTTTTTATGTTGATTATATTATATCACTAAAAGACGCCCACGTTAATGAAAAGTTATTGAAGAACCTTATGAGAATTGATCCGCAAGTGAAGAAATTAAGGAAAGATCAATTGCCATTAGTTAAAGTAAAATGGAATTCTTGTTGAGGTCCAGAAACGACATGGGAATGAGAAGATGATATGATCCTCGGCTAGTTAATCAATAATGGAACTTCGACGACAAAATTTTGTTTAGGGTGGATGCACGATTTTTTTTTTCTGACGAATGCTAAAATGAGTTAGGTTAGAACATGCCAGGTAAAAAAAATACATTAAATTGTAGCAAAAATTAAAACACGACATCAAAAAACTCATAAAAATTATGGCACGACTTTAACTCTTTAAAGGAGGATTAACAAGCCTAGAATCTTTTCAGGAGACTGGTTATCTAAATTATTACACAAGAAAAGAATTTTTGTAACACAAAAAGTTTTGACTTTTTGTTTGGAGGACAAGAAGTAAAGTGATAGGAAGAAAAGATTCACGATTTTTGTTTTTTTTTCTCATGTTATTGTTGATATTCTTATCATTACTATTATATTATATTATTATTTAATCTCCATGATGTAAATAGTAATAACAATGAATTACACAAAAGTTTGACTTTTTGTTTGGAGGACAAGAAGTAAAGTGATAAGAAAAAAAGATTCATGATTTTTTTTTCTCATTTTATTATTGATATTATTATCATATTATACTATTATTTAAACCCCATAAAATGAATAGTAATAACAATGATTTACGACTCCTCCTACTTTGAGTATAAGTGCACTTATGCATGTTTATTTCTCTAATATTACACATTTGGTTTTCTTCCACCGCTTTTATTACTATTATACTATTGTTATTATTATAGATCGTGGTCAGCATGAAGAGTGCCGGTCACGTGTCCTTCTCTTATGTTCCCTGGTCATTTTTAATGAGAGAAGTGAGAGAAATTTAAAAAAATTTGTGTTTTTAAGGTTTTTTAATGAAATAAAGTGGAAGGAAGATTTTTAATAATCTCCCATCCTAACTATCATTAAAAAATGGACGGTTTGGAGAGAAATAAATGAAATATAAATATAAGGTTTTATCATTTACCATTTTACTCTTCCACTTAATCTATATATATCTAAACATAAAAACTTAATCTATATATATATATATATCTAAACATAAGTGTATAATATAAATTGTAACTTTCTTTTCCATTACTTTCAACTCAGGAACATGTAAAATTTCTTTTACTTTCATTTGAACTTAGAAACATGAAATTAAATTATATCTTTCTCTCCCCCTCCTTTTATTTTCTCTCTTTAATTCCTTTTTTCTTCTTTTCTTTCGTTTATAAAACTCGGAAACGTAGCGTGAGTGGTCCAAGACTCTGTATTCAAGTGAGTAAGCAGGGGTACAAGATGGAGCAACAGTTTTTATTTATTTATTTATATGTATCGAAGCTGAATATTAACTTGGCCCGATTTTATAATTGTCTTTTTTGTTTGTGTGATTTGTGCCTTTGTGAACCTGCATCTATTTAAGAAAGAATTGATCATACATGAGTAAAAGGTAACTCACAGAAAATCTAACCATGAACTTTAGAAACCCTGAGAACAAGTGAACAGCATTAATTGATTATTTGTCCCCAAGAAAGTAAAAGGCAAAGAGAACACCAAATTGGGGAAGCCAGTAGAACATGTCTTAAGCATATTATACATATACACAAATCATCAAAGAGAAGATATAGAATAAATTCCTGCTTTATTAATGAAAAAAAAGCACTTTTTTATACAAGGATATGGGACCTTAACATCATGGTCGTCCTTGAGATTTTGAGGGCTCTGTACGACTAAAAAAATGGGCCCCTAAAAATCTAAAATATAAAGTTAAATATATGAAAAAAAAATTATTAATATTATAAAAATTGTAACAACACTAGGTTTGATTAAAATTTTTAATTTGGACTTGGCCCAATGATGGAGTAATTGTTAATAGGTGTTTAAACTCAATTTATATAGCCCATAAGTTAATTGCTAATTGTAATTTATACATAGCTCATTAGTTAATTTATTTTTTAAACTCAATTTATATTAAATATATTTTTATATAATATATAATTTATAATTTTGGGCCCCCAGAAAAACAGGGTCCTGAGCGGTCGCCCACCCCGCACATGCTCAGGGCCGGCACTGCTTAACATCTTGCAAGCATTATTAGTATCAGAAATAGAATAAAGCATGCCAAAGATGTCACCAAAATGCATAACGAACATATTTTCCCAATCGAGCAATATTGACAAATACGGAAGTGCGATCAAGACCCGAAGCAACAAGTTCGGCCTCGCAAGACAATCCGTACGATGACACTGTTAATCGATAACCTGACGAGAAGAGGGTGAGTTTTAAAAGGGAAACCTGGTTGGCCCTGCGACTTGATTTCTGCAAAAATAAGGAGAACAGTGATGATAAAGCTTAGGGCAGAGTGAGGCATGACTGACACCTTCTTCCACAAATGCTACGTACTCAATCCCAGAGGTGGCGGAGACTACCACGTATTGCTCTAAGGATGTGGCCGACGCATTGGAGCAAAATCAAATAGACGTTACTGAAGAATGTGCGAAGTTTGGTTTTCGCGGGGTGTTGATCGGCAACAGGAATAGTTGTGGTAGGTTGAATCATCCCGAATCCGAGTGTCAGAGATAACAGTTGCGTATGAGAGTAAGGAAACATGAGTTTAAATGGAAGATCAGGGACTAAATGGGGGTTGGTGAGTGGCGGGTTTGGTGAAACACGGATGCAAATTATTAACTACCACCTAAAACCACATCGGACCACTCAACAGTGTTATGATCTTCATCCTTATAATTTAACAAAACCAACCATCAGTTTCTCTCTACAATAAAGATTAGGTTTTTGTTGATGATTTTGATTTTGTATCCAACAGTTTTGACTCATTTGCAGCTTTCTCTTGGTGTGAACTGTATCCAACAGAGAGCAATTTGGATTCAACAGAGAGCAAATTGGATTCAAGGTGACTCGTTGATTTTGCTATCAATAGTCATTGCCTAAATCCAAATAGTTGCTTTGTAATGTTTTAGTGATGTTTGACAATCACTTTAAAACATGCAATCTTATTTGAGAATCACTTTAAAACATGAATTGTTGGTTTATGGATCAATTGTTGATTTTGATCCAATTTATGCAGTTTGGATATGTTGTTGGATGCAGTTTGTCAAAGGCAGCAAAACACATAACAAAACTCACGTATTGGAATCAAAACTTGGGTTCGACATTTTTATTAAACTAAAAAAAAACTAGACTTTACCTTAATGGCTTACAAGATCCTATTTAAACTAATCCCAATCTAATGCGTAAACTATTTAACCTTTTAAATAAATCAAATACTAGTCCTAATATAACTCAAACATAATTAAATAAATAATAACTAACTGATAATTTAATACTTTCGATCCATACCTTCTCCTTTTTTTCTCCATATGAATCCATATCGTTTGAATCATTCATGTCCAATCCAAATTAGACCAACAGTTTGGATTGAGCTGGTTTGCTTTAATCAACTCATTAGACATGCGCCAACATGACCCGTTTTTGCGTTTTTAGAGAACAAAAAATAGTGCTTTTAGAACTTTATTTGACACATATCGACTTTTGGTGAAGTCTAAATTTTTGTTTCCTACCCATCTCTTCTATTAAATAACTATATCTTTTATTAAACAACTAAATAATAATAATTTTAAATAATTAAATATCTAAAATTTATTTTAATATTTTATTAGAACCAACTAAATCATTAGAAGATTTCAATTATATCTTATCTTAAAATATAATTTTATAATTTTAAATTTTCATTATTTATTATTTATAGTTCTTAAATGTTTGTTATTTCTTAATTTACCAATTGCTGATAACATATAATATACAGATCATCATAGAAACTGGTAGTTGACAACAAGTTGAATTTATTTAACCCGTGTAATACATGTGTTTTAGACAATAATTTTATATTTTCATGATTGATTGTTACATTTTGGTTACAAGACTGGTTTGCCAAGATGTATATCTCTCATTGGTTTCTAGTCTCACCTGAATGTAGATTTAGGGTGCAGTAAAGTAGGATTTGCAGTTAAAAAAAAAAGGTGTTACATTTTGGTCGATTAATCGATGATAAAACCTTTCCCTATATGGAAAATTTGGTGTCATTCACACAATTCGAAACGCCGCACGCTCTCACCCACTCACGAGACTGAATTTTGCAGAGATGAGTGAAGAGGGGAAGAGGTCTCCCTCCGGTGTTACGTTTCCGGCGGATGATCGGAAAACCACCGCATCGCCGTTATCAACCTCTACTTCCATCAGCAGAAAAGTCGTAATCAAGAGTGCCGATATGAAGGAAGATATGCAAATTGAAGCCGTGAATATCGCCATTTCCGTAATTAATCCGCCTTCCTCTGTTTGATTGTTCATTAATTTCTCCTTACTTCACTCTTATGAAATTCTATTTTATATAATCGGATTTCTGGTTACGTGTTGCAGGCGTTTGAGAATTGCAGTGTGGAGAAGGATGTAGCCGAACAGATTAAGAAGCAATTTGATACGAATCACGGTCCTACGTGGCACTGTATCGTCGGCAAAAACTTCGGTAATTAATTTCTTATTCTGTTAGAATTCATGATTCGATTTCTAAACTAGCTCACAATTATATCGGATTTTGAGTAGCTTTTATGGACCTTACGGTGTAGATCTAGTGATATAGGCTTAAATCAGTGTCTTGAGATCCTAATGGTTTGTAGGACTGTCTGAATGTGGTGCAAGTTAGGGTATAATGTATGTGATTCAGTTTTAATTATCTGGATTTCATTTTATGCATTTGTGCTAGGAAAAGTTTATATATACTTGTCAAATTGAAGCTAAAACTAGTTGTCTAGTTAATAGTCATGTACAATTTTGCTCAAATTGAAGGTTGATTTAGTCCTCACCTGCAATTGACATGGCAACTACTTGTCGGATCAGATGTAGTTTTGCTTTGCATAACTAGAAGTTCTTTCTGATCCTTTTCACTTGAGGTTTGACCTGAACCTGTTTTGACCGCTGCTCTTTGTCAATAGTCATGTACATTTTTGCTCAAGCTGGTTTTAGTTTTAAATCATTTCATGGTAGTATCTAGTTTCCAATATCCAGCTGCTCAAATGTTAGTGTCTTGGTTTTAAAAAGCGTGAGGCGCTCCGAGGCGTTTAGGCCTCAAAAGCCTAGGCGCGAGGCATGAGGCGTTGCTTTATGTACAACCAAGTAAGCCTTATGTACAATCAAAAGTTGCATCTGTCTCATTTTTTTTACACCTAGGCCTTTTTTATCATGTAAAACATTCATGATCTCTTCATCTCTTTGGTTGTTTCTACGTATCACCCTCCTACGAACCCCAATCTTGACCAATTTTGACCTAGATGTCATGAGGCGCTGCCTCAAAAGGCCCTGAGGCGTTTTCCTGATCGCCTCGAGGGCCTCACGCCTCAGGGGCTCCCGAGACGCTATTTTTAAAATCAAGGTTAGTGTTTAAAACATATGCACCGTCACTTCACTTTCCATCAAATATAAATCCTTTCACATTCATATGCACTTAAATTTGGGGGTTTAAACTTAAAATTGAGTAAGGAGTGGTAACTGGATAGTGAAGGTACTGATTCCATTTACAGACACTGTTAAACTGTGCGACTGTGAATGATGTTGTGGTGCTGCATTCAACATGTAACGATTGATCCACCAGTTACAAAAAATCCTAATACCTTATCACAACTTTTCTAAAAGTAGCGTGTGTGGGGGAGTCATTGACCAACAAGAGGATAATACAAACATGTTCTAGGAAACTAGAACTGTTATATAAATACTGAGGTGTGTGTGATTGTGTGAGAGAGATAAAGAGGAGATGATAAATGGGAGGTTTAAAACGTATGTTCTAAGCCCATACCATATAAGAATTGAGAAAGAATGTACGTTTGGTTGTGGTCGTAAAGAGGTAATCAAGAACATGGTTTCCTCCGTCTGAAGAAATGATTCATTGAAATTATGTCACGATTGATATCGACACACTTGACAAATGTTGGAAGTTCCTTTAAGCAATCTTTTTCCTTCTTGCTGCTGCATATCTTGTTTGTATAGATCTTCTCTTTGTTCTTGACGTCTCTAGTGAGTTACAGACATTTTGAAACTGTCAAAGACAAAGAAAGTTTGAAACTTCCTGTTCATATGATGTGGTAAATTGTATTTAAGGATTTTGTACTCATGCTTAGAAAGTGGTTGCTTACTTATCCACTCACATTTTTAATAAAGTGTTCATATCTGATTCTTGGGTCACGCGTGTGTGTGCATATTGGCTTATGATAAAAGTAAATCCTTAACTGTTTGGTGACTGTGAGCTTCTTAATCCTAAGATTTGAAGAGATGTAAAGAAACATCAACATAATTACGGGTTGGTTCCATTTTTCAGGGTCGTACGTGACTCACGAGACAAACCACTTTGTGTATTTCTATTTGGAATCGAAGGCAGTGTTGCTGTTCAAATCTGGTTGAGCCTGCTGCCCCTGCTTACATACTTATGTATTCAAATTACCAATTGAAGCTGAACATGCTTGTGATATTGTACATCAGTCTCCACTGTTATCATGTTTGAATGATTTTACAATAATACCCTTCATTGTCAGATATCTTCTTCTGGTGCTATCAACTCTTCATGCTTACAGTTTGATAAGTAACCTGTTTGATTTGATGAATAATTCTGGATAAATCAAATTTGGTCATAAAATATTACAACTTTTTTAATAGAAAGCCTACACTTTCATCCTTTATATTTATACCAAATTTCAAGTTTTTTTTGTTTAAGGTAATATTAGAAATTTTCCTTTAGCTCAAATTTTTTTTTGCTCCTTTAATTCTTTTCACTAATGAACATCTATTTTGGGTGTTAAGGACAAATAATTGCTAATATTACATTAGTTTAATGACAAAACCTGAAAATTGGTATAAACATAAAAGACAAAAATGTAAATTACTCTTTTTAATAATTGAAATGACGGTTTTAACAAAGAATCTTTCTATGACATCCATGTAATTTTGAGATGTTTTGTAATTATAAAACATTTGTTAGATTATTTGGTATGTTTTTGTGCTATGTTTAAATTAAATTTCCAAAATCACAAGAGTTTTCCAAATTTACAAAAATCTCTGATTAAACCTAATTCTTTCACTTTTGTATGTCTTAACTTAACTCTTAAGCCTTAAGCCCAAAAGGGTTCATCATTAGAGCAACCCCCGAGCTCTTTGGTCATGAGGAAAGAGGTAATAAAAGAATTATTACTCGTAAATGGTAATCATGAAGCAATGCGGGACATTAATTTAGGTTTTGTTATCAAAGCTAGAGATTTTGCCCCAAGCTCTGTGGCGGAAAACGAACCTTAAACGGTTGAGACGATAACATTAATGTGGCTAAACATAAAAAGAAACGTGGTTAAACAAATTTTGCCCCACCTTAAATGGTTTAGGCGGTGACATTAACGTGGCAAAGCACAAAAGGAATCGTAGTTAAATACATATAAGAAACATATGAAGTTACAAAGAGTCGATTGTGGAGATCTAAACATAGATAAAAGAAAGTTAGATAACGGTACCGATATTTTTCAGTCGGTGTCGGTCTCATTCTTCATAGTACCAGCACGTCACCGTCAGTTGATATAACCCACAATACCTAAAAATACGATATCTTGTATACGACTCCGTTTTAATTTTTTTTATACCGGGACGTTAAGAAAAAAGATAAACAAACAAATGTGAACTTTATTAAGGAAAAATCATATTATATGTACTGTAGGGGGTAAATTTGAAACTTGAGGGGATCAAACTGAAAATCAAGGGTGAGTTTTGACAATTGATCAAAGTTGGGGGAAGAAGTGGTCGGTGACAACTTCTATTTAAGATTATTGATTATTAAAAATATGAAGCAAACAACATATAACTAATAATCTAAAGTTAATAACGAGATTACCAAAATCCACTTGCTAGAGCTTGGCTCTCCTTTTTTTATTTATTTAAAGGCAACACATGTATATTTTATGATAATTGGGTTTTCCCGGGGCAACACCTAGAACATCTCGTCTATATATTTTATGATAATTCGGTTTTCTCGGGGCAACACCTAGAACATCCACAGCAGGTCACCTCATTAGGAACCCCAACTAGGTAAACCTCTGACCTTGCCACATACCCCATTTTTTTCTAAGTCCCGGATTCGAACAGGCGATCTTCCATTTGAAAATCACCGTAGTACCGCCAGAATAAAGCCCCTTTGATACTCTCAAACTAGAGCCTGGCTTTTCTGTAATTTCAAACTTGAGCTTGGCCAATTTATACATATTCTTCAATTAAAAAAATATTATTTTCTTTTATACATTTACTTTCATATACATTTAGTTATTTTTATCATAATAAATAACAGACCCGTTTAAGATTTTGAGTTTACTTAAGCTCGGTAATATTGAGCTTGTTATTAAAAGAACTCTAATTTAAGCTTAACGTCGTTTAAACTAAACTTAATTTGAGTTTATAATGGTTGATCTTGAGTAAATCATTAAAATGAGTTGACATTTTTACCATTGGTCAAGATAAGATGAAAGAGGGAGACATTTTTACACCATTTGATTATTTGAAGAATTGAAGTTACAAATTATGAAAATTACATCAATCATTGTTGAAAATAAACGGCTTTTCGAAGACCAACCGGCTACTGCATCAACCATTGTTGAAAAAATCAAGCTTCTTGGATTCCTTTGGATTAAAAATAGGGCTAAAATAAATTCTTTGGTACGACAAGATTGATGTTCTTTTAATCTTTGAGTTGTAATTCTTATCTTATCTCTTCTGTTTCTTGTTTATTTTTTTACCACTGTCTGGTATGTTCGGTTTGTAGCTCTGTTGCTCTCTTGTTAAGCCTCTGGCTTGCTTTCATTTAATGAAATTTGCTGTTAAAAAAAATGAAAATTACATCGTTAAAAAGTACCCCTCGCTATCGTTTTATTGGGCCCAATCTATTGGGCTCATATTCAATTGTAAAAGGCCGTTTTCTCCTCTGCTGTTTATATGAATTGCAGGAATCCAATTCTCACATTTGCACCTCCTCTCAAACAGACAGACACAAACGAAATGTTTTTTTATTTATTTATTTACTAGCTTACAAATCCATGTATTACACAGGTTGATTAACAAAAAAGATATAAACAATAAATTTGTATATACTCATTCTTGGTGAAATGACTTATTTCGAATAACAGTGAAAGAAATTGAATAATTACATTTATAATTTACAAATATATAAATATTTTTTTATATACAACATTTGATGTAACGTTAGTAACTTTATTATCCTTATCTAAGATCAACAGTTTCAGTCTGTATCTACTTTTGACTTTGGATAACGCAACATAAAGTTGACAATGTGTAAAAACAGGTTATTTAAAAAACAAACGAGATATTGATAATGACTGTCATTAACTCTTATTTATCGTTATCGCAAACACATAAAAATCATATTAATTAGATAAGTAAAAGCTTAAATAGAATTGAAAAATCAAATTTTGGTAAATATTGCATGATTTTCGTAATGTGTTTTCGGTTGAAAAAAACTTATGAAAAAAAAACAAATATGGAAATAGGAAACAAGAAGGAGATAATTTGATTGGTCAACGTGAGTTTGAAAATAAAACATGGATTTTATTAAGAATTCAATAACTTTTCCATTACATTTTAATTTTAATTTCTATGTATATATTATGACACTAGTTTAGATCCCGTGTATACACACGGGTGAAAAATATCAATAAATAAAATTTTTAAATCTTTGTGTATATTTTATATGTGTAAAATGTATCATATACTAAGGATAGAAAACAAAAGTCAAAATATGTAAAAACTAATATATAATTGAGTTTTGAAAATAAATTAAATATTATTTAATGTAATTTGTTTTTCATTTATTATTTGATTGAAGATAAAAGTTAAATAATTAGATTTTTAAAGTTTCATAAGGGATAATTTAAAATAAATGTGTTTTATTAGTATAATTAATATTTTATGTAAATATATATTGTTGTTAAAAATAGGAGGTGCATTTAATAAGAGAGAGGCGGGAAAAAAATGATAAGAATGGATGTGGAGACGACACATGGAATGAAAAAACCTTTATTTATTATATAATATAGATGTTTATGAGTTTAGATTTCAGAAAAAGAAAATGTTTTTAGAAACTTGGGCGGGAAAAGTGATTTGTTTAAAAAAGTGACACGTGAGATTTTCATTTATTAAGTTACCAAGGAATAAGATATTTTGTACGAATTAGGGGGTGTTTGGATTGACTTATTTGAGCTGCTTATAACTTATTAACTTTTTAGAAAAGGAGATAAGTCAAAAGTATGTTTAGCTTTCCTTACTTTTTCTTCTCCTTTTAATGGTTTTTGAGAAGTAAGAGCTAGTTACTTTTAACTTATGACTTATTACTTTTTTATTAAGGTAATAAGTAGTTTCAAATAAGTAACCCAAACACCCCCTTAACATCCATCCGATCCCGCCATTACAATTACAGAGTTCTACAGTGGAGGTTGCATCAAACGGCACCTTGTTCACGGAAGCTTTAAATCGACACCGTTTTGACGGAGAAGCATTCACAAGTTTTACAATGTAGAAAATCAAGTTCATATATAGCCATATGACAACAGATTGAGATGATTCTGCAGAGTTTTACAAAGCCAGGTACGTTTGCCCCATCGCTTAAGGTACACAATTGCTATTATGATCTGTCAATTTCCAGAAATAAGATTCTTGAGTAGAATTTCACATGATCGATATTTACTTTAGTTTTCTGTTTTCAGTATGAGGTTGTGTTTTAAACGATAATTAGATAAGCGATGCACAAATTCAGAGCAAATTCACTTTATTTTTCTTTTACAGGTTCAGTTATAATTAATAGAGTAAAATATTGGTATGTTTATTTGTAGTTAATGCTAAAAGACTGAAAGGAGAGATGTAGTTAGGAAGAATTAGGGGGCGTTTGGTTCGCGGAATGTTTTGGAATTGGAATTTAAATGATTCCTTTGAAAATCTGGAGCGTGTTTGTTGATAGATTTGTTAATGGAATTGAAATGTAAAAAATACGTAAAATGACAAAATTACCCCTTAAAATTAACAAAGATCCAAACTCAAATATCTTTTTAAAAATGTTTTAAGAAAACGCAAAAAGGTACGTAAATTAGAAACATTCCTGAGGTTTCTTTTGAAATGTTGAGGAATTATGAGTTCCATAAGTTGAAGGATTTGGTTGGAATTAGTTCCAATTTAATCAAACAGGCTGTTAATACATACTATATGTTGTATGACTTGAAAACATATTTCATTTTCTGTGCATATATGTGTATTAACTAAACAAACTGAATTCCTTGCTCACAATTGCATTCACTGCTTTTGCTTACCAACTGGCTTGCATTTGATGCTTCTATCTCCCAATTTGTACTACATATCACAGTCAAGATGACATGCCACATGTGCTGCTATAAGCCCATAACACATGTTTGTAACTAAATAAACCCAATTCCTTGTTCACATTCCATAATTTGATCTTCATATGTGCATTCACTGCTTCTCCCTACCAACTGTCTTGCATCCGATGCTTCTTTCTCCCAATCTGTTCTGTATATCACAGTCAAGGTCGATAGTAGACATGCCACCTGTGCTGCTAAAAGCCCATAACACAACCCCAAAAACCCTAATTTCCACACAAAAGCCGACAATATGGCTACGGGTGTACCCACCAAGTAAAACGAGCATAAGTTGATTCTTGCACCAATTGACAACCTTGCACTTCCGCGAAGAACCCCAGAACATGTGGTTTGTGGGCAATTTGCCAACTCACATATTCCAATTATGGGTAAAGCAGCCATTGTTAACTCTAAAACTTCATTGTCATTAGTGAACACTTTCCCCCATGCTTCTCTTCCAAATGTAATCCCCAACAACCCAAAAACCGAAGTTAAAAGTGCTAGCCCGATCGCCACTAGTGTTGCCAGATGGGCCCGACCCGGTTCTCCTGCCCCGAGCTTGTTCCCAACCCGGGTCGATATCGACATGCTAAGTGCTGATGGCAATGTGTACATTAAAGAGGTTGTTTGGATTACTATAGCAGAGGTAGCTAAAGCAATGTACGGTTTATGGAGATAACCAGCTAAAAGTGTCATTAATTCATACCACCACCATTCTGAACAAACTGCTAAACAGCTAGAAAATGCGAGCCGAACTAGCACACCCCACCCCTCCCCTGGTGACTCTGGTTCAGACATTGGTTCAGACTTGTGGGTATGAGTAAAAAACATGTATCCAAGAATGAAAACTGATGTACTCAAGTTGGTGATAATTGTTGACAGTGCAACCCCTTGAAGACCAAGGTTAAGGGTGAAGGCTAACATGTTGGTGACTGGAAAATGTAAAAGTGTTGATAGTAAGCTACACCACATTAATGGCCATGTTTTCCCATTGGTTCTTAAAAATATACGTAAAGGGTTTAAGAGGCAATAAACAATAAGATCAGGGGCTGCATATTTACAATATAAACTAGCAATGTGTGTAATCTCGGGGTCTTGGTGTAACTTAAGCATGATTGGCTCAAGGTTAACCCATAGAATCCCAATGGGTAGCGATGCAAATAATAACATAAAAATGGTTCGTTGTAGGGATAGGTTAACCATGTGTAAGTTTCTTGAACCAAAAGCTTGGCTGCAAAGTGGCTCCATCCCCATCGCTAACCCTGATAGAACCGAGTAGCCTGTTATGTTTGTGAACCCAATGGCTAGTGCGCCACCAGCTAGCTCAAGTTTCCCTAGCCTTCCCATGCATGCAACTGAAATCATATTTTTCAGATAACTCACTAACCCCATGGTGAAGAGTGGGAACCCTATAGTTGTTATCATCTTCATTTCCTCTATCACCTACATGAATTTATAACATAAGATGTTTATATATCTACCTTTAAAACAATATTGATTAAGGTTGCTTACCATGGGAATTATAAGATTGATTTGAGTGTAATCTGGCATGATTTGCTTGTTTTTGATGGAAATATAGGATTTGATACAAGAAATTGATGTCTTCATGCATATACAGTATTATAATCTAGACACACACAAAGTGTAAGGAGAGAGATAGAGGACAGATGCAGGAGTTGTCGGTGTTTATAAAGGATTTGGCATGGTTTTGTAGTAGTGAAAGGTGGTGGGGATACCTTCAGATGTCATAAAAAAAGAAACATACTTTTAGAGCTAAGAATGTATTTAAACCATAGTGAAGTTAATAAAATTTACATCTACACATGACACATGCATGTATGCATACTTATTTCAAACATCATCTTTTATGAACGTGTTATGTTGGTGTCTTACCGGATGCACCATGTGACAGTCTTTAATTTGAAAGCGTGAAAAATGTGAAGCTTAGCGTTGTATTTATAAAATGAAATCGTGTTGTTTATTTCAAGGACCACTATAGAAGTTGCATTTATTAATGAAAACATGTCACATTTTCCTGTTGCTGAGTAGTAATCAGTCAATTTTTCACTTTGTTCTCTCTGAGATTCTTTTACTAGATTGACATCCAAGGTTAAAAAACATCCGTTTATAGTATCACATGGTTATGAAAATGTATATATGTTCATAATCATAACACGTTCATCAGTGTATTTATGATGCATCCTCTGCTTCCTTTAAATGACCAGTTTATTCTCATATAAACTATTCATCTTACAAATTTTAAATGCCTATTTGGCTATATCTTTATCTATATCTCTGTGTGTGCGCACATGAGTAGTTGAATATCACCCAAATGGTAAGATGGTACCTCAACTTCAAATCTCTAATCAGACTTAAATGAAAACCATGCATGTGGTTTCGGTTACAACCTATGACAAATCAGTTGTCATCAATCAACATATTCTCACTTTTAATAACTCTCCTGTAGAAAAAATGATTGCTGCTTACTTCATCCAAATGATGGAGTTTTTTTTTTTTTTTTCTTTAAAGAAAGCACATATAGGAGATATTACACCAATCCACTTATATCCCATCTTAACAACTCTCATAATATAGTTGGTTAGACAAAAAATCAACCATATTTCATAATCTCACTCTTTTTGTGGCTTTTTTGGTCCCAAAGATTTTAGGCATTTCAAGAATCTGAGTCTTGTTTAATACTCCATTAAAATCATTAAATGGAAAGTTGATACCCTTCATGTCCTGAAAGGGGAATGATATCTTATACCAACCACTAATTGAGATTTAGAAATCTTTCACTCACTTAAACCACAGAACTTGCATCCACTGCCCCACATTTCACCCTTGTTCTTTAATATTATTTTTTGTATTAGCAAAAACTATTTTGGGTACAAGATCACGTGATGTAATGGTGATCTTCGGTGTATTTATGGGCTAACATGATTATTAACGAAAAACTAGATGTAGAGATTGGGTATCGTGTTGGTCAACATTATCTTGTCATACCTTAAAAAACTTGATTTATGCTTGTGCCATCCTTAGAATAAGCATTGTTAATGGAGATGTTCTTTTATACTAGATTTTCCATGTTAGTTTCGTATTTTTCCCGTCATGATGCTTCAATTTTTAGGTATCCTATGAAAATTGAAACATTTCTGTTTCTGGAAAGTTCTCAACTTACATATACTTGTGCTTTTCCTATTCTTGATGTCATTGATTTGGTCCACAAGATTAGCTTATTTTTTACATTTTATAAATAGTCAAACTATGTCTTAAAACCGAGTATCTAATAAACTGTTGCAGTTACATGATACCGAGGTAGTACTCTTTTATACCTTTTAATCTAATGTAGCTAAATTTGTATGGCATTTTGTGAAGGCAAAATACAAGCATACCTTTAGGTCAATGTCAAGTGAAGTGCTTAATCCACTCACATTCACCTTGGCTGTCCCCTTTTTAAATTTAAGAAAAACTATGAAAATGTTATTCAATGAAGAACAGTAAATATTACTTGAATTGGAAATTTATCCCTGAATTTATTGTGACAATGAGTTATAGATGCTAGGTAGGAAACCTTACAGTTATGTGTATGTGCTTTAATTTTTTAGATTCCATACTATAAGTACTATAGTTGATGTGCATCATTCTGTTCCCAATTTCTTATCTGTAGTTGTACTTCATATTAAAGATTTTATATTTGATGGAACAGATGAATTCACACGTACAAAAATCATATAGTGAATGATGTGTCTCCACGTGACGGTCTGGCAGTTTGTTACCGCCATGAAAAGTTTGATCTAAAGTCAAATAGTCCATAGCCAGGAGGGCACTAATGATTAATGAACAACTGTAGGTGATCCCACATCAAAAAAAGTTATTATTATCATTTTTTTTCAGTGTAAAGAAATGGGATATTTTAAAAAGTTAGTTAGGTATGTGAATTGTGACCCCCTCCCATCTTTGCTCTCCAAGTTACACACATGCACATAGGGACCAGAATGGAACATTATTTGATGGGGTGTGGGGGATAGAGAAAAGGATCCCACCCACTACACACACACACACACACAACTCCTTTTGTTGCACAATAATACTAAAGTGATTGAATCTAAAACTAGCATTTCCTGTACCTGAGAAAAAATTCATGGTGATCTAAATCGGATAAATGTGTTAATGTGACTGCTGAGTTTCATGAATCTGTATATGAAATCCGTGAATTACTTTTTGCTTTTTCTATCTGTATATCAATGGTATATGATATTCATCAACCCTTTTTTGTGATATCAAAACCTTTAGTGAACTCGTAACTTTGTGTGTGTGTTTTTGAGTGGCCCAGTATTTTCGTTGTTATACCTGGCAGGCATTTCAGAAGTGTACTTTTGAGGATATGTATGTGCTTAATGCATCCACAATTGTACTTTTTCACTTATTCTTGATCATGCAATGCACTCTCATGCATTCATGTCATCATTGTTTTCACATCCATGCATACGCAGGTAGGCTGGAAAAGACCTGACCCGTCTACGAAACAATACAGGTACCGTTAGAGATACGTATAGATCGTACTTTATGTAAGCTTACATATGGAATTCATAAAATGGAAATATCATAGATTTTAGTTTCGAGTTTCCAAGAATTTTGAGGCTATTTTATATGATGGGGTTGCAGAAGACCCCATCATCTGAGGTGATTTGTACACTACCAAAAATACTTCACACACCATAGGGCTCAGGTGTGTTAGGTTTTGTGGTAGTGTACAGAACACCTCTCATCACGATCCCATCCTTTTTATTTTTTAAATTTCTAAAGGTAATTTAATTCTTACCATTTTGATAGCAAGGGGAGACCCGTAATTGCTACCATCATGGCATGTGATGTTGACAAGACGGAAATGCCCATTCATAGATTACTAAACTCAGTGAAACGTACGTTTGAAAAACATATGGATGAGGTGTTTGATAGAAAATACGAACCACGAACACCCACAAGCATTAAATGTCCTTTTTTCAGTTTTTAGGCCATTACTTAGCATGTGGCTTATCACATCACACTTCTATATTCTTCCTAACTGTTTGGATCTCCATGGAATCTTAGAACATGACTTCATTACAGTTATTACTCTTACTATTGTAAATCTAACTTCTTTCAGTAGTACATGTATAGTTTGACTTTGACTTTGATTTTGACATTTGGATACGAGAATTGTTTAAGTTGATGACGTAAGTCTCAGACTAAGTCCAATACATAAGCCCGGTAAATATAAATGTTGGACCTATTGTGAGTTCTTGTTGAGTGGGACCGTGTAGTATTAATACTACACGATACAAATGTTCTATAGAACAATGTTTCTCCTTGTTCAACCCGTACCCACACATAACTGTTGATTTTAATGAACGAACATGAACCAAGGCTTCTTTTTCTCGTTTAGGATTAGAAGATTGAGTATTTTGTTCATTACGGTTCACTGTTTCTATTCGTTTACGTTTGGTCATGTTTGCTCATTTTCAAATGTTATATATATCCTAATAAGAATATTGTTTGGTTGTCTGAACTTGCAGATTATTGTTTGGTTAATGTATTGCTTATTTGCTTTATATGTTCAATTGTTTATGTTGGTTTAAATCTTAATTAACAAACATAAATCAGTACGAACAACAGAACAAGTTTATTTCCTTTTTCATCTTAACTAAGGTTGTTCAAAAAGTTTGTGGTTGGAAACTTGCTCGAGAAAAGCTCATTCGAAATTGGCTCGTTTGTAAACGAGTCGAGCTCGAGCCAAGGTAAGCTCGCTCATTGGCTCACTCGTTAGCTGGCTTGTTTTACTTGTTTAAATTAAACCCAAATTTTGATGTTTCTAACTTATAACCCAAATAGCAAATAGCAGTCCAATCTCGAACTTTCTAACGCTAAGCTTTATATCAACCTAAGTTTGTGAATGGTGGCCAGAGAAATTTAGTTTCATATTTGTGTTTATTAATCTATACATACTAATAAATAAAGGTTTTGGGGTGACAAATGCCATTCTCATGTTCATCCTCAAACTCTCTCTCCTATTTAATGATAGAAGTTTCTATAAAAAAAATTACGCTTTCTCCTATTTAATGATACAAGTTTATATAAAAAAATTATAATTTTTGTTTTCTCGCCTCTCTCTATTAAATAATAATGATTTTTATAACTATTTTTATAAAACATTTTTTAATTTAAAAAGTAGCTTTGTTCATAAAAACATTTTTACAATTTGAACATTTCTTTCATTCTTTTTATAAAACATTTTTAAAAAAGAACTATATAACGTTTCTAAAATTTGTATTAAAAAATTATATAATATGTAAATTAGATCTTTATTACTAAGTATGCATAACATTGCATTTATTCACCTTTTATAATATACAGAGTTTCTAACCTATATTATAATAAATGAATAACTATACTTACTATGTGTCGACTTCTGATAAAATCTAGATTTTTATTTTTCGTATTTCTCTCCTATTAAATAATGATGATATTAAATAATTAAATATCTAACATATATTCTAACATTTTATTAAAAATTACTAAATTATAAGGAAATTTCAATTATTTTTTATTTAACAGATGACTAATAATATCAAACATACAAATATTCATAGAAATTATTGTTTTATAACAAATTGTATTTATTCAGCCCATGTAAAACATGGGCTTTAACCTAGTTTTTTTATATATTTGTGTTTCTTATTTTTTATATATATTTTTAATATTTGTGTTTATTAATTTTTGTATATATTTTTAATTAAAAATGGTTGGCCTCAACATATTAATATATAAAATTTAGTTTCATGTTTTATTTTTGGTTTTTTTAATAAAGGTATTTTGATATTTTAAAAATATGCTAATACCAAACCCGTAATTTCTTAAAGTTATATGGACCATCCGTGTAATTAACTCTTTTGTTAATATCACTTTTGTACATTAGAAGCACGAACTAGGAGATGAACACTAATTTGACCAACATAAAGATACCTTTTCCTTGTGATATATGACTGATCCACTGGAACATATTTGATTTGATCTCCTCGATATCTTTGAATTCGAATACTTAAACTTTGTTGAATACCATTGCTTTCCACACAAACCAAAAGGTGGTATAAGAGCATTCACAGCGGGTTCTTTATATGTTTGTGAGTTAGTTATGTATATTTTAGGGAGTGGTTGTAAGTGGAGGAAAGAGAAAATATATAAATTTTATGTATATTTGAGGAAAACACTGTTCACATGTATAAATTTTTTAATATTTTTTAATGGTTGTGAGGAAAAAAGGTAATGATAAAGATATAAAAAAATATTATTTAATTAAAAATGAGAGAAAATGTAGTTATTTTAGTGTAATTATAAAGATAAGAATAGGGAAGCTACCGTGAATACTATAAAGAAAAGCATTAATCATTAACCATAGATACAAAATTTTCAACTTCCAATTTAATCTTTTAATTGAAAATATGAATCTTAATCGCATTAATCATTAATCAAAGATACAAAGTTTTAACTTCCACATTCCAAACTCCCATTTTTTTAAAAATTTTATTACCGACTTTGCAACTTCCAATCTATCAATTTTAAAAGTGCTCGATCATTAAAACTTTTTATTACCCGTCAATATCAGCCTTTAAAAGAATATAACAAGCGAACCCATTTTGATAAATATTTTTTCCTAAAACATGTGAAGATAGTTATGGTTGAACTACTAATTACTAACAGTATAAAGTTAGTTACTTGACCACCAACCACCACAAGGTGATTAGGAAAAGCATTTTCTTCATTTTTACGTTGTTTGTATGCCTTTTTGATAAGGCAAACATAGCGGGGGACTAAAACTGTAGCGCGATTCTGCAATGAATGAAAGAAGCTTATCGAGAAACCGGAGTTGCTCTTGCTCCATACGAGATAATCAAATCGTCAACACTCGCAAGCGGTGGATTATGCTTTGAAACGAAAATCTGGATGCAGTTGATGTTTAAGGTTGATTAGGGTTTAGGTTAAATGAGTTAAACTGTATAACCGGCAACTTTGTTTCATTAATGAGTTGAATACTTAAATTCAGCAATACGTGTCTCTCACAATATTCCAAGTGTTTTTATATGTTTCGATAGATAGTTTATGAAGAATTAAAGAACAACTAAGCCAACTAGAAACTAACATATTAAACATGTGATCCTATGTTCTGGCTCATGATCCCTCAGTCCAGTCCGTGTCACTTGTTTAAACCGAACCATGAACATCCTATCAACACATGCAGCCATAACCGATTTCTCTCCATCTCAACAGAATTTCAAGTTCTAACCGCCCTTTCAACATCCGTTATTCAACTAAATCAAACCATTTTAGATTTCAACGGGTCAAAAAAGCATCCGGCTTAAAAAGGAATTATTTGTGCTTACGTCATGAGTTATGGGGCTATAAGTAATGAACAAAAACATCTTAACAACCAATCATGTGGCAAATTCCATCATTTGAAGCCCTGATTTTAAAGTCTAACGGCATTTCCCTAATTTTAGCAAACTTGATTTGTTTCCTTTTTTTATTATAAAAATGTTTGAATCTTTGATTTAAGTAACTTACGCGTTGTCTAGGAAGTTAATTTGATTATTACATAATCAATTTTGGTTTGTTTAGCAAATTTTTGTAAGAGTATCCTCTTTAGTACTAGATTTCTGCTTCCGCTCTGCGTCATGATATGAATTTAGTACCAGATAACATTCAAGTTTAAACGTGGTTGCACTTGTATTGATACGATCACAAAAAGAAGAAAAAAAAACAGATGTTATTAGTGATGGACCACAAACGGAACCAAGTAAGATAGAGAACATAATTCAAATAGAACTAGAAAAATGTATGCAGATTTTGGTTGTTCCCTCACACAAACTTGACAGAAAATGGAGTTCTCACCGAGTGTTTATCGGACCCCCAAGTCAAATATCCTTCCCCGTATGGAGCTTTCACCGTCGCGTTATTGTCACGAACGAACCTCATCTCATATGTCAACTTTTGATTCAGTTCACTGAATATGAGCTCTGCATGGACAACTTCTAGTATCAGACCAATTGGTATAGAAGCATCTGTTGGGGTGTAAGTTGAATTTGCTACACCAACATTAGTCACTGTCCTTGTGAAGCTTTTAGAATCACCAACTCCTAAAGTAACTGCAAAGGAAGGATAGTTCACTTGTGCTTCTGGTATAAATTTCGTGCATGTGACGCGTCTCTGCACGACCACGCTAACTTGTTTGCTTGTGTACCCAAGCCCGCACAAATAAGGTATGTAGTCTTCGGGTTGGATGTCAAAAATCAGTCCTGGATCACTGGCTTTTGACGGGTTGACATGTCCAGAACCGAGTGCAAAGATGCTTGCAGGGAGATCTCTCTCGTCCTCGATGAGTTCGCCACCGAGATTCACCATACCCGCTGTCGTCATGATTGCTGACTTGATGGCTGCTGGAGACCAATCCGGATGCGCGCTTTTTAACAATGCTGATATACCTGAAAGATGTGGGCAGGACATTGAAGTCCCGGAAATCATGTTAAATGTTGCTGTTGTTGATGTCGAGTTATCAACCGATACGGGCCAAGCTGCAAGAATGCTGACTCCAGGACCGATGATGTCGGGCTTAACAATTCCCGGGCTTGCTGAGCTCGGTCCACGGGATGAGAAAGAAGCCACTGCAGGAGCTGAATCGACGCCAATTACAGTTCCCCGAAATATGATGGTAGCAACAGGAGATGAGGCTGAATTGATGTATGTTTTGATTGTAACGCCGATATCATACGAGACGTGTGATGCAGGAAGAACATGAGCGTCGGCTTCTGTCGTATCCCCGTCCATCATTTGGTTTGCGAGAATCATCGCAGCCCCTCCAGCATCTTTAACCGTCTGTCCTTTGTCGATTCTTCCAATGCCGCCACCTCTGTCACACACCACTACTTTCCCTTTAACATCGATGCTTTTTAACGATCCTGGAGCACACCATGCTGCATCTTCACCACCGTTCAAACCGGGGTACACAAGTGGCATAAAGTTTTGAGGAAAATCTTTTGGTTGGAACAAAGATTCTCCATCAAGCAAGTCTTTGTTTCCAAGATAAACGGTTGCTCTTATGTTTCTATCAACGGTACTCGCACCAACGGTTAGAATCCATGGGGCCTCATTTGACAAAGATGATTTCACTGGACCAGAATTCCCAGCTGAACAACTTACAAAGATTCCTTTTTGAATAGCACTATACGCGCTTACTGCGATACCATCCTCGTAAAATGGAACTGAAGCTCCACCAAGCGAGAGTGAAAGCACGTCGACTCCTTCTTCAATGGCTGCATCCATACCTGCTAAGATTGCGCTATCCAAACAACCAGACCTTTCACAAACTTTATACATCGCCACGTGAGCAAGCGGCGCCATTCCAGCTGCAGTGCCATTCGCCATTCCAAACACATTGGCGCCATCGATGAAGTTCCCAGCCGCAGTACTAGAAGTGTGGGTCCCGTGTCCCTCATCATCAAGCGGTGAATCGGAACCCCCGTTGGTAAAATCTCTCGCGCCAATCAGCTTGTTGTTACACCCTGCAGATTCACATTTGCCTTTCCATTTTGCAGGAGGAGGAGGGACTCCTTCGTCATCAAACGAAGGATGTCCCGGAGTGATTCCAGTGTCCAAAACCCCGATTATGATTCCCTTTCCGTAGTTTGATCCTCTCCAGAGTCCTAGGTTCTGTTGCAGCCCCAAGAAATTTGGAGTATGTGTTGTATGCAGCTTGTACACCCTTTCACGTCTTGCAGACACGAACCCATCCATGTTTTCCATTGCTTTTACTTGATCTGCAGACAGTTTGGCTGCAAACCCAGTGAACACATTGTGATATGCATGGATCAAGCTCGGTTGCACATCTGAGCCCGTACTGCTCGCTGTCAAAAAGGTATTGTACCAACTTTTACGGTCTTCTGGTTTATTAAACGTTATACCATCCGGAGCGTTTAAGTGGACAATGTAGGTTTCTGGTTGGTCGGTATTTGCGGAAGTGACGATAAAGATGGTGGCGAAAGTAAGAACCAACAGAAAAGAAACCTCTGGTAAAAGGTTACATCTCTTTCTCTCCATGTTTATTGAAGAGTTTGAGCACATATCTCATGAGATGTATTAAGGAACTATATATATAGAGTGAATAGAACTTCATTGTGTAAATTTGTATATTTGACCTTTCTTTTTGGATTTTGGGAAAGGGTTGAGGTGAGTTCATTTTCTTACATAGTAAGAAGCGATTACTTCTAAGCAGCATTGTATGAACTGCTTATTTTGATATAACCAAAAAATAGAAGTATTGCTGGCATTGTAATCTATGAATTTATATTCACAAACTTTTGACTTATTTTTATTACATTTTTTATATTTGTTTTCTCGTTTTTAGAGCAAGGGTCTCGATACAGGAAAGGTTTGCTTTTATCTCACCTGCTAACGGTATAAGTTGTTACATACAATTCTTAATAGTAGATTAGTAGGTTCACATTTGATTATAAACGTATTTACTGATCAATTTATTAGTTTTACCGTTTTAGTATATGTTCCATTTTTGTTATCCTAAATCAAAGCACAACCTGGTATAGATACAAGAGCATCTCCAGTGGGGTGTCTGTAGGCACCCCTAAGCGTAAGAGGGGTCCCTCCAGGTTGAAGCAGGGCATCCGTGGCGCATCAGTCGCCGAGGACGGGAATGGATGGGATTGGGTGGGCTGGGTTGGTTTTTTTCTCTTTTTTATGTATATTTTTATTTTTGATTTTTAAATAGTAAATTTTTAAATATTGTATATTTATTAAACTTTTCAAATTTTATAAATTTCAGACGACTATATTTCAGCATTTCAAATGGTTATAATCTCCCTGTAAGAAACATTATAAATACACTCATTCATTTTTATTCACACCTTAAACTCTTCTCTCATTTCCTTCAACCCTCACACAAACATAAGCTCTAAGTGATGATGAAATCAGGCCTACTTCACCTTTCTAAAATATATCATTTGGTAGTTAACTAAAATGCGGTTAGATGAATTGATGTCTGTGAGTTGATCTGTGATACTGTGATGAATTTGAAAACATATATAAGCAATTGGGGATATTGCAAATACAATAAAACCAGGTCGGAGAGGGGTAAGTTCTAGCCGTCCAAGAAGGAAACGTAGATACATAAGGGGTCATGGAGATGGAGAATGTCGTCGTTTGGAATGACTACTTTTCTCTAAATCCGCTTTTACTGATGGTTATTTTAGATAATGGTTCCGGATGAGCAAACAAATTTTCAATCGAATTGTTGAAGGTATGTCCAAACATTTTGTGTACTTTCAACAAAGATATGATGAGGTGGGTAAAAAAAGGTCATTCCCCTTTAAAAAAATGGATGTCATACGTCAGTTGGCACATGACACATCAAATGACCAATACGATAAATATATACAAATAAGTGAAAGTACCATCATAGAATTTCCACAAAAGTTTTGTAGATGTGTTACTGAAGTTTTACAGAACAATATCTAATGAAGTCAAACCATAGTGAGATCCAAGAGTTACTAGAAACATATTCAGCCAAACATTGTTTCCCTAAATGCCAGGATGCATTTACTGTATGCATTTGGCTTCAAAAAGTTATCCAGTTGAATGGAAAGGTATACACAAGGTGACCATGGAAAGTCAACCATTGTGCTAGAGGTAGTTGCATAACATGAATTCTGGATTTAACATGCATATTTCAGACTTTCAGTGTAGTGGGCTCTAACAATGATATCAACATGTTTTATCAATCTCTGGTACCCCACCAAATCTTGAAAGTAATAAGCAATATAATACATGCATGCATTATATTGCATATGATTTAGTAACCGTTGATGAATGAGAGGGGAACAAGAGACCGAGAAGGTCGCTGGTGGTGGTGTGGCATGTGAAGAGATGGGAGGGGGGAGAATTGGTGTAAGAAGTGTAAGATGTGCAAGAAGTGTTGCCTCCAGACCTCGACCTATTAGTCAGTAGTCACTTTTACATATTAGCCTCAACCTTGATTTTAACCACTTTTGACCAACATGTGCAAGAAGTGTTGCTTCCAGACCTCGACTCTTGAGGCGTTTGACCTACATGTGCAAGGTGGCGATGGTGGTGGATACGCATGAAGAGGATGAAGTATGAGGACATTAGGGAGAGGAGAGGCAGCATGATGAGGACATTGGGTGTCACATGTTTAAGAAATAGGGACGATCCTTGTAATTTCTTATACTTAAAAGACCAAATCTAGATGTTAATATATACCACAGTCCACAAAAATGATTAGCTTAATTACTATAAAATAAAATAGATTCGGTGGTGTATAATACATTTCTCATATTTATGATACAAAGATACGCAAACTACAATCCAGAGAAAAACTACATGTAGAACAATACTATGAAATATGGCTGAAAAGAAACATATACAAGAATTCCTTCCAATTTCAGTTATTGAATTAGGTTTGAAATTTCCTTTGCATATAACATACAACTATGAAGCTTGCAGAATCAACTGGGCTAATCTAAAATAAACTATAGAAATAAATAAATAAAAACTCCCTCAAATTCAAAGCTAATTCCTTTGGTGGCAAAACCCAGCCATATTATTGAAACTAGTTGATTTCTCAAAACAACCTACTTGAAGCTACAATTCCCATCCTAAAGCACACCTGCATGTAAATTCAGCATCAGCATCGGCGGCTCGATATAAGCTGAAGCTTGAGGCCCCATATTTAAGAGGGCCCTAATTTTTAGGGTTTAACTCGGTTTAAATTTCAGGTTTTGAAAAGAAGAGCAAAAAATCAGTATACTTGTAAGGGTTTTTTTTCATTGAAAAGTCGCTCTAACTCTAGCATGTGTGATTGTGCGCCTTTTAGAAACGCATACAAAAAATGTCTCATCATATTCCCACATGTTATGCTCCTAAGGAAAAAAAATTATCTTTTAAGAAAAGGGCCCCAATCTTAGAATCCACTTTAGGCCCCCAAAACGATTGAGCCGCCCTGTTCAACATATAGGCATGTCATGAACCAAAAGCAATGTCGATTTACTATCTGGAAGCCGTTGAGGCGTTGAATAATTCCAACATATAAACCAGTCAAAATCGCTTGCGGTTTCTTCCACTGTGTCTACAAAGACAAATCTAGTACACAGTTTCATCACTCAACTATACATGATAACATACTAGTAAACATTCCAAACAAAATGTCACTCCTATTTCTTAATAAATAGAAATGAAAAGTCCCAAAGATCTCATCCCTAAACTGACAGTATATTATAGGACTCTAGCGCTATAAGAACCGGTATCCTATGATTGCTGTTAAGCAGTTTCAGCTTCTGCAAAGCTGTTAATTCTCAAATAAAACACCAACATCATTATAATTGCAGTGAATTACTAGCTAGTCTTCAAATTCAGTGTGATAAGAAAAACATAAACAAATTGCAACTTAATATTAACATCATTTTGAACAGAAAAGTACCAATTTCAACATTCAAACTAAATATAGCTCTTTCTAGATCATCATACAGTTATAGCAATTAAATCAATTAGGAAGTTGAACTGACGTACACAAGCATGTTAATAGCATTCATAGAGTATAACCGGAGTGAAATCGGAAAACATTACCGAATCAATCATGTGGAAGATTAGAAGACGGAGAATCAGGATTTCCGCGGCGAAGATCTGCGATTAGATCGCCTAATTCCTTCCGCGAAGTTTCTCTGCCGAACATGAATCCATACCTAAAATTAGACGATTAATTAACATAAATCTCGAATGAAAGAAGAAATTACTTGAACTAGGGTTTGCAATATACCAGAATGAAACGGCCGAGAAGAGTCCGGCGGTTGCGACTGTTTGGATGAGTGTGAAGGTCTTCGCCATCTTTATTGGTCCGACGCAGGGAGTGTTTATGTTGAGGGTTTAGCAGTGGCTCCTTTGAGTTTTGTTATTAAAGTACACTTTCTGTTATTTTAACCATTTCAGTTTTTTTTTAACGCCAACCTTAGATATTCTAGGATAATTGAGTTTCCTCGGGGCAACACCTAGAACATCTAGGGCAGCCCACCACATATTCTAGTATGAAACCATTTCAGTTTCATACTAAAAAATGTTCATTTCGTGAGACCTA
Organism: Smallanthus sonchifolius; assembly: GCA_023525975.1. Taxonomy (NCBI): domain Eukaryota; kingdom Viridiplantae; phylum Streptophyta; class Magnoliopsida; order Asterales; family Asteraceae; genus Smallanthus; species Smallanthus sonchifolius. The sequence continues at coordinate 4,378,844 of CM042042.1, forward strand.
AGTATCTTTCACGTGAGGGGCATTTTCGTCCATTCAATTTAACCTTCTTCAATATAGGAGCTTTGTGGTTTTAACCTTGTGGTTCACATCAGCGTGATGATCTCGATCCTTACAAAGTGTAATGTGAGTATTTACATGTTTTATTCCAGAGCCATGGGTTTATGAGCAGGGGCGGACCTACATAGCCCGGAGGGGTCGAGTTTCGAAATTTATATAGAACGGTATGTAAAAACACTAGGATGAACCCCTTAAAAAATATAGAGTGAACCCCCTGAAAAAAATTCCTGGATCCGCCACTGTTTATGAGGTTTAATTGCTAGACACGTGAAAGAATGTTTATGTGAATACAATTGATCTCAATGGTATATCTTTGGATACCATCTCTTGCCCTCAAAACGCATGCCTTCTAAACATCACAAACAAATTGGTAGGCCAAAAAAGAAAAAGGAAGAAGTCACAAGATGAACTACTAAGTAACATTGTCAGGAATGGGAAATTGATCAGAAAAGGGGGCTATGTACATTGTCGTAAATGTAAAAACATTTAACGCAAATCTAAGACTTGCAAGGGTCATTGTGCTACACCAAAAGCTTCACAAGGGTAAGGGATAAGAGACCCCTGGATCGGGAAACATACGAAACATACATACAGTAATAACAAATATCAAATGTCCCGTATCATAAGCATATATAAGAACAAGACATAGAAATTCGTACGATAAACAGACATAAATAGCAGCAATACATAACAATCCCTAAATCTAAAATGTGACGCATACATAAATCATACAAGAACTATATGTAACAAAAATTAAGTAGCCATAACATATACAAGAATAATTAGGCATACAAATCTATGTCATAACCATATATAAAAACCACTATAACATACAAGTGCCTAAGACTAAATATAGAAAAAAAAAACACTAAACTTTGGATTTTCAATTCAATAAATATTTCGTCCAGAAAAAGCCCATCAAATACATGATGGGACACTACATGTGTATTACTAATAATGACACGTCACTAGAAAAAAAAACATAATTTCATTTTCATTACCCTTGTGATATCTAAGTTCTAACACAACTTGTACATTTATTAAGACCTGATATAATAAATTAGAGCTATACTATCCTATAGTAATCGACCAAATTATCAAGTCTTACAAGCAACACGAACCATTCTTCGTGTACACGGCTCTGGTAACGGACTCGTGATTTCTGAAATATTCGACTCTCTAATCGCCTCTTGTAAGATTTCAACAATCTTACTCATCAAGGGTCGTTCTTCGGGGTTCTTTCTCAGGAAACTATCAGCCAGTTTTGCAACTTTCTGTGCACCACCATGTGAATATTGATTGGTTAAACGAGGGTCCATAATCATCCGAAACCTATTGCTATCGGCGGGGAATTGTTTCACCCATTCGATAAGTTTTTGTTCAGATTGTGGTAGTTTTATATCGACCGCCTTTCTGCCAGATAGGATCTCGTACAGTAAACTCCAAAACTCCATAAATCACTATTTGATTTAAGATGACCTGTTTCAACATATTCTGGGGCAGCATATCCGTATGTCCCAATCGGCTGGAAAACCGAAAATGATCAAATTAGCATAAAAGTTTAGATTGGATTGACCTTATATTCATGTATACATGCGTCTCTTGACATGTGTTTATACAGAGCTAATCCAAGAGTTAGCAGACTCATACTTGCTAGACATGAGAAACGCCACAAAAAAGGCCCAACTTAAAAATGGCATAGCTTAGGCTACGTTTAGAGTTACGTACGGGCCCATAAATAGGGGTGGAAAGGTCTTAAAGAGTCGAATCATGTGGCAAATGCCATAGGTGGTTTGGCCCACCTATCAAACCCGAATTCCATCTTTGGACCTCCGATTTCAGGCATTGAAGATTTCCCCATCATTTTAGCATTTTTTTAATCATTCTATTTTGTGTAAATCATTGAGTGCCTAAATTTACGCGTTTATTTATGTCTTCAGCTTAACAAATTAGATGTCAATTATTTCTAATTTCAAAGATTTGATAATACCTACCAAATTTAGAATTCTCTATAAAATTATTTATGTGCCCTTGATGTATCGATTTATTAATTCAATAATATATCATTTTCTCTCAAGAGTGCACCATGTGCCCACTAACTTAATGCCAACCAATAATGTTTCCCATTATGACAACATAATTGGTTGGATCATGGATGTAAGTTAGTGGTCATCTGGCATGAGACGATCATTACCTACACATCCGTACATGTGTATGAGCCATATGCTAGACACATGATACGTGATATAAAACACTCACCGTCGTAGATACATGTGACCGGTCCCCTTGTGGTCCTTCTCTAGCAAGACCAAAATCCAAAAGCTTCGCATTAAAGTTCTCATCCAACAACACATTCGAAGATTTAAAGTCCCGAAATATCACCTTCCCCAAATACAAAAGTCAATAAAATTTTAACCCAAGTTGTGTTACATAAAACCATAAATTTACAACAATGACTAAATAAGATATACCTGGATTTCCAAACCCTCATGAAGATAAGCGAGACCCTCGGCCGCACTGAGGAGGATTTTCAGCCTTGTTACCCAAGGAATCGGTGGCACTGCCCGGCTAAAAAGATGATCTTCTAAGCTTTTGTTTGGCATGTACTCGTAAACCAGTAACCTTTGTATCCCTCGTTCCCCGTCTGCCGAGCAGTATCCCAAAAGCTTTACAAGCTTAGGTTGATTCACAACACCAAGAAACTGAACTTCTGTTAACCATTCTTTATGCCCCTAAATGTTGTGCAATAATAAAACCATAATCACAAAAACCGGTTTACTTTAATATCATAGGATGTTTGACTGTTTGTCAAAGTCAAATCAATAAGTCACGTTGTTAAGAATTGTTGACTCGAATGTGTTTGACCTGACTAAGCATTTACCCCAAGTTCGGATGTCAAGAAGATAAGTTGTAGTATCTGTGTGAGGCCCAGCTCTGTTGAGGGCTCTAAATGTGTTTTGAACAATGTTTTTAAAAGGGACCACTCTAGTAGAGGTTTTCAAATTGGTTTTTGATTTAAACCGGTTCGGGTTTGATCAACAAAAAATCAAAAGTGGTTTTTGATTAAAACAGTTCTGTTTTGAATCGATTTTTGAGGGAGGTTTTGACTGGTTTAAAAACCGGGTTCTATACACACCGTTTTGAAAAATGGGACTTAAAAATGCTGTGTAAGGATTTAAATATTGAAAAAATTTTAAATATTATATTAATAAAAAGAGTAAAATAATTACCTTGTTATATTGTTTTATTAAAAGTAATAATAGAAAGACACTGTTTTAAAAAAATAAACAAAATAATAAAAAGATTTTTTTATAAAGAAAATCATTTTATAAGAGCACCTCCGATTGTGCGACTTAAGATGTGGCCATCCGGATTCCCAAGCATTAAGGAGGTGATTGAAATGGTGTTTGTTTGAGCTCATCCGGAGATCCAAACGTCTCACATAAACACTTAATAAAAAATATATATTTGATTCTTAATTTAATAAAAAAAAGTGTTCGAAAAAAAATATAATGTTTGGAGGATAAAAAGATGTTTTTGAAAGACGTGTGAAAATTTTATATGTCAACTGATGTGGTGGTTTTACTGATGTTTCTTGTGTCAGCAATCAAGGTGCTCTACCGGTTGTTAGAATATTTAATTTAACTACCCAGAAATAACCGGTTATACTTTTTCATCCATGTTATCAAAAATATAATTTTTACAAAAAAAAAAAAAGATAAAAGTTGTCATTTGGCATACCTGCATGCCATTTCTCCTTAGCTTCTTAATGGCAACCACAAGAGGCTCACCATGACCACCAAGGGGTCTAATTGACCCTTTATAAACACTCCCAAACCCACCTTCTGCAATCTTTAACAACCTGTTGAAATTATCCGTACCATTTCTAAGCTCTGAAAAAGAAAACTTCCTCAAATTATGACCCTTTTCTTTATACAAATCTAGTATGCTTCTTGGTGAAGGGGTTGATCCTGCTGAGTTTACTAATCTTGTAGACGGTTTTGTTGCTGGGTTCGGTTCTCCGGGCTCGGGTGAAGATTTGGATCTTCTCTTGGTTTTGGAATTGAAAATATTGAAACAATTCATAATTGGTGGAGTGAGAAAATAGGGATGAAAAGTTGGGGAAAATAAGGAGATGGGAAACAAAAGGTGGTGGAAGATGGAAACAAGAGTGAAATGGTTTGATAAGAAACCTCCCAAAAGAAGTAGATTTTAGTAGGTGACATAAATGAATTTGAACGATGATGTGTTTCTTTTGACTTGGGTTTTTGAAGAGAATAAAACGTGTCATGTTGTGACATTGGTAGTGAAATCAAACACGATATGTTTTTGAAACGCTGATACGAACATGTTTAATAAGAAGGTGGTATTACATGAATGACATAATAGGTTTAACACGATTCAGTAAACATAATTAGATATAAAAGGCACATTGTAAAAAGTTGTAATAGAAAAACAAAGTATTTTTAAAGTTAATTATATATTAAAATAAATAAAAAAGGTTAACTACAAGGAAGGTCAATGTCATAAGAATCGTATTAAATAGTTTTAAAAATAAGGTAACATTATATAAACGTATCATTTTAACATGTTTATAGGATAATAGAGAGAATAATAAGAAAACTCATTTTTCATTAGAAAACTAAAAAACAATTCCCCTTTAATTTTAAAAACTTATTAACTTTTTCATATGTTATCATTTTTTTTTAAATTACACCTTAAAATCAAGCATTTTTATGAATAATTTGAGTACAATAATGTTATATTAAAAAGAAGCTTTTTAATGTGTCGAATTTATTTGATACTACATATATGTAGTATGATGATACTACATATATATACTATCATCATATGATCATACTACATATATGCAATATTATCATATTGCATATAATGTTATGCATAATCATCATATTGCATATATGTAGTATCATCATGCAGTATGATGATACTACATATATGTAGTATCGAAAAATTATGACACGTTTGTTTTTTTATATAACAATATTATACTCAAATTAAAGATAAAACAATGTCTAATTCATTGGTGTAATTTAAAAAAAAGTAACATATGCAAAAATTATCAAGGTTTTAAAAATTGAGGGGACGTTTTTTGGTTTTCTAATTAAAATGAGTTTTTTCATAAACCCATCCATATAAGTTAAATAATCATTAAATGACTCAAATAATATAAAAATCCATGTTTTAATACTTGTTATATATGAATTTTAGTATATTAGCTTATCTTAACTATTTTAGACATGAAATAATGTATTAGTATCCATCATAATATGGGCACACCGACGCCTCCATCGTCATTGACATCGTCACCTTATTTGTACACGCGTTCTTGTGAGATGAGGATGTTGAGGTGGATGTGTGGACACATAAGAAAGGACCGAATAAGAAATGAAGTTGTTCGGAAGAGATTGGGAGTCACATGTATCTCAGATAAGATAAGAGAAGGAAGATTGAGATGGTTTGGACATGTCAAAAGGAGACAGAGCACAGATCCAGTGAGAACGGTGGAAACTCTCGTTGTAGAGGGGAAAAGGAGCAGGGGGAGACTGAAATTAACGTGAGATGAGAGGATTAGGCTTGATTTGCTAGATTTACACCTCTCAGAGGACATGATCAATGATAGGATTTCATGGAGACGTCGTATTAGGGTTTTAGGATGAGTGACCCGTTGTGTGGGAGAGTAGAGTTGTTTAGCAAAGATTTTGCGTATGTCTTGTTTCTTGTAGGTGTGTTGTGTTTCTTGTGACTAATATACTCTAGTCATACACTGATAATTGTTAGATTACTGTTAGATTTATTTTACTTTATTACTCATTAATTTTATTTATATTTTTATCTTTTTCTTTCCCATGGAGCCGGGGGTCTAAACGGGAGCAGCCTCTCTATCCCTTGGGATAGGGGTAAGGTTTGCCCTCATCACACCCTCCCCAGACCCTACTAATAGCGTTAGCTATGTGTGGGATTATACTGGGTACTTTTGGTTTGGTTTGGTTTGGTTCTTGTGAATGATAGTTTTCATGAACCAAAAATAATAACGATAATAATGACGATTTACGTAATCTATACTATTTAATAAATAAAGGTTTTTAATGACACGTGTTATCTTCATATTTATTCTCATCAGGTTTCGTCCCTCTATAACATATTTATCCCCGACGTTTAATGCTTTAACACTCTGCGTCTCTAGTTCTTAACGGACGTTAAGTTTTCTGTTAGTTTTTGTGCAAATTTACTAATATATGCCTCACCCCATATTCTTATTCAACCATCTAACCCTAGAAGCAATTTTTGACTCCATTTTTTACGAACCGCCACCGTTCACCATGGCGACATACGAAGCCTGCCGGTGGTGGTGCCGATCGGAGAACGACAACGATGACCACGGCGAACTAGGTGACAGGGTATTCACGTGGTAAAAACCGTTTCCGTAGTTGGAACACCATCCTCATTCCGTTTCCGCTGCCATGATCATGTCTCACCTCAGCCTCCGCCACCCTTGCTACGGCAGAACCCTAGACGGAATGTCGCCTAGAAAACTCATCCCGTCCCCATCTCCGTTGTTTAACATCGTCACAGTGGCTATCTAGGCCACCCGACGCCGCTTGCTACCTTGTCTCCACGTCTGTATCTGCTTCCTGGAATTCCTAACCGCCGTTGCCGCCATTTATGTTGGAGCCACCAAGACCCGTCGTCGGTCAGGGGGGAGGTGGTGCTGAAGAGCCGGTTGCCGGAGGGGGGTCGTGCCAGAGGAAAGTGTCATTCATGTTATTGAGTCGCATATACATTTTATTGAGTCTGATGAAAAAGAAGAAGCGGTGAGGGGTATTACATATACTAATGATAAAAACAAACTCAAAATATGTAAAAGTTAATGTATAAGTAGATTTCGAAAATACGTTAATTACTATTTAATTTAATTTGACTTTTATTAACTATTTGACTGAAATAAAAATTACATAATTAAATTTCAAAGTTTCTTACAATAAGAGATAATTTAAAATAAACGTGTTTTATTATTATAATTAAATTTTTTTTAAATATACAATATTATTAAAATATAGAAGTGCATTAAATAAGAGAGAGAGACGGGAAAAAATGATGAGAATAAATATGGAGGCGACATGTGACAATAAAAACTTTATTTATTATATAGTATAGATTTGCACAAAAAAACTAATAGAAAACTTAACGGAGTTAAGGATAAGAGACGGAAATTGTTAAAACATAAAACGTTAAGGATGAAATGTGTTATAGAAGGACGAAACCTTAAGTTTTGTGCAAACCTCAGGAACACTCAAAACTAAAGTTTACTCTTTAATTAAAGTGGTGTATGGTATATTAATGGTGTATTAAACTTACCCTTAGATAATCTAAGTATAAGGGCGTCCAGTATGGTTGGGAGAAGTCATGCCGTGGGTGACGAGGAAGGCGAAGGTCACGCCGTGACCAAGGGCACACCACCCCCTTGGTCGGCGTGACCGAGGCGTGGTTTATGCGCGTCGGAAAAGTGACGGGGTAAACCAAAGAGAGAGAGAGAGAGCCGTTGAGTGGTCAATATGACCGTTGGAGGGACGGATTATTCAAAAAAAAAAAATTTTTTTAAACCATCTCACACTTTATAAAACCCATCATATTTCCACCATTTTCACTATCACATTCATCTCATTCTCTCTCAAATTTTATAAAAACTCCATTTTTTTAAACTCCCCACTCAATCAACTGACGACGGATTTGATTGAGCATGTTACGAATGATCGCTTTAGTAATTTTATTGTTTATTTTAAATTTTTATTGTAGGATTTAAATTTAAATTGTATGTTTTTATTTTTTATTGTATGTTTTTAATTTAATGTAGGCAAAGTGATACCATCACTTGATGGCAAGGTATACCCCTTGCCCTAAGTGTCAAGTATCCGGTTTCTGGCTCACCGGCGTCGACCTGAATGTTTTTGCTGTGAAGAGAGTAGGGATTTATAACCCTTTCACTCTACCGTGTACCCAAATCAAAGTAATATCCCATCCCGTCTGCACCACCAAACCCGTCGCCGGCCAAACCCCACCGCCGGCCAAACCACCATCATTGCCCTCGTCTTCACCAAACCCCCCCATCATTGCCTTCCCCTGAACTGCAGGAATCACCCCTCTCTATACTCTCACCCTTGGCGCAGACGCTCAAGACGAAGTTACTTTGGAAACTACCAAAAATCCAAAGTTTTCTTGTTTAAACCTAAACACACCTTTTTCTTTTCCTTCAAATTCAGTAAACCAAATCCGTGTTTCAGTAAGTCGAATTTGGGGCATTTGATTTAATCTATCTTCAATTGGGCGTGGTAGTTAAATTTGGGATATCTTCTCTGCCCACCAAGTGTTCGATAAAATTCCCCTGAGAGTATCAATTAATTGGTTGTGATTATTATAATTATGTTATTAAGGAAACTCAGAAATGGGAACTTAAAGGTTATTAGTCAATTCATGTATTCTTGTAATGCTGCTAGAGTACCAAGATGCCATGTCACTTGTTGCAGCATGGCATTTCATCAAACACTTGAAGTGCTGCCTAAAATTATCCATACTTGGCAATCCTTTTCAACTGTGGCCAGCACAATCCTCGTCCAAGCGAGGGATCCAGCTAAGCTAAGCGAAGAGTTGCATATCGCACTCGATGAGCAAAGGCTTAATGATGCTTGGAACTTACATGAACAACACATGAACATGGAAGGCTTTCCCAGGAAATCTATTGTCAACAAGCTTCTTGGAACTTCTGCTCAAAGTCTAGAGGTTTGTTGGCTTCATAGGGCTTATGATCTAGTAGAAAAAGCCGTTAACGAGCACAAGCAAAATTTACTAGAGAAGGAAACACTTGTGTATCTGGCACTGTGTCTGGCAAGATATGGTTTACCTGTGAATGCTGCAACTATTGTGAGGAAATTAATTGAGACTGAACAGTTTCCTCCGGTGACAGCTTGGGCGGCTATATTAGCTTACATGTCACAAACTTCTGCTGGTGCTTACCTGGCTGCTGAGTTGGTTCTTGAGATTGGTTTTATGTTCCAATATGGGAGGGTGGACCCACGTAAAAAGAGTAACGAGCATTTGATTGCTATGAAGCCTAATACAACCGTTGTGAACATTGCGTTGGCTGGCTGTCTTCTTTTTCAGACAAATAGGAAAGCAGAGCAGGTTTTGGACATGATACCTCGAATTGGTGTGAAAACTGACGTTATGTTATTGATTATGATGGGCCATCTCTATGAAAGGAATGGAAGAAGAGAAGAGCTTAAGAAACTTAAGAGGTATATTGACGAAGCCCATGATTTAAGCGATAGTCAATTTAGAGAGTTTTACAACTGTTTGCTTTCTTGCCACTTGAAATTTGGGGATTTAGAGTCTGCATCCCACATGGTTCTTGAAATGCTCCGAAAGGCAAAGAGAGCTCAAAATTCTCTTGGTATGTCCACCTTTATGTTTGAAGTCATGAAAGTTGATAAAATAGAATCTCAAGAGAGTTTGATCCATGAAAAGTCAAGTGATGCAGCATCGACTAGAACCCAGACATTGACTTATGAGGACTTTTGTAGGGACCGGAAGTTTCTAAAGCTTGAAGCAGAAGCTAAAGAACTACTTAAGACGTTAGTTATGAAGTTTCAGACTCAATTAGAACTTATCACAACTGAATGTGGCATTCTCCAACCAACAGAAACGGTATTTGTGAAATTAGTCAAAGCTTTCTTGGAATCTAACAAAATAAAGGAGCTTGTTGGATTTCTAGTCAAGGTAGAAAAAGAGGATTCCCCTGTTTCTCCTGATAGTTCGCCTTTGGTTCAAGTAATCAATACATGCATTTCTCTTGGATGGTTGGATCACGCGCATGATCTTCTCGATGAAATGCGCCTGTGTGGTGTTAAAACAGGATCTTCTGTGTATTCATCTCTTCTAAAAGCATACTGTAAAGAAAACAGGTCAACAGAAGTCAAATCTCTCCTTAAAGATGCACGTAAAGCCGGAGTCCAGCTAGATGCAAGATCTTACGAGGCAATGATCGAGTCCCATGTGGTTGGTAAAGATACTCAAGGGGCTTTAAATCTATTCAAAGAAATGAAAGAAGCTAAACTAGACAAATCCGGTCAACAGGAATTTGATAATTTGGTCAATGGATGTGTAGGGAGTGGAGAAGCTAAGTTTATGGCAAAACTTTTAGAGGAAATCAAAGTCGGTCAAACAGTTGACTGCGGCGTTCATGATTGGAACAATGTGATTCACTTTTTTTGTAGGAAAAGGTTAATGCAAGATGCTGAAAAGGCTCTTAAAAAGATGAGAAGTTTAGGGCATGCCCCAAATGCTCAAACTTTTCATTCTTTAGTAACGGGTTATGCTGCTGTTGGAGGGAAGTATACCGAGGTAACTGAGCTTTGGGGTGAGATGAAGGTTCTTGCTTTTTATCATGGGATGAAATTTGATCAAGAATTGTTGGATGCTGTGCTTTATACTTTCGTTAGGGGTGGCTTTTTTATTCGGGCTAATGAAGTTGTGGAGATGATGGAAAAAGGGAAAATGTTTGTCGATAAGTACAAGTACCGTACGCTTTTTCTTAAGTATCATAAAACATTTTGTAAAGGGAAGGCTCCCAAAGTTCAGACAGAGTCACAGTTAAACAGGAGGGAAGCTGCATTGACCTTTAAGAAATGGGTTGGGTTGTTTTGAGGCATATTTACGCAGAATACGCTTTTTCTATGGATCATCTGGATTTTGCGCAATCCAATTAAATATTTGGATATGTTAGCCTGGTAAGTTTCTTACAGATCATGTAGCCATCAAAATCTTTTTTTTAATCTCTATCCAATTAAGTAATTGTTCAAACCATTCCTATACTTTATAACAAAGCATGACTCTGTTTATCTATTTCATTCATATGTAGAGGAGCCAAAGTGGATGGGTCAGGCGTGGGGGTGTAAACGAGCCGAGCCAAGCCTGAGCTCGACTAGGCTTGTTTAACTTACTATTTCTAAAGCTCAAGCTCGGCTCATTTATTATTTCTTAACTAATTTATATATATTTAGACCGGATTTATATGTTTTCATGTTTGTCCATTATTATTTATTAACTAATTCATAATGTATATATAGTCGTCTCGGCTCGTTTATTATTTATTAAATAACTTGGTTAAAATCCCGTGTATTACACGGGTTGAATAAATAAAATGTTATATGACTTAGTAATAAAAATTTTATATTTTTAAAAGCCCGTGTAATACACTGGTTGAATAAACCGGTATATTACATCGGTTGAACTATTTATAATTAAATAATAAGTATCCGTAATTAGATTTATATTAAGAATCTAAAAATAAATTATTTTAATATCATTATTCAATATGAGAAAAGAGATGCGGGAAAAAAATGATACAAATGAATCAGAAAGTGACACGTGTTCATAGAATTTTATTTATTAATATAAAGATTATTTGATATTATTATTTAATAGGAGAGAGAAACAGAAAAATTATTAATATTTAATAGGAGAGAGAAGCGAAAAAATAAATGTGAGGAGTAACTAGAGAGAGTGACACGTGTCCCTCATGGTTTTCCTTTATTATATAGTATAGATATAGATATAGATTCATAAATATGAATCAGTTAATAAATAATATGAATTAGTTAATAAATAATAAACTAGTTTATGCATATATATAGTCTTTATGCCCTTTATTATTCATGTAACTAATTTATATGTTTTCATGATTACTTTATCAGTTAAAAAATGTTAAATAAGATCATGTCTATGTAGTTTTTTAGTGTAGTTAATCAAGTCATATTATGCGTAGTAGTGCTATTAAATCTGATTGAGTCAAGGACGGGCACGCGCACTGTGGTTGTCTGTGACAATTGTCAGATGGCCGTCCATTGAACCCAGGAACGCCCTTATTACGGATGGTCTAAAACTGGACTTTCGTATCATGACAAATTTATTCATTTCAAACTAATATTCAATTTTCAGAAATTTCATAACCGTGAACTTCAAACTATCTCTTATGCCATTCAACACGTTTGTATCCACATGCATTCACCACGAGTTGACCATTGGAACAGTTTAAAATGGATCATCCGCTATCTTCAAGGCACCTCCTCTTTCGGTCTAACACTTGGACCGACACATCCCCGGTTACGGGCCTACACGGATGCCGATTGGGAAGGGTGTGCTGACACTCGAAGATCCACCTAGGGCTATTGTGTCTACCTTGGGGCCAGTCTCATCTCATGGTCTTCTAAACGTCAGCCGACCATTTCCCGATCAAGTGTCGAAGCTGAATACCGAGGCGTTGCCAATGTCGTGGCTGAAATTTGTTGGTTTCGAAACCTTCTATTAGAGCTGCATCTCCGACTTACTCATGCCACACTTATTTATTGTGACAACATTAGTGCGATCTACCTCTTCGGGAATCCCGTGCAACATCAACGCACTAACCACATAGAGCTTGACATTCACTTTGTTCGTGAACAGGTGCAGCGGGGCCACGCTTGAGTTCTTCATGTCCCCTCCCGCTATTGGATAGCGGACATCTTTACTAAAGGACTACCAAGAGTGCTCTTTGACGACTTCCGCTCCAGTCTTAGCATTCGTCAACCTCCCGCTTCGACTGCAGGGGTGTAATAGCATATACGTAAAATATGAATAGTTGTAAAATAGGAATAGCTTTCCTAATTATTCTCCTATATTAATGTGTAAATATTATCTCCAAAAATAGGAGATTATTTTGTATTATATGGTGATCGACAAATGGAATAGAAGGCAGTTTGGATTCCATATCTTTCATTAAAGTAATAAGTAAGGGTGGAAGGGGTAGGCTTTGGGTTCAATATGGTTCACGAGAACACCGCCGCCACCCACTCGGGTAGTGGCTACATGTACGGTTGTCGGGTTCATGAAGCCGTGACTGAAGCCATGGTTGACTATAGCACTTAACGTTGAGTTTATGGTTAATCTTTAGGCCTTTAGGGTATGTTTGAATAACAACCACCATGCAGGTTTTGATTATAATTTTGAGATTACTGGATCATCTTCAACCAATTGTAAACAATTAGTAGTTATGGTTTCTTTAGCATCGAATGCAATCATAATCATTTTATAGCCGGAACTTACACGGTAGTTGTTATCATCATCCACAATAGGAGGCTCTAAAACCAACTCCACGTAACTACGTAAGCACCTGTCCAGGCTTTGTTCCTCTTATAGCCAAATTGGCTCCAAAAAAACCCGTTCTTGGACGTTTTTACACAAGAACGTCCATCATGGCCTCTCTCCTCCATATCATCTTTTTAATCCTCAAAAACTCATCAAAACAGACTATTGTGTATGTTGTAATAATGATTGCATCCTCTACTATTTTTAGTCAATCGTGTGAATGGTTGTTTATGAAGTCAACATTCCGTCTTTCCCACGCAATTAGTCTTGAAACCTTGTACCCACATCCTCTTTCTTCAACTAAGAATATTCCTCATCTCAAAACATCAATCATTACTTATTGTATCACTTTCTTTTAATTATAAATAATCAGATTACTTTAAAGACACATCGAACTTTAAAGAACCAGATATGAAACACATACATCATCATCATCATCATCATCATGATGCTATGCTCCTTCTTCTCATCATGAACTTGATACTCACAGCCAACGGGACTACAGAGATAGGAATTGGTGTGATTCTTGATATGGATTCGAGCGTTGGGAAGATCAGCAAAATCTGCATTGAAATGGCGCTCCAGGATTTCTATCAAACACACAACTACACAACCAAAATCGTCCCTCACTTTCGTGATTCCAAATATGACAGAGTCGAAGCTGCTTCTGCAGGTCGGTCACTCGCTCGTTAACTCACTCACTTTCCTCTTCTTTCTGCGTTGTGCTTTGGGCATATAATCTGAGTTTTTTGGATTTTTAGTTGGTTTAGAAAATTATATTTGGTTTGTAGGTTAATTTTTAAACATATTTGATTTGTATGTAATTCGCTAGTTGGACAAGCGACATTAAATTCTATCGTGTGAGAAGTGACCCAACCAATTTCGTTGATGCTACATGTTTTTCTTTTCTAATAATTTAGTTAATATATAATTTGATATTTTTCTAATAACTTATGATATTTACTTTTTCTAAAAATTTTAAATACACTTTTTTGTTTAATTTTTTTATCGACATTCTTTTATGAATGCCATTTAAAACCGAGTTGTTTTCCAAATAAAGTATTTTTGGTTTCGTAAATATAAAAAAAGTATCTTATTTTGAAAAAAACTCAGTTTTTAATAAAATTTATATTGGAATATATAAAAAAACAAAATAGTGTATTTAGAAAAATTAAATATTAAAAGCTATTAGAGAAAAATCAAATTATATGCTACATAAATTATTATAAAAGAAAATTGAAAAAAATAAATGTGAGTGGAGTTCCTTGTTGCACCAATGAAATTAGTTGAGTTCGTTTCTCACACAAGCGAATTTGTTGAGTTCGTTTGTCCAAATAACGAATTACCTACAAATCATATATGTTTAAAAGATTACATACAAACCAAATATAATTTCGTAACCCACCTAGAAATCCAAATATCTCGTGTATAATCATGTAATACCCCACCAAATAGCAATTTTAAAGACAAATTAGATTTTATCATTTTAATAATCCAAACTATGATCCATTGTCCGATAACACTCATAACTTTCGCCTTTGTTGCTAATAGCAATCCCACTAGCATAAGTATTAAAGATTTAGCTTCATTTCTACATGATTTCACTCACGATGATGACCATGAACGAAATATGGAAACATACAAGTGAAACCGAGTGCGGATCAAGTGAAAACCGAGTGTAAATCTATGAGCAACGAAAGTGAAAGTTATGCGCGTCATTTAAACTGTCGGTATTGATTATTATCGACCAACATGTCATTATTTTGGTTGTTAAAAATTAAAATCCACTTTGTCTATGATCACCTCATATAGTTTAATATTAATATATTCAAATGTTTGGGTTGTTTTGCAGCTATACAACTTATAAAAGATGTTAAAGTAATGGCGATTATCGGACCCCAAAGATCCTCACAAGCAAAATTTGTAGTAAACATAGGCAACAAAGCAAGGGTTTCAATACTATCTCTGGCTACCACCCCTTCTCTATCACCTAATGAGAATCCTTACTTCATCAGAGTATCACCCACCTCATCCTCACAAGCCCAACCCATATCAGCACTCATTAACTCTTTTCATTGGCATGAGGTGGTGTTTGTTACCAAGATGGTGACTTCGGTAACGACCTGATCCCGTCTTTGTCCGAGGCCTTGATAAACGTCGATATCCAAATCAAACGACGAGTCGTCATATCTCGTTTTGCCTCAGACGGTGCCATTTCAAACGAGCTTCACAACTTAAAAACAAACCAAACACGAGTTTTCGTGGTCCATTTGTTACCAGAGCTGGCTTCTCGCTTTTTCAAGAAAGCAAAACAAGCAGGGATGATGCAGGAAAGCTATGCATGGATCATCACCGACGTCATCACCAATCTTTTGCATACTATTGATATAGGTACTTTTTTTTAAAAGGAAAACACCACAGAATAGTAACCAAGTTTCAAAAGTGTTCCAATTAGGTCACTCACCATAGTATACCCGAGGGTGTATACCGTGTGAAATGCGTATTGAGTGACCTAATTGGAGCACTTTTGGAACTTGGTTAGTATTCTACAAAGTTACCCCTTTTCAAAAGGGAAAACATCACAGAATAGTAACCAATTTTCAAAAGTGTTTCAATTAGGTCATTCACCATAGTATACCCGAGGGTGTATACCGTGTAAAATGCGTGTTGAGTGACCTAATTGAAACACTTTTGAAACTTGGTTACTATTCTACAAAGTTACCCCTTTTCAAAATGGTATATTTTTTGAAAAACAAAGTGGCAAATGGTTGCATTGAACAAAAAAAATGGTAAATGGTGAAACCGTGAATCACGGTTTCAGTTCATTTGCAAACACCCAATGATTGGGTGTCAAAAACTTGCCAAGAGATTACCATTTTAACTGAAACCGTGATTCGTAAGAACGGTTTCAGTTACTTTATTGCCAAACCAGTTAATTTATTGCAGACACGTCTCTCGATAATGCCATTTTGAACTGAAACCGTGATCAGAAATTACCACGTTTTTGGGTCAATGCAACCATTTGCCACTTTTGTTTTAAAAAATATACCATTTTGAAAAAAAAAATTCATTGATATAGATTCTATGCAAGGAGTTGTGGGTGTAAAACCGAATATTCCAATATCCGGTAACCTGAAAAAATTTGAACAAAGGTTTAAAAGAACCAACCCAACACGAGTAATCAATGTGTATGGGTTATGGTCATACGATACGACTTACGCGCTAGCAATGGCATTGGAGAGAGTTGGGAGTGCTACTACTTTCCAACAACAGAACCAGCAGCAGCAGCATGAGCCTGTAACAGATCTAGATGCCATTGGAACCTCCAAACTAGGACCAAGGCTACTTTTAGAGATCAACAAGACAAAACTTAAAGGGTTAAGTGGTAATTTCTCTCTTGTTGATGGGCAATTACAGTCTGATTCGGGTTACCAAGTCGTGAACATAGTTGGTCAGGTGGATAAGCCTGTTTACTTGTGGACTTGGAGTACTAACCGCTACAATATTTATAATAAAGAAGGTATCAAATGGCCTGGTTGTGGCGGTAGCAACTGTTTCCCTAGAGGTTGGGAGATTCCAGCTACAAAAGAGGGAAAGTTAAGAGTTGGATATCCTGAAATAGGTGGATCCCCTGAGTTTATTAAAACAGACCCCAATGCTAGAAATGTGACCGAACCAATCGGCTTCTGTGTTGATGTTTTTAAGGCAGTGATGAAAGAATTACCGCTACCATATCCTCCATCCTATGAATATATTCCAATTCCTATAAGAAAAATTGAGACGTCAAAAAGCTTCAAGGATCTTATTGACTATTTCTTCAAGGTACATTACATCGTTTTTCATTTGTTAATGAAGTTAAACTCTTTCTTACTGTATAATGAAAACCTCGTGAGGTATTATTTATCATTAATCAACTATTTACAGGAGTTAGTGAAAATTACCAAGAAAACCTATATTAAATCATATCACCTATTCACGGTACCAAACAAACAAATATACCCGGTAAAATCCCACTCATAGCAGGACTATTGGTAGGGTATCGGGATTCGGGAGGATTGGATGTAGACAAACCCTTTCTCTAACCCGGGGGTATAGAGGATGCTCCAAGTGAGACCCCCGCCCCTAAATATAGTAAAAGATAATTACAATAAAACCTAACTAATATATCTTCTTTAGCAGAAGTATGACATGGTGATTGGAGACGTGACGATCCGGGCGGACAGGTCCAACTATGTTGACTTTTCATTGCCATATACAGAGTCTGGAGTCTCAATGATTGTCCCAATCAAAAAGGATGACAGGAAGAATGCATGGATATTTATGAGACCCTTAGAGAAGCAACTATGGTTAACAACATTTGCTTTCTTTATCTACACTGGATTTGTGGTTTGGGTTCTCGAGCATCGTGTAAACAAAGAATTTCGTGGGCGTCCATATAAGCAAGTCGGGATGATCTTTTGGTTTTCTTTCTCAACCCTTGTTTTTGCACACAGTAAGTACTGATTATCAGCTTAATTAATTATCTTGTTAGTTATTAGAGATATACCAACATCTCCTAGCAAATCTCGCGGTATATCTCTAATATTAATAACGAGGGTAAGTGAATGCAGAGGAGAAGATGATAAGCAACTTATCAAGATTTGTGGTGATTGTGTGGGTATTTGTGGTTCTAGTGCTACAAACAAGCTACATAGCAAGCTTAACATCCATGTTAACAATACAACAACTTCAACCAGACTTCACAGATATCCATGATCTCATGAGACAAGGGGACAATGTCGGCTACAGAGGGCTCGTTCGTTGCACAAATGTTGAAGGATATGGGTTTCGAAGATGCCAAGTTAAAAGGTTATAACAGTCTGGAAATGTATGATCACGCCCTTTCGAATGGAAGCGTTTCTGCTATTTTTGATGAGCTTCCTTATCTAAGGTTGTTTCTGGCTAATAATTGTAACAAGTGCATGATGGTTGGTCCAACCTACAAATCAGCAGGGTTTGGCTTTGTAACTCCCATCTCTCTCTTCATTCCAAATAATTCTCAAGGGGAATATCACCAAAATAAACATTTGACATGTCAACATTTACAAAATAAACACTCACTTTTAAAGTTTCTAAAGTAAGCATTTACTCTTTAGGCGAAAAGACGTGTCACGTGGACAACTTAGTGCGGATTCCTCTGGCCGCGTGGACAACTCACATACACAACATGTGGATTCTTTAGGTAAAAAATCGGGTTGCCATAAATCCTTCGGTAAAACGCCGATCATCATTCATGTGGGATTTATGGTCACCGACTTTTTCGCCTAAAAAATCCACGTGTCGCGTCCCTGAATTGTCTACGTGGCCGGTGGAATCTACCCTAAGATGTCCACGTGACAGTCTTTTTCGCCTCATGTTTAGTTTAGAAGCTTTAGTTTCGTAAGAGTTAACGAGTCAAATGTTCATTTTGGTAATTTCTTATCTCTTAAGTCTCACCTGTCTTAATATAGTACTAAGATGCGTTTGGTTTGCGAAATGTTTTTTTTGAAGGAATTGGAAGTCGTCAATGGAATTGAAATTTTAAGGATTTGGATTTTTAATTTGTCCAAAGGATTTTGATTTTAAAGGAATTGAAATCTATTAAATGAACTGTAATTTATCAACATGACCACCACCTATCGAACGCCGTCGCCCACGTCACTCTTGTCCCAGACCACCACCCGACCACCTGTCGCCGCCGTTGTTGTTGCCCGCGCGATAGTGGTTTGTGTTGGTGGTGGCGACGGGTAGGCGTGTAGGCGGGGACGGCAGCGGTTGTTGGGGCGGGGGTGGCGACAGGGCGGGGGGCGAGGTGGCGATAGGGGCGGAGGGCGGTGACGGGCGGGGGCGGTCATTGACGGAAGTGGCAGGGGCGGCGGTTGGGGGGTGGTCAGGGTGGCGGCGATGGGGGTCGGGGTCTGGGTCTGCTGCGAGGTTGGGGTGTGTAGATGCGACAACGGTGAGTGTTCGGAGATTACATTTCCTTTTGTAGAATTCCTTCACAATTTGGAAGGAATTGAAATCTTTTATTAATTCCAATTCTTGTCTCCACAAAACATATTAAAAAAGGAATTTAAATTCCAATTACAACAAAATCCGCAAACCAAACGCATTGATAATAGAATTCAGATTCCAAATTTCGACGAACCGAACACATTACATTCTTATTTCACAGGCATTTCCAAAAGGGTCACCCCTGCTACCACTTGTTTCAAAAGCACTTTTACAAGTCACCGAGAATGAACTAAACAATATTACAGCAAAATGGTTCGGACAAAAAGCAAATTGCAGTGAGCAAGATATGGGTTCTAGGTCCGGTAGGCTCTCATTGGATAGCTTTTTGGGCCTTTTTCTCATTGCTGGAGTATCATCATCAACTGCTCTTATCATTTATCTCTTTATATTCTTGTACGAGAATAAAGACATGCTACTGTCTGATGCTTCGATTCGCCAAAAGCTCTCTGCAATCGCGTCAACCTTCCATCAGGAATCAAAGCAAACAACAAATGCCTCAACAGATGACGATGTAATTCAAGCGTCCGGCGATGAGGCTGAGGCTACTCCGGCTAATGATGTTATAGAAACAAGAAACTAGAATACATGTATGTATGATTATACATTTATTATCATCTTATGTGTGTAATATTATGCGGTTATCATAGTTTTCTACTTTAGAAATGGTTTTATATTGAACGTGCCCGTGCTAGTATAGATTTTTTTCCTACAATTTAAATGAATGAATAAATGCAACGATGGATATGATAATATTTTTGGAGAATTGAAATGTAACACGCCAACCAGAAAATGGCTGATGTGTCATTTATTCGGAATCAGAATCACAAACCAGATCCTTTTAACGCTTATAGTGTTACATAATCTAAACTAGATGCAACATCTAGTTCATTACATTTATAATTCGTAAGTCGATTTCTATAATACAAAAAGAGTCGCTTGTGTGTTTAGCACAAAATAACATGTTCCGGTTGTAGCTTTGATTACCTGTTTCACTTGATAAAACGTAACACTTTCTTCGTTGAAATTTATAAGGAGTCAAGTTCTTTAAAGATTGTAGGATCGTGAAATTACAAGATGGTTCTGTTCTTAATTGAGATCGGCGGAAACAATATCAACTGCACAATTACAATCGAGTAAACAGAAAGAATACTGTTGTATTAAGCTTTTGTGAATAAACGATTACAAATGAAAACTCTAAAATTCAAAAGCACACTTACAATGAAGTGTTTACACAGTATTTATACTAACTTAGAATCAAGACAGACCCTTGATTCTAAGGATCAGATCGAACACAGACCGTTGATCTTTTATACAAAAGCTAATAATACACGTTAAAGCTAAACTAGCTAACTTTATTGAAGCGTCTTCTTTATGCATCATTGCTTGCATGTCTGGAGAAGAGCATTGCTGAGTTTCATTGGTTGTGCCATTGAGGTTCCTTCTGCTTTGAGTGTGTCAGTTGCTTTGGCAGAAAGTTGTCAGTGACGCTTGGCATGGATAGTCAGCTGCGACGACTTGTCTTCAAGGAACACAGCTATTAGCAGCAAGAATGAGAATGATGCTGCTGATAAGCCTATCAGCAGCAACATTGGTCTTCAGCAAGTAAGGCTATCCGCAGCAGATTTGTTCTTCAGCAGGAGAACAAGTATCCGCAGCAGATAAGCTTGTCCGCAGCAGTTTGTTGGTCAGCAGCAAACTCTGAGATCAGCTGCATTTGTACTTAGAGAATTTTGTAGCCATCAGTCTTTGTTTCTACAAACTCCCCCTAGACTGATGCTACCAAAATTCTCTTACTGTCTTTGTTGCTGAAGCTTTTGCATGTTTCTGACTATCCTTTCAACCTTATATCCTCCATTGGGACCATCTCCCCCTTTTTGGGTGCATCAGTGGACGAATAAGCATCAGTTTGGGTGCCCATTGATACAAGGGAGAGATTAGGTAAAGTTTGGAATTTATGAGCTTCATGCATAGAGACTTGGTGTCTTAATTTGGACACTTCAGCCTCTAGCATGACCATCCTGGCCATCAATTTCAAGATATGAAGTTACAGTCTGTCCTCATCCACAGCTATGGAATCCTTGGATCCAGATGGGGCCTTAGGCCTGGCCTCTTCATCCCCATCACCCATGGTTTCTTGGCACCTGAGATTCCTCTCAGTGAAGGGAGTTTCCAAGGGAACATCCTCACTGTGAGTTGCCGTGGTTGAGGTCTTAGCAATGTTGTCACTGTCCTCCTGGTCATTTGATTGACCAGCAGTAGTGACAGCCTCTTCCACATCCACTCTTTCATGGCTCCTAGAGTGGACCTTCAGGGTAGACGAACTTGGGTTGGGTGTGTTGGAAGCAAGATCAATCAGTACCTCCGAGATAGTAGTAGTTGGAGAAGGTACATCATTTTGATCAGGTTCCTCAACACTTAAGTTCAAAAGAAAAAGGAAAGGCTCAGGGGGCTGTTCTATGGATCCGGGAAGTGATCCTGATCCTAATAGAGAGACATCCAAATGAGTCTCCCTAATAATGTGGCTGTCCCTTATGATATTCTCACCAGAATGTTGTGATTCTGAGTGAGGGCTGTTAGGTTGGGTTTAGGCCTTTGAGGCAAGAGAAGAAGGAGATTCCTTGCCCCTTTTCCTAGTCGTCGCAACCGGGGCCTTGTATTCTGGTTGAACGATAACATCCAAAAGAGGTGAAGTGATTTTTTGTACCTGTGCATCCTTAGTGGTATGCACAGGGGTTCGAATGGTAGAAGCAGACTGTTGTTCAGGTTGTGAGGTGGAGGGTGTGGGATCAGTATCAGCTGGGATTGCTGAACTGTCACCCGGGGTACTTTGTATGTTCGGCATTGTAGATAACAATGGAACATTGAACCCTGAGTACCTTTTTTGGAAACAGCTTCATCTTATCACTCCAAATCGGCGAAAATGCAGATCTTCGTGAAAACCCTAACTGGTAAGACGATCACGTTTGAGGTCGAATCCTTTGACACAATCGACAACGTGAAGGCAAAGATCCAGGACAAGGAAGGCATCCCGTCAGACCAGCAGCGTCTAATCTTCGCCGGAAAACAGCTCGATGACGGCAGAGCTTTAGCCGATTACAACATCCAGAAGGAGTCAACTCTCCAACTTGTCCTTCTTCTCTGTGGCGGCAAGAGCGGAGCTTACTTGATGCCATCTGCTTTTCTTCTGAGATATGCATTGGAGAAGAGTGTGACAGAGATACTTCCATGGAGGGCCCATCAGCGCTTTCTCTACTGTATACCCATTTTGATTTCCAGTGTACCCGATTGATTTCCAGAGATACTTCCATGGAGGGAAGGTTTGAAGGTTGGTGGATGAGGGTTGGTTGGGACTTGTGAGAAAGTGATGCTGGTGGGTGGAGGTTGGTGGGGACTTTCATGAGAAAGTGATGTTGGTTTATGGAGGAAGGTGAAGAGGTGGTAAGAAAATTTGATTTTGTTTTTATAACGGCAGAGGTGAGGAAAAGCAAAATGACTTGTACCGTACAACCTTATTTACCTTTTATTGTTACAGCTGTAATGCACCGAGGCAGTCATGGTAAAGACTGACGTTGATTTCTTTTACAGCGGGTAAAAGTTAATTTAGACTTAAATTTACCCATCAGCGGCAAACTTGGTTGCTGTGGATGGATAAGCCTGTCCGCTGCAAGCTTGGTTGCTACGGAAGGTTAAGTCTGTCAGCAGCAAACTCAATTGCTGCTGATGGATTCAGTGATCTGCAGCAAGGATGTTGCTGCTGATGGCTTTAAAGCTATCCGTAGGAAACTTATTCCTACTGATAACTTAAGACAGTCAGTGGTAAATCCTTTGTTGCTGATGATTAAACCTGTCAGCCGCGGAAGGACAAAAATGCTGCTGACTTATAACTTTTATTTACAACATAAGACAAAACACATTTTAAAATAGAAATTTTAGAGAAAGGTTTTAATCAAAGTTCATCATACCAATGGATTCAACTAAATATTTAAATCTGGCTTCATCAAAAGGTTTTGTAAACAAATCAGCATATTGCTCATTTGTATGAACTTTGGTTAGAATAATCCTCTTTTTCTCAGCTTGATCTCTTATGAAATGATACCTGATGTCAATGTGCTTTGTCTTTGAGTGCTTCACCGGATTGTTTGTGATTGAGATAGCACTCATGTTGTCAATGTGAATTGGAGTTGCCATAAAATTCATCCCATAGTCCAACATTTGGTTTTGTATCCAAATGACTTGTGCACAGCAACTTGAAGCTGCAATGTATTCTGCTTCAGCTGTAGAAGTTGAAACACATGTTTGCTTCTTGCACTGCCATGAAATTAACCTCCCTCCCAGAAACTAACATCCTCCTGAAGTGGACTTTTTGTCTAAGTTGCATCCCTCATAGTCACTGTCAGTGTATGCATACAGATTAAACATGTCATTTTTTGAGTACCATAGTCCAAGTCTTGAGGCACCCTTTAGGTATCTAAAGATTCTCTTGATAGCCTGAAGATGTGAAGCTTTTGGAGCTGCTTGAAATCTTGCACAGAGACATACTGCAAACATGATATCTGGCCTTGAGGCAGTGAGATACATGAGAGACCCTATCATTGCACGGTACTGATGTTGATCAGTATCTTGGCCATCTTTGTCTGGAGTTAGTTGATGATGAACTTGCATAGGGGTTCTTGCAGCAGAGCAGTCAGCCATTTTGAATCTTTCCAAAATGCTTTTTACATATTTGGATTGGCTGATGAAGATTCAATTTGGGACCTGTTTGACTTGTAGACCCAAAAAGAAATTGAGTTCACCCATTGAACCCATTTCAAACTTTGAGTGCATCAGAATCTCAAAGTCTTTGCACAGTTGTTTCCTTGTTGATCCAAAGATGATATCGTCAACATAAATTTAAACTAGTAAGATTTCTCCCCCTTCATCTTTGATAAACAAGGTCTGGTCTATGGCACCTCTTCTGAAATTGTTGCTTAGTAGATATCCTGATAAGGTTTCATACCAGACCCTTGGTGCCTGATGTAGGCCATATAGAGCTTTGTCTAGTTTGAACACTTGAGTAGGATGTGCAGGATCTATAAAGCCTAGAGGCTGTTTGACGTATACTTCCTCACCAATCTTCCCATACAGAAAGGCACTTTTTACATCCATTTGATAGACAGTGAAATTCTTGGATGCAGCATATGCCAGGAAGATTCTGATGGCCTCCAGTCTGGCAACAGGAGCAAAGACTTCATCATAGTCAATTCCTTCTTCCTGAGTGTAGCCCTGAGCTACAAGTCTGGCTTTGTTTTTTACTGCAATGCCTCTCTCGTCTTGCTTGTTCCTGAAAACCCATCGTGTGCCGATGGCATATTTGCCTGGTGGAAGATCAACAAGTTTCCAGACATCCTGCCTCTTGAATTGCAGCAATTCTTCTTGCATTGCTTCAATCCAGCTGCTGTGTTTGAGTGCTTCATCTATCTTCTTGGGTTCCACCTGAGATAGGAAACATGAAAACAAGCATATATTGGCCTCGTGAGATTTGCTTCTTATGAGAACTCCTTGGTGTATTTGGCCAATAATATTCTCTTGTGGATGTTCTTTGTGGATCCTCTGTGCTGGTACCACCTCCAGCTGTATCCCTTCTTCCAGATTGCTTTGATTTTGATCAGGGGACTCTTCATTCAAGGTGGAAGAGTCTTCAACAGCATTGTCCAGTTCAATATTTTCAGCAATAGCATTATCATCATTTACAGCATTTACTGAAGAGTCTTCATTTAGATTTTCAGTATCAGATAGGCTGCTGCTGGTTACGTCAGACAGTCTTGTTCCTGCTTCACTTGCTTCCACAACTGCTGGAGGATCAACTGATGGTTTTCTCATACTGAGAGAAGATTTGGGAAAATCCATTCTGTAGTCAGTGGATGAAGTGGAGGCAGGAGATTGTGTAGACGTAGACTCCATGATTGAGAAGGTGAGAGGCTCAAATATCTGGGAGAAAGAATCTATGTCAAAGAGCCAGTTTGGTCCTCTTCCTTGCTCACAGACAATGTGTTCTCTGCATTCCACATTTGCAGATTCTTCTACAATTCTTGTTCTTGAGTTGAATACTCTATAGGCCTTTTATTGAGAGGAGTAGCCTACGAAATATCCTTCATCAGATTTTGCACCAAACTTAGGAAGAATCCCATGTGTGATGAGAATTGTGCATGGACACCCAAAAGGTTTTAGAAACCCAATGTAGGGAATTCTTTGGAACCAAAGTTCATAGGGTGTCTTGTTGAAGGGTTTGACAATTAGAACTCTGTTTTGCACATAGCAGGCTGTGCTAACTGCTTTTGCCCAGAATGTGAGTGGCAGTTTAGAGTCGGCCAACATAGATCGTGCTGACTCAATAAGAGTTCTGTTTCTTCTTTCAGCAACTCCATTTTGTTGAGGAGTTCTAGGAGCACTGTATTGTCTTTCTATCCCCTTGCTTTCACAGAAACAGTTCAAGGTGTGGTTCTTGAACTCTGTGCCCTGGTCACACCTTATGATCTTCACCTTTTGATTGCTTTGATTCTCTACCCTGAGAATGTAGGTTTTGAGAATTTCAGCAGTTTCATCTTTAGTTCTCAAGAAGAATACCCATGAGAACTTGGTGTAGTCATCTGTTATCACCAGACAGTATGACTTTTTGCCCATAGACATGACATTTGTAGGACCGAAAAGATCTATATGCAACAGTTGCAGTGGAGTGTCATTTGAGTTCAGGGTCTTGGGCTTATGAGAACTCTTGTGTTGCTTCCCCTTTAGGCATGCTATGCAGTGATCTTCCAGCTGAAATTCTTTGTTAGGAATCCCTCTGACAAGATTATTCTTCACCAATTTGTTGATGGTTTTGATATTAACATGGCTTAATCTCCTGTGCCAGAGAGCAGATTCATCAACTGAGGCTTTCGATAGAAAGCAGGAGACGCTCCTAGATGGAGTGACCTCATTCATGTCCAGTACATAGAGATTTTCTTTTCTCTGGGCCGTCAGTAGAATGCTTTCTGGAGGAGGTGTGGATAAGCCTGGAGACAGTACAAAGCATTCTTTATCTGTGAAGAGCATCCAATGCTTTTGATCACATACCTGGGAAACACTCATTAGATTGAAGTCCAATTCTTTGACATAGTTGACCTTATCAATGCTCATTCTTTCGTTGGACACAGTTCTTTGTCCAGTAATGGATCCTCCTTTTGAATCACTTCCAAAGGCAACATATCCTCCATTGAAGTGTCTGAAATTTGAGAGGATGGATCTGTTGCCTGTCATGTGCCTGGAACAACCACTATCTACCACCCAAGTGTTATTCTTGTGACCTGGCTGTCCCTGCACATGATAGATTTCTAATTAGTAGGAGGAACCCAAGAGTCTGCAGACTTGAAAAAGATGGTTGTTAGTTTATCCTTTTCAGTATGTTTGCAGTCAATGGAACCAATGACAATGCTTGGAGATGGTTTGGCTTTCCATTGCTTTGTTGGTGATTTTTTAGTTTTCCTCGCATTGTCATCAGCAGATTTTTTTACTGATGTTTCTGGCTTGTCAACATTAGATCCTGCTGCTGGTGGCTTTGTTGAAGTGTCAGCATTCTTTGCCTTGGATTTTGCCTTAGCCGCAGTGGACACTCTTGCTGCTGATGGCTTTGCCTGATGAGCAGCAGTTTTTGCTGCGGATGATTTTAGCTTATCAACAACAGTCTTGGTTGCTGCTGAAAGCTTCTGCTTTGTTTTGTTGGGCTTGACTTGACTAACAACCGATGTATGCTGATCCTTCAGTACTTTTTGTCTTTGAGGAGCTTGATGAAGGATCTGGTTGAAGGGGTTAAACTGACAGTTTGCCGCAAAGTGGTTTGATTCACCACAAATGATGCATGTT
Organism: Smallanthus sonchifolius; assembly: GCA_023525975.1. Lineage (NCBI taxonomy): Eukaryota > Viridiplantae > Streptophyta > Magnoliopsida > Asterales > Asteraceae > Smallanthus > Smallanthus sonchifolius. The sequence continues at coordinate 4,406,012 of CM042042.1, forward strand.
TGTTGAGATTTAGGCAGCGTCACTCTTGGGGGAGATAGAGACTCCCTGAACTTGGTTGCTTTGACTTCGTAGCTTCTCACCTTCTTGTTTTTGTAAGTCTTTTCAAAGGCATGCTGCTTTGAGTTTCTTTGATATTCCAGGTAATGAAAGCAGGTGCTGGCAGTATGGTTGTATCTTCTACACACAAAGCATGATCTTGCCAGTTTGTCTCTTGAAAGGTAGACATAGTCCTTTCTTTGGAACATATCCTTGAAGTTCCATGGATGAGCTTTGTTATGTTCAAAAGTGGCTTCTTCTAGGGTCTTTTGAACATATGGAACTTTTTCTTCAGTCTTACGACATATATCAAATACCTTCCTTTTTGGGATCTGCTTTGACTGAGGGTTGGGGTCTGTAGGTCCTGATGTCTGTTCCTTTTCAATGTTTAGCCTTCTTCCATATGGAGGATAGCTGATCTTGATCTGTTTGAATGGTACAGGGACTGGAATAGCTGGAAGGACAGCAGGAACTTCAACTCTATTTAGGGTAGCTTCAGATGGGGATGCACTGGTTTCATCATGGTCTGAGTAGGTTGACTCAGATTCCGATGAGGTAATGCATTCTACAACGAAGGGTTCATCCGTTGAAGGATCAAGATTTCGGTTTGCAGAGTAAAGATTTGCAACATTGAAGCTTGGTTTGTAGATGGCAATGTAGTCAGCAGGAGGAGGAACAAATTTGTACTGATCAGTGTTATACCCAAGTCCAGTTTTTACCTTCTCATGGACTTGAATATCTAAAAGTCTTTGTAGCTTTTTGAAGGAAAATTCATATTTTTCAACATGAACTTTCTGTTCTGCCAGTTCAGCTCTGGTAGCTTTTAGTTTGACCAGTAGATCATCAATCTGAGTTTCCAGATTAGTTTCTAAATAAGCATTTACTCTTTAGGCGAAAAGACGTGTCACGTGGACAACTTAGTGCGGATTCCTCTGGCCGCGTGGACAACTCACAGACACAACATGTGGATTCTTTAGGTAAAAAATCGGGTTGCCATAAATCCTTCGGCAAAACGCCGATCATCATTCATGTGGGATTTATGGTCACCGACTTTTTCGCCTAAAAAATCCACGTGTCGCGTCCCTGAATTGTCTACGTGGCCGGTGGAATCTACCCTAAGATGTCCACGTGACAGTCTTTTTCGCCTCATGTTTAGTTTAGAAGCTTTAGTTTCGTAAGAGTTAACAAGTCAAATGTTCATTTTGGTAATTTCCTATCTCTTAAGTCTCACCTGTCTTAATATAGTACTAAGATGCGTTTGGTTTGCGAAATGTTTTTTTGAAGGAATTGGAAGTCGTCTATGGAATTGAAATTTTAAGGATTTGGTTTTTTAATTTGTCCAAAGGATTTTGATTTTAAAGAAATTGAAATCTATTAAATGAACTGTAATTTATCAACATGACCACCACCTATCGAACGCCGTCGCCCACGTCACTCTTGTCCCAGACCACCACCCGCCACTGACCACGCCACCACCCGACCACCTGTCGCCGCCGTTGTTGTTGCCCGCGCGATAGTGGTTTGTGTTGGTGGTGGCGACGGGTAGGCGTGTAGGCGGGGACGGCAGCGGTTGTTGGGGCGGGGTGGCGACAGGGCGGGGGGCGAGGTGGCGATAGGGGCGGAGGGCGGTGACGGGCGGGGGCGGTCGTTGACGGAAGTGGCAGGGGCGGCGGTTGGGGGGGTGGTCAGGGTGGCGGAGATGGGGGTCGGGGTCTGGGTCTGCTGCGAGGTTGGGGTGTGTAGATGCGACAACGGTGAGTGTTCGGAGATTACATTTCCTTTTGTAGAATTCCTTCACAATTTGGAAGGAATTGAAATCTTTTATTAATTCCAATTCTTGTCTCCACAAAACATATTAAAAAAGGAATTTAAATTCCAATTACAACAAAATCCGCAAACCAAACGCATTGATAATAGAATTCAGTTCCAAATTTCGGCGAACCGAACACATTACATTCTTATTTCACAGGCATTTCCAAAAGGGTCACCCCTGCTACCACTTGTTTCAAAAGCACTTTTACAAGTCACCGAGAATGACCTAAACAATATTACAGCAAAATGGTTCGGACAAAAAGCAAATTGCAGTGAGCAAGATATGGGTTCTAGGTCCGGTAGGCTCTCATTGGATAGCTTTTTGGGCCTTTTTCTCATTGCTGGAGTATCATCATCAACTGCTCTTATCATTTATCTCTTTATATTCTTGTACGAGAATAAAGACATGCTACTGTCTGATGCTTCGATTCGCCAAAAGCTCTCTGCAATCGCGTCAACCTTCCATCAGGAATCAAAGCAAACAACAAATGCCTCAACAGATGACGATGTAATTCAAGCGTCCGGCGATGAGGCTGAGGCTACTCCGGCTAATGATGTTATAGAAACAAGAAACTAGAATACATGTATGTATGATTATACATTTATTATCATCTTATGTGTGTAATATTATGCGGTTATCATAGTTTTCTACTTTAGAAATGGTTTTATATTGAACGTGCCCGTGCTAGTATAGATTTTTTTCCTACAATTTGAATGAATGAATAAATGCAACGATGGATATGATAATATTTTTGGAGAATTGAAATGTAACACGCCAACCAGAAAATGGCTGATGTGTCATTTATTCGGAATCAGAATCACAAACCAGATCCTTTTAACGCTTATAGTGTTACATAATCTAAACTAGATGCAACATCTAGTTCATTACATTTATAATTCGTAAGTCGATTTCTATAATACAAAAAGAGTCGCTTGTGTGTTTAGCACAAAATAACATGTTCCGGTTGTAGCTTTGATTACCTGTTTCACTTGATAAAACGTAACACTTTCTTCGTTGAAATTTATAAGGAGTCAAGTTCTTTAAAGATTGTAGGATCGTGAAATTACAAGATGGTTCTGTTCTTAGTTGAGATCGGCGGAAACAATATCAACTGCACAATTACAATCGAGTAAACAGAAAGAATACTGTTGTATTAAGCTTTTGTGAATAAACGATTACAAATGAAAACTCTAAAATTCAAAAGCACACTTACAATGAAGTGTTTACACAGTATTTATACTAACTTAGAATCAAGACAGACCCTTGATTATAAGGATCAGATCGAACACAGACCGTTGATCTTTTATACAAAAGCTAATAATACACGTTAAAGCTAAACTAGCTAACTTTATTGAAGCGTCTTCTTTATGCATCATTGCTTGCATGTCTGGAGAAGAGCATTGCTGAGTTTCATTGGTTGTGCCATTGAGGTTCCTTCTGCTTTGAGTGTGTCAGTTGCTTTGGCAGAAAGTTGTCAGTGACGCTTGGCATGGATAGTCAGCTGCGACGACTTGTCTTCAAGGAACACAGCTATCAGCAGCAAGAATGAGAATGATGCTGCTGATAAGCCTATCAGCAGCAACATTGGTCTTCAGTAGATAAGGCTATCCGCAATAGATTTGTTCTTCAGCAGGAGAACAAGTATCCGCAGCAGATAAGCTTGTCCGCAGCAGTTTGTTGGTCAGCAGCAAACTCTAAGATCAGCTGCATTTGTACTTAGAGAATTTTGTAGCCATCAGTCTTTGTTTCTACAAAGATTCTACCCATTTGTTTTGTTTGAGAATAAATTAGCCGAAAAACTATATCTTTGATTTTAGAAATTATTTACTAAATAGTTTTCATTACTAATCATATATATTATAAGGAGTCAAATTCTTTAAAGCCTCACTATTAGTCAAGTTAGCTATGAACATGTGGGATTTGAGAAGTGACTCGGGTTTAAAACCCAAACACTGTTAAGAGGGAGTCTGATATATTATAGAACATCTTTGCATGTTTGATTTATTCGTTTTAAAAGGCCACAATGTGAGTCGTGAAAGGGAGGATTTTTTTATAAGTTTGATTTACTTCTCACGCGATCGATAAAAGAAAATGTAGAAAAATCAACATTCATAATGAGTTTTTTTGTGTAAATCACATAAAAACCAACATACTTTCTGGTTTTTTTTCACAAAAGTCTCTCAACAATTTTTTGCATATTAAAAACAACATATTCTCTATTTTTTTCCTCACAAAAGTCTCTTAACAAATTTATGCACATAAAAAACCAACATACTTTCTTGTTTTTCTCACAAAAGTCCCTTAACAAATTTATGCACATAAAAACCAACATACTTTCTTGTTTTTCTCATAAAAGTCTCTTAACAAATGTTTGCACATAAAAAACCAACATACTTTCTTGTTTTTCTCACAAAAGTCCCTTAACCAATTTTTACACATAAAAAACCAACATACTTTCTTGTTTTTCTCACAAAAGTCTCTCGACAACTATTTATCCTAGCATATGTATCGGCAGAAGCAAGACGAATGATATATTTGCTCTTGCTTCTGTCGGTCAATTTCCTTTGCTTTACTTTTGCGGATTCATTTGATAAGATAAATAGTTATAGATTGACTTTTGTGAGAAAAACAATAAAGTATGTTGTTTTTTTATATGCAAAAATTTGGTGAAGGACTTTTACGAGAAAAAAGAGAAAGTATGTTGGTTTTTTATATGCAAAAAATTGTTGAAAATTTTTTATAAGAAAAACCAGAAACTATGTTGGTTTTTATAGCATTTGCCTAGTTTTATTTATTTATTTTTTTTTGACATATTTTGAGTCATGGTAATATTGGTATTGAATTTGCACCGCTATTGGGCTTCTGCGGGGTCAAGGGCCCAGTATTAATAAAACCCAAACAACGCGATCCATTTTCCGCTCGCTATATAAATTGCGTATTACGGAGAATTTAGGGTTTCAGTTTGTTGTTGCCGTCAAGCGCCGTGCTCTTTCAACTTGTGTCATATTTTCTTCCAATCCACGAAATGGTACCGTCTCTTCCTAAGATTAGTATCCTGTCAAATTTACTGACAATTAAGCTGTTTAATTTGATGATATGGTTGAACGGTTACCTGATCTCGTTAATTTCATTTATTTTTTACAATCAGCGTGCCTATTCCTTTGTGACTACTGTTTTACTTGTTCAGAACGATTGCCGTATAGCGTGTTCCTTTTTTATTTGTTCACGTAATCAATTCATTCTCAATCAATCTTCTGTAAACCCTAGACGGAAGGATTAATCACACACATATGCGATTTGGTTGATTATAGAAAAATTGTGACTAATATTGGATTATATACTGTTAATCGTTGCTTATCTAGTTATTAGGTGTTTTTAATTTTTTATGTTAACATGGAGAATTTTATAAAACTTTTGGTTTTTGTAGAAATGTTGGATCTGTACTTTATTTTAATCCACCTTAGACTTTGTAAAATAACTTCTAGTAGGATGATTTTGCCCATTGATTTGAGTCAATGTAGTAAAAATTGAAGCATGATTCATGGTAATTCTGTTTTATAAAAACTGTCCTTAGACTTGTAATTATTTCAAGAAATATCTGAGCCATCCGTAATTGTGACCTACAACTTGATCATGATATGATCGATCTATAGTTTGCTGTTATCAAAGTTTTTTAATATACTAGTGTTGACATTTATGTTCAAAATTTGAGAATTCTGCATTTTAAAAGTAGTATGCCTGAAAGAAGTAATAAAAATGGACCAATCGCTTTGGGTTTTCTTGTTTCATTTGGCAAGTTATTTACTGTCTTCTATATACTAGACTTGTCTTGATAATCTTCTTGCGAACATGATATGCAGACAAAGAGGACAAAGAAAGCCGGTATTGTCGGAAAGTATGGTGAGTGTTTTTTTCTTTTTGCTTTTACATTTGTTAAAAAGTAGTTTATGTGTTGACATCTATGCATCATACACTTAATGATAGGCACTGAATAGTACCACAAACATGAAGTTGCTTACAAAATTTTTGTTTTCATTTCTCACCCATAGTTTGTATCATATTGATACACCCTTTTATAAACGTATTTAGCTTTTCTGATTTTTTGCAATCATTTTCAGGTACCCGTTATGGTGCCAGTCTGCGAAAGCAGATCAAGAAAATGGAGGTCAGCCAGCACAGCAAGTTTTTCTGCGAGTTCTGTGGAAAGGTAACCAGTCTACTATTATTGTTATCATCATAAACTTGGTAAATAGATGGCTTTTAGCAAAAGCGTGTTCTTTCTTTTAACCATATGTTTTCAATGAAATATTACATAGTATGCAGTGAAGAGGAAAGCCGTTGGAATTTGGGGCTGTAAGGATTGTGGAAAAGTCAAAGCGGGTGGTGCATACACATTGAAGTAACTATTAAATTCTTTTTTTGTCTTTAATTTCTTATTTTTATCGTGTTTTCAGCCTTCTGATAACTGTTTCTTTGTGTATGATTATAGTACTGCTAGTGCCGTGACAGTCAGGAGCACAATCCGAAGGTTAAGGGAGCAAACCGAAAGTTAGGTGCAGTTGGTTTATTTTGTTATATCTCAACGTTGAAGTCTTTTCTTACTGTTGTTAGTGTCATCAGTTTATTTGGATCGTGAACTTTTATGTTATTTTGATATGCAGTATTTGTTATTTTGCCATTTGGATGATGGCACCAAATTATAACATCGTTAGGGTTTTAAACCTTTAATAATGCTGCAATGTGTTTAAGTCACTCGTCAAACTACTATATATACTTTACAACCTTTTGTCTTGTAGTCAAATAAACATTTTAAGGTGTTTTTTTTAAAACTACTTGAATATGTTTCAAGTAAAATAATTGTTTTGTCAAAATGAGGAAGATGATGTAATATCTTCAGGTTTCCACTCTTGTTGCCAATAATTGTTCCAATGTGACTTTGTGAAGGCATTGTCTCTAAAATAAAGGGGGACAAAAGAACCGGTTCCATGCTAGGTAACTGACACGAACTGGCCTGATGTAAAGCCTACCTGGTTCGTAACTGAAATAAACCGCCAGCCTAACTGGTTTCTTGCCCCTAGTGAAAACCAATTCCTCTCCCTATTTGGTTCCTATCCTACTTGGTTCTACGCGTTTCTATTTGTTGGAAAGGGCTTTTGAATTATAGCGTCTGGTTCTATCCGGTCCAGTTGTTGGAAGGGGCTTTTTGAATTGTAGCCGTTATTTCAAATTATAGCCATTAAAAGACATACTTCTAGTCGTTTTTTTGAACCTTTTTTGCCATTTTGTTGACCATTTTACCCCTAAGTGAATGGTTGATTACACCGAACACAAAAAATGTAAAAAAAAAAATACTCATATACTCTCATCCACCGAGCTTGCTCCTGTTAGGGTGCTACCTGATAGTAGAAACCTGGAAGTTTGGTGCAATTAGGATTTGTTTTAGACGAGTGTCTGGTACAAAAGGCTCGTTCTAAATTTTAGGACGTTTTGTTGGGAAAAAACTCGAACTAAAATTTCAGTATGCACATTGGTAAATAATGCAAGGTGAAGAGCTCTTGCGAAGAATAAACAAAAATTGACGAGACAACAACTAAGGTCATGAATCTTTTTTCTTTTATTACTGAACTTTTGAAAATAAATTAAAAATGAATTTTATGTTGTTTATTATTATATTTATTTATTCAAAAAAATTATGCGTTACCTGGTTCTACCCTTAGTTTAAAAAAGCGCGCCTGAGGCGCGAATCGACATAAGGCGTAGGTCAGTGGGCTTTAGGTTACATAAGGCACACATGTGTACAAGAATCGCGCGATTCTACGCTTTGATCCGCCTTTGTGCGCTTAAGCGCTTTTTTTGGGCTGGCAATGCAGATTTGACACTTGATTTTGAAGTTAAAGCACTCGAAGAGGATCGAGGGAGATGAAATCGAAGCTTTATGCTGAAAGACCAGTTCATATATGTAAGAATAAGAAGAAATTGAAGCTTACCTGCGATGGGATGAGGATGTGCCATGGAGATGAAGATTTGCGATGGAGATGATGAAGATGAGAAATGACGGCAGTTTAGTAGAAAAAGAATTTAGGGTTACTAACTTATAATTAAAACAACGTGAGAATGGATTTTAGGGTTAAAAGGCTTATTTTTTTTTTATTAAATTACATTTTTCATCCTTTATATTATAGCTTTTGTTAAATTTAACATTAATCTTTTTAAATATGTGTATTTGTTCTTTTTTTCTTGTTTCTAAAGTCTCTAACAAAGATTTTTGCTTCTTTAGGTTGTACGTATAATTGTTTATGTTGTACATAAAGGTTATTTATCAATTAATTTGTATTATCTTTTAATTATCTAAATTTAAGGTGTAAAAGGATTAACATTATAGTAAATATTATATGGAATTAATCTTAAAATATCATATTAATACCTAGCGCCTCGCGTACGAAAAGCCTTGCGCTTTTACGCTCTGCGCTTCGGTTTTATACTCTGTCGCCTTGGTGCGCTTCTCGCTTTTTTAAAACCAAGGTTCTACCTAGTTTTTGGGCCCTGCCCGGTTCCTACCCGACCCTTACCAGTTACACATGGGTATGAGTTTAGGTTTATCCTACCCGATCCGGTTCCACACTCTACCCGGTTTTTGATCATTTTAACCACACAATACCCCGTTTCTACTTAGAGCCGGTTTTCAAAAACACATGGTTTGTGCGCCTCTACTCTAGAACATCCGTTTTGATTTTGCCACATTCTATGATACATCTTTTTGTATGCATGAACAAACCATTCACATGAAATTGTGTAATGCCCATAGTTTTAATAACATAATTTTCTCTTATTTGTATTAACAACTATTATAGGAGGAATATTTTTACGTGGTGCTAACGATTTAATAACTATTTTTGTAGCTCCAGAATGTTACAATTTCTGCTCCTGTCTATTATCTGAATATACTAAGAAAGATATACGGCATAATGGGCTAGAGTTTGTGTAACTTAGGTCTAGAATTTTTTTAAAACATTACTCATTCAGTTTATTATTCATCCAATTCAACGCATTAACGCAAGTGTATCAGTGTTTTATAAAATTTTCGGCATGACCCACTTAGAAAAAGGAGTATTCCTTACGAAAAGGAAAACCTGTTTTACCATCACACATTCGTCCAAAATACCCAAGACTCAATTAAACGTATTACACTTGTCTATTTAGCTAAAAACAACCTTTGGATTCCCAAAACTTGATCACATCACTCTGATCATCGAAAACCTGTCCAGATAACAGCATAATTAACATTAGCCACAACTAATCAAATTCTTTGTTTGGTATATTTATAAGTAGACACGAATTTATATCAAGTTTTGAGTTATTAGAAAAATGTTTATTGAGTTACAATAACTCAAAACATGCTTTTCATTTCAAAATCAGGGACTTGCACCCTGAGCATTACAAAATCTAATTTGTTTATTGTTTACACACGGATGAGTATTTTTTTGGAAAAAAATAGTTTTTTATACATACGATTGGTGTACTTGCCTAGTTGTGTATGGTATAGTATTCCGATAATAATCATTTTTATAAATTTAAAATGTAACAGTTTAAAGATTTTCTACAATAGTTCTAAAGATCCATACTCACATCATCGAGTAACTATGGTGGATAATGGCGACCAATCTTCAACATGCCTTTATCTACATGGTGTGTGCCCTTATCTACATGGTTTTATGGTTGATTTGGAAAGTTAGGAACACATTATTACTCAGAAAAGATACTTGTTATAAAACAGAAGAGATTCAAGGGAGAGAAACATTCTTTCATTAGGGCTATCATATATAACACAATACACATCATCATATATTTATATATGATCATTGGCCTTTAAGGCGATCATCGCACTCACAAATAGTTTCTAGGTTTAAGTATAGTTTTTTTTTATTTAAAAAAAAAGACTGATATCGCACTCACCATCTTAAACATCACCATACTGTAAACCTTCAACAAGAACCCATCCCATCCCATCCCCCGGTCTGTTCATAGAGCCAATTGACCATACACCTGGTGTGTGGTATTTGATGTGCAACAAATAACCGGATGGCTACAGTTTCTAGGCATACAACAATGGAGATGTTTATGAGGGTGAGTTTCATATCAAATTAAATTTGCCAAACAATCAAATGACTGAGTTTTTTTTTATCGTCACTACTTCAAAGAGAGAAGCAGATTGTTTATAGCTTTCTAAGTCTACCTCATTCATTTAGGTGATATAATGATTATTTATTTTTGAGAGGTGATATAATAATTATAAGAACTAAATCAAAATTATAAGATATGCTAAAGGTTCGAAATTTAAAATATATTCGGATAAAGTGTTTAATTTGTATGTTGGGTTATCGTACGCTATATAGAAGATAATATAATAACAAGAAAAATATTATATTAAGGAATGACTGCAAATCCCTACAATCAAGGATGACAGGCTATCTCGAATCCATCCCATTTACATTCAAATATGTTATATATGTCAATATGTATTTACTCCTAAAATTGCTCTTGTATATCATGTATTTATGTGGCACTGTATCCGTAGTTTCGGTTGTCTATGCTATCCGTGGCTTCGACCGTACTCTCCTCATAAATTACACTCTAGATCTACCCCATGCATTTTTGTTGGCTACTCCCCAACTCAAAGCGCATGCTACTCACTTGACCCAATGACATACAAAATTTACTCCTCCAGACATGTCAATTTTGTGGAGCATGAATTTCCCTTCCCACAACTCACAAATACCAATCATAACTCTTCCATCAATCTAAATGATTGGGTCCTCATTCAATTACCAATTACCACACTCATTCCCTCCCACACACAAAATGCTTCTGCACCCACTACAACATCTACCCCATCCATTCCTTCTGTTTCCACTCCAAACACTCCCTTCTCCACTCCTGGTAATACTCCTATCACTCCCTTATCTCCTACGTCTCAATCCATGCATTCTAATAACATTCAATTCCCTACCTCACCCATAAATTTTAATTTCCCTCCAACTAGTTCATCTTCCCACCCTATTGATACTGAATCCATAACATTATCACCTTCCCCTCCTTCTACCTCCCTTCCAAAACCCACCACTCGATTCAACCCCAAACCAAACCCTCGATATCACAATCAAGGTTTTCTTCTCTACACCAACAGCCCTTCGATCCCCACTGAACCACCAACTATCACTCATGCTTTAAAACACCCGTCTTGGCTTCGCGCCATGCAAGACGAGTTTGACACCCTCGAACGTAATAACACCTGGACTCTTGTTCCATCCACTCTTGCTCCCAACTTAGTCGGATGAAAGTGGGTCTACCGCACAAAATACAAACCCGATGGTTCCGTTGACCGGTTAAAGCTCGTTTGGTGGCCAAAGGTTTCACCCAACGCCCCGGTATTGATTACGTTGAAACTTTTAGTCCAGTCCTCAAACCGGCTACCCTCCGTCTTGTTCTCTCTTTGGCCGTCTCCCAAGATTGGTCACTATGTCAACTCGACATCAATAACGTATTTCTTCAAGGGACATTAAGTGAAGAGGTTTTTATGGCCCAACCTCCAGGCTTCACAAATCCATCCTTTCCCAACCATGTTTGCAAATTAAATAAGGCAATATATGGCCTTCGACAAGCCTCCCGAGCTTGGTATAACAAACTCAAATCCTATCTCATTTCACATGGATTCAAGCCTACGGTCTCCGACACTTCTCTTTTTACTCTCAATGTTGGATCTTCACCGATATTTATCCTTGTTTATGTCAATGACATAATTATTACAAGTCCATCCACTGCTCTAATTTCTCGTTTCATCAATCTTTTGTCTGCCAAATTCTCGTTAAAAGACCTTGGCCCCCTCTCCTACTTTCTCGGCATTCAAGTTCTTCCTCATCCCCATGGTATTCTTCTTTCACAAAGAAAGTATATCACGGACATCCTTCATAAAGCTAATATGAGTGATTGCAAGCCAACTTCCACAACGATCACATCTTCTGAACCGCTAACATTACATGGTGGTGACCCTCACCCCAACCCGGCAGAATATCAGACCATTGTAGGTGCTCTACAATACTTGTCACTTACTAGACCCGATGTGGCATTCATGATTAACAGATTATCTCAGTTCATGCACGCCCCAACCTCTCATCATTGGGCAACCTTAAAACGTCTCTTACGCTACTTACACGGCAGTTTGCACCATGGCATTTTACTTCGTCACAGGTCACCAATACAACTCCATGATTTCACAGACGCGGATTGGGCCGGCGACAAAGACAATTACCGAAGTACCACTGGTTATGTTATCTTGGTGCAAACCCTATTTCTAGGAGCTCTAAACGTCAAAGTACCTTAGCCCGAAGTTCCACGGAAGCGGAATTCAGGGTAGTGGCTTCCACAACCACCGAAGTACAGTGGCTCACCTCGCTCCTCACTGAGCTTGGCTTCCACTCTTCCACTATTCCCACCATTTATTGTGACAATCTAAGTGCCACTACATATTCAGCAAATCCAGTTTTTCACTCTCGTATGAAGCATTTAGCTTTGGATTTTCATTTTGTACGTGAAAAGGTTCAAGCAGGATCCTTGCAAGTCACACATATTTTGGGTGACGACCAGTTGGCCGATGTTCTTACCAAACCATTACTATGCCAACGTTTTCATCTTCTTTTGTTCAAGATTGGTCTCACTTTAGGATCGTCCACCCTGCGGGGGAATATTAAGGAATAACTGCAAATCCCTACAATCAAGGATGACAGCTATGACATGCTATGTCAAATCCATCCCATTTACATTCAAATATGTTATATATGTCAATATGTATTTACTCCTAAAATTGTTCTTGTATATCATGTATTTATATGGCACTGTATCAATAATGAAAGTATGCTTCTTCTTCATCTCTATCACCATCGTCTTCTCTGATCTCTCATATATTATATAATCGAATCCATGAGTTAAATAAGGGCCTTACTTGAAAATCATACCAAATTTTCAAAACAAATCACGGTTATCCCTAATAGATTGCTACCGTCACATCTTTTTAATTATCTTGTTATCAAGTTAGTTTAGAAATTGAATTTATCTAAAAGTGTATTTACCTTAAGTTTCGGTTATATAATTAATATTTTGTTGTTGTTATCTTTTCTACGTTGATAACCCAAAACACAAATTAATTACATTATTTTATTGTATATAAACTTACAAGTCCGTAACATAACTAATAGTTGTGATTTAGATTTTTTTTTTCATGAATCCAGTCGATTAGTTGAGAAAGTAGTGGCATGGATGTGGACGAGAAGGTGAATCGGGCTCTCAACCCCCTTGACTGCTGCCACCCTTTTCGCCGCAATTGTGGTCACTGTTTTCATCTAATCTTCTGGCTTCCTGAAAAACAATATTCAAATATGAATTTAAGCCGTTGTGGCATTTTCATGTCATAAACAACAGTTTCTAGCCTTTGGGGATAGTTGGAGTGATACTCATGATCACCTTCACTAAATAACCATTGTTGGTAAACCTTCACCAAGAACCCAAACCCATGTCGGTTTGTTGAGCCAATTGACCAAACAACTAGTGTGGTATGGGTATCAATTACTTATTATGTTTTTTTTAATTAAATAAGGTGGATCTCAATCATATTGTTTTTTCTTTTCTTTTTTAAATGAAAGATCAAAGGGATGAATTCACGCCCACTTAACGAAAATATTTAACACACATCAATTCCATGGACGGAATGTGTGATGTTCGTCCAATTTAACACATCAATTCCATGGACGAAATATGTGATGTTCGTCCAAAAAATTGGACCAAATTCCATGGTAATTTCACACTGCCTTGTATTTTTGAAGGTTGGTGCGAAGTCTGGATGCCTAGAAGGGTTGTCTTGGTGGCCTGGTATGGATGACATCATCAATTTGGTCCGAACTTAAGCCACTCTAGATGGCGTTTTCATGTTACAAATAGTTTCTAGGGTTTGGGTATAGTCAGACTGATATCACACTCACCATCATAAATATCACCATGTTATAAACCTTCACCAACCCAGCCCCATGTCGATTCGTTAAGCCAATTAACCGAACAATTGGTGTGCGTGTATTTGATTTGCAACAAATAACCGGAATGCTGTAGCTTCTAAGTATACAACAATGGAGATGTCTATGAGGGTGAGTTTCATATCAAATTAATTATCACTCCTTCAAATAGCAGAAGTAGATTATATGTAAGCTTCCTAATTCTACCTCATTTATTTAGGTGATATGATGATTATAAGAACTAAATCAAAATTATAAGATTTAATTTGCTAATGACTCGTTAGTTAAAATATTATAAGATAAAGTGATTAATTTGTGTTTTGGGTTATATATCGATAAGATAATAACAAGAAAATATTATATAATCTAATCTTGAGGTAAATATTATATACGCAAGGTGGGATGTTTTTTCAAGATATAGTATGATTTTCTTATTAGTCCTTTACTTTTAAATTGAAATTACACACTAGCCCTTCTAATTTGAATTGAATTTTCATGCACTCTAACGCTGATGCAACATATTTAAAGAGGAGGAATTATATATATATGGTTAATTTACTATCATTAGTTTTAGGGTGGATTAAAATTCAATTCAAACTAGAAGGGCTAATGTGTAACTTCATTTAAAAAATTAAATTGCATGAAAATCTTTCCAAATCTAAAATCTTAAAATTCAATTCAAACTAGATTGCTAGTGTCACATCTTTTTAATTATCTTGTTATCAAGTTAGTTTTGAAATTGATTTTGATTTTATCCAAAACTGTATTTACCTCAAGATTCGGTTATATAATATTTTGTTGTTGTTACCATGTTGATTTTCCTCAAGATTCAGTTATATAATATTTGACCTTACGAGTCTTTAGCAAATCTTATAATTTTGAATTTTGATTTAGTTCTAATAATCATCTTATCACCTAAATAAATGAGATACAATTAGGATTATTTATGAAGCTACAAATAATCTACTTCTGCTCTTTGAAGTAGTGATAATAAAGAAAGTGAGTCATACGATTATTTGACAATTTAATTTGATATGAAACTCACCCTCAAAGACATTTCTATTGCTGTATACCTACAAACTGCAGGCTTCCCGCTATTTGTTGCAAATCAAATGAACGCACACCAATTGTTTGATTAAATTGCTCAATGAACCGACTTAGGGATGGGTTAGTGAAGGTTTACAGAATGGTGATATTTATGAAGGTGAGTACGATATCAGTCTAACTATACACAAACCTTATAAACTTCTTGTGACATGAAAACATCATAATTATAGGAACCGTTTATCAAAATATATACTATATAATAAACAAGTAAAAATTAGGACACTTGTTGTCACTCTATGGTTCCTCCTCAGGCTAAACCATTTATTTATTTAGAGATTACACGCGGATCTTTTATTACCTATTTTCCTTTCAGAAGAAACCCTAATTTTTCAACTTCATTTGCACTCCTCAACCCTTTCCTTTCCATTTATCGAAGATTTGATCTAACCCTAAAACATAAGAAAACAATCGCCGTTCATTCTATTAAATTCTTTGTTATTCAAAATGCGCAGATGAACATACCGTGAAGAACAATCGGAACGTAGATTGGCATTGCAGATGAAGAGATTGGGAATCATTTGTTTTTTTTCTTGAGCCGTAAACTATCATCATTATCTACATTCTTACGTGCGATCGGAGCCCTAAAACAGGTTTGTGTAATCGCTACCATATCTATTCCGTTCTTTACAATATGTTACGAAGATAAATATATCTGATTATAGGTGTTAAATGGAGCTTGTATTGAACTATGGCAGGTATAAAGCATGCACGTAGGTGGTTTATTTATTAGGTATAACAAACACAATTAATCTTCAATGCTATGTTATTGTCATACTGTTGCTTAGTAACCAATTTAGTGAACCATTAGCTAACTTTTCACATTTACCAGTTCGACTAATTACCATAAAATAGAACCTTTTTATACCCATTCCAGTTTCATTAATGCATCTATTCTCTTTACGTTCTTCATACTTCTAATCAATTCTAATTTAATTAACACCAAGTCAAAATAATCTTCATAAGCTATTTTTTTACTTTAAGTATATTTGGTTTATTTGTACATTTGCATGTTTGATTTGGAACTTATGCTTATGCATGCAAAAATGGTTGAATTGTTACTATTTGCTTTAGATAAAAACAAAACTAACTAATTTTGTTTTTGTTAATGCAGATCTGTTGACCAAAGATTACAACTATGACTACAAGTTTGTTTTATATGTTGCTGGATAGGGGTTAATAATCCAGATTTCACACTATTGTCACAATGCTTCCAATGGCTTAGGTTTTAATATATATTGTAAGTTATTTGATTGATCTTTCACCAATTTACAAAGAAATAAGATCAAGTGGGTGTATTCATGATTTGAATAGACTATGGGAGCAAGTCATTTTTTGTATGAGATTAAAATTACTGCAAGAAAAAAAATAGTCTTTAAGCGTTTCAACCTATTTAAATCGATCCCATTTTAGGGTTTTTTTATTTAAATTTGACACATTTTATATAAAGCACATGTCATATCGACTCATATGTAAGTGAAGGGGTTGAACTTGCTACCTCGGTGTTTATATATTAAAGATCCATTTTTATTTTCATTTTTTACTTATTTTTTTATGAGATTTGTTTTCTTGAGTTAACATTTTGTTAATACAGGTATGGGTCAACAAAATATGGTCTTAGGCAGCTTCAATCTTCATTATTAAAAGAGTGCAGAAAAATCCTCGGTAATTAACAGCAATGAAGAAGAATTTACAAAGGTTAAAAGTATGGTTGTAAACGAACCGAACCGAACCGAACCGAACAAAGCCTTATTCGTGTTCGTTCTCGTTCGTTAAGCATTTAACTTATTCATTAACACTTCACGAACACTAACCGAACGAAATTTCATGTCCATGTTTGTTCATTATGGAAATGGATTTGTTCACGAACGGAATCGAACGAAGACTAGTTTGAGACTTTTAATGTCAACCCTAATATCTTTCGAAATAAACGCTTAATAAGATCATTTTAATATCAAGTTTTTTATACTTGAATCGTACTTTACTTAGTTAACTTTAGGGTAAAAAATAAAATAAAAATTAAAGAATATATAAAGTTTAGATAAAATAAAATAGAAATATAAAAAAAATATTTAATGAGCAACATATACAAACGACACATGAACGAACACGAATGTAAACGAACATAAACGAACGAATGTTAATAAACGAACGTTCATGAACATATTACCGAACGTTCATGAACACAATTGAACGAACGAGATCTCTGTTCATGTTCGTTCATTTAGTTAATCGGACGGAATTCCTTGTTCATGTTCGTTCATTTATTAAATGAACGAACATAAACGAACTTCCCGTCGAACGGTTCACGAACAGTTCGCTAAACGTTCGGTTCGTTTATAACCCTAGTTAAAAGCATGCTTTTTAATCATCCTATTTTGATATAATATTTTGATATAATAGATAATGTTAAACTTAGTACACTGTACAAAATATATATCAATTTCATACAACGTTTTTTTTGTTAACCACGTTAATGTCACCGCTTTAACCGTTTAATGTCCGTCTTACGTTGCGGAGCACGTGGCAAGATTTCAAGTTAGATCTTAATTATCATTTATGAAGAGGGCAATATAAAATAAATATTAATATTAGTACGACTAGCGTTCCTAAATGAACAAAGATATAAATAATAATAATGTAATATTAAAGTAAATTTCGGTTTTAGTTCATGTGGTTTGTTTAAAATAACGCGTTGAGTCAAATAGTTTCAATTTCACTTTTTGAGTCCTTATGGACCGTCAATTGTCTAAATCAGCTACGGGCTTTAACGCCGTCTATCGGTTCTTTTAGACATTGTGTGAAAAGACAAATACACCCTTGACATTAATAAAACTTCAAAAAAAAAAAATTCTATTAAACTAAAACTAGTAAGATTCCCGTGCGGGTTGTCGCGCGCCAACTTGAGAAAAAGTAATGGCAACTTCATTTACACAAAAATTAAAATAATCTCTTTATCACCAACCAAAAGGGTGTTTTCAATGAGTGAAACCATACAGGAACTCGAAAACAGAGAATATCAACATACTTTTGATTTATTGGCATTTTGGTTGAACCAGACAATGATCTTGAATACAGTTTTTGGCCTTTCTCCAAAATCTTTGACACGTATGTTAATGGATTCAAGTGTAACAAATTGTAAACAACAAAGAATCCAGATAGCGCATGGAAACATGATCTGTTATTAAAATGTCTGTGATCATAAATTAGCACATTAATTATTCATTAAAATGTTTAACATAGCAGAAAACAGTGTTACCAACAATACTTGGTTTGATGGTTGAGATGGACACTTTTGTGGGTCTTGGACAGCTGCATAGAAGACAACACTTTTTAGATATTGAAGTCAATAAACATTTAGTTGAGCCTAAAACAGTTTGCATTTACAACCATATTTACATTTGTAATGTGATATAGGGGGATATTTGTCATTGCATTTTTAAGGTGATTATGACGTTTTCATGTCACATATAGTTTCTAGGCTTTGGTATAGTTGGACTGATATCGCACTCACCATCATAAATATCACCATGTTGTAAACCTTCAACAACCCGGCCCCAGGTCAATTAGTTGAGCCAATTAACCTAACAATTGGTGTGCGTGGAAGTCTGTAGTTTCTAGGTATACAACAATGGTGATGTCTATGAGGGTGAGTTTCATATCAAATTAATTATCAATACTTCAAAGAGGAGATGTAGATTATATGTAAGCTTCCTAATTCATTTAGGTGATATAATGATTATTTATTTTTGAAAGGATGTGATATAATGATTAGAAGAAGTAAATCAAAATTATAAGATATGCTAAAGGATCGAAATTTAAAACATATTCGAATAAAGGGGTTAATTTGAAATATAGAAGATTAGATAATAAGAAGAAAATATTATATAATCGAATCCATGAGTTAAATACACTTTTGCATAACCTACACGGAACGTATGGTGGGATTTGTTTTGAAGATTTGTATGATTTTCATATTAGACCCTTGCTTTCAAAGATGTTGCATTAGTTTTAGGGTGCATTTTAATATTAAATTCAAACTAAAAGGGCTAGTGTGCAACTTTAGTTAAAAAAAAGCAAATTACATGAAATCATACCAATCTAAAATCTTTAAAACAAATTCACCATGTAAATGATAACTCCACTTTCAACCATATAAATAACTCCACTTTCAAATATGTTGCAATTAGTTTTAGGGTGCATTAAAATTTGCCAAACTATCAAACGACTGATTCTTTATTATCACTATTTTAAAGAGCATATTCAAATAGTATTTCCTAAATTCCGATTATGTGATTAAACCATGAAAGTTATGAACCCTATCCAACCATTTAAGCTGATTTTGTGAATCCTATCCATTGTGGTCGTGTGATTTAACCATAGTGTCTTTTTTTATTTAGTCTACTGACTTCTAAGTTTTCGAAAACTTGAGGTTACGGGCATACAGTTTTGATCCTAAGACACGCTATAACTTATAGCCTATAAGTTAAGTTACAGTTTTCTATATTATAATCGTATGAATGATACATTAATTTATGATTTGTATTCATGTATGCTTAGGATGGTATGTTTTACATCTAATAGTCATTTCGTTAGGGATATGTTATTCGTACACCTCATCTGATACTTTGACCCCTTACACAAGAGTCATATGCGACTCATATGCAAGACAAGTTCTGTATCAGTCTATTCAGTCATTCATGTCTCTTTATACGACTCATATGCACACATACGAGTCATGTGCGTGGTATACCCTATACGACTCATATACACACATACGTGTCATATGTGCCCCATATGACTCATATACACACATACGAGTCGTATGTGTGGTGTCCAAATAAACAAATATTACAAAAATGCTAAATCACAGCGTTAGGAGAAATGTACGAGTCACGTATAAATGCTTTTAACCGTGCATTAGAAAATACGAACACTCAAGTATTTTACCCTTTTGGATTGTAAATTTTATAGTTAAATTGTAATTTTTATAGTTAATTTGTATTTGTTATAGTTAAATTGTATATATTTTTATT
Source organism: Smallanthus sonchifolius (assembly GCA_023525975.1). Classification (NCBI taxonomy): domain Eukaryota; kingdom Viridiplantae; phylum Streptophyta; class Magnoliopsida; order Asterales; family Asteraceae; genus Smallanthus; species Smallanthus sonchifolius. The sequence continues at coordinate 4,426,057 of CM042042.1, forward strand.
CTTAAATTGTTATTTTTATAGTTAAATTGTTAATTTTATACTTTGTAATTTTATTGTTAATTTGTAAAAAAGAATTATGTTTACATGAGTTATATGACCATATATGGGTCGTATAGTTGGGTATATGACCCATTTATGACTCATTTGAAGTTGATATGGGTCGTATTATCTCATATAACTCATAAATAGATTGTTGCACAATAAAAATTGGTCGGATTCAACCCATTTTACTAAAAAAAATCCAGATATAGTTCATAAATGAAGACCACCATCGCCCGAAACTCACCAAACACACTAAAAAGATGGTTGAAAACCGGTCAGAATGAGAAGGAGATGAAAGAAGGGTCAAACTTTTTAATTATTAGTTTAGGTTGAAATGATGTTGTCAATTGGTATAATTATTAGTCTTGGTTGCAATAAATTTTGGTTCATTTTTTGTTCAAAACAAGAACAAGAAGTTTAGTTTAGGTTGAAATGATGTTGTCAATTGGTATATTCTACATTTTTAATTATTTTTTTTGCCAAAAAGAAGTTGTTGCTAGTGGCGGACCCAGAATTTTTTTTCATGATGGTCGGAAATTTTTGGGGTCGGTTGAGCAAATGCATTTAACACTATTTTTTTTAATTGAGGGGCAATCGGGGGACTATTTAAAAAATCTATGGGGGACGATCGAGATTTTAATGCGTATTTTATACTTTTTTTTTCAAAGAGGGCGGCTACCTATTTGTTACAGGTCGTTGGAATTATAACCGAAAAACTTAGTGGTTCAAAATTTGGACACCGTATCACCATGGAGATGTATAATGGTGTGCTCAATTTTGGGGGAAACGGTGGTGGCCCATGAAACCCACACCAAACAACATTAATCGAAGTTACCATTATGTGTGATGTTCATTCAAAAAATTGGACCAAATTCCATGGCATTTTTGAAGCTTGGTGTGAAGTCTTGATACCCATAAGGGTTGTCTTTGTGGCCTGGTACAGATGACATCATCGGCTTGGTCCGGACTTGAGTCACTCTAGATGGCGTTTTCATGTCACAAATAGTTTCTAGGGTTTAGTTAGACTTATATCACACTCACCATCATAGATATCACCATGCTGTAAACCTTCATCAACCCAGCCCTAGGTCGGTTTGTTAAGCAAACTAACCAAACAATTAGTGTGCCTGGATTTGATTTGCAACAAATAACTGGAAGGCTGTAGCTACTATATATACAGCAATGGAGATTATAATGTTGATAATGGAGGGTGAGTTTCATATCAAATTAATTATCACTACTTCAAAGAGGAAATGTAGGTGATATGTTGATAATAAGAACTAAATCAAAATTATAAGATTTAATTGCTAAAGACTCGTAAGTTTAAATTTTATAAGATAAAGTGATTAATTTGGGTTATACAAAATTGTATAGAAGATAAGATAATAACAAGAAAATATTATATAATCTAATCTTGAGGTAAATCTATACTATATAATAAATAAAGATTTTTGCATGTCACGTGCCACCACCATATTCAAATCTCATAATTTTTTTCTCGCCTCTCTCTCTTATTAAATGCACCCTTATCTTTTTACTAAATTACTAATTATACTAATAAAACACATTTATTTTAAATTATCATTTATTATATTATAAAAAACTTTGAAACCTAATTATATAATTTTTATTTTCAATTCAATAGTAAATGAATGTCAAATTACATTAAATAGTAATTGACGTATTTTTGAAACCAATTATATATTATTTTTTTTCAAGATATAGTATGATTTTCTTATCAGGCCTTTGCTTTTAAACTAAAATTACACTCTAGCCCTTCTAATTTGAATTGAATTTTCATGCACCGTAACGCTGATTCAACATATTTGAAGAGGAGGAATTATATATATGGTTAATTTACTATCATTAGTTTTAGGGTGGATTAAAATTCAATTCAAACTAGAAGGGCTAATGTCTAACTTCATTTAAAAAAGCAAATTACATGAAAATCATTCCAAATCTAAAATCTTTAAAACAAATCCCACCATGCGTACAGGTTATCCCTAATAGATTGCTAGTGTCACATCTTTTTAATTATCTTGTTATCATGTTAGTTTTGAAATTGATTTTATCCAAAAGTGTATTTACCTCAAGATTCGTTTATATAATATTTTGTTGTTGTTATCATGTTGATTTTCCTCAAGTTTCGGTTATATAATATTTGAACTTACGAGTCTTTAGCAAATCTTATAATTTTGAATTTTAATTTAATACTTCTAATCATCATATCATCTAAATAAATGAGGTAGAATTAGGATTATTTATGAAGCTATAAATAATCTACTTCTGCTCTTTGAAGTGGTGGTAATAAAGAAAGTGAGTCATTCGATTGTTTGACATTTTAATTTGATATGAAACTCACCCTCATAGACATCTCCATTGCTGTATACCTACAAACTACAGTCTTCCCGTTATTTGTTGCAAATCAAATAACACACACCAATTGTTTGGTTAAATGGCTAAATGAACCGACTTAGGGCTGGGTTGGTGAAGGTTTGCAGCATTGTTATATCTATGATTGTGAGTACGATATCAGTTTAACCATACCCAAACCTTATAAACTAATTGTGACATGAAAACGTCATAATTGTAGGAACCGTTTATCAAAATAAATAATAAAAAGATTTTATAAACAATTACAATACATAAAAAGAATAAGCAATAATTTATAAGTACTTTTACAACTGAATTTTTTTAAAACAAGAATGTAAGATCAGAATTTCTTGGTTGATGATTTGTATTAAATAATGGTATCTTAAAATAAACTTCGAGCCTGTCAAGAGAACTTTGTTAATTAACCAGGGTACAAATGCCGAAGCAAGAATTAAAACGAAAAAATTGCTTTGAACGTCTTAAATGTGATTGTATTGTAGTGTTTTTCAGGTAACTGCCGACGTTCCCTTTTATAGGTTGTCGTAATAGGATGCAACACATTAGTTTATTTCTAACTAATTACATAATGACCCCACTGTTTCTACTAATTATATTCAAGGCAGTAACTTTACTAACGGATAGCAGTTTACTAAATCGTATTCATCCTTAGTTTGCTTTCTAGTCCATTCTTCGAAGGTCTTTAATCTTCGCACCGCTTCTTAGAATGGTGTGTTAAGATTAGTAAAGTGCTCAATTGTAGAAACTATCTATACCAATCTTTTGTCATTCATTGTATGCATTTTTCTAGAATAAGCATCAAGTGACTCATTAATACCCATTTATAAAGATTCAAAATCTGACTCAACTATTTGTAGTCGTGCCTCTTTAACGCTATCTGCTCCTACATGTTGAACCTTTAGTGCATCCCAAATATCATTGGCTGAAGTAAGGCTGGCAATTTACAAGACAGAATTGCTCGGTATAGTAATGTAATAGTTTGATTGTTTTTCTTGTGATTGACTTTAGTTCCTTTGGTTGGTTCTACTGCCACCTATATACCATGGACATTAAAGATTGCTCTAACCTTTACAGCTCAGATGGTGTAATTTATAGAGTTGAAAATTAGGCACTGGAAAGTCATTACGTCCCTCCTTCATTTGTCGCCACAGTCTCTTTGTTTTTATTCTTGAATGAATCCTTAACCATTGAACGTGTCTTCTTTTTCCTTAGTACAACCCACTGGTCTTTCAGTTAACACTCGATTTAATCAAACATCTCTATTAAACTGACGTTGATTAATTACTTCCCAGATCGAAATGACTTTCCTTTCTATTTATTTTGTGTACTTTTGTTTCAAGGATTAAAGATTTATTTTTGTACCCACTTTAGTACTTTGGTTCCTGTTGCCTTTTATTATAATAATTTTTCCTTTAAATTCTATTTTGACTTTTGGTCAAACAGTTTCACAAAAAACACATTTTTAGTGTTTTCTTCCTCTTGATCTTGGTTCCAACCACGCCTGATTTCACTTCTACCGCCACTTTTGGTACAAACCATTACTTTTCTGATATGATCTTCTAGTCATATTTATCACGTGTCATTTCAAGATATTCAATATCTTTCCGGTCACAGTTTCAATTTGAAAACCATGTATTCGAATATATTTGAAAACTTAGTATTAGACTTGTAAACCAAATTGAACAGAAAAATATCATGTTCGTGTTCGTTCTTTTAACTTTAACCGAACATATAATCGAACGCAAAAAGTTAAACGAACGAGGTTTCAATGTTCATGTTCATTCGCTAAGAAAATGAACGTAACGCTAATAGATGGCTAGTGTCACATCTTTTTAATTATCTTGTTATCATGTTAGTTTTAGGGTGGATTATATCTGCAGGTTATCCCTAATAGATTGCTAGTGTCACATCTTTTTAATTATCTTGTTATCATGTTAGTTTTGAAATTGATTTTATCCAAAACTGTATTTACCTCAAGATTCGGTTATATAATATTTTGTTGTTGTTATCATGTTGATTTTCCTCAAGTTTCGGTTATATAATATTTGAACTTACGAGTCTTTAGCAAATCTTATAATTTTGAGTTTTAATTTAGTTCTTCTAATCATCATATCACCTAAATAAATGAGGTAGAATTAGGATTATTTATGAAGCTATAAATAATCTACTTCTGCTCTTTGAAGTGGTGGTAATAAAGAAAGTGAGTCAATCGATTGTTTGACAATTTAATTTGATATGAAACTCACCCTCATAGACATCTCCATTGCTGTATACCTACAAACTACATGCTTCCCGTTATTTGTTGCAAATCAAATACACCCACACCAATTGTTTGGTTAAATGGCTCAATGATGGGTTGGTGAAGGTTTATAGCATGGTGATATCTATGATGGTGAGTACGACATCAGTCTAACTATACCCAAATATTAGAAACTACTTGAGACATGAAAACGTCATAATTGTAGGAACCGTTTATCAAAATGAAAATAAAAACATTTTATAAACAATTACAATATATAAAAAGAATAAGCAATAAATTACAAGTACTTTTACAACTGAATTTTTTAAAAAAAATTACAAGAAGGTAAGATGAAGCAGAATTTCTTGGTTGATTCGTATGAAATAATGGTCTCTTAAAACAAATTTTCAAGTCTGTCAAGAGAACTTTGTTAATTAACCAGGGTACAAATGCTGAAGCAAGAATTAAAACAAAAAAATTGCTTTGAACGTCTTGAATGTGATTGTAGTGTTTTTCAAGTGACTGCCGACGTCCCTTTTTATAGGTTGTCGGAATTGGTCAAGTGAAACGTCGCGTCGTTTACATAGGGATGCAACACATTAGTTTATTTCTAACTAATTACATAATGATCCCACTGTTTCTACTAATTATATTCAGGGCAGTAACTTTACTAACAGATAGCAGTTTACTGAATACGTATTCATCCTTAGTTTGTTTTTTAGTCAGTTCTTCAAAGGTCTTTAATCTTCGCACCGCTTCTTAGAATGGTGTGTTAAGATTAACAAACTGCTCAGTTGTAGAAACTATCTATACCAATCTTTTGTCATTCATTGTATGCTCAAAATTGTTTGCTTGTGATGCAATCTCAATAATTTTTCTGAAATAAGCATCAAGTGACTCATTAATACCCATTTATAAAGATTCAAAATCTGACTCGAGTATTTGTAGTCGTACCTCTTTAACTCTATCTGCTCCTACATGTCGAACATTTAGTGCATCCCAAATATCTTTGGCTGAAGTAAGATTGGCAATTTACAAGACCATATTTTTAGGAATTGCTTGGTATAGTAATCTAATTGCTTGGTTGTATTTCTTGTGGTTGAGTTTAGTTCCTTTGGTTGGTTCCATTGCCACCTATATACCATGGACATGTCTTCTTTTTTCTTAGTACAACCCACTGGTCTTTCGGTTAACACGCGATTTAATCAAACCTCTCTATTAAACTGACTTTGATTAATTACTTCCCGGATCGAAATGACTTTCCTTTCTATTTATTTTGTGTACTTTAGTACTTTGGTTTCTGTTGCCTTTTATTATAATAAACTTTCCTTTAAATTCTATTTTGACTTTTGGTCAAACAGTTGCACAAAAACACTTTTTTTTGTGTTTTCTTCCTGTCGTTCTTGGTTCCAACCACGCCTGATTTCACTTCTACCGCCACTTTTGGTAAAAACCATTACTTTTCTGATATGATCTTCTAGTCATATTTATCACGTCTCATTTGAAGGTATTCAATATCGTTTCCGGTCACAGTTTCAATTTGAAAACCAGGTATTCGAATATATTTGAAAACTTAGTATTAGACTTGTAAACGAATCGAACAGAAAATTATTCTAAATGACAATTGAGGTTGGTGGTCCAGTGGTAGAGTAAAATCCTCTTAAAACATTAAGGTTTGAAGCAGAGGAACTTAATAGAGGCCAGGCCCCCTTATTTTTTTTATTCAAAATAATTGATTTCGGCTCACTAGATTTATTTAATATTATTTATAATGTTTGGCCCCCTTTTAATCCAGATCAAAAGCACAAATATGTTCCACAAATCCACAAAAAATGGTTTTTTCCCCACTTTTTTCTTATATGTATTGATTTCGGCCCACTAGGTTTATTTCATATTTATTATAATGTTTGGGTCACTCCTAATTCAGACCAAAAACCTAAATCTGTTCCACAAATCCACTTAAAAATTTGGCTTTTTTATGTCTACTATTTTCGACCCCCAAATTTAATTGTTCAAGTTCCGCCACTAGTTTGAGGAGGTTATGGGTTCAACTCCCAATGACCGCTCTAATTTTCGAGTTATTTTCCGGCGAACACGAAACCCAGCAAAACCTCTCTATTTCCCCTAGTAGATTGTACCACTACGTTTCTCCGGTGTCCCTTGTTCTCCCTTCAGCTGCATGCCACTATGAAACCCACCAAAAGGTGAAAACGATTTTACAGCATAAATGACAGAAGGGTGAGACCTTCTTATTGTTTGATCAAAGTTTTTAGTGGTGTAGGTTGCAATAAATTTTGGTTCTTATTTTATGTTTCAAAATTTTGTTCAAAACAAGAATAAGAAGTTTAGTTTTGGTTGAAACTTGAAATGATGTTGTGAATTGGTATATTCTACATTTTCAATTATTTTTTTATCAAAAATAAGTTTTTGCCAGGTTTGGTCCGGATCCCAAACACATTAGTTTATTTCTAACTAATTACATAAAGACCCCACTGTTTCTACTAATTATATTCAAGGCAGTAACTTTACTAACGGATAGCAGTTTACTGAATCGTATTCATCCTCAGTTTGCTTTCTAGTCCATTCTTCGAAGGTCTTTAATCTTCGCACCGCTTCTTAGAATGGTGTGTTAAGATTAGCAAACTGCTCAATTGTAGAAACTATCTATACCAATCTTTTGTCATTCATTGTATGCCCAAAATTGCTTGCTTGTGATGCAATCTCACTAATTTTTCTAGAATAAGCATCAAGAGACTCATTAATACCCATTTATAATGATTCAAAATCTGACTCAACTATTTGTAGTTGTGCCTCATTAACTCTATCTGCCCCTACATGTTGAAACTTTAGTGCATCCCAAATATCCTTGGCTGAAGTAAGGTTGGCAATTTACAAGACCATATTTTTAGGAATTGCTCAGTATAGTAATATAATTGTTTGGTTGTTTTTCTTGTGATTGACTTTAGTTCCTTTGGTTGGTTCCACTGCCACCTATATACCATGGACTTTAAAGATTGCTCTAACCTTTACAACCCAAAAAGTATAATTTGTGGAGTTGAGAATTGAACACTGGAAAGTCATTACGTCCCTCCTTCATTTGTTGCCACAATCTCTTTGTTTTTGTTCTTGAATGAATCCTCAACCATTGAACGTGTCTTCTTTTTCCTTTGTACAACCCACTGGTCTTTCGGTTAACACTCGATTTAATCAAACCTCTCTATTAAATTGACGTTGATTAATTACTTCCGGATCGAAATGACTTTCCTTTCTATTTATTTTGTGTACTTTTGTTTCAAGGATTAAAGATTTATTTTTGTACCCACTTTAGTACTTTGGTTCCTTTGCCTTTTATTATAATAATTTTTCCTTGAAGTTATATTTTGACTTTTGGTCAAACAGTTTCACAAAAACACATTTTTAGTGTTTTCTTCCTCTTGATCTTGGTTCCAACCACGCCTGATTTCACTTCTACCGCCACTTTTGGTACAAACCATTACTTTTCTGATATGATCTTCTAGTCATATTTATCACGTGTCATTTCAAGATATTCAATATCGTTTCCCGTCATAGTTTCAATTTGAAAACCATGTATTCGAATATATTTGAAAACTTAGTATTAGACTTGTAAACGAATCGAACAAAAAATATCATGTTCGTGTTCGTTCTTTTAACTTTAACCGAACATATAATCGAACGCGAAAAGTTAAACGAATGAGGTTTCAATGTTCGTGTTCATTCGCTAAGAAAATGAACGTAAATATCACCATGTTGTAAACCTTTAGTTGAGCATAAAACAGTTTACATTTACAACCATATTTACATTTGTAATGTGATATAGGGGGATATTTGTCATTGCATTTTTAAGGTGATTATGACCTTTTCATGTCACAGATAGTTTCTAGGTTTTGGTATAGTTGGACTGATATCGCACTCACCATCATAAATATCACCATGTTGTAAACCTTCAACAACCCATCCCTAGGTCGGGTTGTTGAGCCAATTAACCAAACAAATGGTGTTCGTGTATTGGATTTGCAACAAATAACCAGAAGTCTGTAGTTTCTTTGTATACAACAATGGTGATGTCTATGAGGGTGAGTTTCATATCAAATTAATTATTACTACTTCAAAGAGGAGAAGTAGATTATATGTAAGCTTTCTAATTCTACCTCATTCATTTAGGTGATATAATGATTATTTTGTTTTGAAAGGTGGTGATATAATGATTATAAGAAGTAAATTGTTACGTACCCTTTCTGTTTCTTTTTAATTAATTAGGAGTTAATTGTATTTGTGGGTTAGTAATATATTGAGTCAAATAGTTAGTGGAGTCATAGGAGAAGTTTCCATGTTAGTAGGGGTAGTTATTTATCAATTTATTCCTTGTAAGGCTATTTAAGAGTTACTAATATTATTATTATGATATGAATGGAATATGAATTAATCTAAGTTCTCTCTAAAATTCTTCTTGGCTTCTTTCTTTTTTCTTTGGCCAACGATTAAACCGTTGGAACCACATCAGTGGAATCAGAGCGGTCTTGATCCACTCCTATAAACACTCAAGAATGGAACGAGTCGTTGGATCGAATCGAGTCAATGCTTTTTGAGATGATTGATCTTCTCAAGAACTGACCTCGGTTACCACCACCCGATCCGCCACCGCGACAACCCTTCTCAACCACCGCCTATTTCGCACCCACAACTGTCTCAAACCCGAACCCAAAGGTTGTTGTCAACACTTCTGGTTTGAACAAGAAAGCTTCACGTGTAGGGGAACAAAATGTTCTTCTCTTCCATATTGTTAGCCATGAGGATTCCAAGAACATAATGGTCAATCATATTGTTTAAGAATTCCAAAAGGTGACCACCGTAGATGCCATTGCGATAAAAGCAACTAGGACAACGATGAATGGGGTAGCCGGGAACCCCGAATGGCGGCCGCCGTGGCGTTCCGTTATTACCGGTTCAAATGCTACGGGAAGAATCGAGTGGCAACCTCCATGACGCGTCACCAAGTGTTTTCTGGTTTCACCTTGAGGACAAGGTGAACTCGAGCGGGATAGATTGTTACGTACCCTTTCTGTTTCTCTTTAATTAATTAGGCGTTAATTGTATTTATGGGTTAGTAATATGTGGAGTCATGAGGAGGAGTTTCCATGTTAGTAGGGGTAGTTATTTCTCAATTTATTACTTGTAAGACTATTTAAGATTCACTATTATTATTATGATATGAATGGAATATGGATTAATCTAAATTCTCTCTAAAATTCTTCTTGGATTCTTTCTTTTTGCTTTGGCCAACGATTAAACCGTTGGAACCACATCATAAATCAAAATTATAAGATGTGTTAAAGGTTCGAAATTTAAAACATATTCGAATAAAGTGAATAATTTGAATTTTGGGTTATCATACGCTATATAGAAGACTAATTTAGATCCCGTGTATACACACGGTATGAAAAATATCAATAAATGAAATTTTTAAATGTTTATGTGTTACATGTGTAAAAATGTAACATATCTATACTATATAATAAAGAAAGGTTTTTGTATGCCACGTGTCGTCACCATATTCAATCTCATCATTGTTTTCCCGCCTCTCTTTCTTATTAAATGCATCCATATCTTTTAATAAATTAATAATATACTAATAAAACATATTTATTTTTAAATTATCCTTTATTATAAAAAAAACTTTGAAATCTAATTATATAATTTTTATTTTCAATCAAATAGTAAATGAAAGTCAAATTAAATTAAATAATAATTGACGTATTTCCGAAACCCAATTATATATTATTTTTTACATATTTTGAATTTTGTTTTATATCTTTAATATACAGTAATACATTTTTACATCTGTAAAATACATAAATAAAATTTAAGAAATTTATGTATTGATATTATTCACCCGTGTGTATTACACGGGGTCTAAGCTAGTACTAAGGATATAAAACAAAACTCAAAATATGTAAAAACTAATATATAATTGGGTTTCGAAAATACATTAAGTACTATTTATTGTAATTTGATTTTCATTTATTATTTGATTGAAAATAAAAGTTACATAATTAGATTTAAAAGTTTTATAACGGATAATTTAAAATAAATGTGTTTTATTAGTATAATTAATATTTTCTTTAAATATATATTATTGTTAAAAGATGGAGGTGCATTTAATAAGAGAGAGATGCGAGAAAAAATGATGAGAATGAATGTGGAGGCGACACATGCCATGAAAAAACCTTTATTTATTATATAGTATAGATAGGTTAGAAACCATATATATTATACAAGATGAATAAATGCAGTGTTATATTTACTCAATAATGAAAATCTAATATTACATAGTTTTTAATACAAATTTTAGAAACGTTATATAGTTATTTTTTAAAAATGTTTTATAAAAATAATGAAAGAAATGTTCTAATTATAAAAATGTTTTATGAAAAAGCTATTTTTTTAATTAAAAATGTCTTATAAAAATAGTTATAGAAATCATTATTATTAAATAGGAGAGAGAGGCGGTGTATTGAGGATAGTTAGAGTGATACTCATGACCACGTTCATTAAATCAACATTGCGGTAAACAACATTCAAAGATGAATTTAAGCCGTTGTGGCATTTTCATGTCATAAACAGTTTCTAGCCTTTGGGGATAGTTAGAGTGATACTCATGATCACCTTAATTAAATCACCATTGCGGTAAACCTTCACCAAGAACCCAAACCCACGTCGGTGTATTGAGCTAATTGATCAAACAACTAGCGTGCATGTATTTGATATGTTGGAAAGCAACAAATAACCGAATGGGTATAGTTTCAAATTCTAGGCATACATCAATGGTGATGTTTATGTGATTAAACCATGAAAGTTATGAACCCTATGCATCCATTTTAGCCGACTTTGTAACTCCTATCCATTGTGGTCGTGTGATTAAACCATAGTGTCTTTTTATTTAGTCTACAGACTTCTAAGTCTTCGAAAACCTAATGTTACGGGTGTACGGTTTTGATCCTAAGGCACACACTATAACTTATAGCCTATAAGTTAAGTTACTGTTTTCTATATTATAATCGTATGAATAATATATCGATTTATGATTTGTATTAATGTATGATTAGGATGGTATTATGTTTTAAGTCTAATAGTCATTTCGTTAGGGATATGTTATTCGTACACCTCATCTGATACTGTGACTTCTTACATACGAGTCATATGTAAGCATATGAGTCATATACGACTCATAAGCAAGACAAGTTTTGCATTAGTCATTCATGTCTCTTTATACGACTCATATGTACACATACGAGTCATGTGCGTGGTGTACCCTAATACGACTTCATATGTGCCTCATATGACTCATATACACACATACGAGTCATATATGCCCCATATGACTCATATACACACATACAAGTCATATGTGCCCCATATGACTCATATACACACATGAGTCGTATGTGTGGTGTCCGAAGAAACAAATATTACAAAAATGCTAAATCACAACGTTAGGAGAGAATGTACGAGTCACGTATAGAAGCATTTAACTGTGCAGTAGAAAATACGAAAACTCAAGTATTCTACCCTTTTGGATTGTAAATTTTATAGTTAATTTGTAATTTTATAGTTAAGTTGTATTTTTTTATAGTGAATTTGTATTTGTTATTCTTAGACTGTTATTTTTATACTTACTTTGTAATTTTATTGTTAATTTGTAAAAGACAATTATGTTTACACGAGTCATATGGCCATATATGGGTCGTATAGTTGGGTATATGACTCATTTGAAGTTGATATGGGTCGTATTGTTCCATATGACTCCTATGATATGGGTATCAATATAACCCACACCACACAACATTAATCGAAGTTACCATTATGTTTCTCGGGTTCAAACGACGTTCAGGACACTATTTTTTTTTTTTTGGAAAACGGTGGCCGGGGTGGGGGTGGTGTAGCCGGTGTTTATGGATGTGGTGGCCTACATATGTTGAGGATGTAGAAGGCCTGGGTGGGTGGGGTGGTATGATATGGGTATTAATTACTTATTATGTTTTTTAATTAAATAAGGTGGATCTCAATCATATATATTTTTTAAATGAAAGATCAAAGGGATGAATTCACACCGACTTAACGAAAATATTTAATACACATCAATTCAATGGACGGAATATGTGATTTTCGTCCAATTTAACACACATCAATTCCATGGATGGAATATGTGATGTTCGTCTAAAAATATTGGACCAAATTCCATGGTAATTTCACACTATTTTGGTATTTTTGAAGGTTGGTGTGAAGTCCGGACGCCCAGAAGGGTTGTCTTGGTGGCCAAGTACGGATGATATCATCGGCTTGGTCCGGACTTGAGTCACTCTAGATGGCGTTTTCATGTCATAGATAGTTTCAAGGGTTTGGGTATAGTTAGACTGATATCGCATTCACCATCATAGATATCACCATGCTGTAAACCTTCATCAACCCAACCTCAGGTCGGTTCGTTGAGCCAATTAACCAAAAAATTAGTGTGCTTGGATTTGATTTGCAACAAATAACCGGAAGGCTGTAGTTTCTAGATATACAGCAATGGAGATGTCTACGAGGGTGAGTTTCATATCAAATTAATTATCACTACTTCAAAGAGGAGATGTAGATTATATATAAGCTTTCTAATTCTACCTCATTTATTTAGGTGATATGATGATTATAAGAACTAGATCAAAATTACAAGATTTAATTTCCTAAAGACTCGTAAGTTCAAATTTTATAAGATAAAGTGATTTTGTGTTATCCTAAATTTGTATAGAAGATAAGATAATAACAAGAAAATATTATATAATCTAATCTTGGGGTAAATATTATATACGTACGGTGGGGATTTTTTTTTCAAAATATAGTATGATTTTCTTATTAGGCCTTTGCTCTTAAATTGAAATTACACACTAGCCCTTCTAATTTGAATTGAATTTTCATGCACCATAACGCTGATGCAACATATTTGAAGTGGAGGAATTATATATATGGTTAATTTACTATCATTAGTTTTAGGGTGGATTAAAATTCAATTCAAACTAGAAGGGCTAATGTGTAACTTCATTTAAAAAAGCAAATTACATGAAAATCATTCCAAATCTAAAATCTTTAAAACAAATCCCACCATGCGTATAATAGATTGCTAGTGTCACATCTTTTTAATTATCTTGTTATCAAGTTAGTTTTGAAATTGATTTTTATCCAAAACTGCATTTACCTCAAGATTCGGTTATATAATATTTTGTTGTTGTTATCATGTTGATTTTCCTCAAGATTCGGTTATATAATATTTGAACTTACGAGTCTTTAGCAAATCTTATAATTTTGAATTTTGATTTAGTTCTAATAATCATCATATCACCTAAATAAATGGGGTACAATTAGGATTATTTACGAATCTACAAATAATCTACTTTTGCACTTTGAAGTGGTGGTAATAAAGAAAGGGAGTCATTCGATTGTTTGACAATTTAATTTGATATGAAACTCACCCTCATAGACATCTCCATTGTTGTATACCTACAAACTACATGCTTCCCGTTATTTGTTGCAAATCAAATACACGCACACCAATTGTTTGAATAAATGGCTCAATGAACCGACTTAGGGCTGGGTTGGTGAAGGTATACGGCATGGTGATATCTATGATGGTGAGTATGATATCAGTCTAACATTACCTACACCTTAGAAACTACTTGTGACATGAAAACGTCATAATTGTAGAAAACGTCATAATTGTAGGAACCGTTTGTCAAAATAAATAATAAAAACATTTTATAAACAATTACAATACATTAAAAGAATAAGCAATAAATTACAAGTACTTTTACAACTGAATTTTTTTTAAAAAAATTACAAGAATGTAAGATGAAGCAGAATTTCTTGGTTAATGATTCGTATTAAATAATGGTCTCTTAAAACAAATTTCGAGTCTGTCAAGAGAACTTTGTTAATTAACCAGGGTACAAATGCCGAAGCAAGAATTAAAACGAAAAAAATTGCTTTGAATGTCTTGAATGTGATTGTAGTGTTTTTCAAGTGACTGCCGACATCCCCTTTTATAGGATGTCGGAATTGGTCCGGTGAAACGTCGCATCGTTTACATAGGGATGCAACACATTAGTTTATTTCTAACTAATTACATAAGGATCCCACTGTTTCTACTATTTATATTCAGAGCAGTAACTTTACTAATAGATAGCAGTTTACTAAATATGTATTCATCCTTAGTTTGTTTTTTAGTCAGTTCTTCGAAGGTCTTTAATCTTCGCACCGCTTCTTAGAATGGTGTGTTAAGAATAACAAACTGCTCAATTGTATAAACTATCTATACCAATCTTTTGTCATTCATTGTATGCTCAAGATTGTTTGCTTGTGATGCAATCTCACTAATTTTTCTGGAATAAGCATCAAGTGACTCATTAATACCCATTTATTAAGATTCAAAATCTGACTCGAGTATTTGTATTCGTGCCTTTTTAACTCTATCTGCTCCTACATGTCGAACCTTTAGTGCATCCCAAATATCCTTGGCTGAAGTAAAGTTGGCAATTTAGAAGACCATATTTTTAGGAATTGATCAGTATAGTAATCTAATTACTTGGTTGTTTTTCTTGTGGTTGACTTTAGTTCCTTTGGTTGGTTCCACTGCCACCTATATACCATGGATATTAAAGATTGCTCTAACCTTTACAACCCAGATGGTATAATTTGTAGAGTTGAGAATTAAATACTGAAAAGTCATTACGTCCCTCCTTCATTTGTTGCCAAAGTCTCTTTGTTTTTGTTCTTGAATGAATCCTCAACCATTGAACGTGTCTTTTTTTTCCTTAGTACAACCCACTGGTCTTTCGGTTAACACTCGATTTAATCAAACCTCTCTATTAATCTGACGTTGATTAATTACTTCCGGGATCGAAATGACTTTCCTTTCTATTTATTTTGTGTACTTTAGTACTTTGGTTCCTGTTGCCTTTTATTATAATAAACTTTCCTTTAAATTCTATTTTGACTTTTGGTCAAACAGTTTCACAAAAACACATTTTTTTTTGTGTTTTCTTCTTGTCGTTCTTGGTTCCAACCACGCCTGATTTCACTTTTACCGCCACTTTTGTAAAAACCATTAATTTGATATGATCTTCTAGTCATATTTATCACGTCTCATTTGAAGATATTCAATATCGTTTCCGGTCACAGTTTCAATTTGAAAACCATGTATTCGAATATATTTGAAAACTTAGTATTAGATTTGTAAACAAATCGAACTGAAAAATATTCTAAATGGAGATTGAGGTTGGTGGTCCGGTGATAGAGTAAAATCCTCTTAAAACATTAAGGTTTGAGGCAACTTAATAGAGGCCAGGCCCCCTTATTTTTTTTATTCAAAATAATTGATTCGGCTCATTAGATTTATTTAATATTATTTATATTGTTTGGCCCCCTTCTAATCCAGATCAAAAGCACAAATATGTTTCACAAATCCACAAAAAAAATGGTTTTTTCCCCACTTTTTTCTTATAAGTATTGATTTCGGCCCACTAGGTTTATTTCATATTAATTATAATGTTTGAGCCACTCCTAATTCAGACCAAAAACCTAAATCTGTTACACAAATCCACTTAAAAATTTGGCTTTTTTATGTCTACTATTTTCGACCCCCAAATTTAATTGTTCAAGTTCCGCCACTAGTTTGAGGAGGTTATGGGTTCAACTCCTAATGACCGCTCTAATTTTCGAGTTATTTTCCGGTGAACACGAAACCCCAGCAAAACCTCTCTATTTCCCCTAGTAGATTGTACCACTACGTTTCTCCGGTGTCCCTTGTTCTCCCTTCAGCTGCATGCCACTATGAAACACACCAAAAGGTGAAAACGATTTTACGGCATAAATGACAGAAGGGTGAGACCTTATTGTTTGATCAAAGTTTTTAGTGGTGTAGGTTGCAATAAATTTTGGTTCTTATTTTATGTTTCAAAATTTTGTTCAAAACAAGAATAAGAAGTTTAGTTTTGGTTGAAACTTGAAATGATGTTGTGAATTGGTATATTCTACATTTTCAATTATTTTTTTATCAAAAGAAGTTTTTGCCAGGTTTAGTCCGGATCCCAAAGATTCTGGATTGGCAAGTTCCGGTTATAAATAATATCCTAACATCTCATCAGTTAATAAACAGCTTGAGAGACGTCTTAGTATTTTTAAAGGTTGGTGCGAAGTCCAGATGCCAAGAAGGGTTTGCTTGAGGGCTTCGTACGGATGACATCATACGCTTGCTAGCAGATGGCTTCCTTGGTCCGGATTTGAGTCACTCTTGATGGCCAGGTTTGGTCCGGATGGCCAAGTCCAAGTCCGAATGACCAATTGTGGTCCGTACTTCCTGTTTACACAAAAAACTGAAAGTAAGTCAAACAGTTGTTACGATCTTGGGAATTAAATAGAATAAATTGCACTAAAGACGTTTAAAACAATTTATTTTCGTTTTAATTCCTGATTAGGCTGTTTCGATTTTTTTTTACAAACACTAAGATGTTTATTAGTTCTAAACACATCAGAATTCATACGAATTCCCTGAAACACACAACAAAGATTTTCCCGTTCTTGGTCTTCGTCTCTTTTATTCTTCAAAGTAATTTTTTTGGGTGCTTGTGTCCTCCCGACTGTACGAACTGCTTTGGCTGTTGTACCATAAGTAATAAAAGATTTCCCTTGGAGGATTCGAAATTTGTTTTAATGGACCCATATTGACTACGAATTCTCAGCCAAAAAATTCTACTTCATCTTATATTCTTGTACTTTTTTCTAATTTTTCAGTTATAAAAGTACTTGTAATTTACTGTTTCATTCTCTTTCTATATTGTAATTGTTTATAAAATTTTTTTTTTATTTATTTTGACGAATGATTCCTACATTTATTATGACGTTTTCATGTCACAAATAGTTTCTAGGGTTTGGGTATAGTTAGACTGATATCGCACTCACCATCACAGATATCACCATGTTGTAAACCTTCATCAATCCAGTCCCAGGTCGGTTCATTGAGCCAATTAACCAAATAATTAGTGTGCCTGGATTTGATTTGCAACAAATAACCGGAAGGCTGTAGCTTCTAGGCATACAGCAATGGAGATGTCTATGAAGGTGAGTTTCATATCAAATTAATTATCACTCCTTCAAAAACCAGAAGTAGATTATATGTAAGCTTTCTAATTCTACCTCATTTATTTAGGTGATATGATTATTATAATAACTAAATCAAAGTTATAAGATTTAAGTTGCTAAAGACTCGTAAGTTCAAATATTATAAGATAAAGTGATTAATTTGTGTTATCGAAAATTGTATAGAAGATAAGATAATAACAAGAAAATATTATATAATCTAATCTTGAGGTAAATATTATATACGCACGGTGGGATTTTTTTTTTCAAGATACAGATAAATAATATTAATATGGCTTTTTAAACTAAGTTAGAATTTTCTTAAAAAATGTTTATTTAATACTAAAAAATATTAATTTAACAAGCCATAACCTTGTGGATGGTTATCATTATTTATTTATAAAGCCTAATTAATCGTATTAATATTAATATTTATATATTCCCTTCTATATAAGTCTCATTAAAATCTAATTGTATTAGTTAGTCAACTAATATATAGATTACGAAAGGGTGCTTTAAAATTCAATTCAAACTAATTCAAACTAGAAGGGCTAATGTGCAACTTCAATTATAAAAATCAAACATGTTATCATGTTACTTTTGAAATTTATTTTACCCAAAAGTGAATTTACCTCAAGATTCGGTTATATAATATTTTCTTGTTATTATCTCTCTACGTTGATAACCCAAAACACAAATTAATCACGTTATTTTATTGTATATAAGCTTACAAGTCTGTAACATATCTTATGGTTTTGATTCAGAATTTGTTTTTTCATGAATCCAGTCCATTAGCCGAGAAAGCAGTGGCATAAATCTGGATGAGAAGGTGAATAGGGCTCTCGACCGCCTTGACTGTTGCCTTGTTAGCCGCTGCAATTGTGATCACTGTTCTCGGCTAATCGTCAGGTTTCCTGAAAAACAACATTCAAAGATGAATTTAAAGTCGTTTGGCATTTTCATGTTACAAATAATTTCTAGCCTTTGTGTATAGTTGAAGTGATTATGATGATCACCTTCATTATATCACCGTTGTAGTAAACCTTCACCAAGAACCCAAACCCATGTCGGTTTATTGAGCCAATTTACCAAACAACTAGTGTGCGTGTATTTGATATGTTGGAAAGCAACAAATAACCGAATGGGTATAGTTTTTAGCCTCTATGCAAGGCATATATCAATGGTTATGTTTACGAGCATGGGTTTCATATCAAAATTTGTCAAACAATCAAACAACTGATTTTTTTATTATCACTACTAGCACATTCAAACAGTATTTCCTAAATCCTGATTCTTTGACTAAACCATGAAAGTTATGAATCCTATAATTTAGTCGACTTTGTTAATCCTATCCATTGTGGTCGTGGGATTAAACCATAGTGTCTTTTTTCTTTAGTCTACAAACTTCTAAGTCTTCGGAAGTCCGAGGTTACAGAAATCCCTTAGAGTACAAGCTCTGTTTTGGGATGTTCACATAAAACGAAGCGATTTATTTGAATTGAATTATTCTAATTTTGAATTTTGAAATCTGGATTCAAATTCGATTAAGACATTTGAATAAGCTTATTCGAATAAACCAAATCAGAAAAATAAAAATTTCAAATTTCAAATATCCATATTTTTTAACTACATTTCTAAAAATTAACAATCTAATTCATACATAAATACAAAAAATTAACATAAAGAGTGAAGAGGCGGTGTCATTTTCAAGTTTGAACTGATAAATTGACTTAAAGCTTATAATACTAAAGAGTTCTCTACTTAAAACGTTTGAAGGTTTAAGACTTGAGGCCTATATGATAAAAAAAAATCTATGTATATAGTTAATTCGTATTATTAGAGTCAAATTCGGGTTCGGGATATTAAATTCGAAATCGATTTGAATTCGAATTCCTTATTCGAATTGAATCCTTATTCAAATCGAATAAACAGATATTCGAATTCACATTTTTTTATTCGAATTCGGTTTGAATCGAATTATTCGAATTCGATTTGAATAATAAACACCCATAGCTCTCTTAAGATTTGTTTGGTTTTGATTCTAAGACACACGCTATAAATTATAGCCAACTAGTTTTTTCTCCCGCACTACGCGGCGGGAGTTTGGTAGTTTTCGGTTCGGCTCGTCGACGGTGATAAAACTTATGTTGAAACACATACTCGCTATAGCTTACGATACAAAAAAAAAACTTGGATCGTTGACAAAAAAAAATAAACGAATATAAAATCAAATGCGTTAAAATCCTATATTAGCAAATTTATAAAAAACCAAAGTTTTGAAGCAAAAAAAAAGCTTCTATAGGTTACTAAAAAAATAAACCCATTGAACTTTTGTTGCAAGTTTATAAAAAACAAAATTTAAGGAAAAAAAACTAAAGTTTACTCTATTGAAGTTTTGTGACAAATCTATAAAAAAAACTTTTAAGGTAAAAAAAATATTAAAACCTCACTATGTGGCAAATCTAAAAGAAACAAAACTTTTGAGGTCAAATTTTTTTTTTTGAACTCCCCTATTCAACCTCATGCCCAATAATATGTTATTAATAAGTAATGTTAGAGTATTATATTACAATCGTATGAATGATTTATTAGTTTATGATTTGTATTCATGTATGCTTTTTCGGTGGTATTATGTTTGGGAGTGCATGAACGTTTAAAAGATAATTGTTGTAAAACACATAGTAAATTAGATATTATTTTCGTATGTAAAGTAAGCGTTTACAAGATGGTTTCGTATAAATGACACCTCAGCCTAAGCCCGGTTAAAGTGTTGCACTGTTAGCCCAATCGAATTGAAGAACACATTGTAATGAAATCAAGACAAACTTAACTGTATATATGAACGATTTTTTAGTTAAGCTTTGAATGTGATTGTGTTGTTTTTCAAGTGACTTATGACGTCCTTTTTTATAGGTTGTTGGAATTGGTCTGGTGAAACGTCGCAAAGTTAATAAACATTGGGTTACGCCTAAAATAGTCGCATTTATAACAATATTTACATTTACGAGGAGACAAGAAAGAACATGTCCCTTGACCAAATTCACTAAAAAAACTAGCAAACGATTCATACAATGACCAGAGTTGGATCATCATAGTAATGCACACGGCTCTGGACCGCCTTAACTGCCGCCACCCTTGCTATATTTGCCGCCCTGTTAGCAGCTGCCATTGCCCTACTCAGCTTCTCATCCACATTCATTGAAGCCAATGCTTTGTCACCTAATCGTCTGGCTTCCTGGAAACCAACAATCAAAGGTGATTTTAAACCGGTTATTGTCATATAAAAGAGGGGTGTTTGGCATGTTGGAAATCAGCTCCAAGAACACGAACACATAATTTGATCTCTACTAAGATCGACTCTTTTTATTGATAAAACTCAACTCACACTTTACAATTAATCCCTAACCATCTATTTATAGTAAACCCTATACTAATCCTAACACAACTCAAACTCAATTAAATATTCAAATAAATAAACAAATTAACTTCTACTCTAATATAAACTCAACCAAACAATTAATAAACTAATATTAATAATTATTATTAATAAAGATTAATCCTTCATGGCATTGCATTTGTTTAAGGTGATTATCTGATTATGGTGTCTGCATGTCACATATTGCTTCTAGCGTTTGGGTATAATGTGGATTGATGCTTTGAACAACAACGCCAAACACACCCATTCAATTTAGGAAGGATAATGAGATACATATGAAATTACCTTAACCGCTTTAAGAACTTTGGCATGAGAAATCGACATAGGATAATGTGGATTGATGCTAAGAGCACCATCTTCCCAGTGACCCGATTGAGTGTTGCCATTTCTAAATGTATACAAACCGAACCCTTGTCTTTTTCCTTCATGCCAACTACCCTCGTACCTTTGTCCATTTGTGAAGTTGTATACACCAAAACCATGCATTTTATCGGCAAAATATTCGCCAGCATACATGTCACCATTTCTGCATCACCATGTCACACATAAGCTCCAATCTCATAATATTTTCATTTCATAGAGAAATAAATAAAATTACAAAAGGTTTAGATTATAAAACTTGAAACACAATCAAACTCATGTACCTAGATGCTAAAATTAAACACTTTACAAATCATGGTGAAGAATACTTGAACCATCATAGTTGGTATCTTGATTCAGAATGTTCTTTTTGTGTAATAATAACATTGTTTGTGGACAAATTATGAGAAAGAAATTGCAGAAAAAAAATTGTTCTTGACGCTTTTGCACATAGATGTATGCTGTTACATATTATTATATCACAACTGTGTGAAAAGAATCACTTCTTTTAGGAATCAAATATTTTCATAAGATCAACCAACAATTCCTTGTAACTTTTCATAAGGTGAACTAACATTTCTTTATATCTTTTCGTAAGATCAACCAACACTTCTTTATATCTTTTCATTAAGATCAACTAACACTTCTTTATATCTTTTCATAAGAACTATGAAATGAAATTTTTAAAAGGCTTAAGAAAATAGAATCACTAAAGTTTGTAACATCAAGCGAACTGGAACAAAGTGCAAAAACATAGATGCAAAGACCAACACAATACTTTGACACCGTTGTTCAAATTGCTTATCTATAGAAAATTTAAGCACTTCGGTCGCATTTTAGCAGGAACCATGGCTTGTTACTTTGTTTGTAATGAAATGTGCAGAAAAGATAAACCTGACAATCTTGTCTAGACCGAAAAAATTAGGTGGTGTGCCTAATTTATCAAGTTAATAAAGCCCAAATCCACTCATACCATTTACATGATGCTTCACAATACAAGAATGATAAATAACCGAAACCATATATTTACAATCGCGAATTAAAACTGCTTATTTGCTTATTGTGTTTTAATACAACAGGTGAGCCGGATTATCTGCTTAATTGAAGGCTTAATATGATTCTGCATTGTGTTTTGTTACACCTAACCATCTGAGTGTGCTTATCTGAAAAAACCATAAGCAGTTTTAACAAGCAATCCCAAACACCCCCCATAATGAACATTGAACTTGAAGTTACTATGAACACACATCAAATAAGACTAAAATTTACCTGAAATGGTAATGGCCAAGCCCATGTTTCAGACCACCTTTGAACTCCCCAAAATACCTGCTGCCATCTTCACAAGTATGAACCCCATACCCATGACACTGACCCTTCATCCATCCTCCTGCATACATATCCCCAACATAAGATCTATAAACACCAAATCCATGCCTCAATCCTTGCCTATATTGACCCCTATACCTGCTTCCTTTAGCCCAGGTTTCCACCCCATAACCATCATACTTTTGATCAACCCAATCACCTTCAAACCTCCCATTCATGTTATGATAGTAGACCCCACTCCCAGAACACTTTCCTTTATAAAATTCTCCCTCATAGACATCACCATTATTATAAACCTTCACCAAGAACCCAGAAACTGTGCTTTCCTCATGCCGTTTCATTGAGCCAATTGACCAAACAACTGGTGTGCATGTTTTAGATGTATTGAAAAACCTCAAAAAATTAAAATAATCACTTTTTCACCAACCAAAAGGGTGTTTTCAATGAGTGAAACCACACAGGAACTCGAAAACAGAGAATATCAACATACTTTTGATTTATTGGCATTTTGGTCGAACCAGACAATGATCTTCAACACAGTTCTTGGCCTTTCTCCGAAATCTTTGATAGATATGTTAATGGATTCAAGTGTAACAAATTGTAAACAACAAAGAATCCAGATAGCGCATGGAAACATGATCTGTTATTAAAATGTCTGTGATCGTAAATTTGCACATAATTATTCATTAAAATGTTTAACATAGCAGAAAACAGTGTTACCAACAATACCTGGTTTGATGGTTGAGATGGACACTTTTGTGGGTCTTGGACAGCTGCTTAGAAGACAACACTTTTTAAACATTGAATTCAATAAACATTTAGTTGAGCCTAAAACAGTTTGCATTTACAACCATATTTACATTTGTAATGTGATATAGGGGGATATATTTGTCATTGCATTTTTAAGGTGATTATGACGTTTTCATGTCACAGATAGTTTCTAGGTTTTGGTATAGTTGGACTGACATCGCACTCACCATCATAAATATCACCATGTTGTAAACCTTCAACACCCCAGGTCAGTTTGTTGAGCCAATTAACCAAACAATTGGTGTGCATGTATTTGATTTGCAACAAATAACCAGAAGTCTATAGTTTCTAGGTATACAACAATGGTGATGTCTATGAGAGTGAGTTTCATATCAAATTAATTATCACTACTTCAAAGAGGAGATGTAGATTATATGTTGGCTTCCTAATTCTACCTCATTCATTTAGGTGATATAATGATTATTTTGTTTTGAAAGGAGGTGATATAATGATTATAAGAAGTAAATCAAAATTATAAGATATGCTAAAGGATCGAAATTTAAAACATATTCGAATAAAGGGGTTAATATGAAATATAGAAGATTAGATAATAAGAAGAAAATATTATATAATCGAATCCATGAGTTAAATACATTTTTGCATAACCTACACGGAACGTATGGTGGGATTTGTTTTGAAGTTTTGTATGATTTTCATATTAGACCCTTGCTTTCAAATATGTTGCATTAGTTTTAGGGTGCATTAAAATTGCCAAACTATCAAACAACTGATTTTTTATTATCATTATTTCAAAGAGCATATTCAAATAGTATTTCCTAAATCCCGATTATGTGATTAAACCATGAAAGTTATGACCCTATCCATCCATTTTAGCTGACTCTGTGACTCCTATCCATTGTGGTCGTGTGATTAAACCATAGTGTCTTTTTTATTTAGTCTACTGACTTCTAAGTATTCGAATACCTAAGGTTACAGGCGTACAGTTTTGATCCTAAGATACACGCTATAACTTATAGCCTGTAAATTAAGTTACTGTTTTCTATATTACAATCGTGTGAATAATATATTGATTTATTATTTTTATTCATGTATGCTTAGGGTGGTATGTTTTACATCTAATAGTCATTTTGTTAGGGATATGTTATTCGTACACCTAATCCGATACTTCCCCTTACATACGAGTCATATGTAAGCATACGGGTCATACACGACTCATATGCAAGACAAGTTCGGCATTAGTCTAATCAGTCATTCATGTCTCTTTATACGACTCATATGTACACATACGAGTCATATGTGTGGTGTACCCTATAAGACTCATAAACACACATACGAGTCATATGTGCCTCATATGACTTATATACACACATACGAGTCATATTTTATGTTTCAATTTTTTGTTCAAAACAAGAACAAGAAGTTTAGTTTAGGTTGAAATGATGTTGTTAATTGGTATATTCTACAATTTTAATTAATTTTTTTTTGCCAAAATGAAGTTGTTGGAATTATAACCGAAAAACTGAGTGGTTCAAAATTTGGATACCGTATCACCTAAAGGTGAAGATGTATAATTGTGTGCTCAATTTTGGGGGAAACGGTGGTGGCCCATGAAACCCACATCAAACAACATTAATCGAAGTTACCATAATATGTGTGAAGTTCGTCAAAAAAAAATTGTACCAAATTCCATGGTAATTTCACATCGCCTTAGTATTTTTGAATGTTGGTGCGAAGTCCGGATGCCCAAAAGGATTGTCTTTGTGGCCTGGTACGGATGACATCAGCGGCTTGGTCCGGACTTGAGTCACTCTAGATGGCATTTTCATGTCACAAATAGTTTCTTTGGTTTGGGTATAGTTAGACTGATATCACACTCACCATCATAGATATCACCATGCTGTAAACCTTCATCAACCCAGCCCCAGGTCGGTTTGTTGAGCCAATTAACCAAACAATTAGTGTGCCTGGATTTGATTTGCAACAAATAACCGGAAGGCTGTAGCTTCTAGATATATAGCAATGGAGATGTCTACGAGGGTGAGTTTCATATCAAATTAATTATCACTACTTTAAGGAGGAGTGTAGATTATATATAAGCTTCCTAATTCTACCTCATTTATTTAGGTGATATGATGATTATAAGAACTAAATCAAAATTATAAGATTTAATTTCCTAAAGACTCGTAAGTTCAAATTTTATAAGATAATAAAGTGATTAATTTGTGTTATCCAAAATTGTATAGAAGATAAGATAATAACAAGAAAATATTATGTAATCAAATCTTGAGGTAAATATTATATACGCACGGTGGGATTTTTTTCAAGATATAGTATGATTTTCTTATTAGTCCTTTGCTTTTAAATTGAAATTACACACTAGCCCTTCTAATTTGAATTGAATTTTCATGCACTCTAACGCTGATGCAACATATTTGAAGAGGAGGGATTATATATATGGTTAATATACTGTCATTAGTTTTAGGGCGGATTAAAATTCAATTCAAACTAGAAGGGCTAATGTGTAACTTCATTTAAAAAAGCAAATTGCATGAAAATCTTTAAAAATTTAAAATCTTAAAATTCAATTCAAACTAGATTGCTAGTGTCACATCTTTTTAATTATCTTGTTATCAAGTTAGTTTTGAAATTGATTTTATCCAAAACTGTATTTACCTCAAGATTCGGTTATATAATATTTTGTTGTTGTTACCATATTGATTTTCCTCAAGATTCGGTTATATAATATTTGACCTTACGAGTCTTTAGCAAATCTTATAATTTTGAATTTTGATTTAGTTCTAATAATCATCATATCACCTAAATAAATGAGGTACAATTAGGATTATTTATGAAGCTACAAATAATCTACTTCTGCTCTTTGAAGTGGTGATAATAAAGAAAGTGAGTCATACGATTGTTTGACAATTTAATTTGATATGAAACTCACCCTCATAAACATATCTATTGCTGTATACCTACAAACTACAGGCTTCCCGCTATTTGTTGCAAATCAAATACACGCACACCAATTGTTTTATTAATATGCTCAATGAACCGACTTAGGGATGGGTTAGTGAAGGTTTACAGCATGGTGATATCTATGAAGGTGAGTACGATATCAGTCTAACTATACCCAAACCTTATAAACTACTTGTGACATGAAAACGTCATAATTATAGAAACCGTTTATCAAAATATATCTTATATAATAAACAAGTAAAAATTGGGACACTTGTCACTCTATGGTTCGTCCTTAGGCTAAACCATTTATTTATTTAGAGATTACACGCGGATCTTTTATGACCTGTTTTCCTTTAAGAAGAAACCCTAATTTTTCAACTTCATTCGCACTCCTTGTCACACCCTCAAAATCCACTAACGGAGTTTTACCGTTAGGAGCGTGACATACCAAGATCTCAGTCATTAGTTACTTTGAACGACTCTATATGAGTTTAAGAAAAACCACTAGTATTGCTCATAGTCACGATGCAACACTAGTAATGAAAACACTGATTTAATGTAAGACCGCAGAAGCGAAAAGTTAAATGAAAAGCAAGCGCCAAAACAGTCGCTTCAACAATAAATAGTTCAACAATAAATAAAATAAATAGTTCTTAAGTTTGAAAACGATGGACTTCGAATGCATGCATGCCTTAGCTTGTGTTTGTACCTTAATAACCTGAGAAAACATGCTAAAACGTGTCAACACTAGGTTGGTGAGTTCATAGTTTCAATGTTTGTAAAGTTTACTAGATAAAACCATTTACAATTTATATCATAGGTAGCTAACCTAGTACATGTTACTAAAGCGTTTCGACACCGAAGCTGACTGTTTATGTTTGAACTGCCTCCTACCATGACTATCATGATCAATGGTAAATGTTTAGGTCAATGTTACACCCGTTCGACTACCCGTCGTGTTAGCGCGACTAACGCGGGTGGGGCTTGTCAATGCCCAGTAGTACTACTCAAGATTACCTCGCTATCCCACATATTAAACGATTCGATAAGTAAGGACTTGCATGATATGTTTGCGCTTAGTACAACAAGTGATATAATTGAAATGTAAATCTAAATGTTCGTACCCATGTTTTCTCCCCCAAGTTTAAATCATAAGAAAAGGGGCCGTGAAACTCACCTTAGAGTGCGTGCGAAAGAAAGCGAACTTAGAATGCTTGATGACTAACTGCCACCTATAAACACCGGTTTATAAGTGTGTGTTTGTGCAGTTGATACAGACCCTTAGTATCCAAACAATACTATCGTTTAAGTGTTTAGGAAAGTTTTGCAAGTTTGACTCAAGTTTGACCAAGTTTGACTAAGTTTGACTAAGTTTGACCAAGTTTGACTAAGTTTGACCAAATTTGACCCGACGACCCGTTGGTGATCCGTTTAGTGATTAAATGTTTGACTTGTATAAAAACAAGCTTAGCACACAAATAATTCACGTTTCATGCTACCTAAGTCATAACTAACTTAGCATGGCAACTACGTCAACAATACACGTTACATTAATTTATTATTTTTAAAAATTATATAAACTCATGTTTGCTTTCAAATAAATCACATTATCTATAACACGTTCGTATCATCATTCCATGTCTATCTACACATGCTAATACATAATAGATTATCATAACACACAACATTAAGTTTAGACATCAAGTTCCAAATCACAAAGTTTCCACTATTAGTAACCTATGATCTATTTAAGTCATTTGCATTCTATCATCCTTTAGCAATCATTAATACAACCATACTAACATACTAGAGTAAATTAATAACATCATACACACCTAGAAACCTTCACATTCAAAAATCACCTTTCAACAAAGTTTCCTCTTTTAGTAAGTCATCCATTACACGCTTTGTTTACACAATTAACACGTCTAATCAATCACAAATCTTTCAACTAATATAATTATAACTATATAAATCATAATTCACGTCTAGTATGCGATTCCTATATGTAACATAATCAACAAAATTCAATTTACACCTCGTATGACAACTAGGGTTTCACATATTTTCATAAAATCACTAATACGATACAATACTACAAATCAATTAACCAATTCATTAATATTTTTCGAAAATATCAAGTTTGGATGAACTTGGGTTTCGATCTAAAAAATAATAATGAAATAATGACGGATTTTAATAAAATAACTTACGTAGGAATGTTATGAATGCCTAGACTAGCACGTATTCACTTTCGGTTTCGCGATTGAAGCTCGATCGATGTGTGTTTGGGTTGCTTGAAGATCTCGGCTCAAAGGAGAGAGTGGGGGCTGATTATTTTTGAAATTTTGAAGTTATGGGATTAGGGTTTTTATAAAATCCTTATATACTCACTCCATGAGCCCCTTCATGGACTTAAAAATTGATTTATGTGGCCCATGGACTAATTAAATGAATTTAAAACATATTTAATTAAATGTAACTAATTAAAATAGTTTCTAATAAATATTTTTATAAAACTTATTTATAAAAATCACTAAAGCAATAAAAGTCACAACGTTCCGCGTAAACTTACGCGATTTCACGAAAGTCTACAGTTTACGCATAAAATCACATAACACGTAACAGCACATAATTTATACATAACACATAAAAGCACATAATTTATATTAATTATAAATTATTTATTGTTCGAAATATTATTTTTAATTATGACCAACGTTCGGGGATCGACTCGTGCGATTCGATAATTCTTTGAATTACCGTTACTTGAGTGTTTGTGCAATAACTGACACAATTAATTAACCATAATTAAATGTAATGCATGAGTGAATGTTTGAGATAACTGAGTTTGTATAAACAAGGTTTGAACTAACGATGTTTGTGTTAACGGAGTTAACCTGAATTTGCCGGATGTCACACTCCTCAACCCTTTCCTCTCCCATTCCTTTCCATTTATCGAAGATTTGATCTAACCCTAAAACATAAGAAAACAATCGCCGTTCATTCTGTTAAATTCTTTGTTATTCAAGATGCGCAGATGAACATACCGTGAAGAACAACCGGAACGTAGATTGGCATTGCAGATGAAGAGATTGGGAATCGTTTGTGTTCTTTTCTTGAGCCGTAAACTATCATCATTATCTACATTCTTACGTGTGACCGGAGCCCTAAAACAGGTTTGTGTAATCGCTACCATATCTATTCCGTTCTTTACAATATGTTACGAAGATAAATATATCTGATTATAGGTGTTAAATGGAGCTATGTACCTTAGCCCGAAGTTCCACGGAAGCGGAATTTAGGGTAGTGGCTTCCACAACCACCGAAGTACAGTGGCTCACCTCACTCCTCACTGACTTTGGCTTCCACTCTTCCACTATTCCCACCATTTATTGTGACAATCTAAGTGCCACTACATATTCAGCAAATCCAATTTTTCACTCTCGTATGAAGCATTTAGCTTTGGATTTTCATTTTGTACGTGAAAAGATTCAAGCAGGATCCTTGCGAGTCACACATATTTCGGGTGATGACCAGTTGGCCGATGTTCTTACCAAACCATTACTACGCCAACGTTTTCATCTTCTTTTGTTCAATATTGGTCTCACTTTAGGATCGTCCACCTTGCGGGGGAATATTAAGGAATGACTGCAAATCCCTACAATCAAGGATGACAGATATGGCAGGCTATCTCAAATCCATCCCATTTACATTCAAATATGTTATATATGTCAATATGTATTTACTCCTAAAATTGCTCTTGTATATCATGTATTTATATGGCACTATGTCAATAATGAAAGTATGCTTCTTCTTCATCTCTATCACCATCGTCTTCTCTGATCTCTCATATATTATATAATCGAATCCATGAGTTAAATAAGGGCCTTACTTGAAAATCATACCAAATTTTCAAAACAAATCACGGTTATCCCTAATAGATTGCTACCGTCACATCTTTTTAATTATCTTGTTATCAAGTTAGTTTAGAAATTGAATTTATCTAAAAGTGTATTTACCTTAAGATTCGGTTATATAATTAATATTTTGTTGTTGTTATCTTTTCTACGTTGATAACCCAAAACACAAATTAATTACATTATTTTATTGTATATAAACTTACAAGTCCGTAACATACCTAATAGTTATGATTTAGATTTTTTTTCATGAATCCAGTCGATTAGTTGAGAAAGTAGTGGCATGGATGTGGACGAGAAGGTGAATCGGGCTCTCAACCCCCTTGACTGCTGCCACCCTTGCCGCCACAATTGTGGTCACTGTTTTCACCTAATCTTCTGGCTTCCTGAAAAACAACATTCAAAGATGAATTTAAGCCGTTGTGGAATTTTCATGTCATAAACAACAATTTCTAGCCTTTGGGGATAGTTGGAGTGATACTCATGATCACCTTCACTAAATAACCATTGTTGGTAAACCTTCACCAAGATCCCAGACCCATATCGGTTTGTTGAGCCAATTGACCAAACAACTAGTGTGGTATGGGTATCAATTACTTATTATGTTTTTTAATTAAATAAGGTGGTTCTCAATCATATTTTTTTTTCTTTTCTTTTTTAAATGAAAGATCAAAGGGATGAATTCACGCCCACTTAACGAAAATATTTAACGCACATCAATTCCATGGACGGAATGTGTGATGTTCGTCCAATTTAACACACATCAATTCCATGGACGGAATATGTGATGTTCCTCCAATTGGACCAAATTACATGGTAATTTCACACTGCCTTGTATTTTTGAAGGTTGGTGCGAAGTCCAGATGCCCAGAAGGGTTGTCTTGGTGGCCTGGTATGGATGACATCATCGGCTTGGTCCGGACTGGAAGCATTCTAGATGGCGTTTTCATGTTACAAATAGTTTCTAGGGTTTGGGTATAGTCAGACTGATATCGCACTCACCATCATAAATATCACCATGTTGTAAACCTTCACCAACCCAGCCTCAGGTCGATTCGTTAAGCCAATTAACCGAACAATTGGTGTGCGTGTATTTGATTTGCAACAAATAACCGGAACGCTGAAGGTTCTAGGTATACAACAATGGAGATGTTTATGAGGGTGAGTTTCCTAATTCTTCCCCATTTATTTAGGTGATATGATGATTATTGAAACTAATCAAAATTATAAGATTTGCTAAAGACTCGTAAGTTCAAATATTATAAGATAATAACAAGAAAATATTATATAATCTAATCTTGAGGTAAATATTATATACGCATGCTGGGATTTGTTTTCAAGATATGATATGATCTTCTTATTAAGCCGTTGTTTTTTAATTGAAGTTACACACTAGCCCTTCTAGTTTAAATTGAACTTTAATGCACCCTAACTCTGATGCAACATATTTGAAGAGGAGGAATTATTTATATGGTTAACTGAGTATCATGAGTAATGACTTCGTACTTTATTAGTGGACTTATAAACTCAATTACACTGTTACTTAAAGAGAACCGACCACTTCAATCCTTAACTTTGGTAAAAAGACAAAAATAACCTTTCAACTTTATAAATTGTCATTTTGATCCCTGTAAGTTTTTAAATTATAAGTTTACTCTATATAGTATATATAATCTGATTTTTCCTTATTTATTTTCGTTTGTTTGTTTAATCTCTTTTTAACACCCCGTTTTAATTTTTGGTAAAAACGAAGTCGTATTCAAAATAGAATATTTTTTGGTATCGTGGGTTATATCGACTTATGGTGACGTGATGTTACTGTGAAGAATGAGACCGATACCGACTGAAAAATATTGGTACCGTTGTCTTTTATCTATCTTTCGATCTCCACAACCGATCGAGTCACCGTAAATTGATACGTTTCTTTTATATATTTGACCACGCTTCTTTTTATGCTTTTCCACGTTAATGTCACCGCCTCAATCGTTTAAGCTATGCCTCCCGCCGTGCAGCGCGGGGTAAAATTTATTTAAGCATGTTATTTTTGCTTAGCCACGTTAATGTCACCGCCTCAACCGTTTAAGGTCCGTCTTACGTTGCGGAGCGCGAGGAAACATTTCTAGTGTGATCTTAATTATCATTTATGAAGAGGGCAGTATAAAATAAATATTAATATTAGTACGGTTAGGGCTCCTAAATGAACAAATATATAAATAATAATAATGTATTATTAAAGTAAATTTCTGTTTTAGTTCATGTGGTTTGCTCAAAATAACGCTTTGAGTCAAATAGTTTCAATTTCACTTTTTGAGTCCTTATGAACCGTCAATTGTCTAAATCATCTACGGGGCTTTAACGCCGTCTATCGGTTTTGTTAGGCATTGTGTGAAAAGACAAATACACCCTTGACATTAATAAAACTTCAAAAAAATATATAAATTCTATTAAACTAAAACTAATAAGATTCTCGTGGGCGTTGCGGGCATTAACTTGAGAAAAAGTAATGACAACTTCATTTACACAAAAATTAAAATAATCTCTTTATCACCAACCCAAAGGGTTTTTTCAATGAGTGAAATCAAACAGGAACTCGAACCAGACAATGATCTTGAACACAGTTCTTGGCCTTTCTCCAAAATCTTTGATAGATATGTTAAGGGATTCAAGTGTAACAAATTGTAAACAACAAATAATCCAGATAGCGCATGGAAACATGATCTGTTATTAAAATGGTTGTGATCGTAAATTAGCACATTAATTATTCATTAAAATGTTTAACATAGCAGAAAACAGTGTTACCAACAATACCTGGTTTGATGGTTGAGATGGACACTTTTGTGGGTCTTGGACAACTGCTTAGAAGACAACACTTTTTAGACATTGAATTCAATAAACATTTAGTTGAGCCTAAAATAGATTGCATTTACAACCATATTTACATTTGTAATGTGATATAGGGGGATATTTGTCATTGCATTTTTAAGGTGATTATGACGTTTTTCATGTCATATATAGTTTCTAGGTTTTGGTATAGTTGGACTGATATCGCACTCACTATCATAAATATCACCATGTTGTAAACCTTCAACAACCCAGCCCATGGTCGGTTTGTTGAGCCAATTAACCAAACAATTGGTGTGCGTGTATTTGATTTGAAACAAATAACCAAGTGTAGTTTCTAGGTATACAACAATGGTGATGTCTATGAGAGTGAGTTTCATATCAAATTAATTATCACTACTTCAAATAGGAGATGTAGATTATATGTAGGCTTCCTAATTCTACCTCATTCATTTAGGTGATATAATGATTATTTTGTTTTGAAAGGAGGTGATATAATGATTATAAGAAGTAAATCAAAATTATAAGAGATGCTAAAGGTTCGAAATTTAAAATATATTCGAATATAGGGATTAATTTGAAATATAGAAGATTAGATAATAAGAAGAAAATATTATATAATCGAATCCATGAGTTAAATCCATGATTTTCATATTAGACCCTTGCTTTCAAATATGTTGCATTAGTTTTAGGGTGCATTTTAATATTAACTTAAAACTAAAAGGGCTAGTGTGCAGCTTTAATTAAAAAAAGCAAATTACATGAAATCATACCAACCTAAAATCTTTAAAACAAATCCACCATGTAAATAATAACTCCACTTTTAACTATATTATTTAAAAAATAACTCCACTTTCAAATATGTTGCATTAGTTTTAGGGTGCATTTTTATTATCATTATTTCAAAGAGCATATTCAAATAATATTTCCTAAATCCCGATTATGTGATTAAACCATGAAAGTTATGACCCTATCCATCCATTTTAGCTGACTCTGTGACTCCTATCCATTGTGGTCGTGTGATTAAACCATAGTGTCTTTTTTATTTAGTCTACTGACTTCTAAGTATTCGAACACCTAAGGTTACAGGCGTACAGTTTTGATCCTAAGATACACGCTATAACTTATAGCCTGTAAATTAAGTTACTGTTTTCTATATTACAATCGTGTGAATAATATATTGATTTATTATTTGTATTCATGTATTCTTAGGGTGGTATGTTTTACATCTAATAGTCATTTTGTTAGGGATATGTTATTCGTACACCTAATCCGATACTTTGACCCCTTACATACGAGTCATATGTAAGCATACGGGTCATACACGACTCATATGCAAGACAAGTTCGGCATTAGTCTAATCAGTCATTCATGTCTCTTTATACGACTCATATGTACACATACGAGTCATATGTGTGGTGTACCCTATATAAGACTCATAAACACACATACGAGTCATATGTGCCTCATATGACTTATATACACACATACGAGTCATATTTTATGTTTCAATTTTTTGTTCAAAACAAGAACAAGAAGTTTAGTTTAGGTTGAAATGATGTTGTTAATTGGTATATTCTACAATTTTAATTAATTTTTTTTTGCCAAAATGAAGTTGTTGGAATTATAACCGAAAAACTGAGTGGTTCAAAATTTGGATACCGTATCACCTAAAGGTGAAGATGTATAATTGTGTGCTCAATTTTGGGGGAAACGGTGGTGGCCCATGAAACCCACATCAAACAACATTAATCGAAGTTACCATAATATGTGTGAAGTTCGTCAAAAAAAAATTGTACCAAATTCCATGGTAATTTCACATCGCCTTAGTATTTTTGAATGTTGGTGCGAAGTCCAGATGCCCAAAAGGATTGTCTTTGTGGCCTGGTACGGATGACATCAGCGGCTTGGTCCGGACTTGAGTCACTCTAGATGGCATTTTCATGTCACAAATAGTTTCTTTGGTTTGGGTATAGTTAGACTGATATCACACTCACCATCATAGATATCACCATGCTGTAAACCTTCATCAACCCAGCCCCAGGTCGGTTTGTTGAGCCAATTAACCAAACAATTAGTGTGCCTGGATTTGATTTGCAACAAATAATCGGAAGGCTGTAGCTTCTAGATATATAGCAATGGAGATGTCTACGAGGGTGAGTTTCATATCAAATTAATTATCACTACTTTAAGGAGGAGTGTAGATTATATATAAGCTTCCTAATTCTACCTCATTTATTTAGGTGATATGATGATTATAAGAACTAAATCAAAATTATAAGATTTAATTTCCTAAAGACTCGTAAGTTCAAATTTTATAAGATAATAAAGTGATTAATTTGTGTTATCCAAAATTGTATAGAAGATAAGATAATAACAAGAAAATATTATGTAATCAAATCTTGAGGTAAATATTATATACGCACGGTGGGATTTTTTTCAAGATATAGTATGATTTTCTTATTAGTCCTTTGCTTTTAAATTGAAATTACACACTAGCCCTTCTAATTTGAATTGAATTTTCATGCACTCTAACGCTGATGCAACATATTTGAAGAGGAGGGATTATATATATGGTTAATATACTGTCATTAGTTTTAGGGCGGATTAAAATTCAATTCAAACTAGAAGGGCTAATGTGTAACTTCATTTAAAAAAGCAAATTGCATGAAAATCTTTAAAAATTTAAAATCTTAAAATTCAATTCAAACTAGATTGCTAGTGTCACATCTTTTTAATTATCTTGTTATCAAGTTAGTTTTGAAATTGATTTTATCCAAAACTGTATTTACCTCAAGATTCGGTTATATAATATTTTGTTGTTGTTACCATATTGATTTTCCTCAAGATTCGGTTATATAATATTTGACCTTACGAGTCTTTAGCAAATCTTATAATTTTGAATTTTGATTTAGTTCTAATAATCATCATATCACCTAAATAAATGAGGTACAATTAGGATTATTTATGAAGCTACAAATAATCTACTTCTGCTCTTTGAAGTGGTGATAATAAAGAAAGTGAGTCATACGATTGTTTGACAATTTAATTTGATATGAAACTCACCCTCATAAACATATCTATTGCTGTATACCTACAAACTACAGGCTTCCCGCTATTTGTTGCAAATCAAATACACGCACACCAATTGTTTTATTAATATGCTCAATGAACCGACTTAGGGATGGGTTAGTGAAGGTTTACAGCATGGTGATATCTATGAAGGTGAGTACGATATCAGTCTAACTATACCCAAACCTTATAAACTACTTGTGACATGAAAACGTCATAATTATAGGAACCGTTTATCAAAATATATCCTATATAATAAATAAGTAAAAATTGGGACACTTGTCACTCTATGGTTCCTACTCAGGCTAAACCATTTATTTAATTAGAGATTACACGCGGATCTTTTATGACCTGTTTTCCTTTCAGAAGAAACCCTAATTTTTCAACTTCATTCGCACTCCTCAACCCTTTCCTCTCCCATTCCTTTCCATTTATCGAAGATTTGATCTAACCCTAAAACTTAAGAAAACAATCACCGTTCATTCTGTTAAATTCTTTGTCATTCAAGATGTCCAGATGAACATACCGTGAAGAACAATCGGAACGTAGATTGGCATTGCAGATGAAGAGACTGGGAATCGTTTGTGTTCTTTTCTTTATCCTTAAACTATCATCATTATCTACATTCTTACGTGCGATCGGGCCCTAAAACAAGTTTGTGTAATCGCTACCATATCTATTCCGTTCTTTACAATATGTTACGAAGATAAATATATCTGATTATAGGTGTTAAATGGAGCTATGTATTGAACTATGGCAGGTATAAAGCATGCACGTAGGTGGTTTATTTATTAGGTATAACAAACACAAATAATCTTCAATGCTATGTTATTGTCATACTGTTGCTTAGTAACCAATTTAGTGAACCATTAGCTAACTTTTCACATTTACCAGTTCAACTAATTACCATAAAATTGAACCTTTTTATACCTATTCCAGTTTCATTAATGCATCTATTCTCTTTATGTTCTTCATACTTCTAATCGATTCTAATTTAATTAACACCAAGTCAAAATAATCTTCATAAGCTATTTTTTTTACTTTAAGTATATTTGGTTTATTTGTACATTAGCATGTCTGATTTGGAACCTATGCTTATGCATGCAAAAATGGTTGAATTGTAACTATTTGCTTTGGATAAAAACAAAACTAACTAATTTTGTTTTTGTTAATGTAGATCTGTTGACCAAAGATTACAACTATGACTACAAGTTTGTTTTATATGTTGCTGGATAGGGGTTAATAATCCAGATTTCACACGATTGTCACAATGCTTCCAATGGCTTAGGTTTTAATATATATTGTAAGTTATTTGATTGATCTTTCACCAATTTACAAAGAAATAAGATCAAGTGGCTGTATTCATGATTTGAATAGAGTATGGGAGCAAGTCATTTTTTGTATGAGATTAAAATTACTGCAAGAAAAAAAATAGTCTTTGAGCGTTTCAACCTATTTAAATCGATCCCATTTTAGGGTTTTTTATTTAAATTTTACACATTTTATATAAAGCACATCTCATATCGACTCATATATAAGTGAAGGGGTTGAACTTGCTACCTTGGTGTTTATATATTAGTCGATCCCATTTTTATTTTCATTTTTTACTTATTTTTTTATGAGATTTGTTTTCTTGAATTAACATGTTGTTAATACAGGTATGGGTCAACAAAATATGGTCTTAGGCAGCTTCAATCTTCATTATTAAAAGAGTGCAGAAAAATCCTCGGTTATTAATAGCAATGAAGAAGAATTTACAAAGGTTAAAAGTAGGTTTGTAAACGAACCGAACGAAGCCTTGTTCGTGTTCGTTCGTTAAGCATTTAACTTGTTCATGAACGTTTCACGAACACTAACCGAACGAAATTTCATGTCCATGTTCGTTCATTAAGGAAATGGATTTGTTAACGAACGGAACCGAACGAAGGCTAGTTTGAGACTTTTGATGTCAATCCTAATATCTTTCGAAATAAACGCTTAATAAGATCATTTTAATATCAAGTTTTTTGTACTTGCATCGTACTTTACTTAGTTAACTTTAAAGTAAAAAATAAAATAAAAATTAAAGAATATATAAAGTTTGGATAAAAGAAAATAGAAATATAAAAAAATATTTAATGAGCAACATATACAAACGACACATGAACGAACACGAATGTAAACGAACATAAATGAACGGATGTTAATAAACGAACGTTCACGAACACAATTGAACGAACGGGATCTCTGTTCATGTTCGTTCATTTAGTTAATCGGACGGAATTCCTTGTTCATGTTCGTTCATTTATTAAATGAACGAACATAAACGAACTTCCCGCTGAACGGTTCACGAACTATTCGCTGAACGTTCGGTTCATTTACAACCCTAGTTAAAAGCATGCTTTTTAATCATCCTATTTTGATATAATATTTTGATATAATAGATAATGTTAAACTTAGTACACTGTACAAAATATATATATCAATTTCATACAACGCTTTTTTTGTTAGCCACGTTAATGTCACCGCTTCAACCGTTTAATGTCCGCCTTACGTTGCGGAACACCTGGCAACATTTCTAGTTAGATCTTAATTATCATTTATGAAGAGGGCAATATAAAATAATTATTAATATTAGTACGATTAGGGTTCATAAATGAACAAAGATATAAATAATAATAATGTAATATTAAAGTAAATTTCGGTTTTAGTTCATGTGGTTTGTTTAAAATAACGCGTTGAGTCAAATAGTTTCAATTTCACTTTTTGAGTCCTTATAGACTGTCAATTGTCTAAATCAGCTACGGGCTTTAACGCCGTCTATCGGTTCTTTTAGACATTGTGTGAAAAGACAAATACACCCTTGACATTAATAAAACTTCAAGAAAAATATATAAATTCTATTAAACTAAAACTAGTAAGATTCCCGTGCGCGTTGCAGCGCGCTAACTTGAGAAAAAGTAATGACAATTTCATTTACACAAAAATTAAAATAATCTCTTTATCACCAACCAAAAGGGTGTTTTCAATGAGTGAAACCATACAGGAACTCGAAAACAGAGAATATCAACATACTTTTGATTTATTGGTATTTTGATCGAACCAGACAATGATCTTGAACACAGTTCTTGGCCTTTCTCCAAAATATTTGATAGATATGTTAATGGATTCAAGTGTAACAAATTGAAAACAACAAAGAATCCAGATAGCGCATGGAAACATGATCTGTTATTAAAATGTCTGTGATCGTAAATTTGCACATTAATTATTCATTAAAATGTTTAACATAGCAGAAAACTGTGTTACCAACAATACCTGGTTTGATGGTTGAGATTGACACTTTTGTGGGTCTTGGACAGCTGCTTAGAAGACAACACTTTTTAGACATTGAAGTCAATAAACATTTAGTTGAGCCTAAAACAGTTTGCATTTACAACCATATTTACATTTGTAATATGATATAGGGGGATATTTGTCATTGCATTTTTAAGGTGATTATGACGTTTTCATGTCACAGATACTTTCTAGGTTTTGGTATAGTTTGACTGATATCGCACTCATCATCATAAATATCACCATGTTGTAAACCTTCAACAACCCATCCCTAGGTCGAGTTGTTGAGCCAATTAACCAAACAATTGGTGTTCGTGTATTTGATTTGCAACAAATAAACAGAAGTCTGTAGTTTCTATGTATACAACAATGGTGATGTCTATGAGGGTGAGTTTCATATCAAATTAATTATTACTACTTCAAAGAGGAGAAGTAGATTATATGTAAGCTTTCTAATTCTACCTCATTCATTTACGTGATATAATGATTATTTTGTTTTGAAAGGTGGTGATATAATGATTATAAGAAGTAAATTGTTACGTACACTTTATGTTTCTCTTTAATTAATTAGGAGTTAATTGTA
This sequence comes from Smallanthus sonchifolius, assembly GCA_023525975.1. NCBI lineage: Eukaryota > Viridiplantae > Streptophyta > Magnoliopsida > Asterales > Asteraceae > Smallanthus > Smallanthus sonchifolius. The sequence goes on from CM042042.1 coordinate 4,466,499, forward strand.
TTTATGGGTTAGTAATATGTTGAGTCAAATAGTTAGTGGAGTCATGGGGAGAAGTTTCCATGTTAGTAGGGGTAGTTATTTCTCAATTTATTCCTTATAAGGCTATTTAAGAGTCACTAATATTATTATTATGATATGAATGGAATATGAATTAATCTAAATTCTCTCTAAAAATCTTCTTGGCTTCTTTCTTTTTTCTTTGGCCAACGATTAAACCGTTGAAACCACATCAGTGGTATCAGAGCGGTCTTGATCCACTCCTATGGACACTCAAGAATGGAACGAGTCGTTGGATCGAATCGAGTCAATGCTTGTTGAGATGATTGATCTTCCCAAGAACCGACCTCGGTTACCACCACCCGCTCCACCCCCGCGACAACCCTTCTCAACCACCGCCTATTTCGCACCCACAACTGTCTCAAACCCGAACCCAAAGGTTGTTGTCAACACTTCTGGTTTGAACAAGAAAGCTTCACGTGTAGGGGAACAAAATGTTCTTCTCTTCCATATTGTTAGCCATGAGGATTCCAAGAACATAATGGTCAATCATATTGTTCAAGAATTCCAAAAGGTGACCACCGTAGATGCCATTGCGATAAAAGCAACTAGGACAACGATGAATGGGGTAGCCGGGAACCCCGAATGGCGGCCGTCGTGGCGTTCCGTTATTACCGGTTCAAATGCTACGGGAAGAATCGAGTGGCGACCTCCATGACGCGTCACCAAGTGTTTTCTGGTTTCACTTTGAGGACAAGGTGAACTCGAGCGGGATAGATTGTTACGTACCCTTTCTGTTTCTCTTTAATTAATTAGGAGTTAATTGTATTTATGGGTTAGTAATATGTTGAGTCAAATAGTTAGTGGAGTCATGAGGAGGTGTTTCCATGTTAGTATGGGTAGTTATTTCTCAATTTATTCCTTATAAGACTATTTAAGATTCACTAATATTATTATTATTATGATATGAATGTAATATGAATTAATCTAAATTCTCTCTAAAATTCTTCTTGGCTTCTTTCTTTTTGCTTTGACCAACGATTAAACCGTTGGAACCACATCATAAATCAAAATTATAAGATGTGTTAAAGGTTCGAAATTTAAAATATATTCGAACAAGGTGAATAATTTGAATTTTGGGTTATCGTACGCTATATAGAAGACTAGTTTAGATCCCGTGTATACACACGGTATGAAAAATATTAATAAATAAAATTTTTAAATGTTTATGTGTTACATGTGTAAAAATGTATCAGATACTAAGGATATAAACAAAACTCAAAATATGTAAAAACTAATATATAATTGGGTTTCGAAAATACATTAAGTACTATTTAATGTAATTTGATTTTCATTTATTATTTGATTGAAAATTGAAAATAAAAGTTACATAATTAGATTTAAAAGTTTTATAACGGATAATTTAAAATAAATGTGTTTTATTAGTATAATTAATATTTTCTTTAAATATATATTATTGTAAAAAGATGAAGGTGCATTTAATAAGAGAGAGAGGCAGCAAAAAATGATGAGAATGAATGTGGGGACGACACATGCCATGAAAAAACCTTTATTTATTATATAATATAGATAGGTTAGAAACCATATATATTATACAAGATGAATAAATGCAGTGTTATATATACTCAGTAATGAAAATCTAATATTACATAGTTTTTAATACAAATTTTAGAAACGTTATATAGTTATTTTTTAAAAATATTTTATAAAAATAATGAAAGAAATGTTCAAATTATAAAAATGTTTTATGAACAAAGCTATTTTTTTAATAAAAAATGACTTATAAAAATAGTTATAGAAATCATTATTATTAAATAGGAGAGAGAGACGGTGTACTGAGGATAGTTAGAGTGATACTCATGACCACCTTCATTAAATCACCATTGCGGTAAACAACATTCAAAGATGAATTTAAGCCGTTGTGGCATTTTCATGTCATAAACAGTTTCTAGCCTTTGGGGATAGTTAGAGTGATACTCATGACCACCTTCATTAAATCACCATTGTGGTAAACCTTCACCAAGAACCCAAACCCACGTTAGTGTATTTAGCCAATTGATCAAACAACTAGTGTGCGTGTATTTGATATGTTGGAAAGCAACAAATAACCGAATGGGTATAGTTTCAAATTCTAGGCATACATCAATGGTGATGTTTATGTGATTAAACCATGAAAGTTATGAACCCTATGCATCCATTTTAGCCGACTTTGTGACTCCTATCCATTGTGGTTGTGTGATTAAACCATAGTGTCTTTTTTATTTAGTCTACAGATTTCTAAGTCTTCGAAAACCTGAGGTCACGGGTGTACGGTTTTGATCCTAAGACACACGCTATAACTTATAGCCTATAAGTTAAGTTACTGCTTTCTATATTATAATCGTATGAATAATATATCGATTTATGATTTGTATTCATGTATGCTTAGGATGGTATTATGTTTTAAGTCTAATAGTCATTTCGTTAGGGATATGTTATTCGTACACCTCATCTGATACTGTGACCACTTACATACGAGTCATATGTAAGCATATGAGTCATATACGACTCATAAGCAAGACAAGTTTTGCATCAGTCATTCATATCTCTTTATACGACTCATATGTACACATACGAGTCATGTGCGTGGTGTACCCTATACGACTTCATATGTGCCTCATATGACTCATATACACACATACGAGTCATATGTGCCCCATATGACTCATATACACACATACAAGTCATATGTGCCCCATATGACTCATATACACACATACGAGTCGTATGTGTGGTGTCCGAAGAAACAAATATTACAAAAATGCTAAATCACAACGTTAGGATAGAATGTACGAGTTACGTATAGAAGTATTTAACTGTGCAGTAGAAAATACGAAAACTCAAGTATTCTACCATTTTGGATTGTAAATTTTATAGTTAATTTGTAATTTTATAGTTAAGTTGTATTTTTTTATAGTGAATTTGTATTTGTTATTCTTAGATTGTTATTTTTATACTTACTTTGTAATTTTATTGTTAATTTGTAAAAGACAATTATGTTTACACGAGTCATATGGCCATATATGGGTCGTATAGTTGGGCATATGACTCATTTGAAGTTGATATGGGTCGTATTGTTCCATATGACTCGTATATGGATTTTTCAAAACAAAAATTGGATGACTTCAATGCATTTTACTACAATTTTTTTTGGGAGAAATGGTGGTACCCATGAAACCTACACCACACAACATTAATCGAAGTTACCATTATGTTTCTCGGGTTCAAACGACGTTCAGGACACTATTTTTTTTTTTGGAAAACGGTGGCCGGGGTGGGGGTGGTGCAGCCGGTGTTTATGGATGTGGTGGCCTACATATGTTGAGGATGTAGAAGGCCTGGGTGGGTGGGGTGGTATGATATGGGTGTCAATTACTTATTTTGTTTTTTAATTAAATAAGGTGGATCTCAATCTTATATTTTTTTTTAAATGAAAGATCAAAGGAATGAATTCACACCGACTTAACGAAAATATTTAACACACATCAATTCAATGGACGGAATATGTGATTTTCGTCCAATTTAACACACATCAATTCCATGGACGGAATATGTGATGTTCGTCTAAAAAATTGGACCAAATTCCATGGTAATTTCACATTGTTTTGGTATTTTTGAAGGTTGGTGTGAAGTCCGGATGCCCAGAAGGGTTGTCTTGGTGGCCTGATACAGATGATATCCTCGGCTTGGTCCGGACTTGAGTCACTCTAGATGGCGTTTTCATGTCATAGATAGTTTAAAGGGTTTGGGTTAGGGCTGTTCAAAAAGCTCGTGGCTCGCTCGGAAAAAGCTTGGCTCGAAAAAAGCTCGGTTGTAAACGAGCCGAGCCGAGCTGGCTCAAATTGTAATCGAGCCGAGCTCGAGCTAGGGTTGGCTTGGCTCGGGCTCGGCTCGTGGCTCGGCTCGTCTAAATAAATAATATATATATATATATATATGTTATATATATGTGTTATATTTGAAATATGATGTTTTTATTTTTTAAGTTAATTTGTTTACAAGAACTCTGAGTTTTGGATTAAAATTTTACTTTATTTACAATTGTATTTACTCTCTACTTTGTAAGTTTTGGGTTATCTATGTTTTTTTTGTATTTTATATATTGTCTCTTCCATGTATTTAATTTTTTGAAGACAATCAACTTCAAACCGAGAATAAAATAATTTTTTTGTTGTTTATATATATATTATTATATTTAAAAAAAACGTGCTAGCTCGACGAGCCACGAGCTGGCTCGAGCTTTTTACGAGCCGAGCTCGAGCTCAACTTTTCAGCTCGAAAAAAAAATCGAGCCGAGCCGAGCCTAGCTGGCTCGTTTAATTTCGAGCTCGAGCTCGAGCCAAGCCTGACTCGGCTCGTTTACAGCCCTAGTTTGGGTATAGTTAGACTGATATCGCATTCACCATCATAGATATCACCATGCTGTAAACCTTCATCAACCCAGCCCCAGGTCGGTTCGTTGAGCCAATTAACCAAAAATTTAGTGTGCTTGGATTTGATTTGCAACAAATAACCGGAAGGCTGTAGTTTCTAGATATACAGCAATGGAGATGTCTACGAGGGTGAGTTTCATATCAAATTAATTATCACTACTTCAAAGAGGAGATGTAGATTATATATAAGCTTTCTAATTCTACCTTATTTATTTAGGTGATATGATGATTATAAGAACTAAATCAAAATTACAAGATTTAATTTCCTAAAGACTCGTAAGTTCAAATTTTATAAGATAAAGTGATTTTGTGTTATCCTAAATTGTATAGAAGATAAGATAATAACAAGAAAATATTATATAATCTAATCTTGGGGTAAATATTATATACGTACGGTGGGATTTTTTTTTTCAAAATATAGTATGATTTTCTTATTAGGCCTTTGCTTTTAAATTGAAATTACACACTAGCCCTTCTAATTTGAATTGAATTTTCATGCACCCTAACGCTGATGCAACATATTTGAAGTGGAGGAATTATATATATGGTTAATTTACTATCATTAGTTTTAGTGTGGATTTAAATTCAATTCAAACTAGAAGGGCTAATGTGTAACTTCATTTAAAAAAGTAAATTACATGAAAATCATTCCAAATCTAAAATCTTTAAAACAAATCCCACCATGCGTACAGGTTATCCTTTAATTATCACTCCTTCAAAAACCAAAAGTAGATCATATGTAAGCTTTCTAATTCTACCTCATTTATTTAGGTGATATGATGATTATAATAACTAAATCAAAATTATAAGATTTAATTTGCTAAAGACTCGTAAGTTCAAATATTATAAGATAAAGTGATTAATTTGTGTTATCTAAAATTGTATAGAAGATAAGATAATAACAAGAAACTATTATATAATCTTATCTTGAGGTAAATATTATATACGCACGGTGGGATTTTTTTTTCAAGATATAGATAAATAATATTAATATGGCTTTTTAAACTAAGTTAGAATTTTCTTAAAAAATGTTTATTTAATACTAAAAAATATTAATTTAACAAGCCATAACCTTGTGGATGGTTATCATTATTTATTTATAAAGCCTAATTAAGCGTATTAGTATTAATATTTATATATTCCCTTCTATATAAGTCTCATTAAAATCTAATTGTATTAGTTAGTCAACTAATATATAGATTACGAAATTATTCATGATAATCATTAATTCAACTATATAAATAACTCCACTTTCAAATATGGTGCATTAGTTTTAGGGTGCATTAAAATTCAATTCAAACTAATTCAAACTAGAAGGGCTAATGTGCAACTTCAATTATAAAAATCAAACATGTTATCATGTTACTTTTGAAATTTATTTTACCCAAAAGTGAATTTACCTCAAGATTCGGTTATATAATATTTTCTTGTTATTATCTCTCTACGTTGATAACCCAAAACCCAAATTAATCACGTTATTTTATTGTATATAAGCTTACAAGTCTGTAACATATCTTATAGTTTTGATTCAGAATTTGTTTTTTCATGAATCCAGTCCATTAGCCGAGAAAGCAGTGGCATAAATCTGGATGAGAAGGTGAATAGGGCTCTCGACCGCCTTGACTGCTGCCTTGTTAGCCGCTGCAATTGTGATCACTGTTCTCGGCTAATCATCTGGCTTCCTGAAAAACAACATTCAAAGATGAATTTAAAGTCGTTATGGCATTTTCATGTTACAAATAATTTCTAGCCTTTGTGTATAGTTGAAGTGATTATGATGATCACCTTCATTATATCACCGTTGTAGTAAACCTTCACCAAGAACCCAAACCCATGTCGGTTTATTGAGCCAATTTACCAAACAACTAGTGTGCGTGTATTTGATATGTTGGAAAGCAACAAATAACCAAATGGGTATAGTTTTTAGCCTCTATGCAAGGCATATATCAATGGTTATGTTTACGAGCATGGGTTTCATATCAAAATTTGTCAAACAATCAAACAACTGATTTTTTTATATTCACTACTTCAAAGAGCACATTCAAATAGTATTTCCTAAATCCTGATTCTTTGACTAAACCATGAAAGTTATGAATCCTATAATTTAGTCGACTTTGTTAATCCTATCCATTGTGGTCGTGTGATTAAACCATAGTGTCTTTTTTCTTTAGTCTACAAACTTTTGAGTCTTCGGAAGTCCGAGGTTACAGAAATCCCTTAGATTACAAGCTCTGTTTTGGGGTGTTCAATCGAAACGAATCGATTTATTTGAAACGAATTATTCTAATTTTGAATTTTGAAATCTAGATTCAAATTCGATTAAGACATTTGAATAAGCTTATTCGAATAAACCAAATCAGAAAAATAAAATTTTCAAATTTCAAATATACATATTTTTTAACTACATTTCTAAAAATTAACAATCTAATTCATACATAAATGCAAAAAATTAACATAAAGAGTGAAGAGGCGGTGTCGTTTTCAAGTTTGAACTGATAAATTGACTTAAAGCTTATAATAATAAAGAGTCCACTACTTAAAACGTTTATGATAAAAAAATCTATGTATATAGTTAATACGAATTATTAGAGTCAAATTCGGGTTCGGGATATTAAATTCGAAATCGATTTGAATTCGAATTCCTTATTCGAATTGAATCCTTATTCAAATCGAATAAACAAATATTCGAATTCACATTTTTTATTCGAATTCGGTTTGAATCGAATTATTCGAGTTCGATTCGAATAATAAACACCCATAGCTCTGTTAAGATCTGTTTGGTTTTGATTCTAAGACACACGCTATAAATTATAGCCAACTAGTTTTTCTCCCGCACTACGCGGCGGAAGTTTGGTAGTTATCGGTTCGGCTCGTCGACGGTGATAAAACTTACGTTGAAACATATACTCGCTATAGCTTACGATACAAAAAAAAAACTCAGATCGTTGACAAAAAAAATAAACGAATATAAAATCAAATGCGTTAAAATCCTATATTAGCAAATTTATAAAAAACCAAAGTTTTGAACAAAAAAAAAGCTCCTATAGGTTACTAAAAAAATAAACCCATTGAACTTTTGTTGCAAGTTTATAAAAAAACAAAATTTAAGGGAAAAAAACTAAAGTTTACTCTATTGAAGTTTTGTGACAAATCTATAAAAAAAATTTTAAGGTAAAAAAAATATTAAAACCTCACTATGTAGCAAATCTAAAAGAAACAAAACTTTTGAGGTCAAATTTTTTTTTTGAACTCCCCTATTCAACCTCATGCCCAATAATATGTTATTAATAAGTAATGTTAGAGTATTATATTACAATCGTATGAATGATTTATTAGTTTATGATTTGTATTCATGTATGCTTTTTCGGTGGTATTATTTTTGGGAGTGCAAGAACGTTTAAAAGATAATTGTTGTAAAACACATAGTAAATTAGATATTATTTTCGTATGTAAAGTAAGCGTTTACAAGATGGTTTCGTATAAATGACACCTCAGCCTAAGCCTGTTAAAGTGTTGCACTGTTAGCCCAATCGAATTGAAGAACACATTGTAATGAAATCAAGACAAACTTAACTGTATATATGAACGATTTTTTAGTTAAGCTTTGAATGTGATTGTGTTGTTTTTCAAGTGACTTATGACGTCCTTTTTTATAGGTTGTTGGAACTGGTCTGGTGAAACGTTGCAAAGTTAATAAACATTGGGTTACGCCTAAAATAGTCACATTTATAACAATATTTACATTTACGAGGAGACAAGAAAGAACATGTCCCTTGACCAAATTCACTAAAAAAACTAGCAAACGATTCATACAATGACCAGAGTTGGATCATCATAGTAATGCATACTGTCACACCCCAACCGACGGTGGATTATACGTCGGGGCGGACGCGGTTGTTCAATAGCACAAGGTTGACTATTAAAGTTTTGATATTTCATTAAATAATAATTTAAGATTCAATACAAGGAACATAACAAGAAATACAACGTTTAATTTATAAGTAGTCTAGGTCCAAAGCATCATATGTGATCACAAATAAGCCTCATGATGTAGAACCTGAAACATGTGAAAGAATCTGTCAACTACAAAATAGTTGCTGATATACAAAGGTTTTGACACAGTTTAACAAGTATTTGAGAAGAATTACAATTCACTATGATATATGCATTATATAATGTAAGTATGAGAACACGTATCTTAAACAATGTGCACTTCAACCCTCCAACCAAGTTTAGGCATAACCCGCAGGTTACCCTTATAAGTCTCAAGTTTAAAGTTTAATTCAGTAACAATCACCAAGGGCTCCCCCCCCCCCCCGAAGGGGTCAATCAATCAAGGTGGATTGGTCAAATACAATAGATCTATCACTGTTACTATAGGCTTGATCAAAGTTAATGAATGTGCTAGTTTTAAGTTTAATCTAAGCATACAAGTCTCAAGTTTAACATAAGAATAAACATCTAGTCATAGTTGTACAAGAATTGCATGAGTTTAATGTTTTTGAACATGTTTCACCCCAAAAGTATAGAAAGGAAAAATGGGCTAAGTATACTCACATGGATTGGTGAAGAGTATCCGATAAGAGTAAGTTTGCAAGACTTTGAGGGAGAATATTGTCACAATAAGCCTAAGAATATAAGTCTAAAATTTCAAGTTTATTTCTATAAGTCTAAGACAAAGAATCTAGGATTTCAAGATTGACTAGGGTTCCAAATAGGACAAATGAATGATTTGTGTGCATAAAGTTGGGTTTAATATAAAGGTTTGAATAAATGATACAAGACTTGAGTATCAACGTTTAAAAGATTTATAGATTAAAATAATTATTAGAATAATTATTTAAAAGTTTTATCATTATTAATTACCCACATTCGGTAATAATAATTAAATATTTTGAAAAAGGGGTCGTAACAATAGGTGATTTTACGACTAAATATTTATTAAGGACGGACAACAATTATCTAAAGAATAAATATTTGTCAAAACTTTAATAATTAAATAATTATTTAAGAATAAATAGATATCTAAAAGTTATGAATCGTTTAGTTTTTCACGTATTAAGTATTTATTTCATAAATTTTCTTGTGATAAATAATGTTTGTAAGTTTAAATAAGTGTTGAGTTTCTATATGATTATTTAAAATAGGATTCATGAATTTTATAAGTTTATAATTATTTTTCTAGTAATTATAAAACTTGTATAATTTATTTAATATTTACTCTTTTTAGATTTAAAACAGAAAAAAATTAGAAAGTTAAAGTTCCAAATTATTTCCTATTCAAAATACAAGTTTTATAAAGTATGAAAGTATTTTTGTAATTTTTAAGAATTTAAAACTATTTTTAAAGAATAAAACATTATAGGTTTTAACTAATTTTAATTAAATAAAATAACTCTGGTATGCAAAAGTGTAAAAAGAATTCATTTTTATGTTTATAAAAACTTAACAGAATTTATAAAAATTATTAAAAGTGTAAAAATTGTTTGAAAATAGTTTAAAAAAAATAAAAGGGTAAAACCGGTTTACCCGGACTCGAACTCGGGTCTCGCCAGGGTCACCAACACACATGGACACTAACCATCCCGACTACGGGTTCGTTAGTGTTATACCTGGAAAAATAAATTAATAAACACATGCTCAAGTCACCCCCAATTCCATATGAACCCTAGAATCAATCTCGCCAAATTCGTGTCGATTTGCCCTCTGTTAATGCAATTAAACAGAGGGCTTTCGATCTTCAGAGTGCAACGATAATGATAGTCACAAGGATTACCTTAAATGGTTTCAGATTGAGGGAGAACGAGCTCGGGTCGTAGTCGGCTGTCGTGGGAAAGGACTCGGGAATGCAGGTTAGCCTTCGACGAATTGAGGGAGTAGAGGGTCGTATGAAACGCCCGGAAACGGGTACATCTCATAGTTGGCACACAACATAACAAACATAGTTCTTAAACCGGAAATCAGAATCTATTACAGCGGAAGTCTTTAATTCAAATCATTCATCAAACTAAAACATGAAATATTGTCTATAACATGAACTATCAGGATTGGAAATGTCAGTCTTCAATACCACAGCCCGATGTCCATGCTATCCAGCCCACATGGCTCTTTCACTTTTCTTTAGCTTTACCCTTTTTACCTGCCATGCATACTAAAAGTCAGCTAACGCTGGTGAGTTCTCTCTTTACTTTAAACTGTAAACTTTATCTTTGGTAGCTTAGTTTTATTAAAATAAAATAAGCTTTACTTTCACTTTCTTTGAAATAAACTTTTAACTATTACTTTAAAACTTTACAACGTTACAATTATAAATCTGTTACGTTACTATCTGTCATTAAAACTTTATCTTTAAGGAAACCCGTTAGGGTGTCCCACTGTACTCTGTCTATCATTTCACTTATACTTGACAAGTGACTTTATCATACTTTAACTATCACATATGGATCGTGGTCCGAGGACCAGATCCCTATCTTGCTTACACCTCAGGGTAAGACTTTTACTTTAGCGCTGCCCACACCTCAGGGTGGGACTTTCTTTCTCGCTTGCACGTTAGTGCAAGGCTCCTTTAGCATTGCTCACACCTCAGGGTGAGACTTTCTCGCTTACACCGAAGTGAAGACTCCTTTAGCATTGCTTACACCGAAGTGTAAGGCTCCTTTAGCATTGCTTACACCGAAGTGTAAGACTCCTTTAGCATTGCTCACACCTCAGGGTGAGACTTCTACTTTAGCATGCCTGCAGGACTTTCTACTATGCAACTACTATGCAATGCAATTACACTATTACACAAATAGAAATGCAATCACATAACTTTCATATAGACAAATAACACATATTACACATAAGCATATAACATGGTATTTGTCACTGTCACTGTCACTGTCACTGTCGAGCTGTACCGAAGTACGGCTCCTTTATCGTTCTTTCTTTAGCTCATTGTTATCTTTCAAAAACTTGTTTAAAAGATAATACTATGCTCTTTTGTTCTTTATCTTTCATTTTATAAAAATAACATTTTTATAAAATACTATACTTTGCCTTTCATTTTATAAAAATAACATTTTTATAAAATACTATACTTTGCCTTTCATTTTATAAAAATAACATTTTTATAAAATACTATACCAGTATGCATGCCAGTCCAAAACCATTAGGAAAAAGGGCAATAAGAACTCACCAGATGAATCGTTTCTGTTTACACCTAGCCGGTTCCTGAATGTCACTATGGTCACCCACAATCTGTATAATCAAGTCATAGGCGTAAGGCTGTGTTCCTAGGGGACACTTAGACATTACTAGGCTTGACTCAGATGTTTCGGGTCATGGTTTCATTATCGAAACTAGGTAGTTTCGAGTCCTGGCTCCTTATCGAAACTATGTAGTTTCGAGCCCTGGCTTCTTATCGAAACTAAGTAGTTTCGAGTCACTGCTTCTTATCGAAACTAAGTAGTTTCGAGTCATTGCTTCTTATCGAAACTAAGTAGTTTCGAGTCACTGCTTCTTATCGAAACTAAGTAGTTTCGAGTCACTGCTTCTTATCGAAACTAAGTAGTTTCGAGTCACTGCTTCTTATCGAAACTAAGTAGTTTCGAGTCACTGCTTCTTATCGAAACTAAGTAGTTTCGAGTCGTATGACTTATATAAATTCTTAGTTAAGGTCTTGGGTCTATATTGAAACTATGGTAGTTTCGATGGGTCTGCCCCTGTCGAAACTAGGTAGTTTCGATAGATGCGTCCATATCGAAACTAGTAGTTTCGACTGTGCAGTCTTCTTCCCCAAACAGAACCCTAGATCTGGTCCCTTTGTTCTAATCGATCAAGCTATGAACTTTTTACGTTCGAAATGTTCCATTTTCCCCCATGAACCCAAACCCGTGGTTTGTTTCCAGTTTCACACGTAAAAATCTAAACCTTTACTCGATTATTAACCCGAAACCCGAAAGTTACAAAAACTCAGATTTAGGCATAATAATTACCTGTTATAGCTTCCTTCTCGTTCCTTTATGCTCCAGAGATGTTGAGCAACAATCCTCGAGACTTTGAGCTTGATCCGAGCTTTCTCTCTCTAGACGATCTCTCTCTCTCTCTCTAAGGTTCTTGCGCAGGAAGAAAATGAAGGACACAGGAGGAAATGGCTACTGATTAGAAGGGTTCTTCTCAGTTTTCGGGCCCATGGGCCGGCCCCTAGCCAAGCCCACCTTCCTTTTTCTTTTATTTGGGTTTTTATTTATTTTGGGATGTTACAAGTCTACCCCTCTTACGAAAGGTTTCGTCCTCGAAACCTGTTATAAGTCAAACAGGTGCGGGTACGACTCTTTCATTTCTGTCTCGGTTTCCCATGTAGCTTCTGACCCTTTACGATGCTTCCATTGTACTTTGACTAACTGTATCACTTTATTCCGTAACCGCTTTTCTTTCCTGTCTAGTATGGCGACGGGTTCCTCGATGTAATTGAGGCTATTATCTATCTCGATGTCGTCAAGTGTCACATGCGCTGATTCGTCGGCCAAGCACTTGCGCAAGTGCGACACGTGGAAGGTTGGGTGAATTCCACTAAGCTCATCCGGTAATTCTAACCGGTAAGCGACTTCACCAACTCGCGCTAGTATTTTGAAAGGCCCGACGAATCTTGGGCTTAACTTCCCTCTCTTTCTGAATCGAATGATCCCCTTCCAGGGAGATACTTTCAATAGTACTTGATCCCCGACCTTGAATTCGATTGGTCTTCGCCTTTTATCCGCGTAGGACTTTTGACGGTCCTGTGCAGCTTTCATTCTGGCCTTGATCTGGTCAATCTTTTCAGAGGTTGCTGTGACTACCTCTAAACTTCCCAATTCTTTCTGTCCTACCTCCCCCCAACAGACCGGGGTTCGACATCTTCTACCATACAACATTTCGTAAGGCGGCATACCAATAGTGGTGTGGTGGCTGTTGTTGTAGGAGAACTCTGCCAATGGTAGGTGACTATCCCAACTGCCACCAAAGTCTATAATGCATGCGCGGAGCATATCCTCCAACGTCTGGATGGTCCTCTCTGATTGCCCATCCGTCTGTGGGTGATAAGCCGTGCTGATGTTTAACCTCGTACCCATTGACTCATGAAATCTTTTCCAGAATCTCGATGTAAATCGCGTGTCCCGGTCAGATACAATTGATAACGGTACGCCATGTCGAGAGACAATTTCATTGATAAATACTTCTGCCAACTTCTCAGATGAATACGTTTCACGAATCGGCAAGAAATGTGCACTCTTTGTCAGACGATCCACTATAACCCAAATCGTATCGTGGCCTTTAGCTGTGCGGGGCAGCTTGGTAATAAAGTCCATGGTGATACGCTCCCACTTCCATTCGGGTATTTCCAGAGGCTGGATCTTCCCGTACGGTTTCTGATGCTCTGCTTTAACTTGTGAGCAAGTCAGACACTTGCTTACATATCCGGTCACATCATTCTTCATGTTAGGCCACCAATACTCTTTTTTTTAAATCCTGGTACATTTTCGTGGTTCCTGGGTGGATGGAATATCGAGACTTATGGGCCTCGTCAAGTACTTTGGCCCTAAGCTCTCCGCCCTTCGGTACCCACATGCGACCACACCTGGTCCTCACTCCATGAGTGTTTAATTCTAACTTTGTCTGTTGACCGACCATTCTTTCTTTCTTTATGTTCTCTTCCTTTAGTGCTTCCTTCTGTGCTGCTTCTAGCTCTGTCATAAAATCTGGGGTTATCACTAACTGGTACGCTTTTACCCTAATAGGAGAACGATTCTCCTTACGACTTAGGGCATCAGCGACCACATTCGCCTTTCCCGGGTGGTATAGGATCTCACAGTCATAGTCTTTCAGCAATTCTAACCACCGCCTTTGCCGCATATTCAGGTCTTTCTGTTCGAAGAAATACTTCAAGCTCTTGTGATCCGAATAAATCGTGCATTTCACCCCGTAGAGGTAATGCCTCCAAATCTTTAACGCAAAAACAACTGCCGCGAGCTCCAAATCGTGAGTCGGGTAGTTAATTTCGTGGATCTTTAGCTGTCGTGACGCATACGCGATCACCTTTCCCCTCTGCATCAAAACACACCCTAACCCTTGTCTCGATGCGTCAAAATATACCACCAGGTCCTCGTTACCGTCGGGTAGTGCTAACACTGGGGCTTGGGTCAACTTCTTCTTTAACTCTTCAAATGCTTTGGACTGAGCCTGACCCCATTCGTACTTTACTTCTTTACGTGTCAACTTTGTCAGTGGCGAAGCTATTCTCGAGAAGTCCTGAATGAACCTTCGATAGTAACCTGCCAATCCCAGAAAACTCCGAATCTCGGTTGGCGTCTTCGGGGTTTCCCATTCCTGTACTGCCTCTATCTTAGCCGGGTCAACCATAATGCCGTCTGCGTTGATAACGTGACCTAAGAATTGGACTTCCTTAAGCCAGAACGCGCATTTGGAGAACTTGGCATACAACTTTTCTTTTTGTAGCGTCTCTAGTACTTCTCGAAGATGACAAGCATGATCACCTTCACTTTTCGAATAAATGAGTATGTCGTCTATAAACACTATCACCGACCTATCTAGCATCGGTCTACACACCTGGTTCATCATACTCATGAATGCTGCCGGAGCGTTCGTCAAGCCGAAAGACATCACGCGAAACTCGTAATGCCCATAACGCGTGCGAAACGCTGTCTTAGGTATGTCCTCTTCTCTTACCTTTAACTGATGATATCCCGACCGCAGATCGATCTTGGAGAACCATCTGGCGCCCTGTAGTTGGTCGAACAGATCATCGATCCTTGGTAGCGGATATTTGTTCTTTACTGTACGCTTGTTCAACTCTCTGTAGTCGATGCACATTCTCATGGCACCATCTTTCTTCTTTACGAACAGAACCGGAGCACCCCATGGAGAAATGCTTGGTCTGATAAATCCTCTATCCAAAAGTTCTTCCAACTGTACCATCAGCTCTTTCATCTCCAGAGGTGCAAGTCGGTACGGTGCTTTAGCCACGGGCTGGGCACCTGGCACTAAGTCTATCTGGAACTCTGTCTCCCGGTCAGGTGGTAACCCAGGCAACTCCTCAGGAAACACCCCCGAAAAATTACATACAACTGGTACGTCTTTTAACTCTCTCACCTTTACATCATTGTCTATCACATAGGCCAGGTAGGCCTCGCATCCGCGCCCTATATACTTCTCTGCCTTTATCATTGATATGACGTTCGTTAGTGAACCGTTGCGATCCCCGTACACCAAAACCTCGCCACCGTCTGGAGCTTTGAGCTGAACTATCTTTCGTCTACATATTATCCGGGCTTCGTTGGCAGCTAACCAATCCATACCCAAAACTATATCGAATCCTCCCAAGGTCATAACATACAACCTAACTGGGAATCTATGGCCATGAATCTTTATCGTGCAATTATCTACCAATTCACTTACTATCGTGGTCTTGCCCACTGCGGTTTCCACATTAAAGGCCTGCTCTACTCTAGTAACTTTGCATTTCATTCTTTTACACTTAGAAGATGATATAAAACTCCTACTGGCACCCGAATCAAATAATACTGAAACATAAGTGTGGTCAAGGATGAATGTACCTGACACAACATCTGGGTCTCCCCTAGCCTCCTCCTGTGTCAGTGCATACGCCCGGGTCCTTGCCTTCGGCTTCTCAGGTTCTTTACCCTTCTCGGTGCCAGTAGCCTTGGGTTTCCGACAGTCTTTGGCCATGTGGCCAGGTATCCCGCAGTTATAACAAGACTGTGCCCCGGGACACTCTCGAGAGTAGTGTCCGGTCTTTCCGCACCTATAGCACATATTTAACCCAACTCGGCACTCGCCCGAGTGCTTCCTGCCACACTTAGCACATTCAACCCCATCTTCAATCCTTAGTTTCTTCGTCTCCGGCCCCGCCCACTCTTTAGCTGGCCGTTTAACGGCATTGGTCACTTTCTTCTCAGTAGGCAGTGGGTCTGCGGATTCGAAGTCATCATAAACTATCCCAGCAAGTGATACCACAGATTCAAAACTCGTGGGAGCATTAGCTTTCACGTGCACACGGACTTTCTGTGGTAGTCCCTTGATGTAGTACTTAATCCTCTTTTCCTCAGTGTCCACCAGATGTGGAACCAGCTGAGCCAACTCTTGATATTTGGAGGTATACTGGCGATGAGTCATACTACCAGCACAGAGCCCCAGAAATTCCCTCTCAACTCTGTCAATCTCGTTCTGCGGGCAGAACTTAGTGATTAGCAGCTTTTTCATGTCGTCCCATTTCATCTTTTTCATCTCAGCAGAAGACTTGATTCTTTCGATCGATCTCCACCAGCTTAATGCCTCATTAGTGAATGAGTGAGCGGCAAACTTGACCGCTTGATCATCACGGCACTCACTAATGTTGATCACCCCATTCATTCTCTCTATCCACTCAAAAGTGGCAACAGCATCTTTCCGTCCATCATACTTCGGCGGGTCACACCCCCGAAAGGACTTATAGTTGCAACCCCGGGTTGCCATTTCATAATCAGAATCATCACTGTCAGTGACTCCAAGTCTCTTGCTGCTTTCCTCTTTCGTTTCTTTCTTCCCTATATTAAACTCTTTAAGGGCCTCGCCCAATGCTTCTGGTAGAACTTTCTTCAAGATTGAAGTAACCTCTGCCGCTATAGCTTCTTTCACAATCGGTTCCAACTCAAGCGCCTCATTAGGGGCATCGTTAGGAGCCGACACATGGTTCCCACTATCATTATGCTCCACATGCACCGATTCAGCTTCGTTGCGGGAGTGCTCACTTTCTTCAGGACGGTTCCGGTTACCTGGAGGTCGGCCTCGACGACCAGTACGACCCCCAGTGCGACCTCCTCTCTTTGCTCTAGCCATTTAGTGTCTACTGTGAACAAAGATAGCTCGTGTTATCAAGATAGGTAACAATTTAGAACACCTCGAGTACTGTAAATTACTAATTACAGAGACCGGTATGAAATTACTAATTTACTTTACTACTCGGGTTCTGAACATTTCCTTTCCGAGTAACATTTGCATCCAAGTTCAGAGTTTCTACTATAAGGCACGTACTATCTACTGTCTACTGTCTGTGCTAAGGCATGTACTATGTACTATTTATGCTAAAGCATCTACTTTCTGCTATCTGTACTAAGGCATTATTGTCTATGTTCTATGTAAGGACATTGACTACCTTCTGTCTACTATCTTTTCATGGACGGGCTGCTCCGACTGACATTCCTTTCCTTCCTTTGCTTTGTCCCATTCTCAGTTTAAGTTCAGACATTATCGCAAATGTCTGAATCTCTCAAACTATGGCTCTGATACCAACTTGAAACGCCCGGAAACGGGTACATCTCATAGTTGGCACACAACATAACAAACATAGTTCTTAAACCGGAAATCAGAATCTATTACAGCGGAAGTCTTTAATTCAAATCATTCATCAAACTAAAACATGAAATATTGTCTATAACATGAACTATCAGGATTGGAAATGTCAGTCTTCAATACCACAGCCCGATGTCCATGCTATCCAGCCCACATGGCTCTTTCACTTTTCTTTAGCTTTACCCTTTTTACCTGCCATGCATACTAAAAGTCAGCTAACGCTGGTGAGTTCTCTCTTTACTTTAAACTGTAAACTTTATCTTTGGTAGCTTAGTTTTATTAAAATAAAATAAGCTTTACTTTCACTTTCTTTGAAATAAACTTTTAACTATTACTTTAAAACTTTACAACGTTACAATTATAAATCTGTTACGTTACTATCTGTCATTAAAACTTTATCTTTAAGGAAACCCGTTAGGGTGTCCCACTGTACTCTGTCTATCATTTCACTTATACTTGACAAGTGACTTTATCATACTTTAACTATCACATATGGATCGTGGTCCGAGGACCAGATCCCTATCTTGCTTACACCTCAGGGTAAGACTTTTACTTTAGCGCTGCCCACACCTCAGGGTGGGACTTTCTTTCTCGCTTGCACGTTAGTGCAAGGCTCCTTTAGCATTGCTCACACCTCAGGGTGAGACTTTCTCGCTTACACCGAAGTGAAGACTCCTTTAGCATTGCTTACACCGAAGTGTAAGGCTCCTTTAGCATTGCTTACACCGAAGTGTAAGACTCCTTTAGCATTGCTCACACCTCAGGGTGAGACTTCTACTTTAGCATGCCTGCAGGACTTTCTACTATGCAACTACTATGCAATGCAATTACACTATTACACAAATAGAAATGCAATCACATAACTTTCATATAGACAAATAACACATATTACACATAAGCATATAACATGGTATTTGTCACTGTCACTGTCACTGTCACTGTCACTGTCGAGCTGTACCGAAGTACGGCTCCTTTATCGTTCTTTCTTTAGCTCATTGTTATCTTTCAAAAACTTGTTTAAAAGATAATACTATGCTCTTTTGTTCTTTATCTTTCATTTTATAAAAATAACATTTTTATAAAATACTATACTTTGCCTTTCATTTTATAAAAATAACATTTTTATAAAATACTATACTTTGCCTTTCATTTTATAAAAATAACATTTTTATAAAATACTATACCAGTATGCATGCCAGCCCAAAACCATTAGGAAAAAGGGCAATAAGAACTCACCAGATGAATCGTTTCTGTTTACACCTAGCCGGTTCCTGAATGTCACTATGGTCACCCACAATCTGTATAATCAAGTCATAGGCGTAAGGCTGTGTTCCTAGGGGACACTTAGACATTACTAGGCTTGACTCAGATGTTTCGGGTCATGGTTTCATTATCGAAACTAGGTAGTTTCGAGTCCTGGCTCCTTATCGAAACTATGTAGTTTCGAGCCCTGGCTTCTTATTGAAACTAAGTAGTTTCGAGTCACTGCTTCTTATCGAAACTAAGTAGTTTCGAGTCATTGCTTCTTATCGAAACTAAGTAGTTTCGAGTCACTGCTTCTTATCGAAACTAAGTAGTTTCGAGTCATTGCTTCTTATCGAAACTAAGTAGTTTCGAGTCACTGCTTCTTATCGAAACTAAGTAGTTTCGAGTCACTGCTTCTTATCGAAACTAAGTAGTTTCGAGTCGTATGACTTATATAAATTCTTAGTTAAGGTCTTGGGTCTATATTGAAACTATGGTAGTTTCGATGGGTCTGCCCCTGTCGAAACTAGGTAGTTTCGATAGATGCGTCCATATCGAAACTAGTAGTTTCGACTGTGCAGTCTTCTTCCCCAAACAGAACCCTAGATCTGGTCCCTTTGTTCTAATCGATCAAGCTATGAACTTTTTACGTTCGAAATGTTCCATTTTCCCCCATGAACCCAAACCCGTGGTTTGTTTCCAGTTTCACACGTAAAAATCTAAACCTTTACTCGATTATTAACCCGAAACCCGAAAGTTACAAAAACTCAGATTTAGGCATAATAATTACCTGTTATAGCTTCCTTCTCGTTCCTTTATGCTCCAGAGATGTTGAGCAACAATCCTCGAGACTTTGAGCTTGATCCGAGCTTTCTCTCTCTAGACGATCTCTCTCTCTCTCTAAGGTTCTTGCGCAGGAAGAAAATGAAGGACACAGGAGGAAATGGCTACTGATTAGAAGGGTTCTTCTCAGTTTTCGGGCCCATGGGCCGGCCCCTAGCCAAGCCCACCTTCCTTTTTCTTTTATTTGGGTTTTTATTTATTTTGGGATGTTACATCGTAGTATGTTGTCGTTGATGCTACTGGGTTCGATTTTATAGCCGATTTTGGCATTCAATGCGTGAACGGTTGGGGAGGTGGGGGTTGAGCCGACGGCTTCGAATTCGAACCCATGGGCGGCCGAGACTCGAAATAGGACATTGATTATTCTAGGGGCTTGGTCGCATGCGCGAATGGAACCCGAGGTTCACTGTATTTGGACGGGAAAACGCGATTTCGATTAAACGGGTTGGAAACCGGCCTCTGCAGGCCTCGAACTCGCGACCGGTTTGGCATCTGGGAGTTTGAGATTATTACGAACAGGCCCCTGAAGTTTTCAGCTTGTGTCATTTGATGTAAAGACTTAGGTTTTAAGTTTAGAATAAGTTTCTAAAATGGCAACTTTAGTCCCTTGACTTTTATACAAAATAAATATGTTTTATTTTTTTATGAAAACTAGATTAGTTTCATAAGTTTTTTTCCTTTATCATTTTATATATTAATAAAATAATTTCTAGGATTTATGTTTTGTAAGTTTAAGTATTTTTTTTTAATTAATTTTATTTACATAACTACAAATTTGTAAAGTTTTAAGGATTGAAATGATATTTCAAAAAGAATCACACACACGTATACATATATATACATATAAGCTTAATTGATTTCCTTAAATTGATATCAAATAAATGAATATTTATTGTTTAAGAAAATAGTTTTAAATAAGAATTCAAAATTAAAAATAAAACGGGGAAGCATTTAGAAAAAGGTACATCGAAAAATCCGCGATATTACAGTCTCCCCTACTTTAGGAAATTTCGTCCTGAAATTAAAGTGGAAGGGTTTAGTTCAGGATACGATATGCATAATGAGAATGATGCTTCACGTTCCCTAGTAAACTCTGGGTTACGTTTAGCGTTCTAAATGGGATGGAATGACAGGAATAAGATTACGCTCAAGTTTCTAAGTTTTCAAAGCATATGGTTGTCAAAAGTTTCCTTACGAAGCATATAGTCTCATTGAAATAGATGAAGATTTGTTTTCAGAAACGCATTTGGGAGAATAACTGATGAACTTCCATTCAAGTTTTAAAGTAAGATGCATCACTCAGAATGGATTTGACGATAGTGAAATGTTTTGAGTTTGTAGACTATTACGTCTAAGGATTGCTACGGTACCTAAGTTCCGTGACTACCTTTTACGATAAGTCTTAGATCATAGCACACGACAGAGTTTACTATGCCTTCTCATACGTTGATTTTCATACTTACGTGTGCACCCGCAAGCATTTAAATCATCGCATAGTCCGCATAGGTACTTCCGTTTGTGAGTGGATCAAGAAAGAGTACCAGAATTTGTTTAACTCATGACTAGAGTTTCCACATAAGAGTGATCATTGATTAACGAGTCCCTTAGAGAGAAACGTCATTCAATGATTAAAGAGAGAAGAATGTGACAAGATTTAGAGTTTCAAAGTTTCCTCGTGATTGATTAAGAATACTTCAATCATTGAGTAGTTTAAAGTCTTTACACTTTCCTCGGGTTTGATCAAGAATACATCAAACCTTGAGTAGTTTAAAAGTCTTATACGTTCATCATGTTTGAACAAGCATACGTCAAACATGGAGTAGTTTAAAGTCTCATACGTTCATCATGTTCGAACAAGAATACGTCAAACATGGAGTAGTTTAAAGTCTCATACGTTCATCAAGTTTGAACAAGAATACGTCAAACATGGAGTAGTTTAAATTGTGTTTGAACAAGAATACGTCAAACATAGAATAGTTTAAATTGTGTTTGAACAAGAATACGTCAAACATAGAATAGCTTAAATTGTGTTTGATCAAGAATATATCAAACATATAATAGTTTAAATTGTGTTTGAACAAGAATACGTCAAACATCGGATAGTTTAAAGTCTCTTAGTTCAGCCTCAGTGTATAGAAGTATATGATTACGTTTTGAGTATAAAGTGGTTATCTAAATACTCTAGTATTTAAGAGAGGTATGAGACAGCGTTTGGAACAGGATTAACCGTTATGCGCTTTCTCACAGAAGATTCGAGTTGTTCAGAAGGTTAGGTAGATCCTGATGTTTGGTTTAGATAGGAGTCAGGGGATGTACTCTACTAAAGAGAGTAATGTCCTCCTTCCTGCTAGCGTCTAGAATCAAGAGTGAAGGTTTCTCGTGTATATGAAAATGAACATTTTATCAAGTCTTACAAGGTTTAGTTAGGATGAACACAAAAAGTTTTCAAGACTAAGAATCCAAGTATGAATTTGAAAGTAGGATAAGTCAGTTGATCTCAAGTTTCAATATTAAGCTTTACATGATCCTTTATTGATCATGTTTAGTTTTAAGAATACGGGTTTGAGTATTTGTATAAGTTTTTGCATGACTCAAAAGTTTCTGACCTCATGGTTGTGTATACGAAGTTTAATTTTTTTAATAACGTGCATTTAAGCTTTTAGTTTCCGTTGTGATTCATAGCAAATCTTTTATGTGACAAGGGTTGAATGAGGAAAGTTTCCTAGCATAGGGTAACGGGAAAAAGTTTTGATAATGTTTATGATAGTGTGTTTACAGTTGATTTTTCTTGTTTCCTAATAGTGTTCTTTTGTATAGCATATGGTTAAGATGTTCAAAAACGAGGAGTTAGGCAATGATAAGTAGTATAAGTAGGACTTATAAAAAGGTGTGTATGATTGTCAAACGAAAAGTTGGTCAAGTTTAGAAGCGTTAAGTCTATATAAGGGATAGGGATCATAGTTGATTCACGGCAATGGTTCGTAAGTCGTGTTGTTTTAAGAGAGTGCTTACGAATTAAAAGGTTTGTTCAAGATTTATTCTCCGGTTACATGTGTCACTTAGGATTTTTATTGTTTAATGCAACGTTGTTAATTTCTAACGTGGGCTACTCTTGAAGAAAGTGTTTGGGTAGAAGTGTTAAGTTTGTGATGATGAAAAGAAAGTTAAGCTAGTAAATGATGACAAGATAAAATTTCCAAAGTAACTTTTCATTAGATGTTTCAAAATTGGACTTCTAGCCCTTACATATGACAAAAGTTGAAATTTAATAGAAAATAGAGGCTTCATGCACGCTTAGTAGCTCTCCACTAAGAAGCAGATTAATACTATTACAAGAACTGCTATGGTTACCCGGATGGCAAACCTAGCCTTCGCTCTAGTGGTTTCGGTACGGTGCTCGAGGATTTCCCTGTCTTCCTCCAAAGTCATGATCTTTTCTTCCTGGATCCAGATTTGATTGGCCAGGTCGTCGATCCTTTGGTTTAACAGGTCTTGCCAAGCCCTATGCTCCATCTCTCGTCTCAAAAATTCCACGGTTTCCACGAACCTAGGAATGTTAGGCACCGGGATTCCCATTGCCACGGCAGGTGCCCTGGCATGCCTAGCCCTTAGGGTAGGGGTAGGTGCTAGATATGGGTCTCTTGGTGGTGATGAGAACCGGTGGTGAATATGAGGTGGTTGATATGGATTTCTCGGTGGTGATGTCCTAGGGTTTCTGATCCAATTGGTGTTGAGCTCAGCTCTTGCCCTAGCATTAGGGTAGGGACTTGGCTGGTACACCGGCGACTCGCTGCTCTCTTCACGGTCGGACTCTCCTCCCGGACGATACACTGGTGAAGAGTGTGAGTGTGAGTCCATTACCTAGCAAGAGAGAGGGTAGAAAGAAAGGTTGTAAGTAAGTTGATTAAATATATTCAAAAGTTTTTATACATAATACTGAGTTATCACAGTAATATTTTCAAAAATAGTTTTAATTGGAAGTTGATGGGCTAACGAGGAAAATTCCCGGAAGAAAGGGGTGGTCACAAGGACTCACTTAGGTACCCTATTTCCCTAGCCAGAACATCCTCATGGGCCTACAACTTCCCTAAGTTGTTGTCACCGATGTTTGGGTTTATGGTACTATGTCGAGGTTCATTGTGGGCTTAGAGTCTTAGACGTGGAGCTTGTCTATTCTATAGTAGGCTTCTTCTTTTGCGGGAAAACGATCAGGTTACTAATCCCTTTGTTAATTTACTTTAGGTTTAAAATACGTTAAGTTTTGTTTACAAGAAATGGTGATGTGTAAGTTTTAAAGATGTAATGAAAGTTTTGAGATATAGAAGTGTGACAAAGTTTGAGTAAATCATCAAATGAAGTTTTGAGTGGTAAAATGAAAACACAAGAGTTTCTCAAGTTTATAAAGTAATGAAGTTTGTAAAAGGACTTGTAGGATAATACATGGTTTTAAATGTGCTGGTATTACAAGGGTCATGAAGTTTAAGGACGTATGAAAGTTTTGAGATGTATAAAAGTGTAACAAAAGTTTCGAGTTAGTTATCAAATGAAACTTGGTTAAGTGCTAAGGAGGTAAGGTAAAAATAGAAGGGTTACCTCTTAGGTGTCATAAAATAATGAAGCTTTATAGAAGAACTTGTAGGGCAACTCATAGTTCTAAGGGTTATATTACAACGATCACGAAGTTTATTGGATAGTATCTATAAATATAAATTTATGTATGTAGTTTTTTTAGTATAATCTCGTAAGAATTTCTCCTTGAAGGTAACTCCTTCAGGTTGTGACGAGTAAGCATGCTGTCATACGACCATTCTTGAAGAGACAAAACATAAGAATCATAGAGTAAATGTTACAAAGGAAAGTTTTTGAATCAAGAATTTATGAAGTGTACAGTATTTGAGGTGGTACTCATTTAGTGTATATCACTAAGTAAGTACTTTGCATATCAAGAGAGATCTAAGCTCACTAATGTTTAGAGAAGTCGTGCATTCCTATAAGTGGATACTCATCCCAAGAATTCCCAGGAAAGCATACGGGTCCGACGGTTGATTTGGATTTGTACGAAATGCTTTCCTTGACAGAATTTCCCAGAATACAGGTATCCACCCTTCCGGTCCGCACAAGTTCTCACACATTATCTAGAACTTAAATATTCTTGACGAGAGTTTAGTGGTGGATTAGACTTAAAGCCTAAGAATGTATCCTTGACGTAGTAGACTCTTGTAGCACGTAGGTAAGTAGAAACGTAGAATCTCCAAACGTTCACGTATAAGATTTAAGAATAGAATGAGGAGAGAATTCCTAGTAAAGGACATGAAATAACTCATGTTTGGGTCTCCTAAGTTATAGTCTAGGTCACGTGTCTAATAACCTAATTCCCTATAACCAAGGCTCTGATACCAATCTGTCACACCCCAACCGACGGCGGATTATACGTCGGGGCGGACGCGGTTGTTCAATAGCACAAGGTTGACTATTAAAGTTTCGATATTTCATTAAATAATAATTTAAGATTCAATACAAGGAACATAACAAGAAATACAACGTTTAATTTATAAGTAGTCTAGGTCCAAAGCATCCTATGTGATCACAAATAAGCCTCATGATGTAGAACCTGAAACATGTGAAAGAATCTGCCAACTACAAAATAGTTGGTGAGATACAAAGGTTTTGACATAGTTTAACAAGTATTTGAGAAGAATTACAATTCACTATGATATATGCATTCTATAATGTAAGTATGAGAACAAGTATCTTAAACAATGTGCACTTCAACCCTCCAACCAAGTTTAGGCATAACCCGCAGGTTACCCTTATAAGTCTCAAGTTTAAAGTTTAATTCAGTAACAATCACCAAGGGCTCCCCCCCCCCGAAGGGGTCAATCAATCAAGGTGGATTGGTCAAATACAATAGATCTATCATTGTTACTATAGGCTTGATCAAAGTTAATGAATGTGCTAGTTTTAAGTTTAATCTAAGCATACAAGTCTCAAGTTTAACATAAGAATAAGAATCTAGTCATAGTTGTACAAGAATTGCATAAGTTTAATGTTTTTGAACATGTTTCACCCCAAAAGTATAGAAAGGAAAAAGGGGCTAAGTATACTCACATGGATTGGTGAAGAGTATCCGATAAGAGTAAGTTTGCAAGACTTTGAGGGAGAATATCCTCATAATAAGCCTAAGAATATAAGTCTAAAGTTTCAAGTTTATTTCTATAAGTCTAAGACAAAGGATATAGGATTTCAAGATTGACTAGGGTTCCAAATAGGACACGGGAATGATTTGTGTGCATAAAGTTGGGTTTAATATAAATGTTTGAATAAATGATACAAGACTTGAGTATCAACGTTTAAAAGATTTATAGATTAAAATAATTATTAGAATAATTATTTAAAGGTTTTATCATTATTAATTACCCACATTCGGTAATAATAATTAAATATTTTGAAAAAGGGGTTGTAACAATAGGTGATTTTACGACTAAATATTTATTAAGGACGAACAACAATTATCTAAAGAATAAATATTTGTCAAAACTTTAATAATTAAATAATTATTTAAGAATAAATAGATATCTAAACAATATGAATCGTTTAGTTTTTCACGTATTAAGTATTTATTTCATAAATTTCCTTGTGATAAATAATGTTTGTAAGTTTAAATAAGTGTCGAGTTTCTATATGATTATTTAAAATAGGATTCATGAAGTTTATAAGTTTATAATTATTTTTCTAGTAATTATAAAACTTGTATAATTTATTTAATATTTACTCTTTTTAGATTTAAAACAGAAAAAAATTAGAAAGTTAAAGTTTCAAATTATTTCCTATTCAAAATACAAGTTTTATAAAGTATGAAAGTATTTTTGTAATTTTTAAGAATTTAAAACTATTTTTAAAGAATAAAACATTATAGGTTTTAACTAATTTTAATTAAATAAAATAACTCTGGTATGCAAAAGTGTAAAAAGAATTCATTTTTATGTTTATAAAAACTTAACAGAATTTATAAAAAATTATTAAAAGTGTAAAAATTGTTTGGAAATAGTTTAAAAAAAATAAAAGGGTAAAACCGGTTTACCCGGACTCGAACTCGGGTCTCGCTCGGGTCACCAACACACATGCACACTAACCATCCCGACTACGGGTTCGTTAGTGTTATACCTAGAAAAATAAATTAATAAACACATGCTCAAGTCACCCCCAATTCCATATGAACCCTAGAATCAATCTCGCCAAATTCGTGTCGATTTGCCCTCTGTTAATGCAATTAAACAGAGGGCTTTCGATCTTCAGAGTGCAACGATAATGATAGTCATAAGGATTACCTCAAATGGTTTCGGATTGAGGGAGAACGAGCTCGGGTCGTAGTCGGCTGTCGTGGGAAAGGACTCGGGAATGCAGGTTAGCCTTTGACGAATTGAGGGAGTAGAGGGTTGTAGTATGTTGTCGTTGATGCTACTGGGTTCGATTTTATAGCCGATTTTGGCATTAAATGCGTGAACGGTTGGGGAGGTGGGGGTTGAGCCGACGACTTTGAATTTGAACCCATGTGCGGCCGGGACTCGAAATAGGACATTGATTATTCTAGGGGCTTGGTCGCATGCGCGAATGGAACTTGAGGTTCACTGTATTTGGACGGGAAAACGCGATTTCGATTAAACGGGTTGGAAACCGAGGCCTCGAACTCGCGACCAGTTTGGCATCTGGGAGTTTGAGTTTATTACAAACAGGCCCCTGAAGTTTTCAGCTTGTGTCATTTGATGTAAAGACTTAGGTTTTAAGTTTAGAATAAGTTTCTAAAATGACAACTTTAGTCCCTTGACTTTTATACAAAATAAATATGTTTTATTTTTTTTTGAAAACTAGATTAGTTTCATAAGTTTTATTTCCTTTATCATTTTATATATTAATAAAATAATTTCTAGGATTTATGTTTTGTAAGTTTAAGTATTTTTTTTAATTAATTTTATTTATATAACTACAAATTTGTAAAGTTTTAAGGATTGAAATGATATTTCAAAAAGAATCACACACGTATACATATATATACATATTAGCATAATTGATTTCCTTAAATTGATATCAAATAAATGAATATTTATTGTTTAAGAAAATAGTTTTAAATAAGAATTCAAAATTAAAAATAATACAGGCAAGCGTTTAGAAAAAGGTACATCAAAAAATCCGGGATATTACACACACGGCTCTGGACCGCCTTAATGGCCGCCACCCTTGCTGTATTTGCTGCCCTGTTAGCAGCTGCCATTGCCCTACTCAGCTTCTCATCCACATTCATTGAAGCCAATGCTTTGTCACCTAATCGTCTGGCTTCCTGGAAACCAACAATCAAAGATGATTTTAAACCGGTTATTGTCATATAAAAGAGGGGTGTTTGGCATATTGGAAATCAGCTCCAAGAACACGAACACATAATTTGATCTATATTAAGATCGACTCTTTTTATTGATAAAACTCAACCCACACTTTATAATTAATCCCTAACCATCTATTTATAGTAAACCCTATACTAATCCTAACACAACTCAAACTCAATTAAATATTCAAATAAATAAACAAATTAACTTCTACTCTAATATGAACTCAACCAAACAATTAATAAATTAATATTAATAGTTATTATTAATCAAGATTAATCCTTCATGGCATTGCATTTGTTTAAGGTGATTATCTTATTATGGTGTCCGCATGTCACATATAGCTTCTAGCGTTTGGGTATAATATGGATTGATGCTTTGAACAACAACGCCAAACACACCCATTCAATTTAGGAAGGATAATGAGATACATATGAAATTACCTTAACCGCTTTAAGAACTTTGGCATGAGAAATCGACATAGGATAATGTGGATTGATGCTAAGAGCACCATCTTCCCAGTGACCCGATTGAGTGTTGCCATTTCTAAATGTATACAAACCGAACCCTTGTCTTTTTCCTTCATGCCAACTTCCTGAGGATTCGAATGCCATACACCATACACGAGCCGAAAAAAAAGGCCCATGTATGTATAATTTTTTAAAGCCTCGAAAATTTTATATATAATATTTTTTTTGGACTCCTCGAAAAAAAAGGCCCATGTATTTTTTTTAAAGAAAGTGAGTCATTCGATTGTTTGGCAATTTAATTTGATATGAAACTCACCCTCATAGACATCTCCATTGCTGTATACCTACAGGTTTCACGTTATTTGTTGCAAATCAAATACACGCACACCAATTGTTTGAATAAATGGCGCAATGAACCGACTTAGGGCTAGGTTGGTGAAGGTATACGGCATGGTGATATCTATGATGGTGAGTATGATATCAGTCTAACTATACCTACACCTTAGAAACTACTTGTGACATGAAAACGTCATAATTGTAGGAACCGTTTGTCAAAATAAATAATAAAAATATTTTATAAACAATTACAATACATTAAAAGAATAAGCAATAAATTACAAGTACTTTTACAACTAAATTTTTTTAAAAAAATTACAAGAATGTAAGATGAAGCAGAATTTCTTGGTTGATGATTCGTATTAAATAATGGTCTCTTAAAACAAACTTCGAGTCTGTCAAGAGAACTTTGTTAATTAACCGGGGTACAAATGCCGAAGCAAGAATTAAAACGAAAAAAATTGCTTTGAACGTCTTGAATGTGATTGTAGTGTTTTTCAAGTGACTGCCGACATCCCCATTATAGGTTGTCGGAATTGGTCCGGTGAAACGTTGCGTCGTTTACATAGGGATGCAACACATTAGTTTATTTCTAACTAATTACATAATGATCCCACTGTTTCTACTAATTATATTCAGGGCAGTAACTTTACTAATAGATAGCAGTTTATTGAATACGTATTCATCCTTAGTTTGTTTTTTAGTCAGTTCTTTGAAGGTCTTTAATCTTCGCACCACTTCTTAGAATGGTGTGTTAAGAATAACAAACTGCTCAATTGTAGAAACTATCTATACCAATATTTTGTCATTCATTGTATGCTTAAGATTGTTTGCTTGTGATGCAATCTCACTAATTTTTCTGGAATAAGCATCAAGTGACTCACTAATACCCATTTATAAAGATTCAAAATCCGACTCGAGTATTTGTAGCCGTGCTTCTTTAACTCTATCTGCTCCTACATGTCGAACCTTTAGTGCATCCCAAATATCCTTGGCTGAAGTAAGGTTGGCAATTTACAAGACCATATTTTTAGGAATTGCTCGATATAGTAATCTAATTGCTTGGTTGTTTTTCTTATGGTTGACTTTAGTTCCTTTGGTTGGTTCCACTGCCACCAATATACCATGGACATTAAAGATTGCTCTAACCTTTACAACCCAGATGGTATAATTTGTAGAGTTGAGAATTGAACACTGAAAAGTCATTACGTCCCTCCTTCATTTGTTGCCACATTCTCTTTGTTTTTGTTCTTGAATGAATCCTCAACCATTGAACGTGTCTTCTTTTTCCTTAGTACAACCCACTGGTCTTTCGGTTAACACTCGATTTAATCAAACCTCTCTATTAAACTGACGTTGATTAATTACTTCCCGGATCGAAATGACTTTCCTTTCTATTTATTTTGTGTACTTTAGTACTTTGGTTCCTGTTGCCTTTTATTATAATAAACTTTCCTTTAAATTCTATTTTGACTTTTGGTCAAACAGTTTCACAAAAACACATTTTTTTTGTGTTTTCTTCCTGTCGTTCTTGGTTCCAACCACGCCTGATTTCACTTCTACCGCCACTTTTGTAAAAACCATTACGTTGATATGATCTTCTAGTCATATTTATCACGTCTCATTTGAAGATATTCAATATTGTTTCCGGTCACAGTTTCAATTTGAAAACCATGTATTCGAATATATTTGAAAACTTAGTATTAGACTTGTAAACGAATCGAACAGAAAAATATTCTAAATGGAGATTGAGGTTGGTGGTCCGATGGTAGAGTAAAATCCTCTTAAAACATTAAGGTTTGAGGCAGGGGAGGAACTTAATAGAGGCCAGGCCCCCCTATTTTTTTTTATTCAAAATAATTGATTTCGGCTCACTAGATTTATTTAATATTATTTATATTGTTTGCCCCCTTCTAATCCAGATCAAAAGCACAAATATGTTCCACAAATCCACAACAAAATGGTTTTTTCCCCACTTTTTTCTTATAAGTATTAATTTCGGGCCATTAGGTTTATTTCATATTCATTATAATGTTTGGGCCACTCCTAATTCAGACCAAAAACTTAAATCTGTTCCATAAATCCACTTAAAAATTTGGCTTTTTATGTGTACTATTTTCGACCCCCAAATTTAATTGTTCAAGTTCCGCCACTAGTTTGAGGAGGTTATGGGTTCAACTCCCAATGACCGCTCTAATTTTCGAGTTATTTTCCGGCGAACACGAAACCCAGCAAAACCTCTCTATTTCCCCTAGTAGATTGTACCACTACGTTTCTCCGGTGTCCCTTGTTCTCCATTCAGCTGCATGCCACTATGAAACCCACCAAAAGGTGAAAACGATTTTACGGCATAAATGACAGAAGGGTGAGACCTTCTTATTGTTTGATCAAAGTTTTTAGTGGTGTAGGTTGCAATAAATTTTGGTTCTTATTTTATGTTTCAAAATTTTGTTCAAAACAAGAATAAGAAGTTTAGTTTTGGTTGAAACTTGAAATGATGTTGTGAATTGGTATATTCTACATTTTCAATTTTTTTTATCAAAAAGAAGTTTTTGCCAGGTTTGGTCCGGATCCCAAACATTCTGGATAGGTAAGTTTCGGTTATTAATAATATCCTAACATCTCATCAGCTAATAAGCAGCTTGAGAGCCGTCTTAGTATTTTTAAAGGTTGGTGCGAAGTCCATATGCCAAGAAGGGTTCGCTTGAGGGCTTCGTACAGATGACATCATCCGCTTGCTAGCAGATGGCTTCCTTGGTCCGGATTTGAGTCACTCTTGATGGCCAGGTTTGGTCCGGATGGCCAAGTCCAAGTCCGAATGACCAATTGTGGTTCGTACTACCTGTTTACACAAAAAACTGAAAGTAAGTCAAACAGTTGTTGCGATCTTGGGAATTAAAAAGAATAAATTGCACTAAAGACGTTTAAAGCAATTTATTTTCGTTTTAATTCCTGATTAGGCTATTTTGATTTTTTTAGGTGATATTATTGTTATAAGAACTAATTCAAAATTACAAGATTTAATTTGCTAAAGACTCGTAAGTTCAAATATTATAAGGTAAAGTGATTAATTTGTGTTATCCTAAATTGTATAGAAGATGATAAGATAATAACAAGAAAATAATATATAATCTAATCTTTTGGTAAATATTACACCCTAACACTAATGCAACATATTTGAAGAGGAGGAATATTGTATATATGGTTAACTTACCATCACTAGTTTTAGGGTGCATTAAACTTCAATTCAAACTAGAAGGGCTAATGTGCAACTTCAATTAAAAAAGCAAATTACATGAAAATCATACCAAATCTAAAATCTTTAAAACAAATCCCACCATTCGAATAAACTGAATCAGAAAAATAAAAATTACAAATTTCAAATATTAGAATCGAATTCGGGTTCCAGATATTAAATTCGAAATCGATTCGAATTCGAAATCCTTATTCGAATTGAATTTGTATTCAAATCGAATAAACAAAAACATATATTAGAAATCACATTTTTTATTAGAATTCCGTTTGAATTGAATTTTTAATTATTCGAGTTCGATTTAAATAATAAACACCCATAGCTCTGTTAAGAGGCGTTTGGTTTTTATCCTAAGAAGACACACGCTATAAATTATAGCCTATAAGTAATGTAACAGTTTTCTATTACGACCGTATGAATGATTGATTAGTTTATGATTTGTATTCATGCATGCTTTCGGTGGTATTATGTTTTATATCTAATAGTCATTCCATTATTGATAAATTTAATGGCTAAGATCCTTCTTAGGCTAGTTAGGCAAAATCCACTTCTTAGGGGATCCTCTCTCATATATAGGGATAGCAATGGGTCAGGTTTGGGACGAGTTTAGGTAATCCCAACCCCATACTCGATTATAAAAGTTTGTCCCATACCCGGCCCAAAACCCGTCAGGGTTCTATCGGGTATTTACCCGTCAGGGTTCGGGTATGCATGTGGATTTCGGGTAAACCCTTTACTTTGTAAAAAATACCCGTTGGGTATACTCAACCCAAAACCCGTCAGGTATTTACCAGGTATATATAAAAAATGTAATTAAAATAAAAAAGAAAGAAAGAAAATCATGTCGGGGATATACATTTAAAATAAATACCTTATATATACTTAAAATAAATACGGTATAGATACTTCAAATCAATAAAAAAAAGTATGTCGGGTTTATAATCGGGTAAACGGGCATATGTTATCGGGTAATCAGGGCGGGTAAACGGGTATATCATCATATCCCAAACCCGCGAAAATTTTCAAAAGTAATCCCATACCCGATTACCCAACCACATACATGTCTCGAATGTTTCATGTTTTGGTTTCACTGCCATGCCTACTCATATATGTGATTTATATGATCATCAACCCCTAAAGTTTATAAACAGTGGGTTACGCATGCCTAAAATAGTCACATTTATAACAATATTTACATTTACGAGGAAATGACAACAAAGAAAAGGTAACATGATTCTCACGACCTTAAAAAACCGAACGGCTCATTGTGGTTAGAAACAGAATGCATTCCCATGTGCTCATTGTGGTTCCAAGCAGGTCAACAACACTCCTGCCACCTTTGACCAAAAATCACTAAAAAACTAACAAACGGTTCATACAATGACCAGAGTTGGATCATCATAGTAATGCACACGGCTCTGGACCGCCTTAACGGCCGCCACCCTTGCTGCATTTGCCGCCCTGTTAGCAGCGGCCATTGCCCTACTCAGCTTCTCATCCACATTCATTGAAGCCAATGCTTTGTCGGCTAATCGTCTGGCTTCCTAAAAACCAACAATAAAAGATGATTTTAAAACCTGTTATTGTCATATAAAAGAGGGGTGTTTGGCATTGCATTTTTAAGGTGATTATCTGATTATGGTGTTTTCATGTCACAGATAGCTTCTAGCTTTTGCGTATAATGTGGATTGATGATAAGAACAACAACGCCAAGCACGCCCATTCAATTTAGGAAGGATGATAAGATATATATGAAATTACCTTAACCGCTTTAAGAACTTTGGCATGAGAAATCGACATAGGATAATGTGGATTGATGCTAAGAGCACCATCTTCCCAGTGACCCGATTGAGTGTCGCCATTTCTAAATGTATACAAACCGAACCCTTGTCTTTTTCCTTCATGCCAACTACCCTCGTACCTTTGTCCATTTGTGAAGTTGTATACACCAAAACCATGCATTTTATCGGCAAAATATTCGCCAGCATACATGTCACCATTTCTGCATCACCATGTCACACATAAGCTCCAATCTCATAATATTTTCATTTCATAGAGAAATAAAATTACAAAAGGTTTAGATTATAAAACTTGAAACACAATCAAACTCATGTACCTAGATGCTAAAATTAAACACTTTACAAATCTTGGTGAAGAATACTTGAACCATCATAGATGGTATCTTGATTCAGAATGTTCTTTTTGTGTAATAATAACATTGTTTGTGGACAAATTATGAGAAAGAAATTGCAGAAAGAAAAATTGTTCTTGACGCTTTTGCACATATATGTGTGCTGTTACATATTATTATATCACAACTGTGTGAAAAGAATCACTTCTTTTAGGAATCTAATATTTTCACAAGATCAACCAACAATTCCTTGTAACTTTTCATAAGGTGAACCAACAATTCGCTTTTGCACATATATGTGTGCATTGTGTTTTGTTACACCTAACCATCTGAGTGTGCTTATCTGAAAAAACCATAAGCAGTTTTAACAAGCAATCCCAATGAACATTGAACTTGAAGTTACTATGAACACACATCAAATAAGACTAAAATTTACCTGAAATGGTAATGGCCAAGCCCATGTTTCAGACCACCTTTGAACTCCCCAAAATACCTGCTGCCATCTCACAAGTATGAACCCCATACCCAGGACACTGACCCTTCATCCATCCTCCTGCATACATATCCCCAACATAAGATCTATAAACACCAAATCCATGCCTCAATCCTTGCCTATACTGACCCCTATACCTGCTTCCTTTAGCCCAGGTTTCCACCCCATAACCATCATACTTTTGATCAACCCAATCACCTTCATACCTCCCATTCATGTTATGATAGTAGACCCCACTCCCAGAACACTTTCCTTAATAAAATTCTCCCTCATAGACATCACCATTATTATAAACCTTCACCAAGAACCCAGAAACTGTGCTTTCCTCATGCCGTTTCATTGAGCAAATTGACCAAACAACTGGTGTGCATGTTTTAGATGTATTGAAAAACCTCAAAAAATTAAAATAATCTCTTTGTCACCAACCAAAAGGGTGTTTTCAATGAGTGAAACGATACAGGAACTCGAAAACAGAGAATATCAACATACTTTTGATTTATTGGCATTTTGGTCGAACCAGACAATGATCTTGAACACAGTTCTTGGCCTTTCTCCGAAATCTTTGATAGATATGTTAATGGATTCAAGTGTAACAAAATGTAAACAACAAAGAATCCAGATAGCGCATGGAAACATGATCTGTTATTAAAATGTCTGTGATCGTAAATTTGCACATTAATTATTCATTAAAATGTTTAACATAGCAGAAAACAGTGTTACCAACAATACCTGGTTTGATGGTTGAGATGGACACTTTTGTGGGTCTTGGACAGCTGCTTAGAAGACAACACTTTTTAGACATTGAATTCAATAAACATTTAGTTGAGCCTAAAACAGTTTGCATTTACAACCATATTTACATATGTAATGTGATATAGGGGGATATATTTGTCATTGCATTTTTAAGGTGATTATGACGTTTTCATGTCACAGATAGTTTCTAGGTTTTGCTATAGTTGGACTGATATCGCACTCACCATCATAAATATCACCATGTTGTAAACCTTCAACACCCCAGGTCGGTTTGTTGAGCCAATTAACCAAACAATTGGTGTGCGTGTATTTGATTTGAAACAAATAACCAGAAGTCTGTAGTTTCTAGTAGGGGTGTTCAAAGTCGGATATCCGAAAATTCGGATATCCGAATTTCGGATATCCGAAATTTTCGGATAGTGGATTTCACTATCCGAATCCGAATCCGAAATTTCGGATATCCGAATTTCGGATATCCGAAAATTCGGATACGGATTCGGATAGTGAAACGGATATCCGAAAATATAAAAAAAATAAAAAAATATATAAAAATAATATTTTTAAATTACAAAAACAATTAAAAACCTTAAAAAACATTAGAAATTATACATATAAAAATATATAAATATAATATATCGGGTTTTGATTCAAATTTTCTTATTTTTAAATAATAAAAACAATTAAAAAAAATATATAAATATAATATTTCGGATATTCGGATATCCGAACTATCCGAAATATCCGAAAATCACTATCCGAATTCGAATCCGAAAATTCGGATATCCGAATTTCGGATATCCGAAATTTCGGATAATTCGGATTCGGATTTTCGGATAATTCGGGTTCGGTTTCGGATTCGGATTTTTTTGAACACCCCTAGTTTCTAGGTATACAACAATGGTGATGTCTATGAGGGTGAGTTTCATATCAAATTAATTATCACTACTTCAAAGAGGAGATGTAGATTATATGTAGGCTTCCTAATTCTACCTCATTCATTTAGGTGATATAATGATTATTTTGTTTTGAAATGAGGTGATATAATGATTATAAGAAGTAAATCAAAATTATAAGAGATGCTAAAGGTTCGAAATTTAAAACATATTCGAATAAAGGGGTTAATTTGAAATATAGAAGATTAGATAATAAGAAGCAAATATTATATAATCGAATCCATGAGTTAAACATATTTTTGCATAACCTACACGGAACGTATGGTGGGATTTGTTTTGAAGATTTGTATGATTTTCATATTAGACCCTTGCTTTCAAACATGTTGCATTAGTTTTAAGGTGCATTTTAATATTAAATTCAAACTAAAAGGGCTAGTGTGCAACTTTAATTAAAAAAAGCAAATTACATGAAATCATACCAATCTAAAATATTTAAAACAAATCCACCATGTAAATTATATCTCCACTTTCAAATATGTTGCATTAGTTTTAGGGTGCATTAAAATTTGCCAAACTATCAAACGACTGATTTTTTATTATCATTATTTCAAAGAGCATATTCAAATAGTATTTCCTAAATCCCGATTATGTGATTAAACCATGAAAGTTATGAACCCTATCCATCCATTTTAGCTGACTCTGTGACTCCTATCCATTGTGGTCGTGTGTAAACCATAGTGTCTTTTTTATTTAGTCTACTGACTTCTAAGTATTCGAATACCTAAGGTTACGGGCGTACAGTTTTGATCCTAAGATACACGCTATAACTTATAGCCTGTAAATTAAGTTACTGTTTTCTATATTACAATCGTGTGAATAATATATTGATTTATTATTTGTATTCATGTATGCTTAGGGTGGTATGTTTTACATCTAATAGTCATTTTGTTAGGGATATGTTATTCGTACACCTAATCCGATACTTTGACCCCTTACATACGAGCCATATGTAAGCATACAGGTCATACACGACTCATATGCAAGACAAGTTCGGCATTAGTCTAATCAGTCGTTCATGTCTCTTTATACGACTCATATGTACACATACGAGTCATGTGTGTGGCGTACCCTATAAGACTCATAAACACACATACGAGTCATATGTGCCCCATATGACTTATATACACACATACGAGTCGTATGTGTGGTGTCCAAAGAATCAAATATTACAAAAATGCTAAATCACAACGTTAAGAGAGAATGTACGAGTCACGTATAGAAGCGTTTACCGGTGCAGTAGAAAATACGAAAACTCAAGTATTCTACGCTTTTGGATTATAAATTTTATAGTTAATTTTTAATTTTATAGTTTAATTGTAATTTTTATAGTTAATTTGTATTTTTTTTATAGTAAAATTGTATTTTTTAATACTTAAATTGTTATTTTTATAGTTAAATTGTTAATTTTATACTTACTTTGTAATTTTATTGTTAATTTGTAAAAAAGAATTATGTTTACACGATTCATATGATCATATATGGGCCGTATAGTTGGGTATATTACCCATTTATGACTAATTTGAAGTTGATATGGGTCATATTGTCTCATACGACTAGTATATGGACTGTTCATAACAAAAATTGGCCGGATTCAACCCATTTTACTTAAAAAATCCAGATATGGTTCATAAATGAAGACAACCATCGCCCGAAACTCGCCAAACACTCACCAAAAAGATGGTTAAAAACCGGTCAGAGTGACAGGGAGATGAAAGAAGGGTCAGACCTGCTTATTTGTTGCAATACATTTTGGTTCTTATTTTATGTTTCAATTTTTTGTTCAAAACAAGAACAAGAAGTTTAGTTTAGGTTGAAATGATGTCGTTAATTGGTATATTCTACAATTTTAATTATTTTTTTGCCAAAATGAAGTTGTTGGAATTATAACCGAAAAACTGAGTGGTTCAAAATTTGGACACCGTATCACCTAAAGGTGAAGATGTATAATTGTGTGATCAATTTTGGGGGAAATGGTGGTGGCCCATGAAACCCACATCAAACAACATTAATCGAAGTTACCATAATATGTGTGAAGTTCGTCAAAAAAAATTGTACCAAATTCCATGGTAATTTCACATCACCTTAGTATTTTTGAATGTTGGTGCGAAGTCTGGATGCCCAAAAGGATTGTCTTTGTGACCTGGTACGGATGACATCAGCGGCTTGATCCGGACTTGACTCACTCTAGATAGCATTTCATGTCACAAATAGTTTCTATGGTTTGGGTATGGTTAGACTGATATCGCATTCACCATCATAGATATCACCATGCTGTAAACCTTCATAAACCCAGCCCCAGGTTAGTTCGTTGAGCCAATTAACCAAACAATTAGTGTGCCTGGATTTGATTTGCAACAAATAATCGGAAGGTTGTAGCTTCTAGATATACAGCAATGGAGATGTCTACGAGGGTGAGTTTCATATCAAATTAATTATCACTACTTTAAGGAGGAGTGTAGATTATATATAAACTTCCTAATTCTACCTCATTTATTTAGGTGATATGATGATTATAAGAACTAAATCAAAGTTATAGGATTTAATTTCCTAAAGACTCGTAAGTTCAAATTTTATAAGATAATAAAGTGATTAATATGTGTTATCCAAAATTGTATAGAAGATAAGATAATAACAAGAAAATATTATATAATCAAATCTTGAGGTAAATATTATATACGCACGGTGGGATTTTTTTTCAAGATATAGTATGATTTTCTTATTAGTCCTTTGCTTTTAAATTGAAATTACACACTAGCCCTTCTAATTTGAATTGAATTTTCATGCACTCTAACACTAATGCAACATATTTGAAGAGGAGGAATATTGTATATATGGTTAACTTACCATCATTAGTTTTAGGGTGCATTAAAATTCAATTAAAATTCACTAAAAAAACTAGCAAACGATTCATACAATGACCAGAGTTGGATCATCATAGTAATGCACACGGCTCTGGACCGCCTTAACGGCCGCCACCCTTGCTGTATTTGCCGCCCTGTTAGCAGCTGCCATTGCCCTACTCAGCTTCTCATCCACATTCACTGAAACCAATGCTTTGTCACCTAATCGTCTGGCTTCCTGGAAACCAACAATCAAAGATGATTTTACACCGGTTATTGTCATATAAAAGAGGGGTGTTTGCAATGTTGGAAATCAGCCCTAAGAACACATACACATAATTTGATCTCTACTAAGATCGACTCTTTTTATTGATAAAACTCAACTCACACTTTACAATTAATCCCTAACCATTTATTTATAATAAACTATATACTAATCCTAACACAACTCAAACTCAATTAAATATTCAAATAAATAAACAAATTAACTTCTATTCTAGTATGAACTCAACCAAACAATTAATAAACTAATATTAATAATTATTATTAATCAAGATTAATCCTTCATGGCATTGCATTTGTCTAAGGTGATTATCTGATCATGGTGTCTGCATGTCACATATTGCTTCTAGCGTTTGGGTATAATGTGGATTGATGCTTTGAACAACAACGCCAAACACACCCATTCAATTTAGGAAGGATAATGAGATACATATGAAATTACCTTAACCGCTTTAAGAACTTTGGCATGAGAAATCGACATAGGATAATGTGGATTGATGCTAAGAGCACCATCTTCCCAGTGACCCGATTGAGTGTTGCCATTTCTAAATGTATACAAACCGAACCCGATTGAGGATTCGAATTCCCTACACGAGCAAAAAAAAAGGCCCATATATATATATAATTTTTTAAAACCTCGAAAATTTTATATATATTATTTTTTTTGGCCCCTCAAAATGTTAGACCCACTACGATCGTGTTGCCCGCAGGCCCAATAGGCTGGCCCTGCCTCGTACCTTTGTCCATTTGTGAAGTTGTATACACCAAAACCATGCATTTTATCGGCAAAATATTCCCCAGCATACATGTCACCATTTCTGCATCACCAAGTCACACCTAAGCTCCAATCTCATAAGCCTTAGATCATAAAACTTGAAACATAATCAAACTCATATACCTAGATGCTAAAATTAAACACTTTACAAATCTTGGTGAAGAATATTTGAACCATCAGTTGGTATCTTGTTTCAGAATGTTCTTTTTGTGTAATAATAACATTGTTTGTGGACAAATTATGAGAAAGAAATTGCAGAAAAAGAAAAAAGGATTTTTACTTGACGCTTTTGCACATATATGTACGTGGTTACATATTATTTTTTTTTGGACGAACGGTTCCTACAATTATGACGTTTTCATGTCACAAATAGTTCCTGGGGTTTGGGTATAGGTAGACTGATATCGCACTCACCATCATAAATATCACCATGTTGTAAACCTTCACCAACACAGCCCCAGGTCGGTTCATTGAGCCAATTAACTAAACAATTGGTGTGCGTGTGTAATTGATTTGCAACAAATAACCGGAAGGCTATAATTTCTAGGTATACAACAATGGTGATGTCTATGAGGGTGAGTTTGATATCAAATTAATTATCAGGGTGAGTTTAATATCAAATTAACTATCACTACTTCAAAGAGGAGATGTAGATTATATGTATGCTTCCTAATTCTACCTCATTTATTTAGGTGATATTATTGTTATAAGAACTAATTCAAAATTACAAGATTTAATTTGCTAAAGACTCGTAAGTTCAAATATTATAAGGTAAAGTGATTAATTTGTGTTATCCTAAATTGTATAGAAGATGATAATATTTTGTTGTTGTTATCTTTTCTACTTTAATAACCCAAAACGCATTAATCACATTATTTTATTAATAAACACCCATAGCTCTGTTAAGAGGCTATCAAGTTAGTTTGAAATTGATTTTATCAAAAACTGTATTTACCTCAAGATTCGGTTATATAATATTTTGTTGTTGTTACCATATTGATTTTCCTCAAGATTCGGTTATATAATATTTGACCTTACGAGTCTTTAGCAAATCTTATAATTTTGAATTTTGATTTAGTTCTAATAATCATCATATCACCTAAATAAATGAGGTACAATTAGGATTATTTATGAAGCTACAAATAATCTACTTCTGCTCTTTGAAGTGGTGATAATAAAGAAAGTGAGTCATACGATTGTTTGACAATTTAATTTGATATGAAAATCACCCTCATAGACATCTCTATTGATGTATACCTACAAATTACAGGCTTCCCGCTATTTGTTGCAAATCAAATACACGCACACCAATTGTCTGATTAAATTGCTCAATGAACCGACTTAGGGATGGGTTAGTGAAGGTTTACAGCATGGTGATATCTATGAAGGTGAGTACGATATCAGTCTAACTATATCCAAACCTTATAAACTACTTGTGACATGAAAACGTCATAATTATAGGAACCGTTTATCAAAATATGTCCTATATAATAAACAAGTAAAAATTGGGACACTTGTCACTCTATGATTCCTCCTCAGGCTAAACCATTTATTTATTTAGACATTACACGCAGATCTTTTATGACCTGTTTTCCTTTAAGAAGAAACCCTAATTTTTCAACTTCATTCGCACTCCTCAACCCTTTCCTCTCCCATTCCTCCTCAGGCTAAACCATTTATTTATTTAGACATTACACTCTATGATTTAATCTAACCCTAAAACATAAGAAAACAATCGCCGTTCATTCTGTGAAATTCTTTGTTATTCAAGATGCGCAGATGAATATACCGTGAAGAACAATCGGAACGTAGATTGGCATTGCAGATGAAGAGATTGGGAATCGTTTGTGTTCTTTTCTTGAGCCGTAAACTATCATCATTATCTACATTCTTACGTGCGATCGGAGCCCTAAAACAGGTTTGTGTAATCGCTACCATATCTATTCCGTTCTTTACAATATGTTACGAAGATAAATATATCTGATTATAGGTGTTAAATGGAGCTATGTATTGAACTATGGCAGGTATATATAAAGCATGCACGTAGGTGGTTTATTTATTAGGTATAACAAACACAATTAATCTTCAATGCTATGTTATTGTCATACTGTTGCTTAGTAACCAATTTAGTGAACCATTAGCTAACTTTTCACATTTACCAGTTCGACTAATTACCATAAAATAGAACCTTTTTATACCCATTCCAGTTTCATTAATGCATCTATTCTCTTTATGTTCTTCATACTTCTAATCAATTCTAATTTAATTAACACCAAGTCAAAATAATTTTCATAAGCTATTTTTTTTACTTTAAGTATATTTGGTTTATTTGTACATTTGCATGTTTGATCTGGAACCTATGCTTATGCATGCAAAAATGGTTGAATTGTTACTATTTGCTTTAGATAAAAACAAAACTAACTAATTTTGTTTTTGTTTATGCAGATCTGTTGACCAAAGATTACAACTATGACTACAAGTTTGTTTTATCTGTTGCTGGATAGGGGTTAATAATCCAGATTTCACATGTCACAATGCTTCCAATGGCTTAGGTTTTAATATATATTGTAAGTTATTTGATTGATCTTTCACCAATTTACAAAGAAATAAGATCAAGTGGGTGCATTCATGATTTGAATAGAGTATGGGAGCAAGTCATTTTTTGTATGAGCTTAAAATTACTGCAAGAAAAAAAAAATAGTCTTTAAGCGTTTCAACCTATTTAAATCGATCCCATTTTAGGGTTTTTTTATTTAAATTTGACACATTTTATATAAAGCACATATCATATCGACTCATATATAAGTGAAGGGGTTGAACTTGCTACCT
Organism: Smallanthus sonchifolius; assembly: GCA_023525975.1. Lineage (NCBI taxonomy): Eukaryota > Viridiplantae > Streptophyta > Magnoliopsida > Asterales > Asteraceae > Smallanthus > Smallanthus sonchifolius. Next base: position 4,509,959 of record CM042042.1, read on the forward strand.
CGGTGTTTATATATTAAAGATCCATTTTTATTTTCATTTTTTACTTATTTTTTTATGAGATTTGTTTTCTTGAATTAACATTTTGTTAATACAGGTATGGGTCAACAAAATATGGTCTTAGGCAGCTTCAATCTTCATTATTAAAAGATTTTAGAAAAATCCTCGGTTATTAATAGCAATGAAGAAGAATTTACAAAGGTTAAAAGTACGGTTGTAAACTAACCGAACCGAACCGAACGAAGCCTTGTTCGTGTTCGTTCGTTAAGCATTTAACTTGTTCATGAACGCTTCACGAACACTAACCGAACGAAATTTAATGTCCATGTTCGTTCATTAAGGAAATGGATTTGTTCATGAACGGAACCGAACGAATGCTAGTTTGAGACTTTTGATGTCAACCCTAATATCTTTCGAAATAAACGCTTAATAAAATCATTTTAATATCAAGTTTTTTATACTTGAATCGTACTTTATTTAGTTAACTTTAGGGTAAAAAATAAAATAAAAATTAAAAAATATATAAAGTTTAGATAAAATAAAATAGAAATAAAAAAAATATTTAATGAGCAACATATACAAATGACACATGAACGAACACGAATGTAAACGAACATAAATGAACGAATGTTAATAAACGAACATTCATGAATATGTTACCGAACGTTCGCGAACACAATTGAACGAACGAGATCTCTGTTCATGTTCGTTCATTTAGTTAATCGGACAGAATTCCTTGTTCATGTTCGTTCATTTATTAAATGAACGAACATAAACGAACTTCCCGTCGAACGGTTCACGAACAATTCGCTAAACGTTCGGTTCGTTTATAACCCTAGTTAAAAGCATGCTTTTTAATCATCCTATTTTGATATAATATTTTGATATAATAGATAATATTAAACTTAGTACACTGTACAAAATATATATCAATTTCATACAACGTTTTTTTTTGTTAGCCACGTTAATGTCACCGCTTCAACCGTTTAATGTCTGTCTTACGTTGCAGAGCACGTGGCACCATTTCTAGTTAGATCTTAATTATCATTTATGAAGAGGGCAATATAAAATAAATATTAATATTAGTACGATTAGGGTTCCTAAATGAACAAAGTTATAAATAATAATAATGTAATAAATATTAATATTAGTACCATTTTACTAAAAAAAATCCAGATATAGTTCATAAATGAAGACCACCATCGCCCGAAACTCACCAAACACTCACTAAAAAGATGGTTGAAAACCGGTCAGAGTGACAAGGAGATGAAAGAAGGGTCAAACTTGCTTATTGGTTGCAATAAATTTTGGTTCTTATTTTATTTTATGTTTCAATTTTTTGTTCAAAACAAGAACAAGAAGTTTAGTTTAGGTTGAAATGATGTTGTCAATTGGTATATTCTACATTTTTAATTAGTTTTTTTTTTGCAAAAAAGAAGTTGTTGCTAGTGGCGGACCCGAAATTTTTTTTCATGATGGTCGGAAATTTTTGGGGTCGGTTGAGCAGTGATATATAACGTGCATTTAAAACTTTTTTTTCATTGAATGGCAATCGGGGGACTATTTAAAAAATCTATGGGGGACGATCGAGATTTTAATATGTATTTTACACTATTTTTTTCAAAGAGGGCGGCTACCTATTTGTTACAGGTCGTTGGAATTATAACCGAAAAACTGAGTGGTTCAAAATTTGGACACCGTATCACCGTGGAGATGTATAATGGTGTGCTCAATTTTGGGGGAAACGGTGGTGGCCCATGAAACCCACACCAAACAACATTAATCGAAGTTACCATTATGTGTGATGTTCATTCAAAAAAAATTGGACCAAATTCCATGGCATTTTTGAAGGTTGGTGTGAAGTCTTGATACCCATAAGGGTTGTCTTTGTGGCCTGGTACAGATGACATCATCGGCTTGGTCCGGACTTGAGTCACTCTAGATGGTGTTTTCATGTCACAAATAGTTTCTATGGTTTGGGTATAGTTAGACTGATATCGCACTCACCATCATAGATATCACCATGCTGTAAACCTTCATCGACTCAGCCCAAGGTCGGTTCGTTGAGCCAATTAACCAAACAATTAGTGTGCCTGGATTTGATTTGCAACAAATAACCGGAAGGCTGTAGCTTCTAGATATACAGTAATGGAGATGTCTACGAGGGTGAGTTTCATATCAAATTAATTATCACTACTTTAAGGAGAAGTGTAGATTATATATAAGGTTCCTAATTCTACCTCATTTATTTAGGTGATATGATGATTATAAGAACTAAATCAAAATTATAAGATTTAATTTCCTAAAGACTCGTAAGTTCAAATTTTATAAGATAATAAAGTGATTAATTTGTGTTATCCAAAATTGTATAGAAGATAAGATAATAACAAGAAAATATTATATAATCAAATCTTGAGGTAAATATTATATACGCAAGGTGGGATGTTTTTTCAAGATATAGTATGATTTTCTTATTAGTCCTTTACTTTTAAATTGAAATTACACACTAGCCCTTCTAATTTGAATTGAATTTTCATGCACTCTAACGCTGATGCAACATATTTAAAGAGGAGGAATTATATATATATGGTTAATTTACTATCATTAGTTTTAGGGTGGATTAAAATTCAATTCAAACTAGAAGGGCTAATGTGTAACTTCATTTAAAAAATTAAATTGCATGAAAATCTTTCCAAATCTAAAATCTTAAAATTCAATTCAAACTAGATTGCTAGTGTCACATCTTTTTAATTATCTTGTTATCAAGTTAGTTTTGAAATTGATTTTGATTTTATCCAAAACTGTATTTACCTCAAGATTCGGTTATATAATATTTTGTTGTTGTTACCATGTTGATTTTCCTCAAGATTCAGTTATATAATATTTGACCTTACGAGTCTTTAGCAAATCTTATAATTTTGAATTTTGATTTAGTTCTAATAATCATCTTATCACCTAAATAAATGAGATACAATTAGGATTATTTATGAAGCTACAAATAATCTACTTCTGCTCTTTGAAGTAGTGATAATAAAGAAAGTGAGTCATACGATTATTTGACAATTTAATTTGATATGAAACTCACCCTCAAAGACATTTCTATTGCTGTATACCTACAAACTGCAGGCTTCCCGCTATTTGTTGCAAATCAAATGAACGCACACCAATTGTTTGATTAAATTGCTCAATGAACCGACTTAGGGATGGGTTAGTGAAGGTTTACAGCATGGTGATATTTATGAAGGTGAGTACGATATCAGTCTAACTATACACAAACCTTATAAACTTCTTGTGACATGAAAACATCATAATTATAGGAACCGTTAATCAAAATATATACTATATAATAAACAAGTAAAAATTAGGACACTTGTTGTCACTCTATGGTTCCTCCTCAGGCTAAACCATTTATTTATTTAGAGATTACACGCAGATCTTTTATTACCTATTTTCCTTTCAGAAGAAACCCTAATTTTTCAACTTCATTTGCACTCCTCAACCCTTTCCTCTCCCATTCCTTTCCGTTTATCGAAGATTTGATCTAACCCTAAAACATAAGAAAACAATCGCCGTTCATTCTATTAAATTCTTTGTTATTCAAAATGCGCAGATGAACATACCGTGAAGAACAATCGGAACGTAGATTGGCATTGCAGATGAAGAGATTGGGAATCATTTGTTTTTTTTCTTGAGCCGTAAACTATCATCATTATCTACATTCTTACGTGCGATCGGAGCCCTAAAACAGGTTTGTGTAATCGCTACCATATCTATTCCGTTCTTTACAATATGTTACGAAGATAAATATATCTGATTATAGGTGTTAAATGGAGCTTGTATTGAACTATGGCAGGTATAAAGCATGCACGTAGGTGGTTTATTTATTAGGTATAACAAACACAATTAATCTTCAATGCTATGTTATTGTCATACTGTTGCTTAGTAACCAATTTAGTGAACCATTAGCTAACTTTTCACATTTACCAGTTCGACTAATTACCATAAAATAGAACCTTTTTATACCCATTCCAGTTTCATTAATGCATCTATTCTCTTTACGTTCTTCATACTTCTAATCAATTCTAATTTAATTAACACCAAGTCAAAATAATCTTCATAAGCTATTTTTTTACTTTAAGTATATTTGGTTTATTTGTACATTTGCATGTTTGATTTGGAACTTATGCTTATGCATGCAAAAATGGTTGAATTGTTACTATTTGCTTTAGATAAAAACAAAACTAACTAATTTTGTTTTTGTTAATGCAGATCTGTTGACCAAAGATTACAACTATGACTACAAGTTTGTTTTATATGTTGCTGGATAGGGGTTACTAATCCAGATTTCACACTATTGTCACAATGCTTCCAATGGCTTAGGTTTTAATATATATTGTAAGTTATTTGATTGATCTTTCACCAATTTACAAAGAAATAAGATCAAGTGGGTGTATTCATGATTTGAATAGACTATGGGAGCAAGTCATTTTTTGTATGAGATTAAAATTACTACAAGAAAAAAAATAGTCTTTAAGCGTTTCAACCTATTTAAATCGATCCCATTTTAGGGTTTTTTTATTTAAATTTGACACATTTTATATAAAGCACATGTCATATCGACTCATATGTAAGTGAAGGGGTTGAACTTGCTACCTCGGTGTTTATATATTAAAGATCCATTTTTATTTTCATTTTTTACTTATTTTTTTATGAGATTTGTTTTCTTGAGTTAACATTTTGTTAATACAGGTATGGGTCAACAAAATATGGTCTTAGGCAGCTTCAATCTTCATTATTAAAAGAGTGCAGAAAAATCCTCGGTAATTAACAGCAATGAAGAAGAATTTACAAAGGTTAAAAGTATGGTTGTAAACGAACCGAACCGAACCGAACCGAACAAAGCCTTATTCGTGTTCGTTCTCGTTCGTTAAGCATTTAACTTATTCATTAACACTTCACGAACACTAACCGAACGAAATTTCATGTCCATGTTTGTTCATTAAGGAAATGGATTTGTTCACGAACGGAATCGAACGAAGACTAGTTTGAGACTTTTAATGTCAACCCTAATATCTTTCGAAATAAACGCTTAATAAGATCATTTTAATATCAAGTTTTTTATACTTGAATCGTACTTTACTTAGTTAACTTTAGGGTAAAAAATAAAATAAAAATTAAAGAATATATAAAGTTTAGATAAAATAAAATAGAAATATAAAAAAAATATTTAATGAGCAACATATACAAACGACACATGAACGAACACGAATGTAAACGAACATAAACGAACGAATGTTAATAAACGAACGTTCATGAACATATTACCGAACGTTCATGAACACAATTGAACGAACGAGATCTCTGTTCATGTTCGTTCATTTAGTTAATCGGACGGAATTCCTTGTTCATGTTCGTTCATTTATTAAATGAACGAACATAAACGAACTTCCCGTCGAACGGTTCACGAACAGTTCGCTAAACGTTCGGTTCGTTTATAACCCTAGTTAAAAGCATGCTTTTTAATCATCCTATTTTGATATAATATTTTGATATAATAGATAATGTTAAACTTAGTACACTGTACAAAATATATATCAATTTCATACAACGTTTTTTTTGTTAACCACGTTAATGTCACCGCTTTAACCGTTTAATGTCCGTCTTACGTTGCGGAGCACGTGGCAAGATTTCAAGTTAGATCTTAATTATCATTTATGAAGAGGGCAATATAAAATAAATATTAATATTAGTACGACTAGCGTTCCTAAATGAACAAAGATATAAATAATAATAATGTAATATTAAAGTAAATTTCGGTTTTAGTTCATGTGGTTTGTTTAAAATAACGCGTTGAGTCAAATAGTTTCAATTTCACTTTTTGAGTCCTTATGGACCGTCAATTGTCTAAATCAGCTACGGGCTTTAACGCCGTCTATCGGTTCTTTTAGACATTGTGTGAAAAGACAAATACACCCTTGACATTAATAAAACTTCAAAAAAAAAAAATTCTATTAAACTAAAACTAGTAAGATTCCCGTGCGGGTTGTCGCGCGCCAACTTGAGAAAAAGTAATGGCAACTTCATTTACACAAAAATTAAAATAATCTCTTTATCACCAACCAAAAGGGTGTTTTCAATGAGTGAAACCATACAGGAACTCGAAAACAGAGAATATCAACATACTTTTGATTTATTGGCATTTTGGTTGAACCAGACAATGATCTTGAATACAGTTTTTGGCCTTTCTCCAAAATCTTTGACACGTATGTTAATGGATTCAAGTGTAACAAATTGTAAACAACAAAGAATCCAGATAGCGCATGGAAACATGATCTGTTATTAAAATGTCTGTGATCATAAATTAGCACATTAATTATTCATTAAAATGTTTAACATAGCAGAAAACAGTGTTACCAACAATACTTGGTTTGATGGTTGAGATGGACACTTTTGTGGGTCTTGGACAGCTGCATAGAAGACAACACTTTTTAGATATTGAAGTCAATAAACATTTAGTTGAGCCTAAAACAGTTTGCATTTACAACCATATTTACATTTGTAATGTGATATAGGGGGATATTTGTCATTGCATTTTTAAGGTGATTATGACGTTTTCATGTCACATATAGTTTCTAGGCTTTGGTATAGTTGGACTGATATCGCACTCACCATCATAAATATCACCATGTTGTAAACCTTCAACAACCCGGCCCCAGGTCAATTAGTTGAGCCAATTAACCTAACAATTGGTGTGCGTGGAAGTCTGTAGTTTCTAGGTATACAACAATGGTGATGTCTATGAGGGTGAGTTTCATATCAAATTAATTATCAATACTTCAAAGAGGAGATGTAGATTATATGTAAGCTTCCTAATTCATTTAGGTGATATAATGATTATTTATTTTTGAAAGGATGTGATATAATGATTAGAAGAAGTAAATCAAAATTATAAGATATGCTAAAGGATCGAAATTTAAAACATATTCGAATAAAGGGGTTAATTTGAAATATAGAAGATTAGATAATAAGAAGAAAATATTATATAATCGAATCCATGAGTTAAATACACTTTTGCATAACCTACACGGAACGTATGGTGGGATTTGTTTTGAAGATTTGTATGATTTTCATATTAGACCCTTGCTTTCAAAGATGTTGCATTAGTTTTAGGGTGCATTTTAATATTAAATTCAAACTAAAAGGGCTAGTGTGCAACTTTAGTTAAAAAAAAGCAAATTACATGAAATCATACCAATCTAAAATCTTTAAAACAAATTCACCATGTAAATGATAACTCCACTTTCAACCATATAAATAACTCCACTTTCAAATATGTTGCAATTAGTTTTAGGGTGCATTAAAATTTGCCAAACTATCAAACGACTGATTCTTTATTATCACTATTTTAAAGAGCATATTCAAATAGTATTTCCTAAATTCCGATTATGTGATTAAACCATGAAAGTTATGAACCCTATCCAACCATTTAAGCTGATTTTGTGAATCCTATCCATTGTGGTCGTGTGATTTAACCATAGTGTCTTTTTTTATTTAGTCTACTGACTTCTAAGTTTTCGAAAACTTGAGGTTACGGGCATACAGTTTTGATCCTAAGACACGCTATAACTTATAGCCTATAAGTTAAGTTACAGTTTTCTATATTATAATCGTATGAATGATACATTAATTTATGATTTGTATTCATGTATGCTTAGGATGGTATGTTTTACATCTAATAGTCATTTCGTTAGGGATATGTTATTCGTACACCTCATCTGATACTTTGACCCCTTACACAAGAGTCATATGCGACTCATATGCAAGACAAGTTCTGTATCAGTCTATTCAGTCATTCATGTCTCTTTATACGACTCATATGCACACATACGAGTCATGTGCGTGGTATACCCTATACGACTCATATACACACATACGTGTCATATGTGCCCCATATGACTCATATACACACATACGAGTCGTATGTGTGGTGTCCAAATAAACAAATATTACAAAAATGCTAAATCACAGCGTTAGGAGAAATGTACGAGTCACGTATAAATGCTTTTAATCGTGCATTAGAAAATACGAACACTCAAGTATTTTACCCTTTTGGATTGTAAATTTTATAGTTAAATTGTAATTTTTATAGTTAATTTGTATTTGTTATAGTTAAATTGTATATATTTTTATTCTTAAATTGTTATTTTTATAGTTAAATTGTTAATTTTATACTTTGTAATTTTATTGTTAATTTGTAAAAAAGAATTATGTTTACATGAGTTATATGACCATATATGGGTCGTATAGTTGGGTATATGACCCATTTATGACTCATTTGAAGTTGATATGGGTCGTATTATCTCATATAACTCATAAATAGATTGTTGCACAATAAAAATTGGTCGGATTCAACCCATTTTACTAAAAAAAATCCAGATATAGTTCATAAATGAAGACCACCATCGCCCGAAACTCACCAAACACACTAAAAAGATGGTTGAAAACCGGTCAGAATGAGAAGGAGATGAAAGAAGGGTCAAACTTTTTAATTATTGGTTTAGGTTGAAATGATGTTGTCAATTGGTATAATTATTAGTCTTGGTTGCAATAAATTTTGGTTCATTTTTTGTTCAAAACAAGAACAAGAAGTTTAGTTTAGGTTGAAATGATGTTGTCAATTGGTATATTCTACATTTTTAATTATTTTTTTTGCCAAAAAGAAGTTGTTGCTAGTGGCGGACCCAGAATTTTTTTTCATGATGGTCGGAAATTTTTGGGGTCGGTTGAGCAAATGCATTTAACACTATTTTTTTTTAATTGAGGGGCAATCGGGGGACTATTTAAAAAATCTATGGGGGACGATCGAGATTTTAATGCGTATTTTATACTTTTTTTTTTCAAAGAGGGCGGCTACCTATTTGTTACAGGTCGTTGGAATTATAACCGAAAAACTTAGTGGTTCAAAATTTGGACACCGTATCACCATGGAGATGTATAATGGTGTGCTCAATTTTGGGGGAAACGGTGGTGGCCCATGAAACCCACACCAAACAACATTAATCGAAGTTACCATTATGTGTGATGTTCATTCAAAAAATTGGACCAAATTCCATGGCATTTTTGAAGCTTGGTGTGAAGTCTTGATACCCATAAGGGTTGTCTTTGTGGCCTGGTACAGATGACATCATCGGCTTGGTCCGGACTTGAGTCACTCTAGATGGCGTTTTCATGTCACAAATAGTTTCTAGGGTTTAGTTAGACTTATATCACACTCACCATCATAGATATCACCATGCTGTAAACCTTCATCAACCCAGCCCTAGGTCGGTTTGTTGAGCAAACTAACCAAACAATTAGTGTGCCTGGATTTGATTTGCAACAAATAACTGGAAGGCTGTAGCTACTATATATACAGCAATGGAGATTATAATGTTGATAATGGAGGGTGAGTTTCATATCAAATTAATTATCACTACTTCAAAGAGGAAATGTAGGTGATATGTTGATAATAAGAACTAAATCAAAATTATAAGATTTAATTGCTAAAGACTCGTAAGTTTAAATTTTATAAGATAAAGTGATTAATTTGGGTTATACAAAATTGTATAGAAGATAAGATAATAACAAGAAAGTATTATATAATCTAATCTTGAGGTAAATCTATACTATATAATAAATAAAGATTTTTGCATGTCACGTGCCACCACCATATTCAATCTCATAATTTTTTTCTCGCCTCTCTCTCTTATTAAATGCACCCTTATCTTTTTACTAAATTACTAATTATACTAATAAAACACATTTATTTTAAATTATCATTTATTATATTATAAAAAACTTTGAAACCTAATTATATAATTTTTATTTTCAATTCAATAGTAAATGAATGTCAAATTACATTAAATAGTAATTGACGTATTTTTGAAACCAATTATATATTATTTTTTTTCAAGATATAGTATGATTTTCTTATCAGGCCTTTGCTTTTAAACTAAAATTACACTCTAGCCCTTCTAATTTGAATTGAATTTTCATGCACCGTAACGCTGATTCAACATATTTGAAGAGGAGGAATTATATATATGGTTAATTTACTATCATTAGTTTTAGGGTGGATTAAAATTCAATTCAAACTAGAAGGGCTAATGTCTAACTTCATTTAAAAAAGCAAATTACATGAAAATCATTCCAAATCTAAAATCTTTAAAACAAATCCCACCATGCGTACAGGTTATCCCTAATAGATTGCTAGTGTCACATCTTTTTAATTATCTTGTTATCATGTTAGTTTTGAAATTGATTTTATCCAAAAGTGTATTTACCTCAAGATTCGTTTATATAATATTTTGTTGTTGTTATCATGTTGATTTTCCTCAAGTTTCGGTTATATAATATTTGAACTTACGAGTCTTTAGCAAATCTTATAATTTTGAATTTTAATTTAATACTTCTAATCATCATATCATCTAAATAAATGAGGTAGAATTAGGATTATTTATGAAGCTATAAATAATCTACTTCTGCTCTTTGAAGTGGTGGTAATAAAGAAAGTGAGTCATTCGATTGTTTGACATTTTAATTTGATATGAAACTCACCCTCATAGACATCTCCATTGCTGTATACCTACAAACTACAGTCTTCCCGTTATTTGTTGCAAATCAAATAACACACACCAATTGTTTGGTTAAATGGCTAAATGAACCGACTTAGGGCTGGGTTGGTGAAGGTTTGCAGCATTGTTATATCTATGATTGTGAGTACGATATCAGTTTAACCATACCCAAACCTTATAAACTAATTGTGACAAGAAAACGTCATAATTGTAGGAACCGTTTATCAAAATAAATAATAAAAAGATTTTATAAACAATTACAATACATAAAAAGAATAAGCAATAATTTATAAGTACTTTTACAACTGAATTTTTTTAAAACAAGAATGTAAGATCAGAATTTCTTGGTTGATGATTTGTATTAAATAATGGTATCTTAAAATAAACTTCGAGCCTGTCAAGAGAACTTTGTTAATTAACCAGGGTACAAATGCCGAAGCAAGAATTAAAACGAAAAAATTGCTTTGAACGTCTTAAATGTGATTGTATTGTAGTGTTTTTCAAGTGACTGCCGACGTCCCCTTTTATAGGTTGTCGGAATAGGATGCAACACATTAGTTTATTTCTAACTAATTACATAATGACCCCACTGTTTCTACTAATTATATTCAAGGCAGTAACTTTACTAACGGATAGCAGTTTACTAAATCGTATTCATCCTTAGTTTGCTTTCTAGTCCATTCTTCGAAGGTCTTTAATCTTCGCACCGCTTCTTAGAATGGTGTGTTAAGATTAGTAAAGTGCTCAATTGTAGAAACTATCTATACCAATCTTTTGTCATTCATTGTATGCATTTTTCTAGAATAAGCATTAAGTGACTCATTAATACCCATTTATAAAGATTCAAAATCTGACTCAACTATTTGTAGTCGTGCCTCTTTAACGCTATCTGCTCCTACATGTTGAACCTTTAGTGCATCCCAAATATCATTGGCTGAAGTAAGATTGGCAATTTACAAGACAGAATTGCTCGGTATAGTAATGTAATAGTTTGATTGTTTTTCTTGTGATTGACTTTAGTTCCTTTGGTTGGTTCTACTGCCACCTATATACCATAGACATTAAAGATTGCTCTAACCTTTACAGCTCAGATGGTGTAATTTATAGAGTTGAAAATTAGGCACTGGAAAGTCATTACGTCCCTCCTTCATTTGTCGCCACAGTCTCTTTGTTTTTATTCTTGAGTGAATCCTTAACCATTGAACGTGTCTTCTTTTTCCTTAGTACAACCCACTGGTCTTTCAGTTAACAATCGATTTAATCAAACATCTCTATTAAACTGACGTTGATTAATTACTTCCTAGATCGAAATGACTTTCCTTTCTATTTATTTTGTGTACTTTTGTTTCAAGGATTAAAGATTTATTTTTGTACCCACTTTAGTACTTTGGTTCCTGTTGCCTTTTATTATAATAATTTTTCCTTTAAATTCTATTTTGACTTTTGGTCAAACAGTTTCACAAAAAACACATTTTTAGTGTTTTCTTCCTCTTGATCTTGGTTCCAACCACGCCTGATTTCACTTCTACCGCCACTTTTGGTACAAACCATTACTTTTCTGATATGATCTTCTAGTCATATTTATCACGTGTCATTTCAAGATATTCAATATCTTTCCGGTCACAGTTTCAATTTGAAAACCATGTATTCGAATATATTTGAAAACTTAGTATTAGACTTGTAAACGAATCGAACAGAAAAATATCATGTTCGTGTTCGTTCTTTTAACTTTAACCGAACATATAATCGAACGCAAAAAGTTAAACGAACGAGGTTTCAATGTTCATGTTCATTCGCTAAGAAAATGAACGTGTTCGTGTTCATTCATGTCACACCCCGAGAAATAATACCTCGGGCGTGCGATTCAGATTGGTACCTGTTTTGAATAATCATTTTATTTGCACAACGGAAATTATATGGTTCTAAGTTTCATGAAAATTCTCGACTTTTGTAGGGGAGTAACTGCATTTTCATAAAACATGAGGAATTAAATACCCCTCATAATTTACAATCATTATTCTGAAAATTTGAAGTTTTATACTTCGGATTACAATACTGTTTAATAATATCCCGAGCCACGAGAGCCATGCTCTATGTACTTTAGTCACCACCATCTACTTCAAAACTGAGTAATGTATTATGGAGTCTAGGGTATATCCTCCCTAAACCACTACCTTATTATCAACGTTATTCATGACTACCTGAAAAATTTTTGAAAATATACGTCAACAAAAGTTGGTGAATAACATTTACAATGTAACATCACAAAAATAAAACGACCGTTATAATTACGGAATAAACAAACGAGGCATGTCGGGTCAGGCCGGATGGGTCGGCGGGCTGGAAGGGGAGCCTCCCCTATAAATAGCTTAGACCTCTATCATTTCTCTCATTTGCAAGTTCTAGAGAGAGAAACCGTAGAGAGAGAAAGTTGGCGGATCGACCCGAGATTTCAGCAAAGTGTTGCTTCATAGCTCGTGAGAAGAACCTCCGGATCAGAAACTCGATTCAGGTAACGATCGGGCCTAAATCTGAGTTTTCGTTCGTTTTTGGGTTTTTCGGGTTTTGGGTGAAAAAGTAACGTTTTCACGGATAAAACTGAAAGATAAACATAGATTTGAGTTCCTTAATGGAAAACAAACGTTTTGAATGTAAACAGGTTCGGGATCTTGACATGATCAGACTCGAATGAGAAAGTTAGGGTTTTTGCGAAGAACAGGTCGTGCGCACTTATCAAGTACACACGTAGCAGGTCCTGCGTACTTATCAAGTATGCAAGAAGAGAGCACTGCGTACTTATCAAGTTCGCAGGAAGAGGATCCTGCGTACTTGATAAGTACGTAGGAAGCAGGTTCTGCGCACTTGCTAAGTGCGCAGGCATCATGCTGTTTAGGTAAAGTCGGTATGTTTAGGAGGTTAAACCGTTAGAGTCGGGATTTGGTCTGATGTGTATTTAACTAATCAATTCAGATCGGAAGTAACGTAGTGGGACCTTGTTTAGGGCAACCCGGATTAGCTTATCAGGTGAGTTCTAGAAGCCCTCTTTTAAATGTTTTATATAATGTTTTTGGGCTGGTGTGCATACATATGAAATGATGTTTTTACGAAACGATGTTTATGAAACTATGTTTACGAAATGAAATGATTTGTAATGAACGGTTTATGGAAAGAAAGTTTTATGAATGGAATGTTTACGAACAAAATGTTTATAAAGAAATGGTTTAAACTAAAGGTAAAGGGGAATGAAAGGTTTTATGAAAAGAAAATAAAAAAGGGCAAAGGTTTTAAAGAAGTCATTACAAATCTAATCTGTCGAATGAATGGAATTGACGAATGAAGTCTGGGAATGAGATTCCCGGCCTTGTGGTAGATTATGGAAAGCGAGCCATAGTAGCCATAAGAGCAACAGGGGTAGTGTCTTGGTGGCCTGCCAATGGTTTGATGTTGTACAACTGGTAAGGGAGTAACGACGGTTACTCGGGTGATGACGATCATCCTAAGAGAATGAGGTAAGGGGAAATCAATGACGGCGATACGTAAGGGTTGATTCCTAAAGGAAAGATGCGTGTTGGGCAATGATTGCGATTCGTAACGGTTGACCCCATGTATTGAATGGTTGTGGCAATGACGGCAATACGTAGCGGTTGCCCACAACATCAAAGGTTCCTTCGGGGACACAGAGACGCTTAAAGAAAGATACAGATTGCAGATAGTAATGTATGACTTAAATGAATGTTTAGTGTTTTAAACAAATGATCCGTTCAATGTGTTTATGACGAGGAAAAATGTTTGAAGGTTTTCAATGATGAATGAAAGGCCTTGTTTTCTTATACGTGATGTTAAACCCTAATGAATGTTTTGAATGATGAACCATTTCTTAAATCGAATGAAAACTAGAACTCACCAGCGTAGCTGACTTTTTAGTATGCACATTCAGGTTAAGGCAGGTATAGATGATAGACGCTGATGCTTGGAAAACGAGAAGAGTTACCCGGTTGATCATGAAGACTGGCATCCCGTTATGATTAGATTATGATATATTTATGTAATAGAATATGTTACGCTTCCGTTGTTAAACAAAGTAATGGTTATGTTTATTTGAAGTATTTTCTGCTGCGTTATTTGATAATCAGGTTTAAGAACTGTTTGTGAATGAGTAAATCCAACAAGTGAGGCCTCCCAGGTTTGGGGCCTTACAAGACACAAAACATTTTGCCACATGAAACAGTTAAATCCATTTAATCATAATTTGCATGGTAACATACACTTTCACTACCATCTCATACACTGGCAACTGAAATTCAAGTAGATATAACTTTCGGTACCTCCAGCTGCGCTATATCCCTCCACAAGAATGAAGCTAGTCATACCATAGCCGCACCATGATCATATACTAGCAACTGAAATTCAAGTGGATATAACTTCCGGTACCTCCGGTACCTCTGGCTGAGCTATATCCCCCCACAAGAATGAAGCTAGCAACCATAGCCGCACCATGGTATGTATATAAATTTGATCAAACCATATGTACAATAAATGGCAAGATGCTTCCCGTAAGTTACCTTTATGTATTAGATATATTTAACCGGGTTCATGCCATTTTGAAAGTATGAAAACTTTATATGCTTTTAAAAAGACTATAAATGTATTCACCTTAAATTTGAGCTCCTAAGCGCTTCGTCTCTTATCTCGAAGACTGCAAATCCCTACAATCAAGGATGACAGCTATGACAGGCTATCTCAAATCCATCCCATTTACATACAAATATGTTATATATGTCAATATGTATTTACTCCTAAAATTGCTCTTGTATATCATGTATTTATATGGCACTGTATCAATAATGAAAGTATGCTTCTTCTTCATCTCTATCACCATCGTCATCTCTGATCTCTCATATATTATATAATCGAATCCATGAGTTAAATAAGAGCCTTCCTTGAAAATCATACCAAATTTTCAAAACAAATCACGGTTATCCCTAATAGATTGCTACCGTCACATCTTTTTAATTATCTTGTTATCAAGTTAGTTTAGAAATTGAATTTATCTAAAAGTGTATTTACCTTAAGATTCGGTTATATAATTAATATTTTGTTGTTGTTATCTTTTCTACGTTG
Source organism: Smallanthus sonchifolius (assembly GCA_023525975.1). Taxonomy (NCBI): domain Eukaryota; kingdom Viridiplantae; phylum Streptophyta; class Magnoliopsida; order Asterales; family Asteraceae; genus Smallanthus; species Smallanthus sonchifolius. Next base: position 4,525,690 of record CM042042.1, read on the forward strand.
ATAACCCAAAACAAAAATTAATTACATTATTTTATTGTGTATAAACTTACAAGTCCGTAACATACCTAATAGTTATGATTTAGATTTTTTTTCTATGATTTAGATTCGGTTATATAATTAATATTTTGTTGTTGTTATCTTTTTTCATGAAAACATATTTTTTAACTATATTTCTAAAAATTAACAATCTAATTCATACATAAATGCAAAAAATTAACATAAATAGTGAAGAGGCGGTGTCGTTTTCAAGTTTGAACTGATAAATTGACTTAAAGCTTATAATAATAAAGAGTCCACTACTTAAAACGTTTATGATAAAAAAAAATCTATGTATATAGTTAATTCGAATTATTAGAGTCAAATTCGGGTTCGGGATATTAAATTCGAAAACGATTTGAATTCGAATTCCTTATTCGAATTGAATCCTTATTCAAATCGAATAAACAAATATTCGAATTCACATTTTTTATTCGAATTTTGTTTGAATCGAATTATTAATAAACACACATAGCTCTGTTAAGATTTGTTTGGTTTTGATTCTAAGACACACGCTATAAATTATAGCCAACTAGTTTTTTCTCCCGCACTACACGGCGGGAGTTTGGTAGTTATCGGTTCGGCTCGTCGACGGTGATAAAACTTACGTTGAAACACATACTCGCTATAGCTTACGATGCAAAAAAAACTTGGATCGTTGACAAAGTAATAAATTATAGCCAACTGTATATATGAACGATTTTTTAGTTAAGCTTTGAATGTGATTGTGTTGTTTTTCAAGTGACTTATGACGTCCTTTTTTATAGGTGACTTATGACGTCCTTTTTTATAGGTGACTTATGACGTCCTTTTTTATAGGTTGTTGGAATTGGTCTGGTGAAACGTCGCAAAGTAATAAACATTGGGTTACGCCTAAAATAGTCGCATTTATAACAATATTTACATTTACGAGGAGACAAGAAAGAACATGTCCCTTGACCAAATTCACTAAAAAAACTAGCAAACGATTCATACAATGACCAGAGTTGGATCATCATAGTAATGCACACGGCTCTGGACCGCCTTAACGGCCGCCACCCTTGCTGTATTTGCCGCCCTGTTAGCAGCTGCCATTGCCCTACTCAGCTTCTCATCCACATTCATTGAAGCCAATGCTTTGTCACCTAATCGTCTGGCTTCCTGGAAACCAACAATCAAAGATGATTTTAAACCGGTTATTGTCATATAAAAGAGGGGTGTTTGCAATGTTGGAAATCAGCCCCAAGAATACAAACACATAATTTGATCTCTACCAAGATCGACTCTTTTTATTGATAAAACTCAACTCATACTTTACAATTAATCCCTAATCATCTATTTATAATAAACCGTATACTAATCCTAACACAACTCAAACTCAATTAAATATTCAAATAAATAAACAAATTAACTTCTACTCTAATATGAACTCAACCAAACAATTAATAAATTAATATTAATAATCATTATTAATCAAGATTAATCCTTCATGGCATTGCATTTGTTTAAGGTGATTATCTGATTATGGTGTCTGCATGTCACATATAGCTTCTAGCGTTTGGGTATAATGTGGATTGATGCTTTGAACAACAACGCAAAACACACCCATTCAATTTAGGAAGGATAATGAGATACATATGAAATTACCTTAACCGCTTTAAGAACTTTGGCATGAGAAATCGACATATGATAATGTGGATTGATGCTAAGAGAACCATCTTCCCAGTGACCCGATTGAGTGTTGCCATTTCTAAATGTATACAAACCGAACCCATGTCTTTTTCCTTCATGCCAACTTCCTGAGGATTCGAATGCCCTACACGAGTCGAAAATAAAGGCCCATATATATATAATTTTTTAAAGCATCGAAAATTTTATATATATTATTTTTTTTTTGCCTCTCGAAATGTTAGGCCCACTACGGTCGTGTTGCCCGCAGGCCCAATAGGCTGGCCCTGCCTCGTACCTTTGTGAAGTTGTATGCACCAAAACCATGCATTTTATCGGCAAAATATTCGCCAGCATACATGTCACCATTTCTGCATCACCAAGTCGCACATAAGCTCCAATCTCATAAGCCTTAGATCATAAAACTTGAAACATAATCAAACTCATATACCTAGATGCTAAAATTAAACACTTTACAAATCTTGGTGATGATTATTTGAACCATCATAGTTGGTATCTTGTTTCAGAATGTTCTTTTTGTGTAATAATAACATTGTTTGTGCACAAATTATGAGAAAGAAATTGCAGAAAAAGAAAAAAGAACTTTTGATTTAGTGGCATTTTGGTCGAACCAGACAATGATCTTGAACACAGTTCTTGGCCTTTCTCCAAAATCTTTGATAGATATGTTAATGGATTCAAGTGTAACAAAATGTGAACAACAAAGAATCCAGATAGCGCATGGAAACATGATCTGTTATTAAAATGGTTGTGATCGTAAATTAGCACATTAATTATTCATTAAAATGTTTAACATAGCAGAAAACAGTGTTACCAACAACATCTGGTTTGATGGTTGAGATGGACACTTTTGTGGGTCTTGGACAGCTGCTTAGAAGACAACACTTTTTAGACATTGAATTCAATAAACATTTAGTTGAGCCTAAAATAGATTGCATTTACAACCATATTTACATTTGTAATGTGATATAGGGGGATATTTATCATTGCATTTTTAAGGTGATTATGACGTTTTCATGTCACATATAGTTTCTAGGTTTTGGTATAGTTGGACTGATATCGCACTCAACATCATAAATATCACCACGTTGTAAACCTTCAACAACCCAGCCCCAGGTCGGTTTGTTGAGCCAATTAACCTAACAATTGGTGTGCGTGGAAGTCTGTAGTTTCTAGGTATACAACAAGAAAATATTATATAATCGAATCCATGAGTTAAATGCATTTTTTGCGTAACCTTCACGGAACGGATGGTGGGATTTGTTTTGAAGATTTGTATGATTTTCATATTAGACCCTTGCTTTCAAATATGTTGCATTAGTTTTAGGGTGCATTTTAATATTAAATTCAAACTAAAAGGGCTAGTGTGCAACTTTAATTAAAAAAAGCAAATTACATGAAATCATACCAATCTAAAATCTTTAAAACAAATCCACCATGTAAATAATATCTCCACTTTCAACTATATTATTTAATAAATAACTCCACTTTCAAATATGTTGCATTAGTTTTAGGGTGCATTAAAATTGCCAAACTATCAAACGACTGATTTTTTATTATCACTATTTTAAAGAGCATATTCAAATAGTAATTCCTAGATCCCGATTATGTGATTGAACCATGAAAGTCATGAACCCTATCCATCCATTTTAGCTTACTTTGTGAATCCTATACATTGTGGTCGTGTGATTTAACCATAGTGTCTTTTTTATTTAGTCTACTGACTTCTAAGTCTTTGAAAACTTGAGGTTACGAGCATACAGTTTTGATCCTAAGACACACGCTATAACTTATAGCCTCTAAGTTAAGTTACAGTTTCCTATATTATAATCGTATGAATGGTATATTAATTTATGATTTGTATTCACGCATGCTTAGGGTGGTATGTTTTACATCTAAAATATCATTTTGTTATATAATATTTTGTTGTTGCTAGTGTCACATCTTTTTAATTATCTTTTTATCAAGTTAGTTTGAAATTGATTTTATCAAAAACTGTATTTACCTCAAGATTCGGTTATATAATATTTTGTTGTTGTTACCATATTGATTTTCCTCAAGATTCGGTTATATAATATTTGACCTTACGAGTCTTTAGCAAATCTTATAATTTTGAATTTTGATTTAGTTCTAATAATCATCATATCACCTAAATAAATGAGGTACAATTAGGATTATTTATGAAGCTACAAATAATCTACTTCTGCTCTTTGAAGTGGTGATAATAAAGAAAGTGAGTCATACGATTGTTTGACAAATTAATTTGATATGAAAATCACCCTGACATCTCTATTGATGTATACCTACAAACTACAGGCTTCCCGCTATTTGTTGCAAATCAAATACACGCACACCAATTGTCTGATTAAATTGCTCAATGAACCGACGTAGGGATGGGTTAGTGAAGGTTTACAACATGGTGATATCTATGAAGGTGAGTACGATATCAGTCTAACTATATCCAAACCTTATAAACTACTTGTGACATGAAAACGTCATAATTATAGGAACCGTTTATCAAAATATGTCCTATATAATAAACAAGTAAAAATTGGGACACTTGTCACTCTATGATTCCTCCTCAGGCTAAACCATTTATTTATTTAGACATTACACGCAGATCTTTTATGACCTGTTTTCCTTTAAGAAGAAACCCTAATTTTTCAACTTCATTCGCACTCCTCAACCCTTTCCTCTCCCATTCCTCCTCAGGCTAAACCATTTATTTATTTAGACATTACACTCTATGATTTAATCTAACCCTAAAACATAAGAAAACAATCGCCGTTCATTCTGTGAAATTCTTTGTTATTCAAGATGCGCAGATGAACATACCGTGAAGAACAATCGGAACGTAGATTGGCATTGCAGATGAAGAGATTGGGAATCGTTTGTGTTCTTTTCTTGAGCCGTAAACTATCATCATTATCTACATTCTTACGTGCGATCGGAGCCCTAAAACAGGTTTGTGTAATCGCTACCATATCTATTCCGTTCTTTACAATATGTTACGAAGATAAATATATCAGATTATAGGTGTTAAATGGAGCTATGTATTGAACTATGGCAGGTATAAAGCATGCACGTAGGTGGTTTATTTATTAGGTATAACAAACACAATTAATCTTCAATGCTATGTTATTGTCATACTGTTGCTTAGTAACCAATTTAGTGAACCATTAGCTAACTTTTCACACTTACCAGTTCGACTAATTACCATAAAATAGAACCTTTTTATACCCATTCCTGTTTCATTAATGCATCTATTCTCTTTATGTTCTTCATACTTCTAATCAATTCTAATTTAATTCAGGGAAAAATATGAAAATGGACATTTGACTAAGAAAATATTTAAAAATGGACATCCTTATTTAGCCTACTGTTTCATGGACATTAGTCATGACAGCCGATTAAAGACGGCTAAGCTAGCCGGCTAAAATTTGTATGTCAAAATTCCATTTGTCAGGGTACGAACCAATAATACGGCGACACGAGGCAGGCTTAGCCGTCTAAATAAACAGTTATAGCCGTCTATTAGACGGCTTAGCCCCGAAAACATTTTTTGAAAATTTTCGGAGGCTTAGCCTTAGCCGTCTAATAGACGGCTATAACTGTTTATTTAGATGGATAAATGCATTAGACGGCTAAAACTGTTTATTTAGAATGCTAAAACTGTTTATTTAGACGGCTATAAATGTTTATTTAGACGGCTATAACTGTTTATTTAGACGGCTAAATGCATTAAACGGCTAAAACTATTTATTTAAATGGCTAAGCCTGCCACGTGTCACATGCTTATTGGCTCGTACTCTGACAAATGGAATGTTGGCACGGAAATTTTAGCCGGCTAGCTTAGCCGTCTTTAGCCTTTTCGCAAGAAAAATGTCCATGAAATAATAGGCTAAATAAGGATGTCCATTTTTAAGTATTTCTTTGTCAAATGTCCATTTTCGTATTTTTCCCTTTATTTAACACCAAGTCAAAATAATCTTCATAAGCTATTTTTTTTACTTTAAGTATATTTGGTTTATTTGTACATTTGCATGTTTGATTTGGAACCTATGCTTATGCATGCAAAAATGGTTGAATTGTTACTATTTGCTTTAGATAAAAACAAAACTAACTAATTTTGTTTTTGTTAATGCAGATCTGTTGACCAAAGATTACAACTATGACTACATGTTTGTTTTATATGTTGCTGGATAGGGGTTAATAATCCGATTGTCACAATGCATCCAATGGCTTAGGTTTTAATATATATTGTAAGTTATTTGATTGATCTTTCACCAATTTACAAAGAAATAAGATCAAGTGGGTGTATTCATGATTTGAATAGAGTATGGGAGCAAGTCATTTTTTGTATGAGATTAAAATTACTGCAAGAAAAAAAATAGTCTTTAAGCGTTTCAACCTATTTAAATCGATCCCATTTTAGGGTTTTTTTATTTAAATTTGACACATTTTATATAAAGCACATATCATATCGACTCATATATAAGTGAAGGGGTTGAACTTGCTACCTCGGTGTTTATATATTAAAGATCCATTTTTATTTTCATTTTTTACTTATTTTTTTATGAGATTTGTTTTCTTGAATTAACATTTTGTTAATACAGGTATGGGTCAACAAAATATGGTCTTAGGCTGCTTCAATCTTCATTATTAAAAGAGTGCAGAAAAATCCTCGGTTATTAATAGCAATGAAGAAGAATTACAAAGGTTAAAAGTAGGGTTGTAAACGAACCGAACGAAGCCTTGTTCGTGTTCGTTCGTTAAGCATTTAACTTGTACATGAACGCTTCACGAACACTAACCGAACGAAATTTCATGTCCATGTTCGTTCATTAAGGAAATGGATTTGTTCACGAACGGAACCGAACGAAGGTTAGTTTGAGACTTTTGATGTCAACCCTAATATCTTTCGAAATAAACGCTTAATAAGATCATTTTAATATCAAGTTTTGTACTTGTATCGTACTTTACTTAGTTAACTTTAGAGTAAAAAATAATAAAAAAATTAAAGAATATATAAAGTTTAGATAATATAAAAAAATATTTAATGAGCAACATATACAAACGACACATGAACGGACACGAATGTAAACGAACATAAGCGAACGAATGTTAATAAAAAAACATTCATGAACATGTTACCGAATGTTCACGAACACAATTGAATGAACGAGATCTCTGTTCATCTTCGTTCATTTAGTTAATCGGACGGAATTCCTTGTTCATGTTCGTTCATTTATTAAATGAACGAACATAAACGAACTTCCCGTCGAACGGTTCACGAACTGTTCGCTGAACGTTCAGTTCGTTTACAACCCTAGTTAAAAGCATGCTTTTTAATCATCCTATTTTGATATAATATTTTGATATAATAGATAATGTTAAACTTAGTACACTCTACAAAATATATATATCAATTTCATACAAAGTTTTTTTTTGTTAGCCACGTTAATGAGTGAAACGATACAGGAACTCGAAAACAGAGAATATCAACATACTTTTGATTTATTGGCATTTTGGTCGAACCAGACAATGATCTTGAACACAGTTCTTGGCCTTTCTCCGAAATCTTTGATAGATATGTTAATGGATTCAAGTGTAACAAAATGTAAACAACAAAGAATCCAGATAGCGCATGGAAACATGATCTGTTATTAAAATGTCTGTGATCGTAAATTTGCACATTAATTATTCATTAAAATGTTTAACATAGCAGAAAACAGTGTTACCAACAATACCTGGTTTGATGGTTGAGATGGACACTTTTGTGGGTCTTGGACAGCTGCTTAGAAGACAACACTTTTTAGACATTGAATTCAATAAACATTTAGTTGAGCCTAAAATACTTTGCATTTTCAACCATATTTACATTTGTAATGTGATATAGGGGGATATTTGTCATTGCATTTTTAAGGTGATTATGATGTTTTCATGTCACCAATAGTTTCTAGGTTTTGGTATAGTTGGACTGATATCGCACTCACCATCATAAATATCACCATGTTGTAAACCTTCAACAACCCATCCCCAGGTCGGGTTGTTGAGCCAATTAACCAAACAATTGGTGTTCGTGTATTTGATTTGCAACAAATAACCAGAAGTCTGTAGTGTCTAGGTATACAACAATGGTGATGTCTATGAGGGTGAGTTTCATATCAAATTAATTATCACTACTTCAAAGAGGAGAAGTAGATTATATGTAAGCTTTCTAATTCTACCTCATTCATTTAGGTGATATAATGATTATTTTGTTTTGAAAGGTGGTGATATAATGATTATAAGAAGTAAATTGTTACGTACCCTTTCTGTTTCTCTTTAATTAATTACGAGTTAATTGTATTTATGGGTTAGTAATATGTTGAGTCAAATAGTTAGTGGAGTTATGAGGAGGAGTTTCCATGTCAGTAGGTGTTGTTATTTCTCAATTTATTCCTTGTAAGGCTATTTAAGAGTCACTATTATTATTATTATTATATGAATGGAATATGAATTAATCTAAATTCTCTCTAAAATTCTTCTTGGTTTCTTTCTTTTTTCTTTGGCCAACGATTAAACCGTTGGAACCACATTACTGGTATCAGAGCGGTCTTGATCAACTCCTATAGACACTCAAGAATGGAACGAGTCGTTGGATCGAATCAAGTCAATGCTTGTTGAGATGATTGATCTTCTCAAGAACCGACCTCAGTTATCACCACCCGCTCCGCCACCGCGACAACCCTTCTTAACCACCGCCTATTTCGCACCCACAACTGTCTCAAATCCGAACCCAAAGGTTGTTGTCAACACTTCTGGTTTGAACAAGAAAGCTTCACGTGGGGAACAAAATGTTCTTCTCTTCCATATTGCTAGCCATGAGGATTCCAAGAACATAATGGTCAATCATATTGTTCAAGAATTCCAAAAGGTGACCACCGTAGATGCCATTGCGATAAAAGCAACTGGGACAACGATGAATGGGGTAGCCGGAAACCCCGAATGGCGGCCGTCGTGGCGTTCCGTTATTACCGGTTCAAATGCTACGGGAAGAATCGAGTGGCGACCTCCATGATACGTCACCAAGTGTTTTCTGGTTTCACCTCGAGGACAAGGTGAACTCGAGCAGGATAGATTGTTACGTACCCTTTATGTTTCTCTTTAATTAATTAGGAGTTAATTGTATTTATGGGTTAGTAATATGTTGAGTCAAATAGTTAGTGAAGTCATGGGGAGGAGTTTCCATATTAGTAGGGGTAGTTATTTCTTAATTTATTCTTTGTAAGGCTATTTAAGAGTCACTAATATTATTATTATGATATGAATGGAATATGAATTAATCTAAATTCTCTCTAAAATTCTTCTTGGCTTCTTTCTTTTTTGCTTTGGCCAACGATTAAACCGTTGGAACCACATCAGAAATCAAAATTATAAGATGTGTTAAAGGTTCGAAATTTAAAATATATTCAAATAAAGTGAATAATTTGAATTTTGGGTTATCGTACGCTATATAGAAGACTAGTTTAGATCCCGTGTATACACACGGGATGAAAAATATCAATAAATAAAATTTTTAAATGTTTATGTGTTACATGTGTAAAAATGTATCATATACTAAGGATAGAAAACAAAATTCAAAATATGTAAAAACTAATATATAATTGGGTTTTGAAAATACATTAAATACTATTTAATGTAATTTGATTTTCATTTATTATTTGATTGAAAATTGAAAATAAAAGTTACGTAATTAGATTTCAAAGTTTTATAACGGATAATTTAAAATAAATATGTTTTAATAGTATAATTAATATTTTCTTTAAATATATATTATTGTTAAAAGATGGAGGTGCATTTAATAAGAGAGAGAGACGGGAAAAAATGATGAGAATGAATGTGGAGACGACACATGACATGAAAAAACCTTTATTTATTATATAGTATAGATATAGATAGGTTAGAAACCCTATATATTATACAAGGTGAATAAATGCAGTGTTATATATACTCAGTAATGAAGATCTAATATTACATAGTTTTTTAATACAAATTTTAGAAACGTTATATAGTTATTTTTTAAAAAAAATTTATAAAAATAATGAAAGAAATGTTCAAATTATAAAAATATTTTATGAACAATGCTATTTTTTTTAATTAAAAATATCTTATAAAAATAGTTATAGAAATCATTATTATTAAATAGGAGAGAGAGGTGGGAAACAAAAATTATAATTTTTTTATAGAAACTTGTATAAATGATAACTCCACTTTCAACCATATAAATAACTCCACTTTCAAATATGTTGCATTAGTTTTAGGGTGCATCAAATTCAATTCAAACTAGAAGGGCTAGTGTGCAATTTCAACTAAAAAAGCAATAAAATGAAAATCATAACAAATCTTCAAAAGAAATCCCACCAAGGTTATCACTAATAGATTTGGTCCGTAACATATCTTATAGTTTGATTTAGTTTTTTTTTTCATGAATTCAGTCGATTAGTTGAGAAAGTAGTGGCATGAATGTGGACGAGAAGGTGAATCGGGCTCTCGACCGTCCTGACTGCTGCCACCCTTGCCGCTGCAATTGTGGTCACTGTTTTCACCTGATCTTTTGGCTTCTTGAAAAACAACATTCAAAGATGAATTTAAACCGTTGTGGCATTTTCATGTCATAAACAGTTTCTAGCCTTTGGGGATAGTTAGAGTGATACTCATGACCACCTTCATTAAATCACCATTCCGGTAAAACTTCACCAAGAACCCAAACCCACGTCGGTGTATTGAGCCAATTGATCAAACAACTAGTGTGCGTGTATTTGATATGTTGGAAAGCAACAAATAACCGAATGGGTATAGTTTCAAATTCTAGGCATACATCAATGGTGATGTTTATGTGATTAAACCATGAAAGTTTTGAACCCTATGCATCCATTTTAGCCGACTTTGTGACTCCTATCCATTGTGGTCGTGTGATTAAACCACAATGTCTTTTTTATTTAGTCTACAGACTTCTAAGTCTTTGAAAACCTGAGGTTACGGGTGTACGGTTTTGATCCTAAGACACACGCTATAACTTATAGCCTATAAGTTAAGTTACTGTTTTCTATATTATAATCGTATGAATAATATATCGATTTATGATTTGTATTCATGTATGCTTAGGATGGTATTATGTTTTAAGTCTAATAGTCATTTTGTTAGGGATATGTTATTCGTACACCTCATCTGATACTGTGACCTCTTACATACAAGTCATATGTAAGCATATGAGTCATATACGACTCATAAGCAAGACAAGTTTTGCATCAATCATTCATGTCTCTTTATACGACTCATATGTACACATACGAGTCATGTGCATGGTGTACCCTATACGACTTCATATGTGCCTCATATGACTCATATACACACATACGAGTCATATATGCCCCATATGACTCATATACACACATACAAGTCATACAAGCCCAATATGACTCATATACACACATACGAGTCGTATGTGTGGTGTCCGAAGAAACAAATATTACAAAAATGCTAAATCACAACGTTAGGAGAGAATGTACGAGTCACGTATAGAAGCATTTAATTGTGCAGTAGAATATCTGAAAACTCAAGTATTCTACCCTTTTGAATTGTAAATTTTATAGTTAATTTGTAATTTTATAGTTAAGTTGTATTTTTTTATAGTGAATTTGTATTTGTTATTCTTAGATTGTTATTTTTATACTTACTTTGTAATTTTATTGTTAATTTGTAAAAGACAATTATGTATACATGAGTCATATGGCCATATATGGTCGTATAGTTATATGACTCATTTGAAGTTGATATGGGTTCCAACAACGCCTGATTTCAATAAAATTCTATTTTGTTATTCTTAGAATGTATGACTTTCCTTTCTATTTATTTTGTGTACTTTAGTACTTTGGTTCCTGTTGCCTTTTATTATAATAAACTTTCCTTTAAATTCTATTTTGACTTTTGGTCAAACAGTTTCACAAAAACACATTTTTTTTTGTGTTTTCTTCCTGTCGTTCTTGGTTCCAACCACGCCTGATTTCACTTCTACCGCCACTTTTGTAAAAACCATTAATTTGATATGATCTTCTAGTCATATTTATCACGTCTCATTTGAAGATATTCAATATTGTTTCCAGTCACAGTTTCAATTTGAAAATCACGTATTCGAATATATTTGAAAACTTAGTATTAGACTTGTAAACAAATCGAACAGAAAAATATTCTAAATAGAGATTGAGGTTGGTGGTCCAGTAATGGTAGAGTAAAATCCTCTTAAAACATTAAGGTTTGAGGCAGGAGAGGAACTTAATAGAGGCCAGCCCCCCTGTTTTTTTTATTCAAAATAATTGATTTCGGCTCACTAGATTTATTTAATATTATTTATATTGTTTGCCCCCTTCTAATCCAGATCAAAAGCACAAATATGTTCCACAAATCCACAACAAAATGGTTTTTTCCCCACTTTTTTCTTATAAGTATTGATTTCGGGCCAATAGGTTTTTTTCATATTAATTATAATGTTTGGGTCATTCTTAATTCAGACCAAAAACCTAAATCTGTTTCACAAATCCACTTAAAAATTTGGCTTTTTTATGTGTACTATTTTCAACTCCCAAATTTAATTGTTCAAGTTCCGCCACTAGTTTGAGGAGGTTATGGGTTCAACTCCCAATGACCGCTCAAATTTTCGAGTTATTTTCCGGTGAACACGAAACCCAGCAAAACCTCTCTATTTCCCCTAGTAGATTGTACCACTACGTTTCTCCGGTGTCCCTTGTTCTCCCTTCAGCTGCATGCCACTATGAAACCCACCAAAAGGTGAAAACGATTTTACGGCATAAATGACAGAAGGGTGAGACCTTCTTATTGTTTGATCAAAGTTTTTAGTGGTGTAGGTTGCAATAAATTTTGGTTCTTATTTTATGTTTCAAAATTTTGTTCAAAACAAGAATAAGAAGTTTAGTTTTGGTTGAAACTTGAAATGATGTTGTGAATTGGTATATTCTACATTTTCAATTATTTTTTATCAAAAAGAAGTTTTTGCCAGGTTTGGTCCGGTCCCAAACATTCTGGATAGGCAAGTTCCGGTTATTAATAATATCCTAACATCTCATCAACTAATAAGCAGCTTGAGAGCCGTCTTAGTATTTTTAAAGGTTGGTGCGAAGTCCAGATGCCAAGAAGGGTTCGTTTGAGGGCTTCGTACGGATGACATCATCCGCTTGCTAGCAGATGGCTTCCTTGGTCCGGATTTGAGTCACTCTTGATGGCCAGGTTTGGTCCGGATGGCCAAGTCCAAGTCCGAATGACCAATTGTGGTTCGTACTTCCTGTTTACACAAAAAACTGAAAGTAAGTCAAACAGTTGTTGCGATCTTGGGAATTAAAAAGAATAAATTGCACTAAAGACGTTTAAAGCTATTTATTTTCGTTTTAATTCCTGATTAGGCTATTTTGATTTTTTTAGGTGATATTATTGTTATAAGAACTAATTCAAAATTACAAGATTTAATTTGCTAAAGACTCGTAAGTTCAAATATTATAAGGTAAAGTGATTAATTTGTGTTATCCTAAATTGTATAGAAGATGATAAGATAATAACAAGAAAATAATATATAATCTAATCTTTTGGTAAATATTACACCCTAACACTAATGCAACATATTTGAAGAGGAGGAATATTGTATATATGGTTAACTTACCATCACTAGTTTTAGGGTGCATTAAACTTCAATTCAAACTAGAAGGGCTAATGTGCAACTTCAATTAAAAAAGCAAATTACATGAAAATCATACCAAATCTAAAATCTTTAAAACAAATCCCACCATACCTGCAGGTTATCCCTAATATATTGCTACTGTCACATCTTTTTAATTATCTTGTTATCATGTTAGTTTTGAAATTGAATTTATCCAAAACTGTATTTACCTCAACATTCGGTTATATAATATTTTGTTGTTGTTATCTTTTCTACTTTAATAACCCAAAACATATCTAATAGTTTTGATTCAGAATTTGTTTTTCATGAATCCAGTCCATTAGCCGAGAAAGCAGTGGCATGAATGTGGTTGAGAAGGTGAATAGGGTTCTCGACCGCTTTGATTGCTGCCTTGTTAGCCGCTGCAATTGTGATCACTGTTCTCGGCTAATCGTCTGGCTTCCTGAAAAACAACATTCAAAGATGAATTTAAAGTCGTTGTGGCATTTTCATGTTACAAATATTTTCTAGCCTTTGTGTATAGTTGAAGTGATTATTATGATCACCTTCATTATATCACCGATGTAGCAAACCTTCACCAAGAACCCAAACCCACGTCGATTTATTGAGCCAATTTACCAAACAACTAGTGTGTGTGTGTGTATTTAATATGTAGGAAATCAACAAATAACCGAATGGGTATAGTTTTTTTTGCCTCTAGGCAAGGCATACATCAATGGTGATGTTTACGAGCATAGGTTTCATATCAAAATTTGCCAAACAATCAAATGACTGATTTTTTTTATCATCACTACTTCAAAGAGCATATTCAAATAATATTTCTCAAATCCCGATTCTCTAAATAAACCATGAAAGTTATGAATCCTATAATTTAGCCGACTTTGTTAATCCTATTCATTGTGTTCTTATGATTAAACCATAGTGTTTTTTTTTCTTTAGTCAGCTAACTTCTAAGGCTTTGGAAGTCCGAGGTTACAGAAATCCCTTAGAGTATGAGCTCTATTTTGGAGTGTTCAATCGAAATCGAATCGAATTATTCGAATTTGGAATTTTTAAATCTGAATTCGAATTTGATTAAGAAATTTGAATAAGCTTATTTGAATTCGAATCCATTCGAATAAACTTGAATCCGAAAAATAAAAATTACAAATTTCAAATATTAGAATCGAATTCGGGTTCCAGATATTAAATTCGAAATCGATTCGAATTCGAAATCCTTATTCGAATTGAATTTGTATTCAAATCGAATAAACAAAAACATATATTAGAAATCACATTTTTTATTAGAATTCCGTTTGAATTGAATTTTTAATTATTCGAGTTCGATTTAAATAATAAACACCCATAGCTCTGTTAAGAGGCGTTTGGTTTTTATCCTAAGAAGACACACGCTATAAATTATAGCCTATAAGTAATGTAACAGTTTTCTATTACGACCGTATGAATGATTGATTAGTTTATGATTTGTATTCATGCATGCTTTCGGTGGTATTATGTTTTATATCTAATAGTCATTCCATTATTGATAAATTTAATGGCTAAGATCCTTCTTAGGCTAGTTAGGCAAAATCCATTTCTTAGGGGATCCTCTCTTATATATAGGGATAGCAATGGGTCAGGTTTGGGACGAGTTTAGGTAATCCCAACCCCATACTTGATTATAAAAGTTTGTCCCATACCCGGCCCAAAACCCGTCAGGGTTCTATCGGGTATTTACCCGTCAGGTATCGGGTATGCATGTGGATTTCGGGTAAACCCTTTACTTTGTAAAAAATACCCGTTGGGTATACTCAACCCAAAACCCGTCAGGTATTTACCAGGTATATATAAAAAATGTAATTAAAATAAAAAAGAAAGAAAGAAAATCATGTCGGGGATATACATATAAAATAAATACCTTATATATACTTAAAATAAATACGGTATAGATACTTCAAATCAATAAAAAAAAGTATGTCGGGTTTATAATCGGGTAAACGGGCATATATGTTATCGGGTAATCAGGGCGGGTAAACGGGTATATCACCATATCCCAAACCCGCGAAAATTTTCAAAAGTAATCCCATACCCGATTACCCAACCCCATACATGTCCCGAATGTTTCATGTTTTGGTTTCACTGCCATGCCTACTCATATATGTGATTTATATGATCATCAACCCCTAAAGTTTATAAACAGTGGGTTACGCATGCCTAAAATAGTCACATTTATAACAATATTTACATTTACGAGGAAATGACAACAAAGAAAAGGTAACATGATTCTCAGGACCTTAAAAAACCGAACGGCTCATTGTGGTTAGAAACAGAATGCATTCCCATTTGCTCATTGTGGTTCCAAGCAGGTCAACAACACTCCTGCCACCTTTGACCAAAAATCACTAAAAAACTAACAAACGGTTCATACAATGACCAGAGTTGGATCATCATAGTAATGCACACGGCTCTGGACCGCCTTAACGGCCGCCACCCTTGCTGCATTTGCCGCCCTGTTAGCAGCGGCCATTGCCCTACTCAGCTTCTCATCCACATTCATTGAAGCCAATGCTTTGTCGGCTAATCGTCTGGCTTCCTAAAAACCAACAATAAAAGATGATTTTAAAACCTGTTATTGTCATATAAAAGAGGGGTGTTTGGCATTGCATTTTTAAGGTGATTATCTGATTATGGTGTTTTCATGTCACAGATACTTCTAGCTTTTGGGTATAATGTGGATTGATGATAAGAACAACAACGCCAAGCACGCCCATTCAATTTAGGAAGGATGATAAGATATATATGAAATTACCTTAACCGCTTTAAGAACTTTGGCATGAGAAATCGACATAGGATAATGTGGATTGATGCTAAGAGCACCATCTTCCCAGTGACCCGATTGAGTGTCGCCATTTCTAAATGTATACAAACCGAACCCTTGTCTTTTTCCTTCATGCCAACTACCCTCGTACCTTTGTCCATTTGTGAAGTTGTATACACCAAAACCATGCATTTTATCGGCAAAATATTCGCCAGCATACATGTCACCATTTCTGCATCACCATGTCACACATAAGCTCCAATCTCATAATATTTTCATTTCATAGAGAAATAAATAAAATTACAAAAGGTTTAGATTATAAAACTTGAAACACAATCAAACTCATGTACCTAGATGCTAAAATTAAACACTTTACAAATCTTGGTGAAGAATACTTGAACCATCATAGTTGGTATCTTGATTCAGAATGTTCTTTTTGTGTAATAATAACATTGTTTGTGGACAAATTATGAGAAAGAAATTGCCGAAAAAAAAATTGTTCTTGACGCTTTTGCACATATATGTATGCTGTTACATATTATTATATCACAACTGTGTGAAAAGAATCACTTCTTTTAGGAATCTAATATTTTCACAAGATCAACCAACAATTCCTTGTAACTTTTCATAAGGTGAACTAACATTTCTTTATATCTTTTCATTAAGATCAACTAACACTTCTTTATATCTTTTCATTAAGATCAACTAACACTTCTTTATATCTTTTCATTAAGATCAACTAACACTTCTTTATATCTTTTCATAAGAACTATGAAATGGAATTTTTAAAAGGCTTAAGAAAATAGAATCACTAAAGTTTGTAACATCAAGCGAACTGGAACAAAGTGCAAAAACATAGATGCAAAGACCAACACAATACTTTGACACCGTTGTTCAAATTGCTTATCTATAGAAAATTTAAGCACTTCGGTCGCATTTTAGCAGGAACCATGGCTTGTTACTTTGTTTGTAATGAAATGTGCAAAAAAGATAAACCTCACAATCTTGTCTAGACCGAAAAAATTAGGTGGTGTGCCTAAGCCCAAATCCACTCATACCATTTACATGATGCTTCACAATACAAGAATGATAAATAACCGAAACCATATATTTACAATCGCGAATTAAAACTGCTTATTTGCTTATTGTGTTTTAATACAACAGGTAAGCCGGATTATCTGCTTAATTGAAGGCTTAATATGATTCTGCATTGTGTTTTGTTACACCTAACCATCTGAGTGTGCTTATCTGAAAAAACCATAAGCAGTTTTAACAAGCAATCCCAATGAACATTGAACTTGAAGTTACTATGAACACACATCAAATAAGACTAAAATTTACCTGAAATGGTAATGGCCAAGCCCATGTTTCAGACCACCTTTGAACTCCCTAAAATACCTGCTGCCATCTTCACAAGTATGAACCCCATACCCAGGACACTGACCCTTCATCCATCCTCCTGCATACATATCCCCAACATAAGATCTATAAACACCAAATCCATGCCTCAATCCTTGCCTATACTGACCCCTATACCTGCTTCCTTTAGCCCAGGTTTCCACCCCATAACCATCATACTTTTGATCAACCCAATCACCTTCATACCTCCCATTCATGTTATGATAGTAGACCCCACTCCCAGAACACTTTCCTTAATAAAATTCTCCCTCATAGACATCACCATTATTATAAA
The DNA here is from genome assembly GCA_023525975.1 of Smallanthus sonchifolius. Taxonomy (NCBI): domain Eukaryota; kingdom Viridiplantae; phylum Streptophyta; class Magnoliopsida; order Asterales; family Asteraceae; genus Smallanthus; species Smallanthus sonchifolius. The sequence goes on from CM042042.1 coordinate 4,543,615, forward strand.
CCTTCACCAAGAACCCAGAAACTGTGCTTTCCTCATGCCGTTTCATTGAGCAAATTGACCAAACAACTGGTGTGCATGTTTTAGATGTATTGAAAAACCTCAAAAAATTAAAATAATCTCTTTGTCACCAACCAAAAGGGTGTTTTCAATGAGTGAAACGATACAGGAACTCGAAAACAGAGAATATCAACATACTTTTGATTTATTGGCATTTTGGTCGAACCAGACAATGATCTTGAACACAGTTCTTGGCCTTTCTCCGAAATCTTTGATAGATATGTTAATGGATTCAAGTGTAACAAAATGTAAACAACAAAGAATCCAGATAGCGCATGGAAACATGATCTGTTATTAAAATGTCTGTGATCGTAAATTTGCACATTAATTATTCATTAAAATGTTTAACATAGCAGAAAACAGTGTTACCAACAATACCTGGTTTGATGGTTGAGATGGACACTTTTGTGGGTCTTGGACAGCTGCTTAGAAGACAACACTTTTTAGACATTGAATTCAATAAACATTTAGTTGAGCCTAAAACAGTTTGCATTTACAACCATATTTACATATGTAATGTGATATAGGGGGATATATTTGTCATTGCATTTTTAAGGTGATTATGACGTTTTCATGTCACAGATAGTTTCTAGGTTTTGCTATAGTTGGACTGATATCGCACTCACCATCATAAATATCACCATGTTGTAAACCTTCAACACCCCAGGTCGGTTTGTTGAGCCAATTAACCAAACAATTGGTGTGCGTGTATTTGATTTGAAACAAATAACCAGAAGTCTGTAGTTTCTAGTAGGGGTGTTCAAAGTCGGATATCCGAAAATTCGGATATCCGAAATTTTCGGATAGTGGATTTCACTATCCGAATCCGAATCCGAAATTTCGGATATCCGAATTTCGGATATCCGAAAATTCGGATACGGATTCGGATAGTGAAACGGATATCCGAAAATATAAAAAAAATAAAAAAATATATAAAAATAATATTTTTAAATTACAAAAACAATTAAAAACCTTAAAAAACATTAGAAATTATACATATAAAAATATATAAATATAATATATCGGGTTTTGATTCAAATTTTCTTATTTTTAAATAATAAAAACAATTAAAAAAAATATATAAATATAATATTTCGGATATTCGGATATCCGAACTATCCGAAATATCCGAAAATCACTATCCGAATTCGAATCCGAAAATTCGGATATCCGAATTTCGGATATCCGAAATTTCGGATAATTCGGATTCGGATTTTCGGATAATTCGGGTTCGGTTTCGGATTCGGATTTTTTTGAACACCCCTAGTTTCTAGGTATACAACAATGGTGATGTCTATGAGAGTGAGTTTCATATCAAATTAATTATCACTACTTCAAAGAGGAGATGTAGATTATATGTAGGCTTCCTAATTCTACCTCATTCATTTAGGTGATATAATGATTATTTTGTTTTGAAATGAGGTGATATAATGATTATAAGAAGTAAATCAAAATTATAAGAGATGCTAAAGGTTCGAAATTTAAAACATATTCGAATAAAGGGGTTAATTTGAAATATAGAAGATTAGATAATAAGAAGCAAATATTATATAATCGAATCCATGAGTTAAACATATTTTTGCATAACCTACACGGAACGTATGGTGGGATTTGTTTTGAAGATTTGTATGATTTTCATATTAGACCCTTGCTTTCAAACATGTTGCATTAGTTTTAAGGTGCATTTTAATATTAAATTCAAACTAAAAGGGCTAGTGTGCAACTTTAATTAAAAAAAGCAAATTACATGAAATCATACCAATCTAAAATATTTAAAACAAATCCACCATGTAAATTATATCTCCACTTTCAAATATGTTGCATTAGTTTTAGGGTGCATTAAAATTTGCCAAACTATCAAACGACTGATTTTTTATTATCATTATTTCAAAGAGCATATTCAAATAGTATTTCCTAAATCCCGATTATGTGATTAAACCATGAAAGTTATGAACCCTATCCATCCATTTTAGCTGACTCTGTGACTCCTATCCATTGTGGTCGTGTGTAAACCATAGTGTCTTTTTTATTTAGTCTACTGACTTCTAAGTATTCGAATACCTAAGGTTACGGGCGTACAGTTTTGATCCTAAGATACACGCTATAACTTATAGCCTGTAAATTAAGTTACTGTTTTCTATATTACAATCGTGTGAATAATATATTGATTTATTATTTGTATTCATGTATGCTTAGGGTGGTATGTTTTACATCTAATAGTCATTTTGTTAGGGATATGTTATTCGTACACCTAATCCGATACTTTGACCCCTTACATACGAGCCATATGTAAGCATACAGGTCATACACGACTCATATGCAAGACAAGTTCGGCATTAGTCTAATCAGTCGTTCATGTCTCTTTATACGACTCATATGTACACATACGAGTCATGTGTGTGGCGTACCCTATAAGACTCATAAACACACATACGAGTCATATGTGCCCCATATGACTTATATACACACATACGAGTCGTATGTGTGGTGTCCAAAGAATCAAATATTACAAAAATGCTAAATCACAACGTTAAGAGAGAATGTACGAGTCACGTATAGAAGCGTTTACCGGTGCAGTAGAAAATACGAAAACTCAAGTATTCTACGCTTTTGGATTATAAATTTTATAGTTAATTTTTAATTTTATAGTTTAATTGTAATTTTTATAGTTAATTTGTATTTTTTTTATAGTAAAATTGTATTTTTTAATACTTAAATTGTTATTTTTATAGTTAAATTGTTAATTTATACTTACTTTGTAATTTTATTGTTAATTTGTAAAAAAGAATTATGTTTACACGATTCATATGATCATATATGGGCCGTATAGTTGGGTATATTACCCATTTATGACTAATTTGAAGTTGATATGGGTCATATTGTCTCATACGACTAGTATATGGACTGTTCATAACAAAAATTGGCCGGATTCAACCCATTTTACTTAAAAAATCCAGATATGGTTCATAAATGAAGACAACCATCGCCCGAAACTCGCCAAACACTCACCAAAAAGATGGTTAAAAACCGGTCAGAGTGACAGGGAGATGAAAGAAGGGTCAGACCTGCTTATTTGTTGCAATACATTTTGGTTCTTATTTTATGTTTCAATTTTTTGTTCAAAACAAGAACAAGAAGTTTAGTTTAGGTTGAAATGATGTCGTTAATTGGTATATTCTACAATTTTAATTATTTTTTTGCCAAAATGAAGTTGTTGGAATTATAACCGAAAAACTGAGTGGTTCAAAATTTGGACACCGTATCACCTAAAGGTGAAGATGTATAATTGTGTGCTCAATTTTGGGGGAAATGGTGGTGGCCCATGAAACCCACATCAAACAATATTAATCGAAGTTACCATAATATGTGTGAAGTTCGTCAAAAAAAATTGTACCAAATTCCATGGTAATTTCACATCACCTTAGTATTTTTGAATGTTGGTGCGAAGTCTGGATGCCCAAAAGGATTGTCTTTGTGGCCTGGTACGGATGACATCAGCGGCTTGATCCGGACTTGACTCACTCTAGATAGCATTTTCATGTCACAAATAGTTTCTATGGTTTGGGTATGGTTAGACTGATATCGCATTCACCATCATATATATCACCATGCTGTAAACCTTCATCAACCCAGCCCCAGGTTAGTTCGTTGAGCCAATTAACCAAACAATTAGTGTGCCTGGATTTGATTTGCAACAAATAACCAGAAGGTTGTAGCTTCTAGATATACAGCAATGGAGATGTCTACGAGGGTGAGTTTCATATCAAATTAATTATCACTACTTTAAGGAGGAGTGTAAATTATATATAAACTTCCTAATTCTACCTCATTTATTTAGGTGATATGATGATTATAAGAACTAAATCAAAATTATAGGATTTAATTTCCTAAAGACTCGTAAGTTCAAATTTTATAAGATAATAAAGTGATTAATTTGTGTTATCCAAAATTGTATAGAAGATAAGATAATAACAAGAAAATATTATATAATCAAATCTTGAGGTAAATATTATATACGCACGGTGGGATTTTTTTTCAAGATATAGTATGATTTTCTTATTAGTCCTTTGCTTTTAAATTGAAATTACACACTAGCCCTTCTAATTTGAATTGAATTTTCATGCACTCTAACACTAATGCAACATATTTGAAGAGGAGGAATATTGTATATATGGTAACTTACCATCATTAGTTTTAGGGTGCATTAAAATTCAATTAAAATTCACTAAAAAAACTAGCAAACGATTCATACAATGACCAGAGTTGGATCATCATAGTAATGCACACGGCTCTGGACCGCCTTAACGGCCGCCACCCTTGCTGTATTTGCCGCCCTGTTAGCAGCTGCCATTGCCCTACTCAGCTTCTCATCCACATTCACTGAAACCAATGCTTTGTCACCTAATCGTCTGGCTTCCTGGAAACCAACAATCAAAGATGATTTTACACCGGTTATTGTCATATAAAAGAGGGGTGTTTGCAATGTTGGAAATCAGCCACAAGAACACATACACATAATATTTTGTTGTTGCTAGTGTCACATCTTTTTAATTATCTTTTTATCAAGTTAGTTTGAAATTGATTTTATCCAAAACTGTATTTACCTCAAGATTCGGTTATATAATATTTTGTTGTTGTTACCATATTGATTTTCCTCAAGATTCGGTTATATAATATTTGACCTTACGAGTCTTTAGCAAATCTTATAATTTTGAATTTTGATTTAGTTCTAATAATCATCATATCACCTAAATAAATGAGGTACAATTAGGATTATTTATGAAGCTACAAATAATCTACTTCTGCTCTTTGAAGTGGTGATAATAAAGAAAGTGAGTCATACGATTGTTTGACAATTTAATTTGATATGAAAATCACCCTCATAGACATCTCTATTGTTGTATACCTACAAACTACAGGCTTCCCGCTATTTGTTGCAAATCAAATACACGCACACCAATTGTCTGATTAAATTGCTCAATGAACCGACTTAAGGATGGGTTAGTGAAGGTTTACAGCATGATGATATCTATGAAGGTGAGTACGATATCAGTCTAACTATATCCAAACCTTATAAACTACTTGTGACATGAAAACGTCATAATTATAGGAACCGTTTATCAAAATATGTCCTATATAATAAACAAGTAAAAATTGGGACACTTGTCACTCTATGATTCCTCCTCAGGCTAAACCATTTATTTATTTAGACATTACACGCAGATCTTTTATGACCTGTTTTCCTTTAGGAAGAAACCCTAATTTTTCAATTTCATTCGCACTCCTCAACCCTTTCCTCTCCCATTCCTTCTCAGGCTAAACCATTTATTTATTTAGACATTACACTCTATGATTTAATCTAACCCTAAAACATAAGAAAACAATCGCCGTTCATTCTGTGAAATTCTTTGTTATTCAAGATGCGCAGATGAACATACAGTGAAGAACAATCGGAACGTAGATTGGCATTGCAGATGAAGAGATTGGGAATCGTTTGTGTTCTTTTCTTGAGCCGTAAACTATCATCATTATCTACATTCTTACGTGCGATCGGAGCCCTAAAACAGGTTTGTGTAATCGCTACCATATCTATTCCGTTCTTTACAATATGTTACGAAGATAAATATATCTGATTATAGGTGTTAAATGGAGCTATGTATTGAACTATGGCAGGTATAAAGCATGCACGTAGGTGGTTTATTTATTAGGTATAACAAACACAATTAATCTTCAATGCTATGTTATTGTCATACTGTTGCCTAGTAACCAATTTAGTGAACCATTAGCTAACTTTTCACACTTACCAGTTCGACTAATTACCATAAAATAGAACCTTTTTATACCCATTCCTGTTTCATTAATGCATCTATTCTCTTTATGTTCTTCATACTTCTAATCAATTCTAATTTAATTCAGGGAAAAATATGAAAATGGACATTTGACTAAGAAAATATTCAAAAATGGACATCCTTATTTAGCATACTGTTTCATGGACATTAGTCATGACAGCCGATTAAAGACGGCTAAGCTAGCCGGCTAAAATTTGTATGTCAAAATTCCATTTGTCAGGGTACGAACCAATAATATGGCGACACGAGGCAGGCTTAGCCGTCTAATGTATTTAGCCGTCTAAATAAACAGTTATAGCCGTCTATTAGACGGCTTAGCCCCGAAAACATTTTTTGAAAATTTTCGGAGGCTTAGCCGTCTAATAGACGGCTATAACTGTTTATTTAGATGGATAAATGCATTAGACGGCTAAAACTGTTTATTTAGAATGCTAAAACTGTTTATTTAGACGGCTATAAATGTTTATTTAGACGGCTATAACTGTTTATTTAGACGGCTAAATGCATTAAACGGCTAAAACTATTTATTTAGATGGCTAAGCCTGCCACGTGTCACATGCTTATTGGCTCGTACTCTGACAAATGGCATGTTGGCACGGAAATTTTTGCCGGCTAGCTTAGCCGTCTTTAGCCTTTTCGCAAGAAAAATGTCCATGAAATAATAGGCTAAATAAGAATGTCCATTTTTTAGTATTTCTTGGTTAAATGTCCATTTTCGTATTTTTCCCTTTATTTAACACCAAGTCAAAATAATCTTCATAAGCTATTTTTTTTACTTTAAGTATATTTGGTTTATTTGTACATTTGCATGTTTGATTTGGAACTTATGCTTATGCATGCAAAAATGGTTGAATTGTTACTATTTGCTTTAGATAAAAACAAAACTAACTAATTTTGTTTTTGTTAATGCAGATCTGTTGACCAAAGATTACAACTATGACTACATGTTTGTTTTATATGTTGCTGGATTGGGGTTAGTAATCCAGATTTCACAAGTCACAATGCTTCCAATGGCTTAGGTTTTAATATATATTGTAAGTTATTTGATTGATCTTTCACCAATTTACAAAGAAATAAGATCAACTGGGTGCATTCATGATTTGAATAGAGTATGGGAGCAAGTCATTTTTTGTATGAGATTAAAATTACTGCAAGAAAAAAAAAATAGTCTTTAAGCGTTTCAACCTATTAAAATCGATCCCATTTTAGGGTTTTTTTATTTAAATTTGACACATTTTATATAAAGCACATATCATATCGACTCATATATAAGTGAAGGGGTTGAACTTGCTACCTCGGTGTTTATATATTAAAGATCCATTTTTATTTTCATTTTTTACTTATTTTTTTATGAGATTTGTTTTCTTGATTTAACATTTTGTTAATACAGGTATGGGTCAACAAAATATGGTCTTAGGCAGCTTCAATCTTCATTATTAAATGAACGAACATAAATGAACTTCCCGTCGAACGGTTCACGAACAGTTCGCTAAACGTTCGGTTCGTTTATAACCCTAGTTAAAAGCATGCATTTTAATCATCCTATTTTGATATAATATTTTGATATAATAGATAATGTTAAACTTAGTACACTGTACAAAATATATATCAATTTCATACAACGTTTTTTTGTTAGCCACGTTAATGTCACCGCTTCAACCGTTTAATGTCCGTCTTACGTTGCGGAGCACGTGGCACCATTTTTAGTTAGATCTTAATTATCATTTATGAAGAGGGCAATATAAAATAAATATTAATATTAGTACGATTAGGGTTCCTAAATGAACAAAGTTATAAATAATAATAATGTAATAAATATTAATATTAGTACCATTTTACTAAAAAAAATCCAGATATAGTTCATAAATGAAGACCACCATCGCCCGAAACTCACCAAACACTCACTAAAAAGATGGTTGAAAACCGGTCAGAGTGACAAGGAGATGAAAGAAGCGTCAAACTTGCTTATTGGTTGCAATAAATTTTGGTTCTTATTTTATTTTATGTTTCAATTTTTTGTTCAAAACAAGAACAAGAACAAGAAGTTTAGTTTAGGTTGAAATGATGTTGTCAATTGGTATATTCTACATTTTTAATTAGTTTTTTTTTTGCCAAAAAGAAGTTGTTGCTAGTGACGGACCCGGAAAATTTTTTCATGATGGTCGGAAATTTTTGGGGTCGGTTGAGCAGTGATATATAACGTACATTTAACACTATTTTTTTTCATTGAATGGCAATCGGGGGACTATTTAAAAAATCTATGGGGGGCGATGGAGATTTTAATGCGTATTTTACACTATTTTTTTCAAAGAGGGCGGCTACCTATTTGTTACAGGTCGTTGGAATTATAACCGAAAACTGAGTGGTTCAAAATTTGGACACCGTATCACCGTGGAGATGTATAATGGTGTGCTCAATTTTGGGGGAAACGGTGGTGGCCCATGAAACCCACACCAAACAACATTAATCGAAGTTACCATTATGTGTGATGTTCATTCAAAAAAAATTGGACCAAATTCCATGGCATTTTTGAAGGTTGATGTGAAGTCTTGATACCCATAAGGGTTGTCTTTGTGGCCTGGTACAGATGACATCATCGGCTTGGTCCGGACTTGAGTCACTCTAGATGGTGTTTTCATGTCACAAATAGTTTCTATGGTTTGGGTATAGTTAGACTGATATCGTACTCACCATCATAGATATCACCATGCTGTAAACCTTCATCAACTCAGCCCAAGGTCGGTTCGTTGAGCCAATTAACCAAACAATTAGTGTGCCTGGATTTGATTTGCAACAAATAACCGGAAGGCTGTAGCTTCTAGATATACAGTAATGGAGATGTCTACGAGGGTGAGTTTCATATCAAATTAATTATCACTGCTTTAAGGAGGAGTGATAATATTATAAGGTAAAGTGATTAATTTGTGTTATCCTAAATTGTATAGAAGATGATAATATTTTGTTGTTGTTATCTTTTCTACTTTAATAACCCAAAACGCATTAATCACATTATTTTATTAATAAACACCCATAGCTCTGTTAAGAGGCTATCAAGTTAGTTTGAAATTGATTTTATCCAAAACTGTATTTACCGCAAGATTCCGTTATATAATATTTTGTTGTTGCTTGTGTCACATCTTTTTACTTATCTTGTTATCATGTTAGTTTTGAAATTGATTTTATCCAAAAGTGTATTTACCTCAAGATTCGTTTATATAATATTTTGTTGTTGTTATCATGTTGATTTTCCTCAAGTTTCGGTTATATAATATTTGAACTTACGAGTCTTTAGCAAATCTTATAATTTTGAATTTTAATTTAATTCTTCTAATCATCATATCACCTAAATAAATGAGGTAGAATTAGGATTATTTATGAAGCTATAAAATCTACTTCTGCTCTTTGAAGTGGTGGTAATAAAGAAAGTGAGTCATTCGATTGTTTGACATTTTAATTTGATATGAAACTCACCCTCATAGACATCTCCATTGCTGTATACCTACAAACTACAGTCTTCCCGTTATTTGTTGCAAATCAAATAACACACACCAATTGTTTGGTTAAATGGCTAAACGAACCGACTTAGAGCTGGGTTGGTGAAGGTTTGCAGCATTGTTATATCTATGATTGTGAGTACGATATCAGTTTAACCATACCCAAACCTTATAAACTAATTGTGACATGAAAACGTCATAATTGTAGGAACCGTTTATCAAAATAAATAATAAAAAGATTTTATAAACAATTACAATACATAAAAAGAATAAGCAATAATTTACAAGTACTTTTACAACTGAATTTTTTTAAAACAAGAATGTAAGATCAGAATTTCTTGGTTGATGATTTGTATTAAATAATGGTATCTTAAAATAAACTTCGAGCCTGTCAAGAGAACTTTGTTAATTAACCAGGGTACAAATGCCGAAGCAAGAATTAAAACGAAAAAATTGCTTTGAACGTCTTAAATGTGATTGTATTGTAGTGTTTTTCAAGTGACTGCCGACGTCCCCTTTTATAGGTTGTCGGAATAGGATGCAACACATTATTTATTTCTAACTAATTACATAATGACCCCACTGTTTCTACTAATTATATTCAAGACAGTAACTTTACTAACGGATAGCAGTTTACTAAATCGTATTCATCCTTAGTTTGCTTTCTAGTCCATTCTTTGAAGGTCTTTAATCTTCGCACCGCTTCTTAGAATGGTGTGTTAAGATTAGAAAAGTGCTCAATTGTAGAAACTATCTATACCAATCTTTTGTCATTCATTGTATGCCCAAAATTTCTTGCTTGTGATTCAATCTCACTAATTTTTCTAGAATAAGCATCAAGTGACTCATTAATACCCATTTATAAAGATTCAAAATCTGACTCAACTATTTGTAGTCGTGCCTCTTTAACGCTATCTGCTCCTACATGTTGAACCTTTAGTGCATCCCAAATATCATTGGCTGAAGTAAGGTTGGCAATTTACAAGACAGAATTGCTCAGTATAGTAATGTAATTGTTTGGTTGTTTTTCTTGTGATTGACTTTAGTTCATTTGGTTGGTTCTACTGCCACCTATATATCATGGACATTAAAGATTGCTCTAACCTTTACAGCTTAGAAGGTGTAATTTGTAGAGTTGAAAATTAGGCACTGGAAAGTCATTACGTCCCTCCTTCATTTGTCGCCACAGTCTCTTTGTTTTTGTTCTTGAATGAATCCTTAACCATTGAACGTGTCTTCTTTTTCCTTAGTACAACCCACTGGTCTTTCAGTTAACACTCGATTTTATCAAACATCTCTATTAAACTGACGTTGATTAATTACTTCCCAGATCGAAATGACTTTCCTTTCTATTTATTTTGTGTACTTTTGTTTCAAGGATTAAAGATTTATTTTTGTACCCACTTTAGTACTTTGGTTCCTGTTGCCTTTTATTATAATAATTTTTCCTTTAAATTCTATTTTGACTTTTGGTCAAACAGTTTCACAAAAACACATTTTTAGTGTTTTCTTCCTCTTGATCTTGGTTCCAACCACGCCTGATTTCACTTCTACCACCACTTTTGGTACAAACCATTACTTTTCTGATATGATCTTCTAGTCATATTTATCACGTGTCATTTCAAGATATTCAATATCTTTCCGGTCACAGTTTCAATTTGAAAACCATGTATTCGAATATATTTGAAAACTTAGTATTAGACTTGTAAACGAATCGAACAGAAAAATATCATGTTCGTGTTCGTTCTTTTAACTTTAACCGAACATATAATCGAACGCAAAAAGTTAAACGAACGAGGTTTCAATGTTCATGTTCATTCGCTAAGAAAATGAACGTGTTCGTGTTCATTCATGTCACACCCCGAGAAATAATACCTCGGGCGTGCGATTCAGATTGGTACCTGTTTTGAATAATCATTTTATTTGCACAACGGAAATTATATGGTTCTAAGTTTCATGAAAATTCTCGACTTTTGTAGGGGAGTAACTGCATTTTCATAAAACATGAGGAATTAAATACCCCTCAAAATTTACAATCATTATTCTGAAAATTTGAAGTTTTATACTTCGGATTACAATACTGTTTAATAATATCCCGAGCCACGGGAGCCATGCTCTATGTACTTTAGTCACCACCATCTACTTCAAAACTGAGTAATGTATTATGGAGTCTAGGGTATATCCTCCCTAAACCACTACCTTATTATCAACGTTATTCATGACTACCTGAAAACATTTTGAAAATATACGTCAACAAAAGTTGGTGAATAAAATTTACAATGTAACATCCCAAAAATAAAACGACCGTTATAATTACGGAATAAACAAACGAGGCATGTCGGGTCAGGCCGGATGGGTCGGCGCCTCCCCTATAAATAGCTTAGACCTTCATCATTTCTCTTATTTGCAAGTTCTAGAGAGAGAAACCGTAGAGAGAGAAAGTTGGCGGATCGACCCGAGATTTCAGCAAAGTGTTGCTTCATAGCTCGTGAGAAGAACCTCCGGATCAGAAACTCGATTCAGGTAACGATCAGGCCTAAATCTGAGTTTTAGTTCGTTTTTGGGTTTTTCGGGTTTTGGGTGAAAAAGTAACGTTTTCACGGATAAAACTGAAAAATAAACATAGATTTGAGTTCCTTAATGGAAAACAAACGTTTTGAATGTAAACAGGTTCGGGATCTTTACGTGATCAGACCCGAATGAGAAAGTTAGGGTTTTTGCGAAGAACAGGTCGTGCGCACTTATCAAGTACACACGGAGCAGGTCCTGCGTACTTATCAAGCATGCAGGAAGAGAGCACTGCGTACTTATCAAGTTCGCAGGAAGAGGATCCTGCGTACTTGATAAGTACGCAGGAAGCAGGTTCTGCGCACTTGCTAAGTGCGCAGGCATCAGGCTGTTTAGGTAAAGTCGGTATGTTTAGGAGGTTAAACCGTTAGAGTCGGGATTTGGTCTGATGTGTATTTAACTAATCAATTCAGATCAGAAGTAACGTAGTGGGACCTTGTTTAGGGCAACCCGGATTAGCTTATCAGGTGAGTTCTAGAAGCTCTCTTTTAAATGTTTTATATAATGTTTTTGGGCTGGTGTGCATACATATGAAATGATGTTTTTACGAAACGATATTTATGAAACTATGTTTACGAAATGAAATGATTTGGAATGAATGGTTTATGGAAAGAAAGTTTTATGAATTGAATGTTTACGAACAAAATGTTTATAAAGAAATGGTTTAAACTAAAGGTAAAGGGTTTCGAAAATGAATGAAAGGTTTTATGAAAAGAAAAGAAAAAGGGCAAAGGTTTTAAAGAAGTCATTACAAATCTAATCTGTCGAATTAAGGGAATTGACGAATGAAGTCTGGGAATGAGATTCCCAGCCTTGTGGTAGATTATGGACAGCGAGCCATAGTTTCCATAAGAGCAACAGGGGCAGTGTCTTGGTGGCCTGCCAATGGTTTGATGTTGTACAACTGGTAAGGGAGTAACGACGGTTACTTGGGTGATGACGATCATCCTAAGAGAATGAGGTAAGGGGAAATCAATGACGGCGATACGTAACGGTTGATTCCCAAAGGAAAGATGCGTGTTGGGCAATGATTGCGATTCGTAACGGTTGACCCCATGTATTGAATGGTTGTGGCAATGACGGCGATACGTAGCGGTTGCCCACAACATCAAAGGTTCCTTCGGGGACACAGAGACGCTTAAAGAAAGATACAGATTGTAGATAGTAATGTATGACTTAAATGAATGTTTAATGTTTTAAACAAATGATCCGTTCAATGTGTTTATGACGAGGAAAAATGTTTGAAGGTTTTCAATGATGAATGAAAGGCCTTGTTTTCTTATACGTGATGTTAAACCCTAATGAATGTTTTGAATGATGAACCATTTCTTATATCGAATGAAAACTAGAACTCACCAGCGTAGCTGACTTTTTAGTATGCACATTCAGGTTAAGGCAGGTATGGATGATGGACTCTGATGCTTGGCAAACGAGAAGAGTTACCAGGTTGATCATGAAGACTGGCATCCCGTTATGATTAGATTATGATATATTTATGTAATAGAATATGTTACGCTTCCGTTGTTAAACAATGTAATGGTTATGTTTATTTGAAGTATTTTCCGCTGCGTTATTTGATAATCAAGTTTAAGAACTGTTTGTGAATGAGTAAATCCAACAAGTGAGGCCTCCCAGGTTTGGGGCCTTACAAGACACAAAACATTTTGCCACATGAAACAGTTAAATCTATTTAATCATAATTTGCATGGTAACATACACTTTCACTACCATCTCATACACTGGTAACTGAAATTCAAGTAGATATAACTTTCGGTACCTCTAGCTGCGCTATATCCCTCCACAAGAATGAAGCTAGTCATACCATAGCCGCACCATGATCATATACTAGCAACTGAAATTCAAGTGGATATAACTTCCGGTACCTCCAGTGCCTCCGGCTGAGCTATATCCCCCCACAAGAATGAAGCTAGCAACCATAGCCGCACCATGGTATGTATATAAATTTGATCAAACCATATGTACAATAAATGGCAAGACGCTTCCCGTAAGTTACCTTTATGTATTAGATATATTTAACCGGGTTCATGCCATTTTGAAAGTATGAAAACTTTATATGCTTTTAAAAAACTATAAATGTATTCACCTTAAATTTGAGCTCCTAAGCGCTTCGTCTCTTATCTCGAAGACTGCAAATCCCTACAATCAAGGATGACAGCTATGACAGGCTATCTCAAATCCATCCCATTTATATTCAAATATGTTATATATGTCAATATGTATTTACTCCTAAAATTGCTCTTGTATATCATGTATTTATATGGCACTGTATCAATAATGAAAGTATGCTTCTTCTTCATCTCTATCACCATCGTCGTCTCTGATCTCTCATATATTATATAATCGAATCCATGAGTTAAATAAGGGCCTTCCTTGAAAATCATACCAAATTTTCAAAACAAATCACGGTTATCCCTAATAGATTGCTACCGTCACATCTTTTTAATTATCTTGTTATCAAGTTAGTTTAGAAATTGAATTTATCTAAAAGTGTATTTACCTTAAGATTCGGTTATATAATTAATATTTTGTTGTTGTTATCTTTTCTACGTTGATAACCCAAAACAAAAATTAATTACATTATTTTATTGTGTATAAACTTACAAGTCCGTAACATACCTAATAGTTATGATTTAGATTTTTTTTTCATGAATCCAGTCGATTAGTTGAGAAAGTAGTGGCATGGATGTGGACGAGAAGGTGAATCGGGCTCTCAACCGCCTTGACTGCTGCCACCCTTGCCGCCACAATTGTGGTCACTGTTTTCACCTAATCTTCTGGCTTCCTGAAAAACAACATTCAAAGATGAATTTAAGCCGTTGTGGCGTTTTCATGTCATAAACAACAGTTTCTAGCCTTTGGGGATAGCTGGAGTGATACTCATGATCACCTTCACTAAATAACCATTGTTGATAAACCTTCACCAAGAACCCAAACCCATGTCGGTTTATTGAGCCAATTTACCAAACAACTTACGTTGAAACACATACTCGCTATAGCTTACGATACAAAAAAAACTTGGATCGTTGACAAAAAAAATAAACGAATATAAAATCAAATGCGTTAAAATCCTATATTAGCAAATTTATAAAAAAAACCAAAGTTTTGAAGCAAAAAAAAAAGCTCCTATAGGTTAATTACTAAAAAAATAAACCCATTGAACTTTTGTTACAAGTTTATAAAAAACAAAACTTAAGGGAAAAAAGCTAAAGTTTACTTTATTGAAGTTTTGTGATAAATCTATAAAAAAAACTTTTAAGGTAAAAAAAATATTAAAACCTCACTATGTGGCAAATCTAAAAGAAACAAAACTTTTGAGGTCAATTTTTTTTTAAACTCCCCTATTCAACCTCATGCCCAATAATATGTTATTAATAAGTAATGTTAGAGTATTATATTACAATCGTATGAATGATTTATTAGTTTATGATTTGTATTCATGTATGCTTTTTCGGTGGTATTATGTTTTATATCTAATAGTCATTTATTGATATTTTTGTTGGATCCGCTCATCGGACAATATGTTCATCATACGTACTTTTCTGTTTTGGGAACGTTAGGTTACCAAATGTAATGGGGAACACATATAGGAGTGCATGAACGTTTAAAAGATAATTGTTGTAAAACACATAGTAAATTAGATATTATTTTCGTATGTAAAGTAAGCGTTTACAAGATGGTTTTGTATAAATGACACCTCAGCCTAAGCCTGGTTAAAGATAACCGTATATATGAACGATTTTTTAGTTAAGCTTTGAATGTGATTGTGTTGTTTTTCAAGTGACTTATGACGTCCTTTTTTATAGGTTGTTGGAATTGGTCTGGTGAAACGTCGCAAAGTAATAAACATTGGGTTACGCCTAAAATAGTCGCATTTATAACAATATTTACATTTACGAGGAGACAAGAAAGAACATGTCCCTTGACCAAATTCACTAAAAAAACTAGCAAACGATTCATACAATGACCAGAGTTGGATCATCATAGTAATGCACACGGCTCTGGACCGCCTTAACGGCCGCCACCCTTGTTGTATTTGCCGCCCTGTTAGCAGCTGCCATTGCCCTACTCAGCTTCTCATCCACATTCATTGAAGCCAATGCTTTGTCACCTAATCGTCTGGCTTCCTGGAAACCAACAATCAAAGATGATTTTAAACCGGTTATTGTCATATAAAAGAGGGGTGTTTGCAATGTTGGAAATCAGCCCCAAGAACACAAACACATAATTTGATCTCTACCAAGATCGACTCTTTATATTGATAAAACTCAACTCACACTTTACAATTAATCCCTAACCATCTATTTATAATAAACCCTATACTAATCCTAACACAACTCAAACTCAATTAAATATTCAAATAAATAAACAAATTAACTTCTACTCTAATATGAACTCAACCAAACAATTAATAAATTAATATTAATAATTATTATTAATCAAGATTAATCCTTCATGGCATTGCATTTGTTTAAGGTGATTATCTGATTATGGTGTCTGCATGTCACATATAGCTTCTAGCGTTTGGGTATAATGTGGATTGATGCTTTGAACAACAACGCCAAACACACCCATTCAATTTAGGAAGGATAATGAGATACATATGAAATTACCTTAACCGCTTTAAGAACTTTGGCATGAGAAATCGACATATGATAATGTGGATTGATGCTAAGAGAACCATCTTCCCAGTGACCCGATTGAGTGTTGCCATTTCTAAATGTATACAAACCGAACCCATGTCTTTTTCCTTCATGCCAACTTCCTGAGGATTCGAATGCCCTACACGAGTCGAAAATAAAGGCCCATATATATATAATTTTTTAAAGCCTCGAAAATTTTATAAATATATATTTTTTTTTTGCCCCTCGAAATGTTAGGCCCACTACGGTCGTGTTGCCCGCAGGCCCAATAGGCTGGCCCTGCCTCGTACCTTTGTGAAGTTGTATGCACCAAAACCATGCATTTTATCGGCAAAATATTCGCCAGCATACATGTCACCATTTCTGCATCACCAAGTCGCACATAAGCTCCAATCTCATAAGCCTTAGATCATAAAACTTGAAACATAATCAAACTCATATACCTAGATGCTAAAATTAAACACTTTACAAATCTTGGTGATGATTATTTGAACCATCATAGTTGGTATCTTGTTTCAGAATGTTCTTTTTGTGTAATAATAACATTGTTTGTGGACAAATTATGAGAAAGAAATTGCAGAAAAAGAAAAAAGAACTTTTGATTTAGTGGCATTTTGGTCGAACCAGACAATGATCTTGAACACAGTTCTTGGCCTTTCTCCAAAATCTTTGATAGATATGTTAATGGATTCAAGTGTAACAAATTGTAAACAACAAAGAATCCAGATAGCGCATAGAAACATGATCTGTTATTAAAATGGTTGTGATCGTAAATTAGCACATTAATTATTCATTAAAATGTTTAACATAGCAGAAAACAGTGTTACCAACAACATCTGGTTTGATGGTTGAGATGGACACTTTTGTGGGTCTTGGACAGCTGCTTAGAAGACAACACTTTTTAGACATATAATTCAATAAACATTTAGTTGAGCCTAAAATAGATTGCATTTACAACCATATTTACATTTGTAATGTGATATAGGGGGATATTTATCATTGCATTTTTAAGGTGATTATGATGTTTTCATGTCACATAGTTTCTAGGTTTTGGTATAGTTGGACTGATATCGCACTCAACATCATAAATATCACCATGTTGTAAACCTTCAACAACCCAGCCCCGGGTCGGTTTGTTGAGCCAATTAACCAAACAATTGGTGTGCGTGGAAGTCTGTAGTTTCTAGGTATACAACAATGGTGATGTCTATGAGGGTGAGTTTCATATCAAATTAATTATCACTACTTCAAAGAGGAGATGTAGATTATATGTAAGCTTCCTAATTCATTTAGGTGATATAATGATTATTTATTTTTGAAAGGATGTGATATAATGATTATAAGAAATAAATCAAAATTATAAGATATGCTAAAGGTTCGAAATTTAAATTATATTCGACTAAAGGGATTAATTTATATTTTGGTTATGGTACGCTAAATAGAAGATAAGATAATAACAAGAAAATATTATATAATCGAATCCATGAGTTAAATGCATTTTTTGCGTAACCTTCACGGAACGGATGGTGGGATTTGTTTTGAAGATTTGTATGATTTTCATATTAGACCCTTGCTTTCAAATATGTTGCATTAGTTTTAGGGTGCATTTTAAAATTAAATTCAAACTAAAAGGGCTAGTGTGCAAACTTTAATTAAAAAAAGCAAATTACATGAAATCATACCAATCTAAAATATTTAAAACAAATCCACCATGTAAATTATATCTCCACTTTCAAATATGTTGCAATTAGTTTTAGGGTGCATTAAAATTTGCCAAACTATCACTATTTTAAAGAGCATATTCAAATAGTATTTCCTAAATTCCGATTATGTGATTAAACCATGAAAGTTATGAACCCTATCCATCCATTTTAGCTGACTTTGTGAATACTAGCCATTGTGGTCGTGTGATTTACCCATAGTGTCTTTTTTATTTAGTCTACTGACTTCTAAGTTTTCGAAAACTTGAGGTTACGAGCACACAGTTTTGATCCTAAGACACGCTATAACTTATAGCCTATAAGTTAAGTTACAGTTTTCTATATTATAATCGTATGAATGATACATTAATTTATGATTTGTATTCATGTATGCTCAGGGTGGTATGTTTTACATCTAATTGTCATTTCGTTAAGGATATGTTATTCGTACACCTCATCTGATACTTTGACCCCTTACACACGAGTCATATGCAACTCATATGCAAGACAAGTTCTGCATCAGTCTATTTAGTCATTCACGTCTCTTTATACGACTCATATGCACACATACAAGTCATGTGCGTGGTGTACCCTATACGACTCATATACACACATACGTGTCATATGTGCCCCATATGACTCATATACACATATACGAGTCGTATGTATGGTGTCCAAAGAAACAAATATTACAAAAATGCTAAATCACAACGTTAGGAGAGAATGTACGAGTCACGTATAGATGCGTTTAACCGTGCATTAGAAAATACGAACACTCAAGTATTTTACACTTTTGGATTGTAAATTTTATAGTTAAATTGTAATTTTTATATTTAATTTGTATTTGTTATAGTTAAACTGTATATATTTTTATTCTTAAATTGTTATTTTTATAGTTAAATTGTTAATTTTATACTTTGTAATTTTATTGTTAATTTGTTAAAAAGAATTATGTTTACACGAGTTATATGACTATATATGGGTCGTATAGTTGGGTAAATGACCCATTTATGACTCATTTGAAGTTGAAATGGGTCGTATTGTCTCATATGACTCATATATAAATTGTTGCACAATAAAAATTGGCCGGATTCAACCCATTTTACTAAAAAAATCCAGATATAGTTCATAAATGAAGACCACCATCGCCCGAAACTTACCAAACACTCACTAAAAGGATGGTTGAAAACCGGTCAGAGTGACAAGGAGATGAAAGAAGGGTCAAACTTGCTTATTGGTTGCAATAAATTTTGGTTCTTATTTTATTTTATGTTTCAATTTTTTGTTCAAAACAAGAACAAGAAGTTTAGTTTAGGTTGAAATGATGTTGTCAATTGGTATATTCCACATTTTTAATTAGTTTTTTTTTTTGCCAAAAAGAAGAAGTTGTTAGTGACGAATCCAGAAATTTTTTTCATGATGGTCGGAAAATTTTGGGGTTAACGTGCATTTAACACTAATTTTTTTTCATTGAGGGGCAATCGGGGGACTGTTTAAAAAATCTATGGGGGACGATTGTGATTTTAATGCGTATTTTATACTATTTTTTTTTCAAAGAGGGCGGCTACCTATTTGTCACAGGTCGTTGGAATTATAACCGAAAAACTGAGTGGTTCAAAATTTGGACACCGTATCACCGTGGAGATGTATAATGGTGTGCTCAATTTTGGGGGAAACGGTGGTGGCCCATGAAACCCACACCAAACAACATTAATCGAAGTTACCATTATGTGTGATGTTCATTCAAAAAATTGGACCAAATTCCATAGCATTTTTGAAGGTTGGTGTGAAGTCTTGATACCCATAAGGGTTGTCTTTGTGGCCTGGTACAGATGACATCATCGGCTTGGTCCGGACTTGAGTCACTCTAGATGGCGTTTTCATGTCACAAATAGTTTTTAGGGTTTGGGTATAGTTAGACTGATATCACACTCACCATCATAGATATCACCATGCTGTAAGCCTTCATCAACCCAGCCCCTAGATATACAGCAATGGATATCTATGAGGGTGAGTTTCATATCAAATTAATTATCACTACTTCAAAGAGGAGATGTAGGTGATATGTTGATTATAAGAACTAAATCAAAATTATAAGATTTAATTGCTAAAGACTCGTAAGTTTAAATTTTATAAGATAAAGTGATTAATTTGTGTTATACAAAATTGTATAGAAGATAAGATAATAACAAGAAAATATTATATAATCTAATCTTGAGGTAAATCTATACTATATAATAAATAAAGGTTTTGCATGTCACGTGTCACCAGCATATTCAATCTCATAATTTTTTTTCCGCCTCTCTTTGATTAAATGCACCTTATCTTTTACTAAATTACTAATTATACTAATAAAACACATTTATTTTAAATTATCCTTTATTATATTATAAAAAACTTTAAAACCTAATTATATAATTTTTATTTTCAATTCAATAGTAAATGAAAGTCAAATTACATTAAATAGTAATTGACATATTTTTTAAACCAATTATATATTATTTTTTACAAATTTTGAATTTTGTTTTCAATCCTTAATATATGTATATTAATACATTTTAATTGTCACTCCCCCAAAATCCACTAACGGAGTTTTACCGTTAGGAGCGTGACATACCAGGATCTCAGTCATTAGTTACGTTGAACGACTCTATATGAGTTTAATAAAAACACTAGTATTGCTCATAGTCACGATGCAACACTAGTAAATGAAAATACTGAGTTAATACGAAATGCGGAAGCGTAAAGTTTTGAAGGAAAAGCATGCGCCAAAAACAATTGCGCCCAAAACATGCAATTCGAAAATAAATAAATAAGTAAGTCCTACGTTTGATAAATAATGAAACTCAAATGCATGCATTCCCTATCTCGTGCTCGTATCTTAACGACCTGAGAAAACATGCTAAAATGTGTCAACACTAGGTTGGTGAGTTCACATGTTTCAAATGTAAGTAAATTTTACTAGATAAAACAATTTACAATTATATCAATAGGTAGCTAACCTAATAACATGTTACTAAAGCGTTTCGACACCGAAGATGACTGTTTATGTTTGATCTGCATCCTACCATGTCTATCATGAACAATGGTAAACTGTTTAGGTCAATGTTACACACATTCGACTTCCTGTCGTGTTAGCACGACTAACGCGGGTGGGGCTTGTCAATGCCCAGTAGTACTACTCAAAATTACCTCGCTATCCCATATATTAAACGGTTCGATAAGTAAGGACTTACATGATATGTTTGCGCTTAGTACAACAAGTGATATAAATTAAATGTAAGATCTAAATGTTTATACCCATGTTTTCTCCCCCAAGTTTAAACCATAAGAAAAGGGGCCGTGAAACTCACCTTAGAATGTGTGCTAGAATGACAAGTGAAAGTTAGGTGACCCGCTAACGGCTACCTATATTTCATAAGTTTATGAGTGTGTGTTCGTGTTGGTTCGTAAGACCCTTGCATCCAAACAATCCCATTGTTTATGTGTTTGAAAAGAGTTTACAAGTTTGACTCATGTTTGACCAAGTTTGACCCGACGACCCGTTGGTGACTCAGTGTTTGAAATAGTGTTTGAAATAGTGTTTGATTAATATAATACTTCCATATTACACACATAAGATCATGTAGGTAACACTTAGAAACAATTCCTTATTGTTCTAGTATGCTAGCACAGTTAACACATATAGTAAGTTTCTATATTTAGCAGCTTTCCATAATTAGCAGGTTTCCATAAATAGTAAGTTGTTATAAATGGCAGTTATGTTCGAGACTCGTGTTTTCTAGAAACTATCGTTACTAATTATTTTCATAATATGAATCTAATACGTCTTATGTCACACTCCCAAAATCCACTAACGGGGTTTTACCGTTAGGAGCGTGACATATCAGGATCTCAGTCATTAGTTACTTTGAACGACTCTATATGAGTTTAAGAAAACCACTAGTATTGCTCATAGTCACGATGCAACACTAGTAATGAAAACACTGATTTAATGTAAGACTGCGGAAGCGAAAAGTTAGATGGAAAGCATGCGCCAAAACAGTCGCGCCAAAACAGTCACGCCAAAAATAAATAATTCAACAATAAATAAATTAAATAGTTCTTGAGTTTGAAAATGATGGACTTCGAATGCATGCATGCCTTAGCTTGTGCTTGTATCTTAATGACCTGACAAAACATGCTAAAACATGTCAACACTAGGTTGGTGAGTTCACAGGTTTCAATGTTTGTAAAGTTTACTAGATAAAACCATTTACAATTTATATCATAGGTAGCTAACCTAGTTACATGTTACTAAAGCGTTTCGACACCGAAGCTGACTGTTTATGTTTGAACTGCCCCCTACCATGACTATCATGATCAATGGTAAATGTTTAGGTCAATGTTACACCCGTTCGACTACCTGTCGTGTTAGCACGACTAACGCGGGTGGGGCTTGTCAATGCCCAGTAGTACTACTCAAGATTACCTCGCTATCCCATATATTAAACGGTTCGATAAGTAAGGACTTGCATGATATGTTTGCGCTTAGTACAACAAGTGATATAATTGAAATGTAAGATCTAAATGTTCGTACCCATGTTTTCTCCCCCAACTTTAAATCATAAGAAAAGGGGCCGTGAAACTCACCTTAGAGTGTGTGCGAAAGAAAGCGAACTTAGAATGCTTGACGACTAACTGCCACTTATAAACACCGGTTTATAAGTGTGTGTTTGTGCAAAACGATAGGAACCCTAAGTATTCAAACAATCTCATTGTTTTAAGGGTTTAGAAAATATTTATTAGTTTGACCAAGTTTGACCAAGTTTGACTAAGTTTGACCAAGTTTGACTAATTTTGACCAAGTTTGACTCGACGACCCGTTGGTGACCCGTTTAGTGATTAAATGTTTGACTTGTATAACAACACGCTTAGCACACAAATAATTCACGTTTCATGCTACCTAAGTCATAACTAATTTAGCATGGCAAGTTATGTCTACACAATGCACGTTCAACAAAATTCCTACTTTTAACAATATATGAACACAAGTTTGGTTTCAATAGATTACATCATCTCTAACACGTTTCCATGATCATGACATGTTTATGTACACATACTAATGCATGAAAAATCATTACAACATACACTTCAAGTCTAGACATCAAGTTTCAAATTCTAAAAGTTTTTACTTTTAGTAACCTATGATCTAAGCATGCTATTTGTATCCAACAACACTTTAACAAGCTTCATTACCTTTATAATAACATACTAGTATCATTTAATAATGTCATGCACGTCAAGAAACCTCACATTCAAAAATCATCTTTCAACAAAGTTTCCTCTTTTAGTAAGTCGTCCATTACACGCTTTGTTTACGCCATTAACACGTCTAATCAATCCCAAATCTTTCAACTAATATAATTATAACCATATTAATCATAATTCACGTCTAGCATGCGATTCATATACGTCACATAATCAACAAAATTCAATTTACATATCGTATAACAACTAGGGTTTCATATACGTTCATAAAATCACCAAATCGATACAATACTACAAATCAATAACCAATTCATTAACATATTTCAAAATCATTAATTTTGGATGAACTAGGGTTTCGATCTCAAAAATAATAATGAAAAAACGACGTAATTCGATAAAATAACTTATGTAGGAATGTTAGGAACGTCTAGACTAGCTCGTATCTACTTCCGGATTCACGATCAAACGAGGGTGTTTGGGTGGTTTATTGCTCTCGGCCGAATGGGATGGGGTGGGGGTTTGGGGTGCGACGGCCAAAAGAAGAAAAAGGTTAGGGTTTTTAATTTTTTTTATAAAGTTCCTTATATACATTTTTGCATGGGTTTTAATGAATCATGGGCTTTCTAAAGGTCCATGGGCTAATTTAATTATAATTAATATTTAATTACTAATTAAATCTCTTAACTATTATATTTATAAAAACTCTAATTTTTATAAAATAATTAATACGATTAATATCCGATAAACATGCGCGATAACAAGAAAATCCACATAGTTCACGTAAAGTCACGTATCACATAAAACTCATATAATTTATATTAAATGTAAATTATTAAATGTTTGAAATATTAATCTTGATTAATCACCAACGTTCCGGGTTAGACTCGAGTGCGATTCGTCGTGTGTGAACTAACTGACACATTTAATTAACGTAATTAAATGTAATGCACGTATGACTAACTGAGATAACTGAGTTTGCAATGAATAATGTTTGAACTAACGAGGTTTGAGTTAACGGAGTTAACCTGAAATTGCCGGATGTCACATCTTAGATGGTTAAACATGTAACACACACCTTGATCTTTAACATGTTGATCACATTTCAGTTTAGGGTTTCCTTTTATAGTCAGCTAAAGATAGCATGCATGGTTTCTAAGATTTAACACATTATAACACGTTATTTCATCATTGTTAACATATAACTATCATAATATACTAACATGCATGTCAAACTAGCAAGTTATGACTACTTTAGTCGATTAAAGTTTTCTTATTTAGCAAGTTTGTAAACCGGACTAGGTATTCAAAATCTAACTTCACAATTCACTTAAACATGCATCAAGTAACGTATAAATATCATCATATCATCCTAATCATGTCTAACATGCAAGATAGAAAACACAAAAAGTTTCCTTATATAGTAACTCTTGGTTCTAGACATCTAGGGTTTTACCAAATAAACAAAACTAACAACTATCATCATAATACACAATTAATTATCAAAGTTTGCATCTTTATTCAATGGATTCTTGTTTGGATGAAAACTAGGGTTTATCAAAACCTATTTTTTGAAAAATATATAAATAAATATACATAGAATCTTACTTGATCCGATAGAAACGGAGATTGATGCTAGGATTGCTCAAGAACACCAACGACTACAAGAAGGAGATCAATCTAAGAATGGTTTGAAGATGAAGAGAGGATTTTCGATTTCAAGGGAGGAGGGGCTGAATATTTTCGAAAATATGGAGTTATGGGGTTAGGGTTTTTATAAAATCCTTATATATGCACTCCATGTGCCCAAAAATGAATAAAAGTGTAAGTCTAGGAGGCCCGTTGACTAATTAAATGAGTTTAAAACTATTTTAATTAAATGTAACTAATTAAAATAGTTTCTAATAAATATTTTTATAAAACTTATTTATAAAAATTACTAAAACAATAAAAGTCACAACTTTCCGCGTAAACGTACGCGATTTCACGAAAGTCTACAGTTTACGAATAAAATCACATAACACGTAAAAGCACATTATTTATATTAATTATAAATTATTTATTGTTCGAAATATTATTTTTAATTATCACCAACGTTCCGGGATCGACTCGTGCGATTCGGTAATTCTATGAATTACCGTTACGTGAGTGTTTGTGCAATAACTGACACAATTAATTAACCCTAATTAAATGTAATGCATGAGTGACTAACTGAGATAACTGAGTTTGCATGAACAAATGTTTGAGATAACGATGTTTGCGTTAACAGAGTTAACCTGAAAATGTCGGATGTCACATTTATACCTGTAAAATATATAAATAAAATTTAAGAAATTTATTTATTAATATTTTCACCCGGTGTGTTTTACACGGGGTCTAAACTAGTATTATATATACACGCACGGTGGGATTTTTTTTCAAGATATAGTATGATTTTCTTATCAGGCCTGCTTTTAAATTAAAATTACACACTCAAATTTGAATTGAATTTTCATGCACCGTAACGCTGATTCAACATATTTGAAGAGGAGGAATTATATATATGGTTAATTTACTATCATTAGTTTTAGGGTGGATTAAAATTCAATTCAAACTAGAAGGGCTAATGTCTAATTTCATTTAAAAAAGCAAATTACATGAAAATCATTCCAAATCTAAAATCTTTAAAACAAATCCCACCATGCGTACAGGTTCACTACAACAAATTGACCCTGTCCCGACGCCACCTGTACCGACGACATTTGTCGTCGGCATAGGTCACCCTATAGCGACGACATGTCGTCGGTATAGGTCAAAACCAAAATTTTGGCAGGGAGACCCTATAGCGACGACATGTCGTCGGTATAGGGTTGAGGCAGGTTGGAGGGAAAACTGGCGCCCAATGAATTTTTGGGGAAAACCTATAGCGACGACATGTCGTCGCTATAGGTTAATTTTGATTTTCTTTTTGTTTTTTTTTATTTAATAAATTTTCGTCGGTCAAAATTTTTTTTTTTAAAATTAAAAAAATTTCTGGAAAACCCTATAGCGACGACATGTCGTCGCTATAGGTTAATTTTGATTTTTTTTTTTATTTAATAAATTTCCGTCGGTCAAAATTTTTTTTTTTTTAAATTAAAAAAAATTCTGGAAAACCCTATAGCGACGACATGTCGTCGCTATAGGTTAATTTTGATTTTCTTTTTGTTTTTTTTAGTTAATAATTTTTTTTTAAATTAAAAAAAATTCTGGAAAACCCTATGGCGACGACATGTCGTCGGGATAGGGTTTTTCCAAAATTTTGAATGGGACACCCTATAGCGACGACATGTCGTCGCTATAAGGTTGAGCAGGTTGGAGGGAAAACTGGCGCCCAATGAATTTTTGGGGAAAACCTATAGCGACGACATGTCGTCGCTATAGGTTAATTTTGATTTTCTTTTTGTTTTTTTTATTTAATAATTTTTTTTTTAAAATTAAAAAAAAATTCTGGAAAACCCTATAGCGACGACATGTCGTCGCTATAGGTTAATTTTGATTTTCTTTTTGTTTTTTTTTTATTTAATAAATTTCCGTCGGTCAAATTTTTTTTTTTAAATTAAAAAAAATTCTGGAAAAATTCTTTGTGTAATTAACGGGTTCCGGGCTTCCTCATGCCTCGTCGGACACCCATCCCCCCAACCGGCCACCTCTAGGGTTCGGCCGAACCCATGCACACACATGAAGGTTCCCTACGATCACAAACAAGCATTTAAACAGGAAGGTTTTCAAGATTATACCTCTAGATCGGAGAACCCGTGCCAATCAAATTCCCGAATCACCTCGTCTTCTTTGAAACTCAACTTCTCTTCTAAACCCTAGAATTATGAAACATGTGTAGTATTGATTCAAGGATCCCGACACACTAAGGATGATTAGGGATCGACAAAATACATCAAATCGGACTTGAAACGCGATGAACGGCTCTCTCCCTCTCCTCCTTGTGTAATTAACGGGTTCCGGGCTTCCTCATGCCTCGTCGGACACCCATCGGACACCTTTATTGACTGGTCAACACCCTACGAAACCTATGCCGACGACATGTCGTCGCTATAGGCCACCTCGTCGGACACCCATCCCCCATGCCTCGTCGGACACCCATCCCCCCAACCGGCCACCTCTAGGGTTCGGCCGAACCCATGCACACACATGAAGGTTCCCTATGATCACAAACAAGCATTTAAACAGGAAGGTTTTCAAGATTATACCTCTAGATCGGAGAACCCGTGCCAATCGAATTCCCGAATCACCTCGTCTTCATTGAAACTCAACTTCTCTTCTAAACCCTAGAATTATGAAACATGTGTAGTATTGATTCAAGGATCCCGACACACTAAGGATGATTAGAGATCGGCAAAATACATCAAATCGGACTTGAAACGCGATGAACGGCTCTCTCCCTCTCCTCCTTGCTCTTCGACGGCTGAATATGAAAATGGGGTCTCCATATTTGCGTTGCACCCTAAAGGGTGTTCTTCCCTAGGGCCAGGCTTGGCCCACGCACACCCAAGGTCTCCCGGGCTTGGTTTTGTTCACGTTTTTAAATAAAACCCGCCAAAACCCCGTTAATTACCCGTTAACCTTTACAATAATTTACATAATTACAAACCGTTCAATAAACGACAAATCGTTTTATAAAGGATTGTAATGTTCTGAGTTCAATCAACTGTAGGGTACCCAGTTTGGGGCCATACAGGCTGGTCTTGGGTGTTTCACAAACGTCCGAGACATCGTGAAGGCAATCAACAGACTTCTAATGTCTTGCACGGTGGGGTTCCGATTAAAAATCCTTCTTATTCCATGAATCTTGCTCAGGTAACGGTTTCGATTTTTATCACGAATTTCCCACTTAATTCTTCAGTGAATGAGATTTGGAAGTTCTGCGAAGATTATGGGATAGTTGCAGATGTGTATCTATCCGATCGGTTATCAAAGGTCGGTTCTGTGTTTGGTTTTGTGAGGTTTCTTCGTGTCAATGACGTGGGTCTTCTGATTGAGGATTTACATAACATCTGGATCGGGAGTCACTGACTTGTCGTCGAGATAGGGTTAATTTTGATTTTTTTTTTTTTTTTATTTATTTAATAAATTTTCGTCGGTCAAAATTTTTTTTTTAAAAATTAAAAAAAATTCTGGAAAACCCTATAGCGACGACATGTCGTCGCTATAGGTTAATTTTGATTTTTTTTTTTTTTTTTTTTTAATAATTTTTTTTTTAAATTAAAAAAAATTCTGGAAAACCCTATAGCGACGACATGTCGTCGGGATAGGGTTTTTCCAAAATTTTGAATGGGACACCCTATAGCGACGACATGTCGTCGCTATAGGGTTGAGCAGGTTGGAGGGAAAACTGGCGCCCAATGAATTTTTGGGGAAAACCTATAGCGACGACATGTCGTCGCTATAGGTGAATTTTGATTTTACTTTTTGTTTTTTTTATTTAATAATTTTTTTTTTAAAATTAAAAAAAATTCTGGAAAACCCTATAGCGACGACATGTCGTCGGGATAGGGTTTTTACCTTTATTGACTGGTCAACACCCTACGAAACCTATGCCGACGACATGTCGTCGCTATAGTCCACCTGTACCGACGACAAGTGGACCTATGCCGACGACATGTCGTCGCTATAGGGTGCAGCGCGAACAAATAGGGAAACCAGACGACAGAACTTCATTTTCATCAAAAACTCTCCAAAACTCCCCCAATTCTGTCTCTCCGGCGATTTCAGCGTTTTTGGGCTATTTGGGAGCAACTTTTACACAAACTCTCGGGATTTAAGGTGAGCTAACATCCGGGTTCATATTTTAGCTAATTTTTTAAGATTTTGAAGTTTTGTTTGTTTATTTTGGTTAGGTTTTGGAGGAATTTCACTATTTCTTGAATTTCTAGCTTTGTGAAGGTAAATACTCGTTTTAATTACTAATTTGTGTTGAAATTTGGTTTAGATCAAAGATTTTTATGATTTTGTATGTATGTGTTATGTATGTATGTTTGTATGTATGAGTATGTATATTTGTATGATGGAATTATTAAATTATGATTAGTTTATGTCATTTGGTTTAGATGTGTGTTTATTTTATATAATTTAGTTTATGTAAATTAGTGTTTGTATGTATGTGTATGTATGTGTGTAATTTGTGTTTATGATGATTAGTTTTAATGTTTAGTTTGTATGTATGTATGTAATTTGTGTTTATGATGATTAGTTAATATGAATGTATATATGTGTATGTATGTTTGTATGTATATGTTTGTAATTATGTAATTGGACATTTATTTATGTTTGTATGTATATGTTTGTAATTATGTAATTGGGCTTTTATTTATGTATGTATGTATGTAATTGTGATGTGTAGGTATATAAGATGGTATTTATTGGGAGCAACTTTCACAAAAACTCTCGGGATTTAAGGTGAGGTAACATCCGGGTTTCATATTTTAGCTACTTTTTCAAGATTTTGAAGTTTTGTTTGTTTATTTTGGTTAGGTTTTGGAGGAATTTCACCGTTTCTTGATTTCTAGCTTTGTGAAGGTACGTTTTAATTACTAATTTGTGATGAAATTTGGTTTAGATCTAAGATTTTTATGATTTTGTATGTATGTGTTATGTATGTGTATGTATGTATGTTTGTATGTATGTATGTTTGTATGTATATTTGTATGTATGATGGAATTATTAAATTATGATTAGTTTAGGTCATTTGGTTTAGATGTGTGATTATTTTATATAATTTAGTTTATGTAATTTAGTGTTTGTATGTATGTGTATGTATGTGTGTAATTTGTCTTTATGATGATTAGTTTGAATGTTTAGTTTGTATGTATGTGTATGTATGTGTGTAATTTATGTTTTTGATGATTAGTTTGGATGATTAGGTTGTATGTATGTGTGTAATTTGTGTTTATAATGATTAGTTAATATGAATGTATATATGTGTATGTATGTTTGTATCTATATGTTTGTAATTATGTAATTGGACATTTATTTATGTATGTATGTTTGTGTGTATATATTTGTAATTATGTAATTGGGCTTTTATTTATGTATGTATGTATGTAATTGTGATGTGTAGGTATATAAGAGGGTATTTATTCATATGCTTATGTATGTTTGTATGTATATGTAACTTTATTTAATTTTGTTACAAGTTCGAAACTCGTTGCGGTTGACGAGAGGAAGAACGTCGTACACATAATCAACAAATGCTTGAAATGCAACGACAAATGGATGAAATGCGTCGAATGTGGGATCGCCGAACTAGCAGCGATGATAATTAGCTTGGAGTTGTTGAGCCTTTGCCTTTTTTGTTGGTATTTGTCTTGAACAATTTGCATATTTGTGTGTCGAACAAGTTTATGTTTTGAATGTTTGATTTGTCGAAAAAATTTGTGTGTCGAACAAGTTTGTGTGTCGAACAATTTGAATGTTTGGTTTATGTTTCGGATATTAGTTTTTATCCGATTTGAATGTTTGAATGGTTTATATTTATGATTTGCAGGTTTTTGTTTTTAGAAATTTAATATTTCTGGATAAAATATTAAAAATTAAAAAATAAAAAATAAAAACAGAAAAGACCTATACCGACGACATGTCGTCGCTATAGGCCTTTTTCAAAAATTATTAAAAAAAACAAAAAAAAGCCTATACCGACGACATGTCGTCGGTATAGTGTCAACCTATACCGACGACATGTCGTCGGTACAGGGTAGGACTCTATACCGACGACATGTCGTCGGTATAAGGTTTCTTTTTTAATTTTTTAATTAAACCCTATAGCGACGACAAGTCGTCGGTATAGGCTGACCTATCCCGACGACGCTTATCCCGACGACAATCTTGGCTATTGGGACGAAGCAATACCGACGACATCTATACCGACGACATGTCGTCGGTATAGCCTATACCGACGACAAGTCGTCGCTATAGGGTCAAAAAAAATCGTCGGGATAGGGTGATATTGTTGTAGTGGTTATCCCTAATAGATTGCTAGTGTCACATCTTTTTAATTATCTTGTTATCATGTTAGTTTTGAAATTGATTTTATCCAAAACTGTATTTACCTCAAGATTCGGTTATATAATATTTTGTTGTTGTTATCATGTTGATTTTCCTCAAGTTTCGGTTATATAATATTTGAACTTACGAGTCTTTTGCAAATCTTATAATTTTGAATTTTGATTTAATTCTTCTAATCATCATATCACCTAAATAAACGAGGTAGAATTAGGATTATTAATGAAGCTACAAATAATCTACTTCTGCTCTTTGAAGTGGTGATAATAAAAAAAGTGAGTCATTTGATTGCTTGACAATTTAATTTGATATGAAACTCACCCTCATAGACATCTCCATTGTTGTATACCTTGAAACTACAGTCTTCCCGTTATTTGTTGCAAATCAAATAACACACACCAATTGTTTGGTTAAATGGCTCAATGAACCGACTTAGGGCTGAGTTGGTGAAGGTTTACAGCATTGTTATATCTATGATTGTGAGTACGATATCAGTTTAACCATACCCAAACCTTATAAACTAATTGTGACATGAAAACGTCATAATTGTAGGAACCGTTTGTCAAAATAAATAATAAAAAGATTTTATAAACAATTACAATACATAAAAAGAATAAGCAATAAATTACAAGTACTTTTACAACTGAATTTTTTTAAAACAAGAATGTAAGATGAAGCAGAATTTCTTGGTTGATGATTTGTATTAAATAATGGTATCTTAAAACAAATTTCAAGTCTGTCAAGAGAACTTTGTTAATTAACCAGGGTACAAATGTCCAAGCAAAAATTAAAACAAAAAAATTGCTTTGAACATCTTGAATGTGATTGTATTGTAGTGTTTTTCAAGTTACTGCCGACGTCCCCTTTTATTGGTTGTCGGAAAAGGATGCAACACATTAGTTTATTTCTAACTAATTACATAATGACCCCACTGTTTCTACTAATTATATTTCAAGGCAGTAACTTTACTAACGGATAGCAGTTTACTGAATCGTATTCATCCTTAGTTTGCTTTCTAGTCCATTCTTCGAAGGTCTTTAATCTTTGCACCGCTTCTTAGAATGGTGTGTTAGGATTAGCAAACTGCTCAATTGTAGAAACTATCTATACCAATCTTTTGTCATTCATTGTATGCCCAAAATTGCTTGTTTGTGATGCAATCTCACTAATTTTTCTGGAATAAGCATCAAGTGACTCATTAATACTCATTTATAAAGATTCAAAATCTGACTCAACTATTTGTAGTCGTGCCTCTTTAACTCTATCTGCTTCTACATGTTGAACCTTTGGTGCATCCCAAATATCCTTGGCTGAAGTAAGGTTAGCAATTTACAAGACCATATTTTTAGGAATTGCTCGGTATAGTAATGTAATTGTTTGGTTGTTTTTCTTGTGATTGACTTTAGTTCCTTTGGTTGGTTTCACTGCCACCTATATATCATGGACATTAAAAATGACTCTAATCTTTACAACCCAGATGGTGTAATTTGTAGAGTTGAAAATTAGGCACCGGAAAGTTATTACGTCACTCCTTCATTTGTTGCCAAAGTCTCTTTGTTTTTGTTCTTGAATGAATCCTTAACCATTGAACGTGTCTTCTTTTTCCTTAGTACAACCCACTCGTCTTTCAGTTAACACTCGATTTAATCAAACCTCTACGTTGATTAATTACTTCCTAAATCGAAATGACTTTCCTTTCTATTTATTTTGTGTACTTTCGTTTCAAGGATTAAAGATTTATTTTTGTACCCACTTTAGTACTTTGGTTCCTGTTGCCTTTTATTATAATAATTTTTCCTTTAAATTATATTTTGACTTTTGGTCAAACAGTTTCACAAAAGCACATTTTTAGTGTTTTCTTCCTCTTGATCTTGGTTCCAACTAGGCCCGTTGATTTTACCCGTACCCGATTAACCCGACCCGAACCAACTTCACCCGAACCGATTAAACCCGTACCCGAATAACCCGTAACCGATTAACCCGAAAACCATTTAAACCGATTGTTATTCGAGTCGGGTTTCGGTTAGACTTTCAAGCATCAAAAACCCGATTAACCCGAATAAACCGAACATTTATATATTATACCATTTCTTTTCTCACCATCACCACCAACACCACCAAAATCCGCTTCTAAAAATATTAGTTTAAAAAAGCCACGGGAGCCATGCTCTATGTACTTTAGTCACCACCATGTAGTTCAAAACTGAGTAATGTATTCTAGAGTCTAGGGGTATATCCTTCCTAAACCACTACCTTATTATCAACGTTATTCATGACTACCTGAAAACATTTTAAAAATATACGTCAACAAAAGTTGGTGAATAACATTTACAAGACACAAAACACTTTGCCACATGAAACAGTTAAATCTATTTAATCATAATTTGCATGGTAACATACACATTCACTACCATCTCATACACTTGCAACTGAAATTCAAGTGGATATAACTTCCGGTACCTTCGGCTGCGCTATATCCCTCCACAAGAATGAAGCTAGCCATACCGTAGTCGCACCATGATCATATACTAGCAACTGAAATTCAAGTGGATATAACTTCCTATATCTCCGGCTACGCTATATCCTCCTACAAGAATGAAGCTAGCAACCATAGCCGCACCATGGTATGTATATAAATTTGATCAAACCATACGTACAATAAATGGCAAGATGCTTCCCGTAAGTTACCTTTATGTATTAGATATATTTAACTTGGTTCATGCCATTTTGAAAGTATAAAAACTTTATATGCTTTTAAAAAGACTATAAATGTATGCACCTTAAATTTGAGCTCCTAAGCGCTTCGTCTCTTATCTCGAAGATTTCTGGGTCCTGATACAGTAAACCTATGTTAGGTTAGGGTAAATCTAATTAATTATTAGTTTGGTTGATATGGGTCGTATAGTTGGGTATATTACCCATTTATGACTAATTTGAAGTTGATATGGGTCATATTGTCTCATATGACTCGTATATGGACTGTTCATAACAAAAATTGGCCGGATTCAACCCATTTTACTAAAAAAAATCCAGATATGGTTCATAAATGAAGACAACCATCGCCCGAAACTCGCCAAACACTCACCAAAAAGATGGTTAAAAACCGGTCAGAGTGACAGGGAGATGAAAGAAGGGTCAGATCTGCTTATTTGTTGCAATACATTTTGGTTCTTATTTTATGTTTCAATTTTTTGTTCAAAACAAGAACAAGAAGTTTAGTTTAGGTTGAAATGATGTTGTTAATTGGTATATTCTACAATTTTAATTAATTTTTTTTTTTGCCAAAATGAAGTTGTTGGAATTATAACCGAAAAACTGAGTGGTTCAAAATTTGGACACCGTATCACCTAAAGGTGAAGATGTATAATTGTGTGCTCAATTTTGGGGGAAACGGTGGTGGCCCATGAAACCCACATCAAACAACATTAATCGAAGTTACCATAATATGTGTGATGTTCGTCAAAAAAAAAATTGTACCAAATTCCATGGTAATTTCACATCGCCTTAGTATTTTTGAATGTTGGTGCGAAGTCCGGATGCCCAAGAGGATTGTCTTCGTGGCCTGGTACGGATGACATCAGCGGCTTGATCCGGACTGGAGTCACTCTAGATGGCATTTTCATGTCACAAACAGTGGCGGATCCAGAAATTTTTTTCAGAGGGTTCAATGTTTTTAGCTGCTCCAATTTCATAGGGCCGGACATAAAAAATTTCGGGTCGGTACGACGGTTCAGGTCAGGTAAGGTTCAAAGATTCACTGATCGGACCGGTCGGAGATAAAAAATGAGCTAATTTGAAACATAAACATATATCAAAATAACTAAAAATTATTTTTTTTTTAAATTAAATAAAATAAATTATATCGATCGTTAAGGTTAAAGGAAGCGAAATTTTAAATTTCAACTTTATTGTTTTGATTATTAATTATAATAAATATTTATATAAATTAATAAACTTTAAGTTAAATAAAATGAAAAACAATATAAGTAATATAATAACTAATTTATACTACTTAATAAAAGAGAAAATATGGTTACTAGCATTATTCTAAGCCTTCTTAGACCACTTTTCCCGCCTAAACCATTCTTCTAATAGTTTTTTTTCTTTTATTAAATACCTAATTGATTGATCAAACTAATCACACAAATGAATTTAAATTAAAATAGTTAATTGTAACGACATGTTAAAAATTTCATCATATGCACGAAAAAATTAAAATTTAAAACCTATGTATTCAATTATTTGAGAAAAATAATAACTACTAAAAAAAGACAAAACTAAAACTGAAGTCCAAAAGTAAAGAAATTTAATTCATGATGGATTAATACTTAGAAGGTAGTAGATTAATAGGTGGCAGGTTGTA
The DNA here is from genome assembly GCA_023525975.1 of Smallanthus sonchifolius. Lineage (NCBI taxonomy): Eukaryota > Viridiplantae > Streptophyta > Magnoliopsida > Asterales > Asteraceae > Smallanthus > Smallanthus sonchifolius. The sequence continues at coordinate 4,579,588 of CM042042.1, forward strand.
CCAATTAAACTATTGAATTTGAAAGTATGTATCCATATGACAGAGTATGGTCTTATCTCTGTATACTAACAAGAAGAGAAAATGAAAAATAATATTAAATAAATATCACAAGTCTTTCTCTCTTCTTTTATTTCATTATTCTTTTCTCCACATTTAACATATTTCACGCAGCTCCACGCACCACCAACCCCCGTCACCGTCTGACCTCCGCCACCATCCGCCGCCGCCGCATCCGTCACCGTCGATGAAGGGGTTCACCCTCTATTTTTCTAGGGGGTTCACCCCACTTTTTTTATATGGGGTTCTATTATAATTTCGAAACGCGGGGGGTTCCCGTGAACCCCCTACTCACTACCTAAGTCCGCCATTGGTCACAAATAGTTTCTAAGGTTTGGGTATAGTTAGACTGATATCGCATTCACCATCATAGATATCACCATGCTGTAAACCTTCATCAACCCAGCCCCAGGTCGGTTCGTTGAGCCAATTAACCAAACAATTAGTGTGCCTGGATTTGATTTGCAACAAATAACCGGAAGGCTGTAGCTTCTAGATATACAGCAATGGAGATGTCTACGAGGGTGAGTTTCATATCAAATTAATTATCACTACTTTAAGGAGGAGTGTAGATTATATGATAATAACAAGAAAATATTATATAATCAAATCTTGAGGTAAATATTATATACGCACGGTGTGATTTTTTTTCAAGATATAGTATGATTTTCTTATTAGTTCTTTGCTTTTAAATTGAAATTACACACTAGCCCTTCTAATTTGAATTGAATTTTCATGCACTCTAACGCTGATGCAACATATTTAAAGAGGAGGAATTATATATATGGTTAATTTACTATCATTAGTTTTAGGGTGGATTAAAATTCAATTCAAACTAGAAGGGCTAATGTGTAACTTCATTTAAAAAAGCAAATTGCATGAAAATCTTTCCAAATCTAAAATCTTTAAAACAAATCCCACCATGCGTACAGGTTATCCCTAATAGATTGCTAGTGTCACATCTTTTTAATTATCTTGTTATCATGTTAGTTTTGAAATTGATTTTATCCAAAACTGTATTTACCTCAAGATTCGGTTATATAATACTTTGTTGTTGTTATCATGTTGATTTTCCTCAAGTTTCGGTTATATAATATTTGAACTTACGAGTCTTTAGCAAATCTTATAATTTTGAATTTCGATTTAATTCTTCTAATCATCATATCACCTAAATAAACGAGGTAGAATTAGGATTATTTATGAAGCTATAAATAATCTACTTCTGCTCTTTGAAGTGGTGATAAAAAAGAAAGTGAGTCATTTGATTGCTTGACAATTTAATTTGATATGAAACTCACCCTCATAGACATCTCCATTGTTGTACACCTTAGAAACTACTTGTGACATGAAAACATCATAATTGTAGGAACCGTTTGTCAAAATAAATAATAAAAATATTTTATAAACAATTACAATACATAAAAAGAATAAGCAATAAATTACAAGAACTTTACAACTGAATTTCTTTTAAAAAATTACAAGAATGTAAGATGAAGCAGAACTTCTTGGTTGATGATTCGTATTAAATAATGGTCTCTTAAAACAAATTTTGAGTCTGTCAAGAGAACTTTGTTAATTAACCAGGGTACAAATGCTGAAGCAAGAATTAAAACGAAAAAAATTGCTTTGAACGTCTTGAATGTGATTGAAGTGTTTTTCAAGTGACTGCCGACGTCCCCTTTTATAGGTTGTCGGAATTGGTCAAGTGAAACGTCGCGTCGTTTACATAGGGATGCAACACATTAGTTTATTTCTAACTAATTACATAATGATCCCACTGTTTCTACTAATTATATTCAGGGCAGTAACTTTACTAACATATAGCAGTTTACTGAATACGTATTCATCCTTATTTTTTTTTAGTCAGTTCTTCGAAGGTCTTTAATCTTCGCACCGTTTCTTAGAATGATGTGTTAAGATTAACAAACTGCTCAATTGTAGAAACTATCTATACCAATCTTTTGTCATTCATTGTATGCTCAAGATTGTTTGCTTGTGATGCAATCTCACTATTTTTTCTGAAATAAGCATCAAGTGACTCATTAATACCCATTTACAAAGATTCAAAATCTGACTCGAGTATTTGTAGTCGTGCCTCTTTAACTCTATCTGCTCCTACATGTCGAACCTTTAGTGCATCCCAAATATCCTTGGCTGAAGTAAGGTTGGCAATTTACAAGACCATATTTTTAGGAATTGCTCGGTATAGTAATCTAATTGCTTGGTTGTTTTTCTTGTGGTTGACTTTAGTTCCTTTGGTTGGTTCCACTGCCACCTATATACCATGGATATTAAAGATTACTTTAACCTTTACAACCCAGATGGTGTAATTTGTAGAGTTGAGAATTGGACACTGGAAAGTCATTACGTCCCTCCTTCATTTGTTGCCACAGTCTCTTTGTTTTTGTTCTTGAATGAATCCTCAACCATTGAACATGTCTTCTTTTTCCTTAGTACAACCCGCTGGTCTTTCGGTTAACACTCGATTTAATCAAACCTCTCTATTAAACTGACGTTGATTAATTACTTCCCGGATCGAAATGACTTTCCTTTCTATTTATTTTGTGTACTTTAGTACTTTGGTTCCTGTTGCCTTTTATTATAATAAACTTTCGTTTAAATTCTATTTTGACTTTTGGTCAAACAGTTTCACAAAAACACATTTTTTTGTGTTTTCTTCCTGTCGTTCTTGGTTCCAACCACGCCTGATTTCACTTCTACCGCCACTTTTGGTAAAAACCATTAATTTCTGATATGATCTTCTAGTCATATTTATCACGTCTCATTTGAAGATATTCAATATCGTTTTCGGTCACGGTTTCAATTTGAAAACCATGTATTCAAATATATTTGAAAACTTAGTATTAGACTTGTAAACGAATCGAACAGAAAAATATTCTAAATGACGATTGAGGTTGGTGGTCCGGTGGTAGAGTAAAATTCTCTTAAAACATTAAGGTTTGAGGCAGGGGAGGAATTTAATAGAGGCCAGGCCCCCCTATTTTTTTATTTAAAATAATTAATTTCGGCTCACTAGATTTATTTAATATTATCTATATTGTTTGGCCCCATTCTAATCCAGATCAAAAGCACAAATATGTTTCACAAATCAAAAAAAAATGGTTTTTTCCCAACTTTTTTATTATAAGTATTGTTTTCGGCCCACTAGGTTTTTTTCATATTAATTATAATGTTTGGGTCACTCCTAATTCAGACCAAAAACCTAAATCTGTTTCACAAATCCACTTAAAAATTTGGCTTTTCTATGTGTACTATTTTCAACTCCCAAATTTAATTGTTCAAGTTCCGCCACTAGTTTGAGGAGGTTATGGGTTCAACTCCCAATGACCGCTCTAATTTTCGAGTTATTTTCCGGCGAACACGAAACCCAGCAAAACCTCTCTATTTCCCCTAGTAGATTGTACCACTACGTTTCTCCGGTGTCCCTTGTTCTCCCTTCAGCTGCATGCCACTATGAAACCCACCAAAAGGTGAAAACGATTTTACGGCATAAATGACAGAAGGGTGAGACCTTCTTATTGTTTGATCAAAGTTTTTAGTGGTGTAGGTTGCAATAAATTTTGGTTCTTATTTTATGTTTCAAAATTTTGTTCAAAACAAGAATAAGAAGTTTAGTTTTGGTTGAAACTTGAAATGATGTTGTGAATTGGTATATTCTACATTTTCAATTTTTTTTATCAAAAAGAAGTTTTTGCCAGGTTTGGTCCGGATCCCAAACATTTTGGATAGGCAAGTTCCGGTTATTAATAATATCCTAACATCTCATCAGTTAATAAGCAGCTTGAGAGCCATCTTAGTATTTTTAAAGTTTGGTGCGAAGTGCAGATGCCAAGAAGGGTTCGCTTGAGGGCTTCGTACGGATGACATCATCCGCTTGCTAGCAGATGGCTTCCTTGGTCCGGATTTGAGTCACTCTTGATGGCCAGGTTTGGTCCGGATGGCCAAGTCCAAGTCCGAATGACCAATTGTGGTTCGTACTTCCTGTTTACATAAAAAACTGAAAGTAAGTCAAACAGTTGTTGCGATCTTGGGAATTAAATAGAATAAATAGCACTAAAGACGTTTAAAGCAATTTATTTTTGTTTTAATTCCTGATTAAGTTGTTTCAAATTTTTTTACAAACACTAAGATGTTTATTAGTTCTAAACACATCAGAATTCATACGAATTCCCTGAAACACACAACAAAGATTTTCCCGTTCTTGGTCTTCGTCTCTTTTATTCTTCAAAGTAATCTTTTGGGTGTTTGTATCCTCCCGAGTGTACGAACTGCTTTGGCTGTTGTACCATAAGTAATAAAAGATTTCTTTTGGAGGATTCAAAATTTGTTTTAATGGACCCATATTGACTACAAATTCTCAGCCAAAAAATTCTACTTCATCTTACATTCTTGTACTTTTTTCTAATTTTTCAGTTGTTAAAGTACTTGTAATTTACTGTTTCATTCTCTTTCTATATTGTAATTGTTTATAAAATGTTTTTATTATTTATTTTGACGAATGATTCCTTATTATGACGTCTTCATGTCACAAATAGTTTCTAGGGTTTGGGTATAGTTAGACTGATATCGCACTCACCATCATAGATATCACCATGCTGTAAACCTTCATCAACCCAGCCCCAGGTCGATTCGTTGAGCCAATTAACCAAAAAATTAGTGTGCTTGGATTTGATTTGCAACAAATAACCGGAAGGCTGTAGTTTCTAGATATACAGCAATGGAGATGTCTACGAGGGTGAGTTTCATATCAAATTAATTATCACTACTTCAAAGAGGAGATGTAGATTATATATAAGCTTTCTAATTCTACCTCATTTATTTAGGTGATATGATGATTATAAGAACTAGATCAAAATTACAAGATTTAATTTCCTAAAGACTCGTAAGTTCAAATTTTATAAGATAAAGTGATTTTGTGTTATCCTAAATTTGTATAGAAGATAAGATAATAACAATAAAATATTATATAATCTAATCTTGGGGTAAATATTATATACGTACGGTGGGGTTTTTTTACAAGATATAGATAAATAATATTAATATGGCTTTTTAAACTAAGTTAGAATTTTCTTAAAAAATGTTTATTTAATACTAAAAAATATTAATTTAACAAGCCATAACCTTGTGGATGGTTATCATTATTTATTTATAAAGCCTAATTAATCGTATTAATATTAATATTTATATATTCCCTTCTATATAAGTCTCATTAAAATATAATTGTATTAGTTAGTCAACTAATATATAGATTACGAAATTATTCATGATAATCATTAATTCAACCATATAAATAACTCCACTTTCAAATATGGTGCATTAGTTTTAGGGTGCATTAAAATTCAATTCAAACTAATTCAAACTAGAAGGGCTAATGTGCAACTTCAATTATAAAAATCAAACATGTTATCATGTTACTTTACCCAAAAGTGAATTTACCTCAAGATTCGGTTATATAATATTTTCTTGTTATTATCTCTCTACGTTGATAACCCAAAACACAAATTAATCACGTTATTTTATTGTATATAAGCTTACAATTGTAATAATATTTTCTTGTTATTATCTCTCTAAGTCTGTAACATATCTTATAGTTTTGATTCAGAATTTGTTTTTTCATGAATCCAGTCCATTAGCCGAGAAAGCAGTGGCATAAATCTGGATGAGAAGGTGAATAGGGCTCTCGACCGCCTTGACTGCTGCCTTGTTAGCCGCTGCAATTGTGATCACTGTTCTCGGCTAATCGTCTAGCTTCCTGAAAAACAACATTCAAAGATGAATTTAAAGTCATTGTGGCATTTTCATGTTACAAATAATTTCTAGCCTTTGTGTATAGTTGAAGTGATTATGATGATCACCTTCATTATATCACCGTTGTAGTAAACCTTCACCAAGAACCCAAACCCATGTCAGTTTATTGAGCCAATTTATCAAACAACTAGTGTGCGTGTATTTGATATGTTGGAAAGCAACAAATAACCGAATGGGTATATAGTTTTTAGCCTCTATGCAAGGCATATACCAATGGTTATGTTGAGCATGGGTTTCATATCAAAATTTGTCAAACAATCAAACAACTGATTTTTTTATTATCACTACTTCAAAGAGCACTTCAAAGAAACGAATCGATTTATTTGAATCGGATTATTCTAATTTTGAATTTTGAAAAATTCGGGTTCGGGATATTAAATTCGAAATCGATTTGAATTCGAATTCCTTATTCGAATTGAATCCTTATTCAAATCGAATAAACACATATTCGAATTCACATTTTTTATTCGAATTCGGTTTGAATAATAAACACCCATAGCTCTGTTAAGATTTGTTTGGTTTTGATTCTAAGACACACGCTATAAATTATAGGCAACTAGTTTTTTCTCCCGCACTACACGGCGGGAGTTTGGTAGTTATCGGTTCGGCTCGTCGACGGTTATAAAACTTACGTTGAAACACATACCTGCTATAGCTTACGATACAAAAAAAAACTTGGATCGTTGACAAAAAAATAAACGAATATAAAATCAAATGCATTAAAATCCTATATTAGCAAATTTATAAAAAACCAAAGTTTTGAAGTAAAAAAAAAGCTCCTACAGGTTACTAAAAAAATAAACCCATTGAACTTTTGTTGCAAGTTTATAAAAAACAAAACTTAAGCGAAAAAACTAAAGTTTACTCTATTGAAGTTTTGTGACAAATCTATAAAAAAAAACTTTTAAGGTAAAAAAAATATTAAAACCTCACTGTGTGGCAAATCTAAAAGAAACAAAACTTTTGAGGTCAAATTTTTTTTTTAAACTCCCCTATTCAACCTCATGCCCAATAATATGTTATTAATAAGTAATGTTAGAGTATTCTATTACAATCGTATGAGTGATTTATTAGTTTATGATTTGTATTCATGTATGCTTTTTCGGTGGTATTATGTTTTATATCTAATAGTCATTTATTGATATTTTTGTTGGATCCGCTCATCGGACAATATGTTCATCATACGTACTTTTCTGTTTTGGGAACGTTAGGTTACCAAATGTAATGGGGAACACATATAGGAGTGCATGAACGTTTAAAAGATAATTGTTGTAAAACACATAGTAAATTAGATATTATTTTCATATGTAAAGTAAGCGTTTACAAGATGGTTTCGTATAAATGACACCTCAGCCTAAGCCCGGTTAAAGTGTTGCACTGTTAGCCCAATCGAATTGAAGAACACATTGTAATGAAATCAAGACAAACTTAACTGTATATATGAACGATTTTTTAGTTAAGCTTTGAATGTGATTGTGTTGTTTTTCAAGTGACTTATGGCGTCCTTTTTTATAGGTTGTTGGAATTGGTCTGGTGAAACGTCGCAAAGTTAATAAACATTGGGTTACGCCTAAAATAGTCGCATTTATAACAATATTTACATTTACGAGGAGACAAGAAAGAACATGTCCCTTGACCAAATTCACTAAAAAAACTAGCAAACGATTCATACAATGACCAGAGTTGGATCATCATAGTAATGCACACGGCTCTGGACCGCCTTAACGGCCGCCACCCTTGCTATATTTGCCGCCCTGTTAGCAGCTGCCATTGCCCTACTCAGCTTCTCATCCACATTCATTGAAGCCAATGCTTTGTCACCTAATCGTCTGGCTTCCTGGAAACCAACAATCGAAGGTGATTTTAAACCGGTTATTGTCATATAAAAGAGGGGTGTTTGGCATGTTGGAAATCAGCTCCAAGAACACGAACACATAATTTGATCTCTACTAAGATCGACTCTTTTTATTGATAAAACTCAACTCACACTTTACAATTAATCCCTAACCATCTATTTATAGTAAACCCTATACTAATCCTAACACAACTCAAACTCAATTAAATATTCAAATAAATAAACAAATTAACTTCTACTCTAATATAAACTCAACCAAACAATTAATAAACTAATATTAATAATTATTATTAATAAAGATTAATCCTTCATGGCATTGCATTTGTTTAAGGTGATTATCTGATTATGGTGTCTGCATGTCACATATTGCTTCTAGCGTTTGGGTATAATGTGGATTGATGCTTTGAACAACAACGCCAAACACACCCATTCAATTTAGGAAGGATAATGAGATACATATGAAATTACCTTAACCGCTTTAAGAACTTTGGCATGAGAAATCGACATAGGATAATGTGGATTGATGCTAAGAGCACCATCTTCCCAGTGACCCGATTGAGTGTTGCCATTTCTAAATGTATACAAACCGAACCCTTGTCTTTTTCCTTCATGCCAACTTCCTGAGGATTCGAATTCCCTACATGATCCGAAAAAAAGGCCCATATATATATATAATTTTTTAAAGCCTCGAAAATTTTATATATATTATTTTTTTTTTGGCCCCTCGAAATGTTAGGTCCGCTACGGTCGTATTGCCCGCAGGCTCAATAGGCTGGCCCTGCCTCATACCTTTGTCCATTTGTAAAGTTGTATACACCAAAACCATGCATTTTATCGGCAAAATATTCGCCAGCATACATGTCACCATTTCTGCATCACCAAGTCACACATAAGCTCCAATCTCATAAGCATTAGATCATAAAACTTGAAACATAATCAAACTCATATACCTAGATGCTAAAATTAAACACTTTACAAATCTTGGTGAAGAATATTTGAACCATCATAGTCGGTATCTTGTTTCAGAATGTTCTTTTTGTGTAATAATAACATTGTTTGTGGACAAATTATGCGAAAGAAATTGCAGAAAAAGAAAAAAGAATTTTTACTTGACGCTTTTGCACATATATGTACGTGGTTACATATTATTTTTTTTTGGACGAACGGTTCCTACAATTATGATGTTTTCATGTCACAAATAGTTCCTGGGGTTTGGGTATAGGTAGACTGATATCGCACTCACCATCATAAATATCACCATGTTGTAAACCTTCACCAACACAGCCCCAGGTCGGTTCATTGAGCCAATTAACTAAACAATTGGTGTGCGTGTGTAATTGATTTGCAACAAATAACCGGAAGGCTATAATTTCTAGGTATACAACAATGGTGACGTCTATGAGGGTGAGTTTGATATCAAATTAATTATCAGGGTGAGTTTAATATCAAATTAACTATCACTACTTCAAAGAGGAGATGTAGATTATATGTAAGCTTCCTAATTCTACCTCATTTATTTAGGTGACATTATTGTTATAAGAACTAATTCAAAATTACAAGATTTAATTTGCTAAAGACTCGTAAGTTCAAATATTATAAGGTAAAGTGATTAATTTGTGTTATCCTAAATTGTATAGAAGATGATAAGATAATAACAAGAAAATAATATATAATCTAATCTTTTGGTAAATATTACACCCTAACACTAATGCAACATATTTGAAGAGGAGGAATATTGTATATATGGTTAACTTACCATCACTAGTTTTAGGGTGCATTAAACTTCAATTCAAACTAGAAGGGCTAATGTGCAACTTCAATTAAAAAAGCAAATTACATGAAAATCATACCAAATCTAAAATCTTTAAAACAAATCCCACCATACCTGCAGGTTATCCCTAATATATTGCTACTGTCACATCTTTTTAATTATCTTGTTATCATGTTAGTTTTGAAATTGAATTTATCCAAAACTGTATTTACCTCAACATTCGGTTATATAATATTTTGTTGTTGTTATCTTTTCTACTTTAATAACCCAAAACATATCTAATAGTTTTGATTCAGAATTTGTTTTTCATGAATCCAGTCCATTAGCCGAGAAAGCAGTGGCATGAATGTGGTTGAGAAGGTGAATAGGGTTCTCGACCGCTTTGATTGCTGCCTTGTTAGCCGCTGCAATTGTGATCACTGTTCTCGGCTAATCGTCTGGCTTCCTGAAAAACAACATTCAAAGATGAATTTAAAGTCGTTGTGGCATTTTCATGTTACAAATATTTTCTAGCCTTTGTGTATAGTTGAAGTGATTATTATGATCACCTTCATTATATCACCGATGTAGCAAACCTTCACCAAGAACCCAAACCCACGTCGATTTATTGAGCCAATTTACCAAACAACTAGTGTGTGTGTGTGTGTGTATTTAATATGTAGGAAATCAACAAATAACCGAATGGGTATAGTTTTTTTTGCCTCTAGGCAAGGCATACATCAATGGTGACGTTTACGAGCATAGGTTTCATATCAAAATTTGCCAAACAATCAAATGACTGATTTTTTTTATCATCACTACTTCAAAGAGCATATTCAAATAATATTTCTCAAATCCCGATTCTCTAAATAAACCATGAAAGTTATGAATCCTATAATTTAGCCGACTTTGTTAATCCTATTCATTGTGTTCTTATGATTAAACCATAGTGTTTTTTTTCTTTAGTCAGCTAACTTCTAAGGCTTTGGAAGTCCGAGGTTACAGAAATCCCTTAGAGTACGAGCTCTATTTTGGAGTGTTCAATCGAAATCGAATTATTCGAATTTGGAATTTTTAAATCTGAATTCGAATTTGATTAAGAAATTTGAATAAGCTTATTTGAATTCGAATCCATTCGAATAAACTTGAATCAGAAAAATAAAAATTACAAATTTCAAATATTAGAATCGAATTCGGGTTCGAGATATTAAATTCGAAATCGATTCGAATTTGAAATCCTTATTCGAATTGAATTTGTATTCAAATCGAATAAACAAAAACATATATTAGAAATCACATTTTTTATTAGAATTCTGTTTGAATTGAATTTTTAATTATTCGAGTTCGATTCAAATAATAAACACCCATAGCTCTGTTAAGAGGCGTTTGGTTTTAATCCTAAGAAGACACACGCTATAAATTATAGCCTATAAGTAATGTAACAGTTTTCTATTACGACCGTATGAATGATTGATTAGTGTGAAAAAATGGGGCCCACAAACATTCCAACAAACGCTGCCCTTGAGGCGTGTGACGTGAGGCGAGCCCTCAAGGCCGGCTTGTGGGACGGACGGGCACACGGCCACCGCGATGCGGGTAGGTTATATGATATTTAGGAGTATTTTCTAACAGAACTTGTAGGTTTTCTAACAAAACTACTAGCTTTTAATAGCTCTGTTAAGAGGCGTTTGGTTTGTATCCTAAGAAGACACACGCTATAAATTATAGCCTATAAGTAATGTAACAGTTTTCTATTACGACCGTATGAATGATTGATTAGTTTATGATTTGTATTCATGCATGCTTTCGGTGGTATTATGTTTTATATCTAATAGTCATTCCATTATTGATAAATTTAATGGCTAAGATCCTTCTTAGGCTAGTTAGGCAAAATCCACTTCTTCGGGGATCCTCTCTCATATATAGGGATAGCAATGGGTCAGGTTTGGGACGAGTTTAGGTAATCCCAACCCCATACTCGATTATAAAAGTTTGTCCCATACCCGGCCCAAAACCCGTCAGGGTTCTATCGGGTATTTACCCGTCAGGTATCGGGTATGCATGTGGATTTCGGGTAAACCCTTTACTTTGTAAAAAATACCCGTTGGGTATACTCAACCCAAAACCCGTCAGGTATTTACCAGGTATATATAAAAAATGTAATTAAAATAAAAAAGAAAGAAAGAAAATCATGTCGGGGATATACATTTAAAATAAATACCTTATATATACTTAAAATAAATACGGTATAGATACTTCAAATCAATAAAAAAAAGTATGTCGGGTTTATAATCGGGTAAACGGGCATATGTTATCGGGTAATCAGGGCGGGTAAACGGGTATATGACCATATCCCAAACCCGCGAAAATTTTCAAAAGTAATCCCATACCCGATTACCCAACCCCATACATGTCCCGAATGTTTCATGTTTTGGTTTCACTGCCATGCCAACTCATATATGTGATTTATATGATCATCAACCCCTAAAGTTTATAAACAGTGGGTTACGCATGCCTAAAATAGTCACATTTATAACAATATTTACATTTACGAGGAAATGACAACAAAGAAAAGGTAACATGATTCTCACGACCTTAAAAAACCGAACGGCTCATTGTGGTTAGAAACAGAATGCATTCCCATTTGCTCATTGTGGTTCCAAGCAGGTCAACAACACTCCTGCCACCTTTGACCAAAAATCACTAAAAAACTAACAAACGGTTCATACAATGACCAGAGTTGGATCATCATAGTAATGCACACGGCTCTGGACCGCCTTAACGGCCGCCACCCTTGCTGCATTTGCCGCCCTGTTAGCAGCAGCCATTGCCCTACTCAGCTTCTCATCCACATTCATTGAAGCCAATGCTTTGTCGGCTAATCGTCTGGCTTCCTAAAAACCAACAATAAAAGATGATTTTAAAACCTGTTATTGTCATATAAAAGAGGGGTGTTTGGCATTGCATTTTTAAGGTGATTATCTGATTATGGTGTTTTCATGTCACAGATAGCTTCTAGCTTTTGGGTATAATGTGGATTGATGATAAGAACAACGCCAAGCACGCCCATTCAATTTAGGAAGGATGATAAGATATATATGAAATTACCTTAACCGCTTTAAGAACTTTGGCATGAGAAATCGACATAGGATAATGTGGATTGATGCTAAGAGCACCATCTTCCCAGTGACCCGATTGAGTGTCGCCATTTCTAAATGTATACAAACCGAACCCTTGTCTTTTTCCTTCATGCCAACTACCCTCGTACCTTTGTCCATTTGTGAAGTTGTATACACCAAAACCATGCATTTTATCGGCAAAATATTCGCCAGCATACATGTCACCATTTCTGCATCACCATGTCACACATAAGCTCCAATCTCATAATATTTTCATTTCATAGAGAAATAAATAAAATTACAAAAGGTTTAGATTATAAAACTTGAAACACAATCAAACTCATGTACCTAGATGCTAAAATTAAACACTTTACAAATCTTGGTGAAGAATACTTGAACCATCATAGTTGGTATCTTGATTCAGAATGTTCTTTTTGTGTAATAATAACATTGTTTGTGGACAAATTATGAGAAAGAAATTGCAGAAAAAAAAATTGTTCTTGACGCTTTTGCACATATATGTATGCTGTTACATATTATTATATCACAACTGTGTGAAAAGAATCACTTCTTTTAGGAATCTAATATTTTCACAAGATCAACCAACAATTCCTTGTAACTTTTCATAAGGTGAACTAACATTTTATATATATCTTTTCATTAAGATCAACTAACACTTCTTTATATCTTTTCATTAAGATCAACTAACACTTCTTTATATCTTTTCATAAGAACTATGAAATGAAATTTTTAAAAGGCTTAAGAAAATAAAATCACTAAAGTTTGTAACATCAAGCGAACTGGAACAAAGTGCAAAAACATAGATGCAAAGACCAACACAATACTTTGACACCGTTGTTCAAATTGCTTATCTATAGAAAAATTAAGCACTTCGGTCGCATTTTAGCAGGAACCATGGCTTGTTACTTTGTTTGTAATGAAATGTGCAGAAAAGATAAACCTGACAATCTTGTCTAGACCGAAAAAATTAGGTGGTGTGCCTAATTTATCAAGTTAATAAAGCCCAAATCCACTCATACCATTTACATGATGCTTCACAATACAAGAATGATAAATAACCGAAACCATATATTTACAATCGCGAATTAAAACTGCTTATTTGCTTATTGTGTTTTAATACAACAGGTAAGCCGGATTATCTGCTTAATTGAAGGCTTAATATGATTCTGCATTGTGTTTTGTTACACCAAACCATCTGAGTGTGCTTATTTGAAAAAACCATAAGCAGTTTTAACAAGCAATCCCAAACACCCCCCATAATGAACATTGAACTTGAAGTTACTATGAACACAAATCAAATAAGACTAAAATTTACCTGAAATGGTAATGGCCAAGCCCATGTTTTAGACCACCTTTGAACTCCCCAAAAAACCTGCTTCCATCTTCACAAGTATGAATCCCATACCCATGACACTGACCCTTCATCCATCCTCCTGCATACATATCCCCAACATAAGATCTATAAACACCAAATCCATGCCTCAATCCTTGCCTATACTGACCCCTATACCTGCTTCCTTTAGCCCAGGTTTCCACCCCATAACCATCATACTTTTGATCAACCCAATCACCTTCATACCTCCCATTCATGTTATGATAGTAGACCCCACTCCCAGAACACTTTCCTTTATAAAATTCTCCCTCATAGACATCACCATTATTATAAACCTTCACCAAGAACCCAGAAACTGTGCTTTCCTCATGCCGTTTCATTGAGCCAATTGACCAAACAACTGGTGTGCATGTTTTAGATGTATTGAAAAACCTCAAAATAGAAGGAAGATTAACAAGGGATAGAAGAACAATCAACAAGATGATGTAAAGATACAAAGATTTATGATGGTTTAACGAAAAGATGTAAACGAAACAGAGAAGGATTAAAACCCTTGAAGGGGTTTTAATCCGATAGAGCTTCTTCACATGACTAAACTTCAATAGTTTTACAGCAACTGATTTGGTGGCTAAAAGGGCATCACAAGATGAACAACTGATTTGGGGATTCATTCGTTTCAAATTATTTCAGAACAGATCTTTCTGTATTTTAATTTTGAAACTGTGTTCTTGTTCATTGTAATCTGCAGATTTTGAAATTAGGGTTTTTCGAAACGGAATCGGAATGGGAATCGTCGTGTTCTTCTCCGATCTTATGGCCGGAGTTCTTTTGACGCATTTACCGGCGAACGCAATTAACAATTAGATGCGAATCTAGCTGGAGATCGAATCGTGAAAACCTAATTCTTGATTTGTGTGTGTGTGTTGATGGTTTTAATTTGGAGACAAAAAGAGGGAAAAACACAACGCGTATGAATGGGCGGTCAATGTATGCAAAGTTATATGCAAGTTGACGGCGACAGGTTTGTAAATTTGACCCTGAGACAAATTATAAAAAATAATAAAAATAATAAATTATGAATGTATTGCTATTATTTATATCTTTAATTACATGATATTATAGCTAAAGGAATAATAGTCTAGCGTCATTTTGGTGGTGGGTAAAGTTCAGTGACCACAAGGTTCTGGATTCGAATCTTACAAGGATTTTTCTAGAAAAATTAGAATTTCTCCTGAATTGGTGACTTAGTGGTGGACTATGATTGGATGGTACCACTGGTGATACGATTATATTTCAGTGGTCCGTTAGTGATTCAAATTAGTCGTTCAAAAAAAATTAAATGATATTATGTGTAAACTAAAACTATTAATATTAAGAGTTAATAAATGATGGATACAGAGGGGGGGCGGGGAGGGCGACCGTCCCGGGCCCGTAGTTTTTAATTTATATATATATATATATATATATTAAAATTCTATATACTTAAAGTTTTAAACTCAATTTCATTAACAGTAGTTCATTACTTACAAAAGCCTAAATTGTATTATCCCATTAACCCACTTAGAAATAAAAAAAATCTCAATAGATTTTTAAACTTAACAAAAAAATTACAAAATCATATATAGTTAGTGGGTAGAGGCCTTTGAAGCAGGAATTAAAGGGCATACATTCGTTAAAATATATCTTTAAAAATATACTTTGACGTGACAGTTATAAATTATGTTACGTTAATTTTTAAAATATTTTTTTCAACTGGGTATTAATTTTTTTTTATGTAAATGATAAATATTAATTAATACTAAATACATTTGGTTAATAATATAATAACTATCCATAATTAGATTTATACTAAATATTTAAAAATATATTATTTAATATAATCTCTCTTCTAATAAAAACCTAAATGGTTTTGCCACTTGACATCACCATATTTTATCTCACAACTTTTTCCCTCTAAACCACATTTATATCCTTCATTTAATATTTTCATATTTAGCTTTTATTTTTTTGAAAATTACATAAATAAATATTTTCATCATTATTTCCACTACCTCATATTTCAAAAGTTAATACTTTAAAAAAATCAAGAATTAAAAAACAAGAGATTAAAAAAATGAGTTTTTAAAGTTTTATTATTAAAAAAATAATTTTTTAATATTTTAATATAAAAAAACAAGATATTTATAATTTTTATATATAAAATTTAAAAATACTACGTTTGTATTTTAAATAAATATGTGTTACAATAAAGTTTACTAATATTTAATTAGTAGTTTTTTTAATAAAATTTGATATGTATAAACAAATTTTTTATTTTGATTTATAAATTTTAATACTTAGTTTTCAATAAAATTAAAAAACTTGCAAATATTTATTTTTAAAAGTGTATTATAATTTAAACTTTAATTTTTTTTAAATGACGAGATTCGTTTTTTCAAAAAACATGTTTACAAGTTTCAATTCTAATTTATTAGTTTTAAAATTTTCATATTTAATTCTGGAATTTTAAATTTAATTGTGTCGAAATATTAAGAAGCGAAATTTTTAAAATTTGGAGTTTTAAATTTTGAATTTAAAAGACAATATATTGTTGACATTAAATTTTATTTGTATCTTTTAATTATTTTTTTAATGAGAGATTTAGTATTAAAAGTTTATCGAGATTTTCCACATACAAGTACAAATAGTATCCGTCAATCAGAGCATCCTGATGATGATTTTGATAAAAGTTTATAATATCCTGATTTTCTAAATGTACTTACACTATCAGGTTTGTCAGGCCGTAAATTAGTTTTAAATGTCACTAAAACTTTGAAGAAAAAAATATACAATTGTTGTATTTTTGCAATGACCATAAATAAAAGTTTAGGACAATCACATTTAAATGTTGGTTTGTATTGAAAGATCTAATGTTTATTCATGATCAGCCGTATGCTGAATTATCAAGAGTTAAAGTAGTAGAGACGGACTCAAGCCATTAATCTTTGGTAGACATGAAAAATTACCAATACCACGTCAAATGTTACATACAATAAAGTATTTTCGAATTTGTAAATAATAATTGTAAGGTTTCATTTGACATGTAATTTAATGTATTGTAAAAAATTACACAACATATTAAATGAATTTTCATGTATTTTTTGATGTTTTAATTACTCTCGTCCATCTAATTTTAACATGTAACAAAATGAAAAAGTTACAAATACAATATCAAATTTGTATAAAAAGGGTTGTTAAGATATTTATCAATATACTCTTAACGTTTCACCCTGTGTAACACACGGGGTTAAAGCTAGTTATTTAATAGAAGATGATAAGACAGAAAAAACATGATGATGATAATGTACCAGAAAATGACACATGTCCTATGTGATTTTTGTTTATTAGTATAAAGATTTATTTGTTTTCTACATATTAGATTAAAATACACCTAAAATTGTATTAATCGTTTTTTAGAGCAAATAGATTAATTGCATGTAAAGATGAAGTCATGACTTAGCGATCTAATGGTATGATGTTTACCCTGCAAAAATGATATTTTAGTATAAAATATTGTTGTTCAAGGAAAAAAAAATCTTAAAGATGAAGATATTGTAAATTACATGGAAATTTTGTGTCACAAACACTACTCTCCTTGAAATAAGTACAACTTGTAATCTAGGTTTAACGTTTTCTAGACTTTATCAAATCCCCATCAAACCTACATTTATGGATGTTGAAATTCAACTTTCAAAAGCAAACTACAACTTGACATTTTCATGTTGAGTGTTTGCAATTAATTAAAGTTTGTCAAAGGTGGTTGGTTTTCTTTTCTTTCTTGGGAGACAAGTCTAGGGTAGTTGATCATAATAATTCTAAAAATAGATGAATTCATCAATTTAATAAAGCCTACATCGCATTCTATTCTTGATAATCTTTTAATATCACTTATTTAATATTTGATATATTTATTGATTCTGTTACTAAATTGGTCTTTAAATTAAATATGTTTGTAACTTAACATGACTAGAAATATTAAGGTTCGTGGCATCAAATATTTAATTTTGATTAGCAAGAATATATTTAAATAATACTTTAAGACAAATTGAATGTGTGAAAAGTGAAAACATATTCTAAAGGATCATTTTGATGATTGTTGAATTTATGTTGAGCAATATTTTTTATTTTACTATTTTATTCATACGAGGCGTTAGATTTTGACCTAAAAATTACATTAGTAAAACTTAAATACACGAATAAAAGCATAAAAGATTCTAAAAAGTAGTTTTACTAGTTTTACTTTTGATTTTAAAACATATTTTATCCAGATGAAAACACAATATAAGAGTGGTGGTTGTGGCCCAACACGGGACGGGATGGTGATGGGCAATGGGGGGTGATGTGGCGGTGAGGGAGATGAAGACTTGGGTAGTTGAAGCGAGATGAAGGGGATGGTGGTGCTGATCTGGAGAAGCAAAAAAGAAAGCTCGGGGTGAAAATGAAGCCGAAACGGGATGAAAATCTGATGTGGCGCGACGGTATCGGCAGGAACACAACTCCATCTTTTGTATCACCCAAAAACCTTCGATTCCGTTTTTTTCTTTTGGGATGACACCCTCCGGCCTAAAAATGAAAACTTTTAAGATAAAATTAATATAATATTGAATGTCTAAGTCATCACATCCGAACCAAATTGGACATGATCCAAATTTCAAAAAACTATAACTGGCTGGTTAAATAAACGTATAAATTATTTAAATCAAAGTTTCACGTGTTTTAACTTTTAACAAGGTAATAACTTTTAACTACGTATTATATTAGAACAAAAATTAAAACTACATGTATTATACTGAAATAAAATGTATTATATTAGAACAAAAATTAAAACTACATGTATTATACTGAAATAAAATGTATTATATTAGAACAAAAATTAAAACTACATGTATCATACTGAAATAAAATGTATTATATTAGAACAAAAATTAAAACTACATGTATTATACTGAATTAAAATGAATAAATACACGAGCTTAAGACGAAAACAAAAAAAGTTTATATTATTATCTAGTAGGATTAACCTTATATTTATAAATATCCATTTCATGCATACCTATTTTTACTTTCTAACTAATGACGTTATTATATTGTGTTTTAGTCAATTTGGGCTGGGTTTGTAATTCTTCCCCTATTAGCCACTGGTTTTGGGGGGTTCGGTTTTAATTGATTTCGTTTACTTTTCAAAAAAAAACTAATGCGTTTAAGCTTAACCAACAATAATTATGAGAGTGGGTAGAGGCGTGTTAAGAAACGATAATTGCAATGAAGAAAATAATTAATATTTTATTAATCAAGTGATAAGAATCTAGGGATTATTATTTTGTATTTTATTATTCGAAGAAATTATGACAGGGCATTATTGTAAATTATCGCTAAAGGCTGGGTCCTGTTCGGTCGATTCGAGTCTTCCCAAATCACAACTTCATTTGAGAGGATAACGACAGTGACGGAGCCCTCGCCGTTACTTCACGGTTAACTCTTACCCATTTCACCCTCACATCTTTCCCATGTAAAGTAATAGAGTAAACTTTACTTTTTCGTTCCTGAGACTTGTACAAAACTTCATCCCTCTATAACGCATTTCATCCCTAATGTTTTATGTTTTAACAATTTCCATCCCTTGTCGTTAACTCCGTTAAGTTTTCTATTATTTTTTGTGCAAATTTACTAATATACGCCTCACACCTTCTTTTTCATCATACTAAATAAAATGTGTATGAGACTCAATAACATGAATGACACTTTCCTCGGGCGCGACCCCCCTCCGGCCACTGGCTCTCCAGCACCACCTCCCCCTGACCGACGACGGGTCTTGGTGGCTCCAACAGAAATGGTGGTGGCGGTGGTTAGGGATTCCAATAAGCAGAGACAGAGGTAGAGACAATGTAGCAGGCGGCGTCGGGTGGCCTACATAGCGATGGTGACAATGTTAAACGACAGAGAGGAATGACGAGATGAGTTTTCCGACGACACCTCATCTAGGGTTCTACTGTAGCAACGGTGACAGAGGCTTAGGGGAGACCTGATGGCAGCGGAAACGGAACGAGGATGGTGTTCTGAAGACAAAAAACAGTTTTCACCATGTGAATCCCCCTCACCTGGTTTGCCGTGATCATCGTCGTCGTTGCCCGATCAACACCACCACCGACAGGCAGTTGTTTGACAAGTGAAAATGTGGCGTGTCAAAAAATGGAGTTACAATTGTGTGTTGGGTCTGATGGTTGAAGAAGACGAGGCAAGGGATATATTAGTAATTTGAACAAAAATTAACAGAAAACTTAACAAAGTTAAGGACCAGGTATGCAAAGTGTTAAAACATTAAACATTATGGATGAAATGTGTTATAGAGGGACGAAACCTAAAGTTTTATGCAAAAACCTTAGGGACGAAAAGTGAAGTTTACTCAAAGTAATATTAAAATTTGTTGATTCGCAAGAGGGATTTCAGCCATCGGTACGTTTTTAGTTGAGTTAAATGGGTGTGTCTTACGTGTAACATTTTAGTTTGGAGGGTGGAGTTTGACCGTATTCCGACCCTCAAATCTTTGAGTTGGAGAAATATTCCTATTAGGGATCATAGGTGTGTGATGTGCGACTCCAGTCTTGAATCAGACGAGCATATTTTTTCTTCTTGTGGTGTCGCTTCGGTGGTTTAGCAGAGTATTAGTAGGTGGTGTCATGTCCCCCACCCCCTTATTTTTGCCTTTTCGATTAGAGACCTATTGGACCTTAGATACTTTCCATGGTATTATCTTCATCTTCATTTGGTTCTTGTGGTTAGCTAGGAATGAGAATAGAATTTGTAAAAATCTACCAAGATCGAAGATATCGTCCTCAACATCAAGTCTATCAGGTTTCTTTGGTTTTCTAATAGATCTAAACATAAGTCCATTACTTGGGCGAAGTGGTGTAAATTCGACATGCTGTAATTTTGTGTTTTTTGTTGTGTTGTTTCTGCCCCTGTGTTTGGGGGTGGTTTCGTGTTTATAAAAGTTACCTTTAAAAAAAGTAATATAAAACAGTTAACGTCAATTTATTGAAGTGCGGTTAGGGTGGAGGGAGTTGTTTTGGAACTCAACGCTAGGAAGGAAGCTAAGCCAGACAAGTTGCAGATGGCCGGGACGACGATGCAGAAGATGATGAGATTGAAAGAAGTAAAGATGAGAGATCAGGATGGGTTGTATCAGGATTATCGAGAACACCGTCGTACCGTCTCAATTACCATTACTTACAGTGAGTCCCGAAACCACTCCCTCCACCGTGAAGAGAATGAATTTATATTAAACGTTAATTAAATTAGTTTTGGATTGATTACTCGATTAAACATATTTAAAAAAATATGATATATACGACATTTTTTAATTGCATATAATACTTATATTCTAATCAACTTTATTTTGTGATGTATCAATTGTTAAGAAAAATAAAAATAGAAGTTGTATTTTAATTATTTTTTTCACATACAATTGTATCATAATGTAAGTAGTTACATAGAGTAGAAAAACAATATACAACATATCTAATGATAAAATAAAACTATATAACATGTGTTACACTTAATCCTTTCTTTTAGAAATCATATTGAAAAATATATTATAATCCTGACAAAAAATAAAATAAAACCAACAATACAACTATCATATGATAAAGACAGTTACTGAAAATAATATTTCAACAAAGATGCAATCGCTCTGGAAATTATTCTTAATTATGGGGAAAATCTACCTTACAGATTAAATTATCATAAAATTAATTAACTAATAAAAAAACTTGGGTAGCTGAACAACCACATTATTCGTGTCCATTTCAATTAAATATTTTAAGTGCAGATTTTTTTGAAAAAAAAAACTACGAAAATAATTTAAAATGGCCCGCAGTTACGAAAAAACTTGCAAACGAGAGATGGCTAAAGGAATTCATATGACAAAGGTTGCGGCTTTATCCTAAATTATTTACGTGTTACGTATTTTATGATAATCTAAGTATTGTTAAAAAAGTATTTATGTTACTTATAGATTTATAGTTATATAATCATATAATCGTAAGTATGATAACAAAAAAACTAAAATACTTTTTATTTTGCTCGAAAGAGAGTTTTTTTATCCCAAATTTGTACATTGAAGTCCCTGAGTTTAAAGTATACGAAAAAGTAACTCAATTTAAATTTTTTATACTGAAGTACTTGAAGTTATCATGTACGTATTTATTAATCTTTTTTAAATAACTTTTTATCTCCCAGTAAAAATTTAGGGAAAAATATCAAAATGGACATTTTGTCCATCTAAAAAAACTCGGAGGCTAAGCCTTTTGAATTCAAATGTTTAGCCAGCAAAACCTAAAAGCCGGATTCGAACAGGCTAAATGTCCATTTTAGTATTTTTAAGAGAACTATATCCATTTTGGTATTTTTTCCAATAATTTAATGAACAGACATTCATCATTTTTTGTAAAAAAAGAAACTTATATATCTTGTTTTAAACAAACTAATATTTTAATTTTAGTTACTATTTTAATTTTAGTTACAAATACGTGAATTTTGAAAATTTTAGGTACTTCATTAATACACCATATTAGCTTGAGGGACTTCTTTCGTGTATTTAATTTAAGGATTTTGATATAACAAAATTAAGTTGAATGATTTTTTTTACATAATTTTTTAAATGCAGGTAATAATTAGTTTGTTGATACGGATAACGATATTTGATGTCCATTAATGAAACGATAGAATCAAAACTATATTTTAAAAGGGTCAAGATCCACAATATATGGTGATGACCGTTTGAGATTAAATAATCCACAAACACAAGATAGATGAATATTCCCGTTGATGTGTTCCTTTTAATTTTATATTTTATCATGTGCCGTACATGTGCACCATCTACATACCAATTGGTTTACCAACTTGCCTAGTTGCCTTCCCTTCTATGTCATTCATTGTCACCCAAAGTAGAAAGGAAATTATATCCATTTAGGTTGTTTATAACTTATAAGGCGTTAACACGAGAGCGTGATCCACCTCATAGTTTCACGTCGGTGAACACCATCCCTCTTTTGGTGAAAGGGGCGTGAATAAGGGGGCTTCTACCACAGTTTATCTATCCAATCAAATCCTTACATCTTATTTTTACTTTTTTTTCTTTTTTAATTAAATATTTTGGTTTTCTCAAATAACTAATGCTTGATAATTATTAAAAAAAACAAAATACATGAGCTAGTTTATTTTATTATTCTGAATATCCAGGTATAAATTTTAACGAAAACGGAGTTGTTTTCAAAAAAACAATTTTTCCTCACGTAAGTGGTTTTTTTAAGAGCATTCACAACAGCTTTCCTATCCTCATCTCTATAATTACATTAAAATCAATATCTTTTATATCTCATTTTCAATTAAACTAGGGGATTTACCCGCCTAGCGTTGCGACGGCGTCGAAACGTAGAGCAACTCGAACCGCCTTGCAGCGGCGTCGAAACGTATAGTAACTCGAACCACCCCGCGTTACGACGCCGCGTCGAAACGTACAACAACTCGAACTGTCACACCCCAACCGACGGCGGAAACGTCGGGGCGGGACATGTAGACTGTTCATGAGCACAAGGTTTACTATATTGAAATATTTTAAATCATAACTTCATTTCAAATAACCAAACACAATCAAGTTCAAACAAATACGAAAAGAAATGCATAATATTCTTTATTCAATTTTTAACTAAGTCCATGTCCTACGTGTAGCATATCTTGATCAACTCACACGTTATCACCTGAAACATGAATAAAATAATGTCAACTAAAAAGTTGGTGAGCATACACAGGTTTGTACATAGATAGTATATAGTTGTGAAAGATCAAATCCTTACATATCATGAATAAATAAGGCATTTATGGGTAGTAACTAATGTGTAACTAAAGTACAATCAAACTTTTGTAACTAGCATGCAAATTGTGTTGTCGGTAACAATCACCCCAATCTGGGTGGGTTTGTCAGACTCAATAGATCTATCATTGTTAACCGTCGGCTCATTAGTTAATGATTGCACATGAAATTTCACACAAATAGTTAACACGTATAGCACTCAAACATAAAGCTCAAATTTTTGCACACATGAATGTAAATAGGATTTGTGTTTTGTGTAGTTTGTGTAAGTGTAAATAGTTGTGTGTATAGAGTTCATGTTTCACCCCAAAAGTGTAAAAGAGTAAAAGGAGCTATGTAATACTACCTGATTAGAGGTGTAGCTAACACGCACGGCTAGACGGTAGAATGATGATTGAAACCTCACAAGGTTAACCTAGTGTGTAATATATATTTAATTAATAACGTGTACGATAGTCTAAGTCTAGGATTTAATCGGATGTGTGTACGAAGGGTTGTATGGAAGCGTAGGAAAAATTATGACTTGTATTTTGGAAAAGTGTTGTATAAATAAATAGTTTAATATTATTTTAATTAGAGTTTGGACTTGAATATTAAATAAATAATTGTTAATTATTTATTAAATTAGAAAGATATTATGAAATTATATTTATTTAAGTATAATTTAAATAAATAACTTTATTTTATTTATAAAATATATGACTAAGAGTTTAATACTAAAACAACTTAAAACTCTAAATATATTTATAATTGTAATTGACAAACGCGTTCGTTCCATTATGTGATATTTAAAAGGTATGAAATATATATATAAAATTTAAAACTTCATAACTTTTATTTCATGGGAAATATTTTATTTATAAAAGCTCGCCATAATATTCATAAAATTAGAAAATTTATTTCTTTGTTTAGTTAAAGAAATTTAATAACTAAATTCAAAATAAAAACGAGTTTATGTTAAAGTTTGTAAACTTTTGTCTCATTATGTTCAAAAAAATGTAATGTTTATAAAAATAATTTTTATAAAATTTTTAGAGTTTAAAAACAGATTTTAAAAAATTAAAACAGGCCACCCGGGTGGTTCCTGTGTGTGTCGCAAGCCTTACCACCAGACCAAGGGGTATTACTTGTAATCGGTGGCTTCGGGTTTGTATTAACAAGGAAGACAGCGGATCCGGCTAGTTCTAGGGTCTGCGCAAAAATAAACAACCGGATACGCGGGTTGTGGGTTTCGAACCCACGCCACCTGGTTCGGCGGCGCAGTGACTTACCGGCCGGACCAGGTGGTTTCGCTGGTTAAACATGTAATCCAAAAACATTTATACACATAATATATTAATAATAGTTTCATCTTTTTGATTTAAAACCAGCCATGAACCCTAATCCCAAATCGAATTCGATTCTGTTATGTTAACTCAAATTGATAAGGGGGTTTTAATCAAGACTTAGAGGTGATTCGAATGGCGTATTTACTTACTCGGTTGATGGGGGCACGAATGCAGTCGGCTACAAGTTCTACTTCGATGTTCTTGAGGCTTGGCAGGATTCCAGAGGTGTTTTGCGGATCGAAAGAGGGTTGAAGGAGTTTGTGTGATTGATTACGAGAGTACGAGAGTGTTTTAATTTGATTGATTTCATCCGTATATGTTAATTTGATTTTCAAATTGACCGAGAAAGTCGCGGTGACCGATTTCGTGTTAATCCATTTAATTGAGATGAATCGGGTCCTGTTAGCGTCCTAGGTTCATTGCGTGATTTTCTCGCGAGTGGTTTGAGGGATTGAGTCGCGTTAATTCATCGAATGTAATGGAGATTGATACGGGTTTGACTATCTTAAGTCAAACTCATTTGAATTTTTGAATTGGCTGCTAAATCAGTGTTGTATGGGCTTGGGTTTGCTCGATTATTGCTTGAATACGAGATGTCAATCCACAGGAGTCGATATCGGGCTTGAATTTTGATGAATTTGGCCCTGTTTGACTTTTAAAAGTCAAACAGGCGTTTATGTGTATATATATATATATATATATATATATATATATATTTTTGCACTAAATTAAATTGAAATTTACATTGTTTATTAGGGTTTAGTTGATCGTACGAATGTAATAAAACATTGCACTGGAATTGGGTTTTCAATTTGTGTTACATCGAATTAAAAATTAAAGTAATAAAAATCAGAAATGTTACAGTATCCCCATGTTGAGGGAATTTCGTCCCGAAATTTAGCTAGTTGAGGCTACTGAATCGGCGAAGAGGTGTGGGTACTTGAGCTTCATTTGGTCCTCACGCTCCCAAGTAAACTCGGGTCCACGTTTAGATTCCCAAAGAACTTTGACAATAGGGATACGGCTTCGCTTGAGTTGCTTGATCTCACGATCCATGATCTCCACCGGTCTCTCGACAAAGTGCATCGTTTCGTCAATGCGCACATCGTCAAAAGGTATATGGAGGTTTTCGTCAGCAAGACACTTCTTTAGGTTGGACACATGAAATGTAGGGTGCACATTACCAAGTGATGGGGGTAACTCGAGCTTGTAGGCCACTTTTCCAATTCTTTCAATGACTTTGAATGGACCCACGTAGCGAGGTGCTAGTTTGCCTTTCCTTCCAAAACGGATTACACCCTTCCATGGAGATACCTTTAGAAGAACAAGATCACCGACTTGGAATTCCAAAGGTTTTTGACGTTTGTCGGCATAACTCTTTTGTCGACTCCTCGCTACTCAAATGTTGTCACGGATTTGAAGGGTCTTATCGGATGTTTCTTGAATCAACTCGAGACCGGTGATTTGTGCTTCACCAATCTCGTTCCAACAGATAGGAGAACGGCACTTACGACCATAGAGAGCTTCAAATGGAGCCATATCGATACTTGAGTGGTAGCTATTGTTGTAAGAGAACTCAATTAGGGATAGATGTGAATCCCAATTGCCACCAAAATCAATTACACAGCTCTAAGCATGTCCTCAAGAGTTTGGATTGTACGCTCGGTCTGACCATCAGTTTGGGGATGGTAAGCCGTGCTCAAATCCAATCGTGTGCCAAGAGCAGTTTGGAGAGATTGCCAGAAACAGGAGGTAAAACGAGCATCTCTATCGGAAATTATGTTTAGTGGAACACCGTGACGACTCACAATTTCGTCAATGTAAATTCGGGCTAATTTCTCGACCCGATAGTCTTCACAGATAGGCAAGAAATGAGCAGATTTGGTAAGGCGGTCAATGATCACCCAGATACTATCATAACCACTTGAGGTGCGAAGGAGTTTAGTAATGAAGTCCATAGCTAATTTTTCCCATTTCCACACGGGAATTTCCGGTTGTTCAAGCAAGCCGGAAGGACGTTGATGCTCGGCTTTGACTTTGGAGCAAGTTAGGCACTTGGCAACATAAAGAGCAATGTCTTTCTTCATACCGGGCCACCAATATTGCGGGCGAAGGTCTTGGTACATTTTATCCGCACCAGGATGAATAGAATAACGAGTCTTGTGAGCCTCGTTCATGAGAAATGCACGAAGATTATCGCGATCGGGGACCCAAATACGGTTCAAATAATAAAGCAAGCCATTGGGTTTAGATTCAAGCTGAAGTTTAACACCACACAACATTTCCTTGTACATGTTACCCTCGGTGACCGAGACGTGTTGAGCTTCTAGGATACGATTTTGAATGTCGGTTTGAATTCGGGCACAATGAAGCATGATATGATCCTTACGACTCAAAGCATCGGCTACAACATTCGCTTTGCCAGGGTGGTAACGAATCTCGCAGTCATAGTCGTTAAGGAGTTCAACCCAACGTCGTTGCCTCATATTGAGTTCTTTTTGGTTGAAGATATGCTGGAGGCTTTTGTGGTCGGTGAACACCACACATTTTGTGCCATAAAGGTAATGTCTCCAAATCTTCAATGCGAATACGACCGCACCCAACTCGAGATCGTGCGTCGTATAATTCTTCTCATGGATCTTAAGTTGCCTTGATGCATAAGCGATCACCTAGCCTCGTTGCATGAGAACACAACCAAGACCTTGGTTGGAGGCATCACAGTAGACAACTAGATCATCATTCCTATCAGGGAGAGTTAGTATAGGAGCATTGCACAGCTTTTGCTTGAGAGTTTGGAAAGCTTCTTCTTGCTTTGGTCCCCATTCATAAGGTTTGCCCTTGTGTGTCAAAGCGGTGAGGGGGACAGCAATCTTGGAGAAATTCGAGATGAAACGACGGTAATATCCCGCAAGACCAAGGAATGAACGAACTTCGGTGGGGGTCTTAGGGGCATTCCAATTCTTAACAGCTTCGATCTTAGCAGGGTCAACATGGATACCCTTTTCATTGACGATATGACCTAGGAATTGAACCTCTTTTAGCCAAAATTCACATTTGGAGAACTTGGCATATAGTTGCTCTTTCCTCAATAGGTCCAAAACCAACCTAAGGTGTTGCTCATGATCGGCTTTAGTCTTGGAGTAGATTAAGATATCGTCAATGAAGACGATCACGAATTTGTCGAGATACGGTTTGCACACACGATTCATGAGGTCCATGAAAACCGCGGGTGCATTGGTTAACCCAAAAGACATAACCATGAACTCGTAGTGGCCATATCTTGTTCGGAAGGCAGTCTTTGGAATATCTTCCTCTTGCACACGGAGTTGATGATAACTAGATCGAAGATCAATCTTTGAGAAACAAGTAGAGCCTTGAAGTTGATCAAAGAGGTCATCAATTCTAGGCAATGGATAACGGTTCTTGATGGTAAGCTTGTTGAGTTCTCGGTAGTCAATACACTTGCGGAATTATCCATCCTTCTTCTTGACGAATAAGACAGGTGCACCCCACGGTGAATGACTTGGATGGATGAAGCCCTTGTCGGAGAGCTCTTGGAGTTGGCTTGCAAGTTCTTGCATTTCGGAAGGTGTAAGACGATATGGAGCTCTAGCCACGGGGTTAGCTCCGGGCACAAGATCAATGCGAAATTCTACTTGTCGGACGGGTGGAAGGACAGATAGATCTTCGGGGAATACTTCGGGGAAATCCCGGATGATGGGGATGTCTTGAATACTCTTCTCTTTGACATCCTTTTGAACAACATGGGCTAAGAAAGCCACGTACTTCTTTCGTAAGTACTTTTGAGCAGTAGTGCATGACATTAGCTTGAGTCCTTTGCAAGGCTTTTCACCAAAGACTCTTAGTGTTTCTCCCGACGGTAAAGGTATTCGGATGTACTTCTCAAAACAGATGACTTCGGCATGGTGATTCGCCAGCCAATCCATGCCTATGATGATGTCAAAACTTACCAGTGGCATTGGTACGAGGTTGATTGGAAATGTATGATCATTGAGTTCTAGTGTGCAATCATGGATAATGGAGTCAATTATAAGAGAGTCACCATTTGCTACTTCTACGGTGAAGGTTTTCTCTAATTTGGATCGTGTTTTAGCAAGTAAGGGTTCAAAGTTAAGTGACACAAAACTCTTATCTGCACCGGTATCAAATAAAATGGAGGCATATTGACTATTAACAAGGAACGTACCGTTGACCACATCATTGTTGGCCTGAGCTTCATTGGCGTTTATGTTGAAAGCACGCCCACGAGCTCCGCCTTGCCTAGCATTGATAAGCTTCGGGCACTGATCACGAAAATGATTCGGGTTGCCACACTCATAGCAAGCGCGTCCATTTGCAATAGCGGGGACACCTTGATTAGCCACTTGCTGGTTGGTTCGAGCTGGTGGGTTGACTTGACCTGCAAGTGCCTTGGCTCTACAAACGTTGACCGTATGGCCATATTTTCCACAGTGGGTGCAAAGGCGGCAGGGGATGTTCTGGAGGTGGTGATAATTGCAGGTGGCACAGAGTGGGTAGACCCCAACATATGGCTTCTTGACTGGTGCTTGAGCCATGGGGGCAACTTGATTAACAGGGGTAGCAGGAGTGACCACATCATAATTCTTAGCCTTTCTCTTCTTATTATTGTGGTACGGTTCAGTTTTGGCTTCTTTGTTGTGTGTAGGAGGGGTTGTGGTGTCGGGAACTTTCTTGGTGCCTTTTCTAGTAAGAGTTCCTGCTTTTACATGATTGTCGGTCAAAGTAGCAGATAGTCGGATATCATCTTCGAGTGTTGCGGGATTTCTCCCTAAGACGGTATCCTGAATCTGCCTAGGCAATCCACCAATGTACTTCTCAATGCAGCGGGATAACGGTGTGACCATATGGGGTACAAGGAGACTCAGCTCTTGGAACAGGGTTGTATAAGACAAACTTTCACCACTGTCTTGGGTAAGATCCCAAAACTCAGCTTCCAGCTTTTTCACCTCGTTATGAGGACAGAACTCTTTGGTCATTAGTCTCTTAACCTCATCCCACGGTAAGGCCATTGCTGTTTCCATGCCTCTAGTCCTCTTTTCCCCATTCCACCACGTGAGTGCCCGTTTTTGAAAGACACTTGTGGCATGACGAACACGGAGGTTATCGGGGCAGTCACTATTGAGGAAGGTGCCCTCAATACTTTTAAACCATTGCAGGAGTCATGTGGCTCCCACGGCACCATAGAACTTAAGAGGGTTGCATGAATTGAAGTGTTTGAAGGTGCATTGTGGTGGGTTGGCACCACCACCACCATTAGTTCCATGGTTAACACTGGTGGCTCCATTAGCTTGGGTGAGTTGAGTTACAAGTTGTGCAAGGATAACAGCAATGTCGGTGTTGTTGTTGGTCACGGTAGCATGACGGGGAGGCATTCTACAGATTTACACAACACAAGAAGAGATGTAAGAACTTATGAGGGTTGATTGAATTTAAAAGATGAGATAACAAATAAAATAGTAAGTCATAGTTTGGATTGTACTCAAATGGTGATATAATCACTTGAATACTGTGACACATTAAGGTTAATTAAACTCATATAATTTTTTAAGGAGACATACTTTAGCCTATAAGTAAACACTCATCCCGGGAATTCCCAGGAAAGCATACGGGTCCCTCGGTTGATTGGGATTTATACGAAATGCTTTCCTAGACAGAAAACCTAGAATACAGGTGTCACCCTTCCAGATTGCACGTGTCCTCAAATAATTAACAAAGTTTAAAAACCTTAACGAGGAAATAAAGAAATTTTATAGATTTAGTTCCATGGAGTTTCCACATGCTAAGATGATAATGATAAAGAAGTAGACAAGAAGGTTATGAGGTTTAGGATAAAGGTAGGGATATTGTTCTATTTAATTTATTATTTAAGTATAGTCTAATAAGTCATTAATATTTTTTTTTTTAAGTAAGGTACCAAAAATGAAATAATAACTAATCATAGTAAACATGTAACACATAACATGTAACACATAACATGTAGCACATAATCATATAAACATGAAGCATGGCATAAGTGGGTGTCCTAAAGTTATAGTCTAGGTCAAGATGTCTAATAACCTAATTCCCTATAACCTGGCTCTGATACCAATCTGTCACACCCCAACCGACGGCGGAAACGTCGGGGCGTGACATGTAGACTGTTCATGAGCACAAGGTTTACTATATTGAAATATTTTAAATCATAACTTCATTTCAAATAACCAAACACAATCAAGTTCAAACAAATACGAAAAGAAATGCATAATATTCTTTATTCAATTTTTAACTAAGTCCATGTCCTACGTGTAGCATATCTTGATCAACTCACACGTTATCACCTGAAACATGAATAAAATAATGTCAACTAAAAAGTTGGTGAGCATACACAGGTTTGTACATAGATAGTATATAGTTGTGAAAGATCAAATCCTTACATATCATGAATAAATAAGGCATTTATGGGTAGTAACTAATGTGTAACTAAAGTACAATCAAACTTTTGTAACTAGCATGCAAATTGTGTTGTCGGTAACAATCACCCCAATCTGGGTGGGTTTGTCAGACTCAATAGATCTATCATTGTTAACCGTCGGCATATTAGTTAATGATTGCACATGAAATTTCACACAAATAGTTAACACGTATAGCACTCAAACATAAAGCTCAAATTTTTGCACACATGAATGTAAATAGGATTTGTGTTTTGTGTAGTTTGTGTAAGTGTAAATAGTTGTGTGTATAGAGTTCATGTTTCACCCCAAAAGTGTAAAAGAGTAAAAGGAGTTATGTAATACTACCTGATTAGAGGTGTAGCTAACACGCACGGCTAGACGGTAGAATGATGATTGAAACCTCACAAGGTTAACCTAGTGTGTAATATATATTTAATTAATAACGTGTACGATAGTCTAAGTCTAGGATTTAATCGGATGTGTGTACGAAGGGTTGTATGGAAGCGTAGGAAAAATTATGACTTGTATTTTGGAAAAGTGTTGTATAAATAAATAGTTTAATATTATTTTAATTAGAGTTTGGACTTGAATATTAAATAAATAATTGTTAATTATTTATTAAATTAGAAAGATATTATGAAATTATATTTATTTAAGTATAATTTAAATAAATAACTTTATTTTATTTATAAAATATATGACTAAGAGTTTAATACTAAAACAACTTAAAACTCTAAATATATTTATAATTGTAATTGACAAACGCGTTCGTTTCATTATGTGATATTTAAAAGGTATGAAATATATATATAAAATTTAAAACTTCATAACTTTTATTTCATGGGAAATATTTTATTTATAAAAGCTCGCCATAATATTCATAAAATTAGAAAATTTATTTCTTTGTTTAGTTAAAGAAATTTAATAACTAAATTCATAATAAAAACGAGTTTATGTTAAAGTTTGTAAACTTTTGTCTCATTATGTTCAAAAAAATGTAATGTTTATAAAAATAATTTT
The DNA here is from genome assembly GCA_023525975.1 of Smallanthus sonchifolius. Lineage (NCBI taxonomy): Eukaryota > Viridiplantae > Streptophyta > Magnoliopsida > Asterales > Asteraceae > Smallanthus > Smallanthus sonchifolius. The sequence continues at coordinate 4,612,283 of CM042042.1, forward strand.
TATAAAATTTTTAGAGTTTAAAAACAGATTTTAAAAATTTAAAACAGGCCACCCGGGTGGTTCCTGTGTGTGTCGCAAGCCTTACCACCAGACCAAGGGGTATTACTTGTAATCGGTGGCTTCGTGTTTGTATTAACAAGGAAGACAGCGGATCCGGCTAGTTCTAGGGTCTGCGCAAAAATAAACAACCGGATACGCGGGTTGTGGGTTTCGAACCCACACCACCTGGTTCGGCGGCGCAGTGACTTACCGGCCGGACCAGGTGGTTTCGTTGGTTAAACATGTAATCCAAAAACATTTATACACATAATAGATTAATAATAGTTTCATCTTTTTGATTTAAAACCCGCCATGAACCCTAATCCCAAATCGAATTCGATTCTGTTATGTTAACTCAAATTGATAAGGGGGTTTTAATCAAGACTCAGAGGCGATTCGAATGGCGTATTTACTTACTCAATTGATGGGGGCACGAATGCAGTCGGCTACAAGTTCTACTTCGATGTTCTTGAGGCTTGGCAGGATTCCAGAGGTGTTTTGCGGATCGAAAGAGGGTTGAAGGAGTTTGTGTGATTGATTACGAGAGTACGAGAGTGTTTTAATTTGATTGATTTCATCCGTATATGTTAATTTGATTTTCAAATTGACCGAGAAAGTCGCGGTGACCGATTTCGTGTTAATCCATTTAATTGAGATGAATCGGGTCCTGTTAGCGTCCTAGGTTCATTGCGTGATTTTCTCGCGAGTGGTTTGAGGGATTGAGTCACGTTAATTCATCGAATGTAGTGGAGATTGATACGGGTTTGACTATCTTAAGACAAACTCATTTGAATTTTTGAATTGGCTGCTAAATCAGTGTTGTATGGGCTTGGGTTTGCTCGATTATTGCTTGAATACGAGATGTCAATCCACAGGAGTCGATATCGGGCTTGAATTTTGATGAATTTGGCCCTGTTTGACTTTTAAAAGTCAAATAGGCGTTTATGTGTGTATATATATATATATATATATATATATATATATATATATATATATATTTGCACTAAATTAAATTGAAATTTGCATTGTTTATTAGGGTTTAGTTGATCGTACGAATGTAATAAAACATTGCACTGGAATTGGGTTTTCAATTTGTGTTACATCGAATTAAAAATTAAAGTAATAAAAATCAGAAATGTTACAGTATCCCCATGTTGAGGGAATTTCGTCCCGAAATTTAGCTAGTTGAGGCTACTGAATCGGCGAAGAGGTGTGGGTACTTGAGCTTCATTTGGTCCTCACGCTCCCAAGTAAACTCGGGTCCACGTTTAGATTCCCAAAGAACTTTGACAATAGGGATACGGCTTCGCTTGAGTTGCTTGATCTCACGATCCATGATCTCCACCGGTCTCTCGACGAAGTGCATCGTTTCGTCAATGCGCACATCGTCAAGAGGTATATGGACGTTTTCGTCAGCAAGACACTTCTTTAGGTTGGACACATGAAATGTAGGGTGCACATTACCAAGTGATGGGGGTAACTCGAGCTTGTAGGCCACTTTTCCAATTCTTTCAATGACTTTGAATGGACCCACGTAGCAAGGTGCTAGTTTGCCTTTCCTTCCAAAACGGATTACACCCTTCCATGGAGATACCTTTAGAAGAACAAGATCACCGACTTGGAATTCCAAAGGTTTTCGACATTTGTCGGCATAACTCTTTTGTCGACTCCTCGCTACTCGAATGTTGTCACGGATTTGAAGGATCTTATCGGATGTTTCTTGAATCAACTCGGGACCGGTGATTTGTGCTTCACCAATCTCGTTCCAACAGATAGGAGAACGGCACTTACGACCATAGAGAGCTTCAAATGGAGCCATATCGATACTTGAGTGGTAGCTATTGTTGTAAGAGAACTCAATTAGGGATAGATGTGAATCCCAATTGCCACCAAAATCAATTACACAGCTCTAAGCATGTCCTCAAGAGTTTGGATTGTACGCTCGGTCTGACCATCAGTTTGGGGATGGTAAGCCGTGCTCAAATCCAATCGTGTGCCAAGAGCAGTTTGGAGAGATTGCCAGAAACGGGAGGTAAAGCGAGCATCTCTATCGAAAATTATGTTTAGTGGAACACCGTGACGACTCACAATTTCGTCAATGTAAATTCGGGCTAATTTCTCGACCCGATAGTCTTCACAGATAGGCAAGAAATTCAGGCTAAATTCGAGTTTGGTCGTTTATTCCCGGCGTAATGCAGACCGTTCGTTCATAACCTGGCGTCCGCTATAGCCAACGATACAAAACAAAAACTCTATTTAACTCCGTTTTAAAAAAAACTCAATATTAATACCGGCTCCGATAATACCAATACTATTTAGATAATGAAACGAGTTAAAAACGTATATTATACAAAGTATGAGGATACGGGTTAAAAACGTATATTATACAAAAAGTATGATGGTGAAAAAGAAATTTAAACAAAAATTAAATTAAAAAAAATAGTGTTACTATTCAAAACACTTTGTTTTTCAATAAGAGGGTAATTTATAAATATTCTCTCTCCTACACTCACATCCACTTTAGACCAACCGCTAAAATATAGGGAACTCGCTCACAAACATATAGGGAAACTACTTTGAATGCTCTAATGAGGTGTAGTTTTTTTTATTTATTTAAGAATGTATTTTTATATAATTTATTTTTTTTATTTATTAAAATAAAAATTTAGTTAATTATTAAAAAATAAATATGGGGCGTGAAACCACTAAACTGGCAGACAAAAATATTACACATAAAAAAACCAAAACTTTTAGTGGATTTGTGAAAAAGATTTTAACTTTTGGTCTGGATTACGAGGGGCCCAAACACTATAACTATTAAACAAAATTAATACTTTAAAAAGAGGGGGGGGGGGGGGTTGTGGTTTGGCGGTGGTGGTAAAAGAAAATATTAGTGTCTCCCATAAATGTATTCCTGATTTTTTAATGGTTGATAGGATATGGGCAAAAAGACAAGTTTTATGGGTTTGGGTGAATGGCCTTTGAAGTAGAAGCCGAAAGACATGAAGAATAGCAGTCATATATTGCCATAACACATGGTTTTGGTCTTCAATTATGGTCACATGGGGACATGGGGTCTCATGAAAATAAAAGTTTCTAATCTGCTTGAGTTCCATTCTTTAAAATAATAAATCGAACCAAGTTTAAACAGGTTTCAACCAGGCTCATAGTAAAATTGGATCTGTTTTAAAAATAATATACTATATATTATGTAAAATAATTATTTTAATTTTATAACTATGATAGTAGTGATTAATATAATATACCATATATTATGTAAAATAATTATTATATATAATTTATGATAAATAAAAACTTAGTATGTATAATTATAATTATAAATATAAACAAATTATTTTATATGTTAATAATACAGTCAAGTAATAAATGAGTCAGCTCAAAGTTGTAAAATTATTTATGATTCAAGCTCGAACTTGTAAACTATTCAAGATCCAAGCTTGAGTTTTAGACAAGAGACTCAAACGAGATGAACTTAAGTTTTTTTTGTGTTAAAAATATCTATCGATTCTTAATATGTGCTGGTTATGTGTAACCACTAACATTATTAGGGAAATCACACATCATGGAATCAGACCATACATTTGTTGTTATGTCATTTGATGTATAATTGATTATTCATTTTTAAACATACAAATAAATGATTATACCATTTAAATAAAAAAAAACTTGGTTTAGCAAGTAGTAAAGGAACTTTGATACAAGAATATCATCCCAAGTTTTGTATTTATATTCTTTGTTACATTAATCCATAACATAATTGTTGATATTTTGTTTTTTATATGAGAAAATGCATTATGTAACTAATTATTGATATGCAAATGATGCAATGAATGAAAAAGTTAGTGATCCTGAAACTTGGAATGTTTCCCTAGAAACAAAATGATAAAATGGACAAATGAGACAAAAGTGGAATTGCTTTTTCTCCCATGCTTCTACATAAAGGTTGAGTAGATGGATATCTTTCCATTTTCCATAAAATTTTCAGATTCTTGTATATATAACCACCAAACAGATGTACCTAATTCGAAAATTACAAAGCACGAAACTCGGACATTTGATAAGACGAAACTAATTATGCACGTATTAGCACAAATACGCAAACGTCTATCAAACATTCGCAAAGTACTTATCTTCATCATCATGAGTAGTTTCCCTCATCCAGTGATCATCCAATGTCACATCATTATCTATACTGGAGTAGTTAAAGTGTTGATAAAATAAAAACAGTGAGATTTCTTTGGTTAAAGAGTAAGGCTAAACTGAATGATTTGGATAGGAAAAATTGGTGTTCCTTTAATTTCTACTCGTAGGTCGGGAGTTGGTCCGGTTCTTAACTTGTTGTTTTGGGGTTTTGTCTTCTTTGTTTGCTTTTTCTTGTTTTGTTCCTATGTTTGCTCTCTGTTTTGGTTGCTAGTTTCTAGCTAGCTGTTTCAATGGAATTTTACACTAAAAAAAGTTAAAATGATGATGATCTTCACCTGCAAGAAACATCTCTTGCAGCACATGTGTTAACTGGTCCGGTTCAAAAGTTGGAAGCGGCCGTGTAACCCGAACAAACCATTTAACCTTATTATTTATAAATATATTGGCTTGTTCAGTGGAGCAAACAATAAAGAGGACTCCCAGTTGACCATTGAAGGCCAAGATGTATCGCAAACAACCAAGTTTAAGTATTTAGGCTTGTTCGTCTTGAGTGGGGCAAACAATGAAGAGGACACCCAGTTGACTATTGGAGACTTAGAGGTAGCGCAAACAACCAAGTTTAAGTATAATAACAATTTAGCAAAATGGTTCACATCATCTAGATGCATAACCTTTAGCAAAAGAGTTGCATATGATTCCAACAAAAGCCTTAATTTATGTAAAATTTTCTTCATTGTCAATTCGAATGCAATAGCAACTTGTAGCTCATGCAATACAAGTTGTACCTTGATCAAGAACTGTCCATAGAAAAAGACCAACCCCTCCAAAAGGGGTAAGATTGACAATTCACAGTTGCTGAACATGATCAGTTATTTCTTGTGGGCAAGATTGTGCCTGTAGAAGCTCCAAACGCGTAAACGGAGCTGCGAATTGCAATATATAGTCTTCATCTGCAATGCCAAACAATAGGCCAAAAAGACTATAATACCCTTCATGCATACACAAAATTACAAATAATGAAATAATATACTTACTCTCTTTGACAGTGCCATAAAGCCAACATAAAACCTCATCCGCGAAGGCTAAGCAAACTCCACCCTGCGAGTCAACATTAGTTTATAGAAAACATGAGTAAACAGATGGTGGTGTGGGGGGCAGAGAGGTAATTTAAAGCCAAGATATACTTACCTGCCAGTAATTTTTCATTTTTACCCTGTGAGTTATATCTTTGGTTCTTAATCTCTCTGTACGCACAAGCCGGCCAGCATCATCCCTACAAGATGTAGAAATAGATCATCAATGCCATGGTAACTGCACAATAGGTTGCTTGTACATTTAAAAATACATAATTTGTAAGTTATCAACAATAGTCATTGAAATCTTGATGATTAATTTTATTTTAGCAGAATGTACCTATATCCAATGACGATATAAGGGACGCCAGCAAGAAAAGACTGAATCTGTAATGTAATGAAAAAGATTCAGTTGTGCTAGTATGAGCAAGTATTATATAATGATCACAAAATATTGTCTATTTGTGTGACACACACACACACATATATATAGGGGTGAGTTCACTAGAAAACTCATTTTCATGAGAAAACCAAAAAACTCCTACTGCATATGTGTAGTTTTTGATTTATTTTTTGAGTTATGATTTTTTTATAATTTTTTTTTACCTTTAATAACAAGTTTTTTGGTTTTCTCATGGACATTGATTCTTATGATCCTTCCCCTATATATATATAATATAGTGTGTGCGTGTAATGGAGTAGGAGATGGAGTAGGAGTAGACGAATCATAATACCTAAAACTTGAGCAATATATAAAATATATAGTGTGTGCGTGTAATGGAGTAGGAGTAGACGAATCATAATACCCAAAACTTGAGCAATTTCACCCTCTCAAATCTTTCCTCAGTGCGGTAGTAATCCAACTGCAAATTATTTTAAAAAAGTCAATAATATTTGCAAACCACAAAAAAGGAGACGCCGTTTGTTAAACTTTCAAGGTCAAAGAATCAACTATAACTACAGAACTGATATCGGCTCTTCAACCTTCAAGAAAATCTATATATCCACATCAAACATGGTGACAAGCAATAATTTTCTAACATTTTCTAAAGTGTATCTTACAACGAACCTCACGACTTGTTTTTAGTTCCACATAAAATCTTCTTCCATCATCAGTGGAGTCACAGCAGTCCATTTCAGCACCAATTAAAATTTGATGTGCGCCTAATTTGGTTTTAATTACAGCACAATATTCAACACTGGCATCAACGTGATGTATCCCTTCTCCGTCGTCTCTTCTTGGATCTTCAGTAGCAAGTGTCTCAAAACAATATCCCCAATAACACCTATATCCAAAATCACATTAGCACCCATATAATATAAAATTAAGATCCAAGAACTAAAAAAAGAACATCATTTATATACCTACTTTATATTCATGTATATCACTTAATATATAACCTCTATTCTAAAATCAAGAAAATAACGTTTTGTGTGGTATCTTGGCCTCTCTCCCCTAGCTATGTGTAACAACTAACATGTATAATAAATAGATAAGCAAAAAAATAAAAATATGTGAGCAGCATCTCTATCCCCTGAGACGAGGAAAGATTTGCTACCCTCCCCAGACCCTACAAATAGCTCTGCTATGAGTAGGATTTTACTAGGTATGTTTGTAGGAACTATTAAAAGCAGAATAAAAAGATTTAAAAAGCCCAAAAGTGAAGATTTTGAGTAGTACATTCGACGATCCCGCTCGCTTTTTGGTCTTTCAGGCAATTTATGTACATCAAGATACACAACGCCTTTTCTTTTATGCACCCCCATTTCCCAAGGTTCGTTTCTCAAATAAGCTGTGGCCATTATCTGCAAATAAACCAAATTAATAATTAAATTATTTAAGCCATTTATATTTAATCAATTTCACACCATATCAAACCTTTGAAATCTAGAACAGGTAATGCAAAGACCAAAAGGAAACAAAACACTACAATAAGTGGGAACTCGTAAACTTTGACTAATATTAGGGTCACAAGGTTTGTAGAACACTCGATATGCCAAAAAAAAAGTATGTTAAGACAATGACTCACCTTATTGAGGTTGTTTCTGTAGGTCTGTAATTAAAAAAAGAAACAGGTAATTACAGTTAGAGTCTAAAGATCACTTTGAAAAAGATATAAAACTAATGAAAAATAAAATCTCACCACAAAATGCATATTCTGCAAGGGAATATTGTTGCTTCGTATGCAAGAAAGAAGATCACCAAAGGCCTCCGAACCCAAATCTGGTGCAAATAAAAGTACAAAAAGTACTAAATAGACTATTTTATGCAATAAAAATGGCTATTTATTTATTTATTACGAAGACGTACCTTTCTTCTCAATAAAGGTATCAAAACCTTGGTTCAAATCAGCCCCAATATCTTCTGTAATAAGTCGCTTGAAAAGCCGCTGATAATGTAGAATAAATTGTTAAAGTACTTGAATAGAGAATAATAAAATGTAAAAGATGCTCACCAAACTGGTATCATCAAAGTATACTTCTCCACCTTCCACGCGGCTATAGCAACCAAGTTCAGACGGCTAATTGACACCATCCAAGAAAAATCTTAATTAAGTTAAAGAGAACAAAGAAAATATTAAAAGTAGAAAAATAATATGAAAAAAGAAGTCCAATAAATAAGATGGAGCCTAATATAAATTATACACCGGTATATGATTATGCAGACTCAACTTCTATAAAAGAATTGGTTTCAGATTTGACCTTAAACCACTTTCAAAAAAACATCCCATAAGACATATTTTACCTCTTGGAATGCTATGCACTTCCTGGATAACGTTTCTTCACTCTTCGAAAACTTGAGTTCAGAAACAAAACGTTCATCATTACGAGGAGCAGAAAACTTAGACCCATAACCATATTTTTGCCTCTGTGGCGTTGAGCCGGGCCTAGGTAGGATACCAGCTCCTCCTCTGTCATTCTGCCAACGACCCCGCCCGCCAAAACCTCCCCTGCCCGTGTTGTTGTTTATATTACGTGGCGGGTGTTGTGGTAAAACTATAAATCCAAATGGTTTAGAAAGAAAATAAGATTAAAGCGGCCGAAGATACATACATATAAATATATGCATACCACTAACCACTAAATGATGAACTTCAAAAAGATTTAGATCAATTGGTATCCTAAAAGTATTAGATGCATAACATTTGAACACAAAATTACATCAATAATAAAAAGAACATCAGTGCAACAACAATTCAGTTAATTAACAAGAAAATAAATATTTTTTGTTTGTTTGCATACAAATAAAAAACTTCACTTAACATGTTAAGAATTCTACATATATAAGTTTAAAATGCTGATATCATATTCTCTTACATGCTAAAAAATGAAATCTTTCATCAGAATATGTAAATACAAAATTAGATGAATTACCAAGAACAGGAAAAGGGCTAGAAACATCAACTGAATCACTAACCAAAAAGATCATTGAACAACAATTCAGTTAATTAACAAGAAAATCAATCTTTTTTATTTGTTTGCATAATGCATACAATACAATTCATGCCAAGCCAGCATGGCAACATCAACTAAATCAATAATTTTACAGTTATACCAAATGGGTAATCATCAAAACTAAATAAAAAAGTAACCCTTCACTTTACATGTTTAGAATCTATACCTAGTAAATAAGTAATTGGTTGTGCCACGTGTTCTAATTATGTCAGTGTTGTAAAAATCGCGCCTAGGCGGCGCCGATTAATCGCTAGGCGGACGGTTAAGGAGGAATTTTGACCGAGTCGGTCCAAAAATCGCTTGGCGGTCCAAATCGGGTCTAGTCGGCCCACTTTTTTGTGCTTTTTTTTGATGATTTTTAGCCCAAATCGGGGCAAATCATAGTTACAGAAATCGCTGCATCACCTATGATTTTCGTTTTGGATCGTTCGTACCAAAACGCGGTACGAACGCGTTCCGGGTTCGCGTTCCCGATCATGAAACTTGCGTTCCAGATAATCAATTCAATCGTAGGGTCTGTTTTACAAAAAATACCTGCGATGAAGAAGAGAAATAGAGTATAAATAGTGGCTAATCGAAGCTTACCTATTGATTTGTGGGTAGAATTTAGGCTTGGCGGGATGATTTGTTAGGTCAGATGAAGAGACGAGCGAGAGAGACGAGAGATGCAGATCTAAAATGTTTGAGACGGCTGCTTACTTAGTATGAGGTTTAACTCTTCTTTTTTCTTTTTCACCTTTTATTTTAACTAATTTATATTTTTCATCCTCAAAGTTATAACTTTTATCAAAATTAACTTAAACTTTTAGGTAATAACCTTTTATTTTAACTAATTTACGTGTATTTATGTGTATATAACTATATATATATATATATATATATATATAGGGGAAGGTTCCGCTAAAAAGTGGTTTTTCGCTAAGAAACGCTAAGAAGTGGGTCAAACGAACTCCGATTGAGCTCATTCGAGCGGCGTTGGAACCGTCTCATCGAACTCTAATCCGGACCCAAAAACCTAAACCCCCCTCCACCCGCACCCCCAAAAACCTAAACCCCCACTCCAACCCCACCTCGAAAAGCCTAAAACCACCACCCCACCCCTCAAAAACCTAAACCCCCCACCCCCCCAAAAACCTAAACCCCCCCCCAAAAACCTAAACCCCCACCCCACCTAAAAAAAAAACCTAAACCCCCACCCCAAAAAAAAAACCTAAACCCTAAAATCTAAACCTTAAAAGCTAAACCCTAAGGCTAAAATCCTAAAATTCAACGCTAAGATCTAAACCCTAAAAGCTAAGATGGTAGAGTTCGACTATACGGTTCCAACGCCGCTGGAATGAGCTCAATCCGAGTTCGTTTGATATCGTTTCTTAATATTTTTGTCACTTCTTAGAGTCATTAGCCGAAAACAACTTCTTATTTGATCCTCCCCCTATATATATATATAAGTTTGAAAAAATACATATAAAAATTTCAATCCGATTAATCCCGTCTAGGCCCCGATTAATCCCGCCTAGGCCCTACCCCACCGCCCGCCAAGCGATTTTTACAACACTGGATTATGTGAGCATTTTCCGTTTAATTTTTAGTAAATAAGTAATTGGTTGTGTCACGTTTTCCAATTCTGTGGGCTTTTTTCGCTTATTTTTTCTTTATTACTAATATTTAACAATTTAATTAATATTTCCTTATAGCTACTTAATGTTTCCTTTATTGATTCTAAAATCTTCGTTACTATAGGGTTTATTTATTTACACGGGTTTCTAACCTACATCTACGTATTCTGAGAACTCAAAAATACTTGACAACCGTGAGAACCCGCGTAAAAAACAATCAAAACAATTTTTTTAGTTTTTATTACCTTTATATTAGAATACAACATCAAAATGATTTATCTCTCCGGTTAATTCATCTCCCCCACTCTAAATTATTCTTACAAAATTTTGTAAACATATGTAAATAGTAAAAACTAACAATTGTAAATTGTAAACTTACACGTGTAGATTTTTTAGTATATAAATATATGTAAACTTACATATATAAATTTAATTTTTTTATGTTTTATTCTAATAATAAATGTGTAAAAACAAAAAAAAAATGGTTTTGATCGGTGTTTTTGACGAGTTCTAGCAATATTTAGCACATCCCTGTGTATGTATAAATTTAAAATGTTGATACCATATCCTCTTACATGCTAAAAAAATAAAAATATTTTTTTTCATCAAAATATGTAAACATTATATACAAAATCAGATGAATTACCAGGAACAGGAAAAGGGCTAGAAATTAGGGTTTTAACATATTCCTCATCATCAGACCCAAACAAATCTTTATCTTCTTCAACAACATTATAATCATCATCATAACCAGACTGTTGGTTATAATTACTTGACCTAACTTCACCATTATCCTCATCCTCTCCGCCACCACTACCGCCGCCGCTGCTGCCACTGCCGCTGCCTCCACCACTGCTCCGATTTGAAGATGAATCTGAAGAGGATGAAGAAGAAGATGCTGATGAAGAAGATGATGAAGATTGTTGGCTGTCTTCTTGCTTTTCATGGGTATCTTCGTTTTCAAATTCTAGATCACCAAACAAGTCTGCTTCTTGCTGTGAGAAATTCATCAAGAAAATCAAGAATTTTGTGTTTATTGGATCTTTTTTGAGTTTGGTGTGGCAAATTGGAAATTTTGATGTGAAAGTAATGTTTTATAGGAGAGGGAGAAAAGGGGGATTGTAAAATTATGGTTTGGGCCTGTAATTGGGCTAACCATGAAGTCATTTGTGTATCCATTGGGCCTGTATTTGGGCTAACCATGAATTAGGCATGGGTAAAAAACCGGTCGTTTTTTAATAGGTTTTGAGATTTTTGTGTTTGAACCGGTTTGGATCTAGTTCGGTTTGTGAAACTGGTTTTTAGCGTTTGAAAATATAGTTGTTGAGTAATAGTTATTTAACTGTTTTTGTTGTTTTTTTGATGATTTTACCCACTTATATTATAACATAAATAGGTGTGATGTTTTGGTTTAATCACAATATATTCAAAAACGTTCTCTATGTTCTCTTTAATCTAAAAAACGATCTTAGATGGCTTCCGAAAGTGGACGGTCATCCGTTGGTGTTGGATCTTTGTCAAGCGAGGCAACCGTTGCGATAATGCCTACAAATTCGCAAAAGTTTTGGTGACGATTAAACAATAAAAAAAGTAAATGTAATGCAATTTATATGGTTTTTGTAGTGTATTACAATTTAATTTTATGTTTTTATGATTTTTAAAATTAAAATAATAAATAAATAAAAACAACTTTTCAATTGTGATTTCTAATGCTCATCAGTGGCGCAACGGTCGGCTATTTTCAACTGGGGAGGTCGACGGTTTCTAGAGAAGACACCCTTGGCTAAATTGTTCTTTCTAAAACGGCCCGTTCGACCCAAACCTATACTAACCAGAACTCATTGAACCCAACAAAATTGTATTTTTTTTAATAAGCCCGTCCCAACCTGAGGTCCTGAACCCATTATCTAACCACCACCTGTTTTACCAAGCATAGGTGAATGAGATTCATTTTTTTATGGTATACTTGGATTTTGTTCTATAAAAAAATTGTTCTGAACTTCAAAGAAAAGACAGAGTTGGTGACACGCAGTCGTTAAGTTGCGAAAAAAAGGGAAATTTAAAGAAAAATTATAAATTTGATCGACCGTTATTTACATAATATCATTTCTTCGATCAATCATTAACATCTAAATAGATCAAAACACATCGAACCATCATCTTCTGAAACCCTGATCATGATTTGATAAAAAGGAAAAAACAGAAAGAAAAAAAAATCAATCTAAGCATTGTAAACATTAATGATGTTTCTTCCCAAGAAAGCCTAACCAAAACCGGGCTACAAATCTCACGAATATTCAACACATGAATTGATCAAAAGAACAAGACCGGTCTCAACCACCAACACAAACTTCATAATCGTTCTCCTCATGTCGCAATCTCTTCAACTTCAGAATTGAACACGAAACTCGGGAAAGTTGTTGTAATGTCCCTGCATTTCACACCACTTTGATTAGTAAGACACAGTTCATTAACATATTTGTACGCATTTTATATACAACCATGATATTATTTACTAACACCAGTTTGATTAGTAAGACACTGTTCAGTGTTTACTAATATATCTGTATGTATTTTTATATACAACCATAATATTATTCGCTAACACCAGTTTGAGTAGTAAGACACTGTTCATTGATATATTTGTATGTATTTTATCTACAGGGGCGCGTTCATTTCAGAACCGGTATTATATTGAGAACCGCATAAACAAAGTACAAGAATATGCATATACATGTGCACATAGCGCATGTGCACAACTGCACATATGCATTTAGATAAAAGACTATAAATACCATATTTTTTAATTAAATATATTGAAATCTACATGCATTCTAGTCAACTTATATAATAAATAATACAGCGTAAAAGCAATACTTGCACTACTTAACATATCATCGGTTTTGAAATGAATGTCCCTCTTTATATGCAGCCATAATATTATTCGCTTACACCGGTTTGATTAGTAGGTCATGTTTAATAATATATTAGCATGTATTTTATATACGACCATAACATTATTTGCTAATATACCTTAGATATGGAAGAGTCATTATCTTGAGCAAGGAAGGGTTTTGGGTGACAAAATTGTGCCATTCTGATTTGTCTATTTTCCCGTCCTGATCTACATCCGCTTCTGAAAATGTCTGCTTAAACAGAAACGGAAATATGCAATCATGTTTCAGTTAATAATCAGGAAACATTCATATATGGCATATGCCCACGTACAAAATTTGATATATCCTTCTAAATTTCATAATATATAGCCCTTTTAAAACACTAAAAAACCATCTATGCCATAGTAAATAAAATAAGTTTCCATAACAGCCATTTCACTTAATTAAGACGATTCATAGTAATAATGTTGTTTTCCTGTTTGTAAAACAGACTAGTACAAGCGATTGATTTTATTTTATATACTATCGAATGGGTAATATGATATTTTTAATGTTTTGATAGAGTGATATATTATAAAAATTGAAAATGATACAAACAACATTTGTGTAGAATGAAATATTAGTTATGTCTGCCTTCTTGCAAAAGTTTTACACTTACCAAATAGTTGTTCTTGAGGGTTAACATCACTCTTAAAACAGTCAAATTGCTTTACGGTAATTAATACTTGTGGAGTGCTAATGTTGCCATAAAAAAATGCAAAATCACCTTATCAAGTATTGTCTCAATGGTATCATCAGCCAGCTTCAGCTCAGACTCACATAAAAGTGCAATCACCATTTGTTTAACCTGCAAAAAGCATACAAAACATAATGAAGATGTTATGATAAATAATTGCCCAAAAAAAAATACACGTTTACGAGGTTTGGTAATTTGCCTTTACGCATGGTCATTGCTTGGATTCTAATTTAGAATTTCATTAAAAAAATAATAAACTTATTTAGGATATAAATAGGAGAAAGGTACCTCCTGACGCTCTATAAATCCTGTCCCATCCATATCATAAAGCTTGAAACAAACTAAAACAGAAAAAATAAGTATTATATTATAAGATCATTCATGGGCATTTTGGTAATTTAGTGTTGATCAACTTACAACTAATCTTGTCTTCTTGAGGGGCGTTAGGATGGAAAACACTAAGTGCTCTAACAAAGTCACCAAAATCAATAACCCCCCTATGCTTTACATCAAACAGGTCAAATATCTGCACATGAAACTTTTGAAGCTTTAGGAAAAGAATAACAAATATGAAAATGTGTTGGCCTTTGTATCCAATATATTCATACACATACACGATACACCAGAAAATACCGTTTCCCAAGAAAATCGCCTTTTGGTGCTATAATTATCCAACTGAGACTGAATTCTATAAACCGAAGACCAAGTCTGGAAATCAAATAGAGTGTGTTTATTCATTTCCATCTTTAGATGCTTTTTAGCACATAAATTTATTAATGATAGGTGTTCTGTAACAAGAAAACATAAAACCAGATTCTCAAACTTATTCATATGATGATTAATTATATTCCAGAAAAAGAATCGACAGAAAAGTAAGGCATTTTAATTATATGATTATGCCCTAGAAAAGGAATAGATGGAAAAGGCTTAGTTGGTATTTTAGCTTTTATTGTGATTATGCCCTAGAAAAGGCGTTTTTAGTTATTAATTATTTTCAATTTTCGGTTCGATTTACAATGTGTGAGAAGAAATGAGGATGTGTACTTCCCATGACAAGAAACGGAGACAAAACTTACAAAATGAAGAATAGATGAATGTTATGAATGAATGAAATCCAAATTAAGTAATTGATTAATTTGAACTGCATTAAAGGTTGTAAACAAATATCAGAAAATGTCAAATCTATATGAACTTGTACCCAAAATTAAGTGTTTAGTATAGATTTTAGTCGTAGCCCTATCAATATTCAATATCCAAATATTTTTGTGTATAGTGTCCAAAAGAAATTAGTAATACATTTCATTAATGAATAATACAATTAAAGACACAAAGATGTGCACTCAATCACTTGTTGAAATTAAACAAAAACTATTTGGCTTCCATAATTATGTTCTTTATGACTACCAAAAAAACATTTTTGTACTTCTCAACCAAATAGTAGACAACACGAAATGCATATATGATCCCACACAACCTGTTACATCCCTTGCCGTATTCAAAAATATTTCGGAATAATGAAATGTGTTTCACATGCAAGTAAATATCTTAACAATTGCAGAGTTTAATATTTGATCTTGAAATTCACCTAATAGATTTTACTCTAAACAGGTTCTTACCAAATTAGTGTTATAAGAAATTACAATTCTGATGTAGCAAACTCCTCAAGAAAGAAAGTTGTTATGTGACATAAAAGCAAGTACATAAATGCTCCAAAGATGGGACAACAGACAAATAAAAAGATTTACATAAATAATAAAGGTTCCAGATTATGTGACTGAAAATGAACATGACTGGATTTAAAATGAGGAAGCAACATACTCTGTTTGCAAAGAGATTCTCTTTCTTTCTGTTTTTGAATAAAGCTAATTGGAATTCTTCCTGTTAAAGGTAAATATACGAAAGGTGATCAAAATTCAAAAATATCAAAATTGGAATTCAATGTAACATAACATAACAAATGTTAAATGAAAAAAGGAGTGAAGGGTATGAAAAATGATTAATGCTTCTGTTGCCTCATGAAAGTAGCAATATTTGAGTTTGACACATAGTAAGTACAACGTTTAAGTACTTGTCAAAAATATATAATAATTATTACCCTTTACTATAAGAATAAAATAAAGGAAACTTGCGGACCCCAACCAAAAGCATCAATGCACTTGCAATGAAAGTTTTCTGAAAAGAAAATGTTGTAATTTTAGTGACACATCCCATACAGAAAAGTGTTGCCTCCTAACAATATGTACCTCTTAAATTGTTTTACAAATCAAGAATAACAAAACATTAACGGAAACATGGGTTACCCGTTACCTTATTAATTAATCCATCATCAATTACAGAACTGCTTATGCTCTTGAATAGTTCAAATAGAGCTTCAACTTCACTGACACTAACTGGAAATGTAAAAGACGATTATAAAGGCTAACATAAGCAAAATGACATATTGATAATAAAATGATCATCTTACAAGCTGTTTGAGAAGCAAGAATAATTGGGTTCTCACGCCTAGGAGCCGGTTTTCTTATAGTAGAATTAAAGCAACCCATTTATACTAAAAGGGCATTACAGGACTAGAATCATCAAAACCGTCTCAACCTTAACTACCACAACTGTAAACACAAAACTAATTCATTAAGCAATATGCAAGTATAAAAACATAAATTTACCAGTTTCACCACAAAATTAACACATTGGGAGCTAATAAAGGAGCATATCAAAATCACATATGTAGAAGATCAATACAAACTTCATATGGAAACATGAGAAATGGAAAACCCAAAAAGCTAACATCTTAACATAGTTGTTAATCTAAAATTACATGTCATACACTTCTATTTAATTCAATGAATTCCAGGATTAAACAATACACATATTCCACTAATTTAACTATCTACAAATGCTATGCAACACCTTAGGAAAATCCCACATCGTTTTGTTCCGTCCACGGGAGAGATGTCGGGTTCATGAGAAATGTCTCGCCTCAAATGCAACAACACATTTTGGCCGCATTGGCTGTGGATGCATAGTTGTCAATAGTGACAAGCTATCTATATGCTACGTAGCGATAGCCACCTACTATTTCATGTGTAGCAGTAAAGTAGTAGAAAGTTTTATGAAATAAAAACCCTAACGTAGTCAACTATTGTAGCATTCACACCACCAAAATAGCTAATATACGCTATCACTAATTATCTTATGAAATAAAACCCTAAATCGCTATTCGTGAATGTTATTTACATTAAAAAAACGCTATTTAACCGCTATGTCGTTGCTAAAACCCAAACAGCGGACATTTGTCAATACGCTACGTAGCGCGCTATAGCCGCTATTGACAACAGGGCGTGGATGAGAGGAGAACTCCATAGCTAACCCGTGAGCTCCTAGTGAGTGGACAATATTGTTGGTTCAAGATGTTACATGCTAATTGCATGAACATAATATATGCTTCATATTTTTCTAAACATAAACCCTATATATGATCAACATTCTATAGCCTCATCATACCGTTACAACATAATGAACATCAAAACAGTTAACAATCAACATAAAACAGAAAATAAACTCGAAATTACAAAATTTAAACCTAGATCTAACTAACCGTGAACAATCCAAACAGATTCAGTTCAGATACATTACTGTTGCTCAATCGAAGATTAAATCCTCTTCCAGATCAATAAATCACTACAATCAACTAAACAAAATGAAAATCAACTGTATGCTCATTTTAATCGAACTAACCTGAAATCGAGAGTGCAGACCGACGGATTTTAGATACACAGAGAAGTGTAAGATGCAATTTTCTAGGGTTTATTTTAAGAATTTGCTGAGCTTTGTTCAAGAACACGCACACCATGAAACAAACACGGTTTTGTATTTAAAAGGGGTGCCACGTGACGTTGGAAAAGGGTGGTAATTAATTTAATTAATTGGTAATTACGTGATTACTAAATAAGCTCTGTTTATTTGGAATCAAATGGAATATACCATTTGACAAATTGACGTAACGTCAAACGAACTGAATTAAACAACGACTAATCTTACATATATAGTTTTTTTTTTTTAAATATTTTGTTGAACAATTTTGAAAAAGTTCAAAACAATTAGCATGTTTTTCTTATTACGTTTTTTTTCTTTTCAAGAAACGTTCAATATTCAGAATATATTTTTTTAGAATATTTCATTCTTCTTCTTATTAAAACGTATTTAAAATAACCGGTTGATGTTTATACCTAACCATTTTTAATATACTTCATTCTTTTTCTTATTAAAATGTATTTAAAATATCCGCTTGGGCTCGGGCTATATAACTAAACGAACCATATTTTAAAGCCCGGCTCGTTCAAGCTTTTTACCGATCCGATCTCGAGTAGCTCTCGAGCCGACTTGACTCGTTTACCTCCCTAACAGGTGTGTACGTTCTCTTCAAACCAATCTTTTTTTATTTTATTAATCTTTTAATTTTTATATTTTAAATAACCATCTTTTAAAATTTTAAATTATATATGACTTTTATTATAAAAGACACGTATATTTTATTTACTTTTTATTTATATATACTATTTATTATTTATTGTCATCGTGGAGTGAGTACGAATGTACAAGTTGTCGAAATCAAACCTTACAAATTTCTCGGTCCATCAATGCTCCCGTTTTATTCAACGTTTCAACGTGAGTTTTTTCGTTGTTTGTTTTATTTAGTATAAAGTTATGAGTATTATCAACGTCCATTCATGTCACGTGCAGGTTTACGTGACTATTTCTTTTTTATATATAAAGTTTAGAATCTAATCAACCCCTCGTTGTTATACGCGAGGTTACATCAACTAGTTTATTTATAACTAGCTTAGTCCCCGTGTAATACAAACGGGGTGAATAATATCAATACATAAATTTCTTAAATTTTATTTATGTATTTTAAAGGTGTAAAAATGTATTAGTATACACGTACTAAAGATAGAAAACAAAATTCAAAATATGTAAAAAATAATATATAATTGGGTTTTGAAAATACGTCAATTACTATTTAATGTAATTTGACTTCCATTTACCATTTGATTGAAAATAAAAGTTACATAACTAGATTTCAAAGTTTTTTATAATAAAAATAATTTAAAATAAATGTGTTTTATTAGTATAATTAGTAACTTATTAAAAGATATGGGTGCATTTAATAAGAGAGATAGGCGAAAAAGAATGACGAGATTGAATATGATGAAGACATGTGACATACAAAAACCTTTATTTATTATATAGTATAGATTTGTAAAAGGGTATAGTAACATTCCCGGCCCAAGAAAAAAACTCTTTAACAACCCAACATGCGCAAAGGGCTATAACAGGATTGACACGACGCAAGGGGCCCATTCTGTTTAGAACGGTAAAACGTGTCCACCAATAAAAGAAGAGAGAGAGAATAACAAATTCAGGTAGGGTTGTGGGCCCCAGGAATAATTGTGATAGTGACAGTCATACATCATGCGAGAAGTATAAATAAGGGAAGACGTCCTCCCTTAGAGGTATGCAGTCTAACTCTCTCACTATCACTTACATTTTGCTAACCATAAACCTATTCTTATTGTCACGTCGGAGCGGGGTCAAGGGGATGATCATAAGTATATAACTTTTATGACTTGGGGGTATTATAGATGTTTTGGAATTACAACATATTTGTTGATACTTTCCTAATTCTAAAAGCTTGGGATATTTGGTTTATTGGATTGATTTGTTGGGGACTTCGAAACTGAAGAAAAATGTAGTGGGGGTTATCTTATTCATTACTTGTTGGATGTTATGGAGGTTTTGAATTTGCTAATACTACGGCGATAAAAGATAACATATTTGATACTATAGTTAACTTTTTCGTATCCTTGTTATGTTCATAGAAATAGGAACACTAGTTCAAATTTGGTGGTGCAGTTGCAAAACCCTCTTATAATTTTGTAACTGTTTTGTTTTTTTTTTACCGGCTAGTTTCTTGTTAGCTATGTCTAATAAAATTTTATTGGTTAAAATAAATATAAATTTTATGAGTTTGGCATTTAAGAATTACAAAAGTATAACACGTGTTTCTATCATGTTGACCCAACGAATCTTTTGAAAAGAAAACTTGTAGTTGTACGGTTTGCTTTTGAATGAATGATGTTAACATAAACCAACCATTTTATTCACCTTTAATGTTTGTGATCAAGAGTTATTAACAAGTCCCTCTCTCTATTTTAACGATTGGTTCACATGTATGTTTTAATTTTGACCATTCTAAAATAGAACAACTCAATGTAGCATAAGTAGGATAGGCATATAATTAGTGACATTAATATTTTATTTAATTACTTATCCATCATCTATCTTTAAAGTTGAGGTTTAATTATATATTTATCTTTAAAATTATAGTTTGAAGACATACACACATCCCATCATTACAAATTATACATATGCTTTTCAACGTATGTGACTAGAGATGTAGGTATATCATATATGTGATTGTTTACTTGGAATTTTCTTAGATGGTAAAAGTAATAAATAAAAAAAAATCTCAAAATGTTTCAAATTCATATCGTTGTGTCATTTGTTAACAAATGAATATATGTTATAACGTAGTCCATATTCTTAGGCGTACATGTAACCTAGTAATCTGTCATAGTTTTCTAATATTTTCATTCTACACTGGTATCGGTTTGAAATAACTCTTTTAGAAGGAAACACTAATTATATTGAAAGTTAGACAGGGTTATGATGGTTAAGACTTGATAGACTTATTTTGATAAGTCTTAAAAGCTTATTAGTTTCAATAAATTATTAGGGTGAACCCGATGACTTAGCTCTCGTATTTGCGCAGGGTTTAGGGAGACGCCGGAGCGCTTCACGATCTAATATAGCAGTCTTACCCTACACTTTGTGAAGGGGACTGTTTCCATGACTTGAACTCATGATCTCAGGGTCACAGAGCATCAATCTTACTAGTTGCTCCAAGGTTCACCCTCGTTAGTTTCAAAAAATTGTGGTAACTAAAACCAATTTTGTTAATTGCAATCATAAGACAAATCAAGAGACAATTTAAGTTTCAGTTGAGAGGTTATAGACACGTCCCAAATCTCTTCAAAATCAACCGATTTAGGGATGTTCATCGGTTATTTCCTTGGTTTGACAAAATCAGTAAGCTATGATTTCTACTTGGTTTGACAGAATCTTGATAAGGGGTCCTGACGAGAGGAATTTTGCCAGTATCTTTCACATGTCTGGGTGCTAGCCGTTAAAAAAAAAGAACATGTACATTTTAGATCACTATCGTAGCACTACCATATGAAAATTTCATTTCTTTGATCACTGATTTCGTGAGCCTAATATGGATGATAATATTTTTTTTTGTAAGGACTTGGGCCACTTTTTCGTTGGGCCTAAGGGAACACCGCAAGCCCTCAAAACAGCCTTTGGGCCGAGAGACAAATACGCAAGTTAGGCCTGTTTTCTGGATGGACCCGGACCCTAGTGAAGCTGGGTGGGTTGGACCCCAACCCACATGTGTGCCTCGAGCTAATACATTAAAAAAAAAACGTTGGTTAAAGTTTAAAAATGTCAGTTTGGTCCCTTAGCAATAGAATTGTTGCATTTCTAAACCCTAAATTACTATACCCTTAAAAAGTAAAAAGTAAAAAGTAATGTCGGTTTGCTAACAAGAACAAAAATATACGATAATGCATTTCCAAACCATCACATTTAAACAATGCATCAATTTCCTAATAATGATGCAAAAAATGGTATACAAAGACTTGGGTTGGGCGAGTGTGTTTTGTTGACATTTTTTTCACTATATTCTCCCTTTATTAACGTGGTAAGACCGTAAGAAAGATTTTTTTTAAACTTTTTAAAGTTCATACTTTTTATACACTAATATGGAAAGACAGTTTACAGATTTATTAGAATAATCTGATTACAGAAATCATATGAAACGTTTGGAATTTAAATTTTACTTGAGCCCTGAAATATATTAAAATGCCCATGAATAAGATATGTATATATTTTTTTTGAAAAGTTTGATGGAACACGATCCTTAAATATATGATTGTTCGTTTTAAACATGCTTTCACTCATTATTTGTATGATATGCAAGATCTGGCTCACAAGATTTGATTGGAACAGGACATTGGAATTCAAAGAAAGATCCTATTCAAAAGTTATATTTTCTTTCTCATGTATTATAATTCATGTTAACACTAATTCTTAAACAAATTAATGAATTTCAAAGTTTAAAAATGACAACAATAGTGTGACACAACTCATAAATTTAAACTATTAAATAAAGCATCAAAGTTACCTTGAGACGTGTTAACTCATTTGATTTTTCATTTTATTTGAACTAAACAAGTTTATATATGCTTTTTTAATTCACTAATCAAAGCAAACGAGACCAGATCAAATCACATCAAGATCTTATATTTAAGATCGAGATCTACTATCAATATCTACTAGTCAGATCAAATCGAGATCTTATATTCAAGTTCGAGATCAACCATCAATATCTACTAGTAAAATCAAATCGAGATCTTATAGTCAAAATCGAGTTCTAACATCAATATCTATTTACTAGAGGAGCAATAATAAGGTAGGGATCAAAATGTTAAAACAGACGGTTTTTGATGATGGTTACCTCGTAACGAACCCCTTAAAAAGAGCGGGGAGACCTTTGACCTAGGCTGGGGAGGGCGCTTTCCCATGCCAATAATGATTATATACAATATCACCATATTTTTACTAAACAAAATCATAAATCCGTAACAAATAAAAGATCAAGATTAAGTTATTAACAACCATGATATATTGATATGATATCACCAAATGATCATTTGGGTGAACTAATTATGTTGCACTAATAAAAAATAATATCAATAATCAATAATAATAATATAAAGTTTTAATTTGACTTGACCTTTAGCTAACAACAAAAGTCGGATAACCGATATTTTCTCAAGGACCCACTTTAAGTTCCAATATATTCAAAACGTTGTTGGCCATATTACAGATGTCACAAATCTGCAGAATATTCACTTGCCAGCGCCTTGAAGGCACCTCTCTCTTTGAATGCAGGACTGCCCTACCAGCTTGTTCATTTTGCACACGTGGCTTTTCCCCAATTCAATATTTAAAGATTTTTTTAAAAATCAAATCTTTATTCAATTCCCACAAAACCCTTTATATATCTTTTGATTTTGAACTCAATTTCTCAACTTTCAGATCTTTTTCAAATCCCCAAGTAACAGTCATTGATTCTTTAACTTTATTCTTTATAATCTACTTCTTTATGAGCTTTATGAATCTTTTTTGACCAGGGTTTGACTTTTTTATTTTTCTTGTTTGGTTAGAATGGAGGAGAAATATGAGCCGTTGAAGGAGCTTGGTTCCGGGAACTTTGGAGTAGCAAGGCTGGTTAGAGATAAGAAGACCAAGGAGTTGCTTGCAGTCAAATACATTGAAAGAGGGTCAAAGGTGTATGATTTGATTTATTGAGCCAATTTGATGAATCATTTTAGTATTATGAAGTGTTTGGAACTTTGAATATAAGCCTGATAAAACGGGTGAGTCAGGTTGTGTAAAGGGTTAAAATAGTGGTTTAAGGAAAATATTAATTTGGTTCGGGTTGAATATAATTGTAATGATAATAACATACATATTAAGCAATTTAATTCGAAAATATTCCATGTTACAATTTTCATGGGATGTACAGAAAAGGAAAGTGTAGAAATTTTCATGGGGTGGTGAAAGGATATGGCTTGAATTATTTTGAGGTGACAATTTTGACCATTTTGCTCTTAACAGGTTGATTGGGTTTTGTTTGATCTCAAACGGGTCATATCAAAGATAGCTAAAAGGGAATGGGTCAAACGGGAAAGGCCACCCAAAGTATACTTTTAATGCATATAACTCCTAAATATTTTTGTTTTGAATTTAATTCTCATTGTAACGATATCGTTTTTAATCATAATTAATGAGTTAACTTCTACAAAAAAAGTTAGAGAATATGAACAAAAAGTGTTTATGGGCCGGTCCAGCCCAGCGTGACATGTCCATCGTGACCTGTTCAACCCCACCATGTTTGACCTATTACCTAAACCTATCCATCTTGCCACCTCTGTAGTATAATCCATTGTGTTAAAAATGATATCTTTAGCCTTGTGTGACTAATCTTTATCACATGCTATTCAAGAACTTCCTTTTATAACTGATTTTTGAAAGATAACCTCATGTTCTTGTTTCAGATTGATGAAAATGTTAAAAGGGAAATCATCAATCACAGATCACTTAGGCATCCAAACATCATTAGGTTCAAGGAGGTAATTCTGAGCTTCTATGCATAATTTTCCCCTAATTTCTTATGACAAAACAACGATATTGGCAAGCAGTTTGGAAGCAATAATCCAAATATAAAAACAAAATTCAATCTTTATACAAACTAAGCCTTACCAAGGTTTCCATTTTTTATTATTAGAGACAATGATGCGACACATCATGCTGTTGACCAGTTTTGAACAAATTAGACCATCGATTGCAATGGGTCTGAGTATTTGAACAAATTAGACCATCAACTGAGCAAATCTTACCAGAGATAATGAGAATGTCTTATATTTTAGTGTTTAAAAGTTAATAATTTAAAATATCATCTATAAATAACTTTTTAGTCCTTTTTTTCTTAATAATGAATGCCTCGCATACATGATGTGTGTGCATAGGCTTTTGGGATTTAAACGCAACAATTTTGCTCTTATTTGTCCTTCATGGTATACAGGACCGTTGTTTAAGGAACATAATCATATGCAGGTTTTGTTAACTCCAACACATCTGGCTATAGTGATGGAATATGCAGCTGGTGGTGAACTCTTTGTCAAGATTTGCAGTGCTGGCAGATTCAGTGAAGACGAGGTTCATACACGTCATCATTTTCTCTATTGTACAAATGGAAACCTGAAAAACTAACACTTGGAAATGATATATTTGAAAACAGGCTCGGTTTTTCTTCCAACAGCTTATATCTGGGGTCAGCTACTGTCATTCAATGGTAATTAGTTTTAGTAATTTTGGATTTTTTTTGGGTATAATTTCTGTTTCATAATTGTTGTTTCTTTTGAAATTTAGGAAATTTGTCACAGAGATTTGAAGCTTGAGAACACTCTCTTAGATGGAAGTCGAACCCCTCGTCTCAAGATTTGTGATTTTGGTTATTCAAAGGTTAAGAATTACCATTTTCGGACAGTTTTATATTTTGATGTAAACTTTTTTATTGTCATGCCTTTTTGGCTGTATTTTCAGTCTGGGTTATTGCACTCTCAACCGAAATCGAAAGTGGGAACACCAGCATACATTGCCCCCGAGGTTATAACTCGCAAAGAATATGATGGCAAGGTACTTTATTGCATCTTCTGATTAGGTGACGGGTCAAAATGGTTGATTTATGTATGGGTTGGATTGACCCATTTGTAGATAATCCGTGTCAAATATGATTGCAAAAATTATATATTTGGGTAATAATATGACCATTTGAAATAAAATAATAGGAAGTTTTATGCATTGAAATACACATCGGGCGACTTTCAATATGTTTGACCCATTTCCTTCCTAAGCTAATTTTTTTTTCAATGTTAGCCTTTTGATCCTGGTAGGGAATAAGCATGACCCGAACGATCACTTCAAAAGTAATCGGGTCGAACTGCCACATATACAACATACCATAGTTTTGTCTGATTGTCTGTTTTGTGTTAGATTGCAGATGTTTGGTCCTGTGGGGTGACTCTTTACGTTATGCTTGTAGGAGCTTACCCTTTTGAGGATCCCAGAGACCCTCGAAATTTCCGTAAGACAATCGAGGTAAGATCTATTGAAAAACTGTTCAAATCATGTGTGTGTTGACTTTATGGTCAAAACTCAAAACATGCAATTTCCAGGTTTGGAGTTAGTATGGATTTGACAACATTATAACCACAACTTTACATAATATGTATTATTCGGTTCCCAATTAATAATATGCATAAAAAATTTCAAACATGAAGAACTTTAAAAGATTGTAAGATGGAAATTAGTTTCTTTGACTTAAAAGAGTGTCATGACTTGATTATAACAGCGGGTTGTTCTTATTATATGCAGAGAATCATGAGTGTTCAGTACTCGATACCTGATTATGTGCGTGTTTCCAAAGACTGTAGACACCTACTTTCTCGCATCTTTGTTGCTAACCCATCCAAGGTACCGTTTCTTTCAAAACATAGGTGGCGGGACTTGTTATAGAATTAAACAGATCCCGCCATCTTCACAGGGTAATTTACATTATTTATGATATTATAGAGTATCAAAATATTTTGTTTGTTCAAGAACATTAAACTAACAAGTTGTTTGATTAAAGTGTTGGATCATTAATAAACTATCTAGAATAAGTAACTTCGTATCAAAGAGTTATAGGCATTTGGTTTGAGGTTTTGGTTTTGATAGTGTTTGATTTAAGAATATGGGCTTGGGGAATGAAGTTGATACCCACCTAAAGGTTAAGGCTTTAAAACCCATTCCCATTCCATCATGTTATCAAACCCATACCCGACCACAAACCAAATGTCGCCTCAGTTGATTCTGCCACCTCAACGCGTCGTTGTGGCATCATTATTGTCATGTTATTGCTCCAAAATATGCAACATTCTATGTGAACCAAAACCATGAAACTAAAGTTCTTGAATCATTTGTAAAGAGGGTAACCATTGAAGAAATAAAGAAACATCCTTGGTTTAAGAAAAACTTGCCAAAGGAGCTCGTGGAAGGCGAAAAAACAAATTATGAAAATGCGAGCAGTGATCAATCGCTTCAAAGTGTCGATGATATAAACCGGATCATACAAGAGGCTAAAACTCCCGGAGAAGGGTCCACCACTATCGGAGAAACAGTCGTGGGTGACGGGTCATTCGATCCAGACGATGATGAGATTGATCTAGACGATGAGATTGAATCCAGTGGAGATTATGTGGACCAAGTTTAAGGATTTGTTTACAAATACTATGATTTGTATTTTGAAACGTGTGTTTTTTTTTGTTTTTTTTTAATGTACCAAGTTTGTGTTGCATTTTAGTAGTCAATTTTCTTTCAAATATCACATTTAGTAGATAATATTTCGAATTCCTTACATTCATATGTGAACGTAACTAATATTTTAGTCACTTGGTGATTTAATAATAGTAAAAAATATTGTATAGACTAATTAAAATAAGTGGTTTGAAGTATATCAAAACATGTAAAGAAGAACCATAACGCTCATTAAATTATGTAATAAAGTTAGGAGGTTATTCTAAATACTAGAAAGAAGGTTATGAATTATAAAATAACTATACTATAAGTTACAAGTGAGTTATTAATTATCGTAAATTTTAATCTCTATATTTTAATTGTTTGTTTAACATCTACATATATAAATCCCTTCATCTCATTGTAGTTCGAAAACCTTCATATAGTTTACTTATAATCCAAACGAAGATGGTGAAGTTAGTGATTGCGTATTTCATTGCTTTCAATCTAGTTTTCGTCCCGTTTATTGATTGTAAGTTCAATATATATTTTAGTTTATTCTATTTCTTTTTCTTATAACAAACACAGGAATAAAGCGTTGTAAGACTTTGTTTAATTGATATATATATATATATATATATATATATATATATATATATATATATATATATATATATATTCCTTAACTTGTATGCAGGCATAAGAAGCGAGAGCAATGAAAGAAGTGAAACCGGTGTTATAATCTCGTCAAGCAAACTTAGTTGGCCCATTTGCAAGTTCCATTTTAACCATGGTACAGGACTAGATTGGTGTTGTTGTGATGATCGTGTGAATTGCTATAGTAGTGAGGAAAAATGTGTAAACGCTTGCTTAAGCTTACCTCCAAACCCAGAATGTCATGCTGATAAGTAACTAAACTATATTAGAACTTGTGTGGAGTTGGGTTATATATGTTTGGTATTGATGCAATCAAAGATTTTGCTTTCATTGCCTAGAATGGCATTTAAAATAAAAGAACATCAATTTAAAAGCGTATTTCTAGATACCATTACGTTTGTTATATGCACACACATATATTATGTGGTTGTGCATTCGTACTCCTCTCTTTTGATCCTAAGATAAATTATAAATGAAAAGTGTTATCGTTTAAAAAGATATAACGTGAACTTCTCATTTAAAAAGTGTCATCATTTGATGTAAGTTTTTTTAAATAAAATTTAAGTGTCATCATTTAGTAGATAATATTTTACTATTATTTAATCCCTCAAACCTTTCATGCGTGAACATAAGTAATATTTTAGCCACACAATTCAGAATTTTTTTCCCCTTGAACCGAGATTTATACTCAAATGTATAGTCAAATAATTAATATATATATATAGGTATATATATAGAGATATTTATTTATTTATATTTAGTAACGGATTTATACCCACGCGGCGAGGTGCATATATTACCTGAAAAATACACATTTTTTATGCATATATTACTTATAAATTACACATATTTTACTTGGAACCATAGTAACATACTAAGATATTCATGTGATCCAATGATTAACGAACATACAAATTTAGTTTTCCCACAAGTGCACATAATACATTAATCGTATGCCATTAAATTAATTGAATATGACAAAATACATAAATAAAAATTTTATTTATTTAATATAAAAATATTTAGATTTTTTTATTTTATTTTATTATTGCATGTGTATATTATTTTATCATTTTATTTTATTAGACTAGCAACTTATCACTTTATTTGCTATTTTTATATTTATAACAATGGTACATATTCATTGGTGTACTAAGAAAGGTGTTTTTGTAAGTCTTAAAAGTTAAAAACAATGAAATTTATAATGTTTGTAAGATACGAAAACTGCAATTATCGATTTATAGTCATCCTTAAGATTTAACTCTCGACCTACATTGATAACTTGAAAGAGGTACAAGATTTGCCAACTTAAATGGTTTATCTAATCTTGTAAGATTATTGGTTGAAACAAAGAAACATTTTTCATTTATGTTGCTATATCATTTATTGAAATTAGCTCTCGTTTTACTCGTTGCCACAACAAGTGTTAAGAGATCATTTTTCTGCAATGAAGTACCTGAAGTCCGATTTGCGTAACATCATTGATGATGTGAATTTTAGATTTAGTTGTATTTGTTTTATTGAAAAAGAGGTGCTTAGGAAGTTTCTATAGATTGTGTAATGGCTCGGATTCAAAAAATGAAAACCCATAGATAGCAACTCTAGTGCTGTTGTATTTTTGTTATACATTTCTAATGACGATTGACGTACATTTTTATATATTTGAAATTTAATTTGGTTTGATCATTTTATTATGTGGCCCGACCCGAATCGGACAAAAAAAATATATTTTTTGCGATACACAAGCGACCTCCAAAAATTTCGACCCAAAAAAAAAATTCTTGGGACCGCCGTTGTTAATTAGGAAATATTAAATAGTTAGTAATGAAGTAAAAAAATAAGTGGGGAAAAAATCTTGAACTGACATGACACGTGGTGCAACCAATTACTTATTTATTAGATTGTGTGTAGTGGGGCAACGCCCCCACCCTCGACGGCTAATTGGGCCACCTCAATTGCAGTAACGCCACCTCAACCCCAAGACCCAAGACCTCCACGCCCATTAAACCCACGACACCCCGTCACGCCCCCTTCGTATTGGTGTTTGGCGTCTCTTGCTGGTGAGGTTGTAGGTGACTTTAACCCACTACACTTGGTCTTAGGTCACTACAACAGTATCACCCTATACCGACGATTTTTTTTGCCTTATAGCGACGACTTGTCGTCGGGATAGGTTATACCGACGACTTGTTGTCGGTATAGATGTCGTCGGGATTGCCTCGTACCAATAGCCCAAGTTTGTCGTCGGTATAGGTCAGTCTATACCGACGACATATCGTCGGTATAGGGTCTAATTAAATAATTCAAAAAAAAATTACATGTCTTCGACATAGGATCAACCTATACCGACTAATCATACATACATACACATACATACAAACAAACTAATCATTCAAATCAATCATCATAAACACACATACATACAAACTAAGCATCATAAACACAAATTACAAAAGCGTTTTGATTAAATATGTAAAATATGCATGATGTTGTACAGATAAATAACAATTTATATATATATATATATATATTTTTTTTCATGTAAACACAAACATAATCTGATCACCGTCGATCACTATATATAGCTTCTTATATTAGACACCACCAGTTATATTAGTTACTACAAGTACAACTTATGATGGCACTTATATATTAAGTACTAGGTTAAAGCTCATGTTTTACATGAGTTAAATAAATATAACTTGTTATAAAACAGTAGTTTCTATGAAGATTTGTATGTTTTGTGTTATTAATCATCTGTGAAATAATAAATAATTAAAAATTTTTGTTGATTTAGTATTTTTTAATAAAATATTAGAATATATGTTAGATATTTAATTATTTAACATCATCATTATTTAATAGGAGAGAAAGACAAAAAACAAAAATCTAGATTTCATCAGAAGTCGACACCTAGCAAGTATAGTTATTCATTTATTATAATATAGGTTAAAAACCCTGTATATTATATAGGGTGAATAAATGCAATGTTATATATACACTTAGTAATAAAGATCTAATATTACATATTTTTGTCATATTATATAATTTTTTAATACAAATTTTAAAAATGTTATACAGTTATTTTTTAAAAATATTTTATAAAAAGAATGAAAGAAATGTTCCAACTATAAAAATGTTTTATGAACAAAGCTATTTGTTTAATTAAAAATTGTTTTATAAAAATAGTTATAAAAATCATTATTATTTAACAGGAGAGAGAGGCGGGAAACAAAAACTGTAATTTTTTTATAGAAATTTGTATCATTAAATAGGAGAAAGAGGCGGGAAAAAAATATTAAGGATGAACATGAGAATTACATGTGACACCCCAAAACCTTTATTTATTAGTATGTATAGATTATTATCACACTGGCAGGCGATCGTGTTTTTCGATTGGAGAGCGTATTCCCTTCCCAGCTATTAGCAATTCAGATTCGCTAGCCTCTCATACATACAAAATCATAAAACTCTAAGATCTAAACCAAATTTCATCACAAATTAGTAATTAAAACAAGTATTTACTTAAGATCTAAACCAAGATATTGTTGCAGTGGGTATAGATATGATTTAATAATTTGTCTAAAATCATGATTTACGTCGTCATTTGTTACCTTCGTGGAGACTAATAGAAGACCTATTCAACCTCCATATCGATCAAAAAGATTTAAAATATTGGTTTTTCATCTGCTTAGTTAATATGTCAACGCATCGGATTGAATGACTATTTCCACTAAATGTGATTAAAAATATAATTAATCTTAGCTAAGCGAAGGTAGCTTAATCTTTAAGTATCTAAATCAAATCACTACGTAGTTTACAAAGACGCGCTTTGTTAAACAATGTAAAAAGTTTATATGTTTAAAAAAGATAAATAAATATTAGAAGAAAATTATAAAGATGTGATATGGCATACTCTTTTACAGTATAATCTAACAATACATATTATATAAATATGGGATGTATAAAATAACGTGATGTGTTGATACAGAGTCATTTTTAAATTTCAGATGTCCTGTACGAGTAGTAAAAAATATACCCCTCTCTAGAACATGCAATTTTTAAAAGATTGAGTTGGGGCTTCCCAAAATAGTTTTTTTGGCTTATTAGGTCCATTCTAAAAGACTATAACATGTAACAAGTAATAAGTAATGAGTTTATAATTTGTTTATATATGTTAGTCGACCTACGGTATGTAAACGGGAAAGATATTTGTGCTTCCTTTAGAATATGGGCCCTGTACGGTCACCCACCCTACACACGGTACCCTTAAAGACGGACCTATGTTGATAGGTTGAAGTGTGAAAGGTAAATAGTAAAAGGATCAAGTTGTTGTTAAAGTGCTAACCACGTAACTCGTTGACCTAGAAATTCCCACACTACTCCATAGTCGACTCAATGTCACCACACTCCTGTATAAATGCAAACTCTCAATTAGAATGAATATAATTGGAAAAAAAAACTAGAAAACTCAAAAACTTACACTTTCTAGAATGAGGAATTGTTTTAGTTTGGCTATGCTTATGATGTTATTGGCTATGGCTAGTGCGGCACCTAATGCCGTCCAATGCAAGATAGAGAGAGGCCTCGCCTTAAGCGCGTGCAAAGGTGTGATGTATGGCCGACTTCCATCACCATATTGTTGTCAAAGGATTCGAGTTAGTCATGTTAAGTGCATATGTCCTGTCATCACCCCTAAGGTGGCTGCTCTCGTTAACATTGATAATTTCATTAAACTTATCGAAGGTTGTGGACGCAGATTCCCTCATGGCTTCAAATGTGGAAGTATATATCTATTTTCTCTTTCTATACCATGTTTCAATATATACATATTTACCATATTCAATTGAGATTGTACGTCTTTATCTATATCTATACATTTGTATTTGTGTTTAACTTTTGATTTTGGATTTTACAGGTCTTACCGTCCCATAAAAGTAATAAAATACAGTCCCATAAAAGTAATAAAATACAATCAATAAGAGGAGAGGGGATCATAAGGAGTGCCATGATCGATCTCATGGTGAAGGACGTATGCATTAGGGAAAAAGGCGGATTGCCGATTTGCCCTCCCCATCTTCGTAAACAACTTTACTATAGCATCCATAAGTGACCTTTGTGTTTGTTCACGTAACAACATTTTAGTAACTTGATCTATTGTTACGTTTGGGTTATGTGTTCGTTGCTAATTTATGGTTTTATGATTTATTTGTCTAATGTCTATGCAATATTCGTGGTCGTTTGCTACTAATATTTTATGGTTTGACTTTATTAGGCGGTTGAAAATGAGTAATGTTATCATGTGACAAACATCTAGAGTCACTTAACTGACATGAACTAACAACTAACGTTATTAAAGAGGAAGTATCATACATGCAAGCAAACTTTAAGATAAAGATTTAATGTAATAAACAATATTGAAGAACAAAAATGGTATTTTTTATATAAAATAATTAAGGACAAAATTTATATAGGTCATGGCTAGCTCGTCGACTCTTATAAATTAGCCCGTTTAAAACTCGGGCGGATTTGGCAAGCTCTTTGACTTGTATAAACAACTGAGTCGAGTTTGAGCGAAGGTAGCTCACCTATATAAAAACGCGAGCTGATTTAACTTGATTAAGTCGCTCATTGGCTTGTATAAACGAGCTCTTTTCCTTGTATATTGGGAGTTTGGTACTGGATTATTTTGAGAGTTGTATAATCTAAGATTGTTATTGACTTGTTATTTGAGGCTGCTATAAAAATAGACAAAATCATCAAAAACCGAGAGAAAAAGGATAACTGAATATGAGCTCAGTTTCTAGTACGGTTGAAAATATCGAGTCAAGTTAGCTCGACACTTATTATTACTATGTTGAGTCGTAGTTAACGTTGTCTCGACTCATAAACAACACTAACTGAAACACCACAATACATAAATCTGATGAATTTAAATAAACAGAAAGTAATATATAATTTGCCTAAAATCCGCTGTTACGTCATCATTTGTTACGACATTCGTGGAGAGTAGTAGAAGACCGGTTCAACCCCTATATCGATCAAAAAAATTAAAATATTAGTTTTTGATCTGTTTCATTAACGTCAACGCATCGGATTAAATGATTAATTTTAATTCCACAAAATGCGCTTAAATATACAATTAATCTCATCTGTCACATGGGAATTTAGATCAAGTGAATGCTAAAATGTTTATTATGCTAGAAAAAAAATAAATTTTTTTAATTATATCTCGTTATTTATTTTAATTAAAATAGGACGATTACAATAAAATGGCAGGTAAACGGGCAACAAGTTGCGCTGCAACCCCCTTTTGAATAGCAAAACCGATCCTACTAAAAACAAAGTTTTGGGTCTTAGGGGCCGAAATATTACTATGCATGACTCGTTGAACCCTGTTTAGAAATTCCACTGCCTCCGGTGCTAGGAACCCAAAAGTATCAAAAGCAAAGGGATAAACACGTGTTGGTTCTCTAAACAAGCTTTCTCGTGTTTAGCAACTTTGCTTGATTCCGCCTTTAAAGCAGCATGACCCGCCACAACCCCATTGTCCCTAAGCCCCACAAGAGGGGACACTCCTGTAAGGTCCACACAAGCGTGTTTCCCCCATGCCCAACCAAACACAAGAATATCAGCCGGCCGTAGAGTAGACCTCCCTTCAAGCGGATCTGTCAGAAAGTTCACGGGAGCCTCTTTTTTAGCAGAAATTCCTGCCCGTTTGAGAACATCACAAAGAACATCCCTAACCAAATCATGTCTGTATTTAAACCCGGGTAACTCTTTGCAATGGACCGCATGCTCGCCAAAAGAATCCAAACAAGCCTTGCGACAAACTGGGCAGGGCTCATCAGTCGGAAACAAGGGGATCATTAGCCGATACTTGAGGATAGCCCGGTACTCCACAGCCGACATATGCTGACCTAGTCCTTCAATGGGGATAACTGTTAGAAAATCTTGAGCCCGAGGAGCCCGGAGACATTCAAACACCGCTTTTTGGCGAGGTGATAAATCAAACTTTACTCCCAAATTCTGGACGATTCTGCTAAATAAGGCATTCGCCAAAGCATGTTGGGCTTTAGGGGGGGGTGTCCTTATTAGAGAAACCGCTAAGATCGAAATCAGGAAGGGATATGCGCAAGCGATCCATCGCACACCCATAATTAGAGTCTAACCCATCAATATCACAACCCCGAAGAATGTGGTCCTGTAAACTCCAAGATTGTGTCCTCGAGGCCACAAATGCATAAGTAGATACATCCTGAGCCGCACATAAACCCAAACCCTCGAAACGGGTTGGAAGTGATTCCAACCTCCATTGAAAATCCCTAAAAAAAGCCCCACCACAAACCACGATATCCACGATCGCGCCCCGGAGGCCCTTGTCAAAATTTGAAACAGCTTCCCCCACATACATAGGTTGGCATGTTCTAAGGCCGAATAATAGCTTTGCAACTCCCATACACGAGCGGAGCAAAAGGAGCTCTCATTGAGGGTCCCGCAACCGTGGGAGACAGCTCATCAGTTCCACTGCACAAGAAGCCCTTTTCACAGCCAAATTACCGATGAACCCTGCATCGGCGCCCCCAAGGAGTTTCACATCCAGCACTGGCCTTCCAATCTCACAAGGGAACAATCCATCTTGTACCTTCACCCCATTGCACGACGGCCAAAAAACTTCCGTTTTCTTGACGTTAAGTTCAAGGCCCAAACGGGGCCCCTCCGACCTGATAATATCTAGGGCTTTAGCCACCTCTTTAGCGTCTCCGATAATCGTACCATCATCTAGGTACCAAGCATGGAAGAGAAGCTTGTAGCAATCCCTAATATGATGAACCAGCGGATGCAAAACTAAGGCAAAAAGGAGAGGCCCCAAAGGGTCCCCCTGTTGAACCCCAGTGGTGGACCAAATATGGTCATCACCCACATATAACCTAGCCGGCTGCCCATATAAAAAATCCACCCATAGCAAAATGGAAGGGCATCGGGTCCGAACCTCTTGCAGAAGGGCAATCCTATCCACTAAGTTAAAAGCATTAGAGAAATCGACGGTAAGCATAGCCAACGATCCATCCGAGTGAAACTCATTTAAGAACTTGTTCGCGCTATGGAGCACAGCCTCTGCCCCATTGGGAACTCCCACCCCAAATTGAAAGTCACACAAATATTTAGCCATCTCCTTCCCAACACCCCTCATGGCCACCTTAGAGACCAGTCTCCTCCAGATCGCACCTACGGCAATAGGTCTAATCCCGTTGTCCGGTTTGAGGGTGTGAGAGGGGCCGAGGCTACGAACTCCGCCAATCTCTTAGGGCATCTCCCCCCGAAGCATAAATTAACCACCACAGAAATAACCCTGAGCAAGTCAACGGCGATCGTAGACCCCTCTCCACAAAGAGCATCCAAAATATGTTGGGCTCTCAATCCGTCCCTCCCACAAGAGGTCCCTTTGGGGAAAGCTTTAATGCATTCAAGCACGACATCATCATCCACAACAAGAGGAGGCCCGGAAAGTAAGGAAACATGCATAACCGGAGGGGGCATGATGGGATTCTTTGCCACCAACACTTTCATAGTATCATTACCGAAAGGTGCAACCCCTGAAGAGCATAATACTTTGACCGCCGCAGTGAAATGCCCATCCGCAACTTTCCGCAAACATTGTTTAACATTGTTGCACGCCATAGAATTATCGGACCCAGGGACAAGCTCTACACGACACGTGGTCGCCCCCAAAGGTTGGGCAAAAAGGGAATGGATGAGCTCCTCGAAACCATCCCCATCACGCCAAGCTGCCAGCGACCGCTGAATACTATGACATTGCAAAGACTTCCTATTACCAGACCTGCGCTCCTGACGGTTAGAAGGCCTGAAAACTCGCAACGTGCAACGCGGGTAACAACAAAAGTCTCACCCATGCCTCAACAGAGTCTGGCATAGCCGCCACTTTACCGAAGGCAGCAGTTAATGCCTGGGCAAACGCCATCCGACAATTTTGAGAGATGCTTTTAACAGTCGTGATTGGAAGTGAGAAGACGCGTTCAAGGAGAACCCCGTCCAAAACCACCCCTCCCAAAGGAACAACTTCCCTCCTAACATTCGGCTTAGGAATCCCTACTATAAACTCCTCTGCATCTCCCGCAACCCGTTTGAAACGGGCTATCCCATCCACATGGTGGCATGCCCGACTGAGAGCATGCAGGCACATACACACCCCGCACGGCCACTGGCCTGAGACCTTTAAAGCCTCACCAACCGAAACAAACAAATCATAATCCGTGGAGACCGCTTCCCGCAAGGTCCCTTTCCTATCATCCGATGACAAATGGAGCCGCTTGATATGCGCAACCAACCGAGGAAACCCCTTGGATCCCGA
Organism: Smallanthus sonchifolius; assembly: GCA_023525975.1. Taxonomy (NCBI): domain Eukaryota; kingdom Viridiplantae; phylum Streptophyta; class Magnoliopsida; order Asterales; family Asteraceae; genus Smallanthus; species Smallanthus sonchifolius. The sequence continues at coordinate 4,649,320 of CM042042.1, forward strand.
CGTTCCATCCGGGCAGCAATGGAAACCTTTAAATGGACACATCCAAACACCTACCTCCAATGGAGGAACCACCCTGTCATCCTGAATCCCAGACATAACAACAGCTCCTGACAAAACCCCCGAGCTATGAAACTAAACCAAAATCAGACCACAAACCCAAAAACACTCACTAGCAAGGTAAATATAAACCTCACCACCAAACCACAACCCTAACCCCCCTCCCCCTCCACCCATCCGATTCGGAGAGACTACATGTTGGACACTACATAACAAAATTCAAAATCAGGTCAAACCGGAAGTTCACCTTCAATGTTGGAGAAGAAAGGTCGTCGAACAGGAAGTTCGTCTTCAAAGAGAGAGGTTCAATAAACCCTTACATACCAAGAATGCCGATGAGAGGTTCAATACCAAGAATGCCGAGAGAGGTTCAATAAACCCTTACAACCAAAATAATATGTTGTGATGATTTGCTCTGTTGTTTCGCATCTAACTCCAATCTCATATTGAACCCAAAATTTCAAAGCCAAACAACAGCTAAAAACCCTCAATTTCAAAGCCAAAAAAGGTACCAACTCAAAGAGGCATTTAATCAAACAGGTTGCGTGCATACACTTTTATGCCTTCTCAGTTAGTGCCCTCTGCCCAGGCTCGTCAGGCACGTTTACACCTGCCCATCCAATCCATTTCGCCTCAACTTCCTTCAAAATTTAGGGTTCCCACTTACTGTTTGATCTTCAAATGTCGGAACCAAGCGAAATGATGAGTGAGTTTTGTGCTACAATACACTAATTTGCACTCGTTGAAAGCAGAATTACAGGAATTAGAAGAAGACAGATGGATTACGGTTTCACGAAGAGGAAGAAATGGAATATTAATGGCGGATTGAAGAAATTAAAATGCAAGAGACCTGAGAAATCACTGATTTGAAACGTATCTAAAAACAGGTAATCGTAGAAACAGTTAGGGCAAGAGACCTGAAAAGGTATCTCGTTATTACTACATAAAATTCATAAAGTATAAACTTAAATATTTGATTTTTAATTCATACCAATTTTTATCAAAAGCATCTTATATGACGGAAATTCTTCTACAATTTTTACAAAGATTAACAAAATACATTGATTACCTTTTATGGGTGATTTGCTTTCAAATTTAATTATTTATGTGGTATACACAGAATTCAATCGGATAAGAATCAGAGATTCAAGAATGAATATGTGAAAGTGTGTTAGGAATTTCGTATCTTTGAGACTGACCAAAACGCATGTATATATGGGGTAAACGGATACACCAGACGTTATGACGATTATTGGGCTAAAAACAATCTACTAACTGTTAAGTCATTCTACTACGGAGAGACATTTTACTCTGAATTAACAATCTACTCCGGATAGGCAATCTTTACCCAAGAGGAATAAATTGGTCAGCATAACCAAACTGGACCAGAGGAGTAATCTACCCCCGGACTCAATTGTTCAGTGGGCTTCGCCTCCTTGATACAATAAGGTGTCTTTAGGGTGAAAGGGGTGCAATACCCGGGTGAAAGGGGGTTGACCGAGTAGGCCGGGGTACACCGCCCCCTTCAAACCGAGTTGGTCGGGTAGGTGAAATCGAGTAGCTTAATCGAGTAAAATTACTCGGGTGTGGGAGAGAAGGAGAGAGCCGTAGGAGAGAGAGAGCCGTTTGAGATTTTTTTATTTAAAAAAAAATAATTTTTTTCCTATATATACCTATACTCTACAAACATAATTTCCATCTCATTTTATATCTCTCATCTAAATATTTACACTTTTAAAAAAAATGGAAGGGTCATAAAAAAAACAAAGCCTAGAAAATTTTGGCCAAAAGTTCAATATCAATCGCCACTTGCACGAACCCAAGCCGCTCCCTGACGAACCCAACCACCTCCTCAACGACCACAACCACATCCTCAACCAATTCCAAGCTATTTCCTGCAACCACCATACTACTACACCCAAAGTTCAACCAATCCAAATATAATATCTCAAGATATGGATCCAAATTTATTATCTCAATTTTCGTTTGATATGGATCCTAATTTTTTATCTCAATTTTCCTACCAATACCAAAACCAACCATATCGTGATCCAAACGAGATCATTCGTTCGGAATTCACAAGACGAAGGAGAAAACGAGGATGATGATGAAGAAACGGAAAATGAGGATGTTGATGAGGAAGTAGAAGAAGAAGAAGAAGAAGAAATTGCTGTCAAAGATGTTGGCGCCAAGCCGAAAAGGCAACACAAAACCCGATTACCACCAAAGAAATGGACCGAAGAAAAAGAACTTGCCGTAGTCAAAGCTTATATTCATAAGAATCAAAATAAAAGAAAATGAAATCAACAAAGAGGTGATTCGTTTTGAAAGAAAGTTTTAACGCATTTTACCTCTCTATTTGGTCCAAACGATCGAACCGTTGACCAAGTGTCTTGGAAATGGAAGGATCTTAACAAAAAAATGACCGCCTTCAACGGGTGTTACCAACAAATGGTAAGAGTTATTTTCAGATTATATATATTTTTTTTAATTTTCTAAACTAACGTTTCAAATTATATATATATTTTTATATTTATAGAAACAAAGAAGGCCGAGTGGTACAAGTGATTTGAAACTTGTTGAAGCGGCTTTAAGCCATTACAAGAAAGTGTAAAAAAAGACATTTACCAACTTAAAATCTTGGGAGGTTGTACGCAACAATGCTAAATGGGAACCCATAGCATTGATGGGCGAGGATTTAGAAGGAAGTCAATCCTCAAAAAGAACAAAAACTTCCGAGTCGAGAACCCCAAGTGACCCTGAGGGTTTTACAAACCTCTTTCCCGACATAAACGCCGAACCGCAAGACGACACGACACCGACAAGGCCAAAACGTCCGGCGAAGAAATCGGCCGAAAGTTCATCTAGCAAGGGAAATTTGGTAGACATAGTCGAAGAATACAAGACTATGAAAGCGTTGGAGATAGAAAAAAAAGAAAGTGTATTCGGGATAAGATGGCGTAAGAAAAATTAAAAAGAGAACAGACGACGATTGAGTTGATGCTTGAAAAACAAAAGGCTCGTGATATCAAAACGTTCACCGAATCGCATGATCATCTTATAGAACCGTACTTGTTGATTGTATTGCAACGTAAACGTGAAATTGCTGCAAAGTATGGATGACAATGCACCTTTTAGATTTTTAATTTTTATTAGCTAGCTTTTATTTATTTTGTTAATTTTCTAGTTTTTAAAATTATTTATTTCTAGGTTTTTTATTTTTAATTGTATTATGTTTATTTTAATTTAATGAAATAGCCTTTTTTATTTAAATGTTTATTTTTTTTAAATGTTGGTGAGTAAAATGAGTAGGGTGTTTCCAATAAAATCTGAGTAAAATGGGTAGTTTTGATATAACATAATTCTATTGGACAGTTTTGGTGAGTAAAATGAGTAAATTAGGTTGGGTGCCCCCTTCACCCTTAGCACCAAAAGTAATCTCTATTCTAATAAAAAAAAACTAAATGTTTTTGCCACTTGGCATCACCATATTCCATTTCACAATTTTTTCCCCCAACACCTTATTTATATCCTCCATTTAATACTTCAATATTTAACATTTTTTTGGAAAATTACATAAATAAATATTTTTATCATTATTACCATTACTAACATTTTTTTAAAATTATCACCAAAAGTTAATATTTTAAAAAAGTCAAGAATTAAAAACAAGATATTTAAAAAAACGAGTTTTTAAAATTTTATTAAAAAAATGATTTTTTAAAGTTTTATTATCAAAAAACAAGATTTTTTTTTTAATTTTACATATACAATTTGAAAATACTAAGTTTGTATTTTAAATAAATATATGTGTTAAAATAAAGTTTACTAATATTTAATTAGTGGTTTTTAATTACACTAGAAATGTTGTCCCGTACTCTGCGACGGGAGACGAACCTTAAATGGTTGAGACAGTGACATTAACGTGTCTAAGCACAAAAAAAGTGGTTAAATACATAAAATTAACGTATAAAGTTACGACGACTCGATTGTGGATATCGAAACATTGATAAAATACAGTTATATAACGGTACTGATGATTTTCAGTCGGTGTCTGTCACATTCTTCACGATACCAACACGTCACCGTCAGTCGATATAACCCACGATAACTAAAAAAATACTTTATTTTGAATATGACTCCATTTTTAAAACAATTTATACATGAACGTTAAGAAAAAAAACCAAACAAACAAATGAATATTATTAAAGAAAAATCATATTTTATATATTACAAGGGGTAAAATTAAAATTTTAAAAACTTAAAGGAGGTTAAAAGTGAATTTTACCAAATTAAGGGGGTTTTATCATTTAACAAAATGAGGGGGTGATGTTACACCGACATTTCCTATCAATACTATTGATAATTTGATATTTATAAACAAATTTTTTATTTTAATTTATAAATTTTAATACTTAGTTTTTAATAAATTAAGAAACTTGCAAATATTTTTTTTGAACGACGAGATTTTTTTTCTTCAAAAAACATGTTTACAAATTTCAATTATAATTTATTAGGTTTAAATTTTTCACATTTAATTTTGAAATTTTAAATTTAATCGTGTCGAAAAATTAAGGAGTGAAATTTTTAAAATTTGGAGTTTTAAATTTTGAATTTAAAAGACGATATATTGTTGAAATTTAAATTTTATTTGTATCTTTTTATTTTTTTAATGAGAGATTTAGAATTAAAAGTTTAGCGATATTTTTCTCATACAAGTACAAATAGTATCCGTCAATCAGAGCATCTTGATGATAATTTTGATGAGAATTTATAATCACTTGATTTTCTAAATGGACTTGCATTATCAGGTTTGTCAAAACATAAATTCAATTAGTTTTAAATGTCGGTGTTCTAGTTATGTTATTAATAAATATTGATGAAAAAATGATTTCGGTAATGTATCAAGTCTTTAGGTTAAATCACAAGTTAATCACATTATAGAAGCGAAGATTATATTTTGAAACACCATTGATCATCATAATTTTATCCATATAATTGGGTTAACATATTCAGACAAAATAATTTCATTAAAAATTTAAAGAAAAAATATACAACTGTTGTATTTTTACAATGACCATGAATAAAAGTTTAAGACAATCACTTTCAAATGTTGGTTTGTATGAAAAAATCCAATGTTTATTCATGATCAGATGCATGTTGCATTATCAAGAGTTAAAAGTAGAGATGGACTCAATCTATTAATTTTTTGTAAACATGGAAAAATTACCAATACTATGCCAAATGTTACATACAATGAAGTATTTTTAAATTTATAAATAATCATTATAAGGTTTCATTTGACATGTAATTTAATGTATTGTAAAAAGTGTATAACTTATTAAATGAATTTTCATGTATTTTTTAATGCTTTAATTATTATCATCCATATAATCTTAACATGTAACAAAATAAAAAATTACAAATACAAAATCAAATTTGTATAAAAAATATTGTTAAGATATTTATCAATATAATCTTAACGTTTCACCCCGTGTAACACACGGGGTTAAAGCTAGTAAGATAATCAAACAACTGTGCACTCACTTACCAACTTGTTTCATGTTTCGTTATGACTTCTCATTTAGTTATTAAGTAAACCCAGTTACACAAAATAGGTAGATAATACTAAAATCACTAACAAGCTATTGACCTCTAAAAAAATTAACTATATTTCATCATCATTTTTGACCATATTTGATGGAAGTAGAAGTGAACATATGCACCTTGGTTATCTATAAAGTAATTACTTATATTATCTCTCACGGATTGTATGATTATATTGTACACATATCATCTCATATCATACAATACAATCCTATATTACATATAAAGTAAATGTAAGACGTTTTATATGACACACCATATTCAAACTCCACCTAAAAATAGATTATTCCTAATTCAAAAGAGATGCAATATGTTGGTAGGTGGAAGTGTGAACGGTAAATATTAAAAGGATCAATTTGTCAAGGTGGTACCACGTAAGTCGTTGACCTAGAAGTTCCCACACCACTACAAAGTCCAACGCCATATCACTCTATAAACTACCAAATAGACATAAATAAGTGCCTAGAAGTTCCCACACCACTACAAAGTCCAACGCCATATCACTCTATAAACTACCAAATAGACATAAATAAGTGAAAAACAAAACAAGAAAATACGAAAATTTACACTTTTAGAATGAAGAATAGTGGGAGTTTGGTTATAGTTTTGATGCTTATGATGTTAGTGGTTATGGCTAGTGCGGCACCAAGTGCAAGCCAGTGCAAGAAAGAGAGGAAACTCGCAGTAAACGCATGCAAAAGTATGTTGTATGGCCGGCTTCCATCACCATCTTGTTGCCAACGAATTCGAGTTAGCCATATTAAGTGCATATGTTCCGTCCTCACCCCTAAGTTGGCTGCTCTCATTAACATCAATCGTTTCATTAAACTTATTGAAGGTTGTGGACGCAGACTCCCTCGCCACCTCAAATGTGGAAGTAAATCTCTACATTCCCTTTTTATCACGTGTTTCAATATACAAATTTTTCATATTCATTTGGAATTGTACGTCTTTATGTTTCTGTTACAGTGTACATATTTGTAATCGTGCTTAATTTTTGATTTTGTTGCAGGTATTACCATACCATAAAAATAATAAATACGATTGATTAGAGGAGGAGGAATCATACAAAGAGTCATGATCGATCTCATGATGACAAACGAGTGGTGAAAAGGGTGGACTACTGATTTGCCCCTTGTGTTTTTTTATGCGAGAGTATTTTAGTCATTTGATCTACTATTATGTTCGGGTACTGTGTTCGTTGCTCATTTATGTTTTGTTTGTGTAATGTCTATGTTGTGTTCATGGTCGTTTACAGCTAATTTTTTATGGTTTGATTTTATGCCGAGTTTGAAGATGTGTATGAGTGAAAAAATCAAAATATTATCACGTGATGGACATTTAACATTTTTAAATTTGTAAATTAATTAATAAAACTTAAGTACATTTTAAATTTTATTAACATTTTTAAATTTTATTAATAAACCCAATACCCAAACCCCGCCCCTCCTGTTCAACCATATCCCTCTCTAAACGCCCCAATGGCTAAAACAAACATTAGATGCCACTTCATCCATAAACCTCGGCTAAAACCGTCCTATTGTGGCAATACTAGAAAACTAGACTATCACCAGTGAATAATTACCGATGGAATCCGTTTAATTTAAAATTTCCAGTTAGTTTTTTTGAATTAAGGTACACACCATTGGTCGGCCTTTCGTCGGTAATTACTGATAGATAATGGGTCAGCCGGTAATCTGCCAGTAATCTCACACCAATAATTTTCCAGCCAAAGCCTTTTTCAGAAGATTTCCGCTCGTTTGTCTAGGATGTGGTTTCCTACGGACATTCCATTTGAATATTTTCTCAACTAGATTTTCGATAAGATTCTCACCAGTCTTTTTAGGCGTTAGTTGGTGGAGCCACTTGCCAATGGATATTCCGTCGGTTGATCAGCTAGAATTTGGGTTAGCTAGATTGAAGATGCTGGGCTTGGTTTATCTTGAGTTTGGGCTTAGCTGGATTAAAAGTGAACAGTCTGATCATTTGCATCCATTAACCCGTATCCTCTCTAAGAAACATGCGGGTTATGGGTGCTCACAAAAGACCCGCATGCTTAATGGATCCTCTATATAGAGGAGAGAGTGTATGCAAGACCCCAGAACTCTCATTTTCTTTTGTTGCGTCCTATACGTATTTCTAGGGTTTCATATTTTTCTTTGATTCCTTTTTACGTTTCTTGTGTTGAGAGTATGTATGTTCAGATCATCTAATTATATCATATCATATTATACACATACTTTGTGAAACTTGGTGCAATACCAACATGAAGTACCTAAATGGTTAATGCGAAAAGCGTAAGGGTGGTACGGAAGATCTCAAGGGGCGGTTATGGTGGAGATCTAAACTAGAAGGACTAAAGTGGAAAAAGAAAAGATTATGCTTGATAAGGAAGCAAACTTATTTAGGAAGTAATTAATTTGAATTTCGAATTGATGTTTCTGTTCCAATTCGTAGGTAGAATAAGAGTAGGATTATGAGTCTTATTTTTTAATAGTATAAATAGTCATAGTGGATATTGATTATTGTAATCTCTTTTCTTCAAGTATTAATAAAATAGAGTCGAACGTGTTTTAGTTCAAGTGTGTGTTTATCGTTTGTTCTCCTCTGATCTACCATACCAAGTTAACATACGTTACATAATTGTATCATATAGTTGTACTGACACATATACTCGTCTCTTCTCTACCGACACATATACCCGTCTCTTCTCAACAAATACTCGAACCTTCTCATCGGAGTGAAGGAAATTGAGAGAAGGTCCAACTATGCATAATTATATCATACGTTTCGTGTGTGTGTATCAGTATATATACTATATATTGAATCATTAGAATTAGTGTATTCATGCTGAATATAAGCTTAAAACTCTTCTCTTTGTGTTTCTATCATGTTTATTTATTTAATTAAGCCTTAAACGTCATATCATATGTGTACGTATTACGAAAGTTTCCTGCAACATCCACTTTGTATATATTATGAAACTTTCATACACTTTCGTAAGAAAAAGACCGTTTAATTTCTTTAAGATTGTAATATATAAACAAACAAAATCATACTTTTATCAAGTCATTTTGAAAAAAATAATAATAATATATTTCATTGATCTTACGTATAGTCCAAGCAGTGCTAGTTGACTTGACTTCGAACACTACCAACTACAAGAAACTAATGAGTTGGTGCATGTTTTATTTTTCTCGTAATTTTATCTGTTGTTTCTTCCAAATTAAAACATATAATAAACGTAAGTTGGTATTATATAGTTGATAATTTTCAATTATTTAATTATTTAGAAAACGAGTTGAAACAAGCCAACCCCCTCTATAAATACATATCATGAATGAGTGTGAAAATAACAACATATATAATTATCAAACTAAAAATCTTTACAAAATGAAAAGTTGTGAGAATTTGGCAATAATTTTGATAGCAATGATGTTATTGGCTAGGGTTAGTGCCGCGCCATCGGCTGCCGAGTGTAAGGAAGAGAGAAAGCTTGCGGTTAACGCGTGCAAAGACGTGTTGTACGGTAGGCTACCATCCCCAGCTTGCTGCCAACGAGCTCGGGTTAGCCATGTTGAGTGCATATGCCCTGTTATCACTCCTAGGTTGGCTGCACTTATCGATGTCAATCGTTTCACAAAACTTATTGAAGGTTGTGGACGTAGAGTCCCCCGTCACTATAAGTGTGGAAGTAAGCCTCTTACTTGTGGTGTTTTTGGGTTTTTTTTACCGTCAAGTTTTAGTGACAAATGAACAAGATTATTGACAGACGTATCCGTCGGTGATCAGTGAAACAAGATATGCTGATTCTAAACTGACGGTAATAACAATCGCCGAAAAATTTGTCAGTAATATCGGTGGTTGATCCGTCAGTAATATTTTTACCATGCCTTTTTTTTCCCACGGACAGTGTCACCTTCTCTGAAAGAATGGGGGATATCATCGGTGAAAGTTCTCTGATTTGTAGTGATAATGTTTTATTCTTGTTGTTATTCATGTTCTTTTTGTAGGATATATTATATCTCCGACATGTTTGATTCTTGATTTTGGATTTTACAGGCATTACAACCCCATGAAAAGGCAAGGGAGATGGTCGAACAAGGATGTTCTTAATGTCTTGATTTTATGTTGAAGTACGAGTGTGTTTGGGAACGAGTCAAAGGTTTGAAATCCACGTGTGTGTAATAATATTTAAAGTTGGTTTGTTAGTGTTTGATGGGAAGTGGTCTTGTAATATAACCCTATAAATTATCGTCGATAGAATAGTTTGAAGTTTTATTACGACGAGTTGAAAAGTCATGCCTATTACTTAAAAAAGAAATTATATACGTGTCTGATAAATCATCCTAAATAAATATTTTAATCAAATGGTTAAGTGATGTATCCTTAAACTAAAATATCAAGAGTTTAAATCATGTAAGATGAAATATATTTATTATAAAAAAATCTAGAAATTGTTGTTAAAATTAAATAAATGAATAAATGTCTTAACCACCTATGTGTGACATGCGTTGGTATATTTTCTCTTTCTCTTTTGGTTTTATCATGCATTCATGCGTTTAGAAAACTTGGATACATTAAGATCAAACTTATAAACTTTAATATATAATTACGATAAATATCAGGCGGAGTACAATTTTCAGGTAGTTTATTTACTTCAAAATCAAATAGAAATTTAGTCTAAGAAAGTCAACGTGATTACGTGACAAAATATAATATGTTCAAAGAACCAATTTTCAAACTTTACTGCCACCCACAACGAGTATCAATAAATGATTAAATAACTACTGGGCTTTGGCCCAGTGGTTATGGCAATGAAGACTCAACCTGCCCACGTAGGTTCGAGTCCGAGCCACCCCGGGTTTTAGTCCGGAGTGCGTTTCACTAGCGGGTTTCGGCCCGTGTAGCAGCGTAACTGTTGTCAAGTGGCAGCAGGCTCTATGGTTTCCCGGTGATAGCCTATGCCTCTCGTTCTGACCACGCGGGCCCGGTTCAGACAACGTAGTGGTTAGGTTGTGGGGTACGGGTCTCCGATTTGAAGATGTAACTGCCACGTAAAAAATGAAAGTTACCTATCAAAAAAAATAAATGATTAAATGCTATAAAGCTAAGCGACAAGGTGAAAAGATAATAAGGTTCTATATTCTTTTTCATTGTCATGTCTAGCAACAAAAGTTCATATGGATGTTATACGACACGTCAACAATAAAAAATCACGTCCGCCATCCAGATAAAAAAGAAATAGTGTGTTGGTGAGCTGAGCGGATGATAGTTTGGTTTATAGTTTGGAACTTCAGAAAAAAAAAAAGAGAGAGAGAGAGAGAGGAAGATACGAACAAGGAAAACCTAAAACCGAGTTATGTGAGGTGTAGGGGACAGGGAGGAGAAGAGATATCAAGTGTGCGTTTTTGAGATGTTTGGGATTTTACAGTGAGAGGAGCAAAGCCCGGGTAGGGTGAGCTGAGATGACGTGGAGCTAGTTTTGAAGCCTTTCTCTTCATATTAAATTAACTTAACGTAAAAAATTATAATTCTTTTATTTTATCTAGGGGTAATTTCATATATACTTACCCAACTAAATTTAAAAATATAATATATACCCTTACAAACATTTAAAAGTATCATCTATCTATACGAATAAACAAGTAAAAAAAGGACATTTGTCAGCTTGTGGTTCAATCTTAGCTTTGTTTTTTCGCATCTCTCTCCTATTTAATAATATATTAAAAGAGATATATATTTTTAAATATTTAATATCAATCTAATTATGGATTTTTTTATTTAATTATGAATTGTTATTATATCATTAAACAAATGAATTTAATATGGATTACCATTTATTAATTACATAAAAAAATACCAAGTAAAAAAAAGTTACAAAAATTCATTTAATATAATTTATAATTGTCACGTTAAATTAGACATATTTTGACGAGTGTATGTGTTAAAAAATTATATTATATTTTATTTAACCCGTGTAAAACACGGGTTTTTAAAAACGTAATTTGTTATTTATTAATTATATAACATTATATTTGTGTAATACACGGGATTCTAACTTATTATATACATTTTTTATTAAAAATAAATTTAGAAACAACCATTTTACCCTCATTTTTCTAAAACTTTAAAATTTCATATTTACCCATTTTTAAATTCAAAATATTATATTTAATTTTTTGATTTCATTTTATAACTTTACAAATTTTCTATTTATTTCGTTTTAGTTTAAATAATATTTTAATGGGACCCGCCAATATAATGTATTATTTTATTTTTAGTTTTTAATATTAAATCTTAGTGGTATTTTGGTCATTTCATATACTTAACATAAAAACATAACGCTCATCCAAATCAAGGACCACCCGTGTTATGTTGAGTAAATAGTATGAACTATACATGTAAATTTTCAAAGTTGAAGACTATATGTAAAATCTATGTATACCACAGCGACCATATGTGTAATTAACTCTTTGCTAAATTTAGTTTCATCATTTTTTAACGTAAATAACTTTATATGGTCTAGTACTTTTTAGAAAAAATATAACACAAAATCGAGAATTTATCCTTTATTTAAGTATAATATTCTCATTATTTTTAAAAGATCGTCAACGGCTCGTAAAATAATGTGTGTGATTTTTTTAACAATTAGGTTGCTTTATTTTTGTAACGCTATTATATTAGCATGTGATTATAATCGAGTTTGCGTAATTATAATGCCTGACTAATGACTACACATAAAACGTGACTTTTGCATAATTAGATATATAAGTTGTGTAATAAAAATGTGTGATTAAACATAAAACTGTGACTTTTGCGTAACTATACACATATTTTGCGTAACTATATCGTATAATTATACGGACACATATACCCATCACCTCAAGTACACTTCTTGCATTTTGCCCACTTCGTACACTTCCCATGAAAGAAATATTAAATATTTATAAACCGAACACAATTGACTAAACTGATTTTTTTTTAACAACTAACATACACTCATTTTAAATGACTAGTTCACGTTATATCTTTTAAAAGAATAACACTTTTTATTTATAATTTATTTTAGGACCAAACGAGAGAAGAATGAATGCAAAACCTCAAGATGCATGCGCGTGCATATAACAAACGTAATGGCATCTATAAATACACTTTTAAATTAATGTTCTTTTATTCTATATGCCATTCTAGGCGATGAAAAAAAATCTTCGATTGCATCAATATCAAATATATATCCCAATTCCACACACAAGTTCTAACATAGTTTAGTTACTTATCGGCATGACATTCTGGGTTCGGAGGTAAACTTAAGCAAGTGTTTACACATTTTTCCTCACTACTATAGCAATTCACACGATCATCACAACAACACCAATCTAGTCCTGTACCATGGTTAAAATGAAACTTGCAAATGGGCCAACTAAGTTTGCTTGACGAGATTAAAACACCGGTTTCACTTCTTTCATTGCTCTCGATTCTTATGCCTTCATAAAAGTTAAGGAATATATATATCTATATATATATATATATATATATATAAATCAATTGAACAAACTCTTACAACTTGTTATGAGAAAAAGGAATGACAACAAATTAAAATATATATTGAACTTACAATCAATAAACAGGATGAAAATTTGATTCAAAGCAATGAAATACGCAATCACTAACTTCACCATCTTCGTTTCGATTATAAGTAAACTATATGAAGGTTTTCGAACTACAATGAGATGAAAGGATTTATACACATAGATGTTAAACAAACAATTAAACTATAAAGATTAAAATTTACGATAATTAATAATTCATGTGTAACTTATAGTGTAATTATCTATAATTCGTAACATTCTTTCTGTATTTAGACTAACCTTCTAGCTTTATTACATAATTTAATGACCATTATGGTTCTTGTTTACATGTTTGGATATACTTCAAGCCACTTATTTTAATTAGTCTATACAACTTTTTTACTATTACTAAATCACGAAGTAAATAAGATATAAATGTAAGGGATTAGAAATACTATCTTACTAAATGTGATATTTTAAAGAAAATTTACTACTAAAATTTGTTTTGAAAAGCTTGGATCAAATAAATGATAGCCGGTTATAGTTCATCTTTGTATATTTTAAACAATCACTTTTTGTTTAGAGAAAAATTCTTATTACGTATTATTTAAAATACAAACTCCATATTTTAAATATTTGACCAACCTAGTTACTCATAATATACATGAGTTGAATGATGGAAATGTCATAAATAAGTACAAATATGCCGGGCAAGTGGCTCCCATATCATCGTGACACGTACGTTTAATAGCAAAACCGCTGAAGCATTAAAGATAAAAGAACTGAAATGTCGTGGCTATACATGTTTCGACGTGAAACATTAGATGTTCACCATTATACATACATATATATATATATATATATATATATAGAGGGTGGTTCCGGTACAAAATACATTTATCCTAAAAAACGTAGGAACCAATGAGATGCTGACACGTGTACATGACTGGAAATTAGTAGAAGGGCAAAATAGAGAATTAACACTTCATTTGACTTTTTTTTTCATTAAATAAAAGTTTCACCCATTTTTTTAAACTAAAATAACTTTTATATACTATATTATATTTTTAAAATAATTATACCATAAAATTAAGAATTTTTTTCTCTTTAATATGAGTACCATATTGCAATATTTTTTATAAATGTTTTTTTATAAATCATGCAAAAAAAACACTTCACTGATAACAACACATTATTCATTCGATAACAACACAGAACAAATTATATCAGCATAGTATAAAATGAGAAAACAACACGTGTTGTTTGGTGTTGTTATCCTATTACAACATGTTGTTATATCAATATACATGGTGTTGTTATCAGTGGAGTGTTATTTTTTACCCTTTTACCCTTTTAGTGATTTGTTAATCTAACTAATTCCAAAATTAAAACTTAATTAATATTAACCATTGAATATCATGATCAAAGGTCAAGATTGTTTCCTACATTTTTTAGGATAAATCTATTTTGTATTTGATCCTACCTCTATATATATATATATTTTATTATGTGCTTAAACTTTCTATTTTTTTAAGTTTATAAGCTTTTAAATTTTACATGAAATTCATGTGCGAACAACGTAAAAAATTTAAAATAAACGTCAGCCTGATATCTTAATATTTTTTTATAACTTTTTCGTTATTTATTTCTTGTTGTTTATATTTTCTGAATTTAAAACTTTTAAATCACTAAATGATAAACTAAGCATTAAATTGTTAATATAAATGCATCAAAAAATTTATATGAAAATGTTTACTAAATTTTTTTATTATATCATTTTTTTTTCTGAAATTTAAGTTTTTTTTTAAGAAATACATTATAAACTATACTTTAAAATCTTATAATTTGTTAATTTTAACTTTTTGGATATTTAAAAGTTCCCTTTTTTAAATAATCAACAAAACTAATTAATTTGTAATTAAATAATTTATGAACTTAAAAACGAAACCCTTGTAGGCGGATTAGATTGAAATCTCTATTGGCTTATTGCCAAGTGTGTTTTTATTTATCTATTAAAAATAAAAATGACCTAATTTGTACTTTCTAAATGCGATTTGGTTTATATAAAAAACTAGTACCCGATGCAAAGAAAGTAGTAAATCACTGTATGCTATTCCTTCACATGGCCTTTAAATAAGTTAATAATAATTACCAGAATTGTCTTTCAGAGACAAAAAGACTAAAATACTCTCATGTGCAATGCATATGAGGTGAGTTAACTGAAAAACTTAACTCATGTTAGTGAAATGGACAAAATTCGTAAGTACATTTGCAAATAAAGGACAATGAGTGAATGTCAAAATTTTAAAAACTCATTCCATAATTTTAGTAAACATAAAGCACAAAAAATTTAATATGAAAACCGTTACATTTCGGTTTTTTCACATTTTGTTTTTTCAATTTAGTTTTTAGTGCTCTTGATTTACCTTTTCAGAAAACTGTTTTGAAACTAGAAACACCAACTTACCCTCCCTTCCCAATTCCTTGTCGTCTTTCTGTTTCTCTCCCAAAATGTCAAGCCACAGTGATCAGGTCAAAAACTACGTGGTTGCACATGAATTTCTTTTGCCGAGCATCAAATAATTGCTTCAATTTCACCATTTTTGCTATGTTCGAAGTTGATGTTCGATTTCACCATTTTCATGGGTGAAGCTTGCTCGAATTTTGGGAGGTAAGACCTGGACGAAGAAGATGATGTTCTATTTCACCATTTCATGGTAACTAATGGAGTTTTGATGAAGAGAAGGAATGACTTTCGCATATTCTATGGTCAATATTTTGTCAGTAAACCTGATTGGGTTGCCATTTATTTGGGTTTAATTCTAGGCTAGACTTTCTTTTTCTTGATGTATAAAGCCATATAGATGTATTGTATTTTGATGGGAATAATATTATCAAGATACCTTAAAATTAAGATGGTATCAGAGCGATGGGTGTTCAAAAAAATCCAAATTCGAAACTGAATCCGAAATTTCAGATATCCGAATTTTTTGATTCGAATTCAGATATTAATATTGGAAAAGTTCAGATATTTCGGATATCCGAATCCGAAATATTAAATTTTGTTATTTTTTAATTATTTATTAAATTAAAAAGATATGCAAGTATAACACAAATATTGAGCAAAAAAACCCTAAATAGTTTCTCCCAAACTAAGCTGCTCGATGTATTCTTCTGGTCCGCCTCCTTGTCCACCGACGACACCGAATTCAAGCTCAACCTGAACCACACAACCAAACATTCATAGTTCAAACCAATGGGATCAGAAGAATCGACTAATAGCATCATAACTTATTTTGGGAGCAGCCTTGAAAAATGCAACTCCTACAAAATTTATAATAATCCCATAAAAAATAGAAGAAAATAATTTGGGTCAACAGGGTGCAACCAGTAAACAAACGGCTATTCTTAAGTGACATAAAAATGGCAAAAGATATATTTCGAACCCGAGTTTTTGCACAAATAGACTTTGTTAATGAAGTTATTACATTAATAATTCTGGAAATAGCATACCTGATCACCATGAATCACATCATCTCAAATTCGTGCGGAACAATAGCAGCTTTATTTAAAGACAACAATTTATGCCAAAAAAAAAACCCAACCGATATTCTGTTGATAAGCATGTACCAAGAGCCTTACAAATTGTACAATCCACTTGGACCAATAAACTTTGCTGCAATGAATAGTTTCACAACGACTTTCCTAAATGTTGCAGAGCAAATACTCCCCGCACTTTGCAGCGGGTTTCGCGTAGAGAGTTGCGCTTATTCTTCGTAATAAAATTGACGTAACAATTTGCAGAACAACAGATAGATAACACTAACATACACAAATCAATTGCCACCGACATAACCAGTTAATAATATCCAATTTGAAAAGTACAGGAGCAGACAGTAAGCTACACAAATCAATTTCAAACACTTTGTAAGCTATTAACAGTAAACAATGGACAAATTCACACAAAAGCAGTTATTGTCAACATATATAATCCATTCTAATTGTTGTTCAATACAATACAACTAAAAATATTATCTCCTTTCTGTAAGAAAGCAATCAAATTGACATTACACACATTTTGGCCCAAAAGAGTTCATTACATGATAAATTTATTGTCCTAAAAACTAAATCCTTTAAAAAGATATAATGCACACTAAGAACAACTTTAGCATTACAATTTTAACATACGGCGTCGATTTAGGATCTGACACGTCAGATACACTGATAGGCAATAATGCTATAGTTCCATATATTACATCCCCATATAAAGTAAGAGATATTGTGAAGTTATCACCAAATTTTCAGAAAGTAGATAAGAAAACACATGCTTGATTAATACAATGTATGGTTTCTTTTCCTTTTGTTGAGTAACATCAACCAAATTAATTATTTTCATTCCTCCTTTAGTCTTTAGTGAAATCTCATTGGCTGTAGCCCCTTTCTCTCCTTCAGATAACTGTTGTGACATGTCAGCAAGTAACATTTTAGGAATGCTAGATAGTTCACTTTTTGTTTCATTTTATGCTGTTGAGATTCTTCGCCTATCTACACATTCAAGATAAGAAAATTACACTATATATTTTGGTAACACCGGGTCTGGTTCAAATCAAGTATAAATTTGTAACATACTAATGTACAAAATCAAATTAAATAAATTAAAATTTTGTTATATGAACATAAATCTGATCATAATATGACTATATTTTTCACGCTAAAACTGCGTATAGAGTCACCGGATGCCAAGGTTCATTGTTCTCAACATGCCCATGGTTCTGAAGATGAGTTCTAAGAAATTAATTGTTTTCAGGAAAAGTGAAGAACATACCATCCATGGTAAGGTACAAGTATGGAAGAATGAAATATGACCAGTAACACTGTTGAGTTTTGCATCATTAGTAAAGCTTCCATGCCCACTGTAGGACAAAAACAAATCATTACAACCTTAATCTACAAAAAAAACATGAAATCTTTCGGAAGCAAACTGTTTTTAAAGGTTTGGTTTGTACAAATCATGGCCAAGAACAAACGACAAAGCCCGAAACATTGTACCTTCGGCAACCAAATAAAGAGGCCAAACCACCATATTGTTAAAATAAGCAGCTACCGTCGCGAACCTAAAAACCACCACAACATCTCTCAACAAATAGCTAATGGACCATCATGAAATCAAGTCATGCTTTCGGGTTCTTCCTGAGAGCATTCAGCACAGGACCATACTCATGTGTCTCCGGACCATACTCTGCCACTTCAGCAGCGTCTACAGATTTTACATGGAATCAAATGACCAATTATCAACCTGTTTTACAGAGTATGCATCTAGTTTCTAAATGAAACTAAAAAATAATTTGTATCCAGTATGGTAGTAGATGGGGTAACGTTCCTACAAAGTTGTATTTGTATATCATAGAATTCAGGAATACAAACCTGAAGAAAAGAGATCATACCATTCTTCGATACTACGAAAGTTTGTAATTGACCCACGGCCACATCGATGGTTCTGCTACCCATAACAATGTCTTTCATCGCCGCTGCAGCGGCGGTTTGCAGACTGCAGTCACTAGCACTACAAGGTTTGTTGCGGCCTCTGTCAAACTCCATCTTTTCATCCAAATGACACCTATAATGGCACCATAGTGCATATTAGCATATGGCTGCTCACCGGTCAGGATCTCCCATAACACAATTTCAAAAGAAAACACATCAACCTGTAACAATATATGATTAGATTGTTTTAAATTAACTATTTGGAAATTTATAATTTAAATATATATACCTTTTCCGAAACTTTATTATTGTGACCGTTAAGTAGCCTGGAGGCAACAACCAAAGTGTTGGCAATAACCAAAGTGTTGCACTTGATCTTTGAGAGCCCAAAATCACCAACCTGCATAAAATACTTAATCCTACAAAACATAAAAAAAACAGTAATAATTTTGTTACAGAAATTAAATTACAAAAGAAGTAAATGTTCTGCTAATAAGCATAGTCTACGATATGTTAAGCTTGCATATGGATCATGAAGGATCCTTCATATTGACCAACAAACTGTCACATTTTTTTATATAAAAATGCATAATGTTCTTATACTGTAAATATTCCATCCCAAAGGTTGCATCCATTGTAATTATAAGTTTCTTTCGATGATTCACACACCTGCAAATCGCATAATAAATGATTACTTATAAGAAATGTGCAATCTGGTGGATATCATCAGCAACACGTGAATGATCGATGACATCATTGCCAAACAACACAGACCAAACGTCACTGACGATTCCGAACTGCTTTCCATCAACCATAAAGTCAGTGACAATACGTAAAAATAACATACATTAGGCGAACAACATGAGTCTTTAAGCATAGCAAAAGACTCAACTATGTGAAAGAATTACAAAGAAATTGTTCTAAACAATTCATACGCTAAAAGTAAACAAAAGATGAGACTTTGCCACTGATACCAACAATATATTTCAACTATGTGATATTGAATAGGTAAAACTGAACTGTCAATCAGATAGAATGGGTTGTTCCAAGGCGCAAAACTGCATAGTGAAAAGCAAAATTCAAAAGGGATGCAGATGATTCAATCTACAAACCCTATAGTTGAATATGGTTTTCTGAAGAGCAACATATGTTGGATTTTATGGACCGACCCGATGGACAACGCGGCTGACCGAGCTATGACCCGTAAGAGTTACACCTAGGGCAACGAACATTTAAATCCACTTAACCCGCTTAACTGGTAATTACGAACTGTTAGCGAGACGATATATTTTATATATATTCGTTACACGGGATTTATTATTTATACAAGTTTATAAATAATAATTTATATTTATTTGTTTTAATCTTTTATTAAAACAAATTAAATGGTTTCGGACTTGTCATTAACTATTGGGTTTTAGGCCCGGTAGTGATTTAAAAGGGTTATATTATGATTTTAGGTTTAATCTAAAATTATATATAAATATGTATTTCCTTTTAGATCAAAACAAATAGATGAAAAAAAAAAACTTGGTTTTTTTTTTCTTTTGTTCTTTCGACAGCCGCCATAGAAGAAGAAACCAAGAAAATCAATTTTTTCTTTATTTTCAAATTCCAAAGTAGCTAGCAAAGTATTCCTCCTGCTTTTGTAAGTTCCGGTTAACCCTGGCGCTTCCCGTCACTCGTGTTGTCAGTTCGTGATCTAGCATCGGTTCGTTGTACCTAGGTGTCTCAACCGGTTAATCATTAACCACAAAGGTATAATTAATCTCATCAGTAGATTAATTGTTTTTTTTTTGTGTTTGCGTGTTCATAACCAGATCATGTTCGGTTTGTGCTGTTAAATAGGTTATGATTTTATTTTCCGCTACGTATTTATTATTTAACTGAATTAATTAATTTTTCTGTCAAAATCCGTTTTTACAATAGTCCAACTGATCACCACTGAATCCCAACAACATATACTCCACTTGATGCTTCAGCTGCCGTCGTCGATCATGGAAGTCATTCCAATACTGCAATAAGTAGCAGCCAACGAATCAGGCTCGGACCTTCTTATTTCACTATATGTTTTTGATTTATAAAATAAAAATATAGAGCTAATTAAAAATTACATCATTTATGTATCAACTAAATTTCACTATACGTTTTTTACTTAAAGAAACTACAGAAAATAAAAAATAGCACAATTTACACTTCTTAAATGTAATTTGATTTATAAAATAAAAAATAGAACAAATTAAAAATTACGTCATTTATGTATCACATAAGTTTCAGCATAGTTTTTTAATCAAAGAAATTACCTAATTTGCATTTCCCTAATGCTATTTGATTTATATAAAAATACCACAATATGCACTTCTTAAGTGTATTTTGATTTATAAAATAAAATATAGAGCAAATTACAAATTACGTCATTTATTTTTTGTTTTCTTTGATTTGGATGTAAACATTTTAATTTTAATAAAAATCTGTATTACTTGTGTTATGATTTCAATTCGTTACGACCTCATAATTCCGCCTTGACAGGGGTGTGACAAATATATGCGTAAAAAATTAATAATATGTGTATTTTTCAAGTAATATATGCATCGCGTGATAAACCCCTTACTAGATATAAATGAAGAAACAAACAAATATATATATAGATAGAGAGAGAGAGTTATTATTTTACTATACATTTGAGTATAAATCTCGGTTCAAGGGAAAAACAATTATGAATCATGTGACTAAATATTACTTATGTTCACGCATCGAAAGGTTTAAGGGATTAGAAATATTATCAACTAAATGATGACACTATAAAATTTTATTTAAAAAAGATACATCAAATAATTTGACACTTTTTAAATGACTAGTTCACGTT
The DNA here is from genome assembly GCA_023525975.1 of Smallanthus sonchifolius. NCBI lineage: Eukaryota > Viridiplantae > Streptophyta > Magnoliopsida > Asterales > Asteraceae > Smallanthus > Smallanthus sonchifolius. Next base: position 4,670,905 of record CM042042.1, read on the forward strand.
ATATGTTTTAAAACCATAACATTTTTTATTTATAATTTATTTTAGGATCAAAAAAGAGGAGAATGAATACAGAACCTCATGTTGTATTCGCGTGCATATAACAAACGTAATGGTATGTATAAATACACTTTTAAATTAATGTTATTTTATTCTATATGTCAGTCTAGGCAATAAAAGAAAAATCTTTGATTGCATCAATACCAAACATATTTATCGCAATTCCACACACAAGTTCTAACACAGTTTAGTTACTTATCGGCATGACATTCTGGGTTCGGAGGTAAGCTTAAGCAAGTGTTTACATATTTTTCATCACTACTATAGCAATTCACACGATCATCACAACAACACCAATCTAATCCTGTACCACGGTTAAAATGGAACTTGCAAATGGGCCAACTAAGTTTGCTTGACGAGAATAAAACACCGGTTTCACTTCTTTCATTGCTCTCAATTCTTATGCCTGCATACAAGTTAAGAAATATATATATATATATATATATATATATAAATCAATTGAACAAACTCTTACAACGTCATTTATGTATCACATAAGTTTCAGCATAGTTTTTTAATCAAAGAAATTACCTAATTTGCATTTCCTAATGCGATTTGATTTATATAAAAATACCACAATTTGCACTTCTTAAGTGTGTTTTGATTTATAAAATAAAAAAATATAGCAAATTACAAATTACGTCGTTTATTTTTTTGTTTTCTTTGAATTGGATGTAAACATTTTAATTTTTAATACAATATCTTTATTACTTGTGTTATGATTTCAATTCGTTACGCCCTCATAATTCCGCATTAACGGGGGTGTGACAAATATATGCGTAAGAAATTAATAATATGTGTATTTTTCAAGTAATATATGCACCGCGAGGATAAACCAATTATTAAATATAAATGAATAAACATATATATATATATATATATATATATATATATATTATTTGACTATACATCTATACTATATAATAAATAAAGGTTTTTCATGCCACATGTCATCTTCACATTCATTCTCATCATCTTTTTTTCGCATCTCTCTCTTATTAAATATATTTCTATTTTTAATAATAATATATTTTTAAAAAAATACTAATCTATATATTATATTAATAAATATATCTCTCAACATATTTTGACGAGTGTATGTGTTAACAGATTATATTGTATTCTACGGGTTTGTTCAACCCATTTAAAACACGAGCTTTCAAAAAATATATTTTTTATTACTTAATATATAATATTATATTTATTCAACCCGTGTAATACACGGGAATTTAACCTAGTTTGAGTATAAATCTCGGTTCAAGGGAAAAACAATTAGAGTAATCTGCAATTTTCGTACATGAGATTCGAACAAAACATCAGTTTTCATCCACTTGTAACATATTTGAACCCCAATTTTTGATGTTTTAACACTTTGCGTCACTGGTCCTTAACTCCGTTAACTTTTCTGTTAGTTTTTGTGTGCAATTACTAATATACCCATCCCATTTCTACTTTAAACTTCATACCACGCACCAAAATCAGTAATTTCAGACAAAAACTAACATAAAAGTTAACGGAATTAAGGACCAGGGACAGAAAGTGTTAAAAAAATTAAACGTCGGGGATCAAATGTGTTACATGTGGACGAAACTTGATGTTTTGTTCAAATCTTAGTGATGAAAACTACAGTTTACTCAAACAATTATGAATCATGTGACTAAATATTACTTATGTTTGCGCATTGAAAGGTTTAAGGGATTAGAAATATTATCAACTAAATGATGACACTATTAAATTTTATTTAAAGAAGTTACATCAAATAATGTTGACACTTTTTAAATGACTAGTTCACGTTATATGTTTTAAAACCATAATATTTTTTATTTATAATTTATTTTAGGACCAAAAAAGAGGAGAATGAATGTAGAATCTCATGTTGTATTCGCGTGCATATAACAAACGTAATGGTATGTATAAATACACTTTTAAATTAATGTTATTTTATTCTATATGCCGGTCTAGGCAATAAAAGAAAAATCTTTGATTGCATCAATACCAAACATATTTATCCCAATTCCACACACAAATTCTAACACAGTTTAGTTACTTATCGGCATGACATTCTGGGTTCGGAGGTAAGCTTAAGCAAGTGTTTACACATTTTTCCTCACTACTATAGCAATTCACACGATCATCACAACAACACCAATCTAGTCCTGTACCATGGTTAAAATGGAACTTGCAAATGGGCCAACTAAGTTTGCTTGACGAGATTAAAACACCGGTTTCACTTCTTTCATTGCTCTCGATTCTTATGCCTGCATACAAGTTAAGAAATATATATATATAAATCAATTGAACAAACTCTTAGAACGTTTTATTCCTGTGTTTGTTATGAGAAAAAGGAAAGAGAACAAATTAAAATATATATTGAACTTACAGTCAATAAACGGGACGAAAACTAGATTCAAAGCAATGAAATACACAATCACTAACTTCACCATCTTCGTTTCGATTATAAGTAAACTATATGAAGGTTTTCGAACTACAATGAGATGAAATGATTTATACACATTGATGTTAAACAAACAATTTAAATACAAAGATTAAAATTTAGAATAATTAATAATTCATGTGTAACTTGTAGTGTAATTATTTATAATTCGTAACCTTCTTTTCTAGTATTTAGACTAACCTTCTAGCTTTATTACATAATTTAATGACCATTATGGTTCTTGTTTACATGTTTGGATACACTTCAAACCACTTATTTTAATTAGTCTATACAACTTTTTTACTATTATTAAATCACGAGGTGAATAAAATATAAATGTGTAGTGGTTGAGGTGAGGCCTGAAGTCCCAAGGTACCCGGGTTTAATCCTTGCCACCACCATTAATTTCTACGGCATCGCAAATGAGGCCTTTTAGGCTGATGCACAAGGGTTTTACCCACGCCGATCCAGGGTTCGAGCCTCGGCTCTCACTCAAGCCCGGAAGGGGCCGTATTGGGTGGGGTTTTTCCTTGAAAGCTCTCCAACTCTGAGCCAAGTGGGCCCGGTTAAGACAACATATTGGCCGGAGTTGGACGAGGTTCTCCCATGTGACGGGGGGTGTGACGTCACAACATTCAATGTTCGCCTTTCAAAAAAAAATAAAAAAATACTATCTTACTAAATGTGATTTTTTAAAGAAATTGACTACTAAAATTTGTTTTGAAAATCTTGTATCAAATCTATACTATATAATAAATAAAGGTTTTTTTAATGCCACGTGTCGCCTCTAAATTCACTCTCACCATTTTTTTTCCGCCTCTCTCTCTTATTTAATGCACTTATATCTTTTAATAATAATATATATTTAAAGAAAAAATATAATTATACTAATAAAACACATTTATTTTAAATTATCCCTTATTATTAGAAATTTTTAAATATAATTATGTAATTTTTATTTCAATCAAATAGTAAATGAAAAAATTACATTAAATAGTAATTAACTTATTTTTGAAACTCAATTATATATTAATTTTTACATATTTTGAGTTTGTTTTTATCCTTAGTATATGTAATATATTTTTTATAGCTGTAAAAAATATATATAAAGATTTAAAAATTTTATATATTGGTATTTTTCAACCCGTATATAAACACGGGATCTAAACTAATAAATGATACAGTTATAGTTCATCTTTGTATATTTTAAACAATAACACTTTTTGTTTAGGGAAAATTCTCATTACGTACTATTTAAAATTCAAACTCCATATTTTAAATATTTGACCAACCTAGTTAGTTATAATATACATGAGTTGAATGACGTAAATGTCATAAATAAGTACATATATGCCGGGCAAGTGGCTCTCATATCATCGTGACACGTACGTTTAACAGTAAAACCGCTGAAGCATTAAAGATAAAAGAACTGAAATGTCGTGGCTATACATGTTCCAGCGTGAAACATTAGATGTTCACCATTTTACATATATATAATTATTTATGTTTTTGTTTATTATGTGCTTAAACTTTCTATTTTTTTAAGTTTATAAGCTTTTAAATTTTGCATGAAATTCATGTGCAAACAACGTAAAAAATTTAAAATAAACGTCAACCTAATATCTTAATATTTTTTTATAACTTTTTCGTTATTTATTTTCTTGTTGTTTATATTTTCTGAATTTAAAACTTTTAAATAACTAAATGATAAACTAAGCATTAAATTGTTAATATAAATGCATCAAAAAATTTATATGAAAATTTTTACTAATTTTTTTATTATATAATTTTTTTTATTTTCTGAAATTTAAGTTTTTTTTAAGAAATACATTATAAAACTATACTATAAAATCTTATAATTTGTTAATTTTAACTTTTTGGATATTTAAAAGTTCCCTTTTTTTAAATAACCAACAAAACTAATTAATTTGTAATTAAAATAATTTATGAACTTAAAAAAGAAACCCTTGTAGGCGGATTAGATTGAAATCGCTATTGGCTTATTGCCAAGTGTGTTTTTATTTATTTATTAAAAATAAAAATGACCTAATTTGTACTTTTTAAATGCGATTTGATTTATATATAAAATATATCAGAATTTGCACTTCCTAAGTGTGATTTAATTTATAAAGTAAAAATATAGAGCAAATTAAAAATTACGTCATTTATGTATCTACTAAATTTCACTGTACGTTTTTTACTTAAAGAAATTACGTAAAATGAAAAATAGCTCAATTTGCACTTCTTAAATGTGATTTGATTTAAAAAATAAAAAATAGAGCAAATTACAAATTACGTCATTTATTTATCACATAAGTTTCAGCATAGTTTTTAATCAAAGAAATTACCTAATTTGCATTTCCCAAATGCGATTTGATTTATATAAAAATACCACAATTTGCACTTCTTAAGTGTGTTTTGATTTATAAAATAAAAAATAGAGCAAATTACAAATTAAGTCATTTATTTTTTGTTTTCTTTGATTTGGATGTAAACATTTTAATTTTTAATAAAAAGTATTTATTACTTGTGTTATGATTTCAATTCGTTGCGACCTCATAATTCCGTCTTGACAGGAGTGTGACAAATATATGCGTAAAAAATTAATAATATGTATATTTTTCAAGTAATATATGCACCGCGTGGATAAACCCGTTACTAAATATAAATAAATAAACAAACAAAAATATATATATATATATATATATATATATATATATATAGAGAGAGAGAGAGTGTTATTATTTGACTATACATTACTCATTCTTTTAAGGCTCATGGGGATGAGCAGTTAAAAACAGGGTTTTACAACATGAACAACCACATGTACAAGCCGGCTTTGCGTGCTTCTTCTGCCTTTATGTATTTGGCCCGCTTCTTTTCCCTTTTCATCCAAATTAGGGTTTCCTCTTCACCATCATTCCAGATGGTCGTTGTCGTCGTCCTAGCGATCGTGTACAGGTATGCTTTTTCTGGCTTTTATGTGTAATATCCAGGCTTTCCCGACCTATCTTTCCCTAAACCCGTAAACGTAGTATTTATTTAAAACTCGAATTCGTGGAAAAACTATTTCCTTAAACAATAAATATTAATTTAATTAATATATAGTTAAGGAAAATCATATATATGAATTTTTTTAGTATATATATGTAAACATGATATAATTCTTAAAACTTTATAAGTTTGGGGGTATATAAATAATATAAACTTATTTTAAATTCCTTAGACTTATAAACTAATAAATCTTATAAATCGTTTCATAAAAATCATTTGAGAAAACTTATTCAATTTTTAATTAGACATTTTGTTTGTCTTTAAAATCCAGGGACTGAAACTGCCAAATACTGAAACTTGTTTTAAACTAAAATTAAACTTTAAACGGAAAGTGCTAACTCAATGAAACTATAAGGACCTGTTTTGTAAAAACCCCAAAGTCCCAGAACCAAAAGCAGTACCGAGTTCGATCCCCGTTCCAACTGGTTTTGAGCTCGATTTAGCCAAAACGCGGAGTTTGTCCAGATTCGACGAACCTCGATACTCGCCTGAGGCGTGCGATCGAAACCCAATGTCATAAATGCCCGGACACGGCCCGAGACACGCATAAATTCAAAATTTGAATCGTTCGGCCGCCCGAAATCTTCCCACCTAACCGGGCATTTAACTCGCGAAATCGGCTATAAATATCGAGCTAAATCTTCAGTAACATCACACCGAAACTACCTAGACTCTCAATTTGATCGTTTAACACCTGCATTCTCCGATTAAAAGCCGCGACAGCCGACGAACACCTCAAGATCGTTCTCAATCATTTCGACATCATTTCAGGTAATTCGAATGGCCATTCTACTCGAAATCTTGCATAGAACAGAAGCCCTATGTTTAATTTGATGAACAAATGGCTAATCAATGTGCACTTACGGATTCTTGTTCTAGGGTTCATAAGGGAAAAGGGGGAATGATTTGATTTTCTTTTTAACACTTTTCTTGTTCAGATATGTTACCACCGAGACCCGTAGGCGGGGTGGTTAGACGTGTGTGTGTGTTTGGCGACCCGGTCACAGACCCGGGTTCGACCCGGGCACAACCCCAGTTTTTGTTTTCATTTTTTGTTATGCTTTTAATCAGTTTTAAAAACTTTCAATTATTTTTATAAAATCTGTTGAATCTTTATAAACTTAGTTGTGAATTTTAATTACACTTTTACATTCAGGAACATTTTAGTTAAATAAAATTTAGTAAAACCTATAATTAACTAAATCTTTAATTTTGATTTTAAACACTTAAAACTATAAAAATACTTTTAAAACTCTATAAACAGGAATTATGTTAATAATCAGAAATTATAAAATTATTTTATACTTTCTGAACCCTAGTCGATCTTGAAATCCTAGATCCTTACCATAGACTTATAGGATCATACTTAAATCTTTAAACTTGCATACTTAGGCTTATTGTGAGGATATTCTCCCTCCAAGTCTTGCAAATACTTATCCGTGTCGGATACTATTCATCATCCAAGTGAGTATACTTAGCCCCTTTTTCATTTACATTCTTTTGGGGTGAAACATGTTCAAACTTCAAACTTATACAATTCTTGTATAAACTATGACTAAATGCTTATTCTTATGTTAAACTTGAGACTTGTATGCTTAGATTAAACTTAAAACTAGCATATTCATTAACTTTGATCAAGCCTATGGTAACAATGATAGATCTATTGCATTTGACCAATCCACCTTGATTGATTGACCCTTCGGGGGGAGCCCTTGGTGTTTGTTACTAAACCAAAACTTTGAGACTTGAGACTTATAAGGGTAACCTGCGGGTTATGCCTAAACTTGGTTGAGGATTGAATGTGCACAATGTTTAAGATACTTGTTTTCTCATATTTACATTATAGAATGCATATATCATAGTGAATTGTAATTCTTTCCAAATACTTGTTAAACTGTGTCAAAACCTTTGTATCTCACCAACTATTTTGTAGTTGACAGATTCTCACATGTTTCAGGTTCTACATCATGAGGCTTATTTGTGATCACATAGGACGCCTTGGACCTAGACTACTTATTAAATAAATGTTGTATACTTGTTATTTCCTTGTATTGAACCTTTGAATCTATTATTAATGAAATATTGAAACTTTAATAGTCAACCTTGTGCTATTTAACAACCGCGTCCGCCCCGACGTATAATCCGCCGTCGGTTGGGGTGTGACAGATTGGTATCAGAGCCTTGGTTATAGGGAATTAGGTTATTAGACACATGACCTAGACTATAACTTAGGAGACCCAAACATGAGTTATCTCATGACCTTTACTAGGAATTCTCTCCTCATTCTATTCTAAAATCTTATACGTGAACGCTTGGAGATTCTACGCTTCTACTTACCTACGTGCTACAAGAGTCTACTACATCGAGGACACGTTCTAAGGTTTCAAGCCTAATCCTCCACTAAACTCTCGTCAAGAATATTTAAGTTCTAGATAATGTGTGAGAACTTGTGCGGACCGGAAGGGTGGATACCTGTATTCTGGGAAATTCTGTCAAGGAAAGCATTTCGTACAAATCCAAATCAACCGTTGGACCCGCATGCTTTCCTGGGAATTCTTGGAATGAGTATCCACTTATAGGAATGCATGACTTCTCTAAACATTAGTGAGCTTATATCTCTCTTGATATGTCAAAGTACTTACTTAATGATATGCACTAAATGAGTACTATCTCAAATACTATACACTTCATAAATTCATGATTCAAAAACTTTCCTCTATAACCTTTATTCTATGATTCTTAAGTCCCGTCTTGTCACATGACAGCATGCTTACTCGTCATGACCTGAAGGAGTTACCTTCAAGAAGAAATTCTTATGAAACTATACTAAAAGACTATATACATAAACTCATATTTATAGATACTACCCAATAAACTTCGTGATCGTTGTAATACAACCCTTAAAACTATGTATTACCCTACAAATTCTTCTACAAAACTTCACTATTTTATAAATATGACACCTAAGAGGTAACCCTTGTATTCTTACCTCACCTCCTTGGCACTTAACCAAGTTTCATTTGATAACTAACTCAAGACTTTTATACACCTCAAAAACTTTCATACGTCCTTAAAACTTCATGATCCTTGTAATACTAGCACATTCGAAACCATGTATCATCCTACAAGTACATTTACGAACTTCATTACTTTATAAACTTGACACCTAAAGAGAAACTCTTGTGTTTTCATTTTATCACTCAAAACTTCATTTGATGATTTACTCAAACTTTGTTGCACATTTATATATCTCAAAACTTTCATTACATCCTTAAAACTTACACGTCACCGTTTCTTTTAAAACAAAACTTAACGTCTTTTAAATCTAAAGTACATTAATAAAGGGATTAGTAACCTGATCGTTTTCCCCGCAAGAGAAGAAGCCTACCATGGAATAGACAAGCTCCACGTTTAAGACTCTAAACCCATAATGAACCTTGACATAGTACCTTAAAACCCAAACATCGTTGACAATAAATGAGAGAAGTTGTAGGTCCATGAGGAAGTTCTGGCTAGGGAAACAGGGTACTTAAGTGAGTCCTTGTGACCACCCCTTCTTCCGGGAATCCTCCTCGCTAGCCCATCAACTTCCAATCAAAACTCTTTTGAAAAAAAATTACTGTGATGACTCAGTATTATGGATAAAAGCCTTTTTAATCAACTTACTTTAATACCCCGTTTAAAATGTATTATGTAAGGGCTAGAAGTCCCAATTTTGAAACGTTTAAGGGAGTTATTTTGAAATATCATCTCATTATCACTTACTAACTCGATTTTCTTTTCATCATTACAAACCTAACACTGCTGCCCACACACTTTTGTCAAGAGTAGCTCACGTTAGTACTAGAGATAATTAACAACGTGGCATTAAAACTATAAAAACCCTAAGTGACGCGTATACTTGAAGAATAAACTTTGAACAAACCTCCTAATTCGTAAGCACTCTTCCAAAACAACTCGACTTATGAACCACTGCCATAATCAAATATGATCCTTACCCCTTATATAGACTTAACACTTCTAAACTTTCGTTTAACAATCATACATACCTTTTCATATATCTTACTTATACTATTTATCAATATCCAACTCGTCATTTCTAAACATCTTAATATAAAGGAAGACTATCCCTGCTGTTAGGAAACAAGATAAATTTGTAAACATACTATTATTATCAAAACGTTTCCCGTTACCCTATGCTTGGAGACCTTCCTCATTTAAAAGACTTGCTATAAATCACAACGGGAACTAAAAAGCTTAAATACACGTTGTTGAAACATTAAACTTCGTATACACAACTATGAGGTCCGAAACTTTTAGGTCGTATACAAACCCGTATTCTTGAAACTAAAACATGTCCAATAAAGGATCATGTAAAGCTTAATATTGCAACTTGTGATTTACCCTACTCATACTTGGATTCTTAATCTTAAAACTTATACTTGGATTCTTAATCTTGAAACTCATACTTAGATTCTTAATCTTAAAACTTATACTTGGATTCTTAACCTCGAAACTTATACTTGGATTCTTAATTTTGAAACTCATACTTAGATCCTTGATCTTGAAACTTATACTTGGATTCTTAGTCTTGAAACTTATACTGGATTCTTAGTCTTGAAACTTATACTCGGATTCTTAATCTTGAAACTTATACTTGGATTCTTAATCTTGAAACTTATACTTGGATTCTTAATCTTGAAACTTATACTTGGATTCTTAGTCTTGAAACTTATACTTGGATTCTTAGTCTTGAAACCTATACTTGGATTCTTAATCTTGAAACTTATACTTGAATTCTAAATCTTGAAACTTATACTTAAATTTTTAATCTTGAAACTTATACTTGAATTCTTAATCTTAAAACTTATACTTGGATTCTTAGTCTTGAAACTCATACTTGGATTCTAAAACTTATACTTGGATTCTTAGTCTTGAAACTTATACTTGGATTCTTAATCTTGAAACTTATACTTGGATTCTTAGTCTTGAAACTTATACTTGGATTCTTAATCTTGAAACTTATACTTGGATTCTTAGTCTTGAAACTCATACTTGGATTCTTAATCTTGAAACTTATACTTGGATTCTTAGTCTTGAAACTTATACTTGGATTCTTAATCTTGAAACTTATACTTGGATTCTTAGTCTTGAAACTCATACTTGGATTCTTAATCTTGAAACTTATACTTGGATTCTTAATCTTGAAACTTATACTTGGATTCTTAATCTTGAAACTTATACTTGGATTCTTAGTCTTGAAAACTTGTTGTGTGACGTATTCTTGTTCAAACACAATTTAAACTACTCCATGTTTGACGTATTCTTGTTCAAACATGATGTACGTACGAGACTTTAAACTACCCCATGTTTGACGTATTCTTGTTCAAGCGTGATGAACGTATGAGACTTTACACTACACCATGTTTGACGTATGCTTGTTCAAACATGATGAACGTATGAGACTTTAAGCCACTCTATGTTTGACGCATGCCTGTTCAAACCCGATGGACGTATAAGACTTTAAGCTACTCCATGTTTGACGTATGCTTGTTCAAACACGATGGACGTATAAGACTTTAAGCTACTCCATGTTTGACGTATGCTTGTTCAAACACGATGGACGTATAAGACTTTTCCATGTTTGACGTATGCTTATTCAAACATGATGAACGTACAAGACTTTTAAACTACTCAAGGTTTGATGTATTCTTGATCAAACCCGAGGAAAGTGTAAAGACTTTAAACTACTCGATGATTGAAGTATTCTTAATCAATCACAAGGAAACTTTGAAACTCTAAATCTTGTCACATTCTTTAATCATTGAACGACGTTTCTCTCTAAGGGACTCGTTAATCAGTGATCACTCTTGTGTGGAAACTTTAGTCGTGTGTTAAACAAATTCTTGTACTCTTTCTTGATCCGCACACAAACGGAAGGACCTATGCAGACTGTACGATGATTTAAATGCTTGCGGGTGCACACGTAAGTATGAAAATCAACGTATGGGAAGGCATAGTAAACTCTGTCGTGTGCTATGATCTAAGACTTATCGTAAAAGGTAGTCACGGAACTCAGGTACCGTAAGAAATCCTTAGACGTATTAGTCTACAAACTCAAATTCTTGAACCGTCATCAAATCCATCTCGAGTGATGCATCCTATTTTAAATCTTGAATGGAAGATCACCAACTATTCTTTCAAATACATTTCTAGAAACAAATCTTCATGTATTTCAATGAAACTACATGCTTCTTAGGTAAACTCTCGGCAACCATATGCTTTCAAAACTTAGAAACTTGAACGAAATCTTATCCCTGTCATTCCAGTTACGATCCTAAACGTAATCCCGAACTTGCTTGGAACGTAAGGTATCTTTCTCAGAATCTTTGTGCGTATCATAGACTTAAAACAGAAACCTCCTACTTTAATTTCGGGACGAAATTTCCTAAAGTAGGGGAGACTGTAATATCCAGGCTTTCCCGACCTATCTTTCCCTAAACCCGTAAACGTAGTATTTATTTAAAACTCGAATTCGTGGAAAAACTATTTCCTTAAACAATAAATATTAATTTAATTAATATATAGTTAAGGAAAATCATATATATGAATTTTTTTAGTATATATATGTAAACATGATATAATTCTTAAAACTTTATAAGTTTGGGGGTATATAAATAATATAAACTTATTTTAAATTCCTTAGACTTATAAACTAATAAATCTTATAAATCGTTTCATAAAAATCATTTGAGAAAACTTATTCAATTTTTAATTAGACATTTTGTTTGTCTTTAAAATCCAGGGACTGAAACTGCCAAATACTGAAACTTGTTTTAAACTAAAATTAAACTTTAAACGGAAAGTGCTAACTCAATGAAACTATAAGGACCTGTTTTGTAAAAAACCCCAAAGTCCCAGAACCAAAAGCAGTACCGAGTTCGATCCCCGTTCCAACTGGTTTTGAGCTCGATTTAGCCAAAACGCGGAGTTTGTCCAGATTCGACGAACCTCGATACTCGCCTGAGGCGTGCGATCGAAACCCAATGTCATCAATGCCCGGACACGGCCCGAGACACGCATAAATTCAAAATTTGAATCGTTCGGCCGCCCGAAATCTTCCCACCTAACCGGGCATTTAACTCGCGAAATCGGCTATAAATATCGAGCTAAATCTTCAGTAACATCACACCGAAACTACCTAGACTCTCAATTTGATCGTTTAACACCTGCATTCTCCGATTAAAAGCCGCGACAGCCGACGAACACCTCAAGATCGTTCTCAATCATTTCGACATCATTTCAGGTAATTCGAATGGCCATTCTACTCGAAATCTTGCATAGAACAGAAGCCCTATGTTTAATTTGATGAACAAATGGCTAATCAATGTGCACTTACGGATTCTTGTTCTAGGGTTCATAAGGGAAAAGGGGGAATGATTTGATTTTCTTTTTAACACTTTTCTTGTTCAGATATGTTACCACCGAGACCCGTAGGCGGGGTGGTTAGACGTGTGTGTGTGTTTGGCGACCCGGTCACAGACCCGGGTTCGACCCGGGCACAACCCCAGTTTTTGTTTTCATTTTTTGTTATGCTTTTAATCAGTTTTAAAAACTTCCAATTATTTTTATAAAATCTGTTGAATCTTTATAAACTTAGTTGTGAATTTTAATTACACTTTTACATTCAGGATCATTTTAGTTAAATAAAATTTAGTAAAACCTATAATTAACTAAATCTTTAATTTTGATTTTAAACACTTAAAACTATAAAATTACTTTTAAAACTCTACAAACAGGAATTATGTTAATAATCAGAAATTATAAAATTATTTTATACTTTCTGAAATACACATATTATTTAGTTTAAACATTAAATCAATTTATAAACTTTAGTTTAAACATTTAAAATTCAAGATTTATTTATTTATTTAAATAAAATAAACTTGCGTAATTTATAAATCATAAAGTTATAAATTTATAAACATTATAAATAGAGAACTTTAAATATTTATAAACTTATAAACCTTACTCGAATACTTTAACGTTGAAATTATAGACTTATAAACTTTGAAACTTTAAATTAAAATATAAATTTTAAGAAAAATGTTATTTAACATATTTGTTTAGACTTACAAATTTCACTTTAGATATTTAGACTTATAACCATTTGCAAATAATGTTTTGGATGCTTAATGATTAAATCTTAAAACTATTCATATTGGTAAATTCAAATCAAGTGAATAACCTTTTGATAATTATTCATTCTTAATAATTACTTATTCTTAAATAATTATTATTTATCCTAAATCACTATTTAGTCTTTAAGTACTTTGTATTTAATAATTATTTTACTTTTGAAATAATTATTATTTATCTTTAATCCTTATCTTAAATAATTATTTTAAACCATAATTATTTTAAACTATTAATTTATTTAAACTTTGAAATCCAAGTCTAGTATGACTCATTCAAAACCTTATTAAAACTTGACTTAAACTTTATTAACACAATCATTCCCATCTCCCACTTGGAACCCTAGTCGATCTTGAAATCCTAGATCCTTACCATAGACTTATAGGATCATACTTAAATCTTTAAACTTGCATACTTAGGCTTATTGTGAGGATATTCTCCCTCCAAGTCTTGCAAATACTTATCCGTGTCGGATACTATTCATCATCCAAGTGAGTATACTTAGCCCCTTTTTCATTTACATTCTTTTGGGATGAAACATGTTCAAACTTCAAACTTATACAATTCTTGTATAAACTATGACTAAATGCTTATTCTTATGTTAAACTTGAGACTTGTATGCTTAGATTAAACTTAAAACTAGCATATTCATTAACTTTGATCAAGCCTATGGTAACAATGATAGATCTATTGCATTTGACCAATCCACCTTGATTGATTGACCCTTCGGGGGGAGCCCTTGGTGTTTGTTACTAAACCAAAACTTTGAGACTTGAGACTTATAAGGGTAACCTGCGGGTTATGCCTAAACTTGGTTGAGGATTGAATGTGCACAATGTTTAAGATACTTGTTTTCTCATATTTACATTATAGAATGCATATATCATAGTGAATTGTAATTCTTTCCAAATACTTGTTAAACTGTGTCAAAACCTTTGTATCTCACCAACTATTTTGTAGTTGACAGATTCTTTCACATGTTTCAGGTTCTACATCATGAGGCTTATTTGTGATCACATAGGACGCCTTGGACCTAGACTACTTATTAAATAAATGTTGTATACTTGTTATTTCCTTGTATTGAACCTTTGAATCTATTATTAATGAAATATTGAAACTTTAATAGTCAACCTTGTGCTATTGAACAACCGCGTTCGCCCCGACGTATAATCCGCCGTCGGTTGGGGTGTGACATTATGTATGTCATCCTAGGTGGCGGTGGTGTGGTGGTGGTGCCGCTATGGTAGCGGTCGCGTTTGGTTGCCTTCGACGGAACTTCATGCTGGTAAGCGATAGTGTGGCTGTGTTTTCCCTGTTGCTTAACCCTAGCCGCTGGTGGTGTGGTTCTTGCACCGCAGTGGCTGTGGTATTTCCCAAGTTTGGTCGGCTGGCGATTTGTTTGTGTACGTCTTTAACACTTGTATGGTTTCTGTTTCTCCCCAAAAGGTTTATAATTTTTAACAAGTTCGTATATTTGGGTTTTTTTACAATGGATTTTGTTTGAACAAAGAGGCTGTGATGATTACTTCTATTAAAAAATTGTGAAAATCCGCATCTTGGCGAGGCAATCCGGATGGTAATATGAAAGGAACAAGTGTTTCTATCACGTTGCAACCGATTTATTTGCAGACCTGGTGGATTTATGTTTCTTTGTCCAATTGTTAGATCTGAGCCTTATAAATTGTTGTTGTTCCTGATATGGCTAGAAATCTGTTTACATCAGAACTCGGTAAAATACGTTCTTAGCTTTTTATTATTTGGTCTTAAGAAACACCTTTTTTTAATACTTGGTGTTATTTGTATATAAGATGGCAGTGGTATAATTTGAATTCAATTAGTATTCCACATTAGTTGTTTTCTCTACCTTTAACATGGTGTTTGCCTGTTTGGTTCAAGATTGGGTGTTTGGGAATTTTGCAACCATGTATGCTTTCAATTGCGTTTTTCAATCAGGTTTTCATTTCAGGATGTTATTCCGTGCGTTGGAGGTCCTCCTGTTCCAAACAACCAGGTATGCTTTCTTCCTGATGGCTGATAAAGACCCTAGGGTTTTTAGTTGAGTTTCCCTTCTATGGTCCTAGATTGAACAGCTGATGTGAGTGCGAGGTTTTGTAGTTAGTGTTTTTATTTTGATTGATATGAAAAACATGACAGGTTGAATTTTGTTTATAAATCGAAAACCTGTATCTTGAAGTATCGATTACAAACACACAAACAGATGCTGTTGCAGGGGGTGTTATGAGATTAATCATTTTCTCTCACTTTCGTTTGATTCCGATTGTTGTTATTGTCTATCGTTCCAAAATGAATTGGATTTTGATTTTAATTATGATTATGATGTGAATGTTGACGCTATTTTATTTGCATTGCCTTTGATTTTGGATTAGCTTTTCAACTGGTTTAGGAGCAAAGAAATTAATCGTGGCTGTTTGTGTACAACCGACTACTCAGGTAATGGAATCCTTCTTTTTGTTGAATGAAGTTCATTTCTGAACACTTTTTGGGTTCTTGGTTTTTCAATTAGTTTGGTTTATTAGGTGAAGCTTATGATAGGTGTGGTGAAGTTTGTGCAGAATATGGTAAAACATTTTATTTAGGTTGGTAAAAACGGATAAACGATCGGGTAAGTTTTATTGAATGAGAGACATGTCAGTTTTATTAAAACGGATAAACGATCTTTTTTTATTAAGCGGGTTGCACATGTTAGTTTTATTAAACGTGTCAAATGGGTCTTTTTTTTAAACAGGTAAAACGGGTCGGTGTGATAGGAAATAAGGATTACCTAATAGGTAAGAAGGAAGTGACTTATATAGGTGGCTAATAAAGTTTGATGAAGAGACAAACATGGAAGTGGTTTAAGGTTTGTATGTCCATGCCTTGAGACTTCTTTTTATGAATTCGAGTATTCTAACATCGGATTTGGTTAAGTATGTTTACGCGCGTTGGCTCGAAATTAGGGCGAATTATTTGGCACCGCCTTTGCAGAGCTTGACGAATGTTTGTATTATGCTGTTTTTGGTACAATCGGTGGATCGGTTGCTGTTAGTGCTTGGATGTTTCATATTGCATTCCGACTGAAACGGGTCAAAAGACGATATAAATAACAAACAATTTTGAACGAGTTTAAAACTAAATATGTAATTCCAAATCTACATCAAATTAGAAACTGAAACGAGATTGACAGATGTATGGATCCCTCCATTGGCAGTGTCAATCATCATGAAAGGCCAGGTACTAACAAGAAATAAACCAAATTAAACATCAAATAAATTAATTAAACAAAATTATTTACAAAAATTCAAATTGTGAAAACAAAAACTGTAGCCTTTTACTCTTTATGCTTATACAAGGGTTTTAATCCTCTCATGAATGCTTTTTAATACATCTTTTTACAACAGTTAGCATAAATGCGGGTTGTCGGGTTCTATATCATTTAAAAATATGCAGGTCTAATGGTATTATCTTACCATTTATTTCTCCTTTGCAGCACACATCCTTTGGAGGGAATGACTCAATTCAATGGCTCATGGGTAAGAAAGTAATTTGTTTTTAGGTTTTGTTGACAAAACTTATCAAGGGAACATAATATCCCCATGGGTCTCCCATTCTGCAAATCTATCTGAAAACCCGCCTACACTCGGGCTTCTACCATCCTGCACCCAAGTTAAAAATAATAACAATATTATTATAAAACACAAATATAAATTAATAAATAACAGCAATTCGGTATACTTGTGTAATATGTAATAGATTAACAAATCATTTATGTTTTATATAATTTGGTTGTCTTTATGTCTATCATCAATCTATTTCAGCAGTGTGCATCCAAGACTGGCCTCGAGAAAGGATGCTTGTACAAGTTCTTGATGATTCCGATGATACAACTGTTCAGGCTCTTACCAAGGTAGAGGTAAACATGTGGCAACATAGAGGTGTGCATATAGTATTCAGACACCGACTTATTCGCACTGGCTACAAGGCGGGGAATCTAAAATCTGCTATGAGTTGTGATTATGTAAATGATTACGAGTTTGTAGCAATTTTTTATGCAGACTTTCAACCAGTACCAGATTTCCTAAAGAAAACCATCCTTCATTTTAAGGTAACTTTTGCTTTGGCTAAACTACAGTTTTTCGCTATTATAGTCCCAAATGTTTGTACATGAAATAAACACATTTGAAAGGGCGCATATATGATTGTATATAGTAAAGTAAGATTTTTTTGGTTTCTAATAGTGGTGGCAAGACCCGTGGGTTGGCAGTGGGTCAAAACAAGTTATTTTTATTACAATAATAAATAAATTATTTATTGAATAACATGATTCAGGAGGTTGTATGATTTGAAAAACGAATTTGGGTGACTTTCAATTTGTTTGATGCTTCAAGCTAATTATGTAGTATATCTTTTTAGTTCTGAATTTTTTGAAGTTCTGCAGTGTATTTTTTTTATTCTGCAGTGTATCCTTATTAATTCTACACTGTTTTTTTATTTTAAATTCTGCAGTGTATTCGAGTGTATTAATAGTTTAGATTGTCTGTTTGTTGACTTGTTTGTGTGATCCCTCGATTTTTGGTGGAAAAGTTGTAATTTAGAAAGCTTCAAAACTTATCATTTGGATTCTTTGCTTCAGGTTGTGAATTGGATTACATTTTGCATTCATTTGGCTCTGATCAATAGTTCTTTTTATCAGTTGTAAACATCAGGTAATGCATCAATACTACTCCGCAACTGATTGTATATGAATGCAACTGATTGGTTTTATCACTTCTTCAGAGGTTGATGTCGTGCTTTAAACCCCTCTTCTTACTCATGGTCAAGAGGTATAAAGGCATTCTCGGTTTTTTTTATGTAATTTTGATCATGTATAATTAGTAGCTAACTAAGAAAATCTATGATACTCATGTAAACAACCTAACTTAACTTATGTAAACAAGTTAACTTAAGTAGACACGTTAATGTTAATGCGTCACAGCATGCGAGTCGCGGTTAAGCGTGCCGCAACGCGCGCGGGGTAAATACTAGTTTGAGTATAAATCTCGGTTCAAGGGAAAAACAATTATGAATCATGTGACTAAATATTACTTATGTTCACGCATTGAAAGGTTTAAGGGATTAGAAATATTATCAACTAAATGATGACACTATTAAATTTTATTTAAAGAAGTTACATCAAATAATGTTGACACTTTTTAAATGAGTAGTTCACATTATATGTTTTAAAACCATAATATTTTTTATTTATAATTTATTTTAGGACCAAAAAAGAGGAGAATGAATGTAGAATCTCATGTTGTATTCGCGTGCATATAACAAACGTAATGGTATGTATAAATACACTTTTAAATTAATGTTATTTTATTCTATATGACAGTCTAGGTAATAAAAGAAAAATCTTTGATTACATCAATACCAAACATATTTATCCCAATTCCACACACAAGTTCTAACACAGTTTAGTTACTTATCGGCATGACATTGTGGGTTCGGAGGTAAGCTTAAACAAGTGTTTACACATTTTTCCTCACTACTATAGCAATTCACACGATCATCACAACAACACCAATCTAGTCCTGTACCATGGTTAAAATGGAACTTGCAAATGGGCCAACTAAGTTTGCTTGACGAGATTAAAACACCGGTTTCACTTCTTTCATTGCTCTCGATTCTTATGCCTGCATACAAGTTAAGAAATATATATATAAATCAATTGAACAAACTCTTACAACGTTTTATTCCTGTGTTTGTTATGAGAAAAAGGAAAGAGAACAAATTAAAATATATATTGAACTTACAATCAATAAACGGGACGAAAACTAGATTCAAAGCAATGAAATACGCAATCACTAACTTCACCATCTTCGTTTCGATTATAAGTAAACTATATGAAGGTTTTCGAACTACAATGAGATGAAAGGATTTATACACATTGATGTTAAACAAACAATTTAAATACAAAGATTAAAATTTAGAATAATTAATAATTCATGTGTAACTTGTAGTGTAATTATTTATAATTCGTAACCTTCTTTTCTAGTATTTAGACTAACCTTCTAGCTTTATTACATAATTTAATGACCATTATGGTTCTTGTTTACATGTTTGGATACACTTCAAACCACTTATTTTAATTAGTCTATACAACTTTTTTACTATTATTAAATCACGAAGTGAATAAATATTAGTTACGT
The DNA here is from genome assembly GCA_023525975.1 of Smallanthus sonchifolius. Taxonomy (NCBI): domain Eukaryota; kingdom Viridiplantae; phylum Streptophyta; class Magnoliopsida; order Asterales; family Asteraceae; genus Smallanthus; species Smallanthus sonchifolius. The sequence goes on from CM042042.1 coordinate 4,690,834, forward strand.
TTACACAGGAATGTAAGGGATTATAAATATTATCTTACTAAATGTGATATTTTTTTAAAAATTGACTACTAAATTTTTTTTTTTTTTAAAACTTATTTTACTAAATTTTTTTGTTATATCGTTTTTTTATTTACTGAAATTAAAAAAAAAATAGAAATACATTATAAAACTAAACTTTAAAATCTTATAGTTTGTTAATTTTAATTTTTTTGGATATTTAAAAGCTCTCTTTTTTAAATAATTAACAAAATTAATTTGTAATTAAAAATAATTTATTAACTTAAAAAAGAAACCCTTGGGTGGATTAGATTGAAATCGCTATTGGCTTATTGCCAAGTGTGTTTTGTTTATTTATTAATAATGAAATTAATTTAATTTACACTTCCCAAATGCGATTTGATTATATAAAAAATACCACAATTTGCATATCTTTAGTGTGATTTGATTTATAAATTATAAATTACGTCATCTATGTATCATCTAAATTTCAGTATACATTATTCAATTAAAGAAATTACAGAAAATGTCCTTTATGTTTAAAGATCTTTCATGTTACGTCTTTTAACCTGACGACCGTTTAATTTTACTGTTAACTCTGTTCACGTGCCATGCACATGAGGGTATTTTGTGGCTTTTATACGTAATTTGTTTCTATAAATGAGTGTTTTCTATAAATAGTCAATTTAAGTTAAAAAAAACCAAAATATCTTCATGTGTCTTGCATATGACATCACTTAGCGGTAAAATTTAAAAGTCGTTAGTATAAAGAATGTAACATGCAAGTTTTTTTGAATAAAGGATACTTTCTCTAATCTCCTTAATTAAAATCGTGTCTAAACGGGTTTAACCTGTCTAACCATTTCCTTGACGCACCATCACATGGCAACTTTTAAGATGGCTAGTGCCTTATAAAACAAGAGTAAATTACACATATTGTCCTTTATTTATACTATAAATTACAGTCTGTGTTTTTTGACTTTCATAAGTACACCACAAGTCTTTTTTTTACATGTTTTTATACACTTTATATCCTTTACAATAACTCTCATCTATTTTTACCGTTAAATCCCATCACGTGCCCCTCACGTGATAAGATAAAATAGTCATTTCAACTTTATATGTGTCTTCTCGGTTAATAGTCTCAACATGCGACCACCATTATTATCCTTCGAATCTCCAGCTCCATCGCCGCCGGCGCCGATCCGGCCGGAGTCCAGAACTCCTCCGCGGGCTTCAGTCAAGTAATATTCGAGCTCCTCCATGGTCGATCTGTCACACCCCGCCAAGGCGGAAACGCGAGGCGCAACGTTCATGGTTTCCAAAGCATATGATTACCGCAAACACATACATGATAAATGGATACATTAACAAGTTTAATGTTTTACATTACAAAACATAATCTGAGTTTACAAAAATTTAAGATTTCACAAATATGACTCAACTCAATGAGTTATACAAGGGAAATCCTCCTTGAGTAGTATCCATCGTGCATGCATGTAATCTATATTGCTAACCTTGAAATCACGTTCAGTTACCTGAAAAACATACTTAAAATCGTCAACACGAGGTTGGTGAGTTCACAGGTTTAATCAAATAGTTCTTTGAAAAATTCAATTGTTCGTAAATAGTTTCAGTTGTATGTGATAAATAGAATAAGAATTGTTGACCCATTTGTAAACTAGCTAGGAATACAAATAATATGTTCATACATGGGGCGTAACCAAACCTTGACATGTGTACACGCCCCTAATTTCGTTATTCAGTTCTATGCGGCCATAAATCCTCCAGATTGTGGTTAGCGCGACTAACCATGACCGGGAGACGTCACTCTCCATAGTACTATTCATAGGACCCTAGGCTACAGTTAATGGTTACTATGTTGTTCCAGGGGACTTTCGCGGCCTCCATTGTGTTGTTCTCATCCCATGTAAACATAAAAGTCGTGTCTTATTCTCTTGTTATCCCATAAAATAGTTGAAGTATGTTTTTCCCCCAAATATTAGAAAGCAGTAAAAAGAAAGGGGCCGTGAAACTCACCTTGTGTTTGTGTATATACTTGTAATAATATTTGTTGTAGTCAACCTTGACTGTTTGTACCCTAGATACCAAGGGTAAATTGTTGTTAAGACCAACGTCTTAATTGTAAATTGTTCACCGACCTTGTAAATCTGATTATGTTTGTTTAAATATCGTTTTAGTTTTCCAACACATGTTTTGTTATAAAATAGTTTTGAGTTACTGCCCAACTGGGACTGTTGTATAGGTGTCGAAACTTCTTAGTTTCGATTGGGCATATGTGTGTCGAAACTACTTAGTTTCGATGGAGTGGTCAGGAGTCGAAACAACCTAGTTTCGATTGAGTAAAAGGTATCGAAACTCCTAGTTTCGATTGAGAAACAGGTATCGAAACTCCTAGTTTCGACTGAGAAACAGGTATCGAAACTCCTAGTTTCGACTGAGAAACAGGTATCGAAACTCCTAGTTTAGACTGAGAAACAGGTATCGAAACTCCTAGTTTCGACTGAGAAACAGGTATCGAAACTCCTAGTTTCGATTACTGGACTTCTGTTTTGACAGAATCAGTCCGGCATATTTTGATGTTTTAAACTTGAATTCGACACACTCTTCTTGTTATCTTTCTTGCGTTTAAATAAGATGTAAGTTTAGTTACGGTTTTAAAGAACATAATATGAAAAATATCGAGTTTTTACCTTAAAAACAGTGATGAAGATGATGAGAGAAAACAGAGAATGGTCTCGAATCTTCTATTGAACTTTCTTTAGAAACACTTGAAATCTTCTTAAAACACTAGATTGTGGTGGATTTTTACCTTAAAACTTGGCTTCGATTTTTGAAGAGAAATGAGAAGATTTTCGTACGAAAATGAGAGAGATAAAAGGTTTGTGAGAGTTTTGAGTGAAAGGGTATGGGTTATATCTGAAAATATGGTAAAATGGGACGTGAGAATGGGGATGGTTTCCCCTGCACTTCGGCCGAGAAGTCAAGGGTGGGTTAGGGGGTTTGGGTTATAATAATAAAACAATTAGATTTTTGGTATTAATATCAATTAGAGTTTTAAAAGGGGTAGTTTAATTCGGTTTATTTTCCCCACGGTATTATAATTTTATTCTAAATATAATTTATGGTTCCACGTAAAGTTTGTGTAAATAATATATATATATGTATATATATTTTTCTGGTTATTTATTTCAACCAATAGTGTTCGAATTAAGTCGGGTTATAAGTGTATGTGAACCGGTAATTCCCAGAATTACCAAAAATATAAAATGAGACAATGTTCGGTTTTTGTTAGACCTTCATGTCCTTGTTTGTGAAATTAAGTAAATCACAAAAATGATTATAATGTAAACTCGTTTATTGTAATGTAAACTTGTTCATAATGTGTACGGATATTGACCTGAAATGTCGGGTGTCACATTCTCCCCTTGTTAAAAGAATTTCGTCCCGAAATTCAATTCGTGTCCTCTTGAACTGGTGTATCCTTAAACAAGGATGGGTATTTTGTTTTCATTTGGTCCTCTCGTTCCCATGTATACTCAGGACCACGCTTTGAGTTCCAACGTACTTTAATCAGTTTGATCCGACTACGTCTCAGCTTTTGAACCTTCAAATCTGAAATCTCAATCGGTTCCTCGATGAAATGAAGTTTATCGTCAATATGAATCTCGTCAGACGGTATAATTAGTGTCTCGTCTGATAAACACTTCTTGAGATTTGATACATGAAACGTATCATGTATATTGTTTAGTTCTTGTGGTAGCTTGAGTTTGTAAGCTACAGGGCCAACCCTAGCCAGTATTTCGAACGGACCAACGTATCTAGGGTTGAGCTTACCACGGTTACCAAACCTTGCAACGCCTTTCCATGGTGAGACTTTTAACATTACTCGGTCGCCAATTTGAAATTCTAATGGTTTTCGTCTGTTATCAGCGTAGCTCTTTTGTCTATCCCTGGCCGCTTTTAGACGGTCCTTAATTTTGAAGATCTTATCAGTGGTTTCCTGGACAATCTCAGGGCCTGTCAAATGTTTTTCACCAACTTCCGCCCAACATAGCGGTGAGCGGCATTTACGACCATATAAAGCTTCAAACGGTGCTGCTTTAATGCTCGTATGGTAGCTGTTATTATAGGAAAACTCAGCTAATGGTAAATGAGTATCCCAATTTCCTCCGAAATCAATTACACATGCACGGAGCATATCTTCTAATGTTTGAATGGTCCTTTCGCTTTGACCATCTGTTTGTGGGTGATATGCCGTGCTCATGTCAAGACGTGTGCCCATTGCTTCTTGTAATGATTTCCAGATTCTAGACACGAATCTGCTATCTCTATCCGAGATAATAGAAATTGGCACTCCATGCCTAGCCACAATTTCCTTGATATAAAGCTTTGCAAGTTTCTCGGTTTTGTCAGTTTCTTTCATTGGCAGAAAGTGAGCAGATTTTGTTAATCGGTCGACAATAACCCATATGGTATCATAACCACTGGAAGTCCTGGGTAATTTTGTGATGAAATCCATAGAAATTTGTTCCCATTTCCATTGGGGAATTTCAGGTTGCTGTAGTAAACCAGACGGTTTCTGATGTTCGGCTTTTACTTTTGAGCACGTTAGGCATTTACTGACATATGTGGCAATATCTCCTTTCATATTGGGCCACCAATATAATTCTTTTAGATCCTTATACATCTTATCTGAACCTGGGTGAATGGAGTACCTGGACTTGTGGGCTTCGTCCATAACTAACTCCCGTAAGTTACCAAAACGTGTCACCCAAATTCTATTCATGAAGTATAAAGTGTCATCTGACTTTGGCTCCAATTGCTTTATCATTCCTCGTAAAGCTTCATTCTGAATGTTTTCTTCTTTGATTGCCTCATGTTGTGCCATCCGAATTTGAGTAGTAAGATTCGTATGAATTGTCAATCCTAAGGCACGAACACGAAGAGTTTTAACTCGTTCTTTGCGACTTAAAGCGTCCGCTACGACATTGGCTTTCCCGGGATGGTACTTGATATCACAATCATAATCGTTTAGTAGTTCTACCCAACGACGTTGTCTCATGTTAAGTTCCTTTTGATCAAAGATATGCTGGAGACTCTTGTGATCAGTAAAGATAGTACATCTTGCACCGTAAAGGTAATGTCTCCAAATTTTGAGTGCAAACACAACTGCACCCAATTCCAAGTCGTGGGTCGTATAATTCTTTTTGTGCACTTTTAGTTGTCGTGAGGCATATGCGATGACTTTGTCTCTTTGCATTAACACACAACCCAGTCCTTGGTGTGATGCATCGCAGTATACGACAAAATTGTCGATTCCCTCAGGAAGGGATAGAATTGGTGCACTACACAGCTTCTGCTTTAGTATTTGAAAAGCTGACTCTTGCTTGTCATTCCAATCATACTTATTTTCTTTCTGGGTTAATTTGGTTAAAGGCAGGGCTATTTTTGAAAAAATTCTCGATGAATCGTCTGTAATAGCCGGCCAAACCTAAAAATTGACGTACTTCTGTCGGAGTCTTTGGTGCTTCCCAGTTTTTGATCGCTTCAATTTTAGATGGATCAACATGAATTCCTTCCTTGTTGATGACATGTCCAAGAAAATGCACTTCTTGGATCCAAAACTCACACTTAGAGAATTTAGCGTAAAGTTTCTCGTTTCTGAGTAGTTCTAAGATTAATTTAAGATGATGTTCATGATCCTCCTTGGTTCGTGAATATATTAATATGTCATCGATAAACACAATCACGAATTTATCCAAGTATGGTTTGCACACGCGGTTCATGAGATCCATGAAAACAGCTGGTGCGTTTGTCAAACCAAATGGCATAACTAGGAATTCGTAGTGACCATAACGAGTCCTAAATGCTGTCTTTGGTACATCTTCTTCTTGGATTCTTAGTTGATGATACCCTGACCGTAGATCGATCTTAGAGTAGAAGCTAGAACCTTGTAGTTGATCGAACAAATCATCTATTCGAGGTAGTGGGTATCGGTTTTTGATTGTAAGCTTGTTTAATTCTCGGTAATCTATACACATCCTAAAGGTTCCATCCTTTTTCTTTACGAATAAGACCGGAGCTCCCCAAGGTGAGAAACTCGCTCTTATGAAACCTTTATCAAGCAACTCTTGAAGTTGATTTGATAATTCCTGCATTTCAGAAGGTGCTAATCGATATGGTGATCGCGCAACCGGGGCGGCTCCTGGTACCAAATCGATTCGAAATTCGACTTGCCTAGGTGGTGGTAAACCAGGTAAGTCTTCAGGAAAAACTTCAGGATATTCCTTAACGATTGGTATATCCTCAAGTCGACGTTCCTCGGGTTTCTTCTCGACGACGTGAGCCAGGAATACGTAATAGCCTTTGCGTAGGTACTTACGAGTTTTCATGCAGTTTATCATCCTTAACGCTACTCCACTCTTCTCACCTTGAATCGAAAGAACTTCTCCGTTTGGGAGTGGAATTTGGACAATCTTCTCAAAACAAACAATCTCTGCATGATTCTTTGACAACCAATCCATGCCAATAACAACGTCAAAGCTTCCTAAGTCAACAGGTAACAGATCTATACTAAATGTGTGATTTTTAAGATATAAGGTATAACCTTGAATGACCTCTCCGGTATTAATTAATTTTCCGTTCGCTAATTCAATTGTATACTTTTGTTCTAGTTTGCTGGGCTTAATACCGAGTAGGGACTTAAAGTCATTTGACACAAAACTCAAATCAGCACCCGTATCGAAAAGTATAGAGGCATAGTGATTATTTATCGGGAACGTACCAGTGACAATGTTTGGATCTTGTCGTGCGTCACCAGCTCCCATCACAAATGCTCTTCCACGGGCCTGATTGTCGTTTCGGTTCTTCAACTTTGGACAGTCTTTTCTGAAGTGCTTTGGATCTCCACACTCAAAGCATCCTTGATTCATCCTTTCTGTTCCTGGGTTGACTTTTCCTGCTACTTGATTTATCTTGTTAGGGTTCGTATTACTCCTACAGTTATGGGCCAGGTGCCCATACTTTTTACACTTCCCACATTGGATACACTTTTCGCTGTGATGATATCCACACTTGTCACACCTCGGTAATGTTCCAAGATATACATTTTGTCCCACAGTGTTGGCGACAAAGGCTTTCGTAGTTTCAGGTCTCTTGTAAATTTGATTCTTGTTTTGGTTAATTGGTTTTCCAAACCATTTCCTCTTTTCCCCAGACCTTCCTTCCTCGGTCTCCTTCTTCTTAAACAAACCATCACGTACAGCATTATCCCTTAGTTTGAAAGCCAGAGTTATGGCGCTCTTGGCATCCATAGGGTTCGATGAAGTCACCAGACCTCGGATTTGAGGTGCGAGACCCCACAAGTATCTTTCAACCTTCTTGTATTCTGGGGTAACCATGTGTGGAACCAAGATTGCTAACTCATTGAATCGGTCAGTGTAGCCAGCAACATCATCTCCTGTCATTTGTAAATTCCACATTTCAGATTCGATCTTTTGCAACTCATTTCGAGGACAGTATTCCTCGATCATCATGGCTTTTAAGTCTTCCCATGACAACTCATATGATGTCTGCCTTCCCAAAGTCTTTACTTGTGAATTCCACCAGGTTAAAGCTTTATCAGTGAGTGAGCATGTAGAATACTTCACCATGCAGTCAGCGGTGCATTCACTAATATCAATCACCGATTCCATCTTCTCTATCCATCTCATTAGTCCAACTGCACCCTCGGTGCCATTGAAGTTACGGGGTTTGCAAGACAGAAAGGTCTTGTAGGAGCACTTTCTAATTGGAGCATCTGTAGAATTACAAGTCATAACGTCATTAATTCGAATCATGACTATATGTTATGGCTTATTTATTTTATTACCTCCGGAACCTCCAGCTGTACCGCTACCTCCTGCACCTCCGGAACCTCCAGCTGTACCGCTACCTCCTACACCTCCTCCATTATTTCGATTGGCTTCATACTGCTCCATGGCAGCAGCTACTCGTTGTGCTATGAGTTGTTCCACATTTGGGGAAATCGCCTCGTTGTTGTCACCAGTAGTGTTACGGGTTGTCCTACGCTTAGGTGCCATGACGTTCTTTCTAACATATCAATTAAAAAGAAACAACATTATATGACAATAATGATAGCTCATGACATAAGGATACAACAACGTCAAGTGTAAACAGCCATTATCACAACATAAACCATTACATACATAGTCAAAACATTCATAGCACATTGTTCCAAAAGACAAGGATACAAAAGAGATGGGTTCACATGACCTCATCAGTACTAAAGTTTTAAACTACTTAATGTACTACGGGCACAACCCGCCCGTAATAGGTTTAAAAGAAGAAGTGAGAGTACAATCCAATCATCATGGCAAGTCCTGCCATGACAAAACTAGCTCTCGCCACAAATTCTGCAGCCAACGTCCTTTCTTCCAGAGCCTCCACCATGTCTCGGACCGCAACTGTGAACTGCCAGTCCATGTCAGCTCTCAACTCTAGATAGTTAGTGGCATCCTGTATGTTTCGGGTGCGGTCATCTAGAGTCTGAACTCGAGATCCGAGTCCTTGACGAAGTCGCGTGGCTGCATCCCCCTGTGCCCGGATGTCATCTAGGAGATCATCAAGACGCTCCTCATGCGTACGAACGCGAGCTACCAAGGTAGGCACAGTGAGCTCTATGGCTTCCCCAGTGTGGGGTAGGGGTGTTGGGGAGTTAGAAGACTCTCCAAGCTCAAAGGTAGATGGAATGCTCTCCATCTCCCTCCAACGTGCCAGGGTACGAGGCATCCAACGGATGGTTCCCACAGTAGGGTGGTAGCAGGGTCTTTGCCTAGGTGGTTCTTCACCAGCCACCAAGTCTTCTGGGTCACGGGCTGCTAGATTCCTTTTGCGTGGAATTCGAACCTTCTTCCTAGCGCTTTGCACCTTAACTGGTCCTCCGCTTTTCTTTCGGTAGACGATAGGCGGTTTTCCCAAGGCGACTTTAGGTGGTGTGGAGCTACGGGTTTGTACTTGATTTTTGGGACATGAGGCGGAAAATTCCTCATTTGATTCAGTGTCAGAGACGGGATCAGAATGTGAATGTGACGACATGCTTGTGACTACAATATCCATATGACAAAATGACTGGTCATGCAATGCTTATGCTATGAAAACGTTTTAGTGAGTCATTTAGATTATAGACTAGGTTCCAATTTAGATTCCTAGTTCACTATAATCAATGGCTCTGATACCAGTTCTGTCACACCCCGCCAAGGCGGAAACGCGAGGCGCAACGTTCATGGTTTCCAAAGCATATGATTACCGCAAACACATACATGATAAATGGATACATTAACAAGTTTAATGTTTTACATTACAAAACATAATCTGAGTTTACAAAAATTTAAGATTTCACAAATATGACTCAACTCAATGAGTTATACAAGGGAAATCCTCCTTGAGTAGTATCCATCGTGCATGCATGTAATCTATATTGCTAACCTTGAAATCACGTTCAGTTACCTGAAAAACATACTTAAAATCGTCAACACGAGGTTGGTGAGTTCACAGGTTTAATCAAATAGTTCTTTGAAAAATTCAATTGTTCGTAAATAGTTTCAGTTGTATGTGATAAATAGAATAAGAATTGTTGACCCATTTGTAAACTAGCTAGGAATACAAATAATATGTTCATACATGGGGCGTAACCAAACCTTGACATGTGTACACGCCCCTAATTTCGTTATTCAGTTCTATGCGGCCATAAATCCTCCAGATTGTGGTTAGCGCGACTAACCATGACCGGGAGACGTCACTCTCCATAGTACTATTCATAGGACCCTAGGCTACAGTTAATGGTTACTATGTTGTTCCAGGGGACTTTCGCGGCCTCCATTGTGTTGTTCTCATCCCATGTAAACATAAAAGTCGTGTCTTATTCTCTTGTTATCCCATAAAATAGTTGAAGTATGTTTTTCCCCCAAATATTAGAAAGCAGTAAAAAGAAAGGGGCCGTGAAACTCACCTTGTGTTTGTGTATATACTTGTAATAATATTTGTTGTAGTCAACCTTGACTGTTTGTACCCTAGATACCAAGGGTAAATTGTTGTTAAGACCAACGTCTTAATTGTAAATTGTTCACCGACCTTGTAAATCTGATTATGTTTGTTTAAATATCGTTTTAGTTTTCCAACACATGTTTTGTTATAAAATAGTTTTGAGTTACTGCCCAACTGGGACTGTTGTACAGGTGTCGAAACTTCTTAGTTTCGATTGGGCATATGTGTGTCGAAACTACTTAGTTTCGATGGAGTGGTCAGGAGTCGAAACAACCTAGTTTCGATTGAGTAAAAGGTATCGAAACTCCTAGTTTCGATTGAGAAACAGGTATCGAAACTCCTAGTTTCGACTGAGAAACAGGTATCGAAACTCCTAGTTTCGACTGAGAAACAGGTATCGAAACTCCTAGTTTCGACTGAGAAACAGGTATCGAAACTCCTAGTTTAGACTGAGAAACAGGTATCGAAACTCCTAGTTTCGACTGAGAAACAGGTATCGAAACTCCTAGTTTCGATTACTGGACTTCTGTTTTGACAGAATCAGTCCGGCATATTTTGATGTTTTAAACTTGAATTCGACACACTCTTCTTGTTATCTTTCTTGCGTTTAAATAAGATGTAAGTTTAGTTACGGTTTTAAAGAACATAATATGAAAAATATCGAGTTTTTACCTTAAAAACAGTGATGAAGATGATGAGAGAAAACAGAGAATGGTCTCGAATCTTCTATTGAACTTTCTTTAGAAACACTTGAAATCTTCTTAAAACACTAGATTGTGGTGGATTTTTACCTTAAAACTTGGCTTCGATTTTTGAAGAGAAATGAGAAGATTTTCGTACGAAAATGAGAGAGATAAAAGGTTTGTGAGAGTTTTGAGTGAAAGGGTATGGGTTATATCTGAAAATATGGTAAAATGGGACGTGAGAATGGGGATGGTTTCCCCTGCACTTCGGCCGAGAAGTCAAGGGTGGGTTAGGGGGTTTGGGTTATAATAATAAAACAATTAGATTTTTGGTATTAATATCAATTAGAGTTTTAAAAGGGGTAGTTTAATTCGGTTTATTTTCCCCACGGTATTATAATTTTATTCTAAATATAATTTATGGTTCCACGTAAAGTTTGTGTAAATAATATATATATATGTATATATATTTTTCTGGTTATTTATTTCAACCAATAGTGTTCGAATTAAGTCGGGTTATAAGTGTATGTGAACCGGTAATTCCCAGAATTACCAAAAATATAAAATGAGACAATGTTCGGTTTTTGTTAGACCTTCATGTCCTTGTTTGTGAAATTAAGTAAATCACAAAAATGATTATAATGTAAACTCGTTTATTGTAATGTAAACTTGTTCATAATGTGTACGGATATTGACCTGAAATGTCGGGTGTCACACGATCGTTCAACACTCGAGGTCAGTCACCGCTAACGAGATCGTCGTTCAACACTCGAGGGTAGCAACAACAATGGTTGCCAACAAGTTTGCTACCAAAATCACACTCGTTCTAACCTACGTCGTTCTTGAATGGAATCCCATACTTCTCCTCTTCAACTCCCTATTTTCTTTTCTGATCATCAAATTTTCCCAATTATTTGCCCTAAAATCACCATGCTTCTGTGTTCTACTTCTACCCTCCATCGATTCTTTGAACCCCAAAACGTCAATTTACATAGAGTTCATCCCTGCGAGTTGCATTTCAAAGAGGTTTCCATTTTGGGTTTCTTCCCAAAACATAAATTTTTTGCAGAAATTAAGAATTTGTGTCAAGATTGTTTTTCTTGCCACCTGGGTTTCCAATCGGATGTTCAGATGAAAAGGGAGATTCAAGTTCAGATTTCCTGTCATCGTCTTCAGATTTGAGCTTGGATTTGGATTTGGATTTAACGGATCTTGCCCAACTCATAGGTCCCGAAGTAAATGGCGGAAGAAGCGGTTAATCCTTCACAGCGATTCCGGAAGAAACTGGTACTCCAAGGATTGCCGTCGGTGAGTCTAATGGACTCCGACATGTTATAGATCCACTTCCGGCGATTCCGGTACCGATACTTTATCCTGATTGAAACATTGACCAACATCCTTTACTGCTGCTTGGGCTACCATCTTATTCATCAAATCGAATCAAATGGTTTGGTAGGTTGTTTGTATTTAATTTTGACTTTTTGGTTGTAGACTATATAAATAAACAATATAAAAGAACAATGATCAATTTAGATTTGAATCTATGAACTATTGCCTTATATTCGTAGACTAGGTTAGTTCCTGTGTATTACACGGTTAATGAAAAGAAACATATATTATTCATAAGTATCTAAATAAGAATTACTTTACATAGTGAAAAAAAAAATAAAATTACAATTACATTCACAAAACCAAATTACATAAAGTAAATTTTTTAGATTCTAGAAAGTTGATTTTGATTAATTGTTATTTGCTTAACAAAGATAAGTTATTAATTTTTTTTAAAAATTGTCAATTTAATTCTCTAATTATAGTAAATTTGCGAGAGTTAATTTATTGATTTTGTTATAATTTAAATAATACAAAGTTTAAAATTTTCAAATCAAACGGTTTTTAACTTCTAGTCAAATGATATTAAATAATTTTAGCAATTATATTTGTTAAACATTTATTATTTGTGAGAGGTTTAAAATCTTAAATTATAATTAAACTTTAGGTGGGAAAACCATTTTACAAAAACCTTTATTTATTAGGGAGTATAGATTAATATTTTTCTTTAATTAATTATATTTTAAATTCTTATTATATATTCTTATTTAATATAATTATTATTCTTCTTTAATAATATATTTATAATATCATTATTATTTAATAAGATATAGGTGCATTTATTAGGAGAGAGGCGGGAAAACCAATGTGAGAAAGCACGAGTGAGTGACATGTGGCAATCCAAAACCTTTATTTATTAGTATGTATAGATTTGGAAATGTTCGGTTGCTGGAATGGTGGTGGAGTGGTGGCTCGTGGGGGAAATTAAGATACAGATTGTTACATAATTGGTCCTTTGATTTATGGTGAAATTGGAGATTTGGGAAATTACATAAATTGTCTTTTAATGGGTAAAAAAATCATTATACCTTCATATGTCTTGCACATATCAAAACTTAACACCAGTTAGTGTAAAAGACATAGAGTGTATAAAAGTATGTAATAAAAAGACATGTGGTGTACTTATTGAAGTTAAAGGACACTAAGTGTAATTTATATTATAAATAAAAGAAAATATGTGTAATTTACTCTAAAACAAAATATCAAATCTATGAATAAGCTTCTCTGTAATCTGATAGTCTACTACAGAAACCACATTCAACTTCAAGTCAAAATATTGATGCTAATTTCCATAAAAAAAAACCACCACCTGAATTTTCTTTAAAGTTCAACAAATAAAATAAAACAAAAAGGTTGAAAATAAGTAAAAAAAAATTAACGGTCATTTGTCTAAAGAACATAACATGCAAGCTTTTTTGAATAAAATGCAAGCTTTTTTGAATAAAGGATACTTTCTGTAATTTCCTAAATTAAAATCGTGTATAAAAGGGTTTATCATGCCTAACCATTTCTTCAACCCACCACCACATGGCATCTTTTAAGATAACAAGTGTCTCGTAAAACAAGATATCAAAACCATGAATATGCTTCCTTGTAATCTGACAAGTCTACTACAGAAACCACATTCAACTTCAAGTCAAAATATTGATGCTAATTTCCATAAAAAGAAACCACCATCTGAATTTTCTTTAAAGTTCAACAAATTTAAGAAAACAAAAAAGTTGAAAATAAGTAAAAAAAAAGCCCTCATTCAAGCACCAATAACTTCAGTTGACTCAGGAACTGGCTCATCAGCAGGCCTTTCCAACTTCACACCTACATCTTCAGAGTAATCCCCATGAACCTATATAACAAAAAAAAGTAAAGAAACAATGATCATGCAGTTCATCACTAGTAAACAACTCAATAAAAGCATCCGACTCCGGCCAAATCAGAGGATACAGGTATCAGTGATCAAGGTGTATGACATACCTCCATCAATTTCCCAATGTCAAACTTAGGTGCCTTCAAAATCTTGACTTTACGGATAAAAACGTTCTGCAACGGATAAATGCTAGATGTTGCCTTCTCAATCTCCCTACCAATTGATTCAGGAATGAACTTCTGAACCAACTCCTTCAGATCACAAGATTGGGATTGTGTCACCATGATCTCCCTCATCTTCCTACGAATCTTTTAATATGTAACATAAATGATAGATTAGCAACAAAACATCTTCATTCTTTTTGACGCACGACAACCATGATTGTCAAATATAAACCTTGGTACATACCTGTCGGATTTGGCTAGATTGAGCATAGCAGGTCCTCTTCACTTGGTTGGCGCGCTTCTTAGTGAAGCCAATGCAGAACATTCTCAAAGTGTAGTTGTCTGTGGTCTTGACATCAACATGTGCCTCGATCAAAGACTGCCATTTCTTAACGAGTGACCTCAGCTTATCTGTTGTGAAATCCATACCCTAGAAAAAAATGTAAGTTTTTTACTTAGACATAGTTAACTTGATATAAAAACAAGAAAATTATATATATATATATATATATATATATATATATATATATATATATATAACGTAAAGATCGAATCATACCCAAAAATTGGTCAATACATTCTTTCCTTGAACATCTTCAGCTCTCAGGCGGATCTTTCTGTAAGCATGGTCCTCGTCATTTTGGAGGTCAGCCAATGATACCTCGAAAACACGATGTTTCAGTCCATCTGAAGCAATCTGATAACAGAAGAAAAAAAATAATTGTAATCTCTAAAACAAGATGTTATAAATTCATGAAAATTACCATTTCTTATACATAAACAAACTTCAAAGACTATAAATTGTATGCTTCAGCCTTAAAGTAGTATAATAAAAGGAATAATATAAATTCAATTGCAAAAAACACAACGCATATGTAAATACCAGGCCAAGTCACATTGCCATATAAATAGGCAGGTAAACGAACAGAACGAACACGAACAAAGCAGGTTAGTGTCCGTTTATTTAATTTTAAATAAACAATAATTGAACACAAACAATTAAAAACACAGGTTTTCTAGCTCGTGTTCATTCATTCATTAAGAAAATGAACATGTTAGTGTTAGTTTATGTCCGTTTGTTAACAAACGGTTCATGAACATAAACAGACACAAACAAACAAACACCAGCGAACACGAAGGAACACAAACGAGTAAAGACCAACACATATTACGTACCTGTGAATATCCAAATTTATGTATAAAATATTAGAATCATTACATCCAACATTTTAAAAGTAAACAAATAAATCTAAACAAAAGGTTTTAAAATATAAAAATCATATTGATTTTAAATAAATTAGTAATAAGTAAATTTAAATGAATACGTAAACGAACGTCATGTGTATATTTTCATTTGTGTTCATGACTTCATGTTTGTTAGCTTATTAAACAAAACGAACTTCCCACTAAACTAAATAAAAGAACTTCCCACCGAACGAGAGTTCACCAATGGTTCATCCAACGTTCGGTTCATTTACAAGCCTACATATAATAATTCAAATGAGGATTTGGTAAAAACATGATAAATTCACATATCAAATTTAAATTGAATAATCACAACTTACAATAGCAGGAACTAAATTAATCAAAACAAAAGCAAATAATAAACATGTAAATCAACAAGAGTATGAATGCGAAATTACCTTAGTACCCTGAGTACGGGTAACTAGGGTTTTGCCAACATTTCTGATGCTGAACAGCGATGGAGCTTTGATATCATACCAGTCCTTCTTCGAAAACGGATCAGCTCTGTTACACAGATAATCGAATCAAATCGCTAAATCCTAGATTTCCGACGAAAAAAACTCGAATAAATTAAAACAATCACGAATTGAAAGATAGAACTCACGCTTTCTTCTTTCCTCCCTTCTTTCCCTTGGAAATTCTCTTGTTCTTCCTGTATAATCAAAATATAAACAAAGGTACACGTCAGATGTGAATCAAATGTATAAGCGTGTGATCGGAAGCGAGTCAGAGATGTAGTACCCGACGGCCATTTTTACGGTTCCGGCTCCGAGCAGATGAAGGTGGCTTGGAGGCTACGGCGGCGATACAAACCCTACCTTTCAATCTCTGATGAAAACCCTAGGTTGGATTTGGGATTTATACATGCACTTAATGAAATTACATTTACAGTCCCTGGTATTTTAAGTTGTGTTTAGTTTTTGTCTAGGAGTTTTGCATTTGTGGATTTAACAGACGGGATTACATTCGTAAAAATAATTTGTAAAACTGATAATAAAAGAACATAAATAAAAGATTAACTTTCATCATCTCCGTCATTAGGTAGATATTTTTGTTTTTGATTTTTTTATACACGAGTAACTTATCAAGTTTCGAGTCTAACTTTTCATAGTAGTTGTTCATGGCGTTTGAAGATGTATGTTTACCTTTGTTATTTCTCATGGGCGGACGAACCGGTTCAAACGATATATCAGTCTCGTCATCAGTGTCATTGAGATTAATTTGGGTACACATATTCGAGGCCGATTGCGATGAAGTATAATCGTCGGACGAATACATTTTGGACCCTTTAGACGATTGCTTCATCATCGGGACATGTGTCCGCTTTGAATATTTTTTTTAAATCTCCTACAACTTCTTGGAAGTAAACGGTGAAATCATTTCCATTTTATACTCTTGGCATACTTCTATAAAAATATCATGGTCATCTGCACCACTACGATGGTTATTTGCATGTTTGTTGTAGAAAATGTTAAACTTATTAACCTTATGACGAAGGTCCCTCAAATTTTCTAATATCTTGTCGGGGTTACGATATTTGGCCCGACCCATTGTAATGTAAAATTTCTCATTAGTGTGTTTCCCAAAAAACAATTGATGATTCCCCAATAAATTATAAATAGTACATTTTAATAAAAACAATATAATACATTTTAGACAAAATATAAAAAAATAAAGTTGATAAAAACGTACCGGTTTTAAGGTCCTCGGATACTTCCACCAATATTTGTACCAAAGCTACTTCTCGTCTATGGTCCACTTTTCATGACTATGTGTGGTTGAATCGGGACTTAATGTTGTTGGGGTTTTTTTTGTGTGTGAACGTTTGGTTTTTGCAGGTTGTGTTTTGGGTACAAATCCGGGTATCATTGTGTTTCGGGTATAAGTCGTGTTGGAGGGGTTTGGTTTTAGTTCCAAAAACCAAGCATGAATTGCGATTCAGGTGGTTGAGATACATACGAGTTAGAATAAAAATTTGTGTTGAAGGGGTTGTTATGGTCGTTATCTTGGTTATCGTGGAAACCCCATTGGTTAGCAAAAAATGGGTTGTTTGGGTTCTAATGATTAATTGTTGGAGAGGAAAAATGGTTGTATGTTAAGAGAGATTTGTATGTAATTTTATAAAAAAATTATTATGGGTTGAAGGATAAAATGTTTGGTATTTATAGAAAAAAAATATTATTATTTTTATTTAAACTAGCAACGGCTAGTTTTTTAAGCGTTTGTAGATATTAAGAGAATCATTTTCTTTGTCTTTTGGGGGAAAAAAATTAACATTTAACTTGTCTTCCTAAGTTCATTATACACGTATTCATATGAAAGAAATTATGGTTTCTCGTATGGCATACCATTTTCCTTCTCTTAGGTCTATTTTTATGCACATTTCTCCCATACACATTCAAATTACATGAATGTTACTATGGTTCCAAGTAAAATATGTGTATTTATAGGTAATATATGCATGCAAATATGTGTATTTTTTAGCTAATATATGTACCGCGTGGTAAACCCGATAGTAATTATAAATAAATATGTATATCTTTATTCTAATAAATTATTTCAAAGAATGTCACATGTAATCTCCATATTTTTTCTCATAAATCTTCAAATTTTTCATATTTTAAGTAAGTTTGAATTTTGAAATTTAATTATGTTAATGTTTTATTTTTTTTTAAAAGATAATATAAAATTTGAATTCTAATTATTACTAAATTAAGTAACAAAGAATTTTATTATTTCTTGTTTTACATATTATTTTAGTTTTATTTACACATTATTGTATTTTTATTTTATATTAAACAACCACATGTAATACATGGGTATATAACCTAATATATATATATATATATATATATTAAGTGGATGGCTAGAATGAAAACCCATGTAAGTTGAAAAAACCCATGAAAACTCTATGTAACAACTTAAAAAAATAAGGTAGGTTTGTTACATATTTGCGTCATTTTTTATTAAAAAAATATAAAAAGTGCATAACTTTTATATTTTTAAATATGTAACAGTTGAAATAAAAATCCCGTTCTTGTGTTGTAACATAATATCTACTAAATGTTGACACTTTTAAATTTTATTTAAAAAAACTTACATCAAATAATGTTGACACTTTTTAAATGACTAGTTTACGTTATATCTTTTTAAACGATAATAATTTTTATTTATAATTTATCTTAGTATCAAAAGAGAGGAGAATGAATGCACAGCCTCATAATGTATACGCATGCATTAAACAAACGTAATGGCATCTATAAATACACTTTTAAATTAATGTTCTTTTATTATATATGCCATTCTAGGCGACGAAAGCAAAATCTTTGATTGCATCAATACCAAACATATATATCCCAATTCCACACACAAGTTCTAACATAGTTTAGTTACTTATCAGCATGACATGCTGGGTTTGGAGGTAAGCTTAAGCAAGCGTTTACACATTTATCCTGACTACTATAGCAATTCATACTATCATCACAACAACACCAATCTAGTCCAGTACCATGGTTAAAATGAAACTTGCAAATGGGCCAACCAAGTTTGCTTGACGAGATTAAAACACCGGTTTCACTTCTTTCATCACTCTCGATTCTTATGCCTGCATTACAACGTTTTTATTCATGTGTTTGTTATGAGAAAAGTAAAGAGAACAAACTAAAATATATATTGAACTTACAATCAATAAACGGGACAAACACTAGATTGAAAGCAATCAAATACACAATCACTAACTTCATCATCTTCGTTTGGATTATAAGTAAACTATATGAAGGTTTTCCAACTACAATGAGATTAAGGAATTTATACACATATATGGTAAACAAATAATTAAAATATAGAGATTAAAACTTAAGATATTTAAAATTTCATGTGTAACTTATATTGTAATTATTCATAGTTCATAACCTTCTTTCTAGTATTTAGACTAACCTCCTAACTTTATTACCATCATTTAATGACCATTATGGTTCTTGTTTACATGTTTGGATGTACTTCAAACCACTTATTTTAATTAGTCAATATAACATTTTTTTACTATTACTAATTAAAGCATGAAGTGACTAAAATATTAGTTACGTTCTTTTTTTTACTATTACTAATTAAAGCATGAAGTGACTAAAATATTAGTTACGTTCACACAGGAATGTAAGAGATTAGAAATATTATCTATTAAATGTGCTATTTCAAAGAAAATTGACTACTAAAATTTGTTTTAAAAAACTTGCATCAAATAAATAATGAGAGTTTTTAAATGACTAGTTCATGTTGTATCTTTTAAACGATAACATTTTTTGTTTAGGGAAAATTCTCAATATGTACTTTTTAAAATTCAAACTCTATATTTTAAACATTTAACCAACCCAGTTCCTCATAATATACATGGATTAAATGACGGAAATGTCAATAATAAGTACAAATAACCGGAGATGGTCACGAGGGCACCGAGAGACCGGGAAATTTGAACAATATGAACCTAAAGGGTTCATAATAAAATGAACAATGTAGTGTACTTACTCAGTGAAAATTAATTAAAAAATGTTTTCCAAACACTGAATAATAGAATCACTTGGAATAGAGCTTACCGAGGATGAGTCCGGTCGGAACAAGAAATCCCTAGATCATGTGTAATATAATATTATAGTTGTAAAACAATATTCTAATAAAATTATACCTGTGTCACTTTAGTGGCAAAGTTTTGAGAAACTGAGACCATTTTTCGCATTAATAATATGATAAAATAGTAACGAATAAGTAGGGTGTTTCGGTTGTTTTTTTTGCATGTGTTAACGTTTGGTTTTTGCAGGTTGTGTTTCGGTTACGAATTCGGGTATCGTTGTGTTTCGGGTATGAGTTGTGTTGGAGGTGCTTGGTTTTGGTTCCAAAAACCAAGCATGAATTGTGATTCGGGTGGTTGAGGTACATACAAGTTAGAATAAAATTTTGTATTGAAAGGGCTGCTATGATCATTATCTTAGTTATCGTTGAAACCCCGTTGGTTTGCGAAAACGGGTTATTTGGGTTCAAATGATTAATGGCTAGAGAGAAAAAAATGGTTGTATGTTGAGAGAGATATGTATGTAATTTTATAAAAAAAAATCTTATGGTTTAAAGTTTAAAATGTTTGGTATTTATAAAAAAAAATATTTTTTTTTATTTAAACTAGCAACGGATAATTTTTGAAGCGTTGATGTATATTAAGAGAATCATTTAACTTGTCTTCCTAAGTTCATTATACACGTATTCATATGAAAGAAATTATGGTTTCTCGTATGGCATACCATTTTCCATCTTTTAGGTCTATTTTTATGCACATTTCTCCCATAGACATTCAAAATACATGAATGTTACTATGGTTCCAAGTAAAATATGTGTATTTATAGGTAATATATGCATAAAAATATGTGTATTTTTGAGGTAATATATGCACCGCGTGGGTAAACCCGTTAGTAAATATAAATAAATAAATATCTATATATATATGTTATTTATTTGACTGTACATTTGAGTATAAATCTCGATTCAAGGGGGAAAATTTTTCTAAATTGGGTGACTAAAATATTACTTATGTTCACGCATGAAAGGTTTGAGGGATTAGAAATAATAATGAAATATTATCTACTAAATGATGACACTTTTAAATTTTATTTATAAAAACTTGCATCAAAAAATGATAACACTTTTTAAATGATTAGTTCACGGTATATCTTTTAAAACGTTAACACTTTTTATTTATAACTTATTTCAGGACCACGAGAGAAAAGAATGAATGCAGAACCTCATGATGTATTCGCATGCATATAACAAACGTAATGGTATATATAAATACACTTTTAAATTATTGTTATTTTATTCTATATGTCAGTCTAGTCAATAAAAACAAAATCTTTTATTGCATCAATACCAAACATATATATTTCAATTTCACACACAAGTTCTAACATAGTTTAGTTACTTATCGGCATGACATTCTGGGTTCGGAGGTAAACTTAAGCAGGTGTTTACACATTTTTCCTCACTACTATAGCAATTCACACGATCATCACAACAACACCAATCTAGACCTGTACCATGGTTAAAATGGAACTTGCAAATAGGCCAACTAAGTTTGCTTGACGAGATTAAAACACCGGTTTCACTTCTTTCATTGCTCTCGATTCTTATGCCTGCATACAAGTTAAGGAATATAGAGGTAGGATCAAATACAAAATAGATTTATCCTAAAAAATGTAGGAAACAATCTTGACCTTTGATCATGATATTCAATGGTTAATATTAATTAAGTTTTAATTTTGGAATTAGTTAGATTAACAAATCACTAAAAGGGTAAAAGGGTAAAAAATAACACTCCACTGATAACAACACCATGTATATTGATATAACAACATGTTGTAATAGGATAACAACACCAAACAACACGTGTTGTTTTCTCATTTTATACTATGCTGATATAATTTTTTCTGTGTTGTTATCGAATGAATAATGTGTTGTTATCAGTGAAGTGTTTTTTTTGCATGATTTATAAAAAAACATTTATAAAAAATATTGCAATATGGTACTCATATTAAAGAGAAAAAAATTCTTAATTTTATGGTATAATTATTTTAAAAATATAATATAGTATATAAAAGTTATTTTAGTTTAAAAAAATGGGTGAAACTTTTATTTAATGAAAAAAAAGTCAAATGAAGTGTTAATTCTCTATTTTGCCCTTCTACTAATTTCCAGTCATGTACACGTGTCAGCATCTCATTGGTTCCTACGTTTTTTAGGATAAATGTATTTTGTACCGGAACCACCCTCAAGGAATATATATATATATATATATATATATATATATATATAAATCAATTGAACAAAGTCTTACAACGTTTTATTCCTGTGTTTGTTATGAGAAAAGAAAAGAGATCAAACTAAAATATATATTGAACTTACAATCAATAAACGGGACGAAAACTAGAATGAAAGCAATAAAATACCCAATCACTAACTTCTCCATCTTTGTTTGGATTATAAGTAAACTATATGAATGTTTTTCAACTACAATGAGATGAAGAGATTTATACACATAGATGTTAAACAAACAATTAAAATATAGAGATTAAAATTTATGATAATTAATAATTCATGTGTAACTTATACTGTAATTATTTATAATTCATAACCTCCTTTCTAGTATTTAGACTAACCTCCTAACTTTATTACACAAATTAATGATCATTATGGTTCTTGTTTACATGTTTGGATATACCTCAAACCACTTATTTTAATTAGTATACTAGGTTAGAAACCCCGTGTATTACACGGGTTTAATAAATGCAGTGTTATATACTTAATAATAAATATTTACATATTACATAGTTTTTTTAATACGAATTTTAGAAACGTCATATAATTACTTTTTAAAAATGTTTTATAAAAAGAATGAAATAAATGTTCAATTTCTAAAAATGTTTTATGAACAAACCTATATTTTTTTCAAATAAAAATAGTTATAGAAACCATTATTATTTATTAGGAGAGATATGAAAAACAAAAAAATTATTAAAAAACAATTAAAGAAAACTTGTACGATTAATAAGAAAGAGAGACGAGAAAATTGGTCTTACCAAAACCTTTATTTATTATAGAGTATAGATACTAACATTTTTTACTATTATTAAATCACAAAGTGACTAAAATATTAGTTACCTTCACACAGGAATGGGAGATATTAGAAATATTATCTACTAAATGTGATATTTTAAAGAAAATTGACTACTAAAATTTGTTTTAAAAAACATGCATCAAATAAATGATGACGTTTTTTTCAAATGACTAGTTCATGTTGTATCTTTTAAACAGTAACATTTTTTTGTTAAGGGGAAATTCTCAATATGTATTTTTTAAAATTCAAACTCCATATTTTTAACATTTAACCAACCTAGTTCCTCATAATATACATGAATTAAATGACGGAAATGTCAATAATAAGTACAAATACGCGGGGCAAGTGGCTCACATATCATCGTGACACGTACGTTTAATAACAAAATTGTTGGAACATTAAAGATAAAACAACTGAAACGTTGTGGATTATTAAAAAAAATGAAAAAAATATCATAAAAAATACCATAATTTGGACTTCCCAAATACAATTTTTAATTTAATTTATATAAAAAACACCACAATTAGCACTTCTCAAGTGCGATTTAATTTAGAATGTAAAATATAATTATAATTTGCACTTTTCAAAGTGCGAATTAATTTTTAAAATAAACACAATTTTTTTGAATTAAAATAAAGTATTTGGTTTAAACAAATTTTGTCCTGTTGGGTTTCTTTCGCTTATTTCCTCAGCTCAGCACATTCCTTTAGGCCCATAAAAGATTCTGTTGGGCTTGTATTTCTCTTACGATCAAATTTTCCTTGGGCTTAGGGGTGACGCAGTGGAGGCACGGGTTGCTCATGGGCTTCAAGGACTACATCGCTGCAAAGCTCAAAGGTTGGCAAGGGTTTTTTACACACGGGTAGTAATACCCGTTTAAACCCGCATGGAAACTGTCACTTTCTAGCCGTTGGGGGGACCGTTTGGGGGGAGGGTCGGGTATTTAAATAAAAAATAATAACTCAAGGGTTTAATGGTTTCACACCCTCCCCTTAGGGTTGGAGAGGGTTAAAAAGGGTAAAAATGACATGTCAATTTTAAATTGGGTAGAATGAGAGAGTTTCATGGGTTCCATGGGTATCACTCCCACCACTAGAGGTGCACAAAAAAAACCGGTTTTTTTTTAACCCGGTCCAAACCGGCAAACCGGTTTGGGTTAAACCGGTTTGGACCAAACCGGTTCGGGTTACCCAAAAACCGTCAGTTTGAAACCGGTTTGATGCTTTCTGGATGAGATCGGGTTAGGGACCGATTCAAACAAACCGGTTTGATAAACCGGTTTAAACCGGTTTTCGAGCTGGGCAAAAAAAGAGCCGTTGGGAACGGCTATATGGCCGTTGGGGTCGATTTTAGCCGTTTTTTTGGCTCCATTTGCACCCTTAAAACACTATAAATAGGTGGGGGTGTTTAGGGTTGATCACACATCTCTTTACACTCTCTAATCACTAAAACCGCTCTTTAAACCCGTCAAAAACGCTCTCTAAACTCTCTCTAAACTCTAAAAAAAAAACATGGCAAGTTTTAGTGTTGGTGGTTCCTCAAACGAAGTTACCATTGTGGAAATTCGAGCAACAACGAGAAATCCGGCAATTTGGTGCAATTACGATCTATGTTTGTTGTCAAACGGGAAGGAACGTGCTCGGTGCAAGATGTGTGGTGCGTTTTTGGGGAAAGATTCAAACACTAGTTTGAAAACGCATATGGAAAAATCTTGCCCGTCCTTGAAGGGAATTCCAAGTGAAGGTCAAGCCTCGATGACAAGCGAAGGAGGAATTTGGAACTTTGATCCAAATATTGTTCGAGATAAATGGCGAGGTTAGTGATTCAAGAAGGATTGCCGTTCAACCACTTTGACAATCTGCGCTTGACAACGATGATTCAAGAGACACTCCAACCACGTTATAATCAAGTAAGTCGCACAACCCTTAGACGAGATTGTATAAAAATGTGGAAAAAAGCAAAAAAAGAATTAATTTTGGGTTTTAAAAATTTGGAAACCGGTGTAAACTTAACCACCGATGTTTGGTTGGCTCCACATAGTATACCCGATTCGTACCTTTGCGTTACCGCGCATTGGGTTGATCCCAAAACGTGGCAAATGATGAAGCGTACAATCGCGTTTGACTTGTTTGAATATCCACACACCGGTGAAAATTTATTTTATATATTGGATGGTGTTATAACCGAATTTAAATTACAAAATAAACTTTTTTCAATGTTTTTTGATAATGCATCTAATAATACAAATGCGGTTCAAAAACTAAAAATTAAATATAAACCGGTTTGCAACGGCGTTTTTTTCCATAGTCGATGTGTCGCACACATCATTAACTTGGCGGTGTAAGCCGGACTTGCAGTTGAAGAGGTTTCAAACTTAACATATACTTTTCGACTAATGCTTAAAGATATTTTTAGTAACAAAAAAAGATACAATGATTATATTAGATTTTGTCGTGAAACGAATAATCTTTGCTTAGGTCCGAATTGGGACGTCGAGACAAGATGGAACTCGACTTATACTATGTTTTATAGCGCTTTACGACAAAGAGAAACTTTAGAACTATTTCATGAAATGCTTGCTTCAAAACCTCGTCGTAAACTTTAGAACTATTTTAATAAAAACCGGTTTAAACCGGTTTAAAGGGCAAACCGGTTTAAAACCAACCCTAACCGGTTTGACATTTCCCATTACTAAAACCGGTTTAACCCAAACCGGTACCGGTTTGGGTCCAAACCGGTTTTGACTTTTCGTTGACCAAACCGGTTCGGGTCGGGTTGAATCGGTTTGGGTTAAAAAACCGATTTGTGTTAAAAAACCGATTTGTGCACCTCTACCCTCCACCATTAACCAATCTGATTAAAGCCTACCTTATACTTTGATTTTAAAAAACAAAAAAATGTTTATATTACACTGTAGAATTTTTTATTTATTAAAAATAAAAATAATCAAATACATATTTTATTTACTATAAATTGATATATTTTAGTATCAACACTCGTTATTCCATGCTTTCCTTTTCATCCACTTAGAAGCTTACCAGATAACAAATTAAGAAGAAATCTTTTTAAAACCGAAATAATAAAACTAAAAGTATTATCTTTTTTAATTTTATACTGGTATACATAGGCAGACCTAACCTAATGCATGGGTACGAAGGCAGTCATTATCAATGGTAAAAAATTAGTGTTATATACGTGTTAAAACTATGATCGTCTCCCATAAATTTTTACAATAGCCCCTTACCACCCCTATGAAAAATTTTAGTGTTATATACATGCTATATATCGCTAGTTAACCAACCTCAAAAATTTCCGACCCTCATAAAAAAATTTACGGGTCCGCCAGCACTGTTACAATGAATGCTTTTGTTTATCATAAGATCATATGGTATACTAGCGTGAAGCTCACCCGTGAGTCTCACTCACGCGGTGAACCACAATGGAACACCGCCCCCTTGATGGCGTGAGGGGGTGAGTGAGGGATTTACGTGAAGATATTCACGGGAATGAGAGGAGAAAGGGAAGAACATGTGTGTGTACCTTGTGTTTGTATATTTGTACCATTCGTTTAATGCATTTAATTCTCACACCACCCTCACTCACTTGGGTATTTTCATTTCCAGGTGAGACTGGTATAAGATTTGTAGAATTTGACGTGGCGCCACGTAGCAACCACTTTTCCCCTCACTAAACACTCACTTACTTGGGTACACATGCTATAAATATCCAATAGAATTAATTACACGGATGGCCCCTGTGGTTTGGTCAAATTATGGTTTTGGCCCCTAGGATTCAGAAACTATAACTTTGACCCAATAGTTTGCACGATTGTAACACCCATGGCTCCTGAGTTGGATGTCAATTATCTTTTGGGGTTAAATTTTTTAAAATGACCTATATACCCCTTTAAAAATTAAAAACTAAAAAACAATATAAATACCACCCCACCCCTACCCCACCCATCTTATCTCTATCCCACCCATCTTCTCTCTACCCCCAACCATGGGTCAAACCACCACCACCCACCTATTTCGACGGTGGTTTCAGATTGTTGGTGGCGGCGACTGTGGTTTCAGGCTGTGGTGGTTTCGTCGGAACCCTCTTGGCGATTGGTGGTTTCAGGTTGATGGTGATGGTGGCGGCGGCGGCGGTTTCAGATTGATGGTGGTGGTGGCGGTGGTTTCAGGCTGTTGTGGAAATCGAAGATAAAAACATCGGCGAGGGATGAAACCAAAACCTGGATCGCCTCTGGAAATCGAAGATAAAAACATCAGATGGAAATTTAAATTAAGAGAATCGAAGAATTAGGGCAAGTACCAGGAGCAGGAATGGAGTTTCCAGAACTTGCTGCCATTATCAAGAACAGGAAACGAAGAAAAGAGAAAGAGGAAGAGAAACGGATCGGAAAATTGCACGATTACGATGACAGCGCGTGGTGTATAATTGACAGGTGGGCGGTGGCTTGCGGAGCTTTTTTAATTCATCTTCTTTACTTGCACCCCTCCGAATGGCCTCTCCGGCCAACCCCACCTGATTGCGCCTGAATAGAGGATTATTTGCTAAAAATATCGAATAACAAATAAATTTCTCGTCTGATTGCGCCTGAATAGAGGATTATTTGGGTTTTATGTTGTAATTATTTTCTGATTACACCGACACACGTATTCGTATCTCACAAATACTTCTTAGTTCTTTGAATAAAAACTAGATCTGTGTGTGGAGGGGTGCAGGTAATGAAGATGACGTTGAAGGTGGGGTGAGGTGGGGTGTGCTGGGGTAGGGTAGGAGTTTGTTGAAGAAGATGAAGTGGGGTTGTCACCGGAAATGGCGCCGGTGTTAGTGGTGGAGGACAAATGTTGAAGAAGATGAAGTGGGTTTTGATTTAGGTTTGGTGGGTCCCACATGTGGTATTAGTTTAATTTATGATGTTTTTTAATGTAAAGGGTATTTTAGACATTTTACACCTATTTAACTGAAAAACTTAACTGACATCCAACCCAGGGGCCATGGGTGTTACAGTCGTGCAAACTATTGGGTCAAAGTTGTAGTTTCTGAATCCTAGGGACCAAAACCATAATTTGACCAAACCACAGGGGCCATTCGTGTAATTAATTCTATCAAATAGGATTATCGTGTAGACATTTAATATACTGTAATTAAATAGGGTAAAGTAGTTGAATAGTCTTTTAACCCCCACCAGCTTTTCTTGTTGGCATTTATTTACTTTTACCAAACTTTCCAAGCAAAATTAATAAATTTTCTCTTCATGCATCAAAATATGGGTAAGGTATAATCACAAAGAATCAAAGATGAACCCAATCTTGATTTTGATTACGAAATTCAGATGATCTCAGTTCTTCATCATCGACATCATAGATATATATACATCAAACCGGTGCCTCCAAAGCGTTGCAATGCCTGAGGAAAAACACCTACGTCTCCTAACACTAATTACAACTTAACCCCTATCTAATATAATATACAACTTTAATCCTAAAACAAAAATTACACTAATGAAACTTAAACCCTTATACTTAATATATTAGCTATAGTTTAAACTTTCAATATGAGCATCACCATGTAGGCGTCACATTTTCACATAAGCCGAAAAAGCACTCACTCACTCACCATGTGTTATGCCTAAACAAACCTAAGACTAAGTATCTCACCCTACACCTACAGTCGAAAATAATGTTTTAAAAAGTTATGCTTCTAACGGTCAAGTCTCTCCATCTCATGCTAGTGAGTGTGTTCACGGCCTCACCACTCATACAACACTCAACACATGGACGGCGTGGTGTTCGCGTAAGCGTGAGCCTATGTGGTCACTCTCCTTTTCACGCTCACGGTGTATAATACATAATCTAACCTTTTATTAAGTTGATATGTGTTATAACGTGTAAATAACACGTTAAAGGGGAGAACAAGTCAGTTATCATATAACATAAAGTGTAATATCAATACATGTGATAATGTAAATCGTTACATGGATATATGCTTGAGCGGATTTGGAGAGAGGGGCCCTTACCAAATGAATGCCCGTCACTAGTCGTATCAAAATAAACATACTAAACCTTCATACGCACCCACCCACGAGTTAGATCTAACTCGTGTATGTTCGGGCTGGCAATAGGACGAATATTGATAATCTGAGTCCCGTACCCATCAGGATACTGGATGTACACATGGGCATCATATATACCCGTAAGTTTGTAAAAATTTTCCATTAAGATTCTTAAGCACATATCACATAATATTCTAACTTTTATATAACTATATTACTCAAGGAAATTAGTAATATAAAACCAAAAAGTCATTGAAAAATTAAAACAAACTGGTTACATGTATGATTCAAGTAAACTGGTATATATGTTTCAGATAACACCTAACATTATTATCGTATCATATCCGTAATTTTTTTTAAAACTAATCAGATACCCGGTTTCACACTCGAATAATATTTAAGGGAAAGTAGCATAACGATTTTTTTTATAAATCTAAGGGTGAAGGGGGCACAACCATCATAAAAAAAGTATCCTAACAAAATCATTCAATGAGGGTGTGCCACCTCATTTTTACCCAAACACCACCCTAATACCCTCAAGCGTTGGAGGCAGAACCCTAATACCCTTAAGTGTTGGAGGCAGAACCCTAATACCTTAAATATACCCGCAAAAGCTTCCAACCTTAAATATACTCGGGTACATATACCCGCAAAAGCCAACATTTTAACTCGGGTAGGGGGTCGGCGACAGTATACCTGTGCAGGTTCGCATACCCGAGGGCTTACCCGAGGGTGCCCCTTCACCCTAATATGACATGTAAAAGAGGACAGAAATTATTTTGATGATTTCACTATCTTTAACCCAATCCCTCTTGATTACATACTCTCAACACCACCGCCACCGATTCTCAGCCTCAACAATCACACCCACACCACCAAGCTTTCTTTTCCAGAAACTGTAAATTAATGACGTCATCAATGGCTTCCTTCACCTCAACAACACCGCATCTTCCTTCTTTCTCTACTTCCCCCAAAACCCGTTTTCCAATCAACCCATTTCTCTCTCTGACGCCTCAAAGACACCTCCTTTTTGCATCTGTTAGAGCCACTGAAAACGGGTCTGGAGCGGCTATTGTTGTGGAGGAGAAGAAAGAGTTTGAGACGAAGGCTGCGGAGGAGGATTTGCTCGGAAACGGAGCTCCGGTGGCGGGTGCGGTGGAGGAAGTGGTGGCGAAATTTGAAGATCCTAAATGGGTTTCCGGGACTTGGGATTTGAAGCAGTTTCAGAAAGATGGAGCTACTGATTGGGATGCTGTTATTGATGCTGGTGAGATTCTGCACACCATGTGTTTGATAAAAATTCCCATGTTGGAATTTGGGATTTAGAAATTGATTTGAGTATAAAATTCCCATGTTGGAATTTTGAATTAGGGTTTATTTTGGAAGCCCGTTCAATTCAATTTCATAAAATTAAACCTAAATTACTTCAATTTATGGGCAAATAGTATCAAAATTAGCTTTAGTTCTAACCAATTGAGATGGTCTTAACCCTAAATTTAAATTGATTTTTTCTAACATATGTACTCGAGTAAAGTGCCATTTTCTTCTTGTGGTTTGGCCAGCCACTTTCATCGGATTTTTATTTTAGCTTTTTCATCCCTACTTTTCAAAATCTAGTCATTTTCTTCTAACCGACTAACGCCTTCTACATTTTAACGTAAATTAAGGGTCGGTTTGAAATTCATAGGTTAAAATCTAACCAAATTACCCATGAATGTTAAAATGTAGACGGAGTTAGTTAGTTGGATGAAAAAGCTAAAAAAAAAGTTTTTGGATGAAAGTGGCTGAAATGACCAAACCACAAGGACGAAAATGACACTTTACTCTATATACTCCACTTGAATGTCATTGATGTTCTTGAAAATTGAAAATTTATGTTTATTGTTCTTCTACAATGTAGCCTTTGATGAAAGGGTTAAGGACTCAAGGCATGTAAACTGCCAAATTTTGGTCTTTCTGTTAGTTTATTACTGCTTGATGAAAATGAAGATGATAGATATTGTGATAATGCATTTGCTTATGCTTGAAGTTTGTGTTGATCTTTTTGGTACTACTTTCCAGAGGTTAAAAGGAGGAAATGGCTTGAAGACAATCCCGAATCTTCCAACAATGACTTCCCTGTAGTTTTCGATACCTCCATTATTCCCTGGTGGGCATGGATGAAGCGGTTCCATCTTCCTGAAGCCGAACTGCTCAATGGTTAGTTCATCGTTCTTTCACTGTTTAGCTTATGTTGATAGCAAGAAGAAATATAGAGCTCGTGTTGTCACGGTGATACAAAAGTTGAAAGTATTCAAAGTGAAACGAGAATGATATTATATTTGAGAAGATCTTTATGGGCTTACATGACATTCTTTTATACGCCATGAAGTTATTTAAAACAGTTTTGTAATACCGTAGGCGAACACTCTGGCAAGTGAACAGGAGAGATTTTTGGTTTATAAAAAAAGTCCCGTCTTGAATACCACAAATGTATTTTGGGCGCATTAACTGTGGATATGAGAGGATAACTCCATAGTTAAATGTGCTTGATTGGGAGCAATCATCAGATGGGTGGGAATGCTCCCACTTGAGCAACCAAAAACATATTTGTGAGCTACTGAGATCCTTGTGGGCAAAACAGACAATATTGATTGGTATGAGGGACCAGAGACCAGATGTACAACCAAGCTAAATCTAAAATACTGAAATTTCCTAGCTGAGGTGGCCGTAATTGAAGAAAATCCTTGGTTTTACGCTATTTAAATTAAAATCTTAATAAAATTATAACTACAAAAATCTTGAAGTTTGGGGAAATTCAGAGCCCCAAATGATGTGATTTGAAATCTATGAAACCGGTGCATCTTCCTTTGTTCCTATTGTTTCATAGAATTAGCTAACTGAGTTATTTGTTCCTCATCACACATTTAACCACTATTTTGCAGGCCGGGCTGCAATGGTAGGGTTCTTCATGGCTTACTTTGTGGATAGTTTGACCGGGGTCGGTCTAGTTGACCAAATGGGAAATTTCTTCTGCAAAACACTTCTTTTTGTAGCTGTAGCTGGTGTTCTTTTGATCCGAAAGAACGAGGATATTGACACCTTAAAGAAATTGATCGACGAGACTACTTTTTACGACAAGCAGTGGCAAGCAACTTGGCAAGATGAGAAGAAAGAATAATGAGTGTGGACAATGAAATGAATTATCAAGTTTGACTGTTTTATGTTTGTTGTAGGTCAACTTTGTGTAATGTTATATTTGGATCAGTATTAAGATCACAGCAAGTATGTGGTTGTATTGGTTAACCTAGCTTGCTTGGGTCAAATGGTTGTGATTGAAAAAATTATTTACCAAATGAGTGGTTAAATATATTTAACTAGTTTTTTTGTCAATAGTTTTCTTTTATTCTTTTCTATTTTTTTAAACACACTTTACAATAAACATGTTAAATAAACTTGACTCATGTCGGTTTTAATATCAAATACAAATTAAAAGAAAAATGTCAAAGAAACTTAACCCGAGAGAGGACACATGATTGGGTTGTACTTAGAGAAGGAAGTACAACCTTTTAATGCGCAAGACAAAATAACTAATATTGGTTTAGTGCCATTACTTTTTGGATGTTGAGATGTACTAGTAACTAGTTAGACCAATAAATGGTGTTTTTAAAATCCTTTACACATCAAAATCATGGTGGTTCTACTTATTTACTTCATTGAATGGATGCCAACATCACAAAATAAAATATAAAACAAAAGCTTGGTTTTTAACTTTTTATACTAATTTTTTTGTGTGTTATTTATTTTCTAATTATGATACTTTAGTACCCATTATTTAGATACGTGTATAAAGGCGTGTTGGTGTCCTCAATTGGGTTGAATACATGATTTAAAGAACCACAAACTGTTCTCATAGCTTTAAACTAAAGACACATTCTTGATCATGTTACCCTTCATAAATGCATCAACAATTTGCTTATGTGACTCCGGGTTCAAATATGTTGATTTCATTTTCGTACCCATTCTCATCGTTTCAATCTCCCTGGCCTGTAAAGCGAGAGAGAATATTGGAGGAATTTTCTGATACTCATTAATAACTTGAAATAATGATACAACTTTGTTTATATATAAGCTACCAAAACCAGAAAGAAAGCTTTTCGAAACTTTCGTGTGAAAGTCAAACATACACATGAAAGTCAATATCAGATAACATAGCATATATGTCTTGATTTCTCCACCTTCGTAAACCCATCTCCCAATAACCTAACCGATGTCACAATCTCTGATATCCACCGTTATTTTTCTAACTATTCTTCAAATCTTTCCCATATGGATTTAATTGTTTCAAATTTGGTATTTTTTGCGTAACAAATTTGTGTTCCTAGCGACTTTGGTCAACTTTTTGGCATCTTCGTCATCATGAACAACCTTGGTGAGTTTTCTAGGCATTCTTGTTGAGTGTTGATCGAGGGTTTGATATCCTAATCCCACCTTCGAAGACATTTTTTGATTCTTCATTTCTCTAATTGGGTTTTCGATGTGGGTTTTGTATTTCAAAAAGGTGCCGAATGTCTCTTTGAATTGTATGGTCACTTTCAAATTAAGGTATTTTGGTGGCACTCTCAAAATCTTTAATTGAGTAATTTAAAGAGAAAACAAGAACACTTATGCTTACTATTTTGAAAACGTGTACAAGAAATATACTAAAAACTTTCATTTTATAGTTGGAGAACCATCACAACATTTAGTTGAAGCATCACAACTGAGTGTCAGTTGATAGTTAAAACTGGTTGATGGTTATTCGGCTACATTAGCGGTAACTCTATCAGCAGGAACTTCCTTCAACAATAACTTAGTTACTACTTACGATTGACACGTCAACAAGAACTCGATTACTATTGATCATCCAAGTTACTGCTAATCGTCCAAGTTGTTACCGTTTGCAGTTGCTGTTAACGATCTGATGATAAAATTAATATTGATTAACAATTCCGATGGAAGATTAATTCTCATGCAACTTTATATTAACCATATAGACCTGAAACACCTTCTAGAGATCGGATTTTTTGCTTGCCCGTATGTGCCAGTGCCCTTAGACCCGTATATTTAGACCGAACTAAAGTACAATGTAATGGGGGTGTTTTTTAACCGAACTTGAACCAAATCATCCCGACCCGATTAAGGGAGAACCCGAGAAACCCAACCCGAATATTAAATAAAACATGCTAAGTAAGCCTCGCAACCGCGTTAGGCACTGTACAATCTCTGTCCCCATAAACCGTAATTAGACTACCATAAGCCCATCAGGAGCTCGGAGATGAATCATCTTCTATTTACATAATACCTATTCTTTTTCTTTCATTTATAATCTTAATTAATAATTATTTTGTCTTATCATCTTTTTTTTCCAAGTATTGATTAAACGGGTCAAAACTCAAAAACGGGTTAATTTTTAAAACCACAGCAAAAAGGTGGAAATGGATTATACAGGACAAACCTCAAAACTCATCCAAAATCAAAACTGCCAATATTTATTAAGATATCAAATCAATTCAGGTTATTCAAAACACATAATAATTGGGAAGAAATGTTTAAGGTTACACTTTGTGATTTAATAATAGTAAAACATAAGGTTAAAAGAATACATAAGAATCAATCATGAATGTGATGATACTTTAGTCTTTGACTAAAGTTACACTTCGTGATTTAATAATAGTAAAACATGTTGTAGATACTAATTAAAATTAAGTTGGAAGTATATTAAACATGTAAACAAGAATCATAATGTTCATTAAATTATGTAATAAAGTTAGGAGGTTATGTTGATGGATAGTAGATCAAGATTGTAAATACTTGAAATTAAGAAGGTTATGAAATATAATTAATTACAATATAAGTTACATAAGACCTATTAATTACCGTAAATTTTAATATCTATATTTTAATTGTTTGTTTAACATCTACGTGTATAAATTCCTCCATCTCATTGTAGTTTGAAAACCTTCATATAGTTTACTTATAATCCAAACGAAGATGGTGAAGTTAGTGATTGCGTATTTCATTGCTTTCAATCTAGTTTTCGCCCCATTTATTAATTGTAAGTTCAATACATAAATTTTAGTTTGTTCTCTTTCCTTTTCTCATAACAAGCACAAGAATAAAACGTTGTAAGATCGACTTTGTTCAATTGATGTATGTATTCCTTAACTTGTTTGCAGGCATAAGAATCGAGAGCAATGAAAGAAGTGAAACTGGTGTTTTAATCTCGTCAGGCAAACTTAGTTGGCCCATTTGCAAGTTCCATTTTAACCATGGTACAGGACTAGATTGGTGTTGTTGTGATGATCATGTGAATTGCTATAGTAGTGAGGAAAAATGTGTAAACACTTGCTTAAGCTTACCTCCGAACCCAGAATGTTATCCCGATAAGTAACTAAAACTATGTTAGAACTTGTGTGTGGAATTGGGATATATATATGTTTGGTATTGATGCAATCAAAGATTTTGCTTTTATTGCCTAGACTGACATATAGAATAAAATAACATTAATTTAAAGTGTAATTATATATACAATTACGTTTGTTACTTTGTTATATGCACACATGATATGCATTTATTCTCCTCTCTGTTATTGTGTTAACCTAATTAACTCCGTCAAAATCAATTTAAATCATTATTTTTTAGTTGAATAACATTATTACACCAATACAACGTTATGTTCTTTTTTGCATTTTTGTAAATTCGCAAGGATAAACGAGTTTTCACCGGTGTAAAAATTTGCTGAAAACATAAAAATTATATTTTCCGGGAAAAAATTACACTGGTGTAAACTTTCTTACACTTGCGAATTAGAAAAATACAAAAAATAACTTGACGTTATGTTGGTGTAATAATGTTATTCAATCCAAAAAAATAATGATTTGGATTGATTTTTGGCGAAGTTAATAGGGTACACATGACACACTCTCATTCATTCCAATGTTTTTTAGGCAAAAAACACTTTGTAATGGAACCTTCCTCTCTCTCAATATATATATATATATATATATATATATATATGTTTTTACATAAAAAACAATCAAACTAATTTTTACTTACATTTTAAAACTTTTACCTATACATGTGTAGGTAGTAAAACCTACACAAGACTACACATGTGTAGGTAAAAATTTAAAAATATAAAAAAACATATGTAAAAATTAGTTTGATTGTTTTTTATGTATATAAACATACACGACAATATATAAAAAATACAAAATTTAAAAAATATAAACCAATGATAGGAGTTCTCAAGATATTTAATAATTCTCAAATGATCCAATATATATATATATATATATATATAGGGAGGGAGAGAGAGAGAGGAAGGTTCCATTAGAGCATTCACAGTATGTTTCCTATATTTATGTGAGTGAGTTCCCTATATTTTATATGGTGGTTTAAAGTGGTTGTGAGTAGAGGAGAGAGAAAAGGGATAAATTTTTTGTATATTTTGGGAAAACACTGTTCACCTGCATAAATTTTTTAATATTTTTTGAAGTGGTTGTGAGTGGAGGAGAGAGAAAAGGTAATGATAAAAGTATAAAAAGTATTATTTAATTGAGAAAGAGAGAGAAAAGATAATGATAAAGGTATAAAAAAGTATTATTTAATTGAGAAGGAGAGAAAAAAGGTAGTGATTTTAGTGTAATTATAGGGATGGGGATAGGGGAGCTACTGTGAATGCTCTTACCAAGTGGTTTTTGCCTCAAAACATAGGAAGGAATGAGAGTGCGTCACGCGTACGATACTGATTCGTGGCTAAGCGGTATTTGCGTCATTTATGTGCGCAAAAAAACAACACAATTATTTGACCATACGTTGTGCTGGTTTAACACTTACAATGGTGCTATTATATTATATAATTGTACTGGTTTAAAACCAACATAGTTTTCGTGGAGTGGATTACGTCTTTTTAATAGAAAAAAATATCATTTAAAAAAAGATCTATAACAATACCGTACTCAAGTTAAAGATAACGAAATGTTTGATTTTAAGGTGTGGTTTGTTTTTAAAAGTACTGTTGTATAAAAAAGTTATTTAAGGTTAAAAAATATGGTGATACTAATATTTAATAGAAAATGAAAGTTAACAAAAGGGCAAAATCTCTATTTATCATTCTAGCCATTAAATCTATATAATAGATAAAGGTTTTAGTGGGACATTTGTCATTATATAATAGATAAATGTTTTAGTGGGACATTTGTCACTCTCATGTTCACCCTCAATATTTTTTCTCCGCCTCTCCCTCCTATTAATTATACAAACTTCTTTAGTTTTTTAATAACTTTTTCCCGCACCTCTTTCCAATTAGGTAATTATGATTGTATAATTATTTTTAGAGTTAATTACACTGATAGTCCCTGTGGTTTGTTAAAAGTAACAAGTTTAGGTACTAATGGTTTGAAGTAGCAAGTTTGGGTACTAACTTTCATTTTTGTAACACTATTAGGTACTAAGACTAACGTTCGTTAACCTTTTTGTTAAGTTTAGGTAAAATGACCAAATTACCCTTTAATTACTTAAGGGACCATTTGTATAACTAACTCTATTTTATGATAGGGATCACTTGTGTAATTTTCATAAAATATTAAATAAATAAACTTAAATCTAAATCATATTCCTCACACATATTCACACAAATGTCCAGTTCAAATCCACGCCCCCTCATCTCTTTCTCCACCATCGTCGTTGTGTAAGCCCTCAATTTTGAATGTTTGGGTTCTGTGATCAAACACAAGACGTTAATTGCTACTGCATCTTCGACCTTACCCCTTTGCCACTAGAACTCACCATTTCAAAATCTCTCATGATTTGGCATTCATTTCAAACAGAGAACAATTTAGCTTCACATACCTTGAAATCTTGCAATCGGTGGCTTTATATATGCAATGGTGTAGTCAACAATATGGATACAACTCTGCAAATTTGAGAGAATAATGAGAACCATCATCGTTTGATAACCCAAAGAGTGTGTGACTCGATGGTGTAGTCACGGCAATTGTTTGCAAAGAAAGTGTGGTCACGACAAAGGTTGTGCGATTCGATGGTTTAGTGGTTCACCAAGAGGCTGTGTGATTCGAGTAATGGGGAGAGAGAGTCACGAGATGGTGAGAACGAGGGGGGTTTGGGGATGGAGAGAGGAAGTCGATTATAAGACGGTGAAAGGAATCCAACACATGAGACATGTCTCAATCGCCGGAGTTCTTTCACGGGCAGCGGCCGAAAATAAATGGGATAGGGAGAGGATACTGTTGCGGTGGTGGATGAGGTGTTTTTAGGTCAAATGAGGAAGATGGGAGAACAAGGAAAGGGGTGGCTTTTAAATAAATGGTCCCTGTTAATAATAACAGTAACATAGGTAGTCCCTGTTGAAAATAGTCAAAGGGTAAAAAAGTTATTTAACTCCAACTTAACAAAAAATTTAACGAATGTTAGTCTTAGTACCTAATAGTGTTACAAAAATGAAAGTTAGTACCTAAACTTGCTACTTCAAACCATTAGTACCTGAACTTGTTACTTTTGACAAACCACAGGGACTATCCGTGTAATTAACTCTTATTTTTATGAAACATTATTTATTTTAAATAAATTGGTTTGTTCATAAAATATTTTTAATTTAACATTTCTTTTATTATTTTTATAAAATAACTATATAACGTTTTTAGAATTTGTACTAAAACTATGTAATATGTAAATCTTTATTACTAACTATATAAGATTCCATTTATTCAACATGTGTAATACACCGGTTTTCTAACCTATATTATAACAAATGAATAACTTTACTTGCTATGTATCGACTTTTGTTGAAGTTTAGATTTTTGTTTCCCGTCTCTCTCTACTATTAAATAATAATGATGTTAAACAATTAAATATCTAAAATTTATAAAAAAATTACTAAATCATATTTCAATTATATTTCATCTTAAAATATAATTTAATAATTTATTAAATCTTCATTATTTGTTATTTATAGTTCTAAAAATATTCATTATTTCTTATTTCATCAATAACATCCAACATACAAAGTTTCATATAAACTGTTGGTTTACAACAAGTTTTTTTTTAATTTAACTCATGTAATACATGAGTTTTAACCTAGTATACTATATAATAATAAAGGTTTTTCCATTATACGTATCGCCTACATATTTATTCTCATCATTTTTTTCCCGTCTCTCTCTTTTATTAAATACACCTTTATCTTTTAATAATAATATATTTTCAAAAAAAATATTAGTTATACTTATAAAAGACATTTATTTTAAATTATCCCTTATTATAAGAAACTTTAAAATATAGTTATGTAACTTTTATTTTCAATCACACACTAAATTAAAGTCAAGTTAAATTAAAAAGTAATTAACGTATTTTAGAAACACAGTTATATATTATTTTTTATATATTTTGAATTTTGTTTTTTATCCTTAATATATGTAATATATTTTTACACATGTAAAATATATAAATAAAGATTTAAGAATTTTATATATTGATATTTTTACCCCGTGCATATTACACGGGTTCTAAGGTACTAAAAGTATATACGAATCATCTTAAAATAAAAATGAAAAAAAATGTTTAATTTTATAACCTTTCCCTTAATTAATTAATTAATAGTATGTTACTTTATCTGAAAGACTAGGTTATATACCCGTGTATTACATGTGATTGAATACTAAAAATGATGTAACAAAGAAATTTGTAAATACTTCTTATAATAAATAATTACATATTATATGTAATAATAAGAAATGATGAATGTTACAATTACAATTTACAAATCTCTAAATATAATTACAATTTACAAAAGTCTAAATACATCTTTGTATACACTATTTGTTGTTCTATTCGTAACTTTAACGTCTTTATAAAAAACAAACACTTTAAGTCCATATCTGCTTTTGACTCTAGACAAAGCCAAATACACTTGACCACATAGTGAAGCTTGGTAACTGAGCCATGAATATGCTTATGTCAATAACATAAGAGAATAAAAGCTCATTTGTAAGAGAAGAAAAGCTCATTTGTAAAAAAGCACATGTTACAACCGCCATCTCTACATATTACTGTAAGCTAACCTTAGAAGATCAAGTGTTTTCAATATTGTTTCTGGAGCCTTCTGGTCCTAAAGACAAATGTATATATAAAATTGACATTAGACTGAAAGTACCAATTTAAAAACAGGAATGATTTTTAAACAGATGTGCGGGTACATACTCTTTAGAGTGAAAGAATATACCAAATATTGGGGACATCATAGAGACTCACTATGTTCTGCAGCTGCCAATATACAGAAAGGGGGATCATTTTGAAAGGGTGATTCTAACCACACACGGAATATTGCTAATTGGACCCGCCGCCGCACTATACGCCCTCGTATAGGCCAATACGGGGCGTATAGCCCCTAACCTTAAAAATCAGACTTGCAGGTGTCAGTTCTGGTCTGGCGGCTGACCCTATACGACCCATATAGGTCTATACGCTGCGTATAGACCTATACGACCCATATAGGTCTATACGCCACCTCTTTTTTTTCAAACTTGAGCAAATTTTGATTTGTATATGACGAGTATAGCCCTATACGCAGAAGCCTATACGCACCATATAGGCCTATACGCCGCGTATAGACCTATACGACCCATATAGGTCTATACGCCACAACTTTTTTTCAAACTTGAGCAAATTTTGATTTATATATGGCGAGTATAGCCCTATACGTAGAAGCCTATACGCACCATATAGGTCTATACGTCGCGTATAGACCTATACGAACCATATAGATCTATACGCCACCTTTTTTTTCAAACTTGAGCAAATTTTAATTTGTATATGGCGAGTATAACCCTATACGCAACATATAGGCCTATACGACCCCTATACGCCCCCTATACGCCACCTATGAGATTTTGATACATATTAATGTTTGACGTATTAATCTAGTTGTATGTTTATTTCTTTAATTATTTTCTCTTAAAACCACCTCTTGGTGGGCTTTACTATACGATGCGATACTATACTACACTATACTATCGTATACTATACTATACTAAGTTATATTATACTATACTAAGCTATACTATCCTATAATAAGCTAAACTAAGCTATACTATACTATACTATACTATACTATACTACACTAAGCTATACTACACTAAGCTATACTATACTACACTAAGCTATACTAAACTAAGCTATACTATACTATACTATACTATACTATACTATACTATACTATACTATACTATACTATACTATACTATACTATACTATACTATACTATACTAAGCTATACTATACTATACTATACTATATTATACTATACTACACTAAGCTATACTATACTACACTAAGCTATACTATATCTAAGCTATACTATACTAAGTTATACTATACTACACTAAGCTATACTATATCTAAGCTATACTATACTAAGTTATACTATACTATACTATACTAAGCTATAATATACTATACTATACTATACTATACTATACTATACTATACTATACTATATTATCCTATAATAAGCTATACTAAGCTATACTATACTATACTAAGCTATACTACACTAAGCTATAATATATCTAAGCTATACTATATCTAAGCTATACTATACTATACTATACTATACTATACTATACTATACTATACTATACTATACTATACTATACTATACTATACTAAGCTATACTATACTAAGCTATACTGTACTATACTATACTATACTATACTATACTATACTATACTATACTATACTATACTATACTATACTATACTATACTATACTATACTATAATAAGCTATACTAAGCTATATTATACTATACTAAGCTATACTAAGCTATACTACACTAAGCTATACTATACTAAGCTATATTATACTATACTAAGCTATACTAAGCTATACTACACTAAGCTATACTATACTAAGTTATACTATACTATACTACACTAAGCTATACTATACTAAGCTATACTATACTATACTGTACTATATTGTACTATACTATACTAAGTTATTACTAAGCTATACAAAACTATATTATACTATACTATACAATCCTATACTATACTATACTGTACTAAGCTATACTAAGCTACACTAAGCTATATTATCCTATACTAAGTTATAATATACTATACTATACTATACTAAGCTATACTAAGTATAGGATAGTATAGTATAGTATAACTTAGTATAAAATATAGTATAATATAGTATAGTTTAGTGTAGTATCGCATAGTATAGCTTAGTATAGGATAGTATAGCTAAGTATAGTATAGTATAACTTAATATAATATAGTATAGTATAATATCGTACCGTCTCGTATAGTAAAGCCTATCAAGAGGTGGCTTTAGGAGCGAATAATTAAAGAAATAACCATCCACTAGATTAATACATCAAACATTAACATGCATCAAAATCTCATAGGTGACGTATAAGGGTCATATAGGCCTATATGGGGCGTATAGACTTATGCGTATAGGGCTATACTCACCATATACAAATCAAAATTTGCTCAAGTTTGAAAAAAATAGGTGGCATATAGACCTATATGGGTCGTATAGAGGTCGTATAGGCCTATATGGGGCGTATAGACTTCTGCGTATAAGGCTATACTCACCATATACAAATCAAAACTTGTTCAAGTTTGAAAAAAGAGGTGGCGTATAGACCTATATGGGTCGTATAGGTCTATACGCGGCGTATAGGCCTATATGGGTCGTATAGGCTCAGCCGCCAGACCAGAACTGACACCTGCAGGTCTGATTTTTAAGGTTAGGGGCTATACGCCCCGTATTGGCCTATACGAGGCGTATATGTCCGGTCCATTTAGCAATTCCCGTGTGCCATTAGTAGTCCCCTTTTGAAATTCAAAAAAAGGGCATAAAAGTAAATTCAGTAGAATAAACTGTCTA
Organism: Smallanthus sonchifolius; assembly: GCA_023525975.1. NCBI lineage: Eukaryota > Viridiplantae > Streptophyta > Magnoliopsida > Asterales > Asteraceae > Smallanthus > Smallanthus sonchifolius. The sequence continues at coordinate 4,733,903 of CM042042.1, forward strand.
TCATAACCATACCGGAACATGGCAAATCTTGAGAGTTCTTCCTTCACATTCATGTCCAGTTCCTGCAAATCCATTAAAATTTGTACTTTAGGATACAAAAAAACAAAAGCAATAATAAACCAACCAAAATATCAATAGATAAGTGAGACCGTTGTGTTGCGACAGGCTTCTATATGTGGGGTCAATCCGAAGCTTCTTAATCCCCGAACACCATGTTATGTCAGTTTTGTTTTCTGGACAAAAAATAAAGAAAAAAAAGTTTTATAACGATTTATCGGCATCCAAAAACACAAGATGAGTAACTTTTAGTACAAACTTAACGATTCAGTTATAACGGTTTGGCATTCGATATGGTCACGTCACCACCCGTGTGTGAATTGTGTATTTTGTGGTTTTTGGGGTAAAAGGGGGTTGAGAAGGAACGAGGTGATGACAAGTGGTAATTTATTTAGTTTTTTATTAGAAGAATGATGTGGATACGATACGACAGTTGCACAACAGTTTTAGGTTATAGAGCGTTGTGACGGTTAATTAGTACTAATTAAATCGTTTTGTGACACCGTTTATTTCTGGTACAATAACCGTAACAGTGGCATTGTGACACTGATGGTTGGTGAGAGAAAAACCAAAAGACGTTGACGTTGAATATCGGTGGTTGCGATCATTTTGCTGGTGTTGATTGGAGCTACGATGAATATATTGTTTTTCGTTTTGATTGGAGTGGCGATTGTGGTGGTTCACGCAGCGATCAGGAAGACGGTTGACTTGTTCTTAGATGAAGATGGCAACACATGTCAAAAGCGGATAAGGCAACTACGCATTTTAAGGGATAGTATATAATATCGTTAAATTAAATATAAATTTGTACAAATCTATGCTATGTAATAAATAAAGGTCTATTCACGCAACGTGTCGCATCCACATTTATTCTCAACATTTTTTTTCTGTTTTCTATCTCATATTAAATAAACTTTTATTTTTTTGATAATAATATATTTTTAAAGAAAATTTAAATCAAATTGTAGTTGAAAGTCAACATTAAATAGTAATTAATATATTTTTGAAACTAAATTATATATTAATTTTTACATATACTTTGAATTTTGGTTTCTATCTTTAGTATACATATAAATTTTATTTATTGATATTATTCACCCCGTATGTAATACACAGGTTCTAAACTAGTATATGAAATATATAAATTTAATTAACTTGTAAAACACCCAAAATCCAAATCAAAACTCTTGATCTGCCCAATGACTCCTTGACAACTTAAATTATAGTGTCTTAATTATGCTATAATTGTCATAACCTAAAGCATTAAATTGGAGGTTATGAATTTATAAGTGTCAAGACAATAAAAAGAAGGTTATGAATTTATAATTACAATATAAGTTACAGAAGAATAATTATTAATTAACTTAATTATGCTATTAACTTTTCAACAACAAAAATGACCCAAAAAACAAAATCCTCAGCATATAAATTACTTCATCTAGTTTGTAGTTAGACCACCTTTGCATAGTTTACTTACAATCCAAACAAAAGAAGATCTATACACGTACGAAGATGGTGAAGTTAGTCATCGCATATTTCTTTATTTTCAGTTTGGTTTTCGTCTCGTTTCTTGATTGTAAGTCCAACATTTTTGCTCTCCTTTCCTCACAACACGCAAATATAAGAATACTATAAACACATAATTTCCATGGTTCAATTGATAGATATTCATTAACTTATATGCAGGTAGAAGAATCGAGAGCAATCAAAGACAAGAAACCAGCGTTGTAAACTCGTTAACCAATGGTGGTGTGTATATTTGCCAGGAGCATAACATGGATGGTTTCAAAGCAGAGTGGTGTTGTGCATGTGACGATAATACCGCTAGTTGCTTTAGTACTTTGGATCAATGCAGAAAAGGTTGCTTAAAGCCATGTGATCCCAAAAACTAAACTATGTTAGAATGGTCATAACAAATTAGTGTGTAGGCTATATGTTATTTTAGATCATGAGATGCAAATAAAATGGCATGATAAATGAAGATTTATATATCTTAAAGTTATTGTGTGACGGTTCTTGTTAGATAAATTCGTTGGCGTTTACATATTATATCTTGATTCCCTTGCTTTTATGTAACATGTTAACGGTTGTGTATGTGAGTTGTGTCGATATCAAACCAAACCAGTTAGTTTTACATTTACAATAACCAGAATTTTCGGTTATGAATCAATTATAGGTTATTCAAAATATAAAACTAATTAATTCAGTTATATTTTGGTTTTGATCATTTTCTTTTTTCAACATCGATTTTCTTTTTATCTCAACAACGTTAGAACTCACAACATTTTGATTTGAAAATGAAAAAAAAAAAAAAAAATGTATACATTCAGTCAAGACCGGGTCCACTCGATCAAATTCTCCGAGTCAAACAACAACAATTGAAGCGTTGACTTTTGTTTGACTGGCCGGTTTCTTATCAAAGGTTACCCCCTTCCAAGGAAACCCAGGCTAAAAATTATTATGTAACCGAAGCATGTGAATAAAAACCATAATTGCCATTAAATTAGGTAAAAAAATCATGCCGGTTATGTTAATAAATAGGATATCAAGATAATAAAAAGAATGATATGAATTCATAATTAAATACCATAAAAGTTACGATCAGAGTGAGTCATTCAGATCGTAGGTATCCTACTTGCGATATGGTAAGTTACAACAGAATGATTTAGTCAACGAGTAGGAGTTGACTTTGATTGAAACTTTTTCACCTGTCGTAAAAATGATTACTTTTAGACGTGTCCTTAGTCTTGATGTGGAAAAAAAACGGTCTTTATATCAACTTAACATTGATAATGCATTTTTGTTTGGTGAGCTTGTTGAAGATGTTTACATGTCCCTATGTTATTTAAAATGGTTATTTCATCAACATGGAAAAATGTGTGAATTGCTTCAAATGTTTGATACTATTAAATTGAGGGGATGTTTAAAATAGTTTCAAAGTGCAATTTCTTATAAGTAAAGGCTGTGAAGCTGGGCTTTTGATCTGCCCAATGACTCCTTGACAACTTAAAAATATAGTGTCTTGAACTTCTTATAAGTGTCAAGACAATAAAAGGAAGGTTATGAATTTATAATTACGATACAAGTTACAGAATAATTATTAATTAACTTAATTATGCTATTAACTTTTCAACAACAAAAATTACCCAAAAAACAAAATCCTCAGCATATAAATTACTTCATCTAGTTTGTAGTTAGACCACCGTTTCATAGTTTACTTACAATCCAAACAAAAGAAGATCTATACACGTACGAAGATGGTGAAGTTAGTCATCACATATTTCTTTATTTTCAGTTTGGTTTTCGTCTTGTTTCTTGATTGTAAGTCCAACATTTTTGTTCTCCTTTCCTCACAACACGCAAAAATAAGAATACTACACACACATGATTTCCATGGTTCAATTGATAGATATTCATTAACTTATATGCAGGCAGAAGAATCGAGAGCAATCAAAGACAAGAAACCAGTGTTTTAAACTCGTTAACCAAAGGTGAAGTGTACATTTGCCAGGAGCATAACAAGGATGGTTTCAAAACAGAGTGGTGTTGTGCTTGTGACTATGATACGGTTACTTGCTTTAGTACTTTGGATCAATGCAGAAAAGGTTGCTTAAAGCCATGTGGTAACTAAATGGCATGATAAATGAAGATTAATATATCTTAAAGTTATTGTGTGACTGTTCTTGTTAGATAAATTCGTTGGGGTTTACATATTATACTAACTAACATATAATGCATAACCCTAAAGCATCAAATTGGAGATTTATATAACCGAACCAATTAGTTTTACATTTGCAATAACCAGAATTTTCGGTTATGAATCAATTATAGGTTATTGAAAGTATAAAACTAATTAATTCAATTATATTTTGGTTTTGATTTTGATTATCAATTTCGTTTTTTGAATGTCGATCTTTTTATTCTGGACAAGGTTAAAACCCGTAGCATTTTGATTTGAAAATGAACAAAAACCAAAATCTATTCTAGTAAATAAAAATAAAATTTGAATAATAACGTTAATCGTAAAGATCAATTACCAATCACAACTATAAACATAGATATCATTTAAAATATATATATTTTTTAAATTCAATTTATTTTTTATTATATTTTTGGTAAACCAAATATATTTAAAAAAAACGTATATACATATTTATGAATTATATCATTTTCAAACAACAACAATTGAAGCGTTGACTTTTGTTTGACTGACCAGTTTCTTATCAACGGTAACTCCCTTCCAAGGAAACCCCGGCTAAAAATTACGTAACCGAAGCATGTGAAATAAAACCATAACTGCCATTAAACTAGATAATATAATCAGGGCGGTTATGTTAATAAATAGGAGATCAAGATAATAAAAAGAATGATAAGAATTCATAATTAAATACCATAAAAGTTGCAAAAGAATTATTAACTGTGATAATCTTCACATATATTTTTCCAACTTTTACATATACCCCCTAAAAACTTCATTAATTACGTATAGATCCAGCTCAAAATTTTATTTACGTATATCCCCTTCATAATTATAAATATACCCAACTGGATGATGAAACCAATCAGAAATGACACTGGATGTTGGAATCGATCGGAAGCGAAAATAAGAAGGTAATGGTTGAGATCAATGCAATAAGAATAATGGTATTTCTTGTAAGGTTAAAAAAATTAATTTTATAAAAAAGAGAAATATATGTAATTTAAGTTTTGTGTTAAGTAGATATGCAATTACAATTGAAAATAGAGGAATATATATGTAATTCTACAATGAACATAACCCTCAACGTATAAATACCATCATCTCATTCGTAGTTTGACCATACAAACAAAAGAAGACATACACGCCTACAATGAATTTTCGATATGAATCAATTATAGGTTATTGAAAATATAAAACTAATTAATTCAGTTATATTTTGGTTTTGATTATCAATTTAATTTTTTGAACATCGATTTTTTTATCCGGACAAAATTAGAACCTATAACATTTTAATTTGAAAATGAACAAAAACCAAAATGTATACATTAAGTCAAGACCGTGTAACTACTGGGCTTTGGTCTAGTGGTTATGGCGATGAAGACTCAACCTGCCCACGCAGGTTCGAGTCCGAGCCAACCCGAGTTTTAGTCCGGAGTGCGTTACGCTAGCGGGGTTTGAGCCGTGTAGCGGCGCAACTGTTGTCAAGTGGTAGCAGGCTCCATGGTTTCCCGGTGATGTCCTATGCCTCTCGTTCTGAACCCGCGGGCCCGGTTCAGACAACGTAGTGGTCAGGCTGAGAGGTAACGGATCTCCGATTTAAAGATGTGACTGCCACTTAAAAAATGAAAGTTACCTAGACCGTGTCTACTCAATCAGATTCTCCGAGTCAAACAACAACAATTGAAGCGTTGACTTTTGTTTGACTAGCCGGTTTCTTATGTAACCGAAGCATATGAATAAAAAGTTAAAAACCATAAATCCATAATTGCCATTAAATCTATATATATCTATACTATATAATAAAGGAAAACCAGGGACACGTGTCACTTTCTGGTTACTCCTTACCTTTATTTTCCCGTCTCTCTCTTATTAAATATTAATTTTTCTGTTTATCTCTCTTATTAAATATTAATTTTTTTTTGTTTCTCTATCCTATTAAATAATAATATCAAATAATAATATTTATATTAATAAATAAAATTTTATGAACACGTACCACTTTCTGGTTCATTTGTATCATTTTTTCCCCGCGTCTCTCTCTTATATTGAATAATAATATTAAAAGAATTTATTTTTCGATTTTTAATATAAATCTAATTACGGATACTTATTATTTAATTATAAATAGTTCAACCGATGTAATATAACGGTTTATTCAACCCGTGTAATACACGGGTTTTTTAAAATATTAAATTTTTATTACTATGCATATAACATTTTATTTATTTAACACGTGTAATACACGGGATTTTAACTTAGTTATGTAATAAATCAGGAGGTTATGTTAATAAACAGGAGATCAAGAAAATAAAAAGAATGATATGAATTCATAATTACCATAAAAGTTGCAAAAGAATTATTAATCGTCATAATCTTTATAATTAATTTTCGAATTATAAAATAACCCTCAATATATAAATACCATCATCTCATTTGTAGTTCGACCATACAAACAAAAGAAGAAATACGCCTAAAAGGATGGTGAAGTTGGTCATTGCATATTTCATTATTTTCAGTCTGGTTTTCGTGTCGTTTCATGATTCTAAGTCCAACATTTTTGTTCTCTTTTTTTTTCACAACTTGCACACAATTTTCATGATTCAGTTGGTAGCTAGATATTCATCAACTTGTATGCAGACACGTGAATCGAGAGCAATAAAAGACATGAAGCCCGCGTTTTAAACACTCTAGCTCGGTACCATTGCCAGGTGGTTAACGAGCCTGGTTTCAATGCAGAGTGGTGTTGTGCATGTGACGAAGCCATGTGGTTTGTAAGAATGGCCATAACAAATTTGTGTGTCGGCTATATGAAAAAAACCTATACTTAATTTTGCAAGCAACAAAAAAAAAACTACGACAGAGGAATTTGTGACGGTTTCGAATTTGTTTCGTTTTTGCATGTTTGGGAATACTTTTTGAGCTCCTTATTAACTTTTTTAAAAAGTTAATAAGTTAAAGTTTTTTGATTAAATCAAAAGAAGATAAAAAAATAGAAGAGAATAATGAGTTTTTAAGAAGTAACTCTCACTTTGAAGGGGATTAGGCACTCAAAGCAAGAAACTCACCCTGCCGCGGCTGGAGGCCTGCCGCGGCTCAAGTGTGTCACGACCAGATATAGGAATTTGAACGATCCAAAGGTCAAGAACAATCCAGCCGCGGCTCAAGCCCTGCCGAGGCTCACGAATATCAAGTCCGAGTTCTTAGCTAGAAGGAACGAGGGTGGAAATCAAAAGAACACCTCAGCCGCGGCTCAGGCCCTGCCGCGGCTCAGGCCCCGCCGTGGCTCACGAATATCAGGTCCGGAAGTTCCTAGCCAGAAGGAACAAATGTGGGAATCAAAGAACATCCAGCCGCGGCTTAGGCCCTGCCGCGGCTCAAAGGTACCAAGGCCATAGGTTTGGTTCGTTTGATGACGGACGACATCTCTCACTCAACACTTAGAAAATACCAAAGAAGTTAAAACAGGAAATAATCTCATACCAGAAAATAATACTAAATAGCTGAGATAACATCTCATTGGGCATAAGAGTCAACTATAAAGACAACACCAATGGGGAAACCTGAACCCATGATAAAAAGAGGTCAGGAAAGAACCAGTAACACAAAAAGGGAAGTCAGCTAACAAGACAAGATATGTCAGGGGCAGAACCTGCACACAGGGAACACGGGTCAACTATACAGACAAAGATAATTAAATACACCCTGAACTCCCTAAGCACGAATAAGGAAATAACAGTCATATTAGCAGAAGTAGGGAGAGATGTTTGACTGCATACAACCTACAATGGATGTCCAGTCCAAACATCTTGACCATGGATGCCTTATAAATAGTCGGGCCGATTTCAAAGGTAAGATTCATGTTTTAACTCACAGATTCACAATATCATAATTTACTTATCCCTTCTTTCTCACCTTTTATCTCCCACTATACACATACTTATTCTCACGCCGGAGGGTGGTCACGAGGAGAAAACCCCTTCTGCTCGTGGCGAGGCTCACGGTGTTTCCTGTTTTGCAGATCATCCTTTCAAGACCTGGAGGTCCCGTTCGTTCTTCCAAGCCCAAGCCCAGAAGTCCCGTCTTAACTTGTCCATCCAGCACTGCTTCAAGACTTCCACCCCTAGGTGATAAGTTTTGTAGCAACACACTTATTTTTCAAAACTACTTATTAACTTTTTACAAAAGTTAATAAGGAGCATCAAAAAATAACATTTGAATAAGCAAATGAAATAAATTAGTTGCTCTTTGCATCGTAAAATAAAATAAAAAATGCATCGCTAATTAAACAATGATTAAATTAACTCTTCGCTATCTTAATCACAATAAACATTACAAACTTTCGCCCCTAATTCCGTCAGCAAAACACTATAAATATAAATAAATTATTTTTATTCATTTTTCGACCAATGACAAATTAATCGGTTAAAAAATGAATAGAGATTAATTAAAAAGCTTGTGATCAAAGTTAATATTGGTTAATTATGGTAAATGAAAGTCATTTTGGTCGATAACGTCCATGAATCAGCCAAACGTATCTAAAATTAATAAAAAAATGGTTATACTTTATCAAACATGATTAACTTTATCAAATATGGTCATAATTGATCAAACATAGCTTAATTACAACATAATATGAATAGTTACATTCCAATATGATATGTTATAACCCATAACTGTTCAGAAATAACCACAATTAGTTAAACACACTAACGAAAAGCTAACATTACTCTTAACACTTAACTAGTTTTTACCCCCCGCGCTTCGCGGCGGGAGGTTGGTTGTTATTAGTTTGGCTCGTTTGCGTGGAATCACAGATTCGTTATAACGTACGATACCCAAAAACACTTGAAGTTGAATACAATTGTCTTCAATAAAATTTAAACCAGAACGTTGACAAAAGAAATTGTTAAGAAAACGGCGCATTCCGTTATTTAAAAAAACATAACGAACGAAAGTTATCATAGATAACGTTGTCGGGCCAATCGTTAATAAAATTTAAACGAAAGCATAGGCACAACGGTAAAAATAATGTTAATAGAAAGGAAACATAAAACTAAATAATAAAAAAGGGGAAAACAAATTAAAAAAATTACCGGTTCGGTTCGTCGAAAACCATAAGGCGAATCGATAATACCAATATCGATAATGATGTTGTTCGCCCATAATAGGTTCGGTTCGTCATGGTACCACAATGGTAACGGCACTCGATACAGGCAACGATAAAAAAAATCGATTTTGAATACAACTCCGTTTTAAAACAAATTTATATCGGAACGTTGACAAAAAAAAAAAAAAACGGCGCACCTGTATTTTGAAAAAAGTTAACGAACGAAAGTTTATTGAACTTATGTGGCAAATCTATAAAAAAACAAAGTTTTGAGTAAAAAAGAAAAGAAAATTAAAGCTTATTTTGAACTTTAGTGGCCAGTTTATAAAAAAAAACTTTTGTAAGAAAAAAAAAACTACTATTCATCCCCATGAAAAAAAAAAACTACTATTAGCGGTGGAAGAGCCGGTGGTGTTCACTCACCGCTAGTAATGGGTCGTATGGTGAAACGATGGTGAATGAGGGAAACCCTAATTTGATCTGGTGTGAAAGGGGAAAGAAGAAATGGGCGTAAAAAGGGGATGCTCACACGCATAAAAACCATAAGCAAGAGTTGTACATGCTGCATTGCATCTTCTACACATTACTATTCTCCTCCATGTGTTTTACCCCCCGCGCTTCGCGGCGGGAGTCTGTTTGTTATTGGTTTGGCTCGTTTGCATGGAATCACAGACTCGTTATAACGTACGATACCCAAAAACACTTGAAGTTGAATACAACTTTGTCTTCAATAAAATTTAAACCAGAACGTTGACAAAAGAAATTGTTAAGAAAACGGCGCATTCCGTTATTTAAAAAAACATAACGAACGAAAGTTATCATAGATAACGTTGTCGGGCCCATCGTTAATAAAATTTAAACGAAAGCATAGGCACAACGGTAAAATAATGTTAATAGAAAGGAAACATAAAACTAAATAATAAAAAAGGGGAAAACAAACTAAAAAAATTACCGGTTCGGTTCGTCGAAAACCATAAGGCGAATCGATAATACCAATATCGATAATGATGTTGTTCGCCCATAATAGGTTCGGTTCGTCATGGTACCACAACGGTAACGGCACTCGATACAGGCAACGATAAAAAAATCGATTTTGAATACAACTCCGTTTTAAAACAAATTTATATCGGAACGTTGACAAAAAAAAAAAAAAACGGCGCACCTGTATTTTGAAAAAAGTTAACGAACGAAAGTTTATTGAACTTATGTGGCAAATCTATAAAAAACCAAAGTTTTGAGTAAAAAAGAAAAGAAAATTAAAGCTTATTTTGAACTTTAGTGGCCAGTTTATAAAAAAAAACTTTTGTAAGAAAAAAAAAATCTACTATTCATCCTCATGAAAAAAAAAACAAAAACACTATTCATCCCGATGGGAAATAAATATATAAAACATAACGAACGAAAGTTATCATAGATAACGTTGTCGGGCCCATCGTTAATAAAATTTAAACGAAAGCATAGGCACAACGGTAAAAATAATGTTAATAGAAAGGAAACATAAAACTAAATAATAAAAAAGGAGAAAACAAATTAAAAAAATTACCGGTTCGGTTCGTCGAAAACCATAAGGCGAATCGATAATACCAATATCGATAATGATGTTGTTCGCCCATAATAAGTTCGGTCCGTCATGGTACCACAAAGGTAACGGCACTCGATACAGGCAACGATAAAAAAATCGATTTTGAATACAACTCCGTTTTAAAACAAATTTATATCGGAACGTTGACAAAAAAAAAAACGGCGCACCTGTATTTTGAAAAAAGTTAACGAACGAAAGTTTATTGAACTTATGTAGCAAATCTATAAAAACCAAAGTTTTGAGTAAAAAAGAAAAGAAAATTAAAGCTTATTTTGAACTTTAGTGGCCAGTTTATAAAAAAAAACTTCTGTAAGAAAAAAAAAAAAAACTACTATTCATCCCCATGAAAAAAAAAATCACTATTCATCCCAATGGGAAATATATATATAGATAATTTATATCGGAACGTTGACAAAAAAAAAAAAACAGCGCACCTGTATTTTGAAAAAAGTTAACGAACGAAAGTTTATTGAACTTATGTGGCAAATCTATAAAAACCAAAGTTTTGAGTAAAAACGAAAAGAAAATTAAAGCTTATTTTGAACTTTAGTGACCAGTTTATAAAAAAAAACTTTTGTAAGAAAAAAAAATATGTGGCAAATCTATAAAAACCAAAGTTTTGAGTAAAAAAGAAAAGAAAATTAAAGCTTATTTTGAACTTTAGTGGCCAGTTTATAAAAAAAAACTTTTGTAAGAAAAAAAATAAAAATAAAAAATAAAAAAATTCACTATTCATCCCCATGGGAAATATATATATAGAGAATATGACTCTTTGAAGTATATACTTGTGTCTTTTTATTCAATTAAGCCTCAAAATCACAAGTTTAGCAATGATTATCATGAATTTCAAACTTTTCGATGCAAAACCAATATAAATTACCTGCAAATTTGATGCGAGAGAGAGATACAAAGAGTGCGAGAAATACATAGAGAGAGAGAGATACGAGAAATACATACAAAAAGCGATAGAGAAGAACACAGGTGGACAACGGTGGCTTCGTGCTTTTTTGTTGGTGGCCGTTGGTGGTGGTGTGGTGGGGATGGTGGTGGATGCCGAACTCAGTGGAAGAGCTTTTGTAGGGTTCTATCAATGGAGAATGAACTCAGTGGAAGAGTCGGAACTTTTAGGCATGGGCGAATTTATGTATGGCTCAGCGGGTGGCGAGGCACCCGCTGAGATTCATCAGCGAGTGAGAAATTTTCGATCTCTCTTAGTAGGCCCCTTTCTAAATATGCTAAGAGGCATCCGTCATCCGATTTTCAACAAACCAAGAGAGAAAGAAACCAAAAAGGTTGATGATAATTTTAAGTAAAGATGATAATTTTTTTATAAAAAAGCCATGAAAACTTAAAATTTTAATGGAGAAAAAAAATGAGAGATAGAGAGAGAGAAGAAGATGAAGATGAAGAAGAAAGTGGAATGGGAGAGTGAGAATGTGATAAACCCAAAATGTTCATTCATAGTTAAAAGAATAAATACAAATTTCATATTAACCCTTCTAATACAACTAAATTTACATATTAAACGTTTACTTTCATTTGATTTTTAAATAATTTTATATTAAACATCTAAAAATAGATATTAATCATAACAAATTAAATTTTGTAGATAAATAATATGTTTTATTATTGATTATTCAACTGATTTATAATATTTTTTACTTTTGGTTTATAAGTATATGTTTTTCTTATTTATGATTTACAAGTGTTTTTTTCCCTTATTTGTGTTATATTCTTGTCTTTAATCAATTATCTGCACACGTTTAAGTAATAAGTATGAATGGTTTTACAATATTTTTAAGTAAATAGGTATAAATATTTTTATTATATCATTATGTAAATAACTATTTATTTTTACCCCACCCATTTTGAACCGATTTGTTTTGAGCAAACCCGCTTTAACCAGACCTACTTTGTGCACCCGCTCACAAAAACTTCTGGATCGCCACTGCTTTTAGGTCTAAAATTTTCCCACAAGCGCCTAAAATTTCCAATTCCCATCTGGTCTTTCGGCGACGACGGGTCGTCTCTGCTGGTTAACTAATGGCGACGACATTGGTTGTCGCTAAAAACCAAGTTTCTTGTATATATGACCATTATAACTTGTTATGACAACCTAATCTAACTAATTAAGACCTAATATTAAAGGTGTTCAATATTTGGTTTCAAACCAATTAAACGATAACCGAATCAAAACAGAAGTTGTTTAAAACCAAACCAAATTACATATTTGGTTTTCGGTTTGGTTCACACCGAAAACCGAATATGTAATTTGGTTTATGTTTCAAGATTTTTTAATTCGGTTTAAAACAAAAAAAAGTGAATTAGGCTATATCATTATTTTAATCTATATTTTATAGCTAATGGTTTCGCAAAATGAATAGTATGATTTTAATCAAAACGATATAGTTTTGTATGATTTCACATACAAGTTAGATGCTTAATAGTTAACGGCATCATATTCAATTTCCTCTTATAGCCTGATGCAGGGAATAAGAAGAAAATATTTACTTATTTAATATTTGCTATCTTTTAAATGTTTATGTTTATTTTGTTTCCATTTTATCTTTTAATTCCTTTAGTATAAGTAGGATTATGATTGTTTAGTTAGACCGTTTATGATTATTTGTTATTGTAAAAACATCTTTTGGGTTTCCTGAAACTTTTGTTTAATCTTTGAGTTTCTAGTCATTTGATTGCTTCCGAAGTTGTATCTGTTGGTATCAGAGCTCTAGGTTTATCAAATGGCTCTACGTGAAGGTGGGTGTTTTCTTGTTCGAAGAGTCGCCAACCGAGGCATCGACAAGAACATTGGTGGTTCACGTGCTCAAGAAGATCGATTCAACCGTGACCGTAGATTCGCCGGACGAGGCAACAATATCGGGAACCGTGACCCATGGGATTTTGAGATCAAACGACTAAAGCGAAGAGTCCGAGATCTCGAGTTGCAACTAGAGATTAAACGGCTCCGACAAAGGATCCGCCAACTCGAGTTGCAACAGGATACGTGACGGACGGAAACCGAGTCGGGCACCGTCGTCGGAGACGAAGGTAGCGACGGAGAGCAGCAGTCGTTTAGCCGTCATCCATACCGGTTCTTTGAACCAATCTATCCAGAGGGTTTATCGGAAGACGAACCCAGATTCGATGAAGACGCGATGCACTACGATGAAGATGAGTACTTGTGGGTGCAGCGAGCTATTAATGGAGTTCGCACTCAAGAAGACGACGTCAACGATTATGAAATTTCATCAGTTTCTTCGAGTATGTTTGTTGAAGATTTAAAGATGGCCACTCCGGTTAATGGTGGTGGTTAATGGTGGTGAGTCACAAAACTTGGTGGCTCCTGGTGGTGAAGAGTCGATCTTGAAAACTCAACTAATTACGTTGGCAAAAATGGTACATTCAAAAATTGAATTGAACAAGATTAGATCTCCTAAAAATTTTAAATTTCAAAAGGAAGAAAATATCGTGGTTGTCGAAAAGATGGATAAATTGGGATATTCTTTGAATTTGAAAAGTCAACATACGAATGAGATGGGTGTTGAAGTAACAATTAATAATAACATTGTTGCTCAAAACTTGGAGAACTTTACTAACTTTAAGGAATGCATGCTTGACTCACGAGGGTTACATGAGCCGAAGGTTAAGTTAACTTGTGGGCTTCTTATGGCAAGTTTAAATATGGATAACAATCCTTTCGATCCAGGTGGCCTTGGTTCGAACTTCGAAGACAAAACTCGAGGACCAGTTTTTTTCGAAAGACGGGGAGTATGATGCAGATGCAGATGCAGGGAATAAGAAGAAAAGATTTACTTATTTAATATTTGCTATCTTTTAAATGTGTATGTTTATTTTGTTTCCATGTTTATCTTTTAATTCCTTTAGTATAAGTAGGGTTATGATTGTTTAGTTAGACAGTTTATGATTATTTGTTATTGTAAGAACACCTTTTAAATTTCTTGAAGCTTCTGTTTAATGTTTGAGTTTCTAGTCATTTGATTGTTTCCGAAATTGTATCAGTTAAAATGAAAAGATAATAAAAACCAATTTATTAAATTTGTTTAATTACAATTAACCATATCCAAAAATCTATTTGACTCGAACAACTTAGACAGGGCAGGTCGGGTCGGGTCAAAACTGCTCCAAATCGTTTTTCCCCCAAATCCCCAAACCATTTTATGCTCTTTTCAATTTTTATCAACCCATCTGCAATCAGTTATTATGGAAGTGGCGACAATGGCTTCCCATTTCTTCCCTAGCGGACGCTTAGTGTCAAAAACCAATCGAACTGTAATCGCTGCTTCGTTATCATCATCTCCGTCTTCTTATTCCTCAATTAAAGCTTCCTTATCCACCACTTTTGTCTCTCCGTACGTCGGCAGCGGTGTTTCCAGCGAATTCTCCGGCAATAAGATCAGACCGGCATCTCTAAATCCTTCTTCAAGCTCTCATGGAAAACGTGTCGGTGTTACTATGGTATTTTCGCCTTTATTCGCCTCGATTTTGATTGCAATTCGTCGTGTTTGTTGTATTTGATATTTGATGTCAATAGATTGCTGGTTTAATTACAGCAATAGGAGCTATATTATGACAAATTTTATTTGTACTTTTATGCTATTAGGTTTGAGAATCCTATATATATTTGTTTTCTGGCTATTTAAGGAAAACAAAATAAATTGCAGTTTGTTAAGAGCTTAATCAGGATTAGTATGTTTACAAGTAGTTTTTGAATGTATTAGTCTATTAGAGCATAGTACAAAACCTCAATTTTGTATTATTTTTTGTTCATAAAGCCACTTTGGATTTGTATTGAAATGAATGAACTTGCTAATGTTGTCCAAAACCCTATGGATTGTGTTCTGGTAGCCATCAACTATGTGTTTTGTATGCTTGGTTTTAAAAGCGCGAGACGCGACTAGGCGATAGGTCCTGAGCCGAGGCGCAAAGCACACCGCTTTTAGTACGCAAGGCGCAATTTATTTGTATAATTTTTTTTTATATTTCTCATAGATTTACCCGAAATTTAGCCGTGAGTAAACTCTCTATCTATGTTGTCAAGGTGAATAGGCCTTTCCCGGAGCCTGGGCGCAAGGCGCTTAAAAAACAAGGGTTTTTTCAAGCGAGACGCATAGTATAAATATACCATTTTAGGGGTTTTAGACTTGTTTTGGGCTATTCGGGCTGTTTTAAGTTGATTCTAGGCTTGTTTAGTGCTAGTGTAATTGTTTCATACCTGTTCAGAAGATTTTTAGCCGGAATTTGGCCTGAACTTGGTCTGAAAATGCGCTTGAATTGGGGCTTTTGAAGCGAGGCGACAAAGCTGCGCTGGGCTGCGCCTTGTGCGCTTTTGATAACATAGCTCTATATATGGTTTAATATATAAATATCACATGTATACAACCTAAAAAGCTATATGTACAACATCCTAATGCACAAAACCTTCCCCCGTAAAAGAAGCGCGCCTCAAGACTGGCTCATGACGCTTTTTGGTACGCCTTTTGCATGGGGCAGTTTTTAAAACCCAGGTAGTATGGGGCTTTGTCTTCATTTTATGGGTTTAGAAACATATTACTTGAATAGGAACATTCTGTCGATTTCTTTCTTATTAGATATAGAATATCTTTCTTCGAGTAGTGCTTGATACTTGATACTTGATACTGGTCAATAAATAAGCTTCTCATACTTGATAGTGGTCGATCAATCGCGATTTTTACCAAATGATATACTGTTAATGTTAGCTTGAAGACTGTACATACCTTCTGATGTACTCTTACCGTAGCATTGTTATAACTACATTAAACCATGTGTAGTCGGAGATTCGGAATATAAGTTACATTTGGTGCACTAATTATGACAGGTGATTCCTTTCTCAAGGGGAAGTGCCTGGGAGCAACCACCTCCGGATTTAGCTTCTTATTTGTACAAGAATAGAATTGTGTATTTGGGTATGTCTTTAGTCCCATCTGTCACAGAACTAATACTGGCAGAGTTTCTGTACCTACAGTACGAGGATGACAAAAAGCCAATTTACCTTTACATAAACTCTACAGGGACAACAAAGGTATTGGCTTCTTTTTATTTATCCAAGATGCTTAATAAATTTGTTACTTTCTAAGGAAGTATACTATCCCGTCTACCCCAAAATATATGCAAGATTTAACTAAACTCATATCTTGATTATTAACGGATAAAAAGGCAGTCTTGGATTTCAGCAGTCGATGAACTTACTTTCTTGATTTACAACTCTTTTAGTTGTAGCTAAATGACACTCAAAGACCATGTGCACATATTCGTATTAGAGATGTCTAATCATATAGATCAGTTCCATTCTTTGAATTTAATAATCATGTAGAACAAATATGTTAGCATTCAATTTTTAAGCTGGGATCACACATTCACACTTAATACTATATAATTAGTTTAGTTGACAAGGGCAATTGTAGATAAAGTGGAATTTCTTATATTTCTAGTAGATATTGGTTTATGGAACATTTTATGATGATTACAATTGGCAAATCAATGCACAGACTATAGATTGCAGACAAATTCTGTTAATATGTGTTTTGACGTAATGATATAGCTTCAAGAATGCCTTTTTAATTTGCTTACTGTAATACTGAATAAATCATAAATCTATTTGTTTTTTACTGTTTCCAGGGTGGTGAAAAGTTGGGCTATGAGACAGAGGCTTTTGCAATTTATGACGTTATGAGGTAGCAAGTCTTATTACTTCTCATAAGTATGCTATTAGGCTCATGAATATCGTGATGATAGTTGTTTATTACATCATCAGTTGCTTCTTTATACTAGCATATATTACTTAATTATACATGTATAAATTAGTGAAGACTGATTTTTTATAGTTCTTTACGGCTTCAAATGTTTTACTAGGAAAACGGAATGAATCTCTGTATTTTCCCAAATTTGCAGATATGTAAAGCCACCCATTTTTACACTGTGTGTTGGAAATGCATGGGGAGAGGCTGCCTTGCTTTTGGCTGCTGGTGCGAAGGGAAACCGCTCAGCCCTGCCCTCTTCAACCATCATGATAAAACAGGTAACACATGTTTAAAAAAATTTGATATAACAGGTAATTTTGAACACATTCTTGACTATTAAGTCCAGATGTTCAACATTAATCATAAATGTGATGATGTTCCTTGATTGTTTTGCAGCCAATTGCAAGATTTCAAGGTCAAGCAACAGATGTTGAGATAATGAGAAGAGAAATAAAGAATGTGAAAACCGAACTGGTACATACGAGGACTTAAGTTTTCTTTTCTTCTGCCCATAATAACCGATTTAACTACTTAGTTACTTATAATATTGCTTCTTTTAACAAAAAATTATGATTGAAGGTAAAACTGTATTCAAAGCAAATTGGCAAGACAACGGAGCAGATTGAAGAAGATATAAGGCGTCCAAAATACTTTAGTCCTAGCGAGGCTGTTGAATATGGAATCATTGATAAGGTTGAGTAGCAAGCAGTTTTAAATATCAGGGAGGTGGCAAAATGGGTGGGTCAGACGGGTCGGGTAACGGGTCAGTGTGTACTCGGGTCAAAACTCAAAATGCTTTTTTATTAATATGTGCCTGGTTGACCTACACATACTTTCTTATCCATCTTTTATCTTTTAAATATGGTTAGAAAATGTATATCACTACAATAAGAATCTGATTTCTAATAAAGTGATTTAGAAAGTTATATGCATTAAAAGTACACTTTGGGCCCGATCAATCCAACCGCTACCCGTTTATAAGTAAATGAATCGTGACCTTTATGAATCAATTCTCATATTTGTTGTTTGTAGGTTATATACAATGAGAGGGGGAGTGAAGATAGAGGTGTCCTTTCTGACCTGAGGAGAGCACAGCTGATCTGACAGCTGTCAGTTGCTAGTCATTATTATTCTTTCTTATTGACAGTAGCTTTGGTGTAGCAATTGTGATATTATATATGATGGCAATGGGACTGATTTGAAAATCATAAAAAAACAGACAAACTTTGAGCATCTAAACCTTAAAAAACCAACATAATACATGACCCTAAAGCATCAAGTTTGAGATTTTTTACTTAAACCATGGCTTAAAGGGATAGCAATCATGATTTTGTTAATCTCCTGCTCTTATGTAACATATTCACGTGTGTATTTATAACTGAACCAATCGGTTTTACATTTTTACGCTGTGTCAACATAATTCACACACATATCAAGGAATCTTAGGTCATGACATATAACTATCACGCATATCAAGGATTCTTATATCGCGTCAAATGAATTTCTAGAAATTTTTTAATAAAAAAATTCTCTATACACAGGGCTTATATGGCTATACGACTCGTATATGTAGCTCGTATATAGCTATACGAGTCGTACTAATGAACTAGAATGACTGATGTGTCATGATGCAAATTTGTCATTTACCCCTAATTCTATACTACTCGTATTACCCTATACGAGTCATATAGAAGACGTCCAAATAACGGGTTGGGCGTACCAATAAGGCAACAATAACACCCTTTAAAAATTTATTTAAAAAAATCAACACATTATATAAATCGTTTGGTATAAATTATAAATTTTATTCATGCACACCGCGTGCCAACTACCACCGACCACCGTTTAACACCAAATCACACCCAAATTCAAGGCTGGAACCCAAAATAGCAAATTTTGATTTAGTCTCCACCGCCATATCAAAGCACAAATTATTAGAATAAGAATTGTGACGTCTTCAAACACCTCAAACCCTACGATTTGATCCAACAACGTTATGTTATTACACTCGATTTACGTTTTAATTTTTTCCTTTTTTTAATCGGTCCTTCTGTTGAAAATATCAATCATCACGTTAAAGAATATCAATAATCATGAAATTTATATGGTTTATTATTTGAAAAACTTCTCAGAATAGTAATGAAGTTTCTTATCTGTTTTATTTAAGTCACTTAATTTTTTTTTATCTCAAAAAGTTTGAGTGACTAAAATGAAACAAATAAGAAAACTTAAGTGACTAAAATGATACAAAAAAGTTTGACTGACTAAAATAAAACATATAAGAAACTTGGTTATTATTTTGTAAAGTTACCCCTTATTATTATTGTAACAATAAATAAAAAAATGTACAACAAAAGTTATAAGTGTAATCTTTACTTTTCTAAATTATCATATTGATTGCATAAATGTCCGATTAGTGCGTTATGAAACTAATAACGAGCTTATAAATAGTTATATATTCATAAACACTCAATTTGTAACGTCGGTGATGAATTAGAAAATTCCAATTTTTTTTATTTTTTTTTTGCTTTTTTCTATTTTTAGATTCAACCTTTTTAATTTTCACATTTTCAAATAACCCCCCTTTAACTTTCTAAAAATTCAAAAATACTTTTAAAAAAATTAATTTATTGTTATGTTTAATATTATTTTTTTCGCGTCTCGGTATAATTTTTTTTACTCATTTACAAGTGTCTACCACAACTCCCCCTCAACTTTATAAAATGTTGAATTTAAGGGTTTTTTCACACCATCACGCCACATGTCGCCTATCTTTTAAGCCACAATTTATTTTGGTTTTTTTATTGAACCAACCGAGTCGCCGTAACTTTTTACATTTTTTTATATACTTAATCACGTTTTTTTTTATGTTTAAACACGTTATTGTCACTGTCTCAACCGTTTAAAATTTTGTTATACTCATTTACAAGTGTCTACCACAACTCTGTGACACCCGACATTTCAGGTCGATATCCGTACTTATTATAAACGCGTTTACATTATTTATGTTTCTTGACTTACCTAATTGCATAAATTAGGACATTAAAGTCTAGCAAAAGCCATACGTTGTTTCATTTTATATTTTGGTATTTTTGGGAATTACCGGTTCACATACACATATAACTCGTCTAACACGAACGTTGATAATTAAATTAAATAACCAGAAAAATATATAGACATATATAGTACCGTTAAGAGTCTAAACCGAATTTGTTTACCGTTTAGCACCCTAATTAATACTTAAGCACCTAATCAACTAATCATTTAACACCTAAACATGATTAGTAAAGTAATTAACCCAAACCACCCCCATTTGACTTCTACGGCCGTAACTTATGAATGGGGTCTTTCCCCACATGTTTTTCTTTCTAATTCAATTCTTTAATTCATACACCATACTTCTTTCCTTCTAAACTTTGACAAGGATCATGACTTCCTGTCACATCTAGTCATTTCAAATTCAAACCCACAATCCCATCTCCTTTTCTTTCTCTCTTACGGCAACCACAACAACACCATTTTCATTGTATTTTTCTTGGGTTCACCCATATTCAAGACTCACTTCTTCCATAGTAAGGTGTTCTAAGAATTATTCAAGTGATTTCTCAAGGGGTTTTAACTAAGGACTCAAGACCATCTTCTTTTTCCTTTCAAAAATCATCATCTCTCCTGTGGTCTTCCCTAGCTTGTCTAGAGGTAAAAACTTGATCCTTCACATCTTTATATATTCATATTATTTTCTTTAAACCGTAGCTAAACATACAATTTGTTCGAACGCAAGTAAAATAACAAGAAAAGTGTGTCGAGTTCAAGACTTAAAATACGAATTTATGCACGTAAGTATGTGCGCTATAGGAGTATAATTTTGAGACTAATACTGTCAATTCAAAAATTGCAGTATCGAAACTAGGAAGTTTCGATACCTATCCTACTCAAATCAAAACTAGGTAGTTTCGATACCTACTACTCAATCGAAACTAGGTAGTTTCGATACCTATTACTCAATCGAAACTAGGTAGTTTCGATACACATTTCTGCTCAATCGAAACTAGGTAGTTTCGATATCTGTTCTGCTCAATCGAAACTATAGATAGTTTCGACACCTGTTCATCAGTCCCATTGGGCAGTAGCTTGGAATTATTTTTTCATAATGAAACAAGTGTTGAAAAACTAAGAAGATAATTTAAGTAAAATAACCGGAGTTACTAAGTCGGTGAACAATTTGCATTCGAGATATTCGGTCATAACCCGAAATACCCCTTTTGTAAATAGGGTACGATTAATCAAGTTTGATTGGAACAATTATCGTTGCTAACATACACAAAAACGAGGTGAGTTTCACGGCCCCTTTTTACTGTTTTCTATATTTGGGGGAAGAACATACTTACAACCATTTTATGTGATAACAAGAGAATAAGACTCGACTTTTATGTTTGCATGAGTTGAACAATTTAGGCCGCTAAAGTCCCCTGGAACAACTTAGTAACCATTAACTATAGCCTAGGGTCCTATGAATAGTACTATGGGGAGTGACGTCCCCCGGTCATGGTTAGTCGCGCTAACCACAATCTGGAGGATTTATGGCCGCATAGCATCTGATAACGATTGAGAGGGGCAGAAGAACAATTGTCATGGTTTGGTTACGCCTCATGTATGAACATATTATTTGTATTCCTAGCTAGTTTACAAATAGGTCAAACATTTTTTATTCTGATTATCACATGCAACTGGAACTATTTATGAATAAACGAATTTTACAAAGAACTATTTGAGTAAACCTGTGAACTCACCAACCTAGTGTTGACATTTTTAAGTATGTTTTTCAGGAAATTGAACGTGATCGCAAGGTTAGCAATGTAGATTACATGCATGCACGATGGATACGACTCAAGGAGGATTTCTCTTGTATAACTCATTGTAATTGAGTCATATTTGCGAAATCTTAACTTTTTGTAAACTCAGATTACATTTTGGAATGTAAAACTTTAAACTTGTTTATGTATCCATTCATCATGTATGTGTTTGCGGTAATCATATGCTTTGGAAACCATGAACGTTACGCCTCGCGTTTCCGCCTTGGCGGGGTGTGACAAACTCCCAGGTCAACTTTGTAAAATGTCAAAATTAGGTGTTTTTCCCCACCGCCACGCCACATGTTACATATCTTTTGAGCCATAATTTGTTTTGGGTTTTTTATTATTTGGCCTTTTCACTTTCTTTTTATTGAGCTAACCGAGTCGCTGTAACTTCAAACATTTTTTTTTGTACTTAATCACATTTTTTGTGTTTAGCCACGTTATTGTCACTGTCTCAACCGTTTAGGGTACGCTTCCCGCCGCATATCGCGGGGTGCTAATGTCATTGTACTTAACGACGTTAGTGTCACAACCGCAATACGTGTAATGAGATTCACAAACGCACGGGCTTCGTTATGTACTTAACCATGTTAATTTCACTGTACGACCCCGCCGCAACGCGCGGGTCATGATTTCTAGTTAAGTAACCATGTTTGAAAAGAAATTTAAAATTATATAAATTTAGTTTTTTTATTCAAACAGCTGAAATAATTTTATAAATTGAAAATTCTACAAGCAAGATGCTAGTAGCAAATAACAGTGGAACAAGTTATTGAATATTTGAATAGCATTCATATGTCAATGACAAGAAAGAAAAGAATTGAAGGAATAATTCTGACAACGATTTGGTTTATTTGGTGTGTTCGAAATGATAAAGTGTTCAACGGCAAATCAAAGGCACCTCCAACTGTTTTCGAGGAAATCAAAACTACCCCTTAACCAACCAATCATGTAGTGTCACATCATATTACCCGAATAAACCCTAAAGTATCAGAATGAGTTACGACAGTGTTCTCAAATAAACCCCTTGAACCAACCAACCAACCATGTAGTGGCACCTCACAACCCAAAACTAACCCACCACGGGTTCATAAACCCGATTTTCAACCCACAGAAAGAACCCGCACTACTTGAGACTAAATTCCCATATTACCCGATATTACCCGAAGCCCAACCCATGTCCCGCCCCTTCCACGCCCTTAGTGTTGTATCAATGTGAAATAATATCATTAAAAATAACACCAAATTTGGTGCAATAATTATAAATACTTTTTTTAACAGCTGAATTGTAATCATTATAAATACCGAAAACTAGTATTTGGTTCTCGCGCGTTGCGGCGGGACGTCAATACCGCTTTGCAAAGTTCGTTACACACATTGCAGCGTTAATATTAACATGAAGTCGTGGCGGCTCGGTTCTGGATACCGAAACATGGGTGGAAAACCGTTGTATAACGGACCGATGTTCTTCAATCGGTATCGGTTTCATTCTTCACGGTACCAGCAAGTTAACGTCAGTCGATATAACCTACGATAATAAAATACGGGGGGCGGACCTTAAACGGTTGTGATGGTGATATTAACAAGGCTAAGCACAAAAAGAAACGTCGTTAATTACATAAAATGAATGTATGAAGTTACGACGAGTCGGTTGTAGATATCGAATCACAATTAAAAGGCAATTATATAACGGTAACGATGTTTTTCAGTCAGTGTCGGTCTCATTCTTCATGGTACCAGCACGTTAGTGTCAATCGAAATAACCCACAATACCTAAAAAAATACCCTACTTTGAGAACAACTCTGTTTTTACCAAAATTTATACCATGATGTCAAGAAAAAAAGTAAACACAACCGCAAATTGTTATTATCTTTTTTAACTAACGAGCGAAAGTTATTGAGAAAAAATCAGATTAGGTATATTGCAGGGGGTAAACTCTAAACTTTAAAACTTAAGAGGGTCAAAGCTATATTTTATAATGTTAAGGGGTTAGTTTTGACAGTTTAACAAAATTAAGGGTAAGTTTTGATTGGTGACATTAAGATAGTCAAAGTAACATTTTAGAAAGTTAAAAGGTTAGTTTTGACACTCTAATAAAGTTAGGGATAGTTTTTGGCTGATGACAAATGCCACCGACATTGCTAAATGTGTTAAAAGAGTAAATAAATATGGTTCTAGCTAGGATCTTGTGGAAGAACCAATTAACTAACCTCATACCAACAAGTAACATGGTTACTCATTTTTACATGTCACCATAAAAATATTATTTTGACTTAAATTCGTTTCGAAAACCATTATATATTTATATCCACAAATACTGAAAATGTGTTTGAATCTGCTTGATTGATAGTATCCTTATATGTTAAATATAAATTATATAAGTTTTCTTTTTAAATATTGATGGCCCACCCCTTCATACTACTCCATTGGTCTTAGTCATTGTGTAATTGAATGGGATTACTTTGAAATCCACATCAATTCAAGTGTGGAAATTAGGTTGTCTTGGATCATCAAATCTTCTAATCACTTTATGATATTTGGCTTTTTCTACACCTAAATATACTAGATGTGTTTGTTTTCATTTTCTATATTTTGTCAAATATCTAAATGGATAACATTAAATGGATTTTACAAGTAGTGATATAGGTATAGTTGTTTCACATTTATGTAAATTCAAATAAATAAGCTATTTCTGATTATAGAATGTTAGCTTTAAACCCGTGTATTACACGGTGTAAACTTTAGTATTACATTGATTAATATAGGAACATGTATTCTTATACAATTTTTGAAGATGTATGATAATTTTTTCATATTGTCAAACATTAATATTAACTTAAAAAAGCAATATTTATATTTCTATTTTAGTTTGTTTAGGAAAAATATCTCATTTCACCCTTATTTCCATTTTTTATTATAAACTAGTTTAGATCCCGTGTATACACACGGGTGAAAAATATCAATAAATAATTTTTTTAAATCTTTATATGTATATTTTACACGTGTAAAAATATATTATATACTAAGGATAGAAAATATGCAAAAACTAATATATAATTGAGTTTCAAAAATAAATTAAATACTATTTAATGTAATTTGTTTTTCATTTATTATTTGATTGAAAATAAAAGCTAAATATTTAGATTTTTAAAGTTTCATAAGGGATAATTTAAAATAAATGTGTTTTATTAGTATAATTAGTATTTCTTTAAATATATATTGTTGTGAAAAATAGGAGGTGCATTTAATAAGAGAGAGAAGCGGGAAAAAAATAATGAGAATGAATGTGAAGACAACACGTGTCATGAAAAACCTTTATTTATTATATAGTATAGATTTGTATTAATTTTACGTTCTTAAAATGCATAACAAACGTATTTAGTGAAATCTTGTACTCTTAAAATGTATGTATTTAATAAACATAAAATGTAACATTTAATTATTTAAAATTTGTTAATTGTATATTCCTAAAACCGTATATATTTTATATACTTGATATGTAAAAACAATTATAAGTTTTGTTTTGTATAAAAAGTATATACACTTAATTGATATATAAAGATAACTTTTTTATTTCTCATTTTATCCAATAAATTGCTGATATTTTTTTATTAAAAAAATTTTGAATTTTTAAATGTAAACATGATTGATTACATACATACACCAGATTAGTTGTACCAACATATGCCGAAAATGCTAATGTGACACCTATACAACTTTTATTCAGAAAAAAATGTTTGTGGGGCTCAGATTTAATTGTTTGGTATTTATGTAGATGTGGAAAGTGTTTTTTCTTTCCTAGCTTAATACTTGAAATAGTTTCCAATAATAAAAGAATTGTGATATTGATTAAATTTAAGTTAGCTCCTAATAAAATCAACTTATGGGAATGATAAACGATAAGAAACGGTTACTTGAATCAGTGGTGATGATTGTGTGGTGGGTCATAATATGATGTTTCATAAATGACATGATGTTTGAGACGGTGGATAAACCTAAAGATTTCATCTTTGATTCTATTGTGAGTTTAGCTTATTTGTGGTTCGTTAATAGGAATTGAAAAGTTGAAATTAGTTGGGTTAGTTGGTTAAAAAAACTATTCACGGTCTTGTAATTTATTTCTCTTTGTCTGTCTAGCTTCTTGCTAGTCGATGTTTTTAATAATATTATACTGCTAAAAAAATAAAATATATATATATATATATAATCAACGTATCATTTTGTTTGCTAAAACTAATCTTAATATTATTTAATAAGTTGTTACCTTTTTCTTAAAAAAAAAGACAATACGAAGAAAAATTAAACTCATTTCAATTCGTGTTGATTATTTATTTTATAGAATCACAAAAATACTGAACAAATATAATGCAATTTACATGACTAAAAGAATTTGTTTAATCGGTTAAAAGTTGATAATTCAAATAATAATTAAAAAAAAATCAAGTTTCAACAGTCACTTTAGAATTTAGATAATCTTTTTTTTTTGTTATTCTAAAGGATAGATATGAACACCTTCATAAGTACAGGGGGGCTTATTGAAAATAATTAGTTTGTATTGCCGTATGAAGGCGGGAAAGTACCTGTACCTACGACCGAACGAAATTGGCGGGAAAACTGATCTTCAAAAAACACAGCAAGACACAAACCGGCTAATCGGAAACGGAGAACGCCGATGACCCATTTACTTCACCGATCACACGTAGTCGGAATCATAATAATCTCTCTGCGTGACAGCTTATCAAAACGTTGAAAATAACGCGCATAAGGTGTTTGTGAAAATGTCTAAGGGGTTTTTGAATAATCTTGAGATTTCAGAATTGAATCCTAGGGGTTTTCTGGAAGAACATGATGCGATGATTTGGGGTTTATGAGATCATGATCGGAAATGGGGGTAGGATAAGAGAAGGTTCTGGAAGAAGGTTAATTGATTGTCCAATTGAGAATGCACACAAGGTGTTTGTGAAAATGTCACAAACAGGATAAGAGGATAAAAGTCAAAACCATACATGTGCTTTCAGCATTCACTAAAAAGGGTTCTTAGTTCTCACGGATGTCTCAGATTATGCTTTAAGGTGTTGATGGAGGAGGTAGAAAGTGGTGGCGGCGGCTACCAGAAGGTCTTCAAGAATCAAGATCAAAGCTTGCATCTCAAAAACTGATAAAAGGAGGTGATTGTGGTTGCTATGTTGCTATCTTTTCAAGAACTTACGAATACGATAGGAATGGGCTAAACGTAAACCACTATTAAGTAAAACTAGAGAGAAAATGGTTGATTTAATAGGTGAATGGTGTACATTTTAGTAAAAATTAATAACAGGGGTGGGGTACGTTTATAACAACCTGTTTTTTGCTCATTCAAAAAACACACCTTTTGTTATTGTTATGGCCTATGGGAATTTGATTTGTACCACAATAAGGCCATCTGTAGTGGGCCGTAAAAGGGCAATGCCCTCATCCAACGTGGCACCACTTTTGGTGGCGTGAAGGGGCAAGCACACTGCGCCGGTGAGGCGTTTTTGGGCATGGAAAGACGTGGTTCAAACCATGGGCAGTAGGGCAAATTGGGCCATATGGGTGTTGGCGTGAAAGAGGTTGCCGACGTGGAGGAGGATCACGCCCAGGGGCTTGAGTCCACTACTAATGGTCTAAGAGGTGATAGTATGAAGTGAATAGAATCCAATTATTCCACTCTTCGAAAAAGGAACCCAAGTAGTTTTGGTCTATTTGACCATATCTTGAGGGTATATGTTTTTCCTTAGTAATCATGAATTAGTGGAATCCTTTTTTCAGGGTATCTATGATATTCGGTTTATAGCTCTAGCCCTTCAAAGTGGGAATGTTGATAGGCCTTGATCACAAAGTGTAATGCAAAAGATAACAGTTAAATACCATATACCACTATGCAATGATTTGACATCATGATGGTGAAATATTATTAAACATGTGACTTTCTTGAATATATATATATATATAATAGAGAGAATAGAAAATAGATATAATTCATGCTTTTGGGCTTTTCCACCCTTTTATCACCCATGTATGGTTCTAGGTAGAGGTGCATAAAACGGTTTTTTTAAACCGAACCGGTTTGGTCAACGTTTGGTCAAAACCGGTTTGGTCCTAAACCGATTCGGGTTAACCCGGTTTACAAGCAAAGAAAACCTAAACCTATTAAACCGGTTAGGGTCGGGTTATGACCGGTTTACCCTTTAAACCGGTTTAAACCGGGTTTTTTTTATTTCAAAAAAATCAATAAATTCGGAATGAATGAATATAAGGAAACAATTTTAATTAAGGAATCTTGGTCAATGACTATAATGGAGGAGCTATATCAAAGGAGAGAATTACGAAATGAATATAAGGAAACAATTTTAATTCCAATCTATATCAAATGAGATAATTACGGAAATAATATAAGGAAACAATTTTAATTCCAATAATATTTTCTCTCTTCCTTCACTTGTATCTTTCAATCTTTAGATTGATTCATATGCATAGAGGTATGTTTAGATTTATTTGCAGGAAAGAACAATTACATAAAAGGAATAGAGAAAATAAGTTATAATTTTTTAAAGTAAAGTTTCAGCTACAAACCGGTTTGAACCGGTTTGAAAGAACCGGTCCCTAACCCGATCAGATTCAGAAACATGCAAACCGGTTTGTAACCTCCGGTTTATTCCGGGTTTAAACCGATTTAGGGTGAACCGGTTTTCGGGTTTTGACCGGTTTGAAAAATCAAACCGGTTTTTTTGAACACCTCTAGTTCTAGGTAAAGATCCTATCAATATCATTCAAGAAAGAGAACACTAGCTTTCAAACCTAATTCACAAGCTTCCCATATAGTCAAAACATTCAAGTATTTATATGGCATCTTCCTCCCTTACTATAGTGTTTAATTTGGATGATACTTCACTAGTTTTTTTAGATAATAATACAAAAGTTAAAACATCCTTGTTAAAGAAAGAAATAAATATAAAAAATAAAAAGCCCCTTTATAATAAAGATAAAAAATAATTAGGTTTAGGAAAAGTAGGTTGAAAAATGAACAGCATACAAAAAGCAAACATCAAAAGAGACATTTGCACCTAAAAGCATCAAACATAACTATTAAATAAAGATTAAATACCAGTAACTTGTACACCAAGAAACCTGTTATTTTTGTGCATTTTCTATTAGCAAAGCTAGCTCCAAGTTGCATAAAAAAAACTTTGGTCAACACATACAAAAAGAACCCAAAATAGCAACCATCAAACCTTAGTATGCAAACTAAATGTTTGGGATGCAAAACACAGTGAACCCAAACCATAAAGATCCTGTGCAAATGTAACCAACAAAGCCACGGTAGCAAGTTATTCGGTACACAGGCTACAAAGTTTACAACGAACGGTCTGGCATTGGTTATCATAGTAAACAGTCACCTACATAAACCCTAGAAACATAGAGAGATTTTGACTAGTTTGTGTCACGGGCCCGCAAAATTTTGATAGATTGAGCTACTACTAGTGCTTGCTTGGGCAGCTGCTGCAAAACTTGAATTTGGTAGCAGTAGTTCTGCTTGAGGGAATGAAGTGTGCGATGGCACGTCTAGCAGGAGATCTTGATCACAGTTTTCATCCTCGTCTTTTAATGAATCAAGCATTAGGAGGCTGTGATCAGGTGGTAAGGCGAACAGGCTTCTTGGGCTGAATCCTGGGCCATCATTGTCGATAACCTCTTTGTGTTCATAGCTCGCCTTCACTGATGGTCTCTTCGGGCTCTTCATTGCAGTCTTTGGTCCTGAAAAAATACCCTTGTTTCATAAAGTATTCATATTGCAGAAAATAAAAACAACAATTTACATTCAACATGCGCTATGTGCATGACATGAAAGACATCAATAATAGTGGTAAAGAAAGGAAATCAACCAACTTTATTAACTTTTTTTGTGACGAAGCGACCAAAAATAATTTCAAGTACTATGCTAACCTGAATACGGTTGAAATTGGGCATCTCGGGATCTCTTTAAGTTTACCGAATGTCCAGGTGTCATAGCATTACTTGCTCCACCAACTACAGACCCCCCTCCATTATCATATTTACATTTTGTATCCTTAACGAAAAACAAACAAAAATTAGTGTAAATAAGTCAATTCTTTCAAAAGATTCGATTTTGACAGCACGGGTGTCTTCATTTTTGTTTAGAATTTAAACCTGGAACTGATTATATTTCTCCACCCAATCGGATTTTTTAGCACTACAAAGAGCAAGCTTCTTCAATGTTTTACAGCCTTCGTTTTTCACCATTGGTGATGAGAGATCAAAAATCCCTTCAGAAAGAAGTTTCTGGAAGGAAGATAGGTTGTCCTTGAACTCAGGGCTATCAAACATGCTTTTGAGGCTGTAAAATTTGAAAATAAACGCTTATTAATCGTTTATATGAAATTAGATGACTTTAATTTGTCTCTATTGAGTAGCTATAATATGCATGTGAGTGATGTAAGATGAGTATTATAACATAAGATGAAAACCTATCAGGAACGTGAACAGTGTCGACATGAGTTAAATATTTGAGCAATTGTTGTTGTTCATCATTTGTCATATGACTTTTAAATTCCTCAAAGTTGATAACATCCTGCAAAATATCAAGTTAAGGTTCTCATGAGTAAGCATATTAGGTGTTTGGATTTGCATTTTGCAACTAATCATTCGATAATAAGTTTTTGAGGATATATCTGCTTTTGATTTATCTGATTATTTGAGGGTCAAATAATCAGTTTCATATCACCATCAACAAAAATGATACCTAAATGTAAATCTAAAATTACTTATTTACCCCTTTCTTTAACCTAATTTGAGTGACTTTTATTTCCATTTTACTAACCATCTACCTTTTTTTCACAAAAATGTAACTTTTGGTCATTCTATCTTTTGATTCCTTAAAAAAATCAGAAATTTCCAAACATTCAAAGTTCAAACATGTGATTTTTAAGTATTACAAATTCAAATAGCAGAAGCACATGATCTAAACATCTATTAACTAGTGGTCATTCTATCTATCTATTAATTTCTAAAATAGTCAGAAATTGCCAAACATGCAAACATGATTATTACAGCTTCAAACAACAAAGGTACATCCAAACGCTATTTTCCACCGCCCATTCTATTACAGCTAATTATTTAATCATGATATTATTCAGTTTCACATAATCACTTTCAAAACACTCAATCCAAACACCCCCTTAGCAGGTTCTTTATTTACACCAAGGAAAACCGTACACAAAAAATGTTAATCCAACCCATAAAGTTGCATCAATTTAATTTAATCATACTTACTTTTAGATCTATGTTGCACAGTGGAGAATTATGGTTCATGATTATCTGTAATTTTTCGTCATCATCCCTATTAGCAGCAACAAAAGTAAAAAAATCTCAGTTATCCACAAAACAGGTGCTCAAATTGTCTAAAAGAACAAAAATAATTCTATGCATACATAATATATACCTTTTCATTTGGTCTTGATTCATGGGCTTTTTGGCCCGGCTCGAGAAATTTCCACCCTTATTAGCATTATATACATGAAGGGTAGTAAAGCGTGAATAAGCCTCGTTTTTCGTATCAACAGAAAGAGAGCTTGCTTCAGATTCCTCTTCACGGGCAGTTGAGTTTGGATGGCGAATAAGAACACTCCCATGCCCTATCTCAACTGAAACCATCGGTGTGTCACTTTCAAAAATCAAATCTTCTTCTGATGAACCAGAAAAATAAGATTGTTGTTCATGTAAAATGGTGTGCAAATCTTTGGTAAGTTTCTCAACAGGTGATTGCTTTAGTCGGGTGGAACATGTTCTTTTTCTTGAAGGTACCATCGTATCCCACACAACCGATGATTGGGCCGGACCTGAAAAGTCAAAAAGAAAATTTGAGCTTCAAAAGTGATAATAGAAAAAAATTAAAACTTTATGATTTTTTGGTTATTTATTTCTGGTCAAATAATCAAATTTGGAAAAACAGGTAAGGAGTTGTTGTAAGAATGATAATAACTTAGATAGCTATAAAATTGCATAGTGATCCCTTGCTTTAGGGAGTGTTTGGCATTGTGATAATCAGCTGTTTGGCAAATTCTAGTTATTAAAAGATTTACATGTAAAATGACCCTTAAATAATCAGATAATGAGAATCAGTTTTGTTGCACACACACCAAAACTGATTATTTGACCCCTAATCAGATATTCAGAATCAGTTTCACTATACCCAAACACTAGAAATCACCATCTGCAACTTGAAAACACGATACAACAATCACTTTTAGACATAATGCCAAACACCCCCTTAATGAAATATACCTGTCAAATCACTAGCATCCGCACTACCGACTTGCATATAGCCATCAGAGTTAGATATAGCAGAGCCAGAACTCGATCTGTTACTTGTATCTTCATCAAACCCTTTACGAAAACCTGGGTTATGGTGGTCATATGCAAGCCCACCGCCACCAAAACCACCAGCACCAACACCAAAACCGCCGCCAAGCGTAATGCTAGCACTGCCGCCTGCTACATTGTCATAATTCTGTTTCCTTTTTATAATTTTAGCTTCTTTGTTCTTAATAGATATGGTTTTCACTCTAGAAATGCGATGATCCTCAAAATCATCGGGCTCAGCTCGAGCGTGAAGTGGGGTGTAGTTTATAAGTGATCCTTTAGTTCTCCAACGCGACCCGCATGCGTTGCACAACACAGGCTTATCTGGAGGCCCGTTTCGCCATAAGGGAGTGCCTGTAATCACAAACCATTCCCCAAATGTCAAAAAAGGACTAAACATACATTATAGATTTATATCCATGCTAAGAGTTTCCATATATTTTAGATTGTTCTTTCACTATTATACAATTGAATGCCATCAGAAATAAACATAAATGTAACCACATAACAATGATCTCACAAGAACACCAAATGCAACAAACCATATTGCATATTCACCGCGATGGACCGCGGGTTTACTATAAATAGCTAAGGCATAAACAAAATACAAAACTTCATTACACATGAAAAGATAAGTTTTTGAAAGTTGAAAAACATATTCCATTTTAGTTATTTGTTTGATGGATCAGAACACTAAAAGCAATCAAGAACAAATGAATGATTGCTTGATTATCAACAATGAAGTGAGTTTTGGGCCAATTGACTTGAAAATTTGAAGCAAAACTAAGCAACAAACCCATTGATTAGACCATAAGGCATTAAAAGAGAGGCTACTCTGTATTTCATGAAGTTTAATAAGTCAAATATCCCTCTGAAGGCATTTAAAGTGTATTTGACAAGTCAAACATCCAATTCTGAATAATCAAGCTCAAATTTCAACCATTTCTTATGTTCTACATTGAGAACACAATTTAAAACCACCAAAGACTCCAATAACTAGTTTTATTTCAAGAAATCAGATTAAAAAATCCCAGAAACAAACAATAACCATGTAACTTTTCAATAATTGTTCCCAATTTTTTTCTAATTTTCTACAAATTAGCCCAAACCACCATATGGGTATTGTCAAGCCTGATCTCAAAACCAAATCTGAACATATGAACCAAAACACTTCTAAACAAAACAGAAAAAAGATCCCATTTTTTAGTAAATCAAAGCCTATCAAAACAAGAAATTAACATCCCCAAATTCTAAACTCACTTGTAACACCACAGTGACAGCAAGGTCCTTGCTTTCCCATCTCTGAAAAACTTGTTTTTTTCCCCAAATTATACAAAAATCAAATAAAATCCAGATTAAAAGGAAAAAAAGAAAATGAACAACTCTCTGTAAAGAAAAAAAAAATCATATTTTTTTTATCAGAAAATTGAAACCCTGAAAAATTATTAACAAGATTCAAGTGGGTATGGAGAGCTCTAAAAGAAAGATTTGAAGAAATTCCCAAAAGAGTGAAAAAGGGGGTAAATTTGTTTGAAACCCCACAGAAAGTTGAGCAAATTATTGGGAAAAAGAGAGTAAATTGAAGAGGGGATTAGATGGGTTCTTGGTGTTTGATAAGAACATCTGCATAATAATCCAATGGGAGAAGAAAAAGAAAAGAGTCATGGGGAGGAATCTAATAAATGGTTGGGAAAGGAAGGTGAAAATGGCGAGGGTGAGAGAGAAATAAAGAAAGAAAGAGAAGTTGTGATTTGTGCGTGTATATGTGTGTGTGACCTTCGCCTCTTCTCCTTGTGGCATTGTATATGAAGTAAATGTTTCATCTTTCCTTTTCTTTTGCTTTAAATAATTATTAACCACCTTGATATTTTACACGCGTTTTGTTCAAAACCAATTTTAAGTATAGAACTCTAGACAAAGGCATATTAGTCCAACGGTATCTAGGTGATGAGATAAGGCTTAATGACTACTGGTAGCATGATGATACTCCAGTGATCCATCAGGAATCCAAATTTGTCGTTCAAAAAAAGAAAAGTATGGAATTGTAAATACAATATTGTATAAACACATTTGTATGTTATACTTGCTTGTTAGATAAAATGAGAGATTATAAAACGATTATATAATGAGAGAGATAATAAAACGATTATATGGTTACATTTGATAAAAAAAAATGAAGGTAAAAGTTCGTGATTTTTGTGGGTTCTTTAGTGAATTAAAGTTTCAAGATTTAGATGAATGTGATTGGGAAATAATGTTGACTTTTATTTTGGTCTTTCTAAAACCTAAGTCACATCCAAAATGATAAAAGAAATGGATTCTTAGTGTGTATTAAATAATGCTAAAATAAATTAGCTTGAAATATATTAATTAAATATGCTTTCTTATGTTAAAATAATATTGGTGTCTATGTATTGTGGAAGGGTGTGAGATATTCTTTTTCTTTTCTTTGTCACACCTATCAAAAAGAGATATAATTACAATCCTTTGTGAAGAAAACTCAACATTATATTAAATTTAAAATTTTACAAATTTTATAATTGAATAGTAAATTTTGTTAGTTTTAGTAAATCAATACATGGATATATATGTATTATACACTAAAAAGTTATAAAGTGGGGTTATTTGAGTGGGTTAAAGGTATGAGAATTTAATTAATGGTTTAATATTCTTAAATTTACTCTTTGAATTAAGACGTTTATATGAAAAATGACAAATCGCTACATTGAAATGAATATTTACACGTGTTCGCGCGCATTTCAAAATTCATTTAAAATTCTGGTACAATCGTTACATCGGAGTGAGAATTTATACGCGTATGCACATGCACACGTTAAATGCATGCAACGTAACTAAAGGTTATATTTGTTGAAAAGTTGCATATATATAATTTATAAGAATATTTGTTTATAAATTAAAAATCTAAAATGTCTCTTAATAGAAAGTTAGTAATTACAAGTTTACAACTAATAAATACTATGGAAGAAAGGTAACATATGTTTTAAACTACTTAAAAGGAAAATGTTGTATTTTGCTACTTTAAAGATGATAATCTTATTTATTTCATAAAAGTTGGTAATGTATTAGTTTGAAGCCTACAATTTTTCTTTAAAAACCTCCTCAAGCTAAAATCACATATTTATCTTTCTAATTATCATAAGGTCTAGTAATATTTGTTTTATGTTATGTTCCTAACCTTTTTGCAATTAGTAGTGAATAGTTTAGATGTTATATTAAATATTAGAAGTACTCTTTTAATTAGTAGTGAATGGTTTAGATGTTATATTAAATATTAGAAGTACTCTTTTATAACATGTTCAATAAAATATTCATGTTTGTTGGTAAAATTACACGGTATCTATTTTATGTTTGTGACAATATGTTGTAACATGGGGTTTGATTCTTTTATAGCCCTAAGTTGATTCAACAGAAACAATAATATGTTGCAACATGGATGTGTAATAACTTTGTGTGTGTTTGTGATTGCAGATAATTGAAGCAAAACATGCATAACGGAGGCTAGTTGGAGTAGTACGAAGGTTAAATGGAAGTACAAAGAGTGTTGAGATCCGTAGGAGGAAGATGGATCATTGAAAAGGAAGAAATCGACAAAGAATGTTCCAGTGTAGCTTACGTAGGACCTCAATGTAACACTCTCACCGTAGCTTAGAGGAGAGAGCGTAGGAAAAATGGTGAGGGTGTAGCTTAAGCCTAGTCCGCCGTAGCTTACGCCCGAAGTGAGTCTTTTGCGGAATTTTGAGATTTTTACTAAAAATACAAACCCTAAACCCTAGAGTTCGTATCACAACATCCCTGGAAGCTTTTGGACGAATTTAGGACGATTTCTTGTGTTCTAAAAGCTTCCCACGCCATTTCGTTGATGAAGTGCGAACCTGAATCAAGTTTTGAAGTTAGAATGATGATGAGGCAAGGCTAGTTCGTTGGTGATCACCTCCGGGTGAAGAGTTCATGTAAGTGAAGCGTTTGACTCGTATTTTTACCTAGTCTGGATTGAGTTTTTGATTGACACCTTATGTTATATGAACACATTTGTGTATTTGATTGATTTAAACTGTTTACTTTTGTTCTAAACATTAATATGATCTCATCAGTTTTCGGTTTTCTTGCATCATGAGCTCATTGATTTTGTGTGGTGTTTCGGCAATTTTGATATAGTACTTTGTGAAAGAACGAGTATTAAAAGTTTGTTCTATAATTATCACTTAAATCAAACGACTTTGCAAGTCATGTCTATGTGATTTCTTACTGAATAGAATTAGGTTTTTAGTGGATCTTTTTAACTTGATCCCTAGAGTGGTCGCTCATTTCTTTAAAATGTTTTAAATTCAGTTAAGTTTGTTGCAACTGCAATAGTTTTCAAAATCAACCACCCTCAAAACATCATTTTTACTTTTAATTGTCTAGGTTACTTAGTTTTTTTCATAATTAGTACTCTTCACGAATTCCCTATGAGTTCGAGAACCCTGCTCTATATACTACAGTCTAAGATAGATAAGAACAGAATTTTATTTATATTTTTTATTGACCTTCGACACACGACCATTAACAAACATGTTTTCCAATTTAACCTCATCTATACTATATAATAAATAAAAGTTTCTCAATGTCACGTGTCACCTCCATATTCATCCTTATAAAAAAATTTTCCACCTCTCTCTCATAATAAATATCTTTCCATATTTCAATAATAATATATTTTTAAACAAATTATTAATTATACTAATAAAACAAAATTATTTTAAATTATCTCATATCATAAGAAACTTTGAAATGTAATTACATAGCTTATGTTTTCAATCAAATAATAAATGAAAGTCAAATTACAATGAATATTATTTTATGTACTTTTTAAACTCAATTATATATTAATTTTTACATATTTTTTGGTTTTGTTTATTATTGTTAGTATATGTAATACATTTTTCACCTATAAGATACATATATAAAGATTTAAAAAAAATTTATATTAATATTTTTTTCACTCTGTGTTGTACACAGGTTTTAAGCTAGTCTCTTAATAAACCAACGTATTATAATTTAGACTTTAGACTGATTGACAACCTTAAGTCGTAATACATGAAATTCATTTTTGTCAATCCTCCTAAGAATCTCTATGGCAAGTATTATAACACATATTTTTGTCAAAGGCGCACTAAACGATACCATTTGTAAAGTTTGTTAGTTATCATACGTCTTTTCAACCTAATTTCATGTTTGTATCACCTTTGAGTGTCATCTATCTTTCCACCCTCATATATCTATAGTTTTTCTAACATATCATAACACAAGTATATACTCCTAATTTGACAAATCTGTATATAAAAGTGAATGTCATATGTTTTGAATCGAAGTATGCATTAGACAAGTGTTATATGGTCATATCCTATAAATGGAAAAAAGATTGTATATGTCATCTATTTGTGGTGAGAAGAAACTCCTATAAATGTCACCTACATATCACTATAATTATGATTTTAATGTTAGTTTTATAAACCGAGTTTAAGTTTCATTATGATATATCTCCACAAAATGGATTTATTTCTAGAAACAATATAAAATAATTAAATCATGAGATTAAACTAGGGGTGTAAGGGCAAGGGGTAGGGGGGCAATGGTGATCATGAAGGACGTGAAACACCGCCCCCTTTCATGTGAAGGGGCGTGAAAATTTTACGCAGAAAGAAGAAGGTGGAGGTGTCACTCTCTCACACACACGACTAACGTCTCTCAATTAAACTTTATAAAAATAATTAATTTTCATACACTTATTTTCACACGGGTATACCCCTTACCATGTGAAAATGGTGTGAAAATTACATGTGGTGAGGTTACGCCAACGTGGCGTGCACTTTCATTTTACATAAGGTGTTTTCACATGGGGTATACCCCATTACCTAACGAGCCAAGCCGACTCATGAGCTACTCGAAATCGGCCCGCTAAAAGTACGAAACGAACTGAGCTTAAACGGCTCGGGCCTAAAATAAGTTTGTTTAATTAACGAACCCGAGCTTCACTTATCGAGCTCGACTTGGCTCGCAAGGCTAAACAAGGTTATTATTTATATAATTTTTTTTAATATATTGATATAGTAAGAATTTGTATACATAAAATTATGATAAAGTTAATTAAAATATATATTATGTTATGTATAAAAAATAGTTATAAATATATATATATATATAATTAATAAATAATAAATGAGATGAGCTCGAGCTTGAAGTCGTACTCACGAGCCAAGCTCGAGTTTCAAAAATAGAGCTCGAAACAAGTCGAACACAAGCTCTTTGTAAGTTAAATGAGCTGTGCTCAGACTCGATTGGTTTACAACCCTAAATTAAACTAAACTGAAAATAAACCAATATGATTCGGTTTACATATGCTTAAAGAACATAAACATAACATGACTTTTGCAATTTCATGCTAAACCAATAAACCAAATATCTTATAATATATAAAGTAATTAACTTAAAAGTACATAATTTTGGGATTTAAATTAACATCATTTTGAGGTTTTACTCTAAATTATAAAGAAACAAATAATTGAAAATTTAATAAAAGAAACCTTCACCCTCTATTTTGATTTCTTCCATCCCTTTCTTTGTCAAACCACACCTCATTTGCCATCGGATTAGAAAAAGTACGAAAAGACTAGATTACCCTTGAGTTGAAAAAGTAATTGGGCGGCCAATGGGCATCTTTACGTTTTGTTGGGGTTCACGTATTTATATGGTCAGTCATGGCTCTTTTTCTTTATTAATTATCCCTTCATAATTCACATACATACATTTTTAAATAACTACATTAATCAGTCTGATTCTTAATATTTAACTAGAAGTAGGTCTCGCGCGTTACATCATTCTCGGGACGATAATGCTAGCTTTTACCCACGCGATTTGCGGCGTGTTAAAGCGCATAAGAAATTAACGTCCACGAAATCTAATAAAAATAAATTGCAAACTTTTAGGTAAATTTACCCTGTCCGAGTAGAGCGTATAAAATTTATGGTTATAAATTAAAAGGCAAGAAAAAATAGCATGAAAAATACAAAAAAAAAAAGAAAGAAAGAGAACAATAATAATTAAAGACCTTAAAACAGGAAAGCCTGCAGTTTTCGAATCGGGGTTTCCTGAAAAAAAAATAAATTAGTTTCTAATGTTTATTGACGTTTCTCTTTAAACAGAGTTTCTAATGTTTATTAATTATCGGTACCCTTTTTTCATGATTTTAGTTTCTTTAAATATTTACATGTTTTTTAATCTTATTTAGCACTTGTTGGGGGACATTGTTGAGTCTTAGGTGTTGTACATCACAAAGCTTTTTATAATATTTAAATTTAAATTGAATCTATACCGTTTATTACACCCACGTGTCATTAGTGGGTCCATTGATTGATATCATTGAACTGATTTATCGCTGAATAATTTATTTTTTATCCTTAATAAACAGTATTATATAAATTCTATCTAATTCTTTGTCATGGTCAAGACAATTGTTTATGACACATATTCTATTTTGGATGTATTAAAAATAAACAACTCCTATTTTCATCTCTTTTTCTTGTATGACATCTTCAAATGAGTAATTGTGACCGACTTTATTCTAAAATATATTTCCATTTTAGAGCCACCGGCATTTATGACTCAATAAATAAATTTGAGAAAAAAAATATATAAAATCCAGATTAGTCACCCAAACTAAACCGATCCAAATTGGTTTAGTTTAATCTTTAAGAGGTGGTGTAGTGGTAAAAACATGATTCCTCTGTAGCAAAGATGTCAATTCGAAACTTACTGGATTCTACCGTAATCTTTTGAAGACCACATGCACAACGCAAGCTGAGATTTGCCTAATCATGTCGGTTAGTAGGGTATTGACGAATCCCGTAAGATTTCCGGTAGCAGGTGCTCATGGTTAAAAAACCGGTTTAGTTATCGATTAAAGTCGACTTTAT
Organism: Smallanthus sonchifolius; assembly: GCA_023525975.1. NCBI lineage: Eukaryota > Viridiplantae > Streptophyta > Magnoliopsida > Asterales > Asteraceae > Smallanthus > Smallanthus sonchifolius. Next base: position 4,774,362 of record CM042042.1, read on the forward strand.
TTCTATTTCTTTATTTTAACAAAAATATAGATTATGTTGCAAAATAAATTTTAATTTTGTTTTGTTTCCTTTAGATATCATTAATTTTTATTAATCTATGACATGCATCGTCCTTTTAAAATAATAATATCATGATCATCAACACCTCTTTAAATTTTAATACTAATTGTTATTTTTAAAAGTAAATTTCTGAAACCATACTAATAAAATAGGGTGTACTTATTGTTCTTTATACACATGGCTTATAACTAAACTTGTCTAACTAGATTAATAAAATAAAATAAAAATAATAATCTTCCCTTCAAGGCTTCAAGTTTCTAATTTGGATTCTTTCCTTCTTGAACCCTAAGGAATAAGCCGAAGCTTGAAACATTTTAGATGTATATCACTGTATCGGGTAATCGGGACTAGTATTCTGGTATGAGATTAATTATAATTTTATTCACAAGTTCTTGACTGGTATGTTATTAGGTGATATCCTTCCAATTACCTAAAACCGATCTCATACCGGTTTACAACATCGAAAAAGAATATATTATATAACGTTAAAAATTATAATAAATATTATTGTAAAGTTGTTAAGAACTTCAAATTACTAAAATGAGAAATTGCTAAATTGTATTTAAGTATTTGCGATTTCAAACTGGGTTTTATGGTGAGTTCAAGTCGGGTTTCAGGTAATGGGAATCTCTATGGATAACTTTTAATCATATAAGTTCCTAAAAGGGGATTCTTGATAGTGTTGATATGTAATCAAGTACCCGATAGATATGGATAAAGATGAGATACAATTTTACAATCAGATATAAGACAATTACTAAAACTCATCTTAAATCTGGCTCATTATCAATCCCTAGTCAAACCACAGTCAACCGCTCAAATTGTACCCAAAATTTGTTAAGCATGATCGGTCGTGCTCAAGTCATGGTCCTATCATGTTTTTTTTCTATCAAAGTCGGGTTTTTTTTTCCTGAAAACGCTAGCTATCAAGTTCCGTAATCGTTCAAACCAACTGCAATAACCATATCATGGATGCATTCATACTAAAATGTCATTAAACTAGAAGAAATAAACAAACTTCTTATTTTATCTGATTGTATTAAAAAGTAAGTTAATGAATAGTAACCAGTGTGACAATGTTATATAGTTTAAATAATTACCCCCATTAGTTTTCGATATGTTACCATAGCGGTGAGGCGAGGATTCAAGCCTCTACACCCACCACGGTTTTGGAGTTTTTTTGTTAGTGGTTCTTTTTTTATTATTTTATAAATAATAAAAGATAAATCATTAATCATCGTCACATTTAATTAACTTTTCTTCAATAAACTAAAAAAATATAATTTTATATTTTTAGTAAAGTTGTATATTAATCAAACAACTCAAATTGTTTTATTAAGAAAATGGAGAATAGATTTTTTAGTTATTTTCAAACTATAAATTATTTGCTAATTTTAATTTAGTTTGAGTGTAGATCATCATGACTTTTTACTAAAGTGGCAAAACAAGTAAAAAATCTAAAATAATAATTTGAACTCCCATTTCTTTGTTTATTTTTTACTAGGTTAAAATCTTGTGTATTACGCGGGTTAAATAAATAAAATATTATATATTTAGTAATAAAAAAATTTATATTTTTAAAAACCCGTGTAATACACGGGTTGAATAAACCAGTATATTACATCGGTTGAATAAATATAATGTAATTTGTTAGCAAACACATTTGTCAAAATATGTTTTTAAAAAATGTAATTTATCGTGACAGTTACAAGGTCTGTTAAATTAGTTTTTCAAACATTTTTTTTTCAACTGAGTGTTAATTTTATAATTTAATTGATAAATGTTAGTTCATATTAAGTTCATTTGATTGATGATATAATAACTATTTATAACTAAATAATAAGTATTCGTAATTAGATTTATTAATATAAAGATTATTATTTAATAGGAGAGAGAAATAGAAAATCTAATATTTAATAGGAGAGAGAGGCAAGAAAAAAAGATGAAGAGTAACCAGAGAGTGACACGTGTCCTGAAAAGATTTTCATTTATTAGAGTAGTAAGATTATCTTCCTCACGTATGCATATGGCCACGAAGTCCTAAAAACTAAAAATAGAGTAACTGGTTGTCGTTAATCTGCAGCATTACGTGATGGGAAAGTACCGGTAAATACTCAATTTGTAATACTTTAAAATGCAATTATAGGAACTTATACTTTCAAGAGAAAACCAATAGTTAGGCGAAAACCGAGAAAACCACTAAAAACCCAATTTTAATCAATAATAAAATAATATATATATATATATATATATATATATATTTTATAAGAGTATATATTTTTTTATAAGAGTATCAATATAATATTACAAAATTTTACCAAAAAATTATTTAAATATTGGCTTACATATACGTAACCAATAGTGTTACGTATACGTAAACAGAAAACAAAAAAAATTGTGGTTACGTATACGTAACCTATAGTATTACTCATTGTTTTAGTGGTTTTCTCAGTTTTCGTCTAACTTTGTGATTTTCTCTTGATCCATCCCCTATAATGCTATGTCTATTCCCTACGGAGCAGAGACTATATAATCACATACATTCCAAGATTAAGTATCAATATATGATAACTTATTGTAAACATTTATTGATTATTCTTCTTTATACTAAAAGTAGTGATAAAATTGCTAATCTTGTCATTTTAGAAATTGTTTACACAAATTTATTAATAAATTCCATTTTTTGATGTGTGCTTGTGTTTTGAAACGTTCGTGTACTCACTTTGGGTAGATTGATTATTCTCATTTGAAGCTTTATAACAAATTAACAATCGATCACTTGAACACCTATGACACAATCTCTTAAATCATAAATAGAGTATATGGGTTCAAGCCGTGGAAACAGTCTCCTGCACAAAATTTAAGGTAAGACTGCGTAATCAGATGGCAGAACGATACGATCCCTCCCTGGACCCTGTGTAAATGCAGGAGCTAAGTCAAGCACCGAGTTCACCATTTTCTCCGTTTCAACTCAAATTACCATCTACCGAATCCATTTGCTAACTAGACATAGCTTCCATGTCATAATCTTCATAATTAAAGTTTTTATTTCAACTCTTCTACTATTTCTTGACTAATTTGACATTCAACCAAAATTACTCAACATATCACTTTCTAACTCAAATTTCAAGACTTTATCAATTCATTAGTCATAACCATGCCCAATTAGCATCCCCTTTTCTTCAAATGGTGACAATTTCTTTCAAATACTCAATTATGCAAAATCACTCAAATTTGGTTCTCGAACATAAGAGGCAACCAAAATGATAAATGACATGATAGCACTCTTATTTAAACACCAACTCACCCTTTAATGCAATTAGGCTATTTTTCTCTCCTAAACCAACAAGTTTAAGTGTTTAACTTTCTTTTTGACTAATTATGATTTTGCATATAAATTTTCAAAAAAAAAATTAAAAAAAAATCAAATATACAACCTTATTGCTTATGGAACACATGATTCCATTGATATTCTTTATTAGTGAAATAGGATGCTACACTTACATGATTTTAAACCACCATGTATACATCTATACAAGGCTGGTCCTGAGATTCCTTAAAATGTTTTGGGCTCGGGACATTTAAAAAAAACGGGCCCCATAATATAAACTCATAATGGCGAAATAAAAAACTATAACAAACGAATAACGATTATTTTATTATTTTTTAATAAGTTTGAAAATCTAGTGGGCTTTTTTTAATTTCGAAGTGTCAAATTACCAATTTATAAAGTTAGGGGTTAGTTATGCCATTTTCGCAAAGTAAGGGGTATCAGATTAATAATTACAAAGTTGTGTGTGACTTTTGTAATTTAACTAAAGTTAGGGGGAGCAATGATCTATTTTAAAAAGAAGAAAAATAAAAAGGAGGGCTGCAGGAATCGAACCTGCAAGCTCCTTGAGTGGAAGAGCATTAACAAATAATTTAAAACCAACCCATCTAACTCATGCTTTTGTAATATTCTAAAACATGAAATATGTAACCGGTGGAGACAATCTAGAGGGTCAAACTCAAATAATTTTTTTTAAACTACGGGCCCCTTAGGAGACCGGGCCCCGGATGGTCGCCCTCCCCACCCCTATAGTGTTGATTAAATTTTTATTTAAAGAGTTATGAAAATAAAACGATACAAAAGATTAAAGAACAAATATATTAGTTTTGGAACCGTGTCATATATGAAAACTTAATATGATTAATCAATTGAACTTGAGATAAATTTCTACTTTTATTTTCAAAGTAATATAAAGATTTATTGTTTAGCTTTCTCTAAACAACTGGTTTAAACCAAACCATAGACGATAACAAAAAAATGACAACCTCCGACCCACACATGAAGTACCATTGCTTCGATTATACTCATTTATTTAGTTTCAGTCAAATCATACACACCCCTAACCAAAAAAACATGAGTCAGAATGACATTTTTCTTGTATCAACATTTCTTCTTGCATCATCCCACGTTTCATTTTTTTTAATTCATATTCTTCCAACCTGAATAAATTTAAAATTTTTAAAAAAAAATTAGGAATATTATATAAAAAATACATCTTATATATATGAGAATAAAATGTCTCACTCTTACATTATCATGTATTCATATAAAACAACATTAGAATAAGTCATAAACGTATTTTTTAAAATATATATCATTTCTCAAATGTGAGATATTTTTCATGAATAAATAATACACATTTTGTGTATGCACACATATTAGAATTTAGAAGGATATCGCGTTGTGTAAGAGATAATTGTCCCATCATTTTTTTATAAAGCCGCTTTAAATTAACAATTATATTCTCATGTTTTATATAAAATCGAATCATCAATAAAATAATATTAGATGGTCTATATTAAATAACACTGGGGTTGATAGCCTAGTGGCAGACAAAAAGCCTTTTGAAACACCTACGATTAAAAGTCTTGGGTTCAAGTTTTACAAGAATAAAGAAATTAATTATTCTAATAAAAAGATGATATGTATTAAATAGACATCGTGATGGTTTTGAATATAACGTCTATATTTAGACAAATGAAAGTGAGTAGTTAATTATAGTGTGTGTACACACTAGATACATACCACACATTCAAAATATGTATATCTATTCAAGTTACACTATCACTATATATGTATATGTGTCAAACATCATATTGGGTTTAATGAATTACACCCATACCTTTAATTATAAAAATAAATTGCTCCATATATGAGGTGATTAGCCATATGAGAACCTGTATTTGGATTAGACATATGAGAATCTATATTTGGATATTGTAAGGTTTATATAATAATTATGAAAATCACTCTCAAACATAGTGTTACGTATATGTAACAATTATTATTCTGTTAGCATTACGTATACGTAAATACTATGTGTCATGTATATGTAATGTTATTTACTATGTATATGTAAGACTTATCATTTTCGTATTTATGTTCAAGATACTTAAATATTCTTTTAACAATTAAAAGAAAAAATAATTTATAAGTTATGTGATTGTTTAAGAGTGATTATCACGATTATTATATAAAAAAGTTGGTTATCATTTGAATCTTTCCCTGTTTAGATAAGGGTACAATGGTATAAAGTCAAATGAAGTTTAATTTTTAATAAACATAAGTGAACGGTAAATTTATTATAAGTTTGAGGACTCGAGTATGTTTTATTTCAATTCTTTTATATTTTTTATAATAAACTTTTGCTTTTTATATAACGAAAAATTCTTGAACATCATATTGTTAAATTGAACTTCAAACACTTCTATCATATAGACCGATAATTTCACCTTCTTTCATGTCACAATTAAAATATTTGAAACAAATATATGTTTATGGTATAAGGGACACTACCCTAAAAAAAAATATACCATAAGAAAATACCCAATGAATATATGTTACCTTATTTTTACCTAAATTCAACTTTAAATAAACTAGAAAAAAATTTCATTTTACTCAACGACTTATTTTTGAAATTGTTCACAGGTAGAAATACCCAATGTCCCCTACCCGATGTGTACCCGAAGTACCCGTTGAACCCGATCATCTACTCGATTGACGCCCCTTGTGGCCTTAGAGTATTCATTTAAACTTAAATTAGACATCAATAACGAAGGCGACATGTGATGGGATGCGGATTTTGTGTGTTTATAGTGTTTTAATCCCGCGTTTTTACATATTTTTCTTATCACATATGTTTGGATAGCGAATACTACGAGGTAATATGTTTTGTAGGTAGACGGGATTAAAAGGAAGGTGTTAGAGCAAGTTGAAATGCAGGTTACGGGAATCGGAACGAAGAAACGAAGAAGTGAAAAAGGGCTGGCAGTAACTTACGGCCAGGCCACAGTAACTTACGGTGGCCGTAAGTTACGGTGAATCGAGCGTAACTTACGGTGGAAAGAAAATCAAAAAGTTTGGCCGTAAACCAGAAGCTACTAGCCGTAAGTTAGAATTTGGAATTTGTTGGCCGTAAGTTACGGTGGTCGGGAAAAAAGAAAGACGCGGAACTTCGGGGACACAGCCGATTTTGAGGTTTATTTGGGGGTTTCTTCCCCAAATCGAAAGCCATCTCTTACACAACACTTTGAGGCGATTTTTAGAGGATTGACACACCCACTTGAAGATTGAAGATGATCTCCCTCACCATGAGCGGGTGATTCACTTGTGGCTTCCTCCAGGCGGACGGTTCGTATAGGTTTTTGTATTTGATTCAGTTTATTCATGTTTGGATCTTGTTAGTTTCTGACAATAACTTGAGAGATTGATGTATTAGTTGATTTAAACAGTTTATGATTATGCTTTGAGTTTGCTTGCTTTACGATCTTGTTCGGTTGATGACAAAACCTAGTAGCAGGGTTGGGTGACTAAAGGGGGTAACTTGGTATTCATAAATTGGGTGATTGAATTATACTGGTTTGTGACGAAACTAGTTGTATAGGTTTTCTGACAAAGAATCTGTCTTCAATTACTGTTTCAACTAATTTTCCAACACTATGTCTATGTGGTGTCCAATTGAATAACTGAGTTTTGCATAAACCTAGAATCTGAAGTTTGGAGGAGGTTGCATCTTTATTTGATCTGTGTTTTTATTCTAATTATCAAACTAAGCAATTCCACTAACCACTGATTCCTCGTGGATACGATACTCTTCTTACCCTTACTAGTTAAGTGTTTAAGGATTGTTTTTGACCGACCTAACGACATCGATCAAAATGGCGCCGTTGCCGGGGAATCGGTGCGCTTAGTTTTGTTGCTTTAGTTTAGTGTTCTTTAGTTGATTTTTATTTTATTTTTTGTTTAACAAAAACTCAAAAAGATTTTTCTTATTTTTGCTTTTATTTTTATTTTGTTTATTTTTTCGTTCAGAACTACTTGGGTGTGTTAGTTGTGCAGGTCGGCATGGACAGGAATTATATTGATGATCAATACTACTATGAGCCATGTAGTAATTGTGGCATTACTGGCCACTGGGCTCAAGATTGCCCAAGATACAACTCACATGATGGTGGTCCTGAGTATCAAAGCTATCAGGAAAATTATAATCAAGACTACCACCCGAGCGGACCACCGGAACAAGACAACTATCAATCTGAACTGGATGTCATCCGGTCAGATATGAAGGAGATGACCAAAGTGGTAGAAGCAGTGGTGCAACAACAGGAAAGCCAGGCAAAAGCTCATCAAGCTTTGATAGATCTTGTTTCCCACTTAACTGGGATTATTGCAAGCATCATCAAAGAAGTAGGTAAGCCTTGCAGTGCACATCAATTCTCAAGTTCCCAAACCATAAACAGTGCACACCTAAATGATGTAAGTCTTCAACCCTCATCTGATTTGTCTGATGTTGAACATACTCCACCACTGGTAGTAGAGAGAGTGGTGGAGTATAATGAGTCTGAATCTGATCATAATCAGGATTTTATTTCACAGAATAATTTGAAAACTGAAAATGTGAATGAACCTGTAAAAATCCCGTTTCCAGATGCTCTAATCAAACCATTTTTAAAAGAAAAAGATCCAACACAGGATGAACGATGGGAAAAGTTTGAGAAGCGTAAAATTAACTCGTTATTTTTAAATACGCTTAAACAAGATCCTGATAATGTTGAATGTCTAAAAGGTTTGAGTACCCGAAAGCGACGGCATAAATGTCCCGAGCAAGTAAAATTGAGTGTCAGTGTGAATGCCGTGTTTACGGGTACCCTTCCCCCGAAACTCCAAGATCCAGGGGCACCTATTATTTCAATTCAAATAGGTGAAATTACATTGAATAGAGCATTACTAGATCTTGAAGCATCTGTGAGCATAATTCCAGGGAGCCTGTATGATCAACATGAATTTGGTCCATTACAGAGAGTTAACACCACCGTGGTGTTGGCTGATCAGACTCCCGCACATCCTCTGGGGATTGTAAAGGATGTGATTGTGAAGGTAGGAGAGCTTTATTACCCAGTGGATTTCTTGGTGTTGGATTGTGTCAAGAACACAGAGCCAACTATTATTTTGGGTAGACCGTTCTTGGCCACTGCTCAGGCAAATATTAACTGTGCTGAGGGAACGGTAAGGATGAGGTTTGGGGCTCAGAAAATGAGTCTTAAAATATTTTCAAACTTGCAAAACCCAAAAGCTAACAAAGGTGGATCACCTGAAAAGGTGAATCACATAGTCGAGAATGCTTGTGTTGTGTTTGACAGGTCAGCTGAGATGAAGAATGGTGAGACTCCAGACAATGGGAAGAAAAGGGTCAGAAAGAGAAAGCGGAAAGGGAAGAAACCGCGAGTTCATGATGTAGATCAAGAACTCTTTTCTCTGTTTATGAAGGCTTGGAGAAAATTAGATGTTGAGAGGAATTTAAGTGTGGGGAAGGAGGACTGCAAGCATCCCACCCGACCACCATGAACGAAGTAAGGTACACTGCGTCTGGCTGAGGACGTTAAACTTAGCACTCTTAGGAGGTAGCCTAAGGTATGTTTTACATTCATGTCTAGTTAAATGAACTTTGCGGGTGTGTTCAATAGAAACCCTCACGAGACTCAACTCGTCCACTCGGGCTACCGAGGGGTTTAAAAGGCTTGATGCATATGCTAAATGCATTCGTGATTCCTACGAAAGTGAGTTAGGACTTTGTTTGATTTTTTTTTGTGTTTTTGTGTGCGAGCCGGCCAAGTGTGGGGAAGTTTCATGGGTGTTCAAGTCAGTTTGATGCTCTTAGGTTGGTTCGAGTTTAACTTTGCAGGTTCTCCATTCGGGTGGTGATTTCCGATTCTCGCTTGATTTTTGTAAAAGCTGCCCGTTTGCATCTGTGGAGCTCGATAACGAATGAAATGCTATACGATCGCATATCCAGCTAAGTTATTTAATCTTTGTATATGTCTTTTAGTTTTTGTTTCTCTTCCTACATTGAGGGCAATGTAGTGTTTAAGTGTGGGGAGGGAGACTTTCGTCTAAGTTGTTAGTGAGTCTGTATTTTGAGTCATAAAAAAAGGATATCTATAAAAATTAAAAAATTAAAAAAATGTCATTGAATTAGAATTTTTGCAAATAAATGGAAAATGATAGATAGAATTGGAAACTGCTTGTGAATTGAAATAAAAAAAATAAAGAATAGAAAGCGCGTCTGATTTGTAATGTTTTGGTAGGCCCAGCCGACTTAAGAGCTTAAATATCCTGATATTGTATCTAGGTTTAAATGAATAATTAATTCAGAATATCTTGTGGGTTCTCATCTTAGGGGTGTCGGTAAGGTCGAAACTGTCAACATAAGGTGATAGGTACCTTTATAAACAAAAATTTATAAGTTTTTAAAATTATTTGGCACACCGCTTTATTTTTATGAAAATAAATTTGAAAGTTGGGGGCGCCCGCATTCCATAATCCATCTTGCATGAGCTTAATTAAATCAATTGAAAGCTTGAGTTTCGCCTACGTGTTTCCCTTCGGGATGGTGACTTGAAGGATACACCCATGGGCGGGACTTAGGTGATCAATAAGTTTGGATGACTAAGTTAGGTTTATGTGTTTCCCTTCGGGATGGTGACTTGAAGGATACACCCCTATTCCGAAGCTTATGAATTTCATTGCTTAAGAACTGCAGCCTACGTGTCATATATCGTGTTCCAGCGTGATTGAAACACCACTGGGTTAGGTTCGTTCATAAAATAATAATAAAAGCTAAAAACATGCACCCATCGATCCATAATTCCATAATTTTCAAAAACAAATAAATTGGTGTTTATAATGGTGGGAAATCTATATGGTTTAACCCGGGCCTAAGCATCACCTTGAGATTGAATTAGGCTAAGTCGTAGCTTTCTGAGTATGAGACCCATAGATAGACCGTTGGCTTGGTAATAGATAGAATAATAGATCACATAATCGGGTGCTCGAGGTTCGGTGGTTGGGTTTAGTCGGATAGAAATATCAATTGTTACAGTTAGCGCGTGATTATATTTGAAATGAATGAGAGTGTGAAAAGCAGGTTCCCAATTATGATTCCATTGCAAATATTTTTCGGGACGAAAAAAAGATAAGTGTGGGGATGTGATGGGATGCGGATTTTGTGTGTTTATAGTGTTTTAATCCCGCGTTTTTACATATTTTTCTTATCACATATGTTTGGATAGCGAATACTACGAGGTAATATGTTTTGTAGGTAGACGGGATTAAAAGGAAGGTGTTAGAGCAAGTTGAAATGCAGGTTACGGGAATCGGAACGAAGAAACGAAGAAGTGAAAAAGGGCTGGCAGTAACTTACGGCCAGGCCACAGTAACTTACGGTGGCCGTAAGTTACGGTGAATCGAGCATAACTTACGGTGGAAAGAAAATCAAAAAGTTTGGCCGTAAACCAGAAGCTACTAGCCGTAAGTTAGAATTTGGAATTTGTTGGCCGTAAGTTACGGTGGTCGGGAAAACAGAAAGACGCGGAACTTCGGGGACACAGCCGATTTTGAGGTTTATTTGGGGGTTTCTTCCCCAAATCGAAAGCCATCTCTTACACAACACTTTGAGGCGATTTTTAGAGGATTGACACACCCACTTGAAGATTGAAGATGATCTCCCTCACCATGAGCGGGTGATTCACTTGTGGCTTCCTCCAGGCGGACGGTTCGTATAGGTTTTTGTATTTGATTCAGTTTATTCATGTTTGGATCTTGTTAGTTTCTGACAATAACTTGAGAGATTGATGTATTAGTTGATTTAAACAGTTTATGATTATGCTTTGAGTTTGCTTGCTTTACGATCTTGTTCGGTTGATGACAAAACCTAGTAGCAGGGTTGGGTGACTAAAGGGGGTAACTTGGTATTCATAAATTGGGTGATTGAATTATACTGGTTTGTGACGAAACTAGTTGTATAGGTTTTCTGACAAAAAATCTGTCTTCAATTACTGTTTCAACTAATTTTCCAACACTATGTCTATGTGGTGTCCAATTGAATAACTGAGTTTTGCATAAACCTAGAATCTGAAGTTTGGAGGAGGTTGCATCTTTATTTGATCTGTGTTTTTATTCTAATTATCAAACTAAGCAATTCCACTAACCACTGATTCCTCGTGGATACGATACTCTTCTTACCCTTACTAGTTAAGTGTTTAAGGATTGTTTTTGACCGACCTAACGACATCGATCAACATGTCATCACTAGTCATTAGGCTAGCATAATCGTCAATGTTTCTTGCACCACTTGTCTTTTAGCCTTTATGCCTTTTTTCGGCTTTTGATTACTCGCTTTTTCACTCCACTTTTTAACACATAAATTTATTTATTATATAAATAAATATAAAACATCGATTCAAACTAGGAGTGTTAACCGTGTCGGGTTGGTGGTGTGACGGGTTGGCGGGTTGAATTATGCAACCCCGAACACGACACATATTCTTATTTGTGTAAAAAATTTCAACCTTAACCTGGATACACATAAATTCAAGTCAACCCGAACCTGACTCGTTTAACCCATTTGTCTAAATCAAAGTTATCAACTACTAAATCCTTAATCTAATTCATTTAAGGTAAACCAAAAAGTAATTAAATAGTTATATCTGTAAAGGAAAAAAAATTATTCAGTTCGTTTATAGTAAACACTAAATATAAAAGTAATTGAACAGTCGTTTCTAAAATGCTAAAAATAAAAAATGCATATTTTGAAACCTAAGCGTGTTAATGGGTCAACTCGTTTTAAAATCGGTTAACCCGAACCCGACCCGTTTAAAAAAAAGAGTCAACCTGATCACGACTCGTTTTTTTTAAAACGGGTTAAATTCGGATCATGTCAGGAATTGCCACCCTTAATTCAAACTAAAAGGTTACACACATGAGGTAGAAAAAATACTTGGTAGATTAAACAAATTATCGTCTTATTTGACTCATTCCAACATAATTGTAACGCAACCAGTTACTTAATTATTAAGTATAGATCTTTTAAACGGTTAACTCACTCACACACTCATTAATCATGCCCTTAAATTTACACATTTTGTCCACAATAATTTTGAACCCTTAGCCCTTAACCTCATGGACAGGGATACATTTCCATCACACATGTACCATTATGCTACAAACCCGTTGGTCTATACACACGTGTGTTTTTAACTATAAGGATAAAGTTACAATTATATATCTATATGAAAAGAGAACATATAGGAACAATTATGCACTCCCATTGGACCCTACTGTGACGTAACAACAAGTGATTGGTCTTTTTTTAAGCAAAACAAAATCAGTTAATGTTATATAAGTGATTTCCTATTCAATTAACAAACAAAAGCCCAGCCGAGCGATGGGAACCTTGCCCTTACTAACAATTGACACAAGTTCGAGCCGTGTAATGCCTGTTTTTTACTTCCTTTTTTATTGGCAACGGTTTTTTTATTTTGCTAAATAAAATTTTTTTAAACTTTGCTAAGAAAATGCATGGTTGTGTTAGAGAAGTGTATATTTGATTGTTGTGTAGAGATTAAATTTTGACACACGACTGGGGAACATTTTTATTTTATTTTATTAAGTTTATTAATGTCTTAGGGATTTTGTATACGCGTTTTGATATATGAGATGTGATAATTCACGGCGCAACGCGCGCAGGGAAACCCCTAGTTCTATATGGATTTAAAAAAACTTTTTTGATGTCCGTTAGTTATATGAACCAAACACGTCACAGTTTGACTAGTAGTTAACCAAATCTATAATTTCTATAAATAAATAAAAATAAAAATAAATAAAAAAATTGTAAAGTATGCTTACCACAAAAATCATGTAATTAACTAAAAAACATTTATGCACCACTAGTGCACGTCGATTTCTAAATGTGGATCGATGTTATGCTTATTTCATTGCTCAATTATTCAATGTCCTTCCAATCAATCTTACGATTAAAAAACACATATAAAATTCATTATTGAAAAGTTCACAACTTCACATGACTTGCATTGAAATTTAATGGTTTAGAAAAAAAAATGTACTAAAAATACGAAAATTTTTATCTTGGGTGTGGGCAAGAGGACCTAATCCTCTGCATAGCTAATAAGCTTGTGACATGTCACCCTGGTGAACCTTTAATATTATAAATAATTACCTAATTATTTTGCATTTTTATATTTTTTTGTTAAATGTCTCTTTGCTCAACGACCCCACTTGAGATAATTCACTTACAACGTACTCATACTTTAAATAAGGGCACTACTAACCACACACGGAGAATGCTAATTAGACTTGGCCATATACGCATCGTATAGGGCAATACGATGCGTATAGCCCTTCACAATTTCCCATGCCCGACATTCTCTTCCAGCCTGGTCATTCAAACATCGTATACGCCTCGTATAGGGCAATACGCTGCAGTTTAGGGTACAATGTACCTTCTGCCACTAGTCACATCACCTCGTACCCTATACGCATCGTATTGGGCTATACGATGCGTATAGGGCCTAAATTTTGTGTATTTAACCATGCAGAATTCTCATTCGAACCGAACGTATGCTTTCAAAATTAAAAAATTATAAACATGTCTTGGTGGTGGGATGGTAACTACGGTTTTCAGGTATATTCTAACGAGTCGGTGGAAAACAATCCGCAAAGTTTTGGCGTTCAAGAGGTGAACCAGGAGGAGGTCTCGTCCAACGTTTATTCTCATCAACGGGTAAGGCTTCCAGATTTGAACGAGCCACTAAGCAATCCCGAGTTCGTATACGGTGAACCGTCTTGCCTTACACAACCCACGAACGAATACGTATACGATGAAGTCTCTTACCCGACACAACAAACCGATGACTCCGAAGACGAAGAACAAAATAATCAAAATATGTCTTATAAAACTAACCAAAATTTTCAGTCTCGTGAGCAGTTGGTTGATTGGGCTATCCGGAGAGGACGTGACAATGGTTACGTCATTGTCACCCGACGATCGAGGAGAAAAGGCGACGATCCGATAGAACCGTTTATCAAGGTGTGGCTTGTGTGTGACCGTCACGGCGAACGTGCGTCTACTGCCACGGTTAGACGTGCCGGTAGCAAGAAAATTGGTTGTCCCTTTAAATTGGAAGGAGGGTACCAAGAAAATACTGGTGATTGGAAATTAACGGTGAAGGATGACAGTCATAACCACGATCCTAGTCAACATCTTGAGGCGCACTCGTTTGCAAGGAGACTGTCTCAGTCGGAACAACTTTTGGTGGGGAAGTTGTATTCGCAAAACATGTTGCCACGAAACATTCTAACAACTATAAGGGAACAAAACCCAGAGAGTAGTTGCATTAAAAAAGGCATTTATAATGCAATACAAAAGATAAAAAACGAAACGAGAGTCGGTGAAACTCCAATACAGGTTCTGGAAAACCTGCTTTCTTCAAAAAAAATACGTCTACTATACTCGAGAAAATCCTGCCACAAATAGTGTGAAGGAGATATTTTTTGTTCATCCGAAATCGTACGAGATGTGGCGTGCATTCCCGCACGTGTTGATGATCGACGCGACATACAAAACAAACATGTACAAACTTCCATTTGTCCAAGTGGTCGGTGTGACCTCCACACACCAGTCGTTTTGCGTCGCTCATGCATTCATATCAAAAGAACGGGAGGAAAACTTCGTCTGGGTGTTACTTCAAATAAAAGCAATGTTGCAAAAGTGTATGGAGCCGCGTGTGATAGTAACAGACAGGGACAAAGCTCTTATGAACGCGTGTGATAAAATATTTCCGAGCTGTTCCAAGAACCTATGTCGGTGGCACATACACGAGAATATCGCAAAACATTGCAGGGCATCATTTACAGACGAAGACTGGAAAAATTTCAAGTATTCATGGTCGGTATTATGTGAGTCTCCCACGCCAGATATATACCAGTACAACTTCAACCGACTTTATGAACGTCTGTACGCAGCCAAACGAGGAAGTAAGTTTTAAATATTAAATATTTAATATTCAAGTATTTAAATATTTATTCAATATTAAATATTTTTCTAGGAGTTATTGATTATGTGACTAAAAATTGGCTGGACCCGTATAAAGAAAAGTTTGTATCCGCGTGGTCCAACAAAAACCTCAATTTTGGTCAACATACAACGAACCGAGTCGAGAGCCAGCATTCGCTCTTAAAGAGCTATCTTAGAAACGCTAACAGCTCGCTAGATAGACTTGTTGGGTTTGTTGATGAAATTGTATCAGATCAGTATTGACCTATACGTGGCATATATACATTTGATTTATCTGGTTTAGGCCCCGTATTGTACCAAACGAACCAAAAAAACAAACACAAAGCCATACGCGACCCGCTTATAAAACGCTTGTTGATTTGGATTGTGCCATCAAAAAAACTTTGAAAATGTACGTGTCTTAACCCACGATCATTAATGTTAGGTTATTAGTAAATATTAGCGGGTGAAACTGGGTAGATTAGCGATTTTTAGGTTTTAAATTAAGAACTATACGCTGCGTACAGGACCATACGTGGCGTATAGTTCTTCTGGATTGATCTAAGGAAGAAGATGAAGTCATACGCCACGTATAAGTCTATACGCTGCGTATGGCTCAGTTTACCCGGTCACATGCCTGCGTATGGCCTAGTTTGGTCGCGTATGGCTTGGTTTACCCGGCAACTCGCCCGCGTATGGCCTATTTGGCCTGCGTATGGCTCAGTTTACCCGGCAACCGCCTATACGCCACGTATAAGCCTATACGCCACGTATAAGCCTATACGTGGCATATATGTTTTTAATTTAAAATTTAAATTAATTATTTATTATTATTTAATAAAAAAATATATTAATATTATTATTAATTCAATTTATTATTTAAAATTTAAACAATATATTATTATTATTATTATTTATTATTTAAATTAAAATATTAAAAACAATTAATTATTATCAGATATGGCGGATTATGATGATGATGTTCAGATGGATCAGCTAGACGATTTTGCGCACTATCCTTTTCTAGATTTTCCGCCCGATACAGAGGCTTATTCCCGGTCCCAGAAGCTCCGGGAGGTTCAGATGGGTCCGGGTACGGCGGTGGATTGGGCCCTCCTCGAGGAGGTGCATGAGGCCGAGCGAGCTAGGGCCATCATCGGTGAGGACACGTCATGGTCGCGTCTTTTTGACCTTTCTTTTGAGGAGACATACCGAGTGCTTGTCGTCGAGTTTCTTTCGACGTTCATCTATTCAGAGACTGGGCTGCAGCCTCTACCCGGGAGGCGCCGGATATTGAGGATCCAGATCGTATTTCTTTTTCTATTTTTGGGGACGTTTACCGTCAGACCCTCCGTCAGTGGGCCGTCACGACGGGCTTGTACTACGAGCCTGAGACAGTCGCGCCGCTATTCACCGAGGCGGTGACGGAGGTTGACAAGGAGGAACTCCTTGTTTTTTGGGGCTTGATTTCAGATAGTCCTTGGTTGGGTACCAAGGGGAGGGTCTCGGGTATTAGAGACCCTTTGTATAGATATCTGCACCGGCTTATTTCGACGTCGATCGCACCGCGTCTGAAAAGCCGTGAGTGGTGCACTGATAGAGATCTTTTCTTCCTTTTCTGCCTGCTTACTGGGAGGCGGTGCGACCTGTCCACGAGCATGGCGCTTTATTTTGCTTCAGCCTATATGAGACAGAGGCGCGGACTTTTATATGGCGGTGCATTCATCACACATATCATGCGGTCGGTCATACCATTTGGCCACCATGAGACTCAGATGTTACCGGCCATACCCCTTGTCCGATTAGATCGTCGCACGGCGAGCGGCATGCGCATCACGCACCGATTCCTGCAGGGCCTTCGGTTCGTAGGGGCCGTCTAGGACCAGGTTTGGGTCCCGGTGCCGTTGCCGCAGATGCCTGGACAGGGGGACCCGCCTATGCCTCAGCCGCTGCAGGGTATGGCGATTGAGGACGAGCCTCCACACGTCGAGCAGGTCCACGAGCATCCGCCACAGCATCCCCAACACGTACGTCGGTCTGTTAGGCTGGATAGGGCTACCCAGGCATTGCTTGATGGCCTTGTTGCCGACTCACGGCGACAGGGTCGTCAACTCGATCGCATGGAGGACCTGATGACGTGGGCGGTTGGACAGCTCGTGAATCAGTCACGAGCCGCCGGCATCGAGCCACCCCCACTACCACCGCCACGTCATTATCCGGACGACCCCGTTCAGGATGAGGGCGGGGCAGGTCAGGGTGAGGCCGGGGCAGGTCAGGGTGAGGCCGGAGCCGATTAGGTTTAGTTCTTTTATTTGTATTTTGTTTATTTCGTTATTATGTATGTAAAACATTTTGATGTATATATTTAATTTTATGATGTAATGTATATAATGTTTAGTTTACTTGTTTGGTTGTAATGTTTAATATTTTGTTTGGTTTGTAATGTTTAATATTTTGTTTGGTTTGTAATGTTTAATATTTTGTTTGATTATACTGTAAAAATATAATAAATGTTTAAAAAAATATAAAATATATAAAATTTATAAATAGATAACAAACTTATATTAACAAACTTATATAAACAAAATTATATAAATTTTAAAAAAATATAATTAAATAAATAATCCTATACGTGACGTATAGGTCTATACGCCACGTATAGGATTATTTATCACCAAATCTACGAGGCGTATAGGGCAATACGAATCGTATGGGACACCAGAATGACACGTGTCATTCTGGTGTCAGAGACTAAACCCAATACGCCCTCGTATTGACCTATACGAGGACGTATCGCGCGACGGCGGGTCCAATTAGCAATATTCCGTGTGTGGTTAGAATCGCCCTTAAATAAATATAAAAGGTAAAGACTTTACGCAAACACAACATTAAGGTGAAATAGCGAGTACTATTAAAAAAAATTATTAAAAAAAACAAAACTGTAACAAAGCAGTTAAAAATGTTAATTGGTAAAAAATTAGAATTTTTTTTTACTTAATATACATTAATTGCACATTCTTAAAAGGAATGTTTTTTAATCCGGTTGAAACTTATTTTAAAATGTAGAGTAAATATTTATTAGAGACAACGAAAAAGAAAAAAGAAGATAAGGTCTCTTGAGTCGAAAAAAAAAGCCATTGTTTCGCTATTAATTATCAAAACCACTCATTTCACAAAAATCCACTATTCATAAATGTACAAGTCTAAAAGCATATAGTACAAGCAAACAATACATGTTTTTTTTTTAATATTTTCATTTTCAACCCTTATACTATATATAATATACGCTTTTAGTCCGTTTCATTTTCTATTAATTTCGTTTTCCTTTAATAACTTCCGTTCGTTAATTTTTTTCCAGAATACAGAGTGTGCGGCTGTTTTTAGTTTTTTTTTTGTCAATGTTCCGATATAATTTTTTTTAAAACGGAGTTGTATTAAAAATGGAGTTTTTTCGTATCGTTGTATATAGCGAGTGCTGTTACCGTTGTGGTACCGTGACGATTCGAACATATTATGAGCGACCGACATCATTGTTGGTATTGATATTATCGGGACCCATATCGGTATTCGATTTTATGGTTTTCGACGATAATGAACACGACACCCGTCGCGAAGCGCGGGTATAACCATCTAGTTAGTGATAAATTGGCAATTTGGCACCATGTGAGGGGGCAAAGAACAAGAAGAGTAAAATGTAGTAGGTGTTGGTTTATCATTGGTGACTTTCTGCCTATAACAGGATCATTATATAGACTTTCAAAAAAAACAGGATCATTATATAAAAAAGTGAACATATTAGCAATAGGTGGATAAGGCTCTTCCATATGATGGGGGGTGCGACGTCACAACATTCAATGTTCGCCGTTAAAAAAAAAATTATATAAAAAAGTCAAATAACATTTTATGATACCTTAAATGTTATTATAAGGGCATCAAGTGTACTCCCTGTGAGGGGGCGTGAAGGGGTGAGAGGCGTGGAACAACGCCTTTTATGGACGTAAAAGGTGCGCGAGAATTCTCACGGGAGAAGAGAAAGAGAGAGAGTTCTCTTGTATGAGAGGTTGACATCTTATTAGTAAAGAGAGAGAGTTCTCTTGTATGAGAGGTTGACATCTTATTAGTTGAGGGGGCGTGAGTGGTGTGAGGGTGTGAGAATCCTATGAATAATGTTTTTACATGGTTTTCATTAAAACCTTAAATAAACTTGGACTAATTTTGATCAACTCTTGCAGCTTTATTGGCATTGACTTTGAAAAAAGAGAAAGAAGAATTGCCCATTTGGTGAAGATAAGCTGGCTTTGTTGTGGTGGGCATTTGAGAGATAAAGGAAAACTATGTTGGGCTTAATTTCCCACTCTAGTAAGCCGACTATTAGTTGGGCTGATTAATTCACGTGGAGGTGTTTGAGTTAGGTGGTTGGTTGTTTGGGGTGCTGGGTGGGGGGAGGGGGGCAAGACCCTCAATCTCCATGCTCCCTCTCTTTCCCCCAAGATTTTGTACTCAGAGACTGCAACTATTGATCAACGAAATCATGGAGAGAGGAATCATGTTTAATGGCCATATAGGTGAAGAAGAAACATAGAAAAAGGGTGGTGGTAAAATCAAACGTGTCATATACATGCGTACATGCTAAAAAGAATACACTTACAAATCACTATTCATCCAAAATTTCTGTTAAACTAGTTTATTATAGCTGCAAGAGCCACATTATTAATAACTAGCGGGGTCCCCGCGCTATGCGGCGGGAGTTCGATTGATGTCAGTTCAGTTCGTTACGTTACGGTAACCGCTTGGAACCGGCACACAGTATAACAAACGAAAGAGAGAACTTAAAAAATAAATTAGTTACATACCCAAAATGATATAGAAATGTGTTTTACATCAATCGAAACAACAAATAATGATATCGGTTCTGATAATACCTACGACAGTACCGATGTTATTCAATCAATATCGGTTAAGTTTTAAAATTTATAAGGTTCGATTTCTAGAACCTATACACTGCTATTTACCATGAAAAAAAAAAGAAACATCGAAACACTAATTAAAATAGCACGTGAAAACGGGAAATCCGTAAGCTTCAATGGCTTGTAAGTTCATGCTTCAACGACTTGTACATTAGCTCGGTTTTGAATAAGATTTATGTCGAAACGTAGATAAAAATAGGTACATCATAATGGTACAATCGAATTTTTGTTAAATATTATATTTTAAAAATTATAAAAGAAAAATACAATTCGTATAAAAATAAATATATTATTAAAATATAAAACACTACAAATAAAGCAAAAAAGGGTTGTAGCTGCGGATAAATAGTAAAGACCAAAAGTTTTAAAACTAAAATATTAAATGTATATGTAAGAACAAACATAAGATAATTGTACCTTATGCTTTCATATTTTGCTATATGACAATTGTAAGGATTGTAATTACTTAGTATTGATCCTTAAATCTTTGCAATAATAGTAAAAGAGAATGTAGATGTTAGAGATGAAAAAGCGGGTTGATTTTCAAATGCACATGATTTGTATTAATATGATTCTTATTTTTTTTTTCAAATAAAGTTTTAATTTGGCTTTAATGAGATGGTTGAGTTGGTTTTAATGGGTTAAATAATAACTATTGAGTGTTTAATTGTAAAGATGGGTTAAATAGTAATTAAACATATTTTATGCATTGTTAAGATGTATCTTATGTATAACAATGTGTATTAGGTGTCTTAAAATTTTTGGTAAATTACAATAGTATCCTTCTAATATGCATTATATACTAGTTAGATTTAGATATCTATGGTTTTTAATGCATTTTTGGCCAAGTCTTTAATTTTGATGGATGATTTGAAGGTTAATATTTAATTAAACTATGTATGATTCCTGATTAGTTTAATACATTTGACTCTTTCTAGTTTCATTTTGGCTAAGTCTTAAAAGTTTATCAATTCATAGTTTCATTTGACTCTTTGTGATTAGTCATCAGTCTAATAGTATCTATGGTTTTTAACCAAACTTTTAATTCTTATTTTTATTTTTAAGGTCATTGTCTTGATTTTACACAAACATAATTACGAAACTAGTTTTTTTATTACGTTAATTTTAGAAGTGGTCATCCACGTTTCATTGAATTTATATTTTGGTCTCTTAATTCTAAAATGAATACTCATTTTGTTTTATTTTATTCTTTTCTAGAAATTTGATCACAATCCTATATAAATCACAAAGTATCCAATCTCCCAAAAAAAACTCCAACAGAGAGAAAAATCCAATTAAGAAATAGAAGATGAAGTCTAGAACCAAAGGACTAAAGATGATATTGCTTGGTAAACTAGGGGCTATTTTGCTAATTTCATAGCAAGGTCCTTTCTATTTTTGTTGTTTGCTTTGATTCACTAGGCCAGGATTTACAATAAAGCCCCTTGTATTAAACGCTACAAAATTTCAATTTCCAGATCTAGCCATTGTCAACATTTACTTTGTCGAGTCATAGATAATTGCAATGTTTTTTTTATGATTGGATCGTACGGGTCGGTCAGACTAGGAACCAGATGTCTAGAATTGTATTCATTTGAACCAGCCGACATAGGTTGAATCAGCGAACCTAGCCAACCTGGTCGGACTGGATTTTAACCATTTATTTTTATTTTTCCCTTTAAAATCGCGTTTATTGATTTATTTAGTACTCAAACCTTCTTATTTTATTTATTAAAGTCTTTAAAATTGTAAACTCATACCAAAAAATTAAATTATTTTTATATTTTGTTTTAACTTATATATATATATATATATAAATTCATATATACATATATATATATATTAATTTTTATTATATTTACGACATCGTCTAATTCTTAAATTCGATCCTACTGATAGACCAGTTTGAAATCCGTTTTGATCCTAAAACATTGAATAATAGTTCATTTATATAATTTATTTGAGATATAATTCCTGTCATTATGACAAGCAAATCAAATAATTATACACAACATTATGTAATGTATAAATTATAATCTTCTTGGGGATCTACACAAATCTTGTATATTATTCCCATGCGTGTTTGTTTATTGTATAGATTAATGTACCGATCTTAATAACAACAATTAATTTTTTTTACAAATAGTCTGTTATTATATATTTGGGAAATATTGTTGTGGTGGTTGTGTACTATTTTGTTACCCACTTTCTACTTTTCTTATGATTGAAGTGAATGCAAATGGTAAAAGAAATGAGACAAGAGGAACACATAAATATAACTATAGCCATCAAATTCGTGAAATACTAAATGATTTACCTTCACTCACGATTTATCAGATTTTTCTTTGAAAGTACTATATATGACTTGCATTTCAATGCTTGTTATCGGGGTATAATCGAGCAAGTTTATGTTACCTCGTTTAGCTTCACGAGCCTAATCAAGCTCAAAGTCACCTATAATATAAGAGAACCAATCTGCAATTTAAACTAAAGTTTAAGACTCGCGTTTAAGCTTGACTCGGTTTGAACTTTTAACAAGTTGACCTCAACCCAGCTCACAAGCAACTCGGCTCGTTTAGCAGGGTGTCAACTTACTATACGAACCAAAGAATCATCGGATCATGAATGCCAACTTGTTACATACATATAGAGCATTGTAAATGAAAATCCAAAATCACATCATAGTCCCTAAATGAAATACAAACATATGTATGCAAGACTTATGTACCGCAAGATAACAAATAGTTAGATGACAATGACATTATTATTATTATTACTGCTACTACTTATGGTTTTCACGAGTCGAAACACTCGCTCTAATCCCTCCTCTTCTTCTTCCTCTCTTCCCGTTCAGCTGAATTCTTCAACTGCATCAGTCGGTGATAATAGTAACTTGTCAGATTCAGTTATAGTGAGTGGAGAAAGAAATACACGCGTTTAGATAGAAGTTAAACTTACCATGATGATAAGGATACGAACAAAGACAGCAATGAAGTCGGTGAAGAGTGTGAGCGCATGCTTGACATAATCCAGATCTCCAAGGTGAGCCTTCTCAATGATCTCTTGTGTATCAACTACCATGTACCCAACAAATACTAGAAGCCCAAAATATAGCTGCACGATAGATCAAAACCATTAGTTATCATCATCATACATTCAAAGACATGCATGCCCTAGATGAGATGAGGTGCCAGTGATATTATATGCTAAACATTTTGTAGGCCGCCGCTGTACAGACACCACCGACTATACAGGCCATAGGAGGTGAGTTTTTCTCTTATACGGATCGTATGAGTTGTGCATTGTACTTTTTCTCTTATACATGCCGTATAGCTTTCTGACTGACAAGAATGCGACTTATGTGACGTACACCACTAGAAGAGGCTATACGGGCCGTATAACATCTTTTCGCCATCTATACGGCCATAAGATGTCACCTTGTGTATTTATAGTAGGACCCTTTACAACATTGATCAGTTACAACTAACATACTTCCAATTTAAAAAGAAAGGATTAGAAATTTTGTTACCTCAAACTTGAACATAGCCATAGAACCACCAAAGATTGATGAAGCAAAATGCAACCAGAAGAGTATCGAAACACCAGAAGACAGGAGGCCTCCTAGATAAAGATACTCTCTGCGTCTTGCCAACATGGCGGCTCCTGAGAAGCAAGCGAACGCGATGGCGGTCCCCACAAATGCGCTCACTAAAATGCTGCAAAACCAACAAAATGACATAAAATTTTGTTCAATAAGCAACACATAATAAATGATAAGTTAAAAATAACAGGAACAAAAACATACCTTGGTTCAAAATCAATGGCCAACTCAATTAAAGGACCAATAGAGGCTCCTTGGAATAGGGATGATGCCATCAAGATTGAGAACCTTTTTTGCTGTATATCAGTTGAGACAAAATAATTCAAAACCATATAAAGAATAATAACCAAGAAGATAATGAAGCAAGATACAAAACAGCTAAATTTACCTCTTCATACGGAGGAGTGGCGAGTAACCAAGACATGCATCCTATGGTTACAAAGGTGGTCAGTAGACCTCCAATGTTCCATAAAATGTGAAGATAAGCCCCAGCAGCAGCTGCTACTAAAGCGTAACATAGCGTCAGATAGACCTGCAACGACATTATACATCATTATAAGCATAAAAGTATTTTGTTATATGTTATTTTTTCATTTCAGAGAAACGATATAGAAAATGCACAACAATGTAACACTTGATTTCAATTGAGAAAATAAATCAATTACAAGTCCTCGATCAAAGTTTTAGTCTTATAGATAAAGCCTCAAGAAAAGACCAGAACCCAAACAAAACAATACCGACTCTCCACACTCCACAGCATAAAATCAAGCCAAAGCCACTGGACCAGATCAACATTAGATTATAAATGTTTGATAGTTAATCTTCTGTCTGTTACAAAGTTACATTACCTTATACAAAAACCAATTAATGCAATTTTTTCATACACAGAACCAGCTACAGTTCTAAACTTTATACAATGTTTTCTTCGCTCAACCGCTTCATTATGATAAAATTCACGTTCTCTTTTGTAATTGATATTGTTGTGTAATTCAAGGCCTGGTTTTAAAACATTCGCCATAGGCAACAATGCAACATAACACGCAGGTCCTGGCGCTTTTGTGTAGGCAAAGGCGCAAAGCAAGCTTTGTACAGAAAGTGCAGGTGGTGAGGCGCGCTTTTCAGGCAAAAAAATCGAAGCTTTTCATACACGTGGATTTGTGCTTCAAAATGCTGTACAACAGACTTTTTAGGTTGTACATATTGGTTATTTAGACATTAAACCATATATATCTAAATTTGAGGTAAACCTATTAGAAATATATTAAAATTTTATGTAATAAATTACTCCTTGGCGTAGGATTCTCTTCAGTAATTGATACGTAATATATGATGATTTTTCGTTTTCATTACCAAAATCTGCAAGTATCCCTGTGTTTGTAATCGATTGTGTGCAGCATATAAGCTTATGAGATCAAAGAAGATCATCAATATTCGAAAATCAAGCCGCTAAACAAGAATAATAACAAATTACAGATCAAACCCTAAGAATGTATTCATCTCTCAAACAAGAAACCCTAACAATCTAACACCAATCACGTAACGATTTGACGCGTTATTCCAAAATCAACATGTATAGGTGCATACTAAACCAAAATATCACCACGATTCCCCAACCGGAAAGGTAAAATTGAGAGAAATTAGGGCAAAATTGACTAACCTGTTTGAGATGAGATTGAACTACGGGGGATATCTGACGGAAATTCTTAAGAGACTCGTAAGTCCAGCTGTTTCGAGAAGCCGATTGTGGTTGTGAATCGAAGAACGACGAGAAGGATTCCATTGTAATTGAAGAAATTTTGGTTGTGAAATTGGGTGACTTTTGAGACAAGACAACGAAAACCTGATTGGATATTTATAGCAGACGCGTTTGAAGATGTTGTTAAGTTATCTCGTAGTTTCGCGAAGTCACGAGAGGGCTATAGTAATTTACTAATATCCAATCGTCAATATTCCAAGTTGTACGACTTATTTTTTATAATTATTTATTACATTTTTTTATAAAAACTATTAAAATATACTTTAATTTTCAAATTAATATTTAATTTTTTAATCTTTTAAAAAAATATATAATATTTTTATCGTGAACTTTTTTTGACTTCTGTTTCGACCCTTGAATTATTTCACTATTTCTCATTTCTTCTAATAGCATGACTACATCCTGCCCCAAATATATTATAATTGACCACAAAAGTGGTGTATTTAGAAAACCCTAAATCAAAAATAAATATGGTAACGAATCCAGGAAAGTGCGAAGAACGACTTGATGTGTGTCTACTTTAGTTAGTTATTTAACTATTTAAGTACCAAAGGGTTTGTCGTAGTAGTGTGCTAAGGTGCATGCCCCGCCCAAAGGGCGGTAAGGTGGGCGACGGCTCCAGGCCTGGTCTTTCAAGAGGCCCGAAGTTTCTGAAAATTTTGTATAT
Organism: Smallanthus sonchifolius; assembly: GCA_023525975.1. Lineage (NCBI taxonomy): Eukaryota > Viridiplantae > Streptophyta > Magnoliopsida > Asterales > Asteraceae > Smallanthus > Smallanthus sonchifolius. The sequence goes on from CM042042.1 coordinate 4,800,814, forward strand.
GTTTTAAATAGTATATTTAGTTTGTATATTAATTTTGTGTACATCAAAGTTTCTTTGGTGCATTTGGAAAAACCATTACAAGAAAATGTAAAGGTCATATGTTCAAGTCTTGACAACAACATTATTTATTTTTAATGTGTCATATATTTTTTTTCTTTTTCTCTTTTTAAAAGGTGTTTTTAAACTATTAAACCAAAACCAAAAAAAGACAAAAATATATATATTTAAACCCATTACATATAAAAAATTATTGAGGCCCGGTTTTTTATTACTTGTCCTGGGCCCAAAACGTTTCAAGGATTCTCAGGGCCGGCCCTGCTAAGATGTGTTCGAAATGCCTCTCTTCAAGTGGTCGAAGGTTAAATCACAAACACCAAGATACTCTAAATTAATACAAACATCAAACCTTACGCGTGTCCCAAACTTCCCTAAAATTATCATTTTAACCTAGTTACTGTTCCTAAGCCCTTAAAGGTTTTTGTTAATGTTAATATCCTTTGTTAATTTTGACTTTACTCTTCAATAAAGTCAAAAAAATAGAAATCTTTTTTTGTCATTTAGCATTAGAGGTGCACAAATCGGTTTTTTTTTTTAACCGGATCCGGACCGGTTCCGTCAAAGTTGGTCAATAACCGGATCCATTAGAACCGGTTCCGGTTCGGATCCGGTTCCGGGTGTGGAGAGTTGGAACCTATTGGGACCGGTTCGGATATTTAGAACCGGACCGGTTAAAAAAAACCGGTTCCGATAAAAAAAAAATTTAAAAATTAACAAAGATACACTATAAAATACATGTTTTATTTATTTTGTAGATTTTTTTAAGTTATTTAACAATAGTTCGTACAAAAAAAATACAAAAAACATAATTGAATCACAAAGCATTAATTATTTATTATGTTTTCAATATTCTTCGTCGTAGTCTTTGTAACATCGGTTTTCATTCTTCTTCGCTTGAGATACGTTGGGCTTCATCGTAAGCTTGTTCTTCGTCCGAAAGTGGAGTCGCCGCCCCATGTTCTACTTCGAATTCATGTATTTCTTGTTCAACGTCAAGCTCGCCTTCTAGTTTTGCAACATGTTGTACACGTTCGGCGGCATCCAAATGGTCCTTCAAGCAAATACACATCTCCATAGATTCCGGTGTAAGCCTCGTTCTTCGAATAGATAAAACCCTGCCACTAAGAGAAAAAGCGGATTCCGAAGCTACCGTGGAAGCTTGGACGGTTAGTAGGTCACGGGCCATTGCGGCTAGAACGGGATATTGGGATTCCCTTCCTTGCCACCAACTCAAGATATCAAAGTTTTCAAACTCTTCGGATCTTAGAGTAGAAATAAAGTCGGTTGCTTGATATCTCCCAAGCTCGCTACTTGGTGTGGTTCCACGAGCTCGTTTAGTATTTTCGTTTCTTAAAGTGTTAAATAAATTTAGCATCGGGTTCCTTGAACTACTAGAAGTTGAACCCGAACCCATTGATTCACGTATGTTTGATGGATCACCACTTCCACCATATTTGCGTAAATAATAATCAAACATATTATTAAAAGCCGAATTGAAATCCCTTATTGCATTTGATTCAAAATTTGGGTCTTCCTCGAACATATTTAAATCATCCGATATTGATCCAATTAATGTTTCAACACCGGTTACATTAATCGTTGGGTTTAAGGCGGCCGAACATGTAACAACGGCCGGCATTTCTGAAAAATATTTTTTAAATTTAGCTTTCATAGGTTTTACCATTTTTTCAAAAATAGTGCCGTGATATTCAAACTCTTTTAATTTATTACATATTAAGTATAATTGTTGAAGTATTAGCGAAGACGTGGGATAATAAACTCCCGATAAACATGTAGTTGCATTTTTAAAAACCTCAAGCAAATTAGTTAGTTTCTCGATCATATCCCAACTTATATTATCAAATTTTTGTAAACAACGTTTCTTTTGCACAAGTTCATCATGGAAATGTTTTAAAGTAATTCTTTGCCTTAAGGCCGATTCAAACATTTTCCAAGTCGAGTTCCATCTAGTAGGTACGTCCCAATTCGGACCTAAAAAGATGGAATCCGTTTGTTGGCACAAGTTTCTATAGTTTATATATCTTTTTTTGCTTGTGCTAAAAACTTCACGTAACATCACTTTAAAATTTTCTTTTACGTCTCTTATTTCTTGGACGTTTAGACCGTCTTGCACAACCAAGTTAATGATGTGTGCAACACATCGACTATGAAAAAAAACACCGTTACAAGGCGGTTCATATTTTATTTTTAATTTTTCGACCGCGTTTGTGTTATTTGAAGCGTTATCAAAAGATATTGAAAATATTTTCGGTTGAATTTTATAAGTTTGAATTACCGAGTCTAAAATATAAAATAAGTTTTCACCGGTATGTGGATATCCAAAATAATCAAACGCAATCGTACGCTTCATCATTTGCCACGACTCCGGTTGAACCCAATGTGCGGTAACGCAAAGGTACGATTCGGGTAAACCATGTGGAGCGGACCAAACGTCCGTTGTTAAGTTAATGCCGGTATTTAATTTTTCAAAACCTAAAATTAATTCTTTTTTGGCTCTTTTCCACATTTTTAAACAATCTCTTCTCAAAGTAGAACGACTTACATTTGTGTAATTCGGTTGAAGCGTCTCTTGTATCATCCTCGTCAAGCGCGGATTATCAAAATGATCAAAAGGCAAGCCTTCTTGAATGACGAAATGTGTCATTCTCTCACGAACAATTTCGACATTGTATTGCCAAACTCCTCCATCCCTACCAATTTGAGTTTGATTTTCACCTTCTTGAGTGTGTCTTGCGTGACTAGCAATATGTTTCCTTAAACTGCTATTTCCCGCCGCAGCCAAAAGTTTACCACAACGTTTGCAACGAGCCTTTTGCGAGCCGTTCGACATTTCGCATAAATCGAAATAAGCCCATATTTCTTGGTTTCGGGAGCAAGGAAATATTGACACAACCGTAACATCGCTAGTAGAACCACCAACCGAATTTTGAGTGCTTGCGGAAGCGGAAGCCATGAGAGCGTTTTTTTTTTTGCTTAACGTGAGCGTTTTTTTGCGTTTTGAGAGCGTTTTTGAGTTTTGAGAGCTAGAATGTTGTGGTGAACTAACACAAACACCCAATACCTATTTATACTAAATTTCAATCCTTAAAAACAAAAAAAAAACAAAAAAACGGCCATAAAACGGCTATATAGCCGTTTTTTTTTTAACCCCAACGGCTAGAACCGGTTCCAAAATGTCCGAAAAAAACCGGTTCCAAAAAATCCGATTTTGATCCGATTTTTAACCGGTCCGTCAAAAAACCCAGAACCGGTCCCGGAACCGGCGGTTCTCATAATATCCGGACCGGTTCTAAAAAAACCGGTTCTCACCGGATCCGGTTTCGGATAATCCATCGGATCGGTTCCGGTTCCGGTTCTTTTGTGCACCTCTATTTAGCATGTTTTTGGTGACGCATAAACTAAAGTGGATACGTACTTGTGTAGCCTTAATAGTTTCAGTGGTTGGTTGATCAAAAGGTTTATAGTAATATGAAATATCTTTTTTATATATTTCATTCCCTATATAGAAAAAAAAACAAAAGAACATATCAACTGTTACCCTAAATGTTTCTTTCAAGTTTTACAAATTTAGTAGATACATTCCATTCCTTTCTATTACTACACTCCAAATAGGAAAGCAACATGTTAAAGTTCCTTGTTAAACAAGTAAACATAAAAATTCAACAAAGGTTTTTCATGGAAGAGCTTTGACAACTGGCAGGTTGTAGATTTGAATGAGCAAGCCATTGCCTATTTAGCCTCTGCTTCTCTAAGTCATTGAAGCATGGCACAAAAAACTCGTGCTTCAGAGCTTCTACTGCACTAATCCTTGACCGCGGGTTCACCGTTAAGCACTTATCCACAAGATCAATAAGTGACTTTGGGATAGCCTCTAGAAAATCCGGACGTCTCGTGTTTTGTCTACACCATTCTTGTAGTTTTGTGGATGCCAATGATTGTACTTGGAGGAGTTCCTGCAACAGCAAAATACATTACATGCTATTTTAGCTTTAAAATGGTCAACTTTCAGTACATGTTGAAATGGGTCGGGTTGACCCACAAACATTTTTTTATAAATAAATATTAGTTATAATGAAAATCTCAATCTTTAAATATTGTATAAGGAGCATCCCAACGCCACCCAACTATTGAAACTATTAGTTTACACTCGCCTTAAGTCACCAAAAGCGCAACCCTTTGCGCCTTAGGTCGCCTCGCGCCTGAGGCGCGCTTTTTAAAACCAAGATCGAGTTTAGTTTATACCTTACAAAAACATGCTAAACGACAAAAAATATTTCTAGTTTTATACTTTATAGAAGAATAAAACTAACAAAGGATATATTTATTTTTCTAAAAGTTATTGTTATTTAATTAATTTGGTATAGGCAAAACTAGATACAGGGGTGGTATATAAATTAGTTTCAACAGTTGGGTAGCCTCTTATACATTATCCCATAGAACAATCTAGGAGGTTCTATGCATTATAAATAGACCTTAGATGACTTGCAAGTTGAAACTTGTTTGACCCGTTTCCTTTTTAGCTAATGTTTATGACTTGACCCGTTTAAGATAAAGTAGCAAGTCAAAACTGACATAACAGATTTAGTTTACTACATCTCAAGGAAAAACAAAAAATATGGAATCAAAAAATACCAGTGGAAATGATGATTCACGGTCATGTAACTTTGCCACTTCCCACAGATCTTCACTGCCCCTTAACTTTGCAATCTCTTTTATGTTTCTGTTTGGTAAAATTTTCAAATTGACAAAATTAATCAGCTTTTTGATGATGTGGCATTAGAGTATATAATTGAGAAAGAAAGTTATCAAATGGGTAGTGAATGAGGAGACTCACTGATCAGGGTCACCAACAAAGGGGGTTCTTCCGATGATGAAGTAGAGTAAAGTGACCCCAGCAGACCATATGTCAACCTTGGGACCCTGGTATGTAGATTTCAACAATACCTGGAGCATACACACAATAGGAACAGTTAGGGCATGAAAAGAGACAAATTAAAAAAGTATGTTTTTAGTCCTGCAGTGATATATATACCAGGGCAAGTTGAATAAGGGTCAAAACAAGTACTTTTGGTAGCAAAAGTTCAATTTTTTATCATGGCTGTAAAAATCGCTAGGCACAAGTCAGGTGGCGAGATAAGGACTAGGATTAATCGGATTGGAGTTTTACATGTAATTTTTCAATATTATATATACACACACATTTTTATATGTAATTTTTAGAAAAATGTTTAGTTTTAAGTATTTGTACACACATGTGGCCGGAATTTGAAGGGGTTTGGCCTGCAGTTCCAAGGTTTTGCCGGAAAACTATCCAGAATTTGGCCGGAAACTCGTCGGAATCACCGTTTTTTGGCCGGTTAGCCGCGATTTTTCCCGTCTAGGCTCGACTTGGACCGATCGGGGATTAATTGGCCGATTAGCTCAAAATTAATCGGTGATGTGGAGACTAGCGATTAATCTGGCACCTAGGCGGGGATTAATCGGGATTTTACAACCATGTGTTTTATTATAAATAAGTACCATATCCAATAGATTACAAATATTATATTGTTTAATATACGATCCAAATTTTTTAACCAAACAATTTAGGAGGTTTTATACATTAAAAATACACTCTGAGCAACTTTCAATCCACTCATAAGTAAATGGGTCAAATTTTCCACATCCAATAGAAACCATCAAATAACATCGATCCTCAAACATTTTGTTATAGCCCAGTACATCTAAACGTATGCATAATATTTCACTAGTTTCACCAACCGTATGTGCTAGATTAAGAAACCGTAAGGGAATCATACAGTTTAGTTCCGGAAAGATAACAAAATATAAATGTATGTAAAACAATTAAATCATTGCATAACAGCCTACCTCTGGAGCTCTGAAACCCTTTGTACCAACACATGATCCTTCTTTCCTTTGTTTCCCATCCCCTTAGAAAACAAGAAATCACAATTAGTCAGATTAAAAGAATTTTATTTAAAAAAAATCAATAGATTAGGGCATACCTTTGTTTTTAAGTAAGCCAACTCCAGCAGGCTGCAAAGGCATTGGAGTGAGATACATAAACTTGTCATCTAATTTAGCAGGAGGGGCAGCAACCCTTTTTCTTTTTGAAACTGGAGTAGTATTAGTAGTAATTGTTGCTTCATGTTCAGGACTCTGCAATGCTTCCTGTACCAGGTTGAGATATTCTTGTCTTCCTTTGCAAGGAATAGGCTCTCTAAATCTTTCTCCTGAAGGAACTTTAGAGCTTGTTGCATCTTTTGTAGAGGTTATTCCAGAACCATCCGCACCTTGGCTTTTCATCACACCGTGCATATTCAAGTCTTTGTGATCCCTTTTCTTTTTAAAGTTTTTTGGGAAAAGCATTTTAGAGTGTGCTTCTGCTGCTAAAGCTTTTGAGCTTGTATACTTACTAATTCTAGTTGGAGGAAGAAATTCTGGATGAGGTGGAGGGACAAGCTTAGAAATTGCATCATTATGAGACTTGGATTTTCCTGTGAAAAACAGAACACGTTAAATCACGGATATAATTAATAATTATTCAGCTTTTTTCCACTGGGAAAAATGCATAAAAAGGTAACCAACCTTGATAGAGATTTTATTTTAGGTAAAGAACAGTAAAAAACAATCGAAAGTAAAAAAAAAATGTTTATTTCAAGCTTAACTACATCCTAGGCGCCACCACATCAGAAAAAGTCAACATGGTCAAAGTTACTGACACATCAGCTGTCATGTCATCACTTTGATCAGGCGACCTTGAATCAAAACTTTTTGAAAGTTTGAGACTATTGAGGGTTTGGGCAAAACAAAACGTGTCCGGTTACCTTTTTATGCAATAACTGAAGTTAAACCTTGCTAAATGAAGTAGAAAAGAAAATAGCATATTCACAGCACTGCTTAAAACCACATTAGTATAGAAGTAAATTCAAGACACTAAAATGGAGCTCACCAGGGTATCCAAGCTTCTGATGGAGATCCTGTGGAAAATATATTTACAAATGATAAATAATATTTTATATGTTCTCAAAAAGACTTGATCAGAACTAAGGGAATTCAAATGACAGGAAAAACGTTACTTACAGTGGCAAGGTTAAAATCTATGAGATGTCCCTTGGAGGCCTTACGAGAAAAAAGAAAGTTTCCAGGCTTAACATCTCTGTGAACTACTCCCTGAAGCAGAAAAAACAAATAATAATTTGCATGTGTATACATGTGTGTGTGTCTATACATATTTAACAGAACCATTTTTGCAAAGGTATCAAACAATGAATCCATCTTAACAGAAGCTTGATTATTACCTGTTTATGAAGACTAGCAAGTGCTCTGAACAAACAGTAGCCATACCACCTGAGTTGAAAAACATCTATTTCTCTCTTCAAAACCTAAATTAAAAAAAGAAATGAGAGACTAATAACACAGGCCTACTGATTACTTGGTTAATGAAACAGATGACTAGGGGATTACCTCAGGCCTGTCATGTGCAACATGCTCAAGAACAAGGCAATGAGAATTTCCACTTTTAAACGAGCCTTCATATTTAATCACAAAGTTCTTACCCCTGAAGTATAATAATAGTATTTTGTATCAGCATCATGACAGAAAAGTTTGTTCTTATGTAACATCTTTACAAAATCCTTACCCAAATCTCTCCAGCATTTTCAACTCATTATAAACATGTTGTCTGTTAGCATTTACATGAGGATCTGCAAAAATGTAATGCACCAAAAGCCAAACATTTATCCGTATGTTAACATAAGTAAATGATACATGTGCAATGATGTGCTAACAGATTAAGCAGACAATTAACATTCACAAGGTATTCTAAATAGATCATCTTTAATGTTATTATAAGACTGATAAATGCTAGAAAAAGAGTACCCATTATAAAGCAGGCTCAGTTTGGTTATATTATGTATGTGTTTAAACACAAGCTATTAACTTGATAAAATGTTATAAATTAAATTTAATGCAGTTGCATCAAGACCACTGTTGAGCCAAAAAGGTGTAGCATGACTGAAATATTCAGCTCCTTACATTTAACAGCAAACATTGTTCCATCTTTTTTCCTCCGTGTCTTGTACACCGTGCCATAACCACCTGCGTATTCCGGAAGTAAAAAACAAAAAAAAACTAATATAAATTCTATCATAAAATTAAGACCTTAAGCTTGTAAATCTAAATTTAGAATTCATCTTTACTTCCATTACCTGAACCCTCTTCTTCCTCTACAATATAAGACTCAAACATTGGCACTACTTTTGGCTCTGAATGACCCTAGAAATGAAGCATTAAAGTTTTTTAAGCGTTACGACAATCAAATGATAAGCTTATAAATTATCAATATATCAGACTAAAACCATGTTAGACAATATCTGACGCTCACTTTTACAGAAACAGTGGAAGCCTTTTCCTTATTTTCTTTAATGTTTTCCCTTCTGCTAGTGTGCATAATCTGTTCACAGTTTGGCTTTAATTTCTGCTTCATCGAAACCAACCTCTTGTCTTTGTTACCATATTTCTGCTCAATAAGGGAACCAACATCATTTCCCTTGTTTGTTTTTACAGAAACTATTTGCACTGTGGAATTTGTATCCTTCTTAATAGCTTCCAATTTTGCAGCAGATTCTAGCAAAGGCTTCTGATCAAAGGAAATAAGCTCTCTTTCAGATATCACCATATCCAGCTCAGCATCTCTGCTAATGTGTTTACCTCTGACACTGTTTTTCCTTGCACGGTCATCTTTAAAAGTCATATCCTTACTCATCAACGGATTTTTATCATCTCGTTCACCATGAAGTGAACAAACTAATTCTTCTCCTCCACAAACTGTTTTCTCTTCCTCTGGTAAAACATCCATTTGAGCTTCAGTGGTGGGCAAATTTTCAGCTTCTGTTGGTGGAACTATGTTATGTTCACCAACTTCTTGGCAAGATGCCTTTTCTGTGGTGCCAAAACAAGGTGTCATGTCATTGCAGCATAACGTGTCCATGCTTCCAACATAAAGCTCGGGTATCATGCCCCCGTAAACAGCGTTACCTGACAAACTTTCTAGATTGCCTTTATGGCTTTCAGAATCTAAGATACATTCATATTCTCTTCCCTCTGCAAAACTCTGTATTTCAAGTAAGTTGTTATTGGCCTTGGAAGAATCATCATCGATACATGCCTTCACCAGTGAGATTACCTTATTGTTATCATCTGCTTGGGAAGATGCTGTACCAGGTTGTTTGCTTAGCAAACAGTTTTCACCATTGATATCTTCTATCCGCACAAGTGAACTTGCAGTTAGATGAGAAAATCCTCCTGTTGACGTACTTAAACTATTCTTACTTCCTAGCTCTTTCATGCTAAAAATAGTAGCACCCTCCTTTTCATCTTCGTGTTTCCCGTTCAATCCACAATTTAAGTTCCCAGCATCAAACTTGATAAGTGAGAGCATCCTATCGCCATTAGATATACGAATTGTTACAGGATTCATGATTACACTCCTTACGACATCATCAAAGTGAGCGTAGACCTGCTACCAATATAAAAAAATTATAATAATTCCTTACATACCAAGTCAACTACTTTGACTAAAAGGACTAAAATCTAGAATTAACATTTAACAGGTTACACCATAGGATACATATGTTCACAGCATGTTATGGATACAATTAAGATCATCTCAACACGATTGTTAACATCAGCAGTTAGCTTGTTAGCACACGATAAATTTATAAAATATTTAGAAGATTAAGTACCTTCGCACGAGCATTCGGAATCATAAAAGGCATAGTCAAATCCACTTGATCTGCTTTCTCTGTTGCATAATTAATCAATTTAAAAGTAAACATTAACAGCCTTATATAATACATATAATGAATTTTTTTCATCGATAAATCATAGATCTGTTACCGTAACCATTAGGGCACAGCCTTCTTCTCTTTCGATTATACGTTACCACAACATCCTTCCGTGCTCTCTTACGCCCACAGTCTAGCATCATCATCTCCGTCGGAAGCAAAATCTTCAAAACTCGACTCGAATTCAGCAAAAACCGCTGTAAAACTATACAAACAGCGGACGAAATCGTAACCAATCCATCAGTCGTCAACGAGAGAGGCGAGTTCGGTACAGAACAAACGAATTCGACGAATTCCTCAGACGCTTCAATAGAAGTGCAACGAGATGCGAGTTCAATCGGAGGAACTGGACGCCCTATAGATAGCAGAACAGCGAACAAGTTCCACAATCTGATTTCTAACTCGGTATCCGCAGTGCTGAGATCGAGAACTTCATCAGACGCGTATGATAGCATCAGCTGATTTTCCATGATTCAGCGTGTCTGCAAATTAGGGCTTTATGATTGTGGCGAGGAAGAAAGAGATTCAGATCGAGAACCGGTTATATTGTTTCTTCATGTTCGATTTAGAAGCGATTTGGAGAAATGTGATGGTGGTGACTGAGGCGCCAAAATGAGATTGGAGTTAGGGTTTTGAGAACTTTCGTTCTTCGATTTTTCCCGCCCATCTTGATTTTTGTCAATTTTACATATCGACCCCCACGATTTCCTTTTCTCATTAATGCACCCTTTAACTTTTCAAACAATACACATCAGCCCATGTAGGATGTATTACGATCTTACATTTAGAGAATGAGGATTGAGGATAATCAACATTTGTAACTATTTTGAATCAAAAAAAGTTGAATAATCAAATCATAACTTGAATAAATTAAAAAAGTTGAAATGAAAAAAACGAAACCAACTGAGTAGTTTATAGGTCAGATATGGCTGTCTTTAATAACCTAGTTTAATCATTTATGGTTTAATTATGATTATATATGTATAAATAACTGAAATAACCAAACAAAATCATCATTAAGCCTAACATTTTTTGTTTTTATAAGTAATATATTATATGTCAGAAATGTTTTGTTATAATTTTATTATAAATGATAAATATATTACCTTCTTATGCATTCTCCTTTAAATATTAAGTGACTGTTTTTTATTTGACCCAAAAACTATCTGAATTTATTAATTGAAACGGCTTTGAATTGATCCGAGTGCGGTGCCAACGGTTAACGGAATTAATCGAACCACCGTTCCTTGTAACTGAAAAACCGAACTATTTGTAACCATATCCAGTTATAAAACCTTCAAGGGGTGGTGCATTGGTAAGCACCTGATTTTCTCTTTTTCTCATATTCGAATCTTGTTTTCACCGGTTTCCTACCATAATTTTTTGAAATCCACCTGCCCATTGCAAGTTGTGGTTTAACTGGCGTCGTTGGTTAGCAGGGTATTGGCGGGTCCATGGGTTTACCACTAACGGGTTCTCATGGTTCCTAAAAGAAAATCCGATTATGAAAATCTAAAAACTGAAATATGGGTTATATTATACTTTAGCATAGTATAGTAGACATATACTTGTTGATAAAAGTACCAACAACCAAATGGTCACATGTACAAAAAAAAGGAAGAAAACAAACAACACATAAAGCTAATGCATTAGCTTTGGACAAAGGGGCTTAAAAAATGAACAAAAGAATCATCATCTTTAAACTTTGAAGATAATTATTCTGCTACTGCTTCTGTTGGTGATGAAGCTAGAACCAGCTTTAGAATCAACCCAACGATTATCCCAATCAGTCCAGCAGCTATTGCGAGTTTTATCGAGAATCCAGAACTCTTGTTTTGGTTCCTTTTCTTTAGCGTATCCTACAATATATCGGAATGTAAGGTGTTCATAAGAGCTGAAACCGACATAACCAGCCAAACTAAAGCAAGTTGTTTGAGATTTATACGATTCGGTTGTCGATTTAAAGGGCCCGGCCGATGGTTTAGAAGTTGGAATTGATCGTGCAAGCCTAACATGCCGTTTAACCTTTTTTATTTATTTATTTCAAATTTTTGAAAATATGCAATTATGCATGTTTATATATTCACGAACCATCTTTATCATTTCAAAATACAAACTAACGATTTTGAAAAATAATAAATAAGAAATCAGTTCAAATCTTCAAACCGCTAAAACTGGCCAGTCGAGCCTACCCACGCAATCCAGCCTGGTTGGTTTGTCGTTTCCCGAGACCATACTTAGCGGTTTGGCCATAAGTTTTTGTCACAACCGGACCATAAACACCCTTAATAACTTGTTTGACATTTAAAAATTAGTTCAAATGTAGACTCGTTTTTTAGGAAGAAGTAAATGTACCAGTTCCTGTTGCAGCTGGGTTGTTTCTTTCACAGCTGAATCCCTAGCGGCTTTTGCAGTCTGAACTGCTTGATTCTGTATTTAAAGAAAGATCGGGAATAAGCATAATCTGGTCTCTGTATGCTACAGATGTAAAAACTATTTACATGATCCAACTCTTAGATCAGGATAACTTTCTCATGAATTACTATTTCAATGATGCATATAGAGAAAATGGTTTTATAAGGATGATGAGACATTTGTCATTAAGAGTTGTTTGTGATTTATTTTAAACATTGACAGCATATCAAATATATGTGTGTGTGAGATATATAGTGCTTGTATAATATAGTGGGAGAGGAAAAAAGAAGGTAGTTATGTGGGTTACATATCCGCCTTATGTATCATACTTAAAGCAATAGATACAAATCTTTATATGTGGTTCTCGCAATTCTCTACTTAAAATTGGTTTTGTATTGGACAGCCCTCTATATGTGTGTGTGTGTGTGTAATTTTATATATACACAGAAATAACAATCATACTTTGCAAAATTTGAAGTCAGCAAAGATATAGTTAGATAAAATGAACATTAAAATGGGAAAATAATTATTAATCAACTCACAGAGCTTGGGTCAGAATTTTGTTTGAGATTATCATCTGAATTTCCTTGAGCGGTGCGTGCAATATAAACAACCTTAAGCTTGCATTCCTCTAATTGCTTACCAGGTTCCTTGCTAAACTGGATGCAACAAGTATAACTCTCATCTGTTATTAATCATTTCAATGAATAGAATACACTCCAAAAAAATATTCTTACAGTATTTTGTGGAAGAGCTTCACTATCAGCATCTGCGGGGACCGGGGTACTTTGTAAAAGAAATTTATCTCTGCATTGCATATCTGGAGGGTACTCAAGTTGAGCTTGAAGGGTAACTAAATGTACATCAATAAGTTGAAGTTAGAAATATGTAGTTACAGAATCAAACATGATGGGTTTAGATTTTGGATCAATAATTGAACACTTTCGATTATTAACTTCAGATAACGAATTGGTATCTTAATTGTTTAATTGCAGTTCTTACTCAATAAGTTGACAGTCAATCCCACTTCTCACTCATTATTTACCTCTTATGATACATGAACCCCGAGGCTGTATAACACCGGTATTTGGCCGGACAAAGTATTTCTTGGGCGAAGTAGTTTTCACCTTTCATAAAACAAAAAAAGGTACAAAAATCATGTGGGTGAAATCACTGTGTGAACTAAAAATTATATTACACCTAAATATTAAGTGTGAACATGAAGAAGAAAAAATTAGAACATAAACCTAGGAACCAGAAAGTAATATGCTTTGGAAGAATTTCTAATTTGGGGTGAAAAGCATACCTTAAAGGCAACATTCTTGTCTGTGGTGTTAGAAATTTTTAAATCACAGAGGCTTGGTTTCTCCAGTTCAACTGTTAAAATATGAAGCACATAAAGAAGTTTAATCAATGAGTAACAATACTGTTTGCTTAAACTTTAGCATGTTAGTTCTGTTGGTAGGAATGAACATAAACAGCAATGCTTCGTTCTAACTGATGGCTAAACAGGTTGTTAAGCATGTAAGTTAAAGCCATGCCATGAAAGATTCAGATATTGCAGATAAGTCGGTAAAAACAAGGAACTTAACATGTTTACTTTGCTACCAACCAAATAGTATATGACCAGTTAAGCATCCTCCCACCTCAAACATGCATTACTTTGGTCTTGTGTCATGCATTCAACTTAAAAGTGCAATTAAAAGTTATTGCATAAGACCCTATTACTGTAACTACCTTATCATATACTGCTATTAGTGGATATTAACTATTCTCTATACACGACACAAGTATATCCTCTCGTCCTTCCCTTTAAAACCTTCACCTATGGATAAGAGAGCATTACTTGAGTGACGATCATAAAAAAATGCCATGATGTAATTTTCACCACCCATAATAGTAGGCTGCTATATAGACACCACCCCCAAAAGTGTACACCAGACCGCCTATCACATCATATGGGCCTTATACGGGCCATATGACATGGCTTTGTCAGTGATCACATCAGTCATTTCAATGTTAAACAATCACGTCCTACGGGACCTGGTGAACACCATCTCATACAGACCGTATGATCATTTTCATAATATCATACGCAACATGAAAGCATCACAACATCTCAACATAATATCCTCTAGATTCAGAGAAGATGTCATCATTATACCTAACCTCCTAATTCATATTCCTTTGCATACATTTTAAAAAAACTCATCCATTAGATGCAGGTCTCCAAATGATTCAATCTAAGGCGATGATATTCCACTCATCCTCTCCTACACTACACAAATTTCATCAAAAATAGTAATCATTAATCGCAGAATCCCAAAGCAACAACAATTCAACTAAGCTGCAGATTCAACAAATCACCTCTAAATTATCTTAAGATTGAAATTTTCAGGCAACTAGCTCAAATAGAAAACATTAACCAAGGAGCATCATTAACATCTAATTCTGTATATCCAAAATTATGCTTACATGGAAACCTGAGCTCTTCAGGATCGACCGAGACTAATTTGTTACCGCCACCGCTAGCCATTGGTGATAAGATCGACGATTAAATAACGATAAAAATTAATGTAAATATGTAATCTATCATCCGTCGAATTAAAACGGAGGCTGCGAATATGAATCACCACAACCTGTCATGAAATGAAGATTGCTAACAAACGTGCCCTAGATCCGAGAAAGAAAACGAATTGAAATATTTACTCTCGTCGAATTAGCTGTTATGATGGCGAAATAAAGCGATAATTGAGGATCAAATTGCGGATTGAATTTGGTACGAACATGTGGCATGGTGATTGGTGGTGATGGAAAACACACTGCACAGCCGTCGGAATCGGAATCGGAATCTCTCATCCGGTGTGACGTTCAGGACATCGGAAGGTACGAAACGAAGGCAGTAATTTACAGGAATAGTCCATAAACTATGTACTTGTATCTGTATGCTCCTTGACTTGAAGTTTTATGCAATCTTGGTCCCTATAGTTTATCTTTTTTAGGAAAATCAGTCAAATGACCATTTTGACCGCCCTAATCATCAAAATCGTATTATGACCGGTAATATCCGGATAGTCCATGTGATTTGACTAAAGTAACAAGATTGAGTATTAAGTTTGAAAACTTATACGTCCGAGTTTTATGGTTTCATTTTTATAAGAATAATGGGTACTAATACAAAAGGTTGTAAAAAAACTAACGGAAAATACAATCACGTGCCAAGAACGTGAGAGTAATTTCGTCATTACCCAAAAGTATAGAATATTATATGTGTGTGTGTTTTTTTTTTTCCTTTCTTATCCACTTTTCTCATTTGTTTCTTCTAGCCTTCGATTAAACACACATCAGCTTCAATCAACAATGGTGGTTTGTTATTGTGGAAGATTAGTAGTAATCAAGACTTTCTGGACTAACACTGGATACAGGTTCTATTGTTGCCCGCAAAAGGTAATTGTTCTAAACCTTTAACTGTGCTTCTTCTCTGTTGACATAAATATTCCATAAAAATTCAAAAAATAAAAATAAAAAATCAGCCATTAAGGTGGTTGATCCTCCCATGTGTTCTTGGTAGTATCTGATTAGCAAGTCATGAAAAACTTGAACCTGATGTGAAAATTTGAAATAATTTAGGACTAGGACTCGGTATGAGATTAGTCACAATTTTTTTATGAGGTTTTGAACGGGTATGGTAGTAGTTGATATCCGCCTGATTTCTCAAATTTACCTGCATCAAAATTGAATACATAAATATATTTTATGATCTTAATAAAATATAATAAATTCGTATGTTAGACATGTTTAGAAACTTAAAATTGTTAAAAATATAGAAAAGTTGAAAGTGTTGGTGGGTATTTAATATTTTAAACCGGTATTTTAGTTTAGTTTAAGATCAAGTTTCGGTTAATGAATACAACAACAAATATTTTCCACCATACGAGATCATAAAACGGGTATACCCACTAACCCAACAGGTAACGAGTATACATATTGAACGGATACCATTGGCCCTGGGAGGGGCAAGGTGGGCGACCGCCCAAGGGCCACTATTTAAGGGGTTTGAAATTTTTTAATTTTTTTATATATATAAAAAATTATACATGAGTTAGTGATTATATATTATAGGGGCCCATTTCGTTTACTTGTCTTGGACCCACAAGTTTTCGGGGATTCTCGAGGACGGCCTTGATAGATACGAGGCCCAAATGCCCATAGGACCCTGTTGCTTCACCGGTGTTGATTGATGTTATGAGCAGGTTGCATATGTAATATAAGGGTGGAAGGGGTGGAATACGGGTTCACCTTCGGCTTCAATGGGGTTCACGGGAACATCGATGCCAACCACTCGGGTAGCGGCAGGTAGTGTTTTCGGGTTGTAGAAGCCTGCCAAGCTATAGACCGTTCAAGTGTAGCCATCGGGGAGAGCGTGAATACGGATGAGGGTCAATCATGGGTCAATTTACAAAAAAAGTTAAGGTAATTTAGAGTAAATATGACGTGACATGACATGACATGACATAATTTAACGTGTTTTTATTAGCTAATCTTTAAGGTACTTTAGAATGAAAATCACGTTGAATCATGCCAATGTTTCTAGAACATGATCAGTCACTCCACGTGTTTAGATGGATGTTACGTGGAACGTGCTCTATTTATTTTAGTCAACAAACATATTTACGTATTTTAATATCTTTCAACCACATATTTATAAAAAGGTTTTCGTTTCACCATTAAATTTAGAGAAAAACAAAAAAATAACTATTTTTTCATATATTTTATATTCATAACGTTCACGTTCAACAACATTTTACCTACACACAGCAACGAAATGGACAAATATTTCCCGAAATCATTTGATTAAACACGCATCATAAATGTATTTAAATTTATAAATCAGACGTCAAAATACGTGAAAAAAAAGTAAAAACTCGTAAAGTTTTCTAGCATATATATAAAAAAGTAAAGAATTTGTTAATTTTCTACGTTTCACATTTTAAATCATAAACTCTAAACCTTTAACTAGATACATAAAATAATTGCTGTGTTTAATAACTTTTTTAACAGCTAAATAATCACTTATATTAAATCAAAAAGCAAGCTAACAAGATGCTAGAATACACGATATCGATAAAATTAGAAAAAAACGATATTAAACCATAGGGACCAATCAAGATTCTCACACATTCCTCTATTCTTTAGGAAGGTATACCTTTACGACATCCTTATCGTGAGGGCCTTCATGCCGTGACCAACATTAAAAAAAACTTAATTTACTTCATGTCGTTTAAAAAAAAAAAAGGAAGTAACATAGCAATGCGAAATACGCGTGTCAAAATTGTTCCAATTTAATAATTTAATAAATTTAATAAATAAATAAATACGTCACCCCCACCTTACCTACATTCTTTAAAAGCCTGCTATATTCTATTTCAGATTTACAACTTCAACCGATCGTCAATTCTAACCGTTTTCTCCGGCGATTAATTCCGTTTTCCCGTCGCCGACTACATCTCCGCCTATCTCTGATTTAATCGATCTCAACTCTACACGCCGAGATGAATCCTGAATAGTATGCTCTTCTACTCAAACTGCATATACTCGAATTGTTAACTCAATTTCGCAATTTTGATTTATATCTCATTGATTCAGCTAGATCTGTGTTTGTTTGATTGGTTAAGATGCTCAATTTTGCTTTGATTTACTTGTTTTCTTTTAATTTTCTTTGATGATGATCTAGGTTTTTATTGTTGTCTTAAATTTTGGGATTTTGTAGATCCAATCACGTCGGTTTTCATACGATATAGGTTTGTTGAATGGTTGAAATTGATTTTTCTAATTATATAATCTAGGTCACGTTGATTTGATTTGTTCTGAATTATGTGCGAGCTTGAAGCTATTCTTTTGTTAGTTAAAGCTTTGATATCAAACTGACGTATATAGACTTGAATGGATTCTAACCTTGAATGGATTGATGCCTGTGTGACTGGTTGATTATAAGGGAGATTCATTTTCAGGTTCATATGTTTTTAAATGGTCCAGTTGGATTTTTAGTTTGAAGTTTATGTGATGGTTTTGGAGTTTTAGATTTATCTTCAAGATGTAAAATTGATGATAGTTGTAGTTGCCTTTCTTCTCTGTTAATGGTGAAATTGAAGTGAGATTCAGATTTAGTATTTTAATAGGTTGCAGGAGGGTTATGGCAGATGGTGGATAACTCTTCTTTTCTACAAAGTAATTTTGAATGTTATGAATTGAATTCTAGTGCTTGGAATACTTGGGTGTCCATGAAACATTGGCTACATATATTAATGTGTTATTGTGCTTTCGTGAATATTTGAGAGATTTATAAGTAGCAATTGTGTCAGGTTGCCAGGTTTGGTGGGTTGAAATTGATGATTGATGAACCCGAAAATGACCCATATATTTATTCGTGCAAAAAATTTTGGTCTAAACCAAACACACTTAAGCCATGTGACTCGAACACGACCTGCGCAACGTTCAAACAGATTGGTGGGTTGTAATGAGTTGTAATAAAGTTGTAAACAGGTCGTTGGGTTGAACTTACAAATTGTTTATTTTTATTATAAGTTTAATCAGGTCAACATGGCCTGTTTATTAAACGACCCAGACAAGTCAACCCCAATGACTTTTTTGTTAGACTGTTCAACCCAAAACCTAGTTATTTTTGTGTTGGGTTCATGTTTTGGGTCGTGCCATGAATTGTCGCCCGTAAATTATATTATTATAAGATGAATGATAGCAATAAACATTGTGTTTATGCTATTTTGTTTCATTGAATTAGTTTCTGGCTTGTCAAAATTAATAGTTTCATTGCTCTTGTAGCGACTATCTGTTCAAGCTATTACTCATTGGAGATTCAGGAGTAGGAAAATCATGTCTCCTGTTGCGTTTTGCTGTAAGTTCTTTTAATTTATTTTCTCTGATGGTTGATCAGTCTGTTTCTTATACTTATACATGTATTCACTGGTTTAAAAGCCATGTTATTTATTTCACCATTAAAATGTGAAGTGAATTCACACATAGGTTCTCATAATGCATAGATCAGCATGCCATCTGATGAATTGATAGTTAAGTCATCAACAAAATTTATGTTGTCTGGTTAAACTCTATAATAAATTCTGGTAGTTCCAATTTTTGGTATTTGGCATTCTTGCTTAAAGAATGAGTTTGCATGTATGTTTGTGACTGGAGTTTGAAACAAACTAAAAAATATATTCCAAGAAGAATTTAGACATTTACATAAAAATTTAAAAACAAGGCAATTTCTGGTTTTTACCATAAATATAGTCAGATGTGCATGCTTTAATTGTATCGTTTATTTATGTGTTTTTTTACTCCTATAAAGTTCCTGGGCAATCTGGTAACAGTCGTTTTACTTTTTTTAACTGCAGGATGATTCCTACTTGGAAAGTTACATTAGCACCATCGGGGTTGACTTTGTAAGCATTCTTAGTGAGCTTTTAGTTTGTCTTAATTACTATTTAAGATAATCATCTTTTTTACTAGTGTTGATATCTATTTTGTAGAAAATTCGCACCGTGGAACAAGATGGCAAAACAATTAAGCTTCAAATTGTAAGCTTCTAACTCTAATCTTTGTAGAAAATTCAACACCATGTTTGTGTACTGCATTATTCATTAAAAGTTTCATAGACCTTCTAGACTTGTAGTCAGCATGCTGCATTTTGTTTTCTGTGCTAATTGTTCTTGTGCATACAGTGGGATACAGCTGGGCAAGAACGATTCAGGACTATCACTAGCAGCTACTATCGAGGAGCTCATGGCATTATTGTAAATATTTCATTCTCATATTCTTTTCATCATTTTTGTATGAAGAATAGGGGAAATGGGAATTAATTTTTCTTTCGTGCAGGTTGTTTATGATGTGACAGATCAAGAGAGTTTCAACAATGTGAAACAGTGGTTGAGTGAAATCGATCGTTATGCTAATGAGAATGTAAACAAGCTTCTTGTTGGAAACAAATGTGATTTGACATCTCAGAAAGTTGTGTCCTATGAAACAGGAAAGGTAATAATGTAATAAGTCAATTATTATCACAGCAAGTTAGACTAATAATGGAAATAGTAAGAGTATACATGGCAGTCATGATTCATTCATCTATATATGGTTTTGGGTAAAAAAATTGAATTACAACGGGTCAATTTGGGTCGACTCAAATTAAACGACGGGTCAAAATGGGCCACTCTTATAACGCTCTTACTTGAGAGTTGTTTTGGTGTGCAGGCATTTGCTGATGAGATTGGGATTCCGTTTCTAGAAACAAGTGCCAAGAATTCCACAAATGTTGAAGAAGCATTTATGGCTATGACTGCTGAAATAAAAAACAGGTACTTGTTGATTAAGCATAACCATGTTGTTAAACCATCTTTAAGGAAAATTTACCCATGACCTAGTCATCTAGTGGTATGGGGCTTCCCCCGCTAGTTTAAACCTTCAAAACGGACCCGCGCTCACCCGCTAGTTTATTCTTAAAGTGGCATATGATAAAAAATTTAAAACAAATTTGTTGTATAATCCAGGATGGTGAGCCAGCCGGCAATGAATAATGCTAGACCACCAACTGTCCAAATCCGAGGTCAACCGGTCAACCAAAAGTCGGGCTGCTGCTCTTCTTGAAGAGGGTAAGCATTTGGGTGGTCAATGTGTCTAAGATATTCCTTTTTTGTTCTATTGATCACCAACAGTTACCATTTGTTTGAAAACCAAACTTTCATTCGTTTCCTTATAAAACTGAATTCTAGGTACCCTTTTGTACAAAGTAGGATTAAGATTGTTGAATGTGTATCATGTTATACTGTTTTGCAATTAGCATCCTCTTGCGAGTTTGTAATTTGGCATAAGTTTATGTTATTTTTCCCCTTAGATTTTATTGTCATTCCAAGTGTGTTTAAGGATAATACATGTTTATAATCTCTGTTTGGCTCTTGCTGCATTGCATTCTAGTATATTTTTTTTAACAGCGACTGTTAGTGCTAATCCAATAGGACCAGAATTCGAACCTAAGACTTTTCTTATAGGGAGTAAGGCACTTACCACAACACTGGCCCGTCCACAAATACATTGTACCCTTTGGTTTTACTTTTGTATCATCATTCGTCTTATTGAAAACCAATGTTTTGCAATTAGATCGTCAAACAAGACGATCCTTTTCGTCCGCAAGAAAGTTGATGGCGTAACCTAAAACGTCCCGTGTAAATCATTTTTAGATTAATAAGCAAAAACCTTATAAGACACTTGACACTCAAGGATGGGAACTGCACTTTTAAAACGCATTTTTGAACCACTTCGTATTATCCCACCCAATTTGTTTTTACATCAACCCATGAAACGTATCTAGTAAATAAAAATAATCAATTACTAGACGTGGGAATTGTATTTTGCTACATAGACAAAGTACATGCATATAGGTTAACTGAATTGTAATCAACAATCCCATAACTAGGTATAACTTCTTGGTTTACATAAAAGTATATAACTGAATTGTAATCGAGATGTTACTTTTAGGCAAACTTGTGGACCACCGGTGTAGTTTTTTCAAAATTAGGGATCATATTTGCAGTTTGTGTAAACCAACATGGATCATCGTGTAATCAACTCTAATATAAGATTGATTCTTGCCCTTATAGATGTCAAATTAATGTCTTCCCATCAATCTGTAGTACCCGGGAGGTGGTTCCTCATTACGCCTGCAAAAGGGTAACAATTTGTCATACATTATTAGCCTATATCTAATCAAAATTTGTTGTAAATGACATGTTATGTGGAAAAAGGATACATGTCACTTACAATAAAACTAAATGTTTGCACATACTTACATGCGTGCGTACGTATCTACATACGTACACACAGAGGCGGATCCAACTAGTAAATAGGGAGCCCACCGTCCGGTCCAAAATAATAGTGGGTTTTAATAGGCCAATGAACTTCTCAATGTTACTAATGAATATGTAATCGAGCGTTTCTGAAAGATGAAAACACGTAGAGGACAATTGTAATCAAGGTATTTTATATTGTGTTTAAATATTTGATGAACTATATTATTTTATTGTCATTTCATTTTTTTCTCCGTTCCTTTTTTACCCACCCGTATTCTGCCCTCCTACAAAAAATTTATGTATCCGCCACTGCGTACACACGCACAATATGTGTGCATAGGGAATTAAGAGATAACCTGGTATAGTCTTCTGCATTCTTAGACAATCATGAAACATAAGTGTGTTCAATTTCATGATTTCTTTCTTCATATCCTCCATCAAAAGATTAAAACCATATTTCTCATTCCAAACCCTAATAGTTTCGGATGATGAAGGGATAACCATACTTCTAACTCCAAAATCTTGAAGGTCCTGCAAATTTTTTCATATAACATAACCAAACCATCATGTTTTTCGATCTCGGTATCGAGAAACCACAAAAGGGTATTGTAATCTTAAACATAAACTTACAGATTCAATCCCATTCAATAGTTTGCCACACATTCCTTTGTTTCTATGTGGTTCAGCAGTTGCTATAAATGGTATCTCTGCTAGATTAGTCCCATGAACCCTAAACACATATAAAAAAGTGTCAAGATAATGAATACACATTTGTTTACGACAATGCTAGGTTATGACTCATTTGTTAAAAAATGGGTTGATCCGGGTAAAAAAACATTTGCTTTATGCGTCACTTTGAGTCACTTAAATTATACAACTGGTCAATTTAGGTCACTTAAATAGTTAAATTAACAAACAATCTATAAGTTATACCTGATTGATGCCACCGCAATAATTTCATCACCCTTTTCAAGTATGCCAGTAAAAAAGCCACGAAAATTAATCCGTTGGTAATGTGACCTACAATTTACAAAAGTGTTCACCAAGATTATGATCAAATCATGAAAGTTGTTTACAGATTTGGTTTTTGATCACCACTTACTCACCCACAATTGTACACCACATTTTGAATCATGTTGATCCTAGTGTGTCGATCCTTTATAGGCTCGAAACACGCGGTCAGTATTCCAAATGCAACCACAAGCTTGCTGTAACACTCGAGCTTTTTGGATGCCCGAACCTCATACGAACCATATTCTTGATCAAATTTGTGTAGCAAAGTCCATGATAACCCACCTTCTAGCTCCCGTTTCACTCCGATTTTACTTTCCAACTTTTCGTGAACCTTTCGACAACTTTTATCACAAAAAGCTCTAGGGAAACGATTGATGTCAATCGTTAAAGACTCGTTTGAGCACTTTACGTGGTCTGTATTCACAAAAATAGTTTATTCTTATTTTTGTAAATAAAACTACCATAAATGTATAATACAAAACCAATTCTAAGTAAACAACTGTGAGAACTGAGAACATCTGTACATACTGTTTTAATTATAATATATAAAGCGGTTATGTAAACATTTATCCCACTCTCTTTCTTTCTTTCTTTAAATCAGTAAAACACTATGTACAAGTATATTATATAGTCCTCACAATTCTCTAATCAAAACTGGTTCTGTATTAAATGCGTCAATATACCAAATATATAAAAAGTTATTATGAAAATGGCATACATTGTTTTTCACATAAAGAGCAAGTGAGACAAGAAGAATCCCTTTTGGTAATAGGCATTCCACACAATTTACAAGCACAATAAGCGCAATAATATGGCTCATTAGGCACCACCTACAACATTAAAGTATTCAAATGTTAATAATTAGTTATATATATAAATAACAAAATAGATACAATTTATTTACCTTCATATCTAGGCATTTCACATGAAATGTTGAATTACATTGTTCACAACAAATCAAATTCCCTCCATCGGCACATAGAATACACACATCATCGTAAACATCGTCATCAAATCCTTTTGTGGTGATATGTTTGATCGTGTGGTGTTCAGGTTCATCTCGATTTCGCAAAGCTAATCGCATGCATTGTGAAAGTGGAGTAACGTTACCATCGCCTTGGATTCCATAAACTCCAATTGCATCATATGGATCGTCACAAACATTGCCTCCCGAGTGTATTTGGAAATGATGAATAGTGAATATGTATTGACAACAAGTACAAAAAATCCCATTCCGCTCTAGTTTACCTTTCTTGAGACTGGTAAGTCTGGTTGGACCGATATAGTAGATAGTTGCACTTTCTGGGACTTTTTGTGAATCGATGAGCCATGATAGAATAGTGCCAAAATTTTGCCTCTCATTGGTGTTGCGGGTCTCATGCCTCTTGGTTCTACGCGTGCTAATTCTTTTGTGACTTTGATGACCTCGTTCCTCCATGTCTCCTTTCTAAATGATCATCAAGTTTTGGTTTTCCATTTGATGTTCCTCTCTTAAAAGCTCCTTTCGTGCTCGTATTTCTACTCATAGGCCTCAACACACTCCCTTTATACCCTATTCGCATGAAGAAACTTGATTATAGTTATTCTTTGTGATCACGAAAACACAACTATGATGGTTTGATATCGACTAAAACTATGATTCTTTGTTTGATAGAAGTTAGATATAGAAAAAAAATGGTTAGTAACAAAATATATGGCATATGTATAAATGAACAATATGACAAATGATAGATAAGGTATGAATAATGATCCATTTAAAGATAAAATGGAAATATTTGATTTTTGGTTACTATGTTTCCTATTAGAGGGTATATGTCTTTTAATGTTCCTATTATCTGAAATCATGTATATTTTTCATTTAAAATCACATTTGAATAATTAAACACAATCATTACGTCATTCATTGCTTCATAGAAGAGGTGATGAGTTTGATTTTGTCAAAATTAATAAATTATTAGTCTCCCATGATATATATCAAAAGGTCGGGTCTAATGGTAAAAAGAAAGTCCCATAATCAAAAGGTTATAAGCTTAAACCTTGTACAGGGTGGAAAAACAAAAAAAACTTTGTTTATTTAAGAGACACCTTAATAATTAATACCTCTAGACAAAATATATCACCCGAACTAAGTGTCTTTGCTTCTTTCAATACGTTTACAATTTATATTTTGGACTTCATCTAAAATGCTTGGTTTTATTTATTTACGACAATTATATAATTTATTATACTTCGGTACGTGTAGCTTTACAGAATCTCCAACTACCACCAAGAATAGCTTCGGAGAACTATGAAATAGACGAAATGATCAAGCAACGTGATGGTATTAGTGCAATCACAGACCACTGGTTAGCCTCGTCACAGAGAGAGGATTTCTCTATGACCTAACTACGATGTGATAATAAGTTTCTTTGAACTTTGAGAGATCATTAATGATATGTAGTATATAGGCATCCACACAGTTATGTTGACTTAGCTAGTAGTATTGTATATGTGTAAGATCTTGTTATACGGTTGTTTTATAAAAAAAAACATGAGAATCTGTCCACAAGAGAAAAAAAACAGACAAATTTGAATTAACATTAATACACAACCTCATCAATCAAAAATGATGAATTACAAGTGGTGGGTAGACTTTTACCCAACAATGTAATTGGGAAGTTGCAAAGATATTTTACACATACATGATACATCCATGTTTTACCCAACAATAATATGCAAAATAGCATTTACTATAGAAAATTGAGCATCAAAAGAAATTGTATAAAAAAATAAATGAATAAAAAATTAGCAATGTTAACTCTTAAAAACTTTCCATGAACTCATGCTAGCATGAGTCACATATGTTAGTTGTTAGTTTGTAATTCCAAATTAAGGGACTTGTTTTGTCAATTTCTGATTCTTGTACTTGTATAAATACAGAGTTAGTTCTGTTAGTTTTGTTAAGTTTTTCAATCAATAAAGAAATCCTCATTTAGCTTCTAATCGGTTGTTAATTCTGTTAAACATTTCTTGGTGGCCTGATTGCAATTGGTATCAGAGCCAGGTTAAAGATATCAGCTCGTAATCGATCCGAAGGATTGGATCTGGATTCAAGGTTTGGCAGAAAATACAATCGGAAGCCGAAGAACAAGATGATCGGCGAAGGCGCGATTCCACCGGTGAATAATCAAATTGTTACAATTAGAAAGAATGCCATGATTCCCTTACAATGTCCGGTTCTTACTACGATAAATTACACCATATGGGCGGTCAAATTGAAGTCAATCTTCAATGTTCATGGTCTCTGGGAGGTAATTGATGTCCAAGAAGGGGTTGAAGTCGATTCCAAGAAGAATAATACGGCAATTGCGTATCTGTACCAAGCAATGCCAGAGGATTTGGTCCTCCAAGTTGCAAAGTACACTACGGCCAAAGAAATCTGGGATTCCTTGAAATCCAGATTCGTTGGGATTGATAGGGTCAAGAAAGTTAGGTTACAAACCCTACGAAATGAATTTGAAGGATTACGAATGAAGGAGGAAGAAATTATTGATGAGTTTGCGGGAAGGATAAGTGCAATATCATCAAAGGCTAGTGATCTTGGTGCTCCTTATAAGGAGACCACACTGGTCCGAAAATTCCTTGATTCACTACCAGAGATATTCATACAAATTGTTGCTTCAATTGAACAATTTGCGGATTTGAACACCATGTTACTTCAAGAGGCAATTGGCCGGCTAAAGGTTTTGAGGAGAGAACATGTTTGAAGGCCAAGGCTAGTCAAAAAAGGTTTGATCAGTTGTTACTTACCTATGTTGAATGGCAAGCAAAGAACAAAGACTCAGAAGGTAATAACAAGTATAGATCTAAGCCAGATCAAGGTGGAAGAAGTTGGGGTAAGAACAAAGGACAATTTGTAAACAAAGGGAAGGGAGACAAATTCAAGAAACAAGGTGAAAGGCAGGGAAAGGACAAGTCAAAGATAAAGTGCTTTAAGTGTGACTTGTATGTGCATTATGCCTCTGAATGCTCAACCAAATCAAAAGATGCAGAAGTGAATTTGACCCAAACAGAAAAAGAGGGTCCTGCACTCTTAATGACTATTGCCAAACTTGAAAGTCAAAGGGATATGGTATTTCTAAATGAACACAAAGTAGTACCAGCCAGGTATGAATATGAAGGAACTGATAAATACTTGTGGTATCTTGATAATGGTGCTTCAAACTATATGACAGGTGATGAGTCTGTATTTTCACATCTTGATAAGAATGTTGGAGGGAAAGTAAGGTTTGGAGATGGCTCATGTGTGGTCATTGAAGGCAGAGGCTTAGTAGTCTTGCAATACAAAAACAAAGAACAAAGACTATTAACAGATCTGTATTACATTCCACACTTAAAAAGCAATATTTTAAGCCTTGGACAAGCAACATAAGGGGGTTGTGAGGTGAGGATGAAGGATGAGTTCTTGTGGATGTATGAAAGAGATGGAAAACTACTGATGAAAGTGAAAAGGTCACCAAACAGGTTGTATAAAATTAGTCTGAATATTGGTACACCAATGTGTTTTCAAGCAAAGGTAAATGCTACACCCTGGTTATGGCATGGCAGGCTAGGGCATATGAATTTTGAAGCTCTAAGGAGTATGACAAGAAAGCAGCTAGTAATTGGAGTCCCACCAGTGTATCATTGATGTAAGGTCAAATATCCCGTGTTTAAGAGTCTTTGTACAGTTTTATGGGTGTTACTTTGTATATCGAGTCGGTTTTACGTTGGTATTTGTATTTGTGTCTATTACAGGTAATTGGATGCTAAGTGCGCGTTTCGGAAAGCATTTGGGATGAAGTAGAAGAATTGGATGCGAAACTATGCAAAGATGGCGGCTTATCAGGAAGTTCTACAGTGCAAAACTTCAAAGAAACATATCTTGAGCTAGAAATTGAATCACGGGGCCCATAATATATCGATTTGGGGTAGCTCAACGAGCCGGATATGAAAATTGGGTTTTGGCGTAGCCTACGCCAACCCGGCGTAGCTTACTCTAGAATCTTGTTTGGCGTTTGAGTTGGCGTTGATCAGGGGAGTCAGCGTAGGAGTTTGGTTTTGGGCGTAGCTTACGCCAGGTCGGCGTTGCTTACGCCAAAAGTGAGAAAACTTAGGGATTTTGAGATTTTTGCCATATATTCAAGTCTAAACCCTAAAGGCCGTCATCATTCTTTCTTGAGAGCTTCTTGGACGACTAGAGGGCGATTTTCAGAGGCAGAAGTCATTCCAGATCATCTATTGAAGCTATGCTCGTGTGTCTGACAAACATGCGTGGCTAAGCTACGTGTGGCTTCCTCTCGGCGGATGGTTCGTTTAGGTTTTTATGTTTGATTTTGTTTGTTCATGTTTGGATCTTGTTAGTTTCTGACAATAACTTGATAGATTGATGTATTGGTTGAATTAAACAGTTTATTATTGTGCTTTGAGTTTTCTGCTTTACAATATGTGTTTGGTTGATGACAAAACCTAGTAGCAGGGTTAGGTGACTAAAGTGGGTAACTTGGTATTTATAAATTGGGCAATTGGATTAACTTGTTTGTAACGAAACTAGTTGCATAGGTTTTTTGACAAATAATCTGTCTTCAATTACTGTTTCAACTAATTTTCCAACACTATGTCTATGTGGTGTCCATTGAGCAACTGAGTTTTACATAAGCCTAGAACCTGAAGTTTGGGAGGGAGTTACATCTTTATTTGATCTGTGTTTTAATTCCAATTTACTAATCTAAGCAATTTAACTTTCTACTGATTCCCTGTGGACTCGACAACCCTACTTCCCTGTCTACAGTCTAAGGTAGATAATTAGTAGTTTTTATAAATGTTTTTGATTGACCTTGACACCGCGATCAAAATGGCGCCGTTGCCGGGGAATCGGTGCGCTTAGTTTTGTTGCTTTAGTTTAGTTAAAACAAATTTAGTTTAGTTGATTTTGATTGTTTTTACAAAAACACAAAAAGATTTTTCTTGTTTTTATTTTTATTTTTCGTTCAGAACTACTCGGTTGTGCTACTTGTGCAGGTCGGCATGGATAGGAATTATCATGATGACCAGTATTACTACGAGCCGTGTAGTTGCTGTGGCATCACTAGCCACTGGGCACAAGATTGTAAAATCTACTCCTTAACTACTTTAGACTGTAGTACGAAAAGTAAGGTTGTCGAACCCACAAGGAATTTGTGGAGAATGCTATTTAATTATTACTTAACAAAAACAGAGAAACTACTAGACTTTGATTACCGATTCAGAAAACTATTGCCAAAGCAACAAACTTTATTTGACTTAAAAGTGATTATGAGAAAACGGATCGCTCCCGGGTTCAGACTACACACGTTAATGATAAATCCGGATAGAAACTTGTTGGACTCCACATAGACATGGATTGCAAAACACCAATTATTGATAAATAGATAGAAAGTTGGAATATTTGACTGTGTTGATTAACGATATAAAACCGAATAATTGACACCTGTTGAATAACTAGCTACTTAACTACCAACTTTAGAACATAAGACCCAATGACTTAAATGGTTCACGATTAGAAAACCGAGTAACTGATGAATACACAAAATCCCAAGAACCAAATCGTTTAATCAATAAAGGACAAACTAAAGCATGCAACTAATCATACAATTGAATCACAAGCTAATCCAACAAAGTATAAACCCAGAAAAACCAGAAAACACAAGCAATCCTACACCCGGGAACAACCACGAGTGATTTAGCTACGCATAAACATCATTGTAACTTCAAAACTTAATTCGGAGTAACAAAACATCAACTAAGCAATTATAAACTCTTCAGAATGCTCAAGATCGCCCAAAAGTCGTCCAAAAAGCTCCAGGGAATGAATGATCACGGCCTCTAGGGTTTCGGTTTGAATATATGTCAAAAATCTTGAAATCCCTACAAAATCTCCTTTTTGGCGTAGGCAACGCCTATTTGGCGTAGGTTACGCCCAAAACCAAACTCCTACGCTGACTCCCCTGATCAATGCCGACTCAAATGCCAAAATTGTTTCCAGCGTAAGCTACGCCGGGTTGGCGTAGGCTACGCCAAAACCTAAAATTCATACCCGGCTCGTCGAGCTACCCGAGCTACCCTAAATCAATATATTATGAGCCCCGTGATTCAATTTCTAGCTCAAGAATCTTTGCATAGTTTCGCATCCAATTCTTCTACTTCATCCTAAATGCTTCCCGAAACGCGCACTTAGCATCCAATTACCTGTAATAGACACAAATACAAATACCAACGTAAAACCGACTCGATATACAAAGTAACACCCATAAAACTGTACGAACTAGACTCTTAAACACGGGATATTTGACCTTACATCAATCATCCTACACAAGTTTGTGAGGCCTGTTTGGCTGAGAAGCATTCAAGAAAATCATTCCCAGAAACATCACAATATAGGGCTGAGAAGCCTCTAAAGTTGGTATCTATAGACTTATGTGGTCCAATCATGCCAACAACCCAAGCAGGTAACAAGTACTTCATGTTGATTGTAGATGATTGTACTAGGTTTATGTGGGTGTGTATGCTAAAATAAAAGGGCCAAGCTTTTGATGTGTTTAAACAATATAAAGAGAAAATTGAGAATGAACTGAGTCTTAGGGTTAAGACTTTGAGGTCAGATCGTGGGGGGGAGTTTACTTCTCATGAGTTCAATAGTTACTGTGGTAGAGAAGGAATTACTAGGCAGTTAACAGCTCCTTATTCCCCTCAACAGAATGGGATGGTTGAGAGGAGAAATAGATCAGTTTTAAACATGACAAGAAGCTTATTGAAGGCTATGAACTTGCCACAAGATTTTTGGGTAGAAGGAGTAAGGCACTCTGTCTATATCCTTAATAGGATTAGTACTAAGTCTCTGAATGATAGTACACCCTATGAAGCATTAAAAGGAAGGAAGCCTAATCTTGCACATCTAAGAGTGTTTGGGTGTGTGGGACATGTAAAATTTACTAGGCCTGGGTTGAAGAAATTAGAAGATAGAAGTGTTCCTATGGTTTATCTAGGAACTGAGGCTGGAACAAAAGGAAATAGAATGTATTATGTTACAAAAGGAAAGATAGTGGTGAGTAGAGATGTCCATTTTGATGAAGGCAGAAAATGGGATTAGTCAGACTACTTGGGTAAAGTAAATATACTACTTCAGAATGGGTGGAGTTCTATGTTCACAATGATCAGTTTCAAGAAGATGTTGATGTTGAAGAACAAAACTCTCAACTGAAGAAGACAGTAATTTTGGTCAGAATGAAAGTACCTCTGGTCAGACTGAAGGGCCAAGTCAAGATGGCAGCTCTAATCAACCAGTTGAGCAAGAACAACAGTCCAATGTAAGAAGGTCAAGTAGTGTTTCCATTGTACCATCTAAACTCAATGACTTTGTGTTAGATAGAAGGGTAAAGTATGGGGCTGATAGGCAAGAATAAGAAGACAAAATTGAACTTTTGCTTCTCAAGAGGGTGAACCCATGACTTACCAAGAAGCAGTAAAAGAAAAGGAATGGAAATTGGCCATGGATGAGGAAATTCAAGCTATTGAGAGAAATAAAACATGGATCTTGACTCAACCATCACAGAAATGTAACCCAATTGGGTTGAAATGGGTTTTTAAATTGAAAAGAGATGCTATGGGTAAAGTGACAAATCATAAAGCAAGGCTAGTAACAAAGGGATATGTTCAGCAGTTAGGAATTGATTTTGAGGAGGCTTTTGCACCTGTTGCAAGGATAGAAACTATAAGATTGATTCTTGTATTGTCAGCTAAGATGGGCTGGAGGGTATTTCATCTTGATGTTAAACATTTCTTGGTGGCCTGATTACAATTGATATCAGAGCCAGGTTATATATATATATATGTGAAACAGCCAGAAGGTTATATAAAGAAGGGAGCAGAAAGTTATGTGTATAAGTTGTCAAAGGCATTATATGGTCTTAGATAAGCACCAAGAGCTTGGAATTTGAGGCTGGATGAAGTACTTAAAGAATTGGGATTTAAAAGATGTCAAAGAGAACAGGCAGTCTATGTTAAAACAAAAAGAGGTTCACATCTTCTTTTGGGTGTTTATGTTGATGATATGTTGATAACAGGAAGTAATGTTACACAAATAGAAGAGTTCAAAAGGCAGATGAAGCATAAATTTGAAATGACAGATCTTGGTTTGTTATGCTACTATTTGGGAATAGAAGTGGTGCAGAATGATAAAGGAATTTCAATAAAGCAAGCAGCATATGCAAGAAAGTTGGTTCAAATGGCTGGTCTAGAGGATTGTAATGAGACTAAAATACTTATGGAGCCAGGGATGAATTTGTACAGAGTTGAAGGAAGTTCTGGTGTTGATCCAACTGAATATAAAAGGCTTGTTGGTTCTTTGAGGTACTTGACACAAACAAGGCCGTATATTAGCTTTGCAGTGGGTTATGTTAGTAGGTTTATGCAAGAACCTAGTGAAATTCATTTAAAAGCAGTTAAGCATTTGGTCAGGTATGTGAAGGGGACACTACACTATGGGCTGAGTTATAAAATAATAGAAGGAAGTGGTTTAATCGGTTATAGTGACAATATTCATCTAACTGGTACAGATGATGGGAGAAGTACTTCTGGTAATGTTTTCTATTTTAATGGGTCATTAGTTTCTTGGCAGTCACAGAAGCAACAAACTGTTGCTCTATCCAGTTGTGAGGTAGAGTTTATGGCTGCAACTTTAGCAGCTTGTCAGGCAAGAAATTACTGGGTCAAAGCAGAAAGTTGTGACTTTGTTTGTAGATAACAATTCTGAAATTGCTCTTATGAAAAATCCAGTTTTTCATGGGAGGTCAAAGTATATAAACACAAGATATCATTACATAAGAGAATGCATAGAAAGAAATCAAATTCTTGTTGATTTTGTGTGTGGAGAGTTGCAATGTGCAGATGTGTTAACAAAAGCTTTGCCTAGAATGAAGTTCTGTGAAATGAGGTTCTTGTTAGGAGTAGAATATTTGCAATAAATGGATTTGGAATTAAGGGGGATCATGTTAGTTGTTAGTTTGTAATTTCAAATTGTTGAGGGACTTGTTTTGTCAATTTCTGATTCTTGTACTTGTATAAATACGGAGTTAGTTCTGTTAGTTTTGTTAAGTTTTTCAATCAATAAAGAAATCCTCATTTAGCTTCTAATCGGTTGTTAATTCTATTAAACATTTCTTGGTGGCCTGATTACAACATAAACAATGTAATATTTCTATGACAAATTAAGATGTGAACCCTAGGATCCATTCATAGATTGCATAAACCATCTCTTCATAAAATTGAAATGATACCTTGGTCACCTGATATGATTACAACAAAAGAACAAGAAGTAAACATCATGTATTAATTTTCACATTTGAAAGCAAGCATGATTAAGTAGGGCATGACAGATCCATAGAGAATAATATAACGACAAACAAATAGAATTAAAATAATATGAATATTAGAAATACACAAACATCAAGAGTTGAATACCGCTATCTGTTTGGCACTTCTCTATTTCAATTTTAAGGATCTAAAGGGGATTAGGGGAAGAACTGAACGTCCGAACAAGAATGGAAACGTGTTGTGATTTCAAATGGCGCCAATTTTGGAACATGCTACTGATGTTAAACCACGACTTCAATCTACATATATATGAACCAGGGTTATAGTTGGCTACGATTTAGGGATCCCGTTTGTTGTTCCCGTGTGCCCCTTTCTTGTTTTGTCCGCCATAAGCTCTACATACTTTAATATAATTTGAGGGCTTTAGATAGGCTGCTGAGAAATTGATGGGTGCCTTCTTTAACTTTAAAGATTATTTAGGGCTTTTTACACACTAATAGGCCTTATCCAGTGGGTGTCTTGCTATCCCCTAGAACAGCCATAAATCCGCCCCTGGTTGCTTGGATGAAACACACAAACTACTAATGTATCGATTTTGTTCAGTCATGGGACACCTTTAATTATAACCATAATTATAACCGATTTACCGGTTAATTAAAAAACTTTAACCATAACCATCGGCTAATTTCAGTTATCAGTTAATTCGATTCAGCAAGAATTCAATTACCGGTTAATTAATGCAGTTACCAGTTAAACAAGAAAAACCAGTGCCAGAGTTACCATTCGACACCCAGTCAAGAGTCAAAACATTGAAATAAATGGACTTGTCATATCAAATGTGAACTTAACGTTCATATTTAATACAAAGCTTGACAAACAAAATTATTTAAAAGTCAAAAGTCAAAATAGTTGAAGTCTTGGTTCTTACGAGACCGTATTCTTGTTGCCATTTTCGTTCATATTGAGAAGTTATTGACAATTTAATCATGCATTATTGCTTGCACGTGGGCGTACAAGTCGCCTCTTTTTATTTATAATTTTTAATTAATTTTATACCCCTCGAAAGCTATTTCAAATCTAACGTTTTTTAAATATTAAATTAATTAAAATTCTCAATGGTTTCTAGAACCCCCTTACGTGTGTTTCTTTAATTTGACGTAACATTGGGATAAGATATTTTTAAAATAAGTATTTTATTAACAACAAAACATCTTGTTTAATCAAGTTTGATATCGACAATATCTTTTTGATGTAATACATTTGCTTTCGATTGTACCTTTTCAAGGTAAAAGACAAATCATGTGAAATGAAAATCCGCTCTCATGATTCGAGCAACGGAGATGAAGTTACGCTGATATGAGCTCATTACATGACATTTATTGTCTGTCTGACTTATTTGAAGGCATAATGCATAATTAAAATTTAAGGTTTTTTATTTGTTCAGATATATGATAGTTTCTGATTGTTTGAACTCATAATCATACTATGATTTCATATTTTTGTTCATTAAATCATATGTTGGTGACCCGGTGTTAATTTATGAGAAACCACAATTTTATTAGGAACTTTGTAATATCATACAATTGAAAAACCAATATACGAGAAAAACATGTAGATAGAACTAAAATTACCACGGGTTGTCAAGAAAGTTTCTTATTATTTTATCAGTTATCCTTAATTTAACAGAGTTGAAAAAGTAGAATGAAAATGAAACATGAGAAAATGTTTTTTTTTTTGCTTTTAGATTAAAGTTTTGTTTAATCACAAATCGTACATTAAATATGTAACTCTTTTACTCTCATCAATACAAAAGCCCTAAAAAAATCAGGGGCCCGTAAATGTGAAGACCTACGATAAACTTTTTTCTTCATAAATAGTAGGGCCATCCATGTTTGTTGATGTTAGGATATACTTGAAAATATGATAATTCATAATTAAGTGATCTTATCGATCAAAACTCGAGCTTGTCAACATAACTATTTCAACAACTATAGCATGAAATAATATGAACACTATTCACATATAGTGAACT
Source organism: Smallanthus sonchifolius (assembly GCA_023525975.1). NCBI lineage: Eukaryota > Viridiplantae > Streptophyta > Magnoliopsida > Asterales > Asteraceae > Smallanthus > Smallanthus sonchifolius. The sequence continues at coordinate 4,836,423 of CM042042.1, forward strand.
TACTTTAAGAACACAATCATAAACATATAAATGAAATTTTAAAGTTTGTGAGATTTTACGAGAAATTTATTTATTTATTAAACTAACGAATACAAACAAGAGTATGCTATAGTTTACTCAAGTGAACTAACCCGAACAATCACCTCGTTAATTTGTCCATATACTACTCGTTCATGTTCATTCATTTAAATATTAAATATTTTTAATAATATATTTACACTAAAAAGGTTAAAAAAATAGTAAATTTGTCATTATGCACAAAAAACAACCATTACACGCCATAAAATAATATCAAATGTGACCCACACTAAGCTTCCACTATTCTCCTCTTCGGCGATCGATCCTCCGACGAACTCGCCGGCGACGTCGATCTCCGTTTTGAAGTTATCCGTACCGGCTCCGGCTCACCGGAATTAATCCGCAGCGGGAAATTTAATAAAGCCCTAGAACCACGCATCCTATACGCCGCCCGATCATACGCAACCGCCGCATCCTCCGCCGTCTCAAACGTCCCCAACCACACCCGGGCACCGTTCTTCGCCGGATCTCGAATCTCCGCCGCAAACTTACCCCACGGCCGGCGCCGGACGCCTCTGTAATGCCTCTCCTTCTGCGGCGGCGAATCCGCCTGAAAACTCGAAATCTCCGGCGAAGAAACGAAACTCTCTGGCTCGGATTTAACAGTGGCGGTGTTTTCCGACGATGTCGCCGCCGGAGACGGCTGGGAATCAAAATCCAACGATTCGTGAAGAAACCGAGCGATTAACATATCATCAGAATCATTCTGCTTCAAGGGCAATTCCCCCCATGTCTCCGACAAGCAAGGAAACAAGATGTTGCTCCGGCAGTACATCGGCGGGAAGCCATCGCCGGAGTTTCCAGCCGGATCATCTAACAAATGCCGGCGAATAGACTCAAGAAGGGCAAAATCGGAATCAAACCCATTATTTGTCATCATGTTTTAGCAAAAATCAGTGACAAAAAATGAATTAATAATTTTTTTAATTTTTATAAATTTAGAGCAAAATATTGGACGGTTTCTGTTGAAGGATGAAAATGTTTAAATAGGTGTGAGAATTGGGAAAGGTTCATGCACCTGGTACGGATAATGTTTTGGAATAATATTAAAAAATTAATGTAATAAATTAGTTGTTTGTTAAAGAGGTTGTGGTGTATTGGTTGGGTTGAGGTGATGTCTGAAGTTTCAAGGGATTCGGGTTCAATTCCTGTCATCATCATTAATTTCTGAGGCATGCAAATGAGGCCTATTTCTTAGGCTGATGCACCAGGGTTTTACCCACGCCGATCCAGGGTTCGAGCCTCGGCTCTCCCTCAAGCCCGGAAGGGGTCGTATTGGGTGGGATTTTTCCTTACATGCTATCCAACTCTGACGTCAAGTAGGCCCGGTTAAAACAACATATTGGCTGGAGTTAGACGAGACTCTCATATATGACGGGGGTACAACGTCATAACATTCAACGTTCTCGGTTAAAAAAAAAATTAGTTGTTTCCAACTTTGTTTGACATGAAGAAAATGGATGTTTCTCGGAAGGTCATTAATTGCAGTGGGCTTTTACGCACGTGAATTTATGTTGCAACTTGCATTGTTGGTGAGGTTGGCTGACGTCATGGCTTATTTTAGTCTTCTGGTTGATGGTGATTGATGATTCCTCTTAGATGAGGCTTAACGGTTAAGCCGGTGTTATTATTATTTTTTTTTAACGGTGACTTTCCTTCTTTGAGTGGTAGTAGTATCTCCGACGAGTCAGAAACTCATCACCCCTCAATACCTGACCACTACGTTGTCTGAACCGGGCCCGAGGGTTCAGAGCGAGGGGTTAGGCGTTCCTCGGGAAACCATGAAGCCTGCTACCACTTGACAACAGTTGCGTCACTACACGGGCCAAGACCCGCTAGTGTAACGCACTCCGGACTAAAACCCGGTTTGGCTCGGGTTTGAACTTGCGTGGCTTCGTTCAAACCTTCATTGTCTTACCACTGGATACTATACTTTTCAAAACAGCAGAGGGTTACAACTGTTAACAACATACCTAAAAATGTTCTCTCGAAGACCTCCTGGGGAGGAATGGCAGAAGGAGAAAGGTCGCTGGCATCAAGGCCGCAGGGAGGGCGGCTGCTTTCGCCAGTAGTCCTGGAACGACGAAGTTCTTCGTCTCAAATTTGCCGGATGGTTGCAGACCATGGGATTTGGAAGTTACGCTTGGGGAGTTCGGGAAGGTATCCAACCCTTACATTGCTAGGAAGATGTAACATCCCGAGTTTTAGAGTGCGAAAGAATTCACGAGAAATTAAAACTTAATAAAAAAAAGGGGTAGAGGGCTTGGGCCGGAGTGTATGGGCCGAAAAGGGCAAGGGTTTGGACCCTTATAAGTCTCAAGACCAGCCACAACCCTCATTTGCAACACCATTTTCGGAATTCTAGAGAGAGAAAGCGAGAGAGAGCCTAGAGAGAGAAAGTCCCGGTTTTCGGAGTAAGCTTCAAGGAGCATCAGCAAGAGTCTCGTGAGTGTTTATCACCGAAAGGGAAGCGATTTCAGGTAACCATTTGTTCCAGATCTGAGTTTTTGGTATGAGTTGGGTTTTGAAATAAAATCGGGTAAATGTTAGATTTTTACGTTTAAAAATGGAAACAAAGTATAGATCTAGACTCTCGGTTAGAAAACACAAGTTTTCAACGTAAAAAGTTTGGATCTTGACGAGGTCGGATCTGCATGCAAAGTTAGGGTTTTGTGGGGAAGATGACTGAGCTGAAGGGTATCGAAACTAAGTAGTTTCGAGTCAGGGGCAAGCATCGAAACTAAGTAGTTTCGAGTCAGGGACGTGTATCGAAACTAGGTAGTTTCGATAGGTCAACGTGTATCGAAACTAGGTAGTTTCGAGTGGTCAGCATGTACCGAAACTAGGAAGTTTCGATAGGGTTGCATGTATCGAAACTAGGGAGTTTCGATAGGTCTACCGGTATCGAAACTAGGTAGTTTCGATGAGTCTGATATGTGACGAATTGTTATGATTGTTCAGATTGTGTGAGATTCCAGTAGGACATCCCCGCTAAGATACCAGGTGAGTTCTAATCCCCTTTTTGCCTTCTTTAGGGGTGGTGTGCATACTTAGTGTAAAGTGTTTATTATATTTTATATATTATAAACTGAGGAGAAAAGCTATGTTTTAGTGAAAGGTTTAAAAGAGGCAAAAGTATGTTTCAGTAAAGTAAGATATATCATTTTGCAAGCGTTTACTATATTTTCATATACATAAACAAAGGCATGATATATGTGCTAGTATGTTTTCAGTAAAGTAAGATATATCATTTGGCAAGCGTTTACTATATTTTCATATACATAAACAAAGGCATGATATATATGATAAGCTATGTTTCAGAAAGTAAGATGTATTTTATGATAAGCTATGTTTCAGAAAGAAAGATGTATTTTATGATAAGCTATGTTTCAGTAAAAGCAAAGATATATCATTTGGCAAGCGTTTACTATATTGTTATATACATAAACAAAGGCATGATATAAGTTAAGTTATGAACAAGATTTACAGAAAGATTTATGAAAAGTAAAGTGAACAGCTTTCCTTCGGGAATGAGTACCAGTTTGTAAAGGTCCTTGGGACAGATGTTACTTGTACAAGATGTCAGATATGGGTTCCACCCATTAGTAAGAACCTTTGTGGTTCGTTAACAGTTGTACAATTGGGATGAGTGACGGCGGTTGCTCGGGAGGTCCACGCAACCTCCCTGTTAAGCGGTATTGTCGGTTCATGGATAGTGAGCCATGGGGGCATTGACCAGGGTATTGTCGGTTCATGGATAGTGAGCCATGGGGGCATTGACCAGGTATTCGTCGGTTCATGGATGAATCCATGGGGGCGGTACAGTAGTGACAAGGAATTGACGGATAAGCGGTATTGTCGGTTCATGGTCGTTGATCATGGGGGCATTGACCAGGTACTTGTCGGTTCATGGATGTAAACCATGAGGGCAGTACAATAAAGAGGAATTGACGGTTTATTATACGTTTTAAACTGTTTGAAAAGTAAAGTGTGTTAAGTTTAGCCTTAATGGCAGTATATATGTTTGAAAAGTAAAGTGTGTTAAGTTTAGCCTTATTGGCAGTATATGTGTTTTTAGTAAATCTTTTGTAAAATTGATTTAAAGTAAACGTTAGAACTCACTCAGCGTTGCTGATTTTTAGTATGCACATCAGTTAAGTGTAGGTGGCAGTAGATGGAAGTGGATGCTTGGCTTGGCGAGAAGAGTTACCCGAAGACCAGAGTCTGGCATCCTGTTTATGTTATTGTTTTAGTTGATTCAGACAAGTTTCAGTTGTATGTTGACAAGATATGTTTAGGCATGTTATGTATTTCCGCTGCGTATGTTGAAGTTTTAAATCGTTTCCGCTGTGTTAATGAATGTCTTATGATTAAGTTCTATGTGTTGATGAGTAAATCCAATAAGTGAGGCCTTTCAGGAAGGGGGCCTTACAAGTTGGTATCAGAGCCATAGTTTGAGAGATTTGGACATCCCCGATGTCCAGACTTAAACTGAGAATGGGACAAGTAGCGGATGCCAGTAACGGGTAACTCAAGCCAAGGCATCAGAGGTGTCAAGTAAGTAAAGTTTTTTTTTTTTCCTTTTAGAGTGTCAAGGTAAGAATAGAGGCTTTAGTGGAATCATGGAAGTGAATAAATAGAAAACAAGAAGTGATGTAATGGTTAATTGCAGATGGCCAGTGTATATTAACAGCTTACCTTACTTATTGTGTTCTACATATTCCCTAGCATGATGAAATTAAATTCCTTTGTTTTCTATCTTTCAGTTAGAGATGGCTAGACGTAGAGGAACTAGAGGAGGTGGAGGAGGAAGACGTGGTGGGCGTACAGGCCACCGCGGTGGAGCTAGTACAAACCAGGAGATTGAGGGGAGTGTTCACACTACCCATACCAATACGGTAGTCAGTCAACACAATGTTGAGCATGCGGCAGGAGATGATCAGACATTCGAGTTCGAGCCGGTCGTGCAAGCAGCTCTTGGCCGTGAATTTACCCGACTGCTAAAGGAAACCTTACCGGCCATACTAGACGAAGCCTTGAGGAAAGCCAAGGAGGACCCTAACACAACCCCAGTCACTGAAGGGCCTGTGGTGTTTCCAGCTATGGGAGGACCAAATTCGGTAGAGAACGTTGCACCGCCTGCTCGCGGCTGTGATTACAAAGCATTTCGAGGTTGTGATCCGCCTGTACTTACTGGGGAGAAAGAAGCAGCTGATACTTTAGACTGGATTAACGGTATGGAGTCGACCATTCGCCTTAGTGAATGTCGACCGGAACAAACAGTTATGTTCGCTGCAAAGTCGTTGAAAGGGGAAGCAGCACACTGGTGGGAAACTGTGAAACAGGCTAAGGGCGACCAAGCGGTCGAGCTAATGAGATGGAATGATCTGAAGGCATTGGTAACTGAGAAGTTTTGTCCTAAGAACGAGGTCCACAAGGTGGAAAGGGAATTCTTGACTCTGCAAGCTGGACTTATGACTCACCGGCAATATACTTCTAAGTATAATGAATTGGCACGTCTGGTGCCTCATCTTGTGACAACTGAAGAGAGGAGGATTCATTATTATGTTCAAGGGTTACCTCCGAAGATCCGTACTTTTGTCAAAGCCAACACACCGAGTACCTTTGAGTCGGTGGTTGTTCTAAGCGGCGTCGTGTATGATGACATCGCTTCTACTGAAGTTATCCCTGAGTTGCCCAAGAAGCAAGCAGTCAAGCGAACTGGTGAGGATCTCCAAGGTCCTGGTGAGAGAAGAGCAAGGGTAGAAGCTGAGGGCCTATGTGGCAAGTGCGGGAAGAAACATGGAGGAGAATGTAAAGCTGGACAGGTAGGATGCTTTAGGTGTGGCAAGTTCGGACACCAGTCACGCGACTGTCCAGAAAAGCCTAGATGCCACAACTGTGGAGAGCAGGGACATTTCAGCCGGGAATGTAGAAAGCCCAAGGAACCGGAAGCTGGGGGATTCGGAAAAGGAAAAGGTGCAGCGAAAGAACCCTACATGAACAAAGCCCAGGCGAGGGTCTACCAGATGACTCAGTAAGGTACGTTGCAAACTTTTATATATGTTACAGCAGGTTTATATTATTGATTTCCTCAAATTATTAGCTAGCCCCATTAGTTTAGATGCCTTAGAATTTGAGATCGCCCCAGGATAGGCCCCGTGGTAGTTAATCACAATGGCCTTCATGACCAAGCTGCCTTGCATAGCTACGGTTCATGCCACCCATTCTGTGATTAGCTATCAGTATAGCTTATGGCAGGTTTCGAGGACGAAACCTGTTGTAAGGAGGGTAGACTTGTAACATCCCGAGTTTTAGAGTGCGAAAGAATTCACGAGAAATTAAAACTTAATAAAAAAAAGGGGTAGAGGGCTTGGGCCGGAGTGTATGGGCCGAAAAGGGCAAGGGTTTGGACCCTTATAAGTCTCAAGACCAGCCACAACCCTCATTTGCAACACCATTTTCGGAATTCTAGAGAGAGAAAGCGAGAGAGAGCCTAGAGAGAGAAAGTCCCGGTTTTCGGAGTAAGCTTCAAGGAGCATCAGCAAGAGTCTCGTGAGTGTTTATCACCGAAAGGGAAGCGATTTCAGGTAACCATTTGTTCCAGATCTGAGTTTTTGGTATGAGTTGGGTTTTGAAATAAAATCGGGTAAATGTTAGATTTTTACGTTTAAAAATGGAAACAAAGTATAGATCTAGACTCTCGGTTAGAAAACACAAGTTTTCAACGTAAAAAGTTTGGATCTTGACGAGGTCGGATCTGCATGCAAAGTTAGGGTTTTGTGGGGAAGATGACTGAGCTGAAGGGTATCGAAACTAAGTAGTTTCGAGTCAGGGGCAAGCATCGAAACTAAGTAGTTTCGAGTCAGGGACGTGTATCGAAACTAGGTAGTTTCGATAGGTCAACGTGTATCGAAACTAGGTAGTTTCGAGTGGTCAGCATGTACCGAAACTAGGAAGTTTCGATAGGGTTGCATGTATCGAAACTAGGGAGTTTCGATAGGTCTACCGGTATCGAAACTAGGTAGTTTCGATGAGTCTGATATGTGACGAATTGTTATGATTGTTCAGATTGTGTGAGATTCCAGTAGGACATCCCCGCTAAGATACCAGGTGAGTTCTAATCCCCTTTTTGCCTTCTTTAGGGGTGGTGTGCATACTTAGTGTAAAGTGTTTATTATATTTTATATATTATAAACTGAGGAGAAAAGCTATGTTTTAGTGAAAGGTTTAAAAGAGGCAAAAGTATGTTTCAGTAAAGTAAGATATATCATTTTGCAAGCGTTTACTATATTTTCATATACATAAACAAAGGCATGATATATGTGCTAGTATGTTTTCAGTAAAGTAAGATATATCATTTGGCAAGCGTTTACTATATTTTCATATACATAAACAAAGGCATGATATATATGATAAGCTATGTTTCAGAAAGTAAGATGTATTTTATGATAAGCTATGTTTCAGAAAGAAAGATGTATTTTATGATAAGCTATGTTTCAGTAAAAGCAAAGATATATCATTTGGCAAGCGTTTACTATATTGTTATATACATAAACAAAGGCATGATATAAGTTAAGTTATGAACAAGATTTACAGAAAGATTTATGAAAAGTAAAGTGAACAGCTTTCCTTCGGGAATGAGTACCAGTTTGTAAAGGTCCTTGGGACAGATGTTACTTGTACAAGATGTCAGATATGGGTTCCACCCATTAGTAAGAACCTTTGTGGTTCGTTAACAGTTGTACAATTGGGATGAGTGACGGCGGTTGCTCGGGAGGTCCACGCAACCTCCCTGTTAAGCGGTATTGTCGGTTCATGGATAGTGAGCCATGGGGGCATTGACCAGGGTATTGTCGGTTCATGGATAGTGAGCCATGGGGGCATTGACCAGGTATTCGTCGGTTCATGGATGAATCCATGGGGGCGGTACAGTAGTGACAAGGAATTGACGGATAAGCGGTATTGTCGGTTCATGGTCGTTGATCATGGGGGCATTGACCAGGTACTTGTCGGTTCATGGATGTAAACCATGAGGGCAGTACAATAAAGAGGAATTGACGGTTTATTATACGTTTTAAACTGTTTGAAAAGTAAAGTGTGTTAAGTTTAGCCTTAATGGCAGTATATATGTTTGAAAAGTAAAGTGTGTTAAGTTTAGCCTTATTGGCAGTATATGTGTTTTTAGTAAATCTTTTGTAAAATTGATTTAAAGTAAACGTTAGAACTCACTCAGCGTTGCTGATTTTTAGTATGCACATCAGTTAAGTGTAGGTGGCAGTAGATGGAAGTGGATGCTTGGCTTGGCGAGAAGAGTTACCCGAAGACCAGAGTCTGGCATCCTGTTTATGTTATTGTTTTAGTTGATTCAGACAAGTTTCAGTTGTATGTTGACAAGATATGTTTAGGCATGTTATGTATTTCCGCTGCGTATGTTGAAGTTTTAAATCGTTTCCGCTGTGTTAATGAATGTCTTATGATTAAGTTCTATGTGTTGATGAGTAAATCCAATAAGTGAGGCCTTTCAGGAAGGGGGCCTTACAGAAGAAAGATAAAGACGGGAACTCGTTCGGTTTCATCTGCTTTAAAGAGGTCAATGACGTCCTTGTGGAAGGCTTGTGGAAAGGTCGTTCATTGGAAACTTATTGTTGATGTGCTCCAGTCTCGGCTGTCCTTGTGGAAGGCTTTTGTTCTTTCCATCGGTGGCCGGATGACGCTTATCAAATCGGTCCTCGAATCTCTTCCTATTTACTACTTCTCTTTGTATAAGGCTCCTGTCAAAGTGGTGGAAGGGTTGGAGGCTATAATTAAAAGATTTCTCTGGGGATGGAATAGTGACGCCAAAAGGATTCATTGGGTGGATTGGGACCGAGTTTCTTCCCCTAAGAACATGGGGGGCCTCGGTCTCAGTAATCTCAAGGATATCAACCAGGCTCTTTTGGTTAAATGGGTTTGGTGGTTTAAAATTAAGCCCTGCAGTTTATGGAAAAGAGTAGTTTTAGCTCTTCACGGTGCTAAAAATCATTGGGCAGCTCTGCCGGGCCTTGACGGGGGTTTGTAAGAATATCTCCAATTTAGTCAACAAAATCTCGGTTTCGAGCCTGTAGGTTCAACACATTTTCAAAGGGGTCGTTGGGAATGGGAAGGACGTTAGATTTTGGCTCGACTCGTGGATCTGCCCGCGGCCTCTTTCTGTGACTTTCCCGCTTCCGTTTCAGTTAGAGTCGGTCAAAAGTCCGGGACAGATTCTGTTGTTCTTCTAATAAGTTTACCGATAAATGGAGGTGGAAAAGGTCGTTCTCGGAGGCTGGAAGGGCTGAATGGGAGGCTTGTCGCTCCTGTTTAGCTGTCGTTCGTCTTTCGGATATTGCCGATTCTTGGCTTTGGGTGGGAGATAGTTCTGGTTTGTTTACCGTCGGTTCGCTTAAAAAGTCCATATTGATGGAGAAGGATTTTAGTAACCATTTTGTTCTAAAGTGTTCCAAGTGGGTGCCGATTAAATGCAACATTTTAGTTTGGAGGGCGGAGTTTGCTCGCATCCCGACTCTCGACGCTTTATCTAAGAGGAACATCCCCGTTGAGGACCTGCAGTGTCCCCTTTGCGGGTCCGGATCTGAGTCGGCCGATCATCTTTTGACTTCTTGCTTGGTGGCTTCGGTGGTTTGGCAAAGCATTAGCTCCTGGTGCCGTGTGCCCCCCATCTATGCCTTCTTGCTGAAAGATTTGTTGGAGCTTCATAGCAGTCCTGGGATAAAGAACTCGATTAAGGATATTTTCACGGAATCATCATTGTCGCTTGCTGGTGTCTTTGGCTTGCCAGGAACTAGAAGATGTACTCCAACAAGGATATAAAGATTGCAGAAATTATTCTTAATATTAAATCTCTAGGGTTTCTTTGGGGTTACGAATAGATCTAAACTTAAGTCTATCTCGTGGTCTCAATGATGTAATTTCGATTTGATGTAACTGTCGTGGTGTTGGTGTTGGGCTCGTCGTCGTTTTTGGTGACGAGTTTGTGAATAATAGTTGCCTTTCAAAAAAAAGATGAAGCAAATATGTAAAAGGATTAAAATATTCCTCATTTAACTGAGGAAAAATGAATGGTGTTAGTTAACCGAGTGAAAGTGGCAAAATTTTAAAATCACGAGGACTCAGATACAAGAAACAAACTATTGGATGAAAGTGGCAATTTCGACCAAACCACAGGGACGAAAATGACAGTTTACTCTAAAAAGTAAGAAAACGAAATTAAGAACTAAAAAACAAGAAAAAAAAAGGAATAAAAAACCTGCTACCACCCAGAATCAAACTCGGGTGGATAGAGGCACAACATGCACGTTACCACTATACCAGTTTGCTTTTTGTGTTTCATCACCTCCATTTAATCCTTTATACGCACACAAAATCCGGAGAAATACAAAAAACGGCCAAAGAATACGTTTCAAGTGGCACCACCACCCAAAACAACCAATCATATAGTTCTAATAATAAGAAAATACAGACGTCATGAAAATCAACCTTTTCTTTTACTTGTTTTCTGTTTTTAATCCATTAAATGCTTACAAACCGGCTTAAGCTTTGTTTACCTGATCTCGTTGGTTAGTAGAGGTAACGAGTATCCAATGTTAAAGAAACACTCTTGGGAAGAAAGAATCCAACTTGCATTTGTTTTCTGTCTTTAACCCATTTGAGCATCAACTGCCCAATAAACAGATATTTTTTGTTAGTATGTGGTAACGGGTTATCACGGGAAGAAGTCGTTTTATATAAACGAGTATTTAAACAAAAAATTAATAAAAAGAAATAGTAATAAAATAAAGAGTAAAGTGTCATTTTAGTCCCTGTGGTTTGGCCAATTAATCCACTTTCATCCAAAAAGTTTTTTTTAAACTTTTCCGTCCCTGACTTTTCAAATTTTAGTCATTTTCATCCAAATGACTAACTCAGTTAAAAAATTAGCGTTAGATCAGGGGCATTTTTGTCATTTCATAATTCCTTATGATTAACCCCTTTTATTACTCCTTTTCTTCACCCCTTTCATTTCCCAACTTTTCAAACCTAATCACGATCGATTTGTCTCTAAACTTGCCCCTCTCAGTTGCTGGCTGCAGCACTCTCTTCAAGTAGCTATTAATAAAAAAAACTATACTGTAATATTGTGTGACTACTGACCAGATCCCCTAACTCTTCATAACACACAGGTAACCAAACTCTCCTTCCAACCGGAAAAACAGCCAATCAGAAAACCAAGAATGCCGGAAAATGACCACAAGGTACGGAAACTACATGATCGGAGACTCATGAACGGAAAATCAGAAATCCAAACCCTATGTTTGACCAAAATCCAGAGTCTCAACAACAAAACATATAACTCACATCACAGAAGAATGACAAAATCCAAATTACAACAAATGCAACAATCTAACACTTAGGTTTGAACGGATTGAACGGTGATTATGTTTTGAAAAGGTGAGAAATGAAGGGGGTGAAGAAGGAGAGTAATAAAAGGGGTTCATCAAAAAGAATTATGAAAGGGCTAAAATGCCCCTTATCTAACGTTAATTTTTTAACCGAGTTAGTCATTTGGATAAAAATGACTAAAATTTGAAAAGATAGAGACAAAAAAAAAAAAAAAAAAATTAGATAAAAATAATTAAATTAACCCAACCACATGAACTAAAATATCACTTTACTTTAAAATAAATTTTACTAACACTATTTGATATCAAGTCGTGTCACATTTAATGTCAGAGGAATATTTAACTTATAATATTAACTATAATCTGCTTATTAAGTCATTAAATAGTTGCAAAAGTCTGTTGTTTATGATTTATATTTCAATACAATACAACCCCACCGACTCACCAAGCACTGATCTATATTGGACTCAGATGGGCCCAGGGCATGATAATATGGGCCTTAAAAATTTTACAGTACAATAATAAAGAAACAAAATATAACAATGAAGTCATCTCATAAGAAATGAATCTTAAGGTAAAACCCATTTGGACAACACACATATTGTTAGTGTGTAAAAAGACAATATTGGTCGGTGCGCGTGATCATATGGGTTTGGGAGCGTAAATGTGATGGTGTTATCAACCGTGAAGAAACCCTAAAGTAGATATGGGTTTGAAGGTGTTGGTCATCACCCTCACGGGTCATTACAGGGGGAGAAAAGTTGAAAGATGAGACAGGGTGTTCTTGCACAGTGATGTAGTTGTGGTTTTAAAACGATGCGATATCGACAGGGTCCCTGGGGTCCAGGCGCAAGGCGATTAGGCGAAGGCGCACAAACACATATCATATACATAAGGTGCAAGGTATTTATATAACTTCTTTTATATTTTTCATAGGTTTCTATCATCACATAAATAACCTTTATATTCAATTTAATATATAAATAACCTACATATGTAATCTAAAAAAAATTATATGTACATTATCCTGATCCTCAAAATGTATCTATGTATGAGTGACCCTCGTGATACACGCACACGAAGCCTTTTTAACCTCCGCCTCAAATACACCCCGCACCTTATGCAATCAGTAGCACAAATACTGGTCGTCAGGGGGCACCAAATGCTTAAGAAACTAAAATTTTATGAAAATACTTGAAAATAACAATAGAAATATTTTGCTTGCGAGGGTAGTTAAAAAGTTCCGTTGCCGGGACTTGAACCCGGGTCTCTCGGGTGAGAGCCGAGTATCCTAACCAACTAGACTACAACGGATTTTGTTTACAGTAACGACCTCGTTTTAAATATTACGTAGAACAAATTATCTAAACTACCCTCACACGAGCGTATATCTGTTTTTTTACCGTCATCTTCTTCTTTAGCGTATTTGACAAATCCCCACAAATGTCGCAAAATACAATCGTACCATATTTACTCACTAAAATAAAAACTACCCCTCACACGACCATATTTACTCACTAACATAATATTTTAAATTATGAGTGTAAACACTACCTTCTATAGTTTTAAGCGTTTGTTCTATTCTGAATTACAAAACCTGAACATCTATATTATATAATAAATAAAGGTTTTTGTATGTCACATGTCGTCACCATATTCGATCTTATCATTCTTTTTTCGCCTATCTCTCTTATTAAATGCACCATATCTATACTACATAATAAACAAGTAAAATATGAGAACACTTGTCATAATTCTAGGCCTCCCCGTTCTCATTTTCCCATCTCTCTCTTCTATTAATAATCAACTTCATTATTTTATGCAACGAAATTAATTACTTGTTTCAATTTTATCTACACATTTTTTAATTTAAAAATGTGTTTATCATCAATTAATTTGTTCAATCATATTTTTATGAACTCAGGGCCGTCTCCGAGAATTCGAATGCCCTACACGAGCCATAAAAAAAGGCCCATAATGAAAATTACTTTTTTAAAAAGGCCCAATAATTTTTTTTAAAGCCTCGAAAATTTTAAATATATATATAATTTTTTTTTTTGGGCCCCTCGAAATGTTGGGCCCCCTACGGTCGTGTTGCCCGCAGTGCCTTCCAGCCGCCCCTGTATGAACTCTACAAACAGAAACAATTTTATAGCCAGCTAGGATTCAAATAAAAAAACTTTTAATCATATATTTACATATTCATATTTTTCCATTTTGACGAGTGTATGTGTTAATAGATTACATTATATTTTACTCAACATGTGTAATACACGGGTTTATTCAACCCGTGTATTACACGGGTTTTAAAAACAAAAACTTTTTATTAGTAGGTACTTAACATAACATTTATTTAACCCGTATAATACACGGGATTCTAACCTAGTATCGAATATAAATGTGTAATTTAATAGATTTATAAGGAAAAGCCGCTCGGACAATTTGGTTTCATGATTCTGGCTTATATGCCTTTTAAATAAAGAAATTAACATATGTGAAAATGATGACCAAGAAATAAAGATTAATTTATAGTTTCATACCTCATAGTAACATCGAACATCAACTTTCAAACGTTGTAAGTTTTCATTTACTTATCAAATCTTATTTAAAAACAAATTTTCAAATAAAAAATTAATTATAACGACAATATAGGAACCTACTAGTGTCAGTGAACCAAGGCATGGACCAGCTGGGATCCCGCCCACTCGTTTACCTAGCGTATTACACTATGCGTATGCATGTGTGTATATATTAAAAAATGCTGAAAAAAAAACAATTAGAACCGGCCATGTAGCCGACCCTGATTGGTGGTCAATTACTTTTCATCAGCTTGCTATTTTAATTATAAAGATTTAAATTATTAAGTTTTCTTCTAAATTAATTAAAAAAAGAATCTGAATCTCTCGGGAGGGGGGCATTCGAACCCGCGTCACGCGGGTGGGCAACCTACCCAATCTGGGCTCCTACTACACAATCTCATTTACCTAGCGCATTGCACTGAAAATCAGAACCTGCTCGTGGTAGACTCTGATCAGTGATAAGTGATAATAAGTGAAATTATATGTCTCTATGTGTGTTTTCAATACCTTCCAAGATATCTAGGTTTTAGGAGGACCATCTTCTAAACCCATGAGATGATTCATTTGTGATTTAGGATTTTAAAGAATTTGAAAGAATGAACAGTAGATATCGATAGGGAAGAAAAAAAACGCGAGCCCGGTGGTTATTACCCAAAACATCCGGGATGGATATACCTGAAACTCGACGGGTATGAGATTAGTTTTAAAAACTTTCACGGGTTTGGGATTAGGTGATAGTCGGCCTGATTACAAGAAACTACATACCCAATCATCCGGACCATATATGATATACTCGAATCATATACCTGCAAATTTTTAATTTTTAGTTTTATTTTCCCTTAACCCTTACTTATTAATGCTTCATAATATTAGGTTCATTATGAGAAGAGATTTGTATTTGATGATATTATTTTTATTTTGTATATATATATAATTATATAAAAATTATAATCATATTATTTATTTATGATAACGGTTATATGTATGTATTGTATTATATTTTAGTTTGTAATAGTTGTTATATAAATAAAAATTATATAATAACTATAATGGTAAAAAAAGAAGAAATGTACCTAAAAAACACAACCATTGTTTTTTTAGATGAAATCAATGGGTATACCTGATACCCGCGGATAAGCCCAATACTCACCCGACAAATACCCAACAAGTATTGAACCGGGCATGGAACATGATTTTACAACCGGGTATTGAAATGACATTACTAATTTAATACCCTTCTCAAATCTGGTCCATTACCATCCCTAGATATCGGGCTTAATCACTTTTCCATATCTAGCCGTTTGTTACCAAAAGATTCTCATCAAGGATGAAACTCAATAATGGGATGGATGTCTATGGGTGATCCCATGTTTATTCTGGAATCCCAATTCCCAAATATGAGTGTTTGATTGTTGGGTTTATCATTTATGATTGAGTTTACGAATTTTGATTTGATAACTAACTAAAGTTAAAGAGCTATTAATAGGGTGAAGAAGATATGAAAATGGTAGTGAAAGGTAACATCTAAAAAAAAGTAGATTGACAACCGAGCCGATAAACTCTCATGGTTCAACGGTTCAACCGACAAACTCAGTTTAAAAAAAAAAAACTGACAAAAAAAGGGCAACATCGACGATTTCCCACCAACTTTGATCAAGTTTCATTAGTTTGTTTCCTTATTCACTCAAAATTGGCCATCACCTACAATTTTTTATGCAATCGGTAGAACCACGGATCATATCTGATTTTCAAAACCAACCATGAAAACAAACAAAACTAGTAATATCTTATTCATAGAGTAGAGTTTACGGAGGGTGAGATGAGGCCAAGCCTTACCTCCCTACAAGAGATAGAGATGTTGTTTCCGGTGAAAGCTCTGACTCCAAACGTTCTATCTCAAATATTATTATTATTATTATTTACCTTTTTACTAGCATAAGGCACATCTCAAGCGTAGAAAAAGAAGGGAGAGGATATCAAATAAGGAAAGAAAAACACACATCAAGAATAAACATGTGCATACCAGTGCAATTGTTTGTCTCCTCTCATCATGTGTCCAAACTATCTCAATCTCCCCATACTTGATCTTATCCCCAAATTTACCCTGAAAACTTCAGTCCTTTTCCGATCCCTTCTTGTATTTCTACTCATCAACCTCAACATCCTCACTTTCGCTACCTCCAACTTTCACGCTTATGTCTTCTTGATGACCGTGTAATTTATCTCATATAACATAGCTGGTCGAACCACATTAAACGAGAAACACGCGTGACATCTAGCACAAGAAAATTAACACCAATAACAACTTGAGTAAAATTGATCTAGATTTATAATAAGTAAAAACAATACAAATCAAATTAATAACAAGATAACCATGCTGATGTGTACCAATTTAGATTTGTGATAAATAACCCTTTAAGTGGGTCAAACTCTAAAGAAAAATAGAAGGAAACCACATAAAATTTTTAGAGAGAAACTAGACTTAAATCATTTTTCATTCATACTTGATTCTTGAAGCAAATATGGCTTATATAGCCTTACAATGAAATAAACCGAAAGAACTACATGGCTTACAATTATGGACATGATTGAGAATTAACTACCCACTAACATGATATTAGTAAACAAAATTAAAGAAACCCATTACTAAAATAAAGGAGTTGGCATGTTGATGTTGTCGTGGGTTTGCATGGAGATGGTGGATCTGTATGAGCACATGTCACATGTCCCTGGTTTTTCGTTCAAAAGTGTTAATGTATACGTATTCTGTCGATTTTTCGTTCAATACTGTTAATTTATACATATTCGACCAAAAATTTTATAGTTCCGACCTCCCCTGGTAAGAAAAAAATCCCGCCCCCTCCTAAAGGTTCAAGTTCCGCGACTGAATAAATGATTAAATGTAATTCACTCAATTTATCAAAACTCATAATTCTTTCGGACATCTCTCTCTCTCTCACACACACACACACACAGACGCCCTCGCCAGTCGCCACTCGAGCTTCAACTTGTAGCTCAAATCGATGTAAGAGTGTACACCAATTATTGCTTTCTCGCCTTCAATTTACGTATCAGATCATCATTCGCCTTTCAATTTCTCCGTTACTTCAACTTATTAATTTTCTTTTCCGTTTCTAGGGTTTTGTAAGGTTGAGGTTAGGGTTTACAGCGGAGAACGAATTGAAGGGGCTGAAGTGGTGTGTGTGAACATATATAACCGATTACAATGCGGCTGTTCCCGATCAATTCGTCGCGAGAGCTTAGAGATGGTGAAAGTGATGAAGCTTTATTGTATCTTAATGTATACGATCTGACTCCTGTTAATGATTACCTCTACTGGCTGGGCTTCGGAATCTTTCATTCTGGTATTGAAGGTATGAAAAGGATCGATTCTTGTTTGAATTGGATATTGCATATTCTGATTCTGTAATTTATTTGAATGTTAATCTGATATGTTGTTATTGTTTGGGCTCTTTTGAATTCTGATTGTTTTGAGTGATTTTGGTGCATCAAATTATCAATTAGGCCTTTTAAGATTTCTGTAATTTTGTGGTGTTTAGTTACTTTGGGTACACTGTAGATGATAATGGAAAATGATGAATCATGAATGTGATATTGGATCAATTAAAGAGACTAATTAAAGGAAGATCTTGAATGTTTAACTGATAAGTGATCTATAGATTGAATATATGAAAACAACAATAAGTTACTAAGCTAATATGGAAGAGGAGCACAAGCACTAAGATCATGATTCATGAAGCCTGCAAAACCAGAGAGGATTGTTTCTAGACCAAATTGATTTAGAGAAAACCCTTGTATTTATAACGTTTGCATTTGGTATCATTATAATTTTCCATATCTTTGATGAAGTTTCCAAAAGTAGAATTGAAATTTGCAATATTTTTTTTCTATGGCTTCAAAGTTATGGAAATCTTTGCCACACGAAGAGTTGTCATCGCCAAACCAATCACTGAAACAAGTTCCGGGTTAGAAGATTTTGCTGTTTTACCTTTGCCCTGTCTATAATCAATCTAAAGATTATAATATTGAGTTTATCTATGGCAACTGCCAATGCTACCACAAAACATAGGTTTTCTTTTTCTTTTTTTGGAAAGAAAAGGAAGCTTTAATCATGTTGAATGAGGTAACATATTGTCTCCCTTACTTTTTTCACATAAAAGAGTTGTGGTTAATTTCTTTATTCATGTGCAGTATGGTTGATCAAGAATCCACTTCGTCATTGTTATTTCAATGTTTAGTGTGAATTTTGGAGCAACATTATTGATGGCATAAGTATTATCTTGATTACTTGCTTAGATCTTGCTGCTAGTTGATGTTGTTATTTACCTTATTTTACATAAAGTCTCTATATTGGTGGTTAGTATTGACCCAAAACACCATGCAACTCTTTTCTGTCTCAATTTAATACCAAGCTATTCATCATGATTGTTATCCTAGCAGCAAACTGTTAAGTAATACATTTGCATTTTCTGTTGTAATAAACCAGTATATGACATGGAATATGCATTTGGGGCCCACGAGTACCCGACCAGCGGGGTGTTTGAGGTGGAACCCAAAAGTTGTCCGGGTTTTATCTTCAGGCGTTCCATTCCTTTGGGCACCACTAACATGTCTCCTACAGAATTCCGGTCATTCATGGAGAGTCTTTCCAATAAATATCATGGTGATACTTATCATTTGATTGCCAAAAACTGCAATCATTTCACTAATGAAGTAAGCATCCAGTTGACTGGAAGACCAATCCCTGGATGGGTCAACCGTTTGGCTAAAGTCGGTAAGAACTAATATCCTCTCATTTTGAATTTGGTTGACTTATTGACTTTCAAAACCATGGTCATTTGACCTTTTTGCAAAAAAATGTTGTTCTTGAGAAAATGAAAAAGGAAAACACTACACTTTTAAAGGAGTGATTTTGGGTGTAAAGTTTTCTTCCTTTTTTTAAAAAATTAATCTGTGCTTCAACAATTCATCCAAAACAATCCATTTATTGTGGCTTGGTGTCTTTTTGGTATTGTTTTTCAAGAATGACTAGCTTGTAATCAACGACAGTTTGCAACGTCCATGACTCGTATTTATTTAGAATAATACAAGCTTCATAAGTCTTATTTTAACTTTGTTTAAAAGCTTGTTAAATTAAACTAAAAAGTTAGTAAACCGAAAAGGTTGGTCGCCTAAAGTACTAATGAAAATACAAGATTATGAATACAAATTAACTGAGATATTTTTTTTATATTCAAATTTGATTCCAATATTCTAATTTTTCAGTGTTAGAAATGGGCTAAAATAATTAAAAAAACTCCAGCAAAAATAGGCAGAAAGATGAATATTACATTTAGATTCAAGGGTTTTGCACAATTAAATTAAAAGTTTTATTATTTTGGTAAACAGGTTCTTTCTGCAACTGTTTACTGCCAGAAAACATTCAAGTTGCAGCTGTCAGACATCTACCTGATCATGCAACATATTCCAGTGAGTCTCCACTTTCTTTTTCATCAAAATATAAATATAATAAAAACCAATCTTCAAAAAATGTTGAAAATGAGTGTTTACCCAAAATTACCGTTGAAACAGATGAAGGGTCGGTTTCTGGTGATTCATCTTTAACAATGGAGAGTGAAGAAGATGAAGTAGATCATCATCTGTTAACTTCACCCAACAGTGATGTAGCATTTTTACAGGACACACCAGTGAGACTAGCTAAAGACCTCCTTTAATTATATTTTATCAGTAACTTACGATATAATCCGATGGCATTTTTATAGTTAAGTGTATAGGTTTTTCAAGAAAATAGGTTTCTGGAGCTTGTTGTCTTCATTCTTGAGTGCCACTTCTTCCTGGTAGAATGCTTATGTTGTCCTGTTGCTATGTTGTATGATCATTCTGTAACATGTTATGACATGATTAAGAAAAATGTTAAAAAACTTTAAAATGCCACTTTTTTTTCTCAGCAGAAAATTAGTGATGCTTGCGTATAAAATCAGCGAGTTTATAACACTTGGACTGACCGAACCATTTCAAACGGAAGTAAATCGGCCGGTTTGGGATTCAAACAGTTTAGTTAAGAATTTTTAGTGTGAATATAAAAATTATAAAGTTATTAAATATTTAATGGAATCCTTTCTTACCAACCTTTGAATCCGTCAGCACAACTAGAGGTAATTATTTTGTCTCATAGCTTGAAAAGGACGATAAGAGTTTTAAAAAAGTAATATTTTGTAATTTAGTAGTGATAAAAACAATATCGTAATAATATGCCCAATTTATGTCCTTTTCATGAATTTCACTTGTTTAATCAAGTTTTGATAAATTTTTTAAAAATTATCCATGAAATTTGTATATGTTTCTTAATTGTTTTATTGAACTCTTGCTCTTTCTTTATCCGGGATAGGATCTCCCAAAAAATAAACTGGTATGGAACCTATAATTGTAAACCACGATCGAATCTATGGAAGTATTGAAATTCATAGATGTAGATCTCGGACCTATGAATGAGGATATTCCCGAAACTGACAAAAAGTAATGAATGTGTTTGTGTTCGTCAATGCCACGAGGCCCATGACTAACCACCGTTGTCAACAACATATTTAAAATGCTACATTTTATTAATGTGTTCATGATGACCGCCAACTTTCGTCACCATCAACAACCTTCAATGATGGACCATTCAAAAAAACAAAATTTATATATTTAGGCCATGAAGCCAAATCGAGATGCTTAAACCGGATATCGTAACCAACATTGAAGGATGGAAGCATATATTGTTGCTATATGGTAAGTCAAGAATGTGGTAAGATGAATTTTCATGGTGACAAAATGTAATATAAGGTTCAGCAGAACGTGTGGCCAACACATAACCCATCACAACTCGTGCTATTGTGTGTGTCGAACAAACCACTAAACATTGTGTACGCCTCACATTTTTCTACCATGTGTCATGAATATCTACAACGCTCCACCACTCGTTCAACATGATAGGTTACAAATGTTGATTACACCACTTACATGTGTGGTTGGTCCATAGATTATAAAACAACTACAAACAATGACTAATATTGTTCCCGAGTCTTTCATATTTGCATCATAGTTCTCACCAAGAAACATAACATAAATTAGGATCCCCTATGTATGTTTAAATTAATATGTTTTAGTGATACATATTGTTAAAATTCCACGCCCTTAAATAGCTAATGTAGTTCAACTCGTTGTTTAAAAACATAAATTTTATTCCAACAGTGTATTCTTTTTCAAACACCCACCTTTTTATAAAAATAAAGAGTAAATTACAGATATCGTCCTTTATGTTTATACCATTTTTCAAATATTGTCCTTTAACCAAAAAATTGTCAGAGATCGTCCTTTATGTTTACAAATCTTGCACGTTACGTCCTTTGGCCCTAACCCAGTTAAATTTCTTAGTTAAGTTTGAACATTTTTGTTAAAGGTAAGTACATTTTAGTCTTTTCACATATAGGGGCTAATTGTGTAATCTACTGACACTAATATAGGGACTATATTTGTAATTTGACCACCCCCAACACTACCCCCAGTCCCCACTTCTTCCCTACCCTGGAGATAGAGAGTTTTTTTTTTTTTTTTTTTTTTTTCCAAAAAGGAATTTATGCAAAACTTATTTACCAATTTGATGTTTTTAAAAAAATATTTACCAAATTAGTATTTTTAAAAAGTTTTTTGTATCTCACTTCTAAGATTATTGGACAAAAGTTAATAAATACCTAATAATTAATCATAGTCAACTATAAAGTTTGAATTGATAATTTTAACCTCCTACGAATCTATATTATATAATAAATAAAGTTTTTTCAATGTCACGTGTCGCCTCCATATTTATTCTCATAATTTTTTTTTACCTCTCTTTCTTATTAAATACACCTTTATATTTTATTAAATACACATATCTCTCTCTTATTAAATACACATATATATTCTATTAATAATATTTTTTTTTAAAATACTAATCTTTGTATTAATAAATCTCCTGACATATTTTAACGAGTGTATGTGTTAACAGATTATATTGTATTTCACGGGTTTAGTCACCCGTATAAAACACGAGTTTTTAAAAAATAAATATTTTATTACTTAATATATAGTATTATAATTATATTTATTACACCCGTGTAACACACGGGATTTTAACCTAGTTATATTATAGTTATAAGTCCAATCTCAAGGATATAATCATAAAGGACGATATCTGTAATTTACTCTAAAAATAAATAATTAAATATGCTATGTGAGAGAGGGCGGCCCACCATAACCCGTTTGTTGGTGTTTGGAATTCTACCAAATGGCCTCCAATGCTCACGCTTGAATTCAAACGGCACATAGCCATCCGTTTGTTTGCGTCGGAGCTGCTCTTACATTGGCTTCAAGGCTAAAAGGACATTCAAGAACACAACGCATATTCGATCCTACCATGGATTGGGTCCTTGTTCTTCCCCAGGAAAATCCATCCGACCACAATATCCAACCACGGTCTGGTTTCAGCATGCAACGACCAACACTTATATGATTTATTTCCAACTACCAACAAGAAAATTAAATAATAAAAATATATATTTTAAAGTAAGTTAAACAATTGTGTAGTTTAACAATTGTATATTCTAAAAGTTAAATATTTTTAATATTAAACAAATGAATCAATCTCTTGTTGTTATTAGTGTTTTTACATATGATCCGGTCAGACTATCTTGTTGCCGTCGGTTTATAAAATTTTGATACCATATGACACAAGTTTGATAGGGATTAGAAAGAGACACATTGTTCACCTATATCCCTTATATTTATACGAACCCCTTTTTCCTCTTGTTCTCACTATATTACATACATATCTCTTACACACTTTACACACGCGCGCATTTAACCAAAACCGTTGTTGAATTTATTCAAGTGTTAATGAATAGACTTGCAAAGTGTTTAGCAAACTATGTCCCTCTTACGCCTCTCACTTTCGTCAAGAGGGCGTCCGTGGTTTATTCGAATCGGACTTCGGTGGTATACGAAGGAGTCCATTTCAACTGGAGCCAAACGTATGAGCGATGTTGCCGTCTTGCCTATTCTCTCCGCTCGCTTAATGTTGTCAAGAATGATGTTGTAAGTTTCTTGTTTTCTATATCTTGAATATGTTACACACACCATTCTAAACAAATTAAACATATATAGATAATTTTTTATGTAGATATAACATTAGTTTTTTTTATAGAATATTATTGTATTTAACATTGATTATAATTTATAAGTATAGCGCTTTTTTAAACCATGACAACACCCTCGAAAGTTTGGCAACAACCGTAAAGTGTGAGAGGGTTCAAGAATGTCGCTCGAATGGGTTAATTGTTTAATTAGGTTTTAAATGGGCATTGGGTATTTGATTTAAATGGTTATTGCGCTTAATTGTTTAAATGGTTAACATATTTAGTTTAATTGATTTATAAGAGCATTCGTAGCCGGTTTGATATCTTTATCCTTATATTACACTAAAAATCATATATTTTTTCTCTCATTTTCAATTAAATAATATTTTTTATAACTTTATCATCACATTTTCTATCTCCCCCCTCACAACCACTTTTTAAAAAATATTAAAAAATTTATACAGGTGAACAATGTTTTCACAAATATACCAAAAAAATTATATATTTTCTCTTTCCTCCACTCACAACTTCTTTAAACCAATCCTTAAAATATACAAAACGCAGTCACAAACATATACCAAACCGGTTGTGTATGCTAAGAGTTAATGAGCCAATGGGGATTAGTCCAATTAAGTATTTAGTTTATAATAGTTAAATTTTATGTTTCTTAATTAGCTTGTACAGTACTTATAAAATTTTAAAATCTTAAATTAATTTTCTTGAAGGTTGTTTCAAAATTTTACGAGGTTCAGTGTCAAAATTTCTTGGCGTTGCTTGGGATTTTATCACCTTCGGATTCAATTTTCGGGCTTGGAAGCCACAGTTTCTTGGCCAAACATGAATTTATAAGCTTAGCAATCAAGAAAACATAGTTTTTCATTTTTTTTAAAAATATGTTACAATCTATAATCAATGTCTCTTTAGATATTAGGTTAAAAAAACTCTAGATTATTGCTCTTACTTTTCACTTTCATTGATCTATTAGGTGTCAATACTCGCACCAAACATTCCTGCCTTGTACGAGATGCATTTTGCAGTTCCAATGGCTGGGGCAGTGATTAACACAATGAACACAAGGTTGGATGCTAAAAACATAGCCACCATTCTCCGTCATTCCGAAGCAAAAGTCTTCTTTGTAGACTATGAATTTGTTCCAATAGCATCTCAAGGGCTTCGGTTGTTGATGGCAGAGGGTGTGGATCACAACTCTTCAACCCAACAATCTATGCCAACCGTTATCGTGATTGACGACATCGAAAATCCCACTCGGGTCGGTCTTGACAACAAGTTAGAGTATGAGCAACTTATCAAAGATGGTGATCCACAATACAAAGGCGAAGATGTTGAAGACGAGTGGGATGCTATCGCGCTAAGTTACACGTCTGGAACTACCTCTGTGCCAAAAGGGGTGGTTAGTAGCCACCGTGCTGCTTTTCTGAGCACGGTGAGCTTGATTCAAGGATGGGGAATGAGTATCGAGCCGGTGTACTTGTGGTCATTACCGATGTTTCATTGCAACGGTTGGACGTTTACTTGGGGTGTCGCCGCTAGAGGTGGCACAAACGTGTTGATACGCCATACCACGGCCGATGAGATGTACAAAAGTTTTTTAAGTTATAAGGTAACTCACATGTGTTGTGCACCCGTTGTGTTGAACATTCTTTTAGAGGCTAAGTCTCATGAGCGTCGTGAAATAACCTCTAAGGTCAATATACTCACTGGTGGAGCGACGCCTCCTACCGGCCTCTTGGAGAAGATGGAAGAACTTGGATTCCACATAACTCATGCTTATGGCCTCACTGAGGCTACTGGGCCCGCCCTTTTGTGTGAGTGGCGGGCCGAATGGAATCAACTGCCTAGAAATCATCAAGCCAGATTAAAGGTTCGTCAGGGTGTAAGTATACTCTCCCTTGCGGACGTGGATATTAAGGACAAGAAAACAATGGAGAGTGTACCACATGACGGGAAGACGATGGGAGAGATCGTACTGCGTGGAAGTAGCCTCATGAAAGGCTACTTAAAAAATGAAGAAGAAAATGCAAAAGCCTTTCAAAACGGATGGTTCTTAACTGGTGATGTTGGAGTTATCCATCCCGACGGATACGTGGAAATCAAGGACAGGTCGAAAGATGTCATCATTTCAGGGGGAGAGAACATCAGCAGTTTGGAAGTCGAGTCAGTGTTATTTAAACACCACGCAGTACTTGAAGCCGCAGTGGTGGCCATGCCTCATCCACGGTGGGGAGAGAGCCCTTGTGCTTTCGTTGTCTTGAAAGACACAGAAACCACGACTGAAACAGAACTCTTGGCATATTGCGAGAACAATATGCCAAGATTTATGGTTCCTAAGAAGGTAGAGTTTGTGAAAACGCTACCAAAAACAACAACCGGTAAAGTCCTAAAACACGAGCTTAGGAAAGTCGCAACTGCTTTTTAGATATATGTAAGTACACAAGAAAACTTTGAAAAACAAATTTATTTTAATCATACTTTGTAACAAGACGCGCCATTATTATGTTACTATTAAAAAGAACATGCTAAATGTTTTTGGAATAATAATGAAAGGAAGCTAAACAATGCACTAGCAATTATACGGCGAAATGGTTTTTATTTTCTAAAATGATACAATATAACAAAAATTTAGTAACTAGTTAACATTCCTATTCTTTTTACCATGAGAACCCGTAACGTAATTATTTATAATAGATGTTTTTCTAAAAATTCATTAGATTATTGTTTTTCCTTTGATCCTTACGAACCGGTCTCATGATCAACAAAGACAAATCAACGACATAATTTCATGACAAAGAAATGAGACGAGTATCCGATCCATCCACCTATGTTTTGTGTTGCGTGTCATCGATCGTTAAGTCACCATAGCGTGAAATAACTTGTGACGATATTATCATCCAAATATTACAAGTTTGAAATTGTATATGAAAACTATCCCATGAAAGTAGATACATAGCCCTAGCTTTTGGTTACCGAACAAAAAAAAGAAGCATGGAAGCCTAGGCCTAGAACTCAGCCGCCCTTGAGAAGAAACTAATTCTTTGATTAATAAAGCAAACTAGCTTCTTAATCCGAAATGATGTCGCACGAGGATTGACGATTATTATAATTATTATTATTATTAAAATTAGATTCTTTTTTAGCATTTATATTTGTCTTTTCTTATTTGCTTTTTATATTTAAAAGAATTTTGGTTTTCGTGTATCTATTTTTGACCAAAAGAACTAGTTAGTCTAACATTTTCAATTTCATCCGGTTCTAATGGTTTCTAATTTTTCCTAATTAACAACGACGTTTTAATGACATTCCATTTTTCTATTACATTTATGTGAAAAAACAAAAATATCCATGTTGGTAAAAATTTAAAATAAAGAGTAAATTTTGCTTCTAGTATGTGTGGTTTGTTCAAAATAATATTTTTAGTACAATAGTTTTAATTTCATATTTTTAATACAATGATTTATTAATTGTCTCAATCAACTACGCGTCTCTAACGTTATTCATTTTCATGTCTTTTTTGTTGTTGAAAAGACGAGTGAGATAGTCTCTGAGACGGTGGTGGTGCTTAGTGGTTTGAGAGAGTGAGTGGGTTATGTTATATTTATGTAATGAGTAAACTTCAGTTTTTGTCCCTGAGGTTTGAACCAAACTTCGGGTTTCGTCCTCCTGCAACACATATCATTCCTGACGTTTTATGTTTTAATAATTTTCGTACCTGGTCTTTAACTCCACTAAAATTTCTGTTAGTTTTTATATGAAAGTACTAATATACCCCTTCATCTTCTTCTTCTTCTTCATCCTTAACCCACCACCACTGACAGAAGTTGGAGTTGGAGTTGTTTTCGTGGTCACCGTCGCCGCTAGCACCACTTTTATCTATTTCATCATTTCCCCCAAAATTACCTTCCTTGTTATGCATGAGCCCACCTTGACTGGATATAGAATCTAGCATAAACGCTTTCAATTGAACCTAGAATTGTGGAGAAGATCTTTTTCAGTTCAGTTGATGAAGATTTAAACTAATTATCTTTATGGAAAAGAAAACCACCTGTAAACGAACCTAAAAAAAAACAGATTTAAAAGTAATTTGGAAAAGAAACAGATTAAAAGAAAAGAAACAGATGTATCTTGATTAAAAAAAACCCACCGGTAAACGGCCGAAAATATGTTTCTTCATCAACTTAAAAGGCCAGGGCGTAACAGATTTGAACGGCCGACAAAACCCACCAGCAAACGAACCTAGTTCTCCGGCTGGAAGTAATTCAAGTTCAACAACAATGGTTAGTTGAGCCAGATTTAATGTAGATTTGAGTCTGATGAGACGAGAGAGAATATATGAGTTTTAGAGAGAGAAATGCACATATGCTCCTGGGTCTGACCCAACTCCCCTTTTCTTTTTGATCTGCTCCATGTCTTCCACCTGTTCGACGAAAGTCCCCAGTGAAATCTACATTTGAATCGTTACAAACAAGCAAATTTGCTGACCCTAATTTCTCAAGGGATTCATGATTTTTTTCTTCTGAAATCTCTCTAATCTTGCATTATTTACTGTGATTTCTGTGCCCTAACTGGGGTTTTAATTTAGAGTAGTTGAGTGACAAGATTAAAGTTTTGTACGGATCTATTTGCTTGTTTTACTGGAAAACCCTGTAACAACTCCAACTCCAAAATCCGTCGGTGGGTTAAGGATGAAGAAGAAGATGGAAGGGCATATTAGTAATTTTATATAAAAACTAACAATAATTTTAACGGTGTTAAGGACCAGAGATGAAAACTGTTAAAACATAAAACGTCAGGGATGATATGTGTTACGGGGGGACGAAACCTGAACTTTGGTTCAAACCTCAGGGACGAAAACTAAAGTTTACTCTTATGTAATTTATATTCTTTTTAATTTTTTTTATTAAAGGGGTAAGTAAAACTTAAAAGAAAAAATGATTTGCCCACAAATCTAACTGTATAACCATACATGTGACACATGAAAGTATAACCTAACTGACACCGAGGATATTATTCACAATATTAAATTTCTCGGTTTTCTTTGGTACTCTAATAGACCGAAGCGGAGTTGATGCATATTTTCGTTCATGTAATCGTTGTCGTTGTATTCCTTGTCTTGCCCCCTTGTTTTAAGGGGTGTTATGTTTATGAAATAAGCCTTTTAAAAAAATATTATATTTAGTTTATAACAAACCACGTGTAATAATTATTGGTCCCTTCTTGACTGCAGGCTTGTGATTAAATTAAAATTCCAAATAAAGACTTTTTTTTTAAATGGGTCAAATATTATTAATTTAAAAAATAAAATTCTTCCCCCCAAATTCTTTTCTTTCCATTTTCCACACAAACCACTTGTACCCCACGCATCACAACTTGTACCCAATTCTTGACTCCGTCTCCTCAACGACTTTTCTTCCCCAATTTAACCTTTCACAAGCTTCTTGAATTCAACATCTCTAATGGCGGCCTTAAACTTCCTCATTTTCATCTTCTTCATCTTCACATCCATCCATGTTTTTAACAGCAAACCCATCTCTAAAATCTGCAAACATGATCAACCCAACATTCATTTCCCATTCAAACTCACTTCATCATGCAAACACAAT
The DNA here is from genome assembly GCA_023525975.1 of Smallanthus sonchifolius. Lineage (NCBI taxonomy): Eukaryota > Viridiplantae > Streptophyta > Magnoliopsida > Asterales > Asteraceae > Smallanthus > Smallanthus sonchifolius. The sequence goes on from CM042042.1 coordinate 4,865,294, forward strand.
CAAACCATGATCAATTTTCAAGATTACGGCGAATTGGGATTGAAATCGATATCATACAATCCCAACAAGCTCACGTTAACCGACCCGAAAGATTGTGTCTTTGAAGTGTTCTTGAACCTCAATCTTGATCCAACACCCTTTCGGTACTACCATGTTGTTAGAAACTACTCGTATTTGAATTGCTCGACCGCACTTCCGGGTTCTTTCGAACAAGTGCCGTGTTTGAGTGACTCTAAACACCATGTTTTTGTTGTGGAGTCAAAGTCAATGTCATCTTTGGATGTTCATGGTTCTTGTGAGGTTGTGAAGAGTGTTTTGATTCCGTTCGCGTATAGTTCTTACGCGTCGGATGATAGTTTCGGGCTTGATTTGAGTTGGGATTCTGGTGGTTTGATGGATTTTGTTGAAGAGAAAAGAGGGGTTGGTGTTGAATCTATTGTTGAAGGTATTGGTTTTATTTTTGAAGTCAAAGTCAAGATTTTTTTGTCAATGATTTTAAAAAGTCAAATGTGTTTGTTTTCTTTGCAGGATTAGGTATGGTTGTTTTGGTTTTTGTGGTTGTGGGATTGGGATGTGTGAAGGTGTATTGTTGGAAGAAATCAAGAAGATATGATCATGAATGGGAGAGGTTAGTTGGAGATCTTGAAACGTTATGATCGTCGGATTGTCGAAGACTCGAAGTCATGAAGTGGCGTGTGGCAGTCGTACACCGGGAGATCGAAAGAATCATCATGTTTGGATTTTGTTTTGTATAAAGTGTTTTCTAAGATAATTTTACGTATGCCTTATAAACTTACAAAATATCATGTTTGTTGGATTCCTTCTAAAATGACGAAAAAATATGGTATTTTCTAAATCTTGTTTTTATTAGAGCTATTTAAATCATATTTTTTAATTATGTTAAAAATTATTATAATAAACTTTAAATAATGTATTTTCTCTAATAGTATTAAGTATATTTAGACTTATATAGTAAAAAAACTATAAAAAAAGTAGTAAAATCTTGAACCAAAGTCGCTCTTAAATTTTTCTCTTATCTATCACAATCACGAGCTACTTTTGTTTTTCTTAGCTCCCAAGACTTCTTCTTTGACTATTTAAATAATCAAATTTAAAAAAAAAATGAATGTTGTTATGTCCACTGAACAGGACAAGTGGAAGGTTGTTAATTCTTTAACGGAGACAATTGTTTTTTTTATTAATAGGATTTAAATATCATTTTAAATTATCATTTTCTTATTTATTAAAATTTTAATTTTAATTTAAGAAAGTTTAATTTTGATTTAAGATGGCAACTTGGCAAGTGAAGCGGATGTAAAAGAAGGTAAAGCCCAATGAAAAAGTTCTGATTCCACGACCGGTTCAAGATTGTATAGATATATCTGCGAGTACCGAACTATACTTTTCAACTTTAAGTCGTAAATAAAGTTTTCGAAAAAGGTTGTTATGGCAATTATAATGTAAAATTAGGGACGTTATCATTTTTTTACAAGAAGTATTACATTTTACATTATGCAAGCAATACGTAGATGAGACTTGTTCAAAGTTGTCAATTTCTATATGACTACTTTGCAATAAAGTTCAATACTATAACATAAAAAGAAGTCCACACTGGTGATAAACCTATAGAATAAAGTAATTTACTAAAATAACTTTTGTTAGGTTCCAAAAAGTGCAACAAAGAAAGTACAAGTAATTTTTTTTAAGGGGATTAGTGTTTATAAACCGTTGAAAGTGAATCAACTAAATTGAATTGAAATTTATACGGTGTTTGCTTTAAGTTTTATGATTCAAAATATTGGAACCGGTCGTGTAAACCCAACTGACCATTTACCTTTATTATATTTTAAGATGTAATTATGCATATGTATAATGTTCATGAATCATATTTATAACTTTCTGAATTTAATACAGAATATGGATTTAAAAAAACCGATTTAAACCGCCTAAGCCTTAAACCAAATTGTTTTAGCTATTCAAGCCTACTCAAGCGGTTTTATTTGTCGTTTTTCAAAACATTAGTTAATCATTCTGCTTAGAATTTTGTTAGAACCGCAGTGAATGGTAGAAATATAAAAAGAGTTGGGATTGATATGGATTATGATTTAATTCGTTGAGTTCGTAATCACAATTTAAAGTGATTCTTGCTTGTAAACTAAAATTAACTATGGATTAAATACAAGGGGGGCTTTGAGGGTGTGCACTTTGCAGGGTTCACAAACGCACAGGACCCACATTTTTTTTTCTTGTTTAGTTCGTAGGTCAATAACATATAGAATCGGTATAGTGTTGTACAATTTAGAAAACTTAGTAGTATACAATTGGGTCCTTTTGATATTGTTCATAATGTGTAGCATTTTACAAGTTAGATTACTGTGTGTACCATGATGTCACACTACAAAAATGTTAGTAACATTATAGAAAAACATCAAATAAACAAACCTTGCTATTTGGAAGAGGATATGTTGATGACTTGGTTTGTAATTCATCTTCTGCTCCTTCAACTTCGCTCCTACCCAAAGACGAAGATTGTTCAAAAACGTTATCAGAATTCAATTGAACCTTTTACAAGGGTCGAGGAAATGCTAAAACAAATAAATATTTATATATATCTTAATATTAAACACGACACATCAATTGTCTTCATGTATAATGGTCAGGTCCTTCTTGATCTATTCTAAACCACATGCATTCTTGACTAGCTTAATAGAGTGCAATCAGTTCAGCATGATTTGATGATGCTGCTGTCAGTGTCTGTTTTGTCGACCTCCAAGAAATTGTTGTGCCACCGTATGTGAATACGTAATCTGTCTGAGAACATGTTTTATGCGGATCCGATAGATATCACAAGCTGAGACGTTTTATCTTTCTGGTAGAAGAGACCTAAGTCTCATGTCCCGCAAGGATATCAAAATATGTGTCTTATTCCATTCCAATGTCTATGTGTTGGGTTCAAACTATATCTCGCTTATACATGTACCGAGAAAGCAATATCAAAAGGACCCAATTTTGGTACATAAATCATCGGCATTTTGATATCAAAAGGACCCAACTGTATGCCGGTACTGAAAATATAGAATCGGTACTTGTACTGGTACGGTACCTGTATTTCGGTACCCGGTACCAGTTTGGTACCCGAATACATATTTTCATAAATTATTGGTTTTCATAGTAATAAGTTAAGAACTAATGCTACCTATGACAATATTATCATCTTTTAAAATATCGTCTATTTCATCCACGATTGGTTTTCTCAACTTTCTCACCTAATCTTGAGTGCAAATCAAAGCTTCAACAATATTATACGACAAACTTGTTCTGTAGTTATCTAACTTGTTCTGTAGTCATCAAATTTACGACCGCTCGTACTTTTTTTTTATCAAATCAGCTGTTGGTTCCATACACAAACCATATTATATACAATTCTATCAAACAAAAAATTATCGATCCAAAATTTTGAGTGGGGTTGTGGATGACGGTTCGTTCAGATTAGCGAGTGGGGTTTTGGAAAACGGAAAGATGATAGATATTGTGAAATTATGGTATTACAAAATAATAAATTCCCATTAAAAGGTCCCCTCGTATTTTCGGGAGTAAAAGGGTATTTTTCGGTAAAGTACAGGTACCGGTATCGATACCAAAATCAGAGAAAATCAAGTCTCGGTACCGGTACCCGTTTTGATTTTTCGGTACCGGTACAGGTACTGGGTACCAAAAGCTCATCCCTATTGTGGACTGGCTATTGTGATTGGTGCCTGACAATAATCGATACTCGATACATAATAAAATCACAATAGCCGAGTGTTGAGAAATGAAAAAACCCTAGGCTGATTGCGATCTACGATTGAAGATTGATCGATACATAAAATGTTAGGATAGTCTCACGATTCATTTAATTATGTATATAGATCATTTTGCTACATTAACTTTGCTTTGTTTATTGTTACAACAATTATCTGCGTTTTAATGAATTTATATATATGTTTATATTGGGGGGCCACGTTTAATAGTTGCACAATGAATCCGAAGTCTCACGACCCTAATTAAATGTTAGAATGATGAAGTTGTTTGATTGGTCAAGTTTTCTAAGATCAAAATTGATTTAGGTCCATTTATTTGAGAGACCCGTCGTGCACGGCGATGCTAACATCCACAATAGGTAAAAACCTATAATTGGTTTAATATAATTCAAAAGCAAAACTGATTTGGTTCTGTAAGTGAACTAGACATTAATTAATCAAAGATTTAACATCGACACAAAGCTATAAAATGCGTTATAAAGTGCAAACCACATGCATAATTCATGTACTTTTGAAAACTAAGGATCAAAGCTAAAATTTTAATAAATCACAGGTACCATCCTTGTACTTTACTCTAAATATATTAAATCAAAAACCATAGTTATAACATATCAAAGCCAGATTAATGACATTTTGTACGAGTGTCCAACTTCGCATAATTATTTTGGGCCGGGCCTAGACACAGGCTTATAGGCCCAAAAATATATAGATCCATTCAAGTCCCACCCAACCATGAGAAAGGAAGAAAGTTATTAGAAAAGTCCCGAAGCCCAAATATAAACTTTGAAAGATTTTCGAATCTCAACTTTGACTAAAAAGTATTCAAGATGTTTACCCGACTGAATTAATAATTTATTTGTTGACTAATAAAATATTTAATAATATTCTGTTATTATTTTTAATAATTTATTTGTTGACTAATAAAATATATAATAATATTCTGTTATTATTTTTAATAATTTATATGTTAACTAATATAATATATAGTCCATCATACTACTTGGACTGTTTTCCTACTACGTTGGCTGGTTATAATTTTTTTTTAGAAAGGTATATGATTTCTAAGAATTTTAGGGTATTCGTCATAAAAATAGAGTATCAATATATCATGTCAAATATGATTTTAACTTTAAAGTAACGAAATAGCCAACAAATGTTTACATATTTAGTTTAGAGTAAATTATATTTTACGTCATTTAAGTATTTATCAAATACGAATCACACAATAAGCAGGGGCGGATGTAAGTTGAAGCGGGGGGGGGGGGGGGGGGGGGTACACAGGAAACCCCCGAGTTTTGAAATTTTAGTGTAACGGTAGGTAAAAAAACTGGAGTGAACCCCCTAAAATATTATAGGGTGAACCCCCTTACGACGCCGCCCACTGCTGCTCGCTTGATCCGGTTGTGAAGCTATAAAACTAAGAACTCTTTTTTGAACTAAATGTGTGTTCTTGAGCATTCATATGATTAGAGGTAAAAATTGATAGAAACAAATGAGTAGATGACTCTTAAATACACATTAGTTGATTTTGTGAACATTTGAAACATAATTTTCATGTTTTTTTCTTCGCTTTAGGCCTCCAAAAATGGTTGAGCCGCCCCTGCCCGACCCGACTAATCGAACCGAACCGAAATTTTTTATGTCCGGCCCTATGAAATTGGATCATCTAAAACAGTGAACCTCCTGAAAAAAATTCCTGGATCCGCCCCTGACAATAAGCAATACCATTGAGAAATTACGATGGGTTCAAGTAAATTATGATTTGTGCGATTCTAGTAAATTATGATTCATTTTGGGCCGAGCCAAGGCACAAGCCACAAGCTTATAGGCCCAAAAACTATATGGGCTCAAGTTCAACCCAAACATGAGAAATTATTGAAGTCATTAGAAAAGTCAAAATATAGACTTGAAACTTGAAAGTGACAATATTTTTAAAGATTTCCAAATCTCTCTTTTTCTAATATGTTTACCTGAATAAATTAATAATTTGGTGTGAGACACGAAGGAATCATTATTATAGCTTGTTGGCGGCTCTGGAAGGCGAGGAATGAAAAAATATTTTCGAGTAAAGACACGAAGGTAGCGGACTTGATCACCGATATAAAGGCTTTGAGGTTTTTGTGGTACAAACATAGGTTTAAATGAGGCGTAGTTGATTGGGAGCGATGGTGTTCTTTTGATTTATTGTAAAATACTTTGTTTGGTTTTCGGCTTCCTATTCCCTCCTTGGTGATAGGTTGCCTTGTGTTTGGTGTTTTTTATGAAAGTTAAGTTTCAAAAAAAAAAAAATTTATTTGTTGACTAGTTTTTCAAGATATTTCCTCCAAAGTTTTCACATTGGGCTTTTAATATTTTGTGTTTGACTAATTATATTTCGTTGTTACCATTTGGACTATTTCTTACATTTGTTATATTATAACTACTTCTTTTTAGATAGTATACATGGTTTTTAATAATTTTACAAGATTCTTCAAGAGTAAAAAGTATACATGGTTTTTAATAATTTTACAAGATTCTTCAAGAGTAAAATCATAAATATCATGTGAAGCAAAATTTTATCTATTAATTAATAAAATAGCCAACAAATGTCGCATGTGTTTATATTCGTGGATTTTACAAACTTTACCCACTTTAACTTTAAAAATAATATTCTATAAAAGTCGCATGCCATGTAGAAACTCCATTAAATAACAAGAAAGAAAAAAAAAAGTAAACTTCTTTTCAAAAAAATATGTCAATTAACGGAAAAAGTTGACTATTTAGTTATTTATGGCTATAGATGTAAAATTTATTTTGATTAGACATAGACCTGTGAATACCGCCTCTCGGGGTGTGACTGGGGCGTGAAACACTGCCCTCTTGAGGCGTGAATGGGGACGTGAGACGCAAACGTGACTAGAGCCACAAGTGTGAGGTGCTTGAATGGTATGTATATGTATCTGTGTATATACATATATTAGTTTAGATCTCGTGTATTACACGGGTTAAATAAATAAAATGTTATATATTTAGTAATAAATATTTTATATTTTAAAAAACCCATGTAATACACGGGTTGAATAAACCAGTATATTACACCGGTTGAATAAAATATAACATAATTTGTTAACAAACACATTTGTCAAAATATATTTTAAAAAAATGTAATTTATCGTGACCGTTATAAGGTCTGTTAAGTTAGTTTTGAAAATATTTTTTTTAACCAAGTATTAATTTTTTAATTTAATTGATAAATGTTAGTTCTTTTGATTGATTATATAATAACTATTTATAATTAAATAATAAGTATTCGTAATTATATTTATTAATATAAAGATTATTATTTAATAGAAAAGAGAAATAGAAAATCTAATATTTAATAGGAGAGAGAGGCGGGAAAATAAAGATGAGAAGTAACTAGAGAGTGACACGTGTTCTGAAAAGATTTTCATTTATTAGAGTAGTCAGATAAGATATATATATATATAGATATAAAAGCCATTACACAACTTAATGATTATGCTTACTCATTAATGTGACAATAACGTGGTAGGGCGTGAATCATTTTATGTGATTCTAGTACACATAGTTTAAAAGTGAGTATTCATGATTTTCTAAATTTAAACTGTTTTGTTAATTTAGAGAGAGGGAGATTCCCTAACCATTAATGATTTCATATTTCTCTACCAACAAATTTTCAAAGTCAAATAAGGAATATAATATTCAAAATAATAACTTCTTTTTCCATTCCAAGTCAAAGAAGGTTCATTAGATAACGATTTAAGTAAATTGTGTGTAAATTTTCAAAATCGAATTATTTGATTTGACTTCAAAAATATGAAGAAAGGAAAATCGCATCTTTCAACCTTGAAATTGTCAATATTTTTTGTTTTATTAATCAAAGACCATGCAAAATGGTTGTTGTAATCATAACTTTTTCAAAATTGTATCGACGGTTAAATTCGTTGCTCTGTTTAGTCCACTAATTAATCTAGCGGCCCGATTTCAAAATGAGATCGGTCGGATAAAAGAAATAGGCTAATTGTGCCTGATTTCCACACAATAAGGGGGGTATAATTGTTAATTTATACGTATTCAGTCGAAATATTTATAGGTATTAAGTTCCGGCCTCCCTGATAAAAAAAATCCCACCACCCTGTATTTTTTTCAAGGTTCGCCACTGTTTCCACATGTTTTGTTTTACTTTAACCAGTATTATCTAGGTCGTTCAAAGCGGTCCAATTCATTTGCTTTTAATATGATGTTTAGCATCAACATTTTTACATATAATGTAATTCTAGACATTGTTTTGAATGTAATATATAAGACGGTTATATAACCGTCCATGTTTCTCTCTCTCACTACTTTTATTATCTTTTAGGCAAAGGGGACTACCTCTGTGGAACCCAACGTGAAGATGACATGGCCGGCGTGATAGCGTGGAACACTGTGCCCCCTTGGTGTGGTCCACGCTACGGGTGTGAAGATTTCCACTGGCGTGGAAAGGGTAGAGGTGAAGGAGGTGGGGTCAAGACCTATGATGTTTAGAGATGTGTAGTTTCCAGGTGAGTGGAAAGTGAAACACCACGCCCCCTATATGTGGAGACTGTGTGGAAATAATGTGTCGTTGGCGTGGAGTGGTGTGAAGGTGTGGAAATTATGGGTAATCCCCCAGCCTTATAGTATTATGCATTATCTAAAAGTTTTTTTTTAATTATTACCGTTTTTAATATATTATTGGTTCTGAAAATAACGTATCCCACCTCATGATATATTTCTTCATGGTATATTCCTTTTATGCACAATGTGTAAGTGTTATCATTTTACTGTTAAACTACAGTTATTTAATTCATCTGATTTTGATTATTTTATTTTCAAGACGTTGAAAGTGGACTATTGTATCTTGTTTGGTTGAATGTTCAAGTCAAAAGCTAAGTTTATAATTTATGTACATTTAAATTTTATTTGTTTTCTCCGTAACATATGCAAGGATATAAGGATATTAGCACTTGATGATAAGTTTCATATATTTTGATTTGATAAACCAGTTTTTTTTTCAACTATGTTTTTTTTAACGGCGAACATTGAATGTTGTGACGTCGCACCCCCCGTCACATGGGAGAGCCTCGTCCAACTCCGGCCAATATGTTGTCTTAACCGGGCCCACATGACGTCAGAGTTGGAGAGCATCCAAGGAAAAATCTCACCCTGCATCAGTCTAAGAACTAGGCCTCATTTGCATGACTCATAAATTAATGGTGGTGGTAGGGATTGAACCCGGGTCACTTGGTACTTCAGGTTTCACCTCAACTACTACACCAAAACCTCTTTGGCTTTTCAACTATGTTATTAAATTAGAATTTGAACTCAGATTATTTGTTGTTAAAAATAATATCACTTTAAGTTAATAAGAAACTAGCAACAGTTTATATGAATCAAATGGAGAAAGAAGATAACCTCATGAACCATTTTGATTGTGAAAATCAATCTACGTATTAGATATCATTAACTCTCCGTAATCATTACACTAGGTTACCTTTTTTATTTGTAGTGACACGTGTCGCCTCCATATTCAATCTCACTATTTTTTCCCGCTCTCTCTTATTTAATGCATTTCTATTTTTAATAATAATATATATTTAAATGAAAATACTAATTATACTAATAAAACACATTTATTTTAAATTATCCTTTATTATAAGAAACTTTGAAATTTAAATATGTAACTTTTATTTCAATCAAATAATAAATGAAAGTCAAATTATATTAAATAGTAATTAACGTATTTTCGAAACGTAATTATATATTAATTTTTACATATTTTGAATTTTGTTTTTATCCTTAGTATATGTAATATATTTTTAGTTTTACACCTGTAAAATATATAAATAAAGATTCAAAAATTTTATATATTGATATTTTTTACTCCACGTATAGACACGGGATTTAAACTAGTAATCTTATATACAAATCAATATTGTCAGCTTCATTTTAAACACCTTACCCCCTGTCGTCCCTCCCTAAATCTTTCTTCTTCGTTCTTTAATCGCGAATTTCAGTGGCAACCTTTTGCCCGACCATAAAAATCAAACCCCTCTTCCCCTGCAATCACTCGTACTACAACTTTGCAAGGGAAAAGAAATTCAATGTTCCTAGATGGGAAAGAGAATTACAAAGATGCTAAAATTGCTCCAAAGAACATCATGGCACCGACAATCTCAACTGCTTCGAAATTCACTTCATCGTCAAAAAAGAAAATCTTGGGAGAGAAGAATGACCTCACACGCGCTTCCATCGAGTTCTTGGATCAAGATTCTAATTTCAAATCAAAAGTAGTAATTTTGATCAAACCAATGATGACTCAAATGAATCTAAAATTGTTGAACTTGGTTCTGACCCTCATCTTCCTCCATACAATCCGAAAAAGAATTTTCTTTCGCCAATCCCTCAAATCAAACCCAAGAATCGAATTTTATCTAAACAAAGAAGGTGATGATGATTATGATGTTACTGGACTTGGACATCTTTAATCTTTCTAACAATTCACAAGCAGAAGAACAACAACAAGAAGAACGACAACAACAAAAAGAAAAAGAAGTAGAATTGGGTAATGATTTGAAAAAAAACATTGATTAAAATTCGGTTTAATGATCTAGGTATTCGATTAGGGTTCCGACGGGTAAGGTGTTTAAAATGAAGATGACATGATTGGTTTGTGTATAAGATTACTAGTTTACATCCCGTGTTTACATACGGGGTGAAAAATATCAATATTTAAAATTTTTAAATTTTTATGTATATATTTTATAGGTGTAAAAATATATTAAATATACTAATGATAGAAAAAAACTCAAAATATGTAAAATTAATATATAATTGGGTTTCGAAAATACGTTAATTACTATTTAATATAATTTGACTTTCTCAAAATAAAAGTTACATAATTAAATTTCAAAGTTTTTTATAATAAGGGATAATTTAAAATAAATGTGTTTTATTAGTATAATTAGTATTTTATTTAACTATATATTATTGTTAAAAAATAAAAGTGCATTAAATAAGTGAGGGAGGCGGGGAAAAAATGATGAGAATGAATATGGAGACGACACGTGTCAATTAAAAACTTTTATTTATTATATAGTATAGATTAATATCAGACTGAAAAACAATAATGATAACCTGATGTAATGATTAGGAGAGTTAATGATATGCAACAAGTCGTGGGTTAGATCCTTGCGGCCAACATATATATTTTTTTTTAAGTTTCTCTTTTACAATCTAGATCAGGTGTTTTTTAGGGTTTAATATATGAAAGAAAACAAATATGCCTTCACGTGAGGTTACTTAACATTGAAAACTAATCGCTCATAATGATAGGGGCTAATTACGCAAATAGTTCAAAAAAGTTTGAGCAAAGTTTGCAAGACACAAAACTTGGGAGCCAAACTAACAAAATGAATAAACCATTTACACAACTAACTCATTTGATTATCAGTAAAAGTTAAATTTGTTATTAAATTAAGACTAAAACGAACAGTTGAGAAATTAATAAATAATTAATTAGTGAGGGGAATTTACAACATACTAACACGTCTCTTCTTTCCCATTTAAACAATGAGTTGTCGTTTTCTTCTCTTATATATTTGGGAAAGAAGAATTTTTAAATACTAAAAAAGTTAAATATAAAATTACAAAACTAACCCTCAAAGTAAAGATGAACCTCAAATATTAGTTGGTCAAGTAGACCACATTTCTAGATCCTAATTAACCAACCAAATCCCATCATATCCTACACAACTTGTTGAAGCTAAAATGACCAAAATGCCCTTATCGTTTCTGTTGTACGATCAATCATGATCGCGGGTGAAGTGCACTCATCTGTCTTTGAACGACCTGGTTGGCAGGTGTCGACCAAGGGTTGAATGGTAGTGCCCGGTGGAGGTTTTGGTTGGCGGTCGTAAGGCGGGGCCTGTTGTGTTGGTGGTTGGTGGACTTTTCCGCCGGTGGTGCACCCACACGCTCACACGAGGGGCACATGGTGAGAGTGGTGGGTGGAGCCATTTGCATATAGAATTGTGGCGAGAGTTTTAAAGCTCGTAATTCTTGTAATTCCTTTTGTAACCTTCTGTTTTCTTCTGTTAAATTTTCACAACCTCTCTTCAAGAACTCACAATCCATCTCAGTTTGCTTCAATTTAGTCCTGCAAAGTAATCAAGTTTAGTAATGTAACTCATTTCCAAGGACATAAATGGAATTTCACAAGACAACCAATTCCCTGTATAATTTCAACTAGACGTGTTCATAAACCGTTAAAACAAACTGAATCATTCAAACCAAAGCAAATTAGTTTGTTTGAGATCCAAACATTTCGTTTTTCACGAGTTAACGGTCCGATCAGGTTTGAAACTTGGAATCGACCGTGTAGGCCAAACCGATCTTTAACCTCTATACTTATATATATTTTTTATTTTTTAAATATGTAGTTATGATTATGTATTATAATCATGAACCATCTTTAATATTTTAAATTTTTTAATACAAACTAATACTTTTCAGTTTTCAAAAAGTGGGTGAAAACCGATAAATTCAAACCATTATACCGTCGAACACTCGAACCAGCCGAACCGTCTTGATCAAACATGTTTGGTTTATCATTTCCCGAAACCGTAGTTAACCGTTAACCCTAAATCTTATTAACATCCTTAATTTCAAGCCTAAGATATTGGTCTTATTATCATCTTTCTGAAACATCAAATTACCCTTAATACCCTTTTGAGTGGAATATAATTACTAACCTTGCCCTTCGGTTCTGAAACCAGACTTCCACCTGCCGAGGTCTCAACCCCAGCCTCTTAGCCAGAGCCAGCTTTTGCTTCTGTCACAAATAAAACCAACAAATCATAAGTAATTCACACTTACTGTCTACACTTGTACCGTACAACCTTCTAAAGCACACTTACAGGGTTCAAGGTATTGTGCTCTTTGAAGCTTTCTTCCAGAATCGCCGACTGGTCTTTCGACAACCGGAGCTTCTTCCTCGAGTTATCGCCGTCTTCATCGTCACTGTTGCCGCGAGAAGACGACCTCTCGCCGTCGATCTCGCTCACCGGCGGATCTCTCTCGCTCCTCTTCCCGCTGATGCTCGATATGGTGCTGTTAGGCGACGACACGCCGGCCTCCTCCTCCGCCTCCTCCGTCGCCGGCGGTATCCGGTTCACGTCGATTCCTTTCAAAAACGACCTCGTTTCCACTCTAAACGCATCGGCGGTGTTCCGATCTGCATACAAAAATTCCGTTCAGTAATCCGATTTAAGATCTGATAAATTCGATTCAGTTAATTGATCTGTAACCGATCAATTTAGTAATTTCATAAGTTCGATCAATTATCGTAGATCTGCATGCAATCGTTCCGTTCAGTAATCCGATTTAAGATCTGATCAATTCGCTTTAATTAATTGATCTGTAACCGATCAATTTAGTAATTTCATAAGTTCGATCAGTTATCGTAGATCTGTTAACCTAGGTCGATCACGATCTTAATTCTTACAGATTCTTACAAATTGATTGTAAATTGATGATTACCTGATGAAGACGGACACGAATCCGTCCAGTTATGCGTTCTGTTAGGGAGATTGAACGCCGGAGATGACGTCATCAGAGGCGGCATCAGATTCAACTGAAGTGAGGTCGGATTCTTCTCGGCGGCAACCGGAAAGTTCAAGCTGAGACTAAGACCTAATTCTTCCTTCTCAACCATCATTTGCGCGGCAAATTTGTTCTTTTCTGTTGAGATTGAAGTTGATGATTAATTAACAGATATGGAGATGAAGAGAGAGATTGAGAGGGTTTGATACCATTCAGGAGGACGGTGATGAATGGGTTATATAGAAAGGAGAGAGGAGGGTGTGGCGGCTTGGTCAAGCCGTATAAGCCGAGCTGAGAGAGAAAGAGGTGTGTCTTTTTGTTGTGAAGGAGACAAATGACTTTTTTTATGACCATATGGGCATGCAACCAAGTGCTTTTTATTGTTTGACGTTTGACTCTTTTATTAAATAATAATAAATAGTATTTACTTTTTATCTTTTTAGAATATAAAATTAAAAAAATTGTTGTAAACTTTTTTTAAATCAATAATTATAGAGTGTTAGTTAGCAAAATCTATCATGTTATGAACTTATGTAATTATTTAGAAATAATACGACGTAAAACCTGACATCTAGAGACTAGTTTGATCGGTTTGGTAAAATGATGTTTAGCGGACGAATTTTTTAGTTTTAGTTTAGTTTTTTTTATTTTGATGCAAAACAATTTTCATTTTATTAAAAATAATAAAATATAATTTTAATATTTTTCTGAATTTAATGAAACTTTTTTGGCTATACCTTCTAAAGTAAGGAGACCCAAGAAGTATCAATCTATATATTTAAAGAAAAAGTAAGCTCTCAAATTAACTAATGAAACATGGAGATGTAGCTATAAGTATTGACATCCACAAATAAGGGGTATGTGGGACCAAAACCATATACCTCATCTGGTCCATCCATTGTGTCATCATGAGTAGATTGATGATTTTTATGATTGGATCCAACCAGACAAATCAATATCCCATTCCACCTGCTGTGGACCCTACCCACACCTTATCAAACTCCAACTTCCCACTTTACGTTTCTGTTTCCTTTTGGGATAAATTCTATATCAAAATTCTCGAATTTTATTTTGATAGTATTGAATTTCACTCCTTCAGATTATTTATAAAAAAATATTTTTAGTTAAGATGCTATGTTTGTGTTTCTGGTTATGATAAGTTAATACACCATGTTTGTTTTTGTATTGATTTATTATGTATGTGTAAATCTAATATAAGTCACAACCAAGGAAACCATGATGTAACATTAGTCAACCATGTTTTATTCTATCCATCATATAAACAATATACTATAACATTGTAATATTAGTTATTACATATTGTAAGACTTACATATAAATCTCTACACGTAAGATATCGCCTGTTTCATAAGTTAAGGCTAAGACTAACCCTTCTTGTATGAAAAATAGTGTTGTTTGGGGTCCTCAAATTTTGTTAGGTCCGACAAAAATATAAGTAATCGATAGTTGCAGAGCTTCAAAAATGAGTGTTTACAAAGAGTCGTGTGTGCCCATTCGATTCTAGTGGAGAACAGGATAAATGCGACCATTTGATGAGGGAGGAATGGAATCGGTTCCCTCGTGCAAACGAATCAATTTCTCTATCATTGTATGCACTATGAATCCAACAACCATATAAGTCTCGACAAAATAAGGGTTTTAATTATTGAGTATTAAGTGTTTGTTAAAATACTCCACTAAGTGTCTGTTCGCTCATAATAAGTTGGTGTCGTCACGGTACCTTAACAGTAACAACAATCAGTATAAGCTACGATAGAAAAAGAAATCGATTTTGAAAATAACTCCGTTCTAAAAAAAATAAATTATATCATAGTGTTGAAAAAAGAAAATAAAAGCAGTCGTGCGGTCCATTTAACAAAAACCGTTTATAATAATAGTTTATAATATCTTTACATACAATGATTTGTTCTTGTTTATTTTGTTGGGAAAGTAAAGACTAAGCTTTTGGTCTTGGAGACAAAAGACAATAATAATACTTTTAAAATTGTGTTTAATTTTTTTAGGCCACTTGCAAGTGGCAACATGAGGCTTGGTTTTTTAAGTCATGGACATGTGAAAATCCACGCTGAGTGGGGTGGTGGAGGGTATAATTGTCAAGTACGAAATGTCTTTGTATTTGTAGGGGTAAAAATGTCAAGCCATATCCAACCAAAACCTAAGCCGAGCCCCTGAGTGAGTGGGGGTCCAAACACGACCGATGAGAGTGGACTTCACGTGGGAAGGAACCTCCCACTCCTAGAACTCACGTGCACCAACATGTCTTGTTCGTATACACGTGGACCCTTCTTCTTTTTTCCTTTTTAATATATTTTTTCATATTCGTATCAGATCTTGAAACTGAAAGATTCAAAGCTCTTTGAAACACGAATAGATGGGTACATTATTGTGGGTCAAAATTAGTAAAATAATTTAAGAAGATTTTGATTGTGGTGTAAATATTTTTTTTCTTAACTAATATATGAATTAAAATGATTATCAAATGAATAATCTAGTTTATTGCTTTTTTTAACGACAAATGCCTTATTTTAGAGCCTTTCCTAATAATTTACATCAATCCATTTATGATGAGGCTTAAATCTTTGACCTCAAGAGAAACTTCACCACTTAACTCTAAATGGCTTGCCATTGGACCCAACCCCCCATCCATGGAGCCATATATTTACTAGCGTTAAGTATATCAATCTACCCTAAGCACACATAAAATAATGTAACTCGAACACGATTCATGTAACTAATTGATAAATGAGTTGTAAACATGTTTATTGTAATAAATGGGTTAAACTGATCAACATATTAACCCTAATGATTAATTTTTATTTACATTCCGATTATAAAAGGGTTAATATAAAGACCTATTTAATTAGGGTTAACATTTCAATATAATTAACTAAACATGTTAATCCAGACACGATATGTTTATTAAAAGAGCTAAGATGTAATAACATAAAGCTGATTATATTTGTTTAGTGTTGGAATTACTGTTTTTAAATCCACATCAACTCATTGTTTTATATTATATGTTCAAGCAAACCCTCGAAAGGTGGTTATCCGTTCAACGTCTCTTTTCTTGTACCCCAAGGCCCCAATGCACCAAGAAAAAATTTATTTTTTTCTATTTTGAAGTATGGAAAACGTTGTTTTGGGCACTTTAAAATGTTTCTGAGTTCAATAATGTTTTGAACAATACATATTATTTATTTTTACGTGTATTAAAAGATTACACAATCTATTATACAATCAATACATGTATAGAAGAGGTTTTGTGTAAAGTGATTTTTACATGTAAAGCGTACAAAGGATCCGCGATGTTACATGTATATTTAGGGTGAGGGTATATGAGTTTAGGGGAGGGATCAAGAGAAAACCACAAAGTTAGGCGAAAACCAAGAAAACCACATCATTTTAGGTAATTTTTTTATTTACGTATACGTATCCAAAAACAATTTCTTTTTATCTTCGTATACGTAACCGCAATTTTTTTGTTTGTAAAAATGTTTTTGGTAAAAAATATTTAATATTACATTCATACTCTTATAGATAAATAAAAATAAAATAAAATAAAAAATAAATATTATTATATGATTGAGTAAAATTGATTTTTTTAATAGTTTTCTCGGTTTTCGTGTAACTTGTGGTTTTCTCTGGAACCCTCACCTATAAGTCTATTAATCACAAATTGTTTTAAACACCTCATTCTAATTGTTTGGATATTATTCATTATAATTATAATTGGTTCGTACACATTGTTATATTAGTTTTAGACGCAACGTTTGTCACACAACATCAAATGTTTTAATAGTTTGACATTAAGTAGTTATTATTATTATTTCAAAGACAATCATGAGGATAGTTATTGTTTGATGTATGCATACATTAAAAATGTTTTGAAATATACTTGTCTTACCTATTTATTACGTAGTGTTTCTGAGTTTAATAAATATAAGAAAAAAAAAAAGAAATGAAATTAAGAAGAAAAAAAAGAAAGGGGAAGAAATTGAAAGATATAATTTAATTTCGTGTTTAAGAGTTTAAAGGAAAGAAAAGAAATTAAAAATTTTATTACTTTCTCTCTAATTTCATCCATTTTTGAAAAAAAAGGTTAGAAGGAAAGAATACAAAAAGTTTTCTTTTCACTTTCTTTTATTAAAAAACTCATAAACACAATTTTTTTCCAGCATATTTTTACTTTCTTTCACTTCTCCCTATAAAAATGACTCGAGAACACAGCGTTAATCATTTCAATGAATTCATGTGTGAAACTTTAGTCGATTTATATATTTTCATGTATTTACGTTATTTTCTAAAAAGCGTGTTAGGATTGTACATGTTAAGATAGAGTTCCAATCAATTACAAAAAGAAAAATACGTAAAAAAAATTAGGAGCGATCGTGGACAGTTAATCTCACTATTTTTATGGTAATGTTTAGGCTACGACAAAATTTTAAATAATAGGAAGTTAAAATTGATTACAATGACAAAAAATGAATTACTCTCAAATGTTGACTTCTTGTTTGTTTTCAATCTAGTCGTTAAATTTTTTTTAACTAAAACAAATTTTATGTATCTATATTTCATTATGTATTTATCAATACTCACACTGAAATTATTACGTATTTTAGAGACTATTTCCTACTAATGTGACAGCGACGTGAAGAGACATAAATCACTTTTTTGCGAATACATTACGAATAGCCTAAAAATAATATTGTACAGTGGTTTTTTTTAACAGCAAATGTCTGGACACCCGAAATCACCCTAACAAACAAATCACTCTCACATCCAAAGAACATAAACTTTCAAACGTCATTTAAGTAGCCTCATGACTTTCCAAAACGTTCATGATTTACTTTACTTGGAGAGTTACCACACACGATAGGACTTGATTGGTTAAATTTCAAGATCTCACCGGGCGCGTGAATGTACATCCGCAACAAACATGAGCCGGGCGTGTAGTCTTGTCTTTCCGTTAGCAGACACGCATTCTTCGTATAATCATTTGAACTAATCCGGGCTTCTCATATTTCCTCGGATAATCCACTCTCCCCATTGCGCGTTCTCACCACGTCCACATTGCGTGAATATATGTTCAGATTAAAATATTTTCCTATTTAATTGTAGAATAATAAAACTTTTTAACTACATTTTATATAATCTTAACGTTAAAATCAGAAGTGAATTAATAAACAACAGGAAATTACTTATACTACAAAAGGATAAGGAGAATAAACTTTTTACTTTGCAACGTCGTTATAAACTATTTAACATGTTTACTTTTTTAAACGGCTTTATTCTTTATTTCATATATCTTACCTATTAACTTTTTTGAACGGTTTTGTTATGGTTTGACTTTTTTGTATAAACATTTTAGAATGTTATTAACTATTTCGTTGCAACTCGTGGGTTTACGTAAAGGTTTTGTTTTTTTATATAAACTTCTGAGTACGTTTGTTTATTTCGTAAATGATAACTTTTTAACAATTGTGTTTTTCTATGGCTTTATTTTATAATATTCTGATAACGTTAATTTCTTCTGCGATTTAACACATCGCAACGCGCCGCGCGTGACCGTGAACGATTCTAGTTTGTTATTAAAAGTTAAAGTGGTAAATACTACTTTCGTATCACATCTAAAGATGTGTGCGGAGCTGAGTGCTTATTATAATAAATAAGTAACTAGAATGACACGAGTCAACTTCTGTTGAAGTTTATTTTTTTGTTTTCGTCTCTCTTTCTTATTAAATAATAATGATATTAAATAATTAAGTTATAATGAATTTTGTTTTCCGTCTTCTCTCCTATTAAATAATAATAATTTTAAAAAATTATATATCTAAAATATTAATCTCCTCTTTCTAACAATTTATTAAAACTTAGTAAATCATAAGAAGATATACCTTATTTTAAAAATAATTTTATAATTTTTAAATATTCATTATTTGTTATTTATAATTCTTAAATGTTTATTATTTCTTATTTTATCAATCATTGATCACATCCAACATACACATATTCATAAAAACCATCGGTTTACAACATATTTGATTTATTCAACTCATGTAATACAAGAGTTTTAATCTAATATATTAATAAGACATTATGTATTAAAAAAATATTAAAAAAAATATAACCAGAAAACATTGATTTACTAGTTTTATCGTTCTAATTTATTATTTTACAGTTTAATACTATTCATCGAGTTCTGAATCAAATATATTGTTTGTAACCTTTTGTAGGAATCCGTTCGCGTATAAAAATAAAACACTTTTAAAATTACGATTACATTACAAAAAATCAAACCTATCTAAGAAAGAAAGTAAATTACAAATACGAATACAACTGAAAAATCAGAAAATACAAGAACAAAATTTCGATTTTGATCAAGGATCGTGTTTGACACGAGGCCCTTAAAACAAATTTCGGGTCTCTCCCCATTTTGTTTCCCAGGGTACAACGTCCTAAGCAGTATGTACTGTCAGGGAAGGCTCTAGCCCCTGAATTGTACCCTAAAGAAAATGATGAAGATGATCAAATAATTGTTGGAATTCTTTAGGGAGAAAGAATAAAAGAACACTTGAGAGATTGTGTTGTTTGGTGTATTTTTCAACCAAAGAATACCTTGGTATTTATACTTGAAAAAGAAATTGAAACTACACATCCACTATCAACTCATGAGTTGAAACACCTCATGCTCCATAAACTCATGAGTTGAAGCATCTTAAAACTTTTCAGATTTTTGACTAAAACATCCAACTTTTAAAGACATGTTGAATGAATTTGAATTAGTCAAATAAGGTGTTTCAACTAAAAAAGAATTCAAGTAAATATAATTTGTATTTTATTTTCACAAAACAAAATTCCAACAATCCCTCACATGTGAAAACAAAACTCATTTATTTCCACATATTTTTCAACAATCCCCAACATGTGAAAACAAAACTCATTCATTTTCACATTGAGATCGACCCATACATGTTTCTTAGATTCAATTCAATGGTAGAGCATTGTAGGATAGGTAGGTGTTACCCTTTGAATTTTTCTTTGTGAAGCATACTTAGTCTCCTAGCGGTGTGTAGACACGATGTCTTTGAACATACCCCCATTTATGTAGACGACAAGACGCTTCACACAACACTCACCCTGGTCTGGCCAACCCCTCACTGTCGTATCCTATTATGGTCCTGGAACACTAGCCTGGTTCTGCGAGAGCTATAGGATTTTTGCCCCAAAATCCATTCAAAGCGATCCTACTTCTCTCTCACATAGGTGATTCCCGCGCGAATCATTAAGAGCAATAGGTTATCTTGATTTCTACAAATCATTCACCTTTATTATGCTTATCCTCACAACACGTGTCACTGATTGGAATGGACTAGGACGTGTGCACTCACAACGCCCTTTAGTTTGTTTTGGGGTACTCCCCCACAGTGACCACCCTTGGTTTCATAATTAAGTTGTCCTATTGAACTTAGATCTTGGGATCTCCAGTCAACTAGGTTAGGTTTCCCTCATGTCCTTTTTTTCCATGGGCTTTAGTCTCATTCCTCTTGATGACTTGTTAACTAACTCTTTGCTTAAGCCTTTCGTTAACGGGTCCGCAATGTTATCTTTTGACTTCACATAGTCAATCGTGATAACACCCGTTGAGAGTAGTTGTCGTACCGTGTTACGTCTACGTCGAATATGCCTTGATTTACCATTATACATCACGCTATGGGCTCTACCAATCGCTGATTGACTGTCACAATATATGCAAATAGCCGACAAAGGCTTTGGCCATATTGGAATATCTTCCAGAAATTGGTGTAGCCATTCCGCCTCCTCACCATATTTATCCAAGGCGATAAATTTTGATTCCATCGTGGATCTAGCTATAACCGTTTGCTTAGAAGACTTCCAAGCAATAGCCGCACCACCAAGTGTGAATACATACCCACTTGTTGATTTAGAATATTTTATATCCGATATCCATTTCGCATCACTATATCCTTTGATTACAGCTGGATCGCGGTTATAATGGAGTCAATAGTCTCTCGTGTATCTCAAGTATCTTAGCACCCGGGTGATACTTTTCCAATGTTCCTCGCTCGGATTACTAGTATATCTATTTAGCCGGCTCACGGCATAAGCTAGATCAGGTCTAGTACATGTCATAAGATACATTAGACTACCAATAATTCTTGAGTACTCTAACTGAGCAACACCCTCGCCTCTATTTTTAAACAGATGGTGGGTCGTATCAATTGGAGTTGACGCGCATCGCGTGTCACCGTTATTGAATTTCTCAAGAATTTTGTCCACATAGTGAGATTGACTCAAGACAAGACCATTTTGGGTTCTAGTGATTTGTACCCCAAGAATCACGTACGCGAGACCCAAGTCTTTCATGTCAAACCTAGCTTTCAATATATCTTTTATAGATTGAATCATCTTGGCATTACTCCCAATGATAAGCATATCATCTACATAAAGGCATAAGATCACATAACCTCCTGGCGTGTCTTTCACATAGACACATTTGTCACACTCGTTTATTTTGAAACCATTGTCAAGAATGACATGATCAAACTTTAAGTGCCACTGTGTTTGGAGCTTGCTTCAAACTATACAAGGATTTGACGAGTTTACATACTTTGCCCTCTTTTCCTAGGGCGAAGAAACCCTCGGGTTGCTCCATGTAAATCTCTTCATCAAAATCTTTGTTTAGAAATGCGGTTTTTACATCCATTTGGTGAACTTCCAAATTTCGTAAAGCTGCGATTGCAATAACCAACCTTATTGAGGTTATCCGTGTGACCGGCGAGTAAGTATCAAAGTAGTATAGACCCTTTTTTTGTCTATACCCTTTGATTACTAACCTTGCCTTATATTTATTAATACTTCCATCGGCTTTCATCTTCCTTTTGAATATCCAACGGTATCCAAGGGGTTTACAACCTGCCGGAAGATCTACTAACTCCCAAGTATGATTTTGCAATATAGAATCTATCTCGTTCTTAATTGCTTCTTTCCACTGAGGTGCTTTCGCGGAGGTAACCGCCTCGCGGTAGGTATTGGGCTCACCCTCAACCATGTAGCTCATGAAATCTGTACCAAAAGATTTTTCAATTCTTGGTCTTTTGCTTCGTCTAAGTTCACCCTTCTCAACCTCGGGTCGTTCATGTCTCTCACCGTGAACCGTAGCCACTCTTGATGAACTTGCATGTGTTTGTCTTAAACAAGGAAACACATTTTCGAAAAAGTCGGCAGTCCTCCACTCAACAATAGTGCCTTTATGTACATTGGGATTCTTGGACTCATGTACAAGAAACCTATGCACATTACTATGGTGCGCATATCCAATGAATATGCAATCCCAGTTTTGGGTCCTATCGTTAGTGCCTTTGGTGGCGGAACAGTCACATTGGCTAGGCACCCCCACACTTTGATGTATTTGTATGATGGTTTTCTACCCATCCATAACTCATACAGAGTCGCATCCGTTTTCTTGCGGGGTATCTTATTCAAGACATAATTGGCCGAGAGAATAGCCTCTCCCACAAGTCATAGCTCATGCCCGAGCTAATCAACATGGCGTTCATCATCTCTTTCAATGTACGGTTCTTTCGTTCCGCAATGCCATTAGGTTGTGGAGAATAAGGTGCGGTACACTCGTGTATTATGCCACTTTTTGCGCATATTTTCGCAAATGGTGAAACATATTCACCACCCCTATCACTTCGCACAATCTTTATTTTCTTTTTGAGTTGATTCTCAACCTCATCTTTGTACAAGATAAGCTTGTCTATTGCTTCATTCTTACTTTTTAGTAAGTATACATAGCAATATCAAGTACTATCATCAATAAACGTGATGAAATACTTATTTCCACCTCTTGTGGGAGTGGCTTTTAAATCACACACATCGGTGTGTATTAAATCAAGGGGTTCGGTTGTTCGCTCAACCGATTTGAAATGCTTTCTCGTTAGTTTGGATTCAACACATGTTTCGCATTTGTACTTTGAATCGATTTTAAAACTTGGAATGTATTTTAAATTAATCAAACGACGAATTGAATTAAAATTTACATGTCCTAGTCTACCATGCCAAACATAAGAATTAGAAGTCTTAAGCATGTAAACAGAAGTAGAAGTAATTTTATTCATCGCGTTTTTCACTACCATTACATTTAATTTAAACATTGCATTGTCGGCATAACCCTTTCCGACAAACATTCCATTCTTCGTTAAAATAAATTTATCCAATTCAATGACCAAGCGAAAACCATGCTTGTTGAGCATCCATCCCAAGACAAGATTCTTACGAATCTCGGGAACATAGAGAGTGTTGGTCAATGTGAGCTCTTTGCCAAAAGTTCACTTCAAGACCACATCGCCTTCCCCCATGATGTCCGCAGTCGCTTTATTCCCCATGTAAAGCTTCTGTTCACCCGCCGCCTCCTTAAAGTTCTTAAAGAGTTGTTTGTCGCCGCAAGCATGGCGGGTCACGCCGGTGTCAACGTACCACCCTTTGGGAGCACCTCCCACAACATTGACTTCCTCGATGAAAGTCGTTTCCTCGGTAATCATCACCACTAGAGGAGTGCCATCCTCATCCACAAGATTCTTACGTTTAATACGACTAGATTAATGTTTAACGCTACGTTATTATTTACTTTAATCGTTAACGAATCATTTGAACTCAACGTAGATCTACCGCACACGCGTCTAACTTACGCGTAATTAAATATGATCATATTAGTATGTGTTTTATACCTTTCGGGAGTCTCTTTTACGAACCGACACGTCCTAAACCTTACGTTACGCGTATTGACCCCGTTTGACTGTCGTTGACCCGAGTTTGACTGAGTTTGACTTTCATTGACTGGGTTCGACCACGGTATGGACTGCTCAAATCTGTCAAAAAGCATATTTTTAATATCCGGGAATGAAACCCGGCCACCACAAACGCTAAATCTACAATATATATTTACGGATCTAAACGGAAATTAACCGTTCAAAGGTTACGTTTAAACTACCAAAACTAACCTCAATCCTTGTAGATCGGGATGGTAGAACGACCACGATACGGGTCTGATCGTTTGGAGTTCGTCGGAGACTCGCCGGATAAACGCATCTGTTCACCGGAATCATTCCAAATAGGAGTTTAACGTCATGAGTGTGTAGATCTAGGTTTGAACAACCAGAAAAAAAAACGAGATGTGGACTCACCGGAAAGACGAAACTCACCGGAAACCTAGTTCTGTCGTCAAGAACTCACCGGAAAAATGTGAGCCTCGCCGGAACCCTATATGAGTTGCCGGAATCGCGTTTCCGACCCCACGCATGTTCGGACCCTCGTCTCCACCACTCCTGTTCCCGCAAAACCATCGTCTTCGTCCCTAGAGGTCACCGAAGACCCTCCTGTGGTGGCAAAACCCTAGAGCCGCCACCCCTTTGAGCCGGATTTCCGCCACCACCGTCGCGAATCAGGGAAAACCACCACCATCACTGAGTTTAGGATGACGAGGACTACCCGAAAATCACCTCCACTCGCCGCCACTCGCCGTCGCCGTGAGCTGGCCGGCCGGCGCCCTCACTCTCCTTTTCTCTCAACACACCTTTATGTGTGTGTTTGTGTTTTGAAGAAATGAAAGTATTTGGGGGTTTTTCCAATATATATAGACGGGTTTTTATCGCGTTTACGTCGCGTAACAAGCATGTTTTCGTCCCGTTCTCGTGTTAGTCCATCCTATGTTCCGAATAATTATTTTTCATTCAAAATACTAAAATAAATATTCAAAATGTTTATTTCGTTATAATTTTTCACTGGAGAAATTCCCAGTCGGTAGGAATTACCACGCGTGTCCGAACTCATTTGTCAGACTTATCTATTCACGTTATGATTATTAATATTATTTTTCTAGTAATATTAAAATAAATGTTTATAATATTTCTCGTATTAAAGTACGTATCAGTAATAACCATACTGCTTATTATTAATTTTTCGAGCATCTAACGCAGTTTAGCGTTCGTATATACGTGTTACGCGTGTATTTTATGACACTGTCTTTTCAAATGAATGTTAAAAATTCGCTATCTTATTTACTCGTCTTATCACACATACGGTAACAAACTGATGTCTGACGCGTTTAATGATTAAGTTTCTGAACCGGTTAACAAATCATTAGAAGAAACCATGTGACTAATATGATGTTTGGATTATTCAATTTGGGCCTTATTGGGCTTAGTCCAACAACTAGGTTTTAGATTCAGGAATTTCGCAGGTGTCATAAAAACTGTTAATCCAACTTCTCGAATTAACCCACCGAAGGTGTTCTAAGTCCAACTTTGAAGGGACCAAATAATGGGGTTTTTCAAGAACTTAGCGTTAAAAATCCGAATTGTAACCAAATTCCCGTTTCAATAAAGTCACTCATTTGAATAAAAATGGGAAGAAAAAAAATGTTTTTTTTTAAAACACAAACCGCGTGAATACAAAACTCGTTTGTACCACACGAGATGGTTTTGGATACACGAACAATATTTTAAAATTTTGTTTTAATATTGTAGGAATCCGTTCGCGTATAAAAATAAAACACTTTTAAAATTACGATTACAATACAAAAAATCAAACCTATCTAGGAAAGCAAGTAATATACAAATACAAATACAACTGAAAAATCAGAAAATACAAGAACAAAATTCCGATTTTGATCGAGGATCGTGTTTGACACGAGGCCCTTAAAACAAATTCCGGGTCTCTCCCCGTTTTGTTTCCCAGGGTACAATGGCCTAAGCAGTATGTACTACCGGGGAAGGTTCTAGCATCCGAATTGTACCTTAAAGAAAATGATGAAGATGGTCAAAGAATTGTTGGAATTATTTAGGGAGAAAGAATAAGAGAACACTTGAGAGATTGTGTTGTTTGGTGTATTTTTCAACCAAGAAATACCTTGGTATTTATACTTGAAAAAGAAGTTGAAACTCCACATTCACCATCAACTTATTAGTTGAAACACCTCATGCTCCATAAACTCATGAGTTGAAACATCTTAAAACCTTTCATATTTTTTACTAAAAATCCAACTTTTAAAGACATGTTAAACGGATTTGAATTAGTCAAATAAGGTGTTTCAACTAAAAAAGAATTCAAGTAAATATAATTTGTATTTTATTTTCACAAAAAAAAATTTCCAACACCTTTCATATATTTTACCTATTAATTATTGAAGAAGATGATGAACATGCTACTAATGAAGGTAAAGACGTTTTTATAAATACACCTCATATATAAAACAACATTTGTTTCCTAGAATCTGAATGTTCACATGTGAAACTTCTATCCTACTACTATAATAATGTATTCCTAGACATTCTTTCACTATTTGTTATTTATACGTTTTATTCGCATGTAAATAACTCAAATAACGCAAGAATATGGAGAGAACAATATGTTGATGACACTTCAAGCTACTATTTAATTGTTTTATAAACTACAAAATGTTGTGATACTAATTCTTAATTTTTATTGACATTCATAATGATGAATCTGGTAATTTTTTTTTGATAAAAGTTATGAATAAAGAGAAAGAACCACCTGGATTAAAGAGGAATGGGAGAAAATTACATAATCGTATAAAATAAAAAAGTCAAATAATTTTATTATTGACGGTTCATCCTTCTCATTCGAACCTTATATATAATGTCATGTTCAAATGAGAAACACTAAAAATTTGAAAATTTTTCCGACAAATGAGAACCACTTTTTAGCATTAGACTAAATATGTGGTGACGTTTTCATAATTAATGCAAAAATATGTCATATTTTGACAAGTGAATATTATAAGTGTCAACGTATAGTCTATTTACAAATGAATACAAGAAACACTCGTGCATTTATTGGTGAATACGTGTATTTATCAATAAGTACACTATATGATCATGATGACATTTTCATAATTAACTCAAAAACACAAATTCATGAGATATTGTGTATCTATCGGTGAATACAAGTAAATATGAGTGAATGCACTCTTAGAAACTATAATCACAAGTGAGATGAGGAATTCCAATCTAATCTTATTATTCTCTTAAATGTCACATAAAATTCCACATTTAAAAATTAATATTGTTATATTTAATTTTACAGAAATCAATAAGCTGTAAGAGCATTCACATCTCATGCTCATACTCATACTCATACTCATACTCATACTCATACTCATACTCATCCATGTAATTTAGATAACACTCGCATTTATCCTTAAAATTTGTTCACATGTTAAATACCTCATATATCTCACTTCCAATATCTATTTCTATTCAATCAAAACATTGTGGTGTCATTGTTTCTTGGGCGGATGTTTGTATTGGGGTTTTTGCTAGTTCCCCGTTAGCTTATCTATGAAATTTCTCATTGTTGCCGGTCAAAAAATAAATAAATAAATTCAATCAAAACAATACTCCTTTATTCTTTTTCCTATTACTTTTTATCTTTCCACTTACAGAAAATACATAGAATAAAATATAAATATAGAGATAAATTGTGAATCCCTATGTAATATCCCACATCAATTGAGGGGGAGAACGAAACCTTCTTTATAAAGGAGTGGATACCTTCTCTATCAGGACGCGTTTTGCCTGGGCGAGGAACTCGTCGGGTGAAAACAAAACAGTGAGTTCCTGGAAGGGCAAACCTTCGGGGGCAAAGCGAACAATATCTTGTTACGGTTTGCTTGGGTTGTTACAGATGGTATCAGAGCCAGGTTTGGATTGTAATGGTTGAGGGGTAGAACGAAGTCTTTCTTATAAGTGAGTGGATACCTTCTCTATCAAGACGCGTTTTGCCTTGGCGAGCAACTCGTCGAGTGTAAAAAAAACCGTGAGTTTCTGGATGGGTAACCAATTGGGATAAAACATACAATATCTTGGTACGGTTTGTTTGGGCTGTTAGATCCTAAATATGAAAAATGAGAAGTGGGTCCCTAAACTTGATCCTTATTTTAAGGAATAAGATATAGTGTCAAATTTGATTTTTACCTTAATTTTTTTCTTAAATTATTAAAATATGTGGATGCTCTAACCATGTAAGAGAGTCACTATCATAAATACAAAGTCGATTACCTAAAAACTACAGAAATAGTCTTTGTAAATAAAACTATATATATATTTTGATATTATCACCGTATAATAATTTTTAAAAAGCTTTAAAATCTCTTATCTTCCCACTTCGATATTGCAAGAATTAAGTGGTGGTTTTTACAAGTAACGTAGGGGTAAGGTTGGGGTGGGGGGTTGGGGTCTAGTGGTAAGAGTCTTGTCTCACAAAGAGTCTTGTCCACAACCAAAAGGTTGTGGGTTCAAACCTTCCTCAAGACAATAGTAATCATATAATAATAAAAAATAAAAAAATGTTTGGTCATTCAAAAAAAAACCTAGGGGTAAGGTAGGACATGTATACCCAAATTTGGCACCAATATTTTAGGTTTTCAAATACGGAAAATCAGATATGTTTACAAATAATTATTGCTTGTTTTATTTAAGTACCCGTCCTTTTTTCATACCGACAATTTGATCTTTATACTATGTTTGTGTAAGCAAAAGGTGGTCAAGTACATATAAATGTATGCTATTAATGTTATTTTTGTGTTAAAAGAAGTCGATGAGAAGATACATGTGGTCCTCCACAATCAAGTTAGGAGGATGATAAACGACAACTTTTGGTAGGTTGCATTCAGAAACAAGTTTGGATATGTAGTTTCATTTTCTAGTGTATAGTTTTTGTTTTATCTAAAATGAACATTTATATTGTATAATCTAGAACGCAGTTGGGACAAAGATCCCTTAACATAAAAAATAAGATGACAAAAAAATGTTCTCTAGAAATCTATCGTATCGTTAAAAAAACGGATGTTTTCCTTCCTAGAACAACTTGTAACCTTGGGAAGATCCTTATCCGGCGACATCTGGACACACTTAAAACATTACTCACACATTATATGGATGTATTTGAATGGCAACCATCTAATATGATAGGCGTCCCACGTACCATGGCTAAGCATCGTTTAAACACATATAAGTCGGTAGCAACCATTGCACACAAAAAGCGCACCATGAGAGTAGAAAGGAGCAAGGACGTGGTGGATCAGGTAACTGAACTGGTTGAGGCAGACATCCAAAGGTAAATCTGGTATCAAACATGGATATCCAACCCAGTTATGGTAAGAAAAAGTAATGGCACATGGCAAATGTGTGTAGTCTACAAGAAATTGAATGGCGATTGTCCTTTTCCCACAATAGATCTGAAGGTGGATTTGCTAACCCCTTTTAGATACAAATGGTTCTTGCATGCCTATAAAGGGTATACCATGTACAAATGGCCACAGAGGATGAAGACAACTTTCTTTCACAACAACATAGAATTTTTTTTGTTAGTGTGCAAGATCATAGGTTCCTTAGGGCTTTCCTAGCGTTGAAAACCCACTGTTCTATCTTTGTTTTCTGTGTATATTTATCTTCTCACTTTTGTAGTAGGCTAATCAATTATATTTAAGAATCAAGAGGCAGTTTGTACCCACTTTACTTGGCTTTGTTTGATTCTTGGATCATTCCATGAAACATATATCACCATGTGTTTAGGTAGTCATTTGTATGCTCAATCTTGGCTAGTTCTCTTGTATCACTTGGGTTTTTTTAGCCTTGGTTTATTTTAGTATTTTGATTTAGTAAAATGATGTGTTTATATTCTTGGTTTATCTTGTTTGTAATTTTCTTTAAAAAGACATGGATAATTAATTTTCAGTCGTTCATAGTCTTAAATCTTATGGATATCTTGACCAAAGAGTTGTTTACCCCATATTAACAACACTCCCTTGACCTATTTCTAAAATATTGATTTACGTTTAAGCAGATTCGAATCTAAGTGATATTTTGTTTGATTGATAGTTTTCCCTCTGTTATTTACCTTTTTTATTTCTTTTTATTTTGTCTTGTTTAGAACACATTTTATTTTAGTTAGACAATAGAAATGATTGATCATTGAAAGCCACTGTGTCTATTGGTTCGATACTTAGTTATTACATAAATTATATTTACGATGTGATAAGTGAACTTGCGTATTTAGTTAAAGTAATAATTATTTTAGAAATATTAAAATATGATAAAAGTGTTACAAATCTTATTATAAAAATATATAGTAACACACACACATCAAGTTTTCAACGTCGTTATCGGGGACACGATGATTCAAGAAAGATTTAAGTTGTTAGACTAACTATTTTATTTTACTTTTTTTAAATAAAATAAAAAATTTATTTGATACCTATGATTGTTTTGTTTATTTTTTAACATACCTTCATGGATTACGACTACGAGAATTAATATGGAAGATATAAGGGTGACTACGAGAATTATTACCGTTCTTACTTGTATCCATTTGAAGAAACCAACACACCATCATTACAAAACCTAACATCAGCATTGCTAGGACCTGACGACCTCTTACAAAGAGAAAAGGCTCTTGAAGCTCAGATCACTGAGCTTTATAAGCCAAGAGAGGAACCTTTCTGCTTCACAATCATGGATCGATTGAAAGTGAGAACTGCTGATTCAGAGAAGACTTGTTTTGAGGGTTTATTTCGCACAGAGTGATATCTCACGGACGACCCAGGTAATTTTGATAATAGATAAAATTGAACAACTACTAGCTTAGTCTAGTGACAAACAAAGGTGTATATTAAGATTTCAACAATACGAAGAGATCTTGGGTTCAAGTCCCACTTGTGACAAAAAAAAGGTCTAAGTTGGATCAGGGGATTATCTCATCTATTGTGGGTTTCCTTCTTTGAAAATGAAGATGATCCGGTAGACCAGTGATCCAAATTGTCGTTAAAAAAAAGAAAATTGAACAAGGTGAAAGTACGTGCGTGATAGAGAGACGGGTGTATGTAGTCCGACATGATGTCGGATGATGATTAAGTGGTGTGTATAGATCTAATTTGGGCCCTACACAACACTGGTTTTTTATTTGCTCCGTACTAAAAGCAACTTCGTTCCCGACCCATGTGAGAGCACGTGAACTTGGGTCAGTCCCATGAGGGGGAGGTTCAATATCAATATTTCCCCCAACCAACTTGTTTCTTGTCTATTTACCAACTTGTCCTTTTCCATTATTTTCTTTTTCCTAATATTTTCCCAAATCAAATTATTATTATTATTATTATTATTATACACGTGTGTATATATATATGTGTTTAATTATGAGGTCATTTTGAAGATTATGAAGGGTGAGTCATGAAATTAGGTAAGGATATGGACTTGCACATCCTTTTAACTTTTCATTAATTTTAAATATGAATAAAAGTTGTAATCATTTTGAATATATTTAATACATCTAGGTCTTTCTATCGAAACATGTACATAAAAACTACAAATTAATATTCTTTAATTCGATACCACTCCAGACATGTTAATTTTCTTTCATAAAAACTACATTTTTTGATAGGTCAATTATGTGAGTGAGACATGGGCTAGACGCACATCATTAAGTGATCATAAATTGCCGTTCAAAAAAAAAAAGTGATCATAAATTGCTATGAAAACGATACAGGCTTGAAGTATAGTAATTAAAAAGTTCAACTATTAAGGAGGTGGGAGTGGTACCCTCCCAACCAAACTATCATCTCAAAATAAACCAGTTAAAAATTGCCATCTCATTTAGCCAAACTATCATTCTAAACTATCCTACATGGTGGGAGTGATACCCTCAAAGTACCCTCCAACCCACCTAATTTTTCATATATATATATATACACACACATGGACTTCTTTCAGCGGGTATATATACCCGCTAAACCTTCACTCCACTACCCTCCAAGTCTTACCCGTTTTAGTGGGAGTGGTACCCGTCTTTACCTGCCTCCTACCCGCATGGTACCCGCTATGCACTCCCAGTGACCTAGTGACCTTAAGGACATCCAATATGGTTTCACATTCCATACCCTTTCACACTACCACATCAATGTCACATCAGCTTTCACTGATTTTTCATACATATCTATATTTGAAGGGGTATGGTTCCACATCTCCAAATTTGAATAAAAATAAAATAGAATAAAAAAAAACTTCACATTCTTTTGCTTCCATAGCCGTGGAGATCTACAAAAAAAGGCAACACACTCATGGATCATGCCATAGGGGCATGGTGTTTCACGCTGCCATGGCGCCACACCATTTCCATGGCACTTTTCCACGATACCATACCGGACGACCTATTATAACTGAATCATATACGAATGTCACAATTCAACTGAATAAAAGTTAAACGTTTGATGGATAACAAATGCTAGGGTAAAGCATAGGGTTCCAAAAGACCGAACGAACACATGCTTGATGATGTAATTCGAGGAATAACACTTACAACACCACATTAATCCTTATCGAACTTACAGAATCTCTTCTTTATTTGATCCTCTTACACACGCGAACACACACATGCTTGATGATGTAATTCGAGGAATAACACTTACAACACCACATTAATCCCTATCGAACTTACAGAATCTCTTCTTTATTTGATCCTCTTACACACGCGAACACACACATGCTTATATTCACACATTCATACTAAGCATAAATACATGCATGCTTCCACACGATGACACAATTGATGCATCAAGAATGATTACAATGCCGCATGAAGTTGATTATATAAATATAGTAAACTTTAAAAAGATTTAAATAAACGTGTTAACGATTAAATACCAATTCAAACTCAAATTTCAATTTCAATTTCAATTTCAATTCCAAACATTATGTAACCAAATGCCCTAAAAGATCGTTATTTTGTAAGATTGGTGCGTGTTTACACATTCTTATCTTCATCTATTTTATTTGATTATTCGTGTTTTAAAATAAAATAAAAAACTATCAAAATAATATAATATTCTATATTGACAAAAATAGAAAAAAAAATCTTACATTCCAAAATATAAATTATTTGTAATTACTTTTTATCATGTATTCAAATCAAGATCATTTGGTGGGGATCGAAATTAGAAGACAATAATTGAGGTGCATGGTACTTCCACTAATTTGAAAGGAGAAGGGAGTTGTGAGTTAGGTCCATTAATGTCTTCATCATTGAATCATAAAGAGGATGGTTTCCACATGTGTAGTTTATATGTATACATAATTATGGCTCAACACATGATATACTTGGTCACCAATCATTTCAACAAGAGTGATAGTTTTAACTTTTAAGATCATGGTTGTATCTTATTAATACCGAATAAAAAAACTAAAAATAATTATAATATAAAATAATTTCAAATGACGTGAAACATCGCGTCTTTATATAATAAATCAAACTATTTTGCTTTTATCTAAAATCGACTAGATGAATGAATCCCATCTCTTGTGTTTTGATATTTCGTGAAGTCGTGAATCACGTGTTGGTTCAAAAAAGTGCTAAAATTCTAGCTGAACCAGCCGATTAACACTCATTATAATGTGTTACATTAAAAAGACTAAATCGCACATGTGCAAAATCATGGGGGATACGAAGCTACGCTAATGCAAGAGTACTGATTTCTTGAAATGGCTTACATTAATCAAACGTGGGTGTTCGGGGGGGGGGGGGGGGGGGTCATTACCCTCCAACGTGATACGAAGCTACGCTAATGCAAGAGTACTGATTTCTTGAAATGGCTTACATTAATCAAACGTGGGTGTTCGGGGGGGGGGGGGGTCATTACCCTCCAACGAATAATTTTTTCTATTAACATGTGTATTTTTTGTTTCTGTTTCTCTAGTTTGACTCCTCGGTTATTGATAGATTTCTTTTAACAGTAAAGACCCGGATACCCGGGATCACCCTGGCAAACGAATCCCCCGTCCGTCCGATGAACAGAAGTGTGGTGACCCAACCTCACACCACCAGGAGGAAACCCACAAATGGGAAAACCTTTTGTTTCAACCTGAAATATTTTGTTACAAGCGAGACTCGAACCCATGACCTCTCATTTGAAAAGCCATTGGGCTACCACTCAACCAGAAGATTCGGTAATGTTATTGATAGATAGTTGATTAGTTGAAACAAATGAAAATATATTATATTATATCTCATAGTTGAAAAGTTCTGATTCCTTGTTTGTAATTAGAAGTTGTATATGATACCATCTTGAACGAATATTTTAACCTTATTGTATAACTTTTAAGTATAACAAGATGATTTGCATCTTCCTAGAACGTGAGAAGAGGATCCAAATTAGAGATTATACTAATATACCAATTAATAAAAATATTAATAACGGTTTGTAATTCAAAGTTTAATGGAACACTATGATTAGTAGTCATGTGAATCGTACGTGGCAAACCACACCACTAATCTCAAACAACACAGTAACAGCGAAGCATTGTTCATGCCACGCACGCAGCACGTGCAAACCCTAATTTGGTCAATGGTAAAAAAAATACCCTCCTATGAAGAAATATATATAAACAAACAACCTTAAATCTCTCCCTCGTTTGGTTCTCCAACTTGTCCCTGAATCTAGAAATATAATATCTTTGCTAATCATGCTTTCTATTCCCTAATCATATAAATTATTAAATATGACTCCAACTTGTCCCTAGATCTAATAATATAATCTCTTGTTTTTGCAAACCCTATAAACACCTTTTTTTGTAGTGGACTTCTAGAAATCGGGTCAAATTGGTTGCATTTAGATCTATGTTACATTTTACAAATTCAATAATTGCTTCGATCCAAGATATGTTTCGTGTGTAAGAGTTAAATGGGTTAAGTTAAAAGATTCAACTAGAAAAAAAACGGACCATATGGGTTATACACTACAAGGTTTGATTCCATCTAAACTCCTTCATTTTGAATTTAAATACTGACCGAATAAAGTAACTTTCTTAAGTATATGAATTTCTTTTGGCTTTTGTTTCAATGATATACCCACGATTACTTGAGAAGTCAGTGATAAAAGACAGACTTATACTTATTTGTTTTGATGTTTTTATGTAATCGATGTGACTTTTTTATGTGTTGGTTACTATTATGTGTGTAAGTAACTCGATCAACCGGAGTGTTAGAAACACTTGTTATATTTTTATTTCTTATAAATAACATATAAAATGTTGAAAAAGTTATGTTATATTTTTTTTAATAACCAATACATTACTTGTCTAACTATTTATTAGATTTATTAAATGAAATGAACTTGAATAAGAAAATCTACTTGTTTAAGTGTCAAAGTATACGTTCATTCACATTTTTTTAACAAGGAAAAACACTTGAGCTTTAATATTATTCCAATGTTATGAAATATCCGTATCTTTTTTTTTTAATCAAATGACTTAAATAGAGCATATATGAAACTTTATTACTATTTACTAATTTTTATTTTTATTTAAGTTTAACCTGAATTAAGAGCTAACTACGAAGAAAAATGTCTACTAAATAATAACTATGTTTATACATTTTTTTTATTTAAGCAACTTGAAAAAGAGAATAATAATAATTAAATAGTAAACAAGTTTTATATTTTTGCATTTAAATCCCTTAATTTTAAAACCTTTAACATTTAAAAATATGATAATAAAGAAACAATAATATTTAAAAGTATTAAATAAACTTTTTTAATCAGAAAAGTATAAGTAAATTAATTAAAATGATATTAAAACTTAGTTATTATTTTATGAATGTTATGGTTGAATTTGTTGAACACTAGAAATATGGAAGTGCAATTATTTTGAAATTATTATCTATTTCGATTGTACAATCCCGTAACCAATTCACATCGAAAAATACAAATTACACAATATATTATTGGATTTTCCGGATAACAATGATTTCGGTCCCATTTGGTAGAAAATAATCAAAATATATAGCATCTATTTTATTTTTTATAACCACGGGACCTAACGTTCCGCGACGATATCGTAACTCGTGAATGTGAGGTAACATCAAAGTGGCGGCAACCAGGCCATGTAAGACTTTGTGTTAAAGTCTCAATAAAATTTTGATCCATTTCATCCAAATTGAAATTTTATTTTCTTTTAATCAATAATCAAATCAAGTCAAATTTTTGCATTAATTTCTGTAAATCAAATGTTGCACATTTCTTATTGAAAATATATAAATTTTCAATGTGGTAAATTAAATATAAGGTTTACCTATTTATTATTTAATCATATGTTCAATTACCCATAATTATCTTCTGAATTTTTATTTATTTTTTAAACTCAATTACCTATTGACAGAGACAAAACCTCTTTTATAACGTAAGATAATAAGTTCAAGTCCTACTAAAGAAATTTTCCATTAAAAATCCTCTTAAATTTATAAACATTTGGTTCAAAATCA
Source organism: Smallanthus sonchifolius (assembly GCA_023525975.1). Lineage (NCBI taxonomy): Eukaryota > Viridiplantae > Streptophyta > Magnoliopsida > Asterales > Asteraceae > Smallanthus > Smallanthus sonchifolius. The sequence goes on from CM042042.1 coordinate 4,902,088, forward strand.
AAATTAGTATTACAACCAAGCATTAACATTAATTAAAACAAAATCCCCAAAACTCTTCATCTATTTATTATAACTAAACTAAGAACCCTAATTTCTGACCCAATGAAAACACCCCAAAATATCAGTTAGGGTTGAAAGCTTATCCTATGAAAAATAGTTATTATAATCTCTTGAACACCGTAGTCCCTAAGCTCCGGCTAACTCACCGGTGTGATGGAGAACTTGATGATTACCTTCATGAAGCTTTTAAAAAACAATATCTAAATTACACTCTCTCTTATGATTGTCTTGTTGTACAGGAACTGAACTCAGTTTCCGATCTGGATTCGTGTTCTGTTGCTTGTCGGCCAACCTGGTGGTGGATGCTAATGTCGGGTTTTCAACTGCTAAACCATAACATACAGAACTGTTAAACCATAACGGTATTCATCGGTTCAGGTTTTGGGTTTCTCAGGTTTCTTTAAAAAAAAATTCAGTCAACCGGAAACCGAATCACATTTAAAATTATCAAAACCGAACCGAAAACCAAGAATTAGGTTTCAAAATGTAAAGGTTGAATTTTAACAAGATGAGAGTTGATCGGATTAGGTTTAGTTTGTTCAGGTTTCTTTGAATTTTTTTTCGATCAACCAAAAAACGAATCGGATTCAAAATGGTCAAAACCGAACCGAAAACAGAATTTGAATTCAGTTTAGTTTGGTTCGGTTCCGAAACGAAAACGTCAAATTTTAACAAGATGGCTATTAACTAGTTTGAGTTTTAGTTTCCTCTATTTGTAATAGTCTAAATGTTAATGGGTTGTACAAAAAGAAAAATCCATAGCCCAATATACTAACTAGGAATTTTACCCGCCTCGCGTTGAGGCGGCGTCGAATTTATACGGCAGTCATAAAAGGTTCGACTCGTCACGGTAACGACACTCGCTATAGATAATGATACCAAATTTTTTTTACCAGAACTTTGAAAAAAACTAAAAACAATCGCGCAATTCGTATTTTGAAAGAATTTAACGAAACGAAAGCCATTAAAAAAAAACGAAGTTAATAGAAAATGAAACAGGTTAAAAAAGTATAATATATATATAATATAAGGGTAGAAAATGAAAATGTAAACAATAAAAAGAAAAAAAATGTTGTGCCAAATAGATGGATTGTGTAGCCTTTTGAAACTCACAAAGTATAGTGGTCAAAAGATAAGGAATTAAAACTAAATTATTTAATTCCTAATGTTTTTAAATAATAAGGATAATTATGTTTCCTTGGTTTAAGTGAATTGGATTTCTTAAAACCCAAAATAGTATAATTAATTCGATTTGTTTTTAAACGATTTTTATAACATAATAATGAAAAATATTTGACACAACTACCAAACATGACATTGGATACAAAAACTAACGTATTTGACACAATAACTAATATGCCTTCATTTTAAAAATAATAAAAGTACACATGTCAAGTCCAGAATATATTCTTAACCTTTTTAGATTAAATATATATATTTTTTACTGTAACTCAAGTCATGGATCTTAATGATTTGCTTTACAATGATTTACAAAGTTTTTCTTTCGAAAAAAATTTATTATATATTTAGCATATAATAAAATTTGAATATCTACTAAAATTATTTATTGTAGTTATAATAATTTAGATTTTACACATCCACAGGGTATATTTTCAAGGATAAATATGAAAATAATAATTGGGCAGGTCATTTAGGGGTACCCACACGTGCACTGATGCATGTGCGACTGTCACTCATGATCAATTATAATTATTTTAAAGTTTTAGTGTGTGAAGAGCCAGCTCGTTACTCTTTATTATTTTATAATTATTTCTTGGATCATAAGGATATTAATAATTCGTTTTTACAATATAGTTATGTAGATTCTTATTTTTAAACATCTTTTTCGTCGAATTAATTAGTTCTTTACATGTCATCATAGGTGTTTATAGTTCGTTTTCTATAATTTTAAAACCAAAACGTTAAGTATCGGTTTTTAAATGGTTGAAACCGAACCAAACCAAACACTTCACCGATGTTTCGCGTGAAGTCCAAACCAAATCATCTGACTGATAAAAAAACGTCCACATAATCAAGTCGCTAACATATTGTAACCGGTTCTCATGTTTACAAAAGAAAATATCTAGAAAATCTTACGATCTAAAATGAAAATTCTTTTAAATCCAGATCATTATAGTAGATTATTGGTTGATTTTTATATAGTTTTTAGTCAAAATAAAAAAAAAACATCTTTTTTGGAAGAGAACCGTTGCAATTTTAATAAGAGGTAGTTGCTAACAGAATTTTTGAAATAAATATATATATTGAAAAATGGGCCAAAGCGTATCTGGGCCATGTGATTGGGCTGAGCTGTTAAACATGTGATTACACATCATACATATCTAATCAAATCTGAATTCCCCCATACAGTTAGTGGTGCACAAAAAAATCGGTTTTTTTTTTCAATCGGTTTTTTTTTTCAACCGGTTCAAACCGGCAAACTAGTTAGGGACAAACCGGTTTAAATCATTTGGAAGGGCACCGGGTTGAGGACCAGGTTTTGTGATGTACTAACCGTCCAAGTTTCCACGGTAGCTTCGGAATCTGCGTTTTCTTTTAGTGGCAGGGTCTTATCGATACGAAGGACTAGACTCACCCCCCTAGCGATGAAAATATGCATTTGCTTGAAGGACCATTTGGATGCGATGGATAGGATACAAGACCAAACTTCTCTCGAAGACGAAATTCAAGCCAAAGAAATCATACACAACAACGAGGTTGATCTTGGAATATCCGAACCAGTCACCGATGAAGAACTAACCGAAGATGCAAGGCTACGAAGCTCCGGTTCCGAAGACAACGCATAAGAATAATCAATCAATATTCCAAAAAATAAAAATATATATTGTCATTTGTAATGTTTTACAATTTTATAATTTTATCTTGTCATGTTTTTTTAATTTTTAAACTTTTCAAATATTAATAAACGTTGAACTTTATGTTTTATATTTGTTATATTTTTTTTTTGATTTTATATTAAAAATATAAAATTTATTTGAATTTATTCATTTTTTTTAATAAAAACCGGTTTACCACACAAACCGGTTTCAACCCAACCCTAACCGGTTTAATAGGTTAGGGTTTTCCTTGCCTCCAAACCGGGTTAACCCGAACCGTTTAGGGCCAAACCGGTTTTGACTAATCATTGACCAAACCGGTTCGGGTCGGGTCCGAACCGGTTCGGTTAAAAAAAACGTTTTGTGCACCCCTACATACAGTGGTGCACAAAAAAACCTGTTTTTTTCCTACCCGGTTCAAACCGGTTTGGGACAAACCGGTTTGGGTTACGCTTAAACCGTCGGTTACAAACCGGTTTAAATCATTTAGGAGGCGACCGGGTTGAGGACCGGTTTGTATGAACTGGTTCGGTAAACCGGTTTTGTCGCTGGTCAAAAAAATAGCCGTTAGGGACGAATTTGACCCTTTTTTTGTGTCTTTTTTCACCTATAATTCACTATAAATAGGTGATGGGTGTTTATGTTTAATCACACATCTCTCTACACTCTCTAATCTCTAAAACCGCTATTTAAACTCTCAAAAAACGCTCTCTAAAGTTCTAAACTCTAAAAAAAAGCATGGCAAGTGTTGGTGGTTTCTCAAACGAAGTTACCGTTGTGGAAATTTTAGCAACAACGAGAAATCCGGCAATTTGATGCAATTACGATCTATGTTTGTTGTTAAACGGGAAGGAACGTGCTCGTTGCAAGATGTGTGGTGCGTTTTTAGGGAAAGATTCAAACACTAGTTTGAGATCTCATATAGAAAAATTTTGTCCGTCCTTGAAGAGAAATCCAAGTGAAGGTCAAGCCTCGATGACACCGAATGAGGAATTTGGAACTTTGATCCAAATATTGTTCGAGATAGAATGACGAAGTTAGTGATCCAAGAAGGATTGCCGTTCAATCACTTTGACAATCCGCACTTGACAAAAATGATTCAAGAGACACTCTAACCACGTTATCATCAAGTAAGTCGCACAACCCTTAAACGAGATTGTATAAAAAAGTGGAAAAAAGCAAAAAAGAATTAATTTTGGAATTTGAAAATTTGAAAACCGGTGTAAACTTAACCACCGATGTTTGGTCGGCTCCACATGGCATACCAGATTCGTACCTTTGTGTTACCGCGCATTGGGTTGATCCCAATACGTGGCAAATGATAAAGCGTACAATCGCATTTGACTTGTTTGAATATCCACACATCGGCGAAAACTTATTTTATATATTAGATGGTGTTATAACCGAATTTAAATTACAAAATAAACTTTTTTCAATGTCTTTTAATAATGCGTCTAATAATACAAATGAGGTTCAAAAACTAAAAATGAAATATAAACCGGTTTGCAACGACGTTTTTTTTCATAGTCGATGTGTTGCACACATCATTAACTTGGCGGTACAAGCCGGGCTTGCAATTGAAGAGGTTTCAAACTTAACAAATGCTTTTCGAGTAATGCTAAAAGATATTTTTAGTAACAAAAAAAGATACCATGATTATATTAGATTTTGTCGTGAAACGAATAATCTTTGCTTAGGTCCGAATTGGACGTCGAGACAAGATGGAACTCGACTTATAATATGTTTCTTAGCGCTTTACGACAAAGAGAAACTTTAAAAATATTTCATGAAATGCTTTTCTCAAAACCTCGTCGTAAAATTTTAAAGCTTCCGTCTATGAGTTGAGACATTTTAAAAGACGTAACCGAATTGCTTGAAGTTTTCAAAACCGCCACCACTTTTTTATCCGGTGTTTATTATTCCACAAGTCCATTAACTCTAAAAACAAATATATTTAATGGCTAACAAGTTGTATGAACTTGAAAATAAAGCACTCTTTTTATAAAAATGATATAACCAATAAAAGAAAAATTAGTAAAATATTTTAAACAAATACCTCCCGTTATAACTTGTGCCGCCACGTTAAACCCTACCATAAATGTTTTCGGGGTTGAAACGTTGATTGATAGAATTACTTACGTTTTGAATTTGGATAATGAAGACATCCATTTTGCACAAGGCATAAAAACATATTTTAACAAATGTTTACAAGATTTATTTGATGTTTATTTACACAAATATGGTACAACTCCGACTCCACATGATACAATGGGTACATCATCAAGTGGTAGTTCGAGAGATGTTAATTTGAATTTATATAACGAAATGTTAAGTGAATATAGTAAACGGGCTCGAGGTACCACCCCGAGTAGCGAACTCGGAAGGTATATTGGATCAAACTTTTTAGCGTTTATGCCTCCTACCGTTTTTGAGGAGTTTGATATTTTTGCTTGGTGGAAAAAAACGAAGCTTCGTTTCCGATTTTTTCCGCTATGGCCCGTGATGTACTAACCGTCCAAGCTTCCACGGTAACTTCGGAATCTGCGTTTTCTTTTAGTGGCAGGGTCTTATCGATACGAAGGACTAGACTCACCCCTTGGCGATGGAAATGTGCATTTGCTTGAATGACCATTTGGATGCGATGGAAATGTGCATTTACTTGAATGACTTATAATCTATTAAACGAATTACATTTTTTAATATTTTTTATCGTCAAACTTAATCACGCTTGGTTCTTAAATTTATTAAATATAGATCAGGAGTCGTTAAAAAAACATACATATGATAATGACAGACATGGCATTTTTTTCTTCTTTCATTACCGTTGCACCAAAGGGTCTTTGGCATAGCGGTATTTTAAAGTGTAAAATGACGTCTCTTCTCTTCAGGCCGAAGGTTCCTGAAGGGAACAATGTTGTAAATAGGAGTATATTAAATTACCCTTAAATATAAAAATACCATTACAATTATAATAAGTGGTAGTTGCTACTAACAGAATTTTTTAGAAATAAAAATGCATATATTGAAAAATGGACCAAATCGTATTTGGGCCATGTGATTGGGCTGAGCTGTTAAACATGTGAACTTGGAGGTTTAACGGAAACTCACACGTGCAACAATGCAAGCCGGTTCCTTTTTTTTTTTTTTTTTTTTGAACGGCATCCAAATTGACTATTTCGACCTTGGTATTCTCAAATAAAGCGAGGTCATTTTGGTAATTTCGTTGGATGGAAACGTGGTATATGGTTTCATAAGCATGTTTGGAGTTGAATTGCTCATCAACATTATATTATTAATCCTCTACTTCCATTATAAAATCACTATTATAAAATCCCGTGTATTACACAAGTTGAATAAATAAAATTTTACATATTTAATAATAAAAATTTTATATTTTTAAAAACCTGTGTAATACACGGGTTGAATAAACCGTTATATTACATCGGTTGAACTATTTATAATTAAATAATAAGTATATATGTCATTAGATTTTTATTAAAAATCTAAAAATAAATTCTTTTAATATCATTATTCAATATGAGAGAGAGTTGGTTAAAAAATGATACAAATGAACCAGAAAGTGACACGTGTCCATAAAATTTTATTTATTAATATAAAGATTATTATTTGATATTATTATTTAATAGGAGATAGAAAACAAAAAAATTAACATTTTATAAGTGAGAGAGGTGAGAAAATAAAGATGAGGAGTAACCAGAGAGTGACACGTGTCCCTCATATTTTTCCTTTATTATATAGTATAGATTAGATTTAATTTTGAATGATTCAAATAGTTTATTAATCAAAATCACCTCACAATGCGTATCATCAAATACTAATTCCCTGACTTTAAATATTTGATTCAAATGGGTATATGAAGCCCAAGCCCAAACCAAAGCCCAAACCCAAGCCCAAGATCAAGCCCATATATCAAATATCAACCACATCCAACTTGGCAACTTGTCACAAAATGGTCTTTTTCAGTTTTGATTACCACAAACATTTTTCTGTACCTCATGTATGTTTCGAACATGCTTAAATGCTTAATTAAGCTACAAAATTAAAACGTTCTCAAATTTTAAATAACACGATTTAAAAGGTTATATTGTAACACCATTAATTGGAACATTAATTATTAAAACATTTAAACACGCAGAAGCTTTTATCCCAGATTTTTTTTAAACCCTCGCGTACCGCGAGGGACTGAACCCCTCCCTTCGCGTACCGCGAGGGAGTCCCATTATGCCTGCCAGAGAGCCAGGTCTCTCGCGTACCGCGAGAGAACCTTGCCTGGCTCTCGCGTACCGCGGGGGAACCCAGTAAACAGAAACTTGAGTTTTTCTGCCCAGTTCCACACTTAGCCAAAATTTTACAATTTTCACCAAAACCACATGACACCAAAAATTCCTAACACTTGGGTTTTTGACCAAACATTCAAACATCATTTACACATCTTTTATAAACACCAAAACATCATTTAATGTATCAATTTACATAACATTTTAAGGGTTTTCCTTTAAACCCCAAAACACCAAAAATACATACGAGAATCCTTCAACGCCTTGGACTTGACATGGACTTACATCGGAGCTTTTCCTACATAATCACATGAACATATCACCGTTAGTAATGAAGATAAACATATCAAACAAGTAATTACAACTTGTTTTTACCCATTCACCTATTTGACCCGTGTTAGTTGCATATTTAAACACGTTTTATAACCCATTTTCACTCATTTTTTCCCACATATCATGCATTTATCATACGTATATTAGATTATTTTGTGCATCACGTAAATTGGTGGAGCGGAGTCTACATTGGATTGGTTTTGATGTTTTTGTAGGTGCGAAGCGGTTTTGAGCGATAAAAAAGAGGATTGGAAAGAGTCATAAGGAATTTTGAAGACAAAAGGTTGATTTTTGATATGTGGAAGATTTTGGACAGAACTTTGAACGACCGTTTCATGGTTATGCAGAAAAGGTTAAACGGTCGTGTTGGACTTATGAAGAGATGTATCAAATATCCTACTTTTATGGAGCTAGATATTTGAAATAGTAATATAATAGAATATATATTTATATTTATCCGTATATATATTTATTATATTATCTATATATTATTATTATATATAAAAACTTTCGAAGATTAGGAAAAAAAAATCACAATTTGGTTTTCTTCGTGGGTGCTTCGACGGCCGCAAAAAACAATCAAAAGGAGAATTGGTTTCTTTTAAGGCATTAGTTCATTTTCGTTAGTTCGTAAGTTAGTTTTTGTATGTTTTATTTCTCATTTGTTTTGATTGATCTACCCGTCATGTCTGGCTAGTCATCTAATTTCGATACTAAGGTTTATTTTTATGGTTTGATTCGAACCTTATGTGAAACGATTATGTGATCCGTTTGTTTGAATGTTTTGTTTGTGTGATTCTTGATCTTAAACCCGGATCTAACATGGTATATATTAGATTGTTAATAAACTTGATCAACTTATTAATTTTTCTAATAAAGTTCTTCACTTTTTTAAAACTCTAATCGGATTTTAATTCTTGATTCAAGAAACTTATAATGTTTGGTGTTTGTTTATGAACCCAAAATCATTATAAAATCATTCGATCTAATTGAACATTCCGAACGGCGTGAGTGTTTGATTATAATCGATACTTCTGTCACTGCAACCGGCACGCTAAGGTCCGAACGGCGTGAACTTAGAGTAGCGGGTTGGCTCTAATCAACGAACTGCGTTTGGTTAGACAATAGACGGAGTGGATATCCGAACGACGCGATGTCTAGTATCGATACAAACCGTTTAAATTAAAGGATCATTGCACCATAATTGTTAATGATCGTAAGTCGAGTCAAATCAAAGAAATTACCTTTGTGTAGGAATTATTTTTAAACATCTGAATTTAATCTACAGTTTAATTAACGTTTTTAGTATCAATCTTTTTCATAATCAAAACCCCCTCCCAATCATTTGAGTTTAACAACTGGATCTGTGTTCAAACGTTTTTGGTATAATTAAGTTAATCTGTATCCCTGAGGACACGGACCTTACTTTCATTCATACTAGTAGGTTCACATTTTATTAATTTATTTGGTGGATTCGACACCCATCAAATTGACGCCGTTGCCGGGGATACGTCGATTCTTGTCAAGATCTTTTCGTATAGGTTCACCACTTGAGATTGACCTAGAGTTAGAGAAAACAGCAAGGAGATTAAGGAAGCAAGCAAAACTACGAAAGAAGTTAGCAAGCTCATCCAGCTCTACATCTTCACCTCCGGTCATCAAAATCTGTCAAGACATACCCTTGTCAAGTGAATCCGAAACCGAATTACCAACACCCTCACCCTCACAAACACCCATCTCTAAAGAAATAACTCCCCCACACTCACCTACTCAACCCATCCAAGAACCAAACTCACCAGAATTCACAATGGCAGCTGAACAAACCCTCAGATAGTGGGCGACTCATGATGTCACCCAACAACCACTCCGCATCAACTACCCTGCAATGGAGAACTTCGAACTAAAATCTGGGCTCATTCACCTATTGCTCACCTTCCGAGGCCTTGAGAACGAAGAACCCCACAAGTTTCTGAAAGAGTTCCATGTTGTGTGTTCCGGCATGAAGCCGCACAACATTACTGAAGACCAAATCAAGCTAAGGGCATTCCCCTTCTCTCTTCAAGACTCAGGTAAGGAGTGGCTCTATTACCAACCACCGGGGTCGGTAACTACTTGGAATGAACTAGCCAGACTATTCCTAGACAAATACTTTCCGGAAGTAAAGGCCTTAATCCTTCGTAAAGAGATTATAGGTATCAAGCAAACAAAAAGGGAAGCATTACACACATACTGGGAAAGATTCAAGAAGTTGTGTGCTCGATGCCCACAACATGGCATATCTGATCATCAACTCCTTCAATACTTTTGTGAAGGGCTAGCACCGTTGGAGAGGCGTTTAATAAATGCCTCTAGTGGAGGAGCTTTACTTGACAAAACTCCAACCCAAATCAGGGCATTAATCACATCCATAGCCGAAGACACTAAACATTCGGCACAAGAAGAAGAGTGGTACACGGATATCCCTCGGGGAGTCAAGGAAGTAAGTACTCTTCAGTTTGAAAATCAACTTGCTGAATTGACTAAAGCCGTCATGCAACTTACTAAAGACAAAGCTGTGGAACCCAAAGCTCTAGCTTGTGGGATATGTCTACACTGTGGGCATCCCACAAATGCATGCCCCATGTTGCAAGAGGATCTGAAACAAGCACAAGCATTAGGAGGTTACTCGGGACAAAATTCAAAGCCATATGAACATCCCCGAGGTAATCAGAATTGGGGACATTCTTCTAACATGAACTACCAACCAAGACCTCCTCCACACTATCAGTCACGAGCCTCATTCCAACCAAACAATCAACATCAGAATTTCCAACCTCGCCAACAACAACCACCCGCACAACAACCATTTGGTAGTTCGGGAATGTCCTTGGAAAACATTGTAAAAAGCTTAGCCGCCAGCATTCCAACAAGAAACCAAGGCTAGCATAAAGAATCTAGAGCAACAAATGGCTCAACTTGCTAGTTCGATGAGCAAGATAAAATTTCAAGGTAAATTGCCGCCATAAACCGAGAAAAATCCTAAGCACAGTGCTTGTGCCATCACCTTGAGGAGTGGAAAGAGTTATGATGGTCTAGAAAAAGAAGAAGAAGAAGAAGAAACTGCTACTAAAAAGGACAGTGAAAAAGATGAAGTATCAAAGCCAATTAAAAATGAAGTGAAGTTCACTCCTCCACATCCATTCCCTGAAAGGTTGAGAAGCACAAAGAAAGAAAGGGAAGAACAAGAGATCATGGAGACATTCCAAAAGGTAGAGGTAAACATTCAACTCCTTGATGTTATAAAACAGGTTCCACGGTATGCAAAGTTCCTAAAAGAGCTTTGTACTTCAAAGAAGAAGCTAAAAGGTAATGAAACGGTTAAGGTAAGTGAGAACATTTCTGCAGTTTTACAAAAGAGATTGCCCCCAAAGTGCAAGGATCCAAGTGTTTTCACCGTTCCTTGTAAATTGCAGAATTTTTCAGTTCCTAGAGCCATGCTTGACCTTGGAGCCTCTATTAACGTCCTACCCTACTCAATTTTCAAAACACTTAATGTAGGACCGTTAAAGAGGACTAGGGTAATCATTCAATTGGCCGATTGGTCCACAGTACACCCAAAAGGTGTGTTAGAGGATGTGTTGGTCCAAGTGAATGAATTAGTATTTTCGGCTGATTTCTACATACTAGATATGGAGGATGATGACTCCCCAAATCCAAGTTCCATTTTATTAGGGAGGCCATTCTTAAAAACCGAAAGGATAAAAATCGATGTTTATATATCTATGGAATTTGACGGAGAGGTCATCAACTTTAATATAGATGATGCTATGCGTTACCCAAGTGATGTTTCATCTTTGAATTGGTTAGATGTTATTGAACCCTTATCTGATGATTGTTTTGCGTTATCTAACCATGATGTTCTGGCAATAGTGTTAAACAAAAGCATTGATAAAGATGCAGCAAAAGAACTTACTGAAAAGTTCAAGGTTGGGGAGGAAATGATGGAGGTGGTAACTTTTATGGATAAATCGAAGAAAGGAAGGTACAAAGCACCAAAAACGAAGTTACCAAGTACCACCCAAGAGCTTCTTTCGCCTATTTAGGAGGCACCAGATTGAATTGAAGAGGTCTACGTCTAGCCGAAGACGATAAAGAAAGGCGCTTCGCGGGAGGCAACCCGTGTTTGTTTTGTTTTTTTTATTTAACAAAAAAATGGAGAAATAAAAAAAAATTAGTTTGTGATGACCCGGCTGTGTTGGAATTCCTTATCAAAATGACCCGACCGGGTAAAAATCAAATTTTCAATCAGAACTACGACCCGGCCGTGTTAAAATTTCTTCATAAAATGACCCGGCCGGGTTGATATGTGTAAAAATGAACAGGGCCGCGACCAGGGCGGGTCAGTTTTTCACCCGACCGTGTTGAACTCTCTGTCACTTTTTCATGTCTTCTAAAAGAAAAATAAAAAAATTCATCACCGGCCACCACCATGGGTCGACCTAGATCTCCACCTCTACACCACCATCTCCTCCGATTGACACCACAACCACCGCCTTCGCCACCTTAGTATATGCATTCCATGCCTTTCTCCCGGCCTCGAGGACGATACTGAATTTTAAGCTTGTGGAGATTCGAGAGGTATATTATTCACTTGTTCTTTGCATTTTAGTACTTGTTCGTTGCATTAGTTTAGTTTGCATGTGCATGCATTTTTTTTTATTCTTTTATTTATTTATTTATTTTTACTTTATGCATTGCATTTTAGGTTATTAAAAAAAAAAATGCATCTTGATTGTCTTAGGAAAACTTGTGATAGCAACATGAAAAGTGATAGTAAGTTATTATGCTAGTGATAGATTGCATGCTAGAAAGGAATGATAGTAATAAAAGACACATGTGCCTCGTTACGTTAGTGCCCTCTTTTCTAAGATTTACAAAAAATAAAACACTTAATATCCCTCCGTGCCTAATACTAATCCAATCACATAAGAATTCCAAGACCAAGCAAAAATAGGTTGAGAGCCTTGTTGTTTATCAATCTTCTGTTTATCAATCGTATCCGCTCCTCAGCCCATTCTGAAAAAAAAAGAGAACAAAGGACCGTCTCCACTCCATAGCTCATTCTGAAAATCTACAAGTGAAAAAAAAAGAAAAAAAATGAAAAAGAAAGAAAAAAAGAGAAAAAGCATTTGTGTGGTGAAAAATTGACCACTTGTTTATTATTCCGAGCTTATCCTTCTTTGTTCTATATTCTATCTCACTTCCTATTTCTATCTTCGATTTGTCGTCTTTAGTCTATATTTGTCAACTTGTGTGGTGCAAAATTGACCACTTGCTCTCTATAGTCCTTGAGGTTAGGAAGGTTTTCACCGTGAGAGGAAAGGTGTTGGCACGCTTAATTAATCAACATAACATGGACTAATTCATATGAAACTATAAATCTGGAATTTGAGGGTTAGAGGACCATAGCTAGCAAATTGGGTGCATGTTGTTAATAAACATCTTGAAACCTTCATCTATGCATGCCAATTGAAATTGACATAATAATATGATTTCATGCTCACGATTTTTACCCGGGGCGAGAATGGGTGTACACTAATATTTAAGCATGCTATAGTGTTCTTTTTATTTTACTTATTTTCACTTCATAGTTCATTTTTATTCTTGACTTCCTTGAGGACAAAGAAATGTTTAAGCTTGTGGAGATTTGTTAGTTGCATATTTAGGCACGTTTTATAACCCATTTTTACTCATTTTTTCCCACATATCATGCATTTATCATACGTATATTAGATTATTTTGTGCATCACGTAAATTGGTGGAACGAAGTCTACTTTGGATTGGTTTTGATGTTTTTGTAGGTGCGAAGCGGTTTTGAGCGATAAAAAAGAGGATTGGAAAGAGTCCTAAGGAATTTTGAAGACAAAAACTTGATTTTTGAGATGTGGAAGATTTTGGACAGAACCTTGAAACGACCGTTTCATGGTTATGCAGAAAAAGTTAAACGGTCGTGTTGGACTTATGAAGAGATATATATCAAATGTCCTACTTTTATGGAGCTAAATATTTAAAATAGTAATATAATAGAATATATAGAATATATATTTATATTTATCCATATTATATTTATGGATGGATATGTATATATATTTATTATATTATCTATATATTATTATTATATATAAAAACTTTCGAAGATTAGGAAAAAAAAAAGAATCACAATTTGGTTTTCTTCGTGGGTGCTTCGACGGCCGCAAAAACAATCAAAAGGAGAATTGGTTTCTTTTAAGGCATTAGTTCATTTTCGTTAGTTCGTAAGTTAATTTTTGTATGTTTTATTTCTCATTTGTTTTGATTGATCTAGCCGTCATGTCCGGCTAGTCACCTAATTTCGACACTAAGGTTTATTTTTATGGTTTGATTCGAACCTTATGTGAAACGATTATATGATCCGTTTGTTTGAATGGTTTGTTTGTGTGATTCTTGATCTTAAACCCGGATCTAATCCGGTATATATTAGATTGTTAATAAACTTGATCAACTTATTAATTTTTCTAATAAAGTTCTTCATTTTTTAAAACCCTAATCGGATTTTAATTCTTGATTTAAGGAACAAATAATGTTTTGTGTTTGTCTATGAACCCAAAATCATTATAGAATCATTCGATCTAATTGAACATTCCGAACGGCGTGAGTGTTTGATTATAATCGATACTTCTGTCACTGCAACCCGCACGCTAAGGTCCGAACGACGTGAACTTAGAGTAGCAGGTTGACTCTAATCAACGAACTGCGTTTGGTTAGACAATAGACGAAGTGGATATCCGAACGGCGCGATTTCTAGTATCGATACAAACCGTTTAAATTAAAGGATCATTGCACCATAATTGTTAATGATCGTAAGTCGAGTCAAATCAAAGAAATTACCTTTGTGTTGGAATTATTTTTAAACATCTGAATTTAATCTACAGTTTAATTAACGTTTTTAGTATCAATCTTTTTCATAATCAAAACCCCCTCCCAATCATTTGAGTTTAACAACTGGATCTGTGTTCAAACGTTTTTGGTATAATTAAGTTAATATGTATCCCTGAGGACACGAACCTTACTTCCATTCATACTAGTAGGTTCACATTTTATTAATTTATTTGGTGGATTCGACATCCATCAATCCGTTTGCATCTAATTAGTCAAATAGGCTTCTTATCACTTGTATTACACCTATAAGTTTCATTCTTTTCATAGAACATTCATATTACACTTTTCCATATCCATTATGGCACACAGGCCATAACCTCATTTCTATTATGATACTTAGATCATAATCTCATATCCATTATGGTATTTAAACCATAACCTCATATCCATTATGATCCTCATATCCATTATGATACTTAGATCATAATCTCATATCCATTATGATACTTAAATCATAACCTCATTTACACATATCCATTATAGTATTACAACTATAACTACATTCATTCATTGCACATATCCATTATAGTATTACAACTATAACTACATTCATTCATTTCACATATTCATTATAGTATTTCAACTATAACTACATTCATTCATTTACACATACTAGTTCATACATATTCATACACATTCATTTCAACAACATAGTATGCACACATAACACATGTATCACCCTTTCATCATCAATACTAAGTAAGTGCAAAGACACTTACCTTTTGGGTTAGAAGATCACGCATCGCCTTCTCGGTTCACAATTTGATTACCTAAATATATACACCTAGTTTAGTAATCTAATATACATCCAAAATCACATTATAATTGAGTTCACAACCCAATTTCCATTTCCAACTCAAACTGACCCGTTTGAGTTATTCCCATAACCAAACACGCTCTTTCATTTCAAACTCACCCACTTGAGTTTTCTTTCCAATTCCTTGACACTAATTTTTCATTCAATATCTTTCATTAGGTTAATTTGGTGTTTATTCAAGTGTCTACCACCACATAAACACTTAATCATCACTGATTCAACATTCTAGTATCATAATCCAAACACCCCCAATTTTCTTCATATGAATCCTAACTTCTCATAATCAAAATCAAAGGGTACTAGGATGTTAATCACCATTTTTTACCTTTAGTTTAGCTAGATTATCAACAATCTAACACCAATTAACCACATGCATTCAAAATTTCTGGATTTCTACAAAACCCACCTACTAACACATTCAAAGGTGAAATCAATGAAAAATTACACTTACTTGATGTTAGGAAGGTGTTGTGTGAGCCAAAACCTTCATAAATCCAAGCTCAAATGCACGATTTATGCTTCAAAATCGATTTCTCCTTTTTCTCTCTTGAGATGAACGACCTCAACATCACAAATGAGGCTAATTTTGACTTCTCCAAGTCAATATGACAGATTTTGTCATTTTACACTTTTAGCCCTTCAACTTTCATTTCACCCATTTCACACCAAAACTAGTATAACCCCATTACTAACTTGAAACTCACCTGTTTCAACTTATTTCTAAAATATTATTATCACCATAATATTTATTAAAATATTTTATTTATTTGAAAACGAAACCCGAATTTTGGTTCGTTACATATATACATAAAAGAATACACTTTGGTCGCTTTTGACCCCTTAAAACACGCCTAAGGGTAAACATTATCAAATCTTCCAATTTTTGAAGTCACAAAATGAGGGGGAAAAGAGTTCAGAGATAAGCTGTCTCCTTTGTATTCCATACATTTTTCTAGCATATATTATAGAGTTGTACTCTATTAACAATACCCGATATACTATATGGTACGATAAATTATAGCGTACAACAGACACGCTATGTGGTATAATAGACGCATTATGTTATACAATATAATTCTAAGGCTATGTGTAGTGATCAGTGAATGTGAGTAAAAAGGTTGATATAATAGACGCATTATGTTATACAATACAATCCTAAGGATATGTGTAGTGATTAGTGAATGTGAGCAAAAAGGTGATGCAATAGTGTGTAATGGTTTAGTGAGTGTGATCACTCTCACACACATACATAAACACACACAAATTGCGGCCCACGCACATTGTTCTGGTCACGAACACCCTCTCACAGAGGGGCAGCGCGGTGTTCCACACCCCTCATGCTTGCCACCTTAGCCCACGCTCCTCCTCACGAAACTACTACATATAGCCTAAAGACACATATGACATACAAGATCGGACTTCATATCCACTTCTAATGTAGGCAGTTTTCATCTTTTTGGTCAAAAAGACCAGGCTTCCAGATGCTAAAGAAAAAGGATCTTTGAAGTCAAATTAGGTTTATTTCATTTTAAGGTAACAAAGATGATTTCTTAGATCACATCAACAACATACAAGTAAAATGATAATAATCCCATCTGGCGGCTACTACTCTACCTTTGATCCATTCCTCAAAGGCTTTAAGCCTTGTAATGCAATCCTCAAAGGTCATTGTGGCAAGATTTGCCCATTGCTCAATGGTAGCAACTATAGCGATAAATCTACCATGAACGCTCTCGAGTAGCTTTTTCACGAGATCTGAATCTTTCAGATTAGCCCTTAAGCTATTGAATTGGGTTGCATACTCATATATTTTCTCGGAACCCACCTAAGCATTAAATACCTCTCATTAGTTATCACTAAAGCATTAAATACTTTTCTAATAATAGTTTATATATATAATATATAATTAAAATTAATACATATAACTACTTTTTTGTGTTCTTAATTGATTGTTAATAAATAAACGTTTATATTTGGTTATTTTCTAAAAGATTAATTTTGTTATAAAAGTATAACGTTTATTACAGAATTTCAATTTTGCAATTATATTATTAAAAATTTTAATTTTGCAATTGTATTTTAAATATTTTGCAGTTGCAATTGTATTGTTAAAAACAATTTGTTAAAACTTATGTTGTCCAGATTTGCATATAACAAGTTTTTTTAGAAAAAAAAGGTTTAAAATTTTTTATATTGTTAATGACATGTTTCTTTTATTTTGTTTTGTGGAAAGAATATGTTTTTAATCAACCTAGCTTACTGTTTTAGTCTCTGTCTCCCATCTTCAACTGATCAAGTTCTCGTTCTATTGATTGCAAGCGGGCTTGTTGAACTCGATTGGCCCCGAGGAATCGAACTCGTAATGATTCCCAAATCTCTTAAGCACTTCGGCTTCTTTCTACCTGCACTAGAACATTCTCCGGTAGCGCTTGGTAGATAATACCTTGCCAACTTGTTCTTTTCTGATCAACGTCTCCAGCCACCGGATCCAATGCTTCCTCATACCCCTTGGGCGTCAAGTATTGATTCCATTACGAGGACCCAAGTGTTGTAGTTTGTCTTGGTGAGTTTCAGCCACTGCAGAGAGGTCGCCAGTCGCGCTTGGCTCTCAGCCATCCCTTCTTGATCGTTGGTTTGAGTGTTGTTATACGCGCCACACCTGGTCACAAATGTGAGTGTCTGGATAACCTAGGTTCGATACCAGTTGTTGCATACAACTGGTTCCTCTCGTGTTGTGAACGATGAACGAAACAAGAACTTTTATTAATCAATGAAAGACTCCTACCTCTATTTATAGAATACTAATCTTTATTTGACTCAAACTAAGTAACCAAATAAAAATATAAATAATTGCTAAAAGATAGGATAACAATCTCCTTCATATCCTTCCCATGAGATCTACCGTACCATCATGGTTTCCTTATTCGAATCAGATTAGTTCGATCAAATGATTCCAATTTCCATAGGTCATCAAACACCAGAGGTGTAAATGAACCATCATAGTCTGCTTAGAGTTTTGGAAGTTAAATCATAGTAGATTTGACATTGAATTTTGATATAATCTCCCCACTTATTTTCAAGCTTAATTGTTTGGGAGTAACATCTGTTTTATCAAAAAACTATAGAGATATGGATATTATTCGTGTCAATTATTAACTTGTTTGTGGGTAGCAACATCTTAGAAAATCAGAGGAAATTTTGTTCAAAACATAAACATCTAAGAAAAGCAAGCGCCTTCACTACATGCACGGTTCATTCAATAACCAAGAAGCCCAACCCAATATATAAAAAATCAACCAAATCCAACTTGTCATAAAAATGTTCTTTTTCAGTTACACTTTGGTCGCTTTTTGACCCCTTAAACACACTTAAGGGTAAACAATAACATTACCAAATCTCAACTTTTATGGTCACAAAGTGAGGCGACCTAAGATGGGAAGGAGTTGGAGATAAGTTGTCCTAGTTTGCATCTTACTATCTTGTATATTTTTCTCACATTTATCATAGAGTTGTATGCTATACAACACTGTATATTAGACACACTATGTAATAGCGTACAATAGACGCTCAATGTAGTACAAATAGATGCGCTATGTTGTAGAGTACAATCCTAATATACATGTGGGACTTACAAGATCGAACATCATATCCAACTAATGTAGACAGATTTCATCTTTATGGTCAAAAAGACCAGCCAGTTGCTAAAGCAAAAGTATCTTTAAAGTCAAACTAGGATTATTTCATGTTTAGGCCAAGTGTTATGGGCGTGGAACACCGCCACGTGGGCGTGAATGGGTGAGCAGTGATTCAATTCACGGGCATCGGGTGCAAGTGTGTGTGTTTGTATATGTATATGTGTGCGTATATACGTGGATGGTGATTCGGGGCGTGATTGCTCTCCTACTGACATGACGGGACGTTTTTTTCACTTTTTACTGAAACCATTACAGAATACACCTAGCCTTAACAAAGATGATTTCTGAGATTAAGTTAACAACATATAAGTGAAATGATAATAATCCAATCATAGAAGATCAACAACACATTTGTTTATTTATATTTCCTGCCTAAAAATATTCATCATAAACAAATCATAAGCAGCAACAGTGAATAATTCCCTAAATCCATTTGCAGAATTGCAGGTATAATAACAAGAAAATCATTCTTAATTTCTTACCGTTGCCATCTGTTTCAAGTAGATTGTGATTTCATTGCCTCATAATCTTCACTCCTGCAACAGATGAATCATATAACAACAGATTTTGAAATAAAATATTACGAATCTGCTGAAATTTATACCGTCTAGGGTTTAAATTTTAAACTCGATATGAATCTGCTGAAATTCCTACCAGGTACAATCCAGGGAACACATTCTGCAATCAAAACATGAATAATCTCATCTAAATCAGTTGAAAAGAAAGCTGAATCGGAAAACAATTTGATCTCACAATCACACATACATCAACGTGCTTCTGTGCGGTTCTGTTACGTTTCTTAGGTCTTCGAGCCGGTCTCGATCCGGTAAACGCGTATACATCTTCTTCAATTTCTTCCTTCGATAACGAGATCCATAACCTCCTCTTCTTCTTTCCGATGTCCTCGTTCTCTTCCTCCACACCTCTTAACAACCGCGCCGATTTTGAACAACTCGCCGTCGCAGCCGCTCCGTTACCGTCAACGGCATCGCTCACCAGCCTCCGCGGCCTTAGATTCCACGGCTTAACGTCTCCGTCATCTGCCGTAGTTACGTCAACGTCGATGATTTTACCTGTGCCGGTGCCGGTTCCGGTTCCTTTCTCCTGCGACACGCTGCCGTTTTCTCCGGTGAGAGGAGAGTTGTGGTTGCGGTGAGGTTTTTTGCGGTTGTTGAGGTCGGAGTTGGAGGAGTCGGTGACGGTGACGGTGACGGTGACGGTGACGGTGACGGTGACGGTGACGGTGAGAGGTGAATTGCGGTAGTGGCGGCGGCAGTGGTTGTTGACTTGGATTCTCTGTCCCCACTTTAGGAAGGGAAGCTAGAAATTATGCAGTGGTTGGTGGTGCTTTGGCGGCACCGTCGCCATGAGAGCTTGTGTATCGTGGCGTGTGTTTACAGAGAGATTACTCCTTCGTGAAGAAGCTGTGATTGTTGTTCCGGTGGTGAATGAGAAGTGCACGAACCCTAGAATTGGAGCGTAGAGAGGAAGAAGAATAAGATAGAACAATGAGGAGGTGACCGAGAGAGGCGAAGGGAGTTGGGTGTGGCTCATCTCAAACGCAAAAAGCATGACCGAGAGACTTATTAATATTATTGCAATTTATGGCTTATTGTTTACTCCTAGTATTTTTTTTCTAAACCGTTAAGCTGGTTTGAGATTCAAACGGTTTAGTTCATAATACAGTTTTGTTGATTTATCGGTTTAAACATAAGTAAGTTGGTCATCTGTTCATTATCTGGTCCGGTTCTAAAAATATTGTGTTATAACCTAATGGTTAATAAAGTTATGACATAAAAGTACATTTGTTTTGGTGTGTATGTTAGATTAAAACAAGCCGATCGGTTCTAACTTAAATAAAGGCTAATTACGCAATATGAATTGAATTAGGTTGGAATTTTAGAGACTATACATGCATATATAACTCGGTTCTAAAGTGTGAGGTTTTTATGCACCAAGGGTTAAAAGTATATATTTTTTTTATCACATGTGTGTTGTGTCTTTCTGAATCATGAGACTACATAGGCGTTGACTTGTGATTTACGTGTTTTTGTCACTTTTGT
This sequence comes from Smallanthus sonchifolius, assembly GCA_023525975.1. NCBI lineage: Eukaryota > Viridiplantae > Streptophyta > Magnoliopsida > Asterales > Asteraceae > Smallanthus > Smallanthus sonchifolius. Next base: position 4,923,148 of record CM042042.1, read on the forward strand.
GTAATCTGGCTTTGAGAGGCTTATACATACATAGTCGTGTAGTGATATATCATTCTACTGTTAGTACTACACTTGCTATTGTATTCTTGAAGTGTCGAGTGCTATATCATGCTAGGAAGATGTCAGGCACATCCGGTCGGGATGCAACCTGCAGTTAAGGGTGACAAAACGTGTCGTGTTCTGTTAAACAGGTTAGAAACGACACGACATAAATGGATCAAACCTGAACACAACACGTTAAACGTGTCACCTACTTAAAGACTAACACGGACATGCTTAATAAATGGGTTAAATTACATGACACATTTAACACCCAGTTCATTAACAAGAATGAAACGACATGACACAACCCGTTTAACATTGTTAACACACAACACGACAAAATAGAAGTCACAAAAAATTACAGTCCATGAAATCATTAAAAAAACAATCCGTAACTTAAAAAGAAAACCCATAACATTCTTGAAAATGATAGGAATTAGAACATATTAATATATTTACTTATTTAAAAACTATAAAATTCTATAGTTTTGATACACAAGTTAAAAACATGCCATGCTAACATGTAAACCCATTTATCATGATTACTTAAATGTGTTATTCGTGCTATAAAAGGGTTAGGCGGGTTTAACCAATTTAAATATAATTTTAACCATGTAATTAATGTGTCGACTTGTTTATAACCTAAACTCGGTTAACTCACACCCTATTCCACTTAACTTTGTGTCGAGTCGTATGGTGTTAACAAGTCATGCCACAAATTTCCAACTTTATCTGCAGTCAGTCAACCACACAGGTCGTAGACTCACAAGTAACTAGATAAGTAGTTTTTACCATCTATTGTCTTCCCTACATATCCATTAAATTCTAATTATATATTTATATTGAATGTATTTTTTTTAACTACAATATATTATAACCAACTAGCAACCCGCTAGCATAAAAAAAGAGAACATTACACAAAAAGAAGTGGTTTTGTAACCAACCCACCCCAACTAATGTTTAACTTTTTATTCCTATTTATAAACCACAAATAGAAATAATTTTGAATTTATATTAAATATTAACTATAATAATGATTTATAATAGTTCTCATGCTTAAATTTCATTTTAAGTTTTAAAATAGATTCAGTAACCCTTAATGTAAGTACATATACAAGTATATAACACATACACATGTTTAACTACACATCAAACCTCATGTTAACTCCAAATTAAGGTTAAGTGAGACGTGGTTTACCTACAAAATAAGGTTAGGCTCAACATACGCAATTATTTCAAGTTTCACCGACTTTTAACAATTTAAAACCATAGTTAAGGGACCATTTCTGACAATTCTCTTCTTTCAAGTGACTAGAATGATGACATTCATGATCTTTAGGGCATGTTTTAGCAGTAACGAAAATCTGAAGGATCTTTTTTGCTCACTTTGTATTTTCTTACTTTCAAGTGTTCTTTCCAAACAATAATCAAAACCCTGCCTCTCCCTCTCTCATAAAGAAACCCAAAATCAAAGCTGCTCTGATCTCCGACGGAGAATATGGACGGTAGGAGGCTATTCGACGGAGAAGCTAACGTACATTTGGATTCCGACGATCGGAGCGCTACAGTAAGGCATAGTACCGGTCATCCCTCACTTCAACCGAACTACAGCTTGCGAAAAGTTCAGGTATATAGATACACACAGTGATACATCTGTATATGCACTACAGTTGATTTCAATTTGTGAAATTACCTCTGGATATTCGATTAATTGCACTCGTAACACGCACAGAACGGATTTAATCAGTTGAAAACGGAGTATTTTGTTTGCGTGAATTTAGTCAGTGAATTAGGGTTTTTGTTCTGTCGGTAATCTCATGCCCTAAGTTTGACTATATTTTGGAATTTAAATTGTTTATTTTCCTTTTGTTAACCCTAGCCTGCAATAAGTGTGATTGATACTGGTATTGTCAATCTGAATGAAATTTTATTGTTGCAAGGAGAACTTGCATATATGTAGTTGAAAAGTTATCTGTTTTCCGAATGATGTTTTGGAAGTTTATGCTGCTACTGGATTTGATTTCAGGAAGCACTGGAGCATTTGGCTTCTATTGATCTGATAGAATTGTGCAATGAAGCTAAAGTTGAGCATTGTCGGGCAACACGAGACTTAAGAAGCTGCGGACGCTGTGTTCAAAGCGTGTTGATATCTTGTGGTCATGCTTCTTTATGTGAAGAATGCAGTCCGCGTTGTGATGTTTGCCCTATCTGCAGATTTCCCATTCCAAAAACTGGGAATAGGCTCTCTCGTCGCCTGTTTTATGAGTGCATTGAGGCTGGTCTTATATCCAAACGGTATGATGATAGGTTTCAAGAAAAAGATGGGGAGAAACAAGCAACGGCTGATGTTGAAAGGCTGTATTCGTTCTTTGATGTTGCCTTGGAGAACAATTTGTTATCGTTGATCTGCCATTGTATCCTTATTCAGCCCTGTTATTTCACCAAATATTTAACTTTTTAGTTATAATAATCGGTGTAGTTTCTTTAATTCTAAGATCCGTTTTTCTTAACAGTTTGTCAATAGATATTACAGATGTTTGTATGGATGAAAGTGCTGTTTCTAGTGACCCAGTTGTTGCGTTGTTGCTGGATGAAGTGGTTGTCAAAGACTGGTGCAAGAGGACATTCAAAAATATTATTGCTGACCTTCAGCCTATTTGTATCCTTTAACATTTTAATTTGTATCTAGCGTTTGTTATAGAATTAACATCATTTTCTTTGACATTTTAAAGATAATCTTAATGTTGAGGAAATGAAGGAAAAATCAAGTGTGCTTCTCAAGTTTACAGTGAGGCTAAGTTGCATATCAACCGTCCTTGAAGAATTAGAATCATCTTTTAAAGATTCCCTTTCTGCACAGCTTCATGATATTCATCACCTACAGGAGAGCATACTAAAGACAAAGCAGGTTTGATTTTAGTAAATATTTTTCTTTTTAGTATGCTCGGTAATACACTTGTGGATCATGATATCTAGCTAGGTACTCATGTGATACTTGTAAAAACGGGCACGTTATTGTCATCTTTGTTTCATTTGTATTTTCTTTTTTCCGGGACTATTTTTTTACACATGCATGACATGCCTTGCTAATCCTAAGGGCTCCATAATTGTGAAACAACTTAAATATTTATCTCTTCTTGGATTTTGCTGACTGCATAAGTTTTATCTGATAGTTGTGTTTTATCTCAAGCAGGTCAAAAGGGTGAAAACAGGTTGAAAGTCACCCGAAGTGTTTTTTTTATTGCATATAGCTTCCTAAATTGTGCGATTCAAATATTTTGATTATTCTTATGATGATAATGTTTTATAATCAAGTTAACACATTAAGTATTGTATTAAAAAATGGACAAAAAAGTGTTTGGGGGACAATCCGAACCGTTTCGACCAAGCCCATTTGACCTGCTACTCAACATACTTGTCCTGCTATGTTCATACACTTTCTTGCACTTGGATTCCCAGCATGTGGAGATGATGATTTGGTACACAAGGCATCAGTTTCTTGAAAGGCTAAGTCACCATGATAGTTTCTCATCATGGCGTTCTGACGTCCGTGAGAGAAAATCAAAGGCAATAGAACAGGCATGGCCGTCCCCTACTGAAACCTCAAGGCCAGATGGCGCAATCTTGTTCATTGAAGATGCTTTAGCAAATCTTGAAACACAACAAGAGGATACACCAGATAGAGAGTATGAACTAGAAATTGCTTCTTTGCAGAAAGATGGAGGCCTATCATTTTCTAGAGCAAAAATAGAGGGAATTATAGGAAGCTATCCTTTTGAAAACTTGAGATCAGCTATTGACATTCTCTTTTTATTTGGAAGCTCAGATTTGGTGGTAGCAAAACAAGCAATTGTATCCTCTTTCATGTCTTACACATTACTGGGCTAAATTTTATCGTATTTTTAACAAAACGATGGTTTAATATTTGAGTCTCCTTAACTTAAAGTAGTTCCTGTATTATCTGTTCGATCGACTCTGGAAAATACCTGATGATAAGTGGAGATTCTGTATAGATGATTTTTCTGCTACATTTAATATAGCCAGGCATTCGATATTGGAATCGTTTACTTTCTATCTGCTTGATGACCACAGTGATGAGGCCCTGCAGGTGATTTTCCCTTTTTCCTTTATATTTTTCCTAGTTTTAGTTTCTATCGTGAATTTGAAGTACTGAACAATATCCGTTGCCAAGTATGAGTTATTTCGTTGTTTGTTTATTAAAGTTTTCTACGTAACTTACGTAGATATCGATGTTTTTTTTTTACTAAAGCTTAGTTTATTATGTATAATTGTTCAAGCTTCCAAGCTGTTTAGTGAGAACGGAATTTTTTTGGATTATTGTTAAAAGTTCACCTCTATAATTGTTAAAGCTTAATGTATTATGTTACATACTGTTTTGAAACTAGTATTTCTTCTTTTATTAGAAACAAAGATTGAGACTTTATGAATCGTATCTACTATCCGGCGATGCCATTTTGTCTTCCCCCTGTGTAAAATGGTTGCATATATATTTTAATCGCGAGTTAGCAACTAAGTCTCTGAAAATGATAGTAAAATACAGCATGCTTTCCTTTCATATCAGGTGGGGCATATTGTATAAAAAGGTAACCAACTTTGGTCTGACTTTTATTTTGGCCAACCAACTTCGTCTTCATTCACAAAAGGCTTAACCTTCAAATTCTTATATATTTTAAAAATTTTCAATCTAAGGTTATCTTACCCGGTTCAGGATCAAAATGATGACATGGCAGCTGATGTGTTGGTAGCTTTAACCATGTTGATTTTTTTCCAACACGGCCTCTTGAAAGCAGTTAACTTAGAAGATTACTATAAATGCAAACTTTTTGAAAGTTTGAGCCTTTTGTAACTGCAAAATAAGTTGGTTACTCTTCACTGAAATTTGACCAAAGTAGTTTACTTCTTTTTACTGTTTGCCCTTTTAAGTGCAACCAGAACTTCTAAACATCTCAATGCAAAAATTATAGATATTTAGTTTGTTGCTGTCTCTAGTGTTCCTATTTTTGAGACCTCAATTCTTTATGGTTGTATATGCTAATTGTTAATTGGCGCCATTTTATAGGAAGCTTGTCGTCTTCTCCCAGAGATCTCGGGCCCCACAACACATCCGAAAGTAGCCCAAGTGTTATTAGAAAGACAAAAGCCTGATGAAGCTCTTATGGTTTTAAGGTGGTCAGGGAGTGATAGCGGGACAGAATTGATCTCACTTAATGAGGCTGTTACTGCTGTCCGGGTCAGAGTTGAATGTGGATTTCTGATTGAAGCATTTATGTATCAGAGATCAGTTTGCACAAAAGTTAAGACACAAAAAGCAAGACAATTAAATGATGATTTTGAAGATCGGTTGAATTGGTTGGAGATACTTGTAACAGAAATTTGTGTTCTTTGTATTCGAAGAAATTTAATTGATCGAATTATTGGATTACCATGGAATGTGGATGAGGAGAAACATCTGCACAACTGTCTTTTGGATTGTGTTATGAAAGAACAACCTTTATCAAACACAGGAAGTCTTCTTGTTGTGTTCTATTTACAGGTATATTAGCTCTAATTTATGTACATTGAAGATGAACGATTTTGAATTTCATCATTATATTTGATTATTTACGTCTGATTGCTGTTCATGACAATTAAATGCAAGAATGGTTAGTTTTTAAGTTAAATATGTACCTACTATTCAACATAAAGTTTAACTGAAGTACTTTGGGTGGAGGGGGTACCAGTTTTGGTTTTTTGGTGCTTATATGTACACATATGCTGACATGGACACCAGAATATGAACATTTTACTAAATTGCGTTCTTTATTATTTCAGCGTTATCGATACGCGGAAGCATATCAAGTTGATAGGAAGCTTAAAAGCTTTGAGGATGACTTCATTTCTAATAATCCCGTTGATGAAGATGTAAAAAACAGAATGCGTACTACGCAACATTGGAGAGCAGGATTAGTTGTAAGTTATTTTCACAGTCTTTTCTCTTTTTTAATGTAACGTGGTAGAAATATGAGAGGAACATGTGTTACTGTTGCAATTGACATAAAAGAACTTATTAGTAAAAAAATCATCATTTGCAATTATTATATAATTACTTAAAGATGCACATGTGGTTTGAGGCTGCCTTTTCAGAAAATTAAAATATGATATTTGAATATTATGAAGTGGAAAGCTTGAAAAATCAACACAGAATATATAAGACTTCATATGCATTGTTTGTTCTTCAAATCACAAAATATCTTATTATATTAACATCATGCTTGATCGATTGAGTCGCGGTTCACAGGACAAAGGCATACAACTACTGCCAGAAGTTGAACAACAAAAGGTCAAAAATGGAGAAAGGACTGAATTAACCCCCCCAGCTAGTGGCAGCAATGCTCCAGTAAAGCCTGGTCTTCTCGATTCTAGCAATTTAGTCCCTTCTCACGTCAACACCTCTGTTCTTTTTCAATCGGGTGATGAAACCGCGTCATTCCAATCAAATTTTGGTGGATTAACAAATTACGGTACCCCTGTTTCAAAACTGAACACCTTTAGTGATACAAAAAGAGGAATGAGCATGCTTAAATCAGTCATCAATTTTGATGATATTACATCTACCACACCGTTAAAAGAATTTACCCGAGGTTCCTCAAGGATCCGGAAGAACAAATATCTCCAAAACGATTCAGTTGACCAGATTCCAAGATCTGGTAATATTGCTGCTAGTTTTGAAGATTCACCTAGCAGCATCGGTGGCTTATTCAAGTCGAAAGCTTCTGGTAAATCCGCACGGTTGAGTAGACTTGGTAGAGATGCTGACGTGGAGGATCTTATGGATATGTCTTGGAGGTATAGTATTATATACTTTTACAACTTATTACTCCCTTATTTCATGAAAATTGCAACAATTGTTGTCATATAGTTGAAGTACAATGTTTGACTGTTAGTTAAATATCTAAAATGGCCTTTGACAAAACAATGTCTTATTAATCCGAGTCAAATGTTATTAATATGTTTATAAAGTTGATAATGGACAAACTTGTAATTTTCACTTGGAATATTTCCAAAAAAGGGAAGGCTGGACTTTTCATAAAAAAATAAAGTTCATATATTTTTTTTTTCTTAAGTAATTTTTTTTCTTTTTTAGCACTTTCTTTATTGTAAAATAAAAGATTAAACATTTGTTTATCTATTAGTCAAATATCTCCAAATACCCTCAGAAATGGAAAAAAGATCATTCTTTTGGATGAAAATCAATGTTGTATAATATAATGATTCTTGATGGGCAAAAATGTAATCTTTGCTCTGTGATCCTCAGCAACAAAGAAGAAAGGCTTCCTGTGCAAACAAATATGAACAGCGGGCCCAGATGGAGGTCAGACGATGGAAATGATCATGAAGATCAGCAGAGCCCTGACAGACCGACAGGCGGCATCTCCTCAAGAGGATTAAGAAGAAGCAGGCTCACCAGAATATGACTCCTTTCAAGACTTCACGAACCTAGAAACGTCTTTTACTACAGTCAATGGTTCAGATCGGTTAAAAGTAGGTGACAGTTGATAATGCCTGGTTTGGGTTCTGGCATAGTTTTGGTTCTTATGGTTTCAAGATGAGTACAAATTGTGTTTATTTGAAACTTCGTATTGTTACTAAACAACTTCATTTTTGTATTTTTCAGCATGTTTTCGAATAATCAATGCATCTTTTCTCAAATTTAATGTTGGATTTTAATTTTGATTAGGCTTAAAACCGGTTAAGTTATTTTAATTTGACTGGTTTATTGCATGCTTCTGATTAAGAAGTGCATGATATCACTAACAAAATCTTTCTTTTTTTGTTTTAACAATCAAGAGATTTGCTTTGACACCAGCAAAAGCTCAACCCTCTATAAAAACAACAGTAATTATTATTATTGTTATAATAATTATTATTATTTTTAATCTTTAAACGAAAATATATTTTTTTGAAATAATAATTAGAACTTTTTCTAAAAAATATGTTATTGGTTCATCAAAGATTTATTGGATATTGTTGTTCTTTACATTATCCTATATACATATAGAGCCCCAGTTATTGTTTTCCTCCTTTTTTATTACACACATGATTTGGTACTTTATATTTAAAAACATGATCTCCTTTTATTTTAATAATTCTTGAATGTGTAATCTTTTTTTCTTCTGTTAGAAGTTATTTATGATAATATAAATTAATAATGCATCTGCTTTGGAGATCACATCCTGTTTTGTATCAGACAGAGAGATTTATAGAAATTTAGAAACCAAGCTGCCAATAAGAGGTTATATTTTCCTTTATCAAAATTTGATCATAAAAGATATAAAGATAAATGAAGTTTTATTTTGAATTTTGTAATTTATAGTAAACAATAAGAAGTTAAGAACTCGGTTCATTTTTTAAAATATTAAATCAAAGCAAAATAGTACAAGAAAGAAAGAAAATCCATAAAATTAATGTAAAAGATAATTTCATTCATAGGGTGGATGCAGGGGATTCAATAATTTGTATCAAGGCTAAAAGTAAGTTGGATAAAAACAATTAAACTAAATCATTAATGTTATTTATTTACTCAAACATTCTTTAAATTTACTCCTAAATCTATAATAACGTAAATGAAAGAACTAAGACTCTCAACTATTTAGGAATGAATACATTTACTACTCATCTTGATATCACTACGGTATTAGTGTATTTAGAAGTTAGAAACCTAATAGGTTTGTTTATTGGGCTCGCCAAAATGGAAAATATAATATATTATTTAAAGACGTATCGATAAAATAGGAACTCTTTTAGAACTAAGATAGTTGATAAGGACTCTACTAAGATAGTTGATAAGGACTCCTCTTGCTTGGTGTGTGTATATATATATATACTCATTTCAGAACTAATAGTTTTCTTTAAAACTATAAGAACTTATCTGAATCATGGGTTTACGCATATATACAACATTTACATATATGTAAATAGTTAACTTACACATATGTAAAACACGGTTACACATATGCAAATATGCCACTACTTAATTCATTTTTCAATTGTGTAAATGATAACTTGTAACGGGTTACACATTTTGACATAAGTGCCCTCAATTTAAATAAAAAAAAAAGAAATACAAAAAAAAGATTGAAAGATATGAGTTCTCGTAGTTATGAAAGTTATTTGAAATTTTGATATGATCATGATCCTATATACATATAATATATAATATATAAGGAAAAAAGTACATGTAGGATTGAAGTCTTTTAAGATCACGTGTACATTCATGAGCTTTAAGGCAACGGTAGATGTGTTCGTTTAATTACAAATGGTTCTGAACACACTGTTATGATGGGTTGGATTGTAATCACACATTTCCTCATGAATAAGAGCTAAAAAATTAGATGCACCGTTTACAGTAATTAGACACACTGCTGTAGTTAGTGTATACTAACAGTTAGGTTTGGATAAACCATTACACTCAATGGTGCACTAGATATCTTAAAAATGTGTTACATATATAAGTATATGTATGTACATAACAATATTATATACAAATTAAATAAAAGTTTAAATTCTATGGCATATTTTTTCTTTTTAAAAATAATAAAATATATTATAAATTTTAAAGGTTAAAAAGATAAGCAATTTTGTTTTATCTTTTAATTATATTTAACTTTCTATCAATTAAATTTTTTTATCCTCTCAAAGTTTATTCATTAAAGTAATGTGATCATGTTTATTCTTATCCTTGTACTATTTTATTTCTTGTTTATCTAAACTTTCTATATATACACATGCGTGCGAAAGATAAAATGTGAAGGAAGATATATACCTTTTTTAGGGGTGGATAATAAAAGAAAGCCAAGTGTCAAAATCAATCTAGATAAAGTTTAATGATAAGATCCCAACTAAGTACATCCTCACCATAATTATTTCACATAAATATAATTCCCACACTTTTTAATCTTTCACATCTTCCCAATTATTGTTATTCTAACCTCATATATATTATTATAACTAGCTTAGACCCTGTGTAATATATACGGGGTGAAAAATATCAATACATAAATTTCTTAAATTTTATTTATGTATTTTACAGATGTAAAAATGTATTACTATACATATTATAAGGATAGAAAACAAAATTCAAAATATGTAAAAAATAATATACAATTTGGTTTCGAAAATACGTCAATTATTATTTAATGTAATTTGGTTAAAAATAAAAATTACATAATTAGGTTTCAAAGTTTTTATAATAAAGGATAATTTAAAATAAATGTGTTTTATCAGTATAGTTAGTAATTTATTAAAAGATATAAGTGCATTTAATAAGAGAGAGAGGCGGGAAAAAAATGATGAGATTGAATATGGTGACGACACGTGACATACAAAAACCTTTATTTATTATATAGTATAGATTAAATCTTCTTATTGTATATAAAAACATTTACAACTTAATTATTTTTATTTTATATAAATATTAATCTTTAATTAAAGTTCTTTATCTATATTTTGAAAATACAATTATTTTTTTTAGAATGATGAATCATACACTCACGTTAGGATTTAAACGCCCGTCTTTTTCAAAATATCCTTTAAAAACAATGTTTTAGAACCGGACCGGACAACGAACCGGTTGCTTTACCGGGTCACCGGTCGGACCGGTCCAACCGGATTTTATAACAAAATATTGTCTAAATAGATTATCATTTATCCAAATAGATAAAAACTTAAAATAGTAGTTATTAGAGATTTTTCTATGTTAAAAATAGTTTAAAATTAATACTTTTTAGATACACATTTCACCATTAAAGCTAAGGATCTTATAAAATTTACATATAGAATATAGAAGACATCAATTTCATCCTGGTGGAGTTGGCAAATCTGAACTCCTTAAACCTTTCTTTGTAGCCAGGTCTAAGGTTCGAACTCATTGCCATGTAATTTCTTTGTATTATTTTTCAGCTTTCTTTCCATTTTCTATCAAATCTAACTTATCCCACATCGACTCCCTAATGAAATATTATAGAAGATGTGCTTCTATAAGATGATCCATGCCCATTAGCTTTTATAATTTGACCCGGATCCAATGTTTAAACGGGTTCGGTCCAACCCGGTTCGACTACCGGTTTCTGGCCCAACCGGTCGGGTCTTTACAGGCCCGTTTCAACACCCATAACTGGACCGCTCAAGTATCCGGTTCCCGATCCGACCGGTCCGGTCCGCGTTTGAAAACGTTCTTTAAAAGTGTGCTACCAACCCAAATGACATACATTTATTTTTCTAACAAAGTGGATTATAAACTTAAAATTGAAATTAATTAATTAATCACTCAAATATCAAATATCCGTTGACTAAAGAAGGAAAGTCGTCAACTCACACCATTGGCACAATTGGATATTATTATTCCACGTGTCGAGAAACACCACCTCAAAGACGCCAAAAGAAAAGCGGTGCTCACGCCAATCGATGTTAAACGTGTCCATACTTGCATGCAATTTTGTTATTATTCGTTTTATATTTTGCAATGCTTTTCCTATATTTTGGTACAATTATTGGTCTCTTTTTATCGTTGTTATTATTCGTCTTTCTCGTATTAATTAAGAGAGACAAGTGTTATTTTTTGGTGCCCGTTCACTTTTATTTTATTACTTTTTTATCATATTAAATAAAGTTATTAAAAATATATTTTTAAATATTTAACTTAAATTTAGTTATAAATAATTATTATATCATTAACTAAATAAATTTAATATAAAATTAGTTATAAATACTTATAATTTTTGATGTTATTTATCAATTTCGAAAATTAAATTTGTATTATAGATAATTATTATATCATCAAAAATGTTTTTACATTTTAATCGTCTCCATTATTTTATAAAACCAGATTGATAATTCGTTTCAATTTCGTTCTACAAATTTTTAATCAATTTTTTTTCATCATCAATTAAATTATTCATTTTATAATTTCGAATCCATTATTATTAAAACTATTTTTTTTTATTCAACCTTCTCTATTACTAAAAATCTATAATAGAACTTTCATTTAAAACCAAACGACCCTAATTTATATGAAAAACGTTATGTTTATTAATTTTTAAAGATATCCCTCAAATATCTTTGACCAAAATTTGATTTTTCATCGTATTAATCACGTGCAAATGCACCTCCAACTTATGGCTCAAGGTGGACGGAAGTATTGAAATGTTGACATTTTAGGACTTTCAGTTTGTCTTATGTTCACTTTTAACCCCATACCTTTCTTTCGAAAGGTTTTCAATGGAGAAAGAATTATAAAAAGGTTGGTCATTCATTCCAACTAAAATGTTTTAAAAAATTATATTTCAAAACAAACGTTTTAAGTCAATTGATGTTGGCTATCATCTCTTAAAATAAAACGTCTAAGCTAATCCAATTATTGGTATCAAACGTATTACATCTCATTACTCATATTTACTTAGATCCAAACTAACAACATTAAATATATTATCATTGCACCCGAGGTTTCGGGTGGATGCTACCTGGATATATGATGAAGAAGGTGAGACTCATTCAGTTCAGGCCCGTCTGGTGGCGGTGTAATCGTTCTTCATCGCTACAAGCACATAAAACTCGCTAGAGGGTCCACAAGTTTGAAGCCCCGTGGACACTTTGATGCTGGGTCCGCGAGTTTGAAGCCCTGTGGATACTCTAACGCTCAAGTCAAGTTGGGGCCACAATGAGAGTAACCGATATGTATGTACATGTAAATCATAAATATTAGTGGTGGTATGTTTCACCTTATTAGTTTTTATCTTGTAGGCCTTTTTTTTGTGTGTGTACACACACGTCTTTCCATAGAACATGGAGAGTGTGTAGTTAATACGCATGTGATGAGGAAGTGGGTGATTCTAGGAATTATGGATTTCGTGGTTTCATGGATAGCTTTCTGAATCGTGTATGAAATTCACTTTCAAATTGAAGTATTTTATGGTTACAGGAAATCAATAATCGGATAAGACATAGAGTATTTCCAAAGAACGAGTAGGAAACTTATGTGAAAAGAAGTTGTAATCCATTGTCGAAAACATACCAAATGAATCCTTTATATACAGTTGTACCATCACAACGAACTATTCCAAATCATTTTCCACTGATCAAGCAAACCCGAAGCAACTTTTACTATACAACTAAACATGTATTTTTTTTAACGCTAATCTTTTACCGAGACCCCCACCAGGGTCGTTGACCCTTGAACCTCGCCAAAAGGATGGTGCCCCCTCGAAACCCCCATGGTCTAAGTCAAAAAATAGGCATACTTAACATACATCGAACATTACATATCATTTCAACCTAATACAAAAAAAAGTTATAGTTTTCAACGAAGCAAACAAACACTAATCAAGTATTGATCCAAGTAAACTACAAGGACTCCATTTGTCAATTACTAGATATACAAGACGACAATGAAATTTATACTTTGGTCCATAACTCAATACTATTTTATTTGCAATCGGATCATCTTGTCCCTAATCTCTGTCTCTCTCTCTCCGGCGTATGTTTCTCTTCATTTCTCTCTCTATAAAAAAAACCTGATTCGATCAAATTTTAATAAAATCGCCCACCACCCCCAATCCGAAACCCTAATCCAATTCAATCCAATCCTATCCAATCAAACCTGTCAAAAGCATAATTTGAATTTTGAAATTGATTTTTAGGTATCGTTGATTCCACCAGAGGACGCAATCGCTTAATTAGCCATGACTAGGCGATGCTCTCATTGCAGCAACAATGGCCACAATTCAAGAACTTGCCCTAATCGAGGGGTGAAGTTGTTTGGTGTTCGGATTACTGATGGATCGATCCGAAAGAGTGCGAGTATGGGGAACTTGACTCACTACACAGGATCCGGAAGCGGCAACCTCTTGAATGGATTTTCCGGCGGCGCTGGCGGCGAACTTGATTCGCCGGGGGACACTCCGGATCATAACGCCGCCGTTGACGGGTACGGGTCGGAGGATTTTGTTGCTGGGTCGTCTTCAACCCGTGAAAGGAAAAAAGGTTAAAATTTAGGGTTTTTATTATTTATTTATCTTTTTTTCTTAAATGAACTCGTTTTAATTTTTCATCCAATTTTGCAAAAGCTTTGAGTTGATGAATTTAATCCTAATTTCATGTTGATTATATATAAGTTATTGTTAATTGATACTATCAGTTGCAGGTAATCATCTTTAACTTGAGCTTAGTTTGATTACATTTTAGTGATTTGATGTTAAATTTCTGATCCAAAATATGTGTTTTGAACTTGGCTTTAAAAATCGAGAAGAGGACCGAGGTGACTGCTTTTCGTATGCAATGCGCAAGTTGCTTATACAGTTTTCTTTATATTTCTCGTAGGTATTTAGCATCCAAGTTTTAGCTATATATAAAGCTCTATATATGATTTAATATATAAATCACCTACATGTACAACATCCTGATGCACAAAAAGTTGCCATGTACATGAGGCGCGCTCATCACCTGTGCTTTAAGCTGATTTTTGGTGCACCTGTTGTACAGAACTCGCCTTGTCTACACAAAAGCGACGGCCTTGTGCCTAGGCACGCCTTTTAATACCGAGGATTTGAATCATAGATAACCATTATTCTCACCTCACTAATGGAGGTTTTTTTGATGATGAACTTCTATATAATTACAATAACTCGATAATGTTTAATCATTTAATCTTGTGCATACTTTGACGGATTCATTTCACCATAGTTATCAGAGGCGCTAGGCGCACTCAAGGCGCATAGGCCTCGCTTGGGGCCTAGGCGCAAGGCGCAAAAAAGCGAGGTTCTGAGAAAAAAAGCGCACTTAAAAAAGTATCTAAAATATATTATGTATTGAAAAATAATATTTTTTTCAAATAAAATAAAGAAAAGCTATTATATAACATTTAATATCATCTAATTAGTACCAAAATGTTCAAAGTCATATACCAAAATGATCAAATACCTAGGAAATGAGCTTCGATTGGTATTGTGGAAGTTTTTATAAGCTCAACCATAACCTAGGAAATGATAATAAAACATAAAAAAAAACTGCTCCTATAATCCTCAATATGCGCCTCAACAAAAAAGTCCAATCCCTGCGCCTCGCCTCAAAACTGCGCCTAGGCACCCGAGGCGAGGGCTTTTAACATCTATCCATTTCACTGATGTTTGTATTTGTGGAACATTTTTTGTTGCAATTCATTTGCTTCATTGTTCTTGAATCCAAGAAACATAAAGTTTGGTGTATATATTAAATATGTGCGTTAGTAATTAAACTGTTAATATCATACACCATATATACATTTATCTTTAATTGTCTAAGAAACAAGCTTAATGACTGATGGTTTTGAATTTTGATGATGAATTTATGAAGAGACACTTCATATTATCATTTGTTTCTATAAACGTGACGTGGGTGTTTGGTTTGCAGGTGTTCCATGGACAGAGGAAGAACATAGGATGTTCTTATTAGGTTTGCAAAAGCTTGGAAAAGGCGATTGGCGTGGAATTGCAAGAAATTATGTGATCACAAGAACACCAACTCAAGTTGCAAGCCATGCCCAAAAGTATTTCATCAGACAAAGCAATGTTTCTAGGAGAAAGAGACGGTCCAGCCTCTTTGATATTGTAGCCGACGATGTAAGTATCACTCATCTGATCATAGCTAATGATGTGCGTGTTGTGCTAACGGGTCAATACAGGCCCGGTTGCGTTGAGGTTGTATGCATTAAATTTAGACTTGTGGTAACTTTCAACTTTTAGCTATATCTTTTGAATCGACCTGTTTGAGACCGAACAAAACTCAAAATCTTTGAAAATTTTGGATTCGACCCGTTAGGCCAGTAACTAATTCATTACCCTTTTGTGTTTTCTTGAATTTATGTAGTCTCAAGACACTCATATGATGTCTTCCAATGGAGGAAACCTGTCACAACCAGAGACACAATCCGTAAACAACCCATTGACCATACCAACACTAGAAGAAGAAGAAGTAGGCGAGTCAATGGACTCTGCAAACTCAAACACGGTTGATCTTCCTGTTGACCCGACACCTGCACCACTAAATCTTGAAGGTCCACAATACTTGTATCCGGTCATGTTTCCAGCATACGTGTCTTCACTCATACCGGTTGCTTTCCCGTACTGGCCTGGACCAGGGTCTGGTCAAGATCAATCTTCTTCATCCAAAACAGAGTCTCATGAGGTTCTCAAGCCAACCGCTGTTCATTCCAAGAGCCCAATCAATGTGGATGATCTTGTTGGCATGTCGAAGTTGACTTTGGGCGAGTCAATTGGTGATGGTGCACCGACTTCACTGAAACTAGTTGGAGGGCTGAGCCGGCAATCTGCGTTCCATGAAAGTAATCCGGGTCCAAGAAGTACTTCTAACATGGATTCAAACCACAATCCTATATGCACTTTAGAAGGTAAAAATTTTAAGGTCCTTTTTTTATAATTATTGTTTGTAATCTTTCACCCCATCTGTATACAACGACAATAATTTTCAGCCTGTTGTGTTGGTTCTTTTTTGATTACTTTGATGTTTGGTCTGGTTTTAAAGTTGAGCATTAAGTTGCATCTACCATCAAAATTTTTGAGAAGTACTAACTTCACTGACCATCATAAAATCATCAAGAAAAGATGTATGATGTATCATCTTTTCACATTAATTTCATTTTGAGAAATATCATTTGAATTTATTGTTTACTACAAAATCTCATATTTATCAAAGTGTAATTCCATCTCATACTTTACACACTTACCCATATCATCAACCATCTTCTTATTTAGGCTGTTTTTTCCTAGTCTCTCAAAACCACACCCAATAAGTTCTACATGTACAAATTCAAGTGATTGACTCCTACATATTTTGTACCCAAAACTTTTGTAGTGTAGCTATGGGGGGCGGCATGGCACGCCACGACCTACGTGGCCTCTTGATCATGTGCGGACGTCACGCAAACACCACCCCACCCTCCGGTCATCGTGGCACGACAGTGGAATTTGGTGGCTCTGGTCACAATCGGGACTTGCAATATAGTTGTTGCGTGGCCTTTCTAATGGCTAGTTTAAAAAAAATAAATTAAATTAAATTAATATTTTCCTCACACCTTTTAAATACATATCCAATTTATATTTTTTCCTTACATTCTTTCTTCTCAAACTCTCAAAATTTTATATTCCATGGATATATTTTCTTTATCTAGCTCCGAGAAGTCTTCCCTCGGTTCGTTTGAGGAACAAAACAATTTGATTTTATGGCTCAAGGTGATATACTCCTACTTAAAGATGATGAAACATCAAGCAACACTAATTCAAGAAGGTATATAGATAGAGATTTAGGAATCCGCACATGATCGTATCATACATGATTACTTCTCCCAAACTCCTTTGTACACGACATAGATATTTGATGAACGGTTGCGGATGTGAAGGGGGTTATTTCAACGAGTCGTGGAAGACATGGATAGAGAATATCCGTTTTCCCAAGTACGTTATGATGGTAGAGGCAAAAGATCGTCTACGTCACTTCAAAAATGTACGCCCGGAATACGTCAATTAGAATACGGGGCTGTGCTTGACACGTATGATAAATACTTGAAGATGTCGGCTAGAACGTCGCGGGTAAGTCTACAACATGTTATGTGACGACGTTGACCTTTTTATGTGCCGACATTATTTGCACTCTACTCACGTGTGTATTATATAAATTATATATTTATAGTTTTTATATATAAGATAATATATATTACATAGTTATTTTTATCATAATTTTATATATAATAGTTATAATTAAATAAATATATACTTAATATTTTAAATAAAAATTATATAAATAATATGTTCGTGAGTCAGCTCGAACTCGATAAGCGAAGCTTAGGCTCGGGTTCGTTTGTTAAACAAACTTGTTTTTAGGCTCGAGCTCGTTTGTTAAACAAACTTGTTTTTAGGCTCGAGCTCGTTTAGGCTCGAGCTCGTTTAAGCTCGGCTTTATTCGAGTATAGCGAGTCGATCTCGAGTAGCTTGGCTTGTTTACACCCCTAATTACACGGGTAGAAACATTTAATTCATAACCCTTTGGTGTTTCTTGAACGTGTGTAGTCACACTCATATGATGTCTTCCCATGGCGGGAACCAATCACAACCCGAGACACAATCCATAAACAAACCATGGACCATACCAACACTAAGAAGAAGGCAAGTCGATGGAGTCTGCAAACTCAAACAAGATTTACCTTCCTGTTGACCCGACACCGGCACCGGCACCGCTAAATCTTGAACATTCACAAAATGGGGTGAAGGATTACAAACATAGCTAAACCCTACCAAATAATAAAAAAAGAGAAATTCGTAAAAATGTTTTGACTCAATATTTCAACAAAATAAACATTAACCTTTTGGGTTTATCAAAATGAACATACTAAAATGAAGCAATCCAAAGACGCCACATACCACCTTTTTGTTTGACCCGGCAAGCACCTAGCCGCCAACCCTCCTAGTCGGCAAGCACCTAGCCGCCAACCTCCTTAGCCGGCAAACACCTAGCCGGCACCCGGCTAGCCACCACACATCTTCCGGCACCCATCTAGCCGCCAAACCACTTATAAGGCTAAAGTCAATGTTTATTTTTGTTGAAATATTAAGTCAAAATGTTCATTTTGACGAATTTCCCTTTTTTATGATTATTTAGTAAGGTTTAGCTATGTTTGTAATCTTTCACCTCATCTGTATACAAGACAATAATTTTCAGCTTGTTGTGTTGGTTCTTTTTTGATAACTTTGATGTTTAGTCTGGTTTTAAAGTTGAGCATTCAACTCCATCACCATAAATAAATTTCTTGGAATTCGACTTTGAAACAATGGTCGAAACCCTGGAATTTCTACAATATCTAAACCATCGAATCAATAATACTAAATAATAATAATTCAAATAATGTTCAAACTTCAAACACATGAAATTGGTTATCATTTTTGAACTCCTTGTTGTACTTATCTACAATAACTAAAAAAAACGGATATTGAAGATCAAATCCAATCACCCTATTAAAAAAAACCGACGCACCATCGTAAGGGATCTGTACCATGTTAATCGACTGTTAGGTAAGCTTCTCTATTTTCAATTGATTTCCCTGATTCGTAATTCAATAATCGAACAAGCGAAGCCCTTGATTTGCAGCTCTAACAAATCACCATGAAAATCTGTTAATCTGTACCATGAAAATCACCGTCTCTAACAATGACATCAACGTGCTTAATCAAATCACCATTGTTCAACGATGTACTAAATGGAATTGCGCCCTACTCTACATTTCAAGTTGAAGGTCATCCATACAAGTATGTGTATTATCTTGTCGATGGCATATACCCGACCATGGCTACAATTGTCAAGTCGTTCAGCTTGCCGGATACTGATTCGAAATCCAGGTTCAAGATAGCACAAGTGGCAGCAAGGAAAGATGTCAAACGAGCTTTTGGAATGCTCAAAGGTAAATGGGTTGTAATTCAAAACCCGGCTCAAGCAATGCACCCTAGAAAGATTAGAAAAATTATGTACGCAAATGAATGCATTATATTGCACAACGTGATTATAGGGGATGAAGGGCAACCGTTATGTCCTTTTAATGTAAACGAGCTACCAAATGGAGATGGAGATTTTCAACTTAGCATGGACATGTGTCGAGAATTGCATAGTGAAGAAACTCACCACCTACTACGAGAACATCTCGTGAATCATATTACGATAACTGACGTGTCAACAATTGACCATTAGTTTTCTATTAGTTGTAATTTATTGAACAAATGTATTGTAATATTTTTAATTTTATTGAAATCTGCTTTTTATTTAGTTGTATTTTTTTTTACTTTTAACAAATCTATTTATAACTTTAAAAAATAACAATTAATAATTAATAATTTTGTGAAATAAAAAAAAAACTTGAATGACCCGGGTCATTCAAATGAGGGCGTTTCCACCTTTGAATGAGGCTTGAATGAGTGGAGAAGGGAGTGATGTGACGCCTACATGCACAAGAGAGAATATGAATAGCTCGGGTCATTCGAATAATCGCACCCTCCTCCCATTACTCCCTTACGTGTACAAATTTCAAATGATTCGAAACATATCCAAAACTTCATTTTTAAATCATGTTAGTTATTTGAATCTTTAAATAGGTCAAACTTATTTTGAAAACCTTTTATATTTGAAATATATATCTAGTACCCTTAAGAGCATTTATACCAAGATCTCTATGTTTATTATTTAAAGTTTTCTTTTATTTTAAACCTGTATTAGGATCTCTATTTTTAAATTTTATAGTTTATTAAATAAAGATTCTCTAAATATAGAGATTCATTTTCATAAATAATAAAATAAATGTTTGTGAGTGAGATAAAAATAGAGATAGAGAATGAGATGTGAGAGATTAAAACAAATTTGAAGATAAATTTGAAAAATGTGATATTAAGTTAAATTATAGAGATAGAGATGAAAAAAACTGATAACTATTTTTTTATTCAATTTTCCCAAATATTTTGATCTATTCACTTTTTTTTAAATGAATTGTTAGTTTTTAAATGAATATATTGGAGTTATGAATAAATTTGAAAACAAATAAAAGTCTATGTATTCATTTGAACTTTGTAATTATGGATTATTAGTTTTTTTTAGAACTATGAAGCCTAATAAACAAATCCTATGTATCCGGCAATCTCAACCTTGGGAGCTTGGACCACCATTCAAACATGCACTAAAGGTATTCGATGAAACGTTTGAATCCAATCCGAAACATTAGGCAAGTTGTTTCTCTGCATCTAAATATCTAATTGATCATTTGTGTTTGATTAATTGATTTCCATTTGGTACACATGAAACATTAGTGATGATGGTGGCTATTAATTTGGTTATAAACAAATGGTTTTAAGCACGTATAAAAATCTTAATAATTTAATTGAATGCATACTAATTATATTTTCTTCATTATTATTGATATATTTGATAATTAAGATTTTTAATATCAGTTATTACAATGTTAGCCTATATATAAAAATCCTTCAAGCAATATCTTTCTTCACCCTACTACAAGGATGATGATGCCTTCTACAACCCATGATAATCCTATCGATGAAGAAGCTAACAAGGTCGTGATAGAAGCCAATGAGAACATATTCAAGAGAGCTCCCAATTCCTTCGGCATTACTTACGGTTTGGCTTAAAAACCGTCAAAACCGGACCGTGAATACCCTTAATTCTTATGTTTTTACCTTATTTCTTTCACACTCTTAGTCATCATTCTTTATCGTAACAAAATTATGGTGAACCCTTCTCGAATTGATGAAGAAGCTAATGCTCGGAGAGCTACTGATTCTTTCCGCCAATGTTGCAAATTTACTTCCGACAAGGAGCCAACCATTTCTATGGAGCTGTCAAATCCTTCCAGCAAGGCGGGCAAAATTACTTACGACCTACGAGAGCAACGAAATGCTGGGCTGCTGAAGACAACCAATAGATCAAGACACACGTGACCTAGAGCATTGTTGCATCACGATGTGTGTCGAAACGAGTTTTGGGATTTCCTTGATATTTGATTGCTGTGAGAGCAAATAAACAAGTGAAAACAAAGGTGAACGAAGTTGGGGCTTATCATTATCTCTAAATGCACCTTTTTGGAAGTAATCTTGGAACGAATTGACGGCTTCGTATATATGGTAGGTTCCTAGCTGGAGGTAACGTTGGCGGAGAGATTCAGAAGCACTCCTGGAGTTAGATTCTCCATCGATTACAAAAGGGTTCGTCATCATTTTGTTGGGATGAAAAAGATGACTGAGAGTGAGTTAGAATCGAACACATGACCTCAGAGAGGCGAAGGTTATGTGTTTGATTCCGACTCACTCCCAGTCATCTTTTTTACCGTAACAAAATGATGACGAACCCTTTTGTAATCGATGAAGAATCTAACTACAGGAGTGCTTCTGAATCACTCCACCAACGTTACCTCCGGCTAGGAACCTACCATATATACGGAGCCGTCAATTTGTTCCAAGAGTATTTCTAACAAGGTGCGTTCAGGGATGACAGTACGCCCCAACTTCATTAAGCTTTGTTATCACCTGCCTATTCGCTCTAGCAGCAATGAAATACCAAGGAAACCCCCCAAATTCCTTTCGACACTCACAGTGATGCAATAATTCTCTCGATTACATGTGTCTTGATCTTTGGATTGTCTTCAGCAGCCCAACATTTAGTTGCTGCCGTAGGTCTTGATCCCGGGTATGCTTATTCCATCATTGCCCGTGTCGTGAGGATGGCTTCCCTGATTCTTTTGGTGATATCTTTGGCGTGCATTTTATATTTCTGATCATCGACGCATACGTAACAACCCTAGCTAATGATCTATTGACATTAATGTGTTCTATTTAAGACAGTGTAATTGATTAATAAAACACAACTAATACATTTTTTCGGCCAGGAACCAGGTACGCTGGACAACGAGTAGGAACCGGTTCGGGTTTGGGTCACGTACCGGTATGCTCCTAAGAGGCTAATGCGTTGTTTGATAGCCTCTCAAATTAAAAAGCTACCTCTGAATCGGTCAGAGATAGAAAGTGTTTGTTTCAGATTTTGTCAGCCTTTTAATAATTCATCCAACCTTTTAATGGTTCAGCTAAAAAATAATATTGAACTATTCAGAGCTCTTAATGTTAAATTTTTAATAAACCAAACAGCCCCTAAGACTTGCTAATTTTCTCGTCATATTGTTGGGCCGTAAGTATCCACGAATAGCCTAATGAAGCCGGTTGAAGTCCATAGCTTCGGAGCCCAATACCAATAGCCCATTATTTGTTTTTAAGTGTTTGCCTTGGTTGGAGAACAATCTCATATACATAAAAAATCGAAGCCGCCTTTTTTTTACTCTCAAGGAATTGCTTGTCCAAGTTTGGACTTTCCCACCATTGTGTTATGCTCCCTTCGACCAACTAACATAACCAATTGAACCGAATTTTGTAATCACCAAAGAAACACAAACTTGTTACACACCTACAATACTATAAGCAGATGGAGCCGGATGGCTTAGGTGGCCAATGAGCCGTGATGGAGGAGATGTCCGGAGGGGCGTTCGTCCGATCATCCGGACTTTGAACTCGTTCGAACGCGGTGGTGGTGGGACCTGGTACATAAAAAATATATTTTAAATGTTTTTTTACATTTAATAAAAATAAATTGTTTTTAACTAATTTAATAAAAAGTAAATACATATAAATTGTAAGTTCTTTATTTAATTTAAATTTAGTTTAATTAAATTAGATTAAATTTAATTTAAAATATTGATTTTAAATTTCTAACGGCTAGTTTCACAATATAAATACAAATATTTCTTTCATATTCACCACTCCCTCAAACTCCGCCTTTCTTGGCACACACTACAACATGGGATACTATCTTACAGATGAAATATATCCTGAATGAGTCACGCTTGTAAAAATCTTCACATACCGAGAGAACTAAAAGATGGTGGAACTCAAAACACGTCACGAGTCAGTAAGAAAGTATGTTGAGCGGGCATTCGGTGTCCTCCAAGCTCGATGGCACATTATACAAGGGTCAACTAAAATTTGGAGCGCAAAGTAATAAGCGATATAATGTATGCATAGATTATATCTATACTATATAATAAATAAAGGTTTTCCATGTCACGTGTCATCTCCATATTAAATACACATTTATCTTTTAATAATAGTATATTTTTAAAGAAAATATCAATTATAGTAATAAACAAATTTAATTTGAAATATCACTTATTATAAAAAACTTTGAAATCTAATTACGTAACTTTTATTTAAATCAAATAGTAAATGAAAGTCAAATTATATTAAATAATAATTAACGTATTTTCGAAACTCAATTGTATATTAATTTTTACATATTTTGATTTTTTTATTCTTAGTATATGTAATACATTTTTACATCTATAATATATATAAATTTAGGAATTTCATGTATGATATTTTTCACCCCATGTGTAATACACGGGGTTCTAAGCTACTTGCATAATATAATTGTAGAAGATGAAGAGAACACTATAAGTAGTTGGTCGGATGATAAGGTTGAAGAACCTGAATCACCAAACCATGGGCTGATAGTAGATTTCGAAGGTCGCTTGACAAGGTTTGAGAATGTACGTAATAACAAAGCTCATCATACGCTTCGGTGGGGGCATATGTGGTCTATTAAATAGTAGTTGGTTTATATATATTTTTTTTACTTTATGTATTTAGTTTATGTAAATTTTATTTAATTTATTTAATTTTTATTTTTAATTAATGTAACTTTTTTTTTGTTTATGTAACTTTTTATTATGCAAAATATAGAAATATATTATTATAAAAAAGTAATTTAGTTTACTGAAGGTAAATGCAAAAGTATGTGATGGTGTGAAAATTCAGGTGTGTTTGAAAAATAATGTAGTATTGGAGTATAAATGATGGTTTTTAAGGATTAGTGAAAATCTTAGATGAAGCGTTTGTTAGTGTTTGTTGCATCCTGCATTGGAGGTGCTCTTACCTCCTCCTTGGATTATCTCAAGTGGATCTCCACCGTGGCAGTAGCGGGTGGGCTTCCCGCTATTAGTAAGCCCCAAAAGGACATGAATTAGGAAAAGTTAAAAAACGTTTTCAAAAAGTTTAAAAAATACGATTTTATGAAGAAGAAAAAAAACTAAAATAATGATTAAAAAAAACGTTTTTAAATAAGTAAAAAAAATATCAAAAAACTAAAAAAAGTTTTTATTAAGATTGGAACCACGAGTGTTAGCCTGCAACGACTTACGTATGCCCCCCCTAGAATTACAAACAACAATTAGGGACTCATTGGGATTTGTGACGACACACGAAAGATTAGAACGTCTTTAAACATTCTAAGGATTAACGGTTAACCGAACGAGTGTACGGAAATACAGATTCCTTAATTAGGATGAATGCGTTTCACGATAAATGACAAATAATATATTATAAATATAGCTCGAGCGTCTTGCCATTAAATAATGGCCTAAGGAAATAATATAATATATATATTATTTTAGATTTTAACAAAGTATTACAACAAAAATTTCACAACCAAAACAATAAATCTATTATTTTATTCGGAACATAAAAGTGTATAATAATTATATTATATATATATTTGCAAACTTTTATATTAAGTTTATTAACGTGGCGAAAATAATATTTCAAAATGAGTTATAGTTTGAAAACAATGTTAATATATTATTTTATTAGTGATTTAAAACCATAAATATGGGTAACGAACCAAACCCGAGCCTACCGATGATTTCCTGGGCTAAAACAACTAATATATAATATAATAACACAGGGACTGATTTTCATTTGAAAACATTAGTTAAAAATGATTTAAAAATAAAACAGTGTGGAGAGACTCGAACCTGGGTCTATCCCACACAAGCACATTCACTTAACCAACTCACCCCGCTAGGGAATCGTGATATGAACCAACCCAGAATAGTTTTAATCATCACGCCCCTGAGATCCCCCTCCCTTTCGAACCCGAGACCAAACCAACCCACCAAATCCATCGTTTTCAATAACGATTGATCCAATTGACACAGGGGTTTTGTTCATTAGGGTAATTCGAACCTGCGGGTAAAGTTAATTGCAAAAGCAATAATCACAGAATCGATTATTTACGGATTGAGTATTGAAACCCTAGGATATGAGTTTAAAATCGATTTGGATGATTCTGATAATGAAATGATTTGATTTCATGGGGTTATCAGTTAGAGAAGAACTACGAATCAGATGGTGTAGTTTAATTTCATTAAGATTAATCGTAAGCAGGGGTTCGATTAAACCGAAACGCATATGAACCCTAGATTCAATCTGGGTTCAATTTGATGATATAAGCCTTGGATTTCATAGGGCTTTCAATCCAGACATTGAGACGACACTAAGGATAAGTTCAATTTTATTATTTGATATCGGATTGATAGGGTTAGACTAAAACGAAGACCGTATGAACCCTAGATGTCGATTGCGTTAAATCCGATAATGTAAGCCCCAATTAGGTTAGGGTTTACGATCTTGATGTAAAAACGAAGCTAAAGGTAAATCCAATTACCTCAAACGATAACGAATTGATGGAGTTCGCGTAAAACCCAGACCTGTCGGCTTGTTCTTGCTTTCCGGTGGCTCCTGCTTCAATTCCGGCCGTAAAGGGATGTGAAACAGCTTCCATGGAGTTCGTATACAATGTGCAGAGTGTTGATTTTGAAAGTGATAGACCAAATAGCCGAATTGAGGAGTTTTTGAAACGGTTTCAACAGTTACGATTTGATTAGTCATAATTTGGTTTGATTACGAATCAATGATGGTGTTTAATGCGTTAAAGATGCTCGTTAATGGTTTAATCGTGGTTAGCAGTTACGGATTTCAACAGGAAACGATTATGGGATTTGAATTTGGGCAAAATCGTGAGTTTGACTTTCTAAAGTCAAATAGATATTTAGAATTGGTTAATTACCATATTAGTCCCTCTGGTTTCATGCACATGAGTTTAGAAATTGGCAGAAATAGTCCCTGAAGTTTAGGATTAGGTTAACCGGGTTAGGATTTAACAGAAAACTTAACGGAATTACTAACGGGATTATCGTGAAAAGTCGGATTGTCACATCATCCCCTAGTTGATAGAATTTTCGTCCCGAAATTAAATAAATAAAAAAAATTTCCGAATGTCACATATAGTCCTAAGCTATATGATAGTATATGATAGTATAGCTTGGTATAGTATACTATAGCTTAGTATATGTAACACCTTAGGCAAACCCCATATCGTTCTGTTATGTTCTGTCAACGGGAGAGATGCTGGTTTCATAAGGAATGCCTCGCCTCAAGTACAACGCGTTTTGGGCTTAATGTTAGTGGATGAGAGGAGAACTCCACAGTTAAGCGTGCTCAGGTGGGAGTAATCCAAGGATGGGTGACCCTTGAGAAGTTTTCACCCGGGCAACCAAAAACAAATTCGTGAGATCTTAGGGGGGCAAAGCAAACAATATTGTCCGTACGAGAGGCCGGATGTTACAGTATATCTTAATATAGCGTAGTATAGTATAGTATACGATAGTATAGCTTAGTATAATATAGTATAGCTTAGTATAGTATAGCTTAGTATAATATAGTATAGCTTAGTATAGTATAGCTTAGTATAATATAGTATAGCTTAGTATAGTATAACTTAGTATATGATAGTATAACTTAGTATAGTATAGTATAACTTAGTATAGCTTAGTATAGCTTAGTATAGTATAGTATAGTATAGTATAGTATGGTATAGTATAGTATAGTATAGTATAGTAGAGTATAGTATAGTATAGTATAGTATAGTATAGTATAGTATAGTATAGTATAGTATAGTATAGTGTAGCTTAGTATAGCATAGTATAGTATAGTATAGTGTAGTGTAGTGTAGTGTAGTGTAGTGTAGTGTAGTGTAGTGTAGTGTAGTGTAGTGTAGTGTAGTGTAGTGTAGTATAGTATAGTATAGTATAGTATAGTATAGTATAGTATAGTATAGTATAGTATAGTATAGCTTAGTATAGTACAGTATAGTATAGTATGGTATAGTATAGCTTAGTATAGCTAGCTTAGTATAGCATAGTATAGCTTAGTATAGGATAGTATAGCTTAGTATAGGATAGTATAGCTTAGTATAGTATAGTATACCTTAGTATAGCTTAGTATAGTATCGTATAGTAAAGCCCACCAAGAGGTGGTTTTAAGAACGAATAATTAAAGAAATAAACATACCACTATATTAATAGTCAAACATTAACATGCATCAAAATCTCGTAGGTGACGTATAGGCCTATATGGTGTGTATAGGCTTATCGCCATATACAAATCAAAATTTGCTTAGGTTTGAAAAAAAAGAGGTGGCGTATAGTTCTATATAAGTCGTATAGGTCTATACGCGACGTATAGGCTTCTGCGTATAGGGCTATACTCGCCATATACAAATCAAAATTTGCTCAAGTTTGGAAAAAAAGAGGTGGCGTATAGACCTATAGGGGTCGTATAGGTCTATACGCGGCGTATAGGCTTCTGCGTACATGACTATACTCGCCATATACAAATCAAAATTTGCTCAAGTTTGAAAAAAAAGGTGGCATATAGACCTATTGGAGTCGTATAGGTCTATACGCGGCGTATAGGTCTATACGCGGCGTATAGGCCTATATGGGTCGTATAGAGTTAGCCGCCAGATCAGAACTGACACCTGCATATTTGTTTTTAAGGTTAGGGGTTATACTCCCCGTATTGACCTATACGAGACGTATAGATCCGACGACGTGTCCAAATAGTAAAATTTTATGTCTCATTAGAATTTCCCTAAAATGTATGACTTTGTAACAATCATCAAGACATCAAGACTCTAACAATGAATCTATTCACAATCTCACATGTAAATTCTAGAACATTATTAAGAGATCCATAACATTTGAGCCAAGAATCTCTAACGTAGAAAAAGGAGGGTACAGATAATGTTTAAATAAAGAGCATTGATGTTTGTAAATCTTTTCGGGATATGATAATTATATAAATCTCTGACTTTGTAGCGATTTGGGTCCCTAATACTTTTAACATATCTTACATATAAAAATTTGCATGCGTCATTTTAAAATAATATTAGGTTAAAGTTCATGTGTTACATGAGTTAAATAAATACAATTTGTTATAAAACAGTATTTTCTATCAAGATTTCTATGTTTGGTGTTATTAGTTATATGTGAAATAAGAAATAATTGAACTTTTCTTATGATTTAGTAATTTTTAATAAAATATTAGAATATATGTTAAATATTTAATTATTTAACATCATCATTATTTAATTGGAGAGAAAAGCGAAAAATAAAAATCTATATTTAATCAGAAGTCGACACGTAGCAAGTATAGTTATTCATTTATTATAATATAGGTTAGAAACCCTGTATATTATACAGGGTGAATAAATGTAGTGTTATATATACTTAGTAATAAAAATCTAATATTACATATTTTTGACATATTGCATAATTTTTTAATACAAATTTTAGAAACGTTATATAGTTATTTTTTTAAATTTTTTATAAAAAGAACGAAAGAAATGTTTAAACTATAAAATATTTTATGAATAAAACTATTTTTTTAATTAAAAATGTTTTATAAAAATAGTTATAAAAATAATTACTATTTAATAGGAGAGAGAGGCGGAAAACACAAATTATAATTTTTTTATAGAAACTTGTATAATTAAATAGGAGAAAGAGGTGAGAAATTTTTTTTGAGGATGAATATGAGAATAACATTTGACACACAAAAACCTTTATTTATTAGTATGTATAGATAGATTCGGTTTGAAGAAATCGAGCAACGATAATTCCACCATCACAACTAATCAACTTTAACTGTCTGATGCCTGATTCTATGAACGTGAAGCAATTAATATTTAATACCGTTAGCTCAAATTCCACCATCAGAGCTAATCAAATCCGGGTCATCTTGGTTCAAAGCTCATAATAAAATTGAGGTCTTTTTCATAAAAAATGTATTTGATTTTATAATTTCTATATCATTTGTATCTATGCATAATTATATACCATAAATTCCACCGTCAATAATCATAAAGCCCAAATAATCTATAGAGTAAATTACACGGATGGCCCATATAGTTTGACCAAAATTTTGGATTTGGTCCTTAATTTTTAAATATTATAGATATAGTCCCTAACATTCTATTTCTCTTTCATCCATGTTCCCTAGTTCCGTTAGTTAAAAGTTAGTGGTGTTAAGTTGTCAAAATGACAATTTTAACCCCATGGACCATCCATGTAGTTTACCTTTTCATATTTTAACCCCATGGACCAACCATATAAATATGAAAAGGTAAACTACATGGATGGTCCATGTTAAAATTGTTATTTTGACAACTTTAACACCACTAACTGTTAAGTAACAGACCTAGGGACTATGGATGAAAGAGAAATAGAATATTACGGACTATATCTATAATATTTAAAAATGAAGGACCAAATCCAAAATTTTGGCTAAACAACAGGGATCAAATCCAAAATTTGGGTCTCCTTTGATGTTTTTAAAAGAACAAGCTAAGCTGGCCTGCAACCTCTCCTATTAACCGTGAACAACGGCGTTGGGAAGTAATACTCCTCAGGGTAACACTTGCTGACGTGAACAACGCATTACAAACTTGCACTAGAAAAGCATAAAAGGTGCGCAAATATGTCTTTTGTAAGTACTTAAATTAAATAAGTGTTTTTCATGTTAGTTGAATATCCATATTTTTTATTGTTATTATCTTATATATGCTCTTTGATAAAGTTAGCTTCATTTCCAGAATAAGGTGTTGTCACTTCTCAAAATCTATTTCATCAATTTCTTTCCATTATGTAAAGTTCTTATGTATATGATCAATAAGACTTCTTATCTTTACTTTTGCTAATTTAAAAATGTATCAAATACATACATTATTTGCATGACCCATTTGACACCTAATTCTGTCCTATTCCAAGAACTTACCCCACAAAAATCTTGGATTTAGGATTTGCTTTTTAGGGTTTACAAATTCATGCATATTCGTTTAGAATTGACTTCAAAAGCAAATAAAATTAAGTCAAAAAGGAAGAACTTGGAATCTTAAAAATATTATATATATATATATACACACACACAAAAGACTTATTTCATACTAAGCGTACGAAGGGATAACAGAGCAATGCGTTTTTTTTTATTTTATTTTGAGTGAAAAGAATATTTTTGTTATTCTACCCGTGATTAATTATCCATGCATATAAAAAAATCACCTCATTAAACGTTATTATTAAAAAAAGGGTACTACTAATGACACACGGGAATTACTATTTGGACTTGGCCATATACGCATCGTATAGGGCAATACGATGCGTATAGTCGTTCACAATTTCCCATGCCCGACATCCTCGTACAACCTGGTCATTCCAACCCTATACACATCGTATATAGCAATACGATGCAGTTTAGGGTACGAGGTACCTTCTGCTACTAGTCATCCATCACCTCGCTATACGTCCCGTATAGGTCTATACGCGGCGTATAACGATGTGATGGATGACTAGTTGCAGAAAGTACATCGTACCCTATACGCATCGTATTTTCCTATACGGTGCGTATACGAGGTTTGACAAGAATCCTATACGCACCGTGTTGGCCTATACGATGCGTATAGGTCCCAAATTTTGTGTATTTAACTATGCAGAATTCTCATTCGAACGTATCCTTTCAAAAAAAAATTCAAACAATCTCCCAAAAATTATAAACATGTCTTGGTGGTGGGATGGTAACTACGACTTTCAGGTATATTCTAACGAGTCGGTGGAAAACAACCTGAAAAGTTCTGGCGTTCAAGAGGTGAACCGGGAGTAGGTCTCGTCCGACGTATATTCTCATCAACGGGTAAGGCTTCCAGATTTGAACGAGCCACTGAGCAATCCCGAGTTCGTATACGGCGAACCGTCTTACCTTACACAGCCCACGAACGACTACATATACAGTGAAGTCTCTTATCCGACAAAACAAACCGACGACTTCGTGTGCGGTGAAGTCTCTTACCCGACACAACAAACCGACGACTCCTAAGACGAGGAACAAAACCATCAAAACGTGTCGTATAAAACTGACCAGAATTTTCAGTCTCGTGAACAATTGGTGGATTGAGCTTTCGGGAGAGCCGTGAGAATGGTTACGTCCTTGTCACCCGACGATCGAGGAGAAAAGGCGACGATCCGACGAAACCGTTTATCAAGGTGTGGCTTGTGTGTGACCGTCACGGCGAACGTGCGTCTACTGCCATGGTTAGACGTGCCGGTAGCAAGAAAATAGGTTGTCCCTTTAAATTGGAAGGAGAGTACCAAAAAAATACTGGTGATTGGAAATTAACGGTGAAGGATGACAGTCATAACCACGATCCTAGTCAACATCTTGAGGCGCACTCGTTTGCGAGGAGACTGTCTCAGTCGGAACAACTTTTGGTGACGAAGTTGTATTCGCAAAACATGTTGCCATGAAACATTCTGGCAACTATAAGGGAACAAAACCCAGAGAGTAGTTACATTAAAAAGGACATTTATAATGCGATACAAAAGATAAAAAACGAAACGAGAGTCGGTGAAACTCCAATGCAGATTCTGGAAAACCTGCATTCTTCTAAAAAATACGTCTACTATACTCGGGAAGATCCTGCCACAAATATTGTGGAGGAGATATTCTTTGTTCATCCGAAATCTTCGTCTGGGTGCTACTGCAAATAAAAGCAATGTTACAAAAGTGTATGGAGCCGCGTGTGATAATAACAGACAGGGACAAAGCTCTTATGAACGCGTGTGATAAAATATTTTCGGACTGTTCCAAGAACCTATGTCGGTGGCACATACACGAGAATATCACAAAACATTGTAGGGAATCATTTACAGGCGAAGACTGGGCAAATTTCAAGTATTCATTGTCGGTATTGTGTGAGTCTCCCAAGCCAGATATATACCAGTACAACTTCAACCGGCTTTACGAACGACTGTATGCAGCCAAACGAGGAAGTAAGTTTTGAATATTTAATATTTTCAGTATTGAATATTTATTAAATATTTATTAGGAGTTATTGATTATGTGACTAAAAATTGGTTGGACCTGTATAAAGAAAAGTTTGTATCCGCCTGGTCCAACAGAAACCTCAATTTTGGTCAACATACAACGAACCGAGTCGAGAGCCACAATTCGCTCTTAAAGAGCTATCTTAGAAATGCTAACAGCTCGCTAGATAGATTTGTTGGGTTTGTTGATGAAATTGTAACAGATCAATATTATCAATTACAGTTTGGGTTTGGAACAAGCCTCATAAGGAAAATGGACAGCCACATAGCTATTGAATTGTTTGATAACCTGCACGGTAAAGTTTCACATAAAGCTCTAAATTTGTTAGAAAACGAGTGGTACAAGTTATCACATATACGGAAACAAAATGCTACGTGTGGTTGCTAACTTTTCAGTAGTTGTGGGTTGCCGTGTGCTTGTCGTCTGGAAAATATCAAAGCTACAGGTAAATTGTTTTGACTTTTCAGTAGTTGTGGGTTGCCGTGTGCTTTTCAAACTGTTCTGACTATTTCGTTTTAATACACGTGGCAGAATCCCGCTAGATGCGTTGGACGTCTTTTGGAGGAAACTTGATTTAAAACTGTCGTTATTCGATGATGAAAATGTTGACGTGGATAAAGTACTTGGTTAAGTGAGAAACAAAATTATGTCACAACCCGATCAGGTCAAAAGAAGTATGCTGTCGAGAATCGCAGGGGTGGTCTTTCCGAGCAAAAGTAACAAGAAAGCGCTTGTGGTACAAGAAGATACTCGCGGTCGTCCAACTTTGAAAAAACAACAACAAAGGAAACAGGATGTCGCGAGAAACAACTCATTCACAGGATTCCAACAAAGCAAATGTGACCCTGCGAGACACAGCTCTTACATTGCGTCACAAGACTCTATACAAGCGAGTTCGGTCATTCAACACCGTCGTTCAACGAAGGGTAAAGGAAAGCAACCACAAGATGATAACGCCCATCTTGGGTTTCCATTGATTATGGGGAAAGCCGCACCAGTTAGTCGTTGGATGTCGATGCCATACACAGGACTCCTAATTGCTCAAAGATTTGGGGTGATTGTTCATCTTTTAAGCATCGCCGGTAATCAAACATTTTTTCCATTGTGGTTTGGTCCTAACGTTCACGCTCAACATCAAATCGTATCGTCAGTTCACGTAAAAAATGCTCATTTCACCCACGTCAAGTTAGACGGAGATTTTCCGATTCCAACGCCGAATGCACTTTGAAATTTGCACCGAAATGATGATACAGCAAAATGGGAAAATATATACAGTGATCGTATTGAACGATTTAAGAAAATAATAGCTACTAATAAATCTAGATTTCCACAATACGTCACGAATCACAGATGATGTTTGTTTAAAATTGTATTTTATTTGATTAATTTTAATTATTTTTGGACTTGTTTTATGGTAATTTTAATTATTTTAAATTAATTTTAACTTAAATATAATTAATTTTAATTAATTATAACTATTTTTAAATAATTATAATTAATTATAATTAATTTATATTAATTAAAACATACTATACGCCACGTATAGGCCAAT
The DNA here is from genome assembly GCA_023525975.1 of Smallanthus sonchifolius. Classification (NCBI taxonomy): domain Eukaryota; kingdom Viridiplantae; phylum Streptophyta; class Magnoliopsida; order Asterales; family Asteraceae; genus Smallanthus; species Smallanthus sonchifolius. The sequence goes on from CM042042.1 coordinate 4,957,435, forward strand.
ACATGGCGTATAGTCTCAAACCTTTGGTATTTTATATGCCACGTATAGGCCAATACTTGACGTATAGCTATTAAATATCTGAAAATGGAGGGATTTTCAAATTTTCAGATATTTTATAGCTATGCGCCACGTATTGGCCTATACGTGGCATATAGCCCTCTAATAAACCCAATCCATCCCATGTATTGGCCTAAACGAACCCAAACTCACACAAACAAACACATACGCGAGCCGGCCAAATTGATTGTTGATTGCGATTGTCATCTCATAAAAACTTCGTAAAGGTACGTATCTCAAAATCCCGATTAATAATATTAGGTTTATATCGATTATTAGCGGGTAAAACTGGGTAGATTAGTGCGATAATGGACTGAAACTTCAGCTCTATATGCCACGTATAGTACCATACGTGGCGTATAGTTCATCTGAGGAAGACGATGAAGCCATACGCCACGTATAGTGTTATACGCTGTGTATGGCTCATGTTCTCGGCAACTTGGCCTTCGTATGGCTTGGTTGGCCTTCGTATGGATTGGGTTGCCCGGTAACATCCCTATGTATGGCTTGGGTTGCCATGGCTTGGTTACCCGTTAACAGCCTATACGCCACGTATAAGGCTATACGTGACGTATAGGTTTTAAAAAATATATATATTATTATTATTTAAGTTAAAAAAATTATTTTTATTATTTAAAATAAAAACAATATATTATTATTATTTATTATTATTTAAGATAAAAAAATATTTTTATTATTTAAAATAAAAACAATGTATTATTATTTAAAATAAAAAAATTATTTATTATTATTTAAAATAAAAAAATAAAAAAAATTTATTATTATCAGATATGGGGGATCATCAGGATGATATTCACATGGAGCAGCTAGACGATCTTGCGCACTACACTTTTCTGGATTTTCCGGCCGATTCAGAGGCGTATGCCCGATGCCAGAAGCTCCGGGAGGTGCGGTTGGGCCCAGGGACGGCGGTTGATTGGGGGCTCCTCGAGTAGGTATAGGAGGCCGAGCGGGCTAGGGCCATCATCGGCCAGGACACGCCATGGTCGAGTCTTTTTGATCTTTCATTCACGGAGACCTACCAAGAGGTGGTCGTCGAGTTTCTTTCGACGTTCATGTACTCAAAGGCTGGGCTGGAGACTCTTCCCGTGGAGGCACCGGCTATGGAGCCGGATCATATTTCTTTTCGTATTTTTGGGACCGTTTACCGTCAGACCCTCCGTTAGTGGGCCGTCACGACGGGCTTGTACCACGAGCCTTAAACGGTCACGCCACTTTCATCGAGGCGGTGACGGAGGTAGACAAGGAGGAACTCCTTGTTTTTTGGGGTTTGATTTCATATAGTCCTTGGTTGAGTACCAAGGGGAGGGTCTCGGGGATTAGAGACCCTTTGTATAGATATCTGCACCGGCTTATTTCGATGTCGATCGTACCGCGTCTGAAAAGCCGTGAGTCGTGCACTGATAGAGAACTCTTCTTTCTCTATTGCCTGCTTACTGGCAGACGGTGCGACCTATCCACGTGCATGGCACTTTATTTTGCATCTGCCTATATACGGCAGAAGCGCGGGCTTTTGTATGACGGTGCTTTCATCACGCAGATCATGCGGTCGGTTACACCATTTGATATGCATGAGCCTGCGATGTTACCGCCCATTCCCCCTGTCCGATTAAACCGTCGCACGGCGAGCAGCATGCGCATCACGCGCCGATTTCGTAGGGGCCGTCCAGGACCAGGTTTGGGTCCCGGTGCCGTTGCCGCAGATACCCGGATAGGGGGACCCGCCTATGACTCATCCGCTACAGGCGATGGAGGACGCGCCGCGCACGTCGAGCCCATACACGACCATCCGTCACAGCATCCCCGACACGTACGTCGGTCTGTTAGGCTGGACAGGGCTACCCAGGCACTACCCAGGCATTGCTTGATGGACCTGTTGTCGACTCACGGCGACAGGTTCGTCAAGTTGATCTCATGGAGGACCTGATGATGTGGGCGGTTGGACAGCTCGTGGATCTGTCACGAGCCGCCGGCATCGAGCCACGCCTGCTATCACCGCCACGTCATTATTCAGACGACCACGATCAGGATGAGGGCAGGGCGGGGCGGGTCAGGATGAGGGCGGAGCCGGTCAGGGTGACGGCGGAGCCGGTTAGGTTTAGTTGTTTTATTTGTATTTAGTTTCTTTCATTGTTAATTATGTAAAATATTTTGATGTATATATTTAATTTTTTGATGTAATGTATGTAATGTTTAGTTTATTTGTTTGGTTGTAATGTTTAATATTTTGTTTGGTTGTAATGTAAAAATATAATAAATGTTTAAAAAAATATAAAATATATAAAATTTATAAATAGATAACAAACTTATATTAACAAAATTATATAAATTAAAATAAAAAGGATAATTAAATAAAAATAAACAAAATATAAATTAAATTAAAAAATAATTAAATAAAAAATACCTCTACGTGGCGTATAGGGCAATACGCCACGTATAGGATTTATAAATTCCCAAATATTTCAACTTTTGAAACAAAAATATAACCCGTGCCTCATACGCTGCGTATTGGTCAATACGTCACGTATTGGCCAGCCGCCAGACAGAGAATTATACGTGACATTCTGTTGTCAGTGACTGAACTCTCTACGCCCTCGTATTACCCTATACGAAGGCGTATAGGGTGACGGCGTGTCCAATTAGTAATATTCCGTGTGTGGTTAGAATCTCCTAAAAAAAAATTCTCGTTTTACGCCAAAAAAAAATCACGTCAATAAGTTTAAAATAAATTCACGAAAAAAACGGTGGGTCTTGATTCAGCCGATGGTGATGTTACATAAGCAAAATGGAAGCCTATTACCAATTTCAAGGAAGTAATGAAGTGTGTAGAGTGACACATAAGCAAAATGGCAAATACTAAAATAATAAATGGTAATTATGAGGTTACGGGATTAAGGTCGGCATCATTCTGAAGCTAAAGCAAATCATGGGTGACATCACCATCGGCTGAATCAAGACCGACTTTGCCACGTTTTTGTGTGAATCGAGTAAAAATAATCATGCTTAAGCGTGATTATAAAAAATAATTACGTTTTTACGTGATTAAATCACGTTTTTACATGATTATTAAAAAAGTCACTTTAGCGTGCACTACTAGAAAACTGGGCCATTGCGGCTGCCTTTTCGGTCGTAAAACGGTCACAAATACCCATTTATGACCGTTTTGCGACGGAAACGCCGTCACATATACCTCCATGTGTAAAGGTCTATTGTGACCAAAATTGCGACCGGTAGGAAAGTTGTGACTGTAGCGATCAGAGTTGTGGTCGCAATTTGTGTGACTGTTTTGCTGACTCTTGTTGCGACTGTTTTGCGACCAATCTTATTTGCAACTGATTTACGACCGGTACTCTTGTGTCTGGATTGCGACCAAAACTAAAAAAATAAATAACACAAAATCCCCTGTTTTTCCAATAATTTCCAGATTTTTAAAAACTAAAATTCACAAATATCAAAATAAACATTCTAATTCTAATTAAAGTTTTAAAATAAACATCAAATTACAACAAATTTTCTAGTAAAAGTTCTAAAATAAATATCAAGTTATAACGAGTTTTCTAGTGAAAATTCCGAAATAAACCTCAAGTTACAACAGACTTTCTAAATAAAATTCCAAAATAAACATCAACTCAACCAACTTTCTAGTTAAAGTCCCAAAAAAAACATCAAGTTATCCAAGCCTAAAAAAGGTTTTGAGATGCTAAGATGTTTTGCGAATAAAGTTTTAGCAATGCTTCAAAGTTAGTCATTCTATTGAGCATAGCCTCCTTTTCTTTCACCAACTCTTCGATTACTCCATTCAACCTTTGTATCTACAAATAATAAACATGTACTTAAATTTACATTTGAATATAAAAAGCTAAAATCTAACTCATTTAGACTTGTTATAACCAAATATGACCCGCTAACACCCGTTAAGCGCCATTATATTCTCAAATTTAACATAAGACAAGCCACTAACTCAAATATAACCCATTAGGACCCGTTCTAACCAAATATGACCCATTGACACCCATTAAAGACATATTACAACCAAATATAACATGCAACAAGCCACTAACTCAAATATGACCCATTAAGACCCGTTCTAACCAAATATGACCACATTGCACCCATTAGGCCATATTGCAACCAAATATAACTTGCTACAAGCCACTAACTCAAATATGACCCATTAAGACGCGTTCTAACCAAATATGACCCATTAGGACCAAATATCACCTATTAACACCTACTAAGTCACATTACAACCAAATACAACACAATACAAGGTACCACTGAGACATGTCTCATTTGTACCCGTCATGAACAACTACAAGCAAATATAAGTCATTACACTCAAATCTGACTCATTCACACCCACTATAACCAAATATGACCCGTTAACACTTGCTAAGCTAAATTACAACCAATTATAACATAATACAAGCCCACTAGGGGCGGACCTATCAACTTTCTCGACGAAGTGGAAAATAAAAATAATTACGTGTTTTTTATAAAATGTTACCCCTGAAAAAAAATACGCTACCCCTGAGATTATTTAATGCTACCCCTAAAAAAATTATACTTTTATTAAAAGCCCGACCGCAAATGGCCGATTAAAACTGCTTTGGGCCTTAGGAGTTGTGAACTTGTGGTGGTTAATAGCCTAATGGACTAATGGAGTAATGGGCCGGCTCATTTGTGGACCGGTCATTTGTTGGTTTGTGGCTTTAAGCCCTTAAGGCCAGCTCAATTGTGTACTCGATAACAACAAGCAGCAGCGCAGAGCGCTGCACCTCTGTGTAAACGACGAGCAGCATCGCAGACCACAAGCATCAAGCAAAACACTGGAAATCTGAAATTTGTGGACAACAAGCAACTCCTAATTCTGGAATCGACGACAACAAACATCAAACAACAAGGAAATCTGTAATCTTCTGACTCCTAATTCTAGATTCTATGGTTTGTTATGAGTTATCTTGTTTTAGGGTTTATGTGCTATGTGCAATTGTTCTTAATTTGTTTGTTTGAGTATCATTGTATGTCTAATTTTTAGAGTTTATGTCTAATTTTTTAATTGTTTCTAATTCTTATTCTAAGGTTTATGTTTAATTTTTCAATTGTTCACTTATAATTTTAGGGTTTATTGCAATTGTTTGGAAGATAAAACCACACACTAAACAAGAACTTATTAGCAATATGTTTAAAAGAAAGGTCCCGAAAAATGATGATAGTGCTCAAACTCCAAGTCAAAAAACTGCTAATAATAATGATATGCAAAGTACGGTAAAAAATTGGAGCATCTAATAGTGAACCCTCTGGAAAAAAAATTCTCTAGATCAAAGTACGGTAAAAAAAATTTCTCTAAGTCAAAGTACGGTAAAAAAAAAATTTGAACGTTACCTCTAAAAGTTTTCTCTAGATCCGCCACTATCTTTTTGTGTTTATATAATTTTTTCAAAGTCAAGAAAAACCTGATCTGATCAGGTGTAGGATTTGCATGTGTTTTAAGCTAATAATTCGAGAATAATATATATCAAATTAATTAATAATAAAAATAATAATAATGAGAGATGAAGATCTGGAATCATGAGTACGTATTTAGAATTTGCCTTTTGAGGCGAACGATGAGAGCAAACATCCGCACACGACAGAGATCTCATGAGCTTTCTTGAACAAACCTGTTCTTTGTTTGGAACATGTTACTTGTCTGCTAAGTCTTCAATTTCTTTATTAAGGTAACTAGATTCTTGTTTACCCGCGCTACGCTGCGGAAGTCTGTTCGTTATCAATTTGGCTCGTTTACATGGATAAAACTTATGTCGAAACGCAAACTCGTTATAGCGTACGATACCAAAAAATAACTCGAAATTGAATACAACTCCGTTTTTAATAAAAGTTATACCTGAATGTTGACAAAAAAAACTAAAGAAAACCGGGTATTTTGTTTTTGGGAAAAGTTAACGAACGAAAGTTATCACACAAAAATGAAATTAATAAAAAAAGTAAACGTGTTAAAAGTGGATATTATATATAATATGATGGGCTAAAACAATTACCCTCGTTACGCGACGGAGGCATGGTCATTATCGGTTCAACTTGTTTGTGGGGCTAAAACATATGTAGACTCGTTATAGGATACGATACCAAAAAAATACTTGAGTCTGAATACAACTCCGTTTTAAATAAATTTTATATCGGAACGCTGACCAAAAAGAAGAATAAAAGAGCCGTGCTTTTCATTAAAAAAGTAATCAAACAAAAGTTATTACTATAAAACGAAGTTAATATAAAACTAAACACTTTAAAAACATATATTATATATAGTTTGAGAGTTAAAAAAATAAATATTAAAACTAATAGCACGGGTCAATCTCTATTGAGATGATACTATTCACCTAGGTTGTTATTTAAATAAAAGTTAATTTACCTTAATTAGTCATTAAAAACTTACATTTTGAAGTAACATCATATTTTATAAATTTAGAGGATAAATGAAACGCGAAGGTTAGAACTTTGAAACTAACATTTTGGAAATATTTTTAAAATGATAAATTTTGTAGAGATGGATGAACATTACGTTCTAAATTAAAAAAAATTAATTTAATTGGAATTTTCCCTTTCATTTCCTTCCTTCCTTCATTAATTTCAACCTGTCTGTTCAAATAGTCGTTAGTCTAAATTCATTTCATTCCTCCGTTTAGGGGAGGAATTTAATAGGGTCAAAGGGACCAGAGCATCCCTATTTTTTTTCTTAAAAGTATTTATTTCGGCTCACTATATTTATTTTATATTACTTATATTGTTTGGGTCCCTCCTAATACAGATTAAAATCCTAAATCTGTTCCACAAATTCACAAAAAAATGGTTTTTTCTCATTTTTTGCTTATAAGTATTGATTTCGGCTCACTAGATTTATTTCATATTATTTATAGTGTTTGGGCCCTTCATAATCCAGACCAAAAGCCCAAATCTGTTCCACAAATACACTAAAAAAATTGTTTTTTATCTATAGTATTTTTAGCCACGTCCCAATTTAAGTGTTCAAGTTCTGCCAATTTATCTGTAGTATTTTATGCCACACTCAAGATTAGTAATCACTCTATAGTAGGCACTCGATTAGCTGGCACATTCTACCAATAAATTTACCCAACCCCTTCGTAACGTAACCCAAACCGTTCAACAAATTGAATATGAGAAGGAACAAAATGAGGTAATGAAGATATGGAAGACCAATATTATGAGTTGGAAGAAGAAGTTGACGAAGAATAGGAACAAGATATACCGTTCCAGGTAAAGGGAAGTACACAAACCGGACGACTCGTAAAGTTTTGGAGGATCATGAGGAAGTTGCCTTAGCCAAGGCTGAGGTTAGGGTCTTCGAAAAACCTATAATCGGAGATCAACAAAAAAAAACTCATCGTTTTGGGGGTGTGTGCTTAACCAATTTAAGAAGAATGTTGGCCGAACCGAATGAACATTCCACCAACTATGTTCAAAATGGGGCGCGATGAATACGAAAATGTCTAATTTCAACAAATTATACATTTAAGCGGTATAATTTACTTTAATATTAATTTATTATTTTATTAGTTTCATTTTAACTTACTAGCTGTTATTTTAAAAAAAAATGTAGAAACATCGATAGGCTAGTGGAATCAATGATGATGATATAATTAAGAAAGCGCTGAAGGAGTATAAAAAAACAATACGAGTAGAGCGGTTTGTCCCATATAAACGCACGGGAGATTGTAAAATATCATGACAAATGGGAAATCGTTCCAGTTATAAGTGCGGAGTTTGAATCTCAATCCCAAAGAGAACAAAAACATCGGAGTCAGACAATTACACTAGTTCAAATGACGGTTTAACTAGCAACGTCCTCGACCCGACCAAACGATGACACAACACCGACACATCTGACACGTAAAGGAAAGAAAGTGGTCGAATCGTCAAGCAAGATTAAGGAAAGTTTGGTTGAAGCTCTATACGACCATAGGACGATGAAAGAGAAAGAAAGAGATCGATGAAAAAAAAAACAATTTCGAAAGAAAATGGATGAAACAAAAGTTGCCATGATGAAAGAACAACGAGAAGATATCCGACAAGAACAATATGACTGGGACATATTAAGACGTTTCTCGAACCTACAACGTAAACGTGACATAGCTGCAATATACGAATGGCCTTACTATTTTTAAATTTTAGTTCTTTTTAATTTTACTATTCTTTTTAGTTAATTTTATTTTATTTAAAATCTTTATGTTTTATTTTTAAATTAATTTCAGTTTTATTTTTAGTTTATTTTATTTATGTTTTTTTAAGGGGAATTCTAACAACACACGGAATATTGCTAATTGGGCACGCCGCCACCCTATACGCCCTCGTATAGGGCAATACGAGGGCGTATAGGGTTCAGTTACTGACAACAGAATGCCACGTGTCATTCTCTGTCTGGCGGCTGGTCCAATACGTGCCGTATTTACCTATATGAAGCGTATGAGGCACGTGTTATTTTTTTGCTTCAAAAATTGAAAGATTTGGGAATTTATGAATCTTATACGTGGCGTATTGCCCTATACGCCACGTATAGGTACTTTTTATTTAATTATTTTTTTAATTTAATTTATATTTTGTTTATTTTTATTTAATTATCTTTTTTATTTTAATTTATATAATTTTGTTAATATAAGTTTGTTATCTATTTATAAATTTTATATTTTTTTAAACATTTATTATATTTTTACATTACAACCAAACAAAATATTAAACATTACAACCAATCAAAATATTAAACATTACAACCAAACAAATAAACTAAACATTACATACATTACATCAAAAAATTAAATATATACATCAAAATGTTTTACATACATAACAACGAAAGAAACTAAATACAAATCTTTCCCCATAATCAATGGAAATCCAAGATGGGCGTTATCATCTTGTGGTTGCTTTCCTTTACCCTTCGTTGAACGACGGTGTTGAATGACCGAACTCGCTTGTATAGAGTCTTGTGACGCAATGTACGAGCTGTGTCTCGGAGGGTCACATTTGCTTTGTTGGGATCCTGTGAATGAGCTGTTTCTCACGACATCCTGTTTCCTTTGTTGTTGCTTTTTCAAAGTTGGACGACCGCGAGTATCTTCTTGTACCACAGGCGCTTTCTTCTTACTTTTGCTCGGAAAGACCACCCCTGCGATTCTCGACAGCATACTTCTTTTGACCTAATCGGGTTGTGACATAATTTTGTTTCTCACTTGACCAAGTACTTTATCCACGTCTACATTTTCATCATCGACAAACGACGGTTTTAAATCAATTCCTCCAAGAGACGTCCAACGCATCTAGCGGGATTCTGCCACTTGTATTAAAACGAAATAGTCAGAACAATTTGAAAATAAAAAAAACAAGATAAATTGTTGGGTATAGAAATGAGACCGATGTTGTCAATAGAAACTACAGTATAGAAACTACATAGTTTCGATGCCTGTTTTTCAGGCCTCTTTGGCGGTGGCTTGGAAAACAAGGCACATGAGGCCTCCTAAATAAATAGTCAAAACAGTTTACCTGTAGCTTGGATATTTGCCAGACAACAAGCACATGGCAACCCACAACTACTGAAAAGTTGGCAACCACACGTTGCATTTTGTTTCCGTATATGTGATAACTTGTACCACTCGTTTTCTAACAAATTTAGAGCTTTATGTGAAACTTTACCGTGCAGGTTATCAAACAATTCAATAGCTATGTGGCTGTCCATTTTCCTTATGAGGCTTGTTCCAAACCCAAACTGTAATTGATAATATTGATCTGTTACAATTTCATCAACAAACCCAACAAATCTATCTAGCGAGCTGTTAGCATTTCTAAGATAGCTCTTTAAGAGCGAATGCTGGCTCTCGACTCGGTTCGTTGTATGTTGACCAAAATTGAGGTTTCTGTTGGACCAGGCGGATACAAACTTTTCTTTATACGGGTCCAACCAATTTTTAGTCACATAATCAATAACTCCGGGAAAAATATTAAATATTGAATAAATATTTAAATATTTAATAAATATTCAATACTGAAAATATTAAATATTCAAAACTTACTTCCTCGTTTGGCTGTATACAGTCGTTCGTAAATCCGGTTGAAGTTGTACTGGTATATATCTGGCGTGGGAGACTCACACAATACCGACAATGAATACTTGAAATTTGCCCAGTCTTCTTCTGTAAATGATGCCCTGCAATGTTTTGTGATATTCTCGTGTATGTGCCACCGACATAGGTTCTTGGAACAATCCGGAAATATTTTATCACACGCGTTCATAAGAGCTTTGTCCCTGTCTGTTATTATCACACGCGGCTCCATACACTTTTGCAGCATTGCTTTTATTTGCAGTAGCACCCGGACGAAGTTTTCCTCCCGTTCTTTTGATATAAATGCATGAGCGACGCAAAACGACTTGTGTGTGGAGGTTACACCGACCACTTGGACAAATAGAAGTCTATACATGTTTGTTTTGTACATCGCGTCGATCATCAACACGTGCGGGAACGCACGCCACATCTCGTACGATTTCGGATGAACAAAGAATATCTCCTCCACAATATTTGTGGCAGGATATTCCCGAGTATAGTAGATGTATTTTTTAGAAGAAAGCAGGTTTTCCAGAATCTGCATTGGAGTTTCACCGACTCTCGTTTCGTTTTTTATCTTTTGTATCGCATTATAAATGTCATTTTTAATGCAACTAATCTCTGAGTTTTGTTCCCTTATAGTTGGCAGAATGTTTCGTGACAACATGTTTTGCTAATACAACTTCGCCACCAAAAGTTGTTCCAACTGAGACATTTAATGCAACTAGATTTTCTATTTATCTCTCCTATTAAATAATAATCTTTATATTAAAAAATCTAATTATGAATACTTATTATTTAATTATAAATATTTATTATATCATCAATCAAATGAACTTAATATGAATTAACATTTATCAATCAAATTAAAAAAATTAATACTCAGTTGAAAAAAAATATTTTAAAAACTAACTTAACAGACCTTGTAACTGTCATAGCAAATTACATTTTTTAAAAACATATTTTGACAAATGTGTTTGTTAACAAATTACATTATATTTTATATAACCGATGTAATATACTGGTTTATTCAACCCGTGTAGTACATGGGTTTTTTAAAATATAAATTTTTTATTACTAAATATATAACATTTTATTTATTTAACCCGTGTAATACACGGGACTATATAATAAATAAATGTTTTTCAATGCCACGTGTCGGCTCCATATTAATTCTCATCATTTTAATAATAATATATTTAAAAAAATACTAATCTTTATAATAAATCTCCTCACATATTTTGACGACTGTATGTGTTAACAGATTATATTGTATTTCACGGGTTTATTCAAACCGAGTAAAACACGAGTTTTTAAAAAATAATTTTTTATTACTTAATATATAATATTTTATTTATTCAACCAATGTTATACATCAGATTTTAACCTAATTACTAATAAAACAATTACAAACATCGGTCTGTACTATTCATATCCAACGGTTTGATAATTACAAACATCGGTCTGTACTATTCATATCCAACGGTTTGATTGGTCACAATTAAGCATCTGGTTGGATCATTGTAAAATCAATTAAATTTTGACTTTTAAGTTTAATGTATTATTTTATTTTAGAATTAATTTTTGATGGTTTTTTTTCTCTTGTAATTTTCAAAATATGATGTTTTTAAAAGATTCTAATATACCGTTGTGACGTGTTTATTTTTAACTACATTCCGGTGTAAGTTTCGTTCTAAACTGACCCGGATCAAATATAACTTATTTTTAAATTATTTTCACCATAAGTTAATGTTTTTCTAAATTCCGAACCACTGCAACGCAATCATTTCTACGTGTGTCGATATTATTTTTCCTTATTTGCATAGGCTTTTTTGTTTTTATATAAAGATCATTTGGAAGAAATTAACAAACGTAGGTCCGATGCAAATGGTTATGGTGTTGACCACTTAAATGAACTTCTAACTCTACCACCGAAATAGACCTTCTAACTCAACCACCGAAATAGACTTTTACTCCGTCAATACGTGACCTCTTTTTAGCACAGCCTCCTTGTTAAACAATTATAGGCAACTCATAAAAACATTAGCATGCATGCACCCCTCAAAACATTTAATTCATTAGAATTTTTAACTCGTACGCATTCACATTTTTAAACCACAACTTTGCATTTATCAAGCCTAAAAAGTTCAATAAAAACATGATACTTACATTTCACGAGAAACTCACTTTAAAATTTTACGCGGAAACAATTTACTTATTTCCAAAGCTACTCAATGAACCGTGGCTAAGCCGCCGTTGTTCCGTCACTGACTGCCACCGGCTATTGGTCAGTTGTTTTGCCGGTATCCGATCTCTCTCCCTCTCCTCTCTTTCTTGCACTACAACAATATCACCCTATACCGACGACTTTTTTTGACCCTATAATGACGACTTGTCGTCGGCATAAGCTATCCCGACGACTTGTCGTCGGGATAGGTGTCGTCGGGATTGCTTCGTCCCAATAGCCCAAGATTGTCGTCGGTATAGCTGTCGTCGGTATAGGTCAGCCTATACCGAAGACATGTCGTCGGTATAGGGTCTAATTAAATAATTCAAAAAGAAATTCTATACCGACGACATGTCGTCGGTATAGGTTCTAATTAAATAATTCAAAAAGAAATTCTATACCGACGACATGTCGTCGGTATAGGGTTTTTTCATTTTTTTTAATAATTTTTAAAAAGACCTATCCCGACGACATGTCGTCGGTATAGGTTTTTTTTCATTTTTTTAATAATTTTTAAAAAAGACCTATCCCGACGACATGTCGTCGGTATAGGTCTTTCTGTTTTTTTTTTATTTTTTAATTTTTAATATTTTTCCAGAAATATTAAATTTTTAAAAACAAAAACCTGCAAATAATTATATATAAACCATTCAAACATTCAAATCCAATAAAAACTAATATCCGAAACGTAAAACAAGCATACAAATTGTTCGACCCACAAACTTGTCCGACAAATCAAACTTCAAAACACAAAAATATGCAAATTGTTCAAGACAACACCACACCAACTACAAAGGCTCAACAACTCCAAGCTAGTTATCATCGCTACTAGTTCGGCGCTCCCACATTTGACGCATTTGATCCATTTGTCGTTGCATTTCAAGCATTTGTTGATTATGCACACGACGTTCTTCCTCTAGTTGTTGATTTTGCAATCGTTGTTCTTCCTCTCGTTGGGCTTCGCGTTGTTGTTGTTCTTGGAATTGTTGTTGAAGACTAGCCACACGTTGATCAACGTCTTGCCAATGTGGTTGTGGAGGGGGAGTACCGAACACATCCGGTGTGGGATTACTCACCACACGACCAACACCCCGGATATGGCCACGCCGATGACCTAAGGCACGCTCCATCCATGCAAACTCATCAATAGTGGATGTGTCACCACCAGACTCAGCAGATGATATTGTATACTCCTCTTGTATTCGGTCCTGCATTAAACTATATAATAAACAATCAGTTGACTATTTTACTAAAATTCGACAGCATAACTGCTGTAAAATGGATAACTAACCTTTTAAACTATAAGTAATAGACGACCCAAATTCATAAATTCCAATCAACCGACACTAATAACAACAAATACTAATAATACTAGCAAACATATTCAACAATTGGCCTCGAGTTGGATGTACTAAGTCTATTAAAGTGTGTTTGGGTGATTTTGACCCGTTTAAAGTTACAGTTGGATGTTCCAAGTATATTAAAGTGTGTTTGGGTCATTTTGACCCGTTTAAGTTAAAGTATTTTGTTTTAAGTCTATTAAATTGTGTTTGGGTCATTTTGACCCGTTAAAGTCAAACTTGGATGTTTTAACAAAAAAATAATTTCACTTACATAATCTGTTGATGCAAAATCATTGGCCCAGCCCGTCCCTTCTTTATAATGGGTCGATCTGAACGCGTCAATAGGGCCGGTCCCCTGTGAAAAACAAAAATAATATCACTAAGAATTAATAAGCATGTTTGTATAATAATAACAACTGTATTTCATACCTCCATGTGTCGGCGTTTGGCGTATGATTTGCTGCCATGGAAACTTGGGTAGCGTTGTTTTGCTCGGTTTTGTTTGTTCTTCTCCGAGCGGTTTTTATAGCCCGCACTTAAAAACAGCTGATTAATCAAAATATCCCAAGTTTCTTGATCAACATCTTGTGGTGGATTACTCCTCGCCGCCTCCACATCATCGTATCCCCCATTCTCGTCGAAATGAACTTTCATCTCTCCCTTGCGGTCTTTATAAGCCCTTTGACACTCGACGGTGATTCCGAGTTGAACGCCTTGCCACTTTTCAGTGTTTCTCCAGGCGTCCAGATTAAAATATTCCTACAAGTGGAAAGTAATTAGAAAAAATCTAATAGTTATGAAATTGTAAGTAATTATAAAACATCTATACTTACTAATAGAGTGGGATATAGTGCCTGTTTCTTCTCATTTGGAACCTTGGCCCAGTTAGGATAATATGGCGGGACAACCTTCTCAACCTCCAAAGAGATAGCACGTATAAAATCAGTTGCATTAGGACCCACGAACTTGTAGCCACCGCCATGAAGTTCAACATCAATGTCAAGAGGCTTCCTCCCATTTTCCTCAAATTTCTTATATAATTTGAGGTTTTTTCCTTTAGAACGCCTCTTTTGTGAGGCACTACCTATATTGACACATGAAAGTTAGGCAATTATAAAGACATCTATTAAACACTAACAAGTAACTTACCACTCGCACAACCCGATTCTAAGTTGTACGGACCCCCATATCCATCGTCTCCACCATCACCACCGTGTTATTGCGCCATCGTTGCCATAATTTCTACACAAAAAATAATTAGTGAGCATAAATATTTAATAATTAACATAGACAAATATAAAGACATCTATTAAACACTAATACTACATTTTTAACATAAACAAATATAAAGACATCTATTAACATACATTCAATCAGAATCATCACTACAATAACGTGTGTCAACATCATCATCTTCTTCTTCTTCTTCATCATTTATTTCATCTTCCTCATCTGAATTGTATGCATCTTCTTCATCTTCTACATCATCGTTAATAAAACTTTCATCAAGATCAATCGGGGCAACATGACTTGATTCACCACCCTCATTTAAAGTTGTACGCATTGGCAAGTAGCCTAAGTCGACAACCAAGTTACCAAAAAATGATTGAGTTTCCCGTGTAATAGATTGACTATCTGCATGGGGAATCAGGGCAACAGGACTTGATTCACCACCTTCGCATCCGGTGTCGACAACCAAAGTATAATCATTTGATTGAGTGTTATGCAATATATCTATATCATTAACAACACTAGGATAATCCCAAAGCTTCCGATGGTGAACGTCCTCAACAACCCTCCATTGACCGGTGGTTCGAGAAGGGTCTCGAAGATAGAACACTTGTTTAGCCTGTGTGGCTAATATATATTGGACATCATCATACCATTCTTTGCCAACATACCATTCACGGCCGATGTCAATTATGATAGTATTGTTTTGCTTAATTAATCTTTTACCTCTCGTGTCGAACCATTTACAACGGAATAGTACAACCGAGTAATCATCAATGTAGTTCAACTCTATGATCTCCTCTAGTTGACCATAAAATGGAGTATCGTCTTCTCCTATTGTAACCACACCACTGTTCTGAGTAGTGCGTCTGGAATCACGATTTTGTACCACAAATCTAACACCATTTACTATGCAAGCAGTGTAAGAATATGCGTACAAGGGACCATGTGCCAATGCCCTTAATTCTTTATTATCGGGTGTAGAAGATGAAGATGAAAATACATTTGCTTCATATTTTAACCATGAAGAAAAATCGTTTGCATATTGCGTTCAGGAAATTTAGATACAAATTCACTGGTAGATGGACAAAATAAAAATCAAATTAGTGGAATTAAATTAAAATATAATAATAGTTTATCACTTGTAGATGGACAAAAAAACTTACGATTTGTAGTCTTTGATTTCATCGCAGTTGTTCAACACAAACCATTGTAATGATTTGTTGGCATGTTCAGAGAGCGTCTTGATTTTCTTTTTCGATATTGGTCGACACTGTGAAGAAAACACTTGAAACTGCCTTTTAGGGATGCCAGCATCTGCATTTCTATCTGGTCGGTTAAATTTGGTTTGCATACCGTCCAGATACATAGAGCAGAATGTTAAGGCTTCATCTGTAACATAACCCTCTGCAATTGAGCCTTCAGATTTGGCTTTGTTTCTAACATATGCTTTAAGCCTTTTTCATGTATCTTTCAAAAGGATACATCCATCTCATATACACAGGGCCACCAAGAATAGCTTCTTCAGGTAAATGAAGAATGAGATGAACCATTATGTCAAAAAATGCTGGAGGATATATCATTTCCAAATTGCATAATATCTTAACCACTTCCTCATTTGCTTCATACATGTCTTTCACATCTACTGATCGTGCACAAATTTTTTGAAAGAATGTGCATACGTCATTGATTGTTGATGACACATTTTTGTTCAGACCCGATCGTACCCCTATTGGCAGCAATCTTTGCATGAGGATGTGATAATCATGGGACTTTAACCCAATTATATTTAAATCATTGTGAAGTACCTTATTTTTGAAATTTGATCCAAATCCATCAGGCAGTCTCACTCCTCGAATAAACTGACAAAAGCGTTCTCGATCACTAGGTGTGAAAGAGTAAGGAGCTTGTGGTTGGTACAACTTGTTGTTTTTTTGTGTTAGCCATAGGTTATGTCGAATACCCATATTTTCCAAGTCTTTGCGGGCTTTGTGTGTGTCTTTTGATTTATCGTTCATCAACAAAGTACCCAATAAACTCTCACACACATTTTTCTCCACGTGCATAACATCAAGATTGTGTTTTAAAAGCAGAGAAGACCAATAATCCAGCTCAAAGAAGATACTTCGTTTAGTCCAATTCAACTCTGATGTAAGACGCTTTCTTTTAATCCCTCCATGCATTGGATGTTTCCCCGGGACACGATCTGGGAGATTTTTTAGTTGTTCTAATATTTGAGCATTAGTCAATCGTCGGGGAGGATGTTTTGTCTCTTTCTTGCCATCAAACGACAGATCGTTCCTCCATTTATGCTTTCTAGGCAAGAATCTTCTGTGTCCAACAAAAGCTATCTTATTCGTTATAGCGCACGAAGGTGTGTCAATGTTACACGTAGGGCATGCTTTATAACCTTGACCACTCCATCCAGATAAGCTACTATGAGCAGGATAATCGTTGATAGTCCATAACAGTGCCGCATGCATCCTAAATACAGTTTTGGTTGATGCATCTCTCACCTGTACTCCTTCAGCCCACAACATTTTCAACTCATCAACCAAAGGCCTTAAAAATATATCAATGTCCTTACTAGGTGATTTAGGCACGGGAATTAGCAAGGTTAACATGAAAGAAGACTCTTTCATACATAACCATGGTGGTGTATTATATGTTGTTAACACTACCGGCCACATACTGTAAGTCTGACTCATGTTACCGAACGGATTAAAACCATCAGCAGCCAAACCTATGCGGACATTCCTTGGTTCTTTAGCAAAATCCGGATATCTTTCATCAAATTCTTGCCATTCCTTCCCATCAACCGGATGTCGCATCATACCATCCGTTGAGCGTCCAGTATTATGCCATATCATATCTTTTGCCGTTAATCTTGAACTATACCTTCGTCGAAGCCGTGAAGTTAAAGGAAAGTAGCGCAACACTTTCTGTGGTACTTTCTTCCCCTTTATGTTTTTGTCAACCCATATGCTCTCATTACAAACCGGACAGTTTTGCATTGATTCATTCTCCTTCCAAAACAGTGCACAATCATTAATGCAAGCATGGATAGACTGATATCCTAACACAATCTTACTCAGTTTCTTCTTAGCTTCATAGTGTGATGCTGGAACGTGATTTTCCTTTGGCAATGCAGTTTGTAGAAGCTCTAACAGTTGGTCAAACGAACAATTCGTCCATTTGTTGATAACTTTGATATGCATCAATTTGGCTATGAAGTTTAGGGAAGACATTTGACTACAACCTGGGTATAACTCCTTATTTAGCTCCTCAAACAACGCATCAAACTCTGGGTCTAAACCAGTTCCATCTTCATCTATATTATCCTCGTTTGTATTTTGCTCTGCCATCACATCATCTATGGCATCAAATATCTCATTATTTGTTGTTATAGTTATTGGAGGAGTTGGTGTTGTTCTTGGGGCAAAAAATGATGCTATCTCCGCCATACGAGGATGTTGTTCACCATGATAAATCTAATTCTGATATGATTGTAGAAACCCACGGTCATGTATGTGGCCATATATCGTCTTCAAATCCTGTCGACACGCATTACAACAACGTCTACACGGGCAAAACGCTCTACCTCGACATGGTTCTTGGCCGTCTCTATAAAGTTGCGAAGACCGCTTAAGAAAGCCGGAGAATTCCGATTTCCCAGTGTAACCCAACTTTTATCAATTGCCATATCTAGTGTCATATCTATTGTGTTATAAGCATACACATATACATGCATGTAATAAATTATATAATTTAATGTATGTGATTTGATCGGTACTCTAAGGCGGTGGATCCTAACCCACTTTTTGAATATTCTATCTTATATGTATACATTTTAACGAGTTGACTATTTAAGAACAAATCAGCAGCATTTCCCCTTAACTCCCCAAGTATGCAGATAAACCGCAACCTCGAAGGAGTAAAGAAAAATAGCTACCAATTTTTTTCTTAAATGTCAACCCGTTAAAATGTATACATATCCTAAATAAGATAGAATATTCAAAAAGCAGTCCCAAAGGGGACAATCCAAAATTTATCTCTATCAGATAAATTTCGGACGGGTATATTCTAAATAGTTATCCTAAATAAACATACTAGTGTACACAACATGATACGTACATAAAGGTAAAAAAGTCGGGATGCGTACCTTAAAAAAATTCAATGAAACACAAATAAGATATTATTCACACCTCTCCAACCGCAATGAGTTCCGAACTTGCAACAAAATTAAATAAAGTTACATATACATACAAAGATATATACATACATTCATAATTACATAATGCCTAAATTTCGGACGGGTATATTCTAAATAGTTATCCTAAATAATGCCCAAATTCTAAAATTATATACACAAACACAATTACAAACATAACCTTTACAACATACATAAAAAATGGCCAAATAAATATTTATAAACATAATATACATACTTATCCTTTACAAACATACATAAACAATTGTCAAATTCCCAAATTACATATATAAACACAATTCCATACATAAATGCCCAAATTTTCCAAATTTCCCAAATTACATATATAAACACAATTCCATACAAATTTCCTAAATTTTCATCTAAACCTAATTTAATCATAAAATTTCATAAATATTTATAAAATCATACATCTAAATCATATATACATACATACAAATAAACACAACAATATACATACAAACATACATCCAAATTCCCAAATTTCATCTAAACCTAATTTCATAATAAAATTTCATAAATATTTATAAAATCATGCATCTAAATCATATATACATACATACAAAATAAACATAACAATATACATACAAACATAATCTAAACATAATTTATAAAAAAATTACTAACCAAGTTTGCAAATATCTTCAAATAGCTTGAAATCCTCAAACACTTGTCAAATCTTCAAACACCTAACCAAAAACAAAGAAATTAACCAAAATACCCAAAAATTTTGATTTTATTATCAAAATTGAAACATATATGTTAACTAACCTTAAAAACCGAGAGATTAGTGAAAATTGCACCACAAAACACTTCAAAAACGCGAAATCGCCAAAGAGAGAGATGAGAGAGTTTTGTTTTGTTTTTGGGTGAAAATGGGAAGCAGAAACCTGTCTGCTGGGTTAGGGGACGCTGAGACCTATACCGACGACATGTCGTCGGTATAACCTAGATAATCGGCGCCATAGGATCCTGTGCCGACGACATGTCGTCGGTATAGGTCTTCTTAGAGTTTTGACCGGTCAATAAAGTAAATGCCCTATACCGACGACATGTCGTCGGTATAGGGTTTTCCCAAAATTGTTTTTAATTAAAAAAAAAAAACCCACCGACGAAAACGTTTTAATAAAATAAAAAACAAAAAAAAAATAGAATTTAACCTATACCGACGACATGTCGTCGGTATAGGGTTTTCCCCAATTTTTCACCGGGCGCCAATTTTCCCTCCATACGGCTCAACCCTGTGCCGACGACATGTCGTCGGTATAGGGTCTCACTTCTCAAAATTTGTGATTAACCTATCCCGACGACATGTCGTCGGCACAGGGTGACCTATGCCGACGACAAATGTCGTCGGGATAGGTTCCGTCGGCATAGGGTATTTTTCTTGTAGTGTTGGCAGATCTGATACAGGAGCATTGAGATTTCTAAGGGATTTGAATTTCAAGTTTATTTTGTTTTGTTTTGGTATTTATCTTTTATTATTAGTTAATTTAGTTTTATCTTTTTAAATTTTGAAACAATTATAAGTTGAGGAGATGTGAGTTTGAGGGGAAGTTTTTTTGATTATTGAATTATGATTCTCTCAAACATTTAAGTTTGAAGCTTATTTGGATTAACAAGAGTTTGAGCCATTTGATTGCTTCTGTGTCCGCATCAAGATCTCTCTCCTTAGCCTCTCGAAAATAATGAGGAAAGGGGAGATGGTTTTGGCCGATTTATATAGGGTGAAATCTCTAGCTCCTAAGCATCCTAATCCTATAAAAATACCAATCCTTAACGAACACTTATACCCTAACTTCTCTAGGACAGATTTGATTATACTAATTAAACATTTATGTAACATCCCATTTTGAGTATAAATTATAAAAATTCAAATATATGGTGAAAGGTTATATTTAAATTGATTGAATTATTTAAATGTGATTATTTAAGTAAGTTATTGAAGAGGGTGTTAAGTGTTAACATAAACACATTTGTTAGTTTATTGTTAGGCATTGAGTTTGGGTAACCAATTAACACCCTTATAAACTTAGAGGACCATTTCTGTTATATGACATAACTTAATTAAGTGATGGTCAACACAATGAGGAGTCTCAAAGTTTAGTCAAAATTGAGAGTTTAGTGTGTTTAGAGAGGAGAACGACAGGGATAGAAGGATAAACAAGAACAATATTTCAATACAACGGTTAGGGGTTGGGGAATCTAGAAATTAAGTTGTGTTCAACATCCACATATGAAAAGAAAGATTTGGTAAGTGAAACTTTAACCTAAATCCTAAATATTAATGTGTTTTTGGGTTAGATACGAGATTTTGAGTATAAAAGATTTTTTTTTTCCAAACCCAAGATAGTAAAAACGTTCTTTTTTTTATTTTTTTAATTGATTTCTGGGTATCACAGTCCAAAGACAATTAAAAATAATAATAAATGTCTCCAACACACTTATGTGATTTTTATTTTTCTTTTCAAAATAAATAAACTTTTGAAAAAAGAAATCCACTATAAAAGTCACTTCAGTACTCTATACTCCTCTCGTCTTATTTTGCCTCAACACCTCTCGCTTTAGCCTAGACAAGGACGATTATGGCTTCTGCCACCATTGATAATCCGGTTGATGGGGAAGCTATCGTCCCCCGTCAGGTGGAAACCAACCATAACATATTCCTCACGGCTGCCTTTTCCTTCCAACGTCTAGGTCGATGGATTAATAATTACCGGCAAGGGGCATTTAACGAAGACACGCCCCCGTCTTCATTTACATTTGTTATCACTTCGTTACTGACACTTGTAGAAATCAAATCTCAGGGTGATCCTGAGTTTCCTTTCCAAACTCACACTCAGGCAGTGATGCTCGCAGTTACCTGTGTCATCGTGTATGGCTTCTCTTCAGCAGCCCAACATTTCATTTCCGCTACACATCTTGGTCCAGATTCCGTTTCTGCCATCATTGCATGTTTGGGGAGGATGGCATCTTTGTGCATTTTGGTGGGATCATTGGCATCTTTGTTCTATATTTGATAATAATACTTAATATATAAGTGCCATCATAAGTTGTACTTGTAGTAACTAATATGACTGGTGGTGTCTAATATAAGAAGCTATATATAGTGATCGACGGTGATCAGATTATGTTTGTGTTTACATGAAATATATATATATATATATATATATATATATATATATATATATATATATATATATATATATATATATAAATTTGTATTTATCTGTACAACATCATGCATATTTTACATATTTAATCAAAACGCTTTTGTTTAAACTTATACGTATAGTATATAAAGTGTTATTCGTTTTGTTGTCTATGTTTTCGCAATATTTAGTGTTATGAATTGAAGCATCGATGGATGTTCATTTCAGAACAAGAAAACTTTGCGAGAACAAAGAGAACAAACCTAAATCGTTTAATTTTTTATCCATTGTAAAAAAAATTAAAATTCTATACTTATTACATACAAATATGTACACTATTTACATAAAAAACCATTAACCTAGTTTTTTCATATGTTTTTTATATTTTTAAAAGTTTCCTACAATATATAAACGAAATTTGTTTATATTTTTTTGTTTGAATTTCATGAAAATTACATTTATATCATTTTTTTTATATTTTAAAACACTACTAAAAAAATAAAAAAATTTGAGACAACAGTTTCGTGGGAAATTTGTTGGAATTGACCGTTAGAGATAAGTTTCCGATAAAAAAGTGTTTGTTGGAAAAAACTCGTAGGAAGTGTATTTTCTGACAAAGTGCCGACTAATTCTCCGACGAATTAGTGACAAAAGTCTTTCGTCGGTAATTTTCGACAATATTCCGACAATTATATTAAATAAATAAGTTAATTTTCTTAATAAATTTGTTGGAAACCTTGTGCTTTGTTTTTTGTTTTTGTTTTGTGGAAAATTTGTCACAAACTTGTGTGAAATTTCTTTTGTCGAAAACTTTTGTATAAAGTATACATGTTTTCTAGTAGTGAAACTTTTTAAGATTGAATAACAACAACATTAACAACTACATATAACATTTCAACAACTCTAACAATAATAACACCAACAATATATATAAAATCTGTAACAACAATAATAACAAAAACAAGAACACCATATGATAAAATACTTTAACATACCTTTTAATAGATCGTGGATGTACATCAAATTATGCACATTTTATATATTATTCTACTTGTAAATTCAGTGTTTTTACATCAAAAGTTTTAGTTTCTAAGTGTGCCTTCTGATTATGTTTATAAACGTGAAGGCTTGCCAGTTAACTATTTTTTGTATCATGATAAAGTTGAAGAGTGGTTCATAATCACATTGTATGTGATTGATTGTGTAGAGTAGGTTACCATGTCGTCATGTTTTGGATTATTAGAATAGTTAATTTAATATGTATGAGTAATTACCATATAATTAAAGAATATTTGATATTAACTATTATGATAATTGAAACTTTGATTATTGTGTTTTTATGGGGATTAGTATAGGTGACTATTTGTGCGAGTGTTTCTAACCATTTGGTAATTGAAACTAGTATTTATATTAACCAAGGAAGTTTATTTATATATTTTTTTAAACGGTGAATTTCTTTACTCATGCTGGACTTAAACACAAGACCTTCAAACGTAGATACAAGAGTGTTCACATGTTTTTAGTGGGCTAAAATGTAGTCATTAACTCAACCGACGGCTTCACCATAGCCGGCCAAATCAATGACGAATGAAATGATGCCACGTGTAAAAAAAAACCGGCAGCTACAACGTAGACGGGAGGCTAACATATAGCCGTCAATTAAAGGCTATTCAATTACACGTGGCATCATTTCATTGGTTTTAATTTAGCCGGCTATGGTGAAGTCGTTACCAGATATACGGGCTACAATTTAGCTGGCAAAATATACGTGGACATGCTCTATTAGAGCCTTCAAATAAGTTTTTACTTGCGTGTCATTTTTTCATTGATTGGTTATGGATATAACTATAATGATAATTTGAAAAAGTCAATGTATATTTTCTGAACTCTTATGACAAAATATTCATTTTGACAAAATATTTATTTTGACAATTTTCTCAAATACAAAAGTATTTTATCACTACAAATAAGAGGACTTTTACAAAATATCTTGTTGAGTGTGAATACGAAATTGTCAATCCAAACACCAAAAGAAATCAAATCAAGAACGGAACAAGAAAAAAATTCAGGCCTCAAACAATTATAATAAATAAACTAAATTTAAAATATAACTTTAGGGAACAGTAATTTTAATAGTTTTTATTTTTATTTTATTTTCAACCCTCATACTATATATAATATACACTTTTAACATGTCTATTTTTCTAATAACTTCATTTTTTTGTTATAACTTTCGTTATTTACCTTTTCATTAAAAACAGAAAACGCGGTTTTGTTTAGTTTTTTTTATCAGCGTTCCAATATAAATTTTGTTAAAAACGGAGTTGTATTCAAAAGCGAGTATTTTTTTTCTACGCTAGAGCGACTGTACGTATTTTTTAGCCCCACAAACGAGCCGAACCAAAATCGACAATGTCCCCGCCGTGTTGCGAGTGGAATCGTTTATGCCACTCATAGTATATATAATATACGCTTTTTAACCCGTTTAGTTTTCTATTAATTTCGTTTTCCTGTGCTAACTTCGTTCGCTTAATTTTTTTTAAACAGAATGTGCGGTTTTCTTTGTTTTTTTTTCAACGTTCATGTATACCTTTTATTAAAAATGGAGTTATGTTAAAATTCGAGGTTTTTTAATCATGCGCTATAGCGAGTATATGTTTCGACATAAGTTTTATCCACCAAAATAAGCTGACCCCGATAATGACCAGACTTCCGCAGTGAAACGTGGGCTAAAAAATCTAGTTATCGCTTTTTGCTTATCAAACAATTATCACTTTATTGCCTGACTAGGTAACGCATTGGGTGAGAGTGTGAGTCTAGACCATGTCATGTCACATGAGGTGTTTCTTCTTAGTTGTAAATGTACCCCCATCGTCATCATGCATGCTACAATTTAGTAATGAAACAACGTATTTTGATCCCATAAACAAACTTTTCATTGCAAAACCAAAGAATTGGAAGTCAACAAGAAAAACACACTAAAATAGTTCATAATGTAAGCTTCAAAACAATCACACGAACACCCATCAGAATATATCTTTGTTGCTCTAGAACTTTGATTGGAGCATATCCACCACACTTTTATCCACCTGGAATGCCTTGGCTAAAATATCCCCTGGAATTGGAGGATTTGCTCCAAAAACAGCATTTGCAATTGTTATGGCGCCAGGGTTTTGACTTCTCAATGCAGCAATAGCCAATGCATACCCATTCCCAATGTTACGTTGGAAATGCACAAGTCCTATCGGGAACACGAAAACATCACCCTTTTGCAACACCTTGGTGATAAAACGGTTATCAGGGTTAGAAGTGACAAACCCAACTTGTAGTGTTCCTTCAATAACAATAAGGATCTCGGTGGCTCTTGGGTGAATGTGAGGTGGATTTTGTCCCCATGGTCCGTAGTCAATCCGAACCATTGAGATGCCTAAAGTGTTTAACCCAGGTAATTGAGTTGCAAAGACCGGAGTAACCCTTGATCTCACAGGGTTTGATGTGTTACCCCTCAGGTGTAGCCCACAGAAGAAGAAATCATGCACATTAAACATGATATTTTTCGTTACATGATCAAAGACATTATAAATAGTATGAGCAGATAGTAATTTCATAAAAGACAATTCCGAAGCTGTTGGGATCGGCTACACAAAAATCTTGGAGGGGTTTATGGTCCGCTAAGGCAAGGCAGCCAAAAGTAAGAGCTACAAAGCTCAAGAAGATGAGTTTGTTCAACATCTCTTTTAATATTTTGAATATGAACACAGTTGAGATGTTTTTGTTTGTGAAATAAGCTGCTTTGTGTCTGCATATATATAGAGCTAACTGCATGGACGTATGGTTAGTTCTTGAATCTTTTCTGTACATCTTTGTGCATGTTAAAATACAATTGTCTTTTAAGGATATGATTACCGTCCAACGTCGTATCGATCTATCCTGTAAATGGTCATCCGGCATTCAAAATTTATTACTCGATCACTTTGTTGTGCCAAGAACCGGTCAATAATCTCTCAATTACATGGAACAGATGGAACACATGTCGTTGGTTAAACAAGTTCGAGCGAAGCTCAAACATAATCCGTTCTCATTTAATAAATAGAAAATATACATTGACTTTTTTAGCTAATCATATAACCATATTCACAACCAACTAATTATATAATGACACGTAAGTTAAAACTGATTAAGAGCCACCATTTTATTCGGCCACGTGTTATACAAGAGAGTGTCCACGTGTCTTTAGCGGGCTTAAATGTAGCTGTTAACTCAATCGACGGCTTCACCCTAGTCCATCCAGAAAAATACCATTGAACTCCAATAAATCTCGCTATAGATCACCATCCTTGCAGACTACCATCATCGTCACTGTTGTGGTGGTCACCCCATCCCTTTAAAATATATTGTTTTACAAAATTTTGATTACACCGTTATGGTGTGTTATTTTTTATACACGTTTCGATATAGATTTTATTCATAACTAACCCGGGTCAAATATAATGTATTTTTTTTCACAACACGTGATATGACCCATTGACCCCTCAACTTTTCCATTTGTTTTTTAAGTTTTTTTGGTCCAACTAGATTTTGCCATTTAGCTCACTTATAACCTTTTTTTTTCTGTTATAACTTTTAATATATGATGTTTTATAAAGTTTCGAATATATATATACCGTTGTGACGTTCTTATTTTCACTTATGTTTATATGTACATTTTATTTAAAACCCAGTTTTGGATTGTCAAAGCAACTTCAAGCCTTGAAATATGATGTTTTATAAAATTCTGGATGTGCTATTGTGATGTGCTTATTTTTATCAATATTTTCACGTTAATTTTTTCAAGAGGCCGGTGTATAACAATATACAAATCGTTGAAATCGAGGATTACAAATTTTAACAATATGCCGTAGAGTACGGGTTTTATCCACTAGTTAGTATAAAATATAAAAGTAACAAGTTGAAGAAAATATTAGTTTTCTTTCATTTACCGATTTACACATGTGGATTGTCGAGGGGGTTAAGGCTACTTGGTGGACTCTACGTAACGTTCGAGTATACGACAAAAAGACATAAATGGTTAATCTGCTTTTACGAAAGAAGATTATTAAAAAAAGTTACATCTTTTTAATTTGCTGACATTATTAAAAGATATCCAAGTTGGCTAAGATGTTGACTTCTGTTTTTAAAGTTCTGGACTCTTATGGTATTTTGGGACCACATGTTTTGGATTCGATAAAGGTTATGCAACTTTCTTTGTTGCGATCCAAGATTTAAGGATGGCTGTTTATTCGTTAAGGTTATAAATTTGTCAGTTATTTTGTAAAATGAGTACGGGTTTTTTTTTTTAAAATGAGCTACCAATTGTGAATTCAAATAGTTGAATTGTCAGTTATTTTGTAAAATTTTATTCCTTTTTACCTGTTTTTTTTTATTTTTAATTTTCATCTAACATATAATTATTTTAGTTTTACTATGATAAATTGTAATATTTAATTGTGTTTAAATATATAGTTTTATTAATTTATTTATTTCTTTTATCAAGTTTCCATATAAATTTTATTAAGAATTCATTTGTATCCAAAATAATTTTTTTTGATCTGGTATTATAAAAAAATGCTTATTTTCAAAACAGCTCTATTCTTAACAAACTCTATATCAAAATGTACATAAAAGAATTTAAATAAAAACATGTATTTTGATTTTTTAAATATTAAAGATTACAAATTATTATAGAAATTCTAAATTATAAGTTAAACGTAAATTTGAAAAAAGAAAAAAAAATATTTACAGAAGAGAATTTGTGGTATTATACACACACACATATATATATATAAGAAAAAGTTCAGGTAAAAATAATTCTAATTCTAAGAAAGGTGAGAATGATTTTGGGCCATTAGATCAAATTGTAGAAAAAACTTAATGGTTGAGACTAAATTGTAGGAGAAAAAATTGTTGGAAGGGTATTTTAGTCTTGACCACTTTTGTTGAATTTTTATCAAGTTTCCCTCCATTTTTTAAACGTTCTTAACTTTTACATACGACATTATTTTTTTTTAAAAGTTACACCATAAAAACGAGCGTTTTTTATCTTTAAAACGAGTATAGTGTCGTTATATATAAAAACGAAAAAAAATTATGTTTTACAGCTCATTGTGTATTTGTCAGGTCATTGTGTAATATAAGATCATTGTATAATATCATGTTTGGTCATTGTATAATATCAGGTCTGGTCATTGTGTATTGTCAGGTCTGGTCATTGTGTCAAATGTTTTTCATCATTGTGTTATATGTGTTTATCATTTTGTCAAATATTTTTCATCATTGTGTTATATGTATTCATCATTGTGTTTTACGTTTTCCAGCTCATTGTGTAATTTGCTCAAATATGTCAAGTCATTATGTAATGTCAGGTCTGATTGTTGTATTAATACCCACTAAATGTAACAAATAATAGAGTTTTTTCCTCAATTACTGAAAACACAAAATAGCATAAACCGTTGGAAAAAAAAAAGAACACAAACGGTGCAAAACTAGTTGAAGCTAGTAGAGAGTCAAAAAAATCGAAGATAATCAAATTGGTCAATAATTTTAATGCATGCGTTGTTTCTCAATTTTAATAGCTTTTGAAGCTTTATCAGTCTTTTTGTAGAAACTTTAACTTTGATGTTGTAACATATTTACAAATATTTAATATGTAATTAAATTTACGTATCAAAATTATTTTTTTTTAAAATCTCGCATATTATACGGAAAATATCGCTAAATTTTAATATTTAATCTCTCACTTAAATAAATAAAAACACAAATTAAATTTAATTTCAACAATATATCATGTTTTAAATTTAAATTATAAAACTCCAAATTTTAAAAATCGCACTTTTTAATATATCGACTCAATTTAAATTTAAAATTATAAAATTAAATATGAAAAAAAGTTAAAAATAATAAATTAGAATTGAAACCAGGCATATTTTTTTGAAAAACAAAATCTCGTCATTTAAATAAAAGTTAAAGTTTAAAATATAATACACTTTAAAAAATAAGCAATTATAAATTACATAATTTTAATTAAAAAATAAATATTAAAATAAAATTTTATTTATAAATATCAAACTTAATTAAAAAAACTACTAATTAAATATTAGTAAACTTTATTCTAAAATACAAAAGTAGTATTTTTAAATTTTTTATGTAAGATTTTAAAAACTCAACTTTTTTAAAATGTCCTAATTTTGTATTCATTATTTTTTTTAAGTATTCACTTTTGATGATAATTTATAAAATTTGAGCCAATGTTAATAATGATGAATTGATTTGATAAAATTTTATTTATATAAGTTTTCAAAAAAAATATTTACCTAAATATAAAAATATTGAATAGTGGCTGTAAATGTGGTTTTGAAGGGAGGGAGGGATGTAAATATTTACCTAAATATGGAAATATTGAATAGTGGATGTAAATAACCACTCTTTTATTGATTATTATTCTTATTTTCATTATTTATTATATATATATATATATATATATATATATATATATATATATATTTATTGATTTGAATCATAAGAAAGTAACCTTATTTTCCTATCTCTTCTCTCATGCTCTCTTTTAGCACCCCTCTCTTATCTCTTAGTATGTTACAACATACAAATATATAGATTAGATCATGTTGATACTGACTTGATCATCAGAGGATGGTCCTGAAGCTTTGGCCTTAGGGCCCTTCCTAACATTTCACTATGGTGTTAACAACTTCAAGACGAGTTGGAGGATGAAGAAGAACTCCATAATGCCACCAAGAACTCCTAGGAGATGAAAAATCTTTTTTTATAATAGTGTTACTAGCAACCAGTCAAGCTACACGGGTTTTATGTTAAATGTCCCTAAGAACTCCATAAAACGTGAAAGATGATATGACTGATTTAGTAGATTAACAGATAAGCATTCAGTAAAAATAATGAAAAGAAGATTTGTTTGGCCCAGTGGTCTATAGCTTTTACACTGTGAGACACCGAGGTCGCGTGTTCGAAACTCTTAACCTTTTTTCACCCATTTTTATTTTTTATTGGGTTTTTTTTATACTCTGGGCTGAATGAAATAAATTAGGCGTGACTGGAAAGTTAGGGCATTCTTTCAACTTCGGTGTGGAAGTGTGGAACATAGGAACTCGGAGAATGAAGAAGATTAATCAACAAAGGGTTAATGCTTTATGACCGACTACTACAACTAAAGGTAAACAAAATCAAACTTAGATGGTTAATGGTTTATAATTGTTCACTGGTGTTAAGAAGTTTTTACCAAAATTATTGAAATGAAAAATCCAACCAAAGTTTGCAAATTGGTATATTCATTAGTACAATCTAAGTATGTTAAAGGGCTTTGGCGATGTTAGGTTTTTCTCTATTTGTTTGTTTGAGGTTGTTTTACTTACAATCTAGTTTGTTTTATTAAATTTTTTCAGGAAATGAAAAAACTAACCTCATCTGCTTGCCTGTCCCAGGAAATAGAAAAAGTAACTTTATCTAAGGTTCTTATTAGGGACATCGCAACTATCTGCGTATGTACATTCTTTTCTAAAACCTATAGATTTTTTGCAATAATTATGAAAATTTGTGACCCGACCCGATATGCAAAAGAACATTTTGGTGACCCGACCCGGTAAAAGTACCTCTATTTAAACAAAGATAGACTGAAAAATAGTGACCACAGTGAAAAAGTTTCCTGGCTCTGCCACTGCTTGGAGAGGGGGTGGTGTTCCTAGTGAGTGAGGCCCCCCTCACACCCAATCACAATGCTCCACTTCCTCACTTTCTCCCCCTCATTACACTCTCACTCCGCTGAGAATTCTCACACAAATCTTCTCACTAGAAGAAGAGGTGGTGTTCTCACTTGGTGAGGGTGCCATATAGGATCATTAAATCTCATCACAAGACCATACCACATGCTCTACATTAAGAAATCAGAAGGTGTAAAAATTAACGTGGAAATTCTTTAAAAATAATGCTTTCATAAAAAAAACTTTCCTTAAAATGCGTCTTTGAATTTTTTTTCTCTGTCACAAAATCCCCTCTTTAATATGGGAGGAGACGTCCATATAATACGGTCGACCGTCTTTATTTAAAACCAATGATATAATATCACGTGTCTTAGCATGGGTGGAAACGTCTGTTTTACATCCTTGGCATGGTCGTCCGCCTCTATTATACGGTTTTCCGCCTCTAATATATGGTCGTCTGCCTATATTATATGGGCGCCACCGTCCATGTTGAAAAGGACAATGAGACAAGAAAGTTAAAGGTACAAAATAAGGAAAGTTGTCAATAATAAAATAGACATTTTGTGACTTTTCTCTAAAATTAAGATTATTGGTGTTTCGCTTAGGGAGAAAAATAGAATTGAATGCGAGTGACACAACATAAAGAAATATAGTTGTGTAAAATAAATATAATCTAATCTATATCTATACTATATAATAAATAAAGGTTTTTGATGCCACGTGTCGTCTTCATATTAACTCTCATCATATTTTTTTATGTCTCTCCCTCCTATTAAATACAACATTAACAATAATACATTTTTAAAGAAAATGTTTTGTATACTAATAAAACACATTTATTTTAAACCAATCCTTATTATAAGAAACTTTAAAAATCTAATTATGTAAATTTTATTTTCAATCATATAATAATTGAAAGTCAAACTACATTAAATATTAATTAAGGTATTTTTGAAACTCAATTATATATTAACTTTTATAAATTTTGATTTTTGTTTTTTATTCTTAGTATATGTAATACGTTTTTACACCTGTAAAATATATAAATAAATATTTAAGGAATTTATGTGTTAATATTTTTCACACCGTGTGTATTACACGGGTTGTAAGCTAGTATATCAATAAATAAAGGTTTTGAGCTGTCACGTGTTATTATTTAATAGTATCTAGATTTTTTTTTCTCGCCTAAACATTTTCCAATTATCTATTTTTTTTAACTCTTAAATTAATTAAGTACTATTTAAACGTTTCCATATTTTTTATAATTTTAAATTTTAAACATTAAATGTAAGATAACTTTTGGTTGACCACTAAATTCCTTTTTTAAATACATTATTTGTAATTGAATTTAACTAATTCATTATAATTCATAAGATTTAGAGGTGTTAATTTTTTGAAATATTATGAATTGTTAATATATAAATGTTTTATTTATGTTAAAACAATTTCATACGCCACACACACACCTATATATATAATATATTATCTATTATTTATACTACTTAATAAATAAAAATAATACGGGAAACGTGACATAATTCTAGAACGTCTTCATTTATATTTTCTCGCCTAAAACATTCTAGCTAATTATTTTAGACAACTAAATTGTTTTCTATAATTCAATATCATAATAAATTTATATTCCATCATTATTTAATATTTGATTAATATCAACATCATAAAACAAAATATTTCTTGTAATTTTTTTTAATTAGTAGTTAAAAAAAGGATTTATCAATATATAAAATACTAGCTTAGAACCCGTGTAATACACACGTGGTGAAAAATACCAATACATACAATTTTTAAATAGTTATATATATATATATGTATATATATATATATTTATTTTACATGTATAAAAATATATTACATATACTAAGGATAGAAAACAAAATTTAAAATATGTAAAAATTAATATATAATTGGGTTTCGATTATACGTTAATTATTATTTAATGTAATTTGACTTTCATTTACTATTTGAATGAAAAATAAAAGTTACATAATTAGATTTCAAAATTTCTTATAATAACGGATAATTTAAAATAAATGTGTTTTATTAATATAATTAGAACTTCTTTAAAAATATATTGTTATTAAAAGATAAATGTGTATTTAATAGGAGAGAGAGAGACGAGAAAATAATAATGAGATTGAATATGGAGACGACATGTGACATATAAATACATTTATTTATTATATAGTATAGATATAGCCTTTCAAAAAAAAATTATATACTATAGATATAGATTTATCTATCATATTCTTTTCATGATTGGTAAAAGAAATATATAGAAAGAATAGAGAGCCAAAAATAGATTTAAGGGTATAGGTTCACCCTAAAATATACTCAATTTGAAGAACATGTTGAATGATAAGGGAGGTGGGAGTGGTACTTTTTCACTTCTAAGTATCCTCTCAAACCTATCAATCAAAAGATGTCACATCATTTTGATAAACTATCATCTCAAATTACTCTCTAAGATGGGAGTGGTATCCTTCAATTACCCTCCAACCCTCTTATTTTTTTTTAATTTAAACAAATTAATGACCAAATTAAAAAATTAAAAACTTAATTAATTAATTAAAAATACATGACAATAAATAAAAAGATAATACAAAAAAGTAAATATTAAATAAAAATTCATCTAGTCTTCTTCTTCGTTCAAATCCTGGGTGTTTCTCGCAATATGTTCCACGAGATCAAATCGAAGACTAATATGGGTAGCTACATCGTGCAACTCCGAAAGGACGTTATCGTCAATAACTGGTTCGACTGGATGATCCCTTATGTAGACAAGTGATATTACGTTCTCGTCATCCTTTAAGTTCATATTGTGCAATATCATCCACGTATATACCTCGTTCCTAATCTTATCCAAGTTTAAATGCCGGTTTGGTCGACGAAGTATACCCCATTTCCCTTTTAACACACCAAAAGCTCTCTCGACATCTTTTCTGGCCAACTCTTGCACCTTCTTGAATGCCTTTTCTTTAGGGATTGTTGGATATGGGAACGATTTAACAAACGTAGACCAAGTAGGGTATATCCCATCCGTAAGATAGTATCCACGTTTGTATAGTCGACCATTAACTACAAATGGACACTTAGGTGCGGTTCTAAGCTCCTCGTTGGTAAAAAAGTTGCGATTGTTGGAGAACATTTATGTCGTTGTTAGAGCCGGGTGTACCACAAAACACATGCCAAAACCACAAATCATTTGAAGCCACCGCTTCTAACATGATCGTCGGGTATCGGTGATCGCCTCTCATATATTGTCCGCGCAAACTTGTCGGACAATTTCGTCAAACAAAATGTGTACAATCGATGCTACCGACCATACCCGGAATACCATGTTTTACTTCATGCGCATTGTACAAAAGTGCAATGTCGTGGCTTGTCGGTCTGCATAAGAACTCTTCGCCGTATATTAGAATAATGGCATTACAAAAATAGTCTAGACATTCACTTGAGGTTATCCTAGCCATACTTAAATAGTCGTCGAATTCGTCAGAAAGATTGCCGGTTACGAGTTGTTTAATCGCCGATGTGCATTTTTGTAGCGCCGTGAAACTCTTCTTGTTCCTAGCGTCTTCATCCTCTTGAAAATATTCAAACCTAGCCTCTACGTCGCCAACTATTTTTAAAAATAACCTCTTCGACATCCGAAATCTATCTTGAAACGTTGCTTCCCTGTGTGTTGGGTTTTCGTCGAAATAATCTCTTTTTAGAATCTGTAGGGCCTTTTCACGGTCACGGCGTACATACGTCCTTAATGATGTAGTTGTGTCTTCCTCTTCGGCTTGGGCGACAATATCACATAGAAACTGCATACTATCGCCGCCGAACACGAAGTCGAGCTATTCTTCCGATGATTCGGGTGGGAAGTATAACGTACGATTCATATTTTGGTTGAGTGGATACAAAAGAAATGGTTTATATTTAGAATGAATGTATTTTTTTGTGTAGTGAATTAAATGATTGGGTATGTATTTATAGAGGTAAATTAAATACTTTTTTTTAAACGGCTATATTTTTATTCATTTCAACGGCTTCAACCCACCAACTCAGCGGCTACTTATACCCGCCAACCCAACCCGTCACCCGCCGAACCCGCTTGAGTTGCAGCGGTGTACCCGCGAACCCGTCACCAACCTGCTGCCACTCCGAGTGGCCTAACTACAATACACAATCACAACAAACAAACTTAACTATTTCGAAAATAGTTTTTAATACTATTAAACATATAAAAACAGTACAGCACCTAAAATAACAAATAAGAGTATCTATATCTATACTATATAATAAATAAATGTTTTTCATATCACGTGTCGCCTTTATATTTATTTTCATCATTTTTTCTCGACTCTCTCTTATTAAATACACATGTATATTTTAATAATAATATAGTTTTAAAGAAAATACTAATCTTTATATTAATAAAATCTCCCGACATATTTTGACGAGTGTATGTGTTAACAGAATATATTGTATTCCACGGGTTTATTCAATCCGTGTAAAACACGAGTTTTTAAAAAATAATTTTTTTATTACTTAATATATATAAGGTTTATTTTATTTTAATAATTCCACCTTTTACCAATTGGCCAATAATAATCCTAACTGAGAATATTCTAACCACCGGTCCCTACTTTCAAACTATTTTTTTACATTGGAACCCCCGTTAAAAAAACTTAACGATGTTAGAGTTTATATGACGTGGACATCTGCAAACCGCCGGGAAGTCGAGCCAAGCTAGCAGTGGTCTCGTGGTGGCTTTTGAAATTGACTCTGGTGGTGTTTAACCGGCCTCGTTTGTCCGGAAAGTCCGAACAGAGACAACGATGGTGTTTAACGAGACCAACTAAACACCACCAAAGCCAATTTCAAAAGCCAACATGAGACCATTGCTAGCTTGACTCGACTTTCCGACGGTTTGCAGATGTCCATGTCATATAAACTCTAACGGCATTAAGTTTTTTTAACAGGGGATCCAATGTAAAAAAATAGTTTTAAAGTAGGGACCGGTGGTAAGAATATTCTCAGTTGGAATTATTATTGGCCAATTGGTAAAATGTGAGATTATTAAAATCCAATAATCATATATATAATATTATATTTATTCAACAAGTATAATACACGGAATTTAACCTATTATATACTATATAGATGGAGATAACCATTTTAGAACACTAGTCCAATCGAATTCTGAAAAAGTTGAGGTTCAAAATAGTGGAAGAACTTGAACAATTAAATTGGGGGCTTAAAATATTATAAATAAATAAAAACCATTTTTTTGGGATTTTGGTCTGGATTATGAGGGGGCCCAAACACTAATATGAAATACACCTCGTGGGTCAAACCGCCAAAATCAATATTTCACTACTAGAAAACTGCATTTTGCGACCGATTTGCGATCGGAAAGACGGTGACCTCCGTCTCTATGTCAAATTTGAGACCGTAATTGCGACCGGCATTAAGCTGCGACCGTTCTTTACTACCGGAATTGCAATTGCAAAATTTGCAACCGGTTTGCGACCGTCTTGCAACCGGAATCAACTCGCTCCAGATCTACAAAATCAAGAGCTCGTTAGAAGGGGTCAGAGACCGGAGTCTCTGGACCACCCTCTGACGCCCAAGTCAGTGATGAATTCCGCCATCAATGTGTATAAAGTATGAATATAAGATATGTATAACAGGGAGATGGGAAGAGAGGAAGAAGATAACCTTTTATTTATAGATAAGGGGATGAGAAACCCTAATGAGTCTGTGCTAATTGGGCTTACATGAATTGAATCTTGGCCCAATGAGAAGGATAGCTCTACACTTAAACGTGGCAATTTATATATTTAAATATATCCATAACGTGCAAATGAATCTTGTAAGGCTGGTCTGCTGGATATTCTGTATTATAAAAGGAGGATGACGAAGGATACATAATAGCTGTATTATAAGCTTTAACTTTCAACTTTAACACGGAGGGAGGCGTCTTTACGTTCCCGATAATTCGTCTTTATCCCTATAAACTTGTTATAGAAGAAACATGAGCCACTTTTCTACCAAATATCTTTTTATATTTAACTACGTTACAAATTCGGTCTATTACACATATCGAATAAATACAATATTATATAGTTAATGATATTACATAGTTTTTTAATATAAATTTTATAAACGTTATATAGTTACTTTTTAAAAATATTTTATAAAAAAATGTTCAATTTATAAAAATGTTTTATGAATAAACCTTTTTTAAAAATAAAAAACGTTTTATAAAAAGAATTATAGAAATCATAATTATTTAATAAGTGAGAGAGCCGGGAAACAAAAAATTATAAAAATAGTTAAAGAAAATATATATATTAAAAAGAGGGGGAGCCGGAAAAGAAAGGTTGAATGTGAATAGAAAAGTGACAAGTGTAGAATCAAAATCTTTATTTATTATAGAGCATAAATATAGATATAGATATCAAAGATGAACTTTGATTAAAAGTAATAATAAGCTATTCTGTGAGCCGGCACCAATAACAACCATGATGCAAAAAATATATATTCTCATGAAATGTATACTCGTGATGCAAAAAAAAATCGATAGATAATTATATTACCAGAATTAGAACTGAAATTTATTGTGTATAACCACTTACAACCAAGTTGGTGTCACGAAGAGCCGAGACCAATAACCATGTATTCGAGTATGTGCAAAGCAACAACGTTAGTACGCATCGCATCCCACCACATTGACCATTTCCGAGGCTAAAGAAACGTGGTGGGCTCTGTAGTAGAAGTGGTAGACACATGAAGAATAACATGGTCAGTTAAATCGTCTAGGATGACGAATATGACCTTGAGAGTATGTGACCATAGGATGAGATGGAACATGAGGAGTGGGAGGAGGAGGTGGTGGTTGTGGTGATGGTGGTGGTCGGGGGGGGGGGGGGTACGGTGGAACCGGAGGGAGAAGCATGCGCAATAGTGATTTCAGAGATGTTGAAGAAACTCTCATCAAATGTAACATGATGTGAGGTGAAAGTACGACAAGTATGAGGATCGTACCGCATAAATAAACGAGTATGACCAAGAAACGGATAAACAAACACCTAAAGGTACCTAAAGATGGAATAATCAGGACAAGAGCCAAACAGAACTCTTAAGGAGAAGAATGGTATATAATCACTGAATGTAACTGGTTGATGAGAAAAACAACAGTGGCATAGGCATCATATGAGAACTTCTTTGGTAGACGAGCATTAAACAATAGTGATCGGGCTACCTCCGAAACATGGCAGTTCTTTTGCTCGACAACCCCGTTTTGTTGGGGTATATATGGACAGAAAATACGATAAGCAATAACTAAATCAGATAGATATTTGGCCATTTCACCATGTGTAAGCTTTCGAGCATCGTCACAATGTAAATGTTTATTGGTGCAAGAGAAGAGGTTTTCAATAAGAGGTAAGAAATGCCTAATGGAATGAACCGCTTGAGAGCGGTGAGTTAAGGGGTACATTTAGGTAAAACAACTCAAATCATCAATGAACACGATAAAGTAACAATACACATATCTAGAAGTAACTTGTGTTGGACCCCATATGTCAAACTGTATAATATGAAGTGGAATATGTTAGGATTCATACAAGAATTTCAAAACAATTTTGATATAAATGCAGCAAAACAGATATATACAGACCAGTCTAGGCCAAAACCCGAGACTGCGCACCAGGAGTCCAGATTCAAACATAAAAGAACAAAAATAACCATTCAGGTTGAGAGTTATACCTTCCGAGAAGTAAATAGCTAACTGAACAGTAACACCACAAAACAACAAACCCAGTCGTTAGATATGGTAATACGAACACCACGGTATAATTGAACTCTTTTAGTTTCCTCCTAGATCGATCCACACGTAAAACCCAGTACACGGTTTTCGAATTGCAGCAACCACCTACAGCGTAAGAGGCGGCGGTGGTCGGCGATTCAAGTTGCGGCGCTAGCGGCGAATGGCGATGGCTCACAGCTGCCGGCGACGGCTTTGGGGCTAGGGGTAACTACACAAGAGGAGAGAAGAATGAATAATTAGGATTTTTTTTCCTTTTTGTGTGTCACACCGGTATTCCACCCCCTTGATCTCATATTTATAACTTTTATAAATCTTAAGGGTGAAAGTTAGGGTTTTAATAATTAAACCATTTAATTATTCAATAAATATTTTAACTAACTAAATTATATTATTAATCATATCTATACTAATAAATAAATGTTTAATTTGGACACTTGTCCATTTTCATGTCTCCTTACATTGGTTTTCCCGCCTCTCTCTCCTAATAAATACTCTCTATCTTATTAAATAATAATAATATTATAAATATATTATTAAAGAAAAATACTAATTTTATTAAATAAAAATATATAATAAGAAATCAAAATATAACTAATTAAAGAAAAATATTAATTTGTTATATACACACATTTTCACTTGATATATCTCG
Source organism: Smallanthus sonchifolius (assembly GCA_023525975.1). NCBI lineage: Eukaryota > Viridiplantae > Streptophyta > Magnoliopsida > Asterales > Asteraceae > Smallanthus > Smallanthus sonchifolius. The sequence continues at coordinate 4,997,068 of CM042042.1, forward strand.
AGACGATCATAATAGTCTTACAAGTTTGGATGTATTTACAAACTTATAAGTTATATCATTTTCAATATACAACACGTGTAACACACAAGATTCTAACATAGTTAATAATATATCTAGTTAAAACCCCAATTTATAATTATCAAACCATTTGACAATTATTAATCTTTAAATTAATTCTTATATTTCAACTCTTGACAATTAATTTAATCATTTTAATTATTTATAATCAAATTACAAACAATTATGCGTCCCTTTCTCTATCTCGTCGGCTATCATGCTTATATTATTTAACTCTTTAAACAATCTCATCATGTGTTGCTCATGGTGCAACCCTTTGGATCCTACTTTAATAGTAGTACTTTCAGATGTCGTTACTTGTGCATAATGTTCCCAATAGAATAGTGGAATGCGTAATAACATAATGGAAAGACAATATAGTAGATTTGGAAATACTACACAAATTACAATTTTTATTCAACGATTTATCAGACAAGTTCAGAAAGGAAAGTCTATGCAACACTAAATCATACGAATGACCAAAGCGTGAATGCTACATCACTCGAGATGCTGAAGAAGTGGCGGAAAGCGAATACAATTGATGAGGACTAATGTGTGTGTGGTGAGGATCTGTTCGGCTAAAGTCTAAAAATATATATTGAAATGTGAGAAAATAACATCAATAAGATGATCTATAACAAGCCGAGTAATGGATAAAAGATTTTTGGCTCATCTAGGAACAACGAGAACATGTCTATGTAAAGAGCGCAATGCGATGAGGACTAACGTGTGTGTGGTGGAGGATCTGTTCAAAGACTTCAATATCATACAATTTCAACCCCCCCCCCATTGTATACAATCAACACATACAATATTAACACCAAATCAATATGCACACAAGTATACATACATAACAACATTCAACTTGTATAACATATGCGTGTATCAACAACCTATCTATTACTAAGTAAGTGTAAAGACACTAACCTTTAACTTTGGAAGATTCCGATTGAGCTTCCACCCTATCAACTTGATTACCTAAACATTTACACCTTGTTCAGTAATCTAATGACCTCAATATATTCACCAATTGAGATTTCAACACACACCTAAGACTTAGTAATCAACACCTTTGTTTAACTTGGTTTATTCAACTTAACCAAACATCCAACTCCCAATAACAATCATTCAACTCATTTGACCCCTTAAGGTTTTATCCAATTTAACCCAAATTCCTAAATTCTTGATTCACCAAATTAATCAAGGATTTCATTAGGTTTTGTGTCTATGAACACAATACATACTTAAAAATTCTTGACACATCATTTTAACACCCCCAAATTCCACCTTAAGTACCGTAATTTGCAAAGTATAAAATTGGATGTTTAAATGACGTTATCTACCACCCTTAACCTTTAATCAAGCTAGATTTTACTTTTATCAAGTTATTAACCCTTTAAACCACCCAATTCGGTCCCAACGTGTTGATGAAGTCCCTCATGGTGATAATATAGAAGATGGACATTTTTTTTTCAAATCAATAAAAGGGTAAGTATTGATGGCAACGAGGATTCTAACAAAGTCCAACCCGTTTGTCTTACCACGAGAGATGTAATCGAAGTCCATACTGATGACAACAAGGAGGCTAGCAAGGAGGAAGAAGATGTTGAAGGCACATCTTTTGATGACTAACATTTTGTCTAATTCTGAAGTTACAAAAAGTGAAGATGAGCTAATTTTGTCTATTCATTCTTTTGATGACTACCATTTTCTAAAAATATATATTGAAATGTGAGAAAATAACATCAATAAGATGATCTATAACAAGCCGAGTAATGGATAAAAGATTTTTGGCTCATCTAGGAACAACGAGAACATGTCTAAGTAAAGAGTGCAATGCGATGAGGACTAACGTGTGTGTGGTGGAGGATCTGTTCAAAGACTTCAATTTCAAACCCCCCCCCCCATTGGATACAATCAACATATACAATTTTAACACCAAATCAACATGCACACAAGTATACATACATAACAAAATTCAACTTGCATAACATATGCGTGTATCAACAACCTATCAATTACTAAGTAAGTGTAAAGACACTAACCTTTAACTTTGGAAGATTCCGGTTGAGCTTCCACCCTATCAACTTGATTACCTAAACATTAACACCTTGTTCAGTAATCTAATGACCTCAATATATTCACCAATTGAGATTTCAACACACACCTAAGACTTAGTAATCAACACCTTTGTTTAACTTGGTTTATTCAACTTAACCAAACATCCAACTCCCAATAACAATCATTCAACTCATTTGACCCCTTAAGGTTTTATCCAATTTCACCCAAATTCCTAAATTCTTGATTCACCAAATTAATCAAGGATTTCGTTAGGTTTTGTGTCTATGAACCCAAAACATACTTAAAAATCCTTGACACATCATTTTAACATCCCCAAATTCCACTTTAAGTACTGTAATTTGCAAAGTATCAAATTGAATGTTTAAATGACGTTATCTTTCACCCTTAACCTTTAATCAAGCTAGATTTTACTTTTATCAAGTTATTAATCCTTTAAACCGCCCAATTCGGTCCCAACGTGTTGATGAAGTCCCTCATGGTGATAATATAGAAGATGGACATTTTTTTTTTCAAATCAACAAAAGGGTAAATATTGATGGCAACGAGGATTCTAACAAAGTCCAACCCGTTTGTCTTACCATGAGAGATGTAATCGAAGTCCATACTGATGACAACAAGGAGGCTAGCAAGGAGGAAGAAGATGTTGAAGACACATCTTTTGATGACTAACATTTTGTCTAATTCTGAAGCTACGAAAAGCAAAGATGAGCTAATTTTGTCTATTCATTCTTTTGATGACTACCATTTTTTTATATGTGAATATGAACCAATTTTCACCACGTGCGTGTTCCCCTAGCTTGTATTTGTAATACATATTATAATTTTATTTTTGTACTGATTTATGGTGTCATTTTGTAACGGGTGTGGAACAGTACAATTTGATCATGTGTATACGTTATAAGGATGCTATGGTGTCGGATAGAGTGATGCTAATTATTCGAAATTATGTGTGTACATGTATATCTTGTTGATATACTTACATTAATTTTAATGTTACTCCATATGGGTTACAACTTGATCATGTGATTGTATATATAAAACTATATACTTGTTTAAAACATGCAATTACTAGATATAGTCGAAATTTCTATGTCGAAGACGTACGGAATAATATGTTAAAACTAGCCCAACCCATCACAAAGTTCGTTACAAGAATTTATTTCGGATTATAATGTAGTTTTGTAACGTTATTTGACGTATTTGAGGAAATAAATGTAATTTACATATTTAATTTGTATTTGTAATGCAGGAAATATATATAAATTTTTAAAATTTATTTATTTTTAATTAAAAAAACTACCGACGGGTTACCGATGGAAAATCAGTCGGTACCATTGCAAAAAAAAATCGGTAATCCGTCAGTAAACAATTTGTTGGTAAACCGTGTCAAACTGTGGCGTGAGAAATGGCGTTGGTGGTAACTTATTCGTAAGTAATCCATCGGTAATGAGAGAAACCATGTGGCTGGAGAAACGGTGTCGATAATCCGTCGGTAACTTCCATGATCCGTAGGCTAATTTGTCAACGGAGCTTCACCGACAGATGACGATAAATATTCCTATATTTTCATAATTATTTTAATGTTTTCATGTCTATTCCACTATAAAAGTAACTTCATTCCAGTCCTTCCTTTCCCTTTTGCCTCAACCCTCTCTTGCTTTAGCCTACACAATGACGACCATGCCTCCTGCCACCGTTGATAATCCGATAGACGGAGAAGCTATCGTCTCCGAGCAGGTAGAAACCAACCATAACATATTCCTCACAGTCGCCTATTTCTTCCGACGTCTCCGCCTTCTCTGGATTAACTATTACCGGCAAGGATCATTTAACGACGATATGCTTCCATCTTCATTTACATTTGTTATTACTTCTTTATTTGCTCTTGCAGGAATCAAATCTCAGGGAGATCCTCAATTTCCTTTCCAAACTCACACTCAGGCCATCATGCTCTTGGTTACCTGTGTCATCGTGTATGGCCTCTCTTCAGCAGCCCAAAATTTCATTTCTGCTACACATCTTGGTCCGGATTCTGTTTCTGCCATCATTGCATGCTTGGGGCGGATGGTTTGTTTGTGTATTTTGGTGGTATCATTGGCATCTTTGTTCTATATTTGATCATGTTAGGAGTTGTAGTATGTGACGCCTATTTGTTTACAACCCAAGCTAATATGTAAGTAATATATACTGTCTAATATTATAATTAAGTGGTGAAGCTATGATGGTTGACGGTGATCAGATTATGTTTGTGTTTACATGAAGAAAATAGTATTTTACGTACGTATTTAATCAGAAAGTTTTTGTTTAACTTATTTGTACGTATAGCACATGAAATCATTAACTAGTTTATTAATAGTTAAATAATTATATATTCTGGGACTTTTGACCCTTATGAATTTTTTGATTAACCAAGGGTTGCATGGATTTTGGACGTGTAAGTTTGTAATCCGAACCGAACCCTAACCAGATTAACCGATAAAAACAAACTCAAGACCGTTTGTTCTGAGTGAAGATTGAAACCCTTTGTAGTTATAAAAGTGAAAAAAAAAGTTAAAAGAAAATAAGAGGTTTGTGAAGATTGAAACCCTTTTTATCCATCTTTAACAAAATTCGTATGAACAAAATTCGTCTAATTTATTACAAAAAAAATATAAATTTATAAAAGTTATACCATTTTAAGATCTCATTAACAACAAAAATTAGATTAATATCAATAATGAGAAAGATATTAGTATAAAGGTAATAAACTTGCATGATTTCCCTGATGGACTCCATTTGCGAGTATATGCCAAAAGTAAAAAAAGGTTACTACCATTTATGTTGAACCAAAGGCATAATGCTATTTAAAATATGGTTAATATCTTTTAATGTTATGGTTAAATTTGTTTTTACGAAAACGAAAATATTTAAAACTATTTTTATGAGTAGTATATATGATTTAAGAGCTTTTCAAGATGACTAAGATGTTGATTTTCAAGATGACGATGTTAACTTTCGTTTTTAAAATTCTTGATTCTTAGTTAGGTATTCTACTATTTTTGGCATTTTGTGACCACATGCTTTGGATTCCCTAATGCATAGTAATTACACCAAATATTTATAAAATAATAATCTGTTTTACACCAAATCTTAGATAATACATTTCAAAATATAATATTTGTTATGTATATATAATAATTTATTTCAAAATAAAATAGATAATGGATTTTGAGCGCCACATATTATGGATTCCATAAGGATTTAGCGAACCTATTTTAGTTAAGGATTCCATTTTTTTTCTTAATCATTCTAGTGTATTACTTTTATATTTTTCTAAAAAAAACTTTTTTAAAGTGTTTCAAACTAGTGCTCCTTTAGAATTCATTTATACGGTGCGTCTAACTCCTGCGCCCCTAGTACATGTACAACTTCCCCATGCAACGGTGTGTTAGCAGTTCGAGATACACAAAAAAAACAGTTCGAGACATGGACCCAAACCAGAACCGGTTCTTACCCGACTCTTCGCAAAAACTTCTATGTAATTAAAATTCTGCATTTATGTTAATTTATTTTACATATTATAGAATTTTTATGCAATTTCTATTATACATATTATTGTAAATTTCTTTACACGTTATTGAAATTTCAGTTTTCTATTATAAAACACCATGTAATACACGAGTCTATAACCTAGTTATATATATATAATGATAAATGAGACGAAAGAAAATTAATTATTTTTATGTTTTTATCTTCGTATTAAAATATTTATCTCGTATTTAGATTATTAGAGTTTCTTCTACGCCAACTTATTTGCTTTTCTCCACTTTACACAAGTGTGCACTGCTTTCCGCTTTGGAGCTTTTACAAAATAAATCATTTCTTTAATTGGAGAAATGATAGTTGGAGTCAAGCATAGCGACCGGTATCTCCATGTGAGACCCACCCCCCCACCCACCCACATCGTGATCCCAATGCAAACATCATCCGCCTATGGCGTGAAGGGGGGTGAGTACATGCCCGTGAGTGGCTTCACGCATAGACGAAACCTATTTGTGGGTGTTGGTGTGGGTGTGGGTGTGGGTGTGGGTCATCCATGGTCAAATATGTGGTATTTCACTCACTTAAGTATTTCTCTTGTCAAATGAAACCAAAGTGAAAAACTTATCACGTTGATGTGACGCCAGCATGGCAGAAAAAGTACTCTCACTTGGCTTTTCCAAATGAGAGTATACCATATACTCTAAGCACGGAACAAAACCACAGAGGAGGCAACACTAACAAAACCAAGGAGTGAATCCTACTCCAAACACCTGAAATTCAATTTTAATGGAATTCGAATTTTATGTTTCTAATTTGTTTTTTGAAAATTCGAATTCGATTTGAATTTAGTAATCAAATACCAATTTTTGATTTTTGATTCGAAATTCAAATTCAAATTATGCATTATATATATAGGTGTGTGTGTATATATATATAAAGAAATTTTATCTGATATGACGGGCAATTACGGCAACGTGTTGTCGTAATAGTGTGCTCCGACGACTTGTTGTCGGTAATTGTCTCGTCGATGTAGCTCCGACGCTAAAGCCTCAAAAATTCGTCTGGAAAATGTCATCGACATAGGATGGGTTTTTACGACGACAAGTCGTCGTAATTCGTGGAAAAAATCTGAAATATTTGACGGACGTATGCCGACGACGTGTCGTCGTATTTGGTTGCCTTTCCCGACTAGATAGTGTCGTCATAATAGGTCCGTCGTATCATATAACCTTTCTTGTAATGTACTAACCAACGAATCTAACCCTAACCGTTAACCGGTGTTAATAACTCTAAATAACCAACCACTGACTTTAGCGTTTGACCCATATTAATAAAACATAACATAAACGTAATAAATAAAACGCTAAGATTAATCCTCAAACTAACTCCTTCAATGCTATCAAAAACCAAATTGCGAGCGATTATCGACCATAAATTCTTCTTTGATGTGCACTTGTAACCACCCCTGCTTGTCACATACATATAGAGATCAAATAAGTTGACCTCACGACCATTCTCCAACCTCGGTAGAACTAGTTTGTCAATATGATTGACCTTTCGTAGGAACCATTCAATTAAGGGAAAATTCCCGGAATAAACAAATTAATTTTCAAATTCCCTAAAATAAACAAAGAGTTTTCAACTTCCACAAAATAAACATAAATTTTTACTAGAAAATGCTTAAAACTCAGCGAATTCACCAAGTTACGTGTTGTCTTATTTTTAAACTCACACGTGTAATTTTCGCAGGAACATTTATCTAACTCGGCGAAATAATCAAAACATGTTTTCGTCGTGTTTTATTCATGTTTCGGTGTTCAGAAAATTGTCAGGCTCACCGAGTTAGCTTTAAAAATTCCGATGTTTCGCCTAGATAACATTTTGGCTTTTCGCCTACTTAGCCTTAAAAAGTCAGTTAGCCTTAAAAATCATAACATTAGGGCTTTTCGCCTAAAAATTATAACCCGGTGTTTTCAGAACCGGACATCGAACCGGTCGACTTAGAGGTTCACCGGTCGGACCGGAATCAAAAACCAGATGACATAATAAATAGTTTACATTTCTTTTTAATATATATAATTGATGTTGATGGCTTAAGTTGAAGTATTCTAATTTAGAGGGACTAAATGTATAAGATAAATATATAAAAGGATTACATGTGCCAAGAATTATGTTTCAAAGGGGTTAAAATAAAAATATTAATAAAACCTAATGTTAAAAGTTCAAAGAAACTTTCAGCCGCCAGGAACTAATAAATTCCTTTCTCCCCCAACCAAAGTTCGTTTCCTCTCTCAACCCTTTCTCGCCGTTTACAGCCAAGGCAACCACCACTCCAGCCCTTTCGGCCTGCTGTAAAATGAAGATCGAAGGTTGCTGGTTCAATATCGAACTGATTTTCACCTATACAATGAGATCGTTCTTTCACCGGCGGTGGAGTGTTTACAGGGATGAAGCTATGAGTTCCAGAACCAACAAAAGACATTCTCCGGCGTTGTTTTTGCTTGCAATCCGATCCAACCGTTGGCCGCCGGTCCACGGTCCAACCGTAAGCCGGACGAACCGGCCGGTTATTTCGAGAACGGCCCAAATAATGATGACCGGTAGCACGGTTCCCGACCGAACCGGTCCGACCGGGCGGTCCGGTCCGGTTTTAAAAACATTGATAATTTATAAGTTGACCTCACGACCATTCTCAACCTTGGTAGAACTAGTTTGTCAATATGATTGACCTTTTGTATGAACCATTCAATTAAGGGAGAATTCCCACAATAAACAAATTAATTTTCATATTCCCTAAAATAAATCAAGAGTTTTCAACTTTCCTAAAATAAACATAAAATTTCGTCAAATAATGCTTAAAACTCGATGAATTCGTCTAGTTACGTGTTGTCTTATTTTTAAACTCACACGTGTATTTTCGTCGGAACATTTATCTAACTCGGCGAAATCGTCGAAACATGTTTTCGTCGTGTTTTATTCATGTTTTGGTGTTCAGAAAATTGTCGGGCTCGCTGAGTTAGCTTTAAAAATTCCGACGTTTCGCATAGATTACATTTCGGCGTTTTCCCTAGTTAGCCTTAAAAAGTCCGGCGTTTCGCCTAGTTCGCCTTAAAAATCATAGCATTACGGCTTTTCGCCTAGAAATCATAACCCGGCGTTTGGCCGACATACCTTTTCATATTTCGGGCTTCAATTAATCTTTCTAGTAGTTGTATTGTATGTTAAACATTGTTTTTTTATATTTACAGGCGTTTAACAAGTTTAAATATAGAATCATCTTCATATTTAAATTTTTCCGTATTTGATAACGAAGTTGACGAAACGAAGGAATTGTATTTTGCCGAATTCTTTAACAAAGTCTGCGAAACGTCGGATTTAAATTTAGCCGTATTTTATATTTAAGTTTTGCCGGGATTTATAATAAAGTCGGCGTTTTGCAAGAATTTATAACTAAGTAGGTGTTTCGCCGAGTTTTAAGAATTTTCCGGCAAAAGTTTGTTTATTTTGTTTATTTTAGGGAATTTAAAAGTTAAAATGTTTATTCTTGGAATTTTTGCTTCAATTAAACCATAAAATTCTTCTTGAATGCCTCCTTATTTTTTGTCACTTGATCATATGCATTTAGCATATCCAAAAACTTCACACGATCTTCCATAGATGTGAAACTAGTGGGATGGTAAATATTCAAAAATACACACACACTTACTGTTTGATCGACCCCATACACATAGGAGGTTATACCTGATCTTATTAGTCATTCCAATTTCGAGAAAGCTTGTTTGGAGAATAACTGTTTGGACGTTATACTAACGGTAACCGTCTCCGTTAAAGTAACTTCTACTAACCAATCAGTCCAACCCTAACCGTTAACCGGTGTTCATGACTCTAAATAACCAAGCATTGACTTTAGTGTTTGACGCCTATTATCAATAATAACATTTTGCAATGTCGGTTCTTTCACTGTTCATCACGCCCTCAATGATTGGTCAACATTTGTTTACTTTATCTTCTTCTTTCTTTCTATTTTTTTCTTCCATTTCTTCTTCTTTATATTTTTTTTGTTCCCCTTTGTTTTCTTTCCCAACATCATCGTCCGTTATTTTTCATTTCTAACATTTAACATAAAATTTTGAATACACATATTTGTTTTATATTTTCTTATCTATGTTTGAAAATATTTAAATAATATTAAAAAACAACTTTTTTTTGTGAGACAAATTCACTGTAGCTATTCTACTATTCTTAAAGCTAAGTGTACAAGCAAATTATGCACTCCACCATGCAGCTTTGGAGGGGGGGTGGCAGGGGTGGGGGTGTGGGCGGCAATGTTGATTAGCACGACAGTGGGTGGTAAAAGCCGTGGTTATATGTAGTATTTAAAAACATTCCTATGAAATCCTTCAAAACATTGAAGTGTGGGATTTGGATAGAATTAATTCCAATTCCAAATCTATCTCATAGACAACCAAACACACTAAGGAATGGAATTTAAATTCCAATTCCATTGAATTCCAATAAATTCCATCCAACCAAACGGACCTAAAAGTTTGATTAAGAAAATGAAAACCATAACATGTGTTTGGAGTATTGGTGTCCGGGCTTTAGGCTTAGCCAGCCGACGCAGGTACGAAACCTGCAACCCACATTTCTGCCTATTTTTTTCTTGTGTTTTAAATACGCTCTTATCGCGCATGGTGAGTTTACTTAAAGGTTTTTGTTTTATTTTATAAGCTTTCGAGGACATTAATTTTTTCTGAAGTTTAACACGCCACAACGCGCGTTGGTAAAAGCCAGCATTATCGACCAGAGGCCGCCGCAACGCGCGGGGGCACTTTCTAGTTAATAAAACAAGCATAACATAAACATAATAAATTAAATGCTAAGATTAATAATTCTTCAATTTTGGTTAATTTGGCAAAAGCTGGTCCAACACGTGACTGGCTTATGTAACAACTCAAGTCACAGGGAAACAAGGCTATACAGGCCCAGGTTCACTTCAATTCCCCTGCTCCTGATTTATCCATTTCTATGAAACAATGAAAAGGGATCAAGAAAATAGTTGACAGTTATACCACCTTTAGTAGCATCAACCAGTCATTTAACACTTGTATGTAATGATGTCCTATGAACAGGTAGACTTACAAGAATATGATGTTTATAGCTTTGAAATAGTCCAAAGAATGAAAAGTGTAAACTTTTATAAACATAAAGGACAAAATCTATAATATCTTTATTTAAAAGACGTAAACTGAAATTTGATAAATAACTAAACGACGTAAAATGTAATTTGCTCAAAAAGAAATTGTGTAGTGAACTTACCACCGAAACAGCGGTGTTGGTCGCAAGTTTGAACCGAATCTCAGTTGCTAAGTCCGTTGCAAAAACCCTAGTCGCAAAAGGATCGGTCGAAATAGTTTTCGTAGCAGTTGTCGTAGCAAAAAGTCTGGTCGCAATCCCGGTCACAAAATATTTCGGTCATAATCTCGGTCGCCAAAAAGTTTGATGGTTCGGTGACAAAATTGGTCGCAAAAAAGGTTCGGTCAGGAAATCGGTCGCTAAGCTTACGTCAGATATTCTTGTCGTAAATTCGGTCATAAGGAGATTTTGGTTGCAAAAGTATTTACCGACCAGGGTATAACCGACTACCGAAACTGATCTCCAAACGGTCGCAAAAGTGTATGCGACTGTTTTGACTGTCGCAAATGGTTGTTTTTGTATTAGTTGTCCAGTGAACTCAGAAATACTAAACCTACACATCCCAATAATGAAAAGTAACGTCATATGCCCTAAAAAGATAGATAGGTCCAAACAACCGAAACCGTAGTGGGATGTAATTTTTGGCTAGCTTCATGGTTACAATCACAATCAAGGTGAATGGGGGATATGACAAATTAGTCCACTCTTATGATATCGAGAATAATTGCTAAAACCAGCGAGAATGATAAACGAGAGAAAGAAAATGAGAGAGAATGATTAGGGGTAAAACTGAAATGATTTGATTGATAACTTGAATAATTGTTACAAATGATCTATTTATATACAAAGAAATAAAAGCTAACAAAACTGAACTGAACCAGGTAAATTTAACAAGTTCGCCCCTACACTAACAAGCGAACATAACTAAGTTCGCTAACACCCCCCTCAAGTTGGAGGTGTATACAACCCCAACTTGGAAATGATAGTTGAATGCGGTTGACCAGCCAAACTCTTAGTGAATAAATCCGCAAGTTGATCAGAAGTCCGTGTATGAGAAAGCAGAATCAAACCGGCTTGAAGCTTCTCGCGGACAAAATGACATATGCATAGTTCGCTCATGAAAAAATGGATTCTTAGCAATATGAATGGCCGCCTGACTGTCACATTTGAGAGGAACGGGAGTAAGATTATCAAGTTTAAACTTCACAAATAACCGAGTCAACCAAGCAAGTTCCTGTGTGACACGGCGAAGAGAACGATATTCAGCTTCAGCAGAACTAAGAGAAACAGTAGCTTGCTTCTTGGATTTCCAAGAAATAGGACTGCCTCCAAGAGAAATGAAATAGCCACTGACAGAACGCGAGTATTAGAGCAAGCTGCCCAATCCGAATCACAGTAAGCAGACAAAGACATATCAGGATCATCATTAAAGAACAACCCTTGAGAACAAGTGCCTTTGACATACCGAAGAGTATGCCACACAACATCCCAATGAGGAACACGCTGATCACTCATAAACTAGCTGAGAAACTGAACCGCAAAAGCAAGATCAGGCCGAGTATGAGTGAGATAATTGAGTTTACCAACAAGTCGACGATAGGCCAAAGGATCATCAAGAACTTGACCTTCGTTGAGCTTGAGTTGTAAATGTAAAGGCAAAGGAGACGAAACAGAAGAAACATCGTCTGTAGGAAACTCAGTCAACAAATCCTTCGCAAATTTGCGTTGAGTCATGATAAGACCAGAGGGAGATTTGAGAACCTCAATGCCAAGAAAATAGTTGAGAGTGCCAAGATCCTTGATCTGGAAAGTGGAATGTAAGAAAGCCTTCAAATCAGACATCTCTAGTTCATTATTACCAGTAAGGAGAATGTCATCAACATAGATAGCGACATGAACAACAGAATCCCCCATCGTCTTTGTAACAGCCGGCCTCTCGTACCAACAATATTGTCCGCTTTGCCCCTAAGAACTCACGGGTTTGTTTTTGCCCCTAAGAACTCACCGTAAAGAGACTTCCTGAGCTTAAGGACATGATCAGGAGATGATAAAGGCATTCCAGGAGGAGGAAGCATATAGATGTCTTCGTCAAGATCCCCATGTAAAAAGGCGTTATTGACATCCAATTGGTATAAACCTCAATGTCGTTTAGTGGCAACATCAATGAGACTACGAATAGTAGTCATTTTAACGACATGAGAAAAAGTCTCATTATAATCAATTCCTGTTTTCTGAGTATCACCACGAACAACCAAACGGGCTTTGCAACGTTCAACAGTGCCATAAGCATTATACTTGACTTTATACACCCATTTGCACTTAATGGCCTTTTTACCTTTAGGTAAATGCATAACTTCCCAAGTTTGATTACATTCCAAGGCATTAAACTCCTTAGTCATAGCCTCTTGCCAAGCAGGATGTTTAGCAGCCTCCTGATAAGAAAAAGGTTCCTGAACAGAATCAAGATTGAGAAGGAGCTGCTGGAAATCAGGAGAAAGATCAGCAAGATTAACAAAATGAGAAGCTTGGCAAGCACTCGACAAAGTATGAAAACAAGACGAATCAACAGAACAAGCAAAATTACAAACATAATCCTGCAGATGAGAAGGAGGAACAGAAGAACGAGTAGATCTCCTGAGCTCCGGGAGGAACAGGAGAAACAGGAGGAGGAGTGGAATCAACTTCAGGAGCAACCGAAGAAGATGAAGGAAAAACAGCTGGATCTGTCTCCTCAAATAGATCATTTAGAGAAGGGAACAAATAAGAAGGATTCGAAAATTGTAAAGAAGGGAAAATGTGCTCAAGAAAAGTAACATCCCGAGAAACAAGAACTTGTCGAGTGTCAAGATTATAAGGGTTGTAACCTTTCTTTCCAAATGGATATCCAATAAAAATACAAGCTTGAGCTCTAGGCTGAAGTTTATCTCGCCCGGGTGTAGAAGTAGAAGCATAACATAAACACCCAAAAATGCGAAGGTGTGTGTATGAAGGAGCTTTACCAAAGAGCATCTCAGAAAAAGATTTGCCTTTGAGAACCCGTGTGGGGAAAATATTAATCAAATGAGTAGCAGTGAGAACGCATTCACCCCAAAACGTTATTGGTAACTTGGATTGAAACATAAGAACACGAGCAGTTTCGAGAAGATGCTTATGTTTACGTTCCACCACCCCATTCTGTTGAGGAACCCCAGGATAAGTAGTCTAATGAATAATTCCCTTTTGTTTAAATACTCGGCGTGATGAACACCTGAACCAAGCTCAAAAGCATTATCAGATCAAACACGCTTCACTTTGGTACTAAATTGAGTCTCAACCATCTCAATGAACCCTTGAAGAATAGTAAAGGCATTACTTTTAGTTGTCAAAAGATGAGTCTAAGTAGTTCTAGTAAAATCATCAACAATAGTGAGAAAATATTTATATCCATCAGATGTAGTAGAGCGATACGGTCCTCACGTATCAATATGAATAAGATCAAACATTTGAAAACTGGATATACTACTGGATGCAAAAGGCAGTTTATGATGTCTAGCCTTAGGACAAACAGAACAATCATCAATAGAACAATCATGTACACCAGTAAAAACATTCAATTGCTTAAGTTTGTACAAAGGTAAATGACCTAGACGAGTATGATAAAGTTTCAAAGAAACAAAAGAATTACAGTGAGAAAAAGAATAAACTGTAACAGAGAAAATTTTATTAGGATTCAAAAGATAAAGTTCGTTGAAAAGATCTCCCAGAACCAACGGACTACTCAGCGAAGGGGCCTGCAAGAAACAAGTAGTTTTAGAAAACTGAACAAGACCTTTTGTATCCCTACAAAGTTTGGGAACAGATAAAAGATTGTGCTTGAACTGAGGCACAAAGAAGACATTAGAGATAGAAAACGTCTTGGTAAGATTAATTGTTTCGACCTGCGTAACAGTTAAAATATGCCCGTTTGGAAGAAGAACATAAACGGGCGAATTAAGCAATTGAATATCAGAAAGTAAATTGAAATCAAAGAACATGTGATTACTTGCACCGGTATCAATGATCCAAGTAGTAACGACCGTAGTCGAATTGCAAGCAATAATACCTACAAAATTTGCAAAGCTGAGTGGTTGAACAATTGGAACACCACCATGAACCCTAGAATTTTACTGAAGAACTTGCAACAAATTGTTATACTGTTCGGAAGATAAACCAGTAGGAGCACCAGAAACAGGAGCTCCAGCGTCAGAAACAGCATTTGTTGCAGCTCTGGGTTTAGTTAATTTGAAGTATTTGGGAAACCCAATTAAACAATAACATTTGCTGGCATCATGTCCCGGTTTCTTGCAATGAGAACAAACAGAACCTTTTCGAGCACTAAAATTCTTTGGTACCTGCACAGAAGCAGTCATAGAAGCATTCTGAGGAATAAATTGTGAAGATGAGTGAAGCTCCATCTGTTTCTCATCTTGAATAAAAAAAGCATAAGCTTCATTGATTGAGGGAAGAGGCTTCACCATGATAATGTTTCCACGAATCATGTCATAACAAGAGTTAAGACCCATCAGAAATTGCATCAATCTTTGATCCTCTTCATGCTTAGCCATAAGTCGTGAAGTGCCACAAGTGCAAGGATGAATAGGCTCGATTGCATTAAGCTCATCCCAAACAGATTTAATTTTGGTAAAATAAGTGGCAACATCATCATTTCCTTGAGAAATAGCATAAAGAGACTTCTGAAATTGATAATATTTGGCCCCATTGCTCTGTCCATACCGATCAGTTAACTCGGTCCAAAGTTGTCGAGCAATCTCAACATATAAAACGCTCTCACTGATATCACTAGATAGAGTGTTCAGAATCCAAGAAATAACCATATCATTGCATATTTTCCATAGCTCCAGATTAGGAGAGGAAGTAGGTCTGACAATAGTTCCATCAACAAAACCAAATTTGTTCTTAGCAGATAAAGCAATGGACATGGCACGTTTCCAATATCCAAAAGCAGAGCTGCCAAAAACTTTAGAAACAAGTAAAGTCTCGGATGATCAGAAGAATGTAAGAACAAAGATTAGAGGAATCCATAGGAACAACCACTGTGGGATCAGAAGTAGCAGGCATGACAAGATGCAGAAAGAAAGAAGACTGAAATAGGCGAACTTGCTAAGTTCTCCAAGAAGTGAACTTATTAAGTTCGCTAAAAAGTGAACTTAGCAAGTTCGCTAAAAGAGAAAAGGAACAGGCGAACTTAATAAGTTCGCCCGTAACTGACAGGCTGAAGAACAAGTTCGCCTGCACGAATAGAAAAAGGGGAAAACGATCCAGAAATCATTATAACTCGAAATCAGAAACGTATATGAAGAAATCCAACTGTAGGAATGATCAGAAACATAAAATGAATGTTTTGAACGGAGCAAAACATGAAACGAACCCCAATCGACATGAAAGATGAGAAAACTAATGACAAACCGAAGAACGAGTGCGGAACAAGGAAGAAAATCACATAATCGAGCATATATGCTCTGATACCATGTTATGATATCGAGAATAATCGCTAAAATCAGCGAGAATGATAAACGAGAGAAAGAAATTGAGAGAGAATGATTGGGGGTAAAACTAAAATGATTTGATTGATAACTTGAATAACGGTTACAAATGAGTTATTTATATACAAAGAAATAAAAGCTAACAAAACTGAATTGAACCGGGCAAACTTAACAAGTTCGCCCCTACACTAACAAGCGAACATAACAAAGTTCGCTAACATCCACCACTCATAAGTCATAATACATATTTCATTAGTAACAAAACAAAACGTATCATCCACAATCACATATCCCATAAGTGAGGCAATAAAGCGCTCTACAAAATCAAACTGTATAAGGAGCTCATGACTCACACCCAATATCTACATGATATATGATGCGATACTTTTCTTGAAACAACAAACAAAATCTGAGCCATCATCATGAAACATATACTCCAGTTTCATGAAAATCAAACTGTATAAGAACTTAACATCTTACAAACATGATTTGTGCATATTATTTTAGAAAGAACACGTGATCGACGCCCCAGGGTATGCTGCAACATAAATCATCTGATAATGGATATGAAAAGTATCATATATAGAACAATGATACCAAAGATGACACCAAAATGCACAACGAACCTATTTTCCCCAAGTGAGCAATAACGGCATAAACGGAAGTGGGATCAAGACCTGCAGCAGAAACAACAAGTTCTGCTGCGGAACACAAGCCGTACATCATAAGACTAGTAACTGAAAACATGATGGACAGCGGATGAGTTTGGAAAGGGAATCCAGGTAGGCTTTGCGACTTGATTTCCGCAAAAGCAAGAAGAGCGCTAATGATAAAGCTCAGGGCAGAATGGGGCATGACGACACCTTCTTCCCCAAACACTACTCGACGGTAATAGTGAGCCCATAAGTGGCGCAGAGGCGCAACTAGACCACCCCGAGTTGCTGTTGATGCTAGAGTGAAAATGTGAGTGACACATTGAAACAAAAGCAAATAGGCAGAAGTGATGAATGTAGCAAGTTTGGTTTTCTCGGTTGGTGGGTAGGGAACCGGTTCTGTTGGGGATTGAATCATGTTTTTTTTACTTTTTTTTTGGATAAGTGATTGATCTAGGCTAAGGTTGTTTTATAGACGATGTAGAAACGTAGCCCGGTGTGGCTTGAGTTTCTTAGACATTTCCCCCGATAACTTAATAAATTCTTATTATATTGGAATAAATCTGACTAACTTTGATTTTTTCCACCGCAACATGTATCTATATCTATATCTATACGTACATAATAAACAATTATATGGGACATGTGCATGGTTCCCAATGCGTTTCTTGCATCTCTATTAAATAATAATATTAAGAAAATATATTTTAAAATATTTAATATAAATCTAATTATAAATACTTATTGTTTTAATTATAGATATTTATTGTATCACTATGTTAAAATCTCGTGTATCACATGGGTTGAATAAATGTAATTTTATATATTTAGTAATAAACATATTTATTAGTATAATAACGATTAGTATTTGCATCGATTTTGGGTTATTTAATTTATTTTTATTTATAGAAAGTTTTGTGAGCTGTTATATGCTACTTTGCTTGTAATATAATAAAAATAGAGTTAAAATATAACTTTTATATTTTGAATAATATAAAATTCAAAGACGATTTTATGGTTCTGAAAACTTAAGTAACATGGAAAAAATGGGAAAAGGATTTAAACTCCTGGGCGTCGGGCCTTATGGTTGTTAAAAACTCGTAGCTTGAACCTCGCTTGAAATCAGCTCATCTATAAACAAGTTAATTTGGATCGGGTTGTAAATTACTGAGCTCTAGCCAAGGTAAGTTTGTTTGCTCGTTTATATTTATCATGTTTATAAGTTATAAACCAAATGACAATCCAATCAAAATCTTTCAAAACGCGTTTGGCTTGAATTGAATATGTTTACAAACTCTACATGTATGTAAAAATATTGTTTTTTTTTTATTTTAGAACATAAACGAATTGGCTCGAGCTTTTTGTGAATTGAGCTCGAGCTAGTGTTTTAGATCGTTAAGAATTCACAACACAAACTATTGTTAGTTATAGTAATACACACACACATATATGAGAAAATTACCAAAATGGACATTGACAACCTATTTTTCCAAAATAGACATTGACTTTTACGTTGTGTTCCCGAGTATCATTTAAGGATGGAAAAGAAGGAAAAAGAAAGGGAGGTAAAGTAAACCCTTGTTCCAGAGTTTTTTTTTAAGAGCAGAAAAGAAAAGAAAAGAAATAGAGAGTGTTCCAGAGTTTGTTTTAAGGAAGGAAATGAAGGAAAAAGAAGGCTTATTTACATCCTCTCAAATTAGAGAGAAAGGAAAAGAAAGGGAAGGAATCCTTTCTTTTCTTTTCCTCCCTTTAGTAAACTCGGGAACACAACGTTAGCATACTAAAACATGGTTATCAAGAACAATAGATGGCTAAGCTTAGCCGGCTAAAATTTCTGTGCCCGAATGAAATTTGTCAGACGTTACACCAATCAGAAACTGACATGTGGCATCACGAAATTTTATGCCGGCTATAGCCGTCTATTTAGATGGCTTAGCCGGCTTAAAAGAAAAAAATGACAGAATGTTCATAACCGGCTATTTGACTTTCCTTAGCCAGCTATTTGAATCAAATATGAGTCGGTAATAGAGCCTATACGTTGCTACTAGAGTAAGGGTGTGCCTCACATTGGTACAAAATCAAATACGAGTCGATATAATGTGCGAAGCTTGGTTTTAGTGGCTTGTGGGTCGGTAACCGGAATATCAGTTTTTATGGTGAATCGAATCGTCCTTTTCCGTATTTCGAATTCCTGGAGGATGAGTGATTCAACGGTTGGGTCTAAGTTGTTTAAAGATGAGGGTTGAAACATTCATTTGAAACATTCATTGTCCATGTTAGCAATTAAAACAAAAACCTTGATCTCCTTTGATTTCATTAATCCACAATATATAGATTTACCATATCTCCATAATATATGTAGAGAGATAAGTATTCTTATTAAATAGTTTGGGTAACTTGTCACGGGTCGAGGGGGCAACTCCAAGGATGGTTGGCCATTGGCCGGGTATGTGGGTTAAGATTTAAGAATGCATCATTTTATATTATTCCTAAAAGAACTTTGACTAAACAAATAGTATTTTCTTATAATAGTGACTCATGCGTGATGATGATTCTAAAAGAAAAAACTAATCGTTTTGTTTATTTAAAAAATAAGAGGCGCACTTACTAATCCTTTGTCTTTATGTAAGGTTTGAAACAAGCTACATAATATTCAGGCAAAATCACCCATCCTTTTTTCCATGAGCTATATGATCCTTCCTTTTTATATAAATCAAAATTTAATTTTATATATTTTAAATTTTTTTTAACTAAACTAAATTGTATATGATTTTTTTTATCTTGTTAAAAAGTAACTTTCCCTAGCATGACTGTCAACAACTTAATTTTCACACACAATTATCATAAACTTAATTCACTCTTTAGTTAAAATTATAGTTTATCTTTCGGTTAACCATCTTTACCAACCACCCTAGGTGGGGATACCATTAGCTAGCTATTATTTTTAACTACATAAACAAACTAATAGAACTGAAAACCTTGGTCTTCTTTGATTTCATTCCACAATATACATAGAGGAGGGTTAGGCTACAAAGAGACAAAACCATAGAAATTGTAGGTAGAATTCTGAGCATGACACGTATCCAAGAAGTAAAAAAGAGGGAAAGGGCAATTGAGTCAAAACACAACATCCCTTGAATCAGCAATGCACATGCAAGTCACATGTCATTCCCCCCCCCCCATTTTTTAAACGTCCATAACTTTTTTATACGTCATTATTATTTTTTTTCACCATAAAATTGAGCGTTTTTTTATTTTTCTAACGAGTATGGTATTGCTATATTTCAAAAACAAAAAAATACCAACCGGGTGTTGTTTGAAATTGGGAGTTTTTATAGTGTTTTATGGAGTTTTATGTTTATGGTGTTGAAATTTTAAGCTAAAGTGTAAAACACCATGACAGAAGTGAAACGCCATAAGCATAAACACGTCAAAACATGACTAAAAAAAGCCAAAAAAGACCATGTTGAAATTTGTCATTGTGAAAACAACATGACCAAAAAAAACTAAAACGTCATATTCAAATTGGCACCTAAATGTAAAACACCATGACCCAAAAAACTCCATGTTGAAAAACACAATGACTAGAAAAACTTAATGTTGAAAAACACCCGGTTAAAAACACTATAGATGTAAAACACCATGTTGAAAACTCACTTTAATTCGAACACAACCTTAACCAAGTTTATGTTTATGGTATTGAAATTTTTAGCTAAAAGTGTAAAACACTATGACAGAAACAAAAACGTCATAAACATAAACACGTCAAAACACCACGACCAAAAAAGCAAAAAAAAAAGACCATGTTAAAATTTGTCTTTGTGAAAACGCCATGACCAAAAAAGCTAAAATGTCATGTTCAAATTGGCCCCCAGGTGAAAAATACCATGACTAGAAAAACTTAATGTTGAAAAACACAATGGCTACAAAAACTCTATGTTGAAAAACACCCGATTAAAAACACCATAGATGTAAAACACCATGTTGAAAAAAACTCATTTTAATTCGAACACAGCCTTAACCAAGTTTATGTTTATAGTGTTGAAAATTTAAGCTAAAAGTGTAAAACACCATGACTGAAGCAAAACGTCATAAACATAAAACACGTCAAAACACCATATACATGTATTTTATGATATTTATGTTTATGACTTTTTTGTTTTATCATGGTGTTATACGTCATTATTTTACACATGGTGTTTTATATTTTAACATTCATATACATGTATTTTATGATATTTATGTTTATGGCATTTTTTTTGTCATGGTGTTTTACACTTTTGGGGTAAAATTTCAATCGACGATTAGTTTTTCATTATGTTTTATACTTTAACTTCCATATACATAATTTTTTGCCATGTTTGTGTATATGGTGTTTTATCTTTTTTTTTTAAACGTCTAGTTCAACATAAATTATACGTCACAACTATGAAACACAATGACAAAAAAAGAAACTAAAACACCATGACCACAAACACCATGTTGAAATTTGTTATTGTGAAAACACCATTACCAAAAAAGATAAAACGTCATGTTGAAATTGGCCCCATGTGTAAAACACCATGACCAGAAAAACACCATGTTGAAAAACACTCCGTTAAAAACACCATAGCTCTAAAACACCATAAATCTAAAACACCATGTTAAAAAAACCCCATTTTAATGTTATTTAAATAAAAACGATTAAAAGTTTATGTGTATATATATATATATATATAATAAAAAACTAATCGTAATATTGAAAACACCATGACCTAAAAAGCTAAAACGCCATGTTCAAAATGGCCCCCATGTGTAAAACACCATGATAAGAAACACTTTATGTTGAAAAACGATTTAAAATATAAAACACCATGCTAAAAAAACCACAATAAATCTAAAACACCATGTTAAAAACACCATAAAACAAGGTAAAACATCATAAACCACCATAAATCTAAAATATAAAACACCATGTTGAAAAACACCATAAATCTAAAACACCATGTTAAAAAAAACCCACTTTAATTTTATTTAAATAAAAACGATTTAAAATGGACCATAACAAAAAAAATTAAACGTTATGTTGAAAGTTAGAGAGGTGGAGGTCATGTATTTGATTCCGACTCACTCCCAGACATCTTTTTTACCCTAACAAAATGATGACGAACCCTTTTGTAATCGATAAAGAATCTAACTCCAGGAGTGCTTCTGAATCTATCCGTCAACGTTACCTCATGCTACGAACCTACCATATATACGGAGCCGTCAATTCGTTCCAAGATTAATTCCAACAAGGTGCGTTCATGGATGACAGTACGCCCCCAACTTCATTCAACTTTGTTATCACCTTTTTATTCGCTCTAGCAGCAATGAAATACTAAGGAAACCCCCAAATTCCTTTCGACACTCACAGTGATGCAATAATGCTCTCGGTCACGTGTGTCTTGATCTATGGGTTGTCTTCAGCAGCCCAACATTTCGTTGCTGCCGTAGGTCTTGATCCCGTGTCTGCTTACTCCAGCATTGCCCGTGTCAGGAGGATGGCTTCCCTGACTCTTTTGGTGATATCTTTAGCGTGCATTTTATATTTCTGATCATCAACGCATATAATGATCTATTGATATTAATGTGTTCTAATTAAGACAGTGTAATTAATCATCTTAGCTAGCATAAGTAAGTTTTACTTGTTGGGGATAAAATATACGTGATCGATCGCGTATATAAATAATTTACATTGACAGACAATATACATATACTATACGACGGAATTATCATATTTGTTTGTGTTTATTTTGTGAATTTCTTATTAATTGTTATCTGTACAAACATGCATATCTTTAGATCGTTCATATGATATAAACCAACTATTTAGATGTTTAAATAAAAGTTTATTTAATTTTTTATAATTCAAGAATTATATTTCGACCCTAATTCACCCATTCCTTGTAACTTTATTTTTGTGTGTAATACAAAAACCTACCTTACTTCGATATATAATTTACAGAATGTGCTGAATATATATTTAAGATAAAAACAAAAACTACTCAGATGGATTTTAGGATTAAAAAGATCTTATTAAATTAAATTTTAAAAACTAGATCAATATATATACAGTGGAAGATTCCACTACAAAGTGGTTTTTGTCTAAAAATGATAGCAAGCAAAGAGAGTGTGTCACGTGTACAATAATGATTCTATGGCCGAGGGTTTTTGCGTCATTTATGCGCGCAGAAAACAAAACAGTTATATTATAACAACATGTGTTGGTTTAACATTTATAACTGTATTGTTATACAATATAACTGTGCTAACTAGAATAATCACACATATTTCGAGATTATTATCTTTTTTTTTAAATCATTTTTTATATAAAAAATATAACAATACTATACTCAAGTTAAAGATAAAAAAAATGCTCGATTTTATGGTGCAGTTTTTTTTTTAAATAATAATGTATAAAAAAGTTATTTTAGTTTAAAAATGACATTGGAACTACTATTCAATGCAAAATAAAAGTCAACACAAAAGTAAAATTTTTATTTTACTCTTTAACATTAATTAATTTCTAAACCAATTTTAGTCATTAAATTAGTTTGATTAAAGGCCTATATTACTTCCTATATTTTTTAGCCAAAACTCATTTTGTACTTCAACCTTCCTCAATTAATATAAAGGGGGCAAAATGCTAAAAAAAACTCAAAAAAGGTTAAATTTCAAGTCTAACAACTAGTTTAAAGGCTATTTTTTTTAAACGACCTGCTGAACCGACTCGGGTATGGTTAAGCACCGGTTTGACTATAGGAACCAACTCGGGTCAGGTTTGAAACCGGGGTCCAAACAAAACTTCAAACTTATCCTAAACCGACGGGTTGGACCAGGTTCCAGACCGGATTGACTCAGACCGATTTCACTTTCAAATCGGGTCGGTTTAAAACCGATTCAACGGGCTCAAACTGGTTTTTTTTGCCCATCTATAGGGCATGCCACATTGTAGGTCCTGGTTTTTTATTATTATTATTTTTAATTTCAGCCTTTATTTATGTTTATATATAAGGTGGAAGGGACACTTTTACAAGAATGAGAGGTAGTTCCGATGGTAAGGGGCTAGTCTTTGATGGAACCCACTCGGGTTAAAATCCCATCCACGCTACCTACTTGCCGGTTTAAGTGTTGCCATCACCATTTTTTAAATGTTAGATTCTTTTTTCGGTCATATTTTTCCGCGGTTTAACGTCCTGCTGCGTGCGGGTTTATAAGTTTTGTTTATTTTTTAAACTTTCTTAATATCCTTACTTTTTAAGGGGCTAGCCTTTGATGGAACCGTTATGCAGAGACGTGTGACCCGTCGCAGCGCGAATACTTTTTACTAGTGTTATTCTAAAAAGACCAGGCTAGGGTATGATGTAACATAAATCCAACAACGTGTAAGAGATATGAAATGTATCATATATATATAAAAAAAAGATGCCACCAAGTACACAATGAACCTATTTTTCCCAAGTGAACAATAATGGCATAGACGGAAGTAAGACCGATACCTGTAACGGAAACGGCAAGTTTTAGTTGTGTATGAGCGCCGTTGTCCATATCTATGACTCCAATTGGCCCGGCTACCTCGGTCATGTAGGTTTTGTATTTCGTGAATGCTTGAATATTTCGTTAGTACACACGAAATTTCAGTCGGATAAGACAAAGAGAATTTGTCAAGAACAAATATGCAAGTTTTGTTATGAAAAACTTGTACGAGAGTTGGTCTATTGAACTTGTTGTTTAAACCAGACCAAAGATCATCTATTTACAGGAGACCAACCATCACAACGTTCCTTTTGACGGTTATAACTGCAGACTGTAAGGTAATTACATCAGTAGAAAACACTTCATCAAAAACCCCATTAGTAGTAACAAAGTTACTACCGAAAATCGAGTAACTACCACTGCAGTTGCTACTGCTTCCTTTGTTGGTACTCATGCATAGTTTACTACTTAAGTGCCAAGTTGCCACTTAAGTCACAGTTTCTATTGATTACTAATCATCCGTTCCTGTAGAACATCGGTTCATGTCGAACATCAGTTCAAGAAACTTTCCATTAATTTGGCAAATTCGAAGCAACCCCCACCAAGGGTGTTGCCCCTTGGACCCCTAGTCACTAGGATTTTGTCCCCTTAAACCATTGGATTCGAGGTAATTGGAATGAATATAGTCTTGTACAAGTATGCACTTCACACCTCCTAACTTGTAACAATGTTTATATTCATTTATTTTTTATATTAAGTTAATTCAACTAAACTAGAACAATTCTAATAACACTAAAATCACTAACACACCATCCATTTAATGCTCGCCAAATCGATGAAAAGACTAGTTCTCGGTTTAACCAATGTTGTTTTTAAAACCATCTTTTTTTTGTCATCATGGACATAATTTGTTGGGCGACCTTTTTTGGCCTTCATGCTTGTAATTTGGTGGGCCATTAACTAATAAAATTTAATTCAAATAGAAGTTGGAGATTAACTTCATTAGAAGTAACACCAACTTAATGATCATAGATAACCACGAATAAATGTACTATAGTTCTGTAAACAAGTTGACATAATGTGATAGTGATATATACGAAGTTTTTTTATATAAGATTGCAAATTAGAATAAACTTTCATAAAAGAATTTTGACTAAAATACTTTATTTCTTTACTAGTATGACTCGTGGGTTATTTTCAATAGTGTAAGCAAGAAAATGTTATGGCTTTTCAGATTTTAGGTGGTGATTGTATAGGTATCTCTTGTATAATCACTTTTGAATAGCTTGAAGATGCTATTGAAAATACGATCCATGAAGCAATTTGAATTCAAAATCACGGATACCTTGATGTAGAACGGAAGCAAAATAATAACAAAGAATTCACTCTCAAATAAATTTGATTAAAGTGAATTATCAAACCATTACCAGAGGTACCTTTTTACTAATTGTCAAATTTTCAAAATTACAAATTGATTGCGGGCCAATATAATTAAAACCATAAATTGATACGCAAATCATGGTAATCATTGATTTACAAGTTTAAACTCGTATAATTAAATAAAAGTTTAATTTGTTTATAATGCTTGCATAATATCCTTTGGTCGCTAGCATATAGCCGGTACATTAGATTCTTCCTTGGTCGGTTTACATTGCATACGTCATAACATTAGGTAAGAAAGGTATAAAAATCATTTTTCAAAAAGAATATGATATTTGATTTAAAATATTGTTTAATAGAAGTTGTTTGCGCGCTAACAAGAAAATCTGAAAAAACTTGTATCGTAACTATTGGATCGCAAAAAATGTTTGTAGTGGGTTGGTAAATAAACAAACAGACAATTTAATAGTTTTGAATGACACGTTATTAATTTTCATATTTTCTATTTTGTTTTCTTAAACAATTTTTTTAATAAATTTGGGTGACAAATAAGCTAAGATTTAGCGTTATTTAAAAATATATATAGTTAATTATATGGATAGTCCCCGTGGTTTGTGAAAAGCAGTGTTTTGAAATCCTGACCAGACCGGCCAATCGGACCATGAACCGGTGGTCTGGACAGTCCGGTTTTGTATACTGAAACGGTCCTGCAGAGACTCGGCGGTCGGACCGGTAACCGATGGTCGGACCGGACCGGGCCGAACATAGAAACTCCGGTAACGTTCAAAATACGGTTCAAAAACTCCAGTAACCTTCAAGATCTACGCCAATAAGCTTCACCAACTTCGAACCTAGTATTAGAACTCAGATCTAGTGCTCACATCGTGAGGAAGATGAAGCGAGGAACTCATATCTGGTGCCCAAATCGTGAGGAACGCAGCCTACATCGTGAGAAACTTAGATCTGATGCTCACCAACTCCGATCTGAACTCAGATCTTCGATATGTAACATCGTGAGAAACTCAGATAAGTGAGGAAGATGAAGTGAACTAGTGGAGGTGACGGAGTTAAATGGGTTTTTAAGGTTAAATTTTAGAACGTACTTCAAGTTTCAACAACATATTTAGCCATTTAGGTTCAATTTTAAAATGGATAGGTAATTAAATGGGCTTTTTAATGGGTTCACCAACTAAACGAGTTTATAAATGTGATTAACTAAGTAATTATCTGGATAATTAACTTGGACTAAATGACATGGATTTTATTTTTTATATTTATATTAATTTTAATTTACCGGTTCTTAAATCCGGTCCGACCGGTTCGACCAGTGGACCGGTAACTCCACCGGTTTGATGTCCGGTCCGGTTCTGAAAACATTGGTGAAAAGTAATAGTTATGGGTACTATGTATTTTAAGTTGCAAGTATTGGTAACAATACTGGGTGATAAGACTAACTACCGTTAGTTTTTCTGTTAAGTTTTTGCTAAAATGACTAAAATGCATTTTTATAAAAAAAAAATTATTAAACATATATATATATATATAATAAAATTATATATATATATATATATTAATTTGTGGAGAAAAACCTCCACCGGGAAATCGTAAAGAAACCACCACTGGGAGCAATATCTCCGGGAAACTATATATATATATATATTAATTTTAATAATATTTTTGTTTATTTTTATTAATAATAAGGGTATTTTGTAATTTTATTTTAACTTAACAGAAAAGCTAACGACAGTTAGTCTTAAAACATGATATTGTTACAAAATTCAAACATAATACCTATATTTTCAATTTGAAATCATTAATACTTATACCTGTTAATTTTCATAAATAACAATAAATAATAAGGAATATTCATGTAATTAACTCAAATATCTATCCTATAATAAACAAGTAAAACTTGGTGCCACTTGTCAGCACCACGTTTTACCTCACCTTTTGGATCCACCAGACAGAAAACGGGTTTACGCGCGGGTCGAGAAGCGGGTTTAAAAACAACCCGATTAAAACCATATAAATCCGGTGAGGCCTTTATCACATCATTCCCTTTCAAAACAAAACCCTAATCGCCTTCCTTGTCGAATCTCTCTCTCATTCATCTTCAACAACGGAACTTCAAAATCAAATCAATAATCGGTATGTTATCGTTACTCTTCATTGATCTTACCTTTACGCATCGATCACTTTTTATGAAATTATTATGTATAATCTCATTGAATCTGGATATTTTATGAATCTCTTTTCAACTTATTCTTTAAAGCAAACATAGGACAATCGATTGGAGCTATCGATCACCTTTTACGCTCCGTCCAGCAGATACCTTTACGAATCCATCTGTTTTTTTTCTAATAATTATATTTAATCTCATTGAATCTAGAGATTTTTTGAATCTATTCTCAAATTTGTTAGGTTGTGAATCTTTAGAAAATTTAAGTTTTTGATGATAATCATGTTGAATCGATCTTACATTCTTATTGTATTTTGAACTTGCATCCTCTGAAATTAGTGTATTTTGACTACCCAACACCTTTTAAAGTTACAGTTATAGATTAATTTATGTTAAAGTTGAATAAACATAAGGTGGAGTGATTGGCTACATCGGATTATAGTAGTCAAAATGTCAAATATGGAGGAATTAGTTAAAGAAATGATGGGATTTTATTGTTTATTTATGTTAAAATGTTGATAAGTTGAATAAACATAAGGTGGAGTGATTGGCTACATCGGATTATAGTAGTCAAAATGTCAAATATGGAGGAATTAGTTAAAGAAATGATGGGATTTTATTGTTTATTTATGTTAAAATGTTGATTACTATTATCTGGATAGATAGAAGGATGATAGGGTATGGGTTTTAGAAATTATATAATGTAGGTCATGCTTCTCTGATGTTAATATTGTTTTTAGATATTTGATGGTTTTCTTTATTTGTTCTAAATCACAGTATGTTCGGATTTGATTCTTGGCACGAAAGACAAGAAAATATCAAGAAATGAAAAACTGTTTGTAATTCGTAATCATTTATAATCACTAGTTTAGTCTAGTGGCAATGGTGTATGTCCAATAATTCTTCAAAATAGGGAGGTCTTGGGTTCAAGTCCCACTTGTGACAGAAAAAAAAAGGATCCAAATTGGACCAGGTAGTTTCTCACCTATGATGGGTTTCCTCCTGTAGGAGTGTAGATGATCGGGTATCCAAATTGCCGTTCAAAAAAAAATTCGTAATCATTTATTTTTGAAAAAAGTTAATGATATAAATTTCATTTAATACAAAAGTCAAACATATTAAATTCTAATATCATTTTAAAAGTTAATAATATAAATTTCATTTAAGGTAAAAAATCTCATTTTTTAAGTCAAATATATTAAAAACACCATATATGATTTAAAATCAATATCAGTTACTAAAAATAAGGGAAAAAAATAGGGAATATAATGAAAAGAATAATTATATTTTTGGTAAATAATGAAACGCATAATATAGAGTTATTATCTAAAAAGTTTTAAATAAATTAAATTAAAGTCATCATAAATGATTTTTGTTTTCATTTTAAATACACGGGTTCTAACACTAGATAATTAAAAATCAATAGCAGTGAGATATTTTGATTTCAAATTAATCAGAATGAAGTAATTAAAATTTACCATAAATAATTTTTAAACAATATCAGTTGCTAAAATGAATGGCATTAAATAATGAAAATTAATGATACGAAAAATTGAAAAAAATATCAAGAAATAAAAAACTGTTTGTAATTCGTAATCATTTATTTTTGAAAAAAATTAATGATATAAATTTCATTTAATACAAAAGTCAAACATATTAAATTCTAATCTCATTTTAAAAGTTAATAATATAAATTTCATTTAAGGTAAAAATCTAATTTTTTAAGTCAAATATATTAAAAACACCATATATAATTTAAAATCAATTTGAGTTACTAAAAATAAGGGAACAAAAATATGGAATATAATGAAAATAATAATTATATTTTTGGTAAATAATGAAACGCATAATATAGAGTTATTATCTAAAACATTTTTAAATAAATTAAATTAAAATTATCATAATTGATTTTTGTTTTCATTGTAAATACACGGGTTCTAACACTAGATAATTAAAAATCAATAGCAATGGGATATTTTGATTTCAAATTAATCAGAATGAAATAATTAAAATTTACCATAAATAATTTTTAAACAATATCAGTTGCTAAAATGAATGACATTAAATAATGAAAACTAATGATACGAAAAATTGAAAAAAATATCAAGAAATAAAAAACTGTTTGTAATTCGAAATCATTTATTTATCAAAAAAGTTAATGATATAAATTTCATTTAATACAAAAGTCAAACATATTAAATTCTAATCTCATTTTAAAAGTTAATAATATAAATTTCATTTAATGTAAAAAAAACTTATTTTTTAAGTCAAATATATTAAAAACACCATATATAATTTAAAATCAATATCAGTTACTAAAAATTTGGAATGCATAAATTACGTAATTATTAAATCCAAACTTTCCTTAGTAGGTAATTAATCAATTATTTAAATAAAATGCTCAATCAAATCAATAATATCTTTTTTTGAATTTGAATTCCTAATTTAGGGACCTTTAAAACGCGTGAATGATTTCTATGTGATTTGGAATGCATAAATTAAGTAATTATTCATTGATTATTATGGAATAAATGCACTGGAATATTATTATGACTTTTTTTGAATTTGAAAATGCAGCGAGGAACATGTTTGTTAATCTTTTACTGTCTTCTGTTGTGAAAAAATGCAGCAAGAGACAGAGTTGTCAATTCCTCTGACCACATCGTCTATGCTTCAAATTTCATCTGTACAAGAGTTGGTTGATTACTTGAAATACTTTCTGGTAGTTAACATCGTGAATGATACTAAATTTGTTAGAAAACTACTGGAAATATTGAGCAGAAAAATGAGTTATGTAATGGAACTAGATTACAAATTAAATCTCTTGGTAATCGTGTTATCGAGGTGGAGATCATTTCTGGAAGGAATATTGGAACTCGCACATTTATTCGAAGAATCAATTTGACGCCTTCAAACAAGAGAATCCCTTTAAAGCTACAAAGAAGACAGTTTTCACTCTCGGTTTGGTTCGTCATGACAATAAATAAAAGCCAGATTCAGTCACTATCAAGGGTTGGATTGTTCTTAAGGCAACCGGTTTTCACTCATGGTCAATTATATGATGCACTTTCAAGAGTTAAAAGCAGAGACTGGTTAAAAATTTTAGCCTTAGACAAGGATGTAAAATTTCAAACAAAACATCCAACGTTGTATACAAAGAAATATTTACTGATTTATTAATTATATTCATCATTTTTTTAGTCTCAAATTGTATTTTGTTTTAAATTTATTTTTTTTATATAAAAAAAAACAAGCTACTTTGTTTAGGTTTCAAAGCAAGCTCCAACATTCTTTAATCAAAATTACCCATCATCTTTTCCTGTTAGGTGTATTATAGGTAAAAGTTAGATTCTATAATGTTTAAGAAAAGTTCAAACAAATCAATATACTTGTTAACGTAAGAAGATATAGTATATGAATAAACCAACGGGAAATCCAAGGTTAAGTAATTGATGCATCAGCATCCACGCTAGTATGACACTTTCATCAATACACCATTCCGGCATTCCTGTCATTGCATCGCTATCAAACGATATACCTTACGGAAAACAAGGAAAAAACAAGCTACATATTGTCCAAAGTCTTAACTTAATAAGGGTATGGAGTATACCTCACGGATACACCCATGTGAGCCCCCTCACGCCGTGATCCCCATGGAAACACCACCTCCCTATGGCATGAAGCGGTGGGTGGGTGGGGGGGGGGTGAGCACATTCCCTTGAGTGGCTTCAAACGTAGAAGAAACCCATTTGTGGGTGTTGGGTGGGTCTTTCATGGTCAAATATGTGGTATTTCATTCACTTGAGTATTCCCTTTGCCAAGTGAGATCCAAGTGAGAAACTTTTCACGTTGATGTGGTGCTCACGTGACAGAAAAGGTACTCTAACTTGACTATCCCACGTGAGAGTATACCACATACTCTAAGCCCAACCATTTTTGGTTTGATCTCTCATCTCTGCCAGACCCCGTAGGTAGGTGTCGGTCATATCATTATTCTAGCATCGATAGCAATATTTAACATTAGGTTATTTTAATTAAAATAAAAAAAAGATACACTTTATTTGCGGGAAACTCAATACTCCTGGCGGCTCCTATGATTGAACGAACAAAACCACTAGTTTTTGCTAAGGACGTGTTGAACATGATTCCCTTAAAACAATATTCGCCCACTCACGAACTTGTTTATCAGGGTACAACTAAATGTACTTGTGAAAAGAGTGTAAAAATGTTAGAATTTTCTTTTGTGTTCTTGTGGTGATAAAGAATACTTGAGAATATACAAAGTTTCTCGAGATTCAAGCCAAAGCATGTCTCAGACTAACGTAAAACCTTAATTTTTACAGTCCCATCAAAAGAAGACCTCCAACTCACTACTGTGATATTAAGCATAGTAGTCTAATTGTATTAAATGTCTTTAGTATCAATACAATCGGTTTACTGATGAATTTAAACTGGGTTAATCTCTTGGATTGGAACTGTTGTTCATCAGTGGGAACCGAGCAACAACAGTGGGAACTGCTGTAACGAACCAAATTCCGGGTTTCGTTTTATATAAACAAATATTTCTAATTAATATTATGGTGAAAATAATATTTAGAAATAAGTTGAAACAAGTGGGTTTCAAGTTTGTAATGGGATTATGTTAGTTTTAACTAACTATAGAACGAAATGAGTAAAATGGAAGTTAAGGGACTGAAATGGTAAATATGGCAAATCTGCCATATTTGACCATGTGAAAGTCAAAATTGACTTCATTTTTGGAGTTGGGGTCGTTCAAGAGAAGAGGAAGAAAAGAGAAAAGTGTGTTGAAGCCATTTTCGTGTAATTGAAGCTTGATTAGTGAAGGTTTTGGCTCACACAACACCTTCCTAACATCAAGTAAGTGATTCTCTTCCTCTTAATTTCACCATGTATGTGTTCTTGGTGGGTTTTGGGTGAAATCCGAAATTATGTATGCATGTGATGAAATGGTGTTAGATTATTGATAATCTAGCTAAACTAAAGTTAAAGAATGATGATTAACATCTTAGAACCCTTTGATTTTGATTATGAGAAGTTAGGGTTCATATGGTGAAAATTGGGGGTGTTTGGATCATAATGCTAGAATGTTGAATTAATGAAGATTAAGTGTTTTTAAGATGTTAGACACTTGAACAAACACCAAATTAACTTAATAATAATTTTTTTGAAAGAAGAATTAGTGTTAAGATTGAGTTAATGAAACTCAAGTAGGTGAGTTTGTGGTGGAAGAGGGTGTTTGGTTATGAGGATAACCCAAACGGGTCAATTTGGGTTGGAATTGGGAAATTGAGTTGTGAACTCAATTGTAATGAAATTTTGGTATATGTTAGGTTACTAAACTAGGTGTGTATGTTTAGGTAATCAAATTGTGGGTCTAGAAGGCGGAGCGGAATCTTCTAACCCGAAAGGTAAGTGCTTTTGCACTTACTTAGTTATGATGATAAATGAGTTTTATGCAATGTTGTATGTATAATGTGTAAAGTTGCATAATTTGTTATGTGGTATGAATGAGCATAAAATTGTATGCATAATTGAAGGAATGTAGTTATAGTATTTATACTATAATGGATAGATTGGTTATGGAGTTACGATCTCGTATCCTTTGGGATACGAAGTTATGGCCTACGTGCCATAATGGAAATGGATCATGTGTTGATCATAAATGAAACGGAATTATAAATGATGAAAATAACTTGTAGGTGATATACAAGTGTATGAAATCCTTAATTGGCCAAATGGGTGTTAACGGGTCAAATGGGTGAAAGGTGTGAAAACAAGTTGTGAATTTTGTGGATTATGTGTTATATTGTGCATAGTATGAATGATACATGAAATGAATTGATTATGCATAAGTGTACGTATGAATGTGAATATGGTTATAATACTATATTGAATATGTGGAGGTTATGATCAAAGAATCATAATGGAAAAGAGGAGGTTATGGTCAAAGAACCATAATGGAAAAGGATCATGTGTTGATCATAAACGAAACGGAGTTATGGCCTTGTACCATAATGGAAAAAGGATCATGGGTTGATCGGATCATGTGTTGATCATAAACGAAACGGAGTTATGGCCTTGTACCATAATGGAAAAGGATTATGGGTTGATCGGATCATGTGTTGATCATAAACGAAACGGAGTTATGGCCTTGTTCCATAATGGAAAAGGAACATGGGTTGATCGGATCATGTGTTGATCATAAACGAAACGGAGTTATGGCCTTTGTGCCATAATGGAAATAGATCATGTGTTGATCATAATTGAAACTTGTAGTAAAGGTGCAAGAATATGTAGCCTAAATGACAATTTGGGTGGAAACGGGTCAAATGGGTGAATGGGTGAAACAAGTAGAAATTTACTTGTTTGTTATGAATTTATCTTCATTACTAATGGTGATATGTGTGGTGAATGTAGGAAAAGCTCCGAGGTAATCAAAGTCAAGTCCAAGGCGTTGGCGGATTCTCGTATGCATATTTTCATGTTTTGATGATTTGGTGGAATTCCCCCTTTTTGATTGTAATTTGATAAACAAAACATGTTTTTGGGGTGTGATCACGTTGTTGAAAGGTTTTTGGTTAAAACCCATGTGATGGGCAAATTTGTTGACTTGTATTTTGGAAAAAGATGGAAATTTGGTTAAGTGTTGAAACCTGCAGGAATCTGCAGAAACTTTCTGTGAAAACGGGCCCCTCGCGCTACGCGACGGGGGTGGCATATAGGGGTCGCGCTACGCGACGGATAAAAAAAAAAAAAATTTCATGGGTTTAAGTCTTCCGCGCGTTAAAGTTTCGTTCTTTTAAAAAGAGGTGTGTTTCAACTTGGTATCAAAGCAATGGTTTGAGGGATTTGGTGTGGTGGCACCAAACTCAAACCGGATGCTCTTGATATGGGGGGAAATGATACGAGAATCCATGAAGGACTTGACTAAGACTCGGAGCTTACGGAAACGAAAGGTTAGTAATGATTTGATAAGGTGGTTATGTATATGGTGTTTATGTATATGTATGAATGATTGGTAAAGTGTTATGTGTGCCGAAACTTGTCTTGTGATTTGTTATATGAATATGATAATTTCAATTGGGCATAACGCATTATTAAACATGTCTGGCCAATATGATTAATAAGACGAGATGTGCAAGAGCTTTTATGATAACCATATGACAATGAACATTAGCAAGGAGTAGGTGAAGGTGGTTATATGTGTATGTATGTATGTATGGATATGGATGATTAGATGGGGGTAATACATATACACATAGATAAGATATAGTGCCTTAACAAGTGGGTAGATTAAAGACCTATAAGTAGGTAGAACATCTACAACTTAGTTAAAAATTGGTCGGGGAGACTAAGGGGCATTTGTGTAAGTAAAAGAAATGGGGGATGAAAGTCATCTTAAGGACTCAAGTATGTTAGAGTCTAGACGTGTATCACCTCGTGGGTGGTGAGGAACATGGAATAGGTTGGGAGAAAAAGAATGCATCAATCTAGCGGAGAATGGCTAGAGCTTTCTATCATGTTGTATCGATCTTCCTTCAAGGAAGATAGGGCTCTTTGAGGTGATCCTTGGGAGGAACAGTGTGAAGCCTAGAGAGCGGGAAGAACTACGGTTGGTGAACCGAAGTGGAAGGAAAACCTTGTTTTCACAAAAGGGTTCGTGGTGTGCGAACCAAAGGAGTTAAAGGGTGAGAGTTAATAGCTGATTAATTAACGATGAGTCGACTCCGGGACGTGGCGGAGGATTGGTGAATTATTCTTCGTGAGGAGAAAGGCATAAGGGCGTGAAGGCACATGCATCGGGGGAATTCAAGAGATAACGTTGAATTACCATCGATTACAAGCCATGTTGGGTGGCATAGTGGAAGAGTTCCTTCATGTGCAGTGGACAGCAGAGGTGATCAATAAGATTTCGGGCAAGTGTTTTATGACTGGTCGAAGTCGCTCGAATCTTGGAATCATCGAAGAAATGTAGATAGATCGGGTTTCTCGATGCTATCTGTTGACGTTATAAAGGGGATCCTTGCGTATAGGAGTACAACTCAGGTGGAGTCAATTATTAAATGCGCAAGGAAAGGTTGAACACAGGAGATAAGTGGAAAACGAAGAGTAAATGAGAAGTGGCTTCGTGAAAGCCGAAACATTCTAGCTGAGCTAGAAACCCTTTATAGGAAGAAATGCCGGACATTACTATATGTCCGGAGGATAACACAAATGGTGAGAAAATTTGAAATTTGCTTAGGCCTATGGGTCACGCATTTCTAATCACCATAGTCGTGACTGAAGCTTTTCGATCGTTGTGTTTGATGAAAGGCTAAGCAGAACGGTGGATTCGGGCGATCATCATTAAGGGTGTCATAATGTTGATGTTTACATGTTTTAATAACATGAGGTTGTGGATGAAACGATCACATGGATTTTGATCCGATGATTGTAAAAGAGGTGTTGGGTTACTTAGTAACCATATCATTGTCTAGTATGATAAAGGGGTGACGTGTTAATCTGTTCTCATTAGAGACAGTGAAACACGAGGTATACGAACTGGTGTATATACATGGCTTGTGCCATTGACATCAACCGGGGATATAAAAGGGATACTTAGTATTCCAGTTGAGAAAGAGGATTTGATAAGGGTCATTGAACCTGTGTGCTTTGTTCTAAAGCACATAAACTTTTCGGTGGAAAGGGAAAATGGAAGAGTGCGTATTGTCACTGACAGTCGGTGGTAGGATAAAACTGACTAA
This sequence comes from Smallanthus sonchifolius, assembly GCA_023525975.1. Taxonomy (NCBI): domain Eukaryota; kingdom Viridiplantae; phylum Streptophyta; class Magnoliopsida; order Asterales; family Asteraceae; genus Smallanthus; species Smallanthus sonchifolius. Next base: position 5,033,921 of record CM042042.1, read on the forward strand.
AGGTCTCGCAGTATGTGGACTTTTTGGTCAAGGGGTAAATGTTAAAATGTACATTGTACGCAAACGGTGATATACATAGGTGAAATATGTATATAAAGGGGTGAAATGTACATAGGTGGAATGTGTACATAAATGGTGGTTGAAGTCCTAGAACTTCATAAATGATGTTGGAAGTCTTTTGGACTTCACAATCGGTGTTTAAAAACGAAGTTTTCGAACTTCAAAGGTGGATTCGGTGATTGAGATCCTTAAATCTCAAAGGATGACTTATGATTAAGTCAATGGAGATACTTAGGGTGTTTGGGTCACGGATAGGGATCTTCCTTCCAGTGTTGTAAAAGAGGATTCAAGTAAGGAAGTTGTCGTATCCTTACTTGAGGAGGTCGCATGCTTTATCGGTTAAGAATGGGTGAGTTGAAGACTCGAGCTTCAAAGGGTGTTATGTATGGGCATTGGGATCCTCGAACCCCAAGAGGTATGAATTTGAGACCTTGAGTCTCAATGGGTTGATTGGTAAGGAAGTTTTGAAATTTCCATGTAAGAGGTGGGTGACGTGGGATTAGAACTTGGATTTCCTTAGTTGTCAAACGTGTTGACTACTCGTATAAAGTGGTTCAAAAATCCAAGTATCTCATGGTTAGGAGTGTTGAAATTTAAGTGGAAACTTGACGTTATAAAAGTTTTCCTTTGAAATGAGTGGACTCCATAATACATTTTTACGTGACCATACATGAAAGCGTTAGGAGGATAGAACTGTTGTTATTTCATATGGTGAAGATGAGATAAATAATAAACGTTTCGTCTAAATGAATCAGTGACTATCTTAGATAGTGGGCGAACTAATTGGTGCAAAAAGTAGACAAACTGCATATCGTTGTCAAAGGAACCATTAAAGTCGGAGATAACCTTAGGGGAGTAACGAGGGCGTATAGAGTTACTACATTAAAGTGAAGTCATTCATGATGACAATTTCATCGTCTCTTATTGACGAAATTCGAGAGGCTCAAATGTTAGCACTTGGTGGTGACTTGAAGAAAGAGCGGATGGTTGCTTATGTTGATAAGCTTGGTGAAAATAGCATGGGCTTGAAGACATGCTTTGATAGGATTTGGATTCCTAGGTTGTCAAGTGTTTTGACAACTATTTTGGATGAAGCGCATAAATCCAAATATTCTATCCATCCGGGTGTCACAAAGATGTTTTATGATTTGAGGTGTCATTTTTGGTGGCCGGGTATGAGGCGTGATGTTGTTAAGTATGTTGAGAGGTGTCTCACGTGCTTAAGAGTAAAGGCGGCGCAAGATCGCCAAAAGTCCTATGCGGCTAATAGGAAGCGGGCGATTGAGTTTCAAGTGGGGGACTTTGTGCTTTTGAAGGTCTCTCCTTGGAAATGGGTGATACGGTTTAGGAAACAGGGGAAGTTAAGCCCACGTTTCGTCGGACCGTTTAAGGTGATAGTAAGGGTGGGTACGGTAGCTTATCGTTTGGAGCTACCGGAGGGAATAAGTAGACTTCATAGCACGTTTCATGTGTCTCATTTGCGAAAATTTTTGACGGATGAATCTACTTTTGTCCCATTGGATGATATTGTATTGGATGATAAGTTGATTTATGTTGGGGAAACAGTGGCAATCATGGATAGGAAGTTGATGCGTTTACGCATTAAAGAAATTAGCCGAGTTTTGGCAAGGTGGAAACAAAAGAAAGGAGCGGAAATGACTTGGGAAAAACGAGGAAGAAATGCTCAAATGTTATCCGAACCTTTTTATGTGAAGTCGGGTTTCGGGGACGAAACCCAAATAAGGGGAGGTGATTTGTAACGAACCAAATTACGGATTTCGTTTTATATAAACAAATATTTCTAATTAATATTATGGTGAAAATAATATTTAGAAATAAGTTGAAACAAGTGGGTTTCAAGTTTGTAATGGGATTATGTTAGTTTTAACTAACTATAGAACGAAATGGGTAAAATGGAAGTTAAGGGACTGAAATGGTAAATATGGCAAATTTGCCATATTTGACCATGTGAAAGTCAAAATTGACTTCATTTTTGGAGTTGGGGTCGTTCAAGAGAAGAGGAAGAAAAGAGAAAAGTGTGTTGAAGCCATTTTCGTGTAATTGAAGCTTGATTAGTGAAGGTTTTGGCTCACACAACACCTTCCTAACATCAAGTAAGTGATTCTCTTCCTCTTAATTTCACCATGTATGTGTTCTTGGTGGGTTTTGGGTGAAATCCGAAATTATGTATGCATGTGATGAAATGGTGTTAGATTATTGATAATCTAGCTAAACTAAAGTTAAAGAATGATGATTAACATCTTAGAACCCTTTGATTTTGATTATGAGAAGTTAGGGTTCATATGGTGAAAATTGGGGGTGTTTGGATCATAATGCTAGAATGTTGAATTAATGAAGATTAAGTGTTTTTAAGATGTTAGACACTTGAACAAACACCAAATTAACTTAATAATAATTTTTTTGAAAGAAGAATTAGTGTTAAGATTGAGTTAATGAAACTCAAGTAGGTGAGTTTGTGGTGGAAGAGGGTGTTTGGTTATGAGGATAACTCAAACGGGTCAATTTGGGTTGGAATTGGGAAATTGAGTTGTGAACTCAATTGTAATGAAATTTTGGTATATGTTAGGTTACTAAACTAGGTGTGTATGTTTAGGTAATCAAATTGTGGGTCTAGAAGGCGGAGCGGAATCTTCTAACCCGAAAGGTAAGTGCTTTTGCACTTACTTAGTTATGATGATAAATGAGTTTTATGCAATGTTGTATGTATAATGTGTAAAGTTGCATAATTTGTTATGTGGTATGAATGAGCATAAAATTGTATGCATAATTGAAGGAATGTAGTTATAGTATTTATACTATAATGGATAGATTGGTTATGGAGTTACGATCTCGTATCCTTTGGGATACGAAGTTATGGCCTACGTGCCATAATGGAAATGGATCATGTGTTGATCATAAATGAAACGGAATTATAAATGATGAAAGTAACTTGTAGGTGATATACAAGTGTATGAAATCCTTAATTGGCCAAATGGGTGTTAACGGGTCAAATGGGTGAAAGGTGTGAATTTTGTGGATTATGTGTTATATTGTGCATAGTATGAATGATACATGAAATGAATTGATTATGCATAAGTGTACGTATGAATGTGAATATGGTTATAATACTATATTGAATATGTGGAGGTTATGATCAAAGAATCATAATGGAAAAGAGGAGGTTATGGTCAAAGAACCATAATGGAAAAGGATCATGTGTTGATCATAAACTAAACGGAGTTATGGCCTTGTACCATAATGGAAAAAGGATCATGAGTTGATCGGATCATGTGTTGATCATAAACGAAACGGAGTTATGGCCTTGTACCATAATGGAAAAGGATTATGGGTTGATCGGATCATGTGTTGATCATAAACGAAACGGAGTTATGGCCTTGTACCATAATGGAAAAGGATCATGGGTTGATCGGATCATGTGTTGATCATAAATGAAACGGAGTTATGGCCTTTGTGCCATAATGGAAATAGATCATGTGTTGATCATAATTGAAACTTGTAGTAAGGGTGCAAGAATATGTAGCCTAAATGACAATTTGGGTGGAAACGGGTCAAATGGGTGAATGGGTGAAACAAGTAGAAATTTACTTGTTTGTTATGAATTTATCTTCATTACTAATGGTGATATGTGTGGTGAATGTAGGAAAAGCTCCGAGGTAATCAAAGTCAAGTCCAAGGCGTTGGCGGATTCTCGTATGCATATTTTCATGTTTTGATGATTTGGTGGAATTCCCCCTTTTTGATTGTAATTTGATAAACAAAACATGTTTTTGGGGTGTGATCACGTTGTTGAAAGGTTTTTGGTTAAAACCCATGTGATGGGCAAATTTGTTGACTTGTATTTTGGAAAAAGATGGAAATTTGGTTAAGTGTTGAAACCTGCAGGAATCTGCAGAAACTTTCTGTGAAAACGGGCCCCTCGCGCTACGCGACGGGGGTGGCATATAGGGGTCGCGCTACGCGACGGATAAAAAAAAAAAAAATTTCTTGGGTTTAAGTCTTCCGCGCGTTAAAGTTTCGTTCTTTTAAAAAGAGGTGTGTTTCAACTGCTTGAGCCGCTAAGTGGGAACCATGACCATCAGTGAAAACTGACTGAGCCGTCACAAACGTCAGTGGTAACCGAGATCAATGGCAACCGAGTGATCGATGTCATTTGGTCGGTCAAAAACAATCCTTAAACACTTAACTAGTAAGGGCAAGAAGAGTATCGTATCCACGAGGAATCAGTGGTTAGTGAAATTGCTTAGTTGATAAACTAGAATGAAACACACAGATCAAACAAAGGTGTAACTCCTTCCTAAACTTCAGGTTCTAGATTCATGCAATACTCAGTTATTCAATGGACACCACATAGACATAGTGTTGGAAAATAAATTGAAACAGTAATTGAAGATAAGCTGTTGTCAGCAACCTATACGACTAATGTGTCACAGCTAGCACAATTCAAATACCCAATTTATGAATACCAAGTTACCCGCTTCAATCACCCAACCCGGCTACAAAGTTTTGTCATCAACCGAACACAAGTTGTAAAGAAAATAACTCAAAGCATTCAAATAAACTGTTTAGTTCAACCAATACATCAATCTATCAAGCTATTGTCAGAAGCTAACAAGATCCAAACATACAAACAACTTAATAAAGCAAAGAACGTAAATGAACCATCTGTTGGGAGGAAGCCACACGCAGCTTAGCCACACATGCTTGTCAGGCACACGAGCACAGCTTCAATCCTTGATCTAGAACTGACGTCCGCTCTGGAAATCGCCCTTGGTCTCTCTAAAATCGGTCGGAAGAAGATGGAAGTCGGGGATGGGGCTGCTCATGGTGAAAACCTGATTTAGGTTAATTTTTCCCGTAAAACACATGCCTCGCGTACCGCGAAGAAGATAGACAAGTCTCTCGTGTACCGCGAGGGACAAAAGAATTGGGTGCGCCTTTTAAACTCTTCGCGTACCGCGAGAGTCTTGGACAAGTCCTTCGCGTACCGCGAAGGACAAAAATGCCGGACAGCCTTATCTGATTCCTCGCGTACCGCGAGAGATACCTCCAAGGTCTTCACGTACCGCGAGAGACCTAATTTCCAGAAAACTTGACTTTTTGATCCTCGTGCTTCGTGTCCGACCGCTTCGCTTCCGTTTCTCGCTCTTTTAGCACATAAAACCTGGGAGGTAGACACAACCGCAAACACGATAAACCCGAACAACTATGCAACTCAAAACAACTAAAACGCACACGCAACGGGGTATAAACACGGGTTATTAAACCCTACATCACCGAGCATGCAGTAGGAACCACCCAGCAAATGTTTCATCAAAACGACACATTACGCGCATTGCCCTAGTTGCACGTGTGTGCGAGTTAGGGTTCCAACTTGTGTTTACCTCTATAGAAACAATATCCTTAGAAGCGTCTATTTATATACCAATCCAACTATCCAATTCTACCCACCTCCTATGTGGGACGGGTTCTCACTTTTTCTGCCAATAGTTTCGAATATTTCAAACACACAACTTTAAGTATTATTATCTTATTGATCTTAGCTTCGTTATGAATTTAGTTTGGTTCATTGCAAAGCTTTAACATAGTAATTATTAATTATATTAATAACAAATACATGTATTTATCCGTGTCCAAAGTTAGTGAAAACACATTTCAACTATTTTTTTTCAAAAACCCCCCACATGAATGGAAATCGAACATAACATACAAATGTCACGGTGCAATTTAAACAATTGAGTCTTGCATATGATAAGTAAGTGCTACCCTTTAAACCTTCCCTTGTGAACAATACTTAGCTTGGTAGCCTTTAATTAGTAGAACTTGATGTATCTGAACGGATGAATGTTTGTGTAGACAACAATACACGTTCGCACAAGACTCACTTTGACTTTGTCAACTCCCACTACAAGAATTGGACCCTATAGAGAGGACATATGTCGTCGCTATAGGATCATAATGTCGTCAGTATAGGTCTGGAGAGGCTATCTCGAGGACATGTCCTCAAGATAGATGTCGTCCGGAATGCCTCGTGGCAATAGCTCAACCATGTCGTCGAAATAGATATCTCTTATTTCGAGGACATGTCCTCGAGATAGGTGTTTGTGTTATTTGCTTTTTCTGAAAAAAAAACTTTTAATAAAATTAAATTTTAAGCTGTAGAGAGGACATGTCCTCGCTATAGTCTTACCTGTGCCGAAGACAATTTGTCTTCGATATAGCTGTCCTCGCTATAGCCTTGATTTCTTGTAGTGTCCTCATAGTTGTGTCAAATACATATGGTCCTAGAACACTTATCTGATTTTGTAAGAACTCTAGGAATTATGTCCCCTATAATCCCATTCGAACTAACCAGACTCCCACTTATTATCCCCTTTAAAGGTTTTGTCTTTATTCCTGGATACCAAAAGTTCGTCAAAATCTCTTTCCTTTTAAACCATTTTTTAAAATATTTTGCCAGCCATAACCAAAAATCTTAGACCTAGTGATCTCAACCATGATGTTAACATTCCATTCATTAAGCGAATAAAAAATGAAAGTTAATGAAACTTGATTTTTAATAAGTCCATAATGGACAATCCATGAGGTTAACATTCCCCATTGATATAACTTTCTTATTATGTTTTTGTCGCACTTGTTAACATAAGTTGCACAATTAACTATAAAACCTCAGTCTTTTAGGCTTGAATCTCATAACCTTCATAAACCCATACCCGAAAAAGGAGGAAAAGGATGAATCCGTCCACCACAGAAATTGATAGTCCAGTTGCCGGCGCGAAAACCAAACTTCTCATTTTCTTCACCACCACCTATTTGATTTTGTTCCAATGCATAGGCTATATCTATACTGTAGCAGAAATAGCAATACGTGTTGGTTTAGTGACACCAATTCGTCACGTTTGGGCTCAATATTACCCGCGAGTAGCATTTGGGGAAGCAGGTGTCGTCATGCCTCATTATGCTCTAAGCTTTATTACCAATGCTCTCCTTGCTATTGCAGAAATCAAGGCACAAGGCCTTCCTGGATTCCCTTTCCAAACTCACCCTCGGATCATCATGTTCTCAGTTAGCTGTCTCCTGATGTATGGCTTGGCTTCCATGGCCGAAACTGTCGTTTATGCTACAAGTCTTGACCCCACTTCCGTTTTTGCCATCACTGCTCACTTGGGAAAAATAGGTTCCTTGTGCATTTTGGTGACATCGTTGGCATCTTTGTTCTATATATGAAAATTTCCATATCTCTTATTAGTTGATTTATGTTGCATCATATATACACCATATCTCTTATTAAATAATGTATACAAACCATGTAAAGTGCTACATGTAATAACCGAATAAGTTCTAAATGTCTGTAATATACTAGTAATGCTTGCAAGATATTAAATTCTAGTTTTGTGTTCCTATAAATATTGTGAGTTCATGGTTGTGATTTTCTCATGAAACTGTCATTCTGGAAGAGTATAGGGGTTAAAGTGTAAATAACATCACTATAAAAAGCTAATAGTAAGTTCCTCCCGCTTTATCTCCAAAAGGAGGCGACTCTCAGACGTATCGGGATTACATCGCTCTGGCGATTTTGCCCTAATTTTCCGTCGATTCTCAATATTTCTCTGATTATCGGATCAATTTCATCGAATCTCCAATCGATGAACTCCTCAAAGGCGATTCACAAGATCAATTTCTGAAAACCGAGATTCGTTTCGTGTTTGAAGGATTTCTAGGTTAAATATCCAGACTTCGCGTCGAATTGAAGCAAACCGAATAATCTGAAAGTAGATCTGAGAAATTGAAACCAAATCTATCGCTGTTTCGGAAGAATCAAGCGCGGGAAGAGATCGGCGGCAAGTAGAAGAATTAGGGTTTCGCGTTCTCATCGGAGAAATCTGGTTCGTTTGGAGGCTCTAGCTCGTTGAATCCTCCAATTTTTTCATCGCTGTTGAAAATCGAGTTCCTGTGGAGTTGTATCCGATCGGAAGAATCTGACAAACCGAAGAATCTACGCAGATTGTTCGAGATTCAGAAGGATTAGGCGCTTGAAGATGTTTCAAGGATTTAATTGAAGCTATTTGCAGATTTGCAGTCGGTTTGATCTTTTTCAGAGTTACTGAAGAGTGAAAAAACGAAAAAAAATAGAGATTATCGGTCGTTAATTTTTGTACTGTTATTATATCTTTTTGTTTCGGTGTTCAATTCAGGCGTTTGATATTATATTAGCGCCTTTATTGATACTAGTATTACATTTTGTTCTTGTTCTTCATATAATCTTTCTTTTGAGGGAAAAGAAAAAAGAATTTATATTAAATTATGGCAGTCTATTACAAGTTTAAAAGTGCTAAAGATTATGACTCGATTTCAATCGATGGCCATTTTATAACAGTTGCCTCTTTGAAAGAAAAAATATATGAATCCAAGCAATTGGGCAGGGGCACTGATTATGATCTTGTCGTCACCAACGCCCAGACTAATGAAGGTGTGTATCAAGTTCTGGGCCTAGTCAAGTTTTATGTTTTTGAATTTCATTTTCTTACTAGTTTTTGGGAAATTTACATTGAAACTTAACTGGTATCTAAATGATTTCATAATGAACAATATTAGTGTGAACCTAGGTGATTGACTCAAGGCGCAAAGGGTGAGCCTGTTGCCTATGTGCAAGTTGCTAAAAGCGAGGGCTTTTAAGCAAGGCGCACAGTGTAAACAGACCATTTTTAGGAGCTTTAGACATGTTTTAGGCTAGTTTTGGGTGAGCCTGTTGCCTACGTGCAAGACGCAAAGGGTGAGTCTGTTACCTACGTACAAGGCGCTAAAAAGCAAGGCCTTTTTAAGCAAGGCGCACAGTGTAAACAGGCCATTTTTAGGGGTTTTAGACATGGTTTAAAAAGGCGGAGAGAAATCGAGTCTGAGGCGACGCCTCAGGGGCCATTTTGGTACGTGCGCCTCACAGGGCTGAGGCGTTCAAAAAAACGTGAAAGGCGTGCGCCTCACAGGGCCATTTTAGACATGTTTTAGGTTAGTTTTGGACATGTTACATGCCATATTTAGATGTTTCAGACTAGTTTTAGCTGTTTCAGACCGGTTCAGACCGTTTTTTGCAAAATTTGGTCAGAATCCTCGCATGAGCACCTTGATGGATGCAGGGCGTTATTGCTGCGCCACGTGTCGCCTGAGCGCCTTTTGTGCCTTTGACTACATAGGGGTGAACATGATCTTTTAAGTAAAGTTGTTTGTTGTGTTCATATTTTTGGGTAGCCAACTGGTGGTTCAGTAGTTTTGTCTAAGTTTGGAAGAGGTAAACCGGCTCTTTAAGATTATGTGTTGGTGTTAAGGCGTGATCAGGTTGTGCTAATCTACTAGAGGATTATATTGTAGTCTGTCGAAATGGATTAATCTGTTAATAGTGTTTCACAGAAGTGTTCTATTTGCAATTTCAGAATATCTTGATGAGGACATGTTGATTCCAAAAAACACTTCTGTTTTAATTCGTCGAATTCCTGGACAGCCTCGCAAGACTATAGTTGCAGCACCAGTTACTGAACAAGCCGAGTACAGTTTCAAAACCTTTAAATTTGAAATAGTTAATATTTTGGTTATGTAGATATATCATGTTTGCTGGTGGCTTAGGCTTGACAGCTTAACTTCAACCGCTTCTTTTGGTGGCGTAAACCAACCTATGGTTTATCAACCCCTTGGTTTTAAATTGTGCGCATATTGCGCGCATAATGCGTTTTGCGCCGTAGCGCTGGAGTTGGCGCATCGCTGCACCTGATGCGTAGCGATTACATGATGCGTGGATATTGCGCCGTTGCTCGCATTATGCGGTGCTCGCATGTAGCGCTCTGATGCGCGCAACTATGATTTTTTGGGTTTTTTGGCAGATTTTTTGGGTTTTTGAAATTCTATCTTCTTATTGTAAGTTCTTCCTTGGCTTATTCAACATTTTCTTTCTTGGAAATACTTTAGTATGCTTTTTTGTGCTTTTGGAAGTATTTTAGCATGCCTCATTTAGTCATTTGGACAAAAAAAATGAAATTCTATCTTCTTATTGTATGACTTCTTTTTTGTTTAAGTATGTTTTTACAACTTGTTATGTATAAATAATATTTTAGTACTTTTTAATAAAGAGCGCATCGCATACGTGATGCGCTCGCATCGCGCAAAACGCATCGTGCATCGGATTTTGGGACCAAACGCATCGGAGCGCATCGCGCAATTTAAAACCAAGATCAACCCTACAAAAGCTTTGTGCATGTGGGATGATCACATTATGTGAGTTAAGTTTCGGGACATTAGTTGAGTTATTGTTTGTGATTTGCACTGCAGGCCAAAAGGGTTTAATGAGCTGGACAGTGCCCAGCAGGCCAAGAGTAACTTTTCAGGAGCTGGCCTCGCTGTTACTAACTATGTAAGCTTTGTCTAGCAATAATATTTTAGAAAAACTTAGTCATGGTTCAGGATTATAAGTTATAGCAATTTGGTGGTTTTGTAGCTTGATGGCTCAGAATATGATGAATTTGGAAATGATTTGTATGAAATTCCTGAAGTTGTTCCAGTTATGACTAACAATCAACTTTATGACGCCCCTGCTCCTAGCAAAGCTGACGAAGACAGCAAAATTCAGGCCTTAATTGATACACCAGCCTTGGATTGGCAGCAGTGAGATTTCTTCTGAATTTTAGCTTTTTTTGTGATGATATGATTTCATGATATGGGTCTGATGTTGACTTGTTGACTTACAGGCAAAGTTTTGATGGTTTCGGTGCTGGTAGGGGCTTTGGGCGTGGAATGGGAGGTAGAATGGGTGCACGTGGATTTGGTAATAATCTTTTAGCTTTCATGTTTTCTTGAATATAGCTGTTTTAATCATATAATAATCTGTATGAAAGAATGCAGAAAATAGGATACTCACTATTGTTTAAATTTAAAAGCAAATCAGCCTTCTTGTTTGTGTTATATTCATGTTTATACATCAGTTATGGTCTTGAAAACTAAATTACACTTTTTAATTTTAATTTGTTAGGTCGCGGCGGCGGCGGCGGCGGCTTTGAGAGAAAAACACCACCTCCCGGCTATGTATGCCACAGATGCAAAACACCAGGTATCAGTCTTGATGGTTGCTACTCACTTAGATATATTCGTTTTCAATTTCAAAGTCAGAAGCTTACAAGTAATCATTCAAATTACCCTTTTGCCAGGTCATTTTATTCAGCATTGCCCAACCAATGGTGATCCTAATTTTGATATCAGGAGGGTTAAACCTCCAACCGGCATTCCAAAATCTATGTTAATGGCTACCCCAGATGGTTCATATGCATTACCCAGTGGTGCAGTGGCAGTTTTGAAGCCAAACGAGTATGCATCACATGCTTACAGTTTCCTCATGTTTTGTAAATCTTGCATAGCTAATTTTTTTTAAATATTATAATAACAGGGCTGCTTTTGAGAAGGAGATTGAAGGTATGCCTTCTACGCGCACTGTTGGTGATCTCCCGCCTGAACTTCACTGCCCGTTATGCAAACAAGTGATGAAAGATGCTGTTTTAACAAGCAAATGCTGTTTCAAGAGTTTCTGTGATAAATGTAGGTTTTTTCGCCCTTAAAGTTTCTGTATTTATACTTTATTCTTTTCTTTGTCATGATTGAACTTTATTCTTTTCTTATGTTAATACTAACAGGTATACGTGATCACATTATCGACAAATCAGCCTGTGTCTGTGGTGCAACAAATGTGCTAGCAGATGATCTTTTGCCCAATAAGACACTACGCGATACGATAAACCGAATTTTGAAGTCGAATAATAGCAGTGGTGAAAATGGTGGCAGTGCTTACCATGTTCAAGGTGTGCACAACTTATTAAACAAATAATTTCTATCATTAACCATATTTCTTAATCTTTATTTACTTCTTTTTTTATTTTCATTTGTCAGATATGGAGTCTGCTAAATGTGCACCACCACCACCACAGCCTAAGATTCCTTCTCCTGCACCGTCTGCAACCTCCAAGGGGGAGCAACCGCCACCACAGGATGGGGAGAATGCAAAGATGCAACCAGGTCCCACAGAGCATGACACTACTCCTGTTATCCAGCCGACAGCCTCGGGGAAAGGAAAAGTCAATAAAGCCCCTGATGTATCTGAAGCTACTTATGAGTCAAAGAGTATGATGGAGCCCGCATCACAGGGAAGCGGTCGACCCGTTGATGATGAAGTGCAGCAGAAGCAAGTTCCTACTGAAGCAGGTAAATATTCTAAGATTTATCAAAAAAAAAAAGAAGAAATTGCCATTTTTTATAAATATTCAGTTAGTGATGATATCTGGCTTACATTTTCTTTTATTTTTCAGTGAAGAAGAAGAAAAAGAAGAAAGTCAACATGCCTATAAATGGTACAGCTCCTATTACTATTTTGCAACTTTTTTAACCGTATCAATTCATCATTACCTAATAGTGTTAAATGGTAATGATCCACCATAAATAAGATTGAATGGTTAACATTTTTTTGTTTTTTTATTTTAAATTCTTTCAGCAGCAGAGATGCACTATGCCCCCGAGAACTATATGATGCATCCGGGTCCTAATCCGTGTAATCCTTATTGGAACGGGATGCAGCCGGGAATGCATGCATTTATGGGCCCGTATGGTGGTGGCATGCCATATATGGGTGGTTACGGGCTTGGGCCCATGGACGTTCCTTTTGGAGGCATGTTTTCCCAAGATCCTTTTGGCATGCCGGTTGGGCCCATGATGCCTCCTTTTATCCCACCTCAGAGGTATTCTTTCTGGTTTTTATCTTGCTTTTAGTAATTATTCACTGGAGCAATTAATTTTTATAAAATATGCTAACAGAGATCTTGCTGAGTTGGGAATGGGCATGAATTGTGGTGGGCCTCCCGTTATGAGTCGCGATGAATTTGAAGCACGAAGAGCTGAATTGAAGAGGAAGCGAGATTTTGAGAAACGTGGTGGGACCGGAAGGTAAGTTTTGAATCATGTTATCGTGTAATTTATTTAATTTAAATATTTAGGGTTATATTAGTTTAATTTGTTACAGCAGCAGAGAATTACCAAGAGAGCGGGAATTCAACCAAGAGGCACGCGGTAACGAGGATGGTCCTCCAATGAAGTCAAAAACTGTATGCAGATATTTTTATTTTTATCTTACTGTCTGTTTACTTAAAACTGATTGTGTCTGCTTTCTTTTTGGTTTCCAGAGACCAATTCCACCGCCAAGCAGTGATGGTTACCGCCACAGAGTCGAGAGACCATCACCGGACCGCCGCCGTTCCCGGGATGACGGCCCTGATGCTCCTCCACACCCGTCCTCGAAGAGGAAATCTTCAAGTGATCGTTATGATTATGACGACTACGATGACTCGCACCACCACCACTCACAGCAGCACAAGAGTCACCGCCAGTCAGAATCATCATCCGCTAGAAGACAACTCCAAGCTCCACCAAGCTCAGATTCCAAGCCGGTTGCAGCAGCAGAGGCAACTGCAACCAGCAGCGCCAGTGATAGGAAGCATAAGCCGAGTGTCTTCTCTCGCATCAGCTTCCCTGAGGAAGAAGCGGCGGCAGCTGCTGCAGCTTCTAAGAAACGCAAGCTCACGTCAAGTTCCTCAGAAGCAGCATCTGCCGGTGGGTCTGCAGCAGTGTCCAGGAAGAGCAGCACCAGCACTGCAGCTGCTGCTGCCACCATGGATTATGAATCTAGTGATGATGACCGCCATTTCAAGAGGAGACCTTCAAGATACGAGTCGTCTCCGGTAAGGGAGCGTGACCGAGACCGTGAACGTGATCGAGAGCACTACAGGAAGCACAGATAGCTGAAATTAAGCAATCGGTGCAATATGATCTCCCTTTTCGCTCTTTGAGAATCCGAACACGTTTGTTTTGTTATGTTTTTTTTTCTTGTGTATCAACGTAATTTTAACCTTTCATTTAATGAAAATAAGGAAAATATTCCTGGCTGTTTTGAGTTTTGCAATGTGTATTTCTGGGGTTGGTATAACGTCTATTTTCTTCTATAATAAACGTGAAAACGCATCCCGTGGCGGGAGGTGGAATTGAAACGGTTGAAGCGGTAACATTAACGTGGCTAAAAACAAAAGGAAACGTGATTAAGTACATAGAAGGAACATATAAAGTTACGGAGACTCGATTGTGGAGATTGAAACATAGATAAAAGACATTGATATAACTGTACCAATGTTTTTTAGTCGGTGTCGGTCTCATTCTTTACGGTGCCAGCACGTTCGTCAGTCGATATAACCCACGATACCTAAAAGGTATCATACTTTGAATACAACTCTGTTTTTAATGAAATATATACCGGGACGTCAAGAAAAAAATAATAATTAACAAGTGAGAGTTATTGAGGAAAAATCGGATTATATATACTACATGGGATGAACTTGAAACTTTAGAAATTTGAAAAGATCAAAGTGATATTTTAAAAAGTTAAGGGTGAGTAACCAAAGTTGAGGGGGAGAAGTGAAAATGCCACTGACACTTCATATACAAGGGAAAATGCAAAGAAAGATAACATTTATAAAGAGAAACTATATACAGTAATTTTAAAATTGTAATTTATTTTCGTTTTATATATATACTAGGTTAAAAACTCGTGAATTACACGAGCTGAAATAACGACAAAATATGAAATGAAAAAAATGTTCATAATTCATAAATCTTTAAATATTTATTTGTATACAACATTTGATGTTTTACTTGTAACGTTATCATCTCTATCTAAGATTAGTTTTATCCCGTTTCTATTTTCAACTCTAGATAGTGCGACATACAACTGACCATGTGTGAAAACTGGTTGTCTCATAAACAAACCAACATTTGATAGTGATTGTCCCTGGTTTTTATTTATTAGCACTGCAAAACAAACAGAAAGCGGAAATTGTTATCTTTGAAATTTGAAAAAAATCCTTTTTTGTGAAGGTGTCAAATTATTTCTTGGAATAAAAGTGTGAGTTCTAATATTACTACCAGAATAATCTCCGCTTTTATAACACGGTACAAAGTGATATCACGTGAAGTCTAGGTCCATTACATAAACCACTTTTTTGTCAATAATTCTTAGTAGCATTACTGGAACAACGGTCTTTAGTACTAACTTGTGATTTGACAAACCTGATATTTTTAGCCTATTTAGAACATCAGGTGAGTATATATTTTTTTGTAACGTATCATTTAAATGTTATATCTGACAAATGTTATCTGAACATAGATATTCCTTTTCAACTATGGAAAATATTGATAGCAAACCATCATTAATTTTTCAACGACTTCAATTTAAAGTGCGAGTTCTGCTCTTTCACGAAAGAATTGAGGATTTTTGAAATCTTATATAATGGAAGATCCTCAGGTATATCGATAATTGTTTCACCATCATTCATATCACCAACATTTCCCTCTCCTAAACCTAAATGCCATTTTGTAAAATTATTTGTTTGTTCCATGTCAGATGTCTCACTTCATACGATTAACATCATGTTTTGCAAAATTATTTGTTTAAATATAAGATTTATTTAAATATTGCATTAAAAGAGAGGAAATGTAAAAAATGACAAATAAGATTTATTTTTAGGTTCATTCTCTTTGACTATTTTTCACAGTTTTTGTTTTTGTTGGTGCTATTATCCATGTTATAACATCTCCCAACATAACTAATAACCAGACGTTACTTGGACGATTCCTTCAAATATGTTTCGATAAATCCTCATGAAAGCTTAGATGGGTTTCCTTGTCGTGTATCGTGTCATGAATAGCTTATTTCTCTTCGTAGCTTAGTGCCATCATTGTTGTTTTGGGGAATTGCTCTCTCTTATCCTACGATATCATTTTATGTAATATATAACACAAGTATACCTAACATTTTTTTTTCTTTCGCCCTCACTTGTGCCAGTTTCTTAATCATAGCCCATTTTTTGTTTAGAACTCCAATATCACGCTCAATATCCTTTCGTGCCGATTTTTGAGCTTTTTTTGATGTTATCCTTTTATCTCCCACCGGGCTTGTATATGTTTTGACAAACAGGACATACCCTGGACATATACCGTCGACAAGATAATACTCGTAGTCGTACTCTACATCATAGACATAAAATGAAGACCCTGGTGCGACCAAATGGTGGGCCCGATAAATAACCTACCAAAGACAGTCCCAAGAATACGATTTCGACCTTTGCGACGGTGGAATTGCAAGATCCAGACTTGTTCAATGCCATCCTTTCCGACCTTTGCAATGGTGGAATTGCAAGATCCAGACATGTTCAGTGCCATCCTCTCCGACCTTTGCGACGGTTGCAAGATCTAGATATGTTCAGTGGCATCCTCAAGATCCAACCTACCGATTATGGTTACTAACAGAGAACAAGGGAAGGTGGGGAGGACATGGTGATGGTGTCTGAATAAATTGTCTATCAACTTCAGGTGATAAAGGAGATATGAACAAGCTAAATGAAATGATTTTTTCCCCCTCACGTGAGGGACACATGGCATAGCTTAACTAGAAAAATGGATGAGGGTTAACTTAAAGGACAAAGAGTGTGAAATTTAAAAAAAAACCGACAATCTCTATAAATAATGAAGTCAAATGACATAGGGTGCAATTTTATATATAACTAAATAACAACCTGTGTAATTTACTCTATTTTTTTTATCCACCAACCATAATATTACACTTCACCGTCTCTTACTCACTCACCCATAACACGTGTTTATGTAACCACACTCACTACCTACGTGATGCCTAGTTAGCGACACTTTTTGATCATATTCACTAAGATGTAACACAAAGCCTTAAGCAAGACTCTTACTTCCCTTAGAAAAATGGGTCGATTGTACGAGTCGAGTGTCGCAAGAGAGAAACACAAGTAAAATTTACAAAAAAAGGTAACGAGAACATCTCAAAATATATAGGATATAACCAGACTTTAATCACAGTCCATATTTATGAAATTACAAAAGTCATAATTTTACTGCAAATTTGACATCAACACAAACAAAAGACATTAAAGCACCGCACACTCGGTTTCTTCACCTACATGCCTGGATAAGTACCTTTGAGACGATTCTTGTCCACAAACTTGAGCCTGCTAGAGAATAACAGACTACTACCGGTGAAAAGCTGTTTAGTGCCATTAGATGTATGAAATGATGAAAATGCCCATAAAATCCAGGAAAGGTAATTAGCTTAAATAACCTCTTCATAAGTAGGGATGAGATCGGTACCGAATTAATAGAAAAGTGGGTACCGGTACCGAATTTATCGGTACGGTACCGGTATTCGGTACAAAATGTTCATCTTTTTCGGTACCCGTACCAAAAATACCGGTACTGAATTTTTGGAAAAGTGGGTACCGATACCGGTACTCGGTACCAAATGCTCATCCCTACTCATAAGTCATATTGACATGTATGACTGAAACTCGAAACAAAACCTCATTAAGCTTTTCTAAAAGGATAACTATCAAACTTTTTGCTTGGAAACAAGACCTAAGAATACATGGTTAGTGGATTGACTGGATTCCTTGTTGATTCCATTTGAATTTTATCGTCAAATAATACACTAAAATTTCACCACAGGAAGGAAAATAGAGAGATTATGTTTCTTTGGAACAAATTCTAGCTTCTTCCAAACCCTTCTTAGCTTGGTCAAGTTGATTCTGAGTAGCTTTAATCAAGGACATTTTTTTATTTTTCTTTCTAAGGAGGCTTTGAGGATACTAAGAAGTAAGACCTATGTTTATGGTGAGGGTCACACATGCCAAAAACAGGAGGAGATTTTAGTGATTTCACGTCTTCAAAAGAAGACTAACGAGTGTGATGTTTAACAGATCATATCATAACCATTGTGTGACATCATGAAGTATATCATAATATGTGATTGTTAGAAGAACCTCGTGAAGCATGCCATGTTTTTGCCTAGTTTTATTCCATGATTTCAATTCAACCCATGTTCTGCATGTTTATTTGCACCTTTACTATTTCATGTATGCCTTTATCAGAAAATTGAACACAATATCTTAATTTTACGTTTTAGCTTTCAGGGAGATTGCCAATCTCGAATTTGGCTCTATCACTTATAATGCTAGCATCTTTTTCGATACGTTCGACTAATCTCATTCAAAAGACGGTATATTTTCTTTATCCTTGTTGATTCAAGGGTCAAGACTTGAACAAAACTATTACCAAGACCATGAACTTATGTAATTTTGATCCTAAAATGCACCATAATCACTTCAAATGAACATCTAAAGACCTAATTTGAGCAAAATTTAGCCCAAATTGACTGTGTTAGCACAGATACCATTTGCAATTTCAGAGATTTAAATTCTCTCAATAAGGAATCTATTCAATACCTCATGTTGTTAAGCAGGAATCATCCCTGTTTTCCGCGCATACGCAAAAATCCCTCCCGCTTCGATCACAGGCCCTGCATCACCAATTGGTTTCAAACTATACTGTTTCCCTGTGGTATGATTGATCAGCAGGCTTTGATCCAGCTCAATCGTCACCACGTCTCCAGTTTTGCACTCATCGCAAATCCTAACCTCCGATTCCAACGGATAAATCTCTCCGGTTGCAACCGAATTCCTAAAAAATATCCTCGCGTACGATTCCGCCACCACAGCCGCCACTCCTGCCGCACCCAACGCCACCGGAGCGTGCTCACGTGACGAACCGCATCCAAAGTTATCTCCGGCTATTATTATCGAGTATTTCGACTGGTACTCCCCAGGCTCAACGAATCGAGTCTCGTACGATGCCGGAAGTCCGATTAGAGCGTAGGATCCGAGCTTTTTGTATTCTTCGGGTTTTGAAGGGACCAGCGTTAGGTATTCAGCGGGTATGATCTGATCGGTATCGATATTGTCGCGGACGACGTAGCACGTGCCGTGAAATGAGGCACCGGAACCGAATGACGATGAATCGGAAGTTGCGGCGGCGACGACGGATGCACGGCGGGTTAGGGTTTGGTTGGCGGAAATGATGGATTGGGAAATTAGGGTTTTGAATGAGCGTTGTTTTGTGGAATTGGAGACCTTAAAGGTAGCGGTAGAAGCAGAAGCTTGCTGCTGGTGGTGGTAACGGCGGCTTAAGGAGGATGAAAACGCGGCGGGGGTTGCAAGAGAAGCGGCGGCGGCCATTGTTGGTTGTGTGGTGGTAGTTGGTGGAGGAAGTCGACGGCGAAGTGAGCATAAAGACGGGTCAATCCGGGCAGCCGGGCAGCACGCCAGCTTTGCATTGGACTAAACTATCATGGGCTGGACTTTATTGTATTGGGCTTACTAAAGCCTAAGGTTACTGTTTGCACACATATAGCCTTTACAATTTTCTTAAACTTTAGATTTTTATAATTTTGAAAATAAAGTTATAATTCTTTTATATGTTTAGAAACCAAAATATAGTTCCCATTTGTCAAATATCATCTAAATTTTATAATGCCTAGTTTTCAGGCCTTTAAGAGCGTTTGCAACGTCAACGAGCCACATACGTCCTCACATCCACGTTGGCCTTTTCTGGTGAAAAATTCACGGACCCAACAATTTTGTACCGATCTCCTTTATCTCTCACGGAAATCGTCATGGAGGTCCTTAGCCTCGAAAACCATAAGTTTTTCCACCTTTCTCTTCCTTCTTCCTCTTTCATGGGGTCGACGGACCCCATTACAGATGCTCTAAGAGGGAAGAGAAAGTAATTAACCTTTGTACTCACGTTGACAAATTTAATATTTTTAGTTATACTTCTTGACAATTATTTTCTCTTTTGAAAACTGATTTTCATTTCACTTTGATTCAAGGTTATTTTTAGTTTTGGGATGGTCGGGTTCAAAATTGGAGTTGGACCCTTTTATCAATATTAAACATGTAACAACCCTATATTAGATCTATATTTTCAAATTAAAGAAAGTATAGGTACTTATTCGGTTCATGGTTTAGTTTAAAACCCGACTTGTTTGGTTTTTATTTAATTTTATTATTTTTTGTTCTTCACTTTTGGTTAGAGATTGGATAACTTATTCCAATCAGAAACTCACCTTTGAAAAGTTTTCCATGTTTTATGCAATGAGTTGTGTTTGGTTTGAAGGACAATAAGCAACACTTTTGTAGCTTCAATGGTCAAAAAATGCATTTGACCTCTTACATGCACAAATTTCAGCATGCACATGATGTTTAAATTTAACAGGGATGACTAATAATAAATTACTATGAAATGACTTCATTAATGCTAACAAATCTGCCCAACTCAATTGAAAGCTGTGCTGCAACACCAATAGCCACCGCGGTCAAGCCATCATGCAGATCCACCGTCGGAATTTTCTTCCCTTGAGCCTTGACTGCACTCAGAAAGTTGAGATGTTCCAAGTAGCTTGAACCATGGTGCAGCCCATCATATCTAATTAACATATCAAAATGGTCATTAGTAGACTTACACAAATGAGTAATGATAAGATGAATGTTAGGTCCCCATTTCAACCCGTTTGTAATGATTGGGTCGATCCAGGTCGTATTTTATTCCTAACGGGCCAAACAGAAAATGTACTTCAAATGCATAAAACCTCATAAATATTTTCAATTGAAATAATATAACTTTGGTAATCATATTTGTCATACTAATTATTACTAAAAAGTTGAAATTTTGGGCAAAAAGTGTTTCAGACCAATCTAACCCGACTGTTTTGCTATTGACCCCTCTATTTTGACGCCTCTAACTGATATAGAAGATAGATAAACATACTTAATTCGATGATCTTCGGCTCTCATTGTTCGTACACCATCTCTTCCTTCAACTCGCAGACCATAGCGAACAATATTCTCTGGAACAAAGGCTTCACCCTGCAAATCAACAATCCAAAATATTTGAATTAAATAATAATCATAAACAAATATCACATGCTTCAACAATTTGCCTATTGTTCTTAGGATTCTACATACATAGTAGGAGGTCCCATTTCGTAATTTCACATATCAAATGTTATAGAGAGGTTGCAAAACTTTTTTTTCCTGATTTTGACTTTGACTTTTAGTTTGACTGTGTAACATTGTTAAAAACAGTACCAGCTAAACATGTACATTTGGGAAGATTGAAATTTTGTAGTATATGTACCATACCTTTCCGATTTCACCAATAACAGAAATCTCTTGCTCGTTTTTACTTCCTTCAGCAAACATACAAAGATCAAGCATGCCTCTCGCCCCATTTTCAAATTCAACGATAACATATGCATTGTCAATAATATCAGGCACCTGAATGAAAAAAATACAATATACAGGTTCAATCACAGAAGAGCATAAAATTCGTTATACTTTGACTTTTAAGGTCAAACATACCATTACTTAAGTTCAAATCGACATGCATTTTAGTTAATAAGTTATAAAACTAACAGGTTTCCCTTTTGACTACCTATCAAAACCTCAACTTACAAACTAAAGTACCCCTAAAGATTTACAAACTCCAAATCTCCAAATTAATTTGAAGTATTAAGTTTAGTGCTTTGATCCTAAAAGTCAAAACTTTAATCAACCACACAAACAGAATATAAAGAGCACAATACCTTTCCATCATAGACTTCATCTTTGTGATTAATATCAATAGCACCAGAAGCCATTACACGAACGGGATTCGAGCCTACAAACAACCTCATCAGATCGAAAAAATGACAGCATTTTTCAACCAGAGTACCTCCACTGTTACAATTGAACCTGTTCCAATTGTCCACCTATAAAAAGACACGCGGGATCAAGAACATTGATCATTAAAATAAACCTAGTACAAACATATACAGTTTCTTTCTTGGTACATAAACTACCTTAACTAGAAATGGAAACCGATGCTCCCTAATCGAAACCATTTTAACATGTCCCAATTTTCCACCATTAACTATATCTATCAGCTTAGCCACTGGAGGCATGTATCTGTACTCCAAGCCAACTTGTACCAACATATCCGGTCTCTTTTTAGCAGCTTCAATTACCTGAATTATGACCAAAGTTAGCCCGTGATAATCGTTTTGTGGGTCCCATTTTCATTTCTTCACGTATCATATAAATGAAACATGACCGTCTCTTTGCAAGCTGCAAGAGACGGTCTTTTTGCCAAAAACAAATGACCGCGCTTATGAAAATGGGACCCACGAAACCGAAATATGATTTGTGTTATAAGGATGTGAATTTATAAAACCAACCTGTCTGCAGTCTTCTACAGTTGTGCACAATGGCTTCTCCACCAATACATGATGGGTTTTAGGGTGGTTGATGATATCCATCAAGATTTCATAATGGGTCATGTTAGGAGTTGAGATAACCACAACATCACACAGCCCACTGTCCAGCAGTTCCTTGTGTCCTGAAAACGCCTGTTACAATAATATTTTAATAAAATTACAAACTCATTTTGTAAAATTTCATGCTCTTAGAGACCAATATTATGGACCAGGCCACAAGCCCAAAAAGATTTCATAATGGGTCATCTTTAAAGTGACAAGAGATTAGAGGGCCCAAATTTAACCCTTTATGTGAAAGGGTCAATTTGGGCTATGTATTCTAAATTAATTATTACATTAAAAAATGGTACAAGAAAGTGGTGATAGGTCAACCAAGCCTACCCATATTGACCCTAAACCCGTTTTGACTTTTACTCAACCTGCCTTTTTTGTTATCATGAGAACCCGTTACTGGTTAACTCATGGGACCCCACCAATACCCTACTAACCAATTGGATCATGTAATCGCAGCTCGCGTTGGCAGGTGACCTTGAAAAGGCAAGGGTAGGAAATCAATGGAAGCAAGATTCGAACTTGAGACCTCTGCTAGAGAGGAATCGAGTGCTTACAACTGTACCACCCCTTGAAAGTTCAACCCGCCCATTTCGATGCTCATACAAGAGACCTCTACAAAACTACCAACCAAATAGGCTAAAAGGATGAGATCTCACATCCTTTTTCAGATTATCCAATACTATAATAGGTACTATATCATCTCAAACCTTGAAAAAAAACTAATTAGCTCCAATTTCACCTTCAAAAAAATGAATCTTTTTGCATTTTACAGGATCCACAACAAACTTATTGTCAATTCTAGAAAAAACAAGAATCTGCACCAGTAATTCATAAACTTTTTAGGGATTCACCTACAAAAATTGAAATTGTTTGCATTTTTGTAGGACCCACGCCAAATTATTGTCAATTCTTGAAAGAACAAGTATATGTTGGAGTGATTCATGAACATTCAAATCAATTCAAACTTTAGCATAACACCAATTACAAATCAGGCACAGCACAAACATCATACATGTATACATCTATATATTTAGACATAGACACATATACACATACATACATACATATATTATATATATTTAAGTTTTTCAAAATTTGGAATAAATTGAGGTATTTTAAAATGTTTTCACAGCGAACCGGCCGCCATAGATGTCCACTTGTCGGACCAGTACGACCTGATTTAAGAACATATGACATTATAAATAATATAAAAATTAAAACTATGTATATAGATGCACAATATACAAGTATTTTGTGTTTCGATATAAATTTGCAATTTTAATAATAAAATATTATACTTAGAATACTACATTAATTAAAAAATAAGATTTTGAAATAAAAAAGTTGGAAATCCGGTCCAACCAGTAACCAGCCGGTTCGAACGAAAACAATTCAAATAGGTATAATCGACCAGTTCGATGACCGATACTAAAAACACCTCATAAAATAATAAATTAAATAATCATAAAAATATTGCAATCAATTAGTAAACTTCATTACAATCTATGCATGTGTGCAAACTATCAACATGTATATTGTTGCATTGCTTCTTTAGACAGTTGCACATTTACGTATACGCATTAGGGAGTTGTACCTTGAGTGGCCAGCCAAACGAATCCGCAAACTCCATGGAAATCTGTTGAGACGGGAGATGCGGATCGGCGACACAAACGACGGCGGCGCCTTCGCTCCGGAGATGGTAGAGATTGCACAGATGCTCTCTCCCCATCATTCCGGCACCGATGATTCCATACTTGACCAATTTTTGCTCCGAATTTTTGAAATTCACACCGAATCCCATCCCGGTGAGATCGAGTGATTGCATTGTCGTTGTGAATTTTGATTTCACGGTTGCATTGATCAGTTTATATACGTAAAGTAGAGAAAGGATTGAAGGAATAATAATTTGGGATCAAATTAATGGTTGAATATTCCGACGTGTAGTGTTGAATTTATTAATATTGTATTTAATTGACGAATCATCGAGAAGGGATAACGACGATCCAAACATGAATAAAGTGCGATATGTTGGCTAGGTCCACAATCCACGTCAGGGAAAGAAAGAAATAAATAAAAAATAATAATAACCTCACTAAACATAATTTTTCTATTGTTTGTGACGTAAATCCACTTGTAAAATCTGGCCTGACTAGTGGACCGTTAAAATAATCGGTTCTTTATCTGGTTTGATTCCAAAAGGTAAAAAAATATACTTTTAATATAAAGAGTAAAGTTATTTTTTCATTCCTGTGGTTTAATATAAAAAGTAAGCAACTGCAAGCATTAGTAATTGTGATTGGTGGTAACTAGTCGTCAATGGTAGCTGGTCGTCAGCAGTAATGGCGGACCCAAAAATTTTTTTATAGGGGTCGGAAATTTTTAGGGTCGGTTGACAAACGATATATAATACGTATATAACATTAAAAATGTTATGGGGAGCGATCATGATTTTAACGGATATATAACACTAAAATTTTTTTATGGAGGGTGGTTGCTCCCATTCGTCCTTACTAAGTTACTTCTGACAAACAATCATCAACAGTAAATAAGTTACTGATAAAAGTGTTACTGTAGTGCTAACAGACAATAACAGTTAAATAAGCTACTGCTAAAAGTGTTCCCGCTGACGGTTTTTCAACTGGCATAACTTGTTGCTGACATAATCGAATGCATAATTGTTATGATGTTTCATGATGCTTCCCCTTAAAAGACGACTTTTCTTCTGTTTTACATACCTTTTTTTCTTTCTATTAACTATGCTCGTTCTTGTTTTCTCTTAAAGTTTAAAGATTTAGACTACCAACAAAATGTTTTATCTTTAATCTGAAAGTGATTTTTACACGACTCTAAGAGATATAGAAAATATTTTCAAACTACGAAACCGGCCGTTGTTACTTAATGATTGATAATGATGGGTTAAAGTTAAAAGTTCTACTATATTACGATTAGGTATCTTTGTTATTTCCCTTTATATTGAAAGACAAAGTGAAAGAAATAGTAACCATTTTTTATTATTTTTTAAATTTTTGTTTCACCCTTATAGTTTGTATAATATATGTTTTTAACCCGTTTCATTTACTTTGTATTTTTTTCACCCTCATACTTTGTATAATATACGTTTTAACCCGTTTCATTTACTTTGTATAATATACGTTTTTAACTCGTTTCATTTTCTAAATGGTATTGGTATTATCGGAGAAACAGAGTTAAATAGAGTTTTTATTTTGTATCGTAGGCTATAGCGTACGTCAGGTTATTAGCGAATAACACCGTTGTCGGTATTGGTATTATCGGAGCCGGTATTGGAATTGGTATGCTTTCGACTAACATCATTGTTGGTTTTGGTATTATCGGAACGAGTGTAGGTATGCATTTCTACGATTTTTGACGATCTGCATTACGCGGAAAAAAACGACCAAACTCCCTGCCACGAAGCGCGAGAGAAAAAAACTAGACGCCGCGTTGCGGCGGGAAAAATTCCTAGATTGATTTAAAGACATGACATATAAAGTTCCCTAACGTATTGATATTGTTTATATAAGGAGATTCATCAAATTGTCTAACATATTACGTGTTTAAAAAAACTAATAAATAATAATGGATCATAACTAACCAAGTGTTTTAAACTCTTGTTCCAAACAAGTCCTAAAACAATAGAAATGTTAAATTGGACGTTGTCTAATAAAGTAATAGAACACTAATAAAACACCTTCGATGTGGTTTGTCTAGTTGTTTTGGCTAAGTCGATGACGATGGAGACCAACAATGAAGAAAGGGAAGACGGGGGGATTAGTTGCTCGTGTGGGTGCATGTTAGTAAAGACGACAGTGAAAATTGCACACGTTTATCATTGTTTAGCGTCTTATTATATAAATATAAGTAATTATAAAAATAGTACATGAATGGTAAAATAGTTTTTTGATTTATTTCTTAAACTTCAACTTAAACTTCAACAAGCTTTGTTTATGTTTTTAAGTTTAGTAGTAAAGATTATGGGTTTGTTGCGGGGCGTTGAAGGCATAATCAGGCAAAGTTGTTAAACACGAGAAAGCTTGTATAGATAATCAACACATGTTTATCTCTTTTGCTTTTGATACATTCGATTTCATGGCCCCTGAGGCAGAGGAATTTCTAAAAAGGGTTCAACGGGTCATTTATAATAATTTTTTGGGCCCTAAGACCCAAAGTTTTTTTTAGTATGATCGATTTTACTATCCAAAAGGGGGTTACAACGCAGCTAGTTGTACGTTTACCTGTCACTTTATTATAATCGTCCTTATTTGTTATGCTAAATAATTACTAACACAAACAAAAAATGTAATCAAACAAAAAAATTTATGAATCACATTTTGTAAATATTTTTAAGATAAAACTAAATCTAGGGGCATAATAATTTGAAGCGTGAAAAGTGGAAGTAAGTTGTGGTTTAAATTTTTACCTACGATAAAAATGTTTTTTAATGTATACTTGAAGAATATAGTATTTCAAAAGATGAGATTTTTTAGATAATAAATATTTGGTGACTCACAAATACGTAATGCCGGGTATATTAAATTGGGAATCACGTAGGATTGTCAAATGTCACCCATTCTTTTCCCAACTTTCTTTTGTGTCTAGGTTCATTGAATCTACTTGAAATCGTCTACGTTCGTTAGTTCCTTCATTTCCCATGTTAGTTGAGAAAATCAGGTAAATAATTTTAGTTATAATATTTTTTTGGATAAAGGGGCATTGCCCCGAAAAATAGAACAAGAATAAATGAATACAAACCCGCTCATTCACCCCTCCCTGGAGAAACAAAAATCAAGAGATCTAACCAGAGACACTGGCTAGACTCGTACAATGCCCATATGGGCATCCCAACACTACAATATAAGACCTATCACTAGTTATAATTTAATAGTAGTTCGGAGGGTTCTGAAACAAGGTATTACTGTTAAAAAAAGTTACAAATAAATCTGTGTTATATATAGTTTCAGATTTTTACATTTGTAAATCTTATAAATTAAAATTACATTATTTCGTCTGATCTAGTTTTGTGTATTTCACCATCTTTTAACCGACAGAAATGCATTGGCCTTAATTTCATCCACCGTCTTTGTTTTCAATTGTGTTTTGATGTTAAACATTCTTTCATTTCGAGCTCTTTGTATATACCAACATCTGGTTAAAAAAATCGTCTGGATAACTTTCGAATGAGACCCCGAAACTCGTAGTTTTTTTAGAAATTTCCAGCATTTCAACCGCCATGTTAACTGAAGGGTGAAGAGATGGAAATCAATATTACACATCTGTTAAGTTTCAGACTTTACATGTAAAAATCTATAAAATTAAAATTACATATGTAAACCTATTTTATTGATATTACTAGAAATGTCTTGTAATGCTTTAAAAAAAGAAAGCAAACCATATAAATAAAAATAGAATATAAATTTGAAAGCCAGTACATTAAAAAAGTAAACACATAAAAATAAATAATTAAAACTGTGATCAAATTGTACTTTCGAAAAGAATCTTATAATACGTTAAAAATAGTTCGATACTTGGAATATTTACGTTCAAAATATTTATTCAAGATACTTAAATATTATTTTAATAATTAAAAGAAAAAATAATTTATAAATTATGTGATTGTTTTATAGTGGTTAGCACGGTTATCAAATAAAAAGTTGGTTAGTATTTGAACCCTATATATATATATATATATATATATAATATACTAGGTTAGAATCTCGTGTGTTACACGTGTTGATTAAATGTAATGTTATATATACTTAGTAATAAAGAAATTTATGTTTTTTAAAAACCCATGTATTAAACATGTTGAATAAATTATAATGTAATCTGTTAACACATTCGTTCGTCAAAAAATGTTTTTAAAAAATGTAATTTGACGTGACAATTGTTAAGTTAATTTTTAAAATATTTTTTTTCAACCAAGTATTATTATTTTCATGTAATTGATGAATGTTAAATCATATTAAATTTATTTGGTTAATGATATAATAATTATGCATAACTAAATAATAAGTATCTATAATTAGAATTAGAACTAATTACACGGATGGTCCCTGTGGTTTGGTCAAATTACGGTTTTCGTCCCTAGGATTCAAAAATTACAAGGATGGTCCAAAATAGTTTGATTTTGTTGCGCCCATGGTCCCTAAAGTGGATGGGGGTTAACTTTTTCAGTTAAGTGGCAATGAAATGACCAAAATACCCTTGAATAAAAAAACAAAAAAAAGAAATTAAATATTTAACCTTCTCCCCCTTCTTTCCATTGCAGCCTCAGAGGCCACCGCCACCCAGCTTCCTCTCCGACCATCACCAACACCGTCTCCTCCGGTCTGCACCATCTCCGGCCACCGCCACCGCACATTGTCATCTCTTCACACATACTTAAAGTTCCAATCTTCTGACGCACCCACACCATACCTGATCATACCCCCTAAACCCACCGGGTATTCCAGCCGATGGAGGTGAAGTCGCGAGGGTCCATTCGGCATCGTCCTTCGGGAACTTGCAATTTCCGACTCTTTCAGAGACTAGCGGCCATAGCAACGGCTCCCCCCTAGTGGGATCTCACCCTATGACCCGACGAAACTCGCCGTATGGAAGAAGAAAGGGTATCGGGGGGACCTGAGGAAAAGGTGTAGGAGCTGACCGTAAAGAGAAGGGTCATAGCTGGTACTCCCCTATCGTATCGGACTTTCGGTTGCCGGAGTTCATTCAAGAGTCGATTAGCCCCCTGATAGCTCCGGTTTCGATGAGGGATCCTCAACCTATTGGAACCCCTTCTCCGGTGTGTCCCCCACCAATATGCCCCCAATCTGGTCTGGACAACAATTTGGATGGCGATTGGTGTTGTTGTGGTGGTTCGGGGGGAAGAAATGGGGATGGGTAGGGGTTGTGTCTTTCGGATCTAGGTTTTTGATGGTGATTAAAGTGGATTTAGATCTATTCTCTGGTATGGGGAACAAGAAGAAGGAAGGGGGAAATGAAAGGAATACGGTTTTGGTGCCGGAATCAGGTAGTGTTGTGCCGGAATCTGGGTTTAGGTGGCAGTGGTGAAGAACCGGGAACATGAATAAGTCAATGGGTGGCTATTGTAAGCTCAACCGGGAAGATCCGCTCATTGCAATGGTGAACCGGAATCTGGGTTTAGGTGGAAGAAACTTTTTAAAAACATTAGTTTTTTTTTCGTCGGAAGTTGCAGGTATCGCAGGAGGTGGTGGCGGCGGTGAGGGGAGGGGATGTGTCTGTGGGTCCCACAATATTAATATATAAACTGAGTTTCATTTATTTATTTTTTGTATTTTTAAAATAAGGGTATTTAAGTCATTTATAAAAAATTAACTGAAAAAGTTAATCCCCATCCACTCTAGGGACCATGGGCGCAACAAAATCAAACTATTTTGGACCATCCTTGTAATTTTTGAATCCCAGGGACGAAAACCGTAATTTGACCAAACCACAGGGACCATCCGTGTAATTAATGTTAAATGTTTAAAAATATATTTTTAATATCATTGTTTAATATGATAGAGCCAATAAAAAATGCTGATAATGTATTAGAAAATAGTACGTGTTTCTGTAGAATTTTATTAAATAGTATAAAGATTTTATATTTTAAATCATACATTTTTTACATTTAGATCTTTATAGCCATAAATCGCTTAGTTCTTAAACCCGGTCTAAGTGGTTCGACCGGTCTGATCGATCGGTAAACCGTCTTCTATGTTTTGGTTCCGAAAACGATTACTTTATCTGGAAGAAACATTTATGAAAAAAATCAAAAGCAAGCCGTTTCATTTCCAAGCAAATCAAAACCTCCACGTTCAAATCTTTTTTTACGAAAATACCCTCCACCATATTTCAAACTCCATCAACATCACTCGCAAACGCCTATGTTTACCATCCATCATCTCTCCAGGTATCCGTACTTCTCAGTTCATCGGAGAAATCAGGCAATCAATTTGATTCCGGTAACCGGCCGTGGATCGCATCACATTGAAATTGCTGACCGACTGTGTTGCTAAGTTAAAATTAGGGCTTGTTTCGCTCGATTAATTTGAAAAAAAGTTAGTTTTCTGAGCCCTAGAGGTAATTTTGTGCGTGCAAGCAACGGCAACTTTGATCGAGCGAACAAATCCAATCGCCGAATGAAGGGAGGTAGTGATACCTTTTCCTCTTATCTTACGCTCGCTCACTTCTTCTGTAATAACTGTCTCGTTTCCTTTATTGACATGTAATGTTCTATTGCTGTTAGATTGAGCAAGTACTTTGATGCAATAAGATGTTTTTTTTTGTTTGTATATAAAGTTGTTGAGAGATGGAAGCCGGTTTAGTATGATTTTGAACGTGATAAGTATGAAAATTGTATTAATTAGATGGTATAAAGTGTCTGTTAAACTTCATGTTGTTCAACTAGATTTAGTTAGGGATTGAGTGAGCATATCATCAAATAGTCTCCTATATTGTATGTGTTGGTTCAAAACAAGAGTCCTACTATCGGACTATCTGTTACGTTTAACTGGCAGTTGTTGACCTTGTTATGGTTGGTTCTGTGAAATGCTTTTTACTATCAAAGAGATCTTCTCTGGAAAAGAGGGTCAAGTTGTTTTAATGGTTGGAATTATTGAATATTGTGAAGCTTAGTACTTAAACTTGAATGATTTGTTGGTTGTTTTAGGCAGCAACTGTATTGGGAATGTGTGTACTTGAAATGATTTTTCTGAACTTGAGCTGAAGCTTCTATCTTATGCCTTGTTTTATGGTTCAAGTTCAACCGAATGATTCACAATGCTCTAAGCCTGTAACTAATGTATGGTTTTTTTTTTTTTTTAAATGATATGATGGTTTGTTCAGTTATTGGTATTTTTCTGTTGTGTTCATTTTTTTTTGGCATTCTTCTAATTCTCCCTTTGGATATTTAACTGCACTTCTCTATTGCATTCTTTTCGGAGTTGAAAGCTTCCTCATATGGATATATTGTCTTGTGTGGATCTTAATCTTAGAAGACTAGTAATATACATTTACGGAATAAAAAAGAAAAATATGTTAGCACGAGGTCTGGGGATGAATTTTTCAGTTCAAGCATTCATACAAGTTACTTCAATTAGATTTTTAACATGTTAAACATGAATAACCAAACAAACTTGAACATTTCAGTGTGTAGTGATTATAGTTTATTACTTAGTAACAAAATGATACCACGGTCTAAGGAGAATGCTTTTCCTACCCGCCAATGTTTTCTCTGGTTTTGAGGTGGTAAATCTTTAATCGAGGATGTGTGTGTAGATATTTCATTTAATTGTCAGGTCTCTCACTCTCTATTCTCTCTCTTGATCTTGAGGTGTGGATCAGATCTAAAAGTTTAAGTTAGATGAGATGTGCAGTTAGATAACTGCTTGCCGGAACTCAATATATGAAAGAGGTAAAAGTAAAATGATGTTGATAGTTTGGATGATTTCGTATTTCAAACTGTTATAAGTAAACCATATGTAAAGAACAGCTTTGCCTTGTATGTGAAATTAAATTTGGATGATTTATTTTCACTAAAAAATAGTGCAAGCTGCAAGGACAGTAGGATGGCATGCTGTTTGCGCATGATCTTGGCAATCACAAATCTGTGCTATATGAACAAATAACTTTTTACGGTACCTAGATTACATGGGGGTGGCATTTGATTTGTGTAATGATTGATTGTAAACTTAACTTTTAAGGATGGCACTTGTTTGCCACACTGTTTACATCAAAGAACTTTAGTTAGTGCACAATAGTTAACTAATTGTGCATGTAATTGGATTTATCTTTATCTGAATGCTAGACAATAATTTTGCTAAATTAGAAGTTTAGAACTCAAAATTATTGAGACAAAACTGAATTGGTTATCTGATTGACTGAGGCCAAAGTTATTTTACAAACTAAAAGCCTTTAAGAGGGTTGTGTACATTCTGGATGGCAGGTCAACTAGCATTTTTTACCAAGTAATAAAAAGGTCTAATACACTTACATTAAGAAGTAAGTAGTTAGTGGTCTTTATGGAATCATAGTTGAATCTGTAGTTTTACATTAGTTTTGTGTTCATGTGATTTTTCTTTATCAATCAACATAACCGAGCCATCTAAAGTTGCCACATATTATTATCTTGAGTTATGATTTACCTATTTAATGTACGTACATGGTTTGTTTTTGTTTATATATGTTTTCCTTACAACTTTATTTCAACTTTAGAGATACTCAATGGATATTGATGACAATGATGCTCAAGACCAAAATCTTCACTTAGTTGGGGAAGGGAGCTCCAAAGTTTCTCCTGTATTACATTCATATGCTCTTCCTAAATTTGACTTTGATGATGGCCTACAGGGACATTTAAGGCTTGATAACCTGGTTGAACACGAGGGTTTTCTTGATATCACGAGTCAGGAAGAAGATAATCAGTGGATTGAGCAATATTCATGTGGAACTAGTGCAATACAGTTTAGTTCAAGCGCTGTGGAATCAACACGAAAAAATGTGTGGTTTGAAGCAACATCTTCAGAATCTTTTGAAATGCTTCTAAAATCAGTTGGACAAGAGGAGAAGGTTCTAGAAGAAAGTGATAGGCTCGCTAGTTTAACTAATGTTATGGATCCCAACTTCCAGGAGAATTTTGTTGGGCCAAAAGTGAGTTCTGAATGCCAGCAATCTCGAGAGACTCAACTTTCTGGTGAGAAATTAGGTTCAGTAATTATAAGTGACAAACGTAATTTTACTGCTGGTGAGAAAACAATTGATAAGATGTGTGTTGGTAATAAGGAGGCCAGTAAATCAGGAAAGGCAGGCAACTCACAGCATGTTGAAAGTTCTAGTGGTGTGTCAAAAAACGGTAGTAATAACGGCCCTGGTTATATTATTAGTAAAAGCAAAGAGAATAGTATGGATAATTCAACCAACAGTGGCAACATTGTTGAAACTCGTACATATAGTGTGGAAAATCTCTCAGTTGTTTTAAATGTGAAACCTGTGGACAAACCATTAGTTGAAGATGGTATTTCTGTTAATGAGGAAACAAAAAATAGTGTTGTTCAACAGGTTACTTCTGGTACATCTATAGTTTCCTTGGGCAATAACCAATTTGTGATAAGTGAAGTAAGTGAGATTGATAACGTTGGTAAAACTTCTGTAAGAACATGTTCATCAGCTGAAATACCTGCTGAAGATGTCTCAAATAAGGATGAAACACCTGGAAATATGGACATACATGTTGTTGGAGCTGTTGATAGTCAAAAGAATGTTGAACAATCCTTTTCTGCCGAAGGATGTGAAGGAGTTAATGCAATAGCTCAAGCTGAATCTAATATGGATGTTTTAACGGATGCTGGTATTTTTGGACTTACGATTATAGATATAAATGTAGATACTTGTGATATTTTTGAACTAATTATTGTTTAATTTTGCTTAATCAGTTTCTGCTGTGGAATCAAGAAACGTATCATCTGATACACCTGATGGTGTGCAGTTACCTTCTGAAACTGTTGCTAAAGCTGATGTTGTTACAGAAGACCAACCAAGATCACCTATACTTGGGGTGAGTTTATTGCATGATGATAATGAGGAAAAAATGGAAGTAAGATTCATCAGTGACAGTGAGGGCACTCTCCAGAAACAGGTCCCAGAAGTTGAGAAGGACACAATATCTGTTGGTGCTGAAAAAGTTGTACATGGACTGACTGGTGATTGTGATTCTTCTGTTGGAAACTTAAATGAAAACCCTAGTGAACAAACAGCAGAGGATAACTCAGAAAGTCTGCTGGACCCTAAGGGATCATTGGCAGGAGATGGAGTGGAACCTTTAAATTTAGCAGGTGATGTTCAATTTATATTCGTTAATTGTTGTGAAATACTTGTGATAAGGAAAGACGTGCATTTATATATGTTGGTGAAAAGGGATTACTGCTTGATATCGCTATAAGATCAGTGATTATAATTGAACTGAACGCTGTTCACAATTTACAAACATAATTTTAACGAGCTTATAGTATGATCATGGAGTTACTTAAGAATGTGAAAGGCTACGTAGTTGTGATAGTTAAAAGAGCAGGGCCACTTATAACATTAGTGACCAGTTTCTAAGAAAATGCTATATTCGTGTACTATTAACATTTTTGTTCACAGATGTGATTTTTGAGTTGCTCTCTTATTAGCAGATGCGATAAAGCATTTTAGGTATCCATAACATCAAAATAATGTAGGGTGTATATTACGTCTGATTTACATGTCAGATCAAAGATGTTCATATGCATTTTCATTCTTGAGAATACTATTATGATTACTCGACTGGGTTTTGTAGTTAATAATATGGGAGTTAAGCAGCAGGCTTTTGTTGATGTAGCTGGTCCATCTGAATGTGACACTAATCCTGCTTCTTTAAATAAACCTCAAACTTTCTCTTTTTCAGGCACAAATAGCATTGAACCTTCTCAAAGTGCAAAAGATAAGCTTGAAGTTACCAAGGGTTCCGTGCTTGAAAATACCTCATCTTCAAGTAGTGCAAAAGAAGAAAAAGACTTTACTTTAAAGGTCGATGCAAGTGCTGGTCAAAATCATAGTTTGTTAACGGTAATCATTTTGTCATTGTGCTTTACATGCTTTGTTTCTCATTGCATCATAACACTTTTTAACATTACCTTTTTCATCGTCATTTGATTAGAATATGGAGTCTTCTGTTAGTTCTCATGGTAGCCAATTGGATCCTGTTAAGATGCATGAAGATTCTACAGTTAGTCAACCTTCTAGCAGTGTCGTCACCGAGGCAGGATCCAAAGGAAATTCTGAGCGAAAGCCAAGGAAGAAACCAGTTGGGAGAGAAACCACTGAGGAAAGTATCCACTTAAAGGAAAAAACTCCCACTAGACGTTCACAAAAAGTTGGAAAATCATCGCCATTGCTAACAGCACCTGTAACTGGACATGTTCCTCCAGTCAGCAGTACAAAGCCAGGTGGCGTGACTCCTATTCCCACATCAAATCTACCCGTTCTGAATAGTTCAACCTCAGTATTCCATCACTCTTTTACCGACTATCAGCAAGTCCAATTGCGAGCACAAATTTTAGTATACGGATCATTATTGTAAGCCTTATACTTTTCATAAATATGCCTACACACATATATGTCTGTCTTTTGCTTTTGATATGCATGACTGAATGTTTCAGATCTGGAATGCCGCCTGAAGAGCCTCATATGGTTGCTGCATTTGGTCAATCTGGTCATTATGTCTTACAGTTTTTATTCAGTATTATTTGTTCAAAAGAACAGAAATTTCATTTTAGTTTCATTACATGTGATTACAGATGGTGGAAGGAGAGCCTGGGAGGCTCCTTGGCATGCTTATCTAGAAAAGGTTCGTGGTCAAAAGTCCCAGCCCACCAACCCTGGTTCAGGTACTCCTGACCAAGGAATTGAAATTGGTTCCGCCCAAAGCAAGTTTCTTGCTGGTATGTCTCCACCGATTGTTAGTCCCATGATCTCCATTTCATCTCCTCTTTGGAATATTGCTACCCCTAGTGATGGTTCACGGTCTGTTCCTACCGCATTTCTCTCTGGTATTTCTCCTCTGCACCCTTATCAAACTCCAGGGGTGCAGAATATTGCTGGAAATAATCCTCTGTGGCTATCTCAGGGTTCATTTCTTGGTCAATGGTTTGCTTCTTCACCAATTGCTCCTTTTACTGCTCGTTTTTCTCCATTGCCTGTAACAGAGTCGGTCAAACTAACCACAGTCAAAGAATCAGGTGCTCCAAGTATACCTGTGATTCCCCTGGGCCCTATTCCTGGTCCAACCCTTTCTCCAATGGTGTCATCTGGTAAGCCTTCAAGTGATCCGAAAAGCAGAAAAAGGAAAAAGATTGGTAGTAGTGATGTTACAACATCAGCTGCCTTATCACCACCTGTTTTCATTAGTTCTAAAAGCAATCCTGGTAACTTTGTTTCAACTGTATTTCCTGCACCTACTCACGATCAACCTATAAGCGTTGACCAAAACATAGAGAAGATTGTAACACGAGAAGAGACTGTGAGCAAAATTGAGGAGTCAAAGGTACAAGCAGCAGATGCAGCGGTGCATGCTGCTGATGCAGTTAATCACTGTCAACATGTATGGAGTCAACTGGAAAGTCAAAAGAATTCTGGTTTGGTTTCAGATGATGAAGCAAAGCTAGCATCTTCAGCCGTTTCAATAGCAGCTGCTTCTTCTGTTGCTAAAGTGGCAGCAGCTGCTGCTAAAATTGCATCAAATGTAGCTGAACAAGCAAGATTAATGGCTGATGAAGTATTTCTGTCAAGTAGAAAAGAAAGTTATGATCAAAGCAGTACCACTTCAGTCCTTTCTGCTGCTAAAGAAGCTGCTCGTAGGAGAATTGAAGCTGCTTCTGCTGCTTCAAAACATGCTGAAAATCTTGTTGCTATTGTAAAAGCTGCTGAGCTGGCAGCAGAGGCAGTATCACTAGCTGGAAAAATTGTGGCAATTGGTAATCCTTTGTCTTTAATAGAATTGGTTGAAGATGGTCCTGAGGGCTACTGGAACTCTCCCAAGTTGTCCAATCAGCCGGGTGAATCTGATAAAGAAAATATTGAAACTGTTCCTAATGATAAAAATGATTCTGGAGATTTCGCCAAGAATCAAATGATGATTATCGATGGTTCAGTTGCAAGCTATGAAAATGATAAAAGCACATCAAGTGGTCATATAGGTCCTAACTTATCCAAAACTGTTGGGGTAATTTCTGAATCAGTGTTTGGATTTGTTCCTTCTTCTGATGTTGACGAGAACATACCTCA
Organism: Smallanthus sonchifolius; assembly: GCA_023525975.1. Lineage (NCBI taxonomy): Eukaryota > Viridiplantae > Streptophyta > Magnoliopsida > Asterales > Asteraceae > Smallanthus > Smallanthus sonchifolius. Next base: position 5,071,113 of record CM042042.1, read on the forward strand.
AAGTACTTCAGGCACTTGGAAAGATAACACCATTAAAGAGGGTTGCCTTGTTGAGGTAAGGAAATTGGAATATACATTTCAGATGTTTTACTTTGCATTGGAGGTGGCAAGATGGGCGGGTTGGGTAACATGTCAAAACAGGTAATTTTTTACTGTGGGTTGGATTGTACTGGATCAATTGGTTGACCCACAAAATTTTTTGTCCATTTCTTAATTGTTGTATAAGTAATGAATGGGCTAATTATCATTACAAAAATAGTCATTACTATAATTTTTAAATCTTTGAGTAAAACGTTTTAGGAGGTTATATTCATTAAAATTTAGACTTTGTGAGACTTTCAACTTTTGACCTGTTTATAGCGTTCCCCATTTAGCTATCTTTTTATTTGACCGTTGAGATAAAGCACAACCCGATCTGACCCATTCCTGAGTAAATGGGTTGAAGTTGCTAAACTTTCATTGTCGCAACAATGCGATTCATCTCACTTGCTTAGTCAGGCTTGTGATGTTTGGTAATTCGTTCTGAAGCAATATGCTTATTTTTGTATTTCTTTTTTATCAAAATGATTCCCCATCTGAATTATTTGTATTTTTTGTCAATCCATTGGTGTGTTTTAGGTGTTTAAAGACAATAACAAGAAATGTGCCTGGTTTGCAGCGAATGTACTGACTCTGAAAGATGGAAAAGCATTTGTCTGCTACACTGAAATCCAATCAGATGAAGGTAAGAAGTTGCAAATTATAATTCAATGAAATATTAATTAAAAAAACTTGGTATCATAATCTAAATCTGTATATATGTATCTTATAGTTGGAAAATGTATTACATATACTAACAACAGAAAACAAAATCAAAAAATATGTAAAAATGTTATATGTTCCTAATTTGGAGAAATAAGATAATTTACGAATTTTAATTAGGCAACTGTATATTTAATTGGTATGATTTGGAATATCCTGTGCTTATTTGATATTTTTCCTAAAAGGATCAGGGAAATTAAAGGAATGGGTCCCACTTGAGGTTGAAGGCACTGAGATTCCCAGATTACGCGTTGCCCATCCTATGACTACCATGAGGCCTGAAGGTACTAGAAAAAGAAACAGAACAGCCCTTACAGATTATGCTTGGTCCAGTGGAGATCGAGTTGATGTGTGGGTCCAAGACTGGTAAGCAATTTTCATCAATGCTGTTCTTGTTATTGAGTGGTTGAAGCCTTGAATAACTAATTTTAACTATTTTCAAACCAATATGTATCCCTTCGTTAGAAGTTGTATCTTTTTGGTGAATGATATCCAATTAATGCCCCGCTAAATGCTTGTGGTGATACCTTTTTGTAGCTGGTGTGAGGCAGTTGTCGTGGAGACAAATAAGAATGATGTAACTTCTCTAACTGTTCAATTTTCTGGTATGTATGGTTATATGATTTTCCCTCAATTTTTCATAAAAAAACGTGCTGATTTTTGGTATATGACTTAATTGCTCTCCACCCTGCCTTGCAGCCCAAGGAGAGACGTCTGTTGTTAGATCATGGTATGTTAGGTCAACTCTTACTTGGAAAAATGGCAAGTGGATTGAGTGGTCTAATATGAAGGGAACTCATTCTTCAGAGGTAATATTAATTTTTTTTGGGAGTGGGTTGAATGTGCATTCTAAAACTGGTTATTGCGGCTTAAAGTGGTTTTAATCAGGTTTTAGTGTTTGGGAATGCTGTATCTTTATTTTAGAAATATTAATGTTACTTATTTTTATCTATTGTTTTACTACAATTTCTTTGCTAATGATACTACCAAAATATATAGTTCTTGGAATTATATACAACATTTTTTAAGTGTTAATGGATAGTTTGTAAGAATTATTTTTTATAGTTGATAAAAGTACATTGAAAATTGAAATTCAATTTGGTATACTTAAAGTTTTTTACAATATTTTATCTATTAGTTCCATAAATAATCGGTTTTGCACAAGACTCAACTGATTATATGATCATTACAACTTCAAACGATGGAATCACATCGAAACATCATCTCATGCAACATGTTTTTTACTTTTATTGCAGATGACATTTTATTGTGATTGTTTAATATCACTGAAATTTTCAAACTGCAGATCCAAACACCTTTATAATTTGTTGATGGGTTATTTTGTTCCTCATTCTTTTTTATGATTTATATGTTATAGGGTGATATACCGCATGAAAAGCGACAAAAGTTCAGTACCCCTGTTGTAGAAGGTAAAGAAAAGGCTAAATTGTCAAATAGTGTTAATCTTGTAAAGTCAGGGATACAAAAAAAATCAACGAGAAGCGGTTTACAGAGGGAACAATCGAGGGTGGTTTTTGGTGTTCCTAAACCAGGGAAGCAACAAAAGTTCATGGATGTTAGCACACATTGTGTTGCTGATAGAAACAATAAAAATAATGTACCAAATGATTCAGTCAAACTTACAAATAAATTGATGCCTCAAGCACCCGGGTCTCGTGGATCATCAAACAGTTCTATAAATGATGCCAAGGAAAAGCATGTACCTGAAGTCAAATCCAAAGTTATCAAGTCTAGAAAACCGCCAATTCCTTCATCCAAAACGTTGACCCAGAAAGATAAATTAAAAGTCTCCAAACCCACATCACATGATGCTTATCCGAGTGATGAAAACTTCTCGGGTCAACTAAACAGGATGGATTTTGACGCTTCTACTCCCGAGGATGCAAAGAAAACTTCAACATCAAAGGCAGTGGGAAAAACTGCAGCTGCTGATAGGAAGGCAACTAAAGTTGCAGTCAAAGTCAATGTCAACAAGTCAACTTCAGAAGTTGAACCACGTAGATCAATTCGTAGAATTCAGCCAACTTCAAGGGTGAGAATTCTTGTCTTTTACATTTATTTGTGTAATTTGTTAATTTCCTAAACCAAGTGTTTTGCACTTTGTTTCCCGCAGCTATTAGAAGGTTTGCAAAGTTCATTGACCGTCTCAAAGCTACATACTGTTTCACATGCAAGTCAAAAAAGCCACAAGGGTACATCAAAAGGTAAATATCCTTCAGCCCCAAGGACCAATTTGTAATTATAACTTCTCTTTGTATTTCAGTATCTGTTCATGCATTTATGTATGGGTATGAAGTATGTTCATACTACTTTGCATCTGTCTTTTACACACCCCTTTAAATTTTCACCAATTTATGTTCATATAAACCTTTTTTAGAAGACGTACAAAACCGCACCTAGAAAGTATGGCGTTTAACACACTCACCGTTGTAACAGGGAGTAATGACCCTAGCTGATCCGATCTCTTAGACCCGATGGGAACCAGTCAAACTCCAATTGTTGTGTGTAAATTTAGCAGAGATTTTAGAACTAGGGATACATATCTTCACCATAAGCTTTAAAAACATATATCCTAGGCATGTAGAAAATGTTCATATATTAAACTTTTTTTCTTTTTCAAATTGCCCATAGGCTCTGTATATTTTTCCTGTGGTTACAGTATTATCAATTATGATCATGGTAAAGTTATTACATTGTTTGATTTGTCGCGGTTGCATAGACTTGAGTTCTTGGTTGTAGCTATTATTTTGTTAAAATTGTAGTCGGGTTCCATCCACACGCCCAAAATCATTCGTGATTTCACCTTTACGGTTGCAAACTAGTCGAGGTTTATCAAGTATGTTCAATCAAGCTCTTTGTAATGAATATTACATGTAATGGTGTTGTTTTATGGTATATTGGCAACAAAAGTTTACAAATGGATCATAAATTTATGACGGTATAGGTATGGAAGAAATTAATGCTGTGTTTATGTATGCATGTGGGTTGTGTATATGTGAGCGAATTAATGTGCATGTGTGTGTATATATATACTAACATTAATATTGTTACATTATAAACATAAATATATATTTATAAAAAAAACAAAAAAGTAGACCTAGTTCAGTTCGTTTCAACATTATAATCTGATTCAAGCTTGGTTTTAAAAGCATGTGGCGCGCGCATGTGCTCAATGCTCACGCATAACTTATGCAAGATGTGCCATTAGGGTTCTGCCTCGGTGGTTAGGGGGTCTTTCCAAAGGGTTTCCCTTCTATGGATGTCTCAGGTTTAGGTCTGGCAAGGTGTACATAAAATCTAGAACACCCTCTGAGCTGATTTCAAATTCTGGGTTACGAGGGGTTAGCGACATCCTAACCGACACGATGTTCTAAAAAAAACTTATGCAAGATTTCAGGGGCGGACCTATTGTGTTAGTATGGGGGCAGCCGCCCTCCATAAAAAAATACTAGTGTAAAATACGCATTAAAATCCTGATCGCTCCCCATAAAATTTTAAAATAGCCCCCCGATTGCCCCTCAATGAAAAAAATATATATCACTACTCAACCGACCCTAAAATTTTCCAACCCCCATCAAAAAAATTTCTTTGTCCGCCACTGCAATATGTAACTTATGCAATATGTTGTTTATAGATAATATTTTAAGTTGTTAATTTCTAAACATAAATATAAGATATTCTTATCATCTAAACATAAATATAAGATATTCTTATCATCTATTGGTCATATTTGAAAAACTTAGACCGGTTGTTAATATGGTCTATCTTGTTTAAAAATGATAGAATTGGTCAGATTGCCTTTCTATTCAAGAGATTTACATTCTTAATAATCCCAATATCTCTATTCAATATATATATATATATAATAAAAATATATACAGTGGTCTAATATGGGTGCAGTCGAAGCGGGATGTTGGCGGATGCTAAGACTGGAGCATAAGTTGTCAAATAACACTGTCGGTATGCACTTAGTAAAGATATCCCTATTTGATAGCAGGATGGAACATGGAGTATGAATGACTACTCTCATCCAATTTCATGGGAATGAAATTGTTGATGTTAGTAATTGTGATGGCCGAATGGATTTTGTCCATTAATTGAAGGAGAGGAGCCGAGAATGATGGATGGATGGATCATGGAAGAAAGAAGTCGTCGGCAAGGGAGAAGGTAAGCGACGTCTGATTAGGGTTGAGGAAAAGAATGGAGAAGGTAATCAGATAAGCTCTGATACCATAATTGAAATGGTCAGATTGTCTTTCTCAGTATTATTATTCCATATGAATAGATACAAGGGATCTCACTTATTTAGGGTTATTGCAAATTTAAATCAAAGTATCTAAACAATCTCTAATCAAATTCAATATATCTCATAAACATATATAGTGGTTGTAGAAATTAATGGAGAAGGTAATCAGCTAAGCTCTGATATCATAATAGAATTGATCGTCTTTCTCTGTATTATTATTCCATATGAATAGATACAAGGGATCTCACTTATTAGGGATATTACAAATTTAAGTCAAGAGTATCTAAACAATCTCTAATCAATTCAATATATCTCTGATAAATATATAGTGGTTTAATAAAATACTTGTCAGTTGCATAATTTGCCATATCCGTCTACATCACGCATAAGACCGCATCATCAAGTTGCATCACATCAACTAACAATGCGATCTCATCACGCACATCATGCGTCATTTGCGCATTTTACAACCAAGGATTCAAGTTGAACCGAATTTACCGACCTTATCTAGTTTGGCTTGATCTCAATGGTTTAAGAGATATGTTATGGGTTGTAGTTTTTTTTTTTGAACGACAACACCTAGATATTCTAGGATAATTAGGTTTCCCCGGGGCAACACCTAGAACATCCAGGACAGCCCACTACAGGAGGAACCCCCCACTAGGTAAACCCCCTGACCTGGCCACATACCCCTTTTTTTGCTGTGACCAGGATTCGAATCCAAGACCTTCACTATGAAAAGTCTTGAGGCTACCATTGCACCAGATGACCAACGGTGATTGTAGCTATTAACCCAATTTCAGTATTCTAGTAACTAATAAACTTTGATCCAACTGCTAAACACCAAATCTGCTACTCCTACCTTTAAAAATATCACAGCACTTGAAGCCCAAAAAAACTTTGACATTTCCTTATACACAATTGCTTTCACCCCATAATGACACAAGGGTAAAATGGACATTTTAAAAGGTACAAATACAACAGGGAGCCAACTTCAGCTCATGATATAAATTAAAAGAAAACCTAAAACCACCATCAAGTTTCTTCTTGCTATTAGTCAGCCAAAAAGTCATCATCTTTTTCATTTATTGATGATGATCTTCCATGATTTTCACTAAAACCTGCATTTTTTATGGTTTGCACATTATGCACGCCTTGATCTTCTTCATTGCGTCCGTATTCAGATTCTGCTTCGGGGTTAAAGGGCGCTTTTGTGAGGTTTTGGTATTTGTTGTAGTTTATCTCAAGATCGGGAAACTTGAAGGGCTTTTTGCAAATACAAGTTGAAGGGTATTCATGGAATTCACCACGCCCGGTTTTCATCTCATCTGGTTCGCCTAAAAATCCTTGTTGGGCGGCTTTAACCTTTTTAGCAAATGATTCCCATGGTATTTTCTCGCGTTTAAGAAACAAAGCATTAAGCTTTTTTGCATTTGGACGAATGGTTCTCTTATGCCCCATATACCTCCTTTTGAATGCCACAAGAAAGAGTTAGTTGGTCCTTTAACTATATTAACCAAATCAATATTCAAGAGTAGAAAATGCACAAAAACTCACAAAAAGCCTATTTGGGAAAATATTAAAATTAAATAAGGGCATTTTAGTCATTTCACACGAGTTAAAGAGACCAAGACAAGAAGTTTTTTGTGAAAAATGGCTTAAGGTATGAATAGATTCAATTAAGTTGGCTTTATTTAAAGACGATAAGGTAGGTTCTAATAGTGAATAATGGTGCATGATTTCATTGATCCTAAACTATAAACAATAAACCTAACTAGGGATGTTTGGATGTGTATCCAAATTAACAAGAAGAGTTCTACATTCATACCTTCGACCCGCAAGAATTTTCGCCATATTCCCATTATTGTTGGTGACAAAAACATCACTTTCATCACAAACAATATAGTCGATGGCAGCAAGCCGAGAAGAATACGGAAGAAAAGGTTCAAGTTCTTCACTAGCAAGCATTTCCTTTGTGTAAAAATTTGGAAACAATTCCCTTAGAGGCCTTAAAGTCTCTTCCCCGCCATATATTTCACCCGACGCAACATAAAGATACGTGTTATTTTCAAAACCAAGCGCCCGAAGCATTAAGCCTACTTCATGAGGTGTAAGAGGACATTTTCCTCGTTTCCGCTCTCCATCAGGACTTGTTTCCTGAAAAAAAAACAAATATGGTTAAGAAAGGAGTTTGTACGAAAAGGAAAGTTTTTTAATACAAAAATGTTTATAGCAATCTCACGGGTAATGTTGCCCATCTTTTCCTGATCTCACCGAGTTCGTTTCTTTCTTTATCACCACCACCATAGTAACAACCCGAGAATGCAAGCATATCGGGCTCAAACCTGTAGATAATTACACCGGTTGACCATCAAGCACGAGGTTAGAATTTGTGGATTTCGGTCTTTCCATTTATTTAGAGGTGGCAATTTCAACCCATTTACTTTAAAATGGGTTGCTTTGGGTTGATTATGTTCAAAGGATCAAGTTTAAAAACTTCCCTAAAAATGAAACGGGTCAAATGGGTCAAACGGATTGAAAGTCCTCACATTGTTATTCAAATGTTTTCAACTTTCTAAATTGACACATTCAACAAAATTAGATATTAAATTTACATCATGTTTTTATTATGTTAACTAATTAATTAATCATTTAATAAAAAAGAAGGCAGGAAAATGTTGAGAGGGCAAACCCGACCAGCTCTTTTTGGCCCCTGCCCGTTGCGACCGATTAACCATCTCACCCCCAACCTGTCCATTTTGCCACCTCTACGATTTTTGTTTTTTTAGAACATATATATTCTTAAAAACTTTTAAAATCTCGTAGATACCCAAACCAAAATCAAAATATCATGTATACCCTTCTTCAATCTTTTTTAATTTATGATAGTTTTACCCTTTTCGGGTTTGTCCTCAACTTACGAAACTTCAATCGGAGCTCGTTAATGGTGTATTTTTTTTTCTCAGATTTGAATCTATTTCACGCTATATACATAGTAAGAAGGTTACAAACCTCAAGTGAATTGCAATGAAGCGAGGAGCCATCTTCCTCATTTCCATAACGATTTTCTTACCAAGATTTTGTATAGGTTTAGTAAACCGTAAAGCATGATAATTAACCCGACAACGCAACCGTTGTAGCTCTTCATCAAGATCATTAGCAAGCCTATAATCAAACTTTGTTAACTGAAGAACCTGCACAATCCAGTTATCACTAATCAAAAGATTAATATATGTGCTATATCAAAAAGTTAATAATTTTTTTAAATAAAAAGTGTTTTGGGTCGACCCAACCCGAACTGTTCCGACCCAGATAAAATCACGCGTCTTGAATTGAACCCATTTTGGTCCATTATCCCACCCGACCATATTGCCACCTATAGGAAAGTAACTTGATTTGAATTTAGATAATATCTTACACGTCTCTTCTCGAGTATTGGAAGTACTTCATCAAGGTAAAATTGGGGTTCGGATTTCCTTGGGACCCGCATTGTGTACGGAGGTTTTTCAAGTGATCTCATGAATTTGTCCGGGACTCTTTTGACAACAGGCACATCCTTTGCAAGAAAAGATATGAACCAATCTACATCAAATATGTTGGCAAAATCGCTGCAAATTTAATAAAGTTATGATCAACAACTATCTTCCATATATTAAACACGAGTTGACGAATGATATATAATCTATATATCTCACTTGCCTGTTGTCTTTCCAATATGAATGATGATCCAACTCGGGAATGACTAAAGTAGCATTTAGAATCCGTGCAACGACTACAGCATCAGTAATCTGTATGCAGGAAATTCATATTAAAAAACAAACTTAATATTCTTATATAATGTGGCAAAATGAATGTGATGGGTGACGGATCAAAACAGGATTGGGTCGAAAAGGGCCAGTTGTAGGGGTCGGTTCGAGTTGGGTTGACGCAAAAGCACATTTTGTCCATATTTCTGGATTTTAGTAAATAATAATGCCACAAAATATGGTTACACAAACAATATTGTTATAAAAACAACCCAAATGTTTCAAGTAAAGTGATTAGGAGGTTTTATGCGTTAAAATACACTTGAAGCCACTTTCAACTCGTTTGACTTGCGCAACTCATTTGACCCCTTTTTCTTAGGTAATTTTTTCATTTGACCCATTTGAGATTACAAAAAAAAATCCAAATAAACCCATTTATAAGTAAATGGGTCAAAATTGTCACCTCGCGTGCATGCACATCTGCTCATGATTGAGTGACAATTTTAACAACCTAAACATTACTTGATAGACCGAATGAAATGTAACGATAAAACTTTCCATTAATAGAAAGTAGCAATATTAACAACCTAAACATTACTTGATAAACCGAATGATGCACAAAAATAATGTTACCCCTGTTCTTTGTTGGTTCAATCCACCACTTGCAGCAATTAGTAGATAACCATTTGAAAGCAGTTGACGCGTAGGAGCTGCATATGATAAATTTAGTGTTTAAAATATATTAAATTACCATAAAGAAAAAAAAAGTCAATAATATTTCAACATAAATGTATATATTGAATTTGATTAGAATGTTAAGATAATCTTTGCATTAAGATAATCTTATGTTCAAATTAAAGATTAATGTTGCAAGTGTTATAAAAAAATCAAGAAGGCTTACGCGCATAATAAGGGCTTCTTTCACTGCATCCATAGTAGAATTTTGAGAATTCGGATTTCCATATGTCAACTCGTGCAGCACTAAACGAGCCCTAAGTATTAAATAACAAAAAGAACAATTATATTAGTGTAATGCAATATGTAATAAGCTAACAAATCTATGTATTGTTTCAGCAAAAAGTAAAACAGGCAAGTGGTTTACAACATGATGCAAACCAGCCCGGAGATTCTTAGGCATAATCAGTAAAAAAATCAAATAAATTAACTTAAATCGATATCTTAACAAAAAAAAGATAATAACAACCATAGCAAAACAATTAAACAAACACAGCATGTAACACATACATATTCAAACATCATTCGCGTCGCTTTCACTTATCATAGACTTTGTTCAAGAAGTTAGAGCTCTAAAGACAAAAATACAAGAAATACAACTACCAAACCGAAACTGTTATTCAAGCAATGCAACACAATAACGTTTCAAAAAAAAACTTCTCCAAGAAACTTTGCCTAAAAGTTTTGAATTCGACTTCAAAATATCAAATTGTTCAAGAAATTAGAGATCTAAAGGCAAAAACACTAGAAAACTTCAAGAAACTAAATACCCTTTAGAATTTGGCATATAATTTTCTACTTCTGCTTCAGAAAACCACTTTTGTATAACACAATTAGACCTCTGAAGATAAAATTGCACACAAAATCTTGCTAAAATTGCATAAAGGACCACCTTCACAAAGAGGCTGTTTCTATGGCTAGAACCCAAAATAACTTCTTTTTTTCTTTCTATATTTCAATGATCCAAAGCTCATTTACACCCAAAAAATAAATAAATAAATAAATAAATGTTCTTCATTTGAACTCCATGTCCAAGAAACAGACAGACACCCAAATAACATTGCTGAAATTACAACAAAAAACACCACAAAAATCTCAAGAAACAACCAAATATATTTTATTTAAAACATTTTATAACAAAAGTTTACCACTTTTTTCTTCCAGAATCTTGGTTTAACAAGTCGGTGTGAATACCACTCAAGATCAGAAGCAACATGACCAGTAAAAAAAGACACCAAACCCAGAACAAACAACATCACCCCACAAACCACCGTCCACGAGATCCGCCGCCTCTGTCCTCCACCCACCGCCGCTGTCTCCCATAGCAAACAATGATGATGCTCCGGCACCAAATTTTGCTGCTTCAGATTGGTGTGTTTGTGCCTATGATGATTAGCTAAAAACAAAACCCCTTTTGTATATCTCCAAGATTTTGCTACCCCCATTTATTAATCCTACAAATAATAATAATAATAAACTGTTGTTCTACTCTCCACAATTTCATATTACAATCCACAAATGCAACTTCTTTTGATTGAAGTTTCTTGAAAAGTAAAGTGGGTGTTGTAGAGAGAGAGAATGAAAGATTGAAATAGAAAGGGTGTCTTTTTAGATGAACAAGAATGATTATGTAAATCAATCTGCCAAAGATTTTGAATTGATTTCAATATTTTTGTAGCGGTGGTGTGGGGTCAGTGGAGTGTGTATGTCAGGTGCAACAAGGGTGGAGGGGTACCCTCTATTTTTACCCCATGTTACCTTTATGACAAATAGTATTAGAAAAAGGGAAATTCATAAAATTGTCATTTGACTAAATGTAAAATAAAAAATGGTCATTAACTTTTTTTTTATCAAACAAGCAAAAAAAAGCGAAAATATTCCATAACTTTTCGTCTCAGATTTTTGTTGAAATTTAATATTAATTTTTTTTAACACTTTCAGCGAAAATTCAGTGTTTTTTTAAAGGAATTAATATTAATTCCCCAAAATTTAGTGTTTTTTTTAATTCCTTTCGTTTTCGCAATTAAATGATATTAATTCCTTTCGTTTTTTAATTGAGACACTGTTAACACAATTAAAAGATATTAATTCCTTTCGTTTTTTTTTTAATTCCGAAAAAAATTCAGTGTTTTCGTGAAAATTCAAGGAATTTAATATTAATTTTTTTAACGCTTTCGCCGGAAAATTTGATTTAATATTAATTCCCCAAAATTCCTCAAATTTTCGTCAGGATTTAATTTAATATTAATTCAAGTGTCAAAATAACCATCAAGGTGTCAAAATTCTTTTACAAAAAATTAAATGAAAGTTATATTTTATTATTTTATTCGTTTTTTAAATAAAAATTATATTTTATTATTTTATTAAAATTCGTTTTATTATTTTATTAAAATTTAAAAATAATATGATAACTTCATATTTAAAAAATTAAATGATAAAATTTTACAAATTTAAAATTTATATAACATGAAATGGCGAAAATTTAAAAAAAAAATATTTTAATACAATTCGGAAAAAAATAATAACATTTTAATATTAAAAATTAAATTATAATTTAAAAAACAATATGGCGAAAATATTCCATATTTTTTCGCCAGCTTAAAAAAAGGCGAAATTTCTTTTCTCTTTTTTTAGAGAAAATTCAGACATTATTTGACGATTTTTTATTTTTTGCGAAAATTTGCCCCAAAATTTCACCATTTTGACAAATGACATCATCTGATTGGTTGGCCATTTTGGTAAAAAGAAAAGTCAATGGCCATTTTTGAATTTTCATTTGGTCAAATGGCCATTTTGGTGAATTTCTTAACTAACATATTTTTTGTTTTTTTTCTGGTAACGGTTCGCTTAATAATAAAAAATAAATTATGTTTTTCTATAAAAATCAATTAATAAATTTTTACACATAAAAAACCAATATACATTTTGGTTTTCCTCACAAAAATCTCTTGACAACTATTTACTCTAGCAAATGAATCAGCAGAAGTAAGATAAAGAAAAAGGAAATCGACCAATAAATTTATTCTATAAAGAGATTAGTTGTGATCAAATTAAATATATTTTGTAAAAATACATATAAATAATGTGAAAACACACATAAACAATCAAATCGTTTTGCAATCGAATCGATTGCTTTGTATTTGCTTATATCAGTCGATTTTCTTTGTCTTACTTTTACTGATTCGTTTACTATGGTAAATAGTTGTTGAGAGACTTTTGTGAGAAAAAAATGTATATTTTTTTTATATGCATAAATTTTGTTTGTGGGAAAAAACACTATTTTGATTTTATGTATAAAATTTTGTTGAGGGGCTATTGTGAAAAAAAAAAGAACATTGGTATTTACCGTATTTTTATTTAAAATCATCCTAGAGTAACTTAAAGGGAGGGGGTGTCTCTTGACTCAAAGTACCCTAACAATTTTATTAAATTAAAATTAAATAATATAAGAAAGTAAACAAAAACATAATTTCATTAATTAAAAATAAAATACATGATCAAAATTAAAGTTAAAAATTGCAAGGCTAATTGTACTTACGGCTATTTCACGTTTACGATCAAATGGCATTGACAATAACGGTTCGGGCACATCGTCATGCGACTCCATAAACGTCTTGATATCGCAGTCTTTTTGTACTCGGTGTAAGCCCACTCGTAACATAACTATTAGAGGGGAGGGTGTGGCATGTGGGACGACACCAAATTGCCTAGATGGACACCTGGTCATTCACAGAACACCACCCCACCCATCTTGTTTTGTGGCACGAGAGTAGGGTTGGCATAACATGTCAGACACGACACGATAAGACACGAAAACTTGTTGTGTTCAACGTGAACACGACACGATAACTAATTGTGTCACTTTTTCCAAATACAAACACAACCTGTTTAGAAACAGGCCACATGTTAAGGGACATGTTTAGAAACTTGTTTAAAAAGTGAATAAGTATAACATATGTAATAAAAGAAAAAAATTCTAAAACTTAATAAAATTTTAAAAAGTTCAATCATAACATCCATTAACATAATAAATCTAAAATCTTTTTAAAACAAAAACCAATAAATGCGAATTTAATTAATGGAATCGGCCTAGAATCTAGATGAAAATATAATGTGAATTGTTAACATGTCCCTAACGGGTCTTAACATGTCTTTAACTTGTTAAGACACGAATTTAACATTTCCCTAACGTGTCAACCTGTTTAAGACACGAAACCGGTTAAGGTTAAACACGGGACATGTTAATTACGTATCGTGTCGTGTTAACAAGTCCGTGTCAAAAATTGTCAGTCCTACACGAGAGTGGATATGGGTGAGTGTAGTGTCGATGAATGAGAGGGAATGAAGTTGTGTATTGTTGTGTTTATCTTTTAACATTTATATATTTATTACCCATTTCAAGAATGATATTGGGGGGATCAATTTGTTATTCGTAAGCACCAAATCACCAATGTACGCAGGTTGGAAGTTTGTATCAAACATGCTATAATGAAGTGTGATGCTCTTTGACCATGACTTGAATATGTACAAAAAACAAATATATTTTATGTCATAGATTTTTGTTTTATATATATTTTTATTTATAAAACCTTAATATTTTTCTACAATAGTACCTATAAAGCTGCTTCATTAAGATATGTGATAGTTTTTAATATTTATTTGAGGCATAAAGATAAATAATGTATTTATATGAGTGTCCTTCACGAGGGGATATATATACACGTGAGTTTAACCATGTTATTTGGAATATTTGTAAAATGTAAAAAGTGTTTGTCTTATTATTAAACAATTTATTGGTAACAATATATAAATCTAATAAATTAAATTTAAAAAGATTTAATTTACTTATTATTAGACGTATGAAAACTAATTTTCTTTATTTTTTTTTTGCTTTGTCACGTCTTAATCTGCCTATAAACTATTTTCATATTCATTATTGATATAGACGACAATGTGACCATCAGTCAATTCAGTTCGAACAACATCCATCACGTTTGTGATGTTTCCTTATGGAAGAGTTAATTAAAGTTGGCTTATTTAAAGTTAAGTATTAAGTTTGAAAAAGTTTTTCAAATTATGCGTAAACGCAACATGTTTGATCCATGAAATGGATGACCGTTAACTTTTCTGTTAAATATTTTGAAAATGAATAAAATACCATAGATTAATAAAACAAAAAACTAGAAACAAATAGGTTTAAAAAAGTGGTGATGTCACTTGAGAACTAAGGGTGTAAATATAGTTTTTTTTCTATTTCTTTAATTTTTTATTTTTTTTAATCTAGGTATATTTTGGTCATTTTTAAAATATTTAACAGGTAAGTTAACTGTCGTCCACTCCAGTGACCAAACATATTACGTTTATGCATAATATGAAGACTAACAATGTAATTTTAAAACTTATAGACCAAATCCAAAATTTAGTCATTTAAACATACCACAGAGACTGTCCGTTTACTTAACTTTTTTATTTATATGTTTCTTTTTTTTAACAGCAAATCATATTAGCAATACAAATAGTTGAAACCACAAACCATCAAGGTTTGTGAAAATAAAAAAAAATACACCAAATGGACCAATCCAAATTGTTTGTCGTTACACCGTTCTTGATCCATAAGATAGTGATTGCTTTAATCTCTGATTCATAAGATAGTGATTGCTTTAATCTCCTCTACGATTCTCACCGGATATGTGTTCATGTCATTGAAAACTTTTCATTTCTCACTTCCCACAAGCACAATAACGTCACCACGAATATAGCTTGAGTAATCTTCTTTATTGGCCAGTTCCGGAGAGCTTAGAGCTATATGAAACTCGCATATTTCAAGAATCGAAATCCGTTGGATGATGGAAACTTACCTCATATCTTGATTATATCCCACTCATCCTTCGCTAGTGAACAAGAGTAAATGCTTCATATTCTCTTCCAAACTTGCACACCTATGCAATCCATAGAATTGGTAGACAAGGCCGTCTTTGAGGATGGGCAACAACACAAGGCCTGTGGTTCAAATGGGCCCCAAATTTGTTTTTCTTGTTTAGATAGCGTAGGTCGATTAACATATATGAACAAAATTATAAACTAATCACATGTTCTAAAGTGGGCCTAATAAGTTAAAAAGGCAATTTTGGTATGCCTCCTATTAAATCTCTTAGAAATTACATATTCTAGAATATGTAATTTCTAGCACTCTCACCGAGCGTCCGAAATCTCAGAGACGACCCAAACTATACCTCTCTTGTATAACTCAACTTGGATAGGAAGTCTTTTAAGGATCGCTCTCCATGCAAAAAATACATGCACGTTGTTGTTTCTAGGTTAATTCCCTTAGAAGGTTGATTTTATATATTTCTTAATGATCATAAACTCAACCACTTTCTATCTTTTTTGTTTTATAACACAACGATGAGTATTTTCAGTCAAAGTTTAAAAAATAAAAAAAAAAGATATGAGCATCAAATTTTATAGAAATATAGTTAATAGGTATACATTTGTAGTTTTGGTTGTAAATTTATAATTTTAGAGTATTAATATGTAAAATAAAATAAAAAAAAGTAGTTAAACTAGTCGTGTACTCGTTTTAGTGTCAACCAACAAAAATTTGTCGTCTTGGGTTCATGTGTCTTCCTGTCGTGTTTGATTCATATCAAATATCCAGGCTTGTGTCATATTTAACCCGCTAATCCATAAACATGTTCCATTTAACACCTCTAGTAAAAGTTATTCATTATAGATAAATTTCATTTGTCCCTCAGGGACATACTCGTGGCAAGGTGCATTCCAGGTTGAAGGGGTTCAAATCTTGTAAAATGAAAGTATAAATGAGTTAATAAGAGTACACGACTTGTCAAATGTGAGGTCATGAGTTCGAGTTTTGCTTGAGACAAAATGTTTCTGGTTGAGCCAGAGTTTTTCTCAGTTGTGTGTTTCCTCTTGGTGGTCTGGGGCTGGGTCACCACGCTTCTGTTCTTCGGGCGTAACCCACCCGCTTATGTTCTTCGGACGTAAGGGTGATCCATTTGCAAGGGTAATCCCATATGTCCGGACCTTTGTTATTCGAAAAAAAAATATGTTATATAAAAATCATTTAATATAGAAATTAGGGGACTTATGATTTATGCACACCAAAAGGTTTAGTTTTTGACTTGTCGGGTGCATGGCAAACTGTCAAATATTATGAATATGAAAGAAAAAACTCTTTAAGAACTTCAACAAACTCAGATCTGATACAAATCAACAGAACTCAATACACGATATACACGAACAGTAAACCCTCAAATCATCAACACGATGATTTGAACTACGGATTACTAGAACAGCTTACAGAGCTATTGATTTCAAGAATGCCTTGAATCAAACCCTAACCAAACGATACTATCAGAAGCGTATGAACCCTTGAGAACGAACCGTCTGCCTTCTCCCAGAGATGCAAGCCAATATATAACCCTAAATCTCAACGGTACTCCTTAAACCAAGCCCAGCTGCAAACAAGCCCATCTTCAAGCCCAACACAACTCTTTAAGCCCAATAAGCAAGAAGCCCAATAAAAAGCCCAATAAACCTCAAAAGAAACATAAAAACAACTATAAGGATATGGATATTGAATTACAAATAATTAGTATTTTTAACATCCCCCCATAATTCAATAGCCAAAAGTATCAAACATATGAATCAACTCACACAAGTGATTATGTTGATGTATTAATAATCCTTTTTGTAAAAATATCTGCCAATTGATCTTTTGAGTTCACTCCAATAGTTTTGACAAACCCTTTTGAAATCTTTTCTCTTAAGAAAAATAAGTCAATTTCAAAGTGTTTTGTTCGATCATGAAACACAGGGTTAGCTGCGATAGAAATTGCAGCAGTACTATCACAAAAAAGAGATATAGGTAAAGAAACAAAAATACTTAGCTCGCTAAGAATATTAACTATCCATATTGCTTCGCATGTAGCAGCACACATAGCACGGTACTCAGCCTCTGCCGTTGACCGAGACACCGTTGACTGCTTTTTACTTTTCCATGAGACTATTGAATTCCCCAACAAAATACAAAACCCAGTTACAGATTTTCTGGACTGAGTACACTTACCCCAGTCTGAATCTGCATAAACTTTTAAGTCAAACATACCTCCTTTGCAAAAAATAATACCTTTTCCAGGAGAGGTTTTAAGGTATCTTAACAACCTCATAGCAATTTATAAATGAGAATTTAAAGGTTTATGCATATGCTGACTTAGATAATGTACTGAGTATGCTATATCAGGCCTGGTATGAGACAAATATATCAACTTTCCAACCAGTTTTTGATAGCTAGTAATATTAGTTAACACAGATGTATCCTTACTACACAAGGAAGTTAAAACATGATTTTGCTCAATAGGATTTCCAACTGGTTTACATCCAATCATACCATATTCAGCTAGAAGTTCTAAACAATATTTTCTTTGAGACAAACAAATACCTTTTTCAGTTTTAATCACCTCAATCCCAAGAAAATACTTAAGAAGACCCAAATCCTTTATTAAAAAAATGTGATTTAAGCATGTTCTTTATTTTTACTATTTCAACCGAACAGTTTCCTGTTACTACTATATCATCCACATACACAAGCAGAACAATAAACACAGAATTACTACTCTTAACAAACATAGAATGATCACACTTACTTTGCTCAAAATTTAATTCAAGTAAGACACTAACAAGTTTCTCATTCCACATACGTGAAGCTTGTTTTAACCCATAAAGAGATTTTTTCAGTTTACAAACTTTTGCTTCATTTTCTGTAAAAAATCCCTCTGGTAAAGACATATATACATCCTCATTTAAAGTGTCATACAAAAAAGCATTATTAACGTCTAACTGAAATAACGGCCAATCATTCTCAATAGCAAGAGTAAGAACACATCGAACAGTTACCATTTTTACAACAGGTGAAAAAGTTTCACCAAAATCAATTCCTTCTCTTTGGCTAAATCCTTTAGCAACTAATCTAGCTTTATATCTTTCTATTTCTCCTGATGACTTATATTTTATTTTATAAATCCATTTACATCCAACAGTTTTTATTCCAGGAGGCAAATCAACAATATCCCAAGTGTCATTTCTAAGAAGAGCTTCTAACTCCTCATTCATAGCAATCACCCAATTAGGGTCTTTAACGGCATCATAATAGTTTCTAGGTTCGCTACTTTTATTTAACATAGAAGCAAAACTAAAATTTTCAACAGATAAATTTGAGTAATTCACCACCTTTTCTACACCATATTTTACTTTACCATTAACAATAAAATCATTTAGATTTCTGGGAAAAATAATATTTCTAGTAGACCTTCTTAGAACTGTTGGAATATCACTTTGCACACCATTTCCCTCAGATTCATATGTTTCTTCTTGACTGCCACAATCATGATCAACCCTACCAGCCTCAAACCTTTCACTGTTTGGCTGCTGAGAACCAGCCTTGCCATGAACAGCTTCAGTCTGAGATTCTGGCTGCTGAGACCCATGACTGGTATAATCTGTTTCCCTCTGATCATCATTGGGAATTTTAACACCTTCAGGTCTGTTAAAGTTACTTTGTTCAAAAATGTCAAAAAAGTTTAATGCATTTAAAGTTTTATCAAATACAGAGTCAGAATTATGAAGAGAAAAATTTTCTTTGAAAGGAAAAACAGACTCATAAAACTTTACATCTCTTGAATACACAACCAATTTTTTCTCCAAACTCCACAATTTGTAACCCTTTTTTTTATTAGAATACCCAATAAAAACACTTTTTTCTGTAAGACTTTCAAATTTATTTGTATTATTTAGAACTGTATTAAAACAAAGACAACCAAACATTCTGAGGTGTTGCAAAGAGGGTTTAAAACCATACATTAATTCATAAGGAGTTCTACCATTTAGCACAGATGAAGGAGTCCTGTTTATCAGATAAGTTGCAGTTAGAATGCATTCAGACCAAAAACTGAGAGGTAACCCTCCTTGAAACAGTAAAGACCTAGCTACATTTAACAGGTGCATATGTTTACGCTCAACTACTCCGTTTTGCTGTGGGGTGTAAACACATGAGGTCTGATGACTTATTCCTTGAGAGATACAAAAATCATTCATTTTATTATTGACAAATTCACTCCCATTATCACTTCTAAAGACCTTAACAGTTTTTTCAAATTGATTCTTTATCATATTAAAAAAACTTTGTATATTGTAAAACACTTCATCCTTTTGTTTCATAAGATACACCCAAACAGCTCTGGAATAGTCATCAATTATAGTAAGAAAGTGTTTAAAGCCTTCATTACTTTGAACCTTATAAGGACCCCATACATCAAGATGTACCAGTTCACCTACCACTTTAGACTTATGATCACTTAGAGGAAAAGGTTCTCTATGTTGCTTAGCTTTATGACATATTTCACATAGCATTTTCTCATCTATTCTAGTTAAGTTCAATTGATCTTTTAATACTTTTAGAACTTGAAAATACGGATGTCCTAGTCTAGAATACCACAGACTAATAATTTCATGATTACTATAACACACCTTAACAGACTTTGAAGCATCAACACATATATAAAGCCCATCACATTGACTACCAGTCGCCAGGACTTTCTTGGTTAGTGAATCCTGTAGGTAACAGTTGTGTTCATCAAAAGACACAATCATTTTACTATATTTTGCCAATTTATAGACTGATATCAGGTTAACACAATAATCAGGAACAACAAATACATCAATTAGTGCAACTTCATTACTTAATTTCAAGTTTCCAATTTTTGTAACAATTGCACTAGTACCATTTGGATTTTTGACCTTTATATTAAATTCAGAGACATCTACTATATTAATTAAACCTGTTTCAGACTTAACCATATGCTGATTTGCCCCTGAATCAACAACCCAACCCATTTCTTTCTTATTTACACCATTACCTGAAAAACAGAATACACGTTTAGGAACACTTATTGAACCGAAAGGATCACACAAAGTACCTGCAACATTACAACTTTGAGGACCATCACTTGATTTTTCATTCAACAGATTCAATAGTTTTGAAATTTGTTCAGCAGTAAATAAGCTTTCAGCTGCGGAAGATCCAGCACCAGTCTTATTTATTACAGAATTATTACTTGCACCTGGTTTAGCATTTTGACTTCCTTTTTTCATCCAAGTGGGATAGCCTACAATCTCAAAACATCTATCCGTAGTATGCCCAATTTTGTTACAATGAGAACATTTTAAATTTGGGTTAGAAACTTTGTTAACTTTCCTCCTATTTTCTGAAAACTGGTTGGTTCTTTCAAAATTTTGATTGGTTTTAGCAACAAATCCTACAACCTGAGCCTTTGAAGACCCAGAGGAGTTTCTATGAGACTCCTCTATAGAAATAACAGAAAAGGCTTCTTTGACAGTAGGAAGAGGTTCTCTTATTAATAGATTTGTTCTGACACGTTGGTAGACATTATCCAGTCCCATTAAAAATTGCATTAGTTTTATCATATGATTAAAGTCATTAAAGTCTTTAGATGCTTGACATGAACAGGCACGTAGTTGAATCATTTGATCAAACTGTTTCCACATGATATTCAGTCTATGATAGTAATCAGATACAGATGATCCATTTTGAGTTAAAGAATTTATTTTCTGATATAGGCTAAACACAACAGACCCGTCAACTTTATCATAGGTTTCTTTTAGATCTTGCCATACTTCTGAAGCAAGTTTAGAGTATACTTGCCCTAAATACAACTCATCAGAAACAGAATTCAGAATCCAAGTAATGACCACAGAATTACATCTATCCCATTGTTTTGCAAGAATATTATCTTCAGTAGACTTAATACAGGTACCATCAATAAACCCTACTTTATTTTTAACCTCTAAAGCAAGTTTCATGGCATTAGCCCACACAGTATAATTTTCGGTCCCTTTCAGTTTGACATTAACAATGGTCAAATTACAAGAATCACTGGCATGCAAATATGTAACATCCCAAAATGTCGAGAAATAAAGTTAACGAGTTCAAGCGGGCCGAAGTCGGGCCGGGTCAGTCGCGAACCGGGCTTGGGGAGGTCTCCCCTATAAATAGCCAAGATCACCACATGTTTCTCTCATTTGCAATTCTAGAGAGAGAAAAACCATAGAGAGAGAAAGTGTCGGAATCGCACAAGATTGCACCCGCTCGTGTCTCTTGCACTCGTGAGAAGAACCTCCGGATCAGAAGCTCGATTCAGGTAACAATCCGACCTAAATCTGAGTTTTAGTTCGTTTTTGGGTTTTTCGGGTTTTGGGTGAAAAGGTAAGGTTTGAACGGATGAAACTGAAAGATAATCATGGATTTGAGTTCCTTAATGGAAAACAAATGTTTTGAATGCGACAGGTTCGGGATCTTGACATGATCAGACCCGAATGCGAAAGTTAGGGTTTTTCACGAAGAACAGGTCGTGCGCACTTGCTAAGTGCGCACGGAGCAGGTCCTGCGCACTTGCTAAGTGCGCAGGAAGAGGGGTCTGCGCACTTGCTAAGTGCGCAGGCAGCAGGGTCTGCGCACTTGCTAAGTGCGCAGGAAGCAGGGTCTGCGCACTTGCTAAGTGCACAGACATCAGAACTGGTTAAGTGAAGTCAGTATGTTTAGAAGGGTTAAACCGTTAGAGTCGGTATTGGTCTGATGTGTATTTAACTAATCAGTTCAGATCGGAAGTGAAGTTGTTGGACCTTTGTTTAGGACAACCGAGACTAGCTTATAAGGTGAGTTCTAGAGCCCACTTTTAAATGTTTTGTTAATGTTTTTGGGCTGGTGTGCATACTTACGAAATGATGTTTAACGAAATGATGTTTTAACGAAATGATGTTTAACGAAATGATGTTTTAATGATATGATGTTTAACGAAATGATGTTTTAACGAAACGATGTTTACGAAAAGAAAGGTTTTGAAGTGCTTTTGCCAAAAAGGGTTACGAATGTTTTATGAACGGTCTAAATGAGGAAATGTTTAATGAGAAGAGAAAGAGGTAAAGGTTTTAAAGAAGTCATTACAAATCTAATCTTTCGAATGAATGGAATTGACGAATGAAGTCTGGGAAATGAGATTCCCAGCCTTGTGGTAGATTATGGACAGCGAGCCATAGTTGCCACAAGAACAACAGGGGCATTGTCTATGTGGCATGTCAATGGTTATGATGTTGTACAACTGGTAAAGGGAGTAACGACGGTTACTCAGGGGTTAACGTGACCCTATGTAAGGTTAAATTATGATCCGACGGTGTCATTGGCCGTGAGCCGTGGCCGTCGATGGAAGTTGTCGGTTTATGGACATGAGAGCCATAAGGGCAACTTAATTGTCACACCCCCAAATTAATTTACTTAATGAATAAATAAATAAATTAAGGTTGCAACGATTGGTAACATTTCACAACAGCGGAAGCTAAAGTAAAGACTTCTGAATATTGAACACCATTACAAGTACTATAATAAACTTATACATTGTCCTAGAACCATATATAGGTGAAAGCCATCTTGAGGTTTGACGATCATACTCCTTCGGCTTCTAGGGTTTAATCCAAAAGGCTAACCTATTCCAACCGTGCCATGGCTATGAATTACCTGAAAAACATACTTAAAAATGTCAACACAAAGGTTAATGAGTTCACAGGTTTGATTGTTGCAATGTAAAGTGATTTTCCTTGAAAACATTGATATTGTGTACATGGCCATGACACGAAACTGTTTTCCTTGAAAACATTTAAAATATGTACACGGGTTTAATGTAAGGTTGTTTTCCTCGAAAACATGTGATGACTTCATAGTCATAAAACGAGTAGTTTTCCCAATGAAAACATGTGATGACTTCATAGTCATAAAACGAGTAGTTTTCCCAATGAAAACATGTGATGACTTCATAGTCATAAAACGAGTAGTTTTCCCAATGAAAACATGTGATGACTTCATAGTCATAAAACGAGTAGTTTTCCCAATGAAAACATGTGATGACTTCATAGTCATAAAACGATTAGTTTTCCCAATGAAAACATATGATGACTTCATGTAAGGCCCCAAACCCGGGAGGCCTCACTTATTGGATTTACTCATTCACAAGCAGTTCTTAAACATGAATATCAGATAACGCAGCGGAAATTTTCATTTAAACATAACTTAATCGTTATTCATACATGCGGAAGCGTAAACATAATTACATCATAACTAAACATAACGGGATGCCAGTCTTCAAAAGCAGTCGGGTAACTCTTCATCTCTAGCCAAGCATCACCGTCCATCCTCATAACCTGCCTTAACCTGAATGTGTACACTTAAAAACGTCAGCTACGCTGGTGAGTTCTAGTTTTCGTTCGTTTTAAGAAATGGTTCATCATTCAAACATTCAATAGGGTTTAACATTCGTATAAGAAAACAGGGCCTTTCATTCGTAAACCTTCGCATATTTAAACACAATCATTTGTTTAAAACATTAACATTCATTTAAGTCATACATTTATTATCTAAATCTGTATCGTTACGCGTCTCTATGTCCCCGTAGGAACCTTTAATGTTGTGGGCAACCGTTACGTATCGCCGTCATTGCCACAACCATACCACTACGTTGGGTCAACTGTTACGTATCGCCGTCATTGCCCAACCCTTCAATGCGTGGGGTCAACCGTTATGTATCGCCGTCATTGCCCAACACGCATCTTTTCTTTGGAAATCAACCGTTACGTATCGCCGTCATTGATTTCCCATTACCTCGTTCGCTTAGGATGATCGTCATCACCCGAGTAACCGTCGTTACTCCCTTACCAGTTGTACAACATCAAAACCATTGACATGCCACAAAGACATTGCCCATGTTGTTCTTGTGGTAACTATGGCTCGCTGTCCATAATCTACCACAAGGCTGGGAATCACATTCCCAGACTTCATTCGTCAATTCCATTCATTCGACATATTAGATTTGTAATGAATTCTTTAAAACATTTGCCCCTTTTTGTTTTCTTTTCATAAAACCTTTCCTTCACTTTCAAAACCCTTTACCTTTTCATTAAACCATTTCTTTATAACATTCGTTCGTAAGCATTTCGTTCATAAACTTTCTTTCCATAAACCCTTCGTTCCAAATCATTTCCTTTCGTAAACGTAGTTTCATAAACATCATTTTATAAAACATCATTTCATAAAACATCATTTCATACGTGTACACACCAGCCCGAAAACATTATATAAAAACATTTAAAAGAGGGCTTCTAGAACTCACCTTATAAGCTAGTCTCGGTTGTCCTAATCAAGGGTCCAACCACGTCACTTCCGATCTGAATTGAGTAGTTACATACACATCAGACCATTACCGACTCTAACGGTTTAGCCATTCTAGACATACTAATCTCTACTCAACAGCCTGATGTCTGCGCACTTAGCAAGTGCGCAGACCCTGCCTCCTGCGCACTTAGCAAGTGCGCAGGTCCTTCCTCCTGCGCACTTAGCAAGTGCGCAGGTTCCTCCTCCTGCGCACTTAGCAAGTGCGCAGGACCTGCTCCGTGCGCACTTAGCAAGTGCGCACGACCTGTTCTTCGCGAAAAACCCTAACTTTCGCATTCGGTCTGATCATGTAAAGATCCCGAACATGTTGCATCCAAAACGTTCGTTTTCCATTAAGGAATTCGATTCTATGATTATCTTTCAGTTTCATCCACAAAAACGTCCGATTTTCACCCAAGACCCGAAAACCCAAAAACGAACTAAAAACTCAGATTTAGGTCGGATCGTTACCTGAATCGAGCTTCTGATCCGGAGGTTCTTCTCACGAGTGCAAGAGACACGAGCGGGTGCAATCTTGTGCGATTCCGACACTTTCTCTCTCTACGGTTTTCTCTCTCTAGAATTGCAAATGAGAGAAAAATGTGGTGACCCTGGCTATTTATAGGGGAGACCTCCCCAAGCCCGGTTCGCGACTGACCCGGCCCGACTTTGGCCCGCTTGAACTCGTTAACTTTATTTCTCGACATTTTGGGATGTTACACTTCATAGTCATAAAACGAGTAGTTTTCCCAATGAAAACATGTGATGACTTCATAGTCATAAAATCAGTAGTTTTCCCAATGAAAACATGTGATGACTTCATAGTTATAAAACAAGTCGTTTTTCCTTAAAACATTGATAATGTGTACATGGCCATAATATGAAACTGTTTTCCTTGAAAACATGATAAAAACATTTCCACGTAAACGAATGGCAAAACCATTGGTGTATAAGTGATTGGCAGATCCATCTGCACGAAAACGTTTCAATGAATATGATAAACAAAACAAGTAATGTTGACCCATTTGTAGACTAGCTAGGAATACAAATAATATGTACATACATGAGGCATAACCAAACCATGACACAGGTGTTTTGCCCCTCGCTCGTACCTCACGAGCAATGATTGAACACTATGCGGTCATTTGGCCAGAGGGACCCATGGTTAGCGCGACTAACCATGACCGGGGGTGTCAATCCCAATAGTACTATCCATAGAATCCCAGGCTATCCTTAGCTAATGGTTATAAAATATGATGGTCAGGGGGCTTTACGATCTCCAAACGTGTTCACTCATGCAAACATAAAGGTCGGGTCTTGTTTTCTTGTTACCATATGAAAATGTTTATAAGTATGTGTTCCATGTTTTCTAAGATGTATCAACTAATGATGTTTCGAGTTTTCAAACGTGTTATGGAAGTATGTTTCTCCCCCGATGTTTCTAAAACATTAAAAGTTAAAAGGAGACAGTGAACTCACAACGAGTTAAACCAGAATGTTCATATTGTCAAACGTATAAGAAATTGTATTTCATGTTTTCAAAACATAGCCAGTAAGTATGTTTCTCCCCCGCAGTTTACAAAACATTAAAAAGCGAAAGGGGGCCGTGAAACTCACCTGTTGACGTGTCAGAAACACTAGTGTCCTTTTGATATAAGTGAAAACCAATGTCCACGTGATAGTCACGGGTTTACGTCGTCCTATTCGAGTCCAACGATACCTGTAGGTATTTTATGAGTTTTATAGACTAACCCTAATAATGTAAAGCTAGTCTAAACTCGTATTGAGTTATCACGCGTGCGGTTGAGCTCTATCGATTCTTAAAGGTGTTACTCATTTAGTATACGATTTCGTTTTATCGTTTGGTAACGTTAGTTGCTTAATTCGAGTCGGGTTTCTCAACTCGAATGTGTTTCAATAGTTATATGCAAAAATATTAGTTTGTCGTGTACATGATCGTATATAGCTATGTGCGTGTATAATTAATAATAATATTCCACGTTCCTTAATAGTGTTTGTTTGTCTTTATGTAAATGTATACGCGTAATACACCTACTTTAGTATGTTTGATTATCGTATTTTGTTTACTCAAGTCATATTTATTTATATTCTCATTTGAATATTATAATTAACAAACGACTGTCCGATTTGGTGTAATGAGGATATATGTATTTATTTTGAATGTATATATACATATTCCGTTCTAAACATCATATTTTAAAATGTTCGTTTGGTTTTATATAATGAGGATACTATATACATAGATATACGTATACATATATATATATATATATATATATATTTATATATACACAAAAATACATTTGAATGAATCACTGTTACTTGTCAAACTCTCGTATAGTCGGTAACGTTATCACTTGATTCGTATAGGTTTAAAATGTTCAAACATAATCTACAAGATACGAGTTTATCCCCAAATTAATTATTATCAGTATTATTCCAAATAACGACCATCGACCATTTATATATATAACGTACATTTTTGTAAATAAATATATATATATGACCAAAGTATCAACTTGTATTTGTATACCGATATTTATAATTTGTTAGTCGTAATAAGGGTCCGTTTTACCAATTACACACTCGCGTTCGCATTTATCATTTATATAATTTAAAAGAAACCTCTCGCTAAAAACACGTTAATGTGGCTTTAGTCGTTATTATTTATTGTTTGTTTAATATTTATTTTCATTGTTGACGAATCGTTTAGGGCTCAACGCATTTTAACCGCACGTACGTTTACTTTCGCGTGAATAAATGTAATTGCTTTAGCGTGCGTCTTATACCTCTCGTAAGTCTTGTTTACGAACCGGCGCATCCTAAACCTCACAGTTTTCGTAATGGCTACATTTGTCCCCCCATTGACCCGAGTGGACCACGCTTGACTCGTTTGACCAGCGTTGACTTTCGTTGACCGAAACCCGGGACTGTCGGGAACGACCCGAAAAGTCTCGCCTGTACGGGTGACGTCCCGTCTGCTCCATAACCTGTCCAAATTCCACAATAACACACGGGAATGAAACCCGGCCACCAATAATCACTAATCTGCAACTTATGCTAACGGATCTAAACGAAAATATAACCAACGTTATTGACATCAAATAGAATTAACAAAACCGAGCTCAAACCTTATAGATCGGAATGGTAGAGGGACGATAACACGGATCTAATCACTTGGGGTTCGCCGGAGAGTCGGGTACGCCGGAATCTCACTGGAAAAACGGTAAGACCGCTGGTTTCGTGGGATGGGGCCTGAACTTCCTCTCTATCTTCTTCTCCCCGTCATTCTCATCTTCAACACTCGAGTCCTCCGTCGTCTCCGCCGCCTGTCACAGCGGAACCCTAGCTCAGCCGCCGGAAAACCTACTCTTCTGGCCGAAGAATGAACGGATCCGCCACATCAAACCAACTCCTCCACCGTGTTTGACCTCCACCACCTACACTGCCTTCGCCAAAGGGCTCAGCGGAACCCTAAAACCGCCGTCTGCCATCGACCTGGTCAGCTATACCGTGCACCACTACCACCACTACCCGATCGAGAGGTCTTAAAGCCGAACGTTGGGTTGAAACCCTAACCGTCGTCTGCCATGGAAGAGCCGCCACCGGTTACTTGTGGGAACAATAATGGTGAGGTTGATGTTGGTAACTACCGCCGCCGCCGTCGAGGTGTCACCGGAGGGGTCTGTCAGAGGAGAGCTGTCGGCGCCCCTTTCACCTAACCGATCTCTCTCTCGATCACACACGTACGTGTGTGTGTGTTTGGCTGTGTAAATGAAAAGATATCACATCTTTTTCTTTTTATACTTAGGGTTTAAATGGGTACACTCCTAGTTAGTATCGCGTATTGCCACTGCGTCTCGTCTCGTGTTTCGTCCGACTTTTCATTGCGTTTTTATAAATTTAAATTAGTATTTCGTAACTAATTTAATTAAGAGTTTTATAATATTAATACTTGATATCAATAATTCATTATCTTATTTAATCATCTTACCGAATATACGGTAATAACCGATGTCTGCCGCGTTTAACGATTAAACTTTTGAATCGCGTAACGAGTCATTAGATGAAACCGTGTGACTAATGCAACGTTTGGATTATGTAAACTTGGACCTATAACGGGCCTGAATCCATATTGGTCCTCAAATGGGCTTGAATTTCTATTGGGTCTAGTTGGGTTAGCCCAACAACTGAGTTTTAGATTCTTGAATTTTGCGGGTGTCACATTCTCCCCTCCTTAAAGAAATTTCGTCCTCGAAATTTGATATACCTACAAGAATTAGGATTTTATATCCTTGCTTCATTTTTGGAATATTAGGGTGGATATTGACTCATTCCAAAGAGTAGTCGGTAATGTAGATGAAGTGGATATCCCATCAACTAACGATATCGGATGTGTAAAGATTTGATATATGATCGTATTATGTAGTAGTATACGCTACTGTTGAGTAAATATTTTATCAGATGAGTAGATTTAGTAACTCCTTTGATTGTGTCGTCATGTGAATGACGTTAGCTATACCACGAGGTGATAATGTCATCACTAGAGTCACATAAACCAAGGAGATTTCAACCGGTTGGGTCCTTTTTGTATAATGAATAAGTCATTAAAAGAATGTTTACACGGTGTGAATTAAAATAGCGAGTTTTCGTGAATCAAGTAAACAACTCACACATCAGAGTAAACCATCAAGGTTTAGATGTCGAAGAATTTCTTTACGTGATCATTCCCATCATAGTGTAACTGTATGATCCTTATCATTAGTAATGAGTGATGAAAATGCATTCATGCACACGGATTTCTAGAAGTGTAGGAGCGCATTCTCTTTATTCATAACCCGGTTTTCTCTCATGAAAATAAACCATGATAGAATCTAACGGAAAACTTAACGCAAGTTCCATAAGGATATGTCAATTGGTTTTGATGAAATGTCCACTTCTTACTTCGTAATCCGATAATTATTCGTTCGTTACAACGAGTCAATGCCCTGAAGTATTCTATCAGAACAAAAGATTTTAACTGACCTTTCAATTGTCTAATCAGTATATAGGTTAAACTAATTCAATTGAGTTCCAGAAAATGCTATCAGCGTACTAGTTTCTCATTAGGGAGTCGGAATAGTTTAGAGAAATGTTAGTAGTTGTCTAGGTAGCGAATTAGACGGCTATGGTATGGAATAAAATTTTTTTTTTTTTTTTTTTTTTTTTGGAGATACGATCTCGTGAGATTGACCTTGGTTTTGTCAAATCTTATTACGGGAAATTTTATCACAAATGTTATTCATAATATTGAAACCTTGATCAAATAAGTGTCAAACAATTAATTTGAGACAATCAAATCTCATAGTAACATCGAATCATCCAGATTTCTATGATTCCCCTAAAGATGAGGGTGAATCTAGACGAAGAAGAAAGAGAATATCAAAGTATTTGAGAATATTTTAGTTGGCTAGGCTCAACAGATACCAAAGATTAATAATCTTCATGGGGTTCAAGGAGAAGTGAGAATGGCTCTCAAACAGTTGCTAAGTGTTAGTGACATAGTTTCACTTATTCGTTTTCTAACTGCATATCCATCACCTTCTTGTACTCGAATAGTAGTGACAGAATTCATAAACGAAACGTTATGATTGTTCCCTTATACTCCACGAAGGCATTTTCTGGGACTTAAAGTTATACTCTCATATTAGGTTCTGTGCCATATGAGATTTTTCCATCAACATTGGTCACAACGGATTAAAGGTTTCAAGATTTCTCGTATGGTTTCACTGGCGAAGTTTTAGTTTAATACCTCATTACCATCGTTTGCACTGCACTTCTACTGTAGTCTGGTATTTAGGCTGTAATATCTTGATTTGTGAACTCATGACCTGACTATCATGTCCACGAAATAGATAAGTCTTAAGAAGTTCTATGTTTGCTTGGAAAAGTCGCGGTTCGTCTAGATGAGAAGGTAAACAGTCGCATCGTGGAAGTAGCCTCATAAGAATGGTGTTTCCCCGAAACTGATTCAGCGCTTGCTAACCCACTAAATTGGTAGACTGCGATGTGAAATCATGGTTTGTTTAATCAAAGGCTTGACTTCTCATTAAGCGGATGTCAGGAAATAGACGACAGTCAAGTAAAACTTCCGGAATTGATTCGTCCTTTGTTCATCTTCCTGGTAGCGTTCACAAAATTAAATCCTCGGATTTCGACTTAGGTTCTTTATTTCCTATCAAAGTTGGTCGGAATGGATCACGGAGTTTCAGAATTTGCTAACAACTGATACTACAGTTTGTCTGCAACTTCCCTGGCATCCGAATGGTATTGTCACGACTTACCAGTACGTATTTCACTCATATCGGTTATAGCCTTTAAGTCCCTAGTCCAAGGGTTTAAGCTATAAAATTGAGGTAATGAGTGTTAAATGTCAAAGCTTTGTATTTTCCCTCAGTATGTGTTAAGAAGTCGTTTCCTAAGAGTAGGCGCTCTAGAGCTCTTTAACTATAGAAGGCTGAGAGTAAGAGATGTGGATACGTCTCTCTTGCGGTATGAAGTCAGAGATTCAGCCAACAAAATGATTCCTGGAAAAATACAAGCACAAAAGTTTGTAAAAGTATCCATTAGTCTTAAGTCGGGTTTCCACGATACCCTATAGGTGTCACGCGTAAGAGAGTCAGAATAAATTTCCATCCCATTACAGGAGTTAGTGCATAGCACTTCCGATGTAAATTTCAGTAAGTGTGATACTTAATTGTAAGACAGACCCTAAGATTATGCCGTGTTTTCCGATAATAGTTGTGCAATTACTGCAAGTGTTGATCGTTGTACGGGTCAACATGGGGTTTTCGTGGCAAGTAAGATCTCAAAGGACATGAATTAGCAAGTAAAAATGGATAAGTGAAATTCTTCGTCGCTCAAGATCCACTAAGAGTTGATTAGATCCAATTGAATTTCTCCCGTTCCTCCAGATCTGCGAGAATGTTACATGAAAATTCAATAGGGAACTCAAAAATGTTAAGGTCTGACTCAAGCTAGACCGAAGATCAGCCACAAGCGTTGGTAGATAAGTAATGAGATCGAAAAGAGAAAATTTTTATAGCTGAACCTCAAAAGGTGAAACAATTCTTTACAAGGAATTTCTAAATTCGATCCGAGTATTGAGGTCAAATTAACTGAGAATAGACATCTTCAGTGCCTCAGTCAAGATCGACATGCCCATGAAGTCTCGATAAGAATTTTAGATCCATTAGGATTCGAAGATGAAGGAGATGATGTATACTTCCAATCACTTGTGATAGCCTATCGCATCCTCCTATGCCTTTAGGCTAAACCCTTTGGTTATGGTAATTTTGATCATTAATCGAGTGACTGTGAATTGAGATTAGGAATACAGATTAATCATGAACATTAACTCGGATAGTAAGACTCACCAGACTTCTCATGCGCCGTAAATTATGATTACGTGTGCACCCGTAATGATAATTTATTTCGCATGGTCCCTCTAGTGTTTTCTCTATCTCAAGCTCTCAACTAAAAGGAATCTGTAATGTTCATTAGTTTGTGTCATCGTGTTGCACTCTTGCGTAAGAGTGTCTATGTTCTATCGGATTACTCATAGTCATGGTATCAGTACCCATGGATCTGCCGACTAAAGCTGTTGTTGGATGGTGTTAATGGTAGAGAGACACAACCGGTGTCTTCTAATATCAGAACGTGTGCGGTGGAAGTCATGGACTATGTCAGGGTAGAGACCCTCAAATCAGTGTCTAGCAACTCATGCTCCAAGTTTGTTTGTATGTGTGGATCCACATGATCCCAATGAGTCTATGGGTCTCCTGACCCGTGGAGTTCTCTCCCGTTTAGTCCTACATATCCACCTCTGGTTCTCTTCCGATTGGGTAGTCCCGTTTGCCATACCTCATGGCGAAAGTTTTAATCATCCAACCCAGCAGATCATGAAGGAGGGTATACATATCACACCAAGTGGAGAAAACATAGGTTGGAAAAGGAAACTAACTCCATAGTTGAACTAGATACATGAGTGGCTTGATTTGTAATCTGAATAGTGATAATTCGTTGAGTAATGTTGTAGATGTGTATTATTTACACGTTGTTGTATATGTTAAATGTTTATTCCTTGTGCTATGTAATTGTATTATATATTAGTGTAGCAAATGCTACCCTAGTGTAACTAGATACACTAATGATCTACTCAAGTTGCTCGGCAACGGTTGGAATTGCTATGCTCAAGTCTTGGGTGTTCTTAGTGTGATGCAAATCTTTGAATTTTTAGTCCCTAAATGAGTCTGGTTAGAGCCTAGGTGACCCTAAGGAAACCTAATTCGCTAAAACCATTGGCTCTGATACCAATCTGTCACACCCCCAAATTAATTTACTTAATGAATAAATAAATAAATTAAGGTTGCAACGATTGGTAACATTTCACAACAGCGGAAGCTAAAGTAAAGACTTCTGAATATTGAACACCATTACAAGTACTATAATAAACTTATACATTGTCCTAGAACCATATATAGGTGAAAGCCATCTTGAGGTTTGACGATCATACTCCTTCGGCTTCTAGGGTTTAATCCAAAAGGCTAACCTATTCCAACCGTG
Source organism: Smallanthus sonchifolius (assembly GCA_023525975.1). Lineage (NCBI taxonomy): Eukaryota > Viridiplantae > Streptophyta > Magnoliopsida > Asterales > Asteraceae > Smallanthus > Smallanthus sonchifolius. The sequence continues at coordinate 5,104,582 of CM042042.1, forward strand.
CCATGGCTATGAATTACCTGAAAAACATACTTAAAAATGTCAACACAAAGGTTGGTGAGTTCACAGGTTTGATTGTTGCAATGTAAAGTGATTTTCCTTGAAAACATTGATATTGTGTACATGGCCATGACACGAAACTGTTTTCCTTGAAAACATTTAAAATATGTACACGGGTTTAATGTAAGGTTGTTTTCCTCGAAAACATGTGATGACTTCATAGTCATAAAACGAGTAGTTTTCCCAATGAAAACATGTGATGACTTCATAGTCATAAAACGAGTAGTTTTCCCAATGAAAACATGTGATGACTTCATAGTCATAAAACGAGTAGTTTTCCCAATGAAAACATGTGATGACTTCATAGTCATAAAACGAGTAGTTTTCCCAATAAAAACATGTGATGACTTCATAGTCATAAAACGATTAGTTTTCCCAATGAAAACATATGATGACTTCATAGTCATAAAACGAGTAGTTTTCCCAATGAAAACATGTGATGACTTCATAGTCATAAAATTAGTAGTTTTCCCAATGAAAACATGTGATGACTTCATAGTCATAAAACGAGTAATTTTCCCAATGAAAACATGTGATGACTTCATAGTCATAAAACAAGTCGTTTTTCCTTAAAACATTGATAATGTGTACATGGCCATAATATGAAACTGTTTTCCTTGAAAACATGATAAAAACATTTCCACGTAAACGAATGGCAAAACCATTGGTGTATAAGTGATTGGCAGATCCATCTGCACGAAAACATTTCAATGAATATGATAAACAAAACAAGTAATGTTGACCCATTTGTAGACTAGCTAGGAATACAAATAATATGTACATACATGAGGCATAACCAAACCATGACACAGGTGTTTTGCCCCTCGCTCGTACCTCACGAGCAATGATTGAACACTATGCGGTCATTTGGCCAGAGGGACCCATGGTTAGCGCGACTAACCATGACCGGGGGTGTCAATCCCAATAATACTATCCATAGAATCCCAGGCTATCCTTAGCTAATGGTTATAAAATATGATGGTCAGGGGGCTTTACGAGCTCCAAACGTGTTCACTCATGCAAACATAAAGGTCGGGTCTTGTTTTCTTGTTACCATATGAAAATGTTTATAAGTATGTGTTCCATGTTTTCTAAGATGTATCAAGTAATGATGTTTCGTGTTTTCAAACGTGTTATGGAAGTATGTTTCTCCCCCGATGTTTCTAAAACATTAAAAGTTAAAAGGGGACAGTGAACTCACAACGAGTTAAACCAGAATGTTCATATTGTCAAACGTATAAGAAATTGTATTTCATGTTTTCAAAACATAGCCAGTAATTATGTTTCTCCCCCGCAGTTTACAAAACATTAAAAAGCGAAAGGGGGCCGTGAAACTCACCTGTTGACGTGTCAGAAACACTAGTGTCCTTTTGATATAAGTGAAAACCAATATCCACGTGATAGTCACAGGTTTACGTCGTCCTATTCGAGTCCTACGATACCTGTAGGTATTTTATGAGTTTTATAAACTAACCCTAATAATGTAAAGCGAGTCTAAACTCGTATTGAGTTATCACGCGTGCGGTTGAGCTCTATCGATTCTTAAAGGTGTTACTCATTTAGTATACGATTTCGTTTTATCGTTTGGTAACGTTAGTTACTTAATTCGAGTCGGGTTTCTCAACTCGAATGTGTTTCAATAGTTATATGCAAACATATTAGTTTGTCGTGTACATGATCGTATATAGTTATGTGCGTGTATAATTAATAATAATATTCCACGTTCCTTAATAGTGTTTGTTTGTCTTTATGTAAATGTATACGCGTAATACACCTACTTTAGTATGTTTGATTATCGTATTTTGTTTACTCAAGTCATATTTATTTATATTCTCATTTGAATATTATAATTAACAAACGACTGTCCGATTTGGTGTAATGAGGATATATGTATTTATTTTGAATGTATATATACATATTCCGTTCTAAACATCATATTTTAAAATGTTCGTTTGGTTTTATATAATGAGGATACTATACACATAGATATACGTATACATATATATATATATATATATATATATATATATTTATATATACACAAAAATACATTTGAATGAATCATTGTTACTTGTCAAACTCTCGTATAGTCGGTAACGTTATCACTTGATTCGTATAGGTTTAAAATGTTCAAACATAATCTACAAGATACGAGTTTATCCCCAAATTAATTATTATCAGTATTATTCCAAATAACGACCATCGACCACTTATATATATAACGTACATTTTTGTAAATAAATATATATATATGACCAAAGTATCAACTTGTATTTGTATACCGATATTTATAATTTGTTAGTCGTAATAAGGGTCCGTTTTACCAATTACACACTCGCGTTCGCATTTATCATTTATATAATTTAAAAGAAACCTCTCGCTAAAAACACGTTAATGTGGCTTTAGTCGTTATTATTTATTGTTTGTTTAATATTTATTTTCATTGTTGACGAATCGTTTAGGGCTCAACGCATTTTAACCGCACGTACGTTTACTTTCGCGTGAATAAATGTAATTGCTTTAGCGTGCGTCTTATACCTCTCGTAAGTCTTGTTTACGAACCGGCGCATCCTAAACCTCACAGTTTTCGTAATGGCTACATTTGTCCCCCCATTGACCCGAGTGGACCACGCTTGACTCGTTTGACCAGCGTTGACTTTCGTTGACCGAAACCCGGGACTGTCGGGAACGACCCGAAAAGTCTCGCCTGTACGGGTGACGTCCCGTCTGCTCCATAACCTGTCCAAATTCCACAATAACACACGGGAATGAAACCCGGCCACCAATAATCACTAATCTGCAACTTATGCTAACGGATCTAAACGAAAATATAACCAACGTTATTGACATCAAATAGAATTAACAAAACCGAGCTTAAACCTTATAGATCGGAATGGTAGAGGGACGATAACACGGATCTAATCACTTGGGGTTCGCCGGAGAGTCGCCGGAGAGTCGGGTACGCCGGAATCTCACTGGAAAAACGGTAAGACCGCTGGTTTCGTGGGATGGGGCCTGAACTTCCTCTCTATCTTCTTCTCCCCGTCATTCTCATCTTCAACACTCGAGTCCTCCGTCGTCTCCGCCGCCTGTCACAGCGGAACCCTAGCTCAGCCGCCGGAAAACCTACTCTTCTGGCCGAAGAATGAACGGATCCGCCACATCAAACCAACTCCTCCACCGTGTTTGACCTCCACCACCTACACTGCCTTCGCCAAAGGGCTCAGCGGAACCCTAAAACCGCCGTCTGCCATCGACCTGGTCAGCTATACCGTGCACCACTACCACCACTACCCGATCGAGAGGTCTTAAAGTCGAACGTTGGGTTGAAACCCTAACCGTCGTCTGCCATGGAAGAGCCGCCACCGGTTACTTGTGGGAACAATAATGGTGAGGTTGATGTTGGTAACTACCGCCGCCGCCGTCGAGGTGTCACCGGAGGGGTCTGTCAGAGGAGACCTGCCGGCGCCCCTTTCACCTAACCGATCTCTCTCTCGATCACACACGTACGTGTGTGTGTGTTTGGCTGTGTAAATGAAAAGATATCACATCTTTTTCTTTTTATACTTAGGGTTTAAATGGGTACACTCCTAGTTAGTATCGCGTATTGCCACTGCGTCTCGTCTCGTGTTTCGTCCGACTTTTCATTGCGTTTTTATAAATTTAAATTAGTATTTCGTAACTAATTTAATTAAGAGGTTTATAATATTAATACTTGATATCAATAATTCATTATCTTATTTAATCATCTTACCGAATATACGGTAATAACCGATGTCTGCCGCGTTTAACGATTAAACTTTTGAATCGCGTAACGAGTCGTTAGATGAAACCGTGTGACTAATGCAACGTTTGGATTATGTAAACTTGGACCTATAACGGGCCTGAATCCATATTGGGCTTCAAATGGGCTTGAATTTCTATTGGGTCTAGTTGGGTTAGCCCAACAACTGAGTTTTAGATTCTTGAATTTGCGGGTGTCACATTAATGGGTATTGTCGGTCCTCGTGCAGTTAGCCTTGGGGGCAATACCAAAAAGGGAATTGACGGAATGTATGGTATTGTCGGTCTTCGTGCAGTTAGCCTTAGGGGCAATACCATACTAAATGACGGAACGAAGGGTAACACAGATTTAGATAATAATGTATGACTTAAATGAATGTTAAAAGTTTTAAAGAACGATCCGTTTAACGGTGTTTATGATTATGATGTTGATGATGATATGGGTACGAAACCTTTTTAAAGATGTTATTATTACATGCTTTTGTGAAAGGTTTTACTAAATGAATGATACGTTTTTGGCAAATGTTGATGTTAAAGTTTTTATGAAATGCTAGAACTCACCAGCGTAGCTGACTTTTTAGTATGCACATTCAGGTTAAGGCAGGTATGGACGATGGACGGTGATGCTTGGCAAGCGAGAAGAGTTACCCGGTCGATCATGAAGACTGGCATCCCGTTATGAGTTTTTTTTTATGTTAAGTTTATGTAATTATGTTTTAAACAATGTTTACGCTTCCGCATGTATGAACAATGATGTCGTTATGTTTGAATGAAATTTTCCGCTGCGTTATTTGATATTCATGTTTAAGAACTGTTTGTGAATGAGTAAATCCAACGAGTGAGGCCTCCCGGGTTTGGGGCCTTACAAGTTGGTATCAGAGCAATAGTTTGAGAGATTCGGACACTCCCAGTGTCTGAACTTAAACTTTGAATGGGACCGAAAGCGGATGCCAGTACGGGTAACTCGAGCCACAGCATCAGGTATGAAAAGTAGAGTATGTGTATGTAGTATGCATTAGAAAGGGTTAGGAAAGGACTTGTGTTCTGATGGAATCACAAAGGTGGTCAAATAAAAATCGAAAGGTAGTGTAATGGTTAATTGCAGATGGCCAGTGTATATTAACATCTTACAGTACTTATTGAATTTTATTTGTTAACTAGCGTGATGACATTGGATTTCTTGTCTTATAGAACGAAATGGCGAGGAGAGGGAACGGAAGGCGTGGTGGCCGTACCGGTGGTCGTACCGGTGGTCGAAATGGTGGGCGTAGCAGGATTCCTGCGCGCCAAGAGCACAGCGAAGAAGGAAGTGTTCACACTGAACCGACGGTTAGTGTGCATGGAACTGAACAGACACAAGTTGCAGAACAACCTTTCACTTTTGAACCAGAAGTGAGAGCAGCCATAGCTCGAGAGTTCTCCGAGTTGATGAAGAATTCTCTGCCAAGTCTGTTGGCTGAAGCGTTAAAGAAAGTTAGTGGGGAAGGCGGATCTAGTGCGGCAACTGGTGCTCAGAACAACGAGACCGACAACGCACCGCCTGCTCGCGGGTGCGACTATAAGTCATTTAAGGCATGTGACCCGCCGGTCCTGACTGGGAAGAAGGACGCGGTGGCTACTTTTGATTGGGTAATACGTATGGAAGCCGCCATCCATCTGAGCGAGTGTCGAGCTAATCAAGTAGTGAAGTTTGCTGCTAACTCCTTGAGGGAGGAAGCATCCCACTGGTGGGAAGGTGTACGTCAGGCTAAGGGGGATGAGGTTGTTGACTCGATGATGTGGGCTGACTTGAAAACTTTGGTGATCAAGAATTTCTGCCCGAGGAACGAGATTGAGAAGGTAGAGAGGGAATTTCTGGGTTTGAAGGCCGGGAGCATGACGCACCGGCAGTACACAACCCGATTCAATGAACTGGCACGTCTGGTGCCACATCTTGTTACGACGGAGGAGAGAAATTTCCTGCTACATTCAAGGGTTGCCGGACCATGTCCGTACCTATGTTAAGGCAAACGCCCCTACTACCTATGATTCGGTAGTAGAACTGAGCGGCGTAGTATTTGATGATCTGGCACTGAATGTCGTCGCCATCGAGGAACCAAAGAAGAGACCGAGCTTCTCAAACAAGCGAACTGGTGGAAAGATGTTTGGGGCTCGCGATAAAAGGGCTCGGGTGGATGAGCCGACTGTTTGTAGGAAGTGTGGAAAGGAGCATGTGGGTGAATGTAGACTGGGATCTAACTTGTGCTTTAAGTGTGGCAAGACCGGGCACTACTCCCGTGAGTGCACACAACACTACAAGTGCTATAACTGTGGGGATGCCGGTCATCTGAGCCGGGAATGCACCAAACCAAGAATGGGTGAAGCCGGGAAGGGGAAAGGCCCGGAGAAGAGGGAAGAGAGGCCCCGAGCAAAGACTCGTGCGTACGCGCTGACGCAAGACCAGGCCAGAATGGACCCCGACGTGGCGTCAGGTACGTTCGTCCTTGACAACACTCTTGTTTCTGTGTTATTTGATTCGGGTGCCAGTAAGAGTTTTATATCTGCGACTTTTTGTAAACGCGTGAAGTACACTGTCAGTAAGCTAGATAGGGCCTTTAGCGTAGAAACCGCTGAGGGTAGAACTGCAAGAGTAACCGATGTAGTTGAAAACTCCACGATAAAAATAGAAGGTCATAGGTTCCCTGTCAGATTGTGTGTTATGGTTTTGGGAGGGTTCGATGTCGTGTTAGGCATGGATTGGCTAACTGCCAATGAAGCGCAAATTATATGTAAACGAAAGATAATCCGACTCAAGGCTCCGGCTGGTAGCAAAGTCGAAGTTTTTGGAGATCGTGACGCCCCGATGCCAAACGTCATCTCAATGATTAAGGCAACAAATTACTTGAGGCGCGGATGCGAGGCTTATCTGGTGTATGTGATTGACAAGTGTAAGGAAGTGAAGGAACTAGACGATGTACCCGTGGTACGCGAGTACCCGGAGGTGTTTCCAGAGGATTTGCCTGGGATACCACCCGATAGAGAAATTGAGTTCCGAATTGACTTAGTACCAGATGCCCAGCCCGTGGCTAAGGCTCCATATCGACTTGCACCAGTAGAGATGAAGGAACTAATGACGCAACTAGACGAGTTACTTGAGAAAGGATTTATACGACCGAGCATCTCGCCTTGGGGTGCTCCGGTGTTGTTCGTAAAGAAGAAAGACGGTTCGATGAGAATGTGTATTGATTATCGCGAGTTGAACAAACGTACCGTGAAGAACAAGTACCCGTTACCAAGGATCGACGACCTGTTCGATCAATTACAAGGCGCAAGTTGGTTCTCAAAGATCGACCTTCGATCCGGGTACCATCAGTTGAAGGTGAGGGAAGAAGACATACCGAAAACGGCATTTCGCACACGTTATGGACACTTTGAGTTCCGCGTAATGTCTTTTGGATTGACGAACGCCCCTGCAGCGTTCATGGATTTGATGAATAGGGTGTGTCGACCGATGCTGGATCGATCGGTAATAGTGTTCATCGATGACATCCTTATCTACTCCAAGAATGAGGGTGATCACGCGTGTCACTTAAAGGAAGTATTGGAAGCTCTGAAGAAGGAGAAGTTGTATGCTAAGTTCTCCAAATGTGCGTTCTGGCTTAGGGAAGTCCAATTCCTAGGTCACGTCATTAACCCAAAAGGCATTATGGTTGACCCAGCAAAGATAGTGACGGAAAGGGAATGGGACATTCCTAAGACGCCAACGGAAATCCGCAGTTTCTTGGGATTGGCAGGCTACTATCGGAGATTCATCCAGGATTTCTCGAAAATAGCTTCGCCGTTGACAAAGTTGACTCGGAAAGAGGTTAAGTATGAATGGGGTTCGACCCAAGATGAGGCGTTTAAGGAATTGAAGAAGAAGTTAACCCAAGCTCCAGTCTTGGCCCTTCCCGAGGGCAATGAAGACTTGGTGGTATACTCTGACGCGTCGGGTCAGGGATTAGGGTGTGTGTTGATGCAACGCGGTAGAGTGATTGCGTATGCGTCGCGGCAGTTGAAAGTTCACGAAGTCAACTATCCGACTCATGATTTGGAACTTGCTGCTGTCGTATTTGCATTGAAAATCTGGAGGCACTACCTGTACGGGGTGAAGTTTACTATTTACTCCGACCACAAAAGTTTGAAGTACTTCTTCGAACAAAAGGAGCTTAATATGAGGCAGAGACGATGGTTGGAACTCCTGAAGGATTATGACTGTGAGATCATGTACCACCCTGGAAAGGCAAACGTGGTGGCTGACGCTCTAAGCCGAAAGGATGTGCCTACTCCTATTAGAGTGAAAGTTTGCCAGTTGGTGGTAACATCGGATGTGATGAGCGAAATCGAAAGGGCTCAAGGTGAGGCACTTAAAGAAGAAAACATAAAGAAGGAAAGAATGGTTGGCCAACAAGACAAGTTGGAATATAACACCCTTGGTGTTAGAACACGTTATGGACGGGTATGGATACCTATGGGTGGCGAACTTAGAACCAAAATCTTGGATGAGGCTCATAAGTCTCGTTACTCTATCCATCCCGGTACCAACAAAATGTACCAAGACCTGAAGAAGGACTACTGGTGGCCTGGAATGAAATGTGATGTAACGAAGTATGTAAGCAAGTGTTTGACTTGCTCGCAAGTAAAGGCTGAACACCAGAAGCCGAACGGAAAGATCCAACCACTTGATATACCAGAATGGAAGTGGGAACACATTACCATGGACTTCATAACCAAGCTACCCCGCACAGCTAAAGGTCATGACACCATTTGGGTAATTGTGGACCGATTAACGAAGAGTGCTCATTTCCTACCTATTCGTGAGACGTTCTCGTCGGAAAGGTTAGCAGAAGTGTTTATCAACGAAGTAGTAGCACAGCATGGGATGCCTTTGACGATCGTATCTGACCGGGACACACGATTCACATCGAGGTTCTGGAAAAGATTTCATGAGGCGATGGGCACAAGGCTTAATATCAGCACGGCATACCACCCGCAAACGGATGGTCAATCCGAAAGGACCATTCAGACATTGGAAGATATGCTCCGCGCTTGTATTATCGACTTCGGTGGCAGTTGGGACAGTCATCTGCCGTTAGCCGAATTCTCCTACAACAATAGTCATCACACGACTATAGGCATGCCGCCTTACGAAATGTTGTATGGTAGAAGATGCAGGACCCCGGTTTGTTGGGGTGAGATTGGACAGAAGGAGTTAGGAAGTCTGGAAGTCATAAAAGAAACGTCGGAAAGGTTTGATCAAATCAAAGCTCGAATGAAGGCCGCACAAGATCGCCAGAAATCCTATGCGGATAGACGACGAAGGCCTATCGAGTTTGATGTTGGGGACAGAGTAATGTTGAAAGTGTCGCCCTGGAAGGGAATCATACGATTCAGGAAGAGAGGAAAGTTAAGTCCGAGGTTTGTCGGACCGTTCAGGATAATGGCACGGGTTGGGGAAGTCGCTTATCGGTTGGAGTTGCCTGATGAGTTAAGTGGGATTCATCCTACCTTCCATTTATCACACCTGCGAAAGTGTTTGGCGGATGAATCGGCTCACGTACCACTTACTGACATCGAGGTCGACAACAGCCTTAATTACATCGAAGAACCCGTGGCTATCTTAGACCGAAAGGAGAAGCGTTTGCGTAATAAAGTTATTCCATTGGTTAAAGTCCAATGGAGGCACCGAAAGGGATCAGAGGCTACATGGGAAACGGAGGCGGAAATGAGGGAGTCGTACCCTCAATTATTTGACTGGTGATAGGTTTCGGGGACGAAACCTATTATAAGGGGGTAGACTTGTAACATCCCAAAATGTCGAGAAATAAAGTTAACGAGTTCAAGCGGGCCAAAGTCGGGCCGGGTCAGTCGCGAACCGGGCTTGGGGAGGTCTCCCCTATAAATAGCCAAGATCACCACATGTTTCTCTCATTTGCAATTCTAGAGAGAGAAAAACCGTGGAGAGAGAAAGTGTCGGAATCGCACAAGATTGCACCCGCTCGTGTCTCTTGCACTCGTGAGAAGAACCTCCGGATCAGAAGCTCGATTCAGGTAACAATCCGACCTAAATCTGAGTTTTAGTTCGTTTTTGGGTTTTTCGGGTTTTGGGTGAAAAGGTAAGGTTTGAACGGATGAAACTGAAAGATAATCATGGATTTGAGTTCCTTAATGGAAAACAAACGTTTTGAATGCGACAGGCTCGGGATCTTGACATGATCAGACCCGAATGCGAAAGTTAGGGTTTTTCGCGAAGAACAGGTCGTGCGCACTTGCTAAGTGCGCACGGAGCAGGTCCTGCGCACTTGCTAAGTGCGCAGGAGGAGGGACCTGCGCACTTGCTAAGTGCGCAGGCAGCAGAGTCTGCGCACTTGCTAAGTGCGCAGGAAGCAGGGTCTGCGCACTTGCTAAGTGCGCAGACATCAGAACTGGTTAAGTGAAGTCAGTATGTTTAGAAGGGTTAAACCGTTAGAGTCGGTATTGGTCTGATGTGTATTTAACTAATCAATTCAGATCGGAAGTGAAGTTGTTGGACCTTTGTTTAGGACAACCGAGACTAGCTTATAAGGTGAGTTCTAGAGCCCTCTTTTAAATGTTTTGTTAATGTTTTTGGGCTGGTGTGCATACTTACGAAATGATGTTTAACGAAATGATGTTTTAACGAAATGATGTTTAACGAAATGATGTTTTAATGATATGATGTTTAACGAAATGATGTTTTAACGAAACGATGTTTACGAAAGGAAAGGTTTTGAAGTGCTTTTGCCAAAAAGGGTTACGAATGTTTTATGAACGGTCTAAATGAGGAAATGTTTAATGAGAAGAGAAAGAGGTAAAGGTTTTAAAGAAGTCATTACAAATCTAATCTGTCGAATGAATGGAATTGACGAATGAAGTCTGGGAAATGAGATTCCAAGCCTTGTGGTAGATTATGGACAGCGAGCCATAGTTGCCACAAGAACAACAGGGGCATTGTCTATGTGGCATGTCAATGGTTATGATGTTGTACAACTGGTAAAGGGAGTAACGACGGTTACTCAGGGGTTAACGTGACCCTATGTAAGGTTAAATTATGATCCGACGGTGTCATTGGCCGTGAGCCGTGGCCGTCGATGGAAGTTGTCGGTTTATGGACATGAGAGCCATAAGGGCAACTTAATGGGTATTGTCGGTCCTCGTGCAGTTAGCCTTGGGGGCAATACCAAAAAGGGAATTGACGGAATGTATGGTATTGTCGGTCTTCGTGCAGTTAGCCTTAGGGGCAATACCATACTAAATGACGGAACGAAGGGTAACACAGATTTAGATAATAATGTATGACTTAAATGAATGTTAAAAGTTTTAAAGAACGATCCGTTTAACGGTGTTTATGATTATGATGTTGATGATGATATGGGTACGAAACCTTTTTAAAGATGTTATTATTACATGCTTTTGTGAAAGGTTTTACTAAATGAATGATACGTTTTTGGCAAATGTTGATGTTAAAGTTTTTATGAAATGCTAGAACTCACCAGCGTAGCTGACTTTTTAGTATGCACATTCAGGTTAAGGCAGGTATGGACGATGGACGGTGATGCTTGGCAAGCGAGAAGAGTTACCCGGTCGATCATGAAGACTGGCATCCCGTTATGAGTTTTTTTTTATGTTAAGTTTATGTAATTATGTTTTAAACAATGTTTACGCTTCCGCATGTATGAACAATGATGTCGTTATGTTTGAATGAAATTTTCCGCTGCGTTATTTGATATTCATGTTTAAGAACTGTTTGTGAATGAGTAAATCCAACGAGTGAGGCCTCCCGGGTTTGGGGCCTTACAAAATACAAGGGGTCACTAGCATCCAGCTTACTTACAAGAGTTTCAGTCACAATAATAGGTTGTTCTTCACCCATACTTAACTAACTACAAAACAAACTAGGAATGATCAACACACATGCACACGCACAGAGAGCAACCAGAAACAGTGCCAGGTTTTCACACCACTCAAGTGGTAGATCAAGGATTATTAAAGGTTGCTTATGAAAACACACAAAAAAACCTCACACAAATGATGCACAGTTTTTTTTAATCACAACCACTTTTAGCAAACAGGCTACAACAACGATCAGATAAACTATATCAACAAGAAACAGGTATAACTCTACTGAGTAATCAACAGAAAATAGAGTAAACAGGAACAATCTCACCGAATATGCACATCCAAGTTAGGATGCTCCAAGCTTCCAAGACCAAGGTCTGTGACCTTCACTTAGGGTCACAGAACCAAGGAGAAGAAATAGCAGTCCAAGAAGATCGTCTTTGACCTTTAATTAGGGTTTTCTCTTGAAACCCTAGGATGAGATTCCGTTTCAGGCAACCGATTCAGATACGAGTGACTCTTGAGTAAGAGGCCACTATTAGATCTTCGAAATACCCAGACCACAGAATCAGATCTGATTTATATTGGTATTCCGCTGCTTACTTCAAGAAAAAACTCTTCAAGAACTTCAACAAACTCAAATTTCAACAAACTCAGATTTGATACAAATCAACAGAACTCAATACACGATATACACGAACAGTAAACCCTCAAATCATCAACACGATGATTTGAACTACGGATTACTAGAACAGCTTACAGAGCTATTGATTTCAAGAATGCCTTGAATCAAACCCTAACCAAACGATACTATCAGAAGCGTATGAACCCTTGAGAACGAACCGTCTGCCTTCTCCCAGAGATGCAAGCCAATATATAACCCTAAATCTCAACGGTACTTCTTAAACCAAGCCCAGCTGCAAACAAGCCCATCTTCAAGCCCAACACAACTCTTTAAGCCCAATAAGCAAGAAGCCCAATAAAAAGCCCAATAAACCTCAAAAGAAACATAAAAACAACTATAAGGATATGGATATTGAATTACAAAGAATCAGTATTTTTAACACAAACACCGTTTGCAGTTTACCCAAACTGTGGGTTCCGAAGTTCGGTGCTGCAAATTCCAAAAAAAAAATAAAATATAAAAATAAATTTACATAGCTCGTTTTTAATGGTCGTCAATCACTGAGAAATAACTAAATGAAGACAAGTTTTATTCTAACATCATATTAGAATGATTAATGAAAATCACAATAATTTGACATTATATAATTTTAATTTAATATATAATTTTGTGCCTTACTTTTGTTGATTTTTGTGAGGTTGGATCATTTGAGAACTTGTTAAAAACTCACAATAATTTGACATTACATAATTTTAATTTAATATATAATTTTGTGCCTTACTTTTGTCGATTTTTATGAGATTATATTATTTGAGAACTTGTTAAAAACAATAAAAAAAATTATTTATTTATTTAAAATACTAGGATTACTATTAAAAATAACATTTTTATATTAACTGATATGTACAAATTTACATGTATTCGTATATCATAAACATTTTAACATATGTAAGTTCTCATTTACACGTGTGTAAGTTTACCATCTACACATGTGTAAAATTTTGTAATATACGAGTACGTATAAATTTACACATATCAATCTATATAAAAATGTTATATTTTAATAATAATCTTAGTATTTTAGATAAATAAATGATTTGTTATTGTTTTTCATAAGTTCTTATGAGTTTTTAAAATATTTAGAGTTCTTATTTGAAATTAACCCTATCAAATAAATTAATACTCTTTATCTTTATTATTTAATACATAAACTCACTTGTTTTGTATTTAAAGTAAGGTGTTTTTAAATTTTCACTCATTGTTAGATATATCTTTCTAGTTTTTAAACTTCAATTCTTAAATTTTAAGTTTTTAAATGTTATATCTATGTGGCAATCGTTTCTAACGATTTTATCTTTTTGTGAAATAATATTTTAAAGTTTCATTCATTTTCTTAACATTTGTTTTTATAACGACATGATTTTTTTGTGTTTTATTAAACAATATTTTAAAGTTTGATTTTGTTTTCCTAACATTAATTTTATAACTACGTGATTTTTCAGTGATTCCCGTATATACCGTTGCCACTACGCTTCGATGTTCATAACTGAGCTGCCGCAACGCGCGCCCCGCTGCAACGCGCGCCCCGCTGCAACGCGCGCCCCGCTGCAACGCGCAGATGGGTTTAAACAAGGTTATTTTAAATTTAAAATAAACTTTAATACATATTAAGTTTCACAGCTCTGTTGGATCGGAACATATCTACATTATGGTTACAGAATTAATATGGTATCGAATTAGATTTGTTTTCTTTGAATGTTGTAGAGAATATAATGACAAACCTAAAAGCTTGTTTCATGAAGACAAGGATATAAATTTGAAGATTAAGACATTGAAAAAGACCAAATTATATGACATCACAAATTGTGCAGGTTGTCAATTTTTTTGTAGTGTTTTGATGGGGACCCGTGTCTACAAGGGTATTTATGTAAATTGTGATTTTATTAAGGGGACTACTAATGGCACACGAGAATTGCTATTTGGACTTGGCCATATACGCATCGTATAGGGCAATACGATGCGTATAGCCCTTCACAATTTCCCATACCGGACATTCTCTTACAACATGGTCATTACAATCCTATACGCATCGTATAGGACAATACGAGGACGTATAGCGTACGAGGTACTTTCTGCAACTAGTCAACCATCACCTCGCTATACGCCTTGTATTGACCTATACGCGGCGTATAGAGATGTGATGGATGACTAGTTGCAGAAAGTACCTCGTATCCTATACGCACCGTATTGCCCTATACGATGCGTATAGGGCCCAAAATTTGTGTATTTAACCATAAAGAATTCTCATTCGAACGTATCATTTTTTACAAAAAATTCAAACAATCTCCCAAAAATTATAAAAATGTCTTGGTGGTGGGATGGTAACTACGGTTTTCAGGTAGATTCTAACGAGTCGCTGGAAAACAACATGCAAAGTTCTGGCGTTCAAAAGGTGAACTGGGAGGAGGTCTCGTCCGACGTTTATTCTAATCAACGGGTAAGGCTTCCAGATTTGAACGAGCCACTGAGCAATCCCGAGTTCGTATACGGTGAACCATCTTACCTTACACAACCCACGAACGACTACGTATACGGTGAAGTCTCTTACTCGACACAACAAACCGACGACTTCGAAGAAGAAGAACAAAACAATCAAAATGTGTCTTATAAAACTGACCAGAATTTTCAGTCTCGTGAACAGTTGGTTGATTGGGCTATCCGGAGAGGACGTGAGAATGGTTACGTCCTTGTCACCCGACGATCGAGGAGAAAAGGCGACGATCCGACGGAACCGTTTATCAAGGTGTGGCTTGTGTGTGACTGTCACGGCGAACGTGCGTCTACTGCCACGGTTAGACGTGCCGGTAGCAAGAAAATAGGTTGTCCCTTTAAATTGGAAGGAGAGTACCAAGAAAATACTGGTGATTGAAAATTAACGGTTGATCGGTGTCGTTAGGTCGGTTAAAAACAATCCTTAAACACTTAACTAGTAAGGGTAAGAAGAGTATCGTATCCACGAGGAATCAGTGGTTAGTGAAATTGCTTAGTTTGATAACTAGAATGAAAACACAGATCAAATAAAGATGCAACCTCCTCCAAACTTCAGATTCTAGGTTTATGCAAAACTCAGTTATTTAATTGGACACCACATAGACATAGTGTTGGAAAATCAGTTAAAATAGTAATTGAAGACAGGCTGTTGTCAGCAACCTATACAACTAGTTCCGTCACAAACCAGTATAATTCAATCACCCAATTTATGAATGCCAAGTTGCCCCCTTTAGTCACCCAACCCTGCTACTAGGTTTTGTCATCAACTGAACAAGATCGTAAAGCAAGCAAACTCAAAACACTCAAATAAACTGTTTAACATAACTAATACATCAATCTACTCAGTTATTGTCAGAAACTAAATAGATCCAAAAACATAAATAAACTGAATCAAAACATGAAACCTATATGAACCGTCCGCCTGGAGGAAGCCACAAGTGAATCACCCGCTCATGGTGATGGAGATCATCTTCAATCTTCAAGTGGATGTTAGAATCATCCAAAATCGCCCTAGGAGTGTTGTCAAAAAGATGGATCTGACTTTTGGGGAAGAAACCCCCAATTAAACCTCAAAATCGGCTGTTTCTCGAAAATTCGCGTCCAGAAAACGTAACCAGCGTAGGCTTACGCTGGGAGGGCGTAGGCCTACGCCGGTCCCCTGATGCTTGCTGTGAAGAAATTACTTAGGCGTAGGCCTACGCTGTAAGGGCGTAAGCTTACGCTGGTGGCGTAGGCTTACGCCAGTAGGCGTAGGCTTACGCTGGTGGCGTAGGCTTACGCTGGACCTGCATTTTGCCCCGTTTTCTCCGTGTCTCTTCCGACTCTTGCATCTCTCGCCTAATATCTTCCAAAATCATACTTTAAGCTTCCAACACCTGCACATGCATGGCTACACAAAACCTTTGTATTCCACATATCAAATTGCATAAATATAACATATTACACCTTTTAATACATGAAACTTTGGTCACTTATCAACGGTGAAGGATGACAGTCATAACCACGATCCTAGTCAACATCTTGTGGCGCACTCGTTTGCAAGGAGACTGTCTTAGTCGGAACAACTTTTGGTGGGGAAGTTGTATTCGTAAAACATGTTACCACGAAACATTCTGGTAACTATAAGTGAACAAAACCCAGAGAGTAGTTGCATTAAAAAGGACATTTATAATGCGATACAAAAGATAAAAAACGAAACGAGAATCGGTGAAACTCCAATACAGATTCTGGAAAACCTGCTTTCTTCTAAAAAATACGTCTACTATACTCGAGAAGATCCTGTCACAAATAGTGTGGAGGAGATATTCTTTGTTCATCCGAAATCGTACGAGATGTGCCTTGCATTCCCGCACGTGTTGATGATCGACGCGACCTACAAAACAAACATGTATAAACTTCCATTTGTCCAAGTGGTCGGTGTGACCTCCACACACCAGTCGTTTTGTGTCGCTCATGCATTTATATCAAAAGAACGAGAGGAAAACTTTGTTTGGGTGCTACTTCAAATAAAAGCAATGTTGCAAAAGCGTATGGAGCCGCGTGTGATAGTAACAGACAGGGACAAAGCTCTAATGAACGCGTGTGATAAAATATTTCCGGGCTGTTCCAAGAACCTATGTAGGTGGCACATACACGAGAATATCGCAAAACATTGCAGGGCATCATTTACAGACGAAGACTGGAAAATTTTCAAGTATTCATGGTCGGTATTATGTGAGTATTCCACGCCAGATATATACCAGTACAACTTCAACCGGCTTTACGAACGTCTGTATGCAGCCAAACTAGGAAGTAAGTTTTAAATATTAAATATTTAATATTTTCAGTATTTAAATATTTATTCAATATTAAATATTTTTTCACGAGTTATAGATTATGTGACTAAAAATTGGCTGGACCCGTATAAAGAAAAATTTGTATCCGCGTGGTCCAACAGAAACCTCAATTTTGGTCAACATACAACGAACCGAGTCGAGAGCCAGCATTCGCTCTTAAAGAGCTATCTTAAAAACGCTAACAGCTCGCTAGATAGACTTGTTGGGTTTGTTGATGAAATTGTATCAGATCAGTATTATCAGTTACAGTTTGGGTTTGGAACAAGCCTCATAAGGAAAATGGACAGCCACATAGCTATTGAATTGTTTGATAACCTGCACGATAAAGTTTCACATAAAGCTCTAGATTTGATAGAAAACGAGTGGTACAAGTTATCAAATATACGGAAACAAAATGCAACGTGTGGGCGCCAACTTTTCAGTAGTTGTGGGTTGTCGTGTGCTTGTCGTCTAGCAAATATCGAAGCCACAGGTAAACTGTTCTGACTATTTAGTAGTTGTGGGTTGCCGTATGCTTTTCAAAATGTTCTGACTATTTCGTTTAAAATACAGGTGGCATAATCCCTCTAGATGCGGTGGACGTCTTCTGGAGGAAACTTGATTTAAAACCGTCGTTTGTCGATGATGAAAATGTAGACGTGGGTAAGTACTGGGTCAAGTGAGAAACAAAATTATGTCACAACCCGATCAGGTCAAAAGAAGTATGCTGTCGAGAATCGCAGGGGTTGTCTTTCCGAGCAAAAGTAACAAGAAAGCGCCTATGGTACAAGAAGATACTCGCGGTCGTCCAACTTTGAAAAAGCAACAACAAAGGAAACAGGATGTCGCGAGAAACAGCTCATTCACAGGATCCCAACAAAGCAAATGTGACCATGCGAGACACCGCTCGTATATTGCGTCACAAGAGTCTATACAAGCGAGTTCAGTCTTTCAACACCGTCGTTCAACGAAGGGTAAAGGAAAGCAACCGCAAGATGATAACGCCCATCTTGGGTTTCCATTGATTACGGGGAAAGATGCGGTTAACAATATAAAATGTTTTAAGAATTCGATACCGTCTTTATTTTATCCATACATTTCACATATATAGGATGTAAATCCCAACGGTAACTGTGGTTTTCGATCGGTAGCTTTGGGCTTAGGGTTAAATGAAAACCGGTGGCTCTTTATCCGACAACAACTTCTAAATGAGATGGACAATAAAGAGGAATGGTGGAGAACTGTTTTTGACAGAGTCGCCTTTCAAGAGTATGATAGGCTACGTCACACAATAGATTGACAGGATGTGAAAGCCGCACCAGTTAGTCGTTGGATGTCGATGCCATACACACGACTCCTAATTGCTCAAAGATTTGGGGTGATTGTTTATCTTTTAAGCATCAACGATAATCAAACATTTTTTCCATTGTGGTTTGGTCCTAACGTTCACGCTCAACATCAAGTCGTATCGTTAGTTCACATCAAAAATGCTCATTTCATCCACGTCAAGTTAGACGGAGAATTTCCGATTCCTACGCCGAATGCACTTTGGAATTTGCACTGAAATGATGATGCAGCAAAATGGGAAAATATATACAATGATCGTATTGAACGATTTAAGAAAATAATGGCTACTAATAGATCTAGATTTCCACAATATTTCACGAATCTCGGATGATATTTGTTTAAAATTGTATTGTAACTATTTTTGAATTTATTTTATGGTCATTTTAAATATTTTTATTTAATTATAACTAATTATAATTAAACTACTAATACGTGTGATTAATTTTAATTAAATATAATTATAATTAATTTTTATTCAATATCTTATACGTCACGTATAGTCCAATACGTGGCGTATAGATATAAATCAGAGGGAATTCAAAATTTTCAAATATATTTAAAGGCTATAAGACACGTATTGATCAATACGTGGCATATAGAATACCAAAGGTTGGGCGAGATACGACACGTATTGATCTATACGTGGCGTATAGACTTTTGTTATATCAGTTTTTACCCCCGTATTGTACCAAACGAACCAAACAAACAAACACAAAGCCATACGCGACCCGCTTATAAAACGCTCGTTGATTTGGATTGTGGCCTCAAAAAAACTTTGTAAAGGTACGTGTCTCAACCCACGATCATTAATGTTAGGTTTTTATTGAATATTAGTGGGTAAAACTAGGTAGATTAGCGATTTTTAGGTTTGAACTTAAGAACTATACACCACGTATAGGGCCATACGTGGCGTACAGTTCGTCTTAGGAAGACGATGAAGCCATACGCCACGTATAAGTCTATACGCTGCGTATGGCTTGGTTTACCCGGTCACTTGCCTGCGTATGGCCTGGTTTGGGTCACGTATGGCTTGGTTTACCCGGCAACTCGCCCGCGTATGGCTTATTTTGCCCGGCAACCGCCTATACGCCACGTATAAGCCTATACGTGGCGTTTAGGTTTTTAAAAAATTAATAATTATTATTTATTAATTCAATTAAAAACAATATATTATTATTATTTATTATTTAAAATTTAAACAATATATTATTATTATTTATTATTTAAATTAAAAACAATATCTTATTATTATTATTTAAAATTTAAACAATATTATATTATTATTTATTATTTAAAATTTAAACGATATATTATTATTATTTATTATTTAAATTTAAAAATTAAAAACAATTAATTATTATCAGATATGGCGGATCATAATGATGATATTCAGATGGATCAGCTAGACGATCTTGCGCACTACCCTTTTCTGGATTTTCCGCCCGATACGGAGGCTTATTCCCGTTTCCAGAAGCTTCGGGAGGTGCAGATGGGTCCAGGTACGGCGGTGGATTGGACCTTCCTCGAGTAGGTGCAAGAGGCCGAGCGAGCAAGGGCCATCATCGGTTAGGACACGCCATGGTCGCGTCTTTTTGACCTTTCTTTTGCGGAGACATACCGAGAGATGGTCGTCGAGTTTCTTTCGACGTTCATCTACTCAGAGACTGGGTTGCAGCCTCTACCCGGGGAGGCGCCGGATATTGATCCGGATCGTATTTCTTTTTCTATTTTTGGGGTTGTTTACCGTCAGACCCTCCGTTAGTGGGCCATCACGACGGGCTTATACTACGAGCCTGAGACGGTCACGCCGCTTTTCACCGAGGCGGTGACGGAGGTGGACAAGGAGGAACTCCTTGTTTTTTGGGGCTTGATTTCAGATAGTCCTTGGTTGGGTACCAAGGGGAGGGTCTCGGGTATTAGAGACCCTTTGTATAGATATCTGCACCGGCTTATTTCGACATCGATCACACCGCGTCTGAAAAGTCGTGAGTGGTGCACTGATAGAGATCTTTTCTTCCTTTTCTGCCTGCTTACTGGGAGGCGGTGCGACCTGTCCACGAGCATGACGCTTTATTTTGCTTCTGCCTATATGCGACAGAAGCGCGGACTTTTATATGGCGGTGCTTTCATCACGCATATCATGCGGTCGGTCATACCATTTGACCACCATGAGCCTGCGATGTTACCGCCCATTCCCCCTGTCCGATTAGACCGTCGCACGGCGAGCGGCTTGCGCATCACGCACCGATTCCCGTAGGGCCTTCGGTTCGTAGGGGTTGTCCAGGACCAGGTTTGGGTCCCGGTGCCTTTGCCACAGATGCCTAGACAGGGGGACCCGCCTATGCCTCAGCCGCTACAGGGTATAGCGATTGAGGACGAGCCGCCACACGTCGAGCAGGTCCACGAGCATCCGCCACAGCATCCCCGACACGTACGTCGGTCTGTTAGGCTGGATAGGGCTACCCAGGCATTGCTTGAGGCCTTGTTGCCGACTCACGGCGACAGGGTTGTCAACTCGATCGCATTGTGGACCTGATGATGTGGGCGGTTAGACAGCTCGTGAATCAGTCACGAGCCGCCGGCATTGAGCCACCCCCACTACCACCGCCACGTCATTATCTGGACGACCCCGTTCAGGGTGACGGCGGGGCGGGTCAGGGTGACGCCGGAGCCGGTCAGGGTGACGACGGAGCCGGTTAGGTTTAGTTCTTTTATTTGTATTTTGTTTCTTTCGTTGTTATGTATGTAAAAAATTTTGATGTATATATTTATTTTTTTGATGTAATGTATATAATTTTAGTTTATTTGTTTGGTTGTAATGTTTAATATTTTGTTTGGTTTGTAATGTTTAATATTTTGTTTGATTAACAAACTTATATTAACAAAATTATATAAATTAAAATAAAAATAAAAAAAATATAAATAAAATAAAAAAATTATAATTAAATAAAAAACACCTATACGTGGCGTATAGGTCAATACGCCACGTATAGGATTCTTTAACACCAAATCTTCCAACTTTTCAAGAAAATTATTGTGTCCTGCCACATACGCTGCGTATAGGGCAATACGAATCGTATGAGACATATACTTCAGACAGAGAATGACAAGTGTCATTCTTATGTCAGAGAGTGAACCCTATACGCCCTCGTATTGATCTATACGAGGGCGTATAGCGCGACGACGGGTCCAATTAGCAATATTCCGTGTGTAGTTAGAATTTCCCTTTATTAATTATTATAGTTTTTGAACAATTTTGGAAGACATAGGTCCCCACATTTATGTTATTGCTTTATAAACTAGCAAAGGTACAATAATAATTTAGTAGTTAACTTTTTAAGTTTTAACAATAATTCATTCAAATTTTTTTTTAGCAAATTGAGTTGGGATTTCAAAAGTGTTGTTGATTGAATATTAATTATGTTTACAGGTGGTGATATGCACGGGTTGGAAACGTTGTGTAACATTTTGAACATGTACGGGTTAACGATGAGTTTTAATATAAGCCAAGTCAGATTGAAGTTAAAAAGTCAACATCTTATCAAGCTTAATTATGGTTTGAGATTTAATTTTTATGGATAAGAGATTAGTTTTGCACCAAGAATCGTCTCCTAAAACCCAAGACTACACTACGTACCTCCCTTTCAATGTAATCCACTACTGTGAGTTTCATTATCTAAACACGTTACATTAGACACATCCAAAAGACTTTCGATACAAGTCCCAAGATCAATTCATCGTCCTAACAGGGTCAAATCGAGGAACGACATCCATGTCATAAAAGGGCTCAATCATGATTCAAGACTTCAAGTACCACTTTTCGTGATCTTTTACCTCGTTTGTCACCAAACCCAACACATAAGTATGATGTTTCACTCTGACGGTGGATTCAATTTTTTTTTGTTAATGTAGGTTAAAGCGAACAGGGTTAATAATTAAATTAAATCATAATAAACTAATTGTTTTAGATATCCACCAATAAATTGAAAGTCTTTCCCCCTAAACATGCATTACATCCGCCCCATGTAGACTACGAACAAAAATATTCATTATGTTTAACAAATAGAAAAGAAGAAATTATAAATTACGTCTTTTAAGTATCACATAAATTAGTATACGTCTTTTAACTAAACAAATTACAGGAAACGTCATTTATGTTTAAAAAACTTTACACGTTACATTATTTAGCCTAACGACCGTTAAATTTTACCCTTAAGTCTGGTCCCGTGTCATGAACACAATGGTATTTTGGGCTTTGACACATAAAAGACTATTCTTGTAATTTGTTTATATGAATGAGAGTTTACAGAAATAGTCATTTTATGGTAAAAAAGACCAAAATACCCTCATGTGCTTTGCACATGACCTAACTAACGGTAAAATTTAACAGGCCGTTAGGCTAAAGAACGTAACGTGCAAGGTTTTTTAAACATAAATGACTTTTTTTTGTAAATTCTTTAATTAAATGACATATACTGAAATTTAGATATACTTAAAGGACGTAATTCGTAATTTGCTCAATATTCCTATTATTTATGTATTAATAGCCATTATAAATATGTTATTGCATATTTGACTGATATATATGTTCGACATTGTTGCTTAGTTAAACACATCTATGTGACTGATACTTGTTAATATACATGTACACATACACACATTATATATCATATATTGTACAAAGTGATTTTGTGACAAAGATACTACATATGTATAATTTTATTTTAATTATTTGTCACTAAAGATTCAGTAAAATTTGGTACCTATTCTATGAAATTTTCTCTTAATTTATAATAATAATCTTATACTGAATTCAAGAAATACTATTAATTAGAATGATTCTTTTCCATAAGATGTAACTGAATTTAAAATCATAAAGAAAAGTTGAATAAATATCTGAAGTCAAACTTTTTTTTCTTTTCTTTAGACATCAACTCTCTCTCTCACACAAACACATCTAATATACCCCTAATTTTGCTCAATAGTTCACAATAGGACTCAAACACTTGATCCACAGGGGAGAGGACACCATTTAACACATCAAGATATCATTAAGTTAACTGTTTTGTAGTCAAAGATATGTAAGGTGCTAAACAAACAACAGTACCTTTTAGATACCTTAGTATCCTCTTCACAGCTTTTCAATGCATGAGTCAAAGATTACCCTCTTATTTAAATCTTATGAGGATGAATAGTATCTACAGTAAATTACAAATTTTGATACATCATTATGTATGAAAATATAAACACGAGCACACTCAAGGGAAAAACTGAACCGGCTTCCAGACTTTCATGTTTTGTTCGACGTCTGTTGGGCGGAATCAGGGTAAAACTATTTTTATTGGATTGATACTTGCTTACCATGCCTACAACAAAAGCTTATATCCGATGTTGTCACATCATAGCGTACATAAGACTTCCAGCCAATTGCGTTTGAGTAAGAAACATTTTTCATTTTTTCCTTTTCTTGTGGGGTCTTTGGGTAATAACCGATAATTTATAAGACAAAAATGATTATTAATAAAGTATTAGACATTACTGATATGATATTAATATAATTTTTGAAAAAAAAAGTTATTAATTAACGTTTAAGAAATGTTATCAAGTTTACAAGAAAAATGATGAATCTAATAAAAAGAAAAAGAATCTAAAAATGGAATAAAACCTAGATTCATAATATTTTTATAACTTTACTAGTTTAGATCCCGTGTCTACACACGGGTGAAAAATATCAATAAAGAAATTTTTTAAATCTGTATGTGCATATTTTACACGTGTAAAAATGTATCATAACTAACAATAGAAAACAAAACTAAAAATATGCAAAAACTAATATATAATTGAGTTTCAAAAATAAATTAAAGACTATTTAATGCAATTTGATTTTCATTTATTATTTGATTAAAAATAAAAGTTAAATAATTAGATTTCAAAGTTTCATAAGGAATAATTTAAAATAAATGTATTTTATTAGTATAATTAATATTTTCTTTAAATATGTATTGTTGTTAAAAATATGAGGTGCATTTAATAAGAGAGGGAGACGGGAAAAAAATAATAAGAATGAATGAGGAGGCGACACGTGACATGAAAAAACTTTTATTTATTATATAGTATATAGATATAGAGTAAACTTCGATTTTGGCCCCTGTGGTTTAACATGTTTAACCCTTTTAGTTCAAAAATGAATCTTTTAACATATAAGCCCCTGAGGTTATATTTTGTAACTATTTTGGTCCATAACACTAACTCTGTTAAGTATAATGACATTTTAGTCATTTTATTTATAAGTGAACTAGTTTAATCATTTCAGTCAAATAAAAAAAACAGACTTTTTCATAGAAACTTTTTTCTACTTTTTTTTCAAATTGTTTTTTACTTTTTTAAAATCATCTTTTTTAGTTTTTTTTTTCGTAAAAACGTCTTTTTGAATATTTTAAAATCTTTTTTTCACTTTTCTAAAAAATACTTTTTTATAAAAAACGTTTTTAATTTTTTTTTTAGTTTTTTTATAAAAAAAGTTTTTTAGCTTTTTCATAAAATGTTTTTTTAACTATTTTAAAAATGTTTTTTTTTACTTTTGAAAAAAATCATCTTTGAATCTTTTAAAAACGTACTTTCACTTTTCTAAAAAAATATATCTTTTAAAATTTATTTCATAAAAAAACGTTTTTTAAAACATTTTTTAGTTTTTTTTATAAAAATGTTTTTTAGCTTTTTCGTAAAATGTTTTTTAACTATTTTAAAAACTCTTATTTTTAAATAGTTCACTATTTTAAAAACTAGTTCACTTAAAAAAGTTAAAAAAAAATAAAGGGTTTCTAAAATAGTTAAAAAAAAATATTTTACTAAAAAAAAAATTTATAAAAAAACAAAAAATATGTTTTTAAAATCGCTTTTTATAAAAAAAGTTATAAAATATTTTTATTAAAAGACGTTTTTAAGGAAAAAAACTAAAAAATGATTTTAAAAAAGTAAAAAAAAAAAACGTTTTTAGAAAATGTAGAAAAAAAGTTTTTATGAAAAAGCCAAAAAAGGTTTTTATTGAACTTAAAAGATTAACTACTTCACTTAGAAATAAAATGACTAAAGTGTCCTATACTTAACAAAAAAGTTAACAGAGTTAGAGTTATAGACTGAAATAGTTATAAAAATACAACCTTAGGGTTGATATGATAAAAGATTTCTTTTTGGATTAAACGGGTTAAACAGACCAAACCACGGGGGCCAAAAGTGAAATTTACTCCTTTATATATAAAGTATGAATAAACAAATTAAATAGAATATATAAATCATTAAAAGATTAATAAGAATATTTAGTTAGAAAAAATTACGATATGCATTTAGAAAAAGATAAAAAGAAGAAACAAAATAAAAGATAACAAGGGAAATAACAAAAAAAAAAAAGGTGTCAGTTAAAATAATAATAATAATAATAAATAAATAAAAAAAATGAGTAACATATATTTAACAAAATCTCAAAATCAAATGCATACTCATCATCTCTGTGACTCGCTCTGTCTACACACCCTCTTGCCATACAGAGTCGATCCCGAGAATTTGAATGCCCTACATGAGTCGAAAAAAAAAGGCACATAATGAAATATATAATTTTATAAAAGGCCCAATAAATTTTTTTTAAAGCCTCGAAAATTTTTTTTATATATATATATAAAAATTTAAATTTTTTTTGGGCCCCTCAAAATGTTAGGCCTACTACGATCGAGTTACCCGCAGTCCCATTGGGCCGGCCCTGTTGTCACATATATTCATCATCTTTTTGGCTACTTGCTTCATGCCGACAAGGTTATGTATGAGCAAGGTTATGAAGTTTGAGGTTTAGCTTCCTCCTAAACAAATCCACTTGTTACCCTCGATAGTAATTTTCCAACAACAAATTTTTATATAATTCAGCGTTTCAAAATCTAATTAAATAATGAACTAAAAATTTTGCCTTTCAAAAAAAATGATAAAAAAATAAATAGGTTATTAAAACTATAAATGTGAGTGTGTATGTATATATATATATATTTATTTAAAGTTTTATAAAAAGTATTTAAAGTAAATAACAAATAAATTTTTACAAAAAATATTTAAATTTAATTTAAACAAAATCTCCTTATGTAAACTTACATATATAGTTATTATTGATGATAAATAAAAAAAACTTAAAAATAATTAAAGTAAATATAATTTGAAGGGTAAATTTAAAAAAAAGGTCCATGGGGGGGGGGGGGGGTTTGGACCCCTTTAATGTTTACACTTATTGTCCCTGATTAACATTTTGAGGCACCAAATAATCTGATTGTAACAGTTTTCGTCCAATTACAAACGACGAGTTAACGGTTTGTTAAATGAGGGGTAAAATGGACTTTTCACCTAAAACCCTACCACCGAAATTACCCCCAAACTTTCCCTTCTTTTTCATTTTCATCACTGACGTTCATCGGTCACCAATCTCCCGCCAATCCTCCCTCTGACATTGCCTCCTACAACGCCATTTCCATCGCCATCGTTGAAATTTCGATCCCCGACGTCAACATTTCCTTCTCATGTCCATATCTAACATCTACATATACTAATAAGCTTTCCTTGGACCCTAACAAGTTTTTTTGTGAGTTTGTCAATTTCAAACACTTTCAAGCTTAAAATAGCATACAAGATCGTGTTTTTAAGTAAAAATTTTAAATATTTTTGTTACATTTCACAAAATTATAACAAATAAACCTAATTTGTTGTGTTATGAGGACATTGTTGATTTGTTTCAAGAGAACTTGGATGGTTGGTTGTGTTGTGTCACGAGGATTTAGCTGATTTGTTAGCTGAACCTGATTTTAATGCTCCGATGTTTTGCTCTTGAACTTGGATAAGTGGTTGTGCGATGAAGATTTAGTTGATTTGTTTGATGAAGGTGTGGATGAGGTGGAGATTATAGTTTAGGCTTATTTTTCTGTAAATATACGTTGTATGTAGTTATTTGTTATGTTGTATGGATCTTTGGAAATATATGTAATTTTTTGGTATGTTGTCAGTTTTTAAATAAGGATCATAGCCAAACTGACTTGCATAACTCAATTGAATTGGATATGGATTATAAGTCAACTGGACTGCTAGTTTGAATGAATTGTATATGGATCATAACCCAAACTGAATTGCAGGTAAACTCATAAGTCAAACATCCAAGGATGACTTGCAGGTCAACTCAATTGCATTTCAGCTGCTAGCGAAGCAACATGTTAGATTGAATTGCATATGGATCATAGCCAAACCGAATTGCATATGGATCATAGCCAAACTGAATTGCGGGTCAACTAAAAACTGCAGTTGCAAGGGAACCAACATGTCAGCTTGAATTGTAGATGGATCATAGGCCAACTGAATTGCATATCAAACCAAAAGTCAAACACTCAATTGGACTTGCAACTTGTATCGCAGTTCAACCAACAAGTTAGGTATTTATGTTAAACCTGTTACATATGCTTGAATTGTAAGTCAGCCAACAAGTTATGTTAGGTGTTTGTGTCAAACCAGTGGCATATGATTGAATTAAGTGCTAAAATTAGATAGCGATTGAGTCGAACCATTTATAAAATATAAAACAATTAGCATCAAGATCACGCATAAAACATGCATGTCCCTTTTTAATAAAGTAGAAAGATATGTCGTATATAAAACATGTCATAGTCTTAGTCGTCATTTTGATTGTAATTATAAAGCAATTACTTTTCAAACACATAAGTGTGGTTTGGCTTCAAATGAAAAAGCGATTCCAATTGGTCAAAACTATTTTTTTAATTAGTTAATACGACGAAATTAAATGACTATTTTGTATGGAATATAATAGGATGAGTGTTTATATGTGTCGAGTGTTATTGTCAACACTTTATTATCATGCACATGGGACGGTCTCTATCAAATTCTGGCACGTGCCAGTAATGCCCCCACAAACAATATACCTTCCTCTCAAAAGAAGTAGAGGCTTTTCACAACACTCACCAAAAGTCTAAAAGTCATTGTTACACTATACAAGCAATAGGTGGATTCACAAAATAAAAAATTTATGTTTTTAAAATTAATTTTAACTTTTAATTTACTTATATTTTAAGGTCATCTTGTATGGTTAATGAGAGGAGCACGTGAGCCACTCACGTTTATGAAAACACTGCTTTCTCATTTCCTGAGTATGCCGGGAGTGTGCTCACGATCGTAAGCAATGAAGCATTGGTTTTGTGCATTAATTTCTTACTTCATTTTCACGACTCACATTACGCCACACATGGACTTGAATTTTTTATGTTTTTTTATGGAAATACTTAATTTAATAATTAATTTGATTTTTTCTAATAACTTATGTTCGTTAATTTAAAAAAAAAAAATACATACTCTTGTTTTTTGACATGTTTTTCGGTCTCATAAACATGAATTAAGATTGCATGTTAAGCCTTATATTAAACGGTTTGAACACCAAATTGGAACTGCAATATTGGTTTGGTTTTTAGGGCATAATATAATAACTAAATTAAATGCAAATCTAAGCTATAGTGCCCAACATGTAACAAATGATACTCATGGGAGCATTGGAGTGTAGTTCTTGTGGGTCATGCTTGTATAAACATATATGTTACTACATATGAGATATTATTACTACATCAACAATACTATGATAGAGTGAGTGATCCTCAACGGGCGGCCATCAACACGATTAATATGTGCCTGTGTTTTGACATATGTGTTGCCTAGCATCTTAGAGGCGTACTTTGGGCGTGACAATAAACACGATTTGTTACGAGTATCCAGGATGACAAAAAAAAATAATAGTGGAGTGGTTATTAGTCTGTCATGAAAACCCGAAGTTGAGAGACATGATAATATAACAGAGTAGACTATCATAAGAGATAGTAAGAGTGATATCATGCATCCATGTATAACTATAGAAAAGTTGTATCATGATCATGCCAATAGACAATAACAAGTAATTGGCTCTTGTAGTTAGCGACTACGCAAACCTTATATTGAGCTAGACAACCATTTACATTAAGATTGCATTTATATAACCATATATATTTAACCATGTTGTGTCCGAGCGATTTAAAGATGAGAACTCGAGATTCTATCATTTGAGTAAGATTTTGTTGGGTATGTTTATTTATTTGACTCGAGTCTCATTCATTTATCTTGAACAGGTTAATTTTTGCGAGAACCATGTAGGGCTTATTCAAGGGACAAAAAGTGGAGGGTGTGAGGACACGAAGGTTATGCTTACAAATGCGTTTGTTTAAGGTAAGAGTGGTGGTAGTTGGGATGTGGATTTTAGATAGGTATCTAGGTTCTAGGAATATGAGTCCAAACTTGGTCTAATAGGGTAGCTCATTGAAGGATGGATGGTGGTATCAAGTTATATGTAATAATTTTTTATAAATTTTCAAATACTAACAAATTTTTTATGTGTTAACCACTATTAAACAATCATATAATTTATAAATTATTTTTTCTTTTAATTTTTAAAAGAGTATTTAAGTATCGTGAACATAAATACGGAAATGATGAGTCTTACATATACGTACCAAATAATGTTATATATACATGACATATAGTGTTTACGTATGTGTAACATTATTTGGAACGTATACGTAACACTATGTTTGAGAGTGGTTATCACATAAATATTGGTTAGCATTTGAACCTCACCCTATATATAAACATTTAAGAGTTTTATGTATTGATATTTTTTCACGCGATGTGCATTTCAGGGGTTCTAAGCTAGTAAGAGAATAACTCAAAGAAATTTTATGCATTGGTATTTTTTTCATTACATACGGGTCCTTTATACAAGGTAATTCTAAATTTGGCAGCTTTGCCAAATTTTAGAAATTACAAATGAAACAGTTAAAACTGAAACAAAAAATAAACGCGCAGATTACATCAATCAATGATTCACGCGTTTTGGACTAAAAAAAAAAAAGCGTTGAAAATTGAGAAATTTGAGGAAATCATTGATTGGCGAAATCAAGTCCCTTAATGATGAAATTTTTGTCAGACAACTGGGCTAAACCGTTGGAAGCCGTTTGTCACGTGATCTGGCTCGTCGATATCATTCTGTCAACTGGTTATGGGGCATGTAACTCTGAATGTAGCCAAGTTATGTCAGTTTCAAGTTTAGGCAATTTCTGTTCTGTTTTCTCTGTCTAGCTAGTTCAGATAGGAGTCCGCTAACTCCTGGATCAGCTCCTCATCACATATGAAAATTTAAATAGACGTCATTTGTGGAAAACAAGTCTTGAATAGTTGTGCTAGCAAATTCGTCACCATACAATATAGTGCTTAGTGATATCTTATACAATATAGTATGTCTACAATTATGCGAGACAAACATAAAACAACAAAAAGATGACACAATAGATTCATCTCCTTGAATCTTGATATCATATTAATGCATTGCATAAAAGTTTATCAGCAGACAGCAGCCCCATTAGTAAATTTCTAGAGACCACCAGGCCCATTGACCCTCTTATGGGCCCAGCCTCAAATAATTATAACTTGCCTCAAAATGGACCCATTTGGATTATTTTTTATTTTATTTTAAACGGCACCACTTAAAATATGATTTAAATAATTATTTAAAATGTCAATCATTGTCCTTGGGCCTTAGTAGTAAATTACTTTTTTAATTGCTTTGTGTTTTGTCTATAAATATAATCACTAACAACCTAAATATATAAATTGGATAATCAATCAACAACCATCAAACAACCATCAAATAAATTGGATAAATTACTTTTTTAATTGCTTTGTGTTTTGTCTATAAATATAATCACTAACAACCTAAATATATAAATTGGATAATCAATCAACAACCATCAAACAAACTAATGGCATGCTAATGAAAACTTCAAGAAAAATTATTACTAGTGACCGGTTTTTATTAATGATGACACGTAACATCAGTAACAAAAGCAATACATAAGTCGTTGATTAGTTTAATAGTAACATTTTACTATCATTTTTAATACGATAATTATTATATCTAAAAAATAGTTCTCATAGGCAAATCTCAGAGGGTTTGCTTGACCAGATACTAACTTAAAATACCATTTTAGTTACCCGTATGTTATTCGAACAAACTTAAAATTAATGATAGAAGCTGAAGTAAGGGTTATAAAACTAATTATATACGAGCCTCTGTTCATAGTGACATATTTATTTAATATCATTAAAAATGTTACCATGATTGTAGGTGATGTGTGAATTGTGTCCCAAGTTAATGTAGTAGTTGGATCATGTCCTAAAGGTCGCGTAGGCATAGATGAGAATGTCGACGCAAAATCACTAAACTATAGTTTATCCCTAAATGGTGTGATTCCGATCGTAACGTAACAAAGAAAAACTAAACCTAGAGTGGGGTCGGTGGTCAAGTCGTGAGGCTGCAAAGGATGGTTGAGTTAAGCTTATCATAGACGTGAGACTTTGTAGGATTTTATCCGGGCACCGTGTAACCGACTCACAGGACCCGATATCCTAATGGTCGCTTGCCCTAAAACCCTGAACCCTAACTAACAACCAATTGGATTTCGATTCAATTCTTAGCATTTTTCCATCAGATCTCCGATCACGCGATATTGGCTATGGCTTCAAGATGCAACAGATTCATGAACAAAGCTTCGTTTTCAAATCTCAAATCCGCTTTTACGTCCGCCTCCACGCCCAAATCTCCCGCTTCGTCCCCAAAATTTCCGCTTCCATCCAGATCCACCGCCTCACCGGCTCCTAGATTTTCAGTCTCGAGGTATTTGTTTTCTTATCAAAATCATGATTCATCTGATCATCAATCTTAGGTTTACAACTGATGTGAGTACAATTCATTGATAGGAGGTGTAAAACATTATATTATTGTATTAATTATGATCGCATTGCAACTGTATGTTCGGAATCTTATAAAAAACTTGATTCATCTGGTTATCAATTTTAGGTTTACAATTGATGCGAGTACAATTCTTTGATAGGAGGTGTAAAACATTATATTATTGTATTAAACATTATCACATTACAATGGTATATTTGGAATTTTATAAAACATTATATTTGAAAAAGAAACAAAATCCAGTGTACATCCATCGAAAACAATAAAAACGAATACCGGTACCGGTTCCGATAATACCGACATATGTCGTTCAGCCGGTATCGGTTCTGTTAGCCACGGTACTGGTACGATACCAAAAGAAGAACCTATTTTGAATACTAACTCCGTTTTCAACAAAATTTATACCAGAATGGTGAGAAAAAAAGTAAGCACAACCGCGTATTAAGTTTTCATAAAAACATTAACGAACAAAGTTATAAGAGAAAAATCAAATTCGTATAAGTTAAACGGGATAAAGGCGTATATTATGTGTGGTATAGCGTTGAAATTGAAACATAAAAGGAAAAAAAACTTATGGTGAACCTTAGAGGAGTCTTTCCTCATTGCTAAATGTTATTTATGTAAGTGCTGAATATTTTGCTATTCATGTGTTGTGGTTGATTTTGCTGTAAAATGCTAAGAAAACTTGATAAGTTCAGCCTCATTAAGGCCCCGTTTGTTAGCCACTTAATGGTCTCAAGTATGTTCTTGGCCTGCAAATTGTAAATGTCATTAAAGTTTTCCTTCATAAACAAAGAAATGGCAACTTTTAACAACAACTTTATGTCCTGCACATTTTTCATTTGTTTATATGATTGTTTCTGAGAACTTGCATCCTTATGTTGTTTAACAACAACTTTTAACCCACATTTTGTCTGAGGAGAAACCATTAGCCCACATGCCATATGATTCTTTTGATTATGGTTAATTGATTAAATGATTATTAATTTGGTTATTTGGACTACTTGGTTTTTTAGATAAATCGGTTCTGTGTATGATTGATTTATGGGTATGGAAGATTGAGTTATGGTAATCTGTTTTTTTATTGTTTAAAGAAATGGCAACAAAAAAGAGGGGTAAAGTAGTCATTCTGCACAGTGGTTCAGAGACCCAACCAAACAACACTAATGGTTCAGCACTTAATTGGTTCAGAGTCTCTTACCCATTCAGACCTCTTACTGGTTCAGCACTTACTGGTTCAGAAGTTGCCAAACAGCCCCTAAGTGATGCAAATACACAATATTGAAGAGTTTGTAATGATGTACTTTATAGGTGCCCATCGGAACTTGGATGTGTGCAGTCGTTACCCCTACATAATGCAGTTGCTGCAGCAAGATTGACGTCCTGCCTGAGCACTACTTCAAGGAGTTGCAGATCTCTTTCGCAGGGTACACTCTGTCGTACCTCTCCGGCCTCTAATATGTTATTTTTTGTTATTTGACCTCGAATCACAGCTTCTCCCTTGCAATGTGTAAACTTTGTGTGTTCCTTTCATATGTTGTTTGATTCAATGTGCATGATTACATTGATGCGGAATTGTGGACGGCTGCACATGATTTTATGATACATGTGAAAGTGTTTGCGTGTTGCTTTTCAATTTTGTTGGTACCTTCTGTGTGCACATGTTATATGAAACAAAGGTATTGCATGTATCAAGTAGTTAAGTCTTAACTGAAAGGCAATAGTAAAGATGTCATATTAAATCTGCATTCTGACAGTTGCGTACATTGTTTGGTTTTCTGCTGTGTAAAGCTTTGTGCTTTAGTACTGTTTCTAATTGTATATACATGTAAGTACTAAATAAGCTTGTATCTTTATCCGATATATGCTAATGAGAATATATGTAGTTTAGATAATAATAATGATATGTATATGTTATAGAAGTAATTTTTTAAGATAAAAACCACATCACCACCACAGTTGCATCAAGAGAATCCGCCCCATTGGTTTCACAGTTGATGTGGCATCAGAGTACGCAAGAATTTGACACGTGGTCATATTCAACCAGAACATGAACACTTAGTTATAACTTAAAGCAAGTGTAATTAAAATCATTCTTCATCGGAGATTTTGGAAACACAATTTCTAGTTGATTTAGCATCTAGAGTGTGAGGGGCTGCATTGATCAGGTATCTGACTGGGGTTTGGTTCCTGCAGGCACATGATTTCCCAATGCATGAAAGAAATGAACTGGGATTTACAAGACCTGTCTTCATATCAAGTATGAGTATTCACCAAATTAAAAGTTCTAGGCTTATAAGTAGACTGAGTTACTATCGCCATTGCATTTGTGCTTAATACTTATGCGTACAAGTTAACGAGGAAACTTTTTGAGTGTTGGCGTATGATTGATTTGCTATTTTATGCAAAAAGACAAAGATTGGTATGCTTAGAAATTTCTAGTGTTCACTCTATTAGTTATCTGCCGCGAGTCTCTATGGAAGCAACTTCTTTATCCCATAGGATGGAGGTTAATAAGTGTGCCCTCATCTCACCCTCCCCAGACCCTACTGTTGGAGTGAGATTTTTGCTTGTTTGTTTTTATTCTATTAGTTATCTAACGTTATCCTATTTATACATTCGAATTTCATGATAGTTTTGTGTTCATTTACCTATTCGATGCATATATCTTTGTGCTATACATGGCTAGGAATGCCTCACAATGTGATTTATCTTTTCTAATGCAAGCAAACTATCAAAGAGTACAAATGATATACAAATTGTAAGCAACATTTCAAATATTACAAACAAAATATAAAATCGGTGAAATTATTGTCTTACCATGAAATGTGCGGAATCATAAGATTTCTTCTGTGGTACAACAAACACATCTCTGTGCTGCTGCATTTAGCTGAAACTAGAGTATACAGTAACACGAATTCTCCTTTTCCCAGATGCATTTGATGGATCGTGATACATTTTGCTGTTTGTAGAAGTGGGCTCGTGTCATCATGCTAATAGCAGGGAACTTTACTCGGAAAATATGTGCTGCATCTAATGATTTGCAAACCTGTTTTTCTTGATCTTGAAATGCTGATTGTTTTTTGAATGTTGTGAATTGCTTTAACACTAGGATCCTTGTTGCTTCACTTGTGTAACACCATAATTATGAAAATAATTCAAATTCTAAAACATTTTCATCTATGGTTTGAAGAGTTTGTAATGCATATAGTTCAGAGTAGAGTAACATAGTAACATGAGATTCTCATTTTCCCCAGATGAATCTGATGGCACGTGATGCATTATGCTGTTTCTAGAGGTGGGACCTGCTTCATCATGCTAACATAATTAAAAAAAAAAAAAAAAAAAAAAATTTATCCACTTCCACAAGTGTTGGAAAGTAATGTCACTTAGATAGACACAAGAAGTCTTTTTTTATGTGTGACATCTTGCAATATTGGTAGAACACGACAACGTAGAAGATCATATCCGGATCTGATATTGGGTTCTTTTTGTTTGAACTAGAGCTGGGTTTATCGGTTCCAAGGTGACTTGTTAGCAGCAGGCGTTTGGACTGAGAAACGTCACCTCATCGAACAAGAAGCCAGGTTCAGTAATTCATCCCAGTTTCTTTTTGTAGTTCACAAAAGATTGCTTGAATCTTTACAAAACAGTATTAACATATTTTTGTCAAGACTTGCTACAAATGCTTGAAAATGTGACATTGTTTATTCGTATGCTTTTCAAGTGCACTTTACATAAGAATTTAAGGGCGTTTTATGAATTGTTGTGGTTCATGTATGAGATCGACAAGTTCCAAGCAACTGAACCTGGTTTAGGAATTTCATCAAAGTTTATGGGCATCTTTCACTCTATCGAATTTAACATAGAAGTTGAAACAAACACGTTTGGCAATGAACCCAGATCTCAAAACGTAGCAATGAAGGCGTTGGTCGTAGTTATAAAGGCCCGATGAATCGTGTACGCCAAATGTTACCTGTTTAGTGTGTCATTGATCGTTAGCCGTTTCAATGTAGCATAGTGTTTTTTTTTAAATGGCACTGTTTGGCGAAGAACATTGTGGTTTATTTTTGATAAATGAATTCGTGTTTGAAAATAAATATAAAACACATTGTAAAAAAAAAATTTATTCAAGAAATTTGCATCTAATAATCATGAGACAAAGTCGTGTACTTATCTTTATCCATGTATAGTTTTTTAGTCTAAAAAATAGTACATTAATCATGAATTATGCGAGTACAAAAAGCATATGCCAGAATTTGGTACACCGAAACTCATATATCTCATGACTATAAATGTAATTTTGTTATGATATGAATAATGAATTATAACTAACTTAAACACAAACATTTCGCATCAAATTTCCAATGATAAGGTTTACTAATCTACTAATCAAACACGAACACTTAAATGAACGTATTTTTTTCTTCGCGTTCGGTCGTTAAGAAAATAAACATGTTTGTGTTTGTTCGTTAGTATTCTAAAAGGATGGTTCACGTATATAAACCAACACAAACAAACACAAAAATTGAACATAAATTAACGTAAATAGTAAACAAACATAAACGGACATATAAGGTTGATTTAGATTTCTTGATTTTAGGGTAATAAAAAGTGATGTTGCATCCAAGGAAAAATTAAAAAAGTAAAGAATGACAATGATGAACAATTGAACACTCACATAATTAGCACAAAACATGAACACTTAAAAGAGCAACCAATTAATCTTCTGCTTGGATTTATGTTCTCCACAATATCAAAACGTCTCATTTGATCGTATGAGAGTTGAAACATATGAACAAAGGCTTCACTACAGTACATGTAACTAAAGCAACCGTTTTATGCTCCCCAATTTTAAGGGCCTAAAAAAGTTGAAAATTTTATTTTAATCTATATTCTAAGTTAAAAAGATATGTGAAAATCTACCAATTTTTGTGTTTTTAAAAGAGAAATGAGAAAAGATAACAAAATTATCAAGGGTTAAATTTATAGGGTTATTATAATAACATTCGGTCTAAACATTAATATTATACGTTTTGATGCTTTATATAAATACATTTTAAAAACTTTCATCTATTTAGAAAACTTAAAAAAGCCTCGATTTCAAAGTTCGCTTTAGACCCTAAAATATATTAAGTCGTCCATGCATATGAAGATGAAGAAGACGTTAAAACCATGAAAATTTCAAGATTTGTACTTATTATGAGAGTTGAACCATTAGTTAAATAACATACGTGTATATATATGCATGGATTTTAATTTCTTTATTAAATGTACACAATAAGCTAAAAACACGACATCTTACTATCATTAAAATGTACGATAGGCTTCACATAAGGTTAAGGGGTATACCTCAGTGGAATTGTGTGTGAAAACTGCAACGTAGGTACTACCTTATTTTCACACGGTTTCCACATATGAGGGGCGTGAAAAATGTCACGTGTTTACACCTCTTTGCTCTACACTTCATTGCTCAACTTCACTTTGGTCCCACCATCTCTTCCACACCCATGGAATTTTCCACATAAATTATCCACGGCAGTGGACCACGTGCAGAGGGCACAGTGTTTCACGACGCAACGCCCGCCAACTAGACTCCACGAGCCCACTCCATGGAGTACTCCCCCTCGATCTAAGCTTTTTTTAGGTGTCACGTTTTATGGTGCATACTCGACATATTTTTTCACGCCTCTCTTTTATTAAATAATGATAATTAAAATAATATATATTTTTTAAAAATTACTATAAAGTTATTTATAGATACTTATTATTTAATTGTGGATATGTATTATATCATTAATTCAATACAAATTAACATTTATAAATTATATAAAAAAAGTTAATGCCTAGTTGATTTTTTTTAAATGAACCTCACATAACTTATAATTGTCACGTCAAAATACATTTTCTTAAAAGACATAATTTATAACTATCACGTCACTGATTGGAGTAGCTGGTCGGACCAAATACTGGATATATAACCTGTCTAGTTAAGCCTCTTTGAACCGACCTAATTTGACTGTCTAGATACTAGCTGAGTCGAATCAGATGTCAATTTCTTTTGAATTATCTTCTTTCATAATCTTATTCACCGATTCTTTACTACTTATGCTTCATATTTTGTTATTTAAGTCTTTTATATTTTATTAAAAATACTAATTCCATACTAAAACATAACTTAATTTAATGTGTTATTTTAAATTAGTTATATATATATATATATATATATATATATATATATATATAGGATTAGGTTCAGGTAAAAAGAGTTCTAATTCTAAGAAGGGTGAGAAGGATTTAGAGCCATTAGATCAAATTATAGAAAATGTTTAATGGTTGAGATTAAATTGTAGGGAAAAATTGGCCACTTTTTTGACTTTTTATCAAGTTCCCCCCTCATTTTTAAATGTTCATAACTTTTACAAACGACATTATTTTTTCAAAACAATTACACCATAAAAACAAGCGTTTTTTTTATCTTTAAAACGAGTATAGTGTCGTTATAAACAAAAAAGAATTTTTTTTTTACGTTTTTCACCTCATTGTGTAATACAAGTTCATTGTGTAATACAAGCTCATTGTGTAATACAAGCTCATCGTGTAATACAAGCTCATCGTGTAATACAAGTTCATTGTGTAATACAAGTTCAATATGTAATACAAGTTCATTGTGTTATATGTATTTATCATTGTGTTTTACGTTTTTCAGTTCATTGTGTAATTAGTCAGGTCATTGTGTAATACAAGTTCATCGTGTAATACAAGTTCATTGTGTAATACAAGTTCAATGTGTAATACAAGTTCATTGTGTTATACGTATTTATCATTGTGTTTTACGTTTTTCAGCTCATTGTGTAATTAGTTAGGTCATTGTGTAATACAAGTTCATCGTGTAATACAAGTTCATTGTGTAATACCACGTCTGGTCATTGTGTAATTAGTCAGGTCATTGTATAATACAAGTTCACTGTGTAATACAAGTTCATTGTGTAATACAAGTTCACTGTGTAATACAAGTTCAATGTGTAATACAAGTTCATTGTGTTATATATATTTATCATTGTGTTTTACGTTTTTCAGCTCATTGTGTAATTAGTCAGGTCATCGTGTAATACAAGTTCATTGTGTAATACAAGTTCATTATGTAATACCATGTCTGGTCATTGTGTAATACAAGTTCATTGTGTTATATGTTTTTATCATTGTGTTTTACGTTTTTCAGCTCATTGTGTAATACAAGTTCATTGTGTAATACCACGTCTGGTCATTGTGTAATATCTTGTCATTGTGTAATTAGTCAGGTCATTGTGTAATACAAGTTCATTGTGTAATACAAGTTCACTGTGTAATACAAGTTCATTGTGTAATACAAGTTAATGTGTAATACAAGTTCATTGTATTATATGTATTTATCATTGTCTTTACGTTTTCCAGCTCATTGTGTAGTTAGTAAGGTCATTGTGTAATACATGTTCATCATGTAATACAAGTTCATTGTGTAATACCACGTCTGGTCATTGTGTAATACAAGTTCATTGTGTAATTAGTCAAGTCATTGTGTAATACAAGTTCATTGTGTAATACAAGTTCATTGTGTAATTAGTTAGGTCATTGTGTAATACAAGTTCATTGTGTCAAATATTTTTTATCATTGTGTCAAATATTTTTCATCATTGTGTCAAATATTTTTCATCACTGTGTTATATGTTTTCATCATTGTGTTTTACGTTTTCCAGCTCATTGTGTAATTCGCTCATTATTGTGTAATTCGCTCAAATATGTCAGGTCATTGTGTAATATGTTCATTGTGTAATATCAGTTCATTGTGTAATATCAGGTCTGATCATTGTGTAATATCAGACTTTGTATTACACATTGACCTAGTATATTACACATTGACCATTATGCCCTCCTTTTAAAAACAATAAAATGACACATGTCAAACTTAGAATCCTTCTTACCCTTCTTATTTTTAAAACCCTTTTTACTATAACCTAACCCTATATATATATATATATATATATATATATATATATATATATATATAGGGGAGTGATAAAGAGAAAACCACAAAGTTAGACGAAAACTGAGAAAACCATATCATTTTAGGCAATTTTTTTATTTACGTATACGTATCCAAAAACAATTTTTTTGATTTACGTATACGTGACCACAATTTTTTTGTTTTATGTTTACGTATACGTAACACTATGTGTAAAAATGTTTTTTGGTAAAAATGTTTAATATTACATTGATACTCTTATAAATAAATAAAAATAAAATAAAACAAAAAAAATATTATTATATGATTGGGTAAAATTGGGTTTTTAGTGGTTTTTTCGATTTTCGTCTAACTTGTGGTTTTCTCTGGAACCCTCCCCTATATATATATATTATTTTAATTTTTTTACAACATCGTCTTTTAAATCCGATCAATCACGGGTAAAAAACCAGTTCAATTATCAGCCGGGTTATAAAAACATTGACGATAAACTCATAGTAAAATATTATATGATAAATAACCAAACAAACACGAACGTTGGTTGTTCGTATTCGTTCGTTTAGCTTTAACTGAACAAGTGAATGAACATGGACACTTAACACAAACATAATTTCTTGTTCATCTCGTTCGTTAGGAAAATGAATGCGTCAGGTGTCTGTTAATTAAAATCTAAACGAATGGTCCACGAACATAAACAAACACAAACAAATACAAACAAACACAAATTAATATAAACGAACAAACGTAAATTAGTATTAGTAATAAATATATTTAAATGAATACTTAAATAAACATGACACATAAGTGAATGTATATAAAGAAACGAACATCTATATCTATACTATATAATAAATAAAGGTTTTCCATGCCACATGTCACCTCCACATTCATTCTCATCAATTTTTTCCCGACTATCTCTCTTACTAAATACACTTTTATTTTTAATAATAATATATTTTTACAGAAATACTAATCTATATATTATATTATTAAGAAAAAATCTCCTGATATATTTTGACGAGTGTATGTGTTAACAGATTATATTGTAATCCACGAGTTTGTTCAACCCGTGTAAAACATGAGTTTTTAAGAAATAAATTTGTCTTACCTAATATATAATAATATGTTTATTCAACCTGTGTAATAAACGAGATTTTAACCTAGTAAATGAATAAAAATATGGGTTGGTGTTAGTT
Organism: Smallanthus sonchifolius; assembly: GCA_023525975.1. Lineage (NCBI taxonomy): Eukaryota > Viridiplantae > Streptophyta > Magnoliopsida > Asterales > Asteraceae > Smallanthus > Smallanthus sonchifolius. The sequence continues at coordinate 5,146,190 of CM042042.1, forward strand.
AGTTTATTAAAGGGATAGTTACCAATTTTAAAAAAGTGGACCGTTAAATACCGTTCGTTTACAAAGTTTTTCAAACTATTCATGTGAGACTGTCAGTTCTCAAACACCATCGAAATACACCCACCGCCACTGGTCCCCGGTGATTAACCCAATGCCATCGCCGGAGAACTATAATCTTTCACGGACAACCATCAAATTCATGATCACAGAATTGCATGTACATGCCATCCTAACCTACACAAACAAAACTACAAATGAGCCACTACTGACTCACATCGAGCCACAAATCTAACAGTGAATAATCCAGGGTTAATTTTGTAACTTGTCGGTTACAGAAATTCATGCTTTTGTAGGTTGTTGAGTCATCCGGTGCGAAAATTTTGGGTGTCTCTTGTTTCTCTCTCTATACGTATAGATATCTATATCTATCGTAATCACCTCCGATTAACGTCTCAGTTTCTAATTAATCGTTGTTTTCTGGAATCCGATGCGATCCGGATTAACGGATTGAGAGTGTTCAAAGGTAAATTTGCCACCGGTATGTGTTTATTTGATTTATTGGTTGGGGATCGGTAAAACCCTAGATATATCGTTCGTCAACGATTGTTCTGTAGATGCATGACAATTTTAGGGGATTTTGTAGATTGTTTAGGCGTTTTGTATGTGTGACGTTATGGATGGATTGAATTTGAGATCGGAGAAGCTAATTAGGGTTAGGTGTTGTTGAGTCAAATCCTCCATTGTCAATGGAGGATACTGATGAAGATTTTTTTGATAAATTGGTTGATGATGTTGATGATCATTATAAGATCACTTCATCGGCTTCAACCACCGCAACCGAAATCACCGATGTGAATTCAGTCAAAGTAGGTGCTGGAGAGGAAGAAGAAGATGGTAATAAAGCTTGTTCTGTAATTAGTACAAGTTTGAAAGATGACCGAGTGGACCGCGCTCAGTCCTTAGTGTTGTCTAATTCAACTGCATTTGATAATGTGAATCGAGAACCTAGTAATATGGTTCAGTATCATGGGACTGGGGGTGGTTCGGGTGTCAAGGAGGTGCAGTGGAGTGCTTTCACATCTGAGCCGATGGGCAACAATAGTAATGTTTTTGGATCATACTTTGATTTTTTTACAGAATTTGATAATAATTTGGTTGATCCGGCTGTTAAAGGGAATAACTTTGTTAACAGTGAAGCTAATTCAGTAAGTGATTCATCACATGTTGGGAGTGTTATTGATTATTCGCATCAATTTCGTGAGGGTCAATCTTATACTACTTCTGGAAGACAAAGTACAGATGGTCAAGATGTTAATAGCAGTCAGTATTGGGAGAATCTTTATCCAGGATGGAAGTATGATGTAAATACTGGACAGTGGTATCAAGTTGATGAAGGCCATGATGCAACAACAAATGCACAAATGGCAGATAATTCAAGTTCTGCATCTGATTGGACTGTTTCAAATGTGAAAACAGAGGTTGCTTATTTGCAGCAAACTGCCCAATCTTTGGTAGCCGAAAAAGGAGCTAATGAAAGTGTTATGAGCTGGAATCAAAGTTCACAAACTAGTCACACTAACGAGAGTTTATCAAATTGGAGTCAAACATCACAAGGAAACAATGGGTATCCTTCACATTTTTATTTTGATCCCCAATATCCAGGTTGGTATTATGACATGAACGCCCAAGAATGGCGGTCTTTGGATGCATATAATTCTCAGATAATCGGTCAGAATAGTTCTTCTGCAAGTAATAGTTATTATGGAAATGAACAGTTAGATCAGTCTGGATTAGACTATAGATGGAACGGGTCTTTTGGTAAACAGCAAGGTTGGCAACCTGATACTGTTAACAATGTTAATCAACAGCAATCTTATGGCACTAATTTTCGTGTAGATGACAATATTAACCAGCAGCAATCTTATGATTATGGTGGAGTGGTTTCATCTTTTGATAAATCTAGCCAGGTTCGTAATAATGAGTTTCCTGATGTTTCTGGGGCCCAATCATTTGGTTCTAGTGGGAATTTTGGTCGAGTGTTTAGTCAATCGATGATGGAGCAAAGTAAGACGATCAATGCTACAAAGGTGTATGAGAGTCAGAACCAATTAAACTATTCTCAGCAAAGTGAACATCAAAAATCTTATAGGTCTACTGCTGGAAGGTCATCTGCTGGTCAACCTCCTCATGCATTGGTTACTTTTGGTTTTGGCGGGAAGCTAATCGTGATGAAGGATACAAGTGCCATAACAAATTCATCCTATGGAGGCAAGGTGAGACTGTAAATTTTTATTTTCATCAGTCGTATATATGTACTATCTTCAGTCTCCACCTTTATTAATAATTAATGTCAGACTTGCGTTATTTGAGGTTAATTAGCTAGTATGAAAAAGTAACCAACTTTGTTCTCATATCTGTTTTGGGTAACACACTTTATATGTTTGCATAGAGGCACTAGAACTTTCAAAATGTTATATTATGGTAATCTTCTAAGTTAACCGGTTTTCATGCACCATGTCAGCGAGACATCAGCTCCACATCAGAATAGAAAAAGGTTTTGACCGATAGCTGGTTCAGATTACCTTGAATAAATTTTTTGAAAGTTTTTGAGTTTTTTTTTATTTAAGTTTGTGAAAGTTGGTTACCTTTTTACAGGTGAAGGTAAAGATGGTTACCCAGAACACAAATCAAACAAAGTTGGTTATGTTTATGCAATTTGCCATTTGCATGATTTATAAGTTCTACTTCAGAAAGTAATAAGGTGGGTGTGTATATATACAGGAGACTAGTAGAGGATAGATGGCCTAATTGATTTGATTTTAAGGTTCAATTAAGCATCTTTGAGAGCTATGACCGCCTCTTAAAACCGGATTGATATTTTTATTTTGACCCTCGTTATTAGTTTTCAATAAAATATCTTTTGGTTCCTTTCAATTTACCTAAAATGTTTACCATGTTAGTCACAAAAGGTTTGTTTGCCTTATTGAAGGACCATAGTGCTGGAACAATTTCCGTTCTTAACCTGGTGGAAATTGTCACCAGACTAGGTGACACGTCAAGCAGCGGGACAGGTGTACGCGGTTACTTTCATACTCTTTGCCGCCAGTCGTTTCCTGGTCCACTGGCGGGTGGAAATGTTGGTGGTAAAGACTTGATCAGATGGATTGATGAGAGAATCACACACCCTAATGACACAAATCACAAAAACGACCAAGTTCTAAGGTTGCTCCTTTCTTTGCTAAAAATTGCTTTACAACACTACGGGAAATTGCGTTCTCCTTTTGGAACTGATACCACATCAAAGGTAAATTCTAATCTTTTAAGTGTTTTCAATTTGAACAAGAATCTTAATAACTTCTTGTTATATATTGATTAGATTTGTAAATCATATTAGTACTTTGGTACTTGAACCAGGAAAATGATGCTCCAGATGTTGCTGTTGCTAGACTGTTTGCATCTGCTAAAAAAAACATTACAGAATATGTTGACTATGGTTCTTTCTCCAACTGCTTGCAACGGTTACCTTCAGAAGGACGGAGCAGGGTATTCGACTATTCGTCTTATTATATTTTTTTGTCTCCATTTTAGGATAGCATCTTTTCATGCCTCTGCAGTTTGCACTTTGTTTTATTAATCAAATAATTTTCTTAGCTAAAAAGGAAACAGCTCAAAGGGTTGAAAGTCTCTTAAATTTTATTTTTAATGCATACAACTTCTTAAATCGCTTTACTAAAAGAATATGATTATTAATTTAATAATTTAGTTTTTGTAAACATATTTAAAGCATTATTATTTGAAATATTTTTCCAAAATGACAAGTTGTTTGTAAGTCAAGACAACCTGTTCCGGCCTCCTTTGTACTAAAAAATTAACCATTTAGCCCAAACCTGTTTTGACCCGTTACTAACCCACCCATTTTACCACCTCTATGCCTCATTAAATTACTTCATATGTGTATGACTTAGGCAACTGCTGCTGAAGTCCAAACCCTGCTGGTTTATGGTAGAAAGATAGAAGCCCTTCATCGTGCACAAGAGGGTCAATTATGGGGGATTGCCCTTATTCTTGCAGCACAACTTGGTGATCAGGTTAGTTTTCTCAATTTTGGTTAATTTTTTGTTAAGATGAATTTAGTTGTTAAAATTTGTTTGCTTATGGGTTGGGCTGTTTATTGCAGTTCTATGGGGATACTGTCAGGAATATGGCTCTTTGCCAGTTAGTAGCGGGCTCACCTTTGCGGACTTTATGCCTACTTATTGCGGGTCAACCCGCAGATGTGTTTTCAACTGACCCAACAGCAGGTGATGCAACTACTGCTGCTGTAAATATGTTTCAGCAGCCTGCACAGGTATTGTTGTTATGCTTGGTTCATCATGTAGTTTTATTATTTTTTAATCTCTTCTTACTATTTAAGTTTGTCAAAAATGTGAATTTGAACCCCTTATTTGTAAACCTACTTTGAGAGAGAACTATGGCTGAGGGACTATCAGGAAGATTTGACACTTTATGGTGCCCTGCAATCAAATTTCCTTCTCGTGCTCCTAGAGGGGGAAATCTCAACTTTTTTTTTGTTGAGAAAATGGGTTATATTTTTATTGCTAATATGTCAAACAAGTAGAGTGAAAATATTAGCTAAAAGGAGATAGGTAAAACGGTCAAATGGGTTAATCAATTCCGTGGCGGAACTTGAACAATTAAATTGGGGGGCCGAAAATATTACACATAAAAAAACCAAGTTTTTTTCACCAAATAAAGACCATAAATCCCAAAAATGATGCGATTGTTTGGATTTGTGGAACATATTTGGGTTTTTGGTCTAGATTAGGAGGGGCCCAAACACTATAAATAATATGAAATAAACCTAGTGGGCCGAAATCAATACTTCTGAGCAAAAAAAATGATTGGGGGGGGGGGTGGGCCTCATATGGCCCCTTAAGTGTTCCGCCCATGATCAAGTGTTTTCAATCTTCCAAAATTGCTTATTGAAATTAAGATTAGATCTTTTATCTTATAATACCTTTTTAGTCATATATAATATATTAATTATAATTATTTTAAACTTCAAAAATAAAAAAAATGACAAAAAACATATGACGGGTCAACCCTACCCGATTGATCCACCTCCATTTTCAACCTGAACCCGTATTTGACCCACTACCCAACTTGACAGACCCGTTCATTACTTCATTTTGAATGTTATAATTCGGCTCAGGCTCAACTCGGTGCTAATCCTATGCTTGATGATTGGGAAGAGAATTTGGCTATGATTACTGCTAACAGGACCAAAGACGATGAACTGGTGCTTATTCATCTTGGTGACTGTTTGTGGAAGGAAACAAGTAATGTAAGTGCTACACATTATAATCCACCTAAGCATACTACTGTTAATTTACTAAATTCCATGTCAAATGATTCTGTGTTTGCTATCAAGTTTGAGATTCTTTTAATGAATGGTTCAGATTATTGCTGCACACATTTGCTACTTAGTTGCAGAAGCAAACTTTGAGCCTTATTTGGACAGTGCTAGACTCTGTCTCATTGGTGCAGATCACTGGAAACATTCCCGAACATACGCCTCTCCAGAAGCCATTCAGGTCCAAACGGGTTGGGTCGGGTCACCCACATATGCTTTTTTGTCATTTCTTAAAAAAAATTATAAAATAGTTTAATATGGTTGTATAAACAGAGAACAGAGGTGTATGAATACTCAAAGCTGTTGGGGAACTCTCAGTTCACCTTGCTACCATTTCAACCATATAAGCTTATATATGCCTATATGTTGGCTGAAGTAGGAAGAATATCTGACTCATTAAAGTAAGTATATAAAAATTATTTTTAAATTTTTTTTTTCTACAATGTTGTTTCTTTATTCTTTTTCCCATCAACTGTCTTTTCTTTTTAAATTCAGGTATTGTCAAGTAATTTCAAAATCTTTAAAAATGGGCCGAGCCCCTGAAGTAGAAACCTGGAAGCATATGGTTTCATCCTTAGAAGACAGAATAAAAACTTACCAACAGGTAAACTGTTCATTCTCTAGTTATCATATTTCTTGATAAATTTATTATTGTTATTGTTATTATTATTATTATCATTATCATTATTTATTTTATTTTCTTTTTCAGGGTGGGTTCTCTACGAACTTAGCTCCTGGTAAATTAGTTGGAAAATTAATTAACTTTGTGTCTAAGGGATTTCCGCCACCTGTCCCATCTACCTCTAGTTCTGGTACACAAAATGAGCATTCTCACCAATCCACTGGACCCCGGGTATCGTCTAGCCAATCAACAATGGCCATGTCATCATTAGTACCCTCCGCATCCATGGAGCCCATCACTCAGAAATCTGCAGAGGGAAACAACAGAAGAATCATGCATAACAGAAGTGTTTCTGAGCCTGATTTTGGTCGGTCTCCTAGGCAGGTTGTTATATAATTCCATGTGAACTTTGTTATTATAATCATACAAAATCATATTTTGCAAGTATTTTTCTGATTTAACTATTTAGGTGATTTATTATCTTATGTGGGAAATTGATGTAGAATCAGGTTGAGTCATCAAAGGAAAGCTCTGCAGATTCACAAGGTAAAGCATCTGGTACTTCACGGTTTGGTCGTTTTCGGTCCCAGCTGTTTGAAAAGACAATGCGTTTCGTTCTAAAACCTTGGCCGGACAAACAGGTATTGGATAATCAGCAGTCCCTTGATTTTGTTTAACTTGTTGAAAATGTTATTTTGACATGTAGGTTGACTTCCTTTTTTTTAAAATGTTTTTAGGCGAAATTGGGAGAGAAAAACAAGTTTTACTATGATGAGAAACTTAAAAGATGGGTGGAGGAAGGTGTTGATCCGCCAGCAGAGGAGGCGGCACTTGCTCCACCTCCAACAATGGCAGCTTCTCAGAATGGAACACCAGACTATTCCTCAAAAAGTGCTGCAAAAAGATCTGTAAAAAGTGAAGGATCTCTTACCAATGGAACCTCAGAGTTTTCAAGCTCAAAAAGTTCAGGAATTCCACCAATTCCAGCCACCTCAAGTCTATTCTCAGCCCGTGGAAGGACAGGTGTTCGAGCAAGGTAAATTATTCTGTTTTTCTTTTCTAAATCTAAAGAAAGTTCGTTGAGGTGGTAATTTTGACCCGTTTACTTATGAATGGATCAATTTGAGTTGTGTTTTCTTTCAAATGGGTTAAATCATACAATTTAGCTAAAAGGGAAAGAGGTCAAACGCGTTGACACTCGTCTCATGTCTATTTTTGATGCATTAATTATGATTACCATTTTTTTATAAGTTACTGTGACAAATCATAAAACACCAACCCATATACTATTAAATACCTAAAAAAGAAATGGGTTGATACTCGCCACATATACTTAAAGAAGTATAAATAACTAAAGCATTAATTATGATCATTAGAAAGCTAGTATTATAATAATATGCCTGAACACTAACACTAGCGGCTTAAACGAGCTGAGCCCAAGCTCGGCTCGTTTAGCTTAAGAGAGCTCGAACTCGGCTATTTTAGAGCTCTATTTATAAATCTCGAGCTCGGCTCATGAGTGTTTTTTAAAGCTTAGACTTGGCTCGTTTATTATTTATTATTTTATTTATAAATTTATAATTATATTTATATATATATATTTATAATTATAATTTTTTCATATAATATAATATATGTTATTTAATTATTTTTATCCTAATTTTATATATAATAATAATTATCATATAAATATATATTTTTTACATTACATAAAAATTATATAAACAAAAGGCTTATTTCACGAGCCTGCTCGAGCTTGAGCTCGTTTATTAAATGAGCCCCATTGTGAGCTCGAGCTTGTTTAAGCTCGGCTTGATTCGAGTTTTTAGTGAGCCGATCTTGAGTAGCTCATAAGCGGGGGGGGCTCGGGTCATTTACACCCTAACTTACACAATGATAATTATGTAGTACATAAAATAATTTGGAAAGTTAACACCACATTTTTTGTTGAAGTTTAATGGTTTTCTTATTTTCTAGATAATACTATTATAGGTTTTATAATTAAATTATTAGTTTGACATAAGCTTAAATTGGGAATTATATAGTTTTGGGATTCTGGTTCTGTTTCTGTGTCTATATTTTAACTTGTTTCAATCATTAATCAATAGAACAGAACACTTCTTTTTCTCAAACTTTTACATATTGTACTACTAATCTTTTGGTAATTATAGTTAATGGTTTAATTTTCTGTTAATAATTTTAGAAATGGACAATAAAGTGTTTGTGGTCAACCGGTAGTACCACGGCCCGTTTCATATTTAGTGTTTTTTTATGCTTTTTGCAGGTACGTCGACACTTTCAACCAAGGTGGCGGGAACCCAACCAAGTTGTTCCAGTCACCTTCTGCCTCCTCGATTAAACCCGTCACAAAATCAAATCCAAAATTCTTCGTTCCGAAGGGAGTACCCTCGGTTGACCAACTGGTTGACCCGGGCCAAGAAAACACACAACAAACTACAACCGTCGATGAAAACCATTCACCAACTTCAATACACAACCCGTTCCAACCTCCTTCATATCAATCTTCCATGCAAAGATTTGCAAGCATGGATGATATCTCAAAAGGGAGAATCATTCCCTCATTTCAAAGTACATCGTCTGGTTCACCTCACTCACGAAGAACGGTTTCTTGGGGCGGGGGTATTGATGAATGGTTTTCGGTTTCTAGTAGTGAAATGAAACCGAATGCTGTTTTAACACGGAGTAATGGTGATGGTTTTAATGATGACCTTCATGAGGTTGAACTTTAGAAACCGGGCGTAAGCAGGCGGTTTTCTTACACGCGGTTTCTGGGTTCAATAGCATTACTACTTGTATAGAGATGGGTTTTGCTTATAATGTGTGGTGATTTGCTGAAATGGTGAACCTGTACAGTTTACTGTTTTGTTTATTGATGAGAATATACCACCCTTGAAGTTGATAATAAGTTGGTTATAGGAGGTTGATTGTAACACCTTATGCAAATCCCATATTGTTCTATTCTGTCAACGGGAGAGATGCTGAGTTCATAAGGAATGCCCCGCCTCAAATACAACAACGCGTTTTGGGGCTTAATGTAGTGGATGAGAGGAGAACTCCACAGTTAAGCGTGCTCGGGTGGGAGTAATCCAGGGATGGGTGACCCTCTGAGAAGTTTTCACCCGGGCAACCAAAAACAAATCCGTGAGCTCTTAGGGGGCAAAACGGACAATATTGTTGGTATGAGAGGCCGGATGTTACATTGATATATGTGTTTTTCTCTGATGTAATTTGTTGCAAGATATTTTTAAACGAGTGACAGATTCAGAAATTTTATGGGTCGGATTAAATAAATAGACCGGGCGAAATAGTAAATGAGAATAAAAAAGTTCAAATCAAACTAAAATTAAAAGATTTAAATAGTAAACTAAAGGGGTATAAATTGAAAATACTTGCTCATTTAAAGACAATGTCGATTGCGAGTTTCATTGATAGTTGATATAAAAGAAAGACATGTTTCCTCCTGTTCATATATGATGTATAAATGCTATAAAAGAAAATTGGTAAACTTATAAAAAAACGAGAGTTAAATAAAATAATTTCAAAAAATTCTTATTTATGGGTAAATATAAATTTCTAAAGTAATAATGTGTGAATATGAAATTTAAGTAAAAATGGATAAATATGAAATTTTAAAGTTTTAGAAAATAAGAGTAAAATGGTCATTTTTTAAATTGTTTTTAATGAAATCGGTTATCCTTTTTTTGTACCCTCTCGCTAACCGAGATTAATCGAACTGAAACATTCATATTTTCATGTATGTATAAGCAACAATTTTAGTCCAAGTTTGGTTTTGCTTATTAACTGAATCAAACCGAAACCGATAATCTATTCAAATAAACCTAACCGACTAATTGAAAACCGATTGGTTAGTAAAATAGATTAACCAATAACTTTGTTTTCAGTTGAGACTAATAACCGGACCGAACCGTGCACACCCCTGACCTGACAGTGTGTGTGTTCCCCGCGGGCATTGCGCGGGCACCGTTCTAGTATATATGTGTGTGTGTGTATATATATATGATATTTTTATATTTTTATAAGGTTATATATGATATTTTTAGTTTTTGTTAAGTATATATGATATTTTCTTACTTTGTAGGAGTGTGTATATATTTTTTATATTAATATCGCAACCTTAACAACAATTGAGGTGACGCAACTGGCCCCTTCATCCCGCCTTCGATCCCACACGATCTCCCCCGTTTCTTTCCTTTTCCCACGCACGGCGAAACTATTGTTTTTTATTTTATCTTTTGTATTGTTTGATTTTTTTAATTATTTTAATGTTTTGGGTATATTTTGTTTTTCTCTTATAACTTTTAAAATATGATGTTGTACAAAATTCCGAATGAACCAGAGCTACATTCTTATATCTATCTACGTTCGGTATAAATTTCATTCAAAACAAAGTTTTTGCGACAATGTACAAGTAATCAGCACGAACGTACAAGTGGTCAAATCTGATTTAAGGTTTTATTTTTTATAGTTTCATTTTGTTTTCCCCTTACAACCTTTAAAATATAATGTTTTATAAACTACAAGTTTATCTTTTCGACGTGCTTATTTTTATATAAGTATGATTTGAATCCAACCCGGGTCAAATATAATATATTATTTTTTTTTCACAATAATGTAATATTTTTTAAAGTCCGAATATACCGTTATCACATGCTTATTTCTACCAACGATAACTTTATTAAAATCAAGCTGATTTTTTATTTTTTTTTACGTTTTAACACGCGGGTTTTAATATTAGTATCTTTTAAAACAAAATAATATATTATGGTAAAAAAAAACATCCAAAAGTTAATCCTAGCCATTGATTTCCATCCTACTCAACAAATCTCTTATTCTTGTCACCATTCTCCCCCATAAAGATATCGCCTTTTGGCTTTTCCAACAAATTTCCTTAAACCCTCAATCTACACACAACACTGTGTGTTCTTTCGAAACAGATAACACAATAATAATAATCATGGCTGATCATTCAGATGATTTAGACCAGCTTCTAGATAGTAAGTTCAATCTATCCTCCCCAATTGCGTGTTTGGTTTATAGGGTTTCATTAATTTTGTTTATATGCACTGATTGATTGTGTTTTGATCACAATTAGGCGCTTTGGATGACTTCCAAACCCTAAATCTCGCTTCTTCTTCTCAGAGGTTCGTAATTCTTCCTAATTGTTGATTAGAAATGGATTCGGATTACATAAGTTATTGATTTTATTTAGAAGATTGCTATTTTATGTGATTACATTTAAGGTGTTTTGGGTGTTTGATGAGTGATTGACATTTGGATAGTTGTTGCAAACCATTGTTCTTGCATAAGTTTTTAAAAGAAGTTTGCAAGAACTTAGAGTTAGGATAAATTGTGGAATGTAAATGCAAAAATAAAAGGCATCATACTTGTAGGTTTTGTAATTCGTGTATGCTTGGATATCTGTTTGAATCGTGTTCGACACTTTCGGATTGAAATATTCCGTTTGGTACTCGCGAATTTTTAATTGGATAAGACAAGGAAGTTAACAAGAACTAGCATGAAGTTCTGTTATGAAAACGTGTACCGGGATTCGTAATTGAATTTGTTGTTCTAAACCAGACCAAAGATAGGAGATGAACCCACAACTTTTCAATTGGCGGTTGACAGTTAGAGGTTATAAGTGTTGACTGAAGCTCAACTGCCACTGAAGCTCAGTTGATATTGATCTGCCACTGATGATTAGTTCCAACTGATCATCATTTTCCAAGCAAATTTCATCAAGCGAACCCCACCAGGGGCGGTGCCCCCTTGGGAACCCCCGTGGTCACTAGAGGGGTTCACACCCTTGTGAAACACCGGGTTCGATGAGCTAGAAACGAGCATAGTTTTGTACAAGTGTACTCCACACCTTTTAGCTTGTAACAATGTTTATACTCATTTCTCTTTAATCTTAAGTAAATCCAATTAGACATAAATGGCCTTGATGACACTAAAATCAGCAACAATACTTGCAACATTTTGTCCAAAATTACTCATTCTTGCCGAATGTTATGTTTCATTTTTGTGTTGTGTATGCACAATGATGTATAGCATTAGCCTATTATGAATTGTGATGTTTAACTGATGATCAAACACCATAGGTTTTGTTATGATGGAAATAGCATAAAGTTGAATATGAACATGGATTTTTTTCCCATCACCCTTATTTTCGAGGTGTAATATATACATACATACATATATATATATATATATATATATATATATATATGTGTGTGTGTATGTAGAGCGGGAAAAATAGCATATACATATGAAACCTAAAGATTTTGTCTTATCTCTGTTTACGGAAAGTACTAATCTATATACTCATATAGGGACTATTATGAATCCATATATATGATTCTATGAAGCTTTCCATTTGGTTGGAACTATTAATATTTAAGGGCTTGTATTTGTTTCGTCGTATCATTTATTACTAAAAGTAGAGATGATGGAGGGAGCAAAGCAGAGGTTTCTTCATTGCCTAGTGGGGTTCAAGGATTAGGGTTGGATCTGCCTGATTTAAGAAGTAAGAAGAAAGGAAAGCAAAAGGTTGCACAAAAAGAGTCACATGCTTCTGAGACTCTTAACAAGTTGAGAGAGCAGACTAGGGAGACCGTTAGGGGTTTGGAATCAATAGCGGGCTTGAAACCGGGAGGCGTTGATGGATTGGGTGATGATAAAATGATGGAGGATTTGGTCAAGCAGTTTGAGGAACTTGCTAAGTCTCAGGTACTTTTTATGATGTTGTTCAATTGATTTAGGGTAGAGGTGGTAAAGCCCGTTTACTTTTGAACGGGTCAGTTTGGTAATGTTTGATCTCTAACGGGTCTAATGGGTTAACTGAAAAGGAAATGGGTCAAATGGGTTGAACCGGTGAAATGGATTGAAAGGAAGTGTATTCAAATGCATAAATAAACATGAACTATTATCAGAATATAGATTTTGTAATCATAATTAACACGTGGATCATTTATGAAGTTAAAAATTGATAAAAGATTGTTTGTGGGTCGATCCATCTCTACCCGTTTTGACCAGCACAAACACAACCCACCTGACCTGCCCATTTTTCCATCTCTAATTTAAGGTATTGAATTTATGCTTAACCTATGTTCTTTGTGAAAATGTTTCATATTCATGAACGATTGTTCGATTTAGCTATTTTTACCTTCTATTGTTGATGTCGATATCAATATTACTTATGGGTTCCAAAAAGAGACACACTGAGTTTGAAGGCAAAGTCGGTGACAAGCAACTTAGAAACTGATATAAATTTTGAACTTTTGGGGAAAGATGTAAAACCTAAACTTTAACTTTTTAGCAAGAATTATATATTATTGATTCTGGTATTAACTTTTTCGAAATAATCCCTACAATATCTTGGTTCAAAGTACCAAGATAAGAATGATGGTAAAAATGAAGTGTTGGAATATTCATGGGACAAGAATACATAGCGATTTTATTTGTATTTTTTCGTTTGTTTTCAAACATGACAACATTATTCATGGTTATTTGGAAAAAAGAAAAATTCCCGTTATTTGCTGACTATATTTACTTTCATGACTTAGGAATCACTAACGTTATTTTCATCGCTTTGGTAGGACATGGAGTCTCTAGTAGAGACGATGATGCAGCAGCTTTTGTCCAAAGAAGTTCTTCATGAACCCATGAAAGAAATCGGAGAACGATACCCGAAATGGTTGGAAGACAATAAATCCAAACTAAGCCAAGAGGAATACAACCGTTATTTTCATCAACATGAGCTCATTAAGGATTTAAATGTGGTTTATGACACCGAGCCTGGTAATTTCAACAAGATCATTGAGCTCATGCAAAAAATGCAAGAATGTGGTCAACCCCCGAATGATATTGTCAAAGAGCTCGCTCCTGACTTTGATATATCAGCTCTCGGTCAGCTGTGAGTAATTCCCTTCATTTCTTGATTTCTGTCAATTTGTTTGTAGTTTTATCCTTTTATGCATATATGTGGTGTATTTCTTAGGTATTTGACCTTTTTAGGTCAGATATTTTATTTTTCATGTTTAAAGTTGATACAAGATTTACTAACACTTCAATATACTATGAATAATAATATAACTTTTTGAATAAAACAATTTAGTAGGATGTATGTATTAATAACTAGCTTAGAGGTTGAAAAAATATTAATACATAAAATTCTTAAATCTTTATATATATATATATCTTATAGGTGAAAAAATGTATTAAATATACTATCAGTAGAAAACAAAATAAAAAATATGTAAAATTAATATATAATTGAGTTTCAAAAATACATTACATACCATCCAATGTAATTTGACTTTCATCACTATTTGATTGAAAACATAAGGTAGATAATTACATTTCAAAGTTTCTTATAATGTGAGATAACTTAAAATAAATATGTTTTATTAGTATAATTAATAATTTGTTTAAAAATATATATTGTTATTGGAAAATATGGAAGTGTATTTATTAAGAAAGAGAGGCGGGAAAAAGTTTATAAGAGTTAATATGGAGGCGACACGTGGCATTGGGAAACCTTTATTTATTATATAGTATAGATATAGATACACTTTGTATTCGACTCATTTCCTTTTAGCTATTCTTTTTGTTTTACTTGTTTGACCCGTCAGAAATAAACATAACTTGAATTGACCCGTTCATAAGTAAAAAGCTTGACATTTCCACCTCTACTAATTATATTACAAATACAAGAGAACAATAAAGATGTTAAATTTAACTTTCAACTTTCAACTTTCAACCACAATATATGCATATCTGGTGGTCTGTAATTATAGTTCATTAGTTTGACTTTTGAGGTAAAAAATTATGGTTTTCAACTTCAAATCTTGTACAAGGTGTTGAAGTTTTAACTTGTAGCAAGTGCATCATGTGATGTTTGATGACTTAAAAGTTAAAAGAATATTAAGTTTGACATTTTGAAGTCAATTGGACTATATGAGTTGAGGCCATCTGACTTAGGATTTCTTGGATTGCAGGTCCCCTGAATTGACTGATTCTCAACAGAACTGTTGCATTATGTGAAATAGAGTATGCATACAATCGCCTTTCTCGTTCATTGTATTGTTCTGTTATTAGATTGTGAAGAAATAAAGTTGTTTTGACTTTGACAATTCGACCTGCTTTTATTGGGTCGGTGATCATGCCTTCGTATGTTTTATTTTTGGAGTTTCGTACTATTGTTTGATTGCACTTTGAATGGTGCATACGTGCTCCTCTTTTGTCTTAAATTAAAGGTAGATTACAAAATTTGTCCATGTGGTTGTATGAAGGTTATGGCTTTCATTAATAAACCAGTAGTTTGTATTTGAGTTTCATTCATCAATTTTGTCTCTCCCTGTAAACTACGCCCGTTAAGAGTAATATGTGTTTTGCAAATGAGGGTATTTTTATATTTTTCTTAGAGTTACCAAGACCTTTTCTAGTCAGAGTTTGTATCTTTTTAAAGCAAAAATCAACACACATACGTTCTGTATTTCAATAAAGCTCAAGTACACATAAAGTTGTCACAAAGTATAACAATCAGTAGGTGTTTACCAAACACCTCTGGAAGGTTACTTATCCGATACAAGCTGAATTTAATCTGATCATATTGGTTAGCAGAATATTAACAAGTGTCGTGAGTATTTCGATTACGTGTTTATATGGTTAGAAAAAAAAAGTGTAACAACCACTAAAGATCAAGTGCAACATAAAAGATGCAATATATAATAGAAAAAATCTACATACAAATAATCTTTGAACTATTTTTTTTACCTACCAATCACCTCTTATATAAAATATGATACTTATAAGTTTAAAATATAAAAAAAATGTTCTCTATCTTTTAAAATATAAAAAATACCATTCTCTCTTCTTCCTTTTTCTTTGTATAGGTGACATCACTTTCATTTTCGGATCCATGTGTATTTAGATGGTAGAATGTAGAGTTGTTTATCAGATCGCGTTTTAAGTTATCTAGAATATTCAAATCGGGTAATTTGAATTTAGATTTTTTGAAAGTATATTCATTTCAACCGAATTCGAATTGATTGATTCAAATAAACCAAGAGATAAAAGTAAAAATAAAATATATATTTATTTTAAATATAAAATTCACTTAAATATATTTTTTTCTCATTAAACCCATTCAATTTTTATAAGATGTTTCAATCTTATAACTTTTCTTTTAAAACTAAACAGCTAAATAAAATATATATTAATCATGATTACTATTTAGTGATTATATTTTATTACTTAAATTGAACAATTACTAAAGTTAAACGAGTTAAGAGAGAAATTTTTAAAGTGATTAACATGATTATTATTTTATGATTTTTTTTTAAATTTTGTATAAAATCAAACAACTTTGTTCAAGTTTACCCTTATTTACGTAAGGGTGTTCATCCGTTCGATTAACGTTTTGTTCGGTTTTAATTCTTTTTAACTGTTGTCCATTAACAGAACCGAACCATATTGAAAATGTTTCTAACCAAGCCGAATTCAACCGAATAAATCATACTGCATAAGAAATGTGTCTAACCGAATAAGTTAAATTTTAAAAAAAAGATAATAACCGAAACGAAAATTGAACTTACAATTCGGTTCGGTTTTTTTTATTTACGGATAAGTTTTTTTTTTTTCATTTTTTTTTCACATTATATCATGAAACATCTCTTTGGAAATTTACATTTTACATAAATTCTGATCGCTGCGATTGTTGTAGAAATCATCGTCTACCTCACTCCTCTGTTTCTCGATCAATAGCAGGTATGATCTTAATTTCTCTCGCAAGCTCTCTTATTTTCAAGGATCCATCTATATATGTGTGCATACGACACCACTGATATGAATTGAGTCTCGAGCTGGTTAATGTTCATCTAGACCTTAAATATGCTTAATTGGCCGGATCAATTCGGTTTTAGGCTAACGATTTGAGTTGAAGATAGGAGCCCTAATTTTAGAATGCTGATCAGTTTTCCTGTATTTTTATTTAAGCGCAATTTTAGAATCCCTAATGAATCATAGAACAATTGGATTCCATTCTATCTAAAAATGTGCCCAAAACTTGGTTTTAAAAGGGCAAGTTTATTCGCTTTTGTGTACATAAGGCGCTAGCTGTACGAAAAGCGCAGGTGAGGCGCGCGTCTACGAAAAGCGCGTCTCATGTATGAAAAATGCAGTTGTGCATCAGGATGTTGTACAAACGGACTTTTTAGGTTATACATGTAGGTAATTTATATATTAAATCACATATAAAGCTGATTTATAGCTAAATTTTGGGTAGGGGATGCTAAAACCTATGGGATGCATAAAAAAATTATATAAGCACCTTGCGCTTCACGTACGAAAAGCGGTGCGCTTTGCGCCTCGGTTTTAGACCCTGTCGCCTCGGTGCGCTTTTCGCTTTTTAAAAGCAAGCTCCCAAAAGACATGAAGTTTTGGCTAGTTTGTTTTGGACTTCAAGTTTTGCATTATGTATTTATGTCAATTATTGGTGATAGAAGAATATAATGATATACCCAAAGAATGAAGATTATTTGATTGAAGAAGGTGAAAAGGCACCTACTGTTGGGTTTTGGTGTAATCCAATACATATGCCCTGGTTATTATCTACTGAGCTTACATATGATTTATCATGTAGTTTCATCTTGTGGCTCAAATGGCGAATCGAGCTCAAATCCCTACTAACAACTCAGCGCTTATTGCTATGATTGCTGATGAGGTAATAAATATTTTAATTGATATGTGTGTGTATTCCGCTTCTATGAAATCTGTATTGATAACTACTTCAATGTTCACTAATAATGTTCACTCTATACAATAACAACCATACCTAGTATAATCCCATCAATAGTAAAGCTATTGGTAGGGTCTGGGGAGGGTAGGATTTAGGCACACCACACCTCTATCTCAGAAGATAGAGAGATTGCTTCCAGGGAGACCCCCAACTCCACAAACCCGAACTGGACCTAAAAAGCATTTTTACAAAGGAACATGACATCATAATGTTCACTCTATGATTTGCTTATTATTAATTTTTGAACTTTTAGATAAAACATATCAATTTCATTCCTTTGACTTGGAGAGAAATATGTGGAGGAGAGGGAACAAAGTTATGCAATTGACATGAATAGAGTTAGATAAAAATATAATTTAATTTATATTTTACAATAAAACTAAATTATTACTTCGTGTATAGTTATGGAGATGGGTAGATAGCAAGGTGTTTTGATACGGTAGTGAGCCATTGTTGGTTTAAAAGTTTCATGTACTCATCTGCTATGACTTCATTTTTTATATCATTCTATGTGGAAGTTAGTTATAAAATGAATCCGGCTACAGTGTTATATATTTTTCGTGGCAATTAGGTTCATTAATGTCCATCTAAATTTACAATTTGATCTTCTACTTTGAAGTAAAACAACATCTTGAAATTTTAGTTTTTTGTATCATGGTTTTAGCATGCTTAGCATTAGATTCCTTGACAAGTTTATTGCTAGTTTTAATCTATGAAAACATATTAGATTATTGTTCTGGACTTCTGTTCTCTTCAAGATAAGTCATATGTATTTTTTTTGACATTTTTATTGACTTCCTATAAAATATGAGATGCATGCAATGCACTAAGACTGCGCTATGATTGTAATGTCACGTACCATATTCATTATATTTGCCCAATATTCTTGAATCGATTAGTGGCAATAAATTTACTTTTTTGCTCTGGCTATTGGTGATTTCATGCTCTGGCTATTACTTTTTTGCTTGATGCTTTTGAATATTCGTATAATAGTTTTTATCTTATGCAGGACACAGTGACTGGATTCTTACTTGCTGGAGTTGGCAATGTTGACTTGAGGAGGAAGACAAATTACTTGATTGTGGATTCAAGTATTATTTCTTCCTTGAACACTATATTGATTTTTCATTCAAGTTGTTCAATGCCATCTTTTATAAAGTTTAGACACTAGAATCGGAGCCCTTTTCGTGAAAAATAAAATATTTTTTTGCTTAGGATCCTAACACGTGTGATTTGATGACACACATTCTTGTTATACGATTTCTAAAAGGCACATACAATCACATATTACAGTTGGAGTGAGTTTTAGTGAAAAGAAAACCCTTTCAGGTATACTGATTCTTTACTCTCCTTGTCAAAATCTTAAAATTAAATAAAGTTAAACCCTAAATACCGGGGGGCCTTAAATATGCCCCCCAAGCTTTAGCTTAGTTTTTTTTGTACACTCTCGCCGCCCCTGGGTGCAGTGGTAAGCGTCTGATTCCCCTCTAGCATAGGTCTCAGGTTCCAGTCCTGCTTCCACTAGTTTCTTGCCATAACCTCTTGAAATTGGCAGTGTCCCGGTCTCCCGGTGACGGATTCTCATGGTTACCAAAAGAAAAATTAATATTTATATGTTGAAAGCATGGATTGGTTGTTAAATTTCTTTTGCTTTTTTGTAAACATTCATTCATTTTATTTCAGAGACGACCGTCAAACAAATTGAGGATGCTTTCAAGGAATTTACCACAAGAGATGACGTGGCGATAGTTCTGATCAGTCAATATGTAAGTAATCACTCTTCCATTACTTATTTGTCAAATATTTTCCGTTCGTTAAAGATTGGTTTGATCTGTTTTTTACAAGAACAAACATAGGACTTTACAAGGTTTGCTCTTCATTCCTATGTTGTTGTTCATGACAGGTTGCAAATATGATCCGGTTCTTAGTGGATAGCTACAACAAACCAGTTCCAGCAATTTTGGAGATTCCTTCCAAGGACCATCCGTACGATCCTGCTCATGATTCTGTCCTTTCACGAGTCAAGTACCTCTTCTCTACTGAATCTGTTGCATCTGATAGGCGTTGATTCGACAAATCTTAGTTATCTCTTTTCTTCAACATCAAGTTTGTTTTTGAATTCAAATGATTACAACAATAAACTGCCATATTTTATACATTGAGAGTGGGTCAAAAGATTGATCAAGTGATCTTGTCGTGTTTGTTGGTCTTAACCGTGGGATTGTTTAGCCCTTGGATCGCTCGTCTGTATTTTATATTTTACAGAATCATTACAAAAATATAATTTCTACAAACAAAACTAGAATATCTATAAGAAATATGTAAAGTATTTACAACTTGCAGATTGCAAGTTCAGAGGAATTAAAGTTGTTTTGAGTGGGAACTTTAAGATGGGGAAGTTATAAAATTTACAGTTATGTATATGCTGTATATTTATTCAAACGACATATTCTTGAATTTCTTGCATAGCTAGGAAGTGATCTTTTAGTCATAAAGCTAACGGCATAATGAATCGACCGGTATTGAGCACTTTACCTATTCCCATTGCAGTTTACCTCTTCCTATTGGTTAACACTGTATTGAAGAGACTTATCTTCTGTTTAGAAACGATGTGATTTAATATATTATTACTTTATTAGAGTATATTGTTTCTAATAACTCATCATTTATTATTCTTTATAAATATTCACATGAAGATAAATTGTGACATGAATTTGAAACTAAATTACAAAATATGTAATATTTAGTTATGGTTTCACTTTTACAATTATAGTCAATCAAGCATTGAAGGAATTCTTATGCCAAAAGTGAACGTTCACTACAAGGAAATGACCCTGTGCTCAGGGGCGAATCTTTGTTGGGGCCCGTATGGGCCCCGGCCCATCCCGATTTTTCGCTCACTAGTGTTAATTTATACGTATTCGGTCGATTTTTCGCTCAATAGTGTTAATTTATATGTATTCGGGTGAAAATTTTATAGTTCTGGCACCCCCATGATAGGAAAAAAAATCCCGACCCCCCGGGGGTTTTCTTCAAGCTTCGCCACTGCCTGTGCTGACGTCGTCTATACCGACGATATCAAAACATTTATTTATTAAATAGTATGGATTTTGTAATATACATTTTACAACGATATCAAATCTTGTTAGTTTTATTTATTTATTTTTCTGATTTAGTCTCTGACCAAAACCCTATCTTAAATAAAATTGGTTTTCTTTCTTATTAAGCATTGGATACATTAAATCAAAACTTTTTTTTTCAAATTAAATATATCAAATTTCACTTTAAATCTTTATAAATTTCTAAGATTTACGTTTTAAACGTGTGACCGTATTTGTTAATTATAAGATCTAATAATTAATTCCTTAATCATTTAGACGAATAGTTTTTTTAATTTATCCTTAATTATATTATATTATGATTATAATATTAATTATAAATTCAAGTTATATATAATACCACTAGAAAACAGGTAACTTTCCTACAAAAGTTTCTGACAAATTACCAACGACAAGAAATTTCGCTCGAGTTAGCGATGCCTTTCCGACAAAACAAAAACAAAAAAAGTAACAAAATTTCCTACAGTTTTCCGACAAAATCGTGATAAAAATATATTTGTCGTTATTCCGTCGCCAATTATAAGCTGCTTCCAACGATCTACCGATAAGTACGTTTTACCCTCCAAGTGGGGACTTTTTAGTCATTTTACCCAAACTTAACAGAAAAATTAATGAAAGTTAGCTTTAATACCCAAAATCCTTACAAAATTGAAAGCATAAAACCCAAACATGTTACTTTAAACCCTTAGGGTCCGTTTGGTTCGCGAAATTCGTTGGAAATGGAATTGGAAGGATTCATTTAATATTCATAATGTGTTTGGTTAGCATATTTGTTAACAGAATTGTAATGTAAAAATACTTAAAAAAACAAAACTACTCCTTAAAATAGTGAGGTATTTCGAATTCCATTGAAATGAGAAGAAATTTTGAATTCCATTACTTTTCAAATGGAAGGTCATGGGTTCGAGTCTCGCTTGTGACAATATGTTCCAGGTTGAGCCAGATGGTTTTCGCAGTTGTGGGTTTCCTCCAGAGTGGTGTGGGGCCGGATCACCATGCATCTGTTCTTCGGACGTAAAAGTGATCCGTTTGCCAGGATGATCCCGTGTGTCTTGGCCTTTGCCGTTCAAAAAAGAATTATCGCTGTTAATACTGTGATTTTGTTTTGAATTTATGGTTTGCATGGCCATATTAATTATGAACGAATCCAATTAATTGTAGATTTTATGAAGATCTCTGGCTCTCTATATAACTTTGTATATTGTTCATTGGAGATACACAGATTGAAGAAATGAGTACTCGGGGACTCTTGAGCGTTAATCCTTTAGAGCTTAAATTCGAATGTAAGTTTATCCAATTTGAAACCTAACATGTTTATATGTTTTCATCATTTGAATCTAAACTATGAGTACGTACCTTTTGTTTTCGTTCGATGAATTAGTTGAACCAAACAAACATATCAGATCCTCGTTTCAGTTAACGAATAACACTGATGAACATGTGGCTTTCAAGGTAAATTTTTTTAGCTTTCTAGTTTTTAGATCTTATGTGTAAAGTAAATCATCTGATTTTGGATTTTTTTTGAAATTTTATACAAACTATTCAGATAAAATCGACAAATTCAAGGAACTATTGTGTTCGTCCCAACATTGGAGTTGTTTTGCCTCGATCAACATGTGAAATTATAGGTGTCGTATTTTCCCTAATTTCGCATCTTCCTTGTGCCATTGTTTCCTTTCTAAACACGTCTAAATGTGGTGTGAAATAATCCATTCAAGCGCGTATCACATTACTACGAGTGAAATAAGTAGTTTAAATTATACGTTTGAAGCTGTTTATTCTACCCTGCTTAATATAAAATGCAACAAGCATATAAACAATTATGTTATTATTATTGCTAATTTTTTATAAATTTGTGGTTTTAATACAGTAAGAATGAAAGCTCAGAATGAGGCTCCTCTTGACATGCAATGTAATGACGAATTTCTTATTCAAAGTGTAGCTGTAATTATTACAGAAGTAACCTCAGAGGACATCACCCCTGAAATGGTAAGAACATGCTCCCATCCTATTCTAATAAAAAACTAATTTTTTTTTATCACTTGTCACTCTCATATTCAATCTCATACTTTTTTTTCTCACCTCTATCTCTTATTAAATACACATTTCTTTTTTTAATAAAGATTTATATTTAAAAAAAATATTAACTATACTAATAAAACCCATTTATTTTAAATTATCTCTTATTTTAAGAAACTTTAAAATTTAATTATGTAACTTTTGTTTTCAAGTAAATAGTGATGTAAGTCAAATTAAATTAAATAGAAACTAATGTATTCAAACCGTGTAATATACGAGTTTTTAAATATATACACGTTTTATTACTAAGTATATAGAGTTATATTTTATCAATCCGTGTAATACACGGATTTTTTAAAATACAAAATTTTTATTACTAATTATATAATATTATATTTTAACAATCCGTGTAATACAAGAGATTTTAACCTAGTTTTGTATATAATATAGATACACAATAGCAATAATAAAAAAAAGTTGATAAGAGATGTATTCTATTTCAAGAAAATATAAATACATATGATGATTAAATAAGTGTAGATGTATGTAAAAAAGTTATTAAAGGATTATAATAAAGTTATAATATTTATTTATTAAAAGAAAATGAAAAATAATAGAAAAGAAAATACAAGAAAAAAAGAAATACAAATATGGAAAATGGAACTAGTTATTGGTAGAACATGTGGTCAACATGACCATGCTAAGATATTCCCTTCCCTTCCCTTCTAATTATAAGAAGTAAAAATGTTTTAATCAAATTAGAAATTAAGGAAAAATATATTGATATTTTTAATATTTGCTTACAATAATATTTTGATTAGTTAAAGTATGCTGACTTTATAATGGTTTGTGTAACAGTTTACTAAAGAGTCAGGAAATATAGTGAAAAAATGCCAATTGAAAGTGTCATATCTTCCTTCAACACTATCATCTTCAGCCATTGTACAAGGAGCAGAGGAAGGGTCTTCATCTAATGCATCAGGGGTAGATAGGGGAAATTTGAGTGGCACTGAGCCTGTATGGAAGCGCCTCATGAACTTATGTGTCAAAGTGATAGAAGAAATTATGAAAAGTTTATTTAACAAAAAAAATATTTAAAACAAATTAGAGATAGACGACTTCTAGTAGAGGTGTGCATGGGTTAGTTTTGGGCTTAAACTTATTACTAGACTGATTATATAATTGTCATAGACTAAAAGATATATCTATATGTAATACTCTTCTTCATGCTGTATGTTAACGCGTATTAACGCGTATTAACAACATCAAATATACATATGATATACAGAGAATAGAGAGAATGAGGGAACTATTTTTTATTGAGATGTATCATACCAAATATAAGAAGCCTCTATTTATAGGCTATTTACATTAATACAAAAGTGATGAAGAGATGGAAGTTATCTATGTGGAGAGTCACCATATTAGAGCATTCCCAACCCGTTCTTTATATTTCATATCCTTATCCTTATAATTACACTAAAAAACATTATTTTTTCTACCTCTTATCTCTACTTTTCTCTCTGCTTATCCTTATCCTTATAATTATACTAAAAACCACTATTTTTATCCTTATATTTACAAAAACCTTATATTTTTCTCTCTCCTCCACTCACAACCACTTTAAATCACTCCATAAAATATACAAAACTCACTCACATAATTTTAAAGAACGGGTTGTGAATGCTCTTATGCACTAGCTTAGAACCGTGTATTATACACCGGGTGAAAAATATCAATACATAATTTTTCTTAAATTTTATATATATATTTTACATGTGTAAAAATGTCTTACATATACTGAGGATAGAAAAAAAAATTAGTTAATAAGTTATTATTATTATTAATATAATTTTAGTTTCATTTACTATTTGATTGAAAATAAAAGTTAGATAATTGAATTTCAAAGTTTTTATAATAAGGGATATTTTAAAATAAATGTGTTTTATTAGTATAATTAGTATTTTCTTTAAAAATATATTTATCATTAAAAGATAAAGGTGTATTAAATAAGAGAGAGATGCAGGAAAAAATGATAAGAATGAATATGGTGGCGACATGTAGTGTGAAAAAACTTTTATTTATTATATAGTATAAATATAGATATAGATTCATTACACTCCCCATTGATGATCCACATGATGAAATAAAATAGCATATTATGCTTTAAATACGCTTGATGATGTTGTCTCGTTAAAAACTTTGCTAAGAGGACCTAGTGGGATAAAACCACAACAAAGGGAAAAAAAGTGCAACACACACTCTTCTCCCCTGATACTTCTAGTCTCTAGATCAACTGTGTTAGCTCATTAAAAACCTTACTAAAGAAAATCTAGTGGGATCAAACTTAGTGAAGGGGAAAATAGTGCAATGTGTGTAATACTCTCCCTTATTTTAATATGTATCCTTTAAATGATGAGTGCCGATCTTCTTTGAAAGTTGTTCAAAATTTTAACGGCCAGTGATTTGTTGCTTATTTCCTTGATGTGCAATTCTTTAACCTCAACAATTTGTATTATCTTCACCTATAATTTCACATGTTCAATTAGGCAAAACAACTTTATACAGTGAACTAGGTTAAAGCTCATGTTTTACATTAGTTAAATAAATACAACTTGTTATAAGATAGTATTTTCTATGAATATTTGTATGTTTGGTGTTACTAGTCATATGTGAAATAATAAATAATTAAATTTTTTTTATGATTTAGTAATTTTTAATAAAATATTAGAATATAAGTTAGATATTTAGTTATTTAAATTCATCATTATTTAATAGGAAAGAAAGACGAAAAATAAAAATCTAGATTTCATCAGAAGTCGACACGTAGCAAGTTTAGTTATTCATTTATTATAATATAAGTTAGAAACCTTGTATATTATACATGGTTAATAAATACAATGTTATATATACTTAGTAATAAAGATCTAATATTACATATTTTTGACATATTACATAATTTTTTAATACAAATTTTAGAAACATTATATAGTTATTTTTTAAAAATGTTTTATAAAAACAATAATAGAAATGTTCAAACTATAAAAATGTTTTATGAATAAAGCTATTTTTTTAATTAAAAAATGTTTTATAAAAATAGTTATAAAAATCATTATTATTTAATAGGAAACAAAAATTACAATTTTTTTTATAGAAACTTGTATCATTAAATAGGAGAGAGAAGCGAGAAAAAAATGTTAAAAATGAATATGAGAATTACATGTGACACCCCAAAACCTTTATTTATCAGTATGTATAGATATCAAAATTCTCATGCTTGACTTTACAAAAGTCAAAATATATATATTATTTAGACAGAAATATGATTTGTTGACACCATATAATAACTTTAGTTTTTATTGATGTAGTTGTAGTTGCATGAAGGTGTAAAGAAAGCAGGTTGCCTGTTGTTAGAGGTGGTAAAAGGGGTTGGTCTGTCGAGTACCCATTAAAATTGGGCCATTTTTACGGGTCAAAACGGAAAAAATTTGACATGTTCAACCTATTTGACCAACTTTCTTTTAAGCTAAACTTTTGGATTTTATTCATTTAACTTGTTAGGGATAAACATAATCTTAACCGACCTATTTATAAGTACATAGGTTGAAACTGACACTTCTCCTCGTTATTTAAAAGTACATGGGTTTTTACAGTTAAAAAAAAGACAACAAATCTAATATATCAAAATTTATAAAGTTTATTAGAGTGCGTTCAGTACAAACCAATTTTAATTAGAGAATTACATAAACACTTGTATGTAAACTCATAAGGGTGGAGGGAGTGGATCTTTCCCATCCCTCCCATCCATAAACTCTCTCACCTTCATATCAACGCCAAATCACCTTTTTCCATCCCTAACCTTCGTGGGTAAGCACCCGCTCAGAGTGGGTTTCCGTGGTACCGCTTCAAGCAACGCGGTGTTCTCACCGGTCCCGCTCCATGTAGCTACCATCCCGTCCTTCCTAAAGATAACCATATGAAGTGGAGAGAGAAAGACGGGTGGTTAAAAAAATCGTCTTATGAATCATATAAAAAAAAGTAAGTATAAGGCTTGAGGTCGTTTGAGTACTATATATAAACATCGTTGAGAGCTTCAATTTAGCCAAAAGCTCGTTAAACTTAACAAGATTCGAGATTGTAACAAACCGATCTAAAGCAGTTCACAAACGTGTCGACTCGTGACGTTATCATATCTCTCTGTTGTGGCATTTTTCAACTCGTTTAATTAAAAGTTGAAAAAACAAAAGCCCCTTTTGACAACCATCGCCACCATTTCAATCTCTCGATTTGGAAATCCAATTCTGCATCGATTGAAGAAATGAGTACGGGTGAATTCGTCAGCGTCGATCCGTTAGAGCTCAAATTCCCTTGTAAGTTGATCCGATCCGATCCGATCCGATCGCATCTCCCAATTCGAAACCTAATTTGTTTATGTGCTTTCTTTACTTGAATGATTGAATCTAAATGATTACTTCCTTTTGTTTTTGTTCGATGAATTAGTTGAATTAAACAAACAGATCAATTCCTCGCTTCAGCTAACGAATAAGACGGATAAACATGTCGGTTTCAAGGTAAAATTTTGTAGCTTTCTGGATTGTTTTAATGCAGTATGATTCGGTTACGATCGAGTTTTAGTTTTTGATTTTGATTAATCTGACCGGATTGTGGATTATGGATTTAGGTTTTGGATTTTGGATCTTAGGTGTAAAGTAACATATGATCTGATTTTGATTATTTCATTTTTTGAAATTTTGATGCAAATTATTTAGGTTAAAACGACGAATCCGAAGAAGTATTGTGTTCGTCCCAACACTGGAGTTGTTTTGCCTAATGAAACATGTGAAATTATAGGTGCATATTTATCCTAATTTTGCTCTTTACTTTGATCTGTATATTTCAATTCCTTATACCATTGTTTTATTTCTAAAATCAGAGTCTAAAAGTGGTGTGAAATCAGCCATTCAAGCTCTTAATTGGAGCCACTGGAATGCTTATTTGATTATTATGAGTGAAATAAGCAGCTTTAAGTAATGCGTTTGAAGTTGTTTATTCAAGCTGCGTAATTTAAAATGCAACAAGCACATAAACAATTGTAATAAACAGATCCTCTATTTATACCATAATTGAGTTTAAGTTATTAGTAACCTTGGTTTTAAAAAGTGCGAGGTGATAGGGTCCCAAGGCGCAGAGCGCACTGCTTTTAGTGCGTCCCTGCTTTTCGTACGTGAGTCGCAAGGTGTTTATAATTTTTTTTTTTATATTTCTCATAGGTTTTTAGCCTCACCTACCTAAAGTTTAGCTATAAATATGCTTTATATATGATTTAATATATAAATAATCTATATGT
Organism: Smallanthus sonchifolius; assembly: GCA_023525975.1. NCBI lineage: Eukaryota > Viridiplantae > Streptophyta > Magnoliopsida > Asterales > Asteraceae > Smallanthus > Smallanthus sonchifolius. The sequence continues at coordinate 5,174,549 of CM042042.1, forward strand.
ACAACCTAAACTTCTATGTGTACAAATCTTGATGCACAAAGACTCCAACGTACAAGAGGCGCGCCTAAAGTGTGCTTTTTGTACACCGTGCGCCTCACCAACTCAGAAGTGAGAGATTCTGCGCTTGAGGTTGCCTCTCGCCTAGGCGCGCTTTTTAAAACCTAGTTAGTAACATAGATGAAATGAAGTGGTATGGTGCATTAGAATTTAGAAATACTAGTTTATCCAATTTCAAAAAGTTTTAAGATGAACTGCGTAATGTGTCTGATTTATCGTTCACTTAACACTTGTATAGGTTATTAAGTTCTACCAAGTCACTTAAATGTTTGTCACGCTTACTCATAGAATAGTAACCAAGTTTCTCAAGTGTCTCACTAAAGTCAATCAGTTTTTTTGTTCCTCTAAAGTCACTTAACTTTCATTAGATGTTCCAATCTTGTATAAATTTTCTTTTATAAATGTTAATTTCTTTTAAATTGAGGCAAATGAAACATATATGAATCTTTTTACTATTTAGTGATTAAATTTTTTTTTCAATTTGACTTGAACTGAACAATTATGAAACTTGGTTATTAATTTGTTAATTTATTTCTTCACATTTACCTCCTATTTCAAGCTAATTTGAAAAATATAATCACTAAATAGTAATCAAGATTCATGTATGTTACTTTTGCCTCACTTAATTTTAAAAATTTCTAACATTTATAAAACAATTTGGAACACTTAATGAAAGTTTAGTGACTTTAGAGTTTAGAGGTACAAAAAAACTTTAAGTGACTGTAGTAGAATACTAGGAAAACTTGGTTACTGTTGTGTGAAGTTTTCCCATATTTTTAAAATGAATCAAGTTACTATGAAAAACCATGACCTTGATTTAAAGCCAAAATGTTCATTTTGTCTTGTTTATAAACTTAAATTTCTCAAAGACGGTAGAAGTTGAGATTGCTATGCTTATTATTAATATTTTTGTTAAATCTGTGGTTTTACTACAGTAACAATGCAAGCTCAGAAGGAGGCTCCTCCTGACACGCAATGTAAGGACAAATTTCTCCTTCAGAGTGTAACTGTGAGCCCGGGAGCGACCGCCAAGGACATCACCCCTGAAATGGTAATAACAAGCTCCCATTTTAGTGTTTCATGTTTTTCTTCGTTTGACTGATCAAGAATTGAGATCTAAGTAATGATAGGGACCAACATGGGTAAAAAGTAAAGGGAGAATATCATATATACCCCTACAAACATGGATAAGTATCATATATACCCAACCAAATATAAAAATATCAAATATACCCAATTTAAATGATTTTTTACTTTATGACCATTCTACCCTTATGAGATTTTATAACCAAATTTTTTTAGTACGTAACATCTGTTCTTGACGGCAATTCTCCAACCTTTTCAGCATGGTTCTACTGTTCTTGATTGCAAGTTCCACTACGAGAGCATCAATTGATTAAATTTTAAGTTTTTGTTTCCGTTCCTTTGCGAGTGCATCAGTTATTTGTGAATAGATTGCAAGTGAATTCCAATTTTTACATTTTTGTTTCTATTCCTTTGCGAGCGCATCAGCTGTATGTGAATATCTAGTTCCAAGTAAATCACGTTTTTCTTTACGTTCTAGATTAATTGAAGGCGTCAATTAGTTAGTTTCTATTCAATATGCAAGTAAACTTTTTTTTTGCTTTTGTTTGCATACATTGCTCCTCTTATTTGTCTAATTAATATGGGTTTGGTGATTTTTTGCTACTGTGATTAAGTTTGAATATTGAATTTTGTTGATAAAATATTTTGATGATTTTTTTGCACTTATTATATAATTTTAAAGTTAAAATGATAAATATAAAAATTTAAAGTTTTAGAAAAATAAGGGTAAAATTGTCGTTTATTATTTTTAGTGAAATGGTATATATGATATTTCCACATTTTTGTAAGAGTATATATATGATATTTTTAGTTTAGTTGGGTATATGTAAATATGATATTTTAAAGATTTAGAAATATAAGGGTAAAATGGTCATTTCTTAAATTGTTTTTAATGAAATGGGTATATATGAAATTTTTACATGTTTATAAGGGTATATATGATATTTTTAATTTTGGTTGGGTATATATGATATTTTTCAACTTTGTAGGAGTATATATGAAATTGCCCCAAAGTAAAAGCCATAAAAAAGAAGTTTTAATTATAAGAAGTAAATTAGAAGTTAAGTTTAGTTTAAGCATGTTTATTTTATAATGCTCTGTGTAACAGTTTACTAAAGATTCGGGGAATGTAGTGGATGAGCACAAATTGAGAGTGGTATATGTTTCTTCAACCGCATCAACTTCAGCCATCACACAAGGATCAGAGGAAGTGCTGTCATCTAATGCATATGGGGTAGATAAGGGAAATTTGACTGGCATTGAGGTTGCTTGTGGTTCATCAAAATTATTATTGTTTCTAATTCTTTTTCTTTATATTTGATCATGTTATAACAATGCTTGTTTCTTTTTTTTTAATGCTTGCAGGGTTCAAGAACATATGTGGATTCTAATGAAAAGTCCGCACATGTGAGTTGAGATATACAGACAATTTTTAGCCTTTTCTTTTAGTAATCACGTGTTAATATCATTAGCATAATTGAACGTATGACAAATCAGAGTTGAAATTAGATAATCTGTTTTATTGCACCAAATGTTACAAACTTTAATGTTTTTATAATTGCATGTAAAAAGAAATCATTGTACTTGATACTCTTTCTCTACAGTTGCTCATTTTTTGAAAATATCATATTCTTTTCCAATTTGACAAGAGTCAGTGATTTGTCTGTGCAACAAAAATGACAAGTATGATGGTCCAAAAAGTCGGTGACTCCTACTTAATTTGCTAATCATCACGTGTTCTTTATTATATGAACATTAACAAAAATCATTTGTTGTTGCTTCAACTTGCTATTGGCAGTTCCTTACTTCTAATCAGTTGTTACCTATTCGTTTTGATAACTTATTGTTTTTGATTTACATGTTACATGTATACCGAGGCCATGATTGTGTCCTATTTACATCAGTGGACTGTAAATGAATGAGTTGGATTAACCATGCTCATGGATTTTCAGGTGAGATCAGTCATTTCAATGTTAACTGATGAGAAGAATGCTGCTATCGAGGAAAGTAACAGAATTCGACAAGAATTGGTGAGAGACCCCTTTTCCCTTGTACTTAATGGTGGAAGTTTCGACCAATTTACTTATTAATTAGTCATTTTGGGTTGTGCTTTATCTTAAACGGGTCAAATTGACAAATGTAGCTAAAAGAGGGAACATGTCAAATGAGTCTAACGGGTTGAAAGTTGTTTATTTTTGATGCACACAACCTCCTAAGTTTTATTTAAATAATCAGATTATAACTGTAATAATATTGTGTTTGAAATCATAATTAACTATAGAAGTTCAAAATTTTACAAAAAATGCATGTGGATCAACCCGATCCCTTACCTGTTTTGACATGTTCTAAAAATGACATGGGAACCTGTTTTGACCCGTTACCCAACTTTCCAGAGGCCTGAGCGGCCATCTATCTCTACGATCCATCTTACATTAATCTTTGTACCCGGTGAACTAATTAGCACTTTGGTTGCAATTTATAGGAACTCTTGACGCGCGTAAGCAACAAAAGCCAAGGGGGTGGTGCATCTTTGATCTTTGTCATTGTTGTTGGCTTGATTGGGTTGATTCTTGGGTATATGATGAAGAAATAGTGACATTTATTTTGTTCCCCTTAGATGGTCATATAATTGATGTAGAAAAGGGAAGAAATTCATTAATGGTGTGTTTAAATTTTCTTTCCCCTTAAAGTAGTCTTATGACGATAGAAGAGAAACATATAGTTGCAATTTGGTAAACATGCATTTGTTTCTATTTTCAGTACTTTTGTTAAGCTAAAGGAATTGGTTTGGTGTTTTTTTAATGTATTGTTTTGAAACTCAAATTAAGTATGGGTGATCATAAACTGTATAAACTGTTAAACGACCTTTTAAGTCGAAGCAAGTCAGCTGGTTTGAAATATATACATTTTGGGTTACTGTTTTAAACTTGGAACCGGTTATGTAAACATAATAGATGTTTAACATTTATTTATTTAAATTTAGGAATATGAAGTATACGTGTTATATTTACGACATCTTTATCAATCTTGAAAGTATAATACAAAATTATGTTTTTGAAAAAAAATGAAAAATTGATTTAAGTCAAATAGTTAAAAGCGAACCATCAAACTCTCAAAACCAGCCAGTTCTTGGTAATCAAAACCAGCCGGTTCTTGGTATCACTACCCTTTGCTAAGATTAACACTTAACATACTCGCAAAATAATTATTTTCTTGGTTTTTTCTAAATCTATATATCTATACTATATAATAAATAAAAGTTTTTGTATGCCACGTGTCGCCACCATATTCAATCTCATCATTCTTTTCCCGCCTCTCTCTCTTATTAAATGCACCCATATCTTTTAATAAATTAATAATTATACTAATAACACATTTATTTTAAACTATCCTTTATTATAAAAAAACTTTGAAATCTAATTATGTAACTTTTATTTTCAATCAAATAGTATATGAAAGTCAAATTATATTAAATAGTAATTGACGTATTTTCGAAACCTAATTATATATTATTTTTTACATATTTTGAATTTTGTTTTCTATCCTTAGTACATGTATAGTAATACATTTTTACACATGTAAAATACATAAATAAAATTTAAGAAATTTATATATTGATATTTTTCACCCCGTGTGTATTACACGGGGTCTAAGCTAGTTATATAATAAATAAAGGTTTTAGGATGACACTTGTTATTCATACATTCATCCTTAACATTTTTTCCCGCCTCTCTCTCATATTAACTGTACAATTTTCTTTAATTTTTTTTTATAATTTTTGTTTCGCACCTCTCTCCTATTAAATAATAATGACTTTCTATAAAACTTTTTATAAAATGTTTTTTTAAATAGGTTTTTTCATAAACATTTTTTTTAATTTGAAACTTCTTCATTCTTTTTATAAAACATTTTTTAAAAAATAATTATATAATATTTTTAGAATTTACAAATCTTCATTGAAACTGGTTTTTATAACAATTTGTATTTATCCAATACATGTAATACATGAGTTTTAACATAATAATAAAATAAAGAGAATATATAAAACGAGAGAAGTTTATTAATTATATATCAATAGAAGTAAATAAAACACCACTAATATAATTTCAATAATAACAACTATATCTTTTCTATAAATAAGTGATGAACTTTATACATAACATTAGACTGATGGTTGTGGGACTTTATTGAGAGTGGATTCATCCTCTAATATCACGCCATGTGGCGCTGACTGGATGCTGACTAAGCAGTGGATAAAGCCCCTGCTGAAGCACTTGAGGGTGTTGTGGTGCAGGTGAGCGGGGGCTTTATCGAATTAATTTTTTGTTTAATTATTTATTCAATTCAAATTTAAAAACTAATAATTAATTAAAAATAATAATAAAAGATAAAATAATTAATTAAAAACATTCAACATCCTAAAAAAAAAATACATAGAAAATAAAATAATAAATTATTCCATAGGGTTTTAATTTTCTTCCATTTCCTTTCGAATACGCTCCTTTTGTTTTTCATATATCGCTTGGTCCCTCGGCGATAGGTGGCTGACGTCCTTGTTAAGAAATTCCAACTTCTTCATCATTTGTTTTTCCATTTTCACCTGCGTCGCCTTCTCGAGAGTACTTGTTATTTTAAGGATCGCATCGCTAAATTCTAAATCGGCATCATTAGTTTTTTTTTTACCGCGGTCCCTTCCGGCCGGTCGACTTGAGCCTTGTGGTGTCCCTTCTTGATCGGACATGTTGAGGTCGATGCCAACGCGACCATCCGATCCACTAGAGGTGACGTATGCGCCGGACGAACTAGTTTTCGTACGTTTTTGCGCTTCTTCCGCCTCCGGACTAACCAATTCAATCCATTTCGAGCACCTTTTGAGTAATTCCCACAAGTAGATCTCGTCAAAAACTTTTACCACCCCGTACTTTCTTAACACTTCGGCTTTCCATTCGTCGCAAGTGAATTGGTAAATATGCACATCATCACTCCCGCTTGGTCGCATTCGACGACTGTTTCTGTTATGTAGATTTGTAAACAGTCCGACATATTTGCGAATTTCGGACCACCGTCCCGATATCATGTCTTGATTTCGGTCTCTACTCCCCACTTGGGCGTAGAACGACTCTCTTACTTTAGACCAAAATACTTTAGCTTTTTGATAATCGGCTACAAAAAAATATGTTTAACAAACGTTAAAAAAATAGTTTAACAAACGTTAAAAACAATTTAAAAAGTGAAAAAAAAATACCGCATTTACGATCCTCGGATAATGAAATCCAAGCACGACATAATGCTAGCTTCTCTTCTTTTGTCCACGGAGTAGCTTTTCGTTTTGGACCGGCCTTTTCGACCGGTTCGGTTGAACCACTCGGTCCACCCTTTTTCTTCGAACCTTTGTGAGAGCGTTTTTGGGGTTGAACCGGTTCCTCTTGTGTCTCCGGAATGACTAAGTCGGGAGACGGTTGTGACATTTGATTGTAGACAAGCCGGTTAAACGCCTCATCATCCAAATATTCCAAACCTTGTAAATTCTCCATATTCTCCACATACTCATTCCAATTTCTCGACATTTTTGGTTGATGATTTGTAGTAATGTAGAGAGTAGTTTATAAAATTGAGAGAAAATAGGAAGTTTATAAAGATTTTGAGAGATAAATGAGTGAAGAGGAGTTAATTTATATAAATAGAATTTTTTTTTTTTTTTTTAATACCCAACGGCTCTTCTCCCCAACGGTCATGCCAGCAGCGCTCGCTAGCCCCACCACGCCACCCCGCTCGCGCCCCCCATCGCCTGAACATGTTGTGGTGTGCGCGGCTAAGGTGGCTCGCGCCCACCGTTGGCGCCCCTCGCTCGCCTACCACAACCAACAGTCTTACAATATTATTTTATTTTAAACTTAAAAGTTAAAACAGATCCATTCCTATTTCAGAAATTAAAATTAAATTATTTTTTGCATTTATTCCAGATTCAGGTTCCAGAAACTTCTGGACCTTTCACACCTTCTCTCCACGTATAAAATCATGCTTTCTTTGGCACCAACGGCACATAATCAACGTGAGTCGTTATAATCACAGTAAACCGTTCAAAAACTCCACCGGATTTATCAGTTCCGTCGAAAGCGATCTACGGCCGGAGATATGGCTAGCTTGCGACTTCTCAACAGAGGTGCCTGATACGTCCCACGTTCATCATCACATGTTGTTTTAATTGGTTTGTTTAAATTATATTAGTCGGTAGTTTAATCATATTAGTACAGTGACGGATCTAGGAAAAAAATCCAGGGGTATCTAAAATTTCGTTCAGGGGTATCTGGATGCATAAAACGGTAAAAAAAAAAAAAAATTCCCGCTGCGCGTCGAAAATTCCCACTACGCGTCGAAAATTGAGGGGTACCGACAGGTACCCCTGCTCCACATACATCCGCCCCTGAGCCACATGGAATCCAGCCAAAGAGGACGAAGAGAGGTGACTATATCATATATGCTTCAGACGGTCACCCTACGGTGTTCAAACGAAGTCACTTCTAATGAGGTTGAAGAACTGCATCGTCTAATGGGGAAGAAAAAGGCCAAAGCGAGGGCGGGCTCGTCTAAAGGTAAAAACGAGGCAGTTGCGAAGATTACCAAGTTGTTTGAAAAAAAGGGCAACCATGATGGATGACTTCAAAATCCAAATGAAACAATTCCTCTCTATAACCAAGACATGTCATTCCTTTTATAGGATAGGCCAAACATAAACCCCAAGCCGTTAGCACATCACGAGGAATTATATCAAGAAATTAGAGCTAAACATTGCATGAACCGTTCTACGTGATGTTTAGTTTATGTAATTTTTTTAATTAATGTAATGTTTAATTTTGAAAGTTATGTAACTCTCATTTTTTTATTATTTCAAATTAGGATTAAAAAAAGGGTGATTATATAGAAATAAAAAGACGTTAGAAAGTGGACGTAACATCGGAGAGTGGGAGAGCATTTTAGTAAATAAAAAATTGGAGTAAAGTGTCATTTTCGTTCATGTAGTTTGGTCATTTTAGTCACTTTTAATCAAAACTCTTTTTTAGTTTTTTCGTCCCTAACTTTTCAAAATCTAGCAATTTTCATCCAACTGATTAACTTCGTCTATATTTTAACGTTAAATCATGGGCAGTATTGGTTGAATCAAGGGTAATTTGGTTAGTTTTTTCGTCCATGACTTTTCAAAATCTAGCAATTTTCATCCAACTGATTAACTTCGTCTATATTTTAACGTTAAATCAGGGGCAGTATTGGTTAAATCAGGGGGGCAGTATTAGTTAAATCAGGGGTAATTTGGTTAGATTTTAACCTATGAATATCTAATAGGTAGTTACATTAGCTCCATGATCAACATGTTCACGTTAATTCTCTGCATGTTTTGTGTGCCTATTTAAAGGCTTTTTCATTTGGAATTGAAGGATGGAGAAAAGTGGTATCAAAGTTAATGTTTCTTTTTCATCTTGTTCTTGGAGTCTAACCCGCTCAAAAGGTCTCTATCTTGGAGTCTAACCAGCTCAACGGGTCCCTATCAGCGCCACTGCAGCAAGCCTCTTCAATAAGCTTTTTGTTCCTGCTCGCTCCGTCTCTGCTGCACCTTCCATCCGACGGAGTTTCAATACTAATTCAGCTCAGGTGTGTGCTTATGAAGCTTTCAATCGAAGCATCGATGAGGATCGCCACACGGATTCATCTCTCCATCGCGCCGTGACAACGATTTCTTCTCAGGTGAGCTTTATTTTTATTTCGGTTAATAGCTAGATCTAGATGTGTTTGGAGTTCTTCATCCACTAATTTCTCTGTTTCTGTTAATTAAATCGTTGCTGTATTCGATATATAGTGTTTCGCGTTACTGTTTAATCGTTTCAGTCTCGTTAACGATTTACACTGTTGCAACAATTTCTGTAAATCCTGCCTTCGTTTCGCAAAATCGAATCGTATTGTTGACGAGTTCTCATTGCTTTCATACGTAGTTAAATTGCATCCTACTGCTGATGAATTTTCTTTTGCGTAATTGCGTTCATAGATATCTATTCTCTAACGTTCTGGATCCGTAACATTCCCGTTTGCAACGAATTCAGACGACTATTTTGATGAGATGTGTTTCGATTTCATAGGCGTCTGTTCTGTAATTATCATCTTGATTTTGTTAGAAATTCAATATTAATGTTGTGTGATCCATGATATGATTATTATGATGAGATGTGTTCTAATTTTATACGCATTTGTTCCGTAATTAACATCTTGATTTTGTTAAAATTTCAATACTAATGCTGTGTGATCCATGATATGATTATAGACATGTTCGATCCAGTTTCTCCAACGCCGAAGCATGAACCAGATGATGGACCAATTCATGGACACTCCATTCATGGCAGTGTCTCATGGTGGAGGATTAAGAGCATGGAGGGGATAGGACGCAAAAGAGAACAACGAGTCTCTCAGTCTCAGGTTCGACATGCCGGGATTGGACAAAGGCAATGTCAAGATCTCCGTCGAGCAGAACACTCTAATCGTCAATTCAGAGTCGGAGAAGGATTTTGAAGAGGAGGAAGAGCCACCGCGCAGGTACTCGACCAGAATCGATCTGCCTGTGGATGTATACAAATGGACGAGATCAAAGCGGAGATGAAGAACGGTGTGCTGAAGATTGTAGTTCCGAAGGTGAAGGCGGAGGGAAGGAAGGATGTGTGGGAGGTTGAAGTGAATTGAATATGGATATGAAATAGTGTGGTGCTTCTTTTTGGTTGAGGGATTTGAGTTTTAGTTTGAGCATCTTGGCTCGGGTTGATATTTTAGATAGAGTAAACTATAATTTGCACCCCTTTGTTTTAGGCCTGGCAACCCTGTTTAAAACAAAGTGTAATTTGCCCCCTGTGGTTTGGTTTCTCTTTCTCTTTGCACCCCTGCCGTTACAAACACCGTTAATCTTTTAACTCCGTTAGGGTTATTAAGGTCATTTCACCCAAAACCTAAAACCTAACATAATATGCATCACTGTGGTTTGGTTTCTCTCTCTCTTTGCACCCCTCACCCTTCCCGTCTGCCGCCGCCCCTTCCCTCTGCCGTCCGTCGTCGTCGTCGTCAAGACTCCAACGCTGCCGCAGTCAAGGTCGGAGGGTAAAAGGTGCCCGGTGGTCGGAGATGAAGGTCGGAAATCAACAACATAATCTGAGTGATTTTCTTGGGTTTATCATTGTAAATCCACCATCGTCGTCATCTGAAGAAAAATTCATTAATGGCGGATTCAGTTGGCACAAATGGAGTTAATAAAGAGGAATTCCTTAAAGTTATTGCAGAATTGTTACGATCTCTAGGCTATACAAACACATGTGCGTGTCTTGAGTCGGAATCCAAGATTACACTAACTTCATCTAAGGTTTTAAATTTCATCCAACTGGTTCTTGCTGGAAATTGGGATGAGAGACTACAAGTACTGACAAGTATGACAGTTCTTGTGGTTAAATCCTCTTCATTCGTGATCTTAAAACAAAAGTTCTTAGAACTTCGCAATAATGATAAGGTAGATGAAGTGTTAAGAACGCTAAGATGCATAAGCGAGATATTGTTGCTTTCTATTGATAAAGAGAGGGTTCGCGATCTTTCTTTTATCTGCTGAAAATAGGACCAAACCCAAATCACCACAAGAGATACTTCCGTGTTTTAGATCATTCTTTCGTTGTTTGTTGAATATTTTGGCCAATGTGATAATTGGAGATGTTAATCGGAGGTATAGTTTATCAGTATAGTTCACCGGAGAAGAGGGTGTTCACCGGATAAGAAGAGGGTAAATTTGGGGTGAGGTCAGGGATATTATTGTCTTTTTATTCGAAAAGATAACGACAGGGGTGCAAAGAGAGAGAGAGTGAAACCAAACCACAGGGGGGCAAATTGCACTTTGTTTTAAACAGGGTTGCAATGTGTCAACGGGCCTAAACCACAGGAGTGCAAATTACAGTTTACTATTTTAGATATGAATTTGTATCTATGAATACGGTTTAAATAAAATTTGGATGAAATTTGAAACCTTAGATGAAGTTATTGTAATCTTGGATTCCGACTCAAGACACGCACACGTGTTTGTATAGCCCAAAGATTGTAACAATTCTGCAATAACTTTAAGGAATTCCTCTTTGTTAACTCCCTTTGTACCAATTGAATCCGCCATTGATGCATTTTTCTTCAGATGACGACGATGGTGGATTTACAGTGATAAACTCAAGAAAATCACTCAAATTCTATTGTTGATTTTTGCCTACATCTCCGGCCTTCATCTCCGACCACCGGGCACCTTTTACCCTCCGACCTTGACGGTGATGGCGGCGGCGTTGGAGTCTTGACGGCGACGACAGGTGAATGAGAGAGGGGAAGGGGGCGGCGGTAGACGGGAATGGTGACGGTTAGGGGTGCAAAGAGAGAGAAAAACCAAACCAAAGTGGTGCATATTATGTTAAGGTTTGGATTTTGGGTGAAATGACCTTAATACCTGTTAGGGGTCAATTTTATGATTCAGAATCCAGGATCCCGAGTATAGTATGATTCGGAATCCGGGATCCCAAAATTGACTTGGTATCCTGAATGTTAACGTTACTAACATTTATTTGTTCCTTATCTTGATTTATATACGCAGGTAAAACGTGTTGACTCATTCATCCCTGAAGAATCGGTTAAGAGGTAAAAGAGAACGTGTGAAAGTTGAGAGAGAAGCTCTATAACGGTCATATGTGAAGACCGAGTAAAGCTCCGGGATTCTCGGATAGTTAGTTGAGCTATTATCTGTATTTAATCAACGGTATTGATCGATTAGGAGCAAATCTTCACTACGCACTTAGCTTTCTAGACTCATAATCACTTCTGTAACACTCATAGTTCGATCTTTTACTGCTGAACACTTGTAATTCTTTATCATTTTATTCAAGAAACGAGGAAGGTGTCGATTGTCACCTCCTGAGGTTTTAAGCCGGCTGATGTGTCTGTTTCAATATATAAAAATATAAATAAATATATTTTTAGATTAATTGATTTCACGAGATCAGGTTTTAAATTTATAAAGTAAAATGATAATTACATTAACTTAAAACACACATAATAGGCAAGTGTACCTATCGCAGCTAATATAGTTAGGTAAGAACCAAGTATCGAACCAATGGACACGGTCAAGTTCCAATACTCAACTTTTGTTATCGTTTAGCCGAATTAGCTAGTTGGTGGGTTTTGTGTGCTTGTGAAGGAGAAAAGTAAATGACGGTGAAGTAAATAACATAATAGTAAAAATGTGCGTGAAGTGTGTAACAAAAATGTAACTAGCAGAATAGTAAATAACAGAAAAGTAAATAAGGGGAAAATGATCAGATTACGAGATGTATTGCTTCGAGATTCGAATCAGCTTGGTACGTGATAATGTTAAGTTAACTAATTCAGTGGTATAACTACTACAAACTTGTGACCCGGGTCACCGCTAGAGCTTCGTCCTCACGACATTTGATGTGCAAATTATATTCTTTAAAAAGTGGTAGTGCCTCCCGTTAGGGACAACATTTACCCTCAACTCATCGAATGGTCATCTTCGGGTTGGATAAAGACATCGGACTCAAAATGCTTTATATTAAGTTAAATACGTGATTATATTTTGCTCACCGGGAGGCGGTGTAACAATGGGACCAAGTATAAAGACGTATCATTCCTAACATAAGTTCACCAATTCTTGGTCGCATAATAATCTCGTATAAAGACGTACGATCTTAGAAGTATAGACCAAGCCTTGGCTTATCAATATCTGCTCGTATAAAGACGTACGAGTTTCAAAGGAAGTTTGATTAAAAAGGGGTTTTACGATTTTACTCTTTAAAATCAAGACACTCACAATTATAAAGACGGATTTAGACAATAATAAAAGCCCATCAAGAGATGGTTTTTGAGGACGAATTAGTTAAAAACATAAACATACCACTTCATTAATAAGTTAAACATTAACATGCACCAAAAATCATCTTCACCCTAGCAATACAAAGAAGTTTTAGCCACGAATGGCCATAACGACTAGCGTAATGATGAGTTTCGTAGGCTCCCCTATTGTGGAACAAGGAGGAAGAACCCCTCTACTCCCTACTCTAACTACGAGAATGCTCTCTTCTTGAGTGTAATTTTTCTCTGGATTGGTGTGTGTAATGAAGAACCAAAGCCTCCTATTTATAGGCCTCAAAATGTGCAATTCACGGCCGTGCATTGGGTTGCACGGTCGTGCAAAGGCCCAGGGAATCAAACAGGGTACAGAGGACACGGTACCGAGCCGTGGGGAGCAGAAATGGGCAATGCACGACCGTGCAACCCACCTTTTCTCCCCAGCTTTGTCTTGTAGCTTCTTGTTGACTATTGTTGACCAATTTTGACTTCTTGGGGGTCAATGCTCCGGGAATGAACCTTCTAGAAGCTTGAATTCTTGGTGTTCTTGATAGGATTTAGCTTTGTATTATTAACACCGAATAACCTGCAATTATTAAATATTTGTATATTAAGCACAAATTGCAAGGTTATTATTCAATTTAGTACCATAATGTGAGATTATTATGTATGTAAAATATGTATAAATGATGACATATCATAACAACCCACACTTAAACTTTGCTTGTCCTCAAGCAAACTCATGCATGATCACACCCATAACTAAAAACTTTACAAGGGTAATGAAATTTCAACTAGTGTTGAGACTCCGGGATAACTCTTGAGCTGCTTATTCTATTTTTGTGTTTTTCTTGTTTTGAGATGATGGAATCCATGACAAGCCTACTAGAACGTTGATTATGCAAAAACTCCTCACCACTCACAATGTTCACTCAACTCTAGGGTTATATATATGGATAGTGTAAGCTAAGTGGAACACTCGAGTTCGAATTGAATTATGCAATGGTCATAAGCTTGTATGCAAATCAAGCCTCTACTAACTAACTAAGTAGTTTGCATGAATCAAGAGGACTTTAAAGGGTTGTAATGTGGCTAAAGTAAAACTAAGGGTGAAAATGAAAATCTTTTTGGATTTTTAGGGGTTTAAAAGGGTTTGAAGGGCTGCAGCTATCGCGAAACACTCAGCTACGGCCTCATGGCTTAAAATGGTAAATACTAAAAGTTCCCTCTACAGTACTCAGATCATGAGGGCATAACTAATCTGAGGGCTCGTTTATGGTCAGATTGCCAAGACCAAGATCTATCATCAGTGCAATCTCGTTCCTTACTGCGTAGTACACATTACTGCCTTTTCGTACGGGTCCTGCGGCTAGTCGTCTAACAGCACCTACTTCCATTAGGTATGTATACTCGCTTTGGGAGTGAGTTTGATTATTGCTGCACTTTCCATCGTGGCTCCAGTTGCCACACTTTCTACATCTGCCGTATCTTTTGACTCTTCTTTTGGCGGCACTTTTTGATAGGATTTCGCTTGATTTGTATTATTAACACCGAATAATCTGCAATTATCAAATATTTGTATTTTAAGCACAAATTGCAAGGTTATTATTCAATTTAGTACCATAATGTGGGATTATTATGTATATAAAATATGTATAAATAATGACATATCACCGTCGATCCCTAAAGATCAAGGGATTTCCTCGTAAACAACCGTGTCACTTTTTACGTTTTTGCATTGTTTTACAAGCACACTACCTCACAAACTAAATTTGATCACTTGATTATATTGTGTAATTTTTGGTCAAAATAATTTGGTGCCCACCGTGGGGCAAGTGGTGCTTTTTATCTTTAAATCGTTCTAAAATTTGTGTTCAATCACTATTTTTCAAAACTGATTTAAAAAATGTCGTCCCAATCCAAGAGTGTTTCTGTTTCTGCTCCATCTTCAACCTCTGGGCTAGTCAACCCAATTCCTCCTCCATTTCAGAAAAATGTTAATCAGCCTAAGAAAGCTACTCCTGCGGGTTTTTCGGGATCCGGAATATCCGCTAATGTACATGTGCTTGCTTCAAACGATGAGATTCTCAAATTGTTTTCGGAAGTTAAACAACAAATGGAGCAGTAGAGGAAGACAAACCGATTGTTGTTTTGTTGTTTCGGGAGATTGAAAGGGTCAAAGAATCAAAGAAACCAGTGGAAGTGACGACCCCGCTACAACCAAGGAACTTGGATTTTGATTATTCAGGATCCTCAGGAGTGTATAAAGGAGACTTTCTTCCCATGCACACCGGAATCACTACTGTTGGACCAACTCCGGCTGTCAAAGTTACTACGAGTCAGGATATTGGATTTACTCCATGATCATTTGGAAATCCTGACATGGGTAACACTTTCAATAATTTTTTCAATACTAATGAATCTATGCAGGATACAGGGATCAGTCTAGTCATGGCCAAGGAGTTGAAAAAGCTGAAGGATATGATCTCCAGCGTACCAGGTGTGGTAGAACCAATACCGGAAGCATCCTCAGCCAGTCACATGATCTCCAGATTCGCTCCCCCGACATGCGATGTAGAGATCCCGAAAATCTTCCAGACTCCCAAAATGAAGTTATATGATGGAACTACCGATCCCGAAGAGCATGTCGCTCAATATAAAGAGAGAATGGAGATCAATCCTATCCATCTGGATCTGAAAGAGGTCTGTCTGTGCAAAGGCTTTGGATCTACCTTAATAGGATCTGCCTTGAAATGGCTATTAAATGTTCCTCCCTATTTTATTACCTCATTTGCTCATTTAGTTAATTTATTTAATAATCAGTTTTCTTGCAGCAGAACCGTTGAAGGACTAACTAGTGATTTGTACAAAGTAACCCAAAATGCTGACGAATCCCTCAGGGATTATATAAGCAAGTTTGGCCGAGAATCCTTGGATATCTCGAATCTTGACATTGCTACAGCAGTTCAAGCCTGCAAAATGGGATTGCAAAAGGACTCCCCGTTCTATGAGGATCTTGTAATGAACCCTTGCATGAACTTAGACTAAGTCAGGAATAGGTCTCCGAGGTTCATAAGGCTTGAAGATGACAAAAAGATCCAAAAAAGGATTAATGCACCTTCCAGCTATGATCATCCCAACAGGAAATCTGAATCATCATCTTTCAAGCCCCATAGATCAAAGCCTTATTCGAGATCTGACAATCATAGGTTCAACGTTGGGGAGGATGATGATGAAGAAGAAAATTATCCTAAACGAACCGATTACTGCTTTTCTGTTGATATTTTAGGACTCGTGTATGCTACGCAGGATCTTGGGGACAAAGCTAGATGGCCAAGGAAAAATGACAAAGGATCCGGATGGAAGGACAGATCCAAATGGTGTGCCTATCATGAGGATTTCAGGCATATGACTGAGGATTGCATTGCCCTTAGAAAGGAAATAAGTTATCTACTTAGCAAGGGCCACTTGAAGGAACTTTTGGGCAGAAAGAAAGAAAAGAATCAGAATTCTGATACTACCCCAAGATGAGCGGCATCCCCACCTCAGGATGCCAAGGTAATAAATCTTATCTCTAGAGGTTCTGATATCTATGATACTTCTCATTCCACAGCTAAAAGACAAGCAAAGAAAACCAAAATCAGAACCCTAACATATGATCATGTAAGTTAGAATTTAAGTTCTAACTAAGAATGGTATGTCTTCTATCCCTATTTATTTTTGTTTCAATTATTATCTTTTGTTTCATCAATATATTGACTTAAGCATCGGAGGGGTGTTAGCCTTGCTAACACCCACCTTCACCAAGATCTAAGGTTTTTGCAGATGGAATCCCAGAGGATCCTGATCAGGAAATTTGATATCGGCCATTTCTTTAAGTTAAAAGTGTTACATAACCCTTCTAAGGTTTGAACGGTTTTCGCCTTCCTAAGTAGATTAGGTTTCTACACCCCGCCAGGAGCGCAAGATATCCAAGTATAGTTCGAGGTGGTGCGACCAGTCCATGTAACAATGGCTGATAATTTCATCACTGTTGGCTATATGTTGGACCTTACGAATATTATCAATGGAGTAACACGGACGTGTTATACAGCCGTGCATGACCCAAGCAGTTTAACATTGACATGTTAACCAAAGGTTATTGGCATTTACATGTCACTACGAGTATAACCCACTACGTTGGCATGTCCCAAGTTAATAACTCAAGATTCTGGGGACACCCTTGAGAATCACGAGGTACAATTACTAAGCAAACAATTTGTTTGACAGGTATACACAGGGGACAACTAAAAGTTATCATACTTTGACTCTGTTTGGACTCCATATCGTTATCTGGTATGTATATCTACCCAGCCTGATTCTTGATGAAGGTATTTATTTAAAGATGCTTATTCATTTTTTAATTTTGGGTAGACTTGAAATATTTGATGACTAATTCATGGTATGTTTGTACTGGTACTTTTTACTATTTATCAGAAACAAGGTATGTTTTCTTAAACCGAAGTTTAAACCTAAGATATTATTTATAAACGTTCATAAAGGACCCGGTATCCCAAAAAGATACCTAAATCTATTTTTCCATGTATCCTAAGGCTTAACTACCTAAGGATCCTAATTTTCTAAAAATACGTCAAAAACATATCAAACACATAACAATCATGGCACATAGTCATAAGCTATTTACCAATATTGAGAGTGCAGGAAATTTAGTGATTCGGGTTTCATCCAAAAAGCTGGACTCAAGCCTTGTATTTATTGCCATCATCGTCCAGTTCAACCACCTTCTCCACCGCCTTCACAACTGACTCATAACACCTGATGATTAAGGACATGAAGCTTCTTGTAGGCATCAACATAGTCCAGGCCTTTGTAGATAGTTACATCAGCAGCATCACAGAGCTTTCTCTTTGATAACGGTGATCTTGGGGTGTAGAGTAGGAGCATCAGGTTTGGGAGCTTCGGCAGCAGGCTGAGCCTTTTCCTTTTTGATGGCTTTTGCTTTTGGAGACCATGTTATCAATGACGTCGAGGGCAAATTAAAAGCTTAACTTGCGAACACTTAGTTCAAGATAACATGTTAAATCACTACACATATTATTAACTAACAAAGTATTGTGATTTTTTCAAATTTTACCAAACATATAAGAGGTGGAAGGATAGCTTTCTGAACTTACTTCTACGGAGGGGATCTTGAAACGGAAGGTTTCTTTCAGCAGCAGCAATTTAAAAATTTAACAGCTGTAAATGGTGATAACAACTGTCAAATTTTGGGGACAATTGTTAGGGGGTCAATTTTATGATTCAGAATTCTGGATCCCGAGTATAGTATGATCCGGAATCCGGGATCCCGAAATCGACTCGGTATCCTGAATGTTAACGTTACTAATGGTTATTTGTTCCCTATCTTGATTTATATACGCAGGTAAAACGTGTTGACTCATTCATCCCTGAAGAATCGGTTAAGAGGTCAAAGAGAACGCGTGAAAGTTGCGGGAGAAGCTCTATAACGGTCATATGTGAAGACCGAGTAAAGCTCCGGGATTCTCGGATAGTTAGTTGAGCTATTATCTGTATTTAATCAGCGGTATTGATCGATTAGGAGCACATCTTCACTACGCACTTAGCTTTCTAGACTTATAATCACTTTTGTAACACTCATAGTTCGATCTTTTACTGCTCAACACTTGTAATTCTTTATCATTTTATTCAAGAAACGAGGCAGGTGTCGATTTTCACCTCTCGAGGTTTTATGCCGGCGATCCCTAAAGATCAAGGGCTTTCCTCGTAACAACCGTGTCACATTTTACATTTTTGTATTGTTTTACAAGCACACTACCTCACAAACTAAATTTGATCACTTGATTATATTGTGTAATTTTTGATCAAAACAATACTCTTAAAAGATTAACGGTGTTTGTAACGGCAAGGGTGCAAAGAAAGAGATAAGCCAAACCACAGGGGAGCAAATTGCACTTTGTTTTAATCAGGGTTGCAATATGTCAGCGGGGCTAAACCACAAGAGTGCAAATTGTAGTTTACTCTTTTAGATATGAATTTGTATCTATGAATACGGTTTAAATCTTTCCAAATGGTTAGATGATATACTTACGTACAAAAACTTGCTCTTAAATAAAAAGAAATCTTTAAGATGAGATGAACTTAAACGAACTTATTAGTCTATAGTAACTCGGTGTTATAATCCAAGTTTCATATTTCATATAATAAATTTGACCAAGTCTAACAAGTATACTGATATTTATAAAATTAAGAGCTAAACAACTTTTTATTTATATAATTTTTATTTGGTACATTAAATCTATACTCTATAATAAATAAAGGTTTTGGTCGGACACATGTCACTCTTCTATACATCCTCATCATTTTTTTTCTCACCTCTCTTTCCTATTAATTATACAATTTTTTAATTATTTTTTTATAATTTTTTGTTTCCCGCATCTCTTTCCTATTAAATAGTAATGATTTCTATAATTCTTTTTATAAAACATTTTTATTTTAAAAAAAAAGGTTTGTTCATAAAACATTTTTAAAAATTGAGCATTTCTTTCATTCTTTTTATAAAAGATTTTTAAAAAATAACTATATGACGTGTCTAAAATTTGTATTAAAAAACTATGTAATGTGTCATAAATATGTAAATTTTTATTACTAAGTATATAATATTGTATTTATGTAACCCGTTTAATATACGGGGTTTCTAACCTAGTATAAATATATATAAATAAAATAATAGTTATTATAGGTTGAGTTTATGAGAAAAATTATTTTTATAAGAAAACCAAAAAACTTCCTTCTTAATTTTAAAAAAAAAAATTACACCAATATATTAAGTATTTTTTTAATCTTTAATTTAAATATAATATTGATATATAAAAAAAATAAAAAATCAACGTGTCCAACTTTTTCGATATTACATATATGTAGTATCATTATACTAGATGATGATGCTACATATATGCAGTATGATGATACTGCATATATACAATATATGTAATATTATAATACTACATCTTACTACTCTAATAAATAAAAATTTATTCAGAACACGTGTCACTCTCTGGTTACTCATCATCTTTATTTTCCCGCCTCTCTCTCCTATTAAATATTAGATTTTCTATTTCTCTCTTCTATTAAATTATAATCTTTATATTAATAAACCTAATTACGAATACTTATTATTTAATTATAAATAGTTATTATAACATAAATCAAATGAACTTAATATAAACTAACATTTATCAATTAAATTAAAAAAATTAATACTCAGTTAAAAAAAATGTTTTAAAAACTAACTTAATAGACCTTATAACTCTCACGACAAATGAAACACACCACTTTTAAAAACAAAACTTTAACGCGCGGAAGTCTTAAACCCAGGAATTTTTTTTTTTACCCCTCGCGTAGCGCGACACTCACCAGCCACCCCCCTCGCGTAGCGCGAGGGGCCTCTTTTAACAGAAAGTTTCTGCGGATTCCTGCAGGTTTCAACACTTAACCAAATTTCCATCTTTTTCCAAAATACAAGTCAACAAATTTGCCCATCACATGGGTTTTAACCAAAAACCTTTCAACAACGTGATCACACCCCAAAAACATGTTTTGTTTATCAAATTACAATAAAAAAGGGGAATTCCACCAAATCATCAAAACATGAAATTATGCATACGAGAATCCACCAACGCCTTGGACTTGACTTTGACTACCTCGGAGCTTTTCCTACATTCCCCACACATATCACCATTAGTAATGAAGATAAATTCATACAAACAAGTAAATTCCTACTTGTTTCACCCATTCACCCATTTGACCCATTTCCACCCAAATTGTCATTTAGGCTACATATTCTTGCACTCTTACTACAAGTTTCAATTATGATCAACACATGATCCATTTCCGTTATGGCACAAAGGCCATAACTCCGTTTCATTTATGATCAACACATGATCCTTTTCCATTATGATACAAGGCCATAACTCCGTTTCATTTATGATCAACACATGATCCTTTTCCATTATGGCACAAGGCCATAACTCCGTTTCGTTTATGATCAACACATGATCCTTTTCCATTATGGTTCTTTGACCATAACCTCCTCTTTTCCATTATGATTCTTTGATCATAACCTCCACATATTCAATATAGTATTATAACCATATTCACATTCATACGTACACTTATGCATAATCAATTCATTTCATGTATCATTCATACTATGCACAATATAACACATAATCCACAAAATTCACATCTTGTTTTCACACCTTTCACCCATTTGACCCGTTAACACCCATTTGGCCAATTAAGGATTTCATACACTTGTATATCACCTACAAGTTACTTTCATCATTTATAATTCCGTTTCATTTATGATCAACACATGATCCATTTCCATTATGGCACGTAGGCCATAACTTCGTATCCCAAAGGATACGAGATCGTAACTCCATAACCAATCTATCCATTATAGTATAAATACTATAACTACATTCCTTCAATTATGCATACAATTTTATGCTCATTCATACCACATAACAAATTATGCAACTTTACACATTATACATACAACATTGCATAAAACTCATTTATCATCATAACTAAGTAAGTGCAAAAGCACTTACCTTTCGGGTTAGAAGATCCCGCTCCGCCTTCTAGACCCACAATTTGATTACCTAAACATACACACCTAGTTTAGTAATCTAACATATACCAAAATTTCATTACAATTGAGTTCACAACTCAATTTCCCAATTCCAACCCAAATTGACCCGTTTGGGTTATCCTCATAACCAAACACCCTCTTTCACCACAAACTCACCTACTTGAGTTTCATTAACTTAATCTTAACACTAATTCTTCTTTCAAAAATTATCATTAAGTTAATTTGGTGTTTGTTCAAGTGTCTAACATCTTAAAAACACTTAATCTTCATTAATTCAACATTCTAGCATTATGATCCAAACACCCCCAAATTTTCACCATATAAACCCTAACTTCTCATAATCAAAATCAAAGGGTTCTAAGATGTTAATCATCATTCTTTAACTTTAGTTTAGCTAGATTATTAATAATCTAACACTATTTCACCACATGCATACATGAATTCGAGTTTCTATCAAAACCCATCAAGAACACCTCAAGAATGAGAGGAAAGGGATGATCAACATTTACTTGATGTTAGAGAGGTGATGTGTGAGCCAACACCTTCAAGTTTCAAGCTTCAAATGCACGATTTTGGCTTCAATCCCGTTTTCTCCCCTCTTCCTCTTGAACGACCCAACAACTCAAAATGAGTTCAATTTTGACTTCTATAGTCAAATATGACAGATTTGCCATATTACATATTCAGTCCCTCAACTTTCCTTTTCTCCCCTTTCATTCCCAAAACTAGCTAAAACTAGTGTAACCTCGATACTAACTTGAAACCCACTTGTTTCAACTTATTTCTAAATATTATTTTCACCATAATATTAATTATAAATATTTGTTTATATAAAACGACACCCGGAATTTGATTCGTTACAAATCACCTCCCCTTATTTGGTTTTCGTCCCCGAAACCCGACTTCACATAAAAAGGTTCGGATAACATTTGAGCATTTCTTCCTCGTTTTTCCCAAGTCATTTCCGCTCCTTTCTTATGTTTCCACCTTGCCAAAACTCGGCTAATCTCTTTAATGCGTAAACGCATCAACTTTCTATCCAAGATTGCCACTGTTTCCCCAACATAAATCAACTTATCATCCAATACAATATCATCCAATGGGACAAAAGTAGATTCATCCGTCAAAATTTTCGCAAATGAGACACATGAAATGTGCTATGAAGTCTACTTAGTCCCTCCGGTAGCTCCAAACGATAAGCTACCGCACCCACCCTTACTATCACCTTAAACGGTCCGACGAAACGTGGGCTTAACTTCCCCTGTTTCCTAAACCGTATCACCCATTTCCAAGGAGAGACCTTCAAAAGCACAAAGTCCCCCACTTGAAACTCAATCGCCCGCTTCCTATTATCCGCATAGGACTTTTGGCGATCTTGCGCCGCCTTTACTCTTAAGCACGTGAGACACCTCTCAACATACTTAACAACATCACGCCTCATACCCGGCCACCAAAAATGACACCTCAAATCATAAAACATCTTTGTGACACCCGGATGGATAGAATATTTGGATTTATGCGCTTCATCCAAAATAGTTGTCAAAACACTTGACAACCTAGGAATCGAAATCCTATCAAAGCATGTCTTCAAGCCCATGCTATTTTCACCAAGCTTATCAACATAAGCAACCATCCGCTCTTTCTTCAAGTCACCACCAAGTGCTAACATTTGAGCCTCTCGAATTTCGTCAATAAGAGACGATGAAATTGTCATCATGAATGACTTCACTTTAATGTAGTAACTCTATACGCCCTCGTTACTCCCCTAAGGTTATCTCCAACTTTAATGGTTCCTTTGACAACGATATGCAGTTTGTCTACTCTTTGCACCAATTAGTTCGCCCACTATCTAAGATAGTCACTGATTCATTTAGACGAAACGTTTATCATTTATCTCATCTTCACCATATGAAATAACAACAGTTCTATCCTCCTAACGCTTTCATGTATGGTCACGTAAAAATGTATTATGGAGTCCACTCATTTCAAAGGAAAACTTTTATAACGTCAAGTTTCCACTTGAATTTCAACACTCCTAACCATGGGATACTTGGATTTTTGAACCACTTTGTACGAGTAGTCAACACGTTTGACAACTAAGGAAATCCAAGTTCTAATCCCACGCCACCCACCTCTTACATGGAAATTTCAAAACTTCCTTACCAATCAACCCATTGAGACTCAAGGTCTCAAATTCATACCTCTTGGGGTGCGAGGATCCCAATGCCCATACATAACACCCTTTGAAGCTCGAGTCTTCAACTCACCCATTCTTAACCGATAAAGCATGCGACCTCCTCAAGTAAGGATACGACAACTTCCTTACTTGAATCCTCTTTTACAACACTGGAAGGAAGATCCCTATCCGTGACCCAAACACCCTAAGTATCTCCATTGACTTAATCATAAGTCATCCTTTGAGATTTAAGGATCTCAATCACCGAATCCACCTTTGAAGTTCGAAAACTTCGTTTTTAAACACCGATTGTGAAGTCCAAAAGACTTCCAACATCATTTATGAAGTTCTAGGACTTCAACTACCGTTTATGTACACATTCCACCTATGTACATTTCACCCCTTTATATACATATTTCACCTATGTATATCACCGTTTGCGTACAATGTACATTTTAACATTTACCCCTTGACCAAAAAGTCCACAACCGCGAGACCTTTAGTCAGTTTTATCCTACCACCCACTGTCAGTGACAATACGCACTCTTCCATTTTCCCTTTCCATCGAAAAGTTTATGTGCTTTAGAACAAAGCACACAGGTTCAATGACCCTTATCAAATCCTCTTTCTCAACTGGAATACTAAGTATCCCTTTTATATCCCCGGTTGATGTCAATGGCACAAGCCATGTATATACACCAGTTCGTATACCTCGTGTTTCACTGTCTCTAATGAGAACAGATTAACACGTCACCCCTTTATCATACTAGACAATGATATGGTTACTAAGTAACCCAACACCTCTTTTACAATCATCGGATCAAAATCCATGTGATCGTTTCATCCACAACCTCATGTTATTAAAACATGTAAACATCAACATTATGACACCCTTAATGATGATCGCCCGAATCCACCGATCTGCTTAGCCTTTCATCAAACACAACGATCGAAAAGCTTCAGTCACGACTATGGTGATTAGAAATGCGTGACCCATAGGCCTAAGCAAATTTCAAATTTTCTCCCTATTTGTGTTATCCTCCAGACATATAGCAATGTCCGGCATTTCTTCCCATAAAGGGTTTCTAGCTCAGCTAGAATGTTTCGGCTTTCACGAAGCCACTTCTCATTTACTCTTCGTTTTCCACTTATCTCCTGTGTTCAACCTTTCCTTGCGCATTTAAAAATTGACTCCACCTGAGTTGTACTCCTATACGCAAGGATCCCCTTTATAACGTCAACAGATAGCATCGAGAAACCCGATCTATCTACATTTCTTCGATGATTCCAAGATTCGAGCGACTTCGACCAGTCATAAAACACTTGCCCGAAATCTTATTGATCACCTCTGCTGTCCACTGCACATGAAGGAACTCTTCCACTATGCCACCCACCATGGCTTGTAATCGATGGTAATTCAACGTTATCTCTTGAATTCCCCCGATGCATGTGCCTTCACGCCTTTATGCCTTTCTCCTCACGAAGAATAATTCACCAATCCTCCGCCACGTCCCGGAGTCGACTCATCGTGCGTAATACGCCCTCTACCAATCACAATGGATTGCTTCAAAAGACAAGACCATCATAGTGATTCATCGTTAATTAATCAGCTATTAACTCTCACCCTTTAACTCCTTTGGTTCGCACCACGAACCCTCTTGTGAAAACAAGGTTTTCCTTCCACTTCGGTTCACCAACCGTAGTTCTTCCCGCTCTCTAGGCTTCACACTGTTCCTCCCAAGGATCACCTCAAAGAGCCCTATCTTCCTTGAAGGAAGATCGATACAACATGATAGAAAGCTCTAGCCATTCTCCGCTAGATTGATGCATTCTTTTTCTCCCAACCTATTCCATGTTCCTCACCACCCACGAGGTGATACACGTCTAGACTCTAACATACTTGAGTCCTTAAGATGACTTTCATCCCCCATTTCTTTTACTTACACAAGTGCCCCTTAGTCTCCCCGACCAATTGTTAACTAAGTTGTAGATGTTCTACCTACTTATAGGTCTTTAATCTACCCACTTGTTAAGGCACTATATCTTATCTATGTATATATGTATTACCCCCATCTAATCATCCATATACATACATACATACACATATAACCACCTTCACCTACTCCTTGCTAATGTTCATTTTCATATGGTTATCATAAAAGCTCTTGCACATCTCGTCTTATTAATCATATTGGCCAGACATGTTTAATAATGCGTTATGCCCAATTGCAATTATCATATTCATATAACAAATCACAAGACAAGTTTCGGCACACATAACACTTTACCAATCATTCATACATATACATAAACATCATATACATAACCACATTATCAAATCATTACTAACCTTTCGTTTTCGTAAGCTACGAGTCTTAGTCAAGTCCTTCATAGATTCTCGTATCATTTTCCCCCATATCAAGAGCATCCGGTTTGAGTTTGGTGCCACCACACCAAATCCCTCAAACCATTGCTCTGATACCAAGTTGAAACACACCACTTTTAAAAACAAAACTTTAACGCGCGGAAGTCTTAAACCCAGGAGTTTTTTTTTTTACCCATCGCGTAGCGCGACACTCACCAGCCACCCCCCTCGCGTAGCGCGAGGGGCCTCTTTTAACAGAAAGTTTCTGCGGATTCCTGCAGGTTTCAACACTTAACCAAATTTCCATCTTTTTCCAAAATACAAGTCAACAAATTTGCCCATCACATGGGTTTTAACCAAAAACCTTTCAACAACGTGATCACACCCCAAAAACATGTTTTGTTTATCAAATTACAATAAAAAAGGGGAATTCCACCAAATCATCAAAACATGAAATTATGCATACGAGAATCCACCAACGCCTTGGACTTGACTTTGACTACCTCGGAGCTTTTCCTACATTCCCCACACATATCACCATTAGTAATGAAGATAAATTCATACAAACAAGTAAATTCCTACTTGTTTCACCCATTCACCCATTTGACCCATTTCCACCCAAATTGTCATTTAGGCTACATATTCTTGCACTCTTACTACAAGTTTCAATTATGATCAACACATGATCCATTTCCATTATGGCACAAAGGCCATAACTCCGTTTCATTTATGATCAACACATGATCCTTTTCCATTATGATACAAGGCCATAACTCCGTTTCATTTATGATCAACACATGATCCTTTTCCATTATGGCACAAGGCCATAACTCCGTTTCGTTTATGATCAACACATGATCCTTTTCCATTATGGTTCTTTGACCATAACCTCCTCTTTTCCATTATGATTCTTTGATCATAACCTCCACATATTCAATATAGTATTATAACCATATTCACATTCATACGTACACTTATGCATAATCAATTCATTTCATGTATCATTCATACTATGCACAATATAACACATAATCCACAAAATTCACATCTTGTTTTCACACCTTTCACCCATTTGACCCGTTAACACCCATTTGGCCAATTAAGGATTTCATACACTTGTATATCACCTACAAGTTACTTTCATCATTTATAATTCCGTTTCATTTATGATCAACACATGATCCATTTCCATTATGGCACGTAGGCCATAACTTCGTATCCCAAAGGATACGAGATCGTAACTCCATAACCAATCTATCCATTATAGTATAAATACTATAACTACATTCCTTCAATTATGCATACAATTTTATGCTCATTCATACCACATAACAAATTATGCAACTTTACACATTATACATACAACATTGCATAAAACTCATTTATCATCATAACTAAGTAAGTGCAAAAGCACTTACCTTTCGGGTTAGAAGATCCCGCTCCGCCTTCTAGACCCACAATTTGATTACCTAAACATACACACCTAGTTTAGTAATCTAACATATACCAAAATTTCATTACAATTGAGTTCACAACTCAATTTCCCAATTCCAACCCAAATTGACCCGTTTGGGTTATCCTCATAACCAAACACCCTCTTTCACCACAAACTCACCTACTTGAGTTTCATTAACTTAATCTTAACACTAATTCTTCTTTCAAAAATTATCATTAAGTTAATTTGGTGTTTGTTCAAGTGTCTAACATCTTAAAAACACTTAATCTTCATTAATTCAACATTCTAGCATTATGATCCAAACACCCCCAAATTTTCACCATATGAACCCTAACTTCTCATAATCAAAATCAAAGGGTTCTAAGATGTTAATCATCATTCTTTAACTTTAGTTTAGCTAGATTATTAATAATCTAACACTATTTCACCACATGCATACATGAATTCGAGTTTCTATCAAAACCCACCAAGAACACCTCAAGAATGAGAGGAAAGGGATGATCAACACTTACTTGATGTTAGAGAGGTGATGTGTGAGCCAACACCTTCAAGTTTCAAGCTTCAAATGCACGATTTTGGCTTCAATCCCGTTTTCTCCCCTCTTCCTCTTGAACGACCCAACAACTCAAAATGAGTTCAATTTTGACTTCTATAGTCAAATATGGCAGATTTGCCATATTACATATTCAGTCCTTCAACTTTCCTTTTCTCCCCTTTCATTCCCAAAACTAGCTAAAACTAGTGTAACCTCAATACTAACTTGAAACCCACTTGTTTCAACTTATTTATAAATATTATTTTCACCATAATATTAATTAGAAATATTTGTTTATATAAAACGACACCCGGAATTTGGTTCGTTACAACAAATTACATTTTTTAAAAACATATTTTGACAAATTTATTTGTTAACAAATTACATTATATTTTATTCAAATGATGTAATATACTGGTTTATTCATACTGTGTATTACACGGGTTTTTAAAAATATAAATTTTTTATTACTAAATATATAACATTTTATTTATTTAACCCGTATAATACACAAGAATTTAACCTAGTATATATAGTATGATCATACTATATATATATATATATATATATATATATATATATATATATATATATATATATATATATATATATATATATAGGGGAGGGTTTCAGAGAAAACCACATAGTTAGGCGAATACCGAGAAAACCACTAAAAAATAAATTTTAACCATTATAATAATAATATTTATTTTTTATTTTATTTTATTTTTATTTTTTTATAAGAGTATCAATTTAATATTATACATTTTTACCAAAAAATATTTAAATATTGACTTACGTATACGTAACCCATAGTGTTACGTATACGTACGTAAAAAGAAAACAAAAAAATTGCGGTTACGTATACGTAACCCATAGTATTGCACATTGTTTTAGTAGTTTTCTCGGTTTTCGCCTAACTTAGTGGTTTTCTCTTGATCTCTTCCCTATATATATATGTGTGTGTATATATATATATATTATTAGGTTCATGCAAAAAGGATTTTAAATCTAAGAAGGGTGAGAAGGATTTAGGGCTATTAGATCAAATCGTAGAAAAAAGATTTAATGGTTGAGATTAAATTGAAGGAGAAAAAGTTGTTGAAAGGGTATTTTAGTCTTGGCTACCTTTGTTGACTTTTTATCAAGTTCTCCCCTCATTTTTAAACGTTTATAAATTTTACATACGACATTATTTTTTTAAAAAAATTACACCATAAAAACGAGCGTTTTTTTATCTTTAAAACGAGTATAGTGTCGTTATAAACAAAAACGAAAAAAAATTACGTTTTTTAGCTCATTGTGTAATACAAGTTCATTGTGTAATACAAGTTTAATGTGTAATACAAGTTCATTGTGTTATATGTATTTATCATTGTGTTTTACGTTTTTCACCTCATTGTGTAATTAGTCAGGTCATTGTGTAATACAAGTTTATCGTGTAATAGAAATTCATTGTGTAATACAAGTTCATTATGTAATACAAGTTCAATGTGTAATACAAGTTCATTGTGTTATATGTATTTATCATTGTGTTTTACATTTTTCAGCTCATTGTGCAATTAGTCAGGTCATTGTGTAATACAAGTTCATTGTGTAATACAAGTTCACTGTGTAATACAAGTTCAATAAGTTCATTGTGTTATATGTATTTATCATTGTGTTTTACGTTTTTCAGCTCATTGTGTAATTAGTCAGGTCATCGTGTATGTCACAACCCCGGGCTACCCCTGCCCGGGCGTCGCGAGACAACGCTGGTATCTGAATGCGGTCCCATATATTTGGGCAGCGGAAGTCTTTGTTTTTACTTGATGCCTTTTTTTTTTTGTAATGAAATGTAATGTAAATAACCTCAAGGGTTAATTCTATACATTTGTCAAAACTTGGGATCCACGTCCCTTTTCATTTCATGATAATAGACATTCAAAAGTCTATTATATAATGTACATCTGCTGAATTAATTTACATAATACAAGCCATTTAAAATGTCTAGGATCTATGTCCGTTCCAACATTTGGTCTTGTATTAGTCTGCCACAGGGATTTAAATATGCCTAAAGATCTTGTCTTTACTGCACCACCCTGAATTTAATGATTTCTTTCACTACCTGTGAAAAACGTTTTGAAAATGAACATCAGCATAAAGCCGGTGAATCACATTTAACTGACACGAAAATGATTTCTAACATAAACCAAATTAAAGCCTTTAAGCACGTTTTCTTTGACGATAAATCTACACATTCAGCAGTCTTTTTCACCTGAAGTATATACCACCTACATACACCGGGTCTCTGCCATGGGGTCAACTGGCTGAGCTCTATGTCTCAGACTGATAGCCTATTCCCAGGGTCGTGATGCTAAGAACCTTGTTCTTAGTCTTACATGATCTGCTAAGGAACCATATCCTCAGTCTTATGATATCCCCTTACATGATCTGTACCCAGCCACGGAAGGGGATTTCACCCTCCTCATGTATACCATTTGATCAAATATACGTATGCTTATGACCTGAATGCTATCACGTAGATTACCCTTATGATTAAAACATTTAATTTGTTTCATGCCGTTTTCGTAAATAAAATGGTTTTCTTGTTTGAAAAGCGTTAAATGTGTTCACCTTGATTTTGATGGCTGGTAGGGTTGTAGGCTTCGGAATTTGAGCAGAACCTCGATACGTTTCTTCCTAGGGAAGACACGATTAACGAGAATATATATGAGAGAATATATATATATAATTGCGGTTATATATATATGAATAGTTTTAACGATACCTACTTTGCGGGATTTGGACAGAACTACGGCTTGAGTTGGGTGTCGTAGGATTCTTGAACAGCGCTTCGGGACGTTGTGGAGTTTTGAGAGATCGGGTTTGTGTGAAACGAATGTTTGGAAACTGTACAGAATTTCAATCCCGTTGAAGGCCTTTTATAGGCTGATTTTCCAGTCCCTCGCGTACCGCGAGGCCGGCCAAGGAAATCCCTCGCGTACCGCGAGAGGATGAGGTGTCACGAACGGTGCTGAGTCAGCATGACACGTGGCGGCTGGTGGCAAGGGTGAATGACACGTGTTTTCTGGCCCTGACGCGTGTACTATTCCCTCGCGTACCGCGAGGCTTGGTTGGGAATCTTCTCGCGTACCGCGAGAAGGTGTAAATCTGGCGTATAAGCAGTCCCCTCGCGTACCGCGAGGTTTTGTCAAAATCTCCCTCGCGTACCGCGAGGGAGTGAAATTTTGAATTTTTCTTTTCTTTTTATTTTGGGTGTTACATCCTCCCCTCCTTTAGAATAATCTCGTCCTCGAGATTCATTGAAAGAGATGTGGATACTTTTTGCGCATTTCTGACTCAAGTTCCCAAGTATATTCTGGGCCACGTCTGGAGTCCCATCTTATTTTGACTAACGCCAATTGCTTTCGTTTAAGCTTTTTGATTTGTCGGTCTTCAATTTGTAACGGGCGTTCGATGAATTTGAGCTTTTCATTTACTTCCACATCTTGTAAAGGCATAAGCAAGGATTCATCAGCTAAACACTTACGTAGGTTTGATACATGGAATACATCGTGTACCCCACCCATCTCTACTGGTAGTTCAAGCTGATAGGCAACAGATCCGATTCGTTTAATGATTTTGAAAGGTCCAACAAAACGTGGACTTAACTTTCCTTTCTTTCCGAAACGAATAACACCTTTCCAAGGTGAAACTTTTAATAACACCTTGTCACCGAATTGGAATTCTAACGGCTTTCTTCGTTTATCTGCATAACTTTTCTGTCGATCTCGAGCCGCTTTTAAACGTTCACGTATTTGTAATACTTTATCAGTGGTTTCTTGGACTATCTCTGGTCCTGATAACTGATTTTCTCCGATATCTGACCAACATACAGGCGTTCGACATTTCCGTCCGTACAATGCTTCAAATGGTGCGGCCTGAATACTTGTGTGATAACTATTGTTGTATGAGAATTCCATTAGAGGTAAATGATCATCCCAATTACCTCCAAAGTCTATCACACAGGCTCGGAGCATATCTTCTAGGGTTTGTATGGTTCTTTCGCTCTGCCCATCAGTTTGTGGATGATAAGCAGTGCTAAGATTCAATCGAGTTCCTAGAGCTGTTTGAAAACTTTGCCAGAATCGAGATGTGAAGCGACTATCTCTATCTGACACTATGGATAGAGGCACACCATGTAACGTTACAATTTCATTAACGTAAATTTGCGCCATTTTGTCCATACTCATGGTGTCCTTGATAGATAGAAAGTGAGCTGATTTGGTTAAACGGTCAATGATAACCCAGATTGCATTATTTCCACGAGTGGTTCGAGGAAGTTTTGTAATAAAGTCCATAGTTATCAGTTCCCATTTCCAAACTGGTAATTCTAACTGTTGCAATAATCCAGCTGGCTTTTGGTGTTCGGCTTTGACTTTGGAACAAGTCAAACATTTTGCTATGTAGATAGCAATGTTCTTTTTCATACCAATCCACCAGTAACTTTCTTTGAGGTTCTTGTACATTTTATCACTTCCTGGGTGCATGGTGTATTTGGACTTGTGTGCTTCTTCGAGGATTCGCTCTCGAAGATCACCTGTAACTGGTACCCAAATACGTTTATTCATGCGAAGGATATTATCTTCACCTTTGATCAGTAAATCAAGCATTCCTTTCATTCCTTCTTTTTCAAAGTTACCTTCCTTCAAAGCTAACTCTTGTGCCTCTTTTAACTGACTTACAAGATCAATTTGTAGTTCAAGTCTGAGAGAACGTACTCTCTTTGGCTTGACATTTTCTTTTCGGCTCAAGGCATCTGCTACTACATTTGCCTTTCCTTCATGATAACAAATTTCACAATCATAATCATTCAGGATTTCCATCCATCTTCTTTGTCTCATATTTAACTCCTTCTGGCTAAATATGTACTTGAGACTTTTATGATCAGTGTAGATTGTGAACTTAACCCCATAGAGATAGTGTCGCCATAACTTTAAAGCAAAGATTATAGCGCCCAATTCTAGATCGTGGGTTGAGTAGTTTTTCTCATGAATTTTCAACTGACGAGATGCATAAGCAATGACTTTCTTGCGTTGCATTAATACGCAACCTAAACCAGTATGTGAGGCGTCGCAGTAAACTACGAAGTCTTCAATACCATCTGGTAAAGATAGAATAGGTGCGTTTGTCAGTTTTTGTTTCAAAGTTTCAAAAGATTCAGATTGTTTGGGTCCCCATTCGTATTTTACAGATTTCCGAGTTAGGGATGTGAGTGGGATTGCTATACGAGAAAAATTTTGAATGAACCGGCGGTAATATCCCGCTAATCCCAGAAAACTACGAATTTCGGTGGGTGACTTGGGAATTTCCCATTTGGATATAGCTTCAATTTTGGAAGGATCTACTTGAATTCCGTTCATATTGATGATATGACCAAGAAATTGTACTTCTGTTAACCAAAATCCGCATTTGGAAAACTTAGCATATAGTTTTTCCTTTCGAAGAAGTTCAAGTATGGTTCGGAGGTGAGTTTCGTGTTCAACTTGGGTTTTGGAATAGATAAGTATGTCATCAATAAAAACTATGACAAACTCATCTAAATAGGGTTTACAGACACGATTCATCATGTCCATGAATGCGGCAGGAGCATTTGTAAGTCCAAATGGCATAACCGTGAACTCGAAATGTCCATACCGTGTTCGAAATGCAGTTTTTGAGATATCGTTATCATGCACTTTCAACTGATGATAAC
Organism: Smallanthus sonchifolius; assembly: GCA_023525975.1. Lineage (NCBI taxonomy): Eukaryota > Viridiplantae > Streptophyta > Magnoliopsida > Asterales > Asteraceae > Smallanthus > Smallanthus sonchifolius. The sequence continues at coordinate 5,208,551 of CM042042.1, forward strand.
CTGAACGAAGATCGATCTTTGAAAAATGACAAGCTCCTTGGAGTTGATCGAATAAATCGTCAATCCTTGGGAGTGGGTATCGGTTTTTAATGGTAACTTTATTTAATTCCCGATAATCAATACACATGCGCATTGATCCGTCTTTCTTCTTAACAAAGAGAATTGGAGCTCCCCAGGGTGAAGAACTTGGTTGGATAAAACCTTTCTCAAGAAGTTCATCCAATTGTTTCTTGAGTTCTGCCATTTCTGTGGGTGCCAGTCTGTACGGGGATTTGGCAATTGGAGTTGCACCAGGTACAAGGTTGATTCGAAATTCTACCTCTCGTTCTGGTGGTAATCCAGGCAGTTCTTCAGGAAAAACGTCTGGAAATTCAGATACTACATGTACTGATTCTATCTTCTTCTCCTTTTCCAAGGCAGTAATTGATACCAGACATGCCAGATATCCTTTTCTTAAGCACTTGGTTGCTTTAAGTATGGAGATTATCTGGATAGGTTTTGTGGGTTTATCACCTTGGATAGTTAGAGTTTTGTTTGTTGGTGTAACGAGTTTTACAACTTGTTGATTACAAAGGATTTCGGCTTGGTTATTGGATAACCAATCCATCCCCAAAACAATGTCAAAGCCAGTTATTGACATTGGTAACAATTGTACTGGGATAGTGAAACCAGCCAATGTAATGTAACAATTGTTTAGTGATTGGGATATTTTTATCAAATCACCGTTCGCTGTTTCTACTTCATATGTTTCAGCTAAGGGACTTAATGGTTCGTTTAATAGATTACAGAAATTATAATCTATAAAACTCCGGTTCGCACCTGAGTCAAATAAGACCTTAGCATAAACATTATTAAGAAGAAACGTACCGGTAATTACGTCCGGCGTTCTCTCAGCTTGATTAGCATTCACACGATCTTTTTGGTTTCTGGAGTTATCTTAACTCCTGATCCTCCAGCTCCTCTGGTCTTTGCAAACTTAGGGCAATTCGTTCTGATGTGCCCTGGCTCTCCACAATTGAAACAAGTAATCATTCCCTTTCTCTTGAAGCAATTCTCAGTAGTGTGACCTGAGACCTTGCAATGATTACAGAATGGAGTTTCAAAAACACACTTTCCACTATGCCTGCGTCCGCACGTTTTGCATGGTGGATTGTTAAATGGAAATCCTTTTTGCCCAAAGTTTTTGCTAAATCTTTTGGCTTCGGGTTTTGTTTTTGTAGAGGATTCCATTTTCTTTCTCTCTTCTAGGTTTCTGATCAATCCAGCCGTCATGGTACCGGTCAGCTCTACGGTGGACTCAATGGTTTTTGGTGAGACAACCTTCACCAAATCACGGATCTCTGGAACTAAACCGTAAATATATCGAGTTATGAGAACCGACTCGGGTTTAGCCAGGTGAGGTGCCAAACGGGCATATTCAAAAAATTTGGTAGTATACTCTCGATCATTGGTACCCACCATCCTGTGATCCAAAAATTTCCTTTCAGCTTGTTCTTTCTCATTCTTGGGGCAAAATTTCCTTTTCACCTTTGCTCGGAATTCTTTCCAATCCATAGCATTGGTCTTTCTCCTCCCTTTGGCAGAAATGATTGAATTCCACCATTCCAACGCTTCATTTTTGAAGGAGTTTGAAGCATACAGTACTTGATCTTTCTTAGCACACTTGCTAATTGCTATTACTGACTCCATCTTCTCTAGCCAGTGAAGAGTAGCAATACCGCCTTCGGTGCCCTTAAATTCATAAGGTTTACAGTCCTGAAAGGTTTTGTAAGAACACTCCTTGTGTTTATACCTTTTTGTTTCATTTTCTTCTTCTGAGCTCTCACTGCTTAGATTTAACGATTCTTCAGATTCAGAATACTTATTGCTTGATGTTCTGGATCTTTTCGAGGTTTGAGGTTTACGAGAGCTTGCTACTTGCTCTGTGTGGGTTTTCGAAGGGTTTTCCATTCTTTTTGAAGGAAGAGTTACGTGGCTTGGAGTTTTGATGTTTTCTTGTACTTCCTTTATTATGGCAGGAAGCATTTCTTTAATGCTTTGTTTGACCAGTTGTTGCAATTCTGGTTGTTGAGTAGTTATTTCAGGATTATTATTAACTTCTTTTCCTTTTTCCTTGATAATGTAGGTAGATGGACCGCTATTGTCATTGTTTTGTTGAGACATCTAAGAACACAAGCACGAATTTGGGTCAAAGAAGTATTTTCCACCACTGCCTTCACAAACGGCAGCCTTGTCAGATTCAGCAAATGAACGCGAAGTTTCTTCACTTGGACTTGGTGGAAGTTCTGGAATTGTTCCGATATGATCTACCACGTCTAATGATTGAGGTGGTGGCATAGATGTCATAACAGGACGTAAAGATTCTCTTGAATCTTCCATTTCCACTGAATACTCTGATTCTTCTCTCAGAGGTTCAAGCCTTGCTTGAGTCTGCTCCACTTGTTCTGCGACCATTCTGTTCCAATTCTCCGGGGTCGGCAGGTAGTGGATATAATCGTCATATCTTGGTACTACTTGATTAGATGATTCTCCAGGGAAGTAGTTTGGGTAATTATAAGGATAATAGTATGGATCTGACATCCTACAATTTATTGGTTATGTTAAAGGCATCTTCCTATCGTTTGTTCAGTAGGCACAACTATTGGTTAAAGCCTAGATACAATCATATAAGTATCTAGTTTTGCTAAAACCCTTGAATGTGGCTCTGATACCAACCTGTCACAACCCCGGGCTACCCCTGCCCGGGCGTCGCGAGACAACGCTGGTATCTGAATGCGGTCCCATATATTTGGGCAGCGGAAGTCTTTGTTTTTACTTGATGCCTTTTTTTTTGTAATGAAATGTAATGTAAATAACCTCAAGGGTTAATTCTATACATTTGTCAAAACTTGGGATCCACGTCCCTTTTCATTTCATGATAATAGACATTCAAAAGTCTATTATATAATGTACATCTGCTGAATTAATTTACATAATACAAGCCATTTAAAATGTCTAGGATCTATGTCCGTTCCAACATTTGGTCTTGTATTAGTCTGCCACAGGGATTTAAATATGCCTAAAGATCTTGTCTTTACTGCACCACCCTGAATTTAATGATTTCTTTCACTACCTGTGAAAAACGTTTTGAAAATGAACATCAGCATAAAGCCGGTGAATCACATTTAACTGACACGAAAATGATTTCTAACATAAACCAAATTAAAGCCTTTAAGCACGTTTTCTTTGACGATAAATCTACACATTCAGCAGTCTTTTTCACCTGAAGTATATACCACCTACATACACCGGGTCTCTGCCATGGGGTCAACTGGCTGAGCTCTATGTCTCAGACTGATAGCCTATTCCCAGGGTCGTGATGCTAAGAACCTTGTTCTTAGTCTTACATGATCTGCTAAGGAACCATATCCTCAGTCTTATGATATCCCCTTACATGATCTGTACCCAGCCACGGAAGGGGATTTCACCCTCCTCATGTATACCATTTGATCAAATATACGTATGCTTATGGCCTGAATGCTATCACGTAGATTACCCTTATGATTAAAGCATTTAATTTGTTTCATGCCGTTTTCGTAAATAAAATGGTTTTCTTGTTTGAAAAGCGTTAAATGTGTTCACCTTGATTTTGATGGCTGGTAGGGTTGTAGGCTTCGGAATTTGAGCAGAACCTCGATACGTTTCTTCCTAGGGAAGACACGATTAACGAGAATATATATGAGAGAATATATATATATAATTGCGGTTATATATATATGAATAGTTTTAACGATACCTACTTTGCGGGATTTGGACAGAACTACGGCTTGAGTTGGGTGTCGTAGGATTCTTGAACAGCGCTTCGGGACGTTGTGGAGTTTTGAGAGATCGGGTTTGTGTGAAACGAATGTTTGGAAACTGTACAGAATTTCAATCCCGTTGAAGGCCTTTTATAGGCTGATTTTCCAGTCCCTCGCGTACCGCGAGGCCGGCCAAGGAAATCCCTCGCGTACCGCGAGAGGATGAGGTGTCACGAACGGTGCTGAGTCAGCATGACACGTGGCGGCTGGTGGCAAGGGTGAATGACACGTGTTTTCTGGCCCTGACGCGTGTACTATTCCCTCGCGTACCGCGAGGCTTGGTTGGGAATCTTCTCGCGTACCGCGAGAAGGTGTAAATCTGGCGTATAAGCAGTCCCCTCGCGTACCGCGAGGTTTTGTCAAAATCTCCCTCGCGTACCGCGAGGGAGTGAAATTTTGAATTTTTCTTTTCTTTTTATTTTGGGTGTTACAGTGTAATACAAGTTCATTGTATAATATCACGTCTGATCATTGTGTAATACAAGTTCATTGTGTAATACAAGTTCAACGTGTAATACAGGTTCATTGTGTTATATGTATTTATCATTGTGTTTTACGTTTTTCAGCTCATTGTGTAATACAAGTTCATCGTGTAATACAAGTTCATTGTGTAATATAAGTTCATTGTGTAATACCACGTCTGGTCATTGTGTAATATCTGGTCATTTTATAATTAGTCAGGTCATTGTGTAATACAAGTTCATTGTGTAATACAAGTTCATTATGTAATATAAGTCAAATGTGTAATACAAGTTCATTGTGTAATACAAGTTCATTGTGTAATACCACGTCTGGTCATTGTGTAATACAAGTTCATTGTGTAATTAGTCAAGTCATTGTGTAATACAAGTTCATTGTGTCAAATATTTTTCATCATTGTGTTATATGTTTTCATCATTGTGTTTTACGTTTTCCAGCTCATTGTGTAATTCACTCATTATTGTGTAATTCGCTTAAATATGTCAGGTCATTGTGTAATATGCTCATTGTGTAATATCAGTTCATTGTGTAATATCTGGTCTGATCATTGTGTAATATCAGACCTTGTATTACACATTGACCTGGTGTATTACACATTGACCTGTTATATTACACATTGACCATTATTCTCACCCTTTAAAAACCATAAAATGACACGTGTCAAGCCTAGAATCATTCTTACCCTTCTTATTTTTAAAACCCTTTTTACTATAACCTAACCCAATATATATATATATATATATATATAGGAAAAGGTTCAGGTAAAAAGAATTCTAAATCTAAGAAGGGTGAGAAGGATTTAGGGTCATTAGATCAAATTGTAGAAAAATTTAATTGTTGAAATTATATTATAGGAGAAAAAGTTGTTATAAGAGTATTTTATTCTTGGCCACTTTTGTTAACTTTTAATCAAGTTCCCCCCCCCCATTTTTTAAACGTTCATAACTTTACATATGACATTATTTTTTTAAAAAAAATTACACCATATAAACGAGCTTTTTTTATCTTTAAAACGAGTATAGTGTCGTTATATAAAAAAAAATGATGAAAAATTACTTTTTCCAACTCATTGTGTACTATGTCAGGTCATTGTGTAATGCGCCAGATCATTGTGTAATATGTCAGGTCAATGTATAATATGTCAGGTCATTGTGTAATAGGTCTGGTCATTTATAATTTGCTTATTGTGTAATATCAGGTCATTGTGTAATATCAGTTCATTGTATAATATTTGGTCTGGTCATTGTGTAATATGTCAGGTTATTGTGTAATGTAAGGTCTGGTCATTGTGTAATATCAGTTCATTGTTTAATACCAGGTCATTGTGTAATTTGCTCATTGTGTAATACGTCAGGTCATTGTGTAATAGGTCTGGTCATTGTGTAATATGCAAGGTTGTGTAATAGGTCTGGTCATTGTGTAATATGTCTGGTCATTTATACATTGCTCATTGTATAATATCAGTTCATTGTGTAATATCAGGTCATTGTGTAATATCAGTTCATTGTGTAATATCAGGTCTGATCATTATGTAATATGTCAGGTCATTGTGTAATGTAAGGTCTGGTTATTGTGTAATATCAGTTCATTGTTTAATATCAGGTCATTTTGTAATATCATGTCATTATGTAATATCAGGTCATTGTGTAATATCAGTTCATTGTAGAATATCAGCCCTGATCATTGTGTAATATCGGGTCTGGTCATTGTGTAATGTTAGGTCTGGTCATTGTGTAATTTTCTCATTATTGTGTAATTCGCTCAAATATGTCAGGTCATTGTGTAATGTAATGTCTGGTCATTGTGTAATTTGCTCATTGTGTAATATCAGTTCATTGTGTAATATTAGGTATGGTCATTGTGTAATATCAGGTCATTGCGTAATATCATTTCATTGTATAATATTAGGTCTGGTCATTGTGTAATATCATATCATTGTGTAATGTCAGGTCTGGTCATTGTGTAATTTGCTCATTATTGTGTAATTCGCTCAAATATGTCAGGTCATTGTGTAATATGATTTTTGTGTAATATCGGGTCTGGTCATTGTGTAATACCAGACCTTGTATTACACATTGACTTGGTATATTGCACATTGACCATTATGCCATACCTTTAAAAACAATAAAATGACATATGTCAAGCTTAGAATCATTTTTATTTTTAAAACACTTTTTACTATAACCTAACCTATATATATATAGGGGTGAGTTCACTATAAAACTCAATTTATTGAGAAAACCAAAAAACTCCTACTACATATGTGTAGTACACCTAAAAACCTATAACCCACGCTACCCACCCCCAAAAACCTAAACGCCCGCCACCCACCCCCCAAAAACCTAAACCCTCACTCCACCCCTCCAAAAACCTAAACTAAACCCAAAAACCTAACCAACCCCCAAAAACCTAAACCCCCACCCCACCCCCACCCAAAAACCTAACCCCACCCCACCTACCCCCTTACCCACCCCCAAAAACCTAAACCCCCACCCCACCCCTAAAAACCTAAACCCCCACCCCACCCCTCCCCTCCAAAAACCTAACCTAAAAGCTAAACTAAACCCAAAAGCTAAACCCAGTACTTTTCGAGTTTTTTTTAACGAGGAAGACGTGGGAAACAATGTCTCCGAAGCAGTTTTTTAATTTTTTATTTATTTTTTGAGTTATGATTTTTTTCTTATTTTTTTTTATCTTTAATAAGTAGTTTTTTGTTTTCTCATTAACATTGAGTTTTCTTATGATACTCCCCCTATATATATATAGGGTAGGGTTCAAATGCTAACCTTATTTTATAAGATAACTATGATAACCACATATCCACCATTGATTGAGTTTGATCAATGGTTGATTTAATTTAATGACAAGTTATTAAATGAAAAAATTAATTATATTTAATGCAAAAGTTTAATTTGGGTAAAACAACATAATTTAATTTAGATAATAATTAATTAGTTCACACTCTCTTTTCTACCATTTCAAACTTAATAACTAAAACCCATAAAAATTAATTTAAAGTAAAAAAGATTCAATAATTTTTTTTTAATTTAAATTACAATCATACAAAAAAAATATATACTAGAAAATAAGATTCAAGTCAAATTTTATTACATATATATATACCAACTGTGTTACATATACGTACCGACCATGTTACATATATGTACCACAATCTCTCTCCTACCATTTCAAACTTAATAACTAAAAACCCATAAAAATTACTTTAAAGCCAAAAAGATCAATAAATTTTTTTAGTTTTACATTACAATTATAAAAAAAAATTATATATGCTACAACATAAAATTCAAGTCAAAATTTGTTACATATACATATCAACGGTGTTACATATACGTACTAACCGTGTTAGGAGAGAGAATAAAATATTTTTTTAGTTTTAAATTGATTTTCTTGTTTGAATGAGGAAAAGTGGTGAATAAAATAAATAAATGTACTTTAAATTAATAATTGACTTTCTTGTGTTAGGAGAGAGAATAAGATAATTAATAAACTTTAATTAAAACACATATAAATACCTAAAATAAAATTTACAATTTTACTCAAATACCCTTTTAATAATTTAAAAAATAAATAAATTATAAATTATGTGACTGGTTGAATTGTGGTTATCATGGTTATCAACTAAAAATGTAGTTAACATTTGAACAAAACCCTATATATATATATATATATATATATATATATAATATTATCACACTACACATAAATAGCATCGAATAAATTCGACAAGTTAAAAAATTAATTTTTTATATTGTAATATTGTACTCAAATTAAAGATAAGAAAATGCACGATTTTATGATGTAATTTTAAAAAAATGATAACATGTGAAAAAATTATTAAGGTTTTAAAATTAAAGGGGATTAGTTTTCTAGTTTTCTCATGAAAAATGAGTTTTCTTATTATCATGTCCCTAATTATGATATATTAAAACTCTTATATATTTAAATATAATTATTATGTATTAAAATTATTATTAATTATATGATATATATTATGTTATATAAAAATGTAAATATAAATAGGCATAAATAAAATAGTTAAATAATTAGTAAATATATAATTAATAGTATTTCGAAGTTGTTAAAGATTTGTACATATAATTAATAGAATTTAGTTGTTTTAGATGTGGAAACAGTTTTACTTTATCCATGGGCAATGAGTTTCGATATATTAGGTATATCTGTATTTGTAGAAGCTTTAAATTTTATACTTATCTTAATTGTTGGTTTAGTTTATGCATGACGAAAAGGAGCATTGGAATGGTGTTAGCTCCTGAATATTCACACAATAAAAAGAAAAACGAAAAAAATGAGATAGTTATGAATTCCATTGAGTTTCCCTTATCTTATCGAACAACCCAAAATTCAGTTATTTCAACTACATTAAATGATATTTCAAATTGGTCAAGACTCTCTAGTTTATGGCCGCTTCTCTATGGCAATGTTTTCAAACCCGGACCGGACCGGCCGGTCGGACCGTGACCCGCGGTCTGGTTCGGTGTGTTCAAACGATCCTGCAGAGACCCGGCCGGTCGGTCCGGGAACCGGCGGTCGGACCAGGAACCGGCGGTCGGACCGGGAATCTCCGGTCGAACCAGGTTGGGCCATTCAAAAATGAAAAATCAGAGAAAAGGAAGAAAGAAAAACGACGCGATGATGCCGGATGTGGGGAGGGAGCAGCCTTCGTTCCACCTGCGTCGCCACCGGATCTATGAGTGGTGAATGGAAGAACGGTTGCCGGAGTATAGGAGGGAGAAGGAGGAAATGGTTGCTCGCGTATGGGTCGTTGGCGGATGAAAAGTCGATCTCTTTTAGTGGTCACGGGCGAATAGAAGGGAGGAGGAACAAGAGTTAGCAGCTGGAAAAGATGATAATATGTTGAGAACGGCATAACTTATAGTTGTCCATGTCTTTTTCATATCGTAGTTTACTCATACGCTTTTTCAAGTTGTCCATGTCTTTATTTATATATATATATATATATATGTGTGTGTGTGTGTTTACACATATATATCACTTGGCGTTATATTAATTAATTGGCCAATTAACTTATAGTTGTCCATGTCTTTTTCATATCGTAGTTTACAAGCAGAAACTTCAACTATGAAGTGATTTTGTAGCCAATTAAAATCATAAAATTATACACCAAATAAAGCATAAATGGAACGAAATTGCTTGAACTTTACTCATACGCTTTTTCAAGTGGACAACACTACTTGATCACCTTTATAACTTATCTCAAAAATCCATGCATCCAGCAGCAGCAATCACCATATTTACAACAATATAATGAGTTTGTCACATGGACTTGTGACCGTCGCAGGTGGTATGCAATAATTTCAACCTAAGCCCTTAGCCAGCAAAATACATATAAATTATTAACTATACATGGATGTTATTCAATACTCTTTACATACCTATACGCACTTGTCTCTAGAGAAAGATTATTATCAGAGATCCAACATGCCTAGCTTGATTTCGAAGTTTTAAAGTACATTTATATAATCTTGGCTATTTTCTTCGATCTACCATCGAGTATGACTCCTAATTAATTATATATTCTCTGATCTCTATAGACGTTAAGAAATATATAAAACCAATGATTACCGACGGACACCGACATAGACCTAAATATATACCCAAACCCCCTAATTTTGAGAACAAGGTTGTGTCGTTTTTGGGTGGAAGGATTACCGACGGTTTATCCGTCGGAAGTTTGTGAATAGGATTTTTTTATAAGATTCCCGTCACACTATTTTTATCGGTGTCCGTCAATGACAGATTATCTGTCGAATTCCATCGGTAAAACTAAATGGCAACTTATGCTTATTCAAATATGGTAGATTGTTGTTTGGGTCTGCTCTATCAAAAGAGATAATATGGCAATCGTTGTTAGCGGGTTTGTTAAAATTGATGGTCTTTGAATTTAAATACACTGTCCTGTGTGTGTATTATGTCGCGGACATAATTGTTCGGGTTGGAACTAACGGTCTTGAAATGTAGAGGCAGTCCCGTAGTTCACGTGTAGCCATTGGGACTCATGAGCTAACATATAAATATAAGCAGTGGCGAATCTTGAATAAAAACGCAAGGGGTGCAGCAGCAGAGTACGTATAAATTAACACTTTGAGGAAAAGTATCATAAGGGACCGGAACTTAATACCTATAAAATTTCAGCCGAATACGTATAAATTAACACTTATAAGCGAAAAATCGGGGGGGAGATGAGATGGGAACAACCATATTTAGTACAAAAATACTCGTAAGATAGGAACAACCATACATAAAGTATTAACAATGATAGTAAAAAACCACTACTGGTATAAAGGTGATAAGTAAACTCTAGTATAATAGCACTAGATATAAGAGAAAAGAGACAAGAATAAGAAAGTACTAACCCCTCCTATAGAGTCCCTAGAAAAGTCTTTATGCCAAGACAATACTAAGGTTAATGCTAATGCTAAGACAAACAAAAGTATAGACAACCAATTGTTAATCAATAGATAGCAACTAATCGGGCCTTTCTAAATATGGCAATCAAAACCAATGTTAATCTATAAAACTTTTTATAAATAGCGAATGAGATTCGATGAACATAAACACACAAAACTAGATTTGATGCCTATAACACGATGCCAACTCTTTCTTAATTTATTGATAAACTCAACTTGACACACCAAACAACTCCATTAGCCCTATATTTATACTAAAATTCTACTAATCTTAACCCAATTCAAACATTATTAAATAATCAAATAAACCAAAACTAATTATAATTAAACTATTAAACCCTATCCCCTAAATCTACATAGCCTAAACTAGATAGTTACTTTAAATTAACCCCTAACTAATCTTCTTATATCTTCACCTTCATCATCCATATATGTTTCTTTTTGTATCCTAATCCAAATTAGTGCAACAAAATATATGTACAAAAAATTCATATACATTGAAATGAAGCATACATATATAAGCCAAAAGTTAACAATGCAAAGATTTTTCATTTTTTTGGGTTTTATGCTTTATAATTTTAAGGACACTATATTTTAAACTTTTTCAGTTTTCAGCAGGATTTAATTTCAGTAGATTAATTATCAAAGAACATGAATCTAACATAACTGCATTGAGATAAATATATATATATATATAGGGACATGTTCAATTGAGAACCATCATTTTAGCGAGAACCAAAAGAACCATACATTCTTACACAAATGCATACATGCATTCTTACTTTATATATGCACAACTGCATATATGCATCCTTATATTTGTGTAGAAATACATGGTTCTTTTGGTTCTCGTCAAAATGATGGTTCTTAATTGAACATGTCCCTATATATATATATATATATATATATATATATATATATATATATATATGGGACTATAAGAATTAGCCAAAAAAGATCTAGTTCCAATATATGTATGGAATTTTCAAATTTTGCTAATCAAGGGGTTTTGTGTATGTGAAAAAATTTGAGTACTACAAGAAGAGCACGCCTCATGATGGTGTCTGTTGTGAAGTTGGCATCCCTTAAAAGGAAAACAATTTGTGAAAACACAACATTTTACTAACATCAAACAAAGTAAGATCTTATTATTATAGTTTTTCATGTTTCTTAGATTCATTACAGAATCATCAACTCATGCCATTCTTTGTCTTTCCGTTTCTCAAGATTTTATTAACAAGATCTCTCAAGATCCCATCAATATTCCCTCAAACTTCATTATCAAATGCAGAGTATATATAAACCCCATATATATGAATACTCTCTTAGATTCCTTCGTCGTATTCTTAGGTTATACCTCGAAATCCATCATCTTTTCACGGTAAGTACGCTGGTTCGGCATAACTACACTAATCGATCTTTTACGTGTTTTTGATTTTACACAATTACATGTTTGCACATGCCAAAAGATATTATCATGTTTGCCCTATAATATATGTCGCTTCTTGTTTCTATAGGAATCCTATCTACGGTGCAAATTAAGAGGTTTCCATTTTTCACAAAACAAAGAGTGAATGGCATCCATCTATATGTGGAGCTAATATATATATTTATCTTTTTTTTCCTTGATGGGCATGCATGAACCCGTGGGTAAAAGTTTTCAGTTTTTTCCATCATTTTCAATAGTTACAGCAGAGGTCGGCTCAACCTTTTTAGGGCCAAAGAAAATTATAAAATCAGGGTATTTTCATTAAAAAAATATAATTTTTTTCTTATAATCCTAGCACATTGGAAAATGATGACGCACATTTTTTTTATACAATTTCTTTAAGTCACAATCACACATATTAAAGTTGGAGTAAGTTTTAGTAGAAAGAAAATTCTTTCAGATATAATGATTTTTTGTTTTACTTGTCAAAAAATGAAAACGAAGTTAAATCCTAAAATTTGGGTGGCCCTTAGAGATGGAGGCCCGCGGCCGCTTATTTTTTATATAGTCGAGCAACCCTGAGTTACATTATATCTTTGAAGCCAAAGTTTTATCTTAGTTATGTGTCTTTTTTCTTGGTGTACATGTTGTTGTCTCTAGCTTCTTATTATTTTTTTTACAATGAAGCCAGAATCGAGTGAAACTTTTTTTTTGTGTTTAATTTTTTGTTTAGATAGGGTTACATGGTTTTCGGATACATTGCATCATCACGAAACTATCATGAATTTGTCATGTCATAAGCTTCTTTCATAAATCTTTTAGTCTTAACTATCATGAACTTGTCTTGCGGATACATTGCATCATCACGAAAGACATTTATGTGTTCCCTTAGAAGACTTAGTTTTCGTGTATTTACTCTTAACATCTATATAATCCTCGAACCGGAGAACGGAAGATGGTAGAGGATTAGGATATATTCCTAAGTTTTCATTCCCTTAGGTTTGAGATACATGTGAACACGGGATAATAATGCACACACAGAAATGTTAACTAAAAATAGAAATGTGTGCACATGAGATGCATACATGGTAACTCGAGTTGTGGTATCAGTTGCATCCCGTCTCAAGAGTTGAGGAATCCTACTGGCTTATCATGTCGATTCTCAATTCTGTTTCAATCTACGTGCTCGTCAACAAAGGATTTCGTGCAAAGCTGGATTGAAACTTATGCTAGTGGACGATATTCGAATTTCGAGACCTTCAATTTCAAATAAACCGCTAAAACCATATTTGACGCTCAAATGATGAATTTAACATTGGATTCATCATATTTAACTTCTGAGACCACCAATTCCAACTAAATGTGTAGTGTGCGGAGTATATCTTCGTACTTAACGAAGAAAGCATTTCATGACAGTTATAGATTTGAAAACAAAAAGAAAACATGTTCGAAGCTAGTAGGTTCAGTTGTTATTATAACACTATTTCCAAAAAAGCTTGGTTATCAGAGTGCGTTTTGGAAAACCACCCATTAAGCCTGTCAGATACCATTACCGTACAAACAAGAGAGAAATTTTCTAGAAAAAAGCTCATTTGTCCATAGTCTACCAGCCGAGTACCAACGGGCAATCAAACCGTTGGAAAGTACCATAGGATCACCAACGGTCCACTAAAATCCAATAAGAGAGATAATTAAAAAGTTGAGTTTAGACGGATTCCTCTAATGATCAGTCAATATATTTCTAACGGCTATATCCATTGGTAATATTCTAGCTATCGGTGATACTCCAGTTTTCTAGTAATGATAAATCTGAGCGACTAATGTTTTTAGTCCGTCAAAAAGTGAAGTTCTAGTCCATATATTTGATAGTTAATTAAGTGCTTATTTTGGATGGTGTCCATATATTTGATAGTTAGAGCATTCACATCAGTATCTCTATCCACATCCCTATAATTATACTAAAATCACTACTGGATCTCTCATTTTTAATTAAATAATATTTTTTATACCTGTATCATTACCTTTTCTCTCTTCTTCACTCACTATTTCAAAAAATATTAAAAAATTATACAGGTGAACAATATTTCCTCCAAATATACAGAAAATTTATACATTTTTTCTCTTCTCCAATTACAACCACTTTAAATCACCCCTCTAAAATATAGGAAACTCACTCACATAAATATAAGGAAACTGTTATGAATGCTCTTACAACTTTCTTGTTTGCTTCAGCTAGTATTTAACATCACTTTAGCATTAACAGTAACGGATCCAGGATTCTATGCATATGCACTATCTTTACAAATTCTGTTCTATGAGGATTTACTAATGTAGTAAAAAAAAACTCAACAAAGTAGAACATATATACCAACGTACGTTGATAGTTATTAGGAAAAAGGCATTACTAACTAAAAAATCATGAACACATTATTGGAATCCAAATAATATTTAAGGTATATAGCTTAGCACAACAAATTTGATAAAGCTGCTTCATCGATATTTGGTTTATTATGTACAGCAACTAGATCAAAAGTTTGATCATATTAGTACATACATTCTAGTCACTATATATAATATGTCTCAACAATTTTCCTCCTTGATTATTACTTCCAAAGATCAATTTGGCAAGTGGATGTGGATATGGAGGCACCTTCTGAAGCCATCTCATCACTCTTCGAATCACTTAGAAGCATGTTCATATGTTCAGCCATTTGAAGCGACGATGAAGGAGGATTCAAATAATTAGTTTCCTTGGTGACCGCATTTTGATCATTACTAAGCTGAGAAGCAACAAAGTTCTCAAGTACTCGCCAATCAGTCAGTTGAAGATCTTCTTCACCATTATTGTTATTGTTGGCATAAAGCAAGTTGACGTTAGATTGTTGAATCGCGGGTTGTGAAGTGGCTGTGTAGGAAGCACTTAATCCGGCTGCCGCTGGTTGTGGAAATCGTAGTGATTCTAATTGAGGAAGCTGGAGGAAGGAGTGTTCATGAGGCAAGTTGTAATGCATTTCATCAAGCTCAGATTTTGCAGGAAGTTGATGCTGGTATGAATGATTTGAAGTGTAAGGATGATATACCCTTTTTGGGGATTCATAATCAGGCATGAACGAGACTTGGTCGTTATACCAACACAAAGAATCATGTTCATCCATTCTACTAGCGGTTGTTACGCGCTTCTTGAAAACCCGGCATACAACACATCCTTCTTCCTGTTGCAAACAAAGCATAAAAAAATTGTAATACATAAGAATCATTTTGTTTCTTATATTCTAGTGTATTCCAATATCTTCTTAGTTTGTGTTAATGGTAAGTACATAACATAATAAGAAAATCAAGTTTCACATGTGAACAACATTAAGGAGTCAATTAACAAGACCCATCTTTGTTTCATTTGGTTATGAAAAATTCAAAGATTCATTTAGTATGCAACAAATACCTGTTTTTGTAGTCGTTGCTACGTGAAAGTTACATATTTAATTATAAGGATGCACATTAATGCTTGATGGGCCATATAGTTCCATCCATAGATGTATGTACATGTCAATTTTTTTTTTTTGAGTTCCATGGAACTAAACATGTATAATTTGCCATGTTACATGAGTTTCCCATAAGTGGGAAGTAAAGCCTCAATAGTGAAATGGCTAGCTAGCTTTGGGTAAAATGTACCAAAAAACTCATAGAAAAATGAACATGCTACTTACCTGAGGCATCGAGTTTTCATTCGTTTCTAGTCTATACTCGTGCATGATCCAATCTGATTTCTGTCCATTAGGAGCTCGACCTTTGTAAAACACCAAGGTCTTTCTCATGCCAACCAGGTTATTCTTAGAGTATATGGCCTTGTCTCTTCCAGTGGCTTTCCAAAAGCCAACTTTTGTAGCCCTATTAGTGCGAGTTCCCGTTGGGTATTTTTTATCCTTGTGGCTAAAGAAATACCACTCATTTTGCTCTTCAGTTCCTAGATTGCATAACTCTGTCAAGATACATAGAAAGAGTTGATGAATAATTTGAATCTCCATTATTAATTACAGTAAATGATCATATTATTTAGTATAAGTGCTCAAGGCCTATAAAACTTGCATTTGTGAAATGCTTAATGCTTTCTTAAGTTGTATTGCACAACTCAACCTTATAAAAGACATGATATATATAAGTTGAAATATTGGTACCTTGAAGATCCCATGGTTCAATTCTATAGAGATCAACATCTTTGATAACATCAAGATCAATTCTTTTCGACGCAACTTTTTTCCTAAGGTAGTAATCCACGAGTTCTTCATCCGTTGGGTGGAATCTAAAACCAGGAGGAACATGTGAAAAGGTATTCATACTCTCAAAGGTATGTTGATCTCAAACCTGCAATATGCAAATGATTTCACCATTGTGAGTGATTGTACACATACAACTGTTGATCGTTAAAGAAGAGCATGTACTAAGTCAAACCAGTATGTGTCCTCATGGGGACATCCTGGTGGTAAATGGTGTATGCCTCTCATCAACCGGTGAGGGTTCGAATGGTGCAATGCGCAAGTTTGATGGATTTAGTTAATAGGAGTAGATTAGGTGCGCTAAAAAAAGTCACAATCAGCATGTGTAAAAATATCATCCAATAAGCTATATTGACATCTCAGGTCACAAGTAGAATAACAAGGCAATGCATGCAATTGCTTTTATGCCACACTAAGCAAGAAGGCCTAGATGAAGCTAATAAGTGCTTTGTATTTGTTCCTTTTTGTTGTCCACAACTAGATTGCCACAGGTGAAGAAATTGGAGGAAACTTTCAATTGTTATTGTAATGTTTCTATATATACCACATCTTCTGCGAGTTTTGAAATTCATATTATCCCTTACAACTAATCACCAGTGATCGAAATCTAAATGCATAATTCTTTAAATAAACACTTAAATAAAATAAAATTAGTTCAACATACCACTATTAAAAAACTGGGTACATGCGACCGAAATGTCGGTCGCAAAATTAGCGACCGAAATCATAAAGTTAACAACCAGATCCGGTCACAAAATAGTCGCTCAGTTTCAGTCACAATGCAGTCGTTGATTTTGCGACCGCTGAACTTCGGTCACAATGCAGTCGTTGATTTTGCGACCGCTGAACTTCGGTCCCAATTCAGTCGCCAAAATCATAAAGAGATAATTAATCAAAATTAAATTATGAACATCGATGGTAAGTCGGTGGTTCTAGCAACTTAATAGTGAGAATAGAACTTGCTTAGTGGTTCTAGCAACTTAATATTGAGAGTTTGCAGTCAATTTTGGTTTCATACAAAGAATTTAAAAGAAAGCTAAACTTCTTAATTATATCATGATCAGCTGAAATTCTCACACTTGCAGAAAGATGTTTTATAGATTTCAGGCATATATCAAGTTCAAAATTTAGCTCAAACTAACAGAAAGATGTTTATCTCTTTGAACAGTATGTTTATAGGCATTCATATCATGAAACTGCTAACCGAAAGAACATACAAAGTAGAAGTATTATTTTCAAAGAGAGCAACCTACTTCTTATGAATTCTCCATGAAATATAACTCTATAGAGATAAAACAATTATCAATCGTATCATTTTATGAACTCTCATTAAACCTAATATTGGGACGACAGAATTAATATAACCAAAAAGGTTCTCAATCATCTTCACATTAACTTCAAGACACATATATTTAGTAACTAAAACACTATAAAGATCTTGTGTTTACAGAAGGCAAACATCGCGAAGGAGTATCAACCTTACTTGATGCTGTCCAATGATATTGTTATTATAAGATGATCAAATACATGTTTAATGAGGGAAATTAATTCTTGTTTAATGTAGAAAACATTTCTAATTTAGAAGAAGACAATAGAAAGCTAGATAGGAGAAAAAAGATGGTGTAGGGTAGAATTTAAATGATGTGAAAAAAATGAAATGACATGTGTGGACAATGTTTCTGCCATGCATTCGCATGGGAGAAGCACCATTTTCTTACTTGATGATCAAGATAAAACTACTCAAGTTTGCTTTTTTCTTGAGGAAAGCCACTCAAGTTTTGCACCACTCAACAAAAGTTAATACCTGAAAATAATGCATAAAAAATCTACAAGTTAACATTGTTAACATACTAAAAGGCCTCAAATTAAACACATCAAGATGTTGCTTATTGTTTCTTTATAATTGTATGTCTTGATCAAAGATCTATCTAGAATATCAATCTAAAACCAGAAATAAAAAAAAGACAATCCATCAAAATTAAAAATAAAAGACAGCGATCATGAACTTGTGATCTAGAAATTGGCAACTACAAGTTATTAATAGCTTGTTTTAGTTGATCTTTTTTAAACATCTACATGTGCTTCCTTAAACTATAACAAAACATAGATTAAAAATCAAATCAAAACATGAAATAATCTTGGAACATGAAAGAAATATTAACACATACATACATACACACACAAAGAAACTTCAAATAAAGAAGATCATGAAGAAGAATCATAAAAACAAAACCTTGTAAATAGATCTGGTTGTTCTTCTAACTACAAGTGGATGATGATTAGAGAGAAAGAATTCAAGAAATGGTTTCTTTTGGTTCAAGATCCCTTCTTGTTCAATTAATAAAGAAGCAAATATTAAAGGGGACAAAAAAGGGAAAGAAAGGAATGTTTGGGATCCAAAAGGGTATTAACTTCCTCGGGAATTGAAGTGAAAAGAAGTTTGTTTTTTGGCTGTCTGGAATAACATCAGATCCCGAGGAAGAAACTAATGACAACAAAAACACAAACCACAGAAACTTGTCTTTTTCGTTTGAACAACATAAACATAAACAGAAAGAATGAACATATGAAGACCTTGATTGCCGGAAAAGCTTCCTGTTAAGAAAAGGAGGAAGATGATGCGGAAAAAAGGTGGCGGTCATATACTATACTAATACTCCACCATCCGCCACCAGCTACTGATAGAGACCTCACCAATACATAGATATATAATATGTATACATACATATACATACATAGAATACTAGATTATCTCTTTCTTTCAGCTTTTTTATGTGTGTGTGTGTGTGTGAGAGAGAGAGAGAGAGAGAGAGAGAGAGAGAGGGAGGGGTGAGGTTTAAGAATGTAAAGGCATGGGTTCACTTAAAGACGCCCACATCCACATATGACATACCATTGTTTGGGAAGTTTTTCTCTTTGGGGTCTTTGGTTTCTATCAAGAGCAAGACTATAATTCAATTAATGAATATATATTATACTTTTATCCTAAAACACTATTAAATGAAACACATCGATATAACTAGGGGTGTTCAAAGTAAAATATCTAAAACATGTAACGTGCAAGGGAGAGACCTGGTGTTTCTTGTGACCTAAGTTCAATCCCTGCTCTCTCTCCATTAGTTTCTGAGGGATGTAAATGAGGCCTAGCTCTTAGGTTGATGCACCTGGTTTTACCCACGCCGATCCAGGGTTCGAGCCTCGACTCTCCTCAAGCTCGGAAGGGGCCGTATTGGGTGAGATTTTTCCTTGGATGCTCTCCAACTCTGATACCAAGTGGGCCCGGTTAAAACAATATATTAGTCGGAGTTGGACGAGGCTCTCCCATGTGACGGGGGAGGGGGGTGACGTCACAACATTCAATGTTAGCCGTTCAAAAAAAAAACCAAAACCGACAACCTTTTTATTTCATACGAAAGCTTAAGAATTAAGATAAAATAAAAATCAAAACATACAACTTAGAGAACATATCAAAAGAAGTCCATGGGGGCTCACGATTCGTGTTCAAAACCGGACCTTTAAAAGAGATTGTGCCTCTTCCATTAAGAGAACGTGTCTCCCAACTTACGAGGAGTGTGTAATGTTGAAGAACATAATAGCGCCTAAAACGCACTTAAAACTTGTAAGGCCATAGGGTATACCCCGGTTGTGGAAGTTATATATATTGTTTGTTTTCTTTTCCTTTTTTTTTATTTTAAAACACACAAATACACATCCGTATACACATACAAATACATATCACACACTCTCTTAACCTACTCCAAAATGATTTCTTCTAACCCCAAAAAATTATTTATCTTATATTTATCTTTTAATTTTTATTTACAAATTGTTAAGACATAACTACTAATTGTAATTGAAAATGTAAATATGGCGTAGCAGCGAAAACAATATGAAAATGTGAAATCATACCCTGAAGATATGAAGATATGTGATAAATCAGTGGAAATTGATGTAGTGTTGATGTGGTAAGGTGTGGAGTGTGTAACTAATCCTCATGGCCTAAGGTGAAGTAAGTCTTTGATTGTTGGAAATACTTTTGTTGTTTTTTAGAGTATTGTAGAATGTTCTAAACTAAGGTAGTAGTACCTTAGTTTTATATCCAAATCAAAGGAGAAACAACTCAACCATTTAGCTGACTTAAACGTATGGCTTAAATAGTATTAAACGTCTTTAGTTATAGTTTAACTGATTTAGTGATGGTTTTAATAAACAATTAAATTGAACCCGCAAGGCCTTTTGTTTCACGTGATCAACAGTAACTGAGTTACTGCTACGTATCAATAGCGAATGAGTTGCTAGTAGCCCATTAGTAGCAAACGCGTGCCTTCGGTAAGGACCCATTAAAAGTAAATGTCGGCCAGAACTGCCACCAACAACAAGTTCCTAATGCTGCCCATCGATTAGAACTTTTGGGAGAAACAATCATCAACAGACAGGTCATACTTCCAATCGGTATTTTACCGTCAGCAGGAAAGTGTTTCACAAATACTGTCTTGCAATATTTGCAAGTCTTCTATGTGTGATTGTTTTAAAAAAATTACAAGAAAGAAATAATTATGTTATTGCATCCCATACTGGTGGCGGAATCATTCCTCGTGAGGAGTAAACGTTGACAATCATGATTCTTATAGATGTAAAACGTAAAATCTTCTGTGTATGCACCCCCTATATTCAAAGTATAACCGTTTTGAAATTTTAGCATATTCAACCATTCACAAAAGGATTTCATTTGTTCTTGTTCAATGCATACAACACTTTTAGTTTTACTGTTTTGTTTTTGTTCATTTTAAGGTGCATATGTAAGGCCTCAAACCTGGGAGACCTCACGTGTTAGATTTACTTATTCACAAATAATTCTTAAACTTCGAATAAACGTTAAGCAACGGAAATAACATCATCACATTGTTTCTAAATAGCCATGAATTAAAACTTTGTCCTTATTATTCAACATTTAAACAAAACATAAGGGATGTCAGTCTCTCATCGCCGGATAACTCCTCGAGTAGCCAAGCAACATCCATTCATCAATCATCTAATTAACCTTAACACGACATGAATACTAAAAGTAATTTAATGCTGGTGAGTTCAATTCTTTCAATCGTTTAAGAAAATGGTTTACTTTTCATTCATTCATTTGGATTTTATCATTCTTAAATAAAATCAGGGCTTAATGTTCGTTATTCACTCATTCAAACGATTTAGACATTGTTTTAGTAAATCATTTATCATTCCTTTTAAGTCATACATATATTATCTAAATCTGTATTATTATTCGTTCCGTCAAGTTCATTCATCGCCCTTGAGACCCATAGGTCATTAAGGTAATATCATCGCACTTGGGATTCATAGATTCATGAGGTAATATCATTCACAGGTCACGTTAACCCTGAGTGACCGTCGCCACTTCCTTCGCCAGTTGTACAACAGTAATATCCACTTATAGGCTGCATAGGCAGCACCCATGTTAGAATTTCATTCCCAGACTTCACTCGTCAGTCCCATCCATTCGACAGATTAGAAATGTAATAACTCCTTTAAAACATTTACCTGTTTTTCTTTTCATAAAACATTTCATTCACTTATAATACCCTTATCTTTCGTTTTAAACCTTTTTTTTATAAACCTTTCCTTTCACAAACGTTTCTTATTTTCAACATCATTTCTTTTTTAAATTGTTGGATAAGGAAAGAAGTAGTAGAAGTAAAAGGTAGTTTCTTTAAGCAATATTGTAAAAGTTTAGGGTGAAAAGGTAATCATTCTCCCGAAATAACGTGCTTCACGCTACCTGGTTTTGGTCGATTAATTAGATATTTTATGCTATTTCTTTTTCCTCATGCCCACAGTTTCATCCGATAAATAAAATATTGGTTTAATGTTCGAATAATATAAGTTTCATGCCTTCATGACGTCATAACTCGTAGTGGAATGTGGACCCCCAGTTGGAACAAAAAAGAAGAAAGTTAGACCAGGTAAATGATGTCATATAAGACCGGGGTAAATTTTGTACTTACACTTGTCATAGGGCTTGTAGTCTAATGGTACATGTTAGTGAATTTTTTTTAAATTGGTGAGGGTTCAAGTCTTATTATAAATAAAATAATATAATTTATTATCAGTAGATTAGTGGGTGTGTGAGTTTGTTAAAAAAATTATTGTCTGGTGTGGACTACAGGACTAATCTTCGGACATGGTGTTGTCCTTGCGGAGCCAGGGTTACAGGGGTTAGTTCTTTGATGCCACGTGGCATGAGATGATTAATTAACTAGTTCTTTAATTAAATAGTTTATGGGTTAGTGGGTTCTTGTGCTTTTGCGTGCAGATAAGTTAATCAAAAGCTTTTACTTTTTGGTTTGGTCCTTGGATTAAGGGGAAGATAGCTAGGTGTCTTTCCTTCCCTTTCTTTTTGGTCAACTCACAAAGTTATCAAGTTTTCAATCTTTTTTATCACACATATCACGAGAAAGAAATGTTTGAATATTTTTAGAGTTTTATTGGTAATTCTCTTCTCATATATGAGCAAAATTTAACTTGAAATGAGTTCATATGAATTAGAATAGGGTTAGAATGAAGGCTTTGATAAGGTTATAATGATAATTCTCTTTCTCATTTGGTTTAAAAAGGCTTTGATGTCAACATAAACCAAATGTGTAATCGTGATTGTATTGATAATTGTAATTACAAAAGGATTACAATAAGGGTTATATATGACAACCATATTTAGATAATGCTATCTCTTACTATTCCTAATTACAATATGATCTAATAATAAAATGTGGCAAGATTTTATAGTTAGTAATCCCATAATTAATAGAAGTGGTAGGCAATGTGCGTAAAGTTGTGACCGTAGGTGATGTGCTGTCACACCCCCGCCAAGGCAGAAACACGAGGGGCGACGAAATTGAATCATTACACATGGAATAAAGAAAGTACTAAGGAATTTATTGAAAAACCGATAGTCATTACATCAAGTTTAATTCAAATAAAGCAAATAACCAAATAGTTTCATTTTCAATTTAAGTCTATGCTAAGTCCACTAAGCCTTATCCTTGAATCCTAGCGTGAGCACGACAACAAACTAGTTTTCATTACCTGAAAAACATGCTAAAATAGGTCAACTAAAAAGTTGGTGAGAACATAGGATTTGATAGATATAATACAATATATAACCAGAAGCAAATCAAAAACAAGTTTCAAATTCCAAGTAATTTAAACTATCATACATGAGTTCACAACCAACCCTAGTGATCGATAGCTCTCCCGCCCAACACCTTGTCAGGGTGTTAGACTATAGTATAAGTGTCAAGAATGCAGTTTCTGAACACCCAGCTCCTTCCAAGTTGATCAGAATCCACAACTTGAAGGACGCTCGGAATTGATTGGCATGCATCAACCCGAGAACTGAATGGGCTAGTCAGGCCAATAGATCTATTTACGTACTCCCGTGGCTTCCCCGAAGTTAATGGTTGTGTAGTTTTAGAAATAAGAGAGACTTTGTAGTAAAAATGACATTTGCAACATGTATAAATCAGTTTAATGTTACTAGAATTGGAAGTTTGTTATTGAATGCAAAGTATAGTTTTGACTCAAGACTTGGTTTCAGTTTTGATATAAGAGCATGTTTTCCACCCCAAAATAGAAAGCAAAAAGGGGCTATGAACTCACCTTGCAGCAGGTGGGATTGATCTTGATTGCTGAAGTAACTTGGTTTAGAAGATGCCTAAATAAGTTCGAGTTTGAGTTAGTTAACAGAATCGTGGAAAGATGAGGGGTTGTTTTGTAATTAGAGGAAAGTAGTCATCGTATACTAGAGTGGTTATCATACTAGAGTAGTACCTCCAACAGCAAAGTTCCCAGGAAAGAGTTGGCCGGATCAGAACCCCGTCTTTCCTAGCCAGAACCTTACTATTTGTTAGATAGCTACATACCAGTTTGAAGTTTACTCTATTTGTACACTTTAACCGAGTTTAGGACGTGTCCGGTAAGTTTGGGAAAAGATAAGGA
Organism: Smallanthus sonchifolius; assembly: GCA_023525975.1. NCBI lineage: Eukaryota > Viridiplantae > Streptophyta > Magnoliopsida > Asterales > Asteraceae > Smallanthus > Smallanthus sonchifolius. Next base: position 5,233,041 of record CM042042.1, read on the forward strand.
TTAAAGTGTAACATACATTTAATAAGGATCGAAATAAATAAGTTGAATAATAGAGAGTTTTAATAGAAAATTAAGTGCTATAGTAAAAGCATAATTTTAGATGTAAAATGAAAATAAGAAAATCAAGTTTTTTTAATTAAAGCGTTTGAACCAGTTTTAAAGAGTTTATAAAATCTATTTTGTAATTCTTGTGATTTAAAGAAGAAAACGTGATTTTTAAATAATGTTTATATAGTTTCTAGTTTAAATAACATTATTTGTTTTAAATAGAATACAAACTTACTTTTTAAATGAATACACGATTACTCCCGACATCTTTTATATAAAATATACACAATTTCTTTATGTTTATTTAAAGAAAACATGCTATTTTAACAGGAAACACATTTTATTTTTACTAAAATAAAACATAATACATAGTATAATAGTAAATTGAGAATTCTAAAAAGACTTTGTTTGCTAACATTCATTTATTTAGAAAACATGTTACTAATTTTTATTTGCCTAAAAATATTAATCTATGTATTTGTTATGTTAATGTGTGTGTTAAAGAGAACCAAATAACAAAAGAAAGAAAAAAATATAGAAAGGGCAGCCCCAAGGCTCGAACCCGAGACCTTGGGTTGCCTGTGTGCTATTAGCCACCAGACCAGAGGCTCCATTTGTTTTGAGTTCCCGAAATCAATTACTAGTACTTGAACCGGACTTCATCCCCTTCCCAAAACAACTTTCAGACATGAAACCATGGAGCCCTAAACCGATTTTGAACCAGAAAAAGTCAAAGGAGAATGCGATTTGAGGAATACGATTACCTTGAGTCGGAATCACACGGATTCGAGTTTAGATGGCGACGATCTGAGACCGGAGAACTCCTGCGTCGATCGGAACAGGAAGGAAAAAAAACACGAATTTTTGTGGTAGCTTCGTTTTAGGTATCGACGTGGGTATATATAGGGTGAGTAGCTCCACCGAAATCGTATTAACAGTTGTGATTTGAACGAAAATCGGGGGTTTTGAAGCTTGAAATAACGAGGACGCAATATTCTAATCGGGATTTTCAAATTTTGAAATTGTTAACGGTTTTTAGCGAATTCCTTGTTTCCTTCGATTGATAAAGCATTGAAACGCGTTTAGGAGGCTTTTACCATTCCGAATTCGGTGGATTTTGAGAGATTTGAATGCCTTGGAATCGATTTTGACTTTTGAAAGTCAAAGTTAGTCCATGGGTAGTTCAGGGTTCAAAAAGATAAAAGGGAGGGTTCAAATGATTTTAAGGGGGTTCAAACATAAGATAAGGGTTCAAGGTCTATTTTTAAAATTCCCTTATTAAATAAACAATCATTTAATTTTAATTAAACTCTTAAATTTTTATAAATATGACTAATCAATAAATAAATAAAAAAATATTAATGTAATTAATTATTAGGAATTAGAATTAACTTGATATATTAAATAAGACGAGGCAAAACGAGGCTTGTACATTAAGTCGAAGCAGGATTACACGAACTAGAATCATACAATTTCTAGAGATGTCACAGTCTCCCCTAGTTAGAAGAATTTCGTCCCGAAATTCCACTAGTAAAGTCTGTGCTAGCATGAAAAAGGTGAGGGTACTTGAGCTTCATCTGGTCTTCACGTTCCCAGGTGAACTCATGACCTCGCTTAGAGTTCCATCTGACTTTAACTACCGGAATGCGACTTTGCCTTAGCCTTTTGACATCACGATCCATGATCTCAACTGGTTTTTCAACAAAGCGTAACTTGTCGTCAATCTGAATCTCATCCAAGGGGATAGGTAAAGGGTCATCGGCTAAGCACTTCTTAAGATTAGATACATGGAAAGTGTCATGGATACCGCTGAGTCCTTGAGGTAGTCGAAGTTTGTAGGCAACTGGACCAATCCTTTCCAGGATTTCGAATGGCCCAACATACTTCTTCCCGAAACGGACAACTCCTTTCCAGGGGGAAACTTTAAGTAAGACTCTGTCACCGATTTGAAACTCGAGGGGCTTTCTTCGATTATCAGCGTAACTTTTCTGACGATCTCGGGTGGCCTTGAGTCTCTCTTGAATCTTGAACACTTTGTCTGAGGTTTCTTGAATGAGCTCGGGACCAGTTATCTGATTATCACCAATTTCAGTCCAACACACAGGTGATCGGCATTTCCTTCCGTACAAGGCTTTGAAAGGTGCACACTTGATGCTGGTGTGATAACTATTATTGTACGAGAACTCAATGAGAGGTAAGTGTGCATCCCAGTTTCCACCAAAGTCGATTACACAAGCTCTTAGCATGTCCTCTAGGGTTTGTATGGTCCTTTCGCTTTGGCCATCAGTTTGAGGATGATAAGCCGTGCTAAGATCCACACGCGTCCCTAAGAATTTCTGTAGGGATTTCCAGAATCTGGATGTGAGGCGACTATCACGGTCAGAAATGATGGATACGGGTACACCATGACGAGTAATAACTTCGTTCATGTAGAGCTTGGCTAGTTTTTCCATTTTGTAGTCCTCACGGATAGGGAGGAAATGAGCAGACTTAGTCAAACGATCGACTATGACCCAGATTGAGTCGTGTCCGCTAGAGGTTCTAGGGAGTTTGGTGATGAAATCCATGGAAATTTGCTCCCATTTCCATTGAGGGATTTCAGGTTGCTGGAGTAATCCTGAGGGTTTCTGGTGCTCAGCTTTGACTTTCAGACAAGTAAGACACTTCCCAACGTACAGAGCTATGTCTTTCTTCATTCCGGGCCACCAATAAAAATCTCGAAGGTCTTGGTACATTTTATCGAAACCAGGATGAACTGAGTAGTGGGACTTGTGGGCTTCATCCAAAATGAGTCCTCTAAGGTTATTAAAACTAGGAATCCATATTCGGTCCATAAAGTAGAGAACTTCATCGGACTTGGGCTCTAATTGATTTTCAGATATGCTTGCGAGTTCAGTCTTCAAATCAGTCCTGACAAGAGCTTGTCTTTGGGCTTGAAGGATTTGGGCTTGAAGGCTAGTTTGAACAATCATTCCCGATGCACGAATGCGTGAGGGTTTGATTCTTTCCTTCCGGCTGAGTGCGTCTGCTACTACATTTGCTTTACCAGGGTGGTAACGGATCTCGCAATCATAGTCACTCAGTAGTTCAACCCAACGTCTTTGTCTCATGTTGAGTTCCTTCTGGTCAAAGATATGTTGTAGGCTCTTGTGATCTGTATAAATAACACACTTGGTACCGTACAAGTAGTGTCTCCAAATTTTTAGAGCAAATACCACAGCACCTAACTCAAGATCATGAGTGGTGTAGTTCTTTTCATGCACCTTGAGCTATCTAGACGCATAGGCAATGACTTTATCTCGTTGCATGAGTACGCAACCGAGACCTTGGTTAGAAGCGTCGCAATATACGACAAAGTCGTCGTTGCCATCGGGAAGGGTTAGGATAGGTGCATTGCATAACTTCTCTTTGAGCAACTGGAACGCGTCTTCTTGTTTCTGTTCCCAAATGAAAGGTTTGTTTTTCTGAGTCAAGGAAGTGAGTGGCAGAGCAATTCTCGAGAAATTCGAGATGAACCTTCGATAGTACCCTGCTAAACCCAGAAAAGAACGGATCTCTGAAGGGTTTTAGGTGCATTCCAGTTCTTTACTGCTTCAATCTTGGATGGGTCGACATGTATACCCTTGTTGTTGATAACATGACCCAGGAATTGAACTTCTCTTAGCCAGAATTCACATTTAGAGAATTTAGCATAGAGTTGTTCCTTTTTGAGAAGTTCTAGGATAAGTTTTAGGTGTTTCTCGTGATCTGCTTTGGTTCGTGAATAGATCAAGATGTCATCAATGAAGACAATGACAAATTGGTCTAGGTAAGGCCTACAGACACGATTCATGAGGTCCATGAATACTGCGGGTGCGTTTGTTAACCCAAAGGGCATGACCACGAACTCGTAGTGTCCATAGCGGGTTCGGAAAGCGGTTTTAGGGATGTCTTCTTCTAGAACTCTGAGTTGGTGATATCCAGATCGGAGATCAATCTTTGAAAAGCAAGTTGCTCCTTGTAGTTGGTCAAACAGATCATCAATTCTCGGAAGTGGATACCGATTCTTGACGGTCAGTTTGTTCAACTCTCTATAGTCGATACACATGCGAAACGAACCATCTTTCTTCTTGACAAACAGGATTGGAGCTCCCCAGGGTGAGAAGCTTGGTCGAATAAATCCTTTGTCGAGAAGTTCTTGTAGCTGGCTAGATAGATCCTTCATCTCAGATGGGGCTAAACGGTAGGGTGATTTGGCAATAGGGGTTGCTCCGGGTACAAGGTCAATCCGGAACTCAACTTGTCGGATCGGAGGTAATCCGGGCAAATCATCAGGGAACACTTCTGGGTAGTCTTTGATAATGGGAACATCTTGTATCTTCTTTCCCTCAGATTTCTTCTCGACTATATGAGCTAAGAAAGCCACAGTATCATGCTTTTTAAGATAGCTACGAGCCTTCATACATGAAACAATCTTCAGGTTTTTACCGGGTTTCTCTCCATGAATGTTTAGAGTATCACCAGATGCTAGAGGGATACGAACCACTTTGTCGGCACAAATGATTTCGGCATGATTGTTGAATAGCCAGTCCATTCCAACAACTACGTCGAAGCTGCCGAGTTCCATGGGGATAAGATCAATAGGGAAGGAGTGATCTTCGAGTGTTAGTGAACAACCTTGGACAACAGTATGAGCACGAATCAGTTTACCGTTAGCTAACTCAATAGTATAAGCAGAATCTAGCTTAGTAGGTCTCAAATTAAGCATGGGCTCGAAATCAGTGGAGACAAAACTTTTGTCCGCACCGGTATCGAACAAAATAGAAGCAAAATGATTGTCTAAGAGAAATGTACCCGTGACGATGGCTGGATGTTGACGAGCTTCAGGTGCTCCAATAACGAAAGCTCGACCATTTGCCGCTAGAGTGTTGTTGTTATTGCCTCGGTTCAACCTAGGACAACGGTCTCTAAAGTGATCCAGACCACCACACTCGTAACAAGCCCTGGCAGTGTTGTTCCCAGGGGCAACGGTTGCCACAACAACATTGTTGGCATTAGCTGCGGCAGGAGACTCTTTGCAGAAACGGTTCGTGTGGCCAAGTTTGCCGCATTTGTTGCATTTGCGACACACCATGGTGGTGAAATGGGCATCGGGGGCACTTGGGTAGGTTACCGGTGTAGGGCTTCCGGGCAGTGGACTGAGGGGTTGGAGCAACTGCATTCACTGGTATAGCAGGAGTTGCCATAGCAAAGTTCTTAGCTGTCTTTTGCTTCTTAGCTGGTCTCTTACTATAGTCCTCCTTAGCTTTCTTTGATCCTTTTCTTGATAGCACCCCTGACTTGACCAGATCATCAGTTAAAGAGGCAGACAGAAGAATTGCAGCCTCGAGAGTAGCAGGAGAAGCTGACATAGTGTGGCCTCTAACTTGAGGGACCAATCCTCCAATATAACGGTCTATCATGCGACTCAGGGGAGTTACCATGTGTGGCACGAGAGTGCATAACTCATGGAACCGAGTAGTGTATTCCATGTGTTCACCTCCATCCATAACATGGTTCCAGAATTCAACTTCAATCTTTTGGAGTTCATTCTTCGGGCAGAACTCAGAGATCATTAACTCCTTAAAGTCGTTCCAAGGCATAGCCAGAGCAGGCTCCCTTCCTCTAGTTCTCACATGGGCGTTCCACCAAGTAAGGGCTCTTTTCTGGAAGGCACTGGAAGCATATTTGACCTTCAGATTTTTAGGGCAATCACACATGTTAAGGGTGGACTCCATCTTTTCAAACCACTGAAGCAGACCAGTGGCACCTTCACTGCCGAAGAACTCAACAGGCTTGCAGGCTAGAAAAGTCTTGTAGGAGGCATTGTTGATGTTGCCACCTGTAGTCCCAGCATTGCGGAGTGCTTCACTCACTTGAGTGACCATACCGGGTAAGACATTAGCAAGTTGGTTGGTGATGATGGTAGCAATTTCATTAACTTGGGTGGTGTCATGTCGAGGAGGCATTCTAGCGAAGATCAAAATGAATGGCAATGTTAGATATGACAAGATAAGATGACAAATGATAGATAGAATTATAAAGCAACTAAATATAGAATTTCATTCATAGTTAAATAGTTCCAAATTACAAACGAGGAAAGATAGATACATAATGTCTAGAACTTGAACTTAAATTGGAAAATAAAATGACTAATCAAACTCCGGGTCCATATGATAGATGCTAGAAAGATGTGTTTTAGCCTATAAGCGATACTCACATCAAAGATTCCCAGGAAGATATGACGGGTCCAGGAGGGATTTATACACCACATCTTTCCTAGACAGAATCTTTAATGTACAGGTACCTACTCTTCCAGATTACACATGTTCTTATCATCCACCATTAGGGCACTTAGTTTTGATGAGAGTAATTAAGGAATCGTCTCAGCACCGTCTTCTACTTGTCGTATCTTCGGGGGTCGGCTAGCAGAAGAGCGGGTAGCTCCAATTCTTCTTTTCTTGAAGCTGATCTCGGGAAGTATAGGATTGATCATTCGGGTGATAAGGACAATCTCTGGGCGATAGGGGCTCGTTGCATCGGATCGCAGCTCAGGGTCTTCAATGTCTCGGGCTAGTTGGCTCCAATTGATTGAGCTAACTAATTTTCCAAAAGAGGGTAGTTCTGAACTATCGCGCGTATTGCCAGAAACGTCAGCAGAATAGGACGACATGTCTAGAAGAGAAAAGTTAGCGCGTTAGTACATGTGTGCATGAAATTTCTAATGTGGGGGATTTCTAGGGTTATAGTCTAGGTCTTATGCTATGTGGCCTAATTCTCTATAACCAAGTCTCTGATACCAATCTGTCACACCCCCGCCAAGGCGGAAACACGAGGGGCGACGAAATTGAATCATTACACATGGAATAAAGAAAGTACTAAAGAATTTATTGAAAAACCGATAGTCATTACATCAAGTTTAATTCAAATAAAGCAAATAACCAAATAGTTTCATTTTCAATTTAAGTCTATGCTAGGTCCACTAAGCCTTATCCTTGAATCCTAGCGTGAGCACGACAGCAAACTAGTTTCCATTACTTGAAAAACATGCTAAAATAGGTCAACTAAAAAGTTGGTGAGAACATAGGATTTGATAGATATAATACAATAGATAACCAGAAGCAAATCAAAAACAAGTTTCAAATTCCAAGTAATTTAAACTATCATACATGAGTTCACAACCAACCCTAGTGATCGATAGCTCTCCCGCCCAACACCTTGTCAGGGTGTTAAACTATAGTATAAGTGTCAAGAATGCAGTTTCTGAACACCCAGCTCCTTCCAAGTTGATCAGAATCCACAACTTGAAGGACGCTCGGAATTGATTGGCATGCATCAACCCGAGAACTGAATGGGCTAGTCAGGCCAATAGATCTATTTACGTACTCACGTGGCTTCCCCGAAGTTAATGGTTGTGTAGTTTTAGAAATAAGAGAGACTTTGTAGTAAAAATGACATTTGCAACATGTATAAATCAGTTTAATGTTACTAGAATTGGAAGTTTGTTATTGAATGCAAAGTATAGTTTTGACTCAAGACTTGGTTTCAGTTTTGATATAAGAGCATGTTTTCCACCCCAAAATAGAAAGCAAAAAGGGGCTATGAACTCACCTTGCAGCAGGTGGGATTGATCTTGATTGCTGAAGTAACTTGGTTTAGAAGATGCCTAAATAAGTTCGAGTTTGAGTTAGTTAACAGAATCGTGGAAAGATGAGGGGTTGTTTTGTAATTAGAGGAAAGTAGTCATCGTATACTAGAGTGGTTATCATACTAGAGTAGTACCTCCAACAGCAAAGTTCCCAGGAAAGAGTTGGCCGGATCAGAACCCCGTCTTTCCTAGCCAGAACCTTACTATTTGTTAGATAGCTACATACCAGTTTGAAGTTTACTCTATTTGTACACTTTAACCGAGTTTAGGACGTGTCCGGTAAGTTTGGGAAAAGATAAGGATTAAAGTGTAACATACATTTAATAAGGATCGAAATAAATAAGTTGAATAATAGAGGGTTTTAATAGAAAATTAAGTGCTATAGTAAAAGCATAATTTTAGATGTAAAATGAAAATAAGAAAATCAAGTTTTTTTAATTAAAGCGTTTGAACCAGTTTTAAAGAGTTTATAAAATCTATTTTGTAATTCTTGTGATTTAAAGAAGAAAACGTGATTTTTAAATAATGTTTATATAGTTTCTAGTTTAAATAACATTATTTGTTTTAAATAGAATACAAACTTACTTTTTAAATGAATACACGATTACTCCCGACATCTTTTATATAAAATATACACAATTTCTTTATGTTTATTTAAAGAAAACATGCTATTTTAACAGGAAACACATTTTATTTTTACTAAAATAAAACATAATACATAGTATAATAGTAAATTGAGAATTCTAAAAAGACTTTGTTTGCTAACATTCATTTATTTAGAAAACATGTTACTAATTTTTATTTGCCTAAAAATATTAATCTATGTATTTGTTATGTTAATGTGTGTGTTAAAGAGAACCAAATAACAAAAGAAAGAAAAAAATATAGAAAGGGCAGCCCCAAGGCTCGAACCCGAGACCTTGGGTTGCCTGTGTGCTATTAGCCACCAGACCAGAGGCTCCATTTGTTTTGAGTTCCCGAAATCAATTACTAGTACTTGAACCGGACTTCATCCCCTTCCCAAAACAACTTTCAGACATGAAACCATGGAGCCCTAAACCGATTTTGAACCAGAAAAAGTCAAAAGAGAATGCGATTTGAGGAATACGATTACCTTGAGTCGGAATCACACGGATTCGAGTTTAGATGGCGACGATCTGAGACCGGAGAACTCCTGCGTCGATCGGAACAGGAAGGAAAAAAAACACGAATTTTTGTGGTAGCTTCGTTTTAGGTATCGACGTAGGTATATATAGGGTGAGTAGCTCCATCGAAATCGTATTAACAGTTGTGATTTGAACGAAAATCGGGGGTTTTGAAGCTTGAAATAACGAGGACGCAATATTCTAATCGGGATTTTCAAATTTTGAAATTGTTAACGGTTTTTAGCGAATTCCTTGTTTCCTTCGATTGATAAAGCATTGAAACGCGTTTAGGAGGCTTTTACCATTCCGAATTCGGTGGATTTTGAGAGATTTGAATGCCTTGGAATCGATTTTGACTTTTGAAAGTCAAAGTTAGTCCATGGGTAGTTCAGGGTTCAAAAAGATAAAAGGGAGGGTTCAAATGATTTTGAGGGGGTTCAAACCTAAGATAAGGGTTCAAGGTCTATTTTTAAAATTCCCTTATTAAATAAACAATCATTTAATTTTAATTAAACTCTTAATTTTTTATAAATATGACTAATCAATAAATAAATAAAAAAATATTAATGTAATTAATTATTAGGAATTAGAATTAACTTGATATATTAAATAAGACGAGGCAAAATGAGGCTTGTACATTAAGTCGAAGCAGGATTACACGAACTAGAATCATACAATTTCTAGAGATGTTACATGTGCGTAATAATACGTTTAGATGAATCACTTTGCATTTTGTTGTCATAAATCGCTTGAGTTTGCCTTTAGATTTTGACATAGTAACTGATACGGTTCACACCAAATGGATGTGAGATTCAAAGGCACAATGATTCGGTGATTGACGATTCACCTTGGCTCATTCTACGAACACATCTATTCGGATAGTTGTGGTTGGGCATGGAAGGTGGCAACGGTTCTAAAGGGTCGCGCATGTTGGGTTCCAATGCGACAGTTCGGTTCACGTAGGACGGTTGTGGTAGACAACAACTTTTCATCAATACGTTAAAATTATTATTTAGGCTTTTTTTATCATCCTTCAATATATATGCATTTAGTATATACATTATATTTTTTCATTAATTCTGCAAATTACCATTAAAGGTATGAGTGTTAATGCAAATGTGGAATTAAGCAATAACAGCAATTGGAATTCAATATAGAAGAAGAATAAGAATTCAATCACCAAACAATTACCCAATCTTATTGAAAGCTCAACGATTACAAAACGAAAGAATTACAGACTCAAGAATGAATCTAATCGGAATGAATGAACTGAAATAACAAAAGCCCTAATTAATGAACCGTTAACAACCATCTAAAACAGATTACCAATTAAACCTTCAAGTATCTAAAATTGACATAACGAACCCTCCAAGTAATAAGAACCAGAATAGTCCAGGTTAGTCCTTGAACTCTTTGAAACTTGTAATTGACTTCCAACAATGAGTGAGACCGAGAATCGAAGCTTCTAAAACAGATTACCAATTAAACCTTCAAGTATCTAAAATTGACATAACGAACCCTCCAAGTAATAAGAACCAGAATAGTTCAGATTAGTCCTTGAACTCTTTGAAATTTGTAATTGACTTCCAACAATGAGTGAGACCGAGAATCGAAGCTTCTAATCAAGTTATTTATTTCATTTATGAATTTCACATATAACAATAAATTAAATGTATTGACATTTTTTCATCATAAGCCATTATCATGTCATTTTTATTATGTCATTTTTTCATCATAAATTAAATGTATTAACAATAAAAATCTTCTGCTTTCCAAAAAAAATAAGCCATTATTATGTCATTTTAATGCACCAACGTAAAAACCACTTAATAATACTAAACTTGTAACTTTTCTGCACTTTTCGATCGAACAATAATTGACGATAGAAAGCATTGGTTAAACACTACTTTTATAGCAAATTTGTGTTCAAATATTTCATATCACGCTTTACAATGAAATACCTTTCAGTTTCATCAATACATTTCATGACACCAAACAAAATTCAAAAAGAATTTACTTCAAGCTAGCTTTATGGACGAGGGAGAGGTTCATTACAGAACACTAAATTATTGCAAGAACAAAAAGAACAAACTTAAATCGTTTAATTTCTTGATCTATGATTTATGTTTTTAAAAATTTGTACTTCATACATATAAATATGCATGTTTATATACATAAAAACCCATTAAACAATTTTTTAAATATGTTTTTATACATTTAAAAATTTACCTACACATGTGTAGATTATGTGTAGGTAAAATAACATATACATCCTACACATGAATTACACATGTGTAGATTCTTTAAATAAATGAAATTTGTTTATATTTTTTTATAAATTTCTTAAGAGATGAATAAACATTACATTTCTATCAATTTTTATATTTCAAAATTTTTTAAGGTTGAAAAAATGAGAGATTCATTTTGTTCCTCGTGTTCTCGCAATATTTAGTGTTCTGAATTGAACCTTCCCCTTATGGACAATGGGGTAAGTGATTCCTATTTGTATTTAATATAATAATCGTTATCAGGCTTCTAATAATCGTTATCAGACTTCTGGTTTGATGATGAGGGTGTCTTTCTTGTAAACGGTTTCATCCTGTATAGGGATCCTGACGAGGGAAATTTTGTCAGTACACTCTACAATTATAGGTGTTAGCCGTTCAAAAAATATATAATAAACAATTTTAATATCTAGACCGTTTCTCCCTCGGCAAAGAACAATGTTGGAATGACAATGGACAAGCATGCATATTTAGCAATGTTTTGAAATCCGGACCGGACCGGCTGGTCGGACCGGTCGGACCAGGAACCGGTTGTCTGACCGGTCCGGTTACATGTGTTGAACCGTTTCTGCAGTGAACCGGTGGTCGGACCGGTTGAACCGGCGGTCGGACCGGAAACCGGGTGGTCGGACCGGTTGAACCGCTTGACTATTTTTTTTTTTTTAATCTTTTTTAAATCTCTTGGCTTCTTATTTCGTAGGTAATTGTTAGTTTAAAATTATTGGAATTGACTTGTTGGTGGTTTTTGAAAGGATTAAAAGCTATTTAGACTGATATATTTTTATAATATTTATGACGTCGTCCGGTTCTTAAATCCGGTCCGACCGGTCGGACCGGTCCGACCAGTGGACCGGTAAGAAGACCGGTTCGACGTCCGGTCCGGTCCGGTTCTGAAAACATTGATATTTAGTAAGAAATATTAATATGATGACATGAGACTCTTATGATTGTGTTTGGCTTATATGTCCCCTCTAATATTATAAATAAATATATTAAGAAATAATATGATTAAGGAAAAAGACATAGGAAAGTGTAGCGGGTGGAGTTTGGAATCATTATCATCACCTCCCATTTTATCTCTACATTGTCATAGTTAGGTTTACATTTTTTTAATTAAATTTATGCTTATTTTCATTTATAATGCATGCAATATATAATAAGAAAGTTCACATCAACTTATAGCTTGACATATTTATAAAACGTAGAAATAAAACAATGCGAAAAATGGAACTATTTGCTATAAAAAGTAGTGTTTTTTTTTAAAAGAATATCGAATATAAGTTTTAGTTGACAGGTTTCTTGAATAAGACTTAACCTTGAGTCTTAACAAAATTTATTAAAGCTTAGATATTTTTGAAGATGACTTTACGATACAGACCTTTTTTTTTAACGGCAAATGATATATTACTCGTCATAGACAGCAAGGAGCTACACAAGTACAAACACCAACTCCAAAAGATGCATACTGTTTTGATGAAGGTTTACTGAAGATGACTTAACGGCAGATACTATTTTGGCACTTCGTTTCTTTTTTCTTTTTGAGTAAAGTGTCATTTTCGTCTCTATGGTTTGGTCATTTTAGCTACTTTCATCTAAAAAAAACATTTTTAGCTTTTACGTCCTTGACTTTTTAAAAACTAGCAATTTTCATCCAACTGACTAATTCCGTTAAAATTTTAACGTTAAATCAGAGGCAATTTGGTATTTTACCATTTTTAATCCCCTTTGACCCCTGTTTTAAACCTGATTAGTCCCAACCCCAACAAACTGGAACCAAGAGGAAGAAGCATTCATCTCTCTGGTTACGCCGCCGTCATCATCCGGTAACGCCGTCACTGTCGTCCTGTTACACCTTTTACGCTCGGAGCTAGCTATTTTAGCTTGATTATTAATATCAGTTCAAAGCTAGATAATGGTCACCAATCCCTGGATTACTCCCACCCGATCACGCTTAACTATGGAGTTCTCCTTTCATCCACTACATTAAACTTAAAACGCGTTGTTGATGTAAGAGGCAGGACCTTTACTTATGAACCAAAGATCTCTCCTGTGCACGGTCGATGTGGGATTTGCCTAGGGTGTCAATATTCAGTAATTCGGTAATTCAGTGTGTCACAAAGCCAATGGTATAGCTTCAAGTGCAATATCAAACATCATAACAGTAGCAACTTTTGCAACCAAAGAAAATATAGTTCATTCTTTCGAGCAATCTTTATTAAAACCCAAATCCACTTCTATAAAAAGATCACAAATTACCGGGGTTTTCTCAAGGCGCAATGTATTCGGCTTATAGCCTAGTTTTGTTTTTTGGGGCTTACCTTGTGAAAAAAAGATTACACAAAATTTGGAGACGTGTACAAGATATTCTTGGTTCTTGTTTTGAGTTTGTTTTCCGTTGTTCAACTGGCGGGACCTGCTCCGGATACTTCAATGGCGTCTACTGTAATTTCTGCTACTTTTGAAATCAAGAACCGGAAGCCATTAATTCGTGGAAAGAAGAAAAGGATCGAACGGTCGAAGGCGTTTGATTCGCGAGGGAGTGCCAATTCGCCTGACCGGAAGGCAAGTCTCTCGCGTACCAAGAGGGAGTGCCAATTCGCCTGACCGGAAGGCAAGTCTCTCGCGTACCGCGAGAGACCTTGCCCTATTCTTCGCGTACCGCGAGGTGGCTTAGTAAACAGAAAATTTACTCAGCTGCCAAGTTCCAACACTTAGTCAAATTTCCATCTTTTCCACCAAAATTACAAGACACCAAAAATCCCAACACTTGGGTATTTTGACCATATCTTAAACATCATATACACATTATCAAAATTCACTAAAACATCAAGTTTTGTATCAATTTACATACTAAGGATTTTCTTTTAAACCCCCAAAATACCAAAAACGCGTACGAGAATCCTTTAACGCCTCGGACTTGACCTTGATCTACATCGGAGCTTTTCCTACATAACCACATGAACATTTCACCATTAGTAATGAAAATAAACATAACAAACAAGTATTTATCACTTGTTTCCACCCATTCACCCATTTGACCCGTTTGCACCCATTTGGTCATTTAAGATTCATAACACTTGCATTTCCACTACAACTTTCATTTCATTCATTTAACATTCATATCCACCATTTCATATCCATTATGGCTCTTAGGTCATAACCTCATATCCATTATGATTCATAGATCATAACCTCATATTCATTATGATTCTTAGATCATAACCTCATTCATACATATCCATTATAGTATTGCACTATAACCACATTCATTCATTTCACATTTCCATTATAGTAATTCAACTATAACTACATTCATTCACATAACCATTATAGTATTACCACAATAACCACATACATTCAATTACACATATCCATTATAGTATTATTACGATAATTACATTCATACTTATCACATACTAGTTCATGCCATCATCATACATATTCAATTCAACACATTATATGCATACATATCACACATTCCACCCATTTATTATCATTACTAAGTAAGTACAAAAGCACTTACCTTTTGAGTTAGAAGATCCCGCACCACCTTCTAGCTTTGCAATTTGAATACCTAAACATATACACCTAGTTTAGTAATCTATCATATATACATAATCACATTACAATTGAGTCCACAACTCAATTTCCATTTCCAACCCAAATTGACCCGTTTGGGTTATCCTCATAACCAAACACCCTCTTTCAACACAAACTCACCTACTTGAGTTTTCTTTCCAATACATTGACACTATTTTTTCAATCAATAACTTTTATTATGTCAATTTGGTGTTTGTTCAAGTGTCTAATACCACCTAAACACTTAATCATCACTAATTTATCTTTCTAGCATCATGATCCAAACACCCTCAATTTTCACCATATGAACCCTAACTTTTCAAAATCAAAATCTAAGGGTTCTAAGATGTTAATCACCTCTCTTTACCTTTAGATTAGCTAGATTATCTACAATATAACACTAATTCACCACATGCATACTAAAATTTTGGATTTCTTCAAAACCCACCAAATATCACATTCAAAGTGAAATCAAGGGGATGAAATTACTTACTTGATGTTAGGAGAGTGATGTGTAAGCCAAACCCCCCCCCCCCCACAAATCAAGCTTCAAGTGCACGTTTTAGCTCCACAGTCGATTTTCTCCTTTTTCCTCTTGCTCCCAAACGACCCCAACTCAAAATGAGTTCAATTTTGACTTTCCTCTAGTCAAAATGGCAGAATTTTACCATTTACACTTTTGGCCCCTCAACCTTTATTTTACCCATTTCACTTTATAATTAGTTAAAAACTAACATAACTCCATTACTAACTTGAAACCCACTTGTTTCAACTTATTTCATAAATATTATTTTCACTATAATATTTATTAAAATATTTTATTTATTTGAAAACGAAACCCGGATTTTGGTTCGTTACATTTTCGATCTATTTTTGACCCACACGAATGTGTTTGCTTTTATCTCATCCAATATTATGTCCGGGTAGATTTTAAAATTGTTGAAGACATTGTTTCTAGCCTTCCATATTGACCATAATATCACTGATATCATCATTTATATATATTTTTCATGCATAATTATCTTCATATTTAATTGATTTCTGAGCAATTACATTTAAATTAGGACTAAATTGTTCCTTTAAGATAATTAAAAGTTATTTGTCTTCCCATGCTAAAAGGAAAAAAAGGTCAAATAAAAGTCAAAGATATGAGAAAGACAGAGGCCAGGTATGGTCATCCATGGTCAGGCATGATTGTGCCCCCTGAACCTGTTAGGAAGGTTCTAAAATCCAATCAACACAAGGCACGCCCGTGCCCATGCATACACGTGCACTTTACAGATTTTCCAGAAAAAGTTGACTCCGTACAAAAGGTGATTCATATTGAAAAAGGTACGCACGCCGTGAATATGGAGGCACGGGCGTGCCTCCCGCTGATTTAACCTAGAGGCTCGAGCCTCATCATTTAACAAGCAACATTTGAGAAAGCTTCTACAGGTCTCTTACACGAGGATAACAGACGTAGAGAGTTAGTCATTTTTACCAAGATCAAAAAACATTTTATAATCACTAGACTTCTCCTTTGTTTGATTACTTGTTTTCATTCAGTGATCTATATATCAACAAGTGTTTGTGTATTCATTTGTATGGCCGCAAGTGGCTAGTCTTCTTGTATCATTTGGGTGAGGATAAAACTTGGCAAGAACATAATGATTGTTACTTCAACCAATTACACACAATAGACAAGTGCATCTAACGTAACATAATATACTCTCGACAAGAACCAAGTATCGATCTAATGGATATAGTGGCTCCAAATAATCAACATTTGTTATTGTCTGACCAAAATAAAAGGTAGATAGATGGAAGTTTGATGAAATGCGAAGATTTCTTGGTGTTGAAGACCTCTTCGTTTTGAGTCGGAAATTAGGGGTGATTGTTGGTAATTTACATTCTCAAAGAGAAGGGCCCAACACGAGTAGGTGGAAGTCTCGGACGGCCGGACCCAATAGACATGTGCAGTTTCATTAAGTGTATTTAATGGGTTTATGTGGTGTATTAAGGTTTAATGTTTTTTATTGACCAAGTTTGAGTTTCCTATAAATACATAACCATGTTTAGGGTTATTGTATGAGGGATTATTGTAATATATTTTTGAGTCAGTTTCTTGATTATAATAATACGAAAGTTAATCAAATTGAGTGTGTTTGTAATTTTGTTTATCAATTCAATCCTTGAGAAAAATCCCTATATCAGATCTCAAAATTGAAAATTGTATGGTTTCGTCAATTAAATCTTATAGAATAAGTAATACTTATCAAGGTGTAGATTATAATCAATTGCAAAAACATTATTACGCAGAGGTTATAGCATATTATTGCAATTTTTATTGCTGGGACCTCAAAAACACAAGGAAAATAATGATGTCTTTGAAATTTGGTTTGTGATGTGTGAATACATTGAAACCCTTCAACTCATCCTAATGTGAAAGGAATTTCATCATGGGCCACACGAATTAGAAGTAGAACTCATGCCGTAATCTCTTGTAGTTCCCCCCAAAATGGCCCACACGCTAATAAGATCTTATTGTGGGACAATGTAACAAGTCATTGCATGTCGTGAATAAACCTTTTTGACAATCTTTCTTGTTTTGAACTAATTAACAGGTTCCATTTGGATGAGTTTGAAGGGCTTAAGTGATTGTAAACCCCACCAAATGCCACACACCCGGTCACCCCCACCCCCACCCCCACCCCAACCCAACTCAAACCAAAGCAACTCTACAATGAAAGCAACAATTTAACAATAAAATTAAAAGGCAAGGTCTTTCTTATTTGAATTAAATTTGAAAAAGTCGAAATTCAAATCAAACCAAATTTGAATTCTATTTTCGAATTAGATTTTTAACTAGTTCGAATTTAAATTTCAAATATATGTGTAATTATAAAAATATGAGCTTTTAAATCCATTTTATTGTGCTTCATACGTTGATCAATTTTTGAACATGTTAATAGAAAACAATAATATAAATCATACCTGATAAGCTAACCGATGAGAACTAAGACGACATGATATCTGATGTGGACCAGGTCCCTGTTTAGGATGTACGGTTAGGATGACTAAGGTGAGTTCATAAGAACTCATGGTTAGGAAGAGAGAGAGGGACGAATTTGATGTTGATGATAATTGATTGATTAGTCAAAACCCTCTAACTATCTCTATATATACGTACACCTAAGGGAGAACCCTATTGATGGTAGTAAGGGTAATTACGTTCATCAAGTAAATACCAACTAATCCATAAGGGTATTTAGGTCAATGATCGATAAATAATTAAATAAATGATTATAAGAGACACATAGTAAAACCATATCTTACACAATAAGTTTAATTTGTTATCTTTTTTATATTCGAAGTTATGAACCTGGGGCTTAAACTCTAGAAGGTTGAAATCCTAATCTCTGCTCAGACATAGTAAGTCAATAAATTGATGATTCCGGAGGCAAATTAAAGCAAAAAAGAACCCAATAAATCAATCGAATCACTATAATTTCCTCTCCTCATTGAACCCTAATTGAATAAATATAATCTCGTCCAGTACTCACTTGACCGCAAGGCATGAGTAAAAACCCGAATCTCAAACTCTTAAAATTGGATCATCGAGTTCTAAAAACGTCAATTTGTAACTTTGTAAACTTTTCTTATGAATTTGATTCAAGATGAATTGAAATTTGAATGTTCAAATTTTAATGGGGTTTTTCAAATCAAATTTGAATCCAACTTTAAATTTTTAAAATTCGAATAACGTGATTCGACTAACTCAAGAAACCTGAAATTCCATCGATGAACACCTCTAATTAAAACATTGCAAACTTTATTAGATTCCCGTATTTACACTTTTGTTGCAAATAGGACAAGTTAAAATGCCTCTCACTTTTTGCTAGTAAGGAATAAACAGTGAGTAGATACCCCACAGCTAGTGCTGGCAATTCCTAACTGTTTAAGACACGATTAAACTTGTTTAAGAAAAAGTACACTATGTAATTTTATACATTTTAAAAAATAAGTAAAATTAAGAGGCTAAACTCCATCATTTCTCCTTCTTGGTACATAAAAGATACAACTGTCTTATAGACATTAGATATAAAGAAGTTAAACGAGTCGTATTCATATTTGATACTTGTGTTATCCGAGTAGCCTATGACATGTTTAGACACGAATTACCTGTTTTGCCAGCCCTACCCACAGCCATATATATCCACATGCCCTGATGCACACATATGCATCCTTCGAGAATATGTACATATTAACGAGAGTTCTAAACTAAAGGTAAAGTTGCATGTTATAAACTCATCACAGTTTAGAAGTTAGCAAGGGTGGCTTTACAGTACAAGCAACTAAATCAGCTGTTTTAGCCCTTAAATTTGAATTGCCCCAAAAATTGAAAAAATATTTTAATTTGTATTATCAACTTTTGTGTTTTCAGAAAGAAATGATAGTTTCAAACTTGCATGTCAATATTATACGTTTAGACACTCCATTAAATTACATTTTAAATTTTTTTTATATATATATTTACAAAATTTTCACATAATGCCTCAATTTCAACGTTCGCTTTAGGCCACAAAATATGTTGAGCCGGCCCTAGAAGTTAACTGTATATGTTTCACATTCTGAAATCATAACAAAGACAAATTCTATCATAGTTTATCAGGTTTCGGTTGCTTAAAATTGACTTGTAACTTTTACAAACTTTTCTTGCGAATCTTCACCTATTTCATGATGAACTGAACAGTTACAAGCTAATGCAAGTTTGAAATGTAGAATTCTTTATTTTAGAAATGACCGGATAGATTTATGAATTGTGTTTGAGATCACTTTCCAGATTAAAGTAATTTGCGTGTAGCCAAAATCTTTAATCTGATAAGGTAAAAAGTTTCTCAAGAACGAGATATTAATTTATGGGAAAACGAAGTATGAATTCGTTGTTGAAACTAACGAATTGAATTCCTTAATATAGGGACGAATTGTCACACAAATTGTTGCAATGTTTTATGAAAAGATATGGCGGTTGACGATTGTAATCATTTGTAACTTATTTTGTTACATCAGTAGTGACTTTGTAGTAACTTCAGTAGATTATACCATAAGTAGTAACTTTGTTACTACCACCATCAATAGTAACAGAGTTACTACAGATTAATAGACCATCAGGAGTAACCAAATTTACTACCGACCATTAGTTTCTATAGATACACAAAGTTGCTACCGAAGTGCATAGTTGTTGCCGAACCTCATAGTAGCAACCGATATACAAGTTTGCTACCGATGATCTTCCACTATTGAAGCTCAGTTTCTACTGTTTTATCAGTTCTTCCTCATCATCAAATTCAAGCATCTTTCCATCATTCATTCAGATCTAATGCATTTTCAATGAGGCAACAATTAACCACAACAAAAAAATTTCCAAGGTGACAGGGCAAGGGGCAATGCATGATGCAGTCTAAGCAGTGGCGGATTCATAAATTTTTTTCATGGGGTCGGTTGAGTGATGTAGGGTTAAATGTCCCATGTATAAGTGTCGGTTTTTGTACGTTTTAATAGTTTAATTGTGTTTATCGAGTCGGTTTTATGTGTGTCTTGGAGTTTGATGTGTTACAGGTTTAATGTGCTTAAAGAGTGGTAGTTTACGAGTGATGTATACGAAGACAGGAAGCTCGAGAGGTCTAAGAAAGGGAAGTCAAAGATTAAAAGTCAATTTTCTGGATTTTTGGATCTTCGCGACACGCGAAGATTTGGCATGGGAAGTTCGCGACACGCGAAGAAAGGGCTTACGGCAATTTTAAACCTAGTTGTAATTATAAACCCATTATGATGCCATTGTCGATTATCATTCTTTCCAGTCGTCCTAGAGGAGTTCTTAGGCGATTTTGAGCATAGTTCGGTCAATTATTCTTGTTTTCTCATGCTTGTAAGTTCTAGATTAATTACTTTAATGTTTTCAACAATCATGAGCGGCTAAACGCTTTCGTGATCCCTCCGGGTGAACGATTTATGCATGTATTCGTACGATTTTAGTAGATGGTCAGTATTAGATTAAAGTTTTGTGAACCCTTTAAGTTCTTTGAATTCAATTGTGTGTTTGACTTATTAACAATTGCACGTTTTCAATTTATTGCATCTATCGTCGTTTCTTGGTTTTCTTGCATTAGGAATAATCCGATTTTGTGATTGAATTGACTATTGTGTGGTTGGTTTAAACAATTTAAACAATGTTATGTCTATGTAATCTCTGATCTGGTTTGAAACTAAAATTATGGTGTGTTTTGCTAAATCTGAATCCCGGAGTGGTCATTCTTCTCCAATTGTTTTTATAACTTAAAGTTAATTGTTTTTTTTATAATTTCAAGTGTGCTAAGTAATAAGGTATTAAACTTTAGTAGTAATTGAATCAGTTTAGTTTAAATAGAATTCTCCACGTGTTCCCTGTGGATTCGACAACCCTACTTCCCTATCTACAGTTTAAGGTAGCTAAGTAGTGAATTTTATAAATATTTTTAATTGACCTTGACATCGCGATCATTGAGTAGTGATATATAACGTGCATATAACACTAATTTTTTTTCATTAAGAGGCAATCGGGGGGCTATTTTAAAATTTTATAGGGGCGATCGAATTTCAATGCGTATTTAACGCTAATTTTTTTTTTCATGGAGGGCGGTTTCCCCCTTAGTCAAGTAGTAGGTACGCCCATGGGTCCAAGAGGCAATGCCCCTGGCAGGAGTTGTGCTAAAAAATATTTGTTTTGCTTAATTCATAGGTGAAAAGTCGGTTGAAATCGATGATCAAAAGGTATTGATGAAAGAGTAGTAATGTGGTACTGATCGATCATCGGGTACCAACTATGTAGTTCGGTAGTAACTATGATGATCGGTAGCAACTATGTAGTTCGGTAGTAACTATGATGATCGGAAGCAACTTCGTACTTCGGTAGAAACTGAGATCAGCATGAACTAAGCGACCTGTAGCATAGTTACTAATGATGTGGTGCTTTATAATGGAGATCCTACTGATGTTATAACCGTTAGTTCAATATGATCCAGGGCTCGAGGGGACACGTGCACCCCCTTGCAAGAATGAAGCCGTGAAAACTGCATTGGCAGTTACAACCGATAATGACGGTTACTAAGGAAAACGTTGTGTTCTACTATATTTCATTCCATTCTTGGCCTCACAACAGCAACAGTACAATACAATCAAAAGTTACAAAGGTGGATGGGACATTAACAACAAGCCCATGTCATTTGGCCAATATTGTTTTACTTATTGTCACCATTATTATAGACGAAACAGTACAAAAACAGGAAATATTTCATTCATTCTGTATAGCGTTTATCGATCATGCACTATAACCAACGATTGCAGGATCCCAATGCCCCATGTTGTACGAGCTACATGCCGCCTGGGCAGCTTCATCCATGGCTTCCTGGCTAACACCATTGTTGCACGCGTTAGCAAAGGTTCGTGTATGTTTCATGCCGTATGTGTCTCAAATGTCCGAACCTTAATCAATCAAGTATATAGAGAGGTTAATAATTAAATTACAACAAAAAGAAGCTAAATGCACTGTTTTAAAATTGACTATCCGATAAAAAAAATTAACGACGACTAAATTCCGTCAGTAACTACCGATAGATCAACGGCGGATATAAGAAAATCTAATAAAAAAGAACAAAAATAAATAAATGTATTAAATATCTGTCGGTAATTAGTTACCGGTAACAGAAATTTAAATAAAATAATTAAAAATAAATTTTATAAATATGTGTCGCTGATTCGTCGGTAACTACTAACGGAATAGTGACGGCAAAACCTCATTATATACGGAACTTTTACTGACGGAAAACCAGTATGAACATGAATAGTAAACTTGTCGGTAATCCGTCAATGAGTTTTTTACTCGTGTTCCCAACGGCTACTACTTTCAGTGATTGATTTCCAACGAATATGTCAATCGGTAAAAGTCCTCTGTAATGTAGTTTTGA
Source organism: Smallanthus sonchifolius (assembly GCA_023525975.1). Classification (NCBI taxonomy): domain Eukaryota; kingdom Viridiplantae; phylum Streptophyta; class Magnoliopsida; order Asterales; family Asteraceae; genus Smallanthus; species Smallanthus sonchifolius. The sequence continues at coordinate 5,255,749 of CM042042.1, forward strand.
TCGTAAAATGATAGAATTTTTTTAGTCTACCATGGATTTAAGACAGTCCCAATCGTCCACGAGAGCCCATCCTCCACCCCTCACTGATCCGTGTTGTAGGTCTCCTAATAACTGGGAATTTATCGTGACGACACTGCTATCCAAATGTTCCCTGTGTGCTGTGATTTCCTTGATGTTCTTGAGTAGTTCCTCCTTTTCTTGTGGTTCTAGTGTCAATTTCTGGTACTGTAGAATAGGTAGTTGCATCAATCCGTTAAAACAAAGGGATCAATCCAACACTATCATAGAACTACAAAATTGGCATCTGCGACCATAAATCAGATCGCAAATCAGTCACTAAAGGCCTTTTGTCCAATTTGTGACCGAATTCATATTGTGACCTGTTTAGCGACAAATAGTTCGTATTGCGATAAATTTTTGGCTACGGTCGCAAATCTGTCGCTAAAGTTGCGAATGTGTTTTTCTGTCGCAAATACCCAGTTGTGAAGTAGTGCAAGTATTTTGAATCAAGTATACATACCGTATGCCACATTGAATAAAGATCTGCTTCTCTTTGATCGACAACACCCATGTCGAACGATTGTGAAGGATTCACCGTGAGGCTAGAATTGGGACAAGAACCTTGGTAAACAGAAACAGTCTCATTGCTTATACGTTGTGTACCATATTGCATCACATGAGATCCATAGGTAGAGTTGTTGTTTAGAGTCCTCGATTTCACCTACAAACATTTTGTGCGAATTTTGTCGCGAAAAAGCGTCACGAATACTCATATCTTACTCCACACCTAAAGGGTCGTGAAGATAGTCTAAACAAAGAAAATCCCTAATTATACCAACCTTTAAGTATTGTGTTTCTAATGTTTCGGTCTTCAAATCTTCCACGTCGCTAAGAGAAGAAAGTCGCAAAAAGTATAGTTAGTGACAATATCTGTTATCAGTCGCTAATGAATAATGAACATGTTGCTAAATACCTATCTTCCAACCATGAGACACTGTATAAGTCACCTAAGCAAGTCATATACTCTTTTGGTGGGGGAGGGGTCATACCGGGACAATAAGTGCCCCAACTACTCTCGTTCGCATTCGACGCAGTTGTTACGTATATGTTTAGATTTTCGGGTATAAGACCTTCAAAAATGCTTCCGCTTTCACATGCTTCTACGTATATAACCTGAGATTAACATTCGAATGATTAATTATTTTCTTTTGTCTGCTACTAGAAAAGTGACTTTCACCGACGAAAAAAATAATCAACAGGTATAACCGTCGGTAATCTGTCAATGACACATTATTGATAATATCCACCACTGTTCCGATAGTTGAACACTGTCGGTGATCCGTCAGTAAGAAATGCCAGAGTCATATGTGGTGAAGTTTCTATTCACCACCTTTACCAATGGATAACTGACAGATCCTACTTTCACTGATGGATTACCGACGGATTTGTCTGTCACTGAAAGTCCTCTGAGTCGTAGCCTAATCATCTATAAATTAATAATATCTTACCATCTCACTATATGTAGCCATTGCATGTTTTGTTTCTAAAACTTTAATGAAATCATTAGCATAAATGTAAGGCATGTTTGGCATCCCTGTGGTGTTAGAAACAAATAATTACTTGGGTGTTTAACAACAAAAGATAATTGTGATAACGAAATACCGAGAATTCCAGGGCCTCCATGATCGGCGTAATACACAAAAACTGTATCGAAAGGGCCACTCGCTACAACTTTTCCACTTCCACCGGTCAAGGCCGAGGCGTTGCCAAGAAGCACAGCATAGAAATTGGCAGCTGTCACTTGCTCTCCGGTGTAATCCTAACACATTATAAAAATTAGTTGGTTGATCAAATTTAGCAAAAAATTCAAAGTTTAGCGACGAACTACGTCATTAACGACACTTTAGCGACACTTTTATACGTCATACCTTTGGCACACCAGCATAAACATCAGAGCCATTGGGACTATTGATTATGACACCAGGCCTTGGATTCATTTTGTTATTGGCGATGTCATCGTACATGAACACAATTATGTTCTCATCTTTCAACCCGCCCCTTTTCAGTATTTGATACGCATGACAAATATCAGCCTGAAACCAGTAATATACTAGTCATGTTTATTTGAATAGAGATTCAATTTAGTAAGAGCGTCTCCAATGTTAAACCTAACAAACACCCATAAAGGCAACACATAAGCTGTCACATCATATTTCCACTTATCATTAAAAAATATCCATTTCTACTTTGATATTAATATATCTTTTTTTTCCAAACACCCCCTTTTTAACTAAAAAAAGTAAAAGAATATATGTGTATGTATATATATTATTCGCGTGTAAGAGGGGCCCACCACACTCCATCCTTTCGTGTTTGAACAGCCGGATGGCACAAACAAACACCTCAACCAACACATGGCATCCTAATTCAAACGTCACATCACACGTTTGTAACCTGCGTTGGAGGTGCTCTAAATAAAAAGTTGAAGAAATACGCACCTGATGGCGATAGTTGAAGTAACCGCTTGAACCGGCTACCAGAACAGCCCATTGGGTGCTATTGAAGAGTGGAAAATCGTTTTTTGAAGAGAATAAGCTAGGACGGGTGGCTTCTGAGAGTTGTACCGCAAGCAGTGTTAGTAGTAACACAAGGAATTTGAAGGCAGCCATAGGAATAGAGTGCATTGACTGCCTTCGGATGGTTTCGCGTATATATACACATTATTAGAGGGAACTTTGTTTAGTTGTAACCAAACAAGAAATTTTAGTTGTCTCCGGAGTTTTTAGGATTCTCAGAAAGCATATTACAACCTACAAAGACAAAAGAAAGCAACAAAGAACACATTGTACGGAAGAAACAACATTGTATCTTAATTAATGATCATTTGGTACGATGCTATCAATGTCCAAATTGGATTGGAAATGAACTGGATTACATTACTTTCATCGATATTAGGTGGTACTTCGTCAAAAAACATGTCGTGAGTAACCATCAATTCCAACATGTCGTGGGTAAACTATCAATTCCGAGACCAATGATTGGAACATCAAAGTACACCACCACCTTAATTCGATTCCAAAATAATAGTTACCGCAAAGTTAACACAGAGGGTATCACACGTGTGAAAAATAGGAAGGTTTGAGAAGACGATTGACCCATTTTTTGTTACTGTTTATACGTTTGAAAGAGGTCATATATGTTAAGTTTTTGTTGATATATATAGTACTAGATTAAAGTTCCGTGTATTATACGGGTTAAATAAATAAAATGTTATATACTTAGTAATAAAAATTTATATTTTTAAAAACCCGTGTAACCGGTATATTACATCGCTTGGCTATTTATAATTAAATAATAAGTATCCGTAATAAATTTATATTAAAAATGTAAAGATAAATTGTTTTAATATCATTATTTAATATGTGAGAGAGATGTGATTAAAAAATGATATGAATGAACCAAAAAGTTACACGTGTCCATAGAATTTTATTTATTAATATAAAAATTATTATTTGAGATTATTATTTAATAGGAGAGAAAAACAGAAAAATTAATATTTAGTAGGAAAGAGAAGCGGAAAAATAAAGATAAGGAGTAACCAGAGAGTTACACGCATCCAACATGATTTTCCTTTATTATATAGTATAGATGTATTTTCAACAGGTTTAGCCATGCAATAACCCGTCCGGACATGAATCTTATCTTAATTTTTATCCTTGAGCTTGTCTGTAGGAAGACAGTTCCCATGGACAACAATCAAATATTTTACCATTGTCGGTGATAATTTCAACTTCCAGGGTTATGGTGTTCGTTGCTAATCCGTCTAAGCACCGACGGATTCTGCTTTTTTTTTTACTTTTCTTTATCTTTTATTTTTAGTTTTCATAGAACCCATCAATACTGATACGTTTCGTCACTGAAGTCATCGGTGATGATCATTTGATATGTTTCGTCACTAGCAAGTCAACGGTGATGATCATTCTGTGTCGGCAATGAAGTCATCGGGGATGATCATTTGATACGTTTCATTTTTCTAGTAGTGATAGTATCCGGTTTGGGGGGACAACCACGTACACATACTTTTGAGGTACAATAACTAGATGACAAACTTGTACGAATGTCGATACAAATACATTAAAGAGTGAAGGAACGCGTTCGTAACTAAAAGAACAATTTATATTGCCTGAGATATTTAAAATTCCTTTAGACAATTTTAGGTTAGTTTTATATCTTCCCCACAAACTTAGTTTCATATTACCAAGTTCTTTATCAGCAGCATTTCCTGTCAAATCCGAGTACCTTTGAGATATCTAAAGCATATGAGAAACAGATTAAATCCAAAAGTCTAAAAACCAAAATCATTATCCCTCAAGGTTGCACGAGAACTTTGATCGACAGTTTTAATCATGATTAATGTGTTCTTTCCCAAAAATCAAACAAACCCAAACTGTGGAAAGCATAATCGTCATCATCTCATCTGCACAATCCCAGCGCTGATCAGCTTCTGAATCTTGTTCATCACAGAAGGATTCTTCATGTGATCCTGTGCAGCCTTCGGGTTCTCTTGAAGGTCTTTCAAAACCTGCACGAAACACCAAAGATTTATAAAACCCAATATCAATTTACAAACAAATGATTGCCAAGGAAACAAAACCTACTTGCGCCATAACAGGATCAGTAAGAATATTCTGAATTTCTGGATCTTGCATACCCTTCTCCTGCAAACAAGAAACGATTATAGTTTTTTATGTTAAAAGAACTATTTTTTCTAAAATATGCTTCAGCGCTTTGCTTTGCTTTTCTTTTCACCCTCAAACGTCCACACCAAATTTTTACATCAAACTTTCCCAGCTAGATATTTTTTATTTGCTCATTAAGAGATATATTTGTCAGTGTTGTAAAGATCGCTAAGCGCTAGTCAGGCGGTGGGGTACCGACCAGCGATTAACGATTTGGACCGCCTTTGACCGAGTTTGACCAATTAACGATCAATTGACCGATTAGCTCAAAATTCCTAGATGATGACCGATCAGCGATTAATCACGATTTTTACCACACGGATATTTGTAGAACCAAAAATATTTTTTCTATTTTAATCTTATATTAACTTGATTATCTAAAAATTAATCATGTAATCAAAACATATTATCAACAATTATAGATGATACATAGAAAAGGTTAAAAAATATATGGTACTCATTTTAAAGAATCTCAAAGAAATTGTTTGAATGTTGTAAAATAGATTAACATTTGGTGAGATTAACAGTGTGACACCAAACTTGGTGTGTGATAGATAATTGGAGATGGTTCACACCATTTTGGCATTTTGTGCATACATGGTCTAAATGGAAACATGAGTTATGACTACATAGAATTCAAACCTGTCTCTCTTTTAGCTCATCAGGTGTGAGATCCCCACGGCTGGCTCGGTTAATTTGTTGAACACAGCTGAAATGGCAGAAAACCAAGTGAAAAAGCAAGAAAATTACTTGAATTGGAAAAAAGGTTGGGTGAAGTAATTAGTCAAAACAGGCCATTTTTCTTTAGTTGACCCACAAACACTGTATTGCCCAATATTTAAAACAGTTATGTAAATATATTAATGTGCTATAAAGAATAATTATGTTATTACAATAATAATCAACTTTCTAATAAACCAGTTGATGATTTGTAAGATTAAAGATACACTTTCTTTCCTTTTTAGGTTATTTTTATGTATCTATACATGTGATCGGTCAATGCTAAAACATATAACTGAAATCAACTACTGCATAAATAAACAGGTCATAACTGCCACCTTTAAAATATACACAACCGATGTAGATGTAGATTGTGATCATACCTCCTCACACCCTCTAGCAACTCAGGATTTTGAGGATCGTGTTTTAATCCCTCCTGGTACGTCTCTAAAGCTTTATCAAACTCTTTCATGAAAAACTGGATTGCACCTTTTCTTGTGTACCCTTTTGAAAATTTTGGATCAATCTCTATGCATTTCTCTGCATCCTTCAGACCTTCTGGCATTGCCCCGAGTTTAGTGTAGCTAGCAGCTCTGTTACTGTATGCCTATAAAAATAAAAACGAACCCCACCATGAAAATGAGAGAACGTATGTACAATGAGCATATCGATTTTCATTTCATAACAAAAATTCCCTTTTTTGGATCATTATTGAGCAATATTTAATAATCCAACTATGTGTCATGAATTGCAAAAAATACATGAATTGTAAACAAGCTTATGCAACACATAACCAACCAAGCACGCACTATATCCAAGATCCAAAAGTATACCTTTGCATCTTTGGGGTTTCTTCGCAAAGCTTCTGTGTAGTGCTTAATAGCCTCCGGGTATTTCTGCTCTTTAAAATATTCATTTCCTAAAAATCATTTGTATCTCAATTATCATGAACATTGAAAAGAAGATGATGAAGTTAACTATTTAAAAACACCAAGGATAAAAAATAACCGAAGGTGGCAAAACAGGGTGTTGGGTAACATATCAAAACGTACTCCCTACAAAACACTTAGCATCCACCCTTTCAATAAATCTGTGTTAAATATGACTACTGCAGTAACATTCTAATTTCTTGAATAAAGTGACTCATTAGGTTGTATGCATTAGCAACACACTTACGATCTGTTTCTTTTTTAGCTGTTTTTTTCTACTTAACCTATTACAGATTAGAACATAAACCGAATTCACTTCTAGATATAGCAAAATAACCTTTTTCACGCTCTTTTTCAGCAAGTTCAGGGTTATAATATTCTTGTTGTTCCAGTTCCTTCTTTGCTCTCTCTGCATCATTGAGCTTTTTCAAGGTGTCTGGGTTGCGATGCTCTGTAAGAGCTTTTTGGAAAGTCTCAATTGCAGGTTCATAGTCTTTGGAGGTTTTCGCCATTTTAACCAAAGCAGATCCTTTTCTTGTCAACGCTCTTGCAACCATCTTATAATCTGAGCGAAGCTCTCTTCCTCTCTCTACAGCTTTTTCACAATCTTTAATGCATTCATCATACTGCAAATAACAGAAACAGGGTTTGTATAATACTAAGTTGGTGTAAAATATAATTTCAACACCAAAAACCAAAGTAGCATATTTTAGCAAGTTGCTTCTAGTAGTACACTATTAAATTTGAACTCATTTTGTGATTTTGGATGTTCTCTCCTAAAGAAAATTAGACATCTAACTTGTGCACATAATGAAGTCTTGAAGGTCATTTACTGACCAGTTGACCACTGGTACAGAACCAGTCAAACACACAAAGCGACAAGACTTGACAACGAAGCCAAGTCAAAATGACAATTTAAGCCTAAAAAGATCCAAGATTACGAATTAAATTCAGAAAACCATAAACATTCAGGCAAGAAAACTCAAATCATCTTTCACTACCTAAAATGGTCCAATTATTATGCACAATCAGAAATAACATCACTCCACTTGACATTCACCTAATAGTGGCATCCACCATCCACTTCACATCACTAATATGATGTTCAATTTAGTTTTAACCAGCTCAAAAAATAACAATACAGCACAGAAGTAATTTATATACTGCCCTTGTTTAAGTCTAAACGACAACTCTACATGCAAATAGATATCATTCATCATTCCCTAAAGGTATATAATATCCTCAATAATATATCAACACTTAAGCAACTACTTGCAAACCATAACCATATAATCAAACTAAACATGCTTGGTAAAATGATAAAACTTAAAAGAGTTAAAACATTAAGCGTGTATTAGCCTATTAGGTGATAGTAAAAAGCACGCTGATAAAATCCAAACATGTAATAAACTTCTCTGGACCACTATGGCACCAACTACATCGGGATGAGCCAAACCTCCAATATAACTTAAAAAACGGCAGAAGATAAAATTAATGGGATAGCCAAAAGGATAGCTCTGTGGACCTTCTTTCTCATAACCTATTACAATCAAGTACTATTCCTATCCGCCTTATACCAACGAAGTACAAATCTAGCTTGTAGAAACAATAGTAACCAAAGCATCCCATGAATTGAAAACTAAGCACATAGCCTACATTTGAACCCCTACAAGGGTGACAAAGTAAAAGCAAGCCACCTATAACCTAAAGACTATGTTTAGCAAACACAAACATTCACAAAAATCCAAAGTTGTGAGCACCCATCAAATTGCTAGAGTGGGTAAGCATACAACAAATTATTATTATCGTCTCCAATCGTCAGGCAAATGGGTGTCAAACACATAAGTAAAGAAATATACCAACATAAATCAAAACCACATAGTATACAGTTATAGAGAAAGAAAACCAATATGCGAGCCACCAAATTACCACTTTAAAATTACATACTCCTTTTATACCAAGAAAAGTTTGCCAACAGTACTTTCCTTTTTTGGATTGTAAGAAGACACTTCCCCTTTTCAAAAGATTTCCAAACCAGAATTTTTCTCAACTTTTGTTAAGGTACATTTTAATTCACTTGATAATTAGCCGAGACATGCCACGTATTCAAAGTTTCAGCTTTCACATTCACAAAATCCAAAATGATGTAATTAAAACTTAAATTTAAAACAGGCGCATACCTTTCCCATCTCTAAGTACACAGCAGCTCTATTTGTAAGGAATGAAATATCTCCATCATCCAGTTCAAACGCCTTTGTATAATGTGCAATAGCTGTTTCAAAATCCTTCTTCTTGTAAGCAGCATTACCAGACTCTTTCTCCTTCTGCGCATGTGCTTTCTTCTCTTTCACTTCTCTCTCCTCCTCAGACACCTCCATTGGTTCCGGCTCCGGTTCCCGCTTCTTCTCCTTCACCGGCTCTGTTTCATCCGCCGGACGTTTCCTCTCTTTAGGCGGAGAATCCGGCATCTCCATCTCCATCCCATCTCCCGGAGTATGAGCTTGCATCTTAACATTCAACAACACACTAAGCGCCTGCATAACTCTCTGATCCTGCAAATACAAATTCAAATTGCTAGGGTTTCGTTGAAGATCCTTCATCATGTTAACAAAATCCGGCTGCTGCATGTACAATCGCGTAGCCGGATCAGCCGTAAGCTTCGCCCACATATCCGGCCCAAACGCATCTCCAAATAGGTTATTCGGCGGTGCACGTGGCCGGGAAGAGGCTGACGCAGCCGCCTGAGCTGACTGAGCATCCGCGAGTCCAGATTTCAACGTTTCGTTATTCGGATCAACCTCGAGACCATTCTTATAAGCCGAAACAGCCTCGTCATACTGCCGCAATCCGTGATAAGCCGCGCCGAGCCGTGAGTAGCCTTTCGCCCAATCCCGTTTCAGATCGACGGTTTTTTTAGCATCTGAGAGGGCGTCAGAGTATTGATTCAAGGAAGCGTAAGCGGCGGAGCGATTGGAGTAAAGGACGTGGTTGGTAGGGGCGAGAGTGATGGCGTCAGTGAAGTGGCGAATAGCATCGGTGTAGTTTCCGGCAGAGAACGCGGCGTTGCCTTTGGCCTTGGCTTCGTCGGCCATATCTTACCGTTAACGTCGGTAGGTGAGTGTGGAATTTTATATCGTCGGAAGACTTGACCTCGATTTGGCCGATTAGAAAGAGAAATTAGGGTTTATAGCTAACGATACACTTAGAAGGAGAGAGCTTCTAAAGAGCACTTCTGGCCACGAAAGAATAAATCAATTAAACTAGGTTAAACGCGCCGGGATTCCGTCACGATCCCAAATATCAAAACATGTCGTAACGATGATTATTCCAACGTAAAACCCTAGGCATCAAGAAACATGATTGTAAAAGCGAAAAACGAACATCGAAAAGCCTGAATACAAATGCGACATAATGTAAATAAAAGAAAAGGCTCAAACTAAAATATTAAGAAAATGAAAGGAAATTTTGTGGCAAAAATGAGTATACTTAAAGTTTTGTGACCAAAATGAGATGACCAAAACTACACTATTCCTATCATTCAAGTTTCAATATTGATAGCCCCTGATCTTGATTTCAACCTCGTTTTTTTATAGAAAAGAGTAGAGACGGTTGGTTAGATCCAAACAAATAATCAAACAAGATAATAAACAGATAAAATACCCAAAAACTAGAAATTTTATTTATTTTGTATAAAGAAACAACATAGTTCCACCCCAGGTGAGCTCTCCCAGGGTGGTGGCTCACACAAAGACCAGCAATTACAAATGACAACCTAATGTCCTATTTATAGCCCCTGGGCATGCTCCCCAAGTCAGCCGCCATTGCTTGAGAAACCCTAGTTAGTGTCGCCAAGTGACAACGGCGACACTCTCAGACTGTCACTATGTTCAGGGGCGACACTCTGAGTATCGCTTGAAGTGTAGCCGGACACTAAAACTCCATTTTTCGTCTGGATCGTTCGATTAATTATATCATTCTATTATTTTGACTAAACAAATATATATAAATATATAATAAAATGCAATCAGGGGCGAACCCACCTTATGTCCAGCGGGAACACAGGCACCCCCTCGAATCCTGCCCAACAACGTGAAAATTAAACGAAAATGTATCAGGCATCCTTTTATTCTATGAACATGACCCTTGGGCTCTATTTGCTACCAAATTCAAGGCCCACATCTTCACTAATTTTATAATTTGTATTATGCAACAATCCAAAATCTCCTTGAGCTCTATCAGCTACCTAATTAAATTCCACATTTGATTGTACACTAATTTTGGTAAAAGAAAAAGGTTAATTATAAGATTTAATGTTTAGATGTTACAACAAATGTACAAGCACAAGTCTGAGGCACTCGTGTTATAGCTATGCTAATTTGTATCTTTTTATGGAACCGTGACTTATTAAAATAGATATTTTAAACACCTTCATAATGTTCATTTAAAATATTTATTATTATGGTTTGGTTGCTTGTATTATCACGTAAAGCCGTGTCATAACCTTAAAATTTTGAATTAATAACCAATTGTAGTTCATATTTCAAAATCTTGGAATTTTGAATTTTTGCTACAATTTAGTATAAGTTTTTACCTGGTCTAACCTTACTAATTTTTTGCACCCGCTGAAAAAATATCTTGGATCCGCCACTGAATGCAATATTGTATATTTAACTAGTTGGTTTCCACCGCGCTCAGTGACTGATCCAAGATTTTTGGTCAGCTGGTGTCAAAAATTGGCTAACCTAGATAGCGTCACGTCATAATGAGACATCGGGTCAGGTCATAACGGGTTAGGTTAAAAATTAAACTAAGTCATAGAAATATGACATGACTTTATGTAATAATATAGGAAACCAATACCATAATAATAGGCCCCGCCCGGAGCCTAGACAAAAAAAAGCACACGCCCGAGACAAGAAAGACGCAATAATATAAAATTAAGAAATATATTTAGTAAGTATATAAAATTAGTATTACTTTCTAAATATATTTATATAATAACTAATATAATTAGCAATTAATATCATCTAACTAACACCAGAAAAGTTTAAAAGCATAAAAAATAATCAGTATAAAAGACAGTTAAGAGTTTTAAATCTATTTTTTTCGTTCAAGGTGGTTGGGGAAGTTCTTAATTTCTTTGGAATTGGGGGAGGACGGGGTCCGGTTGGTGGTACTCGCACAACATAGCTGAATATGCATGTGACTCATGTTCTTTCTCTTTATTTTAGTGTCGGCTATAAATAACATTTAATGATGATTTATAAACATACAATTCTTACCGATCACATTACCAAATATACATTTTCAATGTGATGGTCGAACTGGACGGCGAGGACACGCGATTGGTTCACTTTATATACATTTTCTTGTTTTTTGTTTTGTTAATTGTTCTGTGCTATTTTAACGCTGCTATCAGACCAGTGTCATTTTGACCCAGATTCAAGGCACAGACTCCATCCTTTTGGATTATTATTTTGTCACATCACATCCAAGATTTTTGTAATTTGTATACTTGTAAAAAATGACATCTTCAGACTTCATATATTACCACACTTTGTAAGTTTACAAATAAACAAAAAACCACCCACTTTTTTGTTTTCTGTGTTTTTAAATAGTTTTCTTTTAATTCTTTTCCCACTTTTTTTAATTTTATATTGTTACATAGTTTTACTTTTACGTTGTAAACATTACCGTTCCCGTTTTGTAACCATTACCGCATCTTACTTCTCCACCGAAGATCACGGGTTTCCCCCTAGTTCTGATACATTTAATGATGGCCAATCAACTTTTTCAGTCTAAAGTAAGAGCCCAATATTGGTATTTTATTATTTGCATATTGAATAGTGTCCTCATTATTTAAATACAAAAGGATCTTTAATTTTTTTAACAGGTAACTACTAGTATCAATGTTAACTGTTAAGGAAGAGTTAACACGAGAATCATTTTACTCGCATGAAGATTGTGAAAAAGGGTTCATGAATGTTGTTTTGGGTAAAAATTACGTGAATTAACTTCGTAACCAAATTTTGAAAGTGAGGTAGAGTGCTTTGTGAAATCAATATGAAACGATATAAAAAAGTAAAGATTGACACGGATGATTACGAGGAAAGCCCTTGATCCTTGATGATCACCGGCATAAAACCTCGGGAGTCGATGAAAGTCGACGAAAGTCGGGCTGCCTTGATAACTTTTATAAAACTAAAACTGTTGAGTACAAAGAGAGCAAATGAGATCGTAGGCTAAGTGTTACAGTAATTGCGAGTGCCGGTGTTGTGTGTTTCTATACGATCTATTGCGTATTAAATACTAAAATATGCATAACTAATATCCGAAATTTTAGTTCTTGACTCTATCTTCTCATATGACCATTGTAAAGTCTTCTACGCACATTCCACATGTTTCATTTGACTCCACGTCCCAGTCTTTAGGTGTTAGTGGTTGCACATGTTCTTCCTGCGAATAATAAAGCAATAAACAAGTAGCCATTAGTAATATTCAGGATACTGACCTTATCGGGATACCGGATCTTGGATCACGCATTACTCAGGATCATGATCTGAATTTTAACCCGTAACAATTGTCCCCAAAATTTGACAGCTGGATATTTATTTTACAGTTGTTAAATTTTTGAATTTCAAATAATCCACTTAATACGGTTGCTTGATAAGACTTGGTGCGGGAAACGAGGGAGCTGGGAGCGAAACATCGTGGACCGAGACGGTTATTATTAGGGTTATAACTATTCTTTTCTCTCCTTATTCCGACTTCATCTTCTCCAACTTTTCTCTGGAATTCCAGGTAACGAACTCATCTTTATCTTACTTTTTTCTGATTTTGCTTCAAAAATGGCTAAAAAGAGTACTCGCTCTACCCCTTTTGACGATCTTTATAGCCAAAACTTGATAGTCAATCCGAATTCTGAAAAGTGCACATTCACGGATCTTGACATTCAATCCCTCAAATCTGGTGGCTTTTTCCCTGAAAACACCATATTTAGGCCTTTTGATCCCAAAACTATAACCGATTTTACCTCTGATAGTTGGGTTTGCTTTCCGTTTTCCCCCTTTTCTCTTGGTTTTACTTATCCGTTTCCTTCTCTTACCACTGACTTCTTCCAGAAGAGTGGTCTCAGCTATGCCCAAATCATGCCTATGGTTTGGAGGACCTTGCATACCCTTGAGTTTCTGATTCAACATCACGTCGTAGATTTTTCTGCTTCCGAGTTAGCCCACGTTTACAACCTTAGGAGCCACGGTTCTTCCCGATTCCTATTCTAAATAAAAAATGGCATGACCCACCTGATCTTGAAAACAACTTGGAACAATTCAAATTGGAAAAATAATTTCTTTTTCATGACAAGAGACTCAATTCTTGATGGGGATAAGTTGTCAATCAAGTGGATTGTGAAGGGTATGATCCTGTCTCGTAGGATTTTTTAAAGGTTTGATATTTGAGATGTTGACTCTTGATTTTTGTTTCAGCGCCAAAGTTCGATATCCTTGCTCCTCCTACTCCGGATACTGCTAAGAAGGGCGCTGCTTTTTTTAGCTTTGAACCCATTGAGCGGACTTTCAAGTTTAAACCTCCCCAAGTTGAGGTTAATTTTGAAGCTTCTTTCTCCGAGTCAACTATGTCTGGTAAGAAATACAACAACATTTTCCCTTATTGGCTATAAATAATAAAGATAAATTAACCTGCTCTTTTTGAATTAGGCGTACGGAAGGCTGGTTCCAAGTTTGCTTTGGAATATATTGACAGCATGGTTTCCAAGGGCAAAGCCATCAAGAAGGAGGTCCATTCGAACATTACTTCATCAGTTAAACCGATTGCTCCTAGACCTGAACCTTCCACTACTAAGCCATCTTCCAACAAGAAACGGAAGATCTCTGATCCTGCCGAACTGTCCATCCAAGATTGCACAGACTTTGCTGGTGCTCATAGGATCCTGCATAATCTCAGTCATTTGGTGAGTAATATTCATTATCCTAAACAATAGGATTATCCCTGCATATCAACTAATACGTTAAGTGAAACAGGCTCTGAACAAGATGTCTATGTTCCACAACCAACTCTTAAAAGAGTCTGACACGAACAAGCTGAAGATCCAGGAATTGCAGAAGAGTGAAGCTGTCAAGGATAAGAAGCTTTCCGATATCTCCAAGGAACTTTCCCAGGTTAAAGCTGAAAAGCAGGAAATGCTTCTCCAACATGCCCGAGATGTTGACGAATCTAATGAGCAAGCCAAAGCTTCCGCTGCTATTTCCATCTTCCAGTCTAGGATCAAAATGGCCAAGGAAGTCGAGGACACGGATTTTGATAGGAGCACTTGGGATGTTGAAGAGTGGAAGAGGTTGGTAGCTGAGCTGGGATGAGAATTGACATCGGAAAAGGATGCAGGGAAAGTGGCGGCTGAGGACCAGGTTCAAGGTTCGGTGAAGGTGGCTGATGAGCATGAGGCAGAGAATGCAGGTAAGGTGGTTGATCAGGGCAATTAAGGTATTGATGCCTAGGCCCGAGCCCTAGTGTTTATGGTTTTAATATGGATGTGTTTGACTTGTTAACTTTGAACAATTTACTTTTCTTTGTTTGTTGGGATCCCGGAATGGGACAGACAATTTGTTGACTTAGTCTCGGGTGGATGGTTCCTATTTTGGATGAAGCCTGAGACACTTTCTACTTCCTGCATTACTAATATTAGCATCTTTTGACTATTTTCCATGACTGCCATATGCCCGGTTATGTTTGTAGGAAGTTAGGATTTGTTAAGTAATTAGATCTTAGAAAAAAAGAAGTTTATGTATATTTTTAGGATACCAGATCCTCAATAATACTCTGAAAATTTATTAAACTTTGACTTTAGTTTTAATAAATAAAGCAAATCATGACTTAGTCAAATAATTTAGACTCAACCTTTAATGGTGAATCAAGAAATAACATTGAGTGTAAAAATTGAAATGGATAAATACACATACCAGAATTTTGATGAATATTTTAAGAAGTGTTGTAATCTCGAGTTGTCCCCTGTGTATGTTTGCCAATCATGTTGTATGATCAGTAGTAAAACTTCAGAATTCGTATAAGTCTTCGATTCGATTATGGGTCTTGAACTAGCATATCCATGTTAAACATTTGATTTAATATCTAAGTATTAAACATTTGAAAATTCATTATAAACGTGGCCCAAGCCAGATTTCGTGGGCCGAGCCAGATTTCGTGGGCCAAGCCAGATTTCGTGGGCCAAGCCAGATTTCGTGTTAGCATGAAAATGCTAAAAGCCTTAGGAGTAACACGTCTGTTACTATCGTAGGTTTCAAGTTATAGCCAACAGTGATGAAATTGTCAGCCACTTTTACATAGACTGGTCACACCACCTTGAACTATACTCGAACATCATGCGCTACAGGCAGAGTGTTTAAACTCAATTCGTAGAAAGGTGAAAACCTTTAAACCTTAGAAGGTATGTGTTTCGGCCAAAAATTACACAATATAATCAAGTAGCCAAACTTTGTAAGTGAGGTAGTGTGCTTGTATAATTATATAAGAAATCAATATTAATAAGGAAATCGACACAGGGATATACGAGGAAAGCCCTTGATCCTTTGGGGATCTCCGGCATAAAACCTCTAGAGCCGACTAAAGTCGGGCTGCCTTGTTTGTTTTATTGAATCTCGGTAAAAGGTACAATGAGAGAGCTGATAGATCGAGACTAAGTGTTATAAATGAGTAGTGAGCGTGTTGTGTGTGTTTCCTATCGATCTTTGTCTATATAAATACAATTTCTGACATTAGTTGCTAAGCTAATATCTCGGAAATGACTTTAATGGACCGTTATAAGACTTCCTTCACGCATATATCCGTTGTAGTTAATGTAATCCCGTGTCTTCAGCTAGTATTAATGAGAAATAGTCGTTACCTGCATGACCAAGTCAAAACAAACACTAATATTAATTATTATAACGATCATTTAATCAAGATACCGAAACATAGCAAGGATCAGGGATACCGATACCAACTGAGGATCTGGGATACCAGAGGTAAAAACTGAGCCCTAACAATTGTCCCCAAGTTTTTGACAGTTGTGAAGGTCATTCGAACAGCTGTAAAAAACTTTAAAATTCAAAAAAAAAAGTTTTGACCAGTGTGGCTTAATGGGCGCGTAGATCTAGGTAAAACGGCTCCCATATTTGATGGTTTTCTCTTTTCCTTCATTGATTATCGATTTCTTTCACTCCAATGGTTTGTCCTTTTCTCAGGTGATGCCTTAGCCTGAGACCTGTTTCTTATTTGTGATGGTTGTGGTGGCTGGTAATCAAAACAATTTACTTTTGTGTTTGGGGATCCCTGCATGGGATAGACAATTTAATTTTCTGACTAATGATTAATGATTCGGGTGGATGGGTTCAATTTTTGGATGAAGCCCGAATTCTTGGTCTTCCTGCACTTTCAATATTAGTAAACAACTTATGACTATATGACATGATTGTTATGTGTTTGATATGTTTTGACATATTTTTGGAAAATAAGGATCCTTAGGTAATTAAGACTTATAATATACGGAAAAATAGATTTAGCTATCTTTTTGGAATACCAGATCCTTTATGAACATTTGAAAATAATATCTTAGGTTTAAACTTTGGTTTAAGAAAACATACATCGTTTTTTTTTAAATATTTTAAAAAATTCCAGTTACAAACATACCATGACTTAGTCATCAAATATTTTCGAGTCTACCCAAATTTGAAAATTAATAAGCAATTTTAAGTAAATACCTTGATCGAGAATCAGGCTAGGTAGATAAACACACCAAACAACGATAGGGAGTCCAAACAGACTCAAAGTATGGTAACTTTTAGTTGTCCCCTGTGTATAGCTGTCAAACAAATTGTTTTTCTTAGTAATTGTACCTCAGGATTCTCAAGGGTGTCCCCAATCCGCCTGAGTGTCAGGATCTTGAATTGTTAATGCCAACGTAGTGGGTTGTACCCGTAGTAACATGTAAATGTCATTAACCTTTGGTTAACATGTCAATGTTAAACTGCTTGGGTCATCCCCGACTGTATGACACGTCTGCGTTACTCCATTTTTAATATTCGTAAGGTCCAACATATAGCCAACAATGATGAAATTATCAGCCACTTTTACATGGACTAGTCGCACCACCTCTAACTATACTTGGATATCGTGCGTATCCAGGCGGCGTGTCAAAACCAAATCTCGTTAGAAAGGTGAAAGCCTTTAAACCTTTGAAGGGAATTTAGAATACCTTAGACTTAGAAGAGATGGCCAATCTCTATCTTCTGTAAGGATCCTTGAGGATCCTTCCTGCAAAACATGAAACCTTGTTAAAGGTGGGTGTTAGCCTGGCTAACACCCCTTTGAGGCTCAAGTCAGTATGTTTATAAAGGAGTAATAATAAAAAAATGAAAATAATTGGGAATAGAAGTCATACCAGTTTAAGTTAGAATTTAAGTTCTAACTTACATAAAATAGACTTTGAGATGGATAGCATTCCAGGATTTTGGCAGAATATCACGCTTTATGAAGGAGATAACTTCTTTTTCCCTTTTCTCCTGGTGCTTTGGGCAGTAGTATCCTGTCCTCAGGATCCTCGAGAATAATGCTCTGTCCCCAATGTGATTATCACAGTCCCCTTCACGTATGTCTTTCCATACTTCTTGTACTTCAAGATCCTTTAAACATCTCATGTATAGACCTGCAATAGATTTTATATACAAAACATTGTGTAAAATTATAAAATGAGATACCTTTATGCGAAAAGCCCAGTGATTCCTTCATCACTCGGTATCTCACCATCCTGCAAATATATTTTTAATAGGTACGATTCAGGATCCTTGAGTAGTTTCGGGATCTTGAATCTCCTCCTCCTCTTCTTCTTCTGTATTTGTCACTTCATCTATTTTGAGAAATAATCCGTCAGTGCCAGCATGAATGCCTTTCCTCCATCTATCAGGATCCTTCGTACGAAATGATTGGCGATATATAGAGTAATATTCAATCTGTTATGATGAGGATCCTTGGCATCCTTAGGTGGGGATGCCGCTTATCTTGGGGTAACATCAGGATTCTAATTCTTTTCTTTCTTTCTACCTAAGAGTTCCTTCAGGTGGCCCTTGCTAAGAAGATAACTTATCTCCTTCCTAAGGGCAATACAATCCTCAGTCATGTGCCCGAAGTCTTCATGATAGGCACACCATTTGGATTTGTCCTTCTATCTGGATCCCTTGTCAGTTTTCCTCGGCCATCTAGCCTTGTTCCCAAGATCCTGCATAGCATACATAAGTACTGAAATATCAACAGAAAAACAATAGTCGGTTAGTTTAGGATAATTTTCTTCTTCCTCATCGCCCTTCACAACGTTGAATCTGTGATTGTCATCTCTCGAGTATGGTTTTGATCTATAAGGCTTGAAAGATGATGATTCTGATTTCCGATTGGGATAATCATAGTTGGAAGGCACATTAATCCTTTTCCGGATCTTCTCGTTATCTTCGAGTCTTATGAACCTCATAGCCCGATTCCTGACTTCGTCCAAGTTCCTGCAAAGATTCACTACGAGATCTTTGTAGAAGGGGGAGTCTTTTAGCAATCCCATCTTGAAAGCTTGAACTGCCGTAGCAATGTCAAGGTTCGGGATATCCAAGGATTCCCAACCAAACTTGCTTACATAATCCCTAAGGGATTCGTCATCATTCTTAGTTACTCTGTATAAATCACTAGTTAGTCTTTCAAAGATCATGCTGCAAGAAAACTTATTGTTAAATAAATTAATTAAGTGAGCAAATGAAGTGATAGAATAAGGAGGAATATTTAATAGCCATTTCAGGGTTGATCCTGTCAGAGTGGACCCGAAGCCTTTGCATAAGCAAGCTTCCTTTAAATCTAAGGGAATGGGATTGATTTCCATTCTCTCCCTGTATTGCGTGACATATTCTTCGGGATCTGTAGTTCCATCATATAACTTCATGTTGGGAGTCTGGAGGCATTTCTGGATCTCTGCATCGCATATCGGAGGAGCGAATCTGGAGATCCAGTGACTGGCTGAGGATGCTTCCGGTATTGGTTGGACCACACCCGGTACGCTGAAGATCATATCCTTAAGCTTTTTCAACTCCTTGGTCATGACTGAACTGATCCCTATATCCTACATAAGTTCGTTAGCGTTTAAAAATTGATTGAAACTATTACCAATGTGAGGATCCCGCGACGAGGATCCTGGGGTGATTCCAAGGTTCTGGTTTGCGGTGATTCCAATAGTTGGCGTCGGGCCAACTATAGTGGTTCCAGTCTGCATGGGATGAAGTCTCCCTTATGGATTCCTGAGAATCCTGAATAATTAAAGTCCAGGATCTTTGCTTGCAGCAGGGTTGTCACTTCCACTAGTTTATTCGATTCTTTGACTTTTTCAAGCTCTCTAAACAGCATCAGGTTAGTCTTCTCCTACTGCTCCATTTGTTGTTTCATCTCCGAGAATAGATCGAGGACATCATTTTTTGATACGATCACAGGTCCACCAGCAGGTATTCTGGATCCCGAAAAACCCACAGAAGTAGTTTTCTTCGACTGATTAACACTCTTTTGGAATGAAGGAGGAGGAAAAGGGTTGTTCAACCCAGAGCTTGAAGATGGAGCATAAACAGAAATGTTTTTGGATTGGGACGACATTTTCAAAATCAGTTTTGAGAAATAATGATCGAACGCAAATTTTAGTAAAGATTTTAAAACGAAAAGCACCACTTGCCCCACGGTGGGCGCCAAACTGTTTCGGCCAAAAATTACACAAGATAATCAAGTAGCCAAACTTTGTAAGTGAAGTAGTGTGCTTGTATAATTATGTAAGAAATGCAATATTAATTAGGAAATCGACACAGGGATATACGAGGAAAGCCTTTGATTCTTTGGGGATCTCCGGCATAAAACCTTGGGAGCCGACTAAAGTCGGGCTGCCTTGTTTGTTTTATTAAATCTCGGTAAAAAGTACAATGAGGGAGCTGATAGACCGAGACTAAGTGTTACAAATGAGTAGTGAGCGTTTTGTGTGTGTTTCTTATCGATCTTTGTCTATATAAATACAATTTCTAACATTAATTGCTACGCTAATATCCCGGAAATGCCTTTAATGGACCGTTATAAAACTTCCTTCACGCATATATCCGTTGTAGTTAATGTAATTACGTGTCTTCAGCTAGTATTAATGAGAAATAGTCGTTACCTGCATGACCAAGTCAAAACAAACGCGTAATATTATTTATTACAACGGTCATTTAATCAAGATACCGAAACATAACAAGGATCAGGGATACCGATACTTATCTGAGGATCCGGGATACCAGAGGTAAAAACTGAGCCCTAACAGTATGCAAGATACCTTAACGTAGGAGAGATGGGCAATCTCTATCTTGTACTGGGATCCCTGGAGATACTTCCTGCAAGACATGAACTCTTGGTGAAGGTGGGTGTTAGCCCTCCGACGCTCAAGTCAGTATATTGATATAAAATAATAATAATAAAAATTAATTGAAATGAAAAGAATACGTACCATTCTAAGTCAGAATATAAATTCTAACTTACAATAAATAAGCTTTTAGATGAATAGCGTTCCAGGATCTTGGTAAGATATCTCCTTCCATAGTTGCTAACCAATAAGCGCCCTTGCTAGCTTCTGAATCAATCAAGTATGGGCCTTCCCATTTTTGTGCGAGCTTTCCGTCATTAGGATTGATAGTATTCTGGAATGCTTTTCTCAATACAAGATCACCCACTTGAAACCTCCTGATCCTTATGTTTCTGTTATATGACCTTGCTATCCTTTGCTGATAAGGCGCAATGCGAATATTGGCAAGGTTTCTGAGTTCGTCAACGGTGTCAAGATCATTTGAGAGAGCTTCATTATTATTTTTTCCAAAGTTCGAAGGATGGTTCTGGTTATAGGGATAACCATCTCTGTGGGGATCATGGCTTCACCAAACACCAAAGAGAATGGGGTTTGACCTGTTGCGCTTTTTGAAGTTGTTATGTCTGCCCAAAATGCGAATGGTATCTCTTCAGCCCATTTTCCTTTCTTTGTTCCCAATCTTTTCTTGAGATTGTTTATGATGATCTTGTTGCTGGATTCTGCTTGTCCATTGGCTTGAGGATGAATAGGAGTGGAAGTTATCATCTTGATTCCCTAACTAGCACAGAAGTTGGTTGTTCTTTTACCGATGAATTGAGATCCGTTATCACATATTATTTCTATTGGGATCCCGAATCTCGTCAGGATATTACGCTTTATGAAGGATTTAACTTCCTTTTCTCTAACTTTAACAAATGCTTCAGCTTCGATTCATTTGGAGAAGTAGTCTATCATTGCTAACATAAATACTTTTCCTCCTGGTGCCTTTGGGAGCTTGCCAACTATATCCATTCCCCACTTTATAAATGGTAAGGATGAAATAATTGGGTATAAGGGCTCTGCTGGCTGATGAAGGATGTTGCTATGTCTCTGGCATGCATCACACTTTTGGGAATAGTCCATGGCATCTTTTCTCATAGTTGGCCAGTAGTATCCTGTCCTCAGGATCTTTGAGAAGAGTGCTCTGCCCCCAGTGTGATTTCTACAATCGCCTTCGTGTATATCTTTGAGGACTTCAAGTGCTTCAGGGTCTTCTAAACATTTTAAATAAGGACCTGCAATAGATTTTCTGTACAAAACACCATGCAATATTATAAAACGAGATATTCTCATACGAAAAGCCGTGTGATTTTTTCATCTTTTGGGAATTCACCATCCTGTAAATACTTTATAATAGGTGGGATCCAGGATCTTTGGCTTGGATCGGGATCCCGAGTATCTGCTTCTTCAGCTTCCGTATTGGATACTTCATTTTTCTTTTCGATTGCTCGACTCAGGATATGAATGACTGTTATCGTGGTTCCTTCCGGTATCTTGAGAGTCGAAGCGAGATTTGCTAAGGCATCCGCTTCAGCATTGTCTTCTCTTACGGATCAAGATATAAAGCTTTTGAAATCAAGCAACGTTTTTCATCAAAAAACTGTTTTCAGGCCTTTCGATTCTAGAACAAAAGCCGATTTAATTTTTGAAACTTGGGTTTGTTTCCATAGCTATCCTTTTACTTTGGGTCTGTCATATCAGTTTCCACCACTTATCACCGATTTTTTTAAGCTCACTGGTCTCTGTTATTCTCAAATCATGCCGATGATTTGGAGGATTTTGGCTACCCTTGAAAGGCTAAATCGTTCACATTCTTTGACCATTGGCGTTCCTGAACTTGCCTCTGTCTATAATTTGAGAACCCATGGCGCTTCCCGCTTCGTTCTTCAGCTTAAATCTGGGCAAACTCATTTAATCCCAAAAGCCACCCAAAATGATACTGACTGGAAGGGGAAGTTTTTCTTCGTAAGGAGAGATTCGATCCCCGGTGGGAAAAGTCTACCACTTGAATGGGTTAAGAAGGGTAGGAAACAGTTAGGATTCCTGTAATTTTATTTTATTTTCTCCCTATTGATTGTAATTTCTTGCTTTATTCTTGTGCAGCTCCGAAATTTGGCGAACCGGTATCTGGAAGAAGTGATATAGACAAAAGGATTGAAGCATTATTGGAAATACCTGTGGGAGAGAGATCATTTCCTCTTGAATCCGCCGTCAGTCAAGCAAGCCTTGAGACCCAGTTTTCTGAATCCGAGATGTCTTCAGGTAAAGTATAGTCAGTATCTTTGTTCATATTTGTCATGATTCTTAATTGTTTATTTCTATATAGGAATCCCCAAGTCAAACTCTGAGTTCGCTTTGTCTGATCTTGATAGCCTTCTGTCTGGGGCTATCGTGGTCAAGAAGGAGGGTCCCACACCTACAAGTGCCAAGCCTCATGTCCCCGTTTCCCGATCCAAAGCTTCTGGAAGCAAAAAGAGAAAAACGGCTGAGGTGCTGGATCTTGAGATCTTCGAGGGGATGGACTCTGTTAAGACCACCAAGAAGCTTCAAGGCTTGATGAATCTGGTAAGTCTCCGCTTGGCATCCCAATGCATTTTTTCAGGATTCCAAATTATTAATCTGTCTATATCTTGCAGGGTCTCGAGAAGCTTTACGCCAATTTGTCTGAGGCAGAGAAGAGTGCCGAGGATGCTATAGAGAAAGCTGAGGATTTGAAGAAGATCTTTGCCGCCAAGAGCAAATATTTGGAGAATGAGATCCAGAGCCAGAAGAAAAAGCTGCAGGATAGCATAACCCAGTATGAGCTGAGGCTTCTACAGAATGTAGACGATGCTAAGAAATCTGCGGCCAAGTCTATTCTTCAATCCAGGATCCAGATGGCTGAGCAAGCTGCTACCGAAGGTTTTGATCGTGCAACCTGGGATCTTGAGGGATGACGCTCTTCTCTGGATAAGCTTAGAGGTGAAGCAGTGGAGACCAGCAAGACTGCTGAGGATGCTGGAGCCGGTGATGCTAAGAAGCAGGTTGATCAGGGCGAGGAAGGTAAAAATACTGAGACCTGAGCCTTGGTATTTAATTACTTGTGTTGGTTGACTTGTCTTGAAACAATTTCCTTTTATGTCTGTGGTTTGATGAACAATTTTCTTTTTCATGCTTTTGGGATCCCTGTTATGGGATAGACAATTTGATATTTTGTGATTCCGGGTGGATGGGTCTAGGTTTTGGATGAAGCCCGGATCACTTTTGTTTCCTGCACTTTAAATATTAGTTGACAGTTGATGACTATTTGCCATGATTGTTATATGCTTGGTTTGCCTTGTTATGTTTTAGAAAATTAGGATCCTTGGGTAATCAAAAGTTTGAAATACTTAGGAAAATGGGTTTGAACATATTTTCGGGATATTGGATCCTTAATAATAACTCTTATACTTAGGAAAATATAATTCGGTCTTAATAAATGTTAAGTAAGAATACCAAACGTATCATGAATTAGTCATTCAGCTTTCAAATATAAAAAATAAGTATCACATACCTTAGTTGAGTATCAAGTGGGGTATATACACATACCGAATTATAGCATAGAGTCCAAAGAGTAACAACTATTAGTTGTCCCCAGTGTTGAGTCACGTTGTAGTCTTAGTAATTGATCTTCATGATGTTCACAAGTGTTTAATCATTGACAATTTAGAGCCGTGGGCTAAGCCAAAAACGTGAGCCAAGCCAGTAACGTGGGCTAAGCCAAATATCATGGGCAAGGCCAATTCTGAGTTAGCATGAAATGCTAAAAACCTTAGCTTTAACACGTAAGTGTTAAATGATCGGAGAAACTTGAGTAATAACACGTCTGTTATATTCGTAGCACCCGATATATAGCCAACAATGGCGAAATTATCAGCCACTGTTACATGGACCGGTCGCACCACCTTGAACTATAATCGGATATCGTGCGCTTCTGGCGGGGTGTATTAACCCAATACTTAGAAAGGCGAAAGCCGCTTAAACCTTCGAGGTATATCAGGATACCCAAACTTAGGAGAGATGGCCAATCTTTGTTTTTTGTCGGGATCCCTGGAGATGATTCCTACAAAACAAGAATCCTTGGTGAAGGTTCTCCGACGCTCAAGTCAGTAATTTGATAAAGAATAATCAAATATATAAAAATAATTATGGAAAGAGGACGTACCTTTTTAGTGAGAACATAATTTCTAACTCACATGAAGTAGGCTTTGAGATGGATGGCGTTCCAGGATCTTGGCAGGATTTCTCCTTCCATAGTTGCCACCCAATACGCACCTTTGCTTGCTTCCGAATCAATCAAGTATGGGCCTTCCCACTTTGGTGCAAGTTTTCCGTCACTGGGATTGGTTGTGTTCAAGAATGCCTTTCTCAGTACTAAGTCACCCACTTGGAATCTTCTGATCCTTATACTCTTGTTGTATGACCTTGCTATCCTCTGCTGGTAAGCTGCTATACGGATCTTAGCAAGATCCCTGAGCTCATCTGCGGTGTCAAGATCCTGAGCGAGGGCTTCGTTGTTGGATTCTAGAGATTGAAGATTGGTTCTGGCAGTAGGGATAACCATCTCCATAGGAATCATTGCATTAGTTCCAAACACCAAAGAAAATGGAGTTTGTCCTGTAGCATTTTTTGCGGTTGTTCTATCTGCCCAAAGTACAAAAGGTAGCTCTTCAGCCCATCGTCCTTTCTTTGCTCCCAATATTTTCTTTATGTTGTTGATGATGATCTTGTTTCTTGACTTCGCCTGTCCATTGGCTTGAGGATGCACAGGGTTGGAAGTTATCATTTTAATCCCCAAACTAGCACAGAAGTTGGTTGTCCTTTTGCCGATGAATTGAGACCCATTGTCGCATACTATCTCCGCCGGGATCCCAAATCTTGTCAGGATATTACGCTTGATGAAGGAGATAACTTCTTTTTCTCTTACTTGGACAAATGCCTCAGCTTCGATCCATTTTGAGAAGTAGTCGGTCATCGCTAGCATGAACACTTTTTCTTCCTAGTGCCTTGGGGAGTTTGCCGACTATATCCATTCCCCACTTCATAAACGGCCAAGGAGAGATTACTGGATACAATGGCTCTGCTGGTTGGTGAAGTATATTGCTGTGTCTTTGGCAGGCATCACACTTTTCAGAGTAGGTTACAACGTCTTTCCTCATTGTAGCCCACTAGTATCCTGTCCTCGGGATCTTTGAAAATAGCGCCCTGCCCCCAGTATGATTTCCGCAATCTCCTTCGTGTATGTCTTTGAGAACCTCAAGTG
Source organism: Smallanthus sonchifolius (assembly GCA_023525975.1). Taxonomy (NCBI): domain Eukaryota; kingdom Viridiplantae; phylum Streptophyta; class Magnoliopsida; order Asterales; family Asteraceae; genus Smallanthus; species Smallanthus sonchifolius. Next base: position 5,281,873 of record CM042042.1, read on the forward strand.
CTTCACGATCCTGCAAACATCTCAAATATGGACCTGCAATAGATTTTATGTACAAGACATCATGTAAAATTATAAAGCGAGACCCCCTCATGCAAAAAGCCCTGTGGTTCTTTTCGTCACTCGGGATTTCTCTATCGTGCAAATATTTTTTAATAGGTAGAGTCCAGGATTCCGGACTGGGCTCGGGATCCTGAATATCTATTTCTTCTGCATTTGACACTTCGTTTGGGTTTACAATTGATGGACTCAGGATATGTATGATTGGTATCCTGACTCCTTCTAGTATCTTGAGAGCCGAAGCGAGGTTCGCTAAGGCATCAGCTTCAGAGTTGTCTTCTCTTGGTACCTGATTTATATCAAACATATCGAATTTCACAGATAATTGTTTAACTATTTCCATATACTTGGCTAGTTTTTCACATTTCACTGCATACGAGCCATTAAAATGGTTAGCGATTAACAAAGAGTCAACATAAACTTGAAGATACTTGATTTTCATATCCCAAGCTAATTTCAAGCCAGCTATCAGGGCTTCGTACTCAGCTTCGTTATTGGTCTCCTGGAACTCACAACTTATAGATTGGGGTATTATGTCCCCTTGTGGCGATTTCAGCATGATCCCTAGACCCGTTCCTCTAACATTTGATGCCCCGTCAGTGTATAGGACCCACTTATTCTTGGATTCCTCTAACTGCTGAACTTCAAGGTCTGCTTCATGATGTATATCACTGCTGAAATCAGTCACAAAGTCTGTGAGTTCCTGTGATTTTATCGTTGTTCTGGGCTCATATACGAGATCATATGTGATAGCGTGTGCGAATATAGTAAAAATATAAATAAATATATTTTTAGATTAATTGATTTCACGAGACCAGGTTTTAAATTTATAAAATAAAATGATAATTACGTTAACTTAAAACACACACAATAGGCAAGTGTACCTATCGCAGCGTAATATAGTCAGGTAAAAACCAAGTATCGAACCAATGGACACGGTCGAGTTCCAATACTCAATTTTTGTTATCGTTTAGCCGGATTAATTAGTAGGTGGGTTTTTTGTGCTTGTGAAGCAGAAAAGTAAATGACGGTAAAGTAAATAACATAAAAGTAAAAATATGCGTGAAGTGTGTAACAGGAATGTAACTAGCAGAATAGTAAGTAGCAGAAAAGTAAATAAGGCGAAAATGATTAGATTACGAAATGCATTGTTTTGGGATTCAAATCAGCTTGGTACGTGATAATGTTAAGTTAACTAATTCAGTGGTATGACTACTACAAACTTGTGACCCGGGTCACCGCTAGAGCCTCGTCCTCACGATATTTGATTTGCAAATTATATTCTTTAAAAAATGGTAGTGCCTCCCGTTAGGGACAACATTTACCCTCAACCCATCGAATGGTCATCTCCGGGTTGGAAAAAGACATCGGACTCAAAATGCTCTATATTAAGTTACATAGGTGATTATATTTTGCTCACCGGGAGGCGGTGTAACAATGGGACCAAGTATAAAGACGTACCGTTCCCAACATGAGTTCACCAATTCTTGGTCGCATAATAATCTCGTATAAAGACGTACGATCTTAGAAGTATAGACCAAGCCTTGGCTTATCAATCTCGGCTCGTATAAAGACGTACGAGTTTCAAAGGGAGTTTGATTAAAAAGGGTTTTACAATCTTACTCTTTAAAATCAAAACACTCACAAATATAAAGACGGATTTAGACAATAATAAAAGCCCATCAAGAGATGGTTTTTGTGGATGAATTAGTTAAAGACATAAACATACCACTTCATTAATAAGTTAAACATTAACATGCACCAAACATCATCTTTACCCTAGCAATACAAAGAAGTTTTAGCAACGAATGGCCATAACGACTAGCGTAATGATGAGTTTCGTAGGCTCCCCTATTGTGGAACAAGGAGGAAGAGCCCTTCTACTCTCTACTCTAAATACGAGAATGCTCTCTTCTTAAGTGTAATTTCTCTTTGGATTGGTGTGTGGAATGAAGAACCCAAGCATCCTATTTATAGGCCTCAAAATGTGCAATGCACGGCCGTGCATTGGGTTGCACGGTCGTGCAAAGGCCCAGGGAATCAAACAGGGTATAGAGGACACGGTACTAGGCCGTGGGGAGCAGACATGGGCAATGCACGACCGTGCAACCCACCTTTTCTCCCCAACTTTGTCTTGTAGCTTCTTGTTGACTATTTTTGATGAATTTTGACTTATTAGGGGTCAATGCTCTAGGAATGAAGCTTCTAGAAGCTTGAATTCTTGGTGTTCTTGATAGGATTTAGCTTGATTTGTATTTTTAACACCGAATAACCTGCAATTATCAAATATTTGTATTTTAAGCACAAATTGCAAGGTTATTATTCAATTTAGTACCATAATGCAGGATTATTATGTATGTAAAATATGTATAAATGATGACATATCAATATGCGCTGAGCTTGACCGACCATTTTGCCATCCTTCCAGACATCTCTGGTTTTCTTAGAACACACTTAATAGGATAGTTAGTCTTTACGTGAATAGTGTGTGTTTTGAAATAATGTCTAAGTTTAGTCGATGTCATTATTAGAGCTAATATTAATTTTTCTAAATGGGAATACCTGGTTTCTGCCGGAATTAGGCTTTTACTTACATAATATACTGGATGTTGTTGGCCTTCGTGATCCTTAACTAGGACACCGCTCACTGAGTTTCTGGATACCGCCATATATAGGGATAATGGTTCTCCATCTTCTGGTTTCATCAATAGAGGAGCAGTTGATAAGTACTCCTTTAAGGATTGGAGTGCTTGCTCATGCTTCTCTTCCCATTCGAACCTCTTGTTCTTTTTCAGGATGTCATAGAATTCCCTGCATCTTTCCGAGGATCTTGAAATGAATCTGTTAAGTGCTGCTACTCTGCCAGTCAGTCTTTGGACATCCTTGGTGTTTGCTGGGGATTTCAAATTTATTAATGCTTTAATCTGTTATGGATTGGCCTCTATTCCTCTCTTGGTGACCATGTATCCCAAGAATTTTCCTGTCCCCACTCCAAAGTGGCATTTGGACGGGTTCAACTTCATATTGTATTTGTCCAGGATGTCAAATGCTTCCCTGAGATCCCTGAGATGATCCTCAGCTTTCTTTAACTTTACCACCATATCATCTATGTAGACTTCCATGGTGTCCCCTAGCTTATCTGTCGGAGTCATGAAGGCAGTATCCTCCTCGTCTGAGGGTTCCATCTAGATTTGTTGGAATCCTGACGAGGCATCCATGAACGTAAGCATCTCGTGGAGTGTTGTAGCATCAACCATTGAGTCTATGTGTGGCAATAGAAATGGATCTTTCGGGCATGCTTTGTTTAAGTATGAAGTCTACACAAACTCTCCATTTTCCATTCTTCTTCTGGACCACCACCACATTAGCTAGCCATCTTGAGAATTTTACTTCCGTTATCATTCTTGCTTTTAGCAGTCTTTCAACTTCCTCTTGTATCACTACGTTTCTTTCAGGAGCGAACTTCCTTCTCTTTTGGTGTATAGGCCTAAAACTGTTATCAAGACCCAATTTATGTGTAATAATGTTATTAGAGATACCTGTCATGTCCTCATGCTTCCAGGCAAAAGTTGAAGTTCTACTCTTTAGCAATTCTATAAGATCTTGTTTAATATCCTTGGAGATATTGGTTCCAATAAGCTCCTTGACGTCGGGATCCTTAGCACTTAGGGATACTTCTTTCACATCCTGCTCCTTGGTCTCCAGGACGTCTTAGGCTTACTTCTTTAATTGCTATGCTTGCCTGGTCTTAGCGGAAGCTTTCATCGAAGAGGTGTAACAGTCCTTCACATCTTGCTGATCACTGTTGATCTTCACTACCCCCAAGGCATTGGCATCTTGATACATTGGTGATATGTCGAAGGCACCGCTTTCATGTCGTGTATCCAGGGTCTCCCTATAATAATATTATAACAAGATAACGAATCTATTACGCAAAATTTTTGTATAGTGTTTACCCCCTCGATATGTATCGGAAGCTTTATCTCTCCGACTGTGTTCTTGACCTCTCCGCTGAATCCAACTAGTACCGCAATCTTGGGGATAATTTCGGAATCCGGGATCCCCATTTTTTTATGACATCATGCTGAATGATGTTTGCTGAACTTCCTCCGGCTATCAATATCCTTCTTATGAAGTGATTGGTGATATACAGAGTGATCACCAGTCCATCATGATGAGGATCTTGTACGTTATCCCTTTCATCTTCATCGAAAGAGATCACCTTTTCTTCAGTTTGGCTAGAGGTTCTGATAGGCCTGTCCCTTCTTTCTGTCTTTGCTTCCTTGGCATTTTTTTTTGCTACAGAATAAGAAGTAGCACAAATGTCAGATCCACCAGATATGAAACCTATTACCTTAGCATCTGGAGGCGGGGATTTTGCTCTTTGCGGGATCCTGTCTTGATCCTTAGTCTTGTTCTTTCCTTTGCCTAGGAATTCTTTGAGATACCTCTTGCTCAAGAGATGGCTTATTTCTTTATGTAGGGCAATGAAATCTTCGGTCACATGGCCAAAGTCCTCATGGAAAGCACACCATTTGGACTTGTCTTTTCCTCCGGTATTCCTCTCAAATTTGTGAGGCCACCTAGCCTTGTCTCCGAGATCCTGTATGGCATATAACAAACCAGTAGTGTCAAGTGAAAAACAGTATCCAGACAACTTAGGATATTCTTCCTCTTCCTCTTCATCTTCCACAGCATTCACCCTGTGATTATCGGGTTTAGCATACGGCTTGGATCTGTATGGCTTGAAAGGTGCAGGCTCAGCCTTTCGGTTAGGTTGATTATAACTGGACGGAGCTTCTGCCCTTTGTTGGATCTTCTTGTCATCCTCAAGCCTGATAAAGTAATGCCCTGTTCCTGACTTCATCAAGATTCCTGCAAGGATTCATGACAAGGTCTTCATAGAATTGGGAGTATTTCCTCAATCCCATCTTGAATGCTTGGACTGCAGTGGTGACATCAAGGTTCAGGATGTCCAAGGTTTCTCCACCGAACTTGCTGACATAGTCTAGGAGGGATTCTCCGGGATTCTGAATTACCCTGTATAAGTCACTTGTTAACCTTTCAAAAGTTCTACTGCAATAAAATTGATTGTTAAACAGGTTAATCAAATAAGCAAATGATGTAATAGAATATGGGGGAACATTAAGTAGCCATTTTAAGGTTGATCCTTTTAAAGTAGAGTCGAAGCCTTTGCACAGACAAGCTTCCTTTAGGTCCAGAGGTATGGGGTTAATCTCCATCCTCTCCCTGTACTGTGCGACATGCTCCTCAGGATCTGTAGTTCCGTCATATAGCTTCATGTTGGGAGTCTGAAAGTGCTTAGGGATCTCTGCATCGCATATGGGATGGGCAAATCTGGAGATCCAATGACTTGTAGTGGACATCTCGGGTATAGGCTGGACCACGTCTGGTACACTTGAGATCATCTCTCTCAGCTTCTTCAGTTCTTTAGCCATGGATGGAGTGATCCCTGTATCCTACACATATTCATTAGTATTGAAAAATCTATTGAAAGTGTTACCCATGTCAGGATTTCCATATGATGATCTCAGAGTAAATCCAAGATCCTGACTCGTAGTAACTCTGACAGCCGGAGTTGGTCCCACAGTAGTGATCCGGGTGTGCATTGGAAGAAAGTCTCCCATATGGACTCCTAAGGATCCTGAATAATCAAAATCCACGATCCTTGGTTGCAACGGGGTCGTCACTTCCACTGGTTTCTTTGATTCTTTGACCCTTTCAATCTTCCGAAATAGCATTAGGTTATTCTTCCTATGCTGCTCCATTTGCTGCTTCACTTCCGAGAACATTTTGAGAATCTCGTCGTTTGAAGCAAGCACAGGTGTGCTAGCGGATATTCCGGATCCCGAAAAACCCGTAGGATTAATTTTCTTCTACAGATTATCATTCTTTTTCTGGAATGATGGAGGAGGAGGAATAGGGTTGACCAACCCAAGGGTTGAAGATGGAGCAGAAACAGAAGCATTCTTTGATTGGGATGACATCTTTTAAATCCGTTTTGAAAGATAGTGATTGAAAACGAATTTTAGCAAATATTTGAGGATAAAAAGCACCACTTGCCCCACGGTGGGCGCCAAATTATTTTGGGTAAAAATTAACAAGACTAATTTTGTAACCAAACTTAGTTTATGAGGTAGTGTGCTTGTAAAATCAACGTAGAACAATGTAAAAACGTAAAAAGTGACACGGTTGTTTACGAGGAAAGCCCTTGATCTTTAGGGTTCGCCGACATAAAACCTCGGGAGGTGACAATCGTCCCTTTCCTCGTTTCATCAATAAATAATAAAAAGATTACAAGTACGAGCAATAGATGATCGATATCTAAGTGCTACAGAGCTGATTACGAGTGTATTGAGCTAAGTGCATAGTGAGAATGTGCCTATAATTGATCAAGCTGCTGAAATAAATAGAAGGATAAAGCTAACTAACTATCCGAGAATCCCGGGATAGACTAATTCTTCTAATATATCCGTTGCAACTCATTCCACGCGTCTTCAACACGTTCTCCTTGACTTCAGAAGCGATTCTTCAGGGATGAGCTTGACTACACGTGTTTAACCTACGTATTTAGTAAAAATAGATGAAAGATATAACGGTTAAATATTGAGGGTACCGGAACCTGTCAGGATACCGAAGTACGTTGAAGATCCAGGATCCTGAGCCGTAAAATGACCCCTAACAACTTTTATAAAACTAAAACTGTTGAGTATAAAGAGAGCAAATGAGACCGTAGGCTAAGTGTTACAGTAATTGCTAGTGTTGGTGTTGTGTGTTTCTATACGATCTATTGCGTATTAAATACTAAAATATGCATAACTAACTATCCAAAATTTTAGTTCTTGACTCTATCTTCTCATATGACCGTTGTAAAGCCTTATACGCACATTCCACACGTTTCATTTTACTCCAAGTCCGAGTCTTTAGGTGTTACTGGTTCCACACGTTCTTCCTGCGAATAATAAAGCAATAAAAAAATAGCCGTTAGTAATATTCAGGATACTGACCTTATTGGGATACCGGATCTTGGATCGCGCATTACTCAGGATCCTGCTCTGAATTTTAACCCGTAACAAATGCAATAAAGTTTTGAGTTTCTATTTAAACATTTGTTATTTTTGTGTTTTGTATGTTTAATATTAGACTTAATTTGACACTTTTTAGACATTTGTTTGCACACATTTGGAAGACGATCAAGCTTTTAATTGAACTGATGATATTATGATATCGTACGTTTTACATTTTATTTTTATTTTTATTTTTATTTTATGTTGTAAATAAAAAATGATTTTAATTAATCCAAATTAATATGATAAAAGTTTGTCGTGGTATTTTAATTTGATGTGATCTTTGTGATAAAAGTTATGTGTCACTAAGTAGTAAATAAGCAAATGATGTAATAGAATATGGAGGAACATTAAGTAGCCATTTTAAGGTTGATCCTGTTAAAGTAGAGCCGAAGCCTTTGCACAGACAAGCTTCCTTTAGGTCCAGAGGTATGGGGTTAATCTCCATCCTCTCCATGTACTGTGCGACATGCTCCTCAGGATCTGTAGTTCTGTCATATAGCTTCATGTTGGGAGTCTGAAAGCGCTTAGGGATCTCTGCATCTCATATGGGATGGGCAAATCTGGAGATCATGTGACTTGTAGTGGACATCTCTGGTATAGGCTGGACCACGTCTGGTACACTTGAGATCATCTCTCTCAGCTTCTTCAGTTCTTTAGCCATGGACGGAGTGATCCCTGTATCCTGCACATATTCATTAGTATTGAAAAATCTATTGAGAGTGTTACCCATGTCAGGATTTCCTGATGATGATCTCAGAGTAAATCCAAGATCCTGACTCGTAGTAACTCTGACAGCCGGAGTTGGTCCCACAGTAGTGATCCCGGTGTGCATTGGAAGAAAGTCTCCCATATGGACTCCTAAGGATCCTGAATAATCAAAATCCACGATCCTTGGTTGCAACGGGGTCGTCACTTCCACTGGTTTCTTTGATTCTTTGACCCTTTCAATCTTCCGAAATAGCATTAGGTTATTCTTCCTATGCTGCTCCATTTGCTGCTTCACTTCCGAGAACATTTTGAGAATCTCGTCGTTTGAAGCAAGCACAGGTGTGCTAGCGGATATTCCGGATCCCGAAAAACCCGTAGGATTAATTTTCTTCTACAGATTATCATTCTTTTTCTGGAATGATGGAGGAGGAGGAATAGGGTTGACCAACCCAAGGGTTGAAGATGGAGCAGAAACAGAAGCATTCTTTGATTGGGATGACATCTTTTAAATCCGTTTTGAAAGATAGTGATTGAAAACGAATTTTAGCAAATATTTGAGGATAAAAAGCACCACTTGCCCCACGGTGGGCGCCAAATTATTTTGGGTAAAAATTAACAAGACTAATTTTGTAACCAAACTTAGTTTATGAGGTAGTGTGCTTGTAAAATCAACGTAGAACAATGTAAAAACGTAAAAAGTGACACGGTTGTTTACGAGGAAAGCCCTTGATCTTTAGGGTTCGCCGACATAAAACCTCGGGAGGTGACAATCGTCCCCTTCCTCGTTTCTTCAATAAATAATAAAAAGATTACAAGTACGAGCAATAGATGATCGATATCTAAGTGTTACAGAGCTGATTACGAGTGTATTGAGCTAAGTGCATAGTGAGAATGTGCCTATAATTGATCAAGCTGCTGAAATAAATAGAAGGATAAAGCTAACTAACTATCCGAGAATCCCGGGATAGACTAATTCTTCTAATATATCCGTTGCAACTCATTCCACGCGTCTTCAACACGTTCTCCTTGACTTCAGGAGCGATTCTTCAGGGATGAGCTTGACTACACGTGTTTAACCTGCGTATTTAGTAAAAATAGATGAAAGATATAACGGTTAAATATTGAGGGTACCGGAACCTGTCAGGATACCGAAGTACGTTGAAGATCCAGGATCCTGAGCCGTAAAATGACCCCTAACAACTTTTATAAAACTAAAACTGTTGAGTACAAAGAGAGCAAATGAGACCGTAGGCTAAGTGTTACAGTAATTGCTAGTGTTGGTGTTGTGTGTTTCTATACGATCTATTGCGTATTAAATACTAAAATATGCATAACTAACTATCCAAAATTTTAGTTCTTGACTCTATCTTCTCATATGACCGTTGTAAAGCCTTATACGCACATTCCACACGTTTCATTTGACTCCAATTCCGAGTCTTTAGGTGTTACTGGTTGCACACGTTCTTCCTGTGAATAATAAAGCAATAAAAAAATAGCCGTTAGTAATATTCAGGATACTGACCTTATTGGGATACCGGATCTTGGATCGCGCATTACTCAGGATCCTGCTCTGAATTTTAACCCGTAACAAATGCAATAAAGTTTTGAGTTTCTATTTAAACATTTGTTATTTTTGTGTTTTGTATGTTTAATATTTAGACTTAATTTGACACTTTTTAGACATTTGTTTGCAAACATTTGGAAGACGATCAAACTTTTAATTAAACTGATGATATTATGATATCGTAAGTTTTACATTTTATTTTTATTTTATGTTGTAAATAAAAAATGATTTTAATTAATCCAAATTAATATGATAAAAGTTTGTCGTGGTATTTTAATTTGATGTGATCTTTGTGATAAAAGTTATGTGTCACTAAGTAGCAAATAAGCAAATGATGTAATAGAATATGGAGGAACATTAAGTAGCCATTTTAAGGTTGATCCTGTTAAAGTAGAGCCGAAGCCTTTGCACAGACAAGCTTCCTTTAGGTCCAGAGGTATGGGGTTAATCTCCATCCTCTCCATGTACTGTGCGACATGCTCCTCAGGATCTGTAGTTCTGTCATATAGCTTCATGTTGGGAGTCTGAAAGCGCTTAGGGATCTCTGCATCTCATATGGGATGGGCAAATCTGGAGATCATGTGACTTGTAGTGGACATCTCTGGTATAGGCTGGACCACGTCTGGTACACTTGAGATCATCTCTCTCAGCTTCTTCAGTTCTTTAGCCATGGACGGAGTGATCCCTGTATCCTGCACATATTCATTAGTATTGAAAAATCTATTGAGAGTGTTACCCATGTCAGGATTTCCTGATGATGATCTCAGAGTAAATCCAAGATCCTGACTCGTAGTAACTCTGACAGCCGGAGTTGGTCCCACAGTAGTGATCCCGGTGTGCATTGGAAGAAAGTCTCCCATATGGACTCCTAAGGATCCTGAATAATCAAAATCCACGATCCTTGGTTGCAACGGGGTCGTCACTTCCACTGGTTTCTTTGATTCTTTGACCCTTTCAATCTTCCGAAATAGCATTAGGTTATTCTTCCTATGCTGCTCCATTTGCTGCTTCACTTCCGAGAACATTTTGAGAATCTCGTCGTTTGAAGCAAGCACAGGTGTGCTAGCGGATATTCCGGATCCCGAAAAACCCGTAGGATTAATTTTCTTCTACAGATTATCATTCTTTTTCTGGAATGATGGAGGAGGAGGAATAGGGTTGACCAACCCAAGGGTTGAAGATGGAGCAGAAACAGAAGCATTCTTTGATTGGGATGACATCTTTTAAATCCGTTTTGAAAGATAGTGATTGAAAACGAATTTTAGCAAATATTTGAGGATAAAAAGCACCACTTGCCCCACGGTGGGCGCCAAATTATTTTGGGTAAAAATTAACAAGACTAATTTTGTAACCAAACTTAGTTTATGAGGTAGTGTGCTTGTAAAATCAACGTAGAACAATGTAAAAACGTAAAAAGTGACACGGTTGTTTACGAGGAAAGCCCTTGATCTTTAGGGTTCGCCGACATAAAACCTCGGGAGGTGACAATCGTCCCCTTCCTCGTTTCTTCAATAAATAATAAAAAGATTACAAGTACGAGCAATAGATGATCGATATCTAAGTGTTACAGAGCTGATTACGAGTGTATTGAGCTAAGTGCATAGTGAGAATGTGCCTATAATTGATCAAGCTGCTGAAATAAATAGAAGGATAAAGCTAACTAACTATCCGAGAATCCCGGGATAGACTAATTCTTCTAATATATCCGTTGCAACTCATTCCACGCGTCTTCAACACGTTCTCCTTGACTTCAGGAGCGATTCTTCAGGGATGAGCTTGACTACACGTGTTTAACCTGCGTATTTAGTAAAAATAGATGAAAGATATAACGGTTAAATATTGAGGGTACCGGAACCTGTCAGGATACCGAAGTACGTTGAAGATCCAGGATCCTGAGCCGTAAAATGACCCCTAACAACTTTTATAAAACTAAAACTGTTGAGTACAAAGAGAGCAAATGAGACCGTAGGCTAAGTGTTACAGTAATTGCTAGTGTTGGTGTTGTGTGTTTCTATACGATCTATTGCGTATTAAATACTAAAATATGCATAACTAACTATCCAAAATTTTAGTTCTTGACTCTATCTTCTCATATGACCGTTGTAAAGCCTTATACGCACATTCCACACGTTTCATTTGACTCCAATTCCGAGTCTTTAGGTGTTACTGGTTGCACACGTTCTTCCTGCGAATAATAAAGCAATAAAAAAATAGCCGGTAGTAATATTCAGGATACTGACCTTATTGGGATACCGGATCTTGGATCGCGCATTACTCAGGATCCTGCTCTGAATTTTAACCCGTAACAAATGCAATAAAGTTTTGAGTTTCTATTTAAACATTTGTTATTTTTGTGTTTTGTATGTTTAATATTTAGACTTAATTTGACACTTTTTAGACATTTGTTTGCAAACATTTGGAAGACGATCAAACTTTTAATTGAACTGATGATATTATGATATCGTAAGTTTTACATTTTATTTTTATTTTATGTTGTAAATAAAAAATGATTTTAATTAATCCAAATTAATATGATAAAAGTTTGTCGTGGTATTTTAATTTGATGTGATCTTTGTGATAAAAATTATGTGTCACTAAAAGTAGTATGAATATTCAACTAGAAATAGTTTTACGGCACAAAATTTATACCACAAAAACTTCTTTTATGTTGTCGCTTAAAAAAGTGCCACTAAAAGTTTAAAAGTTTGTACCGGTAAAAAAAAATGCCACTAAAAGGCTTTACTGGTAGCAGGTCTTATAGGGGTCTTTAGTGGCACTTTTTGGCTTTCTATGGTATTTTTTGCATGCCACAAAATGGCTTTTTATTGTGTTTCAAGAGGGTATGTGTGGTTAGGTAGTGGTCGCATACTGTGTAAGAGATGGTCGCTGGTGTTTGACCCTAAATCACAGTCTAAATCCCTAACCGGCTAATCTTATTCTTATTGCACGGTTGAACACTTGAATCGAATATTTAATATTTTGTTATCTATCGCACAATCGCCACCCATGTGGTCATGAACCCAAGTTTTTTAACATTTGTCGCACAATTGCCACCCGTGCATCTTGTCTTATCTCTTTTTGGATGTTTTCTGTATTACCATTGGATTCGAAAAACTCAAAATTTGATTCAAATTCAGTAAATCAAATTTGAATCCAGCTTCAGAGTTTCAAAATTCAAATTTTGATTTACGTATTTGAAATTCGATTCGTTGAACACCCCTAGTTATCGATGTTATGGTGATGGTGATGACCGACCATGTTAAGTGATTGCCATGGTGGTGGTGGTTGTTATTTTACTAGAAAATGAGGTTGCTAATAATAGAGAATAATATATTATGATATGATATTGATTATGATGATGATTGATGATAATAGAATAGTAATTAACAATAATAACATATCATATTACATTTTCAATGTTTTAGAGTAAATTATAACTTCGGTTTTGTACAAATTACGAATTTTATTATTAGATCATAAGTTTTATGGATCAAGTCCTCTTTAAAAATGATTAGTTGTTTTAACGATGTTATTTTGGTTAGTTAGTTTTTAATGGTCTAACAAATTTAAAAATAAAAAATTGAAGTCTCAACCCCTTATTCTTCATCGTATCCCACTTCGTGTTTCACAGGGAACCGATAAAAAGATTACTTTATGTGAATCGGTTGTTTTGAAGATAAAAATATGTCCTTTGTTAAATTGTTGATATTTGGTGAGAGGAAATTGGTGTAGTAAATGTCTATACGAATTAGATTACATAGCCTGAAAAGGTTGAAAGATCGAGAGGGTCAATGATGTCTTGCAATTTTTATGGTATTTAGATGGCGCAGACCTAGGTTAACGAGGATATGACAGTGGTGCCGGATACGAGAACAAGGTCTTCTAGAGAAGGGCGTGGGCGGCTAGGGTTTGAAATCAAGACAGATGATTTTGGAAGAGCGGTAATGGGGGTTTACATGTTTTTTTCTCTTATATAAATTGGTAAATAAGTAATTTACTATACTAATAACACAAGGGTAATATAGTTATTTTATTTAACTTTAATAACAACCTAAATAGATCAACGACTATTTTTGAAAATAAATAGTGTCCAGAGGGATTAAACCCGGCCAAATTAAGACCTAAATACCTAACTTTTAATTTAGTTCAAACCACATGAACTAAAAAAAGAGTTTTTTTCTTAAAATATGTAGTTATAAAAATTATTTACTAAAAAGATGTAGTTGAAAAAATATTTACCAAAATGGGTTTAAACCAAATTTACCTTTTTATTAATTAAATGGTAAATGATAATTAAAAAACAAATTGGTAACTGCAATTGTAGCTCCAGATTTCCTTCAATCCTTCATACTCTCATTCTTCAAACGTGGGTACTCCAAACGACGGCTATCTTTCGAGCGACTTTGCCATTACCGGAGTTTTTTTCCAAATGAGTGTTAATAGAAAACTTATTTATTAAAATGAGTGATTTGAAAAATAATTACCAAAATGGGTGTTTTTCTAAAAACATTGTTTTCTCACTCCTAATCTTATTGGATAAAAAGATTAGAATTAAATATTACATTTAAAGTAATGTTATTTTAAAGAGTAAAGGAAAAGGTTTCTAATAAAATAAAATAAAAACCATAAAATTGGATCGCCATATTTTATTAAAAAAAATAATGTTTTTTTGTTATTTTATAAACGTTTTATTTAACCTTTTTAAACATTTTCATAAATATGTTTTTAATTTATTTAAAGATATTATAAACGTTTTTTCTTTTAAAAGTTCTTTATATAATTTAAAGAATATAATAAGGAAAAGCTTTTCTAATAGAAAATAAAAATGCATTATTTAAAAACGTTTTATAAAATATTACGAAAACGTTTTATAAAATATTACGATAAAACAAACTATTTTTTACGAAAGGAATTTATAATCTTTCTGATTGAGAGAATATTATATACATCTATTACTGTAAAGTTTAATATCCTTAATTTCTAAATTTTAGAATGATATCAACTTAACTTTAATTTAGATAATATATCATTCCCTTTTTTTAATCAATTTTTGGTTAAAAAATGGTTTAGTCATAGTAGTTAAGTATTAGTTTGTTTAGATAAATTGAAATTTAAAAAATCAACAAAACCTACAGATCAAGTGCATTGTTATTTTAATTTAAAAAAAAACGTATGAGAAAATAAAAACGTTGCAATTCTAAAAAAACATTTAAAAAAAAGTTAAAGAAAATATTTATAAAAGAATTGAAAAACATAACAAAAATGTTTTAAAAAATATGATGATCCAACAAATTTTATTTATTTATTAAAAACTTTTTTACTTTAATCTTTTAAATAGAAATTGTTTTTAAATATTAAATTAGGAGTCAAAAAAGAAAGTCTTCAAAAAACACCCATTTTGGTAAATATTTTTCAAATCACTCATTTTGGTAAATAAGTTTTCCACCAACACCATTTTAGAAAAAAACTCGCCATTACCGTCGACAGCGTAGTCCCCTTCTCGTCGATTTTGCATGTTTTCAGTTGATTTTGATTCTTTCAGAATGAACCACATTTTTTTATTAGTTTAATTATGTTATCAAGGTTTGATTTCATGTTTTTGGTTGATTTTAAAATTTTTTTTTCCAGAAGGAACCACGTTTTCTATAATCTGATTGTTATTCTTTTTTGTTTTTTTGTATAGAGTGAATCACGTTATTTTAACACAATTTCTCAGTGTTATTGTGAACACCAATGTCACACCCCCACCGATGGCGGAATTTACGCGAGGGGTGACGAATTGAAATCATCACAATGATTAAAAGAAATACTGTTAAATTAACCGAATAATTGCATTACATCGTTTTAAAAACACACAACCAAAAAAAATAGATAAACAAATAGTCTTTATTAAACTTTATAAATAGCTAAATCTCCTAGAGTCAAGTCTCGAAGTCCTAGCGTGATTGTAACAGCAACCTAGTTATTAGTACCTGAAAAACATGCTAAAATATGTCAGCTATAAAGCCGGTGAGAACATAGGTTTAAGTAATTACATAGTGATAATGAAGATTTTTGCAATTCATAAACAAGATTCAATAACAAGTAAACAAACTTTTATACATCGATTCAACCAAACCTAATGACAAGATTGGGTTCCCATAGAATTGATATAGCATGAATATCAAGTTTTGCAGTTTCTGTATATCTAGTCTCAAGTTGATATCGTATCTCGTCAACTCAAGAACTAGATCGGCATGTCAGGCCCATAGATCTATGACTTACTCCCGTTGGCTTATCCCAAGTTAATGGTTGTAGAGTGTGTATAAAACCGTTTAAGTTTACAAGTATAGAAAGTTGTTATTGAAAATACAGAAGTAGTATTTGAGTTTGATATAGTTTGAATAACCTTTGATATACGAGCATGTTTTTCACCCCAAAGATAAAAAGTAAAAGGGGCTATGTATCTCACCTTGCAAATGAAAGGGTTGAACTTGAACTTGTAGTAACTTGGATCGAATGCCTTAACGACTCCCTAAGTGAAGTTTGTTACGTTAGAAACAAGTTAAGGATAGTCGAGGGGTTGACAATGTAATTAGTTGAAAGTGGTTGTTGTACACTAGAGTGGTTATCATTCCAGAGTAGTACCTCCAACATAAAAGTTCCTAGGAAAGAGTTGGTTGGATCGGAACCCCGTCTTTTCCTAGCCAGAACTTTAATGTTTGTTAGATAACTACATACTAGTTTGAAAGTTACCCTATTTGTATACTTGACCAAGTTTAGGGTTTGTTTGGTAAGTTTGAAAAGTATAAGGGCTAAAGTGAAAATATAAGTTTAGTAAAGATAGAAATGAAATAAGTTAATTATTAGAGGGGTTTAATTTGAAGATAAGGAGTTTTAGTAAAAACATGATTTTTGAAATTGAAAGGAACAAGAAAGATCAAAACCAAGTTTTTAAATAAAAGTTTGAACAAGTTTAATTAAAATAGGGCATTTGATCTTCGATAGCTCTATGATTATAACATAAACATGCTAGGGAACCATAGATCTAGCTAGTTATGAGGAATTTTTGAAAAGAAAAGTATGAACAAGCAAGAACATAAGAAGAACTTACTTAGAATGGAAGGATTTAAGTTATAATCTTCCAAAAGATGAGAAGAACAACCTTTAGTTGCTAGAGAGCCCTAGAGGATTGTTGAGGTGTGAAGAATGAATGAGGTTTAAGGCTCTATTTATAGGGTGGGTTTGAGAGGAAAAAGGGGAAAAGTTGGTTAGGTTTTTTTTTATTAGGATAACAAATGTGATAAACATAGGTTTATAAATCTTAGAATTTTTTATAAAACTTTTGAATAATGGATACAGGGGTTAGTTCACGAAATTTTGAGGATATGAATGATAGGATTGAGTTCAAAATTAGTTAGTTAATTGATGGAATGGATTAGGATAGGATTTAAGAATAAAAATAATGGTTTTAATTCATTTTGGATAAGTTTAAAAGAATTAATTGATTTTATTAATTTAAATAATAAATAATAATATATAAACTTAAAATTTCAAAAATTATATTAATAATAATGATATATGATTGAATTTACAAAAATTAACCAGATTTCGAAGACGTTACAAAAGAAACCCTGAAATTTACGTATGTGTAACTTTTACCCTTGAAATTATATTTTAGTCAAACGAAGTTACAAACTTGAACTGTTTTTATTAGATTAGAGTCTAAGGCATCCAAAGCTACTATAAGTAGCAAGATTAAGAATGAACACCAGAATCAGATATAGAATCAAAATATAATGCGCAAGCCGTTTTATGCGCAATAGAATACTCGTTTTAGACTAGACTTGGAAATTTGAAATGAAATGATATCACAAGTGATATGAAGCATAAAAATGTTCATTGTATAATAAATCAATCAAGGTTACAAGGTAGGATTATTGGATCAGGCATAAAAATCAGGGATTTCACAACCAATGATGGGGATGATGTGTTAGGAGAATATGGAATTGGAGATAAAACTGAAACACAAACATACAGTATCGAATAAAAATAGAAAATGAAAGAATATCTTGATTTGGAAAAATAAATAAAAGATAATTGGTTTATCTAACAAAAATAGAAAAAGAAAGAATTAAAAATAATAAGAAGAAAAAAATAGATTAGTTAAAAATAAAGAAATAAATGAAAAACACATATTTTGATAAATATTTTCTCAACTACACCTAATTAGTAAATAAGTTTTCTAACTACAATAGTTTAGAAAAAAAACTCATAAAAAAATATAAACTTAGTAACTTACTCACTATCTTATAACATGTGGAAATAGCACGTGCAAAAAAAAACTTATAATTACTACAACTGAATTTATATCTATATCTATCTATACTCTATAATAAATAAAGGTTTTATGAGACAAATTTTCTCGCCTCTCTCTCCTATTAATTGTACAAATTTTCTTTAATTGTGTTTTAATAATTTTTTTATTTTTTGTCTTTCTCTCCTATTAAATAATAATAAGAATTTCTATAATTCTCTTTATAAAAAAATTTTTATTTAAAAAAATATAGGTTTGTTCATAAAACATTTTTAAAAATTGAACTTTTATCATTCTTTTTATAAAACATTTTAAAAAAAGTAAATATATGACGTTTCTAAAATTTGTATTACAAAATTATGTAATATGCCATAAACATGTAATATATAAATATTTATTATTAAGTATATAATATTACATTTATTCAATCGGGGTTTCTAACCTAGTTATATAATAAATAAATGTTTTCTCATATGACGTGTCGCCTCCATATTCATTCTCATCATTTTTTCTCGCTTCTCTCTCTTATTAAATACACATCTATCTTTTAGTAATAATATATTTAAAAAAATACTAATTATACTAATAAAACATATTTATTTTAAATTATCAACTTTACACTAAATAATAATGAAACTTTTATCATCAATCAAATAATAATGAAAGTCAAATTACATTAAATAGTAATTAATGAAACTCTTATTAAATACACCTCTATCTTTTAGTAATAATATATTTAAAAAAATACTAATTATACTAATAAAACATATTTATTTTAAATTATCAACTTTACACTAAATAATAATGTAATAATGAAACTTTTATCATCAATCAAATAATAATAAAAGTCAAATTACATTAAATAGTAATTAACGTATTTTCGAAACCCAATTATATATTAATTTCTACGTATTTTGAATTTTGTATTATATTCTTATTATATGTAATATACATTTTTAGACATGTAAAATATATACATATAGATTTGAGTATTTTATGTATTGATATTTTTTATTTCGTGTGTTTTACACAAGTTCTAAGCTAGTTATAATTATAAAAATGGAATGATAACATAAGTACTTTAGAATTTAATAACATTTTCAAATATCATAACCCAATAGATTGTTTATTCTATCATGTTAAACATGGGCATATTTCTACCATTGTCACCATCATCCTATTCTTCTTTACTATCCACCATAGAAATAATCGCCGGCGGACCAAGAAACTTTTTTTCTTGGGGTCGAAAACTTTTGGGGTCAGTTAAGTAGTAATATATTAACACTAAATAATTTTTATTAAGGGCAATCAGAATTTTAATACGTATTTAACACTAACATTTTTTTTATTAAGGGTGGGTACCTCCCATAGCTCCTTAGTAGGTCTGCCCTTGAAAACAATACATCTGAAGAAAAATATATTTACACTCGTTTCTAATAAACTACTATACTCAAGATGATATTTGGTAGGCGAATGATTCTTGTTTACTTCGTTCCTTATTATGAACACTATAAAAATTGGCTTACTCGTAAAGATAAAGCAAGAGTCCAAATCTTGAATACAAGACATAGTTTGATGATGAGGAAAATCATGAATCAAACACTTTATTTTAGCACAATATATAGTAAAAAAATAATGATATAATTTTAAACCCAAACTTTATTACTTATTAAAATAAAAAATTATATGAAACATGTTAAGTGGTTTTAATTCCCGATTATAACTGTTTAAAGAATACAAGACGTGATTAAATATATTTATATAAGGTTCAAAATTATCAATGTATTTTCGATTTATTATGAATACAGTTATAAATGAAACAACTAAAATGGTACACTAAAAGTAATAATTTCTATTTTTCATAAAAATAGGGAAGCACAATTAATTTAGGGGACTACTAACCACACACGGGAAATGCTAACCACACTTTGTCATATACGCATCGTATAGGGCAATACGATGCGTATAGCCCTTCACAAATTCCCGTGCCCGACATTCTCTTACAACATGTCATTCAAACCTCGTATACGCATCGTATAGGTCAATACGATGCAGTTTAGGATACGAGATTCCTTCTGCCACTAAACCCATCACATCGTACCTTATACGCATCGTATTGGGCTATACGATGCGTATAGGGCCCAAATTTTGTGTATTTAACAATGCAGAATTCTCATTCGAACCGAACGAACGTATGCTTTCAAAAAAAAAACTATAAAATGTCTTGGTGGTGGGATGGTAACTACGGTTTTCAGGTATTATCTAACGAGTCGGTGGAAAACAACCCGCAAAGTTCTGGCGTTCAAGAGGTGAACCGGGAGGAGGTCTCGTCCGGCGTTTATTCTCATCAACGGGTAAGGCTTCCGGATTTGAACGAGCCACTGAGCAATCCCGAGTTCGTATACGGTGAACCGTCTTACCTTACACAGCTCACGAACGACTACGTATACGGTGAAGTCTCATACCCGACACAACAAACCGACGACTACGTATACGGTGAAGTCTCATACCCGACACAACAAACCGACGACTTCGTGTCCGAAGACGAGGAACAAAACCATCAAAACGTGTCGTATAAAACTGACCAGAATTTTCAGTCTCGTGAACAGTTGGTGGATTGGACGGTCAGGATAGGACGTGAGAATGGTTACGTCCTTGTCACCCGACGATCGAGGAGAAAAGGCGACGATCCGACGGAACCGTTTATCAAGGTGTGGCTTGTGTGTGACCGTCACGGCGAACGTGCGTCTACTGACACGGTTAGACGTGCCGGGTAGCAAGAAAATAGGTTGTCCCTTTAAATTAGAAGGAGAGTACAAAGAAAATAGTGGTGATTGGAAATTAACAGTGAAGGATGACAGTCATAACCACGATCCTAGTCAACATCTTGAGGCGCACTCCTTTGCGAGGAGACTGTCTAAGTCGGAACAACTTTTGGTGGCGGAGTTGTATTTGCAAAACATGTTGCCACGAAACATTCTGGCAACTATAAGGGAACAAAACCCAGAGAGTAGTTGCATTAAAAAGGACATTTATAATGCGATACAAAAGATAAAAAACGAAACGAGAGTCGGTGAAACTCCAATGCAGATTCTGGAAAACCTGCTTTCTTCTAAAAAATACGTCTACTATACTCGGGAAGATCCTGCCACAAATATTGTGGAGGAGATATTCTTTGTTCATCCGAAATCGTTTGAGATGTGGCGTGCGTTCCCGCACGTGTTGATGATCGACGCGACTTACAAAACAAACATGTATAGACTTCCATTTGTCCAAGTGGTCGGTGTAACCTCCACACACCAGTCGTTTTGCGTCGCTCATGCATTTATATCAAAAGAACGAGAGGAAAACTTCATCTGGGTGCTACTGCAAATAAAAGCAATGTTGCAAAAGTGTATGGAGCCGCGTGTGATAGTAACAGACAGGGACAAAGCTCTTATGAACGCATGTGATAAAATATTTCCGGATTGTTCGAAGAACCTATGTCGGTGGCACATACACGAGAATATCGCAAAACATTGCAGGGCATCATTTACAGACGAAGACTGGGCAAATTTCAAGTATTCATGGTCTGTATTATGTGAGTCTCCCACGCCAGATATATACCAGTACAACTTCAACCGGCTTTACGAACGACTGTATGCTGCCAAACGAGGAAGTAAGTTTTGAATATTTAATATTTTAAGTATTGAATAATTATTAAATATTTAAATATTTATTTAATATTTTTTCAGGAGTTATACATTATGTGACTAAAAATTGGTTGGACCCGTATAAAGAAAAGTTTGTATCCACCTGGTCCAACAAAAACCTCAATTTTGGTCAACAAACAACGAACCGAGTCGAGAGCCAGCATTCGCTTTTAAAGAGTTATCTTAGAAATGCTAACAGCTCCCTAGATAGACTTATTGGGTTTGTTGATGAAATTGTAACAGATCAATATTATCAATTACAGTTTGCGTTTGGAACAAATCTCATAAGAAAAATGGATAGCCACATAGTTATTGAATTGTTTGATAACCTGCACGGTAAGGTTTCACATAAAGCTCTAAATTTGTTAGAAAACGAGTGGTACAAGTTATCACATATACGGAAACAAAATGCAACGTGTGGTTGCCAACTTTTCAGTAGTTGTGGGTTGTCGTGTGCTTGTCGTCTGGTAAGTATCGAAGCTACATGTAAACTGTTTTGACTTTGGAATTTGTGAATGTTTAATTTTCAAAATTTTCTGACTATTTCGTTTTAATACAGGTGGCAGAATCCCGCTAGATGCGTTGGACGTCTTCTCGAGGAAACTTGATTTAAAACCGTCTTTTGTTGATGATGAAAATGTAGACGTGGATAAAGTACTTAGTCAAGTGAGAAACAAAATTATTTCAGAACCTGATTAGGTCAAAAAAAGTATGCTGTCGAGAATCGCAGGGGTGGTCTTTCCGAGCAAAAGTAACAAGAAAGCGCCGGTAATCAAACATTTTTTCCATTGTGGTTTGGTCCAAACGTTCACGCTCAACATCAAACTGTATCATTAGTTCACGTCAACAGGGCTCATTTCATCCACGTAAAGTTAGACGGAGATTTTCCGATTCCCACGCCGAATGCACTTTGGAATTTGCACCGAAATGATGATGCAGCAAAATGGGAAAATATATACATTGATCGTATTGAACGATTTAAGAAAATAATGGCTACTAATGGATCTACATTTCCACAATACTTCACGACTCACGGATGATGCTTTATTAGTTTTTTATTAATTTTAAGTATAGGGTCAATTTAATTATTTTAAATTTTAATTATTTGTAATTTTAATTATTTTAAATTAATTTTAAGTTAATTATAATTAATATTTTATTATTTTTTGATTAATTTTAATTAAATATAACTAATTTTAATTTAATATTCTATACGCCACGTATAGGGCCATACGTGGCGTACAGAATACCAAAAGTTGATTGCTATACGCCACGTGTTGATCTATACGCAGCGTATAGCCACTTGATATACCAGGAAAACGCAGCGTACAGACCCAAACGACCCAAAACAAACAAACACAAACCCATACGCGACCGGTAAAAAAGCTCGTTGATTACGATTGTCGTCTCAAAAAAACTTCGAAAAGGTACGTCTCTACACCCACGATCATTAATGTTAGGTTTATATTGAATATTAGCGGGTAAAACTGGGTAGATTAGAGATTTTTGGATTGAAACTTAAGAACTATACGCCACGTATAGGGCCATACGTGGCGTATAGTTCGTCTGAGGAAGACGATGAAGCCATACGCCACGTATAGATCTATACGTTGCGTATGGCTCATGTTCTCGGCAACTTGGCCCGCGTATGGCCTGATTGCCAGCGTATGGCTAAGTTTGCCCGGTAACTGGCCTGCGTATGGCTTGGTTGCCCTGCGTATGGCTTGGTTTACCCGGTAACAGCCTATTCGCCACGTATAAGGCTATACGTGGAGTATAGGTTTAAAATAAAAAAAAATTAATTATTATTATTATTTATTATTAAAAATAAAAAACAATATATTATTATTATTTAAAATTAAAAACAATATATTATTATTATTTAAAATTAAAAACAATATATTTTTATTATTTATTTTTTATTATTTAAAATTAAAAACAATTAATTATTATCAGATATGGCGGATCATGATGATGATATTCATATGGAGGTGCCAGACGATCTTGCGCACTACCCTTTTTTGTGTTTTCCGGCTGACTCGGAGGCGTATGCCCGGTGCCAGAAGCTCCGGGAGGTGCGGTTGGGTCCAGGGACTGTAGTTGATTGGGCGCTACTCGAGGAGGTACAGGAGGCCGAGCGGGCTAGGGCCATCATCGGCCAGGACACGCCATGGCCACGACTTTTTGATCTATCGTTCACGGAGACCTTCCGAGAGGTGGTCGTCGAGTTTCTTTCGACGTTCATCTTCTCAGAGGCTGGGCTAGAGCCTCTTCCCGGGGAGGCGCCGGATATGGATCCGGATCATATTTCCTTTTCGATCTTTGGGATCGTTTACCGTCAGACCCTCCGTCAGTGGGCCGTCACGACGGGCTTCTACCACGAGCCTGAGACGGTCACGCCACTTTTTGAAGAGGCGGTGACGGAGGTGGACAAGGAGGAACTCCTTGTTTTTTGGGGCTTGATTTCAAATAGTCCTTGGTTGGTTACCAAGGGGAGGGTCTCGGGTATTAGAGACCCTTTGTATAGATATCTGCACCGGCTTATTTCGACGTCGATCGCATCGCGTCTGAAAAGCCGTGAGTGGTGCACCGATAGAGACCTCTTCTTTCTCTATTGTCTGCTTACTGGCAGGCGGTGCAACCTATCGACGTGCCTTGCGCTTTATTTTGCATCTGCCTATATGCGGCAGAAGCGCGGGCTTTTGTATGGCGGTGCTTTCATCACGCAGATCATGCGCTCGGTTACACCATTTGACGTGCATGAGCCTGCGATGTCACCGGCCATTCCCCTGTCCGATTAGACCGTCGCACGGCGAGCGGCATGCACATCACGCACCGATTCCCGCAGGGCCTTCGGTTCGTAAGGGCCGTCCAGGACCAGGTTTGGGTCCCGGTGCCGTTGCCGCAGATGCCTGGACAGGGGGACCCGCCTATGCCTCAGCCGCTACATGGTGTGGCGATGGAGGACGGGCCGCCGCACGTCGAGGCCATCCACGACCATCCGCCACAGCATCCCCGACACGTACGTCGGTCTGTTAGGCTGGAGAGGGCTACCCAGGCATTGCTTGATGGCCTTGTTGCCGACTCACGACGACAGGGTCGTCAACTCGATCGCATGGAGGACCTGATGATGTGGGCGGTTGGACAGATCGTTGATCTGTCACGAGCCGCCGGCATCGAGCCACGCCCACTACCACCACGACGTGATAATCCGGACGACCCCGTTCAGGATGAGGGCGTGGCGGGTCAGGATGAGGGGGGAGGCGGTCAGGGTGACGGCGGACCCGCTTAGCTTTAGTTATTTTATTTGTATTTTGTTTCTTTCGTTGTTATGTATGTAAAACATTTTGATGTATATATATTTAATTTTTTGATGTAATGTATATAATGTTTAGTTAATTTGTTTGGTTGTAATGTTTAATATTTTGTTTGGTTTGTAATGTTTAATGCTTTGCTTGTTTATACTGTAAAAATATAACAAATGTTTAAAAAAATATATAAAAAATTTATAAATAGATAACAAACTTATATTAACAAAATTATATAAATTAAAATAAAAATAAACAAAATATAAATAAAATAAAAAGATTATAATTAAATAAAAAATACCTATACGTGGCGTATAGGTCAATACGCCACGTATAGGATTCATAAACGTACAACTCTTCCAACTTTTAAAGCAAAAATATAACCCGTGCCTCATACGCTGCGTATAGGTCAATACGCCACGTATTGGACCAGCCGCCAGACAGAGAATGACACGTGACATTCTGTTGACAGTGACTAGATTCTATACGCCCTCGTATTGCCCTATACGAGGGCGTATAAGGCGGCGACGAGTTCAATTAGCAATATTCCGTGTGTGGTTAGAATCGCCCTTAATTTATTTAAGGGGTAAAGTCGGCAACACCATGTCCCACGGCATTATTGTATGACCCACCGAATTATTTTAAGGGTAACTATTAAAATAGTTCAATAGAATACGAATATACTCGATTTGACTAAAATATATTTTAAATTAATTTTATGCAAAAAAAAGTATTTACGAACTATCTTTAAATAAGCGAACTCACAAACTTATTATTTGAAGGTGTGTCACATCTTCCTTCGTGTGATATTAAAAAAATTTTAGTGTTACAAAACTCGGGTGACATGTGAATCGTGAAATATTTTTAACCGGGTACATGTTATTAAAAATATATTTTTTTTAGTTAATCAAGGAATTTTTATATGAAATCGAACCATCATGTGTTAAACATCAATAATGGAGATTAAAAAGGAGAAAAAAGAAAAGAAATATATAAACTTTGCAAACGGTCATGATCTTGTTTAGACTGAATATAATATAAATAAATAAAAGTTAACATGTTAAAATATCATTTATAGAAAAACATATCATTATTATTATTGTATTTTAGCTGATAATTAATTTACAATAAAAACAATGTGATTAATCAAATATCTATTCATAACATAAAAAGATAATAAATGGACGGTGACGTTTGTTTATGCCCATGGTTTTTTATTTATATAACTATATAAATATAAATATAACCATTAGGATTTAAACGACAGTCAAAACCAGTCAAAAGATGCCTATGTGGCGATTTTTTTACATTCACTATTGTGGATGCTCTATTAAAAACATTTTTGACAACATATATAAAATAATAACATTATGAATGAATCAATTATTTGATTACATCATAAAACAAGGTGAAAAATATAAACTTATAATTAACTATGAATAACTTTTATGGTGTCACACAAAGTGATAAAACTCACACCGGAACATCAAGGTCTAGCCCTTTGCATAGTTGTTCACAAAAGCAAGAGCAATGCTAGCCAAATGTGCAATATTCAAAACATGTTTACGAACCATGATTTTAACCTCAACATTCATATGTTTGTCGGAAAACCCATCCGTGCACGTATCATCATCCGTTAGAGCCGCACTCACCCACGTTTCAATACTGTTCATATTGAACAAGAAGTCGGGTCCCAACCGGACCTTACCCATTTCCACCATGGATATATGGAGCTCGTAAGCCGAGTCATCGATCTCCTCGAGGCAATCCTTCATGGCACTCATCTCCTTTTTTGTCATTTTGTGGGTTCGTGCATAACTCACCAGTTTTCTAGTAGTGGACCGTGTGGTGCTTAGGGTCGCGGCTAGAGCAGTTTGCGCCAAGAGTCTTGGGCTGGTTCCGATTCGGGTTGCGAAGCGCCAGAGGTACAAGTAACAAAGCTCAGGGTACAATGTGGTGTGACATGATTTGTGGATGAAAGTGGTGTTGGATCTTGTTGGGCTTATGGCTAGAAAGAATATGAGTAATGGTAGCCACATATCTCTAGATCTATTGATTCTCTCTCTAGAGGAATGAAGATAAGTGAGCAATGGGTTGCAATATATGGGTAAAGATTGCATACATTATTTATTATGATTATGCCACAATCTAGTATTTGTTGTAGTGTTTTAAACTTCTGTTTGGATGCATGATTTGACTCGGAATAATGTTTCTTTAATCAAAGGTTCACAAAAGTCTATAGGGGCTGCACAACTTTAAGTCATATGGATAGTTTTTATAAGTGATTGAGTGAAAGTGACTATATAAGTTAATTGCTTGATTAATACTAGTGATGGATATGGTAATTAGAGAATAAAGTTGTCTTTATCTATTTATAAACGAAACAGTAATGAAATTATACGCATATATCTCGCATGTAAACGAATAATAAACAACTTTAATGAAGAAACATAGATAAATGTTAACAAACGTAAATGATGAAGTAACGTACAAGATACATGCATGTCTTCATTTTTCTAATTAATTTAATAAAGTTGCGCTATTCATGTTATTTCGCTTATCAAATAAATACATAAACAAACTTCATATCAAACGCGTTCACTAAATTAAGTCATAGCAACAACTCCATCAACAATTACTTCTTTTCAAACATGTCACAAGTCACAACCATCAGTGTATTTACAAATCTAAACACTCCTTACGTACGTTCTATAATTATAATTCTATGTTTACTGAAATTCTTAATAACTATTTTAAAAAAGAGTAAATTACAGATATCGTCCTTTATGTTTATACCATTTTTCAGATCTCGTCCTTTAGCAAAGAAATTATCAGGTATCATCCTTTATTTTTAAAACCCTTGCACCCCATGTCCTTTACCCCAAACGGCGTTAACTTTTACAGTTAAAACCCCTCACGTGGCCCCCATGTGAGGGCAAAAGAGTCTTTTCATCCCTCCCTTTTATAGTTAAAACCCCTCGATTATGCTCATGACCAGCTGCACACTTCTCTGGAAAGAGCTTTCCGATCAATTCACTTTCACTCAAGCAAATGCATCCGAAGAAGTCAAATGAAATCAATGACAAAATCAAAACCCTAGACATCGAGACGAAAGCATCTTTGGTTTCTCTCGAGGAGCAAAAGAGTCTTTTCACCCCTCCCTTTTATAGTTAAAACCCCCCGATTATGCTCATGACCAGCTGCACACTTCTCTGGAAAGAGCTTTCCGATCAATTCACTTTCACTCAAGCAAATGCATCCGAAGAAGTCAAATGAAATCAATGACAAAATCAAAACCCTAGACATCGAGACGAAAGCATCTTTGGTTTCTCTCGAGGAGCGCGAATCTACGATGGATAACTCCGTCGCTATCGCTCTGCAGAAAGTTGAAGTCGCGGTGAAAGCCGATGCGGCGGTGGCCGGAGCCGGTAGTTCCGATGAGAAGGAAGATAAGCCTGACGTTGACGATTCCGAGGGTCAACTGTTGAAACTGAAGTCGTTTTGTGTTAGGGTCGATTCGTTAGGGTTTGGAGGGTTTGTGTCTAGCAGGAAGAAGGAAAAGGAGATGATGCGGGATCAAATTCTGGTGGCGTTAGCGGCGTGTGCAGATCTAGCTAGGTTTGTGTTGGAGGCGATCTCAGAGGTGTTTCCGGTGGATAAGAGGAAGGTGTGTATGAATGATTTGAGCTGGGTGTGTGTTTTGATACTGGAGAGTTTGGTTCCGGTGATGGTGGATCCGATAGTGGGGAAATCTAGGGTTTTGGTGACGTCGAGTGTGAAGAAGACAACTAAGGAGATTGCTCAGCAGTGGATGGAGAGTTTCACGGCGGCATTGAGACATTGAAGCCACCGGATGTTCACACCTTCTTCCAGCAATTGTTGACTTTAAGGGAGGGGTGAAAAGACTCTTTTGCCCTCATGTGGGGGCCACGTGAGGGGTTTTAACTGTAAAAGTTAACGCCGTTTGGGGTAAAGGATATGGGGTGCAAGGGTTTTAAAAATAAAGGATGGTACCTGATAATTTTTTTGCTAAAGGACGAGATCTGAAAAATAGTATAAACATAAAGGACGATATCTGTAATTTACTCTTTTAAAAAACATGTAAAATATTTTGGTCTTAAAAAATAATTATTACTATCGACAATTAACTAATAATTTGGTCTAATTAATTGTATAAGTCACACTCACACACCTTCCAATAATCATAAAAACATTTTGATAGTGTCGGTAGTCGGTACTTTGTACGAATTATATATTTAAACTAGTTTTATCAATTATATATAAATGTAACCAAAATATGTAGATAAATAATTGGTATATTAGTTTTGAGAAGGAAATTAGTATTCGGGTAGGCCTAGACGAGTGACGTTCAAGACAGTAACACATTGTCCTTTGCATCCAAATTTTAATTTAGGAATAGTTATACAAATAATCCGTGCTTATATGTATTTTTCTTGTTATTTTATAAAAAAATCTATTTTTTAAAATGACTCGTATCTGGTAAAAAAAATTAATAGAAGTTATTTTTAGAAATAGGAAAAAGTGTAAAAGAGAACTTAGAGCATTCTCAACCCGTTCTTTATATTTCATATACTTATCCTTATAATTACACTAAAAAATATTACTTTTTCTACCCTTTATCTCTATTTTTCTCTCTTCTTATCCTTATAATTATACTAAAAACCACTACTTTTATCCTTATATTTATAAAACCTTATATTTTTCCTCTCTCCTCCACTCACAACCACTTTAAACCACTCCATAAAATATACAAAACTCACATAATTTTAAAGAACGGGTTATGAATGCTCTTAGGAAGACAAAAATAACTTCGTAAAACCCTCTTTGTGAGAACTAGAACCATTTAAAAAATATATATGAAAAGGTTTTGATTAATATAAAGTAATGGCTCCATGACAAAAAGGCAACTATTAAAATTATTTTATTAACAAACTAGTTTAGATCCCGTATACTACACATGAAGTGAAAAATATCAAACATAAATTTTCTTAAATCTTTATGTGTATATTTTATATTTGTAAAAATATATTACATATATTAAGGATAGAAAACAAAATTTAAAAGATATAAAAATTAATATATAACTGAGTTTTGAAAATACGTTAATTACTATTTAATGTAAATTGATTTTTATTTACTATTTGATTTTAAATTAAAGTTAAGTAACTTGATTTCAAAGTTTCTTATAATAAAGGATAATTTAAAATAAATATGTTTTATTAATATAATTATTAATTTTTTTAAAAATATATTTTTATAAAAATACAAAAGTGTATTTAATAACGAAGTGTTACGGAAAAATAACTTTTATTATTATATAGTATAGATTATTGTAATTAATATCATTTCGTCTTTACTATCTTTTTTATTTTGACATTTAAAGTATAATTAACGTGGTTTGGCGACTCTCAAAGAGGTCGATACGGAGGAGAGAAGGCTAAGATAAAAAAGAGAGAATCAACGTGAAGGAGATACGTAAATAGGAAAGGAAAAAAACATGATGACAAAGAGATAGACTTTAAAATATATTTTACAAATGAGTATTACAAATGGTTATCACATCTTCATTTTCATTTACTTTTCATTTAACATTTAATTTTGTTTTTCTCTAATAACAAGTGATAACTAAATATTTCTAAATTTATTTATATTTCTGTTACGATTCGATATAAATTTTATTAAAAACCAATCGAATTGTATTCAAAATAACATTACATAAAAAAATATAAAAAAATGATTAGACTGAACGTAATGCATCCGTGAGAGCTGGGCGACGGGCGTGGTGCCACCTCACCCTATCACGGACGTGAAACACCATGAGGGGCGTGGAGGGCTCACCGTGGTGGTGTTCACAGGCGTGGAGGGGCTTCCTTGTCAGGCTTTTGACCGTTGAAAGAGGAAATCAAAATAAAAAAAAATTAGCTTCTGCTTCATGGCGAGCTTCCTGTAGAGTTCTTGGAGAGAGTTATTGGAGTTCTTGTCGAGCTTCCTTGTTGTGTTAGCTTCTGCTTCCTTCTTCATGGCGAGCTTCTTTGTGTTATATGATTGATAGATTTATTATTATTCTTTAAATTAGTTCAGAGATTGAAGTGTGTGACTATATTCATAAGTGGGTGGAATGAAAGGGTGTGGAAGGTTCGCGAATTGCCCAGAAATGGCCAGCAAAGTTTTGTTTAAGAAAAAGAAATGGTATTTATTTTTGCTTTTTGGGTTGTATTTTATTTTTGATGGTGTTTTTTCAAATTTATGTTGTTTTTAGTATTACTTTATTTATTTAATTAAATTAAAAAATAATAATTATGTAATTATTACAAAATTGTTCACCCTCATCCCATCATTACACATCTGGGTGAATGTGAGAGTGAAATCTGACATAATCTACGTGACGTGAGATGTGCTCTCACCTTCACACTAGTACTACGGATAGTCTTATGCAAGTAACTCATTGATCGTGTATTGTCAACGAATACACTACAGATCGTAGTGATTCCACAAAGTTGGTGAATATGATTCATAATAATTAAAGTCAATGTATTTACCGATAAATACACATTTTAATAAAATTATCATCACACGTATTTGTATATACATAATTTTATTATCTAGACCATTACTTGTTATTGTCACATGCTTTATCTAATTAACCACCCCACCTACTTTCCACCATTATTGTGACCAGTTTGCTTTTGGCGTGATCGATAATAGACTTCATTTTAGTCCCCCACATACAAGAAAAAAAAGAAAAAAAAAAGAATTTATATATTCTAACTTTCTTAAGTTATAACAAAAATTTATAGCTTCATACTCTAGTGACTAGGAGGAGAAAATAATATCTTATTTTGAAATTAGTGTCGACCACTTGAAGACATTTAATTATTATGTAGAAATGAGATGACCCGAAAATGGATGGTGCAGAAACATGCTTGTGAAAACTCTTGCACCCAACAAGTATATTGATATACGACCTACTTAATTATGAATATTGTTACTTTGTATAACTAATCACATTATGAATACGATTCCTAGAAGCTAGATGGTTTTTATCGACGCGCAAGTCCGTCAGTAATCTCTAGAAGAAGGTGGAAGACGTTGAGGAATCTAGGAGTGGGTAAAAATATCACCTACGGGTGACAGATATTTACTGATGGATCAGCGATAACGCATGAAAACCCTGAAAGTAAGTCTTATTTTAAATCTTATCTTTAATATCTGCGATTAAACACTGATGTATATCTCGTCGGAAATGTAAACTCACTAAAAAACAACGACTGAAAAACACAGAATGAAATCTTACGAAAGTCTAATCCACATATCCTTTTGTAAATAGAGATTACCGAATAGCGAGACAAAACCATTTTTTTCTTTTTTTGACAGTGATCACTCGGTAATTACCAACCGATCTTAAACCTTTTTTTGTAGGGTTTTGTTACTTATGTTGGTAATCATCGATAATTATATGTAGAATTAAAAAACATAGTTTTTTTAGTTTTTTGGTTAATTATAACTTTCGTTAGTGATGGTCCTTTTTCCGGTAATAGATAATAATGAACGACCTATAGTCTTAAAATAGCATTAAACGATATAAATGATCATATAAAAACAAAATAGATAAAAGGAGTTATAAGAATGACACTACAATTTATTTTAAAATTTTGTATTTGATTGATACGTTTTTGACATGTAATTAAGTTCATAAACTTTTTAATGACAATACCATAATTCAAATGATCAAATCAACGATAAATGATCAAATTCACTTTGTGATGAAATAATTCATAACTCATTATCGGTTCACGTCAAGTTTTAAATATCAAACCAATTCGAGTAGGGATGCAAGGTGTCGGGTTCGGGCCGAGTATCGGTAATCCCAAACCCATACCCGGTTGTAAAATTGTGTCCCATACTCGGCCCATTACCTGTCGGGTTTGTGTCGGGTAATTACCCGTCGGGTATCGGGTATACCCGCGGGTAACGGACATACCCGTTAGTATCGGGTATCGGGCATACTCACGGGTATTGGCCAATAACCGTCGGGTATGTGTTGTGTACTTTTCTATGACTCTATTTTTTATATTTATAAATACATATTTCAAAAGAAAAAATAATTTTTCACATAATAAACTTACTAAAATGAAGTATTAATAGTCATTAGTTAAGAGAAAATAAAATTATAAATTACAAATTTTCGGGTATATGATTCGGGTATATGGTTCGGGTAAACGGGTATGTGATTTCGGGTAATCGGGTCGGGTATCACCTAATCCCATACCCGGCCCCGTACCCGTCGAGTTTCGGGTATACCCGCCCCGAACTCGTCGGGTTTCGGGTATACCCGTCGGGCTCAGGTAATTTTACCATCCCTAAATTCGAGCAATGCCTTATTACTATATATAAAAGAAATGTAGTCGGTATTCACGGTACTTTCATATAATTGAATCACCTCATCCCACTAGAGGTGCATAAATCGGTTTTTTCTACCCGAACCGGTTTGGTCAACGCTTGGTCAAAACCGGTTTGCCCATAAACTAGTTCGGGTTAACCCGGTTTGGAGGCAAGGAAATCCCTAACCTATTAAACCGGTTAGGGTCGGGTTGAAACCGGTTTGTGTGTTAAACCGGTTTATATTAAAAAAAAATCAAAAAAATTCATTAAAATTCTATATTTTTAATAAAAAAATCAAAAAATTATATATAACAAATATAAAACATAAAGTGCAACGTTTATTAATATTTGGAAAGTTCAGAAATTAAAAAACATTACAAGATAAAATTATAAAATTGGAAAACATCACAAATGACAATATATTTTTATTTTTTGGAATATTGATTGATTATTCTTGCGCGTTGTATTCGGAACCGGAGCTTCGTAGCCTTGCATCTTCGGCTAGTTCTTCATCGATGACTGGTTCGGATATTCCAAGATCAACCTCGTTGTTGTGTATGATTTCTTCGGCTTGAATTTCGTCTTCGAGAGAAGTTTGGTCTTGTATCCTATCCATCGCATCCAAATGCTCCTTCAAGCAAATGCACATTTCCATCGCCAGGGGGGTGAGTCTAGTCCTTCGTATCGATAAGACCCTGCCACTAAAAGAAAACATAGATTCCAAAGCTACCGTGGAAGCTTAGACAGTTAGTACATCAAGGGCCATGGCGGAAAGAATCGGAAACGAAGCTTCGTTTTTTTTCCACCAAGCCAAAATATCAAACTCCTCAAAAACGGTAGGAGGCATAAACGCTAAAAAGTTTGTGCCAATATACCTTCCGAGTTCGCTACTCGGGGTGCTACCTCGAGCCCGTTTACTAAATTCATTTAACATTTCGTTATATAAATTCAAATTAACATCCCTCGAGCTGTCACTTGATGATGTACCCATTGTATCATGTGGAATCGGAGTTGTACCATATTTATGTAAATAAACATCAAATAAATCTTGTAAACATTTGTTAAAATATGTTTTTGTGCCTTGTGCAAAATGGATGTCTTCGCTATCCAATTTCAAAGCGTAAGTAATTCTATCAATCAACGTTTCAACCCCGAAAACATTTATGGTAGTGTTTAACGCGGCGGCACAAGTTATAACGTTTCCCAAAATTAATTCTTTTTTTGCTTTTTTCAACATTTTTATACAATCTCGTCTAAGGGTTGTGCGGCTTACTTGATGATAACGTGGTTGGTGTGTCTCTTGAATCATTCTTGTCAAGCGCGGATTGTCAAAATGGTTGAACGGTAATCCTTTTTGGATCACTAACTTCGCCATTCGATCTCGAACAATATTTAGATCAAAGTTCCAAATTCCTCCTTCGGGTGTCATCGAGGCTTGATCTTCACTTGGATTTCTCTTGAAGGACGGACAAGATTTTTCCATATGAGATCTCAAACTAGTGTTTGAATCTTTCCCCAAAAACGCACCACACATCTTGCAACGAGCACATTCCTTTCTGTTTGACAACAAACATAGATCGTAATTGCACCAAATTGTCAAATTTCTCGTTGTTGCTAAAATTTCCACAACGGTAACTTCGTTTGAGGAACCACCAACACCAAAACTTCCCATTGTTTTTTTTAGAGTTTATAGAGCCTTTTTGAGCGTTTAAAGATTGTTTTTAGAGAATAGAGAGTGTAGAAAGAGATGTGATTAAACCTAAACCCACCTATTTATAGTGAATTATAGGTGAAAAAAGGCAAAAAAAGGGTCAAATTCGACCCTAACGGCTAGTTTTGCTCCAGCGATCGAACCAGTTTAAACCGGTTTACACAAACCGGTCATTAACCCGGTAGCCTCCGAAATGCTATAAACCGGTTTGTAACCGGCGGTTTATACGATACCCGAACCGGTTTGCCCTACCCGGTTTGTCCCTAACCGGTTTGCCGGTTTGGACCGGGTAAAAAAACCCGGTTTTTTTATGCACCCCTACATCCCACTATGAAAATGTTTTACTTTATGTCACCTACAAAATATGACGGTATACCCATCCACTTTAACTAAACCTACCATTTAAACTCTACACTTTTTCAAATACTTTTCTAAACTTTTTTTGGCAAATCACAAGTTCACAAGTTTCCTACTCGTAACCTTTTCATTTTTTTGTTTTTTGTTTTTAACTTTCAAAATATAATATTTTATAAAATTATGAATATACCGTTGTAACGTGTTTGTTTTGATGTAAGTTTTTTTTTTCAAAATGAAGTTGCGCATGATAATCTAAAATCATTAAGCATTTATGTGATTTTCTATAAGTCATCCAAGCATTTATGTACGCATCACTAAAGTTCATAGATTTTTATGTTGTATCATTGTATGTTACATACTTACATTATAGCCACTAAAAAATTTAGAATACGTCACCTCCACTTTAATCAAACTTACCATTTAAACCCAGACATTTTCATATCTATTTTTTTGATTTTTTTAAATATTTTAGTTTTACGTTTCTTTTTATAAACATTATTTTTACCGTTGCGTTTACGTGTCCATATTCTTTCCATTGTTTGACACCTGCAGATATTAAAGGATAAAATTGATATTTTTAAAATCTCTTTCCTTGGTTGATGCAGATATTAAAGGATAAAATTCACCCGATCAAAACATGTTTATATGAACAAACCTATCAAAAACATGAATGGACAAAAAGAGACTAGGAAATATTCATGACCATTGCTGTGGTCTTGACCCTTGGTGACCATCCCAACTCCAAAGAGTTATGATTTATATAAAACTTATGCAGCATAATATCAAATCTATATCCTAAAAGGTGAAAACTTTGTGTTGTCAATTAAATAAATTAAGATTTAAGATCACCGGGTTTGGTGGTCCAATGATAGAGACAAAATCTCTTAGAACTCCTACGTTTGAACCCACATGTGTAAACAAATTCGACGTTCTAAAAAATTAAATAAATTATATTATTATGATTACTAGCAATATTTTCATATTATTGTTATTACTAGTAAGTTCTTTATTTAGTTGTTTC
Organism: Smallanthus sonchifolius; assembly: GCA_023525975.1. Lineage (NCBI taxonomy): Eukaryota > Viridiplantae > Streptophyta > Magnoliopsida > Asterales > Asteraceae > Smallanthus > Smallanthus sonchifolius. The sequence continues at coordinate 5,318,081 of CM042042.1, forward strand.
AAAAAGATGGAATCTACTCTACATGTGTTCGGGTCTTGTGAGATTGCTTTAAAATTTTGGTCATCTATTGAGAAATGGATTGACGTTGATTTTCATGTTTCGAAAAACCCAAGCGATTTAATGGATTTGATTGACATGATGGGTTTATCAAATGATAAAAGACCGATGGTAGAGTCTATTGTGATGACTTCTTGGTGGATAATTTGAAATTTATAGAATGAGTTGTTTTTTTTTGGAGATTTGAATAAGAAAAAGGAGTTATTGTTTGATTCTATTGTTATTTGTTTCTTTTTATGGTATCTTAATAGGAATTGAAAATGTAAAACTAGTTAGGTTAGTTGGTTACAAAACCCCTCTCATGACTATATAATTTTTCTTTTTGGCTAGCTTCTCGCTAATCGGTTTTGTTATGATATGGCAGTTGTTTAAAAAAAATAGTAACGCAATTAGTCTTTTATTGCTAGGAAAACATCTCTATATAAAAAAAGAGAGAAAATTATAATCGGTTTTTTATCGTTAAGGAAAACATCTCTATGTTTACTAGAGAAAATAATATTTTATTTGGCAAATGACATAAAAAGCAACACATTTTCTGTTTTTCTCACAAAAATCACTCAATAATTTTTTACACATAAAAAACAAATATACTCTCTTTTTTTTTCTCATAAAAATCAATCTACAAATTTTTTGCACAAAAAAAATCAACATACTATTTGGTTTTTCTCACAAAAATCACTTGACAACTATTTACTCTATCGATGAATCGGCACAAGCAATGTAAAGTAAATCGATTGACAAATTCATTCTATAAAGATATTAATTATAATCAAATTAAATCCATTTTGTAAAAATACCTATAAAAATCTATGAAAACACATGACCAATCAAATCGTTTCGCGATCGAATCGCTTGTTTTTCTCTTGTTTCTGTTGGTCGATTCCTTTGTCTTTCTTTTACCGAATCATTTGCTAGGGTAAATAGTTGTAGAGTGATTTTTGTGTGAAAAACAAGAAAGTATATTGGTTTTCTATGAGAAAAAAATCGTCGAGTGACTTTTGTGAGAAAAAGAAAGAGTATATTGGTTTTTGTGAGCAAAAATTTGTTAAGAGACTTTTATGAGAAAAAAAAAGAAAGTATATTAGTTTTTTATGGGACTTGCCCTGTTTTATTTAAAAGAAGATATTATACAGACAACAATTTGCAATGTCGGCGTCTACTATTCATGTTTAACAATTTGATTGGTACATGTTGCAATTTACATGTGATGAGGCTTGTCGTACAAGATGGAGAAGCTGTCGTACAAGATGGAGAAGCACAACTTCGTTTTGTTTTTTCTTGTTAACTAAACATATGACACTTATTGTTAACTAAACACATGGCATATATTTTAGTAAGTGTTTCTAAACTAGAATAGGAGTCGTAATTAGCGGTTGTATAACTTAAAATGTTCATATAACGAGAGTGTTAAAATTTATAACGTAAAAATATTATAAAGATTAAGACAAGCCAACATAAAAAGAAACCTAATAAATCTAGAAAAAAAAATACAAAAAACAAAATTGAAAAAAAAAAGAAGAAAACACTTTTAAAAAAAACCAAAAAATCTGGTTGAAAAAAAAGAAAGAAAACTTAAAAAAAAAATCTGAAATGGTTTGTATTAACCGGTTAGTTTTCAATTATTCGATTTTTGAAATGTGTTTAGTTTGGTTATGAGTCGGTTAACCAATACTCCTGATTGTTTAATATTGTCCACAGGAGCGGATCTATGAAGAGGCGAGGGGTACCTGATGGTATCCCTCAACTTTCGACGCGAAGTGGGAATTTTCGACGCGCAGCGAAAATTTTTTTTTACCGTTTTATGTATCCAGATACCCCTGAACGAAATTTTAGATACCCCTTGATTTTTTTCTTAGATCCGCCACTGATTGTCGATGTTGTTGTCTTTGATGTTGCTGTTTTTGAACGTCCAGTTTGATTTTGGTGGTCAACTATTGTACGTCTAATCGAAACCGAATCATCACTTCATCCAAAGCCGTTAAAACAAGTCAGTGGTTATCGGTTATGTTTGGATCGTTTTGTTGGTTATAGGTTCAGGTCGGTATCGGTTAATGGGTTTTTGGTTGCTCAACCTAATATTAGATCCATGGCCCATGGGTAAAAGTCCGAGACTTGATTCTTTGGTTTAATATTTACACGTAGCCCAAATGTAAAATGGGCCATATAATACAAGTTTCCAATTGCCGGCTTAGCATTGAATTTCCCCGCAAATTTAGCTTGTTCCCATCAAATTGGTTGTGACCGACTCAACAACTCAGGGGTGGTTAAAAATAAGAATAAATAAATTTAAATTATTCGATACGAATATGAGATTAAACATAAAATCCTTGTGGGTTTTAAACAAGTATGGTATTAGATGCCTCTCCGTTTATCCAAGTCTCAAAACTCGTTTACTCACATTAATCTCGAATATATTAATAAATTATATAATCTACATCTACACTATATAATAAAGGAAAACCATGGGGGACACGTATCACCATCTAGTTACTCCTCACATTTTTTTTTTCCGTCTCTCTCCTATTAAATATTAATTTTTCTGTTTCTCTCTCCTATTAAATAATAATATCAAATAATAATATTTATATTAATAAATAAAATTCAATGGACACATGTCACTTTCTGTTTCATATGTATCATTTTTTTCTCGTCTCTCTCTCTCTTATATTGAATAATGATATTAAAATAATTTATTTTTATTTTTAATATATATCTAATTACGGATACTTATTATTTAATTATAAATAATTCAACCGATGTAATATACCGGTTTATTCAACCCGTGTATTACACGGGTTTTTAAAAATATAATTTTTTTATTACTAAATATATAACATTTTATTTATTCAACCCGTGTAATACACGTGATTTTAACCTAGTTTTAAAAATATAATAAATTTGCTTGAAAAGGTGGATCAATTGAGAACTTGCAAAAAAAAATCCAATTAAAATCATTTTTTTTACTACCTTTATTATTAGAGTACAACATAAAAAAATAAATTTATATATGTAACTTTACATGTATTCGTATATTAATAAAATGTACACATGTGTAAGTTTTTATCATTTACACATGTGTACAAAATTTTTTAAGAGTAAATTAGATACGAGAGATAAATTAATTGGATATGTTGTATTTTAATAATAAATGTGATAAAAAAAAATGTTTTGATTGTTTTTTACGCTAGTTCTCACGGTTTTCAAGTATTTATGAGTTCTCAAAAGATCATTCCCCATATGCTTTATTATTTAAAAGTGAAATTTATTAAAAGTACGGAATTTTTAGAACTCTACTTAAGTATTTGATATTCAAAGTTGATTTTCGAATGTGTTTGAGATCGATTTTCAGGTAATAGGAATTATAGAGATTTACTTTTAACCATATAAGTTCATAAACGAGCATCCATGTACCCATAAAAAAAATCCATGAACCCCAATAAGTAATAAGTAATTGAGTAGCCAACATGAGATTAAATATGCGATACAATTTTACAATCAATGAGACTAGGTTTACTGTAACCCGACCTACTTAACTTGCCGTCAAACATTTTTTTTCTTTACTTGATATCTTATGATGCCGAGATCTCTATTGATTTGACCAAGACATGGAGGTAAAAAAGAAAGTCAAATTCCAAAAGCACCCTGAAAGAGAATAATTATCTTGAAATTGTATGCACTTCATTTCTTGTTCACCAAACTCCCCCATCTTTTCAACTTATTAAAGTACATAGTATCACATCTTGGTTAAAGAAAGTCTTCCAATACTCATTTCGTCATTGAGCATGGAGTTTATGAATAGAATAATAAAACATGATATTTATATATGAATAGAAATCTGAATACGCTTTAAACGGTGAACCCAAAACATCTCTCTTGGTATAAAATATTGGATGAAGCATAAGTCCTAACAAACTTGTAAAAATTTATAAAACATAGGTTCAGATTTGTTCAACCCACAAACTTGTCCGACAAATCAACCATTCAAAACACACAAATATGCAAATTGTTCAAGGCAACATCACACCAACAACAAAGGCTCAACAACTCCAAGCTAGTTATCATCGCTACTAGTTCGGCGCTCCCACATTCGACGCATTTGATCCATTTGTCGTTGCATTTCAAGCATTTGTTGATTATGCACACGATGTTTTTCCTCTAGTTGTTGATTTTGCAATCGCTGTTCTTCCTCTCGTTGGGCTTCGCGTTGTTGTTGTTCTTGGAATTGTTGTTGAAGACTAGCTACACGTTGATCAACGTCTTGCCAATGTGGTTGTGGAGGGGGAGTAGAGAACACATCCGGTGTGGGATTACTCACCACACGACCAACACTCCGGATTTGGCCACGTCGATTACCCAATGCACGCTCCATGCATGCAAAATCATCAACAACGGATGAGTCACCACCAGACTCAGCAGATGATCTTGTATACTCCTCTTGGATTCATCCATTTTGGCTACCATTTCTTGTATCTTCTGTAAAGCTAGCACCATTGCAACATGTTGGATATTTTAGTGTAATTGAATTAATTAGTTTGATCAATACATATTATCATAAATATCAAATAAGTTAGGAGGTGGAGAGTGCACGCCTATTTGAGTTATCATAATATAACGAGGGTCCGGGGGCAGCGCCCCAGGAAGCGGGGTCCGAGGGGTGGCAGCCCCTGGCGGTGGGTAGGTTGTCCGGATACTTGTCGATCCACATCTAGGTATTATGTGTTTTTGGGTGATAACTTATTATCTTGGTCTTCCATACATGAGGCTATTGTCTTTCGCTCAAGTGTTGTAGCTGAATATCACGGAGTTGCTAATGTTGTTGTTGAAATGTGTTGGATACACAATCTTCTTCTTGAGCTTCATTGTCCTTCACTTCGTGTCTCCATTGTCTACTTTGACAACTTCGGTGTCGTCTATTTCTCCACTAACATAGTACAACATCAACACATCAAACATATTGAGCCTGATATTCACTTTGTTCATGAGATAGTAGCGATGAGCGAGATTAGCATCATTCACGTTCCATCAACCTCCCAATACACTGATATATTCCATGAAGGATTTGCCATTATCATTATTTATCGATTTTTGCTACAGTTTGCATGCTTTTTTTCTTCCCTTCAAAGGAGCAAGGGTGTAATTAACAAATATTGTATGGTTAAGCTCATTAAGGTTAATTATTATGATTAGAAGCCATTTTCTTTATATATACGTATGTGATTTGGTATATTAGGATTTAAAAAATATACAATCCTCTAGTAAGTGGTTTAAGTTTTTTTTTCTTAATGTTTAACAGAAGATATTAAGTAAAAGTTTTTTTTATTGCCGATAAAAGGTTTATAAAAGTTTTTATATTTGAAAAAGAAATAAAATATTTATTATTTTAACACTTACTAATTTTTTTTGTTAAACGTAGTAAGGATGTTAGAGATAATCGGATGAGTCAGTGACCCGTCAGTGATTCAAATTGTCGTTCAACAAAAAAAAAAGTGAGGTGGCAATAATGTTGCAAACGAGGAAATACTTTACGTATATTCAAACCTATTATAAAAGAAACTTCAAAACACAAAGTTGGTTGGGGTTCAATGTCAAAAAACTATGTGAAACACGAAACTTGACCCAAAATTTGGACAATTGTCGCTTTTGCCTTCATGATTTCCTACTTTATCTTTTTCTCAAGCAATATTATATATATAAAACAGAAGCATATAAAATAATACTTCTTTTTAGCAAAATAAGGGTTAATATATTTAAATTAATAGAGATAGGATATTTAAGTTATGAATGAAAAAGGGTCGGGTATCTTATTCGAGCAAATGGACGGATTGTATTCAGGTCATGTATATATTATACGGAACGAGTTGCGTTAACCCTAGCGTTGTGCCAGGAACCCCACCACGATCCCAAATTAATATCATGTGGGAGAAACTTAAGATATAAAACATTAAAATGCATACTCGAAAAACATAATGCATCAAGAAGGAAAAATAAACTAAACCAAACTCAATTACTAAATCGATTTAAAGGACAACGTATGGGAACAATGCTCACTTCACACAAACTATGCCACATCATGCTTTTTTTCTTTTTTTAATTTTCACCCAATTACTATATATAATATACACTTTTAACCCGTTTAAATTTCTATTAGTTTTGTATTCCTTTAATAACTTTCGTTCGTTAACTTAAAAAAAAACATAGTGCGAGACTGTTTTTAGTTTTTTTTTTCAACGTTTCGATATAATTTTTTTTGAAAACGAGGTTTTATTTAAAATCGAATTTTTGTTTTGTATCGTAGCCTATATCAAGTGCTACTATGACGAGTCAAACTTATTATGAGCGAAAAAAATCATTGCTAGAATTGGTATTATTGGAACCGGTCTCGATTTTTGTTTTTATGGTTTTTCGACGACCTTAACCGGTAATATTTTATAGTTTTTCCTTTTCTATTATTTAGTTTTATGTTTCTTTTTTATAAACATTACTAGGTTAGTACCCCGTGTATTACACGGTTGACTCAATCTTGACAATAATGTAATATTTTCATTTTTTTAAATAATATTTTTATATTTAAAGGCAATAAATTTCCGAAATGTTAAATTGAGAAATAAGGTTAGAAGAAATTTTGGAGGGAAAATAGACTTGAGGATGAACCACAAGATAATATGTGGCTAGACAAAACCTTTATTTATTAGTATAGATTTTTACCGTTACACATACGTTTTCATTTAAATTATATTAACGCGAAACCCTGACACCCGTTGCGGAGCGCGGGTAAAACCAACTACCTCTTATTTAAAGAGTAACTCTAGTGAATAGTGTCATCCCCTACGAGGAGTGACACGTGTCAGTTAAATAATTTTTTGAATTAATTACATGGCTGGCCCCTGTAGTTTACACGTATTTCACTTATGACCCCTAGGAATGAGAAACTACATGTTCAACCCAATAGTTTGCACGAATGTAACATATTTGGCCCCTGCGTTGAATGACCGTTAACTTTTACCGTTAATGAGTATAAAATGTCTAAAATACCCCTTTAATATCCAAAAAATAAAAACAAAATTAAATTAGAGTGATTCTAACCACATACGGAATATTGCTAATTGGACCCGCCGTCGCTATACGCCCTCGTATAGATCAATACGAGGGCGTATAGGGTTCACTCTCTGACATAAGAATGACACGTGTCATTCTCTGTCTGAAGTATATGTCCCATACGATTCGTATTGCCCTATACGCAACGTATGTCGCAGGGCACAATAATTTTCTTCAAAACTTGGAAGATTTGGTGTTAAAGAATCATATACGTGGCGTATTGACCTATACGCCACGTATAGGTGTTTTTTATTTAATTATAATTTTTAAATTTTATTTATATTTTGTTTATTTTTATTTTAATTTATATAATTTTGTTAACCAAACAAAATATTAAACATTACAAACCAAACAAAATATTAAACATTACAACCAAACAAATAAACTAAAATTATATACATTACATCAAAAAATTAAATATATACATCAAAATGTTTTACATACATAACAACGAAAGAAACAAAATACAAATAAAAGAACTAAACCTAACCGGCTCCGCCGTCACCCTGACCGGCTCCGGCGTCACCCTGACCCGCCCCGCCATCACCCTGAATGGGGTCGTCCGGATAATGACGTGGCGGTGGTAGTGGGGGTGGCTCGATGCCGAGGGCTCGTGACTGATTCATGAGCTGCTCAACCGCCCACATCATCAGGTCCTCAAAGCGATCGAGTTGACGACCCTGTCGCCGTGAGTCGGCAACAAGGCCATCAAGCAATGCATGGGTGGCCCTATCCAGCCTAACAGACCGACGTACGTGCCGGGGATGCTGTGGCGGATGCTCGTGGACCTGCTCGACGTGTGGCGGCTCGTCCTCAATCGCTATACCCCGTAGCGGCTGAGGCATAGGCGTGTCCCCCTGTCCAGGCATCTGCGGCAACGGCACCGGGACCCAAACCTGGTCCTGGACGGCCCCTACGAACCGAAGGCCCTGCGGGAATCGGTGCATGATGCGCATGCCGCTCGCCGTGCGACGGTCTAATCGGACAAGGGGGAACGGGCGGTAACATCGTAGGCTCATGGTGGTCAAATGGTATGACCGACCGCATGATATGCGTGATGAAAGCACCGCCATATAAAAGTCCGCGCTTCTATCGCATATAGGCAGAAGCAAAATAAAGCGCCATGCTCGTGGACAGGTCGCACCGCCTCCCAGTAAGCAAGCAGAAAAGGAAGAAAAGATCTCTATCAGTGCACCACTCACGGCTTTTCAGACGCGGTGCGATCGACGTCGAAATAAGCCGGTGCAGATATCTATACAAAGGGTCTCTAATACCCGAGACCCTCCCCTTGGTACCCAACCAAGGACTATCTGAAATCAAGCCCCAAAAAACAAGGAGTTCCTACTTGTCCACCTCCGTCACCGCCTCGGTGAAAAGCGACGTGACCGTCTCAGGCTCGTAGTATAAGCTCGTCGTGACGGCCCACTGACGGAGGGTCTGACGGTAAACGACCCCAAAAATAGAAAAAGAAATACGATCCGGATCAATATCCGGCGCCTCCCCGGATAGAGGCTGCAGCCCAGTCTCTGAGTAGATGAACGTCGAAAGAAACTCGACGACCAGCTCTCGGTATGTCTCCTCAAAAGAAAGGTCAAAAAGACGCGACCATGGCGTGTCCTGACCGATGATGGCCCTAGCTCGCTCGGCCTCTTGCACCTCCTCGAGGAGGGCCCAATCCACCGCCGTACCTGGACCCATCTGCACCTCCCGGACGAGAATAAGCCTACGTATCGGGCGAAAAATCTAGAAAAGGGTAGTGTGCAAGATCGTCTAGCTGATTCATCTCAATATCATCATCATGATCCGCCATATCTGATAATAATTAATTGTTTTTAATTTTTTAATTTAAATAATAAATAATAATAATATATCGTTTAAATTTTAAATAATAAATAATAATATAATATTGTTTAAATTTTAAATAATAATATAATATTGTTTAAATTTTAAATAATAAATAATAATAATTAATTTTTTTATTTTAAATATTAAATAATAATATTATATTGTTTTTAATTTAACTAATAAATAATAATAATAATATATTCTTTAAATTTTAAATAATAAATAAGAATAATAATTAATTTTTTTATTTTAAATATTAAATAATAAATAATAATAATAATAATATATTGTTTTTAGTATATTGTTTTTAATTGAATTAATAAATAATAATAATAATTATTAATATATTGTTTTTAATATATTGTTTTAATTGAATTAATAAATAATAATAATTATTATTAATTTTTTAAAAACCTATACACCACGTATAGGCTGTTGCCGGGCAAAATAAGCTATACGCAGGCCAATTAAGCCATACGCGGGCGAGTTGCCGGGTAAACCAAGCCATACGTGACCCAAACCACACCATACGCAGGCAAGTGACCGGGTAAACCAAGCCATACGCAGCGTATAGACTTATACGTGGCGTATGGCTTCATCGTCTTCCTAGGACGAACTATACGCTACGTATATTCGTCACGTATGGCCCTATACGTAGCGTATAGTTCTTTAAAAATCGCTAGTCTACCCAGTTTTACCCGTTAATATTCAATAAAAACCTAACATTAATTATCGCTAATCTACCCAGTATGGGACTATACGTGGCGTATAGGATATTGAATAAAAATTAATTATAATTATATTTAATTAAAATTAATCACACGTATTAGTAGTTTAATTATAATTAGTTATAATTAAATAAAAATATTTAAAATGACCATAAAATTAATTCAAAAATAGTTACAATACAATTTTAAACAAATAACATCCGAGATTCGTGAAATGTTGTGGAAATCTAGATTTATTAGTAGCCATTATTTTCTTAAATCGTTCAATACGATCATTGTATATATTTTCCTATTTTGCTGCATCATCATTTCGGTGCAAATTCCAAAGTGCATTCGGCGTAGGAATCGAAAATTCTCCGTCTAACTTGACGTGGATGAAATGAGCATTTTTGACGTGAACTAACGATACGACTTGATGTTGAGGGTGAACGTTAGGACCAAACCACAACGGAAAAAATGTTTGATTACCGTTGATGCTTAAAAGATGAACAATCACCCCAAATCTTTTAGCAATTAGGAGTCATGCGTATGGCATCGACATCCAACGACTAACTGGTGCGGCTTTCACATCCTGCCAATCTATTGTGTGACGTAGCCTATCATACTCTTGAAAGGCGACTCTGTCAAAAACAGTTCTCCACCATTCCTCTTTATTGTCCATCTTATTTAGAAGTTGTTGTCGGATAAAGAGCCACCAGTTTTCATTTAACCCTAAGCCCAAAGCTACCGATTGAAAACCACAGTTACCGTCGGGATTTACATCCTGTATATGTGAAATGTATGGATAAAATAAAGACGGTATCGAATCATTAAAACATTTTATATTGTTAACCGCATCTTTCCCCGTAATCAATGGAAACCCAAGATGGGCATTATCATCTTGCGGTTGCTTTCCTTTACCCTTCGTTGAACGACGGTGTTGAAAGACCGAACTCGCTTGTATAGACTCTTGTGACGCAATATACGAGCTGTGTCTCGCATGGTCACATTTGCTTTGTTGGGATCCTGTGAATGAGCTGTTTCTCGCGACATCCTGTTTCCTTTGTTGTTGCTTTTTCAAAGTTGGACGACCGCGAGTATCTTCTTGTACCATAGGCGCTTTCTTGTTACTTTTGCTCGGAAAGACAACCCCTGCGATTCTCGACGGCATACTTCTTTTGACCTGATCGGGTTGTGACATAATTTTGTTTCTCACTTGACCCAGTACCTTATCCACGTCTACATTTTCATCATCGATAAACGACGTTTTAAATCAAGTTTCCTCCAGAAGACGTCCACAGCATCTAGAGGGATTATGCCACCTGTATTTTAAACAAAATTTTTCCAGTCTTCGTCTGTAAATGATGCCCTGCAATGTTTTGCGATATTCTCGTGTATGTGCCACCGACATAGGTTCTTGGAACAGCCCGGAAATATTTTATCACACGCGTTCATAAGAGCTTTGTCCCTGTCTGTTACTATCACACGCGGCTCCATACACTTTTGCAACATTGTTTTTATTTGAAGTAGCACCCAAACAAAGTTTTCCTCCCGTTCTTTTGATATAAATGCATGAGCGACGCAAAACGACTGGTGTGTGGAGGTCACACCGACCACTTGGACAAATGGAAGTTTATACATGTTTGTTTTGTAGGTCGCGTCGATCATCAACACGTGCGGGAATGCACGCCACATCTCGTACGATTTCGGATGAACAAAGAATATCTCCTCCACACTATTTGTGACAGGATCTTCTCGAGTATAGTAGACGTATTTTTTAGAAGAAAGCAGGTTTTTCAGAATCTGTATTGGAGTTTCACCGACTCTCGTTTCGTTTTTTATCTTTTGTATCGCATTATAAATGTCCTTTTTAATGCAACTACTCTCTGGGTTTTGTTCCCTTATAGTTGCCAGAATGTTTCGTGGCAACATGTTTTGCGAATACAACTTCCCCACCAAAAGTTGTTCCGACTGAGACAGTCTCCTTGCAAACGAGTGCGCCACAAGACGTTGACTAGGATCGTGGTTATGACTGTCATTTTTCACCGTTAATTTCCAATCACCAGTATTTTCTTGATACTCTCCTTCCAATTTAAAGGGACAACCTATTTTCTTGCTACCAGCACGTCTAACCGTGGCAGTAGACGCATGTTCGCCGTGACGGTCACACACAAGCCACATCTTGATAAACGGTTCCGTCGGATCGTCGCCTTTTCTCCTCGATCGTCGGGTGACAAGGACGTAACCATTCTCACGTCCTCTCTGCATAGCCCAATCCACCAACTGTTCACGAGACTGAAAATTTTGGTCAGTTTTATACGACACGTTTTGATGGTTTTGTTCTTCGTCTTTGGAGTCGTCGGTTTGTTGTGTCGGGTAAGAGACTTCCCCGCACACGAAGTTGTTAGTTTGTTGTGTCGGGGAGGAGACTTCACCGTATACGTAGTCGTTCTTGGGTTGTATAAGGTAAGACGGTTCACCGTATACGAACTCAGGATTGCTCAGTGGCTCGTTCAAATCTGGAAGCCTTACCCGTTGATTAGAATAAACGTCGGACGAGACCTCCTCCCAGTTCACCTCTTGAAAGCCAGAACTTTGCGGGTTGTTTTCCAGCGACTCATTAGAATATACCTGAAAACCGTAGTTACCATTCCACCACCAAGACATGTTTATAATTTTTGAGAGATTGTTTGAAAATTTTTTGAACGATACGTTCGAATGAGAAGTTTGCATGGTTAAATACACAAAATTTGGGCCATATACGCATCGTATAGAGCAATACGGTGCGTATAGGATTCGGGTCAAACCTCGTATACGCATCGTATAGTTCAATACGATGAATATAGCGTACGAGGTACTTTCTACAACTAGTCAATCATCACATCGCTATACACTCCGTATAGATCTATACGTGGCGTATAGCGATGTGATGTTGACTAGTTGCAGAAAGTACCTCGTACGCTATACGCATCGTATTGAACTATACGATGGCGTATAGCGATGTGATGTTGACTAGCTGCAGAAAGTAACTCGTACGCTATACGCATCGTATTGAACTATACGATGCGTATAGTGTTGGAATGACCAGGTTGTACGAGGATGTCGGGCATGGGAAATTGTGAAGGGCTATACGCATCGTATTGCCCTATACGATGCGTATATGGCCAAGTCCACATAGCAATTCCCGTGTGCCATTAGTAGTCCCCTTAAATTAAATACCAAAAAATGGGACCACCAAAACCCACCCTATTTAATTTTCTCCAGTCAATCTTTTTCATCATCTCCCCACCCAAACTCTAGTCTCCACCTCTACTTCTAAGCCCTATCACCGGCAACCACCCTTGCTTCCGCCGCCGTCGCCGCTCAAACCAGCCTCCCACTCACAGAGGTCTCCAGCCGTCACGGATCCACCTCCACCGGCCACCACCATTTCTAAATCTTTGACTTCCTGAATCCCCCACCCCCATGGCCGGACAACTCAAACACGTCAAATTAGGTTACCACTATCTAAGTCAGTGGACATAGAGAGTGGATGGAGGAGGGAAAAGAGGCGTTATTATCGTCGGCGACACCAGGAGGCGGTCGCGGGGGACGGCGATTTATTCGGAGGTACTCAGTGAACTCACTCTGAAGCGATTTTTTGACTCGGTTACCTGATAAGGTCCGTTGAAATCATCAGCGTCCTTAACTCAAGGTATTGATTGATTATTCAACACGAACTCATCCTCAATTTCTAGTCAATTTTGATTCGTTTTTGATGCAGGTTAAAATGAATATTATGAAAAACAATTTGCGACATTGAAGTAGTTTGAGGAAAGTTGATGCTATTAATGAGTTAAGAAATTAGAAATGGGATTAACTTTTGAATTGAAAAGTGAAGTTTACCCCCAAAATATGTGACCACCCTTGCTTCCACCGTCGCAACCTGGTGTTACCGGTGTGGCTATATTTGCTTTCTATTTTGTGATTTTGGATTAGGGGTGATGATGATGGTGGATTAGGACAGCAGCGGTGGTGGTAGTTGTGTCGGAGATGGTGTTACCGGTAGTAGCAGTGCCGGTGGTGGTAACTGTGCTGGAGAAAACAAGTGGAGGTTTTATTGATTTATTTTTTTTATTTAAGAGGTATTTTGATCATTTTTTGAAATTTTAATAGAAAAGTTAACTGACATCTAACTCAGAGGCCAAATATGTTACATTCGTGCAAACTATTGGGTTGAAGATGTAGTTTCTCATTCCTAGGGGCCATAAGTGAAATCCGTGTAAACCACAGGGGCCATCTATGTAATTAATTCTAATTTTTTTTTTTTACATTTTCATTTCCAACCTTTCTAGTACATATAATTTACGTTTTTTTCCTGTTTCATTTTCTATGAATTTTGTTATCCTTTAATAACTTTCGTTCGTTAACTTTTTTTAAAACACGGAATGCGCAGCTATTTGTAGTTCTTTTTGTCAACGTTTCGATATACATATATATTTTTTAAAACGGAGTTGTATTCAAAATCAAGTTTTTTTTATCGTTGACTATAACGAATGCCGTTACTATTGTGGTACCATTACGAGGCAAACCTATTATGGGCGAACACCATCATTGGGATATTGTTATTATCGGAGTCCGTATCGGTATTTGCCTTATGAATTTCGACGACCCGAAGCGATAATTTTTTAATTTGCTTTTTCCCTTTTTATCATTTAGTTTTATGTTTCCTTTCTATTAACATTATTTTTACCGTTGCGCCTACGTTTTCGTTTAATTTTTATTAGCGATGGGCCAACACCATTTTCTATGATAACTATCGTTCGTTAAGTTTTTTAAATAATTGAATGCGCCGTTTTTCTTAAATTTTTTTTCAACATTCTAGTTTAAATTTGATTAAAGACTAATTAAGTTCTATTCAAATTCGAGTGTTTTTTGGGTCTCGTACGATATAATGAGTATGAGATTCGATGTAAGTTTTATCCACGCAGACAAGTCAAACCAACCCGTCGCGAAAATAGTTAAAAAGAAATACTAAATAAACTGAAAAAAGAAAATAAAAAAAACTGTAAAAAAGAAAATGAAAAAATAAACTGGATTCGAAGCAGGGTCGAAGAGGAAGAGGGAATTGCTTCAACCATGTGAACCATACGGTGTTTTTGTTTTCAAAGCGGAGTAAAATATAACAACAAAAGCACATAATAAAAAAACCGGGTAACCAATGGATGCATGACACGTGGCATGATGGCCTAATCATAGGGAAGCACCGTTTCTAAGAGGTTATATTTTAAAGACAAATTGGTTTTTAATAATACAAACTATTACTTATTGACAAATAATAATCCGAACTAACGGTTTGACTGGTGATAATCTTAATTTTCACTTTTGTTGTGAATGACAGTTCTATTAGCATAATCATCATATATTTTCACCTAAATAACACTCGATTTCGATTGTACGTTTTTCCATTTCCTTTAAGATCGTCATTTTGAGCGAAAATAAGTGTAAATCGAGTATAAATCTATGATGATTATGTTACTGAAACTGCCATTAACAACAAAAGTGAAAGTTGTGATTATCACCAGCCAAACTGTTAGTTCGGATTATCATTTGCCAATGAGTCATAGTTTAGATTATTAAAAACCAATTTGCCTATTTTAAATTAGATATATCATAAGTGTATACAAGCTAGAGTAAAATTCTTTTAACGTAATTAAGTAAATGGATTATGTTCGGGTTTCATAATACCAAGTGACATAAGTTCACCCTATTTTAGTCATTTAATAATGATGAATGTGTAATTATGATAGACTAATTGTCACCTACTTACATGATAGAAGGAAAAATATGGATGTCGCCACACTAGTAAAATTACATAAGAAAGGATAATGATATCCAAAACCAAATTGGCGGAAGAAGATTTTTGTGGTCCCTCTTGAAATGCAAAGCCAACATTTTAATAATGTAGCCGACAATACTAAAACATAGGGACATAGGGTTTTTAATACTTCTTAAATAAATTGAAGTTATTTCAAAACTATTGCAACTTTCACCAAATTTTAAAAATTGTTTGTAACATGTTTATTTAATTTAAGATATAATTTCTAATATAAATCTAAATATATAGTTTTGTAATTTTTTTACATTTTAGTACATAAATTTTATTAAAAACGAAATTTAATAATATATGATATTTACGATTTCATAATAACAAAAAACACACACGTTATATTGGATACAACCAAGTTTTTAAAAATTCTTGTTAAACTTGCGTAACATGATATGTGTCATGATATGAAAATATATTAAGATGATATCAAGTTTATAAAATGATGATTAAAAAAAATCGAAACAACATTGGAAGATATGAAACTTTTATGGAAAATGTGACTTTAGTAGTTTGGTAAACAATATAGATATATGTGGACATTGTATATTGAGATAAAATATACATTTCATGAGAATCAAAATCATTTCGATAGTCTCATCTATTTATTCTTACCTAAATTGTTGAATGACTTGATTGATGTTGATAGTTAAGCTATGGAATTAGATAGGACATTTGAAGGTAAGTGCCTACTTTTAATTTTTGAACTTATATATGTTATAGACTGAAATCATTGTAAGGTGTGAGACTTGTTTAATATCGGCTGTATGGGCAACAAATGTGTGATTTATAACTCAAATGACTCCCTCTCCCGTCAGACTAGTCTTTTGAGATGAGTTCTACCATTTGAGTTGTAACATTGGTATTAGAGCCAAACTCGAAGTGGTGGCCTGGAGGAAGACAGCCGTGACCAACGAGGACGTTGGCCCTTAAGGAGGGTCGATTGTTATAGACTGAAAACATTGCAAGATATGAGACTTGTCCCACATCGGTTGTATGGGCAACAAATTTGTGATTTATAACTCAAATGGCTCAACTCATCTCAAAAGACTAGTCTGATGGGAGAGGGAGCCATTTGAGTTATAAATCACACATTGTTGTCCATACAACCGATATGGGACAAGTCTTATACCTTGCAATGGTTTCAGTCCATAACAGCATATACCATGCACTCTGAGTCGTTTAGGTTTTGAGAATTAAAGTAACAAATATAATTAGTTGAAAGTTTAAGTTTAAAAGTAGGGTATGTTAGTAACAATATTTTTATTTGGGCAACTAGCAGATATACCAACCTGCCGCGGGATGAGGCTTAAATTCGTAAGCCTCGATGGTATTCACCCGACGGAAAAAATTCACGTTGATAAAGTTAACATCGGAACGGCAAATCTAGAATCTTACAAAATCTCTTGTAAGAGGAAAAATAACTATAAAAAATGAAACCTTGAAGCAGCTTTGACGACTTGTGTTCGTGCTTCGATTACCAAAACATTTTCACGAAAACTCGATTTTGGATAAAACTTGTATTAAAACTTAGATAAAAAATAAATACTTCGTAACGATACATTTTAAATAAGAAATAGTTGAGGGGTAACGTCTCACATGAGCAAAACAATAAAATTCATGTCAATAAAGTCACGTAAATAATTTTCATATGTAATAGTTGTGTTAGTTGTAAATTCATAAATACATGCATTTGAATTTAAAATTGTTGAAAAGTTGTTTTTAAACAATTTTTTTCAATTAAACCTCAACTCGGTCATGGAAAGGATAGTGGTTTATAGGTTCAAATGAGAACTCATAATATACTTGAAATTTGTGAGAACTCGTCAAAAAACCAATCAATTTTTTTTGTTTTCACTATTTTTATTATTAAAATACAACATAAAAAATAGTTTATCTCTTCAATTAACTATCCCTTGTCTCTAAATTATTTAAAAAAAAATCTATATACATGTGTAAATGTTAAACACTTATACATGTGTAGATTTTTTTAATATATGAATACATGTAAATTTACATATATAAATTCATTTTTTTATGTTGTATTTTTTATTAATTGGTATGTCATTTAATTTTATAGGACGTAATCAAAAAGTCGTAATTTTTGGGAAAAAAATATATGAACAATTTTGTGAAGCAATGGGTAAAGGCGGATACCGTACGGAGGACATGATAAGTGGCAAGTAGAGGGATATCCGATTGAATGTTGACAAGTTTTATGGAAACTACAAAAACAAGTTAAACAACCGCCGAAGTGGTCAAAGTGACCTTATATCTTTAAAGACGCGTTAGAACACTGCAACAATATCACCCTATCTCGACGGTTTTTTGACCCTATAGCGACGACTGGTCGTCGGTATTGCCTCGTACCAATAGCCAAGATTGTCGTCGGTATAGGTCAGCCTATACCGACGACGTGTCGTCGGTATAGGGGCTATTTAACTAATTCAAAAAGAAAATCTATACCGACGACATGTCGTCGGTATAGAGTCAAGCCTTGTACGGACGACTTGTCGTCGGCATAGGGTCAACCTATACCGACAATATATCATCGGTATAGGGTTTTTTTTATTTTTTTAATAATTTTTTAAAAAGGCCTATCCCGACGACATGTCGTCGGTATAGGTTTTTCTGTTTTTTTTTTATTTTTAATATTTTTTCAGAAATATTAAATTTCTAAAAATAAAAACCTACAAATAATTATATATAAACCATTCAAACATTCAAATCCAATAAAAACTAATATCCGAAACATAAAACAAACATACAAATTGTTCGACCCACAAACTTATCCGACAAATCAAACATTCAAAACACACAAATATGCAAATTGTTCAAGGAACACCACACCAACAACAAAGGCTCAACAACTCCAAGCTAGTTATCATCGCTACTAGTTCGACGCTCCCACATTCGACGCATTTGATCCATTTGTCGTTGCATTTCAAGCATTTGTTGAATATGCATACGACGTTCTTCCTCTAGTTGTTGATTTTGCAATCGCTGTTCTTCCTCTCGTTGGGCTTCGCGTTGTTGTTCTTGGAATTGTTGTTGAAGACTAGCCACACGTTGATCAACGTCTTGCCAATGTGGTTGTGGAGGGGGAGTACCGAACACATCCGGTGTGGGATTACTCACCACACGACCAACACCCCGGATATGGCCACGCCGATTACCCAATGCACGCTCCATGCATGCAAACTCATCAACAGCGGATGAGTCACCACCAGACTCAGCAGATGATCTTGTATACTCCTCTTGGATTCGGTCCTACATTAAACAATGTAATAAACAATCAGTTGACTATTTTACTAAAATTCGACAGCATAACTGCTGTAAAATGGATAACCAACCTTTTAAACTATAAGTAATAGACGACCCAAATTCACAAATTCCAATCAACCAACACTAATAATACTAGTAAACATATTCAACAATTGGCCTCGAGTTGGATGTTCTAAGTCTATTAAAGTGTGTTTGAGTCATTTTGACCCGTTTAAAGTTACAGTTGGATGTTCCAAGTATATTAAAGTGTGTTTGGGTCATTTTGACCCGTTTAACTTAAAGTTGGATGTTTTAAGTTTATTAAAGTGTGTTTGGGTCATTTATACCCGTTTAAAGTCTAACTTGGATGTTCTAACAACAAAATCATTTTACTTATATAATCTATTGATGCAAAATCATTGGCCATCCTATCCCTTCTTTATAATGAGTCGATCTGAACACGTAAATAGGGCCGGTCCCCTGTGAAAAAAAAAATAATATCACTAAGAACTAATAAGCATGTTTGTATAATAATAACAAGTGTATTAAAATTTTTTTAAGAGTAAATTAGAGACGAGAGATAAATTAATTGGATATATTGTATTTTAATAATAAATGTGATAAAAACAAAAAAAAAATGTTTTGATTGTTTTTTACGCTAGTTCTCACGGTTTTAAAGTATTTATGAGTTCTCAAAATATTATTCCCCATATGCTTTATTATTTAAAAGTGAAATTTATTAAAAGTACAAAATTTTTAGAACTCTACTTAAGTATTTGATATTCAAAGTTGATTTTCGAATGAGTTTGAGATCGATTTTCATGTAATAGGAATTATACAAATTTACTTTTAACCATATAAGTTCATAAACGAGCATCCCTGTACCCATAAAAAAAAATCCATGAACCCCAATAAATAATAAGTAATTGAGTAGCCAACATGTATGAGATTAAATATGCGATACAATTTTACAATCAATGAGACTATGTTTACCGTAACCCGACCTACTTAACTTGCCGTCAAACATTTTTTTTCTTTACTTGATATCTTATGATGCCGAGATCTCTATTGATTTGACCAAGACATTTGACCAAGACATGGAGGTAAAAGAGAAGTCAAATTCCAAAAGCACCCCTGAAAGAGAATAATTATCTTGAAATTGTATGCTCTTCATTTCTTGTTCACCAAACTCCCCCATCTTTTCAACTTATTAAAGTACATAGTATCACATCTTGGTTAAAGAAAGTCTTCCAATACTCATTTCGTCATTGAGCATGGAGTTTATGAATAGAATAATAAAACATGATATTTATGTATGAATAGAAATCTGAATAAGCTTTAAACGCTGAACCCAAAACATCTCTCTTGGTATAAAATATCGGATGAACCATAAGTCTTAACAAACTTGTAAAAATTTATAAAACATAGGTTTAGATTTGTTGGTTGTGAAACAATACAGGAACCGGACCGGAACCGGAACCGAGAAAATGTATATATTAGAACCGCGAACCGACCCATGTAGTAAAGATATGGTTCCGGGTCTGGCAGGTCTAACGGGTATTCGGTTCTGGCAGTTGGAACCGTTTATGATCACCATATGTTGGTCGACCCAAATATGTATAACTGCCCTAATTTCATCATAAAATTTCATAAATATTTATAAAATCATACATCTAAACCATATATACATACATACAAATAAACACAAACATATATATACAAACATACATCTAAACCTAATTTATAGAAAAATTACTAACCAAGTTTGCAAACTAGCTTCGAATAGCTTGAAATCCTTAAAAAATGATCAAAGCTTCAAACACCTAACAAAAATCAAAGAAATTAAGCAAAAAACCAAAAATGTTGATTTTCTTGTCAAGATTGAAACACAGATGTTAACTAACCTCAAAACCCGAGAGATTGGTGAAGATTGCTCCACAAAATACGTGCAAAATCGTGAAATTGCCGGAGAGAGAGATGGAATGATTTGGGGATTTTTTTGGTGGAAATGGGAAGCAGAAAGATGTTTCCTGGGTTAATTCGCGCTGAGACCTATACCGACGACATGTCGTCGGTATAGGCTCGAAAGTCGGCGCAATAGGTCGCATGTCCAGACGACATGTCGTCGGTAGAGGCTTCGTGGGGTTTTGACCCGTCAATAAAGTAAAAAACTCTATACCGACGACATGTCGTCGGTATAAGGTATCCCAGATTTTTTTTTAATTTAAAAAAAAATTCTACCGACGGAAATTTAATAAATTAAAAAAAGCAAAAAGAAAATGGAATTTAATCTATACCGACGACATGACGTCGGTACAGGTTTTCCCAAATTTTTCATTGGGCGCCATGTTTTCTCTCCATCTGGCTCAACCCTTTTCCGACGACATGTCGTCAGTATAGGGTCTCCCATCTCAAATTTTGGGATTAGCCTATCCCGACGACATGTCGTCGGTATAGGGTGACATATGCCGAAGACAAGTGTCGTCGGTATAGGAGGCGTCGGCACATGGTCATTTTCTTGTAGTGGAAGCGTATAAAGAAGATAATAATGGGTCAATGTTTAAAATAGTTCCACTTTGAGAATTATTGAGAAAGTGCACGAAGGTTGAACAAGTCCCGTTAATGGGACAATCATCGTCTAAACGATCAAAAAGCTCATCCGGCCATGACGTTTGCCAATTTAATTCGGATAGGCGTAGCATTAATCTCAACGACTCGGGCTATGAGCTTGAATTTCCGGAAGAAGTCGCCCGTCCTATCGGAAGAGACAAAGCAAAACGAGTCGCATCACCGTCATCAAGTCAAACTAGCGAGTACAAGGAGAGTTTAGACACTATATCCGACCGGATGTCCAAGTTCAACGAGATATCCGAGAGGAAGATAAAAAAACGAGACAAAACAAAAGGCGAGCTATATGAAACTTTATTTCATGAACATCGATCATTTGTCGGCGACGAGCGGGAGAAATTCATTAAATTGAAGAAAAATATAATATGTAGTTTAGTAGTGTTTTTAGTATTATTTTGTTTTTTTCTTTTTAATATTATGTTTTTTTTAGTATTATGTTATTTTTTTTTTAATATTATGTTGTTTTTAAATGTTATATTGTTTTTTTTAATATCAAGTTTTAATGTTAGTATTAATTAAAATAAAATAAACAATAATTATGTAATTATTACAAAACTGATCAACTTCACCCAATTAGGGTGATGGGGGCTCGAACATAATCGAGTAAGAGAGATACAAGCCGGGTAAAAGGGGAACACCGCCCCCAATACCCCGAGTAGAAAAATCGAGTAGGAAGGCCGAGTATATTTACTCGGAGATGGCCCTTCAACAACCTTCCAACCACCCAATACCCATTTACCTCATGTATTAAAAGTTGTACCTATAAAAAATAAAGTTGGTAAGTAAATGAGTAGGGTGTTTTTCAATGAAATCTGAGTAAATGAGTAATTTTGATGTGGCAAAATTTTATTGGACAGTTTTGGTAAGTAAATGAGTAATGCACCCCCATCACTCTTATTACACACCTAGATGAGAGTGAGGATGAGTTCTGATACTCTCTATGTTGTGCAGGATATGATCTTACCTTCACCATAACATTACTTATAGTCTTAGAGGTAACAAATTACTCGACTCGTGTCTAAAAATAAACTGACACATAAAACGTTTTATTTTTTATGATTCTATAGTGCTTTTGAAAACGTAGTTTATCAAATATTATTATTGATTGAAACACCAACAAATTTTATTAGCAAACCCTAATTAAACCTTCACAATATTGATGTTCACATCAATCGTCAGGTTAGAAAAAGAAGTCACCTTTTTCTAAAAGAAAAAAAACAATTTGCGTTGATACTGACATCCACAATTAACATATATAATGATCAAATAGATAAAATTCTACTAATACTTAAAACTAAGTGTCGGTGGTAAAATGCCACAGACACCCTCTACTTTAATAGTGACAAAAATGTTTCCCTAACTTTGTAAAATATCACTTTGATCCTCTCAAAATTTTAAAGTTTTTTGTTTACTCTCTATATTATATATAATCTAATTTTTCCTTAATAATTTTTGTTTGTTTGTTTAATTTTTTTTCTTTAACGTTCCGGTATAAATTTTATTAAAAACGGAGTCGTATTCAAAATAGAGTACTTTTAGGTGTCGTGGGTTATATCGACTGATGGTGACCGTGAAGAATGAGACCGACACCGACTGAAAAACACCGATACTGTTATATAACTGTCTTTTATCTATGTTTCAATCTCCACAACCGAGTGGTTGTAACTTCATACATTTCTTTTATGTATTTGACCACATTTTTTTTGTGCTTAGCCACGTTAATGTCACCGCCTCAACCGTTTAAGGTCCACCTGTCGTGGAGCATGAAATTTATTTAACCACGTTTCCTTTTTCTTAGCTACGTTAAGGTCTTTGCCTCAACCGTTTAAGGTCATTTTCCCGCCGCGAAGCGCGGGACTAACATTTCTAGTTCTTAATAAAGAATCATCTTTAAGTAAATTTATGATTTAGCTGACTTTAGTTATGCTAATAAACGTTTGTAAGTTTAAATAATATAACATAAACTAGTAAACATTTGGATCAGTGGAACAAATATGGTCAACTAACGAATAAGTATTTGACTTTGATTAAATATAAGTAAAATAATTAATAATAAATAAATTAACGTAACAAACATTATGATTATATAATAACAATAACTTATTATAAACCTTCAACCGGAAGGACATGTAACGTAGTAATGACGGAAGGAGTGATGTTAAGGTAGAGTAAGAGTGCAATTACAAATACTTTGTGTAGGAAAGTAGGAAGTGCAATTTTGGAGTAATTGCAACTTTAACCCCTACGTTTATATAATTGACTTGGTCTCCCTATAGTAATAAAACGGCATCTTAACCAACTACTTAACTGTTTCTAATGTCACAATTAGTCATCATATTGCCTTTGAATAAATAATATTGAAAGATATCTTTAAATATTATTTAAAGATATTTAATTGATGAGGTTTCACTCCAAACCCCTAAGAGAAACAAAAAGCCACACAAGATATACAAAATGAAGACCTATAACAAATGACACAAGAACCATCAAACAAAGCCTCCCACCAAAGTTTGACATAAGACCTAATGACAGTAAAGTTATCATACATTTGGGTATTATGACGCCAACCCTAGAAAGATATGTGTATGCACTTAAAAGATCTCCTAACAATGTCTTGGAACATAATCAATCAAATAATATATTGTAATATATATTATGCTAAAAATCAAGGTAGCGTTTGTTTTTTTTTACCCCCAAACTTTACTTGCAAAAAGTCAGTCTATATATTCTTTGATTTCGCCAAACCAATGGTCCGCAAGGTAGGGTTTTAAGGTGACATCTTATATACAAGTTGTCCAACTATACGATAGTCATATGTTTAAGCATAAGATATAGTTTGTGACCACATGCCTTCAAGATGTACTAGAGATTATATGATATGAACTAAATGAGCTCAAAATCGACCTAGCTATAGTTAAATAAGCCAAGCTGGTCTTAGACTTTCGAGATAGGTAGGTAACCAACCAAACCAACTTCGAGCTTATCTATATTTTATAAGTTGAGCACGCTCGGACACAGAAATACATGAGGCTTCATGATGAGTACATGGGTATGTTACACATGGAGCTACATCTATCTAGGTGTGTTAGTGTTCTTTCATATGATGTTAATTAATAAGGGTTCAAGTCTTATGGTGGATAATGATGTAGACCGTAGATTTAGGAGATCTAGGAGTAGATATTAAATGAGTATGTGTTTGCCGTTTTAAAAAAAACAAATTGAGCTGAAACAAAAACATTAGATAAGTAGAGGGGTGTTAAATGAAAATTGATTTTCTTTTTAGGCTTTACCTTTTTTCTGTGTGTCACCAATCACCATTCCTTTTCACTTCCAATTTTTACCACCTTAACCGGGTTGCGGTTCACCTTTAACTTTCATGGACAACCTGTGGACCACACCGGAATCTCTCTCTCTCTCTCTCTCTCTATCTAAAATGCTTATATTTAAAGGTTGGTGGTGGCATATCTCAACTTGGGCAAATGTGTTAGGAGGTCTATTAGCATTTGCATCTTAAAAGTCATATATTTTTTTAGCAATTTAATTAGTTTTGGGTGGGATAAAAATATGGGAAGACAACCATGTTGTGACAAATTAGGAGTGAAGAAAGGGCCATGGACTGCAGAGGAAGACAAAAAACTCATCAACTTCATCCTCACCAATGGTCAGTGTTGTTGGCGTGCCGTCCCTAAGCTTGCCGGACTCCGCCGTTGTGGCAAGAGTTGCAGGCTCCGGTGGACCAACTACCTCCGACCGGACTTGAAGCGTGGTCTGCTAAATGAATTTGAAGAACAGCTGGTTATTGATCTCCATGCTCGCCTTGGCAATAGGTAGGTGTATGTGATTTGAGAATTGAACCACCATTTTTCTAGAGAAAGAAAAAAATAAAACAATTTTCGTCAAGTTGTAATTAATTATTAATGATCACAACAAAAGTAAATACAATATTTTTATTGAATTTTGGCGTGTGATAAAGTAATAATCTTTAGTCAAGCGATATCTTTGAGTGTTAAATGGTGCCTCTCCTCTTGAGGTCGAGGGGTCGAATCTCACGGTGGACAAAATTAGAAGTAGATTATATTGCCGTTCAAAAAATAGCATATATAGTGCTTAAAAAAATATTACTAATCATTTAAAGACATAATTATATGGATATGGTATGTTTGGATAGTTTGCAATTTATCAATACTTAAGATGATCATACGATATTTTTATTTTTTTTAATACATGCATGAATAGTCATGATTCATGAATTAATAAGAGTTTCCTTTTCTTTCTATGATTAGAAACTATAAAACATATGGTAAATATTTTGTTCACGTACCAGAATGATAGGTTATAAGTTATTGATAATATGACTAACTACTAGTTCTTTCATTCGTTAGGTGGTCAAAAATAGCAGCAAAGATGCCAGGACGAACAGACAATGAGATTAAGAATCATTGGAACACTCATATCAAGAAAAAGCTCTTGAAAATGGGAATTGATCCTATCACTCATGAATCTCTTCAAAAGGAAACTGAAGCAAACGGTATGACATCATCTTCGACCAAAAATCTTATGCCACAGGACTCATCGCCCGCTGCGAGTGGGAATACCCTTGAAAGTTACGAAGAGAACTCAAGCTCGACGCGCTCTGAAAACTCACTAGCCCTTCAAGATCAAGAAACTGAAGCTTTGTTTGAAAGCCTTAGTGAAGATGAGAAGTTGTTAAGTTACCTCTTAGGTGAAGATGAACCTCCACTCGTTAACACCTCGACATGGGAGTTACCAAATAACGGGCCAAGCTACAACGATCATCCTAATGGCTTTGCCTCGTGGGACGATTGTGCTACATGGCTATTGGATTGTCAAGATTTTGGTGTTCATGATTTTGGACAAGAGACTTTCGATGATGATATTATAAGCATCATAGATGAGGGAAACAAGAAGTAGATGTCAATCTTGGCTTGAAGGAGCATGCTTGTGTTGTTTGTTTTCTTTGGATGTAATTCATATAACAGTAGGGAAAGTAAAGGAATTAGAGGTCAGAAGATGGAAAAGGGTGAAAGAAATCCCTATTCGCTATACATCTCACATGTTACTAAGTACCATGTCTAGTACTTTTAGGATATTAATATTGTGTTACACAAGTCCTACATGTAATTAATGTTGTTTTTTTTAAGAGTTTCTCATCGTCAGTGAGATAATAATATTAAACCAATTCCAAAAAATGGATGGGTACTTAACGTATTACAAAAGGGGGTGATGTATTAACAAATGCATGAAGTGTGTTTAATTACTTTTTCACCCCATATATATAATTAAAACCCAATAAAATAAGGACATTTTGGTTCTCCATTGAATACGAGTCCATTTAGGGATTTGCAGTTGCTCAGTATCATCCCTCTCCAACCGTCATCGCTACCTTCTCCATTGCCATGATAAGGGTTCAAGAAGCTTTCACTTTGATCTCTCTCCGGAGTCTGTTTGCCGTCGCCCCTAATCGACATAGTTAAGCCCCAACTCGGAAGGAGGCGATGATGTTGTTTGCGCCTCTACGAATGGGTGAGGCAATCAAAGAAATAAAGCAACTAGATGCAATCGAACGATCAGAAGAACAATTGAGGCTTAGTTAGGGATGTTACCTGTTCAACGCTTCTGTCGGCTGCAAAATCGAGTGTAATGATATGATAATTATGCTGCTAGGACTGTCATTGACGATAAAAGTGAAAGTTGGTATTATAACTAGCCAAACTATCAGTTTGAATTATTATCAGGCAATGAGTAATAGTTTGAATTATTAAAAACAAATTTGCCTTTAAAAAATTACAAGATACACATAATTTTCATTGATCAAACAACCTTAGGCGTAAAAGTACTATGCTGTGTTGAAAAAGTTTAACTCCTTAACCGGTTAAATGTTCAAGTCCCATTGTATACAAAAATGTACGGATGAAAAGTATAAGTATGATTATATGGTGTATGAGTTAGCCGGTAAAAAAACATAATTTTTTTCCAATTAATTTGTAATTTTATAGATTTAATTACCCAATACCTAATAAGAAAAAAATATTTTGGTTTGATATTTAAACTAAATAATTTTTTTAGTCCTGACATATATTTAATAACTTGACTTATAAATGAAAGAGAATAATAATCTCATTATAGAAACGTATACAACTAGTGTTGAACCCGCGCGTTGCGACGGACATTGTTGGGACGACCCGGTTATGAACATCGAGCCGAAACATAAGTAGACACAATTATGTAGTAACGAAACATTCCGAATTTTTCAAAAACATTTGTTGTTTGAAAAAAAAACATATCTTTGACCTCTGGGTTGCTCATTTTTTAATAATATTCATAATCTTGTCTCTATGATATATACTGAATTTTAAAAAACATTACGTTGTTTTCAAAAAAAAAAAATCAACAACCTATTTGACCCGTGGGTTTTGTAGGAAAAACATTAGCGTGGTTCGGTTTTCTTTAAAAGTTGTAACGCATAAAATATAAAAAAAAAATTATAACCTGAAAATTAATTATAAATATTTAAATTTTTAAGTAATAATTTGTTTTTAGTTAGAAGTGGTAGATTAATGAGTTTGAAATAAAAATGAGGTTGTGGCGCAATTTGTTGTCGACATTTTAATGTAATATTAATTTTTTTTAATATTTATAAATAAGAAGTAAAAGATATTTATAATTTTCATGTTTTTAGGATATATCATAAAGTTTATGAAAATAATTCTTAAGACCATGAAATAAAAAATTAAGAAATTTTTTTTTTGTTTTAGAATTTTTTTAACATGTTATATTTTAAAGTTAAAATTACAATCAATAAAAACATTAAAAAGATTTCCGTAAAAAAACTATTACAATCTTTCCTTTTTTTTAAACATTTAAGAAGAATATGCAAATATTATATTTAGTTATCATCAAATTATCAAATATCAAAAAAGCTTTAAAAGACAAACTCTTAATAATAGTGAAGTTTGTCTTTTTTTACTTTTGTCACATAATTTTTTTGTTTTTATAGAAACCACTTCTTCCCAAAAAATATTCTTTTTTCTTAACTTCAATAATACCTAACTCAAGCTAACCTACCATCTTTTATAAGATAACTGTTTGAAATTTATTAACTAAATTAAAATTACTTAACATTCTTATCGAAATGACATAATAGAAACTTTTATTTTTTAAGTCTTTAGTTTGACTTACTCAAGTTTTAAAGTTTCGAGTTTACCCCCTTTGATATATATAATCTGATTTTTCCTTAATAACTATCGCATTTGTTTGTTTTTTTCTTACGTCCCGGTATAATATTTTTTTAAACGGAGTCGTATTCAAGATATTATATTTTTTAGGTTTTGTGGGTTATATCTACTAATATAATTTGTTTGTTTAAGGTCCGACTCCCGCCTTGGAGTGTGGGTAAAAAATTATTTAAACACATTTCTTTTTGTGTTTTTAGTCACGTTAATGTTACTGTTTCAACTGTTTAAGATCCGCTTCCCGTCGCGGATCGCGGGTAAAGTTTCTAGTTTAATTTAACTGAAGCGTTTATTGTATTTATTAAAATTATTTTAATCTGCAAAAATTATATAAAATGCACTTATAACTTAAAAAACATTTTTTACACACATCTCAAGAATTTAAAATATGATTCAATTCTAACCATTGATTTGTGTTTGGAAGTTGAAACTTGTTCACATCCTTTGTACGAATTTATTAAAAAAAATTCAGTTTTCATAGAACTATATTAAATGTTTTTGCTCCCAATTCTCTCTCTACAAGACTACAACCCTCTTCTCTACATCAACCACCACCACCACCACCACCACCACCACAACCACTTCAGCTGCAACCAATGCCTCCTCCTACACCACACGGCAGCCTGCGCGTTGCAAATGATATTCGACCGAAGTGAAAACGCATACGCGTGGTGTCGTTGCAACTGAGCTTCGGCCGGAGTGAGGTGGTGGGTGGCGTTGCAACTCACCTGCAACCAGTTCCGTCGCAATCTATTCCCCTCTCTATTCAATCTCCCATTCTACCTTCTACAACCGTTTGCCACCGCCGGTAACATCACCATGCACAAACACCATGATTTTGTACCATCTCCCGTCTCTTTTTTTCAGATCTGTCTTTCTCAAATCAAACCCAAAAAGATAACATTAAATATCTAAAAAAAATAGTTGAAATATGGATCCTGATTTAAACATTCAACTAAAAGAAATGCATGTTAAGCAAAAACATAATGAAAAAAAGGAAAAGAATATGCTGCGTAATAAAATGACAACCAATAAAGACACTACTGTTTACGCCTTCTTAAAATGTATGTTTTTGAAATAACTATTCATATATAACTATTCATATAATTTATACTTCAAATTAATTCAAAGGCAGTTTTTTTTAATTTGTTGTGCGATTTAATATTGTGGTCGTTATCTACATATTATAGTGTGTTGTAATCACCCAACAACCAATACGATGGAAACTTAGAGGGCCATGCCTACGTGGTCGTTATAACAATATTTAAAAAATATGTAAATAACTTTTTTTTTAAACTAAAATAATATATTTTTAATATATCAATACATATTATTTTCAACTACTAAAAAAAACCTTAATTTCTGTCGAGTTAAAAGTAAAATACATGTATTTTTTATATATTCGGCCAACAACCAGTATGTGCCATGTCTATCTGGTAGTTATAACGAATTTAAAATGATTTTAAAATCTAATCTATACTATAATAAATAAAGGTTTTTCTTATCACGTGTCGTCTCTATATTTATTCTTATCAATTTTTTGAGTCTCTCTCTTATTAAATACATCTCTATCTTTTAATAGTAATATATTTTAATGAAAATATTAATCTTTATATTAATAAATCTCCTACATATTTTGACGAGTGTATGTTTTAACAGATTATATTTTATTCCACGGTTTATTCTAACCCGTGTAAAAAAAGAGTTTTAAAAAAATAATATTTTACTTAATATATAGTATTACATTTATTTAACATGTGTAATACACAACATTTTAACCTATTTAAACAATATATTAAGGATAATTAAATAATTATATTATACTTATATATTAAAATAAATACACACATTCCCTGTTAACTCATTTAATAAACGAACAAATCTACCCCAACTTGGGTAAATATCACAACCCATCTCTCAACTTTGTAAGAGATCACTTTATCCCTCATAACATTTTGGGTTTAGCCTTTTAGTATATACTCTGATCTTTTCTCAATAAATTTAATTTCGTTCATTAATTTAAAAGAAAAAATAATAATTTGTGGCTTTGTTTATTTTTTTTTCTTGATGTCCAGTATAAAGTTGGCTAAAAACGAAATTGTAATCAAAATATGATATTTTTTAGGTATCATGGATTATATCCACTGTATAGGTAACATGCTAGTAATGTGAAAAATGTCACTGACACCGGCTGAAAAACATCAGTACAAATAACTTCGATCTTCAAAACCGAGTTGTCGTAACTTTACACGAATCTTTTAGATACTTAACCACGTTTAACCGAGTTTGCTTCATAGGTTTCTTTTAATCTGACACCAATTGAAAAACACCGGTACCGTTACATAACTGTATTTTAGCTATATTTCGACCCCCGTGGCCGAGTCATCATAACTCCATATGTTTCTTTTATATATTTAACCATGTTTTTTTTGTGTCTGGTCACGTTAACGTCACCACTCAATTGTTTAAGATCCGTCTCTCGCCACGAAACACGTACCTAATTTTCTCGTTAATTATAAACATCAATAGGTACACATATGCATAATACATATATGAAGTGGTTATGATACAAATCATTGAAATAAGTATAAAGATCTTTGAAAATATTGACACACTCTATATTCTGACTTTTATAAAATTTTAAATGTGTATCAATGTTATAGAAAAAATAAAATTATCAAGTTTTGATCCTATAAGTCTATGAGGGAGAATATCCTAACAAGATTTAGTGTAGCAAGACTTTGAGGGAGGATATCCTCACAATAAGCCTAAGAACATAAGTCTAAAGTTTCAAGTTTTGACACTATAAGTCCATGACAAAGTATCTAGGATTTCTAAGATTGACTAGGGTTCCAAATGAGAGATGGAAATGATTGTGTTTATAAAATTTTAAATCAATTTCTAAACAAGGTTTTGAATAATTACACAAGGCTTGAATCTCAAAGTTTAATAAGTTTATAGTTTAGAATAGTTATTAATTAAAATAATTATTTAGAAAGCTTTATAATTATTAATGGTACAAGTTAGGTAATAGTAATTTAAAGTAGTTTTCTAGTATTTTATGAATAAGATTGTAAGGGTAATTTAATTGATAGACCAAATAATTTTTAAAGATTATAAATAATTATTTAAAGATTAAATAATGATTAAGGATTCATAATAGTTACTAAAAGAATAAACAATTATTACGAATAAATAATTATTTAAGGTAAATAATTACTAAGGATAAATAATTATCAAATGAATAATTACTTTATCTTAATTAAAATAATCAATATAAATGATTTAAAATTTATTAAAGTATTAAGTATTTATCTTATAAATTATCTTGTAATTAAATAATGTTTACAATGTGATTATAAGTGAAATTATAAGTTTAAACAAATATGTTAACTAGGACTCTTTATAAAGTTTATATTTTAAATTATAAGTTTTAAAGTTTATAACTTTATAAATGCCTTGAATAAAGTTTCTTATAGCATTATAAGTATTTAAATAAGTTTACAAGTTTATAAATGTTTAAAGTTTCTATTTACTTTTATAAAATCTATAAGTTTATAAATATTTAGGAAAATAGACCAAGTAGGATTATTTCTCTTGTTTTAAATTTATATAAACAATTAAGTTTTTGTTTATACCAATTATAAGTTTTATAAAATGTCTAAGTTTGTAATTTATTAAATTTACGTTTATGTTTTTATAAAGTTTATAAGTTTATAAAAGTATATTTATTTTAATTAAATAAATAAGCCTTG
This sequence comes from Smallanthus sonchifolius, assembly GCA_023525975.1. Taxonomy (NCBI): domain Eukaryota; kingdom Viridiplantae; phylum Streptophyta; class Magnoliopsida; order Asterales; family Asteraceae; genus Smallanthus; species Smallanthus sonchifolius. The sequence continues at coordinate 5,350,551 of CM042042.1, forward strand.
AATTGAATATGTATACAAACGTAAAAGTTTATAAGCTTCTGTTTCAGGTTAATATGTAAATTTTATAAATCATTTTATGATTTTATAAAATTTATATAAGTTTTCTAAGAGTTTTATAAATAATTTGAAGTTTAAAATGAAATAAATTTATTATTTTAGAAAATAAATACAAATCAAGTTTCCTGATTTTTATAAAATATTTTCTATTGGATGTATAAGTTTTATAAAGTTTAAATCTACTTTTATAGTTTTTAAGTGTTTAAAAACTATTTTTAAAGAATTAGTTATTATAAGGTTTAACTATGTTTAAATTAATTAAGATAGTTATGGAATATAAACGTGTAAATAAAATTCAGATTCGAGTTTATATGAGTTTTACAGAATTTATAAAAATTATTACGAGATTTAAAATTGATTAAAAAAGATTAAAAAAATAAAATAAAAAAACTCGGGTTAGCCGGATTCGAACCCGGGCCACCCGAGTCCACACACAAGCGCACAAACCACCCGACTACGGGCCTCGTTAAGTTTAAACACGGAAAATCAAATTAATAAACACAATCCCAAATCGAGCCCCAAATCCGTATGAACCCTAGAACTTCAAACCCAGATTACACATCGATTTACCCTCTGTTAGCATAAATTGACAGAGGGTTTTTAATCTATGAAGGAAAACGAATCTTTTGGCCATTCGATTTACCTGAAACGAAGTTGGAATAAAGGAGAACGGGTTGCGTTTGGAGTCGGCTGTCCACAGGTTCCAATCGGGCAATGCAGGTGCAATATGAATGAATTGATGGTTTAGAGAGTTTGGGTGTGGTGTTGTCAATGTGCCTCAACCCGTATTTATACTCAATTTCACGATTTAATGCTAGATTAGTTGGGAGGTTTACGGTTGAGTTAAATGAATTGAAATTCGAAATTACGCGTGGTTATAGTTGGAATCGAGCATTGATATACCTTGGGTTTGGGTCGCACGCTCGAATGGAAGCCCGAGGTGCAATGAATTTGGTCGTTTACGCAATGAATTTGGTCGTTTACGCGGTTTCGAACTCGGGACCGGTTTCCAGAGGTGGGAGTTTGGCTCTTTTGCACTTTCAGTCCCTGAAGTTTCCAGGTTTTATTATTTTATGTTTAAACTTGGATTTCCATTTAAAATAAGTTTTAAAGAATGACAGTTTTAGTCCCTGGTCTTTTTATAAAAATAAATATGTTTTATTTTTATAAAATCCAATAACTTTTATAATTTTCATTATTTTATAATTTTATAAAATATTTTATAAGATTTATTAGTTTATAGGTGTTTAAAATAAGTTTATGTTGTTTATATAATTATAAGTCTATAAGTTTTAAGAATTTAATATAATTAATCATATGATACACATATATTTTTAAATAAGCTTTATATGTGTGTGTATATATATATATATCTCAAGTATAATTGTTTTTTTTAAATATATATATCAAATAAATTAATATTTTATTCAAGAAATTAGGATTTTAATAGATTTTCAGAATTTAAAATTTTAATACGCACAAAGGTTTAGGGAAAGTATGTCGGGAAAAATCCTGGAGATTACATTGATGAGGATGACGATAGTGAATTTTTATCTTTTAAGCAATTATGAAATTAATACATTCAACATTACAATAACATAAAACAATTATACATTTTTATTTAAAAAAAAACTTTATTGAAAAACTGAGTGCTTTTAGATTATATTTTGATTATGTATTAACTTTTATCATAGAATCATGTATTTTTAGATTATTTTTTGAGTTAGAGTTGTATTTTTATGAAATTATAGGTTTACTAGTTAACATTAAAAAATAAACATTATAATCATAAATTCAATAACAAATAGAAATTTTAAACGACTACTAATCCAAATATGTGTAACACACACACACACATATATATACACACATACAATATCTTATAAAATTTTATTTGTATACGTTCTGTTCAGTTCGGTTTTCCAAAAATACAACACCAAAACCGAACCGTAATTTTCGGTTTTCAAAAAATACTAAACCAGATCGTCAGTTTTTAGTTTGAGTGAGTTTTTCTGTATTTTTTTTTCGGTTAACTTGGTTTCGATTCGATTAATTCAGTTTTTTACTCACCCCTTGTTGTGTATTCAATTTTAAGTTTTAACACATGATTTCATTTGTTTTCATGAAGAGTGTGTGTGTTTTGAACTTTTGACTATAATCTAGAATATAAGGACCAAAATACATTTCACCCAAAGTGGAGTGACTTTAAACAAAAAGTTAAAATCAAGTACACAGCTTATTCCAGATTTCTGAACAGAAGGATATGTATGGGGATAGCACAAGCAAGCATCAATCAAGCTACACCAGAACACTCTTCTTCGCGTTAGATCTACACGCACACAGTGATCATGCGTGAAGAACAAGAGGATTTTGAATTCAAGCATCACCGACGGGCACGTTAGCAGACTGATTTGGCGAATGTTAGCGATGTTTTGCACTTTGAATCACGATTCAGCTCCGACTTTAGGTTATTCGAATCTCTGCTACTGATTTTATGCTGCAATTTGATCGATTTTTGTTATAGTTTTTACTTATATGGTGACCGATTGCTCACATTGATCGATACTTCATCTGTTCAGTTAAACCTAAGTAGGTTTCAAATCCAGTATTGATATGAATAATTTTCCAAATATGATTTTGATATCCTCCTTTAGTGAAATAATTAGGTCAAGTTTAGCGATATTTTGAACTTCGAATCACGATTAGTGTCTTACTTTCGGTGATTTGTATCTCTGCTGCTAGTTTTATATGAAAATATGCTTGATTATGTTTGTATAATAGGTGATTAGTTGCTCACATAGTCACATTTGTTCAGCTAAATGAAAATTTGATATGAATAATTAATGTTCCAAATATGATATAGATATCTTCCTTTAGTGAAATAGTTAGATCCAGTTTAGAGATGTTTTGAACTCCGAATCACGATTCATTTCCTACTTTCTGTGATTTGAATCTCTACTGCTAGTTTTATATGAAAATATGCTTGATTATGTTTGTATGATAGGTGATTTAGATGCTCACATTGATTGATACTTCATTTGTTCAGTTTTGTATTAATTTTGAAGGTTCAACCTAAGTAGTTTCCAAATGAAATATTGATATGAATCTTTTTCCAGTTTCCAAATATGATACCTATATTTTGCCCTTTGTACCACCTGTTAGAAACTTTAATTCAGTTAGTTGAATTTTGTCAAGAATTCTAAAATCTATGAGTTTGGAGCTTACAGAAGTAGTACATTACATCTCGAAGATCAAAATGTACCAGCTTTTCTATTTATTCTTGTTTTTTTGCCCTTAGATTGACGAAGAAATTCAATTCATGATATTTTCTTAGGAGATTCTTACTTCAGTTACTTGTATGTGATTTCTTCAAGATTATGGTCCGGGGAAAGGATGCATGTTGGGAACACTGTGTTCTTGTCGATGCATCGAGACAAAAGGTGCGGTGCAACTATTGCCAGCGGGATTTCAGTGGAGGGGTATACAGGATGAAGTTTCATTTGGCTCAAATTAAAAATAAAGACATAGTTCCCTGTACTGAAGTGCCTGATGATGTTCGTGACCATATACGAGTCATATTAAGCTCACCCAAGAAACAAAAACCTCCTAAAAAACAGAATCCAGATCACATAGAAGAAGGCAAAGGTCAACAAAATAGCTCATCAGCTAGCGGTGGTCTACATCTTAATAACCATGAATCTAATGGGCATTATAACAGTGGAAACTATCCACCTTTGATGTCTCCACGCCCGTCTTTGAGCCCCCTGCCAGTTGATGATATTGGTAGGAAAAAACAAGACGATGCTGATAAAAAAGTTGCTTTGTTCTTTTACCACAATGCCATTTCTTTTAGTGCTGCAAAATTTGTTTACTATCAAGAAATGGTGGATGCAATAGCCGAATGTGGAGGGGGTTATGAGTCTCCAAGCTATGAAAAGATGAGATCTTCTTTACTGGAGAGAGTGAAAGGTGATTTTGGTGATGAATACAAGAGATTAAGGGTTGAATGGAAGGAAACTGGTTGTACAATTTTGTGTGATTGTTGGAAATCATTTGTTGTATTTTCTGTTACATGCCCTAAAGGTACATTGTTTCTGAAGTCTGCTGATATATCTGGTCACACTGATGATGCTCAGTTCTTATATGAATTGCTCGAGTCGGTTGTAATGGAAGTTGGGATAGAAGATGTTGTCCAAGTAATGACAGATAGTACTTCAAGTTTTGTTTATGCTGGAAGACTACTTATGGCTAAATACCCTTCACTATTTTGGTCTCCATGTGCTTCACATTGTGTTAATATAATATTGGAGGACTTTAGTAAGCAAGAATGGGTAAATATAGTACTAGAAGAAGCAAATGCCATTACTACCTACCTGTACAGTCATGAATGGACCTTAAACAGAATGAGAAAATGTACAAGTAGAATGGACTTAATTCGGGCAAAGCTTCCTAAACACATTTCCAATTTTCTCTCATTGAGGTCACTCGTTATTCAAGAGGACAATCTAAAGCACATGTTTTCCAGGGCAGAATGGTCATCATCAACTAACTTCAGAGACCCTGATTCTCAAGCTACTAAGTCTCTGTTGTATTCTGGAAGCTTCTGGAAGTCTGCAAATGAGGCTGTAAGTGTGTCTGAGCCACTTGTTAAAATCCTTAGGATTCTTGAAGGTGACATGCCTGCAATGGGGTATATATATGAGGCAATGGAGAAGGCAAAGATGGCAATCAAGGCATATTATAATGGTATTGGAGAAAAATATATGCCAATTTGGGAGTTAATTGATAGAAGATGGAACGTGCAACTTCATTCGCCATTACATGCAGCAGCCGCGTTTCTGAACCCTTCTGTTTTTTATAGCCTCAATTTTAAGATTGATTTGAGGATTAGAAATGGATTTCAAGAAGCAATGTTGAAAATAGCTAATGAAGATAGAATCAAGTCTCGAATTACCATGGAGCATTCTGTCTACCTAAATGCTCAAGGTGCTCTTGGGACTGATTTTGCAATCATGGGAAGGACACTGAATGCACCAGGTATCTTTTTTATTTCATCCCTCCTATAGCCTTTTATTTCCATGAAAATTTTGCTTTTAAAAATAAAATAGGTTCAAAAATCGTTTTCATTTGTCCTAGTTTGATTGTGTCGTTAAACGTTTTTCTTGAGAAAGTTATCACCCCGAAAAGAAATCAAAGCCAGACTTCCTAGCCTGTCCTGTATTAAACCAAGATGGGAAGGGCCAAGGCATGGGGGCTGGATAACATACCAATTGAGGCATGGAAGTGTTTGGGAGAGGAAGGAGTCCAATGGCTAACTACTTTGTTCAGCGTTATTTTCAAATTTGGTAAAATGCCATACAGTGGAAGGCTAGTATAGTAGTTCCCCTCTATAAGAAAACAAGAGATGCACAATGTCGTGGGAATTATAAAGGCATTAAGCTATTTGGCCATACTATGAAACTATGGGAGAGTAACTGAGACTAGAATTAGAAAAGAGACACAGGTTACGGTAAACCAATTTGGTTTCATGCCAGGGCGGTCAACTACAGAAGCGATACACATTCCAAGAAGATTGATGGAAAGATATAGAGAGAAGAAGCGGGATCCACCACCACCAGTCGCCGCCATCACCACCGGCCGACCACCACCTGCCACCACCTTCGTAAAGTTTACTACTTAGTAAAAGGTATATAATTTAGAGTTTTGAATACTAAACAATAGATATAATCAAAACACTTATAATGGTCGTTACTAAAGGTTAATAGTCCAATGATCACATAAAGGGGTAACTTTGTAGAATAGTAACCAGATTTCAAAAGTGTTCCAATTAGATCACTCAATACGCATTTTACATGGTATACACCCTCGGGTATACTATGGTGAGTGACTTAATTGAAACACTTTTGAAACTTGGTTACTATTCTGTGGTGTTTTCCCTCACATAAACTCACAGACCCTTTCTTAAAACCCTATTTATAAGCCTCCCTAGCGAACACCTCCACCCACTTTCCTCAACGGATATCCATCTTCTCATCTTACGCTTCATCGATATCCATCTTCTCATCTTACACTTCATAGCCGTACAAATCCGTTAGTTTTCTGTAGCAGTTAATTCGATAGATCTCTGAAATGGAACGTGTCACGACTCGATTGTACCAAGGAGTGAGGTTACTGGCGGAGGAGACGCTACGAGTGGCTCGGTGGCAAGAGCTGCGGCGGATCTGGGCTGAAGTGGAGAAAGCGGTTCTGGCGGATACTAATAGTATGGAAGCTTAAGTTGAAGCTGAGCTACTCCGAAAAACTTACTAATCGGAATCCGTGACGGTTACGTGAACATGATGATGCGAATGGCAAAGGTGGTGGCAGGTGGGGGTGGCTGCAGGTGGGCGGTGGCGGTGGCAGGTGTTGGTCGGCCAGTGGTGGTGGCGGCGGCTGGAGGTGGTGGAGTGGGGAAGAAGAGAGGTATTTTGGTTATTTAACAAGAATTAACTGAAAATACTTAACAAAGTTAGTGAATTGGACTAAAAGCGTTAAGAAATATAATGTAAGGGACTCAGAGTGTTAGGGGTGCACTGAACCTGTTAAGAACATCAAAACTCAAAACTCAAAACTCAAGTTTACTCTTTATTTTATCTTGTCATGTTTATTTTATGTTTTATTGGTGTCAAGTAGTAGAGTAGTGGATCTATGTAATGGGTTATGTTTACTTGTTTCTAGGAGTAGGTCATTGGCACTTTATTTTACGTGTATGGGTTTATTTAGCTGCTCTTTTTAAGGTTGACAAGTGTGCGCCTTTTGTTCTCTGTTTTCACGTTTAATCAATAGAAAAAAGTCCGATCAAAAGTTTGGTCAATTCCTGTGTTTTTCTATGTTTTTATTCTCCGATCAAGGCCTAACACCAACAGTTTTTAACAATGTGTTTCAGTTCTCGGCCCCGCGTTGACAATCCAATCCCTTATTTTAAGAAATCAATAGGCATATAGTTTTTGAACCCATGCCTGACCGAATAACAAAATTTAGCTAACAAAGGAATGGGTCAAAGTAGTCGTCACCTGAAGTGTCATTTTAGTACGACTTCCTAAATCCTTTTATTCCAATATGTAAAGTATAACTCTAATAATGTAACTTTTATATAATTATATCTATTGCATTAATTAATAAGATTTAAAATGCACAATAAGTGATTTGACCCATTACTCAACCCGCCTATCTGGCCACCTTTTAACAGTAAAAGATTCACAGTCCAGAGTCCCTATTTCTTCTGCTTGAAGTTATTCTTTATAATGATTTTACAACTTTTTTAAAAAATGTTTTGACTTTTTATGGGTCAAACTAATGACATGGTTCTTTGCCTCCTTGCAATATCAGGTGATTGGTGGTTAGCATATGGTTATGAAATCCCAACCTTACAGAGAACCGCAATCCGGATACTGACTCAACCTTGTAATTCTCACTGGTGTAAATGGAACTGGAAGACTTTCGAGAGAGCACATTTAAAAAGGCGCAATAAAACCGAACATGAAAAGTTTAATGATTTAGTTTTTGTGCACTGCAACCTTTGGTTACAAGCAATTTTTAGGAGCAGGCTTGGGACATGCAAACCAATCATTTTTGATGAAATTGATGTTGATTCTGAGTGGCCAACTGAGCTGCACTCATCACCCTCTCTGTTGGATGATTCATGGTTGGACACTCTCCCTATTGACTGCACAGGTAGTCCTTAATTGTGCTTATTCTTCTAATTAGATCATCTTAGAGCATTCCCAGTCCGTTCTTTAAAATTATGTGAGTGAGTTTTGTATATTTTATGGAGTGGTTTAAAGTGGTTGTGAGTGAAGGAGAGAGAAAAGAAATAAGGTTTTTGTAAATATAAGGATAAAAGTAGTGGTTTTTAGTATAATTATAAGGATAAGGATAAGGATAAGGAGAGAGAAAAGTAGAGATAAAAGGTAGAAAAAGTAGTGTTTTTTAGTGTAATTATAAGGATAAGGATATGAAATATAAAGAACGGGTTGGGAATGCTCTTAGTTAATACTAATCTTGCAATTAGTTATGCTTTTAGCCAATTTGGAAGATCATCAGTTATAAATGAGGCTACAAGAATTTACACGAGTTTATAACTTTATAAGATTTAAATCAAGATTTCAAATTTTGATTATTTTTATGTAATGTTTTGTTGTATTAGAATCAAATTTAAAATTTTTCTGTAGAGCTTTGATAACCTTTAATATATCAAATTTAAAATTTTTATGTAATGTTTTGTTGTATTCTCAACCTTTTTTGTATTAGCACTTATTATAATGTATCTACCACTTTATTTTGTCATGCATGAACTGATGGACTTTAATACCCCCTCTCATCATCCACTTGAGTTAATTTCAGAATTTTGAATTCTATTTATTAGTTATTAGAAATTGGTCTAAATTGAAATCGATTTGTATTATCCTTTCTATTTGATTATCATTATCCTTTCTATTTGATTATCTTTATATAATATATTTCATTTTTTATGAATATGTTTATTTGTCTCTTTTTTATTAGTGGTTTAGAATAGAACAAGTAGTCACAAATAGTCAGATGTAAGAGAATGTTTAGGAATTTTATTTAGAATAGATGGGTCTTGGTATATTACTTTTATTAGAATCCAATCCCAATGGAGGATTTTCTATCGAAAGAGAAGACTAAGTATAAGTAAGGTATACTAAGGGAAGCCTATTTTACGTTATTGACAATGTTTACAATGAAACTTAGCATTAACAAAGATATTCAAACTTTATCTTGTGCACAAATACCGCACAATACCGACGTAAATTACTATTATATTTGTAGACTTGATCCTTCACAAAACTTCAACTTCTTCACTTGGGACAGATTCTTTGTAACCACTGGTAGTGAATCTCTATATGCTTCGCACGAGCATGAAACACCGGGTTTTTAGCTAGCTTTATGGTTGACTGATTATCACATAAGAGTTTGACCCGGTATCCCGGATCTTGATTCAACTCTCCCACCATCAAGACTAACCACACACACTCTTGTTCAGCCATTGTAGCAGCCTTGTACTCAACTTCAGTTGTCGATAAAGACACACTTGGTTGTCGTTTGCTTAGCCACGATACTGAATTTGACCTGTACTTGAACACATACCCCGGTGGTTGATCGACTCTCATTCAAATCTCCGGTGTAATTGGCGTCCCAAAAACCCTATCAGCTTTGGGGTTCTTCTCTCTCTTTAACATATGATGTTTTATAAAATCTGATTTTTTTACAGTTTTTTTTTCTCTTAACTTTTAAAAGATGATGTTTTTATAAAATTTGGATTTCCTGTTGCGACGAGCTTATTTTATCAGCGTTCATTTTTTAAACAGTTTCTTTTTTTCTTTTTTGTTGTTGCAACGTGATTATTTATATCGAAGTTTCAACGTGAATTACATTCGTTTTCTTAGGTACTTAACGCGAGACGTACTTATTTTTTTATCAACGTTTGAATGCTGATTTTTTCAAGGTTAAACGCTTACACCGTAACGCGCCTCAAGTCCTGAATCGGTAAAACACACGTTAATTTGGCTAACTTTCAAACACGTTTATTGATATCAAGAAATTTGACTCTAAAACTTGACTACAAATAGCAAACTCTTACTCGGTTTACATAAATTACTTGATTACAATCCATGATATCCTACACGGATGGTTAACCTATCACGTTAGACTACTAATAGGATTCTATTATTTAATATTAAATTGCTAACAACCTAAACTTACTCGAATAAGATTGCTAGAGTATATGACATAACCAACATGTTATAACCCAACAATACCACGAAACTTACGGATTCAGTCACTTAACTCCATCGACTTGTGGGTTAAGGAAATTACCGCCAACAGCGCCAATCATACTGCTTATTAAAACCACGATGCAATAAATTGATGCGTTTAATGTTTCAAATTTTTAATAATGTTAAATTTTACATGATTTATAGACTTTCGATAACGTTAAATCTCACGGTCTCACCGATTTAAGTCCTGACGTGAGTGCACGTGCACTTTGGCCTATATCCACGGTCAAATGTTTTTCTTCCCACTAACGTGAACCGGTGGGATTCACATGCGATGCGAGTATGCGACAAAAATTCCTGTATAAGTGACAAATACAAAATTGTTGTGCTTTTTATTGACTGAAAAGTATAAAAATAAACAAACTATACTACTTTTGATAATATTGATACTAGTATATTTGTAAGTTTCAGTTTTGACGACTTGTATATTAATATTTATCTCACATAAAATCAAGTCGAAAAGATAATTAAATCCGGAACTAAAAAAATAATCATATTTTACAAGATTGAACAGAAAAAAAGCTCGTTGTTGCGTGTTAAAAAAGCAAAAAAAATTAACATTTTCAAAACTTTATATAAAAAAAAAACAAATCCTTTACGCGTTGTCGAGCACTAAACCACAAAAAGTTAAATTCTTCGAAAGTTTACATAAAAAAATAAAAAAAAAATTTAACGTGGTTAAGTGTTGTTCGGTACATGTTCTGATAATACCGACTCCGGTAAGGATGTTCGGTCGGTATTGGTTAGTTTCGTTAAGAAGTGCTAGGTACCGGTACTCTCTATAGTTTATGATATAAAAAATACTATATTTTGAATACAACTCCGTTTTTAACAAAATTTCTATTGGAATGTCTAGAAAAAAAAAATCAAACACACCGGCGCAGAAAAAATTTAAATTAGTAGAAAATTAAATAAGTTAAAGACGTATATTATATATAGTATTAGTGGGGTCCCAGCGCTACGCGGCGGTAATTCGATTGATGTTGGTTCGGTTCGTTACGGTAATCGCATGGAACCGGCACACGGTATAACAAACGAAAGAGAGAACGTAATACATACACAAAATGATATAGAAATGTGTTTAACATCAATCGAAATAACAAATAACGATACCGCTTCCGATAATACCTACGGCAGTACCGATGTCGTTCAATCAATATCGGTTAAGTTTTAAAATTTATGTGGTTTGGTTTTAGAACCTATACACTGCTATTTACCACGAAAAAAAAAGAAACATCGAAACACTGTTTAAAATAGCACGTGGAAACGGGAAATCCCTAAGCTTCAATGGCTTGTAAGTTCGTGCTTCAACGACATGTATATTAATACGAAAGCTCGATTTTGAATAAGATTTATGTCGAAACGTAAATAAAAATAGATACGTCATAATGGTACAATCGAAATTTTGTTAAATATTAAATTATCAAAATTATAAAAGAAAAATACAATTCATTTAAAAATAAATATACTATTAAAATATAAAACACTACAAATAAAACTTTAATTGGGTTTTAGTGAGATGGTTGAGTTGGACTTTAATGAGGTTAAATAATAATTATTGAGTGTTTAATTATAAAGATGGGTTAAATGGTAATTAAACCTATTTTATGCATTGTTAAGGTGTATCTTTTGCATAACAATGTGTATTAGGTGTCTTAAATTTTTTGGTAAATTACAATAATATCCTTTTAATCTTACTACTCTAATAAATATTAGATTTTCTATTTCTCTCTCATATTAAATAATAATATTTATATTAATAAATCTAATTACGGATACTTATTATTTATTTATAAATAGTTATTATATCATCAATTAAATGAACTTAATATTAACTAACATTTTTCAATAAAATAAAAAAATAAATACTTACTTGAAAAAAATGTTTTAAAAATTAACTTAACAGACCTTATAACTGTCATGACAAATTACATTTTTTAAAACATATTTTGACAAATGTGCTTGTTAACAAATTGTATTATATTTTATTCAACCGATGTAATATATTGGTTTATTCAACCTGTGTATTACACGAGTTTTTAAAAATATACAAATTTTATTACTAAATATATAACATTTTATTTATTTAACCCGTGTAATACACGAGATTTTAACCTAGTATGTATTATATAGTAGTATATAGATAAGGGAGAAATTTAAAGCTTAAAAAAATGCTTTTATTTGCCCCTGGCAAGTTCTTAATGGTTATGGTTACGAACAGTAAATTTTCTCTCTATGACCAGTAATTATTTTGTTGCAATCTTCTTTTGAGTCAATTAAATTTCCAACATATCTGTCCGTAATATCTATTTAAATTTGAGGTAATTGTGGTCAAAATTAAACTGGCACCACAACAAACATGCTAATCGAGTAATCGTACTTGTGTGTTTAATTTATTTATAAATTTAAAAAAGCTAAATTGTAATTTGGAAAAATCAGGTGTGCCAAATTGTTTCCAAAATCATTATAGTTAGAAGTGTTATAAAATAGCTAATTTATACATGTATAAGGGCTTACATTTTTTATATGCTTAAATCTATGCCAAAATTATACATTTACGAGCCATCTTTACACACCTAAAAGTGTGTTAAAAACTAACATATACATAAATTGTAAAAAAAACTCATAATATTATTTACGAAAGTGATATTGATCCATATCTTAATTTTTAATATATTGCACTTATAGTATATAGTAATACATACTATATTGTATTAATCTTTTTGTAAAGAAAAAAAAAGATAGAAAAGTTAAAAACGGAATTAGGTGGGTTCATTTTGTGAACCTTTTAGGAGCATTGACTTAATGAAATATCACACCAAGATGAATTTTTCACCTACATTATTTTATGATCATAAACAGCAATCAATTGCCTCTTTATTGATCGTTAGGTTTGACAAAATAAAAGTTAAATCATTTTTTTAAACATGGAAAAGTATATGGTACCATGTATCTTCACAATATTTCATCGTTCCAAATTAATTAAAGTTGATTATGATTTAAAAACCCTAAACACATAATAAGAAGTAAGTGTTAAGAATATTCAAAAGTATAAAAAATATTTTTTTTTTGTTTGAGTCTTAAAAGTAAAAGAACCTTTTTTGGTATGATGCTTGGTGTCTCACATACGAGGAGGTGACGTTACACCGTATGATTTTTGATGCCGAACATTACACTTTACTTCATGATATATATATTCCAGAGATAAATTAAATAATTACAAAACTTTGGGGTTGTTCTGGAAGGTGTGCATAATGTCACGGAGTTAGTTCTTCAACTCGCGTGCGGCACTTCGACTTGATCTAAGTTAAGCCTTTGATGCTTGATCAAAGTTGTTGTGTAGCGGAAGCGTTGAAAAGATGATGCAAAGATTGTGGTTAAAAAGAAAAGTGCTTGTATTGCTTGATAATGTTTACAAATACAAGTAATGAGTATGGATGCTTGGTTAGTTACAAATGATGCTTACATCTCCTATTTATACTACATAGGAGCTTATCTAGATTGTTCTATATCTAGACTATTCTTTTACATCAAATAAACATATGTAAATCTAGAGAGTTCTATCAAAAGATCTATTAGGCCTTTTCATGGATGATCTAGAAGCTTCTTTTGACATGATTTAAGTGTTGTTTCAAGGCTTATCTAGAACCATCTTGGCAGCCCTTTTTGACCACGTTTTCTAGCCCCTTGCGGGCTGTTCTAGACCCTTCCGACTTGCCATGTCTTGACCAGAATTTTAGGGGTTGTTCCAGAGTCTTCCGGGCAATCCTCATGTTCCTTGAATGTTGCGGAAAATTCCGGAAACAAGGAGTATTGAGCTGAGAATTAGGCAGGCCGTGACATTCTCCCCCACCTAATGCCACGACGTCCTCGTCGTGTTTCTTGAGCAGACCATGTCCTTTCCGTATGAGCCTCATGACAGATATGGTTTTGCCTCGTTGCCTTGTGTCTGGCTCCAAGGTTGCTGTGTGTACTTCTTCGCCTTTGACGATGTAAAGTGTGTTGATAAATGTTACTGGAACGGCTTTTGCTCCTCGAAAGAAGTCCATTCCTAGTACGAGGTCGTAGTCATCAAGGGGTACCACTGAGAAGTGTAACTTACCGGTCCATGTCCCGATCTTAGCTTTTACGCCCCATGCTATGCCCTCGATTGGTTTAGGATCTCCATCGGCGGCCTTTATCCATCCGTCTTGAGTAATGATCCTTAAGCCGAGTCTTCTAGCTTCGATCGGCGAGATGAAGTTGTGACTTGCACCAGTGTCAACTAATGCTTTAACTGGTTGGCCCCTGATTTCTACGTTTACAAATCGTAGTCCTTGAGACTTTTTGCCCACGAGCTCTGTCGGGTGAGTTTTATTTGCCACCGCCAAAGGTTTGCCTTCTTTTTGTGTTAGGGCGTTGAGTACTTGGAGTTGCATTGCTCCCAAGCGAGCCTCCTCAGGTTCAATGATTTCAACATCGTCGGTCCTTATTAGGGCCGTTAACTTTGATTTCTTAGGGCAATCACGGGCATCGTGAGGCCCATCGCAAAGTAAACATCCTTTGTTTGTTGTTGGTTCTTTACCGTACCTTGACGGTTTCCGGTTATCTTTCCGGAATTGATAATAAGTGTTTGTGGGTCTAGCTCCCCCACCAATCTCGTTGTTATCCTCCACATTTGTGGATTTGTATGATCGCCTTTCATTATGATCGATCAAATTTTCAGCAACAACGATGGCCGATGACAAGTCTTGGACATTCCTTCGTTCAAGCTCGGTCTTAGTCCAAGATTGCAAGCCATCGATGAAGTAAATAAGCGAGTCCTTGGGCGACAAATCCGGAATTTCGAGCACAAGTGTTGTAAATTCAGAAATGTAATCCTTAATTGTGCCCCTTTGTTTAAGATTACGAAGTCGAATCTTCGCTTCGTGTTCGGCATTTTCCGGATAAAATTGTTTCTTAATTTCTTTTGTGAAATCGGCCCAAGATTGTACGGTGCACGTACCTCTTTCGATTTCCATATGCTTTCGACGCCACCATAGTGCTGCGGTGTCCTTTAAGTACATGGTCACCGTTTTAAGCTTCTTGGCATCGTCATTGATGTCGATCGCCTCGAAGTATTGCTCTACTTCCCAAAGAAAGTCGTCCACAGCCCTTGCCTCTCGTTTTCCAACGAAGGGTGTGGGTCTAGGAACGTCAATCTTGGATGGAGTGTAATATGTAGTGTCGTTGGATCTGCTCGCCAATGCTTGCTTGCAAACAGTTAGCTCGGTTTGCAAGTCCTTAATAACTTTCTCTAAGTTTTCCTTCATATGCCCCAGCTCCATCTCAAATGCTTCATTTAATTCTTTTTGCATGATTGCAATGGCGAGTTTGTAATCATTTCTGAGTTTGGTGAACTCGTTGCCTAGTGGTTCCACTTGTTGCAACGTGTCATCAATATTTGTTTTGAAGATGTCGAATTCAGCCTTGAATTCGTTGATGGTTGTCTCGATGTCTTCAACTCGTTTGTCCATTCCAGCGACCAAGTCTTTGGACAAGCTTCGAGTCTTTTTGCCCCCGGTACGAGTGTCTTCCTGACCACGTGGATCGTCTCCAGGGTTTGCGCCCACAATCTTTGGTAATTCGGATGCCATCCTGATGAATCGTAGTGCTCTGATACCACTTGTCACGGAGTTAGTTCTTCAACTCGCGTGCGGCACTTAGACTTGATCTAAGTTAAGCCTTTGATGCTTGATCAAAGTTGTTGTGTAGCGGAAGCGTTGAAAAGATGATGCAAAGATTGTGGTTAAAAAGAAAAGTGCTTGTATTGCTTGATAATGTTTACAAATACAAGTAATGAGTATGGATGCTTGGTTAGTTACAAATGATGCTTACATCTCCTATTTATACTACATAGGAGCTTATCTAGATTGTTCTATATCTAGACTATTCTTTTACATCAAATAAACATATGTAAATCTAGAGAGTTCTATCAAAAGATCTATTAGGCCTTTTCATGGATGATCTAGAAGCTTCTTTTGGCATGATTTAAGTGTTGTTTCAAGGCTTATCTAGAACCATCTTGGCAGCCCTTTTTGACCACGTTTTCTAGCCCCTTGCGGGCTGTTCTAGACCCTTCCGACTTGCCATGTTTTGACCAGAATTTTAGGGGTTGTTCCAGAGTCTTCCGGGCAATCCTCATGTTCCTTGAATGTTGCGGAAAATTCCGGAAACAAGGAGTATTGAGCTGAGAATTAGGCAGGCCGTGACAATAAGTTCGCTAAATGCAACGCGCTTGGTCCATTGTTTGTAATAGGAAAACACACGAAAATAAATGCCTAATCTTTGTCCCTTGTATACACATGCCTAATAATACTTCAAACTTTGTTACCATGAAAAAAAATTATTTAATCACAACTTTGGGGTTGTTCGAGAAGGTGTGCATAAGTTCGCTAAATGCAACGCGTTTGGTCCACTTTTTGAAATAAGAAAATACCCAAAAATAAATGCCTATTCTTTGTCCCTTGTATACACATACTTCAAACTTTGTTACTATATAAAAACAAATTTACAATTTCATTTTTATGTTGGGAAACAATTTGCAACACCCAAAGCATGTTGGTTTAATCCTTGAGTTCACATTTTTTTAAATGATTTTGCCTGGTCCAATTAATCATTCCTAGCAACAACAAAAAGGTTATCAAGACCAAAATAAAATTGAACTCCATGTTATAGAAAAATCCTTTAGTCAATACTTCATTAAGAAAAGTCCCATGATCAAACTAGTAGAAAAGCTCCAATTCTGTCAAAATCACCAGTTCATCATCTGACCATAATAGTGTCGTCTTCTTGCACGAGACCGACCCATGTAATGCTATATATAACAAGCTTGATTAATTATAAGGTCCATATAATCTAGACCAAAAATGAAATCAGATTTCAAAGATAAGATTTATCTCACTATGATAAACTACTGGTCATGGTGGTGGGAAGTCGACAACGAAACAGACGAGCTTTCTCGCACAATACTCACCATTTTGGTCCCAATTTTAGCCCTTCTATGGTACAAGTGGACCATATCGTTAATCCACAATCGAAGAACCCGTTTTGCCCCAGGCCCCTACGGCTTACCGGTTTTCGGGTACCTTCCGTTTTTAAGCCACAACTTACATGAAAGATTCACAGAGATGGCTCACAAATATGGTCCTATCTTTAGCCTAAACCTCGGAAGTAAGTTTCATGTGGTGGTGAACTCCATGGACCTAGCAAAGGTTGTGGCTCGTGATCTTGACCAGACCTTTGCTAACCGCAGTCCTACGGTGACAGCACTAACCATCACTTATGGTGCGCTGGATATTGCGTGGTCCAACAACAACTCACACTGGCGTAACATGCGTAAACTTTTGGTGAGCCAAGTGTTGAGCAATGCAAATCTTGATGCTTGTCAGGGTTTTAGAACAAGTGAGGTGAGAAAAACAATAAGTAATGTCTATGCGAGGATGGGGACAGCGGTTGATGTTAATGAAATTGCTTTCGACACAGAACTTAACGTTGTAACGAACATGTTATGGGGCTGCAGTAGCGATTCTGGTGATCTTTTTCATGGGTTTCGAGAAGTTGAGTTCAAGATTATCGAGTTACTTGCTGCACCAAACATCTCTGATTTTATCCCCATGTTATCTTGGTTTGATTTACAGGGAAGAAACAGAGAAATGCAAAAGCAAAAGGAACATTTTTATAGGATTCTTGACCGCATAATCGAAGAAAGAATCGAAACTAACTCTACGAAAATGGAGGGTGTAGTTGAGGAAGAGGGAAGGAAGGATTTTCTACAGATCATGTTAGAGCTTAAAGAACAGAAAGATGATTCAACATCATTTGACATAGTTCACATAAAGGCTCTATTATTTGTATGTTGGTTCTAAACCTTCCATTTTAGAAATGTGGATTTAGGAAAAAGCATATGGTTTCTCGGTGAAACATGAAATACAAATGGTTTCTAGAAAATTTACTAATGGAAGTTGAAGATTCAAATATTTCTGGCTTGAATCCGCTCACGTGGCAAGCGGATTACGAAATCTGCTTCTTGTACCTATGAAGCTACTGGCATTTGGTAAGCATTAGTTCCAAGAAATATTCATACATGTTGAGATCCACTTGCCACGTGAGCAGATTAAAGCTAGAATTTCTGAATCAGCTACCTCGAAGAGAGGATTTCCTAGAAACCTCTTGTATTCCATTTTTCACGTAGAAATCAACGGCTTTTTATTAAATCCCCTGATACTGCGAATTTACTAATTAAATAATCGATGATTACCATAACAGGACATATTGACAGCAGCAACAGACACAACATCAACGATGGTTGAATGGGTGATGGCAGAGATTTTGCGTAATCCAGGTGTAAAGACAAAGATTCAGAAAGAATTAACCGAGGTTGTTGGTATAAATATCGTTGAAGAATCTCATCTGCCCAGATTAAAGTATCTGGATGCAGTTGTCAAGGAGACATTTAGGGTACACCCTCCACTTCCTCTCCTAATCCAAAGAAGCCCAGATGAATCTTGCACGCTGGGCGGATACACGATTCCAAAGGGTAGTATCGTCTATATAAACGTTTGGGCGATCCAACGGGATCCCAAGAACTGGACCGATGCATTGGAATTTAGGCCAGAGAGATTCTTGAACGGAAAATGGGATTACAATGGAAATAATATGAAGTTTTTACCATTTGGATCGGGAAGAAGAATATGCCCAGGAGTCCCCCTGGGGGAGAAGATGTTGATGTATATATTAGCATCACTCTTGCATTCTTTTGAGTGGATCTTGCCTAAAGATGAAGAATTTGAGCTTTCAGATGAGTTTGGATTTGTGACCAAGAAAAGGAAACCACTAGTTGCTATACCTTTGCAAAGATTATCTGATGCAACCCTATACAAATGATATAATTATGTTGTTCAATAAATAAAAATATCATAATTAAATCTTTAAAAAGCTAAATTGTGAAGTCTTGAGGTATTAAGAGAAAAAATATGTGATTCTAGTTTATTGTTCTTCTGAAGAATGTATCATTCGAAATGAAATATGATATCATGAATAAATTAAAGAGTTATTTACATGGATAGTCTTTGTGTTTTGTGAAAAGTAACATGTATGGGTATTAAGGGTTTCAAGTTGCAAATATGGGTATTATGTTTCGATTTTGTAACAATATTGGGTATTAAGATTAACATATTGTGGAGTAAGATGATCATCGTGTTAACTCTTTCTTAGCAATAATACTAGCAGTTACTTATCAAACAAAAATTAAACAATATTCTATTAAATACTATTTTTCTATTCTTATACAATGGAGGTAAAGATCTTTGTTTTAGGAAACCAAAGATAATGGAGTTTACCTGCGACTGACAATGGAGGTAAAGATCTTTGTTTTAGGAACAGAACTGTGGTTTTATATCTACCATGAGCACATGGATTAGGCACACCATAGTTGTTAACATGCTATTTACTACTTAAATAACATATAGCAAGTTTACATGACTATGCAGTCAATATCGACGATATATCGGTTATCGGTCCTATGCAAAAATATCGTTCAGAATATCGGTCCTGATATTATCAGTGATATTTACCGATATATTGCCGAGATTTTGATTCCATAATATCGGTTGTCTCACCAAGTTTCTCGGTTTACTAATCTTGACCCTTATATATATATATATATATATATATATATATATATTAATAGGGGAGGGTTCCAGAGAAAATCACATAGTTAGGTGAAAACCGAGAAAACCACAAAAAACCCAATTTTAACCAATAATATAGTAATATTTATTTTAATTTTTTATAAGAGTATTAATGTAATATTACACATTTTTACAAAAAAATCATTTAAATATTGGCTTACGTATACGTAACATATAGTGTTACGTATATGTAAACAAAAAACAAAAAAATTATGGTTACGTATACGTAACCCCTAATATTACACATTGTTTTAATGATTTTCTTGATTTTCGCCTAACTTTGTGCTTTTCTCTTGATCCTATATATATATATATATATATATATATAAAAGTTTATGCATGATATAAAAGTTACCGATATCCCACCGCAAGAACCGATATCTCAAATATCGGTCGTTGACCGATAACCGATATTTTTTCGCATTAACTGCTTAGCATAAATAAAGTTTTAAAAAATCAACTAACACTACAAATGCGTTTTAAGGTTAAATAAAATAAAATAGGGATACAAAATAAAGTCCCCAATCAATAGAGAGAAACATAATACAGGACAGAAACACTTTGAGTGCAAGCAAAGGAAAAGAAATTGTGAGACTGTATTTCAAGCTCAAATCCACATTCAATGCCCCACATACAATAAGGCAAATATGTGAATTTTAATAGCAAACACATCAAAAGAATTTCACATTATTATTTCAAAAACTGTCCAGAAAATGTCACAAGTTTTTTTTTTCTAAAACAATGCACCAATTCCATCTTTTATACAAGACAAATAAAGCTTGACTCCAGTTATATATAGTGCTTCCATACATAAAGCAGTTTCCATTTGCTTTTAGTTAAACGCATCAAGCCAGTGGCAAAACCAAGATTTTCATCATGGTGGTCAAATGAGAAGGAAGCACTACCAGATACCCAACACCTTCGAGAAGACCTTGAAACGTCATACCTAACCTTAGGATTTGATGAAGAGATTGAACAAAAAGAGACGACTGAATTTGAAGCAAGCCCAAGCTCAAGCCAGAATAGCGCCCAGGCTCAATGCCCCTGGCAGAGCGGGTCTCACCAACAGCCTGAACCAAGAGCAGGCCTAGAGCAAACTGAAGTAAGGTGTTCGACCCGAGAACGAAGGCAAAATCCGAGATATGCAGCTAATGTAGCGATAATTGAAGACGGTGTAATCGAGCCAGAAACCTTCAATGAGGCTGTTTTAAAAACCAAGTGGATCCAAGCAATGGAATCCGAGATGGCGGCCCAATATCGGAATGAGACATGGGAACTTGTTCCCAAACCAACCGGAGTCAAAGCAGTATCGAATAAATGAGTATATAAACTGAAAAGAAAGACTGACGGGTCGATTGAAAGATATAAAGCAAGGCTCGTGGTTTTTCTCAACAAGTCGGAATAGACTATGATGAAACATTCAGCCCGGTAGCTAAACTAAATACGGTTCGAGTAATCCTAGCCATAGCCGCAAGTAAATAATGGAACCTATGGCAAATGGATGTGAACAACGCATTTCTCTATGGAGATTTGGATCACGTAATCTGTAACATTTCTGATTTTTAGTATCCGTATTTCAATTCAATGTAATGCATTCCAAATCCAATTCTAGTGCACTGTTTTGTTCTATTCGTACCATCAATTAAATACTATATTACAATGCAAATCCACAAATTTTACACGAGTATACCCTATTAAACGCTACAAAAGTTCATACTTATACAAATCTACAAATACTGAAAGATTACAAGGATTGAATTTATAAATGAATAAACAGAAACCCTAATAGGCACGGTCGCGCCAAGTGCTATGGCACGGTTGCGCGCCTTGCTTTGGAAAGGTTGCGCCCGGTGCCTTGGCACGGTCGCGCCGCATATGGGCACGGTCGCGCCTAGAACCAGTTGAAACGTAAATACAATTTTAAACGCGAGATCGTTGAGTTTCGTAACCGGTATTCACTTCATTATCATTAACAAGAATAATAAGGCTATCAATTACAACAATTAACTCATTATAATTCGACTAGCCTCAAAACATTCACGAAACCACGATTCTTCCTTTTCAATCCAAATTTTCTCAAGCAAACTCTCCATACGTAACACTCGATCTTCTCTAAAGTTCTGGACACGCTGATGTAGCCGGAGTTGCAGCATAGAGCACCGGAAATCGAACCGCCGACGCCGGAACTCTCCTCTACCGTTCTCTATCAATTCGCTACTCTTCCAGGTAATTGAAACCTTTTTCTCAATCGTTTCAGTTCATAGAACAAAAGCCCCATCTTAATTTGGGCTTGCAATATGGAAATCACCACAAACCCGAATCTATATTTCGTTCAAAAATGATTTAATCAAATCAAACCATAAACACGTTTTAAATACAATTAATCTATACAAAAAGACTTGTGGTGATCTAAAGGGTGAAAGCCCCATAAATTCCAACAATAACAATATAAGAATTAGTCAAATTGGATCTGTTTGGAACAGACACGGTCGCGCTAATCATATAGCGCGGTCGTGCTTCATGAGACACAGTCGCGCCAAATACCAGCGCGGTCGTGCCTCACACACTCAGACCCAGTCACGCCCTTGGCTAGACTTGGTCATGCCTCAAAACCCTAGACACGGTCGTGCCTGGCCCAAGACACGATCGTGCCTAGTGAACAGCTTAACTATATCCTCTGTATTGGTCAACACGGTCGCGTCCCTGACTAGCACGGTCGCGCCCGTGGTTTTAGCACGATCGTGCCTTGTCCTAGGCACGGTCATGTGTGTGAGAAAAGTCTTGACAGAATAATTATTTTCATATTTTAAAAATGATAAGTATCTCAAATTAATTTTTAAATAGAAAGAATTGATTTTATGAAGATTTATATTAACATTATTTAAAAAGATCAAATTTCTATTCTAAAATAAATAGAAATTATTTATTTAAAACTTACAAAATTTAATCTATATTTATTGCTAAACCCTACACTTAATTATTATTTACACAATTTATTTAAACATCCTTATGAAAATAAATTAAAGGAATTTATATTTAATATAAAACATTTAATACATTTTTATAACTAAATGACTAAGTTACATATTTTATAAATAAATAAATAAGGTTACAATTATTTATTTAATTTACATTTAAACAAAAACTATTTGTTTAGGTTATACTTAATCACCCCTAATACTTACATTATTTTTATAACTAAGTAAACAAATAATAAATTTTATTATTTTATTAATTAGTTATTCCAAACCCAAATTTTATACAACACCATTCAAGTACAACCCACTAACACCTACAACTTCAAATTCCTTATACACACATCCAATTTAATCTTAGACTTAGACATAGATTATTGTGCACACTATTAATTCAATACATATTACACTCTAGGTTAACGTTGTGCATTACGAAGACTCTAGTATCTCGTGTTAGCAACGTCTTCAAACCAAGTGGGTATTACATAGCCCCTTTTACTCTTTTACACTTTTTGGGGTGGAACATGAACACTATACAACACTATTACTTACACTTACACAAACTACACAAGTACAAATCCTCTTTACATTCATGTGTGCAATTTGAGCTTTATGCCCGAGTGCTAGTTGTACTAACTTTTGTGTGCGATTTATGTGCAATCATTAACTATTCAAGCCGACGGTAAACAATGATAGATCTATTGAGTCTGACAAACCCACCCAGGTAGGGTGATTTTGCCGACAACACAATTTTTGCATGCTAGTTACAAAGGTTTGATTGTACTTGGTTACACAATAGCTGCTCCCCATAAATGCCTTATTTTATCATGACATGTAAGGATTTGTTTATTTACGAACTATATGCTATCTATATACAAACCTGTGTATGCTCATCAACTTTTTAGTTGACCTTATTTTATTTATGTTTCAGGTACTAATGTGTGAGTTTGATCAAGATGTGCTACACATAGGCTTTGGACTTAGCTAATTTAAATAAAGAAGTTTATGTATTGCAATTATGTTTCTTTCTTGGATTTGGTTTTGTTTGAATATTTGAAATGAAATTTGACGATTAATATATTTCAATTTAGTCAACCTTGTACTCATGAACAGTCTACATGTCTCGCCCCGATGATTCCGCCATCGGTCGGGGTGTGACATAATCCATATGGAACAACCGAGAGGCTTTGAAGACAAAGAACACCCCGAATACGTGTGTAAGTTGAAGAAAGCTTTATACGGCCTAAAGCAATCACCGAGGGCCTGGTTCGGGAAAATAAGTGAATTTCTTCAACATAATGGTTTTGAAATGGCATCGTCTGATGCTAGTCTCTTCGTGAAAATCAGCAGGGGCAAAGTGGTAGTCACCCTAGTTTATGTGGACGACTTAATTATCATTGGAGACGACGAAGAGGCAATCGAGCAACTAAAAGAAAACATGAGTATTCGATTTAGTATGAAAGACCTCGGCAAGCTAAGTCGTTTCTTAGTGCTGGAAATCGAATACAATGCAAAAGAGATCATTCTCAGTCAAAAGAGGTATTGCTTTGACCTGTTAAATAAATTTGGCATGCTAGATTGTAAGCCTTTAAATACACCAATGGATACAACAGTAAGGTTATGTGTGGATAAAGGAAAAGAACTTGAAGACCCAAGTATGTACTGGAAAATAGTTGGAAGCTTAATCTACTTTACTCTTACCAGACCGGACCTAGCATTTGTTGTCGGAGTACTTAGCCGATATATGTAAAAGCCGAGAAAGCCACACTTAGAAGCCATTCGAAGAGTTCTGAGATACGTAAAAACAACCATGAGCTATGGAATTAAGTTTAACAGAGGTTCCAAGTTAGAATTGGTTGGCTATAGTGACGCGGACTATGCGGGTGATCTAGATACAAGGCGTTCAACAACAGGATACATATTTATGTTGGGCGGTAGTGCAGTTGTGTGGAGTAGTAAAAGGCAACCCACAGTCTCATTATCCACTACAGAAGCCGAATATAGGGCTGCTGCAATGGCAACCCAAGAGTTGGTGTGGTTACGACTGATTCTAAAAGACTTAAAGCTAGAATTGGCGGAAGAAGAGGTGACTATGTATTGTGATAACATGTCATCAATTAAGCTCGCAGAAATCCAACTTTTCATGCTAGAACCAAACACATAAAGGTTCACTATCACTTTGTGAGAAAAATGTGCTCAAGAAAGAAATTAATCTTGAGTACGTGAGCACTCACGACCAAGTCGCGAATGTGCTTACTAAAAGCTTGCGAGGTCCGAAGATAGTCAACTTCTGTAGTCGCATGAATATGGATGTTGATGTTGAGTGGTAGTAATAAATTTTACAACATCAAGGGTGGTTTGGTCGATCTCAAAGGGGTGGTTTGGAGGAGATCAAAAGTTCAGGGACTAAAGAGTTAATTTAGTAAACTTGTTAATTAAGTTTCTGTTAGTTTTTGAAATTCGTAGCAGTAAGAGTCAAAATAGGATAGCTAGTTTGAATTGGCTTCTTAGTATGAAAGCAAGGTATATATATATATATATGCCTTGAGTCAATAATTGTAATCGTATCTTTGTTTCGTTTTTGATTACTAAACAAGAGTCTTAGAGTTGTTCTACAAAATAGTTCTTGTTGGGGCTGTGATCCACTGGGTTATTGTTTAACAGTGCCCAATACACTGATAAAAGATTTAGACAAACTTAAATATTGTTTTTGGAATTGAAGTTGTAGAAACTAAAGGACTTGTTTATCTCAAAGAAAATATTGGTTAGATCAATTTTAGTTCATAATCTAATTGAACCTAATTTTGTAACAAATGTATTGAAGAATGCTAGCAGTGATTTTGAGTTGCATAACATAACTGAATATCAATTTACTTAACTTTTAACTCGTCCAGATATATCTTATATTATACGTTGTTTAAGATTGTTGTTGTATCTAAAAATGTTGTCATGGTAAAGGGGTTTGGTTAAAAGAGTAAGTTTGGGCTATAGTTTATTAGTAAGAACAACATTTGACCAATTACCTTGAGAAAGTTTACTCAATTCTCTTTCAACCTCATATATAGAAGTCCATAGACTATTCTTATCTTCATGCTATATGTTTCCACAACCCATTAGTTGATTGTGAATATAGAAATGTATCATATAATTCAAACAACCATTGATTTTAGGATCTAACAAGTTGCATGTGGCTTCTTAAAGACATGTCACATCCCCTACATTTCAAATTTTAAAGTTGCATGTGAATTATTAAAGTTAGTCGAAAAACAACGAGTTTAGAGACATCGCCCATGGCAAGGGCGATTGCTTTCCAGGGTTGGTCGACAAATAACTAATATTAGGCGCGATCTCCCTTTCAACCCTCACCAAAACTCTCTACGCAACCTTAGTTTTATTATCATCACCCAAAAATGATTTCGGGTTATACGTCTAGTCCCCTTATTATTTCTCTATATTATTGACGGCGAATGTTTGAACGGTTAGGTTTTGAAACTGATCGTATCTCAGCCGGAATAACTAGACGGTTACGTTTTTTTCGGTCGGTTACCATACTATTCCCGCGTGAGATGATACCCGTTCCCTCCGATGTTCCTCCGCGATCGGTACCCACGTCGCTTGTAACCTACGCGTGACACAAACTTCTAGTCCTTCCTTTTGTTTCGATTTTCTCATTCCAGCTACCCACTCTCCCTCAATTCTCTCTGCAATTTTCCTTTCTACATCGAAGAAATGAACAACCTGAGACGATGATCGGAGGGTAAAGCCAAAGACGCAAACACTAACAGTAAAAGAAAAAAAAGGTATGACTACATAACAAAATTGATGGTTGTAGCAGATGAGATTTGTTCAAATCACAGTTGATTTAGTTCTAATTGAAGTTTATTTTTCGTTTCTTCCAGAACCAGTTAAATCGGGAAGGAGAATTGGTTATTTACGATGATCTCGCAGTCATTTGTATTGTCGTAGAGAGGCGATAACATTGTGTTTCGTGATTGTGAGTTCTCTGCATATGAATTCATGCATGTATTTGCGGTAGATTCTGTATGATTCATGTGATTTGAGAAAGAATTTGGGGTTAATCATTCATAGTTACTTGAAATTACTAGCAACATGAATTATGTGTTAACCTAATTGGTATCTTTTGTGCAGCTATATTCGAAACGGTTGGAGAAAACCATGGCAAGATTTGTAGATTGAGAAAAGTTTCCACAAACATAGTAGAGAGTGGGCTCGACACTCAATATGTTAACACCATCATCATCCAAGACTTACAGGAATTTCGGCTCGCACAGTTGTTCCTGCCATCTGGTAAATAAAAATAAAGTGGGTCAAATGGAGCAAATGTGTCAAAGTGTCAAACATTGACCAAAGAGTTCTTTTGACCCATACAACATGCATATTGATTCTTTGAGGATGTTAAGTGTCAAACGTTGACCAAAGAGTTCTTTTGACCCATACAACTTGCATATTGACTCTTTGAGAATGTTAGAAATTTTTTGAAAGCAGTATTCTGTTTGAATTAGAAGATGAAAGCAAATTATGTTATTGTATTTTGTGTTTCTAACAGGAATTAGTGCTAATTACTCTCCTTTATGTGTTAACTGTATAAATTCTTTTTGGAGGTTGTGGAAGTCTCAACTTCAAAGACAGGAAAGCATGGTCATGCTAAATGTCTCTTTTTTGCAACTGATTTTTTCTGCAGAAAGAAACTTGAAGATATTATTCCTTCTTCAGACAATTGTGATGTATGTTTTATATACTTGAGTGTTAAGTTTCATGAAATTCTCTTTGGTTTTCATTAACATCCTCTTTGATTGCAGGTTCTACAACCCTTCTTTGGTCTCCTTTATACATGTATTACTGTTTATATCCAATAAAAACAAAAGAGCAGCGTGTCATTATAAAATATAAATAGCTTATTAACATTGTAAGACTTTTTTTACCTTTGTAAAATGCAGATAACTACTGTAGAAGAAGCCAATAACTCTATCTTTTATTAGGTCTAGGAGCAAATGTTGCTCGATCTTTCAGGAGGTACAATGAAATATTTTTCAAGCATGAGAAAACATTTGGGCCCCGAGGTCGTTGGATGGGCCATTTCTTTGAAATATACAATGAGCATTGTTTTGCTTGTGGGATTTGCTTTTAAACGAATATTATAATTTATATTGTGTTTGACTGCTGTAGATGGTTCTTATGCCCCTTATTATTGAGAAACTAGAGTGTTGCTGCTCACCATAAGATATTACTGGATCAATGACATGATTAGGAATTAATGATGTTATATTGTTTTAGATAATAATAGAGATGATTGCAGGGGGTGCAGACTATTCATATGTGCAACACATGATGTCGAATATTCCCTCATTTCTTCCTGTTTGTATTTGAAGGTCGTACGCAGGTGATGTTGACCACGAGCAATACATTCGTAGACAAGGGTATACGTAGTTCATGTTCTTCACTTTTCCCTAGATGTCTGAAGGATTTGGACCTGTTGAAGCCCAAGTTAGGGAGAACTCAACAATGGTAAATAAAGTTTTATTTTAGCTCTTGCTTTTACGTCCATCAAATAAAAATGTTCAATAATTATAATTTTCTGTAATTATTTAAATCTTGCTTTTACTCTGATGTTGTGTTCTCTTAGGTTGGTGTTGGAATGAAAATGGAAGGTATTGAGGAGAATCCTGTGGTCTACGATCTCATGTCAGAAATGGCATTTTAGCCCACCAAAATTGATGTCATGGTAGTATAAACTTCCATATTTTGTTGCTGCTAATTATTTATTACATTATATATATTTCAGAAATGGGTTGATTCATATTCAAGCAGACGATATGGATAATGGATTAATCAATTATGATTTTTTTCTCTAGCAGTAATGTACTAAACATCTATGTTTCCTTTAGGTTGATGCTATCTTCCATATAGGGACAACAAAAGCTCATCTACCTATACTACCCTCTTTCTGCTTATGTAAAGGATTTTCTGTTAAAATGCCTTCAAAAGTATGAATTTTGTTTTTTGTTCCTGTGTTTGTTACTTTCTTATGCATTTACCTATTAATTTGATCATCCATACGCAACAACTTTTCATTTTTTTATGTATAATCTACAAGTGTTTCCTCTTTGTACTAAATTCATAATGTTCACTGCCTATTTATGCTTTTATTTTATTTATTGCATTTAAATTTCAATTGTGCTTGTAGGGAACAAGATCTCAAACCTAATGCATCAGGGTTGCTGCAGGTGATTCTCCATAGAATCAATTGAAGAATCAATTGAACCAGGTCTCAGAATTGATCCTTATGCTACTGCTGAATGGAACTTTGGGTAAAATTCTTTATAAAATTCCATAAATATTTTAATTTCAGATAAAGAATAAATTATACTCTAATTGTCATCTCAATTTAAGGGGATTTCATGTTTGGTTGGAATTAGTTTTAGAACAGATAATGGTCATTTCAAGGTCTGGCTTTGATATTTTTTTGATAATATTTTAATGTAAATTTAAATTTAAATTATATTATAGGAATTTGAATGAGTATGTAATGATGATGATTATATATGTATAGGCTGCTATGAGAAAATTCACAAGGCTCATAGTGAATATGATGAAATCAGAAAGATTATATGAGACTCAAGGTGGTTCAATTATTCTATATCAGGCAGTCAAAGCCACTCATATCACCAAGATGATCGAAAATTTGCAAAATTGTATTTCAACAAAGTTAATATGATAGATTGAAAGTGAATATGGACCGATGGAGTATGAACTTGGAGCACTAGCTCGAGCGTATACAAAATGGGCAGCACAAATGGTTGTCTACATTTTAGCATTATGACATTAAAGAACCCGGCCACCGGACGGGTATAAAACTAGCTATTTTTAAGCGGACATCATTGTGCATCATTGCGCATATTATTATCATAACACCCAAAAATGAATTCCGGTTAGGTCGTTAGATAAAATCATGGTAAAGTGTTGGTGTTCTTGCCCGAGACCCATGTAATGCTATATATAACGACCATCATTATGCATATCATTTCGACCAAAAATGAAATCGAATTTCAAAGATAAGGTTTATCTCACTATGATCAACTATTGGTCATGGTGGTGGGAAGTCTACAATGAAACAGACGAGCTTGCTCGCATAATATTCACCATTTCGGTACCAGTTTTAGCTCTTCTGTTATTAAAGTGGAGCGTATCGTTTACCCACAATGGAAGAACCCGATTTCCTCCAGGCCCATACGGCTTACCCATTTTCGGGTACCTTCCGTTTTTGAGCCACAACTTACATGAAAGATTCACCGAGATGGCTCACAAATATGGTCCTATCTTTAGCCTAAACCTCGGAAGTAAGTTTCATGTGGTGGTTAACTCCATGGACCTAGCAAAAGTTGTGGCTCGTGAACTTGACCAGACCTTTGCTAACCGCAGTCCTACGGTGACAGCACTAACCATCACTTATGGTGCCCTTGATATTACATTTTCCAACAACAATGCACATTGGCGTAATATGCGAAAACTTTTGGTGAGCCACGTGATGAGCAATGCAAATCTTGATGCTTGTCAAGGTTTTAGAACAAATGAAGTGAGAAAAACAATAAGTAATGTTTATGGAAGGATGGGGACAGCAGTTGATGTTAATGAAATTGCTTTCGACACAGAACTTAATGTTGTAACGAACATGTTATGGGGCTGCAGTAGCGATTCTGGTGATCTTTTTCATGGGTTTCGAGAAGTTGAGTTCAAGATTATCGAGTTACTGGCTGCACCAAATATCTCCGACTTTATCCCGATGTTATCTTGGTTTGATTTACAGGGAAGAAATAGAGAAATGCGGAAGCAAAAGGAACAATTTTATAGGATTCTTGACCGCATAATCAAAGAAAGAATCGAAGCAAATTCTACGAAAATGGAGGGTGCAGTTGAGGAAGAAGGAAGGAAGGATTTTCTACAGAGCTTAAAGACCAGAAAGATGATTCAACATCATTTGACATAGTTCACATAAAGGCTCTATTATTTGTATGTTTGTCCTAAACCTTCTCTTTTAGAAATGGGGGATTTAGGAAAAAGCATATGTATTCTAGGTGAAACATGAAATACAAATGATTTGCTTGTCACGTGAGCAGATCCAAGCTAGAATTTCTAAATCAGCTACCTCTAGGAGCAGATTTCCTAGAAACCACTTGGATTCCATTTTTCACCCCGCTAGAAATCGTTTGCTTTTTCCTAAATCCCCTGTTACAGCGGAATTTTTTTTTCTACATTTTATTTTCATAAAACTACAAATTTACTAATTAAATAATCGATGACTATAATAACATGACATATTGACAGCAGCAACAGACACAACATCAACGCTGGTTGAATGGGTGATGGCAGAGATTTTACGTAATCCAGGTGTAAAGACAAAGATCCAGGAAGAATTAATTGAGGTTGTTGGTGTTAATATTGTTGAAGAATCTCATCAGCCCAGATTAAAGTATATGGATGCAGTAGTTAAGGAGACATTCAGGGTACACCCTCCACTTCCTCTCTTAATCCATAGAAGCCCAGATGAGTCTTGCACGGTGGGCGGATACACGGTTCCAAAGGGTAGTATCTTATATATAAATGTTTGGGCGATCCAACGGGATCCCAAAAACTGGACCGATCCTTTGGAGTTTAGGCCAGATAGATTCGTGAACGGAAAATGGGATTACAATGGAAGTAATTTGAAGTTTTTACCATTTGGGTCGGGAAGAAGAATTTGCCCTGAAGTCCCCTTGGGGGAGAAGATGTTGATGTATATATTAGCATCACTCTTGCATTCTTTTGAGTGGATCTTGCCTAAAGATGAAGAATTTGAGCTTTCAGATGAGTTTGGATTTGTGACCAAGAAAAGGAAACTACTGGTTGCTATACCTTTTCAAAGATTATCTGATGCAACCCTATACAAATGATATAATTATGTTGTTCAATAAATAAAATATCATAGTTATATCTTTAAAATGATAAATTGTAAAGTCATCAAGTATTAAGAGAGCAAATATGTTATTCTGGTTTATTGTATAAACCGAAAAAATAAAAACCGAACGGTTTTCAAAAAACTAAAACCCGAACTTTCGATTTTGGGTTTGATTTTACGCCAAAACCGACCCATGCACACCCCCTAAATTAGATTAGTTGTCTATGTTCATCCTATTGAACAAAAATTGATAGTGGATGTTGAGTTACATAACACAAATAACATCACTGAATATCAGAAGTTGATAGGTAAGTTCTTATCTTCATGCTATTTCTTTCCACAACCCATAAGTTGATTGTGAATATAGAAATGTATCATATAATTCAACAACCATTGAATTTAGGATCCAACAAATTGCATGTGACCTCTTAGTTACATGTCACATCCCCTTCATTTCAGAAATTAAAGTTGCATGTGAAGTATCAAAGTTGGTCGAAAAGAGAGGACAAGTTTGGAGATATTGCCGATGCAAAGGGTGATTGCTTTGTAGGGTTGGTTGACAAATCACCAATATTAGGCAAGATCTATCTTTCAACCCCCATACCAAAACTCTCTCTACAACCTTAGTTTTATTATTTTTTCATCGTAACACCCAAAAATGAATTCGGGTTTTACATAGTGAAAACCTATAAAATAATACAAAAAAATGAAAACTATATATCCTCATATTAGGTTACTTTAACGTTAAAAACTAACTAAACTTAAACTCAAGGGCTAAATTCACAACAAAGTCATAAAATATTGGGCTAAAATTACCATTTTTAAAATTTGGGGCTAAACATGCAAAATAGACAAACCATGGGGGCTATTTATGCAATTAAATCATAAATAAATTAGAAATATACATTAACATAAACAACTCACAAATTAAAAAAAAACAATACTATAAAACTTCTAAGATACAACACAAAGTCCCGTTTGTTTTCGATCGTTAGATATGTCCCAATTCAGCACAAAGCCTTTTGTTGTAGTGGTAGCTCCATGACTTTCTAAATGGAATGTCATGGGTTCGAGTCTCGCTTGGGACAAATTGTTCCAGGTTGAGCCCAAGGGGTTTTCCCTGTTATGGTTTTCCTCATAAGTAGGTCCCGAGTTCAAGTCTGTTGCGATTACAATCCATTGGCAAAGACATGCATGACTCACATGTAAGGTTTAAGAAAGATGTTTTTTTTCAAAAAAAAAATGATAAGTCCCCATTCAGCCAACATCATCATTTTATCATGTGGCGATGGTTCCAATATATAGAAGTGTCGTGTTCTTGCACGAGACCCTACCTTCAGTTAATATCCGAAGCATACATCATGGACTAAAGTGTAATGTGTTTTATCTCACTATACACATGCGTGTGACTTCACCTCCTTGTATGTGAGACAATAAAAACTAGAGTAAAGTACACGGATGGTCATCTGGTTTATCAAAATTTTGAATTTGATCCTTAGTTTTTTAAAAGTAAATGGATGATTTATGTGGTTTGCACTTTGTAACGCATTTAGTCCTCAGCCAACAAATCTAAAAGTTTTAGAAAGTCCAAGTTAAAGACTAAATGTTTTACAAAATGCAAACCACATGGACCACAAATGTAATTTTGGCAAAGTTTGGGTCTAAATGCGTTACAAAATGCAAACCCCATGACCTATTCGTGTACTTTCTGAAAGCTAGGGATCAAATCCAAAAATTTAGTAAACCAGAGGGACCATTGCCAAAAAAACATTTCTTTACTTTTAAGAGTCAAACAAAAAAAAATTTATACTTTTTGAATATTCTTAACAATTACTTTTACACATTAGTGTAATCAAATCATAATCATAATCAACTTTATTTAATTTGGAATTAGGAAATATTGTGAAATTAATCGGTTCAGTTAATCCAACCTATAAATCTTTATTATAATTAATGAGAGTTAGGTTATAGTAAAAAGAGTTTTAAAAATAAGAAGGGTAAGAAGGATTCTAAGCTTGACATTTGTCATTTTATTGTTTTTAAAGGGATGGTATAATGGTCAATGTGTAATATACCTGTTGAATGTGTAATATACCAGGTCAATGTGTAATACACTAGGTCAATGTGTAATAGAAGGTCTGATATTACACAATGATCAGACATGATATTACACAATGAAGTGATATTACATAATTAGCATATTACACAATGACCTTACATATTTGAGCGAATTACACAATAATGAGCGAATTACACAATGAGCTGGAAAACATAAAACACAATGATGAAAACATAAAACACAATGATGAAAAATATTTGACACAATGAACTTGTATTACGCAATGAACTTGTATTACACAATGACCTGACTAATTACACAATGAACTTGTACTACACAATAACTTGACTAATTACACAATGAACTTGTATTACACAATGACCAGACGTGGTATTACACAATGAACTTATATTACACGATTAATTTGTATTACACAATGACCTGACAAACTACACAATGAGCTGGAAAACGTAAAACACAATGATAAATACATATAACACATTGAACTTGTATTACACATTGAACTTGTATAACACAATGAACTTGTATTACACAATGAACTTGTATTACACAATGACCAGATATTACACAATGAACTTGTATTACACATTGACCAGATATTACACAATGACCAGACGTGGTATTACACAATGAACTTGTATTACACGATGAACTTGTATTACACGATGAACTTGTATTACACGATGAACTTGTATTACACAATGACCTGACTAACTACACAATGAGCTGGAAAACGTAAAACATAATGATAAATACATATAACACAATGAACTTGTATTACACATTGAACTTGTATAACACAATGAACTTGTATTACACAATGAACTTGCATTACACAATGACTTGACTAATTACACAATGAACTTGTATTACACAATGACCAGATATTACACAATGGCCAGACGTGGTATTACACAATGAACTTGTATTACACGATGAACTTGTAATACACAATGACCTGACTAACTACACAATGAGCTGGAAAACGTAAAACACAATGATAAATACATATAACACAATGAACTTGTATTACACATTGAACTTGTATAACACAATGAACTTGTATTACACAATAAACTTGTATTACACAGTGACTTGACTAATTACACAATGAACTTGTATTACACAATAACCAGACGTGGTATTACACAATGAACTTGTATAACACAATGAACTTGTATTACACAATGACTAGACGTGGTATTACACAATGAACTTGTATTACACAATGAACATGTATTACACGATAAACTTGTATTACACAATGACCTGCCTAACTACACAATGAGCTGGAAAACGTAAAACACAATGATAAATACATATAACACAATGAACTTGTATTACACAATGACCAGACGTGGTATTACACAATGAACTTGTATTACACAATAAACTTGTATTATACAATGAACCTGTATTACATGATGAACTTGTATTACACAATGACCTGACTAACTAGACAATGAGCTGTAAAACGTAAAACACAATGATAAATACATATAACACAATGAACTTGTATTACACAATGACCAGACATGGTATTACACAATGAACTTGTATTACACATTGACCTGACTAATTACACAATGAGCTGAAAAACGTAAAAAAAATTGTTTTTGTTTATAACGACACTATACTCGTTTTAAAGATTAAAAAATGCTCGTTTTTATGGTGTAATTTTTTTGAAAAAATAATGTTGTATGTAAAAGTTATGAACGTTTAAAAATAAGGGGAGAACTTGATAAAAAGTCAACAAAAGTGGCCAAAACTAAAATAACCTTCTAACAACTTTTTTTCCTACAATTTAATCTTAACCATTAAATATTTTCTACAATTTAATCTTATGGCCCTAAATCCTTCTCACCTTTCTTACAATTAAAATCTTTTTTACCTGAACCTAATCCTAATTAATGATTCTAAATAATGACACATATCATCACCGTATTTTTTTCTACCAAAATTTTATAATTTTTCGTATTTTAAGCAAGCTTCAATTTTAAAATCTAACTATATTGAAAAAAATTAGAAAAATATTATAAAATTTGAATTATAATTATTATTTAATTAAGAAAATATCAAATTTAATTTATTATATTTTAATCTTTGTATCAAACACACCCATATAATAAATGAGTATATAACCTAATGATATTATATAGTTTTCCATGTTTGGAAAAATGAATTAGTTGTATTTTGTCAACCGACAATAAACAGGCAATTGTTTGCTGTTTATGATCATAAAATAATGTTGGTGTGGTATTTCATTTAGTCAATGCTCCTAAAGAGGCAATTGATTGCTATTTATAATCATCTACCGACACCCACATCAAGGATCACCTAGGATGTGAGTCACTTGTCGAATTTACTTATAAACATATAGTAATCAGGGAACATAAACAGCGGAAGACTATTAAAAAAACTTGTTCCGCGTTTTTTTTTATTTTTTTTATTAAAAGTTTTGAAATTATGTAACAAATCTATAAAAAAAAAGTTGTTACATAGACTTTTCATGTGTTTTCTCATCTCAAGTGAGTTTTCTCTTTATATTTCCCCTGTATATATATATATATATAGTGTGAGGTTATAGTAAAAAGCCCCTAACACCTAAGAAGGCTAAGAAGTCATGTTTTATGACAGTGCGTCTACATGCATACACAGTGCGTCATTGTATTTTGAGGATTTGTGTCTACCAGATGTCAATGAAGGAGGGCGTCATTGTATTTTTGAGGCTTTGTCAATTTTTGTAACTTCAGCATCACTTGCGCCTCATAGAACTTCTTCCCAACAATCGATAGATTCTTCATCCCTGAACACGATTATCTACAGGGAATGTATAAAAAACCAAAATAAAATTTAGTGGAATAATGCAATCCAAATCTTGGAGAACGCTCCATGGTTTTAGGTTTCCAATTCCTTCCTGATTTCTCGCATATAATGGTGGTAAGTGGTAACCGACCAACTAGTCATTTATATCTTGGCAATCAAATCACTTTACAAATGGGCATCAAAGTACTGAAATGCCCCTAAATGATCCACGTGCCCCACTTATTCTGGACTCATTTTACAAAATAGACCCCTTTGTAATCTTGTCCCTTAATCTTAAAAAAATGCTTGTTAGGCTTTTTAGACTCACAAAGCTTTTTAGAATATATATATATATATATATATATCTCGAGAATAAAAGGAAATTATACTTCTTACATACAAATATATATGTTTATGTATATAAAAAAAACTTTAAACTAGTTTTTTTATTTTTTTTTATATATTTAAAAATTTCATACACATGTGTAGGTAAAAAAACCTACACATTTGTTGGTATGTATATGAACGAAATTTGTTCATATTTTTTTGTTTGAATTTTATTAAAAACAAATAAATATTACATTTATATAATTTTTTGAAAAGAAAAAATGTCATAATTTAAAAAAAAAAATTATACACTTCACACACATACACTTTACACATACAAAACAAACCATCAGCATACCTTCACAAGTACTACAACAACAAAGATTTTAACGTATGGTGAAGCATTTACAAGTGAAACCGTCTGCATAAAGTATAATTGCGCTTTTGATCTTAGTTAGTCCCGATATTAGAAAAGGTAGAGATCTAAAGAAGCAACAATAAGAAAACACTATAAAAGATCTCGAACGAATCACATCGGTTCAAAATAATATGATAGGCTCTTTACTTTCATTTTTTGGTTCTGTGGCTACAATTAAAAAAAATACATCAATAACTCAATAACAATATAATAATTCTAGCATCTGATCCAAAATAGTAGAGAAAGAGTGTGTGAGGTAGGTAGGGAGTGTGGTTATGGAGAAACCTTATCGTATCCAATTCTTTATCATCATCATCTCCATAGCAGTTTTCACATGTGCATACTCAAGAAACACCAATCTCCGGTCAAGCTCAAACACTGGTGTCCACAATTCCAACCACCACTTCACAGACACCCCACTTCACCCACTCGACCCGTTAACGGTACCCGAAATCAACAAGATCCGATCCATTCTCTCAGCATATGGACCCTTTTCATCATCTTCTCCATCCATCAACACTCTCTCATTAGATGAACCCGACAAAAGTCAAGTAGTTAGTTGGAAAACCGGCGAACCGCTTCCGCCTAGGAGGGCATCGGTCTTGGCCGTTTTAGATGGCCAAACCCATGTTCTAACTGTTGATTTGAACCTCGGCGTTGTTACAACCGATGTTGTTAACGTCGGGTCAGGGTACCCGATGTTAACAACTGAAGACCAGCTAACGGCTTCACTGGTCCTCTATTCAAACTTGGAGTTTAACAACTCCATCTTGGCTAGAGGGGTGGACTTTAACGATCTGGTTTGCGGCTCCTCGTCACCGGGTTGGTTTGGCCCGGGCGAGGAGGGCAAAAGAATCGTTAAAGTACAGTGTTTTTCCGGTCAAAACACACCTAACTATTACATGAGGCCCATAGAAGGGTTAACAGTGACCGTTGATGTTGACAAACGAGAGATCGTCAAACTAACGGACACGGGTCGACACATACCTATACCAAAAGAAACTAATACCGACTACCTCTACGCGACAACAAGTCAGTTTTCGGATATGACCCCGGAAACTAACCCTATGTCTATGGAACAACCCAAAGGGCCCAGTTTCACTGTAGAAAATGGACATACAGTGAAATGGGCCAATTGGGTTTTTCACCTAAAGCCCGATATACGGGCTGGGATGATAATATCTCAGGCCGTGGTTCAGGCTGAGAACGGGGAGTATAGGAGTGTGATGTACAAAGGGTTTGCATCAGAAGTATTTGTACCATATATGGACCCGGACCAACATTGGTACTTCAAGTCGTATTTGGATGTGGGTGAATATGGGCTCGGTGCAACCGCTATGGCCCTTGTGGAATTGAACGATTGCCCGAGATACTCGTATTATATGGACGGGGTGTTTGCAACTGCCGATGGTCGACCGTTCATTCAGCCCAATATGATTTGCATATTTGAACGCTATGCCGGAGATATTGGTTGGAGGCATTCTGAAATTCCAGCCATGGGTTTCGATGTAAGTTGTGCATTATTATATATTAATATTTATTTTGTAAATATTCTTATTGAATTAAATAATAAAACAGATGAGAGAATCAAGGCCCAAGGTCACACTAGTAGCTCGAATGGTGTCATCAGTTGGAAACTATGATTATATTTTTGATTGGGAATTTCAAACCGATGGTGTAATCCGTATTAAGGTATTTGTAGTTTATTTAGAGCTTGTACTTTTTTTTAAAACGGGTTTGGATCGTAAACAAGTCAACATGTTAGTGACTAGATTAAAAGGTATTTAAACGGCCCGACTCGTCTAACCATTTATGACACACATAACATTTGACTAATAGTACGTCTAGACACATTGAATTTATCAAAGCGACACTTTTAAATTTTTATAAATAATGGAATATACCATATAATTAAATCCTTTCCGTAAAAGCTATTTCTTTACCCTAATTTTGGAGTTTTTGCTATGCTAACTATTTCTTATTATTTGTTAACGGGTATTAAATATTGGGTATACCAATAATCAGGTCAAACATTATGATGTGTCAGCGGTGTTATTACGTTGCTTATATTTAATCAAGCTAAATGTGATTGGATTCTTAATTATATATTTTTTGA
This sequence comes from Smallanthus sonchifolius, assembly GCA_023525975.1. Taxonomy (NCBI): domain Eukaryota; kingdom Viridiplantae; phylum Streptophyta; class Magnoliopsida; order Asterales; family Asteraceae; genus Smallanthus; species Smallanthus sonchifolius. The sequence continues at coordinate 5,389,828 of CM042042.1, forward strand.
ACGGCAAAATAGAGAAAAAAAATTAAAAGTGACAAGATGCTAGCAACACACATAGGTTTAAAATAGAATCAAAAGCTACACCAATCTTTCCATTAAAGCAAATTCCGCTCTCCACACAATAAAGTTCACTTTTATAGGGATCCCTTCGCACCATCCATGTATATACTCCTCTATAACGAACCACACCTTCTCGGCGAATTGTTTGAAAACCCCAACAGAGAATAGACCCGTTTCCAACCCGGTCCATCTCCATTTATCCGGCCATGTATCAACATATGGGATGTAAATCTGCCTTTACTTGTTTATGTTACACCAAACACCCGATATAGAGTTTTTGATAGGGAAGTGTCTACAAAATCTGTCAAAAACCGCTTTTAAATTATAATTATTTTTTCTTTTTGAAACACTTTTTACTAAATATTTATTCTTGACTGTAATGACAGGTGGGACTGTCAGGAATGCTATTGGTGAAAGCAACTCCATATGAAAATTTATACAATATCCCCAATACCGACGACATGACGGGGCCACTAGTATCAGAAAATGTGATCGGTGTTGTTCATGACCACTACATCTCATATCACCTCGATATGGATATCGATGGCCAGAACAATTCATTTGCCGAGGTCAATTTGGTCAAAGAAGAATCGTTACCGGGCCAATCTCCTAGAAAAAGTTATTTAAAAGCAAAAAGAAAAGTGGCAAAGACGGAAAATGATGCAAAGATCAAGTTTAGTTTATATGATCCATCTGAATTCCATGTCTTTAATCCGGCCAGAAGGTCAAGATTGGGTAATCCGACGGGTTACAAGATCGTGCCTGGTGGGACTGCGGCTAGCTTGCTAGATCACGATGATCCACCACAAATTCGGGCCGCTGTTACAAATAATCAGGTATTTAATAATGGTTTTATAATGAATATATAATTTAATCGAGATAGAGTAAAATGGGCTTTGTTATTATGATAGATTTGGGTGACTCCACATAATAGAAGTGAAGAATGGGTTGGTGGTCTTTTGGTTTCTCAAAGCAAAGGAGATGATACAATTGCTGTATGGTCGGCTAGGTAAGTTGAATTGGGATGGTCAAACCACTTTTCAAGGAAAGACAACAGTTTCACAATTTTACACTTCTTAATTTTTTAAAGGATTATTGGATTTTAATAATCTCATATTTTACCAATTAACCAATAATAATCCAAATTTAGAATACTCTTACCACCGTTCCCTACTTTGAAATTATTTTTTTACATTGGAACCCGCATTAAAAAAACTTAACGCCGTTAAAGTTTATATGACGTGGACATCTGAAAACCACCGGAAAGTCGAGCCAAGCTAGCAGTGGTCTCGTGTTGACTTTTGAAATTGGATCTGGTGGTGTTTAACTCGTCTCGTTACCATTGTGTGCCATTTTGAAATTGGTCAATTGGTAAAAGTTGAGATTATTAAAATCCAATAATCATTTTTTGAACTTAGACCTAGTGTTATGGTACACATTGGGTTTTCATCATATACCATGCCAAGAGGACTTCCCGGTAATTCCAACAGTTTCATCGAGTTTTGAACTTAGACCTGTAAATTTCTTCGATCGAAATCCGATTCTTAATGCAAAACCTATATTTCAAAAAGATCTACCCGTGTGTGTTGCTGCTAGCTCTTATTGATCATCCGCTTAAAGATGTATTCCACATGTTAAAAAAAGATCAGATCGATCTACCTCTTTCAAAATTAGATGTTTCATTACTGATCGTTCGTTTATGAATAAAAACTTAATTTATCCTTAAAATTCTTCAATTTCATCATAAATTTGAATTACTTATGATTAACCGTAAATTAAACTAGCTAGTTTTATACTCGTCCGAGTCCGGGTTTTCCAAATTAATAAAATTAAAACTTAATCAAAATGTTAAAAAAAAGTTACTAACTCACCGGAAATTAACAAACGAACATGACATACATTGTTATCATTACAATATTTATATATATTTATATATATATATATATATAAACCAACTGCAAACATGGATTAATTCACATCAAACTCACCTTCACCTTTGGGTTATGTTCACCTCCATCAAAGTCAATCTTGTCCTGTCGAAGCAACGGTCCTGAATCAAAAAAAAAAACCCTTAAGTGCTTCAAACAAACATCCATACAATACTACAAATTATATTCTTCTTGTGAAATACCTCAAAACAAAAGAAAAAAAACCTTTTTGCTTGTACTACAAAATTACCATTGTCCAACCTCCCTCACAATTAACAATTTTATATATCAAGTATGACTTGTTTGATTATCCCAAGAATTTAGTCAAACTTCTTAGCTCTAAAGTGGGTATCCTTAAAAAACAATTGCACCAATGTCCCAAAATAGTTGGCTAATAGTTCATACTCATTTATATCTAGGTAACTTTAAATTCGCAAGTAATTTTATACCAACATGTATGATATTATAACATATAAAGCTTCCTAAATTAAAAACCCTACTTTCTTGAATTATAAATTATAGTTCAAACCCCACAACCACAATCACAATTATAGTAACATGCATACGTTCATAACCTTCAAGATCTTAGCAAAAAAAAGATCAAAATTTCAAGGTATTGCATCAAGTAAACACTACATGTTTAATACCAAGCATTGAGGCTATAAGGTAAGAAATTGCCGAGTCATTATGATACGGGAATGTAAGCAATCAAATGGCTCAAGAAATAATGATTCAATCAAAAGCTTAAATCGAACCGAATGGTTTAAAGAAACCTCAAAAGTGTTATTTACAATAATCAATAATAAAAAACTAATCATAAACATTCATTAACCCTAATATTTATACTAGATCCTAACCACCTAAAGATAATGATAAACTAGAACAAAGATAATAACAAATAAAAGAGAAACATTAAATAATCAATGGAATAAAGAAACTTAAATAATTCAAATTCAAATTCTTTCTTTCATCTCAATCTGTATCATACGTCTTCGAAAAAAACTCATCCTCGAGTTTTGCCTCTTGACCAAAGCCACCTGGATCGAAAGAAAAAATCTGTTTTCATTTTGTGTCCCCCCTTTATGTATTTTTTTTGTTCTTCTTTCAAATGAAATGAAACAAATTGAAGTTGTTTGCCCATGCCCTTTGATTCCACAGGTCTACGTTTCTTTTGTAAGCCCAGATAAGATGCATGTGGCTTTAATTGTGGTCTAGTAGTTTTAGATGGGCTAATGATAACCGAAAATCAGATTCTATTACAGCGAAAGTATTTAATTCAAAACATTTATAATTCGTAATCATAAAACATTGTTTGAAACATAAACTATCGGGAATAGGAAAAGTCAGCCTTCAGCACAACAACGTGACGTCCATGCTACCCAGCCCTCACGACTCCTTTACTTTGCCTTTGCTTTACTTTTAGTACATGTCATGCATACTAAAAGTCAGTTAACGCTGGTGAGTTATATCTTTACTTTAAACCGAAAATTTCTCTTGGTAGCTTAGTTTCATAAAAATAAAATAAGTTTTTCTTTCTGTGTCTTTATAACACTTTACAACTTTACAATTATAAAACTGTTTCGTTAGTGTATTTCATTAAAACTTTGCTTTGAGAAAACCCGTTAAGGTGTCCTCCTTTACACTTTCAAACTATCATTTCACTTGTACAGGAAGTGACTATCACATACTGTAACTATCACATATGGATCAATGTCCAAAGACAAGATCCCTTTCTTGCTTACACCTTGGGGTAAGACTTTACTTTAATTGTGCCCACACCTCAGGTGGGACTTTCTCGCTTACACCTTAGTTTAAGACTCCTTTAGCTGTGCTCACACCTCAGTGTGAGACTTCTACTTTAGCTTGTTCATACCTCGTGGTGAGACTTCTACTTTAGTATGCATGCTGAATTTTCTACTATGAAATGCAATTACACTACTACACAAAGTAGAATGCAATCATATAAAGTATCATATAGACAATTAGCACATATTAACACATAAACATATAACATGGCATATATCACTGTCGAACTGCATCAAGACTCCTTTAACTTTCTTTACTTTCTTTAAAACATTCAATTTAAAGGTAATACTATTCTCTTTCTCTTTCTTTTAATAAAAATATATAATTTTTATAAAACGTACTTTAACTTTGGAAACTATCTTTTTATCCGTATGCTTGTCAGCCCAAAACCGTTAGGGAAAAAGATTAATAAGAACTCACATGTCAAAGCTATCATGAGAATATTAGAACTGGTCCACTACTTATCACTCTTTATCTGTGAAAACCAATTCATGCGGGTTAAGTTAACGAGCCTAACCGACACTAGGCATTTTATACTTTTAATCTGGCGAACTTATGACAAGTTTGCCACCTTGGCACTAGCTGTAATATCCAGTAATTTCCGTCGTACCACTGTTTGGTTAAAAAGATTTTCCAGTTGAAAACTGTCCATTTTGAGAAAGGATAAACATATTCGGTGGAATTAAATCTTAACAAAACAAACGTGCGAATTTGTGAATTTAAATATTATTCAGAATCCATTTTCCTTTTCCTCTTAAATAATAAATATTAATTGCTTTGATACACATTATACTTGAGATGTATATAAAAATAGCAACACTTTATAGAATTTATAGTTTCGGTTATGTAAACAATATGAACTCTATTAATACTTAAATGCCATAAGTAAATTTTATAAAATTATAAAATAATAAAACTTATAAAACTTATGTCATTTTATATAAATTTATATATATATATATATATATATATATATATATATATCTAGACCGTTTTAAACTTCAGGGACTAAAACTGCCATCCTTAAAACCGATTTCAAACTAAAATCAAAGTTTTATCACAAAATAATAAAAACTGAAACTTCAGGGGTCTGTTTGCAATAATCCGAAACTTCCAAACCCAGAATTTCAGTCGTGGGTTCGAGTCCCGCGACGCCCGGTTTTCTCCCCCTTTCGCCCGAAATCGCGATTTTCGACCAGGTTCACTGAACCTCGGGCTCGTCCCTCGCGTGCGACCAGTCCCCAAGGCACCATGATGATCAACCTCGATCGAGGCTTGGCGTGGAGTGTGAATTACCTCCGAACGGCCCAACCACCCGCCTCGGCCCGTTCGCGCAATTAATGCTAAAATTGGCTATAAATAGCGACTCCCTCTGCTCCTAAACATCATCCCTAACCTCTCTCCACTACCCATTTCATCAATCCGAAGCTGCATTGCCGGAATTGAAATCGCGACCGCCGACGAGGACCTCAAACCCGTTCTCCCTCGAATCTGTATCATTTCAGGTAAACCCGATGGCCAAAATGCTCGAAATCTTGCATAGATCAAAAGCCCTCTGATTAATTTCATTAACAGAGGGCTAATCGATGTGTATCGAGTGGATTTGGGATCTAGGGTTCTTACGGTTTAGGGACGAGTGTGGGGTTGGGTTTAAAAGAATCCGACTCCGGATATTACTCAAATAAGTCCACTGGTCCAGCGGTTTGCATGTGCGTGTGCAAGTGTGACCGGGCCAGGTCGGGTGTTTGAATCCGGCCGGCTCGTTTTTCTGTTTTTAATTTTTTTTGCACACTTTTAATCAGTTTTAAAAACTTCTGTTATTTTTTATAAAATATGTTGAATATTTATAAACCCAAAATCACTTTTTATTATTTTTTTTCTTATTGGAAAGCATCTCAACCAAATAAAAACCAAGTTTAAAACTATAAAAATATAATGTTTAATATTTGTTTTAAATTTCTAAAATCTATGAAACAACCCTAAATTGTTATAAAACTTAAATACTCGACAGAAAGTATTTGTAATAATTATAAAACATATATCCTCATTTTAGATATTCGAAACTTATAAACTTGAACGTTTTATAAAAAGTTTTAGAATTTTATAAATCATTTTCTGACTTTATAAAACTTATATAAGTTTTCTAAGAGTTTTATAAATAATTAGAAGTTTAAAATGAAAGACATTTATTATTTCAGAAAATAAATACAAATCAAGTTTCCTGATTTTTATAAAATATTTTCTATTGGATGTATAAGTTTTATAAAGTTTAAATGTACTTTTATAGTTTTTAAGTGTTTAAAAACTATTTTTAAAGAATTAGTTATTATAAGGTTTAACTATGTTTAAATTAATTAAGATAGTTCTGGAATATAAATGTGTAAATAAAATTCAGATTCGAGTTTATATGAGTTTTACAGAATTTATAAAAATTATTACGAGATTTAAAATTGATTAAAAAATATTAAAAAAAATAAAAGAAACAAAATTCGGGTTGGCCGGATTCGAACCCGGGCCACCTGAGTCCACACACAAGCTCACAAACCACCCGACTACGGCCTCGTTAAGTTTAAACACGGAAAGTCAAATTGATAAACACAATCCCAAATCGAGCCCCAAATCCGTATGAACCCTAGAACTTCAAACCCATATTACACATCGATTTACTCTCTGTTAACATAAATTGACAGAGGGCTTTTAATCTATGAAGGAAAACGAATCTTTTGGCCATTCGATTTACCTGAAATGAAGTTGGAATGGGGGAGAATGGGTTGCGTTTGGAGTCGGCTGTCCACAGGTTCCAATCGGGCAATGCAGGTGCGATATGAATGAATTGATAGTTTAGAGAGTTTGGGTGTGGTGTCATCAGTGTGCCTCAACCCGTATTTATACTCAATTTCATGATTTAATGCTAGATTAGTTGGGATGTTTACGGTTAAGTTAAACAGATTGAAATTCGAAATTACGCGTGGTTATAGTTGGAATCGAGCATTGATACACCTCGGGTTTGGGCCGCACGCTCGAATGGAAGCCCGAGGTGCAATGAATCTGGTCATCTACGCGGTTTTTGAATAAAAGGAATGAAAAATGACCTCTATGGGTTTCGAACTCGGGACCGGTTTCCAGAGGTGGGAGTTTGGCTCTTTTGCACTTTCAGTCCCTGAAGTTTTCAGGTTTTATTATTTTATGTTTAAACTTGGATTTCCATTTAAAATAAGTTTTAAAGAATGACAGTTTTAGTCCCTGGTCTTTTTATAAAAATAAATATGTTTTATTTTTATAAAAATCCAATAACTTTTATAAAGTTTTATTATTTTATAATTTTATAAAATATTTTATAAGATTTATTAGTTTATAAGTGTTTAAAATAAGTTTATGTTGTTTATATAATTATAATATAAGTTTTAAGAATTTAATATAATTAATCATATGATACATATATATTTTTAAATAAGCTTTATATGTATATATATATATATATATATATATATATATATATATATATATCTCAAGTATAATTGTTTTTCTTAAATATATATCAAATAACTTAATATTATATTCAAGAAATTAGGATTTTAATAGATTTCCAGAATTTAAAATTTTAATACGCACAAAGGTTTAGGAAAAAGTATATCGGGAAAAATCCTGGAGATTACATTGATGAGGACGACGATAGTGAATTTTTATCTTTTAAGCAATTATGAAATTAATACATTCAACATTACAATGACATAAAACAATTATACATTTTTATTTAAAAAAAACTTTATTGAAAAATTGAGTGCTTTTGAATTATCTTTTGATTATGGATTATCTTTTGATTATGGATTAACTTTTATCATGGAATCATGTACTTTTAGATTATTTTTTGAGTTAGAGTTGTATTTTTATGAAATTATAGGTTTACTAGTTAACCCGGTTGAACCACCCGGTACAACCCGATACAACCGGTTAAACCATTTCTAAGCCTAATCCGATACAATTTAAAAAGCGGTTTTTAAAACATTGGTTCTGGGTGTATATAGGTCGTTTTGATTCGATTTTAGGGTAAACCAAATTTAAATCAAAAGTTTAGTTTTTGACTTTTTGAAAACTATTTAGTTTCGTTTTTTTTCTTCTTCAGTTTTTACAATGAGTTTGGTTTGATTTTGGTTTTTCGATTTTACCAACTAGACTTGAACTTTTTGGAATAGTTTTTTTGGTAACTAACTATTAGTTGACTATTACACATTTGGGCGTAAAATTTTGGGCTACATTATTTATTACTTTCTTATAAAATACTCAATAAAAAAAATAAACATTATAATCATAAATTCAATAACAAATAGAAATTTTAAACGACTACTAATCCAAATATGTGTAACACACACACATATATATACACACACATACAATATCTTATAAAATTTTATTTGTATACGTTCTGTTCAGTTCGGTTTTCCAAAAATACAACACCAAAACCGAACCGTAGTCAGTTTTTAGTTTGAGTGAGTTTTTCTGTATTGTTTTTTCGGTTAACTTGGTTTCGATTCGATTAATTCGGTTTTTTACTCACCCCTTGTTGTGTATTCAATTTTAAGTTTTAACACATGATTTCATTTGTTTTCATGAAGAGTGTGTTTTGAACTTATGACCATAATTGACTATAATCTAGAATATAAGGACCAAAATACATTTCACCCAAAGTGGAGTGACTTTAAACAAAAAAGTTAAAATCAAGTACACAGCTTATTCCAGATTTCTGAACAGAAGGATATGTATGGGGATAGCACAAGCAAGCATCAATCAAGCTACACCAGAACACTCTTCTTCGCGTTAGATCTACACGCACACAGTGATCATGCGTGAAGAACAAGAGGATTTTGAATTCAAGCATCACCGACGGGCACGTTAGCAGACTGATTTGGCGAATGTTAGCGATGTTTTGCACTTTGAATCACGATTCAGCTCCGACTTTAGGTTATTCGAATCTCTGCTACTGATTTTATGCTGCAATTTGATCGATTTTTGTTATAGTTTTTACTTATATGGTGACCGATTGCTCACATTGATCGATACTTCATCTGTTCAGTTAAACCTAAGTAGGTTTCAAATCCAGTATTGATATGAATAATTTTCCAAATATGATTTTGATATCCTCCTTTAGTGAAATAATTAGGTCAAGTTTAGCGATATTTTGAACTTCGAATCACGATTAGTGTCTTACTTTCGGTGATTTGTATCTCTGCTGCTAGTTTTATATGAAAATATGCTTGATTATGTTTGTATAATAGGTGATTAGTTGCTCACATAGTCACATTTGTTCAGCTAAATGAAAATTTGATATGAATAATTAATGTTCCAAATATGATATAGATATCTTCCTTTAGTGAAATAGTTAGATCCAGTTTAGAGATGTTTTGAACTCCGAATCACGATTCATTTCCTACTTTCTGTGATTTGAATCTCTACTGCTAGTTTTATATGAAAATATGCTTGATTATGTTTGTATGATAGGTGATTTAGATGCTCACATTGATTGATACTTCATTTGTTCAGTTTTGTATTAATTTTGAAGGTTCAACCTAAGTAGTTTCCAAATGAAATATTGATATGAATCTTTTTCCAGTTTCCAAATATGATACCTATATTTTGCCCTTTGTACCACCTGTTAGAAACTTTAATTCAGTTAGTTGAATTTTGTCAAGAATTCTAAAATCTATGAGTTTGGAGCTTACAGAAGTAGTACATTACATCTCGAAGATCAAAATGTACCAGCTTTTCTATTTATTCTTGTTTTTTTGCCCTTAGATTGACGAAGAAATTCAATTCATGATATTTTCTTAGGAGATTCTTACTTCAGTTACTTGTATGTGATTTCTTCAAGATTATGGTCCGGGGAAAGGATGCATGTTGGGAACACTGTGTTCTTGTCGATGCATCGAGACAAAAGGTGTGGTGCAACTATTGCCAGCAGGATTTCAGTGGAGGGGTATACAGGATGAAGTTTCATTTGGCTCAAATTAAAAATAAAGACATAGTTCCCTGTACTGAAGTGCCTGATGATGTTCGTGACCATATACGAGTCATAGTAAGCTCACCCAAGAAACAAAAACCTCCTAAAAAACAGAATCCAGATCACATAGAAGAAGGCAAAGGTCAACAAAATAGCTCATCAGCTAGCGGTGGTCTACATCTTAATAACCATGAATCTAATGGGCATTATAACAGTGGAAACTATCCACCTTTGATGTCTCCACGTCCGTCTTTGAGCCCCCTACCAGTTAATGATATTGGTAGGAAAAACAAGACGATGCTGATATAAAAGTTGCTTTGTTCTTTTACCACAATGCCATTTCTTTTAGTGCTGCAAAATTTGTTTACTATCAAGAAATGGTGGATGCAATAGCCGAATGTGGAGGGGGTTATGAGGCTCCAAGCTATGAAAAGATGAGATCTTCTTTACAGGAGAGAGTGAAAGGTGATTTTGGTGATGAATACAAGAGATTAAGGGTTGAATGGAAGGAAACTGGTTGTACAATTTTGTGTGATTGTTGGAAATCATTTGTTGTTTTTTCTGTTACATGCCCTAAAGGTACATTGTTTCTGAAGTCTGCTGATATATCTGGTCACACTGATGATGCTCAGTTCTTATATGAATTGCTCGAGTCGGTTGTAATGGAAGTTGGGATAGAAGATGTTGTCCAAGTAATGACAGATGGTACTTCAAGTTTTGTTTATGCTGGAAGACTACTTATGGCTAAATACCCTTCACTATTTTGGTCTCCATGTGCTTCACATTGTGTTAATATAATATTGGAGGACTTTAGTAAGCAAGAATGGGTAAATATAGTACTAGAAGAAGCAAATGCCATTACTACCTACCTGTACAGTCATGAATGGACCTTAAACAGAATGAGAAAATGTACAAGTAGAATGGACTTAATTCGTGCAAAGCTTCCTAAACACATTTCCAATTTTCTCTCATTGAGGTCACTCGTTATTCAAGAGGACAATCTAAAGCACATGTTTTCCAGGGCAGAATGGTCATCATCAACTAACTTCAGAGACCCTGATTCTCAAGCTACTAAGTCTCTGTTGTATTCTGGAAGCTTCTGGAAGTCTGCAAATGAGGCTGTAAGTGTGTCTGAGCCACTTGTTAAAATCCTTAGGATTCTTGAAGGTGACATGCCTGCAACGGGGTATATATATGAGGCAATGGAGAAGGCAAAGATGGCAATCACCCATTCACCATTACATGCAGCAGCCGCGTTTCTGAACCCTTCTATTATTTATAGCCTCAATTTTAAGATTGATTTGAGGATTAGAAATGGATTTCAAGAAGCAATGTTGAAAATAGCTAATGAAGATAGAATCAAGTCTCGAATTACCATGGAGCATTTTGTCTACCTAAATGCTCAAGGTGCTCTTGGGACTGATTTTGCAATCATGGGAAGGACACTGAATGCACCAGGTATCTTTTTTATTTCATCCCTCCTATAGCCTTTTATTTCCATGAAAATTTTGCTTTTAAAAATAAAATAGGTTCAAAAATCGTTTTCATTTGTCCTAGTTTGATTGTGTCGTTAAACGTTTTTCTTGAGAAAGTTATCACCCCTAAAAGAAATCAAAGCCAGACTTCCTAGCCTGTCCTGTATTAAACCAAGATGGGAAGGGCTAAGGCATTGGGGCTGGATAACATACCAGTTGAGGCATGGAAGTGTTTGGGAGAGGAAGGAGTCCAATGGCTAACTACTTTGTTCAGCCTTATTTTCAAATTTGGTAAAATGCCATACAGTGGAAGGCTAGTATAGTAGTTCCCCTCTATAAGAAAACAAGAGATGCACAATGCCATGGGAATTATAAAGGCATTAAGCTATTTGGCCATACTATGAAACTATGGGAGAGTAACTGAGACTAGAATTAGAAGAGAGACACAAGTTACGGTAAACCAATTTGGTTTCATGCCAGGGCGGTCAACTACAGAATCGATACACATTCCAAGAAGATTGATGGAAAGATATAGAGAGAAGAAGCGGGATCCACCACCACCAGCCGCCGCCATCACCACCGGCCGACCACCACCTGCCACCACCTTCGTAAAGTTTACTACTTAGTAAAAGGTATATAATTTAGAGTTTTGAATACTAAACAATAGATATAATCAAAACACTTATAATGGTCGTTACTAAAGGTTAATAGTCCAATGATCACATAAAGGGGTAACTTTGTAGAATAGTAAACAGATTTCAAAAGTGTTCCAATTAGATCACTCAATACGCATTTTACACGGTATACACCCTCGGGTATACTATGGTGAGTGACCTAATTGAAATACTTTTGAAACTTGGTTACTATTCTGTGGTGTTTTCCCTCACATAAACTCACAGACCCTTTCTTAAAACCCTATTTATAAGCCTCCCTAGCGAACACCTCCACCCACTTTCCTCAACGGATATCCATCTTCTCATCTTACGCTTCATCGATATCCATCTTCTCATCTTACACTTCATAGCCGTACAAATCCGTTAGTTTTCTGTAGCAGTTAATTCGATAGATCTCTGAAATGGAACGTGTCACGACTCGATTGTACCAAGGAGTGAACTGGCGGAGGAGACGCTACGAGTGGCTCGGTGGCAAGAGCTGCGGCGGATCTGGACTGAAGTGGAGAAAGCGGTTCTGGCGGATACTAATAGTATGGAAGCTTAAGTTGAAGCTGAGCTACTCTCCGAAAAACTTACTAATCGGAATCCGTGACGGTTACGTGAACATGATGATGCGAATGGCAAAGGTGGTGGCAGGTGGGGGTGGCTGCAGGTGGGCGAGGGCGGGGGCGGTGGCGGTGGCAGGTGTTGGTCGGCCGGTGGTGGTGGTGGCGGCTGGAGGTGGTGGAGTCGGGAAGAAGAGAGGTATTTTGGTTATTTAACAAGAATTAACTGAAAATACTTAACAAAGTTAGTGAATTGGACTAAAAGCGTTAGGGACTCAGAGTGTTAGGGGTGCACTGAACCTGTTAAGAACATCAAAACTCAAAATTCAAGTTTACTCTTTATTTTATCTTGTCATGTTTATTTTATGTTTTATTGGTGTCAAGTAGTAGAGTAGTGGATCTATGTAATGGGTTATGTTTACTTGTTTCTAGGAGTAGGTCATCGGCACTTTATTTTACGTGTATGGGTTTATTTAGCTGCTCTTTTTAAGGTTGACAAGTGTGCGCCTTTTGTTCTCAGTTTTCACGTTTAATCAATAGAAAAAATTCCCATCAAAAGTTTGGTCAATTCCTGTGTTTTTCTATGTTTTTATTCTCCGATCAAGGCCTAACACCAACAGTTTTTAACAATGTCTCGGCCCCGCGTTGACAATCCAATCCCTTATTTTAAGAAATCAATAGGCATATAGTTTTTGAACCCATGCCTGACCGAATAACAAAATTTAGCTAACAAAGGAATGGGTCAAAGTAGTCGTCACCTGAAGTGTCATTTTAGTACGACTTCCTAAATCCTTTTATTCCAATATGTAAAGTATAACTCTAATAATGTAACTTTTATATAATTATATCTATTGCATTAATTAATAAGATTTAAAATGCACAATAAGTGATTTGACCCATTACTCAACCCGCCTATCTGGCCACCTTTTAACAGTCAAAATTCACAGTCCAGAGTCCCTATTTCTTCTGCTTGAAGTTATTCTTTATAATGATTTTACAACTTTTTTAAAAAATGTTTTGACTTTTTATGGGTCAAACTAATGACATGGTTCTTTGCCTCCTTGCAATATCAGGTGATTGGTGGTTAGCATATGGTTATGAAATCCCAACCTTACAGAGAACCGCAATCCGGATACTGACTCAACCTTGTAATTCTCACTGGTGTAAATGGAACTGGAAGACTTTCGAGAGAGCACATTTAAAAAGGCGCAGTAAAACCGAACATGAAAAGTTTAATGATTTAGTTTTTGTGCACTGCAACCTTTGGTTACAAGCAATTTTTAGGAGCAGGCTTGGGACATGCAAACCAATCATTTTTGATGAAATTGATGTTGATTCTGAATGGCCAACTGAGCTGCTCTCATCACCCTCTCTGTTGGATGATTCATGGTTGGACACTCTCCCTATTGACTGCACAGGTAGTCCTTAATTATGCTTATTCTTCTAATTAGATCATCTTAGAGCATTCACAGCCCGTTCTTTAAAATTATGTGAGTGAGTTTTGTATATTTTATGGAGTGGTTTAAAGTGGTTGTGAGTGGAGGAGAGAGAAAAGATACAAGGTTTTTATAAATATAAGGATAAAAGTAGTGGTTTTTAGTATATTTATAAGGATAAGGATAAGGAGAGAGGAAAATAGAGATAAAAGATAGAAAAAGTAATATTTTTTAGTGTAATTATAAGGATAAGGATATGGAATATAAAGAACGGGTTGGGAATGCTCTTAGTTAATACTAACCTTGCAATTAGTTATGCTTTTAGCCAATTTGGAAGATCATCAGTTATAAATGAGGCTACAAGAATTTACACTAGTTTATAACTTTATAAGATTTTTATGTAATGTTTTGTTGTATAAGAATCAAATTTAAAATTTTACTGTAGAGCTTTGATAACCTTTAATATATCATAACAGACTTTATTCTCAACCTTTTTTGTATTAGCACTTATTATAATGTATCTACCACTTTATTTTGTCATGCATGAACTGATGGACTTTAATACCTCCTCTCATCATCCACTTGAGTTAATTCCAGAATTTTGAATTCTATTTATTAGTTATTTGAAATTGGTCGAAATTGAAATCGATTTGTATTATCCTTTCTATTTGATTATCATTATCCTTTCTATTTGATTATCTTTATATAATATATTTCATTTTTTATGAATATGTTTATTTGTCTCTTTTTTATTAGTGGTTTAGAATAGAACAAGTAGTCACAAGTAGTCAGATGTAAGAGAATGTCTAGGAATTTTATTTAGAATAGTTGGGTCTTGGTATATTACTTTTATTAGAATCCAATCCTAATGGAGGATTTTCTATCGAAAGAGAAGACTAAGTATAAGTAAGGTATACTAAGGGAAGCCTATTTTACGTTATTGACAATGTTTACAATGAAACTTAGCATTAACAAAGATATTCAAACTTTATCTTGTGCACAAATACCGCACAATACTGACGTAAATTACTATTATATTTGTAGACTTGATCCTTCACAAAACTTCAACTTCTTCACTTGGGACAGATTCTTTGTAACCACTGGTAGTGAATCTTTATATGCTTCATACGAGCATGAAACACCGGGTTTTCAGCTAGCTTTATGGTTGACTGATTATCACATAAGAGTTTGACCCGGTATCCCGGATCTTGATTCAACTCTCCCAACATCAAGACTAACCACACACACTCTTGTTCAGCCATCGTAGCAGCCATGTACTCAGCTTCAGTTGTCGATAAAGACACTTGGCTGTCGTTTGCTTAGCTACGATACTGAATTTGACCTGTACTTGAACACATACCCCGGTGGTTGATCGACTCTCATTCAAATCTCCGGCGTAATTGGCGTCCCAAAAACCCTATCAGCTTTGGGGTTCTTCTCCCTCTTTAACATATGATGCTTTATAAAATCTGATTTTTTTACAGTTTTTTTTTCTCTTTAACTTTTAAAAGATGATGTTTTTATAAAATCTGGATTTTCTGTTGCGATGAGCTTATTTTATCAACGTTCATTTTTTAAACAGTTTCTTTTTTTCTTTTTTGTCGTTGCAACGTGGTTATTTATATCGAAGTTTCAACGTGAATTACGTTCGCTTTCTTAGCTACTTAACGCGAGACGTACTTATTTTTTTTTATCAACGTTTGAATGCTGATTTTTTTCAAGGTTAAACGCTTACACCGTAACGCGCCTCAAGTCCTGAATCGGTAAAACAAACGTTAATTTGGCTAACTTTTAAACACGTTTATTGATATCAAGAAATTTGACTCTAAAACTTGACTACAAATAGCAAACTCTGACTCGGTTTACATAAGTTACTTGATTACAATCCATGATATCCTACACGGATAGCTAACCTATCACGTTAGACTACTAATAGGATTCTATTATTTAATATTAAATTGCTAACAACCTAAACTTACTCGAATAAGATTGCTAGAGTATATGACATAACCAACATGTTATAACCCAACAATACCACGAAACTTACGGATTCAGTCACTTAACTCCATCGACTTGTGGGTTAAGGAAATTACCGCCAACAGCGCCGATCATACTGCTTATTAAAACCACGATGCAATAAATTCATGCGCTTAGTGTTTCAAATTTTTAATAATATTAAATTTTACATGATTTATAGACTTTCGATAGCGTTAAATCTCACGGTCTCACCGATTTAAGTCCTGACGTGAGTGCACGTGACTTTAACATGAACCGGTGGGATTCACATGCGATGCGAGTATGCGACAAAAATTCCTGTATAAGTGACAAATACAAAATTGTTGTGCTTTTTATTGACTGAAAAGTATAAAAACAAACAAA
Source organism: Smallanthus sonchifolius (assembly GCA_023525975.1). NCBI lineage: Eukaryota > Viridiplantae > Streptophyta > Magnoliopsida > Asterales > Asteraceae > Smallanthus > Smallanthus sonchifolius. The sequence continues at coordinate 5,406,123 of CM042042.1, forward strand.
CTATAATATTAATATTCACCCCACATAAAATCAAGTCGAAAAGATAATTAAATCCGGAACTAAAAAAATAATCATATTTTAAAAGATTGAACAGAAAAAAAAGCTCGTTGTTGCGTGTTAAAAAAGCAAAAAAAATTAACATTTTCAAAACTTTATATAAAAAAAGCTAATCCTTTACGCGTTGTCGAGCATTAAACCACAAAAAGTTAAATTCTTCGAAAGTTTACATAAAAAAATAAAAAAAAAATTTAACGTGGTTAAGTGTTGTTCGGTACATGTTCTGATAATACCGACTCCGGTAAGGATGTTCGGTCGGTATTGGTTAGTTTCGTTAAGGAAGTGCTAGGTACCGGTACTCTCTATAGTTTATGATATAAAAAAATACTGTATTTTGAATACAACTCCGTTTTCAACAAAATTTCTATTGGAATGTCGCGAAAAAAAAATCAAACACACCGGCGCAGAAAAAATTTAAATTAGTAGAAAATTAAATAAGTTAAAGACGTATATTATATATAGTACTAGTGGGGTCCCCGCGCTACGCAGCGGTAATTCGATTGATGTTGGTTCGGTTCGTTACGGTAATCGCATGGAACCGGCACACGATATAACAAACGAAAGAGAGAACGTAATACATACCCAAAATGATATAGAAATGTGTTTAACATCAATCGAAACAACAAATAACGATACCGCTTCCGATAATACCTACGACAATACCGATGTCGTTCAATCAATATCGGTTAAGTTTTAAAATTTATGTGGTTTGGTTTTAGAACCTATACACTGCTATTTACAACGAAAAAAAAAGAAACATCGAAACACTGTTTAAAATAGCACGTGGAAACGGGAAATCCCTAAGCTTCAATGGCTTGTAAGTTCGTGCTTCAACGACATGTACATTAATACGAAAGCTCGATTTTGAATAAGATTTATGTCGAAACGTAAATAAAAATAGGTACGTCATAATGGTACAATCGAAATTTTGTTAAATATTAAATTATCAAAATTATAAAAGAAAAATACAATTCATTTAAAAATAAATATACTATTAAAATATAAAACACTACAAATAAAACTTTAATTGGGTTTTAATGAGATGGTTGAGTTGGACTTTAATGAGGTTAAATAATAATTATTGAGTGTTTAATTATAAAGATGGGTTAAATGGTAATTAAACCTATTTTATGCATTGTTAAGGTGTATCTTTTGCATAACAATGTGTATTAGGTGTTTTAAATTTTTTTGTAAATTACAATAATATCCCTTTAATCTTACTACTCTAATAAATAAAAATCTTTTCAGGACACGTATCACTTTCTGGTTACACCTCACCTTTATTTTTTCGCCTCTCTCTCCTATTAAATATTAGATTTTCTATTTCTCTCTTATATTAAATAATAATATTTATATTAATAAATCTAATTACGGATACTTATTATTTATTTATAAATAGTTATTATATCATCAATTAAATGAACTTAATATTAACTAACATTTATCAATAAAATAAAAAAATTAAATACTTACTTGAAAAAAAAAGTTTTAAAAACTAACTTAACAGACCTTATAACTGTCACGACAAATTATATTTTTTTAAAACATATTTTGACAAATGTGCTTGTTAACAAATTGTATTATATTTTATTCAACCGATGTAATATATTGGTTTATTCAACCCATGTATTACACGAGTTCTTAAAAATATACAAATTTTATTACTAAATATATAACATTTTATTTATTTAACCCGTGTAATACACGAGATTTTAACCTAGTATATATTATATAGTAGTATATAGATAAGGGTGAAATTTAAAGCTTAAAAAAATCCTTTTATTTGCCCCTGGCAAGTTCTTAATGGTTATGGTTACGAACAGTAAATTTTCTCTCTATGACCAGTAATTATTTTGTTGCAATCTTCTTTTGAGTCAATTAAATTTCCAATATCTCTGTCCGTAATATCTATTTAAATTTGAGGTAATTGTGGTCAAAATTAAACTGGCACCACAACAAACATGCTAATCGAGTAATCGTACTTGTGTGTCTTTTGTGTTTAATTTATTTATAAATTTAAAAAAGCTAAATTGTAATTTGGAAAAACCAGGTGTGCCAAATTGTTTCCAAAATCATTATAGTTAGAAGTGTTATAAAATAGCTAATTTATACATGTATAAGGGCTTACATTTTTTATATGCTTAAATCTATGCCAAAATTATATATTTACGAGCCATCTTTACACACCTAAAAGTGTGTTAAAAACTAACATATACATAAATTGTAAAAAAAACTCATAATATTATTTACGAAAGTGATATTGATCCATATCTTAATTTTTAATATATTGCACTTATAGTATATAGTAATACATACTATATTGTATTAATCTTTTTGTAAAGAAAAAAAAAGATAGAAAAGTTAAAAACGGAATCAGGTGGGTTCATTTTGTGATCATAAACAGCAATCAATTGCCTCTTTATTGATCGTTAGGTTTGACAAAATAAAAGTTAAATCATTTTTTCAAACATGGAAAAGTATATGGTACCATGTATCTTCACAATATTTCATCGTTCCAAATTAATTAAAGTTGATTATGATTTAAAAACCCTAAGCACATAATAAGAAGTAATTGTTAAGAATATTCAAAAGTATAAAAAATATATTTTTTTGTTTGAGTCTTAAAAGTAAAAGAACCTTTTTTTGGTATGATGCTTGGTGTCTCACATATGAGGAGGTGACGTTACACCGTATGATTTTTGATGCCGAACATTACACTTTACTTCATGATATATATATTCCAGATATAAATTAAATAATTACAAAACTTTGGGGTTGTTCTGGAAGGTGTGCATAATGTCACGGAGTTAGTTCTTCAACTCGCGTGCGGCACTTCGACTTGATCTAAGTTAAGCCTTTGATGCTTGATCAAAGTTGTTGTGTAGCGGAAGCGTTGAAAAGATGATGCAAAGATTGTGGTTAAAAAGAAAAGTGCTTGTATTGCTTGATAATGTTTACAAATACAAGTAATGAGTATGGATGCTTGGTTAGTTACAAATGATGCTTACATCTCCTATTTATACTAAATAGGAGCTTATCTAGATTGTTCTATATCTAGACTATTCTTTTACATCAAATAAACATATGTAAATCTAGAGAGTTCTATCAAAAGATCTATTAGGCCTTTTCATGGATGATCTAGAAGCTTCTTTTGACATGATTTAAGTGTTGTTTCAAGGCTTATCTAGAACCATCTTGGCAGCCCTTTTTGACCACGTTTTCTAGCCCCTTGCGGGCTGTTCTAGACCCTTCCGACTTGCCATGTCTTGACCAGAATTTTAGGGGTTGTTCCAGAGTCTTCCGGGCAATCCTCATGTTCCTTGAATGTTGCGGAAAATTCCGGAAACAAGGAGTATTGAGCTGAGAATTAGGCAGGCCGTGACATTCTCCCCCACCTAATGCCACGACGTCCTCGTCGTGTTTCTTGAGCAGACCATGTCCTTTCCGTATGAGCCTCATGACAGATATGGTTTTGCCTCGTTGCCTTGTGTCTGGCTCCAAGGTTGCTGTGTGTACTTCTTCGCCTTTGACGATGTAAAGTGTGTTGATAAATGTTACTGGAACGGCTTTTGCTCCTCGAAAGAAGTCCATTCCTAGTACGAGGTCGTAGTCATCAAGGGGTACCACTGAGAAGTGTAACTTACCGGTCCATGTCCCGATCTTAGCTTTTACGCCCCATGCTATGCCCTCGATTGGTTTGGGATCTCCATCGGCGGCCTTTATCCATCCGTCTTGAGTAATGATCCTTAAGCCGAGTCTTCTAGCTTCGATCGGCGAGATGAAGTTGTGACTTGCACCAGTGTCAACTAATGCTTTAACTGGTTGGCCCCTGATTTCTACGTTTACAAATCGTAGTCCTTGAGACTTTTTGCCCACGAGCTCTGTCGGGTGAGTTTTATTTGCCATCGCCAAAGGTTTGCCTTCTTTTTGTGTTAGGGCGTTGAGTACTTGGAGTTGCATTGCTCCCAAGCGAGCCTCCTCAGGTTCAATGATTTCAACATCGTCGGTCCTTATTAGGGCTGTTAACTTTGATTTCTTAGGGCAATCACGGGCATCGTGAGGCCCATCGCAAAGTAAACATCCTTTGTTTGTTGTTGGTTCTTTACCGTACCTTGACGGTTTCCGGTTATCTTTCCGGAATTGATAATAAGTGTTTGTGGGTCTAGCTCCCCCACCAATCTCGTTGTTATCCTCCACATTTGTGGATTTGTATGATCGCCTTTCATTATGATCGATCAAATTTTCAGCAACAACGATGGCCGATGACAAGTCTTGGACATTCCTTCGTTCAAGCTCGGTCTTAGCCCAAGATTGCAAGCCATCGATGAAGTAAATAAGCGAGTCCTTGGGCGACAAATCCGGAATTTCGAGCACAAGTGTTGTAAATTCAGAAATGTAATCCTTAATTGTGCCCCTTTGTTTAAGATTACGAAGTCGAATCTTCGCTTCGTGTTCGGCATTTTCCGGATAAAATTGTTTCTTAATTTCTTTTGTGAAATCGGCCCAAGATTGTACGGTGCACGTACCTCTTTCGATTTCCATATGCTTTCGACGCCACCATAGTGCTGCGGTGTCCTTTAAGTACATGGTCACCGTTTTAAGCTTCTTGGCATCGTCATTGATGTCGATCGCCTCGAAGTATTGCTCTACTTCCCAAAGAAAGTCGTCCACAGCCCTTGCCTCTCGTTTTCCAACGAAGGGTGTGGGTCTAGGAACGTCAATCTTGGATGGAGTGTAATATGTAGTGTCGTTGGATCTGCTCGCCAATGCTTGCTTGCAAACAGTTAGCTCGGTTTGCAAGTCCTTAATAACTTTCTCTAAGTTTTCCTTCATATGCCCCAGCTCCATCTCAAATGCTTCTTTTAATTCTTTTTGCATGATTGCAATGGCGAGTTTGTAATCATTTATGAGTTTGGTGAACTCGTTGCCTAGTGGTTCCACTTGTTGCAACGTGTCATCAATATTTGTTTTGAAGATGTCGAATTCAGCCTTGAATTCGTTGATGGTTGTCTCGATGTCTTCAACTCGTTTGTCCATTCCAGCGACCAAGTCTTTGGACAAGCTTCGAGTCTTTTTGCCCCCGGTACGAGTGTCTTCCCGACCACGTGGATCGTCTCCAGGGTTTGCGCCCACAATCTTTGGTAATTCGGATGCCATCCTGATGAATCGTAGTGCTCTGATACCACTTGTCACGGAGTTAGTTCTTCAACTCGCGTGCGGCACTTAGACTTGATCTAAGTTAAGCCTTTGATGCTTGATCAAAGTTGTTGTGTAGCGGAAGCGTTGAAAAGATGATGCAAAGATTGTGGTTAAAAAGAAAAGTGCTTGTATTGCTTGATAATGTTTACAAATACAAGTAATGAGTATGGATGCTTGGTTAGTTACAAATGATGCTTACATCTCCTATTTATACTACATAGGAGCTTATCTAGATTGTTCTATATCTAGACTATTCTTTTACATCAAATAAACATATGTAAATCTAGAGAGTTCTATCAAAAGATCTATTAGGCCTTTTCATGGATGATCTAGAAGCTTCTTTTGGCATGATTTAAGTGTTGTTTCAAGGCTTATCTAGAACCATCTTGGCAGCCCTTTTTGACCACGTTTTCTAGCCCCTTGCGGGCTGTTCTAGACCCTTCCGACTTGCCATGTTTTGACCAGAATTTTAGGGGTTGTTCCAGAGTCTTCCGGGCAATCCTCATGTTCCTTGAATGTTGCGGAAAATTCCGGAAACAAGGAGTATTGAGCTGAGAATTAGGCAGGCCGTGACAATAAGTTCGCTAAATGCAACGCGCTTGGTCCATTGTTTGTAATAGGAAAACACACGAAAATAAATGTCTAATCTTTGTCCCTTGTATACACATGCCTAATAATACCTCAAACTTTGTTACTATGAAAACAAATTATTTAATCACAAAACTTTGGGGTTGTTCGGGAAGGTGTGCATAAGTTCGCTAAATGCAACGCGTTTGGTTCATTGTTTGTAATAGGAAAACACACGAAAATAAATGCCTAATCTTTGTCCCTTGTATACACATGCCTAATAATACTTCAAACTTTGTTACCATGAAAAAAAATTATTTAATCACAACTTTGGGGTTGTTCGAGAAGGTGTGCATAAGTTCGCTAAATGCAACGCGTTTGGTCCACTTTTTGAAATAAGAAAATACCCAAAAATAAATGCCTATTCTTTGTCCCTTGTATACACATACTTCAAACTTTGTTACTATATAAAAACAAATTTACAATTTCATTTTTATGTTGGGAAACAATTTGCAACACCCAAAGCATGTTGGTTTAATCCTTGAGTTCACATTTTTTTAAATGATTTTGCCTGGTCCAATTAATCATTCCTAGCAACAACAAAAAGGTTATCAAGACCAAAATAAAATTGAACTCCATGTTATAGAAAAATCCTTTAGTCAATACTTCATTAAGAAAAGTCCCATGATCAAACTAGTAGAAAAGCTCCAATTCTGTCAAAATCACCAGTTCATCATCTGACCATAATAGTGTCGTCTTCTTGCACGAGACCGACCCATGTAATGCTATATATAACAAGCTTGATTAATTATAAGGTCCATATAATCTAGACCAAAAATGAAATCAGATTTCAAAGATAAGATTTATCTCACTATGATAAACTACTGGTCATGGTGGTGGGAAGTCGACAACGAAACAGACGAGCTTTCTCGCACAATACTCACCATTTTGGTCCCAATTTTAGCCCTTCTATGGTACAAGTGGACCATATCGTTAATCCACAATCGAAGAACCCGTTTTGCCCCAGGCCCCTACGGCTTACCGGTTTTCGGGTACCTTCCGTTTTTAAGCCACAACTTACATGAAAGATTCACAGAGATGGCTCACAAATATGGTCCTATCTTTAGCCTAAACCTCGGAAGTAAGTTTCATGTGGTGGTGAACTCCATGGACCTAGCAAAGGTTGTGGCTCGTGATCTTGACCAGACCTTTGCTAACCGCAGTCCTACGGTGACAGCACTAACCATCACTTATGGTGCGCTGGATATTGCGTGGTCCAACAACAACTCACACTGGCGTAACATGCGTAAACTTTTGGTGAGCCAAGTGTTGAGCAATGCAAATCTTGATGCTTGTCAGGGTTTTAGAACAAGTGAGGTGAGAAAAACAATAAGTAATGTCTATGCGAGGATGGGGACAGCGGTTGATGTTAATGAAATTGCTTTCGACACAGAACTTAACGTTGTAACGAACATGTTATGGGGCTGCAGTAGCGATTCTGGTGATCTTTTTCATGGGTTTCGAGAAGTTGAGTTCAAGATTATCGAGTTACTTGCTGCACCAAACATCTCTGATTTTATCCCCATGTTATCTTGGTTTGATTTACAGGGAAGAAACAGAGAAATGCAAAAGCAAAAGGAACATTTTTATAGGATTCTTGACCGCATAATCGAAGAAAGAATCGAAACTAACTCTACGAAAATGGAGGGTGTAGTTGAGGAAGAGGGAAGGAAGGATTTTCTACAGATCATGTTAGAGCTTAAAGAACAGAAAGATGATTCAACATCATTTGACATAGTTCACATAAAGGCTCTATTATTTGTATGTTTGTTCTAAACCTTCCATTTTAGAAATGTGGATTTAGGAAAAAGCATATGGTTTCTCGGTGAAACATGAAATACAAATGGTTTCTAGAAAATTTACTAATGGAAGTTGAAGATTCAAATATTTCTGGCTTGAATCCGCTCACGTGGCAAGCAGATTACGAAATCGGCTTCTTGTACCTATGAAGCTACTAGCATTTGGTAAGCATTAGTTCCAAGAAATATTCATACATGTTGAGATCCACTTGCCACGTGAGCAGATTAAAGCTAGAATTTCTGAATCAGCTACCTCGAAGAGAGGATTTCCTAGAAACCACTTGGATTCCATTTTTCACGTAGAAATCAACGGCTTTTTATTAAATCCCCTGATACTGTGAAAAAAAAAATTCTACATTTTATTTTCATAAAACTACAAATTTACTAATTAAATAATCGATGATTACCATAACAGGACATATTGACAGCAGCAACAGACACAACATCAACGATGGTTGAATGGGTGATGGCAGAGATTTTGCGTAATCCAGGTGTAAAGACAAAGATTCAGGAAGAATTAACCGAGGTTGTTGGTATAAATATCGTTGAAGAATCTCATCTGCCCAGATTAAAGTATCTGGATGCAGTTGTCAAGGAGACATTTAGGGTACACCCTCCACTTCCTCTCCTAATCCAAAGAAGCCCAGATGAACATTGCACGCTGGGCGGATACACGATTCCAAAGGGTAGTATCGTCTATATAAACGTTTGGGCGATCCAACGGGATCCCAAGAACTGGACCGATGCATTGGAATTTAGGCCAGAGAGATTCTTGAACGGAAAATGGGATTACAATGGAAATAATTTGAAGTTTTTACCATTTGGATCGGGAAGAAGAATATGCCCAGGAGTCCCCCTGGGGGAGAAGATGTTGATGTATATATTAGCATCACTCTTGCATTCTTTTGAGTGGATCTTGCCTAAAGATGAAGAATTTGAGCTTTCAGATGAGTTTGGATTTGTGACCAAGAAAAGGAAACCACTAGTTGCTATACCTTTGCAAAGATTATCTGATGCAACCCTATACAAATGATATAATTATGTTGTTCAATAAATAAAAATATCATAATTAAATCTTTAAAAAGCTAAATTGTGAAGTCTTGAGGTATTAAGAGAAAAAATATGTGATTCTGGTTTATTGTTCTTCTGAAGAATGTATCATTCGAAATGAAATAGGATATCATGAATAAATTGAAGAGTTATTTACATGGATAGTCTCTGTGTTTTGTGAAAAGTAACATGTATGGGTATTAAGGGTTTCAAGTTGCAAATATGGGTATTATGTTTCGATTTTGTAAAAATATTGGGTATTAAGATTAACATATTGTGGAGTAAGATGATCCTCGTGTTAACTCTTTCTTAGCAATAATACTAGCAGTTACTTATCAAACAAAAATTAAACAATATTATATTAAATACTATTTTTCTATTCTTATACAATAGAGGTAAAGATCTTTGTTTTAGGAAACCAAAGATAATGGAGTTTACCTGCTAAATGGAGGTATGACAATGGAGGTAAAGATCTTTGTTTTAGGAACAGAACTGTGGTTTTATATCTACCATGAGCACATGGATTAGGCACACCATGTTAACATGCTATTTACTACTTAAATAACAGATAGCAAGTTTACATAACTATGCAGTCAATATCGGCGATATATCGGTTATCGGTCCTATGCAAAAATATAATTCAGAATATCGGTCCCGATATTATTAGTGATATTTACCGATATATTGCCGATATTTTGATTCCATAATATCGGTTGTCTCACCGAGTTTCTCGGTTTACTAATCTTGACCCTTATATATATATATATATATATATATATATATATATACACTGGGGAGGGTTCCAGAGAAAATCACATAGTTAGGCGAAAACTGAGAAAACCATTAAAAAAACCAATTTTAACTAATAATATAATAATATTTATTTTTTATTTTATTTTAATTTTTTATAAGAGTATTAATGTAATATTACACATTTTTACCAAAAAATAATTTAAATATTGGCTTACGTATACGTAACCCATAGTGATACGTATACGTAAACAAAAAACAAAAAAATTGTGGTTACGTATACGTAACCCCTAATATTACACATTGTTTTAATGGTTTTCTTGGTTTTCGCCTAACTTTATGGTTTTCTCTTGATCCTTCCCCTATATATATATATATATATATATATATATAAGTTTATGCATGATATAAAAGTTACCGATATCCCACCGCGAGAACCGATATCTCAAATATCGGTCGTTGACCGATAACCGATATTTTTCCGCATTAACTGCTTAGCATAAATAAAGTTTTAAAAAATCAACTAACACTACAAATGCGTTTTAAGTTTAAATAAAATAAAATAGGGATACAAAATAAAGTCCCCAATCAATAAAGAGAAACATAATACAGGACAGCAACACTTTGAGTGCAAGCAAAGTAAAAGAAATTGTGAGACTGTATTTCAAGCTCAAATCCACATTCAATGCCCCACATACAATAAGGCAAATATGTGAATTTTAATAGCAAACACATCAAAAGAATTTCACATTATTATTTCAAAAACTGTCCAGAAAATGTCACAAGTGTTTTTTCCTAAAACAATGCACCAATTCCATCTTTTATACAAGACAAATAAAGCTTGACTCCAGTTATATATAGTGCTTCCATACATAAAGCAGTTTCCATTTGCTTTTAGTTAAACGCAGCAAGCCAGTGGCAAAGCCAATATTTTCATCATTGTGGTCAAACGAGAAGGAATCACTACCAGATACCCAACAACTTCGAGAAGACCTTGAAACGTCATACCTAACCTTAGGATTTGATGAAGAGATTGAACAAAAAGAGACGACTGAATCTGAAGCAAGCCCAAGCTCAAGCCAGAATAGCGCCCAGGCTCAACCCCTGGCAGAGCGGGTCTCACCAACAGCCTGAACCAAGAGCAGGCCTAGAGCAAACTGAAGTAAGGTGTTCGACCCAAGAACGAAGGCAAAATCCGAGATATGCAGCTAATGTAGCGATAATTGAAGACGGTGTAATCGAGCTAGAAACCTTCAATGAGGCTGTTTTAAAAACCGAGTGGATCCAAGCAATGGAATCCGAGATGGCGGCCCAATATCGGAATGATACATGGGAACTTGTTCCCAAACCAACCGGAGTCAAAGCAGTATCGAATAAATGGGTATATAAACTAAAAAGAAAGAGTGATGGGTCGATTGAAAGATATAAAGCAAGGCTCGTGGCTCGTGGCTCGTGGTTTTTCTCAACAAGTCGGAATAGTCTATGATGAAACATTCAGCTCGGTAGCTAAACTAAATACGGTTCGAGTAATCCTAGCCATAGCCGCAAGTAAATAATGGAACCTGTGGCAAATGGACGTGAACAATGCATTTTTCTATGGAGATTTGGATCACGTAATCCATATGGAACAACCGAGAGGCTTTGAAGACAAAGAACACCCCGAATACGCGTGTAAGTTGAAGAAAGCCTTATACGGCCTAAAGCAATCACCGAGGGCCTGGTTCGGGAAAATAAGTGAATTCCTTCAACATAATAGTTTTGAAATGGCATCGTCTGAAGCTAGTCTCTTTGTGAAAATCAGCAGGGGCAAAGTGGTAGTCACCCTAGTTTATGTGGACGACTTAATTATCATTGGAGACGACGAAGAAGCAATCGAGCAACTAAAAGTAAACATGAGTATTCGATTTAGTATGAAAGACCTCGACAAGCTAAGTCGTTTCTTAGTGCTGGAAATCGAATACAATGCAAAAGAGATCATTCTCAGTCAAAAGAGGTATTGCTTTGACCTGTTAAATAAATTTGGCATGCTAGATTGTAAGCCTTCAAATACACCAATGGATACAACAGTAAGTTTATGTGTGGATAAAGGAAAATAACTTGAAGACCCAACTATGTACCGGAAAATAGTTGGAAGCTTAATCTACCTTACTCTTACCAGACCGGACCTAGCATTTGTTGTCGGAGTACTTAGCCGATATATGCAAAAGTCGAGAAAGCCACACTTAGAGGCCATTCGAAGAGTTCTGAGATATGTAAAAACAACCATGAGCTATGGAATTAAGTTTAACAGAGGTTCCAAGTTAGAATTGGTTGGCTATAGTGACGCGGACTATGCGGGTGATCTAGATACAAGGCGTTCAACAACATGATACATATTTATGTTAGGCGGTTGTGCAGTTGTGTGGAGTAGTAAAAGGCAACCCACAGTCTCATTATCCACTACAGAAGCCGAATATAGGGCTGCTGCAATGGCAACCCAAGAGTTAGTGTGGTTACGACTGATTCTAAAAGACTTAAAGCTAGAATTGGCGGAAGAAGAGGTGACTATGTATTGTGATAACATGTCATCAATTAAGCTCGCAGAAAATCCAACTTTTCATGTTAGAACCAAACACATAGAGGTTCACTATCACTTTGTGAGAGAAAATGTGCTCAAGAAAGAAATTAATCTTGAGTACGTGAGCACTCATGACCAAGTCGCGGATGTACTTACTAAAAGCTTGCCAGGTCCGAAGATAGTCAACTTCTATAGTCGCATGAATATGGATGTTGATATTGAGTGGGAGTAATAAAGTTTACATCATCAAGGGTGGTTCGGTCGATCTCAAAGGGGTGGTTTGGAGGAGATCAAAAGTTCAGGGACTAAAGAGTTAATTTAGTAAACTTGTTAATTAAGTTTCTGTTAGTTTTTGAAATTCGTAGCAGTAAGAGTCAAAATAGGATAGCTAGTTTGAATTGATTTCTTAGTATGAAAGCAAGGTATATATATATGCCTTGGGTCAATAATTGTAATCGTATCTTTGTTTCGTTTCTGATTAATAAACAAAAGTCTTAGAGTTGTTATACAAAATAGTTCTTGTTGGGGCTCTGATCCACTGGGTTATTGTTTAACAGTGCCCAATACACTAATAAAAGATTTAGACAAACTTAAATATTGTTTTTGGAATTGAAGTTGTAGAAACTAAAGGACTTGTTTATCTCAAAGAAAATATTGGTTAGATCAATTTTCTGAGTTCATAATCTAATTGAACCTAATTTTGTAACAACTGTATTGAAGAATGCTAGCAGTGGATTTTTAGTTGCATAACATAACTGAATATCAGAAGGTGACACGTAAGCTAATTTACTTAACTTTTAACTCGTCCAGATATATCTTATATTAGGCGTTGCTTAAGATTGTTGTTGTATCTAAAAATGTTGTCATGGTAAAGGGGTTTGGTAAAAAGAGTGAGTTTGGGCTATAGTTTATTAGTAAGAACAACATTTGACCAACTACCTTGAGAAAGTTTACTCAATTCTCTTTCAACCTCATATATAGAAGTCCATAGACTAGTCTTATCTTCATGCTATATGTTTCCACAACCCATTAGTTGATTGTGAATATAGAAATGTATCATATAATTCAAACAACCATTGAATTTAGGATCTAACAAGTTGCATGTGGCCTCTTAATGACATGTCACATCCCCTACATTTCAAATTTTAAAGGTGCATGTGAATTATTAAAGTTAGTCGAAAAACAACGAGTTTAGAGACATCGCCCATGGCAAGGGCGATTGCTTTCCAGGGTTGGTCGACAAATAACTAATATTAGGCGCGATCTCCCTTTCAACCCTCACCAAAACTCTCTATGCAACCTTAGTTTTATTATCATCACCCAAAAATGAATTCGGGTTATACGTCTAGTCCCCTTATTATTATTTTTAAGCGGTCATCATTTTGCATCATTGTGCATATTATTATCACAACACCCAAAAATGAATTCGGGTTAGGTCGTTAGATAAAATCATGGTAAAGTGTTCTAAGCCAAAAGTACTGTCGTGTTCTTGCCCGAGACCCATGTAATGCTATATATAACGACCGTCATTATGCATATCGTTTCGACCAAAAATGAAATCGAATTTCAAAGATAAGGTTTATCTCACTATGATCAACTATTGGTCATGGTGGTGGGAAGTCTACAATGAAACAGACGAGCTTGCTCGCATAATATTCTCCATTTCGGTGCCAGTTTTAGCCCTTCTGTTATTAAAGTGGAGCGTATTGTTTACCCACAATGGAAGAACCCGATTTCCTCCAGGCCCATACGGCTTACCCGTTTTCGGGTACCTTCCGTTTTTGAGCCACAACTTACATGAAAGATTCACCGAGATGGCTTACAAATATAGTCCTATCTTTAGTCTAAACCTCGGAAGTAAGTTTCATGTGGTGGTTAACTCCATGGACCTAGCAAAAGTTGTGGCTCGTGAACTTGACCAGACCTTTGCTAACCGCAGTCCTACGGTGACAGCACTAACCATCACTTATGGTGCCCTTGATATTACATTTTCCAACAACAATGCACATTGGCGTAATATGCGAAAACTTTTGGTGAGCCAAGTGATGAGCAATGCAAATCTTGATGCTTGTCAAGGTTTTAGAACAAATGAAATGAGAAAAACAATAAGTAATGTTTTGAAACACTGAAACCCTAGACTATGAACTCGAGATCGATTTGATGAAATCCGGTAATGAAATGGTTTGAATTAATGGGACTATTGATTATTGAGGGTTTTCGAATCTACCCATACGGTTTAATTGGATTTAAACTGAGTTTAGGATTGAGTTGGACTAAACTGGATTCGCGAAGAACCCTAGATTCTGGTTTCGTTTAATTCGATGTTATAAGATTTCAAAAGGTTAGGGCTTTCAAATACTAGATGATGGCGAGTCTATCTATATAGTTTAATCGGATTTATATTGTGTCTAGGGTATGGCTTGATTAAATCTGAATGTATATGAACCCTAGAATTAGTACATGATAAATTAGATAATGTAACCCCGAATTGATAAGGGGGTTTTGATCTAGACACTTAAACGAAACCAGGGATGTAAATGATTACCAGAATGATGCTCGATTTGATGGTGTTCGATTAAACAGACTCCGACTGTGAATAGCTTTAGCTCCGGCGACCTTAACTGCTATTTCTTATTGAATTGAGGTGTAATACAGGTTCTATGAGGCTCGATTGAGATGTGCAGGTGTTCGATTTGTGGAAATAATACGAGCATTCGCCGAATTTGATGAATTCATAGCGGGAGTCGACGGTATGCCATAATTGGCATTTAATTGATATAATTCGGCATGATGATGCTTAATTCAGTTGTTAAGATCGTTAATTTTATAATCAAGCAGTTTCAGTTACAGAATTCAGACAAAACCAAATCGTGGGATTCGATCAAAATAGCACGGTTTGACTTTCATAAGTCAAACCAAATCAAGATTGGGTGGATTTCAGTTTTGGTCCCTGCAGTTTCATGTTTACAAGATTAGAAATAGAAAGAATTGGTCCCTCAAGTTTGGATGGAGTTAGATACCTGGTTAGTTGACTTTCAAAAGTCAACCGGAAAACAATTACCAAACGTTGACTTTCAAAGTCAATCCGAATTGAGTTTGGACTAGTTACATAATTAGTCCTTGAAGTTTCAAGTATTATAGTTTGGATTATTGACGGAATTAGTCCCTGAAGTTTGAGTTAAGTTAATTAGGTTAACTTTAACTGGATTTTGTTAACGGAGTTAAACTGAAAAGTCCGGATTGTCACATCATCCCCTAGTTGAAAGAATTTTCGTCCCGAAAATTAAAATAATAAAAAAATATCAGAGGCGTCACATATTCCGTAGTTGAAAGAATTTTCGTCCCGAAAATTAAAATAGTACCTTAAGAGTTTGAAGTGGATTGCTTGAACAGATGCGGATACTTGCGAATCATCTGATCCTCGCGCTCCCATATGAATTCCGGTCCGCGTTTCGAGTTCCAACGAACTCTGACAATACGGATTTTTCTGTGTTTCAACGTTTTGACTTCCCTATCCATGATTTCTACCGGTTCTTCAACGAACCGCAGTTGTTCATCGATGTGTAGTTCCTCAAGAGGAACCGCGAGTGTTTCGTCTGCTAGACATTTCTTCAAGTTCGAGACATGAAAGACATCGTGCACACCACTAAGTCCTTCAGGTCCAGCTGATACGCTACTGGGCCAATTCTCTTCACTATCTTGAACGGTCCAACATAACGAGGATTCAGTTTGTCTCGCTTCCTAAGCGAATTACACCTTTCTAAGGTGAGACTTTGAGTAGAACCATGTCACCTACTTGAAACTCTAAAGGTTTATGACGCTTATCGGCGTATCTGTTTTGACGATCACGAGCTGCCGCCATACGGTTTCGGATTTGAATGATCTTTTCAGAGGTTTTGAATACCAGTTCGGGACCTGTAAGTTGGCTATCCCCAACTTCAGCCCAACAGATAGGAGATCGGCATTTACGTCCGTACAATGCCTCGAATGGTGCCGCCTTGATGCTAGTGTGATAACTGTTATTGTAGGAGAACTCCACCAGAGGCAGGTGGGACTCCCAAGTGTTACCGAAATCGATCACACAAGCCCGTAGCATGTTCTCTAAGGTTTGGATGGTATGTTTCGTTTGACCATCGGTTTGCAGATGATATGTTGTACTCATGTCTAGACGTGTGCCTAAGGCTTTTTGCAATACATTTATTCTTCCTTAGCCTTTATCTAACAACTCCTGCAGTTGTGTCGATAATTCTTGCAGCTCACTAGGTGCAAGTAGGTAGGGTACCCGAGCATTAGGAACTGCTCCGGGTGCTAAATCAATTTGGAACTCGACCTGTCGATGCGGTGGAAGACTAGGAAAGTCTTCGGGAAATACTTTCGGGAAATCACGAACGATCGGTATATCTTCAGTCCTTTTTTCTTTAAATGGCTGTTCGGCGACGAGAGCCAAAATAGCAGTATGTCCTTTGCGTAGACATTTATGTGCTTTCATGAAAGATATGATGCCCATAGCAGCACCACTCCTTTCACCATGGACAGAGAGGGTTTCTCCATAAGGAAGAGGAAGGCGAACGATTTTTTTTTTCACGACAGACAATCTCGGCTTGGTTCTTAGATAACCAGTCCATTCCGACAATTACGTCGAAACTACCGAGTGTGACCGGCATGAGGTCAATGTCGATTTTATGACTAGCCAGTTCAAGTTTACAACCCTTAATAACATGGGTTGCTTCTATTATTTGTCCATCTGCTATTTCTATGGTGTATTTTTCCTCTAACAGGGTTGGGTTTTTCTTAGAAGGTTACTAAGTTTATTAGTCATAAAAATCCTATCAGCACCGGTGTCAAATAGTACAGAAGCAAAATAGTTATTTAAACGGAACTTACCGGTAACCACGTTGTGGTCATAACGAGCTTCTCCGGATCCTAGCACAAAGGCTCGCCCCTTTGCACCATTCCCTCCATTATTGTCCTGGTTTGTTATTATTTCCTTGGTGGTTGTTGTTGTCGTTGTCGTTTCCACCCTTCTTTAATTGTGGACAATCCTTTCGGAAGTGTCCCTCTTTTCCACCCGGTTGTTGGAAGGGCTGCTTGGCTTGTAATTCCCCTCTGCAGTCTTTGGCAGCATGGCCCACCTTGCCACACCGCTGGCAACGGTTTTTGTCACAAGAACATAGGTGGTGGTAATTACATTTGCTACACCTAGGGTGTCTCCCAGTATAACCACTCTGATGCTGACCCGAAGATGTCGACTGGTTGAAGTTCTTCGTAGGTTCAAACCTACGCTGCTGCTGTTGCGGTGGCTGATTCGGCTGAAATCCACTGTTGTTATTGCTACTGTCAAACTTCCTCTTGTTGTTGTCAGTAGACTTGGACGCTGACTTCCTGGGAGGTAGTGTCCCTTGGGTAACATATTGGTCCGTCAGTTTGTGAGCAAGACGGATGGTTTGTTGGATGGTAGTGGGGTTGGATGAAGTAACCATGCTCTGGATTTGTGGTACTAATCTACTGATGAACATTTATATCCACTTGTAGGGTGATGTGACCATGTGAGGACACATCCCCGCTAGATCATGCGAGCGAGTGGTGTAGAGTTCTATTTTAGAACCCTCCATTTTCAAATTCCAGAATTCTCCTTTGAGTTTCTGAATCTTATCCCTGGGACAGTACTCTTCCTTCATCATGTTCTTGAAATCTTCCCATGGTGATGCATTGGCTATGTCCAGACCTAGCATCTGGACCTGTGCATTCCACTATGTGAGGGCAGGACCCTCTAAAGTTCTCGATGCAAATTTGACTCGGTCGGCCAAAGGGCAGTTACACATGGAGAACACAGATTCAATCTTTTCAAACCATCAGAGTAATCCGACAGCTCCCTCAGCTCCACTGAACGTGTGGGGCTTGCAGTCCATAAATGTCTTGAAGGTACATACATGCTGATTGTTCTGTGGATTGTTCGCTTGCCCTGGATTGGAAAGAGTAGGTTGGGTTTAGGAAATAGTGGGATAAATGCGTATAGTTAGATGTCCAGAGTTAATGGTTAACAGGTTTACCTGCAATGTGTGCTGCTAGGGCTTTAACAACACTGTCATTAATCAACGCGACTAGTTCGGCTGGTGTTAGGTTGATATTTCCACGACCACCGTTGCGACCTCCACGACCAAGTCCGGCCATGTTTCTTCATATTCACAAACACAAGAAATGAGTAAATACATCACATATTAACATCATTAAAGTGTAAGCAAACAGAAGGAGATGTGTAAAGACATGCAGGTTTATGATTATAGTACAAGGCTAACTTAACTTATGAGGCCATAGAATAAATAACTCAACGTAAACAGTTCACTAAGATTTTATTGGAATGGGAACATCCTTAACCATTTAGGTTTTTATTTAAAACATAAAGAAATGACAAAATAAGATAGGATAGAATAGAATGGAATATCAAGCTCCACTGCCGACGGATGAGATGACTGACTCAGCATCATCCTCCTCTACTTCCTCGGGCTCATCCTCAGGCTCAAAGTCGGGTACTTCAGCTGGCTCTAAAGCAACTGCAAGTTGTATATCTAACTCTCCAATTCTTTCCAAGGATTCTACCTCAGCCTCCTCGAGGACATTCACTCTAGCCTGTAACGCCCTTACCTCGTCCACTAATGCATTATGCAAGTGGTCAGTGCCTGCCAGTTCTGCTACTAGCAGATCCATCCTTTGATCCGTCTGTTTCTCCCCTCTTAACAGACCTATGATCGCTCCTGCTGCGTCTCTCATATTCCGGATCTCTCGATCCATAGTTGCTACAAATGCTGCAAAAGCTTGCTCCAAGTGACAAGGTAGTAATGGTAAATGCGGTTTTGATGATGATGAAGCTCCAAAGTACGGTGATGGAACTCGTTCCTGTCTAACCCATTTGTTTAGTAAACTGGGGTACCAATCCCAGTCACTCCCATTCCAGATATGCATGGGCTCTCCATACACAATAGAGTCATCAATGGGCTCAAGCCTACGTCTCTTGGGCTCCGGTGATACAATGGCAGGAATGTCATGTTCCTGAATGGTAGGTGGTGAAGACGGTGGTGTAGACATAATTCCTGAAACATAAGGAGTAAGTATCTATGTCGAGTGTCTAGGCCATGTAACTAATGTGTGTGGCTATAGTCTAGAATACAGTCCTAGTTCTCTATAACCAATAGCTCTGATACCAATCTGTCACACCTCCAAATTCCACTAACAGAGTTTTACCATTTTAGAAGGTGACAAACCAGGATCTCAGACATTAGTTACTTCAAACGACACTATGTGGGACATGAAACATAATAATATAAAAGATCAAGGTTAAGAGTGTATATACGAAAGCGTTAAAAGAAAGTAAACGCGCAAGACAACGCGCCCAAATCCAAGTACAAACAAAACATAAAGATTGTTCAATAGATAATTATTTCAATTGAAGTCCAAGACACATGCATGACTTAACGTGATCCTGAGTGCCAACCTGAGAAAACATGTAAGAAAACAAGTCAACACTAGGTTGGTGAGTTCACAGGTTTCAATCATTTCAAATAAAGCGTTTGCGGATTATGTATATTCAATATATATATATATATATATATATATATATATATCAATAGGTTGCATGCCTATATTCATGTTTTGATAAAGCGCTCGCAACCGAAACTGACAATGTGATTGTTTGTTTGCCTCCAGTCAGGTCTATCAACTCTGACTAATGTGTTAAGGTCAATATAACACACGTTCGACCTCCAATCGAGTTAGCGCGACTAACGCGGGTGGGGTTTGTCAAACCCAGTAGTACTACCAAAATTACCTCGCTCATACCATATTAACGGTCCGATGTGTGTGAGGACTTTTCATGATAGTGTGTTACGCTTAGCCTCAACAATGATATCATATGAATTACAATAATCCAAAAAGGGTTGTGACATGTTTTCTCCCCCAAATAAAACAGTAAAAAGGGCCGTGAAACTCACCTGAATTGAGTAGTGGTTTGGATCACACAAGAGATGAGTTGAAACCACAAGTGTAAGTCTCGGACGACTTACGTATGCCCTAAAATTATAAATACATAAATTAGGGACAAGTTGGGATTTGTGACGACGACACGGAAGTTGGAACATCTTAACGCTTTCTAAGGATCTAAGAGTAGACGAACGTGTCTACGGAATTATATAAATTTCTTAATATAATTATTAAGGGAAAGCGTTACGTGTCGTATGTTAATAACTAATAATAATTAAACAATTACATAAATTCATAGGATTAATTAAATAATCATTTGTGTCAAAAATAATAAATATATTATTTTTATTTGAGGTGATAAACACGAGTAAACAACATAACAATTTTATTATTAAATAGTTTAAAACGTCACACGAGGTATAAAACAATACGAAATAATATAAATATATATTATTTAATAACATTTGTCATGAAACGCCCCAAAACGGGTACATCTCATAGTTGGCACACAACATAACAAACATAGTTCTTAAACCGGAAATCAGAATCTATTACAGCGGAAGTCTTTAATTCAAATCATTCATCAAACTAAAACATGAAATATTGTCTATAACATGAACCATCAGGATTGGAAATGTCAGTCTTCAATACCGCAGCCCGATGTCCATGCTATCCAGCCCACATGGCTCTTTCACTTTTCTTTAGCTTTACCCTTTTTACCTGTCATGCATACTAAAAGTCAGCTAACGCTGGTGAGTTCTCTCTTTACTTTAAACTGTAAACTTTATCTTTGGTAGCTTAGTTTTATTAAAATAAAATAAGCTTTACTTTCACTTTCTTTGAAATAAACTTTTAACTATTACTTTAAAACTTTACAACGTTACAATTATAAATCTGTTACGTTACTATCTGTCATTAAAACTTTATCTTTAAGGAAACCCGTTAGGGTGTCCCACTGTACTCTGTCTATCATTTCACTTATACTTGACAAGTGACTTTATCATACTTTAACTATCACATATGGATCGTGGTCCGAGGACCAGATCCCTATCTTGCTTACACCTCAGGGTAAGACTTTTACTTAAGCGTTGCCCACACCTCAGGGTGGGACTTTCTTTCTCGCTTGCACGTTAGTGCAAGACTCCTTTAGCATTGCTCACACCTCAGGGTGAGACTTTCTCGCTTACACCGAAGTGAAGACTCCTTTAGCATTGCTTACACCGAAGTGTAAGACTCCTTTAGCATTGCTTACACCGAAGTGTAAGACTCCTTTAGCATTGCTCACACCTCAGGGTGAGACTTCTACTTTAGCATGCCTGCAGGACTTTCTACTATGCAACTACTATGCAATGCAATTACACTAATACACAAGTAGAAATGCAATCACATAACTTTCATATAGACAAATAACACATATTAACACATAAGCATATAACATGGTATTTGTCACTGTCACTGTCACTGTCGAGCTGTACCGAAGTACGGCTCCTTTATCGTTCTTTCTTTAGCTCATTGTTATCTTTCAAAAACTTGTTTAAAAGATAATACTATGCTCTTTTGTTCTTTATCTTTCATTTTATAAAAATAACATTTTTATAAAATACTATACTTTGCCTTTCATTTTATAAAAATAACATTTTTATAAAATACTATACCAGTATGCATGCCAGCCCAAAACCATTAGGAAAAAGGGCAATAAGAACTCACCAGATGAATCGTTTCTGTTTACACCTAGCCGGTTCCTGAATGTCACTATGGTCACCCACAATCTGTATAATCAAGTCATAGGCGTAAGGCTGTGTTCCTAGGGGACACTTAGACATTACTAGGCTTGACTCAGATGTTTCGGGTCATGGTTTCATTATCGAAACTAGGTAGTTTCGAGTCCTGGCTCCTTATCGAAACTATGTAGTTTCGAGCCCTGGCTTCTTATCGAAACTAAGTAGTTTCGAGTCACTGCTTCTTATCGAAACTAAGTAGTTTCGAGTCACTGCTTCTTATCGAAACTAAGTAGTTTCGAGTCACTGCTTCTTATCGAAACTAAGTAGTTTCGAGTCACTGCTTCTTATCGAAACTAAGTAGTTTCGAGTCGTATGACTTATATAAATTCTTAGTTAAGTTCTTGGGTCTATATTGAAACTATGGTAGTTTCGATGGGTCTGCCCCTGTCGAAACTAGGTAGTTTCGATAGATGCGTCCATATCGAAACTAGTAGTTTCGACTGTGCAGTCTTCTTCCCCAAACAGAACCCTAGATCTGGTCCCTTTGTTCTAATCGATCAAGCTATGAACTTTTTACGTTCGAAATGTTCCATTTTCCCCCATGAACCCAAACCCGTGGTTTGTTTCCAGTTTCACACGTAAAAATCTAAACCTTTACTCGATTATTAACCCGAAACCCGAAAGTTACAAAAACTCAGATTTAGGCATAATAATTACCTGTTACAGCTTCCTTCTCGTTCCTTTATGCTCCAGAGATGTTGAGCAACAATCCTCGAGACTTTGAGCTTGATCCGAGCTTTCTCTCTCTAGACGATCTCTCTCTCTCTCTCTCTAAGGTTCTTGCGCAGGAAGAAAATGAAGGACACAGGAGGAAATGGCTACTGATTAGAAGGGTTCTTCTCAGTTTTCGGGCCCATGGGCCGGCCCCTAGCCAAGCCCACCTTCCTTTTTCTTTTATTTGGGTTTTTATTTATTTTGGGATGTTACAAGTCTACCCCTCTTACGAAAGGTTTCGTCCTCGAAACCTGTTATAAGTCAAACAGGTGCGGGTACGACTCTTTCATTTCTGTCTCGGTTTCCCATGTAGCTTCTGACCCTTTACGATGCTTCCATTGTACTTTGACTAACTGTATCACTTTATTCCGTAACCGCTTTTCTTTCCTGTCTAGTATGGCGACGGGTTCCTCGATGTAATTGAGGCTATTATCTATCTCGATGTCGTCAAGTGTCACATGTGCTGATTCGTCGGCCAAGCACTTGCGCAAGTGCGACACGTGGAAGGTTGGGTGAATTCCACTAAGCTCATCCGGTAATTCTAACCGGTAAGCGACTTCACCAACTCGCGCTAGTATTTTGAAGGGTCCGACGAATCTTGGGCTTAACTTCCCTCTCTTTCTGAATCGTATGATCCCCTTCCAGGGAGATACCTTCAATAGTACTTGATCCCCGACATTGAATTCGATTGGTCTCCGCCTCCTATCTGCGTAGGACTTTTGACGGTCCTGTGCAGCTTTCATTCTGGCCTTGATCTGGTCAAACTTTACAGAGGTTGCTGTGACTACCTCTAAACTTCCCAATTCTTTCTGTCCTACCTCCCCCCAACAGACCGGGGTTCGACATCTTCTACCATACAACATTTCGTAAGGCGGCATACCAATAGTGGTGTGGTGGCTGTTGTTGTAGGAGAACTCTGCCAATGGTAGGTGACTATCCCAACTGCCACCAAAGTCTATAATGCATGCGCGGAGCATATCCTCCAACGTCTGGATGGTCCTTTCTGATTGCCCATCCGTCTGTGGGTGATAAGCCGTGCTGATGTTTAACCTCGTACCCATTGACTCATGAAATCTTTTCCAGAATCTCGATGTAAATCGCGTGTCCCGGTCAGATACAATTGATAACGGTACGCCATGTCGAGAGACAATTTCATTGATAAATACTTCTGCCAACTTCTCAGATGAATACGTTTCGCGAATTGGCAAGAAATGTGCACTCTTTGTCAGACGATCCACTATAACCCAAATCGTATCATGGCCTTTTGCTGTGCGGGGCAGCTTTGTAATAAAGTCCATGGTGATACGCTCCCACTTCCATTCGGGTATTTCCAGAGGCTGGATCTTCCCGTACGGTTTCTGATGCTCTGCTTTAACTTGTGAGCAAGTCAGACACTTGCTTACATATCCGGTCACATCATTCTTCATGTTAGGCCACCAATACTCTTTTTTCAAATCCTGGTACATTTTCGTGGTTCCTGGGTGGATGGAATATCGAGACTTATGGGCCTCGTCAAGTACTTTGGCCCTAAGCTCTCCGCCCTTCGGTACCCACATGCGACCACACCTGGTCCTCACTCCATGAGTGTTTAATTCCAACTTTGTCTGTTGACCGACCATTCTTTCTTTCTTTATGTTCTCTTCCTTTAGTGCTTCCTTCTGTGCTGCTTCTAGCTCTGTCATAAAATCTGGGGTTATCACTAACTGGTACGCTTTTACCCTAATAGGAGAACGATTCTCCTTACGACTTAGGGCATCAGCGACCACATTCGCCTTTCCCGGGTGGTATAGGATCTCACAGTCATAGTCCTTCAGCAATTCTAACCACCGCCTTTGCCGCATATTCAGGTCTTTCTGTTCGAAGAAATACTTCAAGCTCTTGTGATCCGAATAAATCGTGCATTTCACCCCGTAGAGGTAATGCCTCCAAATCTTTAACGCAAAAACAACTGCCGCGAGCTCCAAATCGTGAGTCGGGTAGTTAATTTCGTGGATCTTTAGCTGTCGTGACGCATACGCGATCACCTTTCCCCTCTGCATCAAAACACACCCTAACCCTTGTCCCGATGCGTCAGAATATACCACCAGGTCCTCGTTACCGTCGGGTAGTGCTAACACTGGGGCTTGGGTCAACTTCTTCTTTAACTCTTCAAATGCTTTGGACTGAGCCTGACCCCATTCGTACTTTACTTCTTTACGTGTCAACTTTGTCAGTGGCGAAGCTATTCTCGAGAAGTCCTGAATGAACCTTCGATAGTAACCTGCCAATCCCAGAAAACTCCGAATCTCGGTTAGCGTCTTCGGGGTTTCCCATTCCTGTACTGCCTCTATCTTAGCCGGGTCAACCATAATGCCGTCTGCGTTGATAACGTGACCTAAGAATTGGACTTCCTTAAGCCAGAACGCGCATTTGGAGAACTTGGCATACAACTTTTCTTTTTGTAGCGTCTCTAGTACTTCTCGAAGATGACAAGCATGATCACCTTCACTTTTCGAATAAATGAGTATGTCGTCTATAAACACTATCACCGACCTATCTAGCATCGGTCTACACACCTGGTTCATCATACTCATGAATGCTGCCGGAGCGTTCGTCAAGCCGAAAGACATCACGCGAAACTCGTAATGCCCATAACGCGTGCGAAACGCTGTCTTAGGTATGTCCTCTTCTCTTACCTTTAACTGATGATATCCCGACCGCAGATCGATCTTGGAGAACCATCTGGCGCCCTGTAGTTGGTCGAACAGATCATCGATCCTTGGTAGCGGATATTTGTTCTTTACTGTACGCTTGTTCAACTCTCTGTAGTCGATGCACATTCTCATGGCACCATCTTTCTTCTTTACGAATAGAACCGGAGCACCCCATGGAGAAATGCTTGGTCTGATAAATCCTCTATCCAAAAGTTCTTCCAACTGTACCATCAGCTCTTTCATCTCCAGAGGTGCAAGTCGGTACGGTGCTTTAGCCACGGGCTGGGCACCTGGCACTAAGTCTATCTGGAACTCTGTCTCCCGGTCAGGTGGTAACCCAGGCAACTCCTCAGGAAACACCCCCGGAAAATTACATACAACTGGTACGTCTTTTAACTCTCTCACCTTTACATTATTGTCTATCACATAGGCCAGGTAGGCCTCGCATCCGCGCCCTATATACTTCTCTGCCTTTATCATTGATATGACGTTCGTTAGTGAACCGTCGCGATCCCCGTACACCAAAACCTCGCCACCGTCTGGAGCTTTGAGCTGAACTATCTTTCGTCTACATATTATCCGGGCTTCGTTGGCAGCTAACCAATCCATACCCAAAACTATATCGAATCCTCCCAAGGGCATAACATACAACCTAACTGGGAATCTATGGCCATGAATCTTTATCGTGCAATTATCTACCAATTCACTTACTATCGTGGTCTTGCCCACTGCGGTTTCCACATTAAAGGCCTGCTCTACTCTAGTAACTTTGCATTTCATTCTTTTACACTTAGAAGATGATATAAAACTCCTACTGGCACCCGAATCAAATAATACTGAAACATAAGTGTGGTCAAGGATGAACGTACCTGACACAACATCTGGGTCTCCCCTAGCCTCCTCCTGTGTCAGTGCATACGCCCGGGTCCTTGCCTTCGGCTTCTCAGGTTCTTTACCCTTCTCGGTGCCAGTAGCCTTGGGTTTCCGACAGTCTTTGGCCATGTGGCCAGGTATCCCGCAGTTATAACAAGACTGTGCCCCGGGACACTCTCGAGAGTAGTGTCCGGTCTTTCCGCACCTATAGCACATATTTAACCCAACTCGGCACTCGCCCGAGTGCTTCCTGCCACACTTAGCACATTCAACCCCATCTTCAATCCTCAGTTTCTTCGTCTCCGGCCCCGCCCACTCTTTAGCTGGCCGTTTAACGGCATTGGTCACTTTCTTCTCAGTAGGCAGTGGGTCTGCGGATTCGAAGTCATCATAAACTATCCCAGCAAGTGATACCACAGATTCAAAACTCGTGGGAGCATTAGCTTTCACGTGCACACGGACTTTCTGTGGTAGTCCCTTGATGTAGTACTTAATCCTCTTTTCCTCAGTGTCCACCAGATGTGGAACCAGCTGAGCCAACTCTTGATATTTGGAGGTATACTGGCGATGAGTCATACTACCAGCACAGAGCCCCAGAAATTCCCTCTCAACTCTGTCAATCTCGTTCTGCGGGCAGAACTTAGTGATTAGCAGCTTTTTCATGTCGTCCCATTTCATCTTTTTCATCTCAGCAGAAGACTTGATTCTTTCGATCGATCTCCACCAGCTTAATGCCTCATTAGTGAATGAGTGAGCGGCAAACTTGACCGCTTGATCATCACGGAACTCACTAATGTTGATCACCCCATTCATTCTCTCTATCCACTCAAAAGTGGCAACAGCATCTTTCCGTCCATCATACTTCGGCGGGTCACACCCCCGAAAGGACTTATAGTTGCAACCCCGGGTTGCCATTTCATAATCAGAATCATCACTGTCAGTGACTCCAAGTCTCTTGCTGCTTTCCTCTTTCGTTTCTTTCTTCCCTATATTAAACTCTTTAAGGGCCTCGCCCAATGCTTCTGGTAGAACTTTCTTCAAGATTGAAGTAACCTCTGCCGCTATAGCTTCTTTCACAATCGGTTCCAACTCAAGCGCCTCATTAGGGGCATCGTTAGGAGCCGACACATGGTTCCCACTATCATTATGCTCCACATGCACCGATTCAGCTTCGTTGCGGGAGTGCTCACTTTCTTCAGGACGGTTCCGGTTACCTGGAGGTCGGCCTCGACGACCAGTACGACCCCCAGTGCGACCTCCTCTCTTTGCTCTAGCCATTTAGTGTCTACTGTGAACAAAGATAGCTCGTGTTATCAAGATAGGTAACAATTTAGAACACCTCGAGTACTGTAAATTACTAATTACAGAGACCGGTATGAAATTACTAATTTACTTTACTACTCGGGTTCTGAACATTTCCTTTCCGAGTAACATTTGCATCCAAGTTCAGAGTTTCTACTATAAGGCACGTACTATCTACTGTCTACTGTCTGTGCTAAGGCATGTACTATGTACTATTTATGCTAAAGCATCTACTTTCTGCTATCTGTACTAAGGCGTTATTGTCTATGTTCTATGTAAGGACATTGACTACCTTCTGTCTACTATCTTTCCATGGACGGGCTGCTCCGACTGACATTCCTTTCCTTCCTTTGCTTTGTCCCATTCTCAGTTTAAGTTCAGACATTATCGCAAATGTCTGAATCTCTCAAACTATGGCTCTGATACCAACTTGAAACGCCCCAAAACGGGTACATCTCATAGTTGGCACACAACATAACAAACATAGTTCTTAAACCGGAAATCAGAATCTATTACAGCGGAAGTCTTTAATTCAAATCATTCATCAAACTAAAACATGAAATATTGTCTATAACATGAACCATCAGGATTGGAAATGTCAGTCTTCAATACCGCAGCCCGATGTCCATGCTATCCAGCCCACATGGCTCTTTCACTTTTCTTTAGCTTTACCCTTTTTACCTGTCATGCATACTAAAAGTCAGCTAACGCTGGTGAGTTCTCTCTTTACTTTAAACTGTAAACTTTATCTTTGGTAGCTTAGTTTTATTAAAATAAAATAAGCTTTACTTTCACTTTCTTTGAAATAAACTTTTAACTATTACTTTAAAACTTTACAACGTTACAATTATAAATCTGTTACGTTACTATCTGTCATTAAAACTTTATCTTTAAGGAAACCCGTTAGGGTGTCCCACTGTACTCTGTCTATCATTTCACTTATACTTGACAAGTGACTTTATCATACTTTAACTATCACATATGGATCGTGGTCCGAGGACCAGATCCCTATCTTGCTTACACCTCAGGGTAAGACTTTTACTTAAGCGCTGCCCACACCTCAGGGTGTGACTTTCTTTCTCGCTTGCACGTTAGTGCAAGACTCCTTTAGCATTGCTCACACCTCAGGGTGAGACTTTCTCGCTTACACCGAAGTGAAGACTCCTTTAGCATTGCTTACACCGAAGTGTAAGACTCCTTTAGCATTGCTTACACCGAAGTGTAAGACTCCTTTAGCATTGCTCACACCTCAGGGTGAGACTTCTACTTTAGCATGCCTGCAGGACTTTCTACTATGCAACTACTATGCAATGCAATTACACTAATACACAAGTAGAAATGCAATCACATAACTTTCATATAGACAAATAACACATATTAACACATAAGCATATAACATGGTATTTGTCACTGTCACTGTCACTGTCGAGCTGTACCGAAGTACGGCTCCTTTATCGTTCTTTCTTTAGCTCATTGTTATCTTTCAAAAACTTGTTTAAAAGATAATACTATGCTCTTTTGTTCTTTATCTTTCATTTTATAAAAATAACATTTTTATAAAATACTATACTTTGCCTTTCATTTTATAAAAATAACATTTTTATAAAATACTATACCAGTATGCATGCCAGCCCAAAACCATTAGGAAAAAGGGCAATAAGAACTCACCAGATGAATCGTTTCTGTTTACACCTAGCCGGTTCCTGAATGTCACTATGGTCACCCACAATCTGTATAATCAAGTCATAGGCGTAAGGCTGTGTTCCTAGGGGACACTTAGACATTACTAGGCTTGACTCAGATGTTTCGGGTCATGGTTTCATTATCGAAACTAGGTAGTTTCGAGTCCTGGCTCCTTATCGAAACTATGTAGTTTCGAGCCCTGGCTTCTTATCGAAACTAAGTAGTTTCGAGTCACTGCTTCTTATCGAAACTAAGTAGTTTCGAGTCACTGCTTCTTATCGAAACTAAGTAGTTTCGAGTCACTGCTTCTTATCGAAACTAAGTAGTTTCGAGTCGTATGACTTATATAAATTCTTAGTTAAGGTCTTGGGTCTATATTGAAACTATGGTAGTTTCGATGGGTCTGCCCCTGTCGAAACTAGGTAGTTTCGATAGATGCGTCCATATCGAAACTAGTAGTTTCGACTGTGCAGTCTTCTTCCCCAAACAGAAAGATCTGGTCCCTTTGTTCTAATCGATCAAGCTATGAACTTTTTACGTTCGAAATGTTCCATTTTCCCCCATGAACCCAAACCCGTGGTTTGTTTCCAGTTTCACACGTAAAAATCTAAACCTTTACTCGATTATTAACCCGAAACCCGAAAGTTACAAAAACTCAGATTTAGGCATAATAATTACCTGTTACAGCTTCCTTCTCGTTCCTTTATGCTCCAGAGATGTTGAGCAACAATCCTCGAGACTTTGAGCTTGATCCGAGCTTTCTCTCTCTAGACGATCTCTCTCTCTCTCTCTCTCTAAGGTTCTTGCGCAGGAAGAAAATGAAGGACACAGGAGGAAATGGCTACTGATTAGAAGGGTTCTTCTCAGTTTTCGGGCCCATGGGCCGGCCCCTAGCCAAGCCCACCTTCCTTTTTCTTTTATTTGGGTTTTTATTTATTTTGGGATGTTACATGTCACGGGTTGAAAATAATATAAACATATTATTTTATACGAAGTTACGGTTTGAAAATAATATAAATATATTATTTTTATTCGATAATAACATAAATATATTATTTTTAAAAGTGAGAATAATATAAAAATATAGGTTAATAATTCAAACCCAAGCCTACGGGTTAAAACACATTTATATAATAATATAATATTATAGGGTTTGATTTTTATATTAAAATAATACAAGAAAAATGTTTAAAAAATAAAATAGTGTGGAGAGACTCGAACACGGGTCTCTCCCACACAAGCACACACACTTAACCAGTCCCGCCCGCTAGGGTCATCGCATTAGGATCCGGTTCCATATGTTTTTATCATATGAGTCAAATGGGTTCTCCCCCCTATCGCTACCTGATCCAAATTCCATCCCAAAATTAACGAATTCGGTTACGATATAAATCAGAGGCACAGGTTCTGTTAATCGTATGTTTCCGAACCTGTATATGCGTTTAATTGTAAAAGCATCAAGTCAGGGTCGATCAGTTCTTGTTTTGAAACACCGAAACCCTAGAATATGAACTCGAGATCGATTTGATGAAATCTGGTAATTAAAGGGTTTGAATTAATGGGGCTATTGATTATTGAGGGTTTTCGAATCTACCCATACGGTTTAATTGGATTTAAACTGAGTTTAGGATTGAGTTGGACTAAACTGGATTCGCGAAGAACCCTAGATTCTGGTTTCGTTTAATTCGATGTTATAAGATTTCAAAAGGTTAGGGCTTTCAAATACTAGATGATGGCGAGTCTATCTATATAGTTTAAGCGGATTTATATTGTGTCTAGGGTATCGCTTGATTAAATCTGAATGTATATGAACCCTAGAATTAGTACATGATAAATTAGATAATGTAACCCCGAATTGATAAGGGGGTTTTGATCTAGACACAAATACTAGATGATGGCGAGTCTATCTATATAGTTTAAGCGGATTTATATTGTGTCTAGGGTATCGCTTGATTAAATCCGAATGTATATGAACCCTAGAATTAGTACATGATAAATTAGATAATGTAACCCCGAATTGATAAGGGGGTTTTGATCTAGACACTTAAACGAAACCCGGGATGTAAATGATTACCAGAATGATGCTCGATTTGATGGTGTTCGATTAAACAGACTCCGACTGTGAATAGCTTTAGCTCCGGCGACCTTAACTGCTATTTCTGATTGAATTGAGGTATAATACAGGTTCTATGAGGCTCGATTGAGATGTGCAGGTGTTCGATTTGTGGAAATAATACGAGCATTCGCCGAATTTGATGAATTCATAGCGGGAGTCGACGGTATGCCATAATTGGCATTTAATTGGTATAATTTGATAGGATGGTGCTTAATTCAGTTGTTAAGACTGTTAATGTTATAATCAAGCAGTTTCAGTTACAGAATTCAGACAGAACCAAATCGTGGGATTCGATCAAAATAGCACGGTTTGACTTTCATAAGTCAAACCAAATCAAGATTGGGTGGATTTCAGTTTTGGTCCCTGCAGTTTCATATTTACAAGATTAGAAATAGAAAGAATTGGTCCCTCAAGTTTGGATGGAGTTAGATACCTTTGACTTTCAAAAGTCAACCGGAACACAATTACCAAACTTTGACTTTCAAAGTCAATCCAAATTTAGTTTGGACTAGTTACATAATTAGTCCTTGAAGTTTCAAGTAATATAGTTTGGATTATTGACGGAATTAGTCCCTGAAGTTTGAGTTAAGTTAATTAGGTTAACTTTAACTGGATTTTATTAACGGAGTTAAACTGAAAAGTCCGGATTGTCACAGATGTGCTTACTAAAAGCTTGCTAGGTCCGAAGATAGTCAACTTCTGTAGTCGCATGAATATGGATGTTGATGTTGAGTGGGAGTAATAAAGTTTACAACATCAAGGGTGGTTCGGTCGATCTCAAAGGGGTGGTTTGGAGGAGATCAAAAGTTCAAGGACTAAAGAGTTAATTTAGTAAACTTGTTAATTAAGTTTCTGTTAGTTTTTGAAATTCGTAGCAGTAAGAGTCAAAATAGGATAGCTAGTTTGAATTGGTTTCTTAGTATGAAAGCAAGGTATATATATGCCTTGGGTCAATAATTGTAATCGTATCTTTGTTTCGTTTCCGATTAATAAACAAGAGTCTTAGAGTTGTTCTACAAAATAGTTCTTGTTGGGGCTGTGATCCACTGGGTTATTGTTTAACAGTGCCCAATACACTGATAAAAGATTTAGACAAACTTAAATATTGTTTTTGGAATTGAAGTTGTAGAAACTAAAGGACTTGTTTATCTCAAAGAAAATATTGGTTAGATCAATTTTCTGAGTTCATAATCTAATTGAACCTAATTTTGTAACAACTGTATTGAAGAATGCTAGCAGTGGATTTTTAGTTGCATAACATAACTGAATATCAGAAGGTGACACGTAAGCTAATTTACTTAACTTTTAACTCGTCCAGATATATCTTATATTAGGCGTTGCTTAAGATTGTTGTTGTATCTAAAAATGTTGTCATGGTAAAAGGGTTTGGTAAAAAGAGTGAGTTTGGGCTATAGTTTATTAGTAAGAACAACATTTGACCAACTACCTTGAGAAAGTTTACTCAATTCTCTTTCAACCTCA
Source organism: Smallanthus sonchifolius (assembly GCA_023525975.1). Lineage (NCBI taxonomy): Eukaryota > Viridiplantae > Streptophyta > Magnoliopsida > Asterales > Asteraceae > Smallanthus > Smallanthus sonchifolius. The sequence goes on from CM042042.1 coordinate 5,438,780, forward strand.
TATATAGAAGTCCATAGACTAGTCTTATCTTCATGCTATATGTTTCCACAACCCATTAGTTGATTGTGAATATAGAAATGTATCATATAATTCAAACAACCATTGAATTTAGGATCTAACAAGTTGCATGTGGCCTCTTAATGACATGTCACATCCCCTACATTTCAAATTTTAAAGGTGCATGTGAATTATTAAAGTTAGTCGAAAAACAACGAGTTTAGAGACATCGCCCATGGCAAGGGCGATTGCTTTCCAGGGTTGGTCGACAAATAACTAATATTAGGCGCGATCTCCCTTTCAACCCTCACCAAAACTCTCTATGCAACCTTAGTTTTATTATCATCACCCAAAAATGAATTCGGGTTATACGTCTAGTCCCCTTATTATTATTTTTAAGCGGTCATCATTGAGCATCATTGTGCATATTATTATCACAACACCCAAAAATGAATTCGGGTTAGGTCGTTAGATAAAATCATGGTAAAGTGTTCTAAGCCAAAAGTACTGTCGTGTTCTTGCCCGAGACCCATGTAATGCTATATATAACGACCGTCATTATGCATATCGTTTCGACCAAAAATGAAATCGAATTTCAAAGGTAAGTTTTATCTCACTATGATCAACTATTGGTCATGGTGGTGGGAAGTCTACAATGAAACAGACGAGCTTGCTCGCATAATATTCTCCATTTCGGTGCCAGTTTTAGCCCTTCTGTTATTAAAGTGGAGCGTATCGTTTACCCACAATGGAAGAACCCGATTTTCTCCAGGCCCATACGGCTTACCCGTTTTCGGGTACCTTCCGTTTTTGAGCCACAACTTACATGAAAGATTCACCGAGATGGCTTACAAATATAGTCCTATCTTTAGCCTAAACCTCGGAAGTAAGTTTCATGTGGTGGTTAACTCCATGGACCTAGCAAAAGTTGTGGCTCGTGAACTTGACCAGACCTTTGCTAACCGCAGTCCTACGGTGACAGCACTAACCATCACTTATGGTGCCCTTGATATTACATTTTCCAACAACAATGCACATTGGCGTAATATGCGAAAACTTTTGGTGAGCCAAGTGATGAGCAATGCAAATCTTGATGCTTGTCAAGGTTTTAGAACAAATGAAGTGAGAAAAACAATAAGTAATGTTTATGGAAGGATGGGGACAGCAGTTGATGTTAATGAAATTGCTTTCGACACAGAACTTAATGTTTTAACGAACATGTTATGGGGCTGCAGTAGCGAATCTGGTGATCTTTTTCATGGGTTTCGAGAAGTTGAGTTCAAGATTATCGAGTTACTGGCTGCACCAAATATCTCCAACTTTATCCCGATGTTATCTTGGTTTGATTTACAGGGAAGAAATAGAGAAATGCAAAAGCAAAAGGAACATTTTTATAGGATTCTTGACCGCATAATCGAAGAAAGAATCGAAACTAACTCTACGAAAATGGAGGGTGTAGTTGAGGAAGAGGGAAGGAAGGATTTTCTACAGATCATGTTAGAGCTTAAAGACCAGAAAGATGATTCAACATCATTTGACATAGTTCACATAAAGGCTCTATTATTTGTATGTTTGTCCTAAACCTTCTCTTTTAGAATGGGGGATTTAGGAAAAAGCATATGTATTCTAGGTGAAACGTGAAATACAAATGATTTGCTTGTCACGTGAGCAGATCCAAGCTAGAATTTCTAAATCAGCTACCTCTCGGAGCAGATTTCCTAGAAACCACTTGGATTCCATTTTTCACCCCGCTAGAAATCGTTTGCTTTTTCCTAAAACCCTGTTACAGCGGAATTTTTTATTTCAACATTTTATTTTCATAAAACTACAAATTTACTAATTAAATAATCGATGACTATAATAACAGGACATATTGACAGCAGCAACAGACACAACATCAACGCTGGTTGAATGGGTGATGGCATAGATTTTACGTAATCCAGGTGTAAAGACAGATCCAGGAAGAATTAATTGAGGTTGTTGGTGTAAATATTGTTGAAGAATCTCATCTGCCCAGATTAAAGTATATGGATGCAGTAGTTAAGGAGACATTCAGGGTACACCCTCCAGTCCCTCTCCTAATCCATAGAAGCCCAGATGAGTCTTGCACGGTGAGCGGATACACGGTTCCAAAGGGTAGTATCTTATATATAAATGTTTGGGCGATCCAACGGGATCCCAAAAACTGGACCGATCCATTGGAGTTTAGGCCAGATAGATTCTTGAACGGAAAATGGGATTACAATGGAAATAATTTGAAGTTTTTACCATTTGGGTCGGGAAGAAGAATTTGCCCTGGGGTCCCCTTGGGGGAGAAGATGTTGATGTATATATTAGCATCACTCTTGCATTCTTTTGAGTGGATCTTGCCTAAAGATCAAGAATTTGAGCTTTCAGAAGAGTTTGGATTTGTGACCAAGAAAAGGAAACCACTGGTTGCTATACCTTTTCAAAGATTATCTGATGCAACCCTATACAAATGATATAATTATGTTGTTCAATAAATAAAATATCATAGTTATATCTTCAAAAACGATAAATTGTAAAGTCATCAAGTATTAAGAGAGCAAATCTGTTATTCTGGTTTATTGTATAAACCGAAAAAATCAAAACCGAACGGTTTTCAAAAAACTAAAACCCGAACTTTCGGTTTTGGGTTTGATTTTACGCCAAAACCGACCCATGCACACCCCCTAAATTAGATTAGTTGTCTATGTTCATCCTATTGAACAAAAATTGATAGTGGATGTTGAGTTACATAACATAAATAACATAACTGAATATCAGAAGTTGATAGGTAAGTTTTTATCTTCATGCTATTTCTTTCCACAACCCATAAGTTGATTGTGAATATAGAAATGTATCATATAATCCAACAACCATTGAATTTAGGATCCAACAAATTGCATGTGACCTCTTAGTTACATGTCACATCCCCTTCATTTCAGAAATTAAAGTTGCATGTGAAGTATCAAAGTTGGTCGAAAAGAGAGGACAAGTTTGGAGATATTGCCCATGCAAAGGGTGATTGCTTTGTAGGGTTGGTTGACAAATCACCAATATTAGGCATGATCTATCTTTCAACCCTCATACCAAAACTCTCTCTACAACCTTAGTTTTATTATTTTTTCATGGTAACACCCAAAAATGAATTCGAGTTTTACATAGTGAAAACCTATAAAATAATATAAAAAAATGAAAACCTACAAAGTAAAATGACAAATATATCCTCATATTATGTTACTTTAACGTTAAAAACTAACTAAACTTAAACTCAAGGGCTAAATTCACAACAAAGTCATAAAATATTGGGCTAAAATTACCATTTTTAAAACTTGGGGCTAAACATGCAAAATGGACAAACCACAGCGGCTATTTATGCAATTAACTCATAAATAAATTAGAAATATACATTAACATAAACAACTCACAAATTAAAAAAAACAATACTATAAAACTTCAAAGATACAACACAAAGTCCCGTTTGTTTTCGGTCGTTAGATATGTCCCAATTCACCACAAAGCCTTCTGTTGTAGTGGTAGCTCTATGACTTTCCAAATAGAAGGTCATGTGTTAGAGTCTCGCTAGGGACAAATTGTTCCAGGTTGAGCCCAAGAGGTTTTCCCAGTTATGGGTTTCCTCTTAGGTAGGTCCCGGGTTCAAGTCTGTTGCGGTTACAATCCATTGGCAAAGACATGCATGACTCACAGGAGCACCCGGGTAAGGTTTAAGAAAGATGTTTTTTTTTCAAAAAAAAAAAAAAGATAAGTCCCCATTCAGCCAACATCATCATTTTATCATGTGGCGATGGTTCCACTATATAGAAGTGTCGTGTTCTTGCACGAGACCCTACCTTCATTAGTTATAAGGTCCATATATCATTTGGACCAAAAATGAAATCGAATTTCAAAGATAAGATTTTACTAAGTATGATCAATTATTGGTCATGGTGGTGGAAAGTATACAATGAAAGAGATGAGTTTTCTCGCACAATACTCACCATTTTGGTTCCAATTTTAGCCCTTCTATGGTTCAAGTGGACCATATCATTTACCCACAATGGAAGAATCCGACGCCAGGCCCCTACGGCTTACCGGTTTTCGGGTACCTTTCGTTTTTGAGCCACAACTTACATGAAAGATTCACTCCACCACGCCGCCACCGCCCGACCGCCGCTACCCACCCACACAAACCCCCACCCCTCCGGGGGTGGGTGGGGTGGGGGTAGATGCGGTCGGGCGGGTGGCGGCGATCGTGCGATGGCGACATGGTGGGGTATGGCGGGTGGGGGTGAGCGGGGTGAGGGTGGGTAGGGTGGGGTAGGTGGCGGCGACAGGCGGTGGCGACGTGGTGGGGGTGGGCGGGGTGGGTGGGGTTGGTGGCGGGGACGTGGTGGGGTATGGGGGGTGGGTGGTGTTAGGTTGTGTAGGGTGGGTGGGTGGGAGTGGGGTTAGGTGAGGTGGGGTGGGGTGGGGTGGGGTAGGTGGCGACGTGGTGGGGTATGGGGCGGGGGTGGGTTGGGTGGGGTGGGTGGGATAGGGTTAGGTGGGATGGGGTAGGTGGCGGCGACAGGCGGGTGGCGACGTGGTGGGGTATGGGGGCGGGGTGGGTCGGTGGTGGTTGGCGGGGCCGACTATATTAGCTAAGGGGTGGTCATTGTGATTTATTTCAATTCCTTAATAATTGTTTTGTCACTTAAAATGATTTGGAATTCAAATTTTCTTTAATTGATTTCAATTCATTTAAATTTCAAATCCATTGCATAACTACAATTTTAAATCAAATTTTTTAAAATTCCAATTCCAATTCCGACGAATTCCGCTATACAAACGCACGGTAAGTATTCCATATTTTTTAGAAGCACTTTATGGAATTTGAAAATTGTATAATAACAATATCCAAAAATAGTTAATAACAAAGTTTGGACCTATGAAGCTTGAATAAACACCGCTAAAGGCTTTGACTCATGAAGTTTGACTGTTTAGTGTTCGACCAATCTACATGTGAAAAACAATATCCAAATTTATTTGACGATATTGAAGAACCTCTAACAGAATCTGATACACTTCACACATACACTCTACATATACAAAACAAACCATCAGCATACCTTCACAAGCATGGTGAAGCATTTACGAGTGAAACAACCTGCATAAAATATAATTGCGTTTTTGATCTTAGTTAGTCTCGATATTAGAAAATGTAGAGATCTAAACATGCAACAATAAGAAAACACCGTGAAAGATCTCGAACGAATCTCACCAGTTCAAAATAATTTGATAGGCTCTTTACTTTTATTTTTTGGTTTTGTGGCTTCAATTAAAAAAAATACATCAATAACTCAATAATAATAAGGGTGGTATGGTACAATACGACCCATATGTAACAACGTTAAGGGGGATCATATTGAACATTACGACCCGTATAACATTAGTCCGTATTGTAGTGCATGACCGTATATGTACATGAATGATTGATGTCATGTGCGACAACTTTTGTCGTTTGACTAAGGGTTGAATTTGTACAAATAACAATTTTGTATGTACCTATAAGTGCCCTTTTAGTTATTACTTCAATATCATATTTTATTTATTTCAAATTTTATATTTTTTTATAAATTCACATCAAAACATAAAAAAATAATCATAAATTTTGTTTTAAATTAATCATTATATCCTTTCAGATTATTTATGACATTATTTAATTTTTAAAACTGTTTCATGTAGTAATGTACCAACTCCCTTTCAAGTATATATAAGTATATAGTTCTTGTAGAATTGAATCTATGCCATTTTAAAACAAAGATAATAATCCTAGCATCTGATCCAAAACAGTAGAGGAAGAGTGTGTGAGGTAGGTAGGGAGTGTATGTATGGAGAAACCTTATCGTCTCCAATTCCTTATCATCATCATCTCCATAGCAGTTTTCACATGTGCATACTCAAGAAACACCAATCTCCGGTCAAGCTCAAACACTGGTGTCCACAATTCCAACGACCACTTCACAGACACCCCACTTCACCCACTCTACCCGTTAACCGTACCCGAAATCAACAAGATCCGATCCATTCTCTCAGCATATGAACCCTTTTCATCCTCTTTTCCATCCATCAACACTCTCTCATTAGATGAACCCGACAAAAGTCAAGTGGTTAGTTGGAAAACCGGCGACCCGCTTCCGACTAGGAGAGCATCGGTCTTGGCCGTTTTAGATGGCCAAACCCATGTTCTAACTGTTGATTTGAACCTCGGCGTTGTTACAACCGATGTTGTTAACGTCGGGTCAGGGTACCCGATGTTAACAACTGAAGACCAGCTAACGGCTTCACTGGTCCTTTACTCAGACTTGGAGTTTAACAACTCCATCTTGGCTAGAGGAGTGGACTTTAATGATCTGGTTTGCGGCTCCTCGTCACCAAGTTGGTTTGCCCGGACGAGGAGGGCAAAAGAATCGTTAAAGTCCAGTGTTTTTCCGGTCAAAACACACCTAACTATTACATGAGGCCCATAGAAGGGTTAACAGTGGCCGTTGATGTTGACAAACGAGAGATCGTCAAACTAACGGACACGGGTCGACACATTCCTATACCAAAAGAAACTAATACCGACTACCTTTTCGCGACAACAAGTCAGTTTTCGGATATGACCCCGGAAACTAACCCTATGTCTATGGAACAACCCAAAGGGCCCAGTTTCACTGTAGAAAATGGACATACAGTGAAATGGGTCAATTGGGTTTTTCACCTAAAGCCCGATATACGGGCTGGGATGATAATATCTCAGGCCGTGGTTCAGGCTGAGAACGGGGAGTATAGGAGTGTGATGTACAAAGGGTTTGCATCAGAAGTATTTGTACCATATATGGACCCGGACCAACATTGGTACTTCAAGTCGTATTTGGATGTGGGTGAATATGGGCTCGGTGCAACCGCTATGGCCCTTGTGGAATTGAACGATTGCCCGAGATACTCGTATTATATGGACGGGGTGTTTGCAACTGCCGATGGTCGACCGTTCATTCAGCCCAATATGATTTGCATATTTGAACGCTATGCCGGAGATATTGGTTGGAGGCATTCTGAAATTCCAGCCATGGGTTTCGATGTAAGTTGTGCATTATTATATATTAATATTTATTTTGTAAATATTCTTATTGAATTAAATAATAAAACAGATGAGAGAATCAAGGCCCAAGGTCACACTAGTAGCTCGAATGGTGTCATCAGTTGGAAACTATGATTATATTTTTGATTGGGAATTTCAAACCGATGGTGTAATCCGTATTAAGGTATTTGTAGTTTTATTTAGAGCTTGTACTTTTTTTTAAAACGGGTTTGGATCGTAAACAAGTCAACATGTTAGTGACTAGATTAAAAGGTATTTAAACGGGCCCGACTTGTCTAACCATTTATGACACACATAACATTTAACTAATAGTACGTCAAGACACATTGAATTTATCAAAGCGACACTTTTAAATTTTTATAAATAATGGAATATACCATATAATTAAATCCTTTCCGTAAAAGCTATTTCTTTACCCTAATTTTGGTATTTTTGCTATGCTAACTATTTCTTATTATTTGTTAACGGGTATTAAATATTGGGTATACCAATAATCATGTCAAACATGATGATGTGTCAGCGGTGTTATTACGTTGCTTATATACTCCTCTATAACGAACCATACCTTCTTGACGAATTGTTTGAAAACCCCAACAGAGAATAGACCCGTTTCCAACCCGGTCCATCTCCATTTATCCGGCAATGTATCAACATATGGGATGTAAATCTGCCTTGACTTTGTTTATGTTACACCAAACACCCGATATAGAGTTTTTGATAGGGAAGTGTCTACAAAATCTGTCAAAAACCGCTTTTAAATTATAATTATTTTTTCTTTTTGAAACACTTTTTACTAAATATTTATTCTTGACTGTAATGACAGGTGGGACTGTCAGGAATGCTATTGGTGAAAGCAACTCCAGATGAAAATTTTTACAATATCCCGAATATCGACGACATGACGGGGCCACTAGTATCAGAAAATGTGATCGGTGTTGTTCATGACCACTACATCTCATATCACCTCGATATGGATATCGATGGCCAGAACAATTCATTTGCCGAGGTCAATTTGGTCAAAGAAGAATCGTTACCGGGCCAATCTCCTAGAAAAAGTTATTTAAAAGCAAAAAGAAAAGTGGCAAAGACGGAAAATGATGCAAAGATCAAGTTTAGTTTATATGATCCATCTGAATTCCATGTCTTTAATCCGGCCAGAAGGTCAAGATTGGGTAATCCGACGGGTTACAAGATCGTGCCTGGTTGGACGGCGGCTAGCTTGCTAGATCACGATGATCCACCACAAATTCGGGCCGCTGTTACAAATAATCAGGTATTTAATAATGGTTTTATAATGAATATATAATTTAATCGAGATGGAGTAAAATGGGCTTTGTTATTATGATAGATTTGGGTGACTCCACATAATAGAAGTGAAGAATGGGTTGGTGGTCTTTTGGTTTCTCAAAGCAAAGGAGATGATACAATTGCTGTATGGTCGGCTAGGTAAGTTGAATTGGGATGGTCAAACCACTTTTCAAGGATTATTGAATTTTAATAATCTCACGTTTTATCAATTAACCAATAATAATTCAAATTGAGAATATTCTTACCACCGGTTCCTACTTTCAAATTATTTTTTTACATTGGAACCCGCGTTAAAAAAACTTAACGCCGTTAAAGTTTATATGACGTGGACATCTGAAAACCACCAGAAAGTCGAGCCAAGCTAGCTGTGGTCTCGTGTTGACTTTTGAAATTGGATCTGGTGGTGTTTAACTGGTCTCGTTACCATTGTGTGCCATTTTAAAATTGGCTAATTGGTAAAAGTTGGGATTATTAAAATCTAATAATCATTTTTTAAATTACAATGTGTCATTTTTTGAAAATATATATGTGATTGTTCGAAAATACATAGCGTCACTCGACTATGAAATATAAATATTATAGTTTTTGAACGATTTTGGTTATGTTAACATAATATATATTCTTATGTTGGTTTAGTGAACTTGCTTAATAATGTGTTCTGTTTTTACCGGACAGGAATCGTGAGATTGAGAACAAGGACCTAGTGTTATGGTACACATTGGGTTTTCATCATATACCATGCCAAGAGGACTTCCCGGTAATGCCAACAGTTTCATCGAGTTTTGAACACAGACCTGTAAATTTCTTCGATCGAAATTCGATTCTTAATGCAAAACCTATATTTCAAAAAGATCTACCCGTGTGTGCTGCTGCTAGCTCTTATTGATCATCCGCTTAAAGGTGTATTCCACATGTTAAAAAAAGATCAGATCGATCTACCTCTTTCAAAATTAGATGTTTCATTACTGATCATTCGTTTATGAATAAAAACTTAATTTATCCTTATAATTCTTCAATTACATCATAAATTTGAATTACCTATGATTAACCGTAAATTAAAACTAGCTAGTTTTATACTCGTACGAGTCCGGGTTTTCAAAATTAATAAAATTAAAACTTAATCAAAATGTTAAAAAAAAGTTACTAACTCACCGGAAATTAACAAACGAACATGACGTACATTCTTATCATTACAATATATATATATATATATATATATATATATATATATATATATATAAACCAACTGCAAACATGGATTAATTCACATCAAACTCACCTTCACCTTTGGGTTATGTTCACCTCCATCAAAGTCAATGTTGTCCTGTCGAAGCAACGGTCCTGAATCAAAAAAAAACCCATAAGTGCTTCAAACAAACATCCATACAATACTACAAAATTACCATTGTCCAACCTCCCTCACAATTAACAATTTTATATATCAAGACTGACTAGTTTGATTATCCCAAGAATTTAGTCAAACTTATTAACTCTAAAGTGGATATCCTTCAAAAACAATTGCACCAATGTCCCAAAATAGTTGGCTAATAGCTCATACTCATTTATATCTAGGTAACTATAAATTCGCAAGTAATTTTATACCAACATGTATGATATTATAACATATAAAGCTTCCTAAATTAAAAACCCTACTTTCTTGAATTATAAATTATAGTTCAAACCCCACAACCACAATCACAATTATAGTAACATGCATACGTTCATAACCTTCAAGATCTTAGCAAAAAAAAGAACAAAATTTCAAGGTATTGCATCAAGTAAACACTACATGTTTAATACCAAGCATTGGGCTATAAGGTAAGAAATTGCCGAGTTATTATGATGCGGGAATGTAAGCAATCAAATGGCTCAAGAAATAATGATTCAATCAAAAGCTTAAATCGAACCGAATGATTCAAAGAAACCTCAAAGGTGTTCTTTACAATAATCAATAATAAAAAACTAATCATAAACATTCATTAACCCTAATATTTATACTAGATTCTAATCACCTAAAGATAATGATAAACTAGAACAAAGATAATAACAAATAAAAGAGAAACATTAAATAATCAATGGAATATAGAATGCAATCATATAAACTAGCATATAGACAATTAGCACATATTAACACATAAGCATATAACATGGCATCTGTCACTGTCGAACTGCATCAAAATACGACTCCTTTAACTTTCTTTAAAACATTCAATTTAAAGGTAATACTATTCTCTTTCTCTTTCTTTTAATAAAAATATATAATTTTTATAAAACGTACTTTAACTGTGGAAACTATTGTTTTATCCGTATGCTTGTCAGCCTAAAACCGTTAGGAAAAAAGATCAATAAGAACATACCTGTCAAGCTATCATGAGAATATTAGAACTGGTCCACTACCCGTCATTCTTTATCTATGAAAACCTAATTCATGCGGGTTACGTTAACGGGCCTAACCGACACTAGGCATTTTCTACTTTTAATCTGGTGAACTTATGACAAGTTTGCCACCTTGACACTAGCGAACATGTCATTTTAGCCTACTTTGGAATCGGGCGAACTTACCCCTATCAGAGCCTGACGAACTTATCCTTGTGAACTTATCAAGTTCGCCATATTAGTATCAGGCGAACATACTGTTACTGGTTGTCTTCTTCCCCAAAACCCTAGAATTTCGGCTAAGCTTTCAGCTTGATCAAGCTACAAACTCTAACCATAGATTTAATTTTTTATTGTATCTTAAAATTTATAATTTTGCCACTATACATATTAACCATAGATTAAAGTTGATCAAGGGTCAAGAATTTGTTAGAATGATTATCAAGTAATTATGTGCTATCATTTGAACCACACACACTATATATATATATATATATATATATATATATATATATATATATATATATGGTTAGAATTATTTAAGAACTCTAAATATTTTGAGAACTCCTATCAATGGTTTATATTTTTGAATTTTGGATTTTTTTATATATTTTCATGTATGTTTATGTACATAAAAAACAATCAAACTAATTTTTACATATGTTTTTACATTTTAAATTTTTACATGTACATGTGTAGGTTGACTACACATGTGTTTTTACATTTTTAATATATATATATATAACAAATCAACCCAAAAAAAATAAAAATTCATGAAATTTCATTTCAATATTGTCAATTACAAGTGTTGGTGGTCTTTAGCATCGACATATTATCCTCCCAACTTTTGTCAAATGATAAAACTCACCCCTCTACTTTGTGAAGTTTAAACTTTGACCCACTCAAGTTTCGAGTTTAACCTTTAGTATATATATAATCTGATTTTTCCTCAATAATTTTCGCATTTGTTTATTTTTTTTGTTGACGTTGTCCCGGTGTAAATTTTGTTAAACACGGAATCGTATTAAAAAAATGTATTTTTTAGGTGTCGTGGGTTATATCGACTGACAAACATCGGTACAGTTATCTTACTGTATTTTATCGATGTTTCGACTTCCAGAACCGATTCACCTTAAGTTCATACGTTTACTTTTTATGCTTAGCCACGTTAATGTGACCGCCTCCCGCCACGGAGCGGGCGTTTCTTTTTGTGCTTAGCCACGTTAATGTCGCCGCATCAGTTGTTTAAAATCCAGTTCACGATAGAGAGTGCCGGGTACAATTTCTAGTTTCTACATATTAGCCAAAATTTCTATAAAGCATTCAATTTTTCAACAACTTAGACTATGTGTAATGGTAGCGTAAAGGTGAGAGCACACCATGTGACACGTAGGCGCCACGTACACACTGACAGAACTCACTTTCACCTTCACCCATGTTTGTAATGATGGAGTGAGGGTGACCAGTTTTATAATAATTAGATAATTATTATTTTTTTAATTTAATTAATTTGTTTATATTATTTATTTTAAAAAATAATACTATTTAAATCACAAATAAATAAAAAACCTAATTTAATTTAATACAGCCGTTTAAATTGGGCTTTAATCTACAAAAAAGAGTAAGAGATCATGTCAAAAATGTTGATTGTTCAACCCAAATCCCACACAAATCCAGCCCATTAACTTCCCTTGGTTGAAATAGTTGTTCAAAAAATAAATAAATAAAAAGATAACAGAAGACGCAGCAACAAGTCCTCAGCCACTCACCCCGTGAACACCACCACCCTGCACCACCCATGACCCCATCCACCCGGGTCTGACACGGTGTTTCACGTCTGTGGTGGTTAAGGTGGCATCACGCCCCACCCTCACGCTACCATTACGTTCAGTCTTATCGAAAATTCAAGTTAATGCTAGTGGCTCTGGTAGCAAGTTGAGGCACAAGTTGCTCCATTTTATTGATCTACTTTCGTAGATTCGCACCAAAACCGGTATCTGAAATTTAAAATTTTTTTATTTTATTTTTATTTTTTGGATTTTATGGGTTCCGTCGAAAATTAATATTGTCTTATGTGTATTATTATAGAAGCATCATTTTTATCCTTTTAGATAAAGTAGGTTTTGCCTCTATCATGCACACCTCTTTAACACTCTAATAATAGTTCTACGATAAATGATTAAATGCTATTATAACAGATGATATGATATGATATGTTTATTTTGTTTGTATCTTGTGTATTATTCAAACTGTCGTTTTCAATCATTTATTATTATCTTTTGTAAGGAGGTGGGGAATGTGACTTGCAAAGTATTTTATTTTTTTCATATTTACGACCGAAAGATATCAATTATAGGCAGGCCAGCCCGCATGGGCAAAGTTGGCAACGGTTCCAGGCCCGATAACCCATGAGACTTGAAATTTTAAATTTATATATATATAGATATATATGTGTGTGTGTTTTAAATTAAAAGGTCTCTTTAACTAAAATTAAATGCACTAACCCAATTATAAAATACTCATTATCTAATCTAGGTCCAATAGTTTAGAATTTTAAATCAATAATTTTTTTTCCTAATGCATTGATTGTCTTTAGAGTTTTGTTGACTATTACGGTAACTGTGGCTTCGACGGAGAGTAGATTTTCAAAATAGAAGTTGTTGAATTCATTAAGATCAAAATATCACAAGAAAGACTTAACGGATTAACGATGATATCTATTGAAAATGATATATTAGAGACTATGGATTATAAAGACTTGATATCTTTATAAGAAGACTAGAATATTTTAGCCTCAAAGTTTACCATGGTGGTCATTTCACGTTGACGCCAAACAGAACATACGACAACAGGGTAGTAACTTTCGTGGACAGAAAGTCAATGAGTTTAAAGTCTCTATGTGGACGTTATAATATCACGGTCCGGACACGAAGTTCTTTTCACCGGTATGTGGTATTACTTAAAACCGCATCGTGTAATCTAGATACGGGGTTAGTTTCACCGAGAAATGAGAAGATACCGTTATTTTAGCTTAATATATTGGAATTAATTAATGGGGTTTGGGATATTTTCTTCTTGTTGTTAGAGTGGAGTTAAATGTTCATAGCAAAAAAAATTGAATTGTGGGATTTGGTGAAAACCGATAGAAGGTTATTTGAAATTTATATAACGAGATGATGCTCCCGCTTGAAGAAGTCTGTTTTAAATTTATATAACTTTTAATCTTTATTCATATAACTTTTAGTTTTAAATGTAAATTTTAATTTCAATTTATGTGATTTATAATTTATAAATTTTTTTGTTGGCTTTCAAAAGATAAGATAACTGAAAATCTAACATTGGAACTCATGTGTCACGTTTGTTATTGTTTGTGGTGTGTAGTGTTGGAGGTGCTCTAATTATATTTTGAGGTCTCTCCAAAATCAGTCTTCACTGTTATATAACAAAAAGAGTGCTCATATATCATTTGTAGCAAAAATGATATCAGATGTTGTATACAACATTTATCTTGCAACCATCACCTTCTGGTCATGGTGGTGTGATGTCATCAACAAACAAGATGAGCTTGCTCGAACGTTTCTCACCATTGTTGTTCCAACACTAATACGTGTATGGTACAAATGGACGTTATCTTATTCCAGAAAGAACACAACTCCTTTGCCGCCAGGACCTTGCGGCTTACCAGTCGTAGGTTACCTCCCATTTCTCGGCCACAACTTACACGAAAGATTCACTGAGATGGCTCACAAATACGGTCCCATCTTCAGCCTGCGGCTTGGAAGTAAGCTTCACGTTGTGGTGAACTCCATGGACCTAGTAAAGGTTGTGGCTCGTGACCTCTACCACACCTTTGCTAACCGTTCCCCTCCACTGGCTGTCTTAACCATCACTTATGGTGGGTCTGATATCGCATGGTCCAACAACAATACACACTGGCGTACCATGCGTAAGATTTTAGTCAGCCAAGTGCTCAACAACGCCAATCTCAAATCTATCATATTATATTTTTTAAGGTTTAAAAGGACTTTGGACAGAACAAAAGAAAATATTCCCAACTGTTCTTGTTTTTTAACCTTTATATTACAAAATCAAATATATATTATACTACCAGCTTAGAACTCGTATACTACATATGGGGTGAATAATATTGATACATAAAATTCTTAAGTTTTTAAATATATATGTGAGACATAGTGTTTACATATACGTAACATTAACATAATAATAATTGTTATATATACGTAACACTATTTTTGAAAGTGATTATCATAGTTATCACATAAATATTGGTTACAATTTGAACCTCAACCATACAACGTTAGGATCATTTGAGAACTCTAAATAAAAAACAATCAACTAATTTTTACATATGTTTTTAAATTTTGGTAGTAAAACTTACCCATAACTACACATGTGTTGGTAAAATTTTTAAAATGTAAAAACTATTTAAAAATTAGTTTGATTGTTTTTTATGCATATAAACATACTCTTAAAGATATAAAAAATACAAAATAAAAAAAATAAACCATTTATACGAGTTCTTAGAGTTTTCAAAATATTTAAAAGTTATCAAATGACACACACACACACACACACACATATGTTCAATTAAGAACCATCATTTTGGTGAAAACCAAAAGAACCATGTATTTCAACACAAATATAATTATGCATATATGCATTTGTTCATATATAAAGTAAGGATACATGTATGCATTTGTGTAAGAATATATGGTTATTTTGGTTCTCGTCAAAATGATAGTTCTCAATTAAAAATATCCCTATATATATATACATTTTTATTATATATATAATAAATACATACATGTCGGTTTCTAGAGTGACTTTATTATTAAAAAAATATTATTATATTTATAAATACATATCAGTTTGTACAGTGACTTTATTATTAAAAAATGTCACTTTTTTTATTTGTTAAATATATTAACAAACAATTATTACCCAAAACCTGTCCTTGTCCAGTGCTTTGACGTGGTTTGCGTGTATGCTTACACGGGTTCGAATCGAAACCCCCTTGTTATTATTTTCGGCCGGTTTCCTTTCATTTCTCTGTTAACTTTCTCGATCCAAAATCTAAGGGTGCGTTTGTTTTGATGGAATTGAATGGAATTTGATAGAATTGGAATTGAGATTTCATTTCTTATTGTGTTTGGTTTGCATAATATGTTGGAATTATAATCCGAATTCCATTTTTAACATGTTTGGTATAGAAGGGAATTGGAATAAATTCCTTCAAATTCCTAAAAAAAATGATTTCAAATTCCTTTCAAATTGTGAAGGAATTCACCAAAAAGATATGGAATCTTCCACCACTCACCGTCGTTGTCGACCCCAGACCACCGCCACCGCCACCGCCCACGACTGCTGTCGTCGCCACTGCCCGAACACCCTCTATCGCTGTCGACCTCCGACCGCCACCGTCGACCCCGACCACTAATTACCACTCCCGACCTTCGACCCACGACCGCCGCCACCGACCGCCGTCAACTACACTACCACCGCATTCGTCGCCACCACCTGCAGCCGCCACTCGACCACCAAACAGCACCGCCCCACCCGGCAATCCACACCACGTCGCCACCGCCTGTCGCTGCCACCTACCCCGCCCTACCCCACCCACATCCCCCACCACGCCACCACACACCCCACCCCCACCACGTCCCCACAGCCTGTCGCTACCACATACCCCACCCACACCTGCCACACTCCACCACGCAGCCACCTCCCGACTGCCACCCACCCACACAAACCCCCACCCCCCGGGGGTGGGGTGGGGGTTGGTGCGGTGGGATGGTGGGGTATGGCGGGGGTGGATGGGGGTGAGGGTGGGGTGGAGTAGGTGGCGGCGATCAGGCGATGGCGACGTGGTGGGGTATGGCGGGTGGGGGTGAGCAGGTTGGGGGTGGGTAGGGTGGGGTAGGTGGCAGCGACAGGCGGGTAGCGACGTGGTGGGGTATGGGGGTGGGTGGGTTGGGGTAGGTGGGGTAGGTGGCGGCGATATGGTGGGGTATGGGGTGGGGGTGGGCGGGGCGGGGTGGGTGGGGTTAGGTTGTGTAGGGTGGGTGGGAGTTGGGTTAGGTGGGGTGGGGTAGGTGGCGACGACAGGTGGTGGCGACGTGGTGGGGTATGGGGCGGGGGGTGGGGTGTGGTTGGCTGGGTTGGACTGGGTGGGTGGGTGGTTGGGGTAGGTGGCGGCGGCAGGCGGTGGCGACGTGGTGGTGTATGGGGGCGGGGGTGGGTCGGTGGTGGTTGGCGGGGCCGACTACATTAGCTAAGTGGTGGTCATTGTGATTTATTTCAATTCTTTAATAATTGTTTTGTCACTTAAATGGATTTGGAATTCAAATTTCTTTAATTGATTCCAATTCATTTAAATTCCAAATTCATTGCATAATTACAATTCTAAATACAATTCCTTAAAA
Organism: Smallanthus sonchifolius; assembly: GCA_023525975.1. Classification (NCBI taxonomy): domain Eukaryota; kingdom Viridiplantae; phylum Streptophyta; class Magnoliopsida; order Asterales; family Asteraceae; genus Smallanthus; species Smallanthus sonchifolius. The sequence continues at coordinate 5,456,030 of CM042042.1, forward strand.
TTCCAATTCCAATTCAAATTCTGACGAATTTCGCGAATCAAACGCACAGTAAGAATTCCAGATTTTTTAGAAGCACTTTATGGAATTTGAAAATTGTATAATAACAATATCCAAAAATAGTTAATAACAAAGTTTGGACCTATGAAGCTTGAGTAAACACCGCTAAAGGCTTTGACTCATGAAGTTTGACTGTTTAGTGTTCGACTAATCTACATGTGAAAGACAATATCCAAATTTATTTGACGATGTTGAAGAACCTCTAACAGAATCTGATATACTTCACACATACACTTTACACATACAAAACAAACCATCAGCATACCTTCACAAGCACTGCAACAAAAAAGATTTGTATGTATGGTGAAGCATTTACATGTGAAACAACCTGCATAAAATATAATTGCGTTTTTGATCTTAGTTAGTCCCGATATTAGAAAAGGTAGAGATCTAAACAAGCAACAATAAGAAAACACCGTGAAAGATCTCGAACGAATCTCACCGGTTCAAAATAATTTGATAGGCTCTTTACTTTCATTTTTTGGTTTCGTGGCTTCAATTAAAAAAAGTAGATCAATAACTCAATAACAATAAGGGTGGTATGGTACAATACGACCCATATGTAACAACGTTAAGGGGATCATATTGAAAATTACAACCCGTATAGCATTAGTCTGTATTGTAGTGCATGACCGTATATGGACATGAATGATTGATGTCATGTGCGACAACTTTTGTCTTTTGACTAAGGGTTGAATTTGTAAAAATAACAATTTTGTATGTACCTATAAGTGCCCTTTTATTTATTACTTCAATATCATATTTTATTTATTTCAAATTTTATATTTTTTATAAATTCACACCAAAACATAAAAAAATAATCATAAATTTTGTTTTAAATTAATCAATATATCCTTTCAGATTATTTATGACATTATTAAATTTTTAAAACTGTTTCATGTAGTAATGTACCAACTCCCTTCCAAGTATATATAAGTATATAATTCTTGTAGAATTGAATCTATGCCATTTTAAAACAAAGATAATAATCCTAGCATCTGATCCAAAACAGTAGAGGAAGAGTGTGTGAGGTAGGTAGGGAGTGTATGTATGGAGAAACCTTATCGTATCCAATTCCTTATCATCATCATCTCCATAGCAGTTTTCACATGTGCATACTCAAGAAACACCAATCTCCGGTCAAGCTCAAACACTGGTGTCCACAATTCCAACGACCACTTCACAGACACCCCACTTTACCCACTCTACCCGTTAACCGTACCCGAAATAAAAAAGATCCGATCCATTCTCTCAGCATATGAACCCTTTTCATCCTCTTTTCCATCCATCAACACTCTCTCATTAGATGAACCCGACAAAAGTCAAGTAGTTAGCTGGAAAACCGGCGACCCGCTTCCGCCTAGGAGAGCATCGGTCTTGGCCGTTTTAGATGGCCAAACCCATGTTCTAACTGTTGATTTGAACCTTGGCGTTGTTACAGCCGATTTTGTTAACGTTGGGTCTGGTTACCCGATGTTAACAACTGAGGATCAGTTAACAGCTTCACTGGTCCTTTACTCAGACTTGGAGTTTAACAAGTCCATCTTGGCTAGAGGAGTGGACTTTAATGATCTGGTTTGCGGGTCCACGTCACCGGGATGGTTTGGGCCGGACGAGTAGGGCAAAAGAATCGTTAAGGTACCGTGTTTTTCAGGTCAAAACACTCCTAACTATTACATGAGGCCCATAGAAGGGCTAACAGTGACCGTTGATGTAGACAAACAAGAAATCGTCAAACTAACAGACACGGATCGACACATTCCTATACCCAAAGAAACTAATACCAACTACCTCTACGCGACAACAAGTTAGATTCAGATATGACTCCGGAAACTAACCCTATGTCTATGGAACAACCCAAAGGGCCCAGTTTCGCTATAGAAAATGGACATACATTGAAATGGGCCAATTGGGTTTTTCACCTAAAGCCCGATATACAGGCTGGGATGATAATATCTCAGGCAGTGATTCGGGCTGGTTTGCATCAGAAGTATTTGTACCATATATGGACCCGGATCAACATTGGTACTTCAAGTCGTATTTGGATGTGGGTGAATATGGGCTCGGTGCAACCGCTATGGCCCTTGTGGAATTGAACGATTGCCCGAGATACTCGTATTATATGGACAGGGTGTTTGCAACTGCCGATGGTCGACCGTTCATTCAGCCCAATATGATTTGCATATTTGAACGCTATGCCGGAGATATTGGTTGGAGGCATTCTGAAATTCCAGCCATGGGTTTCGATGTAAGTTGTGCATTATTGAAGTTTTTATCGTTATTATATATTAATATTTATTTTGTAAATATTCTTATTGAAAATAATAAAACAGATGAGAGAATCAAGGCCCAAGGTCACACTAGTAGCTCGAATGGTGTCATCAGTTGGAAACTATGATTATATTTTTGATTGGTAATTTCAAACCGATGGTGTAATCCGTATTAAGGTATTTGTAGTTTTATTTAGAACTTGTAATTTTTTTAAGGTTTGGGATAAACGGGTTTGGATCGTAAACAAGTAAACATGTTAGTGACTCGATTAAAAGGTATTTAAACGGGCCCGATTCGTCTAACCATTTATGACACACATAACATTTAACTAATAGTACGTCTAGACACATTGAATTTATCAAAGCGACACTTTTAAAATTTTATAAATAATGGAATATACCATATAATTAAAGCCTTTCCGTAAAAGCTATTTCTTTACCCTAATTTTGGTATTTTTGCTATGCTAACTATTTCTTATTATTTGTTAACGAGTATTAAATATTGGGTATACCAATAATCAGGTCAAACATGATGATGTGTCAGCGGTGTTATTACGTTGCTTATATTTAATCAAGCTAAATATGATTGGATTCTTAATTATATATTTTTTGAACGGCAAAATAGAGAAAAAAAAATTAAAAGTGACAAGATGCTAGCAACACACATAGGTTTAAAATAGAATCAAAAGCTACACCAATCTTTCCATGAAAGCAAATTCCGCTCTCCACACAATAAAGTTCCCTTTTATAGAGATCCATTTGCACCATCCGTTTATATACTCCTCTATAACGAACCATACCTTCTCGATGAATTGTTTGAAAACCCCAACAGAGAATAGACCCGTTTCCAACCCGGTCCATCTCCATTTATCCGGCATGTATCAACATATGGGATGTAAATCTGCCTTGACTTTGTTTATGTTACACCAAACACCCAATATAGAGTTTTTGATAGGGAAGTTTCTACAAAATCCGCCAAAAACCGCTTTTAAATTATAATTATTTCCTCTTTTTTAAACACTTTTTACTAAATATTTATTCTTGACTGTAATGACAGGTGGGACTATCAGGAATGCTATTGGTGAAAGCAACTCCATATGAAAATTTATACAATATCCCCAATACCGACGACATGACGGAGCCACTAGTATCAGAAAACGTAATCGGTGTTGTTCATGACCACTACATCTCATATCACCTTGATATGGATATCGATGGCCAGAATAATTCATTTGCCGAGGTCAATTTGGTCAAAGAAGAATCGTTACTGGGCCAATCTCCTAGAAAAAGTTACTTAAAAGCAAAAAGAAAAGTGGCAAAGACGAAAAATGATGCAAAGATCAAGTTTAGTTTATATGATCCATTCCACGTCTTTAATCCGGCCCGGAGGTCAAGATTGGGTAATCCGACGGGTTACAAGATCGTGCCTGGTGGGACTGCGACTAGCTCTGCTAGGTCACGATGATCCACCACAAATTCGGGCTGCTGTTACAAATAATCAGGTATTTAATAAAGGTTTTATAATGAATATATAATTTAATCGAGATGGAGTAAAATGGGCTTTGTTAATGTGACAGATTTGGGTGACTCCACATAATAGAAGTGAAGAATGGGTTGGTGGTCTTTTGGTTTCTCAAAGCAAAGGAGACGATACAATTGCTGTATGGTCTGCTAGGTAAGTTGGATTGGGTTGGTCGAACCACTTTTCAAGGAAAGACAACAATTTCAAAATTTTACACTTCTTTATTTTTTAAATTACAATGTCATTTTTTGAAAATATATAATGTGATTGTTCGAAAAAACATAGCGTCACTCGACTATGAAATATAAATATTATAGTTTTTGAACGATTTTGGTTATCTTAACATACCTCTATCATTCTTATGTTGGTTTAGTGAACTTGCTTAATAATGCGTTCTTTTTTTACCGGACAGGAATCGTGAGATTGAGAACAAGGACCTAGTGTTATGGTACACATTGGGTTTTCATCATATACCATGCCAAGAGGACTTCCCGGTAATGCCAACAGTTTCATCGAATTTTGAACTCAGACCTGTAAATTTCTTCGATTGAAATCTGATTCTTAATGAAAAACTATATTTCAAAAAGATCTACCTGTGTGTGTTACTGCTAGCTCTTACTGATTATCCGCTTAAAGGTGTATTCAACATGTTAAAAAAAAGATTAGATCGATCTACCTCTTTCAGAATTAGATGTTTCATGTCTGATTGTTCGTTTATGAATAAAAACTTAATTTATCCTTATAATTCTTCAATTACATCATAAATTTGAATTACTTATGATTAACCGTAAATTAAAACTAGGTAGTTTTATACTCGTCCGAGTTCGGGTTTTCAAATTAATAAAATTAAAACTTAATTAAAATGTTAAAAAAAAAGTTACTAACTCACCGGAAATTAACAAACGAACATGACATACATTCTTATCATTACAATATATATATATATATATATATATATATATATATATAGGGTGAAGTTTATAAGAAAACTAACATTTAGGGAGAGAACTCCTCTTTAAAGGTAAAAAAATCATAACTCAAAATATAAATCAAAAACTTAAAAAGTGGTTTGGAGACCTTGTTTCCCACGTCGTCCTCGTTCAAAAAAATTAATAAAATAAAATAAAATTAGTCGGTTTAGCTTTTAGGTTAGGTTTTTAGATGGGGGTGGGTGGGGTGGGGTTAGGTTTTTGGGCGGGGGTGGGGTGAGGGGTTTAGGTTTTTGGGGGCGGGTTAGGTTTTTGGGGGCTGGTTAGGTTTTTGGGGTGATACTACACAAATGCAGTATTACGTTTAGGCTTAGGTTTTTGAGGGTAGGGGGTGGGTGCGGTGGGTTAAGGTTTTTGGGTGGGGGTGGGTCGGGTGGATGGGTTTAGGTTTTTGGGTGGGGTGGGTGGGTTTAGGTTTTTGGGTGGGGATGGGTGGGGGGTTTAGGTTTTCGGGTGGGGGGTTTAGGTTTTTTGATGGGGGTGGGTGTGATGAGTTTAGGTTTTTGAGGGTGGGGGTGTGGGGTTTAGGTTTTTGGGTGGGGGTGGGGGTTTAGGTTTTTGGGTGGGGGTGGGGGTGGGGGTTTAGGTTTTTGGGTGGGGGTGGGGGTGGGGGTGGGGGGTTTAGGTTTTTTGGGTGGGGGTGGGGGTGGGGGTTTAGGTTTTTGGGTGGGGTGGGGTGGGGTGGGGTGGGGGTTTAGGTTTTTGGGTGGGGGTGGGGTTTTTTGGGTGATACTACACATATACAATATTGAAAATAATAAGAAAAAAAAACGACGAGTTAATTCTTATTTTTTATAACGTTATTTATACTCAAATGAAAGATAAAGAAATTCTTGATATAATGATGCAATTTAAAAAAAAAAAATGTATGCAAAAGATATAAATATTTAAAATTTATATATTGTAAGTTCCAATTTTATTTTTCTTGTGAAATGCCTCAAAACAAAAGAAAAAAACCATTTTGCTTGTGCTACAAAATTACCATTGTCCAACCTCCATCACAATTAACAATTTTATATATCAAGTATGACTTGTTTGATTATCCCAAGAATTTAGTCAAACTTCTTAGCTCTAAAGTGGATATCCTTCAAAAACAATTGCACCAATGTCCCAAATAGTTGGCTAATAGTTCATACTCATTTATATCTAAGTAACTTTAAATTCGCAAGTAATTTTATACCAACATGTATGATATTATAACATATAAAGCTTCCTAAATTAAAAACCCTACTTTCTTGAATTATAAATTATAGTTCAAACCCCACAACCACAATCACAATTATAGTAACATGCATACGTTCATAACCTTCAAGATCTTAGCAAAAAAAAAGATCAAAATTTCAAGGTATTGCATCAAGTAAACACTACATGTTTAATACCAAGCATTGAGGCTATAAGGTAAGAAATTGCCGAGTCATTATTATACGGGAATGTAAGCAATCAATTGGCTCAAGAAATAATGATTCAATCAAAAGCTTAAATCGAACCGAATGGTTTAAAGAAACCTCAAAAGTGTTCTTTACAATAATCAATAATAAAAAACTAATCATAAACATTCATTAACCCTAATATTTATACTAGATCCTAACCACCTAAAAATAATGATAAACTAGAACAAAGATAATAACAAATAAAAGAGAAACATTAAATAATCAATGGAATAAAGAAACTTAAATAATTCAAATTCAAATTCTTTCTTTCATCTCAATCTGTATCATACGTCTTCGAAAAAAACTCATCCTCGAGTTTTGCCTCTTGACTAAAGCCACCTGGATCGAAAGAAAAAATCTGTTCTCATTTTGTGTCCCCCCTTTATGTATTTCTTTTGTTCTTCTTTCAAATGAAATGAAACAAATTGAAGTTGTTTGCCATGCCTTTTGATTCCACAGGTCTACGTTTCTTTTGTAAGCCCAGATAAGATGCATGTGGCTTTAATTGTGGTCTAGTAGTTTTAGATGGGCTAATGATAACCGAAAATCAGATTCTATTACAGCGAAAGTATTTAATTCAAAACATTTATAATTCATAATCATAAAACATTGTTTGAAACATAAACTATCGGGAATAGGAAAAGTCAGCCTTCCGCACAACAACGTGACGTCCAGGCTACCCAGCCCTCACGACTCCTTTACTTTGCCTTTGCTTTACTTTTAGTACCTGTCATGCATACTAAAAGTCAGTTAACGCTGGTGAGTTATATCTTTACTTTAAACCGAAAATTTCTCTTGGTAGCTTAGTTTCATAAAAATAAAATAAGTTTTTCTTTCTGTGTCTTTATAACACTTTACAACTTTACAATTATAAAACTGTTTCGTTAGTGTATTTCATTAAAACTTTGCTTTGAGAAAACCCGTTAAGGTGTCCTCCTTTACTCTTTCAAACTATCATTTCACTTGTACAGGAAGTGACTATCACATACTGTAACTATCACATATGGATCAATGTCCAAAGACAAGATCCCTTTCTTGCTTACACTTTGGGGTAAGACTTTACTTTAATTGTGCCCACACCTCAGGTGGGACTTTCTCGCTTACACCTTAGTGTAAGACTCCTTTAGCTGTGCTCACACCTCAGTGTGAGACTTCTACTTTAGCTTGTTCATACCTCGTGGTGAGACTTCTACTTTAGTATGCATGCTGAATTTTCTACTATGCAATGCAATTACACTACTACACAAAGTAGAATGCAATCATATAAAGTATCATATAGACAATTAGCACATATTAACACATAAACATATAACATGGCATCTATCACTGTCGAACTGCATCAAGACTCCTTTAACTTTCTTTACTTTCTTTAAAACATTCAATTTAAAGGTAATACTATTCTCTTTCTCTTTCTTTTAATAAAAATATATAATTTTTATAAAACGTACTTTAACTTTGGAAACTATCTTTTTATCCGTATGCTTGTCAGCCCAAAACCGTTAGGGAAAAAGATTAATAAGAACTCACATGTCAAGCTATCATGAGAATATTAGAACTGGTCCACTACCTATCACTCTTTATCTGTGAAAACCAATTCATGCGGGTTAAGTTAACGAGCCTAACCGACACTAGGCATTTTATACTTTTAATCTGGCGAACTTATGACAAGTTTGCCACCTTGACACTAGCGAGCATTTCATTTTCGCCCACTTTGGAATCGGGAGAACTTACCCCTATCAGAGCCTGACGAACTTATCAAGTTCGCCATATTAGTATCAGGCAAACATACTGTTACAGGTTGTCTTCTTCACCAAAACCTTAGAATTTCGGCTAAGCTTTCAGCTTGATCAAGCTACAAACTTAAACCATAGATTTAATTGTTTATTGTATCTTAAAATTTATAATTTTGCAACTATACATATTAACCATAGATTAAAGCTGATCAAGGGTCAAGAATTTGTAAGAATGGTTATCAAGTAATTGTGTGCTAACATTTGAACCCCACACACTATATATCTATATACATATATATATATATATATATATATATATATATATAGGGTTAGGATTATTTGAGAACTATAAATATTTTGTGAACTCTGAGAACTCCTATCAATGATTTATATTTTTAAAATTTTATATTTTTTATATATTTTCATGTGTGTTTATGTACATAAAAAACAATCAAACTAATTTTTACATTTTTAAACTTTTACATGTACATGTGTAGGTAGTAAAACCTACACATGACTACACATGTGTTTTTACATTTTTAATATATATATATATAACAAATCAACCCAAAAAAAATAAAAATTCTTGAAATTTCATTTCAATATTGTCAATTACAAGTGTTGGTGGTCTTTAGCATCGACAAATTGTAACGAACCAAAATCCGGGTCTCGTTATAAATAAATAAATAATTCTAATAAATATTATGGTGAAAATAATATTTTAGAAATAAGTTGAAACAAGCGGGTTTCAAGTTAGTAACGGGGATATACTAGTTTTAACTAGTTATGGAAGGAAATGGAAAAGATTGAAAGTAGAGGGGCTAAAGGTGAAACATGGCAAATCTGCCATATTTGACCTTTAGAAGTCAAAATTGACTTCATTATGTAGTTGGATTCGTTCAAGAGAAGAGGAAGAAAAGAGAAAAGTGTGTTGAAGCCATTTTCGTGTAATTGAAGCTTGATTAGTGAAGGTTTTGGCTCACACAACACCTTCCTAACATCAAGTAAGTGATTCTCTTCCTCTTGATTTAGAGCTTGCAGCCGTGGTTTTCGCGCTCAAGATTTGGAAGCATTATTTGTATGGTGCTAAGTGTACGATCTACACGGATCACAAAAGCCTCAAGTACTTCTTTGACCAAAAGGACCTCAACATGAGGCAAAGGCGGTGGCTTGAATTGGTTAAGGATTATGATTGTGAGATACTTTATCATCCGGGTAAAGCGAATGTTGTGGCGGATGCGCTTAGTAGAAAGTCATGTCATTCACCTATCAAGGTGAAGTCATTTAAGATGACAATTTCATCATCTCTTATTGATGAAATCCGGGAGGCCCAAGTGTTAGCACTTGGTGGTGACTTGAAGAAAGAGCGGATGGTTGCTTATGTTGATAAGCTTGGTGAAATTAGCATGGGTTTGAAGACATGCTTTGATAGAATTTGGATACCTAGGTTGTCAAGTGTCTTGACAACTATTCTTGACGAGGCGCATAAATCCAAATATTCTATCCATCCGGTGGCCACGAAGATGTTTTATGAATTGAGGTGTCATTTTTGGTGGCCGGGTATGAGGCGTGATATTGTTAAGTATGTGAAGGAAATTGTGTCACGTCATGGTGTGCCGGTGTTGATTATATCGGATCGTGATACGAGATTTACTTCTCGTTTTTGGAAGAAATTCCATGAGGATATGGGGATTAGATTGAATCTTAGCACCATTTATCATCCACAAACGGATGGTCAAAGCGAGCGAACGATTCAAACGCTCGAGGATATGAAGCGAGCGATTGAGTTTCAAGTGGGGGACTTTGTGCTTTTGAAAGTCTCTCCTTGGAAAGGGGTGATACGGTTTAGGAAACGGGGGAAGTTAAGTCCTCGTTTCATCGGGCCGTTTAAGGTGATAGCAAAGGTGGGTACGGTAGCTTATCGTTTGGAGCTACCGGAGGGACTAAGTAGACTTCATAACACATTTCATGTGTCTCATTTGCGGAAGTGTTTGGCGGAAGAATCTACTTTTGTCCCTTTGGACGATATCGAATTGGATAAAAAGTTGAATTATGTTGAAGAACCGGTGGCAATCTTGGATAGAAAAGTGAAGCGTTTGCGCAATAAAGAGATTAGCCAAGTTTTGGTGAGGTGGAAACATAGAAAGGGAGCGGAAATGACTTGGGAAACCATACAAATATTATCCGAACCTTTTTACGTGAAGTCGGGTTTCGGGGACGAAACCCAAATAAGGGTAGCTGATTTGTAACGAACCAAAATCCGGGTCTCGTTATAAATAAATAAATAATTCTAATAAATATTATGGTGAAAATAATATTTTAGAAATAAGTTGAAACAAGCGGGTTTCAAGTTAGTAACGGGGATATACTAGTTTTAACTAGTTATGGAAGGAAATGGAAAAGATTGAAAGTAGAGGGGCTAAAGATGAAACATGGCAAATCTGCCATATTTGACCTTTAGAAGTCAAAATTGACTTCATTATGTAGTTGGAGTCGTTCAAGAGAAGAGGAAGAAAAAAGAAAAGTGTGTTGAAGCCATTTTCATGTAATTGAAGCTTGATTAGTGAAGGTTTTGGCTCACACAACACCTTCCTAACATCAAGTAAGTGATTCTCTTCCTCTTGATTTCACCATGTATGTGTTCTTGGTGGGTTTTGGGTGAAACCCGAAATTTTGTATGCATGTGATGAAATGGTGTTAGATTATTGATAATCTAGCTAAACTAAAGTTAAAGAATGATGGTTAACATCCTAGAACCCTTTAATTTTGATTATGAGAAGTTAGGGTTCATATGGTGAAAATTGGGGGTGTTTGGATCATAATGCTAGAATGGTGAATTAATGAAGATTAAGTGTTTTTAAGATGTTAGACACTTGAACAAACACCAAATTAACTTAATAATAATTTTTTAAAGAAGAATTAATGTTAAGATCAAGTTAATGAAACTCAAGCAGGTGAGTTTGTGGTGAAAGAGGGTGTTTGGTTATGAGGATAACCCAAACGGGTCAATTTGGGTTGGAATTGGGAAATTGAGTTGTGAACTCAATTGTAATGAAATTTTGGTATATGTTAGATTACTAAACTAGGAGTGTATGTTTAGGTAATCAAATTGTGGGTCTAGAAGGCGGAGCGGAGTCGTCTAACCCAAAAGGTAAGTGCCTTTGCACTTACTTAGTTTTGATGATAAATGAGTTTTATGCATTGTTGTATGTATAATGTGTAAAGTTGCATAATTCGTTATGTGGTATGAATGAGCATAAAATTGTATGCATAATTGAAGGAATGTAGTTATAGTATTTATACTATAATGGATAGAATGGATATGGAGTTATGGTCTAAGTACCATAATGGATAGATTGGTTATGGAGTTATGATCTCGTATCCTTTGGGATATGAAGTTATGGCCTACGTGCCATAATGGAAATGGAAAAGTGATAATGAAACGATGAAAGTAACTTGTAGGTGATATACAAGTGTATGAAATCCTTAATTGGCCAAATGGGTGTTAACGGGTCAAATGGGTGAAAGGTGTGAAAACAAGTTGTGAATTTTGTGGATTATGTGTTATATTGTGCATAGTATGAATGATACATGAAATGAATTGATTATGCATAAGTGTACGTATGAATGTGAATATGGTTATAATACTATATTGAATATGTGGAGGTTATGATCAAAGAATCATAATGGAAAAGAGGAGGTTATGATCAAAGAATCATAATGGAAAAGAGGAGGTTATGATCAAAGAATCATAATGGAAAAGGGGGAGGTTATGGTCAAAGAACCATAATGGAAATGTGGTAAGATCTTGGTCTATGTACCAAGATGAAGAATGGAAAGAAAGTTATGACCTTTGTGTTATAAATGAAATGATAATGTAAAGAGTAAATAAAACTTGTAGGTGAAATACAAGTGGTATGCAATCAAACATCGAAATGGGTGTTAACGGGTCAAATGGGTGAAAGGTGTGAAAACAAGTTGTGAATTTTGTGGATTATGTGTTATGTGATTGTGTGCATACTTGTGATATGATAAATTGTAAATGATTTAGTATGTACAAAGAATGAATGTAGTTATAGTGTTAACCTATAATGGTAATGGATCATGTGTTGATCATAAATGAAACGAAGTTATGGCCTTTGTGCCATAATGGAAATGGATCATGTGTTGATCATAAATGAAACGGAGTTATGACCTTTGTGCCATAATGGAAATGGATCATGTTTTGATCATAATTGAAACTTGTAGTAAGAGTACAAGAATATGTAGCCTAAATGACAATTTGGGTGGAAACGGGTCAAATGGGTGAAAAGGGTGACAACAAGTTGTAAATACTTGTTGGTTATGTTTATCTCATTACTAATGGTGATATGTTTATATGGTTGTAGGAAAGGCTCCGAAGTAGTCCAAGTCAAGTCCAAGGCGTGAAGGGTTCTCGTATGCATTTTGGTATTTTGGGGATTTTGGGGGAAAACCCCCGTAGATGGATGTAAATTTGATACACAAATGATGTTTTAGTGTATTTACTTGTTGTTGATGTGTTTTTGGGTCAAAACCCAAGTGTTGGGAATTTTTAGTGTCTTGAAGGTTTGAAAAATGTTGGAAAAATGGTTAAGTATGAAACCTGCAGGAAACTGCAAACTTTCTGTGAAAAGAGGCCCCTCGCGCTACGCGAGGGGGGTGACTAGTAAGTGTCGCGCTACGCGACAGGGTAAAAAAAAAAAAATTTCCTGGGTTTAAGACTTCCGCGCGTTAAAGTTTGTTTGTAAAAGTGGTGTGTTTCAACTTGGTATCAGAGCAATGGTTTGAGGGATTTGGTGTGGTGGCACCAAACTCAAACCGGATGCTCTTGATATGGGGGAAAATGATACGAGAATCTACGAAGGACTTGACTAAGACTTGGAGCTTGCGGAAATGAAAGGTTAGTAATGATTTGATAAAATGATAATATATATATGGTGTATGTATATATGTATGATGAATATTGTTAAGGTGTTATGTGTGCCGAAACTTGTTTTGTGACCTGTTATATGGAGATGGTAATTACAATTGGGCATGGCGTATTATTAAACATGTCTGGCCAATATGTTTAATAAGACAATATGTGTAAGGGTCATTATGATAACCATATAACAAGGAACATTAGCAAGGAGTAGGTGAAGGTGGTTATATGTGTATGTATGTATGTATGTATATGGATGATTAGATGGGGGTAATACATATACACATAGATAAGATATAGTGCATTAACAAGTGGGTAGATTAAAGACCTATAAGTAGGTAGAACATCTACAACTTAGTTAAAAAATTGGTCGGGGAGACTAAGGGGCATTTGTGTAAGTAGAAGAAATGGTGGATGAAAGTCATCTTAAGGACTCAAGTATGTTAGAGTCTAGACGTGTATCACCTCGTGGGTGGTGAGGAACATGGAATGGGTTGGGAGAAAAAGAATGCATCAATCTAGCGGAGAATGGCTAGAGCTTTCTATCATGTTATATCGATCTTCCTTCGAGGAAAATAGGGATCTTTGAGGCGATCCTTGGGAGGAACGGTATGAAGCCTAGAGAGCGGGAAGTATAACGGTTGGCGAACCGAAGTTGAAGGAAAACCTTGTTTTCACAAGGGGTTCGTGGTGTGCGAACCGAAGGAGTTAAAGGGTGAGAGTTAATCATTGATTAATCAGCAATGAATCACTATAATGGTATTGGCTTTTCGGCAATCCATTGTGATTGAAAGAAGATGCATTACTCGCGATGAGTCGACTTCGGGTCGTGGCGGAGGATTGGTGGATTATTATCCGTAGAGAGAAAGGCATAAGGGCGTGAAGGCACATGCATCGGGGGAATTCAAGAGATGACGTTGAAATACCATCGATTGAAAGCCATGGTGGGTGGCATAATGGAAGAGTTCCTTCATGTACATCATATAGTAGAGGTGATCAACAAGATGTCGGGCAAGTTTTTATAACTAGTCGTGTTTTCGCTCAAAATCTTGGAATCGTGGAAGAGATGTAAATAAATTGGGTTTCCCGATGCTATCTGGTGACGTTATACAGTGAAGCTGGACCATTAACATTAAGGGTGTTATAATGTTGATGTTTATATGATTTAAATGCATGAGGTTGTGGCTTTGGTAAAAAAAAAATCCAATTTTTGGATGGGGTGCTGAATTCGAAAGAAATACTTGTGGACCCGTTAAAGATTGAAGAAATACTCGGAAGAAATCCTTGGTTCATAAGGAATGTCCTGCCTCTTAAATCAACAACGCGTTTTGGGGCTTAATGTAGTGGATGAGAGGAGAACTCCACAGTTAAGCGTGCTCGGGTGGGAGTAATCCAGGGATGGGTGACCCCCTGGGAAGTTTTCACCCGGGTAACCAAAAACAAATCCGTGAGCTCTTAGTGGACAAAGCGGACAATATTGTTGGTATGAGGGGCCGGATGTTACACAAATTCTCCTCCCAACTTTGGTCAAATGATAAAACTCACCCCTCTACTTTGTGAAGTTTAAACTTTGACCCAATCAAGTTTCAAGTTTAACCTTTAGTATATATAATCTGATTTTTCCTCAATAATTGTCGTGTTTGTTTATTTATTTTTGTTGACGTCGTCCCAGTGTAAATTTTGTTAAACACGGAGTCGTATTCAAAAAAATGTATTTTTTAGGTATCGTGATTTATATCGACTGACAAACATCGGTACAATTAACTTACTGTATTTTATCGATATTTCGACTACCAGAACCGATTCACTTTAATTTCATACGTTTACTTTTTATGCTTAGCCACATTAATGTGACCGCCTCCCGCCGCGGAGCGGGGAGCAAAATTTATTTAATCACGTTTCTTTTTGTGTGCTTAGCCACGTTAATATCACCGCATCAATTGTTTAAAATCCAGTTCACGATAGAGAGTGCGGGGTACAATTTCTAGTTTCTACCATGGTTGGAAAAATCGCTAGACGCTAGTCGGGCGGTGGGGTGGGGCCTAGGCGGGATTAATCGGATTGGAATTTTTATATGTAATTTTTAGTTTTTTATATATATACACACAATTTTATAAGTAATTTTTATAAAAATGTTCATTTTTAAATATTTATACACATATTCGGCTGGAATTTGAAGGGGTTAGCCGGAAAATCCAAGGCTTTCGCCGGAATTTGGCCGAAAGTTTAAGGTTTTTGCCGGAATTTTCGCCGGAATCTAGCCGCCTAGGCCCGCCTAGGACCGTCTAGGCCCGATTCCGATTAATGGTCCGCCTAGCTCAAAATTATAAGTTAAATGGCCGCCTAGCGCCTAGGCCCTGCCTAGGCCCGATTTTTACAACACTGGTTTCTATATATTAGCCAAAATTTCTATGTGTGTGTGTATTATTTTTATTTTTTTAAACTAAAAGGTCCAACTCCTTAACTAAAACTAAATGCACTAACCCAATTATAAAATATTCATTATCTAATCTAGGCCTAATAGTTTAGAATTTTAAATCAATATTTTTTTTTCCTAATTCATTGATTGTCTTTAGAGTTTTGTTGACTATTCCGGTAACTGTGGCTTCGACGGAGAGGAGTTTTTCAAAATTGAAGTTGTTGATTTCATACTTAAGATCAACAATATCCCAAGAAAGACTTAACGGATTAATGATGATATCTATTGAAAATGATATATTAGAGACTATGGATTATAAAGACTTGATCGAGAGATTTGCTACCAAAAACGCTAGTAGAGCTTCACGATTCGCATAAGTAAGTAACTTTAGATTATTTTGGGACAATACTTTTATTTTGTTTATTGTTAAAACAATTATCGTCGTATTTTGGACTTTTTTTATATATGATTATTTACTTTATATATTAGAGGCCCGGAATTTTTTTACATGTCCTTAGCCCAAAACGTTTTGAGAATTCTCGGGACCGGCCCTGATTATAGGTTAATCAAAAATATGTTATGTATGTATTCGTGTTATTGACCTAAGAGCACCTCCAACGGGTAGTGGACGAGGTGGGCGAAGACGTGGACCGGACACGTTGTTAGAGGAGTTGTTCGGCCGACGGTCGATTGATTCACATCTAGAAGGCCAGATGTATGCGGATGTTTAATTTTAATTATTATTTTAAATTTTTTTTAATTAATTTCAACTAAGTTAAATCTTTTCTACTTACTTTCATATATATTTTAAATATTTAAATATAATATATTTTTTAATTAACTTAATTTAAATTAAATACCTTTGAATTTTTTTTATTTCCAACGACAAATGTCTAATGAATAGTTATAAAAGGAATTTCTCTACAGTCATGCACAAACATGAGTACGAGTAAGAACGGATATGCGCCTTCGGGTGCTCTTTATTGTGATTCGCGGAGTCTTAAATCATTAAATCTTTATAAGAAGACTAGAATATTTTAGCCTCAAAGTTTACCACGGTGGTCATTTCACGTTGACGCCAAACAGAACATACGAAAACATGGTAGTAACTTTCGTGGACTCTATGAAATTCAATGAGTTTAAAGTCTCTATGTGGACGTTATAATATCACGGTCCGGACACGAAGTTCTTCTCACCGGTCTGTGATATTACTTAAAACCGCATCGTGTAATATGTCATATTAGGTCTTAAACGATTGTATTGGATTGTAGTTAAGAATATTACATCCCAATGCACAACAAGAGGTCATACACATGCGTACATACACATACACACATACATATACATATGCATACACACATACACATGCACATATACATACAAATACACATGCATACATTCACATACACAAAAACATTCACATACACATACACATTCACATATACATAGAAATACACAAGCATACATGCACATACACAAACACATTACATTTGCATACACATAGACACATAAACATATACATACAATACATACACAAATACATAGATACATAAACATATAATTTTGACATTTTACATAGAACTAATTACTTTTTATTTGTATAAAACTATTTTTAGTATATATTATTAATGTATTAACAAAATTAAAATACAAAATTAAAAATTTACGCCGGAAATGCGTCGCAAATTTGCGACACATTTATGACGCAACTTGTATTATTATATTTATTAATGTATTAACAAATATAAAATACGAAATTAAAAGTTTGCGTCGCAAATTCCGACACATTTGCGACGCATTTTGTTAGAAATCAAGGTTTTACTTTTCGTTGCAAATGTGTCGTAATTGCGTCGCAAAATTTTGCGTCGGAAATTTCCGTAGCAAACCCATCCATTTTCTAGTAGTGAGTGAGAAGATAACGTTATTTTAGCTTAATATATTGGAATTAATTAATGGGTTTGGGATATTTTCTTCTTGTTGTTATTGTTAGAGTGGAGTTAAATGTTAATAGCAAGAAAATTTGAATAGCAGGATTTGTTGAAAACCAATAGAATATTATTTTAAATTTATATAACGAGATCATGTTCCCGGTTGAGGAAGTTTGTTTTAAATTTATTTAACTTTTAATCTTTATTGATATAACTTTTAGTTTTAAATGTAAATTTTAATTTCAATTTATGTGATTTATAATTTATAATTTTCTTTTTATTGGCTTTCGAAAGATAAGATAAGATAAGTGAATATCTAACATTGGAACTCATGTATCACATTTGTTAGTGTTTGTTGTGTGTAGTGTTGGAGGTATTTTGAGGTCTCTCCAAAATCAGTCATCACATATTATTTGTAGCAAAAATGATATCAGAAGTTGTATACAACATTTATCTTGCAATCATTACCTTCTGGTCATGGTGGTGTGATGTCAACAACAATCAAGACGAGCTTGCTCGAACGTTTCTCACCATTGTTGTTCCAACACTAATACTTGTATGGTACAAATGGACGTTATCTTATTCCAAAAAGAACACAACTCCTTTGCCGCCAGGACCTTACGGCTTACCAGTCGTAGGTTACCTCCCGTTTCTCGGCCACAACTTACATGAAAGATTCACCGAGATGGCTCACAAATACGGTCCCATCTTCAGCCTGAGGCTTGGAAGTAAGCTTCACGTTGTGGTGAACTCCATGGACCTAGTAAAGGCTGTGGCTCGTGACCTTGACCACACCTTTGCTAACCGTTCCCCTCCACTGGCTGTCTTAACCATCACTTATGGTGGGTCTGATATCGCATGGTCCAACAACAATACACACTGGCGTACCATGCGTAAGATTTTAGTCAGCCAAGTGCTCAGCAACGCAAATCTCAAATCTAGCCAGAATTTTCGACGACAAGAGGTGAGAAAGACGGTGAACAAAGTTTACTCTAAGATTGGGGAAAAGGTTGATATATGCAAAATTGCTTTCGAGACCGAGGTTAATGTTGTGACAAGCATGTTATGGGGTTGTAGCAAATCTAGTGAAGGAGAGGATTCTAGCTATATAGGAGATAGGTTTCAAGAAGTTGAGTTTAAGATTATGGAGTTAGTTGGAGCTCCTAACATCTCTGATTTTATCCCCATGTTATCATGGTTTGATTTACAAGGAAGACAGAGAGATATGAAGAGGCAATTGGAATTTGTTGATGCCATTTTTGAAAATATTATTGAAGAAAGAATCAAATTGAAAGCAAGCAAAATGGATGGAGAAGTTGAACAAGATGGAAGGAAGGACTTTTTGCAGATCTTGTTAGAGCTTAAAGACAAGAATGATGCTCCAATATTATTAGACATCATTAAAATCAAGGCCTTACTAATGGTATATGATATATGTGTTTCTATACTTGTTTTTATTTTCTTTGTATATAGTTACTATTGGATCTTCTTATACGATATAAAATGTTATATATGAATCAGGACATAGTAGTTGCAGCAACTGACACGACATCGACAATGGTTGAATGGGTGATGACAGAGATCTTGCATAATCCAGATGTAATGAGAAAGGTCGAGGATGAATTAACAGAGGTAATTGGTATGAAGAATATTGTGGAAGAATATCATCTGCCCAAGTTGACATATTTGGATGCGGTGATCAAGGAGACATTCAGACTACACCCTCCACTTCCTCTTCTAATCCAGAGATGCCCAGATGAATCTTGCGTGGTGGCGGGATACAACATTCCAAAGGGTTGTATTGTCTATATGAATGTTTGGGCCATCCACCGGGATCCCCGGAACTGGACCAATCCATTGGAGTTCAAGCCGGAGAGGTTCTTGAACAGTAATTGGGATTATAATGGAAATAATCTGAAATTTTTACCATTTGGAACAGGGAGAAGAATATGCCCAGGAATGCCCCTTGGGGAGAAGATGTTGGTGTATATATTAGCATCGCTCTTGCATTCTTTTGAGTGGAGGTTGCCTAAAGATGAAGAGTTTGAACTTTCAGATAAATTTGGATTGGTGACAAAGAAAAGGATACCACTAATGGCTATACCATCTCAAAGATTATCTGATGCTAGCCTTTATATGGAATAGAACATATGTTGTTCGATTTATATCTATATATGTATAAGTTTGGCTATGCTTTAATTCATGAAATGATTTTTATGCCATCAGATATTATATTTAATTATTGAGAGGGTTCTTTTTATGCCTTCAGATCTTATATATAATTATTGAGAGGATTCATATAACTTTGGTTGTCATGTTGTTGCATTGGTAAAACAATTGTTAATTTGACAAACTCTCAAACACGTTTATTGATATCAAGAAAACTCTTTCAAAAACTTGATTACAACTAGTAAACCATGACTTGGTTTATATAACCTAGACTCGTTAGACTTTAATATAAATTTTTTAACATTATTAAAATATAAACAACATAAATCTACTCGGATATGATTGCTAGATTATAGGATATAACCAACTTGTTATAACTTTGTTGACTTAGTGAAACATCCATAATCACTATTTTTAGTTTGCTCAACATCAGTTTCACTATCCTCAATGATAAAGACATTAAGTTGCAGAGGCATTAGAGGATAGGGGTTAATTGGATAATAGCAAAAGTACAACTATCATATGCTTCTACTGTTGGATTTTATGGACCGACCCGATAGATAACGCGGCTGACCGAGCTATGACCCGTAAGAGTTACACCTAGGGCAACGAACATTAAATCCACTTAACCTGCTTAACTGGTAATTACGAACTGTTAGCGAGACGATATATTTTATATATATTTGTTAGACGGGAATTATTATTTATACTAGTTTATAAATAATAATTATATATTGTTTTAATCTTTAATTAAAACAATTAAACGGGTACATGCTTTTTATCTCGTAATGAACTTTGGGCCCGGAAACAATTAATAGGGTTTACAACTTATATATAAATCATACTCCTATTTTTTGTTTTTCAACGAGACAACTATCGCCGCCAAGTCTTCAGCAGTCCTTTCTTCCGCCAACTGAATCAATCGTAGGTCTTTTGTCTGCTTCAACATCGTCCATTGATACAATTAGTTTGATTCAAACCAAAGGTAGACTCTACTACAGTGCCTCCCATTTAGGAGCTAGCGACCAAAGAAGAAAAGGAAAAGGCATTCTACCTTTGTCACTTCCGGTTCGTGATCTAGCATCGGCTCGTTGTACTTAGGTGTCTCAACCGGTTAATCATTAACAACTAAGGTATAATTAATCTCATCAGTAGATTATTTTTTTTTAATTTGTGTTCGCGTGTTCATAACCATATCCTGTTCGGTTTGTCAGTGCTGTTAAATAGGTTATGATTTTATTTTTCGCTGCGTATTTATTAATTAACTGAATTAATTTATTTCACTGTCAAAACAGTCCCTAAGTACAACGAGTCGATGCTAGATCACTGTAGTAGAGTGGGCATAAATGAGGCTAAACGTATCAATGCATAGACATGTCTTGTCATAGCGGCCTCATACACGAGAGTTATGCATCTTTCCACAATTGACAGTAATTGTTAGTCTAGTTACCCACTTACTAATGTTGTATGTCACAACTATCATTAGTGGTTGATTTAGCTAGATTCTCACTCCTTATTCTAATTTCTGTAATTGGGTCATAAATTAATAAGGATTTTTCACTTTCTTTATACTAATTTATTTTTTTGGCTTATCTTGACAGATGTCTACTGAAAATAATAATACTAATAACTCCTTCGCTCTCAAGTCTATCATTGAGAATGAAAAGCTGGATAACACCAACTTTCTCTCGTGGCAGTGCAATATGAGAATAGTTATCAAGATAGCCAAGAAGCTCTATGTTCTCGATACATGGTATGCTCAAAAATGGCCGAGATGAATATCCAAGGAAAGAAAAATCAAGTTCTAATGGTCAGATCTGCTGGTGTTAAAAAACCTAACCCCAAGAAAAGAGGTTATAATAGCAAAGGCAAGAAGAAATTTAATGTTGCTGCCAAGCCTGCCACCAACAATAACAAGAAAGCTTCAAAAGCACCCCCTCCTGAGGAGCGCCAATGCTTTGAATGCAACAAAATAGGGCACCGGAAACGTAACTATCATGAATATCTAGCCAAGCTGAAGCTGCAGAGGGCCAGTGGTGAGGGCACCTCTTCATGTATTCTCATTTATGTTATTGAAATTTTTACTGTTTCTAGCAACACATGGGTATTTGATACTGGATGTGGATACCACATCATTAATGTCTTACAGGAGCTTAAAAGTTGGAGGAAGCTGAAACAAGGCGACATGGAGCTCATCGTTGGTGATGAGAAAAGAGTACCAGTTCTTGTAACTGTAACATATCATCTCTCATGTCCTTCTGGCCTTGTGGTTGTTTTGAACAATTGTTTGTTTGCACCTGGTTTAACCAGAAACATTATTTCAGTTTCTTTATTATTTGAACAAGGATTTAAGTACTTTTGTAATGGTATTGCTATTTCTGCCTACTTAAATGATATCTTTTATTTTGAGGCTAAACCTCAAAACGGTATTTATGAGATTGGCGTTCAAACTGACAATAACATATATAATCTTTCTAAATGTATCAAATTTGGCATTAATGATACTTTTCTATGGCATTGTCTACTTGGCCACATAAGCAAGGCACGCATTAAAAGACTCCAATCCGAGGGAATTCTTGAACCTACCGGACAACACTCATTTGATAATTGCGAGTCTTGTTTAGCTGGAAAACTCACAAAGGACCCATTCACCCATGTTGGTGTGCGAGCCAAGGATCTGCTAGGCCTTATACACACTGATGTGTGTGGCCCTTTCAGAACCATGTCTAGAAATCATGAAAGATACTTCATTTCATTTATTAACGATTATAGTCGATATGCTTATGTCTATCTTATGAAACACAAGCATGAAACATTTGAAAAGTTCAAAGAGTTTCAAAACAAAGTAGAGAAACAACTCGATAAATATATTAAGACACTTCGATCAGATCGAGGTGGCGAGCATCTCAGCTTAGAATTTCTTAATCATCTGAAGGAGCACGTAATTATTTCTCTGCCCACTCCTCCTCGCACACCCCAACTTAATGGCGTGAGCGAGAGGAGAAATTGAACCCTACTTAATATGGTTCGATCGATGATGTGTAGAACTAACTTGCCTCACTTCTTCTGGAGTTATGCTCTTATGACCGCCGCCCGCCTTGTAAATCTGGCATCGACTAAGAAGGTGGACAAAACCCCATATGAGATATGGCACAGGTCTAAACCCAATTTGTCTTACCTTACAGTATGGGGATGTGATGCATATGTCACCAGCGATTCTGATGACAAGCTCGATCCCAGAGGCGAAAAAATTGTTTTCGTCGGTTACTACAACAAAAGCGGATATTATTTCTATCATCCTGATGCAAACATTGTTTCCATCAAAAGGAAAGGACGCTTTCTCGAAGAAGATCTTCTAAATCAAGGAACAGGAAATAATATTATGGATCTTGAAGAAATTCGAGAAACACAAACAACCGCTGAGGAAGTCGGAGCGTCTGATCAACAAGAAGTTGTTGCTGATGAATCAGACATAAACACAAGCGTCGCAGAAGTAGCAGGTCTTGTAAAGAACCTAATACATACCTATGGCATCTTGAAGCTTATAAAGTCCTGTTAGTAGCTGAGTCAAATGACGAACCGACAAACTACAAATCTGCTATCTCAGATCCTGAATCCGAGAAATGGCTTGAAGCCATGAACGCCGAGATGCAATCTATACGTGATAATAAGGTCTGGGACTTGATTGAGCTACCCCCGGTTCTCGGGCAATAGGGAGCAAATGGATTTTCAAAAGAAAAACCGACATGCATGGTAATGTACAAACCAATAAAGCACGACTAGTTGCAAAGGGTTTCACTCAAACTCAAGGTATTGACTATGATGAAACTTTCTCACCCGTTGCTATGATCAAATCGATCAGGATACTGCTTGCCATAGCCGCGTATCATGATTACGAGATACGAAAAATGGATGTCAAAACCTCTTTTCTTAATGGACATCTCTCTGAAGATGTCTATATGGTTCAGCCTGACGGTTTTGTTGATCCAAAGTATCCTAGTAGGGTCTGCAAACTGAATAAGTCCATTTATAGACTTAAACAGGTATCTCGAAGCTGGAATCTTCATTTTGATCAGAAAATCAAAGAATTTGGTTTTGTCAAGAATGAAGATGAGCCTTGTGTTTACAGAAAGGCTAGTGGGAGCACTATATCATTTCTCATCTTGTATGTGGATGATATACTGATCATTGGAAACAACATCCCTGTGCTTGACAAAGTCAAACAATGGTTAGGATCTTGTTTTGCAATGAAGGATCTTGGAGAAGCTGCTTACATTCTAGGAATCAAGATCTACAGAGATAGATCTAAGCAGCTTCTAGGGCTAAGTCAGAGTACTTACATAGACAAAATGATGACATGCTTTAGGATGGAAAACTCCAAGAAATGAGGTGTTCCGATGACTAAAGGCACTGTGTTGAACAAATCACAATCTCCTTCCACGGACATTGAAATTAAGGAAATGGAAGCAATTCCATATGCCTCAGCGATTAGTTTTATCATGTATGCTATGTTGTGCACTAGACCTGACGTCTCGTATGCTCGCTCACAGTCAGGTTTCGTATTCACTCTTAATGGAGGAGCTGTCTCATGTAAAAGCTCCAAGCAGAGTGTAGTGGCGGATTCAACCACCGAATCTGAGTATATAGCCGCATCAGATGCTGCTAAGGAGGCTGCTTGGATGAAGAAAATCATTACTGACCTCGATGTGGTTTCTAGTATTCGCTAACCAATGGAGATACTTTGTGATAACAAGGTGTTATAGCTCAAGCCAAAGAGTCCAGATCTCATCACAAAGCCAAGCACATTCAAAGGAAGTTCCACTATATACGGGAAATTGTGGAACGTGGAGACGTCGTGATAAGCAAAGTAGACACAGATCAAAACCTAGCGGACCCGTTTACTAAGCCCATGACTCAGGACAAGCATGATCTTCACAGAGATGCTATTGGTCTTAGATTTGCTAGTGATATGTTTTGATTTAATATTTTGAATGTGTGAACAATTAAACAGTTGTACTTTTGAATTCTTTTTTGTTTACTTATTTAAATGCAATTCTGAATTCTTATAACTGTGTTCGATTTTAATACGTTTAATCCATGAATCTTGTATTCTTAATTATCCGTAGTCGGTCAGAGTCGTGGGAACGTCTCTGAATTAAGACTTTTCTGAACTTCGGCTCAAGGAGTTGACTCTGAACTTCACAGGCCTCATTTTGAATGACGTTGGATGTAACTCGCATCAAATCAACTTCATGGATCTTTGTCATAAGATGTTTTGCTATTGGTATACTAATTAGTATCCTTTTACCTGAGATACGTACTAGAACTGTCGTTTACCAAGAACCATTCTTTAATCACTGTCAAACACTGTCGCGTAACTGCCAGTCATAAAGACTTTGATTAGGAATAGTTCTGAAGTTCAGTGGGAGTTGTATGTAGTCAATAAGAGATTCTGTACTCTTACATTATATGTAACAGATAGGCATCGTGGTGCCCTCGTTGATTCAAACTGATGAAGTGTAAGGCCTTACCCAAACTTACTGTGTGTTTGATTGGACCACTTTGATTCTTGATCGAGAACAATAATAATTGAACGCCATATGAGAATGAACTAAATCCATGTCTCATTGATTCAATTGATGTTTTATACGGAAATGATGAATGACAACTATTGCCATAAGTCTATTGTCTTGCTTTAGTTAGCTGTTACTAACACCGAGATATTTGGTTAATGACTTTAAAGCGTCATACCTTGTTAGGGACCGCCATGTGCAGCTAGAGCGCCGCTAACCGTTTGCGTTGATTTTATGGACCGACCCGATGGACAACGCGGCTGACCGAGCTATGACCCGTAAGAGTTACACCTAGGGCAACGAATATTAAATCCACTTAACCTGCTTAACTGGTAATTACGAACTGTTAGCAAGACGATATATTTTATATATATTTGTTAGACGAAAATTATTATTTATACTAGTTTATAAATAATAATTATATATATTGTTT
This sequence comes from Smallanthus sonchifolius, assembly GCA_023525975.1. NCBI lineage: Eukaryota > Viridiplantae > Streptophyta > Magnoliopsida > Asterales > Asteraceae > Smallanthus > Smallanthus sonchifolius. The sequence goes on from CM042042.1 coordinate 5,481,495, forward strand.
TAGTCTTTAATTAAAACAATTAAATGGGTACAGGATTTTTATCTCGTAATGAACTTTGGCCCAGAAACAATTAATAGGGTTTATAATTTATATATAAATCATACTCCTATTTTTTTTGTTTTTCAACGAGACAACTATCGCCGCCAAGTCTTCAGCAGTCCTTTCTTCCGCCAACTGAATCAATCGTAGGTCTTTTGTCTCCTTCAACATCGTCCATTGATACAATTGGTTTGATTCAAACCAAAGGTAGACTCTACTACAGTGCCTCCCATTCAGGAGCTAGCGACCAAAGAAGAAAAGGAAAAGGCATTATACCTTTGTCACTTCCGGCCACCACCCTTGCCATCGTCCGCCGCCTTGTCCGGCGCTTCCCGGTACCACTCGTTCTCTCGCGTCCGGTTCGTGATCTAGTATCGGCTCGTTGTACTTAGGTGTCTCAACCGGTTAATCATTAACCACTAAGGTATAATTAATCTCATCAGTAGATTAATTTTTTTTTTAATTTGTGTTTGCGTGTTCATAACCAGATCCTGTTCGGTTAGTCAGTGCTATTAAATAGGTTATGATTTTATTTTTCGCTGTGTATTTATTAATTAACTGAATTAATTAATTTCTCTGTCAAAACCCGTTTTTATAAAAGTCAAACTGATCACCACTGAATACCAACATCTACCACAAGTACAACGTCTATCACAATGCGCATGATCCTGAGTAAGACAAACATATATCACGAGCACAAACACGACAAGAGCAGCACACATCAAGGGTTTTTTTTTTCCAACTTTTTGTACATCATTGTCTTTCAATACTGTTAGTGGGACTCACGAAAGAAGATTGACGCCACAAATTATCAGATATATAAAAATAAATTGTATAGATAAACGAATGTAGAGATATTTAAAAATTGGGAAACGTATAGATAATTGTGCATCCGAATTCATTGCAACCATTCGTTTTAAAAACGAGGTGATAATGTTATGGAAATTGTATGTATACTTTTCGTTAGTTGTATAGCTACATAAGTTATTATTTCGATATACATATTTTTTTTAAACAGATTTATATTAAAAATCAAGTTTTTTTCTTTTATATATATGTTATAGCGAGTACTGTTACCGTTATGTATCGTGATGAGCCAAACCGATAATGAGCGAACAACATTATTGCCGGTGTTAGGGTTATCAGAACCGGTACGTATCGATGTTTTATGGTTTTCGTTAGACATAAAGCACGCAATTATTTTCTTAGATACACCATGCAACATTTGTGTGACAAAAACATCGCAAATTATTAGTCTTCAATCACATGCTATAGATGTAATAATCTTGGACATTTTGCTTATGAATGTCCAACAAAATTTCTCACCAAAAATCCTAAGAATTTATTAGTTAGTACACAAAAAGGAATTCATGGTTATGGCTACCGAATCTCCAACAGGGAATCAAAGCCTATTAATGATGTTATTCTTGTGACGGTTTTAACTACAAGAAGGGACATCGCTATTTTACATACGGATTTTTTTAAGGAAATGTTCGCTACAAATTTTGCTATGAATTTTAGTTATGGATTTTGCTACAGATTTAGCTATGGGTTAGCTATGAAAATTTTCTACGGTTTTTGCTTCCAATTCTGCTACAGAAGCAGAATTTAACTACTAATTTTGCTATGAGTTTTGTTTAGATTTTTGCTAAAGGTGTTTGCTATGGACTTTACATATTTAATTCGGAATTTTTTGAAACTTTTCGTTTTTTATATTATTTTCCATTTTTTTTGGTGTAAACATTTTATATTAAAATTTCAATAAATGTATACAAATCATACCAAAGATAAATATCATAAGCAAATAAAATAAAATATTCAAAATGCCCCGATGTAGCACAATATAGATCCAAACTATCCAAAAACAATACAATAATATTCGAATTATTTTGTTTACCAACATAAACACCGATATTAACTTGGTGGAAAGTTTTATTGGTAGTTAAATTAAAATTCTAAAGTCTAGAGGTTGTAGTGTCATTAGTTTGGAGTATGTTTTAGGGTCAAACTTGTAATGTTATATTTAGTAGGGGTTAAGTGTAATTAGTCATTAGGTTAATCGGTGTCTAATTTCCAAACGTGAAAATCTTCGTTCGTGTGTTCTATTCGGGACAGTAAAAACCCAACCTCCATGCCTTTAATCAAAAAACCAACAGTGAAAATCTTCGTTCATGTGTTGTAAAAGATTTGAGGTCGATTGGACGGTTAATTAGATGTCCAGGATCGTCTGATATCTGTCGCTAGGTAACTCAAAAAGGTGAATTTTTGCCTTCTTTCTCTTGTTTGTTCTCAACATTTGAAAATTGCAAATGAAATAGATAGGGGACAACCCTAGTCAATTTTTGCCTCCTTGGCCCCACCTAGTTTGATGTTTGGTAAAATTACACCCTCCTAATATTCAATTCAACTAAATTCCCTAAATTACCATCTACTTTATACTCTCATAGCATATACTGACTATTTGATTCCAATTATCCAAAGTGAACAAAGAACATTTCAATATACTTTACACCTAAAATTAATTAAGAAGCCCAAATAAACTTATATTCAAATAAGAAACAAATCATTCATTCCAAATTCAGAAGTGGAAGCATCAATGTACAAATATAGGCCGAAAATAAAACGAAAACCCGGACACAAAAACCTTACTGAGTACAAGACGAAAGCGCTGGTTAACCTGAACAGACGATTGAGAAATGATTACATACACTCTTTAGAAACAGACCAATTCGAGATTCTCATCTTTTGTGAACTAAATGCGATTTGTTTCTATTTCTTTGCATTTGATCATTTCTGTCTCTCTGCCTGTTTGTAAAGCTTTGGCCTCCACGCGTCAACAGAAGAGAGAAAATGGGCCAAACCAGATGTTTAATTGCATATTGTTTGTTTTTGGTTTACACGACGATGGTACGTGGTAGGCCGAACATGGCATGTCTATCGTTTGTTAAGGTTTCTATTTGTCTATATGCTAACATTATATAGTCTCACCGAAACCAGCCATCAATACTTGATAACAACCAATGTTTTCACATATCATTTGTAGCAAAAAAATGACATCAGAAGTTGGATACAATATTTATCTTGCAATCACCGCCTTCTGGTCATGGTGGTGGGAAATTCAAAACAACCAAGACGACCTTCCTCGAACGTTTCTCACGATTTCAGTTCCGATACTACTACTTGTATGGTACAAATGGACGTTATCATATTCCAGAAAGAACACACCTCCTTTGCCGCCAGGACCTTACGACTTACCAGTCGTAGGTTACCTCCCGTTTCTCGGCCACAACTTACACGAAAGATTCACCGAGATGGCTCACAAATACGGTCCCATCTTCAGCCTGCGGCTTGGAAGTAAGCTTCACGTTGTGGTGAACTCCATGGACCTAGTAAAGGTTGTGGCCCGTGACATGGACCACACCTTTGCTAACCGCTGCCCTCCACTCACGGCCTTAACCATCACTTATGGCGGGTCTGATATCGCGTGGTCCAACAACAATACACACTGGCGTAACATGCGTAAGCTTTTAGTCAACCAAGTGCTCAGCAATGTGTAAGGCCCCCATTGTGACAATCACCAAATTCAAGTAATTTACTATTCATGTAGATAGTGAATTACCAAGCATAATAGATTGAGACTTGGTGAATATTGTGAACTAGATCGTTGTGATAATGCAATTTTATGGATTGAGATCCATACCATATAAGACATATTAACAAGTATTGGTGATTTAAAATTTAGTATTCTATTTACATACAAAATAATGTGATACAAATTATATGTTCAAGTGTTACAAGATTCTTTGGAAAACTTTATGGAATTATCAGTATATTAGAAATTACAAATGTGTAATTTTAATCACTTAATATGCAAGCTTACATACAAAGGTCGTTTTATATGGATTTTATCTAATTATCACTCCTAAATCCATAACAAGTATATTATTCAATTCTATTGACAATGGAAAACCAAAACCGATCGTTTCACGATTTAGAAATTCGTCTAAACCTCTATAAGTTAGAATTTTTATAAATTCTCCTACAAATGTTTAAGTCATCATCCGTTTACATATATACTTATTATATGATCATGATTTTTATACTATATGAACCTTAACTAGTTCATAAATACATAACTGGTCAAGTTATAGTTTTATTATTAACTATTATACATAAAAACTTATGTATATTTGAGTGGATAAACATGAAGCTAGTCATTCATCCTACGATTGGCTCGGTGGTCTAGGGAGGGAGGCGGGATTTCTTTGGCCGCTTCCGGGTTCCTTTGGTTTTTCGGTTGGGATATCCTCTTTGAATCTTCGATGGCTGCCTTATTTTTCTTCACCGGGCAATAGGTTTGATACCGAAGACGGTGACTACGCGTACAAGGTGGATTGGGTTTCTTAGGAGCCGCTCGCTACCCTAGCAAGCCGTCTTGCTTTCTGGCCTCGGGTTGGGGGGCGGGTGTAGCTTTGGGTGTGTTGATGCTTGAAGGGGTGTCCGATTCGAAGAAGATGAGGATGATGAAGTCGGTCATTGGGTCTTGTCGATCTACACTTTGGAGACAATCACAAGATGCGGGTGAGTGTTTTCTTCCGGTTTAGTGCTATTCGGAAACCGTAATCAGGAAAGGGAGGGTTTGGCCGGTTTTTCTTGGCCGCCGGAGTCGCCGGAGAAAGCCCCTTGCCGGAAAGACGGCTAGGGTTTTCAAAGGGGTGATGGTGGAGTCGGGTTTGCTTGGGCCAGACGCTTGCATGGGGCGCGATTGGGTTGGGTTAGGGTGTGGGTTACGGGGTTGGGGTCGCATGCCCGGTGGGGTGGGCTCAACGTGTGCATGGGCTAGTTTCGGGTGGTTTGCTTGGACTTGGTTCGGGTAGCCGCATGGGATGGGTTCATGTATCGGGTTGGGCCTTCGGTGGTACATCGGGCCGGATAGAATGGTGGAGGGGAGGGAGGATGCATGGATTGATTTGTTACGTGTGCATGGATTTTCATGCATGGGGACGGGTTACTAAATGCTTCCTCGGGTCGATATGTCACAATGGATTGAGTGGGTAATGAAGAATCGGGCATTGCGATGGGGGTTCGGGCCTTGAAGGATGTTGTGGGGCTTTGTTCTCTTGGGTAGAAGCATGGTAAGGATATCTACTCGGGTTAAATGTATGAGGGATTGGCTTTGTACACGGTAAGGTTTAGATATCGGTTTTAGTGCTATTCTTCTCATTGTGTGAATTGGGCGTCATGGGATTTGGATGGGTTGGAGTTTTGTGTGGTGTTGTAGTTTTTTGATTATTTGCTCAAATGATGTAACACTGATGTGGGCTGGTGGTGTCGGCTGGTATGATGGTACTAAACGAAGTGGCTTTGTTCTCTTGGTGTGGGCACGGTAAGGGTAACTATTCGGTTTAAATGCATGGGCCCGATGGATTTATGCACGGTAAGGTTTAGATTATCGGTTTAAATGCTTGTTCCTTGTTTGAATTGGGTTATTGAGTTTGGTTCCATTTGGCAACCTAGTTGGTTCATTACTTTCCTGCTTTTTAAATTAGGGTTTGCATGGGTCTATATGAGATTTCATGTATGGATTGGTTTAACCAAAAACTCCCTGATTAGTATGTCCAACTGGTTGGGTATGAGCTTGGGTGGAATTTCTTGGATAGGCGGGGCTTAGGAGTTGATATATGGATTGGGTTATTTTTTCTTATCCGGATGGTTAGTCCTGAAGCCTTATCTTTTGCTTATCTATGTATGCATGGGTAGTATATTTCCTTTGGGCCTTAGAAATGGGGTAGGAGATATACTCAAGTATGGGCTTGGGTTAGTTGCTAGTACAGTTGTGGAACGGGCTACACTTCCTATGGATGCATGGATTAAATCCCCTAAATGAGCCTTAGAAATGGGACGGGGATGGAACTTGAGAATGGGCTTGAGGTGGCAGTTGTTTGGGCTTAGGAAAACCACTTACAGATGGACCCGCATTATCCTTATTTCCTTTGGGCATTAGAAATGGGGTAGGGAATAAGCCCAAGTATGGGATTGGTCATATCACTAGTACAGTTGTGGAACGGGTATTGGATTATGCAGGTGTGTGTGTTAAACCCCCTAAATGAGCCTTAGAAATGGGACGGGGGTGGACATTGAGAATGGGCTTGATGTAGTGGCGAGTACGGACTTGATATCTTGGATTTGGATTGATGACCTTTGACTTATATCTGCAATTGGGCCTCCCGTGTTCTGGACTTTCTTCTTTGGGCTTAGACTTGGATGGTTTTATTTATGGGCCTGCGTGCCTAGTATGTCTCATTTCGGCCTGCGTGCCTTCTTGTTTGGTTAGGCCTGCGTGCCTTAGTATGTTCCATGGTTTGGCTTGGGCTTCGGCCTATCAGTATGTCTTTTGATTCTTGTGGTTCCCCCCTCCATGGTAAAAAAGCCAAGGAAGGGGGGGATGCACGCCGTATGTAACACCCATTTAATTTTAATAAAACATTTACCTAGGGCTTTGCTCTTTTCTCAAAAAAGTCAACATGTGGGCATTTAACCAAATCAACACCCCATCCCCCCTTGTCTTCTTGGTTCAGCCGTAGCCAACCCCCCATACACGTCCTTTAATATTTTCTTTGTTTTGTTCACTCTTTCACTCAAGGTCTTGACTTTTGAAGCAAAATGACCATGTAATCTTTTAATAAATATCAAGAACAACCCCCATTTAATCATTTCTACTCCCAATCACACACAAAATCGTTCATCTCTCTCTTTTCTTTCCCTTGAAACCGAAAACAAACCCCAAATACTGGACAGGTTCGGACAGAAATTTTAGTCGACTTCGTATGGTCATATCTCCCTCGTTTCTTGGCCAAATTACCCCATTTTGCTCTTGAAACAAAGCTCTATGAGTCCTCTAACAAACTCAACTGGAATCTCTCGAATCGATGAAGTATTCGACCACCAAACAGCTGTCACAAGGCAACTACAACGAGCAGCCCGATTCTGGATACCTCTTTTATTTTGCTTGTTTTGAGGTACATATACAACTCCAAACCTTGTGATTACTTTTGCTATATGTTCTCACTTTAATAAACTTGATTTTGATGGAAACCACAAGTCATTTGGGTTTCTAAAACTATCAAAATCCTACTCGAAAGTCACCTTAAATTCTGAGTTCGTTTTGCTTGGATGTAAACTCAAGATCTCAAAGACTCTAGGATCTTCATCATTTCTTCATCTAGCCAAGGGTATACTTCTTAATCTTGTATCCTTTCACATTTTCTTAGGATCATCCCATGATTCTTGAACTAAAATCCGTTAGATATGTATATGTATGACAGGTTACAAGTTCTAATTTTCAAGGATGTCAAGTTATGCTTTTATGTTCATGATTTCATAATTTGAAAGCAAAAATGGTGTCATAAAGTGGATCATCATCATCTAAAATATTGACCTTATTCATCTAGGTTTATATACATAAACTAGTGTAATCTTAAAAAAAAATCATGATTATGTTAGTGTTTATGCTAAAAGTTATGGAAAGATATATATATTTTTAAAAGTATGTATATATTTAAAAAAAAAGTAAAGGATTTGGACTAAAAACCCTAAGTTAACATCACTAATGGCTTGGTTAAACTCATCCATAACAAAATATATGTACAAATAAGTATATACATATATATATATATATATATAGTAGATGGATTTTGTTCAAGAAATCATGGATTATGATTTGAATCATGCATTTACATGTCACGAGACATATACATATAGATAATAAAACCTTTGGTGAAATAGGTTCGTACGATCGTCCTCACCTTTTGGATTGGGTTAATATATATTGTTGTTGTGATGGGATTTGATATTGGGATTTAAAACGAACTTTTGTCGATTGGGACAACTCCGATTACAGCTGTTATAATGTCGAATTTTTGTAAAAATATAACACTTAGCATTTTGGAAAGCATTTTGTGAAAGTATATTATTTTTCAAAATCATAACTGAGTTCACAAACTATGACGTGTTTGGGATTCGGGGAAGTTCGACACGAAACGAATAGATTTTAGAAGTACGTCATTACGCGAGAAAATATATTTTTGACAAAAACAATTTTCGGATGGCATTACTTACATTTTCAAGAAACAAAATCCTAAATCTATCACAATAATAATACAGTGGTTTCATAAGCATTTATACGAGGTATTAGAAGACTCTAAGCCGTTAAGACGTCTGAATCACCGTTGGCTATGTGAGAGTCGACGCCATGGTAACGTGCATTTAGCAACACCGGTAGTTAGACGCGAAGATATGCATGTAGAAATTCGGGTTGGTCCTTAATTCTCAATAGTATATAATTACTTTTGTAGAAAGTGGGTAGGAACAAGGCCGACGAACATCATTAATTGAAATTCATGGTACAGAGGAAATTCAGGTGAGTTTCACGGCCCCTCTTTACTTTTAAATGTTTTATAAACATCGGGGGAGAAACATACTTACTTTACACGTTTGAAAACACGAAATATATTTATTTCATACGATTGGAGAACATAACACATGCTTACAAGTACTTTTATATGGTAACAAAAAAACAAGACCCGACCTTTATGTTTGCATGAGTTAACACATATAGAGCGCTGGAAGTTCCCTGACCATCATATTTATAACCATTAGTTATAGATTAGCCTGGGATTCTATGGATAGTACTATTGGGATTGACACCCCCGGTCATGGTTAGTCGCGCTAACCATGGGTCCCTCTGTCCAAATGACCGCATAGTGTTCAAACATTTGCTCGTGAGGTACGAGTGAGGGGTAAAACACCTGTGTCATGGTTTGGTTATGCCTCATGTATGTACATATTATTCATATTCCTAGCTAGTTTACGGATGGGTTAACATTACTTGTTTTGTTTATCATATACACTTGAAACCGCTACTTGTTTTGGCTATCATCAAAGAGGGCTTAACACGGGTATAAACTCATTTACACGTTTCCATTGGGAAAACGACTTACTTTATGACGATGAGGTCATCAAATGTTTTCGAGGAAAACGGTTCTATATTAAGCCCATGAACACATTTTCAAGGTTTTCGGGGAAAACGGTTTCATATTATGGCCAGGTACATTTTTTCAATGTCTTCACCTTATGACTCTGAAGTCACCACATGTTAACGAGGAAAACGGTTTTATATTATGGCCATGTACACTATATCAATGTTTTCAAGGAAAACTGATTTACATCGAGACAGCTAACCCTGTGAACTCACCAACCTTCGTGTTGACATTTTCAAGTATGTTTTTCAGGTAACACATAGCTATGGCACGGTTGGAATAGGTTAACCAATTGGATTAAACCCTAGAAGTCGATGAAGCATTATTCTCGAACCTCACGCCCATTTTTGTTCTAGGTGGATTTAGATCAATGTATTATATCATGTTAGTATTTGTAAAAGTGTTCGATACTTTAGATATCTTTATTTTAGCTTCCGCTGTTGTGTAATGTTACCAATCGTTATAACCTGGATTTATTTATTTATTATTAAGTAAATAAATTTGGGGGTGTGACAGATTGGTATCAGAGCCAATGGTTTTAGCGAATTAGGTCTCCGTATTGACGCCTAGGCTCTAACCAGACTCATTTAGGGACCAATATCTCTAAGACTTACATCACACTAAGAACACCCAAGACTTAAATATAAAATTCCAACCGTTGCGAACAACTTGAGTTGACTATTATTGTATGTGATTGCACTAGCGTAACATTAGCTATGTTAGTACTAAATACAATCACGTGGTATACGTGACTAACATCTAATACTTGTAACAATGTGGAAACAATAAACACCTACAATATGACCCAATAGAGTATCACTATTCAGATTATGAATCAAGGATGACGGGTACTCAACACACTGTAACCCTAGAAGATCAAGTTACGAGCTGAACTTGGGCGACCACAGTAGTAATCGCTAGTTACCGATCTTAGTATCACTACAAGCTAAACTCGTACCTGAACCTGTACATATACCTGCACCACACCTACAACTATTCTAGCCGTGGAGTCAACTTTCTTTCTGACATATGTTGTCTTCATTTAGTGCGGTATATATACTCTCCTTCATGAATTGTCGGATGGGATGACTAGGACTTTATCCATGAGATATGACTGACGGGACTGCCCAAGCAGAAGGGAACCCGAGGTGGATAAGCAGGACTAAACGGGAGAGAATTCCACGGGTTAGGAGACCCATAGATTCATCGGGATCATGTTGATCTACACGTACATACAAACTTGGAGCATGATTTGCTCGACACAAATTTGAGGATCTCTGCCCTAACATAGTGCCTGACTTCCATCGCACACGTCCTGTTATTAAAAGACACCGGTTGTGTCTCTCTGCCATTAACTCCATCGAGCAACAGCCTTAGTCGGTAGATGCACGAGTATTGGTACACATGAATAAGAGTAATCTGATATAACATACACACTCTTACGCGAGAGTGCAACATGATAACACGATCTAATGAACATTTCAGATCTCTTAAACTGAGAGCTTGGGATAGGAGAAACACTATAGAGACCATGTAAAGTAAATTATCATTGTGGGTGCACACGTAATCATAATTTGCGATGCATGAGAACTCTAGTGAGTCTTACTGTCTGAGCTAATGTTCATGATTAATCTATACTCCTAATTTCCAGTCGCTCGATTAATGGTCGGACCTTAACAAACCGGACTCCTTAATTAAATATTCACGTAATGTTCTCGCAGTTCTGGAGGAACAAGAGAATTTCAATTTGGATCTAACCAACTCTTAATGGATCTTGAACGACGAAGGTCTCCCTCATCCGTTTGTACTTTCTAAAACATATCCTCCTGAGACACATAAATTCCAGGTTGCTCCTTGCAACGATCAACACTTACGGTAATTGCACAACTATTATTGGAAATCACGGCGTAATCTCAGGGTCTATCTTACCACTCAGTATCACATTTACTTGAAGTTTACATCGGAAGTGCTATACACCAACTTCTGTTATGAAATGGAAACTTATTCTGACTCCCTTACACGTGACGCCTATAAGGTATTGTGAAAATTCGACCGGAGACAAGTGGATAATCTTACATCCTTTGTACTTACATTTCCCCAAGAATCATTTGGTTGGCTGCGCCTCTGATTTCGGCCTGCAGGGGAGACACGTTCACATCTCTTACTCTTAGCCTTCTATAGTTAAAGAGCTCTAGAGCATCTACTGTTAGGAAATGAATTCGTAACACATGCTCAAGGAGAACACAAAACTTTGACATTTAACACTCATTACCTCAATTTTATGGCTTAAACCCTTTTGCTAAGGACTTTAAGACTATAACCGATATGAGTGAAATACGTAATGGTAAGTCATGATAATACCATTCGAATGCCAGGGAAGTCATAGACACACTGTACTATCAAGTTGTTGACAAATTCTGAAACTCCATGATCCATTCCAACCAACTTTTAGGGGAAATCAAGGACCTAAGTTGAATTTGAGGATTTAATTCCGTGATTCTACAAATTAATAATCGTCAAAAGCTTTACGCTACCAGGAAGATGAAAAAAGGACGAGTCATAGCCGACTTTGCTCACTTGAAGGGCTACACATATACATTTCTTTTGACTTCTCCGCTTTTCTTAATAATTTTATATTTACTCTTCCAAGATCTTTTGGAATATCTATGCTTTATCTTTAAGTAACATAAGAGCATGGCGTTCTCGCGTTTGGAGACTCTCTGAAGTTTTAAATTGATTCTCATATATATATATATATATATATATATATATATATATATATATATATATATATATATCGACACATACTTAAGGAGAAGTCAAGCCCTTGACAAAACTGACCATGATATCACATCACAGACTACTAATTTAATGGGCTAGCAAGCTCTGAATCAGTTATGGGGAAACGCCATTTCAATGAGACTATTTCCACGATGTGACTGTTTACCTTTTTCATGTAGACGGATTGCGGTCTAGAAGTCCTTAAGACTTAATATCTCGTGGACATGATAGTCAAGTCATGAGTTCACAAATCAGGATACTTCAACCTAAATGCCAGACTGCAATAGAAGTGCAGTGCAAACAATGATTAATGAGGTATTAAACTAAATCTTCACCAACGAAGGCTAGACAATTCTCAAACATTTTTCTTTGAATCCCATGAAAATTCAATTACCTTTAGTAGCTGTTGAGTTGAGTCAACTAGACTATTCTCAAATACTTTGACTTTCTCTTTCTTCTCCATCTAGATTCACCCTTATCTTTAGAGAAATCATAGAAATCTAGACGATTCGATGTTACTACGAGATTTGATTGTCTCAAAGTTAATTGTTCGACACCTATTTCATCAAGGTTTCAATCAAAACCAAATTTCAAATGACATTCGTGATAATGTTACCGGTTATGAGATTTGATAAAACCAGGATCAATCTCAAGAGATCAGGTCTTCATAAATACTTATTCCATATCATAGTTGTCTAATGCACTACCTAGACAACTAATTAACGGTTCCTCTAAACCGTTTCAGCCTCCCTTGGGAAAAATTGCATACACCGATATTATTTCCTAGAACTAAATCGAATCAGCCTAACCTATATACTGCTTAGATAAATGAGAGGTCCATTAAAATCTTTCATCCTAGAAAGATTGAATGCGCCGAGACATTGAGAAGACGCGATGAGCGGTCAATTACCGGGTTTTGAACTAACATGTGAACATTTCATTAAACCATCTGACATATCTTTAATGGAATTCTGATAATTTCCTTTTAGATTTGATCATGATGTGATTTTCATGAGAGAAAATCGAGCATGAATACAATATATGTACCCTTATACTTTTGGAAATCCATGTGCATGAATGCACTTTTGCTTTCTTTATCAAAGATGGTGATCATACATTTACACTCTGATGAGAATGATCACATAATGAAATGCTCCGACAGCTAATTCTTGATTGATTACTTGGTGTGTGCGTTGATCACTTGAATTGGGAAAACTCGTTATTTTACTTCACACCGATAAGAAATTTTTTTAATGACTTACGCATCACGTGAATATGACCACACTTATTGTAATCCCTTTTGTTCATGGGACTCTAGTGATGATTTTATCACTTCAGGGTATAGCCAACATCGTTCCCTTGTCGATATATTCAAAGAACCTTCCTAAATCCACTTGCTTGATATAATAAATGTTCAACGATACCGTTGCGCTGTTACATGATACCATGATATCTCAAATCCTTACACATCCAATATCGTTAGTCGGTGAGTTATTCGCTTTACCTTCGAATACCGACTACTAAATAGATTGAGTTAAAATTCTCACTATGATCTAGAAATGAACTAAGGATACGAACTCTCATCTAAATAAATTAAATCAATTCTAGAGGTTAACTTAAACTAAGTTTCGAGGACGAAACTTCTTTAACAATGGGAAAATGTGACAATCACCAAATTCAAGTAATTTACTATTCATGTAGATAGTGAATTACCAAGCATAATGGATTGAGACTTGGTGAATATTGTGAACTAGATCGTTGTGATAATACAATTTTATGGATTGGGATCCATACCATATAAGACATATTAACAAGTATTGGTGATTTAAAATTTAGTATTCTATTTACATACAAAATAATGTGATACAAATTATATGTTCAAGTGTTACAAGATTCTTTGGAAAACTTTATGGAATTATCAGTATATTAGAAATTACAAATGTGTAATTTTAATCACTTAATATGCAAGCTTACATACAAAGGTCGTTTTATATGGATTTTATCTAATTATCACTCCTAAATCCATAACAAGTATACTATTCAATTCTATTGACAATGGAAAACCAAAACCGATCGTTTCACGATTTAGAAATTCGTCTAAACCTCTATAAGTTAGAATTTTTATAAATTCTCCTACAAATGTTTTAAGTCATCATCCGTTTACATATATACTTATATATGATCATGATTTTTATACTATATGAACCTTAACTAGTTCATAAATACATAACTGGTCAAGTTGGTTTTATTATTAACTATTATACATAAAAACTTATGTATATTTGAGTGGATAAACATGAAGCTAGTCATTCATCCTACATGAACCACAAAGTTAACATGTGGGCATTTAACCAAATCAACACCCCATCCCCCCTTGTCTTCTTGGTTCAGCCGTAGCCAACCCCCCCATACACGTCCTTTAATATTTTCTTTGTTTTGTTCACTCTTTTACTCAAGGTCTTGACTTTTGAGGCAAAATGACCATGTAATCTTTTAATAAATATCAAGAACAACCCCCATTTAATCATTTCTACTCCCAATCACACACAAAATCGTTCATCTCTCTCTTTTCTTTCCCTTGAAACCGAAAACAAACCTCAAATACTGGACAGGCTCGGACAGAAATTTTAGTCGACTTCGTATGGTCATATCTCCCTCGTTTCTTGGCCAAATTACCCCATTTTGCTCTTGAAACAAAGCTCTATGAGTCCTCTAACAAACCCAACTGGAATCTCTCGGATCGATGAAGTATTCGGCCACCAAACAGCTGTCACAAGGCAACTACAACGAGCAGCCCGATTCTGGATACCTCTTTTATTTTGCTTGTTTTGAGGTACATATACAACTCCAAACCTTGTGATTACTTTTGCTATATGTTCTCACTTTAATAAACTTGATTTTGATGGGAACCACAAGTCATTTGGGTTTCTAAAACTATCAAAATCCTACTCGAAAGTCACCTTAAATTCTGAGTTCGTTTTGCTTGGATGTAAACTCAAGATCTCAAAGACTCTAGGATCTTCATCATTTCTTCATCTAGCCAAGGGTATACTTCTTAATCTTGTATCCTTTCACATTTTCTTAGGATCATCCCATGATTCTTGAACTAAAATCCGTTAGATATGTATATGTATGACACGTTACAAGTTCTAATTTTCACGGATGTCAAGTTATGCTTTTATGTTCACGATTTCATAATTTGAAAGCAAAAATGGTGTCATAAAGTGGATCATCATCATCTAAAATATTGACCTTATTCATCTAGGTTTATATACATAAACTAGTGTAATCTTAAAAAAAATCATGATTATGTTAGTGTTTATGCTAAAAGTTATGGAAAGATATATATATTTTGAAAGCTATGGAATTTAAAATATACATGAGGTACATAGATGTATAAATGAGTATTTTTATACAAGTATATCAAAGTATTTAAAGTCTTGGATCATATTATTTCACTAAACGAAGTGTTGAATGAATCATGTTAGTTCAAAAGGCTACATGTAAAAGTATGTATATAGTTAAAAAAAAAAGGATTTGGACTAAAAACCCTAAGTTAACATCACTAATGGCTTGGTTAAACTCATCCATAACAAAATATATGTACAATTAAGTATATACATATATATATATATATAGTAGATGTATTTTGTTCAAGAAATCATGGATTATGATTTGAATCATGCATTTACATGTCACGAGACATATACATATAGATAATAAAACCTTTGGTGAAATAGGTTCGTACGATCGTCCTCACCTTTTGGATTGGGTTAATATATATTGTTGTTGTGATGGGATTTGATATTGGGATTTAAAACGAACTTTTGTCGATTGGGACAACTCCGATTACAGCCGTTATAATGTCGAATTTTTGTAAAAATATAACACTTAGCATTTTGGAAAGCATTTTGTGAAAGTATATTATTTTTCAAAATCATAACTGAGTTCACAAACTATGACGTGTTTGGGATTCGGGGAAGTTCGACACGAAACGAATAGATTTTAGAAGTACGTCATTACGCGAGAAAATATATTTTTGACAAAAACAATTTTCGGATGGCATTACTTACATTTTCAAGAAACAAAATCCTAAATCTATCACAATAATAATACAGTGGTTTCATAAGCATTTATACGAGGTATTAGAAGACTCTAAGCCGTTAAGACGTCTGAATCACCGTTGGCTATGTGAGAGTCGACGCCATGGTAACGTGCATTTAGCAACACCGGTAGTGAGACGCGAAGATATGCATGTAGAAATTCGGGTTGGTCCTTAATTCTCAATAGTATATAATTACTTTTGTAGAAAGTGGGTAGGAACAAGGCCTACGAACATCATTAATTGAAATTCACGGTACAGAGGAAATTCAGGTGAGTTTCACGGCCCCTCTTTACTTTTAAATGTTTTATAAACATCGGGGGAGAAACATACTTACTTTACACGTTTGAAAACACGAAATATATTTATTTCATACGATTGGAGAACATAACACATGCTTACAAGTACTTTTATATGGTAACAAGAAAACAAGACCCGACCTTTATGTTTGCATGAGTTAACACATATAGAGCGCTGAAAGTCCCCTGACCATCATATTTATAACCATTAGCTATAGATTAGCCTGGGATTCTATGGATAGTACTATTGGGATTGACACCCCCGGTCATGGTTAGTCGCGCTAACCATGGGTCCCTCTGTCCAAATGACCGCATAGTGTTCAAACATTTGCTCGTGAGGTACGAGTGAGGGGCAAAACACCTGTGTCATGGTTTGGTTATGCCTCATGTATGTACATATTATTCGTATTCCTAGCTAGTTTACGGATGGGTCAACATTACTTGTTTTGTTTATCATATACACATGAAACCGCTACTTGTTTTGGCTATCATCAAAGAGGGCTTAACACGGGTATAAACTCATTTACACGTTTCCATTGGGAAAACGACTCACTTTATGACGATGAGGTCATCAAATGTTTTCGAGGAAAACGGTTCTATATTAAGCCCATGAACACATTTTCAAGGTTTTCGGGGAAAACGGTTTCATATTATGGCCAGGTACATTTTTTCAATGTCTTCATCTTATGACTCTGAAGTCACCACATGTTTTCAAGGAAAACGGTTTTATATTATGGCCATGTACACTATATCAATGTTTTCAAGGAAAACTGATTTACATCGAGACATCTAACCCTGTGAACTCACCAACCTTCGTGTTGACATTTTCAAGTATGTTTTTCAGGTAACACATAGCTATGGCACGGTTGGAATAGGTTAACCAATTGGATTAAACCCTAGAAGTCGTTGAAGCATTATTCTCGAACCTCACGCCCATTTTGTTCTAGGTGGATTTAGATCAATGTATTATATCATGTTAGTATTTGTAAAAGTGTTCGATACTTTAGATATCTTTATTTTAGCTTCCGCTGTTGTGTAATGTTGCCAATCGTTGCAACCTGGATTTATTTATTTATTATTAAGTAAATAAATTTGGGGGTGTGACACCCATACCCGGGAGGCCTCACTTGTTGGATTTAATCATTCACAAACAGTTCTTGAACTTGAATATCAAGTAACGCGGCGGAATCATTCATTCATCATAATTAAAACTTGTTCAAACATGCGGAAGCGTAGCATTGTCAAATACATAAACATAACATAAACAACTCATAACGGGATGTCAGTCTTCTTGATCAACCGGGTAACTCTTCTCGCTTGCCAAGCATCACCGTCCATCGTCCATACCTGCCTTAACCTGAATGTGCATACTAAAAAGTCAGCTACGCTGGTGAGTTCTAGCATTACATAAAACTTTAACGTTTACATTTGCCAAAAACATAACATTCATTCATTTAATAAAACCATACATAAAAACATGCAATAACTTAACATCATCAAAACCTCGTAATCATATCATCATATCATAAGTCAACATGAACCGAATCTGCGCCTTCTCGTAACCGTCAATTCCATACATCGCCGAGGCACACCACCACTAGGCCCTTCAACACCATACATTACCTGTAGGCGGAGAAACCTAGGGCCCGATACCCCAAAGTCGTTCGACACCAGAACCTTAGGAACGTTATCACAAGGATACACGCACCTTCACCTTAAGCACGGCGTCCCAAAGGACAGCACGTACCTAACCTTAAGCACTGTTCCCTTGCAGGGATTACTACCTTCAATAGGGATCCCGGTAATCCCATGGTGAACGTCGTCACCCTTTTATCCCCCCAGTTGTACAACCTTTAGCCAGCCACAAAGGCCCCCATAAGGGTAAGGCCCATTCATGCATACATACCTTAGTTCCCGTAGGAACTCATGGTAGATTCGTTCATTTCGTGACTTTCATAAAAACCGTTACCGCCTTTACATCATTTCAGTTAAAACATTTGTACGTTTTATTAAAAAGAAAATTTCATCATTTAACCATTCGTAAACCATTCATAAACCTCTTTGGCAAAACACTTCATAAACACCTTTCAACTTTCCTTTCGTAAACATCATTTCATAAAACATCATTTCGTTAAACATCATTTCGTAAGTATGCACACCAGCCCAAAACATTAATAAAACATTTAAAAGATGGCACTAGAACTATCCTGATAAGCTAATCTGGGTTGTCCTAAACAAAGGTCTAACAACGTCACTTCCGATCTGAATTGATTAGTTATATACACATCAGACCTAATCCCGACTCTAACGGTTTAACCATTCTGAATTAGGCGACTATACTGACTTTACTAGCCAGTCTGATGCCTGCGCATTTAGTAAGTGCACAGGGCCTTGTTCTTGCGTACTTAATAAGTGCGTAGACTTCGCTTCATGCGTACTTGATAAGTACGCAGGCTTTGCTTCATGTGTACTTGATAAGTACGCAGGCTTTGCTTCATGCGTACTTGATAAGTACGCAGAACCTTCTTCTTGCGTACTTGATAAGTACACAGGACCTGCTTCTTGCGTACTTGATAAGTACGCAGGACCTGCTTCCCCGCAAAAACCCTAACTTTCGCATGCAGATCTGATCACGTCAAGATCCCGAACTTGTTTACATTCAAAACGTTTGCTTTTCGTTTAAGAACTCAAATCTATGTTTTTCTTCCAGTTTCATCCGTAAAAACGTTATCTTTTCATCCAAAACTCAAAAAACCCCAAAACGAACAAAAACTCAGATCTAGGCCAGATCGTTACCTGTATCGAGCTTCTGATTCGGAGGTTCTTCTCACGAGCTATGGAGCAACACTTTGCTGAAATCTCGGGTCGATCCGCCAACTTTCTCTCTACGGTTTCTCTCTCTAGATGTTGCAAATGAGAGAAAGGGTGGTGACTTAGGCTATTTATAGGGGAGGCTCCCCTATGTTCGCCCCTTCTAGCACGCTGGCCCATCCGGCCCAGCCCGTCATGCCTCGTTCGTTTATTCCGTTCATTCTCGCATTCTAACCCGTTATTATAAACGTCGTTTTATTTTTGGGATGCTACAATTCTACCCCCCTTACAATAGGTTTCGTCCCCGAAACCTATCATAAGTCAAATAGTTGAGGGTACGACTCCCTCATTTCCGTCTCCGTTTCCCAAGTAGATTCTGATCCCTTTCGGTGCTTCCATTGGACTTTAACCAATCGAATAATCTTATTACGCAAACGCTTCTCCTTTCTGTCTAAGATGGCCACGGGTTGTTCGATGTAGTTAAGGCTGTTGTTGACCTCAATGTCAGTAAGTGGTACGTGAGACGATTCATCCGTCAAACACTTTCGGAAGTGTGATACATGGAAGGTAGGATGAATCTCACTTAACTCATCAGGCAACTCTAACCGATAAGCGACTTCACCAACCCGTGCCATTATTCTGAATGGTTCGACAAACCTCGGACTTAATTTTCCTCTCTTCCTGAATCGTATGATTCCCTTCCAGGGTGACACTTTCAACATTACTATGTCCCCAACATCAAACTCAATAGGCCTTCGTTGTTTATCCGCATAGGATTTCTGACGATCTTGTGCGGCCTTCATTCGTGCTTTGATTTGATCAAACCTTCCGACGTTTCTCTTACGACTTCAAGACTTCCTAATTCCTTCTGTTCAATCTCACCCCAACAAACGGGGGTCTTGCATCTTCTCCCATACAACATTTCGTATCCCTATCCCCATCCCCATCCCCATAATTACACTAAAATCATTACATTTTCCCTCTCATTTTTAATTAAATAATATTTTTTATATCTTTATCTCTCTCCTCCAATGGTAGAAAAAAATCATCTAAGAAACACCAAGGTTTAGAAAGGTCATGGGTTCAAGTCCCACTGTCAACAGGAATTAAGAAATTTGCCTTAAAAAAAACAAGGTAAGAAATATATCTCGTTCATATGTTTTTCTTTTCTAAAATGCCTATTACCACTTTTTTCGTATTTAGATGTGCTTAATTTCTTATACTTTGTGATCAGGGCCGGCCCAATATAGTGATGGGGTGAAGTCCAAATTTTTGGGCCTCAATTTTCAGAAAATTATATACTATATGTATGTATCAAAATATTATTTAATCATTTTAAAGCATTATATGACTGCAGTTGGTGGTAAGTAGCTTTTGTTGCTGCTGCCTCGTTTCCTACCAACCTGGGTTCGAAACCCCACTTCCCCTTTCTGAAATTCTTAGTACATCTCTTTTTTTTTAGAAGTCAAACTTAGCAATCTTTCATCACCCAGGCCCATATCCAAGTATTTAATTCAAACTAATTTTTTATCTCATTACTTCTGTTTAGTTTTATTTATAAATCTAATGTTTTAGAATCGGTAAGTTCTGAACCTCATGTTTAGTTGTTATTTTCTTGTTTGTAGGATTATTCATAATTTAATATTATTTTCTTGATTTGGGACAAATTGCAATTTGAAAATGTTTAGGTAAAAAGAACAATTATGTTTGATTATTATATACACAGGCTTTACACAAAAATATATGAGTACATATATGAAGGGGCAAGGATAGGCCGCTAGTTCTATAATGTTCTAATTCTTAGTTTTGGACCAACTCCTCACCGTCCGGTTCTCGGGTCACACTTCCCACATTTTTCGATTTCGTTCGGGGGGTCAGTCTGGTACCGATGCACGCCGCTTACTATAACTCGTAAAAACCATAAAGGGCCTCACTTTTCGATTTCGCTTTAGGCCTCCAAATACATTGAGCCGCCCCTGTTTGTGATGATTATTTTTTGTTTTTTTCAGTGCTAAACAAGCTTGCCATTTTCAAACTCTATTGTTTCTCATACTACAATTCCGATTTAATGATCTCGTGCTACCTCAAATAAAGACATAATTTGTGGAATGGATCTAGTTTGCTCGTAGAAGAAAAATGCAAATTTTATATTTGTGAACAATCTCGGGGTTCATGTAAATGTGTATTTTATGTGGAAAGTTGAGATATTATTGAAACATTTATAAAGCTACTTTTTGTTTGATTTATACATATGTTTATGAATTTGTGTACCTTTATGTTTGACTAGTTTTAAACCCCACGGGTAAAACATTCAGATTATATTCATAAATATTTTAACACAGTTTTATACAAATTTGATTTCAAACTTAATTAAAAAACTACTAATTAAATATTATCAAACTTTATTATAACACATATTTATCTAAAATACAAAAGTGATATTCTCAAATTTTATATGTAAAATTAAAATTTTGGTTTTTTATTGATAAAATTTTAAAAACTCGCTTTTAGATAATAAACTTTAAAAACTCGTTTTTTTTTAAATAACCTATTTTTTATTCTTGTTTTTTTTAATATTCACTTTTGATTATAAATTTAAAAAAAAATATGAGTCAATGGTTATAATGATGAAATTGATTTGGTAAAATGTTTATTTATGTAATCTTTTTTTTAAATGAGCTAAATATAGAAATATTGGATGGAGGATATAAATGTGGTTTTGGGGGAAAATGGATGTGAGAATGAATATGGTGTTGACAAGTGACACAAAATTTAGTTTTTTATTATAATAGGGATTTGAGAATTAATTTTGGTTTGATTTGCATTTTAAAATATTTAGTAACAATAAAGAAACTGAAAAAATAAAAAATAAATGGTATTTTTGTGATGGATCTGTGGTTGCAATTTATGGACGTAAAATTGCTCGCTCGTTAAATGGACTGGTTGCAAATAACTTCGGTCACTAGGAGTTTAGTTGCAAAATTGATGCTAAAAGATTTTGTCACAAATAGTTGTGGTTGCATTTGCGGTCGATAACAGTTTGGTCGCAAAATCTGTCACATAAAAGTTTGGTTGCAAAAAACTTCGGTCGCAATCTTGGTCGCTAAACAGTCGATCACAAAATGGGTCGCAAAACAATGAGGTCACAAATTCGGTTGTTAGATTTGCAACCAACACTCCAGTCGCAAAATCGGTTGCAAACAATTTTCGGTCGCAAAAATTGGTCACAAAAGTAATTACCGACCAGGGTACAACCGACCACAAAAATCGGTCACAAAACGGTCGCAAAAGAGCATTTACGACCGTTTTTGACAGTCGCAAATGGTCATTTTTGTAGTAGTGGAGGAAAAACCTTTGAGATTAAATGTGGTGATACTAGGTTAAAACCCTTGTAATACATGAGTTGAATAAAGACAACTTGTTGTAAACCTCCAGTTTAATGAAGATTTGTATGTTATATGCTATTGGTGAAATAGTTATTTTTTAAAAATATTTTAAAAAAATTAAAAAAAATGTTCAATTTATAAAAATATTTTACGAACATACTTTTTAAATAAAAAAACGTCTTATAAAAATAATTATAGAAATCATTATTATTTAATAAGAGAGAGATGTGAGAAACAAAAAAATTAAAAAGTTAAAGAAATTTGTATAACTAATAGGAGAGAGAAAAGAGAAAAAAATGTTAAGAGTGAACATTAGAGAGACAAGTGTCTTATCAAAATATTTATTTATTATATAGTATAAATTTGACAAATTTGTAAGGATGTATATAAAATTATCTTTAACTAAAACCATTAAATATACCATCTATGGGATTTGAACCCACACTAGTTTTTTTTGAACGGCGAACATTGAATTTTGTGACGTCGAACCCCCCCGTCACATTGGAGAGCCTCGTCTAACTCCGTCTAATATGTTGTCTTAACCGGGCCCACTTGACGTCAGAGTTTGAGAGCATCCAAAGAAAAATCTCACCCAATATGGCCCATTCCGGGCTTGAGGGAAAGCCGAGGCTCGAACCCTGGATCGGCGTGGGTAAAACCCTGGTGCATCAGCCTAAGAACTAGGCCTCATTTGCATACCTTAGAAATTAATGGTGGTGGCAAGGATTGAAACCGGGTCCCTTGGGACTTCAGGTCTCACCTTAACCACTACACCACAATATTTTTGACAGGAAAATATGTTATTTACCACCAAGATTCGAACTCTCATCATTTTTTTATCTTCCCCTTTCTTATCTCTTTTTTCATTTTATGTCTCACGTTTACTCTTATGATTTTTTATATATGCAATGTTTTTAGAATGGATTGTATTTACGGTCAAGACCATCTACAAAACCTATTGGTTAAAAAGCTACAAATTCGAATTAGATTCAAATCTTAACCGATTCGAAAACGAACTTCAGTTTTATTCAATTTTCGCTCTTTGAAGTCAAATAAATTTACCTCCTTTCTGTTTTCCCAAAAAATAAAAAAAAATTACAAAGGTTGAAGCATGTGTTCTTATTTCTTAAAGAACGTGTTAGGCATCACATGGTAATGGTAATGGTTTTTTTTAAGAAAATATTCCCAACTGTTCTTGTTTTTTAACCTTTATATTACAAAATCAAATATATATTATACTACTAGCTTAGAACTCGTATACTACATATGGGGTGAATAATACCGATACATCAAATTCTTAAGTTTTTACATATATATGTGATACATAGTGTTTACATATACGTAACATTAACATAATAATAATTATTATATATTCGTAACACTATTTTTTAAAGTGATTATCATAGTTATTACATAAATATTGGTTACCATTTGAACCTCAACCATACAGGGTTAGGATCATTTGAGAACTCTAAATAAAAAACAATCAACTAATTTTTACATATGTTTTTAAATTTTTACCTATACATGTGTAGGTAATAAAACTTACCCATAACTACACATATGTAGGTAAAAATTATAAAATGTTAAAACTATCTACAAATTAGTTTGATTGTTTTTTATGTATATAAACATACTCTTAAAGATGAAAAAAATACAAAATAAAAAAAAATAAACCATTTATACGAGATCTCTGAGTTTTCAAGATATTTAAAAGTTATCAAATGATCCATCCCCCCCCCCCCCCACACACACATATATATATATAGGGACATGTTCAATTAATAACCATCATTTTGGCAAGAACCAAAAGAACCATATATTTCTACACAAATATAAGTATGCATATATGCATTTGTTCATATATAAAGTAAGAGTGCATGTATGCATTTGTGTAAGAATGTATGGTTATTTTGGTTCTCGCCAAAATGATTAATCTCAATTGAAAATATCCCCATATATATATATAAATACATTTTTATTATATATATAATAAATACATACATGTCGGTTTCTAGAGTGACTTTATTATTAAAAAAATATTATTATATTTATAAATACATATCGGTTTGTACAGTGACTTTATTATTAAAAAATGTCACTTTTTTTATTTGTTAAATATATTAACAATCAATTATTATCCAAAACCTGTCCTTGTCCAGTGCTTTGACCTGGTTTTGCTTGTATGCTTACACGGGTTCGAATCGAAACCCCCTTGTTATTATTTTAGGCCGGTTTCCTTTCATTTGACTCTGTTAACTTTCTCGATCCAAAATCTAAGGATGCGTTTGATTTAATAGAATTGAATGGAATTTGATAGAATTGGAATTGAGATTTCATTTATTATTGTGTTTGATTTGCATAATATGTTGGAATTGTAATCCGAATTCCATTTTTAACATGTTTGGTATAAAAGGGAATTGGAATTGGAATAAATTCTTTCAAATTACTAAAAAAAAAAGATTTCAAATTCCTTTCAAATTGTGAAGTAATTCACCAAAAAGAAATGGAATCTTCCACCACTCACCGCCGCCGTCGACCCCAGACCACCGCCACCCGCCCATGACTGCTGTCGTCGCCACTGCCCCCAACACCCCCGATCGCTGCCGGCCTCCGACCGCCGTCGTCGGCCCCAACCACTAACTACCACTCCCGACCTTCGACCCACGATCACCGCCATCGACCGTCGTCAACTACCCCACCACCGCATTCGCCGCCACCCACCCGCCACCGCCTGCAGCCGCCACCTGACCACCACGCCGCACCGCCCCACCCGACACTCCACATCACGTCGCCACCCGCCTGTCGCCGCCACCTCCCCCACCCCCACCCATCCCACCACGTCGCCACCCGCCTGTCGCTGCCACCTACCCCACCCCACCCACATCCCTCACCACGCTGCCACACACCCCACCCCCACCATGTCCCCACAGCCTGTCGCTGCCACCTACCTCACCCTACCCTTAGTCAGCGGGGTGGGGGTGGGTCCCTCACCACGCTGCCACACACCCCACCCCCACCACGTCCCCACAGCCTGTCGATGCCACCTACCCCACCCACCCTTGACTAAGGGTTAGCGGGGTGGGGGTGGGTAGGGTGGGGTAGGTGGCGGCGACAGGCGGTAGCGACATGGTAGGGTATGGGGTGGGTGGGTTGGGGTAGGTGGCGGCGACGTGGTGGGGTATGGGGTGGGGGTGGGGGTGGGCAGGGTTAGGTTGTGTAGGGTGGGTGGGAGTGGGGTTAGGTGGGGCGGGGTGGGGTAGGTGGCGGCGACAGGTGGTGGCGACGTTGTGGTATGGGGGTGGGGGTGGGGGTGGGTGGGTTGGGGTGTGGTGGGCTGGGTTGGGTGGGTGGTTAGGTGGGGTGGGTAAGGTAGGGTTAGGTGGGGTGGGGTAGGTGGCGGCGACAGGCGGTGGCGACTGTATGGGGGTGGGTCGGTGGTGGTTGGCGGGGCCGACTACATTAGCTAAGTGGTGGTCATTGTGATTTATTTCAATTCATTAATAATTGTTTTGTCAATTAAATGGATTTGAAATTTTAATTTTTTTAATTGATTCCAATTCATTTAAATTCTAAATCCATTGCATTATTACAATTCAAATTCTGACGAATTTCACGAACCAAACGCACAGTAAGAATTCCAGATTTTTTAAAAGCACTTTATGGAATTTGAAAATTGTATAATAACAATATCCAAAAATACTTAATAACAAAGTTTGGACCTATGAAGCTTGAATAAACACCGCTAAAGGCTTTGACTCATGAAGTTTGACTGTTTAGTGTTCGACCAATCTATATGTGAAAGACAATATCCAAATTTATTTGATGATGTTGAAGAACCTCTAACAGAATCTGATACACTTCATACATACACTCTAAACATACAAAACAAACCATCAGCATACCTTCACAAGCACTGCAACAAAAAAGATTTGAATGTATGGTGAAGCATTTACATGTGAAACAACCTGCATAAAATATAATTGCATTTTTGATCTTAGTTAGTCCCGATATTAGAAAAGGTAGAGATCTAAACAAGCAACAATAAGAAAACATCGTGAAAGATCTCAAACGAATCTCACCAGTTCAAAATAATTTGATAGGCTCTTTACTTTCATTTTTTGGTTTCATGGCTTCAATTAAAAAAAGTACATCAATAACTCAATAACAATAAGGGTCGTATGGTACAACACGACCCATATGTAACAACGTTAAGGGGATCATATTGAAAATTACGACCTGTATAGCATTAGTCCGTATTATAGTGTATGACCGTATATGGACATGAATGATTGATGTCATGTGCGACAACTTTGTCTTTTGACTAAGAGTTGAATTTGTACAAATAACAATTTTGTATGTACCTATAAGTGCCCTTTTATTTATTACTTCAATATCATATTTTATTTATTTCAAATTTTATATTTTTTTATAAATTCACATCAAAACATAAAAAAATAATCATAAATTTTGTTTTAAATTAATCAATATATCCTTTCAGATTATTTATGACATTATTTAATTTTTAAAACTGTTTCATGTAGTAATGTACCAACTCCCTTTCAAGTATATATAAGTATATAGTTCTTGTAGAATTGAATCTATGCCATTTTAAAACAAAGATAATAATCCTAGCATCTGATCCAAAACAGTAGAGGAAGAGTGTGTGAGGTAGGTAGGGAGTGTATGTATGGAGAAACCTTATCGTATCCAATTCCTTATCATCATCATCTCCATAGCAGTTTTCACATGTGCATACTCAAGAAACACCAATCTCCGGTCAAGCTCAAACACTGGTGTCCACAATTCCAACGACCACTTCACAGACACCCCACTTCACCCACTCGACCCGTTAACCGTACCCGAAATCAACAAGATCCGATCCATTCTCTCAGCATATGAACCCTTTTCATCCTCTTTTCCATCTATCAACACTCTCTCATTAGATGAACCCGACAAAAGTCAAGCGGTTAGTTGGAAAACCGGCGACCCGCTTCCGCCTAGGAGAGCATCGGTCTTGGCCGTTTTAGATGGCCAAACCCATGTTCTAACTGTTGATTTGAACCTCGGCGTTGTTACAACCGATGTTGTTAACGTCGGGTCAGGGTACCCGATGTTAACAACTGAAGACCAGCTAACGGCTTCACTGGTCCTTTACTCAGACTTGGAGTTTAACAACTCCATCTTGGCTAGAGGAGTGGACTTTAATGATCTGGTTTGCGGCTCCTCGTCACCGGGTTGGTTTGGCCCGGACGAGGAGGGCAAAAGAATCGTTAAAGTCCAGTGTTTTTCCGGTCAAAACACACCTAACTATTACATGAGGCCCATAGAAGGGTTAACAGTGACCGTTGATGTTGACAAACGAGAGATCGTCAAACTAACGGACACGGGTCGACACATTCCTATACCAAAAGAAACTAATACCGACTACCTCTACGCGACAACAAGTCAGTTTTCGGATATGACCCCGGAAACTAACCCTATGTCTATGGAACAACCCAAAGGGCCCAGTTTCACTGTAGAAAATGGACATACAGTGAAATGGGCCAATTGGGTTTTTCACCTAAAGCCCGATATACGGGCTGGGATGATAATATCTCAGGCCGTGGTTCAGGCTGAGAACGGGGAGTATAGGAGTGTGATGTACAAAGGGTTTGCATCAGAAGTATTTGTACCATATATGGACCCGGACCAACATTGGTACTTCAAGTCGTATTTGGATGTGGGTGAATATGGGCTCGGTGCAACCGCTATGGCCCTTGTGGAATTGAACGATTGCCCGAGATACTCGTATTATATGGACGGGGTGTTTGCAACTGCCGATGGTCGACCGTTCATTCAGCCCAATATGATTTGCATATTTGAACGCTATGCCGGAGATATTGGTTGGAGGCATTCTGAAATTCCAGCCATGGGTTTCGATGTAAGTTGTGCATTATTATATATTAATATTTATTTTGTAAATATTCTTATTGAATTAAATAATAAAACAGATGAGAGAATCAAGGCCCAAGGTCACACTAGTAGCTCGAATGGTGTCATCAGTTGGAAACTATGATTATATTTTTGATTGGGAATTTCAAACCGATGGTGTAATCCGTATTAAGGTATTTGTAGTTTTATTTAGAGCTTGTACTTTTTTTTAAAACGGGTTTGGATCGTAAACAAGTCAACATGTTAGTGACTCGATTAAAAGGTATTTAAACGGGCCCGACTCGTCTAACCATTTATGACACACATAACATTTAACTAATAGTACGTCAAGACACATTGAATTTATCAAAGCGACACTTTTAAATTTTTATAAATAATGGAATATACCATATAATTAAATCCTTTCCGTAAAAGCTATTTCTTTACCCTAATTTTGGTATTTTTGCTATGCTAACTATTTCTTATTATTTGTTAACGGGTATTAAATATTGGGTATACCAATAATCATGTCAAACATGATGATGTGTCAGCGGTGTTATTACGTTGCTTATATTTAATCAAGCTAAATGTGATTGGATTCTTAATTATATATTTTTTGAACGGCAAAATAGAGAAAAAAAAATTAAAAGTGACAAGATGCTAGCAACACACATAGGTTTAAAATAGAATCAAAAGCTACACCAATCTTTCCATTAAAACAAATTCCGCTCTCCACACAATAAAGTTCACTTTTATAGGGATCCCTTTGCACCATCCATGTATATACTCCTCTATAACGAACCATACCTTCTTGACGAATTGTTTGAAAACCCCAACAGAGAATAGACCCGTTTCCAACCCGGTCCATCTCCATTTATCCGGCAATGTATCAACATATGGGATGTAAATCTGCCTTGACTTTGTTTATGTTACACCAAACACCCGATATAGAGTTTTTGATAGGGAAGTGTCTACAAAATCTGTCAAAAACCGCTTTTAAATTATAATTATTTTTTTCTTTTTGAAACACTTTTTACTAAATATTTATTCTTGACTGTAATGACAGGTGGGACTGTCAGGAATGCTATTGGTGAAAGCAACTCCAGATGAAAATTTATACAATATCCCGAATACCGACGACATGACGGGGCCACTAGTATCAGAAAATGTGATCGGTGTTGTTCATGACCACTACATCTCATATCACCTCGATATGGATATCGATGGCCAGAACAATTCATTTGCCGAGGTCAATTTGGTCAAAGAAGAATCGTTACCGGGCCAATCTCCTAGAAAAAGTTATTTAAAAGCAAAAAGAAAAGTGGCAAAGACGGAAAATGATGCAAAGATCAAGTTTAGTTTATATGATCCATCTGAATTCCATGTCTTTAATCCGGCCAGAAGGTCAAGATTGGGTAATCCGACGGGTTACAAGATCGTGCCTGGTGGGACTGCGGCTAGCTTGCTAGATCACGATGATCCACCACAAATTCGGGCCGCTGTTACAAATAATCAGGTATTTAATAATGGTTTTATAATGAATATATAATTTAATCGAGATGGAGTAAAATGGGCTTTGTTATTATGATAGATTTGGGTGACTCCACATAATAGAAGTGAAGAATGGGTTGGTGGTCTTTTGGTTTCTCAAAGCAAAGGAGATGATACAATTGCTGTATGGTCGGCTAGGTAAGTTGAATTGGGATGGTCAAACCACTTTTCAAGGAAAGAACAGTTTCACAATTTTACACTTCTTAATTTTTTAAAGGATTATTGAATTTTAATAATCTCACATTTTATCAATTAACCAATAATAATTCAAATTGAGAATATTCTTACCACCGGTCCCTACTTTCAAATTATTTTTTACATTGGAACCCGCGTTAAAAAAAACTTAACGCCGTTAAAGTTTATATGACGTGGACATCTGAAAACCACCATAAAGTCGAGCCAAGCTAGCTGTGGTCTCGTGTTGACTTTTGAAATTGGATCTGGTGGTGTTTAACTGGTCTCGTTACATTTGTGTGCCATTTTAAAATTGGCTAATTGGTAAAAGTTGGGATTATTAAAATCCAATAATCATTTTTTAAATTACAATGTGTCATTTTTTGAAAATATATATGTGATTGTTCGAAAATACATAGCGTCACTCGACTATGAAATATAAATATTATAGTTTTTGAACGATTTTGGTTATGTTAACATACTATATATTCTTATGTTGGTTTAGTGAACTTGCTTAATAATGTGTTCTGTTTTTACCGGACAGGAATCGTGAGATTGAGAACAAGGACCTAGTGTTATGGTACACATTGGGTTTTCATCATATACCATGCCAAGAGGACTTCCCGGTAATGCCAACAGTTTCATCGAGTTTTGAACTCAGACCTGTAAATTTCTTCGATCGAAATCCGATTCTTAATGCAAAACCTATATTTCAAAAAGATCTACCCGTGTGTGCTGCTGCTAGCTCTTATTGATCATCCGCTTAAAGGTGTATTCCACATGTTAAAAAAAGATCAGATCGATCTACCTCTTTCAAAATTAGATGTTTCATTACTGATCGTTCGTTTATGAATAAAAACTTAATTTATCCTTATAATTCTTCAATTACATCATAAATTTGAATTACTTATGATTAACCGTAAATTAAAACTAGCTAGTTTTATACTCGTACGAGTCCGGGTTTTCCCGGGTTTTCCAAATTAATAAAATTAAAACTTAATCAAAATGTTAAAAAAAAGTTACTAACTCACCGGAAATTAACAAACGAACATGACATACATTCTTATCATTACAATATATATTTATATATATATATATATATATATAAACCAACTGCAAACATGGATTAATTCACATCAAACTCACCTTCACCTTTGGGTTATGTTCACCTCCATCAAAGTCAATCTTGTCCTGTCGAAGCAACGGTCCTGAATCAACAAAAAAAAAACCCTTAAGTGCTTCAAACAAACATCCATACAATACTACAAAATTACCATTGTCCAACCTCCCTCACAATTAACAATTTTATATATCAAGACTGACTAGTTTGATTATCCCAAGAATTTAGTCAAACTTATTAACTCTAAAGTGGATATCCTTCAAAAACAATTGCACCAATGTCCCAAAATAGTTGGCTAATAGCTCATACTCATTTATATCTAGGTAACTATAAATTCGTAAGTAATTTTATACCAACATGTATGATATTATAACATATAAAGCTTCCTAAATTAAAAACCCTACTTTCTTGAATTATAAATTATAGTTCAAACCCACAACCACAACCACAACCACAACCACAATTATAGTAACATGCATACGTTCATAACCTTCAAGATCTTAGCAAAAAAAAAAGAACAAAATTTCAAGGTATTGCATCAAGTAAACACTACATGTTTAATACCAAGCATTGGGCTATAAGGTAAGAAATTGCCGAGTCATTATGATGCGGGAATGTAAGCAATCAAATGGCTCAAGAAATAATGATTCAATCAAAAGCTTAAATCGAACCGAATGATTCAAAGAAACCTCAAAGGTGTTCTTTACAATAATCAATAATAAAAAACTAATCATAAACATTCATTAACCCTAATATTTATACTAGATTCTAATCACCTAAAGATAATGATAAACTAGAACAAAGATAATAACAAATAAAAGAGAAACATTAAATAATCAATGGAATATAGAATGCAATCATATAAACTAGCATATAGACAATTAGCACATATTAACACATAAGCATATAACATGGCATCTGTCACTGTCGAACTGCATCAAAATACGACTCCTTTAACTTTCTTTACTTTCTTTAAAACATTCAATTTAAAGGTAATACTATTCTCTTTCTCTTTCTTTTAATAAAAATATATAATTTTTATAAAACGTACTTTAACTTTGGAAACTATCGTTTTATCCGTATGCTTGTCAGCCTAAAACTGTTAAGAAAAAAGATCAATAAGAACTTACCTGTCAAGCTATCCTGAGAATATTAGAACTGGTACACTACCCGTCATTCTTTATCTATGAAAACCTAATTCATGCGGGTTACGTTAACGGGCCTAACCGACACTAGGCATTTTCTACTTTTAATCTGGTGAACTTATGACAAGTTTGCCACCTTGACACTAGCGAACATGTCATTTTAGCCCACTTTGGAATCGGGCGAACTTACCCCTATCAGAGCCTGACGAACTTATCCTTGCGAACTTATCAAGTTCGCCATATTAGTATCAGGCGAACATACTGTTACTGGTTGTCTTCTTCCCCAAAACCCTAGAATTTTGGCTAAGCTTTCAGCTTGATCAAGCTACAAACTTTAACCATAGATTTAATTTTTTATTGTATCTTAAAATTTATAATTTTGCCACTATACATATTAACCATAGATTAAAGTTGATCAAGGGTCAAGAATTTGTTAGAATGGTTATCAAGTAATTATGTGCTATCATTTGAACCACACACATTATATATATATATATATATATATATATATATATATATATATATATATAGGGTTAGAATTATTTGAGAACTCTAAATATTTTGAGAACTCCTATCAATGGTTTATATTTTTGAATTTTGGATTTTTTATATATTTTCATGTATGTTTATGTACATAAAAAACAATCAAACTAATTTTTACGTATGTTTTTAAATTTTAAATTTTTACATGTACATATGTAGGTTGACTACACATGTGTTTTTACATTTTTAATATATATATATATATATATATATATATATATATATATATATAACAAATCAACCCAAAAAAAATAAAAATTCATGAAATTTCATTTCAATATTGTCAATTACAAGTGTTGGTGGTCTTTAGCATCGACATATTATCCTCCCAACTTTTGTCAAATGATAAAACTCACCCCTCTACTTTGTGAAGTTTAAACTTTGACCCACTCAAGTTTCGAGTTTAACCTTTAGTATATATATAATCTGATTTTTCCTCAATAATTTTCGCGTTTGTTTATTTTTTTTGTTGACGTTGTCCCGGTGTAAATTTTGTTAAACACGGAGTCGTATTAAAAAAATGTATTTTTTAGGTGTCGTGAGTTATATCGACTGACAAACATCGGTACAGTTATCTTACTGTATTTTATTGATGTTTCGACTTCCAGAACCGATTCACCTTAAGTTCATACGTTTACTTTTTATGCTTAGCCACGTTAATGTGACCGCCTCCCGCCACGGAGCGGGGAGCAAAATTTATTTAACCACGTTTCTTTTTGTGCTTAGCCACGTTAATGTCGCCGCATCAGTTGTTTAAAATCCAGTTCATGATAGAGAGTGCGGGGTACAATTTCTAGTTTCTACATATTAGCCAAAATTTCTATAAAGCATTCAATTTTTCAACAACTTAGACTATGTGTAATGGTAGCGTAAAGGTGAGAGCACACCATATGACACGTAGGCGCCACGTAGATATTGACAGAACTCACTTTCACCTTCATCCATGTTTGTAATGGTGGAGTGAGGGTGACCAGTTTTATAATAATTAGATAATTATTATTTTTTTAATTTAATTAATTTATTTATATTATTTATTTTAAAAAATAATTCTATTTAAATCACAAATAAATAAAAAACCTAATTTAATTTAATACAGTCGTTTAAATTGAGCTTTAATCTACAAAAAAGAGTAAGAGATCATGTCAAAAATGTCAGCCCATTAACTTCCCTTGGTTGAAATAGTTGTTCAAAAAATAAATAAATAAAAAGATAACAGAAGACGCAGCAACAAGCCCTCAGCCACTCACCCCCGTGAACACCACCACCCTGCACCACCCACGACCCCATCCACCCGGGTCTGACACGGTGTTTCACGTCTGTGGTGGGTAAGGTGGCATCACGCCCCACCCTCACGCTACCATTACGTTCAGTCTTATCGAAAATTCAAGTTAATGCTAGTGGCTCTGGTAGCAAGTTGAGGCACAAGTTGCTCCATTTTATTGATCTACTTTCGTAGATTCGCACCAAAACCGGTATCTGAAATTTAAAATTTTTTTATTTTATTTTTATTTTTTGGATTTTATGGGTTCCGTCGAAAATTAATATTGTCTTATGTGTATTATTA
The DNA here is from genome assembly GCA_023525975.1 of Smallanthus sonchifolius. Lineage (NCBI taxonomy): Eukaryota > Viridiplantae > Streptophyta > Magnoliopsida > Asterales > Asteraceae > Smallanthus > Smallanthus sonchifolius. The sequence continues at coordinate 5,515,961 of CM042042.1, forward strand.
TAGAAGCATCATTTTTATCCTTTTAGATAAAGTAGGTTTTGCCTCTATCATGCACACCTCTTTAACACTCTAATAATAGTTCTACGATAAATGATTAAATGCTATTATAACTGATGATATGATATGATATGTTTATTTTGTTTGTATCTTGTGTATTATTCAAACTGTCGTTTTCAATCATTTATTATTATCTTTTGTAAGGAGGTGGGGAATGTGACTTGCAAAGTATTTTATTTTTTTCATATTTACGACCGAAAGATATCAATTATAGGCAGGCCAGCCCGCATGGGCAAAGTTGGCAACGGTTCCAGGCCCAATAACCCATGAGACTCGAAATTTTAAATTTATATATATATAGATATATATGTGTGTGTGTGTTTTAAATTAAAAGGTCTAACTCCTTAACTAAAATTAAATGCACTAACCCAATTATAAAATACTTATTATCTAATCTAGGTCCAATAGTTTAGAATTTTAAATCAATAATTTTTTTTCCTAATGCATTGATTGTCTTTAGAGTTTTGTTGACTATTCCGGTAACGGTGGCTTCGGCGGAGAGTAGATTTTCAAAATAGAAGTTGTTGAATTCATACTTAAGATCAAAATATCCCAAGAAAGACTTAACGGATTAACGAGGATATCTATTGAAAATAATATATTAGAGACTATGGATTATAAAGACTTGATATCTTTATAAAAAGACTAGAATATTTTAGCCTCAAAGTTTACCATGGTGGTCATTTCACGTTGACGCCAAACAGAACATACGACAACAGGGTAGTAACTTTCGTGGACAGAAAGTCAATGAGTTTAAAGTCTCTATGTGGACGTTATAATATCACGGTCCGGACACGAAGTTCTTCTCACCGGTATGTGGTATTACTTAAAACCGCATCGTGTAATCTAGATACGGGGTTAGTTCCACCGAGAAGTGAGAAGATACCGTTATTTTAGCTTAATATATTGGAATTAATTAATGGGGTTTGGGATATTTTCTTCTTGGTGTTAGAGTGGAGTTAAATGTTCATAGCAAGAAAAATTGAATGGTGGGATTTGGTGAAAACCGATAGAAGGTTATTTGAAATTTATATAACGAGATGATACTCCCGCTTGAAGAAGTCTGTTTTAAATTTATATAACTTTTAATCTTTATCCATATAACTTTTAGTTTTAAATGTAAATTTTAATTTCAATTTATGTGATTTATAATTTATAAATTTTTTTATTGGCTTTCAAAAGATAAGATAAGATAACTGAAAATCTAACATTGGAACTCATGTGTCACGTTTGTTATTGTTTGTGGTGTGTAGTGTTGGAGGTGCTCTAATTATATTTTGAGGTCTCTCCAAAATCCCGCTTGAAGAAGTCTGTTTTAAATTTATATAACTTTTAATCTTTATTCATATAACTTTTAGTTTTAAATGTAAATTTTAATTTCAATTTATGTGATTTATAATTTATAAATTTTTTTATTGGCTTTCAAAAGATAAGATAAGATAACTGAAAATCTAACATTGGAACTCATGTGTCACGTTTGTTATTGTTTGTGGTGTGTAGTGTTGGAGGTGCTCTAATTATATTTTGAGGTCTCTCCAAAATCCCGCTTGAAGAAGTCTGTTTTAAATTTATATAACTTTTAATCTTTATTCATATAACTTTTAGTTTTAAATGTAAATTTTAATTTCAATTTATGTGATTTATAATTTATAAATTTTTTTATTGGCTTTCAAAAGATAAGATAAGATAACTGAAAATCTAACATTGGAACTCATGTGTCACGTTTGTTATTGTTTGTGGTGTGTAGTGTTGGAGGTGCTCTAATTATATTTTGAGGTCTCTCCAAAATCCCGCTTGAAGAAGTCTGTTTTAAATTTATATAACTTTTAATCTTTATTCATATAACTTTTAGTTTTAAATGTAAATTTTAATTTCAATTTATGTGATTTATAATTTATAAATTTTTTTATTGGCTTTCAAAAGATAAGATAAGATAACTGAAAATCTAACATTGGAACTCATGTGTCACGTTTGTTATTGTTTGTGGTGTGTAGTGTTGGAGGTACTCTAATTATATTTTGAGGTCTCTCCAAAATCCCGCTTGAAGAAGTCTGTTTTAAATTTATATAACTTTTAATCTTTATTCATATAACTTTTAGTTTTAAATGTAAATTTTAATTTCAATTTATGTGATTTATAATTTATAAAAAATTTTATTGGCTTTCAAAAGATAAGATAAGATAACTGAAAATCTAACATTGGAACTCATGTGTCACGTTTGTTATTGTTTGTGGTGTGTAGTGTTGGAGGTGCTCTAATTATATTTTGAGGTCTCTCCAAAATCCCGCTTGAAGAAGTCTGTTTTAAATTTATATAACTTTTAATCTTTATTCATATAACTTTTAGTTTTAAATGTAAATTTTAATTTCAATTTATGTGATTTATAATTTATAAATTTTTTTATTGGCTTTCAAAAGATAAGATAAGATAACTGAAAATCTAACATTGGAACTCATGTGTCACGTTTGTTATTGTTTGTGGTGTGTAGTGTTGGAGGTGCTCTAATTATATTTTGAGGTCTCTCCAAAATCCCGCTTGAAGAAGTCTGTTTTAAATTTATATAACTTTTAATCTTTATTCATATAACTTTTAGTTTTAAATGTAAATTTTAATTTCAATTTATGTGATTTATAATTTATAAATTTTTTTATTGGCTTTCAAAAGATAAGATAAAATAACTGAAAATCTAACATTGGAACTCATGTGTCACGTTTGTTATTGTTTGTGGTGTGTAGTGTTGGAGGTGCTCTAATTATATTTTGAGGTCTCTCCAAAATCCCGCTTGAAGAAGTCTGTTTTAAATTTATATAACTTTTAATCTTTATTCATATAACTTTTAGTTTTAAATGTAAATTTTAATTTCAATTTATGTGATTTATAATTTATAAAATTTTTTATTGGCTTTCAAAAGATAAGATAAGATAACTGAAAATCTAACATTGGAACTCATGTGTCACGTTTGTTATTGTTTGTGGTGTGTAGTGTTGGAGGTGCTCTAATTATATTTTGAGGTCTCTCCAAAATCCCGCTTGAAGAAGTCTGTTTTAAATTTATATAACTTTTAATCTTTATTCATATAACTTTTAGTTTTAAATGTAAATTTTAATTTCAATTTATGTGATTTATAATTTATAAATTTTTTTATTGGCTTTCAAAAGATAAGATAAGATAACTGAAAATCTAACATTGGAACTCATGTGTCACGTTTGTTATTGTTTGTGGTGTGTAGTGTTGGAGGTGCTCTAATTATATTTTGAGGTCTCTCCAAAATCCCGCTTGAAGAAGTCTGTTTTAAATTTATATAACTTTTAATCTTTATTCATATAACTTTTAGTTTTAAATGTAAATTTTAATTTCAATTTATGTGATTTATAATTTATAAATTTTTTTATTGGGTTTCAAAAGATAAGATAAAATAACTGAAAATCTAACATTGGAACTCATGTGTCACGTTTGTTATTGTTTGTGGTGTGTAGTGTTGGAGGTGCTCTAATTATATTTTGAGGTCTCTCCAAAATCAGTCTTTACTGCTATATAACAAAAGGAGTGCTCATATATCATTTGTAGCAAAAATGATATCAGATGTTGTATACAACAATTATCTTGCAACCATCACCTTCTGGTCATGGTGGTGTGATGTCAACAACAAACAAGATGAGCTTGCTCGAACGTTTCTCACCACTGTTGTTCCAACACTAATACGTGTATGGTACAAATGGACGTTATCTTATTCCAGAAAGAACACAACTCCTTTACCGCCAAGACCTTACGGCTTACCAGTCGTAGGTTACCTCCCATTTCTCGGCCACAACTTACACGAAAGATTCACTGAGATGGCTCACGAATACGGTCCCATCTTCAGCCTGCGGCTTGGAAGTAAGCTTCACGTTGTGGTGAACCCCATGGACCTAGTAAAGGTTGTGGCTCGTGACCTCTACCACACCTTTGCTAACCGTTCCCCTCCACTGGCTGTCTTAACCATCACTTATGGTGGGTCTGATATCGCATGGTCCAACAACAATACACACTGCCAGTCTCAAATCTATCATATTATATTTTTTAAGGTTTAAAAGGACTTTGGACAGAACAAAAGAAAATATTCCCAACTGTTCTTGTTTTTTAACCTTTATATTACAAAATCAAATATATATTATACTACCAGCTTAGAACTCGAATACTACATATGGGGTGAATAATATTGATATATAAAATTCTTAAGTTTTTACATATATATGTGAGACATAGTGTTTACATATACGTAACATTAACATAATAATAATTGTTATGTATACGTAACACTATTTTTGAAAGTGATTATCATAGTTATCACATAAATATTTGTTACAATTTGAACCTCAACCTTACAGCGTTAGGATCATTTGAGAATTATAAATAAAAAACAATCAACTAATTTTTACATATGTTTTTAAATTTTTAAATTTTTACCTATACATGTGTAGGTAATAAAACTTACCCATAACTACACATGTGTAGGTAAAAATTTTAAAATGTAAAAACTATCTAAAAATTGATAACAAGGACCTAGTGTTATGGTACACTAGTCTTATGTTGGTTTAGTGAACTTGCTTAATAATGCGTTCTTTTTTTACCGGACAGGAATCGTGAGATTGAGAACAAGGACCTAGTGTTATGGTACACATTGGGTTTTCATCATATACCATGCCAAGAGGACTTCCCGGTAATGCCAACAGTTCAACGAATTTTGAACTCAGACCTGTAAATTTATTCGATCGAAATCCGATTCTTAATGCAAAACTATATTTCAAAAAGATCTACCTGTGTGTGCTACTGCTAGCTCTTACCGATCATCCGCTTAAAGGTGTATTCAACATGTTAAAAAAAGATCAGATCGATCTACCTCTTTTAGAATTAGATGTTTCATGTCTGATTGTTCGTGTATGAATAAAAACTTGATTTATCCTTATAATTCTTCAATTACATCATAAATTTGAATTACTTATGATTAACCGTAAATTAAAACTAGCTAGTTTTATACTCGTCTGAGTCCGGGTTTTTCAAATTAATAAAATTAAAACTTAATCAAAATATTAAAAAAAGTTACTAACTCACCGGAAGACATACATTCTTATCATTACAATATATATATATATATACATATATATATATATAGGGTGAAGCTTATAAGAAAACTAACATTTAGGGAGAGAACTCCTCTTTAAAGGTAAAAAAAATAATAAAAAAATCATAACTCAAAATATAAATCAAAAACTAAAAAAGTGGTTCGGAGACATTGTTTCCCACGTCGTCCTCGTTAAAAAAAATAATAAAATAAAATAAAATAGTCGGTTTAGCTTTTAGGTTAGGTTTTTGGATGAGGGGTGGGTGGGTTTAGGTTTTTGGGGGGTGGGTGGGGTGGGGTTAGGTTTTTGGGTGGGGGTGAGGTGAGGGGTTTAGGTTTTTGGGGGCGGGTTAGGTTTTTGGGTGATACTACACATATGCAGTATTACGTTTAGGGTTAGGTTTTTAAGGGTAGGGGATGGGTGCGGTGGGTTTAGGTTTTTGGGTGGGGGTGGGTCGGGTGGATGGGTTTAGGTTTTTGGGTGGGGTGGGTGGGTTTAGGTTTTTGGGTGGGGGTGGGTGGGGGGTTTAGGTTTTCGGGTGGGGGTGGGTGTGATAAGTTTAGGTTTTTGGCGGTGGATGTGTGGGGTTTAGGTTTTGGGGTGGGGGCAGGGTGGGGGTTTAGTTTTTTGGGTGGGGTGGAGTTTTTTTTTGTGATACTACACATATGCAATATTGAAAATAATAAGAAAAAAAAACGATAAGTTAATTCTTATTTTTTATAACGTTATTTATACTCAAATGAAAGATAAAGAAATTCTTGATTTAATGGTGCAATTTTAAAAAAAAATAATAATGTATGCAAAAAGAAAGAAATGTTTAAAAATTTATATATTGTAAGTTCCAATTTTACCCTTACTCTTTAAAATTTCAACCCTTTTTTTAGTGGTTCTCTAGTTCTCTAATTAAATTAAGTTTTCTCATGAACTCAACCCTATATATATATATATATATATATATATATATATATATATATATATATATATATATATATATATATATATATAAACCAAGTACAAACATGGATTAATTCACATCAAACTATGTTCACCTCCATCAAAGTCAATCTTGTCATGTCGAAGCAACGGTCCTGAATCAACAAAAAAAAAACCCCTTAAGTGCTTCAAACAAACATCCATACAATACTACAAATTATATTCTTCTTGTGAAATGCCTCAAAACAAAAGAAAAAAAACCATTTTGCTTGTGCTACAAAATTACCATTGTCCAACCTCCCTCACAATTAACAATTTTATATATCAAGACTTACTGGTTTGATTATCCCAAGAATTTAGTCAAACTTATTAACTCTAAAGCAATGTTTTGAAAACCGGACCGGTCGGACCGGGAACCGGGACCTCCACCGGTCCGGTTACATGCTTTGAGACCGTTTGCTGGTTGAACCGGGCGGTTCAACCGGTTCAGCGGTCGAACCGCGAACCGGTGGTCGAACCGAGTAGTTTAATTTTAAAAAAAAATTTACTATTTTTTTATCTTTTTTATCATATAGTCCTCCTACTTACTTCTATTTACAATTTTAACTCAATTTGACTCTTTCCTTTTAACTTATACGCTGCCACAGGTCCTTCAAAACCCTAATCAAAATTAAAATTGAAGATTTAAAAGAATTAAAATTCATACAGACCTACAACCCTCGTCCTTGACTCAAAATTGTTTAAATGGTTGTATATGTAGTATTTGGAATTTTTATATTTTTCTATATATTTTTATGAATATTTATATTATTTATTGCGTCATCCGGTTCTTGAATCCGGTCCGACCAGTGAACCTCTAAGACGTCCGGTTCGTTGTCCGGTCCGGTTGGGTTGAGAAAACATTGCTCTAAAGTGAATATCCTTCAAAAACAATTGCACCAATGTCCCAAAATAGTTGGCTAATTGCTCATAATCATTTATATCTACGTAACTTTAAATTCGCAAGTAATTTTATACCAACATGTATGATATTATAACATATAAAGCTTCCTAAATTAAAAACCCTACTTTCTTGGAATATATCATAAGCAAACCCTGATTACTAAGCTCCCATCAAGTCCATTCCAAGAGACGCGTTTCACCTTTAGATTCCTCGAATGATCTCTCCTTAACTCTCTTGAAACTAAAATCCACTGATATCATTCATACTTAACTTGAGCTTTAGACCAAAATCTTGCTATACTCTTCAAACCGTCAAACAAAACTCAAACTCACTTCCTTCCTGATTTAGTAGCCTCCACTTGTTAAATTTCGGGACGAAATTCCCTTAACATGGGGAGACTGTAACATCCATGATTTTCATATCATAATTTTTATTTCTTCATTTTATAAACACAACCCCCCCCCCCCCCCCATTTGTTCAACGCCTTATGTCACATTATTTATCATTTAGACGTACATCAATTCAAAGTTTCAAACCCTTCACTTACATATTTTTTTTACTCATAATCACGTGTTACACCTTCTAAATGTATATATGTATTCATTTTTAAATGAATATATAAATATATATATATATATATATATATATATATATATATATATATATTGTTAAACTATTTAACTAATTGAAATTCTTATGAAAAATAAAATACAATTCTTTATAAATATATGTAATTAATCAAACAATAATTAAGATGTTATAAATTATATAAATAAAACCATATGTTTTATATATTTAAAGAAAGTAGTCTTGAACCCCTTCTTCAATTTTGAACCTTTTCTAGTTTGAACCCCTTATACACTTGAACTCCCAACTTGAACCCTTACCCTTAAAAATGAACCCCATCACCTCCATCTTGAACCTATTCATCAAATTGAACCTACTTTGACTCCCATTTGACTTATTTTGACTCTTGGAAAGTCAACAACCCAAACCAAGTGGAATTCGATCGAGACCCGATGGATTCGGACTTGCCTTGGACACTAGATGGGTTATCGACCACTCCTAAAGCCGAATCACATTCAAACTAACATTTGAGCGGCCAAGAATTCGAAATTTAAACCAATTCAAACGGATTGACTTTCCAGGGTCAAACCGAATCAAATTCAATCCCCAATCAAGGATTTGAACGCGTTATAATCCCGAAATTCACTCCTCAATCAATATTGCGTGTACCTAGACCTTATCAGGACTCAATTCAGTCCTAAATCATTGGATTAACACGTGATTAACCGTCCGCAAACATTACGATCAAACTTGAAATTGAATTAACTAATACGAATGAAATTAAACAAATTAAATTACTCACACACATTCGCGTACCCTCACACAAACTCTCTGAGACCCTAAACGCACTCCATTTCACCCCTGGACGACGATCAAGTCCCAAGAACAGCAGGACTGAACTCGTAGCCGTCTGCATTCGTGCCCACATCAACCGAGTAAGTTTTTACATCATTCGAATCGCCTTCAAATCCTCGTCAAAAGCCCTTTATCAAATCGTACTACCACTAAGTATCGAAATCGATTGCTATTAGGGTTCTTGAGCCGTTAATACGATTTGAATTTGGGAATTCTATTTTGATCCGTTTAACGCTTTTATAATTTTAGATTCCTTTATTCATCAGCGAAACCATATAGCCCAGCCGGTAAGCCACTGCACCGCCGAGCTAGATGGCGTGGGTTCGAAACCCATATCACCGAGCATTTTTCACAGAAAAACTTAAAACCAGGCATGGCTCCCATGTTCTTTCATGTTAATACTAATTCGAATCCCTTAAAATACAAGTACCAGCCCCCGTCCCAGTGGTTTACTCGTTCGGCTCATACAGAACAGACCCGGGTTCGAAACCCCAGGCCTGTTTATATTTTTAAAAATCGTTTTTAAAGCTCCAAAAATTCTAAAAAATTTATTTTTATAAATCATATAATATTTTTAACAAAATAAAATCAGATTCATAAATTTTCAATATAAATTCATTTTATTATGAAATTATGTCAAAAATTGTATATTAATTATTTAACACAAAAATATAGACTTTTAAGCAATAAAAAATAAAATTACTAAATTTAATACTTATTGTCACAAGACCTTTATAAAAATTATCCCCCCTCGAAAGCAAAGTTCATAAAGCCGTATTAAACTTTAAACTTGATTTACAATTTATAAAAATACTTTTAAAACGTAACTATTTTAAATAGTAAATAAATAAATAGATTTATTTATTGTTTATATAATTTACACTTTAAATTTTAAAATACAATTAACATTAGTTTTGAATTTTCTTAACACATACTTTTACAAACAAATAAAAGGATTATTTTATTTAAATTGTATTTAATAAATATAATTTCTATACCTTTTTCTAACTAAATAAATAAATATCAATTATTTGATTTATTTAGTTATTCAACCCAAACCCTAATACAATTATTTTAGAAACTATTTGATTAAATATTACATTTTATACACCATCTTTATGTTCAAGTGTAAACCACTAACACCTTCAGCTCCAACCCTTAGTATACACATCCAACTCAACTCTAGACTTAGACATAGACGTTTATACACATTATTAATACAACATACATTTGCACATTAGGTTAACGTGGTGAGTACAAGGATCATTTTGCTATCCAGCCTCGCGTGTTAACTACACCTTTGACACATGTGAGTTTACATAGCCCCTCTTTTACATTTTTACATATTTTGGGGTGAAACATGATCTATTCTTTAAAGCTTTTTACATAGACTTAAATACAATTCAATAATATGATATTATGTGTTACGTGCTTTATGTTTGAATGCTATGAGTTAAGACTACATATACATGACTTTAGTACAATCATTAACTACGTACAAGCCAACGATTAACATTGATGGATCTATTGTGTCTGACAAACCCACCCGGTTAGGGTGTTTGTTACCGACTTAACATAAGGGTAACCTGCGTGTTATGCCTCAGTCCAAGGTTTGATTGTACACACATAGTTTAACTATAGGTTCTCCATAAATGCCATATACACATGTATCGTATGAATTGTATAAAACATCTTAAACTTGTTGTGTGTCAAAACCAATGTATGCTCACCAACTTTTTAGTTGACCTTGTTTTCATCATGTTTCAGGTACTAATGCTTGAGAATAAGTACAAGTTGCTTCACTTAGGATCGAGGACCTAGAATGAAATTTAAAGAAACTATTTATGTATTTTCCTATTCTTGTATTGTGGAATTTTGATGTTTTAATGAAATTGCTTGTTTAAATACTTCAACTTTAGTAAACCTTGAGCTTTTGAACAGTCCGCATGTCCCGCCCCGACGTATTCCGCCGCCGGTTGGGGTGTGACAGATTGGTATCAGAGCCAGGTTATAGGGAATTAGGTTATTAGACACTCTTGACCTAGACTATAACCTTAGGACACCCATACAATGCCCTGCTACTACATGTTACATGATTAATTCTTGTGTGAATATTTTTACATGTTATCCTAAGTAATTTCAATACATGCTACAATACTTAATAATTTATGTGTCACACTACTTGACAACTCTTGTGCTTACATTCATTTCTATCTACATACTACCTATGTGTTTCATTAAGTGTTATCCTAAGACTTAAACACACACACATACACACCAAATTCTTCGTACACCTTTGAACTCACACACATGATACCATCACCACTTGTGAACAAAGACTTAAACTATTGGGCCTAATATCCATTAACAATAAACTAAGAAGCCCACTCACCCTCCAAAAATAAGAAGACTACTACGATATATAAACCTCACTTTCGGGCCTCAAAGTCCACAACAATTCTCATCATGACCATGAGCCCAACAATAGTGTTATTAATACATGATGGCTGGAAGAGTGTGTAGGCCCATGAGGGATTCTGGCTAAGGAAAGATAGGGCACTTAAGTGTGTCCTAGTGACCCACCCCTCTTTCCTGGGAATTCTCCTCGGGGATGCATTGCTTATAGGTCAAGTGTATTTCTAAACTACTATTGTGAAGGCTCGGTGTTATGACTAGTCAAACTCTAAACTTATGAGAACTCCTATGTCTAACACTCAATATTTCATTATCACTTACAACATTTTCATTGTTTTCTGCTAGACATGGACTCCTACTCCCCTTCCTCCCCGGTTTACCGTCCTGGAGCAGATTCTGATTGGGAAGAAGACATCGGGACACCCGTGCATCGGTCGCCAACACCCCCAGCTGCTAGACCAAGTTTTGATGTAAGGGCAGATTGGACTAGGAACACCGGCCCAAGACTTCGAACACCTAGATAACCCCCATTACGAGATCCGTATCTAGTGCACGACCCGAATCATCCTAACCCTTGGGTAAGGCATACCATGACACCCACTAGCGCTATGGGAATTCCAATCGATGACGTTCACCAATATGTGAGGACCTCAGAGTTTGAGAGGCAAAGGATGGAGCAAGAGATAATACACGACTTGCAAGGACAAAGAATGGATAGCCTAGCAAACCAGTTAGGGTACCAAAAGGAGTTAATCTCCATCCTTGAAAAAGAAATACTGGAGAATCGTACGAAAACGGCTAGAGCTGAAGGCAGATCGACTACCCGAGCGACCATAGCGGTGCTCGTCTTGGGAATTATCTTCCTTCTGGTGGAAAGCTACCAGAGACGTTAACAGAAATTTTTATTTATTATCTTTAAATTTTCAGTTTGAGAACCATTTCCCTATGTTTTGAGTAATGTTTAACATTTCAACATTTAATAAATTTTATATATTCCGACTCTAAAGTTATTATTCGTTGATTTGACACGTGGAGTGTGAATTGCACTCATCATATTTTCATCAAAATTTTCAAAGTATCACCTTCTTTATTCAACACGATTTAGTACACTGCCGACAATCTCCTTCGTAAACAACTCATCCTATTAGATTTAAACAACCTCGTTATTTTCAAACCAAACGTTTATCAAACTTTTAGATAGTATCAGAAATATAAATCTTTCCATAAACATTTTCACTGTGTAAGGGAACTTAATACAACCTATTTTATAAAAATATTATTGAATTGGTAAATAATTATGATTTTCCTCATTAAAGTAATTATTTCTAAACCCTGGCTAAATTAATATACAATTACTTGTTTAGCCAATAATTTCTCTTAAAAAAAAATATTCTCTTTATAATAATTGATAATTTAATAAAAAGGTTTTTCCTATAAATTGTCCATTTATTTAGATTATTAAACTCAACAGCTTCACTACTTTATATAACTACAACCAAGAACAATTTACAACTTCCCATTTTCAAACAAAGATCGGTTATTCACAAACACATTTCCCTGAGTGTTTTCAAAACCTCCTAGATACCTTTCGCTTGTCGCTTCAAGAGACGACTCATTTCGTGTAGACATTAACCTTCTCTACAAACCCTAACAAGATTTAAAGAACTAGAACCTAACCACCACATTTTTCACAAACGCCAAACAACACGCTTCTCCGCAACACTCGATCACATGCAAAACTCGTTAGTATATGTCACAAACGAAATTTAATAACTTATGTATGCACGTTCACAAGATACACAGCACGATCACATAATACATGAAACTAGTTTATGTGCAAATCACAATTTACTAGATTAATCCCATAACCCATGAAACCTGTTTATTTGCAATACACATGCTACTGGCTTGAACACATAATACATGAAACTTAGTTGTTTGCAATATACATGGTGCATAATAATTGATTGTGTTATATACAATACTTGATTTACCATATTGAACATGAAACTTATTTGGTTACAAAGTACACGATACTACATTACTTACATTACACATCGAAGATTATTGGGTTACCAAAATACATGATACTAGGTCTTAACGCCATACATGAAATTCATTTCTTACAATACACATGATACCACATTGGTTACATTACTATTGCTTTACATAATACATGATGTCAAGTTACTCACATTACACGTAAAACCTAATTGATTACGGCTTACATGACACTAGATGAAACATGAAACTTGTGTGTTTACGTTATACACGAAACTAAATTGCTTACAATTGTTGCAATTGATTGATCACACTATACACAAAGGATAGTCGTACACCTTGTTCACCAAACTTGAAAATCCTAACACATTGAAGCTAATCGGGGTTTGACGTATTCTTGTTCAAACACGAGGAAGCTGTATCACTTCAAAACAACTCGGGGTTTGACGTATACTTGTTCAAACATGAGTAAACTATGAAACTTTAAGTTATACTACCTTGTTACCTTTTAGTTGCTAACAGACCTGCCTATTTAGGGACATAGTTACTTATTAGCAACTCATATGTGAAACCAATATACATGAACTAAGTGAATTTGTGAACCTCTTGCCCCGCACACAACGGAAGGATCTATACGGACCATACGATGATTGAAGTAACTACGGGTGCACACGTAATTATAAAAATCAGCGCATGGAAAACATAGTAAATTCTGTCATGTGTGGTGACCTAAAACCTATCGTGATATATAACAACGAAACTAATGTGATATGACAAGGGCATGATGGATACGCCGATGGTACTTCCTATATATAAGTGCTCTATCATATTATCAGAGGTAGCGTTGTTCGTGTCACGTGAAGTTTTATGTTATCTTGACCTGGACCAATGTTAGTGAAATCTCTTATCCTCCGACAATTCTTGGGCATATTGGAATATATCATAAGCAAACCCTGATTACTAAGCTCCCATCAAGTCCATTCCAAGAGACGCGTTTCACCTTTAGATTCCTCGAATGATCTCTCCTTAACTCTCTTGAAACTAAAATCCACTGATATCATTCATACTTAACTTGAGCTTTAGACCAAAATCTTGCTATACTCTTCAAACCGTCAAACAAAACTCAAACTCACTTCCTTCCTGATTTAGTAGCCTCCACTTGTTAAATTTCGGGATGAAATTCCCTTAACATGGGGAGACTGTAACATCCATGATTTTCAGATCATAATTTTTATTTCTTCATTTTATAAACACAACCCCCCCCCCCCATTTGTTCAACGCCTTATGTCACATTATTTATCATTTAGACGTACATCAATTCAAAGTTTCAAACCCTTCACTTACATATTTTTTTTACTCATAATCACGTGTTACACCTTCTAAATGTATATATGTATTCATTTTTAAATGAATATATAAATATATATATATATATATATATATATATATTTTGTTAAACTATTTAACTAATTGAAATTCTTATGAAAAATAAAATACAATTCTTTATAAATATATGTAATTAATCAAACAATAATTAAGATGTTATAAATTATATAAATAAAACCATATGTTTTATATATTTAAAGAAAGTAGTCTTGAACCCCTTCTTCAATTTTGAACCTTTTCTAGTTTGAACCCCTTATACACTTGAACTCCCAACTTGAACCCTTACCCTTAAAAATGAACCCCATCACCTCCATCTTGAACCTATTCATCAAATTGAACCTACTTTGACTCCCATTTGACTTATTTTGACTCTTGGAAAGTCAACAACCCAAACCAAGTGGAATTCGATCGAGACCCGATGGATTCGGACTTGCCTTGGACACTAGATGGGTTATCGACCACTCCTAAAGCCGAATCACATTCAAACTAACATTTGAGCGGCCAAGAATTCGAAATTTAAACCAATTCAAACGGATTGACTTCCCAGGGTCAAACCGAATCAAATTCAATCCCCAATCAAGGATTTGAACGCGTTATAATCCCGAAATTCACTCCTCAATCAATCTTGCGTGTACCTAGACCTTATCAAGACTCAATTCGATCCTAAATCATTGGATTAACACGTGATTAACCGTCCGCAAACATTACGATCAAACTTGAAATTGAATTAACTAATACGAATGAAATTAAACAAATTAAATTACTCACACACATTCGCGTACCCTCACACAAACTCTCTGAGACCCTAAACGCACTCCATTTCACCCCTGGACGACGATCAAGTCCCAAGAACAGCAGGACTGAACTCGTAGCCGTCTGCATTCGTGCCCACATCAACCGTGTAAGTTTTTACATCATTCGAATCGCCTTCAAATCCTCGTCAAAAGCCCTTTATCAAATCGTACTACCACTAAGTATCGAAATCGATTGCTATTAGGGTTCTTGAGCCGTTAATACGATTTGAATTTGGGAATTCTATTTTGATCCGTTTAACGCTTTTATAATTTTAGATTCCTTTATTCATTAGCGAAACCATCTAGCCCAGTCGGTAAGCCACTGCACCGCCGGGCTAGATGGCGTGGGTTCGAAACCCATATCACCGAGCATTTTTCACAGAAAAACTTAAAACCAGGCCTGGCTCCCTTGTTCTTTCATGTTAATACTAATTCGAATCCCTTAAAATACAAGTACCAGCCCCCGTCCCAGTGGTTTACTCGTTCGGCTCATACAGAACAGACCCGGGTTCGAAACCCCAGGCCTGTTTATATTTTTAAAAATCGTTTTTAAAGCTCCAAAAATTCTAAAAAATTTATTTTTATAAATCATATAATATTTTTAACAAAATAAAATCAGATTCATAAATTTTCAATATAAATTCATTTTATTATGAAATTATGTCAAAAATTGTATATTAATTATTTAACACAAAAATATAGACTTTTAAGCAATAAAAAAAGAAATTACTAAATTTAATACTTATTGTCACAAGACATTTATAAAAATTATCCCCCCTCGAAATCAAAGTTCATAAAGCCGTATTAAACTTTAAACTTGATTTAAAATTTATAAAAATACTTTTAAAACGTAACTATTTTAAATAGTAAATAAATAAATAGATTTATTTATTGTTTATATAATTTACACTTTAAATTTTAAAATACAATTAACATTAGTTTTGAATTTTCTTAACACACACTTTTACAAACAAATAAAAGGATTATTTTATTTAAATTGTATTTAATAAATATAATTTCTATACCTTTTTCTAACTAAATAAATAAATATCAATTATTTGATTTATTTAGTTATTCAACCCAAACCCTAATACAATTATTTTAGAAACTATTTGATTAAATATTACATTTTATACACCATCTTTATGTTCAAGTGTAAACCACTAACACCTTCAGCTCCAACCCTTAGTACACACATCCAACTCAACTCTAGACTTAGACATAGACGTTTATACACATTATTAATACAACATACATTTGCACATTAGGTTAACATGGTGAGTACAATGATCATTTTGCTATCTAGCCTCGCGTGTTAACTACACCTTTGACACATGTGAGTTTACATAGCCCCTCTTTTACATTTTTACATATTTTGGGGTGAAACATGATCTATTCTTTAAAGCTTTTTACATAGACTTAAATACAATTCAATAATATGATATTATGTGTTACGTGCTTTATGTTTGAATGCTATGAGTTAAGACTACATATACATGACTTTAGTACAATCATTAACTACGTACAAGCCAACGATTAACATTGATGGATCTATTGTGTCTGACAAACCCACCCGGTTAGGGTGTTTGTTACCGACTTTACATAAGGGTAACCTGCGTGTTATGCCTCAGTCCAAGGTTTGATTGTACACACATAGTTTAACTATAGGTTCTCCATAAATGCCATATGCATATGTATCGTATGAATTGTATAAAACATCTTAAACTTGTTGTGTGTCAAAACCTATGTATGCTCACCAACTTTTTAGTTGACCTTGTTTTCATCATGTTTCAGGTACTAATGCTTGAGAATAAGTACAAGTTGCTTCACTTAGGATCGAGGACCTAGAATGAAATTTAAAGAAACTATTTATGTATTTTCCTATTCTTATATTGTGGAATTTTGATGTTTTAATGAAATTGGTTGTTTAAATATTTCAACTTTAGTAAACCTTGAGCTTTTGAACAGTCCGAATGTCCCGCCCCGACGTATTCCGCCGCCGGTTGGGGTGTGACAACTAGGCCCTTCGACACCATACATTACATGTAAGCGGAGTAACCTAGGGCTCGATACCCCAAAGCCGTTCGACACCAGAACCTTAGGAACGGTATCACAAGGATACACGCACCTTCACCTTAAGCACGACGTCCCAAAGGACAGCACGTACCTTCACTTTAAGCACTGTTCCCTCGCAGGGATTACTACCTTCAATAGGGATCCCGGTAATCCCATGGTGACCGTCGTCACCCCTTTATCCACCCAGTTGTACAACCGTTAGCCAGTCACAAAGGCCCCCATAAGGGTAAGGCCCATTCATGCATACATACCTTAGTTCCTGTAGGAACTCGTGGTAGATTCGTTCATTTTGTGACTTTCATAAAAACCGTTACCGCCTTTACATCATTTTAGTTAAAACATTCGTACGTTTTATTAAAAAAAAACATTTAATCATTTAACCGTTCGTAAACCATTCATAAACCTCTTTGGCAAAACACTTCATAAACACCTTTCAACTTTCCTTTCGTATACATCATTTCATAAAACATCATTTCGTAAGTATGCACACCAGCCTAAAACATTAATAAAATATTTAAAAGATGGCTCTAGAACTCACCTGATAAGCTAATCTGAGTTGTCCTAAAAAAAGGTCCAACAACGTCACTTCCGATCTGAATTGATTAGTTAAATACACATCAGACCTAATCCCGACTCTAATGGTTTAACTATTCTGAATTAGGCGACTATACTGACTTTACTAACCAGCCTGATGCATGCGCACTTAGCAAGTGCACAGGGCCTTGTTCTTGCGTACTTAATAAGTGCGCAGACTTCGCTTCATGCGTACTTGATAAGTACGCAGGCGTTGCTTCATGCGTACTTGATAAGTACGCAGTCTTTGCTTCATGCGTACTTGATAAGTACGTAGACCTTCTTCTTGCGTACTTGATAAGTATGCAGGACCTGCTTCTTTCGTACTTGATAAGTACGCAGGACCTGCTTCCCCGCAAAAACCCTAACTTTCGAATGCGGATCTGATCACGTCAAGATCCCGAACTTGTTTACATTCAAAACGTTTGCTTTTCGTTTAAGAACTCAAATCTATGTTTTTCTTCCAGTTTCATCCGTAAAAACGTTATCTTTTCATCTAAAATCCGAAAAACCCCAAAACGAACAAAAACTCAGATCTAGGTCAGATTGTTACCTGTATCGAGCTTCTGATTCGGAGGTTCTTTTCACGGGCTATGGAGCAACACTTTGCTGAAATCTCGGGTCGATCCGCCAACTTTCTCTCTCTACGGTTTCTCTCTCTAGATGTTGCAAATGAGAGAAAGGGTGGTGACTTAGGCTATTTATAGGGGAGGCTCCCCTATGTTCGCCCCTTCTAGCACGGCGGCCCATCCGGCGCGGCCCATCCGGCACGGCCCGTCATGTCTCGTTCGTTTATTCCTTTCGTTCTGGCATTCTAACCCGTTATTATAACTGTCGTTTTATTTTTGGGATGTTACACAATACGAATCTCAAAGCTACTCAGACGTTTCGAACACATGAAGTTAGAAAGACGGTGAACGAAGTTTACACTAAGATTGGGACAAAAGTCGATATTAACAAAATTGCTTTCGAAACCGAGGTTA
Organism: Smallanthus sonchifolius; assembly: GCA_023525975.1. NCBI lineage: Eukaryota > Viridiplantae > Streptophyta > Magnoliopsida > Asterales > Asteraceae > Smallanthus > Smallanthus sonchifolius. Next base: position 5,534,646 of record CM042042.1, read on the forward strand.
ATGTTGTGACAAACTTGTTATGGGGTTGTAGCTATATAGGAGATAGGTTTCGAGAAGTTGAATTTAAGATTATTGAGTTAATAGGAGCACCAAACATCTCTGATTTTATTCCAATGTTATCATGGTTTGATCTACAAGGAAGGCAGCAAGATATGCAGACGCGATTGGAATTTGTAGATCGCGTTTTGGATAATATAATAGAAGGGAGAATCAAAGAGAACTCGAGCGGAATCAAGGGCGATGTTGAAGGACATGAAAGGAAGGATTTTCTGCAGATCTTGTTAGAGCTTAAAGACCAGAAAGATGCTCCAACATCATTTAACATCATTCAAATCAAGGCACTACTAATGGTACATATATGTCTCCTTATACTTGTTTTCATTGCTTATAGTTACTAAAGAAAATTTTATAAAGCAGGACATAGTAGTTGCAGCAAAGGACACGACATCGACAATGGTTGAATGGGTGATGGCAGAGATTTTGCATAATCCAGATGTAATGAGAAAGGTCGAGGATGAATTAACAGAGGTAATTGGTATGAAGAATATTGTGGAAGAATATCATCTGCCGAAGTTGACATATTTGGATGCAGTGATCAAGGAGACATTCAGACTCCACCCTCCGCTTCCGCTTCCTCTTCTAGTCCAGAGATGCCCAGATAAATCTTGCATGGTGGACGGATACAACATTCCAAAGGGGTGTATCGTCTATATGAATATTTGGGCCATCCACCGGGATCCCAAGAACTGGACCAATCCATTGGAGTTCAAGCCTGAGAGGTTTTTGAGTGATAATTGGGATTACAATGGAAATAACTTGAAATTTTTACCATTTGGAGCAGGGAGAAGAATATGCCCTGGAATTCCCCTTGGGGAGAAGATGTTGGCGTATATATTAGCATCGCTCTTCCATTCTTTTGAATGGAGGTTACCTAAAGATGAAGAGCTTGAAGTTTCAGATGAATTTGGATTTGTGACAAAGAAAAAGATCCCACTAATAGCTATACCATCTCAAAGATTATCTGATGCAAGCCTTTACATGGGATAGAAAATATGTTGTTTATAAGTTATCCATGTTTCTTTAAGTATATCGTCAAAGCTAGAAGATGTATGGTTTATAATATGATATAAATAAAAACTTGACTGTTTATTTGAATCTTTCTCTAGCTCAACTCCTCAAATGAGAGCCATTTGAAACCTGCAAAGCTTCAACTTCTGTGTTGTCACTACCTTACAAAACATATGACGTGTCGGACGGAGATGCAACAGGCACATATCACGTGAGTGGAAGAAAAAAATAGAACACAAGAAATAAATACTCTTCAAGATAAAATGATATATTATTAATTATCTAAACTATTACACGAAGCTCCTTTTTATAGGGAAAAATAACATTTGTTATCTCCTTTAATAACATATCTCTAGTAGTGAGTAGCTTCAAGCCAATTCCAGCTAAAAGAGACGAGCAATTGTCATGCGAGCTCAAAATGTTACCATATCTATTTTTTTTTTTTTTGTACATTGTTTTAGTCAGGTTGCAGGTATACATGTTTTCGATACATTAGTTGTATTGTTTTAGATTGTGTCTAATAGACTCGTTCATTTTTTACATATTTGACCGTTTTTACATGTCTATCTTTTGCTCCTAACAGTGAAAAATCTTGGATACGCCACTACTAAGGCCTTAAAAAATTATTTCGCTTTGGGCCAATAAAATAGTTGAGCCGCCCTGCTTACAGATTACCATTTGTAAGCTCCCTTTTTTTGCAACAACTTGCATGAAAGATTCACCAAGATGGCTCTCAATTATAGTCCCATCTTCAGCCTGTGGCTTGGAAGTAAGCTTCACGTGGGGTGAACTATGGACCTAGTAAAGGTTGTGGCTCGTGACCAAGACCATACCTTTGCTAGTCGCTGCCTTCCGCTCGCAGTCTTAACTATCTCTTATGGTGGGTCTGATATCGCATGGACCACCGACAATACACACTGGTGTAACATGTGTAAGATTTTAGTCAGCCAAGTGCTCAGCAACGCCAATCTCAAAGCTACTAAGACGTTTCGAACACAGTGAGAAAGACGGTTAACAAAGATCTTTATCAAACATGCCCGATTAAGATCTTTATCTAAATGCCCGTTTTCAACCCAAGTTTCCAACTTTTTATGCCCAAATCGTTTATTTAACTTACATGAAGCTAGCTCTGGGCTTTATACCTCATATTACACATAAAAATCTATGCTTTGATTTCTAAGCCTTAGCTTTACTTCAAAACTCATTTAAACTGAAAATCAGATGTTTTAGGTTTGATTCTTACCTCTATGTAATTTTTCATGGATTCTTGCTCTAGAATAATGGAGAAACAAGTTTAAAGCAATTTTGAAGCAAAACCTCTTGAATATTGACTCTCCCTTCTAGAATTCCCCTGTCTCTCTCTAGCCGAATTTTGGTGTTTGTGTTATGAATGAAAGCTCGTCTAAGGTTCTATAGGGTTTATCCCCACCCCTTAACATGCATCTTGGGCCAAGGCCATCCTAGCTAGCCCATTCCCCTTTTCTTTTCTTTCTTTTGACCCATTATTTGGCTCAAGTACGTCGGGATTTCTGGATGTTAAATTTTTAAAAAATATTGAATACGCCGTTGTGACGTGGCTTATTTTTATATGCGCTTATTTTCTTTTTAAAACTAACCCTGGTCAAATATAATGTATTTTAGATTTTTTCCCACAAGAACGTAGTGTTTTTTTTTTAATTCTGAAAATAAAGTTACGTCGTGCTTGTTTTACGTACGTTTCGATAACGTATTTATTTATATCAATGTTCCGACGTAAAGTTTTTTCAAGGTTTTGTTTTTTTAATATAAATTGTCATATTATCAACTGCTCTAATTGCAAGACACATGTTTACGTGACTGTTTCGTTTTTAATATGAAGTTTTGAATATTATGAACGCCCGTGCCGTAAATTGCGGGTTTGTGCCTACTAGTTAATATTATTTATCTAAGAATTACATTGCGTAAAAAAAACACACTTTTCATATTTTTTATAATGACATGTTTTTGCTAAGAAAGAAAAACATTAAACAAATATGAAACCGTGTAAAGAAGTTTTCCAAACATTATCATAAAGCTATAAACTAAACTTATCTATAGAGCTAAAGCCATGAAACTAATGGTTAGGATCTTGAATTTGAAGAAAACAAATTGTTTGACCCGAAGCGAAAAATATATAATCAAGTCAGATAGATATTTTAACACCCATTTTTAGTCATAACACCTAAAAAATTTGGGTTCACCAATCTTTATATATTACAAATTCAAAAACAATTTATTTAATCTCTCTACACATATATATAGTCACCATCGATGGCCCATGTTTCATAAAGATTATTAATTAAAAATGACAAAGGGGTGTGTTTGGAATATGTTTAAAATATTGACACAAATTTAAAAATCCCTGATTTACTAGATTTCTTTTCTTATAGAACGTGTAACGCCAAAACGCCAACTCATTCACTCTCTAAAACTACTTTTAAATCAACATCAATAATTCGATAAAACAACTATTATTAAAGAACCCAATTTGAATATATTTGAATATATATGTTCAACTTAAATGAATCTCATCTTATCCCTTCTTTCTCGTTTTTATATCTCACGTTCACCCAAAAAATACTTGTACAATTGAATCCTAGTGTTGTGTTTATGAGAAAACTTCTTTTTGTGAGAAAAATTATGAAAACCGACCCAAACGAACTCCAGTTGAACTCATTCCAGCGGCGTTAGAACCGGCTCGTCAAACTTGATCTAAAACTTAAAGCTAAACCCTAAAATATAAACCCTAAAAGCTAAACCCCGCCCCCAAAAGCCTAAACGCCAAGCCAGTTTCAACGCCGCAAAAATGAGTTTATTCGGAGTTCGTTTTGGGTCGGTTCACGAACAAAGAGTTTTCTCACGAACAAAGAGTTTTCTCATGAATAAAGAGTTTTCTCATAATACTTCCGGTTGAATCCTAATCCTCTTTTTTTCACCTCACAAAACTTGCAACTTTGCCGTGATTCAAGGTTAAGTTAAAGCCTAATATTTTTGTCGAAATATGGAACTTATTCATATCGAACACCTTTCCTTAAAGTATCTTATCTAACACTCTAGAGAGAGTGTGTGTGTGTGAGAGAGAGGGAGAGAGACAGGATGGAGAAACCAATCCAATTATTCATCATCATCTCCATAGCAATTTTCATATTTGAATTTTCAAGAAACCCAAATGAAAACATCGGCTGCTCCACTTCTACACCTCCATGGCCCCCCACCAACACTCACCGGAAAACCAACCTCCGATCAAACTCAATCTTCGACACCGGTGTCCACAATTCCAACCACCACTTCACTGACACCCCACTTCACCCACTCGACCCGTTAACCGTACCCGAAATCAACAAGATCCGATCCATTCTCTCAGAATATGAACCCTTTTCATCCTCTTTTCCATCCATCAACACTCTCTCTTTAGATGAACCCGACAAAAGTCAAGTAGTTAGTTGGAAAACTGGAGACCCGCTTCCGGCCCGAAGAGCGTCGGTCGTATCCTTTTTAGACGGGCAAACCCATCTTCTGGCCGTTGATTTGAACCTCGGCGTTGTCACAGCCGATGTTGTTAACATCGGGTCTGGTTACCCGATGTTAACGACTAATGACATGACAACCGCTTTACAAGTCATTTATTCAAACACGGAGTTTAATAACTCCATCCTGGCTAGAGGGGTGGACTTTAACGATCTGACATGTGCCCCCCCGTCGCCGGGCTGGTTTGGCCCGGACGAGGAGGGTAAAAGGATCATTAAAGTCCAGTGTTTTTCTAGTGAAAACACTCCTAATTTTTACATGAGGCCCATAGAAGGGCTAACAGTGACCGTTGATGTAGATAGAAGAGAAATCGTCAAATTAACAGACACTGGTCGAGACATTCCTATCCCGAAAGAAACTAATACTGATTACCGATACATGGCTCGAAACCCGTTTTCGGATATGAACATGGAAACAAACCCTATGTCTATGGAACAACCCAAAGGGCCCAGTTTCACCGTAGAAAATGGGCATGTGGTGAAATGGGCCAATTGGGTTTTCCACATAAAGCCTGACATACGGGCTGGGTTGATAATATCCCAGGTCATGGTTCGGGCTGAGAACGGGGAATATAGGAGTGTGATGTACAAAGGGTTTGCATCGGAACTATTTGTGCCATATATGGACCCAGATCAATCATGGTACTTCAAGACTTATATGGATGCAGGTGAATTCGGGCTCGGTGCTACCGCAATGGCCCTTTTGGAATTGAATGATTGCCCGAGATACTCGTATTATATGGACGGGGTGTTTGCAACTGCCGACGGTCGACCGTTCATTCAGCCCAATATGATTTGCATATTTGAACGCTACGCTGGAGATATCGGTTGGAGGCATTCCGAAATTCCAACCATGGGTTTTGATGTAAGTAACATTGATGCTTATATCTGCTTCCATTTTAACGGTTTTTAGTTATTTAAACCTACAAACAACTAACAATATTTGAAGAAAAACATATAAATTGTGGATGATGTTTTCGAAAGTCATTTGTTTATTTAGTTTACTTTATTAATGTCACTGCCCGATTCGGTTATTTGGCCATAGTCAAACAAAACTATTTCAAATTATTATTAGATTACATATAAATTGTGACCGACTTCTTTTTAAATCCTTACCCATCAATGGGTTCCCTATATAATTTGAAAAATAAATCTTACCATTTGTTGGTAATACCCGTTGAAGGCGATCATTTTTTTATTAAGATCCTTCCACTTCCAAGACACTTGGTCAACGGTTCGATCGTTTTCACCAAATAAAGCGTTAAATGCGCTAGAACTTTCTTCCAAAACGAATCACCTTTTTGTTGATTTCATTTTCTTTTATTTTGAGTCTTATGAATATAAGCTTTGACCACGGCAAGTTCCAAGTTCTTCTTCCGTCCATTTCATTGGTGGTAACCGGTTTTTGTGTTGTCTTTTCGGCTTGACGCCAACATCTTCAACTTCAACTTTGACTTCAACTTCTTCGACTTCTTGCTCATCAACATCTTCCTCTTCCGTTTCTTCATCAACATTCTCATCTTCTCCTTCGTCTTCGGATTCCGAACGGATGATGTCGTTTGGATCACAATACGGTTGGTTTTGGTATTGGAAGGAAAATTGAGATAAAAACTTTGAATCCATATCAAGCGAAAACTGATATAGATAATTTGGATCCATATCTTGAGATAGTATATTTGGATCGGTTGAACTTTGGGGGTAGTAGTTTGAATATTAAGGTTGCGGGAAATAGCTTGGAATTGGTTGAGGAGTTGGTTGTGGTCGTTGAGGAGGTGGTTGGGTTCGTCAAAGAGCGGCTTGGGTTCGTTCGGATTGCGGTTAAGACTGAACTTTCGGCCTAAATTTTCTAGGCTTTGTTGAATTTTTTTTATGACCCTTCCATTTTTTATTTTTTTTTGTAAAGTGTAAAATTATATAGATGAGATGAAAGATATATAAATGATAGGTAAAAATATATGTGTGAAATATGGGTATTTATAGGTAAAAAATTAGTATTTTTTTAAGCACCCAACCCAACCACTTCCCCCCCCCCCCACCAATGGCATTAATTACAACGGATACCCGAGTAAATTTACTCGTTCCAAGTACTCAGCCCCTCCTACTCGGATATACCCGATCTATTGGGGGCGGTGTACCTCATTTAACCCGGTACTCTCTTTCATACTCGGTTACATCCGAGTATCACGCCCCCATCACCCTTAATAAGAATAAGAAGTGTCGGTGGCTACTTCTTACCCTTCACTTTTATCAATTGGCAAAATTTATCCCTCCCCTCATTTTTATTAAACGGCAAAACTCACCCTTAACTTTGTAAAATATTACTTTGACCTTCTCGGGTTTTTAAAATCTCATGTTTACCCCCGTTAGTATATATAATCTAATTTTTCATTAATAACTTCCGTTCGTTAATTATTTTTTTCTTAACGTCATGGTATAAATTTGTTAAAAATGTAGTCATATTCAATGTAAGGTATTTTTTACGTGTCCTGGATTATATCAAATGATGGTAACATGCTAGTACCATGAAGAATGAGACCGACACCGGCTGAAAAATATTATTTATGTTATATAGCTGTCTTTTATCTATGATTCGATCTCCACAACCGAGTCGTTATAACTTCATATGTTTCTGCAATGTACTTAACCACGTTCTTTTTTTGTCTTTAACCACGCTAATGTCACTTGCTCAACAGTTTAAAGTGTGCCTCCCACTGTAGAACGTGGGGCAAGTTTTCTAGTTGTACTCATGTGGTATTTGTATTAGAAAAGGACAAACAGTTTATAATCAAATTGTAAAAGTTACTGACTAATTTAGTACTTCTATAGATTATGATTCAAGACGTGCATTTGTTATTGATTAATATTTTATTAACGTTATTATCATTATTGTTAATTATTTTATAAATATACTTATTCAATTAAAAAAACAGATAAGAGAGTCAAGGCCAAAGGTGACACTAGTAGCTCGAATGGCAGCATCCGTTGGAAATTATGATTATATTTTTGATTGGGAATTTCAAACCGATGGTTTAATCCGTATTAAGGTATTTAATTGTAGTTTTATTCTTTTTTTTTATAATTAACTTATGTTTTTAACCAATTTTTAAGTAGAGAAAAATAGATTATACTTGACGGACTCTTGATTATAATGACAGGTGGGACTGTCGGGAATGCTAATGGTGAAAGCAACTCCATACGAAAACATATACAATACCTCCAACACTGACGACATGACCGGGCCACTAGTATCAGAAAACGTGATCGGTGTAGTTCATGACCACTACATCTCGTTTCACCTTGATATGGACATTGATGGCCTGAACAATTCATTTGCCGAGGTCAATTTGGTCAAAGAAGAAATGTTACTGGGCCAATCTCCTAGAAAGAGTTACTTAAAAGCGAAAAGAAAAGTGGCAAAGACGGAAGACGATGCAAAGATCAAGCTTAAATTGTATGACCCGTCTGAATTTCATGTCTTTAATCCGGCCCGGAGGTCAAGATTGGGTAATCCAACGGGTTACAAGATCGTGCCTGGTGGGAATGCTGCTAGCTTGCTTGATCTCGATGATCCACCGCAAATTCGGGCCGCTTTTACAAATAATCAGGTATTACATAATAGTTTTATGAATATAACATAGTCTAGATTTAGTAAAATTGTCTTTGTTAATGTGACAGATTTGGGTGACTCCACATAACAAAAGTGAAGAATGGGCCGGTGGGCTTTTGGTATATCAAAGCAAAGGGGAAGATACACTTGCTGTATGGTCTGCTAGGTAATTTGAATTGGTAATTTGGGTTGGGCTGGGCCTTTAATGACGGGCCAAAATTTCTCAAGATCATAACAAATAAATCTTAAGACGGATCAAAACCGGTAATATTGAGTTGAAACCACTCAATGATAAATAATAATTATAGATAATATTCAAAGTTTTTTTCTAAAGTAATTTTGCAAGTGGAAAAACTAGAATACATTTCGGGCCTCATTTAAACCATTTGATCCAAAAAAAATTGTATGTACTCTTTATAAATAAAATATAACCATAACTAAGAGCTTTTACAAACACATAATATTTCGAAAACTGGACCGGTATTTGAAGATGTAGATCAAAAACTGGCCGGCCATCATGTTATGTAACCCGGCAGTTCATATGTGTTGACCATTAGCTCATAACTGAATCAGTAGCATAACAGTTATCGGTTTAACATGTTTGACTGTTTGTTCCCGTTTTTAAAACATTGTTTATACCAATTTCAAATTATTCCTTTAATCCCTTTTACGTTTTCCCTCTGAGATTCTTAATTAAGTCGGTCTAGTAAACTCGATAGCTTTTTTTACAGGAATCGCGAAATTGAGAACAAGGACATAGTGTTGTGGTACACATTGGGTTTTCATCATATACCATGCCAAGAGGATTTCCCAGTAATGCCAACGGTTTCATCGAGTTTTGAACTGAAACCTGTAAATTTCTTCGAGCGGAATCCCATTCTTAATGCAAAACCGACCTTTCAAAAGGATCTACCCGTGTGTTTTTCTGCTAGCTCTTATTGATCCGCTTCTATATTTCAAAATATGACCATATTTACCTAGTTAGATGTGTCTTACTTAAGAATATTGGATTAATAAATTTTTATAGTTCTTCAAATATCATATTAAATATCGTTTATACTCGGCAATGGCCTCTTCGACCAATGACGCTTGGTGTTTATTCTTACCAAAGAGATAAATTCTTGGTTAATAGGTGGATTTTAAAAGTAGATTTTAGAGAGTATGTATTCGTGATTAAAAAAAATATCTTTTATGTTCACGAATCATTTAAATCGACACCATCACTAGTACCTATAAAACTAGACTGGAAATTCATTACTCAACATGAATTGAATTTATGATCAGAAGGTAAATGAATTTTGGGTAAATGGATCTTTTGTTCAAACGGGTTGAACCTATATACGGGGCGGATCTACTTGTTCTTCAGCGGGGGGCAAGGCACTCACTGAGATTCATCCGAGTAGTAGAAAATTTTTATTTTCTTTAAGTAGGCACTACTTGATAGGCCCCTGTATCATCAACAAATAGTGAGAAAAACTGAAAAGAATGTTCACCGGAATTATTTTCCGACTGGTGTAGTGGTTGCAGAAGCGAGCAAGAGATTGGGGACGAAGGGCTATTTTTGATTTAGGGTCTTTGTTTTTACTGTGTATGTGATTGAGGGTATTTTAATACTTTTATTATTTATCAGTTTATTTTTCTTGTCATTCACCTGCACACTTTGACATTTCCTTTCTTGTCATTTCATACTTTTATTTTCTTTTTAAATTAGGAGTATAAAATATTTGTCATTAAAAAAAAGAGTATAGAATATTTACTAATGATAAGATTACGTAAAATTGGTTTTTACATATTATTTATTTGTAATTTTGTTAGTTTATTTAGTATAGCTTATTTTTATTTCATTTATTTTTAACTCAGTAAAAAACTGTTATTCAGTAACAAATATAAAAAAAAATTGTGACACTGATCAAAAGTTTCTGGTTCTGATACTAGAAAAGAGTGGTTTTGATGGAGAATGTGAACAGTGAAAAGATAAATTAGAGATTAGATGAAGCTAATAATAGTTTGGGAACCAAGAATAAAGGAAGGGAAATTTGTCAGCTAGAATACTTAATTAAAAAGTATTAGGTATTAATCATAATAAACTAAATTGGTTTAGGTTGTGATTAATTTTATCATTTTATTCTAATAAACTATCATCATTTTACATGTTTTCACCAAGCCATTTTTATGATATTTGATATGTTTTTATCGGTCCATTTTTCCCATATTTGACCCATTTTGATTGTCAACTTTTGTCCCCGCTAACCAAAAATCCTGGATCCGTCACTGCCTATATAAGTAGTTTATTTCACTCTTAACTGGTTTAAATAATTGTGTTAAACACAATCCGTTAAAATCTTCTTATTGAACTTGCATAGTTTTAGATATATGTAAATACAGCATATTCTTTCCAAACCCTTCAGTTTTAAGAACATTTTCTTAGCTTTCTTTTCTCCTTTTCTAAGGCAATAATACTCTTATTTGTTTATTGAGGTATTATATAAAATACTAGGTTATATACCTATGTATCACATGGGGTTATATAATAGAAAAATGAAAGTATAATAATGTGTAAAAAAAATAAAATAATTTGTAAAACAAAAAATAAAACTCTTTGTTTCCTTAATTGAATAATAATTCGAATGCAAATTTTATATTATTTTTTCTAAAAAACATTAAGATAATTAAATTTTAAAATTCAAACTTACTTAAAATAGTAAAAATTAAAAGATTTTATTGAAAAGAACTATTGTGATGACATGTAGCATTTCTTAGAATCATTTATTAGAATAAGGATTTAAATGTGCTAAATTTACAATATTAATTTGTATTATGTGTATATAGAGTGTGGTTCAAATGATTACCACATTTTATGTATAAACCATGATAATCACATTTCCACCGTTGATCTTATTTGAACAATTGTTTGAATGAATTAATAACACTTATGTAAATAAATGGTGATCAGTTGACTAATTTAAAGTCTATAAAAGCATTTTGAGGACCTCACATATCTTTAAGTTAGGAAAACTGTAATCCGTATTTATTTCCAATTCACATATCTTTAAGGGGGCTTGTTTCGAGTGTGGTTTACGATGTTACGGTGTCGGATAAACCTGCTAGAGTGGTCACCAGAATGGGGTAGGTCATTAGAGAAGATAAAGGAAATTTGACTTTTTTTTGTTTAACGATGGTCAAATATTTTCTACCATTTGAATCTCTAGGGTGTTTTGGTCATTTCAGAAAAAAGTTAACAGTTAAATCTAACAATGTTAGCCATCTAGACTCAAATGGAGTCAAAAATGAAAAGTCAGGGTTCAAACCGAGATTTTGAAACATAAGGGACTTAACTAGTTAAAATGGACAAACATCAGGGACTCAAATAGTAATTTACTCATACAAATATCTTCTCCGGCGAGCGCAGACAAGTGAATGATCCAATACTCGGATCAAAATTCCCACTAAACGTATAAGTGGATGCTCATGCGTAATACCCTTGGGTTGGAAAAAAAATACTCCTCTTCGAATCTTACATATGATCTAATACCTGGCCTACACATTCCTTAGTCTACCCCTATCTGTTTCAAGCCCAATAGCACTAATTCAATCCAAATCCAATGGCTCGCACCAGACGACCCAAATAACAAGCATCAATTTACAATGTAACTCCGACGGTTGTGACGACGAATGCAGACAACCTAAGCTTAGTAATGATCTTAAGAAAAACATTAGTCAAATATTGTTCATTGACTCGCATGAGTGCCATGAACTGTGTAACAATCCCTAATTCTACAAGACAATTCGTCTTCCAAAGATGAAAAATACTCATCGGGATTGCATGCGAAGGTAATAACCCGATTCCGAAGATATGAACATAAATAGACATTCCCATCCTTCAACTCCACATAAAAAACATTACCCGCATGGTTGGAACCCACGACCCGTAGACCACTGGTTCACCCGGGATTGAACAACAATTGTTTGTTGTTGAAATTCCACCGCATGATACAATATTTTCCTTTCTTCCCAACTGTAAGGCTCTAAACCCGGGAACCCGACATCTTGGCATACACGTAAGCACAGTACTAAGTGACATCAAATTGTCTCATTAAATGCAGCGAAAAACAAACAGTCAACAGTGGTCAACGACCCAAATCTCAAACATAATCCAAACAAGTAATTATATCTAATCATTCAACATCATACTGGAAAAGTAAATGTAATCATAATGATCACGGTAACCAAATGCCATCCAGAAGCCGCCAGCTCACACTTTCTCCTTACCTTAAATACATGCTAAAAAGTCAGCTACGCTGAGTGAGTTCTATAGTAATTCGTTCGAGGATATTAAATCCCGAACCTTTATTAAAAACGATTTACGTCACAAAGTTTTTCCCCATTTCTTTACCGATTAATCAATTAAATATTTTATCGACATACACGAAATCACATCGACTGGTCTAATGACTCGTTGACTGATCATCGTCGGTCATAACCACCCACCGACCAGCACCGACCTACTATCACGCTTAAGCAACCCATTTCATCCGACTAAGTTCAGACTCAATTCCCGTCGACTAGAGTCAACACGATATCAATTAACCTCTTAATATAAAGTCACCGCATTAGATAACATGATAACAAATCCTATGCATACAATTATAACTATCATTTCACAACACAAATATTGACCTCAAAACCCTTAACATTTCGTGCCTTCGCTATAATGCACGTTGCAAGTATTCGAGCCCAAAACTACAAAACGTTTAAAAGTGGGCGATAGAAACTCACCTTTGCTAGACGCGACTTGATCTCTAGAACTTGCTAACTTCCCATGCTCGTCTTTCGACTTCGTACGTAATCAATAACACAATACATGAGTCAATACATGACTCGACGTTCGTCCTCTCGCTCACTCACTCAAACCGACCCGATGTGTGATCACCCGCGCATGCATGTCGCCATGCATGGCTTGCATGCAACGCGTAAACGCTCGATCGTACCCAACCCGACATCCCGGACGGCCTTACACCACCTCCTTCGGCTTCCGGCAGCCTCCACAGCCGCCTGCTCGTTGCTGTCGGAGCACCGCCTTGGTCACCCGCAAACCCCGCCGTCCTCGTCACCTCGCCACAGTCGTGAACCACCCTAACGACGACTGCCTACACCTTTCTCGCACCTGAACCTCCGTGAACAGCCCCCTTCGGGGACTGCCGTGTCCGCCCAGCGCCACCGCCGGCCGCGTTGCGCGCTTTTTGCTGCTACCGTGCGCTTCCTGCTGCCACCACAGCCGCACCTCGCCTCCCTTCGTCTTGCTACCATCGTCCGACCCTCGCCGGTCCTTACCCGAGGTTGCTACACATGCCGGCCACCCATGGCGGGTTCGGCCGAACCTCCCTCAATCCGAAAACACTCATAAAATGACAATAGCATTAACGCGTAAGATTTACAAGATTATACCTCAATTCCGGGTGACTCGTGTGGATTGAATCACCAACGAACTCCTTCATCTCGTCCTAAGTCCTCGCGTGAAACCCTACTACCACAAATGCGTTAACAATGGTTCAACGAATGAATACACGAAACGGGGGACGAAAGATTGAGACTTTTTACCTTGGAATTGGGGACTCCCCCCCGCCCACTTGCCGTAACCCTATAGGGGTGTTTGTGCCGGACCAAGCTTCGGCCCTTGCGTCTCACGGCCCGTCTCGCTTCTTTTTATAAACGGTAACCTCCAGTCTTGATATTTATATATTAACCCCCGCCTAATTATTTGTATAACGATAACGTACTGTTCCCGTCAAGTTTCCTGTACCCGGGAACCTTTATTTACAAAAAATTACATACTCGTTTTCTAAACGAAAAACCGGGATGTTACAGCAACCAAGATTCCCAGTAGAATACCCCGATCCAAACAAACCCAAGGAAGAAGATCGGAGTTACCATGATCACCTCTGTACCACATCGCATATACCTAAACCGACCCGTGGGAACTCCCATTTTCCCTACTATGAAACACCTGGCAAACCCACGTCGCACCACCGCCGACAGACTAACAACGGTACTAAGGACACGGACCGACAACCCATACTCTACGATGCCCATACCATTGCCACCATGTTCCTCGAACTAGGATTGACTAGTGACGAACAACCCCATGGCCCTAAGACACTCATACCGACCTCATAAAGGTGCAAAATGAAAAGAAAAGAAATATATTTCTAGTGAAAGACTGGACAACTCTTCTTCTCCAAAAACCCAAGCCCTTGAACCCTGTCAAATAACCCTACGCCCACCAAAAGGCTTTAACGACATCCTCTTCTCGCGAACCACGCGAAGGGCTTCAAGGTGCATTTTTGCACCCACTTTTGTCACCGGTGATACCTCACCATCGATACCCCAGCTGCCAATGGCTCCATACCACATTGTTTTAAGACCCGAAACCCTAACAATCGTCGGGTTTGGAGAAGTGGTGGCGAAAACATGCGCCACTTGGGGTTATATGTCCTCCCCTCTGTGGTATTTGAAAAATAACGCATCACGTGACTTGAGGCAGCCACTGATCTACCTTAGACACGACTTTTGATTCGCTATGTTCCCTATGGATCTACGACTCATTTGACCCACCCCACCGATTGAGACTTCCTACTTTAATAGGCCAATCTGGGAGGGAATTCCCCCCTTTAGATATCAACCCTTCATGAATCGGCCTAAGAAGGGGCATCACTTCTTATCCACGCCTACAAGCTTTTGGGCCTAATATTGTCATCCACGCGAAGGGTTTCAATGTGCACTTTGGCACCCATTGTTTTCATCGGTGATACCCTCATCATCGTTACCATCGCATTGTTTAAGACCGGGTTAAATGTCGTTCCCATTATAGTATTTTAAAATACACATCTCACGTATCGAGACTGCCACCGATCTCCCTCAGACCAGGCTTCTGATTTGTTCTATTCTCTATAGATCTGTGACTCATTTGACCTACCCCACCTATTGAGGCTTCCCAATTTGATAGACCAATCCGGGAGGGAAGTACCCCTTTAGATATCAGACCAACATGAAACGGCGCAATAAGTGGCGTTATTGTCACACCCCCAAATTCATTTACTTAGTAAATAAATAAATAAATTAGGGTTGCAGCGATTGGTAACATTACACAACAGCGGAAGCTAAATAAAGACCTCTAAATATGTCGAACGCCCTGTCTTCATCTTCTAAGGACCTAATCCAAATGTTTAACCTATTCCAACCGCACTGTATATATATTACCTGAAAAAGATGCTCAAAAATGTCAACGCAATGTTGGTGAGTTCACAGGTTTTAAATGAATACAATTGGCAAAACCATATTTATGAAATCATTTGTCAAAAACTATTTATACGAAATCCTTCGGCAAAAACCATTTGCACGAAATTGATTGACAAAACTGTTTGTACGGGTACTGTTGGCAAAACCCTTTGCTTGAAATTCACTGTCAAGACCATTGATACGTATACCAATGGCAAAACCCGTTTCTCAAAATTGACTGACAAAACCATTGGTACGTATACCATTGGCGAAATCATTTGCTCGAAATTTACGTTATGCTTATGATAAACAAAACAAGTTAGCGGTTGATTCATCGATGTCTAGCTAGCACAAACGAATTATGTGATGCACAAACCTATAACCAAACCTTTAACGAATTCTAGAGTTTGCCCCAGCCCATTGTCCCTTTAAACAATGAGAAAAACAAGACCTAATATGCAATCATTTGACCCTGCTGGTCGTAGTTAGCGCGACTAACCATGATTGGGGGTGTCAACCCAAAAAGTACTATTCATATTGATCTACGGCTAAGTCCATAGCTAATGGTTATAGTTCGAAATACCGAGGACTTTAGGTGTTAACTCATGCTCACAAGGGAATCAGATGCTTGTTTCTCGTTTTCTAGTTATCATGCCATTTGAATTTAACATGTTTTTCCCCCCAAATATAGAAAACAGTAAAAAGGGGTCGTGAAACTCACAAGTAGTTAAACCAAAATGTTCATGTTATCCATAGTGTAAACAAATATGTTTCATTCTTTCAAATATGTCGTATAAGCATGTTTCTCCCCCGATGTTTATAAAACATTAAAAAAACAAAAAGGGGTTGTGAAACTCACCTTGTGACGTGTCAGGAACAACGATGTCCTTCTGATAGCAATGGAACCCAATGTCCACAAGATATGATAGTCACAGTTTTACGTTCTACTCGAGTCCTTCGATACCTGTAGGTACTTTATGATTTTATAATCTAACTCTAATAATGTAAAGCGAGTCTAAACTCGCGTCGAGTTATCACGTGTGTGGTTGAGATCTGTTGATTCTTAACGGTATTACTGATTTAATATACGTTGTCGGTTTAACGATCGGTAATGTTGGTTATTTAGATGAAGTTAGGATTCTAATCTCATGTACGTTCCCAAAGTCACGTTTAAAAAGTACTAGTTGTCATGCATGTAATTGTTTATAGCTATAAGTACTTATAATCAGTAACGATAGTCCCCTTTCGGGCGACTCGTAACAAAATGTGTGTAATCCAATGTTTTAGTAAAATTGAATCCAGATTTCATAATCTACTTAAATGGACGCTCTTAATTATATGTATTTTAAATCTTATAATATATTTGTATAGGATGGTATCTTGCAAATAAACGTCTGTGCTATGTAAAGTACACATATGTTCCTTTTGTCAAAAATAGTATTTACATATGTAAGTATATATGTATATATTTTTTGTAGATTAATATCGTATTATAAAAATACTTTATGGTTTCCCACAAAATGCAATATATGAATACAGTTTTATAGGTGACAAAACATATATCCAAGTTCATAAAATCTAAGTTTGTATATTTATTCACTACATATATGTTTAAGTTTCCAATTGTTCACGTCATATACTCAAAACTTTAATGATATACGTATCTATACACACACATCTCATATTTGAATCTAACTATCGTGTTACATAATAATTGTTTGATTTTCATATAAACATTTAATATTTATATGCATACGGGTATTTATATAAACGATGAACATGTATATATACATAATTTTAGGTAATTACTTGTGTATGTAAGTTCATATAGTTATATAGTATGTTATATTTATGAAAAATGTAGTCGCATTAACCCTTGTTAATCGTCGGATGTCGTTTAGTAACTTTGGTTATACTTTTTCGTATTATTTGACGCGTGCCAGTATATATATATATATACACACGTATGTTTTGAATGAATTTCTTATCGTTAACCGCATCACACCCGTAATTATTTTGTATAAACCCTTTCATATTACTAATATATCAAAACCGTTATCTCGTCCAAGTAATAATATCTAATAATAATAATATATGTCGTTCGTTAACCGATTTCAATATTCTCGTTTAACCGGCAATACGTTTCCGGATATGCTTTCCCGTCTAATAATAACTATATTTTTTTTTTTCAAATCAAAACTCTCTTGGTGGAACCTACGGGTTTAGGGCTCGTTAATATTTATTTTACCGTTAGTGAATCGTTTTGGGCCCAACACAAATCTTAACCGCACACACGTTTGACTTTCGTGTAAATAAATATGACCACTTTAACGCGTTTATATACCTTTTCATGCACTCGGTTCGCATATACGAACCTGTTGACCCGTGTTGACCGTTGACCAAGTTTGACCGAGTCCGAGACCACCGAATATATCTAGATCTACCATGTATTAACAGATCTGATGGTTAGAGTTGTTTAATCAACAAGAAAAGTGACCGGGTTTGGGTTTTTACCTCGTGTCGCCGGAAAAACGACCGGAACAGTTGCGGTTCAAGAATAGCAGTGGCCGGAACTACAGATCTGACCACGTAGCTTGTTCCCACTTACTGGAAAGACGAGAATGCCGCAATGGCCGAGCCGCCGTCGTCGGAGCTCGCCGGAAAAACCGAGTTTTGAAACCCTAGTTCGCCTGAGGTCGTGTCCGCCGCCCGCGCCACCGCCATATGCGTCTTCCGAGGCCGTCTCTCGTCGGAATAGCGTGGCTCTCGTCAGCATCTAAACGGCTTGACTTAAAACCTCCGCTGCCGCCACCCTTTCTCGTCTGGATCATCGTCACCGGAAAAGCGGGAACCGCCAAAGCCGTCGGAAACTTGTCTGTGGCGGCGGATCCCTAGCCGTCGCCACCCTTTGGACCGGATTTCTACCACTTCCGTCGGGAATTAGCGAGAAAAACCACCATTACCGTGTTCAGGACGACGAGATCTATCGGAAGGTATATACCACTCGCCGCCACTCGTCGTCGCCGTCGGTGGCACCGCCGTACTCCGTCGCCGCTCCGCCGTGACCCCGCCGCTGCTCCGCCGTGAGCTGGCCGGCCGGTGACCTTTATCTCTCTTTTCTCTCAACACAGCTTTATGTGTGTGTTTGTGTTTTGAAGGAATGAGAACATTTTTGGGTTTAAGTTAGTATATATACATGGGTGTGTTTTTAACGAGTGTAACCCGCCTAACAAACTCATCTCAATCTCGTTGTCTCGATAATTAAATCCGTGATTTCGACAAACTTTTACATATCGACAATAACTAGGTTTAATTAGAATGAGATGATTATTACTATACTTTTGTTTGCATTATTTTCTCGAGACGTTATTGCTAACAACGCTTGTTTAACGAGGCCCTTCGTGATGTACCCGTATCTTGCGTAAAGTTATCCGAATAAGCATTAAAGGAATATAAATAAGATACTATAACCTGTTGACTTAAATATCCGTCAGGCTATTTTTTTTCCCAGATAATACTCGACTGACGCATCGTTCGTTTACAATGCCTTTTCTTTTATAAGTTCCTAAAATTGTGTGACGACTTGCGCTCCGTTAATTTCTATTATTATATTGCTTAATATAGATATCTATATCAGGTCACGTATAACCTATTGACGGTTACATTTCGGTATTTGCCGTTGTCGCGCGTTAGTTGTTTTATTATTACACCGCAAAGTGTATATCTGTTAGGTGTTTAGTATAAGTCGTCTCGAATCATTCATTGATCCGTCCTGCAAGTCTACATGTTAGGTTTGCCTATTGGGTCTATAACTGGGCCTATAATGGGCCGAGCCCAGCCCAGTTATGGTGAACTAACTATTAAGGATTATTGACCCTAATTCAGGGTTGTCACAGTTATCTTCTTATCTACTCCTGCAACCTTGTGGGCCCCATGGTTTAAACCTGTTTGTTGTCGACCAAACTTTCGATTATCTCCATAAGCGCCACATGACCAACTAATTTTATTTTTTTGTGTTTTTTTCTCCCCAAGTAGGAATGTTTTTAAGACCCTAAGCCCACATGGTTCTAGAAAGGTGATCCTAATGAGATTCCGGCCCTTAGTTACCTTCTTCTGATTAACTTTGACGCCCCTTGTTCAAAACTCACCTTTTTCTCGTCAGTTGGACCCCTCGTATGAATTCCCAAAATGCCCTTCTCATTATTATCAAGGTGGCCTTTGGAACCTTGATTATCTAATGTTGTCAAGCTACATCCACGGACTACCAGGCGTGCGTTCATTCGGTCGTTCATCCCCCACATTAACAAGACTTGTAGAACCCTCATCAGGGTTAAACTCCATACTTCCCCCTTACAACGTTCACTCCCTTAGAAGTCAACCCCGTTCAAGGGCTTCATGACCCATATCAACTCTTTTTTACTTGCCTCTTCATCCGGGTAAATATCAAAATGCATAGGTATTGGATAAATGATGATGCTAGCGTCAAGATGCTCCTCCCCATGATCCTCATCTCAAATGGTGGACCCTGGATTGGTTTCTTGAACCTTGCAACCTTGTGATCTAAACAAAACTTGGCCACTACTTCGTCCGGCGAATCTGTGGTTTAGAAGATTGTCATTTTTACAAGCCATTTGAAACTACAAAGCTCTATTACCACTTGATGCGAACATAAACACATTCAAATGTCTCACAAAGCAAAATATTATATTCACACAATTTGATCCGAACGATTTGATGATAAAGCTTAAAACTTGCAAGTTTTAATCAAGAATAGTCAACTAACTAACAAACAATGATAACCCTAATATTTATAACAAACTTAAGATAACTAGGAAACTAAATCACACAAAATATAGGAATGTTTTAATCCAATAAATTGAAGATACCGAGCATTCTGGTTGAGTGGTAGCCCTATGACTTTCCAAATGAGAGGTCATGGGTTCGAGTCTCGCTTGGGACAAAAATTGCTCCAGATTGAGCCAGGGGGTTTTCTCAGTTGTGGGTTTCCTTCTGAGTGGTGTGGGGTGAGGTTCGAACCGGGGTGGGGACTCTAGGCCCGATTAAGATAACAAAGTCCTTCAATCACTAGACCATCTACTGTTTAAAAAAATAGAAGATAATTATAAATCTTTCAGATTAAGCTTGCAACCAATCTTTACCCCCATACCCTTCGGTCCAATTATACTTTAGCGAGGCCAAACAAGCCAATAATCCAATATTCTGATCAAAAGGTCCACTAAACATGAGCCCACTATGAGCTAATACATGGATGATGGATGCTCCTCCATCAAACTTAATAACATACATGGATGATGGATGCTCCTCCTCCACTATGAGCTCATACATGTATGATGGTTTCCTGGCTCCGAAGGCAGTGGAATTTCTTAATAGGGTTCAGCGAGTCGTGCACAGTAATATTTCGGTCCCTAAGACTCAAAACCTCTTGTTTAGTAGGATCGGTTTTGCTATCTAAAACAGGGTTGCGGCACAACTTGTTGCCCATTTACCGGCCACTTTATTATAATCTTCTCTCTTATTAAAAGGTACACTTTAGTAATAGAGAATTTCGAGCTAATTCTTGGTTTGGTTGGTAGAATAACAGCTTTCACGATACAAACTTGAAATTAAAATTATTATATTTTCGGAAAAAGTTACCTCAACGATCTTTTTATTGAAATATTAAATGACAGTGTAGCCTTAGTTTTAATATTTTTCCATGTTTTTGATTGAAACATTTTGCGGGTTTCTTATTGTAACATTTCAAAAAGGAATATCTTTATTAACAAACTGAAATATATATTCCGCATATTGAACTAGTACTAAACCCGTAGGTGTCATGGCGCGCAAAACCGTGAAAAAATTAACGTCCTAGAAACCTTATAAAACAAGACCAAAACTTTCACGTAAAATGACATGGCGCGGTTGAACCGTCTGTTTGTTTCAAACTTTATGTCTAAAATTTGACCTCGACTCAGTATTTTTTCGAACTCGGTTTGGGGTTAACATGTTTATTATTTTTTAATTTATATACATTTATATATATATTTATTATATACACATATATTTATAATAATAAATCTTGTTTTAAAACTTATTTGTTCATAAAATATTTTTATAAATTGAATATTTCTTTTTATAAAATATTTTAAAAGAAATATTATTTCACCAATAACACTCAACATACAAATCTCCATATAACTATCGGTTTACAACAAATTATCTTTATTCAACTCATGTAATACATGGGTATGATTAACCGTATAACCTAAAAGTAATATTTTGCGTTTATCTTTTTTAAACAAATTAATTCGACCCGTACAAATCATGTGATCATATCCACTTAAACAATAAAAAATATAGATTATGATAGATAATTTATTAGGGTTGATCTTATTTTAGTATCAATGTTCTATGTTCTATATATAATAAACAAATATATAGAACGTCACTTGTCATCATTTGTGAGCCCTCAATATTTATTTTTTCTACTTCTCTTTTTTCATCTAAAAAATAAGTTTATTTTTTATTTTTTTTTCTTAGTTTTTATATCTTTTTTTAACAATTATTTATTATTTTATTTATTTAACTGATGTAATACACAAATTTCTAAGATAGTATTTTAATATTTAACTATATTGACAAGAGATTCTTAAAAGAGTAAATTTTGTTTTTCGCCCCTGTGGTTTTGCATGTTTAACCATTTTAGTTCAAAAATGAATCTTTTAACATATTAGCATCTGAGATTGTATTTTTTTAACCATTTCAGTCCATAACAATAACCATATTAACTTTTTCTATTAAATATAGAGCATTTTAGACATTTTATTTCTTAGTGAACTAATTTAACATTTTCAGTCCTATAAAAACCTTTTTTTAAGATTTTTCCTTAAAAAAATTCTACTTTTCTAAAAACTTTTTTTTATACCTTTTTAAATTAATTTTTTAGTTTTTTTTTCTCGTAAAAACGTCTTTTTTGAACTTTTTAAAACATGTTTTTTAATTTCTCTATTTTTTTTACTCTTTTTTTATAAAAACGTTTTAAACATTTTTTAGGTTTTTTATAAAAACATTTTTTAGCTTTTTCATAAAATAATTTTTTAACTATTTTAAAAGCGTTTTTTTTACTCTTTTAAGTGAAATAACTTTTAAAATAGTGAACTATTAAAAAAACGTTTTTAAATAGTTTTTAAAAAAACTTTTTATGAAAAAGCTAAAAAGATAAAACAATGTTTTTAAAAAAAATATTTTAACTTAAAAAAATTATTTTTATAAAAGTTACAAAAACATTTTTAAAAAGGTTAAAAATACACATTTTTTCGGAGAAAAAAAACTTAAAAATAATTTAAAAAAGTGAAAAAAAACAGTTTTAAAAAAAATTAAAAAAAAAATAATTAAAAAACCTAAAAAAAAGTTTTTATTGGACTGAAAAAATTAAACTAGTTCATTTAGAAATAAAATAACTAAAATGTTTTAATACTTAACAGAACAAGTTAACAGGGTTAGTGTAATTGACTGAAATAGTTACAAAACTACAACTTTAAGGACTGATATATTAAAGGATTCCATTTTAAAATAAAATGATTAAACAAGCCAACCATATGAGCCAAAAGCAAAATTTAGTCTTCTTAAAATTACCATAGCTTATACAATATCCATTTTCTATTAAACTTCTATAAATGCTATATTGACCTGAAAATTGCATTCATTTATTGAAGTGTTAACCTTAAAGTTGAAGTCATTTATTGCATAAGACCTTAAAGTTGAAGTCATTTATTGCAATGACATATAGACACCAGGATCTCGATACTATTCATACTTACGGTTTTTTTTTAAATAGAAACTTCTACTCTTAAATTATATCAAATATTTTATCTCATGTTTGAATTTGAATCTAGAACCTCTTATCTAAGAGACAAGATCCTCTACCAAGTAAGCTAATCCCACATTGACATTTAATATTTCATACTTATACTTATTAGAAACTAGATTTAAAATGCGACTTACGTGACTCCCCTAATTGGGGAGTGCCATGTGTGAATTAAATTTTTTTTATATTTTTGTTTTTAACTCTTATAATATATATAATAAATGTTTTCATTCTGTTTCATTTTCTATTAATTTCGTTTTTATTTAATAACTTTCGTTCGTTAATTTTTTTAAAATATAGAGTTCGCCACTATTTGTAGTTTTTTTCAACGTTTCAATATAATTTTTTTTTAAATGGAGTTGTATTCAAAACCAAGTTTTTTTTCGTTGCTTATAACGAGTGTCGTTAACGTTACGAGCCGAACCTATTATGGCCACGTCACCGTTTTCTATGATAACTATTGGTTAAGTTTTTTTAAATAACGGAATGTTGTTTTCTTAAAAAAATTTTGCCAACGTTCTATTTTAAATTTTATTAAAGACTAAGTTAAATTCAAATTTGAGTGTTTTTTTTTTATCGTACGCTATAACGAGTTTTTAATTAGATGTAAATTTTATTCACGCAAACGAGTCAAACCAACCCGCCGCGAAGCGCGGGGGGTAAAACTCGTTTATATTTAGAGTATAATGTTATTTTCATTCCTTTGTTTTCGTTTTGATCATTTTAGACATTTTAATCCAAAACTTTTTTTTTAGCTTTTTCGTCTTTTACTTTTCAAAATCTAGCAATTTTTAATCCAAATGACTTGTCTACATCCTAACGTTAAATCAATGGTCGGTTTGAAATTCATAGGTTAGAAATCTAACCAAATTACCCTTGATTTAACTAATATTGCCCCTAATTTTACGTTAAAATATAGACGAATTTATCCAGTTGGATGAAAATGGCTATATTTTGAAAAGTCGGGGACGAAAAAGTACAATTTTTTTTTTATAAAAGTGACTAAAATGACCAAACCACATGGACGAAAATGACACTTTACTCTTATACATATAGTAAAAACTATAAAAGATCATGATGGTTAAATCATATGTTCAAAAAAAACATAAATGAACAAGGAAAACGATACGCTTTTGAGTAATCCCGGGTTGAATATCACCTAATCTCAGACTCGTCTCATACCCACGACAAGGTCTAATACTGTAGAGCGCTAAAGACAATGACGTCGGAGCTGAATTTAAGGAAAATATTAAAACCGTAGTGTGTGCACGTGCGCATACACACATATATGTGTGAGAGAGAGCTTTATATAAACCACATAATTATGCGAAACAAAAAAAAAACAAATAACATAATTTATAAATATTTGACCCCTACATTATACACATACGGGATGATTCACGAGAAACCACATATGTATAGTTATACAATCGTGAAAACCACTAAGAAATACAACTTTAACCAATCATTTAATAATAATAATTTTTTATTTTATTTTAATTATAAGAGTATCAATATAATATTACACATTTTTATCAAAAAAATCATTTTAAGTAAATTTTTTTCCGGTAATATGTGCAATATTACATTCATATCCTTAGAAATAAATTTAAAAAAAATAAAAAATCTATAAATTATTTGAATGCATGTTAGCGGTTTTCGCGGTTTTTGTATAAATATGTGGTTTTCTCATGATGTATATATAGGGGTATGGATCAAATAAAAAGCGTAGCATTGTCTTATGTATACGTAACACGTACATAGTGTTACGTGTACGACATAACTTCTCATTCGACATAGGGTTACATATACGTAACATATTGTTGTTTCACGTATACGTCAGACTTCTCATTATCGTATTTATGTTCAACACATATTTAATAGATAGATACTTAAATACTTTATTGACAACTAAAAGAAAATATAATTTATAAATTATTTTATTGGTTTTCTTAGTTTTCTCTAATTTTCATATAATTACGTAGTTTTCTCTGCAACTCTCCTCTATATATATATCCCAGTATCGTGGAGCTGCTCCTATCATGTTTCTCTCTCACTATCCATCGGTTGAGAGTGAAGGTGAAACAGAAATATAAAAAGAGCCTGCCTTGTGCATGCATGTCAACGTGGTGATGGAGAATGCAAGTGGAGGATATTCTAAACAACATCAAACGAAACTCTTTACTTTAAGAACTCAAGAACAAGTTTAAGTTTTTTTAGGTAATGACGAACTAAATCTTAGTTTGTGCGGCAGAATAATAGTTTTGACGAAAACACCAACTCGAAATTAAAATTATCATTTTAGGAAAGAGTGTAACCTCAATGATGTTTTTACTGAAAAATTAAATGTCATTAAGTGTAACCTCCACTTTAACATGAGTTTTTAGCGAAAGTAGTATGATTAAAAAAATTATTTACCAAATAGGTGTGATTTTAAAAGTATTTACTAAATGAGTGTTATTGAAAAAACTATTTACCAAACATGTTTAATTTCTATTTATTGTACTTTCTTTTTATTTTTTAACCAACCTTTTATAGTTTTTTTTATCAATCATTATATTGTTTTTAATTCACGTGAATTTTTTTTCACAACAAAACATATTTATATTCTCTTTAACCAGTTATTAGTATTTTTAGTTTTCAATGTGTCATTAATTTAACTATTTTTAAGCCTAAAACATGAACTATAACCATAATCAAAACAAAAATAAAAACCTAAAAATATGGACGATGTATAACGTCATTTGAATATTACCGGAAAATTTTTGTAAACGTAATTAGAGAAAAGATTCAAGGTAATAAAAGAGATACACAAATAAAAATAACGACAAACAATTATTAACGATAAAGATTATATAAAACAATCAAATAAAAAGAATATATGGTTAGATTGAAAAAAAATGATTTTGATAAGATATAAGTATAATAGGTTGTTTAAAAAAAATATAGTGGTTTGATTAAAAGAATATAAAAATAAAGTATAACGGGTATTTTAAAAACAAAAATAAATAGAAAAATTATGATGAGTTGTAACTATACCTATTTGGTAAATATTTTTTCTAATAACACCAATTATTAAGTAAATATTTTTTTCAATCACACCACTTTGGTTAAAAACTCCTTTAACATTTACCTAGATAATTCGAGTTTTTTTCCAAAAGAGTGTTGACAGAAAACTTATTTACCAAAATGAGTGATTTGAAAAATATTTATCAAAATGGGTGTTTTCTTTGAAAAACTCTTTTTTTTTCTCTTTCATAATCTTATTGGATAAAAATAACTTCCTATTTAAAATAATATTCTTAAAAAAAGGTAAGGAAAAAGTTTCTAATAAAAAAGTTGTTGCATTGTGATATTTTATAAAAAAATGTTTTATAATTCTTTTGTAAACGTTTTCTTGAGTGTTTTTTTAATTTTTTTAGAATAGAAACCTTTTTAGTCCTTGAAACATCTTTTTTTTATTTCACTACAAAAAAAACTTTATTAACGTTTTATTTTTAATTTTTTTAGTATATTACACTCTTTTAAATATTTTTTTTTATATATTACGGATTATTTAGATTAGAAACCTTTAGTTATGTTTTTAATTAGTTTTTCATTTATATTACGCTTTTTAAATGGTATATATTTGTTTTTAGAAACATTTCCTTTTAAAAGTTTTGCTGAAAACGTTTTTATAATTGAAAAAACATTTCAATTTTTTTTCAAACAGATACATCATTAAGCATATTTTTTACACTTTCACATGAAATCTATAAAAATATTTCATATTTATAAAAATTTACAGCATACCTTATAAGGTTAAGAAAACAAGTTTGTTCGTATTCGTTTGTGTTCGTTGTTGTTCGTTCATAAACGAACATATTATCAAACGTTCATGAACATAATTGAAAAATAACTTTTAAAAAAATTTAAGAAAAAAACATAATTGTTAATATTTTTTCTATTAATTTTTTTTAAGTTAAAAGATGCTGTTCCTAATAAAATTTAAAAAAACTAATTAAAAAAATATTTAGTTTGGTTATAAAACATTTTTAGAAAATGCCTCTAAATTGTTTTCATAGTTAAGCATGTGTGTTTTAACAATGAATAAATTAAAATAAGAAAAAAGAAAGTTTTCCAAAAAAAACACCCATTTTAATAAATATTTTTTAAATCACTCATTTTGGTAAATAAGTTTTTCAACAACACCATTTTAGAAAAAAAAAACTCAAATAATTCTAACATTTTATGTTTTTCTTATTGTAACATTTCCGAAATGGAATACTATTATTAACAAATAGAAATAAAGATTGCGCTACAAATTTATTAAATTACTATAAAAGAAAAAAAAAATACAGGATGGTTGAAACTTGAGTTCAACGATAACATAAAGGAATAAGCTTTTGAGTCATCACATGTTAATGGTTCATTTAAAGGTCTAACTTTTGGGACAACAAAATAATACAAAATTTAGAGAAAATTATTATTAGAGTACGTAACATTTTTTTTATTTTAACTATTTAATTCGTTATGTTTTAAAACTTCGGTGTAAACCATAATTTTTCAGTTTTAATTTCATTTGAGTCAAGATGACTTATATCGTTAGATTTAACAATTAATTTTTTTTTTCTTCTGAAATTATCAAAATATCCTCAGAGACTCAAATGGTTAAAAGTACATTTATTTTTAATATCTTTATTAGTGTGTATGTGTGTGTATATATATATATGTGTGTGTTAAATAATGTTTTTTATTTATGTATTAAAAGAACTTTTCTTAATTGGCATTGGGTAAACATCAGGGGCTGAATCTGACAAAAAACTGAAGTGTAGGGGCTGAAATGTAGAGCGCTAAAGACAAGGGTAACAAAATAAAAACCCTATAGGCTATATAACCCACTATTGTGAAACCGTTCCTGTAATCTTTCTAACATGGAGAAACGTTATTGTATCCAATTTTTCTTCATCATCACCATCATCTCCATTTCAGTTTTCATATTAGAATATTCAAGAAACCCAACAAAGCCTCACTTGAACACCAATCTCCGATCAATCTTAATCTTGGCCGACGGTGTTCACAACCCCAACCACCACTTCACTGACACCCCACTTCACCCACTCGACCCGTTAACTGTACCCGAAATCAACAAGGTCCGATCCATTCTCTCAGCATATGAACCCTTTTCATCCTCTTTTCCATCTATCAACGCTCTCTCATTAGACGAACCCGACAAAAGTCAAGTAGTTAGTTGGAAATCCGGCGACCCTCTTCCGCCCCGAAGAGCGTCGGTCGTATCCTTTGTAGACGGGCAAACCCATCTTCTAACCGTTGATTTGGACCTCGGCCTTGTTACAAGTGATGTTGTTAACGTTGGGTCTGGTTACCCGATGTTAACAAGTGAGGACCTGACAACGGCTATACATGTCCTCTACTCAAGCAAGGAGTTTAATAACTCCATTCTGGCTAGAGGGGTGGACTTTAAAGATCTGACATGTACCCCACCGTCACCGGGCTGGTTTGGCCTGGAAGAGGAGGGGAAAAGGATCGTTAAAGTTCGATGCTTTTCAAGTCAAAACACTCCTAATTATTACATGAGGCCCATTGAAGGGCTGACAGTGTCTGTGGATATTGAAAAACGAGAAATCGTCAAACTCACAGACACTGGTCGAGACATTCCTGTCCCGAAAGAAACCAATACTGATTACAGTTACATGACTCAAAGCCAGTTTTCAGATATGAGCCCGGAAATTAACCCTATGTCTATGGAACAACTCAAAGGGCCCAGTTTCGCCGTAGAAAATGGGCATACGGTGAAATGGGCCAATTGGGTTTTTCACCTAAAGCCCGACATACGGGCTGGGATGATAATATCTCAGGCCAAGGTTCGGGCTGAGAACGGGGAGTATAGGAGTGTGATGTATAAAGGGTTTGCATCGGAACTATTTGTGCCGTATATGGACCCGGATCAATCTTGGTACTTCAGGACATTTATGGATGCAGGTGAATTCGGGCTCGGTGCAACCGCTATGGCCCTTGTGGAATTGAATGATTGCCCGAGACACTCGTATTATATGGACGGCGTGTTTGCAGGTGCCGATGGTCGACCGATCATTCAGCCCAAAATGATTTGCATATTTGAACGCTACGCCGGAGACATTGACTGGAGGCATTCTGAAATTCCGGCCATGGGTTTCGATGTAAGTCTTACATATTTTATTGGTTGATATTTTATTAATATTATTGTTTATTTTATAAATATTCTTATTGAATTAAAAAACAGATAAGAGAGTCAAGGCCAAAGGTAACACTAGTAGCTCGAATGACAGCATCCGTTGGAAACTATGATTATATTTTTGATTGGGAATTTCAAACCGATGGTTTAATCCGTATAACGGTAACTAATTGTATATTGTTCCATTTTATAATTAAATCATGTTTTTAATTGCCTTTTAAAGGGAGAAAAATAAATTATTATACATGACGAGTTCTTGTTCTTGATTGTTACAACAGGTGGGACTGTCGGGAATGCTAATGGTGAAAGCAACTCCATACGAAAACATATACAATATCTCCAACACTGACGACATGACCGGGCCACTAGTATCCGAAAATGTGATCGGTGTAGTTCATGACCACTTCATCTCGTTTCACCTTGATATGGACATCGATGACCCGAACAATTCATTTGCCGAGGTCAATTTGGTCAAAGAAGAAACGTTACCCGGCCAATCTCCTAGAAAAAGTTACTTAAAAGCAAAAAGGAAAGTGGCAAAGACGGAAGACGATGCAAAGATCAAGCTTAAATTATACGACCCGTCTGAATTTCATGTCTTTAATCCAGCCCGGAGGTCAAGATTGGGTAATCCAACGGGTTACAAGATCGTGCCTGGTGGGAATGCGGCTAGCTTGCTTGATCTCGATGATCCACCGCAAATTCGGGCCGCTTTTACAAATAATCAGGTATTATATAATAGTTTTATGAATACAATATAATCTAGATTTTGTAAAATTAATTGGGTTTGTTAATGTGAAGATTTGGGTGACTCCACATAATAAAAGTGAAGAATGGGCCGGTGGTCTTTTGGTATCTCAGAGCAAAGGAGAAGATACACTTGCTGTATGGTCTGCTAGGTAAGTTGGATTGGGCCGGTTGATTACGGGCCAAAATTTATAAAATAATACGTCTAAGTAACATTCGCTTTTGATTTGGGTCGGTTTGATAATCTTGAGTATTTTTCTTCTGAACAGGAATCGTGAGATTGAGAACAAGGACATAGTGTTGTGGTACACATTGGGTTTTCATCATATACCATGCCAAGAGGATTTCCCCATAATGCCGACGGTTTCATCGAGTTTTGAACTGAAGCCCGTAAATTTCTTCGACCGAAATCCGATACTTAATGCAAAACCTACCTTTCAAAATGATCTACCCGTCTGTGTTGCTACTAGCTCTTATTGAATAATGAATATCTTCTGATATAGCTATTAAACATATCATTATATTTATATGCATTTTTCACATATACTCACCACTGCTAAACTACTGAGTATGACGAACCATTCCATCGGTAGTGGGCCCCTCTGACAAACATGAAAAAACATGTGTGAGAATCTTGTCGGAAATCAAATCCGGTAAACTTCTAATAGAATAACGATGGATTACCGGCAAAACCCTGGACCCATACTGACAATCTCCTGAAAAAGTTGGGTGTGAATCTTTTCATAAATCTATTAAAAAAGTATCGTTGGATTAGCGATGGCAAGGTCGTCAGTAATGCTTTCCTGCCAAACCGACGACGCTTTGAATTACAACGCTATTTTTAAAAATATTTCAAAATTTTTTTGGGGTTTCCCTCGGAAATCCGTTGCTAAATAATTACCGATTGATTCTGGTCGTCGGTGATACCCATTTGTTTAGTAGTGCACGGATCGTTTTAACCAACGCCATCTCATATGGTATGGACAACTAGACATACAAATCTTAATACAAATAAAATCGCTCGGAGATTTATTACATGACATGAAGTCTAGTCTAACTGGATTTGGCGTAAATGGATCTTGATCATAAACACGTTTAACAAGCTGTACTTATATAAGGCCAAGGGGAATACTTCCCTCTATGTCTTCCACCATTTTGTGCCACTTACCTTTCATTCCACTTCACTCCCCTCCACTCCATCAAGTAAATACTCTACTCCTTCATCCTCAACTTTTTTAAATAAAATAATAATTTTATGTGTTTAAAAATATTAATACAAATAAAATTAAAATACAAAATAACATTGCATTACATTAAAAGAACATTAAGTTAAAAAACATAACTAAAAATTACATTTATAAATAAAAATTTTGATCCGATAAATCCGACTTAAGATTTCAAATAAATTCTACATCACGAATTTGTTGATTGATTATTGCTTGTTGTGTACTGTCAACTACTTGTTGTTCAACATCGGTTTCAACGTAGGTACAAATCATCTCGTCTTTCTCTTCTACTATTATATTGTGTAATATGATACGACTATACATTATGTTTCTTAGCTTTTTTGTGTCCAAGCTCATGCTGGTTTAGCTAATATATGCCAATTTTTTAAGCACACCAAATACTCGTCTGATGTCCTTCCTCGCTCCCTGTTGAGCGTTTGCAAATTTGCATGACGCGTTTTAACAACATTGAGTAACACGGTTAGTCGTTTAGGGAAGGTTCGAGATCGAAGCGTATAAGATGTAAAGACATGGACCCGAAATGAAACTTGTGGTCATTTGTAAACCACATTATCGCTAACCCTAGGGCCATTTGTGACCCTAGGTGTGCGACGGCAGGGAAGGGACGTCGAGAAGGAGAACCAGGCGGGAAGAAGCAAGGCGGCGACGCGACGGCATGAACAAGGGACTTTCGAAGCACATAAAGATAATCCCGTTTTATGCTCGCGCGTGATAGCCGGCGGTGGCATGGGTGATAGCCGGTGGTGGGTTCGCATGAGTACACGACTAGGGTTCGCATGGGTGATAGGTGGCGGCGGCGTTTTAGTGTACGGCAGCATCGGTGGAGTGGGTGTTAGCGACCTAGAGATGGTAAAGAGAGTGGGGAGAGGTGGCCCGCGGTGGTTACATATCATGGTTGGTGTAGGTGATGAGTGGTTGATAAACTTGTGCTAATTGTATATAATCATATGTTTTTTAACCCTAACTATGTGAGAATTTACATTGTTTTTATATCTTATAGGATTTTTATATATAATATGTTAAAAACAATAAAGTTCATATAGATGAGAAAATGATTAAACATTTCTTGAACTAAGATTACTTGAATTCAAATGATTAAAATATTCTTTTGATAGATGATTCTATTCTAAGGTGTTTACAAGAGACTAGTGATTTGTACTACAACAACTTTGGGTGATTAAAATTAAATGCTTTGGGCTATTGATGAATTACGCAGCAAGTGGAACAAAAATAACTAATGAACAAATCAAAACTAATATGAGCTTAATTAATTAAACTAATGAACAAATCAAAACTAATATGAGCTTAATTAATTAATTAGTGATCCATTATTTGAATTGGTCTTTTGTTGGCGGGAAGTTAAAGAAATTAGAATGGGCCAAAATCACATACTAAATGGGTTGACTTGTAGTGACTAACAAATGATTAATGGGCTCTTGAAATTGTTGGGCTGCAAGTAGTATGTGTGTTGGGCTAGAAGAGTTGACGCAAGTTTTAAGAAAGAAGGGCACAAGCATATGCCGGGGATTAGAAAAGAGACGGACGAAACCGAGGGTAAGCCTCAGGTAACGTTTGGTATTTAGGAATGGAAGGTGGAATGAAATAGACGATTATGAGAGAGTAAAAAAAGAGGTTTGGTTGGACGATAAAATGGAATCGCCCATTACATAAGGAAGGACATTCCCTCTAAATCCCTCAAATTCGTTTCATCCACCCCTTGTTTTTTTCATTCCATCTCCTCTTTCACCCTTAATCACCACCACACCCTCCTACCACCACAACCAACCACCACCACCACCACCACCCCACACCACCACCGCCTCCACCACCCACCACCACAGCCGCCGCCTCCACCCATCTCCATCTCTCGCCGCCACCCACAACCACACCACTGCCACCCACAGTCGCCGCCACCTCCCACCACCGCCACATTCACCACCACCCACCGCCACCGCCACCGTCACCCACCGCCACCCAATTCCGCCACCGCCCACCACCACCGCCATCACCCACCGCCACTCACCACCGATTTTATTACTTCGTATTTTCTAGCCTACCAAACAACATAAAGTAATGATTTATTTCATTCCCTCATGATAACCAAATAAAACAATGAAATAGAATGATTCATTTCATTCTTTTATCAATTCCATTACCTCGTTCATTTCGTTATCCCATACC
The DNA here is from genome assembly GCA_023525975.1 of Smallanthus sonchifolius. Lineage (NCBI taxonomy): Eukaryota > Viridiplantae > Streptophyta > Magnoliopsida > Asterales > Asteraceae > Smallanthus > Smallanthus sonchifolius. The sequence continues at coordinate 5,568,397 of CM042042.1, forward strand.
AAACATTCCCTCGGACTTTGGTGGCTGTTGATATCTCGCAAGAGAGTAGAAGGCAAAATTGGAGATGGTGTTGGCGTAGTTATCGAGGCAAGGTACCTCTTTGCAGGCGTTGACCAGAAAAATAAACCACGGGAATTCGGAGCATTTGATTTTTCATCTATTATGATTGGCTAATCTGTTGAGGCTTTCTCTAGTCAGCCGGTTCGTATAGGTTTTACGTTTAAGTCGGTTTATTTATGTATTAGATCTGTTTAGTTTCTGACAATAACATAACGGATTGATGTATTGGTTAATTTAAACAATTTATCTTTGTGTTTTGAGTTCCTTCTTTACAATCACGTTCGGTTAATGACGTAACCTAGAAGTTGGTTGGGTGATTAAAGGGGGGTTAACTTGACACTAATAAATTAGATAATTGAATTGTACCGGTTGATGACAAGAACCTATCTTCAATAGTCAATTTAACTGATTTTTCAACACTATATGTACGTGGTGTCTAATTAAACAACTAAGTTTTGAGTGAAACCTGGAGTCTGAATTTTGGAGGAGGTTGCTTCTCTTTAAGTTGAATTTTAAACAAAGAATCAAAGTTTGTAATTTATAAACTAAAATCAATTCACATAAAAATTAAACTTTCCACCAATTCTTCGTGAATACGAATCGAACCGACAGCTGACGGACAGCATCGGTACCATTATCAGTATTATTGGAACCCATATTGCTATTTGTGTTTATTGTTTTCGATCGATGTTAAACATCTGTCTTTTTTTATTTTTAATTTTATATTTCTCTTTTTCTTTACGACTTCTTTTCACATGTTTTTTTTTTTGACAGTTTCACACGGTTTTATTCCTTCGTTAAACAAGTTTTTTGTTTGTTTTTTTTATTTGTACAACGTGACTTTTATGTGATTTCCAAACAGATCGTCGCTAGTCGCTAGATATTGTTTTGTCTACGTTTTTATGTTCGAAACTGAACCGACTTACCATGTTATACGTCGCAAGGCGCGGGTCATCCCCCTAGTTTTTATTATATAATTCATTAGGAAGTCCATCCATATAAATTCATATGTTCATATATACTCTTTGTGAATATCTACCATCTGCACTTCTCACTTCTCACTTCTCACTTCATCACTGTGATTTGCAAAGATGGATGCAAGAAATTTAATTCGATTCCTCTTTCTCACCATCATCATCGCCCTTCTCCTCCTCTTAACCCTAACCAGCATCCCTTACAATCTCCCCCTCACCACCAACCGCGACCTCCTCGACTGCTCCACGAACTCTCACCGGTGCATCAAACAACCACCCAAACCCACCACCCGCCTCCACACAGCCGACGCCCCTCACCACCCGCTCGACCCCCTCACCCTCGACGAACTCAACAAAGTCCGTTCCATCCTCCTCTCCCACGCGCTCTTTCTAAACTCCAACACCTACGCGCTTCACTCTGTGGTTCTCGAAGAACCAGACAAATCTGTAGTCCTTGCGTGGAATCCCCTCGCTGGTCTGCCGCCTCGAAAGGCGTCAGTTATCGCCCGTGTCAACGGTGAACCTCATGTTCTCACCGTTGACATAGGTACCACCGAGGTGACGTCAGTTGACGTCGGGGAGCACTCTGGCTACCCGACTATGACTATAGAAGACATGACGTCATCGACATGGGCCCCGCTTGGGAACGCGGAGTTTAACCGTACGATCATGGCACGTGGCGTTGATCTGAAGGATCTGGCGTGTTTGCCTATTTCACTCGGGTGGTTTGGAAAAAAAGAGGAGAATCGGAGGTTGATTAAGGTGCAATGCTACTCCATGGAAGGAACTGCAAACTTTTATATGAGGCCGATCGAAGGGCTCACAGTGGTTCTTGATATGGATACAAAACAAGTGGTGGAGATCACGGATAAGGGGAGGTCCATCCCGATACCAAAGGCCGCCGGCACAGACTATCGCTTCTCCGCACAAAATAACAAAATAAATCTGGTTAACCCGATATCCATCGAGCAACCAAAAGGTCCGAGTTTTACAATAGAAAATGACCATCTTGTAAAATGGGCAAATTGGGAATTTCACCTCAAACCCGACCCGAGAGCGGGGGTGGTGATTTCTCGGGCCCGGGTTAAAGACCCGAGTACCGGAGAGATGAGGAATGTGATGTATAAAGGGTTCACTTCGGAGCTATTTGTTCCGTATATGGACCCTACCGATGCCTGGTACTTCAAGACTTATATGGATGCAGGCGAGTATGGGTTTGGGCTTCAGGCGATGCCGCTCGACCCGCTTAACGATTGCCCACGTAACGCGTATTATATGGACGGTGTGTTCGCGGCCGGTGATGGAAAGCCCTATGTTCGACCGAATATGGTTTGTGTTTACGAGAGTTACGCTGGCGATATAGGGTGGCGACACGCAGAGAGCCCGATCACAGGAATGGAGGTAAAACAGTAGGGGTGTTTGTTGAATCGGTTTTCAGGTTACTCGGGTTTAACATTTTTTATCTTGAATTTGAATTCTAAAGTTCGAATCCGGGTTTATTCGAAGTCACCTGAATTATAGAAAAAAAAATAATAAATAAATAATAATTAAAAAGTATGTGTAACCTTCATAAAAGAAAATTAAAATTATTATAATTTGAATCAAATAGTCGGCTCTATATCAAAGGGTAAGGGTGGCTCTACATTACAAGCAAATAAAGCAACCGTTTTATGCTCCCAAAATTGAAGGGCCCAAAATTTTGAAAACTATTTTAATTTGTATTCTCAACTTTTGTGTTTTTGGAGAGAAATGATAATTTTCACAACTTTTATGTCAACATTGTTTTAATTTTTTTTTATATATTTACAAAATTTTCACAAAAGCCCTCAATTATAATGTTCGCTTCATGACACAAAATATGTTAAGCCGACCTGCCAAAGAACTACGCGTGACGGTATCGGTGTGCCCCTCTATCCTAAGGGATGAGGGTTCGTGCCAAAATTCATAGATTCGAATTATTTGAATTCGAACCGAAAGCCGAACTCGAAATTTAGTTAGAATAAGGACCCGAATTAAATACTCAAAACCCAAAATTACTTTATTTAAATTTAATTTGGATAGATTTTCTTGTTTTTGGACTATAAGATACGAGTCACAAAAATCAATTTACGTGTTAAGTGATGATTCTTTGAATTTTGGTGGAATCTTGGATTGATATTCTGGTGGAGATGGTTATTGGAAACGTCACCGTCTTGGATGTTGATATTTGGGTGCAGTGGTTGCTTTTTGAAAATTTAAGATAGTGACAAAAATATATGTCGGAAATTTGCAGATACGAGAAGTTAGACCAAAGGTGACGCTAGTTGTAAGGATGGCAGCTTCCGTCGCTAATTATGATTATATTGTCGATTGGGAGTTTCAAACCGATGGATTGATCCGAGTCAAGGTTAGACTACATATATTGCTTTTAAATTTTTACTTTGTCAGAAATTTTACTTTTTTTTAACTTTTTTTATAATTTTAAGAAGATCCATTTTTTACGTTCGTGCAGTCTTGTACTCTTGTTTGTGTGGGTTAAATTTATTATTATTTTTTATTATATTAAATTTTGTAACAATTTTTTTAAGTTCTTTTTTTCCGTAAAATTTAATTTAATATTTTAAATCAGTTGGGTAACTCTTTTTCAATATGTGATATTCTCGATTTTAAATCATGATTTTAGTTTTGGAATTGGAAAGTTACTATTGGAGTTTAGATTCTACATTTATTTCTGTAGCTTTTGCGAAATTTTCAAATCCATCGTCTTTATATATTTTTCTTTTTTGAACGGCAACGCTGGATATTATAAAATAATTGGGTTTTCTCGTGGTAACACCTATAACATATAGAGCAGCCCACCACAGGAGGAACCCCCAACTGGGTAAACTCTCTGACCTGGCCACAGACCCCTTTTTTGTTGTTGCCAAGATCCGAACCCAAGACCTCTACTATGGGAAGTCTTGGGGGTATCATTGCACCAAATGGCCAACGGTCATCATCTTTATATAAAAGAAGAAAAATATAATTGACTGATAATAAAGGTGGCTTAAATATATAAATAAATAAGTTGTCGCTTAATGCCCTAATATTTAAGGGGTTTCTAGTTTTTATGTTGAATTTTTTTTCTTTTTTATTAAAACTTACTCAATCTTTAGTACGTGTGATTATGTTACTTTAAAAAACTATATACTAAAAATATGAATCATTGTATTCTCATGTGTTAAGATTCTAAGAGTAAAAAATGTATTTTTTTTTATGAGAAAGTTTCCAATTTTATACATAATTTTGGACATCAAAAAAGGTTGAGTAGAACTTGAATTTGATAGCATCTATATAAGTATTTTTTGCTTGTAGAACTTCTATTAATAAAACTAAACGTAAACAATATATCATACCAGATAATTATTTCTAACAAAAGAAATTTAAATTATCTAGCCCATTTACATTTTAACTTCACTCTCGACATCAACATCATATAGTGTCAACATTGGAATCTTAATGATTTAATCCTTTTGGTATGACTTGAACAAGTTGTTTGTGATATGCTTTAACATGATATGATCTTAATTGAATGATTTTTCATTCTTTTTTAAAATAAAAGATTAACAAATATATGTGAACTTTGAAAATTTGGATAGACTTAATATTAAATTATGAACTTGAAACTATGAAAGACATAATGTTATAAAATAATCTAGTGTATATATTTTTTAAGTGCAGCGAATATTATAAAACACACCAACTAGCAAGACGCTAAAAGGCAACAACAAACCAATATTACATGAAGTTTAAAGGGTTTTGAAACATTTTTACACCCTTGATATTACATTCCATATAAATTAATTATTATAATTTTTTTACCTTTACCACTTTTATATATACGTATAGACATTTGATACTAAATCAATCTTAAATAGAGATTTTAAAAAAAAATTAAATGTACTTGTAAATATTTTTTTTAAAATAGAAATGATGGAATTTAATTTGTGTACTATATTTGTTGATAACCTATTTTGTCTTTTTTTGAAGCCTGTTCTAGATATTTTTAAAAGTATAAAATAATTTAATTTTGATGGAATATTGTCGTTTATGTGATTTAAAAAAAAGGTAAAAGAGCTTCAAGTTTATTTTATAATTTATAGTGATCGGTCTATTCTATCACTAACTATTATAAAAATATCTTTGATGATGTAACCTTGATTTGAAGTTTCAAAATTGACATTTTAAGGTTGGACTTAGTGGAATCTTGATGGTGAAAGGCACTTCTTATGACAACATGAACCAAGTAAACCAACCGGAAAATCTTTACGGCACACTCTTATCGGAAAATGTCGTCGGAGTTATCCACGACCACTACATCACCTTCTACCTTGACATGGACGTAGACGGGCCCGACAACTCGTTTGTCAAAGTTAACCTCAAGCGGGAAACAATCTTGCTCGGGGAGTCTCCTAGGTTAAGTTACTTGAAAGTGGGTAGAAATGTTGCTAAGACGGAAAAAGATGCACAAGTAAAGTTAAAACTTTATGACCCGTCCGAGTACCATATTGTTAACCCATCTAAAAAAACACGTGTGGGTAACCAAGTTGGGTACAAGTTGGTCCCTGGTGGGACTGCGGCTAGTTTACTGGATCTTGATGATCCGCCTCAGAAACGGGGTGCCTTCACAAATAATCAAATTTGGGTCACCCCGTATAACAAAAGCGAGGAGTGGGCCGGGGGATTGTTTACTTATCAAAGTCAAGGGGATGACACTCTTGCGGTTTGGTCTGAAAGGTAAAGTATCTATCTAATCTATACTATATAATAAATAAATATTTTCCAATGCCACGTGTCGTCTCAATATTCATCGTTATAAAATTTTTCCCGCCTCTCTCATAATAAATGCATTTCCATATTTCAATAATAATATTTTTAAACAAATTATTAATTATACTAATAAATCATATTTATTTTAAATTATCTCATATTATAGAAAACTTTGAAATGTAATTATTTAGCTTATGTTTTCAATCAAATTGTAAATGAAAGTCAAAATACATTGAATAATATTTAATGTATTTTTAAACTCAATTATATATTAATTTTTACATATTTTTTTGATTTTGTTTTCTATTGTTAGTATATGTAATACATTTTTTCACCTATAAGATACATATATAAAGATTTAAGAATTTTATGTATTGATATTTTTCACTCTGTGTAGTACACAGGTTCTAAGCTAGTTTGTAATATAGAACTCTTAATTCTATAACCATAATTGACTAAAGATGACTGGTTTGGTTTGCGTGCTATACATACCGGTTCAATTTGGCCAACGAAAAGTCAAAACCGGGTTGAGTTTTAAATTGGTTCGGATTGAAACCGGTTTCATGACTGGTTTTAGGTAGTTTTGGCTGGTTTGGTTCGGGTTTAACAAGTTTCGAACCGGTTTTAATGGAGACGATTATAAACCAATCCCTAAACAATAGTTTTATCGGTTCCAAACTGGTTTCTAGTATACCCGTTTTAGTTCGGGCTCAAGCCGTCAGGTCGGGTCCCAACCCGGTTTTTTGTGCACCTATAATACTTAGGGTATGAATTTACGACATGACATGAAAACATGACTATGTCTAGTACGAATACGCGAGTATAGGTTTAGTCTTAACGGGTTCAGGTCAGTTTCTGATCGAACCCGCGAACATTGTGAGCTAAAAGGGTTGGGTTAGGGTTGACATGCAGGTTGGTGGGCTCGCCTGTTTTTTTCAAATGTGTTTCTATGTCACAACTAAATTCTTTGGCAATTTATGCCAAAATTAAAACTGAAAAAAGATACTGGCATTAGCTTTTTGTAATTTTAACGTAATTGTTTTATATACACTGTACTTTTTGTTATAACTTTGTAACGTCAGTAATAATGTGAAAAAAATAGAAAATTAAAAAATGTTCCAGTCAAGCATGTCATTTTCGTGTCAAACCAAAAATACACTTGCCGTGTTCGGTCCACATGTCTGATATGATTTTCAAGTTTGTGTTCTTGTCGGGTTCGACCCACCAACTCGTAAACACGACCCGTTTAACACCTCTAGTTATACTCCCCAAATGGTTTCATGTAATTACAATATTTTACATCCCCCTAATTGCCAACTACACTAGTACCACACTTGAAAACAGATTATGTATTTCTTCTCAGGGACCGAGATATTGAAGACAAGGACATTGTGATGTGGTACACATTGGGGTTTCATCATGTTCCATGCCAAGAGGATTACCCGATCATGCCGACGGTATCATCGAGTTTTGATTTGAAGCCTGTTAACTTTTACGAGAGCAATCCTATCCTCAATATCCCGCCACATTTCGAGAAAGATTTGCCCATTTGTGACGCGGCTGCTGCTGCTGTTTAATCGCTCAAGCCTTAAAAAAGAAATTTAGTGCAAATGTGTATGAATTTGGGGAAGATAGAAGTTGTAGAACATAATTGATCGATATTTAATAATGGTTTGAGGCACTTCTGCTTCTTGGTTGATCATAAATGCGTGTTTCTTGCTTTCTTTAGATTGATTTGATCTTAGAAATGTAATCAAGTAAGTTAATACCGTAGTACACATCACGTGCGACAGAAAAAAGTTTTTTATATTTGTATCTGACATTCGAGTGACACAATATATTTCTGAATACTGGCTCAGTAGGTGAATGACAAAACTACATGAAACAATGACACATGTATAGGGGTGGATGGAGCATAACAGCCACATGATTTGTTTATGTGATTTTTTTATATGTAATTTTTAATCCTAAAGTGTGCATTATTATTAAAGTTTTGGTTAATTTTGATGGCCCAATCCAACTTAATAACTTTATTCCTTAAGTCGACAAGTAATTTAGGATCCGGATGTGAGTTTTGGACATAAGTTTTCGTTCATGATGAACGATTGAAAGATGCACTATTTGATACAAGTCTTGAGTGGGGAATGCAAATATACAACTGGTTTGTCATCATTGGTATCATGCTGGATTGACGGGTTAATGAATTATATATTCTTTATGTGTTTTTCTTTTTAAATAAAGCTTACTTTTAAAAACCTTTTTTACCTCGTATCTTCATGATAGACCAAGTGTATTAGGGCTTTGCCAAAGATCGAGGGGGTTCGTCGTTACCCACGTACTACCAAGGACAAATATTAGCCAGTCATCCACTTCTCACTCACTCGTATTTTTTTAAAATAATTTTATATAAATAAATGGCTAGAGAAATTATTGATTTTTAAAATTTAAGATAAGATTACATGAAAATAATGTAAACGAAGTTTTATACAAGTTGGATTGGGTCATCAAAATTTACAACTAAAATTTAAAATGGGCCGGACAAAGATATTAGGCCTGTTTTCTTAGTTTTATCACAATAATATTTGAGAAGTCCAATAATATTTGAGAAGTCCAACTTCCCCTGTAAACTTTAAAAATTCAATTTCTCCAAAATAAACATGTACCATCTTAGTGTTAACGCCTCCAAATGTCATATTTTTGTGCGTTAACGCCTATTTATCTAGACCAACATCTATCTGGCATGTGTAAAAAAACGACCTTGATAACCATTATTTGTGCGTTGGTGCCTGCCACGTGGAAACAAATGTTTCATCGACCACGCCTACCTAGACAATATGTTTTGGCGTGTCACATAGCACAAATATGACAAACCCGAGGCATATCGCACATATATGCTAAATCTGAGGCATGTCTTACGAATATGTTAATCCAGAGACGTGTCATATAATATTTTAAAGTAGAGCAAGATGCATATGTTAAACCAATGGAGTAGTGCTTATAGTACTTTTTAACTTTTATTAAAACGATTTCTTAGAAATAACAAAATCAATATTTCTAAATTTCTAGGATACTTGGATGGTTTGGGAGTGGTGCTTATAGTACTTTTTAACTTTTATTAAAACAATTTCTTAAAGTTAACAAAATCAATATTTCTAAATTTCTAGGATACATGGATCGTTTGGCTCGATTTACGGGTCTTATCAACCGGTTTATATATTGTTACATACAAATTAAATATTACATTAAATTAAAGTTCCATTACAAGTTAGAGTAAACTAAATTTTTAGAGTAAACTTCGTTTTTCCTCCTTCTGGTTTGACTATTTTTATCATTTTGCTTCAATAGTTTGAAAATGGTCAAAACACTGTTTCAGGTTACCATTTTGTTGTCATATTGCTCCCTGATACTAACTTCGTTAAATATTTTAGTTAAAATTAAGGGCATTTTCATGTGTATATATATATATATATTTATATATAATCTTACATCGTGAAATTACCAAAATGCCCTTAATTTTAACCGAAATATTTGACAGAGTTAGTGCTAGGAAGCAAAATGGCAACAAAATAGTAACATCAAGGAGTTTTTTGACCATTTTCAAAGTATTAGAGCAAAATGGTTAAAATGTTCAAACCACATGGAGCAAAAACGAAGTTTACTCAAGTTTTTAATTCTAAAACAAGTTATCTTAAATGTATAATAAAATACTTATACGATTTTTGTTAAAATAACATATGTGAATAACACAAAATTTGTTTGGTAATTTTCATTTTTTAAGAAAATTGTAACTTTGGATTTTATATATAAAAGTTTAACAACATAATCATTAGTATTTATCAACATAAATTAGATAACTTAGGAAGGTGGGAGTGGTATCCTCTCACTTAAAACTACCCTCTCAAATCCATCAATGAGGATATGTCACCTTATTTTGACAAACTACCCTTCATGGCGAGGGTGGTACCCGCTATTTACCCGCAAACTTAGCCGCTTTCTCCCCTTTCTTTCGACGAGTTCCAAAACCTGCTAACCATACCCACGTGTTACCCGCAAACTTACCCGATAAAAATGGGAGTGGTACCCGTTGTACCCGCCTCATACCCGCTCACGACTCCCACCTCCCTTATAATGAATTTAGAATGTTAGTAAATACATTTGTAAATTCTTTGTCATATAGAACCAAATAATAATGGGACCAAGTAGGCAAGTATAGCATAGTAAAAGATAGATTCTTGTAATAAAAAGGGAAATTGTCATCCTTACAAGAATCATTATACCTACTTTACCTTTATTCAAGAGGGCTACAAATTAGTATATTGTAACAAATGAAGAAACACATGTTCGTATAGTCAGTTAGCTCTTTTTGATAGATTGGTTTTTTCTAATTGGAGTTTGGAAAATTATTAATATGGTCATTTATAATTTGTTTATTCAAAATTATAATTTATTCCAAAAGAAAAGGTTAGAAAATTAACATAGTAATTATCTCCTACACATTGTGTTCACCATCATATCCTCACCCGAAATCATTTTTACTTTTAGAAGTCATAGCCAATGGCCAATTGGCCATGATCGAATGTTAGGAGCTTTCTAGGGGTTCTCCGAGTGTTTACCTCACGGGTAGCTAACATATTGTTTTTAATTGTCTTGGTTAGTGGTTCAAACAAACCGAACGTTAAGCAAACACTTCGTGAACGATTCGGCGGGAATTTTGTATATTCGTTTGTTTATTAAGTGAACGAAGATGAACAAAAAATTTAATTCATTTAGTTAAATAAACAAACATGAACAGATGTCGCATTCGTTCATTTATGTTCGTGAACGTTCGGTAATGTGTTCACTTATGTTCGTTAATGTTCATTCGGTCGTTAATGGTTTTTATATTTTATCAATTAAAAATATTTGCTAATGTGTTCATGGTAATTATGTCAAGTATGTGAAGATAATTATGTCAATTGTCAAGTACTTTATATTTATTTTTGGTGGATTTTTGTGAAATTTTAGTTTGAGATGAAAATGTTGATTTTATTCTCAAATGAATTTGTGTTCGTTTGTGTTTGTTTACGTTCGTTACATAGAATTATCGGACGAACACTAACATGTTCATTTAATTGATGAACGAACACGTACAGGAAATCTCGTTCGGTTAGTGTTCTGAACATGAAATTTTCTTAATGAACGATCACGTACAAGGCCTTGTTTGTTTCCGTTCAGTTCATTTACAGCCCTAGTCTCGATAAAAATTTTCAAGTTGTCCTGAAATTGTTTTCACTCAAACATGTATAACTATACAAACACGTATAACTATACAGTAATCCTCACATACAGTTTAAGATTTTATCTCCACATATATTTTCTCTTCTAATAGTAGTTGAGTAGTCGGTATTAATATCGTAAAAAATTATTGTAAAAATGATGTTGCCGACAATAATTTGAATTTGTCCACTAAATGCGTAATTAATTAGGTGAATAATACTAAAATGGACCCTCATTTATAAAAAAAAGGCACCTAGTTGTTTTGTACTATTGCCTTTTACACCCTCCATTATTTCTTCTATACTCATTTCACTCACCCAAAAAGTGATTTTTATGTCACACATCTAATCTCATTTCTTTATTCAGCTTTTTCTAGAATAAACTATCATATAACTCACCTAATTTATTTAAAATAACTTCAAATTCTATGTGAATTTACTTTTATCCTCCAACTAACATATTGTTGACTAATAGATTGATTATGAGATAAATAGATCTTCTAATATTCGGAGTAAGGTTTAATCAAGCGTCGTCTTTAAACTACTCAAGATAAGTTACTAAAAGATTGAATTAGGTTAAACTTAGAAGCTTGAGCCGAGCTCTCCCGATGTAAACTAATCAAGCTCGATCTTAGTCAGAATACAAATTTGACTCAACCTATTTACATCTCAAATTAAAGAAAAACCATAGTTTTATATAGTCTAATCAAATAAATATAAAATTAGGTTGTGTGGGAAATACTTAAGAATTTAATATTGAAAATGTGTACAATTTAGATAGTGTACAAGTTTTTTTTAATATTATTGAAAGGTATTGCTTTATCATAAAGTGGTTTTGTGACATAACACCCATCCCTTTGGCAATAACTCACTATGATGATCAAATTGGCCTTTTGGAATAGTTGCATGTACATGGTTTGCAATCATTTTTTACTTTTATAAAATCATTATATATATGGGGTTAAAATACTGTAATAAATAATTATAGGGTTTGAGCTAATATTTAGTGTATATAATTAATAACTAAGAAAACGTTCAGTATAATGATATTAAAATTCACAAAAATTTATTTCACAAAAATGATATTAATACTCACATACACATACATATAATTAAATGTGAGATTTGATTTTGTTTTAGAGAATGACCAGTGTTTTCTAACAATATACTGTTAAATTAAAACCATTAATAATATGATAACAAATATATGATATAAAATTATTTTGAAATTGAAAAAATAATATTTATAGCTAGGGTATATATATGCTATAACGATATTAATACTCACATACACATACATATAATTAAATGTGAGATTTGATTTTGTTTTAGAGAATGGCCAGTGTTTTCTAACAATATACTATTAAATTAAAACCATTAATAATATGATAACAAATATATGATATAAAATTATTTTGAAATTGAAAAAATAATATTTATAGCTAGGGTATATATATGCTATAACGTGACATCATTTTTTTAACATAGAGTAAACATAACAGTAAATCTTGTCATGATATCATTTTTAAAAAGGAAAAATATGAAAAAGATTTCTAATAGGTTTACTATTAAGATTTTATATTTCAAAACGAGTTTTATAACTAAACTATAATAGTTCCTACATAAGTTACGGCTTAAACCGTGGAAAAAATTAACATTCTCGAAAGTTTACATAATAAAACCATAGAAAAACGAAAGCGTTAAAAAGTTATCATTTACTATATAAATAAACGTATTCGGAAGTTTATATATAAAAAAAGCAAAACATGTGCATAAACTCATGTGTTGGAAAGAAAATAGCTAGTGATATTCCAAATGTTTATAAAAAAACGAAACCTTAACAAATCTGTTAAAAAAGTTAATAGGTAAAAAATTGGAAAAGAGAACAAAACCATTTAAAAAAAGTAAAAAGTTAAAAAAAAAACTCGTAACGACGTTGAACGCAATAAGTGTTTAGATAACATGCACACTATCACGGGCAACTCCACCACAATTGTGCGTGTGCCTCGTCATTTGCTAGTAGAAATTAAAATAAGTTTTTTTTAAGATTAAGGAGTCTAAAAGTAAATTTGTCATATTACGAGGGACTGAAGTGTAAATTTTCATATAAGGTAAAACATATGACGTAAGCAGGAGTCTAAAAGTAATTTTGTCATATTACGAGGGACTGAAGTGTAAATTTTCATATAAGGTAAAACATATGACGTAAGCAGCTCCTCTATGCATATCTTTTTTTTAAGCAGCAAAAGCAGGAACACTCGTAATCATCCTGAGAAACGAATTCTCCTTTTCGTCCGAAGAACGAAAGTGTAGTGTATCGGCCCCACACCATCCAGAAGGAAACCTATACCTGGGAAAAAAAACTCATAGTTCAACATGAAACATTTTTGTTTTAGGCGAGACTCAAACTCATAACTTTTCATTTTCAAAGTCATTTTGGTACAACTCAATCAGAAGGTTCCATGGTTACTCTATCCATAACTACTTTTCAGTATCATTTTGTAGTATAAATTCTAACTAATAGTTTGTTCCATACGTTTTACCTATGTAGCAAAGCCCCTTTATTTATATGAGTTTTTTTTTTGTTATTTCATGTAGCTAAAAAACTGTTTTTAAAAAAAATTAAAATTATGTTTGTTTTGAAAAATAAAAATAATTAATTTAAAATTATGTTTGTTTTGAAAAATCTATAAATAAGAACATTATAGAAATTCTTATTGATCTAGACATCTCTACAACTCGTTTTGGATATTTTTAATTGAAAGATTAATCGAATAATTTAAAGGGAATAGCAAAAACTACTATGCAATTTTTGTTACGAAAAACATGTACGGAGACATTTCACATATATAGGATGAACCATCACACCATTTAATTGACGATAGTTAGACGGTTATAACAATGGAAAGTACTCATCAGAAACTTTGTCAACAGTAACTCTCCTACCGCTGACGACCAGTTACCACCACTCACCCAACAATTGCCACTGATGACAAAATTGTTGATGATGACCATTTGTTACTAATTAACCAAGTTGTTAGTTACCAATCAATAGTAACTTACTACTAATGATTACCAATGATAATAACTGATAACCCAGTTTCCATTCAACCTTCCATCAATTATATAAATCCGAAGCAACTAAGAGGGCATATCCTAACTCGTATTGATGTTTATTCTGATTTCTCCTTTAGTTTTAAGTAAACCCCAGTTAATCAAAATAACATGATAACACTAAAATCAGTTAAATCGTAAAACACCGAGACAAAAGCAAAACCAGACCAATATGATATAATGAACAAATGGACTGAAAATCTATTTCCTACATATAAAATTACACAAACATTTCATTATAATACTCCTTTAAATACAAACCAATATTATAAATCTATCTCAAGTCATATTCATAATTGATTTTCCCTTTTGAAGATGTTCCCAATAAACAAGTATCCAAAGATCAACGTCAGAATAAAGAGCATCTCATGATTCATGTGAATAGAAAAATAAAATTCATCAAATATAAAGTTAAAATCAAATATATAACAATTAAAAGACTAATTAATCTTTTTTGGCAATTAAGTACAACAAAATCAACTTTTTGTGACAACATAAAATCACGAACAAGCGTTGTTTTGGGCTGACAATCTTCCTAATCCTAGCCTTCGGTTTCTTTCATTTTTTCCCCAAATTTAAAAAAAAAAATCTAAATAATATATTTTTTTGATGGCTTGATTTCTATCAAACCATTTTAGCCCCTCAAAATTCATGATATTCCACTTCTAGTCCCTTTTTTGTCATGGTATACAGGAAAGGCCAAAATTTGGAAAGAGACTTGCACTTTCTTTTCATTGGTTGGCAGTAAACAAAACAAACTTGAGAAATTAACCACTAAAAGAAAAATATTTGCAGTTTGGTCCTTCCAAGGTTTGTGTTTCTTTGACTGGACCCCAAGTACATATTTCCAAACACTACCACTACAAGAAATCTATTCCAGAATCTTGCTTTTTCCATCTTAGGATTCTTTTTACCATGAGAATCAGTTATAAAAAAATACCCTCATAAAACTCTGTTAATTAACAGGATTAGGTAAATAAGAGCTTGTATTACATTACAGGTAGCTTTGAATAGGTTATATCTTGCATTATAGTTGGTCTTGCCTTGAACAAGTTATAACAAAAACTAGTGGAAAGAGGATTCGAACTCGGCTATAGCTAAAAACCACCACTTTTATTACTTCTAACATAACGTCCAAACGTCCGTACTACCAATATTGTATGTTTTACTCCTTAACAGCTTACGGATTTGTTTCATGGTAGGTAGTGGAAACTTTTCGAGAAACCACTAAACACGCTTTCTTTGTGAAGTTTACATCTTATTCACAGCCAATACGTAAAGTGTATTCATGGTATTTAAGGCAGGACATTTCTTACAAACTCAGCATCTCCTCGCTACATGCTCAATATGAAATTTGGCTAAGGCGTTACACCTACCCATGTCATCAAACTACCATTGCAAGACAAGAACATGTCAAGAAACATATAACTTCTAATACATAAATGCTCTAATTATCAAGATTCAAGAAAGTGGAAATATGGGAATTCTCTTCTCTAATTATCAAGATTCAATATCATTACGTATGATAACTACAATCTTGGGTGGGTCAAACAAGGTGAATTCTTACAAAACCACCATTTCAACCTCAAGAAATGGTGCAAAAATCACCTAAAAGATTGATTAAAACAAATACCCAACAAAAATCCTGCATAAACTATGAATAATATTATCAAACCCAACAAAAAGATTCAATCTTTACGGATAAGATGCATCAAACAAAACCTCATTGATCATATCATCATCCCCATTAGCCACCCCAAAAAACTCCGCATCTTTCTCATCATCCGTACCGAAACCACCCCTCTCGAGCCGCGAATGAGCCGCTATAAACATCAACTTCTGAGCCTTCTCGACACCCGTCCTCGACTGAGCCCATTTCGAAACCGACCAGTTCCACTTAAACCCACACGACGTCGCATGAAGAAAGATCAATCTCACCGCAACCTTCCTCAAAGAACCAAACTCGGTCAAATAAGTCTCCCAAACCAACCTACTACTTTGCGGGTTCGCAATCTTCATCTTACCCGTAACAGGATCCCTCTGTTTAAGCTGCACGGCTTGAGCGTAAACCGGATCAAGCCCATCCGTCCGCCACTTCATAAGCTCCATCAACGCGATATGCGCCTCTTCACGCGACACGAGCCGCGTTATAACCTTGTCAACATCCTTTTCTTGATCAGGAGTCAAGCATTTAAAAGGGGGCAAATACTTCCCACTCCTATCCTTAACCAAATAAACAGGATCAAGTATAAATGCAGCAGCCCAAGCAGGATGATAGTTTCTCTGAAACCTTTTATCAAACACCTTGTCTACATTACCTTCATCCATCTCAAACTTCACACACCACTCCTTAACCTTCACTCTAACCTCCTCCCATAGCGGCAAACACTGCCCGACCCGCGGCCTTTCCTTTTCAATCTCCAGCGCTATCGACCTAACCAACTTAACCAACGAACTAACCGCCTCCATTTCCCGCCAAAACTGTGGATTTCGCAATATTTCCTCAACTTCCTGGGTAAATTGATAGCTCTCATCATGTAAAACCAATTGTAACACTCTTGATGAAGTTAACACGTCTTCCACCATATCAAACACTGATTCTTTTCCGATTGGTACTCGAAGCAATCGCGCTCGACCCGATTCTTGAAACTGGTACTTGAGAAACGAATGCCTGATTTCCGATTTGGTGTTCACGAAGTTGGCGATTTTGAAGCAGTTTTCAGTCACGTGCTTGAATAACGGAAGCTCGTGATTAAAATCGTTGAGTAAATCATTAACGCCTTGGAATTGACATGAGAGATTGATCATCCATTGATGTTGATTTTCGATGCTTTTTAGGGCTTTTGATTTGAATTTATCGGAAACAATCCCTACACATTGCTGCAAATTACTCCCGCAAATTTCAACCATCGTTTCCATCAAAACATCCTCTGCGTATTTCGAGAACACATACCCGTTCGCAAAAACCGCTCGCCGGAAAACGGTCGTTCCGTTCGGTAAATTGACCGATAAATTGACCAATTTCTCATCTGATTGATGATAATTTCTTGATTTCCAGCCGTCGGATGAGAGTTGGAAGAACATTGCGTCGCGAATTCGGGCTTCGGATTCGAATTTTGCGATTTGGTATCGCCGGTCCAGACGGTGGCCGGCGAGTTCCCGGCGGGGGATTGCCGGGAGTCCGAGTTGGTTTAAGAAGGTTTTGAATTTCGGGTGGGTTATACTTGAGAAAGTAACCGACCCGAAATTTTCAAATACCCAATCGGATAATAAGTTTAGTGATGAATCGATTTGTGATTTGGTCAACGTTTGACCAGGAGGTGTTTTTGGGGATTTTAATTTCTTCACACTTTGTTCCAACATTGCTAAAGCGGTTAAATCCTCTTTTCCGCCTGATAACTGATGGTACTGCTGCTGATGGACGGAGTACAACTCGGCATTGCTTGTATGAACCGGCGCCGGCAATGCCGGTACGGGTTCAGGACGGGTCGGGTACGACCCGTCAATTGAGAATCTCGCGGGTTCGATCATGGTAATCGGAGCAACCGAGTGGGTGGTTCTGCTCCGGTGGCCGGAGCTCCGTTTCCGGTGGTTTTGCGTTTGCGTCGACGAAGTCGACAAATTCATCATTCCAGTCGGTGAAACCGAGGAAATCGGTTGGGCGGTGGCATCCGTGTTGAAATTCGGACATGTTCCTCGTTTTAGATGCTCCGAGGCGGTTCTTGACGGGTTTGAAGCGGAGAAAACGGCGCCGCATAAACAGCACCGGAGCTTGACGGCTTTTGGTAAACCGGTGTCGGAGTTGTTGACAAGAATCGGCTCCAAATGAGACCAGTACCAAGCTCCTTTTCCTTTAATTGCTTTTGTACGGACCATCATGAGCCCTTCGAACCGTTTGGTGACAATCTTCGCCGCCGTCTCGTCCGTTGACTCCGGTGGTGATGAGGGTGGTGGTGTGGTGGGTTTATTCGTCGTCACCGACATTAAAGATTCAAGATTTCTTGATTCCGGCGAAATATTAGTTGAATGATGAAAAAGATTTGCGGGTGTGGTTAAAAATGGAGTCTTTTGTTTGTCTAGTAGCATTATTTTAGCCGGAGGGGGAGTTGAGGAATGGAAGGGGAAGGGGAAGGTGGCCGGAATTCGAAGAAATGGCGGTGATCCATGGTGGCTCCGGCGAGTTGGAAGTGGTTGTTGGGAGGAAGTTTCTTTGTGTTGGAGGGGAGAGAGATGGGGGAAAGTGAGAGAGGGAGTGTGAGTCAAATAAGGGTTGTTTTTAGTTTTGTTCAATTTTGTTTTGTGTCACATTTTAATCAATAGTTTATGTTAAAATATTACAACAAGGGTTTATTTGGTTTAGTTTAAGTTTGGTACGGATTTAGTTCTTAATTTAGATTTTTTTTAACGACAAGACACCTTTAACTGGGTAAACTCCCTGATTTGGTCACATATCATTTTTTTACTGTTGTCAATATTCGAATCCAAGACCTTCATAATGAAAAGTCTTGGGGCTAGCATTGCACCAAATGGTTAATGGTTCTTAATTTAGATAAAATATCATACATATAAAAATATTATATTTTAACTAAAAAACCTATAAAATTTTAAGGAAAAACTAGAAAAAAAAAACATAACTCATTTGAACGTTTTTTCTTCTTCTTCATCTTCTTTTGCTTCTAGGGTTTTTCAGCATGTAAATTAGTTGAGTCACTAATCGACTACTTGATAATTGCTCGTTAAAATTTGAATCGAGTCGAGCTTAAGTCGAAATTTATAACGGACCTTATCTAATAATAAGATATAATACGTACATATATTGAAAATCTATTAACTATACAAAATTATTTAGTAAAGATGAGTAGACTAATCATTACTCATGTCTATAAAGTTTATTTTATACCTAGTAACCATAGTGGTAAATACATAATTTAGCAAGTTTTTCTAGAAAAAGAATACTATATAAAGTAAAGAAACATAGCCTTTATGTGAGAGAATTATTAATTTTAATAGCATATATAAGTATGTATGATTAGACGTTTACCGGAAAAGTATTCCAAGGCAAGGTATGTATAACCATAAACACCGGCTCATGGATACCGGATGGGAATTTTTAGTACATTTTTGAATATCACAAGGTACCATTTAAATAGAAAATGGTACAATACGTTATAACAAGCTTTGTGATATGTAATTTTTTTTTGTTCTTTTCTTTAAGATTGTTTGAAGCTAATGTTAGCAAGGGTGAGATGGCTAGTGCCACATAGTTTTCAAAGAAATACATTTAAGTCAGCGCTAACACCACCTGAGCTTGCACTGCCGCTCGAAGAGAGATGCCCTTGAGACCCTCTCAATTTGTTTCATTCGAAGGAGATTCTGAGAATTCAAAAGTCCGAAGTCACTTTCTTTGTCCCTAGGAATCTAAGATCCACAAGCAAACGAAATCACTATGGAACCGGACCTCGTCGATGCCGCTTAATTCATTACCAGGAACTTTCTAGCGTGGCGGAAACAATATAATCTGTTAACACATACACTCGTCAAAATATGTCAGGATATTTATTAATATAAATATTAGTGTTTTTTGTTTAAAAACATATTATTATTATTATTAAAAGATAGATGTGTATTTAATAGGAGAGAGATGCAAGAAAAATAATGAGAATGAATATGCAGGCGATGAATGACATGAAAAAACCTTTATTTATTATATAGTATAGATATAGATTATCTCTTGTAATTGCCATTCTTTCTAGTATTTGCATTTATGCCAAAGGCTAATGCAATAGACAATTTTCAATTCATTATTGCTTACGAGTTTATATGGTATCGGAGCCCCTTGAGCTCTAAAGGGCTCTCTCGATCCATCATCCCAAGCCCTAAGTTGTTATTCAACGCTTCACCTCTAACCTCTGAAAAATGACATCCTCTAAAAGTATTGTTCAACTCACTTTAACAAGCCACTTTTCGATCAATTTGACGCCACAAACTTTCTAGTGTGGCGGAAACAAACAAAGTTGTCCCTCATTGGTCTTGGATTAGAAGAATCCATCACCAGCAAGACACATTCACCTTCGAAGGTCCTCGTCGACAAGGACACTACCAAACCAAATCCTGAATACGTAATCTGGTACAAACAAGATCAAATAGTATTCAGCGCACTTTTGGGAAGCTGTTGTGACTCCATCCAACCTATCATTACATCCGCCACATCTGTCGAAAAAGCTTGGAATCACCTTAATACCAGTTATGCAAGCACATCCCGCTCAAGAAATATCTCCCTTAAATCAGAACTTGCCAAAAAAACCTAAGGGCAATCGATCCATCACTTATTTTCTGAACAAAATGAGCTCCAGTGCGAATGATCTGGCCTTAGTGCAAAGAGGAGGATCTCATGGTCCATATATTTAAACCAACTCGGTGATGACTATAGTCCAATTACCGATGCAATTAATGTTCGTGAATAACCCATATCTTATTTGGAATTGTTCGAAAAGTTTGTCGATCAAGCGCTTATTGAAGGAAATCGAGGTTGCTATTGTGCCTCCGCTTCTCACTTTCAACTACTCTCAACAATAGTAGGGTCGGTCCAATTCTCGACCCTACTGGACAATCACAACAGACCCTTTCCTAGATATCAATCACACAACAAACGGGAGAATCATTCTCCACATCTCAGTACAAATCGTTCTTCTTCCTATTGTCACTTTTGCAACATTCCGGGGCAAAAACTCGTGATCACAGGAAACTTGCAAGATTTCTTCAAGACAACAACATTGCCATCAATAATTCGCATGTAAATACCTGAAACATACAAGACAAGTATTGTGACGGATATTCGTGTATGAGATTAGTCTTAAATAATTTCACGGGTACAAGATTAGGTGATACCGGGCCCGATTACCTGAAACCATATACCAATTTATCCGCACCTTATACCTTAACAATATACCTGAAAATAATTTATTTCATAATTTTATTATTCATTAACCTTTTCTAGTAATGTTTCATTCTAATAAGTTTACTATGTTAAATTTTTTTTTTCTTTTGTGATATGTATTTGTTAATACGGGTTGGCCCGCGCAAAGTTGCGGGTGTCACAGAGGCTCTTTTTGAGAGCACAATCTAACCCGACATACGTTAAACACTGATTATATTTGGGTATTATTATTATTATAAGCTTCAAACCTAGCTCATAAGCTCACGAGCTAAGCCAAACCTAGCTTGGGCTCAGCTTATTTACAAACCAATCTGATCCAAGTCAATAAGTTTACAACCTGAGCGATTTCAAGCCGAGCATTTTTCAAGCAAGCTTCGAATCTCGGTTCAAGTATCCAAATTTTTGCACTAAAACAATATTCATTATTTACCCGAGCTAGCCAAAAGCATGGAACAAATAGTTCAATTTTCCCAATTAAGGAAGCTTCTCTATTTATAGTGATTTGCTCTATGATTAGGTCGGGTAAGCCAGAAATGCAGGAAATGCTAAAGAGTAAAAAAAACATTTAGTTTAGCTTTAGAGGATTAGGCTTTGATGTACTTGTATATTGTGTTTAACAAGTGGTATTTAAGATAGTGTCTTAAAATTTGGTAAAATTATTCTTTTACCCACCCAATATGCATTATAAGGTAGTATAGAAGTATAGATATAAATTAAAATGTAGGGAAGTCGGTGCTTCGCGACGGGTGTGAAATACCACCACGTTACTCTTGGGTTTAATATTTTACGGTTTTACACTCTCACTAAAATCAATAAGACTCATGTGATATTAAGTTGACGGATTGATCCGACCATCTTTAATCTTGGATTCAAAAGTTTAAAGTTTTAGCTAGATTTGGTTGGCTAACCATTAACCCACAATACTGAATTTTGCTTAGGCTTCCCTTTTATAAGACAAGATACGCTCAAAGTTTTTTTTTTTAACTTGGTGATGTGGGATAGATCCCAACCATCACATGAGCACTTTTAATCATGCATTGAGTATACGGTAAGCATACAATACATTTATATAACTCATCATTTCTTTCATTTTTTATTCTCCACCGACATGGGATAAGTACATATGTTATATGTTTTATGTTACTATGTGGGTCAAATGACCGATTAAGCAATAAAAATAAGTTAACTGAAAGCCAGATTAGGTGTTCTCATTTTATAACCATATTTCCTTTACAAATTTTCTTAACCATGCGATGTGGGATAGAAATTAATAGGTTTATAAACTTTCTTAGAGTTCAAACTCGATCAACCTTGTTCAACTCAGCCTTCTTGGCGAACCGGTCTTGTAGCTTTCTCCACCAATTGATGAAAAAAGGGAAACTTTGTGTTATTATACAGGGCAATGGCCCAATTAAGCAACAAAAATAAATTATCTGAAAGTCTGATGGTTGTTATCCTTTTATAACCATATTTTCCTTGCAAATTTTCTTAATCACGCGATGTGGAATACTATGAACTTTCTTAGAGGGACAAAATTGTAATTTGCGAGGTGGGTTATGCCACTTGTACGAAATACAACTTTTTTCCTAAGTGACTTAAAATTTTAGTGAAATTACAACGTTGTCCACTCTATATGTTTTATATGTAATTTATCATATTTTAATTTGTTATATACATAAAAATATATAAAAATTAGAATAGTAAGAAAAAAAATATACTTCAAATTCCCAAATGGGTATTTTTTTTTTAACAAACATTATACCCATTGTATTCCCGACGCCTGACAAATACCCAATATTATTAAGCAAGACATAAAACAAGATTTCATAATCGGATATAAGACTGAGATTACCGATAGATGGCTCGAACTCCCTCGTCGGATACCATGGGGCTATACTTTTGACGCTTGAAATTAGTATAACTACTCCACATCACAAAACACCCCCCTATACTTACTACAATAAACCAAAAACACCCCCATAAAATATAAATAGTTTCGTTTCATCATTCATGAGTTCGCTACCCTCAGCAATACTATAATCCTTAATCACTCTTCTCCATCTCCCCCTTTGTTGTTTGATCTCTTAAATCTTCTTCTATCTACCGGAAAATCTCTCTAGTCGGAGAAACACAGTATTTCCGAACCGATTCAATCACCGGGCTAATGATTCTCAATTTCTCAGGCTTCAAGGCGATCAGATTTTCTTCTATTCATCACAAATTCTGCGGCCATTGAGATGTGGGATACGCTTTCATGGCTACTGTTCTTCTTCATCCTCATCGCGATCCTCGTTATCATTGTTTTTCAGGTGAATTAATTTTTTTTTGAATTGATAGTTGTTTGATTGTAGTGGAGTTTTTAATTCTAATTTGGTGATTTTGTTGGAATGAATTACAATGTTTAGTTTTTCACCATTTGATTATGTTAATCATGATGTGAAAAGTGAAATTAGGGTTTTTTAGAACTTTATTGTTAAATTGATATATATGCATGCATGGTTTATTTTCATTCATGAAGTTATAATATCAGTTAATGAGTTGGTAATTATGTGGTTTTTAACCCTATTTCCACTTTGATATTGTTGAAGTGCTCACACTTGGTTTTTTAAAACAATCCATATTGTTTTGTCGTGATCTGTCGCGTATCACGCAAGCCAGAAGCAAAAAAAAAGTTAGACGCGTTCTAACAAACGTTTAGTTGAAACCTAAATGGGGAGAAAAATTATTATCATATATCAAAAGTTGTCACAAGGTAATATTCTAGTAACAGTATCATTAACTATGAGCTTAAAATGAAGTAGAAAATGTAATTAAAATGTCAAATTCTTTGGTGTAATTCATGAGTAGAAGTAGGGTAGATTTGCCGTTAAAAAAACTAATATTCTACACTTATTAAAACAAAGAATAAAAACCCACAATCTAAAATAAAAACGAAATAATTAGAAAGCTTTAGGGATGTTTTTTCGGGAGTTACATACCCGTTTCTTTACACTTATTCCTATTTAGAGGCAGAACCAAGGGAGAGTCAAGAGGGTCCGCTGACCCTCCGTCATTGGAATTTATCAGATCTCATATAAACATGAGTTGGACCATTTAGTTGTAGTCGATAAAGAAGAGAACCTTATTATGAACTTCTGACTAAGAAGTTTTGGTTCCGCCACTGTTTATATTCTACCGATCCACAAAATGAGTCAGACATTTGAGTTATCGATCTCTCATCATGTTCTGAATTATGTAAGTATATAGGTGTCTTTCTAATGTGTAGTGTCTTTCTTTGCAGCTTATGTGTTTTGCAGATTTAGAGTTTGATTACCTTAATCCTTATGACTCTGCTTCGCGGATAAACAGTGTGATTATACCAGAATTTATCACACAAGGCTCATTATGCTTGTTGTGTCTTGTGACCGGGCATTGGATGATGTTTATTCTGTCTGTCCCATGCCTCTACTATAATATGAGATCGTAAGTCTTTCTTTGTTATGGTTATGAAATATATTGATTTGGGTCAGGGGCGGCTCAACATATTTTAGGGGCCTAAAGCGAACATGGCATTTTGTGAAAGTTTGATAAATATATAAATATTACTAAAATATAATTTTATGGAGCGTGGAAACGTATAATGTTAACATAAAAGTTGATAGATTATCATTTCTCTATAAAAACACAAAAGTTGATAGATTATCACATATATTTTTACGTTAAAATATAGATTGAGTCATTTTTTTCAATTTTTTGGGCGTTTAAAATTTAGGGGACTAAAACATTGTACTGTAGAGCCACCCCTGATTTGGGTTCACAAGATTCTTTATCTAGTCACGTTTAAAAGGTTACTTTAGGCCTATAACAAGTACATTGTTGTTACTAGGTATGCTCGGGGACAACACCTTGTTGACGTAACAGAAATATTTAACCAACTCGATGGGGCTAAAAGGCAGCGGCTTTTTAAGCTTGGTCATCTCATTTCCCTCCTATTCATCACTTTATTTTGGTAAGTTGAACATATTACAAGCTAGCATTTTATAATTTGCACTTGTAGTTTAGGATCTGTTAGTTTAGAGTCCTGTTTGATACCTTATTTTGATAACTTGAAGTTGCACTGTGGTTACTGTCTACTCCTAGTGAATGTTGTCATTCTTTTGTCCTATTAACCAAAAGAATGTGTAGCATAACCAATAGATCATCACTCTTCCATGACATCTCAATTTTCCTCCTATTCATCACCTTTATTCTGGTAATATTAAAAGACAACCATTAGGAACTTGGGTTAGGTCAAGTGAGTTTATGTCAAACTGGTTCTGGTCAAAACAGGTCTTTTAAGAAAAGTATCAATTTGGTTCGAATCAAACTTGCTAGGGTCTGACCAAAATGGGCGCAAGTTTAAATGTGTCATTTTAAAGGAAAAAGG
This sequence comes from Smallanthus sonchifolius, assembly GCA_023525975.1. Classification (NCBI taxonomy): domain Eukaryota; kingdom Viridiplantae; phylum Streptophyta; class Magnoliopsida; order Asterales; family Asteraceae; genus Smallanthus; species Smallanthus sonchifolius. Next base: position 5,593,930 of record CM042042.1, read on the forward strand.
TACAAAATAGCTCACCAACCGTGATGTTTTTATGGTGGGTAGTGGCGACGGCGGCGAACAGTAGGTGGTGGTGATGGTGGTCATGTCGGGGGTTATCAGTAGGAGGTGGTGGTAGACAGTTGATTGACGGTGGGCGGTGTTGGCCCATTTGGACCCGTTTTAAGTTAGCAAGTTTCATAAGACTAACTCACTGTGTATAATTTGAGCAAACACAAATCAACCTATATCTTGAAGATAGGGCCATGATAGTTGGAGTGTACTCATGATATGTAACAACCCAAGTAAGTCGTGCCAGAATATTGGGCTCCTGACGGGTTGCCTATCCAGGAACTCATAGTTTTGTGTTTTGGTATCAGTGCCAGGGTCGGGCCGGTCAGCGAGAACGCTGAGCTCTCTAAGAGGGGTGGAGATGTAAGTACCACATTGGTTGAGGGCATAGGCGAAGTTTACTTAGGGCCCGGGCCCCAGCCCCCCCTGATTTTTCGCTCAGTAGTATTAATTTATACGTATTCGGCCGATTTTTCTCTCAATAGTGTTAATTTATACGTATTCGGCCGAAAATTTTATAGTTCCGGCCCCCCTATAAGAAAAAAATATCCCGGCCACCCCGGCGTTTTTCTTCAAGCTTCGCCACTGGTTGAGGGGGAGAACGAAACCTTTCTTATAAGGGGGTGGAAACCTTCTCTACCGGGACGCGTTTTGCCTGGGGCGAGCAATTCGTCAGATGAAAACAAAACTGTGAGTTCCTGGATGAGCAACCCATCAGGGACACAACGGACAATGTTCTGTCACGGCTTACTTGAGTTGTTACATAATACATCTTTATTCATTGACATAGCATCTTCCTCTATTTCATCACCTTATTCTGATGATACAATGTAATGCAAGAATATGGAATGTGTAGTTTAAAGTTGTAACATTTTTTATTGATTCTATTTTATTTGGATGGTCTCTAATGTTTTCATGCTCATTGTAGGATGATCTACAATGCATTGGAAGAAGATGAAATGTAGGCCACCGAGCATCCAAGTTGTTTGGGTGGTTCAAATTGATACGAGTTCATCACTTGTAATATTATATTGTGGTTTGATTTAAACTTTTGTGAGCTATGCGGGTTTATGACTTAACATTTTTTATATAGTTTTTAGATTTTTCTTTTACTTTTTTTATTCAAGAGGTGAGAAGAGAGTAACTGTTTCAAACAATTCGTCGTATCGGTTATTTCAAGTAGAATTACTGATGCTATATTTTGTGCCTACTTTGATAGGAAGATCACCACTACTTCTAGAAGATGGTGACCCTTTAATTTGCTAATGATATTTGATGATGTAACTAGAGGTGCACAAAACCGAATTTTGGGCCAAGCTATCTGTTTTTTAAAAACCGGTTCGGATCGAGTCAAATAAAGTTGAAATCAGATTGGTTTTTAAAAACCGGTTTAGATCGAGTCAAATAAAGTCAGAACCAAATCGACCCAAACCGGTTTGGATTAGAAACAGGTTTTACAAGGGGAAAAACTGGTTCGGTTTGAAAACTGTTTTAATTGGGTTCGGTTTAGTTTTAACCAGTATCAATGACATATTCTCAAACCGATTTCAAACTTGCGGATCCGATCGGTTTCGCACCTCTAGACAAGTTCAGCTCATTGAGTTTCATCTGCCTACATCCCTGCTTTATAAGATGTGTGGTCATTTGATGAGAAACACTCCCCCCCATTGGTTGAGGCCGTTAAGAGGCTTAAAAGAACAATAATTTAGAAGTGCATTATTCAAAATACTTGAGAACAAATAAAACAAGTACCTAAAAGGGGGTTCACTTTTCACAATGTACAAGACTAAAAATTCATAAAATTGAATAGTAAAGTCAACATCTAATCTCACCACCAAAAACTAGGAGATTACATTTTACATGTCAAATTTGAAAGAAATATAAAGAACTTGACTGGATTCTTCAACCGGGAAATCATACGAGTTTGAATATTTTTTTATTTACGAGCTTACGAACTGTGTAACGGATTACCTCTAATTATTTAACAAAGGAACACCAAAATGAAAGAATTATTTATTTTTCATCTCATATCGATCCATCTCCTTCTCGTCCTTCCATCTTTGTTTTCCCCTTTCGATAAATTCTTCACTTCTTCTTTTGAGATCATCATTAACACGTTGGGCCAAACAATCTTCATTATCTTCAACATTTTCCTCAATATCATGTGATTCACTCTTGTTTTCATCACCATCAATGTCATTAGGTGCACTCTTGCACCCATTATCATTATCATCATAATCATGATTATGATAATAATAATAATAATCATCGTCATCACTATAATCACGATTATGATGATAATGATGATGATCATCGATATTAAAACCACTATCTACTTCTTTTTCAACTTCCTTGTCCTCATATGTAAAAGATCTTGTCAAAATCTCAAATAAGTCATCATCACCACCCGATCTTGAGCTCCTATAGATAACAACACTTAAAGCGGTGTTGAATGTCAAGAAAACAAGAAACCGCCACCTAGATACATGAAAAATCAAGATAAACGAAAGACAAGTAATCAAACATAAAACAAGTAACGTGATTGTGTAAATCCATATGTTTTCCATTCCTTTCTTGTTCTCATTCCCTTTGATTATGGCGATATAATCAAACATCCATTGATGGTGTGTCTATATATACAAGTTAGTTTATTTGCTTGGCCCACAAGGTTTTGAAATTTTCTTGGAAACTTATCTTAAGTGTGAATTTAGGAAGACTATAATTTATTAATCAAATAATTAATTAGACTACAATGCAAACTCTATGAAGTTTCTTAATTGTATTAAGAAAGAAAACTAGTCACTTGGTTACGTAACATGCTTTGTTTGGTTTTCCATGTCGTACTAATATATGAGTTCATAAAAGCTATCGTTAGCCATAAAAACACATATGTAAGAGCATTTACATCAGCTTCTTGTCTTCTTCATCTTTAACTAAATATCATATTTTTTCAAATTTATCTTTAAATTTGTTTTAACCTCTCACATCTCATTCTCTATATCTATCTTTATCTCACTCACAAACACTTATTTTATTATTTTTTTTCTTTCCTAGACACTAACAAAAAATATAGAGTTTAAAGAAAATGAATCTCTATTTTTAAAGAATCTCTATTTACTAAACTATAAAATTTAACAGATAGATATGTTGATTTAGTTCCAAAATAAAAGAAAACCTTAAATAATAAAGATGAAGATGGAGATAGAGATACTAATATGAATGCTCATAATAGTTTTCAATTAATAATATTCAAAAATGATATCTATATTCAATATTCAAAAGTATATTGAGATATTTAAAATACAATAAAGAATAAAACTGAAAATATTTATTTTTAAAGTAAATTAAAATGTTTATTAATAATATAGTAAATATGATTAAAAGAAACTTTTACTAAAATGTTGATCTAATATTTCTTCATACGAAAGTATAATTGGTTTTTTTTGGTTAAACCCTAAAAAATTTAGAAATTGGTTTGGATCGAGTTAAAGCAAGTCAAAATTGGATTGGGTCAAACTAGATCAGATTAGAAATTGACCGCGAGTTGGGAAAAAATTGAAGTGAATCTAACTCAAAATTGGATTGGGTCAAATTAGATCAGATTAGAAACTGACCATAAGTTGGGAAAAATTGAAGTGAATCTGTTTTGAAACCGGTTTTGGTTGGATTTGATTGGTTTTAACCGCTTTTAATTGAAATGTCTCAAACCGATTTCAAACTGGTGAATCGGACCAGACCGGTTTCACCCAAATCACTTTTCTTATCCGGATCCAATTTGAATGGACGATAGCAAAAGTATATTTTAATTTCTGGATCATTTTACTTAGTAAGCTCATGTCTCTAGGCATTTTTTCAATGGGCCTCATAGTTAAAGTAAAAGAACAAAAGGTTGAAAAATTAAGCCCAAATGTATTCCTTTATTTGGTCTTTTTCATCCAGACTCCAGAGAATACAAAACGTTTAATATAATTCAAAGAACCTTTTGATATTTTCAAAACGTGTGAAAACATTTTTTTGATATTTTAAATAGGTTAATAATGTTTTAATTTTTAAAGTTCATCAACAATCTATATTTAAATTATTTTCATAATATTTTTATTCTAAATAAAAATAAATAATAATAATAACAAATAATTATATTTTGTCAGTGTGTAATTTTGGTTAATAACAAGTAATGTTTTATGTACAAACCTATTTTTTTTAAGATCTTCATAATTAAGTTAATAATGTGATTGCCCTCATATCATGAAGATATTCAGTGACAAATTTTGTCGGTGTATTAAGAGGTGGTTTGGTGATGATGGTGATAAATTGGTCCAGATCCAGACCAATGAGGGTGGTCATCACCTGCTTTCTCCATACAGGGAAATTAAGGGTGGTTAGTTTGATTGGGAAGTGAGTATTGGCTAAAAAGTGTTTGCTAAATATATTTACTTTAGAGATCCATGGTGACTGTGTGATCAAATTGAGCACCATTGAAATCCTAAATTGAGATGATTTTATTAATTTCAAAATTCAAAGAGTTCAAACTTCTTGATTCTGTGGTCATATATATCTTCATTGAAATCCTAAATTGACATGGTTTGATTATTATTTTGAAGATTTAAAACCTGGCTATATTGGTATTTTAGCACATAAAATCAAGAAAATAACATTACGAAGCAGAAGCATGAACAGAGAAAAGTTATAAAACTAATGGTTAGTATATGAAATATGAATTAGTTGGAGAACGAGAAATTATATGTGAATTTCTCCAAGCGCGAAATCACATTATAAACCCGTACGGTATTATGGTGGACCCAACGAAGATAGCTACAACGAAGGAATGGGAAATTCCTAAGACGCCAACTGAGATTCGGAGTTTCTTGTGATTGAGAGGTTATTATCGAATGTTCTTTTAAGTCTTCTTGAAACTAGCCTCGCCACTCACAAAGTTGAGAGAAAGTATGAATTGGGTTCATCTCAAGATAATGCGTATATTGAACAAGGAAAAAACTAACATAAGCTCTAGTCCTAACGCTACCCTATGGCAATGAGAACTTGGTGGTTTATTCTGATGCTTCTTATCAGGGCCTAGGATGTTTTCTTATGCAGAGGGGAAAAGGCGATCGTTTACGCCTCACGACAACTAAAGTTGCATGAAGTCAACTACCCGACTCATGACTTGGAACTTCTTGTAGTGACGTTAGCGTTGAAAATTTAGAGACACTACCTCCACAGGGTCAAGTGTAAATTTCTAATCACAAAAGTTCAAAGTACTTCAAACAGAAAGATCCAAACATGAGAGAGAAGAGGCGGTTAGAACTTTTAAAGGATTGTGACGGTACAATTCTAAACCACTCAATGAAAGCGAATGTGGTAGCGTATGCCCTAAGTCGAAAGGAGAAACCAACTCCTATTAGGGTGAAAGCGTACCAGCTGATGGTAACCCCAGATTTCATAACGGTAGAGCTGGCACATACAGAGGCACTTAAGGGTGAGAATGTGAAAGGTGAAAGAATGGTAGATCAACATGAGAAATTAGAGTATAACCCATGACCAGTGTTGGAATTAGGCACTTAATGGTGAGAATGGTACATCAACAAGTGAAAATAGAGTATAACCCATGACCAGTGTCGGACAGAGGCACTTAAGGGTGAGAATGCGATAACACCTGTGACCGGTGTCACACCCTTGCAAGGGTGTTCACACTAGCATGTAAGGCCGACGCCCACTACACGGTCATAATAGGTTAAAACGTTGACATGTTTATTCAACTGTCCAGGTTAATTGTTTTATTAATGACTTACATAAACCACCAAACATAGCTAAATTGTTTTCTTATCATCATAGTCTCATGTTTCGGGTCAAGAATTGCATCTATTAAAAAAGTTTACAATATAATTTTTATCCAATTCCAATAAACACCTAAACCAACACTTAACTCTTATTAAATAAAGATATTTAATCATCAAAACATTTTTATAAGATATTTAAATAAATTAAAAAAGAGAATGATATAAAAATCCTAGTTTTTGATGTTTGTATACCCCCAAAGATGATAATCTTGAAAGAAAAGAAAGTAAAATCAAACAAGCAACCATCCATCCAATTATATGCAACTAAGTAATTATCAAATTCAAACCCAATCACCCACCCCACCCCACCCCCCCCCTCCCCTCCCCTCCCCTCCCCTCCCCTCCCCTCCCCTCCCCTCCTTTATCTTTCCACCTTCCATTTGATAACTATCACCACAACCAATAAACCTAAAACATAACACAAAAAGATGTTTAAAAAAAAAAACTAACTGACCCCATGGCACAAACACCAACCCCTAACTATGACATGAACCGCCGGTTTGTTCCGGTTCAACAACTTCAGATCCGGTCTACCTTATCAGCTTTGATAACCGGATTAGCCTTCGCAATAGCATCCCTACCGGTTCTCTTAAAATCAAATTCACAATCATGTTTCTCAGGGTACCGATGGCTTCCACAGAACGTATCTCCACATTTGCACTTGAATCCCATCACACCGACTTTTTTGCTGCAAATTAAACACCGGTTCGGTACCTTCTCCGTCACGGCGGAGGCCGGCGGTGGAATAGGTTCAGATCCGGATGAGGAAGAGGAAGGAGGTTGAGGAGCGAAGATCACAACGTGGTTTACGATCTTTTCGACGGCGGCTTTGGCTGACGCTGCGTGCTCCGCCTTGATCTGGACGTTGCGGAAGCATTTGGAGCAAAAGCCGTTTGTGGCGGCGGTGCCGAAGAAGCCGCAGCCGTTGGCGCACGGTGACGGTTCGGAAGGTTGGAAGCTGGTGCCGTCGGTCATCTTGTTGGCGTCGGATCCCATCGTGTGAAGGATTTGTGTGGGGAAATTAAAAGGGGGAAAGGGAGACGGAAAAGGATTGCACGGGAGAAAAGGCGAGAGTGAATTTATGTAAAGTGGTGGGGGGAGGAAGAGGATTGATTTTTTCTTTGGGTACAAGTTATGCTATCGAGTAAAGGATTTATTTTAAATAGTTAATTTCACAAATGGTCTATCTGCTTTGATTAAATTGTATCTTTGGTTTTCATATTTTATAAATTATATACTTAGCTCAAACGTTTATAACTAGGTTGTATCTTTAGTTTTTAATGTTTCTATCAGTTAGTTTTTAATAAATAATTAGCTTATGTGTCATCCATAGTGATGAACCTAGAAATTTCTTTTATGAGGGTCGGAGATTTTTTAGGGTCGAATGTTATAAATTAAATATTATTTTTTATGGGTTTATATTTTATTTGAGCCTATTTTGTTTAAAGGTTATTGGGTTATACTATATATTAAATGTTTGGTTTAAGAGTTTTAAAATTGATGGGTTAATTTATGGGTCAATTGTTATAGGGTTAAAAGTTTGGTTTAATTGGTTTTTATTACTAAAATCTATAATTCTAAAAAACTATTTCTTGAGGGTCGGTGTCAAAATTTTATGGGGGTCCGCTCGAAAATATACCATATATATAACAAAAAAAATAATAAATTTAACGATGCCGGCCGACCCGTCGACACCAAGGTAGGTCCGCCAATGGTCATCCACGTGACTTATGATTGCAAACTTAACCCTAAAAATAAACAAAAACCCTATATAAGTCAGTAAAAAATAATGATTTTTATTGACTTTTACTCATTTATAAGGTTAAGTTCGCAATCGTAAGTCGCGTGGATGACATATGAGTTAATTTCCATTAAATACTAAATGATATTAACGTCATGCGCTAAAGGTGGAACAAGGTCACAAACGTTAGGGCTAGGTTACGATTTTTAAAACCCGATTGTCAAACGTGTAATTTAATCAAACCACATAGGTCATTGTGTAATTAACTCTATTTTAAATTAGCAAACCTACCCTCCTTGTATACTTTTTAGAGCAAACTACAAATTACGTCATTTAAATATTATCTAAATTTCAGTATACGGTATTTAACTAAAAAATTACAGAAAATGTTTTTTATGTTTAAAAAACCTTACACGTTACGTCTGTTAGCCTAACGACCGTTAAATTTTACCATTAAATCAGGTCATGTGTGAAAGCCGTAAAATGCCCGCATGTGCATGACACGTGACTGAACTTAACGGTAAAATTTAACACTCGTTTGACCAAACGACGTAACGTACAATGTTTTTTAAATATAAAGGACGTTTTCTGTAAATCTCTTAGTTAAATAATGTATACTGAAATTTAGGTAATACTTAAAGAACGTAATTTGTAATGTGCATGTTAGAATAATTAAAATTGTATGGAAATAATAGTTTTACGACTATATTCGGTTTTATTAAATGTTGTTAAATTATAGATATAACAAAATACAAATCATAAACAAACAAACATAGATACCCATGAAAAAACTTATTTAAAGAGTAAGGTATGAGAGGGTGAGATAAGGGTAAACTATCTCATGAGATAAAAAAGTTACACCAAGTGAAACCCCTCGAAAAACATACAATATGAAGTTTAAAGATCAATTTTATAACTCATAAATTTATTTATGTTTATGTTTGCATTACTTTTATCTAATTAAGCCTTGTTATGTTTGCATAACAATATTTTTTTTATTTTATGCATACGGAGACTTCTCGGTAAGTAACAAAGAAAAAAAATAAGATGACAAGTAAAGAGGAGTGACGCCTTTTAAACGCTCTTAGATCATCCGTAATGGTTTTATGCACCCCTCTTTCACGTCTCGTAATGTCAGCGCCACATCAACATAGGGGCTTTCATTGCCCAGAATCACTAAGGTGCGTAGTTGATGCATTGCAAAATACATTCTTTTATCGTGTACAGTTTGTATAATTTAGTTAGTGTTAGTTTGGTTTTCGTCAGAATTTGCGTACTTCTAATCCAATTGCGTTTTGCAGGTCTTGAATCGTAGAAATAGCTGAAAAGTGAGGAAAACAAGCTGAAACATGAAAAAGTCGAGTCCTGGAACGTATTGGAGTGCTCGGGAGCTGAAGCGCGTTGAAAGTGCTGGAAAAGTGGCTTCTGGCGGGCCGCGACAATAAATGTAATGTCTCTCGCGGGAGGCGAGAGACTGTTAAATGTGCTGACGTAAAGAAGACGGTGGCGGGTCGCGACTAACATGGATGATTTTATCGCGCCCCGCGAGTATGTGTTGAGCCCAGACTTGCAGCTGCTGGGTTTGGATTTGTTAAGTGAAAAATATAAATACTTAAGTGTGTTTAACCTAGACCCTAGTTACGAATTAACAAAACCCTGGGCGATTTTGGAGCATTGATTGAGGCGTTTCTGAGTTCTTGGAGCTGCTGGTTGAAGGATTGAAGTCGGGAGAATCATTCGGGTCACGTTTGTATCATTCGGGTGTCTTTACTTTCGTCTCTTTCTTTAAACTATGTTTTGTGTTCTTGATTATACTTCATTCTTGATGTTTTCAATGACTTTGATTGGCTAAATTTATCGTACTACCTAGACTAGATGAATGATTGTCTTAAGTTCTGATTTTTATTATGGATTTTATGGATTATTTATGAATTGTAGACGATTTGTTCTATTGATTAGATGTGTTTGCATATTTGATATTGTTTGAATATTGTTTATTGCTAGGTTTTAGATTTTGGTGAGTGTCTATATCACGTAATAAATCTTTAATCTTTAGGGTTAAATTGGCCATTAAACCTTAGAAGTAATATTTGGTAATCTTATAAAATCAAGTGTTCTACTAATCATCAGTAGCTGAAAGGTGCGAGATTATTGCTAGGTCTAAGTCATTAAACTGAAAGGTAGGAGCTTTGTTAGGAGTGAACCTTTTGGCTATTGTCTAGCAAGTCTAATCGAGAAAACAACTCTATCTTTGGTTTAGGTCTCGAAAGGGAGTAAGCCTCTAAGGGTACTTTCATAAATCCGTTAGGTGTCTTGAAAGAGAGTCTAATAACCGGTAATCTAAACAACCTTTAGGGTATCATAGTGTGCTTTTGAGAAGGGTTAGGAGTCCTTTAGATATCCTGAGAGGTGAGAACTTTATGATCCCGGTTCCATAGTAAACAATTTCCAGATAAAATCATTACTAAAAGCAATCAGGATTCTAGTCTAGGTAGTGTTTCCATCATCTGAGTAAAAGTCCAAGTTAATTCGTATTTGTTAATTTAGTTAATTAATTTAGTTTAATTTAATTGTATTTTTAGGATTTTTAGAAACCCCCCCCCCCCAAACAATTAAACAATTAGTTCAGTCAGTGTCAGTCATAGTCTAGATAGAGTCGTTAACGTAATTCGATAGAGTCTCGTGGGTTCGATATCCGGACTTACATTAGCTATACTAGAGTCGATCGGTACACTTACCGATTAGTAGTTTAGTGTGTCTTAGTGAGTCTAGAGTATTACTTAGAATCTAGAATTAGGTTAATTTAGTTAATTTTATTAAACTACTTTTTAGCACATCAAGTTTTTGGCGCCGTTGCCGGGGACTCTCTCTGGCAATTGCGTTAATTTCTTTGTTTGGACTTAATTGACATCATACGTGCTATTTACTTTGTTTGAGTCGTAGGAGTCTAAATAATTAAGTGTCTTTTTATTTTTCTTATTTATTTTTATTTAGTCAGTATCTTTTAGAGTCGTCTTACTTGTTTGTTTTCGGTTTTGCAGTGGATGCCCCGTACGCGTTCACAAGGACCTCCGCCGAAGCCGCCTACGGACAAGTCTTCCTTCTCGTCTTTTTCTCTAAAGGTTAGTACTCCTTCATCTTCATCTTTCGCCTTTTCTGACTCTACATCCCAATCAATACCACCAAGCTTTGACTTCACACCGAGGTCTTCACCCAATAACTCCCCACCTACTTCCCGTCCTCCGAGTCCGCCACACTATTTCCAAATGGCCAACAACCAAACTGTCCACCAACGCTCCACCGCGGGTTATACCGCGAACTCACCCATCATCCTTCCCGAAATCACCAATGACAAGTCTTGGCAAATTCCGTCCTACATCATGACCGCTATTAACAACTCTTGTCAGTTTCACGGTCGTGATGACGAGGATGCACCCGCCCACATCAACCGTCTCACCCGCCTTTGCAACACCTTCGGCATCGAAGGTGTTAACCTTGATGCCCGCTATCTCCAAGTCTTCCCGTTTTCACTTGCTGGCCGCGCAGCCACTTGGCTTGATTCGCAGCCGGCAGGTACTTTTACCACATGGGCTGGACTTAGGGATGCCTTCCTAGCTAAGTATTTTCCACCTGCTAAGGCATCTCGCCTTCGTGATCAGATCCATTCGTTCCGGATGGAGTCTGACGAACCTTATCACTTAGCTTGGGAGAGGTTTCAAACCCTACTCTCACGTTGTTCCCAACACGGGTTGTCTGATTGGGCACTTGTAGAGAAATTCTACAATGGTCTCACCCCCGAGTGTAAGGCCCGATTCGACACCTCTGCAGGAGGCCATCTCATGGGCAAGAAATCGGTGGCCGACTGTAATGATCTCTTTGAGAGTTTTGCTCATGCTGATATCGATCATAGTGCTACCAACAGGACTTCCATTCATGTTACTAGTACTTCCTCAGCCGCTCGAGGAGTAAACCACGTTGGCTCGGATTCTAAGGTAACATCTCAACTTGATTATATCACCAAAGAGTTATTAGAAATTAAGAAAAAGGTCGATAGGTGTGAGGCTTGTAGGGGAGGTCATGATACCGTAGAATGTCCAACACTTACCCTAGAACAGGTCGAGTACATCGCAGGTCAAAACCGAGGTCCCACTAACCCATTTAATAATAACTCTAACTGGCGTAGTAGTAATAATTTCCGCCCTTCCGGTAATCCCCCTGGTTTCCCATCAGGCCAGTATCAAAGCAGGGGGCCATGTTTCTATTCAAGTGGGGGTTCAAATCAGCAGGGTCAGTTTGGTAGTTCAGGGTCAGGTTCAAATACAGGAGGTCAGTTCAATAGTGGGGGGTCAAATAATCAGGGTTCAAAAAATCAAGATTTGGGTAGTGGTTTAGACGAGATTAAAGCTATGTTATCCCAAATTCTAGTTAAGGACCAGTCCACCCAACGAACCTTAGAAGAACATGCTACATACCTCAAGAATAACCACTCTAATTTCTTGGACCTTCAAAGGCAGGTCGGGGACATTGCACGCCAGCTGCAAGAACGACCTCCCGGTCAATTTTCGGGCAACACAAAGCCGAACCCTTCCCGCCAATTGAAGGCAATCTCGACCCGTAGTGGTAGGACCTTAGGAGAGGTAGTGATACCCGAGAGTGTAGAGGTAGAGGATGAGGAACCCGTAGATGAGGAGATATAGATGGAGGCTCCCGGTAAAGTGCACATTAGGCTAGACCCAGCAAGTACCGCACACACCGAGGAACCTCAAGTGGAAAAGAGGGTAGCGAAGCAACTAATAGTCGTAAAGCCGTCTCCGTTAGTTGATCATTCACGCGTCCCATACCCGCCCGCCTTAAGCACCAAAAATATGCTAAGGAATATGGGAAATTTCTTGAGATGTTCAAGCAATTGAAGATCAATCTTCCGTTCATCGAGGCCTTACATTCCATGCCCAAATACGCCAAATTCCTTAAGGACCTTCTCAAGCGTAAGGATAGGATAGGTGAGTTTTCGAACATTCCTTTGACCGGAGGTTGTTCCGCGGTGGTCTTGAATAAGCTACCAGAGAAACTAACCGACCCGGGTACATTCACCATTCCGTGCTTATTCGGGGGTGCCATCACTCCCGCTCACGCTTTAGCCGATTTAGGTGCGAGCATCAACTTGATGCCATTCTCTCTTTATGAGAAATTAGGTCTAGGTGAGCTTACTCCTACTCGCATGTCGTTGTCCTTGGCCGACCGTTCGGTCAAATATCCTCATGGAATCATAGAGAATTTGCTCGTTAAGGTAGATAAATTCGTGTTCCCCGTAGATTTCGTGGTTTTAGACATGGAGGCCGACGAGAGAGTTCCGATCATACTAGGCCGTCCATTCCTCCGAACCGCAAAGGCAATCATCGATGTCTTTGACGGTAAGATTTCACTTCGTGCGGGAGATGAGATCGTCACCTTTGAGATAGATAGAACTATGCAACACCCTAGTGGTAGTGATGATTATAGTGGTCCGTGTCACTCCGTTTACTTCTTAGATTCTTTCATATCGTGCGTTGATCAGTGCATAGGTTTCATTAGTGGAGCCGATCTAGTTAGTGAGGGAGTAGATAACGAGGAGTTGGATGACGAGAGTGAGGAAGTAGAGCCGACTTGGGTTCCCGAAATTTTAGAGCTAAGTGAGATTAGGGACGAGAGTGAGAGTAAACCCGTAGATACTACGCCCCTAGAGCTTAAGGTCCTTCCGTCACATCTAGAGTACGCTTTCTTAGGAGAAAATTCTAGTATGCCCGTCATAATTTCTTCCAAATTGACGTAGGAGGAGAAGGGGAAGTTAATTGAGGTGCTAAAAGAGCACAAGGAGGCTATAGCTTGGAGGTTGTCCGATATTAAGGGGATTAGCCCTACTTTTTGTACTCACCGGATTCTCATGGAGGATGAGTTTAAACCGGTGGTGCAACCACAAAGACGCCTAAACCCCAACATGAAAGAAGTAGTTAGGAAGGAGGTGTTGAAGTTGATGGAAGCCGGTTTGATTTACCCGATATCCGATTCTTCTTGGGTGAGTCCTACCCAAGTCGTCCCCAAGAAAGGGGGGATGACTGTTGTCGTTAACGAGAAAAACGAGCTCATCCCTTCGCGTACAGTCACCGGTTGGCGTGTATGTATTGATTACCGTAAGCTCAATGACGCTACCCGGAAGGACCACTTCCCACTCCCATTCATAGACCAAATGCTAGAGCGTCTCGCGGGGCAACAATTCTATTGTTTCCTTGATGGTTTTTCCGGCTACTTCCAAATTCCTATCGCGCCGGAGGACCAAGAGAAGACGACCTTTACATGTCCATATGGCACGTATGCGTACCGACGCATGCCTTTTGGATTATGTAACGCTCCGGCTACTTTCCAACGATGTATGATCGCCATTTTTCAAGATATGGTTGAGAGTTCGATGGAGGTCTTTATGGATGATTTCTCGGTCTATGGCGATTCGTTTGATCATTGTTTAGGTAACCTAGCTAGGATGATGAAGAGGTGTGTTGAGACGAAGTTGATGCTTAATTGGGAGAAGTGTCACTTCATGGTTACGGAGGGGATTGTCTTAGGACATAAGATTTCTAGGTCCGGTATAGAGGTAGATAGAGCCAAAATAGATACTATTAGTAGGCTTCCTCCACCGACTAGTGTGAAATCGATTCGTAGCTTCTTAGGTCATGCGGGTTTCTATAGGCGTTTCATTAAGGATTTTTCCAAAATCACTCGCCCCATGACTCGACTCCTTAAGAAAGATGTCCCTTTTGTCTTCGACAAGGAGTGTCTTCAAGCCTTCGACTTCCTTAAAGAGAAACTAGTGAGTGCACCCATCCTTGTATCCCCCGATTGGAGCTTACCATTTGAGCTCATGTGTGACGCGAGTGATTACGCGGTCGGGGCGGTCTTGGGTCAAAGACGGGAGAACCACTTTCACCCGATCTATTACGCGAGTAAAACCCTCAACGACGCGCAAGAGAACTACACCACCACCGAGAAGGAACTCCTAGCCGTCGTCTTTGCTTTCGATAAGTTTCGTTCGTACCTCGTGCTTTCAAAAACCATAGTGTTCACCGATCATGCAGCTTTGCGTTATCTCTTCCAAAAGAAGGACGCTAAGCCTCGTCTTATACGTTGGATTCTTCTTCTTTCCGAGTTTGACATAGAAATTAAGGATAAGAAAGGAGCAGAAAACGTAGCAGCGGACCATCTTTCACGATTAGAGGATCCGAGTAGGGAGGAGATTCGTGAGGAGGCAATAGGAGATAGATTCCCTCACGAGTCCATAGATTTCGTAGCGGCTGAGAAAGAGGGTTTACCTTGGTTTAGTGACTTAGCAAATTATCTTGCCAATGGGTATGTCATGAAGGATATGAATGCCCAACAAAAGAGGAAGTTGTTTAGGGATGCGAGGAAGTACATATGGGATGATCCTTACCTTTTTAGGATAGGAGGTGACCGTATTCTTAGGAGGTGTGTTCGTAAGGAAGAGGATCTAGATATTCTGAGGCATGTGCATGAGGGGTTGACGGGTGGTCATCATGGTGCACACACTACCGCACAAAAGGTCTTTGATTGCGGTTTCTTTTGGCCTACGGTAGTTGAGGATGCTATAGAATTCGTTAAGACATGCGATGCTTGCCAACGTACCGGCAATATCTCATCCAAGAATGAGATGCCCCAAAATCCTATTCAAGTTCTTGAAATCTTTGACGTATGGGGCATTGACTTCATGGGACCTTTTCCCTCCTCTAGTGGAAATAGGTACATCCTTGTGGCAATAGACTACGTTTCGAAGTGGGTTGAAGCTCAAGCTTTGCCTACAAACGATGCCCGAGTGGTGGTGAGATTCCTAAAGAAGTTGTTCACTCATTTCGGTATTCCCAAAGCCATTATTAGTGACCGAGGAACGCATTTTTGTAATGCCGTAATGGAGAAGGCATTAGAGCGTTATGGAGTTACTCACCGTTTGTCTACCGCATACCATCCATAAACAAACGGTCAAGTTGAGAATGCGAATTGGGGAGTGAAGAGAATACTAGAGAAGACGGTAGGGAAGAGTCGTAAGGATTGGTCGGATAAACTCGATGATGCGTTGTGGGCATTTCGTACCGCCTACAAAACACCCTTAGGAACCACACCATTCATGATTGTCTATGGCAAAGCGTGCCATCTCCCGGTTGAATTGGAGCACCGAGCGCTTTGGGCTCTAAAGACCGTCAATCTCGACCTCACTCAAGCGGCTAGGAGAAGGTTTTTCCAAATTCATGAGTTAGAAGCACTTAGAGATGCAGCATATGAGCGTTCTTGGAGTATCAAAGAGAAAACGAAGGCGTTGCACGACAGGAAGCTTAAGGGGTTGAAGGAGTTTAAAGCCGGTGATAAAGTACTCCTTTACAATTCAAGGTTTAAGTTGTTTCCCGGGAAGTTGAAATCGAAGTGGACGGGACCTTATGTCGTGAAGGAGGTGTTTCCGCATGGTGCGATTGAGTTATACGATGAAGCTAGTGGAGGGTCATGGAAGGTGAACGGCCATAGGTTGAAGCACTATTTAGGTGGCCCAATTGACGAGAACGAGAGGGAGGTAACTCCTCTCGAAGACATTCCAAATACCACCGGTTAGAGTTTTGAGGGAAGCCTCAAGTGTAGAGTTTGTACCGTTTGTATTTTCATTTATTTCGATTATTTTTCGTAGCCAATGGTTGTTTTTGGTAGTGTTTCGGTCTTTGTTTTTGTGTTTCGAGTCACTTGCAGGAGTTCATTACCGAGGAGATGCAACGATTGGCGAGAAAACGAGTTTCCAGGTAAGTTCCAGTGTTAGAAAATTTTTGGGGTTGAGTTTTGGGAGGTTTGGTGAATAATTGAAATTTTTCTAAGGCACAAACCCTTCCAACTTTCGAAACTTTCTGTGCAAAACGTATACTCGCGGGGCGCGATAGACATCATTATATTAGTCGCGGCCCGCTAGTGTATTTTATCCCGGTCGCGGGTCGCGAGAGAATTATATATACCTGTCGCGGCCCGTGAGAAGCCCTATCTGCAGCATGAATCATTTAATCCCCAATTTCAACCATTTTAACCTACTTCTTCTTCCATTTCGCCGACAACCACCAAACATCACCCTTCACCTCCGAAATCAGCCACTTTCTACCATAATTTCACCCCCATTTCACCACACATCATCCCTCATCTGATTTTAACCATAAAAATCACCACTTTCACCACTCACACGGGACTTTAAGGAAGTTTCAAGATTATAGCCGGATTGTTCTAGTTTTTCTTGTCTACTTCAACTCTCAGGTATGTTTTCCTGCAAATCTTGTATTTTATGCTTTTCTATTTCAGTTTTTAGTTAGATTAGTGATAGATTTGAGTTGGGTCCTAGATTAGTCTTGTGTTTGGTTTGTTTAGTGGTAAGTTTGAGGTTGCGGGTGGCTCGGTTTGGGTAGTCTAGCATAATGCAGGTTGCGGGTGGCTCGGTTTGGTTGTTCCACATGTGTTTTGCGACTACCATGGGCTAGGATTTGGTTAAAATCAAGTGTGGGGATTCGGGTTGGTTAATTTTGTGATGAAACTGAGTTTTTGACATCATTTTGACCCGTTTTCACTGATGATACTATAAAGCTTGTAACTTTATCTCGGTTGACACTGAATGTTAGTTGGTTTTGGCACTTGGGATTTAATTGAGGACAATTAAAGTGCCGGGAGGAGGTTTGAGTCTTGTATTTTTGAGTCGAGTCTTAGGTCTAGTTTAGTCTTGGGTTTACTTATATGCACGTACAGGTACAAAACACTTCGCCCGTACTCAATCTCCATTCGGGCGAAGTTGTTTATAACTTATGCTTTTGTAAACGGTAACCCGATTTTGTTTCACTTTATTTTCGGTTTCAACCGCGAATGGAATGCTATACGGTTGTTCCATATTTATTATTTATAAAAATATATATATATATAATAAATTTAAAAATTTTTAAATACCAAAAACAGTTTGTGACTAATGATCTTCTCTGTTTTGTTTTGCAGAATGTCAGGAGAAGGATCATCAAGCAGATCGGGTCGGAAAAGAGGGCCAACCGCTCGACCCCGGGGAACCATAGAACAACCACCACAACCAATTGTCTACCATAGACAAGTTTCGTATAGTGGACCGGGGGTCGCACATGGACAGAGCACGAGGATAAGGGATAGCCCGTTGCTACAGTTTGAGTTGGACTCGGGGGAGATGCAGAAATTAACAACTTTGATTACGGTAGATCTGCTACCGTACAGGAGGATTGACTGGAGTCTGATGGATAGGTTGGGTGCTCGAGCTCGGGTTGAGCAACTGTTAGGTGAAAAGTTTAGAAGGGTATTGGATTGTGATGCAAGACAGTACAAGGAGATCACCTTGGAGTTTCACTCCACCTTTGATTACAAGCAAGGAAATTTTAATGAGCGGGAGGCGGTATTTTTCTCCTTGGGTAGGCGGCCCTATGAAATGACTATTCCTCAATTCTCCGTGGCTACACAGTTTTATACAGAGGAGGAGGTGCAGTCAGTTGAGTTTAGGAACAGTCTGCAGGGTGTTTTCAAGAGGAGACATCCTAATAGTGTGCAAGTGGAGGAGATAGCGAGGTTCTGGAGCACAATTTCGATAGTACCCTACTCGAACAATATGGTTGCGAGCGATATCATTGATCCAGTCTACCGTTTCATTCATAAGATTTTGGCAGCTACATTAGTTGGAAGAGGACAGGGGGACAATAAGGTTAATCAGGTTAGACTCTTTTGTCTAATGTGTATGGTTGAAGGTCGGTCTGCTAATTTAGCTACCATTTTTGCTTGGTCGATGAGGAGACCGTGGAGAGGTGGTCCGGGTGCAAGAATTTACTGTGGTCCGTATGTGACGTGGTTGGCCGAGAGCCTAGGGGTTTTCGATAGGTACTCGAGGGATAGGATGAGAGAGGGCCCGCAGCCGTGTTTTATGAGTGTTCGGGATTTGCAATCAGCCGGTATTTTGACATATACCGATCCTGTTGCGTGGGCAGACATTCGTCCGGGCCCTCAGGTTCAGCCTCCACCCGGTTCTGATGCTGCAGCTTCAATGCAGTCGGGTATCCCCACTCGTTACCAGAGGCAGACTACTCGCCAGGAGATGCCGGCGAGACAGTACCCGCTTCGACAGCCACGCCCTGACCCACTTACGTTAGATTCTTTATATGATTCCATGCAGACGGGTTTTGGGGATCTGCGTGGTTATGTGGATGAACAGTTCGGCGGGGTACGACAGGTTATGGAGGAGAGTAGACGGGTGCATGAGCAGGGTCAACACAGGTTGGAAGATGGTATGCGTTACATGATGGAGGGATTGCATTTAGGAGTTCCTCATTATTTGAGTCAGCCACAGCCGGGACCGAGTAGCATGCAAGGTGTTGAACCATATCGGATTTATGAGCAAGGGAGTGAGGAGTCGGATGATGATGAGTAGCATGGTGGTGAAGAGGATGCAGCAGAAGCAGATTTAGTATCATTTGTTTTATTCCTTTTATGCTGTTTTCATCCTCATATTTTGGTTTGTACTCATATTCTAAATATTTGTTAAACAGGTTGGGTGGATCGGGTTGGTTGGTTAGTTAAACTAATGCACTTAATTTGGTTATGTATTATATTTTGGGAGGTTTGGTTGGTTGATTGAATAGGTTGGTGTTGTGATGCCGCTTCCGTTCGTGTGTGGGTTAGGAACTGTTTGCTGAGCGTGTTCGGATTGGAGGGCATATGTGGAATTGACTGGCACATTGACAGTCTCGCATATTCAGCTAAGTCTTTCCAATTGTATATTTTGTATATTTTATTTCGTTTTTAGTTTTTATTTTTAGTTGGTTAGTTTGAGTCGTATTCTCGTTCTTGCATTAGGGACAATGCAATCTTTAAGTGTGGGGATGGGATAAATTGGTTAGTCTTAGTTAGTCGAGTCATTTATTTGTTTATTTGTTTGCATGTTCTAAAAAAAAAAAAAATTTGAAAATGTCTTTTGAATAAAGAAGTTTGCAAAATAAAACGGAAAATGATAGAAAAGAGGGTTTTTGTTCGGGTTCAAATAATGATAATATAGATTAATATAGTCGAGCTTGTGTCTAGTTTATGATGTGTGAATAGGCCCGGTTCGGTTTTAGGTTCCTTTGATTTAAATATACCTTAACTGTCGGTCTACTAGTGGGTTCTCATCTAGGGAAAATGGGAAATTGCAACCGCCAATAATAGTATAAGGAATGCCGTTATAAGCTAAAATTGTTAGAATTTCTATAAAAAAAAAATAAAAATATATATATATATATAGAATAAATGAGCTAGAAACTAAGAAAAGTAGCGCAGGCCTACGTAATCTTCGTTGGGGATGGTGACTCTGACTTAGAATGCCTCTGGGATGTGTCGAAACAAAATTGCAAAAATTACCGACGCTCACGTTGTCACTCTCGGGGATGATGACTCTGATTGAGACAGCCTCTGGGTTAGGTGAAGCAAGGTCTAAGTTCAAGAAAAAAAAAATTTGATTTCAAATTCTCTTGATTATGGTATAAAACGGTTAGGAAGTGGTCCAATGATCGTTTCCTTTTGTTCTATAAGCTTGAGGTGGGATTAGGTGGACTGTGATTTCTAGTGTGAGACCCTAGGTAGATTGACCGAATTTGAACTTAGATTGCATGATAAGGGCTTGGAACCGGATTTGGGTTTAAGGGGACAAATATATTTGCAATCGCGGCTAACACAAGTTTTGAAATTTTTTAATAAGTATAAATAACTTTGATCCGAGTATTTACTCCTCTCTGATTCCGTTTGCATAGATTCTTTTTCGAGGACGAAAAAAGAGTAAGTGTGGGGATATTTGATGCATTGCAAAATACATTCTTTTATCGTGTACAGTTTGTATAATTTCGTTAGTGTTAGTTTGGTTTTCGTCAGAATTTGCGTACTTCTAATCCAATTGCGTTTTGCAGATCTTGAATCGTAGAAATAGCTGAAAAGTGAGGAAAACAAGCTGAAACATGAAAAAGTCGAGTCCTGGAACGTATTGGAGTGCTCGGGAGCTGAAGCGCGTTGAAAGTGCTGGAAAAGTGGCTTCTGGCGGGCCGCGACAATAAATGTAATGTCTCTCGCGGGAGGCGAGAGACTGTTAAATGTGCTGACGTAAAGAAGACGGTGGCGGGTCGCGACTAACATGGATGATTTTATCGCGCCCCGCGAGTATGTGTTGAGCCCAGACTTGCAGCTGCTGGGTTTGGATTTGTTAAGTGAAAAATATAAATACTTAAGTGTGTTTAACCTATACCCTAGTTACGAATTAACAAAACCCTGGGCGATTTTGGAGCATTGATTGAGGCGTTTCTGAGTTCTTGGAGCTGCTGGTTGAAGGATTGAAATCGGGAGAATCATTCGGGTCACGTTTGTATCATTCGGGTGTCTTTACTTTCGTCTCTTTCTTTAAACTATGTTTTGTGTTCTTGATTATACTTCATTCTTGATGTTTTCAATGACTTTGATTGGCTAAATTTATCGTACTACCTAGACTAGATGAATGATTGTCTTAAGTTCTGATTTTTATTATGGATTTATGGATTTTATGGATTATTTATGAATTGTAGACGATTTGTTCTATTGATTAGATGTGTTTGCATATTTGATATTGTTTGAATATTGTTTATTGCTAGGTTTTAGATTTTGGTGAGTGTCTATATCACGTAATAAATCTTCAATCCTTAGGGTTAAATTGGCCATTAAACTTTAGAAGTAATATTTGGTAATCTTATAAAATCAAGTGTTCTACTAATCATCAATAGCTGAAAGGTGCTAGATTATTGCTAGGTCTAAGTCATTAAACTGAAAGGTAGGAGCTTTGTTAGGAGTGAAACTTTTGGCTATTGTCTAGCAAGTCTAATCGAGAAAACAACTCTATCCTTGGTTTAGGTCTCGAAAGGGAGTAAGCCTCTAAGGGTACTTTCATAAATCCGTTAGGTGTCTTGAAAGAGAGTCTAATAACCGGTAATCTAAACAACCTTTAGGGTATCATAGCGTGCTTTTGAGAAGGGTTAGAAGTCCTTTAGATATCCTGAGAGGTGAGAACTTTATGATCCCGATTCCATAGTAAACAATTTCCAGATAAAATCATTACTAAAAGCAATCAGGATTCCAGTCTAGGTAGTGTTTCCATCATCTGAGTAAAAGTCCAAGTTAATTCGTATTTGTTAATTTAGTTAATTAATTTAGTTTAATTTAATTGTATTTTTAGGATTTTTAGAAACCCCCCCCCCCAAACAATTAAACAATTAGTTCAGTCAGTGTCAGTCATAGTCTAGATAGAGTCGTTAACGTAATTCGATAGAGTCTCGTGGGTTCGATATCCGGACTTACATTAGCTATACTAGAGTCGATCGGTACACTTACCGGTTAGTAGTTTAGTGTGTCTTAGTGAGTCTAGAGTATTACTTAGAATCTAGAATTAGGTTAATTTAGTTAATTTTATTAAACTACTTTTTAGCACATCAGTAGTAGTTTCACGCCCCGCATTTAATTTTTTAATAAATAACTAATAATTTAACTAATTTTTTTTAATAAATAAAAAACTAAATTAGAAAATAAAAAAATACATTCTTAAATAAATAAAAAACTACTCCTTGCTATAAAACCACTTAGGTGACAAAAAATAGTTTAAAAAAACCCCCGTTTTCGTTAAAATTTATACCTGCATGTTCAAAAAAATAAAATAAACAAGCCCGTATATTTCATTTTTTTAGATAATTACCGAGCATGAGTTATTTAAGAAAACCAACTAATATGTTAAATTAAATATTTAATTAAAAAAGAAAAGAAAAAGGAATAATTAGGTGGGTGGATTTTATTGGTTGAATTAAATGTGGTAGAAGCCCATTGCCCGTGAGTTGCCCCTCCCACTCACGCCACTTTTACCGCCCATCTGTTTTCGTTAATATTTATATTTGCATGTTCAAAAAAATAAAATAAACCAGTCCGTATATTTCGTTTTTTTAGATAATTACCGAGCATGAGTTATTTGAGAAAACCAAATAATATGTTAAACTATATATTTAATTAAAAAAGAAAAAGGAGAAATTAGGTGAAAGGATTTTAATGGTTGAATTAAATGTGGTAGAAGCCCCCTGTGAGTTGCCCCACGCCCCTCCAATTCACGCCACTTTTCACGCCCACAGAAGCGGTGTTTCCAGACGTGAAAAGCTTAGGTGGATCACGCCACCCTCTCTCACGCCAGTGCTATGGATGGCCTTATTTACTTTTTTTTATGTTTTACCAAAAGATAAATGACATAATATTGATTATCTGATAAATTTTAATATGAAAACTTATTATAGACAGCGGATATTACTATAGAGAAAAATAACACGTATGCCTAAAAAATCAACCTAAACATCATGATTTACTTTAGAAATATAAAACTTCTAGGCGCCATCATTAAAAAATCTTAAATCGTAAATACATATTAAAAAAGGGGACTACTAATGACACACGTGAATTACTATTTAAACTTGGTCATATACACGTCGTATAGGGCAATACGATGCGTATATCCCTTCACAATTTCTCATGCCTGACATCCTCATACAATCTGGTCATTCCAACCCTATACGCATCGTATAGTGCAATGTGATGGTTGACTAGTTGCAGAAAGTACCTCGTACCCTATACGCATCGTATTGCACTATGCGATGCGTATACGAGGTTTGACCTGAATCCTATACGCACCGTATTACCCTATACGATGCGTATAGGGCCCATATTTTGTGTATTTAACCATGAAAAATTCTCATTCGAACGTATCGTTAAAAAAAATTCATATAATCTCTCAAAAATTATAAACATGTCTTGGTGGTGGGATGGTAACTACGGTTTTCAGGTATATTCTATCGAGTCGCTGGAAAAACAACCCGCAAAGTTCTACCGTTCAAGAGCTGAACTGGGAGGAGGTCTCGTCAGACGTTTATTCTAATCAACGGGTAAGACTTCCATATTTGAATACGGTGAACCGTCTTACCTTACACAACCCATGAACGACTACGTATACGGTGAAGTCTCTTACTCGACACCACAAACTGACGACTTCGTGTGGACACAACAAACCGACGACTCCGAAGACGAGGAACAAAACCATCAAAACGTGTCGTATAAAACCGACCAGAATTTTCAGTCTCGTGAACAATTGGTGGATTGGGTTGTCCGGAGAGGCCGTGAGAATGGTTACGTCCTTGTCACCCGACGATCGAGGAGAAAAGGCGACGAAACCGTTTATCAAGGTGTGGCGTGTGTGTGACCGTTACGGCGAACGTGCGTCTACTGCCACGGTTAGACGTGCCGGTAGCAAGAAAATAGGTTATCCCTTTAAATTGGAAGGAAAGTACCAAGAAAATACTAGTGATTGGAAATTAACGGTGAAGGATGACAGTCATAACCACGATCATAGTCAACATCTTGAGGCGCACTCGTTTGCGAGGAGACTGTCTCAGTAGGAACAACTCTTGGTGGCGAAGTTGTATTCGCAAAACATGTTGCCACGAAACATTCTGGCAACTATAAGGGAACAAAACCCAAAGAGTAGTTGCATTAAAAAGGACTTTTATAATGCGATACAAAAGATAAAAAACGAAACGAGAGTTGGTGAAACTCCAATGCAGATTCGGAAAACCTGCTTTCTTCTAAAAAATGTGTCTACTATACTCGGGAAGATCCTACCACAAATATTGTGGAGGAGATATTCTTTGTTAATCCGAAATCGTACGAGATGTGGCGTGCGTTCCCGCACGTGTTGATGATCGACGCGACGTACAAAACAAACATGTATAGACTTCCATTTGTCAAAGTGGTCGGTGTGACCTCCACACACAAGTCGTTTTGCGTCGCTCATGTATTTATATCAAAAGAACTGGAGGAAAACTTCGTCTGGGTGCTACTACAAATAAAAGTAATGTTGGAAAAGTGTATGGAGCCGTGTGTGATAGTAGCAGACAGGGACAAATCTCTTATGAACGCGTGTGATAAAATATTTCCGGATGGTTCCAAGAACCTATGTAGGTGGCACATACACGAGAATATCGCAAAACATTGCAGGGTATCATTTACAGACGAAGACTGGGCAAATTTCAAGTATTCATGGGTGGTATTGTGTGAGTCTCTCACGCCAAATATATACCAGTACAACTTCAACTGGCTTTATGAACGATTGTATGCAACCAAACGAGGAAGTAAGTTTTGAATATTTAATATTTTTCCAGGAGTTATAGATTATGTGACTAAAAACTGTTTGGACCCGTATAAAGAAAAGTTTGTATGCGCTTGGTCCAACAGAAACCTCAATTTTTGTCAACATACAACGAACCGAGTCGAGAGCCAGCATTCGCTCTTAAAGAGCTATCTTAGAAATGCTAACAGCTTGCTAGATAGACTTGT
The DNA here is from genome assembly GCA_023525975.1 of Smallanthus sonchifolius. Taxonomy (NCBI): domain Eukaryota; kingdom Viridiplantae; phylum Streptophyta; class Magnoliopsida; order Asterales; family Asteraceae; genus Smallanthus; species Smallanthus sonchifolius. The sequence continues at coordinate 5,619,025 of CM042042.1, forward strand.
TGGGTTTGTTGATGAAATTGTAACAGATCGATATTATCAATTACAGTTTGGGTTTGGAACAAGCCTCATAAGGAAAATGGACAGCCACATAACTATTGAATTGTTTGATAACCTACACGGTAAAGTTTCACATAAAGCTCTAAATTTGTTAGAAAACGAGTGGTACAAGTTATCACATATACGGAAACAAAATGCAGCGTGTGGTTTCCAACTTTTCAGTAGTTGTGGGTTGCCGTGTGCTTGTCGTCTGGCAAATATCGAAGCTACAGGTAAACTGTTTTGACTATTTATCTTTTTTTTTATTTTCAAACTGTTCTGACTATTTTGTTTTAATGTAGGTGGCAGAATCCCGCTAGATGCGTTGGACGTCTTCTGGAGGAAACTTGATTTAAATTCGTCGTTTGTCGATGATGAAAATGTAGACGTGGATAAAGTACTTGGTCAAGTGAGAAACAAAATTATGTCACAACCCGATCAGGTCAAAAGAAGTATGCTGTCGAGAATCGCAGGGGTGGTCTTTCCGAGCAAAAGTAACAAGAAAGCGTCTGTGGTACAAGAAAATACTCGCGGTCGTCCAACTTTGAAAAAGCAACAACAAAGGAAACAAGATGTCGTGAGAAACAGCTCATTCACAGGATCCCAACAATGAAAATGTGACCCTGCGAGACACAGCTCGTACATTACGTCACAAGACTCTAGACAAACGATTTCGGTTATTCAACACCGTCGTTCAACGAAGGGTAAAGAAAAGCAACCACAAGATGATAACGCTCATCTTGGGTTTCCATTGATTATGGGGAAAGATGTGGTTAACAATATAAATCGTTTTAAGGATTCGATACCATCTTTATTTTATCTGTACATTTCACATATACAAAATGTAAATCCCGACGGAAACTGTGGTTTTCGATCGGTAGCTTTGGGCTTAGGGTTAAATGAAAACCGATGGCTTTTTATCCGACAACAACTTCTACAGGAGATGGACAATAAAGAAGAATGGTGGAGAACTGTTTTTGACAGAGTCGCCTTTCAAGAATATGATAAGCTACGTCACACGATAAATTGACAGGATGTGAAAGCCGCACCAGTTAGTTGTTGGATGTCGATGCCATACATAGGATTCCTAATTGCTCAAAGATTTGGTGTGATTGTTCATTTTTTAAGCATCGCCGGTAATCAAACATTTTTTCCATTGTGGTTTGGTCCAAACGTTCACGCTCAACATCAAATCATATCGTTAGTTCACGTCAACAGGGCTCATTTCATCCACGTCAAGTTAGAAGGAGATTTTCTGATTCCCACGTCGAATGTACTTTGGAATGTGCACTGAAATGATGATGCAGCAGAATGGAAAAAAATATTCATTGATCGCATTGAACGATTTAAGAAAATAATGGCTACTAATAGATCTAGATTTTCACAATACGTCACGGATCACAGATGATGTTTGTTTAAAATTGTATTTTAACTATTTTTAATTAATTTTATGGTCATTTTGATTAGTTTTTTATTAATTTTAATTTATTATTAACTAATTATAATTAACTATAACTAATTTTAATAAATCTTTTAATTAATAATATATATTTTAATTAAATATTCTATACGCCACGTATATGGCAATACGTTGCGTATAGGGCAATACGTTGCGTATAGGCTTGAATGAGAGGGAATTCAAAATTTTTAAATTTCAGATATTTAAAAGCTATACGCCACGTATAGGGCAATACGTGGCGTATAGAATACCAAAGGTTGGTGGCTATACGCCACGTATTGCCCTATACGTGGCGTATAGTGTCACACCCCCAATTTCAACTAACGGAGTTTTACCGTTTTGAAGGTGACACACCAGGATCTCAGTCATTAGTTACATCAAACGACACTATATGGGGACTTGAAATGTCATAACATAAAAGTTCAGAGTTAATGCGGAAGCGTAAACGTTAAAAATGAAGTCAAAAGTAATTACACTCAATAAGCGTTAATTAATATAATTAAGTAAATTGTTTAAAATGTTTGAAATATATGATATGTGTAGGTCCCGGGAGCCTCGTCGCGCAGCGGAAATAACACGATCTGTTATGTGATTTGTGTGGGAACAAAGAAACGAGATAGAGAAAACACGAACAAAGAGAAAAGATAATGAAACGAAACGTAATCCATAACAAAGAAGTCATCCCGTATTACAGACTACATACCGAAGGAACACACATCTCTCATCTAAGCTCACGGTTCAGGGGTCGGGAGAGCTCTTCCCGACCCGGATAAACCTAGTTCCAGAGTTCCACCTACAAATGAAGACAAGTCTTCTATTTATAGGGGCAGGAACACTTCCTGCGTACTTGACAAGTACGTAAGGCAAGAGCCTTGCGTACTTACTAAGTACGCATGGTTTGGTCATGCGTACTTGACAAGTACGCAAGGCAAAAGCCTTGCGTACTTACTAAGTACGCAGGACCAAACTGGTGTGCGGGCTAAGTACTCAGGAACACCCTCCTACGTACTAGCCACGTACACCGATACATAGAATTTAATCTATAGTTACAAAACATGCTTCTACAAACTCCTTCTTAACTATAGCATCAAATTCTATCTATCTCTAACACTGATATACATCAGTTTACAAAGAATGTCCTAACAGACTCCCTCTAAACTAATGACATCACGTGTCTTCTGGCGAGACTTGATCTTCTGGCATTCCACTTGAGATCTTCAAATCTTCAAACTTCAGTCTTCAGTTGCCGAGTGATGACAAACCCGACTCCCTCATAACTGTAGCTTTCATTGTAGACCAAACCAAGTGCTTCAAAAAGAACCAACTAACCCAACACAACTCATTGTAGTTCATCCTCTCAGCAGTAGCAACCTCCACCCTGACTTAGGACTCTGAGTCTTACAATGTCTTCCTAACCAGGTAACAATAGTAGACTAAGACAACTCCAAATCAGCTGGCATATGATAGAGAGTTTGAGTTTCCAATAACCTGCATCAAACTAATCAGCTCCCATTGGAATTCCAGTAAGATAAACTTAAGTCTTCAACCAGATGTGTCCAACTCTATCCCGTATCTTCACGAGTCAACCAAATTCCCGAAGATGTTCATTTCCAATATCCCCTTTCAGTTTAAGCTCCATCTGACTAGACCAGAAACAAGGGTATGTTTCCTATCCCATCGGCCAATGATAAAAGGTTCCATCTTCAACTAATAATACAACGAATATCCAGCTTCATCTTGAAGACACACGATAGAATCAAACACGGAAAATATAGTTTACACGAGAAATCACGGTTGAGATCCATGTTACGTCAAAGAGGTATATATATAGGAAGTACCAACGGCTTTTCCACCACCTCTTTAATGTCTCATGAATACTAGATTTTATCCCCCTCATTTCTCTGTAAACTATGACCAGCTTCATCACCACTTCACTCAAATCCTCAAAAAGCACAACTAGCCAACTCCAGGATTTTATTCTTTTATTCCTTTGCAAAGATCCAAAACAGCAAATCCTTGGGTTCAAGTTGTTCCAGTATTCATCCCCTATTAAATAAGTATCCCAGATACTCGTAGCCTACATATTCAGGTTTGAATACCTAAACAAGATGATTTTTTTTCCGAAAGACCCAAAGCAGCCACATCTTCACAAATAGACGAGACCTTTAGCCGATGACGACCCAATTGCTCCCATTAGTTCAGCATTCATACCCTATTAAATAAGTATCCCGGATACTCGTAGCCTACATTTTCAGGTATGGAACCATAAACAATGTATGACAAGTGGTATCATCCAACAAAAATCTCGTCCGAGTTTCGCGAAGCCACATCATATACAAATTCTGGTCCGGAAAAACCAAAATTACCATCTTCTCAAAAATGGGCCGAAACACGCGTACAAATGATCCTAAAAAATTTGGACAAGGAAGGTTTTCCCGCCAAAAAACTCCTTTTTTTTTTTGAATCCCGGAGGCTAGTCCTTGCGTACTTAGTAAATACGCATATGTAGGGTGTTGCTACGTATTTAGTAATTTCGCAAAGCCAAGTACTCATGCGTACTTGCTAAGTGCGCAGAGAAATGCTCTTGCGTACTTAGCTAAGTACGCATGTCACTTCTCATGCGTACTTACTAAGTACGCAGGGCTAACCCATGCGTACTTAACAAATACGCAGAAAAGGTGATTCTGCGTACTTTTTCAGTACAGTAGTGTTCTTGACGGATCTTGAGGAGAATGCTCGAAACGTGACGGATCTGAGAAATTAATGCTTCCAAAAGCTTCGAAAACATCATCTAACAAACCCTCAGCCTTCCAAACACCAAATGAAGTGATAACAAACTTGGATTTAAGGATTTTTGGAAGAAAAAGTAGCGAACTTTTATTTTTCAGATCTGCTCGAAAACCCTAAAACCCGAAACTGGAACACAAATCAACGAACACCGAGACTCTGATACCACTTGTAGGTCCCGGGAGCCTCGTCGCGCAGCGGAAATAACACGATATGTTCTGTGATTTGTGTGGGAACAAAGAAACGAGATAGAGAAAACACGAACAAAGAGAAAAGATAATGAAACGAAACGTAATCCATAACAAAGAAGTCATCCCGTATTACAGACTACATACCGAAGGAACACACATCTCTCATCTAAGCTCACGGTTCAGGGGTCGGGAGAGCTCTTCCCGACCCGGATAAACCTAGTTCCAGAGTTCCACCTACAAATGAAGACAAGTCTTCTATTTATAGGGGCAGGAACACTTCCTGCGTACTTGACAAGTACGCAAGGCAAAAGCCTTGCGTACTTACTAAGTACGCAGGACCAAACTGGTATGTGCGGGCTAAGTACTCAGGAACACCCTCCTACGTACTAGCCACGTACACCGATACATATAATTTAATCTATAGTTACAAAATATGCTTCTACGATATGACAATAGGACTCCATGCATGTCCTAAGTGCGCAACCTGTGCCAAAGCGACCTGAGAAATATGTAAGAAAAAGTGTCAACACGAGGTTGATGAGTTCACAGGTTTCAAGTTTACAATAAGAGAGTGTTTGCCAGATTATGTACATTCAATATGCATATCTATAGGTAGCTAGCCTATGTTCATGTCTTACTAAAGCGCTCGCAACCGAAGCTGATTTTTTGTGTTTGTATGCCTCCTGCCAGGTCTATCAACTCTGGCAAATGTGAGTAGGCTAACATTTCACCCGTTCGACCTTCAATCGAGTTAGCGCGACTAACGCGGGTGGGGCATGTCAAACCCAGTAGTACTACTAAACATTACCTCGCTAAGATCCATATTAACGGTTCGATGTATGATGAGGACTTTCTGTGATAGTGTGTCACGCTTAGCCTCAACAGTAATAACATATGAATTACAATAATCTAAAATAGTTGTGTCATGTTTTCTCGCCCAACGAGAAAAACATGTAACATAATGTTTGTCTGCGTACCTGTTTCTCCCCCACGGAGAAAACAAGTAAAAGTATGATAGTTTGTGTACATGTTTGTTTCTCCTCAACAAGAAAACAAGTAAAATATGTTTGTGTGTAAGCATGTTTCTCCCCCAATAGTAAAAAAAATAAAAAGGGGTCGTGAAACTCACCTGCGTTGCGTTGTAGGTAGTATCACACAAGTAAGAGATTTGGAACCTTAAGTGTTAGCCTGCACGGCTTACGTATGCCCTAGAATTATAAACACATAAGTTAGGGACATATGGGATTTGTAACGACGATACGGAAGATTAGAACGTCTTAAAGCATTCTAAGGATCAATGAGTAGACGAACGTGTCCACGGTAATGTGGTTTCTTAATATAATCATTAAGATTAATGTGTTACGTGTCGAACGTTAATAACGAATAATATTAAATGAATGAATAAATTTGTACGCTTACCCTTTAAAATGGTTAGGAAAGTAGTATAACTATATTTATTATTTTAAGTCGTATTATTAACAAAATAATCATTTGTGTAGAAAAATAATAAATATATTTTTTTTATTCGAGAATTAAACCGATGGTAAATAATATAATAACTATATTATTTAATAGTTTGAACGTTACACAAAGTTTATAATTGTGGCAAAAATAATATGAAAATATATTATTTTTATCTGAGATCACGGGATTAAAATAATATAAACATATCATTTCATTTGGAGTGTTGGTTCGAAAATAATATAAATATATATTATTTTAAAAGTGGAAAATAATTATAAAATAGGTTATAAAATCAAACCCGAGCCTACGGATGTTTTCTGAGACTAAAACACTTTAATATATTAATATAATGATATAAGGTTTGATTTTTTTTTAATAATTAAATACAATTAAAAAGTCCCAAAAAGAAATGCAAGAGACCGGTTTCGAACCCGGGTCTCCTGCGCACAAGCCCAACGATTTAGCCACTACGACCGCTAGGGAATCGCAAAGGTAACTAGATCCAAATGCTTTTAACATCCTAGTCCATGGTGTTCTTCCCTTTAACGCAAACCCGAACCAAAATCCCTCCCTAAACCTCTGAATTCGGACTCGATCGTCCAAGGAACCATAGGGCTTTGGTTCATCAGTGTTATACGAACCCATGTATGAGTTTAGTTGTGAAAACATTGTGTTTACGTCGATTAATTATCAGATTGAAATCGCGAAACCCTAGTTCAAGAACAAGGAATTGATTTGATCGATTTTGATATTGAAAGACGTTGGATTTATAGGGCTTTTTCTAATTAGAGCCATGCGAAACTGTTGGTATAGTTTAATCTGATTATGGTTGAGTTTAGACCGGAGTTCGAACAAACCGAAGAACATGATGAACCCTAGAATCGGTTCATCATCAATTCAATGTCATAAGCCTTAGGTTTGATGGGGCTTTCAATTTAGACATCGAGGCGGGTCTAATGATGTGTTCAATTTATTTAATTGATATTGAATTGAAAGGGTTCGACTAAACTTGTCTGTGATGAACCCTAGCTTCGGATTCATAACAAATTCGATAGTAAAAGCCTCAATTAGGTTAGGGCTTTCACTCAAGGTATGGAAATGATGCTAACAGTGTATTTGGTTACCTGAAAAGATGTCGGGATGGTGGAGATCGACTAAAACTCCACCGCGGCCTCGACGGGTTGTTCTCTAGCGCTACTCCGATCAAATTGGAATACGAAAAAGCTTGACAGAGGTTCGACTAGCATTCTCAGAATGATTGGTTTCGAATTTGATAGATCAATTGATCGAATTAATAAGTGTTCGTAATGGGTTCTACGGTTATTCGCTAAATACTCATAATTAAGTTTTAATTCAAGCATTAAGGTTATTTAATCCGACTGTTATGGTAGTTAATACCGAGTACGTGCTATTTTGGTTATAATTTCCCACAGAAGTCGATCAAAGCTTACGAATTTGTCTCAAGAACACCGGTTTAACTTTTTGAAAGTCAACAAATTGAGGATTGTTGAATTACAGAACCAGTCCTTGTGTTTTCATGTAAATTGAAGTTTGAAACTTGGCAGAAACAGTCCCTAAGGTTTGAACTTGGTTACTTAGGTTAAGGTTTGGTTAGTTTGACTTTATAAAAGTCAACAGGAACACAATTTTTGACTTAAAAAGTCAATGGAATGGTTTAAGAGTATTACACAACTAGTCCCCGGAGTTTAAGTTTGGATTATTGACAAAATTAGTCCTTGAAGTTTGAGTTAAGTTAATTTAAGTTAACTTTAATTGGATTTTGTTAAGAGGGTTAACTGGAAAAGTCCGGATTGTCACATCATCCTCTAGTTGAAAGAATTTTCGTCCCGAAAATTTATTCAAATACAAATTTTTTTTGAGGGTGTCACATCATCCCATAGTTGAAAAAAATTTTGTCCCGAAAATTATAATAGTACCTTAAGGGTTTGGCGTGGATTGCTTGAACAGATGAGGATACTTGCGCATCATCTGATCCTCGCGTTGCCAAGTGAATTCCGGTCCGCGTTTCGAGTTCCAACGAACTCTGAAAATAGGGATTTTACTGTGCTTTAACGTTTTGACTTCCCTATCATAATTTCCACGGGTTCTTCGATGAAACGTAACTGTTCATCAATGTGTAGTTGCTCAAGAGGAACTGCGAGTGATTCGTCTGCTAGACATTTCTTCAAATTTGAGACGTGAAAGACGTTGTGTACACCCTTCGGGTAATTCCAGTTGATACGCTACTGGTCCGATTCTCTTCATTATCTTGAATGGTCCAACATAACGAGGATTCAGTTTGCCTCGTGTCCCGAAACGAATGACACCTTTCCAAGGTGAGACTTTGAGTAAGACCATGTCACCTATTTGAAACTCTACGGGTTTACGACGCTTGTCGGCATAGCTCTTTTGACGATCACGAGCTACCGCCATACGGTTTCTAATTTGAACGATCTTTTCGGAAGTTTCAAATACAAGTTCAGGACCTATAAGTTGGCTATCCCCAACCTCGGTCCAACAAATAGGAGAACGGCATTTCCGTCCATAAAATGCTTCAAATAGAGCTGCCTTGATGCTTGTGTGATAACTGTTGTTGTAGGAGAACTCCACCAACGGTAGGTGAGACTTCCAAATGTTACCGAAATCGATCACACAAGCTCGTAGCATGTCCTCCAGAGTTTGGATAGTATGTTCTGTTTGGCCATCAGTTTGATGATGGTATGCTTTACTCATATCTAGACGCATGCCTAAGGCTTTATGTAATGACTGCCAGAAACGAGAAGTGAATCGTGCATCACGATCCGAAATGATAGAGATTGGCACCCCGTGCCGAGAGTCTATTTCTTTCAAGTAAGTACGAGTAAGCTTATCCATTTTGTCGGTCTCCTTGATTGCTAAGAAGTGAGCGGACTTTGTTAACCGATCAACAATTACCAAAATGGTATCATATCCGGTAGGAGTTCGTGGTAATTTGGTGATGAAGTCCATAGATATTTGTTCCCATTTCCACCTGGGAATTTCTGGTTGTTGGAGAAGACCAGATGACTTTTGATATTCAACTTTGACCTTCGCGCAGGTCAGACACTTACTCACATAAGTGGCTATATCGGCCTTCATCTTCGGCCACCAATACAACACTTTTAGATCATGGTACATCTTGTCGGAACCTGGATGTATAGAGTAACGAGATTTATGAGCCTTATCCATGACTAGTTCTCTTAAATTTCCGAATACTGGAATCCATATTCGCTTGACAAAGTAGCGAGTACCGTCAGATTTGACTTCAAGTTGTGCTTCCATACCGCGTGTACCTTCCAGTGGTAGGTTTTCCTCTTTCATAGCTTCGAGTTGAGCACTACGGATTTTGTCAGGTAATCCAGGGTGAGTAGTAAGCTGTAATGCTCGAACTCGTTTGGGTTTCGTTTCTTTTTGACTTAGTGCATCAGCTACAACGTTAGCTTTACCCGGGTGATACTGGATCGCACAGTCATAATCATTTAAGAGTTCGACCCAACGACGCTGTCTCATGTTCAGCTCTTTCTGCTCGAAGATATGCTGAAGAATCTTGTGATCGGTGTAGATAGTGCACTTGGTACCGTACAAGTAATGTCTCCATATCTTAAGCACGAAAACTACGGGTCCCAACTCTAGGTCATGAGTGGTGTAGTTTTCTCGTGAATATTTAGTTGACGTGAAGCATATGCGATCACCTTTTCTCATTGCATCAACAAACAACCCAGACCCTGAATGGATGCGTCGCAATACACCACAAATCATTTGTTCCCTCCGGAAGGGATAGGATGGGTGCACTGAAGAGTTTATGTTTAAGAAGTTGGAATGATGACTCCTGAGTATCACCCCAGTTATAAGGTTTACTCTTCTGAGTTAAAGCACTGAGGGGTTGTGCAATCTTGGAAAAATCCTTCAATGAAACGATGGTAGTAGCCAGCTAATCCCCAGAAATTGACGCACCTCCATCGGCGTTGTAGGTGCTGCCCATTTCTTGATTGCTTCTACTTTAGCTGGATCGACATGTATTCCTTTCTCGTTGTCTACATGTCCTAAGACTTGCACTTCATGAATCCAGAATTCGCACTATGAAAGTTTTGCGTACACTTGTTCTTGTTTTAGCAATTCTAGAATCAAACGTAGGTGTTCCTCATGTTCATCCTGATTCTTGGAGTAGACGAGGATGTCATCAATGAAGACGATGACGAAATGGTCAAGGTACGGTTTACACACACGGTTCATGAGATCCATGAACACCGCGGTTGCATTGGTCAATCCGAATGGTATGACCATGAATTCGTAGTGAACATACCTAGTTCTGAAAGTAGGCTTAGAGACGTCTTCGTCTCAGACTCTCAACTGATGATAACCGGATCTAAGGCCGATCTTGGAATAGAAGCATGATCCTTGGAGTTGATGAAACATATCATCAATGCGGGGTAGAGGATAACGGTTCTATATAGTTACTTTGTTCAGCTTACGTTGATTGATGCACATGCGGAAAGTCCCGTCTTTCTTCTTGACGAACAGGACTAGAGATCCCCATGGTGATGAGCTCGGTCGAATGAAACCCTTATCTAACAACTCTTGTAGTTGTGTTGATAACTCTTACAGCTCACTGGGTGCAAGTCTATAAGGTGCCCGAGCGATCGGTGCCGCTCCGGGTGCTAGATCGATTTGGAATTCAACTTGACGGTATGGTGGCAGACTAGGCAAGTCCTCGGGAAATACTTCCGGATAGTTACGTACGATTGGTATATCATCAATTTTCTTCTCCTCAGATGACTGCTCGGCGACTAGAGCCAAAATAGCAGTATGACCTTTTCGAAGACATTTATGTGCTTTCATGAAGGATATGATACCAACGACTGCACCACTCCTTTTGCCTTGGACAGAAAGAATTTCCCCTCTAAGGAGAGGAAGGCAATCATTTTTGTCATAACAGATGGCCTCAGGTTGGTTCTTGGATAACCAATTCATACCGACAATAAGGTCAAAACTGCCAAGTGTAACTGGCAGAAGGTCAATGTCAAGTTTATGACTAACCAATACTAGTTTACATCTGCAAGAATGCGAGTTGTTTCGATTTTCTGAGAGTCTGCTATCTCAATAGTATACTTGGCTTTTAATAGAGTTGGAGCACGACACACTAATATGGAATTTGTGAAATCATGCTGAGACTTCTAGTGAGACCCGCGCTTATAAAGCAAGTGTCAGCCAATGCATAGGCTAAGGGAAGAGGTTCACATGTAAGAAAGAAAAGTCTAATGAGATATAGATTCCAGTAGCATAAGAGATAGGATGTATGTTTAAGTAATTGCATTCAACTGATGGTTAGGTTAAATCTTCGTTTCCTAATGTCATTGGATCAACGGGATCATTTCGTGAAGAAAGAAATCCGTTTACAGGATTGAATATGCTGGAGTAAAATTCAAAGTTAGACTAAGGATTAGTCATAGGATGAGGTAACAAGTTCAAATGGGATCTATTGTTGGAGTGTAAGGAATAACGTGTTAGCATAGAAAGAATTCCTCAAATTCTGTGTACATAGTTGGAGTCGGTGGTTTTACTCTGAGGTTCTACTAGAGTTTCACTCTAGGTGGTTCCATTGATTAAGTTTGAATGAGAGTCGTAAGATCACTAAGACTCTTACATGAGTGAAAATAACATTGATGGATTCCATTGATGATAATTCAGTGTGTCCGTAAACATTTTCAACCTGATAGTCGCGTCTATCGCTGTTAAACGAGTTTAACGATACCAACTAGTCGTTGAGTGGGTTATGAGAGTCTCTACAGATAGTGGAAACTTAAGTCTGTAAATCACTGATCAGGACAATTCATCCACACACTAGGTTTCACCAGGACTCACATGCACCTCAAATTACTATTACGTGTGCACCCGTAATGATAATTTGCTTTGCATGCTCACCCTTGTTCTCCATGTCCCGTGTCATAATGTCCTTTTGGTTATACTGTTGAGTACATAGTGTTGTCAGATATGATAAGTCATCGAAAAGCTTAGTCATCAACTATACTTTGATCAATTAGAACTCATATCAGGATGAGTAGTCGAGGATGGTTTGCTCCGAGTATTCACTCGAGTTGAAACACAATACAGGAGTCCAATCCAGCGGATTGTAAATGAGAACATGTAACAAACATGTACATGAAATGCGACTTCGAGAAATGAAACTAATTCATGAATACAAGTTGCAGGAAGCAGCAAGGTAGCCGTCCTTTCAACTTAGTCAAGATAGGGTTTGAGTATGCATTGTGCAATGCGTTCTCAGATTTGTGGTCAATCTATTCTCAACAGAATATCGACCAAAGAAGCGAGCCCATGGCTCGGAAAAGTGATGACATCTACGTGTCAATAGATTCTGTAATAATGCGTGTAACGGTCTGCCTTCAGTCGGCGTATTGTTGCTAGTGGTTACAGTAGGGACTCACCTCCGACGATCCCAATTCCCAAAGAGATATGCGTTAGTGCTGAGTGTCGTCCATAACATGGACCTGAGAAAGCCCACCATACCCAACGGGTGATGGTGATGTAAGTGACTCCTCCGAAGGCTCCGTCTCGTTGCCCTCGGACGGGAGTGGATGCTGTTCTGATGATCCCCCGAGTGTTGCCACTGGGAATGATGATGCAATGAAAATGATGTGTCCCTTGCCAACTGAGGGTGATACGGATGGTATTAACATGCATGCACTGCAATGTATGTATAGGTGCTATATGTATCAGGTATAAGTGTCTGTGCCGAGTAACTAATGTGTGAGGTTATAGTCTAGTATGCAGTCCTAGTTCTCTATAACCAATGGATCTGATACCAATCTGTCACACCCCCAATTTCAACTAACGGAGTTTTACCGTTTGGAAGGTGATACACCAGGATCTCAGTCATTAGTTACATCAAACGACACTATATGGGGACTTGAAATGTCATAACATAAAAGTTCAGAGTTAATGCGGAAGCGTAAACGTTAAAAATGAAGTCAAAAGTAATTACACTCAATAAGCGTTAATTAATATAATTAAGTAAACCGTTTAAAATGTTTGAAATGTATGATATGACAATAGGACTCCATGCTTGTCCTAAGTGCGCAACCTGTGCCAAAGCGACCTGAGAAACATGTAAGAAAAAGTGTCAACACGAGGTTGGTGAGTTCACAGGTTTCAAGTTCACAATAAGAGAGTGTTTGCCAGATTATGTACATTCAATATGCATATCTATAGGTAGCTAGCCTATGTTCATGTCTTACTAAAGCGCTCACAACCGAAGCTGACTGTTTGTGTTTGTATGCCTCCTGCCAGGTCTATCAACTCTGGCAAATGTGAGTAGGCTAACATTTCACCCGTTCGACCTCCAATCGAGTTAGCGCGACTAACGCGGGTGGGGCTTGTCAAACCCAGTAGTACTACTAAACATTACCTCGCTAAGATCCATATTAACGGTTCGATGTGTGATGAGGACTTTCTGTGATAGTGTGTCACGCTTAGCCTCAACAGTAATAACATATGAATTACAATAATCTAAAATAGTTGTGTCATGTTTTCTCCCCCAACGGGAAAAACATGTAGCATAATGTTTGTCTGCGTACCTGTTTCTCCCCCACAGGGAAAACAAGTAAAAGTATGATAGTTTGTGTACATGTTTGTTTCTCCTCAACAAGAAAACAAGTAAAATATGTTTGTGTGTAAGCATGTTTCTCCCCCAATAGTAAAACAAGTAAAAAGGGGCCGTGAAACTCACCTACGTTGCGTTGTAGGTAGTATCACACAAGTAAGAGATTTGGAACCTTAAGTGTTAGCCTGCACGGCTTACGTATGCCCTAGAATTATAAACACATAAGTTAGGGACATATGGGATTTGTAACGACGATACGGAAGATTAGAACGTCTTAAAGCATTCTAAGGATCAATGAGTAGACGAACGTGTCCACGGGAATGGGTTTTCTTAATATAATCATTAAGATTAATGCGTTACGTGTCGAACGTTAATAACGAATAATATTAAATGAATGAATAAATTCGTACGCTTACCCTTTAAAATGGTTAGGAAAGTAGTATAACTATATTTATTATTTTAAGTCGTATTATTAACAAAATAATCATTTGTGTAGAAAAATAATAAATATATTTTTTTTATTCGAGAATTAAACCGATGGTAAATAATATAATAACTATATTATTTAATAGTTTGAACGTTACACAAAGTTTATAATTGTGGCAAAAATAATATGAAAATATATTATTTTTATCTGAGATCACGGGATTAAAATAATATAAACATATCATTTCATTTGGAGTGTTGGTTCGAAAATAATATAAATATATATTATTTTAAAAGTGGAAAATATTTATAAAATAGGTTATAAAATCAAACCCGAGCCTACGGATGTTTTCTGAGACTAAAACACTTTAATATATTAATATAATGATATAAGGTTTGATTTTTTTTTAATAATTAAATACAATTAAAAAGTCCCAAAAAGAAATGCAAGAGACCGGTTTCGAACCCGGGTCTCCTGCGCACAAGCCCAACGATTTAGCCACTACGACCGCTAGGGAATTGCAAAGGTAACTAGATCCAAATGCTTTTAACATCCTAGTCCATGGTGTTCTTCCCTTTAACGCAAACCCGAACCAAAATCCCTCCCTAAACCTCTGAATTCGGACTCGATCGTCCAAGGAACCATAGGGCTTTGGTTCATCAGTGTTATACGAACCCATGTATGAGTTTAGTTGTGAAAACATTGCGTTTACGTCGATTAATTATCAGATTGAAATCGCGAAACCCTAGTTCAAGAACAAGGAATTGATTTGATCGATTTTGATATTGAAAGACGTTGGATTTATAGGGCTTTTTCTAATTAGAGCCATGCGAAACTGTTGGTATAGTTTAATCTGATTATGGTTGAGTTTAGACCGGAGTTCGAACAAACCGAAGAACATGATGAACCCTAGAATCGGTTCATCATCAATTCAATGTCATAAGCCTTGGGTTTGATGGGGCTTTCAATTTAGACATCGAGGCGGGTCTAATGATGTGTTCAATTTCTTTAATTGATATTGAATTGAAAGGGTTCGACTAAACTTGTCTGTGATGAACCCTAGCTTCGGATTCATAACAAATTCGATAGTAAAAGCCTCAATTAGGTTAGGGCTTTCACTCAAGGTATGGAAACGATGCTAACAGTGTATTTGGTTACCTGAAAAGATGTCGGGATGGTGGAGATCGACTAAAACTCCATCGCGGCCTCGACGGGTTGTTCTCCGGCGCTACTCCGATCAAATTGGAATACGAAAAAGCTTGACAGAGGTTCGACTAGCATTCTCAAAATGATTGGTTTCGAATTTGATAGATCAATTGATCGAATTAATGAGTGTTCGTAATGGGTTCTACGGTTATTCGCTAAATACTCATAATTGAGTTTTAATTCAAGCATTAAGGTTATTTAATCCGACTGCTATGGTAGTTAATACCGAGTACGTGCTATTTTGGTTATAATTTCCCACAGAAGTCGATCAAAGCTTACGAATTTGTCTCAAAAACACCGGTTTGACTTTTTGAAAGTCAACAAATTGAGGATTGTTGAATTACAGAACCAATCCTTGTGTTTTCATGTAAATTGAAGTTTGAAACTTGGCAGAAACAGTCCCTAAGGTTTGAACTTGGTTACTTAGGTTAAGGTTTGGTTAGTTTGACTTTATAAAAGTCAACAGGAACACAATTTTTGACTTAAAAAGTCAATGGATTGGTTTAAGAGTATTACACAACTAGTCCCCGGAGTTTAAGTTTGGATTATTGACAAAATTAGTCCTTGAAGTTTGAGTTAAGTTAAATTAAGTTAACTTTAATTGGATTTTGTTAACGGGGTTAACTGGAAAAGTCCGGATTGTCACATATAGACTTCTGATTAAGCCAGATGATGCCTCGTACAGTCCTAAACGATCCACAACAAACCCACACAAACACATACGCGACCAGGTCCAAATACCTATTTGATTTCGATTGTCGTCTCAAAAAAACTTCGTAATGGTACGCATCTCAACTATCAATAATGTTAGGTTTATATTGATGATTAGCAAGTAAACTGGGTAGATTAAGGCTTTTTATCACTGAAACGTAAGCTCTATACGCCACGTATAGCACCATACGTGGCGTATAGTTCATCTGAGGAAGACGATGAAGCCATACGCCACGTATAGTATTGTACGCTGCGTATGGCTCATTTTCTCGGCAACTTGGCCTTCGTATGGCTTGGGTTGCCCGGTAACAGCCCTGCGTATGGCTTGGTTTGCCTGCGTATGGCTTGGTTACCAGGTAACATGCCATACGCCACGTATAGTATTGTACGCTGCGTATGGCTCATTTTCTCGGCAACTTGGCCTTCGTATGGCTTGGGTTGCCCGGTAACAGCCCTGCGTATGGCTTGGTTTGCCTGCGTATGGCTTGGTTACCCGGTAACATGCTATACGCCACGTATAAGGCTATATGAGGCGTATAGGTTTTAAAAAAAATATTTTTTTATTTTAAATAAAAACAGTATATTATTATTTAAAATAAAAAAATTATTTTTATTATTTAAAATAAAAAGAATATATTATTATTATTTATTATTTAAGATAAAAAATTATTTTTATTATTTAAAATAAAAACAATATATTATTATTATTTATTATTTAAAATAAAAACAATATATTATTATTTATTATTATTTAAAATAAAAAATTATTTTTATTATTTAAAATAAAAACAATATATTATTATTTAAAATAAAAAAATTATTTATTATTATTTAAAATAAAAAAACTTATTATTATCAGATATGGCGGATCATGAGGATGATATTCACATGGAGCGGCTAGATTATCTTATGCACTACCCTTTTCTGGATTTTTCGGCTGATTCGGAGGCGTATGCCCGGTGCCAGAAGCTCCGGGAGGGGCGGTTGGGCCCAGGGACGGCGGTCGATTAGGGGCTTCTGGAGGAGGTACAGGAGGCCGAGCGGGGTAGGGCCATCAACGGCCAGGACACGCCATGGTCGCGTCTTTTTGATCTTTTATTCTCGGAGACCTTCCGAGAGGTGGTCGTCGAGTTTCTTTCGACGTTTATCTACTCAGAGGCTGGGCTGGAGCCTCTTCCCGGGGAGGGGCTGGAGCCTCTTCCCGGGGAGGTGCCGGATATGGAGCCGGATCATATTTCAATTACAACCTCCCCAAGATTTTATGTCAGTGATTTAGGAATCGATTCCGATATACTTTGTGACCACACGAACCCTCTATTGAATCGACGAAACACTATCATCATTACAACATACCATAATTTTCATTTACATTTTGTGAGTCATGACCATATCATCACTTCAAGTAAATGAAACTCAATAACATCTTAAATTCTCTTTTACCGTATAGGATAAATAGAGGGTTATGTTTTACCCATCATGTGAAAATATGTCAATTTTTGTTATGTTCTATTACTAATAGGTCAAAAAGGTAATACATAAAATTATCCTCCTAATTAGAGGGTCACTTTTGACCTATTATATGAAAATGTGTTAATTTGAGTTATGTTCTTATATTAACGGGTCAAAAGGGTAACCGAAAATCCTCTTTCTCTATATATAAAAACTAGAGAATGAAAACTAGAGGGTCATTCTTGTCCTATTATGTTAAAATGTGTTAATTTAGATTATGTTCCATTACTAACAAGTCAAAAGGATAACACTATAAAATTAATCAAATGAATAAAAAAATTGTTTCTGCGGGCGACATTTGAATCAAAAGATGCTTACTTGAGAGTCATTTGTTACCAAGAAGAAAATGAAAAGCTTGAGAGTATTGATAATTATGTAGCAAGATTAACGCAATATATTAAGCCGTACGGGATTCTAATTTAGGTTTTCTCTATAACAGTTGATCATTTTCATTATGAGTAGAAATTTATTTATATTGAGTGCTTAAATTAATATAATCTATTTTTTAGACTTTAATTAATAGGATCCGAAATTTGCATGGAATTGAAGAGTGCTGGAAATGACTTGTTATGTTTTTAAATACTCTACCGACGAATATATAACCTTAGTAGCACTTGAGTCGTTCCTTATATCATGACTTATTTTATATCTTTGCATATACTTATTTTTTTCACTTATTTTTTCTACGAGCACAAGATTATTTTTTTCACTTATTTTTTCTCAATTGTTTAATATTTTCTATATTAATAATTATTGTATTAATATTTCATTTATTTATTATAACCATTCTCAACTATTTATTTTATTTTCATGAATTAGTAACTATTTAATATTTCATTTATTTAACTTTGTAATATACGGGTAATATTTTTCTGCACCTTTATTTCAATAATCAATTTGACACTTTTAGATAAACAATTCTATTCAAGTTTCAAAGAAGACAGTTTCCACTCTCTGTTTGTTTTGTTATGACGATAAATAAGAGTCACAAAAAGTCACTATCAAGGGTTGTTTTGTTTTGAGGCAACTGATTTTCACACATGGGCAACTGTAAGTGACACTTTACAGAGTTAAAAGTATATACACGAGTCAAAACTTTTAATCTTAGATAAGGATAGAAAATTACAAATAGAACATCCAACGTTGTATACAAATAAATATTTACAGATTTATGAATTATATTCAACATTTTTTTTATTTCACATTTTATCGTTTATTTAGCCTCCGTATAATACACGGGTTCTAACACTAGTAACTAATAAAAATATACCCGCGTGTTGCGACGTGACGCGTAACGGCGGCTTAATTCGTAATAACATAGATAGAAATAAACTTGTTGCAACGAACACTTTTGATCATGCATTAAGTATACTAAGGTAAACATACAATCCATTTATATAGCTCATCAATTATTTCATTTTCTATTCTCCACTGATATAGGCTAAGTACATATGTTATATGTTTTGTGTTACTATACGGGCCAATGGGCCGATTACGCAACAAAAATAAGTTAACTGAAAGCTAGATTGGTGTTCTCCTTTTATAACCACATTTCCTTTGCAAATTTTTTTAACCACAGGATGTGGGATAGAAAAAGTAATAGGTTTATGAACTTTCTTAGAGTTCAAATTCGGTCAACCTTGTTCAACTCGGCCTACTCGGCGAATCGGTCTTGTAACTTTCTCCACCAATTGATGAAAAAAAAGCAAAACCTTGTGTTACTATATACGGGCCAATGAGTCAATTAAGTAAAAAAATAAGTTAACTGAAAGCCTGATGGGTGTTCTCCTTTTATAACCACATTTCCTTTACAAAATTTTTTAACCTGCGATGTGGGATACTATGAATTTTCTTAGAGAGACAAAATTGTAATTTACGAGGCGGGCTAAGCATCAACACTTGTACGAAATGTAACAACTTTTTTTCCTAAATGTCTTAAAATTTTAGTAAAGTTATAATTTTGTCCAATCTATATGCTTTATATAGTAGTATAGATATAGATAATTTTGAACAACATGCTGTAATAATTAATTTTTTAACTTTTAATATTTTCATTTTTTTATTAATAATTTAAATTTTTAAAACTAATTTGATTTATAGCTTTTAAAATATTATGTTTTTTTTAATTCCAAATGCACCGTTACAACTTATTTAATTTAATCTATGATATTTAAAACCGAGGCGTCGCAAGATGCGCGTATGTTTTTACTAGTTCTTAACAAAGCTTTTCCAGTTTTATTTGATTAATTAAATCTCTATTTCAGTATTAATTGTTTGCTTCAAAGACCCAAAAAGTAGGTTTGAATTAAATTGTACCCAAATTCAAAAGAACAATGGAAATACCAATACGGCAATGGAACCAAAATGTCTCAATCTCAACCTTAATCTTAAGATTTTGCATTTTTGTTTGGTATAAACATGTTTATAGTACACAGAATCTTTGTAAAATCTTACATATGATTCTGATAGTGATTGCATCATAGTAAGATCTCGATCAGATCTATTTTTCATAACTTAAGTTAATAAGTTAAAAAGCTAGATATGAGTTCATTTTAATAGGATAAGTGAGACATACCTAGAGGGCTGTTCAAACAACTCAAAACTTGAATCTTCTCGAAAAAGCTCGCTCAAAATTGACTCAGTTGTAAACGATCTGCTCGAAGCTTAACCCGGGTTCGGATTGGTTTGAATCGTTGAAGTTAAACCCAAACTTTAATGTTTTATATCCTAGTCTATTCTGATTCTCTCTCAACCCAAATTTTAAACCCAGGTGCTCAACCTAGTATTTGCCTTCTCACGTGACTTATTGAATCATTAACTATTATGTACTTTATTTAATCTTGGTTTAATTGTGTTATACATTCTGTCGTGTAATTTGTTCTGATCTTGAAATGTTAATCGCACTTACTCTGTAGAAATTTATATCATGGGTGGCTCTACAGTACAAGCAAATAAAGTAGATGCTTTAGCTTTAGGCCCCCAAATTTTAAGGACACCAAAAATTTAAGAAAC
This sequence comes from Smallanthus sonchifolius, assembly GCA_023525975.1. Classification (NCBI taxonomy): domain Eukaryota; kingdom Viridiplantae; phylum Streptophyta; class Magnoliopsida; order Asterales; family Asteraceae; genus Smallanthus; species Smallanthus sonchifolius. The sequence continues at coordinate 5,639,463 of CM042042.1, forward strand.
TACTTCAACTCTATATTTTAATGTAAAAAAATATGTAATAATTTATCAAATTTTATGTTTTTAAATAGAAATAATAATCTGTCAACTTTTGCGTTAACATTATACGTTTTCATGCTCCATAAAATTACATTTGTAACTAATTTTTATATATTTATAAAACTTTCACAGAAGCTTGCTCGAGATTGACTCAGTGTTAAACACCGTTACATTTTTGTATAAAGCTACATATGAGGTTAACGCCGTTACATTTTTGTCAAGAAAGTTCAGTGAACTCTGTTAACTGTGATCACATTCCGTCAATTTCTTTCCTTGGCCCAGATCTTCACGAGTGAAAAGCCCATTAATGACATGATTATGACCTGAGAAAATACGTCAAAAAAGGTCAAAATAAGAAAGTTAGTGTTTGACTCATTTGACAACAAAATGTATAAAATTCAACTTACTGATATTGCCGGAGGGATGCTCACAAGCGGATCTTTGAAGAAATTATTTGCTAATGCAAGTGCCAACAAACTGCTCTGCATACCTGCATAAAAAAGTGTATTAATTTCGTATTATACGAAAGTACAGGTGGCAAAATGGGTGGGTAAACGGGTCAAATGGGCTCGGGTTAAAACATGTTATTTTTGTACATGTCAAAACATGTAGGGTAGGGTCAGGTTGACCAAAAGTACTTTTGTCCAAATGTCAAATATTATTACAAAATTTATTATTTTTTCTATATTTTATCGTTATAGTAAAATTATTTTAAGAGGTTTTATGCTTTAAACTATTTTTTGTTTAACCTGTACGACCTGTTAGAGGTAAAACATAACCCCATATGGTCTATTCATAAATAAATGGGTTAAAACTATATAGAACCTGTTTCGTAAGATAAGGTTCTTTGAAGAGGTTCGACATCGGGTTCATTGTGGAATACGATGCCCGTAAATGTGTGTCCTAGGATAAATCCTGACAGATGAAACATGATCATAAGCAATGCAATGGATATCCCAAAAGGGGATACAATTGACTTCATGTTTATTGCTAGTGGCGCTCCGATGCAGAAAAAATTCACCACAAGTGCTATTGGAGGCAGAAACGGGCGAATGGCGCTAGAAACTCGAGGAAAAAACCTGTGAAATGTGAATGCAATAAAACATTTGTCAAGAACTTAAGCTTCAAAGAAGTGTGTAAAATGGTACACTTTTGACTTTTTAGGTCAAACAATACTGCATTCAAATGGAAAATTGATTAAATTACATCACATATTCAATAATTACTGTTTAATGACTAGTACTTAGTTATAATATAAGATAGATTTAATAAAAAAAATTCAAAAAGGTTCCAAATTCATATATTTTTCTGAGTCAAAGATTTGTGTCATTGACTTCAAAAGTCAACATTTTTTACCTATTAAGAAGCAAGCTAGCAACAACAGGTGAAACTACAATCTGGAGAATATTGGAAACCATTCCATGTACATCAACAGGCAGCCTCTTTCCAAGAAGCAAAAGTGTCAACAAAGGTGTAACAAAAACCGCAGAAGCAGTTGACAGTGATGTCATAACGATGCTTAGAGGTGCCATTTTCGGGTCAGTTAGAAAAGTGGCATAATTCGAGAGTGTAGCCCCGCTAACGCAAGAAGTTAGCATGATCCCATCACCTGTATCAAATATTTTTTGAAATTAAGTTCCCATTTTTTTCAAAAAACAAAAAGAAAATGACAGAAAAGATCGGTACTTAAGGAAGTCGGAAGCCCGAGTAGTGTCATGGAGAGTGTTCCAAAAAGATAACCAAGAAAAGGTTTTAGAACATATTGGCCAACATAACCAGCAAATATAGGTGCTGGTCTCCTAAATGCTTCCACAAAATCTTGTTCCTTTAAGTTAAGTCCAACAGCAAACATCAAGAAACCTATAGCTGGGGCATAGTCCCTGCAATATAGTTATGGTTCATGATAAAACAACCTTAAAACACCAAAAAAATCAATCAAATGTCTTTCCTATTAACATGACATAAACATCATTTTCCAGCATTCTATATTTTTTGTTATTTTAATCCAATAATTAGTGATACGGAGCTGATCTAAGGATTGGCATATTCATACTTAGAGCGACCGGATAAAAACAAACGAGTTAAAAAAATTGTCCACCTTAAACAGACATAACTTCTGATTCTTATGGACGAAAATGGGGTAACGAGTCAAACGATGTGACAAACCACAATCGGGGGTTTGCACGACTCTCGGACCCAAATATCTTTATCCCGAGCCCTGATTTCGACTCTTACAATTTCCCCCTATTTTAGCTATTTTGATTGATTTTGTTTCCTTCGTAAAAACAATGAATTACGGATGTTATTAACTCTTATTTAGAGCATCTCCAGCGCTAGGTATGTCAAATGCCCATGAATTACGTCAGCTACCACATTAGATTTTTCATTTATCCTTCAAAACTCTCATTTTCTGATTTTTCTCTCCAACACTACATCCTTTTTAAACACATTTTTTAAATATAAAAAAATTAAATAAATATATAAGTATATAATTCATTGTGGTTGTGTGAAAGAGTTGAGTTTTATAAGAACAATGAAAATTTTGAGTTTTATAAATTATAAGAATCAGCAACCTGCTTGTAAACCATGTGAAAGAAGATGGATGTATGAAAGCCAAAATTGTACTAATAAGCACCACTTGAGGCAATATCGAATTCGCATTCTGCAAAACCTCAAGAACAGATATCGTCTTCTTCACAGCTTTCTGAGACAATACATGCAAACTGTTAGCATTTCTCTGTTCTCGAGTCCTTTTTAAAAAAAAGTGAAAGAAAACGTAAAATATTTGTGATTCTGAGTTTTTTTTACAGAATGAAATGGAAATAAGAAAAAACAAGATTTTTAATAATCTTCACACCTAACTTTCCTCCCAAAACAGACAGATTTACTAATTTTACCCTTCCACTTAATGTAAAAAGGGTATAGTTGTAAAATTGTTACTTTCCTGTTCCTTCCTTTCAACTCAAGAACACATAAAATCTTTAATTTTATTTCTTTTTCTTCGAACACCAGAACATAAAATTGTATCATATATTTTTAATTTTTCTATTCCTCTCTTTTTCTTTTCTTTCATTTATTAAAATGTTCGTGTTCCAGAAAATTATTACCAGCGATGATTTGGGGGCGAAATTTGGAACCGCGTCTGAATCAAACGGATTCACAGCTCTACTCGAAGCACATCTAACAACTACTGATCGTGTACTCCAATCTGAAATCAAACAAATCGTTCACCAAACAATTTTACGAAAATCATATCCAGGATGCGATTAGATGCGGAGAAAAATGTACCAGATCGAGAGATTGATCGGAGACGATCTGGAAACCCTAAGCAACCGTTTCCTTAAAAAATACACATTATTTAAGAGCTCAAATAATCAAATCTATACATACACGTAATGAAATAATGAATATTTACCTGTGGAGATCGATGAGAATTTTGGCGGGAAAGATGCATGAAGTTGATTATGGTGATGAAGATGAAGAAGATTAGTGTAGACACTCATCGTTGATGATCAGAGATTTGAATCTCTATGACGGTTTTTTAAGTTTGTCACTAATGTTTATAAGTTGTTGTCACTAATGTTTTATAAACTCGCGCCGGCAGATAAATAAATATAAATAGTTAAATAATAAGAGTGGAGATGTCCATACTTGACACTTGAAAGTCAAACCTTTGATTCTTTTCTAAGGTTTTGATCCGTTTTCCATGTTTGAATGAACTCATGCCGCCCCCAAAGATTAAATGTATGCATGTGTTATACATTATTTTTAATATTTAAATATTAAATTTCTTTAAATATTTAATACATAAATCTGGGTTTGATTGTATTATGTTGCATGATTAAAGTAATAAATATATTTTCATATAACTCAAAAATATTTTTTAATGATCATGAAAGTAGTTGTATAACGACTCGACTCGAGTTTGGTTTATTAAAACCTCGAGTTGGATTAAGTTTTGATTAAAAAACTAAAATATGTATGATAGGGTAAAATTCATGGAAAAACTCATTGTTCATGAGAAAACTTGAAGAAACCGACTCAAACAAACTCCGAATAAAGTCATTTTGACGGCGTTGGAACCGGCTCAACGCTTAGGTTTTTGGGGGTTTGGGGGGGGTGTTTAGGTTTTTGGGGGTGAGGTTTAGATTTGGGGTTTAGCTTTAGGCTTTAGATCGAGTTTGATGTGCCGGATCTAACGCCACTAGAATGAGTTCAATCGGAGTTCATTTTGGTCGGTTTTCGCGAGTTTTCACACGAAGAAGAGTTTTCTCATCAACTCAACCCATGTATGATATTATATATAATTATAATTATATACACAACCAAATAAAAAATAAGCAATAAACAAGCTGATCTCGATCTTATAAAATTACCCGTGAATCAAACAGGAGCTTTAGACGAGTTTAAGTTCATTTAATCATTCTACTTGTTTAAACCTCAAATGAAAACTTTTCTTTTTTCAATTGGGATCATATTTGTCTATAACTTTTTCTTACTTTGTTATGTTAAACACTAACTCGTTTATTATTTCGTAAAGCCTTATTAGTTTTGTACTTATTGAGAAACAAAAAATCAATTTGGAAACGAGTACGTATTCTATTGTTTTGTACCTTTTTTCGACTTTTTGGTATGTTGTTTTTAATTTTTCAACATTTGTATGCCATGATATTTAAAGAAGAAATAGAAGGAAAAAATATGTATTGATTTTTTTTTCCAACTAAAAGTTAAAAGTTCATAAATAGAATCATAAGCAAACCCTATTGTTAGGATACCCTATTGTTAGGATACCTGACTGTAGGGCTGGCATATCGTGTATACACGTACACGATAAGACAAGAACACGAACACGGCACGATAACTTATCGTGTACTTTTCCCAAACACGGACTTGTTTATACCTGCTTAACACGATAAGACATGTTTAGAAACACATGTTTAAGAACCTGTTTAGTGAAACAAGTATTTTACCTGTTTAGACAGTTACTAACTGGTACTTAACAGGTAACATGTTTAGGAAACCTGTTTAGTGAAACAGGTAAGAACCTACATATAATATCATATTTTAATAATTTTTATTTAAAAAAAAATCTTAACAGGTACTTAACAGGTAAACATAATTTTACCTGTTTAGACATGAAAATTAACAGATAGATTCGTGTCTACATGTTTAGGACACGAAACACGATAAGGTCATACACGATACCTGTTAAGATCGTGTAGGTTCGTGTCGTGTATTCATGTACGTGTCTAAAATTCCAGCCCTACCTGGCGGAACAAAAATAACTTAATCAGAGGGTTATCATAACGTTCTCTTCTATAACAACTACAACCAATGGGGTCAAACTCGTGTTTTTCTTAATAAAAACTTAACTTTTATATATAAAACTAGGTTATATACCTGTGTATTATACGGATTTGAATAATAAAAACTATATAATTCATAAATCTGTAATATTTCTATCGTTTTCATTATTAATAAGGGCAACAAAGGAAATAAAGGCTATTATTATGATCTATAAACATTTGAAGAGGTCCTTGACAACCGACAATGTGAAGGATATTTATTTCTCAGGCATTATGTAGAGTTGATGAGTAAAATAGGCAAAAATAGTATTTCTATAATCAAAATGTGATGTGATGTGATTTGTACACTAACTCTACTAACTAATCCATTATTAGATCGCCTTCTTTACAAACTGGAAGCTCTTCTTGTTTCTTCATCACATCTTTCACCTGCAAATCCAAATTTATCAAACGTCAGAGATGTAGCGTCTCCCTTAACACGTAATTTAAAAGACCTTTTTTTACTAACGATCAAACTCGAATAAAGTTTGACCCAAACCTATTTTGGTCTAAATCAGTTATGATATCTCTAAATAAGAATAAATAAACAACAAATCGAAAGCAAAGTGAATAAAAGAAGCGTGAAATTAGTTTAAAATCAGTGTAAAACAAAGAATCATACCTGAACTAAATCAATGAATACTTGGACTGTTGAACTTGTTGAATAATTTATGCAGCATGTATTCACAGTAACAATATGAGTTCTCTAATGTCATAAGTTCATCTTTCTCTACATGTAAAATGTAGTGCTCTTTTGGAGAATAAACCAACTTAATTCTTAGTATGTTAAACTTTATCAAGGGAACATGGATTGGAACAAACTACATCATTGTTCATCAGAAATTTACGTGATAATTTTGATATTTAATCCATCTTTATGAGATTAAATCTTTGTATTTGTACCACAATTCATCTAATTCTCAATCTTTATATCACATGATCACTTTCAAATTGCACACCCAATCAGATGAACTTGACTGAAACATTTGCTTTTTTTTTTACTTTTAGGTAGAAGTAAATAATATTTAATAAGATAATTAGTTTCAGAACCAAATCCAAACATCTCTAACCATGTGAAAAAGAATAAAGGTAATTAAAAAAGGTTGTTAATTTAAAGATTTTGACAAACCTCTTGGCTTCAATCATTTTTCAATCACATTTTTTACCTGCATATCCGCGAGAGAAACTGTAAATTTTCCCATAAAATCTTCAACTTTTAAATACTTAATCAAGAAAAGTTTATAATTTATATTTAACGTTGATATTCTAATGTGAATACTACCTTCAGTCCCTATTATTAGAAATTCACACCATTAACATATCGTGTTCAGAAGATGTATTCATAATTCAATGGATTTTATTCATATACTTTAAGTAAAAAAGATGTTGGCTTGAATCCACTTAAAATCATAATAATCTCAAAGCAGCACAATTCAATCATGTTCATTAGCCATCTCTAGTTCTAATTCGCAAATGCATAGCTGTTCTTGAACAAAACATACAGTTTAGTACCTACGAGTTTCAAGTTTGCATGTAGCCTACCGCTTTGAAAGCTCAGATAACTGGAAACAACTTAAAGAAAGTGTCAAGCATTCAATAAATTTTCAACCAATTATCAGATAAATAAAATGACTTAAAGGATTTGGTAAAAGTGATACGAACCCAGATGCAATTTTAACTCGGAAACGGTAACGAAACGGCCATGAACCAACTTGCAAATTCACTATTGGTTGACTTTAACTATCTTAACACCAATTATGTGAATCTTTGTAGCAACAATAACCCTGATTCAAAATGGCAGTAAAAATAATGAAAGAAACTCTTTTGCTCAACAACTTCCGCAAAAAAAAAAAAAAAAAAAAGCTTATTAGAAAAGGGGTAATCTTGAAAGAAACATAGTTGTTAGCCCAAGTTCAAAATATGATTTCAATACCTCATGCCAGAAGACCATATCGGCGTCACCGTTAACCACCTGTGAATCACCAAATACTACGATGCGAGGGAAAGAGGAGAAGCTCGGAGATGTAAGATAGTAACCAAGAACAAAATGTAACTCACCAAATAAGTTAATCTTCATAGGTTACACCTCCTCCTCCATCGACTTCTAACAAACCCTAATCAAAATCCTAGGAAGCCGTCGATCAGAGAGATGTAGGAGAAGAAGAACTATAAAGCGACTGAATAGATTTTTAGGTTCAGGAATGAAAACAAGCGTCGGGTATTAGGGATTTTGTTAGATCCGGGAAGCAGTGATGGGTCGGGTTATTACCCGCAGTTTTGTTAAATGGGTTAGGAAATGTATGGGCGGGAAAAATTGTGCGGGGGTTAATGTGATTATGACATAGGACAAAATTTGTAGTTATTTATTACGTTAAGGATTAGACAAATCCTGGTGACTGGAAAATCAATGGACTCTTCTAGTCTTCCCCTAATTCCGCCCTATTATCGAAACTTTTATAAAAATTATATTTACACATAAACTATTTATATAACTCAGTAAACCAAATGTATTATTGGGATTCTTAATTAAAAGAATTCTTTTATCCTAATTTTAATTTAAACTTATAAACTTTTAAATTAAACAGAAACTTATATAACTTTTATAAAATCATAAAAGTTTATAAAACTTATATTCTAATCAGGAAATAATCTTAAAATTTGAAACTTTAATTTATTATTATTTCTAAATTATTTCTGTATTAAAACTTTAGAAATAAATAAATACTTTGATAAAACATAAATAACTTTTATAAAAAAATCAGAAACATAATTTATTATTTCTTTTATGGAATAATACATTTATTTTGTTTACATATTTAAAATAAATTATTAAACTTTAATTAAAACATAAACTTATAAACTTATACATTTTACAAAATTTATATTAACTTGAACTTCTTATTTATCTAAATAAAACATAAAACTTATTTAATTATTTATTACAAGAAAATAAATATAATTTATAAACTTGTAAACTTATAAATACAGAAAACTTTAATTTAATAAATTACAAGCCTAAACATTTTATAAAACTTATATAAACAGAGGTTTATTTGTTTAAATAGGATAAATAAATAGACTTTATTTATTTACTAAACATTTTTAAGCTTATAAACTTTATTGAATTAAATAGAAACTTTAAAACATTTATAAACTTGTAAACTTTATTTAAGTACTTATAATCCTATAAGAAACTTATTTAAGAAATTTATAAACTTATAGAATTTAAAACTTATAGTTTGAAATATAAGCTTTATAAATTCTACTTACACATATTTGTTTAAACTTATAAATTTATAGTATTTATTTAGACTTATAAACACACTTTTAAACATTAGTTAATTACAAGATGAATTATACAATAAATACTTTAATAAATCTTAAAAGATTTATATTGATTATTCTAGATAAAGTAATTATCCTTTTGATAATTATTTATCCTTAATAATTAATTATTCTTTAAATAATTATTATTAATCCTTAATCACTATTTAGTCTTTAAATAATTATATTTAATAATTATTTTACTTTTGAAATAATTATTATATACCTTTAATCCTTATCTCAATAGTTATTTTAAACAATAATTATTTTAAACTATGAACTTATTAAACTTGAAAATCTAAGCCTTTTATGATTCATTCAAAACCTTATTTAAAACTTGATATAAACTTTATAAACACAATCACTCCCGTCCATCATTTGGAACTCTAGTCAATCTTAGAAATCCTAGATACTTTACCATAGCCTTATAGGATCAAACTTAAAACTTTAGACTTGCATTCTTAGGCTTGTTGTGAGGATATTCTCCCTCAAAGTCTTGCTACACTAAATCTTGTTGGACACTCTCTCATCAATCCAAGTGAGTATACTTAACCCATTTTCGTTTTACTTTGCTTATAAACTTGGGGTGGAACATGCACCAAACTTATACAATTCTTGTACAACTATGCCTACATGCTTATTCTTGTGTTATTATTCTTGAGACTTGCATGCTTAATTAAACTTAATACTAGCATATTTATTAACTTTGATCAAACTTATAGTAACAATGATATATCTATTGTATTTGACTAATCCACCTAGATTGATTGACCCTTCGGGAGAGCCCATGGTGATTGTTACTAAATTTAAACTTTAAAGGGTAACCTTCGGGTTATGCCTAAACTTGGTTGGAGGATTGATATGCACAATGTTTAACATGTTTGTTCTCACACTTATACTATAGAATGCATGACATAGTGAATTGTAATACTTTTCAAAAACTTTGCTAAAACTATGTTAAAACCTTCGTATCTCACCAACTATTTTTAGTTGACAATTTACTTACATGTTTCAGGTACGCTAGCATGAGACTTATTTATGATCACATAAGATGCTTTGGACTTAGAACTTATCAAATTAAACTTTGTATCTTGTTATGCTTTGTTTATTACTTGTATTGTAAACTTGAAAGTATTAATGAAATTATTTAAACTTTAATAGTCAACCTTGTGATTTTGAACAACCGCGTCCGCCCCGACGTATAATCTGTCGTCGGTTGAGGTGTGACACAAATTGATGACATTATCCATGCTACTGGTATTGTTTTGTTGTCTGAGTTGAAAACAACAAGAGTTTGGATCTTGCGGTCAAAGAACTATCACTGTTTTCAAATGTGACGATTGATTATGAATAATTTAAATAATTAACTTCAAGATACGTTCATTAATTTATAGAACGTTTAACAAAGATAAAGTAGTTATCAGTTTTTGAAGATTGCAAAAGTACTCTTTGCCCGGTTTCAATCCGGACACAAATAGAAGTTATTTTGATTTCTTGATCTCCATCTCTTCTCTCTTGCCTCATCAATCTCTATCTGTTCTTGCCTACAAATTAGTAAAAAACAATCTGTAACGGTTCGTAAAAGTCAATAACTTTTTTAATGATTTTAACTCATTTTTAGGGTTAAGTTTGCAATCATAAGTCACCTAGATGACATATGATCTAATTTTCCATTAAAAACTAATTGGTATAACATCAGGGGCTAAAAGTAGAGGTGTTCGATATTTGGTTTCAAACTGAATAAACCAATAACCGAACTAAATTACATATTTGGTTTTTGATTCGGTTAGGAACCAAAAACCAAATTCTAATTCGGTTTATGATTCCTAAATTTCTAATTCGGTTCAAACCAAAAAAAAAGAATTACATATAATATACTAGGTTAAATCCCATGTTTTACATGGGTTAAATAAATATAACTTGTTATAAAACAGTATTTTCTATAAAGATTTGTATGTTTAATGTTATTAGTCATCTGTGAAAATAATAAAGAGTTAAGAAATTATAAAATAAGATATAATTGAAATTTTCTTATAATTTAATAATTTTTAATAAAATATTAGAATAAATTTTAGATATTTAGTTATTTAACATCATCATTATTTAGTATGAAAGAAAGACGAAAAACAAAAGTCTGGATTTTATCAGAAGTCGACACGTAGTAATTATAGTTATTCATTTATTATAATATATGTTAGAAACCATGTATATTATACACGGTGAATAAATGGAGTGTTATATATACTCAATTATGAAGATCTAATATTATATAATTTTTAATACAAATTTTAGAAACGTTATATAGTTATTTTTTTAAAATATTTTTTAAAAAGAATGAAAGAAATGTTCAAATTATAAAAATATTTTATGAACAAAGCTATTTTTTTAATTAAAAATGTTTTATAAAAATAGTTATAGAAATCATTATTATTTAATAGGAGGGAGAGGCGGGAAACAAAATTTATAATTTTTTTTATAGAAACTTGTATCATTAATAAGAGAGAGAGGCGGGAAAAAATACTAAGAATGAACATGGGAATAACATGTTTTATAAAAATGTTTTATAAATGTTTTATGAACAAAGCTATTTTTTTAATTAAAAATGTTTTATAAAAATAGTTATAGAAATCATTATTATTTAATAGGAGGGAGAGGCGGGAAACAAAATTTATAATTTTTTTTATAGAAACTTGTATCATTAATAAGAGAGAGAGGCGAGAAAAAAATACTAAGAATGAACATGAGAATAACATATGACACCCCAAAATCTTTATTTATTAGAATGTATAAATTTTTAGCCCATATATTATTTTAGTTTAGCACAATATATTAATGCCCAACCCAATTACCCATAAACCCATATTTGGTTCAATAGCCCAATAAATTTGAATTATGTAACATAGAGTAAATCTGAATTATATATACTACATTTTTTGACAGTTGTTCAAAGTTTCAATGTGTTCTTTTAAACTATTTGGGTTTGTGAGTTTATTCGTTTGTATGTTTTTGCTTTAGACTTTGCAAAAAGGTTATGTTGTATGAACCAAACTTATTATAATTACCACAAAGAGAAAATAGAAAATGTTTTTTATTCCAACTAAATTCGGTTTATTTGGTTATAACTGAAATCTAAAGTGGTTTTCGGTTCAGATAAGACCTTATGTAATTTGGTTTGTGGTTACAACAAAAAAAATCTAATTGAAAGAACCGAACCCAGAAAACCGTAAACCGAACCGTTGAACACCTAAGTAAAAGCGCAACTAGGTCACAAACATTTGAGCTATGTTTGTAATTTTTAAAACATGTGGGTCAAATGCATCAAACCACATGAAGCATTTATGCAATTAACTCTAATAATTATTTTAACACAAATTGACTTTTAATAATCAAACTAATTAATTGATAATAATAATAATAATAATAATAAGACAAATTGGTTTTAATAATCCAAACTATGATTGATAATAATTCAAACTAAAAGTTTGATTGGTGATAATCTCAACTTTCATTTTTGTTGTCAATGCCTGTCCTAATAATAATAACTATAATATATTTTCACATAAATAACACTTGATTTCGCTTGTACGTTTCTCCATTTCATTTAAAATCGTCATTTTGAGCAAAAATAAATGTAAATAATAATTATGCTACTGAAACTGCCATTGATAACAAAAGTGAAACTTGAGATTATCACCGGTTAAACTGTTAGTTTAGATTATTATCCGTCAATTAGTCATATTTTGAATTATTTAAAACCAATTTGCCTAATAATAATACACTTTACTCAATTTTACTTTTTTCTTTGACAATTACAAAAGTTAAATACAAAAGCTTCTGCTGGAATGCATCGTCAAAAAACAGAGTTGCTTCCATAAAATACCAAATCATGTCTTTCAATCTACGTTTCCTTGACAACAAAGCATTCCATCTGATTCTTCCACATTTCCTTTTTTACTTTCTTCCATCCACACATTTTAACGCCTGATTCAAAAACCCACTGATCAGAATGACGCTTGAAACCAATGCTGGAATTTCCAGATTGACGGTTGGATTTGAAGACCACAAGCCTGATTATGTAATAATAACATCACCGGAAGGGTTGGTCGATGACGGCCGCCGTGGCGGTGGTACTGCTCCGTCGTACTTTTCTTCCTCCGGCGACTGTAGTAGCATTTGGTGGTGGGGAAAGCTTGTTTTTCTGGTTTTATTTTTGGCTATTTTAGGGTTTTGTTTCTTTGTATGGATCGGACCCTTTCTAATGGAAAAGGTATGCTAATGTTTATATTCATCATTGCAATTGTTGTCATTTTCCAATCATATTTGAACACTAAAGGACCATAGTTGTTTGCTTTAGTGTTCTATAGGCATAGTTTTTCTTATTTAGTTGTTTGCTTTAGTAACCTTGGTTTAAAAAAGCGTGAGGCGAGTTTTATTTACAACCAGAATCTATGTCTCTCACGTTGTTTTACATATCAACCTCCTAACTGACTTGATTTTGACCTGGAACTACATGAAGCGTGCCTTTTTGCCCTTGATGCGTTTTGCCTCGCGCCTAAGCCGCTTGGTTTTAAAATTTGCACATCTGGAGCGCATAATGAGATGATGAAATCGCATTGCTACAGTTGATGCGATGTGATTCTATGATGCGTGTGTGATGCATGATGCGTCTGATGCGATGGATCTTGCAGTTGACCGGTATTTTAACAAATTGGACCAACGATTGTAATGGGTCTGAGTTTTTCAAATCTTGTTGAACAAATATGACAATCAATTCAACAAATCTAACCATTGATTGACCAATGGGTTTGAGTATTTCAACAAATTAGTCTAGAGATGATGAAAATGTCTTATATTTTAGTGTTTAAAAGTTAACAAAAGTATCATCTACAAATATTCTTTTTAACTTGATGCGCGCGCATCGCCCATTTTGTATCGTGCATTGGCTTTTGGGATCAAACGCATCAAAGCGTCACACGCTTTTTAAAACCAAGCTGAGGCATGCCATTTTAACCCAAGGTCATGACGACAATTACTTGATCCAAATCATCCAATCTAATTTTGTGCATATATTTCAGGAGGTTATACCCATTTTAAACTGGGAAACCAAGACATTCAGCAAACCAGTGTTAGCAGTGATAATATTTTCATCAGTCGCAATACTCCCGAGCGTGTTTATACCATCTACACCCTCAATGTGGGTTTCAGGAATGAGTTTTGGTTACGGTTTGGGATTTTTACTGATAATATGTGGTGTTAGTATCGGCGTATCACTTCCTTATTTCTTTGGTTCCCTATTTTACCACAAAATTCAAGTGAGTATCCGTCTATCATCACAACAATGTCTTCTACGCGTTCTTTTAACTCTTTTTGTATGTTATGCAGGGTTGGCTAGAAAGATGTCCAAAGAAAGTATCGATTATAAGGTTAGCAGGCGAAGGAAACTTGTATGATCAGTTTAGAGCTGTGATGTTATTAAGGATATCCCCGTTTCCATATGCTGTTTACAACTACTGTGCTGTGGCTACCGACGTTAAGTTTGTTCCCTACTTGTTTGGAACATTGGTCGGGATGGTGCCAGAAATTTTTGTCGCAATTTACACGTAAGATTTTTCTTTGTGTCTTCGTATACAACTTTTAATTTAAACAGTCACGCCACATGTAGTTCTGGGTCAAAATTAGGTCTGTAGGAGGTTTATATGTAAAACAGATGAGATAGATGCAACTTCTGGTTGTACATAGACGCGTGCCTTTAGCTTTTTTAAACCAAGCCTACAACTAAAAAAATCTTTATTAGTTGTTCATTTTTTCACGGGTATAATGATAAGAACGTTGGCAGATGCCTCAAAAGAAGAAAGATCAGTTGCACCGCTTCAGATCGTGTTCACGGTTTGTGGATTTGTTGTAACGATCGTTAGTACAATCATAGTCACAGTTTATGCGAAGAAACGGCTCAGTGAGATGCAGGCAGAGGATGAACAGTTGTTGTTGTTGTTGTTACAATAGCGTTACGGGCTAATCATCATTTAGTTTGATTCCCATGGGATTTTGAGACATTAGATTTTTTTCAAACCGGGTTGCTCGATTATCCGGGAGAAAGCATCAGTGGGAAGCTCAAGCAGTAACTAACCAAAACAATGTATATGCTGAAGAAATTAGTAACATCTGTGTTACTTAACTATGCTTATGATTGTTATTTCTCCCTTATAGAAATTGTATATCTTTGATTTGTCATGCTTCAAATGGCTTGACACCTTTTTTTTGCCTTCTATTTTTTCCATTTTCTCTTTTGTTTTGGTAATGGTGAGAATTCGTTAACGGAAAACTCATGAGACCCACCAATACCCTGCTAGTTTATGTTGTGCATGTGACCTTTAAGGGGAAGTTGAATTTGAACAATGAACATGAGACCTATGTTAGAGGGACTCGAGTGCGTATGAGTGCGTCAACCCCTTATAAGATTCTATTTGTTCAATCTCATGTACTATGTAATTTGTCTTTAAACAATAGAGGTCGTAAAGTGGCCGGGTTCGGTCCAAGTGAAACCGGTTGGGTTAACCCGTCATTACTTTTCAAGCATTTTCGAAACGATATAACATTCAAGTAAACACATATCACAAAAATTAAACAAATGGTGGAAATTTTAATACAAGAATAAAACCTAGAGCGACACAAGACCAGTGAACAATGCAACTGCAAACCCATAAACTGTTGGTACTGCGAATGTGGTCGATGCGGATTGGCTTAGAGCCGGAGCCGGAGCCGGAGCAATTGTTTGTGGTAGAACCGTGATGACAAGTTTCATGTTTCTCAACTCACAGTGCTTGGCGACACCACAAATGTACCATTTCCTTCCCGGGGTTTGAAGGGAGATAACGTACGTCCACTTGTCAAAGTTCCATTGGCAGATGAAGTCGAACATTGTTGGAAACCAGTGCCATTGACTTTCACCACATTGTGTGTGCCAGAAGCATAATTAAATACTACATCAAGAATGATAAAAAAGGTAAGTTTATAAGCATGGTCTAAGAACCAGGTAGAGATGACACTAAGTCGGGTATGAGATTAGTTTTAGTGAATTGGTCTCATACCCAGTTACAAAATCATGTTCCACACCAGTCGGGTACCTGTTACGCATTGGTATCAGGTATGTGTGTTTATAGTCTTGTATTGTTAAATATTATCGATCGAAAGGTGTATACATCAATACCCAAAATACGGAATTGGAACATAAAATATTCAGTTACACTTCTTAAATTTTTATACTTTTTTATATTTCTAACAACTTCAACATAATTTTTAAGATTATATAATATATGAATATATATTTAGTTTGTACATGGGGAAATGGGTTAAGGTAATCGGACATGTATCACTTAGCAACATTACCGTCTCCAACCTGTATATTTTTTTTTAAACTAATCTAAAACCCGATCCTATACCTGAATGTTTCAGGTTTTCAACCAGATTCTAGTTCATTTGCTATCTCTAGAGCTAAAAATCAAATACAACAAAATGATATAACACAAGCTACATATATAACATACCAAGTTTGTCTCCAACAACGAAAACTTTATCCTTGGCCCATGTTTGATAATCGAAGTCGAGAATCCAACCACTTTCATCCCCAACTATGTATTCTGTTGCGGAAACAAAAGTGGCAAGAACACCGAGTGTTGCTAGAATGAAGACTATGGTCGAATGAGACGAGACCATTTTTTGAGGTTTCTAGTAAATTATTTCTATTTAGAACCCTAAAAAGTGGCTTCTAAATCTTCTTTGTTTGTTGAGAATATGATATAAAAGCTATATGTGTGTTGCCTATTTATATATTTTTGGAGTGAATGTGAAAATGGAAAGTAGCTAGGGAACCGGCTATGGACGGCAATGACAATTGGCATTGTGGATTTGGTCCTCAAAGTGTTTTCACAGCTTAAGAAACAGTTATTTGTGATCGCATATACGATAATAAATTGGTCGCTAAAGACCAAATGCGACTTATTTTTTTTATCGCAAGTAGTCAAGAACTTGATTATTAGTATGTGTTGGGATCATTTTATTTACTTATTCGTAATTTTGTGTCATTGATACTTAGTTCTGTAGTAGTGTTTTTACGACTAAAGGTCGGTTATGTGTTCGGAGAATTTACGATGATAACATCGTATTGTTACAACTTACAAGGTTGTGGACATGGAAATTGGCAAGCGAATCTTTGTACAAGACAGATTTTCTTCTTGTGATGTGATCACTTTTCTTTATTTATAAAAAAAAATAAAAGTTCTATAATGTGTAAAAATATTTAAAATAATGTATAAAATCTATACTAATAAATAAAGGTTTGAGATGACACATGTCACTTCATGGTTCCTTCTTATTTTTATTTTTCCGCCTCTCTCTCCCATTAAATACTAATTTTTTCGTTTCTCTCTTCTATATATTAAGAAACATAGTAAATTTAATCATGGATAGTTATAGTTAATGATGTTATTTATCATTTTTGAAAAATAAATTTATATTATGAAAAGTTATTATATTATCAGACTGTTTTTTCACTTATTAATAAATTTTTAATATTTCATTAATCAAATTCCGTGTAATACACGGGTGTGTAACCTAGTCAATACTATATAATAAATAAAGGTTTTTAAATGCCACATGTCGCCACCACGTTCATTCTTGTCATTTTTTTCCCGTCTCTCTCTCATATTAAATGCACATTCGTCTTTTAACAATAATATATATTTAAAGAAAATATTAATTATACTAATAAAACACATTACTTTAAATTATCCCTTATTAAATTTTAAAATCTAATTATGTAACTTTTATTTTCAATCAAATAATAAATGAAAATCAAATTAAATTAAATAGTACTTAATTTATTTTCTAAAGCCAATTATATATTAGTTTTTACATATTTTGAGTGTTTTCTATTCTTAGTATATACATTTTTACACATGTAAAATATATACATAAAGATTTAAAATTTTATTTATTGTTATTTTTCACCCGTGTGTATACACGGGATTTAAACTAGTATACTAATAAATAAAGGTTTTATATGCCACGTGTCGCCTCCACATTCATTCTCATCATTTTTTTTCCGCTTCTCTCTCCTATTAATTACTCCACTATCCAATAATAATAATGATATATTTTTAAATAAAATAATAATCTTTATATTAATAAACTTATGACATATTTTGACGAGGGTATGTATTAACAAATTGTATTGTATTTCACGGGTTTATTCAACCCGTGTAAAACACGAGTTTTTAAAAAATAAATTTTTTATTACTTAATATATAATATTATATTTATTTAACTCGTGTAATACACGGGATTTTAACCTAGTAAGAAATAAATTCTTTGTTTTCTTAATTAAGTATAAATTAGAATTCAAATTTTATATTATCTTTTTTGAAAAATAAAAACACTAACATAATTAAAATTCAAACTTACTTAAAATAGGGAAAATTAGAAGATTTTGGTGAGGAAAAATGTGATTATGATAAGTCGCATTCTTTGGAATCATTTATTAGAATAAGGATTATTTTTGGTATTTTATAATAATAATAATAATAAGAAAATAAATAGAAAATGCCTCCACATATTTAAACAAGTCACAATGGTTTCCGATGCATATTTTGTCACACTCAATTTAATTGTAACCATTCGAAACAATCACTGGAGGAGTTGTTTACAACTATTTTACAATAATATTTGACAACAAAAAACATACTAGATTGAAAACTTAAAGTTACTACATTCATATTACTTTTTTTTTTTAATTTGACTTTTACTAGACTACCAATTTAAATGGTAAACAATCTTATATAGCCCAGTTTTATATGATTAGTAAAAAGAAGTTCTTAGTTAAAAATAAAAATATTTGATTACATGTAGTTTAAGTCATCTAGTTTTGTTTGATTAAGATAAACAACTTGTTTGATTAGTACAAAGAAGTTGTTTATAATTTAAAAGTTGTTGTCATTCAATCATTGGTCTTTATTTCCCATCTAATTTTTTTTTATGTCCCGGGCCCAAAATGTTAAGGATTCTCGGGACCGGCCCTGCTTATTTAATTAGACATGTTCGTAGATTCGACTGAACTGAAACAGGCTAGTGTAAAACTAAAACCCATAAATTCTTACCACTACTTGCTATAAACAGATAATAACATTTTTCTTATAATTATATTCTTTATTTGTAAAAATACAAAAAAAAAGTAGAGATGACAATAGGTCAGGTATTATTAATCCTAGTATCATATCCAGTTATAAAACCATATCCCATACTCGTCACAGATATCCGTTACTAAAATACCTATCAGGTTCGTGAATATCAGGTATACTTGTTTATGGTTTTACGTTGTTAAAAGTTCCAAGTTAGGATGTCTGAAATCCAATCTTAAACTCACCTAAAATACCTATTTAAATATAAATATTACATTATACTTTTAATAATTCTACAATTTTAATAATTTGAACTTGTAACAACTCCAACATATATTATATGTTTTAATATAATACAGTATATTAATATGTTTGATTTATATGTCAGTAAACGGTTCAGGTAATTAGACGTATGTCACTTAATAAAAAAAAGTTGTTTGATTAGTATACATAAGTCGTTTATAATTTAGTTTATAAAAGCAGTTGTCATATTCAATTTGTAGGGCTTAATTCTCCACCTAATTTTTTTAATAACTAGTGTTATTAATGTTGATTAAAAAGGATTTCCGGCCCCACCACGTCTTAGTTTTCTAACCTCATGAATTCAAACTCTCCTATTAGCTAATAATTAATCACTACGGTACTCCACAATACTAGGAGTTAGTTGTTCACAAAAAGCTAGTTGGTTTCCTTTTGAAACGGGTTGACGTCTTCCTCGAACGTCAAACTAACGACGGACAGTTGAAATCTCGTCTGAGGTATGTACATACTTGGGCTATGAAGAGGCATACCATAGTGTATGAATATCCATCATCGATAAAAAAAAAACTAATCCTTATACGGGCATGTGGTATGGGTGGCGTGAAAGGAGGCGTGAGCAACAATGACGATCTGATCCCCGTGAAACACTGCCCCCTCGCCGATGTTAGGGGGCATGAACCACTACCGTGAAAAATCTAAAGGGAAGTCTCTCTCACTCACACATTGGTAACAATTTTCTCTCTCTCTCTCTCTCACACACACACACGCACCACTCACACAACTCTCACTCACTTGGGTATAACACATACCAAGTGTGAATGGTGTGAGCAACTGACACAGATGACGTGGTGTCCACATGGCATAAAAAATGCACTCACTTGGGCATACATCATGCCCTTATAATAAATGTATAACTTTATCTGTTATGTGTCAACTCCTGTTGAATTCTAGATTTTTGTTTTCCGCATATTTCTCCTATTAAATAATAATTTTAAATAATTAATATCTAATGTTTATTCTAATATTTTATTAAAACTTACTAAATCATAAGAAGATTTCATTTATATCTTATTTTAAAATATAATTTTGTATTTTTCTTAAATATTCATTATTTGTTATTTATAATTCTTAAATCTTCATTATTTGTTATTTATAACAATGTTTTTAAAACCGGACCGGCCGGTCGAACCGGGAACCGGGACCTCCACCGGTCCGGTTACATGCTCTGAGACCGTTTGCTGGTTGAACCGGGCGGTTCAAGCGGTTCAGCGGTCGAACCGCGAACCGGTGGTCGAACCGGGTAGTTTAATTTTAAAAAAAAATTTACTATTTTTTTATATTTTTTATCCTATAGTCCTCCTACTTACTTCTATTTACAATTTTAACTCAATTTGGCTCTTTCCTTTTAACTTATACGCTGCCACATGTCCTCCAAAACCCTAATCAAAATTAAAATTGAAGATTCAAAAGAATTAAAATTCATACTGACCTACAACCCTCGTCTTTGACTCAAAATTGTTTAAATGGTTGTATATGTAGTATTTGGAATTTTTATATTTTTCTATATATTTTTATGAATATTTATATTATTTATTGTGTCATCCGGTTCTTGAATCCGGTCCGATCGGTCCGACCGGTCCGACCAGTGAACCTCTAAGACGTCCGGTTCGTTGTCCGGTCCGGTTCTGAAAACATTGATTTATAATATTTACATTTGTATTATTTTTTATTTCACCAATGGCTAATGACATCAAATATACATTTTTTTATAGAAACTGTTGACCAAATTTGATTTATTCGACCCGTGTAATACATAGGTTTATAACCTAATAATTAATATTAAAGGGGAGAGGTTAATAATTCAAAAGTGATAGAGACATGATATAGGGTTTATTCAACCCGTGTAGCCATGTTTTTTAAGAACATTTAACATCACTATTTGAGTTTAGTCTTTTTTTTTAAATGAAATTGTTTATTACCAATGGGAAAATATAAATAGACATAGTTCTCTAAAAAAAACACTAAAATGAACATTTAGTCCGTACTAAACCGGCTAAGCATTTAATTTATACCTAAGCCTTTGAATTTATAAGGCTAAGCCTCCGCTTTTTAATTTAGATGGAAAAAATGTCGGTTTTGGTATTTTTCCCTAATAACAAACCCTCTAGCCTTAAAAAAGGAATTTGTGATTATAACAAAAGTCAATATCCTATTAAAAGTTATGACTTTTTTTAACACATAGTGATGTTAAATATTTTTGAAAAACAATTGCAGTCTATAGTATAACATTTGCCGTGTTCAGACTCCAAGTCTCTCCTCTCCTTGGATCTTTTTTCTATTACAAACAATTGTTTTTTATAGAGTTTTTTCTATTACAAACAATTGTTTTTTATAGAGTTAATTACACAAATGGTTCTATGGTTTAGTAAAATAATATATATGAGTCATAAGTTTTAAAAGTTACAAGTTTAGGACTTGTGATTTCAATTTTATAACAGGTTTGAGTACTAAGACTAACTTCTATTAAATTTTCTATTAATTTTAGTAAAAATAACTTTTTTATCTTCGACTATTAAAAAATAAAAAGAATATATTACAAGGACTAGTTTGTAATTTACTTAAAAAATAATTAAAAATATAACAATAGCAAAAAACTTAATAAAAATAAAACCACAATCTTCCCATATCTCCACCAGCCCCAGCTCCGTGGAATATCTCCGGCGAATATCCGACATCTACTACGAACACTCATCTCTGTCTCGTAGGGAGTTTTCATCCCATTCGTTGTCATTCGCACACCTTCATCGGTCATACTCCCTACGAGACGAGATGGGTGTTCGAGACAGAGATGAGTGTTCATAGTAGACGTCAGATATTCGCCGGAAGTATTATACGGAGATGGAGCCGGTGGAGATATGGGGAAAATTGGGGTTTTTTTTTATTTATTAAGTTTTTTTTGCTATTGTTATATTTTTAATTATTGTTTAAGTAAATTACAAACTAGTCCCTGCAATATATTCTTTTTATTTTTTAAAAGTCAAGGGTAAAAAAATTATTTTACTTAAAATTAATAGAAAATTTAATGAAAGTTAGTCTTAGTACCCAAACCTGTTATAAAATTGAAACCACAAGTCCTAAACTTGCAACTTTTTAAACTTAGGACTCATACATGTTATTTTACACAAAATATAGGACCCATTTGTGTAATTAACTCTTTTTTATATTAGCAAATAGGAGCTAGAAGTTTCAAAAAAAATTACAAAAGTAACTCAATCAATGGGGGAATTAAGACATTTAACATCAAATAGGTTGATGAAGAAATTTAACTAGATGCCAAGCATGTGAGAGTTAAAATGTAATACAACAACTCTAGCATGTAGCACTTGATTTCTTGCACCTACTCGAACTAACACACTCAAAGATATAAAGTATGCAATGGGTTTATGAAATGAGTATTGGTAATCTTAGTTCATATATAATTATTAAACCACGTACATGTTACTAACTACTCATCGGTTCGCAAGAATAAAAATATACTAGTTATGGTTCCAGGTGGTTTTCCGATGTCTAATACCCAAAATTCAATCTTAAACTCATCTAAGATGATGATTTGAAATATAAAATACTAACTACACTTACAAAAGTTTTATGATTTTAATAATTTGAAGCTTCTAACAATTTTAACATAGCAATTATTATATTTTTTAAGCTTATATTATATTAATATACTAGCTTAGAACCCGTGTAGTACACACGAGGTGAAAATATCAGTACATAAAATTGTTAAAACCACATACTTAGGCAAAAACAGAGAAAACCATTAAAAAAACCAATTTTAACCGATAATATAATAATATTTATTTTATTTTTATTTTTTTATAAGAGTATCAATGTAATATTACACATTTTTACCAAAAAATCATTTAAATATTGGCTTACATATACGTAACCCATAGTGTTACGTATACATAAATAGAAAACAAAAAAATTAAGGTTACATATCGTATTACACATTGTTTTAGTGGTTTTCTTGGTTTTTGCCTAACTTTGTGGTTTTCTCTTGATCCTTCCCCTATATATATATATATATATATATATATATATATATATATATATATATATATATGGAATGGATAAATTGAAAACTCACCTTAGTTAAGCAAACCTTGCAAACTCTTTTCTAGCCATAGATTGAAAAGGATGGAAGGTTTGGATTAAAAGTTAATTTAATGAATTTTATTTTTAATTAAATTGATGATACAAAGTACATAAAAGGTAACAAAGTAAAATTACATTGTAGTCCTTTTACCTTGGTGTCAAATCAAATTTACCATCCTTTCAAAATCAACTTCATATCCAAAATTCAAACTTATATTGAAGAAAACAAAAGCTCCCAACTTTATTTCTTTACCAATGTAAAATCTTGAAGAAAATAAAATCCAGAAAATCAAAACCACCGTCAACGGAAGAACACGAACCATACATAATATTGAAGAAGAAGATGAACACTGCGCCGAAAAGGTTAAAGTTTCTTCTTGAATCGAATGTGAATGTATGAGGATTTTTTCTTAAATCCGATGTTAATCAGTTTTAGTGTTTTTGAATGTAAGTTTTTTGGGTGTCGTAACTATTTAAACGAAATTTTCAGATTTGTTCTTGGTGTTTAATCTTGAAACTTCAACACATACTATTTCACAGAGGGTTCTTAATTTTTTTTATTTAATATTCAAAAAGCTTATGATTTGGGTTTTTTAGTTATCTTCTATAGTATAGTTTCTTACCATTTAAAATCCGATTTGGTTTCTTTTGTTAATCTATATATGTAACATCCCAAAAAAATAATTAAACGAATAAATATAGCGAGACCGGCGAGTTAGTCGGAATATTTAAACAAAAGGGAGCGGGCTTGGGCTCGGCTCCAATGGGCCGAGATAAGCCCAGTATATAAGAGGCATGGCAGCCCTCTTCTCTGCTCATTTCCCATTCACGCGACTTTTAGAGAGAGAAAGGAGAGCTCGGGTCTAGAGAGAGAAGGTTGACGGATCGTCCCGGAATTGAGGGAACACGTTACTACCAAGCTCGTGAGAAGAACCTCCGGATCAGAATCTCGATACAGGTAATAATCTTGCCTAAATCTGAGTTTTTGTTCGTTTTTGGGATTTTCGGGTTTTGGCTAAAAAGGCAACGATTTTGAGGATGGAACTTGAAAATGAGGTTAGGTATAACATCTAGAATGAAAACCGAACGTTTTGATCTAAGAAAAGTTGAGATACTGACTCGATCAGACTCGCATGCAAAAGCTTCGGATTTTGGGAAGACAATCTGTGCAGACCGCATCGAAACTACTAGTTTCGATATGTGCAGGTCCATCGAAACTACAAGTTTCGATATGTGCAGGTCCATCGAAACTACAAGTTTCGATATGTGCAGGTCCATCGAAACTACAAGTTTCGATATGTGCAGACTTATCGAAACTACCTAGTTTCGATATGTGCAGATCCATCAAAACTATCAAGTTTCGGTATAAGCAAATCTATCGAAACTACTAGGTTTAAGCATAGGGATGTCTAGTGTCATCTGGGATCACTACCTTACATGTATGGCTTTATTATAGCAGATCGTGAGTGACATTAGTGACGCCCAGTAGCCAGCTAAGAGTATTTCAGAAACTGCTTATCAGGTGAGTTCTAGAAGCCTTCTTTTAAATGTTTTATATATTGTTTTCGGGCTGGTGTGCATACATATGAAACGATGTTTTATGAAATGATGTTTTATGAAACTATGTTTATGAAATGAAATGATTTGGAATGAACGGTTTATGAAAAGGAAGTTTTATGAACGGAATGTTTACGAACGAATGTTTATAAAGAAATGGTTTAAAGTAAAGGTAAAGGGTTTCGAAAGTGAATGAAAGGTTTTATGAAAATAAAAGAAAAAGGGCAAAGGTTTTAAAGAAGTCATTACAAATCTAATCTGTCGAATGAAGGGAATTGACGAACGAAGTCTGGGAATGAGATTCTCAGCCTTGTGGTAGATTATGGACATCGAGCCATAGTTACCATAAGAACAACGGGGGCAGTGTCTTAGTGGCCTGCCAATGGTTTGATGTTGTACAACTGGTATGGAGTAACGACGGTTACTCAGGGGTTAACGTGACCCTATGCGAGGTTAAATTATGATCCGACGGTGTTATGGCCGTGAGCCATAGCCGTCGATGGAAGTTGTCGGTCTATGGACAAGAGAGCCATAGGGGCAACTGAATGGGTATTGTCGGTCCTCGTGCAGTTAGCCTTGGGGGCAATACCAGGAAAGGAATTGACGGAATGTTGTGGCAACGACGGTGATACGTAACGGTTGACCACGACATGCAGGGTTCCTCCGGGGACACAGAGACGCGTAACGATACAGATTTTAGATAGTAATGTATGACTTAAATGAATGTTAAATGTTTTAAACAAATGATCCGTTCAATGTGTTTAAATGTGTGAAGGTTTATGAATGAAAGGCCCTGTTTTCTTATACGTGATGTTAAACCCTAATGAATGTTTTGAATGATGAACCATTTCTTAAATCGAACGAAAACTAGAACTCACCAGCGTAGCTGACTTTTAGTGTGCACATTCAGGTTAAGGCAGGTTATGAGGATGGACGGTGATGCTTGGCTAGCGAGAGGAGTTACCCGGCTGACTATGAAGACTGGCATCCTGTTATGTTTTAGTTATGATGTATTTACGTTTTAAACAATGTTTACGCTTCCGCATGTATGAACAATGATGATGTTATGTTTAAATGAAATTTTTCGCTGCGTTATTTGATATTCATGTTTAAGAACTGTTTGTCAATGAGTAAATCCAACAAGTGAGACCTCCCGGGTTTGGGGCCTTACAATATAACTTCATTACAAAGTCATTTGTCAATCCATTTTTATTTCATTAGAAAGTCAGTTTTTAATCCGTTTTAATTTAATTACAAAGTCAATTGTGAGTCCATATTGATTATGTTAATCCAATTTTATTTCATAACAAGTCATTGGTTTTATTTCAGAAAATCTTAGGGTTTCATAATTACAAAAAAGGGAAACATATTACAATAATATGATCATATTTTATAATATACAAAATTTGGAAAGTTTTATTGTAAATTTTATTTTGATGTAAGTAGAAAAAGTGGTCATCAGGCTAAAATAGCATTAAGTAGGTTTTAAATCACATATGAAGCTCCAATAGTTGTTGAAAAGGATGAAAGGGATAAGCATACAGAGAAAAAAAAGCTAGAGATAGTTATTGATTTAAATTTATTAATTAGATAAAAATGTATGAAATAAGCATATTGATTTTAACTAACTAAACAAATTTTGATGGCAGTGAATCTGATTGACCCATCATCTCCCTGAAGAAACAAAGTTACATGTGTAACAAGTTGTTTAGCTTTTTATTCATACTTATGCAACATGTGAATGATCAAGCATATTGATTTTTCGGGGCCTTTAACAATTCTGACGGTAAGATAGTGATCGACCTTGTAACAGATTGTTTAGTTTTGTTCATACTTATATGCAACATATGATACATATATGCAAAAATAAGTTCTTGTAAATTGTATGTAACATATATTTTAGTTTTAATAGTTATATATGTGTAACATGTGGATGCAACATCTAGTTTAGATTTAATAGTTACATATGTTTAACATGTTTGTTATACATGACAGTTGATTTATGTGGACATCAGCAAATTTGGAGGAATGAAAGTAGATACGACAATAAATGTTATAACTTTTAGGAACATGAAAAGACTGGAAATCAAAGGCGGTGGGTTTGGAAAAAGGAAGTGCAACTGCAGTCCCCATTAATCAATTGTTGCATCATTTTCATCATGTAACTAGATTGTTACACATATGTAACATATTAAAACAAATAAATATTCCAAATGCGTAACATGGCTTGAGATTTTTATTTTTTAAATTATTGGATTGCTGGAAATAGTTTGTGATATGTATTTATATGTGAGTAATTTTATATTTTATAGATCGGGTCACTTTAGCAAAAACTACTAAAAGGCAATTATAGACCTCGTTCTCCAAAGAATACTAACTATTTTTTTTAAATCCTTTTTTTTTTAATTTGAACTGAAAAAAATAAGATTACATATGTAACTATCAATGTTACATACGGAATTGGAAAAAGCTTACAAGAAATCAAACTAAGACTTTTTTAAAACGAGACTGGTTTAGTTTGTTAACAAGGTCGTCCTCTGCTCATGTAACCAGATTCATCGTTAGAAGAAGAAAAAAATCAATCCATCTTCTAAAACAAGATAGTGTTTATGTTACCAAATTTTGATAATAAATGTTACATATTCAGAACCTAAACTAGTGTCGTGTGACATATACGTAATCAATAACTGTTTATTGTTTGAACATTACAATATTTACATTGAGTAAACTATCAAAAATGTTACATATGTATCTAACACGTAACTAGTAGGCAAAAAAAATAGCCATTAGTAAATGTACACTAGTGTTACATTTATGTAAAATTTTATTAAGTAGTTACATATGTAAACTTTGCATATTATTATTAATTTATAAAACGATTGAATATACACTGATGTTACATATATGTAACATAATGTTGCATTTACACCGGTATAAGGAGTTAGGCCAGGTCTGGTCTAAGGCACTAAGCAGTTGGACCAGGCCAGGTCTAAGACAAATTTAAGTCAACGGGAGTTGTATTTAGGTAGGGTTATTTTCCTTTTCTTTTACCACGTGCGGCTCTCTCCTAACTAATGCTAGACTCTCGCTTCTTCTTCTTTGGCATAAGGGAATTAAGTAACTAGAAAATGTTAAAATATGTAGCTAACAAATGTTACATACGTAACATTTGATAGTTACTTATGTAAAAATTTGTAATTACATATGTTACACGCGCTAATTTACAAATGAGCTTAACTGTCACCATAAATCCATTGAAGTGTAACCAAATGCTAGAAATAAATGTTACATAAATGTAACCAGATGCTGAAAATAAATGTTGCATGTTCAAAACCTAATTTGAGGTCGTGTTACAAGCAATGTTACATATTGGATTGCCAGCAGGTTACAAAAAATAAAAACGAGACTTAAAAAAATAAGACTTGCGTAACTAGCAATGTTACCAGTAATGTTACATGAGTAACTAGCAATGTTACATATTGGATAGCCAGAAGCTTATAAGAAATAAAAACGAGACATGAAAAAATTGTCATTATTAGCAAAAGCTCTCCACAAACATCCCTTCATCTTCACCAACATTGCCGTTATTTTCAAGTCGAAATCGTCGTCGTTATTCTACCTATCCGCCTGTGTACACATAACCCACTTATATAAACACAACAAAAACTCTGAGATAGAAATGCCATTTTCAAAAACGTATAAAATAAATAATATTATAATAAAATAAATATTTTTTATGCTTAAAAAAGGTATTAAGTTTTTTTTGTTTTTTTCTCAAACAATATGAACGTATCAGAATATATCTATTTTTTATATTCAAATTGGGTCACAACATATATTGTCATAACTTTCTAATTAGAAAACAAAAGGACGCTCTTACTACGAACACTTGTTACAAGTGAGTTTTAATTTCTTAAAATAAATTTAAACTACCAGTATCAATAAGTAAAGTAGTATCATGTTTCCTTTCAAATTTTATAATTAGCTTTGTTTTTACCTTTTCACTAGAAACAAAAATCTAATAATAGTATCAAACTATTTAAATTGATTAGATCTACATCTCCTAGTTAAGAATAATTTTATCTAGTATATAAAAAGAAATAATCAATTTTAAACACATTATGATTTTTTTTAAACTTTAATTTTTACTGGTGTCATCAAAATTTGTATTTATATGACTATTAATTATAATTGCTAAAATATTAAAGGAGTCTCCAGCCACAATCAAACTATTAGCCATGTCAATAAGCATCCAATCGTCCGGATGTTAAATCTAAGGGCGAAATATGAACCTAAGGTTTAAACGAGAGTAAACTTAAATTGTGCAGATGTTAAATCTCCGTGCTATAATTACTATAATTCAAAATCGAACCAAACTCATGGTATTGATCCTCGTGAAAAAGGGTAGAAAACTAAGGGCGAAATCCATGAAATTAGAGTGAAAAATTGAGGTTTCCTCTACAGTTATCAAGTCTCAACCTTTAACTTGGGAAAACATCAGAACATCATACTATAGCTAGATCTAAGCCCATAAACGTAAAAAATCTTACCTTGTTCAAAACCCTAAAAGGACCTCCTACTCGTGTAGCCCGAACTCATTCAAGACTAGGTGGAATTTGGACATCCTCTATCCAAATATGAGCTTAAAGCTCAAACTTAACGTGTATTCATCATTGAAATCAAGCTTGCGTGAATGGTGGGTTTTAGTTTCTCTCAATTCTTTCTTCAAAATCAGTGAGGCGTTAGGTAGACAAAATTGGAGAGATTTCAAAGTTTAGAGAGTGAAATTTGTGAAGAAGATGGAATGACGGGGGAGAAAACTTGAATAATCTTAATCTCTTTCTCTACAGAAGATGGAATGATGGGGGAGAAAACTTTAAAAAAATGGAGTTTTATGAATTTGAAAAGAGAGAGAAGTTTCATAAAAGATTGAGAAGATGATAGCATTAAATGCTAGATATGATTATTTTCTTGAAAAGGTAGATGACATATGGGGAATGGGGTAATGTGAATGGACGATTTTACCCTTACAAGAATAAAACAAAAAATGAGAAAAATGGTGAGGTGGAGGAAGGAGGATCAAGTGTTGGGTTTTTATAGTGTTCATAACTCAATAGGGTGTTCAACTTATACATTTCATATATATATATATATATATGTGTGTGTGTGTGTGTGTTTGTATGTAGGGGAAGGTTCCACTAAGAGTATCCGGTATACCACTCTTAATCATGTCGTGGTCCTAGGTGGCCTCCACAATCACGCCGTGAACAACCTAGCACACCGCCCCCTTGTTTTTTTTTTCACCGCGTGATCTTTTGCCGTGATTTTTTTCACGGGAGAAATGAAGCCATTTTCAAGAAAGGTTGCCGTTGAACGGTATCCACGTAATTAAAAAAAAAAGTGCACCTGATGAAGACAAATGAAGAAGAGAGCACCTGATGAAGGTTATCTGAGATTTGGGAGATTTGGGAGAGAAGGTGAAGACAACCGTTGAAATGAGTCAGGATGAGTTAGGGTTTGCTTATATTTTCTTTCAATCCACTTCCACATGGCCCATCACCTCTATTTTTATACTAAATAATCAAATTGTTTAAAACTTTAATTACCTTGTTTTTTCGTTTTTAAACCAATTTCACATGGCCCATCAAGGTTATTTTAAAAACTGTTTTATAGTTTTTTTTAAATGACTCTTATTCAATCAACCCGATATTATGTTTGATTTTAATTAATGTATTTTTTTATTAATGAAATATTAGGTTTTATTTTATTTAAATAAAAATTAAAAAAAATATTTAATTATCAAATCACCACAATCACACGGGTATACCCCTTGCCAAATGATGGGTGGTGTGATAATGAGAGTAGTGACGTGGCGCCACGTGGCGTGCACTTTATTATCACACCACACCACACCACAATCACACAAGTATATCCATTGCTCTAAGAAGTAGTTTTTCGCTAAGAAACGCTAAAAAGTGTGTCAAACGAACTCCGACTGACATCATTCCAGTGGCGTTGGAACCATCTCATCGATCTATAATCCCGACCCAAAAACCTAAACCCCCTCCACACGCACCCCCAAAAACCTAACCCCCCCTCCAACCCTACCCCAAAAGCCTAAAACCATCACCAACACCCTCCCCCCCAAAAAAAAACCTAACCCCCACCCCAAAAAACCTAAACCCACCCTCAAAAACCTAACCTCACCCCCCAAAAAACCTAAACCTACCCTCACCCACCCCCAAAAACCTAAACCCCCACCCCTCAAAAAAACCTAAACTATAAAATCTAAACCCTAAAAGCTATAAGGCTAAAACAATAAAATTCAAACATAAAATCTAAACCTTAAAAGCTAAACCCTAAAACCTAATATGGTAGAGTTCGACGAGGCGGTTCTAACGCCGCTGAAATGAGTTCAATCGGAGTTCGTTTGATATTGTTTTTAAGCGTTTTGGTCATTTTTTAGCGAAAACCTACTTATTATTTGAACCTCCCTATATATATATAAGTTTAACAATTTTATGTATTGATATTTTTCACCTCGTGTGTACTACACGGGTTCTAAGCTAGTATATTAATATAATAATATAACCTTAAAAAATATAATAACTGGTATGTTAAAATATATATATTTTACAGGTGTAAAAATATATTAAATAGTAATTATAGAAAACAAAATTAAAAATATATAAAGTTAATATATAATTTGGTTTAGCAAAATACGCTAATCGCTATTTAATGTAACTTAACTTTAATTTAGTATTTCAATGAAAATAAAAAATTTATAAATGTATTTTAAAGTTTCTTATAATAAAAGATAATTTAAAACAAATGTGTTTTATTAATACAATTAGTATTTTTTTTAAATATATTATGATTATTATTAATAGATAGAGGTGTATTAAATAAGAGAGAGACGAAGAAAAAATAATGAAAATGAATATGGAGGCGGCACATGGCATTAAAAAAACTTTATTTATTATATAGTACATATAGATATAGATATTTGGTTTCTACGTGGTTAAAAAAAATCGGGTAATCACATGTGTATCCCTTAATACCATACATGTTTTAAACCCATGATTTTTTTAAACTAATCTTATACCCGAATATCTGTCCTGTAAAAAATGTTTCCGCTTTCCCGTCAAGTTCTGAGTTTTTCCCCATCCCTATCCCTTCTCTAGTTTGTATACAACATGTTTCACATTTCTACATATAAAATATGTTTCATATTAACCATGCCGTCCATAGCCGCTTCAAAAGTTTGTCAAGATCAAAGTGTTCTGTTTTTTATGTAACAAGATGTTATAAATAGAGGTTTAAGACCTACTTCACTTGCAACAATAAAAAGATACACATCTACAATGATGACTAACAAGTTAACCATTGTTATATTCATAGGTCTGCTAGCAACTCTTGCTACTTTTGTTTCGGCTACACAGTTCATTGTTGGAGACGATTACGGCTGGACTCTCCACTTCGATTACCAAGCCTGAGCCGAAGGGAAGGAGTTCGTGGTTGGAGACAAAATCGGTATGTAAATCACTTGACTCGAAACAATAATGATGATATACAAACAACTTATGCTAGATACGTTCTATCAAACGTTCAGACAAAAATATGTGTCAGGATCACATGTCGTTTTATTTATCCCTCATTAATAAGAACTAATTAGTTTTTGTTTGTAGTTTTCAAGTACCCGGTCGGAAAACACAATGTGTTCAAAGTCGATGGAAACGGTTTCCAACGATGCATCGTGCCCGCGGCTAACGAGTCGTTGTCAAGTGGATATGATGTGATAACACTTGCTACCCCCGGAAGGAAATGGTACATTTGTGGTGTTGGAAAACATTGTGAGAGAGGTGGAATGAAGTTAGTTATTGATGTTCTCTCTCAGTCATCGGCACCTACACCCTCACCCACACCCACACCCGCACTCGGCCCTGTATCATCGTCGGGAAAGGTGTTCGTCGTAGGAGACGATAGTGGTTGGACTTTGAATTTCGATTATCGAGCATGGGCTATGGGAAAAAGGTTCTTTGTTGGAGACACACTTGGTATATTAAACCATCACTACTCTTGACAAAAAAAAATTGAACACTTATACCAGTGAAGGAACCAAAACTTTTAATCCTGATATAAAATTAAATGTCTCTGTAGTTATAGATTATCTGGCTCGACTATGTTTCTAACAACTTAATCTCTATGTAGTTTTTAAATACCCGACGGGGGCTCATAACGTATACAAAGTCAATGGATCGGACTTCCAACAATGTACCATTCCGGTTTCTGGTGTACCCCTGTCCAGCGGTTATGATGTGGTGACCTTGACGACCCCAGGAAAAAAATGGTATATTTGTGGTGTTGGAAAGCATTGTAAAACGGGCGGTATGAAGCTTGTTATTGATGTGCTTCCTCAGTCGGCATATTCGCCTTCCCCGAGCCCGTGGAGTTCATACAACGGAGCTAAACGTTTGGGAAACAACCGAGTTCTAGGACTTGTGGCTTGAAAGGGTTTTGGGACCGTTTGTATCTTGGTTACATTTTCATATTTATGTTGTGATTGGACACTTTTGATGTGTTTTTTAGTTTACCATTTATAAACATTCATGTATTGCTTATGTTACTTATTGTATTACAGCATTGAAGAAACACAGGTGTTATAGATGAAAAGTAATATATTTATTTTAATATTTTAAAGTTTACATTCTGTGTTTTTGACAAATTGATAAAATATCAAAATCCAAAAATGTATATGCGTTATTGAAATTCCCTTCTAAGCGTGTTTGAGTTTCTTATTAGGCTATGTGTAATG
Source organism: Smallanthus sonchifolius (assembly GCA_023525975.1). Classification (NCBI taxonomy): domain Eukaryota; kingdom Viridiplantae; phylum Streptophyta; class Magnoliopsida; order Asterales; family Asteraceae; genus Smallanthus; species Smallanthus sonchifolius. The sequence goes on from CM042042.1 coordinate 5,673,131, forward strand.
GTTTTACTAAAAAGTTAAAAACGTTTCACCATATCAGTAGAAGGACAATTACTAAACCGAATCACTAAGGTGTGTAATGGTTTCACTGTCCATATTTATACATATACACACACTTGGCCCCAACCACGTGATTTGAGTCTCCCCTCCCCCCCTTTTCCAAAGAAACCCCCATTCACGCCCACAAGGGCTGAGTTGGCCCATTCACGCCATGTTTTCGCATCTTAGGGTGAGCACAAGAGTTGAGTTGGCCCATTCACGTCATGTTTTCACGCCCACTACACTCAGTCTTAAGGTGAGGAAGATATATCTTTCAAAGTGTATGTTACATTTACACCTTTTACGCTAACTATTATAAAGTTCAAACACTTTAGCCAAATCGAAGATCAAATTAAATGATAGAATCTAAGCCCTCAAATGGGTCATGTTTCAGACTAGCAGAAACGTAGATGTGTTACCAACTTACCATTGGGGTTGGTGGCCCAGTGGCAGAGGCAAAACCTCTTGAAACAACCAAGTTTAGAGGTATTAGGTTCAAGTCCCACAGGAATAAAGAAATTCGCCGTGTAAAAAAAAGGAAAAAGAAAGGTAGATGTGTTTGGGAGATCTGATTATTTTGAGGCAAAAGTAGAAAAGATTATATGGATGAACAGAATCATATCAAGTTCACAAATATCTCAAAGGATTTCAAAAGTTTCTAGCAGACAACCACTTTAGATGATTATGGAGACTTGTTAAAATATAACATATATCTCTTTGTAGAAATTAAGGTGGTGTTTTGATTGTAATGTGATGTAGGGTTTAATAACCCGTGTTTACATCTCATTGCGTGTGCGTTTTAGTTATTTGGTTATGTATATTTGTTCAGTTTTATGCGTGTTTGTGGTTGTGTCTACCTCCCAGATTTATGTGCTAAATGAGCGGAAAAAGAAGTATAATGGAAAAGGCATGAAAGTACAGGGGGTTAAAATATAAAAAGTCAAAAGTTCCTGGAAATCATGTCCTTCGCGGTACGCGAAGACCTTAGAGGCATTCCTCGCGGTACGCGAGGATTCAACGAAGTATGCCGGCTGTTTTGTCCCTCGCGGTACGCGAAGGACTGGTCCAAGAAGTTCGCGGTACGCGAAGATTTTAAAAGGCGCCCCCAGCTAAATTGTCCCTCGCGGTACGCGAGGGACTTGTCTCCCATCTTCGCGGTACGCGAGAAAACGCTTTTACGGGAAAAATTAACCTAAATCAGTCTTTCACCTCTAGCAGCCCCCATTCCGACTTCGAACGGTTCCAAAGCTTCAAGAAAGCGATTTCTACCATAGTTGGACTGATTGTTCTTGATATTTCATGCTTGTAAGTTCTAATACATTAGATTTGATTGTTGTTATGGATATGAGTAGCTAAATCCATTGTAGTCCTCTTTGGGTCTAGGGTTTTGTTGAACACTTGTGAATCCTTGTATGCTTAGCTTGGTTTGTAATCTTGATTGGCATGTTAAGCCATATGATTCCATTTATTGATTGAATACTTTAAATTTCATTTATTGATTTCGAATTATTGTTCAAGTCTCAATAGTCTCGGGTTTCTTTACATCGGGGACAAATTGGGGGTTGGATTATAGTTGGTTTGTCATTGATGATTGTATGAGAATAAGTTTTATTTACAACGGGTTCTCGTATTATCACTGAATTCAATTGAACCGTGTGATTATGTCTATGTAATCGCTTGCTAATTGTCTTGGATGAACTTGTGCTTGAATACCCGAACCCCGGAGAGGATTATCTCTCTCATTACTGTTTTAAACCTAATTCCAAATCAGTTTATTGTTTTCTGTCTTTGAATCATTGTAACAAAGTAACACTTTCCACATACTCCTCGTGGATACGATACTCTTCTTACCCTTACTAGTTAAGTGTTTAAGGATTGTTTTTGACCGACCAAACGACATTGATCATAATGTAAACATTTTTGTTACTATAGCGTCTTCTGTGTTTGTTCATTATGATTCTGTTTGTTTCAAACAAGAATCATGTCATACATGGAGCAGGCTTCGTAAGATCTAGTTCACTTAATTTCAGATTATTGACGTAATGTACGGTACTAATGGATCGAAGAAAAAAAGGGTTTTTTGATAAACAATTACTATTAATCAGACTCAAATAGTAAGCATCACTTTCATCAATGATTCCTCAAATCTTTTGGCTTTATCAGTAAAGGCATTGCTTCTTCATGGATTGGTTTCAAATATGTTATTCAATTGTTGATTCAACGAAGATCTTATATCAATATGGAATTAATATGTAACCTGTACACTATATACAATTTGAATAGATATGAACAATAGTAATTTATAATCGGTTGATTAGGTCTATTGTACCACGTGACACGTTTTTATTGGATGGGCTTTTTAAGCTTAATTGAATTATTTATAGAATTAACTTATAACGTTTATAACGTTTAGTGAAATAACAATAAAAGTTGGCTAGCATAGCGGTAACGCACACCCATTTTCTTTATCCCCCATCAACCTAGGTTTCAAACGAAACCTAGGGTTGACAACCTCCACGTTTTTGGCACTATTGTGTTTTTTTATTTTCCTTTTTTAATATTTTTTTTCTTTTGTTTATATGTTTATTTTTTTTGTTTCTTTAACATGTGAAAACACTTTATATTTCTCTTATTTTTAAGTCACATTATTTTTACCTTATAAATTATAACACTCTCGTTCTATCAATATCACCGTGAATTACGACACCGCTACGAAGTAGAGGTTATTCTACTACTAGTTATAATTATATTCACCAGACAATATTTAATTGTTATTGTTATTTTGCATAAAATAAAATATCTTTTTCGATAATATCAAAAAGAGACCATGATATTTATGCAATTTCTCTGCCATATAATATGATATAATATAAAGCAGTTTTTTCATAATCGGATATGACCGACTGATTGGACCGGAAACCGAACATATAACTGGTCAAGTTGTGTGCATTTGAACCATTGTCATTTAAACCCGCCAGTCATCGGACGGACCGGTGAACCAGATCGGGGTCAGACTGGATTTCAACAAAAAAACTTCCAGTTTTAGGATTATAAGTTACATATTTTATTTAATTCTTCATATCACATTAAAAGAAAAAAAATGTTTTATATTTTGATATATACTTTTCTAATTTTTATATTATTTATGACTAATCCGATTCTTAAATTCGATCCAACCGGTTAGAATAGTTCAACTAACGGATCTCTAAGGTGACCGGTAGACTATCCGGCCCAATTCCGAATACATTGTAACATTGTTAGAAAGTGTCAAACAAACCCAAAAATAGTTGCATAAAGGGCTTGTTAATATTTAACCTTTGTTTCATTTCTTTTATGGTTCTTACACATCATTGTTTTGACCACAGTAAAACTCAGTAGGAAGGTAAATAGAAAAAGTAAAAAAAAAAATAAAAATTGGTTCTTTCTGAACCCACATACTTCTATAGGTGGACAAAAATACCCATTTTACCCCTGGTTGTAGAACGAAATTACTGGTCAGGCAGCAGCAACTGCACCAGTATGGAAAGGGTATTTTTTGGAAGTTTTGTTTGGGGAAGAAGTTTCACTCTGTTCTTTCTTTCTCAGAGCTCTCATTGAAGAAGAAAGACGCCTGGCTTTTTCTTTAGCTTCATCAATGTCAATCTGCTCTGCTCTACACTCTTCACTACAGAATGGTATGTCCCCTCTGCAAAATCATCAAGAAAATAAATCAGAAATTGAAATCAGAGCACACACATCTAGAATTGAAGAAAATCTCACTGATTGATGAAAAAATTAGGAAATTATCAAAAGTTTTTTTAATAACATTCTTTGATTAAAAAAATGTAATCAACAAAGAAATATGTAAATATGGCGTTGCTGCCACTACTCAACTAAAGATTCAGTTATGTTTAGCTCAGATTTAGTAAAATTTGAGGAAAAATCTCAGTGATTGATAGAAAATTAGGGAAAAAATCACATGTTTTTAATGTTCTTTAATGAACTAAAATAAAAGTAGTCTCCAAAGAAACATATAAAAGTGATCTTGTTGTAACGATCCACCAAGATTCAGTCCTGTTTCACTCAGATTTAGTAAAATTTGAGGAAAATCTCAGTGATTGATAGAAAATTAGGAAAAAAATCACAAGTTTTTATCGTTCTTTAATAAAATAAAATAAAAGTAGTCTACAAAGAAACATATAAAGGTGATCTTGTTGCAACGATCCATTGAGATTCAGTCATGTGTTACCCAGATTTATCCAATCCCTACAAATAGTTATGTTATTTTGAGTTGTTTGTTTGTTACCTGTACATGAAGATGTCTCTATTATGACCAAGTAGTTTTTTGCAAAGAAAACAAGCATCCAAAAAATGAGGTTGTTCTTCAAATCTTGCATGAACAAGTCTCCCAGATCTCGAAGAAGAGAAAGAAGACAGGCTTCCGAGGCTCGCTTTTCGTGGCGAGTAGATCAGGTGGCTTCCGGCACGGTGGTTGTCCTCCGTCGACGATGACGGCGACGATGACGGCGACGATGAAACCCCAATTTCAATATCGGAGATAGACACAAGCCCATTATTTTCTTCAAGAAAATAAGGCCTTCTTGTGGTTGTAGCCTCCATTGTTGACTATGTGTTTGATGCAGACGGCGGAGGTGGGGAGGAGCCGGTTTGGAGGAATTGCGAGAGAAGGCGGTGGGGTTTATAAAGGAAGAAAACCGTATTGGGTGGGGTGTGGGGTGGGGTGGGGGTGTGGGGTGGGGTGGGGTGGGGTGGGGTGAGGGGTGATAGGGTGGGGTGGGGTGGGGTGGTTAAGTATAAACCACGGCGGGAACAGGAATCTATTGGCCGAAGGGCAGACCACCTACGTGTATCTTTTGTAATATCATAAAATATTTAAGAATTTACGCTATTAAAAAATAATTAATAAATAGCACGCAACAATGATTATACCAAAGTCCTAATATTTTATGAGGCGGTAGCGATTCTATACTTGATTTTTAGGCCACTTTTTAAATTGATTTATTTGGTTTATATTCTAAAGAGTAAACTTAGGTTGAGTAAATTTCGGTTTTCCTTCCTATGGTTTGACTAATTTAATCGTTTTACTTTGATAGTTTGAAAATGATTAAAATTTTATTTGAGTTTACTATTTTGTTGTCATTTTACTCGATGTCACTAACTCCGTTAAATATTTCAGTTAAAGTTAAGTGTATTTTGATAACTTTTTAGATAAGTATTTAACTATTTATTATTAGTCTCTTTTCTTTCCTTCATTTCCCCTTTCCAAACACCCACACCCACATAAAAATGCTCTCAAGATTTACCAAAGTACTCTTAACTTTAATCGAAATATTTAATGGAGTTAGTATTAGGTGACAAAATGGTAACCTTAATAAGTCTATTGGCTATTTTTCAAACTATTGAAGCAAAACAGTTAATATGCCCAACCATAGGGAGAAAAAACGTAGTTTACTCAATTCTAAAACTTAAACTACTCAGATACTTGTATTTTGTATGGGTTAAATAAGAAAATATTAAAAAATTAATAAAGATTTAAGAAACTAATAAAGAAAATACCAATGATTAGTAAGGAAAAATATTAAATAGTTAGTATTAAAGAAAAAATAAGGGGGGGAAATTTTGAGTTTAAAAAACTGTGACAGTGACACAACTATTTACATATTTATTACGTATAGATACGTGTATTTATATATGGGCGTGTTTAATACGAAACAAAATTTAAGTAGTGAATCGTAAAAATTATGTATTATGTGGACAGTGTGTGACAATAAATATATTGAGAGTTAAAAGAGAACGGTTATATAATAATATTTATATCACTTGGTAAAGACTCTTGTTTTTTATATGAGAGGTTCTGAGTTCAAATTAAGATATGTGATGAATTATTTGGTGGTGTAATTTAGAATTAGAAGTATTATAAATTTGTCATTAAATAAAAACATTTCATAAGTTGATATAACAAAATATGGATATATAATGTAGTTCTCCACTTAGTTTGGTTTTAAACTCCATAATTTTAATTAGACTAAACTTCAGTTTTCGTCCCTGAGTTTTGAACCAAACTTTAGGTTTCATCCCTTTGTAACACATATCATCCATGACGTTTTATATTTTAACAGTTTACATCCCTGATTCTTAATTCCGTTAAAATTTATGTTAATTTTTATATGAAATTACTAATATGCCCCTCCATCTTCTTTTTCATCCTTAACCCACCATCACTGACTGAAGTTGGAGTTGTTTTCATCCTTAACCCACCACTAATATGTCCCTCCATATTTAAAAATTAAAAATTACTGAATTTTCGAAGTCAAAAGTTGGAGTTGTTTTTGCGGTCAGAGAAGAAGACAGCTTAGAAAAACGACATCAATGGCACCTCTGCCCCCCCCCCCCACCCGTCGGAGGCGGCAACACAAGAAGATGGGGTGGTTTCTGTGGTCAGAGAAGAAGGCAGACGAAGGCGAAGGTCCGACTGCAACCTAGGGCTTCCAAGCAGCCGCATCAGGCGGCGTTCAAGTCCCGACAACAACGGTGGACCACCGTCCTCTTCACGTATGTTTACCTTATATTTTGTTATATTTAAATTATAAAATTACAAGATTCAAAAAAGATATAAAAAATTTAAATAGGTCTTGGGATTTACTTTTTGAAAGTTAAAGAAAATAATTTAATATCCAAACCGGTTCCAACCCTACCTAGACTAGTTCCAATAGGGTTGGGTTTTCGGTTTTCCCCACTTCTGACCCGTTCCAACTACAACTGGTTTCAACTTTTGTTGACCCTAATTGAACCGGTTTTAACCCGAACTAGTTATGGGTTTTTAATCTTTTATGGTATAAAACAAGTAACAAACAAAATAATTATATTTTTTTATCATTTAAACTATTTATATTTTGAACTCATATTTAAACTAATATAAAAGGTAAAAAAATCTTTTAATTTTGAACTCATATTTAAACTTATCTCAAGATTATCCGTAGTGGTTTTACGCTCATATTTTTACGTTTTACCATGTCACTGTTATATCTCACACATCAGCATAGGGGCAAACTTTTTTTTTAAACAAGCATACAGGGGCAATTACTGTCAAGAAATAGAATCACTAAGTTATGTAGTGGTTTCACACCCGTATTTAGTTTTTAATTATCAACTAATAATTAACAAAATAAATAAATAAATAAAACTACATTTTAAAAAAATACAAACTTATTTAAAGAGTAAATTACACGAAAGGTCCCTGTGGTATGACAATATTTTGGATTGGCTCTCCAAATATGAAAAACTACATGTTTGCTCCTCATGGTATGGCAGTACGTAACATAATAGGTCTTTATGATGGATGTTTGTTAAATTTTCAGTTAAGTGTGTATAAAATGATCAAAGTACCCCTCAACTTAAAAAAAACAAAAATAAAATTAATATTAAATATTATATTATGTCTGGGCCATCCTTTTTCAAAACCCTAATCCGCACACCCTCCATCTTACACTCCCAACTTCATTACCGTTGGCTACCTCCCCTCCTGTATTCCCGTCAGCCACCACCTCCAATACCGTCACCATCATTCATTCCAGTTGGTCATGACGGATATCGGCTGCTGTCGAAGGGTGATGATAACGAGATCAGAGCTAGTATTGAAAAGGCGGCGACTTATAATGGTAATTTAGTGAAATGGATTCTCACCGGTGCCAGAACACCTCTCCGACCGAAAGTGAAGCTCATCGTTTATGACATACCGTTCACGGTGGAGGATTTGAAGGATTATAGAGATAAATAGTCGTCGGTGGTCGGTGATATTGTCTATATCAAAATTTTGCCTGTTCGGAATCATTACTCGCATCAACATCAACCAGCACTCGAGCAAAGCTAGTGACACTACCCTGCTTTAAGAACTATCCCTGCTCTATTAGATGAAATATCTACGATACCCTGCTTTCTCTGCAAATGATAGAGGTTGTATTTGTCAAAGTTTAATGGAAGGTTTAGGGGCATTACCTTTTTCCTTAACAACAGTTTTATTAGCACTAAAGACCATATTTTCAACCTTCGGAATAGCTCCCAAAATAGGACTCAATTTACTAAATTTATCACTTTTGACACAGTTTAGGTTAAAATTTGTTTTGAGCTTTTATCCTTTTAATTTGTTTCCAGATAACCTTTTTATGAGTATTTTTATTCATTTTTTTAAAAGAAAAGGGTTATGTTTAGGATCCTCGATTCTTTTTCCAATTGATACATGACATTTATAACGGGACGGGACCAGGGAAAGTGTTAATACATGTATAAAAACCGAGTGCTTCACAGAGATTGCCAGAGAAGATGACCGGAGAGGGTGTTGAAGAGTTATTGCCGGAAAGTGAGGAGCAGGACTAGATGGTTAGGGTTTGGTGGATCCCACAATTCTAATACTATTTTATTTTTAAACCATATAACTCAATAAAAAATGACACATAATTAATCATTTTTTTTAATAAAAAGGGCAATTTAGTAAATGCATCATTCCCCATAATGTTTAATAATAAAAATTTCACTTATTCAATTTTTTTCCTCCACTTTTTAAACATTTATAACTTTTTTATATAACATTATTTTTTTTTATAAAAATTACACCATTAAATAGAGCTTTTTTTATCTTTAATTCGAATATAATATTACAATTTTTTATTTTATTTTTTTAACGTCAGTTATTACATATGTGTAACGAACAGTTACATATATGTAAATATAAACATAAATGTGGTTGTTTCAACTTTATCCAATTTTTTCAAAAAAAATCATCCTCTTTAAAACATTAATAACTTTTTATCTAAAACCCGAATATAAATGTGTTAATCTAACTTTTTAACGCAAAAAAAAGCCAAAAACCAAAAAATTTATTCATTTAAAAAAACTAAAAAATCCATAACTTGGTTTATTTGAAAACTAAACTTATTAGTTTTCCTAAAAAATTATTCCATAACTATGTGTTAATCTAATTAGTTTTCTTTAGACTAACTTCATCCAATTTATTTTAACTTTAATAAAGTTTTTATAGAATGTATTTTTTTAAAACAAATTACATATATGCATTAACTTAGTACATATATGTAATAAGCTATTAGATATATATAATAATATAGAATGTGTGTAGCTACACCTTCAAGACATAACCACGTAATCGAGTATACATAATGGTAAAAAAACCACATATATAAACTTATATTGCACATATTACATATAAGTAATGTCTCTTATGGAATGAACAATTACATAATAATATGAATATATATGTATTTATTGAAAATAAAAAAAAACTATCATATTACACATATGTAATATCTTATTGTTACATATATGTAATATCACATTATATATGTAATATCATTTTACTTATATGTAATAGAACAAAATAACTATATATGTAATTATTTTATTACGTGCCTTCGTATCATATTTTTCAAATGGATTTCAATTTAATTTTAATACTTTTCATTTACCTTTTTTATATTTATGTTATTTAAAATTCGTATGTTACTAAATTTCACTTGATATAAAATTTAATTTATTCTTATAAAGAACTTTTAAATCTGATATTCTGTAGTTAGTAAAATCTTTAAATTTTAAAGGTGTTTTATTATTTTATAAGTTTCAATAAAAACCTTATACAGATCAATAAAAACGCCTAACCACCTGATATATTTGTGGACTTTAAAGTTTTTAAATTATTTAATAATTAGATATTTTTAACGAAATCTTTAAATACTTAAATAATTTGTTTATAATACACTAAAACAATCAACAAAGGTGAAACAATGTAAAACCGAGCCGAGCTCAGCTCGTCTTGTTTAAAGCTCTAGTTGTAGAGCTCAACTTAGAAGTAAAGTTTTAAACTCAAACTCAGCTTGTTACTGGAAAATAATTTTTAATAGTTTAAATTTACAAAACAACGTATTATTCTTTTCTTTGTATATTAAAAATATATTTTCGTTTTATTTTTCTTAACAGTTGTTTTACAACGACGTGTACTGTAACATTCATTTTTAATTTTCTTTAAACAAAACAACGTATTATTCTTTCTTTATAAATAAAAATGTATAAATATAAAGTATAAGCAATTAATTTAGACAAGAATATTATTAATACGTAATAATTTCACAAAATTATTTTATACAAAAGTGCCTTTAAAAAAATATTTGATATAAAAGTAATAAATACAAAAAGTATGAATTCGAAAAAGTTGGAATAAAATTAGTCTAGGCCTAATATTTATATATTTTTTAAATGAGTTAACAGATAAAAAAAAGGTAACGTAATTATTTTTGTGTAAGCAAAAATATAAATAGCTTCATTTTGAGGAAAAAAAATAATTTTCTCTATGTATTATTGGATTTTTACATAAAATTAATAAAATATATTAGCCATTAAAAATAGAATATTACTTTATTTTGTTTAGAAAAAAGACAAAAATAACATATTTACCTTAATCCCCTTGAAACAATATCAACCACACATTTTCTTTAAAAAGTCAACATTAAATACTAGCTCCTAAATAAAATATGTAACAATTAATGATTGATCCAGATTTGATTTAATGATTTACATATGAAAAAGTGGTTTACATAAGATCCTTTTCACCCCCCCCACACACACATATATATATATATATATATATATATATATATTATTTTTAACCTAAGGGTATTTTTGTTATTTTTTAAAAAACTTAATTGAAATTTAACGGACATCCATCATAAGGACCTATCATGTTATGGTGTAATACCATGGGAAGCAAACATGTATTTTTTCATACTTGGGGAGCCAATCCAAAATATTGACATACCACATGGACTTTTCGTGTAATTTACTCTTATTTAAAAGATATTACGATAGATCGATAAAAAATAAAAGTGAATCGTTTAGTTAAAATATAAATTATAAAATTAATCGACCACTTAAAGAAACAGTTTTACCGTGTTTGTAGTTTACACTTTTGAAGTGCAAAGTAAAGTAATTATATAAAAACCCATTAATTTAATACAATTTTTGTATTTAATTTCAGATTAAAAACAAAAAATAATATAAACTAAATAAAAAAGAAAGGAAAATGAGGGTATTACATCCAACGAGTTTGACCAAATGAAAGTATTACACCATCCATAGACTCAAAACCGCCATCACTGATCTATCTACGGGATCCATCATCAGTCGGTTGTTCAACCATTTTGGAGTCTCGTCAAAACCCTAGGGCGCCGCCAGGGTTCCGCCACTGGTTCAACGATCACGCTGTAGTGGCTTTACGATTCCTTGTCGTCGCTTGTTGGAAGAGGCAACCACTGCCGCTCCAGAGTTCTGAGACCACCCCCATCTCACGTAACCGGATGCTGCGGGCTACTCCACCCATCACCACCTTAGTCTCTGTACACTAGCATCGACCTTTCCCTCTCCCCCTCATCCCTTTGTCGGCTTCGTGTTAACAGATTTGTGATTGGAGAGGTGAAAGGCAATGAGGATTTCAGTGGGAGTGGTTTGGGTGAAATTGATATATATGTTTTGTTGAGCAAATTGTCGGTTTTCCCCTTACGTGATGATGTGAGTTAACCAGGATAATTGATATGAGTTAAATTAAAGGACAACATATGTGCACAATTTTTTTAAAAAAATGACAGTCTCTGTAATTATTAAAAAAATAGCATAGAATGCAATTTGATATATAAATAAAGGAAAATCTCTGTAATTTACTCTAAAATTTATAAACTTCAAAATAAAATCGTTTTCGTTAACGGTTTAACGTGCAACAAAGTGCATGGATTTAATGTCGTGTGTAATGGCTCTCGTAAGGTGGGGTGTGGATTGACATGCCAGGGGCGTGGCGCGAGTTCGTGAGAGGTCCACGCCGTTACTTTTTGGATCTGTCTCTTGCCTAATGAGAAAGGGGCGTATGTCATGGACGTGTGTCGTGGGTAGAGAGAACCACTTCAAATAGTCTAATACTAATTAATAATTATTCGATCTAGATATGTGAAAAATTATTTGATTTAATTTAATGATATAAGTAAGGTAGGTTTGAAGTTAAAAGAAAATAATTATTCAACTTCTTTTCTTTCTTTTTTTTTTTGAAAGGCGAACATTGAATGTTGTGACGTCGCACCCCTCCGTCACATGGGAGAGACTCGTCCAACTCCGGCCAATATGTTGTCTTAACGGGCCCACTTGGCGTCAGAGTTGGAGAGCTTTTAAGGAAAAACCACACCCAATACGGCCCCTTCCGGGCTTGAGGGAGAGCCGAGACTCGAACCCTGGACCGACGTGGGTAAAACCCTGAAACAGAATAACATTACGGTGGAGTTCCGTTCAAAAAAAAGAAAATAATCTATACTATATAATAAAGAAAGGTTTTTGTATGCCACGTGTCGTCACCATATTCAATCTCATCATTGTTTTCCCGCCTCTCTCTTATTAAATGCATTCATATCTTTTAATAAATTAATAATTTATACTATATAATAAAGAAATGTTTTTGTATGGCACGTGTCGTCACCATATTCAATCTCATTATTGTTTTCTCGCCTCTCTCTCTTATTAAATGAATTCATATCTTTTAATAAATTAATAATATACTAATAAAATACATTTATTTTTAAATTATCCTTTATTATAAAAAAACTTTGAAATCTAGTTATATAATTTTTATTTTCAATCAAATAATAAATGAAAGTCAAATTACATTAAATAGTAATTGACGTATTTCCGAAACCCAATTATATATTATTTTTACATATTTTGAATTTTTTTTATATCCTTAATATACAGTAATACATTTTTACACCTGTAAATTACAAAAATAAAATTTAAGAAATTTATGTATTGATATTTTTCACCCGTATGTATTACACGGGGTCTAAGCTAGTAAATAAATAAATAAACATTACGGTGGAACAGCTCACACTGAAACAAACCCGCACTCCGCTGTCGTCATCAATCCACACTTTTATGCTTGATTTTGTTGTCGCTTTCCTTCACGCCACCCCACCTCACGTATTGTGGGTCCCATTTCTGACAAAATCAAACAAATAATTCATGTGGATCCCACCAAGTAGATGCTCTCCCCTCTTTTTCCTCAAACTTGATTATGCATACCCTTCATCTATCTCGTGCTGTTCATTTTCTACCCCACAGATTAATTAACATCTCATTTTCTCCTTTGATCTTATGAAAATTGAACTTTTTTTATAAACCGTAGGGGTAACCGTCCATAACCATGAAAGAAGGGACGGAAGTAGTAGAAGGGGCTGCATACTCATTAAATGCGGGAGGAAAATAAATATTAAATGAGGAACGGGGAAGTCGTAACATTTTGATCAATCAAGAACAAAAGGAAGATCAAACAGTGAAAGCATTAAGAGTCGTTAAACATAGGGGCGCCGTCGACAACGTGTCCGTCAAACAGTGAAAGCATGAAATGCTCGAGGAGAAGATTCCCGCCAAAGGAAGGGAAGATTGGCGGATATACGTGGACACTCGGAGAATAGGTAAAAAAACTAAGAAAAATCCCTCTCTCTATGTATATACTTAAATCTTAGCAGATTTTTAGCCCACATAGTGATACTTCTTCTACCGATTCTTACTCTTACTCCAGGAGGTTGGTCACGGAGACACCCCTGGGTTCCCTGTGACGAGGCTAACGGCTAATGGTTTTGCAAGAATTCTTTCAGCTTACTAGAGAAAAGCATCCTCATATAAACATAATCTTGTCCAAAAAATATTGCCAGTTTATTATAAGGGATGAGATTTACCAGTTTGATTTTGTACATACTAACATTAATAGAGTATAAAATGTTTCTCTTCATATAAACATAATCTTGTCCAAAAAATATTGCTTCGAAGAGCAATGTTACATATACTATGAACATCTTTTAATCATGTGAAGCATCTTAGAAACATTTTTGACAACTTTAAACTTTTGGATTTATTTACTATGTATTATCAAGAAAACTGTAAAACCTTTAAATGACTAAACCGTAAAAATTTAATTATTTAACCTATATTATATGTTATTTTTTATTATTTTTTTATAATCATGGAATACAAAACTCACATGATCTCACTAACACCCGACTAACCAATTCATAAGATCAAATAAAACGCAACTTGCGTCGGACAAGTAACACGTAATACAGTTAAAAATAGAAAATCAATAGAAACTGCATTCATACTTAAAACTTTTGTTAGAATCATACGGTTAAAAATATCAAGTAACCACTTTAACAAGGTTCATTTTTCATTCTTAAAATTTATTAATTTCGTCTAGAAAGTGATGGAATGAATTTGAGTCGTATTAGATATTTCCCACTTGTCGCACGTTAATGTCATGACATTAAATTAAATTAATAAATTGAAATAAAACTATTTTGTGATGAATAAAAAATAAGGCATTAGAAAATATCATTATGGTACAGAATCATGAAAAGAAACAAAGTAAACATAAGTGGCAAAGTGAAAAATCTAAAGTAAGTGGTTTACTTTATGCCTAAGTCGTGACAAAACTATGAGTGGTGGTGGTGGTGGATATTTATTTTTAAAACTTTTAAGGGTGTACTATGATTGAGAATTGTTCCCCAAATGTGAGGATGTGACCGTTGCCCGCGGGCAGTTCTTTTGTAAACTTAAACAATATGTTTATAGACCATGTCAATTAAAAGAAAGATACTTTTAGAAACCTAGAACTATTCAAAATATTTTTAAAATTAATAGTAGATGATGCATCACATATTGTTTTATATACTATCATCTTTTACATACATGTAAAACTCATTACATTATGATGTGTTACTAAGAGATATCAAATCTATAAAACTCATCATATATACTTCATAGCACATCAAGTGACGGTTTTTGTCCATGTGACATGTTAAGGCTTTTTAGGGGGTGTTTTTTGTGTTCATTCGTGTATAAGGGCGTGGTCAGGCGAATCATGTGAGATGCGGAGGAGAGAGGGAAGATAACATTTTTAGCATATTTCTTCCTGTTAGAGGCAACCGGACATGTGGTGGTGTTTTTGAGAACGTCCATTAAAGATGCTCTTATGGACTTTGGTGTACTGTTTTTTATGATACAAATACGTTATTAACCAATAATATGATAAGGTAAAATGCACCATGTGAACTTAAAAGGAATTAAACACATAACAACCAAAAAAACTAGATTAGAACTAAAGACAACATAATTAGAACAACTAACTATTTAATATTTATTTATTAATTTCTAAATTTTCATTACTATTTAATCTTTCTTTTATAACTTCTTAAATTTTTGTTAATGACTATTTAATATTTCAGTTATCCAACCTAAACCAGTTACTAATCTAATGGTAAAAATTTCTTCATTCTTTTCCAACGTTTTATCATTTCTACCGTTATTATAATATCCTCGTCCCCTTTTATCTTTGCATTGTAACTTCTAATTTTTATTTCCATGAAGTTATTTTTTTTAAATTCACTATAACCAATTTATAAATGATTGCTTATTATTAAATTAATTCTTTACTCGTGAGCGTATACTATTTTATATAAATAAATTTGGGAAACAGATTCATTGTACTTGAAATGGATTGTAGTTGAAAAGCTTTTCATGTGAAGAATAATTAAGGCCATTATTTGGCGAAATCAAATATATAAATTTGGTAAATTGATTTAGAGTTAACATAAATTGTTAAATCAATGATTGACCTATAACAAAACGGTATTTAATTCAGGTGGTGTTTGATATTTATGAATAAATAAATTGTGAAAATGAATGAGTCATTGCGTTAAAATGAAGAAAAAAACATATTTAATAATTACATAGGAATGGAATTGAAGATTACATAAAAATGTGACTATTTCCGATCTAATGATTTTTATTCCTTGTGAGAGGTTTTTTTTTCATCCATTCAAAGAATGAAATGATTTTGTTTAATTAATGACCGGAACCATGACTCGAACCAATGTTCAACCCATGACCTCACTCATGACACGAACTATGGTCTGAAACATGGCCCGACTCATGACTGGACTCATGACCTGACCCATGCCCCAAACCATGACCCGTCCCATGCCCCGACCAATGACCCGAACCATAACTCAGTTCATGCTCTAAACATGACTCGATCCTTGCCCTGACACATGACCAGAAACCATGACACGTCAAATGACCAGAATCATGACCCAAACCATAATATAAATATGCTAGTTAAAAATATTTTATTTTTCATAAAATATTTTTCTGTGTATCAAAAAACACGAAGTATTGATTCATTTTAGGGTAACCAAACATGACAATGAAAATGATAATGATCCATTTCTTTTCTTTATTCATTCTATACACTCGTCCATTCCATTCACTCGTTCATTATATAATATTATCTATACATAAGACGAGCCAGTGGAAATCTGTCTTTACGTCCCATGATGATTTTTATTTTACAAATATGTGTATTTTTTTAAAGACCTATCGATTTTAGTTATTTTTAAATTACCTTTTAGATTTACTCTATATTCTTTTTTTCATATATCGTCTTGGTTTACTTGTTTCACGTAGACTGAACATTTTACATCAATATGTCATAATGTTAATAAGTTTGGATTAAGAATACATCGAGTCAAACTTATCGACCACAATTATTTGAGTAAAGATCAAAGTTATTTCTTAACGATGTTCTTTCTAAAAACATCAATATTGAGATTTGAGAATATGAAAAACAAGATTCAATTTCATATATGTTTCCTGTAAAATTGCAAAATATTATATTTATCTAATTAAAAAATTAATATCAAATATACCCATCCAAAACACTTTAAAGTTTCATGTTTACTGCTTTTTTAAATACAACCTGACGATTATTACTGCTTTCTATTTCTTATTACACTTCACACTCTAATAACTTGAATCTTTGCGTATGAGAATGATATAGATGTTAAATTTAAGATTTTTAGATCATTACGTATTTATCCTTATGAATTGTCCATGTCAAACCATGTGAACCATGTCATATGAATATAAGTTTGGCAAACGGGCATCATGGAACAGGTCGGTTCAGGTAACTGTTCAAAACGAGTACCGAGTAAAATATGTTCGGGTCAAAGTGGGTTATGTTAAAAAGTATTAATTTGGTTTAAATTAAAATTTTGTTTATGAAAAAAATGGATTCAAGTTACAAATAACCACTAAAAAACATCAAAATATGTTCACTCACAATATTTTTTCTTTGATGATTAGGGGCCACAGGTGGATGTGGTTGCGATGATGGTGGTGATGGCATAGGTGGCGTCACAAGGGTGATGGTGGACTTGGGGGTCGGGCAACGAAGGTGGTGGTGGTTATGGCCACGAAGACGGTGCAACAATGGTGGTAATGACGAGTAGGGATGAGAAATTTTTCTCGAATACCGGTACCGTACCGACCGAGCCAATTCGGTACCAGTACCGGTACTAGTTTTTTGTCGATTTCGGTATCGGTAAAAGTCGGTTTCGGTACCTTTTTTTCGGTATTCCCGAATTTTTACCGATTTTTTTAAGAGTTGATTTGTGGAATATGAATCGTTTTTATTTTTTAGTTTCCATACATTTTTTTTGAACGACATTTACTTTCCATACTAATTGGCCTATCAAATAGGTAATCAAATCTCCATTTCCTACGAATTGTTATTCCAAGATTAGTTCTTATTTGCTGCAAAAGAAAGCATACAATATACAATCGGAGATCAGTTCTTATTAGCCGTAAAATTGTGAGTTCTTAATTAGTTCTTATTTGTTTATTCCAATCTCATTTCATTCCGATACTGATTTTGAACATTTTAATCAAAATGTCAAGAACCATTTTGAACAAAAAATGTAGACATTTACGTGAAGATTGAAGCTGTATTATTTTGATCAATAAACTATCAAAAGATGTACACCAAAGTTGTAGACACATTTAAATATTTTTCTTTTTTTTTTGCAAACAAAAGGAAAACATCAAAGCGGTACCAAAGCGGCAAGGTACCGGTACCATACCGGTACCGAACCGATAAATTCGGTACGGTATTTGGTACCCAGTTTTCCTCTAAATCGGTATCGGTACTTTCGGTACCGGTACCGGTTCGGTACCGATTTCATCCCTAATGACGAGGAGATGGTTGGGGCAGGACGACATTGGTGGTGGTGGCAGTGACGGTGTTGAGATGAAGACTTTAGGTTATGAGTGTCGCGGGCCCGTTTAATTACGTTTTAAGTAAGCAAGTTTTAAGAATAACCAATTTTGAGTCATATAGTTTAAGATGACCCAAAATTACTTCTTGTATGATTTGAGTTTACCTACACTAAAAGAGTAAAACCATGTATTATTTTACTTATCTAAATCAACTCATTTTGTATGATTTGAGTTTACCTACACTAAAAGAGTAAAACCATGTATTATTTTACTTATCTAAATCAACTCATTTCTTGAATAATATGTAATGATCGCTACCCTAAATAAAACAAATATAATAGGGTCCGACTCACGTAAAAGTCCAATTGTGACAAACTAATATCAACAAAAATCAGAAATCAATCGATTCTAAATGTTTCTTAACCTCGATGTAATCGATCTAAACACCATAATTACGAACAATAATATAGGAATCTCAGACCAAACCTTTCAAGACGGTCCCCAACCAATGTTCCAAAAGTTTCATAATCTTACAAGTCTTGATCAATCATCATTAACCTCTTGTGTACTCCATGTCTTAGCATCAAAATTTCAAGGACTTTTACATTTCAATAACCTGAACGGGTCGGGCCCTAGGGGTAACATCCAATTTTCAAACATGATAGTGATAGAAACCCATAATCACAAAGACCCAACCCCACCCACCCCATGCCTATGTCAATATCACAATAAATGAAATGGGCATCTTTTAAAAAAGAAATAATAAAAGTGGTCCTAGAATATTGGACACTATTATTATTCCTAATTTCATTATTATTTTCCAAAATTAGGTTCCACATAATTGAAGTAAATTATGTGTTTACACATTTTAGTTTAAGACTTCTTTTAGAGTTATTATGTATGTGTTATTTATGTTTACAATCATTAAAACTAGCATCAATAGCTTTGAAACGAAGGAAAAATTATATATGTTGGTTCAGATAAAAAGTGTTTTTATATGTAATTAATCTAGATGAGACATGTGTACTTTAGGACACGCGTCAATTAATTTGTAAATGGTTTTAAACGCACCGTTCTAATAATTTGGGCACACCATCATAGTCGTAAAGGTTGTCATATGTTAATCCTGGTAATGTTCGATGCACTGTTATCATAGGTTTAGATACACATTTGTATTTAATGTAGATGCACCATTTGTCACATAATGTAAACATTTAAAAAAGCTTCATTTTTTAAATATAACAATAATATAATCCAATTTAAAAGAAAACTAGTTTTTAACTCCCACGCTTCGCGGCGGGAGTCTGGTTGTTATTGGTTTGACTCGTTTGCATGGATAAAACTTATATCGAATCGCAGACTCGTTATAATGTATGATACCAAAAAACACTCGAATTTGAATACAACCCCGTTTTCAATAAAAATTAAAGCAGAACATTGGCAATTTTAAAAAAAACAACGCATTCCGTTATTTAAAAAAACCTAACATACAAAAGTTATTATAAACGGTGTCGGGCCCATCGTTAAAAAATATTAAACAAAAACGTAGGCACAGCAGTAAAAATAATGTTAATATAAAGGAAACATAAAGCTAAATAATAAAAAAGGGAAAAAACAAATTAAAAAAATAACCGTTCCGGGTCGTCGAAAACCATAAGGTGAATACCGATACGGGTTCCGATAATACTAATATCGACAATTATGTTGTTCGCCCATAATAGGTTCAGCTCGTCATGGTACCACAACGGGTCAACGGTAACGGCACTCGCTATAGGCAACGAAAATAATCGATTTTGAATACAAGTCTGTTTAAAAAAAATTATATCGGAACGCTAACAAAAAACTACAAACATTTGCATACTCTGTATTTTGAAAAAAATTAACAAACGAAAGTTATTAAAAGAAAACAAAATTAGTAGAAAATTAAACGGGCTAAAAACGTATATTATATACATTATAACGGTTAAAAACGAAAATGTAAAAAAAATAAATTAATAATTAATATGAGAAAAATATGAAAAAAAGAACTAAAGTGGCGAAATTCAAAATGAAAGAGAGTTGACTATTCCATCAAACTTTGTTTTTAATCTTACTTTGTTAATGTTAATGTTCTTGACTTATGATATAACTATTTAAAATTAATTAAAAATATAAAAGTTATTATAGTTTAAAAAATTGATATAATTAGATTTTAGATAAAAAAAGAATTAATTACACAGATGCCCCTGTGGTTTGTCCAAATTATGGTTTTAGCCCCTGGGATTGCTAAACTACAACTTTGGCCCAATAGTTTGCACGATTGTAACACATTTGGCCCCTGAAGTGGATGTCAGTTAAGTTTAACTGTTAAATTTTATAAAATGATGAGAATACCCTTAGTTTAAAAGACAAAAAAAAAAGAAATAGTATAAATTCTTGTAACACATATGGGACCCACCAAACCCAAACCCACTTTATCATCTTCTTCACCAACATTTATCATCTTCTACCCCAAAAGAAATATTCAATTTCTTCATCATTCTCTTCAATGGCGACGACGGAAGCAACAAAACCGATCTTATACCGATCCCACAACCACCAGATTACCACCCGGAGATCACCGTCTCGCCGGCGCACGACGGCTTGCACTTCTGGAAGTTCATGATCGCCGGCATGGTCGAACACATGGCCATGTTCCCAATCGACACAATAAAAACCCGTATGCAAGTATTAGGATCCTGCCCCATTAAATCCGTGGTGCTCCGACAAGTTCTTCAGTCAATCCTCAAGTCCGACGGTCCCGCCGGACTTTACCGTGGAATCGGAGCGATGGGACTGGGCGCCGGGCCGGCACACGTCGTTTATTTTTCAGTATAGGAGATGTGTAAAGAGACGTTTTCGAGACGAAACCCTAATAACCCTATGGCTCATGCGGCAGCGGGGGTTTTTGCGACGGTGGCGAGTGATGCGGTGTTTACTCCGATGGATATGGTGAAGCAGAGGTTGCAGTTAGGGAGTGGGAGTCCGTACAAAGGTGTGATTGATTGTGTGAGGACTGTTTTGAGAGAAGAGGGATTTAGGGCTTTTTATGCTTCGTATCGGACTACGATTTTGATTTTCAGTTGGGATAAAATGAACCAGTTGATATGTGTAATTTTTCTTGTGGCGGCAGCCGGAGGCGGTTGTGGTTGTCGCCGGAAATGGCGCCGGAAATGGGAGGAGGAAGCTAGGGTTTGGTGGGAGAGGTGGTTTTGATTTGGAGAAGATGAAGGGTATTTTAGTCATTTCATATACACTTAACTGAAAAACTTAACTGACATCCACTTCAGGGGCCATATGTGTTACTTTCGTGCAAACTATTGGGCCAAAGTTGTAGTTTAGCAATCCCAGGGGCCAAAACCATAATTTGGGCAAACCACAGGGGCCATCTGTGTAATTAACTCTAAAAAAACTCAATATTTACATTTGAGGATTAACAAGTTCAGATAACTTCCTGTAAATTTTATGCAGATTTGTTTATTTGATTCAAACTATATATATTAAAATTGTTTTCTATTTATACGAGTATAGAAGTATAAATGGAAAAATAAAATAAATTTTGTTGTACATACGTTTGAGATTAAAGATAAATTTGACTATCACATAATTTTTTTAAAGTTATGTTTATTATGCTACTAGCTTAGAACCCCGTGTCTACACACGAAATGAAAAATATCAATACATAAAAATTCTTAATTTTTTATGTGTATATTTAAATGTATAAAAATGTATCACATATATGAATGATAGATTACAAAATTCAAAATATATAAAAATTAATATATAATTAAGTTTCAAAAATACGTTAATTACTATTTAATCAATTTGACTTTCATTACTATTTGATTCAAAATAAAAGTTACATAATTATATTTCCAGGTTTCTTATAATAAGGGATAATTTAAAACAAAATTTGTTTTATTAGTATAATTAGTATTTTCTTTAAACATATATTATATATATATATTATATAATAAATAAATGTTTTAGATGGAGACTTGTCACTCACACGTGCATCCTTAACATTTTTTTCCCGAATCTCTCCTATTAATTATACAATCTTCTTTAATTTTTTATAATTTTTGTTTTCCGACTCTCTGTCCAATTAAATAATAATGATTTCCATAATTACTTTTATAAAAGTTTTTTATTTGAAAAAAATAGGTTTTTTCATAAAACAATTTTTTTTGTAATTTGGGCACTTCTTCATTTATTTTATAAAACATTTTAAAAAAATAACTATATAATATTTTTATAATGTACAAATCTTCAAATGTTTTATAACAAATTGTATTTATTCAACTTATTTAATACATGTGTTTTAACCTAGTTATTAAAATATAAATGTGTATTTAATAAGAGAGAGAGACAGGAAAAATGATGAAAATGAATATGGAGGCGACACATGGCATGTATAAACCTTTATATATTATACTAGCTTTAACCCCGCGTGTTACACGGGTTGAAACTTTAAAATTATATTGATAAATATTCTAACAACTTTTTTATGCAAATTTGATATTGTATTTGTAACTTTTTTATTTTGTTACACTTTAAGTTTATATGGATAAAAGTAATCAAAACATCAAAAAAACATGAAAATACAATTCATAATATCATGACTGTTGTTACATTGCCTAAACCATTTTTTCTTCAATATTTCTTAATAGAATGACTGGAACACCGACACTTAAAACTTATTTATGGTTTGACAAACCTGATAATGTAAGTCCATTTAGAAAATCAGGAGATTATAAACTCTCGGACAATGAGCCATATGTGATACTCACCTGTCATGTACGAGTGAAAAAACTCAGTGAAAAAACTCATTTGAAATATTAAAGGAGCACACCTTAACTGGTTTCCTTAAATAAAAGGTTTTAATGAAAGATATTACAGAAACGATTCTATAAACTATAACGTTGTAAAGTTTTAAAGTAAAGACAAAGTTGTTTTTAAAGATGAAAAAGCAAGTTTATTTTTATTTTATAAAACTAAACTAACAAAAAAAAGTTAAAGTTTAAAGTAAAGATACTCACTAATGTTAGCTGACTTTTTAGTATACATGTCAGGAAGTAAAAGGTAAAACATAGGTATAAGTAGAGGAGACGTGAGTGCTGGATAGAATGGACTTCTAGTTTGCTGCGTTGAAGGCTGCCATTCATTTTCTCGACAGTTTATGTTCGAACAGTGAGTTGTTAAAATATATTTGTTCATGAATTATGAATGTTTTTTCAAGACTTCCGATCTAATAGATTCTAATTTCTATTTTAAGAATTATGTTTGTTATGTTTTGTGTTAACCACGAGATGTATTCGATTTGAAGCGTTTCAGATAAATTTTAAAAAAAAATACGATATTTAGTTAAACTTAGAGATAGAGATAAGCGTTTAAAATAAATTACATAAATAATCCTTGAAATACATTACATAATTAGATTAAGAGTATTTTTATCTTTTTATCTTAACTTAACATAATAAATATAGTTAAGGTTTAAATAATAAAACTATTATGTAAATCAGGATTTTAAAACTATTGGATTAAAAGTGAGTACCGACCCAACCCACATGACTAAAACCTAAAGTTTGGAGTCTAGAAATAAATATGATGACGTGAATTATCTATAAAGTAAATAATAGTTTTTTATTATAAAATCCCCACCTAACCTAACCCCTATACATTCTCACCCTCGCACATTTTTTTTTTGAACGATAACAAAAATTCATTCATTGAAAGGATAGCAAATAGCTAATCAAAGTTACAAAACAGCATAAAATACAAATGTTGTTAACACCCATAATTTCTCCACTTCCCTCATTCCAAAGCTTTGAGCTTCGAGCGGTTTGACACCCATAGGAATGATAAAACCTTGATTTCGTCCATAATACTACTTGAAATAACCTCCTTACCGTTAAATGATAAATTATTCCGTGCCTTCAATAAGCACCATATCGTTGTTAGAACAATCGCGTGAATCACCTTCTTCCGGTCCCCATGTAACCCGAAAAATTGTGAATTTCCAAAAGATCCTTCACCGAGAAGGCAAAAAAATTAGGAAGGCGACACCATTGATGAACCAGCTGTCAAATCGATTGTGCAAAACTGCACGAGAGGAATAAATGCTCCGATGTTTCCACAAGATCCCCACATATAGAACAGAGGACCGAGGGAATATCGACTCCCCTAAGGCATCTAATGTCGGGACCCGCTCCAACCCCACTCTCCAAGCTAAGATACCAACCTTTAGCGGGACATAATTATTCCATTCAAACGAGATTCCGATAGGCACATCAAATCTGTTTTGAAGAACTTCCTTGACATTGCGGACCGAAAATACTCCCGACTCGTCAAAACTCCAACTCCAAGAGTCTTCTGAGAGACCAAGAGAGACCGAGGAAACCAGTGAGGTTAAAATGCCAAGATCACAGTCAGCACCATCCCTCCCCGGATCCGCCACCCAGTCCCAATTTCCGTGAAAAAATCCCGACCCATTTAAGACCCGGTCCTTGATTGTACACCACTTATTTCGCTCAAGGTGGAAAAGGTTAGGAAATTTCTCAGCCAAGGATTCTGACCCGACCCATACAACCAGAAGAGGATTTGGCACCCACGACCCACCGTCCCCGTAAAGCCTTTCTTTAAATCTAAACCCGCCTGTTTCAGATCATCCGATATCCTTACTATTTGTTTCCACGGGCCCGGTTGAGACATTTTTGCCGGAATTACATTCCACGATCTCGACCTTTCGTGTATGGACCATATCACCTTTCTCCACAACGCGTTTTTCTCATTTTTAAACCTCCACCACCATTTGGATAGGAAAGCAAGGTTCGACTCCCGAAGAGAGCCGAGACCTAACCCACCGAGAGCCTTTGGTCTAATGATCTTATCCCATGCCACCCAATTTATCTTACTAGCATCTTCCGAGCCCCCCCAGAAAAAAGATCTTCGAATACTTTCCAGTTTTGTAATTACACCCACCGGAGCACAGTAGAGCGAAAAATAGTATGTTGGCAAGGAGTTCAGAACCGCTTTTAGTAAAGTAACTCGCCCCCCAAAGGATAGTAATTTTCCTTTCCACGAGGCTAACCTCCTTTTGAACAATTCCACAATAGGATCCCAGGAACTAATTAAGTTCATGTTCGCACCCACTTGAAGACCTAAGTGTTTGAATGGAAAAGTACCGACATCACATCTTAATAACTCTGCCATACCATGTAACTCCGAGATTTCCACACATGTACCAAAGACACTGCTTTTGGATAAATTGATCTTAAGCCCCGAAGCCAAAAAGAAACATATGAGGATTCGTTTGATATTCAACGCATTGCTTGGATCCCACTCTCCCACAAACACCACGTCATCCGCATATAGAAAGTGAGATAAGACAGGCCCACTACGGCCACACCTAATTCCTTTAAAGAGACCGATCTCCGTTGCTTGCTTCATCACCCTAGTCAATGCCTCCATCGCTAAGATGAAGAGAAATGGTGATAAAGGATCCCCTTGTCTTAATCCCCTAGAGCAATGAAACTCCTGGGTAGGAGACCCATTTACTAGAACCGATGCTCTGGCAGATGATAGAATAGCCATAATCCACTTTCTCCATTTTGACGGGAAGTTCATTTTTGAGCCAACACCGAATCCAAAAAACTCCAGCTTAGGGAGTCAAAAGCTTTGGCAATGTCCACTTTAAACAACATACCTTTCTTTTTAGATTTCTTCATCCAAGCTACCACCTCGTTTAAAATGAGCGGACCGTCCAAGATACTTTGGCCACCAATAAACGCCGACTGTTCCTCCGATATTAATCCACCAATAACTGATTTTAATCTATTCGCCAAGACCTTGGACACCACCTTATTGACACACCCGATGAGACTTATAGGCCTATAGTCCATTAAACCACATGGGTCCTTTTTTTTTGGAATCAAAGCTAGAAATGAGGAGGTGCAACTCCCAGATAAGGTCATTGAATTATAGAATTCGTTGAAGATATTTAAAAAGTCCCCTTCAAAACAGCCCCAAAATGTCTTCAGGAATTTGAAATTAAAACCATCCGGTCCCGGATATTTATCACCCCCACAGTCCCAGACCGCATTCTTTATCTCAAGTAACGAAAAGGGTTGAGACAGCACACCTGCTTGAGCATCAGACACATGCGGAAGAGTGGGGCATGCCAAAGTAGGACGAAGAGCACTCGGTTCCTTGTATCTGTTAGTAAAAAACTCGAATGCCAGATTTTTTAAAACCGACGGGTTAGACTCCCACACACCCCCAACCTTAAGTCCGTTCAACCGATTATTTGATAGGTTAGCTTTAAGAGTCCCATGGAAATACGACGAATTTTCATCTCCATCCGATGCCCATTTCGCTCTAGCCTTTTGGCAAAGATCCCGAGCCTTAATCTTCTCGAACTCAGCCATCCGGTTTCGACAGTCTACCCTAAATTGCATTTCCGACTCAGTTAATAATCGGGACTCCGCCTCTTTATCCAAAAACTCCACCTTCTTGTTTATGTTATCAAGTTCACCTGTCATTTTCTTTCTTTCAGCCGCCACCCATACTTTTATTTTCTTTTTTAGCCAGCTGAGTTTAGTAGCAAGCCCTACATCAGCTGGGCCCGTAAATGAAAACGAGCCATTTAAGGTTTCCACAAAGTCTTTGAATCCAGGGATGAACAGCCATGAATTGAAAAACCTAAAAGGAATATGACCAAAATCAGATGGAACCAATGACAGCATAATCGGGCAATGATCTGACATACCTTTGGCATAAACGACCACCGAGGCTAGAGGCCATTCATTAAGGAAACCACGACACATCAGAAACCGATCGAGCTTACTTAATTTGTCCTCTTTATCCGACATGTACGTGAACAGACCCCCAACCATGTTGTATTCTATTAAATCCGCATCTTCAATGAACTTGTTGAAGTAATCTGCATTTAGAGCCACAAAATCAGAATTTACCCGCTCCTCTGGAGCCCTGACATCGTTGAAATCTCCAAGGAACACCCACCAACCCGGAGAGGAGTAACGTAGACGTACTAAATCCGACCACGTTCTTCTTCTTTCCGCTGGATCATTAGGGGCATACACATTAACCACGTTTAGATGATACCCGTTATTAATCACGACCCCGCTTATAACAAGAAATCGTTGATTCTTAATAGTCCCGACCCTTCTGAACACAGAAGGATCCCAAATCGAGATCAATCCGGCAGATCTTCCAACCGCATCTACTGTTTCAACTTCAAACTTTGATCTCCCCCACAAATTTTTAAAAGCAAATCTTGAATCTCTCCCCAATTTTGATTCTTGAATGCCAATGAAATGTACTCCCGATGAGGTTTTTAACCCACGAATCCGGTCAGTTTTACCAGGACCCCTTACCCCCCTTAAATTAGCGGACATAAAATTCATTGATTACCGTTTAAGCCTCCTTCACCAACAATACATTCTTCCACCAAGTCCCTATAATTGCTCAGATTAATTCCAAGGCCAGCGCCCACATTGATGGTCTCAAGAACCTCCTCCTCCAGATCGCCAATAATGTTCCTCGAACCCGACCTGGCTGATGAATCAGGTGCGGGTGAACCAGGTATGGTTTCCGGGACAATTTCCCCTTCATCACTTATCCCCATCGACACAATCGGAGAATTTAGGTCAGGGACGGTAGAAGTGGGTGCTGGGGTGGAGACACCAGTTTCAGTATTATTAGGGCGGGGTCCAGATTTTTTTGGTGGGCTTCTAAAAGTCCGAGGTCGTTTTTTGGCCCTAGCTCCACCCGAATGACCCAATTTGAATGAAGGCCCACTGATCCTAATTCTCTTGCAAGAAGTGTCCTTGTGGGCCAGAAATTTAAAATGTTTTATCTCCTTTGCAGCACACCCGCCGCCAACATCATGATGGATTCCTTCCCCATGCACATTTTTAATACCAAACCCAGAATCCACCACGTTCGACGTTTCAATAACCTCGGGACTGGAGTGCACGTGGCGACTGTCCTGGGGGTCCGGGTCCAAAGGATGCCCGTTAAGGGTGTCTTTTTTCGGCGACGGTATATCTTTCTCCGGCAGCTGTTGACTCGCAATCTCACCTTCTTCAAGTTCTTCTATGATAATGTTGTTTGGCCTTTGATTATTACACTCCTCTTTTTTATGAGCCGGTTCTTCGATGAACACCGGTGTCCAGCTGTCCGCTACTTCTGATACCCAAACTTGGTATCTCCTATCCTTCCAAACTACTTCCACCTGATCGTCAATTCTGGCCATCTTGTTTGTAAGAATGTGACACTTCCCGATAGAATTGTCATCCGAACTCCAAGAAAAATCTGAGTTCCATACCACTTTGCCAAAGAGACCACCAATTTTGTCGTATGTAGTGTCCTCTCTCAACTGAAGCGGTAAACCATAGATTTTTAGTCATACGATACGGCCACAGACGACATATTGCCCTCCCCATAACGTAGCACTAATAAAAAATTTGCTCCACCTGCTGGCTTCTTCTTCAATAAATCTCTTAGCAATAAACTTGTCTTTAAAGATAATTAATATTTTAAGACCCCCAACATATGATATTACCGCTTCAGTGAACCCGGCTTGGTTGAGCAGAATTCTGGATGCGCAGAGGGATTGAATATCCCGAGCCTCCCCCACCATGGATCTCCCAATATAATGAAATGGGTAGTTCAATGCCGAGGCTTCGACATGCACTGAGAGGATGTTCTTCGCTCCACTTGTGCCAGCTCCGTTTACAGCCTCCTTATATGAAGCCGGGCGCCATGTGTGACCTTCTTGACCCTCCCAGGGGTCCCCATCGATCACTGGTTTTGAGGGACGTCCCCCCTGGTCACCCGGGTCCTTTGCGTACCTTCTCGGAGCGTTATTGTTGCGAGCCTTATAGTCCTTCGTAGGCCTTTCATGACTCCCAGGACCCATGTTCTTGGAAGGAGGACAGCTAAATTTATCATATCTTGCAGAGAGACTTGTACCAGAGCATGTAAGATTCTGACCGGATAGAAACTCCTCCACGTTTTTAATGCCTTTAAACCTCACGAACCCGAAGAAGTTCCCTCGACCATCCCTTTTCTTTGCAACGTACGCATCCGACACCACCCCATATTCTTTGAAAGCCTTCCATAACATTGTGTTATTTGTCTCTTTCGGCAGATTCGAGACGAAAAAGGAGGTCTCTGTCTTCAAGTTGACCCATGGTTGTTCTTCTTCCTCCTGTGAACTTCCTCCCATTCTCTGTCGCCTTTTCGCATTCCTCTTGAGTTTTTTTTTATTAACGCTGACTTTTAGACTTTACCCTCACACATTTTAATTGAGTAGAAAAACTGTTAATTACTACACGCGGACCCCATCACGTGAAGCCACGTATGTCTTGTCATCTTCGAACATTTCCTCCTTCTCGAGACATCTTCTTCTGTGACGTGAATCTTTTCTTCTTGTTCTTTGTTTTACCACTTTTTCAGTTTTCTTTACGTTATGCTTTTCACAAGTTTGAAGCCAAATATTCTACATTTATTAGTTTATAAATCTGAATTTGGCCTGCGTATTAATGTATTATATATATATATTTTTTTGAATAGCAACGTCACTTTAAACATTAAAAAAAGATGCCCACCTTAGCAAGAAACTAAGGCGACACCGAACACTCATACAAGACAAAAAAGACTCTCACAACGGTCCCTACAGCCCACCATCTTGACCCGTATAAATAACCAATAACAACAACATCACGTGAAATCTAGATCACTAAATTTTCTCCACTTATCTAACGTGATGCCTGGGACTTTTGATCTCTTCAACATCCACCATAGGGACTCCTTAATTTCTTCTATAATCTTTGATTGCGACACCTGCTTCCCGTTGAAAATCTTCTCGTTCCGCGCGATCCACAGCTTCCAACATGTTAATAGAAACACTGCGTAGTGTATTATATATAGGGAGAGGTTTAAATAATAAGTGGATTTTCAATAAAAAAATCTAGAAAATGATTTCTTTTTTAACCAAAATAGGGTCAAACGAACTCAGATTGAGCTCATTCTAGCGGCGTTGAAACCAGCTCGTCGAGGTTTTTGTGGGGTTGGGGTTTAGGTTTTTTGGGAGTGAGGGTTGGAGGATTTAGGTTTTTTTAGGGGGGGGGTGGGGTGGTTAGGTTTTAGGGTTTAACTCTAGGCTTTATTTCGACGAGCCGATTCCAACGTCGCTCGAATTAGTTCAATCAGAGTTCGTTTGACCCAGTTTCTTAACGAAGATTCACTTTTTAGCTGAACATTCCCCTATATATATGTATCTACTACTATATGATATATATTAGAATGATAGAATTGTAATTCATCAAAAAATTTAAGAGTAAGACAACTTTTTTTACATATTGTACACATTACCAATATATGAAATATGTTTAATTACCTTCTAACCCTATCATGCCTATAATTAAAGACCAATAATAATAATTAGTATTTAATCACAATGAAAGTCCATCACTCAAGCCCAATAAAAGCTTTTGAAATTACATAATAATCATGAAAATAAAAAATAATAAAAACAAAATAACAATGAAAAAGTTTAAAAAATAAAACAGTTTTTTAATATATACAAATAAAAAAACTCATTTTACACAAAAGAAAAATGAGATTCTGGTTTGATTTTTGTTAACTTGAGTAATTACATAAACTGCCCTTAAATATTATAAAAAATAACTTTATAATTTATATAAACAACTATTGAAGTGTAAAAGTACTAAAATACTCTTACACTTAACATAAAAAATTAACAGAGTTAGTGTTATTTTGGTTCGATTAAAAAATGTTCGGGTAATTAATTAGTTGAATTTAATATTTTAATTTTAGATTTCGTTTATTCATTTTTCTTATAATAATATGTTTGGTATTTATTAATACACATTAGTCGGGTTGGGCAACAACAACAACAACAACAATAATAATAATAATAATAATAATAATAATAATAATAATAATTTTAGCCAAATATAATCAAAAGTTTTCTAGTGTTACCTGATATCTTGCATCATTTTTTGACATAGCATAACGAACTCAACGCGAAACCCCAAATTATTTTAAGTGACTCATAACCTAACATAAAACTTGTGGAATTGTCGACTCCGTCGCAACGCAGGGGTTCCCCACTAGTGTGTGTATCTATACTATATAACAAATAATAAAAAAAATTCATTTCACGTGTCGTCTCCATATTTATTCTTATCATTTTTTCACGTGTCTTTCTCTTATTAAATACACTTTTATCTTTTAATAATAAAATACTTAAAGAAAATACCAATTATTATAATTAAACACTTTTATTTTAAATTATCCCTTATTATAAAAAATTTTAAAATCTAAATATGTAACTTTTATTTTTCAATCAAATAGTTACTAAGTTGAATTACATTAAATAGTAATTAGCGTATTTTCGAAACCCAATTTTATATTAACTTTTACATATTTTATATTTTTAGTCTATCCTTAGTAATATATTTTTACACCTATTAAATATATACATAAATATTTAAGAAAAAAATTATTTATAAACATGTGTAGTATACGGGTTCTAAGCTAGTCTGTGTATATGTATATATAAATATATAATAATATTAATTATTTATTCATACCAATAGTAAACTTGAGTTAAGCTACGGTGCTAAATTAGTTTGAGTAAATTACGTGAACCGTACTCAAAGTTTCATTATGTTAATTGTTATGGGTGACCGGTTTTCAAACCGATCCAAATCCTTGATTGTTAACCGGTTTGAGTGAAACCGGTTTTGAAACTAGTTCGAACCGAACCGATCCAAACCCTCAAAAACTAGTTTTAAATCGGTTTGAAATCGATTAGAAACTGGTTAAAACCGGTCAAAGCTCCCTATCAAACCGGTTTTAAACTAAACCGATTTAATACCAAACCGGTTTTTAACTTTTTTTTAACCAAACCGGTTCGATTTGAAAAACCAAAATGCACCCTCTAGCTACACGTGTGGATCAGAAAGACGCTGTATGTGGTTTGTGTCAACGTATCGTGGTGAAAATATAAAAAAACTGTATACATAATATTTTTATTTTTTAATGAATAAAAATATTAAATTTAATATGGCTGTTTAGGAGGCATGGCATGTGAAAAGATTCTCCAAAAGAAAGGCTATTATATAATAATCGTAAATAATCATATTTAATATGTAGAGTTTTGTTAAACAACTTATAAAAGTATTTAAGAAGTGCTGTTAAAAAAAAGAAGTATTAAGTAATAAGTATAGTATTGGATTAATCCGACATAACCCAAAAGACCGGCCCATTGTTTTATTATGGATCGGGTCGAAATGAAAAGCCGAAAGTTTCAATGGGATTTGCCTTTAATATACTTTATATACTTCAAACTTCATATCCACATTCACTTACGTAAAACGCGGATTATGTTTGAAGATTAATCGTCTAAGCGGTCCAAGGTAAAGTTCGAAAGACCCAATAAGAAAGAAACCCTGACCCCGATTATTGTTGGTTATTGTTATCATTATTACTAAATCGCCTTGGACATGTGTTGTAAATACATAGGTGAAGGACAAAAGCATAATCCTTATACATTGTTCTCCATCACCATTGTTAATTGTCAAAAACTACTTCACCCCTTTTCTTCAATTTCAAAAACATTATCTTTATAGAAATTGATGGTTTAAAACAAATGATTTTTATTCTAACTTATTTAATATATGAGTTTTTAATCTAGTACTTAAAATAAAATAGTAAATATTTTAAAAATTGTGAAAGAAAATGAGGTGGAGAAAGTGTTTCGTATTTATTTTTGTTAAAGTAATTTAAACTAATTTTTTTTATGAGAATCCGATATTAATCTGTTTTAACTTTTTTATAATCCAACAAAAGTGAAAAATTTTAAAATAGTCCGGTCAGATTCGAACCGAACCGGACCGTCAAATTTAAAGGGTTTATTTATTTTGGATTGCGTAGAGTTAGGGTTTGTTCTTGCTGATTTCAGCGAAAGCATTCGTTAAAGGTTTTTGGAATCAATACAAGGTTCGTTTACGCGATTGGAAATCCAAGGTTCATCTCTCGGTTGTGGACTCCATTGGAGGTAATCTGCTCGTTCTTTCAGAGGTATCTGATTTTTAAATAGCATGTTGCAGAATTTGTTGCCGTTAGTTTTTTTTTTCAGTAAGGAAATTGTAATTTGCCGAGGAAGAATTAGGGTTTATGTACCGGATAATTGCTTGTTCTGAATGAAAGTAGTGTTTTATGTGCTCAAATCGTAGTTTTCAAAAGGTTTGATGTGTAAATATGGCTATGAACTTGTTTACTTCGAGGATCTATTTTCATTTGCATCAGTTGACATAGTAAATAGAATATGCGATGGATGAATTTCAGAGTATGAACTTTTTGAGTGATAGTTGTTCGATTTAAGAGGATGAGAAGAAAACTTAAGAAGAGTAGAGTTGATTTTGTGTTTAAGAAAATTACAGAAACATTTTATAATTGTAGCTGAAACGAGTTCATAAAAATCATTGTTATTTTTATTTGGCACAAATCTGAACATAAAAAAAGTCAACTGATCTGGATTTGAGGGGATTGATTGTAGTAAAAGGCTATTCCTAATTCCTCTGATAATTTGTAAGTTTCTGACTGCTTGCTGTTGCTGAGTTGCTTTGATTAGCACACTGTAGGGATTTCAGTTTCTGATCTTTTGTATGTAGAGTATATGCATATTCTTTATTCCAATGAAATAATAAAACGAGGATTTTGATAACAAGTTTCTAGAAAGCTATTCTAATTGTCGATTGATATATACGACATGTATCGTGATTCGTGTTCTTTAACATTGATGCTGCATCAATCAAGCTGCGCTTTAGTAGGATTAAGAATCCACATTTTTGCAGCATTTCTGGTTAGAGTGTTAGTTAACTTAGTTTAAAAACAGTTATGTCCATGGATGTGCAAGTTACTGGATGAATGTCAATTGAGTCTGTAGAGCTCACATTTTAAAGATTCTTTATGATTCCCTATACAGGCATACAACTCGTTGTTGGATTACGATGCATCTTAAACAATGATATAGATAAATACTTTAATTTCAAGAAAATTATCTTCCTATTATCGGCATTTAGATATTGATTCATTCATCTTTATATAATTTACCACATGTCAAGAACTTTTAGCAGCTATTGACTTTTCAAACCATTGCACTTTGGCTTTGCTTCCAAAAAAATTTTATTGTAAAAATGTCAAAGCAACAATGTGCAAGAATGAGAAACAACACCATTGCGCTTGGCTTTTAGTTGCAAACTATCATTTTTCTTGGGTAAATGCAATAAAAAGACCACACTTTGTTGCATGATGAACAGTTTTGGACAAAACACCCCGAGCGTAGATTTATTTATTTTTTATTTCACCTATGTTGATTTCCTTTGACAATACCTTGTTGCAAACTTAGATGTTTTTCTGGGAAAAAATGGTTACTTTGCAACAAAAGCCGAGCACGTTGGATTACTAAAATGTTGGTTTGTTTCTAATGAAAACCCGAGTACAATAGTTAGAAAAGTCAATCAATCAAAACTTCACTTAAATATTTTGATTTTTCAGTATTATTTTCGGTAGCTTAAGCCTCAAGTTTCTAAAACATAACCTATGTTCTTGTCATAAACAGAATTTCCAAGAAAGGAACGTTTGTGTCTGCAGTCAAACGACTTTGAATGGCATTGGTTGTCATTTGTGGTCAACCATGCAGTGGGAAGTCAAAGGCTGCTCTTTGCCTTTCCGAAGCTCTAAAGGACCTAGGGTCAAAACCTAACGTCAGAATCATTGATGAAACTTCTTTTCATGTTGACCGTAATCAAACCTATGCGGAAATGACCTCAGAAAAAAACTTAAGGGGAGTGCTTAGATCAGAAGTGGATAGATCACTATCAAAAGATAACATAATAATAGTAGATTCCCTAAACAGCATAAAGGGTTACAGATACGAGTTGTGGTGTCTTGCACGCGCTGCAGGAATCAGGCATTGTGTTCTTTTCTGTGATGTTGAAGAAACCCATTGTAGGAAATGGAATACAGAACGCAGGGAGAAAGGTGGAATTTCATATAATGATGGGATTTTTGAAGATTTAATAAGAAGATTCGAGAGACCCGACAGAAGGAACCGATGGGATTCACCTTTATTTGAATTATGGCCATTTAAAGACGGAATTGAAAAATCTTCTCCTGCTATTACAGATCTTGTATCTTACATAACTAAAAAAGTGGACTCAAAGACCCGAGATGTTAAAATCTTGCAGCCAACAATAGCAACACAGAGTGCTCGCTTTTCAGAGGCGAATTCACTTTATGAAATGGACCGAGCCACGCAGGAGGTAACCAGTGCCATTGTTGAGGCTCAGTCTTTAGCCATGGGTGGACCTGTGACTGGACTCTCTATTAGCCATGACTTGCCAACTGTCAACATTTCAAGGTTGGTTGGATTACCTGAGCTTCGGAGGCTAAGAAAGACTTTCATAAAGTTGACCGGTCAATCGAGCTTAAGCGGGCCGCCTCCGCCTTCAGATGCTGACAGTGCAAAGAGAATGTTCATCGATTATTTGAACAGAGAATTTGGAAGTGGATGAAGAATGAATTTGTCATCACAATTGATTTTTTAAGGTAATTTATTATGCTTTATATGTTATATTTAGCCAAAAGTTTTGCCCCTTATTATGAATTCTTGAACATCATACTTTGTGCATAGAAGCACAGACCATGAAATTACCATATTTCATGTAGTCTATTGTTCCTTGCTCACTCTTCTTATCATAGATATGTTATGATTTTGTTTACTTTATATTTTAAAATATTTAAATTATAAAATTATAAGATTATTAAATATTAAATGTATGTTTACTTTATATTTTATAATATTTAAATTATAAGATTATTAAACGTATGTTTACCTTGTATTTTGTTATATTTAAATTATAAAATTACAAGATTAAAAAAAGATATAAAAAATTTAAATAGGTCTTGGGATTTACTTTTTGAAAGTTAAAAGAAAATAATTTAATATCCAAACCGGTTCCATCCCTACCTGGACTGGTTCCAATAGGGTTGGGTTTTCGGTTTTCCCCACTTCTGATCCGTTCCAACTACAATTGGTTTCAACTTTTGTTGACCCTAATTGAACCGGTTTTAACCCGAACTAGTTATGGGTTTTTAATCTTTTATGGTATAAAATAAGTAACAAACAAATAACTATATTTTTTTATCATTTAAACTATTTATAGGGTCATTATTAAAAAGCCTCTGGGTTCACTTGTCTACACCATTAATTACATGTACAAGTAAGCAAACGATACATGTAGTTCCGCCACTGCCCAAGTTAATAATTCTAGAACTCAAACTTTGTTATGTTATACAAAATATGGCGGATAAGTTCGGAAGATACCGATAGAATTTACCTTGTTGTTATTTTATTATTTATTAGTTCCATAAAGATAGGAGTGTAGAAATTTTTTTTCTGTATAAAAGATAATGGTAGTGATTGTAATTTGTTCCTTTTCGCTTTGATTATAAAGAAAGAGTGGCTGTAGTTCCCCAAAAAAATCGTGTGTTTTCTCTTCGTGTTGGTGTTTGATATCGATTGTTTCCCAACAATTGGTATCACAACCTTGGCTATGATCTAGGGTTTCAACAAACAAAGGTGACGCAGGGGTTGTAAAAAGCAAGCTTGTGATCGAAGGTTGGAACCAAGTAAGTACTGCCGAACCATAACTCTTGATGGCTGTTACTGGAGGTGGTGGGGGTGGTGCGAACTCACGGGATCAGCATATATTTGTACAGCAAAGAGAGACAAGTGTTGCTTCGTTAAATGTTCCGCCCCTCGACTGTTGAAGATTTTGCGGGCAAACTATCACAAAATTTTGTAGTACAGGAAAAAATCTAGAAGATTTGAATCAAGCTGGGAGCGATCGTAGTATCCATCAACTTAAATCAAAGTGGAAGGATATGAATACGAAGATGTCAAAGTTTAACGCTATATACAACAAGGTGACCAATCGACGAAGTGATCAATTGAAACACGACATAATGAAGGCAGCACATAGCCAATATAGGAGGTTCAACAAAAATAGAGTCTTTACTCACGTGTCATCATGGACATTGTTAAAGATCACTCGAAGTGGATTCCAGTTGCTCTCATGGGTGCTGAGTTTATTAGTCAATCATGCAAAAGATCAGGACATCTGATTCTCAACCCTAACTAGGTCTTCGGAATCCGAGTTCCCCATCAACGTCAACGACCATATCGACCTCAACGACGAGGATGAGGATGTCCCCCATCATGTAGAGCCTCGAAGAGCGTAACGAAAAGGGAAGAACTTGACATCAACATCATCAACGGACCAATAAGAATTGTTTAACATGGTTTCTAACTAAACTAACTTGAAGAAGGAAGATATTAATGATGGGAAACGGGTTCGAGCAAAGTGCTGAGAGTCACAAAAGAGGAGAAAGAAGCTAGGACCCGAAAAACCGATAAGGTGGTGCGCTACATACAAGAACAACAAAAGAATGAAGATTTGAAGTTTTTTTTAACGCCTTATAATCACTTGATCGGGCCAATGTTGAATGCAGCGCTATCACGCAAGCGTGAAATTACACAACGTTGGGATGAGAGTTCTAATTGATGGAAGGTTATTTTTTATGTTTTTTTATTTATTCTAGTATTTTTATTTTGTTTTTTTTAATTTAACGAAATGTGTTTTTTTTTTATTTCTGGTTAATTATATAGTTTTTATTATGTTTTATTTAATTTAATTTAATTAAAAATGGTTTAGAGATGGAGAGGGATGCCTCCCCTTTTTAGAGATTGATTGATAAAAGGGGTGACTTTACAGTACAAACAACTAAAACAACCGCTTTAGGTCTTCAAATTTTAAAGTCTCAAAAATTGAAATGATAATCTTTGATAATTTATAGGGCAAATGCTATAAAAAACCAACATACTTTCTGGTTTTTCTCATAAAAGTCTCTCAACAATTTTTTGCACATAAAAAATAAACTTACTCCATCTTTTTTCTCACAAAAGTCCTTAAACAAAATTTTGCACATAAAAAACCAACATACTTTATTGTTTTTCTCACAAAAGTCCGTCGACAAATATTTATCCTAGCAAATGAATCGACAGAAGCAAGACAAATGATTTATTTGCTCTGGCTTCTGTTGGTCGATTTCCTTTGCTTTACTTTTGCGGATTCATTTGCTAAGATAAATAGTTGTCGATTGACTTTCGTAAGAAAAACAAGAAAGTACGTTGGTTTTTTATGTGCAAAAATTTGTTTAGGGACTTTTGTGAGAAAAAAGATGGAGTATGTTGGTTTTTTATGTGCAAAAATTTGTTGAGGGACTTTTATGAGAAAAACCAGAAAGTATGTTGGTTTTTTATAGTATTTGCCCTAATTTATATTTTAACGTAAAAAATATATGTGATAATTTATTAACTTTGATATTTTTAGAGAGAAATGATAATTTGTCAACTTTTGTGTTAATATTATATATTTTCACGCTCCATAAAATTAAATTTTAGTAATTTTTATATTTTTAAAAAACTTCCACAAAATGTCACAATTTTGATTTTTTCTTTAAGCCCAAAAATATGTTGAGCCGCCATTGATTGTTAAGGGATGAAAAATCTGACATTACGATGACATGACGCACGGATGGGAGGGAAGTACTCGCTCTACCCTTGGGACTGAAATTGTGGTAGCAAATTTTCTAAGCCAAATGTGTAATCCATCAAAGAATTCAATTACGGATATGAAAAACACACATTGTAAATTAAATACGAAAATGCAAAATCAAAAGAAATTAGACAAAATACATGTTAAAAACTTGGGAAATCCAAAGATGACACTGAAGTAATAGCGACATTTCCAAGGGGCTATAGTGACCATTGGTTACTTAATGTTTCTGCCATCAGCGACCGGTGGTTTCTTGAGTTCTAGATCCCCACGTGATTTCTCGGCTGCACGATTTCGAGCCAAGACATATATAAAGTAATAGACTAGACCCAGAAGCACGCTCACAAGACCCATGATACCGGCTACAAAGAAGACCCCAGACCTTACAGTGTAACAATTATTCTCTGACCTAACAGTGTAACAATAATATAATCCATTGATATCTTCTTCCACACCTTTTAGACTGCTTAATTTCGCACCCACAAGAAATAGGATAACAGCTATAATAGACGCAATCCTGTATAAAACATGTTAAATTTACCAAAAATAAAGGAAAATCACGAGAATAAACATTCCAACTCAATTTTTAACCAAAATAAACACCGACTTTTACCCACTCTAAAATAAACATATCTAAAATCAGCCAATCAGAGAAAACATCACCTTAGCTAAGTCGGCTTGAATTTAGCATGCACAAAAAACTTAGAAAAGTATAGTGGGCCCAATAAAAAACCAACAGATC
The DNA here is from genome assembly GCA_023525975.1 of Smallanthus sonchifolius. Classification (NCBI taxonomy): domain Eukaryota; kingdom Viridiplantae; phylum Streptophyta; class Magnoliopsida; order Asterales; family Asteraceae; genus Smallanthus; species Smallanthus sonchifolius. The sequence goes on from CM042042.1 coordinate 5,712,809, forward strand.
ATGTGTAACTGTTGCCGCCTAAAGTCTAGCCAGGAAGATGCCGAATGAGATCTAGCCCGCAGTCTACCTTTTTTTATTGTTTTTTTTGTGGACCACACTGTACTTTCAAGGTTTTTGTGTCGGTTGAAATCTAGCCTCCTTAGTCGGGAAAACTTATGTGATGTTTTCTACTTGGTTTATTTTGGAATGGACTAAAAGTCAATGTACTTTTTGACTTCAATTTTGGTCAAAATGTACATTTTTGATGATTTTCTCCAGATATAAAGATTGAAATGTTGAGTTATGATGAAGTTTTATGAAATAATTATATTACTAACCATGATATAAGAATAAAGACTCGGGCAAATTTGGGTCTGTTAGGGATAGGATGGCAACACGAGCAACAACCGCCAGTAGCTAAAGTGATGATGGCGCGCGCTATCACGAGAGCCACGGTTGCTGCTATGGCTAGGCCCATGGCTGGACTGCTTGGGTACTCACAAACAGGTTCAGAACTAACGTAAATCACTTTGAGTTGCGATCCCTGCCATTCATATGTAACAACATGCATGTTTATCATTATAGCCTTCCATATATAGCTCCTATAGTTCTCTTGTATTGTCCATACATAATTCATATTAGGGGCGCAATTAAACGGGTTGGTTGATATATCCTGTTTATTAAACAGTTTAACCCGAACATGACTCGTTTATTAAACAATTTTCATGATTTGTGACCATTCTTTCTCAATCGGGTTGCAACCGGAATTTGTTTCTTGTGGTTTGCAGCGACAGTTTTTTATTTTTCATTTTAAATTGACGCGTCTTTTTTACAAATTTGCGACCAGTTTGCGACTGAAGTATTGTGACAACATGATAAATTTGTTTTAAATTGATTTATTTTTTCACAATTTATTACCGGTTTGGAGGGTTGCCACAGTATTATATTTTTATTTTTAACATATTTTTAATGTAATTTTGATTAAATATTTTTTTTAATTAATTTTGCAAGTTTTGGGACTGTTTTAGTTTTGGTCACGTATGCTTTAAATTCGGTCGCATAACGGTTGCAAGTTTTGCAACCGTTTTTCTTGGTCACAAATTTCAGACGCAAAAGCTCGGTTTTCTTGTAGTGTTACAAACAAACTATTCATTTTTCATGATTTATTGATACTAGGGGCAACAATTCTCTAATGTGACAATGAAATAAACAGGTTTTGGATTGGTTAATTTAATATAACCTGGTTAACTCAAACACCACCCGTTAAACCGATCAACTTGATACGATGACACCATGGTTGATACTAGTGATATATTGGTTTATTATTGTGGCTATATGGTTTACCTTAACCTTCGTGGCTTCAGCGACGAAACCTGCAACGCAAACTGCTACCCCGAGTGCCGCCACGAGAAGGCTGATCAAAATCGTTTTGCTCTCCATCTTTTTCTTTCCGGAAGAGACTGTGTACGATGTTATTTTAAATCAAAATGGTGAGTTGGAGGGACAGCCTAGTGGATCACGATCACAAATTCGGGGTTATTAACTAGGGGAAACCTACGTGTTTTAATCGATTATTATTTTCAAGAAACTACTTAGTACTTACTAAAATAACCTTTTGTTTTGTTTTATAATTTAAAAAATATACATGTTAACTAACAAATTGTTAACCGGTACTAAAATACATGTTTTTAATATGTAGACCACGAAATGTTAATGTAATTCGTCGCTAAATTAAAACCCATCGGTAATCCATTGGTAAGCGGAAATCAAACTACCCACGCATTAATTTCCGACGGAATTCTAACGGTAACCACCTTTACAAACGGATTTCTGACGGTTACCATCTTTACCGACGGATTTCTGACAGATATGACCATCAGTGAAGTTTATTAGTTTTGCAGTTTATCCTGACAAGGGGTTCTGACAAGAAGAATTTTATCAGTATCTTTCACATGTCTAGGTGTTAGCCGCTAAAAAAATTACAAACAATCAAATCACGTCAAACCACTATTGGTCAATTTGGTTTAATTTTGAAATATTGTAATTTGGCAGTTAAAAGGTTGGTTTACGTAACCCTTTGAATTTTCATTTTATCCTTCGAAAACATCAAATCAAGGACATTTTTTTTATAGTTTGTAGTGTGAAAAGTAGAGAATATAATATAACTGCTTTAACAAGTTAAAGGATGCAACTAAAAAAATTACATTTAATGTAACCCTATTTGATACTTAGAACTTAGAAGGATATTAAGGGGAAACTTTTCTAAATAGTAATTAAGTTTTTTAAGTGTTTTATTTAATATTTTTTGTCTTCTAAAGCCACTCAACTTTCATCAAATGTTTAAATCCCATGTAATATTTTTATAAATGGTTAAATTTTTTAAAATTGAATGATGCAAATGAAATATGTATGAATATTAGTTACCAATAAGTGAAAATTTTATTCCAATTAATTTAAAATATGATGTAATAATGAAGAAAAAAATTCACCAAATAATAAATAAGTTTCAAAATTGTAGACTCATGTTTAGTGATTGTGAGTGCCCACGCAAAGTTTCATGCCCATCCGACCTCGTTTGATAGGGTTACGTTAAACATTTATTAAAATATTACATAGGATTGGAACACTTGGTGAAAGTTAAGTGACTTTAAAGGGACAAAAAAAACTTTGTATGACTTAAATATAACACTTGGCAAACTTGATTACTATTCCACCCTCTTAACTTTTAAGTTAGCAAAACTTACCCTTCAAGTTTCACCTTAACCCTTCAAGTTTATAAAGTTTTAAGTTTACCTCTGCAATATATATAATCTGATCTTTTCTCAATAACTTTCGTATGTTATTTAAAATAAAAAAATTTGTGGTTGTGTTTAATGTTTTTTCTTGGCCTCAAGGTATAAATTTTGTTATACTCACTTACAAGTGTCGACCACAACTCCCCCTCAACTTTGTAAAATTTCAAAACTCGGTGTGTTTTCCCACCGTCACGCCACGTGTCACCTCCCCGTCTTAATTTTGTTGGCGGTAATCATCTTTACTTACAATTTTCTGACAGTAACCATCTTTACTGACAGATACAACCTTCGGTGAAGGTTATTAGTTTTGTGGTGTACGTAACTTTGTAGATAACTTGAAATAACTTGCTCTTTAATTTACAAAAAATAAAACTATCAAATGTAAAATAACTTGCTCTTTAATTTACAAAAAGTAAAACCATCAAACCACCAAATCATGTCAACCAAATTTAGTCTAAATTTAGTTTAACTAGTTTTCTCTCTTTCGCGCGTTGCGGCAGGAATTTTGAGTTTTCCGGTCTTTTATTGAAGCATTTGCAAATTTTTGAGAATGTTTCTTAACACCTCTAACGCCCTTGCGGTTTTTGAACACCTTTAAACGGTATGTCATGAAGGAAATGTTGTAGAAGGAAGAAAACTGCAGCAGATCATAGACTGTCACCAAAAAACCAATCATAGACCACGTGTAACAGCCGCCGACTAAAATCTAGCTGCAGTTTCCTTCCTTCTACAACATTTCCTTCACGATGCACCGTTTAGAGGTGTTCAAAAACCACGCGGGAGTTATAGGTAAAGTTCATCGACATCTTGCAGGTAAAATTAATGAAACGAATGATTACTTAAAAAGTTAAACGTAAGATCGTACATGATACTTACTTTTCCCAATATACAAAGCAACATAATGGACCCACCTAGAAGACCCACTACAAGACGGAAGTAAAAAAAAAATTTGACCAATGTTTTGCACGTAAATTTGTGAAACCACGTTATAATTAAACTTAAATGGAAGTGAAGTGACCCGCTACTCCCACCTCTTAATTTTGAGAAAATAATAAATTTGACCATTAACTTTGTAAATAGACACTTTAATCCTCTCAAGTTTTTAAAATTTTGTATTTACCCCATGATTAAACTTAAATGGAAGTGACCCCTACTCCCACCCCTTAATTTTGAGAAAATGACAAATTTAACCTTTAACTTTGTAAATTGGCACTTTAATCCCCTCAAGTTTCTAAAAGTTCGTGTTTACCCCATCTGGTATATATAATCTAATTTTCCTCTTTAACTTTCTTTCGTTAATTATTTTTTTCTTGACCCCCCAGTATAAATTTCGTTAAAAACATAGTCGTATTCAATGTAGGGTATTTTTTAGGTGTCGTGGGTTATATCGACTAACGGTTACATGTTGGTACCGTGAGGAATGAGACCGACACCAACTGAAAAACATTGGTTCCGTTGTATATAACTATTTTTTTATCTATATTTCGATCTCCATAATAAAGTTGTTGTAACTTCATATGTTTCTTATATGTACTTAACCACATTTTTTGTGTTTAGCAACGTTAATTACACAGCCTCAACCGTGCAAGGTACGCCTCTCGCCGTAGCAGAGCGCGGGGCTAATTTTCTAGTTGTTTCTTAAAAAGTTAAGATTTTACATAGTACTTAGTTTTCCCAATATACAAAGCAACATAAACCGATGTAAAAAGCATACATTCACAAACAAAAAAAAAGGAATTTTTTTGAGAAACTAATAGAACTCCAAAAGAGAACGAGAAGAAACATTAATCCAACTCAATGAATTATGAATAACATTAAAGTAACTAATTACTCAGAACTACAATTAGGCCCTTAAAATTGGTGCGTAATTAGTCACAGACTAATTGGAAATTCATGTAGCACCAACCTTTGTTGCATTCATGAGTTGAACATGATTAGGCAAAAATCGGAATGTTTAATCCATCAATAAAGAATTCAATTTCAGATTTGAAAAACACATACATTGTAAATTAAATACGAAAATGTATAATCAAAAGAAATTAGACAAAATACATGTTAAAAACTTGGAAAGTCCACATAAGACATAGAAGCTATAGCGATTATTAATCCAAGACGTATAACGATTATTGGTTACTCAATGTTTCGGCAATGGCACCTGTGGGTTCATGCCATCGGTGACGGGTGGTTTCTCGAGTTCTAGATCCACACTTGATTTCTCGGCTGCATGACTTCGAGCTATGACATATAAAAAGTAGTAGACTAGACCGAGAAGCACGCTCACGAGACCCATGATACCGGCTCCAGAGAATACCCCAGGCCTTACAGTGTAGCAATAATACACTCCATTGTCATCTACTTCCACACCTTTTTGACAGCTTAATTTCGCACCCGCAAGAAATAGGATAATAGCTATAGTAGACGCAACCCTGCATAAAAACATATTAAATTTAACAAAAATAAGGGAAACTCATGAGAATAAACATTTTGATCAACTTTTACCTAACTCCAAAATAAAATATCTAAAACCAACTAATCAGAAAATGTCAGTTTAGGTAAGTCGGCACAAAAAACTTGAAAAAGTACAATGAGGTCTATGAAAACACCAATCACAGACCACGTGTAACAGTCGCTGAATAAAATCTAGCCAGAATAAAAAAATGTTGGTTGAAATCTAGTCGCTGGTGGAAATCTAGCTCGCGGGCTACACATGTTTTTTATTAGTTTTGAAAGATTTTCTGGTGGACCACATTATACTTTTCAAGGTTTTTTTATGCCTGGTTACTTTAGGGAATGTTTATTTTGAAATGATCTAAAAGTCAATGTATATATATATATATATATATATATATTTTGTATTTAATACCACAATGTTTGATAACGAGATGACCGTCACAATTACAAACTAATGGCAGGTAGACGGGCAACAAGCTGTGCCGCTACCCCCTTATGAATATCAAATCCTACTCTACTAAACACAAAGTTCCCCCCATAAATATATGCGGTGTTACTGCTGACCACCCGCTGAACCCGCTTAAGGAACCACCCACTTAAAACTTGGTCAAAATATATATTTCGGTGATTTTCCTCAAAGTTAAAAACTGAAATGTTGAGTTATGATGAAGTATTATGAGACTAACCATGATATAACAATAAAGACTCGGGCAGATTTGCGACCGTTAGGGAGAGGTTGGCAACACGAACAACAACCGCCAGTGATTGATGTGATGATGGCACGCACTATCACAAGAGCCGCGGTTGCTGCTATGGCTAGACCCATGGCGGGACTACTTGGGTACTCACATTCAGGATAGTAACCATAGTAAACCACTTTCAGTTGAGATCGCTGCCATTCATATGTAACAACATGCATGTTTATCAGTATTTGTTTGTAAAGACTGATTTATAAAGTACAACGAGTTGTATTTTTTTTCATGATTTGGATAAAAAAAATCATGATTGATTTATATGAACAGTAGTTATTTTTATTATTTTATTAATTCCATATTTTGCGATTGTTTACGACCTACTTTTATTAATAAATTCAATTATTTTTTTTCTTTATCTTTTAAGACTGTTTTGCTGCTAATTATTTTTAGTTTCATTAAATTTTTTATTTTAGTTTTTGCAATCGTTTTAAGATTGAATATAAATTTTAAATAATTTTTTTATTTTTTCTGATTGTTTTACAAAAAAAAATAGTTATTTTTTAATTTTAGTTTTTCTACTGTTTTGCAACTGAATATTTATTTTTTGAATTTAGTTTATTTACTACTCCTTTGTAACCGAATATTTATTAGTAAATTTATTTTCTTTTACTTATTTTTTCAACTCCAGTAAAAAAAAATTTCAGTTTGTTTATCTTTTAGTACAGTGTTTGCGACCGAAATGAAATGGATGTGGTCACTATTGTTGCGACCAATGTGATTTCAGTCGCAAATTGGTCTATGAATTTTCTAACCGATATTTTCGGTCACAAATACCCAGTTGTGTAGTAGTGTGCAGGGGCGAATCTTTCTTAGGGCCCGCCCCCCCTTCACCCCGATTTTTCGCTCAACAGTGTTAATTTATATGCATTCGGGTGAGAAATTTATAGTTTCGCCCCCCTGACAGAGGAAAAAAAGTCCCCTCGGGGTTTTCTTCAAGCTTCGTCACTGGTAGTGTGATATAACGACAGAATAGATAATTTGTGGCTATAAGGTTTACCTTAACTTTCGTTGCTTCAGCGGCGAAACCTGCAACGCAAGCTCCTATCCCGAGTGCCGCCACTAGAATGCTGATCAAAATGGTTTTGGTCTCCATATCTTCCTTAAGATGGTGTTAATGTTAAATAAATCAAAACGATGATCTAGTTTTATAGTTGGGGGACACGAATGTCGACATGGAGTCAGCCTAGGGGATCACGAAGACGAAATGGAATCAGCCTTGGGAGTGTACAACTATAGAAAAGCTATATTTTTGTCATTCAAGTTTTGGGGAATCTGACAAACAACTTAGGTACATGTTTTTAATCGATTTACTTTTTTTTTTAAACTTTTGCACACATTTAGTCTTTTATACTTTTCTGTTAATCAAATTTGATGTCCGAGTGAATGTGTTTCAAATTTTGTCTGGAATTTGGGCTGGTAATTTCATACAAGGGATTTTGACTTCATATTTGGATTTTACTAGAATTAATTTGATGAAAGTCTAATTTGATCTTGGGTCTATATTCTTCTTGAACAAAAAATTATGTTTGTGGGTCTACTGCATTCTAATCAGTTTGAAATCAGGTGTAACTTGAAATTCGGTTAATTTTGTTACATGTTCATAATTTTGATCCAAAATTTGGACCTAGTTTCAATCCGTTGAACAAAGATCAAAGATTGGTGGTGCGGTGGTGGTCGAGGTGCTGACCGGCGGAGGTGTTGCAGGTGGGGTGACAGGAGTTAGGGTTAACGTGAGGGTGGGGCTGGGAAGGGAGGGGGAATTTACATAAAATAAAAAATATTTATTTTATTTTTAGGCAAATTTACATTTATTGTCCTTTAGGGTTAAAATGACGAATTTACCCTCATGTGGAAGACACATGACTGGATTTAACAGAAAAAGTTAACTTCAGTTAGTGTAAAGGACTAAATGTGTGTAAAGGTTTTATAAAAAATACATCCAGTGTAATTTTTTAAAGCAAATAATATAACCTGCAATTTTATATAAACTTAAAGAACATAATTTGTAATTTACTCTTCAAGAAATAACTCTTTTTTTTTGGTTTATAATTTTTAAAACATACATGTTAACCATTACCAGGAAAAAAAATCTCACAAGACATTTGGTCCGAAATGGACATTTCGGACCAACTTCTGACAAAAAAAACACTTGTAGGAAAAATCCTCCTAGGAAACACGCTTCCAACCATTTTCCGACCAAATTTTCCAACAGCTTCCGACAAATTTCAGACCAGTTTCCGACCAACTTTTTCCAACAAATGTCCGACAAAATCTAAAGAGACACAATTGGTCTAAAACCGATGTTTACAACAAATTCTAAAAATCTGGTCAGAAAAGTCACTTGTCTAGTTAACTAACAAAATTGTTTTTATATTAGACCAAGTACCACGCATTTGCAGGCATTTAAAACCGCTACATATTAGACCAAGTGTAATAATATGATAGTGTATGGACTAGAATGTAACACGTGGTCAATATATACCACCTCCTATTGTAACCTTAACACAACCATTCTAATATACAAACACATTTGGTATCAGAAACGCCACCAGATGGGCGAACGGCCGCCGCCACCGCCCTACCCACCACCACCACCACCACCGTTGTTGCTATCTTCGTCTCTTTCTTCCTCCAACGTTGTTGTTATCCTTCACCACACCAATCTCATAGCCGCCTCCATAAAACCCTAGATCAGTCGCCTCCATAGCCGTTGTTGCCACAATAAGTAGCCACTGCTCCTCCTCACGTCTAAGGTTAACATAACCAACCTGTTCTCGTGACCCTAGACATCGTCAACTCCACTATACAACAATGTCCTATCTCCGGCGACTTGCACCTCGCGAAACACACAATGCTTTCGATTTCTTTTCTTGCGAGGGATGCAACACCAAGATCTCACTCATGGTAGAAGATGGAACAGGGGAACAAAACCCTATCAGGCGAAACTACAACCAGCGAAACTTTCAAGATGGGCTGAACTTTTCACATCGAAACTTTCGACAAACAGGCAAAAGTTTTAAATTGACGGGCGAAAGTTTTAAGTTGGTGGGTGAAAGTTTTGTGGCAGAAAGTTTCGGCCAACAGGAGAACGGGAGAAGATGAAGACCTTTTATCTTTTCGGTTTTCTGTATTTACATTTCAACCTAAATCGCTCCCGTGCTTAGTTTGTGGGGGGATATTAGATTAAGTGTAATAGTATCAGAGTGTATGGACTAGAATGTAACATGTGATATATATATAGCACCTTCTATTGTAACCCTAACACAACCATTCAAATATACACACACTTTTGGTATTTGATTCTACACTTTTGTTGTGGCTGGGTGGCTGGGGGGGGGGGGCATGGTACTAAGAAATTTGTTACCAGTACTAAAAAATATGTTTTTAAAGTATAGACCACAAAACGTTTATGTAATCCGTCACTAAATTAATATGTCATCGGTAATCACTTGGTAACTTGAAATCAAAACTACCCACGCTCTAATTTACCAGCCAATTTCAATGGGGCACGGGTGAAGTTTGTTAGTTTTGTAGTTTTTTTTAACGGTGTGGGCTCAACTGGCACGTCCCACCAGGGGAGACTCGTACTCAGTCTACCCATACAACCCCCAAGGAATTCGAATCTGCAGAGGGTGTTCCTAGTTTTTATGAAGTGCGCCTTACAAGATTCGAACCTATGACCTTCACATAGGGAAAACCCTTTGGGAAAACCCCCTGACCACCAAGGCAGAACCTTGATGGCATTAGTTTTGTAGTGTATGTAACTTTGTATAGCTTACAAATAACAAAGTTTCTTCAGTGTTTTATTAAAGTTATTCACAGTTTTATAACTATAAAACCACCCAAGTTTCAATATTGTTTCATTGTTATAAATTGCCACTTTCTTCCAACTTGAAAAGTTAGAACACTTTTAGTCATCGCACTTTCCTTTTATAAATGTTTTCATCCTAAACGGTGATGCCGTCTAAAGAAGAAGGAAGTTTGGTGCCGACGATGGTGGTGCAACTGGCCATTGCAGAGTTGTCGAAGAGGTGGCTAGAAAAACGTGAGGGAGAGGGAGGCTTGTAATATCCCGAATTTTTCCGACTCCTTGACACGTATTAAATTCTTGAAAATTTGTTAGTTTATAATTATATAAATATTATAATTCATAAACTTATATAGTTGTTTATACTAAGATCTATAAACTTGAGTTTCATAAAAATTTACAAAATAATAAAACTTATCAAACTTATTTAGTTTTATAAAAAAATAAAACATATTTATTTGTTTATAAAGTTCGGGGGCTAGACTTTCATTTCCGAAACTTAGATTAAACTTAAAATCACATTTTAACACGAAATGATAACACTTCGGAAGTATAGGGACCGAATCTGTAATTAATCCAAACTTTCAGTTTGGAAACAGGACTCGGGTTCGAAACTTGCAGACCCCGGTTCCACCCACTCTTTCACGCGAAACCACGATATCGACCAGATTTGATGAACCTCGAACTCGCTGGAGGCGTGCGACCAGAACCCGATGCGATTCAATGCGTGAACACGGCCCCAGACACGCGTGATTCGGATTTTAATTTCATTTTTGCCAACCGAAATCCTCCCAACGGTTTTAGCATTTAAACTCGAAATCGACTATAAATAACCATGGTACTACCTCAGCGAAATCACACACAAACTTCCTAAACCCTCAATTCCATCGTATCATACCTGCATTCTTTGATTTGGAGCCACGACCGCTGACGACCACCACAGTCCCGATCTCCCTCGTTTCTGCATCAATTCAGGTAATCTCAATGGCCAATCGATTCGAAATCTCTCATTGATCGAAAGCCCTATGTTTGATTCAATTAACAGAGGGTTAATCGATGTGCAAATAACAGAAATCGATTTCTAGGGATCTTACGATTTGGGGCTGTGTTGGGTTTGTATTTTTAAATTTTCTTTCTGGTTAAATTAACAGCGAGACCCGTAGCCGGGATGGTTAAGGCGTCTGTGTAGGCGTGACCCGGTCAGTGACCCGGGTTCGAACCTGTTAAGCAGAGCTTTGCCCTTTTCATTTTTTTAGCCTTTTTAAACAACCTTTAAATCTTTTAATAATTTTTATAAATTCTGCTAAACTTTTATAACCTCAAAAATGATTTTTATTTATACTTTTACATTCTGGAACGTTTTTAATTAAATGAAACTTAGTTAAACACATAAAAATTAAATCTTTAATCTTGGTTTTAAATTCATAAAAACCATAAAAATGATTTAAAACATTTATAAAACTTATAATTACACAGAAACTATTTATTAAAAACAGTAAACTTAATTTATTATTTGTATTCTAAATTGAAAGAATTCTTTTACCCTAATATTTAATTTTATAAATTTTTGTTGTAAACTTAGAAAAGTTTATAAAATCTATTTAAAAATCAGGAACTTATAAATTTATAAACTTAGACACTTTCTAAATTTATATATAAACATAAATCTATTTGTTTATGTAAAACGAGAGAAATGATTATACTTTATTTATTTCCTAAATAATTATAAAGTTATAAACTTTATAAAAACTAAATGAAAACTTTAAACATTTAAACTTTATTTAAACACTTATAAGCTTATAAATTAATAGAAACTCTATTTAAAACCTATTAAACTTATGGTTTTTCTTTTTAGACTTTAAAAATGTTTATAAACTTATAATTAAGATATAACCATATTCTATTTAATATCTTATAAACTTATAAGTGTTATTATCTATTTAAACGTATTTATATTACGAATTAATTTGTATTATAAATACTTAATACTTAGAAACTTAATCAAATCTCAAAACTTTATTTACCTAACTTGTATAATTAATAATTGTGAAACTTTTAAATAATTATTTTAATTAATAATTATTCTAATCTATAAATCTATTAAACTTTGACATACAAGTCTTGTATCAAAACCTTTATTATAAATTTGATTTAAATTTCATAAACATAAATCATATCCGTCTCCCATTTGGAACCCTAGTCAATCTTGAAATCCTAGATCCTTTGTCTTAGACTTATAGAAATAAACTTGAAATTTTAGACTTATATTCTTAGGTTTATTGTGTGGATATTTGTAAGGCCCCAAACCCGGGAGGCCCCACTTGTTGGATTTACTCATTCACAGACAGTTCTTAAACATGAATATCAAATAACGCAGCGGAAAACTTCATTCATTCATCATAATTAAAACTTGTTCATACATGCGGAAGCGTAAACATAGTTTAAAACATATTTACATCATAACTAAACATAACGGGATGCCAGTCTTCATGATCAGCCGGGTAACTCTTTTCGCTTTCCAAGCATCGCCGTCCATCCTCATAACCTGTCTTAACCTGAATGTGCACACTAAAAACGTCAGCTACGTTGGTGAGTTCTAGTTTTAACATAAAACCTTAACTTCAAATAAATTGCCAAAAAATCACTTCGTACTTCATTTAATAAAAAGCGTACGTAAAATAATGCAATAACAAACATAACACTTCATAAGTCAACGAACATATAGAATCTGCGCCTTCTCGTAACCGTCAAATCCAAACGTTACATACTGGTTGAATAACTTAAGGATCACCACCACTAGGCCCATCATCACCGTACTGTCCTTCGGGTGAGGAACTCCTAGGGCCCGATACTTAGGTCATCCAACCCTTTAAGCACGGCGTCCCAAAGGATAGCGCGTACCAAACTTCAAGCACTGCGCCCCGTCGGACGCAAGTACCAAACTTCAAGCACGACTACCCCGTAAGGTAAATCGTACCAACTTCAAGGATCACGATAATCCCCTTGACGACCGTCATCGCCCCAGTTGTACAACAGTTGGCCAGCCACAAAGGCCCCTAAAAGGTAAAGGCCCATAACATACTTCCCATCCCTTAACCTTCATTCCCTAAGGAATATTGGCAGATTCGTTCGTTTGTGACTTTCATAAACCTTCGCTTCTTTTACTTCAAAAACTTCAGTTAAAGCATTCGTACGTTTTATTAAAAACATTCATTAACACACTTCATAAACTTCTTTTGGCAAAATATTTCATAAACACTTCCTTCATAACCTTTCCTTCTAAAACATCACTCATAAACATCATTTTATAAAACGTTACATACAACCTTCATAAACATCGTTTTATAAAATCGTTACATCGTTACGTATGCACACCAGCCCAAAAACATTATTAAAACATTTAAAAGAGGGCTTCTAGAACTCACCTTTTAAGCTAGTCTTGGTTGTCCTAATCAATGGCCCAACCACGTCACTTCCGATCTGAATTGGTTACAAAACACATATATCAGACCTAACCTCGATTCACACTCTACTCAGCTGATATAGGCGAACTTAATGCTAAGTTCGCCTCCCCTGGCTTAGGCGAACTTATAAGCGAACTTAATAAGTTCGCTTACCCTTTGGCCAGGCGAACATAACTCAAGCGAACTTGATAAGTTCGCTTACCTTGGCTAAGCGAACATAATCAGGCGAACTTGATAAGTTCGCCTCCACCAAGCGAACTTGACAGGCGAACTTAGCAACATCAGTCATCTTCCCCAAAAGTCCCGAAATTCGCGGATTTGGGCTCGGTTATGTCAAAACTTCAACTTTCTTTGCTCAAAACAACCGTTTTTCATTGTAGATACTAAACCTAAGCTTATTCTTAAGTTTCATCCGGAAAAACGTCCTCTTTTCACCCAAAACCCGAAAAACCCAAAAACGAACAAAAACTCAGATTTAGGTCGGATCGTTACCTGAATCGAGCTTCTGATCTGGAGGTTTCCTTCACGAGTGCAAGAGACACGATCTGGTGCAATCTTGTGCGATTCCGTCACTTTCTCTCTCTACGGGTTTTCTCTCTCTAGAATTGTAAAGAGGAGAAGTGAAGAGGCTTTTTTTGCTATTTATAGGGGAGACCTCCCCAAGCCCGGTTCGCGACTGACCCGGCCCGACTTCGGCCCGCTTGAACTCGTTAACTTTATTTTTCGTCATTTTGGGATGTTACAAGTCTACCCCCCTTATAATAGGTTTCGTCCCCGAAACCTATCACAAGTCAAATAATTGAGGGTACGACTCCCTCATTTTCGCCTCCGTTTCCCATGTAGCCTCCGATCCCTTTCGGTGCCTCCATTGGACTTTAACCAATTGGATCACCTTATTACGCAACCGCTTCTCCTTCCTGTCTAAGATGGCCACGGGTTCTTCGATGTAATTAAGGCTGTTGTCGACCTCGATGTCGGTAAGTGGTACGTGAGCCGATTCATCCTTCAAACACTTTCGCAAGTGTGATACATGGAAGGTAGGATGAATCCCACTTAACTCATCAGGCAACTCCAACCGATAAGCGACTTCCCCAACCCGTGCCATTATCCTGAACGGTCCGACAAACCTCGGACTTAACTTTCCTCTCTTCCTGAATCGTATGATTCCCTTCCAGGGCGACACTTTCAACATTACTCTATCCCCAACATCAAACTCGATAGGCCTTCGTCGTCTATCCGCATAGGATTTCTGGCGATCTTGTGCGGCCTTCATTCGAGCTTTGATTTGATCAAACCTTTCCGACGTTTCTTTTATGACTTCCAGACTTCCTAACTCCTTCTGTCCAATCTCACCCCAACAAACCGGGGTCCTGCATCTTCTACCATACAACATTTCGTAAGGCGGCATGCCTATCGTCGAGTGATAACTATTGTTGTAGGAGAATTCGGCTAACGGCAAATGACTGTCCCAACTGCCACCAAAAGTCAATAATACAAGCACGGAGCATATCCTCCAATGTCTGAATGGTCCTTTCGGACTGACCATCCGTTTGTGGGTGGTATGCCGTGCTGATATTCAGCCTCGTGCCCATCGCCTCATGAAATCTTTTCCAGAACCTCGATGTGAATCGTGTGTCCCGGTCAGATACGATCGTCAAAGGCATCCCATGCCGTGCTACTACTTCGTTGATAAACACTTCTGCTAAACTTTCCGACGAGAACGTCTCGCGAATAGGTAGGAAATGAGCACTCTTCGTTAATCGGTCCACAATTACCCAAATGGTGTCATGACCTTTAGTTGTGCGAGGTAGCTTGGTTACGAAGTCCATGGTAATGTGTTCCCACTTCCATTCTGGTATATCAAGTGGTTGAATCTTTCCATACGGTTTCTGGTGTTCAGCCTTTACTTGGGAGCAAGTCAAGCACTTGCTTACATACTTCGTCACATCACATTTCATTCCAGGCCACCAGTAGTCCTTCTTCAGGTCTTGGTACATTTTGTTGGTACCAGGATGGATAGAGTAACGAGACTTATGAGCCTCATCCAAGATTTTGGTTCTAAGCTCGCCACCCATAGGTATCCATACCCGTCCATAACGTGTTCTAACACCAAGGGTGTTATATTCCAACTTGTCCTGTTGGCCAACCATCCTTTCCTTCTTTATGTTTTCTTCTTTAAGTGCCTCATCTTGAGCTTTTTCGATCTCACTCATCACATCCGATGTTACCACCAACTGGCAAGCTTTCACTCTAATAGGAGTAGGCACATCCTTTCGGCTTAGAGCGTCAGCCACCACGTTTGCCTTTCCAGGATGGTACATTATTTCACAGTCATAGTCCTTCAGGAGTTCCAACCATCTCCTCTGCCTCATATTAAGCTCCTTTTGTTCGAAGAAGTACTTCAAACTTTTGTGGTCGGAGTAAACAGTAAACTTTACCCCGTACAGGTAGTGCCTCCAGATTTTTAATGCAAATACGACAGCAGCAAGTTCCAAATCGTGAGTCGGATAGTTGACTTCGTGAACTTTCAACTGCCGCGACGCATATGCAATCACTCTACCACGCTGCATCAACACACACCCCAATCCCTGACCCGAAGCGTCAGAGTATACCACCAAATCTTCACTGCCCTCGGGAAGGGCCAAGACTGGAGCTTGTGTTAGCTTCTCTTTCAATTCCTTAAACGCCTCATCCTGGGTCGAACCCCATTCGTACTTTACTTCCTTCCGAGTCAACTTTGTTAATGGCGAAGCTATTTTCGAGAAATCCTGAATGAATCTCCGATAGTAGCCTGCCAATCCTAAGAAACTGCGGATTTCAGTTGGCGTCTTAGGAATGTCCCATTCACTTACCGTTACTATCTTTGTTGGGTCAACCATAATGCCGTTCGGGCCAATAACGTGACCTAGGAACTGGACTTCCCTAAGCCAGAACGCACATTTGGAGAACTTAGCATACAACTTCTCATTCTTCAGAGCTTCCAATACTTCCTTCAAGTGACACGCGTGATCACCCTCATTCTTGGAGTAGATAAGGATATCATCGATGAACACGATTACCGATCGATCCAGCATCGGTCAACACACCCTATTCATTAAATCCATGAACGCTGCGGGGGCGTTCGTCAATCCGAAAGACATTACGCGGAACTCAAAATGTCCATAACGCGTGCGAAATGCAGTTTTCGGTATGTCTTCATCCCTCACCTTCAACTGATGGTACCCGGACCGAAGGTCGATTTTTGAGAACCAACTTGCGCCTTGTAATTGGTCAAACAGGTCATCGATCCTTGGTAAAGGGTACTTGTTCTTCACCGTTCGTTTATTCAACTCGCGATAATCGATACACATTCTCATCGAACCATCTTTCTTCTTTACAAACAACACCGGAGCACCCCACGGCGAGATGCTCGGTTGAATAAATCCTTTCTCAAGTAACTCGTCTAGTTGAACCATAAGTTCCTTCATCTCCACTGGTGCTAGTCGATATGGAGTCTTAGCCACGGGCTGGGCATCTGGTACTAAGTCAATTCGGAACTCAATTTCTCTATCGGGTGGTATCCCAGGCAAATCCTCTGGAAACACCTCCGGGTACTCGCGTACCACGGGTACATCGTCTAGTTCCTTCACTTCCTTACACTTGTCAATCACATACACCAGATAAGCCTCGCATCCGCGCCTCAAGTAATTTGTTGCCTTAATCATCGAGATGACGTTTGGCATCTGGGCGTCACGATCTCCAAAAACCTCGACTTTGCTACCATCTGGAGCCTTGAGTTGGATTATCTTTCGTTTACATATAATTTGCGCTTCATTGGCAGTTAGCCAATCCATACCCAACACAACATCGAACCCTCCCAAAACCATAACGAACAATCTGACAGGGAATCTATGACCTTCTATCTTTATGGTGGAGTTGTCAACTACATCGGTCACTCTCGCAGTTCTACCCTCTGCGATTTCTACGCTAAAGGCCCTTTCTAACTTACTGGCAGCGTACTTCATTCTCTTACAAAAAGACGCAGATATAAAACTCTTACCGGCACCCGAATCAAATAACACAGAAACAAGAGTGTTGTCAAGGACGAACGTACCTGACGCCACATTGGGATCCGCCCTGCTTGTTCCTGCGTCAGTGCGTACGCACGAGTCTTTGCACGAGATCCCTCTCCCTTCTTTTCCGGGCCCTTTCCCTTCCCGGTTTCCCCCATCCTGGGCTTGGTGCATTCCCGACTCATATGACCACTTTCCCCACAATTGTAGCATTTGTAGCCTTGCGGGCATTCACGGGAGTAATGTCCGGTCTTGCCGCATTTAAAGCATAGATTCGATCCTAACCGACATTTGCCTGCGTGTCTTACCCCACATTTCCCACAGACTGTCATCTCGCCTACCCTGGCCTGCTTGTCCCGAGCCCCAAACAACTTCCCACCCGATCGTTTAGCGGGAAAACTCAACTTCTTCTTAGGTTCTTCAATGGCAACAACATTCAGCGCCAGATCATCAAATACTACGCCGCTCAGTTCTACTACCGAGTCATAGGTAGTAGGGGCGTTTGCCTTGACATAGGTGCGGACCTGGTCCGGCAACCCTTGAATGTAACATGAAATCTTTCTTTCCTCCGTCGTGACAAGGTGTGGCACCAGACGTGCCAGTTCATTAAATCGGGTTGTGTACTGCCGGTGCGTCATGCTCCCGGCCTTCAAACCCAGAAATTCCCTCTCTACCTTCTCAATCTCGTTCCTTGGGCAGAAATTCTTTATCACCAAAGTTTTCAAGTCAGCCCACACCATCGCATCCACAATCTCGCTCCCTTTTGCCTGACGTATACCTTCCCACCAATGGGATGCTTCCTCCCTCAAGGAGTTAGCAGCAAATTTTACAACTTGATCCGTTCGACACTCGCTCAGACGAATGGCAGCTTCCGTACGGATCACCCAGTCAAATGTAGCCACCGCGTCTTTCTTTCCAGTGAGGACCGGTGGGTCACATGCCTTAAAGGACTTATAGTCGCATCCGCGAGCAGGCGGTGCATTGTCAGTCTCATTGTTCTGAGCACCAATCACCGCGCTAGACCCACCCACCGCATTGACCTGCTTCAATGCTTCTGCCAACAGACCTGGCAGAGAAGTCTTCATCAACTCTGTAAACTCTCTAGCTATGGCTTCTCTCACTTCTGGTTCAAAAGTGAAAGGTTGTTCTTCAACCAGTGTCTGTTCGGTTCCATTCACACTAACCGCCGGTTCAGTGTGAACACTTCCTTCTTCACTATTTTCTTGGCGTGCAGGGATCCTGCCACGCCCACCATTTCGACCGCCGGTACGACCACCGGTACGGCCACCACGCCTTCCATTTCCTCTCCTTGCCATTACGCTCTATAAGACAAGAAATCCAATGTCATCACGCTAGTTAACAAATAAAATTCAATAAGTACTGTAAGATGTTAATATACACTGGCCATCTGCAATTAACCATTACACTACCTTTCGATTTCTATTTGACCACCTTTGTGATTCCATCAGAACACAAGTCCTTTCCTAACCCTTTCTAAGGCATACTACATACACATACTCTACTTTTCATACCTGATGTTGTGGCTCGAGTTACCCGTACTGGCATCCGCTTTCGGTCCCATTCAAAGTTTAAGTTCAGACACTCGGAGTGTCCGAATCTCTCAAACTATTGCTCTGATACCAACTTGTAAGGCCCCAAACCCGGGAGGCCCCACTTGTTGGATTTACTCATTCACAGACAGTTCTTAAACATGAATATCAAATAACGCAGCGGAAAACTTCATTCATCATAATTAAAACTTGTTCATACATGCGGAAGCGTAAACATAGTTTAAAACATATTTACATCATAACTAAACATAACGGGATGCCAGTCTTCATGATCAGCCGGGTAACTCTTTTCGCTTTCCAAGCATCGCCGTCCATCCTCATAACCTGTCTTAACCTGAATGTGCACACTAAAAACGTCAGCTACGTTGGTGAGTTCTAGTTTTAACATAAAACCTTAACTTCAAATAAATTGCCAAAAAATCACTTCGTACTTCATTTAATAAAAAGCGTACGTAAAATAATGCAATAACAAACATAACACTTCATAAGTCAACGAACATATAGAATCTGCGCCTTCTCGTAACCGTCAAATCCAAACGTTACATACTGGTTGAATAACTTAAGGATCACCACCACTAGGCCCATCATCACCGTACTGTCCTTCGGGTGAGGAACTCCTAGGGCCCGATACTTAGGTCATCCAACCCTTCAAGCACGGCGTCCCAAAGGATAGCGCGTACCAAACTTCAAGCACTGCGCCCCGTCGGACGCAAGTACCAAACTTCAAGCACGACTACCCCGTAAGGTAAATCGTACCAACTTCAAGGATCACGATAATCCCCTTGACGACCGTCATCGCCCCAGTTGTACAACAGTTGGCCAGCCACAAAGGCCCCTAAAAGGTAAAGGCCCATAACATACTTCCCATCCCTTAACCTTCATTCCCTAAGGAATATTGGCAGATTCGTTCGTTTGTGACTTTCATAAACCTTCGCTTCTTTTACTTCAAAAACTTCAGTTAAAGCATTCGTACGTTTTATTAAAAACATTCATTAACACACTTCATAAACTTCTTTTGGCAAAATATTTCATAAACACTTCCTTCATAACCTTTCCTTCTAAAACATCACTCATAAACATCATTTTATAAAACGTTACATACAACCTTCATAAACATCGTTTTATAAAATCGTTACATCGTTACGTATGCACACCAGCCCAAAAACATTATTAAAACATTTAAAAGAGGGCTTCTAGAACTCACCTTTTAAGCTAGTCTTGGTTGTCCTAATCAATGGCCCAACCACGTCACTTCCGATCTGAATTGGTTACAAAACACATATATCAGACCTAACCTCGATTCACACTCTACTCAGCTGATATAGGCGAACTTAATGCTAAGTTCGCCTCCCCTGGCTTAGGCGAACTTATAAGCGAACTTAATAAGTTCGCTTACCCTTTGGCCAGGCGAACATAACTCAAGCGAACTTGATAAGTTCGCTTACCTTGGCTAAGCGAACATAATCAGGCGAACTTGATAAGTTCGCCTCCACCAAGCGAACTTGACAGGCGAACTTAGCAACATCAGTCATCTTCCCCAAAAGTCCCGAAATTCGCGGATTTGGGCTCGGTTATGTCAAAACTTCAACTTTCTTTGCTCAAAACAACCGTTTTTCATTGTAGATACTAAACCTAAGCTTATTCTTAAGTTTCATCCGGAAAAACGTCCTCTTTTCACCCAAAACCCGAAAAACCCAAAAACGAACAAAAACTCAGATTTAGGTCGGATCGTTACCTGAATCGAGCTTCTGATCTGGAGGTTTCCTTCACGAGTGCAAGAGACACGATCTGGTGCAATCTTGTGCGATTCCGTCACTTTCTCTCTCTACGGGTTTTCTCTCTCTAGAATTGTAAAGAGGAGAAGTGAAGAGGCTTTTTTTGCTATTTATAGGGGAGACCTCCCCAAGCCCGGTTTGCGACTGACCCGGCCCGACTTCGGCCCGTTTGAACTCGCTAACTTTATTTTTCGTCATTTTGGGATGTTACAATATTCTCCGTCAAATACTTGCAAACTTACTCTTATCGGATACCCTTCATCATCCAAGTGAGTATACTTAGCCCCTTTTTCCTTTCTATACTTTTGGGGTGAAACATGTTCAAAAACATTAAACTTATGCAATTCTTGTACAACTATGACTAGATGCTTATTCTTATGTTAAACTTGAGACTTGTATGCTTAGATTAAACCTAAAACTAGCACATTCATTAACTTTGATCAAGCCTATAGTAACAATGATAGATCTATTGTATTTGACAAATCCACCTTGATTGATTGACCCCTTCGGGGGGGGCCCTTGGTGATTGTTACTGAATTAAACTTTAAACTTGAGACTTATAAGGGTAACCTGCGGGTTATGCCTAAACTTGGTTGGAGGGTTGATATGCACAATGTCTAACATGCTTGTTTTCTCATACTTACATTATAGAATGCATATATCATAGTGAATTGTAATCATTTCCAAATACTTGTTAAACTGCGTCAAAACCTTTGTATCTCACCAACTATTTTGTAGTTGACAAATTCTTTCACATGTTTCAGGTTCTACATCATGAGACTTGTTTGTGATCACATAGGACGCTTTGGACCTAGGCTACTTATTAAATAAATGTTGTATACTTGTTATTTCCTTTGTATTGAACCTTTGAATCTATTATTAATAAAATATTGAAACTTTAATAGTCAACCTTGTGCTATTGAACAACCGCGTCCGCCCCGACGTATAATCCGCCGTCGGTTGGGGTGTGACAGATTGGTATCAGAGCCTTGGTTATAGGGAATTAGGTTATTAGACACATGACCTAGACTATAACTTAGGAGACCTAAACATGAGTTATCTCATGTCCTTTACTAGGAATTCTCTCCTCATTCTATTCTTAAATCTTATACGTGAACGCTTGGAGATTCTACGTTTCTACTTACCTACGTGCTACAAGAGTCTACTACGTCGAGGATACACTCTTAGGCTTTAAGTCTAATCCCCCAATAAAATCTCGTCAAGAGTATTTAAGTTCTAGACAATGTATGAGAACTTGTGCGGACCGGAAGGGTGGATACCTGTATCCTGGGAAATTCTGTCAAGGAAAACATTTCGTATAAATCCAAATCAACCGTTGGACCCGTATGCTTTCCTGGGAATTCTTGGGATGAGTATCCACTTATAGGAATGCATGACTTCTCTAAACATTAGTGAGCTCAAATTTCTCTTGATATGTCAAAGTACTCGCTTAGTGATATGCACTAAATGAGTACCATCTCAAATACTTTACGCTTCATAAATTCATGATTCAAAAACTTTCCTCTATAACCTTTATTCTATGATTCTTAAGTCCCGTCTTGCCACATGACAGCATGCTTACTCATCATGACCTAAAGGAGTTACCTTCAAGGAGAAATTCTTACGAGATTATACTTAAAAAAGACTACATACATAAACTTATATTTATAGATACTACCCAATAAACTTCGTGATCGTTGTAATATAACCCTTAAAACTATGTATTACCCTACAAATTCTTCTATAAAGCTTCATTATTTTATAAATATGACACCTAAGAGGTAACCCTTGTATTTTACCTTACCTCCTTAGCACTTAACCAAGTTTCATTTGATAACTAACTCAAAAACTTTTGTTACACTTTTATACATCTCAAAGTTTTCATACATCCTTAAACTTCATGATCCTTGAACTAACCGCCCATTAAAACTATGTATTGCCCTACAAGTCCTTTTACAAACTTCATTATTTTATCAACTTGGCACATAAGGGGAAACCCTTGTGTCTCATTTCATTTTTCGTCACTCAAGCAAACTTCATTTTATGACTAACTCAAAACTTTGTTACACTTTTAATCTCAAAACCTTCATACGCCCTTAAAACTTACACATCACCGTTTCTTGTAAACAAAACTTAACGTCTTTTAAACCTAAAGTACATTAACAAAGGGATTAGTAACCTGATCGTTTTCCCGCAAGGGAAGAAGCCTACTATAGAATAAACAAGCTCCACGTTTAAGACTCTAAACCCATAATGAACCTCGACATAGTACCATAAACCCAAACATCGGTGACAACAACTGAAAGAAGTTGTAGGCCCATGAGGAAGTTCTGGCTAGGGAAATAGGGTACTTAAGTGAGTCCTTGTGACCACCCCTTCTTCCGGGAATCCTCCTCGTTAGTCCATCAGCTTCCAATCAAAACTATTTTTGAAAGTATTACTGTGATAACTCAGTATTATGAATAAAAAAAAAACCTTTTGAACATATTAAATCAACTTACTTATACACTTTAATTTTCCGTTTAAATTGTATTATGTAAGGGCTAGAAGTCCCAATTTTGAAACATTTAACGAAAGTTATTTTAAAATTTATCTTGTTATCACTTACTAGCTTGACTTTCCTTCTAGCACTATAAACTTAACACTTCTACCCAAACACTTTCGTCAAGAGTAGCTCACGTTAGTACTTGAGATAATTAACAACGTTGCATTAAACTATAAAAAAATCCTAAGTGACACACGCATACTTGAAGAATAAACTTTGAACAAACCTTCTAATTCGTAAGCACTCTCTTAAAACAACACGACTTACAAACCACTGCCGTAATCAACTATGATCCTTACCCCTTATATAGACTTCACACTTCTAAACTTGACCAACTTTTCGTTTGACAATCATACATACCTTATTATGAGTCCTACTTATACTACTTATCATTGCCTAACTCGTCGTTTTTAAACATCTTAATTACATTCTATACAAAAGAACACTATGCCTGCTATTATGAAACAAGATAAATCAACTGTAAACACACTATCATAAACCTTATCAAAACTTTTCCCGTTACCCTATGCTAGGAGACTTTCCTCATCCAACTCTTGTCACGTAAAAGATTTGCTATAAATCACAACGGGAACTACAATCTTAAATGCACGTTGCTAAAACATTAAACTTCGTCTACACAAAGTTAGAGACTTTTTGAGTCATGTAAAAACTTATACAAATACTCAAACCCATATTCCTGAAACTAAACACCTTCTAAACCACCAAAGAAAGCATGTCCAATAAAGGATCATGAAAAACTTGATATTGAAACTTGAAATCAACTGACTTATCCTACTTTCAAACTCATACTTGGATTCTTAGTCTTGAAAACTTATTGTGTTCACTAAACTTTATAAGACGTGATAAACATTCATTCCAAATACACGAGCAAACTTCATTCTTTATACTAGAAACTAATGTGAATGGAGACATTTCTCCCTTTTGCAGAGCACCTCCCTAGTTTTCTCTTCAAACCCAAACATCGAGATCCACCTAACCTTCTGGACAACTCGAATCTTCTGTGAAAGAGCGTATAACGGTTAATCCTGTTCCAAACGCTGTCCCACACCTCTCTTAAATACTAGAGTATGTAGATAACCGCTTTATACTCAAAACGTAATCGTATACTTCTATACACTGAAGCTGAACTAAAAGACTTTAAACTATTATATACTTGACGCATTCTTGTTCAAACACAATTTAAACTATTCTATGTTTGACGCATTCTCGTTCAAACACAATTTAAACTATTCTATTTCCGGGGGTCTAAACGGGAGCAGCCTCTCTATCCCTTGGGATAGGGGTAAGGTTTGCCCTCATCACACCCTCCCCAGACCCTACTAATAGCGTTAGCTATGTGTGGGATTATACTGGGTACGTTTGGTTTGGTATGTTTGACGCATTCTTGTTTAAACACAATGAACGTGTAAAGACTTTAAACTATTCCATGTTTGACGTATTCTTGTTCAAACACAATGAACGTGAAAAGACTTTAAACTATTCCATGTTTGACGTATTCTTGTTCAAACACAATGAACGTGAAAAGACTTTAAACTATTCCATGTTTGACGTATTCTTGTTCAAACACAATGAACGTGTAAAGACTTTAAACTATTCCATGTTTGACGTATTCTTGTTCAAACACAATGAACGTGAAAAGACTTTAAACTACTCCATGTTTGACGTATTCTTGTTCAAACACAATGAACGTGAAAAGACTTTAAACTATTCCATGTTTGACGTATTCTTGTTCAAACACAATGAACGTGAAAAGACTTTAAACTATTCCATGTTTGACGTATTCTTGTTCAAACACAATGAACGTGTAAAGACTTTAAACTATTCCATGTTTGACGTATTCTTGTTCAAACACAATGAACGTGAAAACACTTTAAACTACTCCATGTTTGACGTATTCTTGTTCAAACACAATGAACGTGAAAAGACTTTAAACTATTCCATGTTTGACGTATTCTTGTTCAAACACAATGAACGTGAAAAGACTTTAAATTATTCCATGTTTGACATATTCTTGTTCAAACACAATGAACGTGAAAAGACTTTAAACTACTCCATGTTTGACGTATTCTTGTTCAAACATGATGAACGTATAAGACTTTTAAACTACTCAAGGTTTGGCGTATTCTTGATCAAAAATGAGGAAAGTGTAAACACTTTAAACTACTCAATGTTTGATGTATTCTTATTCAGACACGAGGAAACTTTGAAACTCTAAATCTTGTCACATTCTTTTCTCTTTAATTATCGAATGACGTTTCTCTCTAAGGGACTCGTTAATCAATAATCACTCTTACGTGGAAACACTAGTCATGAGTTAAACAAATTCTTGTACTCCTTCTTGATCCACACACAAACAGAATGACCTATGCGGACTATGCGACGATTTAAATGCTTGCGGGTGCACACGTAAGTATGAAAATCAGTGTATGGGAAGACATAGTAAATTCTGTCATGTGCTATGATCTAAGACTTATCATAAAATGGTAGCCACGGAACCTAAGTACCGTAGCAAATCCTTAGACGTATTAAACTACAAACTCAAATCATTACACTATCATCGAACCCATTCTGAGCGATGCATCTCACGTAAAACCTTGAGTGGAAATTTAGCAGTGATCCTCTCGAACACATTTTTTAAAACAAATCCTCTCATATTTTAATGGAACTATATGCTTTTCAGAGGAACTGCTGACAATCATGAGCGGTGAAACTTAGAAACTCAAGCATGACCTTTTCTCTATCGTTACATTACAGTTAGGATTCTAAATGTAACCCATAGTTTACTAAGGGACGTAAAGTATCTTTCTCATTATCCTTACACGTACTATGAGCTTAAACTTTGAAAACAGGAACCTCCTGCTTTAATTACTGGACGAAATTTCCTAAAGTAAGGGAGACTGTAATATCCCGAATTTTTCCGACTCCTTGACACGTATAAAATTCTTGAAAATTTGTTAGTTTATAATTATATAAATATTATAATTCATAAACTTATATAGTTGTTTATACTAAGATATATAAACATGAGTTTCATAAAAATTTACAAAATAATAAAACTTATCAAACTTATTTAGTTTTATAAAAAAATAAAACATATTTATTTGTTTATAAAGTTCGGGGGCTAGACTGTCATTTCTGAAACTTAGATTAAACTTAAAATCACATTTTAACACGAAATGATAACACTTCGGAAGTATAGGGACCGAATCTGTATCCAAACTTTCAGTTTGGAAACAGGACTCGGGTTCGAAACCTGCAGACCCCGGTTCCACTCCCTCTTTCACGGGAAACCACGATATCGACCAGATTCGATGAACCTCGAACTCGCCGGAGGCGTGCGACCAGAACCCGATGCGATTCAATGCGTGAACACGGCCCCAGACACGCGTGATTCGGATTTGAATTTCATTTTTGCCAACCGAAATCCTCCCAACGGTTTTAGCATTTAAACTCGAAATCGACTATAAATAACCATGGTACTACCTCAGCGAAATCACACACAAACTTCCTAAACCCTCAATTCCATCGTATCATACCTGCATTCTTCGATTTGGAGCCACGACCGCCGACGACCACCACAGTCCCGATCTCCCTCGTTTCTGCATCAATTCAGGTAATCTCAATGGCCAATCGATTCGAAATCTCTCATTGATCGAAAGCCCTATGTTTGATTCAATTAACAGAGGGTTAATCGATGTGCAAATAACAGAAATCGATTTCTAGGGTTCTTACGATTTGGGGCTGTGTTGGGTTTGTATTTTTAAATTTTCTTTCTGGTTAAATTAACAGCGAGACCCGTAGCCGGGATGGTTAAGGCGTCTGTGTAGGCGTGACCCGGTCAGTGACCCGTGTTCGAACCTGTTAAGCAGGGCTTTGCCCTTTTCAATTTTTTTAGCCTTTTTAAACAACCTTTAAATCTTTTAATAATTTTTATAAATTCTGCTAAACTTTTATAAACTCAAAAATGATTTTTATTTATACTTTTACATTCTGGAACGTTTTTAATTAAATGAAACTTAGTTAAACACATAAAAATTAAATCTTTAATCTTGGTTTTAAATTCATAAAAACCATAAAAATGATTTAAAACTTTTATAAAACTTATAATTACACAGAAATTATTTATTAAAAACAGTAAACTTAATTTTTTATTTGTATTCTAAATTGAAAGAATTCTTTTACCCTAATGTTTAATTTTATAAATTTTTGTTGTAAACTCAGAAAAGTTTATAAAATCTATTTAAAAATCAGGAACTTATAAATTTATAAACTTAGACACTTTCTAAATTTATATATAAACATAAATCTATTTGTTTATGTGAAACGAGAGAAATGATTATACTTTATTTATTTCCTAAATAATTATAAAGTTATAAACTTTATAAAAACTAAATGAAAACTTTAAACATTTAAACTTTATTTAAACACTTATAAGCTTATAAATTAATAGAAACTCTATTTAAAACCTATTAAACTTATGGTTTTCCTTTTTAGACTTTAAAAATGTTTATAAACTTATAATTAAGATATAACCATATTCTATTTAATATCTTATAAACTTATAAGTGTTATTATCTATTTAAACGTATTTATATTACGAATTAATTTGTATTATAAATACTTAATACTTAGAAACTTAATCAAATCTCAAAACTTTATTTACCTAACTTGTATAATTAATAATTGTGAAACTTTTAAATAATTATTTTAATTAATAATTATTCTAATCTATAAATCTATTAAACTTTGATATACAAGTCTTGTATCAAAACCTTTATTATAAACTTGATTTAAATTTCATAAACACAAATCATATCCGTCTCCCATTTGGAACCCTAGTCAATCTTGAAATCCTAGATCCTTTGTCTTAGACTTATAGAAATAAACTTGAAACTTTAGACTTATATTCTTAGGTTTATTGTGAGGATATTCTCCCTCAAATTCTTGCAAACTTACTCTTATCGGATACCCTTCATCATCCAAGTGAGTATACTTAGCCCCTTTTTCCTTTCTATACTTTTGGGGTGAAACATGTTCAAAAACATTAAACTTATGCAATTCTTGTACAACTATGACTAGATGCTTATTCTTATGTTAAACTTGAGACTTGTATGCTTAGATTAAACCTAAAACTAGCACATTCATTAACTTTGATCAAGCCTATAGTAACAATGATAGATCTATTGTATTTGACAAATCCACCTTGATTGATTGACCCCTTCGGGGGGAGCCCTTGGTGATTGTTACTTAATTAAACTTTAAACTTGAGACTTATAAGGGTAACCTGCGGGTTATGCCTAAACTTGGTTGGAGGGTTGATATGCACAATGTCTAACATGCTTGTTTTCTCATACTTACATTATAGAATGCATATATCATAGTGAATTGTAATCATTTCCAAATACTTGTTAAACTGCGTCAAAACCTTTGTATCTCACCAACTATTTTGTAGTTGACAAATTCTTTCACATGTTTCAGGTTCTACATCATGAGACTTGTTTGTGATCACATAGGACGCTTTGGACCTAGGCTACTTATTAAATAAATGTTGTATACTTGTTATTTCCTTTGTATTGAACCTTTGAATCTATTATTAATAAAATATTGAAACTTTAATAGTCAACCTTGTGCTATTGAACAACCGCGTCCGCCCCGACGTATAATCCGCCGTCGGTTGGGGTGTGACAAGGCTTAGGGGACACCGACAAAAAAAGGGTGTTCTTGGTCGGCGGTTTCTGCGTTGGTGGTTCAGAAGGTGATGTGGATAGTGGGTTTGGTGGGTCCCAACTTTAACGGACAAAAATGCCTTTTATGTGAGGGGCGTGTGGGGGGAAGTTAATGGATTCTATAGACGGTGTCACCATTTAGGACAAACACAGTTAAAAAATGAAAGTGATGACGAAAAGTGTCTTTTCAAGTTGTATGAAAGTGGCAATTTACAACAATGAAACAATATTAAAGCTTGGGTGGTTTTATAGTTATAAAAAAATATGAATAATTTTAGTAAAACACTGAAGAAACTGTGTTATTTGTAAGCTATATGATATACCTTAACCTTCGTGGCTTCAGCAGGTTGATGTTTCATGCCCGACAACCAAAATTGTTTTGCCATGTGTTTTTTACTTTCTTAAAGAGACTACTTACGATGGTGTTATTATTATGACAAATGGTAATCTAGTTTTATAGTTGGGGGACACAAAGTGGAATCAGCCTTGTGGGTGTACAACTAGGGAAAAGTTATATTTTAGACATACAATTGTTTTGGGGATTTAACAAACAACTTACTTACAAAAAGTACATGTTTTTAATCGATTATTATTTTCGAGAAATTTCTTTAAAAATAAGTTTGTTTTGTTTATAATTTCAAATTTTGATATGTTAGCCAACAAATTTATTAACCGGTACTAAAATACATGTTTTTAAAATATAATCCACAAAACATGTTTTCAAAAATGTAAATTGGATGGAAGTATGCAACTTTGTAAATAATTTGCTTCTTAACTAACAAAAAGTAAAACCATCAAACTCATCTAGCATCCACTCATTGCCTCATTGGTAACCGTCAATAGTTTGTTTCACTAAAAACTTCTGGCTAATCTAGATAGTAATCACATTTACAAACTTCAATAAGATCATAGTCATCACCTATCTTGGTTGTTGAAAGAATAGGGACATTATTAGCGTCGTCACAAAGGGTTTGGGGATTGCCATGAGCGGATCAAACTTTAAAGTTAGAGTAAGGGGTTAGGTATAGAGGTGCATAAATCAGGTATTCTCAAGTTCTGGTTTCAAGTCCGGATCTTGGTGGAAAAACCAGACCCTATGTACCCGGTTTCGGGTATTCAAGAACCGGTTCCGGTAATTCAAGGCGGGTATTTCAAGAACCTATTTCAAGGTATTCGAAAAATTTAGTTAAACATATAAATACATTAATTAAACATACAAATAACTAACTTAAAAAGTCCAATAACATTAAAAACATAAAATGTTACAAAATAGATAAATTTTTTAAACATAAACTCATAAAACATAGATAAATTATATAAAAAAACTATATTGTCTTCGTTTTTATCTTCGTGTCTTTGTTTTTCTCTTCGTGACTTTGTTTTTTGATCATCTTCGTGGCTTCATTTGGTGATTTATTAATCTTCTTCTAGTGGGCTTGAGCTTGACATTCTTCGTGATAAATGTTTAAAACATAAACTCAAAAAAGTTCCCAACACGTTTTTCGGGAAGAACCGGTTTTAGGAGAGAACCGGTTTTGAGAGAACCGGTTTAAGAAAGAACCAGTTTCGGGTATTTTTTGAACCGGTTTTGACTATAAATATTGGAACATATCTAGACCCTACGGGTAGGGTCAGTTCCGGTTCGGGTCCGGAAGAACTAGTTCCTTGGGCGGTTCCGTTTTTTTGTTCACCTCTAGTTAGGTATCTTAGGGCTCAGAGAATGGATCCGGTAGGGTGTTCAAAATAATCTGAATCCAAACATCCGAATAGAAAACCCAAAATTTCATATATCCGTATTCTTGGATTCATATTTGGATAATGATTTTAAGTTTTTAGCAATTTCAACAAAGGAGATGTCGAGGACAAAAAAAATCTAGTGAAAGTAGCGTATCTAGAAGGAATAAGAAAGTAAAATCCTAAAAACCAGGAGTGATGCCATGATGTAAGAACAATAAAAGGAAAAAGATATGAACTTCTTCCTAAAGTCACATGATCATTAGGCCGAAGCAACGTTGCATTGCAAGACTAGCATGAAAGTGTGAAATAGAACGTTGGGGGGAAAGAATGAAATGTTATTTTTTTATTGGTTTTATTATGATATTATCTTGTAATTTTGTTTTTTTAATACTAATTTCTAGATTTTCTAGGATAAATACATCACAACTTGCATCTTACAGAATTTAAACCCTCAACTACACCACTTAACCACTAGGATATCCCTTTAGAAACTTGTACTTTTGTTTAATTAATGAAACAATATTTTATTTATATGTTTGTATTTTTAAAAATATTTTTTATTTTTTAATTAACTAGTTAACAGACGTCGGCTCAGACAATCAAAATTGTTATCTTTCGACTGACCGACTGCTCGCTGCTAGACCCCGGAGCAACAGATCCTAAAATAGCGAGTCGCTTTCTTTTTTCAACAAAATGTATCATCTCCTAAATGTGATCATTTCTCTTTTTACTCAGAAACTGTTTAAATTCATGTGAAACATGAATCTTTCAGGGTCACAAATGACGAACATATCAAATACTAAAAAACACCAGATATTATATATACTAATGCAATTTTATATCCACGCCTCTACCCTCTACACAAATATTATCATTGCTCGATTAGATTTCCGTTCACTAAAGAGAATGACACGTTTGCAACCCCTAGTAACGTTGAAGGGTTTGATATAGCACAAATTTCCGAAAGCATACCTGTACAAGATATTGTCACCTGCTCGATGTTTCCTCTTTCAACCAATCGCCACCAACAAAACAAAACCCATGCATGTATTGTGCCTCCTTCCAAATCTCTTATGGGTCATCCGACAATTTTCAGCCTTTGATTCATCACTATCATTGTATCATGTTGTCCCAAAGGGATTATAATCCACTATTTGTGAATATCTAGCTTCATCTTAAAGATGGATAGATATAGTGACGAAAATCAAATTGCTGATTATAACCCTTCACCAGACTAAAAAACACTTTTATGATCTCTGATGTGATTGCTTATTTTGATGTTGATGTTGATGTTGCTGAGCCACTAAGTGCGATTTTTTTTCAAAAAAATGCGGTTTTTTTGCAAGTTTTGTATGTTGCTTGAGTTGGGTTACATGACTCGCTAGAGTCATCACCCTAGGTCGAGTTGCGAGTTAAGTGCGAGTACGCGCGATTTTTAAAACCAAGCATAAAATAATGACTTTGTAACAACCTTTTTAGATAAAAAGAAAAGTTAGAGACGGGGTGTTTGGATGTGCTTTTTGAAACTGGTTGAGATCGACTAATGAGAATCAGATTAACCGACTGTAATAAATGAGGTTTCAAAATGCAAATCCAAACGGCCCTTTTATTGAGTTGTGGATTATTCATGCCTAGACATGTAAGTTGGAAATGGGGCCTGTGTTGGACGAGTTGTCTCAGAGAAAAATATAATTAAAAATTTAGAAGTGGACCTGTGTCTGAAGGGAAGTGGTGGTGGCTGCACCGAAGTGACTCTGTGAAGAATCGTCGTGTGATGTATCCTTAAATCCAACTTGTGTAAACAAACCATGTGAGCCATGACCCATGTAGTCCTGTAATTACAGCCAGCAGTGTTAATACCACATGGTAAATTGAAATTGCAAAACTAACCTCTCTAAAAGAAGTCAAAATTATAAGATATTAACGCTACAAATATACTGATGCTGTCAATTTGGGTCCACAAAATTCCTTGAAAGGGAATTTTAGACATTTACAAATTATCAAACATGTTACTTAGGCCATGTTTGGGATTCCTTTTGAAAACTACTTATTAACTTTTACAAGAAGTTAATAAGTAGTTTTGAAAAGTAAGAATTTCTTACTTCTTCAAATCTCCTTTTCTCCTTCCATTTTTTTTTCTCTTTTCATTTAACCCAAACAAACTTTTAACTTATTAACTTTTTAAAAAAGTTAATAAGTTAATAAGTAGCTCAAAAAGTAATCCCAAACACCCCCTTAAAATATATGTCAAATCATGTGATGTAATATTCATTGGTCAAGACTCGCGAGTACAAGTTAAGAGGAAGACTGGAACTAGAGGTAGCAATTTCAACCATTTACTTATGAATGGGTCAATTTGGTTTGTATTTTATCTTATCAAGAGTCAAACCAAACTGGTAGGGTCTAGGCAGGGTGAGATGTAGGCAAACCATACCTCTATCCCGGAGGATAGAGAGGCTGCTTCCTGCGAGCCCCAACTAAAAAAAACCTCATTGGACATGAAGAGCATATGAGAACCATAGAGTTTTACACATAGTCAAATGCCAAAATAGGAAGGGGTTAAACGGGTAGACAGGTTGGAAGTGACCAGAAATCAAATTTCAATCAACAGAACCTCCTAAACAGTTTTAACAAATAACATTTTCAACCCGAAACTGTTTTGACCCGTTACCCAACCCTCCCATCTTGCCACCTCCAACTGGTATATTGGCAATGACTAACATACACTAAGGTTATTTGTCTCCAAAAACTAGGGTATGGTAAAAAAGGACAAGACATCATAAAACAATGTACGAACCTGAGACATGAAATCGTTTCCAGCACCATAATGAGAAAATCCAGCGTGGGAATTCTGATTCAAGAAACTACCTGGAAACCCAGCTTGGGTTGCAGGAGTAAAATAGTCAATACCGTATGCACCTTGAGAAGCCTGAAACGAATATGAACAATTAAAGCAGTATGGGTTTCAAAAATTCAAATGTCTTCTATGAATCTTTGTTTGTCAAATTTTTTTCCGATAAAGACATGTATAAGGTAGCCTTTGAAACATACAAAAAAGATGAATTAATAACACACTAACCTGTGTGGAAAGATCAGCAGCGTTATATGGAACATGCGATCCTTGGCTTTTAAAATCATCGCCTAAGAAATCCTAAATCATCATTTAAAACAAGGACATTAAAAGATCATCATGCACAGTCTAGATGTGGCAATTTCAACCCATTTACTTACAAGCAGGTCGATTTGGGCTACACTTTTTCCCTTAACAGGTCAAATGGGTAAAATATATATATAATAAAATGTAGCATATGGGTAAAAGGGGTCAAACAGGTACTCTCAAAGGTCGCACAACATGTGTAATGTCACAAAAGTGTTCTCTGGTCAAGCCAAGCCAAGCCAACCCAACCAGTAAAAGAATAACTCGTTACCCAACCCGGACGTTTTGCCGACTATAAGCATAATTGCATAAACGTGGGGATGCCGTCTTTCAGTTAATAATATTACATGTGACATGCCGCCAACAGAAAATCCATCACGTAAAGCTTGGCTTGGGCCTTGATTCATCTATTACGTGCAACAGAAGTTTCAAAGACTGGTCTAGGATTCTAGAAGAAACAAATGACAATGGTAAAAGTACTCACATTAGATACATATCCAGGCTGAGATAATGGACCACCGGGTGATGGCTGGCTATTTGGATTTTCCATTGAAGAAACGTTAAAACCAGACCCCATGCCTGCACCTATTGGTTGCTGTGAACCTTGCTGGTGTGGAAGATGACCAACATTCCCCTTGTCACCACCGAAACCCCGATTCCCTGGCTGAGGAACACCGCCAACAGGTCCATGTATTGCACCACAAGTTGGTATGGCGTAAGGCTGGGGACCACCATGATAAGGTGGAATAGGCACCCGTGGCATTGGATATGCAGCAGGATGCAGACCAGGTTTATGAGTTCCATTAGGTGGGCCAGGTGCCATGTAGGAACCTGTACTCATAAAATAACAAGCCAGGGAAAAACTTTGTAAAACATATGCTGAAATAAATGAATAAATCAAAACAGTTGCTCAGAAATTAGCAGACCCCTGGAACGACTGTTTCTTCTATCAGCTCCAGGATTTGCAGATCCAAAGCTTTCGTTAGGTACAATACCAGGCCCGCCACCAAAGAAAAACCTCCGCTCGTTGTACATCTGCATCAATATGAACCACAAAAATCACCAAATACTACAGAATTGACATTCTTTGACTGCATTTTTTCATTAATGGACCAAAAGTAGCAAATAAATATCCTACCTTTTTTAGCTTCTGAAACTGAACCATACTCTGCTTCAAGTTGTTCAAAGGTCCTTCCACCAGACACTCATGCTCCTATTCAAAACACAAAAAGAGTTATAAATGTGAAGTATCTGAACAAAAATCCAAGTTGGATTTACAGAATGTATATGATACCTTATAGTGTGTCAGTAACCCATTCCATAACGGTTGTTTGCTAAGAACTTTAGGATTTCCAAGAATCACAATGCCATATCAAGCACGAGTAAGAGCAACGTTAAGCCTGCGTGGATCATTTAAAAATCCAATACCCTAACAAACAATCACACAAA
Organism: Smallanthus sonchifolius; assembly: GCA_023525975.1. Lineage (NCBI taxonomy): Eukaryota > Viridiplantae > Streptophyta > Magnoliopsida > Asterales > Asteraceae > Smallanthus > Smallanthus sonchifolius. The sequence goes on from CM042042.1 coordinate 5,748,094, forward strand.
CCATACGGTAATTATGTATAGAACTTTATACTAATCAACATCAACAAAAAATTTAGTATTATAGCATAATGTAGTAACCCACCTGATTTTCATTACTTCTCATACACGACAAAATAATGTAATCTTTTTCCCTCCCTTGAAATGAATCCACACTAGCAACCTGAGAAAAATTGGTTATATCATTTGAATTTAACCCAAAAAATAGAAAGAAATTGTGAATTTACCTCAATATCCTTGTAAAGCTGCTGTCTAAGTGCACCATTTCTTGACATGTAGTTAACAATGTATGCACGTTGGCCTTCATATGGTGTTATAACCCCAATCTACATATCATTTAAAATGACCAATATGTAGGAAGGTCAAAGAAGAATATGATCAAATGTACATACCTGACTTGGAACTACACTTCTTAAAAAAGTGGTCACTATTTTTTCAACATTTGCAGCCTCAGTCCTATTAAGATATGATGTTCCACTAGCACTAATTTCTTCTTGTCCCATCTACGATAGAAGTGACATAAATTTACATATACGGGTATATATTACAATATTACATACTTTTAACCAATCATTAAGTTTACATAAGAATCAATTAATTGCACTACCTGGACATAAAAGAACATGGGGCGGTTTGGCACAGGCCATGGAAAGTCAATGTCTGTTGATTGCCTTTCATTTATGGTCACTCCGTTTTGGAGGGTACCTTCATAATGGTCACTCCGTTTTGGAGGGTACCTTCATAAAAATTACTAGAAGGGAATTCTGAAAGTGATGGATGCATACGGTATTGAACCTGCAATCTAATTGGTTGTACACCAAGAATCACAAGTCTTTCAAATAGAGACTGAGCTAACCAGGCCAGAGCTGCTTTCTTGCACATGATTACTGGACCAAGCTGACAATGGTCACCAACAAGAACAACCTGATACAAACAATATCCATTACAACACATAACCGCCACATTTGTATAACTTCTGTAGATATACCTGTTTTGCCCCAAGAATAAGAGGTATAAGGCACTCGGGCTCGGTTGATTGAGTAGATTCGTCAATAAGCACCTACATATAGTTTTAAAAGAACATAAAAGTTTTGTGAATTACAATAGAAGATCATGAAGTAATTACATTCATAGTTATTATGCTGCCATAAAAAGTCAACCTGGCGAATCTAAAATTTGCCAACCGGGGATCTCAGCACCAACACACGTGCAACAAATGACATCAGCACTCTGAGATATCTCTCGTTCTGTAGCCCGTTTTAGTGCTTTATACTTCTTTTCATCACTGCTAGATAATTCCCCTGTATAAATTATTAAAGAAAAAAGAAAATGTGATAACTGTATTATTTGCCTTCGTTATAATAAATATTAAATAACGCATAATATAACTTGCTAGTGCATATGCATAAAGGAATGAAATACACATTACACTCACCTTGTTCATCTTTCAATTGTTGGAGCTTGTGAAATTCACTCTTTTCAAATGTATCAAGATGGCGAACCAAATGGAACCAGTTCAGTTCAAGCTATTAAAAAATGAGAAGCGTGTAAAAGTTCATAAATGGATATAGTTTGAAGCATTATAAGATAAACAAACCTGATAATGAAGTGTCAAATGCTCCACAGGTGAACTTACTGCTTCCCTTGATTTTCCACACAGCCTTACAACCAGATTATAGTAGATGTTAAGCATTAATAATAAAAAAAAATTATAAACAAAAAAGAAGTGATTTAAACTACCTTTAAGCCAGTGGCACTAATTTTCTCTGCAAGTTGATCTACAGCCACATTGCTTGGGGCACATACCAGAACCTGATTTCACGTTGGATAATCATCATCACATTCATCATCACCATCAACATATCATCATGCAAATAATACCTGTCCTTGGCCTTGTTTAGCCATATGATAAACAAGTGCAGCAGAAGTGACTGTTTTACCAGTGCCAGGTGGCCCTTGAATCAAACTTAATGGTCTCTGAAGAACACTTTTTACATCAAAAACCTACCAAAAATGCAGCCAGCCAGCCAGCCTTTTTAATAAACATAACCAAATTTTAAAATATGATTTAAAAACCCTACTTGAGATGCATTAAGCTCTGGAAGACCAGGTGCACCAAAACGACGTGGCAATGTTACGAACCATCTGCATCTCAATCTCATGGCCTAACAGATGATGGTATATGAATCTGCATAAAGTAATTTCAAAAATTCCCAAGAAAAACTCAAAAAGGCATCATTAAAGCATGTAGACATTCATATGCAAGCCATGGTATAAAACCTACCCACTGACACTTGTTTCATCAACCGCAAAAGTTTTCAAAGCCCCCTGCATCCGGTCAAAACTTGTGCTTTTCCACACGAAGTCAACGCTAAAACCATGATTCAAGTCAACAGGAACACCCTACAGATAAGACCACAATAAGTAGTAAAAACAAAAACTGATATTAACATGTCATAGATCATGATTTCAGTATATAACTAGCTACCTGACTTGCACGAAGCTCAAGTGCCACCTCCTCTTGTGCAGTTAGCTTTATCTGAAACAACAAAAGCCCAACAATATCACAAGGTATTATAGTAAGCACATACCACATGCCCAGCTACCTGTCGGGAATCACATACCACATATCCGACTGACTGCCAGGCTGGAGGTGCTGGGTCCCCCGAGTATCTGAGTCTTAACTCATCACCAGGTACAAGACGTAACTCGTTGTCTTCCTACACTTTTACAGTTTAGTAAGCCAATAACCTTACTAAAAAATAAAACTGATTATGTAGATATCAATAAAGAAAAAGACACCTTCGGGAAAACAAAATATGCTACACGTTTCTTGTTAAGACCGATATCCCACCGAATTGTGAGATTGTCTTTACTTTGAGATTCTTTCATCATCTGTCAATAAACCAAAAGGTTTAAAATTCAGGTTAACACGGTTACTCAAAGCAAAATATGAGAACAAGAATTATAAGAATGGCGGCTTACTTTATCATAGTCGGCTTCAAGCTTGATAAGTGGGGCAAAAACATTTTGATAATGCAATTAGAAAGATGAGCATAAGTGCATCCTTACTATTTGACCATTGCATCTAAATTTGAACACCTTATAATACTTTTTGAAAGCATTTTCAGGAACCAATTCAAAGTTATGGGCATTAGAACCTGATAAGCATATTCATACTTTACAACAACAGGCTGAGGTTCATCATCTACACCAGGCTTCTCAAGATCTTCCAAAGCTGCATCAGGGTTTGTCTTCCAAAGTTCTTCCACCTTGTTGATTTGTTGCGCGCTGATCTGGCGGGCCCGCAACTGCTCTGTTTCAGACGGAACCTACAACAAAACACACTCATCAATTTCTGGTTCTCAATTTTGCATTTGTAGAATGAAGATAGTGATAAGCTAACCTTAACAAGCCACTGCAAGAAACATCTATCATCAATAAGCGGACACCATTGACTCAGGTCCCAATTCATGTCTTTCAGAGAGTTCAGATTAAGGCAAGGCTCCCTGCAAAGAAGAACAACCACACTCTCTGTCTTGGCTGAAATAAACCCTAGAATGAAAACATTTCGACATCCACAATTGTAACACTCGAGAATCGTCTCTCCCAAAGGACTGTCTTTATGAAGACACACTTCTTTATGTTTAGCTCTAACCTAAAAACAAACATACAACTATTCACATCCAATCAAGTAAACCAATATCAATTCATAAACACATTGACTGATATACATGTTGTGTGATGATCAAATCAATGTAATACGAAACGAAATACTAAAAAAAACTAAAATTAGGGCTTACTAAATGATTAACAATGTGAGAGCCAGAAGTATTCCCCCTGGAATTACAGAACCATTTCCTACACGACGGCACGTTACACCTCACAACACACGCCGGATTCTGCACACCGCAATACCGGCACGCATGCTCCATCAAATCCCCCTTTGCATACTCATAACCATCATCATCTCCCGCCTCTTCGAAATTCAATCCGCTCATGCCCGCAGCTAGGGCATCAACCGCCGACGCCTGATTATTATTATCATTATTGTTATTATTCTCCGGTGCAGGGGAAACGTTGACGTCGGAATGATGATCGACGGAGGCGTTTGGATCCACGGAGATGGAGTCTGATGGTGTTGGCCATACTGATGATGATAACGGTGAAGAACGAACGGCGTTAGGCTGTGAAAGCTCGTGTAACTCAGCGTAATCGAAGTCTTCTTCGCCTTGAGTGTTGAATTCCAGAAATGTATAGGCGTCGTCTTGGCCGGTGTCCGGCTGCGACACGTGTCGTAGAGGTTGTCCGGTTGTGAATTCATTGTTTTGTTGAGATTATTGGAGAAATTGGGGTTGATAATTAGGGATTGTAGAAGATACTGATGTTGATTGACAATTTGTTAAAGGATGAATAAGGTTCTATCAAATTGCAGACTGCAGAGAACCGCTCTTTCAAGTACGAAGGAAGGAGACGGGTGATGGATACACAGGGGAGAGGTTTTGTCACGTGAGCGACACGTGAGATTTACATGTTAGAGGGTGGTGAAAAAATGTTTGTTTTGTTTTTTTTTTTTGTCTTTTCTCTCCCAACGAACTTTAGCAAAAAAAAAACAAATAAATAAGCTTTAAACTTTTAGGGAACATAGAAGGATAAACTTAATAAGGGGGGTTTAGGTTTTTTAGGAGGGTGAGTGAGAGGGTAGGTGAGGTGGGGTTAGGGTTTTTTGGGAGGTTTAGGTTTTTGGGGGGTGGGGGTAGGTTTTTGGGTGGGGTGGGGTGGGGTGGGGGTTAGGTTTTTGAGGATGAGTTGGGGTTTTGAGTGTAGTACACATATGCAGTAGAAGTTTTTTAATTTTCTCATAAAAATAAGTTTTCTAGTGAACTCACCCCTATAAGCATATACGGTATATACCTAATAAATATGGATAAATCATTTAATCATGATGTAAAAAAAATTAATATCCCATAGGATCATGAAATTGTGTTTTAGGAATGGTGTAGATATCAAAATCATTTTGGTTTGTGGGTGTTTTCTGAAAGCATCTATCTTTGGACTTGGTCTTTTTTTTCTTTTCGCCGCTGCGATGGCAAACGGACTTGAGCAATTCGTTGTCGTGTCAAGCGGACCTGACCATTTTTACTGACTTTCAACCGGAGATGACGGAGAGTTGCGGTGGTTGTTGAAGGGGGAGGGTACGTGACTTAGACAAGCGGACTAGTGGGAATCTTTAAAAATGTTCACAATGGTTTTGAACCCTAGCCAGGGTCCGCCTACTGAACAAGTTGAGTCAAGCATTAAGATGTTTAATTAGAGTCCGCCGGTCAAACAAGCGGATCCAACATGAAACCTATTCCCTATTTTTATTATTATTGTTAAAACAATACTAGTATTAATAGTAATAATAATAATAATAATAATACACGTAATATAATTAATGATAATACTTATAACAGTAATAATGATACTATTAATAATAGTATTAATAATAATGAGTAAAGGTTTAATTTTAGATTTATTTGTTTAACCAGCAGAGTCCAACTAAACATCTTAATTCTCGACTTAGGTTTCCCTTGCTTGCTATGTGGATCCTCACTAGGGTTCAAAACCCATATGAGCATTTTCAGAGATTCCCATTCCACAAAGGTTCTCACAAGTCCGTTTGTTTCACTAGCATTCTTGAGTTTCATATTTTAGTAAGACGGACGCAATAAAGTTGCATGTAAACGGGCAACAAGATGTCTCACAGCCGTCTTTTGAATAGCAAAACCGATCCTACTAAAAACAAAGTTTTAGGTCTTAAGAACGGAAAAATTATTATGCATGACCCAATAAACCATGTTCAGTAATTCCATAGTCTCCGGGACTAAGAAACCAAATGTATCAAAAGCAAAAGAGATAAACACGTATTGATTCTCTAAAAAATCTATAGTTGTTGTAGTTCTAAATAAAGTCATAAGTAAAGGTTGACATACTTGTCCGGTTAACAAATTGCAAAGGTTTTTTCGAGTTCGATTCATATAACCCATATCAACAGGTAGGAGCTACGGCACCTAAACGGCCAAACGTACCAAAATACCAAATCAATGAACAAAAATCACAAGTCCAGTAAGATCTTATATACACTGTTATTTTTACTCTCCAACAAGCTTAAAGGAAAACCATCAAATGTACAAAAGCCCAACTCAATTTCATACAAGTCATGCCACCTATTGCAACATTTTTGCCCATGCCCGGATTTAATTTCATACAGGTGCCCTGTTGCCTCGATAGCCCAAGAACTGTTGGATAAACAACAAACACGAAATTTTTTAACTGAATTCAACAAAAAAGAAACCAAAATCTAAAATCGTTCCAATCATTCAATAGCATGTTCCTCGGTTCAACTAACTTTGAAAGTATAGGGAAGGTAACAGGCCAAAACAAGCCAATTTGTATGTGCCAAAACAGATTGGATTAGGTTGACCCGAAACACGTTATGTTCAAAAAAATTATTATTCATTAACTAGTTTTTGAATAAATCATTTAAGAGGGTTATAAACAAAAGTACACTTTGGGAAACTTTCAACCCGTTTGACCTATGTGACGCGTTAGAGATAAAAACTTGAATTGACCCATTTGCACATGTTGAATAATAACAAGGGTGGGAGAAACATACCGATCTAATAAAAGGCTGTTGAAACACCCAACCAATAACCGGTATCTTCTGCACAAAAACTGATAATGTGGGCCAGAAACCACTGCAAAAAAAAACATAATAAGTAAACAAATGTAAATCTTATAGCAGTTAACAGTAAATGTTTCATGAACACATCTAACAGACCTGAATAGTACAAGGAAACCATAAGCCTCTGCAGCCATTCCTATTACAGGCCAGCCAATGATTACAAAGAAGAACCCAATACCGAAAGAAACTGTCCCCTGTGCAAGCAATCAAGAAAAATCTAATAAGAAGGTAAACTCACAAACATAAACAGGGGTTGGATATAAAGAAAGCACTGGAAACCTTAAAGTTGTTGGGTTTCATGAAGAACTGCAAAGAGGACTTGATACCGATGGTCATTATCACTCCCGAGATGAATAAGATCTGATTCATTACCACAATAAAATGATCCTTATAGTAGTTATTGACGTTGTCAACAAAACATTAACAGTAAAGAAAAAATTAAAACTGAAAAAGGACAAAAAATGAGATTAGCAATGAAAGACACCAACATTTCCGATGGCGAGTAATCCCTTGTCGAAGAAGAGAATGATTCCAAGAAACGAGAAGAAGACACCGAATCCGGTCAATCCCAGCCCAATCCCTGTTAAGAAGAAGTTGTTTAACATGCCAATGTTAGGAAAAAGATAATATAAACGCTGATCCACATGAAAAGTTCAGAACCATGCATGTGCAAACTTAAAACTAAAGATGACATACAACTTGAAAGTAGAGATGGCAAAACTGCAAAAGGGGCAGGTTGGGTAATAGATCAAGACCAGTAAATTTTAATACAGGTAAGGTTGTCCTGTTAACACTCTTTTGTCCGTTTTCTTGGAATTTTATATATAATTAATGTATTAAATATGATTATACAACATACACTATTAAAGTAAGAATCTAATATTTTTTATAATGGCAATCTCGGAGGTCATAAGCATTTAAATACAGTTTTGAGATGCTTTCAACCCACTTGATCCGTATCTCAAAACTGTATTTAAATAAAATATAACCCCAAATGACACATTAAACGGGTCGAAATTGCCACCTATTATGACTCTGGTACATATTTCTTAGGGAAAGGCATAGGGAGTTTCATACATCTAGAATGCTAAACAGATTTCCGTAACCACTAAGTCTTACTTTACATGCGACTCTAGAGGTCAACATACTTGTGAAGCAAATCACTGTAACTCTGCCTCAAATGATATACACACAAGTTAGCCAAATTGATCCCCATCTTAGATGCACACGTAAATATGTCATTTATGTGAAGTTCTAAAAATTATACTTGATGACATTATATCATTTGAAGCCAAAGAAGATATTCCAAAGGTTCAGGAGTCCATTTCATCTTCAACATAAATACAGAAGCAAAACTTACATATGCAAACAAAACAATTAAAAGTATGCATCATACTATCATAGCATTATGTAACGAGATCAATAAAGGAAAAAGAAGCAAAGCAGTTAAAAACTGACGTTTCCAGTCGTCCATCTCGAAGCCAACCATCTTGCCTACTCAGATGAAATCCTCCAAATGACAAATCAAATTTCCTTCAAAAAACTAAATCACAATTAACACAAACGTAATTCAAATCAGATTAATAAAATTATGTAAAGTAGAAATATAAGAAACCTAAAATCAACATAAACACACAACAATTTTCCTCCTAAACCAGATCAATCAGGTCACTATCAATCTAGGTTTAAATAGATAAACTCGAATTCGCCAAACCTAGGCTTGCTAAACTCAAATCAGTAATAAAAAATATAACCTAATTCAAATCAGATATAAAATCCTGAAAAGTAGAAACATAAGAAACTTAAAATCAGCATAAACACACAACAATTTTCCTCCAAAACCGCATCAATTCATGTCAGTATCAATCTAGGTTTTAATAGCTAAAACTCGGATCCGCCAAACCTAAACTTGCTTAACTCAAATCAGTAATCGAATACGCGAATCAAACATGAACATATACCGATTTACGAAACAATAATTCGATCATTTCTTATGCAATAAATAAAATCTACAAAATTACATGCCGTAACTTCTAAATTCTAAGCGATTAGAGATTACCTAGCGCAGATACGGAGAGATGAGATGCAGCAGGGCAGAACGATCTAGCTATGGCGGATTAGTGCGTGTTTTTGGTGAGTGAAGATGGAGGGAAGAAGCAGTTTTATGGTTAAGTTTCATTGTTCTTCTGAATGAAGGAATCGATTGTGATTAGTGTGGTGATGTGTTTGTTTTTGAAGTTTAGGTATAATGGCATATTGAGTCCCTGTAATCTTGAGTTGTAGACCAAAAAGGATATTTAAAATTCATATTAGACAATTATGACACTAGTTTTTATTATTATTATTATTATTATTATATTATTATTATTATTATTATTATTATTATGGGTGAGGTTCAAATGCTAACCAATATTTATGTGATAACCACTCTCAAACATAGTGTTACGTATACGTACCAAATAATGGTACACATACGTAAACACTATGTGTCATGTATATGTAACATTATTTGGTCCGTATATGTAAAACTCATCATTTCCATATTTATGTTCAAGATATATGTTCACAATACTCAAATACTTTTTTAAGAAATAAAAGAAAAAATAATTTATAAGTTATATGATTGTTTAATAGTGATTAGCATAGTTTTCACATAAAAAGTTAGTTACTATTTGAACCATTCTCTTATTATGGGAAAGTATAAAATGAAACCCCATTTGAGTTGTGAAATCTAGTGAAACCACTATGTAACTTTTATATATATATATATTTTTTTAAATGTAAGTTTTATTAACATTTTTCTCACTTTTTTAAAAAAAATACAAAAAGCACCGAATACTTTTTTTTTTTAAAAATCTTGAAAAATTAACCAAAAATTCCGTTTTTGTTAAAAAAATCTTATAAATTCAGCGTGTTACATATGTAAATCAGGTTGTTACATATGTAAATTTTTATAATTTTTTTTAAAATGGCTAGGCGTTTTTAAAACTTGTTTTTTAAAAAAGTCTTAAAATTGTATATAGAAGCTACCATAAAAAAATTAATTTTTTATAAGGGTTTTACGGGTTTCACAATCCAAGTGAGGTTTCATTATAACCTAACCCCCCTTATTATTATTAACTTATATTATAACTTATAACTTATCCTATCTAGTTACATACAGACTCGTATGATTATTTTTATGTTGAAATTTTAAACCCTAACTAATTTTATTAAATAGTTATTAAAAAAATGATAAAAAGAATATTAGACTCACAAAATTATAACGTGTGACATAACTAGTTAATTATTTATTAGGTATATGTATCTATAATAGCGGGTTAGAGTTAACCTCATGCTCTCTATATATATTTAAACTTACTAGGTTCATTTTTCATATCCATCTTGATTTCACCTCCCCCGCCAACCAGAGTCAAAGATTTTTTCTCCAATCTAGCAAGAGCCAGACAAAATTGTATCTCTCATTCATAAGCTTATTTTCCAATCTTATGTGTTAATCTTACACATAGATCAATTTCATATGTTTTTAATTTTCAAGATTTTATGTTTTCAACGTGTTTTTATTATTTTTTGAAGTTGGTTTGTGTTATCTTCTCAAATTATACACTCATCTCTTGATAGTGTACCAGGATTAGATCATAACATGTTGATCGTTTTCATAACATTTCAAGCCTACAATTTACTAAAAAGGTGACGCCTTAAAACCATTGATGGATTGAGTCGTTCATGCCCTAGCATTTGGTCTTCAAAAGCCATTTAGGTTTTTACACCCCAAAATGTAATACAGAAAATCAAAAACCTAAATCTTGATGCAACAAAATCAACAACTGCAATTTGCATCATAACTAAAAAGAGCATGACTAATATTTGAGTCTCTAACATGAACAATTGTATATATGGTATCGAGACAACCAATGTCGATATTTATTATGGAAAATAATGAGAATAATAATGTTAACCATAATTTTTGCACAAATAGGTATTAATTTTTATATTTGTTAAAATAGATAGTCTAAAACAGCTAATCAGAGGAGGACAAATTATGAGGGACTGCGCCTTCATAGCCCATACTCCATAAATTCAGCACCTTCACAACCCACACACTTATAGTCAGACACTTTAATAGTCCAAACGCCAATAATTAGGCACCTCCACAACCCACTTAAGAAGCAATGCATGCTTTATAAAAAAAATATTCAACTTATCTTTTTCATCTTACCTTGAGGTTTCTTCTCTTTGATGTATAACTAGAAATGTTACCCCGCGTTCCACGGCAGGAGATGGATCTTAAACGGTTGAGACGGTTACATTAACGTGGCCAAGCATAAAAAGAAATGTGGTTAAATAATGTGACATCCGACAATTTTCGACGAATTATGGGTAATCAAGTCATAACCGTCGACACAATAAGGTTAACCATCAAATTCGACGAATTCGTGTATCACCCTCACAATCGAAAACATTGCGCACCCTGTACGAACCTCCTATAAGCTTTTGCACACACCAATTCGGCCGGAGTTGAAGCTGGAATAGCTGAAGACCAAACCACGACTGAGTTCTACTCGAACACCCTCAATTCCACATCTATTACAGGCGTCGATAGATTGTCCGCTAGCAAACTCTTGTGTTTCTTTTGCATCCTTGTGTGGTGTTTCTCGTACACAACTCAGGTGAGTTCCACGGCCCCTTTTTACTTGTTTTCCCGTTGGGGAGAAACACGCATACAAACAAACATCATTTTACTTGTTTTCCCATAGGGAGAAACGCGCATACAAACAAACATCATTTTACTTGTTTTCCCGTTGGGGAGAAACACGCATACAAACAAACACGGATCACATAATATTTCACTGCCACTTGTTTACTTAAGTGCAAACATAACATGCAAAGTCCTTACACACTCGAATCATTAATATAAGGGGTATAGCGAGGAAATTTGAGTAGTACTACTGGGTTAGACAAACCCCACCTGGGCTAGTCGCGCTAGCACGATTGGAGGTCGAACGGGTGTAAATTGTCCTAAACACTTGTCATTGTTGATGTTAGCAATGGTGGAAGGCATTCAAACACAAACAGTCAGCTTCGGTTGCAAACTGATGTGACTTGGTATGGTCTATAAAAACTAACTAAAAACCTAACCTAGACACTCTAGCTTTAAATTTATAAATCTAGACTCAACTTAATACTAGACCACACAACCGGCAAGTGTACCGATCAATTGTGATAAAGTCTAATGAAAGTCCGGATATCGAACCTAAAAGATAGTTATATAAAGGTACCGATGTTTTTCAGTCAGTGTCGGTCTCATTCTTCACGTTATCGTCAGTCGATATAACCTACAATGCATAAAAATACTTTATTTTGTATACAAAATCGTTTTAATAAAATTTATACCGTGACATCAAGAAAAAAAAACCAACTAAAATTATTAAGGAAAAATAAAATTATATATGCAACATGGGTTAAATTTAAAACTTTAAAAAACATAGGAGGTATAAAAGTGACATTTTACAAAATTAAGGGGTCATTTTTCATATTTAATAAAGTTATTTAATAAAGTTAAGGGGCTAAAGTTACTTTTAGTAAAATACACTGACACTTAGGTTTAAGTTTAATTGTTGGAACTATTTTTAGGCCATCGCATATAAAACAACATGAAGATGGAAGAATTCTTTGAAGTTAAAAAGATTTCGATCGAAATCGTTTTCGGACGAAATACATTTCGACCGAAATGTATTTCGAACAAAGTCATTCTTTGTCTTCTTAATATAAATACATGTATAGTTTGACTTTTGTTAGTGAGACTTCATTTGACATATCAATATACTTTGTAGAGTTACACCTTTAACTATGTGTTTCTGATTTTATCTTGTTTCTTGATTCTTGTATCGGTGTATTGAATCTGCTACGGATCACATGAATTACAATTGGTATCAGAGCTTTCGGTGCTCGATTTTGGGAGATTCAAGCAAGTTTCAAGTTTTATCAAAGTTTTCAACTTTTCAAGATTCAAAAGTTATCAAATTGGATCATTTTCAGTGTCATTTTTGAATATTTAGCATGCAAAACAGTGGAGATAAAGTTTGGGATGATTTTCGGGGCTTAATTTGAAGTTCGAGAGTTGCAGGTCGGAATTTCACGAGTTTCAGTTGCATCGTCCTAAATCTCTGATTGAATGGGTCGAAATCTTGACTTTTCGATCGAAAAGTCTTGTCGAAATCTTTTTCGGTCGAAAAGTCTGATCGAAAACTTTTTATCGAAATCTCAAGTTTTTGTCCGAAATCTCATGATCGAAATCTTACTTTTCGGTCGGAAATTCTTGCGCGGAAAAGTTTTCGTTCGAAAAGTGGTGATTAAAAAAAGAGTTTTTTGGCGAGAAAAATTTTCTTGTTCAAAATTTAAGAGGATGTTTGGAGCTATGTTTGGCGCTGACTTTTAAAAAATGAGGTAGTTAAAAATTCTAAAAAAAGGAGACTCTTAATGGCCGACAAAGGGTGTGTGCATAAGGTCTTTGTAAATGGATTGGGGTATGTTCATCCAGATCTTTATAAAGAAGATGTGAAAGGAAAAGCCAATCAATTAAAGAAAATATATCAAGTCTTCACACATGTAAAAGGAGAATCTTTGACTGACCAGTATTATAGATATGTGAAATTGATTAATGATCTAAAGGAGGTTGATCTTGAATACGAAAAATCATAAGTCATGGATAATTTTCTCAATGCTCAACCACAGGAATGAGAGATTTATAAACTTAACATCAGAAATAAAGGATCAAAGTTTAATTCATTAGAGAATTTGTGTGCAAAGCTACAGACGTATGCACTCAAAGCTGATCAGAACAGAATAGTGTTCAAAGATGGATATGGTTATGATTTCCAAGGAAATTGTAAACATATAGAATCTGATTTAGTTGTTGAAGTAGTAAAAGAGTGGTCAGTGTCGAAGGGACCTGTCAAAGATAAAGAATTAGAGTGTCCTAATCACCTTAAACTAGTTAGGGTAAGAAGGGTGTCGAACCACGAAGAGTTTGTGATCGGTGCTTAACTTCAATTAACAACGTGATTTATTAAGTTGCAATGGGTCTTTCTGACCAAACACAAGCAATGATTGAGGTGAAATTAACAAATCCAACAAGCAATGATTCTCAACTAGCAAAACGATCACGAATAATCAAGTAGTAAACAAACGGTTTAAGTTATAAACAATAATTAAAAAGGAATCACGCCCGGGTTTCAAGTTCACAAGTAATTTGGGATTATCACACCAACATATGAGTTCAAGCAATCAAATGGTTATCCAAATCAAATTGACCAAATCTTACCAAGAACATCAACATTCATACATCATAGGCAAATAATGTAAGACAATATTCACGAATGAAATCGAGACAAATGTATGCAATATAGAATTAGATTAATCAATAGATTCAACACAAATCAAAGTTCATAGCAATTATCATCTAGCGGGGTCAATGGTGCAAGAATTTATCGACTCCCGTGAGTTCATAACCATACTAAACACAAAGATTCAAGTATTTCAAACCAAACGATTACAAGAATTGTTTCTCAAAGCTAGCACATGATAAAACACTAAAAACTTGAAAACAATCCACCCGTGAATGATTACCGGTGGATTAGCCGCTCATGGTGGTGGAAATCATCTTCAATCTTTCAATCTTTCGGGTATCAATCTTCAATGGAATGTTAGAATCGTGTTTCTTAGCCTCCAAGCATTCCCAAATCGCCCAAGAACTGCCCTAGAAAAGTTGATTTTGAATTTGGGGAAGAAACCCCTAATTAAACACTGAAAATCGGTCGTTTCATTAAAAATCCGCATCTGAAACGTAACCGGCGTAAGCTTACGTTAGGGGAGTAAGATTACTCCACCGAGCTGAAGCTACTGTCCAGAAAACGTTACCGGCGTAATCTTACGCTAGCTTACGCCCCTAGGGTATTTCTTAACCAACTTTTTGAATCCGGCTTCTCGAGCTACCCAAGATTCATATATTATGGGTCTTGTAACTCATTTTCTAGCTCGAGATATGCCTGTTTCAAGATTTAGCTTCCAGAACTTCCACATCAGCCTCCATCTTTTGCATAGTTTCCGATCCAGTCCCTGTATTTCCTCTCTAATGCTTCCAAAACACTTACTTAGCATCCACACACCTACAAATTATAAACACATGCAAAGTAAACGCGTTCCATGCTAAATCACATATAAAAACGTATAGTTAAGCATCATAAACACCCAACGAACACCTACACATCAAAGAGTCACAGGAACTTAAAGCTTATTCTGAACCGCTCAACGAAAATATGTGTTATGTGAAGTGTTTTGAGAAAATTATTGTTTACAAGAATCGAATTCAACTTCTTATGGATGCGTTGAAACATGCACATACTACAAACGAGATTTTAAAAGATCGTGAAAAGGAGTATAAAAGAAAGATTGACAACTGCGTCAAAGAAAATTCTCATGTGAAGCTTCAATTAAAGAGAAAGAATTATAAAATTCAACTGTTGATTGCTGAAAGAGAAACAGAAAAAAAATTAATGATATAGAAGATGGAAAAGATAGCAAATACAACAATTAAAGTTGATAAAATAAATATTTCTGTGAATCATTGAAGCTCAAATACATGACAAAGTAACTTCTAGTCTTAGATATAAAGGAATTGGTGAAAGCATTGAAACTAAAGTTGATGATAAGGTGAATAGTGAGATGGGATAAAAGAGTGTTTCTCCTCAATTTACTACAAATGGATTTTATTCACATATGGCTCAACCATATATTTCAGAGCCATTTTTGTCAAATGTTTATCCTTCTTTAGAGCCAAAGAGAACTTTCAAAGCAAATAAAGTTGAATTGAAGATTCAAATGATCTTACTTCTGATGATGATTGTGCCAGTGACAAATCTGAAGAATTCTTTGAATGTGTGGATTATTTTTATAATAAGGGTAGCTTAGGATTCAAGAAAGAGAGTCCACTTAATGCTAATGATAACCCGTTCGTTTCAAATAAATTTACTCCGCTCATGTTTGTTAAACGGGGAGTAGAAATGTCAAAAGTTGTAGAACAGAAGTCTAAAGACAAGTCAGAATCTCAAAAGGGGCCTTATCAATGACCATGTCTTGCTTTGAAGAAATGTTTCAGCTGTGAAAAGCAGGGTCATTTATCAAGATATTGTTCTATTAAGAAACACAAGTTTTTCAAACAGAAGGTCGTTTCTCAACCTTAGAGAAAGTTTCAAGAAAAGCTTGTTAAAATCTTTAATAGGTTGAAGACGTTTTAGACATACAATATGTCGAAACGTAAACAAGATTGGAAAGATAAAGCTAAACCAAGACAAGTTTGGAGAGTTAAAGATTCGAGTCCAAGATTCAGCTTTTGATGATGCAAAGTGTATGGGGGAGTTTGCCAGAATTCTTGTGTTTTAATGTGCAATGGCCTAGGGGAAGATTGTTGGAACTATTTTTAGGCCATCGCATATAAAACAACCTGAAGACGAAAGAATTCTTTGAAGTTAAAAGATTTCGACCGAAATATGTTTCGATCGAAATCGTTTTCGGACGAAATACATTTCAACCGAAGTCATTCTTTGTCTTCTTAATATAAATACTTGTATAGTTTGACTTTTGTTAGTGAGACTTCATTTGGCATATCAATATACTTTGGAGAGTTACACCTTTAACTATGTGTTTCTTATTCAATCTTGTTTCTTGATTCTTGTATTGATGTATTGAATCTGCTACGGATCATAGGAATTACATTAAATTGGGTAATTTTTAAAACTATTCAATTCTATTTGCAATTGGGTAATTTTTTTTGTTAGTGTAGCAGCAGGGCGGATTTAAGAGTTCCTCGGAGAGTGACGAGACACCCACTTATTAATAGAAAATTTTCAATATTTTTCAAAGGCTGCTTAGGCACCTTTATGTTCGATGACAACAAATGATCAATAAACAAAAAAGAAAGAAAGAAAGAAGGAGAAGAGTAGTAGGGGTGGCGGATAGGGGTGTTCATCGGGTCGGGTTGCGGGTTTTTCACGTTACTCAGCTCGGGTTATTCGGGTTGGAATTTTTTTTTTGACACCACAATCCGAACCGAACCATATTTTAGGAGACCTAATCCGAACCTAAAACCACATTGTTATTCGGTTTGGTTTTCGGTTTGAACCTAGCAATCCGAATTAGCAAAAAAAATCTTTTAGTTAGACATAACTTATTCGGTTTAAACAACACAATACTCTGGAAAAGTTTAAACAAAAACAAACCCTCATCAAATAATGATTTATAATGTATATGTGGGTATTGGTTGTTGATATAAATGAATTGAGTTAACTATAAAATATGAATTAAAATAGTGGTGTAGCCTAATTCGGGCTTTTCGATTCAAACCGAATTCAAAATCTTGAAACCTAAACCAAACCAAAAACCAAATTACATATTCAGTTTGAACAAAACCTAAAATCAAATATGTAATTCGGTTTGGTTTTAAACGGTTTCGATTTCGATTCGGTTATCGGTTTAATCGGATTGAAACCAAATATTAAACACCCCTAGCGGATGAGCGGTTTCTTCCAAAAAGGGTGAAGATGAATGAGGGGTTATTTGAGTTGTTTCAATTAAATTAATAGAAAATTTCATTTTAACCCTTTAATTCAAGTAAAAGTTTAAAATTTAACCTTTAAGTTTATTTGATTTTTAAAAAACCTCACACTTAAACTTTTCATATGAAGTGCCAGTTATAATAAATTAAATACACAAACTATATGTTTTGTTATTTGATTACTTTATTAGTTTACTAGTGTTAAAACCCGTGTATTACACGGGGTAAATAAACAGCACAATGTAAATGACAAAAGAACTAAAACATAATTCATAAATCTATAAAAAAAAATAATAATAATTTGTATACAACGTTGTATGTTTTAATTATATTTTTTCCATCTTTATATAAGATTAAAAGTCTTAACATGTCTCTACTTTTAACTCTGAAAAGTATCACATAAAGCTGCCAATGAGTAAAAATAGGATGCCTCAAGAAATAGTGGATTCAGTTCATACTTCTTCACATATTAAACTTATATTTTCTTAAGAATGTATTAAATATGATCACGAAATACATCCCCATATTAGTTAACAAAAGGAGTATAGAGAAATTGTAACATCCCAAAAATAAAACGACAGTTATAATAACGGAATAAACGAACGAGGCATGACGAGCCGGGCCGGATGGGCTAGAAGGGGAGCCTCCCTTATAAATAGCCAAGGTCATCACCATTTCTCTCATTTGCAAGTTCTAGAGAGAGAAACCATAGAGAGAGAAAGTTGGCGGATCGACCCGAGATTTCAGCAAAGTGTTACTTCATAACTCGTGAGAAGAACCTCCGGATCAGAAGCTCGATTCAGGTAACGATCCGACCTAAATCTGAATTTTAGTTCGTTTTTGGGTTTTTGGGTTTTGGGTGAAAAGGCAACGTTTTTACGGATGAAACTGAGAGATAAACATAGATTTGAGTTCCTTAATGGAAAACAAACGTTTTGGATGCAAACAGGTTCGAGATCTTGACGTGATCAGACCTGAATGCGAAAGTTAGGGTTTTGCGAAGAAACAGATCGTGCGCACTTACCAAGTGCGCACGGAGCAGGTCCTGCGTACTTATCAAGTACGCAGGAAGATGGGCACTGCGTACTTATCAAGTACGCAGGAAGATGGGCACAGCGTACTTGCTAAGTGCGCAGGGAGTAGGGTTCGCGCACTTGCTAAGTGCGCAGGCAGCAGGGTCTGCGCACTTGCTAAGTGCGCAGGCATCTGGCTCGTTAAGTAAAGTTAGTATGTTTAGAATGGTTAAACCGTTAGAGTCGGTATTGGTCTGATGTGTATTTAACTAATCAATTCAGATCGGAAGTGACGTTGTTGGACCTTGTTTAGGACAACCCAAATTAGCTTAACAGGTGAGTTCTAGAAGCCCTCTTTTAAATGTTTTAATTATGTTTTTGGGCTGGTGTGCATACGTAACGATGTAACGATTTTATAAAATGATGTTTATGAATGATGTTTTAGAAGGAAAGGTTATGAAGGAAGTGTTTATGAAATATTTTGCCAAAAGAAGTTTATGAAGTGTTTTAATGAATGAATGAATGTTTTTAATAAAACGTAAGAATGCTTTAACTGAAGTTTTTGAAGTAAAAGAAGCGAAGGTTTATGAAAGTCACAAACGAACGAATCTGCCAATATTCCTTAGGGAATGAAGGTTAAGGGATGGGAAGTATGTTATGGGCCTTTACCTTTTAGGGGCCTTTGTGGCTGGCCAACTGTTGTACAACTGGGGCGATGACGGTCGTCAAGGGGATTATCGTGATCCTTGAAGTTGGTACGATTTACCTTACGGGGTAGCCGTGCTTGAAGTTTTGGTACTTGTGCCCTACGGGACGCAGTACTTGAAGTTTGGTACGTGTCATCCTTGTGATGCCGTGCTTGAAGTAGTGTTGAATAACCTAAGTATCGGGCCCTAGGAGTTCTTCACCCGAAGGACAGTACGATGATTGATGGGCCTAGTGGTGGTGATCTTTAGGTTATTCAGCCAGTATGTAACGTTTGGATTTGACGGTTACAAGAAGGCGCAGATTCGATATGTTCGTTGACTTATGTTTATGAAGTGTTATGTTTTGTTATTGCATTACTTTACGTACGCTTTTTATTAAATGAAGTATGAAGTTGTGTTTTGGCAAATTATTTGAAGTTAAGGTTTTATGTTAAAACTAGAACTCACCAGCGTAGCTGACTTTTTAGTGTGCACATTCAGGTTAAGGCAGGTTATGAGGATGGACAGTGACGCTTGGCTAGCGAGAGAAGTTACCCGACTGACTATGAAGACTGGCATCCCGTTATGTTTAGTTATGATGTATTTATGTTTTAAACAATGTTTACGCTTCCGCATGTATGAACAATGATGACGTTATGTTTGAATGAAATTTTTCGCTGCGTTATTTGATATTCATGTTTAAGAACTGTTTATGAATGAGTAAATCCAACAAGTGAGGCCTCCCCGGTTTGGGGCCTTACAGAAATAGTTGTTATAACTACAAATATACATTCACTTGGTATATACACATACAAAATGAGTAATGAATGAACATCTTGACTTTCATAAGTCAAACATAGGCAGAAAATACATCTGATTTTGCAAATAGAGACATCCTGAATACAAAATCAGATCATTTGCTAACACCTACATAATCATATACAAAAGAAAAGGTTTTTCCCGGTGTGTCTTGTTTTATCTTTGAAAAACCAAAAACATATTAGAACTACACACTAAATAAATAATGTACAAAAACTCAATAAACAGAAAAGTGTGTTAGTGGGTTGACCTAACCCAACCCCAATCCATAGCATAAAATTAATTGTTTTGACACATTACTCATGCCACCCATCTTGACACCTCTATGTTTATGTTCTTTTGTGATGTTTTAGTGGCATAAGAATGAGAAACAAATGAACTAAATATTTAAAGCAAAAAATGAAAGACTTCATGTATTAAGGGTCAAATAAATCATACCTTAAACTGGTGTGATGTTGTCGCAATTGGATCAACTCACTTGTTGCAACTCAAACCAGCATATCATTCTTGAGAATCTGCCTTAATGACTGGAAAGGTGAACAGAAATCATGTATGTTCCAAAGTCAGCTAGACATTAGGCAAACATACATAACAAAAACTGAATAAGAAGATACTCATATGCAAACATGGTAATATACATGCAATTAGAAGGACTAAACAAAAACAAACCTGAACACGGTTGCGATGTGCAAATTGAAAAGTGCCCGTAACTTAACTGCTCGGCAATCTACTATTTCAATTCTTACAATCTTGCATAAAGCGTAACTTAATTTCTGAAATTTACAACAAATTGCAACATTAATCATCATGTCTAAAGTATCAAGATGTGAGTTCTGAACTCAGTTATTGAACTTCAAATTTAAATGGCATACGGATCTTTTATGTAAGAAATGCTATAAAACACACAAATCTATATCATCTAATGTAGATGCGAAATCACAAATCTCAAACAACTCATACAACTCATTCCAAGATGACCCATCATCCACAATCCCATAACCTTTTTCAGTACCATTTCTAGCCAAAAGAATGAAACTTTATAATACCCATATGCCAATGTCCATTGAAATAAAGAATTCAAAAAGTAAATTTCAAGAAAGCAACCAAGAATTGTGGTTTGTGGATTGACCGATTGAGTAACCCATCAAAACGGGTCTGAACTGAAACAATCATTTTTAATGTTTTATTATTTTTTTCTCCAAAAATAAATCATCTGCTAGTTATTATTACAAACAATATTATTGAAATAGTAATATAATTTTTTGAATAAAATGACTTAGGATTGTATGCATTGAATATAGCCTTTACTTTAACCAGTTTGATATAAAGGAGAATCAAATTTACATAGTAACCATAAAAATGGGTTAAAATTGTCACACCTACTTTCATATCCAGGCAGATGTAGAACAAAAAGTTTGACTCACCAATCTTTGACAATCACTACTTGTTATTACTAAAAGAATTTCAGGTACTTCCTGCATGTTTGGCCCGTAAAAAACAATAAACAAAAAAAGTAATCAAGACAGATAATTACAACACATGTAATGATCATTTGAACATATAAAAAATGTATGATTAAAGATGAAGAAATGAAATGATAATAGAAAACCAACATTAAAGTATTGAACCATCTACCTTGATTGAAGAGTAATGGAAACCTTGCAAGAGAATGAAAGCTTTGATTCTTTGAAATTGTATTAAAAGGTGTAGTGCATGATGAGAATGAGATGGTATTGATATTTATAGAGTAATAAAATTATAAACTTAAAAACTTAATCAAATCATATCTTTGAAAAATAATTTATTAGAAAATATTTTAAGTTTCAAATTTTAAATCATTACCAAAAAACGTTAATCATAACCATGAAACGGTTTATAAATTTACCAAAAATTTTATTGCTATTATTTTTGGTATAAATTAATGATGGAGTCAAATTTGGTGTAAATAAGGAATATTATTGAATATGTATTAAAATATTACCATTTTCAATGGGGTCAACCAAGTAAATTAATGTATCAATTAAAAATTTACCAAATATATTAAAAATTTAAAACAATTAATATAAATTGATTTCATATATAATTGAATTTTGCATAATTACACAAAAAAAACTTATCAAAATGGCTTTATTAAAAAAATTGTTAAAACAATTAATCAGAAAATATGAAATTAACAGTTGTGAATGAGAAAATTATCAAATGTGGGGATGTATTTTTAGTAGGATTCTAAACAATGATAATAAAAACTGATTCAGAAAAGATTGATAATAACAATTATCATATATAATATGAGCCCACATTCAACAATCATACATTC
Source organism: Smallanthus sonchifolius (assembly GCA_023525975.1). NCBI lineage: Eukaryota > Viridiplantae > Streptophyta > Magnoliopsida > Asterales > Asteraceae > Smallanthus > Smallanthus sonchifolius. Next base: position 5,770,265 of record CM042042.1, read on the forward strand.
AATTTGAAAACAGATTCAAATTGTTAAGACTGAATATATTATCATATATTTAAAACATTGAAGATAACAATGAATAATTATCAAAACTTCAATTGACAAAAATCCCCTTCCCATGTAGATAAAAAAATAACAAACAAAAAAATAATAAAGAAAAACTTCCTCTTTAAACCTAGGTTTTGTTATTCAGAATCATCGGATAATATTGATATTCAAATTGTTAAGACTGAATAGGGGAAACATAATTGAAAAAAAAGACGATTAACAGGGGAAACATAATTGAAAAAAAGACGATAGGGGAAACATAGATCTTCAAAACTAAATAATAATCGGTGAGGTTTAAGGTAAGATTCGAACATATACTTTCAAAGAATCAAAGTGAAATTGAAATAATATATGAAAAGTATAGATTACATACAAATTTGATTTTGAAGGTCGGTTCTTGAAGATGAAAGAGAGGCATTTTGGTTTGAACGGCGATTAGGTTTTTTGGTGTAATGGAAGTGATGGGCTGAAAGGTTAGAACGGGTTTAAAATGGTTTTATAGGGTATTAATTCGGGTGTAAATAGAACCCACGTGTGACCCGTTTAGGATCCATTAGGTTTTTTTTTTTTTGGGGATGCTGAGATGAAACGTGGTGCTGACATGTGTCACAAAGTTTTACTTGTTTATTATATATGATAGATAAGTGCTTTTTTTTCAAAATGTTATTTGTTTTCTTATTTTTAGTTTATCATTATGTATAATCAATTATTTGTTATTTAGATGAACTGCATAATTGTAGAATTTCAAACACATTGTTTTTAATGTGTATGCTTGTCGGATTTGCATTAAGTTTTGTCAATAAAAACAATTCATATTCATTAATTGTATACGTTTGAGTTTGATAAAAAATGTAGCTAATTAATTATATCTATGAATAATTTTAAGTAAATAATTATGAATTATTATTACCCGACCATTTTGACTAGACTTATTTGACCTTATCATTTTTAACACTCGCTCGTAAAAGTTCTTGATCCGTGATTACGTAGTAGTGTTTACCTTTCATTGAATAATGAAGTTTGTGTCTGATGGAAATTTAGGCTGCGATGCTAGGACTATAGACCTATAGTTACAAGTCTCCGCTTAATATGATTAAAATTTTAATAATATGAGAAAATCTACACAATAAACTTGATCAACGATGGGATGGGGAAGTTTGGATCCAAGTGAACACGATTATTTTTTTGGATTTCTAACAACTCTGGCAGGGAGGATTCGTATAAAAACTCAATCATTAAAGTGGTGGTTGATTCCCCATTAAAGTGGTTTGATCAACGATCTAAATTACTTCATACATTTTTTATATAAAAACTCATTTTGTACTTGAACATTCCTTTTATTAGAGCACTAGCTTAGAACCTGTGTACTACACAGGTGAAAAAAAATATCAGTATATAAAATTCTTAAATTTGTATATATGTATCTTATAGGTGAAAAAATGTATTACATATACTAACAATAGAAAACAAAATAAAAAAAATATGTAAAAATTAATATTTTTTTGAGTTTAAAAAGTACATAAAATACTATTCAACGTAATTTGACTTTCATTTTACTATTTGATTGAAAACATAGGCTAGGTAATTACATTTCAAACTTTCTTATAATATGAGATAATTAAAAATAAATATGTTTTATTAGTATAATTAATAATTTGTTTAAAAATATATTATTATTGAAATATGAAAATGTATTTATTATCAGAGAGCGGCGGGAAAATTTTTATAAGGATGAATATGGATGCGACACATGGCATTGAGAAACCTTTATTTATTATATAGTATAGATTTTTGTCATTTTTTTATCTTTATCTCTATAATTACACTAAAAATCATTATTTTTCTCTCTTATTTTCAATTAAATAATACTTGTTTACACCTTTATCATTATCTTTTTCTCTATCCCCACTCACAACAACTTTCAAAAAAATTTAAAAAATTAATAGAGGTGAACAGTATTTTTTACAAATATACATATAAACAGTAACATTTTCTCTCTACACCACTTTAAACCACTCTCTAAAATACGCAGAACCCACTCACAAACATATACAGAATCTGTTGTGAATGCTCTTATCTTATCTTACTACTCTAATAAATGAAAATCTTATCAATACACATGTCACTCTCTGGTTACTCCTTATCTTTATTTTCTCGCATCTCTCTCCTATTAAATACTAGGTTAAAACCCATGTGTTACGTGGGTTGAATAAAGACAACTTGTTATAAACCAGTAGTTTTCATGAATATTTGTATGTTTGATGTTATTGGTGAAATAATTATTTTTAAAAAATATTTTATAAAAAGAATGAAATAAATGTTCAATTTATAAAAATATTTTATGAACAAACATTTTTTTAACTAAAAAACATTTTATAAAAATAATTATAGAAATCATTGTTATTTAATAGGAGAGAGAGACGGGAAACAAAAAAATTAAAAATTAAAAGTAAAAAAATTGTATAATTAATAGGAGAGAGAGGCGGGAAAAAAATGTTGATGGTGAATATGAGAGTGACAAGTGTACTGTACACTAAAACTTTTATTTATTATATAGTATAGATTAGATTTTCTATTTCTCTCTCTTATTAAATAATAATCTTTATATTAATAAATCTAATTACAAATAGTTATTATTTAATTATAAATAGTTATTATATCATCAATCAAATGAACTTAATATGAACTAACATTTATCAATTAAATTAAAAAATTAATACTCAGTTGAAAAAATGTTTTAAAAACTAACTTAACAGACCTTATAACTGTCGTGACAAATTATATTTTTTAAAAACATATTTTGACAAATGTGTTTGTTAACAATTTACATTGTATTTTATTCAATCGATGTAATATACTGGTTTATTCAACCCGTGTATTACATGGGTTTTTAAAAATATAAATTTTTTATTACTAAATATATAATATTTTATTTATTTAACCCGTGTAATACACGGGATTTTAACCTAGTATTATATACAGAAGATTATTAGTTTTATAGTTATTAGTTATGATTGTTGTTTCAATTTGAAAACTGTATTTAAAATTTTCATCAGTTATTTCAAGACAACTTCAAGGGTCCTATAAAATTCAACTGGTTTAAAAAATAATTTTTTTAATTATTCATTCAAACATTAGTCTAAAGGATTCGATGATACAATCTTTCTCTCTAATTTCATCTTAAATATATTTTCTTTATTTTAAAACATTCGTTCATTTTAAACACAAGTTTAAAACCTGTGTATTACACAGAGTGAAAAATATCAATATATAAAGTTTTTAAATCTTTATATATGTATCTTATAGGTGTAAAAATATATTACATATACTAACAATAGAAAACAAAATAAAAAAATATATAAAAATTAATATATAACTGAGTTTAAAAAACACATAAAATACTATTCAATGTTATTTGACTTTCATTTATTATTTGATTGAAAAACAAGCTAGTTAATTACATTTCAAAGTTTCTTATAATATGAGATAATTTAAAATAAATGTGTTTTATTAGTATAATTAATAATTTGTTTAAAAATATATTATTACTGAAATATGAAAGTGTATTTATTATGAGAGAGAGGCGGGAAAATTTGTATAATAATGAATATGGAGGTGACACGTGGCATTGAGAAACCTTTATTTATAATATAGTATGCATTAGTTAACCATATATTGATAAACAGTTTAATATTAGGAGCTACCACATGTGTCCATGGATCCATACTTGCTTTTTGTCATGACTATATTGTATATATGATAGGTGCACTTGCCTAATGTGTGTGTGATAATTCATTATTAAAAACCGTTATAATAAGTTTAAAATTGGTTAAAGTACTGGGGTCTCTTTACATACACGAGCTACACGCAACATCATAGTTTACAAAACTGTCACGCACAGTATCATATCACGTTACATTATATTACATTGTCATCATTTTTTACAAACCTTCCAAAATGTATCGTATCATATTACATTATATTATATTGCATTATATTATTTCATATTACATCAACCGGGCCATAAAGTTTTTATTATATATTTTGATTAGTATAAGGTTACAATTTATTTATCACCAGGATAGTACCTTGTGTATTACACGAATCAAATAAATCTACACTAATAAATAAATGTTTTGATAGGACACGTGTCACTTTCTGATGCATCCTTAGTATATTTTTTTTGTCTCTCTCTCTTCTATTAATTAAGTATATTAAAAGAATATCTAATTTTAAATATTTAATATAAATCTAATTATGAATACTTATTATTTAATTATATCATTAACCAAATGAATTTAATATGAATTAACATTATTAATTACATAAAAAATACACAATTGAATTTTTTTTTAAATTAACTTAACAGAATTTATGACCGTAACGTCAAAATATATTTTTAAGACATATTTTGACGAATATATGTGTTAACATATTGCATTATATTTTATTCAATTCGTGTAATACACAGGTTTTTAAAAAAATATTTTTTATTACTAAGTATATATAACATTACATTTATTAAACTGGTGTAATACACGTGATTCTAACCTAGTAAAATATTAAATAACTAGTAATAAAGACTTGTAAATAATAAACGCTATTTTGAGATAAAATATGATATAAATTACATATAAATAAGTACTTTAAGTAATAAAATAATAATATCATTTTTAAACTTTTGTTTAAAAAAAATCGTTTTTGTAAACAACTATTTTTTAGAAAAATGTCTTTTTATAAAAATCTCGTTGTTTGAAAACTTCGATTTTTCCTTGTTTTTCTTTTTTATAAACTCGTGTATTATACGAGTTAAATCATTGAAAGAATACAATTGATAATACACTTATGTACTTATTATTATTGGTAAATTAAAGTTTCACGTTTTAAGAGTGGTTCAAGAAATATGTCACATTTTGTAGCTAAACTAATTATTCATAAGTGTTTGAATTTGTGTTTTTAAAGTGACTATTGTGTGTTTAGAAACATAATTTAGAATCAAACAAAGTTGTTAACTAATGGATATGGACAATAATCAATTTTCCTATAAAACTATAAAGTTCCTACACTATTTTTAAATTCATTTGGGTGCGTACAAAAAGAAGGAAAACGAATACTGAATGAAAATTAATTGATGAAATTATGAGAGTAATTTTAGGAATCAAAGAGATTGATTGTAAGGAGAAGAAAGATGGGAAAACTCAAAATTAAGTGAACACAAAAATGACACGTGACATAATAGCTAGTGCTTTATTAGAATAAGGATGTAAACAAAAACCATAATTGAAATGTATCATATGTTTAACTTAACTCTCGCATTTACGCATGGTACTGTGCTTGAGAAAACTCCCATATTTACGTAGTGTTCGGATCGGGTTTTTATGGTGTTAACAAAAACCATAATGTTCATTAAATTATGTAATACAATAAGGAGGTTATGTTGATAGATATCTTACTACTCTAATAAATGAAAATCTCTTCAGGACACATGTCACTCTCTGGTTACTCTTCATCTTTATTTTCCCACATCTCTCTCCTATTAAATAGTAGCTTAAAATCCCGTGTTTTACACGGTTTGAATAAATATAATTATAATATTATATAGGATTAATGGATTTTAATAATCCCATCTTTTACCAATTGACCAATAATAATCCCAATTGAGAATATTCTTACCACTGGTCCCTACTTTCAAACTATTTTTTTACATTGTACCCCTCATTAAAAAAACTTAACGTCGTTAGAGTTTATATGACGTGGACATCTGCAAACCGATGAAAAGTCGAGCCAAGCAAGCAGTGGTCTCGTGGTGGCTTTTGAAATTGGCTCTGGTGGTGTTTAACTGGTCTCGTGGGTCCAGAAAGTCCAAACAGAGACAACGGTGCTGTTTAACGAGACCGGTTAAACAACACCAAAGCTAATTTCAAAAGCCAACACGAGATCACTGCTAGCTTGGCTCAAGTTTTCGGCGGTTTGTAGATGTCCACGTCATATAAACTTTAACGGCGTTAAATTTTAACGGGGGGTCCAATGTAAAAAAATAGTTTGAAAGTAGGGACCGGTGGTAATAATATTCTCAGTTGCGATTATTATTGGCCAATTGGTAAAAGGTGGAATTATTAAAATCCAATAATCCTATTATATATTAAGTAATAAAAAAATTATTTTTTAAAAAACTCGTGTTTTATACGGTTTGAATAAACCCGTTAAATACAATAAAATCTGTTAAGATACACACTCGTCAAAATATCTCAGGAGATTTATTAAAATAAAGATTATCATTTTCTTTTAAAAAAATATTATGAATAAAATATAGGGGTGTATTTAATAATAGAGAGATGTGTATTTAATAAAATATAAAGATGTATTTAATAAGAGAGAGACGCGAGAAAAAAAATGATAAGAATGAATATGGAGATGAAACGTGTCAGTGAAAAACCTTTATTTATTATAGGATTATTAGATTCTAATAATCCCACTTTTTACCATTTGGCAAATAATAATCCCAACTGAGAATATTCTTACCCCCGGTCCCTACTTTCAAACTATTTTTTTACATTGGACCCCACGTTAAAAAAACTTAACACCGTTAGAGTTTATATGACGTGAACATCTGCAAACCGTCGGAAATTCGAGCCAAGCTAGCAGTGGTCTCGTGGTGGGTTTTGAAATTGGCTCTCGTGATGTTTAACTGGTCTCGTTTGTCCGGCAAGTCCAAACAAAGACAACCGTGGTGTTTAACGAGACCGGTTAAACACCACCAGAGCCAATTTCAAAAGCCACCACGAGACTACTGCTAGCTTAGCTCGACTTTCCGGCGATTTGTAGATGTCCACGTCATATAAAACCTAACGACGTCAAGTTTTTTTAACGGGGGGTCCAATGTAACTAAATAGTTTGAAAGTAGGGACCTGTGGTAAGAATATTCTCAGTTAGAATTATTATTGGCCAATTGATAACAGGTAAGATTATTAAAATCCAATAATCCTTTATTATATAGTATAGATTATATTTTCTATTTCCCTCTCCTATTAAATAATAATCTTTATATTAATAAATCTAATTACGAATACTTATTATTTAATTATAAACAGTTATTATATCATCAATCAAATAAATTTAATATAAACTAACATTTATCAATTAAATTAAAAAATTAATACTCAGTTGAAAAAAATGTTTTAAAAACTAACTTAACAGACCTTATAACTGTCATGACAAATTACATTTTTTTAAAAACATATTTTGACAAATGTGTTTGTTAACAAATTATCTTATATTTTATTCAACATATCTAATATACTGGTTTATTCAACCCGTGTATTACACGAGTTTTTAAAAATGTAAATTTTTTATTACTAAATATATAATATTTTTTTTATTTAACCCGTGTAATACACGGGGTTTTAACATAGTAAGATAATATAGTAAATACTAGAAACAACGGTATGAATTTTTAATAATTACAGCATAAGATGCAATAGAAATATTAATTGTCGTAATTTTTAATATCTATAATTTCATTGTTTGTTTAGCATCCACTCTTATATAAACCCTTTCATCTCATTTGTAGTTAGACAACTTCCGTATTGTTTACTTATAATCCATAGAAAAATGGCAAAGTTAGTGATAGTGTATTTCATTGTTTTCAGTTTGGTTTTTTTCTCGTGTCTTGATTGCAAGTTTAATACATATTTTATTTATTCTCTTTCGTTTTCTCATAACAAATATCAGAAAAAAAAAACGTTGTACGCCTTAGTTCAATTGATATATGTTCCTTAACTTGTATGCAGGCATAAAAATCGAGAGAGCAATAAGGAAAGAGAAACTGGTGTTTTAAACCCATCATCAAGCAAACTTAGTTGGCTCATTTGCCAGTTCATTTCCAGCCATCATTCTAGATTACATTGGTGTTGTTGTAATGATCGTAAGAATTGTTATAGTAGTCGAGACGAATGTGTAAGCACTTGCTTAAGCTTACCTCCAAACCTAAACTGTCGTTGATAACTATATAGATTATGTAAGAATTCATACATACATACATACATGTATGTATGTATATATGTGTGAGTTTTTCATCTCTTTGAATAAAATAGCTTAGAATGGCATGTATAATAAAATAATATTAATCTAGAAGTGTATCGTTTTATCTAGTGACCGTCCGTTCTTAATAGATGCTCCTTGTTATGGTACTCTCAATCAAGGCTATGCTCATTGACGCATGCCTATTAATGGTTGGCCCGTATACAATTTTATGATATCTTGACTTAATCTTTTTTTAACAACATTTTTTTTTCATTTAAATAGTATCTAACATTACACTTGTATATAAACCTTCTTTGTTTGCTAACGTGAAAAGTTTAGTGACTTTAATCTTCATAAGGGTTGTTTATTTGACACGCCATGATATTTATTTTTCTTAGGATATTATTTTTAATAATTAAAAAAGTTTTATATAAGGAGTTCCAAAACCAAGGGACGTCACCATGTTGTTTGTAATACAAAAATTGATTTTGTACACATTCAATATTTTCAATTTTACCATTACATAATTAGAAAATAAAAAAAATGTAATCAAAAGGTAAAACTAAAATTTTCAATTCAAACAAATCAATGAACTTTAAGTCAATATTAATAACGTAATACTTTTACAAGTAAATTACAATATTTTGATTATGATTATAAAAGTTTGTTTACACCTACACACATTTTTTGCTATATCCTTTTTTAAAAACAAAAATTTTTATAAATGCAAACTAACAAGATGCTAGAGGCAATAAGCACATTTACAAAAAATAATAGGACGTAACCGGGCCTAAAAAGTTAAAAAAACTATTTTAATCTATGTTAGTTTTAAGCTAAAAGTAATCCATCAATTTGTGTTTTTAGAGAGAAATGAGAAAAGATGACAAAATGTTTAAATGTCTAGTAGATTAGAATCTCGTGTATTACATGAGTTGAATAAATTTAATGTTAAATACATAGTAATAAAAAGTTTATGTTTTTAAAATCCGTTTAATACACGGGTTGAATAAACCCGTGTATTACATGGGTCGAATAAAATATAATGTAATTTTTTAACACATACGTACACTCTTCAAAATGAAACAATGTGAATATGTAAATATATGATTAAAAGTTTTTTATTTTAATCCTAGCTGACTATAAAATTGTTTTCAGTTTATAGAGTTCATAAAAATACGATTGAACAAATTAATTGATGATAAACACATTTATAAATTAAAAAATGTGTAGATAAAAATTGAAACAACTAATTAATTTAGTTGCGTAAAATAGTGGAGTTGATTATTAATAAGAGAGAGAGACAGAAAAATGAGAATGTGGAGTCCTAGAATTGTGACAAATGTTCTCTTATTTTACATGTTTATTATGTAGTATAAATTTATATGATTATTGTAATAAAATTTGGTCTAACATTAATACTACACACTTTGATGCTCTATAAAATTATATTTTAAATTTTTTTTTTTATCTATTTAGAAAACTTTGATAAAAAGACCTCAATTTCAAAGTTCGCTTTAGCTCCATAACATGTTGATCTGCCCCTAGACGTAACATAAAGATTATAAATTAAAGATGTTCATAAACTGTTAACAAATGGAACCGTTTAAACATAAGTTTAAGGTTCGGTTTTAACGATTTGGCAGTTTTCCGACCCGGCTACCTCACTAGATGTATATGTTAACTATAAACCGAAATACCGTTTAATTTTTTTTATGTAGTTTCATACTATGCGGTTACATATATGTATTATATTCGTTAGGTATACCAAACCATAAAAACCAAATTGTCAAATCAGCAAAGCGGCCACTACGCCCAACGCACCGAACCTGATTGGTTTGGTTACTACAAAATTTTTTGTCAAAACACGACCTTGAACACTATTAGAAACCGTACCCAACAAATTTAAGAGAAGCATATCTTTCCCGTTTGACATCCAAATAAAGAAAATAAGCCTACATTGTTAGTCAAAATGAGTTTCTAAAGTCGCTAAACTTGTCTTTGTATGGCTTATGAACCCTATTCATCATGTTCACAAAAAATGTAGGCCACCCATCTATTGTTTGAAAGGTTGTATTTGGTACACATGCAAGCTTATCTCATATCTATAACATTAACCGTTTGACTTAAATTTATCTTCAAGAAGTAGCTACCCTATTGAAACCGGTCATACATGTCATCTATCATTGGCAACGGAGTTCAATTCTTGAATGTGACCTTATTCAAATAATTAGTTTTCTTTCTTGGTTTTACTTTCGTTTGCTGATAATTTGAACTCAATGCTCTCCTATATATACGAAATTCAATTTTTGTATCCATTTGGATTTCATTTCCGCCGTCAGCCATGTTCGAAGATTTTTCCCCTAATCCAACAACAAACCTACAAGATTATATCTCCAATTCAAAGATTTATAAATCTTCACTACATCGTTTTCTGGTTCAGTCAAAAAGTTAACACGAAGTACACATGAACCCTTAAACTACCCAACCTACAGATTCCATGGTTTAAGGACTCAGGTTGTAGAACCCGTAAACTGAACTCGAAATCACTATCCACAAAATTTTAACGGTGTTACCGCTTACCCTTATTTACCCTAGCCCCTACCCGAAGACCACCCGTTTAAAAAATATTACACTATAAATTAACAAAAACAAGAAAACATTAATGACATAATCACACAAGTGTTTGAATGGGCCGTGGGCTACAATACGGCCCGAGCAACATACATGTTTACAAAATGAAAATCGTTAAATAACGAGTTTAGGGTTTTGATTTTTGAGCGCCGCAACGGACCATCGTCTTCACTCTATTTAAGTCTCATCTTCTACCGATCTTCATCAATATCCGGTATCTACGATTCAACTTCTCCTTCGTTTTCGCTGCACTTCGGTAAATTACGATTCGATTTGTTTTTTATTTACTTGTATCGCAATTAAGTTCTTCTGCTATTTTTTCAATTTAATTTCGCTATGAGGAAGAAATAACTGCTCCAGAAACAGGATCTAATCCTGTTGATGATGGCAGCAATACCTCTAAGAAGTTCTGAGCGATAATCTATCGTTTCATAATTGTAGAATTACAAAGCGAGGTGACGATAATATTCAATGGTCTGTCAATCCACTGACAAATTTTGATTGATGTTAAACATTGAATCCCGACAGGTTCCGATCGCTTATCTACTTAATCGTTTTAATTTTGTTAAATCATAATATTAGGGTTTTTTAATTGTTTGATCTGAAATTGAGTATGTTTTTACGATTAGCGTTTGATTTTGGCATGGCAAATGTTGAATCTGTATTAACAAATGGGTAATTTGCGTCTGAAAGCGTTTTCCTGATGCTACATCACCTTGGAGAACTGATGCCTTGCCTTTTGACTCATCTATGATAATTCGTTAGATTTGGTTTTAAATTGATTCTCGTTTAGTTACATTTTCAAATCTATTTGCGACGGTATATAGAGACGATAACTTTTGTAAAATTTCGATTAGTTTAATCACCTGTCTAATTTGTTTTTTAATAGTAACCCTTTATTTGTTTATATAAACATAAATAGTTTTACAAAGGAGTACATTAAGGACAATGTACGGTTTAAATGCCATTGAGAACACTGTGAGAAATCGTAGACTCGTGGATAAACCGAATCTTGTAGATATGCCCACCGAGTGAGTATTGCCTTTTTTTTCTTTCTAAAAACGAGAATCTCATAGAGTCGGTTGGTTTCTGTAATAAAAAAATGTTTTTATATTTGAATATTGTTTATGCCTTTTGGTTCTCTAATTATCTAAGACTTGTTTATTAATTGCAAATCCTGGTTACTTGTTGTAATATAGTTCGGGAGTTGCGAACAAGCAAAGTTTAATTGAGGTATGTTAGATTTAAACTACCGGAAGGACTCAAACCGAGTATCTCTAACGTTGTGTTCCTGAGTCTTATTTAAGGATGTAAAATAAGGGGAAAAAAAGGAAAGGGGAATGAAATCCTTGTTCTATAGTTTTTTCTAAAGGAGTTAGGGAAAAGAAATGGAAGAAAGGGTGTTCTTGAGTTTTTTTAAGAACGAAAATGGAAAGAAATGAAGGAAAATCAATCATAATCTCTATCCTCCTAAATTGGAGAGAATTGAGAGAATAGAAATGAAAGGAATACTTTCTTTTCCTTTCTTCCATTTATTAACTCCAAAAAGGGGTTGTGACGTAGCTTCTTGCTCGTTTACTGGCAAATTTATTGTAATCATCATTTTTATGTTTCAGAGCCAATTAAAACTTTTAGATTACCAGTGTTCAACATTCATAAACTAGCAAATGAGGATCTTAGGTTAAAGATTTTGGTCTATATTCCAGGTCTTATTAGTATGTTATTTGGGAAAAGGTAAAAGTAGGGATGAGCATTTGGTATTGAGGACCGGTACCGTATCGATAGGTTCGGTGACGATGCCCACGTTTCTACAAACTCGGTACAGTTATGATACCGATACCATCTACAGGTGAACAATGTTTAATGAGTAAATGTACTGTACAAATAAATTTGGTACTAGAACCCACTTTTTCATAAATTTCGGTACCGTTCTCATCCCTAGGTAAAAGCATTGTATACTCTCGAACTAGTAAACTATATATGGCAACTGATAACGTTTTTAGATATGTCTTGAAGGTTCTAAGATATTCCATGGATTTCAAACAACAATGGCGATGGAATGATTTCAATTAAAAGCTCAACTGTTTAGGTGGTAGTTGTTTCCTCATAGTAGTGATCCTAGGTGGCTTGTAATGAGGTCCGGAAGATTTAGATAGCCTCTCTTCGTGGTTACTCTGGCGAGGGCTTATATAAACTCAGTCAATCAATTATTCATTCTATTACTGGTGTAAAGGATTACAAGTCTAGATGATATAACCTTTCTCTTTCATTTCATCTTAAAAGTATTTTCCTTTAGAATTAATTACACGTATGTCTCTGTGATTTACACGGATTTCAATTTTGACTCATAGGATAGTGAAACTACATGTTTAGACAAATAGTTTGCATGTTTGTAACATAGATGGCTCCTGAAGTTGATTAATTTTGGCTGTTAAGTGTAGGGAAAAATGACTAAAATACCCTTAATATTAAAAAGTAAAAAAAAAAACAAATATAAATATAAACTTCAGATGTAGTTACATAAAATGATTCCAAACTTGTCCCCCCTCTCCTCTTTTGGCGACCCATTTCCAGTGTGGTTTTCCGCGACCCCAACACCTCCCTCCACCAATTCAATCTCGCCGACAATCGAAGGTCGACACTTTCGCTACACCCTCTGATCTGGTCGTCAATACAACGGTAGCATCCCTGGTTCAGATCTGTTTGCACACCCAAGAATACGGCGGGGTGCAGTGGGGTAGAGTGGGGGTGGGGTTTAGGGTGATGGGGGCACCTTACCCATTTACTCATCAAAACTGCCTAATAGAATTCTGTCACATCAAAACTACTTATTTACTCATTTACTCAGATTTTATTGGAAACATCATACTCATTTACTCACCAACTTTAAAAAAAACATTTAAATAAAAATCAAATTTTTTATTAATTAAAAATACAAAAGACAATTAAAAAAAACATTTAAATAAAAATCAACTTTTTTATTCGATTTATGCCATGCTCATTTACTCGGAGAGTTCACAAACGAGTACATTTACTCGATTTATGCCATGCTCGTTTACCCGGTTGCCCTACTCGATTAGATGGGGACAGTGTTCCCGTTTACCCGGCCTCACTCTCTCCTACTCGGCCCAAGCTGAGTAGGGTGCCCCTTCACCCTTAGAGAGAGAAGATGGGACCGATGGGTGAAGTGGACATTTATATTGTTTTTTAGTTTTTAATATATAAAAGGTATATCGGTCATTTTAAAAATTTTAAAACCAAGAGAGAACTTCCATCCACTTCAAGGGCCATCTATGTTACAAACGTGCAAACTATTGATTTAAATATGTAATTTCACATTCCTAGGGGTCAAAAGTGAAATCCGTATAAACCACAGGGGCCATCCGTGTAATTAATTAATTCCTTCATTTTAAAACATTCATTCCTTTAAAACCATTAGTTAACTAGACAGTGATAATAAAGTTTAGTATTACTAGCTGCCACATGTGTCTATAGATCGATATTTGGTTTTATCATGACTATATTGTAGATACGAATATACGATAGGTGCACTTGTCTAACGTGTGGGTGACAATTCATTATTAAAAAACCACTTTTATAAGTTTAAAACCTGTTAAAGAACTAGAGTTTTTAGGGTCTCTTCACATACACAAACATCACACAACGCCACATTTTACATAGTTGTTAAGACGTATCGTATCATGTCACGTTACATTTTATTACTTTGTAATCATTGTTTACAAACCTTTCAAGATGTATCGTACCATATTACATTATATTATATATGGATATGGATTATGTTCAAATAAAAAAGACTTTTAAATAAAAAAAAAGTTGAGAAGGATTTAGGGCCTTTAAATATATTTTTAATAATTGAGATTAAATTGTATTAGATACACTTGGTTGAAAAATATTTTAGTCACTTTCACTTTTATTGACTTTTTATCAAATTACCTTTTTTTAAAATTTTCATAACTGTTACATATGACATTATTTAAAAGAAAACAATTACACCATAAAAATGAACGTTTTGTTATCGTTAAAATACGTATAGTGTCGTTACATACAACAACGATTTTTTATTTTATTTTTCCAGCTCATTGTGATTATTGTTCGTTATTGTGTCTGATGTCAAATCGATGTGTCTAATATTTTTCATCACTGTATTATATAAAATACATAAAAAACAGTGACAAAAATATTCTTGCCATTTTTAGATTATATACATTTTTTTACTGTAATTCAACCCTATATTATATTACATTAATCTGAATATGAAGTTTTTATTATATATTAGCTTAGAACCCGTGTCTATACTCGGGGTGAAAAATATCAATACACAAAATTCTTAAATTTTTATGTATATATTCATAAAAATACGT
This sequence comes from Smallanthus sonchifolius, assembly GCA_023525975.1. Lineage (NCBI taxonomy): Eukaryota > Viridiplantae > Streptophyta > Magnoliopsida > Asterales > Asteraceae > Smallanthus > Smallanthus sonchifolius. The sequence goes on from CM042042.1 coordinate 5,785,342, forward strand.
TAATTACTACTTAATTTAATTTGACTTTCATTTACTATTTAATTGAAAATAAAAGTTACATAATTAGATTTCAAAGTTTTTTATAATAAGGGATAATTTAAAATAAATGTGTTTTATTAGTATAATTAGTATTATTTTAAAAAATACTTATTATTATTAAAAGATGGAAATGTATTTATTAAGAGAAAGAGTCGGAAAAAAAATGATGAAAATGAATTTGAAGGCGACACGTGGGATGAAAACCTTTATTTATTATATAAAATAAATTTGGATTAGTATAAGATTACAGTTTATTTATCATTATTTGTTTTTATAATTATTAATTATGATCGTTGTTTCAATTTGAAAACTATATTTATAATTATCATCACTCATATTTCTAGATAGGGTCCTATAAGATTCAATTGATTTAAAACTTAATTTATTACACGGATGGCCATGTGGTTTACCCAGATTTCACCTTTGGCCCATAGGAATGCTAAATTATAAGTTTGGACCAATAGTTTGCACACTTATTTCACTTTTAGCCCCTGAGTTGGATGGAGGTTAACTTTTCTGTTAATTTTATAAAAAATGACCAAAACACCCTTCCCCACACTCCAGTCCGGCGGCCCGGATTCACTCGTCGCCACCCTCTCCAACCGCCAGGTCCAGTCCTCGTTAAATCTAGTGTTCATTGACCGAGATCCAAAGATATTCTCCGTCCTACTATCCCTCCTCTGCACCAATCGCCTTCCTTCCCCCTCCCGCCGGTTCATGGAGCAAGAACTCTCTGATGAAGCCTCCTACTACGAAATCGAATCGTAGCTCAAATTTGTTATGCTTCCTAATCCACTTTCTGGCATCGACGCTTCTGTCGTTGCCACAATCCAACCTGCCTCCGACGAAATCGTTTCCACCTTCACCGCATCGACGACGAATCGGTATAGATAACACACGGCGGTTATGAAATTCTTCAAAATCAATCGTTCCTGGAACCCTAACCTACGTTAACGGTCTCGGACTTCTCGCTGCCACCGCCGTAACGTCTGGAGCCTGCAATTTCATCAAAATAAACAACAATTAGTACCGGAGAAGATGAACAAACAGCCACCGGGTCTTCGTCTGCGGCTGATTAGGTCGTCGGAGATGAGAACACAGACGCCACCATAACAATAGCAGCTTCTGCGTCACCTTCACCTTCACCTTCATCAAGTTCCGACTTGATTTCTTAAATTCCATAGAAAAAAAGGTAACCCTATTCCTGTTACAGGGCGGAGATAGAGGTGGAAGGAGGTGAAGGTGAGGTGTGGTAGGATGGTCGGAGACGGCGGTGGAAGGCGTTATAAGTTTGGACTAATAGTTTACACACTTATTTCACTTTTGGCCCCTGAGTTGGATGGAGGTTAACTTTTCTGTTAATTTTGTAAAAAATACCAAAACACCCTTCCCCACACTCCAGTCCGGCGGCCCGGATTCACTCATCGCCACCCTCTCCAACCGCCAGGTCCAGTCCTCGTTAAAGCTAGTGTTCATTGACCGAGATCCAGAGATATTCTCCGTCCTACTATCCCTCCTCTGCACCAATCGCCTTCCTTCCCCCTCCCGCCGGTTCATGGAGCAAGAACTCTCTGATGAAGCCTCCTACTATGAAATCGAATCGCAGCTCAAATTTGTTATGCTTCCTAATCCACTTTCTGGCATCGACGCTTCTGTCGTTGCCACAATCCAACCTGCCTCCGACGGAATCGTTTCCACCTTCACCGCATCGACGACGAATCGGTATAGGTAGCACACGGCGGTCATGAAATTCTTCAAAATCAATCGTTCCTGGAACCCTAACCTACGTTTACGATCTCGGACTTCTCGCTGCCACCGCCGTAACGTCTGGAGCCTGCATTTTCATCAAAATAAACAACAATTAGTACCGGAGAAGATGAACAAACAGCCACCGGGTCTTCGTCTGCGGCTGATTAGGTCGTCGGAGATGAGAACACAGACGCCACCATAACAATAGCAGCTTCTGCTTCACCTTCACCTTCACCTTCATCAAGTTCCGACTTGATTTCTTAAATTCCACAAAAAATAAAGGTAACCCTATTCCTGTTACAGGGCGGAGATAGAGGTGGAAGGCGGTGAAGGTGAGGTGTGGTAGGATGGTCGGAGACGGCGGTGGAAGGCGGTGAAGGAGGTGGAGGTGGAGGAGGTTTGAGAGGGTGGAGATGATGGTTGGAGGTGAAGGAGGTGTGAATGGTTAAATGGGCGGTTTGACACTTTTGTTCAGATGGGTGTTTTAGTCATTTCACATGAACTTAACTGAAAAAGTTAACCTTCATCCAACTCAGGGGCCAAAAGTGAAATAAGTGTGCAAACTATTGGTCCGAACTTGTAATTTGTCTTTCCCAAGGGCCAAAAGTGAAATCTGAGTAAACCACAGGGGCCATCCGTGTAATTAATTCCTCTAGTTATTAAACAACTTTTAATCTTTTTGATAATATTTTATGAAACCAACCAATCGGTCATGATTTACGTATAAAAACAATATTATTATTTTTCTGAATCAATTAAATTGTCATTTGTTATGTTAATGGGTTAGGGTTAATCAATAAGCAATGGCGGAGGGGAGGGCCTGGCCCCCTCCCATTTTTCATTCAGAAGTGTTAATGCATACTTATTCGATCGATTTTTCGCTCAATAGTGTTAATTTATACATATTCGGTCGAAACTTTTATAGTTCCGGCCACCCGATCGGAAAAAAAAATCCCGCCCCCTGCATTTCTCTTCAAGCTCCGCCAATGTCAATAAGTAGTTTCAAGTGATATTCAAACATGTAAACACAAACCATAACATGGAAGTACCATAAGTGGCGGATCTAGGACAAAAGTTTAGGGGTAACGAATTTTTTTTGCCCGTACTTTCATGTAAACAAATTTTTTTTACGGTGACAGGCGACTGGCGAGGCGGAGGACTGGGATTTGGCAAAGGCGGCGCCGGGTGCAGGGGCGGAGGTTTGTGAGCCCCCCCCCCCCCAATTATTAGCTTAATAGTGTTAACTTATACGTATTCGTCCGAAAATTTTATATTTTCAGCCCCCTGATAGGAAAAAGAATCTCGACCCCCAGCGTTTTTTTTTCAAGGTCTGCCACTAGCCGGACGATGGTCTCAGCTCAGGTCGAGCGACTGGTCGAGTGGTCGGTCTCTGACTCTCACAGTTCCTGCTCTATGTCTTTCCTTTTGGCCGGCCGCTTGGGTAAGTTGGGTTTGAGAATTGAGACTTTGAGGTATTAGGTTTTAATAAAACATTTAGGCTGGCTAAAGCATAAATGTTTTATTAAAACCCAATACCTCAAAACATTTAATAAAATGTGGAGATTTTTTATAAGGTAGACTAAATTACATTTTTTGTCCTTTATGTTCACCCTAATTATGAAATGGGTCCTTTAAAATTTTGACTTTCACTCATCGTCCTTTATTTGAAAAGTTCCCTCGCTTTATGTCCTTTAATCTAACGGACGTTAAGTTTTTCAGTTAAGTCACTTCATGTGCATTGCACACGAGGGCATTTTCGTCTTTTTATCACTAACCTTTGACGGTTTGACTTAAAGCTGCTTCTTCCTTTACCAAACCCTACAAACAACAAACCCCCTCCCTTTCTTCCTGGTAACCTCCGTCGTCATCCTAAGACCCAGCCGCCAGACACCGCAACCGATCACCCTTCAGGCAACCTCCATCGTCACACCCCCTTTATCGCCCGTCACTACTTTCAATCGAAACCCCCACCACTGTTAATACTCCTTCCCTAATTTTCTCACTAACAAAGTTGAGGGGTAGCGGGGCTACCCCTACCATTAGGGTAGATCCGCCCCTGAGTACCATATGCTTGATTTAACTCTCACATTACTTAGGGTCTTGTGTTTGACTTAACTTTCGTATTTACGTAATGTTTGAGAAGGATCTGATTTTTATGGTGTAAAAAAACCATAATGGTCATTAAATTATGTAATATTATGTTGATAGATATAAGATAATATAGTAAATACTAGAAAGAAGGGTATGAAATTTAAATAATTACAACATAAGATGCAAAAGAATTATTAATTGTCATAATTTTTAATATCTATAAATTAATTGTTTGTTTAACATGAGATAAATCCCTTCATCTCATTTGTAGTCAGACAACCTTCGTATTGTTTACTTATAATCCATACGAAAATAGCAAAGTTAGTGGTAACGTATTTCATTGTTTTCGGTCTTATTTTTGTCTCGTTTCTTGATTATAAGTTTAGTATATATATTTTATTTAGTCTCTTTCGTTTTCTCATAACAAACATCGGAATATAACGTTGTACGTCTTAGTTCAATTGATGTATATTCCTTAACTATGTTAAAATCTCGTGTATTATATAAGTTGAATAAATATAATATTATATGTTAAGTAATAAAAAATTTGTTTTTTAAAAACTTGTGTTTTACACGGGCTGAATAAACCCGTGAAATACAATATAATTTGTTAATACATACACTCGTCAAAATATGCCAGGAGATTTATTAATATAAAGTTTAGTATTTTCTTTAAAATATATTATTATTAAAATATAGAGATGTATTTAATAAGAAAGATAAGCAAGAAAAAATGATAAGAATGAATATGGAGTCAACATGTGACATGAAAACCTTTATTTATTATATAGTATAGATATAGAAAGATATACATATAGACTTATATGCAGGAACAAGAATTGAGAGCAATGAGAAAAGTGAAACGGTTTCTTTAAACCTGTCATCAGGCAAACTTGGTTGGCCCTGTTGCAGGTTTAGTTATGGGCATGGATCTGGATTAGATTGGTGTCGTCGTAATGATCGTAAGAATTGCTATTGTAGTGAAGATGAATGTGTAAGAAGTTGCTTAAGGTTATCTCCAAACCCAAACAGGTTTCAAGGGCAAGAGGGAAGTATAGGACACGTAAGGTGAGTCGATCGGTGGAGGCATGTGGAAGAAAACCAGAACATGCAGCAAAGTGATTGTACCAAAAGTGAGTCGATCGGTGGAGGCACGTGGAAGAGAACCTGAACATGCAGCAAAGTGATTGTACCAAAAGCTTTGGGTGTTGTACTTATTGTTAATTATTGAGTTTTAATTTGAAATTATAATCTTAACCTACTTTTCTAAATCAGTGATTTTGTATTTATTAACCTAAGCAGGTTAAAATCTCGTGTATTACACGGTTTGAATAAATATAATATTATATATTAAGGAATAAAAAATTTATTTTTTAAAAACTCGTGCTTTATACAGGTTGGATAAACCCGTGAAATATAATATTATTTGTTAACACATACACTCGTCAAAATATGTCAGGAGATTTAATAATACAAAGATTAGTATTTTAAAAAAAATATATTATTACAATGTAGAGAAGTATTTAGTAAGAGAGAGAAGCTGGAAAAAATGATGAAAATGAATTTAGAGATGACACGTGGCATTAAAAACCTTTATTTATTATATATAGATATAATGCGTTGATTAGTTTTATTAAGTAAATGATTTAATCTTAACCTAAATTAATGCTTAGATTTTTTTAAGGCAAATTTCTTAATTTCTGTTGGTAGTGGGACTTGAACCCACAACCTCCTCAATTCTTGGTGTTCCTAGAGGATTTTACTTACTTTAAAATGTAGACGAAGTTAGTTAGGTGGATGAAAAATGCTAGATTTTGGAAAGTCAGGGACGAAAAAGCTTAAAAAAAATTTAAATGAAAATGACTAAAATAACTAAACCCCAAGAATAAAAATGACAATTTTACTTTTAAAAGTTTTTTACAATATACGTTCAAATTCATACAATTTACATGACTTGTGTTTAGAAATCTTTTACTATTTTATTAATGTTAACACAAAAATCTCCAATGGTTTAGCATAATATATGCCCCCAATAAAAAAATTACCCCTAGTCCTATAAAAAGAGTAATTTTTTGCTACTCGTCAAATACTACATTCATCCTTACACTCATTTTTCTTCCAAAATCACTTCATATCACATTCACACTTCACAATTCACATATCTTTATAACCTGTTACAATCACCCACGGAACAAAACCCGAATATTTTACCCATCCTCATCTTGATTTGTAATTAATTATTTAAATGGATCATTAATTGTAATTATTGAGTTTTAATTTGAAATTTGGAATTATTGATTTAATTTTAACCTATTTACTAAATTACTGCTATTGTATTTATTAACCGAATATAATGCGCTGATTAATTTTGTTAAGTAAATATTTAATCTAAACCCAAATTAATGCTTTGATTTTTTAAAAGCAAAATTATTAATTTATGTTGGGAGCAAGACTTGAACTCACAACCTCCTCAATCCTTGGTGATCGTAGAGGATTTTAGTCATGTTAAAATGTATACGGAGTTAGTTAAGTGGATGAAAAAATGGTAGATTTTGTAAAGTCGTGGACGAAAAAGCTAAAAAAATTTAGATGGAAAATAATTAAAATAACTAAACCACAAGGATAAAAATGACTGTTTTACTCTTAAAAGTTGTTACAATATAAGCTCAAATTCATACAATTTACATGACTTGTGTTTAGACATCTTTTACTATTTTATTAGTGTTAAAACAAAAATCTCCAATGGTTTAACATAATATATGCCTCCAATAAAAATTTTATCCATCTATATCTATACTACCTAATAAATAAGTAAATCATGTGACACGTGTCATCTTCTGATGCATTTTTAGCACTATTTTCCCGCCCATCTCTCATATTAAATAATAATATTAAAATAATATATTTTTAAATATTTAATATCAATCTAATTATGGATACCTTTTATTTAATTATGGATTGATTATATCATTAAACAAATGAATTTAATATGGATTATCATTTATCAATTACATGAAAAAAAATTAATATCAAGTTAAAATCAACGTTTGAAAAATTAACTTAATATAATTTATAACTTTCACGTTAAAATAGACATATTTTTACGAGTGTATATGTTAAGAGGTTACATTATATTTTATGGGTTTTTAAAAATGTAACTTTTTGTTACTAAGTATATAACATTATATTTATTTAACCCGTGTAAAACACGGGTTTTTAAAAACATAATTTTTTATTATTAAGGTTATAACATTATATTTATTTAACCCATGTAATACACGGGATGATAACCTACTATTCTAATAAAAGAGTGAATTTTTTGTTATTTGTCAACACTACATTCATTCTCACACCCATTTTCCCCCAAAAACCACTTCATACCACATTCACAATTCACAGATCTTTTAACCTGTTAGAATCAGACACCGGTCAAAACCCAAATATATGTTTTTTTTAACGGCATTTTGGATGTCTGACGGACCACTAACCCACCCGATAATCTCCACCCCCACAGGAAGAAACCCACCATAGGTGAGAAAACCCCTGACCCAACTTAGACCCCCTTTAATGTTTGTCACAAGTAGGACTTGAACCCTATCCTCAACTTGATTTGTAATTAATAAGTTAAATGGATCATTAATTGTAATTATTGAGTTTTAATTTGAAATTTGAAACTATTGATGGGTGTTGCTATTTGCACCATGTCTACAATACCCTAGCCTATAGAAACATTAATTATTATCTAAACATTAAATATCTCATTAATTATTACTAAAGCATTAAATACTTCTCTAATTATAGTTTATACATATAATTAAAATTAATACATATAACTACTTTTTTTGTGTTCTTAATTGATTGTTAATAAATAAACGTTTATATTTGGTTATTTTCTTTTTTTGAAAGGCATTTGATTATTTTCTAAAAGATTAATTTTGTTATAAAAGTATAACGTTTATTACCTGTTAATTTCAGTTTTGCAATTGTATTATTATAAATTTTAATTTTGCAATTGCAATATAAGTATTTTGCAATTGCAATTGTATTATTAAAAACAATTTGTTAGAACTTATGTTGTCCACATTTGAATATAACAAGTTTTGTTTAAAAGGTTTAAAATTTTTTATATTGTTAACTAGGTTAAAACCCATGTATTACATGAGTTGAATAAATACAATTTCTTATAAAACATCAATTTTTATAAAGATTTGTAAATTTCTACAAAATGTCATATAATTATTTTTAAAAATGTTTTATAAAAAGAATGAAGAAGTGTTCAAAGTAAAAACAATGTTTTACGAAAAAACCTATTTTTTTTAAATAAAAAAATTGTTTTATAAAAGTAATTATACAAATCATTATTATTTAAAAGGAGAGAGACGAAAAAAATGTTAAGGATGCATGTGTGAATGACAAGTGTCCTCTTAAAACATTTATTTATTATATAGTTTAGATTTTAATCTTTGTTCTTTTTTATGTTAATTAAAATATTAAATAGTAAAAAGTTATTAAAAGTAAAATAATTTGATGTGTGAAATTAATTTTTTTTCACTTGATTTAACCTTTTACACGAAAAGTCATGACATGACACTCATATTAAATGAGTATATTTAACAACACTCTTTAGTTAAATGAGGTTGAACTCTGATTGGTGAAGTTATAGTCAAACATAAATCTATACTATATAATAAATAAAGGTTTTTTCATGCCACGTGTCGTCTTCACATTCATTCTCATTATTTTTTCCCGCCTCTCTCTCTTATTAAAGATCTACTATTTTTAACAACAATATATATTTAAAGAAAATATTAATTATACTAATAAAAACACATTTATTTTAAATTATCACTTATGAAACTTTGAAAATCTAATTATTTAACTTTTATTTTCAATTAAATAATAAATAAAAAATAAATTATTATGAATAGTATTTAATTTATTTTCAAAACTCAATTATATATTAGTTTTTGCATATTTTGAGTTTTGTTTTCTATTTCTTAATATATGATACATTTTTACACGTGTAAAATATACACATAAAAATTTAAAAAGTTTATTTATTGATATTTTTCACCCGTGTATATACACGAGATCTAAACTAGTAATACAACAGACCAGGATGCAATTAGAAAATAGACATGGTGCAATTAGAAAAATCCATTATTGATTTAATCTTAACATATTCCCTAAATTGCTGCAATTATATTTATTATCCTAAATTAATGTGTTGATTAATTTTATTGAGTAAATGATTTAATATTAACCAAAATTAATGCTTTGATTAATTTCTAATCAACTCAAACACAACAAGTGTATTTACCAACTCAATTCAATGTATCTAATCTATATCTACACGGTATAATAAATAAATTATTATATGTATATTTTTAATGTTTTTTAAGGTTTTTAAAATTTAAAAATATTATATTTATATATTTTATATTTATAATATTTTTGGATATCTGTTTCACTATACGAAAATTTCGGATATCTGAAGTTCGGATATATGAAGTTCGGATATCCGACTTTAAACACCCCTACTTTTGGGAGTGTATGTGTTCAGGGGCGGAGGTTTGTGAGGGTCCCACCCCTCTCCAGATTTTTCGCTCAGTAGTGTTAATTTATATGTATTCGGGTGATTTTTCGCTCTGTAGTGTTAATTTATACGTATTCAGCCGATTTTTCGCTCAGTAGTGTTAACTTATATGTATTCGGTCGAAAATTTTATAGTTTCGGCCCCTTGTTAGGAAAAAAATCTCGGCCCCCTGCGTTTTCTTCAAGTTCCGCCAATGTATGTGTTAATAAATTGTATTTTATTCAACACGCATAATACACAGGTTTATTCAACCCGTGTAATACATAAGTTTAAAAAAAATAAAAAATTATTCTAAGTATATAACATTATAATAAAATTACCCGTGTATTACACGAGATTCTAACCTAGTTTATATAATAAATAAAGGTTTCTCATGTCACGTGTCGTCTTCAAATTATTTATCATCATTTTTTTGCCGCCTCTCTTTCTTATTAAATACACACTATCTTTTCCATAATAATATATTTTTAAATAAATTATTATAATAATAAAACATATTTATTTTAAACTATATTTTATTGTAAGAAAATTTTGAAATCTAATTAAATAGCTTAATTATGTTTTCAATCAAATAGTAATGAAAGTCAAATTATATTGAATAGTAATTAATGTATTTTCGAAACTCAATTATATATTAATTTTACATATTTTTGGATTTTGTTTTCTATTGTTAGTATATGTAATAAATGTTTACACCTATAAGATATATATATATATATATATATATATATATATATAAAGATTTAGGAAATTATATATGTTGATATTTTTTCATCATGTGTAGTACACAGGTTTTATGTTAGTATTTAATTATATAACTATGATAGAATCCCGTGTATTACACGGGTTAAATAAATATAATTTTATATAATTAGTAATAAAAAATTACATTTTTAAAAACTCGTGTATTACACGAGTTGAATAAAATATAATTTAGTCTCTTAACACATATACTCGTCAAAATACGTCTACTTTAACGTGACAGTTTTAACTTATATTAAGTTCATTTTTAAAACTTGTTATTAATTTTTTTATGTAATTGATAAATGGTAATCCATATTAAATTCATTTGTTTAATGATATAATAACAATCCATAGTTATATAAAACGTATCCATAATTAGATTGCTATTAAATATTTAAAAATATATTTATTTTAACAAGAGAGAGGCAAAAAAATAATTCTAAAAATGCATCAAAGGTACCACGTGTCCCATAATTTTACTATTTTATTAAGTAGTATAGATATAGATTGTTCTAGTAAAGTTCAAATTTCATCTTGCTAACTTATGTCTATATTCTCAACTCTTTTTTTTTCTCACTAATTTAATATGTTCTAATTTTTAACAAACACAAATTTCAACTCTCATTTCTAAATGATTTTGACTTTCAAAATTTGACTACCGTTTAAAATTACTCATGGTAACTTTCAAAAGCAAAATGATGAATATTTATTTAAAGCCATATTAATTTTTTATTCATTTTCAAAATTAATTGAATCAAAAATTAAAAATACGTTTAGCTTAGATGATTGATTTCACAACCTGACAATTTAACATCAAAATCTTATAATACCACAAAGTCAATTTTCAGATCATTCTTCTTTTATCATATATCCGTATATAGTTTAGTTAAAAAGTGACATACGTTACGAGAAACATAAATTTATGAAAATGTAACAATTTTATTTTATTAGAAGACGTCTCAAATTTGAGGTGTTTTTTTTTTGATAAATTGTTACTTTTATGGTTTATCCAAGATTTTATTACTCTCAATAAAAATACATTTTACTTATAAATAAATATTTATACTAATGAATTTACATAACCAAATGATTATCGTAGTATTTTAATATACGAAAATTCATTAAAAAAAAAATTCCGTCACGTTTTTTTGTATATCAAACTATAACAAATGCATTCTACAAAAAAAAATGTAACAGATTTCAATGGAAAACTATTTCCACAATAAATATTAGTTCATATTTTTAATCTTTTATAAAGATGATAAGCTTACCAATAGAACATCAAATGTATAAAAAAAGTATTTGGAGATTTATAAATTATAACTGTAACTTTTAATTTATTATTATATTTAATGCGTAATTTCAGTTATAAGAAATATTTTGAGATGTATAAATTAATTTGTTTTCATCATTCAACCCGTATAATACACGGCTTTAATATTCTACTTTCTTTTCTTATTAAATATGCATGTGGACTTTTAAAGTCAAAACTGATTATCTTACATAAAATATTATTCTAACTTTTCATTTTGCTGACTTGTAAATTATAATTTTTACTTTTTTATTGTAACTTTTACCTTTAGACGATGAAATATTTGCCGATTTGTAAATTATAATTGTGAAACGTACTTTCAGTCGTAAGAAGTATTATAGTTTAAATAACTATAAAATGTGTGTGTGTGTGTATATATATATATATATATATATATATAACTGAAATTAAAAATTACATTACAATACATATACAATCATAAAAAATGAAATTACAATTCATAAATCTCTAAATCATTCTTTGTATACAACATTTGATATTTTATTCGTAACTTTACCATCTGTATAAATAATTAATAGTTTAACTTAATATCTACTTTTAACGTACACCAAAGTATCTTATTCCAGTTTAAACTGGAAATAAAAGAATGTTAAAAAATTTATTATATATTTTGATTAGTATAAGATTACAGTTTATTTATCATTATTTGTTTTTATAATTATTAGTTATGATTGTTGTTTCAATTTGAAAACTATATTTATAATTATCATCGCTCTTATTTCAAGATCCCTATCTTTAAACTTTAATTATTAAACAACTTTTAATCTTTTTGATAATATTTTATGAAACCAACCAATCGGTCATGATTTACGTATGAAAACATTATTATTATTATTATTATTATTATTATTATTATTATTATCAATCAATAAAATTGTTATTTGTTATGTTAATGGGTTAGGGTTAACCAATCAGTAGTTTCAACTTTCAAGTATATTCAAACATGTAAACAAAAACCATAAAATGGAACGTGCTTGACTTAACTCCATTATTTACATAGTGTTTGAAGAGGGATCGGATGTAGAGCTGTAAACGAACCGAACTGAACGAAGCCTTGTTCGTGTTCGTTCGTTTAACATTTAACTTATTCATTAACGGTTCACGAACACTAACCGAACGAAATTTCATGTTCATGTTCGTTCATTAAGGAAATGTATGTGTTCACGAACGGAACCGAACAAAGTCTTGTTTGAGACTTTTGATGTCAACCCTAATGTCTTTTGAAATGAACATTCAATAAGATCATTTTAATATCAAGTTTTATATGCATGTATCGAACTTAGTTTACTTAGTTAATTGTTAGAGTAAAAAATAAAATAAACAGCAAAATATATAAAAAGTTTAGATAAAATAAAATAGAAATATACAAAAGTCTTTAATGAATAACATAAACAAACGAACATGAACGAACACGAACGTAAACGAACGAACGTAAATAAAAGAACGTTCACGAACACGTTACCGAACGTTCACGAACACAAATGAACGAACGAGACATATGTTCGTGTTCGTTCATTTAGTTAATCAGACGGCATTCCTTGTTCATGTTCGTTCATTTATTAAACGAACGAACGTAAATGAACTTCCCATCGAACGGTTCACGAACTGTTCGCTGAACGTTCGGTTCTTTTACAACCCTAATCGGATGTTTATGGTGTAAACAAATACCATAATGGTCATTAAATTATGTAATATTATGTTGATAGATATATAAGGTAATATAGTAAATACTAGAAAGAATGGTATGAATTTTAAATAATTTTTTTTGGAACGGCTCAGAATATATTAGAAAGAAAAAGGGATTAGCAAGATGCAAAAAAATTATTAATTGTCGTAATCTTTTAAGATCTATAATTTAATTGTTTGTTTAACATCCACTAGTATATAAATCTCTTCATCTCACTTGTAGTTAGACAACCTTTGTATTGCTTACTTATAATCCATACAAAAATGGCAAAGTTAGTGATAGCGTATTTCATTGTTTTTAATCTGGTTTTTGTCTCGTTTCTTGATTGTAAGTTTAATATATATTTTATTTATTCTCTTTCGTTTTCTCATAACAAACATCGAAATAAAACGTTGTATGTCTTGGTTCAATTGATATATATTCCTTGACTTGTATGCAGGCGCAAGAATTGAGAGCAATGAGAAAAGACAATCGGTTTTTTTAAACCCGTCATCAGGCAAAATTGGTTGGCCCTATTGCAAGTTTAGTTTTGGCCATGGAATTGGATTAGATTGGTGTTGTTGTAATGATCGTAAGAATTGCTATGGTAGTCAAGATGAATGTCTAAGAAGTTGCCCAAACTTACCTCCAAACCCAACCTGTTGTTGGTAACTATCTAGACTATGTAATAGGGGTGTTCTTTTTACCCGAAACCCGAATACCGAACCCGACCCGAATTAACCCGAACCCGATTAAGATGAAACCCGAACAACCCGAACCCGATTAAGAGGGAACCCGCACCCGAAGGTAGTATTCGGTTTGGTAATTGGGTTAAAAAAATGTTAATCGGGTTAACCCGATTAACCCGAATAATAATAAAAATGTGATTTTATTTTTTTAATATATAATTTAAATTTATCTCAATATACATGTAACCATTTTTAATGCTTATTTTATTTGAAATTTTTTAATATATGACTGGAAACGGACGAGCGGATATGAAGGTGGCAATTCGAAAATTGAACATTATATTTGTTGATTCGATTTGACTTTTTTTAAAAATTTACACGATTGGTTGATACGGTTTGGTTTTATGCTTATTTTATTTGATGTTTTTTAGTTAATATATGTGTTTATTGTATTATATGAAGGTAAATGGGTTGGATTCTTATAACAAAAAACCCGAATAACCCGAACCGAATAACCCGAAACCCGATTAAAAACCCGATGAACACCCCTACTATGTAAGAATTCATACATACATACATACATGTGTGTATTTGTCATCTCTCCAAATAAAGATTACCTAGAATGGTATATATAATAAAATAATCTTAACTTGGAAGTGTATCGATTTTATTTAGCGACGGTTCGTTTTTAATAGATGCCCCTTACTATAGTACTCTCAATCAAGGCTTTCCTCAGACGCATGCCTATTAATGGTTGGCCCATATGATTATATTGAATATTGACTTAATCATTTTTTAACATGTTTTTCCATCTAAATATCAGGGGGTAAGCAAACATTAACCGTTTATCGAAATTAACTGATAACCGAACCGTCACCGAACCGAATTAATCAAAATTAACCGACGGTTATGGTTAAAGTTCTTTGATTAATCGATAAATCGGTTATGGTTATGGTTAAGGGTGTCCCATAACCGAACGTTAATTGAACTGAACCTATACAACTTTATGCATAAGATATGTGCAAAAAATACACACGCAAACCATATGCATAAAACATTTTCGTCTGTTTGGTATATCTCTTCTTTATCATAGTTGACTCATCAACCGAAGACAGTCTACCTTATTTTTTAATGTATTCTTTTCAGTTTCTGATCAACGTAGAAATATCTTTTTATTTTTTAGTTTTAAATGAAAAGTTGCAAGGGTGTACGTGCTTTTTTTCCTTTGCAACTAAATGATTTTATCATATTAATATAGTCAGTGACCAAAATTCTTCCGACTTGATTGTTTCCACGAGACCAAAATTCAAGCTCAAAGAATTGCTGATTCATTTTCCTTTTTTTTTAATGTATTCCATTTCTTTATTTCAGTTTGTTGAAATATCTATTATAAATATTTATGTGAAATGAATTGAGTTGGTTTGTTATTGCTTATATCATTGGTTAATGGATCGCACCGTTTGTATAATTTGTGAGTCATTCATAGTACTAGGCTAACATCTCTTTCACTCTCTGTGACGAGTATATACGGCGGATGACAAGTCGAGACACACTTACACAATAAAAGCTTAATATTAGTAGCTACATGTTATTAAACATTTATTGTGCTTATGTGCTCAAATCGTGTACCATCATATGTGCTATGTGTAACCATTCATATTGGTAGTGACGTTGATATCTAAGACATGTGTTATACGTTAAGGCATCTACCCTAAGCTACAAGTATTAACTTTGCTACTTGCTTACTGTTTTGGCGTTGGCGTTGGCTACCCATACTGACATCTTTGAGTTGTCACATTATCAACTTGAGTCCAGACATTTAGGGATGTCTGAATCTCTCAAATATTGCTCTGATACCAACTTGTAAGACCCCAAACCCGGAGGCCACACAGTTGGAACAATCATTGCATACATAATCCTCAACCTTTTTTCTCCGCATATGTCTTCTATTAATTATACAAAAAAATTTAAATGTTTTTATAATTTTTCATTTTTTATCTCTCTCTCATATTAAATAATAATGGTTCATATAATGTTTTTTATAATGCGTTTTTTATCTAAAAAAATAGGTTTGATTATAAAACATGTTTATAAATTGAAAATTTTCATTCTTTAAAAAAATAGGTTTGTAAAATATTTTTTAAAAATCAATATATAACGTTTTAGAATTTGTATTAAAAAACTATGTAATATGTAATACATATGTAATATATGTGAATTTTTATTACTAAGTATATAACATTTCATTTATTCAACCCGTGTAATACACGGGAATTCTAACATAGTGTAAACATAAAACACATCCGAGGCGCGATTTTTTGGCAACAAATTGGCTTGAGGTGCAGTTAAGGCGCGATTTATGTATATGAGTCTTTTTTGTGCAGCAGAATGTTGTAAAACAGACTTTTTAGGTTGTACGTGTAGGTAATTTACATTTTGATGTTAGCATAATAAGTCTGTTTATGGGCTTTAGCCCATATAGCTTGTAAGGCTTAGCCTACCTTATTAATGTTTGTTTCTCTTCATTGTAACCTAATCTTAACTTGAGTAATATTGAGCCTACATCCTTCTCTGTGCATGACCTTTTTTGTATTTTCCTTGGTGATTCCTTAATCTCATGGAAAAGTAAGAAACAATAAGTTGTTTCTAGGTCCTCTAATGAGGCTGAATATCGTGCTATGGTTGTGACTACATGTGAAATTGTTTGGTTACGATGGCTTCTGTCAGACATGGGGGTTGTCATTTCCTCGCCTAACCCGTTACATTGTGATAATCAAAGCGCTATGCGGATCGCCAAAAACTTTGTCTTTCATTAACGAACAAAATATATTGAGATAGATTGTCATTTTACTCATCATCATTTTCAGCTCAGGACAATCTCGCTTCCTTTTGTTCCATCAACCTTGTAGATTACAGATGTTTTCACCAAGGCTCAATCAACATCTCAGTTTCGTTTTTTGTGTAACAAACTCTCAATGTTCATTTTTGTTGTATTGTGAGTTTGATGGGGGATGTTAGCATAATAAGTATGTTTATGGGCTTTAGCCTATTTAGCTTGTTAGGCTTAACCTACCATCTTTCTCAAAATAATATTGTTTTCTCTTCATGGTAACATAATCTTCACTTGAATAATTTTGAGCCTCAATATTTCTTTGTACATGTTTATTAGTTAACAGTTGAAACATATTTAAAACTTTTTATAGTTAAATTTTGAGTATAGGATGCTAAAAATTATGATATATATAAAAGAAAATATTATATGATCATTTTGCGCCTTCCGTATGAAAAGCTCATCACTTTTACGCTTCGGTATTAGACCCTGTCATTTTCACGCGCTTTTCGCTTTTTAAACCAAGCATCCTTGTAATACACGTCTAACATACTTAATAACATAATCACACAAGTTGTTTGAATGGGCCCTGGGCTGCAATATGGGCCGAGCAACATATTTGCAAAATGCAAATCGTGAATAACGAGTTTAGGGTTTTGAATTTTGAGCGCCGCAACGGACCATCGTCTTCACTCTATTTAAGTCTCATCTTCTACTGATCTCTCATTCATGTCAAATATCTACGATTCAACTTCTCTCTTCGTTTTCGCTGCTTCTCATCGGTAAATAATCTCATCGGTAAATAATGATTCGACTTGCTTTTGATTTATTTGTATCATAATCATGTTTTTGTACTATTTTTTTCAATTTAATTTCGCTATGAGGTAGTCATTAACTGCTCCAGAAACAGGATCTAATCCTGTTGATGATGGCAGCAATACCTCTAAGAAGTTCTGAGCGATAATTTATCGTTTCATAATTGTTAGAAAGCGAGGTGACGATAAAATTCAATGGTCTGTCAATCCACTGACAAATTTTGATTGATGTTAAACATTGAATCCCGACAGGTTCCGATCGCTCTTCTACTTAATCGTCTGTATTTTGTTAAATCAAAATATTAGGGTTTTTAATTTTTAGATCTGAAATTGAGTATGTTTTTACGATTAGCGTTTGATTTGAATTTGGCATATGATGAATCTGTATTAACAAATGGGTAATTTGCGTCTGAAAGCGTTTTCGTGATGCTACATCACCTTGGAGAACTGATGCCTTGCCTTCAAACTTATCTATTATAATTTGTTAGATTTGATGTTAAATTGATTCTCGTTTTGTTACATTTTCAAATCTAATTGCCTCTGTACGATAACTTTTGTAAAAATGTATTAGTTTAATTATTTGTTTAAATTGTTTTTTAATAATAACTCTTTTTTTGTTATACAAAAAACATAAATAGTTTTACAAAGGAGTATATTAATGTACATGTACAGTTTAGGTGCTAGGATTGGAAATATGGTTGAAATAATACCTTTAAAATAAAATTGAACAAATATTTAACTTGTTTTTAAAATTTTAAACTTTTGCAAGCTTTTCTTATGACTTTACGATAGATAAAGACATTCTCGTTAGGCTTTATGATACATAAAGACACTCTAGGCTTTTGAAGTAGATAGTTGTCATTGACATAAATTTTAGATAACTATTCATAGATTATTTTTGGATTTACATAGATAAAAAGATTTATAAAACTGTTTTAAAAAACCGGGTAAATCCATGAGGTTGAAAGGAAGACATTTGACATGTTTATACATTTTTAACCCTTATTTCTTTGTTTCTACGACAGTTTTTTACTTTCATAGATCTGTTTTAATTTCATGTGGGAGGCGCATGATTTCATTATTTTAGAACTAATCTAATGAACTAATTAATTGCATAAAATGACATAAATATTAGGATTAATAATTTTTCTTTAGCCTTATCTTTTGTTTTTTATATACCCTGAAATTATCCACTAATATTACCTTGCATTTACCTTATTTTTTCAATCACTGTTTTAGCCTTTTGTTTTAGGTAATATATACTTTATGGAAAGTTTGCAAATAAAGCAACGATAGTTATTATAGTTAAGAAAAATTCCAACAGAAAATTATATGTGATTAAAAAAAGAGAAAAAAAAGTGAGTGGAAATTAAAAATGGTCTAAAGATAGAATTAAAAGCTACAATAGTTTGTTTACGGTTTAGTAGTTCGTATTTCTTATTATTGTGTTTATTAGCTTATCTAAACCCTGAATTTTTTTAAAAAATTTTGGACGGCAAATAAAATCCCCAACTAGACCAGTGGCCCACTCGATAATCTCTACCCTATAGGAGGAAACCCACTAAAGATGAGAACTTCTTGACCCAACTTGGAGCTCTGTAATTTTTGTACAAGTTGGACTTGAACCTAAGACCTTTCTATTTTAATGAAATTTTGGGTATAACCTTTGTCACTAGACTAAGCTAGTGGTTGTAATCAGTTCTTTACTATACTCCTAACCTTGCCTCTTTAGAACCCACTAAAGACCTATTGATTAAGTAGTATTTGTGTTAATTGATGGATATTTTGTTTTATAAACAAGTTATAATAACAAGGTTTCATGTAGACTCATAGATAAATTGAATCTTGTAGATATATTCATCGAGTATACTAGTACATCTTTACTAGTCTTCTCGGAATAAACCTAGTGGAGCGAGCACTATGAGAAAGTGTAGACTCGATTTATGAGATTCTCGTATTGCCTTGTTTTCTAAAAAAACGAGAATCTCATAGATTTTGTTTGTTTCAGTAATAAAAAATGTTGATATCTTTGAAAATTGTTTATGCCTTTGGTTCTCTTAAACATATTTCAAAGCCAATTAAAACTTTTAGATTAACAGACTTCAATATTCATAACCTAGCATATCGGGATGTTAGTCTTTATCAGCAGTCATCCATCCATCTTCTCCTAAATCCTCGCGGCTTCATATCTTTTTATTACCTTTGTTACGTGGTGTGCATTTTAAAATAGTCAGCTAAAGCCAGTGAATTCAAGTTTACAACATCTAGCATAAAACATTTTTTTTTCATGTTAATCATATAAATCTTATTTAATAAAAAACATCTTTAATTGATTAAGTATATAAATCACAATACAACATAAATACTTAGGGGTTGTTTGGCAATTTCTGAACGAGTAAGTGCTGAACCAGTAAGAGCTCTGAATGGTTAAGAGACTCTGAAACAATTAAGTGTTGAACCATTAGTTCTGTTTGGTTAGGTCATAATGACTACTTTACTCCTCTTTTTTGTTGTCATTTCTTTGAACAATAAAAAACAGATTACCATAACTCAATCTCCATACCCATAAATCAATCATACACATAACCGATATATCTAAAAAACCAAGTAGTCCAAATAACCAAATTAATAATCATTTAATCAATTAACCAAGTCAAAAGAATCATATGACATGTGGGCTAATGATTTCTCCTTAGACAAAATGTAGGTTAAAAGTTGCTGTTAAACAACATAAGGATGCAAGTTCTCAGAAACAATTATATAAACAAATGAAAAATGTGCAGGAAATAAAGTTGCTTTTAAAAGTTGCCATTTCTTTGTTTATGAAGGGAAACTTATTAATGGCATTTATTTATAATTTGCAGGCCAAGAACATACTTGGGACAAGAGAATAAAACAAAGAACTTTAGAAAAATTCATATAAACAAACAGGTTATGAACTTTAGAAATCGGAAATGTGAATCTCATAATTCTAGGGTTCAAGTAACAAATCAAAAAGAGGACTAGTGGCAGCAGCAGCGGATAGGGAGACGGAGAGAGACGAGTGGGCAATCGATAGCAGACGGAGGGGACGAGTAGCAGCGGCGGAAGGAGATGCACGGACACGTAGCAGCGGTAGAGGGGAGTCACGCAGGTGGAGGAGACGATTTGTGGTAGTGGTGTGGAGAAGAAGGGCGCAGGTGGAAGGGAGTCATGCAGGTGGAAGAGACGATCTGTGGTAGTGGCGTGTAGAAGAAGGGCAAAGGGGACATTTCATTCAGAGACTTTTTGTAGCTGAATGGTTAAGAGGTGTTCTGAACAATTAAGAGGTGATATTTTTAATGAAACAAACACTACACCTCTGACCGATTCAGAGGTTACCTCTGAATGAGACCATTAAATGACTACCAAACGGGGCCTTAGTTATTTTGTGCTCTATCATGTTAAGTCATACATTAATAGTCTACAATTTGTTTCTTTCTCTTTCTTGTGTGCAACAAGGAATTCTCGTATCCACAAAGGACCTCTCATGTCCACGAAAGAGTTCTTTCTTTCATAGCGAGTAATGTTTCCTAAGGCTCATCGTTCAAAGGCCGATACTCACAAGTTGTGTCCGCAAAGGACTTCTCAGGTCATCACCGGAGTAATTGTAGTTAAGGAAATTTCATCCAAAACTTAACTAGTGGAGTCTGTGTTATCCTAGATAACTGGATCTCGACGGTTTACAAGTGCTCTTAAGACAAAACTCGACTTTGAGCAGCTTGATTGTTGGTAGAGTTCAGCTTGGGACAATGGCTTCTGAGGTGGTCAAGGCCATCACATTAATTGCTGGCGCTGACACCGTGATGGGCGACAATGGTGGCAATCTCGTTGCTTTCGGTAGTGTTACGACGAAGAGGCATTCCATCACGTTTAGATAAGATGACAAGTGATAGTATGAAAACAAATAAAAGGTGGAATTTCATTTATAATCAAGTCGGTTCAAATGAAGAAAGATATAGACACAATATGTGTGCATGTATCTAAAATTTGAATTTAAAGAGGAAAAAATAATGACAAATCAAAACTCAGGGTTCGTATGACAAATGATAGGAAGACGTGTTGTAGCCTATAAGCGATACTCACACCAAAGATTCCCAGGAAGATGTGACGGGTCCTTACTTAGGGATTTATACACCACATCTTTCCTAGTCAGAACCCTTCGTGCCCAGGTATCCACTCTTCGAGATCACACATTTCCCTATCAACCACCAATCGGGCCCTTGGTTCTGATGAGAGTGAATGTGGAATCGTCTTGGCATCGTTGCTTAGTCGTCTTATCTCCAGGAGTGGATTGGCTACAAATGGGTCGGGTCCAACTCAATTTTCTGCATTGCTCTTCTCTTGATGGGGTAGGGTTAGCTGGTCGTATTATGGATATGTTCTTCGGGTGACAAAGGCTCTCCATGTCAGACTGCAAATTCTGGGTCGTCTGGTTCCATGTGATTGTTCGTCAAGATAAGTGGGTTGTTGTAGAGAAAGGGGTAAGAGGAGGTACGTAAAGTTTTAGAGAAACAGTTAACAAATAAAGAAGATAAGCATAAAGTTTCCTAGGGGATCTTAGGTTATAGTCTAGGTTAGTTTCTAATTTAACCTAATTCTCTATAACCTGGATCTTATACCAATCTGTCACACCCCCGCCAAGGCGGAAACACGAGGGCGTAACGAATTGAAATCATAACACAAGTAATAAAGAAATTCTATTAAAGTTGAAATATTTAATAATCCAATTCAAACAAAGACATAATAAAATCCAAGGTAAACATAGAGTTTGTCAAATTTTATATAATCTAGGTCCAAAGCATCCTACGTGAGCAATCATCATCTTAGTACCTTCACCTGAAAAAAATGTAGAAAATGGGTCAACTAAAAAGTTGGTGAGCAATCACAATTTTTATAACAAATCAAGATAAGGTACCATGATAATATAATCAAACATGAAACTTTAAACATAAGTACACGAGTCCATGACCAAACCTAATGACGAGAATGCCCTCTAATAGACTTGGAATCCACCAAATCGTGATGTATGTCGGGTTTCGATCATTCAACGCCCTATCCAGGGTGATGAATGGGTATGTCACACATATGGATCCATTATCGTACTACCGTTGGCTTATAACAAGTTAATGGTCATGTGTGATGTAGCGAGAGGGACTTAGCGATGTGTGGACGTGTAATTACTGTTTAACCCATTCAAGTTATGAAAATGTTATCATGTATGGTTTGTTTCACAAGATTTTGATAAATTAAAGATTTACATGTTTTCACCCCAAAGCAATAAAATATAAAAAGGGGCAATGATATACTCATCTGATAGCGTAGTTTGAGATTTCACACAACGATACACATACAAAGCAAAGAATGTCCTACTTGAAAGCTACATTCAAGTTATTATATATAAGAACTAAGCATAAATAATTGATAAGTATGGCTTTAGGATAGAATAAGTGACAAATCACGGTGCTCTAAAGGTAATTGGAGGTGTTTTGAGCAATAAGATAAGTTAGAATATTTATCACAGCAACCCAATGTAACGGGTCAGATTTAGGACAACTTCACGAATTTTATTGACTGACCAAACGATCGAATTAAATTCTAAAAATTTGGTGGCATCAAGCCTCACGTTTCTAGTTTTCAAATATATTTTTGTATTATTTTTCCAGTAAGCACAAAAATTATGAAAAATAGTGAAACACAGAAAGGTAGTTGCAGTGATTTCAGTATGCGACAAAACGTTTTTGCTTGGTACGACCGCTATACAAAACCAAAATAAGATTTTACAATTGGTTTTGAAGCTATACTCAAAGACTTAAATTTCAGAAAAAAGATTGGACTTATTTAGACTTGTAAAGAATGAGATATGGCCTTACGAACACAGACCAAGTTTGCTGTTTGAAAACACATTTGATAGCGGTCT
The DNA here is from genome assembly GCA_023525975.1 of Smallanthus sonchifolius. NCBI lineage: Eukaryota > Viridiplantae > Streptophyta > Magnoliopsida > Asterales > Asteraceae > Smallanthus > Smallanthus sonchifolius. The sequence goes on from CM042042.1 coordinate 5,808,832, forward strand.
ATAAAAAAAATACCTTTGACTGATCAAAACTCATTGAAAAATTATGGAACTTAGTTTTCTGGAAGATATACTCCATGAACTACAATCTAGACCCAAGAATCGATTGATTTGGTTGAGTTTTGGTTGGGTTATGACTCTCCAAAGATGAACAAAAGTTGCTGTTTTGAATCTGACCTGCAGTCTTGCTTTCAGAAACGAGTTTTTAGTAACTTTTCGATTATAACGCCTAAAAATACGACCATTGATGATTAAGGACATAATATATATCATTAAAATCTATAAAGTTTGAATCTTTTAGAGTTTTAGAACATGTAAAAGTTCTGGAAATCAAAGAAATATAAGAAAAGTGTGGATTTTTCGTACCTAGACGCGTTCAACGGCTTTACTACTCGAGTTCTTCCGAAAGTTATCAACTTGTTGCTGGATTTCAAAGATTTGCAGACCATAGGATAGAAAAATTCAGATCTTTGGATGTTTAGAACAAGAAAACTTGAATAGAACAAGGAGGGATTACTTACAGGTTTCACTAGAACACACTAGATTGCTTGAATGCGAAAGCTTTCGGTTTGTGTTTGTGTAAGTGAGGATTGTGACCAGAAAAAGAGGGTGAAAGGCTGCTGAAAACGTGAGTAGGGGGAAGCTTTCGGTTTGTGTTTGTTTAAAGGGATTTGATTGTAAAGAGTTTTGGTTTATCATTATCAAGAGAATTTTCAAATTTTAAAAATAAAAGAACAAGGAGATTAGATGAAATAAAAAAAATTGGGGATAATACTATCTAACAAAAAAATTTCGGCCAGCTATTTTATATATTTTTTATTCATTGTTTTTTTTAAATGCTAATCTTCATTACATTGTCAACGGTTCAACGACTAGGCTAACATGTGAAGATAGGCGGGGAAAAATGATGAGAATGAATATGGAGGCGACATGTGACATGAAAAACCTTTATTTATTATATAGTAGAGATATAGATATAGACTTATATGCATGCACAAGAATTGTGAGCAATGAGAAAAGTGAAACGGTTTCTTTAAACCCGTCATCAGGCAAACTTGGTTGGCCCTATTGCAAGTTTAGTTTTGGCCATGGATCTGGATTAGATTGGTGTTGTTGTAATGATCGTAAGAATTGCTATTGTAGTGAAGATGAATGTGTAAGAAGTTGCTTAAAGTTACCTCCAAACCCAAACTGTCATCAGGCAAACTTGGTTGGCCCTATTGCAGGTTTAGTTCCGGCCATGGATCTGGATTAGATTGGTGTTGTTGTAATGATCGTAAGAATTGCTATTGTAGTGAAGATGAATGTGTAAAAAGTTGCTTAAAGTTACTTTCAAACTCAAGCTGTCGTTGGTAACTATCTAGACTATGTAAGAATTCATACATGCACGCACATACACACACAAATATATATATATATATATATATATATATATATATATATATATATATATATATATATATTAGTTGTATTTATTGAGTTTTACCTTGAAATTATTGATTTAATCTTAACCTACTTTTCTAAATTACCGCTATTACTATTACTAAGAAAGCTTTAAAGAGCAACCCCTTATGAACAGTGGTCAATAGCTGTTGATGTTTTAGTGGACCACAACTGCATCCCTGCCTCCACCAAGCAACACATGTAGATAGAGCTCTATACCGGTACCGCCACCTTCATACCTATCAAACAAACATTGGCGGACCTAGTTAGCTTTTAACGGGTCGACCGACACCGTTAAATTTATTTTATTTCGTTATATATATATAATATATTTTCAAGCGACACCCATAAAATTTTGACACCGACCCTCAAGAAATATTTTTTTAGGATTATAGATTTTATTTCCAACCAATTAAACCAAACCTTTAACCTTATGATAATTGAGCCATAACCCATTAATTATAAAACTCTTAAATCAAACATTTAATAGTTTAACCCAATCAGTTTTAAACAAAATAGGCCCAAATAAAACATAAACTTATAAAATAAACCCAATACCTATTTAAATAATTAAATCTAATTAACAATTAAAAAAAGAGTTGATAGTTGTGTATTTTTATATTAAGTCATTGAAGATGGATAATACAGAATCCATAGAAGCAACTAAAACCAAAAGCAAACCGATCGCCATGGTAACCTGATCACTGCATCCAACAATAAGAATCTAAGATACATTTTCTTATCAAATCAGAACTACCAAATCCCCTGTATGAATCTTTCTTTACTGCTTTTAAATCAATTTGATTCATCATTTTCATATAATTGTGCTTTTTTGTCTTAAATTTCTCTGGTTGCAAGCAGTCATCAACTTCAGTGCATCTTGGATGTATCCATACAATTTTGCATGTATTAAAGAGATAATCGTTTCGATGTGTACATTATAGATTCTTACTATCACAATCTTAAGTTTCCAATATGTGTGATTATGAAACCGAAATCGAAGACAATGTGTTCGATGAAATGCCCAAGTGAAAAATGAATCATTTAATTACTTCATTTTATAAAATCTGGACACCTGCAAGAAGCAAATTCTGTAGTATTTGTTTTAACACCCCATGACCCATCTTAAGATTTCAAAATACACCATGCAATGTGGAATTTAGAAAGGTCAACCATGGCGATCCTAAGTTTATATTTGTTTTGATACCCATCAATCATTTTGTAACTTTAGTTTTTAGGAGTCTTAAATCACTGATTACAAAACTATGGGAACTATTATCAGGAAACATGAAGAAACACTTGGTGGGTTGCTATTAAATACAGGGTCAAGAAAGTAGTTTTTGAATGTGTAAGTTTTATTGAACATCTTCACTTTGTTGGACATACACGATTTCAGGGGAAACATCAGTGGAGCACCAGATGAGTCCCAAGGTAAGCTTTATTCGATTACATATGACGATTTTAGCCCATTTATATGAAAACGATTAATTTGGGTTGTACTCTGTAGAATTAAGTTAGAGGAATCATATTATTGAATCCTTATAATTCAAATGAGAAGTGGTTGAAACTAGGTAAACTGTGAATTAATTAAACGCTCACAAGTGATTTGGGAAAAAAAACCTAATTAAATAGGCGTTGAATCTAATTTTGAATGGAAAAGATTGAAATGCCCCTCGTGTGAGGGGCACGTGACTGCCATTTAACGGGGGATAATAAACGGAGTTAGGGGCAGGGAGAATATTAGAGAAAAAAGTGTAACCACAAGGAGCAAAATTGTAAGGCCCAAACCCGAGAGGCCTCACTTATTGGATTTACTCACCAACACATAGCACTTAAACATAAGACATACAATATCACAGCGGAAACGATTTAAAATCTCAACATACGTAGCGGAAACATAACATGTCTAAACAACTGAAACTTTTCAAATATAATTGAAACTTGTCTTAATCAACATAATCAAAAGAAACATAAACATGATGCCAGATGCTGATCTCCGGGTAACTCTTCTCGCCAAGCCAAGCATCCACTTTCATCTACTGCCACCTACACTTAACTGATGTGCATATTAAAAATCAGCAACGCTGAGTGAGTTCTAGCGTTTACTTTAAATCAATTATACAAAAGATTTACTAAAACATATATATTGCCAATAAGGCTAAACTTAACACACTTTGCTTTTCAAACAGTTTAAAACGTATAATAAACCGTCAATTCCTCTTTACTGTACCGCCCTCATGGCTTACATCCATGAACCGACAAGCACCTGGTCAATGCCCCCATGATCAACGACCATGAACCGACAATACCGTTTATCCGTCAATTCCTTGTCACTACTGTACCGCCCACATGGTCAACGACCATGAACCGACGAGTACCTGGTCAATGCCCCCATGATCAACGACCATGAGCCGACAATACCCTGGTCAATGCCCCCATGATCAACGACCATGAACCGACAATACCGCTTAACACTATGGGGAGGTTGCGTGGACCTCCCGAGCAACCGCCGTCACTCATCCCAGTTGTACAACCGTTAGCGAACCCAAAGGTTCTTACTAATTGGTAGAACCCATATTTGACATCTTGTACAAGTAACATCTGTCCTAAGAAAAACTGTTCACTTTACTGTTCATAAAACTTTCTGTAAATCTTGTTCATAACTTAACATGTATTATGCCTTTGTTTATGTATATAAAAATATAGTAAACGCTTGCCATAAATACCTTTGCTTTTACTGAAATATATCTTAACACATATATCATGCCTTTGTTTATGTATAATAAATATAGTAAACGCTTGCCAAATGATATATCTTGCTTACTTGAAAATACTAACACATATATTATGCCTTTGTTTATGTATAATAAATATAGTAAACGTTTGCCAAATAATATATCTTGCTTTACTGAAAACATACTAGCACTTATATTATGCCTTTGTTTATGTATATGAAAAATATAATAAACGCTTGCCAATAATATAATCATACTTTACTAAAATATACTTTTGCCTCTTTTAAACTTTTCACTAAAACATAGTTTTTCCCTTCAGTTTATAATATATAAAATATAATAAATGTTTTACACTAAGTATGCACACCACCCCTAAAGAAGGCAAAAAGGGGATTAGAACTCACCTGGTATCTTAACTGCAATGGTCTACTGGATCTCACACAATCTGGACAATCATAACAATTAACACGTATCAGACTTAACTCAACGCTAAATGGTTTCACCATTTCTGGCTAGACGAACATACTGACTTCACTAACCGGCTATATATACCCATAGACTTTATGCTTGCGCACTTGGAAAGTGCGCAAAGCCTTGCTCTTGCGTACTTGATAAGTACGCAGGCTTTGCTTCTTGCGTACTTGATAAATACACAGGCTTTGTTTCTTGCGTACTTGATAAGTACGCAGGACCTTATTCATGCGTACTTGGTAAGTACGCAGGATCCTCTTCATGCGTACTTATTAAGTACGCAGGATCTGCTTCCCCGTAAAAACCCTAACTTTCGCATTCGGGTCTGATCACGTCAAGATCCTGAACTTGTTTACATTCAAAATGTTTGCTTTTCATTAAGGAACTCAAATCTATGCTTTTCTTCCAGTTTCACCCGTAAAAACGTTACCTTTTCCTCCCAAACCCGAAAAACCAAAAAACGAACAAAAACTCAGATCTAGGAGAATCGGTTACCTGTAAACGCTTCTTCTTCACAGCTAATCGTTCCAGATACGTATGCCTACGGTCCTATGAGCTCGGATTCGAAAACCGGGACTTTCTCTCTCTAGACTCTCTCTCACTTTCTCTCTCTAGAAATCAGGAAATGGTGTTGGAAGTGAGGGTTTTGGGCTGATTTTGAGGCTTATAAGGGCCAAACCCTTGCCCTTTCGGCCCGTATACCCCGGCCCAAGCCCGCTTCCCTTCTTTTCTTATTTAAGTTTTTAATTCTTGTGAATTATTTCGCGCTCCAAAACTCGGGCTGTTACAAGTGTACCCTCCTTACAATAGGTTTCGTCCTCGAAACCTGCCATAAGCTAAACTGATAGCTAATTACAGAATGTGTGGCATAAACCGTAGCTATGCAAGGCAGCTTGGTCATGAAGGCCATTGTGATTAACTACCACTGGGAGCTTAACTTTGGGCGATCTCAAATTCTAAGGCACCTAGACTAATGGGGCTAACTAATTTAGAAAGGAAATAATAACATAAACTTGTCATATCACAAATAAGAGCTTGCAACGTACCTTATTGAGTCATCTGGTAGACCCTCGCCTTGGCTCTGTTAGTGTAGGGTTCCTTCTCTGCACCCTTTCCCTTTCCAGATCCCCCCTGATTCCGCTTCCTTGGGTTTCCTGTAATCTCGGCTCATGTGTCCCTATTCCCCACAATTGTGGCATCTCGGCTTTTCCTGGCAGTCCAGTGATTGGTGTCCAAACTTGCCACACCTGAAGCATCCCACCTGACCCGCCTTACATTCGCCTCCATGTCTCCTTCCACATTTGCCGCATAGACCCTCAGCTTCTACCCTTGCCCTCCTATCGTTAGGACCCTGGAGTTCCTCAGCAGTGCGCTTAGCTGCCTGTTTCTTGGGTGCTTCAGCAATGATTTCAGAGGCGATGTCATCGTACACAACCCCGCTCAGAACGACCACCGACTCAAAGGTACTGGGTGTGTTGGTCTTGACAAAGGTACAGATCTTTGGTGGCAATCCTTGGACATAGTAGTGAATTCTCCTTTCCTCAGTTGTCACTAGATGGGGCACCAGACGCACCAACTCGTTGTACTTTGAAGTATAATGCCGGTGAGTCATGAGTCCGGCTTGGAGAGTCAAGAATTCCCTTTCCACCTTATGGACCTCGTTCTTAGGACAAAACTTTTCAGTTACCAACGCTTTCAGGTCACTCCACCTCATCAATCCGACCGCTTGGTCATCCTTAGCCTGTTTCACAGTTTCCCACCAGTGTGCTGCTTCTCCTTTCAATGACTTCGCAACGAACATGACTGCTTGTTCCGGTCGACATTCACTAAGACGAATGGTCGACTCCATGCCGTTAATCCAATCTAAGGTATATGATGCTTCCTTCTCCCCAGGAAGCAAGGGTGGATCATAGCCCCGAAACGCCTTGTAGTCGCAGCCGCGATCAGGCGGTGCAACATTCTCTACCAGATTTGGTCCTCCCATTGTTGGAAGCACCACAGGCTCTTCAGTGGTGTTGGGGTTCTCCTTGGCCTTCCTCAAGGCTTCGTCTAGTATGGCCGGTAAGGTTTCCTTCAGTAGTCGGGTAAATTCACGGCCAAGAGCTGCTTGCACGGCCGGCTCGAACTCGAATGTCTGATCATCTCCTTCCGCATGCTCAACATCGTGCGTGCTGACCGGCTACCGTATCAGTATGGGTAGTGTGAACGCTTCCCTCAATCTCTTGGTTGATTCCGATGCCACCGCGGCGGCCCGTACGCCCACCACGTCTTCCTCCTCCACCCCTTCTAGTTCCTCCACGTCTAGCCATTTCTAACTGAAAGATAGAGAACAAAAGATTTAATTTCATCATGTTAGGGAATATGTAGAACAAAATAAGTAAGGTAAGATGTTAATATACACTGGCCATCTGCAATTAACCATTACATCACTTCTTGTTGTTCTATTTATTTGATTTCATGATTCCACTAAAGCCTCTATTCTTATCTTGACACTCTAAAAGGTAAACTTTACTTACTATACGCTTCTGATGCTTTGGCTTGAGTTACACGTACTAGCATCCGCTACTTGGTCCCATTCTCAGTTTAAGTCTGGATATCGGGGATGTCCAAATCTCTCAAATTATGGCTCTAATACCAACTTGTAAGGCCCAAACCTGGGAGGCCTTACTTATTGGATTTACTCACCAACACATAGCACTTAAACATAAGACATACAATATCACAGCGGAAACGATTTAAAATCTCAACATACGCAGCGGAAACATAACATGTCTAAACAACTGAAACTTGTCAAATACAATTGAAACTTGTCTTAATCAACATAATTAAAAGAAACATAAACAGGATGCCAGATGCTGATCTTCGGGTTACTCTTCTCGCCAAGCCAAGCATCCACTTCCATCTACTGCCACCTACACTTAACTGATGTGCATACTAAAAATCAGCAACGCTGAGTGAGTTCTAGCGTTTACTTTAAATCAATTATACAAAAGATTTACTAAAACATATATATTGCCAATAAGGCTAAACTTAACACACTTTGCTTTTCAAACAGTTTAAAACGTATAATAAACCGTCAATTCCTCTTTACTGTACCGCCCTCATGGCTTACATCCATGAACCGACAAGCACCTGGTCAATGCCCCCATGATCAACGACCATGAACCGACAATACCGCTTATCCGTCAATTCCTTGTCACTACTGTACCGCCCACATGGTCAACGACCATGAACCGACGAGTACCTGGTCAATGCCCCTATGATCAATGACCATGAACCGACAATACCCTGGTCAATGCCCCCATGATCAACGACCATGAACCGACGAGTACCTTGTCACTACTGACTTCACTAACCGGCTATATATACCCATAGACTTTATGCTTGCGCACTTGGCAAGTGCGCAAAGCCTTGTTCTTGCGTACTTGATAAGTACGCAGGCTTTGCTTCTTGCGTACTTGATAAATACGCAGGCTTTGTTTCTTGCGTACTTGATAAGTACGCAGGACCTTATTCATGCGTACTTAGTAAGTACGCAGGATCCTCTTCATGCGTACTTGTTAAGTACGCAGGATCTGCTTCCCCGTAAAAACCCTAACTTTCGCATTCGGTTATGATCACGTCAAGATCCTGAACTTGTTTACATTCAAAACGTTTGCTTTTCATTAAGGAACTCAAATCTATGCTTTTCTTCCAGTTTCACCCGTAAAAACGTTACATTTTCCTCCCAAACCCGAAAAACCCAAAAACGAACAAAAACTTTGATCTAGGAGAATCGGTTACCTGTAAACGCTTCTTCTTCACAGCTAATCGTTCCAGATACGTATGCCTACGGTCCTATGAGCTCGGATTCGAAAACCGGGACTTTCTCTCTCTAGACTCTCTCTCACTTTCTCTCTCTAGAAATCCGAAAATGGTGTTGGAAGTGAGGGTTTTGGGCTGATTTTGAGGCTTATAAGGGCCCAAACCCTTGCCCTTTCGGCCCATATAGCCCGGCCCAAGCCCGCTTCCCTTCTTTTCTTATTTAAGTTTTTAATTCTTGTGAATTATTTCGCGCTCCAAAACTCGGGTTGTTACAAAAATTGCTATTTTCAAACTATTAGAGCAAAATGGTTAAAATGGTCAAACCACATGGAGCAAAACATAAGTTTACTCTTTATTTTATTAAAAGACGTCTCAAATTTGAGGTGTTTTTTTTTTTTGATAAATAGTTACTTTTACGGTTTATCTAAGATTTTATTACTCAATAAAAATACATTTTACTTATAAAAAAATATTTATACTAATGAATTTACATAACCAAGTGATTATCGTAGTATTTTAATATACGAAAACTCATAAAACAAAAAAAAAAACAAATTTCATCACTTTTTTATATATATCAAACTATAACAAATGCATTATACAAAAAAAAGAATGTAAGAGATTTTCGATGAAAAACTATTTTCATAATAAAAATTAGTTCATATTTTTAATCTTTTATAAAGATGATAAACTTACCAATAGAACATCAAATGTATAAAAATAAATATTTAGAAATTTATAAATTATAACTGTAACTTTTAATTTTTTATTATTATATTTAATGCGTAATTTCAGTTATAAGAAATATTTTAAGATGTATAAATTATATTGTTTTCATCATTCAACCCGTACAAGACACGGGTTTAATATTCTACTTTCTTTGCTTATTCAATATGTATGTGAACTTTTAAAGTCAAAATTGATTATCTTACATAAATTATTATTCTAACTTTTCATTTTGATGATTCGTAAATTATAATTTTTACTTTTTCATTGTAACTTTTAACCTTAGACAATGAAATATTTTTGTAGGATCGGTAAATACAAGATGGTTCTATTCCAGTTGAGATTGGCGGAAACAATCACAACTTAATCAAAGTAAACAAGTAGACAAGAAGAATACTGATAAATGCAATTCGTATTAAGCTTCAAGTGTTACAAGATTACAGAGAAAAATCTTAAGCAAAAGTGCTTTTACAATGAATCTAAGTACTACTTATATAGTAACTTAGAATCAAGACAGACCCTTGATTCTAAGGATCAGATATAACACAGACCGTTGATCTTGTATTGAAGCTATTCTACATATACAGACAATAATAATAACTACAAAGGTTAACTTTATTCAAATGTCTTCTTTGCATCATTGCTTTAATACTCAAAAGGAGAGCGTCGTTGTCTTTTATTGTCTTATGCCAATGACATTCTTTCTGCGTGGAGTGTGTCAGTGTAACAGCAGAAAGTTGTCAGTGGTATTGGTTGCTTTATCAAGAACAGTCAGCTGCAACGTTTGATCTTCAGTGAGAAGGCTATCAGCTGCAACTTTGATCTTCAGTGGATAAGGCCTATCAGCTGCAACTTTGGTCAACAGCAGATAAGACATATCAGCTGCAGTTTTGGTCAGCAGCGGATAAAGCCTATCAACTGCAAGTTTTGGTCAGCAGCGGATAAAGCCTATCAGCTGCAACTTTGTCGATCCGCGGCAATCTTTGAGATCAGCAGCATTTGTACTTAGAGAATTTTGTAACCATCAGTCTTTATTTCTACAATTTTCCGGTTTGTAAATTATAATTGTAAAACGTACTTTCAGTCGTAAGAAGTATTTACAGTTTTATAATGCATGTAAGGCCCCAAACCCGGGAGGCCTCACTTGTTGGATTTACTCATTCACAAACAGTTCTTAAACATGAATATCAAATAACGCAGCGGAAAGTTTCATTCAAACATAACGTCATCATTGTTCTTACATGCGGAAGCGTAAACAATGTTTAAAACATAATTACATCATAACTAAACATAACGGGATGCCAGTCTTCATGATCAACCGGGTAACTCTTCTCGCTTGCCAAGCATCACCGTCCATCATCCATACCTGCCTTAACCTGAATATGCATACTAAAAAGTCAGCTACGCTGGTGAGTTCTAGTTTTAACATAAAACTTTAACTTCGAATAATTTGCCAAAAACATAACTTCATACTTCATTTAATAAAAACCGTACGTAAAGTAATGCAATAACAAAACATAACACTTCATAAACTGAAACACACCACTTTTTAAAAGAACAAAACTTTAACGCGCGGAAGTCTTAACCCAGGAAATTTTTTTTTTTTTTACCTCTCGCGTAGCGCTAGGAAACAGGCTTCCTCCCTCGCGATACGCGAGGGAGTCAAAATTCCAGAAAGTTTCATTTTCAGCAGTTTTCACACTTATCCATTTTTCCAACCTTTTTCACCAATACATCTAAACATAAAATCCCAAACACTTGGGCATTTAAACACACATTTATACCACCAATTTAACACCAAAAACATGATTCCTAGATTCAAAATTTACATCCTTTACGGGAAAGTCAAATTACTTCAAACATTTGCATCTAAAAACATATACGAGAACCCGCGATCACCTTGGACTTGACTTGGACTACTTCGGAGATTTTCCTACAACCACATAAACATATCACCATTAGTAATGAGATATATATCATAACAATAAGTAATTTCTACTTATTTCACCCATTCACCCATTTTGACCCGTTTGCGCCCAAAGATGCATTTGGGTGCAAACACTTGCGTTACACCTTGCAAGTTCCATTCTTTACTTAACATAACATCTTCACAACATTTAATAGTGTATATCATCTTATCGAATTAGCGACTACGGTCATTTTCACCCATTTAAACCTTTTGACCCGTTAACATTCAAATTGATGTTTGATTGCATACCACTTGTATTTCACCTACAAGTTTCATTTACTCTTTACATTATCATTTCATTTATGACACAAAGGTCATAACTTTCTTTCCATTCTTCATCTTGGTACATAGACCAAGATCTTACCACATTTCCATTATGGTTCTTTGACCATAACCTCCCCTTTTCCATTATGATTCTTTGATCACAACCTCCACTTTTTCATTATGATTCTTTGATCATAACCTTCCCTTTTCCATTATGATTCTTTGATCATAACCTCCGCATATTAGTTATAGTATTATAACCATATCACATTCATACATACACTTATGCATAATCAATTCATGTATCATTCATACTATGCACAACATAACACATACATCACATATCACATTACTAAGTAAGTGCAAAGGCACTTACCTTGCGGATTTGAAGATCCCGCACCTCCTTCTAGTTTAGAAATTTGATTACCTAAACATATACACCTAGTTCAGTAATCTTAACATACATAAAAATCACTTTAAAACTGAGTTCACAACCCAATTTCCATTTCCACCCAAAATGACCCGTTTGGGTTATTCCCACATCCAAACACCCCCTTAAAACCAAGAACTCAACCTCTTGAATTCTCCTTCCAATACCTTGACACTAATTTTTCATCAAATTAGTTCTTTAAGTTAATTTGGGGTTTCTTTATGTGTCTAACATCATAAAAACACCTAATCATCAATAATTCAACATTCTAGCATTATGATCCAAACACCCCCAATTTTCACCATATGAACCCTAACTTCTCATAATCAAAATTAAAGGGTTCTAGGATGTTAACCATCATTCTTTAACTTTAGCTTAACTAGATTATCAATAATCTAACACCATTTCATCACATGCATACAAAATTTCAGGTTTCACCTAAAACCCACCAAGAACACATACATGGTGGAATCAAGAGGAAGAGAATCACTTACTTGATGTTATGAAGGTGTTGTGTGAGCCAAAACCTTCACAAAACAAGCCTCAATTGCATGATTTAGCTCCAACTCCTCTTTTATCCTTTTTCTCTCTTTCAAACATCGACCAACACACACACAAATGACCCAATTTTGACTTCACCAAGTCAAATATGGCAGATTTGCCATATTTACAAGTTTAGCCCCTCAACTTTCATTTCACCCACTTCATTCCAAAACTAGTTAAAAACTAGTATAACCCCATTACTAACTTGAAACCCACTTGTTTCAACTTATTTCATAAATATTATTTTCACCATAATATTTATTAAATATTTATTTATTTATTTGAAAACGAAACCCGGATTTTGGTTCGTTACAAATCACCTCCCCTTATTTGGGTTTCGTCCCCGAAACCCGACTTCAGATAAAAAGGTTCGGGTAGAATTTGAGCATTTCTTCCTCGGTTTCCCAAGTCATTTCCGCCCCCTTTCTATGCTTCCATCGAACCAACACTTGGCTAATCTCTTTATTTCGCAACCGCTTCACTTTCCTATCTAAGATTGCCATCGGTTCTTCCACATAGTTCAACTTTTCATCAATTTCTATATCATCCAATGGAACAAAAGTAGATTCATCCGCTAAACATTTTCGCAAATGAGACACATGGAACGTGTTATGAAGTCTACTTAGTCCCTCCGGTAACTCCAATCGATAAGCTACCGCACCCACCCTTGCCATCACTTTAAACGGTCCAATGAAACGTGGGCTTAACTTCCCCCGTTTCCTAAACCTTATCACCCCTTTCCAAGGAGAGACTTTCAATAGCACAAAGTCCCCCACTTGAAACTCAATCGCCCGCTTCCTATTATCCGCATAAGATTTTTGGCGATCTTGCGCCGCCTTTAAGCGAGCCTTTATTTGGTCAATACTATCATTCGTTTCCATGACCACTTCCTTGCTGCCAAGTTCCCGTTGACCAATTTCACCCCAACATACGGGTGTTCTACATTTCCTTCCATACAATGCCTCAAAAGGCGGCATACCAATGCTAGAATGGTAACTATTATTGTATGCAAATTCCGCCAACGGTAAATGGTCGTCCCAACTACCCCCAAAATCCAAAGCACACGCGCGTAACATATCCTCGAGCGTTTAAATCGTACGCTCGCTTTGCCCATCCGTTTGCGGATGATAAGCGGTGCTAAGGTTCAACCTTGTCCCCATATCCTCATGGAATTTCTTCCAAAAACGAGAAGTGAATCTCGTATCCCGGTCCGAAATAATTGACACCGGCACCCCATGGCGTGACACAATTTCTTTCACATAGATTTCCGCTAGTCTATCCGACGAGTACGTTTCCTTTATTGGGAGGAAATGTGCACTCTTTGTCAACCGATCCACTACTACCCATATCGCATCATAACCTTTTCGAGTCTTTGGTAGTTTAGTGATCAAATCCATGGTTACATTTTCCCACTTCCAAAGCGGTATTTCGAGCGGTTGCAGCTTTCCATACGGCTTTTGATGCTCCGCCTTAACCCTTAAGCATGTGAGACACCTCTCCACATACTTAACAATATCACGCCTCATACCCGGCCACCAAAAATGACACCTCAAATCATAAAACATCTTCGTGGCCCCCGGATGAATAGAATATTTGGATTTATGCGCCTCGTCAAGAATAGTTGTCAAGACACTTGACAACCTAGGTATCCAAATTCTATCAAAGAATGTCTTCAAACCCATGCTATTTTCACAAAGCTTATCAACATAAGCAATCATCCGTTCTTTCTTCAAGTCACCACCAAGTGCTAACACTTGGGCCTCCCAGATTTCATCAATAAGAGATGATGAAATTCTCATCTTAAATGACTTCACCTTGATAGGTGAATGACTTGACTTTCTACTAAGCGCATCCGCCACAACATTCGCTTTACCCGGATGATAAAGTATCTCACAATCATAATCCTTAACCAATTCAAGCCACCGTCTTTGCCTCATATTGAGGTCCTTTTGGTCAAAGAAATATTTGAGACTTTTGTGATCCGTGTAGATCATACACTTAGCACCATACAAGTAATGCCTCCAAATTTTGAGCGCGAAAACCACGGCTGCAAGCTCTAAATCATGGGTTGGGTAATTCACCTCGTGAGTCTTTAATTGCCTAGATGCATAGGCAATCACTTTCCCCCTTTGCATCAAAACACACCCCAACCCCGAATGCGAGGCATCCGAATAAACAACAAAATCCTCGGTCCCGTCCGGCAAGGATAAAACAGGCGCCTTAGTCAACTTTTCTTTCAAGAGTTGAAAGGCAGATTCTTGCTCGGGACTCCAAACAAACTTTGTCTCCTTACGAGTCAACTTCGTCATCGGCAAAGCAATCCGAGAGAAGTTTTCGATGAACCTCCGATAATAACCCGCTAACCCCAAGAAACTTCTAATCTCCGAAGGCGTCTTCGGTGATGACCATTCTTTAACCGCCATAATCTTGGATGGGTCAACGATAATTCCTCTTTCATTAATCACATGAACCAAGAATTGGATCTCGCGCATCCAAAATGCGCACTTGGAGAATTTAGCATAAAGCTTCTCCTTTTGCAAGACTTCAAGAATCTCACGCAAATGACAAGCGTGATCACCCTCGCTCCTTGAATAGATGAGAAGATCGTCAATAAACACAATGACCGAACGATCAAGGAACGGTCTACACACCCGGTTCATGAGATCCATGAAAACCGCAGGTGCGTTGGTCAAACCGAAAGGCATAACCGTAAAATCATAGTGACCGTAACGAGTGCGAAAAGCTGTCTTATGAACATCATCTTCCTTCACTTTCAACTGATGATACCCGGACTTCAAGTCAATCTTAGAAAACCATGACGCCCTTTGCAATTGGTCGAAAAGATCGTCAATCCTAGGCAATGGGTACCTATTCTTCACTGTCAACTTGTTCAACTCCCGGTAATCCATACACATTCTCATGCTCCCATCCTTCTTTTTGACGAAGAGAACGGGCGCACCCCAAGGTGAAACACTTGGGCGTATGAAACCTTTGTCAAGTAACTCTTGTAATTGCTCCATGAGTTCTTTCATTTCTGGCGGTGCCAATCTATAAGGCGCTTTAGCTACCGGTTTAGCACCCGGCATCAAGTCAATTCCAAACTCTATCTCCCTATCCGGCGGAATCCCCGGTAACTCGTCAGGAAACACATCTACGAATTGGTTCACGACCGGTACATCGTGAATCTCCTTTACTCTTTCATTCACATCCGCGACACAAGCCATGAACGCCTTGCACCCACGCGCCATGTACTTGGTCGCCTTCACATAAGTGCACAACTTTACTTTACCCTTTTTATCACCTTCTATGTAGATGGACTCTCCCGATGGGGAAACAAGTTGGATCGCCTTCGGTCCACATAAAATACCCGCCTTATTCTTTGACAACCAATCCATCCCCACAATAACATCAAAATCTCCCATAGCCATAGGAATCAAATCAATAAAGAAAGTTTCGCCCCCCGCTCTCAACTTACAATCTCTAAAAACGTCAAAGACAAGGAAACTCTTATCATTAGCCGCTTCGATTTCTAAGGGTTCATCTAACTTGCTACTTACAAAAGAGGAATGCTTAACAATTTTCAAGGAAACAAAAGAACGGCTAGCCCCCGAATCAAATAGAACTAGTGCAGGTAATGAGTTAATCTTGAATGTACCTGGCACCACCTCCGAGTTGTTCTTTGCCTCTTCCGCCGAAATGTGGAAGGCTCTTCCTTTTGGCTTTGGCGTCTCCACTTTCTTTCCACTTCCACCTTGCTTTAACTCGGGACATTCCGCCCTATTGTGCCCGGGTTTATAACAATTGTAGCATATATGCACTTGGCTTGAACACTGATGAGCAAAATGCCCCGGTTTTCCACATTTATAGCAGTTTTGAGATCCCTTCCGGCACTCCCCAATGTGCTCCTTTCCACAAATTTTGCACCCCCGCGACGAAGGCTTGATGAACTGCTTCTTACTAGGGCTCCCGCCCTTTATCTTACTCACCACTTGATCCACTATTTCACGTTTCCTCTTTTCTCCCCTAGCTTCTTGCCTCCTCAACTCCACCTCTCTTTCCCGACACCTGTTTATTAAGTCTACAAGTGTGGTAAATGAGGATGGAGATATGCTATCCCTGAACTTCACCGTCAGCATAGCATAGAACCTGTCAATCTTGGCTTTCTCGGTCGACACCACATCTGGACAGAACTTGGCCCGATCGAAGAAAGTCCCAGCTAATTCATCAATAGTCTCTGTCGTCTGCCTCATGAGGAGAAACTCCTCGGTCATCCTGTCAATAGCGGCCTGTGGGCAATGGTACTTTAGGAATGCCGCTTTAAACTCCTCCCATGACATGGAGGACACCCCTCTTTCACCCCTCTCCTTTCGGAGATTTAGCAGCCACTCCTTAGCCCGCCCAATCAAAAGTGGCACGCTAAACATCACTCTATCCTCGGGCTTACACCTTGTCGTCTCAAAATTTGACTCCATGTCTACCACCCACCTGTGGCTCAGAATCGGGTCCACTTGCCCGTTATATTCCTTGGGCTTGATCACCATGAAATCCTTCAGTGTACAACCCCGAGGTTCCTTATCTTTCTCTTTCATGATCTCCTCGAGAGAGAGTTTAATAGTCCCCCTCATTTCTTCCATCAACAGATTTGTAGCTTGCTCAAAGGCCTTGGCCACTTCTTCCTTTATCATATCTTGGATCCTTGGATCCAACGGTTCTTCGTTCACATCAACATTTTCGTGGTGGTCACCCTCGTCCGTCATCTCTTAACTGAGAAATAGTGCCAAAAACACCTTAACATTCCTATACCTTCAAATCACCTAGGGTATATATATATATGTATATTTACCTACTTATACACATACATATACGATCACCTTCACCTAATCCTTGCAAATGTTCATTGTCATATGGTTATCATAAAAGCTCTTGCACATCTCGTCTTATTAATCATATTGGCCAGACATATTTAATAATACGTTATGCCCAAGTGTAATTATCATATGCATATAACAATTCACAAGACAAGTTTCGGCACACATAACACTTTGTCATTCAATCAATCATATGCATTTACAACATATATACATAATCACTTATTAAATCATTACTAACCTTTCATTTCCGAAAGCTCCGAGTCTTAGTCAAGTCCTTCGTGGATTCTCGTATCATTTCCCCCATATCAAGAGCATCCGGTTTGAGTTTAGTGTCTCGCACACCAAATCCCTCAAACCATTGCTCTGATACCAAGTTGAAACACACCACTTTTTAAAAGAACAAAACTTTAACGCGCGGAAGTCTTAACCCAGGAATTTTTTTTTTACCTCTCGCGTAGCGCGAGGAAACAGGCTTCCTCCCTCGCGATACGCGAGGGAGTCAAAATTCCAGAAAGTTTCATTTTCAGCAGTTTTCACACTTAACCATTTTTCCAACCTTTTTCACCAATACATCTAAACATAAAATCCCAAACACTTGGGCATTTAAACACACACTTATACCACCAATTTAACACCAAAAACATGATTCCTAGATTCAAAATTTACATCCTTTACGGGAAAGTCAAATTACTTCAAACATTTGCACCTAAAAATATATACGAGAACCCGCGATCACCTTGGACTTGATTTGGACTACTTCGGAGCTTTTCCTACAACCACATAAACATATCACCATTAGTAATGAGATATATATCATAACAATAAGTAATTTCTACTTATTTCACCCATTCACCCATTTTGACCCGTTTGCGCCCAAAGATGCATTTGGGTGCAAACACTTGCGTTACACCTTGCAAGTTCCATTCTTTACTTAACATAACATCTTCACAACATTTAATAGTGCATATCATCTTATCGAATTAGCGACTACGGTCATTTTCACCCATTTAAACCTTTTGACCCGTTAACATTCAAATTGATGTTTGATTGCATACCACTTGTATTTCACCTACAAGTTTCATTTACTCTTTACATTATCATTTCATTTATGACACAAAGGTCATAACTTTCTTTCCATTCTTCATCTTGGTACATAGACCAAGATCTTACCACATTTCCATTATGGTTCTTTGACCATAACCTCCCCTTTTCCATTATGATTCTTTGATCATAACCTCCACTTTTCCATTATGATTCTTTGATTATAACCTTCCCTTTTCCATTATGATTCTTTGATCATAACCTCCGCATATTAGATATAGTATTATAACCATATCACATTCATACATACACTTATGCATAATCAATTCATATATCATTCATACTATGCACAACATAACACATACATCACATATCACATTACTAAGTAAGTGCAAAGGCACTTACCTTGCGGATTTGAAGATCCCGCACCTCCTTCTAGTTTAGAAATTTGATTACCTAAACATATACACCTAGTTCATTAATCTTAACATACATAAAAATCACTTTAAAACTGAGTTCACAACCCAATTTCCATTTCGACCCAAAATGACCCGTTTGGGTTATTCCCACATCCAAACACCCCCTTAAAACCAAGAACTCAACCTCTTGAATTCTCCTTCCAATACCTTGACACTAATTTTTCATCAAATTAGTTCTTTAAGTTAATTTGGGGTTTCTTTATGTGTCTAACATCATAAAAACACCTAATCATCAATAATTCAACATTCTAGCATTATGATCCAAACACCCCCAATTTTCACCATATGAACCCTAACTTCTCATAATCAAAATTAAAGGGTTCTAGGATGTTAACCATCATTCTTTAACTTTAGCTTAGCTAGATTATCAATAATCTAACACCATTTCATCACATGCATACAAAATTTCAGGTTTCACCTAAAACCCACCAAGAACACATACATGGTGGAATCAAGAGGAAGTGAATCACTTACTTGATGTTATGAAGGTGTTGTGTGAGCCAAAACCTTCACAAAACAAGCCTCAATTGCATGATTTAGCTCCAACTCCTCTTTTATCCTTTTTCTCTCTTTCAAACATCGACCAACACACACACAAATGACCCAATTTTGACTTCACCAAGTTAAATATGGCAGATTTGCCATATTTACAAGTTTAGCCCCTCAACTTTCATTTCACCCACTTCATTCCAAAACTAGTTAAAAACTAGTATAACCCCATTACTAACTTGAAACCCACTTGTTTCAACTTATTTCATAAATATTATTTTCACCATAATATTTATTAAATATTTATTTATTTATTTGAAAACGAAACCCGGATTTTGGTTCGTTACATAAACACAAGTCAACGAACATATCGAATCTGCGCCTTCTCGTAACCGTCAAATCCATACGTTACATACTGGTTGAATAATCTAAGGATCACCACCACTAGGCCCATCATCACCGTACTGTCCTTCGGGTGAGGAACTCCTAGGGCCCGATACTTAGGTCATCCAACCCTTCAAGCACGGCGTCCCAAAGGATAGCGCGTACCAAACTTCAAGCACTGCACCCCGTAGGGCGCAAGTACCAAACTTCAAGCACGACTACCCCATAAGGTAAATCGTACCAAACTTCAAGGATCACGATAATCCCCTTGGCGACCGTCATCGCCCCAGTTGTACAACAGTTGGCCAGCCACATAGGCCCCTAAAAGGTAAAGGCCCATAACATACTTCCCATCCCTTAACCTTCATTCCCTAAGGAATATTGGCAGATTCGTTCGTTTGTGACTTTCATAAAACTTCGCTTCTTTTACTTCAAAAACTTCAGTTAAAGCATTCGTACGTTTTATTAAAATCATTCATTCATTCATAAACACTTCGTAAACTTCTTTTGGCAAAATATTTCATAAACACTTCCTTCAAAACCTTTCCTTCTAAAACATCCTTCATAAACATCATTTTATAAAACATTACATACAACCTTCATAAACATCGTTTTATAAAATCGTCACATCGTTACGTATGCACACCAGCTCAAAAACATTATTAAAACATTTAAAAGAGGGCTTCTAGAACTCACCTTATAAGCTAGTCTCGGTTGTCCTAAACAAAGGTCCAATAACTTCACTTCCGATCTGAATTGATTAGTTAAATACACATCAGACCAATACCGACTCTAACGGTTTAACCCTTCTAAACATACTGACTTCACTTAATCAGTTCTGATGTCTGCACATATCGAAACTAGGTAGTTTCGATGGAGTCTGCACATATCGAAACTAGGTAGTTTCGATGGACCTGCACATATCGAAACTTGTAGTTTCGATAGACCTGCACATATCGAAACTTGTAGTTTCGATGGACCTACACATATCGAAACTAGTAGTATCGAAACTAGTAGTTTCGATGGGGTCTGCACAGATTGTCTTCCCAAAAATCCGAATCTTTTGCATGCGAGTCTGATCGAGTCAGTATCTCAACTTTTCTTAGATCAAAACGTTCGGTTTTCATTCTAGATGCTATACCTAAGCTCATTTTTAAGTTCCATCCGCAAAATCGTTGCCTTTTTAGCCAAAACCCGAAAATCCCAAAAACGAACAAAAACTCAGATTTAGGCAAGATCCTTACCTGTATCGAGATTCTGATCCGGAGGTTCTTCTCACGAGTGCAAGAGACACGAGCGGGTGCAATCTTGTGCGATTCCGACACTTTTTCTCTCTCTACGGTTTTTTTCTCTCTCTAGAATTGCAAATGAGAGAAACATGTGGTGACCTTGGCTATTTATAGGGGAGACCTCCCCAAGCCCGGTTCGCGGCTGACCCGGCCCGACTTCGGCCCGCTTGAACTTGTTAACTTTATTTCTCGACATTTTGGGATGTTACAATGCATTTATGTTTTCATTACTCTTATCAATATATTGATCTTAACGTTTGACAATATGGAAAAATTACCAATACATTATCAAACTAGGTTAAAGCCCATGTTTTACATGAGTTGAATAAATGTCACTTGTTATAAAACAGTATTTTCTATGAAAATTTGTATGTTTGATGTTATTAGTCATCTGTGAAATAAGAAATAATTAAAAATTTCTTATGATTTAATAAATTTTAATAAAATATTACAATATATGTTAGATATTTAATTATTTAACATCATCATTATTTAATAGGAGAGAAAGGCGAAAAACAAAAAGCTAGATTTAATAAGAAGTCGATACGTAGCAAGTATAGTAATTCATTTATTATAACTAGTGTTAGAACCTGTGTATTACACGGGTTATAAATTAAAAAAATGTAAAACGAAATACAAATTGAGACTAAAAAACGGATGAATACAATTCATAAACCAGTAAATATTTTTTTGTATATAACGTTGGATGTTTTGTTTGAAATTTTTTCATCCTTGTCTAAGGCTAAACATTTTAACCCATCTCTGCTTTTAACTCTTGAAAATGCAACATATAACTGAGCATAAGTGAAAACTGGTTGCCTCAAGAACAATCCAACCCTTGATAGTGACCGGCCCTGACTCTTATTTATTGTCATGGCGAAACGAACCGAGAGTGAAAACTGTCTTCTTTGTAACTTGAAAGGAATTCTTTTGTCTGAAGGTGTCAAATTAATTCTTGGAATAAATGTGCGAGTTCCAATATTGCTTCCAGAAATGATCTCCACTCGATAACACGATTACCAATCGATTTGACTTGTAATCTAGTTCCATTACATAACCCATTTTTCTAATCAATATTTCACAACAACATTACTGGCACACCTACCTTCAAAACTAAACTATGATTTGACAATCCTGAAAGTTTAAGACCATTAAGAACATCTAACGAGTATAAACTTTGTTAAAAATTATCGTTTAACTGTTCTGACGGGCATATGCATCTAAACTTAGATATTCTTTTTGTTCACCGGGGAACATTGACAACAAACGATCATTAATCTCCTGCACTACTTCATTTGTGGGAGCAAGTATTGTTATTTCTTAAAAGAATTGAGTTTTTTGTAGTGTATTACACGGGATTGAACAATAAAAATAATAAAATTCAAAAAACTATAATTTCTTTACGCTTAAAATCCATGTATAACATGAGTTGAATAAAAAAAATCAATGTAACACTTATGTCAAAATAGTGTAACAAACATACATCTCTTTACTTTTTACAGGAGATGTACACCTCTTTGTTGCTAAAACTTAATAGAATCAAAATGAGGTCCATAAGGCGACTTACCTACAGCAAAACATGGACACCATAATATTAAGCAGTAACAATATCAAAATGAATACGAATATGCATCATAAATTATAAAGAATTCCAAATGCAACTGAGTATTTCGACCCTTTACTAATGAATTGGAAAAAAAAATTCAAATATAAGAAACTAAAAGTTAAACAAATTAAAAGTCACATAAAAAATAGCTCCTAACCATTTTATTTCATAAACTTGGATTAGTACGCATTAGTAGATATGGACAAAAGCTGTTTGTGTAGTCAATCCAGCGTAACCTAATCCAACGTGTATCGATCCATATTATGAACAACCATTTTGAACCAAAAGTGTTTTATTCACATTTTAATAGTATAAAATAGAGTTACTTGCATAAAACACATGAAACATGATCATTGTTTTCTGGGTGTTTGACTTACAACTGACTATAATCCACTTAATACGATCAATCTTCGAGCCGCCAAAGCTGTGGGATGCTCAGTTCCCCTGTACATTCTGTGTAAATCAAGAGATAGACCACAATTATTAAATTGAACAAAAGATCGACAAACAATGGATATCAAATAAGCATTGACAAAGAAAAAGTCGCAAAGTGTTAGAAATGGTAAAGATATAATTCATATAGTACCAAATTTCATTCAAATGAAGTGCAGCGACTAAAGGGTTTTGTATAATAATTTTAGGTTGCCAGTCATTAGACTTCCCACCCATGACTTGAGATTGAATAGATCTGCATATATTTTTTTTTATCGAAGTTACATTGATTTATACAATTGCAGCGTGAATTATCATACATTTAGGGTCCATAAACTGAGAAGTTCATGGCAGGTATGACTAATTATTTTAACAAAGTTTTAATTAATTATTAAATTAGTTGGTAATAAAGAGTGAAACACCATTTAGCAACTATGGATGGACTCTTAACATGCTTGATGTAAAAAATGCCATAAAAAGCTTCGCCTTTCATTTCAAGTAGTTTCTCTGAATTGGGACTTATTGACAAGACCTCCTTAAAAACTTCCAAACCAATAGTTGCTAAGAAACCTAACTTTTGGGCAAACAATATCAAAAAACCAAACCATTAATAAAACATACTCAAATGCAAGTAGAGGTGGCGACCATCATTGGTTTATTCAATAAGATTTTTAGTCATTTTAACATATGGTATTTCAATAATAAAAATATATTAATAAGAGTAAAAAAGGTGGTGCTGACCAATGACCTGCTTGAATAGTGATTGAATCGCACATAAATAAATAAAAAATCATGCCAAATGTTTTTGTAGATAACCTGCTACTCATATTAAAACTACTTAGATTGTAAATTGAGACCCATAGAGTTCTACAATTCATACCAAAACTGAAGAGGGGATTGAAAATCTGAGACGCAAAGAAATCATACACAAAACTGCTTCACAAAATCATCATCATCCACATTCAAAAAACAAAATTCTTAGGGCTAAAGTAACATACCTAAATGCAAGTAGAGGCGACGACGATCAGTGGGTGGAAGATTGTGGGGTGGCGACGATTATTCTCAGAGAAGTGGTGAGGTTAAAGCTAAGATTTGAACATATACTTTGAAAGAATCAAAGTGAATTTGAAATAATAGATCAAGAGTATACATTACATACCGATTATGATTTGATTTTGAAGGTTATTGAAGATGAAAGAGAGGCATGGTGCGCAAGAGACGATTAGGGTTTTTTTTGTTCTTTAATCGAGCGGCTAAAAGGTTTGAACGGGTTAAAAGGGTTTTATAGGGTAATAAAACGGGTCTGAATTTGACCCGCATGTTGACCCGTATGTGCTTATTTGGGTTTTGGGGGGGGGGAAGTTGTGAGGTGAAATGATGTGGCACCCCATTTTACTTGTTTATTATATAGAATAGATATAGGTTGGAAACCCTGTATATTATACATGGTGAATAAATGCAGTGTTATATATATTTAGTAATAAGAATCTAATATTACATATTTTTGACATATTACATATTTTTTATATATTACAAATTTTAGAAACGTTATATAGTTATTTTTTAAAAATGTTTTATAAAAAGAATGAAAGAAATGTTCAAATTCTAAAAATGTTTTATGAACAAATCTATTTTTTAATTAAAAAATGTTTTATAAAAATAGTTATAAAAATCAGTATTATTTAATAGGAGAGAGAGGCGGGAAACAAAAATTATAATTTTTTCAACGCCACGTATCGCCTCCATATTCATCCTTATACTATATAATAAATAAAGGTTTCTCAACGCCACGTGTCGCCTCCATATTCATCCTTATAAAATTTTTCCCGCCTCTCTCTCATAATAAATACATTTTCATATTTCAATAATAATATATTTTTCAACAAATTATTAGTTATACTAATAAAGCAAATTTATTTTAAACTATCTTATATTATAAGAAAATTTTGAAATGTAATTATTTAGCTTATGTTTTCAATCAAATAATAAATGAAAGTCAAATTACATTGAATAGTATTTTATGTATTTTTTAAACTCAATTATATATTAATTTTTACATATTTTTTTGTTTTGTTTTCTATTGTTAGTATATATGTAATACATTTTTCCACCTATAAGATACATACATAAAGATTTAAAAATTTTATATATTGATATTTTTTCACCCTGTGTAGTACACAGTTTCTAAGCTAGTCTAGTTATATTATATAGATGTGGATTATGTTTAAATAAAAATACTTTTAAATATAAAAAGGATGAGAATGGGTTAGGGTTAACCAATAAGTAGTTTCAACTTTCCAAGTATATTCAAACATGTAAACAAAAACCATAAAATGGAATCATGTATTTAATTTAACTCCCATATTTGAAGAGGGATCGGATTTTTATGGTGTAAACAAAAACCATAATGATCATTAAATTATGTAATATTATGTTGATAGATATATAAGGTAACATAGTAAATACTAGAAAGAAGGGTATGAATTTTAAATAATTACAACATAAGATGCAAAAGAATTATTAATTGTCATAATCTTTAAGATCTATAATTTAATTGTTTGTTTAACATCCAGTGGTATATAAATCCCTTCATCTCACTTGTAGTTAGACAACATTCGTATTGCTTACTTATAATCCATACGAAAATGACAAAGTTAGTGATAGCGTATTTCATTGTTTTTAATCTGGTTTTTGTCTCGTTTCTTGATTGTAAGTTTAATATATATTTTATTTATTCTCTTTCGTTTTCTCATAACAAATATCGGAATAAAACGTTGTCCGTCTTAGTTCAATTGATATATATTCCTTAACTTGTATGCAGGCGCAAGAATTGAGAGCAATGAGAAAAGACAATCGGTTTTTTTAAACCCGTCATCAGGCAAAATTGGTTGGCCCTATTGCAAGTTTAGTTTTGGCCATGGAACTGAATTAGATTGGTGTTGTTGTAATGATCGTGAGAATTGCTATGGTAGTCAAGATGAATGTCTAAGAAGTTGCCCAAACTTACCTCCAAACCCAAACTGTCGTTGGTAACTATTTAGACTATGTAAGAATTCATACATGCATACATACATGTGTGTTTGTCATCTCTCCAAATAAAGATTGCCTAGAATGGCATATATAATAAAATAATATTAACTTGGAAGTGTATCGTTTTTATTTAGCGACGGTTCATTTTTAATAGATGCCCCTTACTATAGTACTCTCAATCAAGGCTATGCTTATTGACGCATGCCTATTAATGGTTGGCCCATATAAAATTATATTGAATCTTAACTTAATCATTTTTAACAACATTTTTTCCATCTAAATATTAGGGGTGAGTAAACATTAACCATTTATCGAAATTAACTAATAACCGAACCGAATTAACCGACTGTTATGGTTAAGGTTCTTTGATTAACCGATAAATCGGTTATGGTTAAGGGTGTCCTATAACCGAACGTTAATTGAACCGAAACGATACAACTTTATGCATAAGATATGTGCAAAAAATACACACACGCAAACCATATGCATAAAACATTTTCTTTTGTTTGGTATCTCTCTTTTTTTTATCATAGTTGACTCATCAACTAAAAACAGTTTACCTTGTTTTTTAATGTATAAATTTCAGTTTCTTTTTTAATGTATAAATTTCAGTTTCTGATCAACATAGAAATATCTTTTTTATTTTTTAGATTTAAATGAAAAGTTAAAAGGGTATACACACTTTTTTTTTCTTTGCAACTAAATGATTTTATCATATTAATATAGTCAGTGACCAAAATTTCTTCCGTCTTGAATGTTTCCACGAGACCAAAATCCAAGCTCAAAGAATTTATGATTCATTTTCCTTTCTTCTTGTTTTTTAACTAGGGGGAAAAACGCGTTCCGTGGCGGTGTAATAACTCGTGATAATGGTTACAAAACGTGAGCGTTAAGGTTTGTAATTTAAAAGTAAAATTACGTAAAAATAACAAAAATATAATGATAATAAAAACTAAGAAAATAAAAAAAAGCCATTTAAAAACATAAAAAAACCACTCACATTAATTTTTAAAACTTCAAGATCTTAACTTTATTTACAAAAACTGATTAAAATATAAAACACAAGCATACAAAATCATTTGATGAAATTTGATTAAAAAATATATATTTACGTAAAGATTCTTTTAAAACATTAATAGAAAATAATTCATTATTTTTATTCTATTAGAGATTGAAGTTAGAAATTGTATATGTACATAAAATTTAGAAAGTAATTACTAACTAACAATAATCTATCTATACTATATAATACACCAGGTTAAAATCCCGTGTTTTACAGAAGATTGTATATTAAAAAAGATAAAACTTATAAATTTGTAAATACGTCATAACTTGTTAGACAATTATGATCGTCTCGAGATATATGAAGTGGAAATGTGTATGTATATAACAAACTAGGATAAAGCCCATTTTTACATGGGTTGAATAAATACAATTTGTTATAAAACAGTATTTTATATAAAGATTTGTATGTTTGATGTTATTAGTTATCTGTTAAATAAGAAATAATTGAAATTTTCTTATGATTTAGTAATTTTTAATAAAATATTAGAATATATGTTAGATATTTAATTATTTAATATTATAATTATTTAATAAGAGAGAAAAACGAAAAACAAAAATCTAGATTTTATCAGAAGTCGACACATATCAAATATAGTTATTCATTTATTATAATATAGGTTAGAAACCTTGTATATTATACAGGGTGAATAAATTCAGTGTTATATATATACTTAGTAATAAAGATCTAATATTACATATTACATAATTTTTTAGTACAAATTTTAGAAACGTTATATAGTTATTTTTTTTAAAAGTTTTATAAAAAGAATGAAAGAAATGTTTAAATTATAAAAATGTTTTATGAACAAAACTATTTTTTTAATTGAAAAATATTTTATAAAAATAGTTATAAAAGTCATTATTATTTAATAGGAGAGAGAGACGGGAAAACAAAAATTATAATTTTTTTATATAAACATGTATCATTAAATAGGAGAGAGAGCTGAGAATTTTATTTTTGATGATGAACATGGGAATGACATGTGTCACCCCAAAACCTTTATTTATTAATATGTATAGATTAGTATTTTTCTTTAATTAGTTATATTTTGATTTCCTATTATATATTCTTATTTAATATCATTAGTATTCTTCTTTAATAATATATTTAAAATATCATTATTATTTAATAAGATAGAGACACATTTATCAGGAGAGAGAGGTGGGAAAACCAATGTGAGGAGGCACGAAAAAGTGACAAGTGGCCACCTTAAACCTTTATTTGTTAGTATAGATAGGGAAAATTTCACCAAATAGTAACCAAGTTTCTCAAGTGTTCCGTTTAAATACCTCAAAGTTTTTTTGTCCCTTTAAAGTCACCCAACTTTCAGTAGGTGTTCCAATCCTATGTAATATTTTCATAAATGTTTAATTTTTTTTTAAAATTGAATGAGGCAGATGAACTATATATGAATATTAGTTACCAATAAATGAAATTTATATTCCAATTAATCTAAAATTGTAGGTATAGTGAAGAAAAAAAT
Source organism: Smallanthus sonchifolius (assembly GCA_023525975.1). Taxonomy (NCBI): domain Eukaryota; kingdom Viridiplantae; phylum Streptophyta; class Magnoliopsida; order Asterales; family Asteraceae; genus Smallanthus; species Smallanthus sonchifolius. The sequence continues at coordinate 5,837,384 of CM042042.1, forward strand.
TCACCGAATAATAAACAACTTTCAAAATTGTTATATGTCGAATTGAAAAAAAATAATTGTTAAATAGTAAACAAGATTCATATATGTTTCATTTGCCTCATTCAATTTTAAAAAATTTAAAAATTTATAAAAATATTACATAGGATTGAAACACATACTAAAAGTTGAGTGACTTTAAAGAGACAAATAGTGCTCTTTCCTACCTATTCGCGAGACGTTCTCGTCGGAAAGGTTAGCAGAAGTATTTATTAACGAAGTGGTAGCACGGCATGGGATGCCTTTGACGATCGTATCTGACCGGGACACACGATTCACATCGAGGTTCTGGAAAATATTTCACGAGGCGATGGGCACGAGACTCAATGTTAGCACGGCATACCACCCACAAACGGATGGTCAGTCCGAAAGGACAATTCACACATTGGAGGATATGATTCGTGCTTGTATTATCGATTTTGGCGGCAGTTGGGACAGTCATCTGCCGTTAGCCGAATTCTCCTACAACAATAGTTATCACACGACGATAGGCATGCCGCCTTACGAAATGTTGTATGGGAGAAGATGCAGGACCCCAGTTTGTTGGGGTGAGATTGGACGGAAGGAATTAGGAAGTCTTGAAGTCGTAAGAGAAACGTCGGAAAGGTTTGATCAAATCAAAGCACGAATAAAGGCCGCACAAGATCGTTAGAAATCCTATGCGGATAAACGACGAAGGCCAATTGAGTTTGATGTTGGGGACAGAGTAATGTTGAAAGTGTCACCCTCGAAGGGAATCATACGATTCAGAAAGAGAGGAAAGTTAAGTCCGAGGTTTGTCGGACCATTCATGATAATGGCATGGGTTGGTGAAGTCGCTTATCGCGGGATTCATCCTACCTTCCATGTATCACATTTGCGAAAGTGTTTGGCGTATGAATCGGCTCACGTACCACTTACTGACATCAAGGTCGAAAACAACCTTAACTACATCGAAGAACCCGTGGCCATCTTAGACAGAAAGGAGAAGCGTTTGCGTAATAAGATTATTCAATTGGTTAAAGTCCAATGGAAACATTGAAAGGGATCGGAAGCCACTTGGTAAATGGAGACGGATATGAGGGGGTCGTACCCTCAACTGTTTGACTTATGATAGGTTTCGGGGACGAAACCTATTGTAAGGATGGTAGACTTGTAACATCCCAAAAATAATAAACGACAATAAATGAAAACAGGTTAAACGCGAGACGAACAAAATAAACGAGCGTGGAATGGGTCGGCTATGGGCTTGCGCGCGTATGGGCTCAAGGGTAGTCTCTCCCTATAAATACCCTAGCACATCTCTCTTCTCTCATTTTACAAGTTCTAGAGAGAGAAACCGAAGAGAGAGAGAGTTGACGGATCGGCTTGAGATTTCAGCAAAGTGTTGCCCCATAGCTCGTGAGAAGAACCTCCGAATCAGAAGCTTGATACATGTAACGATATGGTCTAGATCTGAGTTTTTGTTCGTTTTGGGGTTTTCGGGTTTTGGATGAAAAGGTAACGTTTTTACGCATAAAACTTGAAAATGAACATAGATCTAGCATCTAGAAGGAAAAAATGAACGTTTTGAACAAAAGTCAGGATCTTGACGTGATCAGATCTGCGTGCAAAAGTTAGGGTTTTTACGGGGAAGAAGGTCATGCGTACTTATCAAGTACGCATGAAGCAGGTCCTGCGTACTTATCAAGTACGCATGAAGAAGGTCCTGCATACTTATCAAGTACGCATGAAGCAGTTCCTGCGTACTTATCAAGTACGCATGAAGCAGGTCCTGCGTACTTATCAAGTACGCATGAAGCAGGTCCTGCATACTTATCAAGTACGCATGAAGAAGGTCCTGCGTACTTATCAAGTATGCATGAAGCAGGTCCTGCGTACTTATCAAGTACGCATGAAGCAAAGTCTGCGCACTTATTAAGTACGCAAGAACAAGGCCCTTCGCACTTGCTAAGTGCGCAGGAATCATGCTGGTTAGTAAAGTCAGTATGTTCGCCTAATTCAGAATGGTTAAACCGTTAGAGTCGGGATTGGTCTGATGTGTATTTAACTAATCAATTCAGATGGGAAGTGACGTTGTTAGACCTTTGTTTAGGACAACCCTGATTAGCTTATCAAGTGAATTCTAGAAGCCCTCTTTTAAATGTTTTACATAATGTTTTTGGGGCTGGTGTGCATACGTAACGATGTGACTGTTTTTATAAAACGGTGTTTATGAATGATATGTGTGACGTTTTATGAAAAGATGTTTATGAACGATGTTTGGAAGGAAAAGGTTATGAAGGAAGTGTTTATGAAATATTTTGCCAAAAGAAGTTTACGAAGTGTTTACGAATGAATGAATGATTTTTAATAAAACGTGCGAATGCTTTAACTGAAGTTTTGAAGTAAAAGAAGTGAATGTTTACGAAAGTCACGAACGAACGAATCTGCCATTATTCCTTAGGGAATGAAGGTTATGGGTATGGGATGTATGTTATGGCCTTTACCTTATAGGGGCCTTTGTGGCTGGCTAACTGTTGTACAACTGGTGTGATGACGGTCACCAAGGGGATTATCATGATCCTTGAAGTTGGTACGGTTTACCTTACGGGGTAGTCGTGCTTGAAGTTTGGTACTTGTGCCTTACGGGGTGCAGTGCTTGAAGTTTGGTACGTGTCATCCTTGTGATGTCGTGCTTAAAGTTTGGTGTTGAATGACCTAAGTATCGGGCCCTAGGATTTCTTCACCCGAAGGACAGTACGGTGTTGATGGGCCTAGTGGTGGTGATCTTAAGGTTATTCCGCTAGTATGTGACGTTTGGATTTGACGGTTACGAGGAGGCGCATATTCGATATGTTCGTTGACTTATGTTTATGATGTTATGTTATGTTATTGCATGTTTTCGTACGCTTTTATTAATGAAGTTAAATGATATATTTTTGGCAAATATTTGAATTTAAGGTTTTATGAAAAGCTAGAACTCACCAACGTAGCTGACTTTTTAGTATACACATTCAGGTTAAGGCAGGTTATGATGATGGGCGACTTGATGAGTTACCCGGATGATATGAAGACTGGCATCCCGTTATGATTAGCTTATGTTATGTTTATGTATTAGACTATGTTACACTTCCGCATGTTGAACAATGTCACGATTATGTTTTAATGAAATTTTCCCCTGCGTTATTTTGATATTCAAGTTTAAGAACTGTTTGTGAATGAGTAAATCCAACAAGTGAGGCCTCCCGGGTTTGGGGCCTTACAAGTTGGTATCAGAGTAATAGTTTGAGAGATTCGGACACTCCCAGTGTCTGAACTTAAACTGTGAATGGGACCGAAAGCGGATGACAGTACGGGTTACTCGAGCCACAACATCATGTATGAAGGTAGTATATATTTACATATATAGTATGCCTTAGAAAGGGTTAGGTAAAGACTTGTGTTCTGACGGAATCACAAAGGTGGTCAAATAGAAATCGAAATGTAGTGTAATGGTTAATTGCAGATGACCAGTGTATATTAACATCTTACAGTACTTGATGAATTCTATTTGTTAACTAGCGTGATGACATTGTATTCCTTGTCTTATAGAACGAAATGACAAGGAGAGGAAACGGAAGGCGCGGTGGGGGCCATACCGGTGGTCGTACCGGTGGTCATAACGGTGGGCGCGACAGGACCCCTGCACGCCAAGAGTACAGTGAAGAAGAAAGTGTTCACACCGAGCCAGAAGTTAGTATGCACGGGACTGAGCCGACTCATGTCGAAGAACAAAAATTCACTTTTGAACCAGAAGTGAGAGCGGCTCTGGCACGCGAGTTCACTGAGTTGATGAAGGTATCTTTGCCAGGACTGTTGGCAGAAGCGTTAAAGAAGGCTAATGAGACGGGTGGGTCTAACACGGCGGTTGGTACCTCAAAAACTGAGGCAATCATCGCACCGCTTAACCGTGGTTGTGACTATAAGTCCTTTAAGGCATGTGACATGCCGGTCCTGACGGGGAAGAAGGACGCGGTGGCTATTTTTGATTGGGTAATCCGTATGGAAGCTGCCATTCGTATGAGCGAGTGTCGAGCGAATCAAGTTGTGAAATTTGCTGCTAACTCCTTGAGAGAGGAAACATCCCATTGGTGGGAAGGGGTACGTCAAACCAAGGGGGACGAGGCTGTGGATGCGATGATTTGGACTGACTTGAAAACTTTGGTGATCAAGAATTTATGTCCAAGGAATGAGATCGAAAAGGTAGAAAGGGAATTTATATGGATTAAGGCCGGGAACATGACGCACCGGCAGTACACCACACGGTTCAATGAACTGGCACGTCTGGTGCCACATCTTGTCATGACTGAGGAAAGAAAGATTGTCTGCTACATTCAAGGGTTGCCGGACCAGGTCCGCACCTATGTTAAGGCAAACGCCCCTACTACCTATGATTCGGTAGTAGAACTGAGCGGCGTGGTATTTGATGATCTGGCGCTGAATGTCGTTGCCATTGAAGAGCCTAAGAAGAAGCTGAGTTTTCCCGCTAAGTGATCGGCTGGGAAGTTGTTTGGGGCTTGGAACAAACAGGCCAGGGTAGGCGAGACGGCAGTCTATGGAAAATGTGGGGTAAGACATGCGGGTGAATGTCGGCTAGGGACAAATCTGTGCTTTAAATGCGGCAAGACCGGACACTACTCCCGTGAATGCCCGCAAGGCTTCAAATGCTACAACTGTGGGGAGAGTGGTCATATAAGCCGGGAATGCACCAAGCCCAGGATGGGTGAAGCCGGGTAGGGGAAAGGCCCGGAGAAGAAAGAAGAGAGTCCACGAGCAAAGACTCGTGCGTACGCGCTGACGCAAGAACAGGTCAGGGTGGACCCCGACGTGGCGTCAGGTACGTTCATCCTTGACAACACTTTTGTTTCAGTGTTATTTGATTCGGGTGCCAGTAAGAGTTTTATATCTGTGACTTTTTGTAAACGAGTGAAATACACTGTCAGTAAGCTAGAAAGGGCCTTTAGCGTAGAAATCGCTGAGGGTAGGACTGCGAGAGTAACCGATTTTGTTGACAATTCCACGATAAAAATAGAAGGCCATAGATTCCCCATCAGGTTGTTTGTTATGGTTTTGGGTGGGTTCGATGTCGTGTTAGGTATGGATTAGCTAACTACCAATGAAGCGCAAATTATATGTAAGTGAAAGATAATCCGACTCAAGGCTCCGGATGGTAGCAAAGTCGAGGTTTTTGGAGATCGTGCCGCCCCGATGCCAAACGTCATCTCAATGATTAAGGCAACATATTACTTGAGGCGCGGATGCGAGGCTTATCTGGTGTACGTAATTGACAAGTGTAAGGAAGTGAAGGAACTAGATGATGTACCCGTGGTACGCGAGTACCCGGAGGTGTTTCCAGAGGATTTGCCTAGGATACCACCCGACAGAGAGATTGAGTTCCGAATCGACTTAGTACCAGATGCCCAGCCCGTGGCTAAAGCTCCATATCGACTAGCACCAGTAGAGATGAAGGAACTAATGACACAACTAGACGAATTACTTGAGAAGGGATTTATCCAACCGAGCATCTCACCTTGGGGTTCCCTGGTGTTATTTGTAAAGAAGAAGGATGGTTCGATGAGAATGTGTATTGATTATCGCGAGTTGAACAAACGTAACGTGAAGAACAAGTACCCTCTACCAAAGATCGACGACCTGTTCGATCAATTACAGGGCGCAAGTTGATTCTCAAAAATCGACCTTCGATCCGGGTACCATCAGTTGAAGGTGAGGGAAGAAGACATACCAAAAACCGCATTTCGCACGCATTATGGACATTTCGAGTTCCGTGTAATGTCTTTTGGATTGACGAACGCCCCCGCAACGTTCATGGATTTGATGAATAAAGTTTGTCGACCAATGTTGGATCGATCGGTAATCGTGTTCATCGATGATATCCTCATCTACTCCAAGAATGAGGGTGATCACGCGTGTCACTTGAAGGAGGTATTGGAAGCTCTGAAGAAGGAAAAGTTGTATGCTAAGTTCTCCAAATATGCGTTCTGGCTTAGGGAAGTCCAATTCCTAGGTCACGTCATTAACCCGAACGACATTATAGTTGCCCAGCAAAGATAATGACGGTAATGGAATGAAATATTCCTAAGACGCCAACTGAAATACGTAGTTTCTTGGGATTGGCAGGCTACTATCGGAGATTCATCTAGGATTTCTCGAAAATAGCTTCGTCGTTGACAAATTTGACTCGGAAGGAGGTAAAGTACGAATGGGGTTCGACCCATGATGAGGCGTTTAAGGAATTGAAGGAGAAGCTAACCAAAGCTCCAGTCTTGGCCATTCCCGAGGGCAATGAAGACTTGGTGGTATACTCTGACGTTTCGGGTCAGGGAGTAGGGTGCGTGTTGATGCAACGTGGGAGAGTGATTGCATATGCGTCGCGGCAGTTGAAAGTTCACGAAGTCAACTATCCGACTCATGATTTGGAACTTGTTGCTGTCGTATTTGCATTGAAAATCTAGAGGCACTACCTCTACGGGGTAAAGTTTACTATTTACTCCAACCATAAAAGTTTGAAGTACTTTTTCTAACAAAGTGAGCTTAATATGAGGCAGAGACGATGGTTGGAACTCCTGAAAGATTATGACTGTGAAATCATATACCACACTGGAAAGGCAAACGTGGTGGCTGACGCTCTAAGCCGAAAGGATGTGCCTACTCCTATTAGAGTGAAAGCTTGCCAGTTGGTGGTAACATCAGATGTGATGAGGGAAATCGAAAGAGCTCAAGATGAAGCACTTAAGGAAGAAAACATAAAGAAGGAAAGGATGGTTGGCCAACATGACAAGTTGGAATATAACACCCTTGGTGTTAGGACACGTTTTGGACGGGTATGGATACATATGGGTGGCGAGCTTAGAACCAAAATCTTGGATGAGGCTCATAAGTCTCGGTACTCTATCCATCCTTGTACAAATAAAATGTACCAAGATCTGAGGAAGGAATACTGGTGGACTCGAATGAAACATAAGGTGACAAAGTATGTAAGCAAGTGCTTGACTTGCTCACAAGTAAAGGCCGAACACCAGAAACCGTATGAAAAGATTCATCCACTTGATATACCGGAATGGAAGTGGGAACACATAACCATGGACTTCATAACCAAACTACCTAGCATAGCTAAAGGTCATGACACCATTTGGGTAATTGTGGACCGTTTAACGAAGAGTGCTCATTTCCTACCTATTCGCGAGACGTTCTCGTCGGAAAGGTTAGCGGAAGTATTTATTAACGAAGTAGTAGCACGGCATGGGATGCCTTTGACGATCGTATCTGACCGGGACACACGATTCACATCGAGGTTCTGGAAAATATTTCACGAGGCGATGGGCACGAGACTCAATGTTAGCACGACATACCACCCACAAACGGATGGTCAGTCCGAAAGGACCATTCAGACATTGGAGGATATGCTTCGTGCTTGTATTATCGATTTTGGCGGCAGTTGGGACAGTCATCTGCCATTAGCCGAATTCTCCTACAACAATAGTCATCACACGACGATAGGCATTCCGCCTTACAAAATGTTGTATGGGAGAAGATGCAGGACCCCGATTTGTTAGGGTGAGATTGGACGGAAGGAATTAGGAAGTCTTGAAGTCGTAAGAGAAAGGTTTGATCAAATCAAAGCACGAATGAAGGCCGCACAAGATCGTCAGAAATCCTATGCGGATAAACGACGAAGGCCTATTGAGTTTGATGTTGGGGACAGAGTAATGTTGAAAGTGTCACACTGGAAGGGAATCATACGATTCAGGAAGAGAGGAAAGTTAAGTCCGAGGTTTGTCGGACCATTCAGGATAATGGCACGGGTTGGTGAAGTCGCTTATCAGTTATAGTTGCCTGATGAGTTAAGTGGGATTCATCCTACCTTCCATGTATCACATTTGCGAAAGTGTTTAGCGGATGAATCGGCTCACGTACCACTTACTGACATCGAGGTCGACAACAGCCTTAACTACATCGAAGAACCCGTGGCCATCTTAGACAGAAAGGAGAAGCGTTTGCGTAATAAGATTATTCAATTGGTTAAAGTCCAATGGAAACATCGAAAGGGATCGGAAGCCACTTGGTAAACGGAGACGGATATGAGGGGGTCGTACCCTCAACTGTTTGACTTATGATAGGTTTCGGGGACGAAACCTATTGTAAGGATGGTAGACTTGTAACATCCCAAAAATAATAAACGACAATAAATGAAAATGGGTTAAACGAGAGACGAACAAAATAAACGAGCGTGGAATGGGCCGGCTATGGGCTTGCGCGCGTATGGGCTCAAGGGTAGTCTCTCCCGGCTATGGGGAAGACAGCCCCGACTCTTTTCTGTATTTTATTAAATCAAAACCACACTTTTAAACTTTAACAATGACCCTCTTTTATACTAATCCTAACCTAAATTACTAAGAAATCACAGCCCAATAACAACTGGAATGACAGCCCATTCACAGCTAAAAAAACACTCAATGCCTTAAATAGAAACTAAATCATAAAAACAATAAACATACTAAATGAAATAAATCTATCTTTAGACTCTTTACGATTTTCACCCCCAAACTTTCACATATGAACCACATTAGGATTAAAACTCACAATCACCCCATTAATCCTAATGTGGACTTTCTCCTTGTCTAAAGTAGAGGTGGTCCAATATCCTCATGAACCAAGTTTGCCTCCTCGTGCTTTGGCTTTGACTTTGGACATTCCCACGCAAAATGACCAAACTCTTCACACCGAAAACACTTGACCCGCGACTTGTCTCGTCCCCCGCCTTGTTCCCTTCGATTGCTACTAGACTGGCCCTCACGGCCCTTTCCTCGAACCCGGCCTTCCCTACGGCAACAAGCACAGTTACCACAAGCACCACACTTCTCTTTAACTTGCTCATCATCACGAGCGAGCAGGAGTTTACCATGAGTGTATTCAGTTGAGTCTTCTTGGGGTTTTACTCTTTCCTCATAAGCCTTTAAACGACCAACCACCTCTTCAAGCGCCATATCTTCAATCTCTGAGTATTGCTCAATTGAAGCCACGATGGGTAGGTATTTCCTAGGCATTGAGTTTAGGAACTTCCTCACGAGTACTTCTTCTTCAAGTGTTGCCCCAACACTCTTATACTTTGATTGAACTCCACTTAGCCTACCTGCAAAGTCATCAATTGTCTCTATCTCAGTCATCTTCATGATTTCCAACTCACTCCTAAGCGTCTGCAAGCGAGCCTTTTGAACCCTCTCGGCTCCTAGATATCTAACCCGTAGTGCATCCCACACATCTTTCGGATCCTTATACTTTGATACTTGAAGAAGAACATCTTCAGGTATCGACTAGTATATCATGGCCTTTGCCATGAACTTCGTTCTCTCCTCCACTGCACCTCCTGTCTCGGGATCAATAGCCTCTCGCAGACCATGTGCAGCTAAGATTGTCTCCATCATAATAGACCACGCAGTGTAGTTTGTTGTGGTCAGTTTCGGACATTGCAAACTCACATTGCTTGGTTCTCGGGCTGGTACAATTGCCTTATCTGCCATCTTTTCACAGAGTTAACTGATCAGCCAAGTTTACAACACAAATCAGCCTCCACACTCAATTCCAATCGCTGGAATCACTCCTGTTTTGCCTCACACAACTTCTGTTCTGCCTCACGCAGAACCCATTAAGCCTCTGTTTCACACAGATTCTTTCTCGTATCACCCATTCGATAACCTTGTCTCGCACAGGTTTGCCCTTCACGATGCAGATCCGTCTCTCACAGAAATCACTGCTCTTGATCGCTTCCCATGATCAGAATCTGAGTCGCTCAGGTCTTCGTCTTCAAAGTTGACTCACACAGCTCCAATCAGCCTTTGATTGAGTCGCACAATCAATCTGCTCTAGCCGTATCTTGCGGCCCAAATCTGTCTCGGCAGACCTTCTGGTAGCTTTAACAGCCCTTCGATTGAAACCTCGCAGCAGCCTTCACAATTCGATCTATCACAGATCGGATTTTAGCAGCCTTCAATCGGTCACAGCCCTTCACAATCGACCAACAGTTTTTCACAGTCGACCAGCAACCCTTTTGCAGTCGACCAGCAGCCCTCAATCGATCAATCAGAGTTTTTTTTTTTTGTCGTGGTCGATTGCTTCTCTTCAGACAGCCCTTGATCTTGTGTTCTGATACCAATTGTTGGGCACAATCAGATCAAAACAGAATCAGAAAGCTCAAAAAACACAGTGACTTTTTGGGGAAGACAGCCCCGACTCTTTTCTGTATTTTATTAAATCAAAACCACACTTTTAAACTTTAACAATGACCCTCTTTTATACTAATCCTAACCTAAATTACTAAGAAATCATAGCCCAATAACAGCTGGAATGACAGCCCATTCACAGCTAAAAAAAACACTCAATGCCTTAAATAGAAACTAAATCATAAAAACAATAAACATACTAAATGAAATAAATCTATCTTTAGACTCTTTACGATTTTCACCCCCGAACTTTCACATATGAACCACATTAGGATTAAAACTCACAATACATACATACATATGCTGCACTTCTGGAGTAAGTCCTAGAAGTACATCAAGTTTTGCTAGCATCAATAATCCACTCATTAACAATAACAGCTTGAGGAAATAGAAATGCAACACATGATATTTCTGTTATTCAGTAGTTCATCTACATTCCTGATGATCACTAGCATTCATATCATATTAAAGAAAGATCGGTTCTTTACATGAAAAAAGCTAGAGTGCTGGACAGAAACTCTAGGAAAGCGATATCAGTATATCCTAACTTCTAAATCGTGTCTAGGTGGAAATTCTGATCCAGTTACTTATGAAAGGGGCAATTTGGGCTGTATTTTATCTGAAACAGGTCAAATTTAAAAAAAAAAACTTGTTTAAAGGGGACCAGGTCAATCTTGTTGGAAGTTGTAGCTACAAATCTAGTGACCTTCTAATTCATTTTATTCAGAGGTTTAGGTGGTTGCAATAATATCGTTTTTAAGCATATTAAGTTATTAACACATGAGTTACTTATGAACATATTAAAAAATGGACAAAAAAGATTGTGGGTCAACCCGGTGTGTTCTGACGTACTGAAACTGACCCGTTTCAACTAAAACTCATTTCAACCAATTACCCTACCCGTCCATCTTGCAAAAAAAAAAGAGAAATTATATAATATTAGACGCAAAATCCACATGCATAATTCTTTATATCGAATGTGTATCCTAGATTTGAAAATGTTGAATTAAAATCTGCATTTATAAACAGATGTGATCTGGAAGACATCCTCCTGGAGATGGACAGAATACCGAGACCCGAAGGTACGGTCATCCTGAGAGACGAGGTTGACGTGTTGACCAAGGTTATGAAAATCACTGCTGGCATGAGATGGGATGTTAAATTATTAGATCATGAAGATGGACCTTTTGTCCCCAAGAAAATATTTGTTGCCTCTAAACAATACTGGGTTGGCAATGACACATCAAGTGAGTGATTTAATTAAAGTACCTTCATTCTAGCCAACAAGTTTATATTATTCCACGATTGGACCCGACCGGACCCAATAGAAGAAAATCAAGATTTGCATCCATCTACAGGTTCAATTCGGAACTTAAAGTGCATATCTTTCTAGGTTTGTTGATGTAGATCATAAATTATTTCCAAGTGTTTATATGTTAGTAATTTAGGTTCATTGGAGTGTTTGATAACACATTAAACCGGGTGCTCTGCTACTAGATATAAAACACAACCCAAATCAAGCTCATTTATTACGATTTTCAAATGTTGGGTTAGGTTGGGTTTTGTTTATGATTCGAGACTCAAATCAAGTATCATATCAAATGTTTGTTTGTTTTCAAGCATAACATTGTGCATTATTTGATTTGGATTTGGACTATGTATTTGTTTGTATGCGTATGTTTTATTTTCTTGGCATTTCATGGACCATTATTGTTGTAGGGACAAAAAAAACTACGAAGAACACTATATATAACGAGAATACACAGAATAAAATAAATCATTTAATTTTCAAGCTTAAAAGTTTTTAAAATTTTAGAAAATGGTTAAAATGCAATGTTTATTCGTCTCTCCCAAAATTAATATATATTATATAAAAAAATTTATTTATATGTAGGTTACATTTCCTTACACATGTAGGTAAATATTAAAAGTAAAAAAATAATATATGTGCACAAATTAGTTTAATGGATTTGTGATGTACATAACATATCATGTATTTATATGTAACAAGTGAATATTAAAAAATATATATATATATATCATTCATTAAAAAAAAATTAAACAATTTATTTATTAAACTCAAATTATTCACAAGGTTTTATTAAAGGTTACTTATTTAAAAGAGCAAAATATACTTAAACTATCGATAATAGTATCGTATTTTTATTTCATAATACGTCGTAACAAATATATGTTAATTTTTCATGAATCTACTTATGCTAATTAATACAGTCCAGTTTATGATATATGATATTAACGTGAATAGTGATTTAGTAGTGTTTCGATATGCAAATTGAAAATTTAAATTATTGTGACTTAAAATAAATAGTTAATAAATATAAATATTTGCTTATTCATGCCCGTATCAATAATCACTTCTTTTCAATTTATTTACTTTTCCTCAAGTTTTATATTAAATAAAGGGATATGCATTTGTCAGTTTAAGTCAGTTCTGTGCTCAAACCAAACCAAAACCGACGGGTTTTTTGGTTTTTGGTTTCATGAATGAGTTCGGTTTGATTTGTTCGGTTTTGGGCTTAAATTGTTTAGGAAAGATAACTTGAGCTTGAACTATGATAGGTTATTAACTTATTAAAAGATTTTGCTAGCGGTGAAATTAAGTAGGTGTCGAATTTTGTTTGATTGTGATGTTAAACTTGATGACTATTTGATCAAAAGCTGCTATAAAACTTGAACTATGAGTTCGGTTTTATAAAACATATAACCAAAATCGACCAATAAAATTCGGTTTTCAAAAAATAGTTAAACTAAATCATCAGTTTTAATTGAATTAGGTTATTTCTGTGTGATTTTATCGATTAATTCGGTTTCGGTTCATACCGTTTTTTTCTCACGCCTGCTAAATAATTAAAAAATTAAAACCCATATCACATTTATCCAAACATTTTACACAGAAATATTTGGCTGATGAAACTTTTATCTTCAATCAACATCAATAATATATGTGTGTGTGTCAGTTTGTGTTTGTGTGTTTTTTTGTAAAAGTCAAGAACACAGAACATAGGAAGTAGTTAATGAGGTTTGTTGTTGTCTTGTTGACTTAGAGCTTATGTCTTCACTTGCCCATAACGTGCCTTCCATAATACATTTATCCAAAGGAAAATCATTTAACTAACTAACTAACAAATGATATAAAATTATCACTAATCTCATTCATTACAAAACGTTAAAGCTAGAAATGAAGATAATATTAAGGATTATATAAGTTAAATAACGAGTCAAAACGAATTTAAATCAAGACAAATAATAAGCACAAGTAAAAATAAATCAGATCACATTAATCACCATTTTTTCTTTATTTTTAGTTCTATAAACAACTAGTTTATAGATTTAATCACAATATTATGCTATTGAAGTATTAGAGCATCGTATATATCAAATATATTTAACTATCAGGGCCGGCCCAGAGGGAGGGTGAGGAGGGCGATGGTCCCGGGCCCAGTCTTCCATAGGACCCGAAGTTTTTTTTTTACATTATATATTTGTGTTTTTTTAAAATCTATACAAGCCCAATTTTTTATATATATAAACCCAAAACCAAGAAATAAAAAAAATCTATATATATATAAGCCAATTTTTAAAAAAAATCTATATATGTGTAAGCCCGTATTATCTATACTACATAATAAGCAAGTAACTAAGAGAACACATGTCAAATTTCTAGGCCTACTCATTCTCATTTTCCCACATCTCTCTCATATTAATAATTATCACCACTATTTTAGTAAACTAAATTAATTATTTGTTTCAACTTTTATTACACATTTTTGAATTTAAAATTATGTTTATCACCAATTAATTTGTTCAATCATATTTGACTAAATTAAAAAAAATCACCCTTTAAGTATATACTAAATTACACCCACACATTTATCTTCACTAATTACGCTAGACACCTTTTATCTAAATGGTTTGTATCAAATTATAACATTTAGACTAACAGATGTTAGATTTTTATGTTAGTTTTGTTTGTTTGTTTCTATCCGTTTTCGTTTCCAGATTCACACAGATTCGATAGAAACTTTGATTAATGTTTTTACTGATAATTTGACTTAAAAGCAAAAAGATAAGATTGAAGACAGTAGTACTGATTAGTATTATTCATGTTTAAAATTAGTTGCAATCACACAAAACGTGATTACGGTAATTTTTTTTATGAAAAAACGTGATTACATAAAAATAATTACGTAAAAACTTTATTACGTAAAAAAGGTTACGTGAAAACGTGATTACGTAAAAAAAGCACGCATGAAGTGTGATTATTTTTAAAAAAATTGACATTTATGCCCTTTTTTATATGGACGACGCGTTATTTTTTCAAAGTAATTACGTTTATACCACCACGTTATCCCCAACCTTAGATCATATTAGTCGGACGGTTGGAGGCCCTTCGTACGCTTCGTACGATTTAGGCTCTTTGTATGATAACCGTCCCCTATATATATATATATATATATATATATATATATATATATATATATATATTAATTTGTTAATCTATACTATATGATAAATAAAGGTTTTGAGAGGACACTTGTTACTCACACATTCATCCTTAACATTTTTTTCCCGTCTCTCTCTCATATTAATTATACAAGTTTTTTAATTTTTTTTTATAATTTTTGTCTCCCGCCTCTCTCTCTCTTATTAATTATTCAAAATTTGTAATTTTTTTATAGTTTTTGTTTCCTATTAAATAATAATGATTTTTAAAATTACTTTTATAAAACATTTTTTATTTTAAAAAAATAGGTTTATTCATAAAATATTTTTATAACTTGAACATTTCTTCATTCTTTTCTATAAAACATTTTAAAAAATAACTATATAACATTTTTAGAATTTACAAATTTACATAGGAACTGATGTTTTATAACAAGTTGTATTTATTCAACCCATGTAATACATGAGTTTTAACCTAGTATAAGAATGAAGGGTAAATTAGTCATTTACATGCCATTTAACTTAAAAATCTAACGTCGGTTAGTCTAAATGTTATAACTTGATACAAACCATATAGATAAAGGGTGTCCGGTGTAATTAATAAAGATTAAGGTCTGCGAGTGTAATTTGGTATATACCTAAAAGTTGTTTTATGCAATTTAGTCATCATATTTTTATGAATTTTGCAAACTGAATACAAATTTATAGCCAGGTACGATTCAAATAAAAAACATTTAATCATATATTTATATATTCACATTGTTTCATTTTAACGAGTGTATGTGTTAATAAATTACATTATATTTTATTCAACCCGTGTAATACACGAGTTTATTCAACCCGTGTATTACACGGGTATTAAAAACATAAACTTTTTATTACTAAGTGGGTGTTTGAGAATGTGGTGGGAAAACTAATAAGTCAATAAATACTTTCCCACCACCCTCTAAATATATACCATTACATTTATTCAAACCGTGTAATACACGAGATTCTAACCTAGTGTTTTTTATATATGATTATTTAATTTATGTTATAGGGCCCAATTTTTTTTACATGTCCCGAACCCAAAACGTTTTAAGGATTCTCGAGACACATGTTGAATGAAAAATATAACATAAATAATAAAATTATTAAACAAGTCCAAATTATCAACACGATCTACTAATCATGAAACCACACCCAAAAACAAATCGATTAATTAAACAAATTACTTTTGGTTGTAATCGGTTTTAAATGGTAAGGCGGTGTCGTGACGTGACAAAAGGGTCCATCACACAGAAAAACAATTAGGGCCATAAAAGATTTTAAGGATAAAACTATTTTAAAAAAACCAAATTTTATTTTCATTTTCTTGATTTTCTTTCTTCCAATCGATTCTCAATTTCTCACACCAACTTTTCAATCCTACCAATCAATTCCACTTCGAAATCCCACAGAAAAAAAAACCCAATTGTTGCTTCATACATCTGTAAGTATTCTCTTCACAATCAAGAATCCAATCTGTTTACTTTTTTCGTTTTCAATTTCTTGATATTGAAATTAATCCGAAATTAATCCAATTTTGGATTAATCTGTGTTTATTTGATTATCTTCAATCTGGGTATTGTGAGTTATATGAATTATGTTTATAAAATTGGATTATAGACAAGATTCTTGATTTTGTAGGTTCAGAATGACTTTTTTTTTGTATTTATTCTTTTTTTTTTTCTTGAATTTAATCTTTTTTTTTGTTTGGGTTTTGTGATGTAGGATTGAAGTAGTTGATAAGATCATAAGATTGTTGGGTTGAGGATAAAGAAAACAAGTATGGGTTGTAAGGGGTTTTTGGAGTGTTTGTTGAAGCTTCTAAACTTCTTGTTGACACTTATTGGGCTGGCCATGGTGGGATATGGAGTTTACATGTTTGTGATGTACACAAATGCAAAGGATGATTATGAACCCCCGAGTGGAGAATCGATACAGCTCGGTCGCCCTATGTTGATGCTTGTTTCATTGTCTAGCAGCAGCATTTTTGATAACTTGCCTACAGCTTGGTATGTATGTTTCCATATGTTGTTTTGGGGATTTAATAACTTTTTATATCATAAGTTTAGTTTCAATATTAAGTAATTTCTGATCAATATTAACTCTGTACCGACTACTAATGTAACATCCGACCCCACCCTCGTACCACCAATATTGTCCGTTTTGCCCACTAGGAGCTCACAAATATGTTTTTGGTTGCCTGAGTGAAAACTTCCAAAGATGTCACCCATCTCTGGATTGCTCCCACTCAAGCACGCTTAACTGTGCAATTCTCTCTCATCCACCGTCAATGCACCTAAAATGCGTCGGTGATATTTGGCCTATTTTAGGCCAGATATTCCTTATGGACCTGGCATCTCTCGTGTCCACGGCCTATGTGGGATTTGCGTAGGGTGTAACAACTGAACATTAAGACGATGAATGGAACACTAGTCATTGAGCTCAACTTGAGTAAACTAAACTTATAACATTTAATTGTGCACATGTACAGAGATAAATTTTAAGAAATAATGCAACTTATAGATCCTTGTTGTTTAAGGTTTAATATAGTTTCAACAGAGGAGGTACTGATGTTGAAAACGAGACAAAAACAATCCAAATATAGTTTCAAATCATTAGCATTTGCAAATATAATTAAGATTATCTTAAGTGCTTTTTTCAGGTTTTTGTAGTGCAAATTGGATAATTGTATGTTTGTTTTCCATATTGTAACATATACATCACATGGCTAGGTTTATGTTTATCATATTTTTGCTTTCAGGGTATGTTATATAAAATTATTATTCAACCTTCCATATCAGTTTTCCGATAATTAAAACTATTATATATTATAGTGACTAATTATTGTAGCTTGTTATGTGCAGGTTCATTTATTTATTTGTTGGCATTGGTGCAGCTCTCTTTATCATATCTTGTTTTGGTTGCATTGGAGCAGCAACTCGAAGCGGATGTTGTCTAACTTGTGTATCCATCCTACTTCATGACTCAATTATATATGTATTTTAATGTTAAAGGAGTAACTTACAAGTCATGAAGGTCATACAATCAAAGTCGAAGTCTTTCTTGTGGGTGGCAAATTGGGTGGGTTGGGTAACATGTCAAAACTTGTATATTTTTATTACGGGTCAAAAATATCTGGTCCGGTTGGGTTCACCCGCCAACACTTTTTGTCTGTTTTTTTTCGTAAGTTATTTAATATATTAAATATGATTACAGGACAATTACTAAAGTATGCTTCATAGTGGCGGCATCTAAAGGAACACCACTAACACACTATGCAGAAAATGGTCATACGGCCCGTTAGATGTTTTTATATGGCCCGTATGAGGTGGTGTTCGCCAAATCATACGCCCTTATGATGTGATTGATTGACATTGAAATGACTGATGTGACTACTGACAAAGTCATACAGCACCATATTACCATTTTGGCCAAATCACACGGCCCATATGATGTGACAGTGCCTGGTGTACACTTTTGGGGCTGTTGTTCCAATAGCAGCCCCCTTCATAGTTTTTTGATTAAGCAATTTAGGCTGTTGTGAACACTCAACCATGTTTTGGCTGCTTTTTAACCGTTTGACCTCCTTTTTTTGGTTTTTATTTCTTTAATTTACCCGTTGATACGCTATTTATTAAATATAACCGAAGCGTCCATTTTTACATATATTATAGAGTTGATTTCCTTAAACCAATGCAGTACGCTATCCTTGTGATCTTGTTAATTCTGGTGGAATTGGGATGTGCTGCTTTCATCTTCTTTGACAAAAGCTGGAAATCTGTTAGTTTACTCTCAACTACCGCTTTGATTTTCAATATGTTGTAGCTGTATTATATTTATCTGATTATGTTAACAATTGTTTCATCAGGAGATTCCATCAGACAAAACCGGAGATTTTGACATGATATATGGATTTCTGGAGAAGAACTGGAAAATATGCAGATGGGTTGCTCTAGGGGCGGTTATATTGGAGGTATGTCGGTAATATATTGCCCTTGTTGCGACTATATTTAGAAAAAATGCAAATAGTATTAAACTATTAATTTAGAGGTGCCAATCTTGATTCATTTAGTAATAAATCGGTCGATTTGGGCTATGCTAAAGAACAGCTTAAAAGGAAACGGGCCAGATAGGTCAAACGGGTCAAAAGACACTCAAAGTGGATTTTTAATGCATAAAACGTCCTATGATTTTATTAAAAAGTTAGATTACCATTGACATAATATAAATCATATTTGACACTCATTATTTACAAAAGTGTGAAAATTTTGGACAAAAAATGATTTGGGTCAATCCAACCCGGCCCGGCCTGTTTTGACATGTTATCTTACCCGCCCATATTTTCACCGTATTAAAGTTATCACAGTCGCATGATTTTTTTATAATGATTAGATGTGGATTTGCAGGCTCTTGTATTCTTGTTAGCTCTTATCGTACGGGCTGCAAATAGTCCAGCAGAGTATGATAGTGATGATGAGTACATAGCGGGTCCCAGGCAGCAAAGACAGCCATTGATCAGCAGGCAGCCGGTTCCTGCAACACCTCCTCCTGTTACTGGAAACCTTGATAGCCGTCCAAGCAGAAACGATGCATGGAGTACACGAATGAGGGAAAAGGTGTGTATATTTATTTACAACTCGGTTTTCAGTAAAATTTGTATTGAAATATTGACAAAGAAACAGTAAAATTTGTATTGAAATATTGACAAAGAAAACTGAACAAAATGTATTCTTACATTATATTAAAAAGAAAAAAATTATATTTCAAAATTTGTGAGTTTGAGTTCGGGTTATAAACCCTGGTTACTTCAGTATCGCATAATCACTTTCAAAACGTGTGCCCAAACACGTTATATACTATTTTGTGTTATATGTCTAAGCTTCATTTATATGGTCTTGACAAGTGAGCCTTATTTTTTCTTGTGTGTATAAAACAGTATGGGCTTGATACAACTGAGTTCACATACAACCCGAACGAGTCAAACAGGTATCAGCAAGGCAATGTGCAACCGACTGAGGAGAAAAGCCGTTGCTCCATCATGTAACACGGGTCTGAGAAAGTGTTTCTCAAACCAATTTTTTGTTTGATTTATGTTTGATCTGTGTATGTTTTATCACCATAACATGTTCTTGTTGAGTGTGTATAAAACACTGTTTCAGGAGCTTCTTGTACTCTTACTTTTTATCGTCTTCTCGGTGTTGTTTCAACCCGTCTTCGTATTAGTAAAGTTATCGTTTATGGTATCCGTTTTTGTTGGGTTATAGTAGTTTATGTTGAGAAAGTTTAGGCAAGATATGAGTGAGATTAACAGGCCACAAGTTGGAATGTAACATTTTTGGTAACTAGAAATTTTATGGCGTTGTCTTCGTGCTTTAAAAATGTATGTTAAATCGATCATTTGAGATATATACATTAAAATCAAATCTTAGATGCGTGATCAGAAGAATTGTCGTTTCGATGATTTTCTGTTTTTTAACGGTTTTAAACTCATACTTGGTTGAATTAAGTTATGTTTATTGATGAATCACATGAATAAATTGGTAGGCCTATTTTATGTCAATATAAGAAAAACAATAATGTAAATTGACCCTCAAATCGAATAGATGATTAGATTAGAGGTGTAAAACCAGCCCGGTTTACGACCCGACCTGAACCCGGTTCGTGTTCAACCTGATGGTTACCCAACCCGTTTCCAATCCTATTCAACCTGCCAGTTCCAAATTGGTTCTAGCCTTCCACATACCAAACCGGTTTGAACCCGAGTTCAACCCGACCGACCTGGTTAAACCCGATTAAACCCCCTCAAGAACCCGACCCGGGTTAGTCAACAGCCCGGCTTCAATCCCGTTGACCACGACCTGACCCGGTTTCAACCCACTTTGGGTTAGGTTTTTGACCCGGTTTGTGCATTTCTAGATTAGATGGCACAGGCCCGATTTATAGTTCGGGCCAAGTAACCCACAACTGTTCTCTTTATTTTAATTTTCCATTGGGCTGGGCTTCTGTGGCTTGTTGGGCCAGCAGCCAGCCTGCCACTTTTTGAGGTGATGATTCAACGAATCTCTAAAACCATGCATTTTCTCTACAATTGAAAACATGCCATGCAATCATCAAATTCAATTTCAATTTCAATTTCAATTTCTTTCTTTCTTTTTCGAATGAAACAAAACAATGCAGGAAGATGCAAATCAATCTCAAATCCACCAACGAAATGCTGCGGTTCTGTCAACCGCAGAAATCAACCACCAATCTCCGTCGCCAGCACCACCCACCATGCAAAACAGCCACCAAATGCCGCCAATGTTTTGGCCACATTCCGGTGGCATTCCTCCTCCTTATCCTCGGCCACCTTTTCTCATGGGCCCAGAATCCATACTTTACCATAATCAAAGACATAGTTGGGCCATTGGGCTTTGTGATTGCTTCTCTGACCTTAAAATAAGTATGAATCCTTGAATTAATTATTAATATATCCAAACATGTTTTGTTATTTTAATTTGAAATATTTAATCTTTTTTCAGGTTTGTTGGTTCTTTTTTGTCCATGTGTTGCATTTGGGAAGATTGCAGAAATTATTAACGAAGGAGAAACAAGTAAGCCTTGTCAAAACCCTATTTTCATAAACCTTTTGAAACGGATCAAATAGCCCAAAACGAAACAATGCCGGTTTGAGATCCAAAAGGTTCGGTTCATGGTTCAGTTTTGTCCGGTTGATTTTGGAACCGGCCTTGTAAACCGAATGGTTGTTTAACTTTTATTATTTATATACATTTTCATTTTTGAAATATTTAGTTATGTATAGTATTGTAATCATAAATCATCTTTATCATGTTAAAAGTTATAATACAAATTAATAATTAAAAAAATATTAAATCGGTTCAAACAGCCAAACTGAACCGTTAAACCATCAAACCGGTAAAACCATCCGACTCACCCAACCTGGTCAATTTGGTTTGTCGTTCATTGAAACCGTAGTTAACGTTTAGGACCATAGTTTTTTTGTCAACACATGTCAAACCGGACCGTAAACATCCCAACTGCAACAACTGATTTAAACTTATTATTTACAAACATTACAGTTTGGAGCGAACCTGGAGGGCTATATTGCTTTTTGTACATAATACACGCGGGATTTATGGAACTCGTCGATTTGATTTGGTATCATCTTTTTCAGCATCAATGTTTTGGCACCATGGGTTACGAAGGGTGCGTCATTGGTTTCATTATCGCGACATTTTATAGCGGCTTGTATCGCACCAAAATGAGGAGACAATGGCGTTTAAAAGGAAGTTTGTCTAGTGACTATTTTCTTCATCTCTTTTGTCACCATTGTGCTTTGTGTCAACAATATCGACAACTTGAACACCAAGGGTTCATCGTTTTTCAAGGTACCCTTTTCGCTTTTACACCAAACTATACACTCAGGATTGGCTTAATCTTATCGGAGGTCAAAGCGAATTATAAAATCAAGGTCATTTTCATAAAATAAAAAAACATTTTTTTTCTTATAATCCTAACACATGTGAATATGACGATGTACATTTTTTGTATACAATTTCTTAAATTCACACAATCACACGTATTAAAGCTATAGCGAGTTTTAGTAAAAAAAATTCAAGTATACTGATTTTTTGTTCTCCTTTTAAAATCTTAAAATTAAATGAAGTAAACCCTAAAAGTCGGGGGCTCTTAAAATATGGGGGCCGTAAATGGCAACTTGTTTTTTTGTATAGTCGAACCATCCTGTTTAAATACATGTATCTGCTTTTTTATAGGATGGGAGAGAAATAAGGAAAGGTATAGGCAAGAAATGGCTACAATGTATCCTCAAGCACCTCCCAAGGTACAAGAGATGTCAAGATAAACAAAACATGAGTTGTATATATGTAATTGAAGAAATGGTTAAACTTAGACAAATGTATGATTTCGATTTGGTTAGTTTAAAAGGATTATGCATGCTACAATTTGATTAGACCTCATGAATAAACACTTTCAGGTCTCTATTTAAACAAGACGTACAATATCACATGAAAACAAATAACTGGTCTAAAGTAACATGCGCTTCAACTCTTGCGAATGTATACGCTAAATCTCTTTGCCTTTTAGAAAGCTAAAGATGTTTATATGAATGGTCATCATCGATCAAGGGATGTTGAACTTTCTAAAATAGTTTAAAGTGGACTAAAAGATAGAATACGAAATGGACATGGAGGGGAACATATTTAGGTAACCTTACAAACCTAAATGTCAACATTAGTGTCTTGTCATTACAACTCATTTTTACTAATTATTTTATAGGTAAATGTATTTAGATAATATTTCACGAGTATATATATGTGTGTGTATAGAGTAAAACCTATGTCTTTTATGGATTTTAGATCTATGGGTTTTATACCCATGTTTCATATGATCATATATATATATCCTCCAAAATAATGTGCGATTCTTTTGAGGTTTTAGATATTAAAATAATGAAACTTGTTTGTATAAAATTTTAAATATCACATTTATTTTTCAATTTTTTTTAAATTTGGTTTAATCTCTCACGTCTCAATCTCAATCTCACTCACAAACACTTATTAAAATTGAGATTGATGAAAATGAATCTCTATACTTAGAGAAACTTTATTAACTAAACTCTAAAATTTAAAGATGGAGATAGAGATTCTGAAAAAAGTGTAAAATAAAAGAAATTTTCAAATAATAGAGATTGAAATAAAAACCATATTATAAATGCTCTTAGGTATAAAAATTAGCTATTATAACCTCAATAAAAGTTTTTTTTCTAAACACACCAAGGTGGAATAAATTAGTCTCTTTCCTCTCTTATTTTTATTTAAAATGATTAAAAAAAATTAATTCTTATGCCAACTTATAAACAAATAACTTCATACTTACAAATTAACCATCACTTAAATAACTTTTTTATTCCTCCATTTTAAAACTCTTAAGCAAATACATCATTTTTTTTAACGGCGACTTTCATTCGTTGAGTGACAGTCGCATCTCCGACAAGTCGGAGACCCATCACCCCTCAATACCTGACTACTACGTTGTCTGAACCGGGCCCGCGGGTTCAGAGCGAGGGGTTAGACGTTCTCCCGGAAACCATGGAGCCTACTGTCACTTGACAACAGTTGCGCCGCTACACGGGTCAAGACCCGCTAGCGTAACGCACTCCGGACTAAAACCCGGTTTGGCTCGGGTTTAAACTTGCGTAGCTTTATTCAAACCTTCATTGCTTTACCACTAGACCAAAGCCCAGTGGTTTAAGCAAATACATCATTAACATATTGTTTAATTGATTTACTATTCAAAAGATGATATTTAGTAACACCATTTGTTGCAAAACAAAATATAAAATTCAATTTTCAATAAATAAGTTAATAAATTAATTTGAAAATATTATAACCGGACTAGAATTTTTAATTTTTTTAACCAAACACATGTGTGCAGAGGAAGATTTGTCCGTCACCCGGGGCAAAATAATTCACGTTTCTATAATATTTCATATTTGCATTCGAGCCCTCCAACTTTATAAATAACTTACACTCACTGCCTTGTACTTTATGATTTTTCATTTTTTTCTCCAAACTTTTGTGTCGTAAATTTCACATAATGCACAAAGTTTGTTTGTTTCATACATTGACCATATGAAGTTTTTTACATAGCTCTGTTACAATAACTAATAGACATGTATTAATAAATACTTTTGTAACTCAATTTGTTAACTAATTTGTAAATAAACATATCTCATATAAATTTACAGTTACTATATATTTTATAAGGTATTCTTTAAATACGCAAACATACGAAACCAATTCAATAGTTGTATTTTTCAAAACAACAACAAGCATACACAATATAAATTTTTTTATCAATAACAAAGTTACTGGTAGGATCTGGGGTATTTTCTAAAAGAAACCTCAACTAATTGGCATCGATTTTGTGGTTGTTTGACTGATGACACATGTTCGGGTTAGGCATGGTGTTCCGACTCGCGCACGGATGCGGTTTTGCCCATTAGGCCTAACTCGAAGGCTTAACCATTCTAACAGTAACCTCCTTTTCCTACCATCTCCCACTACTTTATCAACTCCTTTTACTATACCCTCTACGTACTTTCTTCATCATACATGTCTGATATACATACATTTACCTCAGGATCCCCTTTAACGGGTTACTTCCATGTTGCGATTCCATCTCACGTTCCGAAAAAAGGCTAAAGCTGGACCATCTGGTCACACAGCTCCAAGATCCAACCCCGAAAACTATACTTCAACATTAACTGTAGGTAATATCAGTTGGATTGTTTAGGTTTTATAGTAGAAGTCCGTTAAACTAAAACCTAGTTAACTTCTCAAAATTTGTAAAAATAGTTTTAAAATTTTAAAAAATTTATTATAGTAATTCAACTTCAACTTTTCAAAATATTAAAACAAAAAACTCAATTTTAGAGGTTTCAAGTGAAAAAAAAAAGTTAAGTGAGCAAACTAGAATATCTAAGAAAATAGATTGCTATATATGCATTTTTTATGTTTTCAAAGGGTGAATTAGATTTATAGTGTGGAAGAAATACAATAAATCTGGAAAATAAGGCCCTCCAGATGTGACAATTGAGAGTTCTTAAAAGTCTCTACACTCATATTCATCAGCACATTCGTATAAAGATTCCATTCCATTTGATTTCATTTCCTCTCATTCAATCTGAGATTTGATCTCCAACGCAGTGACGCACGATGACGGTGGGCGAAATTTCAGAGAAAAGGTAAATTAGTTAGTTACGATCGTTATGCCAATCGAATTTTCAATTCGTTTACAAATTGTTTGTTATTTTCGAATATTTGATCCGATGGCGTTAATTTTTACGTGTTTATGTTCATTACGCGATCTGTTATGCAATTTGCATGTGTTTTTGTTTTAATCTCTTCGCTGATTTGGATCGTTGTGGAAACAGCTGATTGATATTATGTAGTTAACGTGATAATTGTGTTCTATTGAAATGTTTGATTGTAAATTTGTAATCCTTTTGAGAAATGATTCATCTGATAGCATAGATTATTCGAATTCCGTATCGTATTGAGCAATTTAGGTCAGTTGAACCATTGCTTGTAATTTTACTAGATTTGAAAGTAGTCTGTTTCACTTATTTTTGTGTGACCTAATTAGGAGGTGTTTGGATGTGACTTTGAATTCAGTTTTGATTGTGTGTGTAAAAGTGATTGTGATTATTTAAGGGAGAAAAAATCACATTGGGTAAGTTACTATTGTGTTTGGTTCGCGGAATTAGTTGGAATTTGAATTGGATTTGGAATTTAAAGGATTCATTTGAAATCATTAATGTGTTTGGTTGGCATATTTGTTAATGGAATTGTAATGTAAAAGTACCTAAAAGACAAAATTACTCCTTAATTGAGGGATTTGGTTGGAATTAATTGAAATGGGGAGGGATTTTGAATTCCATTAGTTGAGGGATTTGGTTGGAATTAATTTCAATTCCAATTCCAATTTCAATCCCTTCTCTTAGCCAACCAAACATGTTAAGGAATAGAATTTAAATTCCAATTCCACTAAAATCCCATGAATTCCTGTCAACCAAATAAGCCCTAAGTAAATTGAATGTAGACCTGCCTACGTATCCCCCCTACTTATAATCAACCAATTGTCTGATTATGATATATTTCATTTGCAACAATCACTTTCAAAGCACACATCCAACCACCCACCTTATACGGTACATAGAGAATCAAAATTTGATTTGTGTCCTATTTTGTGGGATGATGGATGTTAAAATGGAGAAAGAAGACCAGATGAATATTGTGGTTATTCTGATCATTAGCTTTCCATTGTAGTTCTAAGACTATATTTGGTCTCTATAGCTGTAAGCTTCATATGCAGCTACTCTACTACATTGCGCCAATCAATGCTTAATTCTTGTCTGATCTTTTTAAGAACTTTGAAGCCATGTAAAGATGGTGAAATTGTGTTAATTTGATCCTCATATTAGCCTTGGCAGATGATGATCTTGGGGGGAAGTAGTTGGATATATATATATATATATATATAGGGGAGGGTTCCAGAGAAAACCACAAGTTAGGCGAAAACCGAGAAAACCACTCAAAAAACCAATTTTACTCAATCATATAATAATATTTATTTTTTGTTTTATTTTATTTTTATTTATTTATAAGAGTATCAATGTAATATTAAACATTTTTACCAAAAAACATTTTTACACATAGTGTTACGTATACGTAAACATAAAACAAAAAAATTGTGGTTACGTATACGTAAATCAAAGAAATTGTTTTTGGATACGTATACGTAAATAAAAAAATTGCCTGAAATGATGTGGTTTTCTTGGTTTTCGCCTAACTTTGTGGTTTTCTCTTGATCCCTCCCCTATATATATATATATATATATATATATTCAATTGAAAACCAAAAAAATTGAAAGAACTAAAAGAACCACATAATGTACTTGTACTTTTTGCTTTAATCATCATACATAAGGTGGTTACATAACCGCCCACCCACTACCTCATTAAATCATCAATGCACTATGTACAAGTGTTTTATGTAGTTCTCTAGTTCTCTACATAAAGTTGGTTCTTAAAAGAATACATCCCTATATATATATATATAGTGAAATTTAATAATCTATATAATTATTTGGTTTATTCGCAATCTGTATATGCATCCTCATATTTTCCTGCAACACAAGAACGTGAAAAGAAGAACCACGCTAACTTCATTGTTTGGTTATTTGCAACAGCAAATCTGCATTTACAGCACTTGCTCCACTTCAAGCAGTATTGTTTGATGTTGATGGCACTCTTTGTGATTCAGATCCCATCCACCACATTGCTTTTAAAGATACGCTTCTAGAGGTTGATAGTTGTTTTTCTTCCTCTTTGAACATTGTATATTAAAGTTACAAATAAATGTTTTATGTTAACAGATCGGATTCAACGGTGGGGTTCCAATAGATGAAGAATTTTTTGTTCAGAATATTTCTGGGAAACACAATGATGACATTGCAGCTGTCCTTTTCCCTGATGATATCGAAAGGGGTTTAAAATTTTGTTTAGATAAAGAAGCATATTTTAGGAAGTACGCCTTTTCATTGCTGCTTTCTGTGTGCGTTTGTGCTCTTTGATTTGGTTTCTGATATTTGTTTTTTTAAACAGATTGGTGAAGGAAAAGGTCGAGCCCATAAAGGGTCTATACAAATTAACAAAATGGGTTGAAGATCATGGATTGAAACGAGCTGCAGTTACTAATGCCCCTAGGCCAAACGCCGAGCTCATGATCTCAACTCTTGGTCTTACTGATTTCTTCCATCATGTTATCATTGGTGATGAGTGTGAGCATGCCAAACCAGCACCAGACCCTTACCTAAAGGCTCTGGAACTTCTCAATGTTTCAAAAGATCATACTTTCATCTGTGAGGTATTTATTTCCTGTTTTGGAACTTTTTTCATGCCAAATTTACATTATGATTGTAAATAACTTGATGCAATTGATTTGTTTTTATAAGATTCTTTCATCGGAAAATATTCAAGGATTTTGAGTTTTCAATAAGCTTTAGAGATGGAAAATAGGT
This sequence comes from Smallanthus sonchifolius, assembly GCA_023525975.1. Taxonomy (NCBI): domain Eukaryota; kingdom Viridiplantae; phylum Streptophyta; class Magnoliopsida; order Asterales; family Asteraceae; genus Smallanthus; species Smallanthus sonchifolius. Next base: position 5,865,755 of record CM042042.1, read on the forward strand.
GGGTTTGGAATCTAGTCAAAATCAGGGCCGTCCCTGAGATTTCGGGGGCCCTGTGTGACTAAAGAAAATGGGCCCCTAAAAATCAAAAATATAAAGTTAAATATATGAAAAAAATAAAATTCATTAATATGATGAAATTGTAACACTAGATTTGATTTTTTTTCAAAAACCTCATTTTATTGAATTCACCCGATTGAATTTTGACGTATGTTTTTTTATTAGGTAAAATTGTTAATTTGGACATGGCCCAATGATGAAGTAATTATTAATGGGTTTTTAAAATCAGTTTATTTGACACATAAGTTAATTGTTAATTGTAATTTCTTTTTTAAACTAAGTTTATATTAAATATATTTTTATATATATATATATGGGTGAGGTTCAAATGCTAAACAATATTTATGTGATAACCATGATAACCACTTTCAAACATAGTGTTGTATATGTATCAGTTATCATTATGTTAATGTTTACATATATGTAAACACTATGTGTCACATATATGTAACACTATTTGGTACGTATACGTAAGATTCATCATTTCCGTATTTACGTTCAAAATATATATTCAAGATACTTAAATACTATTTTAACAATTAAAAGAAAAAATAATTTATAAATTATGTAATTGTTTTATAGTTGTTAGCACGGTTATTACATAAAAAAGTTGGTTAGCATTTGAACGTTTCCCTATATATATATATATAATTTATAATTTTGGGCCCCCAGAAAAAACCAGGCCATGAGCGGTCGCCCACCCCGCATATGCTCAGGGCTGGCCCTGGTCAAAATGGGTCCAGGGTGAAACTAGTTATTTCGATACGGGTCAAAACGGGTCAGGTTGGATGTGCAAAAAGAGCAGGTTGGGTAAATCGTTAAAATGAATCATTTTTATATGGGTCAAAACAAATTAGTTTGGGTTAAATTATTAGTGTCAGAATGAGTACAGGAATTATATTCTTTCAGTAATACTATTTTAAAAATATATATATTTTGGAGTTTATGTATTATCATATACCTAGGGCAGATTTCGACCCATTTGGCCTGTTTCCTTTTCAATCATTTTTATTTTACCCATTTGAACCTTTAGATATAAAGCATAACTTGTACCGACCCATTGATGAGTAAACGGGTCGAAATTGCCACCTCTAAATTAAGTAGCCCAACATTTTTATCAAACGACCCAACTAACATTATCTTGTGTGATGATGTTTTAGGATTCAGTTTCTGGGATAAAGGCTGGTGTCGCGGCTGGAATGCCAGTTGTTGGCTTAACAACTAGAAATCCAGAACACATGCTCATGACAGCAAACCCTACACTTCTGATTGAAAATTATGAAGACCCAAAACTATGGGCAGTTTTAGAATCACTTGACAAGAAGGCAGGCGATGCTTGAAGCATCGATGACAATGAACACACGTACGCGTCTCTAGACTCCCAAACCATTTATGAAATTTGTTACATCATTCTTGCCTGACATGAAAGGCTTAGATGACAAAAATCTTGGTATCATAATAATCACAAACTCGTTCTACTGAATTCAGAAATTGTTGATGTTTGCAGACAGCAACACAGATAGATTCAGGTCAAGATAGTTTCCTTTTGTTTTTAACATTTGGAACTAGAATATTGGTTATATCAAGTTTATTACCTAAAATATATTTTCGACCCTGGGCCTAAAGCGAGTGTTTTTTTACTATGGACCGGCCGTGACTGGCATCTTCCTCGTATATGAGACTCATTTGACCCGTTTTTTTTTTAAACATTTCTGTTATTTGACCAAAATGATCTATCAGATATAACTTATAAGGGTTACTTACATCAACTGATTTACAGGTAAATGTGATTTATAAGTAAATGTGTTGAAATTATTGCATGAATAATTTAAATTGGGTTAATGTCATGACATGCTATTATATGGTATTTGTTAATCTTATTTGCTTATGTGGCATTTGATAAATTATTATTATTATTATTAAAATAAGTAAATAAAAAACAGAACAAACAAATCAAATTCAATTAAAATTGGTCCTTCACCTACCCCACTCTAGATCTAGGTCAAGGGTTTTGACTTGATGTTTTTCTAGATTTTTAGTTTTTGTATGTGAGATCTATGACTATGTATTGTTTGTTCTTTATGTGTGTGATCGCCCGTCACAAACCTGTTGGTGGTGGAGTTTCAGTCGATTGAGGGGTGAATCGGTATGAAGATGAGGGTTCAGGTTCAGTAGGCGTGGTGTGGTCGGAGAAATGAGAGTGGCGGTGGTGGTGGTCGTCGTCATGCTAGGGTTGGAGAAAGTGACAAACGACATGTGATGAAGAAGAATATAAGTGGGGGCGGGGGGTGTGTGATGCAGCTAGAAATGATTGGATAAAAATGTGTGTGAGAGCCATCAATATATCATTATTATTTTCTATTTTTAGTTTTAGGTTTTCAAATTTTATTTTTTTATTATTAAGGGGTATTTTTTCATTTTATAAGTATTTAATGTTAAAGTTAACGTCAATCCAACTTACAGACTAAATTTGTTACGTATGTGCAAACTATTAGACTGAACATGTAATTTCTCAATCCTATGACTAAAAGTGAAATCCATCTAAATCGCATGGGCCATCCGTGTAATTAATTATAACGGTGAAGAAAGAAAATTTAATAAATATATCTATACTATATAATAAACAAGTAAACTAAGAGAACAATTGTCATATTTCTAGACCTCCACATTCTTATTTTCCCGCCTCTCTCTCCTATTAATAATCATCTCCACTATTTTAGTCAACTAAATTAATTATTTGTTTCAATTTTTATACACATTTTTTAATTTAAAATTATGTTTATCATCAATTAATTTGTTCAATCTAATTTTTATAAATTTTATAAACTGAATACAAATTTATAGTCAGCTAGTATTCAAATAAAAAACTTCTAATTATATATTCACATTGTTCCATTTTGACGAGTGTATGTGTTAATCTTACTATTCTAATAAATGAAAATCTCTTCAGGATACATGTCATTCTCTGGTTACTCCTCATCTTTATTTTTTCGCATCTCTCTCCTATTAAATATTCGATTTTCTATTTCTCTCTCCTATTAAATAATAATATTTATCTAATTACGAATACTTATTATTTAATTATAAATAGTTATTATATCATCAATCAAATGAACCTAATATGAACTAACATTTATCAATTAAATTAAAAAATTAATACTCAGTTGGAAAAAAAAATGTTTTAAAAACTAACTTAACAGACCTTATAACTGTCACGACAAATTACATTTTTTAAAAACATTTTTTAAAAACATATTTTGACAAATGTGTTTGTTAACAAATTACATTATATTTTATTCAACCGATGTAATATAATGGTTCACGGATTTTTAAAAATGTAAAATTTTTATTACTAATATATAACATTTTTATTTATTTAACCCGTGTAATATACAGGATTTTAATCTAGTCCATAATACATAATAAACAAGTAAAATAAGAGGACACTTGTCACATGTATGTGTTCAATACATGTGTTCAATCATATTTGTCACATTTATTCAACGCGTGTAATACACGAGTTTATTCAACATTACACGGGTTTTAAAAACATAAACTTTTTATTACTAAGTATATAACATTACATTTATTCAAACCGTGCAATACACGGGATTCTAACCTAGTCATAAAATAAATTAAAATAACTATAACTATAATTTATATAAGATTTAAGAATTTATTCAACATTAGTATACTAATTTTATATTGAGATTGAATGTAATAATAACATTTTTATTAATAATTTATTATCATATCAACTAGAAAATGCCACATTGGTATCACATATACGCCACGTTATTGATAAAAAAAATATCAATTGGTTTGTCAAAGAAATATAATAATAGGTAAGTTGAAACTTTGTTGAGACCACATGTAATGGATGTCTAAAAAAAACCGTCGTGACACATAGGCAACACTTCGGATACCTTTCTCGAATAATCAATCGATCCTAATATCATCAGGTCTTTGGTCTGGTGGTCAGGGGATTTTACCATAAGGCTTTCCTTCTGTGGAGGTCTCAGATTCAATCCTCACAAGGTGCACTTCATAATTTCAGGAACACCCTCTGTGACAGGACTTGAACTCTGGGCTAGGAGGGGTTAGCGTCATCCTAACCGACATGTCGTTCTAAAAAAAATCAATCGATCCTAATCATTTCACACGTTACCATTTTTTACATTTATTTTTCTATAATTAAATTACAAAAAGGGATATATGCAATGTTTAGAAAACCGGACAGGACGGTCGGACCAGGAATCGGACCCTAGAGCGGTCAGGTTCGTTAGTTTAAACCGTATGACTATCGAACCGGGCGGTTTGAGCGGTTTAGGTGGTCAGACCGGTAACCCGTTTGACAGGTTATTTCTTAAATGTTTTCGTAATTTTTCTTATTCAATGGGTTAAACCGAGATCAGTTTTGCCCTGTACGGATGAAGTTCAGTATTGATTGGATGGGCTTATTTATAGAAGCATGGTGCCTTCAATTGATAAATTATGTTTAACATATTACATAATTAATAATAAAATATGGGAAATTCTAACCACACACGGAATATTGCTAATTGGACCCGTCGTCGTTCTATACGTCCTCGTATAGATCAATACGAGGGTGTATAGGTTTCACTCTCTGACATAAGAATGACTCGTGTCATTCTCTGTCTGAAGTATATGTCCCATACGATTCGTATTGCCCTATACACAACATATGTGGCAGGGCACAATAATTTTCTTGAAAAGTTGGAAGATTTGGTGTTAAAGAATCTTATATGTGGCGTATTAACCTATACGCCACGTATAGGTTTTTTTATTTGATTATAATTTTTTATTTTATTTATATTTTGTTTATTTTTATTTTAATTTATATAATTTTGTTAATATAAGTTTGTTAATTAAACAAAATATTAAACATTACAAACCAAACAAAATATTAAACATTACAAACCAAACAAAATATTAAACATTACAACCAAACAAATAAACTAAAATTATATACATTACATCAAAAAATTAAATATATACATCAAAATGTTTTACATACATAACAACGAAAGAAACAAAATACAAATAAAAGAACTAAACCTAACCGGCTCCGCCCTCACCCTGACCCGCCCCGCCCTCACCCTGAACGGGGTCGTCCAGATAATGACGTGGCGGTGGTAGTGGGGGTGGCTCGATGCCGACGGCTCGTGACTGATTCACGAGCTGTTCATCCGCCCACATCATCAGGTCCTCAATGCAATCGAGTTGACGACCCTGTCGTCGTGAGTCGGCAACAAGGCCATCAAGCAATGCCTGGGTAGCCCTATCCAGCCTAACAGACCGACGTACGTGTCGGGGATGCTGTGGCGGATGCTCGTGGACCTGCTCGACATGTGGCGGCTCGTCCTCAATCGCCATACCCTGTAGCGGCTGAGGCATAGGCGGGTTCCCCTGTCCAGGCATCTGCGGCAACGGCACCGTGACCCAAACCTGGTCCTGGACGGCCCGTACGAACCGAAGGCCCTGCGGGAATCGGTGCGTGATGCGCATGCCGCTCGCCGTGCGACGGTCTAATCGGACAGGGGGAATGGGCGGTAACATTGCAGGCTCATGGTGGTCAAATGGTATGACCGACCGCATGATATGCGTGATGAAAGCACCGCCATATAAAAGTCCGCGCTTCTGTCGCATATAGGCAGAAGCAAAATAAAGCGCCATGCTCGTGGACAGGTCGCACCGCCTCCCAGTAAGCAGGCAGAAAAGGAATAAAAGATCTCTATCAGTGCACCACTCACGTCTTTTCAGACGCGGTGCGAGACCCGAGACCCTTCCCTTGGTACCCAACCAAGGACTATCTGAAATCAAGCCCCAAAAAACAAGGAGTTCCTCCTTGTCCACCTCCGTCACCGCCTCGGTGAAAAGCCGCGTGATCGTCTCAGGCTCGTAGTATAAGCCCGTCGTGACGGCCCACTGACGGAGGGTCTGACGGTAAACGACCCCAAAAATAGAAAAAGAAATACGATCCGGATCAATATCCGGCGCCTCCCCGGGTAGAGGCTGCAGCCCAGTCTCTGAGTAGATGAACGTCGAAAGAAACTCGACAACCAGCTCTCGTTATGTCTCCTCAAAAGAAAGGTAAAAAAGATGCGACCATGGCGTGTCCTGACCGATGATGGCCCTAGCTCGCTCGGCCTCTTGCACCTCCTCGAGGAGGGCCCAATCCACCGCCGTACCTGGACCCATCTGCACCTCCCGGAGCTTCTGGCAACGGGAATAAGCCTCCGTATCGGGCGGAAAATCCAGAAAAGGGTAGTGCGCAAGATCGTCTAGCTGATCCATCTCAATATCATCATCATGATCCGCCATATCTGATAATAATTAATTATTTTTAATTTTTTAATTTAAATAATAAATAAAAATAATATATCGTTTAAATTTTAAATAATAAATAATAATATAATATTATTTAAATTTTAAATAATAAATAATAATATAATAATGTTTTTATTTTAAATAATTAATTTTTTTTATTTTAAATAATAAATAATAAATAATAATAATAATATATTGTTTTTAATATATTGTTTTTAATTGAATTAATAAATAATAATTATTATTATTATTAATATATTGTTTTTAATTGAATTAATAAATAATAATAATTATTATTAATTTTTTAAAAACCTATACGCCACGTATAGGCTTATACACGGCGTATAGGCTGTTGCCGGGCAAAATAAGCCATACGCAGGCCAATTAAGCCATACGCGGGCGAGTTGCCGGGTAAACCAAGCCATACGCGACCCAAACCAGACTATACGCAGGCAAGTGACCGGGTAAACCAAGCCATACGCAGCGTATAGACTTATACGTGATCGTCTTCCTAGGACGAACTATACGCCACGTATGGCCCTATACGTAGCGTATAGTTCTTAAGTTCAAACCTAAAAATCGCTAATCTACCCAGTTTTACCCGCTAATATTCAATAAAAACCTAACATTAATAACCGTGGGTTGAGACACGTACCTTTACAAAGTTTTTTTGAGGCCACAATCCAAATCAACGTATTGATTAATACGTGTCGTATCTCCCCCAACCTTTGGTATTCTATACGCCACGTATTGATTAATACGTGTCGTATAGCCTTTAAATATATTTGAAAATTTTGAATTCCCTCTGATTTATATCTATACACCACGTATTGGACTATACGTGGCGTATAGGATATTGAATAAAAATTAATTATAATTATATTTAATTAAAATTAATCACACGTATTAGTAGTTTAATTATAATTAGTTATAATTAATTAAAAACATTTAAAATGACCATAAAATTAATTCAAAAATAGTTACAATACAATTTTAAACAAATATCATCCGAGATTCGTGAAATATTGTGGAAATCTAGATCTATTAGTAGCCATTATTTTCTTAAATCGTTCAATACGATCATTGTATATATTTTCCCATTTTGCTGCATCATCATTTCGGTGCAAATTCCAAAGTGCATTCGGCGTAGGAATCGGAAATTCTCCGTCTAACTTGACGTGGATGAAATGAGCATTTTTGACGTGAACTAACGATACGACTTGATGTTGAGCGTGAACGTTAGGACCAAACCACAATGGAAAAAATGTTTGATTACTGTTGATGCTTAAAAGATGAACAATCACCCCAAATCTTTGAGCAATTAGGAGTCCTGTGTATGGCATCGACATACAACGACTAAGTGGTGCGGCTTTCACATCCTGCCAATCTATTGTGTGACGTAGCCTATCATACTCTTGAAAGGCGACTCTGTCAAAAACAGTTCTCCACCATTCCTCTTTATTGTACATCTCATTTAGAAGTTGTTGTCGGATAAAGAGCCACCGGTTTTCATTTAACCCTAAGCCCAAAGCTACCGATCGAAAACCACAGTTACCGTCGGGATTTACATCCTGTATATGTGAAATGTATGGATAAAATAAAGACAATATCGAATCCTTAAAACATTTTGTATTGTTAACCGCATCTTTCCCCGTAATCAACGGAAACCCAAGATGGGCGTTATCATCTTGCGGTTGCTTTCCTTTACCCTTCGTTGAACGACGGTGTTGAAAGACCGAACTCGCTTGTATAAATGTCCTTTTTAATGCAACTACTCTCTGGGTTTTGTTCCCTTATAGTTTCCAGAATGTTTCGTGGCAACATGTTTTGCGAATACAACTTACCCACCAAAAGTTGTTCCGACTGAGACAGTCTCCTTGCAAACGAGTGCGCCACAAGATGTTGACTAGGATCGTGGTTATGACTGTCATCCTTCACCGTTAATTTCCAATCACCAGTATTTTCTTGATACTCTCCTTCCAATTTAAAGGGACAACCTATTTTCTTGCTACCGGCACGTCTAACCGTGGCAGTAGACGCACGTTCGTCGTGACGGTCACACACAAGCCGCACCTTGATAAACGGTTCCATCGGATCGTCGCCTTTTCTCCTTGATCATCGGGTGACAAGGACGTAACCATTCTCACGTCCTCTCCGCATAGCCCAATCCACCAACTGTTCACGAGACTGAAAATGACTGAAAATTCTGGTCAGTTTTATACGACACATTTTGATGGTTTTGTTCTTCGTCTTTGGAGTCGTCGGTTTGTTGTGTCGGGTAAGAGACTTCCCCGCACACGAAGTTGTTAATTTGTTGTGTCGGGGAGGAGACTTCACCGTATACGTAGTCGTTCGTGGGTTGTGTAAGGTAAGACGGTTCACCGTATACGAACTCGGGATTGCTCAGTGGCTCGTTCAAATCTGGAAGCCTTACCCGTTGATTAGAATAAACGTCGAACGAGACCTCCTCCCAGTTCACCTCTTGAAAGCCATAACTTTGCGGGTTGTTTTCCAGCGACTCGTTAGAATATACCTGAAAACCGTAGTTACCATCCCACCACCAAGACATATTTATAATTTTTGAGAGATTGTTTGAATTTTTTTTTGAACGATACGTTCGAATGAGAATTTTGCATGGTTAAATACACAAAATTTGGGCCATATACGCGTCGTATATGGCAATACGGTGCGTATAGGATTCGGGTCAAACATGGTCAAACCTCATATACACATCGTATAGTTCAATACGATGAATATAGCGTACGAGGTACTTTCTGCAACTAGTCAATCATCACATCGTTATACGCTCCGTATAGATCTATACGTGGCGTATAGCGATGTGATGTTGACTAGTTGCAGAAAGTACCTCGTACGCTATACGCATCGTATTGAACTATACGATGCGTATAGTGTTGGAATGACCAGGTTGTACGAGGATGTCGGGCATGAGAAATTGTGAAGGGCCATACGCATCGTATTGCCCTATACGATGCGTATATGGCCAAGTCCACATAGCAATTCCCGTGTATCATTAGTAGTCCCCTAAAATATATTTGAAGAAAGTTTTAAATTTAAATACTATAAAATAGTCAAAGAGGATATTTATTTGTCAACGTTTCCACGTATCCTTATACAATAGTCGCACAACGGTTTTCATTAAATGCATATTTTCATAACAATGGCACAAAGTTTCGTCATATTTCATATCCATGTTTTTATAAAAAAAAAACTAAATTTTTTGTCATTTTTCATATTATATTCAACCTCACATTTTTTTTTTCATATATCTCTTTTATTAAATACACATCTCTTTTTTAATAATAATTTATATTTGAAAAAAATATTAATTATATTAATAAAACAAATTTATTTTAAATTATCTCTTATTTTAATAATTTTTAAATTTAATTATATAACTTTTGTTTCTAACTAAATAGTGATATAAGTCAAATTATAAAAATTAATGTATTCACCATGTGTAATATACGTGTTTTTAAATATATAAAAGTTTTATTACTAAGTATATAGCGCTATATTTTATCAATCCGGATACACGGGTTTTTTAAAATACAAGTTTTTTATTACTAAATATATAATATTTTATTTTATCAAGTCGTGTAATACACGCGATTTAACCTAGTGTTCTTATATTTTATAAATTATATAAAGTTTCAAATATTTAAAAAAAATATATTTGCGTATTCACTGATAAAATTTTAATGGATTTAAAACTTGTATATATTATTTATAATTTAAGCAAAAGTTAAAATAAACAATTTCGTGAGGAACCTACAGACTCATCCTTAATTGGGTGTCCGTCCTCACAAATGTAGAAGCCAAAAACACCGCACATATTTAGTTGTGCAATCCAACATTTGTGGGGTCTCTCGTTCATCACACCTATGAGGTGTTTTTCGCCCATTCACTACACCAAAGTGGGTTTTTAGAGCTGTGAGACTTCTTGGAAGTAGTCTCTCTATCATTGCGGATAGGGATATGATTTGTCTAAATCTCATCTTTCTTACACCTTACCAATAGTTTTTTACTGATGGGATTCTACTGCGTATGGTTGTTGTTTGCAGGGGCGGATTTACTTGTGTCGGAGGGGTTCACAAAAACCCCCGAGTTTCGAAATTATAGTGTAACGCTAAGTAAAAAAACTAGGGTGAACCCCATAAAAATTGTAGGGTGAACCCCTTTACAAAGTATAACAAGTGGTGTAACATGGAGGTTATGGGTTCGAATCCCTTTACCAACATTTATTAAAACTTTTTTTAAGCTTGATTACACCCACTGGGCCAGGCCCTTTAATAGTTTTATTTGTTTTAATTTTTTTTGTTGAGCTTGAGTTGAGTTAATCAATTGGGCTACCTTTAATAGTTTTATTTGTTTTTATTTTTTTTGTTGGGCTTAATCAATTGGGCTACCAGCCTACTAGATCTGAAAATGGAATACAAATTAGGGAAAAACAACTAAACAAGTCAGAAGACTCAGCAGACATCACACACGCACACACCAGCATCGCCTCTCTCCTGCTGCCGTTGACTACTCAACCGTCGGTGACCGGACCACCTGCACCCACCGGCGTCGCCTCTCGTCTGCTCTGGTGCTCGCCTACTCGGTGCTCCCTTGCCCACAGGTTAGATAATTAGATTAAATGTTAATTTGATTGTTTGTTGTTAGGGACTTAGGGTTAATTTTAATGTTTGTTGTTTAATTGTTTGAATGTTAGTTTAAATGTTAGATGTTATTAAGATTTTAGATGTTAATTTGATTTTTAGATGTTAGTAGAGAAGGTGATCCGGTTGTGAAGCTATAAAACTAAGAACTATTTCTTGAACTAAATGTGTGTTCTTCAGCATTCATATGATTAGAGGTAAAAATTGATAGAAACAAATGAGTAGATGACTCTTAAATATAAATTAGTTGATTTTGTGAACATTTGAAGCATAATTTTCATGTTTTAAAGGGATTTGTTGAAGTATTTTGGCCCTTTTAAGATTAGAAGCTTTAATTACATACTTATTAGTGCTTTAGTATTAGTGTTTTGGTACACATCATTGGTTTTGTAGTCTCTTATTTATCTAAGCATAGACAGGAAATGTTGTAGAAAGTTTTAATTTACGTTTGAATTTTTTTCTTCGCTTTAGGCCTCCAAAATGGTTGAGCCGCCCCTGCCCGACCCAAACAATCGAACCGAACCGAAAATTTTTATGTCCGGCCCTATGAAATTGGAGCATCTAAAAACAGTGAACCTCTGGAAAAAATTCTTGGATCCGCCACTGATTGTTTGTATAGATCCTTCCTCGTAAAAGGAACGAAAAACCATACATTTTTATCACAACTAAACAACCAATAAGTAATACCAAACAAATTACAAGTAGTAAAATTCCAAATCCAAACAATCAAACTATGTTCTTTTTACATCATTCTTAACAAAATACCAATGGCTTAACCGTCCATTTGAATGAATTATTATCTTCACTTTGAATCTTAGCATAATATTATCCTTTTAACCATTAAATATGTTATTTAAAACCTTTTTATTCAATTTTACTAATTGTATTCGATTTTTTCATTTCATAAACTTAATTATTTCATATTATCTTAATATGATTCACCTCTCTAATTTTGTAGAATATTTCGAACACTTCAAAAATACAAATTTAGTACCTTCAACTTTTCAAGGGTCACATTCATGGGCCTACTATTTCAACCTAAGGCATAGGGCAAATGAAATTCTTTTGGCAATTAAGAGACGTGAGATGAAGAAAGTGATACTATTCTTGAGTCTTCAACTATATCATACATAGAGCTATTTAATATAAAATTAAATTTAAGTAAATAATTGTAAAAGTCATAAAAAATGTATTTATTGTTTTTAGCATCATTATATAAGACAATTATGTAAATGTATAATCTTTTAGTTCTCTCGATAAATCCGATATCCATCATGTACATATGTGCTTACTGAGGTTGTCATTATTCTCTATTTTGCATTAGTTATATATTAAACACTAGGTTATATGACTATGTATTATATGAGGTTGTTTAATAGAAAAATAAAAGTATAATAATGTGTAAAATAAGAAATAAAATTCTTTATTTCCTTAATTAAGTAATAATTTAAATTTAAATTTTATATTATCTTTTTTGAAAAATAAAAACATTAATATAATTAAAATTTAAAATTTAAACTTACTTAAAATAGGAAAAATTAGAAGATGGTGAGAAAAAATACGGTGATGACACGTGACATTTTTTAGAATAATTTATTATAATAAGGATATCTTAAATACCGAAGATAAAAATAATAAAAATAAGTTGAAAATGAAGTTTGTAAGAAATATAAAAGAAGAAAAAATCTATATTATATAATAAATAAAGGTTTTTCATTTCACGTGTCGCCTTTATATTCATTTTTATCATTTTTTTCATCCTTTCTCTTCTATTAAATACACCTCTAACTTTTTCATAATAACATATTTTTAAAGAAAATATTTTTTAAACCAATAAAACATAATTGTTTTTAGTTATCACTTATTATAAAATTTTTTGAAATCTAATTATATAACTTTTATTTTTCAATCAATAGTAAATGAAAGTTAAATTACATTAATTAGTAATTAACATATTTTTGAAACTCAATAATATATTATTTCTTACGTATTTTGAATTTTGTTTTTCATCCTTACTATGTGTAACACATTTTTACTATGTGCAGGAGTTCTAAGCTAGTAAAAAAATAAATGAAGCTTTTCTATACTTTTATCATGTTTTTTAAAATTATAGGATAACATAATAAGATTTTTTTTGATAGAAAAAACGTTTTAGTTATTACATGAATTAAAACAGTGGACCACATTAATTTGACGATAAAATATTAAAATTCAAAATAAATAGGACATTTAAACTACTACAAAGACGTACCAAGGAAACTTGCTAGTCATATCCACGTGTCTTCTAATCAGACTATTCCTTTGACTTTTTATTTCATTTTAAAAATTAAGATAGAACGAGAAAGCTTGCCCGCGTTTCACGATGGGAGACGAAACTTAAACGGTTGATACGATTATAATAACGTGGCTAAACAAAAATATGAACGCGGTTAAATACGTAAAAAATGTATGAAGTTATGATGACTTGATTTAACCCCGTGCTCTGTGGCGGGACGCGGACATATTTTTTAAAATATTTAAACGGCTGAGACAGTGAAATTAGTGTGGCTAAGCACAAAAAAAAACTTATAAAATTCACGTTGTGAAAAAAAAAACCGAAAAAAAACTCAAAAAAATTATAACAAACCAACAAGGAGGTGACATATGGTATGACGTGACAGTGGAGAAACACACCAAGTTTTGACATTTTACAAATTTGCGGGGGAGTTGTGGGTTCGAGGGCAAAGGTCACCAACACTTGTAAATGAGTATGACAAATTTTATATCTGGACGCCAAGAAAAAAAAATGCTAAACACAACCACTAATTATTTAAAATAAAAATAGCGAACAAAAACTATTGATGAAAAAATAAATTAAATATATTATATGGAGTAAAATCGAAACTTTATAAACTTGAGGGGTTGGTTTTTAAAATAGTCAAAAAATAGTTATGTATTAAAACCTACCTTTTAAGGTTTTGTAAAATAACAAACTTGAATAGGTGTGGATTGAGATAATTCATCAAAGTGGAAGGGGCGAGTATGTCGGTGACAAAAAGCCACCGACCTTAGTTCTTAAGTAATACTATAATTGCAATTAATTTGTTTTATCTAACATATTATTACTCTATTTACTTAATAGATTAGACTCCTTTGTGTGAGTATGAAGATGTGTGAAATGTTTAATCATGTCTGACGACCTTATATTTTTATTAAAAAAACATGGACAAAAGAATGTTCTGTGACAGTAGATTAGATGCACATCATCAAGTCATGGTACATTACATAAAAAATGATAAAGATTTTATGCACAATATTAATTAAAAAAAATATTTAACTACTTAGATGCAACAAAAATATATGAAAGAGTTTATGCAAGTGAAGCAAAGATGAAGGTGGGTGCACATGTTTGATGCACAAAAATGCAGGCGCTTAACGCATTAAACACATGTTTCAATACAAATGTGTTGCATAACAATGTCATGGTATAAAGGGTCCTAGTATAGTTACATTAGTTGAAGTCATCAAATCAATAAGTGACGTCATCATACAACTCGTATAGATGACGAAAAAAGATTATACGACACATATAATATAACGTATGTTAGTGGGGGTAAAAACATGTTGATGTGGGGTAAAAACACATAGCTTTTAATTTAAACTCAAATAATATGCCTTCCATTAAGAACAAAAGAAACATAAAAGACAAATATTCTCTTGTTGTCGATTCCTCTTCATCATAAACTCTTGAGATCATAATCGGACAAACTTAGCAAACATTATGGATTCTTTACCCAAATCGCTAATCGCTATGATAAAGGCTTAGAAATATAAAGTGTTTACCAAGATCAACTATTTGGTAACGTCCAATTGTAGATCAATTTAAAGAAAAAAAATTTGATCTTAGATCATATTACAATCTTTATAATTAAAAGAAACATATAAAAGAAAAAAGGTGTAGGACGTATAACAACCTTGTTTGCACTTCTTCTTTTGTGTAACATCCCAAGAAGTTTATCCCGTAGATGTCCTTCATATATGCATGTCCATTTATGTCTACACAAGAGTACCATTCATGATAATATAAAAACAATTTTAAATAAAATATAATACGATAGGAAAACAAAGTATAATACTTGTTACAGTTGAAAGAAACAGAAAACAAGAACAAAAGAAGAAGGGGATGGTGGATGATGAGTCGTATTTAAAATGGGTCATTAAAAACAGATTACCCGTAAGAGAACGCGTCTATCTCCCAATGTACAACATCTAAATCAACTTGTGCTACCGGAGATGATTCTGGAGCCCAAAATCGCACCCGAAACCGGTTGCAGAAAGAACTCGTGATTGTTGAAAAACTTTCCTCTCTTTGTTTGTGTGTTTTTGAGTGTGTTCGAGGTGTTCAAGTTGAATTTTCAGCTACGATAGCACCTTATTTTTATACTCTAACCAAAAGACAAAACTGTACAATCATTTAACTAAATTAAACGTGAAAATTAAATTGTATTAAACATATTTAATAGCAACTTAATCGATTTAATGATCAATTACAAACTGACTAACCTTAATACATGTGATTCATTGTTAAGTAGTAACCGGGCATCAGTAACCATGATGTTGCTATTAGCATGAATTGCGAGCCATTGGCAGCAACCAAGCAGGGTTGCCCATTAGAAGTAACCGTGAGTAGTGACACGGGTGTGCAAAGTGCAAAGTGTGCCATAAAAATGTCTCCTTATGCCCATCCTACGGTCACAGTCATGGCACGTACGTTAGGGTGCTTCACACCCTTTTGGCTTCCCACTTCTTCCTTATTGCTAAGATAGTAATATCGAAGAAGACTCCCACTTATATACCCTTGTGGGGTTCTACCTTCTCATATGTAGGACAAGTTCCCACTCAATGTCTCACAACTTTTTTGTTTTAAACACACAACTTTGAGTATTGATATCTTATTAATCTTAACTTTATTTAGACATGTCTTAGTTCATTGTGAAACTACAATCAAGGAGATAACAAACCCATTAAATAATAATTACATATATTATTTGACTACCAGTAAAACGGCCGCTCCGACTAACCCACCTAATCTTATCGGTTTGGTTTGTTGTTCCTAAAACCGTAAATAATAGTTCAACCTAAATTTTTTTATATAAATTGACTGAAACAAAATATTAACACCCTAAAAAATAACCACTTAAGAGTTGAGATCCTTTGTCGTATTCTAAATTACACTTAATTTTCTTTAATATTTTATTTTAAAATTAAATATAATAGTTAATTTACCACTTGGTACTCTTTATTAAAAAAAATTGAATTTCAAACAACTTTTATAAAAAATAATCGTGTATTAATTTTCATAAAAATTAATTATCGGTTGTTCAACTATGAAAGTAGAAATTGGTCGTTTTATGAAATTTATTTAAAAAAGTCTACATGATGTAGACAAAAACCAAATGGCCTTTGACTATCAGGTAAAGCACATAAAGCGACAGGCATCATCCTTCAATAACAATTCAATATCCACCGTCCACGTGTACAAATGTTCCCCAAAGCACCTTGGGTTTACTGTCAAGTCAAAGTTACAAATTTTAAAATAATAAATAATTGTTACTTTTCCAATTAAATAAACCATTATTATATTTCATTAGTTTAATCGTACATTTATTACAATTTAAATATTAATAAAAAGAAGACGACACACATAAACCAACCTTATACTATTCAGACACCGGATATTATACGTGCCGTATGAATTATGTTTCTATCTTACACAGACATGTGACTGGCACAGAAACGACTGATGTGATGTCGTACAACATCGAAAAATTGTTATACGGTTCATATAACATTTTTTTAGCATTTATATAACGCCATGATAAGATCATTTCATACTGATAGGATTTGAACTTATCTATTTTTATAAGATTTAAATTTATTTATTTATTATTATTGAAATTTGAAGTTGCTTTCACTGACGACAGTTTTCTTCCTATTTAAAGCAAAGTCTTCTCTCTCATCAAATTTTCAACTTCAACAGGTCACATTCTCTCACTAAAAGTTATACTGTGTGTTTATGAACAAAAAATGGTTAAAAAAATCAACAGTGGTGTGAATCAAATGTGATGGGAGGCGGATTTTCGCAGCTCCTCCCCTGCTTCAATCCGGCGGAGAAGCGGCGGAATGACTCTCTGGAGCTGATTTTCACGGGGGCCGAGCCGTTAGACGAAACCCTAGGTCACTCCTTTTGCTATGTCCGTTCATCAGCTCGATTCCTCTCACCTACACACTCAAATCGTTTCGTTTCCCCTTCGCAATCTCTCCGATTCTCTCCGACGCATGAATCGTCTTCGGTGAGGTCGCGGCAACCGAACGGCGTGACGGAGACCGGATTCAAAGCGATTTCAGGTGCATCGGTAAGTGCGAATACTTCTACGCCTCGGACTGTTGTTCAGTTAGATAATATTTACGATGATGCCACTGATTGTGTTGGTGGTGGTGTTAAGTCTAGTATTGTTAATGGCTTTGAAAGTACGTCGTCATTTAGTGCTCTCCCGTTGCAACCTCTGCCGCGAGGTGATTCAGCTAGGGCGGCGGTAGGTCAAATGGAGAGAGCGTTTTTTATGTCTGGTCCGATCGAGCGGGGGGCTCTATCTGGTCCGTTGGATTCGAACATCGGTTCGTATTCAGCTAACGGTGTCCCGTTCTCGGCGCCGCTCAATGACGGCATTTACCGCAAAAAGAGGAGGAAGAAGTCGATTCCAGGGATTCGGAAGGCGTTCAGTCGGAACTTCCCTCGGCCTTGGGTCGTTCCTGTAAGGAACTTTGTAGGAGGTCGGAAGGAAGCTCCGGCCGGGGGAGGGGGGGAGGGGTCAGAGGTGAAGAATGATTGTGATGTCCAGTGGGCTTTAGGGAAAGCCGGGGAGGATCGGGTGCACGTGGTCGTTTCAGAAGAACATGGATGGCTGTTTGTTGGTATTTATGATGGATTTAATGGTCCTGATGCTCCTGAGTTTTTGATGGGGAACTTATATAAAGCTATTTATAAAGAACTCGAAGGTTTGTTTTGGGATTTAGATGATGCAGCTGCAGATCCAGCTCAAGCTCAATCTTGTTCACCACAATTACAAGAAGAAGTTACAGATGCGAATTTAGTTCACGAGAATGCTGTGAAGAAGATGTCATTTCGATCAGGAGAAGAAACAGTGAGTAGAAGGAAGCGGTTATGGGAATATCTTGCAGAGGAAGGACCTAGAGATGGACTTGATCTTTCTGGTTCTGAACGGTTTGCATTTTCTGTTGATGATGCACTCGACATAAGCAAAACCAGTTCAGGAGTTAATAACAGGTCATTACTGTTGTCCAAGTTAAAAAATGGGTTCACTAAGCATAAGGAGGGTGGTAAATTGTTTGCTTGGAAATTTGGGTTGGATTCCAAAGAGCAAAAAGAAGTGGAAAACAGAATAGAAGAGACGGGTAATGTTGTTAGAAATGGTAGGAAGAAAAAATCTGGTCCAGTAGACCATGAATTGGTCTTGAGAGCAATGGCAAGGGCTTTGGAAGTAACAGAGTTTGCGTATCTGGATATGACTGATAAGGTCATGGATCAATATCCAGAGCTTGCACTTATGGGTTCCTGCTTACTGGCTGTGTTGATGAGAGATGAGGATGTGTATGTGATGAATTTAGGAGATAGTCGGGCTATCGTTGCACAACATGATGAAACCGAAGAAGTTGACCCATCTCAAACAAGGGATAGTGGGATGGCCATTGAGGATGTAGTTAAAGAATCCATAGATGCAGTTGGAAAGGAAAATGATATGGAAAATAAGGAGCCTGCTCAAGATATGAGGTTGACAGCATTGCAACTGTCTACTGATCATAGCACAAGCATTGAGGAAGTAAGTTCTGAGTTCTGACCTGATCTTAAAATTTTACGTAATTACCTTACCATATTTCAGTTTGTTTGTTCTTGTTTATTAAAAAGAGGAAGAAGTTCTTGAATATGTATCCCTATTCTATTATCAATCAGTCAGTGATTTGAGGTCTTTTGATAATTTTGAAGTGGCCTATCTGTATCCATGTATCTTATGAGGAGTGAGGACACTTACACTCTTAGGTTTGCAGGTCCATTATAGGTAAATTGTTTACATTTGAACCACATTTCAGGTTACATGATCACTTGAAATATTCTTTCCAGTGGGTTGTATCTTACCTATGACACATGCCCATGGATTCTCGTCTCACCTTTACCCAATTTCTTTTTCCACCCCATTATAAAATTTAGAGTATTGTGCTATGAAGATGAACGTTCCAGGAGTACAACATAAGAATTGACTATTGATAACCTGAAACTAAAAGTAAGCATAGTGACAGGTAAGTTAGATTATTCGAACTTTATCTACTAATAAAAGAAATTAAGGGCTTAATGTAATGTTTATGCAGTACCTACCAATAGCTTTTAGGTATTTCTCCATAGGCAAGGGAAGAACAATGTTCACTGGTTTGATCTATCATATGTTTGGAGCCAGTGAACCACTTTTCTCTAATCCTTATGTGAGAGAAAGCGAGCACACCGAATTAGAAATTCATTGGAAGTATTGTCTTTGCTCATTTGGAATATATGTCGTGTCAGTAAGCGCAGGGGCGAATTTAATTTAGTATGTAAAAAGCAGTTGCACTAGGAAAGTCAATTTTATCATGTTGTGTGCAACTTAATGAAGGAGTAAGCAGACCTGATAATATGATATCACTCAACAATTGATCATTTTTAGTCGTAGAGCTGCGTGTTTATTGTAATTTGAAACAAGGATCAAGGTTTTACATCATATATTTTATACATTTTGTGCAAATTTTCTAATGAGCGAACTCATATGCATGCATAAATCAGAATCTGGTAGATACTTGGCCTTTGATATTTAGATTTGACAATCCTCCTAAGTCCTAAATCCTAATTAGAGGTGGCGATTGCGGCCAGTTTACTTATGAAAGGGCTGATTTGGGTAATGTTTTATTTATAACAGATCAGTATAGTTAAAAAAAAACTAGCTTAAATGTAAACACGCAAAATGTCACCCAAAGTGTAACTTTAATGCATAAAGTCTCCATCCTCTCATGCAAATAATAAATTAATGTTGAAATAATATACATCCTGTAATCATATTTACACCAGATATTTATAAAAATATTACATTTCCTGGACAAAAGTGTTTCGGGCCAACCCAGTCCGATCTGACCCACACAAAGTACCGATTTTGACCCTGACCCATTTTTAATTCCGTACCCAACCTGCTCATTCATCTCTATTGTGAATTTTCAAGCTTCTCAGTCTTATTTATGTCTATTGCCTAAATATACCAGAGATTATCTGTAATCATCGCGAAAATCCTTTTACTATTGCAGGAAGTTACTAGAATCAAGAATGAGCATCCGGATGACAATCATTGTATTGTCAATGATAGAGTTAAAGGTCGCCTAAAGGTCACTCGTGCTTTTGGTGTTGGTTCTCTTAAACAGGTTTGTTGCTTGCTTAACTTTATTTCTCTCTCTCTCACACACACACACACTCTCTTTTATGGAATGAAAGTTAATTTTTTGTCACATTAATGTTTCAGGCAAAATGGAATGACTCACTACTAGAGATGTTTCGCAACGAATATATTGGAAATGCACCCTACATATCTTGTGTACCTTCTCTTAGACACCATCAACTATGTCAAAAAGACCAATTTTTGGTACTTTCATCCGACGGTTTGTATCAGTATTTTAGCAACCAGGAAGTCGTTTCACATGTTGATAATTTCATGGAGAAGTTTCCAGATGGTGATCCTGCTCAACACCTGATAGAAGAGCTTCTGTTACGCGCAGCCAAGAAAGCTGGTAATCTCCTCATTTTGATCTTTGTGTATACCTATTAATCATCATGAACCGGTTACTATTTTACACTGGTTTAAAATATAAATCAAAATTACAAATCTTCACCTAGGGAATCATATGAATGTTATGTCTTAATATTTTTAAATAATTGGTCAACATTATATATTAATATATAGGGTTAGGATCATTCCATAACTCATTTGAACCACGGGTTTACATATATATACATATATGTAAATGGTTTACTTACACATATGTAGAACATTTACATATGTAAATGGTTAACGTACACACACACACATATATATATATATAACATTTACATATATGTAAATAATTAACTTACACATGTAAAACACGGTTACACATATGGAACTACTTAATTCATTTTTCAAATGTGTAAGTGATAATTTGTAATGGTTACCCTTTTTGACAGTAAGTGCCCTTAATTTATAGTGGCAAACCCATGGTAAAATTTTAGTATGGTTCAAACGGGCCGGGCTGGATTGACTGGCCAACACCTGTTTTTTGCTGAATTTAATTACAATAAATGTATTTAGTATTGGCACAAAAACTATACTGTTAAAATGATAAATCAAGTGTGAGCATTTGAACACAATTTGGGCATACTCCTGGCCATTTGACCCGTTTGCAGTTTAGTCGACCTTAAATTTTACTACTTTCACCCGTTGAAGATGATATATAACACAAATCGACCTATTTAGCCGTTTGTTTTTAAAAAAATTCTTGATCTCCCAACAGGGATGGATTTGCATGAATTGCTGGACATCCCACAGGGCGACCGTAGGAAATACCATGATGATGTTACAGTCATGGTCATTTCTCTAGAAGGGCGAATTTGGAAATCATCAGGAAAATATCTCTAAAACGATATAAAAACCGAACATACTCAATTTTGGGTCATGATCCCCGACAAAACACAGTAAAGCTTCAATGTGGGGTCCGAATGGAATTCTTGGTCTTGACGTAAAGAAATGTTCCAAACTTGAGGCGCGTATCGATCAAGAAATGAGCTTTGACAAAAATGCAGGTAATTGGTCTTGACAAAAAATGGACTTGTTTTTCTTTCTAATTTTGGTGATGGGATTGGTAAAGAATGATTTTTTTTTTAATGTTTTCTGTTAGATTTGTTCATAGGTGGGAAATCTTGTTTCATTACTTAACCTGAAAAAGGTTGTAATTTATCAAATTGGGTAGAATTTTTAAAAAAATTAAATGTGTATTACATTCTTATTGTTTGATTCAAGAAATGAATTAGTATTTTAGAAGTATAATCTTTTATAATGTAGAATAATACCTCATATTAGAACAAAACACGATAGCAAGGAAATTAGTACAATAGAGCTGGTCTATGTGCAAGTTACAACTGAAATAAATAAAAATGTCCTTTAAAACAGGTTTCACGTCTTGTTATAGTTATAATTTTAAATATTGTGATTTTTTTTAATATTCGAGATTTGTAAAACCATAGTGAAAAACTTCTTTTAACAAGTTTAAGGATCTTTTTTCTTGTTAGTTTTTAAAAATTAAAAGGGATATCAAGCAAAAGAAAATTGATTTGTTAAAAACAAAGTTAAGATATCTTATTATTATTTAAAAAAAAAATAAAAGAATAATGTTATACTAAAGTCTAACATCGATACTTACGTTATTCTTTTGTTGGTCGACCGGTTGTTGATACCGAACAGACTGCTTAGACCAGACTAAATGATAAATAACTAGATTGTCCTTTTGGTAATTGACGGAAAAATATGGTCATAAATTATGCATTACATAATTATATAAAACAAACTATATTTTAAAATTCGCATCAACCTTTCAAAAAAGTCAAATATTGGTGACTATGGATGCTACGATGTGGACAAAATTTAAATCATGCATCCTGTTATATTACAATTTACAATTTCTTATAATTATATTATATGTGTGATAAATAAGTAACCAGTTATATCACGTGTCATAGCCTAATATTTTTTTTCCTATTTATTTTTACATATGGTTTATTTGTTTTTACATATGGAGATGGTTTTCATTTAATCTCTCCCTAAGAGGGAAATATTAGGGGTAAATGCGTCCAAAAAAGAACGAAGAAATACTGGACATACAGAGATCTAACTTAAGGCACCGTTGGGTAAACGCAACCATATACTGGGTTGAAGCTGAAGCTGAAGCTAAGCGCACTGTTATGTGGGGTTTAACGCACACACCATTAAAAAAAATCTTGACGCATCATTATACGCACCTCCAATTAAATAGCATGTTATTCTGATTTTACCTTTTAGCCTTTTGATTCATTAAGTTCGCTGAATTGACACCCTTTCCTCATCTCAATCATTGATTTCACTTGATCAATGGTTCATATTTAGGCCTTAGGGTATACTCTCCATTATGCATTCTCCGTTTTATATCATCTCAGCGTCACTTAACCACCGTAATTCAATCTCCATTCAACTTCTTTTCTTAGTTCATATATATTTACTTAATAGTTTTAAAACAAGAAAATATATATTTACTTAATAGTTTTAAAAAGAGAAAATAAATATATATTAATATTAATAATAAAAATACACCGTTTCAATTTTAAATATCCGGTCTAGTCGAGTTATGTAAATATGTTCAAATCCTAGCGAAGGTTTAAATGCATTTCTCAGTTACGTAATTCCTGAATATTAATTGCTTTCATTTCCGAAAATTCGATACAAGCACGTGCCAAATCCGCTTACAAGACAAAAAAATGTTTTATTTTGAATACAAGTCGGTTTTCATTGAAATTTATATCAGAATGTTGGCAAAAAAAATAATACATGAAGAAGACTATGTATTTAGATTTTTTTTTAAGTTAACAAGCACAAGCTATTAAAAGAAAATTGAATTAAATGTTCAATGAAATATTATAAAAAAAAATCTAATGAGGAAATTGGCTCACCGTTCCCGCGTTGTGTCACCATTGCGGCACCACACTTCCTCGGCGGTACCACTTGACCATGTTAGCCCCGCTCCGTAACCCCATGGCCTTATGAGTATCGAGCGAATATGACCTTTGTTCACATTCATTCATTTAACTATTTGAACGAAATTTCTTTGTCTATGTTCATTCATTTATTAAACAAACGAACGTAAATGAACTTGCCGTCGAACGGTTCGCTGAACGTTCCGTTTGTTTACGACCGTGCATCCAACACATAAATCACATGCTTTATTCAACAAACTCCAAAATTCTTATAGTTGGGGTAAACACGTGTTTATTCAATACTAGGTTCTAATCCCGTGTAATACACGTGTAATTCGAATATAATGTTGTATACTTAGAAATAAAAATTTTAATTCTTTAAAAACTTGTGTATTACACGGGTTGAATAAACTTGTGTATTATGCGTGTTGAATAAAATGTAATCTGTTAACACATACACTCCCAAAAATATGTTTTTTTAAATGTAATTTGACGTGACAATTATAAATTACATTAAGTTAATATATAAAACATTTTTTTCAACTGGGCATATATCTTTTATATGTAATTGAGAAATGTTAATTTATATTAAATTTATTTGGTTAATAAGTATCCATAAATAGAGTTATATTGAATACTTAAAATGTATTAGTTTAATATCATTATTTAATAGGAGAGAGAGAAAGATGCGAGAAAACAAGGATGATGATGTATAGGAGAGTGACAAGTGTCACTCCAAAATCTTTATTTAGTATAGATTGATTAAACTCGAACCTCTTTCAATTTTTTTAGATTTTCAAAACAAACAGTTCAATTAATACTAACTATCGACTAATCGTCAGTCCTAAGTATGGGTCAATTTAAATTCGTTTCAGTTAATAAAGAGATAGAAAAGGTCATTAATATACTATTTGTAAAATTTTATAACAATACGTTTTCTGACGTAATTTGGTTTTAATGTCGGTTTGATTATTTCAGTTATTTGTAATTATAATTGGAGTATAAACTCGGTTATAAATTCACTTATAAGAAAAAGATATAATCAAACCATCGTTGGTTTGACAATTCCTGTTCAATTTTATTTTTTCAGTTATTAGATGTTTATAAATGGACTAAGTCACGGGTTTACCCTTAGATTGGAAAATGACACCAACCCACTACTGAACAAAATGGGTTGAATTTTGATGAGCCATGACCATGAGCACAAAACCAAACCAACCCTTGTTGGGTTGCGTTGGGTTGGGTTGGGTTGGGTTGGGTTGGGTCGGGAGACAATGAGCCGAAAGCATTGGACCCAATCTATACTATATAATAAGTAAATGTTTTTTTAGTGCCACGTGTCGCCTCCATTCCGTCTCTCTCTCTTATTTAATGCACTTTTATCTTTTAATTAAAGAAAATACTAATTATACTAATAAAACATATTTATTTTAAATTATCCCTTATTATAAGAAACTTTAAAATTTAATTATTTAACTTTTATTTCAATCAAATGAAAGAAAAATTAAATCAAATAGTAATTAACGTATTTTCGAAACCTAATTATATATTAATTTTTGCATATGTTAAGTTTGTTTCTATCCTTAGTATATGTAATATAGTTTTACATTTGTAAAATATATACATAAAGATTTAAAAAAATTATATATTGATATTTTTCACCCCGTATATAGACATGGGATCTAAACTAGTAACAATAAATAAAGGTATGAACATGTGATACCAATATTAAATATAAATTATTCATTCCTTTATATTTTTAAGTCCTTAACTGTCAACAAGTATGTTAGAAATATCAAACAAGCAAGTTAAATAAATCAATCAAGAATGTAAAGACACAAGGTATACAAGGTCTTATCAAATTTAAAGAATAGATCATAGAACAACCCTCATCGATTAACAATAAATAAATGGCCCATGAGTAGCGATCACTTTTATCGATAGTTGCCAAGAGTCACTGAACCAGAGGTCTAGTGTTGGTTGTCCAAGAGAACCATGGCATGATTTGCATTGTCGAATCGAAGGTCTTGCAGCATATGATGCACTCCAGAACTTTGAGGAGCAATGGTTGAAGGCTTCTAAGCCTCAGGGCCTTTCAAAAATCAAGAAATTTTCTAATTATTTATTACTTAAACTAGACATGATTACTGATATCATGGGAATCACTGAAGTGAAAAGGATCCTGAGAGTTGGCATGTTCAAGTATTTAGTGGTGGCGAAATGAGGCGGGTTGGGTGACTGGTCAAACAGTTTGGGTCGAGTTGGATTAACCCGAAATACTTTTTGTCCAAATCTCTTAGAACTTGTATAAATAATTAGTTTGTCAAAGGATTACAAAACTGTTTCCATAGTAT
The DNA here is from genome assembly GCA_023525975.1 of Smallanthus sonchifolius. Classification (NCBI taxonomy): domain Eukaryota; kingdom Viridiplantae; phylum Streptophyta; class Magnoliopsida; order Asterales; family Asteraceae; genus Smallanthus; species Smallanthus sonchifolius. The sequence goes on from CM042042.1 coordinate 5,892,022, forward strand.
ACTGTTTTTATTATAAATAATTTAGGAGACTTTATACATGAAAATTATACCAACTTTTGTTATACTATTTTAGCGTACGAGTACATAGAGAATTCCAAAACATACAAAGTACTAAAAACTTGGAAAAGTTTAAAAAATTTCAGCATGACAATCTCCAAAGATTTTGCCTTTATTTATCACCTGAGATAGCTGAGGAGTTAAAAAAACAAACATCTTTTAACAAAACAATACAAAAATATCTTGATGATGTATGAGCTCAATGCATCCTTATTTTAATAAACGATTCCAAAAATGCCATGTGTCATTATTATATTTTTTCTCACTAAAATTTTCAAAATTTTCCTATTTTAAGTAAACTTACAATTTTAAAATTTAATTATGTTAATTTTTCTTTAAAATAAAATTTGAATTATAATTATTACTTAATTAAGGAAACAAAAATTTTATTTATTGTAATTTCATTTTTCCATTAAACAACCTCATGTAATACATGAGTATATAACCTAGTATTATTTATTACATTCTACCCGGCTACACTTTTATAGATATCGATTTAGATGATTATATGCATTAATCGAAGATATCGATTTAGATGATTATATGCATTAATCGAATGCATTTTGGGATATTCAACCCACTCTACCGTTTCCTTTATAGTTACTTCTTTTACCCGTTTGTATATGAATGGGTTGAATTGACACCGTTGCTTTCAATTTTTGATTGATATAACAAACCGTTACTCAAATTAAGTCTTTTTAGAGCATCTTAGTGTACAAATGATGCATGCTATCATTTTCGAAACTCATAGTTTTGACGTGGGCCTAGTTAGGTTGACCCCAAACACTTTTGATCTAAAATTTTTCAAAAGATTAATATGTAAAATATATATTACAAAAAGTATTCTAAGAATGGATCCAATTAATATATCAATCTTGGTGTTGATGGTATTTTGCAATGTTCATGTGTTATGAATGAATCTTGGAACTTTTCACATGTTTTAATAGAATATTTCGATTATTGGTGTAGATGGTGTGTGATTTGAAGTTTTGAACTCTATTTTATTATTTATTGAATCTCTTGTTTACTCTCGGGTTCTGATCTAGATTCAATAAAAAAATATTTATTATATTATAAAAATAACTTTATCATTGTTATAAAACGTCCCATTTTAAATAAAACTAGTTGAATACCCACCGTAAACGCGTGATTCGCTAATAATAGGTCTGATTCATTACAATATCATAACGGTGACGACACTGAAATATAGACTATGATACAAAAAAAAACTTCTCATTTTAGATAAAACTCCGTTTTCAAATAAATTTATATCGGAACGTTTAAAAAAAATCCTTGATTTGGTTCCATTCTAAATTTAAGTTTAGACATTAGGCTCCGTCGCGGGTGTCAGGCTGATGGTTAATAAAATTTAAACGAAGATGTAACACAATGTTAAAATAATGTTAATAAAAATGAAACCTAAAACTAAATATAGAAAAAGGGAAAAGCTCAGCTCGTCGAAAACCGTAAAAACGAAAACTGAGACCGATTCCTAGTTCGTTCATAACAAGTTCGTTTCGGTAACGGTAACAACACGCGCTATAGGACATGATAGTAAAAACACTCGGTTTTGAAATTACGTATAAATAAGTACTTTAAGTAATAAAATAATAATATAATTTTTTTAAACTTTCATTTAAAAAAAAATCGTTATTGAAAAAAAAGTCATTTATAATAAAAAAAAATTCGTGGTTTGAAAACTCCTGTTTTTAATTATTTTCGTTTTTTAAAATTATTTTCTAAAAGAATGTTTTTTATAAAACTTTTATTTTTTAGAGACCGGTTTTAAAATATTTTGTATTTATTAAAAAGTTTGGTGTTTTAAAAAAATTTCTTATTTTCTGAAAATTTTGTTTTTTTATAAAAGGTGTGTTTTTTAATACAAATATCTGATTTTTAATTTATTAATAATCTTTTTTTAATCTAAACAGGTATAAGTAATATTAATACTATTTAATGATATCATTTAATAAGAGAGAAAGACACGAAAAAAGTAGTATGAAGAGGCCTAAAATTATAAGGAGACCTAGAATTATAGCATGTGAAATCCTAGATTTTTATTTCTTATATAATTTAGAACAAATATAGAAATATAAAATATAAAATATGAAATGTTTAAAAATAATATAAAAAGGATGACGGGTAGGAATGGGTCTTCAATGGCCACCACATGGTATAATGATGTTGAATCTTGATCTATTTAAATAAAATTACTAATTTTTAAGATAAAGAATTAATAAGGTCTCCAACTCAAGAATCACATGCCTCTAGTTCACACCGTTAAACATTAAATTAATTTAATGTCCTTTTTATACTTCATAAGATCTTAGCTTGTACCTTTGTTTAAGATGATTAAGAATTAAAATTGGTAAAAGAAAAATTCGAATTTAAAGATGTTAAAATTTGTAAGGTTCAATTTTGACGACCTAGTATTCACCATTCAAAATTTTTTTTAATTTAAAACGCTTATAAAAATAAACACGTTGATACAACAAATCTGAGATTTTATAAAATATCATATTTTAAAAGTTGTAAGAGATAATAAATGACATCAAGTCTAAATAAAAACTTAATAATATTAGTTAGTGTAAATGTAACATTAAATCTAAATAAAAAAAACAATAATAATTATGTTTTAAATGCTAGAGAAGAAAGCACAGGGAGAGGTGTCATCCTTGAAGGAGGTAAAGTACCAAACCACTTAGGCTACTACCCATTTGTGTTTTAAGTTTGTGAAATAACTTATTTAACATATGTAGTGAGTTTTGCTAAATATGAAAAGAAAAACGGAATGAACCGGGGGAAGAGAGATGTAAAGAATAAAAGAAAGAGCAAAGTGTTATTTTTGTTCCCGTAGTTTGATTATTTTAGTCACTTTCATCTAAAATCTTTTTTTAGCTTTTTCGTCCATGATTTTTTAAAATTTAGCCATTTTTATCTAACTGACCAACTTAGTCTACATTTTAACGTTAAATCAGAAGGCAAATATTGGTTAAATCAAGGGTAACTTGGTTAGATTTTAACCTATGAATTTGAAAGCGACATTTGATTTAATGTTAAAATGTAGACGAAGTTAGTTATTTGGATGAAAAATGGCTAAATTTTGAAAAGTTAAGAATGAAAAAGCTAAAAAAAACTTTTGAATAAAAATAACAAAAATGTCTTAAACATATGAACGGAAATAACACTTTACTCTTTAAAAATTTAAAAGAACCAACGCGGGGTATGCCATAGGCTTGAAGCCCGCAAAGCGGTTGGGTGAATGAGTGGGTGTCTGTGCCAGAATTTGGTTGTTGATTTGATTGTCAACACATTTAACAAAGAAAAATAAAAGCGTTGCTATTTATACCTATTGCCATAATTAATATATACAATTTGTCAAAAGAAATGAAAGTGTGTAGGATCCGTTAAAAGAATATGAATTTGTGTTTGATTTAACAAAATAATCATGTTTAGTTTTTAAAATTATTAAAGAAGTTAACATTTAAAGGTGACAGAGACAATTGTAATGATGACAATGGTACGAGTAACAGAGGGGATGGCTTTGGTAAGAAAAAAATATCTATAATGGCCATCACGACCACACCAAGGTCCGATATGGCAGCTTAGCCACACGTGAAAAACCGTATCGGTATCGCGTGGTTCACGCTAGTGAGCTAGAAGCGTGGGCCACTCACGCCACTTTCCCCCGCCCAACGATCATATTTCAAAAGAAAAAAAATAGTTTCTTTTTATTTCTAAAATATAACCGTTAAAAAACGATAAAATAAAAAATAAGAATTTTTTTAAACCAATTTATTCATTCAGTTATACATACATTTCTTAACATTTCAATATTAGTTGTTACGTTTTTTTAGTTATTATTTATGTAACGTCTTTCTTTTTTTACTAATGAAAAACGTTTATTTATATAATCATACTAGGTTATGTACCCGTGTAATACACGGGTTTGTGTACTAAAAAGAATGTTGTAACACCCTTAATTGGAAAACAAACTAATAAAACGTTTAAACGCATGCGGAAGCTTTAATCCCATATTTTTTTTTATATTCTTCGCATGTCGCGAAGAACCTGACAGACATCTTCGCATGCCGCGAAGAGTCTAAAATCAGCCAGGCCGGATTTCTAGTTCTTCGCGTGGCACGAATAACCTCCTTCCATTCTTCGTGTGGCGCGAAGACGCCCAGTAAACAAAAAGATAGCTTTTTCTCAGATTTTCAACATTTAGCCAAATTCCCATCTTTTTCACCAACTTGACACAAAACATTTCAAACACTTGGGTTTTGACCAAGAACTTTCATACCACAATTATATATACCAAAAACATAATTCAAGTATTCATTTACACCCCTTTACATGGATTTTCCTTTAAATCCTCAAAATACCAAAAATGCATACGAGAAACCCTCTACGCCTTGGACTTGACATTGACCTACATTGGAGCTTTCCCTACATAACCACATTAACATATCACCGTTAGTAATGACAATAAACATATTCAAACAAGTATTTACACTTGTTTTCACCCTTTCACCCATTTGACCCATTTGACCCGTTTGCACCCATTGGTCAATTAAGGTTATTAACACATGCATTTCCACTACAAGTTTCATTCTTTTCATAAAACATTCATATTCACCATTTCATATCCATTATGACACTTAGGCCATAACCTCATATCTATTATGATACTTAGATCATAACCTCATATCAATTATGGTAATTTAACCATAACCTCCTATCCATTATGATTCATAGATCATAACCTCATATCCATTATGATTCTTAAATCATAACCTCATTCACACTTATCAATTATAGTATTACACTATAATTACATTCGTTCATTGCACATATCCATTATAGCATTTCAACTATAACTACATTCATTCACATAACCATTATGGTATTTTCACGATAACCACATTCAATTCATTTACACATATCTATTATAGTTTTAACACTATAACTACATTCATACTTTTCACATACTAGTTCATGTATAATCTTACACATTCAATTCATCACATAGTATGCACACAAAATACATATACCATCTATTTATCAACATTACTAAGTAAGTGCAAAGACACTTACCTTTTGGGTTCAAGGATCCCGCACCGGCTTCTCGATTCACAATTTGATTACCTAAACATATACACCTAGTTTAGTAATCTAACATACATACATTATCACATTACAATTGAGTCCACAACCCAATTTTCATCTTCCAACCCAAACTGACCCATTTGAGTTATCCCCATAACCAAACACCCTTTTTTAATTCAAACTCACCTATTTGAGTTTTCTTTCCAATACCTTGACACTAATTTCTCATTCATTAACTTTTATTAGGTCAATTTGGTGTTCGTTCAAGTGTCTAATATCACCTAAACACTTAATCATCACTAATTCAACAATATAGCATCATGATCCAAACACCCCCAATTTTCACCATATGAACCCTAACTTTTCAAAATCAAAATTAAAGGGTTCTAGGATGTTAATCACTACTCTTTACCTTTAGTTTAGCTAGATTATCCACAATCTAACACCAATTTACCACATGCATACACAATTTTTGGATTTCTACATAACCCATCAACTAACACATTTCATGGTGAAATCAAATGGAAGATTATCACTTACTTGATGTTACGAAGGTGATGTGTGAGCCAAAACCTTCCAAAAAAATAAGCCTCAAATGCACGATTTAAGCTTCAAACTTGTTTTTTCCTTTTTCTCTCTTGCTCAAGAACGACCCACCACCAACAAATGAGGTTAATTTTGACTTCCAAGAGTCAAATATGGCAAAATTTGCTATTTACACTTTTGTCCCTTCCACTTTCATTTCACCCATTTATCTCTATAATTAGTTAAAAACTAACATAACCTCATTACTAACTTGAAATCCACTTGTTTCAACTTATTTCAAAAATATTATTTTCATCATAATATTATTTAGAAATATTTATTTATTTATAACAAAACCCGGATTTTGTTCGTTACAAATGTAATAAACAAATCTCTAAATACTTCTTACAATAAATAATTACATATGATATGTAATAATTAAAATTGATAACTATTACAATTACAATTTACAATATCTAAAAAAAAGTTGCAACTTAGAGCTAATACAATTGTGATTTTAAGATATTGTTAAGAAATTTTATAAATTTATAAATGTGGTTTGCGTTGCAGGTTGTCACATAAACACTTTGAAAGTTGTACCCTTAGTCTTAAAATAAATAACACGATTATAGTTAAAAAGAAAAAGCTTAAAAAAAACTTACTAAATCCATCTTTTTCTCTTTTACACACACTAAAAAGTCTTTTTTTTTTTATCTCTAACAGGTTTAGATCTTGCAGGAACATGGGCCTGATAAAACCTATTTATCAACTATTTTCTCCAACTACAACAATCAGGGGCGGCCCTTAGGGGGCGGGGAGGGTGACCGTCCGGGGCCCAGTCTCCTAAGGGGCCCGTAGTTTTTTTTATAAAAATTACTTGAGTTTGACCCTCTAGATTATCTCCATCAGTTTGACACTCAAGGAGGTTGCAGGTTCGATTCCTGCAACCCTCCTTTTTATTTTTATTTTTTTTAAAATTGATCATTGCTTCACCTAACTTTAGTTAAATTACAAAAGTCACCCACAACTTTCTAATTATTAATCCGACACCCCTGACTTTACGAAAATGACATAACTAACCCCTAACTTTATAAATTGGCAATTTGACACTTCTCCCCCCACTTTGGTAAAATGACAAAACTCACCCTTAGCTTTGTAAATTGTTAATTTTACCACCTCAAGTTTAACGAATTTATCGTTTCAATGTTAACTCCTATTCGCACCACAATTTATCTATTTTTCGAACTCCATGACCGATTTGTGGCAACTTCATACGTTTCTTTTATGTAGTTAGTGACGTTATTGTTCTCGCCGCAATGCACGTAACGAGGTTCGCAAACCCGCCGCAACACGCGAGTCATATTTTATAGTATATAGATATTTATAAAAGGTCCAACTTGTATTATTCATTTATACTATTAACCCACTTAAAAATTAAAAAAAATGCTCACTACTTGTATTATCCATTTATCTTATTAACCCACTTAGAAATTAAAAAAGGCCTACTAAATTTTCAAACTTATTAAAAAATAACAAAATAATCGTTATTCGTTTGTTATAGTTTTTTATTATGACATTATGAATTTATATTATGTGGCCCTTTTTTTTTAAATGTCACGGGTCCAAAATGTTTTAAGAAATCTCAAGACCGGCCCTGACAACCATAGTATAAATTTCTTCATCGACCCATTTATCAATTGTCACTAATAAAACCTGTGAAGCTAAGTCATATACATATCAAATTGCATTTATTGTTGAAAGTTAGATACTCAAATTATCAAAAATGATCTACCTTTGAAACATGTGGACCAAAAGTTATGTGACCTGAGATCCAAAACCAAAATAAATTTTATATTGTGATAAAGGAATATGATTCAAAAATACAAAGGTTAACATAACATTTCCTCCTTACCACAAACCGAATGTTCAATGATCTCTAGATAGCAAAATCAACACCAATAAATATCGACTGTTCTGAAAGCAGCCTATGTAAGCTTGGAATAGAGGGTGTATTTAGCATAAATGTAAACAATTAAAGAAGGGTTACTCATGTATATTTGAATCCACTTTTACAGACACCCTGTTGTGTGAGCAACCATGTTCTTGATTTTATTCAACTGTAATTACATCAAACACAAAATATGTGATAAAATTGATGAAAAAAAAAACATTGTTTCTGAATATATAATAAAAGACATTTAAAAAATCTGTACCAAAAAAAAGATATTAAAAAAATCTATGAAATTACTAAACGAAAAATGTTTAATCACACTCAATTAAAGTTCAGTTTACTCCATATTATATCCATCTAATGGATGATTAAAAGCACCACAAATTTTATATAAATATATATAATTGTCTGTTATAGAAAAGATAAAATAATCCTCAAATCAAATAATGTGATACATAAATTGTCAGAAGTCACAAACCAGTATCCTTAATGCAAAAAAGAAAATGTTCCACCATAATAGAGATCGGTGTACGCCCTGCAACTTCTGTTGATCGCTGTCAGAAGAGTGAGTTGCTTATAGCCGACAAGTATAATAGTGCACCAAAACAATTTTAAAGCGAAGTGACGATAATGAAAAAGGAAATTAAACCTCTTGACCGTGTCATGAATGTAGGTGTTGTCAATGTTCTTGGCTGATGAGTGATGACATTGTTCATGATTTCGCACTGTAACAAAGCATTACACTCATCACAAATATGCTCATATTGTTGAATTTGTAGGAAATATAAACCAAACCCACTGGAGCTTCATATTAGCTTCAAGGATTAATATAAGTCAAACATGGACTTTTTTTTTATAAACTATAAATTAACGAAATCAAAATCTATGGCATACTGGATCAATAAAATGAGGTTCAAATAACATCTGTGAAAAATATGGACTAAATCACTAACCATGCTGCTAAAATCAAACCTACCATCAAGGGTCAACTTCCAGACAAGTGAACTATAATGGGAAACTGAAACCCGAATGATCATGATTCAGCACGTCACAATAAGAAACTGAAACCCGAATTGTCACGAATAAGTGGTGGCGGCTCAATATCTGCTATATTGGTCTGATCCATTGATTTGGAGAGGTCATCAACAGAGAACGGTATGCTGCACCATCACACAGGAAATGTTTCATTAAATGTAGAAATATTAGTTAAGAAGCATATGTTGTTTATGATTGCTAAACCTTCAAGCACCACATTACATTTTAAGAGGAAGTTTCATCTCCACGATTGCTGAAGCTCCTCAAACTATGATTTGTGTCTTAGGACATGGTTTTATAAAAAATTGTGCCAGGCTTGTTCTACCCTTCACTGTATCAAGGTTCTTGGACACCTCTATATCATAATGCACCCTCATCTTACATGCATACATACTCAATTACCGGAACACACATACATATATATAAAATATTCTCATATATTTTGCTATGTCATAACTCATATGACAGGCTTCAAAAGATTTGCATACCTGCTCCAGTAATGTCCTTAGGTTACCTCCACCACAGTATTCTATAATCAGCCACACATGAGTAGAAGTTTCAAACATGTTTCAGCAACAAATTGGCAAGCCTTGAGATGTGAAGTTGTTGGTAACTGAACTGGAAAAGGACAATAAAACATTACCAAAAACTAATTAAATGATACAGAATTCTAGCATTATGAACAAAACATAAAAAGCTTAATTAAAACCATCAAATTTTTAAAGCCAAAACTGATTACGGTGACTTTAATCGGAAAACCCCAAATCAAGAATATTATAAAGTGTAGCACTTAACATGTTACTTTAATCGGAAAACTGATGTATGAGATATTAACAGGAAAATCCCAAATCGATCTTAATCGAAATCGCTCTAATTTAGGGTTTCAAAAGAAAAAAAACGATTAATAAGAAACAAAAAAACATACCTTATGTGATGGTTTCCTGAACGGATTTGTATGATAGATTATGTGGAGATGAAAGATTAAGGAGAACACACCTTATGCGATGGTTTCGCGAAAGAGAAAACATGATCTGGAAGAACGATTTAGTAAAAGTATAAGTAAGAAGCTATTAAACAAAAGGGAGAACAACAAACCTTGAACGATGTTGAACTCTCAATCTTTGAGTGAAGGTCTTCAACAGAAGAGAGCAAGGGAGCGGCGATGCAATTAGGGTTTGCAAAAGGAACAGACTGTATTATCAATAAACGAGTTATAACCCGGAAGAGGATCCGCGTGTGGATCCATAATTAGATCCGCATGTGAATGAATGAGCAATTGTGGTTTAGGCGCACACCAAAAATGAAGCCCTCAGAGCTTGGTGTTTCACGGGTCCCGATGGCCACCTCATCTTCACGAAACCATACCACGACACCATACCATTTTGTCTTAGTGATGGCAATGTGAAAGTTGATGTGAGACAACGAGTAGTAGAGAGCACGTCTGGTAGCCTGAGGGTGACGATGACAACAATAATGGTGATGGTGGTAGTGGTGAGAATATTGTATATTTGCCATTGAAAAAAAAAACTAGAATGGGAATTTTTCTTTTAAATTCTTTAATTGTAAAAAAAATATAAAAAATACTCACTCATTATTTTCATAAAATTTTTATGCATTAAAACTTTTGACCCCAATTTTATTACACACCGACAAGTAAATCACACAAATAAAACACAGCTGGCGAATCTTCATCCCCACAAATCTCTCACTCCTATAAACTACACACACTCGCCGGCACCAAATTCACTCACCCCATACTCTCCCCAAAATGGTTTCCCAATCCAACGGCTCACCGGCGCCGCCACTAAAGTTCTTGATCTACGGCCGGACCGGTTGGATTGGCGGTCTATTGGGCAAGATTTGCGAATCTCAGGGCATCGACTACACCTACGGCTCCGGCCGCCTCGAATCGCGCGACACCCTCGTCTCCGACCTCGCCGCCGTGAACCCTACACATGTATTCAACGCCGCTGGAGTTACCGGCCGACCGAACGTTGACTGGTGTGAGTCGCACAAGGTGGAGACTATCCGTACTAATGTCGTTGGAACCCTAACCCTAGCCGACGTTTGCCGTGAAAAGGGGTTGATTTTGATCAACTACGCTACTGGGTGCATATTTGAGTATGATTCGGAGCATCAACTCGGGTCGGGTGTCGGGTTTAAGGAAGAGGATACTCCGAATTTCACCGGATCTTTTTACTCCAAGACTAAAGCTATGGTAAGATTCTTGACTATTTTACCCTTTTAGAAATTACTTCAAGATTTGATTTTTATTTGAATTTTAGTCCTATTTTGGTGATTTTGCAATGCCCTTTTGATGAATTTGTGTTCTTTTGTGTTAATTTGTTGAAAAAATGTGGGTGGATCTAAGATCTTGATAATTGCTATGCATTTGATGATTTGAAGACAAATCTCAACTCTCATTGGTTTGTAGAATTTTGTGCCTGATTTCATGGGTCTCTATGTATTATTTGTAACTTGGGGACCCACAAAATTCAAGAAATAAGTCAAGATTTGTTTTTTTAATTTCAGGATCTCATTTTTAATTAGATTTTAATATATTTTTAAAGATTTGTGCAATGGTACACACATGCTATTATTTTGTGAAATTGTTGATAAAAATGGTGTGGATCTAAGGTGAGCATTTCTTAATGCTTCATTTCTACTTGAAGTTTTGGCCTTTTGGGTCATTTTCTTTAACTCAAACTAGAGCTATACTTTGGGCCCACTCAAAAGGGAAGACAGAGAGTAGGAAAACGTGATATATAATTCAAGATTTCTTATTATTATACTTAAGGACAATGACACAATGTTGAAGATTTGTGCAATGACCCTTGTGATAATTTTGTGTTCTTTTGATATTTTTGTATGAGTTTGTTGATCATAGGATGATGGATCTATGGACTAAGATCTTGAATAATGTTATAACTTGTTTATGTTTGGATGTAATTTTTGAAGTTTTTCTATACTTTAGGTTTATTGATTTTTGATAATTTTTAAAATTTTAAATTGATTAATGTAATCCGGTTTTTGATACCGGTCCGACTTCAGTGATCGGCTCGGTTTTCAGAACATTCCTATGACCTTTGTGTTGTAATCATATTTTTGTGTGAATGTATTGATGAAAAATATGGTGGATCTAAGTTAATAAAGTGCACTTTTTTTAGTCAATGAGCAATGCAAATATACATTAAATGATAAAGCTAATATAAATTGTAAAAAGACTATTTGATTATTTTGTTTTCATAATCTCTAGAAAACTGACTGAAGATTATAAAATGGCCCATTTAGGCGGTTTGAGATATAATACGGTTTACTGTTTGAACAAACAAGTTTACTGTTCGGCAGATGGTTTGGAATTTGTAAATGGCCATGAAAACCAAACCGAAATATGTTTTATATTCATGAACCATCTTTATTATTTTCAAAATTAATACATACCAACGACTTTGAGGAAAAAAACTAGTTCAAACCATGGCTTAGGCATGCTGACCCAGTAGTTTTTAGCAAAACCGGTTTTTGTGTTAACTTTCATGTAAAATGTGGTAGATCCAAGATCTTGATGTGTATTTTCAAGTCTTGATAAAAGTCGAACCTTACCTTGTTGTTGTTTGATCCGCAGGTGGAAGAACTGCTCAAAAACTATGATAACGTATGCACATTACGTGTACGAATGCCTATTTCTTCAGATCTTACAAACCCCCGAAACTTCATCACGAAAATCAGTCGTTATGAGAAAGTGGTCGACATCCCAAACTCCATGACCATTCTGGATGAACTTCTCCCCATCTCCATAGAAATGGCTAAAAGAAACCTAACCGGGATCTACAATTTCACCAACCCGGGTTGTGTTAGCCATAACGAGGTCTTGGAGCTGTATCGCGAGTACATTGACGTGAGTTACACGTGGAAGAACTTCACTCTTGACGAGCAGGCAAAGGTGATTGTCGCACCAAGAAGCAACAACGAGCTCGACACCACCAAGTTGAAAACCGAGTTCCCTGAGCTCTTGTCAATCAAAGAATCACTTGTGAAATATGTGTTTGAGCCAAACCGAAAGACACCCGTTGCTGCCTAACCGTAAGGTTTGAAGTGGCTCTGGTTCGTCGCGTGTTCTTGATAATACTATTGGTGTATGTTCAAATTGATGAGGAAGTCCTGATAATATTGTTGTATTTTTCTTGAATTTTATTTTCTGGATTGTCTTGATTAATAAAGTTGTTGGAAATGAGAGTTTTATAATCATATGGTAACTGAATTTGCATAAGATTTTGGACCATGTTTGTGGTATGTTTGAGTGATTCAACTCTGCAAGGTTTTATAAACCGAACAAGGGCAAAATATAGTAGTTTGGCAATTAGTTTATCAAGCCTTCAAAGTTCTTTTAATCGTCTTGAATTGGCAGTTGGTTTTTATTGTTTATTTTGAAATTAATTTTGAATTTAGTATTATATGTTAGTTTTTCAACATAACGAAGGAGATTAGTTTTGAGATTAAATCTTTATTTTTCAAAACTACGAGTTTTAAAGCATTTAGAACATCTAAGTTTTGAGTCATTTGATTGTGTTGATACGTATCCGCATAATTTGATATCAAAGCTCTAGGTTGTATCAAATGACTGATCATGGAAAAGATCGACACCCTACTCGCAGAACCACCGACCGAGGCAGCGATGGAGTTGATCCAGATTCATAGGATCTAAAGATCAAGAGGCTCCAACAAAGGATCCAAGATCTTGAACAAGATCTTAAGATCAACCGGCACCAACAAAGGATCCGAGATCTTGAGTTACAACATGGGATGTTCAATGCGGAAATTGAGTTGAGTACCGTCGTCTGGGACAAAGGTGACAACAAAGAGGAGCATCCGTTCGGCCATAACCCACCCTAGTTCTACGAACCAATCTATCAGGAGTGTTTGTTGAAAGACGAACCTAGATTCGATAAAGACGAGATTGAACCCGATGAGGAAGAATGCTTGTTTTTGCAAAAGATTCTTAGCGGAGTTACGGTTCAACAACTCGAACTGATGAAATACAAAGACGATACCGATTGTGATCATAGGCTTGAAGTGTTAGAATATTCATCGGTTACTTCAGATGTTAAAAAAGACAGTTTCTCGAAATTTCCAACAATATTCGTGGGGTCTCCTAAAGAATCGATTATTCAAAGTAGTGGAATAAGTGTTATTAATAAACCATATAAGCTTACAATCATGAGAGTTCATTCAGAAAATTTTGGATTGTCTAATGATCCAAATACTTAAATTGAGGGATAATTGAGATTAGAAAAGTATGGATAATCATTCAAGCATATCACCCACTTTTATTTGAATTTTTAGTTGGTTTTATCGTTTATTTTGAATTTAGTATTATCTGTTAGTTTTCAAAAACTACAAGTATTTTAGTTTTGCAACTTAACGAATGAGATTAGTTTTGAGATTGAATCTTTATTTTCCAAAACTTTGAGTATTGAAGCATTTAGAACATCTAAGTTTTGAGCCATTTGATTGTGTTGATATGTTTCCGCATAAGTTTATTTTCAACTTATATGTGTTTGTGTATATATTTTGCTTTATCTAATGTAAATTGTTTAATAACTAGTATTAAAGACGCCCTAAACCGTAAAAACCAACCTTTCTTGAAGGCTTTGAACTATGTAAAAAAGTTGACATCGGATATATATAAAGATTTGACGACGTGTACATAAGCGTTTAGATATCTTGTACATTATCTCGCGCAACGACGTTTTGACGGGGACATTAACATGGTGAAGTGACAATTGATGAATTATAGCATGTTAGCTCACACCCATTGTAATAAAAATAATAGTAAATTACACAGATTGTCTATGTCATTTGACTTGAATAATTACAGAGATTGTTCTTTTTTATAAATTTTTGCACTCATTATCCTTTAAGTTAACCTCCATCTATTTTCTTGGTTAAGTTACACCATACGCCCCTCACATGAGGGACAAAATAGCATGGAGTTTTTTGGGGTCGTTTTCCAAAAAAAGGATGGAGTTTAAATCACATGTGTAGTATGATTTGCCCATCCATTTTCCTGGTTTACTTACACCATGTGCTCCCCGCCACCGACCACCCCTTCACTGCCACCGGTGGCAGGTGGTCGGTGGCTGCAACGTCAATGGTTGGTGGTAGGGCGAGTGTGGCGACAATGGCGGTGGATGGGGGTATCAGAGGTGTGGGGGCGTGGATGCGATACTATTGTGGATGCAACAACAATGAGTGGTCGGAGATTCTAATTCTTTTGGTTGAATCCTTCACAATTTGGAAGGAATGTTGAAACCCTTGAAATAATTTGATGGAAATAATTCCAATTCTAAATTCCCTTTTCAACCAAACAAGTTAATAACAAAATTCAGATTCCAATTCCAACGAATTTTACAAACCAAACACATTTAGAATTAGAATTCAAATTCAAAGTTCATTGAATTCTGCGAATCAAAGCACTACAATCATGTAAAAAAATGTATAACATGGCAAAAAATGGTCATACGGGCCACATGACTCTGTTAGTGGTATGCGTTGTCACATCAGTCACTTTTATGTCAGTCTCACAAATCATACGACACGTATGACTTTTACAAACGTCAAATCACTTTTGGCTTCACGGCGGTTCACAGTAAGAGGGGGACGACAACAGAGTTGATTAGTTAAAAACAGAAGGTGGGTGCATAAGATACAGAGCCATAAAGGATGGAGCTCGGCGGTAATGGGGGTGGCGAGTGGTAAATTCCTCCGGCAATGGAAAGACTGAACTCTATCCAGACCATCCATCATATATCAACTAGCTAAAAAAAACTATGACAGTGCGACCAACATTATTGGATTAGCTGACCTAAAAACAAGTTACATGCCACCAAGACCATACCAACCTGATGAACCATTCATTCATGTTCATATTTGAAATTAAACAAACCAGTTGCAGGGCAACTCTCCTTTGACAGATCATAACTCCCTAAGCCTTCCATACATTCATATCCGATTTCACTTTCTCGATCTAATTAGAGTTTGGATATCTGTCTGCCAAAGAAGAGAAGCCCAGAAACTGATTCGTTTATCGGTCACTGGACTATGGTCCGATCGAACGTGTTGCATTTTGAAGAAATAAAGAGTAATAATGTGGGATTATACCATGGATATTCTTGTATGTATGCAAAGGTTGTTGATAAATGAGATTCTTGGATAGTAATTCGATGTGTTTGTGAATAATGGTTGAAGAAGAGATAAAGGAGATGCTTTAAACAAGATGGGAAGGTATTTCAAATTTTGGACCGGCATGTGCCATGATATATTCTTTTTTATCAATGTTTTAAACACCGGATGCACGTACTAACGGTTCACTCATCAAACGTGTCGATGCTCTTTGTGACCAACATTACACGGATGCTCTTTGTGGTTTACCTATTTCTCACGTATGCTTCCTACGCTCCATATGGTCCCTAAGTATAGTATGCCCAAAAGTTCTTGCATGGTCTCTGGTTTGAATAGGCGTTAAGTTTTTCTTTTAAATTTTTAAAAAATAACCATTATATCCCCATTATAATAATAATTGCGTATGTCATTCTATCACATCCAAACAATCAAGATCTACTTTGTATCAAATAATCTATATAGTACATTACAGGATTCCAAAAACACATGGAAAAACAACCAAGTGAACAATGTGGAGGATGATGATACAAACAGACTTGTCATAAAATGATGGTCTTTTTCTCACTGTTCTTTTCGCGCTTTGGATCTTGACGGCTTTGTTTTAATAAGGTTACCAAGAAGGATCAATACGACAGGAATAATAGTTCCAATGTAGTATACACTTCCGTATGATGTTAGTGTCTCGTGTAGGCTTAATACCTGTTGCAAAAAAGCAAATACGTATAAAAATCTACACTACAAGGATGTTTGGGGTGCGTTTTTTGTATTTTAGGGCCAAGTACAGAAATTTCAAACTAAAAACTTATATGAATATTTGCACCAAAATAACACCATTGCACTTGACCAAGTGATTCAAAAAAATAATAATAATTCTGGCGTTTAAATTATAGCAACTTTATTATTAATTTTGAATTTAGAAAGTCATAAGACTGATCTTAAGACTGAATTTTGAAAGCAACATTTAAGAATGAGTAGTTTTGGACACAAAAACTGTCCAAACCACAATTTCTTTCCAACATTGCTTGATATTGCAAACCATGATTTTATTTTACTTTTTGCAAAGCTTATGGTCAATTTGAAATTAAAAGTCAATTCTGTTTCGATGAAAAGGAGCAGAAAAACAACCAGCACGAAACTAACCATGAAACCAACACAGGAGTAGCTCAAAATGAGAACTGTATAAGCAAAGTTCACAAGCATAAAGATCTTCTTCAGCAACCCCAAATTTAGCGGAACAGATTGTTGCCATCTGTAAATGGCTGCACACAACAAATGAAAACAGTAAGGTATGACTGCAACTTACAGATTAAACGTAGCAAATTAAGAAAATCGTACGCCAATTTTTTTACCTCTTGAACCAGCAATCATCAAAGCTGATTGAACGAAGAATATGATGTACCCCGGATATAATCCCTGTTATCATAGGTTTATATATGTCAAACTAGGTTAGAATCCCGTGTATTACACGAGATTGTATATTAAAAAAGAAAAAAACTTATAAATTTGTAAATACGTCCTAACTTGTCAGACTATCATGATCATCTCGAGATATATTAAGTGGAAATGTGTGTGTATATAACAAATTAGTATTTTTCTTTAATTAGTTATATTTTGATTTCCTATTATATATTCTTATTTAATATAATTAGTATTCTTCTTTAATAAAATATTTATGATATCATTATTATTTAATAAGATAGAGGCCCATTTATTAGGAGAGAGAGGCGGGAAAACCAATGTGAGGAGGCACGAGGAAGTGACAAGTGTCCACTTTAAACCTTTATTTATTAGTATAAATTCCCGAATAAGCAAGGTTTTGGAAAAACACAGCAGCTAAGAGTATTTTGCAATTGCTAACACTGTTTTTTCAGGGTTAAAATTTTCAGGTTGGGAGAAGCAGGCAAGGTGTTGTAAGAAATATGATTATTAAAATAAACAAAAAATTACCTAACTATCCCAAACTTTAAGCACCTGATCATCTGATTATTAATGTTCACTAATCACTTTGGAAACACGCATCCAAACAATCCATAACCACTGGTTTTGGGGGTGTTTTAGTTGAATAGTTTTGACAGATGGTTATTTATTTTCATCAATATATACCAATTTTATATTTCACTACTTCTCAGGAAAAACAACCAATTATCTCTATTACTACTAAAGAAAGATCAATGGATATATAATTAGATGTGTGAACTTACATGCCATACAGCACTAACAGTCTGTGTTGCAAGCAATTGGAAGAAACCAGCCTTCTTCCCCTTTCGAACAAGTCTGTCATAAACATCTAAAGATACATACATGTATATTAGGCAACAAAGAGACTAGCAACATAACTACAGGATGCAAATTCGACCCATATACTTTTGTATGGGTTGATCTAAGTTATATAATTTTATCTCAAATGGATTAAATAAAAGAATAGCTAAAAAGTAATGGGTTAAAATTTAAAATATAAGTAGCCTCAAGAACTATTTAGTTGAAAAAATGAATGAAAAAAAAAGACTGACGGACCCATTTTAACCCGTTCCACCACAGATATAACACAGGAGAGGATGGACTTACAATGACGAAGCCATGTGCTGACTTGTATATTCCACACAAGTGGTATCTCGACTGCACTCCTAGCAAACTCAAGACCCAATATATCAACATTTTTGGCACGGTCCCATCGGGCCTTGGGTGGAGAAGAATCAGTCCATCCACTAAAACCCAAGCCAGAAATAATAATAGAAGCCTCTGAGATGGACCATATGAAATAGTATTTCCAACGGGCTGTGAAGCCAGCCATGTATTGGTAGCTAAGTCGTTTCCAGAATCCCCACTCTTTGTATATTGGGTCAGTGAATTTTGATAGTGGATAATGGGGTACCAAATATAAGTACAAACCCATACAGAAACCAGCTTGAAGAAGAGCTCTAAGGGTTGCCCCAAAAGGTGACGGTGAACCTTTTTCAGACTTCATCCAGATCTGGATAAAGTTTTATAAAAGATCAATCAGTAAAAACTTAGGATAAAACTACCAAAAAAATTAAAATATTTGTTTTTGACTCTACGTACCCCCTTCTCTTCTGTCCAATCTAAGTAATCCTTAATTTCATAAACCGGGCCTGCAAAGTGACTTGCACAACAGAGACAAAATCCCATGTACTCTATTAAAGAGGGCAGCTTAAGCAACCGGTTTTTCTTTTGGGATTCATGAAGATCTTCCTCTTTTAGCAGTCCATCATTGTAATTAATGGCGCATGAAATCACTTTCAATGTTAACACCATAAGAGCTCCTACATGGTGGAATAAAAAACAGTTTAATTACCATTGAATTGAACGGGTAAACGACATGAAAATTATGAAACATCAGGTAGCTAACGGACTCTGATATTTATATTTTTATTCAATATAACACACCTTAAAATGATAGAATTGATATGATTATTTAAATCTTAGAATATGATTGATTTTTCTTTATATATTTGCAAGTAAAAAGTATCATGAATAAAGCTATGTGCAAAATGTTTTACTACTTTCTTATGCTAACCTAAACACCATTGACTTTTTAAATCTTAAACTCATGTATTGTCCAAGTAAAAATTAGCAACAATACATCACTAACAATCAGTAAAATCCTCACCTTTAAAATACTGTTTTTCAATTCATATTTTGTTCTTTTTACTTTCTCATTGTTAAAAGGTTTAAAATGTCATTTAAGTTCTTCATTAATATTGAATCCAACCACTTCCTACTTATTCCAAAGTTAGGTTATATGTTGTACTGTACCATCAATGCAGACTAAATTGTTTTCTGAAAGGATGACTTGTATATCAATAATTAGGTTTCAGTTCCAGTCTTTCATTTATAACTCTTTCAGAATTCAAACTAAATGTAAAAAGCTGATGAATTATAAAGCTAATGAATTATATCTAACCTGATTTAGGGGTGGATCTAGGGTTTCCTGCCGGTGTATGCACACAATCATACCGAATTCTTCGGTGTGCAATAAACTAACAATTTTTTTTTGTTCTTTTACAATACATGATTTCTCTTGATTTTGCATTTCAGCTATTACTTTAATTTCTTTATATAATTTCAACAAATAATATACTGCAAATGAGACAATTCATGGGCTTACCAGTAGCATCAATACCTCCTTCCTTCCATGCATCTCCACTCATGTAGTATACATGGCTACAAAATATATTCAAATAATTAACAATCCAAAAAGTCAACTCATACAATAACAGAAAGTCAACTCATACGAATCTAAGCTATTCAAATAGCATAAAAGAGGCGGTTTCACTTGCAAATTACGATAAAACGGAAACCTAGCCCTAATTACTCAAAATTATAATTATAATTTCAAATTAAACGACCGAGTAATGATATCGTACCATCCAATTAGGTATCCCATAGCTAACACGAAGGTAATTAATCCACATCGTCTTCGATAGACCACCATTGACACGTAACTGACCAACATAGGCACAAGGAAGTGTAGATTTGAAGAGATTCCGAAGGATAAGTAAGAGAGCACCGCGCCGGTCAAGGCGGCGTACAAGTGTTTTCCGGTGGGGCCGGCGGGGACGAAGCGATGGAAGAAGCCGACAGGAATGGTGGCAACGAAGCACAGAAGGAACCGGAGTACCGGGAGCGATACTCCGATAGCCGTCGCCGTTGCTTCCATATCCATACTTGGTAGATCCGTCGGAGTTTTGGTGGATTTGGTTCCGATGAGGCGAGGGTTTAAATTGGGAAGGGGTAGAAGTTGGGGCAGGCCCAGGACCAGTTGACGTGGGGTGACAGGTGATTGGCTAAGACCGCTATCGATAAGACTTGAAATTTAAATTGAATCGGAAGTTGGTGCCGGCTGCTCCGGGTATGGTATGTGGTTCTTACTAATTACATCGGCTTCTGGTTGAGTGATAGTCTCATACGAACCCAAGGCTTAAAGTTTCATACGAACCCAAGGCTTAAAGTTTCACACTCACCAGTGTGACACGTCGTTTGAAACGCACAAAGCCACGAAGGTGACGACACCCAAGCCATGAAGCCCCACACCCAACATCTCTCCGACGGTCATATTAAGCTCACCAGGGAGCTACGATGGGAAGCCGCATGAAGCCGTTTGTTGGTATATTAAGCTCACCAGGGGGTGGCGGCGGTGGCTCCGACGGTCATATTAAGCTCACCAGGGGGTGACGGCGGTGGCGCCGTTGAAGCCGCATGAAGCCCTGCGTTGGTGACGCGGGTGCCCCCTCCACCCCAACTTGATCCCTCACACCCACCCCACCCAACCAGGTTCAAACCTTGGGGGTGGGTTTTTTTAGATTTTTTTTGTGTTTTTAAATGTTACCTTTTCTTTGTTATTTGATTTTCCCCATCTTTTATTAACCTTATGTTTTATAAATTTTTTCGTAATTTGACTTTTACGTTACAAACCTTAACACTTCCCGAGCGGAATTCAAGCCCATATCTCAGTTTGTCAAGCCCATTCTCATTTCTTTTAAAGACAGAAGTGATTAGGCCTTTTTAGTCTTTTTCTTTTCAATCCACAGATTTTAGCTTAATTTTCTTTTGTAAACTTTACAAACTAAGTTCTGTTATCTAAATTCTAAACCTCAAATAAATCAATTTTCTATTTCTTGTTTGATTCCAAATGGATTCCTGATTATCAATGCTTTTCATGATGTTAGATTATAAGTTTAAATGCACATCCAAACACCACCCTATTGTGTATTAAATTTCATTTATTTAATTTATCATTTTAAGATTATGGGTAAACAAGTTTTATGTGTTTGATTCTTGCACAATATTTATTTATTTTTTTGGATATGATTATAATTATGGTCTTAACTTTTCTTAATTTTTTAATTACTTATGTTATGAAATTGGTGATAGTTTTGTCTTTTATGTTGGATTAAACTTTTCTTTGGACCATAAAAAGATCTAGATGTGTTAAGAGATTAAAAACAAATGTTGATACATGTTAAATCAATAGACAAAATAATTATAATTATGATGTTTTCAATCTTCAGTTGATGCAAAACATAATTATAATATAACCAAGTGCACATGTGTTCCTTTTGCAGCTTGAAAATTAAGGCTTGCTTCCATTTAATTGATTATCAGTTCATTATCTGTGATACTGACCTTAAGATACCATTCCGATACCTCGGTGATGATAATCGCGTATGTCATTATATTACATCTAAACAATCAAGATCTACTTTGTATCAGATAATTATATAGTACATTACAAGATTATAAAATGATGGTTTTTTTTGTCACTGTTTTTTTCGCGCTTTGGATCTAGCTGGCTTTGTTTTAATAACATTACCAAGAACGATCAATACGACAGGAATAATAGTTCCAATGTAGTAAACGCTCTCGGATGATGTCAGCGTCTCGTGTAGGCTTAATACCTGTTGCAAAAAAGCACACATGTATACAAATCTGCCCTAAGAGGCTATTTGTAGGGTCTGGGGAGGATGGGCTGAAGACAACAAACCTTTCCTCTATCCTAAAAGATAGAGATGTTGCTTCCAGCGCCACCCCCGACACCAGCTTGTAAAATGCAAATAGTTAGAAGACGGTGTTTGGTAAACCATTTGAAAAAAAATGAGAATCTGTGTTTTCTTAAAACTCAAAAACGCGATTTTGAACAAGCAGGTTCTTGAAAACACCATTTCAAAAACACGGTCCGGTTTTTTGTACTTTAGGGCCAAGTACAGAAATTTAAACTTCAAAATTGACATAAAAAGATTATGGTCAATTCGAAAAACTTAAAAATTGCTTGATCTTGCAAACCATATTGTTTTTTTAGGGAAAAACATCACATAATAGTAACCAAGTTTCAAACGTGTTTCAATTAGGTCACTCACCATAGTATACCCGAGGGTGTATACCGTGTAAAATGCGTATTGAGTGACCTAATTGGAATACTTTTGAAACTTGTTTACGATTCTACAAAGTTACCCCGTTTTTTTAGGGGTAACTTTATACAATAGTAACCAAGTTTTTCAAGTGTTCCATTTAAATACCTCAAAGTTTTTTTGTCTCTTTAAAGTCACTCAACTTTTAGTATGTGTTCCAATCCTATATACTATTTTTATAAATGTTTAAATTTTTTTAAATTGAATGAGCCAAATGAAACATATATGAATCTTGTTTACTATTTAGCAATTATTTTTTTTCAATTCGACTTAAATATAACAATTTTGAAAGTTGTTTATTATTCGGTGAATTGTTTTTCTTCACTATTACCTACAATTTTAGATTAATTGGAATATAAATTTCACTTATTGGTAACTAATATTCATATATATTTCATTTGCCTTATTCAATTTTAAAAAATTAAACATTTATAAAAATATTACATAGGATGGGAACACCTACTGAAAGTTGGGTGACTTTAAAGGGACAAAAAAACTTTGAGATATTTAAATGGAACACTTGAGAAACTTGGTTACTATTTGGTGAAGTTTTCCCGTTTTTTTATGGCAAAGATTATGGTCAGTTTGAAACTAAAAGTCAACTGCTTGATTTCAAAAAGTCAACTGCTTGATTTCAAAAAGTCAAACTCTTTTCTTTTGCTGTTTCAATGCAATGGAGCAGAAAAACAACCAGCACAACACTAACCATGAAACCGACGCAGGAGTTGCAAGCAATTGGAAGAAACCGGCCTTCTTCCCCTTTTGAACAAGTCTGTTATAAACATCTAAAGATGCATAGAGTTATTAGGCAATAAAGAGACTAGCAACATTAGGCTAACATCAGTCTACAGGTGGCAAATTCGACCCTTATACTTAATCTCAAACGAGTTAAACAAAAAAACAGATTAAAAAAAAAACGGGTCAAAAGTCACCTAAAGAACTATTTAGTTGAAAAAATGTAAGAAGGAAAAAGAAAGGATTTGTGTGTCAACCCGCCTGACCAGCCCATTTTGACCCAAGTGAAACACCTTAAATGTGTGTAATTGTAAACTGTATTGAAAATGTCTAAGGAATTAGGTTACAAGAGCATATATTATAACCATATTTACACAAACTTCCTTCTATTTCCACCACTGACATAACACACGCGGGTCGAGGACTTACAATGACGCAGCCATGTGCTGACTTGGATATTCCACCCGAGTGGTATCTCGAATGCACTTGTAGCAAATTCAAAGCCCAATATATCAACATTTTTGGCGCGGTCCCATCGGGCCTTGGGTGGAGAAGAATCGGTCCATCCGCTAAAACCCAAGCCAGAAATAATAATAGCAGCCTCTGGACCATATGAAATAGTATTTCCAACGGGCTGTAAAGCCAGCCATGTATTGGTAGCTAAGTCTTTTCCAGAATCCCCATTCTTTGTATATTGGGTCAGTGAATTTTGATAGTGGATAATGGGGTACCAAATATAAGTACAAACCCATGCAGAAACTAGCTTGAAGAAGAGCTCTAAGGGTTGCCCCAACTTGTGATGGTGAACCTTTCTGAGATTTGATCCAAATCTGGATAAAATTTTATAAAATCAGTTAAAAACTCAAGGAATAACCAACAGAAAATAACATAAAATAAAATAAAAAAGGGTAGTTTATACAGATTACACTGAGATACTATACAAACACTAGAGGTCATACGACCCGTATGATATTGCTAATGTTAACACATATAGGATTTTAATAATCCAAATTATGTCTCATTAGCCGATAATCCGTTCTGACAATTTGACCAATGATACTACTAACTTTCACTTACGTTGTTAAGAGCAATCCCACTATATTAATCATCATAGATTTACATTTGATTTCATACATTTCTCCATTTTGTTCCTAATAATCATTATGAGCGAAATCAATTGCAGACCATTGATGATTATCATAGTGGGATTGCCCTAGGCAACGAAAGTAAAAGTTAGGAGTGTTCTTGGTTAATTTGTTATGATAGATTGTTATTCGCCAATGAATTATATTTTGGATTATTATAATCCAATTTGCCAAATGTTCATACGGCCGTGTGATGTTTTCATACTCCGTATGCGGTGGTTTTTGCTAGGGCCCAGGGGTGGCTCTACAGTACAAGTAGCTAAAGCAACCGCTTTATACCCACCAAATTTCAAGGCCCCTAAATATTAAAGAAACTACTTCAATCTATATTTTAACGTAAAAATATAAGTGATAATTTATCAATTTGTGTTTTTAGAGAAAAATGATAATCTATCGACTTTTATGTTAACATTATACTATATTTAGAAAACTTTCACAAAAAAACCACAATTTTAATGTTCGCTTTAGGCCCCGATATATGTTGAGCCGCCCCTGGTTTTTGCCAAGTCATACGGCCCGTATAATGTGATTGATTGGCTTTGAAATGACTTATGTGGCCACTGAAAAAGTCATACGGCCCGCATGACCATTTTTCACCAAATTATACGCCCGTATGATATGTCAGGTAGCTAGTGAACGCTTTGGAGCCGGTGTATGTATAACAGCTTCTGTAAAAATAAAAAATTGACTCTACATACCCCCTTCCCTTCTGTCCAATCTAAGTAATCTTTAATTTCATAAACTGGGACTGCAAAGTGACTTGCACAACATAGACAAAATCCCATGTACTCTATTAAAGAGGGTAGCTTAAGCAACCGGTTTTTCTTTTGGGATTCACGAAGATCTTCCTCTTTCAATAGTCCATCATTATAATCTTTTTTTTTGAACGGCAACACCTAGATATTATAGGATAATTGGGTTTCCCCGGGGCACCACCTAGAACATTCAGGGCAGCCCACCACAGGAGGAACCCCCTAACTGGGTAAACCCCCTGATATAACATCCTTGATTTTTCCATGCTATTTATGTAACCTTTTAGTGATACTATTGATTCCTTATGCATTCCTGAAACTATTTCGATCTATGAAAACGTTAGCATAATTCAATTTCAATACATTGTGATTCTATATATTGTCATTTACTATGGTGATTCTATGTGATTCAATGCTATATTATCCTATATCTTGCCTAATGTAGTAACTTGGATGCCTTAAACCATAATCAAAATTAAATTCTATGGAAAGTCTTTATCTTTATAAACCTAAATTCAAATTTAGAAATTTTACATTTGTAACTACAAGGTTTATTGTGTAACATTTTATAAAGTCTAATACTTAAAAAAAAATATTAAATTAAATACTTAACTACTAATAGGTTTATGTTAAAACAATCATAATCTATATTGAATATTAAAATTTTCGTGAATACATACATTATGTATTTAATCATATTTAAATCAAATCCTAAATTAAATATATGATTATCTCCACATTTTTTTATTATCTAATTAATTACCTTGAACTAATCCTAATCCCCTACCAAATTTCAACTCATTGATCTTATCCATGTAAAGCCTCATCGATATTTTTATAAAAATATAATATATTCTTTTATAAAATCCTAGTAATTATCTCTAACTAATTAATCCTATTTGCTAGTTATCCTTTTAGCCTCATAATCTAGCCCTAATATTGACCAAATACAACCCTTATCCTACCCTAGAATTTTCGAAAATCGTAAGCCCAACTAACAAGTTCTATCAACTTGCAAAGTTAATTCAAATCTTCCACCTTTAGCTCCTAGTTCAACTCTCATCTCTCACTATAAATAAAGGTCATTCTCCTCTTGTTTCCCTACACCAATTCACAAAATCCTAAGGCTAGGAGCTGTCAAATTCGTGGTTCTCATACCCTCTCCAAGCTATCCAAGCTTTTAAATAAGTTATAAACTCTTTGTTTCTGTTTTTCCATTTATGAATTTTTATACTCTTTTGTGGTTCTTCATGATTCTCTTATAAAAATCAAGCTTAGATCTGTGATCCCTAGCACTTATATGTTAAAATCACAGATCCAAACAAGATATAAACTAAAATCATGCATCAACGGTTTTCACAAAAACATAAAAACTATAATGCTGAAATTTTGACAGATTCGTCACCCTATCTTATCAGGGCCATAACTCCCTCAAAACATAACTTTTTCAAGCGTTTCTTTTTTTGAAAATCAAGTTTAAGGTCTCACGGTCGAAACGCCTGCTCGCACGTCTTCTGGTTCATAGTTTAAGTCCCTCAAACAGTCCGTGCAAGATCGGTGCGCAAAGCTGTCAAAACCTGTCAAAAACCCCCTTTTTGCAAACTTTCATGATATTCATAATTTTTATAAAAGATACGAATTTTATTATAAAATAAGTGATTTTAACATGTTATAAGTTATAAAAATACATAAATTTATGATACTCATAAGTCTTTTTATCGCATTCAAACTTTTTTTTTATATAAAAATCTAAGCAGTGATTCATTTTTACGCTCTATCCATTCTTGAATCATGTTTGTATTCAAACTCTCTACTTTTTCAATTATAATCCTATAATATTCAACTTATTCATTTTAATCCCAACTAAAATCATATTTACACTTTAGCCCCTACACTTTCTAAAGTTACCAAATAAACCCTAAACTTGGTCTAGTATATCAATAGAGTAACCATCCAACCGGTATGTAGTTATCTGACAAGCAGAAAGTTCTGGCTAGGAAAGACGGGGTCTTGATCCAACCAACTCTTTCCTGGGAACGCTTCTGTTGGAGGTACTACTCTGGGACGATAACCACTCTAGTATACGACAACCACTTTCCTCTATTCACAATATCAACCTTTATCTATTCTAAACTTAAATTCTAAAACTAACTTGCACTATAACTTACTTAGGGTTTAATCCTTAAGGCATTCTCGTAACCAAGTTACAACCAGGACAAGATTCTACCCACCTACTTCAAGGCGAGATACATAGCCCCTTTTACTTTTTATCTTTGGGGTGGAAAACATGCTCGTATATCAAAGGTTGTGCAAACTATATCAAACTCAAATACTACTTTTGTAATTTCAATAACAACTTTCTATACTTGTAAACTTAAACGGTTTTATACACACTCTACAACCATTAACTTGGGATAAGCCAACGGGAGTAAGTCATAGATCTATGGACTAAGATTTATAAAAATATTACATAGGATGGGAACACCTACTGAAAGTTGGGTGACTTTAAAGGGACAAAAAAACTTTGAGATATTTAAATGGAACACTTGAGAAACTTGGTTACTATTTGGTGAAGTTTTCCCGTTTTTTTATGGCAAAGATTATGGTCAGTTTGAAACTAAAAGTCAACTGCTTGATTTCAAAAAGTCAACTGCTTGATTTCAAAAAGTCAAACTCTTTTCTTTTGCTGTTTCAATGCAATGGAGCAGAAAAACAACCAGCACAACACTAACCATGAAACCGACGCAGGAGTTGCAAGCAATTGGAAGAAACCGGCCTTCTTCCCCTTTTGAACAAGTCTGTTATAAACATCTAAAGATGCATAGAGTTATTAGGCAATAAAGAGACTAGCAACATTAGGCTAACATCAGTCTACAGGTGGCAAATTCGACCCTTATACTTAATCTCAAACGAGTTAAACAAAAAAACAGATTAAAAAAAAAACGGGTCAAAAGTCACCTAAAGAACTATTTAGTTGAAAAAATGTAAGAAGGAAAAAGAAAGGATTTGTGTGTCAACCCGCCTGACCAGCCCATTTTGACCCAAGTGAAACACCTTAAATGTGTGTAATTGTAAACTGTATTGAAAATGTCTAAGGAATTAGGTTACAAGAGCATATATTATAACCATATTTACACAAACTTCCTTCTATTTCCACCACTGACATAACACACGCGGGTCGAGGACTTACAATGACGCAGCCATGTGCTGACTTGGATATTCCACCCGAGTGGTATCTCGAATGCACTTGTAGCAAATTCAAAGCCCAATATATCAACATTTTTGGCGCGGTCCCATCGGGCCTTGGGTGGAGAAGAATCGGTCCATCCGCTAAAACCCAAGCCAGAAATAATAATAGCAGCCTCTGGACCATATGAAATAGTATTTCCAACGGGCTGTAAAGCCAGCCATGTATTGGTAGCTAAGTCTTTTCCAGAATCCCCATTCTTTGTATATTGGGTCAGTGAATTTTGATAGTGGATAATGGGGTACCAAATATAAGTACAAACCCATGCAGAAACTAGCTTGAAGAAGAGCTCTAAGGGTTGCCCCAACTTGTGATGGTGAACCTTTCTGAGATTTGATCCAAATCTGGATAAAATTTTATAAAATCAGTTAAAAACTCAAGGAATAACCAACAGAAAATAACATAAAATAAAATAAAAAAGGGTAGTTTATACAGATTACACTGAGATACTATACAAACACTAGAGGTCATACGACCCGTATGATATTGCTAATGTTAACACATATAGGATTTTAATAATCCAAATTATGTCTCATTAGCCGATAATCCGTTCTGACAATTTGACCAATGATACTACTAACTTTCACTTACGTTGTTAAGAGCAATCCCACTATATTAATCATCATAGATTTACATTTGATTTCATACATTTCTCCATTTTGTTCCTAATAATCATTATGAGCGAAATCAATTGCAGACCATTGATGATTATCATAGTGGGATTGCCCTAGGCAACGAAAGTAAAAGTTAGGAGTGTTCTTGGTTAATTTGTTATGATAGATTGTTATTCGCCAATGAATTATATTTTGGATTATTATAATCCAATTTGCCAAATGTTCATACGGCCGTGTGATGTTTTCATACTCCGTATGCGGTGGTTTTTGCTAGGGCCCAGGGGTGGCTCTACAGTACAAGTAGCTAAAGCAACCGCTTTATACCCACCAAATTTCAAGGCCCCTAAATATTAAAGAAACTACTTCAATCTATATTTTAACGTAAAAATATAAGTGATAATTTATCAATTTGTGTTTTTAGAGAAAAATGATAATCTATCGACTTTTATGTTAACATTATACTATATTTAGAAAACTTTCACAAAAAAACCACAATTTTAATGTTCGCTTTAGGCCCCGATATATGTTGAGCCGCCCCTGGTTTTTGCCAAGTCATACGGCCCGTATAATGTGATTGATTGGCTTTGAAATGACTTATGTGGCCACTGAAAAAGTCATACGGCCCGCATGACCATTTTTCACCAAATTATACGCCCGTATGATATGTCAGGTAGCTAGTGAACGCTTTGGAGCCGGTGTATGTATAACAGCTTCTGTAAAAATAAAAAATTGACTCTACATACCCCCTTCCCTTCTGTCCAATCTAAGTAATCTTTAATTTCATAAACTGGGACTGCAAAGTGACTTGCACAACATAGACAAAATCCCATGTACTCTATTAAAGAGGGTAGCTTAAGCAACCGGTTTTTCTTTTGGGATTCACGAAGATCTTCCTCTTTCAATAGTCCATCATTATAATCTTTTTTTTTGAACGGCAACACCTAGATATTATAGGATAATTGGGTTTCCCCGGGGCACCACCTAGAACATTCAGGGCAGCCCACCACAGGAGGAACCCCCTAACTGGGTAAACCCCCTGATATAACATCCTTGATTTTTCCATGCTATTTATGTAACCTTTTAGTGATACTATTGATTCCTTATGCATTCCTGAAACTATTTCGATCTATGAAAACGTTAGCATAATTCAATTTCAATACATTGTGATTCTATATATTGTCATTTACTATGGTGATTCTATGTGATTCAATGCTATATTATCCTATATCTTGCCTAATGTAGTAACTTGGATGCCTTAAACCATAATCAAAATTAAATTCTATGGAAAGTCTTTATCTTTATAAACCTAAATTCAAATTTAGAAATTTTACATTTGTAACTACAAGGTTTATTGTGTAACATTTTATAAAGTCTAATACTTAAAAAAAAATATTAAATTAAATACTTAACTACTAATAGGTTTATGTTAAAACAATCATAATCTATATTGAATATTAAAATTTTCGTGAATACATACATTATGTATTTAATCATATTTAAATCAAATCCTAAATTAAATATATGATTATCTCCACATTTTTTTATTATCTAATTAATTACCTTGAACTAATCCTAATCCCCTACCAAATTTCAACTCATTGATCTTATCCATGTAAAGCCTCATCGATATTTTTATAAAAATATAATATATTCTTTTATAAAATCCTAGTAATTATCTCTAACTAATTAATCCTATTTGCTAGTTATCCTTTTAGCCTCATAATCTAGCCCTAATATTGACCAAATACAACCCTTATCCTACCCTAGAATTTTCGAAAATCGTAAGCCCAACTAACAAGTTCTATCAACTTGCAAAGTTAATTCAAATCTTCCACCTTTAGCTCCTAGTTCAACTCTCATCTCTCACTATAAATAAAGGTCATTCTCCTCTTGTTTCCCTACACCAATTCACAAAATCCTAAGGCTAGGAGCTGTCAAATTCGTGGTTCTCATACCCTCTCCAAGCTATCCAAGCTTTTAAATAAGTTATAAACTCTTTGTTTCTGTTTTTCCATTTATGAATTTTTATACTCTTTTGTGGTTCTTCATGATTCTCTTATAAAAATCAAGCTTAGATCTGTGATCCCTAGCACTTATATGTTAAAATCACAGATCCAAACAAGATATAAACTAAAATCATGCATCAACGGTTTTCACAAAAACATAAAAACTATAATGCTGAAATTTTGACAGATTCGTCACCCTATCTTATCAGGGCCATAACTCCCTCAAAACATAACTTTTTCAAGCGTTTCTTTTTTTGAAAATCAAGTTTAAGGTCTCACGGTCGAAACGCCTGCTCGCACGTCTTCTGGTTCATAGTTTAAGTCCCTCAAACAGTCCGTGCAAGATCGGTGCGCAAAGCTGTCAAAACCTGTCAAAAACCCCCTTTTTGCAAACTTTCATGATATTCATAATTTTTATAAAAGATACGAATTTTATTATAAAATAAGTGATTTTAACATGTTATAAGTTATAAAAATACATAAATTTATGATACTCATAAGTCTTTTTATCGCATTCAAACTTTTTTTTTATATAAAAATCTAAGCAGTGATTCATTTTTACGCTCTATCCATTCTTGAATCATGTTTGTATTCAAACTCTCTACTTTTTCAATTATAATCCTATAATATTCAACTTATTCATTTTAATCCCAACTAAAATCATATTTACACTTTAGCCCCTACACTTTCTAAAGTTACCAAATAAACCCTAAACTTGGTCTAGTATATCAATAGAGTAACCATCCAACCGGTATGTAGTTATCTGACAAGCAGAAAGTTCTGGCTAGGAAAGACGGGGTCTTGATCCAACCAACTCTTTCCTGGGAACGCTTCTGTTGGAGGTACTACTCTGGGACGATAACCACTCTAGTATACGACAACCACTTTCCTCTATTCACAATATCAACCTTTATCTATTCTAAACTTAAATTCTAAAACTAACTTGCACTATAACTTACTTAGGGTTTAATCCTTAAGGCATTCTCGTAACCAAGTTACAACCAGGACAAGATTCTACCCACCTACTTCAAGGCGAGATACATAGCCCCTTTTACTTTTTATCTTTGGGGTGGAAAACATGCTCGTATATCAAAGGTTGTGCAAACTATATCAAACTCAAATACTACTTTTGTAATTTCAATAACAACTTTCTATACTTGTAAACTTAAACGGTTTTATACACACTCTACAACCATTAACTTGGGATAAGCCAACGGGAGTAAGTCATAGATCTATGGGTCTGACATGCCGATCTAGTTCTTGAGTTGACGAGATACGATATCAACTTGAGACTAGATATACAGAAACTGCAAAACTTGTTATTCATGCTATATCAATTCTATGGGAACCCAATCTTGTCATTAGGTTTGGTTGAATCGATGTATAAAAGTTTGTTTACTTGTTATTGAATATTGTTTATGAATTGCAAAAATCTTCATTATCTATACTATGTAATTACTTAAACCTATGTTCTCACCGGCTTTATAGCTGACATATTTTAGCATGTTTTTCAGGTACTAATAACTAGGTTGCTGTTACAATCACGCTAGGACTTCGAGACTTGGCTCTAGGAGATTTAGTTATTATAAAGTTTAATAAAGACTATTTGTTTATCTATTTTATTTGGTTGTGTGTTTTTAAAACAATGTAATGCAATTATTCGGTTAATTTAATAGTATTTCTTTTAATCATTGTGATGATTTCAATTCGTCACCCCTCGCGTAAATTCCGCCATCGGTGGGGGTGTGACACCTGACCTGGCCACATACCCCATTTTTGTTGTTGTCAGGATTCGAACCCAAGGCCTCCACTATGGGAAGTCTTGGGGCTACCATTGCACCAAATGGCCAACGGTGTCCATCATTATAATCAATGGCACATGAAATCACTTTCAATGTTAACACCATTAGAGCTCCTACATGATGAAATGAAAATCAGTTTAATTACCGGTGAATTGAACAAGTTAACGACATAAAAATTATAAAACATAAGGTAGCGAATGAAATATGATTATCAAAAGTGCAACTTAATCACAATGGGTTGCAAGGGTAAGTTTAGAGTTACACAGAATAAGCAGTCAACAATATCTCAATTTTTGGCTTTGTCAATTTTACATCAATCTTTGTTTTCAGTTTGTCAAAACGTGTTTTATTATTGTCAATTTTTGGCTTTACAGGTTTGTCAATTTTTGGCTTCTTTATCTAGTTGTTTTATTGATTATAAAATTCTTCTATATTTGTTGTACAATAATACCATGTCAATTTAAGATTAATGTAAAAAAAATAAAACTTGAGGGCCCAAATTAGGGTTCGTTTGGGTCTAAAAAAAACTCGTTTTTAAAAAGTTAAAAGGGGTATCAAGTCACCTTCCTCAAACACATTTTTAACTTATAAAAGTTAATAAGTAGTTTCTGGGGGTGTTTGGGATTACTTATTTAGCCTATTTATTAAGTTAATAAGGTGTTTGGGCAAACTAACTTATTTACCCTATTTATTCCATTTTTAAAAAGTAAGGGAAGATTTTTACTTATGACTTATTAACTTATATAAGTTATAAGTAGATTTGAAAAGGAATCCCAAACACCCCTCAATAAGTAATCCCAAACACCCCCTAAATGTATATCCAAACACTTTCTACTTATTTGGAAAGTTAGGTTATACTTCATGTTTCACCATCAATGCATACTAACTTATATTCATAAAAGACTACTTTTATATAAATAACTTTTTTGATCGGCTAACTTAGACACCTATCACTAGACTGCTAGCCCTTTAGTGAAAATAGTAGTTCCAAACAACCAAAATTCAGAAAACTCTTTCAAAATTCAAACTAATTGTTGTTATGAGGAAAGTAGTAGTTCCAAATAAACTAAATTCAACTACATGGAAAATTATAAAACTAATGAATTTCTCAACTCATGAAGTTAAACCATATGAGAAAAAAAAACGAATAAAACCTAATCATGACTGAAAGAATAAAAAAACTGAACCAATTGAGAAATTGATGGTTCGGTTATGCTTTTTCGATAACTAATTTTAATAATTCAGTTATGGTTGTATGTGTGTAAATAACCGAATTAAGCCAATTTTTGTATAAATATGTTGTATGCCAGAAAATTAAAAAAAGTTTACTAATAATTATTTGAACCGAGATATAATTAGATTTATTAATTAAAATTAGCTTGTATCTACTAAAGTCCCAAGCCCTTACTTAACTGAATTAACTGAACCAGTTTTTCAAAAACCGAAAGAACTGAACCATTTATAACTAAAACATACCAGTTATGAAGATCTAAAACCGAAACATCGGTTATAGATTCAGATTTCTTTTTTTTCTTTTTCCATATAAAGGTGGAGAGAGAGGTTACCAGTAGCATCAATTCCTCCTTCCTTCCATGCATCCCCACTCATGTAGTATACATGGCTACAAGTTTTTCAAATAACTTACTCCTAAATACTCCAAACTACTATCATAATTTCAAATTTAACGATCAAGTAACGATATATCGTACCATCCAATGAGGTATCCCGTAGCTAACACGAAGGTAATCAATCCACATCGTTTTCGATACACCATCATTGACACGTAACTGACCAACATAGGCACAAGAAAGTGTAGATTCGAAGAGAAACCGAAGGATAAGTAAGAGAGCACGGCGCCGGTCAAGGCGGCGTACAAGTGTTTTCCGGTGGGGCCGTTGGGGACGAAGCGATGGAAGAAGCTGACAGGAATGGTGGAAATGAAGCATAGGAGGAACCGGAGTACCGGGACCGATACTCCGATTGCCGTCGCTGTTGATTCTATATCCATATTTTCGTGTTTTGCAGTTTGTGCGATGAGAGGAGGGCTTAAATCTGGAAAGGGTGGAAGTTGGAGTGGGCCCGAAGAGGTTGATGGGCGTTTGAATGTTGTATACATACGTTTAAAAGTTGTATAGGGGCGTACAGAAAGTTGAATACAGGCATATAAACATTTTTGATATGATGGAATTAAATGAAATTGGATGGAATTGAATAAAATTGGATGTAATTGGAATTGATATTCCATTTCTTATTGTGTTCGGTTTGCATAGTTTGTTAGAATTGGAATCTGAATTTCATTCTTAACATGTTTGGTGGAGAAAGAAATTGAAATAAATTTCCTCAAATTCCTACAAATAAAGGATTTCAAATTCCTTGCAACTTATGAAGTAATTTAACCAAAGTAAATGGAATCTCCGACTACCGACCCCCCGCCACCGACCAACACTCCACCCGACTGCCACCGCCTCCGACCTCGATTCCCACGCCCGACTGCCGCCACCACCGCCCTCGCCACCATGACCACCACCGACCCCCGCCACCACCCCGATTGCAGCCCCCGGCATCTCGGTCGACTGACGCAGCCTCTGCCCATCGCCAACTGCTGCCGCCCACCATCATCTGTCGCCCCCGACCGGCGTCGCCTCTGCTAAACTAAACCCAAAATACAAAACCCTAAAGCTAAACTGACTATTTTTTTGAGTTTTTTTTTAATGAAAAGAGGCAAACGAAATAAACACTTTGGGTTTTTTTTTATCATTTTTTTTGTACATTTTTATGGTTTTTTTTGCCTTATAAAAATATAATTGCAAATCCAATTCCTTAATGATTGTTTTGTTAATAAAATGGATTAGGAATTCAAATTCCTTTAATAAATTCCAATTCCTTAAAATTCCAAATCATTTGAACAAAATACAATTCCAATTCCTTAAAATTACAATTCAAATTCCAATTCCATTTCCAATAAATTCCACGAACCAAACGCCCGATATCAATAAGCAATTAGGGTTATCTAAAAAAACAAGATTAATTCATTTATGTAAACATGTGTTTAATAATTTTAATCAACAATTTACGCTGGTAAGAAAAAGACTATTCTAACATAATATATAAATCCCATATCGACGGCAGCGGCCTAAAGAGATGGGTTCGTAAAAAATGTTTTTGTTTGAAATACCATCAACCTGATTCGGATGTATTGGATAAAGTTGCAATTTGATTATTATTTTTCCTTCATGCAATTACAATCATTTAAATAACTAATCAATCCTAATCCTAAACCTACTAAAACCTTCAAAGATAATCCAAACAAATAAAGATAAATACCAAACAATTATTTATTTATTTTTTTATATATTTTTTTTAAAGGCAATATTTTTAATCGTATAGAAGTGAGACTTAAACTCATGACCTCCTTAACCTTTAGTGTGCCAAGAGAATTTTCTTGTAACATTGGATCACCAACCCCAATACCAAAAAATAATTAAAATAATCTTCCTAGTCTAATACAAAACTTGCAAATCATTTCATATCTATCCATGCTAAATTACGGCTCCATGCTTATCCAAAACTGGCAATTCCTTAACTTTAATCCCAAATTTGGCCAACCTTCAACTATTTCATTGTTAACCCTTTTAATTTCAAGTGTTTCAAAAACACCCTTTTTAATTTTTCATGTGTAAACAATAACGATTATTTCCAGCACAAATAACAATAGCCTTTTGGATACCCAATAAATTATTAGGTGTTAATCACCTCCTCCTACAAATTTAATTATTTCTTTGTAAAGCTAGGCTACATGGATCTAAAAGACTTGTTGAGTTATGCGTAATTATCAATAATAATAATGACAATAAAGTTAACACCATCAATATAAATTATAATGAAACTAGAGGAATAAAACCAATGTACGATTATTTTTTAAAATATATCTTTTTATCAAAATTAATCCACTTTAAAATAAAGAACAAAAAAGTTTAAGCTGGAAAATATTTTTGTTTTGAGGTATCTAAATTTAAGTGTCATAAGAGCACCTCCAACGCGAGGATGTGGAAAGCATTTTTGTCCGATCGTATGGAGAAGAGGAGGGATGTGGAAGTTCACGTGGATGGAGAGACTGAGAAATAAAGCGTTACGTTTGAGCTTGGATTGATCACATGGAGTTTATCAGAAGCCTAAATCGGATAGAAAGGGTAAACGAGAGGATAAAAATCGGTATTTCATATGTTTAAGTTACTGTTTTAGTCCATGTTGTTAGTTTACAAAGTTGTTAATGGTTATGTATGGTTTTCTTTTCCACCCAATGAAGATCACTAGCAACAAGCTTGTTGGTAGATTTATAAAAGTCATTCATGCTCCTAAAAGTGAGTACTATTATTTAAATACTTATATAGAGTTCCTTTGTGAAATACTGTTATTTTTATCAAGTTGATATGGGTGTGTAATTTATCTCTTGCGGTTCAAGTGGGCAAAATTTTGAAACTTACCTATTAAGGATCAAACATTATTAAGGATCAAACATATCACAGAGTGTAACATCCCAAAATAGTAATTTAGTAAATAATAACGCGATAGAGACTTAATCGTCGTAAAACAAAAGAAAAACGGACGGGCTTGGGCTCGGTTCCAACGGGCCGAGCGAAGCCCAGGTATATAAGGGCCAAGACAGCCTTGAAGCTCTCATTTTCACCAACACTTGCAAGCTAGAGAGAGAAAGGAGAGTCGGGTCTAGAGAGAGAAAGGAGACGGATCGACACGAAATTGAAGGAGCACGTTACTACTGAGCTCGTGAGGAAAACCTCCGAATCAGAATCACAATCCAGGTAACGATTCGACCTTAAACTGAGTTTTTCTTCGTTTTGGGATTTTTCGGGTTTTAGCTAAATAGGAGACGTTTTTATGTATGAAACTTGAAAATAAGCTTAGAACTAGCATCTAGAGTGAAAACCGCACCTTTTGATCAAAGAAAGTTGTAAGATTAGCATGATCGGATTAACATGCAAAATTTCGGACTTGTCCAGAAAACAGGTGCTGCGTACTTATCAAGTACGCAGTAGGGACGTCATGCGTACTTACCAAGTACGCAGGTACGCAGGAGAAAGATCATGCGTACTTACGCAAGTACGCAGGAGAAAGATCATGCGTACTTACCAAGTACGCAGGAGAAAGATAATGCGTACTTACCAAGTACGCAGGAGAAAGATCATGCGTACTTACCAAGTACGCAAGAAGAATGCTCTGCGCACTTGTCAAGTACGCATGAGCAACGCCCTGCGCACTTACTAAGTGCGCAGGCAGCAGACCAGTAAGTAAAGTCAGTATGTATAGAATGATTAAACCGCTAGAGTCGGAGTTGGGTCTGATGTGTATTTAAACTACCTAATTCAGATCGTACATGACGTTGTTGGACCTTTGTTTAGGACAATCAAGACTAGCTTTTCAGGTGAGTTCTATGTGCCCCCTTCTATGTTATGTGCAAACCTTATCAAATGTTTTGGGGCTGAAATGTATACACTAAATGAATAAATGATATGAATGCTAATGTGATCATACGTGATATACTAATATATATTTATATATATATGAGAATGAATTATAAACAAAGAATGAAACGTATGTTTACAAAGAATGAATGAAAGAATGGCATAACGTAAATAAATGAAATCTTGCTTTATAATTATTTATATTGCATGTTATGAATGTATGTATACGTTATGGACAGAAACGAAGCTAACGGCTACTTCGGTAGACGGACGACCACGTGACTATTTTGCAACCGGGAAAGATACGTTCCTTCGCAAGCTAGGACGTACAAAAAGCATAAATGGGCGGTCGAAGTAAATGCTAAAATAGTATAATGGTTGCATAAACAATAGTTCGCGTGGGAAACGGATGCCTTAGGGCAAACGGGCGAATATGACGGACTACAACTGTAGGACGGTTAAGGCGGACGGCCGAAGGTTGGCCGGACGGAAGTTAAGGCGGACGGTTTCTAGGACCGGACGAGTAAAAGGGCTACGACGGTAGCTTAAGGGCGTATGTCTTTGTGATATACGCAGTAAAAGACAGGTTGATCACCCTTATGTGTATGACCAATGAATGTAAAGGAAAGAAAAGGTGAATGCATATCTATGTAATCACATAAGAATGAAGAAAGAAAAGTAAAAGCTATGAATACGTATTTATAGAAATGTATGTATATAATTATGTATACTTATAAAGAAAAGAATGATCATACTTAATAGTTTTAAACTAGAACTCACCAGCGTTAGCTGACTTTTAGTATACATTTCAGGTACAGAAAGGAAGGGTCGTGCGAAGGTGTGAAGGTTACCCGACACAAGACTGACATCCCACTTTTATATATGTTAAGACAAATGTTATGTACTTAATTTTAAAGACTTCCGCTGTTATGTCATGTCATGTTACGTTATGTAATGAATGAATTCGAATGTTTTAAATTTAAGCTCAGTAATTATGACTATGTTTATGAGTAAATCCAACAAGTGGGGTCACCTGGGAAAGGGGCCTTACAAGTTGGTATCAGAGCAATAGTTTGAGAGATTCAGACATCCCTAAATGTCTGGACTCAAGCTGATTATGGGACCAACGCACGGATGTCAGTCATGGGTAACCAACGCCAACGCCAGCACGATAAGTAAGTACTGAAGTTAATGCACTTGGATAAGAATAGATACCTTAACTTAGAACAAATAGATGTCAATGTCACAACCGATTTGAAGAGTTTTGAACCCGAAAAGCAATGTAAATTAGTAATCACAAACCGATCACTGTAATTAATAATTTACCTTGCTCGTACTGTTCTGAACTATGATCTGAAGGAATGGCATTGATGTATTCCCTTTTTAACTATCAGGAAACTAAGAACTATGGCTGGTGGAGGAAGGACCGGACGTCGAGTCGGTCGCACTGGCCGAGTAGGTAGACCTCCGTTGAATCAAAGGCTTGAAGAGGAAGCGAGTGTGCACGCAGAACACATTGAGAGTGTGCACGTAGAACACACTGA
This sequence comes from Smallanthus sonchifolius, assembly GCA_023525975.1. NCBI lineage: Eukaryota > Viridiplantae > Streptophyta > Magnoliopsida > Asterales > Asteraceae > Smallanthus > Smallanthus sonchifolius. Next base: position 5,932,129 of record CM042042.1, read on the forward strand.
GAGTGTGCACGCAGAACACACTGAGAGTGTGCACGCAGAACACACTGAGAGTGTGCACGAAACAAATGTGACCCCAACTGGGAACGACAATCAAGGGACTATACAGTTGGAACCCGAGGTCAGGGATGCTATAGCCCGTGAAGTCGTACTCACTCTGAAGAAAGTATTTCCTGATCTACTATCCGAGACACTAAAGAAAAGTAGAGAGAAGGATGAAAGAGACCATGAAGAGAAAGTGTATGACAGTGATGGGGATGAAGTGAGGGTGGGATCAAGCAACCGTGGGTGTACTTACAAAGGTTTCAAGGACGGAGACCCACCCAAGTTTGATGGTAGCAAGGATTCGGTGGCAACGTTTGAATGAATTGAGAGGATGAACGCTGTAATCAACATCGGCGAGTGTCGACCGGACCAGGCGGTTAAATATGTTGCTCATTAGTTCACCAACGAAGCACTAGGTTGGTGGAGAAACATTCAGAGAACAAAGTCGCCAAATGCTATCGCCAGAATGACATGGGAAGACCTGAAAAAGCTCATAATCCAAAAGTTCTGCCCATAGAACGAGATTGATCGTGTGGAGAACGAGTTCCTAAACTTCAAGGCTGGCAACAAGACTCATCGCCAGTATACTTCAATATTCAATGAGCTGGCCCAACTGGTACCACACTTGGTGGAAACTGAAGACCGTTTGATCAAATACTATGTCAAGGGTCTGCCGCAGAGGGTCCGTGTCCATGTAAAAGCTAATCTACCATCGACCTTCGAGTCGGTAGTGAATCTCAACGGAATCGTGTATGACGATTATACCAATGAGGACCCGGCACCTAAGACAGAAAAGAGAAAGTGGGAGAACCCGTCTAGAGGCACCGGAAAAGGGAATGTAGCATCTGAAATTAAGAAACCAAGGTTGGATGAATATGAAACTTGCAGAAAATGTGGAAGGCGACATCTTGGCGAGTGTCAAATCGGCACCACCACATGCTATAAGTGCGGGAAGCCTGGTCACTTCTCCTGAGAATGCGTAAAGAACGTCAAGTGTCAAGTATGTGGATTGTTTGGACATCTGACAAGGAACTGCAGGAAGGCCGGCCAATCTGGTTCGGGAAAAGAGAGGGAAAAGGAACAGTCGCAGGCTAGGACTTGAGCCTACGCCCTAACCGAGGAGGAAACAAGGGGAAACCCTGATGTTGTGTCAGGTACGTTCCTAGTTAATAATGAACATGCTGCTATTTTATTTGACTCTGGTGCTAGTAAAAGTTTTATATCCAATGCATTTAGTCGTAAACTAGGATGCACTATCAACACCATAGTAAAGGCCTTTAGCGTACAAACTGTCGTTGGTAAAAATTCGGCAGTATTTCAAGTAACAGATGATTGCATCATAGAAATAGAGGGTCATAAGTTCCCTTCTAGATTATTCCTTCTTACCTTAGGAGGATTCGATATATTATTGGGTATGGATTGGCTAGCTGCCAACGAAGCTCAAATCATATGTAAACGTAAGAGGATACACCTCAAAGCTCCAAGCGGCAGTGCAATTATGGTTTATGGGGATTGGAATTGCACGATGCCGAACATCTTCTCGATGATCAAGGCCGAAAGTTACATGAGGTGCGGTTGCGAAGCTTATTTGGCATATGTTATTGATGATAGAATGAAAATGAATGAACTCAAGAATGTACCCGTGGTGTGCAACTTTTCGGAAGTATTCCCTGAGGATCTACCTGGGTTACTGAAACACACCACTTTTAAAAACTATACTTTAACGCGCGGAAGTCTTAATCCCAGAAATTTTTTTTTTTACCTCTCGCGTAGCGCGAGAGTTATTGGTTACCTGCGTAGCGCGAGGGACCTCTTTTCACAGAAAGTTTCCAGCTTTTTCATCAGTTTTCACACTTAGCCATTTTTCATTTTGTTTAACATCAAAACTTTACCAACACTTAGATTTTTGACCAAAAACATCATGACAACATATGATTACATCAAAACATAACTTTGGTGCCAAATTACACCACTTTACAAGGATTTTACGAAAATCCTCAAAATACCAAAAATGCATACGAGAACCCTCCAAGCTTGGACGTTGACCTTGACCTATTTCGGAGCTTTCCCTGCATAACCACATAAACTTATAACCATTAGTAATGAGATAAACACAATCAACAAGTATTTACAACTTGTTTTCATCCTTTTCACCCATTTGACCCGTTTGCCTCTATTTGGTCAATTATAGTTCCATACATTAGCATTTCGTCAACATATTACCATTGTAATGTGTTAAACATAACAAACAAGTGATTACAACTTGTTTTCACACCTTTCACCCATTTGACCCGTTAACACCCATTTGGCCAATTAAGGATTTCATACACTTGTATATCACCTACAAGTTACTTTTATCATTTCATTATCACTTTTCCATTTCCATTATGGCACGTAGGCCATAACTTCATATCCCAAAGGATACGAGATCATAACTCCATAACTAATCTATCCATTATGGTACTTAGACCATAACTCCATATCCATTCTATCAATTATGGTTCATAGACCATAACTCCATATCAACATATCCATTATAGTGTAAATACTATAACTACATTCCTTAAATTATACATACCATTTTATACTCATTCATACCACATAACAAATTATGCAACTTTACACATTATACATACAACATTGCATAAGACTCATTTATCATCAAAACTAAGTAAGTGCAAAAGCACTTACCTTTCGGGTTAGAAGATCCCGCACCGCTTTCAAGCTTTGCAATTTGATTACCTAAACACATTCGCCTAGTTTAGTAATCTAACATATACCAAAATTTCATTACAATTGAGTTCACAACTCAATTTCCCAATTCCAACCCAAATTGACCCGTTTGGGTTATCCTCATAACCAAACACCCTCTTTCACCACAAACTCACCTACTTGAGTTTCATTAACTTATTCTTAACACTAATTCTTCTTTCAAAAATTATTATTAAGTTAATTTGGTGTTTGTTCTAGTGTCTAACATCTTAAAAACACTTAATCTTTATTAATTCACCATTCAAGCCTTATGACCCAAACACCCCCAATTTTCACCATATGAACCCTAACTTCTCATAATCAAAATCAAAGGGTTCTAGGATGTTAATCATCATTCTTTAACTTTAGTTTAGCTAGATTATCAATAATCTAACACCATTTCATCACATGCATACAAAATTTAGGATTTCACCCAAAACCTACCAAGAACACATACATGGTGAAATCAAGAGGAAGAGAATCACTTACTTGATGTTAGGAAGGTGTTGTGTGAGCCAAAACCTTCACTAATCAAGCTTCAATTGCACGAAAATGGCTTCAACACACTTTTCTCCTTTTTCTCTCTTGATATGAACGACTCAAAATGTGTAAATGAAGCCAATTTTGACTTCACCAAGTTAAATGGCAGTTTTTTGGCCATTTTACACATTTAGTCCTTCAACTTCCATTTCACCCATTTCGTTCTATAGTTAGTTAAAACTAAAATAATCCCATTACAAACTTGAAACCCACTTGTTTCAACTTATTTATAAAATATTATTTCCACCATAATATTAAATATAAATATTTAATTATTTGAAGACGAAACCCGGATTTTGGTTCGTTACAAATCACCTCCCCTTATTTGGGTTTCGTCCCCGAAACCCGACTTCACATAAAAAGGTTCGGGTAGAATTTGAGCATTTCTTCCTCGGTTTCCCAAGTCATTTCCGCCCCCTTTCTATGCTTCCATCGAACCAACACTTGGCTAATCTCTTTATTACGCAACCGCTTCACTTTCCTATCTAAGATTGCCATCGGTTCTTCCACATAGTTCAACTTTTCATCAATTTCTATATCATCCAATGGAACAAAAGTAGATTCATCCGCTAAACATTTTCGCAAATGAGACACATGGAACGTGTTATGAAGTCTACTTAGTCCCTCCGGTAACTCCAATCTATAAGCTACCGCACCCACCCTTGCCATCACTTTAAACGGTCCAATGAAACGTGGGCTTAACTTCCCCCGTTTCCTAAACCTTATCACCCCTTTCCAAGGAGAGACTTTCAATAGCACAAAGTCCCCCACTTGAAACTCAATCGCCCGCTTCCTATTATCCGCATAAGACTTTTGGCGATCTTGAGCCGCCTTCAAGCGTGCTCTAATTTGGTCAATACTATCATTAGTTTCCTTGACCACTTCGACACTACCAAGCTCTCGTTGACCAATCTCACCCCAACACACGGGTGTTCGACACTTTCTCCCATACAATGCCTCAAAAGGCGGCATACCAATACTAGAATGGTAACTATTGTTGTAAGAGAATTCCGTCAACGGTAAATGGTCGTCCCAACTACCACCAAAATCTAAGGCACACGCTCGCAACATATCCTCGAGCGTTTGAATCGTTCGCTCGCTTTGACCATCCGTTTGTGGATGATAAGCGGTGCTAAGATTCAATCTAGTCCCCATATCCTCATGGAATTTCTTCCAAAAACGAGAAGTAAATCTCGTATCACGATCCGATATAATCGACACCGGCACACCATGACGTGACACAAATTCCTTCACATACATTTCCGCCAATCTATCCGAAGAATACGTTTCCTTTATAGGAAGGAAATGTGCACTCTTCGTCAACCGATCCACTACTACCCATATCGCATCATAACCCTTTCGAGTCTTTGGTAGTTTAGTGATCAAATCCATGGTTATATTTTCCCATTTCCAAAGCGGTATTTCAAGCGGTTGAAGCTTTCCATACGGCTTTTGATGCTCCGCCTTAACCCTTAAGCATGTGAGACACCTCTCCACATACTTAACAATATCACGCCTCAAACCCGGCCACCAAAAATGACACCTCAAATCATAAAACATCTTCGTGGCCCCCGGATGGATAGAATATTTGGATTTATGCGCCTCGTCAAGAATAGTTGTCAAGACACTTGACAACCTAGGTATCCAAATTCTATCAAAGCATGTTTTCAAACCCATGCTATTTTCACCAAGCTTATCAACATAAGAAATCATCCGTTCTTTCTTCAAGTCACCACCAAGTGCTAACACTTGGGCCTCCCGGATTTCATCAATAAGAGATGATGAAATTGTCATCTTAAATGACTTCACCTTGATAGGTGAATGACTTGACTTTCTACTAAGCGCATCCGCCACAACATTCGCTTTACCCGGATGGTAAAGTATCTCACAATCATAATCCTTAACCAATTCAAGCCACCGTCTTTGCCTCATATTGAGGTCCTTTTGGTCAAAGAAATATTTGAGACTTTTGTGATCCGTGTAGATCGTACACTTAGCACCATATAAATAATGCCTCCAAATCTTGAGCGCGAAAACCACGGCTGCAAGCTCTAAATCATGGGTTGGGTAATTCACCTCGTGAGTCTTTAATTGCCTAGATGCATAGGCAATCACTTTCCCCTTTGCATCAAAACACACCCCAACCCCGAATGCGAGGCATCCGAATAAACAACAAAATCCTCGGTCCCGTCCGGCAAGGATAAAACAGGCGCCTTAGTCAACTTTTCTTTCAAGAGTTGAAAGGCAGATTCTTGCTCGGGACTCCAAACAAACTTTGTCTCCTTACGAGTCAACTTCGTCATCGGCAAAGCAATCTGAGAGAAGTTTTCGATGAACCTCCGATAATAACCCGCTAACCCCAAGAAACTTCTAATCTCCGAAGGCGTCTTTGGTGATGACCATTCTTTAACCGCCATAATCTTGGATGGGTCAACGGTAATTCCTCTTTCATTAATCACATGACCCAAGAATTGGATCTCGCGCATCCAAAATGCGCACTTGGAGAATTTAGCATAAAGCTTCTCCTTTTGCAAGACTTCAAGAATCTCACGCAAATGACAAGCGTGATCACCCTCGCTCCTTGAATAGATGAGAAGATCGTCAATAAACACAATGACCGAACGATCAAGGAACGGTCTACACACCCGGTTCATGAGATCCATGAAAACCGCAGGTGCGTTGGTCAAACCGAAAGGCATAACCGTAAACTCATAGTGACCGTAACGAGTGCGAAAAGCTGTCTTATGGACATCCTCTTCCTTCACTTTCAACTGATGATACCCGGACTTCAAGTCAATCTTAGAAAACCATGACGCCCCTTGCAATTGGTCGAAAAGATCGTCAATCCTAGGCAATGGGTACCTATTCTTCACTGTCAACTTGTTCAACTCCCGGTAATCCATACACATTCTCATGCTCCCATCCTTCTTTTTGACGAAGAGAACAGGCGCACCCCAAGGTGAAACACTTGGGCGTATGAAACCCTTGTCAAGAAACTCTTGTAATTGCTCCATGAGTTCTTTCATTTCTGGCGGTGCCAATCTATAAGGCACTTTAGCTACCGGTTTAGCACCCGGCATCAAGTCAATTCCAAACTCTATCTCCCTATCCGGCGGAATCCCCGGTAACTCGTCAGGAAACACATCTACGAATTGGTTCACGACCGGTACATCGTGAATCTCCTTTACTCTTTCATTCACATCCGCGACACAAGCCATGAACGCCTTGCACCCACGCGCCATGTACTTGGTCGCCTTCACATAAGTGCACAACCTTACTTTACCCTTTTTATCACCTTCTATGTAGATGGACTCTCCCGACGGGGAAACAAGTTGGATCGCCTTCGGTCCACATAAAATACTCGCCTTATTCTTTGACAACCAATCCATCCCCACAATAACATCAAAATCTCCCATAGCCATAGGAATCAAATCAATAAAGAAAGTTTCGCCCCCCGCTCTCAACTTACAATCTCTAAAAACGTCAAAGACAAGGAAACTCTTATCATTAGCCGCTTCGATTTCTAAGGGTTCATCTAACTTTCTACTTACAAAAGAGGAATGCTTAACAATTTTCAAGGAAACAAAAGAACGGCTAGCCCCCGAATCAAATAGAACTAGTGCAGGTAATGAGTTAATCTTGAATGTACCTGTCACCACCTCCGAGTCGTTCTTTGCTTCCTCCGCAGATATGTGGAAAGCTCTACCCTTAGGCCTGGGTATCTCAACTTTTCTCTCGCTTCCACCTTGCTTCAAATCCGGGCAATCCGCCCTAAGGTGTCCTGGCTTGTAACAATTATAGCATATACGAATCTGGCTTGGACACTGATTTGCCATATGCCCCGACTTCCCACACTTGTAACAATTCGACGTTCCCTTCTTACAATCCCCATAGTTCTCCTTCCCACAAACTTTTCATCCTCGAGAAGAGAACTTGGTAAAAGGCTTCTTACTAGGGCTCCCGCCCTTTATCTTGCTCACCACTTGATCCACAATTTCCCTTTTCCTCTTCTCTCCTCTAGCTTCTTGCCTCCTCAACTCCACCTCTCTTTCCCGACACCTGTTTATTAAGTCTACAAGTGTGGTAAATGAGGATGGAGATATGCTATCCCTGAACTCCACCGTCAGCATAGCATAGAACCTGTCAATCCTGGCTTTCTCGGTCGACACCACATCTAGACAGAACTTGGCCCGATCGAAGAAAGTCCCAGCTAATTCATCAATAGTCTCTGTCGTCTGCCTCATGAGGAGAAACTCCTCGGTCATCCAGTCAATAGCGGCCTGTGGGCAATGGTACTTTAGGAATGCCGCTTTAAACTCCTCCCATGACATGGAGGTCACCCCTCTTTCACCCCTCTCCTTTCGGAGATTTAGCAGCCACTCCTTAGCCCGCCCAATCAAAAGTGGCACGCTAAACATCACTCTATCCTCGGGCTTACATCTTGTCGTCTCAAAATTTGACTCCATGTCTACCACCCACCTGTGGCTCAGAATCGGGTCCACTTGCCCGTTATATTCCTTGGGCTTGATCACCATGAAATCCTTCAGTGTACAACCCCGAGGTTCCTTATCTTTCTCTTTCATGATCTCCTCGAGAGAGATTTTAATAGTCCCCCTCATTTCTTCCATCAACAGATTTGTGGCTTGCTCAAAGGCCTTGGCCACCTCCTCTTTTATCAACTCTTGGATCCGTGGATCCAACGGTTCCCGATTGCTCGATTCTTCTGCCATCTCTTAACTGAGAATTAGAAACGAACACCTTAACACCCTTATACTATCAATACCTTAAATACTTATCACACTTACACCCCTATATGTATTAAGTATATGTATACTTATCTACTTATATACATACATACATATATAATCACCTTCACCTAATCCTTTTAAATGTTCATTGTCATATGGTTATTATAAAGGCCCTTGCACATCTCGTCATATTAATCATATTGGCCAGACATGATTAATAACGCGCTATGCCCAATTGCAATTATCATATTCATATAACAAATCACAAGACAAGTTTCGGCACACATAACACTTTGCCAATCCTTCGTACATATACATAAACTCCATATGGAATTATCATTAATCATAACATTACTAACCTTTCATTTCCGAAAGCTCCGAGTCTTAGTCAAGTCCTTCGTGGATTCTCGTATCATTTCCCCCATATCAAGAGCATCCGGTTTGAGTTTAGTGTCTCGCACACCAAATCCCTCAAACCATTGCTCTGATACCAAGTTGAAACACACCACTTTTAAAAACTATACTTTAACGCGCGGAAATCTTAATCCCAGCAAATTTTTTTTTTTTTTTTACCTCTCGCGTAGCGCGAGAGTTATTGGTTACCTCCCTCGCGTAGCGCGAGGGACCTCTTTTCACAGAAAGTTTCCAGCTTTTTCATCAGTTTTCACACTTAGTCATTTTTCATTTTGTTTAACATCAAAACTTTACCAACACTTAGATTTTTGACCAAAAACATCATGACAACATATGATTACATCAAAACATAACTTGTGTGCCAAATTACACCACTTTACAAGGATTTTACGAAAATCCTCAAAATACCAAAAATGCATACGAGAACCCTCCAAGCTTGGACGTTGACCTTGACCTATTTCGGAGCTTTCCCTGCATAACCACATAAACTTATAACCATTAGTAATGAGATAAACACAATCAACAAGTATTTACAACTTGTTTTCATCCTTTTCACCCATTTGACCCGTTTGCCTCTATTTGGTCAATTATAGTTCCATACATTAGCATTTCGTCAACATATTACCATTGTAATGTGTTAAACATAACAAACAAGTGATTACAACTTGTTTTCACACCTTTCACCCATTTGACCCGTTAACACCCATTTGGCCAATTAAGGATTTCATACACTTGTATATCACCTACAAGTTACTTTCATCATTTCATTATCACTTTTCCATTTCCATTATGGCACGTAGGCCATAACTTCATATCCCAAAGGATACGAGATCATAACTCCATAACTAATATATCCATTATGGTACTTAGACCATAACTCTATATCCATTCTATCAATTATGGTTCATAGACCATAACTCCATATCAACATATCCATTATTGTGTAAATACTATAACTACATTCCTTCAATTATACATACCATTTTATACTCATTCATACCACATAACAAATTATGCAACTTTACACATTATACATACAACATTGCATAAGACTCATTTATCATCAAAACTAAGTAAGTGCAAAAGCACTTACCTTTCGGGTTAGAAGATCCCGCACCGCTTTCAAGCTTTGCAATTTGATTACCTAAACACATTCGCCTAGTTTAGTAATCTAACATATACCAAAATTTCATTACAATTGAGTTCACAACTCAATTTCCCAATTCCAACCCAAATTGACCCGTTTGGGTTATCCTCATAACCAAACACCCTCTTTCACCACAAACTCACCTACTTGAGTTTCATTAACTTAATCTTAACACTAATTCTTCTTTCAAAAATTATTATTAAGTTAATTTGGTGTTTGTTCTAGTGTCTAACATCTTAAAAACACTTAATCTTCATTAATTCACCATTCAAGCCTTATGACCCAAACACCCCCAATTTTCACCATATGAACCCTAACTTCTCATAATCAAAATAAAAGGGTTCTAGGATGTTAATCATCATTCTTTAACTTTAGTTTAGCTAGATTATCAATAATCTAACACCATTTCATCACATGCATACAAAATTTCGGATTTCACCCAAAACCTACCAAGAACACATACATGGTGAAATCAAGAGGAAGAGAATCACTTACTTGATGTTAGGAAGGTGTTGTGTGAGCCAAAACCTTCACTAATCAAGCTTCAATTGCACGAAAATGGCTTCAACACACTTTTCTCCTTTTTCTCTCTTGATATGAACGACTCAAAATGTGTAAATGAAGCCAATTTTGACTTCACCAAGTCAAATGGCAGTTTTTTGGCCATTTTACACATTTAGTCCTTCAACTTCCATTTCACCCATTTCGTTTTATAGTTAGTTAAAACTAACATAATCCCATTACAAACTTGAAACCCACTTGTTTCAACTTATTTATAAAATATTATTTCCACCATAATATTAAATATAAATATTTAATTATTTGAAGACGAAACCCGGATTTTGGTTCGTTACAGTTACCACCCGATCGGGAAATAGAATTTCAGATTGACTTACTGCCAGGAGCTGAGCCCGTTGCCAAAGCCCCCTACCGATTGGCGCCGTTAGAAATTAAAGAATTGATGTCTCAACTAGAGGAAGTAACAGAAAAAGGATTTATTAGGCCGAGCATCTCACCGTGGGGCGCTCCGGTACTATTTGTAAAGAAAAAGGACGGCAACATGCGCATGTGCATTGACTACCGCGAGTTGAATAAGAGGACAGTAAAGAACAAATACCCACTGCCTAGAATAGACGACCTTTTTTATCAACTGCAAGGTGCGAGTTGGTTCTCAAAGATCGATCTTAGGTCGGGGTACCATCAGTTGAAAGTAAGAGAAGAAAACGTACCAAAGACCGCGTTTCGCACGCGTTATGGGCATTATGAGTTTCTCGTGATGTCCTTCGGATTGACTAACGCACCAGCAGCGTTCATGGATTTGATGAATAGAGTATGTCGACCAATGCTAGATCGATCAGTGATAGTTTTTATAGACGACATACTGGTATATTCGAAAAGCGAGGGTGATCACCACTGTCACCTAAGAGAGGTTCTGGAGGTGCTAAAGCAGGAAAAGTTGTACGCAAAATTCTCCAAACGCGCGTTCTGGCTTAGGGAAGTCCAATTCCTAGGTCATGTAATAAACCCAAACGGAATTATGGTGGATCCTGCAAAGATCGAGACAGTAAAGGAATGGAACGTCCCAAAGACACCAACAGAGATACGAAGTTTTCTGGGATTGGCAGGCTACTATCGAAGGTTCATTCAAGATTTTTCAAGAATAGCCTCGCCATTAACTAAGTTGACACGGAAGGAAGTGAAATATGAATGGGGTCCAACCCAAAACAACGCGTTTGAGGAACTTAAGTCACGGTTAACCCAAGATCCAGTCTTGGCACTACCTGAGGGAAATGAAGACTTAGTAGTCTACTCTGACGCTTCGGGTCAGGGTTTAGGTTGCGTACTTATGCAACGAGGAAAGGTAATTGCCTACGCCTCGCGACAACTAAAGATTCACGAGGTTAACTACCCAACACACGATCTAGAGTTAGCAGTAGTAGTTTTCGCGTTAAAAATATGGAGGCACTATCTGTATGGAGTTAGATGCACCATCTACTCAGATCACAAAAGCCTGAAGTACTTTTTCAGGCAAAAGGAATTAAACATGAGGCAAAGGAGGTGGTTAGAGCTACTGAAGGACTATGACTGTGAGATATTGTACCATCCAGGCAAGGCAAACGTGGTGGCTGACGCTTTAAGCAAAAAGGAAGAATCGGAACCTATACGGATCAAAGCGTGTCAACTGATTATAACACCAGATTTGATGAGTGAAATATCAAAGGCACAAGACGAAGCACAATTAGAAGGAAATATAAAACGGGAAAGAATAGTAGGACAACAAGGGAATTTGGATGCAAATGCATACGGTGTACGAACTAGGTTTGGCCGAATGTGGATACCTAAGATTGGCGAGCTTAGAGCCAAAATACTCGATGAGGCCCATAAGTCTCGCTATTCTATCCACCCCGGGACAAACAAAATGTATCAAGACTTGAAGAAAGAATACTGGTGGCCTGGCATGAAGAATGATGTGACAGAATACGTGAGCAAGTGCCTAAGGTGTTCTCTAGTTAACGCCGAGCACCAGAAACCATGCGGTAAAATGCAACCTTTACCAATACCGGAATGGAAGTGGGAGGAGATCACGATGGACTTCATTACCAAGCTACCGCGAACAGCTAAAGGCAATGATACCATCTGGGTGATCGTCGACCGCTTGACGAAAAGTGCTCACTTCTTGCCAATACGTGAGACTTCCTCGTCCGAAAGACTAGCAGAAATATTTATCAAGGAAGTTGTGAGCAGACATGGTATGCCGTTGTCGATTGTGTCCGACAGGGATACTAGATTCACGTCAAGGTTTTGGAAGATATTCAACGAAGCAATGGGCACTAGACTGAACATCAGCACCGCTTACCACCCCCAAACTGATGGACAATCGGAAAGGACCATTCAGACCTTGGAGGACATGCTCCAGGCCTGTATCATTGACTTTGGTGGGAGCTGGGACAGCCATCTACCATTGGCAGAACTTTCATATAACAACAACTATCACTCGACTATTGGCATGCCGCCATTTGAAATGTTGCATGGAAGTAAATGTAGGACCCCGGTTTGTTGGGGGGAAATTGGACAAAAGGATTTCGCAAGTCTCGAAGTGGTCAAAGCTACTTCCGAGAAGTTTGATCAAATCAAGGCTCGAATGAAAGCCGCAAAGGACAGACAGAAATCATACGCGGATAAGAAAAGAAGGGATTTAGAGTTTCAAGTAGGAGACATGGTACTGTTAAAGGTATCACCATGGAAAGGAATCATTCGATTCAGAAAATGTGGCAAACTAAGTCCAAGGTTTGTCAAACCTTTCAAGATTTTAGGGTGAAACACACCACTTTTAAAAACTATACTTTAACGCGCGGAAATCTTAATCCCAGCAAATTTTTTTTTTTTTTTTTTTTTTACCTCTCGCGTAGCGCAAGAGTTATTGGTTACCTCCCTCGCGTAGCGCGAGGGACCTCTTTTCACAGAAAGTTTCCAGCTTTTTCATCAGTTTTCACACTTAGCCATTTTTCATTTTGCTTAACATCAAAACTTTACCAACACTTAGATTTTTGACCAAAAACATCATGACAACATATGATTACATCCAAACATAACTTTTGTGTCAAATTACACCACTTTACAAGGATTTTACGAAAATCCTCAAAATACCAAAAATGCATACGAGAACCCTCCAAGCTTGGACGTTGACCTTGACCTATTTCGGAGCTTTCCTGCATAACCACATAAACTTATAACCATTAGTAATGAGATAAACACAATCAACAAGTATTTACAACTTGTTTTCATCCTTTTCACCCATTTGACCCGTTTGTCTCTATTTGGTCAATTATAGTTCCATACATTAGCATTTCGTCAACATATTACCATTGTAATGTGTTAAACATAACAAACAAGTGATTACAACTTGTTTTCACACCTTTCGCCCATTTGACCCGTTAACACCCATTTGGCCAATTAAGGATTTCATACACTTGTATATCACCTACAAGTTACTTTCATCATTTCATTATCACTTTTCCATTTCCATTATGGCACGTAGGCCATAACTTCATATCCCAAAGGATACGAGATCATAACTCCATAACTAATATATCCATTATGGTACTTAGACCATAACTCCATATCCATTCTATCAATTATGGTTCATAGACCATAACTCCATATCAACATATCCATTATTGTGTAAATACTATAACTACATTCCTTCAATTATACATACCATTTTATACTCATTCATACCACATAACAAATTATGCAACTTTACACATTATACATACAACATTGCATAAGACTCATTTATCATCAAAACTAAGTAAGTGCAAAAGCACTTACCTTTCGGGTTAGAAGATCCCGCACCGCTTTCAAGCTTTGCAATTTGATTACCTAAACACATTCGCCTAGTTTAGTAATCTAACATATACCAAAATTTCATTACAATTGAGTTCACAACTCAATTTCCCAATTCCAACCCAAATTGACCCGTTTGGGTTATCCTCATAACCAAACACCCTCTTTCACCACAAACTCACCTACTTGAGTTTCATTAACTTAATCTTAACACTAATTCTTCTTTCAAAAATTATTATTAAGTTAATTTGGTGTTTGTTCTAGTGTCTAACATCTTAAAAACACTTAATCTTCATTAATTCACCATTCAAGCCTTATGACCCAAACACCCCCAATTTTCACCATATGAACCCTAACTTCTCATAATCAAAATAAAAGGGTTCTAGGATGTTAATCATCATTCTTTAACTTTAGTTTAGCTAGATTATCAATAATCTAACACCATTTCATCACATGCATACAAAATTTCGGATTTCACCCAAAACCTACCAAGAACACATACATGGTGAAATCAAGAGGAAGAGAATCACTTACTTGATGTTAGGAATGTGTTGTGTGAGCCAAAACCTTCACTAATCAAGCTTCAATTGCACGAAAATGGCTTCAACACACTTTTCTCCTTTTTCTCTCTTGATATGAACGACTCAAAATGTGTAAATGAAGCCAATTTTGACTTCACCAAGTCAAATGGCAGTTTTTTGGCCATTTTACACATTTAGTCCTTCAACTTCCATTTCACCCATTTCGTTCTATAGTTAGTTAAAACTAACATAATCCCATTACAAACTTGAAACCCACTTGTTTCAACTTATTTATAAAATATTATTTCCACCATAATATTAAATATAAATATTTAATTATTTGAAGACGAAACCCGGATTTTGGTTCGTTACAAATCACCTCCCCTTATTTGGGTTTCGTCCCCGAAACCCGACTTCACATAAAAAGGTTCGGGTAGAATTTGAGCATTTCTTCTTCGGTTTCCATTTCAGGTACAGAAAGGAAGGGTCGTGCGAAGGCGTGAAGGTTACCCAGCACAAGACTGACATCCCACTTTTATATATGTTAAGACAAATGTTATGTACTTAATTTTAAAGACTTCCGCTGTTATGTCATGTCATGTTACGTTATGTAATGAATGAATTTAAATGCTTTAAATTTAAGCTCAGTAATTATGACTATGTTTATGAGTAAATCCAACAAGTGAGGTCACCCGGGAAAGGGGCCTTACACACAGGCCGACATGGTCAAACTCGTTAAAAATTGGTCAAAGTGTTTTCAAATGCTTAAAACTTCTATTGGTAGCATTGTTTTTCATATAGATTGTACTTTGATCCAAATTCAAGAATCAAATAACAAAATTCTTAGTAACATCTGCGGTTGCAAACCACGAAAATGCCTTATAACATCTTTCATTTCCTGTAATTATGTCGCATACTCAAGATTTTATATCCGAACATAACGATTTATTTTGTGTACTCTACAAGGCATCCGACTAGTTTGCATCCTTCGTTGAGAAGAAGAGGAAAAACGCTCCTAAAGACCACAGATTCATGCCCTATCTGTTACAGACCCATTGCAAAGTATGAGACCTGTCCCACATCAGGTGTATCGGCAACAAATGTGAGGTTTATAGACCAAATATACTCCATCAACCATCAGACTATTCTTTTGTGATGAGTTCTCATGTTTGGGTTGTGACACTATTAAACGACAACCAACATGAAACCAAGAAACATCAATTATTTGTTGCTTTGTTAGGATCGCATGCAAACACCTAACTTCATGCTTTAGTTTCGCTTTTGAATTATTTGGTTTGTTTAAGTCTAGGAGCTAAGTTTGGTATAAAGTAACGTAGAAGGTCCGTGAAAAACTTGTCTTTGTCATTTGACCAATTACAGGTGCATTGGATCTTTCTTCCAATGGGCACAAATTTTCTTGTTTTATTGACTCAAGTTTATCAAAATGATATGATCTTTATTTCTCCTGTTGAGAGTGTGCAACATCTGGCTTGTTATATCAACGAGTATCGTTCGTTCGTCATCGGATATTGTATAACTTTAAATTTACTGTCATTTTTGTTCACGACCGATGTAAATTTGCCTAGAACGTTAGATACTTAACAATAGGGAATAATCAAATTGAATTGATAATTTCATTAGACATAAACTCTCATAACAAGGTCTACTCGACATAAATTAAGGGTTCTTATTTGTTTTGTTATTTTTCCTTATGTATCGACCTTTTTATTGCTAATAGATTTATTACTAGTCTCGTTCAGTTTTACATTGAAATTATTCGTCTATTTTCTCAAGTTTGACATCATTCTCAATACGCTTGTCTATCAACTAGTTGCAATTGACGGGAAAGAACTTAGGGGCCGTTGGGTTCATTGAACTTATTGGAATTGAAAAACTTTCCATCCAAATTTATGTTTGGTTCGTAAATTAAGGAATTGGAATTCGAAAATTTTTCATCATTCAATGGAATTTAAATTCCTTCCCTAATGTGAAGGATTTCTCAACATTCCATTGGAATGTTGAAAGATTATTAAAAAGCCCATCATCCCTAAAAATTTTCACGTCATCTAATATCTTACTAATTTACCATGATTTCTAACAATCAAAATTTGCCTCTACACCCCAGAATTCATTTGTTTCCATTTCATGTCAAATTAAAGAAAATCAAAGATTTATTTCTTTTGGCTCATAAAGATGCCACATATTTCATCTTTTCAATTCAATCCCATCTGCAAGTGGTTGATGAAATCTTTTCGCCCATAAAGCATTTTGTCTTATGCCACATAATTCATCTTTTCAATTTAATCGTCATCTGCAAATGATTGATGAAGACGAGGAGTGTGGAACAACAACCGATTAAAATTGAACAAATCGATCTGACGTAAATCAATAGATTAAACGAACAACGACAAGAACTGGACATAGACGAACAAATTGATTGGAATATTGGTTAAAGGTTATGAATGAAATTAGAACTTGATACGACAAAAAAATGAAGAAATTCGAATGAATAACCATTTGAATGAAGGTAACAATTGAGGATGAATATTTGCAATGAAATTAGGGTTGTAAATAATTGATCGTAGTTTTTTTTTGTTAAGGGATGTTAAGGGGTAATTTTGTCTTTCTAAATAATTTTAGATTTCAATTCTATTAATAAATTACCAACCGAACATATTATGGATTTTTGAAGGAATCCATTCCAATTCAAATTCCATTTCCTTTATAAAACATTCCACGAACCAAACGGGCCCTTAGTATTTTCTTAAAAGGTCCAATTGCACGGTTTTCTGTAAAATGTTACAATTATCTATTAGATCGAGTATGAAATTCTGTTTACTCATTTTAAATTGAGTATCCATACCCCCCCCCCCTTTTGTGCCGGGATTAAAAATCCTTTATTTTACATTTTCTTTTAAAACGTTGAATTTCTTTACTCCCGTGGGATTTGAACCCAAGACCTCCAAACCTAGGTGTTCCAACCAACTCCATGAGTATTGCTTATAAGAAACACTTCCGGTCTAATACTAACTTTCGGATTTTGCGTAAACAACCAAAACCATGCTATACATTACAAAAAGCATCTTTGAAAATGTATAACATATTACTAACACATATACCATACATACATGATGCATCCTATCAACAAAACGGTTACTCGCAAATTAAAAAAGTTGCTACTAACCTCATTCAAATCTCTTCAAACGAGATTTCCAATCTTCATTTAGGGCGTATGAGCACAGAATCTACACAAAGTCCACCTTTAGTATGCGTACAATCGATCTGCATCATCGAAAACTTGATCTTCATGGGTACCCTTGAATCCTCAACAACAAAGTCACCAGCTTGATAAAGATTCCATTTTCCAAGATTTGTCAAATAGCATTGAGTAATCGCCTTTTGACCATCTGAAGTAAAAAGCTGGAATTTCACAGGTTTTATATCCCAGCCATGGACGTGGTTGGAATTGCAGACCCGTCGCCCGAACCGCCTGCCTGAGCGCCCAAGTTGTAAACGAAAGTAGAGGGTGTAGGTCCCACAGGGAAAAGGGAACTCGACCTCACCATCGACTTCAAACCACCAAATTTGCTGGAGATAAGCCACTGAATGGAACCTAGATAAGAAAACCAAGTCGTGTTTGTCATCGATCATTTTCATATCGTTCATCATGAGCATATGATGTGATGAAAAAGAATATGTAAATGTGGTTATGAGCCCTGATGCGATGATAAAGGATGATGATACTTACAAAATGGAGAAATTTCCATCAACTAATCTAAAATATTGGTTCTTATTTGAACCCATCACTATTTATTAGGTCCGTTCAATACATAAACGTATGCAGTGAATATCAAAGTGGGTTGGTTATGCGATTACATTACCGACTTATGTATCACAATTAAAACAATATGTACATGTGTTTATGTGGTTGTTAGGAGCGAAGCCCCTAAACCATGTGGGGTTCCAAAGGGGCACCACCCCCTTGGGCTAGGTCCAAGGGGAGGCAGCCTTGGTGGAGTCCAAGAGGCAAAACCCCCCTGAGACGGATCTTGTTGATGTAAATTTTAGAGTAAACTGTCATTTTCGTCCATGTGTTTTGTTCACTTTTGCCACTTTCATCCAAAAGGTTCATTTTTCTCTTGTGCATCTTCGTACTTTACAAAACTTGCCATTTTCATCCAATTGGTTACCCCATCCATTTTTTAACGTTAAATAAGGGTATTTTTTGTCTTTTTATATATTTATTTATTTTAATTTGGATGAAAATGGCAAAAGTGATTAGACCACATGGACGAAAATGACAGCTTACTCTAAATTTTATTTTGCCTTATCGATGCTCCACTGGAAATGTATCGGATTTACATGGATAGTGAAAAGCTACATAAATTTGATAGAAAGAACTGACGAAACAGTAGTAAGTTCCTACCGATCTTCATTAGAAACTTTGAAATCAGCAGCAACTTTAGATCAATAGAAACTAAGTGGTAGGGAGTAACTTTGTTACCACCGATGGTCCTACTGATGGCCAGTGGTAACAAAGTTACGTGTTCTTTACTAAAGTTTCTACATATGTAACTCTAGCAGTTACAAACTGGTTATAGCCGTCAACTGTTATGACTGTTCATGTTGCAACGGTTCGTTGTGACGTTTCAAAGGATTCATTTGGTCTGTTTACAGTAACGAATTTTACACTTTGTTTTCTATAAGATTTCGTGTACAAGCGAAATACTTTAATCCAAAAGCGAACACACGAATTTGAGAAAAATCCTACATTTAATGTATTTATGTGTAGAATTTCACCTGGATTCCTCTGTAGAAATCCAACTCCAGTATCTACGATCATCAATGCCAGTTATTGCTAACCCACTACAAGATATCAACACACAAGCTTTCCCTGTCGCTTTATCCAACCAAACTTTCTGCAAAATCAGAAACCCTAATCAAAACAAAAACAGAATCGATGGGGGTTTTTGCAATCAAACCTTCTTGCCGCCATCAATTGAATTGGGAGCAGATAACTTCGCATAAATTTCCTTTTTACCAAGGGTAGAAGATAATAATTTCTTATCATCAAACACCTTCGATAATAACGACCCGTAGTTGTTGGGCAGTTTCGATTCCCACACAAATTCAGCCGACGATGCGTGACGAAAAGCGCGATTGAGAGACGCGAGTATACAGATCTCCTGTGGGTTTAAGTGTACGAGAACAGAGCCCACCACACTCTCCGGTAAATCACCCAGACTTGATTCCGGCGGCGACACCGGAACAGGGGTGGTGCTGCTGCACATGAGAAGGAGAGATGATAGGCCAGATCCCATATACGGAAAGCCGATTGCGAAATTGAAAAGGGTTTTGGTGTGGTTTGATTTGAAATCGGTTGAATTTGGGGGAATTTTGGGATGGATTTAGGGGCAGAGCGAACAGGGGATGGAAAAGAGGAAGTGGTGTTATTTTAATTAGCTTTATTTATGGACAGTTGTTTTTTATAGCGGATGGAAAGGTTAGAATGTCGTGTATTACACGTGTCGAATAAATATATGTTATATACTTAGTAATAAAAAATTATTCTTTAGAACCCATTGTGTTACACTCGTTAAATAAAATATAATGTAATATGCTAACATACGCATTTGTCAAAATATTTTTTTTATAATGTATTTTGACGTGACAATTATAGATTATGTTAAGTTAGTTTTTATAACATAATTTTTCAACTTGATATTAATTTTTTTATGTAATTGATAAATGTTAATTTATATTAAATTCATTTGTTTGATGATATAATAACTATATGATTAACTAATAAGTATCCATAGTTAGATTTATATATCATATTATTTTAATATCATTATTTAATAGAAAAGATAAGTGAGAAAAATATGGTGAGGATACACCAGAAAGTAATACGCGTCCCCTATTATTTTTATTTATTAGTATAGATAGATTTGTATACAATTTTATTATTATTGTTCAAGCATATCCGAATAGAGTAGCCTACATGATTTTGTTCACAAACAGAGGAAGAAAAAATAAATTCTGTAAAGATTAAGAAACCTTCGATGGAAATTCAAAATTACATATATTTCTTTTAAAATTATTTAAAAAAATCAATTCTAATTTTTCATTAAAAAAGAGTAAATTACATGTATTGTCCTTTAATTATACTAGAAATTACACATTATGTCCTTTGACTTCAAGAAGTACACCACATGTCCTTTTCTTACATTCTTTTGCATACCCTATGTCCTTTACATAACTGATGTTAAATTTTTCTGGTAAGTTTATACATGTGTTTATTGCACATGAAGGTATACGATCTTTTTATTCACTAAAAGACTATTTGTGTAATTTCTTTTTCATGAAACCCTAACCCCCACCCCCCCCCCCCCCCGCGCCCCTAACCCCATTATTCCTCTCACTCTCTCTGAAAGAACACCACCCTCGGGTAAACGGATCCACCGTGGTCGGCACCGGAGCTTCAAATCCATCGGACCAAGAACCCCAAAAGGGTTTCCTTCTGTACTTGCAAAATCAACGGGAGGACTAGTTGAATCTTGATTTGGATGGTCATTGATGGTGAGGAAATGTTGGTAGGAGAGTTGTCATCGCATAAGCTGTGTGTGTGAGGCCGTTTTCGGTGATTGAGAGGATTAGAGTGCGTCGGAGATCGGTGGCTGCTGCCATTGTCGGAGAGAACTCATTAAGTTGAAAACAAGCCAACACCCTTTCAAGCAAAAGCAATGTTTTCAGAACCGGACCGGACGTCGAACCGGTCTCCTTACCGGTCCACTGGTCGGACCGGTCGGACCGGATTAAAGAACCGGACGACGTCATAAATATTATAAAAATATATCAGTCTAAATAGCTTTTAATCCTTTCAAAAACCACCAACAAGTCAATTCCAATAATTTTAAACTAACAATTACCTACGAAATAAGAAGCCAAGAGACTTAAAAAAGATTAAATAAAAAATAAAAAAATAGTCAAGCGGTTCAACCGGTCCGACCACCCGGTTTCCGGTCCGACCGCCGGTTCAACCGGTCCGACCACCGGTTCGCTGCAGAAACGGTTCAACACATGTAATCGGACCGGTCAGACCACCAGTTCCCGGTCCGGCCGGTCCGGTCCGGGTTTCAAAACATTGAGCAAAAGGGTCAAATCCGTGGACTTGAAATGGTCAAAGTCAAAATCACACATAAAGGATTGTGGAAGTCAAAATCACACAAATGGTCAAATTCCTGATCTTCCCATTATTTATATATTTATTATTAGGTTAGAATCACGTGAATTACACGGGTTAAATAAATAAAATATTATATAATTAGTAATAAAAATTACGTTTTAAAAACCTGTCTTTTACACGGGTTGAATAAAATATAATGTAACCTTTTTAGACATACTCTCGTCAAAATATGTTTATTTTAACGTGATAGTTATAAATTATATTAAATTAATTTTTAAAACATTTTTTTACTTGGTACTAATTTTTTTATGTAATTAATAAATGACAATCTATATTAAATTTATTTGTTTAATGGTATAATAACAATCCATAATTAAATAAAAATGATCCATAATTATATTGATATTAAATATGTAAAAATATATTCTTTTATTATGGTATTTAATAGGAGAGAGGCGAGAAAATAATGTTAAGAATGCATCAGAATATGATAGGTGTTACATAATTTTACTTGTTTATTAATTAGTATACTCAGATATTAGTAAAAAGTAAAAAATTTTGAACTTGGTAGCAGTCATGGATTTGTCCCTAGTTCAGGTCTGAACTTTTTTTATTTTCTTCCATGTTTACTTTAAACAAACAATAGGTTTAACTTGAAAAGTGGGGGCACACAATATTTCTTCCCTATTAAAAAGGCGGCTTTTAATCTTAAGTCAGGGCGGCTCTGGGATAGGCTAAGCCGGGCAGGCTTTGCGGTAAGGCCCGTTTTTTTTTTCTAAAATTTTTACGAGACTTGTATATATATATATGTTTTTTTATAAAATTTTAAATACCGGTTTTATATATTTGGTCCTTTTTTATAAAAACTTAGAAATATATTGGGCCCCTTTTTATAATGGTTGGGTCATTTTAATTTTTATAATGATTGGACCTTTTTAAATTTTATAATGGTTGTGCACTTTTAATCTTTATAATGGTTGGACCTATTTAAACTTAAAACCCAATATCAATGGTTGGGCACTTTTAATTTTTATAATGGTTGGACCTATTTACTAAACAACATTTTGCATGGTCGGTGAGCCTCCTATCGCAGGCCACGTGGCTCATTACTATTGTTGCGATCAATTTTTTTTTTTTTTCTAGAAAACATTAGTGCTTAAATATTTTTATTCTCATATTAAAACAAAAGATTGTGTTAAAGGAATTAGAAAGTGTTATAGTATTGAAGTTGGAGGTTACTCTTTCCATCCTCTTCTCAAACCCATTTTTTTTCCATTTGAATTTTATTCTATTAAATTACCTTTTTAAAATTCTTAAATCACGACGTTTGGGACATAATAATGTCCTCTATTAAATTACCTTTTTAAAATTGTTTTATGTATTTAACCACGAATCTTTTTTCTTTACTTAGCCACGTTAATGACACCACCTCAACCATTTAAGGTCCGTCTTTCGCCGTGAAGCGCGGGGCAAAATTTCTGGTTTAAACTTAAAATTCAATATCAAAGGTTTTTTTTTTTTAAAGACGAATTGCTGTTGTGCTTTTTTCTATTTTTATTGCTATAATGTTAATCGTCGTTTAAAAAAAATAGTTTATATGTTTTGTTCGTATGGGTCTTTTTTTCTGTTTCGGCTGAGTCACTTAAATCCTCAGGACCTACCCTGTCTTCAGTCATCATAAAGTAGATCTGAATTGGGATTTGGGTGATGGCCAGAGTTGGTGGATATTTCAGGGAGAGGTGCATTCGGTGGTGGTCACAGATCAAAGAGGAGATGAGAGATGGGAGAGAGGGTTTATGTAAATTACATAAATTATCCTTTTATAAGTAAAATGACTATTATACCCTCATGTGTAATGCACATGTCTAGAGTTAATAGAAAAACTTAACACCAGTTAGTGTAAAGGACATAGGGTGTGCAAAAGTATGAAAGAAAAGGACTTGTGGTGTACTTATTGAAATCAAAGGACAGATGGTGTAATTTCTAGTATAATTAAGAATTAATTATATGGATGGCCCCTATGGTTTGGTCAAATTATGGTTTTGGCCCCTAGGATTAAGAAACTACAACTTTGACCCAATAGTTTGCACGATTGCAACACCCATGGCCCCTGAGTTGGATGTCAGTTAACTCTTCTGTTAAGTTTTTCAAAAATGCCCAAATACCCCTTAAGTTAAAAAGTAAATAAAATCCCCACTTGTCTTCTCCAACACAACTACCACCACCGCCACTGCCGGTAACACCATCTCCGGCTCACCTACCACCACCACTGTACTCAAATTGTCGTCCTCCCCGTCCCACCATCATCTATGCCATGAGTCTTCACCGTCTGACCCGTTTACGCTGTTGAGAGACCCAACCAGCCATCGCCGCCGCCGCTAGGGGCGGAACCCTAGCATCCGTCTTCACCGGAAAAACGGAACGGGTTACAGCTGTTTCTGTTTGCCACCATGACGGCGTCCTTCACCAGGTGGTTTACCGGAGAGAACCAGACCCATCACCATCGCCGTTGGGTTTAGCCCATCACCATCGCCGCCTGGCGTGGTGGCTTCACTCATCACCAGCACCGCCGTCACAAAGAACCGCTGGAGGAGCCGCCGGATGTGGTCGACTCCCCCTCTCTCCCTCTGTTCCTCCTTCCTGTAAACTCTCTCTCTCTCTCTCTCTCGCTATGTTTCTCTCTCTAAGTTTTGTGTGGGGGTTAGGGTTTGTGGAGTAAAGATATGAAGTGGAGAAAACGAAGAGGACGGGATGATGAAGGTGAAGGAGACCGGAGGCGGTGGTGGTTGTCGCCGGAAATGGCGCCGGTGGTGGTTGTCGCCGGAAATGGCGCCAGTGGTAGTGGTGGATGACAAATGTTGAAGAAGATGAAGTGGGTTTTGATTTAGGTTTGGTGGGTCCCACATATGGTATCAGTTTAATTTATGATGTTTTTTAATGTAAAGGGTATTTTAGACATTTTACACCTATTTAACGACCGAAGATAACTGACATCCAACTCAGGGGCCATGGGTGTTACAATCGTGCAAACTATTGAGTCAAAGTTGTAGTTTCTGAATCCTAGGGGCCAAAACCATAATTTGACCAAACCACAGGGGCCATCCGTGTAATTAATTCTATAGTTAAAGGATAATATGTGTAATTTACTCTTAAAAAAAGGTATTATTATAAATAAAAATTTAAATACGACGATTACTCGTTGCTGTTTATATGACATCATAAAAACAAGAAGCAAAGAAACAAAATACTTTTCTGTATTCTTGTCTACTCTACTATTTTAAATTGGCAAAGATGTAGATATTATTCTTTTTTCGGCTACCCATTAAAATAATAAAAATTTAAAAAAAGCCAAAAAAATGTACACCAAACATGTATAGTATAACAGTCCCATTTTTCTACGTTCTCGTATTAAATATTACTCACGTAACCTTTCTTTTTTCCATTTTATCTACATATTTAAACTATTTGATTATTAGTGTAATACTTTTACTAACCATATGAATGATGCTAAATATTCAAATGACAATGATTTTGCTCTGGTATGTTCGAATCCAGTTTTCATTGATTTTTAACTCTCTTGAAGGCATATGTTCTCTATGTTAGCTCTAGTATATTTGAATCCAGTTTTCGTTAACCTTTTGTTTTTAACTCTCTTGAATGCACATGTTTGTCACAAGTTCTGTTTTACCGATCTCATTAGGAGCTTGATACGACCTCCGGATCGTAATCACGTGATCTAATAGCATTGAAACATGTGACCTATTGTAGATACAGATTGACGCGTTATGACACGTAAAACCGTAGAAAAAATTAACGCTTTTGAAACTTTGTATAAAGAAAAACCCCATAAGCAAAATAGTAAAAGACAACTTAACTTAATGCGAAAAAAATTAACATATTTTCTGTGATATTTTAAATTTTAATAATATACTTTCATCATGAATTAATCGCGCTCCGCGGTGGGAGACGGACCTTAAACGGTTGAGCGGTGACGTTAGGGGTGAGCAGTTCGCGGTTCGGAACCTTTGGAACCGTGAAACCGGACCAATTGGAACCGGAACCGACCCGTGAAAAAGTAATCGGTTCGGTTCTCGGTTCTTCATATGGTAACTAAACGGTTCCCGGTTCGGTTCGGTTATTAACCCGACGGTTCACGGTTTGGAACCGCTGGAACCGCTAATTTTAAATTAAAAAAACCCTAGTCCTTTTATGCCACCAGTGTACACAATCGTTGGCCCAGTCCAGTCCTTAGACCCATAATCATTCCTCTCGCTCCCAATGGAAAGTTATAGTTTCTAATAGTTACTTTCTTTTAGATATTTATGAAAACATCGGATCAGCGACGATTGATGAGTAAATGATTGAAGATTGAAAGTATTTTGGTTGGAGTTTGAAGATTCAAGGCAATTAGGAATTGCAACAATCTGGAATTGCAACAATATGGAACTTTAGGTTTTGTTTTGTGGGTTTGGAACTTTAATTTGTTTTGTGGAGTATTTTGGGTTTGTTTTTTGTTTTATGGAGTTGGTTTGGAACTTTTTGTTTTTTTGTTTTATTGAGTTGGATAATTTGTTTTTTTTTAATCGGTTCGGTGCAGGATTTAAGCATGAACCGACCCGTTTAATACGGTTCGGTCCGGCCAGAACCGTTTATATATGGTCCGGCCCGGCCCGAACCGTTTATATACGGTTCGGTTCTCGGTTGGCATATTTGTATACAAACGGTTCACGGTTCGGGTCCGGTTCGAACCGAATGCTCACCCCTAGGTGACGTTAACGTGACTAAGCACAAAAAGAAACTTGGTTAAGTAAATAAAAGAAATGTATGAAGTTATGGCAACTTGGTTGTGAAGATCGAAGTTATATAACGGTACTGATGTTCTTCAGTCGTTGTCGGTGTCATTCTTCACGGTGCCATCACGTTATCTTTAGTCGATATAACACATAATACCAACAAAATACCCTATTTTGAATAGAACTTGATTTTTAACTAAATTTATACCTGGACGTCAAGAAGAAAACAATTAAAACGGTCACAAATTATTATTAATTTTTTAAATTGACGAACGAATATTGAGAAAAAATCAGAGTAGATATACTAAAAGGGTAAACTCAAAACTTTAGAAACTTAAAATGGCGTATTATTTTATAAAATTAAAGGGTTAGTTGTGATAATTATTAAAGTTAAGGGTAGATTTGGTCGGTGGCTATTTGTCACCAACGCTACTAAATGAGTTAATAAGGAATAAGATAAAACAATAAAATATAGAAAAGTAGATATATTTTAAAAAATATATATTATTCTAAGACCATGGAACATAACTACTTGTACGTAGGGCTGTAAACGAACTGAACGTTCAGCGAACAGTTCATGAACCGTTCGGCGGGAAGTTCGTTTACGTTCGTTCGTTTAATAAATGAACGAACATGAACAAGAAATTCCGTTCGATTAACTAAATGAATGAACATAAACGTATGTCTCGTTCGTTCAATTGTGTTCGTGAACGTTCGGTAGTCTGTTCGTGAACGTTCGGTCATTTATGTTCGTTTATGTTTGTTCATTTTCGTTTCTTTAAGATGTTCTTTAAGATTTTTGTATATTTCTGTTTTATTTTATCTAAACATTTTATATTCTTTAATTTTTAAATTTTTTTATTATCCTAACAATTAATTAAGTAAAATAGGAAACCATATTCTCATTTATGCGTCATTTCCTTATCCACTATTACTCAATTAGGGCTTCTAAGTTCTCAATTCTAAATAATATAAGCTTCCTTCAATCCTAAATCATGTAAGCATTATGGTTGACATCAAAAGTCCTAAACAACGCTTCGTTCGGTAACATTCGTGAACAAACCCATTTCCTTAATGAATGAATACGAACATGAAATTTCCTTCGGTTAGTGTTCGTGAACCGTTCGTGAACAAGTCCAATGCTTAACGATCGAACACGAATAAGGCTTTGTTCGGTTCGGTTCGTTTACAGCCCTACTTGTATGTTTTAGTTTTTCAAACTTTGTTAAACTTAATAATTACAAAAGTTCTAACTTATCGGTTTGTCATCTAAAATGGGGTTGTGTCGTAACTT
The DNA here is from genome assembly GCA_023525975.1 of Smallanthus sonchifolius. Taxonomy (NCBI): domain Eukaryota; kingdom Viridiplantae; phylum Streptophyta; class Magnoliopsida; order Asterales; family Asteraceae; genus Smallanthus; species Smallanthus sonchifolius. The sequence continues at coordinate 5,959,912 of CM042042.1, forward strand.
GTTAACCGTTTACTTGTCACCTTTTTGTAATCGTTCATAAAAAATAAAATAATGAAACTTGTTTTAAAATTTTAATTTGGTTATCACAGTTTAAAGTTCACTAAACAAATACTTATGGTATATATGTTCGATTGGACGAAATAAAAAAAAGGAACAGAATGAACAACGAAATAAAATAATCTTTTACAATACATTATTATGTTTTGTTAGCATAATAAAAAAGATACGTTTTTTGTTATGCATTTTTATTTTATTCTTTTATCATTTACTCATTCAAATGATCATCATTAATTACATGTAATGAAAACTTATATACACGTATTTAATTTTTCTATTTTAACAAATAAATATTAGTTTATATAACAATTGTTTATGTTGTAAACTTATAAAAAATTGTTCTATTTTAAAAAATATATTGTTTTAACAATCGTTCGTGCATGGATCATAAGTTTTGTCCTACCTTTTACTCGTTAGCAATGTTTTAAATACCGGTTTAAACCGGCCGGTAATACCGGTTTAAACCGGCCGGTAATACCGGTTGAACCGGGTTTCGGTCACTAGCCCGGTACGTTTGAACCCGGTAAATTGTAAAAAAGGTTTGTACGTTGTACCGCCAGTATTACTGGTAATGCCGGGTTGAACCATTAAACCGGATTTAAATTTGAATTTTAAAACAAAAAAATTGTTTGCTGTGAACAACCACACGACTTATTGACCAGTTTAGAAAATAAAATTAATAGCTCAATTCATTTTCAAAAAGTTAGGGGCCGAGTTAAAAACCATTATCCTTCCATCGATTGATCAGTTAAAAACTTTTAATTGCTAAATTCGTTTTGGGAATTGAGTGCCTTTGGATTATTTTTTCTTAATGGATTAATTTTTAGATTATTTTTTATCATGAAATCATGTACTTTTAGATATATTTTTGGAGTTGAAGTTGTATTTTTATGGAATTATAGGGTTAACTAGTCAACCGGTTGAACCACCCAATACAACCGGTTGAACCATTTATAAGCCCAATCTGATACGATTCAAATGCCAGTTTTTAAAACATTACTCGTTAGGAGAGTTGCCCAACTCATGCCAAGTGGGGGAACCCACATTGTTAACATATCTCGAGTAGATACGGTACTTAAATATTTGGGCCGTGACATAATGCTACACAAAATATATCCTGAATAATTAATTCAACAATAGGTCATAGTTGGTGTAAAAATATTTAAGACTCTAGATTAAGGGTGTTCGGGCTGGTGGGTCAAACCCAACATGAATTCAAACACAACATGAACCTGAATATCATGTAAAACTATAAACCCAAACATGACTCACATATTAATTTACGGGTTAATAAGTAAACAACCACTTAACCTGATTTTCTTTTTTACCACTCCAAAATTATACGTTTACACTTGAAAACATAAAATATCTGCCGGCGTTTAAACTACAAAACCAACTTCCATTTAACTTTTAAATATTGACATTAAATATCTTACCTTTTATGTTTAGAAATAAAATCTCTTCCAAAATAATTTATAAAAATAAGCAGATCAACTCTCATCAATCTGTTTAGCTAAATGTGTCCATGAGTTTAATTTAAAACTAACTTGAACATGTTTATACTATAGCTACTCACAAATTTCGTGTTATATTCATGATATGTTTGCATGTTATATTAGAAACTAGGTTAGAATCCCGTGTATTACACGAGATTGTATATTAAAAAAATAAAACTTATAAATTTTTAATTACGTCATAACTTGTTAGACTATTATGATCGTCTCGATATATATCAAGTGGAAATGTGTGTGTATATAACAAATTAGTATTTTTCTTTAGTTAATATATTTTGATTTCCTATTATATATTTTTATTTAATATAATAAATATTTTTTTAATAATATATTTATATTTATAATATCATTATTATTTAATAAGATATATGCGTATTTATTAGGAGAGAGGGACGGAAAAATCAATGTAAGAAGGAATGAGAAAGTGACAAGTGTAATATTAAACTTTTATTTATTAGTAATAGATTTACTTCCTTACTCTAGATGTCTAGATACTACTACTATGGATAACTTCTGTATTTAATTAATATATAACTATATAACTAAATGTTAAAATAATAATATGATCTTTTCCCACTTAGCCTTTAATAGACTTTTATTATGAGGAGGGATAAATTTTGTCAAAAAGTCGATCAAAGTGGTTTTTATATCACATCTACAACCAACTTTCTTATGTAAAAACCACTAATTAAAGATTCACCTAATGTAAAAAGAATAACATGCCCCTAGCCCCTAGGCACTTAATTTCCAATATATATATATATATATATATATATATATATATATATATATATATATTATATATATATATATATATATATATATATATATATTGGGAGGGATTAAGAGAAAACCATAAAGTTAGATGAAAACTGAGAAAACCACTAAAACAATGAGTAATACTATAGGTTACATATACGTAACCGCAATTCTTTTGAAGTTTTTGGTTTTCTGTTTATGTATACGTAACACTATGGGTTACGTATATGTAAGCCAATATTTAAATAATTTTTTGGTAAAAATTTGTAAAATTACATTGATACTCTTATATAAAAATAAAAATAAAATAAAATAAATATTATTTTATATTGTTTAAAATTGATTTTTTTAGTGGTTTTCTCTAGAACCCAACCCTATATATATATATATATATATATATTCACATCTCCACACTTTTCTGTGGTGTTCTAGTCTTCTAGAAATGCCCTTTTCCACTAATTAGGCCTGTTGAAAATTAAGCTGGAGTTTTCGTCTCTAATGTTTGACCCGAGTAAACCCTAACGCGCAAGTTTAATGATCTAGTTTACTTACAAACAACTAGATCGTTAAACTTGCGCGTTATGACGGGTGTTAGATCCATCGTTAATAAAATTTAGGACAATTTCATATGTACCCTACAAACTTGAAAATATCATATATACCTAACCAAAATTAAAAATATCATATATACCCTTACAAAGATGTAACAATATCATATATATTCATTTCATTAAAAAATAATTTAAAGAATGGACATTTTATCCTTATTTCTCTAAAACTTTAAAACTTAATGTTTACCAATTTTTAACATTAAAATTTCATATTTTCTCATTTTTAACTTTAAAATTTTATATTTAACCATAAACAATAGTTTTCTCAAAATACTTTTTTGAATTTTCTCATTTTTTTTTATAATTTTACCAAAAAAATTTATAACATTAGCATTTTGTAACTTTATCGCAATCATTCCTTCTGAATCGATGCATTTTGAATGGGTATGGAGAATCAAGAATAAGGGAACGAGTGATCTTTTACGTATTGGATGAAACAAAAAAATTAGGTTATAAAAAATCATATAATGGATAAATTATCTAAATTAGGTATATAAGATATCTAGTTTGGTATATATGATATTCATCCATGTTTGTAGGGGTATTATAATTACCCCTAAAACTGAATTGAAAACATAATCATATGTTTGGTTCGTCAGTCGAGGTGCACAAAACGGTTTTTTAACCCGAACCGGTTCAAAACCGAACCGAACCGGTTTGGTCAACAAAAAGTCAAAACCGGTTTGAGTTCAAACCGGACCGGTTTGAAACCGGTTTGAGATGGTCCGTTGACCGGTTTAAAAAACGGTTTGAAACCAGTTTTTAATCGGTTCGATTCGGGTTAAACCGGTTTAAATGTATAGGTTTCAAACCGGTTTTAAACCGGCGGTTTGAACCAGTTTGAAACCGGTTTGGTATAAACCGGTTCACGACCGGTTCGGTTTTCGGTTTGAAACCGGTTTGGTTTTTCAAACCGGTTTTTTTGTGCATCTCTATTCGTCAGTACCACTGTCAATAAAATGAACACTATTGAAGCAGCCTTTCCTTTAAACTTTATAATTGGTGGCTACTTTACTCCCACTAGTTCTATGTGTTCACCATCACGTGAAAAACCCTAATGGAATCGAACATGATTTCCAATTTGATTTGTCATAATATACCCCTACACACTCGATCACAAAAATTGACATTTATGACTTTATTTGAGTCTGATCTTTACTACACATCACGGTCGAATCATAGTTGTTTATTGTAACTAGAGATAACTAATATGACTCGTATATGTAACCCGACTTGTTTGAACCCGATTCAACTCGGTTCCTGTCCGGTTGGGTATCATACTTCCATAAACCGGGTTCAACCTGAACTGGTTTCACCCCAAACCAGGTTTGACCACTTTTGACCTAAACTGAAACCGGTTTTGACCCGAACTGATTCGGAAAAAAAAAACCGGAATGCACCCCTCTAAGCAGAAGTTGCAAAAGCCGTGAAACATACACCCGCATTCAAGTCCTTTAACAACCATAGCACTATTACTAGTTATTGTCTCTTAGGGACGTGGAGTAATATGTGCCCAGTCAACGGCATCAACGACCCATCTGAAACACTATTGATCACATACAACAAAAAGGATCGATAGGTAGTCCTTTTCAATCAAACAGATTCAGTTGCAATGACAACTAAGAACAGATTAGACAAAATGGTTTAATAAGCATACTGGAATCATATAAACGTACAGAGCAAATCTGTAAATATAAAAGTTATGACAAACCCAACCCCACCACATAACGAGCACAAACCGTCTGATAGCTCGGGCAATCGAGCTCCACGACTCGTTGAAACTGACCAACTGACCATGAACAAAGTTTATATGTAATTTAAGTATCTATGTTTTCTGAGCAATAAACTATTTTGAAACCATACTTTAAATAGGCTCGAGAAATAACGCCTCCTGTTTGCTAGTTAAACCAAGTTCATTCAACGTTAAGTTACTTTCTCCATCACTGAATGCCTGGCGAGGGTAGGGTCTCACCTGTGTAAGAGCACATCAATTATAGTCAGCTTATAAGGAAACAAATCAAATGGGTCAAAAGCCGTTCCAACGTATTTTTATTGCATAAAATCTCATAAATCATTTTATTTAAGACAGGTCATTATTAGACATATATAACTTCTGTATCCACAATCAATATATTTCTTTATAAGAAATTTTAAATTTTTGTTGTTATGAAAAGAACAGGTGAGGAATTACCAATCTGTATGTGCCAGGCTTGACCACTCGAGCAATATCAATGAAGCTGAAAAGATGCTGTCGAGAAATAAAGGTAAAACAATTCAATTAAGAGTGATACCAAATTTGACAAAGTATATGTATCGCCAAAATACTAAAATGCCCTTTAGTTTGGCATTTTGGGAAGTATAGTAGTTAGGTTAACACAAACGGATAATCATTTTAGAAACTATACCTGTAACTTATCAGTCCTGAGAAATCTGCGTCCGCGGCGGCTTCCATCAGGCATGCGCACAAGAAGTGTGACAGCATTTTCATCATCAGATGTAGGTTCCTGAGGAAGGGATGCTTCTTTTCCTGCTAACTGCCTCTCCAGTTCCTGCAAGAGGAAAAAATAAGATCATTAAACAACAAAGATTTACAATTTGTATAAATATATATGTGTGTGTACATGTTCTGTATGCATATCTATATGCATATGTCTGTATTTATATGTATATGTATTTGTTTGTATGTGTGTATATATATATATATGTGCGTATACATGTGTGCATATGTATGTACACACAAAATCATTAGAAGGGACGAAGAAAATACATACTTGAAGTATATTACTTTTTAACAAAGTATCAACAATGTTAGAGAACACTAACATCAATGAAGAGATGGAATTCGATTAACATCAAAGAATAAACTACTAACATTAGATTAAAATCAAAAGCATATTAACCACCAACATCCAACTTAGCTCAAGCCCATAAAATATCTACAAGAATTTATTTGAGGTAAAATGAAGGCATTAATGCCATTTTTCATATTCTTTATTTTGGATAAAGAAGTTTCAAGCTGACCTGTCATCTTATGTTTTTAGTGTACTAGTTAAAAGAAAGGTTAATTGCTTGACTTCAATAAAATTTAAAAAAGAAAAAAGTAGCATGAGTTGAAGGAAAAAATTTACTATCAAAAGAGAGGACACACTCCAATTATTAGCATAACAGTTTGCTGGAAAAATACTTAAAACACAAATCACCTGTTCTTCTTCTAACTTTATGCGCGCTTCTTCTTCCTTACACCTTTCTTCTTCCATAGCAGCTTCTTTAGCTGACTGCTCTATTAACTCTTTTTCTCTATCAGCTTGCAATGACGCAAGATACTCATCATCCTGTTCACAGTTGTTAAAAATCACATCAAAGAATACCAAAAAAAAATGTATTAGAAATCAGATTGCAATTTCGTGTTAAATAATCTTAACCATGTTCCAAATATTTACCTGTTGCTCTCTTATTAAACGCTGAGCAGTAAGAGATGGTGATGGAGGACGAGGTGTTGGCCTGGGATAAGGTCCAAGATTTCCATCTAGACCATTCTGCATGTATTGATGTGACGCAAATGGTAAGCGATACCCACTCCCTTCAGGAATTCCACCAAAGAGTGCAGCCTCAAGCATGACTGCTTCATCATGTTCCATAGATGAGATCCCTCCCCACTGTTAAAAGAAAGATATTTATTATAGAAAACAAGTAGTCTCGAATGTAACATAAAACTATATGTTATTAGTTAAAATGGATTTAGTGTAAAATAATACTTCATCAGATGGGAAATCACTTCTATCGTTCCCAGGGTGATTGACACTGGATGGTTGTTGAAGACTTGAGGGTAAGTTTATGTCTACTACTTCAACATCTTCAGCAGAATCAATAGATCGAGAGGGCATAAGTCGACTCCTGTTTCTAACCAGAGGTTGTTCTTCTGCGTCTTCAACTTCATCTGGAATTGATGAGCTCCCTGCTTCCAACCTATTTAAGTTACAAATAAACTATTTAGCATTCTCATTTCGTGTCAGCAAAATGCACAATGATGAATGGACAAGAATAGTATAAACTAGAGCTCACAATTTCAACCCAATAATTTATTTATGTGTCTGTTTGAGTTGTGTTTTTATCACTTTAACGTTTTAAATGGATCAAACGAGTCAAACAGGTTGAAAGCCATCCTAAGTCTTACATTTAAAGATAAGTCAAACAGGTTGAAAGCCATCCTAAGTCTTACATTTAAAGATGTAGATTAGTATTGTAATAATATTGTTTTTCTAATTATGATTAACGCATTTAATGTTGGTATACTTATTTTTTTTAAAAGAACAAAAAGGTATTTGCAGGTCAACCAAATCACGTCCAAATACAATCCGCACTAAAAAAGACTTGTATCCCCAAAAACCCAATTTAACTTATCACCCAACCCACCCACTTTTCCACGTCTAGAATAGATGATTAAAACCTTACCTTCCATTTAATGATGTCAATGTCTGCGTTTCTTCCACCTCAACCAACTTTGAACCCCTTGGTTCCGATGGTCCCAATTCAGATCCTAGGTGGTGTAAGGCTTTCTCTTGCTCAGCAGTCTGGAAAAGATCAATGTTAAGGAGGAAGGAGAGAACATATCACGAGTGCTTTATTACATAATGAAAAGAAAAAAAAACCTTTAAAGATAAAGAGACTGCTTGTGCCAACTCAGGATCCTCCAAGTGAGATTGCATTGGTTGAGGTAGAGTTCCATCTCGTAGACCAATCTGGGTATCCTGTTTGGAAGCTTCAATTGCAGCCCGAATCATTTCTTCTTCAATACCATAATCAGGTAAAACACCAACTTGTGGAGCACTTGGTCTCAAACCTGAAGTTGGAAAATCATCATCATTATCATCTTCGTCAACAATCACGAGCCCACGAGTTTCTGGGACATTTTCTGTTGCAGTCTCGGTGACATCCTCGATTCTAGGAGCATGTCCAGAGCGTTCTGATTCTGTAGCGGGGCCGGGGCCATCCTTGACCTCAATGGGAATCTGTCTCACTTCTCTTGGATGGGAGACAAATGGTTCACCACTTCCGAACCCTGGCCCGCTATCAAATATATTTCTGGTGAAGTTCGGGTCAAGAATAGAAAAAGGGTTCACATCCCTGGCCGAAGAAAGGAGTGAGAAAGGAGGTCTTTGAGATGCGCTTTGAATTGGATCATCCAAGTCCATGAAATCATCTTGTGGAGCAGCAACCGACGGTTCATGTCTTCTAAAAGTAAAAATATTGAGAAATATTTCAAAAATAAGATGATGAAAGTGAAAAGAAACCTATGATTAGTGTTTCTTGTTTTGTGACATTTGAAGTTAATGAATGGCAAAAAAAAACTAACAGGGGTCTATCTCCTTCGGTGAAATGTGCATTGACAGCCTCATTGAGATCACCACCATGTTCCTGATAAAGACCGAAACGAGAAGTTAATATCTAAATATGAAAATTCAGGTTGATATATCAAACAAAGGCATAAATACTAGCCCATGAATTGCTTCATCCAAAATATATCCATTTAAGTTTGAAAATACTATACATAGTAATTACTTCCAAGTGACCACATCATTCAAGAGACCAAATAAAAATTTCCAATTGTCATGTGTAGCACGTGAGGTGCATGGTAACACAAAGGTCGCCAAAGGATCTAGGCATGAAGAAATGCATGACTTCCAAATGTTTCAATACGTGTGTGTGTGTAAAAAGACAAGAATTGACTAAGGTGGGTGCATACCTTATAGGCGTATATACTTGGAACAAATCAGCATCATTACAATATACACACACAGAAAAGGAATATCAATTAACAATTTTAACAAAAATGCTCATATCAATTAATGACATATTGGTTGACCATCAATATTTGATGATGATTAATGTTAACATAAAGAATCGGGATTCAATTTGTATCAGTTAGCATTCAAAGCATATTAACAACTGCCATCCACTTAACCCCAATCCCATAAACAGAGCAGTTAATGAGAAGACATAAGCCAAAGCACACGTGAAAAGATGGAGAAGCGTAAGTTATGTAGAGCAAAGACATAAAAGCAAAACGTTCCACCACTCTTGAGGTGTAGGAAACTTTTTGGAAAAAATATCAATATGGAAAATTTGAAACCTAGTTTAATACGTGTCATTGATAACAGGTCGAGTTTGCTAGTCTCTCCATTTAGTAGGTTGCATCTACATTTATCCTAACATCAAGTAATGGGACACAATCACATTTGCGCATTTGCTCACACAATTGTGGGAGCCACAAGATGAAAGTAAACAAAAACAGCACAGAGAAATCTAACAATAGCAAAAGCTTCAACTTATTATGTTTTGCTTAGCCTAATTTGGGGTGTTTATTTAAACGGGTTATAAAATGTCCCCTGCCCCCTCCCAAATCATTTCATAGGGTTGATTTCCATCTGTACATGATTTTTCATTTTCCTATGGATTCATGGACATAATCTTGAAGCATGGTGTATTTAACACACTTCTACTTCAGGTATTATGGTAAAACAAAAATAAAATATATGATGTATAAGCAATCAAGAATTTCATCAAAATCAAGAAAGGGTAACAATATTGGTTGGTGCTCCTACATAGCACACTAAAACAGGTGAAAAACAAATATGGCCAATAACTATTAATGCAAGCCCACATTACCACAAATTGAAATTGAATTTCTTAAAAACATATACGAAAAATATCTACATAAATTTTATTTATAAAGTAGGACCAAAATTTCAAAAAACCACCAACTTCAACCTATCAAATTAAGTAAAGAAAACACCCAAATCCATTAACTAAGATCCATTAACCTTTTTATACCAAACAAAACAAGCAACTGTCCAAAAATCCAAAAAAGCACAGACAATAAAAGGTCGCTACCTTGATTAAACTTCATAACAAGTATTATTCGTAGATTCAATTTAAGAATTTTGTGTAAAACAGTACCAATTCTAAAACCAAACCCTAGCTCTTACTCACGGATAACAAATTACATCAATACAAACAATCGATTTACCGGAAATAAAACAAAAATTAGGGCGGAGTTAAAATCAAACCCCTACATTCTATTCTAGAATCAAAAACTGAGCTGTAGATAGCATACAAACACGAATTAACGGTGCAAATACTTACGAAATCAATCTACGAAACGATATCAATCGATCAATCAATGAACGAGAAATAGGAGAACATGATATACGATCAGTGACGTGATTTAGATTTGAAAAATTAAGTGTGTATTACCGTCAGTTTCTGTACAGCAACCGATTCCGATGCACCGGTGATGCTGATGAATGTCTGGATTGCTTCGTGATTAGGTGTCGCCATGGATGGAATTTTGCAGAACAAGTTATTGAGTTGAGAACATAGAGAGAGAGGGGGTTAAAATCTGGGTTAGGGTATATTATCTGTTGCCGAAGAAACAAGTATAAATAGTGTGTAATACGCAGAAACGGTCTTTTGTATATTGGCGGATTTGATCCCTGTACTTTACTTTTTTAAACTTTTACCACTTGAATAGTTTTTTTTTGAACGGCGAACATTGAATGTTGAGACGTCGCACCCCCCGTCATATGGGAGAGTCTCGTTCAACTTCGGCCAATATGTTGTCTTAACCGGGCCTACTTGGCGTCAGAGTTGGAGAGCATCCAAGGAAAAATCCCACCCAATACGGCCCCTTCCGTGCTTGAGGGAGAGCCGAGGCTCGAACCCTGGATCAGCGTAGGTAAAACCCAGGTGCATCAGCGTAATAGCTAGGCCTCATTTGCATGCCGTAGAAACTAATGGGTAGGGCAGGGATTGAACCTGGGTTACAAGGAACACCAGGTTTCTCCTTTACCACTCTATCACCAGCTCATTGGCACTTGAATAGTTGGATTTAGAAGTCTCATGTTACCTAACTTTTGGTGAGGGGTTAGAACTTTTGAAAGATTAAGCTAAATTTAATTAAAAAAAGTTATATATTTTGAGTCTAATAAAAAGTTAAGTATGAAGGTTTTTCATGTTAATTATTCTTGTAAGGAGAACATCCATTTATCGACTTAGGTAGAGGAGGTTAGGGTTTCTTGACCGTCTAGCAGTCGAGTTTTTATTAGTAGAGGTATTTAATGTTGTTGTTTTCTTTCGGTTTGGCTTATTGATTCGCTTTAGTCAAAGTAATAGCATTTGGGGGACGATTATAATTACGTGTGTTGTTTTTGTATAATGAAATTAGATGAGGTTGTGCATTTTCAATTTGTGTCTAATTGATCGTAAATGACCAACATTGACGCTAAATCACCGTAATTAACCATTTGCTCACTACCATCTGCCTCTACATTTACATAACACCTCGGGGCATGTTGTAGTGAATCTCTAAATATAGAAACGCACTATTCATCCTTTATATGCATCTTTATAAATGTTCGTGAGTGTAAGAAAGATTAAAAAAATAAAAGAAAATTAATAAAAAAATATTGTTTAATTAAAAAAAAATAGGTATAAAGAATGAGATGTTAGAAGTTTTTATTAGGTGAATAAAATTTACAGAAAAAAAATATTTTATAGCTAAATTATAATAATAGAAATAGAAAAACCATTGTTAATGCTCTTACATAAGTTTTATTTCCATTAACATAGTTTTATACCTAAATGAAATCCCACACTTTCTTCGGTTTAAACATTTATGATTTATTAAGTGGCATTATATATATATATATATATATATATATATATATATATATATATATATATTTCTTATGGGGATGAATAGTGTTTTTTTTTTTTTCTTAAAATTTTTTTTTTTTTTTTTTCATTTTTCTAACAAAAGTTTTTTTTTATAAACTGGCCACTAAAGTTCAAAACAAGCTTTAATTTTTTTTTCTTTACTCAAAACTCTGTTTTTTTATAGATTTGTCATATAAGTTCAATAAACTTTCGTTCGTTAACTTTTTTCAAAATACGGGTGCGCAGTTGTTTTTTTTGTCAACGTTCTGACATAAATTTGTTTTAAAACGGAGTTGTATTCAAAATCGATTTTTTTTATCGTTGCCTGTATCGAGTGCCGTTACCGTTGTGGTACCATGATGAACCGAACATATTATGAGCGAACAACATCATTGTCGATATTGGTATTATCGATTCGCCTCCCATGGGGATGAATAGTAGTTTTTTTTTTTTTTTAATTTTTCTTACAAAAGTTTTTTTTTATAAACTGGCCACTAAAGTTCAAAACAGGCTTTAATTTTTTTTTCTTTACTCAAAACTCTGTTTTTTTATAGATTTGCCACATAAGTTCAATAAACTTTCGTTCGTTAACTTTTTTCAAAATACGGGTGCGCAGTTGTTTTTTTTGTCAACGTTCTGACATAAATTTGTTTTAAAACGGAGTTGTATTCAAAATCGATTTTTTTTATCTTTGCCTGTATCGAGGGCTGTTACCGTTGTGGTATCATGATGAACCGAACATATTATGGGCGAACAACATCATTGTCGATATTGGTATTATCGATTCGCCTTATCGTTTTCGACGAACCGAACCGGTAATTTTTTTAATTTGTTTTCCCCTTTTTTATTATTTAGTTTTATGTTTCATTTCTATTAACATTATTTTTACCGTTGTGCCTATGCTTTTCTTTAAATTTTATTAACGATGGGCCACACAACGTTATCTATGATAACTTTCGTTCGTTATGTTTTTTTAAATAACGGAATGCGCCGTTTTCTTAATAATTTCTTTTGTTAACGTTCTGGTTTAAATTTTATTGGAGACAAAGTTGTATTCAACTTCGAGTGTTTTTGGGTATCGTACGTTATAACGAGTTTGCGATTCCACGCAAACGAGCCAAACCAATAACGACCAGACTCCCGCCGCGAAGCGCGGGGGGTAAAAACTAGTATATATATATTTCCCATGGGGATGAATAGTGATTTTTTTATTATTATTTTTTTTTAATTTGTTTTCCCCTTTTTTATTATTTAGTTTTATGTTTCCTTTCTATTAACATTATTTTTACCGTTGTGCCTATGCTTTCGTTTAAATTTTATTAACGATGGGCCCGACAACGTTATCTATGATAACTTTCGTTCGTTATGTTTTTTTAAATAACGGAATGCGCCGTTTTCTTAACAATTTCTTTTGTCAACGTTCTGGTTTAATTATATATATATTTCCCATGGGGATGAATAGTGATTTTTTTTTTTTTTAAAATTTGTTTTCCCCTTTTTTTATTATTTAGTTTTATGTTTCCTTTCTATTAACATTATTTTTACCGTTGTGCCTATGCTTTCGTTTAAATTTTATTAACGATGGGCACGACAACGTTATCTATGATAACTTTCGTTCGTTATGTTTTTTTAAATAACGGAATACGCCGTTTTCTTAACAATTTCTTTTGTCAACGTTCTGGTTTAAATTTTATTGAAGACAGTTGTATTCAACTTCAAGTGTTTTTGGGTATCGTACGTTATAACGAGTCTGTGATTCCACGCAAACGAGCCAAACCAATAACAAACAGACTCCCAAAGCGAAGCGCGGGGGGTAAAACACATAGAGGAGAATAGTAATGTGTACAAGATGCAATGCAACATGTACAACTCTTGCTTATGGCTTTTATGCGTGTGATATTTCCTATGGGGATGAATAGTGATTTTTTTTTTTACCGGTAATTTTTTTAATTTGTTTTCCCCTTTTTTATTATTTAGTTTTATGTTTCCTTTCTATTAACATTATTTTTACCGTTGTGCCTATGTTTTCGTTTAAATTTTATTAACGATGGGCCCGACAACGTTATCTATGATAACTTTCGTTCGTTATTTTTTTTAAATAACGGAATGCGCCGTTTTCTTAACAATTTCTTTTGTCAACGTTCTGGTTTAAATTTTATTCAACTTCAAGTGTTTTTGGGTATCGTACGTTATAACGAGTCTGTGATTCCACGCAAACGAGCCAAACCAATAACAAACAGACTCCCGCCGCGAAGCGCGGGGGGTAAAACACATGGAGGAGAATAGTAATGTGTACAAGATGCAATGCAGCATGTACAACTCTTGCTTATGGCTTTTATGCGTGTGAGCATCCCCTTTTTACGCCCACTTCTTCTTTCCCCTTTCACACCAGACCAAATTAGGGTTTCCCTCATTCACCATCGTTTCACCATACGACCCATTACTAGCGGTGAGTGAACACCACCGGCTCTTCCACCGCTAATAGTAGTTTTTTTTTTTTTTCTTACAAAAGTTTTTTTTTATAAACTGGCCACTAAAGTTCAAAATAAACTTTAATTTTCTTTTCTTTTTTACTCAAAACTTTGTTTTTTTATAGATTTGCCACATAAGTTCAATAAACTTTCGTTCGTTAACTTTTTTCAAAATACAGGTGCGACGTTTTTTTTTATCAACGTTCCGATATAAATTTGTTTTAAAACGGAGTTGTATTCAAAATTGATTTTTTTTATCGTTGCCTGTATCGAGTGCCGTTACCGTTGTGGTACCATGACGAACCGAACCTATTATGGGCGAACAACATCATTATTGATATTGGTATTATCAATTCGCTTTATGGTTTTCGACGAACCGAACCGGTAATTTTTTTAATTTGTTTTCCCTTTTTTTATTATTTAGTTTTATGTTTCCTTTCTATTAACATTATTTTTACCGTTGTGCCTATGCTTTCGTTTAAATTTTATTAACGATGGGCCCGACAACGTTATCTATGATAACTTTCGTTCGTTATGTTTTTTTAAATAACGGAATGCGCCGTTTTCTTAACAATTTCTTTTGTCAACGTTCTGGTTTAAATTTTATTGAAGACAGTTGTATTCAACTTCAAGTGTTTTTGGGTATCGTACGTTATAACGAATCTGTGATTCCACGCAAACGAGCCAAACCAATAACAACCAGACTCCCGCCGCGAAGCGCGGGGGGTAAAAACTAGTTGAATTTAAACTAAAACATAAAGGAAGTTACATGCCAAAAGTTAAAAAAATATAGTTGTGCATGGGTAAAAAAAGCCATAGACGCATAGTACAGGGTGCCAAATAACTTTTTGTATATAGATAGATGTATCAAGCAAGCCCCTGAAATGCTTCTCCATTGTTCTATAGTACGCTTATTTTCAAGGATCACAAGAAATCACACTGGCCGTTGGATGAGAGTCAACATTAGGTGAGGTCAAAGTTTGGATATGATCCACGGCTAATAGTGCATGTTGATGAGAACATCAACTATATTTAATTCACTTGATTAAATTATTTATCATTAAAAGCTGGGTTAAAAGGAAAACAGTACAACATGTATAATACTTAATTTTTAGTTTAATATGTATCTTTTAGTAGGTGGACTCAATTCTTTTATGACAACTAATTGACTTGATATTTGATGTAGTATTCTTTAATTTGAGTGATGTGAGTTGCATTGTCTTCATATAGTGTAGTCATTTTTCTTTTGATCGATTCCGGCCCATATTCTTCTTGAATATGTTGAATCAATGATCTTAACAACACATCCTCGTCCAACATCATACTTAGAAATCAACTCAATGTGATTTAATGATGTCGTTGTTAATGTTTGATTTGTTGATCGCCATGTCTCGAGTCTCGCAAAGATATCAATTTTTTCTTTAAAACGCTTGATGATGATGCCTCGTTAAACCTTGTCAGGATAACCCAGTTGGACAAAACCATAGTTAAGGGAAAATGATGCTATTGCATCGGTTATGTTGTCTCATTAAAAACCTTTCGAAGAAACCTAATGAGATAAAACTTAGTGAAGAAAAACAAGAGTGCAACGTGTAGAATTAGAACTGTATTTCGCTAGCAAATGTACCCGTTAAACAAAACTTTAAATTGATGGGGTCGCTTGACCCCGTTACCAATAAGGTGCCTCTGCCATTAGTTACAAATGGTCCCCACATTATGCTATTCTGCATCTTCATGACCACATAGATCTGAGATCCTTCTTTTAACCATTTCATCTTCATTCCCTAACCTTTATCTGGGTCCCACATCATCATAAATCACACATTACCTCTTCAACTATTAAGTTGCATTGATAGTAAGTCTGACAACAGAAGGGCCGCATAGTTAATGGGTCGAAACGGGTTCGGTTCAAACTAAGTTCGAGTCAAAACGAATTGTTTTTTTAAAAAGGTATTAATATGGTTCGAATCAAAACAAATTCTCATCTGAATTGGCTCACGTTAAAACATATTGTTTTAGAAAAAAAATAAAGTATCCACATTTGTGTGCTGTCTTTTTTATGGCGGCTAGTGACGACGGATGAAGGCGGTGGCGGCGGAGGTGTAGGTGTTGGCGAGTAGTAGGTGGTGGATGGTTGCGGTGACAGACACGTGGTGCCTGGTGATGATCTATTTGAGCCTGTTTTACGTTATCAAGTTTTATAACCGTAACTAGTTTTGAATTGTTATATATTGACCCAAATTACCCATAACTAAACAGAAATTACCCCCGTCACCTATTTCTTGGACTGGTGGATATCGCCTGCCTCAAGTATAGCTTAAGTTGTATATTATCTACTCTGTATAAGGATTTAATGCAAGCTCGGAAAAAAAAATTGGTTTACTTTTTCATATGTTGAATGCACTTTTTAATGAACTTACAATACAAAACAGATAATAAAAAAGTTTCATTTGAACATGGTTGATAAGGGGCTATTTGGTAGCCTCTTAATGATATTCAGAGGTAGGGGTGTTTGTTTCGCTAAAACCCATCTCTTAATGGTTCATTTTACCTCTTAACAGTTCAGCTGAAAAACAATGCTGCACCATTCAGACCTTTTAATGGTTCAACACTTGTCAAACAACCCCTAAGTTATTAAAATGATGCCAAAGTCCATACCAATCACCTGAAAGACGAAGGCAATGTGCTACAATGAAGGCTTGGTTTTAAATGTCGTGGTGGGTTCGAGTCTCACGAATGACGCCATTGGTTGCTACAACAGAATTTGGATGGGATATGATAGGTTGAGCCTAAGTTAGGGGTTATGGACTGGATCAGGCCCACTGGGCCTATCATATCTAAAACCGAGCCCAAATGTTAAGCCCATTTATAGACTCATTCATGTCTGTCCACCTATAATGATTTGAGGAGAAAACAATAAGAAAGAAAGTGGTGTGAGTTCAAATCTCATAAAATGAGCAATGGATAGATTTTAGGAGTAGATTTTATAGGCTTGTGTATTCGCCGTTCAAAAAGAAACAACAATATCAAATAGATCAACCTCTTGCGGGTAAACGATGTAAAATGCTTGTTTTGCTAGAGAGTCATTAAAATTTCAATCAAACAGAACTATGTCCATATTAAAGTTTATTTAATAAAATAAGCTCGAACCCAAGCTTGATTAGGCTCAGAAACCGGAACCATTACTTATAAATGTAATATAGTATATAACTATATAATAAATCTATACCTAATAAATAAGTAACCAGTACATCACATGTCACAATTATTACATATACTTATGATAACAAAAAAATATATAAATGTATATACCCGTTATCTACGTTACGTAACTATAATTATGCACGGAGAATAATTATTTATAAAATAAAAATATAAAAATACTGAATAATAAATAAATAACGAGCCCAAAATTACCCACCAACGTATCTCTATATAGGACTAGAACGAGCAGAGCTCGCTTAGTCGGACTCGTGCCTGACTAGTTTACGCATCTATTTATATTTGGAATAGGAAAACCATGCAATCGGGACAAAGTCCAACTGTCTAATGCACGATTTACAACTTGTAAGGCAGGAATGCAACGATAAAAAACCAGTTTAAAACTACAAACATTTTTATGATTTGTACGAGGTTTGTAACCAAGAGTCTAAAACACATCTGATCTGACATAACTATGTAAACTTTTTGCATTATGCACCCAACCATTTGGATTTAATTACTTTCTTAGTTCTTCTAGTATAACTTCTAAAAGATTTAACTCATCAACTTCTCTTGCTTAGATTATCAGAAACTAACGACGGGGGACCACGGGTCAGTCTTCCACCATTTCATATTGAACCACAAAGTTGTCCTGAAATGCCAGTCAAACAACAATCAAACTTATCATCATCATCATACATGTGTATATGATACACTTTAAAAAACTTCTATAATTTTTTTTTCCGACAAGACATAACTAGGGGTGTTAAATGGGTCGTGTTCGTGGGTTGACGGTTCAAACCTGACACAACGCGAACACAACCCGTCTAACCTGAAAAGGTTCTTATTTTACCTTTTTGCATATTAATACTCTAAAATTACAAATCTAAAACAAATAATACAAATGGAAATAAAACAACTACGTTTAAATTATAAAACCTGATGCCTATCTCTTTTATCTTTTAAGATCTAGCAATAACATAAGTTATGACATACAGACACAAAAAACATGAAAAAAACTTATAAATACAAAGATACAGAAATTTAATAACGTGTACCTTTCGGATTGTTTCCCATGTGTTGGGGTCGAAACAGTAGTAACAACCTCTTTCATAAGTGCTTGTCTTAACTAGCAGTTCCATGTTTGGAGCCCTTGAGAACCATAGGCGCAGTTCTCTGTGGTAAAACCATCCTCTATTGTGCCTGCAACACAATTTAAAAGAATTAATGCAAAAAAAAACAAGTTTACGAGTTTTTTAAAAAAGTATCCAGAGTTTTGTAGAAACAACTTATTACAGGAATCGCTCAGATAATATCAACCTAATTATTTCAGGCAATTCAGGAGGATTTTATTAGCTTTCTTGGAGCAATGATTTTCAAAAGGATAAAATCAAAATAGAAAAAAAAAAGACCAAATAAAATATATTGAAAAGATGTGAGAGGAATACACACAGTTCATTAGCTGCAAACAACTGAGCCTCGTCCTTTGGCATGCTGTAAAATGAGAGTAAATATTAACTGTCAAAAAGCATGTAATGAAACGAACTTTAGGAGGAAGAGAGAAAATGTCACCTGTAGAAAATATAAAACAAAGTCTCGGGAGAAAATCTTGAGAAGCTATCTTGCTGCGATAAACAAAGAAAAATTTAGACCCCTTGAACCAATCTAAAGTTTTTCAGTAAAGGTGGTAATAAAACACTTATCCTCCAAATGAATAATTAAAAATTAGTGTAAAATATAATTAAATAATTCCGTTATTTCAATAACAACTTATTTTTATAACAAAATGATTCAGAAGAATTTATGCATTAAAATACATTTTGGTCACTTCCAACCCATTTTTTTATTTCACCCATTTGACCCATTATAGATAAAAGATAACCCAAATTGAGAAAATCTCACGTTTAGGGGAGATGGTTGTTTGGTATTGAAACACTCAGGAATGGAATAATGAGGCTCTCCCTTTGCAGATTCATCAGACCATGGAGATGAAAATTTCTTGTAGAGATTATCTGGGGAATTCAAGTTTAGACCAAGTGTCATCAGGTCAATTCCCAAAGCAAGAGGGGTCAAATCAGGATTATTCATCCTTATGACATTCAATAACCCTAGCAATCCAAATCTATCAGCAGCAGATTGGGACAACTGGGTGGACTTCAGATCCTGGTCTCTAAATGGGCTGGCGAGGCGTATTTGTGACTGTTTCTGAAAGTGTTGATACTGCTGCATCAGTTGATCATAGGACCCGCCACCTGACACTGTGTTTGATAAGTTCAAAGGCCTTGATCCAGTGGCAAGCATCCCCGAGTTTCTTGCCTACAAGGAATAGTATGTCACAGCTTTAGATTATTTTAAGAGGTTTATAGAAGTAACACTCAGAATGTTCAAGATACGGGTGGAAAATGGGTGGGCGAGTAACGGGTCAGGTTGGGCCGGAACACTTTGTCTGATAAATTTAACTTTTTGTATAAATAATTAGTGTCAAATATGATTACTAAATTTGTATTATTTCCATAAAAATATAATCTTTAAATAAAATGATTTAGTAAGTTTATGCATTAAGAATACACGAATTTCAACCCGTTTGACCAGTTTCATTTTAAAATTAATTTTTTATTTTCCCTGTTTAACCCGTTAAGAGATAAAACATAGCTCAGATCGACCCATGCATAAAAAATGGGCCGAAATTGCCACCTCTAGTTTAGGATCAACACAGTATAAACAGATGAGAAACAACTGTTGCATCAGAATTAATAAAAGTAGGCTTGTAATGGGAGTATAGACCACCTCAGAACCATGAAAATGGAGATCTTGAGTGTTTGTAGGAAGGTAGGATCCACCACCATTAACTGGAGCATGCTGCTGTTGTTGATTTGATGGATATCCTCCCAAACTGAATACAGTCGATCTTCCGACCTAAGAATCAAGAGTAAAGTAGTATTGATTAGCTGGATGGATAATGAGAAACTTGATACAGTATTAACTATTTACAGTAGTGCCTACAGGCAAATGTTGCTGCGATTGCATCATAGACGCTGCATTGTCACGAAGCTGTTCCTTCTGGTGTATGTTAACCGGAAACTCATTGCCACCTGTTATAGAAAAAAAGTTGTGATCAGTAACATGTACTATTAGCCTCATGAAACAAAACACGTTCCTGACTTACTAATGAGATGCATGAGTAATGTGATGTATGAAAAAAGACAGCTTGTTAAAGTATAAATGTTTTGAATGTTGAATATAACAATACCAATAGAGAGTTTAACCATAATAATACCATTTGTGTTTAAAGAACTCCAAGAGGATGGCAGCTATAATCATAATAATACTAATGGAAAGTAATAGCACTCCAACAACAATTATAAATAAAAAGAAGTTAAGCTTTTACATGACTTACAAAATTCAAATCACCAACTTATTAGAAAGCCTATGTTGAGTGCAAATGTTTTAACTCTTGATTAAGCTTGACAATTTATTCGAAAATTCAACAAATCCTTTACAAGAAACTAAAAACCAAAACCAAGTCACTTTGGGAACAATTTAAAACGCTACGGCCCTTTCTATATCAGAAACACCTCAAATCTTTAAAAGGTGTCATTAAATATAGGCAAAAGAGGCATATACCCAATTGTCCTTTCCAGGGTCGATCAAATAAAAAATGAGAGATGAATCCTTTATGCTAAAATCATTTGAAATAGAATCTAATTTTCTATCTGATTATGAATACACAATAATAAATATACCTCCCATGTTTCCAAAATGGGACCGGATATTACTTTGAAACCGACAGTTCAATCGTCAAACAATCATAACTGCCTTCAAGAAAACGAGGGCTTTTATACTTCTGTGGTGTAGAATGAAAAATCAGGGCCTTAATATTTCCCTCCACATAATTTATTTCCAAGACTCCATTAGGTAAATGATATAAACATAAATGTAACAAGAGATTCTTGGATTATAACTTCCCCCAAATGGTGTTTTAAATAAAGAAGGTGAAGTGAGTCTCTAAAAGGAGAAAATAAGAGGGATCAAAACTTTAGGTTTCTTCGAGGATCAGTGTGCTCGGTGAAGACGTGAAGCATGTAGCTTTCTCTCAACTTGCTACACATGGACTGTTTGTGTGTCGGTACAGTTTGGAGCTTTCTATCATCTTGAGACACGTAAGATTGCCAGATAATCATATTGACCATGATTGTGTTGTATTTTTTTTAAAGAAACTAGTCTACCTTAACTGAATTTTTCCACTTGAATGTATTTGCATAAATTTACCAAGGGGGAATGAGTATTTCACTATATGTTTTCATACATTTTCTGGTTTGTGATAATGCTCTTTTCGTTACCTTTAACACTATAGCACGTACCAATATCACCATTCAAAAGCACCGATTTGATTATTGTACTGTTTTGCATCTGACATCAAATATATACTACAAAACCATCTTAAAACATAGTCCCCTGCTTCTGGTATCAACTAAAAGTGCAATCATAACTCAAAGTAACTAACTAAAGCCAATGGGAAGTATAGGAAGGCCTGTACTTGGATATCATCAACTCCTTAGTCCTTAAAGATAGTAATTATCAATTCTGTGTAACTAACGATTCTAAAACCCCATGGTAACTAGATAAGATTGCAATAGCATAATGTAGGTTATTTCCCGGATTTAACACAAGCATCAAGCATGGAACGGCATACAGGATGGGACAGGTATAATTTACTTAAGTTATAAACTATGCAAAACACTAAGCAGCACCTTTTATAATGATTACATATGCACCAAGCAAAAATAGATTATTTCCTACCAAGCGTTGCTTGACAGTTGACTCGGGATATTATGTATAGATAAAGAATCTTTATGCTCCTGCTGAGGGACAAAGTAATATATACTGATCATTTGAAGTTCACACCGTTTAAGGGAAAAAACTGAATCATCAACAAAGATGATGAAAAATCCTATTGGTGACCAACAAGCATAAGTTGTCCGGATTATGAGCATCTACAACATAAACTACATCAGCTTGGACAAAAAAATAAGAAAAACAAGGGGGCCAAGTCCAAAATAATACAGAATCCTCACAGCTTTCTCAGGGCATGGACTACAAATATCTGATAAACGACATTCTAGAAGCCATATTCTACACAAAACAGTTTCTATTTGCAAGAAAGGTAGAGAAGATGGCTAGCCTACCTTTATATCCAGGTAAAGCTGGAAAATCTTCATTTTGGATGCTAAATTCTTGGTTTTGTTGCATAAAACCCACACTTTGTCGACGTGTCAAACCCCCTACACAATAATAAGCGAAAACATTACCCCGTTTTAATCAATAAAAAAGATTAAATGGAAAGATGATGCAGGTATCGTATAGGTCAATAGCTATAATACCTAGTTGTCTTTGGGAACCACCAGCAGAGCTAAGATGTCCACTTAACTGAGGGAAATCATTCATGTCAAAAGAATGGTCACGATTCAGCTCAGATAGTAAAGCCATTGAGCTTAAGTGATTATTCCCTGCTTGAAATTGATTTTGTGAAAGTGGCCCTCCGGCACCAGAGTAAGAATTTCCTAAGAGAGATACCATCTGGGGTGCTAAAGTTCAATGTGTCATTCAAACAAAAGTAACACACCAAGTTACTAATTAATAAAACATTAAGAATTTAATATTTGATTTAAAATACAAAATGTAAAACATATGTGTTAGAGGGCATCAGGACAATTTTCAAAAAGCAAAGGTATTGTAGAATGTTTGGTCAACTGTTACCAGTTAGATTCAAGCGGGAAGCAACCCCAGGCATATTCAGTCCACCAGAGCTTAAACTTCTTCCAATGTTTCCACCATTAACAAGGTTACCCATCGCCATTGAGCTTATAACTTGTTCTCTGTTCCCTAAACTTTGACCTATACCTGAAATTATACTCTTGAACATATGAGGCATAACACAAAATGAAAAAAACTTTAGTTAACCACACTGTACCTCCATTGTTTGTAATCCCAGAAAGTCCAAGTGAGCTGACAGCAGAATGCTTAATCCAAAAAGAAAGCACACATAAAAGCAATGTGTACATGAAAGTTAGCACTAAGTAAGAAAATTGAGATGCATTGTAGAGTTAATTACATGGATGGTCCTGTGGAAATTCAAATTAAGGATTTGGTCATTTCTTTTTGTGAAACTGCAGGTTTGGTCCCAACTTTTTGCCATATTTTAACATGTTTGGTCCCAAACACCAACAAACGTTAAAGATGTTAGTTAAGACGATGTGAGAAATGATCATAACACACATTTCTGACTTGTGTGTTTTTTAAAGTAAAAGAGTAAAAATGATCATTTCACGTTGACTTATCACACATTTTTAGCGTCCGTTGTTGTTAAGAACCAAACGGCATCATAGTGTGGCAAACAGTTAGGACCAAATCCCTAATTTCTCAAAAGAAAGGACAAAAGTCGCAATTCGGACTTACCACAGGGACCATCAGTGTAATTAATTCTACATTATATTAGTAAACAGACAAACATAGTATGGAGAAAGTTCATAAGGCTACATTGAGAACAGACAAACAGAGAAAGAATATCGTTATTTTCTTTTTTGTGAATTTCTTCCCTCCACTTCATTATAAATGTAATGGATGGATCATGAGGTTGACAAATGTGTTCTAAAAACAGAATACCTGAGAAAGTGCAGCAGGAAGATTATTAACTGCATACCGTCCATTAGATATACTTCCTGTAGGTGTTTGCACACCATTCAAAGGACCATTTAATCCGGAATTTCTTGATGTATATGCCCCAGGCATGCTGGGAATGTTGAAGTTCCCATTTATGCTTCGTAACCCTAGTAAATCTTTTACAAAGTGAGTGTAAAAAGGTACCATAAAAATTAAACAGGTAAAAAACTGAAAACTTCAGCACACCTATTCCATCATTTTGGTTCATATCAGCAGCAGAGGAACCTAACTGAGAAGAAAATGCTGTAGTAAAAGCTCTTCCAGTGGTGTCTGGAAAAGTTGTTGTTGAGCCGTTCACACCTGACTGGAAACCAAAATCATATGACATGAATATATAAATAAGCAGTAATGCATAAATGCACGATATTGATAGAAAACCAGTATAATAAAGATAAGAATGGCGAACAAAAAATACATTAAGTATCCCAGACATTGTAGAGAAAAGACAAGACAAATGGCATCAAATCATTCCTCTTTAGTCTTGTTTGTTTGGGTTTTAATTTTGCAGCAACTACCTCTGAAATAAGAATGTGTAGATATGACTGGAGATTATAAAGCCAAACGAGAACTTAAAAATATGTGACGGATAACCCTATTTTACTGAAGTAACGAGCTCGAATTCACAACTGTTATGTAACTATGCTCGCTAATCTTAACACTAATGATTGCTATTCCTAGTCTTCCCCACACCAGACCATTATGAAACGTTAAATGATAATGACATGAATTACCATGAAATGACAAGAGCTCCTTTCCAAATAGGCAAATATTGAATCTTGTAACATATTGAAGTTAACTCTATGTGTTCTATTAATTCAATATATAATTAAATGCATGCATATACATACACATACATACATATATACACATACACACATCCTAGACTCTAAAAAAGGAAGGGAATCAAATCATTCCCCTTATCAATCCTCCAAAATATAAACCTTACTGTTCAAAACATATTACTACTCTTTAACAAAACCAAAGTATACGCCTTAGAGTAGTCTAAAACACTCAAAGAAATCTACTTTTAGAAAAATTAACAAGGTTGCCCCAAAATTGCCCATGATAGTTGAAGAAGAAAATAAAAAATAGAATTAATTACACGGATGGCCCCTGTGGTTTACTCAGATTTCACTTTTGGCCCCTGGGAATGCTAAATTACAAGTTTGGACCAATAGTTTGCACACTTATTTCACTTTTGGCCCCTGAGTTGGATGGAGGTTAACTTTTCTGTTAATTTTGTAAAAAATGACCAAAACACCCTTCCCCACTATCATACTCAAGATTTCTAATTTTGACTCGTAAAAAGTCAACCGGTCTCAAATCTATCTCAATCCCTATAAATCTGGAGTTCAACAGGTTCCTTCGGCAAAGGCGACAGTGAAAGACGAAGATCTCTGGCAAGTTCTAGCGGGAGGAGTGGAGATGTGGAGGTGTAGCGGCGGTAGTAACATGTTCCTTCGGCAAAGGCGACGACGGCTTGATTCCTGACAGGCGGAGCATGGCGGCTATGCGCAACCGTCGCTCCTGTAGTGATGGTACCGGATTCCTGTGCAAAAGGAGGAGTCGGCCGGTGACGAGGTTCAAACGGTTAAGGGCGATGGCGGTGATGTTCTGATGTTCATTATTGAAGCAATTGGAAACTTGAAGCAATTGAACAAATAGAGATCGAAGGGGGAGATTGATACCCAAATACGAGAGGGGAGACTCCAATCCATACCTAGAGGGAGCGGAGAAGTGGTGCTCCGGCGGACTCCTGGGGTTTTGATTGGAGGCATCTGCCTTCATATAAAGTAAAGCTCATCGTCATAGTTGATCTCGACTGTTATCCGATTTGCATAGATGGAACTGGTGATTGCCGGGTCAGAAAAACCGTAATCGTAGAAAGATGCTTCGAATCCATACATACTCATCTTCTTGCCAGAATTATTTTACAGTTGTCGTCGATGTTCAATTGCTTCAAGTTTCCTTGTGCTATTTATTGGTCAACAAATCTCATGGTGGATGACGAAGTAGGTTTGGATACTCTGGGAGGGAGAACTAGGGGCCAAATATCATGTGTGGATTTATCATTTTTTTATGTTACAGGGCGGAGATGGCGGTGGAAGGCGGTGGAGGTGGAGGAGGTGTGAGAGGGTGGAGATGATGGTTGGAGGTGGAGGAGGTGTGAATGGTTAAAGGGGGGTTTGACACTTTTGTTCAGAGGGGTGTTTTAGTCATTTCACATGCACTTAACTAAAAAACTTAACCTCCATCCAACTCAGGGGCCAAAAGTGAAATAAGTGTGCAAACTATTGGTCCAAACTTGTAATTTAGCATTCCAGGGGCCAAAAGTGAAATCTAAGTAAACCACAGGGGCCATCCGTGTAATTAATTCTAAAAATAAAATCTGGTCATAGGATTTTTTTTTCCTTTATTAACTATGAGAGGGGGTATATAGTCAGATAACAAGGGCACACACGTAGCCGTTGACTTGTAGAAATGTGAGTTGTTATAATAACACTACAAAATATGTACACGGTTTCACCTGTTAGGATTAAAGACGATCACACACGAACACACACACGCAAACACGAATACGGGAAAAACACGAACACGAGATTTATAGTGGTTCGGTCTAAACTGACCTACGTCCACTTTGCAACTAGGTTTATATTATTTCTGTGCTCAAGGAATTACAAATACATATGATGTATATATAGAGATTAATCTAGGGTTAGTAACTTAATTTCCAAGTTAGGCCCAACCCGTGTAGAGCCCATTAGGGCCGGCTGCCCCATATGAGACTCCACACCCAACAATCTCCCACTTGGAGGCTCGAACTGCGCTCCACCGACTTTCATCATCTTGTACCTCTTGTAATATTCCTTATCACTAGTTGCATCAGCCTTCTCATCAGTTAACCTGAAGGCACGTTGAAGCTGCCCCGAGCTTCAACTCATCAATCACGACCGGTGACTCATTCTTTGTCCCTGCCTGCTCCCACTGTAACGAACCTGTTACTCTGCTGGCCTTTGAGACAACTTGAGAACTCACACTCTCCATCATAAGCAAGTAATCCACTGGAGAGACTTTTCCAGTCGGAATACTGGTCTTCTTAACCCATTGTAGCACTGGAGCTGTAACTGAAACACGACCTGTGCTCCCACTGTCACGATGCCCTCTACCTGGTTTGACCTTCCGAACTCGTTCATCCTGAATCTTCACTTTGACTCTGGGTTGCTCACTTGCAAAGCAAACCCTCTTCTGCCCACGAGATTCTGTGAACCGGACTTTGTTTTCTTTCTGAATCGGGATAACCTCTCCCTCAGACGGTATACTGACCATATAAAGCGAACCTCTCTTTCTTCCTCGAGCCATGACAAGATTACCTTTAACCACCTTCTATTGACCGTTCCGAAACTTAACTTCATATCCTTGTTCATCCAACTGTCCGACAGAAATTAACCTTTTCTTCAAACCTGAAATTACCCTGACATCCTTCAAAGTCCATGAACCGGTTGAAGTCTTCAAATCTATGTCACCCATGCCCGTAACCTCAAGAACATCATCGTTCGCCAATCTTACTTTCCCAAAATCCCCTTCTTTCAAATTTTGCAATGCTTCACTGCTGTGGGTAGCATGGAATGAAGCACCAGAATCCATCACCCATGAATCTATAGCATCCTCTACGCAACAAATCAACACGTCATCTTCTGCTTCAACCTGATTCACTTCCTTTTTTGCGTTCGGACACTGATTCCTAAAGTGTCCCGCTTCCTTACAGTTCCAACATATCACATCCTTACGAATCTTTGACTGACTCCTCCTCCTGCTCCCACTGCCCCGATCTTTCCCTCTACCTCTGCCGTCAGTAACCAACAAAGTATTTGATGATTCACCTGAAGTTCTGCGTCTGACATCTTCTCCCATAAGCAGGTCCCGAATCTCATCAAATGTAAACTTAGTAGCGGAACTACTAATCGCTGTAACTGTTCCTGACCAACTATCAGGTAGTGAGGATAACAACAAAAGGGCTTGAACTTCATCGTCGAATTTAATGTCAACTGACACTAAACGAGACAGAATTGTATTGAGGTTGTTAATATGTGTTGTTACTGATCCACCCTCTCTCATCTTAGTATTCACCAGCTCACGGATCAAGAAAACCTTGTTTGCTGCAGACGGCTTCTCATACATGTTAGACAGTGCTTCCATCATCCCACGCGCTGTGGTCTCCTTCAAAAGGTTGTAAGCAACATTCTTTGACAAAGAGAGCGTTATCACTGCCCGGGCTTTCTTATCTAACTTATCCCAATCTGCTGGTAACATCTTTTCTGGTTTTTCCCCACTCATCACTACATCCAAATCCTTCTGACATAGTAGTGCTTCAATCTGCATCTTCCACCACCCAAACTCCTTTCCATCAAACTTCTCAATCCTCGTTTTCTCGTTATATGCCATTGCGAACTGCAACAAACTGAAAAAACAACCCGAAAAACTGACCTCGTAGAACGTGCAGACTGCCCGAAAATCGCAGCAGCGAAAACGGGACAGAAAACAGCAGTTGTTGACTTTTTCTGGTCAAACTTAGCAAGTTGTTGACTTTTCTGGTCAAACTCAGCAAGCTGTTGACTTTTCTGGTCAAACTCAGCAGGGGTACTGTAGATACGGCAATACTGTAGCAACGGTACTGTTCCGGCAGCTTTGTAGCGGGGGCGGATACTGTTCACGGCGGGAAAATACTGTTCACCGTCTGGAAACATTGTAGTGGCGGCGGTACTGTTCACGCGCCACTGTAGCGCACTGTAGCGGCGGATTACTGTTCACGACAGGGGTTATTGTTCACGGTAGCGTTACTGTTCATGCACGGGTACTGTAGCGACGTCAGTACTGTAGCGGCAGAACCCTAATCTGGCGGCGGCAAACAGTCAACGGTTCGTGTGATCTGATCTCGAGCCAAAGCTATGATACCAGTTGTTAGGATTAAAGACGATCACACACGAACACACACACGCAAACACGAATACGGGAAAAACACGAACACGAGATTTATAGTGGTTCGGTCTAAACTGACCTACGTCCACTTTGCAACTAGGTTTATATTATTTCTGTGCTCAAGGAATTACAAATACATATGATGTATATATAGAGATAATCTAGGGTTAGTAACTTAATTTTCAAGTTAGGCCCAACCCGTGTAGAACCCATTAGGGCCGGCTGCCCCATATGAGATTCCACACCCAACATCACTATCATGATATAAATGATACATGCAGTGTATCCAGGATTCGGCGCTCAAGGATCAAATATTTATGATGTTATTTATCCTAAATATCGAATTTGGCAATTTTGCAGATAAAAAAAGATTTGTGATAACTCCTCTATGGAAAATAAGTTTTTCCCGTTCTATAGCATACCTTAAAATGACTTTTAGTCGATGAGCATAATATTTGGAAACATTCATTCTTATAAACAGTTGAGTATGTGCAAAGAAACTCCATGAACCTCACTAGAGCACCTTATATAACAGTAGTTGGTTATAAACATTAAACTAACTTAGCATTTAGAAATGGCATCTGAATTCTATAAATTTGTTAATGAATTGCACTTAGTTTAAATTTCATAGATAATCATGAGTCTTCAATTAAATGAATAGCTTTTTTTTTGTAAATTGAATGATATAACTAATCAGCACGCTAACTAATTTCCTTTGTAGGCAAATACAGCCATGAAGAAATTCTCCATTTGCCAGTCTCCGGAACCGGAAGAGATGCTCAGCCATAAGTGGCACTACTTCTTTTAAGATCTATTTATCAACAGCAAAACCAAATTTGTCACAAACTAAACCAACATTTGTCTCATGTAGTTTAGATAATTAGATCAATTAACTTTCTCAAAATTTCAAAATCCCTAGCAATGTGAGATTGAAATAACTTCAAAATTGAACAAAAAAAAATCATCTGATTTTACGTCCCTTGAAATCGATGAAATTAATTCAAAACCTCAACTACATTTCACATCTCTTATATCTAACATGCAGCGCGACAGATTAAACCTAAAAATCAACAAATTAGCATCATCCAGCGATCAAATTGACAAACATACACGATCATTAACCTAAGGAAAAATACTTTAACCTAGAGAGAACATCCGGAATTAAATCGATTCGTACTTCAATTTTAGCAAAATTGACGATTGAGATTGATCGATTAGGTATAAGAAACGAGAGATTATACCGATAGTGATTGATCTATGAAGTGATGTAAACACGCTCGCGATCTTCTTCGTTCTTCAAGTCCTGAGAGTGTTTCTGAAGCTCGTGGAGGTTTTTCCGGTGGTTTGGTTTGATCGAACGTACCTTGATTTCGAACGTCAATGCCCCTTTTGTGTTTATATTATACTTTTTATAATTTTTTTTATTTTCACTTTTATCAACACTTAAATGACATGATTAAAAACGTGTTTAAACGGATCCAGCCCATTTAAGATATGCATAACATGTTCAACTTATCATGTAAAATAGATTAGTAGGTCGACACAACATGTTTATCAAAATCGTAGTTTTATTGTTGACACTTGTTGATTTTTTGATATGTGACGTTTGTTGTGTTTACTATCCACACAGCGGAAGACTTTCACTTGCACAAACTCAAATTTACATAACGGAAATAAATCATGGTTAACTACTACTAGGATGCCTGCTTTTTTCTCTCTTGTTAGAATAGTCCGGAGATGTCTTGCTTACAAGCTACTTAGATCATATAGTATGGTCTCGTGAGAGACCTTCCGTGAGCTTTCTCATGCCGGTGAGGGATACGGCACACCACCCCCTTGTTTTCCCTGGGGAGGGGGGTGAGCCTCATTCGTGAGTTTCTTCACGGGGAGAGGAGAAGAAGGAGATGGTCTAGGGCGTTTTTAGATTGACCAGGTTTTTTCTGATAATGGTTTTCCTAGAAAATGTATTTAATGCTCACACCACTCTCACTCGCTTGGGTATTTCCCTTGCCAAGTGAAGTTGGTGTGAGACTTGATAGAGATGACGTGGAGTCATGTGGCAATGACTTTTCCCCTCACTAAACCATCATTCACTAAAGTATACCGCATGCTTTTAGACTCACTATGAAACATATACTAAAACTGTGAACTTTTGTTGATGAATTTATAGTTAATGACTTTCAAAACACTTCACGCAATCAGTAACATCATTTTCTAAAAAAAAAAGCAATCTTTTCTAACTATTCATTAATGATACCGAATTCCATAACTCAACCAAACATCCAACAGATCATATAACTCGTAAGTCATGGAAATATTCACAACAAATAACATTTGTTACTTTACTCCTAGTGATACATTTTATTAAAAGCTTATCTCTTGAAACTTTACCCTCATGTCATCTCATGGAAACTTAATGTATATGACACTTGATATAAACATTATTTAAACTCACAATTCGGTGTTGAAAACCGAATGATCTTGGGTTTCGTTGTGCCAGACTCGTTGCCAACACAAGGCCCTCTCTCCCCCTCCATCGGTGGACCTTACCTTACCACCCCACGTGGGCTTTAATTAAGCTAACACGTGACTCTACCCGAGCTACAACCTTGTAAGACGAGATTTAATATGTGGCTATTATAATCATTTATCTAATTATTAAATGATTAAATATAATTATTTATTTATTTAATAACCTATGGCTAGTAATTAGTCGATGGGCATAATTACTCTTAATGAGCCACTAATGGGTTTCCCCTTGGGTGTACATATAAATAGAGAGTTAAATCGAGTGAATAGACAAATCGACTACTCTATTCTATCACGCTAAATCGTCCCCCTCTCTCTCTCAAACCGTGAGCTTTCACGAACTCACCTAATACCATCCTAATCGTACACCCTAAATGGGAACCCGATCCAGATCAGAGATCATGACGTCTTCCCTATCATCGGTGAACTTAACAGGTATGTTATTATTATTGTTTTCCATTATATAGTTACAAGAACTGATCAACATGTGGTAGCAGAGCAGATGTTGATAAATCAGTTCTTGTTTCTTTCCCTAAACTGGAATTAGAATCGAAGAACAAAGTTCTGCTAAAATCGATAAAGAAAATCAGTTTTTATTCAACTTTACGGTTTCTGTTTTTTTTTTTTTTGTAAATAATATCACGTTTTTTATCTCATAAAATTCGAGATCTATTAAAATTTTGAAATCTGTTAAAATCAAGTTCAAGAATTCAATTCCAGTCCTTAATCTGATATTATTGAAGAACATTTTATAAACTGTTCTTTGTGTTCATCGTTATTTTAATGAAAATCCCTTTATTTTGGGATGAATAATTATTTTGATTGTGTTTTTGGTAAAATCTTGTAACTTAATATCCAAGATTTCGAATTAAGATATTAATTATTAGAGTAAATTACACAGATTGTCCTTTAATTATACTAGAAATTACACCATATGTCCTTTGACTTCAATAAGTACATCACAAATCCTTTTTTATATACTTTTGCACGTTCTATGTCCTTTACACTAACTGGTGTTAAGTTTTTCAGTTAAGTTTTGGCATGTGCCTTGCATATGAGGGTATAATGGTCTTTTACCCATTAAAGAATAATTTATATAATTTCTAAAAACATTCCCCACATCCCCTTCTTCTTCCCTAAACCTTCCCCCCATCCCCTAAAATCATAGAATTCGAAGGTGATGACGGAAATGCATCTTTAGCAATTGATAATTTTCATGGTATCGCAAGTGTGGGATTTGCAGGTTTGGTGCATTTCCGTTATCTTTTTCTTTGTTGTGTTGTTTCATGAACCACTTAATATCCCCTTGCTGTGGTAACATAAGTTTCAAGTAAAGAAAGGTAACAGTCTCCAACCAAAATATAATAACATTCAAAATGACAAACAACCCCTAATTATTTCAATCCTTATTTTAACTGCCACAAAATTTCCCCAATTTGAGTTATTTCTAACCTAAAACCCTTTTGAAATTGAAAGATTTCAATACAAATTGAATGAGTGTATTGAATAATAAACAAACCTCCCAAACAATCATGGCATCTTGATTTGTCCCTTTCTTCCCCTGCTGTGTGTACAAACTGGCGATGCCACTCGACCCTTTACCAAACAGCCTGCCGGGAATCTGGTGCAGTGTCCGTTCCTCCGGCGTCGGACCCTTGCCGCCGCCGCCACCAAACTTGAACTTTGAATCAACGTATTTACGGTTGGACTTCCACCAGCTATCTTCTTCATCGGCGGCGTGTTTTCTGTCTTTCCTGCCGACTCCAGTGGTTGAATAACAAGTATCCATTTTATGGAATAGTGTAAAGATGAAATCTTTTTGGTTAAAAATAGTATGTTTGCAAAAGGGGTTGTGTATCATGAACAATAATGATGAAAGATGGATCTACAACTACAAGAAGACACCAAAAAGACAACTTTTTACAACCTTGAATACAGATGGGGGAAGGTTTGGGGATGAAAGAGGATAGAGGAATGTTTTTAGAAATTATATAAATTATCCTTTAACGAGTAAAAAGACTATTATACACTCATGTGAAAGGCACATGTTAAAACTTAACTGAAAAACTTAACACCAGTTAGTGTAAAGGATATAGAGCGTGCAAAAGAATATAAAAAAAGGAAAGGCAAATGATATAAAGTGTAGTTTCTAGTATAACTAAAGGACAATCCATGTAATTTACTCTAATTATTATTTTAAATAAAGAAACTTGGATATACTTAACAATTTAAAAAGATTTTGAAATTTAAAACATAATCAAATCCCTTAAATTCCGCACTGCCTTAACAGGTTCTCTTTCACGGTTTTGTGTTTACGAGTGTTAGCCTTCATGATTTAAGAATTCACAGGTTTTGTTCACGGGTCTTAAGTTCACGGGTCTTAGACTTCACGAAAAATAGTTCACGATTCCAAGTTTACGGTTCAAATTCATGGTTTACAGCCCAAGTTCACGGGTTCTACAATTCACGGTTTACCTTCTAGAGCCGTGAACCTTATAGAAGCCGTGAACACTTTGTTGAACCGTGAACCTTATCTAGAACCGTGAACCTCTTCTTAAACCGTGAACCCTTACATTAGCCGTGAACCCTTATTGAACCGTGAATCTTTCCCCTGAGCCGTGAACCATTATAGAACCGTGAACCCTTAAAGAACCGTGAACCTTTCCCCTGAGCCGTGAACCATTATAGAACCGTGAACCCTTAAGGAACCGCTAACAGTGGGTTTGCTATAAATAAATGCTTTAGTTTTATTTTTTGTTAAACCTTAAAATTAAATGTTTTTCAAAACTTTAAACTTACTTGAATAACACCTAATGTCACACCCCCAAATTTATTTACTTAATAAATAAATACAGGTTGCAACGATTGGTTCATTACACGATAACGGAAGCTGAAATGGTGATTTCTAAGACTTGATTACATATACGATTACTAAAACTAAATAAATACAATGATCTAAGTCCTGCTAGTTCAATGGTCGACTTGAGACTTGATAATCTATGCTCGTCCGGTTACTAGGACTTGTTCCAACATAGCTAGCCTAATCCAACCGCGCCATGGCTAAAGGTTACCTGAGAAACATACTTGAAAGTGTCAACAAAAAGGTTGGTGAGTTCACAGAGTTTGTTCATTTAGTACAGTTAGTTTTCCCCGAAAACGTATACATGACTTAATCGTCATAAAATAAGTAGTTTTCCTTTGAAAACATGCCCATAACTTTACCGTCATAAAATAAGTAGTTTTCCTTTGAAAACATGCCTATGACTTTACCGTCATAAAATAAGTAGTTTTCCTTTGAAAACATGCCTATGACTTTACCGTCATAAAATAAGTAGTTTTCCTTTGAAAACATGCCCATGACTTTACCGTCATAAAATAAGTAGTTTTCCTTTGAAAACATGCCCATGACTTTACCGTCATGAAATAAGTAGTTTTCCTTTGAAAACATGTCCATGACTTAACCGTCATAAAATATGTAGTTTTCCTTTGAAAACATGTCCATGACTTAACCGTCATAAAATATGTAGTTTTCCTTCGAAAACATGTCCATGACTCAACCGTCATCAAATAAGTAGTTTTCCTTTGAAAGCATATACATGACTTAACTGTCATCAAATAAGTAGTTTTCCTTTGAAAACATATACATGACTTAATTGTCATCAAATAAGTAGTTTTCCTTTGAAAACATATACATTGTTTAAACCTGATAATTTACCGATCAAAACTCTTTGTATGTATTACCAATGAATCTGAATACCAATCCGATCAATTGACCCCATTTGTAAACTTGCAAGGAATACAAAACATTATGTAATGTACGAGACCGTAACCAAACCCCAACTTTCTGTGCCTCCCCTCGCCTTTCTGCGAGTTAAGACAATATGCGGTCATTCGGCCATTTGGAACCCTGATTAGCGCGACTAATCATGACCGGAGGCGTCACCCCCAATAGTACTATCCATAGAATCCCGGGCTAAGTCCATAGTTAATGGTTACTAATTTTTATTCCGATGACTTTAAGCGCTTTATTTTTCCCTTAATACACACATACGGTCAGATCATTAGTTCATTCATTTACATACGAAAATTCTTTACAAGTATGTTTCCACCCCAAAATATTTCAAAAACTTAGAAAAAGGGGGTTTTAGTGAAACTCACAAGGAGTTAAACCCGAATGTTCATGATGTCAAATGTGTAAGCAAATGTAATTCATGTTTTCAAAACATAACAAGTAAGTATGTTTCTCCCCCGATGTTTACAAAACAGTAAAGAGTTAAAAGGGGGCCGTGAACTCACCTGATGAGTAAATGATGCAGCAAAGAAAAATAAGTAGCAACTAGCAAAGTCTGTGAATACGTGAGCCGACCTAACCGTTCCCTATGGTAAAATAAGACACTTTAAGGTCTAAACAATGTTTCTAATGTGTAAGTTGATCGTGTATACGATTCACCCAATTAGACTCGACATGAATACTAGTTTATGTTTCCGACAGTTTTGACATGACGACCGTCAGTGACGAGTTGTGACAATCAGATACATTTACATATACTTATATAAATAAGTTATGTATCTCAAGACGTATTTACGTTTACACAAACTCATCATGATTGGGGTTGAAAACAAATATATAGTATGGAAGGTAAAACTTTTACATCAAAATAGCCTTTAGTAATGTATTCAGGTTTTTACGTCAACTTGTGTCGTGTTTTTAGTCAATTTATCAAACTCAATAATTTATGGAATTTTTACCAAACTTAACTAAGTGTATTGACTCCATAGAAATGTATGGATCATAATTTATAAAGGAGTTTAAGGGTTTCAAACAAAAATCATAACACAAATAGGTTAACAGCTTCGATTTTGTCGGATAGGTCTCGGGAATCTTGACGGTTGGGGGTCAAAATTTTGATTTCATCATAAGAGGCCATATGGGTTTTATAATCAATAAAAAATGCTAGTTTTAGGAAAAAGAATCGAATCATTTGGACCATTTTTGAGTGAGTTATGACCTATACAAGTTAACCTTATGAATCTGTCCAAACCTTTCAGCTTTGACCCGTTTTCTTGTATCGACCTTTTGGGGTATCAAAACTCCATCAAAAATCACGAAATCACCTGAGATGGATAGAGGACTCTTTAAACTTAATTTTATACTCAAGAAACGTCAGTTTTTGTTTAGTTTTGACTAGACTACGACCCTCCAAAGTGGAATGAAAATTCTGCCAGCACGTTTTTGTTTTGAATGGTGACCTTTCTTTTAAAATAAACACTACTTGGGTGAACTTACACACAAAACAACTAGTGTACTTAATAAGATCAAGACTTAGGATATGAACACTCACTTAAAGCAAGCAAAGAGAAGGATGAAATTGTGTAGGAAACTTGAACTCTTGAAAACATCCTCGAAACACCTTGAAACTTCAACGATCTAGCTTAACTGAATGAGTGGATTATTCTTGATTTTTGAAAGAGTAAAGTTGTGTGTGCATGTGTATATGTCGTATATATGGAGAAAGAGAGATGGAGTGGAGTATTGGGCTACACTATCATCATTACATGGTGAGGCTTGAAAGGATGGATTTGATGTTGGCATGATCTATACTCAAGGAAGCATGGTCTTCTTATGACACAAGCATGCAAGTGGTGAGGTGATGCTAGGTGGGTGGGACCCTTCTTGGTTTCGACCGAATGGGTGAGAAGGGTGGGGGGTTGGGTGTTGCATTCAACCAAATCATTGCAAGGGATGGTTGACATGATGGATTGACCTTTGCTTGCACATCTAGTTGATAGGGTATGGGTCTATGACAACAATGGTGAAGATAAGTGGGTTAAGTAAGGTGGGTGGGTGACCCCACCATTCTCGGCCGAAGGGTTAAGGGATGGGGGTTGGGTGTTGTCACATCTCATAGTTACAATCCAAGTCCTAGTTAGGTTGGTTCTTTGGTGGTGTAAACCTTCTAGGTGATCACGTGGTCTAATACCCGGTGTAGGACTTTTTATGATCAAGTGTCCTTATGTATTTTTGTGTATTTTGACTTGTTTATTAGATTACTAGTTAATCCCGACCTAGTCATTACTTTAACTAAATCACACGTGTTTACACATAAAATAACATAGCGACATGTTACAATTATTTATATGTCAACTTTTAAGAGTTTAGTCACCAATATTTGTTTCTTTATATTAAGGTGTGTCTCTAGACTTTACTGGAATAAAATCATTGTTAATCACCAACGACTGTACTGTGCGGGTTATATCTGTTTACTTTTCTAGTAATTCTTAAAATTTACTAGACATGAAATAAACTCCTTTGCTAGACTCCTTGACTTTACTTAGTCAAAATGAACCTTCAGGAAATATATACTATGAACGTGTATTTATGAAATATAGATATTGACCTGAAATGCTGGGTGTCACACCTAATGCTTCACTTATGTCTAAAGGTGATGTGATGCATGTGTATACTTATTCAAGCTTAAATAAGCATTACAACTTAGTGCTTGTCATGATATTAACTTATAAAAACATGATAAACTTAATTAACACCTAAGTTTTCACGTCTGCCCAAAGGTGATGTGTCACGCTTGTAAAGTTATTTAAGTCTAATTAAGCACTACTTCGCCTAAAATAACTTGGTGTTTCTACTTCTGCCCAAAGGTGATGTGTCACACTTAGTTTTCGCGAAGCTAATTATGTGCGTACTAAACAAATGTTTCACTTCTGCCCAAAGGTGATGTGTTACATTCTTACTGCACATACTTACTATTAAAATTGTTCCTAATACTAAACAACTGTTTCACTTCTACCCAAAGGTGATGTGTTACGTTGTTTAAGTAGAACCTAATAAATCTATTATTTTGATGATTATAATATATATTTATCACAGCTTCATTAATAAATAATGGTCCTTATTTTCGCCTGCCTTAGTTTAAGTTACCCCATAGACACTCTAAGTTTTTCTTTAGCAATTACTATCTTATTCTTTCTCGTATAAAATCCACTGCAGCCCCTAACTTGGGAATCGAAACTTTGATGTTGTCTCTCGGCTTGATGGAATTCGATCACGCACTCGACATGCCTGCATATGCTGATCTTACTGACAAAAGCATTGTTCAAGACATTATCAAGCATGAGAAGTGGTCAAGGTGTAACCGCATGGATCTTGTCCTAATGAAGAACTCAATCAGTACGATTATCAGAGGAGCTATACCTGATTCTGAAGATGCCAAGACTTATCTAGCTTCTGTGGAGGATCAATTCAAGGGAACTTCTAAGGCGCATGCTAGCACTCTAATTCTGAAGCTGGTGACTGCAAAGTAAGACGGGATCAGCGGTATTCATGAGCTCATCATGATGATGAATGACATGTCCCGTAAGCTCAAGGGATTAGACATGGAAATCAGTGATGGTTTTCTAGTTCACTTTATCATGACCTCTCTTCCTAAGTCTTTTGAAGCTTTCAAGATCAACTACAACATACAGAAAGACAAGTGGACGATGAGTGAGTTGATTGCAATGTGCGTCCAGGAAGAAGAGCATCTGAAGCTAGATAGGCCGGATGTTGCTTATCTTATGTCCGCTGATTCAAAGAAGAGGAAGGGCAATTTCCATAAGAAGGAATCTTATAAGGTCCAGAAACAAGATGTAAGTGGTGCTTCCAGCTCTAAGAACTTCAAAGGGAAGTCTCACTGCAAGTTCTGCCGCAAGGCTGGACATAGGCAGAAAGACTGCCCGGACTTTAAGGAGTGGCTGAGCAAGAGAGGTAATCATCTTTATATGATACTTGAGTCCTATAATTTATTCCAACTAATACATGGTGGTTTGGCTCTGGTTCTAAGGTTCATGTAACCAACTCTTTACAAGGATTCCTTACAATCTAGAAGCTGGAAAGAAACCGAAGAACACTTAAAATGGGGAATGGAGAAGAACTAGTTGTCAAGGTTGTGGGAACCTTAGAATTAATTATGAAAACTGGATTATGTATTAAACTCTATGATACCTTATATATTCCTGAGATTACTCAGAATCTAGTATCAGGACCAAAGTTAAACATTGGCTGTTTTGTTTGTTCTCATGGTCATGGCAAACTTTCTATCATGTTAAATTCTCAAGTGTTTGGACGTGGTTATTTGGATGATGGTCTCTATAGATTAGAACTAGATGATAATTTTTCCAAGTCTTTGTTATCATATAATATTAATGAAAACTTAACAAAGACTAAACGAAAGCGAGACTTAGAAGCTTCATCCATGTTGTGGCATCAACACTTAGGCCACATTTCACGAGAACGCTTATCTCGACTCGTGAAGGATGAAGTGTTACCATCTCTCGATTTCAATGATTTTGGAACATGTGTCAAATGCCTTAAAGGTAAAATGACATCAGCAAATAAGAAAGGTGCCACTAGGAGCTCTAATTTATTAGAATGCATTCATACTCATATTAGTGGCCCTTACCATGTTGCTGGTATAACAGGACATACTTCATTTATCACTTTTATTGATGATTATTCTCGTTATATGTACTTGTATCTTATTAAAGAAAAATCTGAATCACTTGCGACTTTTAAAGATTATAAAACTGAAGTTGAAAAACAACTCGATCTTCAAATAAAAGTTGTGAGATCAGATAGAGGAGGTGAATATTATGGTAGACATACTGATGTGGGTCAGGCTCCTGGTCCATTTTATGAGTTTTGTAAGGGCCAGGGGATCGTGAACCAGTACACCATGCCCGGTACTCCTCAGCAGAACGGTGTTGCTGAGAGAAGAAACAGGACCCTAATGAACATGGTACGCAATATGTTAGCCAACTCAGGTTTACCCTCATTCCTCTGGACCGAGGCCTTAAAAGAAGCCGTTCATATACTCAATAGAGTTCCTTCAAAGTTTGTCCCTAAAACTCCTTATGAACACTCGACAGGAAGGAAACCGAGTCTTAGATATATGAAAGTATGGGGTTTCCTTGCCGAAGCTAAACTCTATAATCCTTTCTTAAAGAAACTTTACATGAAAGCTGTCACTTGTTACTTCATCGGTTATCCCGATCACTCAAAGGGTTATAGATTCTACTGTCCTTCTCACGTCACTCGTATTGTAGAAACCAAGCATGCTAAATTCCTTGAGGATTTTAAGGTCAGTGGGAGCAGTGAAAATCCTTATCCAGATTTAGAAGAAGTACAAGACGCGGGGGGGGGGGGGGGTTCGTCGCTTACCTTAACTCCGATTACTTCTCTTGTACACCACGCTGCACCGCACATCACTGCACCACTTCCTCCTCCCTCAGATCTTAATGCTACTCCTTTTATACCAGAGAATGAAGGCACATCAAACGACCAACATGAAGACAATGTCGAACCCGATAATCAACTCAGGAGGTCGTCTAGGTCCAAAAGGCCTACTAACTTTGATGATTTTATTACCTACCTGACTGAAGCTGAAATGGATGTTGGAAAGATTACATATCCTACTTCTTACCATGAAGCCATTAGTAGTTATCAGTCTTCTGAATGGAATAAAGCTATGATACATTATACTAAAAGCTTATCTCTTGAAACTTTACACTTATGTCATATCAAGAAAACTTAATGTATATGCCACTTGATATAAATATTATTTAAACTCACAATTCGGTGTTGAAAACCAAATGATCTTGGGTTTCGTTATGCCAGACTCGTTGCCAACACAAGGACCTCTCTCCCCCTCCATCGGTGGACCTTACCTTACCACCCCACGTGGGCTTTAATTAAGCTGACACATGACTCTACCCGAGCAACAACCCATCCCAAAAACATTCAACCAAACACCACTCAACCAATCTTAAAACCTAATTTAAATATTTAGTGGAAAACTTACTTCTCTAACCTCATCTTTGAGTTTATAAAGCATTTCTCTTTTTTAAACTCAAAGACAAACAAACAAACAAATATATCCAGCAAAAATCTCACAGAAGGTCTGGAGAGGATGAAATGAAGGTACACCTTACCTCTATCCCATAGATTAATATTTTTTTTTAACTCAAAGACATGTTTATAAACCATCTTTTACCACTTTCGTGATTAACATGACCACTTAAATACCTTACCCTTCCCAAAACTCATGGCAAATATAACATAAAAACTCACGAAATGTACGATCATTCCACCAATCGTACATGTTTCCCAATATTAACTAATTCATATAAACTCATTTATACAAATTCATTCTTGTAAACTCATTTGCACAAACTCATTCATAGGGGCTTATTCGTATAAACTTATTTACATAAACTTCTTTGTATAAATCATTCATACGACTTTGACGATATGAGTTTTGCTCAAGCAAACGGGTCTAGGTAATAGATGAACTCATTTTTTGGAAAAATAGGTGGTGTGAGAGTTTATCTCTTAAAAACAAAATGTCGTTCCTTTACGCTATTGACTATGACAAAAATTGTTTGATGTTTCATAGAGTTGATGGATACAATGATGATTTGAATGTTCAATTTTTTTGGAGTGGAAAAGAGAGACAAGAAGGGGTAGGAACGCCTTGGATATAACTTTCACTAGGTTAGATTCTCGTGTTACCATCTCTCGATTTCAATGATTTTGGAACATGTGTCAAATGCCTTAAAGGTAAAATTACATCAGCAAATAAGAAAGGTGCCACTAGGAGCTCTAATTTATTAGAATGCATTCATACTGATATTAGTGGCCCTTACCCCGTTGCTGATATAACAGGACATACTTCATTTATCACTTTTATTGATGATTATTCTCGTTATATGTACTTGTATCTTATTAAAGAAAAATCTGAATCACTTGCGACTTTTAAAGATTATAAAAACGAAGTTGAAAAACAACTCGATTTTCAAATAAAAGCTGTGAGATCAGATAGAGGAGGTGAATATTATGGTAGACATACTGATGTGGGTCAGGCTCCTGGTCCATTTTATGAGTTTTGTAAGGGGTAGGGGATCGTGAACCAGTACACCATGCCAGGTACTCCTCAGCAGAACGGTGTTGCTGAGAGAAGAAACAGGACCCTAATGAACATGGTACGCAATATGTTAGCCAACTCAGGTTTACCCTCATTCCTCTTGACCGAGGCCTTAAAAGCAGCCGTTCATATACTCAATAGAGTTCCTTCAAAGTTTGTCCCTAAAACTCCTTATGAACACTGAACAGGAACGAAACCGAGTCTTAGATATATGAAATGTCACACCCTGAAATTCCACAGCGGGTTACCCGCGGGTTGTGACTGTCAAGGATCATCAGTCCCGGTCATTTCGAACGACCTCTAAATGGTTTTCGAAAAGACATCCCGTTTGAACATCATACACAAAAATTAAGTAATACAGAGTTTGAAAATGCGGAATGTAAAGTGCGGAAGCAATAATAATGTAGCAAAATACAGAAGCATAACAAATTAGGTTCCCATAAACCTAGCTTCTAATGAAAACATGATATGCGACTCCAGACATGCAGTCCTAGTCCGTGCGTGAATGCTTAGCGACCTGAGATAAACATGCTTAAAGTGTCAACACAAGGTTGGTGAGTTCACAGGTTTAAGTAACAGAAACAGAAATGAAAACAGTGTAACAGTACGCATGTATACTATTGATTCGATTGTTGATCAGACAATAAACATTAACTATATAAGCAACACCGAAACCGAAGCTCAACGAAGGAATGCAGAAACTAGCATTTTGCCTCTTACGTGCCCAGCACGCAATGGATTAGGTCAATTATGCACCCGTTAGACTCCCAGTCAGAGTTAGCGCGACTAACCCGGGTGGGGGTTGTTAAACCCAATAGTACTATTCATGAATCACCTCGCTTTGTGTAATAATTAACGGTTCGAATATGAGAGGACTTTATGTGCGGGAAATGCACCCACTTATATAAATTAAAGCGAAATCAAAGTAATTGTCATACGACTAAGTAAGAAAATGGTTTAGCATGTATCTCCCCCAAATGGAAAAGTAAGTAAAATGGGGCCGTGAAAACTCACCTGGAAATGCGGTGAATGGGAAATGAAAGCAACAAGAGAAATCGAGTAACTCCGGGTAACCGACCTAACCGAGCCCTAAGAATTAATAAGGCTATAAGGTCTATGAAAGTAAACATGGTTTATGTAACCACATTCATCCAAACGACTCAACGTTGAAAGGTTACATTGACGTTTTGAAAAAGGTTTGACCAAAGTTGACCGAGGGTTGACCAAGGTTTGACCAAAGTTGACCGAGGTTTGACCAAGGTTTGACCAACTTTGACCAAGGTTTGACCAAGTTTGACTAATGTTGACCAATGTTGACTAATGTTGACCAATGTTGACCAATGTTGACTAATGTTGACCAATGTTGACCAATGTTGACTAATGTTGACTAATGTTGACCAATGTTGACTCATGTTGAAGTCATGCATAAACAACACACAAGTAACATATAAGTTGTAAACATGTAACACATAAGCATCATACAAGTTGTACATGTGTAA
Source organism: Smallanthus sonchifolius (assembly GCA_023525975.1). Classification (NCBI taxonomy): domain Eukaryota; kingdom Viridiplantae; phylum Streptophyta; class Magnoliopsida; order Asterales; family Asteraceae; genus Smallanthus; species Smallanthus sonchifolius. Next base: position 6,003,941 of record CM042042.1, read on the forward strand.
CACCTAAGTAGCACATAAGTTATACATGTGTGACACATAAGGAACATACAAGTTGTACCTAAGTAATGTATAAGTAACACCTTGTGACATAACATGCTTGTTTCAATTAGTTGCATAAGAAATCAACATGTGACAAGTAATTTAACATTTGCACATCTTTATGGCACATTTCATATATGCCAACCATTCCTACACATAACTCATGTCATCATATTAATAACCTATTAGTATCAATTCAACACTTTTAAACAAGTAGCATAACATGTCATAGAAATTCCATAACTCTTATCATAACAAAGTTTCCATTCTTTGACAATTAGGGTTTTAGTGTACTTTAAGTGTAATGGCTCAACTAAACAAGTTACACATGAATTTATACTAGTGACATACCATAAACATGATTATACACACAAACTTTCTATTCTAAGCAAAGTTGAAGTTCACAAATTAATAAAGTTTCCTTATTTAGCAAGGTTCACCAAAACACGTCATAACACAACTCCAAATTACATATTCATGCACAAGTCATCTATTCATATGATAATGAAGCTATATAATCCATTTTAAACATTTATAACCTACACATACAAAATATGAACAAATAAAGTTTCCTTTTTAGGAAAGTGGTCCAAACGACCCTATTGCATATGTGTAACCCCAAATAACTCTTTTTACTACTTTGATATACATTATAGAACAATAATATCAAGTTTTTATCCATGAGAAACTCATAACACAAAATATGCAAAATTAAAGTTTCCTTATATAGTAAGTGGTCCATAACCGAGTGAAAAACGACATTTCAACCAAAAAAATTATATTTCCTATCTATTCTACTATTATGTGTACCATTTAAACCAACAAACATATCATACATCAAGTTTTGCAAAAATGCATCCAACAAAGTTTCTATAAATAGAAACGAGCAAATATCAACCTAAACAAGTATTTCAAAACATAAAATGTGCATATGTGCATCAACAACATCATTTTATGAAATCTTTTGATGAAAACAAGTATTATAACACTTTTGAACATCAAAAATCGTTTGGATGATGGTTTTCCCATTTTGGCCGAAAATAATAAGAAATATATGGAGGGATGGTTACCTAATTCAAGTATGATGATGAAATGGAGGTGTTGATGCTTTGAATCACCTTGAATCCACTTGAAATCACCTTGGAATGGCTTGGATTGCTTGGATGATTTTTGAAGATGGTGGTGGCTAGGGGAGAGGGCGCGGCCGAGAGAAAGAGAGGGGAGGGGAGGAGTGGTTTAGGGTTAGGGTTGTGTAAAATGAGCTTAAGGGGATTAAGGGTGGGTTAAGTACATGGGTCTTGGGCTTTTTCTACAAAATGAGGCTTTTTAACTAGGGAATGGGCTCCACTATGGATTAATAAGTTAAAATGTTGAATTAGTAAGCCCAAAGTTTAAAACAAATCCTTTTTATAAAATCCAATTTAGGGTTGTTGGCACATATCGCGTATCCGCTTAAAAAGCGTTAAAATAAAAGTTGTTCTAAAAATTCCGGAAAAATTCACATAAGCATGAAATATTAAATCACAGTATTACATATACTTTTTACACACCAAATATATGTCTAAATATTATTTCTAATATTTGTTAACGTTCGTGTGACAGGACGCGTGTGTGACCCGGTAATCCGCCCGATTACCGATGCATGAAATGAAATGAACCGAATGGACTTGCTATATGAAATATGTACTTAATTACTCTATAATTAAGTATGATGCAAGTGAAATCATGTGAATTCAAGTAATAGTCGGGTATGGATATTAACCTGAATTTGCCGGGTGTCACATACTCCCCCTGTTAAAAGGAATTTCGTCCCGAAATTCAGTTCGCGTCACTGATAGACGGTGTAGTTTTGAACAAGTGAGGGTATTTACGCTTGAATTGATCCTCGCGCTCCCAAGTGAACTCTGGTCCACGTCTAGAATTCCAACGAACCTTAACTATGGGAATGCGGCTTTGTTTTAACTGCTTGACCTCGCGGTCCATGATCTCGACTGGTTCTTCGACGAAGTGAAGCTGATCGTCTATTTGAATTTCCTCCAATGGTATGACTAGTGTCTCGTCTGACAAGCACTTCTTCAGATTTGACACGTGAAACACGTCATGAACGCCACTGAGGGTTTCCGGTAGGTTGAGTTTGTAGGCAACAGGACCGATCCTTTTCAGAATTTCGAAAGGTCCAATGTAACGAGGGTTAAGCTTTCCACGCTTGCCGAAACGTATCACTCCTTTCCATGGCGAGACTTTCAGTAGTACCTTGTCTCCCACTTGAAATTCTAACGGTTTGCGTCTCACGTCAGCATAACTCTTTTGACGATCACGCGCGGCCTTGATACGTTCGCGTATCTGTACAATCTTCTCTGTAGTTTCATGAATAATTTCTGGACCTGTGAGTTGGCTATCTCCCACTTCTGTCCAGCAAATCGGCGATCTACACTTTCGTCCATAAAGTGCTTCGAATGGTGCAGCCTTAATGCTAGTGTGGTAGCTGTTGTTGTATGAAAATTCGACCAACGGTAGATGGGCATCCCATCCGTTCCCAAAGTCAACTACACAAGCTCTGAGCATGTCCTCCAGGGTCTGGATGGTCCTTTCACTTTGACCGTCCGTCTGGGGGTGGTATGCAGTACTCATATCTAGTCGAGTACCCAAGGCTTTCTGTAAGGATTGCCAGAATCGGGATGTGAATCGACTATCCCTATCTGAAATGATGGAGATTGGCACTCCATGTCTTGTGACTACTTCCTTCAAGTAAGTTCTGGTTAGTTTCTCCATCTTGTCCGTTTCTTTAATGGGAAGGAAGTGCGCAGATTTGGTTAGTCTGTCGACAATTACCCAGATTGTGTCACAGCCATTAGAGGCCCTGGGCAATTTCGTGATGAAGTCCATTGAAATTTGTTCCCACTTCCACTGTGGGATCTCTGGTTGTTGGAGTAATCCTGATGGTTTCTGATACTCCACCTTGACCTTAGCACAGGTCAAGCATTTACTGACGTAGGTAGCAATTTCGGCTTTCATGTTAGGCCACCAATAATGTTCCTTGAGGTCATGGTACATCTTGTCAGCACCGGGGTGGATCGAGTACCTGGACTTGTGTGCCTCGTCCATCACCAGATCCCTTAGATCCCCAAAGCTTGGTACCCAAATCCGATCCACGAAATAACGGATGTCATCGGATTTGACCTCAAATTGCTTGTCCATACCACGTAGGGACTCATGGCATAGGTTTACCTCCTTGATCGCTTCGAGTTGGGCGTCGCGGATTTGCACGGGTAAGTTCGTGTGGATGGTCAACTGTAACGCCCGCACTCGTCGCGGTTTGGGTTGATCCTTCCTGCTCAAGGCATCAGCCACGACGTTTGCCTTTCCAGGATGGTAACGGATAGCGCAGTCGTAGTCGTTTAGCAATTCGACCCATCGACGTTGCCTCATGTTAAGTTCCTTCTGATCGAAGATGTGTTGAAGGCTTTTGTGATCGGTGAAAATTGTGCACTTCGTGCCATACAAGTAGTGCCTCCAGATTTTGAGTGCAAATACTACCGCTCCCAGCTCCAAATCGTGGGTAGTGTAGTTTTTCTCGTGCACTTTCAGTTGTCGAGAAGCATAAGCTATGACCTTCTCTCTTTGCATTAACACGCATCCGAGCCCTTGATGTGACGCATCGCAGTACACCACGAAATCGTCTGTTCCTTCTGGTAACGATAGGATCGGCGCGCTGCAAAGTTTCTGTTTGAGTAATTGAAAAGCGGTTTCTGCCTTGTCATTCCATTCGTATTTCTTATCCTTGTGTGTCAGTGTGGTGAGAGGTTGGGCTATCTTAGAGAAATTTTCGATGAATCGTCGATAGTAGCCCGCAAGACCTAAGAACTGTCGCACCTCAGTCGGAGTCTTAGGTGCTTCCCAATTCTTAATCGCCTCGATTTTGGATGGGTCAACATGTATGCCTTTCTCGTTGACCACGTGTCCAAGGAACTGTACTTCGCGAATCCAGAAGTCGCATTTCGAGAACTTGGCGTACAGTTTCTCGGCTTTCAGCAACTCCATAATTAACTTCAAATGCTCGGCATGCTCCTCTTTGTTCTGTGAGTATATCAGGATATCATCTATGAACACAATCACAAACTTGTCCAAGTAGGGCTTGCACACTCGGTTCATGAGGTCCATGAATACCGCTGGTGCATTGGTTAACCCAAATGGCATGACCATGAACTCGTAGTGACCGTAACGAGTTCGGAAGGCGGTCTTTGGAATATCGTCTTCCTGAATCCTTAGCTGGTGGTATCCCGACCGTAGATCGATCTTTGAGTAATAGCTCGACCCTTGCAATTGATCGAACAGGTCATCGATCCTTGGTAGTGGATATCGGTTCTTGATCGTTACCTTGTTCAGTTCTCTGTAATCGATACACATACGGAATGATCCGTCCTTCTTCTTAACGAACAAGACTGGTGCTCCCCAAGGCGAGAAGCTTGGTCTGATGAAGCCTTTGTCTAACAGTTCCTGTAATTGGTTAGACAACTCCTGCATTTCCGATGGCGCCAGTCGGTAAGGTGACCTCGCTATCGGAGCAGCTCCGGGTGTGAGATCAATCCGGAACTCGACTTGTCGCTGCGGTGGAAGTCCGGGCAAGTCGTCAGGAAATACTTCCGGATAGTCTCGGACGATCGGTATGTCTTTAATCTTCCTTTCTCCTTCTTTCTTCTCCGTCACGTGTGCTAGGATCGCGTGATAGCCCTTCCGCAAGTACTTTCGGGCTTTCATGCAGGTAATGATCCTTAACGTAGCACCACTCCGTTCTCCTTGAATGGTCAGTGTTTCTCCGTCCGACAGTGGAATGCGGACTATCTTCTCGTGACAGACGATTTCGGCTCGGTTCTTGGACAACCAGTCCATACCGACTACTATGTCGAAGCTTCCCAATGTTACTGGCAATAGGTCTATAGTGAAAGGGTGATCGGCTAGTGTTAAGACACAATCGGGAATTATTTGTTCTGTTTCTATCAGCTTACCGTCTGCTAGTTCTACCGTGTATAAGTAATCTAAGGCGATGGGAGTAACACCAAGTAATGAGCTAAACTCAGTGGATACAAAACTCTTATCGGCACCCGTGTCAAATAAGATAGAAGCATAGCAGTTGTTTACGAGAAACGTACCAGTAACAATGTTGGGGTCTTGTCTAGCCTCGCCGGCTCCAATCACGAATGCTCTGCCCCGGGCATTTGTATTTCCAGGCTTCCGATTCTTTGGGCAGTCCTTGCGGAAATGTCCGGGATCACCGCACCCGAAACATCCGCGGTTTCCCCCGCCAGCCGGGGTTTGTTCGACTGATCGGCAGCTCTGGGCAGTGTGGCCAAAACGTTTACACTTCTGGCATCGAGAATCTTCACAAGTACCATTGTGGTGAAACTGGCACTTGTTGCACTTAGGTAGGGTTCCAGTGTATGTCCCTCTTGGCCTTTTATCCGGTTGGTTAGCCACAAACACCCTGGCCGGTTCCTGCTTCTTTTGGTTATTAGGCACATAAGGTTTAGCAGGAGCATTTTCCCACTTTCTCTTGTTGTCAAAGGTTTTCACAAAACTTTCTTTCTTGTTGAACAGTCCCTGACGGACTGCCTGATCCGTGAGATTATGAGCCAGCCTCACTGTGTTGTGGATAATGGTGGGCTCTGCAGAAGTAACCATGCTTTGTATTTGCGGTGCCAAACCCCAAATGTACCGCTCAATTCGCTTGTATTCCGGTGTAACCATATGCGGTAGAAGTCTTGCTAAGTCGTGGAACCTGGCGGTGTATCCCGCGATGTCAGCACCTTCCATCCTTATGTTCCAAAACTCTTGTTCCAACTTTTGGAGTTCGTTACGAGGACAGTACTCCTCTTTCAACATTTCCTTGAACTCCTCCCAAGGAATGGCGTTGGCATTGTCCAGACCCAGAGTCTGGATGTATGAGTTCCACCAGGAGAGGGCTTGGCCCTCGAAAGTTCCAGCTCCGTACATGACCCTGTTCTCCATCGTGCATTGGCTCATGCTGAAGACCGATTCGATCTTCTCTATCCATCGTAGCAGTCCCACTGCTCCTTCCGTCCCGGTAAATGTATGCGGCTTGCAATCCATAAAGGATTTGTAGGTGCAAGCCTTTGATCCATGCCCAGTTCCTGTGTGTCAATGATAGAGCGTAATTAGGTTAAATTTTCCCGAGGTAAGGCTATGTTACTTGCAGTATATACTATTTTCGGTTTTGTACTATACCTCTGCTCTCGCCTTGGCCTCCCGACCCTCCGCTGGATCGATTGGCTTCGTGGTTAGCGAGTGCATCTGCCACGCGTTGGGCGATAAGGGCTTCAATTTGGGCAGTGGTCATGGAACTGGTGCCTTCTCCTGGGTTGCGGGGTGTCCTCCTTGGCGGCATGTTTCTTTATAATCATAATGATAATAAAGGTTAGATATTGCGTAATAAATAACAATCAACACACGTGCATAAGATAACACACAACAATCAACAATAAATCAACCATGCAATATAATCAAAAGACAACCACTTGATAAATAAGTTGTACCAAATACAAAGTATTTTCAGGAGTAAACACTCCTCCAAAACAAGTAATATTTCAAAAATATTGCGTGAGCACAGCCCGCTCACGATAGGCTAATCAATTGGGTGGTGTAACAGTACCACTCTGCAAGAAGGTAAAAAGTAACAAGGCACAGAGAATCATCAGAACCCTGGCGGGTTCCAACTCCTCTCTGACCGTGTTGGCCGTAAGCTCTGCCGCTAAGGCTGTAGAGTCAGCAAGTGAGGCTCGATGCTCGGCTACTGCTGCTCGCTGGTGTGCCATCCCCAACTGCTCCTCGGTCTGCTGGAGGCGGCTGGATAGTGCAGTGATCCTATCCGTCTCTCTCTGGCGATCCTCAAGTAGTCCTGCTACCTGCTCCTGTAATGCCTGTAGTGCAGTCTCAGTAGCTGTGGCCCTCTGTTCTGCCTCCCGAGCCTTTTCTTCCGCGGCCTCGATCCGGTCTCGTACTATCAGTAGTGCCTGGTCTGTCAGTGCCAACTCATCCTGGAGAGATGATATGTCAGCGTCATGTAACCTGCTGCGCGTCGCAAGTATCGGTAGTACCTCCCGGGTAGGCCGGAGCCAATAGGGTGGTGGGTAGGATGGTCCAGATGACTCTCCTGTAGATGAGGTGTCTGATGATGCAATCCGAGCCCTTTTGGCCGATGGTCCAGTAATGTCAGGGGAGTGGGCTGGTCGCTTTCCTCTACGAATGTTCTTCTTCCGAGCTGTGAGTTTGGTCTTTGCTCCCACCGGTGCAAGTAATGGTGATGGCGGCGTCGGGTCCGCCAGACGAGGTGGTGAAGGTAGTATGGAGCCGTCGTCGGACGATGAGTCCCCGTGTAGTACGGAGTAGGGCACCGTCTCGCCCGAGTCGCTCCCCTCGCCGGCGTCTCCGTCACCTCCGGGGGCTGGTGCGTCGTCTTCCTCCTCCTCTAGATCCTCCTCAGGATCCTCCTCCGGGTCCTCCTCAGGATCCTCCTCAGGATCCTCCTCAGGATCCTCTTCAGAATCCAACTCTACAAGATCCACTGAATCATGTGTCTGTTCCTCATCCGTGGATGAGTGGGGTGATGAGGGTGGGGTGAATGGCTCCACTGATGATGATGGGGTAGCCGGTGTGTACTCCTCAGAGTCCGAGATCACAATGGGGTCCGATGAGGTCGACATCCTGTAACAAGTCAATATCCAGTAATCCATTGTATTCATGTATGAAAGTGCATGTATGATGTGATGTAACTATGTGAGCCTACAGTTATAGTCTAAGTATACTAAATGCAACTTAGTTCTCTATAACCAGGGCTCTGATACCAATCTGTCACACCCTGAAATTCCACAGCGGGTTACCCGCGGGTTGTGACTGTCAAGGATCATCAGTCCCGGTCATTTCGAACGACCTCTAAATGGTTTTCGAAAAGACATCCCGTTTGAACATCATACACAAAAATTAAGTAATACAGAGTTTGAAAATGCGGAATGTAAAGTGCGGAAGCAATAATAATGTAGCAAAATACAGAAGCATAACAAATTAGGTTCCCATAAACCTAGCTTCTAATGAAAACATGATATGCGACTCCAGACATGCAGTCCTAGTCCGTGCGTGAATGCTTAGCGACCTGAGATAAACATGCTTAAAGTGTCAACACAAGGTTGGTGAGTTCACAGGTTTAAGTAACAGAAACAGAAATGAAAACAGTGTAACAGTACGCATGTATACTATTGATTCGATTGTTGATCAGACAATAAACATTAACTATATAAGCAACACCGAAACCGAAGCTCAACGAAGGAATGCAGAAACTAGCATTTTGCCTCTTACGTGCCCAGCACGCAATGGATTAGGTCAATTATGCACCCGTTAGACTCCCAGTCAGAGTTAGCGCGACTAACCCGGGTGGGGGTTGTTAAACCCAATAGTACTATTCATGAATCACCTCGCTTTGTGTAATAATTAACGGTTCGAATATGAGAGGACTTTATGTGCGGGAAATGCACCCACTTATATAAATTAAAGCGAAATCAAAGTAATTGTCATACGACTAAGTAAGAAAATGGTTTAGCATGTATCTCCCCCAAATGGAAAAGTAAGTAAAATGGGGCCGTGAAAACTCACCTGGAAATGCGGTGAATGGGAAATGAAAGCAACAAGAGAAATCGAGTAACTCCGGGTAACCGACCTAACCGAGCCCTAAGAATTAATAAGGCTATAAGGTCTATGAAAGTAAACATGGTTTATGTAACCACATTCATCCAAACGACTCAACGTTGAAAGGTTACATTGACGTTTTGAAAAAGGTTTGACCAAAGTTGACCGAGGGTTGACCAAGGTTTGACCAAAGTTGACCGAGGTTTGACCAAGGTTTGACCAACTTTGACCAAGGTTTGACCAAGTTTGACTAATGTTGACCAATGTTGACTAATGTTGACCAATGTTGACCAATGTTGACTAATGTTGACCAATGTTGACCAATGTTGACTAATGTTGACTAATGTTGACCAATGTTGACTCATGTTGAAGTCATGCATAAACAACACACAAGTAACATATAAGTTGTAAACATGTAACACATAAGCATCATACAAGTTGTACATGTGTAACACCTAAGTAGCACATAAGTTATACATGTGTGACACATAAGGAACATACAAGTTGTACCTAAGTAATGTATAAGTAACACCTTGTGACATAACATGCTTGTTTCAATTAGTTGCATAAGAAATCAACATGTGACAAGTAATTTAACATTTGCACATCTTTATGGCACATTTCATATATGCCAACCATTCCTACACATAACTCATGTCATCATATTAATAACCTATTAGTATCAATTCAACACTTTTAAACAAGTAGCATAACATGTCATAGAAATTCCATAACTCTTATCATAACAAAGTTTCCATTCTTTGACAATTAGGGTTTTAGTGTACTTTAAGTGTAATGGCTTGTAACACACCACTTTTAATAACAAAAGTTTAACGCGCGGAAGACTAAATCCCAAGAATTTTTTTTTTTTTTTTTTTTTTTTTTTTTTTTTTTGACCCTCGCGTACCGCGAGGCATTTTGACCACCTCCCTCGCGTACCGCGAGGGAGTCCCAAAAACACGCCCGGAACCCAGGTCTCTCGCGTACCGCGAGAGATTTCCCTGCAAGCTCTCGCGTACCGCGAGGAGACCCCTCGAAGCATCTCCGGAACCCTTGTCCCTCGCGTACCGCGAGAGAACCTATCCCGGTTCTTCGCGTACCGCGAGGAATCAGATTTCCAGAGAGTTTCAGTTTCCTGCAAAATTCATACTTAGCCAAATTTCCAACTTTTTCACTACTACAAGACATCCAAAAATTCCCAATACTTGGGTTTTGACCAAAGACACATCAACAACATGTAAATACACTAAAACACCATTTGTATATCAAATTTAATCCATCTACGAGGGTTTTCCCCAAAATCCCTATAATACCAAAAAAAATGCATACGAGAACCATTCACGCCTTGGACTTGACTTGGACTACTTCGGAGCCTTTCCTACAACCATAAAAACATATCACCATTAGTAATGAGATAAACATGACAAACAAGTAAAAAAATCTACTTGTTTCACACATTCACCCACTTGACCCGTTTCCAACCAAATTGTCATTTGGTTGCGTATCACTTGCATTTCACCTACAAGTTTCATTCCTTTCACAACACCACATTAATATTATCATTAAAAATGATCTTAAACGTAACAACAAGCAGAACAACTTGTTTACACCCATTCACCCAATTTGACCCGTTTGCAACCATTTTGCAATTAGGCCACCTTTTACTTGTATTTCACCTACAAGTATCATTCTTTTCATTTACCATTCTTAATTAACATATTTCCATTTCCATTATAGCACATAGTCCATCATAAACATATCAATCAAGTAAATACTACTTGTTTACACCCATTCACCCATTTGACCCGTTTCCACCCAAATTGTCATTTAGGCTACATATTACTTGCACCTTTACTACAAGTTTCAATTATGATCAACACATGATCCATTTCCATTATGGCACAAAGGCCATAACCCCGTTCATTTATGATCAACCCATGATCCAATTCCATTATGGCACAAGGCCATAACTCCGTTTCATTTATGATCAACACATGATCCATTTCCATTATGGCACAAGGACATAACTCCGTTTCATTTATGATCAACACATGATCCATTTCCATTATGGCACAAGGCCATAACTCCGTTTCATTTATGATCAACACATGATCCATTTCCATTATGGCACAAGGCCATAACTCCGTTTCATTTATGATCAACACATGATCCATTTCCATTATGGCACAAGGCCATAACTCCGTTTCATTTATGATCAACACATGATCCATTTCCATTATAGATTAACACTATAACTACACTCGTTCATTGTACATACTAAATCATTCATAATTGATCATATCACAAAGTATGCACACAAACACATAACACATAAACCACTAAATTCCCCATTTATCATCAATACTAAGTAAGTGCATAGGCACTTACCTTTCGGGTTAGAAGATCTCGCTCCGCCTTCTAGACCCACAATTTGATTACCTAAACATACACACCTAGTTTAGTAATCTAATCATTCATTCAAAACACATACAATTGAGTTTACAACCCAAATTTCCATTTTCAACCCAAATTGACCCGTTTGGGTTATTTCCATATCCAAACACCCCCTTTAATCAAGAACTCAACCACTTGAATTCTCTTACCAATACCTTGACACTAATTTTTCATCAAACTAGTTTCTTTAAGTTAATTTGGGGTTTGTTTAAGTGTCTAACACCTCTATAACACTTAATCATCATCAATTTATCAATTTAGCATCATGATCCAAACACCCCCAATTTCCACCATATGAACCCTAACTTCTCATAATCAAAATCAAAGGGTTCTAGGATGTTAATCATCATTCTTTAACTTTAGTTTAGCTAGATTATCAACAATCTAACACCAATTTACAACATGCATCCAAAATTTCGGATTTTACCCAAAACCCACCAAGAACACATCAATGGTGAAATCAAACGGAAGATAATCACTTACTTGATGTTAGGAAGGTGTTGTGTGAGCCAAAACCTTCTTAAAACAAGCCTAAAATGCACGATTTAGCTTCAAAATCGTTTTTCTCCTTTTCTCCTTCTTCCAAGAACGACCCAAGGAAGAAAATGAGACCAATTTTGACTTTTTACTAGTCAATATGGCAGATTTGCCATGTTACACTTTTAGTCCCTCAACTTTCCATTTCACCCATTTCATTCTAAAGTTAGTTAAAACTAACATAACCCCACTACAAACTTGAAACCCACTTGTTTCAACTTATTTCTAAAATATTATTTTCACCATAATATTAATTAGAAATATTTATTTATTTGAAAACGAAACCCGGATTTTGGTTCGTTACATGGCTCAACTAAACAAGTTACACATGAATTTATACTAGTGACATACCATAAACATGATTCTACACACAAACTTTCTATTCTAAGCAAAGTTGAAGTTCACAAATTAATAAAGTTTCCTTATTTAGCAAGGTTCACCAAAACACGTCATAACACAACTCCAAATTACATATTCATGCACAAGTCATCTATTCATATGATAATGAAGCTATATAATCCATTTTAAACATTTATAACCTACACATACAAAATATGAACAAATAAAGTTTCCTTTTTAGGAAAGTGGTCCAAACGACCCTATTGCATATGTGTAACCCCAAATAACTCTTTTTACTACTTTGATATACATTATAGAACAATAATATCAAGTTTTTATCCATGAGAAACTCATAACACAAAATATGCAAAATTAAAGTTTCCTTATATAGTAAGTGGTCCATAACCGAGTGAAAAACGACATTTCAACCAAAAAAATTATATTTCCTATCTATTCTACTATTATGTGTACCATTTAAACCAACAAACATATCATACATCAAGTTTTGCAAAAATGCATCCAACAAAGTTTCTATAAATAGAAACGAGCAAATATCAACCTAAACAAGTATTTCAAAACATAAAATGTGCATATGTGCATCAACAACATCATTTTATGAAATCTTTTGATGAAAACAAGTATTATAACACTTTTGAACATCAAAAATCGTTTGGATGATGGTTTTCCCATTTTGGCCGAAAATAATAAGAAATATATGGAGGGATGGTTACCTAATTCAAGTATGATGATGAAATGGAGGTGTTGATGCTTTGAATCACCTTGAATCCACTTGAAATCACCTTGGAATGGCTTGGATTGCTTGGATGATTTTTGAAGATGGTGGTGGCTAGGGGAGAGGGCGCGGCCGAGAGAAAGAGAGGGGAGGGGAGGAGTGGTTTAGGGTTAGGGTTGTGTAAAATGAGCTTAAGGGGATTAAGGGTGGGTTAAGTACATGGGTCTTGGGCTTTTTCTACAAAATGAGGCTTTTTAACTAGGGAATGGGCTCCACTATGGATTAATAAGTTAAAATGTTGAATTAGTAAGCCCAAAGTTTAAAACAAATCCTTTTTATAAAATCCAATTTAGGGTTGTTGGCACATATCGCGTATCCGCTTAAAAAGCGTTAAAATAAAAGTTGTTCTAAAAATTCCGGAAAAATTCACATAAGCATGAAATATTAAATCACAGTATTACATATACTTTTTACACACCAAATATATGTCTAAATATTATTTCTAATATTTGTTAACGTTCGTGTGACAGGACGCGTGTGTGACCCGGTAATCCGCCCGATTACCGATGCATGAAATGAAATGAACCGAATGGACTTGCTATATGAAATATGTACTTAATTACTCTATAATTAAGTATGATGCAAGTGAAATCATGTGAATTCAAGTAATAGTCGGGTATGGATATTAACCTGAATTTGCCGGGTGTCACATGAAAGTATGGGGTTGCCTTGCCGAAGCTAAACTCTATAATCATTTCTTAAAGAAACTTTACATCAAAACTGTCACCTGTTACTTCATCGGTTATCCCGATCACTCAAAGGGTTATAGATTCTACTGTCCTTCTCACGTCACTCGTATTGTAGAAACCAAGCATGTCAAATTCCTTGAGGATTTTAAGGTCAGTGGGAGCAGTGAAAATCCTTATCCAGATTTAGAAGAAGTACAAGACGCGGGGGGGGGGGGGGATTCGTCGCTTACCTTAACTCCGATTACTCCTCTTGCACACCACGTTGCACCGCATATCACTGCACCACTTCCTCCTCCCTCAGATCTTATCAACTCAAGAGGTCGTCTAGGTCCAAAAGGCCTACTAACTTTGATGATTTTGTTACCTACCTGACTGAAGCTGAAATGGATGCTGAAAAGTTTACATATCCTACTTCTTACCATGAAGCCATTAGCAATTATCAGTCTTCTAAATGGAATAAAGCTATGATACATTATATTAAAAGTTTATCTCTTGAAACTTTACACTCATGTCATCTCATGAAAACTTAATGTATATGACACTTGATATAAATATTATTTAAACTCACAATTCGGTGTTGAAAACCGAATGATCTTGGGTTTCGTTCTGCCAGACTCGTTGCCAACACTAGGCCCTCTCTCCCCTTCCATCGGTGGACCTTACCTTTCCACCCCGCGTGGGCTTTAATTAAGCTGACACATGACTCTACTCGAGCAACAACCCATCCCAAAAACATTCAACCAAACAACACTCGACCAATCTTAAAACCTAATTTAAATATTTAGTGGAAAACTTACTTCTCTAACCTCATCTTTGAGTTTATAAAGCATTCCTCTTTTTTTAACTCAAAGACAAACAATCAAACAAATATATCCAGCAAAAATCTCACAGAAGGTCTGGAGAGGATAAAATGAAGGTACATCTTACCTCTATCCCATAGATAAATATATTTTTTTAACTCAAAGACATGTTTATAAACCATCTTTTACCACTTTCGTGATTAACATGACCACTTAACCACTTAAATACCTTACCCTTCCCAAAAGTCATGGCAAATATAACATAAAAACTCACGAAATGTACGATCATTCCACCAATCGTACATGTTTCCCAATATTAACTAATTCATATAAACTCATTTATACAAATTCATTCTTGTAAACTCATTTGCATAAACTCATTCATAGGGGCTTATTCGTATAAACTTATTTACATAAACTTCTTTGTATAAATCATTCATACGACTTTGACGATATGAGTTTTGCTCAGGCACACGGGTCTAGGTAATAGATGAACTCATTTTTGGAAAAATAGGTGGTGTGGGAGTTTATCTCTTAAAAGCAAAATGTCGTTCCTTTACACTATTGACTATGACAAAAATTGTTTGATGTTTCATAGAGTTGATGGATACAATGATGATTTGAATGTTCAAGTTTTTTGGAGCTGGAAAAGAGAGACAAGAAGGGGTAGGAACGCCTTGGATATAACTTTCACTAGGTTAGATTCTCGTGTACTACACGAGTTGAACAATAAAAATAACAAAATTCATAAAATTATAAGAATTTCTAAAGACAGAAATTACGTATAAGTAACGACTTTAAGTAATAAATCAATAATATTGAAAATGAAAAAAAAATTATAATTCATAAATTTCCATAATTTGAAAGTTAAGGATTCAAAATGATGTTTCCATAATATTGAAAATTATAGAAAGGCTATATAGTTAATTTTTTTAAAATGTTGTATAAAAAGAATGATATAAATATTCAGTTTATAAAAATGTTTTATGAACAAAGCTATTTTTTTAAATAAAAAGTATTTTATAAAAAAAAGTTATATAAATTATTATTATTTAATAGAAGAGAGAATGAAAAAAATATAAAAAAAACTTCTATAGTTAATAGGAGATAGAGGCGGGAAAAAAGAATGAAGATCATAATAGAGTGACAAGTGTTATACCAAAACCTTTATTTATTATATAGTATAGATATAGATATAGATTATATATATTCTATTGACAGTGGTTACTTCGTATAACCAGATTAAAAACAAGGGTAATTTTAGTATCATGTCTTTGTTAGATTGGTGTATTTATCTGATTTTTAATTCTATTTTGTATTGACTTAGCTAGCATCTTGCTAAAAAAATTTCTAATGTCAATGTCGCCGTTTTGAAAAAAAAAAAAAAATTAATTCACTTTTCATGCATCCTGTAATCTCGAAACTCAACATGCTAACACATAAAATCATATTATGATTAACATAGCATGCTGCATAACTTAATCTACCACCGCAACACATTTAATCTACCCTAACCCTTCACAAAAATCTGTTTAATTATGTACCAGAACTTGTTTTACTTTATCTTAATCAAAACAACAACCTCAAAACCCTCCAAACCCATCTTTCAACTACATCATCTTTAGTATACGTTAAACGTGTATCTCTTTTTAAATCTCATTAAACTTTTGTACGTGAATCAACTCAAAAATGCCTTAAAATCATTAAAGATGGGCGTATAGAACTCCCCTTTTTTATATTTACAACGTTTATTCGATCGCACCACAATTCTCTCTCTCTCTCTCTCTCAATTTCTTGCTTAGTCAATCACAATGAGAGGGAGATCATGGGTTTTAATTAAACAAAAATCATGGAGAGGAGTTTGTTCAACTCAATCCCACATGTATCTGAACATTCAAATTAAAACTCTTTTTGAATTATCTCTAACTCTTAACTAACTAAATAATAATACCAAAGGGTTTGTAGCCTAGCAATATCAAAATAATACCAAGTGACATCATATACATGAATCACCCAGAAATATCCTACATAAAGGACCATCGATGTTTACTCAAACTTACGGATCAAAATCGGCACACAAGAGTCTTATACGTGTAGTACTTTATGATCAAATGGAGAAACTATGGTGTCCATTACATTTGAGTAAACAATATGGACCAAATGTGTAATTTCTTAAGTTTAGGAGGCAAGACGTAATATGAATACACCATAGAGAGGTAAGCTCTGGTTAGATAAATTCCCAGAAACGTGTTAGAGGTGACAATTTAGTTATAAAAAGGCTAGTTCAACTATGCCAAATGGTAATAGTTAAAAAGGAAGCGGGTCAATTAATTGAAAGTTGTCTAAAATGTATTTTAAACACATATATCCTCCTAAGAGTATTCACAGCCGGTTTGGTATAAGTTTGTGTTTGAGTTTTAGTTTTGTATATTTTAAGTAGTGGTTTATAATGGTTGTGAGTGGATGATAGAGAAAAGATATAATTTTTTTGTAAATATAAGGATAAATATAGTGGTTTTTAGTGTAATTATAAGGATAAGGATAAAGAAAATGAGAGAGAAAAGGTAGAAAAAGTAGTGATTTTTAATGTAATTATAAAAATAAGGATAATGAATATAAGAAACCGGCTGAGAATGCTCTAACTCATTTTATTCAAATAAGTATATTATTTTAAAATAATACAATCTTTGTAATTATATTTGACATATTGATTTCTAATATAAAAATGTAAAAGTGATTGACAAATGTGTCATCCAACATGTTTTTTAAATACGAGTGTAAAACTGTAAATTTTTTTTTATTAATGTGAGACTTGAACTCGGGTAATTCAAATATAGGTGTTCCAAAAAACTTTGCCTCTACCATTGATTTTACGATACGTGTAAAACTATAATTAGTCTTCATAAACATGTGCATTTGAGTCTTATTTATGTTGCAAGTTAAAAACATGTAGCAACCTAACTTCTTCCTTCATTTGAGAACATAATCATGAGACTACCGGGCCCGATGCAAAATTTTTTCACAGGGCATGTTTGTGATTACTTTTGGAACATCCTTATTAACTTTTCTAAAAAGTTAATAAGTTAAAAGGTTGTTTGGTCATTCAAAAGAAGGTGTAAAATATGAGATAAAAAGTTAAAATCCAAAAGTAAAGAACCCCTTACTTTTAAAAATTAGTTCTCCAAAAGTCATAAAGAGATTTTAAAAGTAATCCCAAACACCCCTCAATAAACAGGGTTCCTTTAGTTTAGAAACCAATTAACATGTTAATGTGAATATATTATGAATAGATTAATATGGTATATATTTCGTTTCATCTTTTAAAAATTCTTATTTTAATCTTACATCGTTCTTACAGTGGAGAAATAATGAGAAAATAAGAAATATCTTGTCTCTAATTATTGATGGTGAATAATTCACAACTAAGCATATACTTGGGTGAGAACAACTTAGGATGAGCAATGTTGTGTAAAGTAAAAACAAACAAACTTGTGAGCTCCTTATAAATAAAACAAAACATACAATATTTACTGAAATGGGTTATCGTTGGTTATAGAATAAGATTTTTTTCTTGATCCACACATGTAATGTCAAATGAGTTTGGTAGTCGTATAGTGTATTTTTATTGATAAATTATATTAATAAGAAGGATAGAATATTATTTAAATGATATTATAATACTTTGACACTTAATATTAACACCTCTAGTTCTTACAATTTACAAAATAAAAGTTAAAATTTGAATTGAGTTAGGAGTTTCTTCTTGAGTCATGACTAAAAACCTAAAAAAAATTGTTGGGGGTAGGATTTGAACATATGACATGTTACGAATGAAATTGTTTATGCAATGCTGATCTAACCAACCCACTAAAACTAATTTTTTTTATCAAAATATGATAACTCAAATATTAAACATAAAAGATGGTTTTATTGGTGATGACCTCTCATTAATCATCGGTATTACCTTTTAAGTTTATGTTAATGTGTGATTATTTTGTTCAACTATCAAACAAGATTTATATAAAAATATTCATTTAACTTTATAAATGGAACAAATTCAATAAAATATATTTTTTGTGTTTACAAATTTCAAATTTCAAATTACAAAAAAGTAAGTTTTAATGTTTAATAATCAACATGAGAACCTGCCTCAATAAATAATGTTGACCGTTGACTAGGAACAACAAAAACCAATGAGAACACAGATTGAGTCAATGATTACGGGCTGGAGTCAAACCAAAGTGGGTCTCACTAAAGTACCACGTAAAATGACGTTAGTCGTATGCTTACCCCGCCAAAGAGGTTGTGATGTAGTGGTTAAGGTGAGGTCTGAAGTCCTAAAGGATCCGGGTTTAATCTTTACCATCATCATTAATTTCTGGGGCATGCAAATGAGGCCTAGTTCTTATGCTAATGCATCAGGGTTTTACCCACGTCGATCCAGGGTTCGAGCCTCGGCTCTCCCTCAAGCCCGGAAGGGGCCGTATTGGGTGAGATTTTTCCTTGGATGCTCTCCAACTCTGACCCCAAGTGGGCCCGGTTAAGACAACATATTGGCCGGAGTTGGACGAGGCTCCCCCATATGATGGGGGGTGTGACGTCACAACATTCAATGTTCGCCGTTAAAAAAATATATATGCTTTCCCTCGAATCTGTTAAATTAAAAAACGTAAAAATATGTATTTCATCTAATACATAAATATTTGAAACTTTAATATAAAATAAAGATGTATATGTTTCAAATGATAAAAGTTATAAACATCATGTTATCGTCTTCCATCTAAATTCATAAAATTAGAAGAGCAAACTTAAAAACAGTTAAAACCTGGCCGTAAACACATTAATTAAACTACTTAAGAATAGTTGAGATTTGACAGTAAACATCATTGGAGTGGCGAAACCAGAACGTTTAAATTGGAGGGTCATCATTAGTTTGTCTTATATACCGACTATAACTAAAGGGTCTAATTCAGAGCTTTCTATAAAAAAAATCAACTTTTATGTATAAAAACTGGACAAATTCTGATGACTGGATGATCAATGGACCTCTCTTAACCCTCATTTGGTTTCCGCCCCTGACTGGAAGAACGCCATCGAATATGTTAGGTATTTCTGTAATAAAAAATAAAGATCGTATATGTTTCGAATGATAAAAGTTATAAATGTCATTTTATCCTCTTTTTCCATCTAAATTGGTAAAATCAAAAGAGCAAACTTAAAAAGAGTTAAAACCTAATCATAAACACTCTAATTAAACTACTTAAGAACAGTTGAAATCTAACTAGTAAACATCACTGAATGAGCCACCGCCAAATATGTTAGGTATTTCTTTTTATCTTCACTTAAATTAATATAACTAAAAAGTATGAAAGTACAAGGACCTTTTTTAAAAATTTAGCTATATTAGCTTGTGATAAATGTCATGGTCTAAATTTTATCCCAACATGAAACCTAAAAGGTACGTCTAAATCGATGGCTAGAAAGCAATCTTTTTAATAATTAATTTTCCATGGGACAGACTAGCTACTGTTTTTCACCGACACTAGGACATTTTAAGATATGCTCTCACATTATTTCATAACAAAAACAAAAATGTGTTACATATAATAGAAAAAAAACCAAGCATGTGAAATATAATCAATGTTATTAAAATGTATCGACTGGTTGAATCAGAAACTGGACCGTAGATGACTCTATTTGTATGGGTTGAACTAATACTAACTGGATCGTTCAGTTACCCTACGATTTTATTTGTTTTTGAGTGATCAATAAACTAAAAGTTTAACCGATTTGATAATCGATCCGTTCTTTTTAATCTTACATTTTATTTTATTATAATAATAAACATTATAAAATGTATAACATCCTTATCCTTCTTAATAGATTAATTATAAATTAATAAGACAGAAACATATTATTGGTATTATTAAATTTGAAAGACGGTAAACTTGTAGGGGTTGCATGTGACGGTGTATACCATTTAGTCAACTATCCATTTCAAGATCATGGAACCCTCATTTTGTAACATTCTTGAGTTGGAGTTGGAAATTGAAGTCATGACTTTTAGTTGAAGGTGAAGGTGAAAGTTGATATTAATTACCAAAAAGCTTTAAAGTCTTTAGGAACAGTAGACATAGGAGTTCTTTCTATCTTATGTTTATAAGCTGTTGCAGTTATTAACAAAATTAACCTTTGCTGTAGTGGTTTGTGCTTGTATCCTTTTCCTCTTCCGTCCCGGGTTCAAATCCGTTCTAGGGTTTTTATTTTTCAACAGATTTTTCTTATTATATATATTTTGTAAAGGAAACCGACGTATGTTTACTTTTAAATCGAACACAAAGAACCATACACTAATTTAGCTTAAATCAAACAAAATAAATATAATTATTAGAACACACAAAATATTGAAATACATTGCTATTTACAAAAAATTCAACGGATAAAAATGTTATAAAAATATCACTTTAGCATTTTAAATACTTCAACCGACCATGAAAATTGAAGTAATCTAGAACTACCAATTTAGAAAAATAAAAATATAACTACTAAAACGAACAGAATAAGAATGTTGATATTGCATAAACTTACCCATACTTTTATACATAGTATCGGTAATAAGGATAATAGTTGAAAACTAATATGAAAGTTAGTAAGAGTTGTTTTGTAGTTAACATGGGATATGTTCCCTTGCTAATGTAAGAGGCTGACATTTATGGGCCTCACGTTGATCCAAACTGGTATAAATGAATGGTCGTGTTTAAACTGAGGGTTTGTTAGACCATTTTGAATCTAGATTGAGAAAGAAAATAGTTGAAAACTATATGAGAATGAAAGGATGATCCATGTCTCATGTTCAATGAGATGTCTATTACATAAAGGATAACTGATAAATAACCATGACTATTGCGAATAGTAAAGTAAGGGTAATAACTTAAAAGGCATCATACCTTAATAGAGGCAGTGAGATGTAGCTACATGCCCACCACGTATTGTCTATGTTGACATATGATTGAGACTTGTGCAAGTGGGAGTCCATCCGCTAGACTAGTATTCCTAAGTAACGACATTTTACAACATTACTTTGGGCACGATACAAAGAGTTATACCATGAGTAACGAACAAATTAATAAGACGTTTAAGGGGTTAAAAGGTCCCGACATGAAATGGGAAAGAGGTTGATTGTTTAAGAAATAATTAATTAAAAGTTATTAAAGAGTTTGTAAGTAATTGTAAATTTGAATTACGAATTATTTATTTAATTATCAAAATAGCTTATAATTACTAAATAATTAAAATGATAGATTACACTGTTTAATTAAATAAATTTAATTAAACCCTAATTTGTTCCCAAAGTTTTTATGAAACTACAAATAGGGAGTTAGGATGGGATTAAGATACACCATTTTTCCAATTAGATCATTAGCAAAAAACCCCAATCCGTTCACCCTAATACCGCTCCCGTCGTCCTCACCTTGATCGAGAGACACTGGGGGCACCTTGTTGCCTGACCGTCGCAGACGCATCAACTAGCGTCATCGTCGAGCTGTTGCCTCCGCCGTCGTGCATCCTCCTCTACAGTCACACAGCCGCCCCGCCATACGAAACCGACCGACATTGGTTTTTCTGTTTTGGGTGAATCGTGATCGAGTTCTAAAGGAGTTCGGGTGCTCTGGGCCTTGATTACCAGTTCTAGCAACTGGGTTCATTATTTCGAGATGTCTCCTAATAACAAAATATTTATGATATTACTTTTTACATATTATTTACTCCTAATAAAACAGCTGACTACATGCGTTTATGATATTATTTTTTACATATTATTTACTCTTAATATAACAACCACTACAAGAATTGGACCCTATAGAGAGGACATATGTCGTCGCTATAGGATAATAATGTCGTCAGGATAGGTCTGGAGGGGCTATCTCGAGGACATGTCCTCGAGATAGATGTCGTCCGGAATGCCTCGTAGCAATAGCTCAAACATGTCGTCAAGATTGGGGTCGTCGAAGTAGATGTCTCCTATTTTTCGAGGACATGTCCTTGAGATAAGGGTTTGTGTTATTTGTTTTTTCTGAAAAAATAACTTTTAATAAAATTAAATTTTAAACTATAGAGAGGACATGTCCTCAAGATAGTGATTTTTATTTTTTTTTAAAAGACTGACCTATAGTGAGGACATATTATCCTCGCAATAGCCGTCCTCAAAATATGATGTATTTTTTTGTAGTGACTGATTATAATCTTACTTTTTAGATATTATTTACTCCTGATAACAAAATAGTTATTCTTAAACCCAAACACGCCTTACTTCTTTACATCAATATTTATAAACCAAATTATTATTCCAATACACTATACATTTTTAGTATAACTTATATTAAAATATACCACATAATTTGAAAATTAATAAACTTGAATACAATGTAACCATAAAAAGAATTTTACACAGTTTACGTCTTTTACACTAACCTCCATCCAAAAGTTTTATTAAGTTTGGTCATGTGTCCCTCGTGTGAGGCGCATTTATATCTTTTTATCTTTTTCCAAATTTTATAATAAAATAAATAAATCTTCCCCTTTCTACTCTCTCTCTCTCTCACACACACATACTCTACTCTCTCTCTTATGAAGCAGAACTTCACCACTTTCATCTTTCACCTTTACACCTGTGATTTCTTTCTCTGAACCCAATTACGATTTCAGTTCTATGTTGGATCCTTTGAAACCGTCAAAAACGAAAACGGTATTTTATAAACTTACTCCCACTTTCTCTCTCTTACGAACTCTCTCTCTACAATATTGCTGCCATTTCTCCCCTTCGTCCCCACCTAGCAGCCTCCCCCCCCCTTCTCCAGCGAATTCATCCTTTATTTGACGCCCTCCGATGAATCAGTTCCGAAAACAAATTTCCAGCAGGCTAATTTTTGGTCTGATTTTGAATCAGTTTCGATAAACTAATTTTGGTCTGATTTTGAGATTTTAGGGTGTGGATTTTGACTGATTTTTATGGCGAATTTTTTGGCGTGATTGAATGTAGGTGGAAAGGAGATTATGTGGATCGAAGATATGTCAATCTGATGCAAGAGGAAGAAGAGAGTGAAGATAAAGTTACATAATCCAGAGTTCATACAGACGCTAATGTTAAAGCCTTTTTTCTTGAATTTTGTTGGACAAGAATACCCAAAATATGCTACTGAGATTTTTATATGTGACGAACTTCCTTTAGGTGAGTAAATAAGCTTCCTTGTTGACCATATCTTCATTCAAATCATCCAAAATGGAATGATCTAAAGCTGCCGGTCACGCCACTGCCGTCGGGCCACCGCTGCCGCCGTCTCCGGTTAGTTGCTACCATTGTGCGCGCTTAGTTGAGTGGTTTCGTGTTTGCAAGATCCGTGGACTAAATGTGGAAGATGGTGAAGTTTTGCTTCATGAGAGAGAGAGAGAGTAAGTAGAGAATGTGTGTGTGTGTGAGAGAGAGTAGAAAGGGGAATTTATTTAGAAAAAAAAGTAAAAAGACATAAATGCCCCTCACAATAAGGGACACATGACCGAACTTAACAAAGCTTTTGAATGAAGTTTAGTGTAAAGGATATAGACTGTGTAAAAGTTAAAAAAAAAAGACATCCAATGTAATTATTGATGTCAGGATAATATTTGTAATTTCATACATATTTAAAGGACATAATTTGTAATTTACTCTTGAGTAAAAATTCATAATATATTTTTTTTATAAACAATAATAAATACAAAAGAAATTATTTTACTTTCAAAATCTTAAAACTATATTCTAGGCGTACGATCTCCATTTATTTATATAAACAACAACCAACATACTTGCAACCAAGTAATATACGCTCAACTAGCTTCCTTCACAAGTTCACACACAACCTATCTCTCTCTCTCTCTCTATCTCACACACTATTCTTCCTCTCTCACTAAAATGATCAATCACCGGTAATTAATGGGGAAGGCGTCGAGATTCTTGAAATCACTCCTGGGATTCAAAACCACCGACCCACACCCACCGCCGTCTCATTCAGAACCACTAAAACGACGGTGGAGTTTCGGGAAATCCCGCAGAGGGAGTCCATGTCCGGTACGCCATCATAAAACTTCAAAATCAATCGATGGGACCTCGCTCCAACATCATCATACGTCGTACAAGAATGAAGATCATAACAAGCATGCAATTTCCCTTGCTGCCGCCACAGCAGCAGCAGTCGATGCAGCGGTGGCGGCAGCGGAGGTGGTACGGATGAGCGGTGGAAACACCGGCTATGGTGGTCGCGGTGAACTGGCTGCCGTTAAAATTCAGTCATGTTTCCGAGGTTATCTGGTATGTATAGTATGTGAATTTATAGTCGAGGGTAGTTTAGTCTTTTTACATGTGATAAAGATTCTAGAGCGGTTTTAGTCCCTATAGTTTGACACAAATAACCGTTTTAGTTTAAAAGTTTAAATTTGATTTTTTTAGTAAAATAGTTTAATTTTTGTAACAATTAAAGTCTAGCTCATGACCTCGTTACATAAAAAGACATTCTGGTCTACTAACCGGATTTTTTAAACGTCACAAAAAATCTCTATCCTCTAATCTCTCTAATTCTGTGATGTTTAAAAAAAATCCGGTTGAAAAAACTAGTTAGTAGACCGAAATGCCTTTTTATTTAACAGGGGTAGTAAGCAGGACTTTAATTGAAACTATTTGACTAAAAAAATCAAATTTAAACTTTTAGACTAAAATAGTTATTTGGGTTAAACCATATAATTTAAGTCATATTCAAATTAGTTAAAAGATTGTAAATTTTATTTTTAATTACTTTATTAAACCTCCTCGAAAACAAAGTTTTTTCAAAAAGTGTGTTTTTTCGTGTTTTTAAATAAGTCGTCGCTATCTTATGTAGCGAATTCAGTGGTTGAGTTGAATTTGCTATTTGAGATGGCGAATTTAAGAGGCTGAGTTTTATTCGTTGGGATAACGAATTCAATGGTTGTGTTGAATTTTTCTCTACGAATTCAATTTAGTTTTGATCTTTAATTTTTATCATTTAATATATGATTTCGTTGGGCCCTTAATATATGATATTTTTTATAAAAAAAATCTAATTGTATAGATTTGTTTATTTTTTTTTATATTTTCATTTAGATTTTATTTAAATCCAGTTATATTCAAAATGAAGTAACTTTAGTCTCGTAATTTTAACAAATAATTTATTTTAGACACAACTTAGTTTTTAATAAGTTTATAATAAGGACTCAAAACAAGGTTAAGTAATTTTTATGATTAATTAATTGATCCAAACACAAGTCCTTTCAATGAAAGAACCAGTGTAATTTTAATCTCTTGCAATTATGTCTTGATTCTTTATATCGGCTCCTTGCGTTTCAATAAAATTTTGCCTTTCGAAAAAAAAAGAACTATGTATTTATATTTCTTTTAAATGTTAAATATTTAAAGCTGTCAAGAAAAATTAAATCGTATTAAAAAAAACCTAAATTAAATTGAATTTTGATTTAAAAATAGATGGACATACGATGACGTATAAAATTATTGAAAGACATGATAACTTATGCCCCATGAGTTTAATATTTTTTGTTTTATTAAGGTGACAGCTACGTTGTTATGGTTTTCTAATAAAGTTGATGCTCCCTTAACTACCTTTAACTTTGTATGGTCACTTTCATTTTGTGATCCAAACAATATCCCGCAATTAAATGCACAAATAGTTCTATAAACATACTTGCATTATATTGATGTGACATTTATTTAACTGTCATTAAATAACTTGATAGGTCAAAACATGCTAGTTTATTTTAATTACTTTTTTATTTATAAAACTCAACAAATGTTTTTAATTACGTTATGAGTTTATTTTAATTATTATATCACACTTGTAAAGATTTAATTAGGGCATCACGAAGTTTGTAACTAGTTTCTTTCCAGATTTTGAATCTTGCAAGGTGCACTTCATAAAAAGTATGAACACCCTCTGCAGATTTTGAATTCCTCGGGGGATTTTCGGGTAGACTGATGTACGAGCCTCCCCTGGTGGGACGTGTCAGTTGAGCCCATGCCGTTAAAAAAAAACAAGTTTCTTTCCATTTAATATAGAGTTAAGTACATGGATAGTAAATGTGATATGTTTAAATTCTAAATTTAGTCCCTAACTTTTAAAAATTACATTGTCAGTCCTTAAATTATGTATAAACATAGCATGTTTGGTACTGGAGTGAAGGACAATTAACTTTTCTGTTAAAAATTTTAAAAATTATCAAAATACCCCAACACTAAAATATACAAAATAAAAAAACCTATATTTATACCTCTAGTTCTTAGACGGCATCACCACTTAAAAAGTCTATTTTTAATTTTTTTTGTTTTTAATCTAGGGTTCTTTTGTTCATTTTGAAAAAAAATAATAATAAAAAAAGTTAACTGTCATCCACTCTAGGAACCAAACACTGTTACGTTTATGCATAATTTGGAGAGTGATAATGTAATTTTTTAAACTTAAGGACCAAATCCAACATTTTGACATACCAGAGAGACTATCTGTTAACTTAACTCTTTGATTTACATGTGCGGCTCAGAAAAAAAACTAACAATGGTGAATTAATAAAATTATTAATTAATTTTATAAAATATGTAAAACATTGAAATCAATAGAATTAACCAAAATATCAAATAATTTCTATAAATTAACTTTACTTTTGTATTATTTAACAATTTATATAAATTAACTAAATTATAATAAGTGTACAAAAAATAAGACTGTTGAAAAAGTTGAACAATTCAGATATATGTCTCTGTAAGACTGTAATTCTTTTTGAAAATATTGTCGCTATTATTATTGTACTATAAATTTTTTGTACTTATGAAGTTATTTATTTGTTAATTTTAATTTATTTAATATTATTGTATAGTACAATAATTAATTAGTGAAGATTGTAAATGGTTGATTTTGAATTGGATTTGCATGCTGCAGGCAAGGAGAGCACTAAGGGCTTTGAAAGCTTTGGTGAAGCTGCAGGCGGTGGTGAGAGGTCATATTCTCAGGAAACAAACCGCCGATATGATGCGCCGGTTGCAGGCTTTGATACGGGCACAGGCTCGTGCACGGGCGGTGCGGTCCCAGATCAATGGTTCATCCACCAAGCCCTCCTCTCACTTTCACCATCATGTAAGCTAGTCTTCTTTGCCCCTTTCGATCTCCCTCCAACAAAATTTAAAAATGAATTTGAATCGCATATGTATGTTTTGATTCAAAAACGGTTAGAAACTGACTGAACCGTTCAAGCATAAGCAAGTCAGATTGTTTGGCCGGTTTAAAATATAAATGATTTGGATTTAATAGTTTGATGTTTTACGGTTTTAAACTTGGAACCAGTCGTTTAACATTTATTATTATTACTTCTTTTTTATTTTAGTAATGTGGAGTTCTTATGCATATGTAACTTTTAAAAATCTAATACAAAATTATGCTTTAAAAAAAAAGTAGTTCAAAGTCGTTAAAACCGAACCGTCAAACCACAAAATTATGATTCAATCAACCTGTCGGGTTGGTTTATCTTTTTCCAAAACTGTAGTTAATAGCTTGGCTTAGAATTTTTATCAAAGCTAGTTGAACCAGACATGAACACCTTTAGTTTTGAATTTGCAGGGGCCTCCAACTCCCGAGAAAATCGAACATTTTCCACATACTAAACATGATCATCGTTCCATATCATCCAAGGTACGTCATAAGCATCCATTAAGATAACGAGATCACTAAATAAGATGGTTATTTCAAAAAATAAGATAAATCATTATTATAGTTTAAAGTCCAGAGTAATTATAAAAAAAATAAATTACTAAGTAAAATGGTTATTATTTTGGTCAAATGTGGTAGGATGGCTGTGAAATCCAACCACTTGTTTCCGCAAGAAGTGAAAACGAGTCGACCCTGATCTCGACTAAGTTTGAGTTCAACTCATTTAACTTAAAAAAGTTCAAGCTCGGCCCGTTAAGTACACAATGTTTTTATGGGATTTCTGACATCTCATACACGATACTGATATTAACCTAATCATCGAATGCAGAGGGACGGTTCAAAATCGTATGTTCGAGGTCAAGAAAGAACGTTTCTTGATGGCTTAACTGATGACAAAATTGTTGAAGTAGATACCAGGGAGTCTCATGTAATGACTAAAGGAAGAAAGCTCTTTCAACCGGACCAAATCAGTTATTGGCATAGTCAAAGTTTGACCACTTCTAGAGGGTCAACACATCAACCAATTACTAGCTCAAGCCCTTGTGCATCTTGTGAATTGAACCCCTTTTATGGTTCAACAAGAGGGGGAGTTTCTACTCCTGTAAAAAGTGTGAGTTCGAGAAGTTGCATTAGCAGCTACTCGAACCACCCAAACTACATGGCTAATACATGGTCATCGCGGGCTAAGGTTAGGTCTCTAAGTGCTCCAAGACTAAGGCCTCAGCTCGAGGTTTCTAGCGCAACAAAAAAGGTTTCAGGTTATAAATATGTGTCAGGTGTGCAAAGGGTTCCAACAACGTGTGATAGTTTCGCCAAGAAGGCTTATCCAGGGTCTGGTCGGCTTGATCCGCTTGGGTTGCCGGTCTACGATGTAGATGAAAGTGAATTTTGTGTTAGTTATTGGAATTGATGCTTTTATAAAACGGAGTCTCTTATTGATGATAATTTGTATTTACTAGGTTATATTTCTTTCATTTGTAGTATCAAGAGTAGACATGTTATTATGATATGCTAGCAACATGTCTCCTCATGATAGTTTCAACTTACTTATGGGAGATGATGTTACAATATGCTTATTTTAGCCATTACTGTTGCTCTTTACGCGTACATCTTTTTTTTTGTCTATCCGTCTTCTCCTCGCCCTCTCCCCAAAACTAAATTTGTGTAGTTACCTTTGTATTCGGCGAAAAAATGAAGAGAAAATAAAATTCACTTTTTTTTAACAGCAATTTGGATCACTGACGGGCCACTGGCCCATCCGCTCATCTCCACCACGCTCAGGAGGAAACCCGTCATAGGTGAGAAAACACCTTGCCCAACCTGGACCCCTTTTTTTGTTACATGTGGGAGTTGAACCCAAGACCTTATCATTTTAGTGAAGTCTTGGGTACCTTTGTCACTAGGCTAAGCTATTGGTTGTAAATAAACATTCACCTAAGAATTTGGTACCATTTAAGGGTTGCAGTTTACCTATGAAACTTTGTTCTAAGTTTGCTTCTTTACCAAGCTATAAGACAAAAGTGGGATGAGTCTATTTAGACAAAACTGGGATGAGTCTACATTTAATGTCAGCTTTGAAACTTTGGTATCCTCTCTGGATTTTGAATTCCTTGAGATTGTTTGAATAGACTGATTTACGAGCCTCCCCTGATGAGACGTGTCAATTGAACGCATACCGTTAAAAAAAAATTAGGTTCAACGGTTTATTATGTTCTGCAATAGAACCAAAAATAAACATAAATATAAACAAGGAAATGATAGGTAATTATAAACTACATTCTATGTAATTCGGTTTGACCCGAATTAGAAATTATGGAACCACAATTCGAACCGAAAACCTAATTACATATTTGGTTTTCGGTTCCAACCTAAACCGAAAACCGAATATGCAATTAGGTTTGATTTTGAACGGTCTGAGTTGATTCCGTTATCGGTTTGAAACCAAATATTAGACACCTCTAAGTTAATGGTTTGTAATTACTCAACTTAATAATATGATATAAGACTCATGATTATCTCTTCATTTTAAATGTAACATATACATAACATCGTTACTAAAATTAATACTACTACTATAAAACCGCATAAACAAACTAGCAGTGAAACTTAGATTTAATAAACCTCGTGATCTGTCCAACCTTGGTTTGATCTATGCTCCTACACTCACAAGACACATACTGAATACAATTTTATTCAATCAAGTGAGTTTAAAAACACATGCATGGCGTTGAGCATAAAAGTGTGAAACAATAAGCTAACTTTCCTTTGAGGATCCTAAGAAACTTACCCATGCCTACTATAGTCTATATATATATATATATATATAGGGTGAGGTTCAAATGCTAATCAATATTCATGTGATAACCATGATAACCACTCTCAAACATAGTGTTATGTATACGTACCAAATAATGTTACACATACGTAAACACTATGTGTCACTCGTATGTAACATTATTTGGTATGTATATGTAAGACTCATCATTTCCGTATTTATGTTCAAAATATATGTTCACGATACTTAAATACTCTTTTAAGAATTAAAAGAAAAAATAGTTTATAAATTATGTGATTATTTGATAGTGGTTGACACGGTTATCACATAAAAAGTTGGTTAGTATTTGAACCCTTCCCTATATATATAGGGAAAGGATCATAAGAAAACTCAATGTTCATGAGAAAACTAAAAAACTACTTATTAAAGGTAAAAAAATAATAAAAAATAATAACTCAAAAAATAAATCAAAAACTAAAAAAGTGGTTCGGAGACCTTGTTCCCTACGTCGTACTCGTTCAAAAAAAAACTTGGTTTAGCTTTTGGGTTTAGTTTAATTTTTAAGTTAGGTTTTTGGAGGGTGGGGTGGGGTGGGGGGTTTAGGTTTTTGGGGGGTGGGGGTGGGGGGTTTAGGTTTTTGGGGGGTGGGGGTGGGGGGTTTAGGTTTTTGGGGGGTGGGGGTGGGTGGGTTTAGGTTTTTTGATGGAGGTGGGGGGTTTAGGTTTTTTTGTGTACTACACATATGTAGTAGAAGTTTTTTTATTTTCTCATAAAAATGGGTTTTCTAGTGAACTCATCCATATATATATATACATATATATATATATATATATATATATATATATATATATATATATATATATATATATATATATATATAAGCCAAGCTATAAAGGCTGACAGAGTACAAAGTTCTAGAAAGCTATCAGCATCAATTACTGGGTTAGACACTGTCCTACGGTATTATAACCCAGTAAACAGCCAAGGTCCTGTTAATCAGAGACCAAAAAGTATACACACTAAACAAAG
This sequence comes from Smallanthus sonchifolius, assembly GCA_023525975.1. Lineage (NCBI taxonomy): Eukaryota > Viridiplantae > Streptophyta > Magnoliopsida > Asterales > Asteraceae > Smallanthus > Smallanthus sonchifolius. The sequence continues at coordinate 6,035,344 of CM042042.1, forward strand.
GGTTGATACACATTTTACACAAAGTTCAGTCATTACATTTGGAAATTACGGTTTACAAAAATGTAATGACCCCAATACAAAGTTTCGTCCAATTGTTGGAATAAAGCTGACAGATAAGCAGCAATGCTTATTAGACAACCTTTGGCATATTCAAACCATGCCACAGGCTTCAACATTCAAAGTACAGGTTTTAAATGCATTAAACATTTACTTTCATGAGCAAAGCTCAAAAATCCCCGAAAAACAACAATCAAAGTTTACTCACTACATCGTTTTTCGAGGAACAAAGATTGGTATATTCAATAAATGGAAAACAGTTGCAAAATTTATACAATGTCTAAATCCCATTTACAATGGTTTTTACAATTTCGCTGAAACTTTAACTTGAACAAGCAAGGGAACATTTTGGCACAAATAGTTTCTATATTGAGCCAGAAGAAGTTCAAACATTTTCTGAAATAATAAAGACTAATCCTGAACAAATAATCAAAGCTAAGGAGGAAGTAATTGTAAAGCTTCAGGAACAGCTGATGAAAACAGAAAAAACAGTTCCTCAAATAAAAGCTATGAAGCGTTCAGAATAAGCATGCTTGATACACCATGGAAACAATGTTTACAGCCAGTCATTAACAGATTCCCAGAATTCGAACAAATTATTTCACAAAAAGTTTGTTTAGAATTTTCAATAATTTTATACAATTTACAACAACAAATTATTGATCTTACGTTTCAAGACACACCCAATGCAGGAATAAGGATAGAAGAAAGAACAGATGACGAAGGAGAAGGAACGGGACTTCTTCTACAGATTAGTTACCATACACAAATGTCTGATGACCAATTCGTTCAATTTTACCATCATGGTATGATCGATTTTCTTGAATTTAGACTAAACAGCAAGATCGAAAATCTACTTGATAGACTAGGAGAAAAATTCACAATGGTCGCAGGCAACATAGCTTCTCATTCAAAAATCCCTACAATCGGTTGCAAAATTTTTTCATCATTTCCCTTTGCATCCTTAAACACATACAAACCAGCTAGAAAAAGAATCTTCGTAGACCACATATCAAATACTCAAAACATTTTTTTGACTTTTGCCTACAAAAACCAACTACAAAATATTGTTGTTAACCCAAACCTAGATTTTGCCAATATTACATGGTTAATAGAAAGAGATACTCATATACATGTCTTTGAATCATTCATCAAAAAGCATCAACAAACTCCTAAGATACCTGGTCATTTTCCCTGGAAAAGATTCAGATTATTTGGAGAAGGCCATTATATACAGATTTACTCAGATCTAAATTGGAGAATGCTTTTGCCATTCGTAGGCGAAGGCGATACTTTAGAATTGGATCATATTATTGATCTAGAAAAAAGTGAAGAAACAGATCCAGGATCACCAACATCCGTCGACAGGACACACAGGGACTTCTAAAAAACGTAAGTCATGACGTAGAAGACCAATTATCAAAAAAGGACAGGTGATTACACAGGAAAAGTAGATTCCCGACAGATTTTACAGCGCGATACAATAATTGTTCATAAAGAGTTTTTGTCGTTTTCATCTTTAATTTGTATCCGTTTATTTTACTTTAGGATAATGCGCTTTTACTTTAAGATAGTGCGCATTATTGCGCTTTTCTTTTTTGTTATCTTTTGTTTGCCATGCCTATAAAAGAAGGCATTAGTCTCAGTTGTAATTATACCGAGAAATATCAATAAGAAGAAATCTTTCAGTACACTCATGGCACACTAAAAATTTTCTACCATCTTCAGCCTATCTCTAACACTATAAATCATTGATCTTCATATCATATCCCTCAATTTAATATATATATATATATATATATATATATATATATATATATATATATAGGGGCATGTTCTTTTGAGAACCAACCATATGTTGAGAACCGAAAGAACCGCACAAAACGTGTACATATCGCTTTAGTGAAAAAGGTAAAATTCAACAACAATGTTTTATTTATCTCTTCCCACTCTTAGTTTGAGTTTATCTCCTCTCTCCTGAATTTTTTTAAGAAAAGAATAAAAATATGCATATATGCATTCATTTGTGCATATAGTGTGAGTGCATATATGCATTTAAAAAAACAACTATAAATTCGAGGTCTTTTAAAACCAAACCTTAAACATATTGAAATGTACATGAATTCTAGTCAATTTATATTATAAATAGAGGAAGAGTTAATGCGGTTCTCACGGTTCTTAACATATTGTAGGTTCTCAAAAGAACATACCCCTATATATATATATCATATATGAGATCAGTGACACAATTTTTTTTCATCGGGGTCTGAAATTTTTGGGGTTGATTGATTATCGCTATATAATACTTTTTTTTGGTCCATTCCGGGCAGTTCGGGTCGATTCATATAAAAAAAATAATGAAACTAAATTTCATATAATCAACAAAAAATATGTTAAACGTCCTTACAAAATGCATAATAAACATACAATATATCTAAAGTTGTTTTTTACGGGTTTTCATTTTTTGAAATATAGTCATAACATCATATAGAGAGACATTCTTAAACAAGTCTTTTTCAATATAACAAATACAATTATCATTTAAATTCTCATCACTAATCCGATTACGGAAATCGCACTTCACATACTTCATTGCCGAAAAGCATCTTTCAGCGGTTGCAGTTGCTACGGGTAATATGCAACATTGCCGGAATCGCATTCAACAAATCTTGCTCTTTTCTTTGAAGACATTCAGACAATGTGTTTGTGAAGCCTAGAATATGCAACATCAAATGTAAGTAAAATATAAAGTCATATTTTTTCATGTCGGATTGAAGTCCGTCCACTTGTTTGGAACTAGCAAGATTGACACCCGATTATTCAAGATTGGTTGTTCTGTTCGGAATCAAAATCACTTTTTTTTGGACTGTTGCATCTATTATGTTCGAAATCAAAAGTCTGATCGCCGACTTCCTTATTTTTTTAGAACTGTGCGTCCGTGTTGTTTCAGTCTTTAGTCTCCAAACAAATAACAAGTTTGAATGAATGTTTGATTACTTTAATTAGGGTGGGCTTAAAACTTGAATTTGAAGATTAGATTGGGCTGGCTAATGGGATTAAAAGTTAATACTTGAATTTGAAATTTGAGATTGTGATTAGGCTTAAGACTTAAATCATAAACTTATAATTTGAATAGATAATTATTATTTTGTATAAACTAGTACATTAGTGTTTAATTGAGACTACGTCATTCTTTACTTCACCTTGAAAATTATTTTCACTCCTCACCACTCTCTTTACTTCATCATTTTTTTATTTTTAAATATAAATAATATCATTTTATTTTTAAACAATATAAATGTAAATAATATTATTATACGAAAAAACATACTCTACTCCTCATCGTCGTCAGAAAATATTAAAAAAAGTGAATCACTAGATATTGAAAAAACAAAAACGTAAAATACCAAAAAAATATATATCTACTCCTCATCGTCGTCATGTGGTTAAAGTGCGTAAATATATTCAACAGAGTTACCTATTCAAACACGTGTGAAAGCCGCTTACGAGACCAAAAAACATTTTATTTTAAAAACAACTCGGTTTTCACTAAAATTTATATTAGAATATTCATAAAAAAAGTTAAACAACATCGTGCATTTAGATTTTTTTTTTTAAAGTTATAAACACAAGTTATTTATGAAACAAATCAAATTAAATGATAAATGAAATATTATTGAAAATAAAAAATCTAATCTGCCGTTCAAGTCTCACTTAATGAAAAAATGTGCCGTTAAAAAAAAACAAAGAGACAATCAGTAAAAAAAAAAGAAAAAAATAATAAAAAAAGCGTCGGATCTAATCTGACGTGTCAGTTATGCAGGACACGTGGCAGTTTTCTTTGTCCGTTACACCTACTTCCCGAACATAAACTGTGTCTTAGCCTTTTCTTTTACTCTTTACCCCCTTTCACTTCGATACTCATACACACACTACAACACGTTTACTCGTCGGAGCCACCGTCAAATTCCACCGGAAATGGGCGCCGATGACTGGCCGGACTGGCTCCCCGGTGACTGGACTGTGAATATCAGCAAGATCAATGGTCAAAAAGTCAAGGTAATTGCTATTTCGTACGATTTCGTTTAAGTAGGGTTTTTTTTTTCTCGCACTTGCAGGTTGTTCAGATTGTGTGTTTTTCGTTTATGTTGTTGGTTTGAGTTTGAACATTTAGTGGAACAGTATCTGCATGTGAATTGTGGTGAGTTAATTTCGCATCTGGAAGTTTTGTTAGTTGTAAGGTCGATCGGTTCCCGTTTGCAGGTGATGTTGCTCTGTGTTTAACAGTTAAAAGCTGAAGTTTGAGTTGTTGTGGTGAATCTAGTGTTTTTGTGTGTAAAACTGTTATGATTTGGTTATGCAAATTTGAGATCATTGTTATTGTATGTGAGGGTTTTTGATGTGACCTCAATGCATAAGATTTGGACACTAGCTGCATTAGATACATGATGTCACAACTTAGGCGACGCGTTTTGGGCGCATTGGCTGTGGATGAGAGGAGAACTCTACGGTTAAGGGTGTTTTGGTGAGAGAATCTAAGGATGGGTGACCTCGTGTGAAGTCTCCACTCGGACAAACAAAAGCAAAACTGTGAGCTCCTTGTGAGCAAAACGAACAATATTGGTTGGTATGAGGGCCCGAGGGGCTGGATTTTATACATGTATCAGAAACTTGAATTTAAGGTTTCTGCTGTTTGATCATTGAACATTTTCATTTGTGGTTAAAAAATAACGGTTATTGATGTTCTTGTGTTTGTGGAGAGAAATGAACAAATGAAGATGAGCCACTTGTGAAAAAAACAGTTGTAGGAAATATCTGTATGATGTCTATTTAGTTATGCAGATTTTTGTCATAGGTATTTGCAGACGATCTGTCAATTACAAAGTTAAATGGTGATTCGTTTGAAGTCCAAGACCGAAGTGTAGCTAGTTATATTTTAACATGAGTTGGGTTGTGTTGTTATGAAATTTTTATAGAATTAGTCATCGTTGAAACTGAAAAACAGTCATTTTAATTTTTCACCTCATTGATGTTGCAGTGTTATGCTCATCCTGAAGGACACAAGTGCTATTCAAAGGCGGAAGTGCTTGACTCTCTTAAGAAAACGAACAAAAGTACAGATGGCTCAAATATAGACTTATCTGTGGACCCAAACTCTCCCCATACTAACGAATGTTCTGAATCCTTACCCGAAGGACAACCTACAAAACTGACACCTAGATCTAGTGGAAGGAATTCCCATTCCAGGGTATTAAACATTTAAACTGGCCTTACCTATTCATGTAACTGGTTAGATGCATTTTGTCATTATATTTACATGCATCTGTTATAGGATCTATCTGAAGATGCTTTAGCCGAGGATGCTTTAGCTGGAGGTGGAGGTGGAGGTGGATCTTCTTCTGAGCCTTTATCGTCTCAAAGAAAAAATGTAGATTCTTGGCTACCTGAAGGATGGACTGTGGAAGTGAAGATCCGAAAAGGTGGTAGCACTAGTGGAATGAGATATAAGGTAATTTAAAAATGACATTGCTAATATATTGAGCTAGATTTGTAATTAGTAAGCAATCTACAATCAATTAGGGATGACAAAACATTCGGCTTCGTAGTGGGACGGGTATTCAGTTATGGGGTCGGGTATGAGATTGGTTTCAAAATATTTCATGGTTTTGAGATAGGTATGGTATTAGGTGATACCCTCCCGATTACCCAAACCTGTTTACCTGAATTGAAAACAGATATATATTATTATTATTATTATATATTCTGAGAACTATGATAAATAGCATGTTGAAGTTGTTAGAAACATGAAATTATTAAAATTAAAAGTTATAGAATTGTTAGAAGTGTAGTTGAATATTTTGTATTTCAAGTCAGTTTTTAGGTGAGTTTAAGATCAGATTTCGGGTAATGGGCATCCGAACAAGTAATTTTTAACCACATAAGACCATAGAAAGGTATACCCGCGAACCCGATGGTTAGTAGCGGGTACCTAACGGGTATGGGGCATGGTTTTATAATTGGGAATGAGACTGGTATTACCACTACCGAATCCATTGCCATCCCGAACAACCATGTTACTTGAAATCTGAAGAAAAATTGTAAACATCCTGTTTCTGATTTTGTTGATAGATATACCTTAAAATTCTTGACTGATAATACCAATTGTTTGTTTTCCTGACCAGAGTTTTTATGACAAATTTTAGTGTTCTGTTATTGTAGTGTTACATGGATCCTATAAGTGGACAGAAATTCTTTTCAAAGCCACAGGTTCTGAATCATCTTGCCAAAACGAACAGGAGTGTGGGTGGACAGAAAGAAGTATTCGCTGAACCTATTAGCGCTACCCCGATATCAGCTTGGGTATTCCTTTTTATTTAATGTCTCCGTCAATAGTGTCAACTAGAGGTTGCAGTTTTGAACCATTTGCTTTTAAATGGGTCGATTTGGGTTGTGTTTACCTCAAACGGGTCAAACAAAAAAAGTTAGCTGAATGGGGAACGGGTTGAATGTTTTAAGAATTGAGAAAAATAATATTTTTTCATTAATAGTTCAAACTTGTGATTATATAGACATACGGAACCAATCTCAGTTGCTGTCTAACTACCAACCTAATAGTTTAATCATAAAACTAAAAGTAATCAATTATCTAGAAAAAATAACTCTAATAAATCAGGAAGTAAACGCAAATGGGGTTGAACAAGTAAAACAATTTAATGCATACAACCTCCTAAATCGTTTTATTCAATGATTTAGATCGTAATTTATACAACCTCCTAAATCGTTTTATTCAATGATTTAGATCGTAATTTAGTTATATTTTTTATCACAATTAACCCACCCAGTTTTATAACATAAAAAATGACAAATGACCCATTTCGACTACTACTAAATGATGACCCATTTTAACCTGAACATTTTGACCTTCAAATCCTTTTATTCAATGATTTAGATCATGATTGAGTTATATTTTTTGTAATCACAATTAACCCACCCAATTTTATAACAGAAAAAAATGACAAATGACCCATTTCGACCTAGTACAACTAAATGATGACCTGTTTTAACTTGAACATTTTGACGTAACCAATAACAACCATCTTGCGACCTCTAGTATCAACTGATGAAGTTATAACATTTTCATTACTGTAATAATATTTTTTGTAATCATAATTTACCCACTCATTTTTATGACATAAAAAATGACAAATGACTCATTTCGACCTGTCAGTAACCCAAAACGCCCATGTTGCCACCTCTAGTAACAACTATCAGCTGTTCAAACATGTTAATTCTCCTTACATTAACATGGTTAATTGACTGATTGCTGCTAACATGTTCCTTGTTCTTAAGCAAGAGAAATCCACTACAGAACCTGATAACTCCCAGACATATGAAGCCACTGAAGTCAAGAAGAATAGAACCGGAAAGAAGACAGAAAGCGCCCGCTTCTCCTCTAACTATGAAGTTTGTTCATTTTAAACCACGAAGATGATGTTTTTAAGTTTGGATATTGTATATGTCTAGTTTATATGTCAATTTGACTTTTGGAGCAATATCCAGGTCATCTCAAGGACTCATGTAGAAGGGTTGCCCGCAGGATGGATAAAAGAAGTCAGAGTGAGAAAACATGGACCCACAAGTAGAAAGGATCCGGTAGTCAACCTTCTCTTCATTTTAAAGTCAGTATTGTAACACATTGTTTTATAATTATGTGTCTGATGTATCGGTGCAGTACTACCTAGACCCTTTGAGTGAATACGCCTTTTTCTCGAAAAAGGATGCTTTGCGCTATCTGGAATCTGGAGATATAAGGAAATGTGTCATGCGTCCAATTAGAAGGGATGTGAATAGAGATGACACTGTAAGTTACATTAAAAGAAAAAGAACATTGTGGTTTCTTTTACAAACTTAACTCCCAACCGTTTTTATTTCATTTTATTTCATCTGAATTATAATTGAATTTCCTTCTTTTTGAAGGTTGAAAGTGTAACGTTATATACATTCAAGGGACAATCATGAAATAATAAACAACTTTCAATATTGTTCCAATAAAGTCACTTCATATTTTTTTTAACTATAAAAACCACTCAAGTGTCATATATTGTTCCATTGTTGTGAAATTCTTTTATAAATATTCAAAAATTTTAAATTTAAATGACTTAAATGAATATATATATATATATATATATATATATATATATATATATATATATATATATAGGGGAGGGATCAAGAGAAAACCACAAAGTTAGGCGAAAACCGAGAAAACCACTAAAACAATGAGTAATACTATAGGTTACGTATACGTAACCGCATTTTTTTTGAATATTTTTGTTTTCTGTTTACGTATACGTAACACTATGGGTTACGTACATGTAAGCCAGTATTTAAATAATTTTTTGGTAAAAATTTGTAATATTACATTGATACTCTTATAAAAAAAAATAAAATAAAATAAAAAATAAATATTATTTTAATATTGGTTAAAATTTGTTTTTTTAGTGGTTTTCTCGGTTTTCGCCTAACTATTGGTTTTCTCTGGAACCCAACCCTATATATATATATATATATATATATAAAACTTTATTGACATTTAGTGATTATTTTTTCTTTCAAGTTGACTTTAGTGGAACACCGAAGAAAGTGTGAGTGACTTTAGTGGAACACGGAAGACACTTGGTTATTATCGGGTGGAATATTCCCTATATTCAGTTATCTTGATCTTTAAATATCGGTAGTCATTATAAGAACTAATGAATTATCCGTACTTCAATTGCCTTTTACTTATTGCTATTGACATAAATTCCAACTAAATTCGGTTTCTTTTCAGCGTAATGTTAATCTGACTTCGAGTAAAGAGGAACTGAGTTCACCTGATCCATCCAAAGGAGCTGAAACCCCCAAAGAGTCACCAAATGGTTTTGTAGAAGAGTTGAAAACAAACGAAAGTGGTATACTGAATCCGGTAAAGTAAAAGTTGTTTGGATCATTTTATCTTTAATTTATCATGTGGTTTGTTTTTCCACCCAAAATAGATTTTATCATATGATTATTTTTTTCATCACCATAAGCTTCTGTTATATGATAATGTATACACCATCTTCTTAATCCTTCTGCTTCTACTGTTATATTCATTCTGAAAGTGAAATTTTTGCAAGACTAAAGAAAAGAAAAATATTTTTGTGATTCAGAAACCCATTCGCTCCATAACTGGAGGAGTTTTCGATAAACCAGACGAAGAAAATGCTACTGGTTGGCTACCTGATGGATGGGTTGTGGAAATGCATTATAGAAATTCTGGAATGAAATGCAAGGTACCCATAAACATAACCATACTTTAGTTTTGTTAATTCTATATAGTGTGTTTAGTTTGTTTAATTAATTTATGGCCCATGAGCCTGATATAGGTTACTCTAGGGTTTGCTTCGTGTATACATTGAGGGTTTCCTCTCCGTGGTATAGGCTTTCGTTATGCAAACCCTAGCTCTGATTCCGTGTAAAAAGAATGGGAAAACCCTAGAGAAGCCTATATCGGGCAACCCCTAGACCCTTGTATTCACCCATCCTCGGAGCGCGATATAGGCTCTCTAGGGTTTGCTTCCTGTATATATTAAGGGTTCCCCTTCCGTTATAATTCATTGAGATATTTTCCCATTCTCTCTAAAAGTTCCAATCTTGATTAATTAATGCATCTGATTATGAGCTCCTCGAGATACTGATAATGTTATAAACATTGTGCTTTTCGTCTTTTCTTTAGAATTTAATTTTAACAGATTTATGTTTTTTTCTTCCCTTTTTCTGAAATGTTTATGCAACGATCTTGATTAATTAATGCATCTGATTATGAGCTCCTCGAGATACTGATAATGTTATAAACATTGTGCTTTTCGTCTTTTCTTTAGAATTTAATTTTAACAGATTTATGTTTTTTTCTTCCCTTTTTCTGAAATGTTTATGCAACGATCTGGTTATTGTTCTGCTGTTGTAGATTTTCAAGGAAATGGCAAGCGGGAAGAAGTTCTATTCGAAGCCACAGGTGTTGAACTATCTTGCTGATGGCAATAGCAGCTACTCCAGAAAGAGAAAAGTACACTCCTATACTGTTACTAATATCTTTCCAGTAGAGGTGGCAAAACTGGCGGGTTGAGCTGGGTAATGAAATGGGTGATTTTTGGTATGGGCTGAAACAGCCAAACAGATCAGATGGGGTTGACCAAAACGCTTCTTGTCTAACCTTTTAAATATTGTACAAGTCTTTAGCGTCCGAATACGACTAAATATTGTATCATTTCAATTAAACTCAACTTTTTAAATTTAAAATATTTAGGAGGTTTTATGCAATATAAATATAAAACATTAGCCCGAATCCACCCTTTCATAAGTAAATGGATTGAAATCGCCACCTCTACTTCCCAGCAGCATCCGTCATTTTGTGTTCTTTTGTTTATCTTTTTTTTTTGGTATGTTTTACAATAGGGATTTTTTTTTCATTTGTTACTTTGGTTACCTGACATGTTATTTCTCCATGTGTGTGCCAACTTTTAAGCTTGATCTATCCTCAAGCCCTACACCTGCTGATATCACGCACCCCAAAAGATCCAGAAAGAAGAATTCTTATAGCCAAGAAGTCTGTTTCTTTTTCCCTTGCAAATAATGCTAAATATAATAATATTATTATTATATTTATATTTTTAATCGCGTATGTTTGTTATGATATGGCCTTCTGATATTGGAAACAATGTCTAGGTTATCACAACATCTCCAGCAGATGGGTTGCCACCAGGATGGATAAAAGAAATCAGAACTAAAATATATGCTACCCACAAAAGAAGTGATCCGGTACTTGAATTTTCTTTTTTGTTATCTTTTAAACATAATATGAAAAGACCATTTTGCAAATTTATCGCTGTGTATCATGCAGTTTTATACGGACCCTGTGACGGGCTATATCTTTCGCTCCAAAATGGATGCTAAGCGCTTTTTGGACACTGGAGATGTGAACTTATGTGCTATGAGACCAAAAGTTAAGGATAAAGACGGAAAAGACGTTGTAAGTCCACTTACTTGTAACCTGGTCAAACAGGTCAAAGCTAAAGCAAACAAGTCAACGGGTTGAAAGTTACCTAAAGTGTACTTTAAATGCAGAAAACCTCCTAAATCAAGTTATTACAAAAGTTAGATTATTCTTGAAGTAATATAATTTTTGTAATCTTGTTCAACACTAAATGTTTTTAGAAAAACCACTAGGAGTGAATTCTTACTTAGCTGACGTGGTTGTTTTTTTGGCAGTTTGTATATACACATGATGCGCAAAAACCAGATAAACCCACAAAGGGGAAACAACTCTTTGAAGGTAAGGGATGAAAAATGATTCAAATCTTCACTTTCGCTGCTAATTTATCGTTAATATTATGGGTTAATAATTAATATCATAAAAAACGAATATACTTGCTTATTTTTCATGAAAAAAGTCTCTCTAACTTAATTAATTTTGATATATTAAAGTTTCTCAACTTGTAAAAAATATAAGAAAAAGTGAGTAAATTAATTGTTGTATATTAAAGTCTCTAAACTTGTCTAAAATGCATGTACTTTTGATTTTTCTATAACATAATGGTTTGTTAACTCTGAAACCGATCAAAATGTGATAAAGCGACATTATACACTTTTGCAAAAAAAAAATAGTCATACCATTTTACTTTTACCAATTTAAGAGTTAACAACAAGCCATTATATTAAAAAAATATAATAAAAAGTACGTGCATATTCGACAAGTTTAAGGACCTTTAATATACAACAATTAGTTTGGTAACTTTTTTGTTTATATTTTACAAGTTCTTAGTAAATAACAATTAGTTTAGTAACTTTTTTGGTAAAAAATAAGAAAGTATATTGAGTTCTCATATCAACCTTATTGACATAACAGACAAAGAAGATTTGTCAACTGAAAATCATGAAGAGTTAACAAAGTGTAAGGCATCTATTAAGAACACAAAGCATAGCGATCCCCAAGCGAGTCAACCTGCCCGATCTTCTAAAAGGCAAAAAGGGATGGATCCCGGGACTGACACGACAAGTGCGGGCCCCAGTGAGGGTACAGGAGGGGGTCAAGTGAAGCAGGCATCATGGGTAAACCTGGAAAAACAACCTGATGATGATGGCAACCTGCATTATGACATTCCAGAGGATGATAACTGGACAGACCAATGCATTGACTTTGCGGTCAAAACGCTTGCGGATGAAATCTTGTTTAATGGTCAACCAATATCTGGGGGGTTTCAGGAAGAAAAGAATGAGACCCCAACCAAGGTGAAGTAGGTGTGTGATGGGGGTAGTGGGTTTCTCAGTGGTTAGTGAGGTAATTTGACTTTTGATATTATCTAGTTAAACCTGATTATGAATTTCTGGTTAACTTATAGTTATAGCAGTATTTTACTAGTGCTGTAATCGGTGTTTTATCTGAAAATAATGAACCAACTTGTATCATTGTCGATGAGAAAACCCAGGTTTTAGCTTTAGATATGAAGTACAAGTATGACGGATATACCCTTTGAGTGGGTTAGACTCTAAGAATTCCAGATGAAGAAGATCCAATTTTTCTCTGCTTTTTTCTATTGAACTTTGGCCCTTAAATTAGCATTAAATTGTAAACATGAATATGCAGTAAATAAGGAACATGGACTTGATGCAAACTACCCACTATGTGTAGTGGGGGCAACGCACGACACCCTCTTATTCGGCCAACTCGACACACGCAGAGAAAGGTTCTCTCACGCCGTGTCCACCCACATCCCCGCCCGGCCGCTCCATGCCCCCTCTCACAAAGGGGCCGAGCGGTGTTTCACACTCGCCAAGCCAACCTAAGCCCTTCTCTCATTAGACATAGCCTAACATGACTTAAAACAAAACAACTTGTGATGATGAACGTGTGCATGGAAGCTAACGTAACGGACCGGTAATTAGCACGTCGGAACTGGTAATTGGCAAGTATCAATGACCGATTAAACCTTCATACAAACAAAATATTTCTTTTATTTGTCAATAATTGGTATTTTCTAATTTGGATATTTGATCTTACCTATCATCATAAAAGATAATGTACGTGTTTAACTTATCATAAGACCAGAATGTTAAATAATCAACCAATGTTTATTATTGTTGAAAGAGGATTAAGATACTGAAATCATGAGGGTAATATTTTAGATCTATTTACATTATTTATTTAAATATTTAGGAAAGGGGACAACTATCTATACACCACCCCCTTTACGACCCATATAGGGGCTATACGAAACACAATACGACTGTATTGGGCTATACTAGACACAATACGATTGTATTGGGCGATACTGAGGTATTGGTGCTATACGAGTCATATGGTGCGAGGGGATGGTATACGCCTAACAAACAACTCCCTTAAGCAAAGGAAAGGTTTGTACCGTTATTATTGACAGTGGAAGTTGTGAGAACATGGTCGCAACTAACATGGTCAAGAAATTGGGTCTTGCAGTGCATAACCATCCGGAGCCCTACCAACTAACGTGGTTAAAAAAAAGGTAACATCGTCAAAGTTAATCAAAAGTGCCTAGTCCATTTTTCAATTGACAAAAAGTACATGGATGAGGTGTGGTGTGAAGTGATCCCGATGGACGCATGTCATGTGTTGTTGGGTTGGCCGTGACAATGCGACCGTCGTACCCGACATGATGGCTTCACAAACACATATATATATATAGCTTCAATAAGGACGGCCTCAATATCATGACGTCCCCGAAACGGTGCAGCCCATACTCCATGAATTTAGGGATGTTTTCTCTGATGAGATTCCCACGGGTATCCCTAACAAGCCCGCCTATCCGCATGAACCCAAAGGAATTTGAAGAACTCCACTGATAAGTCACCGGACTACTCCAAAAGGGCGATTTAAGAAAAATTATGGTCCCTGAATAAGTCGATTTAATTTCTTTATTATTATTAACTAGGTTATAAACTCATGTATTATATGAGTTGAATAAATTAAACTTTTTTATTACACGGGTGAATAAATTCAATTTGTAGTAAACCAACAGTTTCATGAAGATTTGTATATTCAATATCATTAACCATCGGTGAAATAATGAATATTTAATAATTATAAATAACAAATTATAAAATTATATTTTAATATAAGATATAATTGAAATCTTAGAATAAGTTTTAAATATTTAATTATTTAAAATCATTTAGTACTTAATACAACAAGGTTATTTAATAGGAGAGAGTGACGAGAAACAGAAATCTAGAATTCACCAGAAGTCGACATGTGTCAATCCAAGTTACTTATTTATTATAAGAGCATTCACATCAGTTTCTGCATATTTGTGTGAGTGTGATTTGCATATTTTATGGAGTGGTTTAAAATGATTGAGAATGGAAGAGAGAGAAAATGTATAAATTTTTTGTATATTTGGGGGAAACACTTTTTACCCGCATGATTTTTTTAATAATTTTTAAAGTGGTTGTAAGTGGAGGAGAGAGAAAATGTAATGATAAAAGTATAAAAAAATATTATTTAATTAAAAAGAAGAGAGAAAATGTTGTGATTTTTAGTGTAATTATAGATATGGGGATAAGGAAACTGATAGGAATGCTCTAAGGGTGATGGGGGCCATTAACCCATCTACTCATTTACTCACCAAAACTGCCCAATAGAATTCTGTCACCTCAAAACTACTCATTTACTCATATTTCATTGGAAACACCCTACTCATTTACTCACTAACTTTTTTTTTTATAAATAAACATTTAAATAAAAAAACATACTTTTTTATTAATTAAAAAGTCAAAAGACAACTAAAAATAACAAAATACAATAATAAGTTACAAATAAAAAAAACGAGAAATTAAACATAATCGTCTTCCGAATCGCTGCTAGCCCACTCCGGTAGTGTAGCAAAATGTTCAACAAGATCATATCGTATTCTAAAGTGTGTCTCTTGATCCCGCAATTCATTAATTACAACATCGTCTACTACTTCATTGGTTGGAGGGTCCATCACGTGGATGAAAAGAGTGATTTGTTTAAAGACGAGAGTGAGATATGTATATATATATATATATATATATATATATATATATAGATAAAAAATTAGTTTTTTTTTAATCAGCCAACCCACCCCCCACCCCCACCAACGGCTAGCTCCTCCAACGGTCAGCCCCAACGGCTAGCTCCAGCGATACCGAGTAAATATACTCGTTCATGATACTCGGCCAAACTTACCCGGCCCTACTCGATCCATTGGGGGCGGTGTACCCCCCCTTACCCGGTCCACTCTCACCTACTCGATTGTGTTCGAGTAACACGCCCCCATCACCCTAATAAGATTAACCTAACCCAATTTTTTTTACTTATAACCCATTTTCAAATATTATCAAATAAATATCAAGAGAAGTATGAACTCCAACAATAAGTAACAAAAATTTCAGATCTTTAAAACTGAAGTAGAATACAAACTACAAAGAAAACGAGTTTTGTCAGCATGTAACTCACTGTATACTCTTACATTAGGCGAAAAATTTACATAAATTGACCCAATGATCAATCAAACAACAATCTTTAATCAGGTATTAATAGTTAAAACATATCATATATGTTTAATTTACAGTTTGTTAGGTTTTATTACTCAGATCAAGAAGAAAGTGCAAGCTCAGCCCAGGCTAAAGATGATGCCTTGAGTTCTGAAGAAACCGAAGTGTCAATCTTGCTTTCCAAAATCGCGCATAAATCTTGCATAGATACTTGATCTCGAGGCCTTAGATGAATGCAAATTGAAACTACTTCACATATCACCTTCAGATCTTCCTCACGAAAATGTTTCAGTGCAGGATCGACAACCGAACCCATCTCTTCTGGTTTTTCAAGATAATCTTTAGCCTATATTCAAAGATTACACGTTAATGAACATCAAAGAATTTGTGTTTTTATGAACTGGGTTTGAGTCTTTTTCACTTATGGTTTAACAAAACTAATTCAAGATTTGATTTTTTATTTTATTTTATGGCAAATAATAAGATTTGAAGAAGCAAGAATAAAAATTGTTCTTTGAGGGTAAATGTATAATTACTAAACCAGGGCAAGGGAGGCGGATCTATGCAGAACACTATATATTACGAGAATACGTAACACAAAATAAATCATTCACTTTTTGAATCTTAAAATATTTAAAAATATAAGAAAATGGTTGAAATGCAATGTTTCTTCATCTCTCTTGAAATTAAAAAAAAATGAACAAATTTAGTTTATGGGTTTTTATGTACATAGCATACACATTTGTATGTAATAAGTAAAAAATTTAAAAATTATGAATCACGGATAAAAAAATAAACGATTTAGGTTTGTTCTTTTTGTTCTCGTAATAATTTAGTAATATGTAATCAACCTCACCCTACTAAACCATCCCTAATTCTGGTTAGTAAAGTCAATGATCACTATGAAATGCACTTCCAAATACCCTCTTAACTTGTCAAAAGATTAATAAACAAGAAGGAATTTATGGTTCTTGAACTAGGGTTGTGTCTTTTAAGATTGCGTTTTCGAGCACAATATAATTCAAGAACAGGTACAACATTGCATGCACAAAGCACAAAATGTAAGAGGAGTTCTTACCCAATCCACCAGGCATCCTTTGTCCTTGCAGAGTGGCGGCCGTCCACTGATTATTTCCAACAAAAGAACACCAAAAGCATAAATATTACCTTGGATGTCCAGCTGGCGTCCTTCCAAAGAACTTGGGAGAACACAGAGAGCGCCCTCGCCGCTAATACAGCGCGAGTTATTTTCTGATCTTGTAAGAATTGTTTTCCAACTTTCAAAATCAACTAGCTACAAGAACAATAAAAACACAAGTTAATATCTTTTTAGATCCTTTTGGCCCGTCCAAACGTATTTATAAAAACTTACAGACCCTAAGTTCATATCCCACTAGCATGGGCCCTTTTAGTAAATTACCACGGGCACGTTACAAGTGTTAAGATTGATAATCACACACAAAGACACAAGTGTCGAAACAAATAATTTTTTAGCACGGGTCAGGTTGACCTGCAAACACTTTTTTTTCCATTTTAAAAATGAGAACTTAAATAATTAATGGGTTACATATGACTACAACAACTAAAATATTACAATAATATTCTAAAGGTTTTTGAATAAAACAAATTAGTAGACTGTATGCATTTAAATAAGTTTTGGGCGGCTTATGACATCTTTGACCCGTTATCTTTTTAGCTAGTTTTTCAAATGTAATCCGGAATCCATTTGAGATCAAATATAACCCTAACTAATATTCATAAGTATATGATGTCACCCCTATAATTTGTGAAATCCATACTACATCAACAAAAATAGAAAAAATATACAAAACTGTTTTATAAACAATATCCACAAACCATTTCTCTGGTGTAGGGATGTGCACAGTTCAACCCAAACAATGTGCGAACAAAATGAACACACACATACACATATACATACATACATATGCGTACCACATAATGTTACATAAACGTGACACATAGTGTTAAGTATATGCAACACTAACAAAATGATAATTGTTACCTATACGTAACACTATGTTTAAGATATAATACAAAATAGCATGATACCTTAGGTGAAAAATCTTCTGTGAGATATACTGCACTAGAATTCAACTCGGATATAGTAAATGGTGGTTCAATTTCTGTGTGAAGATACTTTAGACCTTTTGCAATGCCTATAACAATGTTCATTCTTCTTGTCCAGCTTAGTTGACACCCTTCTTCATCTAAATTATAAAAAAAAACAAAATGTTTTAGGCATTTACCCTTCGTGATAACAGTAAATTAAAGGCCGGGCCTGGGGGCAGGGAGCGGGTTGTACTTACAATGAAGGTGTTCATATAATGTCCCATTTGATGCGTATTCAAATACTAACATTCTTGTAAATGGAGTATTTTCTATACAATATCCCAACAATTTCCCTGTGTTCTCATGATTTAGCCTTGCTAAATCTGCCACCTGAATAATTTGCAAGAATGCAAGCAAAAAAGAAAGTTTAACAGTTACAATAAGCAAGATATTTGTACTCAACAATTGTTATCTGACGATTTTACCTTAACATCATAAGAAAAGACAAATAAAAGTGCTTATAAGTTATAATATTTAAGGGTAAAAATACAACATTTTTGTTGTATACAAATGACATCCCAGATTAAAAAGACATTTTTGTTGTATACAACATTCAAGTGCTTTCAAGCTCCATTATCATTTTATTAAAAAACAAAATTATATTACTATCTTATAGTATAGTTTTTGGAATCATATTTAATATGTTAACTATATATAAAATTTAAAAGGGTCAACCCAACCCATATTGACCCGAACCTGTTTTGACTTGTTACCCAACCCGTCTAGCCCACTGATTTTGCCACCTCTAGTTGCTTGCTTTACCTCTTTCTGATAATAAAGTTCAAGATAACCACTCCAATGTTCTTCTTTGATGCAAAGAGAAATCACAGCGATCTCGGGCCCACCTTTCATGTTCCCTTTGTAAACTAAACTATCTGACGAGGACCCGATAATATTGCTAAAATCCTCACATGCTACTTCAAGTTCATGTCGATTGTATCTCGTCACATCCTTCAACATATTGGGATCTACATACGACACAAGCACCAACAAACATGAATTAAAAAAGTCTTATTTTATTATAACATATTTTTCATCAAGGAATAACCTCCTCACCAGTGTAGAATGCCATGTGGTCTCTATCACTTGCAGATTTCTTCCAAGGAATAATAATTGAAGATTTGTTTTTGCATCTGTGAAAAGTTGTGAGAATGGCCACTAGAAACAGAGAACCAACCATTATTCCAGTCACTATTTCAAGAGCTAAAAGCCATGCCGGTTTTGAAGCTGAAGCCTGTTGGCTGTGTTCAGCTGTAGGAGGGTTGCGTTTCGTCTCTCCAGTTTTATGCTTAGCGGGTGGAGCACCGGCTGTACACAGAAACATGTAAAATTACCAAACTATTATGATGCACATCTATGAAACATAAATTACACTTGGAAGATCAAGATAAGGTAAAACATGGTTCTTGCAAGAAAATAATTCACTTATAAAAACATACCACATTGTTCAGATGTTCGTTGCTTGATTTCTTTATATGGTAGGCAGTTCCCCTGAAAACTCGTCCTGCAAGGGTAAGAAAGAAAATGAGACATAATATGCATTGGAATGCAGAAAGAAAGGATGACATATATATGTATATATATACCTAGGAAGATAGCCCAAGCATTTAGGTATGTTTCCAACAAGAAAGTTGTATGAGAAATCTGCAACTTTTAAGGAAGCCCAACGACAAAAACCAAATCTGGTCACATTTGAAGCAAACCTAAACCAAAAAAATCTTCATATCAGATGTATATATTGGAATGGCTAATAAAATTGACTCATGAGAATTGTGGTTGATGACATTAGACATAGAATAACTTGATGCTAGATTTATAGATATTCAACCCATAATCTATAATGTGATGAAACCCAAAGAAAGAGGAACAGATGGAGGTTATTTGACCGATAATTGGTTGGTGTTGAGCATGCCAAGTGAAAAGTCAATTTCTTTTTCTTGTAATATTTGTTATAAATATAAATGGAGTTATCCGATTTTCTTGATGCTTTTCACAATGAAAGTTAACACACGTCTACCTCTTCGAGTGACCAGTTTTTGTTTAACTGTTTGCAAAAAGGCATCGACATGAGCAGCTCTTGGATCACAGAAAGTGTCTCACAATACTATCAAAAGGCGCATATTGAGTTAAGCGTCTTATAGGGATTAAAGAACACCTGTCACAGTGTTTCTTGTGACATTTATAGATGTGGCATTATCCGTCCATTTATGTGAAAAGGGTCAATTTGGGTTATATTCTACTAACAAAAGGTCAAATGGGAAAAACAAAAATATTCAGCTAAATAAATAAACAGGTCAGACAGTTTAAAAGTTACTCAAAGTTTCAAAGTATACTAACACTTGTTTAGAACCTCCTAAATTGTTTTATTCAAAAAACGTATCACTATTTTACTAATAGTTTTTATAACCATATTTAATACTATAGCTCTGTTATGAGTGGAATTATACTAGGTACGTTTTGTTTTGTTTTTGTATAACCATATTTAATATATTAATTATTTACAAAATTCAAAACGAATTAGCGTAAATAAGTGTTGGCAGGTCAACCAAACTCAACCTAACCTATGTTGACACAGCCTTAAAATTTGACCATTTAGACCAGAACTTATTTTGACCGGGTTACCCAACCCACCCATTTTGCCACCCATCTGAATTTTCTTTATATCGACAGTATATAATCACCTTTCACATGTGGAAATTGAGGATTAAAATAGCTTGAATATGATGTCATCACCAATGTAAGGAATAATTTACTTACATTCCTTGCGTGTTAACAGAAGCATTGGCACCCGGAACATTGCCATGCAACTTATTTCTGTCCAACCGAAGTTCTTGAAGGGATTTAAGATTGCCAAGCTCTGAAGGCAGTTGACCAGTCAACCCATTCGACTGCAGGTTTCTGAGCCAATATAAAGAAGCTTCACACATAAGAGATATTCTCATAAAGATGAGAAAAGAACAATTTTTGTTCAAAATAATGAAGAAAGCTTACATTATAACAATGTTAACCAAATTCCCGATTTCATGAGGAATCGGTCCAGATATCTGGTTCATCCCCAAATCCAAAAGTTTCAGGTTCTTTAGTGATCCAATTTCTTTTGGTATTGAACCAATGAGTTTGTTGCCACGTAAAATCCTACAAGCATAACCATTTCTAATTAAATTTTTTATTTTTATTTTATTCTTGAAGGTGAAGCAAGATGCCAAAAGGAAACATACAATTCTTGTAAGGAAGCAAGCTGAAAAAGTTCACGAGCAATAAATCCCGTTATAGACGAGTGAGAAATGTTCCTGGAGAAAAAAAAAACAAACAAAAAAAGAAAAAATTATTAGATTCGTTACTTGAACAATACCTAACCATATAATTTGATGTACCAACGTTCATCACAACTAGAAGTTATTTTGCAAAAATGTTTGTTCCACAATAATTGTCTAATTTAGAATAAAATGACACAATTGCCTTCCAGTTAAAACAAACAAACAGTCATATCTAGCTTCCACTTCACATAACTTGTTGTCTAGAGTTGCCCTTTTTGAAAATTTTATTATAACTATCTAGTTGAGTCGGGGGTCTCAGTTGGGAGCAGCCTCTGGTTTGCCCTCGTCCCACCCTCCTAGACCCTACCAGTAGCTTCTGCTATGAGTGGGCTTTTACCGGGTATGTTTGTTTGTTTATTAAAACTACCTAGTTGTTCATTGTGATGATGATAATTTCTTTATTTTGTTCATTTTGGTCACAAATTTCCTAAATTGTCAATATCTAACAGTCAGGCAACTAGGCAAGTACATAGAGACTGAGTAAAACTTGTTAAATAAGACACCATGCTCTTGTTTACACTCACAAATGTGAATTTCAAATGGACTAACAATGTAAAATAATACAGAGAAAAGTCAAAGATACAACTTCTTACAGCTTTGTCACTTGACTCCCAGAACATAAAACACCAACCCAGTTGCAAGGATCTGAATCAAGAGCATTCCAGCTTGATAAAACCAATAATGGGTCATCAAATATGGATTCTTTGAACATGGAAAGAGCATGAACTGCAAAAATCAAGAAATCTTACATACCCACAAAAATCAAAGATTTTTTTTTAACTATATATTTAAATTACTCACAACATTGCTAAAAGATCTTAATTCAAGATTAAAAGATCTAAAAAAGATAAGATTTTTACTGATTTGAGAGTTGAAGTTTTTCAAGATCTGCACAAGACTACAAATTAAATGATACCTTCAATTGGTTGAGTAGCATCACAAGCAGCTATAAAGATTCCCAAAGTAATCAAGAACGGTGTAAATGGAGCTGATCTCTTCATCTTCTCTCTCTACTTTCTCTCTCTAGAACACTAAGAACTCATCACAGCAGAAGTCTCCAAGAAATTACCCAAAAACCCATTAAAATTTTCAAGATATGAATCAAGAATTTTGAAAACAATGGTTAAAAAAACAATCTTTTTCAAGTAAATTTAGGAACAATTGAAGCAAAATCAAAAAGGGTTTTCAAATCTGTGAATCTTTAACAAACCCTGAAATCAAATCAGAATAGAAATCTCAGTTGGTGAAGTATAAAGATCTAAGCAAACCCCAGTATAAGAAAACTTGGATTCAAAGACAAGTTTGGTGGCAGACTGGCAACACGGCTTCAAGAATTATTATTATTATTTTTTTTAATTTTTATGAGAAAATGAGGAATTAAATCACAGACTAGCAAAGTGAAGATATGGAATGCAGATGAAGGAATTTTGTAAAGTGAGAATGTTTTGTTTCTTTCTGCTGTTTAATTGAAGGAAAAAGTGAATTAAAGTGATTGTTTTCGGTGGTTTATTTTTATTTTTATTTTTATTTTTTATTTTCAAGAAAATTAAAAATATTTTGGGGTGGGGTAGGTTTGGACTTGGAGTGCCGTAGCAGGTTAACCCTTATGTAATTACTATTTAATAATTTATATGTTAAAATAATATATAAATTTATTATTAAGATATGTTAAATAATTAATAAAGCTAAATATTTAACAAGTATTGCTCCAATATACAATTTGGGGAAAGGTTCAACCACATTGATTAGTACCAAAAACCCTAATTAAAGGTTTCATAATTGCTAGAGAGGTTGAACTTGTGAAGTATTCAATGATTACTTGCTCAAATAGTCAAAGGGTTGGTTCACTGGATTCACATGATTTTTTTTTAATTGAGATTTTTTAGCCATTGGACTTAGGGTTCATACCCACTTCAAGATCTATGTTGAATAAACAAAAAAAAACAGCTAAAACGTTTGATTTCGCTATACAAGTGTTTGATTTAATTTTAGTAGCTTATAAGGTGTTCATGTTGCATTGAAATCATCTAAACAGGTTATCGGTTTGGGTTTACAGTTTTTTTCTTTAAATTGGTCGGTTGGTTTAGCGATTTTCAAACATTATCAAAAGTTTTTGATGCACTTACGGAAACAATAAAATGACTCAAGAACGACTAGTTAATCAAAGTCTTAAAATGGACTAAAGGTTCAAGAACAAAGTTCTTATAAATTCAAATTCAATAAAAAAACTAATAATAAACATTCACCAAACCCTAATATTTATACTAGTTTCTAACGACTTAAATATAATAATAAACTAAAAAAAATAAATTAAAAGGATAATTAAAGAATAAATATTCAAATTCAAACTTTAGTTGTAGATAATCTTGAACTCATGTATCGTTATCCGTATCATACTCGCCGTCTTCAAAAAATCGTTATCGAGTTTTGCCTCCGGATCAAAGCCACCCGAGTAGAAATGAAAAATATGTCCTCTTTTTGTTTCCACTTTTCCGCGCTTCATTTGTTCTTCTTCAAGTAGTTTAAAACATTCAATAATGACACCCAATCCATCGCCTCCAGTAGCCACCGCATCGTCACCGGTATCCAATGCAACACCACCCTCGATCACCTTTCCATGCACTCTGGAAAAAATTTTGGCTCCGATTTTAGCCCAACGATTGAAAGTTCACCGTCGTGAACACTACAACTTATTCACTATGAACACTACAACTTATTCACCGTCGTGATTATCCTCCGCCTCCTTGTACTCATCGTACCGTGGTGGAGAGTCGTAGATAGGATTGCACCCACTGAAAGGATCCTTCCCTTCCCCAAAGCCTCCGTTCATAACATCGATCTCTGGTTCGGTTTCCTTTTGTAGTCGTGCTTCTAGTTTTCGAATGCGTTCCCGCAATCGTTGGATCTTACGATCCCGTGGATAGACAATACCCCCGTCGTTGCCTCTGTCAGCAATTCTACGAGCAAGCAAGTATTCACTTACACGCCGAGCCATCTGATACCAAGTGATGAAGTTACGGAAGCAATCAAATGGCTCAAGAACAGTTAGTTAATCAAAGTCTCAAAAGGAACTAAAAGATTCAAGAACAAAGTTTCTTAAAAATTCAAATTCAATCAAAAACTGATAATAAACTTTCACCCAACCCCAATATTTATAATAGTTTCTAACAACCTAAATATTATGATAAACTAAAAAGATAACTAAAGAAATAAATATTCAAATTCAAACTTAAATTGTAGATGATTGTCATGCATCTTTATCCGTATCAGTTTTAGCTTACAATCGATACTCGAAACCTGTCGAAAACTACTAAACATGACCATAGGATTTCAAGCAAGATAATTTTTTTTTTAAATTGTACTTAAATCTTTAATTATTTTAAGTTAGATTATACATATGATTGACTTTGTTTAACAATACAATACAACGGGTTAGTTTTTTAAATTTTAAGGGTTAGAACATTACCGTTTCTTTATTTTGGTCTTATTTGATTTTTTTTTGTTATAAAGCTTAATTAGCTAAAAGCAAACTAAAGCCAAATTGTTAGTAACAGTTTGGTTAGATTTAAATTTTCAATTTTCAGCAGTTAGGTTTTCATTTACAATAGTCAAAATCGTTACGTTTGACTCGTGTTTTAACCTATGAACCGTCATAACCGGATATAGAATACTCATACTAGCTTCACTTTTTATAGCGTTAGTTGTTTTACTTTTTCTAAATATATATTTTATGTTTCGGTTTTTAAGACCTTTGGACCAATTGAACCGACAAGCTAGGTAGATCTTCGGTTCATCTTTTAAAACAGTGGGTTTACTTTTATTTTCTAAAGTAGGGTCACCGATCTCTATTTTTTTTAATCTTTTTATGTTAAAATAATGTTTTTAGTTTTACCTAACATCAAAATAGATAATATTTTCTAACAAACATATATTTTCTCTTAGATTTATACTCATTAAAACTCAGTTAAAAATTAAATGCTATCTAAAGTTAAATTTGTTGTAATATGTATAAAAATTTAATTTCTTTAGAGGAATATATATAAGTATTAATACCCAAGACAATAACCATGACTCAATGAGCATTAATGACTTTGAGATGAAGCATATGACATGTAGGGACATTGTAAAGCAACTTGTATGCATGATGGAATAGGGTCTCTTTTTATTTTATTCTAAAACTCCCTTTTTTCATGTGGGATATTGGGATCTAATCATATTAAATATTGTTATTTCATAATTAATTGTTTGTGTTCTATAAAAAGAAATTAGAGGACAAGTAATATATGATTCTTACTTTTTTTTCTAATTTTAAATGTACTTTATTTTATAGATTTTAATGTGTTTATATAATAAATATAAATAAAGAAAAGGAATCAATAAATCCTCCATCTTAAAAACCTCAACATTTTAACTAAAATCATTAATTAAACTCTATGGAATTGACATCTTTCTTAATCTATATTTGTTTTTGTTTACTTACAACTTCCTTTTATTTAAGTTTCAATCTCCATCAAAACATAATGTCGTTTTTCGAGTGTGACCTCGCTTAACATGATTATGTTAGTTGATTTTACTGTTTTTGTTTTAAATTATTAGAAAACTCAGAAAGATTTTCAAATTTCTACATTTAATTTATTTATGTTACCTCTACATAATTTTTTTTATTGATTTAAGTTGGTGTTGTTAAGTCGCCTTGCATGCACACTTAAATATCGATAAATAGGTTGCAACAAAAGACAAGTGTTGCTCGAGAAAGGCATCTAAAATTGAAACATTCTTGATGAAAAAAATCAAAGATATTAAGAATCTATGAATAAGATGAAGCATATCATATGTTCGATAGAGATTAGTAACACCCTGTCACCCTACAGTAATCTTCTTTTTTGCTACTATATGGGTCAGTTTTAGGGTAATAGCAAACCTAAAACCGAAATTCAGTTTTTGGTTTTCTGAAAACCGTTCGGTTTTGGTTATTTTAGGTTTTATCAATTGGGCTTATATTTTTTTAGGATAAAAGAAAAATGGCCAAAAATAATGTATTTGGGTTTGAAAATTTGGGCCTAAATTTTATTTGTTAACTAATGATACTTGATTATTACACACTAGGTTAGAATCTCGTGTATTACACGGGTTGAATAAATGTAATGTCAAATACTTAGTAATAAAAAGTTTATGTTTTTAAACCCCGTATAATACACGGTATACATTCGTCAAAATGGAACACTGTGAATATATAAATATATGATTAATTTTTTTTTATTTGAATACTAACCTGTTATAAAATTGTTTTCAGTTTGTAGAGTTCATAAAAATATGATTGAACAAACTAATTGATGATAAACACAATTTTTAATTCAAAAATGTGTAATAAAAATTGAAACAAATAATTAATTTAGTTGCCTAAAATAGTGAAGTTGATTATTAATAGGAGAGAGAGTCGGGAAATTGAGAATGGGGAGACTTAGAATTATGACAAATGTCCTCTTAGTTTATTTGTTTATTATGTAGTATAGATAGATTTTTGCCTAGACATGAACAAAAAAAACTGGTTTTGATTTTTGAATCGGTTTATAACCCGATCCGGTACCTCCAAAAAAATTGGTTTGCCCCAAACCGGTTAGAACCCGACCCAAACTGTCGAACTGGTTTCAACCCACCCAAATCGGTTTCAACTCGCCCAAACCGGTTTCAACCTAACTAAACCAGTTTGTATAGGGTTTGATATTTTCCAATTCATACCGGTTTATAATCCGAAGCGGTTTCCACACAAACCGGTTTTGTAATTTTGAAAAAAACCCTGAACCAGTTTATAACCCGAACCGGTTTGACGAAAAAACCCGGTTTACCCACCTCAATTTTGGCCTACACAATTTATTAGTTTCTTATAAAAAACTTGACATTCAAAATGAATTTTTAATCTAAAAATTCAATAACAAATATAAATCTTAAGATACTATTAATGCAAACATGTGTAACACAAATATGCATAAACTTTTAATATACAAACACACAACATAATATAATATATTCTGAAACATGAACGCACACAATATGTTATGAAAGTATATATATACGTTCGGTTCGGTTTTTCCGTTTTCAAAAAGTACAAAACCAAACCGTAATTTTCGGTTTTCGAAAAACACAAAACCAAACCGTCTGTTATTAGTTTGGGTCAGTTTTTTCGATTAATTCGGTTTCGTTTATCTTGATTCGATTTTTCTCACCCGTAACTGTTAAATTTAATGTACTTATCAGGATTCAAGGATAACCGGTTGGATATTATTGGTATCAAGTGTTTGCATAAAATAACCATAATAATCACATCTATAATATATAATAAATAAAGGTTTTTAGTGACACATGTCGCCTCCATATTCATTATCATCATTTTTTTCAGCCCATCTCTCTTATTTAATACACTTCTATCTTTTAATAATTATATATATTAGGAAAATATTAATTATACTAATAAAACACATTTATTTTAAATTATCTCTTATTATAAGACACTTTTAATTATTTAACTTTTATTTCAATCAATCAAATAGTAAATGAAAATAAAATTATATTAAATAGTAATTAACGTATTTTCAGTACTGAGTATATATATATATATATATATATATATATATATATATATATATATATATATATATAACACTGCATTTATTCACGCTGGATAATATACAGAGTTTCTAACCTATATTATAATAAAGGAATAATTATACTTGCTACGTGTCGACTTCTGATTAAATCTAGATTTTTGTTTTTCACCTTTGTCTCCTATTAAATAATGATGATGTTAAATAATTAAATATCTAAAATTTATTCTAATATTTTATTAAAAATTACTAAATCATAAGAAAATTTTAATTATATTATTTTAAAATACAATTTTATAATTATTAAATCTTCATTATTTGTAATAACATTCAACATACAAATCTTTATAAAAAATATTATTTTATAATAAATTATATTTATTCAACCCATGTAAAACATGAGCTTTAACCTAGTTGTTAGATATACAAAAAAAAAAAAAATACAATTAAGACCAGAGTTATAGTAATCGCTTAATATGTTATCCTTTTTGTAATATTGACTTTAGTGCTTTTTCTCTCCTTGTTTGGCCCATTTACTTGTTTGGTAAGGCCCAGTTAACTATTGGGCTTTATTCGATATGCGTCTCAAACAACTAACATGGCTTAGTGGTGCACAAATCGGTTTTTTTAACCCAAACCGGTTCAACCCGACCCGAACCGGTTTGGTCAACGAAAAGTCAAAACCGGTTTGCGCCCAAACCGGTTCGGGTTAAACCGGTTCGGGTAATGGAAATATGTAAACCGGTCAAACCGGTTCGGGTAGGTTTTAAACCGGTTTTTATAAAAAAAAAAAAAAATCCAAATAAATTTTATATTTTTAATATAAAATCCATAATAAAATATAACAAAATTAAAACATAAAGTTCAACGTTTATTAATATTTGAAAAGTTCGGAAATTAAAAAACATGACAAGATAAAATTGTAAAGAGAGAGTTTAGAGAGCGTTTTTGAGCGGTTAAAGAACGGTTTTAGAGATTAAAGAGTGTAAAGAGAGGTGTGATCAACCCTAAACACCCCCCACCTATTTATAGTGTTTTAAGGGTGCAAAAAACTCAAAAAAAAGGGCCAAAATCGACCCCAACGGCCATATAGCCGTTGGCCAACGGCTATTTTTTGCCCAGCTCGAAAACCGGTTTAAACCGGTTTATCAAACCGGTTTATCAAACCGGTTAGGATGAACCGGTCCCTAACCCGATCTCATCCAGGAAGCTTCAAACCGGTTTCAAACCGGCGGTTTTTGAGCAACCCGAACCGGTTTGGCCCAAACCGGTTTAAGCCAAACCGGTTTGCCGGTTTGGACCGGGTTAAAAAAAAACCGGTTTTTTTGTGCACCACTAGCTTGTAGTGTAGAACCTCGTAAGATTAAAATTTTAATAAAAAATCTTTCTTGAAATCATGGTTTTATTATATGTTAAGAAAAGAAAAAGTTAGTGCACAATGATCTAATTAGACGTCTTGGGAACATATAATCATATATAATTGTTGAATCAAAAGTATCATATGAAGCCAACACATTCCATAAATTTTGGAAAAATGTCTTTGTAATAATAATAAAAAAAAACAATAGAATCATATTACTTTAACTTTAAATATATCAATGAACATTAAAATACCCAATCCACTTTAAAGTTGAGATGTCACTTATATATTCACCTTTGATAATTGGATTTGTAGTTTTCAATTTGATATCTATAATTTAATACTACAAAGTTTCAATACAAATGAGATATATAAAGCGAAACAAGGATTCAAAATAACCTCTGAATGACTCTTGAGCCGATAGATTAAAACCATAGAGTTACATAACTTTTTTTAACCGCAACAATGATATTATCATATAAAAGCTAGCGAAAAACTAACAAAAACTCCTTACAAACGTCGTAAAATTACTAAAGAAACAGACATAAACAGCTCACAAGCGGCCGTTATTGCACCAAAATAGAATTAATCTAGCCGCTCACCGGATGGGCCAACCATTTATCCCATTCCATACCGACTTTATGCCCCATGTTTTCGAGCCAATTAAAGGATAACACCAACTATGATAATAAATATAATTTTTTTTTCTTACAGACGTTCATAATATATGATGATACAAAATTAAAGATTTATATCATACCCAACGATTAGACTCTACATTGGTCAAGAATCTATAGCTTGATAGACCTATAAAATCATATCAACTACAACATGACGTATTATGGTTGAGACATGTGACGAAATTAAAGATAATGAATTTTAAAACGATAATAATAACAAATAAACAACATTATTGAATGGGTAATACCCTAATCACACCATTATGATACGGTCTAGGTCGAAGCAGTGATCTGTATTAGGAAGATCGCACCGGTCCGGAATGGGTCCAAATGACACATGAGGATCAATCTAAATGACGATCAGGATTAGGGGGATCGCACCGGTCCGAATCTAAGCACACAAATAAATGTGACCTCAGGACCGTTGATGTGACGATTATAAGGAGGAGCCCACATGGATAATCGACATAACAAAATCCTGACACGCCAGGAACACAAGCCACATGGCAGTATGATGACATAGGTCAGAAGGTATAAATACATGAGGGGTGGCTTACTTGAAGGTCAATTGATATACTCTATTCTCAAGTTACCCACTATTCAACCCCTAAATCACATAATGATTCTCACGTCGGAGTCGGGTTACATCGAAACCCCTTTCCAGTGGTGGTGAGGCTAACGGTTTTCTTTGTTTTGCATCCTATTTCTAGCCAACTTCTGCATTTATTCCTGTTTTCTTGGAACCTATGAAAGTCAACACCTCGATGCCTGATAACAATGCCGAGCTTTTTGTTTTAAACGAAAAATACTACTAATACTCTACTTTACACCAATAATTCTAATCTACTTCATTGTACAGGTTTAAACTTGAGACCTATCACCAAAAGACACGTGCCTCTATAGGATGTGCTAGCCCCACATTGTAGAGCTTTGCTTCATCAATTATCAATCTGTCTTTTAACGTTATCCATAAAACTAATATAAACAAACAAGTTTAAAATCCAAACGTTAAGTTATTATTATTTTAAATATAATACAAAAGTGGTAAAAGTACAAAAGAAAATTGAGATAGGGACTTTGCACATGGGAAAGAAAGAGAACATTTCCTTTTTTTTCAAAAAAAAAAAAATATTATTTAAGTGAAAATAGAAGTTAAGTGGTGGTGGACCTTCACCTTTTGCTTTCCTACGTGGGTGTGCCATCATCTTATATGCTTTACCTAATTCTTTTAATTCTTAATTAGTAAACTAATTATTTTTTATTGTAAGTAAATTAATATATCTATAAATACACATATAGAAAATAAGAAATACTTTGGCACAAATAACTTTAAATAGGTTATTGTTGTACATCTAATTCTTAATGTGGCATTATTAAGTTTTTATTTTGATAAAAAAATAATTAAACCGATGATAAATTTATAAGAAATGTTAATCATCAGAAAATTAACGCATAGTTGATTATTTATTAGCTTGAAAGGAAATAGAAAGATTTCAAGGGGCGGGTCACACGAGTTTTGCTTATATTTAAGATAACAAAGACATTAGATACCCATATTAATATAAAATCTGGCTGAACGGAAATTCAAACTAATAGAGTGACGGAACCAAAACTTTTTAGTCGGAGGGTTATCGTAATGTTCTTCTCTTCTCTACCAACTACAAGTAAGAGGCCCGACTCATGTTTTGCTTTTTAAAAGACTCGATTTTATTAATATATAGAAAACTGATAAATTCTGATAACCAGGGGTTAATGAACTCTCTTAACCCTTCTCTAGTTCTAGTCCTGAATTCACTAATCACTAGTTTTACTCATGATGTTATTGATGACATAACAAATAAACTAGTGGATATTTATTTCTAATTAAGCAGACAATACTTTAGTAATATATTATTTATCAACTGAATTGAAATCTAAGCACACAAATCATTAAAATGGTTAACTAAATTAACTATAAGTACCGACATGATTATTTAATAGGATCCCACTTGAACACAAAAACACACGTACGTACAAAAAAAACTATAACATAAGACATGGTTGTCTAGCTAATGGCATAAGTTAACATTGTTATTTGCATCTTAAGTCTTATAAAAGCAACTTTTAGGGCTGCTTATTAAACTTTTGACAACATGTTTCTTCCTTTTGCTTTTCCACAATAACTAGGTTAATCAAACTCTAATTCTATCATCATTTGACAACTTAAAGTATTTAGATTCCAATGATGATTATGCTTCTTGGACGGTTGTGTTTGCTTGTTGTCATAAGATTTTTCAAAAATTTCTTATCACTATAAATATTATTAAAGAGAGTAGACCAACGCTTTAAGTTTATTATAACTGATCTAACCTAATTATACTGACGAGTTCAAAGCTGCAGTGGTGAAGTCAAGAATTTTTTCCAGTGGGATCGTTTTTTTTATGCTCAATTTTCTAAGTTCCCGACCACGATTTGTTTGGTCCGGTTCTGTTCGGTTAGGTTTGGGTGATCGGGTTGGGCCGGTCACATAATATACGATAATGAAAACACATTGTCATCAAAAAATGGTAACAATACAATGTTACTAAAAATAAATAAAAACATTAGATCCTAAAGTTGTTTTTTTATGGGTTTTCATCTTTTGAAAATGATCCATTACATCTTCAACCGAAACATTTTAAAGAACTCTTTTTCAATATAACAAATGTAATTGCAACATCCCAAAAAAATAGTAAATAAATAAATAATAACACGAGCGGGATTGAATCGTCAAATAACTAAAGAGGAAGATAGATGGTTTGGGCTTGGTTCCAACGGGCCGAGGGAAGCCCATGTATATAAGAATCAAGGCAGCCTCACTCTCCTTCACCACCTCCATTTGCGCAAGTTTAGAGAGAGAAAGAAGAGCTCGGGTCTAGAGAGAGAAAGCTCGGGAATTAAGCTCAAAGTCTCGGGAATCATCACTCCACAGCCCATCAACATTTAGCAACAAAAAGGAAACGAAAACAGGTAACATTCATGCTTGAATCTGAGTTTTTAGTTAAGAAATGAGTTTTAGAGTTCTAATGGGTTTCGAATTAAAATATGACATTTTTACATATGGAATCGCATAAAAAACATGTATCTAGCTTCATGGAAGCTAGATACAAGTTCTGAACATAAAAAGACTGAAACTTGAAACAAAAATGATGAATATCATAGAAATCAGATGCATCGTCCGAAAAGTCGGATGAATGGGCCGAAAAGGGGTTTTCGACCGAAAAAGTGGTTCATACATCAAATATTTCGGACACTACATTTCGGTCGAAAAGTGTTAACATCAAAGATTTCGGACACTACATTTTGGTCGAAAAGTATTTCTAACAAGATTTTGATCAGAACATTTCGGTCGAAAAGGTGGTTCGAGCCCCAAATATTTCGGGCAATACATTTCAACCGAAAAGTGTTATGGTCAAGGAGTTTTCGGTCAAAGGACTGGGGAATAAAGAAACTTTCTAAGTAACTAGTTTCCGGTCGAAAAAGATTTTCGATCGAATTAGTTTTCGATCGAAATATAGTTTTCGGGCATAGAGATTTCGGGTAGATACTAATGTGTCTAGTTCACCTAACTTTAAGAATAGAAATGTTAAGTGTTGGTTAGGTCCATTAGCTTATCTCGTATGACTTGATTATACAGATTGTGTGTGACCTTAACTGACGCTCCAGAATCAGCTAAGTGTATTCAGAAATCACCCGTCAGGTGAGTTCTATGTGCCCCCTCTATGTTATGTGCCAATCATTTTAAATGTTTTGGGGCTGAAGTGTATACACTAAATGAATAAGTGTTATGAATGCCAATGTGATCATACGTGATATATACATATATATTAAAATAAATGATGAACAAAGAATGAAACGTATGATTACAAATAATGAATAAAAGAATGACATAACGTAAATGAATGAAATCTTGCTTTATATTTTATATATTGCATGTTATGAATGTATGTAAACGTTATGGACGCTTCGATGACAACAACTACTTCGGTAGACGGACGACCACGTAACTATTTTGCAACCGGGAAACGTACGTTCCTTCACAAGCTAGAACGTACGAAAGGCATTAATGGGCGGTCGAAGTAAATGCTTTAATAGTATAACAGTTGCATAAACAATTGTAAATGTGGGAAACGGATGTCTTAGGGCAGACGGGCGAATGTACGGACTACGATGGTAGGACGGTTAAGACGGACGACTGAAGATTTGCCGGACGGTTTAATGGCGGACGATTTCTAGGACCGGACGAGTAAAGGGGCTACGACGGTAGCTTAATGGCGTATGTCTTTGTGACATACGTAGTAAAAGACGGGTTGATCACTCTTATATGTACGACCAATGAATGTTAATGAAAGGAAAGGCGGATACATAACTATGTACTCGCATATAAATGATAAATGAAGTCAAAGTATGTGTTAATGTGTTTATATATATATATATATATATATATATATATATATATATATACACTCATAAAGAAATAATGTTTATGTATAATTAAGTTAAACTAGAACTCACCAGCGTTAGCTGACTTTTAGTATACACTTCAGGTAGTAAAAAGAAAGGACGTGCGAAGGCTACCCGGCATGAGACTGACATCCCCCTTTATTTATGATTAAGACAATGTTTATGTTTAATGGTTAAGACTTCCACTGCTATGTTATGTACTTGAATGATAAATGCTTCCGCTGTGTTGAATGTTTTTAATTTATGATTCAATATCGATGACTATGTTTATGAGTAAATCCAACAAATGAGGTTACCCGGGAAAAGGGCCTTAAAGTAATAAGCTCCTTATTATCCTTATTAAGATTAATGTTATCAAACCAATCCATAATATTATTCGGGAACTTGACCGTTGGTAACGAGACATTCAACCAAGCACCCTCAAACACCAAATCCTCCCCACGATAGGGCACTCTCTAACTATATGATTAACGGTCTCAGAACTGTCATTACATAAAAAGGCAAAAACATTTGGAACATCCATACCTTTCCTATCCAAATTACACCTAGAATTCTCCAAACACACATGTTAAGCTTTTGCTTTATAGATCTAAACCAATACGTTTGCCTCGCATCAATCCTCTCACAGACTCCCTACCGAGAACTCGTTCAAGCCATCCAACCACTAAACCCATGATCCCGATCCTGAGACAAATTGAGTAATAATCGACAAAAGATCCATAAACCGCGCTTTCTCCCCGCCACCCACCCCCAATTGATCTCCTCCAACACTACCCTTCAAATTAAATATTTACACATATAACCGGTTTTTACTATACATTGGGTTCATTATTTGTTCGACATCAAATTAAATGTTTTATCCATTTTTGAATCCGGGTCATATGTTGAGGAAGATACCTGGAATTTGTAGTGATGAATTTTAATATATGATGAATACGAGATCATATAAAAGTTAAAGCGTGATAACAGATTAAGTCACTCGGATTTGATTTGAATGTTTGACACCAATGACAAACCATGGTCAAAAGAAGTTGTCCTTAATAGAAACTAGTCTTTACCTATGACTCATGATCCCATCTCAATACTATACGAACTTCGGGTGCAGTTTCTTAATGGTTATTAAAACATAACATTGTTTTCATAGTGATTTTACCTTTTTACCCCTGTCACAAACGGCTGTGATTAGTACACATATACCCTTTAATGTAATGTTCAGAATCAAATATATAAGCAAGTCATCTTCATTAGCAACTTTGCTACCGAATTGAGTTTGAAAATGCGGTCAATTTTGGTGAACATACTTGGCCCTAACAATCCCCCAAGTAAGACTTTTAGAAGGACAAATGAAATATCTTTATAG
Organism: Smallanthus sonchifolius; assembly: GCA_023525975.1. NCBI lineage: Eukaryota > Viridiplantae > Streptophyta > Magnoliopsida > Asterales > Asteraceae > Smallanthus > Smallanthus sonchifolius. The sequence continues at coordinate 6,070,899 of CM042042.1, forward strand.
GGCAGTAGGTACAAACAAAGTGATAGTTTATTTAAATGTAATCATGTGCGGATGTATGTATGTGCATATTGAAAAGGGAAAATGATGATAATAACCATTTTAATTACATATGTTATCAAAATAACCATTGACTTCTTTAATATATTTTTTAAATTTATCTATTCGCTGTAATAATTTTTTTTAATACGAGACCATGAACCATTTTTACACGAAACTTAGACATTTTTGTACAAAAGTACAACCTTTCTTGCGCCAATTAGATATAAGCGTAAAAGTACTACCACTTTTGAGTCATTTGACGTAAATGTTATCAAGTTCATTTTTATGATTGGTTTTCCTTATTACACATGAAACTTGGAATTCATCATAGAAAGCTAGAGACACAAAAATAGCTCAATTTCATACATTACTTTCTAAAAGCTAAAAATTTCATACATATCCTCGTACATTTCAAAACACTAGAAAATCATCTTTTCCATTAACCGAATTAACTGAATTGCTAGTAATATAAATCAGTCGGCTATGAAATTTTGAAATCGATATGTTTAGTTTTGACTCATAACCAATTTAACTGATCCATGCTCATCCGCTATATTAGAAATATTTATTAGATGTTTTTTCTTAAATCATCATTTGACTTGACTGTTGAAGTGGAATCACTAGGTTTTCGTGTAAGAGTTAAGCATTCTAAGCTGTTGACCTAATGAAGAGTGAGTGAACCTGTTGGGCCATATCTAACGTGGAAACACCCAACATTTTGTTCCCCACATGTTATCCTACTTGCAAAGATTGACACCCCTCCTTTTCCTTGAAGAATTTTCATTAAAATTGTATAATTTTTAGGTTTGATAAATACAATCTAGAGTTAATTGCATAAATGGTTCCTATGGTTTGATCAAATAACATGTTTGGCCCCTAGGTTCTAACAATTGCAAACATAGCCCAAACTTTTAAGATTTGGTTACGACTTTAGCCACTGATGTTAACACCAGTTAATTTTTAACTGAAAGTTAGCCCATGTGTCATCTATGTGATTTAAGATTTCAAACTTAACCCTAAAAATGAGTTAAAATTATTACAAAATATTAAAAAACTAGTAAAAAAATAGTGATTTTTACTATTTTTACTGATTTTCAGTCTTTGGGGGAATGAAATTATTTTGTTTAATTAATAACCGAACTATGAACCGACCCATGGCCCCAAACCAAGGACCGACCCATGACCTGTCCCGTGACCCGACCCTTGACCTGACCCGTGACCCGACCCTTGACCTGACCCATGACCCGACCCTTGCCCGAACCCATGACCCATCCCATGGTCCAGACCATGCCTCGAACCATCACATGTGTCGTGACCCAACCCATGACCTAACCCATGACACTTCCCATGACCCGGCCCATAATATAAATTTATTAACTAATATTTTGTTTGTCATAAAATATTTTCTTAACTACCAAACAACATGAAATAATGATTTATTTCATACCCATAGGGTACCAAACATGACAAGGGAATGGTAATTGTCCATTTCATCATTCATTTGTTCATTCCATTACCTTATACCAAACACACCCTTGTTACTTATTTTTTATCAACTTCACCATTTAGAAAAAAAACAAAAAAATGTTGTGGAGAGAGTGAAAATATGAGAAAGAGAGAGTATGTACCAAATGTTTTTCAACTTGTTTGAAGAGAGAATTTTTCAAAGTGAGGAAGGGGTTCCAAACATTTCTTTTTGATTCTTGCTTTGTCCTGTTGAAGTTTTTGAAACTTCACTCAAAAAAGATAAAAAGGGTTAAAGGCTAGCACCTTACTTGATTGGGTATGAACTTTATCGCAGGGGGAGTCCACTTTGCCTTCTAGTTATTGGTTTCATCCCTCCATCTTTGAATTTTAGCCATCTTTTTTTGGGTTCTTTGAATTAAAATCATTTCAATTCAATGGTGTATTGATCTCTTTGTCATTTTAATCCTTATGAATATCCTACATAATTAATTATCATAGAATATGAAAGAATTATTTATTTTTACAAGATTTTGGTTTGACCTAACCGCTCTCATAAAAGCATCACAATCCATGTATGACAAATGCCAAAACTGCCCACATGGTATTGTTTTGAAATAGATTTTTAAATTAATAAAAATAACAACTTTAATAATTAAATAACAAGAAAATATGCACCAAACAAATAATAGTTATTCTTGACAACACATTGATCCATGTATATATATCTAAACCCTCCTGCCCTCCTTCATCTTCTAACAGAACTTGCTTCCTTCTCTTCAATGGCTAAGGTGTATCCTCAAACTCCATCATCACCTTCACCATCATCATCATCATCATCATCACCATCATCATCATCATCACCATCGTCACCATCATCATCATCACCATCGTCACCATCATCATCATCACCATCACCATCATCATATGTAAGCTCAAAACAAGAGTGCTTCACAATATGGATGAAGTCTCTAGTGTACAACAGCCATGGATGCACTGCATACAATTCCAATGGAGAAATCGTTTACCGCGTTGATAATTACGACAAGAAATGCAGCTCACAAGTTTATTTGATGGATATTCGAGGCAACGTTCTTTTCGCAATACAACGAAAGGTATGAATCATCCTACAATAGCACAACAATTCACTCAGTTAATTACACCATCTTTTTTAGAAATTTTTTTTCAAAATGATATATATATATATATATATATATATATATATATATATTTTAAAAGTGGTAAATGGTAATACCGTGAATCAGGATTTCAATTCATTTGCGAACACCCAATGATTGTGTGTAAGAAACTTGCCAGAAGTACAGTGAAACCGTGATTCCTAGTCACGGTTTTAGTTAATTTATTGCAAAACTAGTAACTTTATTACAGACATGTCTTTCAATAATATCATTTTGAACTGAAACCGTGATTGAGAATCATGGTATTACAATTTACCATTTTTTTCAAAAATATTCCATTTTGAAAAAAAAAATCAATATTTTTTACTTTAAAACACCATCTAACCCTATGTTTCAATCTTAATGCAGAAATTACCAGTTTTTGGATGCTGGGATGGATACAAGTGGGATTTTTCGAAGAAACAACGATGGTTTCGCGTTACAACGAAACGTCAAATGATTCATGTGGATTTAGGAGTTGGTGAAGGAGGTTACAAGATTGTTAAAACTGGTGGAAAATTAGGGTTCAAGATTGTGAATCTTGATCAAGATGGTGCCTTGGTTGCTGATATTAAACCAAAGCAAACAGCTTCAGGGATTGATCTTGGAAATGATGTTTTTACATTAACTGTAGAACCTGATGTTGATCAATCATTGATTATGGCGATCATTATGGTTCATGGGTTGATCCATGGTCAATTATAAAGATCTTTTTATTTCAAGATTTGATTGCAGATCTTGATTCTTGGACTGAAGATTTAGAAACCAGATTTGATTGTGGGTTCTATTTTTATGCAATTTTGGGAAGAACTGAAGATGGGACTTACAAAATGAAGATCGGAGAATAGTGAAATGAAATCTTTGTGATTAGTTGTAAATCATACAATTTTTGCTTGGTTTTTGGTGATTAATTATGGGAAATAGTTAAAAATTGAGTTTTAATTGTTGTAACATGTAATATTCATTTTTTCAACAAATTCAATATAATTTGTTGTTAATCATGAGAAATATATATGATGAGGTGTCTTGCATACACATATGTGTAATCATTATAATTTATAATTACTTTATATATCTTGACATAATAAAATAATTGTGTAAAAATGTTTGTTTGAGGAAGACTATAAGGTTATTATGAAATTTCATATGTTGTAACTTATGAAATTTCATATGTTTTAATATAGGTTAATTAAAAAATTATAGTTAATTTTGTTTCCTACTTTTAAATTTTAATATTGGTTAGTGGGTAATTAAAGTTGATTATAAACTGTTAAAATTCGTTGATCAACTTTTTAAATTAGAAGGATAATTAAAACAAAAGACAATATGTTTCATACCTTTAAAATGGTTGCTTACTTAGTTAGTTGGCAACTAAAGTTGGTTATAAAGTATTAAAAATTAGTTTATCGATTTTTTAAAATTTTAATTATCATAAAATAAGATTATTCAAATACCCTAATTTAAATGAAATACGTTGTATTTTTTATTTTTATGCAAAAAGTTGGTAAATGATCATAAACAAAAAGAATGACAACTAATTTTTGCAAATGACTATGATTTTCAGAATTTTCTTATCAAATGATGGCATGATTACAGTAACTTAAATATATAACTTAATTATATATATATATATATATATATATATATATATATATAAGGGAACGTTCCACTAATAAATGATTTTTCGTTAAAAAACGCTAAGAAGTGGGTCAAACGAACTCCGATTGAGCTCATTCCAGCGGCGTTGGAACCGTTTCATCGATCTCTAATCCAGACCCAAAAACCTAAACCCCCCTCCACCTGCACCCCCAAAAGCCTAAACCCCCCTCTAACCCCACCCCAAAAAGCCTAAAACCACCACCCCCACCCACCAAAAACCTAAACCCCCACCCCTAAAAACCTAAACCCCCCACCCCCATAAAAAAAACCTAAACCATAAAACCTAAACCCTAAAAGCTAAACCATAACGTTAAAACCATAAAATTCAAACATAAAATCTAAACTTTAAAAGTTAAATCATTAAACCTAAGATGGTAGAGTTCGACGAGACGGTTATAACGCCGCTGAAATGAGCTCAATCGGAGTTCGTTTGATATCGTTTCTAAGCGTTTGAGTTATTTTTTAAATTTTTAGCAAAAACCTACTTTTTATTTGAACCTCCCCTATATATATATATATATATAGAGGAGGGTTCCAGAGAAAACTATATAGTTAGGCGAAAACCGAGAAAACCATTAAAAAAACCAATTTTAACCAATCATATAATAATATTTATTTTTTTATTTTATTTTACTTTTATTTATTTATAAAAGTATCAATGTAATATTACACATTTTTACCATAAAAACATTTAAATATTGGCTTACGTATACGTAGCCCATAGTGTTACATATACGTAAAAAGACGAAAAAATTGCGGTTACGTATACGTAACCCATAATATTACACATTGCTTTAGTGGGTTTCTTGATTTTCGCTTAACTTTGTGGTTTTCTCTTGATCATTCCCCTATATATATATATATATAAGATCAAATGTAAACCACCTTTAAGTGTGTAAATAAAAAAAACCAAAATCCTGACCACATATTTTTGTTATATTTTGTAACATCCCAAAATAAATGAGGATTTTAAATAACGGGTTGAACCGGGACGAACGGGATAAAAGGGCGAGGCGTAACGGGCCGGGCCGGTTGGGCCTGCAAACTTGAAGGAAGGGGGGGTTTCCTCCCTTTAAATAGCCAACACACACACCATTTCTCTCATTTGCAAGAATCTAGAGAGAGAAACCGTAGAGAGAGAAAGTTGGCGGATCGACCCGAGATTGAAGGAGCTTGTTGCTACTGAACTCGTGAGCAAAACCTCCGGATCAGAATCTCGAAATCAGGTAACACCCGAACCAAATCTGAGTTTTTGTTCATTTTTGGGTTTTCGGGTATTTTTGTGAAAATGACGGGTTTTTATAAACCAAATGAGGAAAGGGTTATAAATCTGGAATCACGAAAGGAAAATACACGTTTTGAATACAAAAAGTCCGGATCTTGACAAGATCGGACCTGCATGCGAAAGTTAGGGTTTTTGGGGAAGATAGCTGAGTTCTGCAAGTATCGAAACTAGAGTTTCGAGTGGCCTGCAGGTGTCGAAACTAGAAGTTTCGAGTGACCTGCAGTTGTCGAAACTAGAAGTTTCGAGTGACCTGCAGTTGTCGAAACTAGAAGTTTCGATGGGCCTGCACCTGTCGAAACTAAGTAGTTTCGATAGGTCTGCATCAGTAAGTGAAGTCAGTGTATTCACCTGTAACAGAACGAGTAAACCGTTAGAGTCGGGATTTAGGTCTGATGTGTATTTAATTAATCAATTCAGATCGGAAGTGACGTTGTTGGACCTTTGTTTAGGACAACCCAAGAGTAACTTATAAGGTGAGTTCTAGAAGCCCTTCTTTTAATGTTTTAATTAAATGTTTTGGGCTGGTGTGCATACATACGAAACGAGGTTTACGAAACGAGGTTTATGAAACGAGGTTTACGAAACGAGGTTTACGAAACGAGGTTTATGAAACGAGGTTTACGAAACGAGGTTTATGAACGATGCTTCCGAAAGGGGAAGACGAAACGAGTTAATGAGATGTTTACGAAACGAGGTTTACGAGATGATGTTTATAAAATATTTTGCCAAACGAAGTTGTGAAAGGTTTACGAATGAAGTGTTATTTAATAAAACGTACGAATGCTTTAACTAAAACGAGGTAAAGGTTTTTATGAAAGTCACGAATGAACGAATCTGCCACGAGTTCCTACGGGAGCTAGAGTATGTATGTATGTATGTATTGGCCTTACCTTACGGGGGGCCTTTGTGGCTGGCTAACGGTTGTACAACTGGTTGAGGATGGGGTGACGACGGTCACCCATGGGATTACCGGGATCCCGATGGAAGGTACTATTCCTTGCGGGGAAATATTGCCTATGGTATGTTTAGTCTTCATAGAGGTAACGAGCCTTAGGAGACGTATGTTTGGTCCACCTAGAGGTAACGAGCCTTAGGAGACCTGGATGACGGATGACTTAGAGGTAGCGAGCCTTAAGTTCATCCGCTGGTATGTGCTGTCTACCTAGAGGTAACGAGCCTTAGGAGACATATGTTTGGTTCACCTAGAGGTAACGAGCCTTAGGGGACCTGTGTGACGGATGACTTAGAGGTAGCGAGCCTTAAGTTCATCCGCTGGTATGCGATGTAAGGATTTGACGGTTACGAGAAGGCGCAGATTCGGTTCATATTGACTATTGTTACGATGTTATGTTACGATGTTTTGATGATGTTAAGTTATTGCATGTTTTATGTACGCTTTTATTAAATGAAGTATGATGTTATGTTTTTGGCAAATATTTGATGTTAATGTTTTACGTTAAAACTAGAACTCACCAGCGTAGCTGACCTTCTTAGTATGCACATTCAGGTTAAGGGCAGGTTATGATGATGGACGGTGATGCTTGGCTAGCGATGAAGAGTTACCCGGCTGACACGAAGACTGGCATCCCGTTATGTTTTGATTATGTTATGTAATGAATGTTGTAAACAAAGTTTTACGCTTCCGCATGTAGAACAGTTATGTTATGTAATGAACAAAATTTTCCGCTGCGTTATTTTGATATAAGAGTTTAAGAACTGTTTGTGAATGAGTAAATCCAATAAGTGAGGCCTCCCGGGTTTGGGGCCTTACAAGTTGGTATCAGAGCAATAGTTTGAGAGATTTGGACACTCCCAGTGTCTAAACTTAAACTGTGAATGGGACCGAAAGCGGATGCCAGTACGGGTAACTCGAGCCACAGCATCAGGTATGAAGGTAGTGTATATATATTTACATATATAGTATGCCTTAGGAAGTGTTAAGGTTAGGACTTGGGTTCTGATGGAAATCACAAAGGTGGTCAAATCGAAATCAAGAGGTAGTGTAATGGTTAATTGCAGATGGCCAGTGTATATTAACATCTTACAGTACTTATTGAATTTTATTTGTTAACTAGCGTGATGACATTAGATTCCTTGTCTTTTAAGAACGAAATGGAGGGAAGAATAGGCGGAAGGCGTGGTGAGGGTCGTACCGGATGACACGGTAGGATTCCCGCCCACTAAGTTTATAGTGAAAAGGCAAGAGTTCTTGCGGAACCGGAAGGTAGTGTGCATGAGACCGTACGAGTGTGATGCGAAATGTCCTCCGTTGTGTTGACTTAGAGCGAAAGTGGTAAGAGGTGTCGATGAGAATGCCGGGACAAAATCTCAACTTTGAAGGGACGCGAGTATTAGAAAGTGTTATAAGAGGAACTAGAATGCTCGAGTAAGGTAAATTGGTAATTTCGTTTGGATCCGCGAAATTGTGAATTTACAGGTGCACGTGCATGATGGTGAATCTTATGGTATTGATTAATGCTTACGTATCAGAGTTGATCCAATTACTCAACCACGACTACGAGATGTTAGTCACCCGAGTAACGATTAAGGAGATTGATGAACATCATTAGTAATGGTAATGATGTCAAAGATGGTGTACCTTACAACGGTTAATGATGTCAGCAAGTACGAGCCACAGACAAGATGAGGAGGAATGAAACTTCGGTTTACCTAAGTCAGACGAGCATACGTATGAAGGATGCCAAGGAGCTAGGATGGGCTACGCTTAGCGCAAACACGTTCTGATGAATAAGAATCGGTCTACTGTTGAAGTATGCATGAGCATGAAAGAAATAACCACACTAGTGTATGTCCAAAGAATATATGAGTGCACGAATGCACAAAGTGCATCTTTCCATGTAGAAGACAGTCCAAGACAACTAATAAGGGTATCTGCTGAAATGAGAAAATAGATATACCAACAACAACAAGAGACGGAAACCGCGATGTTAATTAGGGCGTGCAGACTAAACCAAACCAAACCAAACCAGATCCGACCCAAGGATTGTTTGTCTAGAATGAATGTGAAGGACAAGTTTTGACTAACAATGTGAAGCAAGGCATGGGCACTAAGAAGAAATTCAAGGCGACTCAGAGAACGCTCTACTATGTCTAAGTCTAATCCATAGCTGCGAGTGTTACTAGAATTGGAAAGCCGTTGAGGGACCCACTGAAACTAGAAAGGAAATGAAAGTACAAGTGTCACCGTACGTGTCATCTATCCATAGTAAGACCAACGAATGTGACTTTAGAAGAAATGCATGCAGAAAAGGCTAACGGAAACGAGTAGCTAGAGAATATATATTGTCGGTCAGATGGGATGCCAATCCCTAAAACCATCCAGTGATATGTAGGAATAAGGGTGTTCAATGAACCAACGATGTGAAACGTAAAACCTGACAAGTACGTTTGAAAGAAAGACTAGAAGGAGATTGTGTATGAAGATATGAATGAAAAGTTCGAGTGACTAGTGTGCCATCTGAATGAATACCTTCCCGACAAGTTGAATGTGATAAGGGATACCTCATATGTTTGGGGGATACCCGATACGGTTCCTACGGGGACGAAGCGATACGGTTCCTACGGGGACGAAGCGATACGGTTCCTATGGGGACGAAGCGATACGGTTCCTACGGGGATGAAGCGATACGGTTCCTACGGGAACGAAGCGATACGGTTCCTACGGGAACGAAGCGATACGGTTCCTACGGGAACGAAGCGATAAGGTTCCTTCTGGAATGAAGCATATGGTTCCTTAGGGAACGAGACGATGTGGTTCCTTCGGGAATGAGATGGTACGGTACCTTAGGAAACTTGATAGTAGGAATCATTCAGGAACGAGATATTATGATTCATTCGAGAACGACATGGTATGGTCCTTCAAGGACGAATGCACCATGGACAGCTTATGAGGTATACACAATGATCCAAATAGTTGAGAGACGATCGATAGGAACCGTCTAGATGGAAAGGTGGATAACCTGAACGAGGAGTTGAAATTATGGCCAAGGAGTCTTCTGTGGACGACTCCGAGTTTGATAAGACATTTCACATAGAATGACGATATAAGAACCCTAACGGTTAGATGTGAAAGACCGACTAGGGATGTACGATGCTGAAAAAGATAACGTCTATCAAGAACGAGAGAGGTATAGTCAAGACTACACAAGGATCTGTCAACGGGAGAGTGATTGCATATACGTCGCGGCAGTTGAAAGTTCACGAAGTCAATTATCCGACTCATGATTTGGAACTTACTGCTGTCGTATTTGCATTGAAAATATGGAGGCACTACCTCTATGGGGTGAAGTTTACTATTTACTCCGACCACAAAAGTTTGAAATACTTCTTCGAACAAAGAGAGCTTAATATGAGGCAGAGACGATGGTTGGAACTTCTGAAAGATTATGACTGTGAAATCATATACCACCCTGGAAAGGCAAACGTGGTGGCTGACGCTCTAAGCCGAAAGGATGTGCCTACTCCTATTAGAGTGAAGGCTTGCCAGTTGGTGGTAACTTCAGATGTGATGAGAGAAATTGAAAAGGCTCAAGATGAGGCACTTAAAGAGGAAAACATAAAGAAGGAAAGGATGGTTGGCCAACAGGACAAGTTGGAATATAACACCCTTGGTGTTAGGACACGTTTTGGGCGGATATGGATACCTATGGGTGGCGAGCTTAGGACCAAAATCTTGGATGAGGCTCATAAGTCTCGTTACTCTATCCATCCCGGTACCAATAAAATGTACCAAGATCTGAAGAGGGAATACTGGTGGCCTGGAATGAAATGTGATGTGACGAAGTATGTAAGCAAGTGCTTGACTTGCTCGCAAGTAAAGGCTGAACACCAGAAACCGTATGGAAAGATTCAACCACTTGACATACCAGAATGGAAGTGGGAACACATTACCATGGACTTCATAACCAAGCTACCTCGCACAGCTAAAGGTCATGACGCCATTTGGGTAATTGTGGACCGTTTAACGAAGAGTGCTCATTTCCTACCTATTCGCGAGGCGTTCTCGTCGGAAAGGTTAGCAGAGGTATTTATCAACGAAGTAGTAGCGCGGCATGGGATGCCCTTGACGATCGTATCTGACCGGGACACACGATTCACATCGAGGTTCTGGAAAAGATTTCACGAGTCGATGGGCACGAGGCTGAATATCAGCACGGCATACCACCCACAAACGGATGGTCAGTCTGAAAGGACCATTCAGACATTGGAGGATATGCTCCGTGCTTGTATTATTGACTTCGGTGGCAGTTGGGACAGCCATCTGCCGTTAGCCGAGTTCTCCTACAACAACAGTTATCACACGACGATAGGCATGCCGCCTTACGAGATGTTGTATGGGAGAAGATGCAGGACCCCGGTTTGTTGGGGCGAGATTGGACAGAAGGAATTGGGAAGTCTTGAAGTTGTAAAAGAAACGTCGGAAAGGTTTGATCAGATCAAAGCACGAATGAAGGCCGCCCAAGATCGTCAGAAATCCTACGCGGATAGACGACGAAGGCCTATTGAATTTAATGTTGGGGACAGAGTAATGTTGAAAGTGTCGCCCTGGAAGGGAATCATACGATTCAGGAAGAGAGGAAAGTTAAGTCCGAGGTTTATCGGACCATTCAGGATTATGGCACGGGTTGGTGAAGTCGCTTATCGGTTGGAATTGCCTGATGAGTTAAGTGGGATTCATCCTACCTTCCATGTATCACACTTGCCAAAGTGTTTGGCGGATGAAACGGCTCACGTACCACTTACTGACATCGAGGTCGACAACAGCCTTAACTACATTGAAGAACCTGTGGCCATCTTAGACAGGAAAGAGAAGCGTTTACGTAATAAGGTTATTCGATTGGTTAAAGTCCAATGGAAGCACCGGAAGGGATCGGAAGCTACATGGGAAACGGAGACGGAAATGAAGGAGTCGTACCCTCAACTGTTTGACTTATGATAGGTTTCGGGGACGAAACCTATTGTAAGGGGGGTAGACTTGTAACATCCCAAAATAAATGAGGATTTTAAATAACGGGTTGAACCGGGACGAACGGGATAAAAGGGCGAGGCGTAACGGGCCGGGCCGGTTGGGCCTGCAAACTTGAAGGAAGGGGGGGTTTCCTCCCTTTAAATAGCCAACACACACACCATTTCTCTCATTTGCAAGAATCTAGAGAGAGAAACCGTAGAGAGAGAAAGTTGGCGGATCGACCCGAGATTGAAGGAGCTTGTTGCTACTGAACTCGTGAGCAAAACCTCCGGATCAGAATCTCGAAATCAGGTAACACCCGAACCAAATCTGAGTTTTTGTTCATTTTTGGGTTTTCGGGTATTTTTGTGAAAATGACGGGTTTTTATAAACCAAATGAGGAAAGGGTTATAAATCTGGAATCACGAAAGGAAAATACACGTTTTGAATACAAAAAGTCCGGATCTTGACAAGATCGGACCTGCATGCGAAAGTTAGGGTTTTTGGGGAAGATAGCTGAGTTCTGCAAGTATCGAAACTAGAGTTTCGAGTGGCCTGCAGGTGTCGAAACTAGAAGTTTCGAGTGACCTGCAGTTGTCGAAACTAGAAGTTTCGAGTGACCTGCAGTTGTCGAAACTAGAAGTTTCGATGGGCCTGCACCTGTCGAAACTAAGTAGTTTCGATAGGTCTGCATCAGTAAGTGAAGTCAGTGTATTCACCTGTAACAGAACGAGTAAACCGTTAGAGTCGGGATTTAGGTCTGATGTGTATTTAATTAATCAATTCAGATCGGAAGTGACGTTGTTGGACCTTTGTTTAGGACAACCCAAGAGTAACTTATAAGGTGAGTTCTAGAAGCCCTTCTTTTAATGTTTTAATTAAATGTTTTGGGCTGGTGTGCATACATACGAAACGAGGTTTACGAAACGAGGTTTATGAAACGAGGTTTACGAAACGAGGTTTACGAAACGAGGTTTATGAAACGAGGTTTACGAAACGAGGTTTATGAACGATGCTTCCGAAAGGGGAAGACGAAACGAGTTAATGAGATGTTTACGAAACGAGGTTTACGAGATGATGTTTATAAAATATTTTGCCAAACGAAGTTGTGAAAGGTTTACGAATGAAGTGTTATTTAATAAAACGTACGAATGCTTTAACTAAAACGAGGTAAAGGTTTTTATGAAAGTCACGAATGAACGAATCTGCCACGAGTTCCTACGGGAGCTAGAGTATGTATGTATGTATGTATTGGCCTTACCTTACGGGGGGCCTTTGTGGCTGGCTAACGGTTGTACAACTGGTTGAGGATGGGGTGACGACGGTCACCCATGGGATTACCGGGATCCCGATGGAAGGTACTATTCCTTGCGGGGAAATATTGCCTATGGTATGTTTAGTCTTCATAGAGGTAACGAGCCTTAGGAGACGTATGTTTGGTCCACCTAGAGGTAACGAGCCTTAGGAGACCTGGATGACGGATGACTTAGAGGTAGCGAGCCTTAAGTTCATCCGCTGGTATGTGCTGTCTACCTAGAGGTAACGAGCCTTAGGAGACATATGTTTGGTTCACCTAGAGGTAACGAGCCTTAGGGGACCTGTGTGACGGATGACTTAGAGGTAGCGAGCCTTAAGTTCATCCGCTGGTATGCGATGTAAGGATTTGACGGTTACGAGAAGGCGCAGATTCGGTTCATATTGACTATTGTTACGATGTTATGTTACGATGTTTTGATGATGTTAAGTTATTGCATGTTTTATGTACGCTTTTATTAAATGAAGTATGATGTTATGTTTTTGGCAAATATTTGATGTTAATGTTTTACGTTAAAACTAGAACTCACCAGCGTAGCTGACCTTCTTAGTATGCACATTCAGGTTAAGGGCAGGTTATGATGATGGACGGTGATGCTTGGCTAGCGATGAAGAGTTACCCGGCTGACACGAAGACTGGCATCCCGTTATGTTTTGATTATGTTATGTAATGAATGTTGTAAACAAAGTTTTACGCTTCCGCATGTAGAACAGTTATGTTATGTAATGAACAAAATTTTCCGCTGCGTTATTTTGATATAAGAGTTTAAGAACTGTTTGTGAATGAGTAAATCCAATAAGTGAGGCCTCCCGGGTTTGGGGCCTTACATATTTAATATGATGTTTGACTTTTAAGGATTGAATTAAAATAAGATAAAATTAAATGTGTGGTTAAAATTTGTTTTTTTGGTTTACAAGTTTACAAATGATCCTCACCATATATATATATATATATATATATATATATATATATATATATATATATATGGTGAGTATTATTTATAAACTTATATATATATAGGGGAGGGTTCCAGAGAAAACCACAAGTTAGACGAAAACCGAGAAAACCACTAAAAAAATCAATTTTACTCAATCATATAGGAATATTTATTTTTTGTTTTATTTTATTTTTATTTATTTATAAGAGTACCAATGTAATATTAAACATTTTTACCAAAAAACATTTTTACACATAGTGTTACGTATACGTAAACATAAAACAAAAAAATTGCGGTTACGTATACGTAAATAAAAAAAAATGTTTTTGGATACGTATACGTAAATAAAAAAATTGCCTAAAATGTTGTGGTTTTCTTGGTTTTCGCCTAACTTTGTGGTTTTCTCTTGATCCCTCCCATATATATATATATATATATATATATATATATATATATATATATATATATATATATATATATGAAAGTCTTTTTTTAGAGAACCACAAAAATTCTAAACCCTCCCCCTAAAAAAATATTTGTTATTAAACCATCCCTAGACACTATATAATAATATATTTAATTACTAGCTTATACCCCGTGTAATACAAACGTGGTGAAAAATATCAATACATAAATTTCTTAAATTTTATTTATATATTTTATAGGTGTAAAATGTATTACTATACATATAATAAGGATAAAAAACAAAGTTCAAAATATGTAAAAAATAATATATAATTGAGTTTCAAAAATACGTCAATTACTATTTAATGTAATTTGACTTTCATTTACTATTTGATTGAAAATAAAAATTACATAATTAAATTTCAAAGTTTTTTATAGAAAAGTATAATTAAAAATAAACGTGTTTTATTAGTATAATTAATAATTTATTAAAAGATATGAGTGTCATTTAATAAGAGAGAGAGTCGATAAAAAAATGATAAGATTGAATATGATGACGACACGTGGCATATAAAAACCTTTATTTATTATATAATATAGATATAGATGTGGAAGGTAGATAAAAGCTATTATTCTTTGACAGGGTGGAAGAAGTGATATTAGGTCATATGTTGTACACGTAATTCTTTATTTAACAAATTTATTATATTAAAGTAATACCAAAAATACCAGCAACTTTTATCTAAAAAAATGTCACTTTCAGTAGTTAGATATTATTAAAAAAAACCATGCAAAGCTTTGATTAAATATAAAAAAAAATATTATTATAAGTTAAAAATTGTACAGTTTTCCCGGTTATAAAAAGAGCGAGCAGACGTAGAACAATAAAAGAACCGACGCATACTTATCACTAGACATGAAAGACGGACTAGACATTAGAAAGATCAATCATAATTTAATTATTTGCCCACTTTTAGCACGATAACCATATGACCTACATGCTACAGTCAAGTCGGTATCCATCTTTTAACATTATATATTATGTAATACGTTTTGAATAACGACCTTAATCTACAAAATAAAAATATATATACATTTCAATTATAGTGATGGGTACCCATCATCTTTAACTTGGCACCAAGCCCAAATTAATTATTTATTTGGCTACAATAAATACAATTGTCAATTATGTATATGCAATATATCATGTAGACAAAGGCAACACGGGAATAATGTAATGATAAGTAGAAGGGTGACAAAAATCAAGATCATACCACATGGCTACTTGAATATTTGAAAAGGTTATGCATTAAACACATGAAGATGATATAAAGAAAGAAACCAACAGTTTTGGGTCAACACCATGGTCCAGTGTATGTGTGGGTCAGGATGTGGGTGGTTAGCTAAGGCTAGCTGGCCACAAATTTAATGAGTATATAAAAATGGGGACATCTTGTTGCATAATTAAGAAATTTGACATATTGAAAGGAACACATGCAAATGTCTGGTGTGTCTAAATTGACATTTTATGGAACTAGAATATAAAGTTGGTGTTAATAAAGTGTTGACACCGATCGAGACCGAAAGAAGTCGGCCGGTTTAGTTGGTTTGAAATATATACAGTTTGGTTTATGATTCAGTTTTGATGGTATAATTTGGAACTTAAACTATTCATGTAAACGGAATCAGTTGTTTAACCTGTATTTTATATTTTAGGAAATATGAAGTTATGTATATATACTACTAGGTTAGTTCCCGTGTATTACACGGTTAATGAAAATAAACATATATTATTCATAAGTGTCTAAATAAGAATTACTTTACATAGTGAAAAATTACAATTAACTTCACAAAACCAAATTACATGAGGTAAATTTTTTAGATTCTAGAAAGTTGATTTTAATTAATTGTTATTTTCTTAACAAAGATAAGTTGTTATATTTTTTTAAAAATTGTCAATTTAATTCTCTAATTATAGTAAATTTGCGAGAGTTAATTTATTGATTTTGTTATAAATTAAATAATACAAAATTCAAAATTTTCAAATCAAACGGTTTTTAAGTTTTAGTCAAATGATATTAAATAATTTTAGCAATTATATTTGTTAAGCATTTATTATTTGTGAGAGGTTTAAAATCTTAAATTATAATTAAACTTTAGGTGGGAAACCATTTTACAAAAAACCTTTATTTATTAACGAGTATAGATTAGTATTTTCTTTAATTAGTTATATTTTGAATTCTTATTATATATTCTTATTTAATATAATTATTATTCTTCTTTAATAATATATTTATAATATCATTATTATTTAATAAGATATAGGTGCATTTATTAGGAGAGAGATGCGGGAAAACCAATGTGTGAAGACATGAGGGAGTGACATATGGTAATCCAAAACCTTTATTTATTAGTATGTATCGATATTTACGAACCTCTTTACCATTAAAAAAAATTAATGTAAAAAAAAATCAAATAGATTCAAAACCATCAAACCATTAAACGGGGAACGCAAAAAAATGAGAAACTGGGAACGCCCTCTCCGAAAACCTAAACCTTATAACCACCTCCCTAAAAAACTTAAACACTCCCCCATTCCAACCCGGCTCGTCAAACCCTAAATCTGAAAACTCTAAACTCTATAGTTAAATCGTAAAATCTAAACTATAAACCCTGAAAGCTAAACTCTCAAAACTAAACCTTGTGGTGGTTGGAAATGGCCTAAGAGGGAGATCACTCAAGCCGGTCTTCAAGTGGACAGTAAAGTCGCTGCGGTGGTGGAGAGTGGTGGTTGGAAATGGCCTGAGGGGTGGCAATCGAAGTTCCCGTTCCTTTTTGACCAGCCCCCTCCTGTGCTAATTGATGGGAAGATAGACCAAGTCAGATGGCTCTCGGTGGATGGTAGAAGTGATGATTTCCGAACGGATGTGTCTTACCAGGATTTACGATCAGTTAACATGGTGGTCCCTTGGTGTAAAACAATTTGGTTTAGCCAAAATATTCCAAGACATGCTTTCATCGGTTGGTTAGCTATTAAGAACCGCCTTTTAACTCAAGATAGAATAGCCAAATGGGCCAGTGGGGAGATTCTAAAGTGTAGTTTTTGTGATAACCAAATGGATAGTCATGCTCACTTGTTCTTTGAGTGCGATATCCCCAATAGGATTTGGAATGAGATGAAAGAGCTGCAGATTTTGGTGTCCTGCCCACAAATTGGGACGACAGCATTTGTCACCTCAATAACTTGACCCGGAATAAAAGCATAGGGAGCATTATTTGGAGACTTATCTTTGCTGCCACTATTTATTTTATTTGGCTAGAGAGAAATTTGAGAATGTTTCAAAAAGAAAGTATACATGTTGAAGTGATTTGTGATCTTATTAAACAGTCAGTGAGTTATAGACTAAAGGACCTTAACATTCGCAGCAGTCAAAGAGCTATGCAACTGGGAAAAATATGTGGGTCCTTTTAAACCGAATTTGGGTGTTACAAGGGAAGCTAGTCCTCATGACAGATCGTAAAGGCATGCAAGTGGCGGATTGGAGTGCGGTGATTAGTAGGAAAACAATGGGAAAGGCTTTTAATTTTCAAGCGTAGTTGGTCTTGGGTCGGGGTCGCTTCAATGGGAAAGGCTTCAAGTGGAAGACTAATCTGGGGTTTCAATTCGGGACAAAGAACAGGGGTTATGCTACCAACGTTGATCATCGGGGTGGAAAACAAGAGAATGAGGGAACAAAACTACAATTGACGGGTGGGTCAACACAAAAGAGTAATTATAGTAAGCAGTCTTGGGACACAAATTATGCAATTGGAAAGGAAAGGAAGATTCACTCGGACCGAGGACATGGAAAACACCAGTATTAGCATACCAGATGTTCCTTTTTTAGTTACTGGTTTTTGTTATATATGTTTGTTTTTGTTTTTTGCAGGGTATCGTACTATTATTTGTTTTGTTGGACTAGAATTGGTTGTTTAGAATGGTTACAATTTATGGACGGAATCACCTAACATTTGTTAGGTGGTGGCGGGTTTCTGGCCGTGGGGGTTGTCCCATGGCTGGCTGCTAGTCCTTTCTTTCTTGTACTATTTATTCTTTTTTAATAAAATTTACCTGAGGTACCGTTCTCTTTCCAAAAAAAAAACTAAACCTTATATAAAGAGGAGTCTTCGTGAGAAAAGCAAATGTTATGTGAAAAACGCAAAAACCTATCTGAATAATTGATCTATTAGATTAATGATTAATATAGACAATGACGCTTAAACGGATTAATCGGTAACAGGTTATAGAACTCGGAACAATGAACAATGATATTGGCCAACACCCAAAGTATAAGTAAATAAGTTCAAATTAAAGGTGATTAGTTTAGTATGATAAGTGAAAATATGGTAGAATAATAAATTAGATTTTGAACAACCATAAAATCCCTAAATTCATTCTCCTCTATCCTCTCTCATAATTTACCTTAAAAAAAACAAAAACAAAACAAATACGTAACCCCCATTTTTAATCAACCAAATTCTCAAATTCACCCTTCTCTCAGTTTACCTTAGTTTTTTTTTGGAAACTCTTATTATGAGTAATTTACATATATCTAACTATATAAATCAAAACATAACAGAAATCCTAAGAAAAATACTAAGTTACATATATGTCACATGATAATTTACATACATGTGGAAACCCTTATTATATGTAATTTATGTATATGTAACTGTATAATTAAAGCAGAACAAAAATCCTGATAAAAATACTAAGTGATGCAGCATGATAACATACATATATATAATAACAAGAGTTACATGTAAAAACAAACAAAAATAAAATTAAAATTAATAAAAAAAATTAAACAATTTAAATTTGTTTAAACTGTTTTCACAAAATTTGTTTGTTTCTAAATGAACTTTCCTATGTATATATATAAAATAAAATAAAATCTATTACGCAATAGACAGTTTCAAGCTTTATCTAATCGAGGGTCTTAAAAAATTATGTTTACCTACATATAGAATCAAAATGGGCTTCCTACAGCTTATTTTAATATGTTTGACATATTAAAAAATCAATAAAAGCTTATTAAAATATTAGAAGTGATTGGTGAATAATAAAATCCAAGATAGAGAATCGGTTACAATTACAAAAAGAGTTCTAAAAAATTATTATTTATAGTTTGATTGTAAGCTAATCATTGTATATTCTAAAATACATTTTCAACTCACATACTAAAATATGTCAAAGTAAGATATTCATATATTAATAACATGGTAAAATATGCCAATTAAAACAAGATACTCATATAGTCATATATTTTAAACTTTAAATATTGCATTTAAATATGTATTGCAAAGTGAACAATAAATATTTCAAAATAACAAATACACAATATATAAGAATGTTTTCGTCATTTAGCAATAGTTATCTTAGCCTTAATGCAGGAGCATTCGTGAGGCAATTTGTAGGTAATCGATAGAGGACCCGGTTGTTTGCTAGTGGGGTCGTTTGACCTTGGGATAGAGCCTTTTGTGCAGTCTGAAGTAGGGTTTAATAAAAGTCGTCTTTCAAAAAAAAACATAGAAAGAAAAAACAGGTATTGGTATGACGAGTATAGATTCCGTTCATTTATATCTAAAAGAAATTTATATACTTTGTCTTTTTTTAAGTATACCATAAAACCATAATTTAATTCTCTTTAAATCCTTATTATAATAAACGATTCCAAAAATGACACGTATCATCATCTAATTTATTTTTCATTAAAATCTTATAATTTTTTCTATTTTAAGTAAGTTTGAATTAAGAAATCTAATTATGTTAATATTTTTTTTCACAAAAAAAAATATAAAATTTTAATTTTAATTATTACATAATTAAGGAAACGTTAACATAATATAAAATTTTACAAGTGTATAAAGTTTTACGATTGTTAAGTATATAAATTTTACAATCCTCAACAACCCCATGTAATACATGGGTATATAACCTAGTTGTTAATATATTTGCTATATTAAAAAAACAAGCACTTCATAAAAGGGTTTGTTAAAATATAACAGTGCGTCTAACATCTTATAACGGCAAGTCTAATAATGTGCATCTTAATTATAATGATGTGTTTGACCCATTATAGCATTACATCTAACATGTACCGTGGTGTTTCTACTTTCAAGTTTGCTTCGATTGTAATACGTTTTGATCATACTCCCCATTACGACAACACGACTAACCTATTAGAACGGTACATCCAACTTACATATATTATCTAAAATCTTTTGTACAAATGGATACAACTACCCATCGTCTTTCAACTCACGCGTGTACACATATCGCATCATGACATGTTCTTTCATTTTTTACAATAATCGGCCCTATAAACTATTGTTTTTAAAATTCAATTCATTACAACTTTTTTCTTAACAAATAATCAATATTATGAAGAAAAATACTGTTATTCGATCCTGAATATAAAAAAATGAATAATCATGCAAGGTTCGTTTGTTTTTTTCGTTGGTAGGCCCTTGTTTATTGTTCTTCATGAGTAATAATTCATTTTCTGTTATTCATAATTAATAATTTATATTCACCAAATACTTTTTATTTTTGCTTATTGAGGGCGTAGGTTACGAATTTCATTATTGATATTCCGGAACTTGTGAAACATTGGAAGATTTTTATTATAGTTAATAGTATGTGCTTTTTTAATGTAATTTATTTTGGTTTGTAATTTAAATAATCATTCAACAATGTCAATTTTTGCCTTTCAAAAAAACAATGTCAATTTTTGGTAAAATTCATGTTAGGTGCTCCAATTGTATGAAACCTTTTTATAAATGTTATCTTCTTTTTTAATTTTTTTTTAAATTAAATGACAACAATCTATATCTATACTATATAAGGGACTGGCAATCGTGAGCGGGTAGGAGACGGGTAGAAGACGGCTTCACGGATACACCGCCACAAGCCCAGCGGCTTCAGTGCGTAAACACCACGGGTAAGTTCAGCGTGTATTATTACTCGCTCAAATTGTTGGGGGAAGCCGCTCAAATGCATTACTTTTGTGATGTTGAGTTGTTGACTTTAAGAAGGATTCTCACATGGTTTTAATTTTTAACTTTAAGCCATGAAATAAAATAGGTTTAATGTTATATTTATATAATTTAAAGAGATTGATGTGTCATCTTATTTGTATTTAACCTGTGTAGTGCATGAGAGGCGCTATCAGGTCTGAACGTATGGACCAGAAATTTAAATTATTTTCGTAATCGTACGACCATCTAACCGGACCGATGTTGAAAATAATCCTAAAACGGAAACGAGAAATAGCCGCAAAGTATGATTGACCATGTGACTTTTATTTTTTTTAGGTGCGTTTTTTAAGTTGTTTTTATTAATTGACTTTTTTTATTTATTGTCTTTTAATTTATTATGTATTTTTAATTAATTAATTAAAATTTTAGTTTATTAATTTGATTTGTTTTTTTTTAAATAAGAGGGTTGGAGGGTACTTGGAGGGTATCACTCCCACTTAAAAAGGTAGTTTGATAGGATAGTTTATCAAAATAAGGTGACATCTTTTGATTGGTGGGTTTGGGAGGGTACTTTGAAGTGGAGGGTACCACTCCCACCTCCCTAATAAATAAATGTTTTTGTATACCACATGTCACCACCATATTCAATCTCATCATTTTTTTTTCCTGTCTCTCTCTCTTATTAAATGCACTCATATCTTTTACTAAATTACTAATTATACTAATAAAACACATTTATTTTAAATTATCCTTTATTATAAAAAATTTTGAAACCTAATTATATAATTTTTACTAGTTTAAAACCCGTGTACTACACACGGGAAGAAAAATATCAATACATAAAATTCTTAAATCTTTATATAATTATATAACATTTTTAGAATTTATAAATCTTCATAGAAACTTATGTTTTATAACAAGTTGTATTTATTCAACCCATGTAATACATGAGTTTTAACCTAGTAATACATATATAAATCTTTGCTACTATTTAATTTAAAACTTTTTTTTAGCTTGACTTGAATCAAAAAATTAAGAAACTTATTATCATTTAGTGTTTTTTTGCCTTCACTTAATTTTTTTGTTTTTATATTTATAAAAAAATCATAAAACTGAAACATTTAAGATGCTAGCCCCATTTAGTTGTTACAACGGTCTTCGGTATTTGTTTTCATTATTGGATTTGGGCCCCAAATATCCAATTTTATTTGTAATTGAAGAATATTGTAATGATATCAAAATCTTCAAATAATGAGAATATTTCAAATCAGAAAAATCAAATATCTCTGATTCAGATAACACAATAATTCTAGGTTATGTTTGGGTTGTACAAGAAGAGCAAACACAAAATCAAATTGTGATTAGGCTTAGCTGGCCTTCGATTTTCTGGATCAACTCCACAGTAAATATGCATGCACAGCTTATACCGTACAACTCAGTAATGCATCCTAACACAAAATATGCACAAAAGACAACAATGAACACCCTTAACAAGATGAACTCAAGTCAAGATTCCAAGATTTTCAAGAAACAATATCAACTATAAACTTGTATAATTTTGTTAAAAAATTCATAAAATTTTACTAAATTATATATATATATATATATGCACAAATATTCTTTAAACATAATCATAAAGGTCATTATTGGCAGCTTATTATCAATGTACCTTGTAAAAAAACTAATCTATACAGACATGCATTATGCTCAATAAACCCATAAAATCTTACCAATATTCACATGTGATGAACTTCGGTCTTTTTCATCCCCAATGAGATGGCATTGTCACTACCTGTCATAGTGAACGATAAAACGGTTAAAACTTAAAACAGACCCTTTTCTATTAAAAAAAAAAATAGAGGGGTTGACCTTTTTCAAATCGTCATGTTTGACTTCATTTATGAACAGCCCATTCTTCTTGGAAAAATGCAACAAAAAAAATGTTTAGCAAGAACAAATGATTGTGGTCACATCACCAGAATTTGTCTAAGATTGTCTTTTTCTTGCAAGAAAGATGGTTAATTTGCAACAAAAAGTGCAAAAATGTTACCTTTCCATTGTGGGTTTGATTTCTGGCAGTGGCCCCCTGAAGATGAATTATTGATTGCGAGATTTTCGCTGAAAAGGAAAAAGGGGTTCAAGCTTTAGTGCTTTCCCTAGAGCGGCCCATTTAACCATCTACTTGTGAGCTTGTCAATTTGGGTTGTGATTAAATTCAAACAGTTGAATGGGTCAAATGAAAATATTAGCTAAAAGGGAGCAGGCCTACAACCTCTTAAATCATGTTATTCGAGTATTTAAGTTAATACTGAAACAATATTGTTTTAGTAATCAGAATTAACACACCAGTTATTTTCTAAAAATGGTTAATACTATAAAAACCAACATACTTTCACCAAAAGGTCACCCAACCCAATTTTGGTATACTGAAGTCTCTAAACTTGCATAGCATATTTCATATGTGGAGGCTATTTATGTGACTTTTTGTTGAAGCGGATGTCACGTCAACATTTTTGAACACTTGGAACATCACTTCATCGTTTCTTGACCGGTTTGAGGGATAACAAGTCATTTCTTAAGAAAAATATATTCAAAGTACGTGTATATTAAACAAGTTTAGGGACTCTAATATACTATAACTGGGTTGAGAGGATTTTTAATGTAAACATGCGAAAGTATGTTTGTTTTTATTATATTAACCCTTTAAAAAAAGTAAAAGGATGGATAAAAAGTGTTTGCAATACAACCCAACCCAACCCAACCCAGCCCATTTCAAACCATACTAAAAACAACCATCTGACTCGTTTTGACTCATCACCCAACCGCCTGAACTGCCCATCTTGCCACCTCTACCTTTCAGTAAGAAGTTCGAAGTGTGTATACCTGTGATTGCTTGGTTTTCTGAACAAGAATATCCGATTTTCTTTCCAAATCTTCGATTTCAAGCTGCAGATCTTTCTCCTTGTGTAGAAACAAGTTTTCAGAGCAATCTATAGAAAGTTCCTTCAATCTTTCAATTTCAAGATTATGAATTTCAGTTACATTTTCGATCTTTTTCTTAATCTTTTGCAATTGTTTTGACTTAAGAGTTACTTGCTCTTCAAGAAAAAATTAGTTTTTCTTGAAATCGGTCACCAAGATCCTGTAAATCTTTTTTTACTTTCATGAGTGTATCTTCAAGAACCCGTTTTTCTACACGAAGTTTATTAGCTTCATCCACGGCTTTCATGGCTGTCTTCTCATTAACTTCAAATGTAGATGCCAATTTTTGTGAGAGCCTTCTAAGTTCCTCTTGAAGCCTTGAGGCTGCATTAGCATTATGCAATCTCATTTTTCTCAAATTATCTTCTGCACGAATGGCTCTTTGTTCCTGATCGGTTTTTGCAAGCATCAATTCTTCAAGATTGGTCTCAAATTCATGACCTTGATTCTCCAACTCTTCCGCAAGACTCTTGATATGGGATTCATGCTCTTTTATGACAAGATTTGACTTTGACAATTCTTTTGACTTTGACTCGAGATTGTCCTCTAAACTCTCTATTTGTGTTTCAAGTTCATCTAATGCTGTGTAAGGCGAACACTCGTACTGCATCTTTAACTGTTCTTGAAGTTGACTACGCTCGAGTTTAAAAGATATATCATGATTTTCCTGCTTAATGATCTCATAATCGAGTGCCATTTGTTCCATTTGCATTTCGAGATCATCTTTATCTTTTTTATAAAAGTCAATTTCACCAGAAAGGTCTATTATTTTCTGCTCTAGTATATATGTTTCCTTCATACCACTGTGTTCTAGAAACAATTTCTTCCAACTCCCTTTGTTCCTCATCATAATCCATTTCAGATTGAGAAGATATTGACTCTGACTTTGACTTTGACATCTCTAAAGCAAGAACCAACTCAGCATTTGATTTTTGTGTTTCCTGAAGTTGTAACAGAAGGTTGGAGCTCAAATCCTTCTCATGTACTAAATCTTGCCTTAGTATATCAAGAAGAGCCTAGGGATCACTTTGGTCAACCAAAAACGTATCGTTGATTTTGACTTTGACTTCTTCTGCCTTGAGCTTTTCACACTCTTTTTCAAGGCATTTCGTTCTTTCTTAAGGGCAGCTACTTCCTTTGAAATATCTTGACCCTTTTCATATCGTTCATGATTTTCTTACGAAGTGTCTGTAATTCTAACGCTGAAACATCGGCTTGCCTGGTCAAAGCTGCAACTTTAACCTTGAGATTTTGAATCATGGTTTCTGAAGAACTCTCTTCAAAAATTTCTCCTAAAGTAGTTGTTGATGAATCACCTGCACTCAATTTGGGAGCTGAACCGTTTAACCATTCACATCGTGGAAATCTATCTTTTGTTATTGACGATTCATGAGTTAATTTAGGTTCATGTTTGTGTGGGGTGTCAAGCCCAGAACTGCTATCAGAACTTGGCAGCATAATGTCAGATTCAATGGATGCTTGGTGATCTCTGTTAATGCCATTGCAGGTCCCATCATCATGTTATAGCTAAATAGTTAGATTCAGCTACATTTATGAATCTTTGGATATCAAAACATTATGACTAAATATTACAAGAGTAAACTACATTCATCGGTTTGAGTCATAATCATGAAAATACCAGACTTCAAATTGTACTTGAGAGGTGTCTGGAAGTGTGTTTTGAATGTGATTATGTGATACGAATAATCAGAATCAAATAATCAGTTGTCATAAAACATGATGTAGAATGCATAGTGTTTTGATATGCTTCTGCTGCATGAAGTTGTAATAATCAGATTATCAAAGTCGAGCGTAAGGCTAGTTTTGATTACTTAAGGAATTGATAGATAAAATGACCAAAAAGGACGTTTTTTATGAAATGGGCTAATTAGTCTCTTGTATTACATTAAAAGAACAGGTAATTAGGTAAAAAAAGGTAACTTTAGTTTACCCTTAGTTCTGTTGCAGTTGGTATGAAACTGATTATCGAAAATTGATTATTTGATGACGGATAATCAAAAGCAAATATGTTTATCCAAACTACTTATTTAGATATCAAGTTCCAATAATAAGATAATTTATTCAAAAACACAAATCCAAACACCATCTTAGTTTTTAGCTAGGTGAAATGAAAACTTACTTCAGTATCACCATTGCCAAAGAGTGTCCTATTTCCTTTTCCATCAATGTCCCTGCAAATTGTAGCAGAATATATATAAAATAAATATTTCAACAATTTAAAAGAAAATAAAAATAAAATGATTTTTGAAATTTATTTTTTACCTCTGATCAGAAGTACCCTGCACTTTTTGAATCGATACCTAATTCAAACAACAAACGCAACCATCAAACTCGAATAAACAAATCCACTTAACCAAAAAATTTGTGAGGGAGAAGGGACTAACATGCAATACAGCAGCAGACTTAGAATTTTTAAGAGGAAGAGATAAAGAAGAAATCTTTGTTGACACCTCTCCAACACCACCAAATCTTGAAGAATCCTACAAAATGCCAAAAATCCATTATAAATTACTTGTTTTTGGAATGATAATATTATATGTGGTTTAGATTTGAAGCAATATGTACCTTTGCCACAACAAAGTGATATATTTTCTCATGAAACTTTCCTGTTCTTGGATCCTGAGAGAATTTCACAGTTTCATAAAGTGGTTTTTCCCAATAACAGCTTCCATCTTTAACTTTATTTTTCTCTAATCGTGATGTCGGTTTTCCAACATCAGCAGGAACAACAGATATCATCAAATCATCTCCTCCCAACAGTGCCAACTGCATATACATAACAGATATTTAAACCAAGCATTTGGCAGCCAAAAAAGAAAAAAACTTATTTCAACATGAATCCTAGTGTTGGTGATTCTAATGTCATTTTATGTAACTGGAGTTACTTCTGATGCTGCTGAAGATTTCCACGTTATAACCGTCAACTGTCACACCTTTTCGTGAAGAGTTTCAACTTCGTTTTCACAAAAAAATTATACTCGTTCTTTAGAAATTACTTTCTGTCTTATCTGAATATCGATTTCGTGTACCATGAAATACTTTTATCCGGAAGTAAATTCCATACACAAGCTATCCAGAAACCATGAAATCCATAAAACCTACATTTTTAGTTTATCATTACTAAAAAAAGTTTAATTAAATGAACATTTTCCCAAACCAAAACAAAAGGCCTCACACAAAAATCTCTGATAGTTTCTCTCTTAGTCATTTCAACAAACACATTACATGCATTAATGTATTAAATCTTTGATATAAAAATGCAGGCATCATCATGCATGCAATTAACAAACACATTTGGGTTTTAACTGATTAACAAATATGTTACCTGAGTTACATGAAACTGCAATTTGAAAACACGTTTAATCTTGTTCTTCTCGGTCCTCCATTTCGCTGACTTAAACATTTTATGTTTCTCCTTTTTCTGTTTGAATCCTATCATCAAACGCTCAATTCCACATTGTGGTACAAGAATTTAGGGCTCAGACTGAGTAGAAATGGATGATGGATAAAAAAATTGACTTCTTTAACAGTTAGGCTTCGTTCCGGATAACGAAAACTGAGATTCAATTCTCGAGATTTTAAAGCTCAGAAGACATGTTTGAAAGAATAGCTCCAGTTCTTGACGAGTATAAATGAAATTATTACTTGTATAGTTATAATAATATAATATCATATAATATATAGTATAGTAAAAGGAGTTTTAAAAATAAGAAGTGTAAGAAAACTATGGGCTTAACATGTGTCTTTTTATTGTTTTTAAAGAGAGAGCATAATGGTCATTGTGTAATATGTCAGGTCATCGTGTAATATCAGGTCTAGTTAGGTCTGGTCATTTTGTCAAATATTTTTCATCATTATGTTATATGTATTAATCATTGTGTTTACGTTTTATATAATTTCGTGCTATTGTTGTCCTTGTTTTTTATGTATTATATATAAAATAGTGATGAAAAATATTTGACACAATTACCTGACATTAGACACAATGATCAGATCTGACATTACACAATGACCTGACATATTTGAGCGAATTACACAATTACCTGATATTACACAATGACCTGACATATTTGAGTGAAAGTTTTTAGAGCTAAAGGTCTCAATAAGAACAGTCACTCTATCTTTTTGTTATGAGTATGATTTTACTTTTTTGTATTATGTGTAGGTTTTATATATAAGCTAAATTTATTTATTATTATTATCTTTTAATTTCAGGTAGGTAATAGGTTAATGAAACATTGTATTTAAATTATTTTTTTATATTTTACAAATATTTAAAATTAAAAAAAACGAATAATTTATTTTGTTATGTTTGCTCTTGTATTCTGTATAAATGTCTCCTTTATATATGTAAATAACGTTGTATATTCATATACAATGATTTAATAATTAATACACAATAAATGAGTGGGTCGGAATTTAACTCAAGTTTATAAAATAGTCCGTGAGTCAAACTTGAATATAGAGTTCGAAGTTTGAGTTTTCTTAAGATAAACAGGTTATCGTGAAATCTATTCAAGTTGTTATTTAAATTTTATTTTATTTTTTGGTAAATGAAAAGATTAATTAAATATACTAGAAGGTTTAAAAGGTGGGGAATTGAGTTGTGATAATTAAAATGATTAGCTTAAAGTTTTAAAACAATCAGAAAATCTAATTAAAAACAAATGTATATTAAATTTGAAACAAAATTAGCAATCGTGGAGGATGTTAACGTTATTTCTGGCATTTTAGCGAGGACGAAAGGAAGATGGTGACGGGAAGAGAGGCAAAACCAACGGTCGGATTCTTTGCGCAATGCATAGTTGAACGTGGCCAAATTATTTATTTGTTTTTTTTCTTAAATTATTAATTTCACCTTTTATCGTATGGTCTTGTTAGGTTAAAACTGTATAACCCGTTTAATTAAGTGAGTTGTGTTCAAGATAACTGACTTAACTCGATTAGTTAAATAGGTTGATCAATCAACCCTTTTATAACTCGTTTAACTCATTTATTATATATAACTCACCAACTCGTTTAATAAGTTTACAACTTGATTACATGTGTTTGTAACTCGTTTGACTTATTTAGATAAAAAGTGGTTGCACAACACGTCATGAAGATACACATGTTTTTGGTTAGCTAATATAACCCATTATTAAACATACCAAACGAACAAGACGCATATAATAAACGGGTTGGTGAGTTATATATGATGTTTTTGATACTTTGATCATTAATTTTATTTGGCTACTTTTTTTTAACGGCGAACACACACATATACACCCCTAAAATATGCACTCCTAAAATCTACTTGTTGCCATTTTATGGGACTTGAACCCGCGTTACTTTAGTGGGAATAAACATCATATGCTACTAGGCCAATAGGTTATCTGGCTACAACCTACCCATTCTTCATTCCACATTCTCCGTTCGTTTACATCGAGTTTATCTAATCTCGAGCTAAATATATAATCCAAGTTTGTTAATCGGAAGATATAGAATAATAACAATTAATAAGACATCAGCTATAAAGATGTTCATTTGAATTGAAGCTATTGGTTGTTTAAATTATTACTATGTCACTAGGTATTATCCATATTCGTAAATGGACATTAAACATGCCGACCCAAAATAGGACAATTTTTAGTGTATCCAGCTTATGGTTAATGTCTTTTCACGAATAAATATAAGAGTCAGGTTTGATTTTAAGTGTAAAAATAAACTTGTAGGTACAGTTTTAGATACATGTTACAGAAAAGACATGAAAAATAAAAAAGAATGGTTTTCTATATAGATAAGGCCAAAAATATATTTTTAATGGCATTTTGTTTTTATTCAATATACATAACACCAAAATAGATTTTTTTTAGTATATTGGTTGAATAAAGGAAATGACAAATTGACAGAAAGAAAAAACAAACATAATTAAATTGAATATTAAAAGAATTTGATGCATATGAATTGGTTCATAGGGCAAAAGACGAAGATTGATGATGCATATATATCGATCCCAACACGCACCATTAACCAAATAAGACACATGGTACCACCGGTTAGGTTCATGAGTCTACACGAACGTATAATGTGGCATTCACTGTTCATCACCACATAGTGCATAGTCCCAAATATTGTTAATGTGCCCTTCGTTGTTAGTTATCTATCGATTATTGAACTAAATGAGTTGTACTAACTACTAAACCGCAATATAAGCTAAGCCATGGAGAAAAAATCGGTATAGTAATGGACTCGGCAAATCACATATTAGTTGAGTAACACCAACGAACTAGAAAATGAAAAATTACGAAATAATTCAAGATGGTTTATGATTAAATGATGCTATGAGAAAATGATCGTGAGTTTGTTACACACATTTCACGTGTGCAACGAAGACCCTCGGGTTGTGAGATCACATTCGCTACTTTATGTAGCGAATAAATTTGTTTCAAAAAGATTAATTTAAGGTTATGTTTGATTTGAAAACTTTATGTTTACTACTTAATCGTAAAAATATCTAAAAAGCACGCAAAAACCTACATTAACCACAAGAGAAGTAATGTTTTTAGAACTGGACTGGACTTTGAAGCGCCCGTCTTAGATGTTCACTGGTCGGAACGGATTTAAGAATCAGGGGACGTCATAAATAATATAAAAATCAAAACTATGTATATAGATACAAAATATAAAAATATTTTGTGTATTTATGTAAATTTATAATTTTAATGACATATGAAGACTTAAATAAATAAATATGAAAATTCAAATAATAAAATAAATAAAAAAGTGAAACTCTGAAAGAAAAAAATAAAAAATAAAAATTGGCAATTCGGTCCGAATACCCGGTCCGGTTCATCTGGTTCAAATAGACATAATTGGACTACCTCTATGCCCGGTTCATGAGCCGACCGATCAACCCAGTACGGTTATGAAAAAACTGAAAATAACAAAAGCTAAATATATAGTGACATGTTATAAATGAAAAATCGATTGAAAATCCATTTCGCTACACATGCAAACATGTCGCATGTAATTTATGGAAATGGCGTTATAAGGCCCGCTTTTTTGTACAAAAATCAAAATCGTAATTTCCGAGCAATTTTAAGTTTTCTTTTCATAAGTTTCTAAAAAATGTATGGCCTTTTTTTTGGGATATGTATTAGAAAATAGTGATTTCATTCTTTTTTTTATAGTCTTTAGCAAAATGAAAAAGGAACAATGCTTTACATATGATTATGGTTATTATGATGATGATAACTTGGGAAGGTATGGTCGAGTGACCCCTCCATCACTCCATGCGCACTCGGGCATGCTCAACCCACTTCTTTTTTTAATTTTATTTTGATATTATTTTGTTTATTTGATCAAATACAATATTGATTTGAGAGATTGTTAGTAAAAATATAAAAAAAAATAATTAATCTTAACCTCAAATGATTCATTACTCAATATCAAATTTTAAGTAGATTATTAAATTTAAATCCGCTTAGCGTGAAATAAATACATCGACTCAATATGTTTTATCCACACGAGAACTCGATACAAAATAATAGTTATACACAATGAATCAATGAACAAAATAAAAAAAGTAGATGTTTTTATGCATAAAATATTGACCCAAAAAAAACAGATTATGTTGTTTGCTTGAATGTGGATTCTTAAATTTAAATCATTATTTTCATTTAACCTTTTAATAAATATATAAATTAAATTCAAGTGTTAACTTATGGAGTGCAAACGGCCCACTAAATGTTATGGGCTTTTTCAATGGGCTTTACGTTCTCCTCAAATGGTCACACTTTTTTCATACTATTCGTAATTTTGTTATAAACAAGTCATCATAAACACTACGATTATTTGATTTTAATAATCACATATTTTACAAATTGATTAATAATAATTCAAACTAAAAATATTATTACCACCATTCCCTCCTTTCAAACTATTTTCTTATATTAGACCCTCCGTTAAAAACTTAACGCCGTTAGATTTTATATGAGGTGGACATCTGCAAACCGTCGGAAAGTCGAACCAAGCTAGCAGTGGTCTCGTGGTAGGTTTTGAAATTGACTCTGTCAGTGTTTAACTGGTCTCGTTTTTCCAGCAAGTCCAAACAGAGACAACGATAGTGTTTAACGAAACCAGTTAAACACCACCAGAACCAATTTCAAAACCCACCACGAAACCACTTCTAGCTTGGCTCGACTTTCCGGGGGTTTGCAAATGTCCACCTCATATAAAATCTAACGGCGTTAAGTTTTTTTAACGATGAGTCCAATATAAGAAAATAGTTTGAAAATAGAAACTGGTGGTAAGAATATTCTCGGTTAGGATTATTGTTGGTCAATTGATAAATGTGGGATTATTAAAATCCAATAATCCTAAACATTATAGGAATTTATAAACATAAATATTAAACATTATGATTAGTGGTTTTTAGGTGACTAATTATTGACTAGTCAATTGTCTTAATTTTAAGAAGCATAACGAAATGCACCTTTATTGAGGGGTAATGGTATTCTTTAAATGAAAAAAAAAAACTGTTTAATAAATATGACAAAATAGTAGTTTTAAAAAAGTCTGGTCATAATTCGGTCGCAAATAGTTTCTGTCTTAATAGGTTCAATCGTAAAACTAGTAAAATATAATAGAAATCTTTTTAATAAGTTTTAATAAAATATTAGAATGAGTTTTAAATATTTAAATTCATTATTATTTAGTATAAAAGAAAGTTATTTAATATGAGAGAGTGGGGAAACAAAAATTTATACTTTATCAGAAATTGATACGTGTAAGATAAAGTTATTAATTTGTTATAAGAAAGATTTAACTACACACGAAATGGTTTCAGAATCCATGATTCGGGATAAAAACAGTACTAACAAGGAGGAAACGGTGCTTCTGATCATCCCGACCTCCCCTCTTTGGTTCACAAATTTTCCATCCAATTGATGTAGCATTCCCGAGTCCATCCCAATTTTAAAATCGTGAAGACCTTTGACTTAAAGATTTTGTTGAATTAATTCCCTTGCTACTCATTTACCAACGTCGGTGGCTTTTTGCCATCGACAATTTTAACCCTCAAGTTTGTTGTAATTACCATCTAGATCGTCAACTTTTTAAAATTTTGATTTGACCCCTGTACTATGTATAATATATGCTTTTAACTATATTAATTTTTTACTAAATTTTCTTTTCTCCAATAACTTTCGTTTGTTAATTTTTTTTAAATCGTTAAATATATTTTTTAGGTATCGCTGGTTATATCAACTAGCGGTAAAATGTTGATACCTACAAAAATGAGATCGAAACCGACTGAAAAACATCGTTACCGTTGTATAAATGTTTTTTTACCAAGTGTTTTAACGACTTTGTTGTTGCAATGTTAAGTAATATTTACGTCGCAACGTTAATTTTATACGTTTTTTTTGCTTAGTCACGTTAATATGACACCTGGTTTAATAATAACCCTCCGGCTTTCTCCATTTTCATACACTACCCTTCAACTTTCTAAATTTTAAACATATCCCTCAAGTTTCTAAATTTTAATTTTACCTCTGTACAAAATTCTCAACTCTAATTCTCAAATTTCTAAACTCTCAAGTTTATCCTCAAATTTCGTTTCTTTTTTCTACTACTTTTTTTATATTCTTCTTTGATGAATTTGTCATTTATTGGCGCCGCAATTTATCTATCTTTCGATCTCCAAAACCGAGTCGTGGCAACTTCATACGTTTCTTTTATGTATTTAGTGACGTTATTGTCTTCGCCGCGACACACGTAACGAGGTTTGCAAACCCGTCGCATCACGTGGTCTTTAATTATGTACTTAAACACGTTAATGTAACCGTACAGTCCCGTCGCAACGCGCGGGTCATATTTTCTAGTTTAAATCAACTCCCAACAAATTAACATCTTTAATATAATTGTATGATAAAAAATAGTTTCTTTTTTAACTATTATATTATTAACTAGGTTATATACCCATACATTACATAAGGTTGTTTAATAGAAAAATAAAAATATTAACATAATTAAATTTTAAAATTCAAACTTACTTAAAATAGAAAAAAAATAGAAGATTTTTATGAGAAATAATATGGTAATGACACGTGACATTTTATGAAATCGTTTAGTAGAATAAGAATTTCAATAATATAATTAGCCCACTTGTAAAGACACGATAAAACCATCATCATATCATAAGTTTTGTAAGGTAAGAATTAAAAATAGTGTATTATCATAATAGTCATGTATTTTTGGAAATTTTGAAGTAGAATATAATTGTTAAATATGTGATAAAATTATATAATCTAATATTATCGGTTATGTCACAAGGAGTTCACAAACTTGTTTTTGGTTGCTTAGGTGGAGACTTTTCAGGAGGTCACTTATCATGGTATTACTCTTACTTGAGCAAGTTTAATTGTGAAGTTCTCATCTCATTCACAAATAATTGCCCAAAATGCGTTGATGGTATTTGAGGTGAGACATTCCTTATGAACCCAACATTTTTCATGTCAACGGCCGATGTGTTATAACTTGCCTAGGGTGTTACAATCACTCTCGATGAGGTCTGCCCCACCATCCTGACCGACACAGAAATAATGAAGATTTAAGAAATTATAAAATTATATTTTAAAATAAGATACATAATTAAAATCTTCTTATAATTTAGAAAGTTTTAATAAAATATTAGAATATATTTTATTTTTTTAATTATTTAAAATGAGTTATTCGTTTCGGTTAAGGATCCAATTCAGATCGAAACCCGAATCTGTATACGTATTTAAATTTGGCTTTATTCGAACTTCCAGGTTTTCAAGTTATTATCTATTATCTTTGTATATTGTCTTTGTTATTATTATTTTATATTCTAAATTTGCATAGCTATTGTGACAAAAATAAGCCAAATCTAATTACCCGTTCAATGGTCGGCGTGAATATTGTTAATATCGCGATACAACTAGGGCTAGCAATTTTTTACACGGACCTATTAACATGACACGACACGTAATTAACATGTCCCCTATTTGACCTTAACAGGTTTCTTGTCTTAAATAGGTCGACACGTTAGGAACATGTTAAATTCGTGTTTTAACAGGTTAAAGACATGTTAACCTGTTAAGACCCATTAGGGACATGTTAACACTTAACATACTATTTGCATCTAGATTTTAGGCCAATTCCATTAATTAATTTTGGTTTTATGGGTTTTTGTTTTAAAAAAGTTTTGGATTTAGTATGTTAATGAATGTTATGATTGGACTTTTTAAAATTTTATTAAGTTTTGACATTTTTTTCTTTTATTACATATGTTATATTTAAACAGGTGATATGTTTCTAAGCAGGATGGAATTCAACATGCCCTAAACAATAATTTAAACTCAACATTACATTAAAAACCAAAAACTTATGTCATTGGCCACCGATAAATATGAAGTTATTAAAATTTTAAAAAGAATACAAGTAAAATAGTCGTATTATAACTTATAAGTTGTTTTAATAAAATAAATCAAGATGTGTATATATAGAATTGACTGAAACTTGACACCCCATTTAGAGAATAACAAAATATATTAAATAAATATATAATTAAACTATGTTAGAATCTCGTGTATTACACGGGCTGAATAAATGTAATGTTATATACTTAGTAATAAAAAAATGTATGTTTTTAAAAACCCGTGTATTACACGAGTTTTACGTGACAGTTATAAATTATGTTAAGTTAATTTTTAAAACATTTTTTTAGCTGAGTATTAACTTTTTTTTATGTAACTGATAAATTTTAATTCATATTAAACTTTAGAAAGCCGGTGTATTACACGTGTTAAATAAATGTAATGTTATATATACTTAGCAATAAAGATTTACATATTCATGAAAAACGTTTTATAAAAAAAATATACAAGTCATTATTATTTAATTTGAGAGAGAAAAAATAACTTTGTATAATTAATAGAAGAGAGAGACGGGAAAAAAATTTGAGGATACACGAGAAAGTGACAAGTGACACATCAAAACCTTTATTTATTATATAGTATAGATATATTTTTGTTTTGTATACATGTCACCAACAAACAAACATAATCATCTAAGTCAATAATATTCGATATTTTTTCAACATCTATAACATATTCTTAGCAAAAAATATACCATAAAAAAACATATTGCAGTTATTTTATGAATATAAAAGCCATGCATAACTAATTCAGTTAGAAAGTTATTTTTATGAAAAAAAAAATAATAATCTATATCTATATCTATACTAAGGGGCGGATGCATGTTGGTGCCAGGGGTGGGGAAGGCACCCCCTGAAAACAAAATTTTTAGGGTTAATTGGTTAATAAGTTTTCTTGGACACCTTAAAAGGCACCCAGAGTAATAAAAAAAAAATAGAAGTCCAGTAAAGCGGCAATAACAATCCATTGCTTGCCTAATTTCAAAACTTGATTTGCAATTCAAGTTGATTGATTATCGATTGCAGACCACTTCCAATTGACTATTAATTATCAATTGATTATAAATTGATCTTATATACTTTTAAATTGATTATTTGTTGCCTGTTACACTCAATTGTTTCTCATTTTTTTTTGAAAGGCGACTTTCATTTTTTAAGTGGCAGTCGCATCTCCGACAAGTCGGAGACCCGTTACCCCTCAACCTGACCACTACGTTGTCTGAACCGGGCCCGCGGGTTCAGAGCGAGAGGCTAGGCTTTCACCGGGAAACCATGGAGCCTGCTGCCACTTGACAGCAGTTGCGACGTGTTGTCTTCATATTTATTCTCATAATTTTTTTCCCGTCTTTCTCTCTTATTAAATACACATATATTTTTTAATAATAATATATTTTTAAGGAAAATACTAATTATATTAATAAAACACATTTAATTTAAATTATCTCTAATTATAAGAAATTTTGATATCTAATTACATAACTTTTATTTTCAATCAAATAATAAATGAAAGTCAAATTATATTAAATAGTAGTTAACGTATTTTCGAAACCAAATTATATATTAATTTTTACATATTTTGAATTTTATTTTTTATCCTTATTATATGTAATACATTTTTACATCTAACATATATATATATATATATATATATATATATATATAATTTAAGAATTTTATGTGTGATATTTCTCATCACATGTGTAATACACGGGGTTATAAGCTAGTATAATAATATGCACAAATAACCTTATAACATTTTCATAAAAATAATTGACCGAAATGTTATTTTACATTTTTAAGAAATAGGCATTTTGAGATATATCTAAATAACTTAGAAAAAACATATAATAATCATTTTCTGTGATAATTGTTTAGACTATACAAAAGGAAACATATAGGTATTTTTGTGATAATTGTTTAGACATCTTTTGGATTTGATTACCATTATAATGATTCGTTAGCCGTAACTGGGTTGATTGTTATATATGATGTTGTAGCAAAGATACAAACATATCCACAACAATGGCCAAGGGTTACCCCTTAAACTTATGTGCCGTTAAAATATTTATTATTATGGTTTGGTTGCCTATATTATCACCTAAAGTCGTGTTATAATCTTGGGAGTTTGATTTTTTGCTACGATTTAATGTAATTTTTTGATCTGACCCGTTCTAACATGACTCACTTTTGGCACCCGCTGAGAAATATTCCTGGATCCGTCACTGTCTATACTACTATATAATACATATTAGAAGGATACTAATGTAATTTATCAAAAATTTTAAGACACCTAATACACATTATTTTGTATACGATACACCTTAACAATACATAAAAATATGTTTAATTACCATTTAACCCATCTTTACAATTAAACACTCAATAATTATTATATAACCCCATTAAAACCAACTCAACCATCTTATTAAAGGTCAATTAAAGCTTTATTTGAAAAAAAAAATATGAAACATATTAATACAAATTATGTGCGTTTGAAAACCAACCAACTTTTTCACTAAATTATATTATGCTTGCTAAATTATGTGCATTCACTTTCACTATCATTGCAAAGATCTAAGAAAATACTAAGTAATTACATTACTTATAATTGTCAAATAGCAAAATAGGAAAGCATAAGTTACAATTATCTTATGTTTGCTCTTACATATATATTTAATATTTTAGTTCTGAAATTTTTAGTCTTTGCTATTTATCCGCCGCCACAACCCTTTTTGCTTTATTTGTAGTGTTTTATATTTTAATAGTATATTTATTTTTAAATAAATTGTATTTTTCTTTTATAATTTTTAAAATAGAATATTTAACAAAATTTTGACTGTAACTATTTTTATCTACGTTTCGACATAAATCTTATTAAAAACCGAGCTTTCGTAATAATGTACAAGTCGTTGAAGCACGAACTTACAAGCCATTGAAGCTTAGGGATTTCCCTTTTCCACGTGATATTTTAATCAGCGTTTCGATGTTTATTTTTTTTCGTGGTAAATAGAAGTGTATAGGTTCTAAAATTGAATCTTATAAATTTTAAAACTTAACCGATATTGATTGAACAAAATCGGTACGGTTGTAGGTATTATTAGAACTGGTATCATTATTTGTTGTTTCGATTGATGTTAAACACATTTCTATATCATTTTGGGTATGTAACTAATTTATTTTTTACGTTCTCTCTTTCGTTTGTCATACAGTGTGTCGGTTCCAGTGGCGGACCTACCTCTTACGAGGTGGGTCGGCCGACCCCCATAAAAAAATTCATTTTGTTATATATGTGGTATTTTTCCGACCGACCCCCATAAATTTTGACGCTGACCGCCAAGAAAAAATAATTTAAAATTTTAGATTTTATAAATAATACAATTGACCCATAAGTTCATAACCTATTAGA
Source organism: Smallanthus sonchifolius (assembly GCA_023525975.1). NCBI lineage: Eukaryota > Viridiplantae > Streptophyta > Magnoliopsida > Asterales > Asteraceae > Smallanthus > Smallanthus sonchifolius. The sequence continues at coordinate 6,110,021 of CM042042.1, forward strand.
TCTTTTAAATAAATAAACCAAACATTTAAGTATCTAACCCAATAACCAACTAACAATTTAAAAAAAAATAAGCAAATAAATAATTTAAACCTATAAAAAACAAACCCAACCTGATACCCATTTAAACTTTTAAACCTAATAAAACTTTTAGAAAAAATGGGTAACTTTACACACTAATAACCAAGTTTTTCAAAAATTTCATCTTATCACCCTAACCAACGAGACCAACGTAGAAGGACTTACCTAACTAAAGGATCATGTCAACAAAAATGTCATGATTTTTCCAAAAATAATGGTTGGTCACGAGGCAAGACGTTTTAATAGTGATTGATTTGAAACTTATGCAAGTTTGTTAGAGTATAATATTAAAGTCGGTCGAGTATTTTGTTTATATTGCTACTTGTTTAAGAACCTATTTGAGAATCATAAAAATGTGTTAGTTACCGATAACTTTAATAGTTGGAATAAAAAAATAGATTGGTTCTTTATGAGAGGGGTCACTACTACAAAAGTTGTTTTTGAAAAGTTCTTAATTAGTTTTTTAGAAGCGCTTTATTATTAGAAGCGGCTATATTATAATTTTAATTTTTGATAAAATGTGATTTATTTTTAGAAGCGGTTGTATTAAAATTTTATTTTTAATAAATCGTTAATTATTTTTAGAAGCGGTGCATTCAAATTTAATTTTTACGATTATTTTAATTATAATATTTTATATTTTTAAAAGCGGTTGATTTAAAATTTTATTTTAAATTATATCTTATTTATATTTAGAAGCGGTCTTATTAATTTTTTATTTTTAAGTTTATTTTAATATTAATATTTTTATAAGGGGTGGCTTAAAATTATTATTTTTGATATATCTTGTTTGATTTTTAGAAGCGGTGTTTTTGGATTTTTATTTTTAAGTTTATTTTAATTTTAATAACTAGATGGATATGATTAGTACGTTTATCTTTGCTATCATTTATTTTAATTTTAAAATACTCCTTTATCTCTCAAATTATGTTATTGTTCATGTTTAAGAAATATATTTAATCTAATCCCCAGCACCTATCTATATAATAACACACCTAAACCTAAGAATCGGTGATCTTGAATCTTACCTCCTATGCAATTCCTTGAATCACATTGAATTGTTTTGACTTTTCCTAAACAATTAGTTAATTAAAGGTTAGAAATTTTAGTTATACTGTATATGTTTTTATATATAGTTATTAATTAATCCATTTATGTATCAACTTTTCTTTCTAGAGAGCATCAAATATCAAGCATCATCAGTGTGGATACAAGTTAGAACCGTCTAAAAATAATTACTAAAATGACAAGCTCGACCATCACCATCTCTAGATACAGGTTAGAAATTTTTTGTTATAATACATTTTTTTATACGTAGTTAATAATCCATTCCTTTATGTATGTTATTTATTGGTAGCTTAAAATACAATTAGTTAAATCAATTTCACACACGCATACAGACACATACAAACCATTTGAGTTGAGAAAATCCGTGAAAACTTTATTAAAAATCAAAACGTTTTTTAGGGTAGCTTATATATATGATTTTAACATTTTTTATTAAAAAAACTCTGAGTGGTTTTTTTTAGTTTATATATGTAACATCATGTTTTACATATGTAACATGATGAATTTACACTAAAAACGTTGTTTTTTTAATTTTTCATGATGTAAAAAAAAAACTAGTCGGTGTTTTTTTAAGTGACGAAAATGTGTATAAAAACTACCTTTATAAAAATAAAAATAAAAATAAAAAAGTTACATATGGTTTTCACGCGTGATCTCAACTCAAGTGAGTTTTTATTTTATACTTTCCATATATGTGCGCATATTCTTTTAGAATATACCCATCCAAAATTTATCTAACAGAGATAAATTTTATCTAACAGAGATAAATTTTGGATAGTCCATTTCTGGGACTGCTTTTTGAATACTCTATCTCATTTAGGATATGTATATGTTTTAACGAGTTAACTATTTGAGAATAAATCGGTAGCTATTTCTCCTACTCTTCCGAGTATGCGATGTATACGTATACTTGGGGAGTTAAGGAGAAATGTTGCCGATTTTTTCTTAAATAGTCAACTCGTTAAGATGTATACATATGAGATAGAATATTCAAAAAGTGGGTTATGATCCACCGCCTTAAAGCACCCGTTTACATCATATACAAACATTTATATCATTTATTTGTTTATTTTAATTCTCAGATGGATCGTAAATACTGGATGTACGATAGTGCACATGCTAGCTCAACATATATGAATGGCGTTGAAAGTTTTCTTAAAGTTGCCGAAGCTAATCGAGTGAATGACGGATGTCAAAAGATATGGTGTCCTTGTATGAGTTGTAAAAATTTCAAAAGATTTGATGATATTAAAGATATAGAGTTTCATTTGATAAAACATGGTTTTATGCCTAGATACGCTCGTTGGTCAAAGCATGGAGAATCACTTGTTGAACGTGGCACGTCATCTGTTAATTTAGGCAATGACGATAATGACAATTTAAATGACGGTGATGACAACGTAAATGACAACTTAAATAGCATGCTTAATGATTTAGAGACTAATGTTGGTGACAACGATCATGAAAATCTAAAACAATTATTTGTAGATTCAGAAAAACCATTATATACCGGTTCTAAGATTTCGAAACTAGATGTTGTGTTGAAGTTGTTTAACTTAAAGTCAAAACACGGATGGAGTGATAAAAGTTTCACAGACCTATTAGTGTTTTTACATGACATACTTTCGGAAGTGAATGAGTTACCAGTTTCGTTATACCAAGCAAAAAAAATGATGTGTTCGATGGGCTTAGAAGTTAAAAGAATACATGCATGTCCAAATGACTGTAAAACTGAAATAAATGTTTTAGTTGTGGAGCATCGAGGTATAAGCGTAAAACTGAAATAAATGAAGTTGACGATGATGTGACAAAACATGGACCACCGGCTAAATTGTTGTGGTACTTCCCTGTTATACCTAGACTGAAACGATTATTTTCAAACGAGAAAGAAGCAAAGTTATTGCGTTGGCATTCATATGACCGTGTAAATGATGGAAAATTAAGACATGTGGCGGATTCACCCCAGTGGAGAAATATTGATAATATGTTTCCTGAGTTTGGTAACGAGATTAGAAACATACGGTTTGGACTTAGTTCAGACGGATTCAACCCTTTCGGAAATATGAGTAGTAGTCATAATACGTGGCCGGTTCTACTATGCATATACAATCTTCCACCGTGGTTATGCATGAAACGGAAATACATAATAATGTCCTTGTTGATTCAGGGTCCGAAACAACCTGGTAATAACATTGATGTTTATTTGTCTCCTTTGATTGATGACTTAAAAACTCTATGGAGTACAAGTGTAGAAGTATACGATGCTTATAAGAAATAATATTTTGAATTGCGAGCTATGATTTTTTGCACCATAAGTGATTTTCCGGCATACGGCAATTTGTCAGGATATAGTACGAAAGGTAAGAAAGCTTGTCCTGTTTGTGAAGATGACACAAGTTCGATGTGGTTAAATAATTGCAAAAAAAACCGTATACATGAGACATCGTAGATTCCTTCCGCGTAGTCATAGTTATCGGATGAAAAAGGTGGAGTTTGATGGAACCATTGAGGACCAAACGGTAAGAAAAAATTTGATGCATTTTCACGTGTTGAAAAACTAAATGTTGTGCTGGGAAAAAGAACTCGTATTGAGAAAGGAGTCATTTGGAAAAAAAAAAAGTCTATCTTTTGGGATTTGCCTTACTAGAAGAATTTACAAGTTCGACATTGCCTAGATGTTATGCATATCGAGAAAAATGTATGTGATAGCTTGATAGGCTTATTGTTAAACATACCCAGGAAAACTAAAGATGGAATTAAGGTACGTAAAGACATGGAAGAAATGAGAATACGTAAAGAGCTTGCTCCTGTCCCGGCGCTAGGGAAAAATTTATATGCCTCTTCCTTGCTATACTATGTCAAAAGATGAAAAAACAATGTTTTGTAAATGTTTACACGATATTAAAGTTCCATCCAGCTATTCTACAAACATTAAAAGGTTGGTGTCAATAAAAGACTTAAAATTGCATGGTATGAAATCTCATGATTGTCATGTTTTGATGACACATATGATTCCTATTGCAATTCGTGGATTGTTACCGGATAACATCCGACATACAATCACAAAACTTTGTTTATTTTTTAACAAGATTCACTCGAAAGTTATTGATCACGAGTCACTAGATGAATGGCAAAACGAAATTATCATCACGCTATGTGAACTTGAGATGTATTTTCCTCCCTCTTTTTTTGATGTGATGGTTCACCGTAATCCATATCGTAGGAGAAATTAAGGCATGCAGTCCTGTATTTCTACGATACATGTACCATTTTAAAAGATATATGGGTTTCTTAAAAGGTTATGTAAGAAACCGTAATCGACCTGAGGGTAGTATTGTTGAAGGATATACTTCTAAAGAGGTGACTGAGTTCTGCACAGGTAATTATATTATAACATTTATAATATTACACCAATATATATATGATTTGTTATTTATAATTTACAATGTAATAACTGGTTTGTTCACAGGTTATTTAGATGGTGTCAAATGTATTGGTGTTCCTCAATCTCGTCACTCGGGTAGACTTGAAGGGAGAGGATGTATTGGTATGAAAACTATCCTCCCAAATTACGACCATTTACAACTTGCACATTTTGAGGTCCTAAAACACATGACTTGTATTGCTCCATACATTAATGAACACATGGGAACATTACGGTCAACATACTAGGGTAAGAGCAAAATGTAGTATGAAAAGAAGCATAACAAAGAGTTTTCTCGTTGGTTTAAAACTAAGGTAACGACATCTTATGGCCAAGCAAATGTTGATAAGATTGTGGAAAGGTTGGGGCGGGGTCCAGAAGCTAGAGTAACATCTTATCAAGGGTACAACATTAACGGTTATACGTTTTACACCAAAGATCAGGATGCAAAAAGTACAATGCAAAATAGTGGAGTTACAGTGATAGCATCAAGGACCGAATTCGACAGGAATAATCATTCTACAAGGATAAGAATAGCCCAGGAATCTTATTACGGTGTCATACAAGAAATTTGGTAATTGAATTACCATTCCTTCGAGATACCTGTGTTCAAATGTAAGTGGGTGAATAACCATTCAGGTGTTACAGTTGACAAATATGACTTTACACAAGTCGACTTACAACAAATGGACATGTATCCGAACCATTCATTCTCGCAAAACAAGTCACACAAGTGTTCTTTGTCAATGACCTGAGCAAACCAAGATACCACATTGTATTGCAAAGTAAACGACGTATTCTTGGTGTTGACAATGTTATGGATGAGGAAGAATACAATCAGTTTGACGACCTACCACCATTTTCTGTCGATATTCAACCGGTGAATGATGCAATTGATCGCACAAATACATACTTACGATCTGATCACACTGAAGGGATATATGTTGATGCACCACGTTGAATTAAATGATAAATTTTTTATATATGTCACCATAGAAACTCCATATTTTGTGAAGTTCTCGTGTATTTGAATTTATAGGTCAACAGTTTGGTTTCACGGTTATTTTTTTATAACTTTTGGTCGATAAGATTTTTTTCATCATAGAAACTCCATATAAGTATGTCGATTTCACACGCGTTACACAACTTTTATCGCGCGTTATAGCGTAAACAAGACTCAGGTATCGCGCGTTGTGGTGTAAACATGGCTCAATTTTGAATTAATTTCATATAAAAAAACGAAGACCGAAACAAATTTTTAACTTTCCTAAAATTTACATAAAAAATTGAAACCGTTAAAAAACTACATCGTAGTACCTCGGTAACAAAGAAAATGAAATTATTTATTTATTTAAGAAAATGGCAAATCTGTTTAGCAATAGAATTTTTACAACCCCTCCCGCTCAACGTCTACCGCCTTCCATTTTAACCCTAGATGAAATTCACAGTTCCCCGTTGATGTGAACCCGCCCCTCCTCTTCTGCAGTTGTCGCAAATCTATTTTACAATCGAATCTAGTAGGAGCTGCGCGGCGCATGTACGTATTTCTTCTTCCCTAGGCTTTACTATTGTAAAACTGTATTAGGATCTTGTTGTATTTTCTGCCCAGTTTAGTTTTTGATTTTACATATAGTGCCATGCTCATCTACCGCACCGTCTTTCTTCTTGCTTCTGCACTTCAATTTCAATATGGAATTCATGTATTTGATCTTAATTTGATGCATCGGTTTTGGGTCATGTATAACAGATTTGTTTTAGTTTGGTATAAATGAAATTAACATGATTTCAATGTAGCAAATCTATTCACAGATTAGGTGTTGATTAATTAGTGCTCTTCGAGGTTTTAGATTAGCTTTGACCTATATGAAGACATTTCTACTTCCGCTTCCCTGTAACATCAATGATATTTTCTCAGTCAAATACTTGTCAAGTATAGTTCTTTTTCTGCAAGTTTAGTACACTACATATATGATTTCAAAATACTTTTTTGGCCAACTTTTTTCTACAAGTTTAGTTCTTTTTCTACAAGTTTAGTACACCAATACTTATGCAGTATAAGTTTTGTTTATAACGTTATACATATTCCATATTATTGTTGGACTAGTATACGTATGTTCTTATAGTATTTGTATATTAGTTTTTTGTTTAATAGTAAACTGTAGATATGACTAAAAGAGATAGAGGTGAAAGAGGTCCTGCTTCTTTTCAAAAGAAAATGAGAGAAGCTGAATTTTATGTTGAATTTGATAAAGATATGCTAGCTATGGGTAAACAAAAAAATAAATTAGCTTCATGGTTAGGATTGCAATTGAGAACAAAGTTTCCATATCATATTCCTACGAACGAATTTGACAAGCAAGATTGGGAAAAACTTTGGTCGGATGCTAAGGTATTTATGTTTTGTAAAATTTTAGACATATGAGATATTTGTTAATTATTATATTTAACTTTTGTTTTGTAAATAATTAGGTTCAATGGAAAATTTTAGACGATGGGCCAAAGGATGTTTTCATCATAAAAGGCAAGAAAAACAGCACTGACCGGAGAAGTAAGCTTGTTAGAAAATATGTAAATAAAAATAAAACACCTTTTGAGAAGTATGATTGTCTCGATTCATCAAAGTGGCCCGAGCTCGTTGCGTCAAAAACCACCAAAGAATTTTTGGTATATGTGTATTATTATTGTTTTTGTTCTATTTTTGCAACTGTTATCAATTATTTGGTTGATTTATGCGTAGGAAAAAAGTGCCAAAGCTAAAGCAAGTGCACTGAATAACAAAGACTTCCACCGCACAGGGCGCACCGGATATAAGGGTTTGAAGGATAACTTTGATGATAGATGGCAATGACTTCTGGCAAGTGATTCATCCGTTAAGAAGTTACAAGATAAACGTACTCAATTGCATGTCGCGGCTAGAGCAAAACTAAACAAAAAAACTGGCTTGTATGAAGTCAATGATATACATGAACAAATCGACAATTTGGTAAATAAATAAATATATATATATATATATATGTGTGTGTGTGTGTATGTATATAATTAGTCAAATGCTTAACATTTATCTTTTTTTATAGTCTCGTACTGAGAGTGAAATGAAAGCGAATGGTACGTATTTTCAAGGACAGGATGATCCATTAACTAGATGTGTTGGACCTGAGCGCGGGGGTCGATCAAGGACAGTTTCATATGTCATAGGTAATGAGATTGATATATATATATATATATATATATATATATATATATCATGTATTTTTTTATATTAACTTTATAGGTTCAACTAAAGTTCATGGAGGATTATATAAATGTGGTAGGCAACAAAATCAAAATGGAGTGCCTACCACTCAAACAATAAGTGATGAGATGGGGAATGCAAACCAAGATAGACAAATGGTTGACGAGAGCATCGGTTTTTGTAGTTTTGTCTCGGGTGGATCCTATATAGAATATCTGGATATTCAGGTAATACACACACATATGCATACACGTTTTCTATTGTGTTTTTTTGGGTAAAGGGGACGGCACCCGATTAATTTTATATATTTATTAAGTTATATGTTTTGCAAAATATATGTAAGTGTGATATATTATCGCTAGATGATATGCCGAGAGAGATAGTGATAGCCAATGGGCAAGCAAATCCTACTAAAATTAGGACATTACATACGAAAAGAATAAGCGACGATTGTGTGAAAATACAAGTGGATACAGTCATGCCAGGTTACGATAACATGGAGGTCCTTTTTGACACTCTCGACGATGAAGTTAATGTATGCGTCAAGCAATTACTCGTTTTATTCAGTGGCCAAGAAGCGCACTAAAGGTATACTTGGTTATATATATATATATATATATATATATTAATTTTATCTCTAAAATAAAGATAAGTAACCTCACATGAGGGTATGAATGCCATTTATGCAATTAAGTCCTTGGTTTATTAAACTATTATATGTTACTTTATATTTTCTTATATTAGTATTTATTATAATATTTTTTGTTTAATTGTAGATTGCGAACGCCGAGGCACCCCACAAATCAACTAGTGCCTTGAGAAAGGCCCCGAGTCCCAATGCATCGAGGCCATTCCAAACCTCCCCACAAACACGTACTTGTAACATCGAAACGAGTACTTCAGCCTATATACCTGAGGTAGTTGTATTCATTTAGTTTGATTTGTTTTGTATGTTGTAACAAATTGTTTGTTATTTTAGTTTGTGTCGCCCGAAGTCAATGAAGTTCAACAACAAGCACCGTCTACTGTTGATATCGATATCGATTCAGAGGATTTTGTCGATTCTTTGGTAATTAGTCACCTCATCGTAGTAATATACACACACACATACATATATATATATATGTATAAATATATGTGTATATATGTATGTGTGTGTATTATAACCAAGTTTTTGTTATTTTAGTGGGCGATACTCATAGTCAATCAAATTCTACGGCCACAAAATAAAGAAACGGATCAAGAAAAACAAGCCTGAAATATAAAGAGTGCTTTGAACGCAATAAAAGAAAGACCTACATGAATTCAAGGCATGGTTAGTGAATTAGAAAGGCACGTTGTTAATTATCATCTTGATCCTGTTCCAATCGAGTTTTCAACGCTTCATGGAATGTATCCCGACATCTTAAAAGACTTTATTGAAATTGAGGCGTTGTTACAACTATTCGCCAACGGCTGGGTTGATATCACCGTCATACATTGGTTTGCGACGTAAGTTGTTTTGGTTTTTTTATTTGGTAAAAAAACATTTGTAGATAATTTAATTGATTAACTTATCATATTTATTTTTTCTTGATTTAAGGTTTTTTTATATGGTGTCCAATGATGGTAAAGACAACCCATGCGCTTTTTTTTGTCCGAACTCAATCAATGGGGATATGTGTGGGCGTAAGCCCAAAGAAGTTCAAGATCACATTATCGGTGTATACGAGCTTCATGTGGACAAACAATATTTTCTTGCACCATATTTAGCCCAGTAATATATTATCTTTTTTGCTTCTTAGTTTATTATAATTAGCTTTCATTTTCTTTATTAATTATAATTTACCTAATTATTTTATAACTTTATTTTTTTAGTAAGCATTGGACATTATTTATCATTTCTCCTGCAAAGAAAGAAGTATTCATCTTAGCTTCGTTAAAAGGCAAAAAATACAAAAAAAGTTATCTTCTTTCGAAAGTCATTGAAGATGTTTTCAAGGAAATAGAATTCACATGGAGCATGGTCTAGGTATGCATTTCTATGTCTTAGTTAATTGATTTTCTTAAATTTTACCTAATTAGTTGTTAATTTATTGTAGTGTAAACAACAAGAAAATGAATGGGGATGTGAGTACATTGTGTTGGGCTTTATGATGGAGTTTGTTTGTACTTATCAAAAACAATTTCCCAGGGATGTAAGTATTTTATATATATATAATTAAATTTTTTTACCCTAAATGAATACAGTTTAAATCTAACCATTTTTATTTATTTCTTTTTATATTTGACGAACAACAAGAGTTGCTAAACAAAAGGATATCGACGAGTTACTTCGAATCATAATGCCGTTGCTTTTTGTGACTTTGATTTCAAATTGGAGCTATAAGTTGAATTAGATTTGGTGTTAATACTTTTTAACTTTTTATAGATTTCTATCTTGTAGAAATTTATGTATTGTTGGATTTGTAAATTTCTGAATTAGTAAACGGTGTATTGAATTGCTTCTGGAGTGATAATTGAATTCTAGGTTTTACCAAATTTTAATTGATTTTTTTTTTGTTGAAAATATGAATTAGTATCTAGTGTATTGAACTGGTTTTGGATTGGTATTGAATTTGTTTTTGCTGAAAATATGAATCGGTGGAAACAAACATTAATTTTAATTATTAATTAAATGTATTATTAATAAAATATTCGTTGAAAATATGAATTGCTGCAAAAAACATTCATCATTAATTAATATTTAAAAAACATAACCGCTGTAAAAAACATTCCTTATTATTTATTATATTAAAAAAAACACCGCTGCTAAAAAAACTTTCTAACCGCTGCAAAAAATGGGTATATTTTTTAGGCGGTATCTTTTGAAGCGTTTACAAAACGCTTCTAAAAATCATTTACACCGCTTCTAAAAACAGTTTTTGTACTAGTGTGTGTAAATAGTGGGCACAACAATGCACAAAAAAGTGTGAAGATGATGTAATGGTTCGGTTTTAAAAAATTAAAAACCCTAGAGAATCATCGTAGAGATATTGTGTTTTGATTATACATTTCTAATGATGAACATCGTATTATTATTATTCATTTATAATTTTATTTGTTTTTATCGTTTTATTATGTGACCCGATTCGACCCGACCCAGACAAAAAAATAATAATATTGAAATATTACAATCGACCTTGAAAAATCTCCGACCCCTATGAAAACAATTCCTAGGTCCGCCACTGGCCGGTTCCAAGCGGTTACCATAACGAACCGAACCGATATCAATCGAATTTTCGCCGCGTAGCGCGGGGACCCCACTAGTATAATTAAAAACAAAAAAAAAAGGTCAATGATAAAATTAAGTTGGCTTAATTAGTAAAACAGCCGGCTACCCCAAGAAAGGTATAACCGTAGTATAAGCATGCAAGCTGGCGAACCTGGCCGGCCAATTTCAAACCCTATTTTAATTATTATTTATTTATTTTATAATCATTTTTTATTTGATATATATATATATATATATATATATATATATATATATTAATACCAACAGTTTGGTCATTTCTCATCATCTCAATCGATCTATTTTTAATATAATCTTGATTATATCTTCTCTCTCTTAGATTCTGCCAAATATATCATCTTTCGTTTGATCCCTCGTATCTAGCTTGCTCATGAAAACTTGAAACAATAAAAACACTTGAAAGAAGTGTTCCCCACCAAACGGTCTAGAAAACTGATCATCTAAGCAAGGTAAATATTTCTAGTTAGTTTTTTTTTTATTCTTTCCTTCATTGAAGTTATTATCACTATAGAGCACTTTATCGACTGATGAATCCGTCAAATATCCCTCGATAAAGGTAGAAACCATCACTAATATGTCGGTGATGTTTCATGTTGAAATCGGACGTGAATAAAGATAGTGGTCATAGATCATCAATAAATAACATTACTAGCAGATCATCACTGACAGATTAGCGACGACTCACTCACTGACATATCGTCAATAGCTTTATCACTGGGGAACCAGTGACAAATCTCCAACTGATTTATCTGCCCATAATACTCTGTAGTGTAAACTTATTATTCTTATGTCCACAGGTGTTACCGTGTTCTCCAAACAAACCATTCATTTAACCGCCCTGTTCGTGTTGTCTACATCTAGAATCGAGATGAGGCAGGCCAAGACCGCGTATTCAGGATTCTTATCCGGAGGAGGGATACCAAGGCAACACGACCCCCATTTGTTGCCATTGGCAAGGATCAAGAAGATCATGAAGAAATCAAGTGTGGATGTGAAGATGATCTCCAGAGAGGCACCACTTGTGTTCTCAAAAGCTTGTGAGCTTTTCATTGAAGAGTTAACCAAGAGATCTTGGAACATGACGATCCAAGGCAAGAGGAGAACCGTACACAAAGAAGACGTCGCACACGCGGTTGCAACTACTGATGTCTTTGATTTTCTTATTGACTTGGCTCATCCTAACACATCTAATCATCATGTAGATCTAAATGAAGACATTGAAAAGAAACAATAGAAGGCCAATCACATGATTTAGTTTAAGTGGTTGAGTCGTTCTCGTGATGACTTAAAGATCGTAATCGATCTCCTTGTTATTGTGTTCGTGTCACATGCATTGAAAACCTTGAAAAGAAACAATAAATTTAACTGATTATGTTTCTTGTATGGTCTTACAGGCTTTATGTATGTGTTCTTAATGAGGGATAATCGTTTTCCTTTTATGAACAGTTAGAAACGTTATGTTGTTAGAATATAACATATATCAACTAGAGGGGCACGTTCAAAACAGTTCAGGATCCGAAACCGATAGTGAAACCGGTCTAAATCTGATCTGATTAACCACTTTGAAATGGGTTTGAGAATATATTGTTGAAACTGGTTAAAACCGAAATGAACCGGATTAAAACTGGTTTTTTCCTCTTATAAAACCTGTTTCAAATCCGAACCGGTTTGGGATGCTCCGGTTTTGTCTTTCTTTGACTCGATCCAAACCAGTTTTAAAATCGTAGATTATGTCCTCTAGATATATCATGAATATTTTTTCAAATATATTAGTTATTTTAATCGGGTTATATTTAGAGCTGAGCCTGAACATGTGCCAGCTGTGCGACTCAGGGCCCGGTTTTTCGGGGCCCAAAATCTTAAACTTTTTTATATGTTATATAAATAAATATTAAAACAAATATAAGTTTTAAAACACAAAAAACCCTTTTTAAAGCCAAACTTAAGTCATCTAAGATATTAATCCAACAAAATTGATATTTGGGTTTTGGATTCAGATCTTTAGCCCATATATAAGACTTGTAAACCCAACTTAAAAAAATTAAAAATTAATAAACCTAAAAATAAGCAGACGTTAAAGAGGGGAGTGGAGTGTCGACGAGGCTGAGGATTCTAATCTCTCAGATTTTTAGGGGCCTATTTTTTTAAGTCGCACATGGCACCCGAAATCTCAGGAAAAACCGTGGTTATATTATATATATAGCAAGTGATTATAATATATATAGCATATCTCTCAAAAATCAAATACTACATTGATCAATCTCAAGGCCAGAAGCAAAAACTTAAAACCGAATTTTCACCAAAACCATACTCAGTTTGATGAACCTTAAGCGCGTGCGATGGCGCAAAGAGGCCTTTTGTTGGCAACTTTTCGCTATTGTTATCGTTCTTGCAGGCATGAGACCGGCCACCCTTTGCACCATCCGCCGCCTTCTTCTCCATTCTTCGCTTCACCGTGTAATCTTCTGGGATAAACACATCCATTTTTGGCTAGAAAAGTATGTTGGGATTCAGTGGTGATCAGTTTGACTTTTGTAAAAACGGGTTTTGACAGAGAAATTAATTAATTCAGTTAATTAATAAATATGCAGCGGAAAATAAAATCATAACCTATTTAACAGCACTGACAAACCGAACAGGATCTGGTTATGAACACGCAAACACAAAAAAAAAAAAATTAATCTACTGATGAGATTAATTATACCTTAGTGGTTAATGATTAACCGGTTGAGACACCTAGGTACAACGAACCGATGCTAGATCACGAACTGAAACGTGAGGGAATGGGAAACGGCGGGGTTGGCCAGAACTTGCAAAGACAGGAGCAATCCCTTTACTAGTTGCTTCGAAATTTGGAAAGCAAGAAAAATCGATTCTGTTTCTTGTTTGCGGCTCACAAAAAGAAAAAAAAAAGTTTTCTCCTTCTCGATCAAAAGTGAAGGACCAAAAGTCCCTCTTGGCGGCTCCCTTTCTCATCAATTTTAAAAATATTTATTAGGTTATTATTATAATAATAAACCCTACTAATTGTTTTCGGGCCCATAGTCTAAAACGAGATGTAAAAACCTATACCCATTTAATTGTTTTAATAAAAAGATTAAAACAATAAATATGAATTATTATTTATAAACTAGTATAAATAATAATTCGCGTTTAACGAATATATATAAAATATATCGTCTTGCTAACAGTTCGTAATTACCAGTTAAGCAGGTTAAGTGGATTTAATGTTCGTTGCCCAAGGTGTAACTCTTACGGGTCATAGCTCGGTCAGCCGCGTTGTCCATCGGGTCGGTCCATAAAATCCAACAATCTCCCACTTGGACGATCCACGATAAATCAACGCAAACAGTCAGCGGCGCTCTAGCTGCACATGGCTGTCCCTAACAAGGTATGACGCTTTAAAGTCATTAACCAAATATCTCGGTGTTAGTAACAGCTAACTAAAGCAAGACAATAGACTTATGGCAATAGTTGTCATTCATCTTTCCCGTATAAAATATCAATTTAATCAATGAGACATGGATTTAGTTTATTCTCATATGGCGTTCAATTATTATTGTTCTCGATCAAGAATCAAAGTGGTCCAATCAAACACACAGTAAGTTTGGGTAAGGTCTTACACTTCACCAGTTTGAATCAACGAGGGCGCCACGATGCCTATCTGTTACATATAATGTAAGAGTACAGAATCCCTTACATACAACTCCCACTGAACTTCAGAACTATTCCTAATCAAAGCCTTTATGATTGGCAGTTACGCGACAGCGTTTGACAGTGATTAAAGAATGGTTCTTGGTAAACGACTGTTCTAGTACGTATCTCAGGTCAGAGGATACTAATGAGTATACCAATAGCAAAACATCTTATGACAAAGATCCATGAAGATGATTTGATGCGAGTTACATCCAACGTCATTCAAAATGAGGCCTGTGAAGTTCGGAGTCAACTCCTTGAGCCGAAGTTCAGAAAAGTCTTAATTCAGAGACGTTCCCACGAGTCTGACCGACTACGGATAATTAAGAATACAAGATTTATGGATTAAACGTATTAAAATAGAACACAGTTATAAGAATTCATAATTGCATTTAAATCAGTAAACCAAAAAGAATTCAAAAGTACAACTGTTTAATTTTTCACACATTCAAAATACTAAATCAAAACATATCACTAGCAAATCTAAGACCAATTGCATCTCTGTGAAGATCATGCTTGTCCTGAGCCATGGGCTTAGTAAACGGGTCCGCTAGGTTTTGATTTGTGTTTACTTTGCTTATCACGACGTCTCCATGATGTATTGCAAAATACATCTATTTATCGTTTAGAGTTTTTATAAATTTCGTATAGTTTCGTTGCGTTTTCGTAGTTAGATTAGTTCCTTTTGATAGTTTGTGTTTGTGCAGGTCCCGGTTGCTGAAAGGAGCGAAAAACAGTCAAAATATGCTGAAAAGAGTTAACGGTTGGAATCGGGTCGAGTTGGAGCTGAACGGGAACGAAAAAAAAGAGAAAATCTGACAGAAACTGGTTTACGCGCCACGCGACACCCCTGAGGAAGGAGGATACGCGCAACGTGTAGTCTTGGAATTGTAATGCCCAGTAGTGAAGGCGCCGCGCCACGCGACGCCTAGGTGGTATACCTGTCGCGCGACGCGACGGGTGTTATTTTCGGCCCAGTTTGTTGCTGCTCAGAATCATATATAAACATCTTAAAGTCAAAGTTTAACCTAGTTACGAAGAGGGTTTCTTGAGGGCGAATTTTGCAGCAAGTTTTAGGATTTTTGAAGCATTCTAACTCGCGGGAATCAATCGGTTGAGGACGGAAGCTTAGGAAAGAAGAACATTCGGGTTTTCTCATCCGTTTTTCCTTATTCTTGTGTTTTCATTCTTTTGATCATGAATTCCTTTGTTAAACATTATGCTTTGATTTTTATTACCATGATGCTTGGCTAAAACTCTTGAACTACCTAGATTAGATGAAAGATTGAATAAAGTTTGGATTTTTATGGATTTTATTGTGTTTATGGATTAATCTCAAAAAGTAACAAACTTTGGAACTTCTAATTTGGTGCATATGCGTATCTAGCTTTGATTGTTGATTGTTTACTGTTTTACACAAACTTTGGTGAATGTCTTTCATGTAATGGGTTTGTGTTGATTATCGAGTCTTTGCGGGTTCGGGAATCTGTGGGTAAATTGGCCACTAGCCTTAAAAACAGTAACTAAAATACAATTAAAACTAGGTTTTCTGCTTAACTTGTCGCTGAGAGGCTCGAGTTTGTTAGAAGGTCACGGTTTAACATATAGCTAAGATAGGTTTTGAGAGAAGCCGGTCTTAGTTCCCTAGTCATTCTCGTGTCTGTTAAACCAAGTTAGAACCCATAGTTGCCTTAGACTTCCGTGCTGAGAGGTAGGTTGTCATGTTAGGGCACTTTTAGAGACGTTAGAGGACTGAGAGGAAGTCTAACAACCGGTGTTTATAACGGCTTCGTAGAGTCTCCTAGGTTTCTTCCTGAGAAGGGTCGGGAGGTCTTAGCTGAGATTTCTTAGGGTTTAGTACACAAAGATCCTGGTTCCATAGCACTTTAATACCATTAGAAAATCCATTCCTAAATCAATCCAGATTCTAGTCTAGGTAGTCATTCATCTCTACTGAATTCAACCTTAATCTATTTCGTACTTTAGCTTAGTTAACTTTAAATTCAATTCTAGGATTTTTAGTAAAAACCCCCCCTCAAATAATAAAAATGGTTAGTTTCGTGTCCGTGTCAGTCTAGGTCTAGATAGAGTCGTTAGCGTAATTTAACAGAGTCTCGTGGGTTCGATATCCGGACTTACTTAGCTTTACTAGAGTCGATCGGTTCACTTGCCGGTGAGTAGTAGTGTAGTTTAAGAGAGTCTAGAGTATTACTTAGTGTCTAGATCTAGGATAATTTAGTTTATTTTTACTAGATTACTTTTAGAACATCAAGTTTTTGGCGCCGTTGCCGAGGACTCTTGGCAATTGCGTTAATTACTTTATTTGGACTTATTTGATATCTTATACGTGCTAATTGTGTTTGAGTCGTAGGAGTCTAATTAATCGTAGTTGTTTTATATTTTTGTTGAGTCTAGATTTTGAGTCTACTTACTTGTTTGTTTTCCGGTTTTTCAGTGGATGCCCCATACGCATTCGCAAGGACCTCCGCCGAAGCCGCCTACGGACAAGTCTTCCTTCTCGTCTTTTTCTCTAAAGGTTAGCACTCCTTCATCTTCATCTTTCGCCTTTTCTGACTCTACACCCCAATCATTACCACCAAGCTTTGACTTCACACCGAGGTCTTCACCCCATAGCTCCCCACCTACTTCCCGTCCTCCGAGTCCGCCACCCTATTTCCAAATGGCCAACAACCAAACTGTCCACCAACGCTCCACCGCAGGTTATACCGCGAATTCACCCATCACCCTTCCCCAAATCACCAATGACAAGTCTTGGCAAATCCCGTCCTACATCATGACCGCCATTAACAACTCTTGTCAGTTTCACGGTCGTGACGACGAGGATGCGCCCGCCCACATCAACCGTCTCACCCGCCTTTGCAACACCTTCGGCATCGAAGGTGTTAACCTTGATGCCCGCTATCTCCAAGTCTTCCCGTTTTCACTTGCTGGCCGCGCAGCCACTTGGCTTGATTCGCAGCCGGCAGGTACTTTTACCACATGGGCTGGACTTAGGGATGCCTTCCTAGCTAAGTATTTTCCACCTGCTAAGGCATCTCGCCTTCGTGATCAGATCCATTCGTTCCGAATGGAGTCTGACGAACCTTATCACTTAGCTTGGGAGAGGTTTCAAACCCTACTCTCACGTTGTTCCCAACACGGGTTGTCTGATTGGGCACTCGTAGAGAAATTCTACAATGGTCTCACCCCCGAGTGTAAGGCCCGATTCGACACCTCTGCAGGAGGCCATCTCATGGGTAAGAAATCGGTGGCCGACTGCAATGATCTCTTTGAGAGTTTTGCTCATGCTGATATCGATCATTGTGCTACCAGCAGGACTTTCATTCCTGTTACTAGTACTTCCTCAACCGCTCGAGGAGTAAACCAAGTTGGCTCGGATTCAAAGGTAGCATCTCAACTTGATTATATCACCAAAGAGTTATTAGAAATTAAGAAAAAGGTCGATAGGTGTGAGGTTTGTAGGGAAGAGGAAAGAAAAGAATGGCCAAACGCCAAAAGTTTAAGCTTGTTAGAAGGACGAAGAGCACCTCTGCTACTACAGCAACTGCCACCAGGTCTGAGGCTCCAATGTCAACATCTATGCCTCAGACACAAACTGTGCCTCCTCCCATCTACACGACTGCTCCTACATCACAGCCATCAACTATTCGAGCTGAATCTTCAATGTCACTGCCGACTGTCTCTCTACACGACCAGATCAGTACTTTAAACAGTTTGGTACTTCGTTTACTGGCTCAGAATGAAGAGCAATCAAAGCGTCTTGATCAACAGGGTTTGCAGATTGACCAACAGGGCTCGCAGATCAGTCAGTTGACTCTGCAAAATACTGAACAAGCCCAAGCCATCACAAGTCTTTCCAATAGATGCAATGATCAGCAAGTCCTCCTTCTCACTGCTACAAACCAGAATCAACAGTTGTCTACAACTGTTGATGCACATACTCAGAGGATACAAAGGCTAGAGGAGGAAAACAAAAGGCTGTTGGAAAACTTAGAAAGCAGAAGGGACCCGACACCCAGAATTGAGGGTGCTCGCAATGATGGTGATGATGATGATGATGGTGACGATGATGATGATGATGATGACGATGAGGATGACGATGATGATGATGATGATAGTGATGATGATGATGACAATAATGACAAAGATAAGGACGATGGTGCCAATGCTGATGCTGCATCAAGTGCTGCAAAGACAGCAGAAGCAGAGGCGCGAACAAAGCAAAAATCAGACAAATCAGAAGGCACATCATCAGATAAACAAAAGGGCACTGAAGGTTGATAGTTTTTGTTTTAAGTGTTTTAAGTTGTCTTATTGTGAATATTAGATTATTAT
Organism: Smallanthus sonchifolius; assembly: GCA_023525975.1. Classification (NCBI taxonomy): domain Eukaryota; kingdom Viridiplantae; phylum Streptophyta; class Magnoliopsida; order Asterales; family Asteraceae; genus Smallanthus; species Smallanthus sonchifolius. The sequence goes on from CM042042.1 coordinate 6,129,146, forward strand.
GTAAATAATTTCAGTTTTATTTTGATTAAATCAATGAAATTTCTTATTCTCACATGTTTATTTTATGATTGTTTATGTAAATAGTTTTGGATGTGATGCCTCTCAAGCAACAATCTTCAAAGTTAACTTATGTGCTTGACATGCAAGGGATCATCCAGCACTCGGTCATCTATGACAAAGAAGAGGGGGAAATCGTGCATTGCTTATCTAAAGAACAGATTGCCGAATTATTTCAGATGAATCCTGATGAAGTTATCATCGACGAGGCATCTGTTTCTGCTCCCGAGTATCCCTCTTCTGATGAACTGGAAGATGTTGATGAGGTTGAGATTGAAGACATCACCGATCAGGAATACCCAAAGTACACATCTGTCGACGGTGATGATCTTCCCTCCTTCGCGGACTTATTCAATCAGCAGTCCGACGAGGAGGTCAACCGAATAATAGAAGACAAAGGTGATGAAGCCGGTTCCTCCACTACCAATGTCGACGAGCTGAACGAACGTAAAAGTCAGTGGATGGAATACATGGCCGAATTAAAGAAGAACTCAAAGCCCTCTCCTCCAACCAAGTACACTAAAGTTTATCGACTCAAAGGACACAAGTCTGATGGTCGTATAATCAGTTGGGCATACTTCAACGACTTAAGATGCTATGCTATAAAAAGAGAGAAGGGCATACAATATTTCAGGTACCCTCATGACTTCAAGACGCTGCCCGCATTTGAAGTAAATCAATTGGCGCGTCTAAAGCTTCTATACAGCGAATCTTCCGGTCTATCCGAATGGTTTGAACGTCAATTACAGTACGAATACCGGAAGAAGTAGGTGAACTTCAAGCCACAAATACCTACACGTTACATTCATAAGGAAAAGGTTCATCCAATCACCAAGAAGCCCCTAATTGTCTTAAAGTGGAAACCTCCAACGATCATGAAGAAGATTCCTTTAAGGAAAATGATCCAGGACTTCTCAGATCAGTTCAAATGGTGGTACTATGATGGGCGTACTGGTGAAGCTGTTATAGTGCTTTGTAAAGAAGGGTCATGGGAGACCATCAGGGTCTTTGATCCCTTGTGGCTGACCAACTTGTCTGAACAAGATGTTACAACTTTATACAAGTGTCAGCCGTTTTTTGATGTTGCAGATATAGACCAGGCGTTGCAGTATGTGAAGGTGATACGTATATGCTTTGCTTTTGACATACACGCCGGGGTCAACTGGAAAACTCGTACAAAAGAGATGTTGAAGACCAACTAATGTCAGTTAGGTCATTTTGAAGGGATCTAGGTCCAAGGGGGAGTATGTAGATGCATGATATGTCCCTAATCCCTTGTAGTATGTATTTCATCTATGTTTAATGTAACTATTTGATATATTAATGAAATTACATGTTTATCCTTAATGTTTACTCATATATAACGACTGTGTATTAAACGATCTGATAAATATCGATAACGTTGATCAATCGTGCTAATGAAAGGCCCATTCGCACGAATGGATCATGAGAATGATCCATTCGCGCGAATAGATCATGAGAATGATTCATTCGCTAGAATAAGTCATGAGAATGATTCATTTGTACGAATGAACCATTCTGATGATTCATTCTTACGAATGAACCATTCTACTGATTCATTCGCACGAATGAGTCCATTCACATGGCTCATTCGTACGAATGGCCTCTGCACTATATATATAACTTTCACTTCATGAGCACACAAGATAACAAGAGAGACTAACCAGAGCAGAACCAGACTAAGCAACAGAACACACACAAACTCTTTGCACCTGCATTGTCGAATCTCTGTCCGTTGAGAGTTTCCAGGTCTTGTATCCAACTTCTCTACACCAAAGGGTCGATAGAAACCTTCGTTTCGACATCTAATCCGCTCGTTTCTCACGACCCGATCCGTGTCATAGATTGGATTGCCAATCAAATCGGATTCCGCACGATTTGGTTCGGTTAATGTGTTGAATCATTGGATCAAGGTAGATCCCGATCCAACAAATAACCATTCTAATTTCTTGGACCTTCAAAGGCAGGTCGGGGACATTGCACGCCAGCTGCAAGAACGACCTCCCGGACAATTTTCGGGCAACACAAAGCCGAACCCGTCCGGCCAATTGAAGGCAATCTCGACCCGTAGTGGTAGGACCTTAGGAGAGGTAGTGATACCCGAGAGTGTAGAGGTAGAGGATGAGGAACCCGTAGATGAGGAGATTGAGATGGAGACTCCCGGTAAAGTGCAATGTAGGTTAAACCCAGCAAGTACCGCACACACCGAGGAGCCTCAAGTCGAGAGTAGTGCAAAGAAACGACCCAAACAAGTCGTTCCATCACCCGTTCCTGATCTTTCCCGTGCCCCATACCCATCCCGTCTTAAAAACCAAACTTACTCCAAAGAGTACGGGAAATTCTTAGAGATCTTCAAGCAACTTAGGATCAATCTTTCGTTCATAGAAGCCCTTCAATCCATGCCTAAATACGCCAAATTCCTAAAGGACCTTTTAAAGCGTAAGGATAAGTTAGGAGAGGTCTCTAACATCCCTCTTAGTGGGGGGTGTTCCGCCGTAATCTTGAACAAGGTCCCGGAAAAATTGACGGATCCGGGCCTTTTCACCATTCCATGCTTGTTCGGGAGTGATACCGAGTATAGGGCCTTAGCCGATCTAGGAGCGAGTATAAACCTCATGCCCTATTCCATGTACGAGAGGTTAGGCCTAGGAGAGTTGTCCCCTACTCGCATGTCGTTGTCCTTAGCCGATAGATCAGTGAAATACCCGCGTGGCATAGTCAAAAACCTTTTAGTTAAAGTCGACAAGTTCGTCTTTCCCGTAGACTTTGTCATTCTTGATATGTGTAACGAACCAAAATCCGGGTTTCGTCTTCAAATAATTAAATATTTATATTTAATATTATGGTGGAAATAATATTGTATAAATAAGTTGAAACAAGCAGGTTTCAAGTTTGTAATGGGATATGTTAGTTTTAACTAACTATAGAACGAAATGAGTAAAATGGAAGTTAAGGGACTGAAATGGTAAATATGGCAAATTTGCCATATTTGACCATATGAAAGTCAAAATTCAGCATTTGGTCTTGTTGGGGTCGTTCATATCAAGAAAAAAAGAGAAATCAAGTTTGAAGCTCAAATCATGCAATTGAGGCTTGTTTTGTGAAGGTTTTGGCTCACACAACACCTTCATAACATCAAGTAAGTGATTCCCTTCCTCTTGATTCCACCATGTATGTGTTCTTGGTGGGTTTTGGGTGAAACCCGAAATTTTGTATGCATGTGATGAAATGCTGTTAGATTATTGATAATCTAGCTAAACTAAAGTTAAAGAATGATGGTTAACATCCTAGAACACTTTAATTTTGATTATGAGAAGTTAGGGTTCATATGGTGAAAATTGGGGGTGTTTGGATCATAATGCTAGAATGTTGAATTATTGATGATTAGGTGTTTTTATGATGTTAGACACATAAACAAACCCCAAATTAACTTAAAGAACTAATTTGATGAAAAATTAGTGTCAAGGTATTGGAAGGAGAATTCAAGAGGTTGAGTTCTTCGTTTAAAGGGAGTGTTTGGATGTGGGAATAACCCAAACGGGTCATTTTGGGTGGAAATGGGAAATTGGGTTGTGAACTCAGTTTTAAAGTGATTTTTATGTATGTTTAGATTACTGAACTAGGTGTATATGTTTAGGTAATCAAATTGCTAAACTAGAAGGAGGTGCGGGATCTTCAAATCCACAAGGTAAGTGCCTTTGCACTTACTTAGTAATGTGATATGTGATGTATGTGTTATGTTGTGCATAGTATGAATGATACATGAAATGAATTGATTATGCATAAGTGTATGTATGAATGTGAATATGGTTATAATACTATATCTAATATGTGGAGGTTATGATCAAAGAATCATAATGGAAAAGGGGAGGTTATGGTCAAAGAACCATAATGGAAATGTGGTAAGATCTTGGTCTATGTACCAAGATGAAGAATGGAAAGAAAGTTATGACCTTTGTGTCATAAATGAAATGATAATGTAAAGAGTAAATAAAACTTGTAGGTGAAATACAAGTGGTATGCAATCAAACATCAATTTGAATGTTAACGGGTCAAAAGGGTTAAATGGGTGAAATAAGTAGAAATTACTTATTGTTATGATATATATCTCAATACTAATGGTGATATGTTTATGTGGTTGTAGGAAAAGCTCCGAAGTAGTCCAAGTCAAGTCCAAGGTGATCGCGGGTTCTCGTATATGTTTTAGGTGCATATTTTTGAAGTAATTGACTTTCCCGTAAAGGATGTATATTTTGAATCTAGGAATCGTGTTTTTGGTGTTAAATTGGTGGTATAAGTGTGTGTTCAAATGCCCAAGTGTTTGGGATTTTAGGTTTAGATGTATTGGTGAAAAAGGTTGGAAAAATGGTTAAGTGTGAAAACTGGAAACTTTCTGAGTTTTTGACTCCCTCGCGATACGCGAGGGAGGAAGCTTGTTTTCTCGCGGTACGCGAGAGGGTAAAAAAAAAAATTTTTCCTGGGTTAAGACTTCCGCGCGTTAAAGTTTTGTTTTTAAAAGTGGTGTGTTTCAACTTGGTATCAGAGCAATGGTTTGAGGGATTTGGTGTGAGTGGCACCAAACTCAAACCGGATGCTCTTGTATGAGGGGGTGATACGAGAATCCAAGAAGGACTTGACTAAGACTCGGAGCTTTCGGAAATGAAAGGTTAGTAATGTTATGATTAATGATAATTCCATATGGCGTTTATGTATATGTATGAATGATTGTCAAAGTGTTATGTGTGCCGAAACTTGTCTTGTGATTTGTTATATGAATATGATAATTGCAATTGGGCATAGCGCGTTATTAATCATGTCTGGCCAATATGATTAATATGACGAGATGTGCAAGGGTCTTTATAATAACCATATGACAATGAACATTTACAAGGATTAGGTGCAGGTGATTATATATGTATGTATGTATATAAGTAGATAAGTATACATATACTTAATACATATAGGGGTGTAAGTGTGATAAGTATTTAAGGTATTGATAGTATAAGGGTGTTAAGGTGTTTGTTCCTAATTCTCAGTTAAGAGATGGCAGAAGAATCGAGCAATCGGGAACCGTTGGATCCACGGATCCAAGAGTTGATAAAATAGGAGGTGGCCAAGGCCTTTGAGCAAGCCACAAATCTGTTGATGGAAGAAATGAGGGGGACTATTAAACTCTCTCTCGAGGAGATCATGAAAAAGAAAGATAAGGAACCTCGGGGTTGTACACTGAAGGATTTCATGGTGATCAAGCCCAAGGAATATAACGGGCAAGTGGACCCGATTCTGAGCCACAGGTGGGTGGTAGACATGGAGTCAAATTTTGAGACGACAAGGTGTAAGCCCGAGGATAGAGTGATGTTTAGCGTGCCACTATTGACTGGGCGGGGTAAGGAGTGGCTGCTAAATCTCCGAAAGGAGAGGGGTGAAAGAGGGGTGACCTCCATGTCATGGGAGGAGTTTAAAGCGGCATTCCTAAAGTACCATTGCCCACAGGCCGCTATTGACAGGATGACCGAGGAGTTTCTCCTCATGAGGCAGACGACAGAGACTATTGATGAATTAGCTGGGACTTTCTTCGATCGGGCCAAGTTCTGTCCAGATGTGGTGTCGACCGAGAAAGCCAAGATTGACAGGTTTTATGCTATGCTGACGGTGGAGTTCAGGGATAGCATATCTCCATCCTCATTTACCACACTTGTAGACTTAATAAACAGGTGTCGGGAAAGAGAGGTGGAGTTGAGGAGGCAAGAAGCTAGGGGAGAAAAGAGGAAACGTGAAATAGTGGATCAAGTGGTGAGTAAGATAAAGGGCGGGAGCCCTAGTAAGAAGCAGTTCATCAAGCCTTCGTCGCGGGGGTGCAAAATTTGTGGAAAGGAGCACATTGGGGAGTGCCGGAAGGGATCTCAAAACTGCTATAAATGTGGAAAACCGGGGCATTTTGCTCATCAGTGTTCAAGCCAAGTGCATATTTGCTACAATTGTTATAAACCCGGGCACAATAGGGCGGATTGTCCCGAGTTAAAGCAAGGTGGAAGTGGAAAGAAAGTGGAGACGCCAAAGACAAAAGGAAGAGCCTTCCACATTTCGGCGGAAGAGGCAAAGAACAACTCGGAGGTGGTGTCAGGTACATTCAAGATTAACTCATTACCTGCACTAGTTCTATTTGATTCGGGGGCTAGCCGTTCTTTTGTTTCCTTGAAAATTTTTAAGCATTCCTCTTTTGTAAGTAGCAAGTTAGATGAACCCTTAGAAATCGAAGCGGCTAATGATAAGAGTTTCCTTGTCTTTGACATTTTTAGAGATTGTAAGTTGAGAGCGGGGGGCGAAACTTTCTTTATTGATTTGATTCCTATGGCTATGGGAGATTTTGATGTTATTGTGGGGATGGATTGGTTGTCAAAGAATAAGGCGAGTATTTTATGTGGACCGAAGGCGATCCAACTTGTTTCCCCATCGGGAGAGTCCATCTACATAGAAGGTGATAAAAAGGGTAAAGTAAGGTTGTGCACTTATGTGAAGGCGACCAAGTACATGGCGCGTGGGTGCAAGGCGTTCATGGCTTGTGTCGCGGATGTGAATGAAAGAGTAAAGGAGATTCACGATGTACCGGTCGTGAACCAATTCGTAGATGTGTTTCCTGACGAGTTACCGGGGATTCCGCCGGATAGGGAGATAGAGTTTGGAATTGACTTGATGCCGGGTGCTAAACCGGTAGCTAAAGCGCCTTATAGATTGGCACCGCCAGAAATGAAAGAACTCATGGAGCAATTACAAGAGTTACTTGACAAGGGTTTCATACGCCCAAGTGTTTCACCTTGGGGTGCGCCCGTTCTCTTCGTCAAAAAGAAGGATGGGAGCATGAGAATGTGTATGGATTACCGGGAGTTGAACAAGTTGACAGTGAAGAATAGGTACCCATTGCCTAGGATTGACGATCTTTTCGACCAATTGCAAGGGGCGTCATGGTTTTCTAAGATTGACTTGAAGTCCGGGTATCATCAGTTGAAAGTGAAGGAAGAGGATGTTCATAAGACAGCTTTTCGCACTCGTTACGGTCACTATGAGTTTACGGTTATGCCTTTCGGTTTGACCAGCACCTGCGTTTTTCATGGATCTCATGAACCGGGTGTGTAGACCGTTCCTTGATCGTTCGGTCATTGTGTTTATTGACGATCTTCTCATCTATTCAAGGAGCGAGGGTGATCACGCTTGTCATTTGCGTGAGATTCTTGAAGTCTTGCAAAAGGAGAAGCTTTATGCTAAATTCTCCAAGTGCGCATTTTGGTTGCGCGAGATCCAATTCTTGGGTCATGTGATTAATGAAAGAGGAATTACCGTTGACCCATCCAAGATTATGGCGGTTAAAGAATGGTCATCACCGAAGACGCCTTTGGAGATTAGAAGTTTCTTGGGGTTAGCGGGTTATTATCGGAGGTTCATCGAAAACTTCTCTCGGATTGCTTTGCCGATGACGAAGTTGACTCGTAAGGAGACAAAGTTTGTTTGGAGTCCCGAGCAAGAATCTGCCTTTCAACTCTTGAAAGAAAAGTTGACTAAGGCGCCTGTTTTATCCTTGCCGGACGGGACCGAGGATTTTGTTGTTTATTCGGATGCCTCGCATTCGGGGTTGGGGTGTGTTTTGATGCAAAGGGGGAAAGTGATTGCCTATGCATCTAGGCAATTAAAGACTCACGAGGTGAATTACCCAACCCATGATTTAGAGCTTGCAGCCGTGGTTCTCGCGCTCAAGATTTGGAGGCATTATTTGTATGGTGCTAAGTGTACGATCTACACGGATCACAAAAGTCTCAAATATTTCTTTGACCAAAAGGACCTCAACATGAGACAAAGACGGTGGCTTGAATTGGTTAAGGATTATGATTGTGAGATACTTTATCATCCGGGTAAAGCGAATGTTGTGGTGGATGCGCTTAGTAGAAAGTCAAGTCATTCACCTATCAAGGTGAAGTCATTTAAGATGACAATTTCATCATCTCTTGTTGATGAAATCCGGGAGGCCCAAGTGTTAGCACTTGGTGGTGACTTGAAGAAAGAACGGATGATTGCCTATGTTGATAAGCTTGGTGAAAATAGCATGAGTTTGAAGACATGCTTTGATAGAATTTGGATACCTAGGTTGTCAAGTGTCTTGACAACTATTCTTGACGAGGCGCATAAATCCAAATATTCTATCCATCCGGGGGCCACGAAGATGTTTTATGATTTGAAGTGTCATTTTTGGTGGCCGGGTATGAGGCGTGATATTGTTAAGTATGTGGAGAGGTGTCTCACATGCTTAAGGGTTAAGGCGGAGCATCAAAATCCGTATGGAAAGTTGCAACCGCTCGAAATACCGCTTTGGAAGTGGGAAAATGTAACCATGGATTTGATCACTAAACTACCAAAGACTCGAAAAGGTTATGATGCGATATGGGTAGTAGTGGATCGGTTGACAAAGAGTGCACATTTCCTCCCAATAAAGGAAATGTACTCGTCGGATAGACTAGCGGAAATCTATGTGAAAGAAATTGTGTCACGCCATGGGGTGCCGGTGTCAATTATTTCGGACCGGGATACGAGATTCACTTCTCGTTTTTGGAAGAAATTCCATGAGGATATGGGGACAAGGTTGAACCTTAGCACCGCTTATCATCCGCAAACGGATGGGCAAAGCGAGCGTACGATTCAAACGCTCGAGGATATGTTACGCGCATGTGCTTTGGATTTTGGGGGTAGTTGGGACGACCATTTACCGTTGGCGGAATTTGCATACAATAATAGTTACCATTCTAGCATTGGTATGCCGCCTTTTAAGGCATTGTATGGGAGGAAATGTAGAACACCCGTATGTTGGGGTGAAATTGGTCAACGGGAACTTGGCAGCAAGGAAGTGGTCATGGAAACGAATGATAGTATTGACCAAATAAAGGCTCGCTTAAAGGCGGCGCAAGATCGCCAAAAATCTTATGCGGATAATAGGAAGCGAGCGATTGAGTTTCAAGTGGGGGACTTTGTGCTATTGAAAGTCTCTCCTTGGAAAGGGGTGATAAGGTTTAGGAAACGAGGGAAGTTAAGCCCACGTTTCATTGGACCGTTTAAAGTGATGGAAAGGGTGGGTGCGGTAGCTTATCGATTGGAGTTACCGGAGGGACTAAGTAGACTTCATAACACGTTCCATGTGTCTCATTTACGAAAATGTTTAGCGGATGAATCTACTTTTGTTCCATTGGATGATATAGAAATTGATGAAAAGTTGAACTATGTGGAAGAACCGATGGCAATCTTAGATAGGAAAGTGAAGCGGTTGCGTAATAAAGAGATTAGCCAAGTGTTGGTTCGATGGAAGCATAGAAAGGGGGCGGAAATGACTTGGGAAACCGAGGAAGAAATGCTCAAATTCTACCCGAACCTTTTTATGTGAAGTCGGGTTTCGGGGACGAAACCCAAATAAGGGGAGGTGATTTGTAACGAACCAAAATCCGGGTTTCGTCTTCAAATAATTAAATATTTATATTTAATATTATGGTGGAAATAATATTGTATAAATAAGTTGAAACAAGCGGGTTTCAAGTTTGTAATGGTATATGTTAGTTTTAACTAACTATTGAACGAAATGAGTAAAATGGAAGTTAAGGGACTGAAATGGTAAATATGGCAAATCTGCCATATTTGACCATATGAAAGTCAAAATTCAGCATTTGGTCTTGTTGGGGTCGTTCATATCAAGAAAAAAAGAGAAATCAAGTTTGAAGCTCAAATCATGCAATTGAGGCTTGTTTTGTGAAGGTTTTGGCTCACACAACACCTTCATAACATCAAGTAAGTGATTCTCTTCCTCTTGATTCCACCATGTATGTGTTCTTGGTGGGTTTTGGGTGAAACCCGAAATTTTGTATGCATGTGATGAAATAGTGTTAGATTATTGATAATCTAGCTAAACTAAAGTTAAAGAATGATGGTTAACATCCTAGAACCCTTTAATTTTGATTATGAGAAGTTAGGGTTCATATGGTGAAAATTGGGGGTGTTTGGATCATAATGCTAGAATGTTGAATTATTGATGATTAGGTGTTTTTATGATGTTAGATACATAAACAAACCCCAAATTAACTTAAAGAACTAATTTGATGAAAAATTAGTGTCAAGGTATTGGAAGGAGAATTCAAGAGGTTGAGTTCTTGGTTTAAAGGGAGTGTTTGGATGTGGGAATAACCCAAACGGGTCATTTTGGGTGGAAATGGGAAATTGGGTTGTGAACTCAGTTTTAAAGTGATTTTTATGTATGTTTAGATTACTGAACTAGGTGTATATGTTTAGGTAATCAAATTGCTAAACTAGAAGGAGGTGCGGGATCTTCAAATCCGCAAGGTAAGTGCCTTTGCACTTACTTAGTAATGTGATATGTGATGTATGTGTTATGTTGTGCATAGTATGAATGATACATGAAATGAATTGATTATGCATAAGTGTATGTATGAATGTGAATATGGTTATAATACTATATCTAATATGTGGAGGTTATGATCAAAGAATCATAATGGAAAAGGGGAGGTTATGGTCAAAGAACCATAATGGAAATGTGGTAAGATCTTGGTCTATGTACCAAGATGAAGAATGGAAAGAAAGTTATGACCTTTGTGTCATAAATGAAATGATAATGTAAAGAGTAAATAAAACTTGTAGGTGAAATACAAGTGGTATGCAATCAAACATCAATTTGAATGTTAACGGGTCAAAAGGGTTAAATGGGTGAAATAAGTAGAAATTACTTATTGTTATGATATATATCTCAATACTAATGGTGATATGTTTATGTGGTTGTAGGAAAAGCTCCGAAGTAGTCCAAGTCAAGTCCAAGGTGATCGCGGGTTCTCGTATATGTTTTAGGTGCATATTTTTGAAGTAAATTGACTTTCCCGTAAAGGATGCATATTTTGAATCTAGGAATCGTGTTTTTGGTGTTAAATTGGTGGTATAAGTGTGTGTTCAAATGCCCAAGTGTTTGGGATTTTAGGTTTAGATGTATTGGTGAAAAAGGTTGAAAAAATGGTTAAGTGTGAAAACTGCTGAAAACTGGAAACTTTCTGAGTTTTTGACTCCCTCGCGATACGCGAGGGAGGAAGCTTGTTTTCTCGCGGTACGCGAGAGGGTAAAAAAAAAAAAAATTCCTGGGTTAAGACTTCCGCGCGTTAAAGTTTTGTTTTTAAAAGTGGTGTGTTTCAATATGGAAGCTGATGAGAGAGTTCCTATCATTCTAGGATGCCCATTCTTGCGCACCGCAAAGGCCATCATTGATGTCTTTGACGGTAAGATTACACTCCACGTCGGTGAGGAGAGAGTCACTTTTGAGGTAGCACGTTCCATGGAGCACCCTAGCGGCTCCGACGATCATAGTAGTCCTTGTCATTCGGTCTATTTCATAGAATCCTTCTTATCATGCGTAGACCATTGTTTTGATTTTATTAGTGGAGCCGATCTAGTGGAGGAAGTTGTGAGTGAGATTGAAGAAGAAGAAGGAGAGTATGTCCCCGAAGTGTTAGAGTTGAGTGAGGTGAAGAGCGACAGTGAGAGTACACCCGTAGAGAAACCCACCCCATTAGAGCTTAAAGTCTTACCATCCCACTTAGAGTATGCTTTCCTTGGTGAGGGGTCAGATTTGCCCGTCATTATTTCATCTAAGTTAGAGGAGGGGAAAAGGGTAGGTTACTAGAGGTGTTGAGAGAGAATAGGGAGGCCATTGCATGGCGACTTTCGGACATAAAGGGCATAAGCCCCGCCTATTGTACCCACCGGATACTCATGGAAGATGAATATAAGCCGGTGGTGCAACCTCAACGGCGCCTTAATCCGAACATGCAAGAGGTTGTTAAGAAGGAAGTGCTTAAGTTGTTAGATGTCGGGGTGATCTACCCCATTTCCGACTCACCGTGGGTTAGTCCAACCCAAGTTGTCCCAAAGAAAAGTGGGATGACGGTGATCATGAATGAAAAGAACGAACTAATCCCGTCTCGTACTGTTACCGGTTGGCGTGTGTGCATCGACTATCGCAAGTTGAATGACGCCACCCGGAAAGACCATTTCCCTTTGCCGTTCATTGACCAAATGTTGGAGCGTCTGGCGGGTCAACAGTTTTACTGTTTTCTCGATGGATTTTCGGGTTATTTTCAGATCCCCATCGCACCGGAGGATCAAGATAAAACGACGTTCACATGCCCCTATGGCACTTATGCGTATCGCCGCATGCCTTTCGGGTTATGCAACGCTCCGGCTACATTCCAAAGATGCATGGTTGCTATATTCCAAGACATGCTTGAGACTTCTATGGAGGTCTTCATGGATGACTTCTCGGTTTATGGTACCTCCTTTGATCAGTGTCTCCTTAATCTTGATAGGATGCTTAAGAGATGTATAGAGACCAACCTTATGCTTAATTGGGAGAAGTGTCACTTTATGGTGACGGAGGGGATAGTCTTAGGTCATAAAGTGTCGAGAGAGGGGATAGAGGTGGATAGAGCCAAGATAGATACCATAAGTAGATTGCCTCCACCCACTAGTGTCAAGTCCGTTCGAAGCTTCCTTGGTCATGCGGGCTTCTATAGGCGTTTCATTAAGGATTTTTCTAAGATCACACGCCCCATGACCCGACTCCTTGAAAAGGATGTACCTTTCGTCTTTGACGAGGAATGCATCAAAGCCTTCGACTTTTTGAAGGAAAAACTCATTAGTGCCCCCATCCTTGTTTCGCCCAATTGGAGCTTGCCCTTTGAGCTAATGTGCGATGCGAGTGACTATGCCGTAGGTGCGGTATTGGGTCAACGAATCGAGAAACACTTTCATCCTATCTACTACGCGAGCAAAACTCTAAATGATGCTCAAGAGAACTATACCACCACGGAAAAGGAACTCTTAGCCGTAGTATTCGCGTTTGATAAGTTCCGCCAATATCTCGTGCTCTCCAAAACCATAGTTTTCACCGACCATTCCGCCTTGCGTTTTCTCTTCCAAAAGAAAGACGCCAAACCACGCCTCATCAGATGGATTCTTTTGCTCTCCGAGTTCGACATCGAAATTAAGGATAAAAAGGGAGCGGAGAACGTAGCACTTGTCACGTTTAGAGGACCCTAAGAGAGAGGAAATTCGTAAGGATGCCATAGGAGACAAATTCCCTCACGAATCCATAGATTTCGTTCGAGCCGAGTTTGAGGGTTTGCCATGGTTTTCGGACTTAGCAAACTATTTAGCAAACGGGGACATTGTGAAGGGTATGTCCCACCAACAGAAAAAGAAGTTTCTTAGGGATGCTAGGAAATACATATGGGATGATCCGTACCTCTTTAGGATAGGTAGTGATCGAGTACTTAGGAGGTGTGTTTCGAAAGAGGAAGGGTTGGATATCCTTAGACATGTGCATGAGGGTTTAACGGGAGGCCATCATGGGCCGAATGTCACCGCACAAAAGGTTTTTGATACTGGTTTCTATTGGCCCTCGGTAATTCAAGATGCCGTAGAGTTCGTTAGTACATGTGACCGTTGCCAACGTACCGGCAACATCTCATCCAAGGATGAAATGCCTCAAAATCCCATTCAAGTTCTTGAAATCTTCGACGTTTGGGGTATTGATTTCATGGGACCTTTCCCCTCTTCGAGTGGGAATAGGTACATCCTCGTGGCTATTGACTATGTCTCAAAGTGGGTGGAAGCTCAAGCTTTGCCTACTAATGATGCCCGAGTGGTGGTGAGATTCCTCAAGAAGCTATTCACACGTTTCGGTGTTCCTAAGGCCATAATAAGTGACCGTGGTACGCACTTTTGCAATTCCGTCATGGAGAAGGCATTAGCACGCTACGGGGTCACTCACCGTCTTTCTACCGCATACCACCCGCAAACTAGTGGGCAAGTAGAGAATGCAAACCGAGGGGTGAAGAGGATTTTGGAGAAAACGGTAGGAAAAAGTATGAAGGATTGGTCGGAAAAGCTAGATGATGCATTGTGGGCATTCCGCACCGCCTACAAAACACCGTTAGGAACCACACCCTTCATGATTGTGTATGGCAAAGCGTGCCATCTTCCGGTAGAACTAGAGCACCGAGCGCTTTGGGCTCTAAAAAACGTAAACTTTGACCTTACCGAAGCCGCTAGGAGGAGATTCTTTCAACTCCATGAGTTAGAGGCTCTTAGAGATACCGCCTACGAACGATCTTGGAGTATCAAAGAGAAGACAAAGGCATTGCATGATAGGAGGTTGCGACGGTTGAAGGAGTTTCAAGTAGGTGATAAAGTGCTTTTGTTCAATTCGAGATTGAAATTGATAGCCGGAAAGTTGAAATCTAGATGGACCGGACCGTATGTGGTAAAGGAGGTGTTTCCATACGGTACCATTGAGTTGTATGACGAAGTTGACGGAGGTTCATGGAAGGTGAACGGACATCGCTTGAACCATTACTTAGGAGGTCCCATCGACACCACCGAGGAGGAAGAAATTCCTCTTGAGGACCCACCTACCGTCACCGATTAGTGTTTTGAGGAAAACCTCAATTGTAGAGTTTGTACCGGTTGTATTTCATTTTATTTTTTTATTATCTTTCGTATCTAACGTAGTTTTTGGTAGAGTTTCAGTTTTTTGTTTTTGTGTTTCGAGTCATTTGCAGGATTTCATTACCTATGATGTGGAAGGATTGGCGAGAAAACAGAGTTCCAGGTAAGTCCTAGTGTTAGAAAATATTTGGGATTGGTTCTTGAGAGGTTTGGGTATGTTGCAAAATTTTTCTAAGGCATGAGAGCCTCCAAATTTCGAAACTTTCTGTGAAAAAAGGGTGTTCGCGTCGCGCGACACGTAATAAACAGACACTACGCGCTACGCGTAGACCCCAGTTCAGAACCGTGAGGCGCCGCGATGCGCGACGCTCCTTCCCTTTGTGCTACGCGCTACGCGAAGGCTCCCCTTTCCCACATTATAACCTTTTGCTTCAGCTTTTTCCCCAAAACCTCTCCAAACCCTAACTCGCGAATCCCCAACCGTAAACCACCCATTTCAGCCATAACCACCTCCATTCTTCACCATTTTACTCCCAAATTACACCCACATCACCCATTTCACTTCCCCGTCTATTTTAACCGTCAGTTTCACCCGATTAGCCGCTAAATCCACCAAACACGGGACCACCCTTCTCCACTTATAAAGTTGAAATTTTTAGCTTATTCTTCACGAATCCGGTATGTTTTCTTGTAATTTTCTGTATATTAGTCGTTTATTAGCTAGGTATGAGTCTAATTTTGCATAATTTAGGTGTCGGTTCGTGTCGGGTTGGTTCTATGTCTTGGGTTTGCCGAATGTTAGTGTTTTCAGCTTGCGGGAGGCATGGTTTGGGTATATTATTTCCATGAAAAATCCGAACTTGCTTTGTGAGTTTAGCCGGTTAAAACCTCCTTTTACTAGGCGGGATTTTTCGACTTAAATTCAGTTTTTATCACTAAAGGACATCTCTTTACGCAAGTTTGGACTCAATGTTCGGTTTGGTAGGCACTTGGCTCTTAATTGGGACAATTAAAGTGTCGGGAGGGGGTAGTTTACATTGAGTCTTATGTTTGGAGTCGTTTTAATTTTAGTAGTTTTTGGGTCTTGGGTTTACTTATATGCACGTACAGGTACAAAACACTTCGCCCGTACTCAATCTCCATTCGGGCGAGGTTGTTTATAACTTATGCTTTTGTAAACGGTAACCCGATTGTTATTTTTCATTTTATTTTCTGTTTCAGCCGCGAATGGAATGCTATACGGTTGTTTCAATTTAAAAAAAATTTAAAAATTTAAAATACCAAAAATAGTTTGTGATAGCTGATTTCTCTGCTTGCTTTGTCTATATGTTTGTCTTAGCAGATATGTCAGGTGAAGGTAGTTCTAGCGGAGCAGGTGGAAAAAGAAGAAGAGGGCCAGTTCCACACCCAAGAGGTGTCGCGAGAGAGCAGCAGCAGCCCGTGCCTGTCCTTAGGCGCAGACGTATTAGATATGAGGGTCAGGAACGGGTGAATTATGCCTGTATTCCACTGAGGAGAGAGCACCCACTCTTACAGTTTGAAATCAATACGAAGGAGTGGTCAAAGTTACAAAAAATCATTCGTACTGAGATACTTGAGCATTGGACCATTGATTGGGATTGGTTAGCTAGTGTGGGTGCTCGGGATAGGGTTGAGCGGTTGCTAGGTCCGAGATTGCGTGCTATGGTTGATTGTCATTGGCCCCAATATGACGAGTTAGTTGTTGAATTCCATTCGGCGTTTCAGCATAAAGAGGGTTCTTTTGCTGAGGATGATGCAGTATCGTTTAGTTTAGGGAGGATGGTTCATGAGATGTCCATCCCACAGTTTGCTGTAGCGAGTGGTTTCTATACAGATGAGGGGGTAGTGACTCCTGAGTTTGTGACTGGGCTGAGGGGTGTGTATGTGAATCAGAGAGAATTGTGTTTGGGCAGTGATGAGTTGGCGAGATTTTGGGGTACTATTGCTGATGTGGGGTTCGCAAAGACTAATCTGATTACGTCTGTTCGGGATCCTATTTATAGGTATGTATTGAAGGTTTTTTCTACCACTCTGGTTGGTAGGAAGTCTGGTAAGAATAAGGCAAATTGGATAGATATATTTTTGCTTATGTGTTTGGTGGAAGAACGGAATATGAATTTAGCGAGTGTGTTGGCTTGGTCGTTGAATAGAGCACGTAGAGGAGGACATAGGGCCGCGCTTGACATGGGTCCTTATATTACAAAGTTGGCAGAGAATTTGGGAGTATTTCAGAAGTATAGTTTGGCGACGCTGCGTGTGAGTGCGCCATCGAGGCATTTTCAGATTAGAGATCTTCAGCTTGCGGGTATACTCACTCTAGGAGAGCCTATTACTTGGTTAGATGCGAGGCAGGGGCCTCAGGTTATGCCGCCAGTAGGGCATCCGGATGATGATGTTATGCAGGGCATGTATCCTCCAGCCCGACAGAGACCGCCTCAGAGACGGGAGATTCCAGCACCTCAGTACCCGAGGAGACAGCCACCACCGGATCCGCTTACTTTATCTTCACTATATGACCGCATGGATCAGGGGTTTGGTAGAATTGATTATCGACAGGATAGGCAGGATGGAGCACTCAGGTATATGATGAGTCGGATGAGTATCGATGTGCCTGATTTTTTCCAGCCGTTTGTCGACCCGGTTCAGTTTTCGATGCCGGGGTATTATGATCCGAGTGGTGCAGGCGATTCTAGTCAGCAGGGTGGTTCTGGTTCTGGACAATATGGATATGTGGATCCTACACCAGAGTTTCAGGTTTATGGTCAAGGTGATGATGAAGAGAGTGAGGATGAGGATGAGGATTAGTGTGAGGATGATAGCAGCTGGAGCGGGAAGGAGTATCTTTTTATGCTTTATTTTTCTTTTTATGTTGTTTTATCTTATCCCGTCTGTTCCCCATATTTTAAATACTTTTAAATTGGTTGGTTTGTGATGGTGAACTTTGAAACACTTATTATCTATCGTATTTCGTTTGGTCTGTATTTTTATTTGATAGGTATGATGTGTTTGTGCCGCTTCCGTTCGCATGTACGATTTAGGAACAGTTTGCTGATCGCGTTTTGGATTGGAGGGCGTATGTGGAATTGACTGGCACATTGACAGTCTCACATATTCAACTAAGTCGTTTCCACTTGTATATTTTATTTATTTAAATTTTAGTGGTAGTTTATTTAGTCTAGGTTGTGTTTCCATCTTTGCATTAGGGACAATGCAACATTCAAGTGTGGGGATGGGACACTTGAGTCGTAGTGTTAGTTAAGTAGTTTAAGTTGATTCATAAAAAAATAAAAAAAATTTGAAAATGTCTTTTGAATAAAGAAGTTTGCAAAATTAAACGGAAAATGATAGAAAAGAGGGGTTTTTTGTTCGGGTTCAAATAATGATAATATAAGATTAATATAGTCGAGCTTGTGTCTAGTTTAGGATATGTGAATAGGCCCGGTTCAGTTTTAGGTTCCTTTGATCTAAATATACCTTAATTGTCAGTCTACTAGTGGGTTCTCATCTAGGAAAAATGGGAAATTGCAACCGCCAATAATAGTATAAGGAATGCTGTTATAAGCTAAAATTGTTAGAATTTCTAATCATGAAAAAATAGAATAAATGAGCTAGAAACTAAGAAAAGTAGCGCAGGCCTACGTAATCTTCGTCGGGGATGGTGACTCTGACTTAGAATGCCTCTGGGATGTGTCGAAACAAAATTGAAAAATTACCAACTCTCACGTTGTCACTCTCGATGATGATGACTCTGATTGAGACAGCCTCTGGGTTAGGTGAAGCAAGGTCTAAGAAAAAAAAAATAATAATAATAATAAAATAAAATAAAATAATTATTTATTTGATTTTAAATCCTCTTGATTTTGGTATAAAACGGTTAGGAATTGGTCCAGTGACTGTTCCTTTTGTGCTATAAGCTTGAGGTGGGATTAGGTGGACTGTGGCTTCTAGTGTGAGACCCTAGGTAGATTGACCGCACTTGAACTTAAATTGCATGATAAGGACCTGGAACCGGATTTGGGTTTAAAGGGATAAGTATACTTGCAATCGCGGCTAACACAAGTTTTGACTCTAATAAGTAAAATAGCTTTTGGCCCGAATATTTATCCGTCTCTGATTCCGTTTGCATAATTCTTTTTCGGGGACGAAAAAAGAGTAAGTGTGGGGATATTTGATGTATAGCAAAATACATCTATTTATCGTTTAGAGTTTTTATAAATTTCGTATAGTTTCGTTGCGTTTTCGTAGTTAGATTAGTTCCTTTTGATAGTTTGTGTTTGTGCAGGTCCCGGTTGCTGAAAGGAGCGAAAAACAGTCAAAATATGCTGAAAAGAGTTAACGGTTGGAATCGGGTCGAGTTGGAGCTGAACGGGAACGAAAAAAAAGAGAAAATCTGACAGAAACAGGTTTACGCGCCACGCGACACCCCTGAGGAAGGAGGATACGCGCAACGCGTAGTCTTGGAATTGTAATGCCCAGTAGTGAAGGCGCCGCGCCACGCGACGCCTAGGTGGTATACCTGTCGCGCGATTTTCGACCCAGTTTGTTGCTGCTACAGAATTGTTGCTGCAAATCATATATAAACATCTTAAAGTCAAAGTTTAACCTAGTTACGAAGAGGGTTTCTTGAGGGCGAATTTTGCAGCAAGTTTTAGGATTTTTGAAGCATTCTAACTCGCGGGAATCAATCGGTTGAGGACGGAAGCTTAGGAAAGAAGAACATTCGGGTTTTCTCATCCGGTTTTCCTTATTCTTGTGTTTTCATTCTTTTGATCATGAATTCCTTTGTTAAACATTATGCTTTGATTTTTATTACCATGATGCTTGGCTAAAACTCTTGAACTACCTAGATTAGATGAAAGATTGAATAAAGTTTGGATTTTATTGTGTTTATGGATTCAAAAAGTAACAAACTTTGGAACTTCTAATTTGGTGCATATGCGTATCTAGCTTTGATTGTTGATTGTTTACTGTTTTACACAAACTTTGGTGAATGTCTTTCATGTAATGGGTTTGTGTTGATTATCAAGTCTTTGCGGGTTCGGGAATATTTGGGTAAATTGGCCACTAGCCTTAAAAACAGTAACTAAAATACAATTAAAACTAGGTTTTCTGCTTAACTTGTCGCTGAGAGGCTCGAGTTTGTTAGAAGGTCACGGTTTAACATATAGCTAAGATAGGTTTTGAGAGAAGCCGGTCTTAGTTCCCTAGTCATTCTCGTGTCTGTTAAACCAAGTTAGAACCCATAGTTGCCTTAGACTTCCGTGCTGAGAGGTAGGTTGTCATGTTAGGGCACTTTTAGAGACGTTAGAGGACAGAGAGGAAGTCTAACAACCGGGTTTATAACGGCTTCGTAGAGTCTCCTAGGTTTCTTCCTGAGAAGGGTCGGGAGGTCTTAGCTGAGATTTCTTAGGGTTTAGTACACAAAGATCCTGGTTCCATAGCACTTTAATACCATTAGAAAATCCATTCCTAAATCAATCCAGATTCTAGTCTAGGTAGTCATTCATCTCTACTGAATTCAACCTTAATCTATTTCGTACTTTAGCTTAGTTAAATTTAAATTCAATTCTAGGATTTTTAGTAAAAACCCCCCCTCAAATAATAAAAATGGTTAGTGTCGTGTCCGTGTCAGTCTAGGTCTAGATAGAGTCGTTAGCGTAATTTAACAGAGTCTCGTGGGTTCGATATCCGGACTTACTTAGCTTTACTAGAGTCGGTCGGTTCACTTGCCGGTTAGTAGTAGTGTAGTTTAAGAGAGTCTAGAGTATTACTTAGTGTCTAGATCTAGGATAATTTAGTTTATTTTTACTAGATTACTTTTAGAACATCACTCCCCGTTCCACAATTTCCCGTATATAGTGGAACTTCCTTTGAATGTGCTTGGCTTTGTGATGAGATCTGGGCTCTTTGGCTTGAGCTATAGCACCTGTGTTATCACAAAGTATCTCGATTGGTTGGCGAATACTCGGAACCACATCGAGGTCAGTAATGAATTTCTTCATCCAAGCAGCTTCCTTAGCATCATCTGATGCGGCTATATACTCAGATTCGGTGGTTGGATCCGCCACTACACTCTGCTTGGAGCTTTTCCATGAGACAGCTCCTCCATTAAGAGTGAATAGGAAACCTGACTGTGAGCGAGAGTCATCTCGGTCAGTTTGAAAGCTAGCATCAGTGTAACACCGTACAGTGAGCTCCTCTTTCACTCCTCCAAATATTAAGAACATGTCTTTGGTCCTTCTCAAGTACCTCAGGATGTTCTTGACTGCAGTCCAATGGGCAATGCCAGGACTTTGC
This sequence comes from Smallanthus sonchifolius, assembly GCA_023525975.1. NCBI lineage: Eukaryota > Viridiplantae > Streptophyta > Magnoliopsida > Asterales > Asteraceae > Smallanthus > Smallanthus sonchifolius. Next base: position 6,150,077 of record CM042042.1, read on the forward strand.
TGGAAACGGCTGGTCATGCTTAAAGCATACGAGACGTCAGGTCTAGTGCATAACATAGCATACATGATAGAACCAATCGCTGAGGCATATGGAATTGCTTCCATTTCCTTAATTTCAATGTCCGTGGAAGGAGATTGTGATTTGTTCAACACAGTGCCTTTAGTCATCGGAACACCTCCTTTCTTGGAGTTTTCCATCCTAAAGCGTGTCATCATTTTGTCTATGTAAGTACTCTGACTTAGCCCTAGAAGCCGCTTAGATCTATCCCTGTAGATCTTGATTCCTAGAATGTAAGCTGCTTCTCCAAGATCTTTCATTGTAAAACAAGATCCTAACCATTGTTTGACTTTGTCAAGCACAGGGATGTTGTTTCCAATGATCAGTATATCATCCACATACAAGATGAGAAATGATATAGTGCTCCCACTAGCCTTTCTGTAAACACAAGGCTCATCTTCATTCTTGACAAAACCAAATTCTTTGATTTTCTGATCAAAATGAAGATTCCAGCTTCGAGATACATGTTTAAGTCCATAAATGGACTTATTCAGTTTGCAGACCCTACTAGGATACTTTGGATTAACAAAACTGCCAGGCTGAACCATATAGACATCTTCAGAGAGATGTCCATTAAAAAAAGTGGTTTTGACATCCATTTGCCATATCTCGTAATCATGGTACGCAGCTATGGCAAGCAGTATCCTGATCGATTTGATCATAGCAACGGGTGAGAAAGTTTCATCATAGTCAATACCTTGAGTTTGAGTGAACCCCTCGCAACTAGCCGTGCTTTATAGGTTTGTATATTACCATGCATGTCGGTTTTTCTTTTGAAAATCCATTTGCTCCCTATTGCCCGAGAACCGGGGGGTAGCTCAATCAAGTCCCAGACATGATTAACACGCATAGATTGCATCTCGGCGTTCATGGCTTCAAGCCATTTCTCGGATTCAGGATCTGAGATAACAGATTTGTAGTTTGTAGGTTTGTCATTTGACTCAGCTACTAACAGGACTTTAGAAGCTTCAAGATGCCATAGGTATCTATTAGGTTCTTTACGAGACCTGCTACTTCTGCGAACGCTTGTGTTTATGTCTGATTCATCAGCAATAACTTCTTGTTAATCAGACGCTCCGACTTCTTCAGCGGTTGTTTGTGTTTCTTGAATTTCTTCAAGATCCATAATATTATTTCCGATTCCTCGATTTAGAATATCTTCCTCGAGAAAGCGTCCTTTCCTTTTGATGGAAACAATGTTTGCATCAGGATGATAGAAATAATATCCGCTTTTGTTGTAGTAACAGACAAAAACAATTTTTTCGCCTCTGGGATCGAGCTTGTCATCAGAATCGTTGGTGACATATGCATCACATCCCCATACTCTAAGGTAAGACAAATTGGGCTTAGACCCGTGCCATATCTCATATGGGGTTTTGTCCACCTTCTTAGTCGTTGCCAGAATTACAAGGCGGGCGGCGGTCATAAGAGCATAACTCCAGAAGGAATGAGGCAAGTTAGTTCTACACATCATCGATCGAACCATATTAAGTAGGGTTCGATTTCTCCTCTCGCTCACGCCATTAAGTTGGGGTGTGCGAGGAGGAGTGGGTAGAGAAATAATTACGTGCTCCTTCAGATGATTAAGAAATTCTAAGCTGAGCTACTCGCCACCTCGATCTGATCGAAGTGTCTTAATAGATTTATCGAGTTGTTTCTCTACTTCATTTTGAAATTCTTTGAACTTTTCAAATGTTTCATGCGTGTGTTTCATAAGATAGACATAAGCATATCGACTATAATCGTCAATAAATGAAACGAAGTATATTTCATGATTTCTAGACATGGTTCTGAAAGGGCCACACACATCAGTGTGTATAAGGCCTAGCAGATCCTTGGCTCGTTCACCAACATGGGTGAAGGGGTCCTTTGTGAGTTTGCCAGCTAAACAAGACTCACAATTGTTAAATGAGTCCTGTCCAGTAGGTTCAAGAATTCCCTCGGATTGGAGTCTTTTAATGCGTGCCTTGCTTATGTGGCCAAGTCAACAATGCCATAGAAAAGTATCATTAATGCCAGATTTGATACGTTTAGAAAGATTATATATGTTATTGTCAGTTTGAACGTCAATCTCATAAATACCGTTTTGAGGTTTAGCCTCAAAATAAAGAAACTGAAATAATGTTTCTGGTTAAACCAGGTGCAAACAAACAATTTTTCAAAACAACCACAAGGCCAGAAGGACATGAGAGATGATATGTTCCAGTTGAAAGAACTGGTACTCTTTTCCTATCACCAAAGATGAGCTCCATGTCGCCTTGTTTCAGCTTCCTCCAACTTTTAGGCTCCTGCAAGACATTAATGATGTGGTATCCACATCCGGTATCAAATACCCATGTGTTGCTAGAAACAGTAAAAATTTCAATAACATAAATAAGAATACCTGAAGAGGTGCCTTCACCACTGGCCCTCTGCAGCTTCAGCTTGGCTAGATATTCAGGACAGTTACGTTTCCAGTGCCCCATTTTGTTGCATTCAAAGCATTGGCGCTCCTCAGCAGGGGGTGCTTTTGAAGCTTTCTTGTTATTGTTGGTGGCAGGCTTGGCAGCAACATTAACCTTCTTCTTGCCTTTGCTATTAAAACCTCTTTTCTTGGGGTTAGGCTTTTTAACACCAGCAGATCTGACCAACAGAACTTGATTTTTCTTTCCTTGGATATTCATCTCGGCCGTTTTGAGCATACCATGTAGCTCGGCCACTGTCTTCTCCAAGCCATTCATGTTGAAATTCATTACGAATTGAGCATAGGAGCTTGGGAGAGAGTTTAAGATGAAATCAGTAGCCATGTCATCCTTCATGGGATATCCAAGTTTGTTCATCTGGTCGATGTACCCTTTCATCTTAAGTACATGAGCACTAACAGGCGTGCCCTCTTGCATCGTGCAACGAATGAGCTGAGACATGGTTTCATAGCGTTCTTGTCAGGCTTGTTTCAGGAACAAGCCCTTAAGTTTCTCAATCATGTCAAAGGCATCCAGGTCCTCCATGCTCTTTTGGAGCTCACGGGACATGCATGCTAGCATAAGGCAAGCCACCTTAGTGGCATCATCTCTTTGTTTTTCCCAGGCCTTACGAGTGGCAGCCGTGTTACCATCGGGTGCCTCAGGGACTGGTGCATCAAGAACATAGAGCTTCTTGGCCATCTTGAGAACTATTCTCAGATTGCACTGCCACGAGAAAAAGTTGGTGTTATCCAGCTTTTCATTCTCAAGGATAGACTTGAGAGCGAATGAGTTATTAGTATTATTATTTTCAGTAGACATCTGTCAAGATAAGCAAAGAAAATAAATTAGTATAAAGAAAGTGAAAAGTCCTTATTAATTTATGACCCAATTATAGAAATTAGAATAAGGAGTGAGAATCTAGCTAAATCAGTCACTAATGGTAGCTGTGGTATACAACATTAGTAAGTGAGTAACTAGACTGACAATTAGTGTCAATTGTGGAAAGATGCACAACTCTCGTGTATGAGGCCGCTAAGACAAGACATGTCTATGCATTGATACGTTTAGTCTCATCTATGCCCACTTTTAATCTCTTGATAGCTGGGGCATGTAACCAGAGAGAAAAGTAATAGTCGTCCACCAGAGAGAAAAGTAATAGTCGTCCTAAAACAGGTACTTGCGGAAGGGCCGGATGTGTCAGTGAAACCCTTGCGCCTTGGAAGGATAAACTACGCATCCAGTGCGGTGCTGTGGCTCCAAACACCGATGTTTCGTTTTATGCTCCAAGTGTCCCTTATAATAGGATGACATAGACCATTGGTTTTAAATATGTGTTCCAATTTTAGTGTTTACCGAATAGGGTCAAACACAACGAATGATTAAATCATACGTGTGATGTAAAAGCTAGTTTTACTATTTAAAGTCATGACAAATTTGATGAACCCTTTCATCTCTCAGGACACTTAATTTTAAATAACCTATTAAAACTAAGTTTGTCGCGACTTGAATAACCAGTTAATAATTGAAAACTATTAAGTTATAAGTTTTGAAATTAAATTTAGTTTAAATTACAAAACTTTAGCGGTTATTTATTTTATAAAAACAGGTCAGTTGTTATTTTTATAAAATTCTACAAGTTGTAAAATTAGAACTTGTGGTGACAGATTGTGACATTTTAAACTCCTTTTAAAACGTTTGGTGTTTTGTTGGTTTATAATAAATTTAAGTTAAAAAATTAAAAGCAACCATAAAGCAAATAAATATGTAAATCTTATAGGGCCAAGTTTGTTTGATCTTGCTAGAGTCAGTTAGCAAGACCAAACGGGTCACGGGGTCCACAAAATTAAAACAACCAGAAGGATGGACTTCCGTGCATCTAGTCGTCTCAGATGACTCCCACTGACTCCATGATTCCTGTTGCGTCTTCAGATTTGTCTTCGGGTTTTTATTACATTACATAAAATACAAAATTACATAAAATTAAAAAGCATATTCTATTACAACTTTGAGCCATCAAAAGTGGGCCAAAACCATAAAACCAAAAACTGAATAATAAACACAAACAACTCAATCACATGGGTCGGGCAGGTTTACATATTCAACACAATCACATACGGGCAATATATTTGGTCAAATAAAAATCGACCAAATTAATAAATAAAAATTGCCCTAAAAACAGATTGATCAGAAACTTCAAGATAGTTAAAGTTTGTGATTAATCTAACCGGTGAAACCAGACCAGTTCCGATTTGCGTGTTATAACCCAGGCTCTGATACCACTGTTGGGATTCAGTGGTGATCAGTTTGACTTTTGTAAAAACGGGTTTTGACAGAGAAATTAATTAATTCAGTTAATTAATAAATACGCAGTGGAAAATAAAATCATAACCTATTTAACAGCACTGACAAACCGAACAGGATCTGGTTATGAACACGTAAACACAAAAAAAACAATTAATTATCTGATGAGATTAATTATACCTTAGTGGTTAATGATTAACCAGTTGAGACACCTAGGTACAACGAACCGATGCTAGATCACGAACTGAAACGTGAGGGAATGGGAGACGACGGGGTTGGCCAGAACTTGTAAAGACAGAAGCAATCCCTTTGCTAGTTGCTTCGAAATTTGCAAAGCAAGAAAAATTGATTATGTTTCGTGTTTGCGGCTCGCAAAAAGGAAAAAAAAAGTTTTCTCCTTCTTGATCAAAAGTGAAGGACCAAAAGTCCCTCTTGGCGGCTCTCTTTCTCATCACTTTTAAAAACATTTATTAGGTTATTATTATAATAATAAACCATACTAATTGTTTTCGGGGCCATAGTCTAAAACGAGATATAAAAGCCTATACCCATTTAATTGTTTTAATAAAAAGATTAAAACAATAAATATGAATTATTATTTATAAACTAGTATAAATAATAATTCGCGTCTAACGAATATATATAAAATATATCGTCTCGCTAACAGTTCGTAATTACCAATTAAGCAGGTTAAGTGGATTTAATGTTCGTTGCCCAAGGTATAACTCTTACGGGTCATAGATCGGTCAACCGCGTTGTCCATCGGGTCGGTCCATAAAATCCAACAAAGTAGATAAAAATGGAAATGTTAGTGATATAATCATCAAAACATAAGTTTGATTGTTTGGTGTAAAGTGTTTAAAAGGGAAAGTTTCTTCATTTAGAAATTCGAATTCTATGGGTGCATGCAATACAAACGTACCCCTAGTTTATGAATCAAAACAAGCGGCCGGTAGCATATCTATATCTATACTATATAATAAATAAAAGTTTTACATTAAATAGTACTTAATATATTTTTGAAACCCAATTATATATTAGTTTTTACATATTTTGAGTTTTGCTTTCTTTCCTTAGTATATGATACTTTTTTAGCCTGTAAAATATACACATAAAGATTTAAAAAAAAAATTATTGATATATTTTTCATCTCGTGTGTATACACAAGATCTAAACTAGTGTTGTCTATATTTCAAGGTGCATATTTTTTTTAAATGTTTAGAAATTAAATTTTGTTTGATATTGTTCACCATTCACGAAAAAAAAAATTGGGTCCAAATTAATAAAACTATGTAACATGGCGACAAATATAAGAATCAATATTACTCTTTGCCACATCATGTATACATGTTTTCTATTTTAAATCTATACTCTATAATAAATAAAGGTTTTGCTTAGACAAATTTTTTCGTCACTCTCTCATATTAATTGCATAAATTTTTATTAATAATTTATTTATTTTTTTGTCTATTTCTCCTATTAAATAAATAATAATTATCTCTATAATTATTTTTATAAAACGTTTTTTATTTAAATAATATAGGTTTGTTCATAAAACATTTTTAGAAATTGAACATTTTTTTCATTTTTTATTGAACATTTTTAAAAAGTAACTATATGACGTTTCTAAAATTTGTATTAAAAAAACTATGTAATATATATGTCATAAATATTTAATATGTAAATATTTATTACTAAGTATATAAAATTATATTTATTCCTCCCGTGTAATACACGGGGTTTCTAACCTAGTAGATATAATAAAAAGGATTATTCGATTTTAATAATCTCATCTTTTACCAATTGGCCAATAACAATCTCAACTGAGAATATTTTTACCACCGGTCCCTACTTTCAAACTATTTTTTTACATTGGACCCCCCGTTAAAAAAACTTAACGCCGTTAGATTTTATATAACGTGGACATCTACAAATCACCGGAAAGTCGAGCCAAGCTAGCAGTGGTCTCGTGGTGGCTTTTGAAATTGGCTTTGGTGGTGTTTAACTGGTCTCGTTAAACACCACCGTTGTCTCTGTTTGGACTTTCCGGACCCACGAGACCAGTTAAACACCACCAAAGCCAATTTTAAAAGCCAACACGAGACCACTGCTATCTTGGCTCGACTTTTCGGCGGTTTGCAGATGTCCACGTCATATAAACTCTAACGTCATATAAACTCTAACGACGTTAAGTTTTTTTAACGGTGGGTCCAATGTAAAAAAATAGTTTGAAAGTAGGGACCGGTGGTAAGAATATTCTCAGTTAGGATTATTATTAGTCAATTGATAAAATGTGAGATTATTAAAATCCAATAATCCTAATAAAAAAGAACAACTTCTCATTGTTAGAGATTATATTAGAAAAAAAATTTGTACGATAAATTATTGATGAGAATTGTTTAAAAAATATGATTATTAAACTAGATAAAATAAAACGCTACAAAGTTTGTCGGTTATTCTTCGGTGAAGACAGGAATTTTCATGGGTAAACCGAGGGTGGGTAAAGACTTCATCGACAGATTACCAACCGTATTAAATTACCGACAGCTAATTCACTGACAAATATATCCAACGGGTCAATGACAAATCTTTCACCAACACAATCCGTCGGTGATAGCTAGCTATTTTTAATAAAAAAAAAAGATCGGCTATATTTTGTAAACAAACAAAATCATTTCAATCAATATGTAACAACATACAAAATATAATCTGATTTTTTCTAAATAACTTTCGCGTTTGTTTGTTTATTTGTTTTTTGGTTGACGTCCTTGTGTAATTTTTTTTAAAAACGAAGTCGTATTCAAACTAGAGTATTTTTTAGGTATCGTGGGTTATATCGACTGACAGCCGTGAAGAATGAGACCGATACCACTGAAAAACATCGGTACCGTTACCTAACGGTCTTTTATCTATGTTTCGACCCTCACAACCGAGTCGCCATAATTTCATACGTTTCTTTTTGTGTTAAACCACATTAATGTGACCACCTCAACGGTTTAAGTCTGTCTCCCGCCGCGGAGCACAAAACAAAATTTACTTAAACATGTTTCTTTTTGTGCTTAGACACGTTAATGCCACCGTCTCAATAATTTAAGGTTCGATTACCACCGCGGAACGCGAGTAACAATTTATGGTTATAATAAAAAAGAAAAGTAAATCTTTTTCACATACTACTAGAAAATTGATACTCACTACAACCTTAATAACCTCAACCCATCGTTGACCTAAAAAATCTCTCTTCAAACATTTAAAGGAGGAAAAACTGGATTTAGAAACTAAATTTATCAAGTCCCTTAAAAACATGGAACCCTCCCCACCTTACCTTATTTCCTTTGCAAAATTTGTTTTAGAATATTATATTATAACAAGATAATTTTCGATTCAGTCAAAAAAAGAAAAAGACAGAAGGTGGTTATCGGAGATGGCGTTCACTGGAACTTTAGAAAAATGCAAGGTCTGTGAAAAGACGGTTTATTTTCTTGAAATGATAACTGCCGATGGAGTCAATTATCATAAAACATGCTTCACATGCAGCCAATGCAACGGCAAACTTACGGTATGTATTTTCATTTCATTTCCCTAATTCTTGAATTCATCCAATTTTGAATTAATGATGTGAAGATCGTGTCGTGTTAAGTTGGGTTTGAAACCCGAAAAATGCTTTACAATGTGGATCGACTACCAAACGTATCAATCGTCGAAATGATACGTGCATGGGACATGTTACTTTCAGAATCAATAGTAATCAATAATATGTTGAGAATCGCGTAAGAAGTGTAGAGGTCGATTCAATGAAAGAGATAAAATTGAAAAACATTGGTTCATTTATCTTTTTCTTTGATTTTATCTCATCTTTTCTAAAAAAGATTAAAAGTATAAAAATGTGCACATATACATATGATGCATGTGCATATACGTATTTGGAAGGGAAAAAAAACTATAAATATCATATTTTTTAAATAAAAATTAAATTTATTGAAATCAATGAAAAGCACAAGGGATATCGTGGTTCTCAACATATTATTGGTAACGTCTCAGTCTCCACTATATATGTATATATAAAATGTATATGTATGCTTTATTAACCGGAAGCAAAACTTGTATTACAAAACAACCTAGCAAGACGCTCGCTAGATCCATCGCAAAGCGAAATAAAACACCATTTTTTTCTAACGGACCAATCTAAATTATGTATACATGTCTAACGTGTTAGATAAGCACATACTCATCATTGGAAGGGGTGCTATTTTGCAAGCCTCATTTTGAGCAAAAGTTTAAGGAGAAAGGAGGTCTCCCTAAGGTCACACGTAGGTTTTATTTTAATTTATTGTCAAACTTTGATTAATAGTTAACTAATTATTTTTTTTAAGTTTATTATCATTATACTAATTCGAATTTTGATGTAATGATCAGCTGCGAAACCACAAGAGACGGTACGCTATACTCTAGTTATTATTTTTATTTAATTATAGAAATTGTATATAATAAAAGATTTTAATTAGTTAATTTAATTAATTACAGGGAAAAGCCCCTAGTAAATTAGCTGCCTTGTTTTCTGGAACCCAAGATAAATGTGCAGTTTGCAAGAAAACTGTCTATCCACTTGAAAAGGTTTGTTAGTTATTTTCTCTTAAATATTTATTTATTTATTTTATTTTTTAAATGCGACTCACACGGTCATCTAATCCTAAACTACACCAATTCCTAGTATACCACATTACTACTAGGCTACCAACGCAAGTGGCCAAATTTAGCTAAACGGGCTGGTTTCAGGTCAATCAGGCAGGTTCACGGGTTAACTTGTTTATATTTATATACATTTTTAAGGGTTTAGTAGTTTAAGCATGATTGGCTTATTAAAATGAAAAAAAAACTTAAAAAATATACATGTGAATAGGCAAGTGGTGTTTGAGTTCATGTATCTGACATGTTTTGATTTGTTGTGTTATTTGAACAATGGTGTTTAGATAACTGTGGAAGGAGAGTTTTACCATAAAGGTTGCTTTCGATGCACGCAAGGAGGTTGCTTTCTTACACCATCTAACTATGCGGCTTTAGAAGGAAACTTGTTCTGCAAGCCACATTTCTCACAACTTTTTAAAGAGAAGGGTAGTTATAATCACCTTAAACAAGCTGCTACATTAAAGAAAAGTGCTGTTATAGAAGAATCATCAGGTGATAATGAAAAGCCACCAGCAACCAGGGGCGGATGTAGTGAAGCGAGGGGGGGTGCACAGGAACCCCCCGAGTTTTGAAATTTTAGTGTAACGGTAGGTAAAAAAACTAGGGTGAACCCCCTAAAATATTATAGGGTGAACCCCCTTACGACGGCGCCCACTGCTGCTCGGTTGATCCGGTTGTGAAGCTATAAAACTAAGAACTCTTTCTTGAACTAAATGTGTGTTCTTGAGCATTCATATGATTAGAGGTAAAAAATTGATAGAAACAAATGAGTAGATGACTCTTAAATACAAATTAGTTGATTTTGTGAACATTTGAAGCATAATTTTCATGTTTTTTTCTTTGCTTTAGACCTCCAAAAATGGTTGAGCCGCCCCTGCCCGACCCGACCCGACCCGACCAATCGAACCGAACCGAAAATTTTTATGTCCGGCCCTATGAAATTGGATCATCTAAAAACAGTGAACCCCCTGAAAAAAAATTCTGGATCCGCCACTGCCAGCAACAGAAGAAACAACTAAAGAAGAAGAAGAAGAAGAACCACAAGACTAAAATCAAAAGTCAACTGTCATTGTTAAAATGAAATGAATCGAATTACTAATAATTTAATGTAAAAGTCTCAAGAAAAGATATAAAGATTGAAACTTTTTGTTTATTTTCGTTGGGTTAAATTCTGAATAGAGTTGGGAAGCTAAAAGATACAATTTACTTTATTTAGATTAGATAACTAGTTTAGAACATGTGTACTACATATGATGAAAAATATCAATACATAAAATTATTAAATCTGTATATATGTATCTTATAGTTGGAAAATGTATTACATATACTAACAATAGAAAACAAAATCAAAAAATATGTAAAAATTAATATAAAATTGAGTTTAAAAATATATTAAATATTATTCAATGTAATTTGACTTTCGTTTACAATTTAATTGAAAACATAAGCTAAATAATTACATTTCATAGTTTGTTATAATATGAGATAATTTAAAATAAATGTGTTTTATTAGTATAATTAATAATTTATTTAAAAATATATTATTATTGAAAATATGAAAATGTATTTATTATGAGAGAGAGGCGGGAAAAATTTTATAAGGATGAATATGAAGGCGACACGTGACATTAGGAAACCTTTATTTATTATATAGTATAGATTCTACGGACTTACGTGGATAAATATTCAGACTTCCTTCTAGCATTGTGTAAAACACACTTTATCTGAATCAATGAGTTGTCAAACATAAACATGAGTCGTCAATAAAAGTTTGTCTTTTCCATCAACATGAAGAGTATATTTTGGATCTTCTCCATGTGTTAGATCTTGATTAGTTATTAGGATTTCTGTATTTGATCTCAAGGATGTATTATTCATGTTCTTAACAACACCCACAATTGAAAATCTTGGAAATTTACAAGATGTCTTGATTTGCTAAATAAGTGGTTTCTTGATTTGTGACTAAGTTGAACAACACCCAGAATTGAAAATCTTGAAAATTTACCTACCAAATAAACTAACTCTTGATTTCTTTATTTGGGTCTCAGTTGAACAGCACCCATAACTAAAACTACTGAAAATGTGTACTGCAAATTAAAACTGATCATAATACATTCTGTGTTGAATCTAATTCTGGATAATGAACATTGATAGTTTAGTAAATAAGACAATCAATAAAAATAAAACCAAAATTGCACTCATTTGATCAAGCAAAAATAACCGACGGACTCGGTACAAAAATAGGCAAAAATGCAAACCACAAATGCATGAACACAACGCTAATGCTTAGCACGAGAATAGTGATTGTCATTCGGGTTCCTCTTGCCACTAAAAACTGCTAAGGCTTTCCTTACCGGTGGTTGCAAAGGCGCCCGCTTGTCTGTATGGTGAGTAAACATTTCATTTGTAGCAAATATGTCATCCGCCTACAATATTCAATCAAATAAACAGCTTTAGTGTTGACCAGTTAACTCCCAATGATTAGAACTTGAAAATTTTACCTCTTTATTCTTCTTTTTGGTCTTGGGATGCAGAAACTTCTGTGGAAGTTGATCCTCGCGTAAAATAGGGTTCTTGGTTATAGCATCTCTTCCTCCTTGTGGGAGAGGCAATGAAAACTGCATGAAGATCCAGCATCATGTGTACATGATTAAGTGTGCAAAAACATACAGAAATGAAACACAACTATCAACAAATACTCACCTTTGTTCCCCTCAAAGATACACAGGGGCGACGAGCTGCAATAATAGCTCCATTTTCACCAACAGTAACAGCCACTTTCCTTAATGTGCCTCCATTCCCACAACTTGGACAGAAAATCCTACCAATCTCCATTGTCACCTTAAAACAGGCATGGCATTTCAGTATCCACCTGCAAATTCAAGTAAAACGGGTCAAAAGTCTACAAAAATTGTATTTTTAATGCATACAGCTTCCAAAATGACCTTTTTAAAGAAAAGTTTTTTTTGTAATCATGTTTAACACACAAATTATATATCAGAATTTTAAAAAAACAGACAAAGTGGTGTCGGTTGCCCCAACCCATTTTAACTCGAGCATGTTTTAACATGTTACCTGGCCTGCCCATTTTGTCATCTATACCAAGAAAAAAAAAAGGACACAAACCTGTGCAGCTCGCGTATTTGCATTCCACCTGGTGCCACTAGGCGTAAACCCATCTGCAGAATAACATTCTGCATTGCAAAATCACCAGTAACACAAGCAACACTCGACTCAGAAAGTGATCTTAACATCCAACTTTGCTCGCTACTATCATCATCCACATATGAAGAAGCATCAACACTTTCATTTGTCACACTAGTCATATCCAACTGTTCCAACTCTTCAATCTCATTTCCTTCACCATCTTCTTGAAGCCTCATTTGCTCTAAACTTGTTGAAATATCTTCACCACCATTGCTCCCATCGGTCATCTTTTCATTAACACTTAATTCATCTGAATTCTCATAAATCAGATCAGGCAATTTAGTATCACCAAGATGTTCTTCATTTCCATCATTTTGAACAACTTTTTCAGATGACTCATACCTTTCACGTCTAGCTTTCCTCCTCAAAAACCTCCTATGAGTGCTTCGACTCACAGCAGGAAGCCAATCATCTGCATTATCATCATCAAATTGTCCTTGAGAAGCATCAATTCCGTCGACCACCATCTTTTTCCCATCGATGACAACTTCTTTCTTTTTAGGTAAATACTTCCGAGATTTGCCAAAAGCACCATTCTCATGTGGTTCAGATCCATTTACTGATGCAGAATCCTCGTTATTTTGATCATTATCTCCAGGAACAATAACATTCATGTTCAGATCTTTCAGAGGGAGAATTCTTGACTCAGGTCCTGAACCATCCCCAGCTGCATGTTCTAATGCTTCCCATTGGGCCAAGTTAGGAACATTCGACCCCCATCCAGGTAAATCTTTCTCGGGTAGCCTTTTTACGTTCACTGTGCGAATAGGTGGCGGGCTATCTCGAAGATGGCTAGTTCCATGAATTTGGGACTCCAAGGTATAAGTCAAAGCAATAAGTTTAAGATCAACGTCTGAAAGTGTTTGTAGATCTCCAGTTGCCCTTGCAAAACTAATGACTGCGAAAACCAAAATTCTTTCAACCTACGGACAACTCTAAAAAAATGTAATGGTAAAACACAGACCGTAATGAAAGGAAAACTTCACACAATAGTAACCCGGCCTCCCAAGTGTTCCACTAAAGTCCGTCATAGTTTTTTTTTCCTCTAAAGTCACTAAACTTTTATTAGGTGTTCCAATCTTGTGAAACTTTTTTTTATAAATGTAAACTTTTTTAAAGAAAATTAATGAATGCAAAAACCAAAATTCTTTCAACCCATGTATCCATATAAAGGTGAAGGACAACTCTAAAAAAATGTATTGGTAAAACACACCAAAATTAGAGGAAAACTTCATAGTACTAACCAAGTTTCCCAAGTGTTCCACTAAAGTAACTCAAAACAAAATTATTCATCTAAAGTCACTTAACTTCTATCGGATGTTCCAATCTTGTGAAATTATTTTATAAACGTTAAATCTTTTGGAAAATTAGTAACCTAAATGGAACATAATCCTAGTTACTATTTAGTGGTTATTTAAAAAAAATTGACGTAAATTAAAAACTATGAAATCTGGTTATTATTTAGTGAATTTTGTTTCTTCACTATTACCTTCTAATGCAAGTTAATTTTAATAAAATAATGATTAAATAGTAATTATAATTTATATATGTTCAGTTACCTCAGTTAATTTAAAAAAAAAATAGCATTTATAAAAAAAAAAACTTCACGAAAACCGAATGGTACTTTGGCGGACATTTTACCCCCAAAATTAACCTATATTCATAAATTAACCTAGCAGACGACTAACAACTAAATCACAAATCACTCGGTGTACAAAAACATCACAAATTAAAAATCACGCTTGCACAATTAACCTAATTGATCAAACAGAAGGATCAGATCTTAAACCATACCTTTCTTAAGTGATTCAGGTGACGGTTCCATGGTGTCGACGGTGAACGGGAGAAGATTGAGGCGGTGGCGCGAAGTAGGATCTCGCACTTCCTGAATAACATCGGAGACGGAGACGAACTTATCGGCGGCGTGGTGAAGTTGTTCGCCTTGTATAATGGCGTTAGCGTCCACCACGGCCACGGCAATGCCTTTGGTAGACTTGCAGCTTCCGACGAGAGCCGTAGCCATGGATTGAGACTGATCATGGTGATGGTTGTTAGGGTTCTGCGGTGGTGGATTATGTTTCACGATGTTGCTCCAGCAGGGAGTTGATTTTGGTACCTCCATGGTTTTGGGTTTTGTGTGTGAAAGATGGAGCAAAACCCTAGCAATATATGATAAAAAACTAATATACACTTTCGCATCTGAACTATTGATATGTTTCTTTTTTAGTCCCTATACATAAAACATTTGACATCTTCAGTCTTTTAGTAACCTGGTGAAAAATCACTTTTAAACATGGGTTCGGCCCATAATGGAACTAGTGGGCGTGAACCCACCCACCTCTTGCGAACCCATAAAGAAAAAGATAACTAGAAACCTAAAACTAAAAAAAATGCATGTGTTTTAAATCGATCGAAAATAATAAAATAAATCGGAACGTGGGTTCCAATATTATCGATAACTTTCATGTGACCCTCATGTGAGGGGTATAATTGTCTTTTTAGTCTGTCGATGTTAAAAAAACATTAAGGTTAAGGAGTGAGAGTATGTTTGTTGAGGTGTGTATAGGAGTGAGAGTATGTCTCCGACAGAGGCGGTGGTGTGGAGGATTTGTTGAGCTGAATTTGCGAATTGGGAAGGAATTGGGGGTGCTGGGAGAGGAAGAAGCGTCAGTGAGAGAATAGAGAATGAATGAGAATTTGACAGGGAAGTGATGATGATAATGGATCCACAGTGGCTCTAATTAGAGCTCTCTTAGAGCATTCATAGCCGGTTTGGTATGATTATGTGAGTGAATTTTGTATATTTATGGAGTGGTTTAAAGTGGTTGTGAGTGGAGGAGAGAGAAAATATATAAATTTTTTTATAAATATAAGGAAAAATGTAGTTGTTTTTAGTGTGATTATAAGGATAAGGATAAACAGAGAGAAAATGAGAGGAAAAAAGTAGATAAAGTAGTGATTTTTAGTGTAATTATAATGATAAGGATAATAAATATAAGGATCCGGCTGGGAATGCTCTTATTCCTCAATTTCACTTACATTTCATCTGGTCTTTTTTGTGATTTGGGAAATTTCATGCTTGAACTATTAATATAGGGACGTAAAGTGAGATTCAAATGAATGGAAGAAAATACCCCTTACGTGGCGGGCACGTGAAAATGAGTTAACATAAAACTTATCGTCTGTTAGTTTTAGGGACAAATAGTAAGAAAAAATAAAATACAAATGCACAAGATGTTAAGATTTACAAATTAGACGAAACCTAATTTTCAGACTCAACCACGTAAACGAAAACTACATTTAAATTTAAATAAACAATATACCTTTAAAATCAATTTGAATGGCTTCTAGAAAAAAAGATGAAGAGATACATGGTACAACCGACAAAGTGTGATTAATTTGATTTTATCCATTACAATTTTGATTTTGGAACCATCTATTTTCAAATAACTTCCTTGTAGATTTATATTACTTCACTATTTCCCGTTAACTCATAAAACTCGTATAAATTCCACTTAAGTATACATAAACAAATAACTAAAAGGCAAATTATGTTAAAACTTCTTTCATTAAAATCATGATTTGATCCACATGATGTGCGACTCTTTTGTCTCTCATCTCATCATATATGAGATTAAACGAGTGAAAATTATAAAGCCTTCCATATTATTAGTATATTTATAAACCTAAAATAAAATATGATGGATTACTATTATTATAGATGGATGTTCAAATAAGAAAATAGTTTTTCGCTAAGAAATCTAAGAAATGACAAAAACGCTAAGAAACGATATCAAACGAACTTCGATTGAGCTCATTTCAGCTGCGTTTGAACCGTCTCGTCGAACTCTACCATCTTAGATTATAGGGTTTAGCTTTTAAGGTTTAGATTTTACGTATGAATTTTAGGGTTTCAAATAACTTCCTTGTAGAAGGTTCCAACGCCGCTGGAATGAGTTCAATCGGAGTTCGTTTGACCTACTTCTTAGCGTTTTCTTAGCGAAAAACCACTTATTAGTGGAACATTCCCCTACTATTATAATCTTTCTTCTATGTAATTTTTTTTCTATTTGAACCGACCTGTTACCGACTAGACCGGGTGATTTGACCAGATTTTCATTTTTTATTTATTTTTCTTTCAAAATATCATTTTTATTTGATTTAGTATTTCAAGGTACATATTTTATTTATTTTAGTATTCATATGTCATTAAAATTATAAATTGATATCCACACACATAATATTTTTATATTTTACATCTATATACAAAGTTTAATAATTATATTATTTATGATGTCATTCGGTTTTTAAATCTGGTTCGACCGGTCTAACCAGCAGACCTCTAGGGTAGCCGGTTCTAAAAGCATTGGATCAAAGTGGGTGTGTCAATCTATAACCAAATTTAAGTAAAAGATACTTCGAGAACACATAATACACTAGTACTTAATACTTGTTGCTTTAATGAAAAAGGTAACCGGTTAAAGTAAAATCTATACTATATAATAAATAAATGTTTTTTCATTTCACGTGTCGTCTCCACATTCATTCTTATCAATTTTTTTTCTCACCTCTCTCTCTTATTAAATGCACCTCCTATTTTTAACAACAATATATATTTAAAGAAAATATTAATTATGCTAATAAAATACATTTATTTTAAATTTTCACTTATAAAACTTTGAAAATATAATTATTTAACTTTTATTTTCAATCAAATAATAAATGAAAAACAAATTACATTAAATAGTATTTAATTTATTTTCGAAACCCAATTATATATTAGTTTTTGCATATTTTAAGTTTTGTTTTCTATCATTACTATATGATACATTTTTACACATGTAAATATACACATAAAGATTTAAAATTTTTATTTATTGATATTTTTTACTCCGTGTGTATACACGGGATCTAAACTAGTGTACAAATGTTTATATGTTTATCCTAGTTTTTATCAACAATAACTTCCAACAGGTTAAAACTACTTGGTCTTTAACATGACAAAACGCAAACAACTAAGGACTAAAACTGTAAACATGTCAACCCTCAAGATGATTCTAACCGTTAGATCTCACAACAGTCAAACCACCACCGTACCTCCCGCCCGCCACCACTGCCACGTCATCAAACCCAGAAACGGACACGTATCTATCCCAACACCCACACATGAAATTAAAACTCGTTTTCAGTTTTCTCCTTTTCTTGATTTATACAGTCATCATCATCACAACATTTCTATAAATTCAGATCCCTAATGTCGTGTTCATCAGCTCGTCTCTTCAATAACCTTATAATTGCTCAAAGAATTATAATTTCCCCTTCAAGAACCCCCTCAATTACATCAATTTCTTCATTTTCTAATCAAATAAATTCAAAAAGATCTTGGCTTTCTTCAAGATTTAGTGGTACCAACAGAACCCCAGTGTTAGATTCAAGATCAATTCGATCCATGGCTACTCAATCGAAGCAATCAGTTTATGACTTCACTGTTAAGGTTTGAAATGATTTTTATTGACTAAAGATTCGATTTTTTTTCATGGGTGTCAAGATTGGATCTTGATGGTGTTATTTGCTTGAATTTAGGTTTTTGAGTTGTTTTTATGGTTAAAGATTTAGGTTGCATTGTGGGTTTTTGTGGGTGAGTGCGTTTATATGTGAAAGAATTGATCTTGATCGTGATCTTGATCTTGTGATTTGAGTTTTGCTGATTTCTTGGTTTCTTGATTTTAGGGTTTTGAAGTGATTTCCATTGATTAAAGGTTGATCTTGATCTTGTTAATTGTGGGTGTTTTGAAAGATGTTTCTTGAATCAATTTGGGCATGTTTTTGTTGATGATGTATGCAAAATTATAGAAAATAAATTAATTTTATTGTGGTTCTTAATTGTTTAATTTGTTGTAAAATATACTCTCAATGGTAAGATCTTCCAATATGATATTGGCAACCTTCTATTAGGCTTTGTAATAATCAAACAAAGACATTGTAGACATTTTTACAACCAGAAGTTGCGATGCAATCTATTTATCAACTAAACCTTTCATAATTTCGTTATCCTTGTTGTTCTTACATATAAACCTCCTACAAACCCTAGTTTTGACCCTTAACTACATGAGGCGTGCCTTTTTGAACCTGATGCGTTTTCCTGAGCGCCTTGCTCGCCTTTTTAAACCAAGGTTGGAGCCTAACAAGGGATATATAAATGTTAGAATAAAGTCGTAAACTAAATAGTTTTCGCTCGTCAAATTCTTATTTGTTATCATATATATCATGAACTTACCTCCGTTTGTTAATCGTTTCATGGGATTGTGTTTGTTTGTATTTAGTAAATTAGTTTACATGTAGCATAAAGTTTTCTCTTCGCTTTTGTTAAAACCTGCATACAAAGACCTCCATCAACAGCCCTCGTTGAGCATTTGTTCGGTTTTCTTTCAGGATGCAAAGGGCCAAGAAGTGGATCTTAGCAAGTACAGGGGCAAAGTGTTGCTGATTGTTAATGTAGCATCACAATGGTAAACTATATGTTCCAATCAGTTTAACCTTTAAGTACCTTTCAATATTAACTTCTTGTTAAAAAGATTTTCTTGATATCTTTATTTTGTGTTTCAGTGGATTTACAAATTCTAACTACCCCGAGCTTACAACCTTGTACCAGAGGTACAAGGATCAAGGTTGGTTCTTTTCTGACATTCTTGAAATGTTTGTGTTTCTTCCAGCATTTTTGGAGATGGGCTCATTGTAATTTGGCCTTGTTTTGTGATTTACAGGTCTTGAGATTCTTGGGTTTCCATCCAATCAGTTTAATGGGCAAGAACCAGGAAGCAATGAAGAAATTCAGGAGTTTGTTTGCACTCGCTTTAAGGCCGAGTATCCTGTCTTTGCCAAGGTTGGTATTCCATTGATTGCTTCATTAAACTAAACAAAAAACATTGGAATAACTAGGAAGTTGTTTGAAAGTGATTATCTAGTATTAGATAAGGCCTAAGGGGAGACTATACAGACACCAGCCCCATACTATTCAGACACCAGATGGCAGATGGTATATGGGCCGTATGAGTTGTGTTTTTCTCTTATACAGTCTTATACGGGCCGTATGATAGAAAGCTATATGGACAGTATAGCTTTTCTGACCGACACAACCGACTGATATGACAATATGCACCACTGACAGATGCTATACGGGTAGTATAACATTTTTTGCCATCTATATGACCCGTATGAATACGCCACCTAGTGTTTTGATGACGTCACCTGGTGTATTTATAGTAGGACCATTAGATAATTAGAATTAGTCATTTAGTTGTAATGTATATTTGAACACTCGGTTAATGTAGGTTGATGTGAATGGCAAAAATGCTGAACCGCTGTACAACTTCCTGAAGTCGACCAAAGGAGGGCTTCTTGGTGACAGCATCAAGTGGAACTTCACAAAATTTCTAGTCGATAGAGAAGGAAAAGTCGTGGATCGTTATGCGCCAACCACCGCTCCTCTCAGCATCGAGGTAAAGCTTGTTTTATAGCATTATCTGTCTAAATTCGACCACCCGAGAACTTACTCATGTCTTTTTGTTTCTTTTTTATGTATTGCAGAAGGATATAAAGAAACTGCTTGGTGTTGCTTAAGTGGTGTACCCTGTGATCTTCCATAGTTTCATTATAAATAAGCCTCGGTGCATCATAGTATCCGAGTGTTTTAGTTTCTGAATGTTTTGTTGTGATGTATTGTCAGGCTTTGAACTTTATCTTGGTTAGTTTATAGATAAGCCAAGTTTTTATTAATAAAATAATCTTTTACATGTATGCCTTGTCTTTTATCAATTATCATTATGCCACTACAAAACAGAAAATTTTAAGTCTTTATTTTATGTCAAATTTAGGTTTTTTGGCATGGAAAATCTGTGAAGTTGCTGTTACTAATTTTAGATCAAACCTGTGTCTTTTGTAAATTTTTGTATGGGGTTTTATTTAGGTAGCAGTTTTACATTTTAAGTTTCAAAATCCATGTTAGTTTTCCAGTTAAAACCCAACAGGGTTGACACCCAAAGTCAACGTTCAGTTTGATTCTTGTGCTGGAACTGTTCGGGAAACAAATTCATTATTCGATAATTATAAGGAAACTAATAACCAATTCATTCAGTAGTTGGTGTTGAGCCTGAGCAAGTGAGTAGGGCTTAACAAGTGCTGTTGTAGAGGTGCTTAAAGATTCTTAAGAACAATTTCAGGCGATCGAGCGTGTTTTCTGGCCAAAAATCATCATAACATGTTTTAACATGTCTAAAACCCCTAAACAAGCTTGAAATCAATCTAAAACAGTCTAAACTAGCCTTAAACAAGCCTAAAACATGTCTAAAACCTAGGGGTGAGAAGTTAACTAGGGTACGGTAAACGGGTCTATGATTTAGCCTCAAAAGGGTAAGGGTCGGGTACGGGTCTAGTACCGAAGACAACCCGTATACCCGTTAAACCCACCAGCTTTTAAAAAATAACAAAAATTTAAAATATTTAGTGTAGATCAACATGTAAATATGTGATATATTTTTTAAAATTACCAAGTTTAAAAGATATGATAATCAAGAATAAATTTAAAGAATGGTTTTTAATTTTTTAATCACATTCAGGTGGTCTTTTTTTATTATTAATCATTATAGTTTTAGATCTTTTTGAGAAATTCGAGTCCACGGGATTGAATGAAGATTGAAGAAATAATAATTTTGAAGATTAAAGAAAGCTCGGAGAATCTGACGTTTGTTTAATTTTGAGAGATATATTTATTTTTGAAACCATACTGTTTGTTTGTCTGTTTTGTTTTAAATACTATTTGTTTGTTTTTAAATAATGCATACTATTTTGAACACTAGTTGTTTGCTTTTTTGAACCATCCTAATTGCTTTTGAATGATTTTTCGTTGAATTAACAGTGGAAATTATGATAATTCTATTCGTTAACAATACGGGTCCATCTTCGCAAAACCTGTGAACCCTTAACCGTTTACCCTTAACCGGCCATTTTAACTACTATACGGGTCACGGGTATGTATTTGGTCATCAAAAGTGTACGGATACGGGTATACCCGTTTGCTCACCCCTACTAAAACCCCTAAGAATTGGTATTTTTATATTATACGCTTAGCTTAAAAAAGTCCTCGCTTTTTGAGCACCTTGTACCTAGGCTCTGGGCGTGGCCTATGCGCTTTGAGTGTGCCTATGCACCTTCACAACTATGGTCATCACTACTTTAGTTGTAAAAACCGAGCCAAATCTCACATCACCCCATAAGGAATGTCCAACCTCAAATACCAACAACAGCTTTTGGGCACACTGGGTGAAAATTAGGGAACCCACGATTATGCATATTTGGCCTTCTAGGTAGTCTTTACTCGAGCAACCGAAGATAAATCCATGAGCTTCTTGTGGGCAAAGTGGGCGGTATTAGTTGGTATGAGTGACCGGATGTTACCACCAACTAGGTGACTGTTGATCTACCTCTGCTTTGATCTCATGAACTTTTTACCGTCTTGAGTAATTATTTTCGGCCTTCGGATGATTCAATGTTAGTTTAATGCAGGATGCCAAAGGTAACGCCGTAGAGTTTAGCATTTACAAGGGAAAAGTTGTAGTTAATGGTGCCTACAAGTAGAATCATCATTTCTTCAAATATTCTTGCAGTCCATTTGCCCTTTTGTAGTAAAGAATCAAGCTCATCTTCTTTACTATATACTCACACTCACCATGTGCATCTTATGGTCAAAGTTTGAAGCTTTTTATCTCTCACTATCTTTTTCTTAAACTGTCTGCGATTAGACCTCCTTAAGTTGCTTACAATCAACTGTGTTATGGCTTACAAATAACCACCATGATGAACTGAATCATATTTAGTTGTACAGTTTTTTACAAACCACTTGTTTCATTCTTGTCACTTCAAATATATCGACTGTCACCACCCTTCCATAAAGAATCACTCATTCTTGCAAGCAAAGTACGGTTTTTTTTCGCATTTTTAACGCTGATGGCTCCAATTACTCGATAAAGTATAAGATTTGACTTCAATGAATGTAGGTTTTGAGACAAAAACACACTTCTAAACAACCAATTCCATTGCTTCATCTTGCATAAACTTAAATGATTTACAGTACCCTTGTTTTGTTTTTGCAGACAGACATTCAGAAACTCTTTGGGTCTCCTGTAGATTTCAAGATTTGGTAAAAATGTCCGAATGTGTGCATGTATGTCTAGTCTTGTGTTGTGCAACAGCATACCAATCTTTAACTTCCTGTCGTATGATTCAATTAAAACCTTAAAAGACATGTATGATTCAAGAAACATGAAAGAATTTGCTAAATTTTCCATGAACAATCCCCAGAAAAGAATAAAATCCAGCCTCAAAGAAGATAACTTTCAAATCCTAGTTCATGAAATGATACCACAGATAGCCAATGGTGCAATTCAAGATTTACCGAACAATTGAAAAACAAAAGTTCTACAACTAAACGAACATAAAGATGTAAACTTTTTTTTGTTACAGATAGAATAACACACAACACACCATACCATTAATCTACAGGATGATGTCTAATTAAGCTGAACTCCAGGACTCTTTTCATCTCCCGAGGGTGGCTCGATTGTGGTCTTTGCTTTAGAATGATCTCCACCGCCAAACACGAAGCTACTAACCACCACCTGCAACCAGAAAAGAATGTGTAATGTGGTGAAAAATTAAAGTGAAAGTAAGGAGAGCTGTGAAAATGATACCTGGACTAGGGTGGAGGCAATGAGTTTACCGCCAATTGCGCCGCCAATCACTTGACCGTCAGCATTACAAACAGAAATACTAAGACCACCGGTTCGGTTGCGGGGGCCACCGGTTTCAGCAAGCAGATAGCAGCCCGACAAACATAATATCTCAAACCGACCCTGCAAAGCAGTTCAGAGAACAATATGAGAGTTGTATATATCAAATTAGCTCAAACATTAAGATTTTGTATTACTTTTAACGTGTCAAATGATTTGAACTCCCAGAATTGTATTTTCGATACATAAGATCCCTGACCAAATAAAACATTTATTCAATATTTATATATATCTGTATATATATATATATATAAGTACTAGATTAGATCTCGTGTACTACACACGGGGTGAAAAAATATCAATAAATAAATTTTTTATATCTTTATGTGTATATTTTACAGGTATACAAATGTATCATATACTAAGGATAGAAAACATAATTCAAAATATGTAAAAATTAATATATAGTTGGGTTTCAAAAATACGTTAAGTACTATTTAATGTAATTTGATTTTTATTTATTATTTGATTGAAAATAAAAGTTAGATAATTAGATTTCAAAGTTTCTTATAATATGTGATAACTTAAAAATCAATGTGTTCTATTAGTATAATTAATATTTTCTTTAAATATATATTATTATTAAAAGAAGGAAGTGCATTTAATAAGAGAGATAGACGGGAAAAAATTGACGAGAATGAATGTAGAGGTGACACGTGGCAAGGAAAAACCTTTATTTATTATATAGTATAAATATATATTATATTTTACACTATTTGTTTATAAAAAATTTAATAAATTTTAATTCTTGCCAAAAATTGCATGTTTTGACCTATTACCTAACCCATCCATATTGCCACCTCTGTATTCTAGGCAAGAAAACCAGTGCAATAAAGACTTTAAGTGTGCAAACCTCATAAGCCACAGTGCCACCAGAAGCCGTAAATTGACGTAACGTCACGGTGGAAACAGAACCATTGCCTGACAAGATGCAGAGAGCCCTTTGCCTCTGTTGTGCAAATGATAATATCTTTTCTGCAACATCCTGTAACATACAAGCTCACAATAAACTGAGTAAGTTTCCAATTCAAGATTCACATCAAGTTTAAATCTGTGCCTAATAATCATTACAAAGTTCCAATAATATTGTTTTCGCTTTTCAGCCCACAAGATTCCTCTATAGATACTTAAATGTTTGTCCCAAAAAAAATTATAAAATTGTGTAAATACTTTATTTACTTTCACATACCTCTCCAACTGATATATGAATGATATGAGGTGTGAAGGCAGACCCTGCTGAACTATGCATCCATTCACCTAAACATCATTTCAACAAGAAAACAATGGAAAAAAACACAAGGAATGAGAAGAATGCAGAAAGAGTGAAAAATATGACTGAAATTTTATTATAAACCACAAATGCACCTCGATCAGCACTGCAAAAGATCCTAAATGATATTAGATGTAAGTTAATTTTTGCACCAAGTTACCTCTTTTATGCCTATAGGCTAAAAGTCTAACACCCCACATGTACTTTTAATGGGTCGAAGGGTCAGACAAGTGACAAAGACTACTTTTAGTCGGAGGGTAACTACTGTCCAATTTTTACATCAATTTTAAAACTCTGAACTCAACTTAACCTCTAAAGTCTAAATCAACTAAACCGTGATGGGAAGTCACCAGTCACCCATTACCAATGGCTTACAATTCATAACAACAACCAATGTAGAACAAGATACTACCAACTAAACCAATACATGCATACTCACAATTTATTGATATAAATAATATACATAAAGCCAATTTAAAATGCAGACAGCAACTGAATATCATAAACATACCAACATTTGCAAGCTGCTGCTTCCTTCCACTACCACAAGGCCGCCCCCTTTTCTTTTGCGTTGTCGGTGTGGTTGGATCAGGTGTTGCAACCGCAGGTGTTAGTGCTAGTGCCATGTGAGATCCATCAGAAGGGGCAAACTTTCTAGGTCTCCCTCTTTTTTTCTTCACAATTGACTCATTCCCACTTCTAAGTGGGGGCATGCCGGCTGCACCGCCACCATCATCACTCACACCACCACCACTGCCGCCCCCACCGCCGCCACTACCACCATCATCCATGTTAAATCCATGAGGGAAATTGGGTGGTGGTGGGTTGTGTTCTAAACGAAATGAAGAACCTATTGGTGGTGCTAACCTCATATTGCTATGGCCATGGGGAGATAGATTAGGGTTTGATTGAGTCTTGAAACCAGGTGGTGGGACTTGAAACCCTCCACCCTGATTACCCGACCCGACATTAGAACCCGGCCCACGATACCCTCCGTTGAGATAAAATGATGGAATTCCTTCCCTTCCATCCATGCATTTACTCACTAATCTCACACCCACCTATAAACTTGACCTAAAAACCACAATTCAGCAAAACCCACAAAAAATCTTTCAAAAAATTTAAAGATTTTACATGGGTTTTTCAAGAAACAGCAGGGATATCATGTTTTCTGCCCAGAAATTGAAAGAAACTAGAAAAAAATTGAACCTTTATCTAAAAAGATGCAATCTTTATGAGCTCTACACCAAGAAATTACACAAGCAAAAAACAAGTTCTTGAATTTAGAGAATGAAGAAAAAGATAAGCAATTGGAGCAGACAAACCTGTGTACGACGGTGAAAAGGGGGTGTTTTTAGGGGTTTGTGAAAGTGAAATTAAAAACCCTAGATTTAAAATTGCAGGTGGATTGACAAAGGAAAAAGAGTTTTGGGAAAGAGAAATAGGAAGGAGGGTAAAGACAAAAGTGAAACGGGTTTGAGGTCTTCTGGATTATATAGTACTACAAACTACATGTGACAAAACCTTTTTGTATATAGGAAAAATTAAAAATTGAAGCAATTAGATGCAAAAAGTCATCACATGTTCCACCTTAGTCAAACCTGAAAACTATGAAAAAAAATTATAAAAAATATCATATTTTATGCATTAGATTTACCAGAAAGTGTAATATGATACGGGTATTTTGAAAAAGGAATTTTTTTATGTCTACGATATCTTTTGTATTAAAAATTGTCTAATCAAGTTTCATATTTCATATTCATGTTTAACTAGTAAGTTAACCCCACGTGTTACGGCGGGTATTAGACGTGGTTAAATACACAAAAAGGAAAGATGTCTCGACGGTATATTTGAAAATTTTATCAATTAACCCTGCGCGATAGAAACCTACGAAATTAAAGTGAAAACAAAATAAAATTAGGAAAAAACTAATTTTTATAGACGAAAATAAAAAATAGTAAAAGAAAAAAAGAAACGATATTTGAGGGGTAAAGTTAAGAGTTTAGAAATTTGAGAAGTAGAGTTGAGAATTTTGTCTAGAAATAAATATAAAACAATTGAGGTGGTCACATTAACGTGGCTAAGAACAAAAAAAAACATATAAAACTAACGTTGCGACATAAACATAGCTTAACATTAAACCGGTTAAAAAAATTAGTAACAAAGACAATTATATAACGGCACCGATGTTATTCAGTCGGTGACGGTGTCATTCTGCTAGGTAACAGCATGTTACCAATAGTCGATATAGTAACGTTTCCTAAAATTATATTTAACGATTCAAAAGAAAAAAAAATCATGAACGAAAGTTATTGGTGAAAATAAAATTTAGTAAAAAAATGTAGTAGGGTTAAAATCATATCTTATATATAGCAAAGGGGCTAAGTAAAAATTTTAGAAAAATGAAGGTTTAATTAGTAAATAAAACAAAGTTTGAGGTTTAAATGCCGTGGGTGACACGTTCCAAATTAAGAGAGATAGGAATTCTTCTTACATTTATTTTATTTTCTGTCCTTTCATTTTAAACCAATATTTTTGTTCTATTTTAAAACATATCTAAATCATTAAAGTTATTATAAAATCAGCATTTTATGATTGTTAGTTCAAGATCGGTCTCACTATAATTTCTTAGGTTTTTCAAGATATGCTATGATATGGTGAATGATGATTAACAACGATTTAAACACAATGATTCTTAATTTTTGACACTAAAAACTAAATTAGTTTTTTGGTGTGGCTTGACATCTTGCTCTAATAATATATAAAACATTAGTACTTGATGATGGTACATGATAGTCAAGCATCTATTCACAATGTAAATGACTGTTGACGAAGACATGACAATATCAACATATATTATGGAGGTTTTTCTTTCCTAAGATAATATTCCTTGTAACAAATCATGTTTTCAACATATATCCCTTTTTAGTCATCAATCATAAAAGGACTCTTGGTGATCATATAATGTGTAATGGGCGTGAAAGGGCGGTGTGTGAGTATCACCTCAGCCTTTCACTAGTGGACACCACGACGCATAGGACGTGAGAAGACGTGAGCCCTGAAGGCGTGACTATATTCACATGCATTGGGCAATCAAACACATAACAAAACATTCAAACATTTGAATTGAATATACACATTGGCCAATCATGTAAAGATGCGTCAACATTTTTTTTATATTTTTTAATTCAATATTTAGTTTATGGTTTGATTTGATTTTTCTTAAATAACTCGTGCTCCGTAATTATTAAAAAAAAACGAAATACAAAGCCACACAGGCTTACTTATTTACTTTTCTTAACAATTCGTTATAAATTTTAACAAAAATAGATTTGTTTTTGAAAAAAAAATTAGTCTCGTAAGTGGTTTTGACATGCATATCAGCCTTCACGGGGTTTGGCCGACCATATTTTATCTCGTAAGTGGTTTTGACACGCATGTTGTTTTTTATAATATTAAATTAATTTTTCTTGTCTTTATTTTAAATAATTATTATTATTTTGTTGAAAAACAACATTATAAATAAATAGTAAAATAATTAATAACAATGATTAGTCAATGATTAAAAATTTAATGTTGATAATGAAACCTCATGCACCTTAGTGATTATGTTTAATGATTGGCCCATTACTGACGTGATAGTGACGGGACAGAACGTTATACTTTCATATAATGTCTCAACTACTTACCGAATGACATAATATAATTGCCGTTACCTTCTTGGTAGTTCCGAAACCTATCGTATAATATAATTGCCGTTCAAAAAAAAACTTAGAAAGGTTCCCCATTTCCACGTGGTAAAGGAAAAATACCTTTTTATCCAATATAAGAAGATGCATTTATCTCTTTATATCGAAGGAAATAAGCCAAACACCATGGATACTTTTGTATTTACTTGGTAGTTATATGTGAGTTGTTGCATCTTTTAGTGTAACATGTTAACCATATATATATTCCTGCTATCCCATATGATCTTATATCTTTGCCTTTTGCTCATGATTAGGGTCATGTTAAGGCCATATATTATTATTTTGAAGATTTCATATACTTTTACTTTTAAGGTGTAAAGACAATTATTTGTTATGTAATAAAAACAGAATAGTTCTTTTGTTTTAATATTTTAATTTAAATATAGAATGTGTCCAGCTTTAATTCTCACTATTTCTCATTATTGTTTCTTATTAATTATTGACCACCGTAAGAAGTAACATGGTATTTTTATAGTTGCCCATAGTTGTTATCATAAGTTACAATTATGTCTTTAATTAACGCTATATTAGTCGCTAATTTTACGATCATTTTGAATTATGTCTTTAACGTTGTATTAGTCGCTAATGTTACGATCATTTTGACTTTGGATATGCAATCGGTCATTACATTTGCGACAGTTTTTCTAATCATAAAATTAGATTGCTAATGTTCATTTATGTAATAGTGTAGATTGCAGAAAAAAAATGCAAACTATACATAACATGCTAATTCTAAATTCAAACTATAAAGAAGTCACATTTTCATAAGTTGTACAGTGAATACATCAGGAGAAAAACATAAAACATAACATGATTTGTCTCTATGGGTTTAAGTTAAACGCCTTTGTGTGTAAATGTGATTTGTTGTATTGCTTGTTTTAAAATATTAGGGTTATAAGAGAAGGATATATACTAACCATATTTACATAATCTACCTTCTATAATTACATTTGAAACCATATATTCCCCCGCAAGCTAAGGGAGATGAGTGAACTGGTCCTGTAGCTTGGAACGTAAGAATACGAATGTTTGAGTTGGTAACGGCTTTGTAAAATGTCTACAATCTGATCGCACGTTGATATAAATTGAACCTTGAGACACTTTTTCACGAACAGAGTGGATGTCAATTTCATTATGCTTTGTGTGGGCATGAAATACTGGATTTGTTGTAAGGTAGGTTGCACCGAGGTTTTCACACCATAGATTGGGAGTAGATTTTGTTTTCATCCCAAGTTCTCGGAGAAGAGCTTTTAACCAAGTTAATTCTTGAACCGTATCTGCTAGAGCTTTGTACTCTAACTTCATGGATCACCAGAATTTAATCATATATTTATTTGTTTGTTTTTAAAGTGTATGTCTTAATCATATATTTATTTGTTTGTTTGTTTTTAAAGTGTAAATATTTAAAAGCTTAACTTGACAAAGTTGGAGTTAGCTCTAAAATATGACAAATTTAGGGTAGCTTAATTGGTTGATCACTTGCGACTCTTTTTATTCAAAATTAATTTAATATGATTTACTTCAAACTTAAATGTTCTTTTTATATTAACTAGTTTTTTCCCCCGTGTTACGCGGCGGGCGTTTGGTACTTATCAGTTCGGCTTGTCCATGGGGATAAAACCTATGTTGAAACACAGACTCGCTATAACGTACGATACAAAAAAAAACTTAGACTCCTGGCAAAAAAAAATAAAAGCAAAAAAGTTAACGAACGAAAGTCATTACAGATAAAAGAAACTTTAATAAAAATAAAACGCGTTAAAAGAGAATAAAAAATTTAAAAAAATCTTAAACTTTACTAAAAAAATAAACACACTGAACTTAACTTTACTAAAAAATAAACTCATTGAACTTTTGTTAAAAATTTATTCTGCTGCTATTCTCACTTCCATGGATGGCTACGGTGGTTCTCTAGCGATTGCTCCTACTCATTTGGCTGGTGCTCTAAAAACCAAAGTTGAGGCAAAATATAAAAAAAACTAAAGTTTACTTTATTTATGTTTTGTGGAAAATCTACTAAAAAAACAAACTTTTGAGAAAAAAGAAAAAAAAAACTTTACCTTATGTGACAAATGTATAAAAAAAACTTTTGTGAAAAAATGAAAAAAAAAGCCTACTATTCCCCCATGTGAAATATAATAGATTAATACGAATGAAAAAAACTTTTGTGAAAAAATGAAAAAAAAAAAGCCTAATGTAGCTTGGAACGTAAGAATATGAATGTTTGAGTTGGTGACGGCTTTGTAAAATGTCTACAATCTGATCGCACGTTGATATAAATTGAATCTTGAGCCACTTTTTCACGAACAGAGTGGATGTCAATTTCATTATGCTTTGTGTGGGCATGAATACTGGATTTGCTGTAAGGTAGGTTGCACCGAGGTTTTCACACTATAGATTGGGAGTAGATTTTGTTTTCATCCCAAGTTCTCAGAGAAGAGCTTTTAACCAAGTTAATTCTTGAACCGTATCTGCTAGAACTTTGTACTCTAACTTCATGGATCACCAGAATTTAATCATATATTTATTTGTTTGTTTCTTTTTAAAGTGTATGTCTTAATCATATATTTATTTGTTTGTTTTTAAAGTGTAAATATTTAAAAGCTTAACTTGACAAAGTTGGAGTTATTTTTTTGAACAGTAACTTTCATTAAAAGACAAAAACCGGACCCAAAACCGGGCCGAGCAAAACACCACACGACAATTACATAATTACAAATTTACACCAATCCTCCCAAGAGGTATTTTGAAATTTCAATCTCTTGGAGAACCATAAAAACCCGACCGCTTTAACTTGACTTATGATATTTTCCACTCTTATCGGCTTCCTGTTGAACACACATTCAATCCTAGCTTTCCACAAGCACAACCACCCAACCAAAATTATACCATGAAGAGCCTCCTTTTCTTTTTCTGAGATGCCCATCGACCCATGAAGCTTGAGAAGATCTTTAAAAGAGAAAGCGAAAATGCTCGGAATCTTGCACCCGTACTTATATGCTGCCAAAGGAGCGTTGCCACCATACAAGAAGTGAACAAATGATCCACCGAATCCTCCCCGTCGGTGCAGAAGGGGCAAGAGGCATCCCCTACCTGGATGTTCCTTTTCCTAAGCGCTACCTTCAACGGAATTTTGTCCATCTTCGCGCGCCACGACAAAGTTGGAGTTAGCTCTAAAATATGACAAATTTAGGGTAGCTTAATTGGTGATCACTTGCGACTCTTTTTATTCAAAATTAATTTAATATGATTTACTTCAAACTTAAATGTTCTTTTTATATTAACTAGTTTTTTCCCCGCGCTACGCGGCGGCCGTTTGGTACTTATCAGTTCGGCTTGTCCATGGGGATAAAACCTAAGTTGAAACACAGACTCGCCATAACGTATGATACAAAAAAAAATCTTAGACCCCTGATAAAAAAAAATAAAAGCAAAAAAGTTAACGAACTAAAGTCATTACAGATAAACGAAACTTTCATAAAAATAAAACGTGTTAAAAGAGTGAATAAAAAATTAAAAAAATCTTAAACTTTACTAAAAAAATAAACACATTGAACTTAACTTTACTAAAAAATAAACCCATCAAACTTTTGTTAAAAATTTATAAAAGAACCAGTTGAGGCAAAATATAAAAAAAACTAAAGTTTACTTCATTTATGTTTTATGACAAATCTACTAAAAAACAAACTTTTGAGAAAAAGGAGCAAAAAACTTTACCTTAGGTGACAAATGTATAAAAAAAAACTTTTGTGAAAAAATGAAAAAAAAGCCTACTATTCCCCCATGCGAAATATAATAGATTAATAATACTAGACCATAAACTTTGATTTATACACCACTAGGTTAGAATCCCGTGTGTTATACGGGTTAAATAAATGTAATGTTATATACTTAGTAATAAAAAAATTATCTATTTAAAAACTCATGTATTACACGAGTTCAATAAATGTATTGTTATATACTTAGTAATAAAAATTTTATGTCTTTAAAAACCCATGTAATATTACGTGACAGTTATAAATTATGTTAAGTTAATTTTTAAAACATTTTTTAGCATTGTTATATATACTTAGTAATAAAGATTAATTCATATTAAAATTTAGAAACCCAGTGTATTACACGGGTTGAATAAATGCATTGTTATATATACTAAGTAATAAAGATTTACATATTTATATTGAAAAATGTTTTATAAAAATAATTATAGAAATCATTATTATTTAATATGAGAGAAAAGTGGAAACAAAAAATTATAAAAATAATTAAAAATTTTGTATAATTAATAGGAGAGAGAGGCGGGAAAAAAAGTTGAGGATGCATAGGAGAGTGATAGGTGTCCCACCAAAACCTTTATTTATTAGATACTAGTTTAGATCTCGTGTCTACACACGGGGTGAACAATATCATTATTTAAAATTTTTAAATCTTTATGTATATATATTTTACAGGTGTAAAAATATATTACATATACTACGGATATAAACAAACTTAAAATATGTAAAAATTAATATATAATTGGGTTTCGAAAATACGTTAATTACTATTTAATGTAATTTGACTTTTTTTACTATTTGATTGAAATAAAAGTTACATAATTAAATTTTAAAGTTTCTTATAAGATGGATAGTTTAAAATAAATGTTTTATTAGTGTAATTAATATTTTTCTTTAAATATATATTAGAAGTGCATTAAATAAGAGAAAGAAATGGAAAAAAAATGATGAGAATGAATATGGAGGTGACACGTAGCACTAAAAATCCTTTATTTATTATATAGTATAGATTAAGTTTGTAATGCGACGTGGTAAACTATGTTTTTCATATTATACTGTATATATTGAATCTGCTAGTGTACAAATCATCTTTCGTATTACTTCTTATAAAAATAATTCTAAAATACGCTTTAAAAATGGCATATCGAAGAACACCTAGATTAGGGCTGCCCCATTGATCCTTTGTTTTTATTACGGCTAGGCAAGACTAGAATTAAAATAGGGTGAATTTATATGCACCCTCAAATTTTAAATAAACTTTATATTTTTTTTATACGGACATCATGATGACAAATGATGTATTTTCATCATCAACTAGTAAGGGTTTAAATCTTGTAATGTATATGTTTTTTATGGGTTTGGTTATTAGGGGTAAACTAGGCACGGTAGTGCGGTTCAAACAAAAAATAAACTTTATCTTATGTTTTTTTCTATCATTATATAAACTTAAAATATTATTTTATTTTTTTAAACTTTTTTTAGTTTAACTTTTATCCCTTTGTTATTAAAATCCATATTTTTCTGAAAGAATATTGTGATAAAAACTATTTTTATTGTTTCAATTTTGACTAAAAAGGTTTATTTTTTAAAAATGATTAAAAAAAGTTTTTTACATATATTTTAAAGTTTTTTAGCTTTTATTTTCTGTTTTTCTTGTATCAATTCAGTATTTTTATTTAATAAATGTCTTCTTATAAAGGTACCTTTTGGTTTCTTTTCTAATAAAAAACATTAAAAAAATACTCTGTAAAAAGAAACATTTTATATTTTAAGCCATTTTCTTTCATTTCCGTTTTTATTGGTTTTGTATCAAATCGATATTTTCTAAAAAAACAGTCGTTCTAAAAAACACCTTTTAACACTTTTTTTTTTAAATAAAACTATCAAACATAAATAATAAAAGACAAATTAAATAAAAAAACACCACTCTTAAATTTTTTAACATAAATTTCATAAAAATACTTAAAATTGTTTTAAATGTTTAAAATTAAAAAAATATATATATTTTAAATATAAAATAAAATATAGTAATAAAAAAGACAAAGAAAAAGAATCAATGACATATTTTCTATTTTTTACTTATGTTTGCGCTTGAATCTCTAATTAAAAATTAAAATATAATAATAATAGTAGCAGAAAAGGGAAAAAATTAGTTAGTAAAAATAAATAATTTTTTTTAAGTGATTTAATATTTGACCTTAAGGTTTTAAAAATCATGCTAAAAAGGTGACATAAAAAACATTACAACTTTTTAACCTAAATGGTTTAAATTTCAACTTTCAACTACTATTCTTTAATCCATATACAGTTTTTGTTGTACACAGAAATATTCCATGTACTTTTTGTCCGTTAATTTCATAATTAACAATTAATTATGGTACTCACACAAGATAATTAATAAAAATAAATAAGTTAAAAAGATTTTATTGTCGGTGGAAAGTTGAAATCTTGGAGACTAAATCTTGTGCACGCTTGGAATGCCAAAGGGATCTCCAATTTTCCATACTTATCATCATAACTATCATTTATCAAACAAAGACATGCTTTCAAGATTTCCTATTTCAACCCAGTTTCTTCTTCATCTCTGATTCATCCATTTAAGAAGCAGAATCTTGAAAGTCCCATCTGGGTCCAAGAATCTGCAGGTGTTCTTGCACTTTGAAGCAAAAGGTTTGAACTTTGAAAGATTTCTTGATGTTTATTGATTTGATTTTAGTTTCTTCAACTTTTGAAGTTTAGCTGATTGGGGTTTTAAGTTTGAAGCCCTAATAAGATTCTTGAACTTGTAGTTTCTTGACTACTGCTAATTACAAGATTTTGTTGATGGGTGTATTGGGTTATGGCTAATTAATGAAATTTGTTGAGATATGGAGGTTTTAAGTAGGAGAATGGATTTTGTTTTTGATCACTTAATTGTGTTATCTTTGGAGGATTAGGGGGAATTTTGTAATTGGGTTCTTCATACTTTGAAACCCTAATTCAAATCTTGTAGTTGCAGTTTGCTTATTTATGCTAATTTAAGTTTCTTTTTTTATAAATTTTGTTTGATGGGCATGCTATATTTATTGATATTAATGGAACTTGTAGATACATAGTTGAGATCTTATGGTGAATGTGAATTGGTGTTGCTTTGGATGCTTTCTAAGTAGGAAAAAGCTTTGATTTTTGAATCTTTTGATGAATTTACCGTCTATCTTATACGTGTTCTTGAAGTTTTCAAATGAAGGAACATTTTAAGATCAGGGTTCTTTTAGCTTTGAAACCCTAGTTAAATTCTTGTAATTGCACACTACCGATTGATGAAAGTTTCTAGTAAATTGCTTGATATTATACAACAGTGAATGCAATTTGATGTTGCTTTGTGAAGCTTTGTTTTTTTAAGTATTTGATAACTTGATTGTTTAAATTATATTTTTGTGTATTTAAATTCTTTTTGAGTTTTGGAACATTTCAAGAACTATGTTTTTTGAACAGTTCAGTTGAGCCTAATTAGCACTTCAAACCTTCAATGCAATTTACTAGGTCTTTTGATGATTTATGGTGGCGAAGAGCAGAATATCGAGTCCCTAAGAAGCTGTATTTATTATTTGTGAATCTTTATTATTTTTTTATATATCGGGAAATCAACGGTTATAAGTTGAAGTTCAATACCAGCAAGGATTGTGAAATCATGGGCTGTGAATTTTCTAGACTGTGCTTGTGTTGCGATACTGTACAGGATGGAGTGGTGGCTGAACCTGGTAAAGTTGGTAAGTGAAATAACTCCTTTTTAGATGGGGCAATTTCGATCCATTTATCTAGAAACGGGCCGACTTGGGTTATGTTTATTTACTTAACGGGTCAATTGGGTTAAGCTAAAAGGAAACTGGTCAAAGGGATTCCAAAATGGGTTATATAATTGATGATTTTTCTTTGATATTTTGACAGAAAATGAGTCGGGTGAGGCAAGTGATTTGCCTGCATTTCGTGAATTCTCTATCGAACAATTAAGAACGGCTACATCTGGATTTGCTGTTGAAAACATTGTCTCTGAACATGGGGAGAAAGCCCCTAATGTGGTCTATTTTGGTAAATACATCATACATAAATATTTTTTTACATATTTTATATTCATGTAATCTTGTTAGTTAAAGAGTGGTTAAAGTGATTATTGGACCTGAAGTTTAAGCTCAAATTGCATATTTTGAGATAATTTCAATTTCATTTGTGTATTATAACAGGAAGAAGCAAGAGCAGTTGGTCCGCTTCGAAACCCTAGATTTGCCAATCTGCTTGGTTGCTGTTGTGAAGGCGATGAAAGATTACTTGTTGCTGAGTTTATGCCACACGAGACCCTCGCAAAACACCTATTTCATTGCAAGTTTGTAACAAAGTAATAAAAAAAATTACAATGTTTTTGAAGTGTGAGTTTTGATCTTTGTTGCATATCTAAATAGGGGAAAAACAACCTATGCAACGGGCAATGCGATTGCGTGTAGCGTTATATCTTGCAGAAGCTCTAGAATATTGTACTAGCAGAGGACGCGCTCTTTACCATGATCTTAACGCGTATAGAGTAGTCTTTGATGATGTATGTTACTAATTTTAATAGTATTTTTTTTTCTGGTTATTGGTTATTTTCTAACAATCATTATAAAATCTGCTTGATTTTCTTTGGAACACATTTTAGGATGCAAATCCAAGACTTTCTTGCTTTGGGTCTATGAAGAACAGCAGGGATGGAAAGAGTTACAGTACAAACTTAGCATTTACCCCACCCGAATATCTGAGGACCGGTATTAACTTTTATCTTTGTAGTACATAATCAAACATTATAATTCGCTTTACGCAATATATATATATATATATATATATATATTTCTTTCTGTGTTTATTGAAACCATGTAGTAAGGCCGATAGAATGATCACTAATGTCAACTTAAGAAAAGTTTTTGATATTAACCCTAATTTGGACTATATATTTGGGCACTACATTGTGTAAACTGTTTGTTAGGAAAAGATAGTTTTCAACAATTTGGAATTATTTCATTGAGGTTGACTTTAGACCCATTTACTTATTAATGGGTCGATTTGGGTTAGACACGTTAAGTTAGACACGTTAATATGAATGAGTCAAATGGGTCGGATGGGGTTCAAACAAGTTGTAAGTAATTCTTTTTATTCAAATATTTAGATTATTATTGTTTTAGTATTGTTTTGTAATCATAATTAACACATTAATTGTTTATAAATTCTTTTTAAACACACTACGGGTCAATCTAGTTCGGCGGGTCTGACTTGTACTAAAAATGTCTCATTTCATATACCCATCTTGACCCGTTACTGCACCCGCCCGACTTCCCCTTGTTAAGACCTCTACTAATTCATATATCTTATCATTTGGTCTTAATTTCTATTGTAGTATATCTTGAGTTCTTGATATTTATTTCCAAATTGTTATTTTTTTCTTTCTTGAATGTGTAGGAAGGGTAACACCCGAAAGCGTGATGTATAGTTTCGGCACCCTTTTAAGTACCTTCTAAGCGGGAAACACATTCCACCTAGTCATGTAAGTACCTTCATCTTTGAACATGTGCATATTTCAAAATTACTTATCTGTCCATCGTTATCATTACAAATAATCAACGAGACTGCTCATGGTTGACTAAATTCCCTGTATTGTATAATCATTGAAGGGCATTTTAGACATTAACCAACCGTAAAAAAAGTTACACCGATGATCTAAAACTTGAAATATTATCAGGCTCTTGATCTAATAAGAGACAGAAATCTTCAAATGCTCACTGACTCTTGCTTAGAAGATCAATTCTCTACTGACGATGGAACCGAATTAGTACGGTTAGCCTCAAGATGTTTGCAGTATGAACCACGCGAGCGCCCAAATCCAAGATCATTGGTTTCTGCTCTAGTTCCTCTACAAAAGGAAACTGAGGTAATGTATCTTTTTTCACCATTAGATCATATACGACATATTTCATCTATTAAATTCCTAATTGAGTATTTTATTGATGTTGATTATGTGATTCTAGTTATTCAACTTAATCAGTTTAAAACCCACATCCAAACACCCCTCGAATTTGTTATGCAGGTGCCATCTCATGTATTAATGGGTATACCACAAGGTGGGTCCACCATGCCCCTGACGCCTCTCGGAGAAGCTGTTTTAAGAATGGATTTAACATATATACATGATGTTTTGGAAAAGCTGGCGTACAAAGACGATGAAGGTGCTGCAACCGAGGTTTGTTTATTTTTTTATAGTATTTTGATTTTTGAGCAAATTTTTTTATGTTTTTATCATGGGACCTGCTAAGTGGCCTTTAAGGGGGTTAAAGGCAGAAAACCAGTGGAAGCTGGATTCGAATCTCGGACCTTTGAATAAGGTTGTGTTTGACTTTGACCTTGACTTTTGAAGTTGGTTATAATTGTTGATTGCAGCTGTCATTCGGGATGTGGACTAACCAAATACATGACACATTGAACTCTAAGAAGAAAGGGGAGACTGCTTTTCGCCATAAAGATTTCAAAGCTGCAATAGACTTTTATACGCAGGTTTGTCGTCTCATTTTAAAGTTAATATTTTAAATTTTTTAAGGCATACATTCTTCTAAATTACTTTATGCAAACATGCATATTATAATTGTGATAACATATTCTTTCATAATAATATTTAACACATTGTTTGATGAAAAAGTGGACAAAAAAGATTGTGGGTCGGTACATCCAACCCATTAAGTTTTAACCCGTTACCCAACTTGCCCATTTTGTTTAATGTTTTTTTGTTGATATGTAGTTCATTGAGGTGGGAACCATGGTCTCCCCAACAGTTTTTGCACGTCGAAGTTTATCGCATCTAATGAGCGACATGCCACAAGAAGCACTAAACGATGCGGTGCAAGCACAAGTAATCTCCCCAATTTGGCATATTGCATCCTACTTGCAAGCTGCAGCTTTATTTGCGTTGGAAAGGGAAACAAAGCTCAGATCGCGCTAAGAGAAGGCTCGGTACTTGAAGAGAAATATAACGCCACTTGACGACCTTACAGAAACACACCACTTGTTTGTTTTGTGAACCATTCTTTGTGATACTTTTTTGGTAAAATTGGGTTTTGGTTAATTTGTCTTGGTTTTACAGTTAGGGGATGGTGTAATGACATGTTTACCTTTTGTTTTCTTCATGTTAATACAAAATCTTTGGTGGTTTGGATTGGAATGAACTTTATTTATTTTATGGTCAAGTTTTGGTTGTTAGTTTTGTGTCTGTTTAAACCATTGGCAAAACAAATAAAAGAATTAAAATGTATCACAACTCACAAGGGGTAAAATTGTAAAAGGAATTAAAAAATACTCTTGGGTTGTTTGTAAAATGTCACAATATGGTGATTAACACCAATATTTTATGTAACCCTAATAATAATTATATCTGGAAATTTGGCGGGGTAACCGGACCTTAAACAGTTGATACAGTGATATTAACGTGGCTAAACACAAAAAAAACGTGACTAAATAAATTTTGCCCCACGCTGCGCGACGGGAGGCAACCTTAAACGGTTGAAGTGGTGACATTAATGTGACTAAACACAAAAAGAAACGTATGAAGTTACAACGGCTCGACTGTGAAGATCGAAACATAGACAAAAGACAATTAGATAACGGTACTGATTTTTTTCACTCGGTGTCAGTAATTTTTCACGGTACCAGCACGTAACCGTCAGTCGATAGAACTCAGATACCTAAAAAGTATTCTATTTTTAATACGACTCCTTTAACAAGATTTATACCGGGTCGAAAAGAAAAAAAACTAAAAAACAAACAAAAAATATTAAGGAAAAAATCAAATAATATATACTAAGGAGGGAAACTTGAAACTTTAAAAACTTGAAACGGTCAAAGTGATATTTTAAAAAATTGAGAGGTCATTTTTGTCATTTCACAAAGTTTGAGGGGTTACTTTGTCGGTGGTATGATTAACCAATTCAGCTGTGAATATATAAAAAACAATTTCCAAACATTTTTGTCATTTCACATTGGTGTGTTTATGAGACAGGGTTCAAAAATTCACAAAAGAAAAAAAAAGAACCGAAACAAACAATTAAAACATACAACAGGTAGACAGTAAAAATAAAAATGTCTGAGCCCGTGTTCGAACCGGGGACCTCTAGTGTGTGAGACTAGCGTGATAACCGACTACACCACCCAGACAACTTGTCTTCTGCTACTGTTATTTAATATCTAAACTTCATGACTTCATTACTGAAAGAGTGTGTTTCTTGAAGATTATTGTACCCTGCAAAAAAATAAAAATTCTTGCTATAAATCAGAGGTTTGTATTAAATCAAGCATCTGCGAAATGAAAAAAAAACCTATCAACGGAATTTGAAAATTTTAAGTTAATTATGAGTTGACCCATTAATCATATAACATAACTTAAATTGACCATTTATAATCATTATGAAAGAAATGTCCATTATATAAATAATTATTGTTATCGTCATATCATCATTTTTCTCGACATGAGTAAACAGAAAAAACCAAACTAATTAAAAATAGATGATTCGATTAGGTTTTTTAATAATTGGTTTTCTTGAATCCAATCTTAAAACTTTTCAACTCGGTTTAAAGATTAGATCTAAACCTCTAAATTAAGTGTTCTTTTTAACTCTTCTACCTCGATCAAAATCTCCCTCGAATTCCTTAAAGCAGCGTAACAAACGTGATGGTTTGTTTCGGTTTTCTAGTTAGGGGATGGTGTAACGACATGTTTACCCTTGTTTGCAAGGGAAAGTAGTCGTGTTTTGTTTTTCTTGTTCATGCTAATACGATACAAAATCTTTGGTGGATTGGGGTGAATTTTATTTATTTTGTTGGTGAAATTTTGGTTGTTAGTTTTGTTACTCTGTTAAACATTTAGCAAGACAAATATAAGAATTAAAATGTATGGTAAGGGGGAAAATTGTAAGACTAAAAAGTAAAAGGGCCCAACCGGATTCGAACCGGTGACCTCTTGATCTGCAGTCAAATGCTCTGCCACTGAGCTATGGACCCAAGTCGTCTCTAGTTTTTTACTTTAATAGTTTTATATAGATTTGTTGTATAATTTATTTTGTTCTATATATGTTAGACAAATATACATAAAAATATGCAATGATAGTATATTAAAATAACTTCATCTTTATCATTTTCGTTTCATCTATACTATATAATAAATAAAGGTTTTGATGTGACACTTGTCACTTTCTCATGCATCCTTAACTTTTTTTTTTCGACTCTCTCTCTCTTATTAATTATACAAACTTCTTTATTTGTTTTTATAATTTTTTGTTTCCCGCCTCTCTCTCCTATTAAATAATAATGATTTCTATAATTATTTTTATAAAACGTTTTTAATAAATATGTAATATTAAAAATTTTATTACTAAGTATATATAACATTATATTTATTCAATCCGTGTAATACACTGGGTTTTCTAAAGTTTAACATGATTTAACATTTATCAGTTATATAAAGAAAATTAATACTTAGGTAAAAAAATATTTTAAAAATTAACTTAACAGAATTT
The DNA here is from genome assembly GCA_023525975.1 of Smallanthus sonchifolius. Lineage (NCBI taxonomy): Eukaryota > Viridiplantae > Streptophyta > Magnoliopsida > Asterales > Asteraceae > Smallanthus > Smallanthus sonchifolius. The sequence goes on from CM042042.1 coordinate 6,191,965, forward strand.
ATAACTATCACGTAAAATTTTATTCAACCTCTGTGATACATGGGTTTTTTAAGACACAATTTTTATTACTAAGTATATAACATTACATTTATTCAATCCGTGTAATACACGAGATTTTAACCTAGTGTGCTTATATGAGAAGAAAGAAAGTGATATTTCTTAATTTTATGCTGCATGATTTTTTTTGTTTTAGTCTATTTTCTTCATATTTATGTGATAATTTTTATATATTTGTAAATAGAAAAAAATGGAAAAACAAAAAGAACTTTTTTTTTACCTAAACTATCATTAAAATATCCTCATTTTTATCATTTTCGTTTATGTAGTTATGTGAGAAGAAATAAAGTGATAATTATTTGATGCATAAATTTTCATTTTAGTCTATTTTCTTTATATTTATGTGATTTTTATATACATGTAAATAGAAAAATAAAAAAGCACTTTTTTACATCTGGCAAAATTTTCTAGCAACGAAATTACAACTGAAAATCCATCATAATTTTCTACAAACCTGAAAAACCGTTGGTGATCCATCAGTATCGGTGGTCATACCAAATCAGTTTATTTTTAAATTTTGATTAGTATCCTTTATGGTTGAATTTTAGGTCCTTCATGGTTGAAGAAAGATCAAATCAAGATTCATGGTTTTTGAAAACAAACTTTGATTTTCAAAGTGGTCCAATTGTTAATTTCTCTTTTCTTAATCCATGACATCGGACTCAAGCTCACAAAGTCAGAGTCCGCTTGTTCAGGTAGCCGACTATCCTAAAATCAAAACAACCCCATGCATACACCATAAACCATTTCAGTTTGAACACATACACCATTTTACCAAAAACAAAATCGATTAATATCTATAGCTTGTAGCTAAAACGTGCCGTATGTTAACTTGTTAATCATATTGAAGCTCATCAAAAGACGTCACACTTTTGAAAGATTATCAAATTTGAATCTTGAAATGACTATAGCAATAGAGAAATGTCGCGGAGTGATTCGTTGACATGTGCATTGTAACAAAAAGAATATCTGAGCCCGGGTTCGAACCGGGGACCTCTAGTGTGTGAGACTAGCGTCATAACCGAATACACCACCCAGACAATTTGTTACTAGAAAATAAATAGTAAGTTTCAATCAAGCGTTCAAGTACTAAATGCCATCTAACCAAGTTTTTAATTTCAACTTTCAATAGTTAAGTTTCATTAAAAAAATGTAAACATTCAACACTTACCAAGTAATTGAACTTTCATATTTCAAGAATCAAGTTTCAGTAAAGATTCAAATCAGAACTTCAACATTTGACAAGTAAAAGTTACAAAAAAAAACACGAATGGTTGAACCGATCAAATGAACCAAGCATACAAAGGAGCGAAGGAAAGAGATGAATCAGTCACCGCCCTGTTAGTTCTTCATAAAAGAAGATCATTAAGACGATTTGGGCAATTTTACTAAAATCCTTCTACGAAACAAGAATGAAACTACAAGTACATAGGAAATACAACCTTTAAAACCCATTATAAAATATCACTAATTCAAGAAAATTTGTTCAAGTACTCCTAGAAACTGGTATCTTTTGTAAAAAAAACCGAAATAAACCGTTTGAAGAAGATGCTAATTTGGATGGCGGAAGGACGGGTTAGCACTTATCATGGATTGGATGGTCCCCAAGGTATTACCACCACTGGTGGTAAGGTGTTTCCCCTCTATCCAAGAGGTCGATGGTTCAAATTATACAAGATACAACTACAAGTAGTTAATAAGAGTAGATTTGAAGTTGTTTTAACAAAAAAAAAACAAAACTTGTAATGGATGGATCTATCTAAAATCAGCAATGCTAGAACAAGAAAAAAAAGAACCAAAACTAAGGGGTTGTTTGGTAAGTGCTGAACCGTTATTAAGTAATGAATCATTAAGAGGTCTGAATGATTCAGCATGGTTTTTCAGCCGAACCATTAAGAGATAAAATGAATCATTAAGAGGTGGGCTGTCAGCGGCGAAACAAACACACTTTACCTCCCCAACACTTAAAAATAAAACAGGTAGACGATAAAAACAAATTGTCTGAGCCCGGGTTCGAACCGGGGACCTCTAGTGTGTGAGACTAGCGTGATAACCGACTACACCACCCAGACGTCTTTGATTTATTTTCTTATTATTATGCATGTAACGCGTTCGTTTCCTCTAGTGTGTGAGACTAGCGAGTGTTTCTTGAAGACAATTTTACCATCAAATCATCATTTTTCTCGTTAAATGGAATGTGCATTCTTTCTTTTTTTTTGTGTATAAAATTTAAGTGCCGCTAAAACGTGCTGAATAATTGAATCATAACAAAACGGTAAACTAATTAAAAATCGACGACTCAATTATTTGTTTCTAATTATTGTAATTTGACCTATTATAATTCGTAAAATATCGAAATTGATGATAAAAGTGTAAATATACATAACTATACCCCGTAAATCTCACCCATAACAAAGCTTTTGATGGGGTCTAAGAAGGGTGGAATGTAGACAAACATTACATATATCATTGGGATAGAGACTGCTTCTAGAGAGACATTCAACTCCAAAAACAAACAATACAAAACTATACACACATTACTAACAATAGACAAACAAATAATAATAGTATAATATAGGTTATGTAATCTGTCTCCTATACATTGTAACCCTAATCAACAAAATCAATGTACATCACATTATTTGGTTTTACTCTCAATCACGTAGTATTATTAGTTATATTTGAATTTATCGCCGATTTGAAGATATACACACCATATCGGGCATTTAGGTATTAGAATTTATTTTTTTTATTAAAAAAATATTTTTAAACTCAAACCGGTTCATGATCCGGTTCCAACCCGAAACCCCAGACCGGTTATGGTTTCCCCACTACCCGAATCGGTTTTGTACCACAAACCAGTTCTAACACGAATCGGTTTGAGGCCAAGAACCGTTTTGTGCGCCTCTTGTTGCATCACGGGCTAGCAAATGTTACTAGGCTTATACATATCGATAGATAAAAATCTCAAATATGTGATGCCAATATGAGATCTCATGAAGCATATATTAGGCTTGTTTCTTTCTTGTTTTTGTTCAGTGGTAAGGATAAACTTGGTATTTCCCTTTTTAACATGTTACCTGTAACAATGAAAATGTCAAGTAATAATACAATTGTAAAAACTAAAACTTTTTGGTATATCTTTTCAACAATATTTTAGTTTATATTTTCATTCAACATGTAGCATGCCTTCAAGTTATTACACACAAAAAATGTCTAAAATTTCATAAAATCAGTTATGAGTATAATTGTCTAAGTTTTGTGTCCAAAATTGAGCTATTTCTGCCCTTTGACCAAAAGTCAAACTTATAAATATTTACTTTCCCCTTGGTGTCGGTTCTTGCATAAAAGTGAAAACATAAGTAACACTAGTAATGCCAAGTATTCACAGTTGAATAATACATTATATGAGTGGAGTGATATTTTCGTAATTAACTTACAGATATTGTATTCATCAGTGAAATACACTACATGAGTACAATGATATTTTTGTTATAAATTGATTCTTTTTTAAGACTTAAAATTTTAGTATTTCTCATTTTAGCTCTATAAGAGAGATGATAATTGAGTTTATTATTTTATATAACTATGGAATTAAATAATTTACAAGTTAATAAATTCCATTCAGAAGGGGATGGCGGCGCAGCCCGTCTACCTGCTATCCCTATGTAAGTTGCCTTGATGATATATAATTAAACAAGTTTGATAATTGAGACAGCACTAAACAATCATTAACTAGCAAGTATACCATCTTTTTTATTCAAAATTGATTGCATGACAATAGTTTAAGCACGTCTTTAATGATTGTATAAAATTATAAATAATATTTAAATATATTGTGAATGCAAATTTAATATTATCATGATTCTCTTTTATCATACCATCGCAAGGTTTGCATAACACCCTCAACCATTCACTTCACAATATATTTGATCCTTACCTGAACTTGTAAAATGATTATGACCCCTTCCTACGATAAGTCTAACGGTTTATTACCTTAATAGAACTCTCAAGACTTGGCTAAATTTCCCCGGTGTAGCAACATAGACATCAGTTTTGATTCGATGTTTAGCTTTAAATAAATAACAAAATACAAAATACCGACATTGATTTTTGTTGTCAGGCTTGTAAAATCTTGTATCATCTCTATTTCCAACTTCTATATTTGATTAGAAGTCACTTCTTATATAAACGGATTTATTAACTTCCCTACACCATGAGTTATCTAAAACCAAATATGTTTTAAAAATCTCCTAGAAACTTTTTTTTAACGACGTGGGTTCAACTGACATGTCCCACTAGAAGGGGCTCGTACATCAGTCTACTCATACAACTCCCAAAGAATTTGAATCTACTGAGGGTGTTCCTAGTTTTTATGAAGTGCGCCTTACAAGATTCGAACCCATGATCTCCACAGAGGGAAAACCTTTTTAGGAAAACCCTCCTGACCATCAAAACAGAACATTGATGACTCGTAAAAACTTTTATAATTCGGTAAATAATTAGCCTGTATATTATGGGCGGTCGGTTGGACGGTGGGTCTGTTCTCCACCAATGGACGTTCAAACAACACTCATTTTCCCCCAAATCATTTAGATGCCACTTGTTCATATTTTAGTGGTTTGGACGGTTGGTGTTATGCGGTTGGATTTAGAACCTTGTAAATCTTTTTATTTTTTAACGTTTATCATGTTTGCTTTATTTTAAATTTACATCCTGCCTCCTCAATTAGAATTGTATGACAAAGTTACCCCCTTCGTCGTCTAAATTATTCACAAATGCTTTTTTCATCTCTAAAAAAGCTTATCATGTATTATAGTGAAAAAAAACCGAAAACTAAAAAAAATAAAAAACGAATCGTATCCGTATCCGGAAAAAATTGAACCGAATTCATAATACGGTTTTCGACTAGGTTCGTAACTGAAAACCAAATTCCAATTCTGTTTGCGGTTAGGTTAAAGGTTAGACAGATTTTTTTAATTTAAAGAATAAATCGGTTTGTTCAGTTAACCGTTTTAACTGAATAAATATAAATAATTAAATGTAAATTTATACTTTTAACCCAATACTATATTAAATATATTTTGATGTGTATAATCAACTCTCTAAATCATAGATTTAGACATTTGTAAACATGAAAGAGCATAGTGTGTATGTATGAGTTGGTGATGGTGAATCATTTTCTAGATCTTGATTTAACAAATCTCATAAACAAAATTTAATAAAAAAACATATATTATTGATTTATTGGCTTTAAATAGACAGTTTAAAATTATTATTTAAAGAGTAAATTGTTATTTTCGTTCATGTGTTTTGATCATTTTAGCCACTTTTATTTAAAACTATTTTTTAGATTTTTAGTCATTGAATTTCAAAATCTAGTCATTTTCATCTACCTGACTAACTCCGTCTATATTTAACATTAAATCAGGGAAAACTTTGGTTAAACCAGGGGTAATTTGTTTAGATTTTAACCTATGAATATCAAATTAACCCCTGCTTTAACATTGAAATATAGGAGTTAATCCGGTGAATAAAAATGTCTAGATTTTAAAAAGTTAAGAATGAGAAAGCTAATAAAAGTTTGAGTAAATTTCGTTTTTGACCCCTGAGGTTTGGCCTGTTTAACTTTTTCAATCCAAAAAAGAATCTTTTAACACATAAACCACTGTGGTTTACATTTTGTAACGGTTTTGGTCCATTTGACTAACTCTGTTAGATTTTTCAGTTAACTAGAGGTGTAATTCATTCATTTTAAATATGAGGGACTATTTATGTAAATCATTAAGGTAACTTGATGTTCAGATATTGTTTTTACAGTTTACTTAAAATAATAAAAATTTAAATTATGAGGGGCTACTTTTGTATTTATTATAATATATATATATATATATATATATATATATTTAATATCCCTAAATCTATTTTTTTATGAAGGTCTAAATAGATCTCAAGTTTGGATCGTGAGTAGTTTTTCAAGCTCAAGCTCAAGCTTGGCTCGGGCTCGACGCGTTTATTATTTATTAATTAATATATATGTATATATATATATATAAATACTTATAATTATTTTTACATATAAATTATATAAATATATATTTATTATATTTATAAAATTTAGTATTGTGTTTTATATATTCAACTAGATATGTAAATCTAAATCGATTAATCTCTTAAAACCTGTAAAATGTTCAACTAAATCGCTTAAAATATTTTGTACTGTATTCTATATATTCAATTTCAAACAAATATTTTGTATTGTAAAATATTCAACTAAATCGCTTAAAACACTTTATACTGTTTATTCAATTTTAAAAGAATCATTACAAAAACAAGGATCAAACGACGATTAACCGATGCACATAAATCTCACGAACAAAGATATATATTTATAAAATTTATATATAAAAAAAACTCATGAGCCAAACTCGAGATTTAATAGACCTTCATTAAAGATATTTAGATTTATGGTTATATATATTATAAAAAATGTACTAAAACAGCCACTCATAATTTATATTTTTATTATTTTAAGTAAATTACAAAAATAATCCCTAAACATCAAGTTATCTTAATGATTTATACAAATAGTCCCTCATATTTAAAATGAGTGAATTACCCTTCTACTTAACTGAAAAATCTAACAGAGTTAGTCAAATGGACCAAAACCGTTACAAAATGCAAACCACAGAGGTTTATATGTTAAAAGATTCTTTTTTAGATTGAAAGGGTTAATCAGGTGTAACACCCAAAATAAAAAGAAAAGAAAAATTCAAAATTTCACTCCCTCGCGGTACGCGAGGGAGATTTTGACAAAACCTCGCGGTACGCGAGGGGACTGCTTATACGCCAGATTTACACCTTCTCGCGGTACGCGAGAAGATTCCCAACCAAGCCTCGCGGTACGCGAGGGAATAGTACACGCGTCAGGGCCAGAAAACACGTGTCATTCACCCTTGCCACCAGCCGCCACGTGTCATGCTGACTCAGCACCGTTCGTGACACCTCATCCTCTCGCGGTACGCGAGGGATTTCCTTGGCCGGCCTCGCGGTACGCGAGGGACTGGAAAATCAGCCTATAAAAGGCCTTCAACGGGATTGAAATTCTGTACAGTTTCCAAACATTCGTTTCACACAAACCCGATCTCTCAAAACTCCACAACGTCCCGAAGCGCTACGACACCCAACTCAAGCCGTAGTTCTGTCCAAATCCCACAAAGTAGGTATCGTTAAAACTATTCATATATATATAACCGCAATTATATATATATATTCTCTCATATATATTCTCGTTAATCGTGTCTTCCCTAGGAAGAAACGTATCGAGGTTCTGCTCAAATTCCGAAGCCTACAACCCTACCAGCCATCAAAATCAAGGTGAACACATTTAACGCTTTTCAAACAAGAAAACCATTTTATTTACGAAAACGGCATGAAACAAATTAAATGCTTTAATCATAAGGGTAATCTACGTGATAGCATTCAGGCCATAAGCATACGTATATTTGATCAAATGGTATACATGAGGAGGGTGAAATCCCCTTCCGTGGCTGGGTACAGATCATGTAAGGGGATATCATAAGACTGAGGATATGGTTCCTTAGCAGATCATGTAAGACTAAGAACAAGGTTCTTAGCATCACGACCCTGGGAATAGGCTATCAGTCTGAGACATAGAGCTCAGCCAGTTGACCCCATGGCAGAGACCCGGTGTATGTAGGTGGTATATACTTCAGGTGAAAAAGACTGCTGAATGTGTAGATTTATCGTCAAAGAAAACGTGCTTAAAGGCTTTAATTTGGTTTATGTTAGAAATCATTTTCGTGTCAGTTAAATGTGATTCACCGGCTTTATGCTGATGTTCATTTTCAAAACGTTTTTCACAGGTAGTGAAAGAAATCATTAAATTCAGGGTGGTGCAGTAAAGACAAGATCTTTAGGCATATTTAAATCCCTGTGGCAGACTAATACAAGACCAAATGTTGGAACGGACATAGATCCTAGACATTTTAAATGGCTTGTATTATGTAAATTAATTCAGCAGATGTACATTATATAATAGACTTTTGAATGTCTATTATCATGAAATGAAAAGGGACGTGGATCCCAAGTTTTGACAAATGTATAGAATTAACCCTTGAGGTTATTTACATTACATTTCATTACAAAAAGGCATCAAGTAAAAACAAAGACTTCCGATGTCCAAATTTATGGGACCTCATTCAGATACCAGCGTTGTCTCGCGACGCCCGGGCAGGGGTAGCCCGGGGTTGTGACATCAGGCCAAACCTTAGGGACCAAAAACAAAATTTACTCTAAAAGTTTTTAAATAAAAATGTTTACAATTATGAAATCATTGAAAAGAAAATAACATTTTACTCTTGTTTAAAATACTCATTAACATATGTTATATTAAAAAACTAATAAAAACACAACTATAAAACCCCTTGAACACCATCATTCTCTTCACAAGTTCACTTGAACACCATCCACTTGGTGTCTAAACCTACAGAGAGATAGAGTAAAGCTTTTAGAGAGAGTAAAGCTTTTAGAGAGAGAAAGCAATGGAGGGTAAGGAAGAAGATGTTAAGCTTGGAGCCAACAAATTCTCAGAGAGACAACCAATTGGAACATCAGCTCAAACTGATAAAGATTACAAAGAACCCCCACCAGCACCCTTGTTTGAGCCTGGTGAGTTGTCATCATGGTCTTTTTACAGGGCTGGCATTGCTGAGTTCATAGCCACTTTCTTGTTCTTGTACATCTCTGTGTTGACTGTCATGGGTGTGGTCAAATCTCCCACCAAATGTGGGACTGTGGGTATTCAAGGCATTGCTTGGGCTTTTGGTGGTATGATCTTTGCCCTTGTCTACTGCACTGCTGGCATCTCAGGTATATTATCTTCAAAGTTCAAAACCCTTGTTTCAAATTCTGCTTTTAAAAATATAATATTGTTAAGCATCCTCATAAGTGTGTTTTTTTTATATGATCTAAGTGTTAATTTAGTGATTATTTTGGATATTCTTGATGATATACTTCACAATTTTGAGTGTTTTTGATTATTTTCATCTTTGATCTGTGTAAGGATTTCCAAAATCAATATTAAGAGGCACCCCCTCTTTGTCTTTTTGAGTTAAAGGTTTCAAATTTTCAATTTCAGAAAGAAAAAAGTGTGCTTCAAGATAAGGTCTTCTTGAATTTTACACTTAATTTTCAAGAAAATGTGTTTTCCATGTAAGCACACCCTTATAAATTGAACATAAGTTTGCTTGATATGATAAGGATTATTCTTGTTTTGGGTTTCAATTTCATAAACCAAAAGAGTGGTATTCAAATATTAGTTTTCTTGAATTTCACACTTATATTTCAAGAAAAATGTTATTCGCTTTAAGTTCAACTTTTGTTCATTGGGTTCCAAAATTTTTATATTTTTCTCCTAACCCTCTTTAAATTGGCCACATTTTTGCTTGATATGATATGGGTTCTTTTTATTTTGTGTAAAAAACTAACCTTTATTTGTAAAATGTGGTATCTGTTGATTTAAAACAGGAGGACACATTAACCCAGCAGTGACTTTTGGTTTGTTGTTGGCAAGAAAGCTATCTTTGACCAGGGCAGTATTCTACATGGTTATGCAGTGCCTTGGAGCCATCTGTGGTGCAGGTGTGGTCAAGGGTTTCATGGGCAAGAACCAGTTCACCACTTTGGGTGGTGGAGCCAATAGTGTAGCCCATGGCTACACCAAGGGTAGTGGTCTTGGTGCTGAGATTGTTGGTACTTTTGTCCTCGTTTATACCGTGTTTTCAGCCACTGATGCCAAGAGAAGTGCCAGAGACTCGCATGTTCCTGTATGTATATTCTTCTCAACCTCATAATTGCTTTCATAGTTAATAATATGTCTTAAATATCCTCCTAAATAGAGGAACCTTGTGCTGTTGTGCATATGCAAACCAATACCAATATATCATAGACCGCAAAAAAAATTATTCGTGTAGCATACTAGCATCCTAATTTGACTATGGTCTTAGAAAATCTTGATTATATTAGTTACCAATTCAATCTTAAAAGAATTAGCCTTTGTTGTTCAACTTATGAACTGCTATTATGGACAAATAAGTAACATTTAACTTTTAACTGCAATTTAATAAAAAACTTGTTATCTTTTAAAAGAAATCTTGATTCTTGGTTACCAGTTTGTTCTTTAAAAATTTCAGCTGTTTTTATGCCCATATGAACACATTGTTTCAATTCCGGATTCTAAGTGTACTTTGTTTATATATATTCGTGTAACATTCTAATTTGATTATGTTAATAAAGAATCCCACCTTTCTTGGTGATGAATTTGATCTTGAAAGAATTTTGTTTTTAATGCTATCCAACAAGTTGTTTTTGGGATAAGACTCGTTGTTTTCATTGCTGTAAAGAATGTTCGTCGACCATTCTATGGATAATGACAAAACTACCCTCGGTGTCGTTTTTTTCTTGTGGGGAGAATCTTGTAAAGTTTGGCAAGTAGCTTTATGTCTCTATCTTCATTTTCTTGGAATGTTAATGATGATGATGTCTCATGTACATTGCATTTCTCCTTATGTTTCCTAGTGCACTAGTGCTTTTCTTGGTCATGATTTGTTCTATAAATATTTGTCAATTCACTATAAATATAGTAAAGCTAAAGGCAATTAAGGTATAGGTGTCAAAAGAATGATCCTGGACCTGGACAGTTAAAATGCCCAGTGGTCCAGGACCAGCTTGGACGTTGGGCCCAGTTAGACCTGGGTCACTAGTATAAAAGTTGGTTAGAAAACATAAGTTTTGAAGTTTGAATAAAAACCTTTGTAGGGTTAGGTTACATCTAATTTGTGAAACATTTGCAGATTTTGGCACCTCTCCCAATTGGGTTTGCAGTGTTCTTGGTTCACTTAGCCACCATCCCCATCACTGGAACCGGTATCAACCCTGCAAGAAGTCTTGGAGCTGCAATCATCTACAACAAGGACCATGCTTGGAACGACCACGTAAGTCGATCATTTCAAACCACATTTTAATAACAAAAATATATCAAGATTACTTTTTGAATTAAAAACTCTACATTTAAGATGAATGTGCTAAAAGGGTAAATTGTCTTCTAATATTTGCAGTGGATTTTCTGGGTTGGTCCCTTCATTGGAGCTGCACTTGCTGCAGTTTACCATCAAATAGTCATCAGGGCCATTCCTTTCAAGAGCAGATCTTAAATTCAAATGTTGAAAGTATGCGATTTGTGTGTGTAAATTATGGTCCTAAAATGGATGCTATTTGTATTTAACTTTTTTTATGTATTAAACAGCTCTTGTTTGAGAACTGGTTTTAGAGCACTGTGTTTCAAGGAATGAATCGATCAACCGAAACACACGATAATTGGAATAACTCTCCAAGAATTTTATTATAACTGGAAAATATAAGTCAAAAAAACCAATTACAATAACGCTCTCACTTTCATGATGAAACCCTAACCTAGTAACAATATTTATAAAGCTAAAACCTAATAACCCTAACTTGGTCATTAAGTTACCCATTAAAACCCCTAACAAATAGGTTGCGCCTCTTTCATGGGCAAACAACAACTGAGCCAACAGTGTTTTTTGTTTCGGTTTCAGTTTCAATTCTCAGAACAGAACTTTTAGACCGCGTGTTCTTGCATAGTCTTTAATTTGCCACAACAATATCCGTTGTTGAATATAATCATCTAAATAATATTGTAACAGGAGCCGTTAAATACAAAATCACCTTAAATAAAAGAATTTAAAAGATAAGGCTTTGTCTTGTTTTAAAAAGAACATATTTTGGCAAATTTTGGAATTTGATGACTATTTTTTGCTTTTAAATCAGGATAGTATATTAACAAAATTATATTTATGTATGATGTCTCCACTCTCAAGTTGAAATGGGCTTTAGATCATATTAATTTGTGTGATCAACTTTCAAAAACAAAGTAACATATGGTGTGATGACCCTTGTGATGTGTAACTCTTGCAGTAGTAACATGTTGTTCCAAAGCAAGGGTTTTTATATTAAAACACACGAGCCAGCCCTGCACCGAAGAGCATCCGCAACCTGGTGACTTTCATGGATCGCCACATCAGCAGTTGCTCGGAAACTGCCCCACGGACAAGGGCGAAGCTATGAAGGGGCCAGGGAGGGCCCCGGCCCCTGCCGTTTTTTCCGTTAGTAGTGTTAATTTTTCCGTTTTCGTCCGAAATTTTTTTTACGTATAGAGCCGGCCGGGGCTTATTTTTTTCGGCCCCCGCTTCTTAGATTTTCAAGCTCCGCCACTGCCCACGGACACCCCCTTTCTTTCTCCTCCCACACGAACCTCCCCCTTTCTCTTCCTTCCACTCCCACAGATGACCCGAGGCAACAGGCTGCAACCTCCCTCTCTCCTCACCACATCTGCATTCTCCCTCTCTTCCACGTCTGTCGTCCGTCGACCCCCATAAACGCCAATTGTAGACGCTTTGACTAGTTATACATATAGAATTTGTATTAAGTTGAAGATTGGTAGAAAAAGATATGCACGCAAACGATCAATAAACCACAAAACAAAACTAAATACAAACGAATAAAAGAATAACAATTTCAAGACTTCTAACAATCAAAATCTTCTAACCGAGCTTTGCCAAACTTCAACACATTGCTGATCCTTCCTAGTCACAAACATCTTGTTTCCTCCAAAACCCATATTCGTGATCCTATTTCCGCCCAAATCCTTCACTCTTCCTAACATATTCTTCCTAAAGATTCGATCTTTTACATTATTCGAAGAACCCATTAACACCTCTGACCATAATTCCAATTTCCCTTGTTTACCACAAAAAACTTGATTCCCATGGGTCTCAATCTTGCAACCAAACCCTTCTTTCTTGCCATTGTTGACTTTGACTTTTCTAGTGTCACCAAGACAAACCCATGAGCCATCAGATCCAAAGTTTCTTAAATCAATGTAGGAAACCTCTCCTGAGTTTATACCAATTTTGAAAACAGCCGAAAGGGTATCAGAAACCGCGATATCTGAAAAACAGTCAACAGTTTCCTTGATTTCCCAAACTGCATTCCCGGACCTTACATCCCAAAACTTTATGTTTCCTGAGACCCCTGAAGGACCACTATGAGACCCAGATGCCATTAACAGATTAAGACTGGGAACCCAATTCAATTTAGTTGATGGGATGGCAGAATCAAGATCAGCACCAAAGATTTCATTATGAGCAATCTCTGAAACAACTTTAAAACTGTTAAGATCATAAACCATGATAGAGTTTGAATTTCTTCTACCAGATTCAAAACTAGTGAACAAGGACTCAGGGGAAATCCCAATTGCTTGAACAGTTGAGCTAGATTTAGTTGCATTTTCCCAATTTAGGGTTTGTTTAACAACACCCAAATCAAGATCAAGAATTTGCAACCCAGAAAAATCTGTAGCACCAGCTGCCACAACATTTGGGGATAAAGCTAATAAAGAATCAATAGCTATGAAACTGGTCAAAGTTGTTGACTTTCTTTGTAAAGACCAATCAAAAGATGTAATTGTGCTACCATGGGAGACATGAACAGACCCATTTGGTGTTGTTGCAATAGCAGAAGGTGAATCCCTGCCATTGAGAGGCAAAATCACTGATTTTTCAAGATCAAAAGGTTCAAATTGAGATGGGTTTGATTGAGATTGAAAAAGAAGATCACTAATTCCATAAAATATTGCCTCAAAGATGATATCTTGAATGTCAAAAGCTTTGGCTTTTGATGGGAGATTACCAGTTCTTAATAAAGAAAGAAGAATTGAGAATAATTCAGGGTCTCTGTCAATGAAAGGGATGTTGTTGATACTGTTATGTTCATATGAATCAAAGAGTTTGGAGAAAAGGGTCTCGGAGCCAGCTAGGGTTAGGGTTTGTTTGGTGGTTTGAAAGAGCTGACCACCCACATCAATGGTGATGATATTGGTGGAAGGATGGTTGATTTTTTTGTTATTGTGTGTAAACCCATTTGAGATAGGGCCTGATTGTGAGAAAGGAGGCATTTTTATCAAGATTTGAGAATGTGGTTTGATTTTTCTTGAAAATTTTTAAAGGCAAGAATGTGTAAAGTGGTAGTGGAACAATGGGGCAAACCGCAAATTGAGCTGTTTTGTAGAGGGGAAGGTAAGAATCAAATTATATTGTGGTCGACATATATGGTTGTCAACAGAGGAGGCTGGTAGTTTGTCAAGTGGGACCAGCTAATTGTTTTGTGAAGATCTTTATTATTATTATATGTTTATTAACTATTAAGGGTCATGTTATTTAAGAAAGTGCTTTTAGCATACGAATCGGATGAAGGCATCGAAATGCGACACGTGTTTAGTGGGCAATGGGTAAATGTGTCTGCGTCATAATCACATATGTTTTATAATAACGAATGACTGTAATCACGTATGTTTTATAGTAACACATGACCATATTCACGCAATCACCCATTCTTTTTAATAACGCACGACCATAATCATGCGTGTTATACACACAGCACATCAATAATTCTAAAAAAATCGATTTTTTTAAATAAAAGTATAACAAACAATACTCAAATTTAAGAGAATAAAGTTCTCGATTTTATGGTGTAAGTTTAAAAAAATAATGTAGTATAAAAAAGGTATACGTGTTTTTAAAAAATGGTGGAACTTGAAAAAAGTCAACAAATATAGGCTATACCCAGTTTACCCTTTCAGACACTTTTCACGCTAAAAAACAAGTTAACTAGGCACACATTTCATCTCAACCATTGAATTGGTAGATAAATTATCCATAATCTTTCATACCCTTCGCACCATCAAAGCTCTTTCTATTTAAAACTTCCTCGTTTATTAATTAGTATTAGGATTTAGGAGAGATTCTACCGCGGTAAACGTGTCGAGACAGTTGTCTTGGCTCGAGCTCGGCTCGTTTAACTTAACGGAACTCGGTTTTCTAGCTCGACTCGTTTAACTTAAGACAGCTCAAGCTCGGCTCGTTTAAAACTCTATTTTTAAAAGTCGAATTCAGCTCGTTTATTTTTTATTAATTATTTTATTTATAAATTTATAGTTATTTATTAATTATAGTTTTTAAATTTTTTTGTTAAACATAGAGAAACAAAAAGGGAATCTTTTGGATGGATTGCACGTTGTCAAGTAGCGAATTTATTACTTGTGGAGTTGTGGGGTGTAGTTTAGTTGTTGGTCTTTGTTTGGTTTCAACATTGGGGTAGGTTTGAGTGTTCTTTTAGAAGCAATGAATTTCGTAGTTCATTAATCAAATATGTTGGATTGATCGTCGTAGTCTCTAGGATGTAAACGAGTTGAGCCACTCGTAAACTACTAGAAATTGTTTCGCTAAAAGCTCTAATTGACCCCAGCTTAGATGGGTTCAAACCTGAGATCGAGTCTAAACTGGAGCTCGTTTAGTGCAAACATCATTAAAAAGAATGGTATACCATTCTCACCATCTATTTGCCTAAGCAAAGGAAGACATTATTGTACCATGGGGAGGAGTCAAGGGGTCCATAAGGCGTAAGCCACCTTGATCTCTTCCCAACTTTCTTGCTCAATTCTATTGATCATAAGTTCATAATACATTTTTACAAAATACAAGTAAAGATTACTCAACAACATTTAGACAAGGAAAAACGTTATCGCAATTTTCGTGTTCATATGGTGCTCAACGAGCTACAATAGTAAAGTCCGAGCTCACAAATTTGAACCTTAAACCGAAGCAAGTATTTCTACTACCCTAACAAGAAAAAAGTACTTATGACTTGTGAGCTTATTTAGCTTTTATATATACACACACTACCACCTATATGTGTGTGTGGTAGTGTTAGGTTTTATGTCTCTTTTAAGGAAAAAAAGAGTTCTTTTCTGTGTAGGAACACCAACTACCAAAGGGTCATCAACATCTGCATCTAATTCTTGATTTCTTGATTTTTCTTCGGTTTCGTCGGAGGTTTCCAATCATTAGCTGACACCTGGCTGTATCATGGGGAAGAAAGCCCAGTTCTTGATTGGCCCGTTTTCGTTTCCAAGAACTTTCTCGCTCGTCCACCAATCGGATTCGGGTCCATCTGTACTATCAAAGTTGAATTCTTTAACAGACCCAAGTGTGTTTATAGATCTATGCTTCTGATGTCTTTGCCCACCCTCCCCATTAGAGCATTCATAACTTTTCGCCATGTCATCACGTCCATTTGCCACATCAGCACACCGTCTTCTTTCGACACATCTAACAACTTGTTCGGGCGTGACCTCAAAAGAGACCCTGTGATCAACCAAATGTGGTTGATCTTCCTTTCCAGGAGGTCTAATACCTGTGAGTAAAGATTTGGGACACACAGGATCTGGAGTCAACGCCCCAGATCCCATTCCTGATTCCCACTGATAAGGTGACACCTTTCCACTTGTCGGGAAATAAAGGAAACGAGTCCCACCTCGAGTTAAATCCCCGTCCAGGAACGGGGACGAGGTGCCCGAATTAGAAATCCCCGAACCCGGGGATTTCAAACAACCCATCGGGCTCCCAGGGTACAACTGATACGATTGAAACTCATAAGGTACGACATTATTTCCGTTACTCGAACCCAAAAGCCGCGCATACGGGACCTCAGGCGAGGAAGGTGTAGTCAAATGAACCGACTCTGGAGGCGGTGTAAAAGGCGCGGTGGACGGCTCGGTGGTGTACGTCGAAAACACCGGCGGCGACACCAATTGCGTCTCGTGGGCGTACGGGCCATTAGCAAACATATTACTCGGACCGCCGGGCGAATACATGCCGGCGGTGACCGGCGTGAAGGACAGCACGCCAGTGGGGGAATGGGTGGCTGACGGTGGTTCCGATTGAAGAAAAGACGCCGGAGATGATGGTGGGGCGATAAACGGAAGAACTATTGACCGTGGTTGAGACATTTGAGCCTCGGTTCTTGATAACAACAACCGAGGCTCCGGAACAATAACCGAATCACCGATTCTCTTGCTCGGTTTTTTAGATCCAAAACATAACGAGATGTTCCAACAGCTTCCCCATCTTCGTTTCTGCATAAAACCGATCAATGAAACCCAGATCTTGAATTTTAAAGAAATCAGAAACCCATTAATAATTTTAATCAAGAAAGAAAACCCATTAATATTTGATTGAAAATAGCGTGATTAAATCATAAAGATGGGATTTTTATTACCTGAGCTGAAGAAGATTGGGTTGGTCTGTTCTCCGATGACTGGATCGCCGATGCGGCAGCGTTGATCGTGTCATTCACCGCTCTCATCTTCTTGATCAAGAAACCGAATAAAATCTGTAGGCTGTGTGATTTATCAGATTTGATGTCAAACACGGCAATGACTTCAGAATTGAGATTTTGTTTAATTATTTCAATGAAAAGTAATTATTATTGGAAACATAAGCTAAAAAGTCTAAAAAGGTATTTTCATATGAATAGGGTTGCTTATTGAAAGATTACATAAATACCCCTTCACAAGAATTAGAAATTTAGTAAAAACATCTTAAAACTTATTTGGCTACTTAACGTGTCCTAGTGGTACTATGATGTGTTGGATTAAACGATATATGAGTTAGCCATTCAAAAGAAAAACTGATTGTTGGAGTTATAAATTTTTGGAATGTCGTCTTTCTGGAATAACTAGCACAAACATGTTTAGCTGTGAAATTCTTTTTTTAACCACTGTCAATATGTTCAAAACGTGTTATGGTATTTAAGGCGTGCTATTTCTTATTAACCTAGCGTCTGTCATGTTTGATGTGTGATTTATCTACGGTGTTATACTTGTACCAAGTATATAAACATATTATGTCAATACGTTTATTAGAAACTAAAAATAAAACAAGGTTAACGAGGCAACCGACTAACCATTCATCCGAACCATCACCGGAGCTAAGGTTAACATGTTTGGGTTTAAATTCAGTTACTCTTTTTTCATAATCGCTTTATAAGATTAAGTGTTCTTTTTATATAGTTTTATGTTCAATTAGTGGTTTCTTAGGGTTGGGGTAATTTAGTCATTTGAAATGAGCATGACCCTGTTTTGAAGCAAGAAATATAGTAATAAAAGTTGTATTATTAAATGTTATTTAATATTAAAATAAAGAGGATTCTTGAGTATAATAATGGTGTGCACGTGTGTCCATCTACTACTTTTATGGCTTTGTTTCCCTGCTTTTCCTCTCTATGTATCAGCTCTCAAGTGGGTCCCACCTTCAAAATAATCTTACTTTTTTTTACGAACAACAAACAGATAATTGTCTACGTACTCCGTACGGGATGACCCATTAATAAAAAGCCACCCCCAGTTGGCCCAACCCAGCTTTACGGAGCCTTAAGCGCCCCAAGTTATCTCCAGTTCAAGGGAAAACTCACCCGCCCGAAAGCCCACTGACGGTAAAACCCAGACGCCCTCGGGATCGAACCAGAGATCACAAAGATCCCGGTCTTCCTTCATTACTAATTTATTTTTTTTAAGTATGAAAAAGAAATTAATTTACTAGGTTAAAACTTGGTGCAACAAATGATTGACATGATAAGTTTAGCACAACCCCTTAAAACCCTTTAATAATATATCAAAACAAAACCGATAATTATTATTTGGTTAAAAGTACAAATTAAGTATTTCTAGCGACATTTATTATTTTTCATGAACAAATCTATAATACTTAAAAATGTCCAAATGACATACGGTAAATATTGCTTCGGTTACCACTTTTAGGTAATTTATAAGATTATATTCCTCATCCTTTTTAGTTTATATAAGATATATTTGTTTTATAACGAGTGTGGTATGTTCGCGCGTTGCAGTGGTTCGATTTTAAATAAAAATTATATTGTAATATAGATAAAAAAATAAGCGCATCGCAACAGTATATTCTAAAGTTTATAATTTATAAAACGCTATATTGTTGTTGTATCAATCGAAAACCATAAAAACAAATATTGGTATAAGTTCCTAGAATACAATAACCGTACCGATATTGTTCGGCCGGTTTCAATAAAAAAAATGAGCCAATATATTTGGAAAGCACCTTCTTTGGTTTTACTCCTCACACACGCAGAGTGGGTGAAAATTTCATCCAAATGGCTTGAAAATATCAACCCACATTTAGTTGTTCATTAAATCGTTTTAAGGGCATTTTAAATCATTCTAATGCAATCTAGAATATAAGCAACTTTGGTTTTTTGGCTATAAAATGAAACCTTTCGGTTTATTAAGAAGGGACGCCGTAAAAGAGCAATGGCGGAATTAGTATAGTGGGTTCGGTGTCAAACAACCCCAGTAAGTTTCGATATTTATATAGAGCGTATATTACGAGATTTTCGCTAGTGCATCCTCTTTTTCTTGTTCTGTTTAATTCATGATGTTATTGTTTCTTAAGTTATATCTATTTTGTATTATATTATAACTTAGGGGTAACATTGTAGAATGGTAACCAAGTTTTAAAACGGTTTCAATTAGGTCACTCAATACGTATTTTACACGGTATACACCCTCATTTATACTGTGGTGAGTGATCTAATTGGAACACTTCTGAAATTTTGTTACTATTCTATGGTATTTTCCCTATAACTTACCTATTATATATCATTCATCCCACTACTATTCCTACTGTCTACACCGTATTCATACCGAGGGAGGTGCTATAGTTTTTAATCTTATCAACTACTTGGAACTTGATTCTTCAATTGAAAGAAAAAACAGATTTGTTTTTTGATAGATTTCAATTTTGAAGCCTAACTTTGAGAAACTATAAAGTTAGTCCAAAAGTAATCTTACTACTCTAATAAATGAAAATCTATTCAGGACATGTGTCACTCTCTGGTTACTCTTCAGCTTTATTTTTTCGTCTCTCTCTCCTATTAAATATTAGATTTTCTATTTCTCTCTCCTATTAAATAATAATCTTTATATTAATAAATCTAATTACGGATGGTTATTATTTAATTATAAATAGTTATTATATCTTCAATCAAATTAACTTAATATAAACTAACATTTATCAATTAAATATCCTGCAACTCTTAGACCAGCCTTGTAGTTTCTTAAAGTTGTGACTCAAACATGCAATCTGACCATACCATAAGGTCCTTTCTTGTAATGAACTTCTAATTTTAATTTTAAAAAAAAGGTCCTAATTTTATTATCTGCTTTGAAGCTTGAGACGGACCTATGTCTCTGATCGATTATTATCACACTAACCGGAGAGTTATTACTTTTGCTAAATACCTACTTAGACAAAATGTAGTGGGCGTGATTAGGGGTGGCGTGATCCACCTAGCCGTGAAAGGGCGTGAAACACCACCTCCTAGGTTATTGGGGGGAGGGGGTGGCGGGATTCAAATCACAGGCATTGAGAGGTGTGATGTGTGTGTTTGTATATGTGGATAGTGAACTGTTACACATCTTAGTGATTCAGGACACGATTCCCTCCTACTGACGTGATGGTGACATGACAACATTTTTTTTTACTTTTTAATGAAATCATTACAAATAGCCTTAACATGGGTGCTACTACGTACACAATCTGACTTCATATGGGTGTCATCACATCAATCGCTTATGTCTGCGTTAGCATAACACGTCACACGACCACTTGAGCTAACACCAATTCATACGGCCCGTAGTTCTGCTCTTTATATGAGTTCCTCTGATGACTAGAAAAAAAAATGCAAGTTCTTCATGAATAAAGATCCAGTAAAAAGTTGTAAATTATTAGTACATGAAAACCAAAACAGTTTTATACTTATTCAGTTGTAAATGATCGCTAATTTGATTATCCATAATAAGAAAGAAAAGATGTTTCTAAACAGCCAAACTCTTCGAGGCGATCTCGTATACATTCTCTGATAGCCCGTTAGCCGACACGATCATCTCCAGCTGTGCCTGTTCTCAATTTCATCAACAATTTCAACCATCAAAATACAATAACATAACAACAAACAAAATCTAAAATATAGGTGGCAATTTCAACCATTTAGTAAAGCAAGTGTGTTAACTCAAACGGGTCAAAGTCAAATGGGTCACACATTGAAAGTCACCAGTCTATTTTTCATGCATACAACCTCCAAAATCATTTATATCCAAAGATTCGCAGTATTATTGCAATATTATTGTTTTCTAATCATAATTAGCGCAGTAATTATTTTTTCTGAAGTAAGAAAAATGGACAAAACGGCCAGTATGACCCAAAACCGTTGACTTGTTACTCGACCCGTATGACCCACCTATCTTGCTACCTCCAACATAAAGATCAAGACTCCTTACCTTGGCAAGGTTTTGTCGAGTTTCATCATACCGCTTCCACCTAGAGAAGGCGGAAACCATGCGAGAGGCCACCTGTAACCAAGACAAGGACAAAATAGTAAATACAGCATGACCCGAAAGATTTGTATCATACAATTCTATAAATATTACAGAGTTTCCTAAAATATGATTTTGCATGACCCAAGAGAAACAGAGAAAGGGTAATTAAGTCATTTGTACCTGCGGGTTCAGTTTGTCAAGCTGCACCACAATTTCTCCCAAGAACTTGTAGCCCGAGCCATCTTTGGCATGGAAATTAACAGGTGAAGCACAGAATCCTCCAATCAACGAGTACACCTGTTCAAAATCAGGGTTCGATATACATCATACAAAATAAGAGAGTTGGCAAAATTGACGGGCAAGGTGCCAAGGTAGGTTAGATGACTGGTCAAACAGGTTGCGCTGACCCGTAAAACCAAATATTATGCAGATTTTGCTATTTGTAAATATTAAAATAATATTCTGAATAAATTGATTTATATAAGGTTGAAAACATTAAAATAACACTTTTAAGCATACTTGTTGGGATAGAATTAATAAACCAAAGATTCTAACCTTGTTGGGATTTTTAAGGTCAAATGCTGGATGGGTCAAAAGTTTGTAAACATTCTCGACATTCCCGGGAATATCCGATGAGGATTGAAGTGCAAACCACTTGTTAACCACCTAAAAATAAAAACATACAAGACAAAATCCCAGAATATTTTTGATAATATCTGATAATAAAAATTAAAAAATAAAAAGATATTCAGCTTAAGATGTAGAGAGGCTACCAGATAGTCATGCTGCCATTGGTTATAGAAATCAGCCAACGCATCATCACGGGCTTTACCAGGTTTTTGAGCAATGGCTGCCAGAGCCGAAAACTGATCCGTCAGATTTGTTGCGGTTTTGTATTCGTGCAACACAAGCTCAGTGATTTCTTCATCTTCAAGAGATGCAAGATAACCTTTTTATTCAAAAAAACAAGTCAAAAGTCAACACAAAGATTTCAACGCCTAAAACAAAAGGTCGACAAGAAAGCAAAAAATACCAAGGGCAGTGTTTTTTAAAGCCCGTCTTGCCATATTCGCATGGTCAAACACATACTTTTCTGTGCTCCTTTTTTCTTTCACCTGTCAAGAATTTCTATATTAATCATTCCAATTTTGAAAGTGATTGGTGCGATATTTTTAAATCATAAATCAAACAATCATTTGCAATATAAAGGCTATAAAAGATAGTATTTGGATGTGCATTTGTTGTTTGAAGTTATAATAACCAGATAATGTTTGAAGTGTTTGGCAAACTCGTGTTATTCAAGAGAAAAATGACATTTTTTGCGAAAATAAAAAGGGGAAATCTCTTAATATAGATTAAAATAATAAATAAATAGTTAAATTTAGTACCAGGTTTAAGAACTCTTGCTTCAACTCGGAAGCTAGCTGCTTTCTGATAAATTTTCTAACAGCATGGACTGCATCAGTGTCAGCTACTTCCATCATGTCCATAATCTCACCTTCACCAGGGAGGGTTATTGCTTTTGCAATAAATTCCTAAATTAAACAAATCAATTTAATTGTATAATTTATTCAAATAAAAAAAGATAGATTTAATGATCAAGAAAAAAGCGAGCTAAATACCTTGTCAAGACTCGAATCCAAAAGAATGCATTTAATACCATGCACAAACTGTGGATCAAGAACCAGCGCGTTATCTTTTTGGAAATTAACAACTTGGCTAAGCATCAATTTCCTTGCCAATATTTGTCCAGCTTCCCAACTGCAATAACAATATCATCTTTAAAAAATTCTCTTTTTTTAATAAACGTGTGTGCTTTAATTAAAAAAAAGTTTAAAAAGTTACCGATTAAATCCATCTGAATCATGAGCAAGAAGGAAAAACAAATCATCGTCGGTGAGATCAGAGTGTAGACGGATTGGAGCACTGTAACCCCGTAATAGAGATGGAACTGGTTTCTCGGGCACATCAGCGAACACAAATTCTTCTTCAGCCTAATATATCAAAATATGGGTCAGTTTTGACATTTTGAGATTAAAAAATATGACTTTATAAGTCCTAATAAATACAAAACTTACCTTTGTAACTCTGAGAACTGTAGTGTAAACAGGCTGACTGCCAGAAGCAACAGACTCTAATTTCCCATCACGATAGATTGATGATAATGGCATATCTTTGCCATTTGAATCAAGAAGCCCAGCAGCCACAGGAATGAACATCGGTTCCTTTACGGGCTGACCTGGCGTGGGCGGTAGTGTTTGACTGGAAAAGGTCAAAATTGACTCGTTAGTTACATATACCAAAAAAACACATGTTAGAAATATTAAAAGGAAAAGAAAAACTTACCTAAACTTCAAAGAAAAGGTGCAGGCTTCAGCATTGTAAGAAGATGTAACATTCACGACTGGAGTCCCGGCTTGTGAGTACCTTAACATGAGTCAGGAATTAATTTATTGAGACGTTTTAAAAGCTTTTGTTATCTATTAATTGATAACACCAACGGAAATTGCTTTCATAAATATTAAGGTTGCAGCTGGTATGAAACAATTTATTTGAACCCTAATCAGTAGAATTATTTTATGCAAACAATGATAACTTATCATTGCAACTTGAAGTTACAATAACCATATAATCATTTCCATATCATAAATTCAAAAACCTATAAAGAAAGATGGTCAAATACCATAATAAGAAATTAGCAAAATCTGCATCATTAGCATCTCGCATAGCAGCAAAAAAATCTTCACAAGTTACCGCCTGCCCATCATGCCTTTCAAAGTACAAATCCGTTCCCTAAAATAAGATGTGTCAATGTTACCATAAAATAATCACATATTCAACCACTAAGCCATTTTTTTACCTTTCGGAACCCTTGACTTCCCAATAATGTTTTGTACATGCGCACAACTTCAGCTCCCTTTTCATACACCTGTATTTATGAAATTTAAAAAAAAAGACCCAAGTTAGTCGTCTTTTTATTTGCCATAATAGTATGTTAATTGTTATACAAAGGTCAAAAAAATCAAAATCATACTGTTACAGTGTAGAAGTTGTCCATCTATAATAAAAGACATGAAAAAATTCAAGAGTTAGACAACTTAAAATTATCAAGAAATCAAATGAGATATTAAAGACACAGGAAATGATATTTGAACCTTGATGTAAGAGTGAGGCCTAACGGGGTGAGCCATGGGACCGGCATCCTAGAAAAGATAACAAAAAATATCACAACTGTTGTATATATAAAAAACTAATATTTTAATGTTACAAAATGCTCCAACTATAAAAATATGTTCATCGGTTAAAATAACCTGTGGAAACTGATATGTGCGAAGCTTTGAAACATCACCAATCCGCTTGACTGTACGGCTTCCCAAATCAGATGAAAATTCCTGCAACACGAGTTAACCACTAAAACCTTGCAAACTTTTACTTTAAAAAAATGTATTTATAAAAGTTGACACGCCCTTACTTGATCACGAAAAACGGTAAGACCTTCCTTTAAACTCAACTGGAACCAGTCCCGACATGTCACTCTACAAACATATGAGTACAGCATTTAGAACAGAATTATATAAAAATAAAATAAAATTTCACAATTTTTAGAATATGATTGATAAATGGATATAAGGGAACCTGTTGCCAGTCCAATTATGGAAGTACTGCAAAAAAGTGAAGGAAATAGATGCATGTCATTATGATTTAAACAAATATATAAAACTAAAAAATAGAGACACAAACAACATACCTCATGGCCAATTACACCCAAAATTGCAGCATAATCTGCATCTGTAGCGGTTTCTGGTGATGCTAAAACAAGCTTGGAATTGAAGATCTATTCAACAACCAAAGAAAAATGAATAAATAAACAGATTATTAAATGTAAAAGAGATGATAAAAAGAAATAAAGGTCAACGCACATACATTCAAGCTCTTGTTTTCCATGGCTCCCCTGGCGATCAATAGTTTACAGGAACTTAGAATTGGTTAACATAGAAAAATATATTTAAAAATAAATAAAAACAGATTGCTTACATGTTGAAATCTGGAACAGACACAATATTGAAGATATCAAGATCATATTCGCGACCAAAAACCTACAAAAAAGAGGTAAGTCGATATTCAGCCAAGTATATGTTAATCTAGGTTCTTTTATCTTAACAGGTCAAATATCCTATATTGCTTTATTTATTTAAAATAATAGATTATTGTAATTATAATAAAGTTTCTGTATTTATATATTTAACATGTTATTTGTTTATAAGAAATTAAAAAGATGAATAAAGAAGTGTTTGCAGGTTGGGTCAGCCCAGCACATTTTGACTTGAACGAAAAACTATATGTTTCAACCCGTTACCCAAACCTGCCCCATTTAACCACCTTTACAGAAAAGTAATAAAAGAGCATGCACAGAACTAACATCTTCATCCCATTTCATGGATGCTTTGAGAGAATACATGGCATGTTCGGTTTTTGGAAGATCCTCTGGTGGGGTCCATATTCTGAGGGTAACTTTACGACCTGAACAGGTTGAGAAAGTGTCATCTCGGCTCTCTAACTGGCCTGCAACTAACGCGAACAGATAGCATGGTTTCTTGAACGGGTCCTCCCAAAGAGCAAAATGCTTCCCACCCTGCAACAATTTTCAAACTTTTAAAGCATTTTCCACGCATTCCAATCTCGGTAAGAAAATAAGTCCATAGATCCTTTGTTTTAAGGACTTCTATTATGTAATTATACTTGTTTCATTTATATCACAGGTCTTAAATTAAAAAGAAAAAGTAATAACAAGTGAGACAAATAAAAACGTTATACAACCCAGTGAATCTTATTTTCCGAATCTGTAGGGGAAATAACCAAATTTTGACAAGCAGGTAACAAACTTTTACAATAAAACCAATATTTAGGTAAGGTGTGAAATTAAAAAACTAATGCAGCCACTTATCTTATTCTAAATCTTGAAATTTGCAATAAGCACTTTGAAAGATGAATATACAAATAACCCTTAGACAGATCTTCTAAATTAATATAAAATCTCAAGTTCAAAGTATCAACAAAAAAAATCAAAAATATAAATTCTATGAGCTTAATATACACAAAATATTTTCACCTCTAGGTCTCCTTGCTCAATAAGGTTTCCATTGGACAACAACACGGGGTACAGTGACTTGTCGGCCTCAATACGACAAGTATATTTCGCCATAATATCAGGGCGATCCTGAAACCATAAACATAAACAAATTTAAAAACTAAGAAAAAATAAAGAAAAGGTAGAATACAAAAATCAACAATCTTTGAAATAAGGAACCTGGTAAAATGTTATCTTTCGGAAACCTTCTGCTTCACATTGTGTGCAGAAATTACCAGAAGACTTGTAAAGACCCTGCATAAAAAACACAACTTTATCACATAAATCTGAAAAACAAGCAAATGCTTATATAATAAGCATTTTACCTCTAGTGATGTGTTCTTTTGTGGTAAAATCTCGGTGACTGTTTCCGAGATAAAATTCCCACTTGGAGGTGAAGTGAGAATAAGATGCCTTGTGTCCAAGTGAAAATCTCCCTCCTAAAAAAAATGTAAACTTTAACCATTAATTTTATCTGAATTCAGAATAGACTTTGAGGCTCCATATTGCACACCTTCAGTTCATTGCCATTAATTTTGACTGAAATCAGTTTGAGATCCACCCCATCCAAGACCAATGGAGAGGCAGCACCTGTCCAGACAACGAACAAATTCAAGAAAAGAACATAACATAACTCAAGGGGCCTTTCATGTTTGGATGTGCATTTTGAAAGTGATTATGTGATTTAGATAATCAGCTGCAAGAAAAACAGGATGTATAATATACTGTGGATGTGCTTTTAATTGTCTGGAGCTGTAATAATCAAATAATCAGTTGTTTTGAGTGTTTGACAAATAATCATTATTAAAACCTCTAGAAACAAAATTGCTAATCATACCATCAACTCTAGGAACAACGCAGATTTTTGCAGACACGATTGTTTTTTCTTCACCCAATAAAAAGGACAAATCCACCTGATTAACAACTCATTAGTCCACAACATAAATACAAATATTAAATAAGTAGTATGGGTTTTAATTAAACCAAATACAAACCGTATCAAAGTAGTAGTCGGGTAACTTGTAATCTTTTAGAAAGATTTCTTTAGGACCGTCCATTTTCGATTCTTCAGCTGGCTTTGCCGCAGGTTCGGTTGCCACAGACCGAATGAGTGTCCGACTTGTTAGATTTGTCCGCTGAACATCAAACATGTTTTCGTTATAATAAAAATATTATAAAAACGTCAATCCGTTCAAACACACGAATCAATTTTCCAGAAAACATAAAGACTAACCGGTAAAGAATGGTATGGAAATCGGCAACTTCTATGCGTTATCTACAAAACGTTCAAATTAGTTCCCAAATACAAACCGGAAGATTGTAAATCTCAAAAGAAAAAACTTAAAATAAATTTATACAAAACCTGCAAACTATGATGATTTCTGTATTTAGAGACCGTATTTGCAGATATCACTGATGAAACAAGGGGAGTACCTTGAAGCTGCAATGTTTCCGTTCATAAATGTAAATAAAAAACTCATTAAGATATCAGTTGAGTAAACTAGGAACTAGAAATTTGATGTTTCATTACACATTCTATGAAAACAACTGATTGTGTAGACTAAATGTCACAATGTCTTGACTTTCTTAAGAAGAATCAAACAATTTTGACATTCAAGTTCTTGATTTTTATCTAGCCACAACAGAAAAGATTCATTTCCAAATCAAGAAGGCAAACCAGTGACCCAACTTTTTGAAATAAGTATTTCAATTACTTCTTTTGCAAGAAAACTATTCTTAAGTCACCCAAAACCTATTAAAAGAAGGGGTTACCATAGATAGATACACAAAACCATCTCATCATACGGGCTTGTATCGATGGAGAAAAACAATTATACGGCCCGTATAGCCTCTATCAGGGTGTACGACACCGCACCAATCGTTTCTATGTCAGACAGAAGCTATACAGCCCGTATAAGAGAAAAACGCATCTCATCATACGGCCTTACAGTAAGTGGTGTCTACAGACTAAAAGAAAACTTGCATTTTACATATCAAAAAAGTCAAAGCAATGTAAATTAACACATATGTTCAAGATCTTCAGTTTTTCACCACTCACATCAACACACATCCTTAATCTTCACAATTACTAAAAACAGACAAACAAACATAAAGATTAAGATTACTAAATGGTATTGAGTAATCACATGAGCAGATGAAATCAAACCCAAGAGACAAGTCCTCTGCAAGTTCGAGCCTTTGCACGGAATAATCAATCGAGCCATCATCAACCAATCAAGATTCCGATAAATTCGCAAAAAGGGTATAATTTAAATTACCAATAAAAGATACCCAGATGAAGAACAAACCCTACAAAACTTACCACTATTAATTAAAACCCTAAATCCTAAAATCGAGTGTGAGCAGAGAGTGTTTCTTGTACGGCTTGTAAAACAAGATAGGGTTAATTTGAAATTATGGCCAAGAAAAATCAAATTAAAAACATATAAATTGAAATGAAACTGAAAAAAAATTACCCTTGTTTGATCTGAGTGATGGTGTTGGTATGTGGAATCAAGATAAAGCCATCAGAAACCTAAGATGAAATAAAGGTAAAAAGAGATAGGCCCAAAGAGGGGATATTTATATAAAAATGTTGATATGGCCAGCGCAATAGATTCTAAAATTAATTATATTGTTTAGTTTACAAGATAACTAATTAATTATTAATTAACTTAAATTTGCTCTTAATAAAAAATTTAAATGCAAAATGGAGTTATGGGATGAAACAATTTGTATTTTATTTGCTCAAATTTTTAAGTAAATGAAGTTATGGGCTGAAACAATTACTAAAGGCCCATAGCCCAATGCATCTTGAAACTTTAATAAAAGAAATAAAAAAAAAGTTAAATACGTTTTGTGTCCATCTGGTTTCGTCAAAATAATCATTTTAGTTTAAGTTCTAACTTTGTTTTTCTATTTATTATTTTTATTTTTGTTTCTGTTAATTCCAAGTCTTTAACGACTTGAAACTTGATTTTAAAAAAAAAAACTAAACCGTTGAATAAGTAAAAGTCTTTGAAAATCCACATGCGTTAACTCAGTCGTATCGGCACATTAATACACGCAATATATCGAAGAAAACCAAAACATTTAATGGAATGCGACCAGGAAATTCCATCGGCCCGTAGGTCCTGGCATAAGGTTAGAATTCTAGCCCCTACATGATTCTTTTCCTGTATTTGTGGAACGCTGGTAATACTAAAGATATTATATAGAAAACGAAATCGTTAAAAAAGTTATCATGTACGAAATAAATAAACGTATTCGAAACTTTATATAAAAAACAAAACTTTTACACAAACTCACGCGTTGCAACGAAATAGTTACTAACATCCCAAATTTCAAGGCTCGAGAAACAGGAACGTCAAGTACCACAAAGTCCAGGGGAAAAAATAAAAATTTGGAATTTAAACCTGTCATGGACGGTCACGATGGATAACGGTATGTTACGGATTGAGCAAGGACTTGACCGGGAATGACACGTGTCCAGTGACTCATCATTCTAATCTTACGCGTGTAAACCCTATGACGGACCGTCACGATGGGTAATGGTCCGTTACGAAGCATAACGGGCTGTCATGAGGGATAACGGTCCGTTACATGTTGGCGAAGTACTTGGCAGCTAAGGCATGAACAGTGACAGACCGTCATCGGTGGTAACGATCCGTCACGGACCCAGCGAGGCAGAGATAAATAAATGGTCTTGGTCGTTGGTTTTGAGACACAAATACTTATACACACATACAACCGAAGTTGGGGAGGATTAGAAGAGCTAGTGCGGCACGTTAAAGTGCGAGTGATGTTCGTATTCGGGGGAACGTTTAAGCGAGGAACGAGCGTAGGAAACGACCCGATGTTATTGTAAGTATGATGACCGTGCCTAGTCCAATTAATTATGTGCTTATGTGTTATGTGGAAACTAAGGTACGGGGTAATGGTGAATTAGTATAAACACTAAACTGGAATAATAGAGTATCCATGAGATATCAAAGGGACGGTGGGTACGTCACTGGTACACCCTATATTAACTTGTGTAATTGTGTGCTAACAACAAATGGTCATATATTACATACATGTCTCTAAACACGTAAGGTTATCAAGTGTGCATGATCAACAACAAACTACCAAGTTATATGATCAACAAGTTACAATCAACATTAAAATCAAGATTATGCTTATAGAAGGATCAACTCATCATCAAATGATCAAGATCAAGGCTTTAATCTACAACATGATCAACAACAAACTACCAAGTTATATGATCAACAAGTTACAATCAACATTAAAATCAAGATTATGCTTATAGAAGGATCAACTCATCGTCAAATGATCAAGATCAAGGCTTTAATCTACAACATGAATATGTTGATGATTAGAGAGATTAAGATACTTAAAATAAAAATACAACAAGGTTTTAATTTTTTTTTAATAAAACTTAA
The DNA here is from genome assembly GCA_023525975.1 of Smallanthus sonchifolius. Lineage (NCBI taxonomy): Eukaryota > Viridiplantae > Streptophyta > Magnoliopsida > Asterales > Asteraceae > Smallanthus > Smallanthus sonchifolius. The sequence goes on from CM042042.1 coordinate 6,222,935, forward strand.
GTCATTTCCCAAATATATCTTATAAAACAATGTCAAGTTTTTATAAAATTAAATCTTTATAAAAAAAGGTTACATAAACAAATTTGAAAGATGGATAATGTTGGTGGATCTTCTATACATGGAGAAATCCCAACATGATTTCATATAGAAAAAAAAAAAGAAAAATGATCAAAATAAGCTAAAGGTCAAAATAAAAGGGGAAGACATCTTCCTTGCTTTACCAAATACAGAAACAAAACTTACATTTTATGTATAAGTCTTCTAAAGATAGTAATGGGTCAATTAAACATTTTAGAAAAGTATAATTTGCATAAACATAAGTGAAAATGGCTTGAGAGTGTAAGATTGGACAATCCCAAACATTCAAAACTTGAGAACAAAAGTGGCTTGGACAACCACGGTCGACGAGTGGTCAACCGCCAGCCTGGGTTGTCCTAGACACTTTTGTTTCAAGTGTTTGACTATAAACAGAGGTCCTTGTCCAACGTTTGAACTCAACCCTTTTGCTATAACATTTTAAAAGAATTGAAACAAGAGTTAGAAAATTTTTTGAGAGCCTTGCATCTTAAATGGAGAGCCAAGGTGACAACCATTGAAGAATATAAGGATCAACACAAAACAAATGGATGAGTTGATGGAAAATCTCAAAGCCATTGAAGTAATCATGGAAAAGGATGATGAAATCTCCAAAGTTATGAAGAGGGGATATAAATCTCTTGCTCTTAGGCCAAGCACTCCAAGTCATCTAATGAAGAAGATGATGATCAATCCAATAGTGATGATGGAGAAGAATATGCTATGGCGGTAAAAAAAATTCTAGAATTTTTTTTAAAAGAAAATGGAAATTTGTAAGACAACCTATAAATGAAAGAAGATTCTCTAACAAGAAATATTCTCAATAAAAGAAGAAAGATAAGTCCAGAGATGAAAGGATATGTGTTTAGATGTGGTGACCCAAACCACTTCATCCAAGATTGCCCAAAACCACAAAGCAAAGACAACAAAGATAAAGCTTTTGTCTGTGGTGCTTGGAGTGATAGCGATGACGAAAATGATCAAACAAAGGAAGAAAATATGTCTTATGGCATTCGGCACAAATGTGGTACATTTCGACTCTACTTACTATAGTGATGAATTATTTGATAATTTGAAAATGCAATATGATAGCTTGTGTGATTTTAGTTCAAAGATTATTGACAAAAATAAAGTTTTAAAGGAAAGAATCAAAGAACTTAAAAATGAGCTTTTAAAAAATTATTTGTAAAAAAACAAGCGAGAAACCCTAGTCGTCGTCATCCCACTTTACCCGTCCCTCTCCTTTCTTCGTGCCTCGGCCATGGGATTGATCGGCGACAACGCAACAACTGAACCGGGTTCGTTTTTCGGTGATCGCGCGTATGGACTAGCATCCAACATCGTTGATACGTTGTGGTTTTGATAGTCAAGTAATCCTTTACAACTAACCGATTTTAAGGTAAAAGTTCTTATCTTCACTATGGTTTGATTCGGGTTTTATTTTCTTGAAACTAGGCTCTTGGTGCGCATCGTTGGTTTAACCAAGAATTGTTCGTGTGTCTCTACACTCTTTAAAACTTTATTAAAAAGTAATTGTTATTGTGTGGATATTAACTAAGGTCTCAAATCTTCCTTGTTCTTTGATGGCATGGTATCGCATGAGAGGAGGTCTATTCCATCATCTCATTATTTGTATGAAGAGCAATGCACAAATTGATATGAAAGTCACCATGAATACGAAGGCGTCAAGGTTAGGCAGCCATGAATACTTGAAGGTCATCGATCACAAGGCCATAATTAATGTAATTTTTTAGTTAATTCCCAATTATGTGACATCAAATCCTTTTTTTTTTTTGAACGGAAACGCTATATATTATAAGATAATTGGGTTTCCTCGGGGCAACATCTAGGGCAGCCCACCACAAGAGAAACCCCCCAACTGGGTAAACCCCCTGACCTGACCACAGACCCCTTTTTTACTGTTGTCAGGATTCGAACCCAAGACCTCTACTATGGGAAGTCTTGGGGCTACCATTGCACCAAATGGCCAACGGTAATCCTTCTTAGTTAGTATCGTTGGTTTACCCTACACATAAACCCGGAACTAACTTAAAATAATTATACTTTATGATGTTTTTCTCATTAAGATTTATCATGTTTGATTAATTCATTACTAGGTTAGAATCTCGTGTACTACATAAGTTAAACAATAAAAAAACAAAATTCATAAAATTATAAGAATTTCTCAAGACTGAAGTTACGTATAAGTAACGACTTTAAGTAATAAATCAATAATATTGAAAATTTAAAAAAATTATAATTCATAAATTTACATAATTTGAAAGTTAAGGATTCAAAATGATGTTTCCATAATACTGAAAATTCTAGAAACGGTATATAGTTATTTTTTAAAAATAATTTATAAAAAGAATGAAAGAAATGTTTAATTTATAAAAATGTTTTATCAACAACCCTATTTTTTAAATAAAAACATTTTATAAAAATAAATTATACAAATCAGTGTTATTTAATAGGAAAAAGATGTAGGAAAAAATATAAAAAAAACAATTAAAGAAACATTGTATAATTAATAGGAGAGAGAAACGAGAAAAAAATGATAATGAAACATAGGAGAATGACAAGTGTCATAACAAAACATTTATTTATTATATAGTATAAATTTATTAAAACCTACATAAAAAAGTTAATATATATAATAATAATATTAATTCATTTAATTAATAACAGTTGACAATCTATACTTTATAATAAATAAAGGTTTTACACGTCACGTGTCGCCACCATATTCATTCTCATCATTTTTTCTCGCCTCTCTCTCTTATAAAATACACCTTATATTTTAATAATTAAATATTTAAAAAAAATACTAATTATACTAATAAAACACATTTATTATAAAGTATCCCTTATTTTAAGAAAATTTGAAACATAATTTAATAACTTTTATTTTGAATCCAATATTAATGAAAGCCAAATTGATATTTTACATCTCGTGTGTAGACACGGGGTACTAAGCTAGTTTCATATATACTCCATACGAAAGATATCATATATACCTAGGGTTGTAAACAAATAAAACCGAACCAAACGAGTTGTTGCTTATGTTCGTTTGTTAAGTTTTTATCGACCAAACAAATGGTTCATGAACACATAACCGATACAATTTTATATTCATGTTCGTTTGTTAAGAAAATGAACTTTTGTCTGTGTTTGTTTGTTAACATTATAAACAAACAAAAATAAACACTAACGAATACAAGTGAACGTAAATGAACACATAATAATTTAATTCTAATGGTAAAAAAAACAATTTTTTTAAACTTGTAGGAAACGAACAAAAATTAACAAACATTCATGAACACTATGTAACGAACATGGTGTTTGTTTATGTTCACTGAACGGAATTTCTTTGTTCATTTTAGTTCATTTATTAAACAAACGAACGTAAACGAACTTTCTCACCGAACAGTTCATGAACTATTCGCTAAACATTCAGTTAATTTATAGACTTATATATACTTTTACAAACATGTAAAAATATCATATATAACTATTTCACTAAAAACAATATAAGAAAATGACCATTTTACTCTTATTTTTTTAAAACTTTCAAATTCATATTTACCCATTTTAACTTTTAAATTTTATACTTACCCATTATCGTCACCTTCTGAATCGTTTTTAGAATCACGGGCGAACTAGCAACGGAACAAAAACAATATGGAATTGATGCCTTTTAAATCGTTTTGGAACAAAAACGCAATCATACTCGTAATTGACGAGGCATTCTGAATGGGTTTGGAGAATCACAATGGTCGTCATGTCTCTTACGTATGTGATAAAGATAAAATACTAAGTTATAAAAAAACATACATTGGATAGGGGTAAAATTGTCATAAACTAAAAAATCATTTAAATTGAACATATATGATATTTTTAGTATTGATATATATATATATATATATAGGGTGTGGTAAAAATAATAAGCAATATTTATGTGATAACAATGATAATCATTCTCAAGCATTGTGTCACATATATGTAACAATTATCATTATGTTATTTTAACATATATAAAACACTATGGGTTGTTTGGTATGGGGTAATAGAATCGACGAGGAATGGAATGAACGAGGTAATGGAATGGACAAAGGAATGAAATGGACCATTCCATTCCATTGTCTTGTTTGTTTACCACGAGGGAATGGAATAAATCATTACTTTATGTTATTTGGTAGGCTAGAAAACATGAAGGAATAAAATCGGTGGTGAGTGGCGGTGGTGGTGGGCGGTGGTGGGTGGTGGTGGGGGTGGTAGGAGGTGGTGGGTGGTGGAGGCGGCGATGGCGTTGGTGGGTGGTGGAGGCGGTGGTGGTGGGTGGTGGTTGGTGTTGGTGGGTGTGACAATCCGACTTTCCAAGTTAATTCCGTTAGTAATTCCGTTAAATATTCTGTTAAATCCTAACCAAGTTAACTCAATTTCAAACCCCATGGACTGTTTCTATCATTGTTTGATTTAAAATTGCAGGGACTAGTTACGTAATTACTCTAAACTCACTCTGTTGACTTTATGAAGTCAAAATTCAGAAACCTTGTTCCTGTTGACCTCTCAAAGGTCAAAATTCAATTGAATTTGTTCCTATTGACTTTTAAGAAGTCAAACTCAGCATCCTTTATTCAAATTGACAAATTGTAACCGAAATTGGTTTGATTATCGAACTGAATTCGCACGATCATGGCATTAACAGTCGTAACTACCGAATTAACCTCAATCATTGTCGAATTAAACTACTAAATTATGTCGTAACCGTCGACCCCTTAACAAATATCATCAAATTCGACGGATTCATGTATTATTCTCACGAATTGAGCGTACACACACCTTAGTCGCATCATTTAGAACCTGCTACACTACTCGTCTTAATCGGAGAAGCTGTCCAAGTTGCCGGAGATCGAACTCATTAGCGTCGGAGCAAGTTTTAGTCAGGAACCATCAATTCGAGCACTATTCCGGTAATTACCTACACCTTTACCTTCGTTTCTGTCTATTGATTGAAAGCTCTATCTTTATCAGGGCTTTCAACATCGATTCGATCATGAACCCAATTATAGGGTTCATACTAAAACCAGTATAATCGAACCCTATTCCGGACTGTTCCTAAATCAAATTAATTACCATGGATAGTTTCGCAAAACTACATTCTTTGAAAGCCCTCTATTAATTTAACATAATAACATCGAATTCGACTCAACTCTTAATCTAGGGTTTGTTCATTTAGCGATTTGGGGTTTTTGACCCGAGACTCATTCTCAACTCAATTAAATTATGTGGTTAGATTCGTAACATGTTACTCATTAAAAACCCTCTATCAATTTAATTGAACAACATCGAATTCAACTCAGTTCATAATCTAGGGTTTGTTCTTGTTTAATTTGGGGATTTTAATCGTAATCGTAATGAAAATCAAATTAGACTGTATAGATATATTCGTAAACCTTTATTGAGTAAAAGCCCCATGATTTAATCAAGTTTTTATATCCAATTTGATCGATTTGATTCTTAGTTCATGTCTAGGGTTTCGACTATTCAATCTTTAAATTAGCTATGCAAAACTTGTTGGTTTTCAAATTAAACCCTACCCTAGATTCGCCATAACCTGTTTTACAAAACCCTTTCACTAGTTTGAATCAGTATCATCGAAATCGTGAGTATTGGACTGGAATCGATCGCGGCTATGAATGGGGGAGGGAGCTCTCGGGAGTTTTTTATTAAAACCCATTCATTTCGATTCATGTATGCGATGACCCTAGCGGACGTAGTGGTTAAGGCTTTGGTGTGTGGGGGAGGAGACCCGGGTTCGATCCCTCCACCCCCTTTTTTCTTTTTTAAATCAATTGTAAACTATTAATTTTAATATAAAAGCTTACCCCATGTTATTATAATAATATATTGCGATGTTTTGGCCTCGTATACTACCCGTAGACTCGGTTTTAAAATTTTAACCTATTTTCACTCATAAAATAATATATTTTTATTATTTTCAAACCACAACTTAAAATAAAATAATATTTTAGTATTATTTTAGCATCGTGACCTCAATTAAAAATAATACTTTTTATAATATTTTTGCCACAATTATAAACGTTATAAAACGTTTAAGATTTATAAATAATATATTTGTGTATATTATTTACTCTTTTTATTACCTCGAATAAAAATAATATATTTATTATTTTTTTCACAAATGATTATTTGGTTAAACCTACGAACTTAAAAATAATATATTAAATTATATTGTTTTCCTAACTTTTGTAAACGGCTCGAACGTACGAAATTATTTATTTATATATTATTCGTTATTATCGTGCGACACATAATACTTTAATCTTAATTATTATATTAAGAATTCTCATTCCCGTTGACACGTTCGTCTACTCTTTGATCTTTAGAGCGCTTATTTTAGGACGTTCAACATTCCGTGTCGTCGTCACATATCCCAATAATTCTCATTTTATCCCTAATAAGTTATGTTGTAATTATAGGGCATTTGTGAGCTGTGTCAGGCTAATGCTTGAGATCTCAGTCTCGTACTTGTGTGATTACTACCTACGCCGTTCAGGTGAGTTTTGTTTTACAATTTGGGGGAGGAAACATGTCGTAAACATTTTTGGTTATGTAATTCATATATGTTATCACTTGTTTAACTATGCGTACACATCTATTACTAAGTCATCACATCGGACCGTTAATATGAACTTAGCGAGGTAAGTTGAGTAATACTACTGGGTTTGACAAACCTCACCCGCGTAGTCGCGCTAGCCCGACTGGATGTCGAACAAACATGCACCATAGTTGATAGGCCTGGTGGGAAGCAAAACATAAACAGTCAGCTGTCGGTTGCGAGCGTATTAGTTAACATGCTTATGGGTTAGCTACCTAATGATTTATATATTGAATGTACATTAACCTATTGAACTTTGTTGCAAACTGAAACCTGTGAACTCACCAACCTCGTGTTGACATTTTTCTTACATGTTTTCTCAGGTCGCTTAAGATAAGTCACAGGTGCACGCATAGGGCATGCATGGAGTCTTATGATTTATTTATAAAATAATATTGTTGAATTGCTTGTACTTTATTTTTGGACTGAACACTTTGGGACTTTTCTTGGGCGCGTTTGTTTTGCGCATTTACTTTTGTTTTACGCTTCCGCACTTACTTTGACCATTTATGATATATTTTCATTTTAGTCCCATATAGTGTCGTTCATTGTAACCAATGACCGAGATCCTGGTTTGTCACTTCCCAAACGGTAAAACTCCGTTAGTTGAAATTGGGGGTGTGACAGTGGGTGGTGGTTGGTGGTGGTCGGTCGTGGGTGGTGGCAGTGGTAGGAGGTGGCGGTGGTGGGTGGTGGTGGTTGAGGCGAGAGATGGCGGTGGGTGGTGGAGGTGGTGGGTGGTGGTTGGTCGGGGTAGTAGGAGGGTGTGGTGGTGATGAAGGGTGAATGAGGGGATGGAATGAAAAAAAAACAAGAGGGGTGGATGGAATGAATTTGAGGGATTTAGTGGAAATGACATTCCTTGTAGAATGATTGATTCCATTCCATCGTCCAACCAAACACCATTTTTTTCTTTCTCTCGTAATCGTGCATTCCGTTCCACCTCTCATTCATGTATATCAAACGCTACCTACGTGTCACGTATATGTAATACTCCTCATTTTCTTATTTATTTTCATACATTTTTATATATTTAAAAGTTTCTACACATATGTAGGTCATGTGTACGTAAAAAAACATTGCACATGAATTACACATATATTTATCAATAATACGTAGATCGAAATAATGTTTTAGAAATTAATTTAACAGTATTTATAACTGTTAAGTCAAAGTACATTTCTTAAAAACATATTTTAACGATTGTATGCGTTAACATATTATAATATATTTTATTTAACCCGTGTAAACATGAGCTTTATAGAAAATATTTTTTTATTAGTAAATATATAACATTACATTTATTTAAGGGAATCTCTATTTGAACACCCCTGCAACATAAAAAACAAAAAAAGTCAGACACACCCTCTTAAAAAGCTGCCCTCATGATGTCAAATGTGACATGCTATTACTAACATTTTTCCATTTTGAGATAATTTTTAATATTTTACAACCTTTTTACATTTTCGTCGTAAGATATATTTTATGAACTTAAAAACGTTTTCGTCATAAAAACATAAAATTTTGAGAGAATCTTTAATGTTTCCGTCATAACAAAAGACCATAAAGATAACGAATCTTATGGATTTTTTACATTTTTAAGTTCTAAAAATAAATTTCATAATAAAAAATATATTTTATTTAAATAATTAATACTTCGTGTTCTCTCATAGTCTTTTTAGTGTTTCCTTTTTAATTTAAATTTTTATATTAAATGTTAAAGTCATCTTCACTTTTCTTAAATGGATCAACGTATTTTGAGATGTTTATTTTTTATAAAAATAATAAATTAAAAACAATGTCATTTTTATAAAAAGATGTAAACGTCATAAGATATATTCTAATAATTTATATAAAAGTTTTAATGAGCATATAACCTTAGTATAGTAAATACGTGATTGTGTGACCTTCACATAATTTGTTCATATGAAACTTTTTTTTAATATATAAGATATTTTTAGCAGTTAAGTTACTAGAATTGCAACACTAAAATATCATATTTTAAATAAAAACATGCAAACATAATTAATTCTAATAGGCGTCATCATTTGACCAATCCGAAATTACATTACTCAATCTATAACTACATAACCTGCAGGTGTACGTGGCAAACCACAACTTGTTTGAAGTCGACAACCATATGAGGAACAAGGCGAGTCTATCAACTCATTTACCCTATCAAGCTCTTCACATATTAGATCTAGAGCTTTAAGAGAAACATTACCTCGTAAAAGATTGAATAGTGGTCGCCTGTGTTGATTGTATACTTTGATTCGACTTATTTCAAAGCTCTCATTTATTTGCCCTTCTTGATCCTTTATGAGTTTATCAGTACCTTGCACCAATTCATGTAGACGAGAGTTAGGATTACTCACGTACTTCTTGAAAAGTGATTGTTGGCTCTCTGCTCTGTTGGTTGTTCGATTTCCAAAATACAGATTTTTATTAATCCAAGTAGACACAAACATTTCTTTATAATTTGACAACCACGTATCATTCAAGTAATCAAGAACTCCTGAAAATGTGCAAAAAATGTTCACAACCTCATACAATATAAAAAACAATAAAAGACAAAAATAAGATTATTACTTTGATGGGTACCACTGAACATTTGATGAAGTAGCTTGTAATTGTAGTTGTATATATCCGCGGTAGGAGAATCAATTAGTACACCCCACATTGTATGAAGGACAGCCCATTCATGTGAATCGAGACCTTGCTTGCAGTGCTTTCCAATATTTTGAGATATGTGTCATCTACGTAGTAATTGTGCAACTTTCGAAAATACACGTTTACAAGCATTCATCAGAGCAAGATCTCTATAAGTTATTATGACACGTGGCTCCACACACTTATTCAATGCCACTTTTAGGTTATTTAACACTCAGATAAAATTATCATGCTTTTCTTTACTTATTAAGGTAAAAGCAACACAATAAGTTTTTTTGGTGGATGTTACACCAACAATCTCAACAAATGGCATGTTATAGCGACTGGTTTTGTAAGTTGCGTTTATTAGCAACACATGTAGGAATGCACGCCACATCTTATACGAGGTTTTATGTATAAAGAACAATTGCTCCAAGAAACCACCAGATTCTTGATGTTCCCAAATATAACCTTTAGAATGCAAGAGTGAGAAAAGAACTTGCATTGGAGTTGATCCAATTTCGGTGGCTTTACGTATCTTTTGGCGTGCATTGTATAGGGTTTTAAGTGAAGACACATTTTCAGGGTTCTGGTCCTTTAGTGTTGCTAGAATGTTACGTGGCTGAACTTCGTGCTTTGAGAGGTCCTCCAACAAATGCATTTCTTGATCAGTTAATCTCATTGCAAATGGATGGCCATCCAAATGTTGAGCTGGTGGATGGTTATGTTCAGCATGTTTCACTAGTAACATCCAACCATTAACATCTTTCACGTATTTCCCAATCAGTTGAAACCGACAACCAGTTTTTCTTGTAGTTGAACGTCTAACTGTTGATGTTCACTTGTATTCGCCACCACGATCACATTTATGAAAAACTTTGGTAACATTTCGTCTTGCGTTTTTCTTTGATCTTTCGATGACTATGACATAACCATGTTGACGTCCGGTGTTTTGCACCACTGCATCATGTTCGGGTGAGACATGAACACCTAGAACAAAATATGTGTTATCGTCCACGATTAACAATGATATAGTTAGATTATACAAACATAATCATGAACGCCATACCTGATTAGTGTAAAACTCTGATATATTGTTAGAAGATTCACCAACATTCCCTAGATGGTTTTCACCAAAACCCGTCATACTTAACTCTTTTTTATCAGATTCGTAGAGAATTTAGAGAGAATTCAGATTGAATGAAATATTTAGTTGTTTATATAGTATGTTTTGGAGGAATCTTATGTCGTATCAAATAATTGGCGGAATCTTGTGTCGTTTTAAAATATTGACGAAATCTTGTGTCGTTTCAAATTATTTACACGCATAACGATGAAACTAGACCGGCATGTAAAACTAGTAAAGTCAGTGCAATTATTATCAATGAATTCTACTATAAAACAATGTGTCTCACATAATAATGTACTTATCAATGAATTTTTTTTAAGTTTTTTTTTAATTTATTTAATTTTATATAAATCAAATTTAAGTTGAAAAAGTAAATAAAGAAAAATATAAAAGTAATTTTTTTAATTCACATCATTTTACAAGTTAGTTTTTTTTAATTATATTAATGATATGATGTGATTTGATATGATATGATGTGGGGTGATGTAAGAAAGGATGATAGGGTGTACAAATAATAGCTCACTTATTTAAATATGTAATACATGTGATTCTTAACCTAATATTTATATAATAATTATATTTTCACGTGTGTGAAAGAGATCGACCTTATGGAACAAAATAATGGACCTTCAAAATAATTAACATCATGAAATTATTTATAATGGTTTGATTATTAATTATTATTGTAATTATTTAATCCAAAACATAACCTAGAAGTCCGCGCCAAAAACCATATCCAAATCGAGGGAAAATAACAAAAAGAAATCATGAAAAAGGAAAAGTATATGTAATGGTGCGACCGCTTTTAACCCCTCAAGTTTTCTTGAGTTTACTTTTAGACCTTTATGTTCTACCTGTGTCAGCCTTTTCTACTCTTTTCGCGAATAATCCTTTTCTTTTATTTTCATTGACTTCTATAAATAAGATTATCAAATTCACTATAAATTGCTTATCATATTTGACTTTGTAATTCTAGATATTGACTTCTAAATTTTATCACTATGAAATGAAATAAAAACCATCACTTGATATGGTGGTGAATGGTCATAAGGTTTTTCTATTAAGGGTTTACTCATGTGAAGGTTATGAATTTAAATCTTGACAAAATGTCTTCAGAATGAGAATTTTATCATTACCCTTCACATATCTTGGTGTTAACCGTTCAAAAAAAAAAAGAAAACTATGAAATAAAATAAAAACAACGGTATCATTTAGTGTTGACCCGCTATTGATTTCACTACATAAACCAAAGCTAATTTACATTTTGTGAGTTTGATTCTAAGCCAATTTATTTCTTGCATCTCTCTCATATTAAATAACTTTTTTTCATGTTAAATAATAATGATTTTAAATAATTAATATCTAAACTTTATTCTAATGTTTTATTAAACTTACTAAATTATAAGAGGATTTCAGTTATATCTTATGTTAAAGTATAGTTATATACATATACATTTTTAAATCTTCATTATTTACTATTTATAATTATTAAATTTTCATTGTTTGTTATTTATAATTTTTAAAATTTTAATATTTTTAATTATTTTATCAATCACTGATAACATCCAAAATACAAATATTCATAGAAACTACTGGTTTACAACATATTTGATTTATTCAAATCGTGTAATACATTGATTTCTTACCTACTATATATATGTATATAGGCGATGGTTCCCCTAAGAGGTGCAATTTGACTAAGAAACAATCTCATCCATTCAATTGGATGATCAATGGTATAGATTGAAGTGTATGAAAAATAAAGGGTGGAGAGTTATTCTTGAAAACTCACATTTGTTGACTTTTTCAAATTCTTCCACTTTTTTTAAACGTACATAACTTTTTCATCCGATCTTATTTAAAAAAAAAACTACACCATAAAATCGAAAGTTTTTTTACCTTTAATTCAAGTATAGTATTGCTATATTTTTTGTAAAAACAAAATCATCACTTAATGAAATTGTGCTACTTTACGTAATTGTGCTGGTTTCTGATGAAACAGCACAATTAACTGTGATATATTGTAAAAACAACACTATTAACTATGCTGTTTTATCATAAAACAACACCAAATATAACAATTAATTGTATTGTTTTACTATAAAACAGGAACAAAAACAACACGGCTAATTGTGTGACATGCTCTTTTTGCTAACCCGGCACAAACATAAACCAGCACAAGAAAAACCAATACAGGTAGGCTATCACAAAAATGAATAAAACCAGCACAACAAAACTAAGTTTTTTAGATTGTATTATATACAAAAAACATTTGCAAATTAGATTTTGGGTTCTGTTATAAGTTTAATAGCATTCACATGAAGTTTTTTTAATTCACTTTCTTGTATTTTATGGTACATTTTTTTCCTTACAATAATAGTTACCGGAAGACACAAAGATAAGGTACATTTTTCTTTTTATTTTGCTGAAGGTTAAAACTTAATTACTTACATTCTTCTTTTAAGAGAATGATTTTTTTTCTTCAGATTTATGATTTTTTTTTAAATTACCAGTGTTTTTTTATGTTGTATTGATTTGCCGTTGTGCTGATTGTGTGACATGCTCTTTTTGCTAACCCGGCACAAACATAAACCAGCACAAGAAAAACCAATACAGGTAGGCCATCACAAAAATGAATAAAACCAGCACAACAAAACTAAGTTTTTTAGATTGTATTATATACAAAAAACATTTGCAAATTAGATTTTGGGTTCTGTTATAAGTTTAATAGCATTCACATGAAGTTTTTTTAATTCACTTTCTTGTATTTTATGGTACATTCTTTTCCTTACAATAATAGTTACCGGAAGACACAAAGATAAGGTACATTTTTCTTTTTATTTTGCTGAAGGTTAAAACTTAATTACTTACATTCTTCTTTTAAGAGAATGATTTTTTTTCTTCAGATTTATGATTTTTTTTTAAATTACCAGTGTTTTTTTATGTTGTATTGATTTGCCGTTGTGCTGATTGTGTGACATGCTCTTTTTGCTAACCCGGCACAAACATAAACCAGCACAAGAAAAACCAATACAGGTAGGCCATCACAAAAATGAATAAAACCAGCACAACAAAACTAAGTTTTTTAGATTGTATTATATACAAAAAACATTTACAAATTAGATTTTGGGTTCTGTTATAAGTTTAATAGCATTCACATGAAGTTTTTTTAATTCACTTTCTTGTATTTTATGGTACATTTTTTTCCTTACAATAATAGTTACCGGAAGACACAAAGATAAGGTACATTTTTCTTTTTATTTTGCTGAAGGTTAAAACTTAATTACTTACATTCTTCTTTTAAGAGAATGATTTTTTTTCTTCAGATTTATGATTTTTTTTTAAATTACCAGTGTTTTTTTTATGTTGTATTGATTTGCCGTTGTGCTGATTTCGTTGCTGTGCTATTTTCCTATGCTGGTTTGCTGTTGTTTACTAGAAAACAACACAAATTCTATTACCAGTGCTGTTTTTATCGAAAGTCACCATAGATTTTGATTTTTTTTAAATCATCGTTTTTTATATATCAACATTATACTCAAATTAAAGAGAAAAAAATGCTCGGTTTTATGGTATAATTTTTTTCAAAAAATAATTTCGTATAAAAAAGTTATGAACATTTAAAAAATGTAGGGGAACTTGAATAAAGTCAACAAAAATGACTATTACAAAGATATCTTTCAAATCTTTTTTTCCCTGCATGAATCTAATCTTTTATTAGGAAATAGATGGCTAAGATTGTTTTTCTTAGGCTTCTTAGCCAAATTTCACTTCTTATTTGAACCTTCTTCTATGGATATATATTCATTTAGGGTTGGTTTTTGGGTAAATCAGGTAACTGAATCGAGGTATTCAAACTTGAAAATTGCAAAAAACCAACTTGAGTCTGACAAAGATTCCAAAAAAATAAATTCAATATATATATAATTCAAATTATGGTTTCAATTTGAGATTCATAAATTCGAATTCATGTCAAAAACTGAATTCGAAATTTGGATCAGGCCTGAATCAAATATTCAAAATTCAAATTTGATTTCTTTTTCAAATTCAGCTTGATTTGGATTTCAGGTTTTTCAAGTCCGATTTGTCGCTAATTTATTTCCATGATGTGTTGAGTGAAAGCTATGAAGTATAAAGTAAAGGGATTCCACAGGGCACAAACAAAAGACAAAGGTTAAGATTATAAATTGAGTAAAAGTGTAGGGTTGTCTTGTACCCATAATACAAAACCATGCGCTCCAGCTGCATTGAAGCAAGAGAGCGGACTCCAAATTGAAATTAAATTTAAAAAAAATTAATTTCTCATGTACCTCCACGTGTGCTTCTGGAAACTCTCCCATCTTTCCGTCGCGCGGCTTCATTCAATCGGCTTCGCGTGGCGCGCCATCTTTGTTAATAAATTGAGGAAAATAAATATTTAACCAAACGAACACAAATACTTAAACGAACACATTTTTTTCTTCATTTTTGTTCTTTTAAGAATGAAAATATCCTTATTCACTTATTTGCGTTCATTGTCCGTTGATATTATAACAAAAACAAATAAACAGACATGAATAGGGCTGTAAACGAACCGAATCGAACTGAACGAAGCCTTGTTTGTGTTCGTTCGTTAAACATTTAATTTGTTAATGAACGGTTCAGGAACACTAACTGAACGAAATTTCATGTTCGTGTTCGTTCATTAAGGAAATGGATTTGTTTACGAACGATTCACGAACGTAACCGAACGAAGGCTAGTTTAGTACTTTTGATGTCAACCCTAATGTCTTCCGAAATAAACATTTAATAAGATCATTTTTATATCAAGTTTTTTTGTAGCTGTATCGAACTTACTTTACTTAGTTAATTGTTAGGGTAAAAAATAAAATAAAAATGAAAGAATATAAAAAAGTTTAGATAAAATAAAATAAAATATATACAAAAATCTTTAATGAACAATATAAACAAACGACACATGAACAGACACGAACGTAAACGAACATAAACAAACAAACGTTAATGAACGAACATTCACGAACACGTTACCGAACGTTCACGAACACAATTGAATGAACGAGACCTCTGTTCATGTTCGTTCATTTAGTTAATCGGACGGAATTCCTTGTTCATGTTCGCTCATTTACTAAACAAACGAACGTAAACGAACTTCCCGTCGAACGGTTCACGAACTGTTCGCTGAACGTTCGGTTTGTTTACAACGCTAGACATGAACCAACATAAATGAACAAACGTAAATGACCGGACATAAACGAATGTATATGAACATAGTTGAATACAGGGCCGACTCAACGTTTTTAGTTGCCCAACGCGAATTATAAAATCGTGGTCTTTTCATAAATAAACATTTTTTTTAGAATCATAACATATGAGAATATGATGATGCATATTTTTTGTATATAACTTTTTAAAGCCATACAATCACACATATTAGAATTGAAACGAGTTTTCATAAAAAAAAAAAGTTTTTTGATTATACTGTTTTTTTTTCTTTTTATCAAAACCTAAAAATTGAGAACCCTTAAATATAATACCCTAAACAACAATTTATTTTTATACAATCAAATCACCCTGATTGAACAAACAATACATATTTTCATGTACTTTTGATTAGTTAAATTAATAAAAAAAAAAAAAAAATTTATTCGTGTTACTTTATTTACTAATCAAAAGTAAACTAGTAACGACAAAAACTAATTAGGAAAATTTAGATTTATAAAATTAACTGTTTTTTTCAGAAAAATGGAAAACTTATTCTTGAGAGGAAAAAAGGAGGTGAATAGTGTTTTAGGCTGTGATGATAAAGACAAGAATGTGACGTGGGCGTATCCTCACCGTACGATTACGATATTTGGATTTGCGGGTGTATGTCAGAATGAAAGGACTCGTGGTAGCAGAGTTTGGTACACTCTATGCCGTATATTTTGTTTTTGTATCACATCAACTATTTCATTTTTATTCTTTCAAATAAGCTAATCAATATTTTACTAAGTAAATAGAAAATAATTCAGCAAATATATTTAAATATGGGGTTGTTATAAGTAAACACGATTTTGTTATTAGCACAAACCTAATACGAGTTGTATTATATCATACGGCTCGTATTTATCTTAATCAAATGAGAAAAGATGTCACACCTAACATCAGTCATTTATATCACTATACAGGTCGTATACAACAATGCGAACTCGTGATATACGGGCGTAATTTTAGATACAACCTTATTCATGTTGACACATACGATACGGGTCGTATCGTACCATACGACGCTTATTGATTTGAGTTATTGAGAGTTTTTGGTTGTTTTTTTAATTATTTGACACGACATATTATTATTCAACATGTATGCCAATTATTTGATATGACGTAAGATTCTGTCAAAATTTCCATATAAATAGTTATATATTAATTCATTTCATCATTTAATTATTTTGTATATGTATATATTGTTTTATATAAATTCAAATATATACTTGTTGTTTTCGGTATAAATTTGATAAAAACTAAGTTGTTTTCGATTTATAAAAATAATAATATAATATGACTCAAACTCTAATAAAATTTATATT
Source organism: Smallanthus sonchifolius (assembly GCA_023525975.1). Lineage (NCBI taxonomy): Eukaryota > Viridiplantae > Streptophyta > Magnoliopsida > Asterales > Asteraceae > Smallanthus > Smallanthus sonchifolius. Next base: position 6,240,039 of record CM042042.1, read on the forward strand.
TAAACGTAGATAAAAATAAACACGACATAATGACATATTGATATTTATAGAATATATGACTCAAATTCTTATAAAATTTTTTATATATAAAAAAAAATAGTTAAGATTGTAGTTGAAAGAAAGAGAAATAAATGAATAAAAAAAATTATATAAAGATAGAGATGGAAAATGAGATGTGTGAGTTTTAGAAAGTTATAGATAAATTTTAAAAATATTGATTTTTAGTTAAATAATAGAGATATGTATTAGAAGCGTGATGCGAATGCTCTTAGTCATTTGTTTGTAGTTTTTTTATTTATATTATCTGTTTATTTCAGTGTTTTGAAATCCGGACAAGACTGACTGGTCTGGTTATGTGTGTTAAAACGGTCCTGTAGTGACTGGTGGTTGGATCAGTTTGCTATTTTTTTTTCTCTTTTTAAGTCTTTTGGATTCGTAATTTGTAGTTTATTGTTAGTTTAAGATTATTAGAATTGATTTGTTGGTGGTTTTTTAAAGATTAATGGTTGTTTGGATTGATTTATTTTTATAATATTTACGACGTCGTCGTGCTCTTAAATCCAGTACGACCAATGGACCAATACAGAGATCGGTTCGACATCTATTACGGTTTTAAAAACATTGGTTTGTTACCTAAAACCGATTTTAACTCTTCAAGTTTATCAACAAGGGTAGTAAATGTTAAAATCATTGTATGCGTCATAAAAAGAGGGTTTTCAAACTAAAACTTACACTTACACGAGCCGAGCCGAGCCGATATTAAAAACGGCTCAATCAGCAACCGGAAACAGCAGGTAAAACCGGTCAAAACAAAGAGAAAATGATGTTACCGTACACACTGTCTTATTCATTTGCAGGTCGTTCCAATGGCAGTTGGTAAACATTTAGTGTGTGTATGTGTGTGTACTTTCCCTTCTTCCTTCATCACTCTAAACCCACATGCTCCGTATAATTCCACCACCCAAAACCCTTGATTGATTCAACAATTTCTTCTCAATATCATCACAAACTCAAAACCCATCAATCTTCATGCATTTCTCCCCAAAAACCCAACAAAAATCCAATAATTTCCCCCAAATTTGAACTCATTACTCATCCCCCAAACCCTAATTTACTCTGTTTCACACTCTGCATTAATACTTACCTTCTTGGCGACTATCTGCTAAAATTTAGCACTCTTACAGGTAATCACTGTTGATTGTTGATTTAATTTCACTGCATTTTGATTTAATTTCAGTTTAATCAATTTGGGAATTTTGTAATTTGATTCATGGGTGCATGTATTTGTTCTTGGTAATTTCTTAACTCATTTGATTGGACCGGTTATTTAATCCAGTTTTTTATCAGAGAGACAGAATTAGGGCTCAAAATGCTATGCAATTACTGTTTCTTGATTTTATAACACCGGCAAGAATCACTGAAAATAGCATAGGTTTTTTTTTTTTTTGCTTGCATTTATTAGAAATATAAAGATTGGTTTGTAAGAGGATTCATTTATTATATGTGTACATGTTTGATTCATTTATTATTACCAAACAGAGTCTGTGAATTTGTATGGAAATTTAATGAATACTATGGGTCATCTTGCATTCAACATTCTCTTAAACTGCATCCTGTCAGATTTTTAAAGATTCAATTTTTTTTGAGCTAAAGAAGTAAAGAACAGAACAACCCCCTCTCTCTCTCTCTCTCTCTCACACACACTGGCTTTATCTCAAAAGGATGATTCTTTATGGGTATACTTTGTTGTAAAAAATAAATATCAGTTACAACATTACCAGCCCGTTTTTTATATTTCGTATCTTTATCCTTATAGTTACACTAAAAAACACTACTTTTTCTATCTTTTATCTCTACTTTTCACTCTCCTTATCCTTATAATTATACTAAAAACCACTACTTTTATCCATATATTTACACAAACCTTATATTTTTTCTCTCTCCTCCACTCACAACCACTCCATAAAATATACAAAACTCACTCACATAATTATAAAAAATGGGTTGTGAATGCTCTTACCTATACTAAAAAGTACAATTTATAAAGAAGATGGTACAACACCCCAAAGCATCCTTGTATCACTTCCCTTAAACTAGAGTATCGACTATTTGAATGATTATAATTAATTATTTATTGTAAATTAATCATCTTTTGTATGAAAATGTTAAACTAGAGTATTGACTATTTGAATGATTATAATTAATTATTTATTGTAAATTAATCATCTTTTGTATAAAAAATGGGAAGAAAACACAGAGTTGGTGACACTTTTTGTCCAGAGTCTGATCATTCTTTCAAAGTTTATATTCCTTTTACATTTTTGCAGCAAGGATTGTTTCTTTTCAAGTCTGAAGGTTTGAAAAATTGATCATCCTTCAAACCCAGTTGTTTATTCATGAATTTGAGTTTCTTAATGATAATATTAAAAATATTATGGTGTGGAAATCTGATCTTGAATTTGAAGTTACTTATGTTCAAGATAAAAATATTAAAAATATACATATTTACTTATGTTCTTTTCATATATGGGGAAAGTTTTCTATTCTTGATCAATGTCAATGGATAAAATAGCAGTCTTTGTGTTCATTAGCTGAAGATTTAGATTAAAGAAAGCATCTTTATTGGATTTTCAGAGAATTTTTATAAAGTTTTAAGAAGAATGCTGGAAACCGAGCTCTATTCTTCTAGAATCTTCTCGCACTTTCGTGAAGATTGCGGTGATGAAGAGCTTTCTGTTCTTCCAAGGCATACAAAAGTTATTGTTACGGGAAATAATCGAACAAAGTCGGTTTTGGTTGGTCTTCAAGGCATTGTGAAGAAAGCTGTTGGTCTTGGTGGCTGGCATTGGCTGGTACTCTCTTTAACTGTTTTTTTTTATTGTAGTTTATTTTTGAATCTTTTGACAATATAAATGAACAAGAAAAAGAAAAACTTAGCATACTGAAATAATTAAGAATCAAATCATGTTTTTGAATTTTTTAAGATTTTCTTTTTGTGGGTCTCATTTATATGATGATAGTATAATGAAGAGATTGTGGGTCCTACTGCGTGTCTATTGTTTTTTCAGGTTTTGAAGAATGGGGTGGAAGTGAAGCTACAAAGGAATGCTTTGAGTGTTCTTGAACCTCCGACGGGTCATGAAGAAGATGGTGATTTTGAATTTTATAATTCTAGCTGTGGTTCGGATGTGGGTGAAAAAGACAATATATTTTGTAAGTTTATACTAAGAATTGTCCAAAAGCCTTTGCATGAACATGAATTTGTTTCCTTCAAGTTCTTTGAAACCCATTTGCAATTTTCATTTCTTTTATTTTGTTATGGCAGCTGCTGCTATGGAGTTTAGCAAAGCGAACAAGCCCAGGGTTCGGTACACAAGACCATGGAGCCCGTCCCCATCGATGAAGCCTGTTATTCGTGGTGGTTGCAGAGAAACTCAATCCAATAACAATTCATGTCATTCAGTAAGTAGATAAGAAAACATCCCTTGTATAGTTTTCTTGAAAAAAGGAAACACTTTTTTGAATGAAACACAATCAAGATGTAATTTTGACTTTTTTGGTCAAAAGGTATATATTTTCAACTTCCTCATATGGTCAGTTATTTGAACCTCTAAACAAAATTCAATAACTAGAACAAAGTTTGTAACATATGCCATGGAGATAACCATTGCAGTTGGTAAAATTGCAATAGAATTTATATGAAAGCTTCGATAAAAAGTGGCATGTTTGACTCCTACCTAAATAGTCAAAATGCAAGCAACACGTTTGAAAAGCACACTACTTTTACTTGGGTTGTAAGCATTTGGTGGAAATCAGTTGTTATATCATATCTTGCATGTGTTTTTAGTTTTTATTTAAATTTATCGGTTCTTTCCTGTGTTTGACCAGAAAGTCAATTTCGCAAAGCTTGGAAGCAACACACTGACGCGATATTATAGCACCTTCAACCTTGTAAGTCAACTCCCTCCCCACACCCACACACACACACAAACATTCATGACCTCATTTTGGAACTGATCTAATCTGTTTAGGGAAATATTCATTCTAATCCCACAAAGGAACAGCTGGTTAATGCCATCCAAAAGCATTTTGCTTCACAGGTATCTCACACAGATGCTAGAAAACACACACAAATTTAGGTTTTATGGTGATTTTGAAACTGATTTATGTGTGTTTTTCATACAACAGAAAGTGAGTGAAGTGGAAGTGATAATGGAGTTCATTCATGCTGCAAAAAGACAAAAATCTGGAAGAACACAGAGGGATCAAAGTTGAGAGGATCCTTGTGAAATCTAATCGTACACATATCATGTAGTTTAAGCTAACCGTTTTAGCCCTTACTTAAGAACCAAGTAACCCCAGAGATAGGAAAGCTTAGTTGTGAATCGATTTGGTACTCCCTGCTTGATCTTTAACCCTGTAATGTTCTTCGCATGTGTCGGTTTATAGAGTCTAAATTCCTCTATCATATCCATGTTGAATGTGTTTAAAACATCTTTTGGAGTTTGTCATGTCTTTATAACTTGGTGGATGTGATATGATGCATAGAGTCAAGAAAATCATGAGCATTTGATGAAGTTTAAGTCCCGAATCGGTACGCTATTGGTTAACTCTCGAACATGTTTATTAATATGAAGAAATCTCTCTAAAACTTAATTACAATGTTAAACTATGCCTCGGTTTATAGGTTTATATAGACTACTAACTCTAGTCTATTCAATTACCATACAAATTGTATTTAATATTAAAATATAAACAACCTAAACCTACTCAAATAAGAACAAGTAAATCAAATATAAATAATGGTAAATAGATTTCTTTTAGTTCAAAAACAGAGATTACTCGTCTTTGAAATAATAAATAATAGTAATCCGATCTCAACACCCAAAAATAACACAATACATTGATGTTTGTCTATAATTTGCCCGAAACTAGTTGAAAGTTACGACTTCAATGTCTTTCTTGATCTTTACAAGAACAATAATAAATTTAAGGAAAACAGCAGTTGGAAAAAATCAAATCACCATGGCTGTAAACAAGTCAAACTTCTAGAAAATTATTCAGCCTAATCAAGTCAAACTTTATAAACTCCCACACAACATTCACTAAAATATGAACGGTTTCCACGGGAATGATAGCCGAGGAAACCAACATATGACACGAATCACGCCCCGAGGAGAGTCTCAAGTGCTTCAAAGAATAACGGAGCCATTTCGGGGCTCGGAGATTTGATAGCACACTTGAGCCCTGGAACACCAATGACTGCTGTAAGTTCAATCAAGAAAGGGATTCCTTTCGGGATTTTGGCTGAGAGATATAAAACCTCCTGATTCCCGTTCTTACGTTTCGCGATAAAGAACATGTTGGAAGAACTCAACAGTTCTATAGTCGCCTCCACGTTGTTTATCACAATACCTGCAATATCCTTTGACACCTCATTCGAATCCGGTAATGACTTCCATGTCTGCAATAAAATTCACCCAAACATCAGGTTTCGCATGTGTGTTAATGCATGTGAAACTTGGTTTTTGAAAAACGTGAGGCGCTACGAGGCATTTAGGTCACAAAATACGAGGCATGGCTCCATGCACAACCAGATAAGCTTTATGTACAACCAAAAGCAGCAGCATACGTCTCATCTTTTGTTACACATTGGCCTTTTTATCAAGAAAACCGCTTGTGAACTTTTCATCCCTTTGGTTGTTTTTTTTACATACCAGCCTCCTACAGACCCTAAATTTGACCCAGATGTACATGAGGCACCGCCTCAAAGCCCTGAGGCGTTTTCCCCGTCGCCTCACGCCCCACGTGCATCAAGCATACTTTTTAAAACCAAGATGTGAAATAGAACAAGAATTTATGTTACCTCAAGGAATGTAGAGCGTTCCATTCTTCCATCCTCGGTGAGTAAAACAAGTAATGATACTCTATCACTGAAGTACCACACAGGCTGTTGATTGTTCTTAACTGCAACCTGCAAAAGAGAGTTAGGTGGACCGGGTGCTATATTTTGGAACAGAACCATAGGAAGAAGGGTTCTTGACGATGTTCCCGGTTGAATTTGTGGGACCTGACAAAGAAAATGTGTTACTCAGAAATCAGAATCAAAATACAAGATGCATATATTGCAGCTTAATAATGAATAATTGGTACCTGGAGCGGTCCACCAGCAGCAAGACCAAATGTATTTTTGTTGAATTGGATCATAAATCCATCAAGTGGGATGTTTGTGTTGTTCTCAAACATTATACTGTAAAATATCTGGCCATCCCTCCGTTCCAGCTGTGCACTAATTTCTAGACCTTGACCGGTTGCTGCTGGTAATAAAACAGGCAGAGGCGGCCTGTGATGGTAGCAAAACTGTTAGTGAATTTTTGCACATTTATTTAGCAGAGGTGGCAAGATGGGCCAATTAGGTTATTGGTCCCGGTCAAAACCGTCTATTTTTATAGTGGGTCGGTTTGGGTTGACCAATACACACTTTTTGTTAGTATTTTTCATAAAAAATACTTTTAAACAATTTTACTTATAAAAAGAATAATATTAATTCATAATACACTTTAAACGGCTTTCAACCAGTTTGGCACATTCTCCTTTTAGCTATTTTTTTTCTTCTGAAAATCATTTGACCCGTTTGAGATAAAACAAAACACAAATAGACCCATTAATAAGCAAATGGGCCGTTATTTTGGTATTATGCTAGCTTTACAAAATAAGTGAATGACACTTACCCTGCATCGGTTGCAGGTTGATCTACCGCAACAATAGCATTAGTATCACCACCATCAAGACCCATAAGATCAAGTAAATCTGGCACAGGAGCAGGAGAGGCAGTTGGCGGCATAGCAGCGGCATAAGCAGTTGACGTAGCTGGTGAAGATGCAACACCATCAGAAACCAGTGTAGATGATGTTTCGGCATACCCGCCTTCAATACCCTCGGGAAACTCTTCTTCGTCGGTTCTTTGAACAGTCCTCACACGGGTTATAAATGTTTCAGGAGGTTTGTGATACACAGAAGATAAAGTAGCAATATTTGCAAGAAGCTCATCAAGAAGAGATGAATCATATTGATTTGAATCATCACTTATCACCGGTTTCTCAGCTAAAACAACATCTTTAGCAGCCTAATATATGTAATGCAAGTCATTAGAATAATAAGATTTACAAGTAGTAACATTTTTGAAGAAATGAATCATAATTATGAACCTCAGGATCAGTTGAAAGAAGCCGCCAATATATGTAAGCACGATCGCGTAGATCTGGATTGTCAGTTTCCACTGTGGCATTATTCAAAACAACCTATGAAGACAACAATAAACTTGAAATAAGATCCACCTAAACAGAAATACAGATTACAAAGATTAACAATTTAAAAACCTTAATTGATAAGATGAACTTCAAAGAGTATTTAGAAAACAAAATATGTTACGTTTTATTTTTATTTATTTTTATTATTATTTAGTCAATTAGGTTAAGGGGGTTAGTGGCTATTATTGTTAGTTGGGGGTGTCTTTAGTATTTTGTTTGATTATATATTTGGTATCGAATCATGAATGAAATCATCAGATTGTTTGAGTTATTCTCTTCTTCTAATTCTTAGCTTTTCTTCTCCAATTCTGGTTTAACCCTATCAAGGGTATCAGAGCTTTCTCCAGGCGATCCTAATCGGATTCGCTACCGCTACCATGATGAACACCCGTAATCAAGATGAAGACAAGGCTCTCAAGGATCATGACAAGGTGATTTCTGACCTCCGGGCAACCCTAGCCGCCATCATGAAACAACAGGATCAAGCGATGAAACAACAGGAACAGATAATGGCGGCATTAGGATTGGATCCAACCGGTTCGAAGCAGAAACAAGCTTCAGCCGCGTCATCCACACTACCCGTGTCGTCTACACCAAATCTAGCCAAGAAAACCGATCCCCAACCTGCTCCGCCTACACCTAAAATAGTCCCACAACCCGTAACATCCATCAAGGTTGCACCAAAAACTGCCCAAAAATCTACGCGAGCAACCCCTTCAACCTCCCCAAACCGGCACCCAAAACGACCGCTAACAATTACACCTGTACCATTTCCAAAAACCGCACCATCAGTGGTTCTGAGCCTATTGAAACCGGTGTCCGCAAAAGAAAGAATCGACACCGATAGGCGATGCAACCGATAGACGTGAATGGCATCCACCGTGGCGTCTCATTGACACAACCCCGAATGCCATTGGACGAACTGAATGGCGTCCACCGTGGAACGGGTCAACCCAAAGTGTCCTTGGATGTTGCAATTTTTTTTCCGTTAATTTGTGATTCTTGAGGTCAAGAATGTTTTTAAGTAGGGAGTATTGTTACGTTTTATTTTTATTTATTTTTATTATTATTTAGTCAATTAGGTTAAGGGAGTTAGTGGCTATTATTGTTAGTTGGGGGTGTCTTTAGTATTTTGTTTGATTATATATTTGGTATCGAATCATGAATGAAATCATCAGATTGTTTGAGTTATTCTCTTCTCCTAATTCTTAGCTTTTCTTCTCCAATTCTGGTTTAACCCTATCAAAATATTACCTGAATCATTTGCTGTGGTCCTTCAGTTGGCTTTTTAAGAAAAAGTTTGACCGTGGCAGTCAATAACTGTAATTGGACTTGTGCAGGTTCTTCAGGGAAACTCTCCAGAAAGCTTTCAAGAAGCTCGTCCGCATTATCAATTCTTTCAGCATATTCACCAATTATCCAAATCATTGATGCCTGTTAAAAAATAATAATAAAATAAATAAATATCAATTGGTAAGTTTTCACACATATTAAAACTTAGAACTCTAGAATTCCAAAATACCTTGGCCTCTGGCTCATCTAAAGTGTCCAAGCTCTCACAAAGTGTAGCAATGATAGATTCATAACTGAGGTGAAAATTTTAGTTAAGACAGAATTTTGAAAAGTATAAAATAAAACATTCATGATTAATATGTTGGTTAACAAATGGAGAAACAAAAACTTACGTGTTGGGGTATCTTCTAAAAATATCCTTAATGACTATAATAGCCTCTTGAATGACATAATTTACTTTAATTTTGATCAGCTCTAGAAGAACACTAATGCAACGCTCAGCTGCTCTCTCTAACTTGATAGCACAACGCCCAATAGCACGGACAGCTTTTCTCACAAAATCAACATCTACTTCTGTAGCATATTCTTTAAACTCCAATAAAACCTGCATTATCAAATCCATTTAACAAAAAAATAGGCTAGACAACTCTGACCCGTTTACCTAAATGGTACTGATGGGGTTATGTTTTACCTCTAATCGGGTAAAATTAAAAAAGAAAAGATAGGTTAAAGGCAAACAGGTCAAAAGCCTCCCGAGTCCTGACGTGTATTTTTAATGAAGAAAACCTCGTAAATCAAAATACATATATATTATTATCGAAACAATATAACTTCTGTAATTATATTTGAGTATTTGACTCACCTATTATTTATAAAAGAACAAATAACTTTGGACAAAAGGTTTTTGAGGCCAACCTAGCCTGACCCATACCAGAATTACCCATTTTGACATGTTAACTGACCTGCCTGATCCAGTACGTTTTACCACCTCTTAGCATATATACTAATGACATAATTAGCATTTAGATAACTCTAGTTAGGGGTGTCATTTTTACCCGAATACCGAACCCGACCCGATTAAGACAAAACCCGAACAACCCGAGCCCGTTTAAAATGGAACCCGAACCCGAAGAAAGTATTCGTTTTGGTAATTGGGTTAAAAAAAGTTTAATCGGGTTAACCCGATTAACCCAAATAATAAAAATATTTTTATTAATAATATTTATTTGTAACCTTAGCAACCATTATTATTTTATTTGACTTTTTTTTAATATATAAGTGGAAACGGACGAGCGAACGTGAACGTTGTTAAGAAGTTTATTTGTTGATACAGTTTGACGTTTTCTTTTTAGTTTATAACGATTGGTTGATACGGTTTGATTTTATGCTTATTTTATTTGGTATTTTTTTTATTATATACGTGTTTAGTGCATGAGTTTGAATGAAAAGTCATTATTGCAGGTGTTTTTATTTGACATTTTGAGCTTATTATTTGATAAATATCATGTTAAGTTAAATTATAAAGTATGCATTACAACTTGTATTTAGAAACCCGAATACCGAATAACCCGACCCGAATAACCCGAAACCGAATAACCCAAAACTGATTAACCCGAATTTTATTTGGGTCGGTAAACGGATAGGATTCTTATAACAAAAAACCCCAATAACCATTATTATTTTATTTGACTTTTTTTTAATATATAAGTGGAAACGGACGAGCGAACGTGAACGTGACAATTTGAAGAGTGAACGTTGTTAAGAAGTTTATTTGTTGATACAGTTTGACGTTTTCTTTTTAGTTTATAACGATTGGTTGATACGGTTTGATTTTATGCTTATTTTATTTGGTATTTTTTAATTATATACGTTTTAGTGCATGAGTTTGAATGAAAAATCATTATTGCAGGTGTTTTTATTTGACATTTTGAGCTTATTATTTGATAAATATCATGTTAAGTTAAATTATAAAGTATGCATTACAACTTGTATTCAGAAACCCGAATACCGATTAATCCGACCCGAATAAACCCGAAACCGAATAACCCGAAACTGATTAACCCGAATTTTATTTGGGTCGGTAAAAGGGTAGGATTCTTATAACAAAAAACCCGAATAACCCGAACCGAATAACCCGAAACCCGATTAAAAAACCCGAAGAACACTCCTAACTCTAGTCACCTGGTCAATATTCCTATCTGACGCAAGCTTTATCATGATCTCTAACTTTTCCATCTTCACATAAATCGGATCATTGTACTTGCAGAAGAACACCTACAAAGTAGGTGTGATTTAGATGGTATATCTTAATTTCTATGAGAATGGTGGTCAAAGAAGAAAATGTTAAATCACGATACCTTAATTTCATGGGCAAGGATTGTGGGACGCCGTTGTACAATAAGGTTGATGTTCCTTAATGCAACATATTGAATCTCAGGTTCTGCAGAGAGTAATGTTACAAGAGGAGGAGCCATTTTCTTGCAAAGGTTCCGAATCACATCTGGACTAGTGATGGGTTCCATTTGTTGAAGGATCATCTTTTAAGGAAATCATGTAACAATTAAGACAAGAAAAATCAGAACATGAGTATAGGAGAAATACTAGAGGTGACCACTTCGACACATTTTACTAATGATGGGTAGTTTTTGGGTGTGTTTTATTTCAAACTGGTCAAATGAAAATAATTGGCTAAAAACAGAATGGTTCAAATGGGCTGAAGAGATCAATCAGGCAGAATGTCACCCATAGTCTATTACAAATGCATACAACCTCCTAAAATTGTTTTCAATCAAAGATGTAGATTATTCTATTTTTATAAGCATATTTAATGCATTTATTTATATACAGAAGTTTAAAGACATGGACAAAAGAGTGTCGGCATGTCAACCCAACCCGTTTCGACTAGTACCAAAAACTGCCCATTTCAGCACAAAGGCACAAACCATTGTGACAAGTTGCACAGGTCACCCTTCACATCTAACAAATACATAGGAAAAATAAGCAAATCCACCTTAACAGCTGAAAGAACAACAGCAGAATTTGCATGTTGTAGTCTTGGAGTGACTCTCTCTACAATATTTTCAGCTTCACGAGCATCCGCTGCCTTGTACTTGGAAAGAGCATCTAATATGAAAACTTGACCCCACCTGTCGTCATGTTGATTGATAACAATTACAAACACAAAATAATAAAGGATAGAAAATATGACAATACAAAGTACATATTACCAACCACACTATAATATATAATTTCAAGAATCATACTCACTCAGTGCATTCATTTAGAGCAGTAAGAAGCTTTGTAAGTATATTGCTGGTGATCGCAAAGACGGGTTTACTGCTGTTATCTTGAATTTCTGCAAGAGCTGCAACAGCATTCGCTACAACCATAGGGTTATTGTCGGATATCAAATCCTTGAGACCTTCCAGAAAGCCCCTATCTTCAACTAACTCGGCATTAATGTCATAAAGTTTAGCAACACATATAGCTGCTGTCTTTCGAACATAAGGATCATCATCCTGATAATAAAGAACATAAAGATGCCCGCAGAGAGAGTAGAAAGTTAAATCTTTTAAAGCTACTAGGTTAATCAATAATTAAAGATTTCAAAAACAGAGACACATGTTACCTTCAGACACCTCTCCAGGGGATCGCAAAGATATTCTGTAATTTTATCAACTCGGATGCATCCCATTGTTCGAACAGCTAAAGCACGAATCAAAGGATTTGGGTCCTGTGTATCCTGTAAAATTCATTTTACAAATCCTATAAGAAATTCACTACAGAGATCTGAGGTCTTTTTTTAAGAGAATGATTTTAGTGCTTATCCTTGACATGCTCAAGATACTCAAATAAAAAGAAGTAGAATATAACCCAAAAAAACTATTTCATTCACTAGCAAAAGGTGTGATGACAGCACTAAAAATTTCAACTAATAAAAGTCCTTCACTAGTAAGACAACCAAGTAGCAATTTCCATCTTATACAGGATTAGGACCGAATTCTACATTGCCTCGCAAGACTTAGGATACATCACTATCAATGGATCATACACATGTGCACACTAGTTAGATGATAAACTTGAAGGGCACATGAATAATACTTCAATTAGAAGTAGATCAACAAAATAAGTGTAATTGGAAGGATCACAAAAAAGACACTAAAATAATAATCTGGTGATCAACAGCATAGTGAATGGTCGACCTCATCTTTTTTCACATCAAACTAAGCAACTGGTCTCTCAAGGCAAAAACATAGTTTGGTTACTTTATTAATTTACTTAACAATGACTGATTATACATGAGCATGTATAGTATGAATGAGCTTATTAGGAGTGGGATCACATTCCCCAGAGATAAAACTTCAAGGAACAAACTTTAAGTAAAAACAGAGAATTATCCTGCTTCTTGCCTTTACAAATGTATTGACTGCAAGTATAGCCAGGTCAGGCTGACTTTTAGCATAATTGATGAGATACAGGTAGACAAGCTTTTTGAGCTCCAAATTTTCTGTCTGCATACAGTTTAGGACATCTGTGAATAGTGATGAGACATCCTTCCCAACCGTCATGGCAGCAATCACCTTCTTAACAGCATCTTTCCTCTTATCCTGGATATCAGGAAAAAAAACACACATCAAGTAATATAGCACTTAATTAACAGTTCACCTTATGCGAACGGAAGGATCTCAGGTTTCAATTGGAAGATTCATTGGTTCAGATTATAATTGGTTATACATATTATGTGCTTAGGTCCTAACTCCACAAATGCAATTATGCAAAGGTGTGCTTACAGTAATTAGGTGGTTCAATATGTGAGGCTATTGTGAAGTAGCACAGTGATTGAACATTTCAAACTTCTAAGAAGATGAAGTAACTAACTACATGAAGGAAATCGAAGCTTATGTTCGTTACAGTAGATTTCTAGGTTAATAATTCATGTAGTGATTAGAATCAAAGTATCAAACTCTTCTAATTTATGAAAAGGATTTACAATAAGCAACTTGAAACGACCTAATTGAATAATGGCATATCACGGTTACAGATCTGGCATGATGATAAATTTCTAAGCGGATTTGAAACAACAGAACGAAGTTTTAAGAATTTTAGCTAATTTCTCATCAGATCAGTCTGTAAATCTATAAATAAGGTATGCAGATGTGTAAATTTGTACGCGTAGAGGAAGCAGATGCGATACCTTGTACTGTGAATTGAGTTCTTCTTTAAGCTCAGGGATTTCTCCCTTTTTAGTTGTGGAGAAGTACTTGGAATCGTGTCCGCTCATCTCTGCCGGTGATCGGAGTCAAAGACGGCGATTTGACGGAGCAAAAGATGGATTGCACGGAGGAATCTGACGGGGCTTGGATGGGGGAGGTGTGAAAAACTGAAAATGGAGATTGATGAAAACGGGAGATTTGAAAGAACAGACTAGATCCGACCCGAGTGGGAAACTGGTTTCCGTGGATATGAGATTTGGTGATATCTAACGCTGTTTTCCGTAACCACTACCCAAGTACTTGTTTACTTGAACCATATCCCGAGTCATATGCTTGAAAACTTTTAATTTTTATTTTTATTTCATATATTTAGTATGTAGAAAATCATTTTTTTAGATATATATTGATGAAATTATTTATATTTTGTATGTTGTGAAGTATATATATAAAATTTATAATGATGTAATTTATTTATGATGGTGTTTATATGTATGTAATTTATCATATTTTAATTTGTAATTAATGTTATATGAATAAAATTATACAATAGTTACAATGATAAAATATATATGTATTTGAAAATCTCAACGGGTATTTTTTTAACTGTAGGTCCCGATACCCGATGGGTATTAGGTCGGGTATGAGACACCATTTTACAACCGAGGTATGGAACTGTGATTATTAACACATGGCCTGAACCCGGCCCATTACCATCTCTAAAATCGAAATCGCATGTTTCATTCCAAATCGCAAATCGAGATCCAGCATGACATCAGGTTCCAAAACCGAAAGTGTTGAATAATCACAGACTATTGATGCTTCGTAATTTATTACGCTTAACTTAAGGAAATTCTTGAAGCATTAATTTAAGTAGATTCGTCAAAGACTATTGATGCTTTGTAAAGTTCGCGTTGAACCCTAAATACAAGTATAAGCAAGACACTCGTCGTGTTAGTGTAACACACCTTTCCTCTAGCTACTTTTTGAACAGGTTAGGTGTCCTCAATGTGCAAGCATCACAAATGCTTAAAGGTATATAGTAAAACATACATGTTTTTATAATAATTATTTAGTAGGTGTAGAATTACAAGTCTTGCCTCTTTGACACACCCGAAAAGTTCAATAAAGATTAATTTTGGATAGTCCCTGTGTGACAGAAATATTGTCTCATTTAGGTTGTCACTCTTTAAGGATCATATATAGTTGTAGTGGGTTTGTGATGTATTGTATTCGGTTATATCGTGTTACATATTTTGTTGTAATAGGTTATACCGAGTTTTATAATTCATATTTGATTACCATGTCTTATAAGAAATCATAGAGTTCTTAAGGAGTCATATTTAACATAATAATAATAGTTCAGTAGCTACAAATATCATAACAAAATAAAAACAAGAGTAAATTTTGTTTTTGGTCCTTGTGGTTTGGTCCGTTTAACCCTTTTACTCCAAAAAAAATTATTTTAACATATCAGCCTTTGATGTTATATTTTTGTAATAATTTCAGTCCATTACACTAACTCTGTTAACATTTTTCTGTTAAGTATATTACTTTTTTTAAATAATTTTTTTAGTTTTTTTGTTCCGTAAAAATGTCTTTTTTGAACCTTTTTTAAAAACGTTTTTTAACTTTTCTAAAAATATTTTTTTTTTCATAAGAAACATTTTTTTAATTTTTTTATAAAAACGTTTTTAAGTTTTTTTCGTAAAATGTTTTTTTAACAATTTTAAAAACGTTTTTTTTTTTTACTTTTTTAAGTGAACTAGTTTTTAAAGTATTGAACTATTTTAAAAAATGTGTTTTAAAATAGTTAAAAAAACATTTTACAAAAAAGCTAAAAAACGTTTTTATAAAAAAACTAAAGATATGTTTTTAAAAACGTTTTTTGTGAAAAAATATAAAAATCATATTTTTAGAAAAGTTAAAAAACATTTTTAAAAAGTTTTAAAAAATAAATTTTTATGAAAAAAAAATGTTTTTAAAAAAGTAAAAAAAATGTTTTTAAAAAAGTAGAATTTTTTTTATAAAAAAGCCCAAAGGAAATTTTTATTTGACTGAAAGTTTTAAACTATTTCATTTAGAAATAAAATGACTAAAATATCCTATATTTAACAGAAAATGTTGACAGGGTTAGTGTCATGGACTGAAATGGTTATAAAAATACAAACTTAGGGGCTGATATGTTAAAAGATTCATTTTTGGGCTAAAAGGGTTAAACAAGCCAAATCACAGGGACCAAAAATGAAATTTACTCTAAAAACAAAAAACGTATGTATTGAATTTGTTTGCTGGGACTAGAGGTGAAAAAAAAACCGGTTTGATAAACCGAGCCGAAAACAGTATCGGGTTGGGTGAAACCGGTTTATAATCCTATAAGATGAAAACGGTTTAAACCGAACCGAATCGGTCAAAGCCTCATCAAGAACTTGTTTCAAAACGAACCGGTTTGGCCAAAACCGCTTTTGACTTTTGTTGAGTAAAACCAAACCGATTTATAGTTTGAAACCGATCTGTGCATCTCTAGCCGGAACCCAAGCTCTATTCTTCTAGAATCTTCTTAATTTTTCGAGAAGAATGTTGTGATGAAATTCAAGAGGGAGGATCCCTTAAACCGTTTTCCCAGTCAAGGGCTAAGATTTAAATGAGGAAAAAATTGGGTCGAAGAGTACCTTTAAAATAACCACTTTTGTTGATATTTTCCAAGTTTTTTCTTTTTTTTTTAATGGTCCATAACTTTTTACGACATTATTTTTTTTAAATTACACCATAAAATCGAACATTTTTCTCTTTTTAATTTGAGTATAATACCAAACAATTTTTTTTTTAATTTGAGTATAATATTGCTATATAAAAAATGACAATTTAAAAAAAATCGAAAACATGTGTTGTTTTATGTGAATACCTTCTGGCTCAACCTAGAACATTTTTATCCCAAACAAAACTTGAACCCATGACCTCTAATTTAAAAAGTTATGAAGCTAGCACTCAACCAGAAGACTCGATACTAACTCATCTTAGTGCATATAAACTATTTTTTCAGACCCAAACAATTTAATATTTTCGGCCTTTACTAACTGGGCTTAGTCAGGCTTTTAGCAATCTACCTCAAGTTTAACTAGCCCATCCGTATATTTATGCCGAGTATATGACTTTTCACTTAAATAACAACTAAAGAATTATTTAACAAAATTAACCCGGTTTAAGTTTAAACTTTAAATTATACCTCATTGTTTTTTTAATTGTTTAATATTCATCATTTAAACTTACACGCCCCTCTCTATATGTGTTTGTGAGAGAGATGAGACGAGGATACAACTAATGCTTAATTTTTTTTTCTCTCAATTTTTTAACGACAAATATATTATTAAAATATATATCAAGCAAGAAGTTAGAAAATACAAAGAATTACATATTAAGGAGGATCAAAGTTAATAAAATTAGAATTACACGAGTTTGATCATTTTTAGTATGGTAGTTTCATCTTATTTTTCACCCAAAGGAATCCTTTTGATTTGATCTCTTTACGTATTATTGCTAGCGGATTGGTTGTTGAAAATTTTATGATTACAAGCTCGTCAAATACACCAACATGTGGTCAGGAAGATTGCTTGCAATACCTTTTGATTAATGTTGATATTAGACATTGTTTAGGGCACTCTAGCATTTCTTTGATTTATATATCTTACCTTGCTTATCCTTGTTACTTTCATATTTGTACATACATTTTTTACAATGACTAACCCCATACGCACACATAAACATAAACACGACCATATACCCTATTTAGAACCATATGTGGTGTCTTAACGAAGATACTCGTGTTTCATTTTAGGAGAAGCACTCCCTATGCATGGATAGTCTCTGCATCTTAGCATGGAAGAACTACCTATAGCTTATGTGGACAAGTGTTTTTGAGTTAATCTTATGCACTAAAGGATCATTGTTATACATAAATATGTGTATATATATGTGAGTGTTGATCAGTTCTTGTAACTATATAATGGAAAACAATAAAAAATAAAATACTTGTTAAGTTCACCGATGATAGGGAAGACGGCATGATCTCTGATCTGGATCGGGTTCCAGTATAGGGTGTACGATTATGATGGTATTAGGTGAGTTCTTGAGAGCTCACGGTTTAGAGAGAGAGAGGGACGATTTAGTGGTGATGGAATAGATTAGTCGATTAGTCTATTGATCGCGTTGTCAAGGTCAATAAAAAACATTTATAAAATTCACTACTTAGCTACCTTAGACTGTAAACAGGAAAGTAGGGTTGTCGAATTCACAGGGAATTAGTGGATAGTTAGATTGCTTAGATTAGTAAATTGAAGTTCAAACACAGATCAAATAAAGAATGCAACCTCCTCCAAACTTCAGGTTCTAGGTTTCACATAAAATTCAGTTATTCAATTGGACACCATATAGACAGAGTGTTGGAAAATCAGTTGAAACAGTAATTGAAGACAAATTCTTTGTCAGAAAACCTATGCAACTAGTTTCGTCACAAACCAGTATAATCCAATTACCCAATTTATAAATACCAAGTTACTCACTTTAGTCACCCAACTCTGCTACTAGGTTTTGTCATCAACTGAACACAGTTGTAAAGCAGAAAACTCAAAGCACAATAATAAACTCTTTAATTCAACCAATACGTCAATCTATTAAGTTATTGTCAGAAACTAGATAGATCCAATCATATAAACAACTGAATAAAACACAAAACCTATACGAACCGTCTGTCTGAAGATAGCCACAAGAGGTTTAGCCGCGCATAATAAACATAAAATCAAATGTTGTCACCACAAGATTATCCATTCAAAATTACACAACTAAAATTATTATTCTTCTGATTCAAACTAGATTAAAATAAAACACTTAAACCTTCCTCTTTCTTGTAATCGAGTCACGAGCAAAACAGCAAACAATTTAAGGTTTTTCTTCCTTCTGCGCTAGACAGCCGCCAGAGCCAAAGGCTCCTCTTGATGCGTCGCCTGTTTCAGCCCCCCATGCTTGCGTGACCTGCTTTTTTTATTCCCACACTATGTTAGAATCTCGTGTATTACACGAGATTGTATATTAAAAAAGATAAAACTTATAAATTTATAAATACGTCATAACTTGTCAGACTATTATGATAATTTTGAGATATATGAATTGGATATGTGTGTGTATATAACAAATTAGTAACTTCGTTTTTGACCCCTGTGGTTTGATCAAAATAACGGTTTTGGTCCATTAGTTTCAATTTGACCTTTTTGGCCCCTGTGGTTACCTAATTGTCTCAATTAGAACTATGCCATTAACACCGTTAGTTTTTTATGTTAAAAGTAAGGGTGTTTTCATATTTTTACTGATAAAGGACTAATTATGTTATTTTCTTAAAGTAATCCAGGGGCCATTTGTGTAAATTACTTAATACAAAAACCATCATCCCCTAAATAAAACACCAGATCTTCATCTTCCCTCAACCACCCACTCCGGTGACGAGTTCTCCTGAGACAATAGCCACCGGTGACCTGCTCCTCCCCTGTCACCACCAACCACCTCCTATGAGTGAGAGACTTGAGAAAACCCACCAAGCCGCCACCACCACCTCCGTCCACCACCAACACCGCAACCGTCCACCACCACCACCGCAGCAAAGATGTTTACCTCCCTTGAGATTGAAACATATTTGACAGGAACCCCATCTAGATTGAGAGAGAGCAGGAGAAGGGGAGCCGCCGCCACCACCTCCGGCGGGCTCCACGTACCGGTGACCTAATGATTATATAAATTTAGGGTTTTTTAGAAACTATTGCATATATATCTAATGAGCATACCTGAAGATTATTATATCTTGTGAAGTTCTTGGAGCAAACTGGACAAGAAAACTTATTTGGACGGGTAAGAATTTGACTAGGGTTTGGAATCCAGTACTTGTGAAGTCCTAGAAGCATTTGATCATCTCTGTTGAAACCCTTGTAGCTAGAACCATTAGGGCACCAATGAAACCCTTATAGCAATTCAACTCCATTGACACCCTTCTTTTTAGGGCAGCAAGGACACCCTAAAAGCTTTTGATCACCACTGATGATGCCCTTATGTTGAGGACAGTGAGGGAAGCTAGTAGTAGTTTTAAGCACAAAATGTTGCAATAAACAAAATCAACATGTCTATGCTAGTAGTGGTGACGTAAAACGCAAGGCTTTGATTAAGGGTGATGATTTTGCAGGTGGCGATGGTTGTAGGTGGTGGTGGCGGGAGGGGGAGGGGTGGGGTGGGGGTGACAAGTTTAAGTAAATTACACACCTTGTCACTTCAATAATTTGGGTATATTACACACCTAGTCTCTTTTTTATTATATATTCTTATTTAATATAATTAATATTCTTTTTTAATAATATAATTATTATTTAAAAAGATAGAGATGCATTTATTTATTAAAAGTGAGAGACGAAAAAATTAATATCATAAATCATGAGAAAGTAAAAATTAAGTTAACTATTTATTTATTACTATGTATAGATTCCATTGGCCCAAGTAGCAGCCCATTTCTAATTCTAATTGTTATGGCCGATGGACACTCACATTGATTTAATTTGAAGCCCACGTGAGATTCCCTTGCAAATTGCAAATCCCTGTATTTTTCTTTTGGTTGTTGTACTCCAACTCACATGAATCATTAATCCAACACAATAACCTGTCAATTAATTAAACAAATGGATTAATTCAATTTAAACAAATGATTAGTGAATGATAACCACTTAAAGAAATTTAATTTATTATATTTAGCTTAATTGTTTCGGTTTATCTCGCTTTCATCTAAAAACATATAAAATAGAAAACCGAATCAAAGTAAATTGTTTCACAAATAATTAGGGTTAAAAACATATGATTATACATAATTAGCACGGGTAAATTAACTGCTCATCATCTATTCCCTCTAGTAATCTCTCTATTTGTATGTACACCCAAGGGGAAACCCATTAGTGGGCCATTAAGAGTAATTATGTCAATCAATTAATTACTAGCCATAGGTTATTAAATAAATAAGTAATTATATTTAATCATTAATAATAAGATAAATGATTATAAAAGCCACATATTAAATCTCGTCTTACAGTGAGTTAATATGCAAAGGGCTCTTAATCTACCAATGATACGAAGTCACCAGAACGTGACGTGTGGCTGGGTAATTACGTAACATATATAATAATAACACAACTTATGTTAATAATAACACTGCCTATATTTATAATTACGCAAATACGCAACATACATGTATAATAATAACACAGCCTATGTTAATAATAACGCTATACACATAACAAATCAAATTTTTAAAGAAAATGTTGGTTTTTTAAAGTATAGGAGTAATATACTCAAGTTAAATAAAATGTGCAATTTTATGGTGTAATTTAAAAAAATGTCATAGAAAAAGTCATTTACGTTTATAAAAATTAAGGAAACTCGAAAATTAAGGGAATTTGAAATACTGTCATAGATTATTCCAATTTTACCACTCTAGACCTCTTTTATGCATGAAAATTGTTTCTTTCATGAGGATATTGTTTCGTACAATCTAAACCTTTGATTCACTTGATCAACCACAAATAATCCTCAGTCTTTGTAAGTTAAACTCCCTTTGTATTTAATCTTTTTTTTTCTTCTATGTATGTGTGTATGCATTCGTGCGAGTGTATATGTTGATCCGTAGGTATCAAATGGTATGAGGTACAAATAAAAGATAGGTCTAGCATTTGAGGCTTGTCGTTAAGACGCTCCTAGACACATTAAAACTCACGTGTTACAGATTATACTTGTTGACCTTTCAAACAATCCATTTCAACAGAAAATAATTTATTCTTTAACCGGTTTTCTTCCCATTTGATATATGAGAGACCAGGATTGATGAACACTCAATCTTATTCCTTTGTTGTACTCATTGTTGGAACTTGGAAGTGTCTAGCATACGAATGTGATGTAAAGGTAAGAAGAAGACAAACGTGATGAAACTTATGTTTGAAAAAGAATGCATAACAAAAGAACATACAAAAGCATGAAAGGGACCATTTGGTCATTATCTGTTAGGTTGGTAAAACACTAGAACTCGATAAACCATAATGAGAGTTACAAATAAATATTGGGTTGGTCAGGTTGGTTCAATTTTTTTTAGACCTAAAGCGAATTATAAAATCTTTTCATAAAAAGTACATTTTTTTCTTAGAATTATAACACATAGGAATATGATAATACACATTTTTTGTATACAATTTCTTAAAGTCACAAATATTAAAGTTGAATTAAGTTTTAGTAAAAAAACTCTCGTCGGACAATTTTATTGGAAACACCAAGTTACAATAAAATCCATCTGTCGGAAAAACCCTCGTTGGACAATTTTTTATGAAGTCCGCCTCTAGCCAAATGCATACGTAGATCTCCAATTTCTTATATATAAAAGCATGTGTATAAATATATAATATAGTCGTTGATTTGTAAACTACTTCGTAATATCATAAAATATAATATCAATAACATGTCGTATAATTAGTACACAAGTAATAAGTAGGTAGTATCAATCATGGTGTTGAATTTCACTGTTTCATTAAAGATTTATTATATTGTTATGGAACATGGAACTTTGAATGAACCAAAAAACCATCTTTTTCATTTATAACCTACAAAAAAAGGTAATAGCCGACAAGTTTACTTTACATGTTTGATAGTGGTGGTGGAAGACAAATCTTGAAGAAGAAGATTGAAGTGGGTTTGGTTTTAGGTTTAGGTTTGGTAGGTCCCACATGTTGTGAGGGGTATTTTAGAAGATGAAGTGGGTGGGTGGTGGGATCCCCTCTTTTTTATTATTTTTTTTTTAAATATAAGGGGTATTTTAGACATTTTACAGCCATTTAACGGATAAACTTAACGGTCATCCATCTCAGGGGCCAAACGTGTTACAATCGTGCAAACTATTGGGCCAAACATTTCATTATGCTCAAAGTGGCCTGCTAAACTTGGAAGATCACAATTGGAATGAAAGGAGAGGGCAACCAAACTCCAAGTTCAGACTACGCAAGGTGAGCATGCATCAATGAAGCCTACTCAAATTAACCAATTTAGTTAGCCCATAGTAGCATGAAAGCTCGGTAAGTCCATGTTGGCCAAAAGACTTGAACTTAGAACTTTAGTCCACCCTGATAATTGGGAAGAAAGAGTTCTTGTGGGTATTAAAGCTTAGTATTGAAATTTTAAAAGGTTTCCACTACATACATTTACACATCCTATAAGAAGCAGAAACATAATTATGATGTCAAAGATCATCTAAGAGCATCAATAATGTATAAATACATCTTATCTTGTCATTTTTTTCATTATTTTTAGAAAATATTATCTTATTATAAATAATAAAACACTACATGTAGTGTTAAAAGCATAGTTATCGAATTCGCTCAGAGAAACTACCTTAGCACATATACCAACCGAAAAATCTTTTCTGAACCTGTTCTCTTTCTTTGTTGCACCCGATCGTCATGTCCGAAGAGCATACTCCGCAAGGTCGCCTGGCCCAGACTCCTGAGGATCCTGTGGAAAACTCGGATATGATTGGGTTAACACCTGAGGGCATCAAATCATGCCTTTATGGCACATGTGTCGGATCTTCTTGAACAAGTAAGTTCATCTTTATGTTCTGAAAATTGCATCAAACTGGTTTTAAGCTATAGAGATCACAACAAAACTCTTGTTGAGACAATTGAAAGCTTTGAAAAATCTAAATTTAGAAAAAAAGATGAATTTACAAAGAAAAGGTGGAAAACCCTCAAAAGGAAATTTCTAGCCTTAAACATGAGAACTAATTTTGAAACTCAGACTGATGACCTTTTAAAAAACTCATCTGTTCTTTATAATACATGCAATACTTTTTTGTTGTTTAACATTAAAATAAAATAAGTTTTGGACTAAAATTGTTTATAAATTATTACCTAGCCAAATTACAATACCTTAATAAAACTAAAACCAAATGCAAATCTATTTATATATCAACATTAGTTGAGTAAACTATATCATGTTATCTTTAATCAACAAGATTGTTCCTTTTATGGCAAATGAAAAACATAAAGTATTATGAGTTGGTCCGCCGGTCAAATGAACTGCTGGTGTTGTCAGTCTGGTTATCAGCTAATGGATCTGATTATAGTGACATGTTGATTTTAAACGAACATTTAGATCGATGAATTGCTACGTGTTTGATTATAATTAGGTTTTGAAAGCAATGGTACTATTATTCAAAAACGAAAAAGAATCACTTTAAATTTAGTTGTTTTAAACAAATCAATCATTGAATTATCTTACCCGTCCCCGTCTCTGTCATAAATTGCATACATTACATTCGTGTTAGACTTAATTATGGTTAATTAAGGTCATTTCATAAGTAGCAAAGCCCATTCATAACATTTCACGCATCGGTAATTCGGTAAATTACCGGGTCACACGCAGTATAACCGGCACACGAGAAACTTGGTGATAATTAATATTTACGTTTTTAATAAATATTTCGAGGTGTTACAAAACTATTTTAGAACTTAGATATATGTGTGGTTTATTTATACCAACCGACTACTTTAACGCGCATCTTTACCGTTCCGCCGATATACCTTATTCTAACGCGCTATTCCGCATATTAAATTTCTAAATATATGTTTACATGTTAGTAAACCACTAATTATATAATGTATTATTTTATTGAGCTCGGTTTATTAAAAACTCTAAATTATATCGCGTTCGATTTATACCCGCTACTACCCGAATAGCTGTTTAAACTATATAATTCCATATTTATACAAGTTGTGAACTCGCCATCTCCCTCCCATTTCTCTTTTGTAATGATCGAAATATACACATACACATGGATTGTGTGTGTGTTTAGCTTTTATCTTGTATATAAAAAGCTCCATGGTAATGATAAACCCTTTTACACACACATTTTCCAACATGAGTCTCTAGTCCCATCCACAACACTTTTCCTTTCTTTTTGGCCAACATGACTACACAAACACACAACCTTTGCCGATACATGGACTTACCAATTCTGTGATAAATCACTCTTTTGCATCCATGCACATCACATAACCATTAACTCATTCAAACCAAGTCTTATCCACTTTTCTTTTCCCCTATGTTGACCGAGATTTAAACCTCACACACAAGTTCCAATACCACAATTTTGCTTCAAGGGATTTAGACATTATATACCCATTACCTCATGAGTTAATTACACAAACTTTTTACGAATTCAAACACTCTCTCTCCCTCTTGATTACGGCTCTAAGCCCTCACCACCCACATCCATTTTCCTACTCTAGTTAAGCTATCAAGGGTGTTCAAGATTCTTTTTTAGTGAAGATCAAGTGCTCAAGTGGTGATTCCAAACAACCTACTCCAAAACTTCCTTCTTCCTTGCTTGTTTCTAGTGAGAAATCTCCTACCCATCTATATTTTTGTTCTTGTTTTATTCTTTCTTTACATATAAGCGGTATGTACCAACTTTCACCCACAAAATCCATTTTTATTAAACATGGAGTCTCTATAAAATGACTACATTCATATATTTGTGTAAAAATATTAACAATAACTTTATGGTTCATGAACTAAGATAAATATATGAGTAGTTTCTTGGTTAAGTTATGCAAAAATTATGAAAGTTAAATTATTACTAGTTGTTAGGAAACTTAAAAGGTTATGACTAGTTATTATGTTAATTTCTTTTGTTAAATGGGTTACATGATTATTATTATGATTTTGGAAATATATAAATATTAGGAACTAAGTTTGTATAAAGATGAACAAAAACCTAGTCTTCACTTTATTGTAAAAACTTATTATTTCTAAAAGTATACGTAAATGTTAATAGTTAAAGACTAGATTTTGAAATATATATATAATTTTATGAGTATAAATATATATATATATACACACTTTGGTCGTAAAACGAAAAACGACCTTATTTTAAGAGTGATAATTCTCAAATGTATATTTCGTAGAAACGATATAGATATTATTTTTACCTAAAGTCATGACGTATTTCGAAAACATTATTTTGAATAAATATATATAATATATTTATTTACCGTTCGCATTGAGTTACGACTCATGTCGAGTCAAACTATATTTTAAAGCGCGAAACCTAAGATGACACCAAATCACTTATAGTCATGGACACACTTGATCGAAATCATAACTTATATTTATTTTATGTGAATATATATTTTTGATAACAAATACATATCACCAACGGGTTGTCGAGTCAAACGGAATTTCATAACGAAATTAAGTTGGGTGAAACTGTTACATGACCAATTTGCATGTAGAATCATTACCAAGACCTTAAGGTGTCTTATATATTCTAGGGCACGCGTAGGTTGGCTTACTCTTGAACTTTTGCTACTAGCACGTATTCGGTACTCACGCATCAGGTGAGTTTCACGGCCCCATTTTACTTATTTTCCTTTTGGGGGAGATTACATGCATACTTACTGTTTTCATTGGACACAATTTCACCTACATGATTTCACATATTACATAAGCGGTTTCATATCGTATTAAGTCCTCTCAAACTGGACCGTTAGTTTCGTTTCTAAGCGAGGTAATCATGGATAGATCTATTTGGGTTTGACAACCCCCACCCGCGTTAGTCGCGCTAACTTTGACCGGAGGTCAAAACGGGTGCATCATTGACCTAATCACCCCATGCATACGATAGGCATGGTAGAGGCATTACATTACATTACTGTTACAGTCTAGCTTCGGTTTCGGTGTGCTTATGGTAATATTGTAGTATTGTCTGTACAGCAATCAAATCATTGAAAGTTTTGTGGTCCATTACAACGATTTACTTTTACATTTAAACCTGTGAACTCACCAACATTATTGTTGACTCGTTTAAGCATGTTTTCTCAGGTCGTTAAGCTTGCACGGGATTAGGGTGCACATCATGCATGAAGTCTTTTGATGTTCCCATGACAATGAACATTTGCTTGTCTTTTGCTTGGCGTTGTATTTTCAAAACAATTTATTTTCCTTCCGCATTACTTTCCGCATTAACTCTGTAAAACAATGTTATATTTTGGAACGATTTGGAATGCATGATTTTCAAAACCATATAGAGGTCGTTCTATGTAATCAGTGACGATGATCCATGACCGTCGCGCCCCGCGGGAAACCGCCGTGGTTGGGGTGTGACAGATTGGTATCAGAGACATTGGTTATAGCGAACTAAGTTGCATTTAGTGGGCTTAGACTATAACCGTAGTCTCATAACATTTACATTACCGCATACACACACTGCATACTTATGTTACATAGTATTTCGAATATTGCCTTGTCACAGATATGACTTCAGTAGACCCGATTGTTATATACGCTTCTGACGAGGAGTACACACCCGCGACCCCACCACCACCACCATCTGGAACACCACCAGCGTCGCCGCCTGCACCCGTACCGGAGGTAAGTTACGAGACCGACCCGGAGGAGGCGTCCGGAGAGTCAGCTACTGACAGCACAGGCGGAGCGGCCGCCGGGAGTGACAGCACGAGCTCCGGAGAGACGGTGCCTCGCTCGGTGATCTTCGGAGGGTCTTCCTCAGGAGAGAGTACCCCAGTTTCGACACGACGAGCTCCTACACCACCGAGTCCCGTACCATCAGCCCCACCTGTCCTTCGCACCGGAGCTAAGACGAGGCAGACTGCTAGGAAGCAGGTCCCCATACTAGGGAAGAGGCCCGCACTATCACCACCAGCACCTGCCGGCGAGACCGCAGGGACTGACGACACTCCACGAGAGCCTCCGCGGAAGAAGACTTTGGCTTTTGCGAGGAAGCAGACATGGATGCCACACACCCTCAATGGGTGGTTGGAGGAGGAGGATTTACCCTCTATCCACGAGATAGGCGAGTCTTCTCAGGCGCCCCGTCCCCTACTACTGACCGGGGAGCCGGTTGAGCGCACCGTGCCCACACCAGTGGCACAAGATGCTCACCGTGACCTCGAGACCCACTCAGTTCGGGATGACATTGAGAGGCTCAAGGGCCTCCACATCGAGTCTATAGTGGACCGCCTACATTCCGTGAATGAATGGTCTTACATCATGGGCCAGTCACTTCACGCTATTCACTTCCGGGTGGTTGCCATCGAGGAGCAGGCCGCAGCCGCCAATCAGCGTGTTGTTATAGCTGAACAGCAGGCTGCCGAGGCACAGGAGCGAGCAGGGTCTGCTGTGGCACTTGCTGCAGTTAGTGCTCTCTTCGCCTCTGTGGCCCTCTTTGTTGGTGTATTTTCTCGTTTCATTCATTAGCCTATCGTGAGCGGGTTGTGCTCACGTAATATTTTAGATTTGAACTTGTTTTTGTGGAGCTTTGTACTCTAAAAATGCTTTGTATCTCGTACAAATTATTTATCAAGTTATGTTATCTTTTATATTGCGTGGTTGTTTGATTGTTGTGGTTGTCTACTTTGTGCATATGTGTTGACTTTATTATATATATTGTCCTATCTTGCTTATCGTTGTGATTTGAAGAAACATGCCGCCACGAAGGAGAGTCCCCCACAACAATGCAGAGGGCAGTGCACCTACGAGCTTAGCGGAGATTGAGGCAATGATCTCGCAACGAGTAGCCGATGCCCTTGCCGCTTACGACACTAACCGGAACGTGGGATCCGGTGGAGGATCGAAGATCAACGGAGGAGACGGAGGTACGACGGAAGTCCGAAGGGATGCGTTGTCATATGTATTAAAGTCGCTGTTTATGATTGTTTAATTTCTAACAAAGCAATTTATACAATTCAGGAACAGAGCACAATGCGAGGGGCTGTTCATTTAAGTCCTTCCTCAACTGCAAACCTCATACTTTCAATGGCTCTGAGGGGGCAGTTGGAATGATTCGATGGATAGAGAAGGCAGAGTCTGTCTTCAGCATGAGTAACTGCACTGCGGACAGTAGAGTCAAGTTCGCCTCTGGCACATTTGAAGGGCAGGCACTATCATGGTGGAACTCTCATGTTCAGACATTGGGTCTAGATGTCGCCAATGCGATACCTTGGGAGGATTTCAAGGGGATGCTGAAAGAAGAGTATTGCCCTCGCAGTGAACTGCAAAAGATAGAGCAAGAGTTTTGGAATTTGACCATGGAGGGTGCTGATGTGGACACTTATACCACCAAATTTCATGACTATGCACGCTTGTGTCCACACATGGTGACCCCTGAATTCAAAAGGATTGAAAGGTAAATTTGGGGTCTAGCACCTCAAATCCAAAGCATGGTAACTTCTGCTGAACCCGCTACAATCCAGAGCGCAGTGAGACTTGCTCACCACTTGACTGATCAAGCAGTTCGCCAGGGTGTTTTGGTGAAAAAGGGTTCCTTTGTGAGAAGCGCTGACAACAAGAGGAAATGGGATAATAATCATGGCAAGACCTTTGTACCCCCAGTTCAGAGGAGACAAGAAACAGTTAAGGCCTTTGCTGCAGGCCCAACTGAGAAGAAACCAAGAGGTGGGTATACCGGGAACCTACCTAAGTGTAACAAGTGTGGTTTTCACCACGTGGGTACATGTGAAGACTCTAAGTGCCAGAAATGCAAGAGGTTCGGCCATGCAACTAAAAATTGCCGAACTACTGAGCCAGCCGCCAACCCAGGGGTCAACCGTGGTTGCTTCGAATGCGGGAGTACTGCACACTTCCGCAAGGATTGCCCAAAACTGAAGAACCACGGGGGCAATAATGCGCGCGGTAGAGCCTTTGTGATAGGAGCAGGAGAAGCCCGTCAAGATCCAAACATTGTTACGGGTACGTTTCTCATTAATGATCACTATGCTTCTATTTTGTTCGATACGGGTGCCGATAAGAGTTTTGTGTCTAGCGAATTTAGTCCATTGCTCGGTATTAAACCAATCATGTTAACTAGTAAGTATACCATAGAGTTAGCCGATGGTAAGCTAATTGAAACCGATAAAGTAATTCAAGGGTGTACTTTGAATTTGGCGGATCACCCTTTTGTCATAGATTTACTGCCTGTAACGCTTGGAAGTTTTGACATCGTCATTGGGATGGATTGGTTGTCAAAGAATCGAGCTGAAATCGTTTGTCGTGAAAAGATTGTTCGTATTCCGCTTCCGAATGGGGAAACACTTTCGATTCAAGGAGAAAGGAGCGGTACTACGCTAAGGATCATTACTTGTATGAAGGCCCGGAAGTGCTTACGAAAGGGCTATCATGCAATCTTCGCGCACGTAATAGAAAAGCCAACGGAGGAGAGAAAAGTCGAGGATATACCGATCGTTCGAGACTACCCTGAAGTCTTTCCCGAAGACTTTCCCGGACTTCCACCTCCGAGACAAGTCGAGTTTCGAATTGACCTGGTACCCGGAGCCGCACCGATTGCGCGATCACCTTACCGGCTAGCGCCATCGGAAATGCAAGAATTGTCTAACCAACTACAGGAGTTGTTAGATAAGGGATTCATAAGACCGAGTTTCTCGCCTTGGGGAGCCCCGGTCTTGTTTGTCAAGAAGAAGGATGGATCCTTCCGAATGTGCATCGATTACCGGGAATTAAACAAGCTGACTATTAAGAACCGGTATCCACTTCCGAGGATCGATGACTTGTTCGACCAACTTCAAGGATCCAGTTATTATTCGAAGATCGACTTACGTTTAGGATACCATCAGTTACGAATTCAAGAGGAGGATGTTCCTAAGATCGCGTTTCAGACTCGTTACGGTCACTACGAGTTTATGGTCATGCCGTTTGGGTTAACCAATGCACCAGCTGTATTCATGGACCTCATGAATAGAGTGTGCAAGCCCTACCTGGATAAATTCGTGATTGTTTTCATCGACGACATCTTGATATACTCACAAACTCAAGAAGAGCACGAGCAGCATTTGAGACTAATATTGGAATTACTTAAGAACGAGAAGTTGTACGCTAAATTCTCGAAATGTGATTTCTGGATTCGAGAGGTGCAATTTCTCGGGCATGTGGTCAACGAGAAGGGTATACATGTTGACCCGTCCAAGGTTGAAGCAATAAAGAATTGGAAAGCACCGAAGACTCCGACTGAGGTGCGACAATTCCTAGGTCTGGCAGGCTACTACAGACGGTTTATCGAAAATTTCTCCAAGATAGCCCAGCCAATGACGACCTTAACCCAGAAAGACAAGAAGTTTGATTGGGGTGAAAAGCAAGAAGCAGCTTTTCAGCTGTTGAAACAGAAACTATGTTGTGCTCCTATCTTGTCACTTCCAGAAGGAACAGACGAATTTGTGGTATACTGTGACGCATCACACCAAGGTCTTGGTTGCGTATTGATGCAACACGACAAGGTTATTGCTTACGCGTCCCGACAACTAAAAGTACATGAGAAAAATTACACCACCCATGACTTAGAACTGGGAGCCGTAGTTTTTGCACTCAAGATCTGGAGGCATTACCTGTACGGTACTAGATGTACTATTTTCACTGACCACAAGAGTCTCCAGCACATCTTTGACCAGAAAGAGTTAAACATGAGGCAACGCAGATGGGTCGAGTTACTTAACGACTACGACTGCGAGATTCGCTATCATCCTGGTAAGGCAAACGTCGTAGCAGATGCCTTGAGTAGAAAGGAACGAACCAAAACTCTACGAGTGCGAGCATTGGGGATGACAATTCACACGAGTTTAACCACTCAAATTTGCGATGCTCAGTTAGAAGCACTCAGGGAGCAAAACCTGAAAGATGAGTCCTTACGGGGTATGGACAAGCAATTTGAGATCAAATCCGATGAAACCCGTTACTTCATGGATCGGATTTGGGTACCAAGCTTTGGGAGCTTAAGGGATTTAGTAATGGACGAAGCACACAAGTCCAGGTACTCGATTCACCCAGGCTCTGACAAGATGTATCAGGATCTCAAGGAACTTTACTGGTGGCCCAACATGAAAGCTGACATCGCCACCTACGTTAGTAAGTGTCTGACATGTTCAAAAGTCAAGACTGAATATCAGAAACCGTCAGGGTTACTACAACAACCAGAGATTCCACAATGGAAGTGGGAGCAGATTTCCATGGATTTCATCACAAAGTTACCCAAGACATCCGGTGGTTATGATACGATTTGGGTAATTGTAGACCGACTGACAAAGTCTGCACACTTCTTGCCGATTAAGGAAACTGATAAGATGGAAAGGTTGACCAGAATTTATCTCAAGGAGGTTGTCTCGAGACATGGAATGCCAATCTCCATCATTTCAGATCGAGATAGCCGATTCACCTCTAGGTTCTGGCAATCTCTACAGAAAGCATTGGGTACAAGATTGGATATGAGTACCGCGTATCACCCCCAAACTGATGGCCAAAGTGAAAGGACTATTCAGACTTTGGAGGACATGCTTAGAGCTTGTGTGATTGATTTCGGGAACAAATGGGATACTCATCTACCATTGGTTGAGTTCTCTTACAACAACAGTTATCACACTAGCATCAAAGCCGCACCTTTTGAAGCACTGTATGGACGAAAGTGCCGATCACCTTTATGCTGGACAGAAGTTGGGGATAGCCAGCTTACTGGGCCAGAGATCATTCATGAAACAACAGAGAAGATCGTCCAGATTCGGGACAGACTTAAGGCCGCGCGTGATCGTCAGAAGAGTTACGCTGACGTGAGACGCAAACCATTGGAATTCCAGGTTGGAGATAAGGTTTTACTCAAAGTCTCACCTTGGAAGGGAGTTATTCGCTTCGGCAAGCGTGGTAAGCTAAACCCAAGATACATCGGACCGTTCGAAATCCTTGCAATGGTTGGTCCCGTAGCTTACAAGCTTAAGCTGCCGCAAGCACTCAGTGGTGTTCACGCAACTTTCCACGTGTCAAATCTGAAAAAGTGTTTATCAGACGAGACACAGGTCATACCACTCGAGGAAATCCAGGTTGATGATCGACTCCATTTCGTCGAAGAACCAGTTGAGATCATGGACCGAGAGGTCAAGAGAATGAAACAGAGTCGCATTCCCATAGTAAAAGTTCGATGGAACTCTAGATGAGGACCAGAGTTTACTTGGGAACGCGAGGACCAGATGAAGCACAAGTACCCGCAGTTGTTTGAAACTGCACAAGTCACTAGCTGAATTTTGGGACGAAATTCTTTTTAACATGGGGAGTATATGACAACCGGCAATTTCAGGTCAATACCCGTCCCCGTCTCTGTCATAAATTGCATACATTACATTCGTGTTAGACTTAATTATGGTTAATTAAGGTCATTTCATAAGTAGCAAAGCCCATTCATAACATTTCACGCATCGGTAATTCGGTAAATTACCGGGTCACACGCAGTATAACCGGCACACGAGAAACTTGGTGATAATTAATATTTACGTTTTTAATAAATATTTCGAGGTGTTACAAAACTATTTTAGAACTTAGATATATGTGTGGTTTATTTATACCAACCGACTACTTTAACGCGCATCTTTACCGTTCCGCCGATATACCTTATTCTAACGCGCTATTCCGCATATTAAATTTCTAAATATATGTTTACATGTTAGTAAACCACTAATTATATAATGTATTATTTTATTGAGCTCGGTTTATTAAAAACTCTAAATTATATCGCGTTCGATTTATACCCGCTACTACCCGAATAGCTGTTTAAACTATATAATTCCATATTTATACAAGTTGTGAACTCGCCATCTCCCTCCCATTTCTCTTTTGTAATGATCGAAATATACACATACACATGGATTGTGTGTGTGTTTAGCTTTTATCTTGTATATAAAAAGCTCCATGGTAATGATAAACCCTTTTACACACACATTTTCCAACATGAGTCTCTAGTCCCATCCACAACACTTTTCCTTTCTTTTTGGCCAACATGACTACACAAACACACAACCTTTGCCGATACATGGACTTACCAATTCTGTGATAAATCACTCTTTTGCATCCATGCACATCACATAACCATTAACTCATTCAAACCAAGTCTTATCCACTTTTCTTTTCCCCTATGTTGACCGAGATTTAAACCTCACACACAAGTTCCAATACCACAATTTTGCTTCAAGGGATTTAGACATTATATACCCATTACCTCATGAGTTAATTACACAAACTTTTTACGAATTCAAACACTCTCTCTCCCTCTTGATTACGGCTCTAAGCCCTCACCACCCACATCCATTTTCCTACTCTAGTTAAGCTATCAAGGGTGTTCAAGATTCTTTTTTAGTGAAGATCAAGTGCTCAAGTGGTGATTCCAAACAACCTACTCCAAAACTTCCTTCTTCCTTGCTTGTTTCTAGTGAGAAATCTCCTACCCATCTATATTTTTGTTCTTGTTTTATTCTTTCTTTACATATAAGCGGTATGTACCAACTTTCACCCACAAAATCCATTTTTATTAAACATGGAGTCTCTATAAAATGACTACATTCATATATTTGTGTAAAAATATTAACAATAACTTTATGGTTCATGAACTAAGATAAATATATGAGTAGTTTCTTGGTTAAGTTATGCAAAAATTATGAAAGTTAAATTATTACTAGTTGTTAGG
The DNA here is from genome assembly GCA_023525975.1 of Smallanthus sonchifolius. NCBI lineage: Eukaryota > Viridiplantae > Streptophyta > Magnoliopsida > Asterales > Asteraceae > Smallanthus > Smallanthus sonchifolius. The sequence continues at coordinate 6,274,442 of CM042042.1, forward strand.
AAACTTAAAAGGTTATGACTAGTTATTATGTTAATTTCTTTTGTTAAATGGGTTACATGATTATTATTATGATTTTGGAAATATATAAATATTAGGAACTAAGTTTGTATAAAGATGAACAAAAACCTAGTCTTCACTTTATTGTAAAAACTTATTATTTCTAAAAGTATACGTAAATGTTAATAGTTAAAGACTAGATTTTGAAATATATATATAATTTTATGAGTATAAATATATATATATATACACACTTTGGTCGTAAAACGAAAAACGACCTTATTTTAAGAGTGATAATTCTCAAATGTATATTTCGTAGAAACGATATAGATATTATTTTTACCTAAAGTCATGACGTATTTCGAAAACATTATTTTGAATAAATATATATAATATATTTATTTACCGTTCGCATTGAGTTACGACTCATGTCGAGTCAAACTATATTTTAAAGCGCGAAACCTAAGATGACATCAAATCACTTATAGTCATGGACACACTTGATCGAAATCATAACTTATATTTATTTTATGTGAATATATATTTTTGATAACAAATACATATCACCAACGGGTTGTCGAGTCAAACGGAATTTCATAACGAAATTAAGTTGGGTGAAACTGTTACATGACCAACTTGCATGTAGAATCATTACCAAGACCTTAAGGTGTCTTATATATTCTAGGGCACGCGTAGGTTGGCTTACTCTTGAACTTTTGCTACTAGCACGTATTCGGTACTCACGCATCAGGTGAGTTTCACGGCCCCATTTTACTTATTTTCCTTTTGGGGGAGATTACATGCATACTTACTGTTTTCATTGGACACAATTTCACCTACATGATTTCACATATTACATAAGCGGTTTCATATCGTATTAAGTCCTCTCAAACTGGACCGTTAGTTTCGTTTCTAAGCGAGGTAATCATGGATAGATCTATTTGGGTTTGACAACCCCCACCCGCGTTAGTCGCGCTAACTTTGACCGGAGGTCAAAACGGGTGCATCATTGACCTAATCACCCCATGCATACGATAGGCATGGTAGAGGCATTACATTACATTACTGTTACAGTCTAGCTTCGGTTTCGGTGTGCTTATGGTAATATTGTAGTATTGTCTGTACAGCAATCAAATCATTGAAAGTTTTGTGGTCCATTACAACGATTTACTTTTACATTTAAACCTGTGAACTCACCAACATTATTGTTGACTCGTTTAAGCATGTTTTCTCAGGTCGTTAAGCTTGCACGGGATTAGGGTGCACATCATGCATGAAGTCTTTTGATGTTCCCATGACAATGAACATTTGCTTGTCTTTTGCTTGGCGTTGTATTTTCAAAACAATTTATTTTCCTTCCGCATTACTTTCCGCATTAACTCTGTAAAACAATGTTATATTTTGGAACGATTTGGAATGCATGATTTTCAAAACCATATAGAGGTCGTTCTATGTAATCAGTGACGATGATCCATGACCGTCGCGCCCCGCGGGAAACCGCCGTGGTTGGGGTGTGACAGATTGGTATCAGAGACATTGGTTATAGCGAACTAAGTTGCATTTAGTGGGCTTAGACTATAACCGTAGTCTCATAACATTTACATTACCGCATACACACACTGCATACTTATGTTACATAGTATTTCGAATATTGCCTTGTCACAGATATGACTTCAGTAGACCCGATTGTTATATACGCTTCTGACGAGGAGTACACACCCGCGACCCCACCACCACCACCATCTGGAACACCACCAGCGTCGCCGCCTGCACCCGTACCGGAGGTAAGTTACGAGACCGACCCGGAGGAGGCGTCCGGAGAGTCAGCTACTGACAGCACAGGCGGAGCGGCCGCCGGGAGTAACAGCACGAGCTCCGGAGAGACGGTGCCTCGCTCGGTGATCTTCGGAGGGTCTTCCTCAGGAGAGAGTACCCCAGTTTCGACACGACGAGCTCCTACACCACCGAGTCCCGTACCATCAGCCCCACCTGTCCTTCGCACCGGAGCTAAGACGAGGCAGACTGCTAGGAAGCAGGTCCCCATACTAGGGAAGAGGCCCGCACTATCACCACCAGCACCTGCCGGCGAGACCGCAGGGACTGACGACACTCCACGAGAGCCTCCGCGGAAGAAGACTTTGGCTTTTGCGAGGAAGCAGACATGGATGCCACACACCCTCAATGGGTGGTTGGAGGAGGAGGATTTACCCTCTATCCACGAGATAGGCGAGTCTTCTCAGGCGCCCCGTCCCCTACCAAGTTACCCCCTTTAGTCACCCAACCCTGCTACTAGGTTTTTTCATCAACCGAACAAGATCGTAAAGCAAGCAAACTCAAAGCATAATCATAAACTGTTTAAATCAACTAATACATCAATCTCTCAAGTTATTGTCAGAAACTAACAAGATCCAAACATGAATAAACTGAATCAAATACAAAAACCTATACGAACCGTCCGCCTGGAGAAAGACACAAGTGAATCACCCACTCATGGTGAGGGAGATCATCTTCAATCTTCAAGTGGGTGTGTGAATCCTCTCAAAATCGCCAAAAAGTGTAGTGTAAAAGATGGATCTCGATTTGGGGAAGAAACCCCCAATAAAACCTAAAAATCGGCTGTTTCCCCGAAGTTCCGCGTCTGAGACGCACCCGGCGTAGGCTTACGCTGGGAGGGCGTAGGCTTACGCCGGGCCTCTGATGCGGCTGTGAAGAAAATGCTCAGGCGTAGGCTTACGCTGATGGGGCGTAAGCTTACGCTGGTGGCGTAGGCTTACGCCATGTGGCGTAGGCTTACGCTGGCCTGCAGTTTTGCCCCGTTTCTTCCGTCTTCCATCCAACTCTTCCGTAATATCTTCAAAGATAGCATTTTAAGCTTCCAACACCTGCACATGCATGACTACACAAAACCTTTGTATTCCACATATCAAATTGCATAAATATAACATATTACACCTTTTAATACATGAAACTTTGGCCACTTATCAGTCCTCATTATACTATCGAAGATTCAAAAATCAACAATTTATTAGGTAAGTGTTTAAAGACAAGTATAATTATATAAAGTCATAATTATTCGTCTAGATATGAGATAATTAGTTGGTAAAGAATTGAGATGACAAATGAGAACTTATATGATGATTGTCAAATGCAAGCTACCTAGGCTAGAACTGTAAATTGTATCAGGTTGGCAAATTAACATGTTGGTTATTGTTCGTTTGACGGGTTAAATTGATGTAACAAAACACGACCTGTATATTTATCTGCAAAAGATTTCAAATTTAATCTGGATGCACTTAAAATCGTGAACACGAACATGAGACGTGTAACCTGCCAACACTGGCGGATCCATGAATTTTTAGAGGGAAAGGGAGGAACGATCAAGTTAAACTGGGTCGGGTGGGTTCGAACTTAATACTATAAAAAACGACATGATATAACAATATAATTTGATACTGGACAAAAAAAATCATTGTTACTTCTATATGACTTGAATAGACTACTACAAGGGGCTTTCTGCCTTTCCTATTAATTATACATTGCATCTATCAATACTTTTAAATCCGACATGATTGCTACCGCTAGTGTGTATGTATATAGATACGTTGTATGTGTTTATACACCAACTTTTGTAGTGCCCCTACAATATGCCTTTCAAACATTTGTAGTTTCTTTTTCATCTTTCAACTATGTGAGAAAATCTTTCTACATTTTGACTACTACGATAACATGGATCGGGATGAGATGACCATAATCACCACAACCGCTATCGGTAATTGTGAATTTGGACCTTTACTCTCGTTAGTCTAAAGAACAGATGAACTCGACTAAAAATGAACGCGTACAACATAAAAAGTAAATAAACAAATAAATAACACCACATTTTTACGTTGAAATATCTTGCACATATTATTGGTTTATTGTGTTATTGTATTTTATCTATTGTAGCCCACCCTTTTAGGGATATCTTGTTTTTTACCCTTAGAAAAGATTATATATATTTTAACAAATAGTGTTGTCATATAAGATGCTATTAACTATATAAACATTGAGAATAAAACATGTCGAGTTTAGCTGAATACACGTGTAATGTAGACAAACTTAAAGATTGTATTTGTTTTATTGGTTATATATCTTTCTTTGGAGTAGTGATACCAAACATTGAGATAAAACCCGTTGACTAACGGGCCTATAAACATACATTAGTCGCCAAACATTGATTGGTGGATTAGCCATTATGAGCGAATAAAAGCTTAATTATATGCAACCAAATATTTGAAAAGGTGTTAGAAGCATAATCATGTGAATAAAGTATAATTAAGCACTTCCTAGGATGTAGGCTTGGAATTCCTTTGACTCATGCATTTTGTGGCATTTAGAAGAAACTAGAATTGTGCTCTTTTGTGTTGCGGCGTGTTAAACTGTGAAAGAAACTAATGTCTTCGAAAGCTTATAAAATGAAGTGATAGAAAAATGAAACTGTTAAAAGTTACCGTTTACGAAATAAATAAGCTTATTTGGAACTTTATATAAAAAACAAACATTTACGCAAACCCACGCAGTGCAACGAAATAGCTAGTAATATTTCAAAAAACTTTATACAGAAAAATGAAACCGTAAGAAGGCTGTTAAAAAAAGTTAACCGGTAAAAAAGTAGAAAAACAAAGCATAGCCGTTTAAAAAAGTAAATAGTTAAAAATAATTATAACGACGTTGTATGCACGTGCTTAGATAACTTGTACATTATCACACGCAACTCTATTACAGTTGTGTGTGTGCCACGTCTTGTAACTTGGTTGTTAAAAAAAGAGAAAAAAATATCAAATACGAAACTAAAACCGTATTCAACTCTTATTAAAGTTAAGAAGTTGTAGCATAAACTAATTAAGAAAAGTAAAAAAAAGAATAAAACTTTTTTTAAAGTTCAGGGGCTTAAAAGTAAATCTGACATAATTGAAATGCTTAAGTGTAATATCTCATAAAAGACAAAATAATTGACATTAACATCATGCATTAAGCAACAACAACAACCACCAAACCTACTAAAATCTCACCATAGTCAAGATATTTGGTAGGGTCAGGAAGGGTGGGATGTAAGCAAGTCATGCCTTATCTTATAGGATAGAGAGACTGCTTATAAGGAGACCCTCAACTCCAAAAACCTTGTCAGGACCTGAAAAAAAGTATATTAGTATCATAGCGTTCACCACATTACATCTACACAACAAACAATAAGTCACCTGATAAAAATAGTATTAATAAAACCAGGAAAAAATGGAAAAGTGTGAGTAGTGAGAGAGTGTAGATAGTACAGGTAATATCATATAGATACACAACTAATAAAACAACAACGTGCTTAGGCCCCCACAAATCTAGATAGATATATGCCCCTAAGATAATTTTTAGACCCATATGTTACCCCTCCCCCCACGCAAAAAGTCCTTAATCTTAATCCTACGTCTCCACGAAGTCTTGTCCTCGACCATATCCTTAGAGAGATGCAAGTCTTACAAATCATGTCTAATCCGCTCATCCCAAGTCAATTTGGGTATGCCTCTACCACTCCTTCCTTCTATGGTGAAAGTCTGCACTAATCTAACCAGTGTCGTCATCTGTCTTCTTTTCACATGTCCAACTCATCTCAAGCTCCCCTCCTTTATTTTATCCGATATACTAGCCACTCATAATTTTTCCCTAAAAAACTCATTTCGTACTCAGTCCAACCTTGTGTTTCCACACATCCATCCAACATCCTCATCTCCGCTAGCCCCATCTTACGTGCATGTGTTTTCTTAATGGCCCAACATTCTATTACGTGCAACAAAGCTGGTCTAACTGCCACCCTATAGAACTTCCCCTTTAGTTTAGTTGGGAACCTTTTGACACACAATACGCATGTGGCTGCTCTCCACTAACACCAGCCTGCTTGTATGCGGTGGGTTACGTCACTGTCCAAGTCCCCATCAGCAAGTACAAACGATCATAAATAATTAAACGTGGTTACCTGTCATCTGACCTTCGATAGTGACCTGATGTCCTCAACTTCGCTTGCACCATTAAAATCGCATAAATGCTTAAATGTTTGGTAAGTGTAAGTTATATAATTTATGCTACATTTTTTTATTAGAATACTTTGCCTAATTTGGATTGGGGGTCCAAAGTAGCCCATCATGTGGGGGTATATATTCCTCCATGGCTCCATGTTTACATAATTGTATTAGATTTTAAAAAAAGTTTGGTCAATTAATTTTTTAAATATAGAAATATTCTGTTAACAAAATTAGAAATGGTATCAGTTATTTCTAACATGGTATTTTTATTTCACTTTTTTGTGTTTAAAACATTAAGAAAACACACAGTGAAAGTCCAGGGGTGTAAACGATAAGGAGACGAGTCGTTCATGTGGTACATGAGATGGTCTTGCTAAACGATAGAATTCAGTCAAGCTTAAATGAGCATATGCATGAGTCTAATTGGAGCTTTTTTTAACAAACGAGCTATTAGTCCGAATGTGTTATACTGACTTTAGCTAGACTAGTGAGTTAATTATTCATACAAATATAACATTTTTTATTTAATATAAAATTTTTTTTAACTAAATAATAAATATTGTGTTATTGCATATAAATATGTTAAAAATAACTAATATATGTGGGGACATGTTTAATTAAGAACCATAATTTTAACGAGAACTAAAATAACCATAATTTAACACTCAAAAGTGAACCGCAGAGGAATATGAATGACAGAAAAGCAAATATTCCCAAGTTTTATATTCTTAATATAATGTTACCTTATACATGACATAAAAATATCAAAACAAACTAATAATGCCTTACATAAAACTCCTAACTTACCGCACTCTTTTTTTAACAATAATTTTTCACAGCTAAATACCATCTAATATTACACTTACAAATATTTAAACCCATGTCACTTTTATGGATGATAAACATCATACCACTAAACCACTAAGTCACGAGTATAACTTAACCCGCTCTTAAAAGCAAATATACAAGATTTAATAATCTCCGAAAAATGTTTTTAATTTGTTTATGGCCAATGTAATAGCCATCCTCATAAATTATCCCCATTAATTTTGTAAGGGAAATACTTATTATTTTTCATTTAGGAAAATAACTAAATTCATGAGATTGGGTGTTGGGCATGTAGGTGTTGAAAAAGTGCCCTCTTGGTATTCCTTTATAGTATTCTTCTTGCAACTCATTCATCTACATACAACATAAAAAATGAAAGGTTAAATTGGAATAATCATAAACCTTATATTTTTTAAAAGGTAAATTGGTTTTTAATAATCCAAACTATCACTCATTTGTTAATAGTAATCTGAACTAACAGTTTAACTGAGGATAATCTCAACTTTCACTTTTGTTGTCAATGACAATCCTAGTAGCATAATCAGCATAGATTTACACTTATTTTCGCTCAAAATGACGATCTTAAATGAAATGGAGAAACGTACAAGCGAAATCGAGTGAGAATCGAGTGATATTTAGGTGGAAATATATGATGATTATGCTACTAAGACTGTCATTAACAACAAAAGAGAAAGTTGAGATTATCACCAGCCAAACTGTTAGTTCGAATTATTATTTGCCAATTAGTCATACTTTGAATTATTAAAAACCAAATTATCTTTTTTAAAACATACTCTATAGAAATAGATAAAAGTAAATGGTCCAAGGGTCTATTGATCCTTTGACAGTCCATAAGATGTCAACAAAGTAGTTAAAACAAATATAAAATTAAACACTAACACATACCCATAAATCATCATCATCCTCGTATAGTTGAAAAGTAGAAGTTTTAGGAGTCTCTCCAGGCTCATCGTTACGTGCGAACCTCCCACGGATTCTCGGTTGGTTATCGGCAAGAGTTTTTCTACATGCATACTTTCATTGAAAATAAAATTGTTAAGCAAATACATCTTACACATACACACACATGTTAATACACAATCAATTTTATGTAGAGAACCATAAAAACTATAATAAACTCTTGTTCGCAACGCTAATTAGAAGTAGTAGGAAATGGAAAGTGGGTGGTTAGACGGTTATGTAACCGCATTATATAGCATATTTAAATCAATACTAACATGTGTTTTTATGGTTCTTAAAAATGATTTTATATCAAAAATGCGTTTTTATATATGTACATATATGTACACAGGACATTTTATAAAAAAAGAGTAAAGTGTCATTTTCGTCCCTGTGTTTTGGCCATTTTTATCCAAAAAGTTTTTTTAGCTTTTTCGTCCCTTCCCTTTCAAAATCTATCCATTTTCATCCAACTGACCAACCCCGTTAAATTATTACCGTTAAACCGGGGACATTTTCGTCTTTTCAAAATTCCTTTTTTATTATCCTTTATTATTTCCTTCTTTCCCTCCCCATCCTTTTTCAAAACCCTAAATAGGTGTTGGTTTTTGGAGTGTTTGGGTGAATATACGTCGTTACATAATTCTTATTGTAGCTAAAATTCTTATCAAGAGACTGCATTTCTGGGGAAGAAGGAAATAATAAATGAGAATAAAAAAGGAGTTTTGAAAATACGAAAATGCCCCTGGTTTGATGGTAATAATTCAACGGGGTTAGTCAATTGGACGAAAATGAATAGATTTTGAAAGGTCAGGGACGAAAAAGCTAAAAAAAACTTTTTGAATGAAGCTGGCTAAAATGACCAAACCACATGGACGAAAATGACACTTACTATAAAAGAAATAAACAAATAAAGAATTATAACATCCGTCACATGTACTAATTGATTTAAATATAATATATAAAACGGTAACATTTACTTAAAATTGATTTGGTATTAAACAGATCGTGATCATTAAACGAAAAACTAATTACCTTAATTGTCTTATTAAAATTTCTCTGCGTCCTCTTGGCTTTGTACCTCAAGATTCTCATTTTCCTTTCTTCTGGACTGTAACGACCCACCTTCAAATCTGCTTCCTCCATGAATGATCCTTTCGTCGCTAACGGGCTTGTCGCTAATGGACTTGATGACAATGTTTGACTTGTTTGGTTTGTTTCCAAATTCTAAAATCAAGAAAATAAAAAAAATCTCAGCTTTCAACAAATTCAACATGAATTTTTTCATTCTGTTCTCAAATTTGTTTGTTTCTAATAATTGCACCATTAACTTTATGCATAGAAAGCATAATTCGTGTAGATTTTGAAGTTAAAAATGAACTCATTTGACCAAGAAAAAGTCAAAATTGGTCATGCATAAGGAGGACTAACTTGTAAATCACCAGTGCTGGAAACCCTTCTCATATGGCTAGAATAGAAGCCATGATCAGGTGATGTGAGGGTCAGGGATTGAAGATTTGAGGACTCAATCAAGCTCCTCTGCATCATCTTCACCATATTGATGTCCATGTAATAATCATGAAAGGGTAGTTGACTGTTTTCTGTTTTGATCTCAAGAGGACACAAATCTAGAGAATTTACTGAATTGCCCATTTGGTAAACAGATAGAGTTTGAAGATGGTGGCATGGTGGGGAGGAAGAGAGGGTGGTGGAGGTGGTGGTGGGGGCAGTTTGGTCATTTTCATCAAGTGAGGTGTCAGGAATATCATGGGTCAAAGGGTTCAAGTTGTAATTATTTTCTTGAAAAGTTTTGAGGATGTTAATGGAGGAAGAATCACTCAATGGAGAGAATGGTTCATTGAAGAAACACTCTTCAAATTCACACAACTCATTAGACATTGAATATGGTTGAATCTTGAAATAACATACAATAATCTCGTATTTGTTATATTTTGGTTAGTGAAAAGGTGAAACACGCGACTATGAAAACCTTCCAAAGAGCATGGAAAAAGGTGAAACTTTAATCTCCGACAATCTTGAAAAATCTTGAAAAGTCACATTTTCGGGGAAAAAATGGTAAAAATTGAATCTTTGACGATTAAATGACCAACTTTTCTATCTTTATTTTTGCCCGCTCGTAGGGTGAAATTTGAATGATGATGATCTTGAAAATGGTGGTCACTTAGCGTGCATAATCTTTTAAAGCGGAATGCAAATGATCTTAAAAAAGACAGAAACTTGTCACCACGACCTTCTTTGAACCGAATTATGAGACTTGAAGTAACAAGAAGTTACTTTCTCATTGTTGATCAATGAAAAGTATTAAACTTGAATTATGACACTATTTGAGAGTGGCCAAAAGCACTTGAAATCAAGAGAGATAGATATGACAATTTCTCTCTCTATAAGAAGAAGAGGACACCATTCGTTTGCCAAGAGGAGGGCAGTTTAAAAGCATCAACCTCCCTCTTGTCACGGTACTAAAAAAAAAACTAGAAAGTAGTCCACTTATGCTATATTATATTGTACTATAAAAAGGTTTTCTAATGGATCCCTGAACTTTTCCTTCTTTCCAAAACTTACCCCTCTAGATTAGAGGTCATAAGTTGAATGATTTATTAAAAGAAAATTTCATTTGTTTCCTCATGACGTATGGTAAGATGATGCCATCGATGTCTCTATTACAGTATTGGAGTAGTATAATTGTGATACGTGTAGTTGATCATATCTAACAAATACTTGACATCTACGTTTGACATTGTAAAAGACAGATAAATGTTACACATAAGAGACGTGGCAAAAAACAATTAGAAAATTGAAAACAGTTTATTATAGTTGAGGGACTATTGTTTAACTTACTAAAAAATTATAAAAAAAACACAAGGATTATATTTTGGTGTTTAGTTTCTTGCTAGTCGGTGTTTATAATATCGGCCGTTTAAAAAAAAACTTCTATCAATATTTTTTTTGCAATCTATTCTATTCTTTACAATCAATCAGGTCATGTATTAACTATGCGGTCTAGTAGTGAAGTCTGAATATACGCAAGGGAAGTGAAATTTGTAAAGCTATGTTCTGAGTACTTTTTAAAAATAGAAGTGAAAGGAAGTGAAAAGAATACGTGTTTCCGCTTAATAAACTTTATCGGTTTAACCCTTCCGCTTAATAAAAATAAACGGTGTTAAAGGTAATATTTGAAGTCTTCCTTTGAAGGTCACCTCGTTGCTTCCTCCTTATCACGTCAACTTCCGTTGATTCAACGTCGTAATACTTTGGGGTTTCTTCAATTAAATTCCATCCCATTCTTCTTAATCTTTAATTTGAAGCTCAATCGATTCGAAACTCGATCTACTTTCAGCATATCAAAAATGGCATCTCAAGAGTATCTGGACAAGATGCAGCTCCGTCAGAACTATCGGAACGTATGGCACACAAATCTCATGAACACTATCTCCGCCGATACTCCTTGTAATCAAATCTCAACTTTATCCTCGAAATTTTCTCATACTTAATTCGTTTTTTTCGATTCTAATTTCTTCGAATGTCTCTGCGCGTGTTGACGAAGATTGCTGCTTCTCGTTATTCTGGTAAGAGCCTTAGTTTGAGCTGTTATTGCAGATCTTCGATCCGTTATGTAGATTTTAGGTTTTGCCTCATGTAATTGTTGAATTTATTGAGAGTACGGACTTGATCTACAATGTATTAGTATATAATCTTCTACCAATTGATGTTTGATCATTTGTATTGAGTTGTATAATGTTAGGTATTTTCGGTTATGGTTTGGATCTATAATCTGTAAACGATCGTGTAAGTTAATTTCTCAATTTTTTTAAAATTAGGTTATTGGATTGAGGCATATCACTAGAACATGGCATTTCATTCATTAGACATGAATAAAGGTTTAATTGATGGGGCTTCATGACATTCTTCTGTGAAATTCTCATATCCTAGTGTGGATGAAAAGTTCTATTTAGATATTGTAAATTGTAGCTTTTTTAATGAAATTATTCTCTCCAGATATCACAACAGAGGCCATGGATGTTAAGATTCTTTATATATATTGGAATAGAAGTAGTATTTTTATTTGTGCACATTTTCTTTGGATGTGTGTGTGCATTGTTGTTGTTGTTGTTAAATGCACTCTATTTTTTCTAAGTGCTCGAGGAATTTTGGGATATGCGTATTGCAACATATTTTATGGTCGAAAAAGTTGTTGAATGAAAGATAATAAGCTGAAAAATTAGTTGCTTGAATATAGGAAATGCTTATGGTTACCAGTCTATCCTGGAAGGGTATCCCAATGGGAATCTTATCACAATTGTGGACATTAATATTTTCTTACTTGCCAGTTACTTCTTTCTTTTTATTATTTTGGGTTAAGTATTACATTTATCCAAGACACTTATTTTCCTTACTAATGCACATTTTCTGTAACTCTATTTAAATGGCAGTGGACCATGTGTCTCGTACTTACTTCGTAAGCGAGCTCTCTATAATGATATGTCAAGGTATGTAAATTTTCCATTATTTAAAGTTTAAACTTTTCTTCAGAGACGAACTATTTCATAATTTATATTGTTTCTTCTCTGTCATAGGTATACATGCTGTGCTGGATATATGCCATGCAGTGGTAGGTGTGGAGAAAGCAAATGTCCTGAATTATGCCTTTGCACTGAGGTATGCGACTTCTCTTCTTCCTTGTATGATAGTGGTTAATGTGAAACCGGTGTTGTAAAAATCGCGCCTAGGCGCCGATTAGTCGCTAGGTGGCGGGTCGACGATTATTTTTGGCCAAATCGGACTAAAATTCGCTAATCGGAAAAATTGGGTCAAAATCGGGCCTAGGCGGACCTAGTCGGCCAAAAATCGGACACTTCCCGTTTTTCCGGTGATATTCCGGTAGGGTTCCGGCGAGATTCCGGCGAATTTCAGGCAAATTTCCGGCGATTTTCAGTTTAGTTCTTGTAATTTCCAGCTTCTTTAAAAAATGTGTGTGTGTATATATATAATTTTGAAAATTACATATAAAAATGTGTGTATATATATAAAAAACTGAAAATTACATATAAAAATTCCAATCCGATTAATCCCGCCTAGGCCCCGATTAATCCCGCCTAGGCCCCACCCCACCGCCCGACTAGCGCCTAGCGATTTTTACAACACTGTGTGAAACCGACCTGCATTTATTGTCCGAGGGAGATGTATCATATATGCATTACTCATTTCATGATTAAGACATGACATGGAAATAAACCATCATCTTTTATGTTATTTTTCCTTCTAACTATACTTTTGTTTTCTATGTTCAATCTCTTATTGTTATTAAATATTTTGAATTATGTTATTATAGGCTTATAACCACATATATATGTGTGTGCAATCCTCAGGTCTTCCTGTGCTTTGGGAACTCAGTAGCATCTACTCGGTTTCTATTGCAAGATGAGTTTAACATCCAAACAACACAATGCGATAATTGCATCATTGTAATTTCTTCATGAAACTTTTTTATTTCTTCTCATTTTTTACTCTTTTTAACTTTTGATTAACTTGCTCTATTGCCATAATTTAGGGTTTCATGTTTTGCCTCCAACAACTTGCATGCATATTCTCTATTGTTGCTTGCATTGTTGGAAGTGAAGAACTCAGTGAGGCGTCTCAGTTGCTGAATTGCTTAGCTGATATGGTTTATTGCACGTAAGTCATTTCTTTTCATCTCCAACCTGATACATTTGGTTAATACTATCAAACATGAGTTCTAACATATCTTTTCTAATTCATCTTTTGTAGGGTTTGTGCGTGCATGCAGGTAATCAAAATTTGATACAAGATCGGGAAATTTATCTATTTATTAAGTGCCTTAGCAATCAGTTCTAATAGGGTTTAAAACACAGAAATTGTAGGACTTCATTTTTTTTTTGGTGGGGGGTTGGGGGGGAAGGGAGCCGGGAGGTATTCCAAAGGTGGCGTGCCAATTTCAGAGTCTGTATATATTATTTCCGGTGGCAAAACGTGACGGGTTTGGTAATGGGTTAGAACGCTTAATCTTTTAGTGCAGATCAAAATGTGTCATGTTGGGTTATGTTGACTCACATACTTTTTATTTTTCCTTTTTTGAATTTTATATATGATTAATGTGTTGAATATGATTACAAAAACTATATTATCACAATCATTTATTAACCTTTTCCATTGGAGTAATGTAGGTAGTTTTATGCTTCTGAATACATTTCAAATTACATTTTTGACCCGTTTCAATTTAATTAAATCTTTTTAGCTTAACCCATCTGACCCGATATATATAGAACATGATTGCCATATGCCACCTCTAGTTATATACTTATATTGGTTAGACACCAAATGGAGTCTGGAGTCTGGTGCTGTTTATGACACTATAGCGTGTATGGTTATTTAACTTTAATGGAGTCCTTTTCCATTCATGGTTTTAATTTTGCAGACACAACACAAGGTGGAAATGGACAAACGAGATGGAAAGTTTGGACCACAACCGATGGCGGTTCCACCCATGCAACAAATGTCAAGGATTGATCAACCATATCCTCCTAATGTCGGGTATGCACAACAACCTTATGGTTACCCTTCAGCACCACCACCACCTCAGGCTCACGGCTACCCATCTGCTGGTTACCCTCCAGCACCTCAAGCTCAAGGCTACCCACCTGCTGGTTACCCCCCACAGGGCTATCCAGCCCCAGGTTACTAGAGGTAAACCTTTAAAACGATTGCGAGTCACGAGTGTTTTTGTGAATTAAATTTATTTCTATTTTTAACATTAAACTTCTTGAGGAGACTTTTATCTTTCTTTCATTTTTTTCCTTTCTTTTTGTTGAGAGAATGCTGTACATGACTACTATTTATCAAATATTTAATTACTTTGGTATATTTATCGTCTATGGAGTTTGTTGGACTAATCTTGTCAATAAATCAAAGTTGGAGGGGGTAAATTTCGTGTTTTGTTTATTCAAATATGGAGTCTACGATTTATGGTTTATATGGAGTTATTATTGGGTTATAATTTTGTTTATTTTATTTAGTGTTTATCTAAATGGGCCTAGATAATTGTGGGTTAGATTTATTTATCTATTAATTAGGATTTGAGGCTAATTTGGTTTGATTTAGTGGGTTATTTAAAGTGTCGATGGTTTTCTAAATGGGCTAGATAATTGTGGGTTAGATTTATTTATCTATTAATTAGGATTTGAGTTAAGTCCAATATCACTAAGACCACAAGGTCATGTCATGGGTGCATTTTATTTGTTATTCTTATTATGGGACATTGTTAGCGTGATCAATGATTTTTTTTATTTGTGTTATTATGGGTGTCCAAACTTAAATAAAAATTTACACAAATTTGTTAACAAAAATAATTATTTATTTTATAATTAACTACAAAGTTGGTGATGTAATGAGGTTATATTGTAGTTTTGTTTCTAAGTTTTATGAAATTACATGCATAATCCTTATAGTTCAGCTGTAACACTTTTTGTGCTTGACACTAACTGACGTTAAAAAAATAAAATTGGTCGTAGGCAGTGGCAGAGCCATAAATTTTTTTCACAGGGTCGGAAGTTTTTAGAGGTTGGTTGTCTATCGCTAAATATTAAATGTTTTCGGTTCATGTCGGGTCACATAATTAAAAGATAATACCAAACTAAATTTCAAATACATAATAAAAGTACGTCAATCGTCGTTAGAAATACATAATAGAAACACAATATATCTGTTGTTGCTATCTACGAGTTAATCTCAATTCCCACGTACCCAATTTTGATTGTCGATGACAATTTTGAATGGGGTATAGAGGTTAGGGGCTTAATCTACTAATTATCAAGTTATAGGCTTATTATGATTGTTTTTAAATTGGGTTAATTTTTTTGTTTAGTTTAATTTTTTTTGAAAGGCATATTTCTTAATTCTTGTTGAGAGTGAGACTTGAACCCATAACCTCCTCAAACCTTGTTGTTCTTAGAGGATTTTGCTCTACCATTGGGTCATCATCCCCAAATTTTGTTTAGTTTAATTGTTTATTGGCTACAAGGTTAGAAACATTTGTTTTAGTGTTTTATACGGATTGAACAAAGAAAACATTAAATAGTAATGAAGATTTAAGTTTTAACTAATGTAAATATTAAATAGTTAGTAATGAAGATAAAATAAACGGGGAAAAGAATGATAAGTTCACAAATTTGTGATTCGGGACGAAAACATTCATTTATTTATTAGGTATAGATTTGGTTAAATTGTTTATCGGGTATTTGGTTTAATTGTTTATAACACTTTTATGTTTGTAAAATTTTAAAATATTTTCTCTTAAAGGTTAGTGTCAAATTTTTTGAATGTCACTCAAGATTAAATCACATGTAAATCAAAAACTTACAATGATAATTACAGATAAATTAAAAAAAAAACATGCATAACATAAAAAAAATCCTAAAAAAATCAAAGAGCCCGCACGCCCTCAGAATTGATCAATTCATAATTTAAACGCAATGCAAGCCATTTGTCAACATTTAACCGTATCTTGAACAATTGCACGTTGAGGGTAATAAAGAAATGTATAAAAATACACTAAACGTTTCTTTCTTACATTCTCTTTCTCTAAAAAAATAATGTATAGCAAAAAAAAAACATTTTTACGGGATTAAAATTAATAATTATGACTTATGAGTTACTAGTATAAACCTCGTCTATGGATATGAGTTTATTTTTTTAACCTTGTATTGAATCAATTGTATATACAGTCGGCTTAATTAAAAGTATGAAAAAAATAAATAATATAATTGATATATCTACCATAAAAGAATGTTTCATATTTAAATTAAAGAAATCAGGAGGGTGTTTAATTCATAACACTAAATATTGCGAGAACAAGCAGATTAATTCATAAAACTAAATATTGCGACAATACGCGGAACAAAATGAATCACTCACTTTTTCAATTTTAAAAAGTTTTAAAATAGAAGAAAATGATAGAAATATAATGTTTATTCGTTTTTTTTTATGAAATTCAAACAAAAAAATATGAACAAATTTCGTTTATATACATACCTACACATGTGTAATTCATGTGTAAGTTTTTTTACCTACATATGTGTAGGAAACTTTTAAATATATATGAAAAAAATTAGTTTCATGGTTTTTATGTATATAAACATACATATTTGTACGTAGGAAGTATAAAATTTTAAATTTTTTTACCATGGATCAAAAAAATTTACGATTTATGTTTGTTCCATATGTTCTAAAATAAACTTCCGTATATAAAAACATTAATTGTTAATAGTTTTTATTTATCTTTATTATGATAAATCACTGACTATTATGATATGTATCGTTTTTCTGTGCACCTAATTTTGAGTTTTTCTGCATCTCTCTCCTCTTTACAATCAATCATTTTAATTCCTAAAAGTACCCCCTATTTTCATCAATTAATTTCTCTTCAATATTCGTTATCCTTCTTGCGAGGTGGAGGATGAATTTTGGGAAGAAGAGATTTGTGAATAATTAATTTTAGCTACAAAATATTACATATTTTTAAACTGTCTTGAAACATAAAACCATAATGTACCCATAATATACTATATAATAAATAAAAGTTTCTCAATTACATGTGTCGCATTCATATTCATTCTTGTAATTTTTTTATCACCTCTCTCTATCTTATTAAATACACCTTCACCTTTTCAATAATAATATATTTTTAACCAAATTATTAATTATATCTAATAAAACACATTTATTTTAAATTATCTCATATTATAAGAAACTTTAAAATCTAAGTACCAAACTTATGTTTTCATTCAAAGAATAAATTAAAGTTAAATTACTTTGAATAGTAATTAATTTATTTTTAAAACTCAATTATACATTAACTTTTACATATTTTTGGATTTTGTTTTCTTTTATAGTATATGTAATTATATTTTTTCACCTATAACATATATATAAATATTTAAAAATTTTATGTATTAATATTTTTTCATCATGTGTGGTACACAGGTTCTAAGCTAGTGAAAAGTATATAAGTGTCTTTATCAAAAAAAAAAAAATTAACGATACAACTCGTGCAATACACGGATTTCTAACATAGTATATTAATAAAATACAAAACAAATATCTATATTTACTTTATATCAATGTATCATCATATTACATTAAAATGGCAAGTTTCATCATTGAACACTAAATTATTAAAAATAAATACAACTAAATCGTTTAGTTTTTTTATTAATTTTTTTTTATATTTGTTACATTCAAATGCATATGTTATGTACCACAAAAAATATCAAACTAATTTTTTTTATTTTAACCGTTTACCTATTAACTATTAATTAGTTACACGTATGTAAATTCAATATATAAATAAAATCCGTTCATATTTATTTTTAAATTTCATAAAAGAATAATAAAAATTGTATTTCAATCACTTTCTTACATTAAAAACTTTTATAACTGAATAAACGAATAATTTATTTTGTTTTACATGTTCTTACAATATTTAGCGTTTTATATAGAACCGACTATACTTTAAAAACATAATATTTAACAAACAATTTTAATTATTTACTTAAACAAATCTACTATTTTTCCAAACGATTCACCATTTGAAAAAAAATAAAATACATTTGGTAAGAAAAAGCTTTAAGGATTTTTTTTTTTTAAATTCGTGAATTAGAAATTTAGAACATGTGTTACAAATATAATAATAATAATCGAACTATGAAGTACCACCATAGTAATCGGCGATACCAGAAGCCACCCATAACCGTTCATTAAACGAATCCCTCAAATCTTCAGCTACAACCGGCGTCCTACAAATCGGACAAGTTTTCCGATCATGGTCCATCCACCGGTCAATACAGCACCGGTGGAAAACATGTTTGCAGTTGGTCAACCCACGGATCTCATCGCCGGCACCAAACTCATACAAACACACCACGCAGATCTCCGGCGGGTCTTCGAGGTCGGAGAATTTAACGTCGGGAAGGAGCTCCCGGAGCAGGACGGCGGAGAACGACTGCGAGTGGACTAATTGGTGGTCGGATGGTGGATGGAATTGGAGGGCGGTGAAGCGGAGAATGGAGGAAATGAGGTTATGAATTAGGGTTAGAAGGGTTAAGATGTGGAGGATGAATTTGGGGAGGAAGAGATTTGTGTAAGAAATTGGGAAACCCATGATTGGTTTTTTTGGATGGGATTTTGAAAATGTTTGGTGGGGTGGATGAAATTGTGATGGGAAGTATAAGTATTCATGAAATGGGAATTTGGTGAGAATGGTGATGGTGGTTGGTGATGATGATGAAATTGCAGAAAGAATGGGTGATGTATAAATTATATTAATAACTAATTTTTTTAAGAAATGTAATTATTAAGTTAAGTATCTTTTATTTTGTAATGTGACAAGTTGGGTATCTAGTTAAAAGTTTAAAAATTCTAAAAAGGTAATTAGATCAATGGTCTGTGTAATATGCAATATGGTGTTTGGTTGTTTATTTTTAAAAATTACATGTTTGGTAATTTCTTATCAATTATTCAAGTCGATTATATTTCAATACCGTTATACATTATAATATAAGAAACAGGATAAGAAAAACTGAATCAGTTTTGATATTCTAAAAAAAATCCCAAAGCAGAGTAAGCCTAAATGGTAGAATTATGTTTCTAAGAGTGTTTTATCAATTCTGTTCCGATTACGTCTCTTAAAATAAGTTCATTATCAATTTTTATTTCACCTATCTTAAAAATTCATAGAATCTAAATTCCATCATTGCTAGATCTATAGGATTTTCTTTGATGGATAATGAGCCAACCAAAATGGTATTTTTTTTAGAATTCGATATGGATGAATATAAATAACTGACAATTTCAAAATAACATGGGATAGACGCAATGGCCACAATAGCTGGATTTAATCAAATACAATTTGAAGGATTTTGTAGGTTCATTGATCAGGATTTGACATAACAACTTTCTAAGTTTCCAAAAATTCAAGATACAAATCAAGAAATTGACTTTGAATTATTTTTGGAAAGTGGTTGTTACTTTTATTGATCAGAAACATGTTATTTCTTTTCATATACTAATGTTATAAATTCGTTAAGTCAATGTGTAGTGGCGATACATACAAACTTATTCAAACACACACTATGAGTGATTATCTTGTTTTGATGCGGGGTTGGAGTCTAGTGGTAAGAGAAAAGTCTAATAACCAAAAGGTTTTGGATTAAACCTTGTAAAAAAAAACTGAAGTTCAATCCTAACCTAAAAAGAATCATGTATGTAATTTTATAACTTGTTGAGTAAATCAATGATCTTAGTGTATTCCTCTACATAAATTACAACGCAAATAAGCCGTTTCATAATTCCAAAACTAGAAAACAAACAAATTAATCATAGAGAAAGTTACAATGAATGAAAAGTGTTAATTACTATAGTGCTGACCGTTGGTCATTTGATGCAATTGTAGCATTAAAACTTCTCATAGTGAAGATCTTGGGTTTGAACCTGGGCCACTGCAAAAAAAAAGGTATGTGGCCAGGTTAGGGGGTTTACCCAGTTGGAGGTTTCTTCTGTGGTGGACTGCCCTGATGTTCTAGATGTTGCCACAGGAAAATTTAATTATCCTAAAATATCCAGGTCTTGCCGTTAAAAAAAAAGTATAGTTCATGTGGTTTGCGAAAAGTAATATGTCTGCATACTAAGAGTTTAAACTTTAAAGTAACAAGTTCGAGTTTTATGCTTTCAGTTTTGCAACGAGTTTCAGTATTAAGTGCTAACTTTCGTTAACTTTTCTGTTAATTTGAGGTGAAATGATCAAAATATCTACTTAGTACCCAAACATGTTACTTTTTACAAACTATATGGGGTATCTGTGTAATTAACTCCGAATCAAAATAACTTGACCAAACACATTTTCTATACATGTATAGAAAAAAACAGGCTTGATTATTTACGTTATTGTCCATGGCCTTGTGATTTAAAGGATTTGCTAGTTAAAATTCTGAATTTAAAAGTAAAAGTTTATTGTTAAAAAAGAATATTAGTCATGTGATTGTTTCTTTAGCTAGATCCAGGCATTGACACATGTGTCCCTTTCGTCCCATTGTGTTCACTCAATTTTTATAACTGCCATTTGTTTTTCTGCTTGATCGTTTTCACATTGTGTTTTCCATTTTAGGAATAAGACAAATAAAATAAATCAAATTATTGGTTATTATATATACATAAAACCCGATGTTTTTTTGTTTTTAACTTGATTGGTTTTCCTAATAACTAACGAATGATTGGAAACTTCCACTTGTAGTATTTATTATATTGTGAGAGACCATGTTTTTTATGACTTTGTACACTCCATTGGATTGGCTAGGTGTAAATTAATCACAATCATTTATTTGATATATTTTAGAGTAAATTACAAATTATGTCCTTTAACTATAATCAAAATTGTAGTTATTGTCCTTTGGCTTCAATAATTACACTGGACGTCCTTTTTTTGAAACCTTTGCACACATTTAGTCCTTTTCACTAACTCACATCCAAAAAAATAGTTAAGTCTGGTCATGTGCCCCTCATGTGAGGGGCATTTGTGTCTTTTTACAATCTTGTTGTCTAGACCTTCCTTACCCTTTCTCTCTCTCTATTCTCACTAGCTCTTTACTTTATCTCTGTCATCATTCCCTCCTATTTGGGACCAAGAGCATCGCCACAGGAACACACGAACACAACCGGTAGCCTTCAATCCCCTTCGTCAGCCAGTGACATTGCCTGAAATAAGCACACCCCCGCTGCATCATCGCCCAAAAACACCAACCAACTAATCGGAAAAACTCTCTTTGATCTGCACATAATATACACAAAGGTCATTTTTTTTTTCACAAGCAAATGGTCTCCATTTCATTGTTCTCTCTTTGTTTAAAATCAAACAGTGCAAGGAACAAGGAATAAAAATTAGAAATTACAAAGAAATCATCAAATTGCTCGCAGTTGTTTCAGGGGGTGGCAAAATGCATTCTTAATTGCATTCTTGTTTCTTATCTGAGCCTATTGTATCTTAAATCAATCATCTGGGATACTACCATTGAGTTGATTATGGCTTAAATCAATCACCAACGAAGATACGACCGGAATCCATTAGAAGAACACGATCTCAGATCATGAAGTAAGCAAACTCTTGAGCAATATAAATATGAGCAGTGACATCAACCACCACCACCTTCTCCGGCCGGCCGGCCGTAACAGAACACGAACATCACCATCGCCTGAAACCGCCTCGCCACCATCTACGAATCTAAAAAACGATCGTCACCATCATCCCCACCACCATCATCTGAAAAAACGGCCTTGGCCACTTCCACCACCATCTCCGGATCTGAAAAACAGCACAGCCACAGCCACCACCACTACTCGTTTTTCTGGCCATATCTGAAAATTGCCCCTTGATTTAGCGAGTTACCCAAAAAAAAATGGTCCCCTGATTAAGCGATCATCTGGGTCACGGTGGTGATGTAAAGATTAGGGCTTGGAGGTCTAAAAGAAGAGAGAGATAGAGAAAACAGATATAGAGAGAGAGTAGATATATATATATATATATATTTTCTTTATTTAATTTGTTAATAAAAAATAGTGATGCATAGTTGATAAAATGACTAAATTACCCTTGGATTTAACAGCAAAAGATAACCCAGTTAGTAGAAATGACTAAATGTGTGCAAAGGTTTCAAAAAAAGGACGTCCAGTATAATTATTGAAGCCAAAGGACAATAACTGCAATTTTGATTATAGTTAAAAGACATAATTTGTAATTTACTCTATATTTTATTTTAATAACTTTGTACATTACATTGGACCCACTCTCATTTGCTCAAAACATACCACATTTTGAAATTGGTCTTTAAAATAATAATAGTAGCCGATGCCCTTAAAATCCTTTTTTTTCCCTTAGCTACAAAAGGTAGACGTTGCAAGATATGTCGGGGAGGCCTCCGTTGATTGTGTACAAACAAAATACGAGTCCAAAGGCAAGGTAAGAATAAGAAAGGGTTTAGCTAATGGAGATATTAACTCTTCCGAGAACCACTAACGCGTAACACTTTCCTGAAATACATGCTAAAGCAGTTCAACTTACATCGAAATATTTTCAACCGACTTGCACAACATCTAAAGTTGTGCTTTGAACACCTAGAAGAACTCCCTCATAACATTGAAGTATTGAACCCTTTTAGTGCACTTTAACTTTAACATAAGCAAACATATATCACACCAATTTACTTCCAAATACAAGGAAAACAATATAAGCGTATATATCTATAACATTTACTTATATGTATTTTAACCAAAAGAACAATAAAAACTCACCTTAAACTAATTTCTTTTTATCAAACTATCAACTCTGGGTCACAAAAACTTGGTTATTATCAAGTAAAATACTCCCATTGCGGCTTTGCGTACCATTTTTTTTTATCTGTTAACTTTTCTCCACCATAATAACATATTACATGTGATTATTTTAGCATAAAGCATCAATTCATAGCTATCAAGTACGATTACAATAAAGTGCCATAAGGCATTCCTTTTTATTTACCATGCACAATGATATGGGTAATACTCGAACCAATCGACTGCTTTACTACTTTTGTTGCATAATCTTCCATGAAAACATCTAAACGAGCAACCATCCTCAAGGGCGTCTCTACAGTACAAATAAAATTGTTCGGGTTCACAACATTGACCACCATTAGTACTAAAGATTTACATAATTATACTAGATTTATAGCAATCAAGTAGTCCACTCATGACTCATGATCATACAAAATTACAAGACAAGAAAACCAAAACATTTTCCCTAATTTATGAACATGATAGAAAACATCACCTCTCAGTTTCATCTGGGGTTGACCAGGTTTCCCATAGCGATAGAAGAACAATCGGTCCAAGAACAGGTGGACCCGGTGGCGGCTTACTGAAAGTAACTGGATCAACCCCTTCCTTCTTCATCTGTTCTTTCTTCTCAAAACCATCATCCTTTACCTTCTTTGGCGTCAAGGTGGCGACTGTGCATCATGTTTAAAGTTAAAATCGTTATAAAAATAAATGTTTGACACTTGACATACAACATCAAAAGTTCAAAACTAAAAGTGATATTACCCCATGAAGTTTTCACAGGATAAATGCTATTGAGCTTATTCTTTGCCTGAAATAACGCAGCTATTACACGCATATAGGTTGTGCTTCCTTGTTTCTTTGAAGAAATCTGCATCAAGCTAGCAATTTGCATATGTTAGAAGAAGCCAGATTAAAGACCAAGAAATCATAATGTTTTGCTCAAATGAAACAACTGTTATACTTGTTTGTTACTTTGTTCATACCCTAAACTAAAAGAAGCAAAGCTTTTGAAACAACTAATTCAGCTTTCATACCAATCCTTTTAGAAACCATTTCATATAAACACACACACACACACACATCCTTCTTCGCATTTACTGCTAGAAATCGATAAACATAAATGAAATCGTAACCTTGCATTCAAACTACCAGACCGCGTAATCACCATGTCTTTGATGTACTATTTCTTGTGTCCTAAATGTTTATCCCAAATGATAAAAATGTATGCAAGAAAATAAGTTGTACGCTTCCACGCTATATCCTAACTAAGATCAACTCTTGCAATACCTAAGTCACTCGTCCATATCAATCTTCGCTATATCCTAACAAAGATCAACTCCTGCAAAACCTTAAACCACTCGTTCAGATCTATCTTTCACTATTTCTTGTGTCCTAATTGTTTATCCCAATACGATAAAAACTGTATGCGAGAAAATAAGTTGTAAGCTTCCACGCTATATCCTAACTAAGATCAACTCTTGAGATACCTTAAACCACTCGTCCAGATCGATCTTCACTATTTCCCTTTCGTTTCCCCCAACTTATTTACACAATAATCATGCTATTAACTAACTCATTTTACAAACCAGTTTGTTTCAGTGAAAGAGCTAGTTTCCTGAATGAATTAACCACAATGACATAATTAACCAGGAAACAGTTATTTATCCACAATCTCTACTCAATTTCAGATGAAAACTTTAGGCTTGCCCTAAAATTAAGAAACTATTCATCAAACCAGCTTCTTCTTCCTGATTAAAACAACTATGTTGAAAAGTGAATACCTAGATCATCAAATTCAATAGAATTCCTCAGATAATGAGTCGTATGAATAAGAACATAGCATAGATCAAACGTACATTGAATTTTCAGTATAATCATATAACTGAACACAAAATATTCACGTGAAGATTGTAGATCGAAATTCGAAATACTGAAACAAGGTTTATCTGATAAATACAGAGGAGAAGATTAAAATTCTTAACCTGTGATCGTTCGCCGGAGTTTTGAACGGAAACGGTGGGACTGCCGGAAGATGCAAAGAGAGGGATTAATGGCGGTTTCTGCTTAGCTAGCACGACAGTATTCGACGAAGTTCGTGAAGTTTCTGAAAGTGGGCTTATTGGGCCATCATTGTGGGCTTTTAGTGAAGGACCATTGGGTTGATATGCCAATCTGGGCCTAGTGTAGACTGCGCTTATGTGCCCATTGGGCTCTTATATTTTTTAAAATATACACATCTATATAATAAGTTTCTTTCGTGTTACTGTTTATATTGTCGTCAGCGGTGGCGGGGTGGCTGGCGCGTCATTGTTCAGGTGGATTATCATTTCTCCGTCACAACCGCAACCTTCGACCATCACATACTGCCACCTGCGCCGCCACTTAACTCAAACAAGCAATAATCACACCACACTGACAAACTATTCATAAACCTTTTCTGTTGTGACATAAATTTCACCGTCGTCTCAGACAACTGTAACTAAATTCTTTGACAAACTTTCTATATAATTAAAGCATATTATTTATATCAAAATCATACCGTAACTATGACTAATCAGATAAAATTATATTTTCTGAAAAAACGAATACTTCATTCAGGCAATCTTCTATTTAATTTAAGTTTAAATTTTAAAGACGATTTTATATTTCAATATAAAATGTAAGGTTAAGGGGTTACCCCGTGAAAACACCTCCGTGGGTGGCGTGAAACACCACACCCACCTAGCGTGGACAACGACATGATAATGGACCTGTGGAGCTCACTCGTGGATGAAGATGCAGTTAGAGGAGAGAGTCGTCGGGTGGGGTGGGGGCCCATTCAACTGTAACTTTTGTTTTATTTTAATTGTTTTTTTAACTACATAAATAACCATCATTTTTATAAAATCCCTGCACAACCAAACTACAATTATCTCTTCTCATCACATTTTTTTAGCAAAAATATTGACCCGAACCATCCCAATCAACCAAACAATCTCAACCAATCGAAAACCAATCCGTTTTAGATACCTCCGCCGCCTCCAATAGTTTTTTTATGTAATGTTTTTTTAGTTTTTATGTAATGTTTTAATATTTATTTAAGTTGTTGTGCCTAACCTAACCATAAGCAGATTTGAATTCCTTGGGGTTGTATGGGTAGACTGATGTACGAGCCTCCCCCGATAAGACGTGCCAGTTGATCCCACGCCGTTAAAAAAAAAACTAAAGCAGCAACTATTGTCGTCGAGGATGTCTATTTATTGGTGGGTCCAACTATGTTTCCTTAAAGATTCTAATCTTATCCGGCAGTTGAAACTCTTTTTATTCATTTACACGTCACTCATAATTTATCAATATAACACTTATTTAACTCTATGATTCAAACAACTCATAATAATAATAGATTATGCCTAGAAAAAAACCATTTCATTATTTGAAGGAGACACTTTTAGTAATGATAACTAACAAACTTATCCCTAAAATCATTTTAATAAATCTACTTGTGCACTTTAAAAGATTTTAGGCACATATTTGAAAACAGTTTAAACATAAATTTAAAAGGGTATTGTCATTTCTTTGGTTTAAGTGAATTATTTGAAATAACTTACAACTAATAACCAACTTTTTAATCTGTTTTACTAAAGTTTTATTTGTTGTTCCAAACATAAGTAATTTCCGGGTTATCTTATTGATGTGTCGGGTCAACTTTTTTTAGTTTTTATAATATAATAGAAAAAAACAAAATCAATATCATTAAAAGTGTAATTATCACTTGAAAAGGCAACATACAACTTGAAAATCAATATTATGAAAAATAAAATCAATAGCATTTGAAAAGCAACATTCAACTTATATAACCAAAATCCAGTCAAAATTGAAACCCAACGCCGAAAGGGAATAATTAATACATCGAAACCCTACCTTATTTTTTATTGCAACCATGAAGTATTGTTGAAATCGTCAAGATTAGGTTTTGGGAGCCTGAAAATTCGTTTTTTTTAGACGGACTTGAATTTGATCGGTCAGTGGATTTAGGTTTTTAGTCAAATAATTAGTTGATGTGAACCTTTTTTTTTAATTCCATGTCATCAGCCATGAAATACTCCACATCAGCATTAAAAACTAAAAAAGAAAAATGTGACTTAACACGTCATCAAATGTAACATGGAAATTTGGAAATTACGCAAGATTAGAACTAAAAATGAAACTCCAGTTACTTTAGAAAGACAAAAAAAGAGAGAGAAATAATCGAAGTAGGCAAGTTAATAAAAATAAATTAACAAAATATGCATTTACTTTACATTTGTTTAAATAGATATTGACTTTTAAATGCGTGAACTATGGAGGTGCAGACTTATCGGAATGTGGGTTATGGAGGTGCCGGCTTGGCATGAACTTTTACATATTGTGGTCTATGGAGGTGCCGCTTTGACATTGACTTTTACATTAATTTCAAGTTGGCTATGGAGGTGACGGATTATCAGAGTGAGCTATGGAGGTGACGACTTGGCATTGACTTTTACATTAGTTTCAAATTGGCTAGGGAGGGAATGGATTATTAGAGTGTGGCCTATGGAGGTGCCGACTTATCAGAGTGTGGGCTATGGAGATGTCGTCTATGCTTTTTATCCTCCTTTGATCGGTTGTTTTGGGTTGCCTATTTTAAAAGTCCATAAATTCAATGCCTATATTGTAAATTTTTTGGTCAACTTGTCTATTTTCATGATTTCTCATAAAAGATTGGGTGACTTCAGTGAAACAAATAAAAAACTTGGTTACAATTATATGAAGTTGTCAATAAGCCCTAGAATAACTGGTTTGAGAGGTGACACCCCCATAGTTTTCCAATGTGGATGTTTTAAGTTCCAGTCTCGCTTACTACAATATCCTTATGTGAGTCATGACTTTTACCACAGTGGGCCTTTGGTGGTGGGTTTTCCCATGAATGGTGGGTGAGCCGGGTCACCATCACCTTCTGTGTTCGCGGGCGTGAATGCCCTTTCGCCAACGGATTTACCCGCGTACCGGTTATAGCATTCGTTAGTCGTTAAAAAAACAATTATATGAATTTTTCCCAATTACTAATTTATCCACTTAATTTTTAGCCAAGAAAAATAATAATAACATTAGAATACAAGACATATTTTTAAACTATGAGTAGAGAGAAGAATGCGAGTCGTTTCTTTAAATCAACGGATGCAAATTAATTTACATTAAACTGATATTTAAATTAAAGTTTACAGAAATATATTATTATTCCTGAACATGAATTATTGGTAATAGAAAGCTTAACCTTTTCCTGATTGAACACCAAAAATCTTTTCTTGCACAAAGGAAGTGTCCCTTGATGTAGCCCACACATAAGTGTTTGTTCGTTTAATTTCCCAAACGCCATCAATTTCTTTATTTCATTTTCCAAATTTATTACACCAGGAAATCAACTTCTTTTACCTATATAAGTCCTTCGAGATATGAAATTATATATAGTTAACTCAAAACCTGATGATGATGATATACATGTGTATCAATTTTTCGATAATAAGTAGTCGGCGTTCACCCGCATTTTGCAGCGGGGATCGGTTTTGAACATCGAAATATAGATAAAAAAATACACGTCGAAAATCGCAAAAATAAGTCATGTTGTAAAAATGCATGTGTTAAGAAAAATGAAAGCGAACATTAAAAAATCGTTTAACGAAAAGATAAAACCGTTTAAACCGTCTACCATCCGGATATAGCATTTAAAAACTTAGTTTGTTATTATAATTAATTAAAACACTAAAGCATCTAAAAACGATTTAGGTAAATAATAAAAATAACTAGTTAAATAATAATAGAATAATAAATAATTTAGGAATATAAATGAGCCAACCGAAGCTCAACTAAACTCTTTGACCCGACTCAGTTTTGAATAAAGTTTATATAGAAGCGTATGAAAAAAAAATCAAATCAAAACAGTATACTCAGAATTTAAGAAAATATTAATTTTAATCGGTACAAAATCATACCATGCAAAGAGGTAACTGAATAGGGGATATCAAAGTCTTCAATAGCAAAGCGAATAGTGGATGTGAAGTCAGTTGTATCGTTTATTAGTTGGCCGAGGTCAATTTGCATTCTCCTCATTTCATCATCAATTGAGCAAATCTTCTTCCATGCCCCGATATGTTTGATCTTGGAGAAAGTTAGGTAGTCGATCTTAAGTTATGATGGATTGTCGCCATGGCTTGGTATCAAAGCTTACTAGTTTCAATTTTGGCATTTAAAAAGTAATGCAAGATTTGATGTCCGAACAGAAGCAATGCCCAAACCACAATGTTCTTTGGAAGTCATGACCTAATACCAATTAGTTAATTAAAACAATGTAATCGATATTTATTTAAAACATTAATAGAGAATTTTAATTATTAGTTATTCTTAATGCAGCTAATAAAGGTTAAATTAGTTTAAGTCGCTAAAAGTATCTAAAGATCATTAGGTACTTTGTTAATCTGTTATAACTATTATGAATTTAAATAATTAAGGATTTGTATCATATTAAAATATATAAACCAAATATTATGTTTTTATGGCTAGCGAATTTTTGCAAAGTTTTATTGAAACAACACAATACTTTTATAAAACAGTGTATGAGTTTGATGATTAATACAATTGGCGGTTAATTCCAGTAATCGATTACCGATAGTTAATCCTATTGTTGGCTAGCTTCTGTCACTGTGAACTTATTTAACGTACACTGATGATTGGGTATTGTCCGTAAGAACTTGCTAATGATGGCCAGTCGTCAACACTAACACCACTTCCTACTAATCACATAGTTCCTATTGATTGCTGAGTGTTACTACTAAGCGCTCGGTTACTGTCGATCGCTCACTACTTATGGACCAATTACCACTGATGGTGCAACTATTACCAACCAAATAGATCAGAAGCCATCTCTAGTGGTTCTAAACTCTAATAATCAAGTTTTGGGTTGTCCCAAATCTGCCAGGGGCGCTGCCCCCTTTACCCCCGTTATTATGGACCAATTACCACTGATGGTGCAACTATTACCAACCAAATAGATCAGAAGCCATCTCTGGTGGTTCTAAACTCTAATAATCAAGTTTTGGGTTGTCCTAAATCTGTCAGGGGCGCTGCCCCCTTTACCCCCGTTGTTTGCCGAAGCAATAAATCAAAATAATAAGCGTGTAAGGATCGAAACCCGGGAGGCCTCACTTGTTGGATTTACTCATTCACAAACAGTTCTTAAACTTGAATATCATAATAACGCAGCGGAAAATTTCATTCAAACATAATCATTAACATTGTTCAACATGCGGAAGCGTAACATAGTCTATTACATAAACATAAAATAAGCTAATCATAACGGGATGCCAATTTTCATATCATCCGGGTAACTCATCAAGCTGCCCAGCATCACCATCCATCATCATAACCTGCCTTAACCTGCATGTGCATACTAAAAAGTCAGCTACGTTGGTGAGTTCTAGCTTTTCATAAAACCTTACTTCAAATATTTGCCAAAAACATATCATTAAACTTCATTAATAAAAGCATAAGAAAACTTCATTAATAAAAGCGTACGAAAACATGCAAAAACATAACATGACATCATAAACATAAGTCAACGAACATATCGAATCTGCGCCTTCTCGTAACCGTCAAATCCAAACGTCACATACTAGTGGAATAACCTAAAGATCACTACCACTAGGTCCATCAACACCGTACTATCCTTCGGGTGAAGAACTCCTAAGGCCCGATACTTAGGTTATTCAACACCAAACTTCAAGCACGGCATCACAAGGATGACACGTACCAAACTTCAAGCATTGCATCCCGTAAGGCACAAGTACCAAACTTCAAGCACGACTACCCCGTAAAGTAAATCGTACCAACTTCAAGGATCACGATAATCCCCTTGGTGACCGTCATCACCCCAATTGTACAACAGTTGGCCAGCCTCAAAGGCCCCTAAAAGGTAAAGGCCCATAACATACTTCTCATACCCATAACCTTCATTCCCTAAGGAATATTGGCAGATTCGTTCGTTTATGACTTTCGTAAACATTCACTTCTTTTTACTTCAAAACTTCAGTTAAAGCATTCGTACGTTTTATTAAAAATCATTCCTTTATTCATAAACACTTCATAAACTTCTTTTGGCAAAATATTTCATAACCACTTCTTTCATAACCCTTCCTTCCAAAACATCGTTCATAAACATCATTTTATAAAACGTCACATACAACATTCATAAACATCGTTTTATAAAATAGTCACATCGTTACGTATGCACATCAGCCCAAAAATATTATTCAAAACATTTAAAAGAGGGCTTATAGAACTCACCGGATAAGCTAATCTGGGTTGTCCTAAACAAAGGTCCCACAACTTCACTTCCGATCTGAATTGATTAGTTAAATACATATCAGACCAAATCCCGACTCTAACGGTTTAACCTTCTAAACATACCGACTTTACCTAATCAGCCTGATACCTGCGCACTTAGCAAGTGCGCATGGCCTTGTTCTTGCGTACTTAATAAGTGCGCAAACTTTGCTTCATGCGTACTTGATAAGTACACAGGACCCTCTTCATACGTACTTGATAAGTATGCAGAACCCTCCGCAGGATCCTCTTCATGCGTACTTGATAAGTACGCAGAACCCTCTTCATGCGTACTTGATAAGTACACAGGATCCTCTTCATCGAAAAAACCCTAACATTCGCATTCGGGTCTGATCACGTCACGATCTCGAACTTGTTTACATTCAAAACATTTGCTTTTCATTAAGGAACTCAAATCTATGTTTTTCTTCCAGTTTCATCCGTAAAAACGTTACCTTTTCATCCAAAACCCGAAAAACCCCAAAACGAACAAAAACTTAGATCTAGGCCAGATCGTTACCGGTATCAAGCTTCTGATTCGGAGGTTCCTCTCACGAGCTATGGAGCAACACTTTGCTAAAATCTTTGATCGATCCGCCAACTTTCTCTCTCTACGGTTTCTCTCTCTAGATGTTGCAAATGAGAGAAAGGGTGGTGACTTAGGCTATTTATAGGGGAGGCTCCCCTATGCTCGCCCCTTCTAGCCTGCCGGCCCATCCGGCCCGGCCCGTCATGCCTCGTTCGTTTATTCCGTTATTATAACTGTCGTTTTATTTTTGGGATGTTACAAAGCGTGCACTCAACAGCTCCTAACTCGTAGAGTTTTTTTTCCTGATTCTTCTTTGATCTTAAGTAAATCCTAACTACCTATATAAATGGATGACATTAAAATCAACAACACCCTTCCCTTCCACAATTATGTCCACACTACGTAGATATAGCTTTCATGCACAATATACAAATACTTACACGGTTCTCGAAGTTCTCTACTTAATACCGATTTTGTATTAAACACGTCTCATGTTATAAATAATATATTACTCTAACTAAATCTTTTTTAAATTTATAATATCCTATTATCAAATTAACCAAATTAACAAGGTAAAACTTTGTAACAAATATTTGTTCAATTCTCCTTGAAACAACATCCACCACTTTTGCCAAATTACCCATCACCATCAATCCCCACCACTACCTAAGCAAACACAAAAAAAAAAGCAATATACAAAAGATCCAATGTGTTGATAAATTTGATATATATTTAAATTTTAAAATGATTAAAATAATAAGAAACATCAATTTGTAGAAGGTAGGTCTCCCTCATATACACCTTCTATTTATATATGTGTGTATAGTTAGGTAATTAAAGGGTGAAACTAAAAGAAACATATAAAAGAGAAAGAAACATAAGTTTTCTAGGGTTAATGATGAACAAAAGGAACAATAATTCCGGTGGAGGGCAAAGTTCTTTAGGGTACTTGTTCGGTTCCGGTGACTTAGGGCAACAACAAAACCATCAATCTAAAGCTTCATCTTCTCCGGTTTGTATGCCGCCTTACGGCACCGACGACAAGGAAGAGAAGTCACCGGAAAAAGCCCCAACTCCTCCCAAGAAAGATGATCCCGCCGGTTCTTTTAAGAATTATATCTATCATGCTGGAGATGGTGATAATAAGTCCACAGGTGTTCTAGTGACTGTAAGTCTTTTTAATTTCATCATCTTTAATTAATTAATTCATTTTGGATTACTTTTTGATTATTTTCCGGTGGTTAATTAGGGCCGGCCGTCAACTAGGGTTAGATCAGTTCCTGGTGGAGATTCATCTCTTGGCTACTTGTTTGGAGAGAAGTGATGATATGATCTTTATAATAAAATAATAATACTAAACCTAACCACATATATATACATTTTCATGAAATAAAAAAGATCGACCTTTTGTATCCGATCGGAGATTAAAAATCAAATTTGCCTCAAAGATGCTGACGTCATTTTCCGGCTGAATTAATCTCAATGTGATGGGATCCAATGGCTCATATTTCTTGTGGTTTACTTATATAGAAGTGATATGTTTAATTAGGGTTTTTAAGAGTGTTCTGGTTTGTGTTTACGTTTTAAAGTTGCAGTTTTTTTGTGACATAACTAAGATATATAATGATTTGTAATGAATGTGTGTATTATTGTGATATTTGTGAACTCTTGGGGTTGTATGACTTCAAAAGTTTTATTTTTCAAAGAAGCTATATATGCTTAATTTTTGAAGAATATATAACTTGTACTTCTTGAGAAAATTATCTGTATATAACTATATAAAAAGATTACAAATATAAATAATTTGTTCTCAAAACAACTATAAATAAAAGAATAAAGAACTATTTTATTATTAATTTTATTATAACTGAATTTAAAATAACAACAATAATATGGAGAACTACAATCTTTTTCCAAGTAAGTTTTATTTGAATGTTTTTC
The DNA here is from genome assembly GCA_023525975.1 of Smallanthus sonchifolius. Lineage (NCBI taxonomy): Eukaryota > Viridiplantae > Streptophyta > Magnoliopsida > Asterales > Asteraceae > Smallanthus > Smallanthus sonchifolius. The sequence continues at coordinate 6,308,516 of CM042042.1, forward strand.
ATTGATTTTCTGGTACATTATTTGGCAATATTCTTGAATTTATAATTCAACATCTTTGTTTAACAAATCATATTCTATAGTTAAGGAGTTCAAGTTTCGAAGAAATAACCTTTGTTGTTAATTAGGGTTGACAATTTCTGCCACGAACTTGTTAACACGACATGGCACGTTAATTAGGTTGCGAAGAAATAACATGTCTCGTGTTTGACCTTTGGTTTGGGTCTTAAACATGTCGACACGTTAAGACGGTTAAAATCGTGTCTAAACAGGTTAAAGACAAGTTAACATTCTATTTGCATCTAGGCTCAACCCAAGTCAGTCACCATCTTTAATACTTTTATGTGTTTTTATTTTAAAAATGTTTAGGATTAATTTATCATGTTAATGGACGTTATGATTCGACTTTTTAATCTTTTATGAACATTTAGCATTTTTTCTTTCATTACATATATGATATTTATCCTCTCTCTAAACAGTTTTTTAAACATGTCCCCTGTTTCTAAACACGTCGTGTTCGTGTTTGAGAAAAATGACACGATTAGTTATCGTGTCGTGTTTGTGTCAAACACTACAGTTCATTATATCGTATCTTATCGTGTCATGTCTGACCTGTTATATGAACAATAATATTAAGCACAATTTGAAGAAATAAGTTATAGGGTTTTGAAATCACAGATCCCACTAATGTAACATGTAATTTTTGTATTACATCCTTTCATGAATTGGTTATCTATATGATATGAAACCTTAAAAAATTGTAATCGTTTGTTTTTCTTTTGTTTTTTTAATGGCCTGTTATACACATGTCATTGACAATCTAATATTACATCATTTTTAACAGTCGTTTGAGGTCTTCATAAAGTTACCTAATAAGCCTGAAAGAAAATTACAAGCAAAAAAGATAAAGTTTTATACTATCTAAGTGAGAAAAAATAAAATTAATAAACGAGAACTCTAGATGAATACATTTGATAAAGTAATTTAATTTCTATATATGAATCATTTGTAATTATTAATTATAGATGCTTCAATTCCTTTAAATTTATAATTATAAGTGTAACAAGTTTTATTATTTTTGAAGGCTGTAAGTTATAAATGTGGCTGTTATTTATCTTTCACATACATTTGCATGAATTGCAAATAAATAAATATGTATAATCTCTATATATTTATTCTATTGAGTTATCACACCGTTAGGTTATTTAATTAAATAAAGAATTAATTCATGTGGTTTACACGAATTTCACTTTTAACTCGTATGAATAAGAAACTATAATTTTGACCTAATAGTTTGTTTGATTGTAACAGAGAAGACCCCTAAAATAGATGGAAGTTATCTTTTGATGTTAAATTATTTAAAATTACATATATACCTTTTATATATTAAAAACTAAAAAACAATATAAATACCCACCCCACCCCCACCCCACCCATCTTCTCTCTCTAACCCACCCTCACCCTACCCTACCCCACTCTAAGCCACTGTTCTTCTTCTTCCTAACTCCGGCGACCATTATTTCCGGCCACCTCCACAAATCAAATCCTTGGGTGGCGCATAAAGGGCAGTGGGTTTCAAGCAAGGAGTCCAAGTGAGATAGATCGAGTAAGAGATGCGAGTTTTCTGGCGGCTTCACAGATCTGGGTTCGGGTAGGCAGTTTTGGTATGCTTTTTTTTTTACGGAGACTCTCTCATTCATATCCAGGTAGGCAGTTTTGGTATGCTTTCAAATTGATTTTGTTGATGAACATTATATTTGGGTTTTGGGTTTCAGTGTTCTTGAATGTTATGGGTTCTAGTAAAGATTCAATCTTTAGGTTTCTTTGTAGGGGCATGAGTTTAGGGGCATGAAATTGATGATCGGAAGAAGGGATTAAAGGGGTTATGAGATCCTCAGCTGCTGCCATTGTTTTGAGTGCAAAATTGGGTCAAAATTTATTGAAAGATTGACACCAGTTGACGCGAATTTGTAAGGGTATTTAAAGATTGTGACTCAGAACAATCAATTTACAGAGTATCAGGTGTGTTGTAATTCAATTGAAGGTCAAACAATCTAGTCCATGAAAAAAAGGATTGCTAAAGTACAGTGGAAACAAAATTCTTTACATAAGTTTGCCGGAGACGGGGGAGATTCCGGTAGGGAAGAGTTTGTTGGAGATGGGTAGTCCGGCGGTAGATGCCGATGGTGAAGTTCTGGTGGTCTAAATGACCGGAGCAAGGGGAAGAGAGAGGGGGTGGATGGTTTAATTTTAAGGTTAGGTGGGGTCCATCAATATAAGATATTATTTTAATTTTAGTTTTATATTTTTAATAACATTTATTTAATATTACGAGTGTTTTAGTTATTTCACTTTTATTTAACTGAAAAAGTTAACATCCATCAATGTTAGGGGTCATCTTTGTTATAATCGTACAAACTATTGGGTCAAAGTTATAGTTTTCTATTTCTAAGGAGCAAAAGTAAAATTCGTTTAGACCACATGGCCATCCGTGTAATTAATTCTTAAATAAATAAAAAACATATACAACGTTTAAAATAAACGAGGTCATCAAAGCAAGAAGCCCCACCATGCCCTCTCATTAATGGAACACCAATACATGTCTCCTTCAAGCTTTTTCTATAGACTGACAAGACATGCTAATCTCACAAATCAAATTAGTCCACTTCTTTAATTAGGTCGTTTTATATATGTCTACTTCACAAAACAAAATTTAAGTTATAATAACAAGTAGCTTAATTATGTAATATTTTAATATATATATACATATATATATATTCAGGATTTTCTTCCTTACTTTGCTTAGTGATTGACTCATGAATGGATCACTTTTTTTTCAAGAGATTTTCACATTAATTTTGCACCGCCTTATTAGAGTAATATTCGTTTTTGGCCCCTGTGGTTTAGTCTGTTTAACCCCTTTTAGTCAAAAAAAATAATATTTTAATATATTAACCCCTATGGTGGTATTTTTGTAACAATTTCAGTCCATGACAATAACCTTGTTAATTTTTTTTTTGTTTTTTAGGCTTTTTCATAAAAACTTTTCTATTTTTTAAAAAACGTTTTCTTTATTTTTTTAAATCATTTTTGAGTTTTTTTTTTGTAAAAATGGGTTTTTAACCTTTTTAAAACGCTTGTTAGCTTTTCTGAAAATATATTTTTTCATAAAAAAACGATTTTAAAAACATTTTTTTTTGTTTTTTATAAAAATATTGTTAGCTTTTCCATAAAATGTTTTTATAACTAATTTAAAAACGTTTTTTTTGTTTACTTTTTTAAGTGAACTAGTTTTTAACTTGGTGAAGTATTTATAAAAAAGGTGTTTTTAAAATAGTTAAAAAAATATTTTACAAAAAAGATAAAAAAACGTTTTTATAAAAAAATTAAAAATATATATATTTTTAGAAAAGTGAAAAAGAAAAACGTTTTTAAAAAGGTTCAAAAATACATTTTTACGGGAAAAAACTAAAAAAAAATGATTTTAAAAAAACAATTTAAAAAAGGTTAAAAAACGTTTTTAAAAAAGTAGGAAAAAAAATTTTATGAAAAAGTTTTTATTGAACTTAAAAGGTTAAACTAGTTCACTTACAAATAAAATAACTAAAATTCCTTATACTTAACAGAAAAAGTTAACAGGGTTAATGTCATGGACTGAAATAGTTACAAAATTACAACCTCAAGACTAAAATGTTAGAAGATTCCTTTTTAGACTATAAGGGTTAAACAGGCAAAACCACATGGGCCAAAAACAAAATTTACTCGCCTTATTATAAAAATTGTTAACTAACACAACATGATCTTTTAAGGTACACGGTTTACTCCAATTACAAAAGTCTTCACTTGTAAAAGTATCACTTCCACCTTGAATACCAACATTTTCTTTAAACAAGTAACAACATAAACAATATGTTTTGTCTTCTTTAATTAATACTACACTCTAACCACTCATATTTATCAAACCAGTCTGCATTAAAACGTCTCCGGCCACCACTAGAATAGTCTTTCCATGGTTTTAAATTTTAATCAATAATTAATCTTTTAAAAAAAAATATTGAAAGGTAATTGATTAGACAATTTTGATAATTGATCCAAATACCACCTGTAATGGCACCATAGCATATGGCGCCTCACCAGTGAGGATCTCCCATAACACAATTCCAAAAGAGAACACATCAACATGTAACAATATGTGATTAGATTTTTTTAAAATCACTATTTATGAATTTAAAAAAAAAATTGCAAATATAAACTTTATAAAACTTAGCCATACTCATTGCATAATTAACATGTATAGTAACAATACTCACCTTCACATTCACCGTCAGTAAGTATGCAAAGTCATATACATAAACATCAATAACTAGTAACTTTGGCCTGAAGAGCATGACACTTCTCTTCGACTGCAATTCAAGAACTGCCAGTCAAACGTGCCTGCAAACATCCGGTGACAGTTTATCAGCCTCACTTCCTTCTTGTTTCCTGAAGCATGATATAGTTTTTGTAAACATATTTAACAAAGTTAGTTATTTTTATTTTATTTATTTACAAAATATGTCCAGAAGTGTCTTGACCCAACCCGACCCGTTACTAAAAATTTCCAGATTATTTTCTTCACCATTGTTTTCAATCTCATTGGATCCGATGTGTACTGCATTCCTTGCATTTCTTTTTATAGTTTTTTTCACGTTGCAAAAGGAAAAGAATAAACAAATTTAATCACATTTTCAAACAAAAACCTTTTGTTTTCTCTCAGCAGCAGCTTCTTTAGCCTTTGTCCAGCCAATGATCCCTTCAGCAGGTAGATTCTGTGCATTCTGAAGATCATCTTGTTGGCCAAATGTCCAACTCGACATGTACTAAAAATTAAAATCATGTTTAACCATGAACTCGTTTTGACCCGACCCACCAAGTATATCCTTACTGGTTAAGAAGCAAGCCAACAACAATAGATGGAACGGCAATCTGCAAAGTATTGGAAACCATTAGCTTTATGTCAATAAGCAATCTCTTTTCAATGAGCAGTAGTGACAATAAGCAAAGTATTGGAAACCATTAGTTTTACGTCAACAGATGGAACGGCAATCTGCAAAGTATTGGAAACCATTTGTATAAGGGAAGAAGCCATATACAAACCCCGTTGAAGGAAACCAAACGCAAAACCAGTTCCGGTAGAGACCGCCACCACAGCGATACCACCACCGCGACCTAGGAAATAGTGGGGCGATATGGCGACGACGACAACCGGTGAAGGAAACCCTAATTTGGTTCTCTGGTGTGAAAAGGGGAAAGAAAAATGCATTTTGGTTATCTGGTGTGAAAAAGGGGAAGAAAGTATGGTCCGGATCAAAAGCACACATAGCTTGTACATGCTGCATTCCATCTTGCACATCCCTGTAGACACTATTCCTTCCCCATGTCTTTTAAATAGGTTAATAATAATATAGTTTAAGGAAGGTCTTTAATCTTCTCGACTTGCCTTTACAACAACGTTGGCATTTTATCATATAAGGAGAAAAAATTAAGATTTAAATTCAAATGGTTTTAAATCATCTTTTTAAAACTTATCTTTATCCTTAAAATTATAAAAAAATAAACACTAGAATTTTAAATATACATATTTCTTAACCATTTCTTTAAAATTATAAGGATAAATAATAAAATGTGAGAGGTTATTAAATAATTTTTTTTATAGAATGATAGTTTTTGTTTTCATTTAAATTATAAAAATAAGTAGCGTTCTTTCGTGTTTTCACTGCCCCATGACCTTATTACCTAAGAACTCAATTACCAACGTCGGTGGCAAATGTCACCGACGCATTTAGTCCTTCAATTTTGTTATAATTACCATCTAAATCCTCAACTTTCTAAATTTTTTATTCGACCCCTATACTATATATTATATATGCTTCTAACCATATTAATTTTTTACTAAATTTTATCTTATCTAATAACTTTAGTTCGTTAACTTTTTTTCAAATCACTAAATATATTTTTTAGGTATCGTTGGTTATACCGACTAGCGGTAATGTGCTGGTACCAAGAAAAATGAGATCGACACCGACTAAAGAACATCGATACCATTGTATAATTGTCTTTGTTACTAAATGTTTTAACGAGTTTGTTGTTTCAATGTTAAGTAATGTTTACGTCGCAACGTTAATTTTATACGTTTCTTTTTGTTCTTAATCACGCTAATATGACGTCTGGTTTAATAATAACCCTCCAGCTTTCTCTATTTTCATATACTACCCTTCAACTTTCTAAATTTTAAACATACCCCTCAAGTTTCTAAAGTTTTAAATTTACCCCTTTACAAAATTCTCAACTCAACTTTTCAAATTTCTAAACTTTCAAGTTTACCTTCAAATTTCATTTCTTTTTTCTTTTACCTTTTTTTATATTCGTTTGTGTTAGTTTGTTTTATTTTTAATTTATTTTTTCTTTAATAAATCTGTCGTTTCAATGTTAACTTTCTATTCGCGCCGCAATTTATCAATTTTTCGATCTCCAGAACCGAATCATGGCAACGTCGTACGTTTCTTTAATAGACTTAGTCACGTTATTATCTTCATCGCAACACGTGTAACAAGGTTCATGACCCCGTCACATCACATGGGTATTAATTATATAATTAAACACGTTAATATCACCGTAAAGTCTCGCCGCAACACGGGTGGTATTTTCTAGTTCTACCCTCAAAAGCAAACTCACTCTTTTTCTCTCACACACACAAAAACTGAAAAACACACACTAGCCATGGCGACTTGTTCATCGTGTTACACATCTCCGCTCCACACTCGAATATCCTCCAAACATCAAACAACTCTACCTCCTTCCACCTCTTTCCTCACCAGACGCTCACCTATCTCTCTCAGCTCGGTATCACGGCCGGTGGCAGCCGCTAACTCCATCGAAGTTGAGAAACCAGCGGTTGCAGAAACTCCTTCGAAGATTCTCCCGTTCCGAGTCGGCCATGGCTTCGATCTTCATAGATTGGAACCTGGATACCCTCTCATCATCGGAGGCATTAATATTCCTCATGACAGAGGCTGCGAAGCTCATTCCGATGGTAATTTGTTATACTGTAACTTCAATCTATGATTACTAATCTATTGATTACATATTTGCTTAAATTTGTATTTACAATAACTGTTTGCAGTTATATCTATCAACTGTGTGAAATGAAATTATACATGTCAAAACAATAATCTTATTGATGAAAACATAATTAATTGTTAAAATTTAAAAATCTCATTGTTATGAGGTTTTCAACACTCCAATTCATCCTCATTGAGCATGTTAAAGAGTTTATTTAGATATGATTTATGGTATAGTTACAGATTTTGTACGAAAGTCGATAATCGAACCTTTTGAACAGCGAGCATTCGAGTCAATTTGGGGAATATGTATGAAATAAATGATAGAATTGCTGATTGCAGTAGACTTCTGATGTGGATCTTAAGTGTTCATGATTGAATTTCAATGGATGAACACATTAACATTCTGGAGAATCCAAGAAGAAGTAAAGATTCCTGTAGAGTTGTTAAATCTGTTATGAGAATTGAGAGACAAGGGAAGGAATTATGTTCTTACTAATTGACAACTGATTACAAGGATTAACTCTCTTATTTATACACATACAGAGTTGACTAATTTTGACCTAACAACTTCTAGCAAGACTTAACCAGACTAACTAACCACAGTTACTATCACACTAACTATGGTTAACTTTAGTACATATCAACTTCCTTACCATAACAAATGGAAAGTGCGAAGATATGTTGGAAATGTTATATAAACAATCCATTTGACTTATTGACTAGTTTAAAAGAAAAAGAACAACTTATGTAGCAGCAGGTCATTTTATTTGCAATTGCAGTCAAGATAGTACTTGAAATTCAAAGTGATGATAGTACTTAAATGTGTTGTGATGTGTTGATTACGCATATGAATGTTTGATGAGGTGATGTTTTCTTCTAATTGATTGGGGTGTTTTTAGGTGATGTGTTGATGCATTGTGTTGTTGATGCGATTCTGGGTGCTTTGGGTCTACCGGACATTGGGCAGATCTTTCCAGACTCGGATCCTAAATGGAAAGGGGCAGCATCGTCCGTCTTCATCAAGGAAGCTGTAAGATTCAAATTCATAATTTGATTTTTAACTCTTATTTATGTGGCACATGGGATTTGAGTAATGTCAAATATCAGGTGGGTTTGATGCATGAGGCTGGTTATGAGATAGGAAACTTAGATGCCACTTTGATTCTTCAAAGACCAAAAGTAAGCCCTCACAAAGAGGCGATTCGAGCCAATTTGTCTTTGCTACTAGGTGCAAACCCTAGTGTTGTGAACCTGAAAGCTAAAACTCATGAGAAGGTAGATAGCCTTGGGGAAAATAGAAGTATTGCAGCTCACACAGTTGTGCTTTTAATGAAGAAATGAGGCTTTTGGCTTTCTTCTAGTGTAAGAATTATAATTTATACATGCTACATTTGCATCATTGTATCAAGATTTGAAAAAAAACAATAACTAATTTGTTTACGCATTTATGGCGTAAAGTATATTAAAAAAACCAGAATCCTTTAATTTGGATATCTAAGTAGTAGTCAAACTGTCATTAAATTATGTGTCAAGTCAAACGTAAATCCTTTATATCGGTCACAATTAGGCAGGTTGGGTAACGGGTCAAAATGGGTAAGGTGGGGCTGGGTCAAGCAAGAATACTTTTCTGTCATTTTTCAAAAATAATTATGTAACATATGGTTACAAAATATTTTTACAATTAGTTAGAAGATTTTATGCATCTCAAGACTACATATTTCAAGTGACTTTTAACCTGTCTAACCAACCCAAACAATTTGACCTGTTTCCTTTTCAGTTAAGTACTTCAGCTCAACCCATGTGACTCGTTAATGGACAAAACATAAACCAAATCGAACCATTTACATACAAAAGGGTTAAATTGTCACTGATTATATCTAACAGTGACATGTAATCTCGATCTTCGCCAAATTGGAAAGGTCCTCTTAACAGTGAAATGAAGATTTCTGCACGCGAGCGGCTCTACTTACTGTATAAGAAAAAAACGACCAACCATACGGGTCCCCAAAAAAGTTTTGGGTTTTGATACTCGATGCTTCGATGTGTGAATTAAAAATTTATTTCCAGGCCTAAAGCAAAGACGGCTCCACATGTAATATGTTCCATCTCTATCATACTGAAGATAATAAAAAATCGTCATGTAATATGTTCCATCTCTATCATACTGAAGATAATAAAAAATCGTCATCCAACGGTCTGAGATGAATTTAGTTATACCGGTAAATTTTCCTCATATTTTGTTCAGTTATATGATATCAAGAAACTCCTGATGGAAACCGCGGTTTCACAAAAACACACTTTTTAGTAAAATGAGAGTATGATTATGAGTTCAAACAAGGGCAAATGCTATAAAAAACTAATATACTTTCTGGTTTTTCTTACAAAAGTCCTACAACAATTTTTTACAATTAAAAAACCAACATACTCTCTTTTTTTCTCACAAAAGTCGCTTAACAAATTTTTGCATATAAAAAACCAACATACTTTCTTGTTTTTCTCACAAAAGTCCCTCGACAACTATTTATCTTAGCAAATGAATCCACAAAAGTAAAGCAAAGGAAATCGACCGACAGAATCAAGAGCAAATGAATCATTTGCCTTACTTATGTGGATTCATTTGTTAGAATAAATAGTTGTCAAGGGACTTTTATGAGAAAAACAAGAAAGTATGTTAGTTTTTTATGTGTAAAAATTTGTTAAGTGATTTTTGTGAGAAAAAAGAGTGTATGTTGATTTTTTAAATACAAAAAATTGTTAAGATACTTCTGTAAGAAAAACCAGAAAATATGTTAGTTTTTTATGACATTTGCCCTTCAAACAATAAAAAAGTTAATAGTATTTCGCTTTAGCAAATAGGTAGGGTGCCCTCGACTCTGCACATGGTTGATGGTTACAACAATAAGCAAGACCAACAGTTCACACATGACCAATAAGTCAAACACAAAATCCCTGATACACAAAATACCTAATTAATAATTTAATGTTCATGTTCAAATTTAACACTCACGTGTATATGAGTTAAGATTTGGTATGTATAAATTAGAAGCATTTAGGATTATGTGTTGTGTGTGTCCCAAAGTAATAAGAAAACTTGCAGGAACAAGAAAAAGAAGAATCAGTAGTAATATGTCTATATATATATATATATATATATTCGCAGATGATGTAACCAAGTGTGACCCCAAAGTAACTTACTCTAAACGACGTGGAACGGTTTGAGGATGTCAACAAAAACTTAACCATAATCTATAGTTGCACAGCCCACTAGTAGATACAAAAATGGCTATGATAATTTAACCCATTCCCATGCGACCTCCTAATTATCATGCAAAACTCCAGCACCACCATTCCCATCCAATACCGAACCATCTGCACCTTCTACAAAACCATCAGCATTTAAGTTATTTGCCATTAGGATTTGCAGATGGTGTGGTATGAAAGGTCTAGGAGTGTTCAGAACCGGTGGGCTAGCCGCCAGGACCGGTTGTGTTGGCCGAACTATGGATCGACTAAAAGCTTCTGAATAGGCACGACCGGACAAACTTCCACGCATTCGACCAGTTGGTCGCCAGTTTTGGTCTGCTGGTGCATTGGCTGAACTCTCTTGCATCCTAGAAGCTTGACCAAGACCTAGACATGAGGTGCACAAAATACCAAATTTTCAAATTAGTAATTGTCCAGGTGGCAATTATAACCCGTAAAGGGCAAATACGTCAATTTGGGTTATACTTTAAAGTAGATAAAACGAGTTGCGAGTCACAAAAAGAGTATATAATAATAAAGCCTCGAAAATCATTTCACTAAAAACTAGATCATTATTGTAATAATAATATAACAGTGCTTTAAACTAGTACCTGTTTGCTGTTCTGATGATATCACAGGCGTAGATGATAATGAAGTCTGGAGTGGAGCTGGAACCGGTGGTGTCCAGCTACCGACATGGAAAGCTTGTGGAGCAGCATTGGCATAGTGATAGGTTTGTTGGTTGCTTATGGAACCAGTTGTGGGACGTGCATAGTGGTGGGCTTGTTGATTGCTCGCTTGACCAATTGCGGGACCCACAAAAGGTGACTGCACAGAATTTGGTATCGTATGGTTGCCTGACTGTCGGTAAGAGTTGAAGCGATGACCACTTGATTGATGAGATGGACCCGAGTGCACACCGAATTGTTGAGCTGGTTGGGTGGAAACATTTGGCGGATCACGATGAACCCAATTCTACAGGGGAAAAAAGAGTTAAGAATATGAAGCATAACTAGAGGAGACTATTAACAAAGAATGAGAAAAACAACAATCAGTTAGAATTGTGTGGTCTAGGAAGAAGATAGCTAGAGGTGGAAGATTCGATCCATTTTCTTATGAATGGGTTAAATCGGTTGTGTTTTATCTCAAACAATTCAAACAGGTAATATCAAAATATATATAGCTTAAAAGGAAATGGGTCAAAGGTCCTCTTAAGATCATGTTATTCAAAGAATAGATTAGTATGTCATAATCATACTGGACAGTTGACAAACTAATTATTTATTAAAAAAATATTTTAAACAAAAAGTGTGTTGTGGCTCAACCGAGCCTGTCTTGACCAAAATCTAACCAGCCAATTTTGCAAATCTAAAAAAAAACATTAAATACAAACTATGAAGGTGATAATATATTGTTTGTACCTGTGAGCCCATGTTCTCGGACATTGACATCTGATGCCGATCCATTTGAGATCTAGAAAATTGTTGCCGTCTACCATCACTAATCATTCCTGTAGAAGTCTGAACTGGAGGTGCCTGAACAGCATTTGGAATTCTTGTAACGTGCCTGTTAGGTGTCGTGTACCTCAGACCATAATCATTACTCATACTGTTCATGCTATGCTGCTGAAACTGCATACTGGAAGCAGAAATGTGAGTTTGACTTTGACCCTGCAAAAAATGATTCATGAATGTGTTTGATGCCCCGATTGCATGTGTTGGTAACTGCATATTGTTGGAACAAGAAATTACGGTTTGACCCTGAGAAATAGTAGCATGTGATCTAGTATCTGATGTCACAGTTTCATATGGCAGTCTGAAAAATTGATTCTCCATTTGAGGTGAAATATTTGTATGGACAGGGTTCATGTTCACATGGCTAGGAATTTGATCACCGGGATTAGGTTGGTCAAACTGAGGAAGAGAAGGGTTTTTTTCATTTTCTTGATGGGAATTACTGGCGTCAATATCATTATCCCCTTCCGTAAGGTCCATAATATCTACACCCGTGTCTGAAGAGGGAGTAGGTTGTTTGTGTGAAAATGATTTCTCTTGTTTATCCGCATGATCATCACATTCATTAAAAGCTTCCCACGAGCCATCAGCGGAGAATTTCACATGAGAAATATTATCACCTACCTCTTTCAAAACCTACGGACAAATCAATTACTTTCATTAGGCAGTTCAAGAGTATCAAATAAATAGAAAATGGTTGGTTCAGGCGGGTTGGGTAACATATGAAAACAGGTTCGGGTTGAAACAGATCATCCTAGAACAGGCCAAGTCAGGTCGAACCACAAATATATTTTTTTTTCTAGGAATATTCAATTGCGTTAATTATAATTAAAAACACAATATTATTACATTAATATGCAGAACCTACGAATAGACAAATTTTAACCCATTAGACACATTACCCTTTTAACTAATTTGAACCATTTGAGATAAAACAAACCAAAATCAATCCATTCATAAGTAAATGGGTCAAAATTGACACCTCTACTTCTAGGTTACTTGCCTTAGCCATGCCTTGGTCAATTCGGATGTCAGTGAAGCATACAGATTGACTGCAATGGGGACAGCGCCATGATGGTCTTCTCGAGTTTATGTCCACATAGTTGTCAAAATCAAAGCACTGCAAAAAAAAGAGTATTTTTAATAGATCATAATAGGATAAGATATGATGTATACCAAACCAGGCACTACATCAGAAAAGGTCAACATGGTCAAAGTTACCAACACTCAGCGGCCACGGCATCATCTTGCAAACGTAACCAAATCAGATGCCATTAAATTGAAGCTTTTGAGAGTCGGTTGCCTTGAATTATATTTTTGAAACTTTAATGGTTGTTTCTAGGGGTAAAGACATCCTTAAAGCCATATATCCCACAAACTACATAAGTAATGCAAAATGGTGACTCACCTGAAGATGTTTGCATAAATGGCCTTTGACAGGTGTTGTGATGCGTTTAAAGCTGTATAAAAAAGAGAGCCCAGATCCAAAGACATAAATAAGTGACGACAAGAGAAGTTACTAATTCTGTTGAAATAAAATGCTATTAAACTGAATTAGCAATTAATATAAGAGGGCAAGAAATTAGAAATTAATAGCTTCAAAAACAAGTCCGTTGCATACCTTATGGGGCAATTTAGTGATATTCTAGATGGCCCTTCAACTATATCGTTATCTATCATGAAAAAACAAACCAAAAACATATAGATAAGAACGTCGACACGATTATGATTATATTCTTACGACTTATGTTATTTTCTCAAACATTACATTACCTGAATCAGGTGCAGCAGCGACAGGTGGCACATAATTTGGAAGGACAGGGCAGCTTGGGTCTGTGATCATACTCATGAAGGCAACAACGATGACATATTTCCCTACCATAGAATTACAGACAGTTTAATATAGAGAATTTAAGCATGTAAAGTATGTTGGAAACAAAGGGCATGCATACAGTAATACCATTGAACTGGCCCACCGCTTGAAGAAGATTTGTTCCGTACTTAACCAAATCCGTTACATGTGTTGGAATCTGTGGTCCAGGATCCTGATAGAAAGATTATGAAATAAAAGCACATTAAAGTGTTAACACAACCAAAATGGGCGCCAGGCCCAGCATACATATGTAGCAACTAAAGGTGGCAATTCTGATTTGGGTTATTGTGTGTCTTTAACTTGTCAAACAGGAAAATCAAAAGGCTCTAAAATGGGAATGGGTCAAATATAGAGTAATGTCACCCAAAGTGTATTTGTAATGCATACAATCTCCTAAACCAGTCTATTAAAAAAGAGTAGATAATTGTTTGAAATAATGTAATTTGCATTATGGTATTTGACACACTAATTACTTACAAAAAGTTCAATTTTCTTGACAAAAAGTGTTTTGGGGTCAATCCAAACGGATCTGATTCATTTCAAACCGTACCAAAAACTACCCATATTGACCCGAACCCGTTTGCCCTGTAATGCGCTCATTTTGCCACTTTAGCTGCAAGCCCGCAATCCTCATGGATCAGTGTATACAAACCTTACAAATGCAAGTTCTATTATCAACTGCTTTCCCGTTCAACAAAAAGCTAGAAATTGAACACAACCAATTACAGGTCAGACCACTTTAAGCATGTGTGTTTTGTGAGAAAAATGTACAAGGGGTAAAGAGAAACATATACTTGACTAGCTGGGGACTTGTGATGCATGATGATGTCTCTGTATTATCTGCTTGGGCAACAAACAAATACTGTAGTGAAGTTAAAAAGAGAAATAACTAAAAAAATCAAAAGAAAAAATAGACTCAATTCAATATTAAAATATCACTAACCAGAGATATTAACTTCTATTTAATGAAAATCTAAATCAGAATGCATGATAAAACAAACACTTTTGTCATATATCAAATTATAATATGGAAATCTTACTACTTTCTCATCAGGAGAATTTGCATTCTTTGTAATCTGGAAATCTTTAACAAGTGCACCGTATCCCGGCTACAGTATAGACAAAATGATGATTAGTACACAGATCTTAAAGATAATATTAGTTGAGGGAAAACTGAAAACTATTACCATTGCCTCAATAAATGCAAATATTTTACCCATCTTCATTCTAGGATAGAACCTGAAGGAATATAATAGAGCCAAAAGATTATTTAAAAAAAAACAAACACAATAATCCAAATACGAAAGAAAGAGTTGTCATAAATACCTTGACAATACTATTGAGATGCTGTGATGAACTGTGCTCTCCCCAGAGTTCATATCTCTAGCACTGCAGAAACTCGCTGCCATCTACAGTCACAATGCAGTAGTCTTAATAAGAAAATTTGCTACAAGAACAAAATATTAAGTTATCAAAAATAGAAGTATTAAAAAACCATTTACAAACCTCACTCCAAAGGATATAAACTTCTTCATTATCCTTCTCACTGAACCATCCATTTGTACATGCACCCTGTTAAAAATAAGGTAACAAGATTTAAAACTTAAGAAAGTAAGAAATGCACAGCACATCATCAATAAGATAAAAACATAAATCAAAACTTATAAACCCACAGAAACTGATGATTAAAATGACATGGAAGAAATTGAGATACAAGAGTACCTTTATAGATATCATCAGCACCATAATAGCTGTTTGTACGTTTGTATCATTTGTCCATTGACATACCTAAGCACATAATGGTGTAAGTATTTGTGACATATGGCATAGAGTACAAGAAAGGCCCAGGGAAAACACATCAATAATAAGCCTTTCCTATGTATATGAAGGCTAATTAAACTAACTATATAAAACACGTACACAGAATTCTACAAAAGACTTAACATGAACAAATACATCGTTATGCCTGGAGCACAAAGATGGAATCAGCAGCACCTGCATCTCAAATCCTGGTGATTTGTTGCTATAAAATCAGTGTCTAAATTTAAAATTAAGTTACATCACTTTTTGAGAATTTCATAGTAATCACAAACATCAATATACAAGAAGAGTAAGGAAAAGAGAAACACAAGGCAGTTGGCTTCTAATTATGGATGAAAACTTATAGAGAAAACAATGTCTCAAAAGTATCACTGTGACTGAAAATTTCATTTTAACCCTTTCGGTTATTGAACTTTTACTCAATACCCTTGTCATATTTTAATCAATTCACATAATTTATATAAGGTAAAATTGTTTTATACAAAATTTATTATTATAAAGATCTCATTGACTTTTAAAATGAACCCATTTTGGATAAGATAATTAAATTTATTAAAATATTCAATTATTGGTGTAATTTACAAGTGTTATAAACATATAACTAATTAGTTTTTTTAAAAGTAACTAATAAGGGAATAAAGTGAACATAAACTTAAAATAAACTACAACATTGATTAAAAACAGTAGTAGTACCTAGTTAGATATTCTAAAATCTATTAGTTAATGTAATAGCTTTAGTTATTTTATAAGATATATTTTGTACTTCTAAAAAATAATTAAAATAAATTGATTTAGTTATTTTAGAGTATATTGGAGATGAACCAAGCTTAAAAATGACATCGCATCATGTTGAAGTATTTTTTTTACTCTCGATTTGGAGTAAGAGAGAAAGAACACGTGAAAGAGTTTTTTACCTGCTTCAATAAATAAGGTAACACTGAAGCTCTGTTGGGAATTTCGTTGTTACCAACCGCATTGTCAATTCGTCTGTAATGGACAATGTATATCTTATCAGTACAAAATGTTGAATATTACATAGAGTTTCAGAAATTTGGGATGTAACGTAAAGTTTGGATGATATAACTGAAGGATTTCACCATGTTCAAGTTTCTCTCTGGACCTATCATTTGTGATTGCTAAATACATTCAGGGTCAGATTGTTAAACTCTATAGGTAAGTGTCGTGTGGGCCAAAAGTTTGTATAAACGCAAGCTTTGTCGAGAACATTAAGGATTGTTACGTTCACTGAATAACTTGCTGAATAACTCTATTTCTTCCATAGTTCCATGTAAATAAGTCCTAAACAAACATGTTTTACCAAATAAGACCTCAAAACCATAATGCAAACAAACATGCTCCAACTTCACTTGTCAAATGAGCTAATTTCTAGCTCCAGTGATGAACTGAAGCATAGATAGAGCAACCAAAGGTCAATAACCAGCATAAACTCTACAGAAAATCCAAATTATTTACTCTAGTTTCTCAATCTAAGTAAACAAACTCCAAATTCAAACGCAAATCTTCTGTTTCTTACTCAAAATTCAGCATCCAAAATAAGTTTAGTGAGTGCGTGCATCTGTGTGTGTGTGTGTGTGAAATCGAGGCACAAATAAACTATCTGCGACCTAAAATTGAGGCTCTATAACAAATCAACAACCAGAATTTTGTGCTTTCCGCCATAACTGAAGATAAAACACGCATAACAAAATAAGTTTAGCGAGTGTGTGTGTGTGTGTGAAATCGAGGCACAAATACACTATCTGCGACCTAGAATTGAGGCTTAATAACAAAACAACAACCAGAATTTTGTGTTTTCCTCCATAACTGAAATAAAACACGCACAAATGAGAACAAAATAGGTGTTACTGAGTGTGTGAGTGTGTGTGTGAAATCAGAAGAAATTATGAACGACCTTGAGAGAGAAACGCATAGACGGCAGATCTCCTTGGTTTCAGTCCTGGCGCCAGTCGTAAAAGCAAGTAATCGATCAACAAGGCTGGAAAAGCGGCAAGTATCTGAGGACGACGAAGACAGCGTCCGGCCGTTTGGCATGTCCACCGAGCCGGTCACCTGCAACGGATTCATAACCGCTCCTGCCATACCGGAGACGATGAGACGAGTGGCGACAAAACTGTAAAAGCAAATGGTAATGGCGGTGGCTTGTATGTGTACGATAACTTTCAAATTAATAACGCGTGATTTTTTTTTAACCGTAATTTTTTATTCTATTTTTGTTGGATGAGATTAGAACCCACAATCTTTTGGTTATGAAACTCTCCTCTTACCACTACAGCACAACCCCACCCTTAACGAGTGATTTTTAAATGGAAAAACCACGGAGGGTCACGAAAGTACTTGTTATACCTATATGAGGAAATGCTATTAAACACCTCACGTTTTTTGTCGTAATTCTGTTTACTCAAATTATATTTTACTTTAGCACTATCAAAACACACAATTTTTATGATAACGAATTAGATTCCACATTTTTTCTTTTTAGTTTCAAGTGTTTATAAAAAAATGTCTTTTCATGTGTTATTGATAGAATCTAATGATGATTTACAACGATTAGCGTTTATTGAAATGTATAGTTCTGTTAATTATTTGAATCCACAAAGCAAGTTATAGATTGGTAACAAATAAAGTATATTATATTCAAGATTAGGAACAAAATCTTAAGATATTGATAAAATACAAACATTATAAGTTATTGAACGATTAAAATAACGTATAGTTGATAGTAAGTACTGCATACTAACTACTTAATTAAATAGACAAGAGTTTAAAGTCAAGTAACGTGTGAACAAACTTAAAGCAATATAAGCCGACACATAAAACTAATCGAGAATACATGGCTTATATATAGGTTTTATACGAGTACTCTAATGGTGGAGTTAGGTTGTTAAGTCATCTTGCACTATAGTTTGTTATTTGTTTGTACATATTACTTCATGTTCTCGAAATTTATCATGATTGTGTTACACATGTTATTATTAGAGTTAATTATTACATTGATTACTTGTACTTTGATACATGAGTTCTACGCGCCCTATGAAGCTTCTCACATGCATGACATTGTGACACCGATGGCGTGTGCACCATCCGTGGCGGTGAGATCAGATCATGACGTCTCCATTTAGTACCAGCGAGGTACAACAGTCACATTTATGTTGAGGAGGATGGATTCAACCTGGGATATATATATATATATATATATATATATTGATTTTTATGGATGGCTTATGTGTTTGCTAATACCTCATCACATTATATTGGATGCACAAGTCTATAGCTTATGAAGCCCCACTCACATGGTATTTGTTTTTGTGGATGGCTTGTTTGTATGCCAAAACTCCGCCGCACTGTATTTGGTGCATAGGTATGCAGCCTATGTAGCCCCACTAGTATGTTTTTACTTTTCGACTAAAGTATCCCGAAATGTGATAAAATGTTATTTAACATGACATATCATGTCTTTGTTACGTTCAAACTATTATATTGTCGTTTTATCACAACATTGTATTATACTGTTGTACTTGTTATACTGAAACCCGGTTACATCGTTCTATTTTTCATGTTGTGAATACGTATTACCTTCCAATCTAGTAAATGTTTAAATTTTATATGAAAGATCATAATTTCTAAACCCATCTAAAATCTTATTATTTCATAATCATGCCTTTTAAATACGACAAATCGTTATATATAGTTTAATAAATTGAACATGTATTACCTTCCTATCTAGTAAATGTTTAAATTGAATCATTAGAAAAGACATATTAAATCGTTAAACTCTTTTTATCAAACTTTATAAAAACCATACAATAATATAAAATAAAACGTTTTATAAAGTGTTTTCAAATTATAATGAAATGTAGTAATGAGAAAACTATGGTTTTAAAATAAGAAAGGTTTGAATATTGGTTACGTTTTGACATTCATTTGGTTCGACTTGTATATCATTTTAAACGAGGACGACGTGGGAAACAAGGTCACCGAAACATTTTTTTAATTTTTGAATCATTTTAACTAGAATTTTTGCCTTGTGTTACGCGGCTGTAACGTAATTTAAACAGTTAAGATGGTGATATTAACGTAGCTAAACATAAAAAGTAATTGGAGTTAAATACATAAAAGAAACGTATGAATCTACTACGAGTCGGTTGTGGAGATCGAAACATAGATAAAAGACAGTTAGACAACGGTTTCGATGTTTTTCAAACGAAGTCGATCTCGGTCTCATTATTCTTGGTACCAGCATGTCACTGTCAGTCGATAACCCATTATACCTAAGAAAATATGGTATCTTGAATACGTCTCCATTTAAAAAAATATATATACCGTGACGTCAAGAAAAAAGATAAAAAGACACGAAAATAATTAAGTTAAATTAAGATAATATATATATATATATATACTACATGGGGTAAACTCAAAACCTTAAAAAACTTGAAAGAGTCAAATTGACTTTTTACAAAGTTTAGGGTGAGTTTTAACATTTGATCAAAGTTGGGGGAGGCGGAAGAAGTGGTCGGTGGGAAATGTCACCGACACTTGTTTTTAAGAGTATTGATAATATCATTAGTATAAGACAAAACTATAAATTTTGCCCCGCGATTCGCGGCTGAAAACTGACTTTAAAATACTCCGTTTTTAATAAAATTTATGCCAGGACATTAAGAAAAAAAAGTAAACAAACAAAGGGAAATTATTAATAAAAATATGATAATATATACCGCATAAGATAAATTTAAAACTTTAAAAACTTGAAAATAACATTTAACAAAATTAAGAGATATTTTTATCAATTCATAAAATGTCAATTCATAAAATTGGGGATGATTTTGTCGCGACTTGTTATTAAGTGTACAGATAATCATATTTTTCAAGATGTGTCCATGCGAACTTTTGTCTAAAATATCACTCTAGTATTCACAAGGCATTCACTTTTGGTTAATCGTCAATTCGTCATCCAACATGTAATTGGTGACAAGCTTCATTTACACGTGACAAGTTATCACAACACGCTTACAACTTACAACTAGTTTTTTTCCCCGCGCTACGCGGCTGGAGTTTGGTAGTTTTCGATTCGGCACGTTCACGAATGTAGGTGCAACGGTCAAAATAATGTTAATAAAAAAACATAAAACTAAATGATAAAAAAAGGAAAAAAATACTGGTTCAAGTCGTCGAAAATCATAAAAGCGAATACCGATACGGGTTCCAATAATACCAATACCGACAATGATGTTTGCTCATAATAAGTTCAGCTCATCACGGTACCACAACGGTAATGGCACTCACTAAGTGCAAAAATAAAAGAAAATTAAAACGTAAGTGCAACGATAAAATAATATTAATCAAAGAGAAACATAAAACTAAATAATAAAAAAGGAAATAAACAAAATAAAAAAATTAATGGTTCGGATCGTCGAAAATCATAAAAGCGAATACCGATACAGTTTCCGATAATATCAATACCGAAAATGATGTTGTTCACACATAACAAGTTCGGGTACGACAACGGTAACGGCTCTCGATATAGGTAACGAAAAAAAAAACTTAGATTTTGAATTCAACTCCGTCTAAAAAAAATTATATCAGAACGTTGACAAAAAAAAAACTAAAAACAGCCGCGCACTCCGTATTTTCAAAAAAAGTTAACGAACGAAATTTATTAAAGGAAAACGACATCAATAGAAAATGAAACGGATAAAAAGCGTATATTATATAGTATAAGGGTTAAAAATTAAAATGTTGAAAAGGTAAAAAAAAAAACTATAGAACTTTCGTGGCAAAAGTTGAAAGAAGTAAAACATTACTATTTTCCAAGGTTTACTTTTAATCTTATTTGATAATTTAGTTGGGATTTAATGTTTTCTTATTCAAAGTTTATATTTCTTTGTTTTTCGTCTATGAAGTTTATACTTTTTCGACGTCTTTTCTTTTTCTATATACCACCGCAAATGGATTATTGATCGGCGGACCTACTAGGTCCAGGATAAGGCGTTTAAGGAATTGAAGGAAAAGCTAACTCAAGCTCCAGTCTTGGCCCTTCCCGAGGGCAATGAATACTTAGTGGTATACTTAGGGTCACCCGCACCCCATTAATTTTTTTTATTAGTATATATGCGTTATAATCAGGGGCGGCACAATCATACTGGTGGCGTAAAGCGAACTAAAAATTTGATGCAATTTTCAACAAATGTCATGCCATAAACCCTCCTACGTTATCCGCGCTTGGGACCGGCAATAATAAACTAAAAAGTTTATATTTGGCGGAGATAAAACAAAAAAAAGAATTGTACTTTTATAAAATACTTAGAATTCGGTTACTCAAAGATAAGACTTTACTTGGTTTACCCAAAGACCGCCACTGGTTATAATCCCGAGCGAAACCCAAAAAAATTTCACACCGACCCCCATGAAACTTTGATACCGACACGCAATGTGTTGCAGTCTTTGGTCGGATCGGAGATGGATGAGATTTGTAGAAATATAATAGAAAGAGACACAAAAAAAATTAATCTATGTACCTTAGCCTTTTTTGTGTAAAAGAGACGAAAGCAAAGAGATAAGCTGTGAATTGATTTATGTAGAAGAGAAGCAAAAGAAATTAATGATTCAAATTGAAAATTTTCAATAACATACCTTTCAATTGTAAAATGTTTTCATTATATACCTTCCGTATTAAAAATTTAAAAGTTTCCATTATATACCTAATTTAATCATATATTTACATATTCACATTGTTCCATTTTGACGAGTGTATATGTTTGATAGATTACATTATATTTTATTCAACTCGTGTAATACACGGGTTTATTCAACTCGTGTATTACACGGGTTTTAAAAACATAAAATTTTTAATACCGAGCATATATAATTCAAGGAATTAATGTTACGATATGAATGGTCTTGCGGTAAGCGGTTCTTTTTTTTTACAAGGAGACGCGATTTCGAACCTCAACCGCACGTTTTTTTAATCCAGTTGCTGCATTAAGAGGCCCAATGCAGACATTGTTGATTTGTTGCCATATTTAGCGGCCCAATGCAGTTTTTTAAGCCTGGATGGACTCATGGTTATAGTTAGGGGTCCAATGAAGCGATGCCAACACCTCCAAAAACCTTTTATTTTCTTAAAGGCGATGTCAATATTTTTTTAATTTTTATCTTTGACCGTCGTTTATTATTGCTATTGGACACACTACATGTTATCCATTATCATTCATCAATTAAAATATTCTATCATTATTTACCCATTACCTGACTTGTTCGAACCATTTCTATAAGATACCAACCAGCCAGTCACTCAACTCACTTTAGGTTAAAAAATTACGAGAGAGGGCCCCTATTTTCAAACCCGCTTTGGACCTGTTGAGCCGCCCCTGTCATCACCTCACCAACTTCTCACGTTCTCACCTTAAAAGAAGGTCATCCTTTTGACCGCTAAACTATCCCATAAACTCGGTCAGATGAGACTTCTTCTACATACATGACCCGTTAAATATTTGATGGCCCATTTGCCCATTGCTGACCCGTTTGACTTGTATCCACGGACCCGGTTTAAACCCCGTACCCATCAAGATTCACCCAACAAAATTTTACTATATCATATATTCACTTAAAAGTAAACTACAACATTGGTTATAATACAAATTAATTATCAACTAAACAATAGCCAACGTCTTGAACAGTATATTACAACTTCAAAAGCAGCAACTGACCAATGCTTCCTTACCCTCTCTTGCTTCCAAGTACACACCAATAAAAGAGAGAGAAATCGGAAAAGGGCGAAAGCGGTGGAAGATGGGAAGCTGTTTGGCGGCAGGGGAGGGGGATATAAAGGGGCCAGGGGTGGCCCCGGCCCCCTCCGTTTTTTCCTTTAGTAGTGTAAATTTTCTCGTTTTTGTCCGAAAATTTTTATACGTATTGAGCCGGCCCCTCCTAATTTTTTCCGCTGGAAATTTCTTGGCCCCCTCTAATTTTTTGGCTCTAAAAATTTCAATTCAATAATATATTCAGATTGATTCGATAATTTATCAGTATGGATTTTTTTTTAAAAAAAAGAAAAGAAAGTTTATGCATTTAAAAAATAAAAGTGTAAATTTAGGGGGGGATGAAATTTTCAAATAAATCACCCTAAAATTCTTTGCCCCCTTTTCCTTTTCGTAAATCATGTCCTCTTTCCCCAAACACACTCAAATCTCAAATCTGAAATCCCCCATCTGCCTCCTGCCCTCGCCGCCGCCGCTGCTCGTCGCTCGCCACCAGCCCACCGCTTCAGTCCTCACTTCTTCAGTCCTTCACACACCCAATTCTTGGTAAAGTACTAACTTAGAAATTAGAATTATTACTTATGGATTATGATTCATTGATTTGATAATTTAAAGTATGATTCATGGATTGTTACTAACTTAGAATTGTGAAGTATTAGGATTAGAAACTTATGGATTATGATTTATGAATTAGGATTATTGATAATGAACAAGAGAAAAGTTGCTTAATACAATCCTATTGTTTTTTTTGGTCAGACATAAAATGGGAAAGATGAAAAGTTTAACTATTAATTCTTTTTACAAAAGAATTAAGGATGAACAAGAGAAAAGAAAGTATGATGAACAAGAGAGTAAACGCCGGACTGGGTTGTAATTCTTCTTCCAGGTACTTACTATTTTTCTCTCGCATCATCATAGATAATTAGATATTTAAAGTTATTTATTGTTGATTTGTTTGACCCGACTTGAATTGAATCGTCAACCTGAACACATAATCCGAAAATAGCGCTAGGAAAAAAAATTTGTGTCTCGTGACTTTCGACCCCCCGCTACTTATTTTTTCAAGTTCCGCCACTGTTTAGCGGCAGCGGCAAATGGTATTGAGCAACAATTTCTCTTTACGATTCGGTGGAGGTGCGCGTCCGTGCGATGGCGGAGAATCGGATATGACGGTGGTGGTTCTGTTGGTTGAGCAAACAAATAAGACCGAGACCCTTTCCATCTATAGTAAGAAAAGAAGTTTTATTACATTTATTTCTTGGATAATTCCCAAAATAAATACATGACTTTTTAATTTTCTCAAACTGAATATTGACTTTTCAATTCTTACTACATGAACATACATGATAAATTGGTCGGAACATTGTTGATTTTTGCCGGAATATTTAAAAATCGCCAAAACATTAGTGATTTTCTGGTAAATTTGTCATGTTCATTTAGTGAGAATTGAAAAATCATTATTATTTAGTTTGAGGAAACTGAAAAGTGATGTTAATTTTGGAAGTTTTTTTTCTTATTTCTAGGTTTTTTATCACTGGAGAAGAGAATGTTAGTTTTCCTGGGAACAAAATCCCCACCCCTACTACAACCGTTGACATCCACCGAATTTGAACTGCAAGGGTGGGTAGAGTGGGGTGGTCGACGACAGTGGAGGCGGTAGACGAGGTTGGAGGCGGTAGGTCGACGAAGGAGGACTAGCATATGTATGTATCAAATGCGAACACCGGAACCCAGACAAGATCTCGGGTAAATGGTGAGACTATAACCGCAAGCTTACTAAGTTTAACAACTTTTACAACAAACACTACAACAATCGTAAAAGTGGTCAAAGTGACCACGATATATACTTAGAAGCTTGTGAGGAGTACAAAGTCGTAGTGGGTTCGGCTTTTAATTCACATAAATCATGGGAGATTAATAGAAAATCTCCCAAATGGGGATGTTCTCGCATCTAAACGAACTAAAACGTCGTCTACCGGCGATTATTCGCCTGGTATCAATTCAAGAATTAATCTGAATGATACCGATGACGAAGTTGAAGCACCGGTTCGTCCGCCCAAAAGAAACAAAGGTAAACGGGTTGCTTCTTCGTTAACACCGAACACCTGCTTTGAAAAATTAGACTCGAAGCTTGAAAAACTACTTTGTTTTAAACAAGATAAACAACTATAAGAAATCAAGTTTCTAAGTATGAACTTCGACCACCTTACCGGAGCTGCTCGTAAACTAGCGGAGATGCGAAAAAAAGAAATATACGAACGCCAAAACATAAACAACGAGGATGATGACGAGTAGTTTTTTTTTATTTTTATGAATGTAGGTTTTTTTTTACATAAATTTCGTTTTTATAATTTTTTAATGTAGTTTTTCTTTTAATTTTTTTAATGTAGTTTTTTTAATGAATGTACCTTTTTAATTACTTTAATTGTATTTTATTTGTATTTAGTTAAATTATTAGTTAATGAATTAAAATTAAATGCAGGGCGTGAAACCACTACGCACCTTAGTGAAAATGGGCAGTGAAAACTCATGTGTGATGATGTGGCGTTGACATAGAGTGGCGTGAAAAGGAGGGGCGTTAAACCATTAAGTATAGCCTAATCAATTTTAAACCTTTAAAAAATGTGTTCATCTTGTGTTTGCATTTTTCTGTTTTCCCTTTTTAATATATTTGTTGCAGTTTACTTTTCTAAGTGACAATTCAAACCAAACCAAACCAAACCACAGATGGAGAAAAAAGTGCATTGCCTGTCAAAATGAACACTAAAAAGTTGGTTACCCTGATTTAACATAATTATATTATAAGTAAACAATTTGTGTGGTGGGAAATCAAATTAGTTCCTTCTTTTAGAGATTCTTAGTTCTTTCTTTTAGAGATTCTTTTCCTTTTTTAAAAATTAATTTGGTAGGCTTTTGATATTTCTATTTTTTTTAACGGCGATGGCTTAACTGGCACGTCCCACCAGGGGATGTTTGTACATGAGTCTACCCGAACATCACCCAAGGAATTCGAAATCTGCAGAGGGTGTTCCTAGTTTTTATGAAGTACATCTTGCAAGATTCGAACCCATGACCTCCACATAGAGGAAACCCTTTGAGAAAACCCTCCTGACCACCAAGACAGAACATTAATGACACCTTGTGACACGTTAAACCGTAAATAAATTAAACCCGTCACCTTGTGACACGTTAAACCGTAAATAAATTTAATCTCCTTGAAACTATATAATATAAAACCAAAACATTTACGTCAAAAATAATCAAACATAAAATAAGAATAAAAAACCTAAAGCTAAAAAAAGATGACCAAAAAAATTGACAAAACGATACTGACACATGTTTTACATTGACGAAAATTCAAAAAGTTTATTTGGTTCCCGTTTTAAGTAAATAAACTAAATGAATCATCTCGCAAAATGCATCAACGGATAAACTTTTTTCAAATGAATACGCTAAAAGTATCATTAATATCCATAAATAATGTATTCACCAATAAATACACTAAAATATCATCAATATGTAATTATGATGTTATCAATTATGACTGATGATTCACTTAATTGTAAAATGTCGCCTCTCTCTCTCTCTCTCTCTCTCTCATGTAGGTCGTTTCATATGCAGAATGATTTTTGTGTCTGAAGCGTACAAATGTAACATCCTGTTTTCAGGGATAAAGATATACATTCGTTTAAATCTTGATCAGAAACGTTTTATTTACCGTTATAATTATACTAGCTTTAACCCCGTATGTTACACGGGTTAAAACATTAAATATTATATTAATAAATATTTTAACAAATTTTTTATACAAATTTGATATTGTATTTGTAACTTTCATTTTGTTACATGTTAAGATTATATGGATGAAAGTAATCAAAACATCAAAAAATAAATTTCATAATAGCATTACTGTTACATTGTCTAAACCATTTTTTCATCAATATTTCTTAATAGCATGACTAGAACACGGAAAAGATGATTTGATTGACGGATACTATTTGTACTTGTATGCGAAAAATCTCTAATTAAATAATAATAATAATATACAAATAAAATTTAAATTTTAACAATATATCGTCTTTTAAATTCAAAATTTAAAACTCCAAATTTTAAAAATTTCACTCCTTAATATTTTGACATAATTAAATTTAAAATTCTAAAATTAAAACTAATAAATTAGAATTGAAAATTGTAAACATATTTTTTTTTAAAAAAATCTGGTCATTTAAAAAATTAAAATTTAAAATATAATACACTTTAAAAATAAATATTTGCAAGTTTCGTAATTTTATTAAAAAGAAGTATTAAAATTTATAAATGAAAATAAAAAATTTATTTATAAATATCAAATTTAAAAAAAGTACTAATTAAATATCAGTAAACTTTATTCTAACACATATTTATTTAAGATTCCTATTTTTTAATTCTTAATTTTTTTAAAATATTAACTTTTGATGATAATTTAAAAAGGATTATTGGATTTTAATAATTCACCTTTTACCAATTGGCCTGTAATAATACCAACTAAGAATATTCTTACCACTGGTCCCTACTTTCAAACTATTTTTTATATTGGACCCCCTGTTAAAAAAACTTAACGTCGTTAGAGTTTATATGACGTGGACATTTGCAAACTGCCGGAAAGTCGAGCCAAACTAGCAGTGGTCTCATGTTGGCTTTTGAAATTGACTTTGGTAGTGTTTAACCGGTTTTGTTAAACAATCGTTGTCTCTGTTTGGACTTTTCGGACCCGCAAGACCAGTTAAACACCACCAGATCCAATTTCAAAAGCCACCACGAGGCCACTGCTAGCTTGGATCGACTTTCCGGTGGTTTGCAGATGTCCACGTCATATAAACTCTAACGGCGTTAAGTTTTGTTAACGGGGGGTCCAATGTAAAAAAATAGTTTGAAAGTAGGGACCGGTGGTAAGAATATTTTCAGTTGGGATTATTATTGGCCAATTGATAAATGTGAGATTATTAAAATCCAATAATCCATTTAAAAAAAGTGGGGAGCCAATGGTAATAATGATAAATTGATTTGATAAAATGTTTAATTATGTAATTTTTCGAATAAAAAATGCGAAATATGAAAGTATTAAATGAAGAATATAAATATGATTTTAGGGGGAAATTTTGAGAGAGTGAATGTGGTGATCCTAAGTAGCAAAATCATTTAGTCTTTTATTAGAAGAGATTATGATTTATAAGACATTGCATATATGTAATTATTTATATTTTACATATATAGCATTCTAGGGAAGTGTTCAAATACTAACCAACTTTTTATGTGATAACCGTGCTAACCACTATAAAACAATTATATAATTTATAAATTATTTTTTTTTAATTATTAAAATAGTATTTAAATATTTTAAATAAATTTTGTATAAAAAATTATTAATGTTTGAGGGATTTTGAAAATTAATTCCTTTTATGTTTATATTACGTATATGTAAGTATGTATTTGTTCGTTACATGAAGAATTAATTCCTTTTATGTTTATATTACATATTAGGTTAGTATCACGTGTATTACACATACTAAATAAATGTAATGTTATATAATTAGTAATAAAAAAATTATGTTTTAAAAAACCCGTGTATTACACAAGTTAAATAAAATTTTACGTAACAGTTATAAATTATGTTAAGTTAATTTTTAAAATATTTTTTTAGCTGAGTATTAACTTTTTTTATGTAACTGATAAATGTTAATTCATATTAAACTTTAGAAATCTGGTGTATTACACGTGTTAAATAAATGCAATATATATATATATATATATATATATATTTAGTAATAAAGATTTACATATTACATATTAATTAAAAACATTTTACATATTTAGTAATAAAGATTTATATTTTACATATTTAATATATCAAATATTACGATCAAAGGTGTTAAAGTACAGTTAGTTGGGTTCGTTTTGCACCTTGGTGGCAGAATCAGTTGAACAACATGTTAAAGCGTAGTTAGTTGGATGCCGTGAGGGCATTAATAGTTGGTTTTTAACAAAGTGAAGTCATCAATCCAAGAATATTGAAGATGTTATATCTTAATTGTTCTTTTGGATAAACAACAGATCCAAAATGCTCGTGATGTTATAATCTAGTAACATTAATAATGAGAATACAAGGAAAATACAAAAAAAGATAAAATGAATCTAAAACTAAAATAACTAAATTAACAAAATTTAATTAACAGAATTATTTAATAAGGTTAGTGAGCTCGATTTAAATTGTTACAAAAATAAAACGATTAAACTAAAAAGTCAATTTTAAACTTGTAAACTAAAATGGTTATTTATGTCAAATCACATGAACTAAAACCATATTTAACTCTAATATTTATAATTATTAGGTTAAAATCTCGTGTATTATACGGATTGAATAAATATAATATTATATATTAAATAATAAAAGACTCATGTTTTATACGGGTTGAATAAATCCGTCAAATACAATATAACATGTTGAAAATACACTTGCAAAATATGTCAGAAAATTTATTTACATAAAGATTAGAAATTTCTTTAAATATATATTATTATTATTAAAAAATAAAGATATATTTAATAAAAAAAGACAAAAAAAATTTATTAAAAATAAATATAAAGGTAACCCGTGTCAGTAAAAACCTTTATTTATTACACTCCTGATTTTATTACAGTGTGTCACTGAGGTTTGATAAATACAATAATTAGAAAAACATAATTCCATTAAAAAAATAATTAAAGCAAATAAACGAGGATATTTTGGTAATTGTAGCCAACTTGAGGGCACATGCCTAGGAACTTGTTGCTAGGGCAATATCCAAGACACCAAAGTATTGTCATATCCATCTGCTGCATGCTGTAAACCGGAACTAGATCAAACTCCAATGATTCCAGGTACTGCACTTACTGCACAACGTACAACACTGTAACTTTCGTCCATTCATAGCTCCTCAACATGTGGCCGAGTGTTTCTTACAGATCATCATCTTCAAAAACCCTAAAATTCAACTACCAGTTTCACTGCAAAGTAATCAAGGTTAAGCAATTATATTCAGGAATATATGAGTCAAAGAATAACTTGTTTTTCTTTCTGAAAAACAAGAAATATTTAAGTTTATGAATAAAGGTTAAGTTAATGTTTAGTAAAGTAATTGAGAAAAAGATTTTAAGGAAAAGATATAAACAAACCTTAAGTATATGATTCATTGCATAATCTTTGATATGAACTTATTAATTAAATATTTAAGAAAAACAAGAAATATTTATGTATTATTAATAATTTAAAAGGTTAAGTTAATGTTTGGTAAAATAATTGAGAAAAAGATTTTAAGGAAAAGATATTAACAAACCCTGAGTATATGATTCATTGCATAATCTTGATATGAACTTACTAATTAAACATTTAAGAAAAACAAGAAATATTTAAGTTTATGAATAATTTAAGGCCACGTTAATGTTTAGTAAAATTATAATTGAGATAAAGATTTAAGGAAAAGATATTAACAAACAAACCCTAATTATGATTCTTGATATGAACTAATTAATTAAATATTTAAATATATATTTATTAAACCTAGAATATAAAGTTATGATTTAAACTTGATAATAATTCTTATGAAACTTTTACAACTTTAAGTAGCTTTTAAAAGCATGAAACTTTGATAAATATGAAATAAATATTGATATAAAAATGAAATAAAAGGGAGCTCCCTTCAGTCCAAGTACAGGAAACTTAAGATCCAATTTGTCTCCGGCATCATTCAATCATTTACTAAGCATCATAGGCAGATTTTGGCTTAGTATTTGGGTGAATGAGTCAGGAGCTAATTGATATCTTATTGTAGCCCATGAGTGGACTGAAGAAAGCTCTCTTTCTAGCCATCGATCAAAACCCTAATAACAAGAAAAAAAAACAACAATTCATATAGATGCCTTGAAGCAAAAGTAGATAGATATTCATAACAAAAGCTCAAGTGGATCCAGATTTTGAACATCCCATGTGACGATCATCAAGCTACATGAGAGCTTTAATGAATTGTGTTTGAATGTTATTAGTGAGAGATAGATGGATAGAGATGGCAACAATGATATGTGTTTGAATGTTATAAGTTCTTGGGTTCTTTCAAGGACCGCTATATATATACACAGAAGATGACCATGGCTGGAGTGCTGGACAAAGTGGTTGTATATAAAATAATGAATCGCTACATTAATAGCGCTGTGTGTGCGTTCGCTGGTGTTGGAGGCCTTTCGTCAATGTGTTTACTTAGTAATCGTTTAATCGGGCTTATAGTATTCGTTGGATACAAAAAAGAGAGAAAAAACATAGTGAGTTTTTTAAAAACATTTTGACAACTCCAACCGTTATGTAAAAGTCTAAAAACTATGTAAGGATGACATTATTTTTTCACAAATATAATAGGTTTGTTAGGTGATTAAACTATTTGTCAATGAGTTGTTAGTGGAGTGGTAAAGAAAAGACATGATGTTGCTTGTGACCTAGGTTCAATTCCTGGCCCCCATTAATTTTTGAGGCATGCAAATGAGTTTTAGTTTTTAGGCTGATGCATCAAGGTTTTACCCACGTCGATCCAGGCTTCGAGCCTCGGCTCTCCCTCAACCCCGGAAGGAGCCGTATTGGGTGGGATTTTTCCTTCGATGCTCTCCAACTTTGACGCCAAGTGGATCCGGTTAAAACAACATATTGGTCGGAGTTGGACGAGACTATCCCATGTGACGGGGGTGTGACGTCACAACATTCAATGTTCGCCGTTAAAAAAAAGGTGATTAAACTTTTTTTTTTAACAAAACGTTAATCAATACCATTCCTTAATAGAAATACATATGTTGTAAGTAACTTATTTAAGTTTTCTTATCTTAATATATTTATTATCCAAGTATTTAATACTTAAAATTATGTAAATTATTGTCTCCAAGTTCTTTTGATGATAAAGAAGCATGAATTGTCAATCCAACTAACAGAAACGAGGGATATTAAGCATAAAGACGAGATGGATGATTGGTGGTGGTCTGGTATCCCTTTATGTAACTTCACAAACTCTCCTACCAACATTTTAACATCTTGCGATAATAACACCCTTCATTCGGTTGAGTGATTTAACTAGATGGGACATACTTTTCCTAAGCAAAATAATTATCTTTTCATGAAGGTCTTCATGTCTCAAGACTCTAGTCAATCTCGAGATTAGAGGCATGGACCTTTACTTAATTAATTCGAAGAGTCTTGGGCAAGTTTATGGATAGACTCGCATTCTTTACTAGTTTCACATGCACGTTTACATTCGCTTAGGGATGAAAATGAGTCTGGCTGGTTTAGGACGAGCTTGAAAATCCCAATCCAATCCCATGAGGTACCCTATTAGACCACCAATAGTGGATTGGGAGTGATCTCCACGTCGGCAATGTCTTTCACGCCAACACTCATCTTCCCCAATTTGCCCCACTACCACGCCTTGCCCCACTGCCTGTGGTCTGAACAACGCCTTGCCCCACTGCCCATGGTTTGAACCACGCCTTGCCCCTTCGAGCCCCAAAAGTGGCTGCCACTTTGGATGAGGGCGTTAACTGTTCACAAGTTTTCCTACGTGTATTATCAATCATTATCGTTTATGGTTTTATATGATTCAGAAACTCGATGAATTTCCTTTAGCAGAAACTCAATCTAAAACGCACTCAAAAAGTGAGTTCAATACTGAATACTTTGGTACAATTCTAATAGTTTCATTTTTTTTGTCATTCCAAACTTCTAAGAACTCAAAATACAATTTTTTTTATTTTTTTTTTAATTTCGGTTTCAATTTCACGTAGAGCAGTATCATATCAGTTTTGAATAACCGTTCGCAAATCTATGATAGATTTAATAATTGACCCTGTACTAAATATCATAACCGTCCTAATCCCTATCCAATTTATCCTCCTGAGCCTTCACAGTAGCATCCTTATAATTACACTAAAATCACTACATTTTATCTATTCTTTTTAATCAAATATTATCTTTTTATACATTTATCATTTCCTCTTCTCTCTCCTTCATTCACAATCACTTCAAAAAATATTAAAAAATTTATGCAAGTGAAAAGTGTTTCCTCCAAATTTACAAAAATGTATATCTTTTTTATCTCTTTTCTCCACTTTAAAGCACCTTATAAAATATAATTAACTCACTCATATAAATATAGGAAACCTGCTATGAGTGCTCTAAATATTATAAACCCAAATCTAGGTTTTTTTGTAATCCCCTTGAGCATGACACTAGTTTTGAACTATTAGTAATAATCTTTCTGTGATTCTAAAGGTTGACCAACCTAGTTCTTTTTGTGTGATCCTACCAGAGCAAGAGGAAGAGTACCGACATGTTTAAAACATCAATGTATATTTTATGAAAAATGTTTTATGTAAAAGTTATTTCATATATTGATTTAATTGAAATTAGGGGTGTTCAAAAAATTCTGAATCCGAAACCGAACCCGAATTATCCGAAAATTCGAATATCCGAATTTTTGGATTCGGATAGTGATTTTCGGATATTTCGGATATCCGAAATATTATATTTAGTTATTTTTATTTATTTACTATATTTTAAATATATATATATAACGATAAATCATTGAAAAAACCCCTAATGTCATTCTCATCTGCTGATGTGCTCCGCCGACGCTTGCGTTCCGAATATTGGGTTTTGAAAACGCTGGGTTTGATGACGCCGGAAAACGGTGGGTCCGATGAAGACGATATGGCCTGTAACTTGGAATTAAAAGATCAAACACTGGGGGATTTTTAGAGAAAAAATTAAAGATTTTGTGGGTTTGCTATTCTGGATATTTGTTGGAGTTATTGTTTGTAAATAGATCTGGAAAATCAAGTGGATTAAAGGGACAATGGATATTTGATCGATTTTTGTTTGGTAATTGCTAGGTCGTCGGGTCTAGTTCAGGGAGGTCCAAAGACGATGGTTCAAGTTCCATGTGTATGAGATATATACGTATTCCGACTGCCACCCGCCGCCGTTCCGGCTTGGCGAATTCCGACTGCCACCGCCTGCCTCCCTGTTCTAGTGTTCTACGATGAGTTGAGACCACTATTTTTGAGGGAATTCTATACCAGCACAGATGCTTAGATTTTCTTTTTTTGGATTTCGGATATCCGGTTTACTATCCGAATCCGTATCTGAAATTTCGGATACGGATTCGGGTAGTGAAATCAACTATCCGAAATTTTCGGATATCCGAAATTCGGATTTCGGATGGTTTTGAACACTCTTAATTGAAATAACCTAAGTATGTAATAACGGTCCGCCTTTAAGATTATGCATTTGACAAATATCAATATTTAAAGAAAAAATATCAATATGTCGAATGAATATCATGATCTTTATTAATAATCTTTTAACTAATATTAATTGTATTAAAGAATGTATGAATTTGCAAGAGGGGATCGAGTTCTAAAGAAATTATAGATTATATGAAATTGTTATTCATATTCTTTGCCTTTTCTTTCATAAAGACCCCTCCATTAATCCATGAAATTAAGAAAAGTTCATCTCTTCCATGGCATATGACTTTCGTTAGTATTTTAAGAAAATTATTAGAGCACTTGGAACATCTTTAGACAAATATAATTGATTTAATTACTAAACTACAAATATTCTCTTATATGAAAGCTCACGTAATAACATATAAATTTAAAAGCATTGCCTTTGAATTAATAAGTACACAAGTTTTCTTAAGTTTTATTTCATGTATCGTTAAATATTTGTTATTTAAAGAAACTGTCTTACGCTCTTTCTTAAACAAATACCTAATATATTCTACATGCTTATAAGAGTGGTGGTGTGGGGTGGCTGGCTTACGTGGCCATGACCGTTCGGGAACACCGCCACACATCTATTCGGATGGGTGAGAGCATTCACAGCAGTGTCCCCATATGTTTGTGAGTGAGGTTTTCTATATTTTAGGGAGTGGTTTAAAGTAGTTGTGAGTGGAAGAGAGAGAAAATGTATAAATTTTTTGCATATTTGGAGAAAACACTATTCACCTGCATAATTTTTTTAATATTTTTTGAAAGCGTTGTGAGTGGAAAAGAGAAAGGTAATGATAAATGTATAAAAAATATTATTTAATTAAAAATGAGAGAGAAAAGCTAGTGATTTTTAGTGTAATTATAAAGATAAGAATAAAGAAACTGATAGGAATGCTCTGAATGATGACAGTTTGCAGGAATCACCAACAACCGTTGAGGGAGAGGGGAGTGGATAGAAAGAGAGAGTGTGATGTACTATCACGCAAGTCTAAAGTTCAACCAAAAAACTCAATGGATGGTTAGAGATATGAAAAATGGCAATTTCTATACTTTATGGATGAAATGGAAAAATCTTGATGTGATGCTGATTATGGCTGGCCCAGAGGCGGGGTAAGGTGAGGGACCGCATAGGGCCCACTCTCCCGGAGGCTCGAAATTAAAAACAATTGTATATGTATATATATATGGGGAGGATCAAATAAAAAGTAGGTAATAAATCTAAGAAATGACCAAAACGCTTAGAAACGACATCAAACGAACTCCGATTGAACTCATTTCAACGAAGTTGGAACCGTCTCTTCGAACTCTACCATCCTAGCTTTTAGGATTTAGCTTTTAAGGTTTAGATTTTACGTTTGAAATATAGGGTTTTAGCCTTAGGGTTTAGCTTTTAGTGTTTAGATTTTATGGTTTAGGTTTTTTTAGGGAGTGGGGGTTTAGGTTTTTGGGGGGTGGGGGTGGTGGTTTTAGGCTTTTTGGGGTGGGGTGGGGTTGGCGGGGGGGTTTAGGTTTTTGGGGGTGCGGGTGGAGGGGGTTTTGGGTTTTGGGTCTGGATTAAAGTTCGATGAGACGGTTCCAACACCGCTGGAATGAGCTCAATCGGAGTTCGTTTGACCCACTTCTTAGCGTTTTTGTATGTTTAAAGCAAATACAACTTTAGATAAATTTCATCGATTTTTAAGGTAGGGGGTGTTGGCGATTACTTTTCAAACATACTTATTGACTTATAACTTTTTCAACAAGTAAATAATTCAAAAGTTTGTTTATGTAAGGGTGAAAAAGTTTGTTTTAAAGGGTGAAAAATTTATAAGTTAAAAGTAAGTAAGAACTTACTTTTCTAAAAAGTTATAAGTTATTTTCAACAAGTTATCCCAAACACACCCGTAAAGTATATAATAATAATCATACATTAATTTGTGCCAAGTGTTAGTATAAAGTTCCCTGGAGTATTTTATAATGACAGCAAGTGTATATGAACCTAAAGATTCCACATGACTTAACCTACTATTTCTTAACTAAGATTTCCATGTATTAGAGATATTATTTCAGGACAGGAGGTATAACCCTAGTAAGTAGCCTTTATAGCCCATAAAATATGCATTGATGTAAGATTGTCCACACAAAGTGAAACAAGATTTAACATGAAATAATCCTATAATTAGCAAACAGGTAACCTTTGTTTCAACTTTTAAGCTAGAAAAAGCATAAGTTCTTTAGTCAATCCACTATAGAAATGATATTCTAATCAAGTCTTAGTAAACTGTGATTAGAAACGGTCCACTATGCAACTTCCAATGTGGTGTAGTGGTATAAAACCTGGATTCTCTAAAACAGACCCATGGTCTATCCCCACTAGCATCACTTTAGAAAGGGGGATGGTGGCTCAATGAAGGAAGACTGAGATCTTTGTGATCTCCGGTTCGATCCCGAAGGCGTCCGGGTTTTACCACCGGTGGACTTCGGGCGGGTGGGTTTTCCCCGGAACTGGAGATAACTTGGGGCGGTTAAGGGCTTCGTACGAGTGGGTTGGGCCGGCTGGCGGTGGCCTCTTGCCAATGGGTCACCGCGTACGGAGTACCTAGTCAATTCTCTGTTTGTTGGCCGTTCAAAAAAAGAAACGGTCCACTATAGAAATAATATTCTAATCAAATCTTAGTAAAGTGTGACTAGAAACAGATTGTAGTTATAAACCATATTTTTTTTAAACGTTGGTAAACGTGTATTTTCTAACAAGCATGTTAAAAAATGCTTTGTTACAAACCGTATGTAACATCCTAATAATCATAAATGAATAATAGAAAGGGATTTTATGAAAGGCCGGAAGTTGAGAGACTAATTGGGTAATTTGAGAAACACCCCTACATGGTCTAGACTAGCTCTAAACCCAACGCCAACTTCGATTCACCCCTCACCGCAAACTTGAGAGCAAAGGTAAGAGTTCTAGGCTAGGAGAAAAAGGAAGAATCGGGTCAAGTTTAAGCCACATTTCGGCTTCTTTAGTGTTAAGGATTGTTGGAAGAAGGAGATAGTTGATTTCTACACGTTTTTGAGGTAAAGATCTGCCCTAAATCTTCATCTTTCGTTCTTATAGGTTTTTGGGACTTTTAAGTTCTTATGGGTTTTTGGGACTTCAATCCAAAAAGGTTGAGTTTTTACGATTAGAATCGGGAGAAGCACATATGAGTAATTTATGGCATGACATGGTTTTGAGATAACGGAATTATATAGCAAACCAATCTATTTTCTTAGATGGTGTGTAGATGAAGATGACAACGGTTGTGGTGGTGGTTCCATGGTGGTCGTCGGAGATATGGTGGTGGTTCCATGGTGGTGGGTCTAGATCTGAGAAGTGGTGTGACTTTTACATTTTAGGGTTTAAGTTAATTACACATTTAGTACCTGTATAGATGAAATGAAACATTTTTTTTAACTTAACGGAAAAAATTAACGTCCGTTAGTACAAATGATGCAACGTGCAAGTTTTTTTAAAACATAAAGGACATATACTGTAATTTTCTTAGTTAAATGACGTATACTGAAATTTAGGTAATAATTAAATGACGTAATTTGTAGTTCGCTCTATCATTTTTCTTACTTTTATTACTTTATTATTATTTTTATTATATCTAAATATATTTTTATTTATAAAAGTCATGTTAAAAAATGTTTATATAAGATATATTAATAATAATAATAATAAAACAACTATTACCCTCTCTTTTTTAATCTATACTATAGTTTTTTTTTGTTCTTACCATTCCTAAAGTGAAGATTATGAGAAAGTTCATATGTTTTTTCCTTCAACAAAACAATAATATATAGAACGTAAATTGGTTTTAATAATTTAAACTATGACTCATTTGTTGATAATAATTCAAACTAACAGTTTGACTGGTGATAATTCGAACTTTCACTTTTGTTGTCAATGACAGTTCCAATAGCATAATCATCATATATATAAACTCGATTTACACTCTATTCCTACTTAATTTCGCTTGTACGTTTCTCCATTCCATTTAAAATCGTCATTTTAATGAAAAATAAATGTAAATCGAGTGTAAATATATGATGATTATGTTACTGAGACTGTCATTGACAACAACAGTAACAGTTGGGATTATCATCAGCCAGTGGTGTACCCACCTATTGGAAGGTGGGTCACCCGACACCGATAAAATTGTCTTTTATTTATTATATATGCGGTATAATCTAGACTGACCCCGATGAAATTTTGACACCGACCCCCATAAAATTTTGACCGACCCCAAGAAAAAATAATTTTTAACACCGACCCCGTATAAACTAATAACTTAATTTGACATTTGGACTAAAACTTAGTCAGTAAAACAACTAAACCCATATTTAATTAACTTATTTACCCATTTAGACAATTAAACCTATATTTAGTTAATCCATTACCCATTTAAATTTTTAAATAAATTAATCTAATAAAAAATCTAAGTAGCAAGCAATCATGATTCTTGATCCATCGACCGCTCGACGTTTCATATTCACGCTTCACGCAATCAAAAGATCGACAATTTGCTAACCACGATTCTCGTCATGCCTCCTAATCGAAGTTAACGTAATCAGAAGAACGATTAACCACGATTCTCCCCTGCCTTCTCTTGATTTTAGGCTCTTTGCTAATCACCAATTCACGATTCTTTCCACCGGTAGTCTGTTCATTGTTCACAGCCTTGCGCTCTTGCCTACTTATGATTTCATGTTACTTTTTTTAAAAAAAAAATTCTCTAAATTTTGAATTTTGCTTTATCAATTTTTTGCAATAATATTATGTCATATGTGCACTAGTGACAATGTGTGTATAATACGACCCAACCTGAACCGAGCCGATTTTTTTATATATTTAACGATAAATAATCGACTAAAAAATTTTTCGACCCCCATGAAAAAAGTTTCTGGATCCGCCACTGTCATCGGCCAAAATGTTAATTTAGATTATTATTAACCAATGAGTTATAGTTTTAATTATTAAAAATTAATTTGCTTATATATAATCATTCAAATAACATTGAAGAGATGAACGGGGTACACACGGAAGTTAATGCCTAATCGAACAAGTTAAACTACACTATTACTTAAGCTTAGATCTTCAGGTTATCAGCACCTCGTGCCCCCTCTGTAACGAAGGGGAGGAAACAGTGGATCATTTGTTCACTTCTTGTCTTATAGTGGTGACCGTTTGGCATCATATCAATGTGTGGTGTAAGGCTTCTAATTTTTTCGCTTTCTTCGTTAAGGATCTTTTTGATCTCCATGCGACGATGGGTATCTCGGATCGGGCTAAGGAGGCGCTCCATGGTATCATTCTTATCGGGTGTTGGAGTATTTGGAAGGCTAGAAACGAGTTCAAATTCTCTAACAAGCCGGTGAAAATTGCGAGCATCATTAGTTAAATTAAAGCGGTTGGGTTTCTATGGTACTCTAATAGGTCGAAGTACAAAGATACTTCTTGGGAAAATTGGTGTAAATTTGTATTTATGTAATTGTTGTGTTTGTTTCCTCAGCCTGTTTTAGGTCGGTGCGTTTCTCTAATGAAGCTGACCGTTAAAAAAAATTAAGCTTAGATCTAAATCAATCCAAAAAAAGATTAAAAAAACAACTTATAGTAACAAATTATAAGTGAAAGTGATTTAGCTATATGACTCTTAGAGCATTCTTATCAGATTCTCCATCCTCATCTCTATAATTACACTAAAAATTACTACACTCTCTCCTTTTCAGTTAAATAATATTTTTTTATACCTTTATCGTTACTTTTTCTCTCTCCTCCACTCACAACCACTTCAAAAAATATTAAAAAATTAATAGGGATGAATAGTGTTTTCCCCAAGTATACAAAAAATGTATACATTTTCTCTCTGCTCCACTCACAACCACTTTAAACCACTCCAAAAAATATGCAGAATCCAATCACAAACATATGCACAAACTGATGTGAATGCTCTTAAAGCATCTTTATTGGGTTTAGTATGGTTCCTAAAGCATCCGTCTTGGGCATATTGTGACTAGAGCTGGGCATATTGTGACTAGAGCTGGGCAAAAACATGGTTTGGGTATTCCGAGTTTGAGTTTGAGTTTGAAACGGAACCGGATTGTAAAAATGGTTTGAACTTTAAAATCTAACTAGCCGTTTATAGCCATTTGGTTACGTCTATTCAGCCGTTTCTTGACGATTTTACCATCCTTTGTTAGTATAAATAAGTAGTGTTGGTTTACTCACAACTCTCAAAAACACTGTTTATATTCTCTTTAATCTCATAAATGTTCTATACGCTCTCCGATGGCTTCCAAAAATGGACACTCATATATGTTGGTTTTGGATCTTTGTCAAGCGAAGTACTATTTTTGTGGTTATACCTACAACAAGAAATTAAACAATTTTGGGTAAATTATGATTTATGTCAAAAGTCAAGCGGTGCGAACAAAGCTTGATGTAAGAAACATGGTTATCTTTTTCTTAGACCGAATCAAACCTTAGTTTGAAAAACCATGATGAAAAATGGTGCAAGGTGGAAAAAAGTGCTCCGACATGACGTCAAGTAACAATGTCAAAGAATGAAAATATTTGGAATTTCAACATAGATACGGTTAGAGAGAAGATGACAAAGTTCGTGAATCAAGAAGATTTGTCGTTCGACCACTTCGACAACTCACGTTTGACAATGCTTGTACAACAAATCCTTTAACCGTGTTATAATCACGTAAGTCATACTACCCTTAGACGTGATTATAATAAAATGTGGAAAAAACCTAAAAAGTAAAAAAGAATTAATTTAAGATTTGAAAAACTTACAAACCTGTGTGAATTTAACTTGCAATTTTGGTCGGCCCCACACGATAACTGGTTGCGTACCTTTGTGTTACCATCTTATTGGGTAAAACCCGATACATGCTAAATGATTAAGTGAACAATTACATTTGAATTGTTTGGGCATCCGCATATCGGTCATAACTTATTTCAAATTTTATATTATGTAATAATAACTTTTAAATTAGAAAACAAAGTTTTTATTCTACATCGCTTGATAATCCCTTGAATAGTACAAGCGTAGTTGCAAAACTAACCTCATACCTTATTATCTAAGGATAAATAAAATAAAATAAAAATTGTTTACTACTGTACCCGTAATTTTTTTTAAACTAATCTTATATGGCTCGTTATTCGGACCATCTGACATTTTCTTTTGACCCCCT
Source organism: Smallanthus sonchifolius (assembly GCA_023525975.1). Classification (NCBI taxonomy): domain Eukaryota; kingdom Viridiplantae; phylum Streptophyta; class Magnoliopsida; order Asterales; family Asteraceae; genus Smallanthus; species Smallanthus sonchifolius. Next base: position 6,350,388 of record CM042042.1, read on the forward strand.
GGCATCCATACGAGTCGTATGGATGCATATGGGTCGTATGGTTGTCAGGTTGACAGCTTTTGTCTGGTGACTGACTGTATACGAGTCATATGGGTCAATACGACCTATATGTGGAATTTTTTTATAATCTGGCCACTTTTTGTCGTGAAAGACTCAACATACGAGTCATATGGGTCCATACGACCCATATACATAAGTAATAACATATGGGTTCATATGACCCATATGTGCATTTTTTTAGTAATAACATATGGGTTCATACGACCCATATGTCCATATACAAGTCATATGTGACAATACTACCCATATACATGAATAATAAATATTTTTTACGATTAGTAAGGTTTTTAGTCATATGAGGCATTACATACGATTAAAAAAGAAATATTAATTTAATTTAATTTTTTATTTTAATTCAATCAATCTTGTTTGGGAAGCCATTTGTATACGAGTCATATACTGATATACGACCCATATGTATTATATTTCTTTACCTTTTTGAGTTCAATTATTGATTTCGATATGTGTGTCAAATATATATTATAAATAACAAACAATATTGATGATTCTTTCAATTCTTTTATTTGAAAAAACCATATACGAGTCACTCATCCAAAATAGAAGATGTCGTCCAACCATAGAAACGGAAGAAGCGTTAGTAGAAGAAGAAACGAATGGCGTCAGAACGGGTCATTGACGTTACAGCACCGGTAGAGAACTATGTTTGACAGAATAGTCAGAACTGGTCTTGAAATGTTGTCCAATTCTTTTACAACGGAGATAGGAATTGGTGTTGAGTTCATTGTATGGGCGATGCGAAACTTGGCAGAGAATTTTGGGGTACCCATTTAGGGCTTTGTGGAGACGCTTTTCTACAAAAATATTGTAAGTGTTTAAAATGTATACACATCATATTAGCGTATGGTAGTAATTGTTATTTTTATTGTACAACATGTTCGGGCTTGTACAAGAAATCTGATGTATTGACGGTTGTATTACATACTAATAACCGATGAGTTGTCGAGCGGGGAACGTTGGACTATTCTACCGCCTGAGTTTATGGACCTAATATATGACGGACGTCGCGATTCCTTCCAATATGGTGATGGGACGAACAAGCTGTATCCCCCCTGTGGGAGGTTGAAAACGTAAAGTTGTTTTAGTTTTGTTTTATTTTTTAAAACGAAATAATAACTAATTTTCTGTTTTCACAGGCATATTTACCTATATCCCCTGACGGTGAAAATTGGTATCTTTTCAAAATTTGTATGTATTCATTAAAAGTTAATGTAATATATCCTTATGATTGTCTTGCAAATATGTGCACTAATTTTTTGTTGCATACATCGTGGTATTCACCATATATTTTTGGAGTTTGAGTTACCCTTTAGATGGTTTGTACAACGTATATCATTTTTTCAATACTCTGGCTTACAAGAAGTAGAGACATTGGAACAGGTTGGGAAAAGTGTGTTGTCACACCCCCGTCAAGACGGAAACACGAGGGGTGACGAAATTGAATCATCACACATGATTAAAAGAAATTTACTACTAAAATCAAATAGTTATTACATCTGTATTTCAAAACAAATAAGCCAAATAAAACAAACAAGTCTTTTTTGTTAAATAATATGTTTAAGCTAAGTCTGCTAAAGTCTTGATCTTGAATCCTAGCGTGAGCAAAACAACAACTTAGATCCAAAACCTGAAAAACATGCTAAAATGGAATGAAAAGGATCATTCCATTCCATTGTCTTGTTTGGTTACCATGATAGAATGGAATAAATCATTACTTTATGTTGTTTGGTAGGCTAGAAAAAACGAAGGAATAAAATTAGTGGTGAGTGGAGGTAAAGTTGGTGAGAACATAGGTTTACATAGTTACATAGTAATAGATAACAAGATGCAAGTCATAAACAAGTTTCACAATTCCAAGTAATTAAACTTTTATACATGAGTCCACAACCAACCCTAGTGATCGATAGCTCTCCCGTCCAACACCTTGTCAGGGTGTTAGACTAAGTTTAAGTGTCTAGAATGCAGTTTCTGAACACCTAGCTCCTCCCAAGTTGATCAGAATCCACAACTTGAAGGACTAGATGGGTTTGTCAGGCCAATAGATCTATTTACGTACTCCCGTGGCTTCCTCGAAGTTAATGGTTGTATAAGTTTAAGAAAATAAGAGAGACTTTGTAGTAAAAAGCGACATAGAATAGCAACATGTATAAACCAGTTTAGTTTTACTATAATTAGAAAGTTTGTTATTAAATGAAAAAGTATAGTTTAGACTCAAGAACATGATTTATGTTTTGATATATGAGCATGTTTTCCACCCCAAAGTAGAAAGTAAAAGAGGGGCTATGAACTCACATTGCAAATGAAAGGGTTGAACTTGAACTTGTAGTAACTTGGATTTGAATGCCTTAAGGATTCCTTAAGTTAAGTTTGTTAAGTTAATCAGAAACAAGTTAAGGATAGTAGAGGGATTGATAGTATAATTAGTTAAAAGTGATTGTTGTACACTAGAGTGGTTATCAATCCAGAGTAGTAGCTCCAACAGAAAAGTTCCCAGGAGAGAGTTGGTTGGATCGAAACCCCGTCTTTTTCTAGCCAGAACTTTAATGTTTGTCAGATAACTAAACACTGGTTTGAAAGTTACTCTATTTATATACTTGACCAAGTTTAGGATTTGTTTGGTAAGTTTGGAATGTATAAGGGCTAAAGTGAAAATATAAGTTTAGTAAAAATATAAATGAAATAAGTTAATTATTAGAGGGTTTTAATTTGAAAATAAAGAGTTTTAGTAAAAAACATGATTTTTTAAATTGAAAATAACAAGAAAGATCAAAACCAAGTTTTTAAATAAAAGTTTGAACAAGTTTAATTAAATAGGGCATTTGATCTTCGATAGATCTATGATTATAACATAAATATATTAGGGAATCATAGATCTAGTTAGTTATGAGGAATTTTTGAAATAAAAAGTATGAACAAGCAAGAACGTAAGAAGAACTCACTTAGAATGGAAGGATTTAAGCTAGAGTCTTCCAGAATATGAGAAGAACGACCTTTAGTAGCTAGAGAACCCTAGAGGATCTTTGAGGTGTGAAGAATGAATGAGAATAAGTGTTCAATTTATAGAGTGGGATTAGTGACTTATTCGCAAAATCAATTTGTTAATTGGATTAGGATTGCAAAATAGTTTTTTATATTTTATTTAAATTTTAAAATTCAAAAATTGATAGGATAAATGGATGTTTAAAAGAATAAATATAAATAAATAAAAAAAATCGATTTAAGGGTATCATAGGTGATTCACGGCCAAAATAGAAAAAAAATAGATTAGGATTAAATTTAGGTTCAAAATTTTTAAATAATTAGATTAGGATAGAGTTTAGGATTAAAATAAATGGTTTTTAATTCATTTAGATAGGTTTAAGGTTTTTAATCGATTTAATAATTTAAAATAATATATATATAGAGAGAGAGATAAAATAAATAAAAATTTATTATTGATAATAGTAATAATATATAATAATTAAATGATATTATGATAATTAACCAAGTTTTCGAAAACGTTACAAAAGAAACACTGAAATTTACGTATGTGTAACTTTTACCCTTGAAATTTTATTTTAGTCAAACGAAGTTACAAACTTAAATTGTTTTTATTAGGTTAGAGTCTAAGGCATTCAAAGTTACCATACGTAACAAGTTCTAGGATGATCACAAGAATTAGATACAGTATCAAAATAGAATAAGCACGTTGTTTTAAAGCGCAATAGAATACTCGCATTAGATTAAACTTGGAAATTTGAAATGAAATGGTATCACAAGTGATATGATGCATAAAAAAGTTCATTGTATAAGAAATCAATCAAGGTTACAAGATAAGATTATACGATCAGACATAAAAATCAGGGATGTCACATGTGTGGTCTCCAAATGGTGGGCACATTATAATAACGTTCGTCGGCCAAATCGTAAGGATATTCACAACCTGTATTGTTGGAATCTTCATCCCCGTATCATGGGAATTTTCACCACCCGTATTGTAGCAATTTTAACCACCGAAAAAATTGTTGTTATTAAAGAACGACATTGTTAACGAAAAACGGTTTATATAAATGAGTTAGAACTCTGAATGTTTTTAACTTTGAAATATGAATGTTTTAACTCGGTTTATATAATCGTTTTTAACTGAATATTGTGTCGTATCAAATAATGGGCACGCATTTTGAAGAATCTAATATCGCGTCAATCGCTCGCTTCTCGAGGAATCTTATATCTCTTCATACTGATAGGCTAGTTTAATCACGAATATTCCGTCGTGTCAAATGATATTCTTGAATACACCACACATATGACTTGTATGTGTGTATATGAGTCGTATATGGAACATATGACTCGTATGTGTACATAGGAGTCGTATGGGACACTATACGCATATGACTCGTATGCATGTATATAGGCCGTTTAAAGAGACACGAATAACTGATGTGACTAATGCAAAACTTGTCTTGTGTTGGAGTGCACATATGACCTGTGTGAATGCATATGACCCGTATAGGTCAAAAAATCTAAATGGGAGTACTAGTAACATGACCCATCTTATATTCGATGACATACACGAGTATTCATGTGGAACATCATGAGGATTACTCGTCGGGTTCCGGATCGTTTGTTATCTCTGTGTTGGAATGCTCACACTAACATAGATTGTGGTGAAATTAAGAACACTGATGATGAAAAGGAAGAAAACAGAAGTAGGGTAAGGATGACGGGGTGGTAGGAACGGAAGATCACATCAGATTGATTCACAACACCATTGCTTTTTAATAAAAAATTACAGAAATGGTGGTCATGTCAAAAACCCTAAAAGACTGACCTGTTGCTCGCTCAATGTATGGTCTCAACTTTCAACCCACATGTATTTTACTTTGTCATCTGCTACACTCTCTCCCTTCCTTTCTTTCACATCCATCACTTCCTATCTCAGAACACTTCAAACTGTACCCATCAAAGGAGCTGGTTTGCTTTGCTTTGTAAACCACTTTAATTGCTATAATTATTTTGCCTTTAGCCTCTCTCCAATGGCTATCAACCACTAACCGGAAAACAAGTTAAGAGGCATAAAACGATAACTGTGCGTAATGGGAGGGTAGTGAAGGGGCGTGGTGCCACCTCGAAGGGGTGAGGGGCGTGGAACATCACGCTGCCCTGGCGTGAGAGGGGGTGTGCGGAGCAAGTGTGAGTGTGGTCACGGGCGCGAGGGGAAGAACCTGCAGCCGGTTGAGGTGGCCCAATGTGAGTGGGGCTTGGGCGTGGGGGTATGAGGGGTATTACGCATAGTCTAATAAATCCAAGCCACATGGATCTCAGCCCCGTGCTGATTCTTTCTTGTACGCTGCTAAGTTTAGGGGTGTTCGTTATTCGAATCGCACTCGAATAATTTGAATTTCGATTCGAACCGAATTAGAATAAAAATATCGAATTCGAATAACGATTTCGAATTCAAATCGATATCAAATTTAATATCTTGAATTCGAATTAACTATATATATAGATTTTTTTTTATTGTATGAGTTTTAACTCTTCAATCTTAAAAACTTTTAAGTATTAAACTCTTTAGTTTTTGTAAACATCTACTTTTCACTCTTATTTTAACCTTTTGACTACTATATATATATGTACTAGTTTAGAACCCGTGTTTACATACGGGTGAAAAATATCAGTATAAAAGTTTTTAGATTTTTATGTATATATTTTACAGGTGTAAAAATTTATTAAATATACCAAGGATAGAAAACAAAATTCAAAATATATAAAAATTAATACATAATTGAGTTTCAAAATACGTTAATTATATTTAATCTTTGACTTTCATTTATTATTTGATTGTAAATAAAATTTAAGTAATTAGATTTTAAAATTTCTTATAATAAGAGATTATTCAAAACAAATGCATTGTATTAGTATGATTAAAAATTCATAAGAATATATTATTATTAAAAAAATAGATGTGCATTTAATAAGAGAGAGATGCGAAAAAAAAATAATTAGAATGAATGTGGAGACGAAACGTGAAAAAAATTTATTTATTATATAGTATATAGATATAGATATGGTATAGATATTAATTACTTTTCCACAAAAACTTATTTTAAAAAACAATTAAAAAAAGTTTATGCAATTAATAGGAGTGAGAGGTGTGAAAATTGACTTACCAAAACCTTTATTTATTAGTATGTATAGATATAACTTTATTTCAAAAGGCAAATCAAAACCTTCTATTCAGGATTGGGATAAACCCGACCAACTTAGACTGAAAGCATGACTCAATGACCAAGAACCGAATAAAAATATCAATTTCAAATTTAATATCATGAATCGAATAATTCGAATTAACTATATATATAGATTTATTTATCGTATGAGGTTAACATGTATAACTAAATGTTCATATATATAAACATATTTAAAAAATAGTATAATATTTATATTTGTATGTAACTAATAAAATTAATATTAATATTTTAAAATTATAAACCATAAATAAAAAAATAAAACTTAGGCTTGGGGAAAGAAAACTTAAGATAACGTGAGTAGTTGCAGAAGTAAAGGAGAACGGGCATTCTACAGACGCAGGGTAATCTTCTGCAACAATATTTAAGTTTCTGTGTGTGTGAGAGAGTTAAAATACTGTGTGAGAAAAAAGGAGGGAGTTTTGGTCTTCACATTTATTTATTTTTTTCCTTTCTTTCATATTTTTATTTAGTCTATGTAAATTACTTTTATAAATGATTTTTTACACTACTAGAAAATATATATATTTTTTATAAAAGTTTCCTACAAATTACCAATAAAAGAAATTTTTCACAAGTTAGCGACAAATTTCCGACAAAACAAAAACAAAAGAGTAACTATACGATTTCCTACAATTTCCTGACAAATTTATTAAATAGTTAACTTATTTATTTACTATAATCGTCGGAAATTACCGACGAAAGACTTTTGTGACTAATTCGTCGGAAAATTAGTCAGGACTTTGTCGAAAAAACATTTCCTACGGGTTTTTTTTCCAACAAACACTTTTTGTCGGAAACTTGTCGCTAACTACCAATTCCGACAAATTTTCCACGAAATCTCACTACTAAAAAAATGAAAAATTTGCGACAACAGTAATTACTTCATATTTGTATTTATAATAATTTTTCATTATTTCTTTTGGCTAAAAGAACGTAAACAAGTTATTTTTATCAAACAAAACTGTTAATATTAATTATTATCAGTAAATGGGTAATAGTTTGTGTCGATACAACAAATATATAGATGCTAACTTGTTGCTACAACAAATATATGACAGGAGAGGGTATGAACGTTCCTGGGATGCCAGCCTATGAACCTTCTACACCTGGCTGCTAAGATAAAGAAACTTGTTAAAAGGGGTTCGAGACCGGGGTCTCAGAACCACCCTCCGACACTCAACATTAGTGTTTATTCAAAGTGAATAAGTATATATATAACATGTAAATATTCTAGCTTATACTTTACACAATAGTAACCAAGTTTCTCAAGTGTTCCACTAAAATACCTTAAAGTTTTTTTGTCCCTTTAAAGTCACTCAACTTTCAGTATGTGTTCCAATACTATGTAATATTTTTATAAATGTTTAAATTTTTTAAAATTGAATGAGGCAAATGAAACATGTATGAATCTTGTTTACTATTTAACAATTGTTTTTTTTTCAATTCGACTTAATATAACAATTTTGAAAGCTATTTATTATTCGGTGAATTTTTTTCCTTCACTATTACCTACAATTTTAGATTAATTGGAATATAAATTTCACTTATTGGTAACTAATATTCATATATATTTCATTTGTCTCATTCAATTTTTTAAAAAATAAACATTTATAAAAATATTACATAGGATTGGAACACCTACTGAAAGTTGAGTGACTTTAAAGGGACAAAAAAACTTTGAGGTATTTAAATGGAACACTTGAGAAACTTGGTTACTATTTTGTGAAGTTTTCCCAAATATGTATAGGTATATAAGTCTATGCAAATATATAAGTGCATAAGGAGCGAAGAGTATAGACGGTGATGATTGAGGTTAGACAGCCTAGTTGCAAGCAGTTGTAGTGGTGTCTCAGCAACATGATGTTGCTTCCTTGGCAATCGGGTGTTGTAGAAGCTCAAGGGCTTCTAGCACAACAGATCAGAGAACAAGGGAGAGATAGTTAGATGCTCTAGTTTATGTCAAACAAATGAGATGATTGAAAATAGGGGATGACCCTCTATTTACAGGGCTGAAGTCTTAGAGCACAATGGGCTTTACCTGATGAGCTTTGGTCCTGAATTGGATCTTTGCGTGATGTGAGCTGTAATGAGCCCAGCAGATTCTCTCAATTGATTATTATGTAGGCCTTATTGGTTTAGCCCGATAACTAGTATTTGAGGACCCGTTTCTTGTGATCAGCTATGCTTCATGCACATACCCACGTCATCAATTTGGATTATTAAAACCAATATATTTTTAAAGAATAACAAAACTTAAAAGTTTGAAAACTATGTTTTAATGTTTTTCAAATTACAAGATGATCTTCAATCATATGTCATTAATTTTATCCTTAAAACTATGATGTGAAACCAATATTTAATTTTTTTTTGAAAGGCAAAGCATATTATTAAATCAACGAAAAAGACTAGCAAGATGGTCAAATGGCTTTGAAGTTTCATCAATATTTAAATAAGAATATTTAAATAAGGTTAACTTCTAAGGATAAACCCAATAATGAGTAGTTTATAATTATTAATGTAAAGTAGAATATAAGTAACATGTCGTTAGAAAAAAGATAAATCCAACGATGCATTTATCATTACGTATAATTATTCTTGCATTAAAAATGAGTAGGCATTTTACTCTCTTTTTTTTAACAATGTGCCATAAAAGCTCAATAATAATGTTTATTCACCTATAGACGAACGAATGACGCAATTGAGTTCGTTTTGTCACCACTAAGAAATAAAAACTGAATATTGAAACATATATTTATAAAATAAACATTGTTAGTAGACAGGACGAGTTTAACTTTGTTTAGTTTTGTAGAATCAATCATATTTTATTTTATTAAGTAGCATTTTCATTAGAGAATAAAAGTGTGGTCACGAAATACCCCACACCATAAATAGAAGTATTTAAGAAAGTTTATTTATAGAAAATGAGATTCTACTTTAACTTTTGAATTAGAAAATACAAAGTAAAAAAGCAACCTGAAGGCATTACATTATTTTCAAAAGTGATTAATATTTGTAATAATTTTTTCTTAGAAAACAATTAAAAAAAGTTTTAATTAGGTAAATTTTAAGACATTGTCCGTGTAAAACAAGTTTGGTTTCACTACAATTATAGAAATTGTTGCAAATCAGGCCCAAGAACATGAACACGAAATTTGATCTCAATCAAGATTGACTCTTTTTATTAATATTGAAAACCAAAAACCACGTTTTACAATGAGCCATAAACCCTATATTTATACTAAAAACTAAACTTGATTACCAAGTTATTCTAATATGGTAAGAAAATAATCCTCCTAAATTAATTCTAACCAAACTCAAATTAAACTAAATAATCAAATAAATAATAACTCAATCCTACTCTAATACGAACTCAATCAACCAATTAATAAATTAACATTAATAATTATGTTTAATCAAGATTAATCCTTCAGAAATTACATAATATTTCATTAATATCGTGAATCCTAAGTCAGGCCCGGCTCAACCATTTTAGGGGGTCAAGACGAAGTAAACTCTAAGGCCTTTTTTTAGTTGTCATGTTTATAAATAGTGGCAAATCTAAATTTTTTTGTGAATATGCAAGAAAACGGTTCGTTAAAGTAGAATTGGACTAGAGGTGAACAAAAAAACCGGAACCGCCCAAGGAATCGGAACCGATTCTTGAAAAACCGGAACCGGGTACATATGTTCCGAATTTTCAACCAAGAACCGAACCTGGAACTAGTTCTTGAGAATACCCGATTTGTGCACCTCTACCCTTGTGTCTTGTGACACTAATGCATCTATGTTTTACAGATTCTTGACGTGTATATGCTTAAAATTTTAATAATGGTAAAACTTAAATTCGTTAAAACTAAAAGTGAAAAAAAAGTTTTATGAGTCAAACGGGTTAGACAATCTAGTTTTTTATATAATTTATCTATGTTTTAAACATTTATCTATTTTGTAACATTTTAAGTTTTTAATATTATTGGAATTTTTAAGTTAGTTATTAATATGTTTAATTAATGTATTTATATGTTTAACTAAGTTTTTCGAATACCCGTAAATACGTTCTTTGAATACCCGCCTTGAATGACCGGAACCGATACATAGGTTCCTGTTTTTCAACAAAGAACCGGAGCTGGAACCCTAACTGGTAAGAACCGAAACCTGTTCCATAATCGAAACAGGTTCTTGAGAAAAACCGATTTATGCACCTCTAGATTGGACTATATATGCATATATAAAAAAAAAAATTGGGCTCAAAATCTTTTTGTTAAAGTAAGATTAAACTATATTTACATAAAAAAAATTAAAATTTGATGACCCAATAATTTTAAGACCCTAGACACAAGCCTAAAAATCCATAACATATAACCACCCATAACCTAAGTCACTTTTTATTTATATTTTATATAATTTTTTACTAAATAAAGTAACTTTGTTTTTTTGAACGACTAAATAAAGTAACTAATAATTAATTTTTATGGGCCGGACCCATTTTTAAGTTATTTTGCCCACACGAGAATTATTTGGATTATATTGATTAAGAGTAAATTTCAAATCCTGTCCTCTAACTATATATTAACTTGTAAAAAGTATATATTACTTATTTTTTAAATTCACAGATTTGTTTTTTTAATCTATTTGATCTTGTTTGAGCACATCAATATTCTTGGCACAGTTGACCCATGGTTGCAACATGTAACCGTGGATCGACCATGATACTTTTATTAGTCCACAATTGATTTGCTAAAACTAAATAACTTTTTGGGCATCCAATGATATCCAAGAATATAGGATAAAAATGTATGAACAAGAATATAGTAGGACACAAATGTATGAATAATTATAGTTGGCACGCACTTGTATTATAAGTTTATACTTTTATTATTATTAAATAACTATGTGTTAAGATATACAAGTTTATATTATTATATTTTATATGTCCACTCTTTTTGTTTTTTTATTTGGATATTAGTTATGAGACAGGGTTGAGAAAAAAAGTATTATAAATGCTCAACTTTTTATTATGTGAAACAAAAGAGAAAAATCCAAACAAAGGTAATACAAGTTAATTTTTCATCTTTGACAATTTTTGACATGATCTTGTTTATACGATACGATACAAAGTTAAATAGGTTTGAGTTTGAGCTTAACAAGTTTCGTGTTATGAACAAGTCGATATGTTTAAGATACGAATAAAATCGTGTCTAAACAAGTTAACATGTTTAGACCCAATTATACATATTTGTATTTTTAATTTTATACAAAAGTTATACATATTTACATTACTAAAAACCTAATCGTTTAACTTGAAGTCGTGTTGGGTTGTGTCACTAAAGAGGTGATATTAAACGTGTTAACAAGCCGTGTCGTGTAACACGTTTATAAACATGTTCGTGTTTGAACAAAATGACACGGTTTTCATGTTTAGCACCCAGGGTTAACCATGTCGTATCTGTCCTATTTAACACGTTACTTCTTTTGTAAGCCTAAGAATTAGCTCTTGTCTCCTATAGATGTAAAACTAAACTTATATTACCTTTTAAAAGAAACTAATGTTATGTAAAATTAAAACTTTATATAGTTTCCCTCTAATAGTCTTCTTTGATAATGATTCCCCACCTTACAAAACTTAAAAACTTATTGTATCAGCTTTCTGTAAAAATTCCTTCTTAATTATTATTTGATTAATTTACAAAATTAAGATACTTTTAAGTGAGGTTCATATTCTGTTTTTCTTTTTATATGGTGAAAGCACAAATTCTTAAAAAATGTGAATCGTTTTTTAATGTCTTGTGGTTTTGCTTTCTCTCTCTTTTTAAGATAAACTGAGTTTAAATTAATAATAATTAGAAAGTTTATTCTTGATAAGCATGTTTAGTGACGTGACTTATAATATAAATATCAATGTTTTTTTCTTATTAAAGTATAGTTTACATTAGTGGCATAGATGTTTATTGTGTGTTTAGAAGTGAATTTTTCTACTTATACCTTATGATTTATATATAGAATAGTAGTTTTTTAATAAACAACTATCCAAGTGATTTTTCAAATATTTTTTTTCTTAAAATATGTTGAAAAACCATGTATTCCTTTTAACCTGAACATCTTAAACTACTTTTGGTTTCTGAAAATTGAGATAATTAGTCATGAACACTTTAAAACTTAGATTACCAAACACCTCATTATAGTTTATAGCATGTGTAGTGGAATTACTAGAAAGTGATTCACATTACTGTCACGTCAGAATGAAAAGAGAGCTCATCAAATCATGCATCGTGAGTAATATAGATACGCAAAGTAGTGGGATCCAGGCATCCGTATCCTTTGTACTGTGAACTATAATCAATAAAGATGCAAGGAAGGATGTGTGGAACAGGTTTATGTGTCGAGTAGTCTCGTAGATAAGGAAAAAACTCCGCACCTAAAATTTCAAAAATTCACATAGTTTGGTGTATTAGAGAATAACAGCTCAAACTGTGATTTGTGATCGAATAATTTAGTAGGCAATCAACTGATAATGTAAGTTGTATAGCTGAAAGCATCAATCCAAAATGAAGCTGAAGCATGATCATTGAAGAGCATTATGAATACCGTTTCTGTTATATGATGATGCTTGCGTGTTGTTCATTCGTATTGTTAGGGAGTTTAAGGACAGGAGAGGCAATGAAAAAATTCGTTGTCTTCAAATAGTTGATGGTTTATAAATTCAGTACCACCATGACTTTGGGAGATTTTGATCTTTTTAGAGAATTGTGATTGCATAAACTAAAAAAAATAGTTGAAACCAAATAAAGTTCTAATTTAGTCTTTAATGGATAGAACCAAGTAAAATGAGGGTAATAAACAACATATAAGTTGGTGTTGGACCCTATAAATCACAACGAACGACATGCACAGAGAGTTTTGTATTTAAATCAAACAATAAATAAGGTCCTTATGAAAATTAACAAGGACAACAAACAAGAGGTTTAGGTAAGACCAAGAACCTTAACAATAACTTCTTTACTGAGCAAAAATTGAAGCGTAATAAGAACCCATTGATTGGAGTCATGCCAGACAACATAGGTCGGATCTGGTGATTCTTTGCCATCAGTGATAATAGCTTCGGATGGTTCAATTGTGCCATCAGCATACCCGAGAAGCTTTTGGTAAGAAATGAGAGGAAGGGCTCGATTACGTCATAAGAGATAGTTGGATGAAGAAAAAGCTTGATAGTAAGCATGCGTAGAAGTGTGGCCATAGGTAGAGGACCATCCGTAGATGACGAGGTATTGATAACAAGAGCAGCCATCGAGGGCCGATTAGGTGTGAAGGGCGATGAGGGGAGAAAAGAAAAAGGAGTATTTAAATAACATACATATATTATTTGTTATGAAGAGGCATGCCACTGAGCCTGAATTGCCATCGCCGTTCAAAAAAAACATACATACACTATTTGCTAATTATCTAGACCTTTGAATTTATCTCTAATATATCTTAATTCGCGTAATATGTAGCTTATTCCAAACAAAATACTTATAAATTAAATTTACATATAGACGAATGGTTGTAAATCACATCAAATTAGCACAAAAATATCACAAATTGATTGTAAATCATAGCAAATTAGCAAAACGTTATCAACAATACACACGACAAAGAATGAAAGATACTTGTAACATACACGTTAAAGACACCTGAATTCCAAACAACAAAAATACTCTACATAATTATCAAAAAACTTGCACACCGTTTGACTACTTTTTTGCTCGCTCGACTGGCTGACGTGATCGACTGCTTACATACTCGCAACGACCGAGTAGGGATATGGAATTTGGCTTGCGATTGTGATTGACTACTTGCCTCTCTCCAAAAATAGAAACCAAGCCCGAGAGTAATAGCCCATATAAAGCCTAAAAGGGCCTTGAGCCCAGCCCAATAGCAAAAAAAGGAAATTAACTAGCAGTCAAACTGAAAGCTCATAAAAGAGTGAAAGCCTGTACACTATCTTTCATGACTTCGTCTCTTTTAGAGGGCTCATCCCACTAGGGGTGTGTTGTGTATGGATCGGTTTCGATTGGTTTTGGGTTATACCGAACCAAAGTTGAAATTTTGGTTTTCCTGTTAGGAATCCGATCGATTTCAGTTTAACGATGGGTTCGGTTATTGGTTTTATATTCGGGCTTGAAATGTTTGGGTCTGAAAAAATTGTCCCAAAAATGAGTTTGAGAAACTTTTGGCTTTAATTTTTAGTTAACCATATAGTAGTGAAGTATGTTATAAACATGTGTTTTACATGGGTCGAATAAAAGAAATATTAAATAGTTAGTAATTAAGTTTTACGAGTCATAAAGAAAATAATAAATAGTAATGAAGATTTAAAAATTAATAAAGAAAATGTTAAATAGTTAATGAAAAATAATCGTGGAAAATAATTTTAGGCTCACAAAGTTATAACACGTGGCGTAACCGGTAAGTTATTTATTAGGTATAGATTTGAACTTGAAACTTTTAGCCTAAAGTAATAATTTAGGCCATAAATACTAAGGGTGTTCAAAATTTTCGGATAGTGGATTCACTATCCGAATCCGAAATTTCGGATATCCGAAAATTCGGATACGGATTCGGATAGTGAAACGGATATCCGAAAATATAAAAAAAAATATATAAAAATAATATTTTTAAATTACAAAAACAATTAAAAACCTTAAAAAACATTAGAAAATATACATATAAAAATATATAAATATAATATATTGGGTTTTGATTCAAATTTTCTTATTTTTAAATAATAAAAACAATTAAAAAAAATATATAAATATAATATTTCGGATATTCGGATATCCGAACTATCCGAAATATCCGAAAATCACTATCCGAATCCGAATCCGAAATTTCGGATATCCGAATTTTCGGATTCGGATTTTCGGATAATTCGGGTTCGGTTTAGGATTCGGATTTTTTTGAACACCCCTAATAAATACAATAATGGTTCCCATGTTTGGTTCGGTGCGGTTCCTTCGGTTTTGGTGTGGTTTGGTTTGGTTTTAGAACAGGGTATAACCGGTGTGGTTTGGTTTTAGAACAGGGTTTAACCGAGACCAAACAGTAACTTTCAGTTTTTAAAAAAACCGAAACAATTATCAGTTCGGTAGGTTATCTCGGTTTGCTTGTCACTTATTTCAGTTAATTGGTTTTTTCCTCACCCCTACATCCGTTGTCTTTACCACAAGTTATGGTTTGACCCATCTTCCACAAATGTATTTACGTGGTTATATATTCTTTAGTTTAACAACCTGCCTCGAACAAACTATGGTTTATTCGATCCTATTGGTTGACAGGGTATTAGTAGGGTCCATTGTTTTTTCAATTACATTTACTCAAGTATGGTGAGATACATCTCAAATTTACACGGTCATTACTTTGTATTTTATTGGAGTTACAGACCAACCCACAAAATGGCATAAACAGAATATTCCCTAGAACAGTCAAGATTACAGTTAATTAAAATGATACTATGAAAGTGTTGGTAGCAAAGCATCTCATCCTGTTCCCTCCGGTTATGCATGTTTTCTTACTTTCTGAGCCTCCTCTTGTTGTGGATGATGATGCCGTGCTTGAATGCATTAACGCTTTCCCCAAAGGGACCTCTTGTGAGAGGGACGGATTGAGAGCCAAACATATTTTGGATGCTCTTTGTGGAGAGGGGTCTACGATCGCCGTTGAATTGCTCAGGGTTATTTCTATGGTGGTAAATTTATGTTTCGGGGGGAGATGCCCTAGGGGATTGGCGGAGTTCGTTGCCTCGGCCCCTCTCACACCGCTGCTCAAACCGGACAACGGGATTAGACCTATTGCCGTAGGTGCGATCTGGAGGAGATTGGTCTCTAAGGTGGCTATGAGGGGTGTTGGGAAGGAGATGGCTAAATATCTGTGTGACTTTCAATTTGGGGTGGGAGATTCCCAATGGGGCAGAGGCTGTGCTCCATAGCGCAAACAGGTTCTTAAATGAGTTTCACTCGGATGGATCGTTGGCTATGCTTACCGTCGATTTCTCCAATGCTTTCAACTTAGTGGATAGGACTGCCCTCTTGCAAGAGGTTCGGACCCGATGCCCGTCCATTTCGCTATGGGTGGATTTTTTATATGGGCAGCCGGCTATGTTAAATGTGGGTGATGACCATATTTGGTCCACCACTGGGGTTCAACAGGGGTACCCTTTGGGGCCTCTCCTTTTTGCCTTAGTTTTGCATCCGTTGGTTCATAAGATCAGGGATTGCTGCAAGCTCCTCTTCCATGTTTGGTACCTAGATGATGGTACGATTATCAGAGACGCTAAAGAGGTGGCTAAAGCCCTATCTATTATCAGGTCGGGAGGCCCTGTTTGGGCCTTGAACTTAACGCCAAGAAAACGGAAGTTTTTTGGCCGTCGTGCAATGGGGTGAATGTACAAGATGGACTGTTCCCTTGTGAGATTGGAAGGCCAGTGCTGGGTGTGAAACTCCTTGGGGGCGCCGTTAGCAGAGATGCAGAGTTCATCAGTAATTTGGCTGTGAAAAGGGCTTCTTGTGCGGTGGAACTGATGAGCTGTCTCCCACGTTTGCGGGACCCTCAATGCGAGCTCCTTTTGCTCCGCTCGTGTATGGGAGTGGCAAAGCTATTATTCGGCCTTAGAACATGCCAGTCTATGTATGTGGGGGAAGCTGTTTCAATTTTTGACAAGGGCCTACGGGGTGCGATCGAGGATATCGTGGTTTGTGGTGGTGCTTTTTTTAGTGATTTTCAATGGAGGTTGGCATCACTTCCAACCCGTTTTGGGGGTTTGGGTTTATGTGCAGCTCAGGATGTATCTGCTTATGCATTTGTGGCCTCGAGGGCCCAATCTTGGAGTTTTACAGGACCACATTCTTCGGGGTTGTGATATTGATGGGTTAGACTTTGATTATGGGTGTGCGATGGATCGCTTGCGCATGTCCCTTCTTGATTTCGATCTTAGCGGTTTCTCTAATAAGGACACCGCCCCCCCTAAAGCCCAACATGCTTTGACGAATGCCTTATTTAGTAGAATCGTCCAGAATTTGGGAGTAAAGTTTGATTTATCACCTCGCCAAAAAGCGGTGTTTGAATGTCTCCGGGCTCCTCGGGCTCAAGATTTTCTAACAGTTATCCCCATTGAAGGACTGGGCCAACATATGTCAGCTGTGGAGTACCGGGCTATCCTCAAGTATCAGCTAATGATTCCCTTGTTTCCGACTGATGAGCCCAGGTTGCCGCAAGGCTTGTTTGGATTCTTTTGGCGAGCATGCGGTCCATTGCAAAGAGTTACCCGGGTTAAAATACATGCATGATTTGGTTAGGGATGTTTTTTGTGATGTTCTCAAACGGGCAGGAATTTCTGTTAAAAAAGAGGTCCCTGTGAACTTTCTGACAGATCCGCTTGAAGGGAGGTCTACTCTACGGCCAGCTGATATTCTTGTGTTTGGTTGGACAGGGGGGAAACACGCTTGTGTGGACCTTACATGAGTGTCCCCTCTTGTGGGGCTCAGGGACAATGGGGTTGTGGCGGGCCATGCTGCTTTAAAGGTGGAATCATGCAAAGTTGTTAAACACGAGAAAGCTTGTTTAGAGAACCAACACGTGTTTATCCCTTTTGCTTTTGATACTTTTGGGTTCCTAGCACCGGAGGCAGTGGAATTCCTAAACAGGGTTCAACGAGTCGTGCATAGTAATATTTCGGCCCCTAAGACCCAAAGCTTTGTTTTTAGTAGGAACGGTTTTGCTATTCAAAAGGGGGTTGCAGCGCAACTTGTTGCCCGTTTACCTGCCACTTTATTGTAATCGTCCTTCTTTTCATTAATATATTATTAATTATATTAAAAAAATTAAAATGAAGTAATTAACGATCTTCTTAGCAACCCAAGAGCACATAAGGTTCATACGATGTCTTAAACATTACATTTAACCACCAAAAGTCGAAAAAAAGTGTCAACATTCTTGAAAGAATATGAAACAATGTATCACACAACGTTTATTTATTCAAACAAATGGGACGCTTCTTATGCCATAGCGTCAACTCAAACGAGCGTCCACTCAGCAAAGATTTGCGATAACATAACAATGATGACCCGAGAAAACATAAATTACACTGAAAATCATCCGATTCTAGTTCTCATCAATGCCAACAAACTTGGAACACACAGATAGCATCATCTTCACTTAAGCAGCAGCTACCTGGCTAAACAACATGTTGCGGATCTGCAAAATACAAGTCTTAAATCAGAAGGTGAACAGAAACAATAAATTTTTTATTTAATTATCATAATTTATTTTTTTAGTAAAATGATATTCCTATATTTGTTTTAAGAAAAAAAAAACACGCCTCAGGAAGTTTCCCACGGAATACAACATCCAAACGAGCATCAAGTGTGTTCTCAAACACAATTTTACCATCCCGAGAAGCTAAAACAACACCTCCAGAGCTGAAAACACGAAACAACATCATAAGACAAACAAAAAGTCAACATGAAGGCATAATAGAAAGATACAAGTCAAGAAAATAAAATTTAAGAACAGAAATGTACCAGGAAAGAGCATGAGGATCATGATGGGAAGGGGCGGGTGGAAGGCGGATATGGTCAACTATGATCTCAGGTTCGTGAACATGTGTTCTCTCAGCGTATTCTGCCTTTGCTGCATGAAGAACAGAGTGAACCATATGCACGTCTTCTTCCCGGCAACGCAATAATACAGACGGTTCTTTCAGTCTCAGTAAACCCTGTAAAAATAAAAATTGTTGGGAAAAATGTTCAGTTAATACAAATAGTCTCCCACCCAAAAAAAATGTACAATATTTTTGTTCATTCGAGGATAAATATTTTTTGCAGATTAAAACGATGCATACACGCAGTGGATCGCTCAATACAAAAACAATTCTAAGTAGAGAACTGCGAAAACAGCATAAACGCATGCATCTATTGCTTAAAATGTGGTACATTAAGGGGTCGTATCACAGCATAACCACTTCTATTTCTCTCGCCCATTATTATCTCCACAACACGATGTACAGGTATTTATGCGATTCTCACGTTACTATACTTAGAATTGGTTATGTAGTAATATTACATATGCATACATAGATATGTATCTACATGTGTATGTGCATGCGTGTGAGTGCATAGGAGAGATAGGATCAAATGACATTGAAAACAAAAACAAAGATCACAAACAATATTGTATGGTATTAAGAAATTTAAAGATATGGGCTACATATGTTTAATTAGTACCTGGACGATAAGAGATTTCAACAGTCCTTCATAGTTATGATGGTGTTGAAACTTGTGATGTCTTACATTCAAAATATCACTTGATGCGGCTTCTCTCATGGCACTAACCAAGTCATCTTGTGCTTGAAGAACCTTGATCCTAGAAGCATTGAGTTGCATGGAATATTCGCTGCAATTAACATTGTGAAAAGTAATTAGATACAAAATTCTAAAATAGCACGTTGCAAAGATTATTTACAAAACTGAATTAGCTCATAACAGACAAAATCTAAACCACATGATGGTCATCCTCAACCTATTAACCTAATGATGATTTGCAACAGAAACGGACATACGATGTTGAGTAAAGATGTTTGGAGAATCTTACATTTTCTTTCTAACTTCGACTTGCTTCTGTTTGCGCTCATATTCTTGCCGGATTTTCTTCTTCTCTGCCTCCACTAATTGCAATTTCTCAATGTTAAATTCCTGCAATAGTTGATCAGGTAATTAAATTAATTTTGTGTATTGACTCGTGTACTTACTACTAATATGATTGTTTCAAATTGATATAAACACATTCTGTAAAATTTTCCATGATTTGATTTCAATTGCTGATTGCAATTTCATAACAAAAACCCAAAAGAAACAGATATATCCGTAAACGTTTGATCACCACAAAGGACAGTGCAATTATATTGCATAAACTTAACTTCATTCCATTTAATTTAATACAGTTTACTAACTGTAAATGTTTGATCCCTACAGAAAAATCACCTAAAAAATAGTTAAATCTGTATTGTGATCACATAATCAGCATGCATAACTTCTAACACAAAATTAAATTATAACTTAAGCCAACAAAACTAATTTGATATGATTTTTAATTTTTTATAAATTCCTAACTAACAGAAAAATGATATGAATCCTGATCATAGTCTTCATAACCCTAATTAATTTACTACAAGCAAGATTCAAAATCAAATCACATAATATTGACTTGATTGCATTTATTAACTGATCATAAAATCGAATCAATTGTCGCAAAATCGAACCAATTTCTCAATGTTAACTTCCTGCATCAATCAACCAAATAAACGGATAATCAAACAATTTTGACTTTAAGTTCATTACGATTCACTAGTTGAAATCCGAATAAACTCCGTAAACCGATCATGATGATATCTACTACAGATGATGAAAATACAACTGAATTGACGAAAACTGAGTTGATTGGATCAGAGACTTACTTCCTCGGCGGAAACGGAGATCTCGTTGGCCTTTTCATCGGCTTCTTGGCGGATGAATCGGACCATCTGGTGAATCTGCTTGGAAACATCTGCGTCGTTCATCGTTGGATCTGAATTCGGGGGAAACAGAGAGATTGATTGATTGATTGTTGAGATAATGAGATTGGGGCAAATGGCGGATCGAACGAGTCGTGATGTGAATTCATATATTTTAGTTTTAATCGTCACATGAAACGTGTGACATTTTTACATCCAGGACTTATTTATTTAGAAGTTACACAAACAGTCCCTCACTTTTGCTTTGGGAACATTGATTGCAGGCCTGTAAACGATCCGATCGATCACGAACATATGCATGTTCGGGTTCGTTCGTTTAACTTTAGACGAACTCGAACACTTAAACGAACATCAAATATATGTTCATGTTCGTTTGTTTAAAATGTGGGCCTGTTCGTGTTCGTTCGTTTAAAACCTCAACGAACAGTTCGTGAACGTAAACGAACACTTATACGAACATAAACGGACAGTTAAACGAACATAAATGAACACTAAACGAACACAAACGAACACTTATACGAACATAAACGGACAATTAAACGAACACAAACGAACACTAAATGAACACAAACGAACACTAACTGCACACAAACGAACACTAAATGAGCACAAACGAACACAAAAGAACAGTCTTTAACAACAATACAACATCATTCATCCAAAAATTACATCAAAGTTGTTTATGAGTACATGAAAAGAATCCATCAAGATTCTATGAAAATAAACGAACATATGGGCTGTTTTGACGGACCCATCTCATGGATTGATCGAGAATGAATGATGCTATGATTTATATTTCATATTTTTTATAGCATATGTTATAAACGAACATAAACGAACATAAATAAACGAACATAAACGAACATAAACGAACGAACATAAACGAACAATTAAACGAACATAAACGAACGTTCACGAACATAAATGAACGAACGAAAGGTGTGTTCATGTTCGTTCGTTTAATTAAACGAACACAACTTTTTGTTCATGTTCGTTCGTTTAATAAATAAACGAACATAAACGAACTTCCCGCCGAACGGTTCACGAATAGTTCACCGAGCGTTCGGTTCGTTTACAGGCCTAATTGATTGTAAACATGTGAGCAGCATAGACAGCTTAATATTTTGTAAAAGAATAAATTACATTTTAGATCGTTTGAGTAAATATTAAATTTCTGTTTACATTCTTTAGTTAAGGAAATTATAGATTTTATATTTTATGTTTATAAAAGTTTACACGTTTCATTATTTGTACTAACGTCCGTCAATTTCAGACGTTAAGTGTGGTCACATGCCCCTCACGTAATGGCAAAATCGTATATTTGTCATTCAGATCCAACTACAATACAACAATGAGTAACTTTTAAATGAAAGTTCTAAAAGACGAACTTCAATATCAAAAGGTGTATTCATAAGAATATTTGTATAAGGAAAAGTTATGGGACGACATTAAAAACTTTGTCATTAGAGAAATCTCTATCTATGGTCTAGTCTTAGAGTATGTGGTATACCCTCACAGGTGGGAACCGTGAGAGGCTTCATGGCGTGAGTGGAGTCACAAACACCGCCCCTATAGTGTGAGGAGATTCACGGAACGGAAGGTCACCTAGTCATCCAGTCATCTTGATGCAGGTACAAACGCTAAAACCATTTTTTTAATATAAATAATGATTCAATATCTAAACTATTATTAATCACGGATGTGATCTTATTGTAGTGATTTTCAACTTCCATCCTTCCTGCACGTTGAAAATAATAATGAGATTTTAGAGATGATTTATTTATCATTTTATTTCATTGAATAAAAATCTATATGATGAAAATCAAAAAGGATAAATGTTTTATTTTCACATGGGTTGGCCATTGTTGCCACCACGTTTGGAACTCCACCTATGGCACGACCAACAACCAACTACCAACCCAACAGTCCAACACTTCCATCGACGTTGCTAACAATGAACAGTCATTGTTGAATTAAACCATGATCGACTTCAAAGAACGATGCTTGCTCAAACACTAAAATAAAATCTAGTCGATTTAGTTTTTTGTGATCCGTTTCCTTTTCAATTGCTTCAACTTTTTTGCTTGTCAGGTGGAGTGACTGCATTTATCGTCTAGATGAGGTTACTATTTTTTGTCGAAAAGGATGGTTGGGTTTGGATGGGATATGCCTCGGCTCGGATATTATAGTTTTTGGTTTGGAATGAGGTGGAGCAAACGAGTTCCCCTCAAGTGTAGTATTTTTGCCTGGAGGGCGGAATTTGATAGGATTCCGACTTTCGATGCTTTGGCAAGAAGGAACATCCTTAATGATAATCTCCGGTGTGTTTTATGCAATTCCGAGCTTGAGTCGATTGATCATCTCTTTACGTCGTGTTTGGTTTGGTGGCCTCGGTGGTTTGGCATCACGTTAGCCGGTGTGTCGGATCGCTCTCGAGCTTTATTCTTATTGTGATATTGGGGGTCATGCTAATGAAGCGTTTTCACGGGATAATTATTGGTGACTTTTTGGTGTTTGTGGAAGGCGAGAAACGATAAACACTTATCTAATAAGCCGGTCAAGATCAAGGACATTATTATGAATGTTAAATCCTTAGGTTTCCTATGGTATGTTAATAGATCTAAGACTGGGTCTATTAGTTAGGAAAACTGGTGTAAATTTAAATTCATGTAATCTCGTTGTTTGTTGCTCTTGTGACCTCCCCTGTTTTTGTTAGGGGATGTTCTCTATTAATGAAATTTGCCTTTAAAAAAATGTGGACTTAAACGACTCGATTTTATATTGAAGCTCGTTCAACAAACAAGCCCAAACTCAATCTTCACATATTCAGTTTGACTAAACTTATGGCGCTTAACCAACTTTTTATTTATATAAATTATATTTAATATAAAGCTATTTTAAAATATCTCAAAAATGTATTTACTAAACTTTAAAAACCATGGTAAGTGATCAATGAGGTTGTGCCTCACGCTTTAGGTTTTAATCATAGATTAAATGAGAGACAAATTTTTTTTGGCGTAGTGATTTAAGCATACCATCTTTCGATTGCCAACTCGGGTTCAAGTCTCAATGCTCCCATCTTTTTTTTAAATATTTTTTTTTATTTGTTTTTTATAAATTATTTCATTTTCTTTGTTACTAACTTATTTAACAAGTTTTTCGTCACGATGTGGTTTTTTAACATGTTCGGTTTTTTTCTATAAATTTTACTAGTGCTCAAGTTTTGTTTCGGTCCTGGTTTTTTAACGTTAACAATTTTTTTTGATGTTTCAATGTTAACTTGGTGTCGTTTTTTGTTTAAAGTTTTGAATTTATCAATGTAAATTCACGAATTTACACACCGTTGTGCTTACTTTAATATAATCTTTTCATGAATTTTACAAATGTGGATATAACATGAATTTTATTCAAAACCGAGTTCCGTTTACGCCGCAACGCGCGATAACTAAGTCCTATAGGGGAAAACATACTGGTTGTATGTGCCTATACTACTCGTATACACAAATATGAATGACTGATTTGACCAACATTCATTGTGTCGTACGTAAAGTGTTAAAGGCTAGTGCCATACGACTAGTATGGACACATACAAGTCGTATGTGGGGGTGTCAAAATATCGACGAATGAGGGCTGTAAACCAACTGAGCGTTCAGCGAACAATTCATGAACCGTTCGGCGGGAAGTTCGTTTACGTTCGTTCGTTTAATAAATGAACAAACATAAACAAGAAATTTCGTTCGATTAACTAAATGAACAAACATGAACAGGGGTCTTGTTCGTTCAATTTTGTTCGTGAACGTTCGGTAATCTGTTTGTGAATGTTCGTTCGTTTATGTTTGTTCATTTTCGTTTGTTTAAGATGTTTATTAAGATTTTTGTATATTTGTGTTTTATTTTATCTAAACATTTTATATTCTTTAATTTTTAAAAACTTTTTATTACCCTAACAATTGACTAAGTAAAGTAGGAAACCATATTCTCATTTATGCGTCATTTCCCTATCCACTACTACTCGATTAGGGCTTTTAAGTTCTCAATTCTAAATAATATAAGCTTCCCCCAATCCTAAATCATGTAAGCATTAGGGTTGACATCAAAAGTCCTAAACAACGTTTCGTTCGGTAATGTTCGTGAACAAACCCATTTCCTTAATGAATGAACACGAACATGAAATTTCGTTCGGTTAGTGTTCGTGAACAAGTTCAATGCTTAACGAACGAATATGAACAAAACTTCGTTTCGTTCGGTTCCTTTACGGTACTAGACGAATGTGTACTAATAATACAACAATTATAATTATAAATAAAATAGTAATATAATTAATAAATAGTAAATACACGTGACAAGTAATCATGACCATGTATATTTTATTACACAAAAAGATTGTGTAAGATTTTGATGGTGTTTGGGATTACTTTTTAAAACTACTATGACTTTTATAAAAACAATTTCAAAAAGTAAAGTATTTCTTAATTTTTGAATTTTTACTTATTCATCTCACATTTTACATCTTATTTTGAATTACCTAAACAAATTTATAACTTATTAAAAAAAATAATAAGTTATTAGGTAGGTTTAAAAAGTAATCACAAACACCATCCTTAATTTGTTTTCACCCGGTACTGTTATCCTCTTCCACAGGACATTCTTGAGTCTTAGTCTCCAACTCTCTGCCCATAAATTAAAGAACAAACAGACAAAAAACCAGCAAAAGCTAAAAAGCTCTATTTGTTGTGCTGCTACTTCTAAACCCCTTCACTTTAAATTAAAAACCACTGCATCCCTATTCTCTCACCATTCCCACTTCAAACCTCCATTTAAACCCCTTTGGCTCACAACATCTTCACTTTCTTCACCGATTTTGAAAAAAAGTTAAGACCTTGTGTTATTTTGATCATGGGTTTCTTCTTTTCCACTGTTTTCATCACTCTGTAGTTCTAATCTGTGAACTCTGTGAAAAAAAATCGAATCTTTATCCGAAAAAATGATTCTTTTGAAGATTTTCTTGATGGGTTTACTCTGGTTTGGAGCAAATGCCATTTTTCTTGAAGATGATAAAAGAGCATTGCTGGATTTTGTGAACAATCTTGCACACTCACGCTCTTTAAATTGGGATTCAAATTCAAGTACTGTGTGTAATCAGTGGACTGGAGTCACGTGCAGTGAAGATGGGTCACGTGTCATCGCTCTCCGGCTTCCCGGAGTTGGGTTTCACGGCCCTATTCCGGCGAACACCATTAGCAGACTCTCAGCTTTGCAGATCTTGAGCCTTAGATCCAATGGTATTTCTGGTCCATTACCTTTTGATTTCTCTGTTTGGAAGAATCTAACAATTTTTAATCTTTCAAATAACAAGTTTAATGGGTCTATTCCAATTTCCATTACAAAATTAACACATCTTTTTGCTTTGAATATTGCTAACAATTCACTCATGGGTCAAATTCCTGATTTGGGTATGCATGATCTTGAAATTCTTGATCTTTCTAACAATCATCTCACAGGGGTAGTCCCAAAATCACTACATAAGTTCCCAAAATCAGTGTTTGTAGGTAACAATGTGTCTATGATGCATTCATTTGATGAAGTCCCAATTGTTATGCCCACTCATAAACCAAATTCAAACCCTAAAAATGATGGAAAGTTGAGTGAAATGGCACTTTTAGGCATAGTTGTAGGTGTTTCTGTCATTGGGTTTATTGGTTTTGCAATCTTTTGGATGATGTGTTGTTTCAAAAGTGACAATGGAGATGGGATTTCTTCAAAACTTGAAAAAGGTGGGATGTCACCTGAAAAGGCGATTTCGCGAACCCAAGATGTGAATAATAGATTGGTTTTCTTTGAGGGTTGTGATTATGCATTTGATTTGGAAGATTTGTTGAGGGCTTCTGCTGAGGTTTTGGGTAAGGGTACTTTTGGGATGTCGTATAAGGCGATTCTTGAAGATGGGTCTTCTGTTGTGGTGAAGAGGTTGAAAGATTTGAGTGTCAGGAAGCGAGATTTTGAGCAACAAATGGGGATTGTTGGGAGTATTAGACATGAGAATGTGATCGAGTTGAGGGCTTATTACTACTCGAAAGATGAGAAGCTTACGGTTTGTGAGTATTATAGTCAAGGGAGTGTTGCTGCTATGTTACATGGTATGTTCTTAATCTCTTTACCTCATTTAATTATATTCTTGTTAATTACGATCTTAGTAGTCAAAAGTGCAAAAGGCGCTAGCCTTATTGCCCTGTGTCCCTCAAGGCCCTTAGGCGAGGATTCGGGGCAATTTTCTGCCGAAGTTGGTCTGAAACATCTTAAAATGGCATGTAACATGTGTAAACCGGCCTAAACCAACCTAAAACATGTCTAAACCCCCTAAAAGTAGTCTCTTTATACCGTTCGCCTTGCTTAAAAATTCCTCGTTTTTTAAGCGCCCTGTGCTTATGCCCAAGGATCACCCTTTGCGCCTTGAGCCTTTGACTACTTTGTTATGATGTTATTAAATTATCTATCTAGTTCTAATTATTCTAGTCATGATAATCACTTTGAAAACGCACATTCATTCACCTCTTAAATGGTAGTTAAAGTAAGATTCTTGTTCTTACTATATTAGGGTTCAAGAACAAAAAGAAATAATGAACAAGAATCCATGTTAGTTATTCATGAAAGTTTAGGGTTCATGTCTTCAACCTAATTCCCTTCTTTTAACGTGCCCGGTCTTTATCTAATCATAAATGGAGATTGGACCCACAAACCGAAATAGATTAGCATTGGACCCGAACCATTTGTTAATATGTGTCCTTTTAACTTTTAAAGGCATGTTGGCTTGATCCAACCGCACAACACGGGTGAACCCAAGATGGACCTAAACCGTTTTTTTTTACTAGATCAGGGTTCAGGGATTAGAGTTTAGAAGAAATACCAAAGGATCCAAGATTAGATTTCTTGAAAGTTCAAGATCCATATCCATTCATTCAACCTAGTGGGTTCGATCTTCATCTTGTCATAGATGTAGACTCATCTTGTCGTAGATGTACACGGCCGAAAGTGAATGGACTTGGTCCAACCATATGATATCAATGAATCTGTAAAACCGGTTGGATCCATCCATGTACATGTGGGTACACCTTGGACCATGAAAGAAATGTCTTGAAATAGAAAGGTTCAAGATCAAGCCTCATAGGTAATGTTAAAAAATATATTGTGACAAAACATCCCTTTTTGTTTTTGTTTTTTTTTTACTTTTTATATTTTATTAGGTGGAATGTTCCATAATACATGAAAGAGAAATAAGTACTTAGATTGATAAGAACCAATCCATGTGGGGGTAAGGGAATCTTTACTATAAATATTTTGATCCATTTGTTGTTTCCATATATAACCATAAGAATCGCGTAAAACATTTATATCTTTTATTTTAATAGTAATACATAAGACGGGTATATAACCATCTAGCTCACTCGTTTTCTCTCTCTTCCATTAAATCAGCAAAACAGGACATGCAAGTGTATTATGTTCTTGCAATTCTCTACTTACGCTTTTTTTTTTTTTTTTTTTTTCTGGTTTTCATTATTGTCGACTTAAAAAATCAAAATACTTATTTGTTTTTTTTTTCACATTATTATGTTATTTTAGGTAAAAGAAGCGAAGACCAGGTTCCCTTGACTTGGGAAACCCGTCTTCGTGTAGCTGTCGGCGTAGCCCGAGGCATTGCTCGGGTCCACGCCGAGACAGCCATGAAACTTGTTCATGGCAACATCAAATCATCAAACATTTTCCTAAACTCCCAAAACTATGGGTGTATATCGGATGTCGGTTTGTCAACACTCATGTCTCAAATCGCTACCCCGATTGCCCGGGCCGCGGGCTACCGGGCCCCAGAAATCACCGACACCCGAAAAGTCACTCAACCCTCGGACGTCTACAGCTTCGGTGTTCTCTTACTCGAGCTTCTAACCGGTAAGGCACCGATCCACACAAGTTGTGATGAGATCATTCATTTAGTCCGGTGGGTTCACTCGGTGGTCAGGGAAGAGTGGACCGGTGAAGTTTTTGATGTGGAATTACTTAAATACCCCTACGTCGAGGAGGAGATGGTGGAGATGTTGGAGATTGCAATGTCGTGTGTGGCCAGGGTGCCCGATCAAAGGCCGAAAATGACGGAGGTTGTTAAAATGGTGGAAGGTGTTAGACGGAATACAGAATCGGAGAATGGACTATGCTTGCCGGAAAGTTCAACGCCGCCACGGCAGGAGGTGTCTGAGACCGAGTCATCTGGTGTATAACGAGTCTCCGGTCGCCGGTGTTCCTTTCATTAACTCGATGAATTAGTTTATGATGCTTTGATGATATCGTTGTGTGTTGTATCCTTGCAATGTTTGTATGATGTTAATTTTGTGTGCAAGATATATTTTGATGTTATTTAAATTTCTAGTTTTTATTTGTTCAATTGTTAGAAGATCTTGGATTTAAAACTTTTGAAGGTGATTTCAACTTCAACTTGGGTGTTGTTTGAAACCTTTTTTTCAGACAAGTTTAGGTATAACTAATTATTGACTTCTAGTTTAACAACTAACGCCTAATCCAACTAGGTTGTATTTCCTTATATCAGAGGTTGATTTGTTTAAAACTAGTATTAAGACCCCGTTTTGCGATGCGGATGCTTGTAGAACCGTGAAAAAATAATAATGTCGAAACGTTGATACGACCTCGCGTGTTGTTGTGGCGCGCTAAACCGCTGAAATATTATCATTTTAAAACGTAATGCATATCGAAACGTAGATATACATAAGAACAAGAAAGTCACATTGTTGTAAAAACGGTTGCGGCATTTAAGAAACTATTTAATGAACTCAAAGAAAACCATATAACGAAAGATAAAACCGTAAAAAAAATTTTAACAAACTTAAAAGTCATCTACATGATTATTTTTAATTAGAGTAAATTACGTTTTTGACACATGTGGTTTGGGTACTTTAACTCTTTCAATTCAAAAATGAATTTTTTTTAACATATCAAGCTTTTGGGTTTGTATTTTGTAACAATTTCAATGATTAGGACGAACTCTGTTAACTTTTTTTGCTAAATGCAGGAGCATTTTAGTGCTTTCATATCTAAGAGACTATCTTAACCTTTTGTAGTCCAAAAACATTTTTTTTAGTTTTTTAAACTTTTTAAAAACAATTTTTTTTAGTTTTTTTCTAAAATGATTTTTTAACTTTTTCAAATATGTTTTTAACCATTTTAAAAGCATTTTTTTAATATTTTTTTTAAGAAATGTAATTTTCAAAATGTACTTCATGTGCCTTGCACATGACCAAACTTAACTGAAAAATTTAACCGGGTTAGGGCCAAAGTACGTAACGTGCAGGATTTGTAAACATAAAGAACGATCTATGACAATTTTTAGGGCTAAAGATGAATATCTGAAAGATTTCCTCAGAGATCCGGGTATAAACCTGTATAGGCAATGTTTTAAAAACCGATTTTTAAACCTTACCGGGTTGTACTTAGAAATGGTTCAACCGGTTGTACCGGACGGTTTAACCGGGTTGACTAGCTAACCCTATAATTCCATAAAAATACAACTTCAACTAAAAAACAATCTAAAAGTATATGATTCCATAATAAAAAATAATATAAAGTTAATCCATAATAAAAAATAATCAAAAAGCACTCGATTTCCAACAAAGTTTTTTTATAAAAAGTGTGCAATTTTTTTTCTTTCTAAAATGGACCTTATGTAACCGAACAATTATTTAACTACAAGCAGAAGGATGAACGATGATGGTTACACAAAAAAAAAATTCTAAACTGGGTCCTTAACCTTTTTATAAAGGAATTGAACAATTTTTTTTGTTTTAAAGTTCAAACTTAAAACGGTACAACGGTATAACCCGGTAATACTAGTGGTACAACTTACAAACCATTTTTTTAATTTACTGGGCTCAAACTTACTGAACTAGTGATCAAAATTCGATTTAACCAGCATTATCGGCCGGTATTTAAAACATTGTTTATTGGTAAAAATTTTGGATGACTATTACCGATGAGAAAAGAAAGAAAAAAAAAGAGCTGACTAATTTGCACCCCACTTTTATTATTATTGTTATTCAGAGAAAATATCTGTTTATGCATATATAAAGCTCATTTCTCCAAACGCCATAGATTCCTCCGAATTTTCACAGACTACAATTCCAATTGCCACAGGAGGTTGAGGATCTTCAAGGTGATCGATCATCTTCTTTGTTTCTTGCGTATCGATTGTAGATGTACGCAATTTCATTGTTTTCTAGATGTCCTCTGATTTATTAGGGTTTTTACTTTTGGAAACCCTAGGAATTCCTGGTGGTAGTCAGCGATGGCTTCGAAGCGGATCTTGAAGGAACTCAAGGATCTTCAGAAAGATCCTCCTACCTCTTGCAGTGCAGGTATTGTTAGATCCTGATTTGTTTTTCATCTCTTATCTTCTAGGGTTATAAATTGTTTATTTGTTGAAAATTCTGGATTGCTGGCTTGGCATTTACCTAAATAAGTAGCTCATTTAGGAAAAGATTTGTTTAATTTCATAATTAGGGTTTATAGCTATAAGAATTGTGTAGGTATTGGTATATCAGAGCCTAAAAAATAATGCTTCCTAACAGAAATTTGGTATATCATAAGTTATAGTAAGGTACATATAATTACCTGAATAAACAATAATACCAAATAAGTAATAGCTGAATTTGAAGTATGCATCATGACCTTGAAGATCATGCATGTGAGTATCTCTTTACATTTGTGGATGTTTATCGTAAACTAGAAGTGAAAAGGACGGGTCTTCTTTGCGTTTACCTTAAATCTGTAATGTGTTTTTAGGCCCAGTGGCAGAAGATATGTTTCACTGGCAAGCAACCATTATGGGTCCACCTGATAGTCCATACTCCGGTGGAGTGTTTCTAGTTACTATTCATTTCCCTCCGGACTATCCGTTTAAGCCACCAAAGGTGATTATTAGCTGCAATGTGTTTCGGATGATATGTGATTATCTGTGTTTCTACATGCTCAAATCATTTTGAGGTTTGAAGAGTTAACTTAGTTCTGTTTGAGTCTTGTTGCTTAAGTGTGCATTTCTGTATTCCCTTAGGTGGCTTTCAGGACGAAGGTTTTCCACCCGAACATCAACAGCAATGGCAGCATTTGTCTTGATATTTTGAAGGAACAGTGGAGCCCGGCTCTTACTATTTCCAAGGTAAGCATTTTAAGTTTTTAACAGTAAAAAATCATGCTTAAGATTCACGACTGGTTCTGTGATATGCTCCATATCGTGGGATGTATTTCCATTCTTGTCACTTAAATTAATATTTCACGTTATTGAATCTTGTTAGATAATGAGAACCGTAAATTATACAAACGAAAATGAGCTTGTTAGCTACCTGTGCAAGTATTTACAATGGAGGAATCATATCAAGTAGGTAACGGACTAACGGGTCAAATGCAAGGCCGGCCCTGAGCATGTGCGGGGTGGGCGACTGCTCAGGGCCCGATTTTCCCGGGGGGCCCAAAGTTATAAATTATATATACCATATAAAAATATATTTAATATAAAGTGAGTTTAAAAAAGAAATTAACTGATGTGCCATGTATAAATTACAATTAACAATTAACTTATGGGCCATATAAACTGAGTTTAAAAACCTATTAACAATTACTCCGTCATTAGGCCATGTTCAAATTAACAATTTTACCTAATAAAAAAGGGAAAATGTCATTGAATAATAATCAACTTTCAAAAGTGGTCGATCTCTTCTACCTTCGAAATTAAATCAGATGAATTCAAAAAAGAGAGGTTTTTGAATTGATTTTATTTTTGAAGAAAAATAAAACCCAGTGCTGTTACAATTTTCATCATATTAATGTATTTTTTTTATATATTTAACTTTATATTTTAAATTTTTAGGGGCCCATTTCTTAGTTGCACAGGGCCCCCGAAATCCCAGGGACGGCCCTGGTCAAATGTATACTTTTTTGTACTGATGGGTTGGAATGGGTTGACCCGGAACACTTCTTGCAAATTATATTTTTCTTAATAAATAGTTGGTGTTTCAAATATGATTACAGAAGGTAAATTATAGGGAAAACTTCACACAATAGTAACCAAGTTTCTTAAGTGTTCCACTAAAGTCACTAAGTTTTTTTGTTCCTCCAAAGTCATTCAACTTTCGGTGTTTCAATCTTGTGAATTTTTTTTATAAGTGTTAATTTTTTTTAGCTTTAGTGACCTAAATGGAACATATATGAAGCCTAGTTACTATTTAGTGATTAATTTTTATTCCAATTTAACTTAATTGAACAATTATGAAACTTGGTTATTATTTAGTGAATATTTTTTCTTCACCATTACCTCCTACTTCACTAAATCCTAAATTGCCTCCTACTATTGTGAGAATTTTTCCCTAAATCCTAAATTATATCAGCAATAATCTAGTTATATTTTTCTGTCCGTTTTGTATCAGCTATGTTTTAAAATATTCCAATCTTACCCAATAGATAAAAAGCATATCCCGATCGACCCACTCATAAATAAATGGGTTAGAATCGCCACCTTTAAATTGTGAATCTCCAGTCAACTAAATGGAAGTTTTGCATTGCAAATGGTTGGATCACACTGAATTTTAGAGGCCACATTAAATGAAAAGAAAAAACCGGCAATTGTTTGTTAAATAGAAGTTTTATAGCTATCATCATTTTATCTGCATTCAGCATTTTTGGGAAATTATTTGTAGGTTTTGCTGTCAATATGCTCCTTGTTAACTGATCCGAACCCGGATGACCCTCTGGTGCCCGAGATTGCTCACATGTACAAGACAGATAGGAGCAAGTACGAGACAACGGCTAGAAGCTGGACCCAGAAGTATGCCATGGGTTAGTTGTAGTGTGAGCTGAGGAAGGAATTTGCTCTTTTCTCTTATGTTTTCTGCCTTTTGGTTTTATAAAAATGTATGAATGAAAAATCTTTGGCTGTTGTAAGATAAGACTTTAAATGGGAAAGGTAACAAATTTCCCTCCTATGCTTTCATTTATTATGGAGATTTGCTTTCAAATAACATTTTATGTCCATTTGCACTTTTTTATCATTTTTTTATCCATTCTTTTTTGCTTCTACTCACTTGATAACTAGCCAAATAGTTGTGTATCATATGCTCCTATGTTTTTGTTAACATTTTAGGTTGATGTTTTACTTAATGGACAAAATGAAGTTTCTTTATGTTATTTTTAGAGGGTTGTGTATAAAAAAGTTTCATTTTGGTTAACTTTTGTTCCTAGACCTATTTGACTAACTTGTTTGATCTGTTTGAAATAGAGTATAAACTATGCCCTGGTGGTATTGATGATTGTCCTCCGTTAAAATGGTGTGAGTTTTTTTTTCAAAAGAGTGTAGTTATAAAAACTTATTTATCAAATAGGTGTACTTGATAAAATATTTACCAAAATGAGTCTTTAAATTAATATCCTTAAATTTTTTTATAAAAAAACGTAATACCATCTTATTAACTACCACTATGTAAATACAAACTTCCAAAGCGACTATCCAGTTCCACATTTTCAAGCTACGATTCTGATTCAATTCCCATTGCGTTTGCGGTTCGATCTAATTCCAGGTTCCACAACTGACGATTGTCATCTGATTTGGGTATCCTCATTGTTCAATTTTGGACATTCCACGTTTTCAGGCGACCATTTGTTTGATTTTCAGGCGATGGGCTTGATCGTTGGCTGATTGTGGGTAAGTGAGACGAGATGTTGCTCCAAATTATGTCGAAGATTGTTGTGTATTTCGCGGTTCCTCTCCTGTCTACATGGCAGTGACGTTTTTCACTTTTTAGTTAAATCATTACTCATAGCCTAACACCATAAAACAATCGGGATAGTTGCAAATGGATTAAGGTTGAATTTAGTTAAAATCCCTTAAATAGAAGATAAGTTTGGCAGTAGAGAAAACCAAAGAAAGAAACTCTTAGAAAAGAAATAGGCGTTGATTATGAAAATGCGTTCAATCCATTAAACCAATCTGTATTTTCTATATTTCGTGTCTTATTTTAAATAACATATATAAATATCCAGTGAGTTCAAACCGTGAAACTAAATCGGAATCAAACCGTTAGTAACGGTTGGGTTTTAAATTTCAACGGTTCGGTTTCGGTTTTCGATAATAAAAAACAGTTATTGACGGTTTGGCTCACGGTTTAACCTAAAAACCGTCAAAACCGGACTGTGAACACCCCTACCTGGACCTGATGATCGACTTCTCCACAACCCTGATTTTTTATATAGAATTGTTAATTAATGACTTAATGGTTTAGCCCTAATTTGTTATGTCTATGCTATAACGTTAATTTTCGTTAAAAAAATTAGTTTATAAAATTATATATTTCTTATGGGCCTTTTTTTAGGCTCGTGTAGAACATTCGAATCCTCGGGACCGGCACTGACCTTAAGGCTACTTTCACTCCCACTATCACATCCAACCATTCTAGCATTTCACGGGTACTTATACCCGATTTCCATATCCACAAGAGGTACCCGACTTGCATGTAGCGGTGTACCCATGGTACCCACACTACCCGAGGGAGTGTACCCTAACTAGGTATAAAACTCGATGTTATAATTAAATATAAGAGCAATGATCTTCAGCCCAAGTTATAATTAAATATAAGAGCCAATACTTTATAAAAATAAAGAGGTCTTGGTTTTAAGTCACATTTATGATAAAAAAAGGCTTCAGATTGACCAAAGGGTTTTCTCACCTATAATGTATTTTCCGTCACTTTTGTCGTTAAAAAAATCAAATATAAGACTTTTTATTTGTTGAAATTTAGTGCTCTTTTATTATTTGAAGAGAAAATATCTATGCATATAAAGCTCATTTCGCAAAACTCCGTAGATTCCTCCGAATTTTCACAAACATTACAAGCCTAATTGCCACAGGAGGTTTAGGATCTTCTTAGGTCATCTTCTTTTATATCTGTTGTAGATGTATAGCTTTCAATTTCATTGTTTTTAGATTTGTTCTGATTTAATTTAGGGTTTTTACTTTCTGAAACTTTAGGATTTCCTCAGCGATGGCTTCGAAGCGGATCTTGAAAGAACTCAAGGATCTTCAGAAAGATCCTCCTACCTCTTGCAGTGCAGGTATTGTGTCTGTTATATCCCGATTTGTTCTTTTTTCAAGTGTTTGTTATTGATCTCTTATCTTCTAGGGTTATAAGTTGTTTATGTTGAAAATTGGGGATTGTTGGCTTGATATCTAGGTAAATAAGTTGATCGATTATCAAGGATTTTGATGTGTAAGCTTGTTGATCATAATTGCGAGTTAGGTTTTGTTGATCATACTTAGGGTTTATACTTTATGTCTCATGAATTTGTGGAATTTTTCATGGTTAGGAAAAATTGATCCTTATTAGAAGAAGTTTGGATTCTATCTTATGTGTGATGTCGTTAACTAAGCTGTCTCTTTAATGGAAAAGGAAATTTTAATTACTTTAGAAAATTACGAGTAGTGCAATTTGACATGGTCGAAACATTAAAGAAGCGTATCACACGGTCTATGTAAAGAACTTGATCTGTTTTCAAATATCGAGTATTCGGTAATCACTCTAATGGAAAACATGCAATCCCATTTTACAAGTTGTTGTCAGGTAAACATAATTATCTGATTAAACAATAAATACCAATAAGACATCATTTGAAATATGCATCATAAACCCTCTGCCACTGTGTTCCTGATGGAAAACTTTCATACATCATGCATGTGAGTATATTTGTACATTTGTCTATATTTATTGTAATCTAAAGTGAAAAGTGTGGGTTTTTCTTTGCATTTACCTTAATTCTGTATGGTCTTTTTAGGCCCGGTGGCAGAAGACATGTTTCACTGGCAAGCAACCATTATGGGTCCTGCTGACAGTCCTTACTCGGGTGGGGTGTTTCTAGTTACTATTCATTTTCCTCCGGACTATCCGTTTAAGCCACCTAAGGTGATTATTAACTGCAGTTTGTGTTGGTTAGATGTGATCTTCATTGTCTTTACATGCTCAAATCATATTTGAGAATTTGAGGTTTGATGATTTAACTTAGTTCTGCTCGAGTCTTTGTTGCTTAAATGTACGCTTTTGTCTTTCCTTAGGTGGCTTTCAGAACGAAGGTTTTCCACCCGAACATCAACAGCAATGGCAGCATTTGTCTTGATATTTTGAAGGAACAATGGAGTCCTGCTCTTACTATTTCCAAGGTTAGCGTTTTTAACACTGCAATTTGACCTAAATACCTAAAAATCATGCTGAAGATTCGCGACTTGTTCCGTGATATCCTCAATATTGTGGGATTTATTTCCATGTATCGTCATTTGATTTAATTATTTCCGGAATTGGGTCTTCCATTTCTTCTTATATACATGTGATCCACAAAATAAAAACTTTAAATGATACAAACGAATATATGATCTGATTAGATACTCGGTGCAAGTATTGACCATGGAGGAATCACCTCAAAGTAGGTAACCAGTCAAAACGTGTAACTTATGTGCGTGATGGGTCGGATTGGGAGACTCTAGGCACTTGTTCAAAGTATATGTATTTTTAATAAACAATGTGTCAAAATGATTTAGGAGGTCTTACACATTAAAAAAAGGCACTGTGGGCAGCTTTAAAACCTTCAGTCCATCTGTCCATTTTGTTTAAGCAGTTTTTTTTTTAATATTTTCCCATTAGACCCATTATAGATAAATACATAACCCAAATCAACTCATTTATAAGTAAATGGCTTAAAATCCCCCCTTTAAATTGTGAAGTTCTAGTCTACTTAATAGCTGGTATCCTCAACACGTAAAAAAAAAGAGAAAAAAAGAAAATTTGGAGCAAGGGTTTTAGTAGGAGAAACCTCTCTATTCTCTGGGATACAAGAAAGTTTTGCTATGAGTGGGATAATACCGAGTATGTTTGTTTATTGCAAATTATTGGATCATGCACAATTTTTGAGGCCACGTTAACAGATACCGACATTTTTTGTTAAAAAAAGATCTTACAGCTATCTTTATATCTGCAATGACCATTTTTTGGAATTATTTGTAGGTTTTGCTGTCGATATGCTCTCTGTTAACCGACCCAAACCCAGATGACCCTCTGGTGCCCGAGATTGCTCACATGTACAAGACAGACAGGAGCAAGTACGAGACAACGGCTAGAAGCTGGACCCAGAAGTATGCCATGGGTTAGTTGTCGGTGTGAGTCGAGGAAAGAAAGGGCTCCTTTCTCTTATGGTTCCTGCTTTTATCTTTTATAACAATGTGTGAATGAAAAATCTTCTAAGGAGCTGTTGTAAGATGTACTCTAAAAGGGGAAGGTAACAATCTTCCTTTTATGCTTGCATTTATTACCATGAAGATTTTTGTTCAATTCGCTTCTTTTTTTTTGTTCATTTGCACTTTTTTTTTTCTTTCAATTATTCAGTTATCTTTTGTTTCTGTCCATTTGTATGAAACGGTCATCTGATCTGAGCTTGAGATTTGCAGGCTCGGTCTCAGTTGCACAAAGTTAAAACTTGTCCTTGTTTCTAGGATGTCAAACTAGACACGGCCTGGGTAGTACCAACGTGCGGCTAGGGATGGCAATGAGTCGGGTATGGAACTGGTTTCGGTGATCCTAGTACATACCCGATTTTGTAACACGTCTCCCCTTCCTGTTCTTATTTCCTGGTACCTGCTACTTATTACCTATCGAGTAGTGGGTATACATGTTTATGATTTTATGTGGGTAAAGTTTACCTGTTGGGATGCCTATTACCATAAATCAGATCTTAACTTTACCTTAACAACGCACTTGGAATGATATATATATATATATATATATTCAACTCTTCTAACAGTTTAATAATTTTAATCATCTTAAGCTTTTTAACAAATTGAACATACTATTTATTATATAATTAATTTTTAAATTACATAATATATTAATATCATTGGGTAAACAAGTTCGGGTAATCAGATGGGTATCACTTGATCCTGTAAGTCTGTAACTGTCCCAAACCTGCGAAAATTTCTAAAACTAATTCAATGTCCTTACCGTACTCGAACACCTGTCCTGTATGTCTCGTCCTTAGGTTTTCCGCCGGGTTCCAATTTTTTTGTCATCCCTATACATAACTAGAGGTGCACAAAAGAACCGGAACCGGAACCGATCCGATGGATTATCCGAAACCGGATCCGGTGAGAACCGGTTTTTTTTAGAACCGGTCCGGATATTATGAGAACCGCCGGTTCCAGGACCGGTTCTGGGTTTTTTGACGGACCGGTTAAAAATCGGATAAAAATCGGATTTTTTGGAACCGGTTTTTTTTCGGTCATTTTGGAACCGGTTCGGAACCGGTTCTAGCCGTTGGGGTTAAAAAAAAACGGCTATATAGCCGTTTTATGGCCGTTTTTTTGTTTTTTTTTTGTTTTTAAGGATTGAAATTTAGTATAAATAGGTATTGGGTGTTTGTGTTAGTTCACCACAACATTCTAGCTCTCAAAACTCAAAAACGCTCTCAAAACGCAAAAAAACGCTCACGTTAAGCAAAAAAAAAAACGCTCTCATGGCTTCCGCTTCCGCAAGCACTCAAAATTCGGTTGGTGGTTCTACTAGCGATGTTACGGTTGTGTCAATACTTCCTTGCTCCCGAAACCAAGAAATATGGGTTTATTTCGATTTATGCGAAATGTCGAACGGCTCGCAAAAGGCTCGTTGCAAACGTTGTGGTAAACTTTTGGCTGCGGCGGGAAATAGCAGTTTAAGGAAACATATTGCTAGTCACGCAAGACACACTCAAGAAGGTGAAAATCAAACTCAAATTGGTAGGGATGGAGGAGTTTGGCAATACAATGTCGAAAGTGTTCGTGAGAGAATGGCACATTTCGTCATTCAAGAAGGCTTGCCTTTTGATCATTTTGATAATCCGCGCTTGACGAGGATGATACAAGAGACGCTTCAACCGAATTACACAAATGTAAGTCGTTCTACTTTGAGAAGAGATTGTTTAAAAATGTGGAAAAGAGCCAAAAAAGAATTAATTTTAGGTTTTGAAAAATTAAATACCGGCATTAACTTAACAACGGACGTTTGGTCCGCTCCACATGGTTTACCCGAATCGTACCTTTGCGTTACCGCACATTGGGTTCAACCGGAGTCGTGGCAAATGATGAAGCGTACGATTGCGTTTGATTATTTTGGATATCCACATACCGGTGAAAACTTATTTTATATTTTAGACTCGGTAATTCAAACTTATAAAATTCAACCGAAAATATTTTCAATATCTTTTGATAACGCTTCAAATAACACAAACGCGGTCGAAAAATTAAAAATAAAATATGAACCGCCTTGTAACGGTGTTTTTTTTCATAGTCGATGTGTTGCACACATCATTAACTTGGTTGTGCAAGACGGTCTAAACGTCCAAGAAATAAGAGACGTAAAAGAAAATTTTAAAGTGATGTTACGTGAAGTTTTTAGCACAAGCAAAAAAAGATATATAAACTATAGAAACTTGTGCCAACAAACGGATTCCATCTTTTTAGGTCCGAATTGGGACGTACCTACTAGATGGAACTCGACTTGGAAAATGTTTGAATCGGCCTTAAGGCAAAGAATTACTTTAAAACATTTCCATGATGAACTTGTGCAAAAGAAACGTTGTTTACAAAAATTTGATAATATAAGTTGGGATATGATCGAGAAACTAACTAATTTGCTTGAGATTTTTAAAAATGCAACTACATGTTTATCGGGAGTTTATTATCCCACGTCTTCGCTAATACTTCAACAATTATACTTAATATGTAATAAATTAAAAGAGTTTGAATATCACGGCACTATTTTTGAAAAAATGGTAAAACCTATGAAAGCTAAATTTAAAAAATATTTTTCAGAAATGCCGGCCGTTGTTACATGTTCGGCCGCCTTAAACCCAACGATTAATGTAACCGGTGTTGAAACATTAATTGGATCAATATCGGATGATTTAAATATGTTCGAGGAAGACCCAAATTTTGAATCAAATGCAATAAGGGATTTCAATTCGGCTTTTAATAATATGTTTGATTATTATTTACGCAAATATGGTGGAAGTGGTGATCAATCAAACATACGTGAATCAATGGGTTCGGGTTCAACTTCTAGTAGTTCAAGGAACCCGATGCTAAATTTATTTAACACTTTAAGAAACGAAAATACTAAACGAGCTCGTGGAACCACACCAAGTAGCGAGCTTGGGAGATATCAAGCAACCGACTTTATTTCTACTCTAAGATCCGAAGAGTTTGAAAACTTTGATATCTTGAGTTGGTGGCAAGGAAGGGAATCCCAATATCCCGTTCTAGCCGCAATGGCCCGTGACCTACTAACCGTCCAAGCTTCCACGGTAGCTTCGGAATCCGCTTTTTCTCTTAGTGGCAGGGTTTTATCTATTCGAAGAACGAGGCTTACACCGAAATCTATGGAGATGTGTATTTGCTTGAAGGACCATTTGGATGCCGCCGAACGTGTACAACATGTTGCAAAACTAGAAGGCGAGCTTGACGTTGAACAAGAAATACATGAATTCGAAGTAGAACATGGGGCGGCGACTCCACTTTCGGACGAAGAACAAGCTTACGATGAAGCCCAACGTATCTCAAGCGAAGAAGAATGAAAACCGATGTTACAAAGACTACGACGAAGAATATTGAAAACATAATAAATAATTAATGCTTTGTGATTCAATTATGTTTTTTGTATTTTTTTTGTACGAACTATTGTTAAATAACTTAAAAAAATCTACAAAATAAATAAAACATGTATTTTATAGTGTATCTTTGTTAATTTTTAAATTTTTTTTTTTTCGGAACCGGTGGAACCGGTTTTTTTTAACCGGTCCGGTTCTAAATATCCGAACCGGTCCCAATAGGTTCCAAGTCTCCACACCCGGAACCGGATCCGAACCGGAACCGGTTCTAATGGATCCGGTTATTGACCAACTTTGACGGAACCGGTCCGGATCCGAACCGGATCCGGTTCAAAAAAAAAACCGATTTGTGCACCTCTATACATAACTATGTTCTTAAAAGCTTTTTATTTGGGATTTCTCTCATTGTGTTTGTGTTAATTGATCATAACACAAGTAACTTTTTTTAACAACAATTTTTTACTCATAATTACCATCTAAA
Organism: Smallanthus sonchifolius; assembly: GCA_023525975.1. NCBI lineage: Eukaryota > Viridiplantae > Streptophyta > Magnoliopsida > Asterales > Asteraceae > Smallanthus > Smallanthus sonchifolius. Next base: position 6,392,434 of record CM042042.1, read on the forward strand.
CCTTTATTTGCATGATTTTAAATTTTAACACACACCATCTTTATAAGGGTTAATCACTAATGTCACTAGGTCACAAGACCACGAGCAATGAAACAAGTAACTATTAACACGGATGGGGTTGGATTGACCGTGAAACACTTGTTGTAACATCATTAAAAAATAAATGCTCTAATATAATATAACTAGGTTAGAATCCCGTGTAATACACGAGTAATTTGAATATAATGTTATATATATTTAGAAATAAAAAAATGTATTTCTTTAAAACTTGTTATTACACGGGTTGAATAAACTCGTTTATTATGCGTGTTGAATAAAATGTAATATGTTAATATATACACTCACCAAAATATGTTTTTAAAAAATATACTTTGACTTGACAATTATATAATTACGTTAAGTTAATATATAAAACATTTTTTTTCAACTGGGTATTAAATCTTTTTTATGTAATTGATAAATATTAATTTATATTAACTTTATTTGGTTAATAAAGATCCATAAATAGATTTATATTAAATATTTAAAAAAATGTATTAGTTTAATATTATCATTAAATAGGAGAGAGGGGCGGTAAAAACATACAACCAAAACCTTTATTTATTATATAGTATAGATTACAATAATATACAAAAAAAAAAAATTTATTTAGACACTTGAGGTATCTTTCAATCCATTTGTCTTGTTTTTTTTATATTTTTTAATCAGATAAAAAATATAATTAAAATTGATTTATTTTAGGTTACCAAATCTACAACTATTTAAGTTTTATTTTGATTTACTTGGATAACTTGTTTATTTTTACTAATATTTTTAATACGTTTGGACTGAGGTTTAAAACTTCAAATATATTAAAAATGGCAGCAAATTTATTTTCAATAATAGGTAGTTTTTTTATACAGGTGGACATACCGGGTTTTTTCACCAAACCGGTTCGGGTTTTTTCATAATTACAAAGCCGGTTTGGGTGGGTTGAAACTTGTTTGGGAGCGCGATGACACGGACCGGTATATGGCCCGACGGTTTGGGTCGGGTTCTAACTGGTTTGGATCAAACTGGTTTTTTGGGGGTATCGGATCGGGTTAATTTCCGAACCGGTTTTTTTTTCCATCCCTGGTTTTTTATTCATAAGATATTTTTAATATTCATATTTTATCATGGGCTTGGGCTGTGTCTTTAGCCAGGCTTTGGTCCTGAGCCCATATATTAAGCATATAAGACGAAAGCCCAATATAAGCCAGACCGAAAGACAGTAGATCTTTGAGGTGATTGATTGCGCACTTTTTCTCTTGATTCTCCTCCTTTTTTTAATCTCTAATGTAATAAGCAGCCGTTACGTGATTTGATTTGAGTTAGGGTTTGGTTTTTTGCTGAAAATTCAGGATTTCCTTGTGGTATTGAGCAATGGCTTCGAAGCGGATCTTGAAGGAGCTCAAGGATCTTCAGAAAGATCCTCCTACCTCTTGCAGCGCAGGTACGTTCTCCGTATCGATCCGTTAGATCCTGTTTTCGATGCTTTTTTTGTGAACGTTTGATTCGATCTCTCGTGTTTTATGTTGATATGTGCGTTGTGTGACGAATTACGGTTTTGTGGCTGGAATTTAGGTTTGATTTGTTGTTTTATGTGAGGAATAGCTGAATTCTGTTGTGATTGTGTGGAAATTGTGAGGATCATGGTTTGATCTTTGTGCAAAAGTTAGGTGAAGTGATTTGCAGTGTAGTTTGCTCATTTGTTGATGTATGTTGCAGATCATAGCTACTTTGTGCGTTATTAAAGTTTTTAGATCAGATCATCCATAAACCTTGTGGTCTAACATGGTGATTGTGTTTTGAACATGAAAGTCTTATGTTATTGTAGCTTTTTCTAATAACCATACAGGTAGTGGAACCAAAACTTCTTAGTCGGAGGTCATCATAATGTTCTCTTCTCTACCTAATACAACTAAGGGGTCAAACTCAGGTTTTACTTAAAAAATCGTAACTTTTTACTAAAAAATGGACAAATTTTGGTAAACGGGGGGTCAATGGAGCCTCTTGAACCTTCCCTAGTTTCGCCGACCATGCTACAAGCTTCTTGGATCTATATGCATGGGCTTTTTGAATGATAATTGAATTAAAAATATGATTTGTGGCGTATTTGTCTCACTGAATGATATGGAGGTTCATAAGTGAATTTTACAGAGTAATACTACATCCATTTTCTGTTAATTATGTTGGGTTATGAAAGCTATTGGGTTTGGGCCGGGCTGGGCTCCCCTTTGGGCCTGTTACGGCTGGAATTAAGGGGAATAGGGCAGCCGGCCCTAATGGGCTAAAACCCATTGTTACCTATTTTAGTTTAACCTAATTTTGTCTTATATATATCTCAGTCTTGTAATTGTAATTCTTGTAGCACCTATCAATAAAAGAAAACCCTAGTTGCAGCAAGTGGATGTAGGTCACCTTGACCGAACCACTATAAATCCTTGTGTCGTTTATTGCTTTCTTCTTTTCGTTTAAGTGTGTTTGTGTGTTGTGTCCGCTGCGCTACCGACTCTGATTCCTAACAACTGGTATCAGAGCTTTGGCTCGTTGTTACACACGGTTTTCGCACGGAAAAACGATCCGAGAGGCTGTCAGAATTGCGATTGGTGCTGAACCAATCTGCTGAGTTCTGGTTCGAAGCCGCAAGGGCTGCTGTTTCGATTTTTTGCGGCTGTTTTTGTCGCTGGAGATCTAGTCGCTGACAGTTGCTGCTGTTCCGTTTCTGTTCTGCTTCTGTTCGGCTGTAACAGGGCTGATTGGAGCCTGTTTTGGCTGCTAATCACTGTCGCAGGAAGGGAGGAAGTGTAGAGCGGGTTCGATTAGGTTTTTGAGGTAGCTGCCGGACAAACTGTTGGTCACCGGGACTGTGGTGGTTGGTTTTCTGGTCGCTGTTGATTTGGGTTGCTGCCAGGTTGATCGCCGATTAGGGTTCTAACCCTTGAGTCGACGGGTTACGTTTTTTTTTTCGTGTTCAAGTTCGTTTATCTGTTTTCTGTTTGCTATTAAGATGGCTGAGGACGGGAAGGTACAGATTGAGAAGTTCGACGGGACGGACTTTGCATGGTGGAAGATGCAAATTGTAGCTCTGTTGAGTCAAAGGGACTTGGATGTGGTTCAACATCATGAAGGAAACCACGGCTCGTGGCATGATGACAGCTCTGTCAAACATGTATGAGAAACCGTCGGGGGCAAATAAACTGTTCTTGTTGAGAGAATTTTTCTTGACTATGATGAAGGAAGGAGACGTTGTGACAGAACATATCAACAATTTAAATTCACTTTTGTCCAGATTGAGTTCTGTGGGAATCAATTTTGATGATGAAACTCAAGGTCTGGCGCTGTTATCTTCACTGCCGAATAGCTGGTCCGGAACGGTAACTGCTATTACCAATTCTACAGGGCCCAGTGGTTTTACATTCGAAGGGATGAGAGATTTGATTCTTGGAGAAGACGTAAGACGCAGGAAGCAAGGTAGCTCATCTTCTTCTGAATTGTTAAGTGTAAGCAGGGGAAGAGGGAATAACAGGAAAAGTGGGAGCAGGGGTAGGAGTGCATCCAGAACTCCTAAGACTGTCACATGTTGGGGCTGCAAAGAAGTTGGGCATTTTAAGAGTCAGTGTCCAAAGGCCAAAAAGGAAAAGTCTGCTGAAGTGAACACTACTGAGGTCGTCTGTTATGATGATGTACTGGTTTGTAGTGTGGAAAGCAGTGTGGACTCTTGGGTCATGGATTCAGGAGCATCGATTCATGCTATGCACAACAGTGAATCAATGGTGAATCTAAAAGAAGGTGATTTTGGACTGGTAAGACTAGGAAATGGTGAAACCTTAAAGGTTACGGGCATGGGAGATGTTAATCTGAAGACTCCATTAGGAACTGCATGGAACTTGCAAAACGTCAGGGTAATTCCAGGTCTGATGATGAATCTTATTTCTGTTAGTCAATTGGATGAACAGGGACTGGATGTCAAGTTTGGCGGTGGAAAGTGGAAAGTGTTAGATGGAAATCTCGTTATTGCTCGGGGAGAAAAACGAGGATCACTGTATTTAGTTGAGGTACCTGCTGAGGGATGTGTGACCATCCCGGTTCAGAGTAATAAAATCCGGTTCACTGAATCTCGCACTAAGAGGGTTCACTTTGCAAACGTGAAGCCTGGAGCTACTGAGATGTCAGTTGAATGTGTTCGGAGGGTGAAACCAGTCAGGGGGTTTAGGAACAGTGGGAGCACGGGACGTGTTCCGGGTACAGTTCCAAGAGTCCGTTGGGTTTTGAAAACCAAGAATCTGAATGAGAAAGTCTCTCCTGAGGATTGTTTGCTGAATTTGGAGAGTGATGATGGTCTTCGGTGCATCTCTGGAGCCGGCGGAACGTGCAAGTCGGTTGAGACAGAAGATGGGTCGGTGGTGGAGATAATCACGGCTGGGTCTGATATGACTGGTTTTAGGTTGAAGCTCGGTGGAGCTTCAACGGGCCTTTCAGGTAACTGATGATAAGGGCCGCTGCAACTAGGAGGGTTTGACATGGAGTCTTAGCTTGGGCTTGGAGGACTTGATTATAAAGATTACTGGAGTTACTGGTGCTGAGATGGCTTGGATGGTTTGTATGGGCAAAGCTTTCAAGTGGGAGATTGTTGGGTTATGAAAGCTATTGGGTTTGGGCCGGGCTGGGCTCCCCTTTGGGCCTGTTACGGCTGGAATTAAGGGGAATAGGGCAGTCGGCCCTAATGGGCTAAAACCCATTGTTACCTATTTTAGTTTAACCTAATTTTGTCTTATATATATCTCAGTCTTGTAATTGTAATTCTTGTAGCACCTATCAATAAAAGAAAACCCTAGTTGCAGCAAGTGGATGTAGGTCACCTTGACCGAACCACTATAAATCCTTGTGTCGTTTATTGCTTTCTTCTTTTCGTTTAAGTGTGTTTGTGTGTTGTGTCCGCTGCGCTACCGACTCTGATTCCTAACAAATTATAACCACAGTGAGTGGGAAATTGCAATAATGCAAGTGGCTTATGTCAAAGCCAGTGGTTTGAAACAGCAGAAGAGAACCCGCTAGAAACTTCATATGTGTTCAAAAGTACGATCACATACTCACAAGTGTATTAACATGTTAAAACAGTATTATGCGGTTTTTCAAAATAAGTTGCAAAAGAACGTATGATATAAACAACACAGTTGGATGCTTTATACTGAAAGCAAACATGTAAAAAGCAAGAGTAGCATGTTAAAATAACATATCCTGACTCTGCAGTTGTCAAAATGTCACCTTTTGTTGCCTTAAACGGCAGATCCCCCTGTTTGTAAATGAAGTAAGTATAGCTTTATGGTTTAGAGCCTTCTATTTTCATCTAAATTTTTGGGATAGGTACTTTACCAAAATCGGTAGGATCTAATAGCAATTTTACTACAAAAGAATTCCACTTGCCTTTTCTGTTGTTATTCTCGTCTGTCATTCAATTGCTTGGTTAAATTAAGTAATCTGAGTCTCTAGATGTGTGTCCAACCTTCAAAGGTGTAGCGTCTTTGTGTGTACATAAGAAAGAAATTTAAATATAGCAACACAACACCAGCACTTACTTTAGTTAATTCTATAGATTCTGTTAGCCAATCCACAAACTTATAATGTTGAAGCATCTTCTTGCATTTGCATATTAATATGACTGAGTTTATCTCATATCTTGTTCCACATGGTGTGTTCTCTGGTATGTACAAGATCCAAGCATCACTATTAGCACCAGGCCCATTATAGTAATTTTTTGTTAATCTAAGAAATGTTCCAGTTCTTTTTTTTTCCTACTATATGTGGGGCGTTTATAGAAACATCAGGTTATGTTGCTATTTTGCCAATCAAAATTTGGTAGGTCATATGCCAATTTCTTGAGATGAATATATTCCACTGGAAAAATGCTAAACTGCAGGTGTCAAGATGGCGAGGTTGGCAGGTTGGGTAATTGGTCAAAACTATTTCAGGTCAAAGCAAGTCATTTCTATTAGGGTTGGGTCAGGTTGACCTAAGACACCTTTTGTTTTGTCTTTAGACTTCTAAATAAGTAATTGACACATTAACTATGATTAGAAAACATACTATTATGATAGAAAGCTTAGTCATTGAATAAAGAGATTTAGGGGGTTGTAAACTTGTATGCGTTAAAAATACACTGCAGGCAATCTTGAAGTTTGACCCATTTGGCACATTTGATGCGTGCTAAGTTTTTTAATTTTACCCACGTGAAGTCGTGAACCGTTTGAGATAGAAAAGTAATCCAAATTGACCATTGCTAAACTGCCACCTCTAAGCTAAACGTATATGATACTGCCAGATTATTCATGCATCTGATGGAACAGTTTTCATGCAAGCATGTATCTGTACGAATATCGATGTTAATTGTAATCTAATGTGAAAATCATAAATATTTCATTTCTTTACTGTTTACCCAAGTTTTGTTACTTTAGGCCCAGTGGCAGAAGACATGTTTCACTGGCAAGCAACAATCATGGGTCCTCCCGATAGTCCTTATTCCGGTGGTGTCTTTCTTGTTACCATCCATTTCCCTCCAGATTATCCTTTTAAGCCACCAAAGGTAAGCATTAGATTTTCTGTATACTCATCATATTCAATGCTTAATAATTTTAACTTCCGACTTCATGTCAAATTTTTCCTCAGGAAGTATATATGTTAACAAATAACAAATGTTGAATATGCTAAATCTGCAAAAGGAATCTTCAAATAAATAGTTTCCATGATGGTAAAAGATCATGAGTAATTTGAAGACGTCATTTATGGTAAAAATCTGACAAACTGAAGTCAAAGAAACAATAGAAGATTTGTTGAATATCACTCTTCGATTACTTAAAGATTCATTGGTATACATGATTAAGCAACAGTTTAGAAACATTATAGTAGATAGAATGGCTTATAATTTTGGTGTTACCTCTATGCATCAAGTAAGGTGTACACCACATCATAAATTCTCCGGTTATTACTCATATTGCTGCTTTAAACGCATTTGTTGTCAATTTCTCTAGGTAGCTTTCAGGACGAAAGTTTTCCACCCGAATATCAATAGCAATGGCAGCATTTGTCTTGATATTCTTAAAGAACAATGGAGCCCAGCTCTTACCATCTCTAAGGTTTGTGTTTACTACCTTTTAAGTTAAAATTAGATCATCATTGCAATAATCATTTTTTAGAATCAGACTTAATATTAAATTTAGAAAAAAATGTTGGCGGGTCAACCCAATCTGGCGCTACCCCACCCACATATGTTTTGCCACATACACAAACAACTTAACGGCCTTACATTTGCTTCATCAGTAATGATGATTTGTTTTTGGGGCCGTGATAATTAGGTATTGTTGTCCATATGCTCCCTTTTGACGGACCCGAACCCGGATGACCCTTTGGTGCCAGAGATTGCCCACATGTACAAAACGGACAGGAACAAGTATGAGACGACCGCGCGAAGCTGGACTCAAAAGTATGCCATGGGCTAGTTGTGCTGCTGGAACCCCAAAGGTATGACAGAGATATGAGGACGGGCTCCTTTTGTTTGTGGTTTGTGCTTCTTTTATTATCCTAAAATGTGTGGAATTGAATGAAAAGTGTCTAATTGTAAGAGTTAGGAAAGGAAACATGCCCTCCTTCAAAACTCATGTGCTTTCATTTTCTTTGGGAATATGTTACGAATGCTTTAAATCATCACTCTGTTCATTAGCTCTTGGTAACTAACATCTCTTTAGGGGTGTCAGGGAGCCGAGCCTGAGCTCGCCTAAGCTTGAGCTCGAATCGTTTAATCTAAGAGAGCTCGAACTCTCCTCATTTAGAGCTCTATTTCTATAGCTTGACCTCGGTACCTCATCGGATTCGCTTATGAGTAGTTTTGCAAACATGAATTCTACTTGAGCTCGAGTTGTTTATTATTTTTAATTGGTTTTATTATTTTATTTGCATACTTTTATAATTACTGATCTATATATGTTTTATATAAAACATAATATATTATTTTTTTAATGATAATTATATATATATATATAATTATAACTGTTATTTAAATATATTTTTTTGAACGACAAGTGTTACTCATACTCTACTTTACACTAATAATAGGGATGAACATTTGGTACCAAGTACCGGTACCGATAGAATATGTACGGTATTGTGTACCCACTTTTTCAAAAATTCAGTAGGTACCGGTACGGTACCAATATCATCTAGAGGTGAACATTTTGTAACAAGTATTTGTAAATTCGATACGGTGTTCGGTACCCACTTTTTCAAAAAAATTGGTATTGGTATTAGTATTTTCAGTATCGGTACGGTACCGTTCTCATCTCTAACCAATAATTCTAAATCACTTCATTGTCAAGGTTTGAATCTGAGACATCCTTTCTAAGAGGCATGTGCTTCTATCAGGTGGACTAACCCACATTGACAAATATAAGTTTTAATGGATTGAGGATCGCGAGTCAAGCCGGCTTGGGGATGCGTTCATGTTGGCTGAGACTGAATAGCCCTGGTTATAATCATGTATAGTTTATTTTTATAAATATAATCTTTTCAATCAATTTTTTATAAAAAAATTATATTGCTATATAAGTGTTAACCATATGTTACGGATTGATTGTACTAAAATCAAAATAATACGTTAATTACCATGAGCAAATTTTTATTTCATTATCAGCATGTTGATAAAAGTAGTCGCAACAAAAAATAAAAAAAATATAATTATGATAACTAAAAGTAGATGTCATACACTTGAAACTCTTTGCATATGTTACTTGTTATAGGTAAAGTTTCAAAACACCATTTTGTTTTGTGTTTGTTACACTTTGTACCCTAATATTGGTATGGTAAAGATTCATTTTTCAAGATAACAATATCTGAAGCTAAAATGGCTTTCGAGCGGGTGAGTTTTTCCGGAACAGGAGATAACTTGCGGCACTTAAGGGCTCTGTACGGCTGGTTGGGCTAACTGGCGGTGGCCTTTTGCCAATGGGTCACCGCATATGGAGTACCTAGGCAATTCTCTGTTTGTTGGCCGTTAAAAAAAATCATCCTAAGATAGAAAGATCATTGTTTTATAAACTAGGCCATGAGGTATGGTTTCATATTCCACACTACTATATCTAGGGGTGAGCATAGTCGGTTATGGGTCGGTTTTGGCCTATTTCATAACCATAATAGCTTAGTCAGTTAACCGTCGATTTTGGTTAATTTCGGTTAATTAACAACTTTCGTTTCGTAATTACTAATCAAATTAGTAATAAAATCACCCAAAGTCTATTTCTTATCATTAGACATCCTAACCATTTTAGTAAAACACATTAGATTATGTTAATAATATTACCTTTTTCTAGTAATAAATTCACAATTAGTGCATTAGTTTTACTTATTTATTTGTGCATATACTTTATCCATAGGGTTGCATCGGTTTGGTTCGGTTAACGTTCGATTGTAAGACACCGTTAACCATAACCGATTGATCGGTTAACCATATAACATTAACCATAACCGTCGGTTAATTTTGGTTATCAGTTAATTCAGTTTGGTGACGGTTCGATTATCTGTTAATTTCAGTTAACGGTTAAGATTTGCTCACCTCTAATTTTATCACATCGGTTTCCACTTTCATCTCCACATTGGGGGGGGGGGGAGCTTCACGGTCTCTATTCAAACTGGTTCTTCGTGTGAACGTTGGCATATTCGAGCTTTCGGTGTCATCTTTTAGTGTTTCAAAGATAGTGGTAGCAATTGTCTCGAAAATAATCGAGGCTACACCACCAAATTCTGAAGATGGTAAATTTAGTATGTCCATTTGTTAAGAGATGTTGAAATGGGTAAAATTGTTTGAGAATGGTTTAGTCAAACAAGAAATCCACCGAGTTTACCTCATTTACCTTCTAAAATCAATAAAATATAGCCTTTTAAAGTTGTGATAATACAAACGAAATAGCATCAGTTGATGATGGAAGTCTTAAAAAACTCAAAATCGGGTTTGATGCAAATATTTTGACTTGTATAATTCCAATTGCAAACTGGAATTGGAATTCGAAAGAGAAGGTACCAAGCATTTATGGAATCTAGTGTAAAACAAAAATCACTATTGTTTATATTGTCTCTCATTACCAACATATTATAAAAACGTTGTTCTAAGACCGAGTATAGTGGGCTAACACCTGTTGACGAATGTCATGCATGGGCTTAAGGCCCAATAAAGTTTATGTTCAGGTTTAGGCCCAAATGCAGTAAGATCTATTACACATAATTTGACCTATGTGATAGCTGGCCCATTATACTAGTCAAAGCCCACTAAGTCTCCATTTAAAAAGAGGCGTATCCTTCATTGAAAGGGGTTCCTCTTTCTTCCGCACGTTTCTTCATTCTGCTCTGATTAGATCATTTTCTTCATCTCCTCTCACTCACAACCTCATCCTTCAACAACATGCATTCTCTGACTTTTTATATATATACATGTCTTGCTGCATATACATACAAAAATGCTATATTTATATACCGTACTGACTTGAGCGTCGGAGGGTGGTTCCCGAGGCACCCCTCGGGACCCCTTCTAACGTGGTTGCTCGTGTTGCAGATCTGTCCAAGCAATGGAAAAGACCAAATCTGGTCCTAACAAGCATGAGAACCTAACTCATTGCATCGTCCCCCTCTACAGCAGATCCATTCGAAGCTCGGATAAAGCTAGGATCGGTTCTTACGACACCAAGATCGGAACCCTTGAAAAATACTCTTCTACATTGACGCCATCCGTGGGACCCGCCCTAAAAGCTCGTCTCTTTCGTGAGAAGCTTGCATATTTTGTGGTCCCGTTTTCAGCTGCCTACTCTGTCTTAGTTAACCGGAGTAGAACCCACCTGGTATCTCCTACGTTTAAGGTTTCTAGTGGAGAAGCTGCAAGGGGATACGCCATGTCGTTTTCTGTTCACGGTTCAGCCTTTACTAACCCCGAAAATAGTACTCAAAGACTGAAAGGTACACATATCAACCTCCATTATATCTTTGGCGACTTTGAATAAACCACATCCTTCATGGTTTTAAACCTCTTCGAGGTACTAAGAATAAAAACGTCTCGCATTTATCGTAAAGAGAGACCTTACCTATATTTTGAGCATTATCTTTATATCAAAACGTTCGTATGAGTAAAAGAAAATTTTGTTGAACATAAATGAGTTTTGAACGATTATATGTCTTTCTTGAAACCTGCAACCATGAAGGTTAATACATTATTGCACACAAGTTCGATCACCTGTTCCTTGGCTTTGCTTGCAGATTTTCCACTGTACAAATTATGGTGAAATCTAACATAAATAAAAAAAATAAATTTAATTCAATGGTCATATCATTACTTTTTCATAAATGTATATGTACTTGCATTGTTACTTTCTGCTATACGCAATCAAGGTGAGGGGGAAGGCCTTTTGTTTGGTATAATTGGCCATAGTTTAAGTATGGTGGGGTCCACTATTTAATAAAATTAAATATGGGTATGGTGTTACAACTATTTAATAATATAGATAGCTGCATGGTGTTTGACATACATGAATTATATGTATATATTATGAATAAATATAGAGGTGTAAAGAGACATTTTTCTTTAATAAAAATATTAATACAATGACCATGCCTCAATCTTCTGACAGATTATTATCTATCATTTCCTTTTAACAAAACCATACATCATGTTATGATAAATTGTCAATGTCGAACCGCTAAGCATACCTAAAATGCTTGTGTCAGTTTCTTTTATACCATACCAGGGAGGCATCCAATTGCCTGTGTCAGATTTGACCCCAAATATTATGTATACTATGTTTTAACATCATTAAGAGTAAGTACGCAACATTGACCGAGTATTATTCATTAAGTTCTAACAATTGTGTAAGGAAGAGGTGCAATTATGATGGACCTGCTTCCCCAGCTATAAAAGCAATTTCCTCCATCGTTTCTTCTTCTTGGATATTATCCATGCCCAACAATTATAGCCGACCTATCCCAAAAACTTAATGATGTGTATGCATCTTTTATTATCTTAAACCCCTATTTTTGGAGAACCAACCTCATACTAGGCACTGTTTTACGATTGCTATCTCCGAAGGTGTGTTTCTGGAAATGTTTTTGTTCTTTTATTCAACGGATAGGGTCCCATGTCAATCGTTGAAGAATTGTTCCAGCCTAGGGGCTGAGGCACCAAGGATCATATCTAGACCTTTACCTCCGGGTGTTCGTGTTACCATGTAATCCTTCTTAAAGTTATGACTCCATTGAATCTGACCAATTCCCGTATCTCGGGTATCCTCGGTTAAGACCTATTCTTTAGTTGGATCTCCGATCCGATCCACTAACCGCTGGTTTCAATCAACGACAATCCAAGATGTAACAAGTTTTTGCACAACAATTCACTTTTATATGTAATGCCAGATCTCCTGTCCAATTTCCTGGTTACTCTCCATTCAAGAATTCAACATGGAATTCTTGATTTGTAGACCTCTCGGTTCATCCCTAAGAACTAAGCGGCCTATACGGAGAACTCACCACCTGCAGATCATCTGACAATCATTGATACCTTGATCTCCGACCCTTCAAGATTACCTATCAATGACTAATTCGTTATAATCTTTAGCCATGATTGCCCTACGCCCGCAACTTCTTAATCCCCGTTTGATCTTTTGCCATACAAGCTATCATCGGGCCTTCATTACTGCATGGCCACCCATCGTTAGATTTTTGGTTAGCTAAACTGTCCTTCCATTTCTAGTTGAGACTACTGAACCTTTGGCCGAAGTACAAAGTTCATCAAGATCAATAACTCATTTTAATAAAAACACACCGGAAATACATATACATATGACTAGGTACTATGGATTCCCAGTTTCATGGGATATTGAGAAAATAATATTGTGATATATATGCCGAAGGATTAAGAAATGAGTAAATTATTTATAGCATCTCATAATTGACTTAGATTCCATGTACGTAAAATTCGAGAATTAGTCGGAAAGTGATTTAGTTTACTGGAGCCACACACCTCTATCACCAAATAGTCCGATCGTCCTTGCCGAGGTACACACTTTTACACGTATATTATCATTAATCTGACATCTTGTCTGCAGCAGTGAGCGAGATCGGCTCATAGTTTCAGGTATCAAGCTATAATGAGCTTTGTCTTGTGACACGTACTCGTCATATTTATCTCCTTGATGCTAAAAATGGTGCTTCAATAAATCTCCTTTATGCACTTACTAACAGTTTATTCTGAATTAAACATCAATAACGTACGTTGAGTAGGAAAACATGACGCGTCACCACAGTTACCGAATGTTGTAACATTGCTCGAATGGTAACAAAGTCTAGGTTGGATGACCTCCGGGCATTATTATACCCCAGAGTTCATTGGATCGACCAAACGACGTAACATTTTCCTTGCTTTAAGAAATCAGTGGACAAGTCTATTAACTATATTTGCGTTCAAACACCTTGTCTTCAATATTACTAATGCTGATTTTAGCATTGAATCAGGGGCTGGGATAACGTACCCCAAGAGTAAAACACTCAATGTACAGAACACAAATGACAAGGACTATCGATCTTCAGCTATGAGAGAATTTATGATGATCCAATGTGAAGACCGACCGAAGTCAAAGAAATTGGTTTTTCAGGCTCAATGATCAAAATCAACAAAGGCAGCCACATTTCAAGGGCGGCCTTATGAACCAGAGTATCATAACTACGAGATAGCATGTATCAAGCTACACTAGCTTCTGCTCACGATGCACACTTGCTGTATTTAGCCAAGGATGTTGGTTTGACAAATCTCCTTTATGTATTTGCAGTGTTTCTTGAAAAAGGCTAACAATTTATTGAGTTACGTTACTAAGTATATTAGTAGCATTGAACTAGGAGGCATGAGATGATATACCACTCCAACAGATGTCACGAACACTAAAACAGGGGGCTAGCATGGCGCACCACCATTCTCACACACCGGTACATTTTTTCAACTGATTATTTCTTGTACGTCACATACACATGCTTGCTAGAGTCCACTATACATTGAAGTTTATCACAACTAACCGATGAAAAGGTCTAGACCAGATGCTTCAATACATCGGACGTCAAACATAAGGCTTACCAAAGGCCGAGCTAATAACCTTATTTCAGGTACACGCGTTATTACTTAATGATACTCGAAGTACGACTGAGTCATTCAGGCTAAGCGCCCATCATAGTACTTATCAATATATTGAGAACGATCGAGTTGTATGAGGTTGAATACCTACGAACACCCCATGGAATACAAAATAAATAGCATCAAATTCCAATTGCAAACTGGAATTGGAATTCGAAAGAGAAGGTACCAAGCATTTATGGAATCTAGTGTAAAACAAAAATCACTATTGTTTATATTGTCTGTCATTACCAACATATTATAAAAAAGTACTTCTAAGACCGAGTACAGTGGGCTAACACCCACATACACATATAGGGGTATTCAATATTTGGTTTTAAACTGATTAAACCGATAACCGAAACCGTTTAAAACCGAACCGAATTATATATTTGGTTTTCGGTTTGGTTCAAACTGAATATGTAATTTGGTTTTTGGTTTGGTTTGGTTTAGGTTTCGAGATTTTGAATTTAGTTTGAACCGAAAAACCCGAATTGGGTTATACCACTATTTTAATCCATATTTTATAGTTAACCCAATTCATTTATATCAACAACCAATACCCATATATGGATTAAAAGTTATTATTTGATGAAAGTATGTTTTTGTTTAAACTTTCTTAAATTGTTGTGTTGTTTAAACCGAATAAGTTATGGCTACCCAAAATATTTTTTTTGTTGCTGATTCGGTTTGTTAGGTTCAAACCTAAAACCACATTGTAATTCGGTTCGGATTGTGGTTTTAGGTTCAGATTACAATGTGGTTTTAGGTTCGGATTAGGTTTCCTCATATATGGTTCGGTTCGGTTCGGATTAGGTTTCCTCATATATGGTTCGGTTCGGATTATGGTTTCAACCAAAAAAATACCAGCCCGAATAGCCAACAACCCGACCGGATGAACAACCCTATACGCATCAGCCAATTTAGGTGTTAAACACCGCGACAGGGTGTTGCCCTGTTAACGAGCGTTAAAGACTTGGGGTGTAGGGCTAGCTCACAATCAACCAATCAAATCATTTAACCATATTTTTATATATAAGAAATAAAAAAATAATTATGTTATTAGTTAAACAATTACACACATGTGAAAGTTTAATGGTGAGAGCTCCACTACCTACGTGACAGCCACTTTTTTAATTTTTAGTTAAACCAGTATACTTAATCTTAAAAAACAAAATCATGCATAGAATGTTATTAAAATGTTTACTACCATTTTATGCTTGAAGTAAAATCCAAGCACTTTGATGTTTTTTTACTTCTCTCATTAAATTAAACTAGTATGCTATTTTTTTTTATTATAAACTAGTAATTCTACTCGCGCTTCACGGCAGGAGCGTGGTTGTTTTTCCCTGTATTACGCAGCAGGACACTTTGGTCGTTATCACCTCCGCTCGTCGAATACGCCAAAACACTGTTAACGGTATCAGTACGATAATGTCAAAACACTGTTAACGATGTTGTTTGCTAATAAGCGGTTAGGTTGTCACGGCTACGTAACGTTAATGTCGCTCGCTATAGCGTAAGATACAAAAAAATTTATACTCGATTTAGAATACAACTCCATTTAAAAAAAAGTTATACTTGAACATTAAAAAAAAAACTAAAATCAACCGAATATTTCATTTTTTTTAAGTTGATAAAAGAAAACTATTTTAAAATGGGTTAAAAAGCGTATAAAATAACCTCCTTGAAAATGAAAACTAGTTGAAAATGATATTAGAAGGGTTGAAAATGAAAATTAGAAAAAAAAGGTTTAATTAATTGAAAATGGGCCAAAAAGTTGGATTCGGGGCTTGAACATGAGTGGTGCGGGTAAAGTTGAAACGCAAAGACCTCTGGGCTGAATTAATTATTTTGGTTTCTTTGTGAAACAAATATGATTTAAACATAAACTTAACACGAGAAAAAAAATAATAATGAAAACATGCATTAATAAGTTGTAACTTATGCAAATCTTATTGTATAATTGTCAGAGTGATTTCCCTTTCACAATCTAAAGTTGCTTTTTAATAATTATTAAATGTAATTAGTTTTTATTCTGTTACCATTTTATATAAATAATATGGTTATGATATTTTTTTTTTGATGTGACACATGTTTTCAACAACATATAACCGATAGACAGGTGAAATGAGACTGATTCTCTGAGTATAGCATATCAATTTTATTAGATGTTAGTGAAATAAAAAAATTACAAAATATTTTATAATAACATAACAAAAACACAATAAGTTACTTATATTATATTACTAGGTTAAAATCCCGTGTATTACACGGATTAAATATATAATATTATATATTAACTAATAAAAAGTTTATTTTTTTAAAAACTCGTGTTTTACACGAGTTGAATAAACTCGTGAAATGCAATATAATCTATACATACTAATAAATAAAGGTTTTATTGTGTCACATGTCATTCTCATGTTCATCCTCAACATTTTTTCCACCTCTCTCTCCTATTTAATGATACAAGTTTCTAAAAAAATTTTAATTTTTGCTTTCCGGCTCTCTCCTATTAAATAATAATGATTTTTATAACTATTTTTATAAAATATTTTTTAATTAAAAAAATAGTTTTGTTCATAAAACATTTTTATAATTTGAACATTTCTTTCATTCTTATTATAATTTTTTTTTAAAATAACTATATAACGTTCTCAAATTTGTATTAAAAAATTATGTAATATATAACACTGCATTTATTCACCCTGTATAATATACAGAGTGTCTAACCTATATTATAATAAATAAATAACTATAATTGTTATGTGTCGACTTCTAATAAAATCTAGATTTTTGTTTTTCGCATTTCTCTCCTATTAAATAATGATGATATTAAATAATTAAATATCTAACATATATATTCTAATATTTTATTAAAAATTACTAAATCATAAGAAAATTTCAATTATTTCTTATTTCACATATGACTAATAACATCAAACATATAAATCTTCATAAAAAATATTGTTTTATAACAAATTGTATTTATTCAACCCATGTAAAACATGGGCTTTAACCTAGTCTGTTAATACATACATTCGTCAAAATATGTTAGAAGATTTATTAATATAAAGATTAGTATTTTGTTTAAAAGTATATTATTATTATTGGATAGTAGTGTAATTAATAGGATAGAGAAGCAAGAAAAAGATGATGAAAATTAATGTGCAGGCGACATGTGGCATAGAAAACATTTTTTTATTATATAGTATAGATAAAGAGTGGTTTTAAATGAATACCGTCACAAAAAAAATTGAGAAAGAAAAGAACTAATTTTAAAAACGAGAAGCCTTTGTATTTGCTATGAAGATATTTTAAAAGATTGTACTTTTGTAATCAAGTTTAAAGTGACATGGAGTAAATTTACTGAAGAATATATTCATCAATTAATACATTATAGTTTCTAACAAGTCCGGGTACAAGTGGCTAAGGGTGAAGCCACGAACCCGAGAGCAAAGTTGAAGAGACTTCACTATGTATGCATAAAAGTAAATTGAGTGTCAATGAGAACCTTGGTTGATACATGGGCGAGCTATAACTTTTTCTCAAAAGAGGAAGCTATGAGACTTGGGCTCAAGACTACAAAAGAATTGACATGGATCAAGGCCGCACACTGGGACAATAAGCTGATCGAAGGGATGGTTCGTGGCGTCAAATAGAGGTGCACAAACCGGGTTTTTTTTTCGGGATCCGTCAACGGTGGTCAATAACCGGACACATTGGAACCGGTTCCGGGTCGGATTCGGTTCTGGGCTTGAAGAATTGGAACCTATTGGGACCGGGACGTATAAAAAAACCGGTTCCACCAGATTTTAAAAAAAATCATTTTTTAAAAAATAAACAAAGATACATTATAAAATACACGTTTTATTTATTTTAAGTGATTTAACACAAGTTTGTTCAAAAAAGTTACAAAAAATATAATAGAATCATAAAATATATATTATTTATTGTGACTCGTTCTTTGTCGTCTTAGTCCTAGTAACATCGGTTTTCAATCTTCTTCGTTTGAGATACATTGGGCTTCATCATAAGTTTGTTCTTCGTCTGAAAGTGGATTCACCGCCCCTTGTTCTACTTTGAACTCGTGTATTTCTTGTTTAATGTCAAGCTCGCCTTCTAGTTTTGCAACATCTTGTACATGTTCGGCGACATCCATATGGTCCTTCAAGCAAATACATATCTCCATAGATTCTGTGTAAGGCTCGTTCTTCGAATAGACAAAACTCTGCCACTAAGAAAAAAGGCAGATTCTGAAGCTACCATGGAAGCTTGGACAGTTAGTAGGCCACAGGCCATTGCAGCTAGAATGGGATATTTGGATTCCATTCCTTGTCACCGACTCAAGATATCAAAGTTTTCAAACTCTTCGGATCTTAGAGTTGAAATAAAGTCGCTAATTTGTGTACTTCCACGAGCTTGTTTAGTATTTTCGTTTCTTAAAGTGTTAAATAAATTTAGCATCGGGTTCTTTGAACTACTAGAACTTGAACCTGAAGCCATCGATTCACGTATGTTTGATGGATTACCACTACCACCATATTTGGGTAAATAATAATCAAACATATTTGAACTTGTGACCTTAACATTTTCTTGCAATGGTTTTTCCAGTTGCACTAAGGAAACTTTGATGTACATAAAATGGATGTATAAACTAAATATACTATTTAAAACATATACAAAAATTTTAAAAACTTCGGGCCTTTCGAAAGACCAGGCCTGGAGCCGTAGCCCACCCTGCCCCAACCTTTGGGTCAGACCTGTGTGTCAATAGTTTGTTACGTTAGTTATTCTCATGGTCTCCACTTGAGTCATCACGGGTCTGAGCCGTTTATTGTCACGGTTTGAGACATTTATCGTCACAGTTTCTAGATGTTTGTGCGTCCATCTTTTGGGTCTACTGGAGTTCTTATTCAAGATCCGAACCGGTTTGGAGTTCTTATTCAAGATCTGGTTTAATTAGTTTTCAATTTTACGGTTATGGTTCGGAACATGGTTCTAAGATTGAAACCAAACTTGTTATTGTAATTCAAATCCAGTTTAATTATTTTTCAATTTTACGGTTATGGTTCGGTTTAATCCTATGACTAGACCGAATGACTATTTCTACCCCTTTTCCCTTTAGTAGAGTGAGTTCTAGTACTACCTATATTACCAACTTGTCCTTTTAAAGAAGGAAAAACTTCACCAAATAGTAATCAAGTTTCTCAAGTGTTCCATTTAAGTCATTCAAAGTTTTTTTGTCTCACTAAAGTCACTCAACTTTCACTAAGTGTTTCAATCCTATATAATATTTTTATAAATGTTTAAATTTTTTAAAATTAAATGAGGCAAATGAAATATATATGAATATTAGTTACCAATAAGTGAAATTTATATCCCAATTAATCTAAAATTGGAGGTAAAAGTGAAGAAAACAAATTCACTGAATAATAAACAACTTTCAAAATTATTATATTTAAGTCGAATTGAAAAAAAATAATTACTAAATAGTAAATAAGATTCATATATGTTTCATTTGCCTTATTCAATTTTAAAAAATTTAAAAATTTATAAAAATATTACATAAGATTGGAACACCTACCGAAAGTTGAGTGACTTTAGAGGGACAAAAAAACTTTGAGGTATTTAAACGAAACACTTGAGAAACTTGGTTACTATTGTGTAAAGTTACCCACCCTAAAATGAGTAGACAATGCAATTAATTAGTTATTGTTGTAAACTAAAGAGAGAGATGAATAAACTTATTTCCTTTCATCCATTCAAGAGCTACTACAAACATATACATTACACATATTTATAGTCTTCTACATGAAACCGAAACTCTTATACATAAGTGTGAGTAATGATGGTTATAATGTCTGCCATTATGATTATTCATAACACTCCCCCTCAGACATATTACCATTTATATACACATTAACATCTCCGGGATGATGTTAAATCAGCACTTCAAGACCGATAAGATAAACCGATACTACTGGATTAGTTAGGATGCCTCATTAAAACCTTACTAAGAAAACCCAGTGGAAAAAACTTAGTTAAGGAAAAAGAGTACATCGTGTATATTACTCCCCCTCAATTTAATATTAGGTCTCTTAAAGTCTACTGCTATAATAAAAAAAAACTTGACTTGATATTTGATGTAGTCTTCTTCGATTTGAGCAATGTAGAATGAGTAATCTTCAAATAGTGTACTCAGATAACTAATTGACTTCATCTTGATGTAGTCTTGCACTGAGTTTGGTTAGATTGGTCTTTGACTCGGGCTTCTTTTAATCGACTATGGTCTTCACTATCTTGAACATGTTGAAAACATTTACTTTCATGAGTAACATCGTGCTTGGATTGACTTTGAGCTTTGTGTGGGTTTGATAGATATCCTGCATATCCTATCTTGGTAGTTGGGACTATGTATTTTCTCATGAACAATATTATGTCTCGAATCCCATTTCATACGCTTTGTAATTATGTCTCGTTAAAAACCTTGCTAGGAAAACCAAGTGGGACAAAACCATAGTTAAGGAAAAAAAGAGTGCAACGCGCATTATACATAATTAACAACATACTTCAAGATGGTGTTAAATGGTACTTATATTACCTCATTAAAAATCTTGCTAAAAAAACCCCAATGGAAAAAAAAACTTAGTGAAGGAAAAGAGAGTGCAACGTGTTGGATTAAAATTATATCTTTCTAATACATGTACATACACCGCAATGTAAGCCCTTTTACTATTTACAAGATATGCTAATGTTCCGATCGCACTAAGTATGGTACTTCTGAACCAAGTACTTCTTCATCCTCTTAACCATTGACATTAATTATCTTTTTCTATGTCAATCGATCGGGCAATAATTAGTGTACTCAATTTGTCCATATTTAATCTTATCAACATCTTCTGGATGTAGTTTAATTGGTGAGCAAATATTACACATATACTCGAACTGCAATTTGAGAAATAAATATGTTATGTAAACGTCTTTCAAAAAAAAATTCTCTAGTTCGACAGTTCCCCTCGATGATGTTTACATCATCATTGTAAACTGTGATTATATGAACTTTTAAGAATAAAATTTTGATAAACAGGCATGGCTCATTTTATCAAACTATTACCCATTTATTTAAAGTATTAACTTAGTCAACTGTACCATATACGATAAGTTTAAACCATGTAAAAATCTCTTGAGGTGTATAACATATATGGCCTATCATGGGGTATTGTTTTAATGCTTCATGCATTTTTAATCCTTCATGGATTTTCATATAGATATCATTTCAAGTGTCCTGTGCAGTTATGCGGTGACAACATCCATATGTTTTATCTAAAGTCCTTTTGAGATTTCGAGACCGATTAAACATTTAAAGGTTATTGCATCCACTACAGGGGAATACGTTTCCACATAATCAACTTCTGGGATTTGGGAAAAACCTTAATGTTCAAGTCGTGCCTACATCGCATAATCTCAGAATTTTCGTTTCTTTTTATGAAAAGACACCCATTTATAACATCCCGGTTTGACGTCTATGGGTAGGCAGTCATCTCTGTGTATGTACTCTTACAGCGTTTTATGTACGTAATCTTTTTCATCGATTACATCTATTGCTATAGCATATTAAAATATTTCAAACACGTGTTTCATTTCGATTCCATATTGTACTATTTTGTACATAATTTATTGAGATCTCATATTTGTTTGGTACATGAGTTTCTTTTGGAACTCTATTTTCCTCTTCTGGGGTTGTATAACTATCTTCTGGAATCATATTAGTCTCTTCTAGGATATTTACCTTTTCTGGGGCTTTATCGCTTCTTTCTACGATTTCGTTAATCTCTTCTGGTATTTTATCTAGAACCTCTTCTATGGTTTTGTGTATAACCTCTTATAGGGTTAGACCAACTGTCTTATTCTGCTCTTTTTATTCTCGTGGGTTTTAATGTTTGGAACCGATTTATTTCCCATGTTTCATGTGTATGGTAATCGTTTTATGATTACTTTAATCCAAACAGGTGCATTTGATGCTGGTACATGTGACTTTGTCACTCTATTTGTGTTTATGAATGCATCTTTTATTTGATTTGCTATTCTTTGCAAATGTATAACATTATGGACTTCATATTCATATTGACCACTTCAGGGGTCGAAAATTTGATGATGATGCATTCCATATTATTCTTGTATTACCAGTCTTTTCTTATTCTTATCTCCCCTTAAGACTGTAAATACTAAATACTGTCTCATCAAATTGACAGTTAGCATATTGTAATTATTTCACCCATCAATGATTATAAATATTTAGAATGATCGGGAATTGAAATAATATAAATATCCAATTTTGTTTTTTTCTTTGGTCCCCTTTTTATTCGTTAAATAAAAAATATTGCTACATGTATTACACAACCAATTACTTGAAGTGCGACACGCCTGGTTCTCTTCAGGAGACCATTTGTAGTGATGAGTAGTCATGATTAGCAGTTGGCCATAGTTTAATTTGTGCATGGCACATGTTATTGTATTTTATCATAAGTAGTTTTGCAATTTAACATAATTATGCAACTAAACAGTTTTGTAAATGAACATTAGCCATAGGATGTTCATCATTTATCTTGATAGATATACCAAGAGAACTCACTTAACATATATGAAAAGTGTTTTGGGTAGTAACTTCTGGTTACTATTTATAGTTGATATAATATATTTATGCAATATATTTAAGTTGGTAAAACCTTAGTTTTCTATTATGGTCTTCTGGCCATATTTTTTATGTGAATTCGAATATATTTGAAACAATATATGGGTAAGACGTTGGTGCTCTTCTGGAGCGTTTGATATGATACTAACGCTTGAAATAATACCAACAAGTGTCTCTACTGGAGACGGCCGATAAAGTGTTTCTTATGAGAGTGTTGGTATTGTTGGATTAGACATTCGTCTATTTGTAATAGCTCTGCCGGAGTTTCTAAGCATACATATGTATAATGTATGAATTTATACATGTTCAACATCTTAATGTAGTGGTGGTTTGTCAATCTGCATTTGTAGCGGTTGTTCTCTTACCCCCTTCTAAAATCTCCCCCTCGGTGTCTAGGAATTTGTATGTCAATTAGGGTTTTTAAATCATTAACTTCACATTCTTTGATTCATATTTTCTCGGACTTTAGTGGCGTAATGAAAGTTCTTAAATTAAAGATTCCTTATAATTTGAAGAGCGTTAAATATTATAATATATGTTTAACCTCATCTAAATACTAAAAAAAACAATCATTTCATACCTATTGTTAATCATATTTGTGTGATAATGAAGCATTCGCTTGAAAGATGTCACAAACACTTGTAAGGATTGTTTCTAGTGTGAATATTACTCTAATAATATTTGTTTGATCCTATTTATTTTGTTTATAACTGTCATCACATTTTACACATGTAAATAATTAAAATCTAGAGTACATCTAAACATGTGTAAACTCATCTTTAACTGTTGTAATATTCGATATGCACAAATTCAATTCAATTCAATCATGATGAAACACTTTGTAATTAAATCAATAGTATTAATTTAAATGCAAATCAAAACGATTAAAGTTTCGGTCAAATTCAACCCATTTTCATAATAATTATTCAATGTTGAGGTGTATAACATATATGGCCTATCATGGGGTATTGTTTTAATGCTTCATGCATTTTTAATCCTTCATGGATTTTCATATAGATATCATTTCAAGTGTCCTGTGCAGTTATGCGGTGACAACATCCATATGTTTTATCTAAAGTCCTTTTGAGATTTCGAGACCGATTAAACATTTAAAGGTTATTGCATCCACTACAGGGGAATACGTTTCCACATAATCAACTTCTGGGATTTGGGAAAAACCTTAATGTTCAAGTCGTGCCTACATCGCATAATCTCAGAATTTTCGTTTCTTTTTATGAAAAGACACCCATTTATAACATCCCGGTTTGACGTCTATGGGTAGGCAGTCATCTCTGTGTATGTACTCTTACAGCGTTTTATGTACGTAATCTTTTTCATCGATTACATCTATTGCTATAACATATTAAAATATTTCAAACACGTGTTTCATTTCGATTCCATATTGTACTATTTTGTACATAATTTATTGAGATCTCATATTTGTTTGGTACATGAGTTTCTTTTGGAACTCCATTTTCCTCTTCTGGGGTTGTATAACTATCTTCTGGAATCATATTAGTCTCTTCTAGGATATTTACCTCTTCTGGGGCTTTATCGCTTCTTTCTACGATTTCGTTAATCTCTTCTGGTATTTTATCTAGAACCTCTTCTATGGTTTTGTGTATAACCTCTTATAGGGTTAGACCAACTGTCTTATTCTGCTCTTTTTATTCTCGTGGGTTTTAATGTTTGGAACCGATTTATTTCCCATGTTTCATGTGTATGGTAATCGTTTTATGATTACTTTAATCCAAACAGGTGCATTTGATGCTGGTACATGTGACTTTGTCACTCTATTTGTGTTTATGAATGCATCTTTTATTTGATTTGCTATTCTTTGCAAATGTATAACATTATGGACTTCATATTCATATTGACCACTTCAGGGGTCGAAAATTTGATGATGATGCATTCCATATTATTCTTGTATTACCAGTCTTTTCTTATTCTTATCTCCCCTTAAGACTGTAAATACTAAATACTGTCTCATCAAATTGACAGTTAGCATATTGTAATTATTTCACCCATCAATGATTATAAATATTTAGAATGATCGGGAATTGAAATAATATAAATATCCAATTTTGTTTTTTTCTTTGGTCCCCTTTTTATTCGTTAAATAAAAAATATTGCTACATGTATTACACAACCAATTACTTGAAGTGCGACACGCCTGGTTCTCTTCAGGAGACCATTTGTAGTGATGAGTAGTCATGATTAGCAGTTGGCCATAGTTTAATTTGTGCATGGCACATGTTATTGTATTTTATCATAAGTAGTTTTGCAATTTAACATAATTATGCAACTAAACAGTTTTGTAAATGAACATTAGCCATAGGATGTTCATCATTTATCTTGATGGATATACCAAGAGAACTCACTTAACATATATGAAAAGTGTTTTGGGTAGTAACTTCTGGTTACTATTTATAGTTGATATAATATATTTATGCAATATATTTAAGTTGGTAAAACCTTAGTTTTCTATTATGGTCTTCTGGCCATATTTTTTATGTGTAATTCGAATATATTTGAAACAATATATGGGTAAGACGTTGGTGCTCTTCCGGAGCGTTTGATATGATACTAACGCTTGAAATAATACCAACAAGTGTCTCTACCGGAGACGGCCGATAAAGTGTTTCTTATGAGAGTGTTGGTATTGTTGGATTAGACATTCGTCTATTTGTAATAGCTCTGCCGGAGTTTCTAAGCATACATATGTATAATGTATGAATTTATACATGTTCAACATCTTAATGTAGTGGTGGTTTGTCAATCTGCATTTGTAGCGGTTGTTCTCTTACCCCCTTCTAAAATCTCCCCCTCGGTGTCTAGGAATTTGTATGTCAATTAGGGTTTTTAAATCATTAACTTCACATTCTTTGATTCATATTTTCTCGGACTTTAGTGGCGTAATGAAAGTTCTTAAATTAAAGATTCCTTATAATTTGAAGAGCGTTAAATATTATAATATATGTTTAACCTCATCTAAATACTAAAAAAAACAATCATTTCATACCTATTGTTAATCATATTTGTGTGATAATGAAGCATTCGCTTGAAAGATGTCACAAACACTTGTAAGGATTGTTTCTAGTGTGAATATTACTCTAATAATATTTGTTTGATCCTATTTATTTTGTTTATAACTGTCATCACATTTTACACATGTAAATAATTAAAATCTAGAGTACATCTAAACATGTGTAAACTCATCTTTAACTGTTGTAATATTCGATATGCACAAATTCAATTCAATTCAATCATGATGAAACACTTTGTAATTAAATCAATAGTATTAATTTAAATGCAAATCAAAACGATTAAAGTTTCGGTCAAATTCAACCCATTTTCATAATAATTATTCAATAAAAGTTGTAACCGACTATCTTAAAGTTCGTCGAACTAAAAGATCGGTCGCAATGATTCGATCTACACCACCAAATGTCACACCCCAACCGACGGCGGAAACGACATGTAGATTGTTCATGAGCACATGGTTAACTAAATTGAAATAGATTAATACATTAAATTTCCATTCGTAACTCCAACAAAACAATTTCTATGATACATGAGCATTGAAAATACATAACATGTTCATTCTTGTTCAATTAACTAGGTCCACAACCTAAGTGAAACAAACTTGATCAACTCATATTTTGTACCTGAAACATGATGAAAACGAGGTCAACTAAAAAGTTGGTGAGCGTACATAGGGTTTTGACTCTAAATAGCATCAAAGTGTTGTGTGTAAACAAATCCATACAAGTCATGATTAACAAGGCATTTATGGGGAGCTACTATTGTGTAACCAAGTAGTACAATCAAACATTTGTAACTAGCATGCAAAAATTATGTTGTCGGTAACAATCACCCCAATCTGGGTGGGTTTGTCAGACTCAATAGATCTATCATTGTTAACCGTCGGCTTGATTAGTTAATGATTGTACATGTAATTGCAAATAAATAGTTAACACACCTAGCACTCAAACATAAAGCTCAAATTGCACACAAATTGTAAAGTGGATTTGTATTGTGTAGTTTATGTAAATCATTGTAAGTTGTGATCATGTTTCACCCCAAAATGTAAAAACAGTGAAAAAGGGGCTATGTAAAACTCACCTGTGTCAAAGATGTTGCTAGCACAAGTGTCTAGGTAGCAAAGTGATTCTTGTAATTCACAACGTTAACCTAGAGTGTAATGTATATGAGTATGAATTAATAGAATATCTAAGACAAAGTCTAGGGTTTCAATGGGTGTGAGTATAGGGGATTGTATAATGAGTTCGTGTCGTATTATGAAAAAGGGTTGTGTTGGTGTTTATGTTTTGTATTTGAATAAGTGTTTTGTAAAAATGAAAGTTTAAAGTATAAGGTTTCTTTAAAATAAATAATTTAGGGTTTAGGTTTGAATAACTAATTAAATAATTGTTATTTATTTATTTAATTAGAAAGATAGTGTGAAATTATATTTATTCAAATATAATTTAAATAATTAACTTTATTTTATTTATTTACTTATAAAAGTGTGTAAATAAATATTGGTGCATAAAAATAGTTATAATTTGAACTAAATAAACTATTTAAGTGAATTGTGACATTAGTATTTATGAAAATATAATTAGTAGGATTTTTTTTATCATATAACTACTAATTATTATAATGTTTGTCACATTTTTGAAATATATATAGTTGTAACGAAAGAATGCATACTTAATAATAGTGCTCATACACTATAAGTTATACGTTTGTGGAAATCAAAATCTTTTAGAAAATAAATCAAACATCTATACATATATATATATATATATATGTATGTATGTGTATGTATACACCTTTTTTTATAAAAGATAATAACTATACAACTCTTGAAAGTTTATAAAAGGACGGGTTTTTGTTTTTAACCATAACATAATGATAGTAGTATAAAATGATATAAATGTGTGTGTGATTATTTAGAACAAGTGAAACAAGAAAGAACAAAAAAAATGGGAAGATAGGGGGGTCTACAGGGTTAGACCCGCGACTTATGGTGTGTGGGGAAAGAGTTTAACCAGCTGATCTAGGCTACTAAGTTGTTAAAGATTAGAATCAAATTAT
The DNA here is from genome assembly GCA_023525975.1 of Smallanthus sonchifolius. NCBI lineage: Eukaryota > Viridiplantae > Streptophyta > Magnoliopsida > Asterales > Asteraceae > Smallanthus > Smallanthus sonchifolius. The sequence continues at coordinate 6,420,441 of CM042042.1, forward strand.
TGTTAACAATAGGGTTCTGAGAACCCTTCTTCCCCAACAACAGTCGCTACCAGCCCCTTTAACCCAAAAAAAAAACTGAAATCGGACATGGCAGAGGAAGGAGACGCGATTAAACAGAGAAAAGATGATACCTGCACTATGATTCGGACCTGAAAGACGCCAATACAGCCGTCGATCGAGAGGCTATCCTTCCTCCTGCGCCGATCGAACCGAGAGGAAATGAAGTGAGGTTTTATTTTGAGGGCTTGAAGCTTGTAATCAGATTAGGTAGATATCTATGGTGTTAGCACGCGTTTTACAACTAGAAGTCAAACGAAAATCACGAGGTTGAAGCTTGAATCACGGATTTGTTTCAAGGTTTCCTTTCGTAAATGGGTTTTGAGTTCTAACGGCTTAGGAGTAATTAGGGGCGTTTAAAATGGACGGAATTGTTTGCGTGAAACAAGGATATGATGATTAGGTCGACTATGGTAGTAATTTTGATTGAAATCAATGGATTTATGAGTTTGAATATGTAAATTTTGACTTTATGAAGTCAAAGGTGGTTGTGTAATTGTCCAGGTTCATGATGATATGGAAGGTTCAAAAGAAAATAAATTTGGGGTTTAACCTCTTTAATCGATTTGAACCCTTTTTTTTAAATTTTATAAAGTAGTTTTTATAAGATTTTTAAAATTTTGCTTTTTTTTTTTGACGTTATCAGTTTTATTAATAAAAGGAAAGTTTCGTTTAATTTTAAATATATATGTAATTATGTGAATGAAATTGGAGATTGAGACACTTGTGAGCGTGTTTTAAGGGGCACTTTGTGTTGTGCTAGAAATGAATTTGAAGTGTTATTATTGTTCCGAAACAAAGTATAGAAAATCCTGGATGTTACAGTATCCCCTAGTTGAGGGAATTTCGTCCCGAAATTCAACTGATGGAGGCTACTGCATGAGCAAAGAAATGAGTTTGGGTTTTGATTGTCGGTTTGAGGAGTATGATAGATAACAAGGTTCAGGTTTAAAGCTCAAGTTAAGTATGAATGATATCAGAGGACTGTAGTTTCAAGGGAGTTAAAAAGAGGTCCGTCGAAGGATCAAAAGGTGAAATGCGTCACTTGGACTGAATTTGATGGGAGTTTGACGATCAGGATTTGTTTAAGATGTAGTATAATATGCTCAAGGATTGTCAGTGGATATAATAAGAGATTTCACAAACATTAGTCTAGGTCAAAACTTCACGTGACACGAACAACGCTACTTCTGATGATATGACTGGAACACTTATATATAGGAAGTACCATCGGCGTATCCACCATGTCCTTGTCATATCACATCAGTTTCGTTGTCACATATCATGATAAGTTTTAGGTCACAACACACGACAAAATTTCACTATGTTTTCCATGCGCTGATTTTCATAATTCCGTGTACACCCGTAATTACTCAAATCATCTTATGGTCCGTATAGATCATTCCGTTGTGCGCGGGTAAGGGGGCAAAATTTCACTATTATCACGTCTATTGTTTACACATAAAGGTCGCTAACAAATAATTATGTCTGTGAGGCCCCGATCCCGGGAGACCTCACTTATTGGATTTACTCATCAACACATAGCACTCTAAACATAAGGCATTCATTAATACAGCAGAAACGATTTAATCTTCTTTACATACGCAGCGGAAACATAAACATGTCTAATACAAATTGTCTTTAACAACGTCAAGCTAAAACATAACATAAACATAATCGGGATGCCAGACACTGATCTTCGGGTAACTCTTCTCTCTAAGCCCAAGCATCCACATCCATCATCTAAACCTGCACTTAACTGATATGCATACTAAAAATCAGCAACGCTGAGTGAGTTCTAACGTTTACTTTAAATCAATTTTACAAAAGATTTACTAAAACACATATACTGCCAATAAGGCTAAACTTAACACACTTTACTTTTCAAACATATATACTGCCATTAAGGCTAAACTTAACACACTTTACTTTTCAAACATATATACTGCCATTAAGGCTAAACTTAACACACTTTACTTTTCAAACAGTTTAAAACGTATAATAAACCGTCAATTCCTCTTTACTGTACTGCCCTCATGGCTTACATCCATGAACCGACAAGTACCTGGTCAATGCCCCCATGATCAACGACCATGAACCGACAATACCGCTTATCCGTCAATTCCTTGTCACTACTGTACCGCCCCCATGGCTTTCATCCATGAACCGACGAGTACCTGGTCAATGCCCCCATGATCAACGACCATGAACCGACAATACCCTGGTCAATGCCCCCATGGCTTACATCCATGAACCGACAATACCGCTTAACGCTAAGGGGAGGTTGCGTGGACCTCCCGAGCAACCGCCGTCACTCATCCTAGTTGTACAACCGTTAACGAACCCAAAGGTTCTTACTAATGGGTAGAACCCATATCTGACATCTTGTACAAGTAACATCTGTCCCAAGGACCTTTATAGCTGGTACATATTCCCGAAGGAAAACTGTTCACTTTACTGTTCATAAATATTTCTGTAAATCTTGCTCATAACTTAACATATATCATGCCTTTGTTTATGTATATAAAAATATAGTAAACGCTTGCCAAATGATATATCTTTGCTTTTACTGAAACATAGCTTATCATAAAATACATCTTACTTTCTGAAACATAGCTTATCATATATATCATGCCTTTGTTTATGTATATGAAAATATAGTAAACGCTTGCCAAATGATATATCTTACTTTACTGAAAACATACTAGCACATATATCATGCCTTTGTTTATGTATATGAAAATATAGTAAACGCTTGCCAAATGATATATCTTTGCTTTTACTGAAACATAGCTTATCATAAAATACATCTTACTTTCTGAAACATAGCTTATCATATATATCATGCCTTTGTTTATGTATATGAAAATATAGTAAACGCTTGCCAAATGATATATCTTACTTTACTGAAAACATACTAGCACATATATCATGCCTTTGTTTATGTATATGAAAATATAGTAAACGCTTGCCAAATGATATATCTTACTTTACTGAAAACATACTTTTGCCTCTTTTAAACCTTTCACTAAAACATGGCTTTTCTCTTCAGTTTATAATATATAAAATATAATAAACACTTTACACTAAGTATGCACACCACCCCTAAAGAAGGCAAAAAGGGGATTAGAACTCACCTGATAAGCAGTTCTGAAATACTCTTAGCTGGTTACTGCGCGTCACTAATGTCACCCACGATCTGTTATAATAAAGCCGTACTTGTAAGGTAGTGCTCCTAGATGACACTAGACATCTCTATGCTTAAACCTAGTAGTTTCGATGGATTTGCACCTATCGAAACTAGGTAGTTTCGATGGGTCTGCACATATCGAAACTTGTAGTTTCGATGGGGTCTGAACATATCGAAACTTGTAGTTTCGATGGGGTCTGAACATATCGAAACTTGTAGTTTCGATGGGGTCTGAACATATCGAAACTTGTAGTTTCGATGGGGTCTGAACATATCGAAACTTGTAGTTTCGATGGGGTCTGAACATATCGAAACTTGTAGTTTCGATGGGGTCTGAACATATCGAAACTAGGTAGTTTCGATGGGTCTGCACAGATTGTCTTTCCAAAAATCTGAAGCTTTTGCATGCGAGTTTGATCGAGTCAGTATCTCAACTTTTCTTAGATCAAAATGTTCGGTTTCCATTCTAGATGCTATACCTAAGCTCATTTTCAAGTTCCATCCGCAAAATCGTTACCTTTTTATCCAAAACCCGAAAATCCCAAAAACGAACTAAAACTCAGATCTAAGAGAATAGGTTACCTGAAATCGCTTCTCCTTCACAGCTAAACGGTCCAGATACGTATGCCCACAGTCCTATGAGCTCGGATTTGAAAAACGGGACTTTCTCTCTCTAGACTCTCTCTCACCTTCTCTCTCTAGAAACGAAAATGATGATGGAAATGAGAGCTTTTGGCTGATCTTGAGGCTTATAAGGGCCCGATCCTTGCCCCTTTCGGCCCATACACCCCGCCCCAAGCCCGCTTCCTTTCTTTTTATTTAAGTTTTAATTCCTCGTGAATTCTCTCGTGCTCTAAAACTCGGGATGTTACAAGTCTACCCTCCTTACAATAGGTTTCGTCCTCGAAACCTGCCATAAGCTATACCGATAGCAAATCACAGAATGGGTGGCATAAACCGTAGTTATGCAAGGCAGCTTGGTCATGAAGGCCATTGTGATTAACTACCGCTGAGGATCTAATCCGGGTAATATCTAGTTCTAAGGCTCCTAAGCTGATGGGGCTAACTAATCATTCAAGGAAATAAAATCATAAACTTGGCATATCACAAATAAGAGTTTGCAACGTACCTTACCGAGTCATCTGGTAAACCCTTGCTGTGGCCTTGTTGATGTAAGGTTCTTTCTCTGCACCCTTACCCTTTCCGGATCCTCCCGCTTCCGGCTCTTTGCGCTTCCTACAATCTCGGCTCACGTGTCCCTGTCCCCCACAATTGTGGCATCTTGGCCTTTCCGGGCAGTCCCGTGATTGGTGTCCAAACTTGCCACACCTGAAACATCCCACCTGACCCGCCTTACATTCACCTCCATGTCTCCTCCCACATTTACCGCATAGACCCTCTGCTTCTACCCTCGCCCTCCTATCGATAGGACCCTGGAGTTCCTCAGCAGTGCGCTTAGCTGCTTGTTTCTTGGGTGCTTCAGCAATGACTTCAGAGGCAATGTCATCATAGACAACTCCGCTCAGAACAACCACCGACTCAAAGGTACTCGGTGTGTTGGCCTTTACAAAGGTACGTATCTTTGGAGGCAACCCCTGAACATAATAATGAATCCTCCTCTCCTCTGACGTTACAAGATGAGGCACCAGACGCGCCAACTCATTGTACTTTGAAGTATATTGCCGGTGAGTCATGAGTCCGGCTTGCAGAGTCAAGAATTCCCTTTCCACCTTGTGGACCTCATTCTTAGGACAAAACTTTTCAGTTACCAACGCTTTCAGGTCACTCCACCTCATCAATCCGACCGCTTGGTCACCCTTAGCCTGTTTCACAGTTTCCCACCAGTGCGCTGCTTCTCCTTTCAATGACTTTGCAGCGAACATGACTGCTTGTTCCGGTCGACATTCACTAAGACGAATGGTCGACTCCATGCCGTTAATCCAATCTAAGGTATCTGATGCTTCCTTCTCCCCAGTAAGCACGGGTGGATCACAACCCCGAAATGCCTTATAGTCACAGCCGCGAGCAGGCGGTGCAACATTTTCTACTAGATTTGGTCCTCCCATTGCTGGAAGCACCACAGGCTCTTCAGTTGTGTTAGGGCTCTCCTTGGCCTTCCTCAAGGCTTCGTCTAGTATGGCCGGTAAGGTTTCCTTCAACAGTCGGGTAAACTCACGGCCAATAGCTGCTTGCACGGCCGGCTCGAACTCGAATGTCTGATCATCTTCTGCCGCATGTTCAACATTGTGCTGACTGACTACCGTATCAGTATGGGTAGTGTGAACACTCCCTTCAATCACTTGGTTTGTGCTAGCTCCACCGTGGCGGCCTGTACGCCCACCACGTCTTCCTCCTCCACCCCCTCTAGTTCCTCCACGTCTAGCCATTTCTAACTGAAAGATAGAGAACAAAAGATTTAATTTCACCATGCTAGGGAATATGTAGAACACAATAAGTAAGGTAAGATGTTAATATACACTGGCCATCTGTAATTAACCATTACATCACATCTTGTTTTCTATTTATTCGCTTTCATGGTTCCACTAAAGCCTCTATTCTTATCTTGACACTCTAAAGGTAAACTTTACTTACTATACGCTTCTGATGCTTTGGCTTGAGTTACCCGTACTGGCATCCGCTACTTGTCCCATTCTCAGTTTAAGTCTGGACATCGGGGATGTCCAAATCTCTCAAACTATGGCTCTGATACCAACTTGTGAGGCCCCGATCCCGGGAGACCTCACTTATTGGATTTACTCATCAACACATAGCACTCTAAACATAAGGCATTCATTAATACAGCAGAAACGATTTAATCTTCTTTACATACGCAGCGGAAACATAAACATGTCTAATACAAATTGTCTTTAACAACGTCAAGCTAAAACATAACATAAACATAATCGGGATGCCAGACACTGATCTTCGGGTAACTCTTCTCTCTAAGCCCAAGCATCCACATCCATCATCTAAACCTGCACTTAACTGATATGCATACTAAAAATCAGCAACGCTGAGTGAGTTCTAACGTTTACTTTAAATCAATTTTACAAAAGATTTACTAAAACACATATACTGCCAATAAGGCTAAACTTAACACACTTTACTTTTCAAACATATATACTGCCATTAAGGCTAAACTTAACACACTTTACTTTTCAAACATATATACTGCCATTAAGGCTAAACTTAACACACTTTACTTTTCAAACAGTTTAAAACGTATAATAAACCGTCAATTCCTCTTTACTGTACTGCCCTCATGGCTTACATCCATGAACCGACAAGTACCTGGTCAATGCCCCCATGATCAACGACCATGAACCGACAATACCGCTTATCCGTCAATTCCTTGTCACTACTGTACCGCCCCCATGGCTTTCATCCATGAACCGACGAGTACCTGGTCAATGCCCCCATGATCAACGACCATGAACCGACAATACCCTGGTCAATGCCCCCATGGCTTACATCCATGAACCGACAATACCGCTTAACGCTAAGGGGAGGTTGCGTGGACCTCCCGAGCAACCGCCGTCACTCATCCTAGTTGTACAACCGTTAACGAACCCAAAGGTTCTTACTAATGGGTAGAACCCATATCTGACATCTTGTACAAGTAACATCTGTCCCAAGGACCTTTATAGCTGGTACATATTCCCGAAGGAAAACTGTTCACTTTACTGTTCATAAATATTTCTGTAAATCTTGCTCATAACTTAACATATATCATGCCTTTGTTTATGTATATAAAAATATAGTAAACGCTTGCCAAATGATATATCTTTGCTTTTACTGAAACATAGCTTATCATAAAATACATCTTACTTTCTGAAACATAGCTTATCATATATATCATGCCTTTGTTTATGTATATGAAAATATAGTAAACGCTTGCCAAATGATATATCTTACTTTACTGAAAACATACTAGCACATATATCATGCCTTTGTTTATGTATATGAAAATATAGTAAACGCTTGCCAAATGATATATCTTTGCTTTTACTGAAACATAGCTTATCATAAAATACATCTTACTTTCTGAAACATAGCTTATCATATATATCATGCCTTTGTTTATGTATATGAAAATATAGTAAACGCTTGCCAAATGATATATCTTACTTTACTGAAAACATACTAGCACATATATCATGCCTTTGTTTATGTATATGAAAATATAGTAAACGCTTGCCAAATGATATATCTTACTTTACTGAAAACATACTTTTGCCTCTTTTAAACCTTTCACTAAAACATGGCTTTTCTCTTCAGTTTATAATATATAAAATATAATAAACACTTTACACTAAGTATGCACACCACCCGGGGGATTAGAACTCACCTGATAAGCAGTTCTGAAATACTCTTAGCTGGTTACTGCGCGTCACTAATGTCACCCACGATCTGTTATAATAAAGCCGTACTTGTAAGGTAGTGCTCCTAGATGACACTAGACATCTCTATGCTTAAACCTAGTAGTTTCGATGGATTTGCACCTATCGAAACTAGGTAGTTTCGATGGGTCTGCACATATCGAAACTTGTAGTTTCGATGGGGTCTGAACATATCGAAACTTGTAGTTTCGATGGGGTCTGAACATATCGAAACTTGTAGTTTCGATGGGGTCTGAACATATCGAAACTAGGTAGTTTCGATGGGTCTGCACAGATTGTCTTTCCAAAAATCTGAAGCTTTTGCATGCGAGTTTGATCGAGTCAGTATCTCAACTTTTCTTAGATCAAAATGTTTGGTTTCCATTCTAGATGTTATACCTAAGCTCATTTTCAAGTTCCATCCGCAAAATCGTTGCCTTTTTATCCAAAACCCGAAAATCCCAAAAACGAACTAAAACTCAGATCTAAGAGAATAAGTTACCTGAAATCGCTTCTCCTTCACAGCTAAACGGTCCAGATACGTATGCCCACAGTCCTATGAGCTCGGATTTGAAAAACGGGACTTTCTCTCTCTAGACTCTCTCTCACCTTCTCTCTCTAGAAACGAAAATGATGATGGAAATGAGAGCTTTTGGCTGATCTTGAGGCTTATAAGGGCCCGATCCTTGCCCCTTTCGGCCCATACACCCCGCCCCAAGCCCGCTTCCTTTCTTTTTATTTAAGTTTTAATTCCTCGTGAATACTCTCGTGCTCTAAAACTCGGGATGTTACAATGTCCCTAATCAGGTCAGTTTGCAACTAAAGAGTAGTAAAGTAGTAACACTTAAAGTTTCTTAGTTTGCTCGTGTTTGAACAAGAATACGTCAAACCCCGAGTCGTTTCAATGTATCATGGTCTTCAACTTTGGTGTACAAAGTGCATGACCATGTCTTGTGTATAATGAAATCAATCCATTGCAATAATGGTAAGCAAATTTTGTTTCGTGTATATAGTAAGCACACAAGTCTCATGTATGATCTAGTGTCACGTAGCTCGTAATCAAACAAGTCTCATATATAGTGTAAACAATTTAGTGTCTCGTATTTTGTAAATCAATAAGCTCTAATGTGTAATGTAAACAACATAGTATTATGTATTTTATAATCCAATAAGATTTCATGTGTAATGTATATGATTTAGTATCATGTACAATGTGCACAATTTAGTATCATATACTTTGTAACTAACAAGTTTCATGTTTGATGTGTACCAAATAATCAATCTTTATGTATCATGTATGTTGCGAGCAATTAAGTTTCATGTATTATGTGATCACTCCAGTAGGATGTGTATTTCAAATAACAAGTTTCATGTGTTATGTGATCCATCTAGTAAATTGTGATTTGAATATAAACTAGTTTCATGTATTATGTGATAGTGTTGTGTATCGTGTGTGACGTATACTAACGAGCTTCGTATGTGATCGAGTGTTGCGGAGAAGTGTGTTGTTTGGCGTTCATGCAAGAAGTGGTAGTTAGGTTCTAGCTCTTTAAATCTCGCTGAGGTTGATGGGGATGGTTAACGTCTACGCGGTATGAATCGTCTCTTGAAGCGGTAAGTGAAAAGGTAACGAGGGTTTTTTTTGAAAGTACTCAGGGAAATATGTTTACAAGTGACTGATATTTGTTTGAAAATAGAAAATTATAAATTGTTTTTGGTTGTAGATGTATAAAGTAGTGAAACCGTTGGATCACATAATTTAAATAAGTAGACAATTTATAGGAAAAATCTTTTAAATTTTAAATTTTCAACTATTACTAAGAGGATATTTTTTTTAAGCGGAATGATTGGCTAAACAAGTAGTCGTATACTATTTCGGTCCGGGTTTAGAAATTTTTACTTTAATGAGGAAAACCATAATTATTTATCAATTCGAAATAATATTTTTATAAAATCGGTTGTATTAACCTTCCTTATCAGGTGGAAAGTTTTATAGAAAATTTATGTTTTTGATACTATCTAAAAGTTTGATAATCACTTTTGTTTGAACAAGATGACGAGGTTTTTTTTTGTTTAAATCGAATAATAGGATGATTTGTTTATGAAAGAGATTGTTGGTAATGTACTAAATCGTATTGAATGAAGGAGGTGATATTTGAGGAAATTTAATGAAAATATAACGGGTGTAATTTACGCTCCACGGGTCAAATCGATGAACAATAATTGTAGAGTTGAAATATATGGAATTGATTAAATGCTGAAATGTTAAACATTACTCAAAATATAAGGAAATGGTTCTCAAATCGAAAATTTAAAGGCAATAAGTAGAAGCTTCTTCTAACGTCTCTGGTAGCTTTCCACTATGAATATAATCACCAAGACGAGTACCGCTATGGTCACCCGGGTAGTCGATCTGGTTTCAGCTCTAGCTGTTTCCGTGCGATTCTCCAGTACTTCTTTTTCGAGAATGGAGATTAACTCCTTGTGGTACCCTAATTGATTTGCTAGGCTATCCATTCTTTGTCCTTGCAAGTCGTGTCTTATCTCATGCTCCATCCTTTGTCTCTCGAACTCTGAGGTCCTCACATATTGGTGAACACCATCGATTGGAATTCCCATAGCACTAGCAGGTGCCATGGTACGCCTTGCCCAAGGGTTAGGATGATACGGGTCGGGCATTAGGTATGGGTCTCGAATTCTTGGGCCAGAGTTCCTTACGTTAAGCCTTTGCCTAGCAGCTGCGGGTGTTGGTGACCGATACACTGGTGACCCGGTGCCTTCTTCCCAATCAGATTCTACTCCGGGACGGTATACTGGGAGGGAGGAGTGTAGGAGTCCATATCTAGTAGAGAAAAAATGAAAAGGTTGTAAGCGATAATGAAATACCGAGTGTTAAATATAGGAGTTCTCATAGGTGTAGAGTTCGACTAGTCATAACACCGAGTCTTCACAATATTATTTTAGAAATACACTTGACCTATAAGCAATGTATCCCTGATGAGAATTCCCAGGAAAGAGGGGTGGGTCACTAGGACACACTTAAGTACCCTGTCTTTCCTTAGTCAGAATCCCTCATGGGCCTACACACTCTTCCAGCCATCGTATATTAATAACACTATTATTGGGCTCATGGTCATGATGAGAATTGTTGTGGACTGGGCCTTGAGGCCCGAAAGTAAGGTTTATGCATTTCAGTGGACTTCTTCTTCTTCTTGAAAGATAGATGGGCTTCTTAGTTTATTATTGGTGGGCCTTAGGCCCAATAGTTTAGATTTAGATCACAAGGGTGGTGGCATTATATGTGTGAGTTTAAGGGTGTATGAAAAATTTGGTGTGTATGTTTGTATGTTTAAAACTTAGGATAGCACTTAATGAAACACATAGGTAGCATGTAGATAGTAATGAATGTAAGCACAAGGGTTATCAAGTAGTGTGACACATAAACTATCCTGTATTGTAGCATGTATTGAAATTACTTAGGATAACACGTAAAAATGTTCACACAAGTATCAATCATGTAATCATATAGTAGCATGGCATATTGTGGGTGTCCTAAGGTTATAGTCTAGGACAAAAGTGTCTAATAACCTAATTCCCTATAACCAAGGCTCTGATACCAATCTGTCACACCCCAACCGACGGCGGAAACGTCAGGGCGGGACATGTAGATTGTTCATGAGCACATGGTTAACTAAATTGAAATAGATTAATACATTAAATTTCCATTCATAACTCCAACAAAACAATTTCTATGATACATGAGCATTGAAAATACATAACATGTTCATTCTTGTTCAATTAACTAGGTCCACAACCTAAGTGAAACAAACTTGATCAACTCATATTTTGTACCTGAAACATGATGAAAACGAGGTCAACTAAAAAGTTGGTGAGCGTACATAGGGTTTTGACTCTAAATAGCATCAAAGTGTTGTGTGTAAACAAATCCATACAAGTCATGATTAACAAGGCATTTATGGGGAGCTACTATTGTGTAACCAAGTAGTACAATCAAACCTTTGTAACTAGCATGCAAAAATTGTGTTGTCGGTAACAATCACCCCAATCTGGGTGGGTTTGTCAGACTCAATAGATCTATCATTGTTAACCGTCGGCTTGATTAGTTAATGATTGTACATGTAATTGCAAATAAGTAGTTAACACACCTAGCACTCAAACATAAAGCTCAAATTGCACACAAATTGTAAAGTGGATTTGTATTGTGTAGTTTATGTAAATCATTGTAAGTTGTGATCATGTTTCACCCCAAAATGTAAAAACAGTGAAAAAGGGGCTATGTAAAACTCACCTGTGTCAAAGATGTTGCTAGCACAAGTGTCTAGGTAGCAAAGTGATTCTTGTAATTCACAACGTTAACCTAGAGTGTAATGTATATGAGTATGAATTAATAGAATATCTAAGACAAAGTCTAGGGTTTCAATGGGTGTGAGTATAGGGGATTGTATAATGAGTTCGTGTCGTATTATGAAAAAGGGTTGTGTTGGTGTTTATGTTTTGTATTTGAATAAGTGTTTTGTAAAAATGAAAGTTTGAAGTATAAGGTTTCTTTAAAATAAATAATTTAGGGTTTAGGTTTGAATAACTAATTAAATAATTGTTATTTATTTATTTAATTAGAAAGATAGTGTGAAATTATATTTATTCAAATATAATTTAAATAATTAACTTTATTTTATTTATTTACTTATAAAAGTGTGTAAATAAATATTGGTGCATAAAAATAGTTATAATTTGAACTAAATAAACTATTTAAGTGAATTGTGACATTAGTATTTATGAAAATATAATTAGTAGGATTTTTTTTATCATATAACTACTAATTATTATAATGTTTGTCACGTTTTTGAAATATATATAGTTGTAACGAAAGAATGCGTACTTAATAATAGTGCTCATACACTATAAGTTATACGTTTGTGGAAATCAAAATCTTTTAGAAAATAAATCAAACATCTATACATATATATATATATGTATGTATGTGTATGTATACACCTTTTTTTATAAAAGATAATAACTATACAACTCTTGAAAGTTTATAAAAGGACGGGTTTTTGTTTTTAACCATAACATAATGATAGTAGTATAAAATGATATAAATGTGTGTGTGATTATTTAGAACAAGTGAAACAAGAAAGAGCAAAAAAATGGGAAGATAGGGGGGGTCTACAGGGTTAGAACCCGCGACTTATGGTGTGTGGGGAAAGAGTTTATCCAGCTGATCTAGGCTACTAAGTTGTTAAAGATTAGAATCAAATTATTGTTAACAATAGGGTTCTGAGAACCCTTCTTCCCCAACAACAGTCGCTACCAGCCCCTTTAACCCAAAAAAAAAACTGAAATCGGACATGGCAGAGGAAGGAGACGCGATTAAACAGAGAAAAGATGATACCTGCACTATGATTCGGACCTGAAAGACGCCAATACAGCCGTCGATCGAGAGGCTATCCTTCCTCCTGCGCCGATCGAACCGAGAGGAAATGAAGTGAGGTTTTATTTTGAGGGCTTGAAGCTTGTAATCGGATTAGGTAGATATCTATGGTGTTAGCACGCGTTTTACAACTAGAAGTCAAACGAAAATCACGAGGTTGAAGCTTGAATCACGGATTTGTTTCAAGGTTTCCTTTCGTAAATGGGTTTTGAGTTCTAACGGCTTAGGAGTAATTAGGGGCGTTTAAAATGGACGGAATTGTTTGCGTGAAACAAGGATATGATGATTAGGTCGACTATGGTAGTAATTTTGATTGAAATCAATGGATTTGTGAGTTTGAATATGTAAATTTTGACTTTATGAAGTCAAAGGTGGTTGTGCAATTGTCCAGGTTCATGATGATATGGAAGGTTCAAAAGAAAATAAATTTGGGGTTTAACCTCTTTAATCGATTTGAACCCTTTTTTTTTAAAATTTTATAAAGTAGTTTTTATAAGATTTTTAAAATTTTGCTTTTTTTTTTGACGTTATCAGTTTTATTAATAAAAGGAAAGTTTCGTTTAATTTTAAATATATATGTAATTATGTGAATGAAATTGGAGATTGAGACACTTGTGAGCGTGTTTTAAGGGGCACTTTGTGTTGTGCTAGAAATGAATTTGAAGTGTTATTATTGTTCCGAAACAAAGTATAGAAAATCCTGGATGTTACACCAAATCAGTTATGCCATTGTAGATCATCGATTGTTATTTGTTACCCAAGGAGTCTTGGGAGTTGTCGAACTGAAGCGGGAAAATAACCTGCTAAAAACCGATTGGAAACCGATTCGGTCGATTTGGTAGGCATTTGAGTAGGATTTTGGGTAAAAAAAAAATTGGAAGGGAGGGTTGCATTTTTTTTCCAATGATAAACAATAAGGAAAGACCGGTAATACAAGAATAATATGGAATGCATCATCATCATTCTGCATTCATAAAATAGAACCAAAACCACCGGAACCCCAATCCCAACCAATGCAAGTTTTCAAGATTTGATTTATCATTAGTGGAATAACGCAGTTGCAGGCTGTTTGTTTAGGTTTCTAGGTTTTTTTTTGTTTTTATTTCCCTATTTTCACGAATTAGAATTGCAGTAACAATCCACGAATACATAAAAAACTGAATCAATGTGGTTACCTGGAGGCGATGTTGCAACGTAACAATGGATACATGGGGCTATGCATATCCATCCACCGATTCACGTGCATCGATGGCAGAACTTGTTTGGTTGTTCTCTGAAAATGGTTGCTTCGTCCTGCATTGAATGATCCTGAACCACCGACTACAGTCTATATGATAGACTCGACTGAATCAAAGGAGCAGGTACTTTTTTTTTAGAGCGACGTGCTGATAACGTGTTGTAAACTAAAGAGAGAGATGAATAAACTTATTTCCTTTCATCCATTCAAGAGCTACTACAAACATATACATTACACATATTTATCGAAACTCTTATACATAAGTGTGAGTTATAATGTCTGGCATTATGATTATTCATAACAGTTACATATTTCTATGCACATTAATTGTCATATTGAAAATATCAACCCATCAGCGATAGTTATGTATGAAGTTATAAACTAGTTCCTTTCCTTAATATGATAAAAATCTGTGTACTCTTGTGACACAGTGGTATTGGATATTGTCTCACATAAAAGTGGTTTAGATTCAGATAATATAAGTGTATGTTATGTGTTATTTATGAGTAAAAAAATAATTTAAAAAAAAATTAATATGGAGCTAGCCCACTTGACAGAGACATGTCTTTTAGAAGGTAGGTCACAGGTTTAAACCTGAACAATAGTTTATAATTATTTATGTAAATAAGAGTACGTGTAACATTTGCTGTTAAAAAAGACAATATGACAATATATATTTGGAGCGGGAATTCATTTTCAGTATTATAAGGACTAAATTGTAATTACATTCAAATGAATGGACCAATTTTACAATTCTATAAAAGGCAAAGAAGAGTAGATTCGTCAACCATAAATAGTGTTCTAAGAGCATTCATAACCCGTTTATTATAATTATGTGAGTGAGTGAGTTTTGTATATTTTAAAGAGTGGTTTAAAGTGGTTATGAGTGGAGCAGAGAGAAAAAAAATAAGGTTTTTGTAAATATAAAGATAAAAGTAGTGATTTTTAGTATAATTATAATGATAAGGATAAGAAGAGAGAAAAGTAGAGATAAATGGTAGAAAAAATAGTGTTTTTTAGTGTAATTATAAGGATAAAGATACTGAATATAAAGAACGGGTGGGAATGCTCTAAGAGCATTTCCATCAGTTTCTTTATCAGCATCTCTATAATTACACTGAAAATCACTATATTTTCTTTTTCCTTTTTAATTAAATAGTACATTTTTATATCTTTATCATTA
Source organism: Smallanthus sonchifolius (assembly GCA_023525975.1). NCBI lineage: Eukaryota > Viridiplantae > Streptophyta > Magnoliopsida > Asterales > Asteraceae > Smallanthus > Smallanthus sonchifolius. Next base: position 6,435,939 of record CM042042.1, read on the forward strand.
CATTTTCTCTTTACTCCACTTACAACCACTTTAAAAATTATTAAAAAATTATACTTGTAAAAAATGTTTTCCCCAAATATACAAAAAATTATACATTTTCTCTTTCTTTCACTCACAACCATTTTAGACCACTCCTTAAAATATACAAAACACACTCACACAAATATACAAAAACTGATGTGAATGCTCAAAGAAGAAAACCTACCATCTTGAATATTATTTCTTCCTTTTTATGAAAAAAAGGTGATCATTTTTATATATCAAAGTAAATCCAACAGGTTTTTGCATTGTCGACAAAAAGAAATTACTACTCGCAAAAAATATCAACCAAACAAATGAAATAATAAGTTATCTATAAATAGATCATTTATAATAATATATTTTCATGAATATTTATATAAATAAATAAAAATCCTAATTTCACTAATAATATTAAAATAATATATTTTTAAATATTTGAAATAAATCGCATTATTGATATTTATTAATTTATTATTAATAGTTATTATATCATTTACCAAATAAATTTAATATAAATTAACAATTATCAGTACTATAAAAAATTAATACCAAGTTAAAATGTTTTAAAAATTTAACTTAACAGAGTTTATAACTGTCACATCAAAGTATTTTTTTTAAAACATATTTTGAGGAGTATATGTGATAACAAATTACAATGTATTTTATGTAACCCGTATAATACATGAGTTTTTAAAAACATAATTTTTTATTACTAAATATATATAACATTACATTTATTTAACACGTGACTATAACCAAATATAAAATATATATTTTCTAGCTTTTAATATAAATTAGTCCATGTCACAGATTTATAAGTTTGTTTAGAACCAGTAACTCACAGATTCTATAATTTTACCATACATCTACATCTTTTTATCACTCAAAACACCTGGGGAAGGACTTTATAACACTTCTTAGCTAGGTCCCAGACCATTTGATACCATTTTATAAATTCAACTAAGATAGAAACTAATGTTTTACATGATTTAATAAATAAAATATTAAATAGTTATTAACAAATATTTAAAAGTTATAAACTAAATATCTATATCTATACTACTATATAATACATATTGAAAAATAATAATACTTGCAAAAGAGAAGATCCAGCACGGGGTCCTCGAACCTGCGCCGTGCGCGCGCATGTGGGTGTGGCCCGCGAACCTCCTGGGTCGGTGCCCATTTCTATTATACATATGCTTCCGCTTGTATATGTATATAACAAACAAATAAATAAATAAACGAAACAACTTGGTAAAGGGAAAAATTGATTGCGCACGTGGGGTGGGGTGGGGTTGGGGTGTGGGCTCAAATCAGCGTCACCTACATGTGGGTGTGGCAAGCGAACCAACTGCGCTAACGCTCACTCTTGTTCTTAATCAATTTCATATACACACAAACACGTACATACAAAGGTAAAAGTTTTCACGTGGCAACATCTCATTGGTTGGGTTTACTGTTCATTGTCATCCATTTTTAATAGTGTGTATAATAATTAAAAATGTAAAATTTTATAAACAAACCGTTAACTACCGTTTTAAAAATCTTCACACCAAACCCGCTAGGTTGGTCGGAACGACCGGCCAACCAAACGGGAAATAACGGTTAAGGTTTTGCGGCTTAAATCAAGCCACACACTGAAGTTGAAACTGTGGATTTTTAATTAGTACGGAAATGAAATGAAGCTAAAATATTATATGTTAAATTATTTATAATTATTTAAATATTTAAGTATATAATTACTAAATATTTAAATAATAATAATATCCAAATATATATCAGATGTTTAAAACAGTTCGAGTTAAATTATGTTTAAATTACGTTTTCCAAAATAGCCTTCGTGTTGTCCGAGGCAGGACAACACAGTTAGTATATATAAATACGTAAGAAACTTGAAAGTCTTCCACTCTTCCAAAAACTTTCTTCTCCCTCGTCCGGCCGGCGCCATAAACCTTTTCAAATTCACCGGAAATCGCAATCATACGGCCGTACCATCACCTCTGACTGACTGAACCACGACCTTTCACCTTTTCCTGTGAAAACAACTTCTTCATGCTTTATAGAAACCTCTTTATTCTTCTATAGATAAACGAATTTTCTAGTTTCCTCTTTTTGCTCGCTTTCCCCCTTTTCAATGCGAATCTGACTGATTTCGGATTCCAGGAGCTTCTGTTTATGGAAAATAGACTAATTATGGCTCCGGTGAAGCGTACTGTGCACAAAACTAGGTTTACAATGGTTACGGATTCGCGGTTAACCGGAAAATGCTCCGACCGAATGTCGCCGGACGTTAATAGCTCCGATGTTTGCCCTAGGATCGTGAGGATATCGATGACGGACGCGTATGCTACCGATTCTTCCGGTGATGAAGAGTCGGAGGTGTTCTGCCGGCGAAGAGTGAAGAGATTTGTAAATGAAGTTAAAATTGAAGCTCGATTGGAAGATGATAACACTGTCAATGATAACGGAAATCGAAATCGGAAAGTGAAGAAAACGATTGGTGAACGGAGAAATAAGGCGGTTACGGTGGAGAAACGATTGAAAGTTAGTTCCGGTAAGAAGTTTCGCGGCGTACGACAACGGCCGTGGGGGAAATGGGCGGCGGAGATAAGAGATCCGGCGCGTCGTGTAAGGGTGTGGCTTGGTACTTTTGATACAGCTGAAGAAGCTGCAATGGTGTATGACCACGCGGCTATCCTGCTTCGTGGCCCTCACGCGCTCACTAACTTCACTAATTTTTCATCGCCGGAGAAAACTCCTGCACCTATTTTTTCCGGCACCGAGTCTAACAACAAAACGACATCACCGAAGTCCGTCCTCTGTTTCCCCTCGGCTTCAACCTACGAGTCCGCAGCTGAGTCAACTCACAAAAGCTTCTCAAACAAAGGAGCTAATGAAACTTCAGATTTCTCCGGCGAGCCGGACGTCTTTACTGATTTCCGGCCGTTGGACGACTATTTCTCCACGTCCGATCTTTTCGACTTTCCAAAACTCGATCCTTGTATTTTCGAAGACTACGATCCATCTGACGTGTTCTTGAGGTCGGGGAATGATTTTAGTGTAGAGGCTTCGCCTTGGCTCACCGGTGACTATCTCCACGAGTACGGGGATATATTCGGGTCGGATTCTCTCGTTGCTCTGTAATCGGGTTTCCGGGTGTGATTGTGATTAAGATAGTATTATTTTTTTAACGGCGATAACTATTCACGATGTTTTACCTAAAAAAAAAGTTTAAACATGAGTATGTTATGTGACATTTCAGGTTGTGATGGTTTAAGATAATATTATTAAGTGTGCTTTTTGAGAAGTTGGGTCAAGACTTCTTGTATTGTATCCGTTAAAATCATGTTTTATTTGAATCGATATTTTTTTAGTTTCTTCAAAAGTTCAAATGTCATAAAATTCTTGTGATATATCTTCGACTAACCCACACCATGTATAGTTTAATGTAGATATGAAAAATATGAAGTTCCATAAATGTTAGGTAGTCTCTATGATCTGGTAGGAGTTATTCCTCGACTCATAACCCGTTTAAAAGGGTTATGAGTCTTCAAGTAACACCTTTGACAATAGTCAAGAAAAGCATGTTACAAGGGATTATGAGATTGTAGCTTCCAAAAACGCCTTTTAACGATAGTCAAGAAAAATATGTTAGAAGAGGTCATGGGTCATAGCTTCAAGGAACATCTTTTGACGGTAATCAAGAAAAGTAAGTTACAAAGGGTCATGAAATCATAGCTTCGTAGGACATCATTTAATAATAGTCAAGAAAGTATATTAAAAAGGGGTCATAAGGCCATAACTTCGAGAAATACGTTTTGACGGGGTCACAAGGTTGTTAAAGAAACTTGAAATCTAACTTTTTTTTTCATATTGGCATATGAATGCAATACTTAAGAAAACCAACGATCATATTTAAAGACAAATGGGCCAACAAAATTACACTGTATGTCATTTATTTGAAGCATTTGCAAACATTTAGTTCTTTTCACTAACTGGAGTTAACTTTTGGTATAAAGACACGATACAATATATATAATTGAAATTTATTGCTTTTTTTATACGAATTTTAAGCATGTCTACTTTTTTTTTATGGTCTGATACAAGACAAATGGGCCAACAAAATTATTTTGACCCTACTCAAAAAGAGAGATATGGGGCAAATTGTAGATCTTGGTTTTTGTTCTTTATACAGATATTCTTCTTTAACAGACAACGATGGACCATTGAATCATGCAATTTGCAAATAATCAAGTTACACACGCGTATATATATAGAGAGAGAGAGAAAGAGGACCGATATGATTGCTACAGTACCGTCGCCACAACAGTACCGCGTGAACAATAATTTGCAGATCTGTCAAGCCGTCATCACAGGAGTTTGCTGCTACCATCGCCGCCAGTCAACATTGACGGTCAACAAAATGCCAAACAACAGTTTTACTTTTTTCTATTCTACGCTAACCGTCGTATAACCACTTAAAAAGTGGTATCAGAGCTTTAGACTCGTTTATTCTCGGTTATCATGGCAAAGGAAAGGAAGATCAAGATTAACAAGTTCGACGGGAATGATTTTGGGTTTTGAAAGATGCAGATTGAAGACTATCTTTACCGGAAGAAGATCCATTGTTCTTTTTTTCTTTTTTTGAACAACAAATAAAATTATATTCAAAGACAAATGACCCAGCAAAATTGCAAGGCCAACCCGGGAACATTTACAAACAACCACCTAAAGACCTACATGGCATGAATCTGCCCATAAGCAAGAGGAAAAAATTTTATCAACCACCCATATGCATTACCATTTGTCCCACATGGACCAATCCAATCTAACCGATTTTGTCCCACATGGACCAATCCAATCTAGCCATTGTTGGGTGTAAAGTCAGAAAAGATGTCTAGAGCAGATCGGGAGTTATTGGATCGACAAGCCTTAGGAGTAGTCAGGCTTTCGTTTGCAAAGAGCGTTGCGTACAACATCGTTAACGAAAAACCACGTCCGGATTGATGAAGGCTTTATCCAATATGTATGAAAAGTCTTCATCTTTAAATAAGGTGTTTTTATTTGACAGTTAGTCAACACCAGAATGAGAGAAGGTGCTTCGATTTTTGTTCACATCAACGACTTTAATTCAATCATAACCCATTTAGGTTCGGCTGATATTAAATTTGATGACGACATTCAGTCATTGCTTTTCTCCTACTATCTTCTTTGCTTGAGAGTTGGTCTGGAACAGTGACAACAATTAGTAGCTCATCAGGAACTACCAAGTTTACGTTTGAAGGAATTTGTGACCTAATTCTAGGAGAAGACATGCGACGCAGGAGTTCAGGTGATCCTTCAAGTTCACTATTGAATACAGAAGGCAGAGGAAGAAGATAGACTTTTCATCCATTGAAATCCTAGTTTTTATTCATCATTTTTTTGGGCAAACCTTATATCTACATTCTAGATAGACTTTTCATCCAAAAAATACTTCACCCATAAAAGTTAACAAACATGTTTTTTTCCTACTAACATATAACATTTGTATTTCTTTTATGTACTTATGTTGTAAGGGCTAACCCGGTGTTTGAGTTAGTTCCCGCATTTGCTTAGGGTGTAAGCAGACTTACCATACACTTTATGCAGGAGACCTTCCCACAGTATGACCTCGAGGTCATAAAGCAGCAACCTTACCCTTGTTGTGTAGTTGAGTATGAAGATAAAAAAAATGTAAACATATTTACAGTAATGCAGAAAGAATTATGTAAAATTAACAACATAATTTTGGCACCTGATAGCAAAGACTTCCATTCAAATTAACAACCAAACCTTAAAGAAGTATGAAAACTACCTAAAATGAATAGAAGTCAAGTAACCAGTGCCAATTTCACTTGATAAAAGATATCATTTCATCACAAAATCTGAAATATACCATTCATAATTCTTAACTAACATAAGAAAAGCAAATAAATAATTACCATAATAACGTTGTCGTTGATGATCAACCGAGGTTAAGAGGAGTATCAATGGTGTGGATGATGTATGTGAGCACCAAAGCCAGCAGCATCAGCAAATATGCTATCCCCTGGTCAATTGATGTCCCTGAATCATAGTAACTATGAGTCAAAACATGTGTGAGTCCTTAAATTAATTCTAAGTACAAGTCAAGCAAGCAAATACGTGAAAATTCCCAATTATTAGATCATAGATCCTTAGATAATGAGGCTTGTTTGAGGTGTATTTATCTTTAATCTTTTTTGCTTATTTATAAGCATATTATTTCATAAAAGAAACTATATGGAGGATTTAATGAAAGTTTTATCAAAGGAGAACATAAACTATAATATGTAGCTGTATAAAGCTCAAATTTGAAGTGAATTTATGTAAGCCCATACCCTACAAAAGAACATCATGATACTTCATTAAATGAAATCAAAAAGAAAGAGATTGAATGAAACAGGCCCCCCAAAATCAATAATCATGATGGTACATGTAATATCCCACATCGGTTGAGGGGGAAAACAATATATTGGTACGGTTTGCTTGAGTTGTTACAGTACATTTCTTCATAATTACAGGTTATATGTATAAAATAGGCGGCGTGTAAAAAAACCACTGATACACTATACAAACACCAGTGGCCATACGGTCCGTATAATATGGCGAAAATGGTCATACAGACCATATGGATGTTTTTATATTGCCAGCATGAGGTGGCGTTCGGAAAATCATACGGTCCGTATGATGTTTTTATATGACCAATATTAGGTGGCGTTCGGATGGTGTGTTTGACTTACATATGTGACAGACATGTTGGTGTACACATTTGGGGATGACCGATGACAGTGATAGAACCATAACTTATTAGTCAAATGGTCATCATAATGTGCTTTTCTTTACCGACTATAACTAAGAGTCCAATTTATGTTTTGATATAAAAAAACACAACTTTTATATATAAAAGAATTAGACATATTCTAGTGACAGAGGGCACAATGGACCATAAAATACATAAAATTTCTGAAACAACATCGTTCTATGAATCAAAACATTCAATGAATTCACAATGTAACCCCTAAATATCTGAATAAGCTAGTATTTTTGGGAGAAACACAAACAATTGGACATCACTAAAAATTCAATTATCCAATCGAAAACCTAATCATTTTATCAAGGAATTTGATACGGCAATATTAATCAAATCGATGAAAATAGGGCAGAAAATGATAACATATAATAGAGCGACGGAAGAAAAACTGACCGTCGCTGGTAGATGCCGGAGCCGGAGCGAAAGGCTGACCGTGAACGGCGATAGGCAATGTGATGGCGAAAACGAGGGCAAATGCCGAAAGTAGACCAGATGAAACCTTGGATGACGTCATTATTGGCTTTCGTTTATCTCCGGCGATGTGTATCGGAGAACAATCTCCGACGATGTGGGCTCAGATTAGATGCACTCCGCAAGTAGATCCAGCGTCTCGGATACGGGACCAAACGTCCGATCTTGTTTCTTGTTTTAGTTTTTTTTTCATTTGTTTATTACAATTTTATTACATTTAAAATAACATATATTAGCATGCCTTCAATGATTACACGGACAGCCTCTATGGTACGCTCTGATTACATTTTTTGTTATTAACTTTGAGAAATTACATGGTTGGACCATAATTTTAGAATTCATAACATCATTGGCCCCTAAAATAGATTGACGTTAACTTTGACTGTTAAATTTTTAAACAACCAAGGTTAACATTTATCCATTTAGGGGCTAATGGTGTTACAAACTGTAAAATTATGGTTCAATCCTGTAATTTCTCAAATTTATGAGCTAAAAGTGAAGTATGAGCATATCACAGGGGTCATTTATTTAATTAAGTTCAAAAGATATTTTAGTCATTTTAAAAAATTTAACATTCAAAGTTAACGTCCATACATTTTATAAGCCAATGGTGTTACAAACTGCAAAGTCATGGCCCAACCGTATAATTTCTTAAAGTTAGAGACTAAAAGTGCAATCAAAACATATCACAAGACCCATCTGTTTAATTAACTCTTTAGAAAATTATCTTATACATACCGTTAGGGTGGAGCAGCTAGGTTTAAAGGTCTTTGGTGCAAAGATGAAAGTTTAATATTATCTTACTAGCTTAAATCCCGTGTATTACACAATGGGTGAAATATATCAATACAAAAATTCTTAAATCTTTATGTATATTTTTTACAGGTGTAAACGTGTAAGATATAAAGTAAAGATAGAAAACAAAATTCAAAATATATAAAAAATAATATATAATTAGATTTCAAAAATGCATTAATTACTATTTAATGTAATTTGACTTCCATTAATTATTTGATTGAAAATTAAAGTTACATAATTAAATTTCAAATTTTCTTATAATAAGTGAAAAAATAAAATAAATATATTTTATTACTATAATTAGTATTTTCTTTAAAATATATTATAATTAGTATTTTGGCGCCATCCGTGGGACCGGCAATAATCACATCTCATTTCTTCGATGACAAGATTCAGATACATTATGGTTCTACACACATTTTATGAATTCGTAACTTTCAGATCTGGACTCGTTTGAAATTCTATATGGAATTATTGTTCTACCTTGTCCAGATCTTGTTTTCTCCACATCAATATTCAGATATATGTTAGTTTTACTTATATAGCTGGTACACCGTACACTACAACTACTAGGATATCAAATAGGGTAAAAGGAGATGCAGGCAACTATGTTTATAGAAATCACAGATATATCCCGGAGAGAGAACCTTCCGGATGCCGCGCTACCGTGCCAGGTTGCCACAGCTTGGTTCTATTGCCACGTCGCCTCGCCGGGTTGCCACCAATGGGTTTTTGTTGCAGCATAGGTGTGGAGCCAGTGTGATTTTTCGAGCCCGGCGTCACCGCCTGTGTGTTTATTCGAGCCCGGCGTCACCGCCTGTGTGTTTATTCGAGCCCGGCGTCACCGCCTGTGTGTTTATTCGAGCCCGGCGTCATCGCCAGTGTGATTATTCAAGCCCGGCGTCACCGCCTGTGTGTTTATTCGAGCCCGGCGTCATCGCCAGTGTGATTATTCAAGCCCGGCATCACCGCCGGTGTGATTTTTCGAGCCCGGCATCACCGCGGATGCGTTTATTCGAGTCCGGCGTCATCTCTGGTGTGTTGACTCAAGCCCGGCATCACCACCAGTGTGTCTCCAGATGATTGAATCCGGAGGAGGGCACGGGTCTATGTTCACCACTCAACCCCCGCGTCATGTTTGGAAGTTATACATTAGTCGTCACTCATTCAGAGACATGGTTTCATCTTGCATGGATCGCAAGAACCAAGTTTCGTTGCGGTGTGTAGCCGTGTCACCTCGCCGTGGGGGCACAATTAAATCCGTTGCCGCGCCATCTCCTTAAGGCACGATTTACGCGTCGTGCTATGCCTTTCCCGGATGATTTTTTGGTCCAAGCAATCCATTGCTGGACTACCCGCGTTACCGGGTAGCCTCTTGCCTGACTTCCCGTGTTGCCGGGTTGTCTCTTGCCGGACCATCCACGTTGCGGAGCAGCTACCTTCCGGGCTCTATATGGTTGGGCTATCCTTTGCCGAGTTACTGGGCTGTCACCCGAGCATTTTTGTTGTCGGGTTACCTATGTTATCTGAGGTTGTCCGGACTGATCTCCCTAACTCACATCTGAAGTCACGACTATATTCCCCGGTACGGCATTATGATCAGATGTTCTCGTTGATTTCGAAATTCATGTGTGGGGATTCACTGGTCAGCAATTACTTTTTTTGCCGCCCTTACCGGGTACGGGCGCGGGTCCACCTCATTAACGGATAGGGACTCCGGGTGATCACGCGGGTTTATATTCTCCACTGTTCAGACCCCCGCGTCATGTTTGGAATTTATGGTCTAGTCGTCGCTCATTCTGATAAACAAAGTTTATCTCGCCGGATTACCATGGCTAAGTTTTGGTACAACGTTTAGCTGTTGTGCCATCATGCCGGGTTGCCACATTGGTTTTGTCTTTATGCCATTTCGCTGTGTTGCCGAAGTTGAGGAGTCGATGTGGCTCAAATTTATTTATTTGTATTTCCACCTTTGACAAAGGCATATACGAACATGACGGTTGCTTCATTCAAGGACGGTCGTTCTCATTATCGTTGCGTGGTTTTGGGAACATACACTAAGGATGAAGCACTTACCGGGCCTTGTTAACACCAGGGAAGCAGGTGCCATGTTTTATTATCACCAGGAAGACGAGCTTCCGGCCTTGTTATCACCGTATAAGCACTTGCGAGGCTTCGTTACTGCCAGAGGGTCGTCTTACCGGTTTGGATTATCACCATAATAGCATTTGCCGGACAATTCTGTTTGTGCTTTCTACTTTGCCGGATGGTTTTTGTGTTGTCCTTTTTACTAGACGTGTCGTGCTACACCCTGTCCGACGGCGTTATGCCAAATAACCTCATCATCGTGATGACTCTTGATCGAGCTACCTCTCGACAGTGATATCTACCTTGCCGCACTAACAGGTTCCCGGACTTCACTATTTCGTAACTATGATTTCGCCGGAATTCATTGTTTACGTATTATTATGATGTGCTATCATGTTTAATACCTCGGGCTGTGGTAGCATCACTATCCCCGTGCTTTCATATAGATGCAAGAACATTTCAATTGGATATTACATGAAGTTATCATCCACGTTTTCTATTATGAAAATATTTTGAGGAACAAATCTTCAGTAACAAACCTATAGTAGAAACTATGATGGTGTCCTCTTCAGGAAATACTCTTGCCGGACCTCCTTTGCTGGCCCCCCAACAAGATGGATGTAATATCCGGTATTTTTCCGACCTATCTTTTTCCTAAACCCTTGCACGTATCATTTATTTAAAACTCGAATTCGTTTTAAAACTATTCCTTAAACAATAAATATTAATTTAATTAATATATAGTTAAGGAAAAACATTTATACTTGGAATATATATATATATATATATATATAAGGCTTATTTAAAAGTATACATATATGAATATGTTAAAATTCTAAAACTTTATAAGTTTGTAATTATATAATATAAACTTATTTTAATTACTTAAACTTATAAATCTTATAAATCATTTTATAAAAATTATAAAATCATTTGAGAAAACTTATTCAAATTAAATATCTTATTTGTCTATAAAGTCCGGGGACTGAAACTGTCAATTATCGAAACTTATTTTAAACTGAAATCTAAATTTTATACAGAAATGATAAAACCTTTAAACTTCAGGGGCCTGTTCTGTCATAAATCCAAACTTCCAGAAAACCAGTCCGGTCGTGGGTTCGAGTCCCGCAACACCCGTTTTTCACCTTCTTTTCCCGAAATCGCAAATCCGGCTAGATTCAACGAACCTCGGGCTTCCATTCGTGCATGCGACCAGAACCCGATGTGTTTCAATGCTTGAACACAGTCCCAGGCCCGCGAATATTTGAATTTGAAATCGTTTTGATCAACCGTGAACTCCCCAACTGTTTTCGCATTTAAAGATGAAGTTGCCTATAAATAACCACTCAAACACTTAGACGACACCACACATAAACTATCTAAACTACCAATTTCATCATATCGCGTCCACATTGATCGTTTGATTCCAGCGACCGCCGACGACCACCTTCATCCCGATCTCCCTCGATTCTGCATCATTTCAGGTAACCTTGATGATCAATCGACTCGAAATCTCTCGAAGATCAAAAGCCCTCTGTTTAATTACATTAACAGAGGGCTAATCGATATGTATTTTGTGAATTTGATTCTAGGGTTCATAAGGGAAGTTGGGGACGTTTTAAGATCTTGTTTATTAATTTACTTTTCCATGGTATACACTAACGAACCCGTAGTCGGGACGGTTAGTGTGTGTGTGTGTGCGCCTCGACCCGGTCTCAGACCCGAGTTCGAGCCGGGTAAACCGGTTTTGCTTCCTTTTTATTTTTGCAACCTTTTAAAACGATTTTTAATACTTTTAATAATTTTTATAAATTCTGCTAAACTTTTATAAACTCAAAAATGAATTTTATTTATACTTTTACATTCTGGAACTATTTTAATTAAAACTTGTAATAAATAATTCTTTAAAAATAGTTTTAAACACTTAAAACTATAAAAGTACTTTTAAAACTTTATAAAACTTATATTTTAAACAGGAATTATGTTAATAATCAGAAACTATAAAATTATTTTATACTTTCTGAAATAAACATATTATTTAGTTTAAACATTAAATCGATTTATAAACTTTAGTTTAACATTTAAAATTCAAGATTTATTTATTTATTTAAATAAAAAAAATGCGTAATTTATAAATCATAAAGTTATAAATTTATAAACATTATAAATAGATAACTTTAAATATTTATAAACTTATAAACCTTACTCGAATACTTTAACGTTGAAATTATAGACTTATAAACTTTAAAACTTTAAATTAAAATATAAACTTTATGGAAAATGCTATTTAACATATTTGTTTAAACTTATAAATTTCACTTTAGATATTTAGACTTATAACCATTTTCAAATAATGTTTTGTATGCTTAATGCTTTAATCTTAAAACTATATATATTGGTAAATTCAAATCAAGTAAATAACCTTTTGATAATTATTCATCCTTAATAATTACTTATTCTTAAATAATTATTATTTATCCTAAATCACTATTTAGTCTTTAAATACTTTGTATTTAATAATTATTTTACTTTTGAAATAAATATTATTTATCTTTAATCCTTATCCTAAATAATTATTTTAAACAATAATTATTTTAAACTATTAACTTATTTAAACTTTGAAATCCAAGTCTAGTATGACTCATTCAAAACCTTATTAAAACTTGACCTAAACTTTATAAACACAATCATTCCCATCTTCCGCTTGAAACCCTAGTCGATCTTGAAATCCTAGATCCTTACCATAGACTTATAGGATCATACTTAAATCTTTAAACTTGCATACTTATGCTTATCGTGAGGATATTCTCCCTCCAAGTCTTGCAAATACTTATCCGTGTCGGATACTATTCATCATCCAAGTGAGTATACTTAGCCCCTTTTTCCTTTTATGCTTTTGGGGTGAAACATGTTCACAATTCTTAAACTTATACAATTCTTGTACAACTATGACTACGTGTTTATTCTTATGTTAAACTTGAGACTTGTATGCTTAGATTAAACTTAAAACTAGCACATTCATTAGCTTTGATCAAGCCGATAGTAACAATGATAGATCTATTGTATTTGACCAATCCACCTTGATTGATTGACCCCTTCGGGGGGGAGCCCTTGGTGATTGTTACTAAACCAAACTTTTAAACCTGCGGGTTATGCATAAACATGGTTGGAGGATTGAATGTGCACAATGTCTAACATGCTTGTTTTCTCATACTTACATTATAGAATGCACAAATCATAGTGAATTGTAATTCTTTCCAAATATTTGTTTAAACTGTGACAAAACCTTTGTATCTCACCAACTATTTTGTAGTTGACAGATTCTTTCACATGTTTCAGGTTCTACAACATGAGACTTTATCGTGATCACATATGATGCTTTGGACCTAGACTACTTAAATTAAATGTTGTATTCGTATCATTCTTCCTTGTATTGAATCTTAAATTATTCATTAATGAAATATCGAAACTTTAATAGTCAACCTTGTGCTATTGAACAATCGCGTCCGCCCCGACGTATAATCCGCCGTCGGTTGGGGTGTGACAATGGAAGTAGTTCCAATAAAAAAAAGGGAGGTCAAACTTGTAGATTGTTAATGTCATGATTTTGTTTTTGTTTTGGCCGGATGATTGTTGTTGTTTTCAAACGATCATAGCCACGATTCATTTCTCTTTGTCTGAAATATATATGGAGCGACCATTATGAGGAACGTCTAGTGTTTTGATGTCGGCCCTCAAAGAAATTCGTGCTAGCCTTACGGTTACAATATCCCACAAAGCTCCAGCAATGTATCATAATAACCCGACTAAGGTACAATCGTTGTTGCCGGATCGTTATTATATCCCGGAGAAGTTACACTTACCTTTTTCAGAGGGTTATAAGGGTCCACATCCGTCGTTCATTATTATAGCAGAATGAAGTCCAGATCATTTGTCTTTGTTGGGTGAGGTTCCGGTCAATTTACTTTCTACCGGAAGAAGCCGCGGCCATATATTCTTATAGCCACGAGCGAGGTTTTCATCATCCCTGTCGTTAATTATTGTTGTTTATTAAGGGAAGAAAGGCTTACAACTCAGATATTGTTACCACTGATTGTTATGGTGACCTGGCGACATCATTATTGGTGTTTCATATAACCGACCATCGTTATTACCCCGTGATCATATCTCCCAATGTTTGTTACCACCGGAGCTCGTGCATCATTGCCTATTACAACCAGAAGTTACAGTATAACATCGCTCGGATCACCTAGAAGTAACAGGCAACGCCCGCCTAATTCATCATTACCCGGAATAACGTTGGATTTCTCTACGGAACGGTCAAAACAGTTACATAACCTATTAGACGATCCATAGCACAGAACCGTCTCCGTATTATAACCCATTGGTTAAGTTACCAATGGGTTTCTTCGTCAAAAAATCCTTTTCAAATGATTTACTCCGTTAATGTTATCAAAGGATTTCTGTAAGCAAGGAATTCCCTACCAGGCATGGATGTCATTGAACTGGGGGACTAGTACGATATAAACCGCTATCATGGACCCAATCAAATGCTTCAAACAATCCGATTTATATATACCGAACAATCCTTCTCCAAGGACAGTGGCTAGAAGCATTGGAATGGGGGCTAGCACGTTGTAGCATCAACACTGATTACACTTGTCAGATGCTCTTATATTATGGACAAATCTTACCACGTATGGAAGTCCGACGGGTAGCAACATCCTCCGAAGGTTATTATATGAAGGTAAATATAAACCAGAGTTATTGACGCCAGATGATCATTACATCCGCACTTACATTTGGCTATGGGCCTTGCCTTTATTTGGCTACAAGCCATTTCTATATTCAGCTATGGATCGTGCTTTTATTTGGTTACATGCGATATCATCATATCCGACTACACACGGTCCATTCTTGTGTGGCTAAGGGTCACATCATCATTTGGGTATAAGCCATATCTCCATATGTTTGCATGCCTATTTTGGGCGGCACGTTCGTAGTAAAAAGACAGTAAGACCGACCTAAAAGGTGGCGTGTTAAAAAGACAGTAAGACCGACCTACAAGGCGGCATGCAAATAAAAAAGACTATAAGACCAACCGAAAAGGCGGCGTGTCAAAAAGACAGTAAGACCGACCTACAAGGCGGCATGCAAAAGACCGGGCCACGTGTCCGGCACAACAAAAGACAGTAAGACCGACCTACAAGGCGGCATGCAAATAAAAAAGACTATAAGACCGACCTAAAAGGCGGCGTGTCAAAAAGACAGTAAGACCGACCTACAAGGCGGCATGCAAAAGACCGGGCCACGTGTCCGGCACAACAAAAGACAGTAAGACCGACCTACAAGGCGGCATGCAAAAGACCGGGCCACGTGTCCGGCACAACAAAAGACAGTAAGACCGACCTACAAGGCGGCATGCAAAAGACCGGGCCACGTGTCCGGCACAACAAAAGACATTAAGACCGACCTACAAGGCGGCATGCAAAAGACCGGGCCACGTGTCCGGCACAACAAAAGACAGTAAGACCGACCTACAAGGCGGCATGCAAAAGACCGGGCCACGTGTCCGGCACAACAAAAGACAGTAAGACCGACCTACAAGGCGGCATGCAAAAGACCGGGCCACATGTCCGGCACAACAAAAGACAGTAAGACCGACCTACGAGGCGGCATGCAAAAGATCGAACCACGTGTCCTGCACAATAAAAGACCGGATCAATGCATCCGGCACAATCAAAGACCGAATCATGTGTCCGGCATCATAAAAAGATTGGATTTTAATCCAACACTTTTAAAAGACCGGATCAATGCATCCGGCACAATCAAAGACCGGACCATGTGTCCGGCATCATAAAAAGATTGGATTTTAATCCAACACTTTTAAAAGACCGAATCAATGCATCTGGCACAATCAAAGACCGGACCATGTGTTCGGCATCATAAAAAGATTGGATTTTAATCCAGCACTTTTAAAAGCCCGGATCAATGCATCCGGCACAATCAAAGACCGGACCATGTGTCCGGCATCATAAAAAGATTGGATTTTAATCCAACACTTTTAAAAGACCGGATCAATGCATCCGGCACAATCAAAGACTCGGACCATGTGTCCGGCATCATAAAAAGATTGGATTTTAATCCAACACTTTTAAAAGACCGGATCAATGCATCCGGCACAATCAAAGACCGGACCATGTGTTCGGCATCATAAAAAGATTGGATTTTAATCCAGCACTTTTAAAAGCCCGGATCAATGCATCCGGCACAATCAAAGACCGAACCATGTGTCCGGCATCATAAGAAGATTGGATTTTAATCCAACATTTTTAAAAGACCTGATCAATGCATCCGGCACAATCAAAGACCGGAACACGTGTCCTCCACATAGAACGGACCATGTGTCCGGCATAATAAAGAGATTGAACTTGAACTATAAGTTCAATATAAGGACCGGACCAAGTGTCCGACAAAACATAAAAGATCATACAAAGGCCCGACAAAATGAAAGGATTGCATTATAAGTTTAAAGCTAAAGAAGTAGACCACAAGTCCGACAATAGAGGGGCCGGAACATAAGTCCGGCACCAAAAGAATGGAACATGTACTCATCATTCAAAATGATTATGCCATATAATTCGAACCAGGTGTATGGAGCGCATTAAAGGTGTGCATCACTCTCGTGTTATACCATGGGACTTGTACAAACAAGTAATCCAAACCAGAAGGCATGGATCAATCTCGTGCTATACCATGGGACTTGTAGAGCTATCCTTCTAATCGGACTTATGCAGGGCTATGCATCGACGACAGCATATTGTATAAGTCTAACATAACGTGTCTAACGCTACGTCACGCTAGACTGGGGGACTTGAAGATGTACATTTCTAATAGGTCCAATACTTGTAAGCCCATTTAGGGCAAGCCCAGGTTGAAAGTGGTCCATTAGGGTTTTAGGTTTTGTAAAATATGACACTATAAATAGGGGGCTCTCCTTTATTAAAAAGGGGCTTTTCTTTCCCTGTACTTTAGACATGAAATGTACAATTCAATGGATCTGATTCTTCCATGATGAATATTATTGATGATGTGGTTGTTTTCTTTCTATTCTTGTTGAGATTACGTCTCTTCAAAAAGATATAAGTTTATTTAATAAAAAAAGACGAGAAACAAATGATAAAAATAAATATAGAGGTGACACGTGACATGAAAAAACATTTATTTATTATATACTATTACTCGTTTTGTATTGAAAACATAATAAGTTGAGCACATCAAAGATTAATATTATCTTATACGAACTTAATATGGTTTAATATTTAGTAGTTGCGTCTTAAACCTAACAAACTCTGAAATTTTTTAGAGACTTTATTAGATCTCATATAGTACATTATAAACGCTATGTAACAAAAATAATAGCCTAGGTTCCTTTAGGTGTTATAAAATGTATGTGAGGGCGGGTATTGTAATAACCGAAAATTTTAAAACATAAATTTGAATAGCACAAAAATCTAAAACGCATAAATAAAATTTTGATTTCATTTTATAATTTGTAAATTTTTATAAACAACGTTAATTATCAAGTTTAAATAAGTTTACTAAAATACAGAAGTTGTAGAAAGTTTAAAAGAAGATTATAGATATCTAATGAAATCAAATAAATATTTGTAGACCCAAGACTAAAAATAGTTATATAATTAGTTTCTTAATAAAAGTTAAATAAATAATTCATAGTAAAACGAAAATTAAATAAAGGAGTGATGCACTGGAGAAAACACAGACCATACCTGCAGCCAGGGGCGGATGTATGTGGAGGGCAGGGGTACCGACAGCTTTCGACGCGCAGCGGGAATTTTCGACGCGCAGCGGGATTTTTTTTTTTTTACCGTTTTATGTATCCAGATACCCCTGAACGAAATTTTAGATACCCCTAGATTTTTTTCCTAGATCCGCCACTGCCTGCAGCCCATCCCATTTCCTGCCTTTCCTGTTTCGTTTTCTCCGCACGTCAATTGCCGGAGATCATGCAAATGAGGTGAGCCGTGAAGTCCCAAGGAAGGTGAGTCCTGAAGTCCTAAAAGAGGTTGTGGTGTAGTGGTTGAGGTGATCCCTGAAGTCTCAAGGAACCCGGGTTCAATCCCTGCCACCACCGTTAATTTCTGAGGCATGCAAATGAGCCATAGTTCTTAGGCTGATGCACCAGAGTTTTACCCACGCCGATCCAGGGTTCGAGCCTCGGCTCTCCCTCAAGCCCGGAAGGGGCCGTATTGGGTGAGATTTTTCCTTGGATGCTCTTCAACTCTGACGCCAAGTGGGCCCGGTTAAGACATAATATTGGCCGAAGTTGGACGAGCCTCTCCCATGTGACGGGTGTGGTTCAAAAAAAAATTTGTCGGAGATCATGCTAGTCCCGCTCTTGAGTCCACACGACCTCGGCTATAAAAACCATGATTTCGAGTTCAGAAAAGGATGCACCGATTTCAGGAACTCAGTCCCACTTTTACTCTCGGCCTCCCCTCTCGCTCAAAATTTCCGGGGTTTTTTTCTATCACCCTAAACCACCACCCTAAAACCTTATATAAACCCACCATCCCGTTTCTCCGCTTCGTACCACTCCGTGTTGAATTTCGTAGCCATCTGAGACCACCGACGTTAGTGTTCGATTTTCCGGCGATACCAAGGAACTTCCGGTGTGAGTCCTACGTCGCAACCGAGGTATCCTTTCTATCTTTTAACCTAAATTGATGTTTAATAATTATACATATGCTTGTTCAAGTTGCTACTTAATCTCGAATTATAAATGGTAACTTTCCGGAAACCTGTAAAACCTTTGTGAAGAAGATGAAACTCAAACCAAAGAACTTGTTTGATAAATTTAACTAGTAGTTTTACCCGCCGCGCGTTGCGGCGGCTTCGAAACGCACCCTAACTCGAATTCTCACGTCACGCAGCGTTAAGTGGATTTTAAACGTTTGAGGCGGTTAAAAAATAAATATACTTAAAAAATATAAGAGTTTATGACTACTCGTTTAACCCTGAAAGAAAATGTAAAAGAACAAAAGAAAAAAACCAAAAAAAAATGTTTTGGCTACATAAAAAATACCTAAAAGCGTCTTTGAAAAATCTAAGGCATAAAATATTAAAATGCGTGATTTTGAAACACAAGAAATACCAAATGCGTGATTTTGAAACACAAGAAATACCAAAATTACAAAATAAAGTAAATCTACATCCATCTTAATTAAATGTAAATCAGCAAAAAAATATTAATTAAAGTGGTTAAATAAATGGGTAAAATAGGCGTAAAAAAATCTTAGGGACTCAACCTGGTTAAAAAAAAGATAGAGCATACCTTTATCATGACCAAGCCGGATGGCATTCAAAGAGGCCTCTTAACTCTTTCTACTTCAAATCATATTTCGATTATTTTTGTCATGGTTTTTTGTCTTTTAATTATTATATTCTGCAGAAAAAAGACGGAAAAAAAGAAATTGAAAAGAAACAAAAAAAAAGGTGCAAAAGCTTCGAACCAGTGTTGTTGGGGAAAGCAGAGTTTCAAATTTGAGAGTGGAACAAGTAAACCCAACTCCTTTTCCTCACAAATAAATATATACACAGAAAAAAACCCAAAAACCGTAGCAGGCAAGACTTGTACATGTAGCCTTAGCTGTTTTCTTCTTTGTGTGGTCCAATCAAACGAGTTTATTGTTGCTAAGACTTTGTGCTTTAATTATGCTTATAATAACATGATTAAAATCACTAAGTTCATATTATTTTTCTGGCAACAACTTCGATTCTAATTAAAGTTAATGGATCACTTAGCAACTTACTTTTTATTTATCTATTTATTTATTAATTTAAATAAACTGTTAATCACCATTACAAATTAAAAAATATATATAGAGAATAGATTTAATTGATAACATAATTATTTTTCAAGAAGTATTTATATTTTCTGTACGTTATATATATATATATATATAAATCTATTTATTTTAAAAATTAAATAAGTTTTCTGGATTTGAAACATAGTTATATAAAAGTGTTTATGCTTTCATAAACTAATGATGTGGGATTATTTTATAAACTGGTTGAACTAATAAGGAATGTGTATAAGTGTAGTTTAATCAAATGACGTATTAGAACAAATGGATAAATTATAACCATACCATTTTGGAAACCTTAGTTTGCATGTTAAATATTGTTACTTTAAATAATTGTCCAAAGCCTATGAAGAATAAAACAAAAATACCGCAATCCGAATCTTATGCGTATAATTTTATAAATTCAACAATATTGTAGGATACCGTGATCGTATAGAAACCTGTTATCTCAGTTTTGTGACAATCGCTTGAGGTACAGATAGTCTGAAACCTCCTTTCTTTTGATACGAACCGTTTGGCCTTCGGGCATCTGATTCCTAATTTCATATCAAGTTCATGTTATAAAAATGTGTTTTGAAAGTTAAAATCGTTTCGGAGATGTTTCAAGTCTGTTTATGAAATATGTTATATACTTGTTTATGAGTTTGCATGTTTGCGTGTTACATGTTTATGAGTTTACCGGTTTGCATGTTTACGGGATTTCATGCTTAACTAGTTTACAAATTTACAATTTACGAGCTTACAAGTTTACAAGTTATAAGTTTTGAATGATTATAAGTTTACAAGCAAGTTTATATATGTGTATATATTTTGTTATACAAGTCGTTCCCTTTTCTGTGAACCTAAGAAGGATTGACGTGTCATTCCGCAAATTTAGTATTAAGGTTATTTTGGTCTTTTTATTCCTTCTAAATATTCTCCTCCTGGAAATAAAAACTAGGAGGAGGCAACCATAAGCAGCCTGAAGTTTCTAATGCAACTCTCCTCGTCTTCTGTTTCTACCCCCGCAACTGTTGATATGAGTCTGGAGTTTTATGAAACGCCTATCTCAATCTATCTTCATTTTGTTTCATCTCGATTTAAGAACTGAAAGAACAGTGGGCTAAATGAATTCGGATCTGCGCTTGTTTCCGTGGGGTTTCCAAGTCGCTACCGGAATTCATGGCGGCCGTTATTTCTAAACGTGGAATTCGTTTGTTAACTTTTTTTAAAATACGGAGTCTGCAGCTATTTTTAGTTTTCTTTTGTCCATGTTCCGGTATAATTTTTTTTTTCTGAAAACGGAGTTGTATTCAAAATCGATTTTTTTTTTGAATTTTTGCATTTAGCGAGTGTCGTTACCGTTGTGGTACCGTGACGAGCCGAAACTGTTATAAGCGAACAAAATCATTGTCGGTATTGGTATTATCGGAACCGTATCGGTCCTGGCTTTTATGGTTTTCGACGACCCGAACCAGTAGTTTTTTATTATTTTATTTTTTCCTTTTATTATCATTTAATTTTATGTTTCTTTTTTATTAACACTATTTTTTATCGTTGCATCTACGTTTTCATTTAAATTTTATTAAAGATGAGCCCGACACACGCCGCGGAGCGCGGGTAGATAACAATCTAGTTATATATATTAAAAGAAAACTAAGGGGAATAGTTAAGTTTTCAATCTTTTCATTTCTACCACCAAAGTTTTATTTTGTTTTTTTTTTTTTACTTTTTCAACATTTTCATTTTCATAATCTATCTTGCACGAGCTTAATTAAATCAATTGAAAGCTTGAGTTTCGTCTACGTGTTTCCCTTCGGGATGGTGACTTGGAGGATACCCCCATGCTCCGAAGCTTATTTACTTCATTGCTTAAGAACTGCAGCCTACGTGTCATATATCGTGTTCCAGCGTGATTGAAACACCACTGGGTTAGGTTCATTCATAAAATAATAATAGAAGCTCAAAAGCATGCATCCATCGATCTATAATTCCATAATTTTCAAAAACTTATAAATTAGTGTTTATAGTGGTAGGAAATCTATAAAGTTTAACCCGTGCCTAAACATGATATTGAGATGGGAGTAGACTAAGTTGTAGCTTATTAAGTGTGGGACCCATAGACAACTTGTTGCATGGTAATGTATAATATATTAGATCACAAAATTAGGGGCTCGATAGGTCGGTGGTTGAGTTTAATCAGATCGAAATACCGATTGTTACATTTAACGTGTAATTATATTTGAGTTGTAAATGAATGAGAGTGTTAAAGCAAGTTTTTCCAATTATGATTCAATTGCATAATTATTTTTCGGGACGAAAAAAGATAAGTGTGGGAATGTGATGAGTGGTTGATAAACCCGTGCTAATTGTATATAATCATGTGTTTTTAATTATAATTATATGAGAAACAATTTATTTTAACTTGTTTTTATATTTTATAAATTTAAGATGTTAATGTGTTAAAATGACATATTCATACTCAAGGGGTATCAAAATCTAGACGTGCTTAACTAACTAAATTCAATTAATTAGTATTGAGATAACTAAAGTTCTATGATTTTAGAAAGAGAAGCAGCATATGACCAATTGAAGTAATTGTAGGCTGTTCATGAAATGGTGCTTGTGGTTGACGCAGCAAGTGAAGGAAAGAAAATGATAAAAGCAATTAAATATGAGGTGGGCCAACGAATGAATGGATGGAAGGAATTGGTTAAAAAGAAGCAGAAGGAAATGAATTAAAAGGTTTAAATAATTTGTAGGATTCATTTTGGGCTAAAACTTAAGCCCACGAAAAAAGGAATTTGTGCAGCAGGTCACGCAAGCAAAATATACGGCAGACCCTGAGGGCACGAGACAAGTTTTGACAATTAGGAGGCGGCTGGAGTTGTCGCAGGCAAGAAAAAGAGAGACGCCAGCAGTTGACAATATTATGATTGGCTAAGATTTTTGTGGCTCTTCTGATGAATGGTTCGTGTAGGTTTTTTCGTTTGATTCTGTTTGTTCATGTTTGGATCTTGTTAGTTTCTGATAATAACTTGATAGATTGATGTATTATTTGAATAGAACAATTTATTTGAATGTCTTGAGTTTCTGCTTTACAATCTGTGTTCGGTTGATGACAAAACCTAGTAGCCGGGTTGGGTGACTAAAGTGGGTAACTTGACATTTATAAATTAGGTATTTGAATTGTATTGGTTTGTGACGAAACTAGTCGTATAAGTTTTCTGACAAAGAATCTGTTTTCAATTACTGTTTCAACTGATTTTTCTACTATGTCGTTGTGGTGTCCATTGAACAACTAAAAATATTGTATATTAAAAAACTCATGTATTACAGAAGTTGATAAAATATAATGTTATATACATTAGTAATAAAAAGTTTATATCTTTAAAAACTTGTATATTAGACGGTTTGAATACATTAAATTTCATTTAATATAATTTAACTTACATCACTATTTAATTAAAAACAAAAGTTACATAAATAAATTTTAAAGTTTCTTAAAATAAAAGATAATTTAAAATAAATGTATTTATTAGTATAATAAATAATTTTCTTTCAATATAAATCATTATTAAAAAAGAAGCATCTCTCTTCTAATAAAAAAACTAAATAGTTTTGTCACTTGGCATTATTATATTACATCTCACAACTTTTCCCTCCAAAACCATATTTAGCCTTTTTTTAAATTATATAAATAAACATTTTCATAATTATTTCCACTAGGTTATATTTTTTTAAAATTATCATCAAAAGTTAATACTTTTAAAAAAATCAAGAATTAAAAAACAAGAGATTTTAAAAAAGAGAGTTTTTAAAGTTTTATTACCAAAAAATGATTTTTTTTAAAATTTTATTATAAAAACAAGATTTTTTTTAATTTTACATATAAAATTTGAAAATACTACGTTTGTATTTTAAATAAATATATGTTAGAATAAAGTTTACTACTATTTAATTAGTAGTTTTTTTAATTACATTTGATATTTATAAACATATTTTTTATTTTGATTTATAAATTTTAAACTTAGTTTTTAATAAGATTAATAAACTTGCAAATATTTATTTTTAAAAGTGTATTATATTTTAAACTTAACTTTTTTAAGTGACGAGATTTTTTTTTTCAAAAAACATGTTTACAAGTTTCAGTTCTAATTTATTAGTTTTAATTTTTTTCATATTTAGTTATGTAATTTTAAATTTAATTGCGTCAAAATATTAAGGAGTGGAAATTTTCAGATTTAGAGTTTTAAAATTTGAATTTAAAATACGATATATTGTTGAAATTTATATTTTATTTGTATCTTTTAATATTCTTTTAATGAGAGATTTAGTATTAAAAGTTTAGCGAGATTTTCCGAATACAAGTACAAATAGTATCCGTCAATCAGAGCATCTTGATGATGATTTTGATGGAAGTTTATAATCTCCTGATTTTCTAAATTGACTTATATTATCAGGTTTGTCAAACCATAAATTAGTTTTAAATGTCGGTTTCCTAGTTATACTATTAATAAATATTGATAAAAAATGGTTTGGGTAATGTAACAAGTATTTAGGTCAAATCACAAGGTAATCGCGTTATAGAAGCGAAGATTATATTTTGAAGCAACTTTGATCATCACAATTTTATCCTTATAACTGGTTTAACAAAAGAATTTCACTAAAACTTCAAAGAAAAAATATACAATTGTTGTATTTTTGCAATGACCATGAATAAAAATTTAGAGCAATCACTTTCAAATGTTGGCTTGTATTGAAAAATCCAATGTTTATTTATGATCAGTCGTATGTTGCATTATCAAGAGTTAAAAATAGAGATGGACTCAAGCTATTAATATTTAATTTAATAAACATGAAAAAATTATCAATATCACGTCAAATGTTACATATAATGAAGTATTTTCAAATTTGTAAATAATCATTGTAAGGTTTTGATTGATGTCGTTAGGTCGGTTAAAAACAATCCTTAAACACTTAACTAGTAAGGGTAAGAAGAGTATCGTATCCACGAGGAATCAGTGGTTAGTGAAATTTCTTAGTTTGATAATTAGAATGAAAACACAGATCAAATAAAAATGCAACCTCCTCCAAACTTCATATTCTAGGTTAATGCAAAACTCAGTTATTTAATTGGACACCACATAGACATAGTGTTGGAAAATCAGTTAAAATAGTAATTGAAGACAGGCTGTTGTCAGCAACCTATACAACCAGTTCCGTCACAAACCAGTATAATTCAATCACCCAATTTATGAATGCCAAATTGCCCCCTTTAGTCACCCAACCCTGCTACTAGGTTTTGTCATCAACCGAACAAGATCGTAAAGCAAGCAAACTCAAAGCACTCAAACTCAAAGCACTCAAATAAACTGTTTAAAATAACTAATACATCAATCTACTCAGTTATTGTCAGAAACTAAATAGATCCAAAAACATAAATAAACTGAATCAAAACATGAAACCTATATGAACCGTCCGCGTGGAGGAAGCCACAAGTGAATTAGCCGCTCATAGTGATGGAGATCATGTTCAATCTTCAAGTGAATGTTAGAATCGTGTTCCTTAGCCTCCAAGAACTCCCAAAATCGCCCAAGAACTGATGTCCAAAAGAGAATTTCGAATTTGGGGAAGAAACCCCCAATTAAACACTGAAAATCGGCTGTTTCACTAAAAATCCGCGTCTGAAACGTAACCAGCGTAAGCTTACGCTGGGGGCGTAAGCTTACTCCGTCGAGCTGAAGCTTCTGTTCAGAAAATGTTACCGGCGTAAGCTTACGCTTCTAGGGCGTAAGCTTACGCCCCTAGTGTATTTTTTTAACCAAATATTTGGATTCGGCTTCTCGAGCTACCCAAGATTCATATATTATGGGTCTCGTAACTCATTTTCTAGCTCGAGATATGTCTGTTTCAAGATTCAGCTTCCAGAACTTCCACATCAACCTCCATCTTTTGCATAGTTTCCGATCCAAACCCTCTACTTCCTCTCTAATGCTTCCAAAACGCGTACTTAGCATCCAAACACCTACAAATCATAAACACATGCAAAGTAAACGCGTTTCATGCTAAATCACACATAAAAACGTATAGTTAAGCATCATAAACATCCAACGAACACCTACACATCAGGTTTTATTTGACATGTAGTTTAATGTATGGTAAAAAGTGCACAACTTATTAAATGAATTTTCATGTATTTTTTTATATTTTAATTACTCTCATTCATATAATCTTAACATGTAACAAAAAGAAAAAATTACAAATACAATATCAATCTTGTATAAAAAGAGTTGTTAAGATATTTATCAATATAATCTTAACGTTTCACCTCGTGTAACACACAGGGTTAAATCTAGTATTTAATAAGAGAGAGAGAGGCGGGAAGAGATGTGGACGCGACACGTGGCATAAATGATTTTTATTTATTATATAGTAAAGATATAGATGGTACATGAGTGGATAGATGTTATAGAATGCGGAAATCCGCATGTGCGTACCTCATATAACAATTAGGAGTCAGTATTGCTGCAGCAATGGCTCCTTTAATAAAACGTTTCATCTCTCCTGATATACGGTATATACATTTATTACAATCATGTGATGATGTATTAGTACTACATTGCATAACGAAGTGCAGAGTTTGATTTAAGACATAAGGTTGAGTATCAAAAGCATATCCCTTTTTTTAACATCATCGTATAACTTTCTCGATAACCTGTCTACCATGTTAGAAAGGGCTTTCTCGAGCGCTTGAGCATCCTTAGCTTTAATCTCACTAATTTCCCTATCAATAAACCAAATATCATAGTTAGTTCCAAAGCGTACATCATATTTAACCATACATGTGACACTCCAGGCCACAACTCCCTTTTGGTTACTTCTGTTGAAGCAGTGAATTGTGGTTTTCACGCAAGAAACACAATCTTCGGGTTTTACATAGCCTGCACAGAGCGTTGCACTGGCAATCTCATTCGGTTATTTGCCAAAGATTGCAGTGATAGAACCGTTGGTTAGCTGCGTGAATGCAGACATGAGGTTTGTTTTGTAAGGACTGTTGGATTGAAAAGTGTCGGCGGCAGTTTTGCATCTAACGATCTCGTGATACATAGGTTGATTAGCCATGGAGATGTAATCAACATTGAAGATTGCTTGTAGAATAAACAAAAATAAATTTATGAATTTCATTTCTAATAGGTTTTTCATAGTAATTGTGTGGTTTTGTAAACCAAAAATGAATGATATAAAACGTAAAGTTAGGTTGAAATAGAGTTTTATATATACATTTTTAATTAATTGGTTAACTATTATTGTTGAAGGTAGGTACTACCGTACTAGGTAGTAGTAGAGTACCTTAAAATACTACTACCTTAAAACAGAGTTTGATTTGTATAGAGTTCTAGTACCATCAACCAAATTAAAATATTGATACCATAATAAATAAAAATTTATTATGTTTTTAAATTTTAAATAATAACAAAAACAATCAAAATTTAACATTACAAATCAGTAAATTGTTTAGAAGCAACCAAAGAAATGTTTAGAAGCAACTTCAAGAGCAACCGAAGAAGAAGAATGAACAACATTTGGATACGTCTCCTCAAATAGATTATTTAGAGAAGGGAATAAAGAAGAAGGACCCGAAGAATGTAAAGAGTGGAAAATGTGCTCAAGAAAAATCACATCCCGAAAAAAAACGAACTTGTCGAGTGTCAAGATTAATAAGTTTATAATTCTTAATTATTTTATAATAATTAATAAGTTTATATTTATAAAATTTTAAAGTTTTAAATTATTTTTTTGGGTGCGTTTGGTAAAAAAAAATAATTCATGGGTGTCGATGTCAAAGTTTATCGAGAATCACTTGAGATTAGATTGTATGTTTAACAAACAACATTTTTTCATGGGGTGACGATCCCTTTTTCTATACCTAGGTACACGCAAACAAATAACCAAAATCTTAAAAGGGTATGTCCCATAATATCTTGTTGTAGTTAACGGTATCCCTCCCCTAGAGGTCGATGTCTCGAGTCTGAATAAAATTTTAGAAAATTGGTTTTTAATAATTCATTGGCTGATAATAATCCAATCTAATAGTTTGACTGTTGATCTAAACTTTCACTTTGATTGTTAATAACAGTCTCGTTAGCATAATCATCATAGATTTACTCTCGATTTACACTTATTTTCGCTCAAAATGACGATTTAAATGAAATGAAGAAACATACACGTGGAATCGACTAAGAAATAAGGGTAAATCGAGTGTAAATATATGATGATTATGCTACTAGGACAACAAAAGTAAAAGTTGAGAATTTTTTTTTTTTTTAAGATTATTATCAGCCAAACTATTTGTTTAAATTATTGTAAACCAAAGAGTTATAATTAGGATTATTAAAAACCAATTGATCCAAAATTTTAAACAAGTCTGAATAAAATTTTAGGTTCTTTATAATGAGTTACTTATTGGGTCACGGTGGTAACTAAGATTTTATTGACTCGTGAGGGGATTTATCATCAAAAACTGAAAATGTGCTAATATACATGATTTAATTTCATTTAGATTTTTTGTGTAATGTAGCTTGAAGCTTTTTTTTTCTCTTATTTTATAATACATGTAAGTATTTATTATCAAAGCAGTAAATTATTTTATAAATGATTTAATTTTTAATCGGCTGCTTGTACATTTTAAGGTCTCATTTTATATTTTTGATACAAAAATTAAGATTTGCATGCGTTTATGGACCCAAATTAGGTGACTAGTTTATTAGTAGGTAGTTTTTCTATAAGTGTTTTTTTAACTTATTTAAATTAGTGTTTTGACTCAAACTTGTTTAACATTTTATCTATAATTGAACCTGTTATGACCCTTGACGGCACGACCTGAGCTCCATCCTACCTAACATTCAGGGCCGGCTCACAGGGGGGCAGAGTGGGCTACGGCTCCAGGCCCGATAACCCCCGAGGTGCGAAGTTAAAAAAAATCAATATATATTGTAAACTAAAAAAATTCAATATATAGAGACTCAGATTTTTTTTACATGTTCCTGACTCAAAACGTAACCAGTAGCGGATTCAATTGGTATTTACGGGGTGGAAAGGCACCCCCTACATCCCAATGAGGTGCACATATATTTATAGTGGGGTGCCATGCCATAAATTGTGAAAACAAAAAAAGTTTCTTTAAATTTTTATAATAAAAAATAATCTCTTTTTTAAACCTGCCTATGGGTTTGGGTTTCTACTAGTCTTGCAAGTTTTTTGTTTCTAATATCTAACTTGATTGTTTGTTATTAAATTGTTTGGTTACATTATATGTTTATTATTAAATTGTTCGAATTTCTTTGCTTATTTAAATTGTTTAATTTCTTTGCTTGTTTAAATTTATTGCTTATGCCAAATTTATTTATCTATTTATGTTATTTTATTTGTTTACGAAATCATATTGGTGATAATTTCTTAAGTACTTGTATAATTTGTGTCGTAGAAAAAGATGAACTTGTCAGCGTTTCTAATGAAGATGTAATTGAACGTTTACAAAAGATGAAAATTCATAAAGCACAAGACAATGTTGTTAAGGCGCATGAGCGCACTCAAGGCCCATAGGTCTCGCCCGAAATTTGGCCGGAAAATCGGCATAGAGCACCTGAAAATGGGGCTTTTGAAGCGAGGCGACAAGGCTGCGCTAGGCTGCACCTGGGCGCCTAGTGGACTTTTGACAACATAGGTACAAGAAAATGTAATTGAACCGACCCATTTTAACCAGTCTATATTTTGCCACCCCCTACCGAAAATTCTTGTATTCGTCACTGCTGGTAACATTTTGCCCGGCCAAACAATATACATCAGCATGGTAAATACTTTAATTATAAGTATCATGGCATCACGATTTTTGTTAGATCATCGAATCAACGTGTTTACAAATGGATCCAAACAAAAAGTACAAGTATTTATCATCGACACGTAGAGTATCTAAAGATCGATTCATTAAGGCTTGATAGAGAAAGGGACACGAAACAACGTTAACGTCTACATCAAGCTTTTTTGCAGTTTAGATGCATACATTGAAGCATGTTCAGATCTTAATGTTGCATGTAACCGTGCAACTACTATATGCCAATTGCAGAAAACATCATAGCAAAGACAACTACTTCCACAAAAGATTCTTGATCCTAATTAAGGTAGTTGGATTGAATCAGACCATCTTGTTTTTTGTTAGTTTATATATTTGTGTCAATATTGAGTAAGATAACTTGACTTCCACGGCAAGAAACTTTAAAAATATTTTCTTATTTTTTCACTCCATATCAGGATGTACATCCCTAAAATTTAAAGGAAAATTTTATGAGTTCCCTGAATATAGAGACTTACTATTCATTCCCTATACTTTTTTTAAATATTTTTTGTAAGTGGAAGAAAACGAAAATGTAATTAAAAAAGATTAAAAAAAAGTACTGGTTAATTGAATAGGGATTGAGATGTGATAAGTTTTTAAAAAATCTTTAAATTTTAGAGATAAGTGTGTTTTTAGTTAATTATAGAGATGAAGATAAAAAAACTACATAAAATGCTCTTATTTACAATAAATTTTCTATTTTCAGTATTTACCACGGGTTACGAGTATCGCACACCAAGCAAATCTATTTACATATAAAATACAAAAATATTTATAACTTCAATTCTAAGACTATTGTCCATATTATTACCATTCATGCCTAAGGCAGCTTTTAAATGTTACCCCTTCATACATTTTTTAGTTGTATCTTACTAATTAAAGAGGATTTGTCCTGGCGATACCTTATTGACTTTTAAGTTGGAGGTCACCGGTTTGAATTAGGACCACAGCAAAAAAAAATGGTATGTGGCTAGGTCAGTAGGTTTGCCCAATTAGGGTTACTCTTGGGTGGGTAGCCTTGGATGTTCTAGGTGTTGCCCCGGTGAAACTTAATTATCCTAGAATATCTAGATGTTGCAGTTAAAAAAAGTTGTATATTACTTTGATAGCATATTTAGTTTTTAATATATTGTAAACAAATATAACAAATTATATTTAAATATTAAGTAATTCAAGTTTTTATAAATACATTAAAATCATTAAAACTAACTTTTATGTTTCATAAACATTAAAAAGGTTGATTATAAAATATTATATGATTAATAAAAAATTTATAAATAATCTCTATGTCTTGTAAATCTAAGTAACAAAATGTTTTAATTAATAAATATAATAAACTTTACGGTCCATCTATAGGTACAAAAACATAAAAATATTTTTGAGATTGTCTCAATCCAAATTTATTATTTTGCTTATTAGTAACCGTTACATAACAATGATAACTTTAAGCACAATACGAAATACACATTCATGATACGATAATCTAGTGCGCGCACTAGCCTCTGGTGACTAGCAAACTACAAACATGAAACACCACTGTACAAACCTTATATCACTATAAGATTAAAATCAATAAAGACAAAGAGACAGATAATCGCACCAGTACTGATAATTTCACATAACTATGCAATCGATGAGTGTAAGTTTGATCAAGTCCAAAGAAAGGCTCCCATGGCAAACTTTCTCTTTTGGTTAACATCACCAACATTGGTTGGGAGTCCATACTCTTTAAGAAGGCAATCAAGCTTCCATTCAGGCATCTTCTCATAATCTTCTTTCTTGTACCTTGGATAATGAAGTGGCATTTGAAAGCCATATGTGTTCTTGTTTTCGGATTCTTTCTTCGGCGTGTCTTGATGAAGCCCGTTGACCTTTGAACCCGTTTCGTAGTTGGAGCACATTACTTGACCCATTTCTCTCTTTGTTTTGTATTAGATTGTGATCTAAACTAATGGAGGAGACCAATTTATAGGGGGTGGCAATTTGGAGAAATGAATGAGCATTCTATCATCACTATTTGCATTTCCGTTATGGTGGTGATATCTGTTGACACATCCACATGCACAATTATTTGGATGATGGTACACTTATGGTAAAGGAACAATTTATGGGCAAAAGAAATAGTAATGGGAAAGCCAAAAAAATTTGTGACCTAACAAAAAGGTCAATCTTAGTGTCCGAAACTAGATGATCTTAAAATTTGTGACGAAAATCAAATCGGTTGTAAACACAGTCGCTAAAGTTAAAAGATAATAGTAAAATAAAAATAATTTGATTGTAAACACGGTCGTAAAGACTTTAAAAAAACTAAAAAATAAGCCAGTCATAAAAAGTAATCGCAAAAGTCATTTGATAAGAGTTTCGACCGTGATAAAAAGATTGTAAAAGGTATTTTTGTGACTTAATATTTGTAGTAGGGTTTGGTACAGCATTCATATACCAAGGAGAAAAAGGTAAATTCGACAGGATAAATCATAAATGGTCCATTTCTTGACTTGTGTAATCTAGTTGATGAACATAACTAGGAGCTAGATGATTTTAATAAATGTCAGAATGTACATGTGTATTGGATTTTCTTCACACAAAAATGAAGAAGTAAATGACACGAATTTAAAAACTTGTTTACCAAGAAACATGTTTAGGCGTACTTAATTCGAAAAGACAGACAACAAATGACTAGAGTCGTGTCACTTGTGTTGTGGCAGGTGTAAACCAATATAACGTACCTTAACACGTGTACACTTTTTTTCTATTCAATGAAGAAACTTCTCGTAAATGCTTTACCTCTAAATTTAAGCCTAACAAAATGAACGGGTCGGGTTGGTTGTCAGGCCAAGCTGGGTTTGATGGAAAATGAGTTTAAATGAATCGTTTTAAAAATTATAAATTTTGTTCAGGTCAAACCGGGTTAAAAATAAAATGAACGCAGGTCGAAATTAGTTGCTTCATAACATGGTAACCGAAGCGACTGTTTTATCCGGCCATTTTATCGGTCTACTGTTTCGAGTAGTCGAACCTCTTTTAAAAGTTGAATTACATCATAAATAAGGTAAAAATTATATAACAAATTTAAAACGAAATATGTAACTATTTTATCTTTTGATGTGAGTTTACATTGTTAAGAGAATATGGAGCTTTGAGTAAACAAACATGAAGACTAAAATAGTAAATGACCAGATAAATAAGATGTTAAAAGGAAAAAAAAAGTTTGAAAATCCAGTCAAACCACCGGTCCGGTTCATCCATTATATTTTAATTAACTTTTGAGTTTTTAGTTATTCATATAAATTTAAGATCTCGGCTACTATTTTATCATAAAGACTAAATTTAACATGACATTCACTTTGACAAACTTTAGTGCCTATATTACTAGGATCACTTATAAAAGAAGACTCGTTATGTTAGAAACAACTTTTAAAAGCTTTTTGTCAACCTCTTCATCATCATTGTTCTTATGATGGAGATCGTGGGGTTGATATTTGGCGTCTTGCGTCTGAGGGTTTTTGCTAAGACCGAGAAAACCAACATGAAACTTGAGAAACTACGTATCATGATTGTAGGTAGTAGAAACGTCCATAAAAACCTTTAATGTGGCTACTATGATGAAATACAATAACATCCGGTGAACAAAGAGGTGTTCATTACTTCATTACACTAACCACGAGTATCGATCTCTTGTCAACTTGAGATGGCCCAACATACAACCAGTGACGAAGCTTGAACAAAAACACAGTGGGGTGGGAATTTTTTTCCTATCAGGGGGCCCGAAATTTAATGTCTATAAAATTTTCGGCCGAATACATATAAATTAACACTTCTGATCGAAAAATCAGGGGGAGGGAGGGGCCGGGCCCTCACTAAGCTTCGCCTTGCATACAATGTTGATTTATTTGATGACGAGAAGAATAACTTTTGTGTTGAGCATGAACACAATTCAAAAGAACTTGAAAATGATGATAATGAATTTAACACTAATGGTATAAAATTCTCCACCATATGTTGGATGGAAATATAAAAAGTTTACTTTGAATATTGATTACTAAATTAATTTATTACCAAATTAGGTATTGAAAGTTAAATTAGAAATAGCTAAAAAAAACATGAAAAGAAAAAAAAATCTTAATATAGAAAACACCACTTCCATCACCTAAAAAATTAGGTATCGCCTTTAACATTTAATAAAAGGAAATATTTATATACTACTTACCTACTTGAGCCTTCCTTAGACCGGGTATAGTGGGTTGGCGCCCTTCACCAACCCCCCCCCCCACCACCACATCGGGGAAAGGTTTAACGCCCAGCCTCCTCCGGCGTGGTGTTTAACGCCCCAAACTTTTGCTACAGTGGTGGTGACTCAGACTGTTGGCGCCTCTTGGCGTGAATCGACTACACCCGGTCTTATGTAAAAAAGAATCAAAGAAGCCGAAACCAACTTATCTCATAAAAAGCATCAAACTTTAGACATATTTTGCTTACCGAGATGATATAAACTGAAACCAACAATAGTATCGTTTCCCAACCGGCTCGGGGCCTCAACGCTATGAGCATTTCCTTATTGGAGTTCATACATACGAATGACAAACACCTTAAAAAAAACAAACTACAGCTAACAGAAAAGCATGCTCGGGGTGCATACAGGGGTCGACTCGAGTATATCAACACGGGCTAGTTCTAAATCTCTTGACGGTTTTACGCTTTTGCACACGCAAACTAACATTAATTGTTTAATAAAAATATATAATACGCACTTTGTTCTATTCAGATATCCTCATTTCTACCTTGAGTAGATCCTTAACCACCTCATATGTCACAAATGCAATGGCTATTGATGGAACCACCTATAAAAGAAAGGAACTTGAATGAGAAAATGTAGGTTGTATAAAGGGGTATTTTAGGTATTTGAGTATTATACGGACCTTGACCGAGTTAGGGACTAAACCCTTGTACAAAGCACCAAAACCCTCATGACGAACGGTTTTCCTGAATGCATCAATCATTCCATTGTATTCAAGTGTTGACTTTGACTTTCCATCACCAGTAACAACTGAAGCAGCATTTTTCCATCCAACCATTTGCATTCTTCTGCGTATGACATCAAGTGGATATGCAATTGTTTGACCAACGGTTCCAGCAACCGCCCCACACGCAAGCTTAGTTGTCACACTCAACTCGGTGTCTTCAACTAATCCAAACGGTCTTGATTTCACCAAATGGTCTTTTAAGGATTCGTATACCGCAAAATTAAGTCCCACGTATGGTACCTAAACAACATGAATTAGAAGTTTCAAAATTTTCAAATAATTGAGTGTTTGTCAAATATGTTTATTTGATGAATTAATAGATAAAATGACCAAAAAAATACATCATTAAAAAGGAGAGAAGTTTTTGTTAAATGGAAGTAAAAGTTTCTAAAAATAGAATGAAAATGAGTAAATAAGTAAATTTAATTTTTATCTTAGATAATCATTTTTTTTGCAAATGTATGAAACTGATTATCTGACACTTATATATCAAATAATCAAAAGCAAAACATGTTCATCCAGGCACCTAATTTGCTATTTATATAAGAATTAATATATTCAAAGCCTAAATCCTACATATAACATGTAAAGGTTATTATTAAGAAATATTTGAAATTAAACTTACAACACCAATGACAGAAGGAAGCCATCCTTTGTATAATGCACGTGGGCCTTCTTCACGGAGTACTGTTGTGAGAGCATGAGCAATTCCTCTATACTGGCTTGGAGAATTATCAGTCTGCAAATATCAAAAAATTAGTTTCTATTAAAAAAGATTAATCTATCATAAATAGAAAATAATAAATTTCGGTGAACCAGAAGATTATAAAGAATACCTGGACAGTAAGACGACCTCGAACCAAGTCCATTGGATAAGTTGCTGACATGGCAATTATTCCAGCACAAGCACCAGCTCCGAGGCGTAGGAGAGGGGTGAGTTCAGCATCCTCTGGAACAAAAGATAAAAACATGTTTTTAGTTTTTACTAAATATTATTTTATTCAAAAGGGGTTAGTTAATTGAGTAATCTGATTTTCATAAGCAAAGGTCAAATATATCCTACCATTCCCAGGTTGCTGTCTATATAGCCACAAGATTCCCCTGTTCATTTAAAAAGAAATCATTTTAAACCATAGATGTTAAAAGTAATCAACTTTGACTGAAGAAAGACGTTTTGACCATGAAGAAAAGCATGTAAGCTTACTTGGATGCCTCTTCATAGCTAAAGAATTTGACAGCAGAGTTTGGGACAATGCGTGCACAATTAGTACCATTTCCTTTAAACATTCCTCTCAAACCCTCTGTTCTCCATATATATTTTAGTCCCTGAATAGTTCCATTGTATTTGA
The DNA here is from genome assembly GCA_023525975.1 of Smallanthus sonchifolius. NCBI lineage: Eukaryota > Viridiplantae > Streptophyta > Magnoliopsida > Asterales > Asteraceae > Smallanthus > Smallanthus sonchifolius. Next base: position 6,472,304 of record CM042042.1, read on the forward strand.
TTGCATGCGGATTTTGTACCTGTAATTTAACAGGATAAATGCTGTTTAGTATTCTAATATCTAGTCATACATGAATAGTTTCATTGTATTTAACAAGTTCAATTGGTTTACAAAAGTAGTTACACTTTAATCACCCATATTCTCCAAAATGGATTAGTGGCATACCATGCTTGCTCAAACAATTGCATAAACATGCATATTAGACATAACTAGAAATTCAAAATAACTTTTTAATTCAAATTTTCCTGAAATTTTTATGATCTGTTTGTGTAACGCCTTATCATACTCTAGTTAGAGATGCCATTATCGGGTTAAGTTCAAGAAATATAAGGACTGATCATTGATGAATTCACTTTAAAAAAAATGTAGACACCTGGAGCAGAATTTTCATTCTTTCCAGAGGAGCAACAGCAGTACGCGATCTGCAACATAGAGTAACCAAACAACAACCTATCAGGCAAAACTTATAAAGCATGGATAGTTAACTGAAATACAGATGTAATGTCAAATTTTAGAAGTCAAACCACGAATAAAAGACTATAAACAATGTTTACAAGTCAAAACAGAAAATCTATTTTGTTCATCGCTAATCTTATTACGCTATAAGCATAAATATGTCCATGTTATATGTGTCCAAATAATCTTTACTGGTTTTACCTGCTTTCTACGCATATTGCAGTCACATTACCGTCTGGCCAAATGTATGTGTTACTTCCTAGATCCTTATTAACTTTATCTCTCCAACATTCGTTTTCCGAATAGCTTTTTCATTGTTACAAAATATTCTAAATCATAAAGTGGAGGTAGTTCTAATAGATGTACTATAGAATAATACTTTTAAAGAAAGCAAAGCAACAACTATCAAATATGCCAAAAGCATAACAACCACATCCTCAAGTCAAAAGCACAATAACCACATCCCCAAATTTCTTGGTGCAGCTTATCCACCTGTCTACTGAAATACTGCAAGGACGAGAAACCATATCTAGTTTCGTTGTAAATTTGCAAGGAAAAAAATACAGTGTCTAATCATTTCGTGTCGATACCAGGTAAACTATAGATCATATATATTATAAGTTTATAACAAACCATGGGTGACAATTGACATATAACTATAAAAGTGACATTTATTATTTTTAATCCCTAAGAAAAGATATGAAAACCAAATTCAATAATAGCATCAATCTCTTAATAGCTCCATTTATTAAATTATCTTCTTTATATACAACATCAGGCCAGTCATCTTTGAATTCACTTTGCTTCTTTAAATAAAAAACATCAATATATCAAAATCACCATTAAATTATTCAGTCAGAATGAATTCCAGGCAACAATCATCAGCTAACAACCAGCACAGTTCAACATTCATACATGTAATCAGAAAACAAGTAATTCACAAATTTAATTCAATCCAGGAATTTCTAACAGAATGCATCCGTAATCCAAAACATAAGCACAAAAATACATTAAATTAACAACAATAATTGATTAAATCAAGTCAGGGAGAACGAAGGAACTAACACTCCGCCGGCAACGCCTCCGGCGACGAGCGATTTGCAGATGCTGAGTAAAGTTTGTCGACTCGGAGCCTTGACACCTACACTCGCTATCTTCGCTTCTTCAGCGATGTTAGCGATCGTGGCGCTCGTCTTCCCTACCACGCCTTCCGATGCCATATCAACGGCGTAATTGAGAACAGTTAACACGCAATGAAATGAAATGGAACTTCGCCGGAACCCTACCGAATTCAGCTAAAAGCGCCGCCGTGAGTTTTGTCGTGGCGATCTGAACAGTGGATTGAAGATGAAAATGAGGGATTAATAGGATAAAGTAATTAAAAGGAAATGGTCAGACTTATAGCAGGGCGGCACGTGTAGGTGCGTGAGATAATTTCAGTTAACGGAGGCGTAGGCGTTGTAATCCTTGGATCACAATTGGTGCCAATTGGCCCTACAAAATTAGTATGTAAATTAGGGTTTTTGTGTTTAGCTTTGAGTTATATGTATCGAAGAAAATGAAATGTATCAAAGCAAAAGAGGATAAAAATTAATAGTAGATATTTATTTTATTTGGTCACATGCATTTATTTCTTATACTAGCTTAGAACCTGTGTATTACACATGGTGAAAAATATAAATAAATAAAATTCTTAAATCTTTATATATGTATCTTATATGTGGAAAAATGTATTACATATACTAACAATATAAAACAAAATCAAAAAATATGTAAAATTTAATATATAATTAAGTTTAAAAATACATTAAATATTATTCAATGTAATTTGACTTTTATTTACAATTTGATTGAAAACATAAACTAAATAATTACATTTCAAAGTTTCTTATAATATAAGATAATTTAAAATAAATGTGTTTTATTAGTATATTTAATAATCTGTTTAAAAATATTATTATTGAAAATATGAAAATTCATTTATTATGAGGGGGGGGAATTTTATAAGGATGAATATAGAGGTGACACGTGGCATTGAAAAACCTTTATTTATTATATAGTATAGATTTATAGGAATTCTATAAATTTTTTTGTTTTTACTTTTTATGATTGTTATGAAATTATTGTGAATATGCAATGAATGGACATCATTGTTGCTATTGAATATATGGCAATTAGGCTTGTCCAGAATTTGGTTAAGACTGCTTGGACTGGTGACTTGAATCAGGACCTAATTGAAACTGTCTCAAATGCATTATGGTTCGGTATTTAGTCTAGAATTCTCAAGAAATTCGGTTTTCAGTTTGTACCGAACCTATACATGATAATCCCATAAATGGGTAGTGTGGACTCGATATCTGTGTGGTATGATGAGGTGGCACTCGATGTTTCTAGGGAACACCACCCAACCCCTACTTGGTATCAGTGTATGGTGGGTATGTGATGAATAGTTGTGCCGAGCGTACTATTTGTGAACGCTCCCTCCCAAACGGCTCCTCATCCCCCCACCCACCCAAACCGCTTACTCCCCCAACAGTTACGTTCAAAAATTAAGTTTAAACTATAAATATTCATTTAACATATCTACTTTACACCAATTTCACATCAATCTTCATCCTCAAAACACCATTTTCGTACCTCAAACTCAGTTTCTAAAAATGTTTCCATCATCCAACAAGCATACGCGCGAAAAAATAGAGTAAGTGTAAAAACCATTGCAGTTATTCGAATTCTCAAGAACTTCCATGATTTGATCCATTCCAAACACCAATTTTTTTCGCTACCACAATTTCAGTATCAACCCAAACACCATTTAAGCCAACATATTCACAACCTCACAAATTTCCGATTCAACAAGCGTAAAACAATTTCTAACTATCACACCTATTTGATCTGGAAACCCAAAAACCTAATTTCGTGTACTGTGACCAATCCATTGAACATAGTGATGACACCCAAAATCTAATGGCCAATTCAACCTCCAACGAGGAGAACTAAAGTCGGTTCTAGTAGGAAAAGTCAATCCAAGGAGGAAGAAATTGAATTGACGAAGGATTAGGTCCACATATTCGAAAACCCAGTTACCGGAAATCAACAAAGATCGGATGGATTTTGGAGGTGGGTTCTTGAGCATTTCAAAAAATAAGTGGGGTTTATTGATCGTATTGTCGAGTAAACAAAATTAGAAATGGAGGGCATACAAAAGAAGATTAACAAATTCAACGGCATATAAAAAATTAAAACGACCCATCGACGTAGCAGTCAATTGGATGATGATATACTACGTTCGACAAACATTGAGTATAGGCAATTTAGCAAACCATAGTTTTTTCCTCACGATTCGGCGTGGTTAATACTTAAAGATAAATCGAAATGGAGTGTCGTACCTCCATTGGACGTGAGTAGTGAACCAACAAAAAGATCAAAGACTTATGAGTCAAATGATTACACAAATTCATCAGAGGCACAATTTCCGAACTAAGATGAAGAAATTAATTTTGAATAGCTAGAAAGACTGCAACGAAGACAGAGGTCGTCATCTTCATCACAACCGAATATGGAATAACAACTACAAAAAATAACCGCTTGTTGTGCAAAAAAGTAAAGAGACTAACAAAGTTGAATTTGAAGATAGAAAACGTCATCGAGAATAAAATATTTGTCTCATTGAGGGGCACATGAACCGTAAACAAAAAGAGAGGGGTTATCATTTATTTGTTAAACCACACGATCATACGAGTGGACCGAAACTAAAAGAAACAATACAAATGAAGGAAGAAATAGCAAAATGTTGGGGGTGATATTAATATGCATTTTTTTATGTTTCTTTTAAGTGAAAACTTCATCAAATAGTAACCAAGTTTCTCAAGTATTTCATTTAAATACCTCAAAGTTTTTTTGTCCCTTTAAAGTCACTCAATTTCACTAAGTGTTTCAATCCTATTTAATATTTTTATAAATGTTTAAGTTTTTTTAAAATTGAATGAGGCAAATGAAATATATATGAATATTAGTTACCAATAAGTGAATTTTTTATTCAATTAACTTAAAATAGAAGGTAATAGTGAAGAAATAAAAGTTCATCAAATAATAAACAAGTTTCAAAATTGTTATATATAAGTCGAATTAGAAAAAAATAATTGCTAAATAGTGAACAAGATTCATATATGTTTCATATATCTCATTTAATATTAAAAAATTTAAACATTTATAAAAATATTACATAGGATTGGAACACCTACTGAAAGTTGAGTGACTGTAGAGGGACAAAAAAACTTTGAGGTATTTAAATGAAACACTTGAGAAAATTGGTTACTATTGTGTAAAGTTATCATTTTTTTAATTAATGAAATGTAACTTTCTTTTAAGTTTGTAATTTTCGTTAGTTTTTTTTTATTTTAAAAAAAGTTTAAGAACGTGAGAGATGAGAAGATAACCATTTCCGTGGTTTAGGTATATAATGAAAATAGAGATGTTACACTGATGGGAAAAAGAAAACAAGCTAGAGATGAAAATCAAAGGGGCTTTGTCCTAGCGGTATCTCGATAACTTCTAAATATGTCAGGAGCTTTATCTAATTGAGGGTTCTTTCTGGAATGAACTATCCTGGATGTTGTAGGTGTTGCCTCAAATAAACCCACTTATCTTAAAATATCTAGACGTTCCCACTAAAAATAAATAAAACTAAAGATGGAAAGATAGGCACCCAGAAATAAGATGTCGTTTACTTCCCCCCTGTTGGGCCTATGATATATGAGTAGTTGAATACCTTATTGATTCCTTATGTGTTGAATACATCAATCTCGTTAACCCATTGCATGATTGCAATCAATGACCATATAGAGTTGTTTTCAATAAATACTAGAATAACACCCCACGTGTTGCGGCGGGTGGCGCGTTATAACGATTCGGTTACTATCGAAACGAAACATAAGTAGAAATAAGAACGTAAAGAGATGTATAAGATTTATATAGTTATAAATCAAAATGCATGAAAAAAAACAAAAAAAATAAATAAAAATAAAAGGCTTAGAACTGGCTTAAAGGTTGTATGCGGGTTTCGAACCCGGGTGAGGTACCTCCACCGCATGAAATTTATAAGATAGAAACCACTTCACCAAGTCTAATTTCATTTTCTAAACCAAAATTTTAAAGTTGAAATAAAGCTAAGTAAAAGAAGAAAAAAAAAGAAAATAGTGCAAACACTTGTACCATTTCCAATTATAACTTGTACATTTTCTACAGTGATTTTCCCACACATACAAAACTTAGGTTTTAATATTTATTTAATTAGAGTAAACCCATTCATAGTCATTTTTAATTATTTTTATCAGTTTCATTTAAAATTTTTATTTTTCTCATTTATGTTTTTGTGGTTTACAAAACTTACCATTTCTATGCAATCAGTTAACTCCAACCAAAATTTAACGATAAATGAGAGATAATTGTGTTTTTATATATTTCTTTATTTTATTAATTTTAAACCCTTAGTTATTCTACTCACCCCCTTTTTAAGCCGTTAAAACCCCTTTTAACATTGTAATTCAGTCAAAGGGACGATCGTAAAAACCCCATTTAACATCATAATTAAGCCATAAGGACAATCGTAATTGATGAATTAGGGTTTTTACGATTTAAAAGAGGATTGGGGGGAATAATTAAGGGTTTAAAATTTTGATAAAACAAAGAAATATAAAAACGACACAATTACCACTCATTTATCGCTAAAAGTTGGATAGAGTTAACTGATTGCATGAAAATGACAAGTTTGGTAATCGCAAGGATACACATGCATTTTTTAATGAAACTAACAAAAATAACTAAACCACATACAAAAAATGACAGTATACTTTAATATATTAATTTCGTGTTTATTGCTACATTACTTTGAACCTGTAAATTCTTTTGTTTATTACTTAAAAATTTTGATTAGTTACTTTTTTGTTTTAAACTTTTTCATTACTTATGTGTTCAATTTTTTATATCTTTGTATAACTACTTCAGAGATTATTGAGATTATTTTTTATCACTTTTTAAGAAGAAAAATGTCATTTTCAAACGATTATTGGATGTTACGATTGACTTTTGATGATTTGTTTGAAATACGCCTAACATTTTGTGGTCACGATGAGACGAAAATGTCTGGTCTCAATTGTTTTTTTTTTTTCGCATTATCATTTCATATTACTTTATAATTATATGTCGTTTTCTTTAACTTATCCATTCTTGATCTTAATGAATATTATTGAGCCGCTACTAGGTGTGGCCATGTTAATTATACATGGACCGTGTACACCTTTTGTAGACAAGCCGTGCACCCTCATCTTAGTAATTATATTGTCTTCCAACTCATATCAAATTAACTCATATTAAGATGTCTCATCTTTGTTATATTAACTTACTACCTTAGAACCCCGTGTTTACACATGTGGTGAAAAATATCAATACATTAAATTCTTAATTTTTTTATATATTTAAACTAGGTTAAAGCCCATGTTTTACATGGGTTTAATAAATACAATTTGTTATAAACCTACATTTTATATGAAGATTTGTATATGTTTGGTGTTATTAGTCATCTGTGAAATAAGAAATAATTAAAAATTTCATATGATTTAGTAACTTTTAATAAAATATTAGAATATATGTTAGATATTTAATTATTTAACATCATCATCTATACTATATAATAAAGGAAAATCATAGGGACACGTGTCAATTTATGGTTACTCCTCACCTTTATTTTTCCGCATCTCTCTCCTATTAAATATTAATTATTCTGTTTCTATCTCCTATTAAATAATAATATCAAATAACAATCTTTATATTAATAAATAAAATTCTATAAACATGTGTCACTTTCTGGTTCATTTGTATCATTTTTTTCCCGCATCTCTCTCTCATATTGAATAATGATATTAAAATAATTTATTTTTAGATTTTTAATATAAATTTAATTACGGATACTTATTATTTAATAATAAATAGTTCAACCGATGTAATACACGGGTTTTTTAAAATATAGTTTTTTTATTACTAAGTATATATAACATTTTATTTATTCAACCCGTGTAATACACATAATTTTAACCAAGTTATTTAATAGAAGAGAAAGACGAAAAACAAGAATCTAGATTTAATCAGAAGTCGACACGCAGCAACTATAGTTATTCATTTATTATAATATAGGTTAGAAACCTTGTATATTATAGTTGCTGTGAGTCGACTTTTGATGAAATCTATAGTTATTCATTTATAGGGTGAATAAATGCAGTGTTATGTATGCTTAGTACTAAAGATCAAATATTACATAATTTTTTAATACAAATTTTAGAAACGTTATATAGTTATTTTTTAAAAATGTTTTATAAAAAGAATGAAAGAAATGTTCAAACTATAAAAATGTTTTATGAACAAATCTATTTTAATTTAAAAATGTTTTATATAAATAGTTATAAAAAACATTATTATTTAATAGAAAAGAGAGGCGGAAAACAAAAATTATAATTTTTTTATAGAAACTTGTATCATTAAATTGGAGAGAGAGAAGGGAAAAATATAAAGGATGAACATTATAATGATATGTGACATCTCAAAACCTTTATTTATTAGTATGTATAGATATAGATGTGTAAAAATGTATAACATATACGAATGATAGAGAACAAAATTCAAAATATGTAAAAATTAATATATAATTGGGTTTCAAAAATACATTAATTACTATTTAATTCAATTTGACTTTCATTACTATTTGATTCAAAATAAAAGCTACATAATTATTGACGACGTATGATGAAAGGATCATACGTAAGGGGCCTAAAAGAAAGAAATCTAACTTCTTAAACCACCATAAGGGCCCACGAGAAGAAGCAACCAATAAGAAAGGGGCCGTCACTATCATACGGTTAAAGGAAAGAGAATGTAAAAATCCTATAAATAGAAGGTGATCTCATAGATGAAAGGGATCCAGAAACTTGTACTTGATTGAATTCGGGAATTATTATCAAAGTGGAGCTTTTACGTCTCTTCATTGGCGCCATCCCGGTCGAATAATAGTTACAACGGTATCCTGAATTCAATCTTTGCTAGCAATGGATAACATACAATCAGATTATGAATCCGATGAGGAGAGAAATCACATTACTAACACAGGGGCACCAACAGGAGATTCACAGTCTCAAGCTGGTATTCCTATGATCTCTTCGCTGAAGGATCGTCTGGCACAAACTCAAAACCATCCAGCAGATGTGTTGCCAGCAGCAGCAGCAGCATCTCATCTTCACACTTTGCATACTAATATACCTGCCTCGTTGCCCTCGCAGGCGGTCTTTTCATCCCCCATACCGCCTCTAATCCCAACTATCATTCCCACCCAAGTTACCCGGGACCTCCCACAACCTGCAATACCTCCCAGTTTCTCGCATAGCACCACATCTGGTACACCCACTTATAATCTGCCGCAACTCATTACAACCACTGTTGGAATACCTCCCCTTCCCGTTTCCAATGCCCCGCCTATTCCAGGATCTCTCCCTTACACCATGCCATTACTCGCAGGTAATGAATGGTGGATGGAACAACAGCGCCGGGCCCGAATGGACGAGCAATTTTGGAAAGAAATGCGTCTTGCAAAACTCCGGAACCGTTTAACATTTGAGGAAACCTCTTATGCCACACCGGGGGGATTTACACCTGCATACACTACCGGATCTCTCGCCGGAGGGCAGTCCGTTCCTCTCACCCATCCGTACAGCACGCAGGGACCTCCTCCCGCACTCATACCCGTACCCGGGAATACTCCCCTAGTGGACATCCATCGCCCGTACCGACCAACAGCTTTGTTAACACAATCTAAGTTCACACCCCGAATAGCTCAAGCAGAAATACTTCGTAAGTTAAAAATGCCATCTACAGTGGGGAAATATGATGGTACCACAGATCCGGATGATCACATCAATGTTTTTATTAGTGCTGGCGGGGTGGAGAGATGGGCCCTGCATGAATGGTGTCACATGTTTGTTCAAACCTTGGTCGGGACAGCTCACCTTTGGTACGATAGTTTACCTATAGGCCGGATCGACAGTTTTGATGAATTCTTGGAAAAGTTCATGCAACAATTCAGTCAGAAAAAATGACACACGAAAGACAAGACAGAAATACTCCACATCCGGAGACGAGACGGGGAATCGGTGGAAGATTTCATTACCCGGTATAACAAAGAAAGTTTGCAAATAGCCGGGGCAGGGGAGGATTTAATGATCGCAGGTTTCATTCAAGGCATCCGACATGATGAGCTCATCCGTAGGCTCCATGGCCGAGACGGTTTACCAAAAACTATGGAAGAATTGATGACTGCCGCTCGTGCTTTCGTCCGGGCAGAAAGATCCGTCCGGAGCACTCATGAGCGTGATAAAAAGGATCAGCGAAGTGATCGAAAGGGAAAACAGCCACACTTCTCCAGACAGACTCAACGTTTTCGAGGACCTAGTACATGGACGAGGCCTCTCCCGTACACCCGCCCGGAACCTGTTAGATCTGTCAATACCTCCGCAAGGTTCAAGGATAATCCGGAGAACAGGGGATTTGCGTGGATTAACAAGTTGGCCAAAAGCCCCCGGAAAGTTCTTTTAACATAAAAAATAACATTAGAACCCCCGCGACCTCTCCACCCAAAATCCGTATGAGATCCCAAACGGTATTGTGATTTCCACAAAGACACTGGGCATGACACGGATCATTGTTGGCATTTACAAAAACAAATTGACATGGCCATACAAACCGGCAAACTTTCCCATCTGCTAAAAGAAATTCATGCCGAACCACCGGGAAGAAAGAATGCAGGCAAAAAACCGGTGCGTGACTTATGCATGATAATGAATGAGGAGTCATTAAGCTCACGGGGTTATAAACGCGGAGGTGCACGACTGGAAGCCTGGATGGAACAACCACTTACTTTATCGCCTGTTCAAGGGGGTGCCTCGTCCACCAGTCCAGTAGTAATCACAACATTAGTAGGTGATTACCGCATCAGTCGGATTTTAGTCGACAGTGGAGCTTCAATGGACGTCATGTATGAACAGCTTTTCAGACGTCTGGATATGGAAGATCAAAAAACCTTGGAACCTACCGACATTGATCTCATAGGGTTTTCCGTGGAATCCGTGGTCCCTCTAGGACAACTCATATTACCGATGACCCTAGAAGAAGGCGCTAAAATCCGTACGGTCCTCATGACTTTCATAGTAATCCCGGCTGTTTCGAAAAATAACTTGATACTCGGACGACCAGGTTTGGCGTCTTTCCATGCAGCCGTGTCCACTGTCCACTCCGCTATCGCATTCCCAACTCCCAAGGGAGTAGCGGTGGTTTATGCTGACCAAATCATGGAAGTACTACAAGCGCAAGCTAGTCGGACCTCGTGTAAAAATCATTTTGACACTCACATGAAAAGTACATATGAACCAGAGAGGTGGATTATGAACCCCGCATACCCGGAACAGATAATTACCATTGGACACACCTTATCCACCGCAGGGCGAGACCGTTTGAAGCAGTTGTTACGAAACAACATAGATGTTTTTGCATAGAAACCGGCAGATATGAAACCACGGGAATTAGCCGAACATCGTCTACATGTATACAAGTCTGCTAGCCCGGTAACTCAAAAACGACGGAGGATGGGCCCGGATAGAAGCAGGGCAGCTGTGGATCAAGTCCGGGATCTGGTTAATGCGGGGATCCTCCGAGAAGTTCGTTATCCTTCATGGATCGCCAATCCAGTAATGGTAAAGAAAGGAAATGGCACCTGGCGTATGTGTATCGACTACAAAAATTTAAATAGTGCATGTCCTAAGGACGCCTACCCCTTACCAGAAATTGATCTGAAAATTGACTCGTTAGCCCCTTTCCATTTCAAATGTTTTTTGGATGCTTACAAAGGCTATCATCAGATTCCCATGGCCGAAGACGACGAAGAAAAAACAGCTTTTATCACTGATATCGGCGCCTTTTGTTATACAAAAATGCCTTTTGGGTTAAAGAATGCAGGGGCCACTTATCAAAGGCTCATGGACAAAGTATTCGAGCCTCAAATTGGTAAAAATTTGGAGATCTATGTTGACGACTTGGTCATCAAAAGCCATGATGAAACAAATCTCCTAGCGGACATTGCTGAGACATTTTTAAGGTTGAAAGAATCCCGAATAATGTTAAACCTGGGGAAATGTTCATTTGGAGTAGAAAAAGGGAAATTCCTCGGTGTGATGGTCACCAAGGAAGGTTTCCGGGCAAATCCGGAAAAAGTTTCAGCTATCACCCGGATGCCTTCCCCGTCATCCATCAAGGAGGTGCAAGCATTGAATGGACGTTTGGTGGCAATAAATCGATTTCTGGCTAAGCATGCAGAAAGATCTCTACTTTCATCCAAACTCTGAAAAATTGTCTCAACAAAGCACAGTTCCAATGGACGGACCAAGCAGAGGAGGCCTTCCAGCAACTGAAACTGTACCTTGCGAAACTCCCCACCCTTACGGCACCAGAAGAAGAAGAGAAGTTAACGGCATATATCGCGGCTGCGGATGCGGCCATTAGCGCCGTCCTTATGGTTGAAAGGAAAGGTGTGCAAACTCCTATCTATTATGTCAGCCGGGTGTTAACAGACCCGGAGACAAGGTATTCCCTACTAGAGAAATTAACCTTCGCTTTAGTGAATGCTTCTCGAAGATTGCGTCGATACTTCCAAGCCCATCCGGTGGAAATACTCACCAATTTTCCCATCCAGCAAGTGTTAAAAAAACCTGAGTTATCCGGAAGATTAGCCAAGTGGGCGGTTGAATTAGGAGCTCTTAGTCTGGAATACAAGCCTCGAACCGCATTAAAAGGGCAGGTCATTGCCGATTTCCTTGCGGAAATACCGGAGGGGCGAGAAATGGAGATCACCAACGACCCAGTTATAGCTGAAATACAGATCAAAGCACCTCAATGGTGGTCATTATACACTGATGGGGCTTCAAGCATGGAAGGGTCCGGGGTCGGGCTTATGTTACTTAGCCCAGATGGGTGGAAATCACATATGCGGTAAAATTAAACTTCAAAAGCACGAACAACGAAGCTGAATATGAAGCTCTGTTAGCCGAATTACGATTAGCAGCGACCATGAAAGCCCAGCACATCCGGGCACACGTGGACTCACTCTTAGTGGCTAACCAAGTGAACAAGATTTACGAAGTCAAGGGGAAGATGATGATCGAATACTTAAAAAAGACTAAGGAGATGATGTTGCAATTTCAAGAGTGTAGCATAAAGCATATTCCTCGAAGTCAAAACGGAAAGCAGATGCTTTAAGTAAATTGGCGTCGGTCCAGTTCGCTCACTTGGCGAAAGAAATACGAGTACAAACATTGGATAAGCCTTCCGTTTGCACAGAAGAAATTAGTCACCTTGAGGACGTTGGTTGGACATGGATGACGCCCTTGGTGGCATATTTGAAGGAAGGAACTTTGCCAGAAAATAGAGCAGAAGCGTTAAAGTTGCGAACAAAGGCCTTACAGTATCAGCTGGTAGACGACCGGCTCTATAGAAGAACTTTCCTAGGGCCTTTGTTAAGGTGTGTTGGTCAAAAGGAAGCTGAACTATTAGTTAAAGAGGTGCATGAAGGTTCATGTGGAATGCATGCCGGCCCAAGAATGATGGTGGCCAAGCTAATGAACATAGGATATTACTGGACGGGAATGCATGTCACAGCAGTACAAACCTTGCAGAAGTGTTTTAGCTGTCAAAAGCACGCGCCTAAAACATTGAAGCCTAAGAATGATCTCATACCAGTGACTGGAGCGTGGCCTTTCCAAAAGTGGGGAATAGACATTGTCGGACAATTCCCGGAAGCACCCGGACGCGTCAAATTCCTAATCGTCGCGGTGGATTACTTCACCAAATGGGTGGAAGCTAAGGCAGTCGCAACAATTACTACCACCCAGATCAAAAAATTTGTGTGGGATTATATAATATGCCGTTTTGGCCTCCCTCTATACCTGGTAAGTGACAATGGAACACAGTTCGAATCATTAGCCGGATGGTGTGAGGAAATGGGAATCCGGCAAGTTTTTACGTCCGTTGCTCATCCGCAGGGAAACGGTCAAGTAGAACGAATCAACCAGAGCATTCTAAAGGGCACAAAAACTAGGCTCGCAACCAAAGGGAGTTCTTGGGTTGAAGAGATACCTAGTGTATTATGGGCCCATCGCACCACCCCGAAAACAAGCAATGGTGAAACTCCTTTCAGTTTAACTTATGGCCACGAAGCAGTAATCCCAGTCGAAATGGGTATGCCAACGATGCGTATTGCTACAACAAATGGTCGGGATAATGATCAAGAATTAGGATTAAACTTGGATCTTTTGGAAGAAAGAAGGGAACAAGCACTCATCCAAGAAGCCAAGTACAAGCAGGTTCTGGCCAAGTACTATAACAAGAACGTTGCACTTCACCAGTTTCGCCCAGGTGAATACGTTTTTAGAAACAATGAAGCCAGCAGGGCTGAGCCCGGAGGAAAGTTAGGGCCTAACTGGGAAGGGCCTTACCAGATCAAAGAGTCCCTGGGAAAGGGGGCACACTCCTTGACCAGATTGGATGGAACTAACGTACCCAGGACTTGGAATGCAGCCCAACTCAGGAAATGTTATATGTAGTCTTTATGGCTATGTTCATGGTTTTTCAAGAAACAAAAAAGCAGAGCATGTTTTCAAAGACATAAATAGAATCCCCGTTTTTAAAATCAAACTAACATCTTTAAAAAGACCGGATCAATGTATCCGGCACCAAGACCGGACCACGTGTCCGGCACCATGAAAAGATTGGATTTTAATCCAACATTTTAAAAGACCGGATCAATGTATCCGGCACCAAAAAAGACCGGATCAATGTATCCGGCATCATCAAAGACCGGACCACGTATCCGACACCAAGAAGATTGGATTAAAATCCAACATTAAAAAAGACCGGATCAATGTATCCGGCACCATCAAAGACCGGACCACGTGTCCGGTACCAAGAAGATTGGATTAAAATCCAACATTAAAAAAGACCGGATCAATGTATCCGGCACTATCAAAGACCGGACCACGTGTCCGGCACCAAAAAGATTGGATTAAAATCCAACATTAAAAAAGACCGGATCAATGTATCCGGCACCATCAAAGACCGGACCACGTGTCCGGCACCAAGAAGATTGGATTAAAATCCAACATTAAAAAAGACCGGATCAATGTATCCGGCACCATCAAAGACCGGACCACGTGTCCGGCACCAAGAAGATTGGATTAAAATCCAACATTAAAAAAGACCGGATCAATGTATCCGGCACCATCAAAGACCGGACCACGTGTCCGGCACCAAGAAGATTGGATTAAAATCCAACATTAAAAAAGACTGGATCAATGTATCCGGCACCATCAAAGACCGGACCACATGTCCGGCACCAAGAAGATTGGATTTTAATCTAACATTAAAAAAGACCGGATCAATGTATCCGGCACCAAAAAAGACCGGACCATGTGTCCGGCACCAAGAAGATTGGATTTTAATCCAACATTAAAAAAGACCGGATCAATATATCCGGCACCATAAAAGACTCGGCCACGTGTCCGGCACTATGAAAAGATCGGATTTGCAAATATTTAAGGATAAAGCAAAGCATAACACAAAAAGGGGATACTCATACTACGTTATAAGGCGGAGCACAGTACAAAGAAAACGCAGGGAATAAAGACCGGACCCCGTGTCCGGTACAAAACCAGATCAAGACAGTCAGCATGATAACAAAGCTTGTACAAATTGCAAATATTCTTAAAAGCACAAATGAAAGACATAAAAAGGATACTTGAATTCAAAGGTAAATAAGTAGATACATAAATAAGATTACAGTATCAAAAAGTAAAAGAGCACGCAGGCTCCAAAAAAGATAAATAAAAATACAAAGGGGTCAGTCTTCAATGGTAAGGACATCCCTGATCTCCCTAAGATCTGATTGATTAGCCAAAGAGGCAAGAGTACCTACTACGGGGAACTCCATAGTATCAAAGGCATCTTGCCTCTGAGTAAGTATGTTTCGGGCTCCAGCCAGAGAGGCTCTCTAAAGACAAACCAGTTTTCCCCGCTTGAAACCCATCAACTAGCCCATCATGATAACCCGCCGCTTCCGCAGCTCCATTCAAACCAACTACCCCGTCAATAAACTCATCACTGCCCTTGACTGCCTCCACCACCCTGGAAAACCCTTCCGCCACCAACCACTTCCTATCCTCCTTCAACAAAGATAATTCTTTCATCATTTTAGCCTTCTCCACCTCAAAACTCTCTTTCTCCTTCTCGAAAGACACCACCTTTCCCTCCAACATATCCAACCTTCCCCGGGACACCCTCAACTCCTCATCTTTCTCTGCCACTTGAAATTCCAGCTCCTCGGAACGTGCCTTTGCTTCACGGATAATTTTGGCATGTTTCTCAAGCTCTTTATTTATCCGTGAGCAGGCCTCAGTGAACTCTGCTTGGGCTTTCGAGTGAGCGGCATCCCTCTCCTTCAATTGCCAATCTAGTTTCTTAACCTCTTGTGTAAGCATCAGCACCTTACCCGCATCTTCACTTTTCTGGGCCAAAGATTTCCTCAGATGAGCAACTTCCCTGCGACCCTCATCCCATTGCCGACATATCTCGGGCATGACCGCCATACTCTCAACCCAGCTCAAAGCAGCTCTATCGGACAGCACTTCCGGGGAACAGGTTGAATGGCGTAGTCGCTCGGCCGGGGGAAAAGCCTGCAACAAGAACGTCCGGCATAGGTGGGGATCTGTCAAACAGTCACCCTGCAAAATATTCCAGTTAGGAACATGTTTGGATTTAGAATCTGCCGGAGTCCAAGGCTCAGATTGGGTGGGCATCCTAAAATCGGATTGGCTCGTGTGCACACAAGAAGATCTGGGAGAATGAACCTCCCCAGTTCCCGCTGGGGTCTTCTCCTTCCCTTTATCCCTGGGAGGGATTTGAGCCCCCATCGGCATGCTCTTGGGAATAGGGGAAGGTTTGACCTTAGGGACAGAAGTCTGAAGATTAAGACCTTCCGGGTCTTTAACAGCAGGTTTGGCTGTTTGCATGACTGGGCAAGTTGGAGTAACCCCTTCACCAGTTTTTAAGCCTAAAAAGCATCGGAAAGGAGAATATAAGGGAAAATATTCTTTACACTTAATAAAGAAAAACAGAACAGATACACACCTTCGGGACTCGCTCCCGGGGCCTTTTTTCCAACAGCATAAGCCTCAGTCAACTTTCGCCTTTTCTTCTAGGGCGAGAGTACTTTCTCTCCGGAAGCACTCCCAGACGCTTTTTTCCTTACTAGAACCGCTTCAGGTTCATCTTCTTGACTCTCTGAAGCAATGCATCAACTTAAAACAATGAGTGGGAGAAAAAGGAAGGAAATAACCAAACATTCATTACGTATCAACTAACCAGCTACTAGAACCTCTTCAGCCTCTTGCAAACTAGCACGGGGAAAAAAGAAACGTTCATGAAAAACTTTGAGAACATTCCTTTCACCCGGCCCCACACTCAAATGTGTCCGGGTAAGGTTCTTAAAGGAATCCGGAAAAAGAACATCATAATAACTAGCAACTGCTGCAAGTGAAAAAGGGAAAACACAGTAAATACAAACATAATATATACAGGAGAGAAAGCGCCATCTATCGAGAAGAAATGTGGGACAACATACACTTACGTTCTTTTCCCACAGAATAAATCGGGACACGATCAAGCCTTCCCCAGTTCCGGCTCATACCAACACCGACAAGGGCATGTTCCGGAATCTCCTGAATGTCGGCTGGACGGGAGGTCAATAGAGAAAAAACAGGAGTTTTCTTAAAAGCATCTAAATTAGGGGGAATGTCTACCACAGCCAGACGAAGTGACCGAATCTGCATGCTGGCGGGAACCATTCGGGCGGTTATATAGAAAAACCTTTCTTTCCAACCCCGGAATCCATGAGGGGTCTCTTTAGCATGAGGAACCACCCCGGGGCGTTTGGAGAAGGAAAACCAACTATCTTTCAAATATAGTTTGTAAAAATGATGAAAAATGGCGACGGAAGGGTCCTGCTTCAAGGCAATACAGCAGAACTCAAAATGCCTAATACGGCACATTCCAAGAGGGTGAACTTGGGAAAGGTGAATTTTGTAGAACTAAAGGAGATCGATAACGAAGGAAGTGACCGGAACTCTGAAATTAGCCTCAGAGAAAAAGTCAGCATATAAGGAAATCTTGCTAGGAGGAGGTTTGGCCGCCATGCCTCCTGAGGAAGGGAACTCGGGTTCCAAATCATTAGGAATTCCATACGAAGCTTTCAATCTCTCGAAGCGCTCCACGCTCCAATTTATGGGAATCAAAGCCACGTCGGCGTTATCACCCATTCGTCGAAGAAATTGACAAGATCGGAAGAAATTAAAGAAGCAAGGTTTTAGGCGAAATCAAAAAGGGCTCGTAGAAGACAAGTAAAAGACAACAATACCTTACCCCCTCCCCCCTTTTTATAGAAAAGAGAAGAAGACAGACAGTCGGATAGTGGCTTCCCAGGAAGGTTTATGGGACTGATGGACGAGACGTACGACAGGTTTGAAAGGAGCGTTGCCCGCACGTGTCAAATTTTTTAGTCAATGTAATTTTTTGAAGAAACAAAGAAAATCAAATTGACTAGGGGGACTTGACGACGTATGATGAAAGGATCATACGTAAAGGGCCTAAAAGAAAGAAATCTAACTTCTTAAACCACCATAAGGGCCCACGAGAAGAAGCAACCAATAAGAAAGGGGCCGTCACTATCATACGGTTAGAGGAAAGATAATGTAAAAATCCTATAAATAGAAGGTGATCTCATAGATGAAAGGGATCCAGAAACTTGTACTTGATTGAATTCGGGAATTATTATCAAAGTGGAGCTTTTACGTCTCTTCAATTATATTTCGAGTTTTCTTATAATAAAGAATAATTTAAAATAAATGTGTTTTATTAGTATAATTAATATTTTTCTTAAAGATATATATTATTATTAAAATATAGAGGTGTATTTAATGAGAGAGATACGAGAAAAAAATGATGAAAATAAATATGGAGGCGACACGTGACATGTAAAACCTTTATTTATTATATAGTATAGATATAGATATTTTTATAGATTCTTTTTATTGACATTAACTAGATAAGGTTTAGCGAGACAATTAGAATGAAATAACGAAAATTTTTATTATCATACGTTTTGATAGAATGAAACTAACGTGCACATTCACATTGGTTTGGAACCAGAAACCAATATCCAATCCGATATGAAACAATAGTGAAACTGGTACCAATCTAATCGTATATGCCATATTGAAATCGGGTTGAGAATATATTCGTTAAAACCTGATTAAACAAGACCAGTTTCCTCCCTTATAAACAGTTTTCTAATCCGAACCGGTTTCACCCGGTTCTAACTTTCTTTCACTTGATCGGAACCAGTTTTAAAACCAGAATAAAGTTTTGCAGTAAAGTACATGGATGGTTCCTATGATATGTCTAAGTTTTGGATTTGGTTCTTAAGTATGAAAAAGAGCACTCACAGTCCAAAACTATACATAAACATAACACCAATAGTTCTCAAATTAGATGGACGTTAATTTTTGTTATTAGTGGAAATAAAATGAACAAAATATCCTTAATATTAAAAAACAAAAATAAATTAAAAAACCGCTTAAATAATCAAAACCCTAATGTACACACACCCTACATTTGAGGGGGCGTTTGGGATTACTTCTCAAAACTACTTATTAACTTTTTCAAAAAGTTAATAAGTAGTTTTGAAAAGTAAGTGAGACTTACTTTTCAAAAACTACTTATTTCTTCTATATTTCTATCTTATTTTGATTTATCCAAACAAACTTTTAACTTATTAACTTTTAAAGTTAATAAGTAGGTTAATAAGTATTCCCAAACACCCCCTGAATAGTCAAACCCTTCCCCTCTCAGGTCAGAAATCGTCAGCCACCATCTCCGGCGGAGACCACCACCACCAGCATTCGACATTTCGACCCGTTTTTCCGGTTGTCTTTCAAGGGGTGTTCGTGTGGGTTCACAATGGTCCCCATATCCCTCTTTATTTTCGTTTCCAGTCAAAATCCACCATCTCCGGTCATAACCCAAGTTCTAATTTCATAAGCAAAATCAAATTCATCACCCCGGACAAGTTGTTACTTTATTTGGGTATTGGAAAACAACCGGATTAGATCAACAAAATGTTACTTCAGATTAATACAATTTTGATTCAAACCCATAACCCAAGGATCGCACACAGGTTTCTTTTGAACTGATATGATTTTGATTCAAATACGCAAACCCATTTAGCTAACGATTCATTTTTGTTGCATCAGGGAATCGGTTAGTTAGTTGATTCATTCTTTAACGCGTTGTTTAATCCATGAATTTTGAACTTTGGGTTTGCCTGCCAACTGTTCGACGTAATGCCTCAGTGAATTTAAGAACAGTATGAGACCCAAGTTACCAAACCCTTTCAAATCTTCAAAACTCAAGATCTTTACAATGCTGGTTACAAAAATCACAGCCTTGTTGAACCACCCTTTAACCATTAAACAAGTGAAGCATCTCCATGCTTTGATACTGATTAACGGTCTTAACCATCTTGAGCCAATGATAATCACCCAAATTATTACAACACCATCAAGCCGTTCTCAAGCTGATATCCGTTATCTTGGATCACTCATCCGATACTCGAAACACCGAAATGTCGTTGCAAGAACGTCTGTTGTTCAGTTTTTGTACCAACACGGCGAGTTTCGAGAAGCATTGGATGAGTATTTGCATATGCAGAGAGCAGGGCTCTTACCTTGTAGTTCTGCGGTTGCATATGCCATAAACGCGTTTACGCGGTTAGGGAGTCGGGTTGGTGGGATCATGGTACATGGTCAGGTTTATGGGTATGGGTTATGTGGGGATGTTCATGTGGGAACTGCTTTAGTGGGATTTTATACAAAGTTTGATGATATGGAGAACGCGATGAAGGTGTTTGATGAAATGTATGAAAGGAACACACCGTCGTATGTGATACGTAGGTGCTTAGAATTAGGGGATTTGTCCATGGCGGAACGTGTGTTTTCCGAGACGGGGGATAAAGATATCGAGTCTTGGAATGCTATGATTTCATGGTATACGAGGACACGAGACATGGAGAAAGCGATAGCTACATTTGGACCAATGCCGGTTAAAACTTCAGCTTCATGGACCGCGATGATCACTGGTTATGTAGAATTGGGGAACATGGAAATCGCACGTAACTTTTATGATGTGATGCCTGAACAAAATGTTGTTTCTTGTGTCCAAATGATCGATGGGTGTTCAAACAACGGAGATGTTGGATCTGCACGTGAGATATTCGATGAGATGGGTGTGAAAGATGGCTTGTTGTATGATGCTATGATCACTTGTTATGCTCAGAATGGCCGTCCAAAAGAGGCACTCCAGCTGTTTGATGAAATGCTTCAACCAAATGTGAACATTCAACCGAGAAACATGACATTAGCTACTATTATAAACATTTGTGCTCAATCAGGGAACTTGATTTTTGGATCTTGGATTCACGAGACGTTAATGAAACAAATGAGGATCGTGATGGATGATCACGTGGGTGTTGCGTTAATCGAGTTATATGCAAAATGTGGGCGTGTTGATAAAGCTTACGGGTTGTTTCATGGTTTGCAAAAGAAACATGTGGATGTATATACCACACTGATATTGGCTTGTAGTAGGAACGGATGGAAACATGATGCTATCAGATTGTTTGAAGAGATGCTGGAGGCTAATATCTGCCCGAATTTGGTAACCTTTTCGGGACTTTTAACCGCTTTGAACCATACCCCTATGGTCCAAGAAAGTAGCCATGGCTTCAATTATGCTAACCCATTAGCCCCTCAAAGACCATTGAACCATAAATACCCATTCCGGGACCATTAAACCACTTGAGCTGGGTTCAACAAAATCACCATGGTGTAGGGTTGGATACAGTTACAATGCCTTTTCCCCATCATGGGTCGGGTTATTTGGTTCGGATCGAATAAAGTTCCATTGACATCAAGTCTACTAGCCAAGTACATCCTCCAAGATCATTAAACCATGTGGTTGTGGTTAAAGAAAGCCACCCTGGGTTAATACTCAATACCAAGAGCCTATAAGGTAGGAGGGTAAACGAACCCAGTCGAGTCGAGTTGAGCCCGAGCTCACCTGAGCTCGGCGTGTTTAGCACTATATTTCTAAAACTCGAGCTCGGGTAAGGATTGACTCGTTTATTATTTGTTAATCATTTAATTATTTTATTTATTTTATATATATTTATAATTATAGTTTTTACTTATAGCATTACATATATTTTTTAATTTTTTTTATGATAATTTTATGTATAATAATAATCGTTATGTAAATATATAAATAATATGCTCGTTTAGCCGGCGAGCCTAGTTAAGCTTGATATGTGAAGCTTGGGCTTGAGCTTGTTTGTTAAATAAGCTTCAATATAAGCTCACAGGTTCGAGCTTGTTTGAGCTCACGTCGATTCGAGCTTTTAGCAAGTCGACATCGAGTAGCTAACCGATGGCATGTGCTATTAAGGTATTACTCCATCCAATACAAGTAAACCGTAAGAATGTTACCTTATTTCATTACATAAAACATGTGATTAAAGTTGATTGTAACAAATTTATCTATATACTTTAATCATTATGTTTATACTCTATTGTATAACCGGTAAAGCATCATTCACAGCACTGATGGAACAGACAAAGAACCATCAATTACGGTCGCCGGTGGTGGTGGTGGGGGGAGAAAAGAGGGTAGAATATATAACGTTTTTTTTACTATTTGAATTTTTTTGAAAGGAATCTGTAATGGTATTTTGGTCACTTCAGGGAAAAAAAAGTTAACTGTTAAATGCAATGACGTTAGCCATCTGGACTCAAATGTAGTAAAAAAATGAAAAGTCAGGGGTTTAGACCGAGGCTTTAAATCATAATGAATTCTACTAGTTAAAATGGATAAAAGTCAGAGACTTAAATATTAATTTACTTTAAAAATAAAAATAGACACACATTAGTCTAATATCTATATTTATACCATATAATAAATAAATGTTTTAGTGGGTCACTTGTCGCCCTCCTGTGCTTCGTCAACCATTTTCCCCCGAATCTCTCTCCTATTAATTATCCCGCTTATCTCTTTTATTAAATGATAATGATCTTTATAATTTTTTTATAAAACGTTTTTTATTTAAAAAAAAATAGGTTTGTTCATAAAATATTTTTATAAATTAAACATTTCTTTCATTTTTTTTATAAAACATTTTAAAAAATAACTACATAAGGTTTCTAGAACTTGAATTAAAAAAAAAACTATGTAATATATCATAAATATAAAATATATAAATTTTCATTACTAAGTATATAACATTGCATATATTCAAACACGTGTAATATACCGATTTCAACCTACTATAAATAATATATAAATGATTTAAATAAAATAAAATATATAGTTGAGATAGTTCCGTAGTTCAGTCTACAACTCTACATTATCCTAAAATAAAACTTGTTTATATTTGTGTTGGCGTCCAACGTATCAAAACCCACCACATGCCCTCCAAGTTTACACCTCAATGACCCATCCATTTCCATGGTTTGTATTTCAAGACCTGTGATTAACCAGTTACTTTTTATATTTGTTCTTATTATTAAATATATAAAGTTTCTTTTATGAAAAAAAAAATGAAAACGGTATATACTTCACACGCGGTGAAGCCATTAATTTTTTTTTATTGGGGTCGTAAAATAAACAATTTTATATATGTTTCAATTTATTATTAGCTAATGATTAATTAAGATGTTAAATTATAAGAAAGTAGTGATGTTTGATACTGGTAGTAGAAAATTAGAATGTGTAATGGTTAAGTGATTGTGGGGCGTGATCCATCATAGCCCGTGATTAGGCATGGAACACAACCCCTTTAGGGCTCAATCGATTGAGCGTGAATGGGCGCAAGCGTGAGGAGAATTACAGGCATTGGGCGCAGGAGTGTTGTTTTCAAAAAATCACATTCGTTTTAAATTGTTTAAATGTATATATTTTTTAATTAACAGGGATAGTGAAACCATTACACAGCTTAGTGATTGATATGACGAAACGTGAATCATTTTTTAGTGATTTCACTACACATAGTCTTATAAATATGTACTTGCTTTATTGTAAGAACTAGTAGTACGTGATTTAATGGTCGTAAAAGCATGCGTACTCTCAAGTGAGTGAGGCATCTCACGCCCTGAAGAGAGGGCAGTGTTCGCATGCCTCAATTGCATTACACCCAATCACCATATGCCACCTCACATCTCACTCTCTCACATGATCTCACACCCATCCGTGAAATATCTCACAGGAATCCTCAACGCCCTCACTTTGAAGATGGGACGGTGTTTCCCTCAAATGATGATGCCACATCACCTCACTTGACTCCTTCATGGGGGTATACCCCCTTACCCTAAGTATTTAGAAGCATTTGAGAGTTTTATTCTTATTTAAACTATCGTTAAAATTATCACCGCTAATATTACCTAACAAGTGATTTTTAATTAAATAAATTGCTAAATTCAGTTTTATTGATGTGTATATATTTTAATAATCTCATCTAAATATGTTTCTCCCACCATGCATATAAAAAGGGGTGGATGTGTTGATTTATCAGAGTATGGATTATGGAGGTGTCGAGTTGGAATTGACTTTTACATTAGTTTCAAGTTAGCTATGGAGGTGTCAGATTATCAAAATCTGGGCTATGGAGATATCGGCTTATCTGAGTGTGGACAATGGCAGCCTTATCAGAGTGAGAGCTATGAAGGTGTCGGATCTGCTTACCTGTCATCCTCTTATTGGTTGTTTTGGGTTGCCTATTCTAAAATTCCATAACATCAATGTCTATTTTATTAATTTTCTTGGTTAACTTGCCTATTTTCATGATTTTCCCTTTAGTTTTTGTATCATTTCTCTACACACATGGGTATGTTTTATATAAGGGGAGATTCAAATAAGAAATAGTTTTTCGCTAAAAAATATAAGAAATGACAAAAACGCTAAGAAACGATATCAAACGAACTCCGATTGAACTCATTTCAGCAGCGTTGGAACCGTCTCGTCGAACTCTACCATCTTAGCTTTTAGGGTTTAGATTTTACATTTGAATTTTAAGGTTTTAGCCTTAGGGTTTAGATTTTATGGTTTAGGTGTTTTTTTTGGGGGGTGGGGTGGGGTGTGGGTTTAGGTTTTTTTTTGGGGGGGGGGGGTAGGTTTTTGGGGGTGCGGGTGGAGGAGGGTTTGGGTTCCGGATTAGGGTTCTATGAGACGGTTCCAACGCTGCTGGAATGAGCTCAATCGGAGTTCGTTTGACTCACTTCTTAGTGTTTCTTAGCGAAAACCACTTCTTAGTGGAACCTTCCTCGTTATATATATATATATATATATATATATATATATATATATGTAAGTTAGAAACTACAACCATTACATTTACATTATTTCTTTTAATTTTAAACTATTAAAGATTGAAAAAATGTATTATTATTTTCGTTTTTTCTATCATATATCATTATATATGTATGAATACAAATATATACATACACGTATGTATGCATATGAAGACTGAAGTTGACAATATATAGAAAAGAGAAAGCAAGAAAACGTGAAATATGAGAGTGTGGTACTTCTCTTTATGACTCATTAATTTGAGCTCAAAACTTTACAACACCAACTCAATTCAACTCCTCCATCTCCATCTCCGCTACAACCATGTCAATGCCCTACCTCTTCTACCACCATCAACCACCACACACCGCCAAGAAACACTGGAGGATCTCCCGCTCACTCCACAAGTTTCTCCGATCAATTTTCCGGCCTAAACACAACCATAATACCACCTCACTTATAGAAGGGCCTTTCTACGTCTATGACACTTCTAGTGCACTAGCTACCATCCCCGAAGTGCCCGAGACGTTGCCGGAGTTCGATGGGCTTTCGCCGGAGATGGAGTCTTTGGTTGCAAGGACAGTGTCCGATCAGTTTATGCCTAGCACTTCTCTTGGTATATCATGTGTTTGATAGTTTTACATAGCTTGCAAAAGGTTTACTTTTATTTGTGTAATATAATGGCATGTATTATTATTGTCTTTCAAAGATTAAAATATCTTTAGGAGTTTTAATAATGCATATATATGAGCAATATTACCTTTTTATTTGCAAGATTGTATGATTTATATATGATTTTTTGTGTAAAATATATGAATATCTATACTATATAGTAAGTAAAGGTTTTTAATGACACGTGTCATCTCCATATTTATTCTCATTATTTTTTCTTTGCCTCTATCTCTTATTAGATGTACCTAAATCTTTTAATAATAGTATATTTTTAAATAAAATACTAATTATACTAACAAAACACATTTATTTTAAGTTATCACTTATTATAAAATTTTTGAAATCTAATTATGTAATTTTATTTTTAATCAAATAGTAAATGAAATTCAAATTTAATTAAATAGTAATTAACGTATTTTCAAAATCCAATTATATATTAATTTTAAATATTTTGAATTTTATTTTCGATCCTTATTACATTTAATATATTTTTACATCTGTAAAATATATAAAAAAGATTTAATAATTTTATGTATAATACTTTTCACCACGTGTGTAATACACGGGTTCTAAGCTACTTTTCACCCCGTGTGTAATACACGGGTTCTAAGCTAGTGTATATATGTATATATATACACACACACTAGCTTAGAACACGTGTATTACACACGGTGTGAAAAATATCAATGCATAAAATTCTTAAATCTTTTTTATATATTTTACAGATGTAAAAATATATTATATACTAAGGATCAAAAACAAAATTCAAAATATTTAAAAATTAATATATAATTGGATTTCGAAAATACATTAATTACTATTTAATATAATTTGACTTTAATTTAGTATTTTAAAGTTTTCTTATAATATATGATAATTTAAAATAAATGTATTTTATTAGTATAATTAGTTTTCTTTATATATATATATATATATATATATTATTAAAAGATAAAAGATAGGGGTGCATTTAATAAGAGGGAGAGACAGGGAAAAAATGGTGATAATGAATATGGAGGTGACATGTGGAATTGAAAAACCTTTATTTATTATATAATAGATATATTCAATTTTATAAACTTTAAATTTGAAGTAATATCCCATAACCGTTTGTGAATCATCTATAGGTTATAAGTTTGATTTCTCTTAATTTCATGTCTTCGTGGTTTGTAAAATCAATTTAATTACTAATATGATGTCTAGCCTAGACATGGCTTTAACAAGGTTGAAATTCATTTCTAGCTTTCGTCTTATCTCTACAACAACAAAGTGATATTAATTTGTTTAAAAGGGGTAACGATTAATTATATTTGATAGCGGGTTAAATACATAAACTATATACATTATAAATTTATAATACTATTGAAAGCTTCTTTTAAAAAGTAACTTTAAAGTCTCATGTATTCATGTGAAAACTTTAGGGTTTACTTTCGACACGTTTACCATTTTATTTAGGCAAATTGGTTTTTAATAATCCAAACTATAACTCACTGGCTGATAATACATCTCAATTTTCACTTTTGTTGTCAATGGCAGTTCCAGTAGCACAATCCATTTAATGACAAGGCTTTGAGGAATACAAGATGAAGAGTTTGTTGTCTATGGTAATCCACCATCAAATACCTAAAGGAGGATGCAACTGGATGGCTAAGGGGGAGAGCAGTCACTTAGATTCATCATGACACTAGAATCGTTTCGATCCATAATGTTTGAATGGTTGTAGTTAGAGAATTAATGAAGTCAAGATATCAATTTGATACATTTGATCTCGGTCTTTGACTCTTACATATAAAAAGAAACAATATGTATAAGTCGAATATGTACATAAAATAACATGCTCATAACATTTTAATCGGTCCATAAAATTCAATTCCTTCATATTCCAATTCCTATTTAAATAATCACTGAACTAAACACACCTGACTTTATTGGATATAATTACTGGTACTAGTTGACGACAAGTTTGCTTAATTGATGTATTCCTCTAAGCGTTAATGGTTCGATTTGCCTAAAACTGAAAATTCTAGTTTTTGGTTAACAGAAATTGTTGGATATTGGTTTTTCACCATTTGACCTATTATTTGCATGACTCTCGATGCTTTCATGAGGATAGTTCAAGTTTTTATCTCTCAATGGTTGAAGAATTCCATGATGTATCTTGTTCCCTGAAAAATTATATGTAATCACAATACATAACAATAGTAATGCGTAACTTCGTTAATACACCGTATTCTTATTATCATCATGTATTATATAAACGAATAAAAGAAAACGGTCATCTCTTTATATGTATTTTGTGCAACATTTTCAAGATGGGGCATAACTTGGTTGGTGTAACGGGTTTGTTTTTGTTAGGATGTAATGTGCTTAAGGTTGATTGACTCAGAAAATAGGAAAATCTCCTACCCGAAAAGAAAACCACAAAACAATATTTATGTGGTTTTATCTTTGATTTTGGATTGACTATGATGTATGAATTTAGGGGTGGCAATTTAGGAACACAACCAGTGGCGGATCCAGGAATTTTTTTCAGGGGGTTCACTGTTTTTAGATGATCCAATTTCATAGGGCCGGACATAAAATTTTTCGGTTCGGTTCGATTGGTCGGGTCGGGTCGGGTCGGGCAGGGGCGGCTCAACCATTTTTGGAGGCCTAAAACGAAGAAAAAAACATGAAAATTATGCTTAAAATGTTCACAAAATCAACTAATTTGTATTTAAGAGTCATCTACTCATTTGTTTCTATCAATTTTTTACCTCTAATCATATGAATGCTCAAGAACACACATTTAGTTTAAGAAAGAGTTCTTAGTTTTATAGCTTCACAACCGGATCAAGCGAGCTGCAGTGGGCCGTGGGGTGGGCAGCGTCGTCAGGGGGTTCACCCTATAATATTTTAGGGGGTTCACCCCAGTTTTTTTACCTACCGTTACACTAAAATTTCGAAACTCGGGGGGTTCCTGTGCACCCCCCGCTTCACTATTACATCCGCCCCTGAACACAACAAGAAAATAATCGATGTGTGTTTGTTTCATGGAATGTTTTAAAATTGGAATTTAAAGGTTTCATTTGAAAATCTATAATGTGTTTGGTTGATACATTTGTTAATGGAATTGTAATGTAATGTAAAGTACCAAAAATAACCAAACTAAAATTAACAAAATATTAAACAAAGATCCAAACTCAATTATCTTAAAAAATGTTTTAAATAAACGAAAAGGGCTAGGTTTATTATGCAAAATCATAAACATTCTTGAGGTTTCTTTGAAATGTTTAAGAATTGTGAATACCATCAACCGAAGGATTTAGTGGATTTAATTCTAATTCTAATTTCTTTTCTTAGTCAACCAAACATGCAAATGATGGCAATTAAATTCCAATTCCAATAATTACCGCCAACCAAACAACCCCTCAGCGTTTCATGTGTACATTTTTTAACCCGTTTGATTAAAGAAGTCATGTTTGAGTTGGCAAATTTAAGATTTTGGTAAGACGTACAAGATGGACATGTTTTTTATTTCATGCTCTATTTTTACTAGTGTTTAACTCATTTAATTAAAGAGCTTTTTATCATGCTCTATTTTGAGTTCAAATAGGTTATTTATGAAAAAAAAAATTGTAAAGATTTTGGAGAATAATATGGTAAAAGTTGTTTTTGGATGTAATTCATATGTTCTTCTGTTGTCATTGATGTATTTTTTTTTCTAACATGTAATGATCTTAGCTTTTTAACCTTTTTGTGTTGCTCATTGGGATTTTTACTTGGATCTCTTAGGTGAAATATGGATTGTGTGAAGTTCTCACAAAAGATGAATCTCTTGTGCACACCCATGTTATAGAGAAAAATGCCTTTTATGTATGTGATGTTACTTGGAGTCTCTCTAGCAATAAAATGGCTTGTTTGTGGCACATTTCAACCCAAACTCATTTTGGTTAGAACCTGTTCTGACACAAACCAAGGTGACCATGTTCTGAAACGACCTATCTATTTCAACCTGAACCTAGTATGACCCTTTACACGTCCCGTCCTGTCCCGACCCAGCCCACCCATTTTGCCAGAACTAACAAAAACATATATGAATGTTTACAACCTCTAGCCCTCCCTCCACAATTTCAACATAAATCTCAACCCACAATGGTCTGATTCGGTTCAAACCCATGTGCAGTTACAAGACCCCAATGGAAATTAACCGTCAAGGACTCTGAAAGGTAGAGAATTTTCTCTACCAAAATGAATATATGGAATTCGGGAAAAACATTATATTCAAAACACAACTTATAAAAAAAATATTCACATAAATAGTACATAGGATAATATTAGCAAAATAAACAACCAAACTAACCAGACAGTTAAAACTGTCATACTCTTTTAGCAACTAGTGAACATGATTCTTGGCATGAGGGTGCAGGCAAGACCTTGTCATTGTGGCAGGAAATAAGGATCTTCTTTATTCTGGTAAATCATAAATAACTGTTTTGAGTATTTAGTTGCAAGTTCCCTGCATAGTTTGATCCATTTTGAGTTATATCCGTTCAGTTCTTCCACTGTTTTGTTAAGATCACCCTTAGGATCTCCATCCGTGAGAAATTCAGCCAGCTCACTAGCCCTACAATAACATACATACATTTTAACAAAACTAATCACATAATGCAAGTGAACATCAGAATACACTAGTTTTGAACAAAATCATGCATACATACATTTTAACAAAATCAATTGCATAATGAAAGAGAACATCATAATACACTAGATTTTTTTTTTCAAGTAAATACCAAATATGGAATCATGAATAGTGGATTGGTTCAGTTGGGACAAAGTTTAAAAAAAACATTAAATAGTAACCAAGTTTCAATGTTGTTCCACTAAAGTCACTCAATTTTTTTTCCAAACACAAAAATCACTCAAGTTTTAATAATTGATATTGTTCCATTGTTGTGAAACTTTTCACATATGGTTAAACCAAGTGACCTACATGGAACAAATATGAAATTTGGTTATCATTTAGTGACTTTTTTTCACATTTACCTATTGTTTATTTCAGACTAAATTTGAAAAGAATAATCACTAAATAGTAAACATGTTTCGTAATAGTTCCATTTAGGTCACTTAGTTTTAACCATTTTTTTAAATTTACAACATTATAACAATACTGAAACTTGAGTGGTTTTATAGTCAAGGAAAAGTCTGAGCGACTTTAGTGGAACTGTGAAGAAACTTGGTTACTATTAGATGACATATTCATAACATTCTCACCTAGGTGCATCAGGTTGGCTAAACCCTTGCTCATTTTGATGTATTGTTTCTTTAGATGCTTTCTCATCAGCAGTTTGTTGCCTATAAAGAGCACAAACAGCCCTCATACATAATCCGAGATCTTTCCCGAAATCAGATAACATATCTCCCTCCAGATCCCACTTTAAATTCAAAACCTTTTTCCTGCCAATCTTCCCCAAAGTTTCTTTATATTCATTTAACACGTCTTCTGATTCATCAGCACTATCACCACTTTCAGAATCACAACTAGAAGCACTTTCAACGATAAATCCACTCAAGCTTTCACCTTCACTCTCTGATTCATCTACACCATCATTATCTTCCTCTTCCTCACTTGAACCAACCATTTTATTCAAGTCAATGCTTTCATCTTGTTTGTTTTTGGATTCTATTTTTCTCAGCCTCTTTAGGTACCTCCTACTTACATTTTCTTTAACTTCTTCCTCTGAATCTGAATCTGTCCTAACCCTAGAGCTATGTTGTGTCTTGAGTGTGCAAATTGGAGCATTGTCATCATAACTGTTTTCATCATCACTAATAAAGACTCTGGCAGCCCGTTTTCTTTTAGCGCTTCCAGCATGCGGTGTATGAAATTCAAAGTCCTCAATATGCTCTTCATCAATATTATCTAGATTAGCATTTTGGAGGTTATTCTTGAAAGAACATTGACTTTTAGCCGAGTCATCACACTTGCTTGAATCAGAAATGTTTTTAAATTTCCGAATCTCGTTATAACTTACATCCTCATCACTAATATCTATAATACCATGAAAAGGGGATTGACCAACACCTGGAGTAGACGGGGCCATCTTCTTATTGGGGCACCCGTCTTCCTCAAATGGAAATCGTTCTTTAGATCCCTTTGAGACCACATTCATATCCTCTTTGACTTTCTCATTCATACTGTTTATGTTTGACTCCAATTCTTTAACCTTCTCCTTCCAAAAACATAGGTCGGTTTCAGCCTTCGTTTTCTCACATTCCAAAACCTTGTTTTCAATCATCACCTCAAGAAGCTTTTCATTAGAACTTTCCATACAGGTTGAATCAACTACAACCTTTTGAATCATTTCAATCTTCCCCTCGAGTTCTTGGTTCTTTTTCTTCAAATTACCAACCTCAATTTCCAACATCAAACACCTCATTTCATCTTTTTTGCTCTTTTCTTCCCATTCAAGGCATCTTTTTCTGAAATTCTCAAATTCATTAGCAAAATCTGTCTCAAAAGCCATCTTTTTCACCAATCCAAACTTTCTACAAGGTTCCTATCAACATCAAAAATCAGAATCACCACATTACAATAAACCCTAGGTTCAAAAATTGACAAAAACATAACCAGTAAACAATTAAACAGAATTGAACGATTTAACAAACTACAAAAGTAGCCCTAACAGAAATCCTAGATACTCAAACAAAAAGAATTACAAATGATAACTTAAATAGTTGTAAGAATCAAACAAAACATGATTTCATTTGCAAGAAGTTTAACGATATTGTCAACCGATTGAACTACAACATTAAGGCGTGAAAAGTTTCTTAAAACGGTTAATAAACAGAAATTGAAGAAATTACGAGAACCAAATCGTAAACGGTAGTGTGAGAACTTACGAAGAAATTGAAGATTGTATCGGTCGTACAAGTAGCGGATCTATGTTGAAGGGTTAATAGTGAAATTGATAGGTAAAATCTCATCGACTTTTTTTCAATTTTCAAGTGAGATCGAAGAAGTTGAGGGACACTCTACAACAATAATATAATTTTTATCCCTTAAAAAAGTCCAAAACTTTCATTTTATTCCTCAATTTTACTTTTACGTTTTATCTCCTAAGGTGCCGACCCCCTACCAGAGTTAAAATGTTGGCTTTTGCGGGTATATGTACCCGAGTATATTTAAGGTTGGAAGCTTTTACGGGTATATTTAAGGTATTAGGGTTGTGCCTCCAACACTTAAAGGCATTAGGGTAGCGTTTGGGTAAAAGTGAGGTGACACACCCTCATTGGATGGTTTTGTTAGGATACTTTTTTTATGAGGGTTGTGCCCCCTTCACCCTTAACAAAATTGTGCGGACGTATCGTCGTATTTTGTTATTCGCTACATGCACGTGATAACATTAAGGATATTTTTGATTTTATTAATATCACCTTTTACCTATTTGCCAATAATATTCTCAGTTGAGATTATTATTAGACAATAGGTAAAAGGTGAGATTAATAAAATCCAATAATCCTAACATTAATTGTTTTATTTTTTTATATAAAGTTTTGATCATAAATGTTTTCGTCTAAGTCTCGAGATGACCTTATTTATCTGTTGGAGTAAATTTAAAAGATTGAAATAGGGTCAAATACAAAAGAAAAGCCTGTTAGTAAGTAAAATATTGTAAAAAAATATTAAAGCTGATCATTCAATGGTTTGCAACATATCATCATAATTAAAAGGAAGGAGAAAAGTAATAAACCTGTGGTAGGGTAGATGAGCATGGTTGATGATGGAGAGGGGAAATAAAAGGGAAAGGGGGAAAAGCAAATCAGTTGTACCAGATGTCTAGGGTAGGGGGTCAGGGGTGTAGCGGTAAGAGGAGAGTACCTCATCCAACACATAAAAAAATAGAATAAAAATTTGTCGACCAAAAAAAAAGTTGTACCAAATGCCTAGAAGCTTGTACCGTTTGTGAACAGTAGTATCTGAGAGAGCATCTTTTTGCAAAATGTTAGTTAGGTAATTAGTATATATTAAGTATCATTACAAAAGTATTTATAAACTCATGATCTATTTTGGAATCAATACTGAAATTATTAAATATTCACACCTATTTTGCTTTAATATTATTTTAACATTATTCCTAACGTTTATGCTTCGACCTATTTTTTATCCGAATCGTTTTGACGTAACCTATATTTCGTCACCACCTACGAAAAATTATTGTATCCGCCATTGGATGTTATTATGGACTGAAGTCATTGTAAGGTATGTGACTTGACTTGTCTCATATCGGTTTTATGGGCAACAAATATGGGTTTTATAGACCAAATGAGCCCCGTCACCCACAAGACTAGTATTTAAAGGTGAGTTCTTATGTTTGGATTGTAATAGATAGATGTATATAAATTTATTTCACCCAATAAATCAAACTACAATTACACTCAACTTGTAAAAATTCAAATCATCTCACATGATCGATTGTGCTCAAGCCATGATTCCAAGTTCCAACGTGCAAGTTTTGTAAACACATCACCAATTGAATATGCAAGGTTTAAAGTTTCAAAATTGTAATCATCATGCTCAAACTCTTTTTTTTAACGGTAACATCTAGATATTCTAGGATAATTGGGTTTTCACGGGGCAATACCTAAAACATTCAGGACATCCAACCATAGGAGGAACCCCCAACTAGGTAAACCCTCTGACCTGACCACATACCCTTTTTTTGCTATGGCCAGTATTCGAACCCAAGACCTCCACTATGGGAAGTCTTAAGGCTACCATTGCACCAGATGGTTAACGGTATGCTCAAACTCTTTTAGTAGTATAAATGTACACAAAAGTGGTTGTATCAATTTAACACATAGGTTAATATATGTAAAATTTAGATATAATACCATTTTTATGCGATGATTATTTTATTGACCTTCTTACTTATCCTACAAGTAAAAACTGAATAGTTTATAATTTATGGAATTATTTTTTTTATTTTAATTTTTATGTTTTTTTTGTGTATTTGGATTAAAATCTGTTGGCAAATTGTGAGTTCTATTCAACCATCTGTAAGATTTTGGAAGTCATCGATGATGAAGCTGATTTTGGAAGATAAAATGAAACCTCGAAGATCAATGATGATGAAACCGATTTAGGGTTGGAGAAAGAAATCGACAATAAGAGAGATTCTAGAATATTTTTTAGTTCGTTTGATGCCACCAAATAACGTGTAGTTCGTACTAAACTCGGTTATGACATCGGGTCGAGTTGAAGACTCAAATCAACCTGAATGTCGGAATATTTTTAGTTTTAGAACTGACATGTTAACTAAGGGGCATTTCTGTGAATTCATAATCCACACAGTTAAAAACACTTGAACAAAAACCCTAAAACCTCATCATTTTGGGGCCAATCGAGAAACTGAAAAATCCTAGAAGCTTGATTCGATGGAGAAATCAGTGGCGACGTTAGATAAAGGCACGATTTGTTCTTCATGGAACTACTGTGGCCAGAGATTAGCTACTGGTTTGATCGATGGAACAATATCCATCTTCGACACTAGTGATCCCGCTTCTTCCTCCTTCACCTCCACTTTCAAATTCAAGGTTTTCATTTCGATCTCCTCTTCTATATCCTCAATTATCAAGAGTTATTCGTTCGATTATCGAAGATTATATTGCTTGTTTAGTCAAACAATTACGCATTTCAGTTTTTCACCGATTTTTATTGCCAATTGTTTCTGTTCATATGTTACCAGTATTGAGATGACTACTAAATATTAATAACTCTAATTTTAGGTTAAAAATGGAAGTGTTACACAAATTGTGTGGGTTCCTCCAGAGTATGGTGATGCAATTGCATGTATATGTTCAGATGGAAGTTTGTCAATTTGGGAAGAGGTATCAGAAGGTATGCAAAGTGTTTTCCTCTGTGTAGTACGACTGTATGCTGAACGAATGGCGAAATATATATAAATACACCGAAATTAGGATCTTGTAACCGATGGTTCGGATCTTTTTACAGATTAGTTTGGTTGTTACTTACGGCTATCTAAGGAACTTGTTGTCTAAAACACCAGAATGTTCCACTCATTGGCTTTGCAGTTTGTATATGTATATATACAATGTTTAGGTCTTTGTTTTAGTTTTTAACAACCTATTGCTGATATGAGTTGCGATTGTATCTTTTCATTAATCTGCATAATTTTCAGTTAATACCTAAGCATTAAGCACTATTTAGTATTTACGCAACACTTATCAGCCTTCTTTCTTACCTTATTGCATTAGACAGTGAGCCTGTTCAGTGGAAGCAATGCACAAGCTTTGGGGGACCTTCGGAACAAGTTCTAGATGGTCAATTTGGGAACTCCATCTCAAGTTTGAAGTTGGTGAGTATTTAAGATTTGACGGTCGTTGGTTTAAGTTGGGTGCATGCCTTAAGTCTGAAGGCAGTAATTGTATTCGTGGTGATGTTAACATCAAGTATGAGATTTAACTAACAGTCTAAAATCTTTGTGTTGGCACCATTTTCTTTCCACGTTGAATATTCTCACAAAACGGAGTGGCGGTTTTGTGATTGAAAGTTAAATGAATAATAAGTCAGAAACTGAGAAGTAACGAGTCACCAATCTTTTTCTTCATTTGTTCAGTATTTGGATCAATGATGAATTCATCTTTTGCATAATATGTTACTATATAGGTATTGGTTCTTTTTTACTTTAAGTTGTATACAATACAGACTTCCACAATCTTCTCCCATGGTGTACTATTGCATTGACTTAGTAATCATTATTGTGTTTGTTGTACTTGATTTAATTTATAATTAATGTATCTCCTAAATTCTTTAACTTATTAGATGTTGATGTTTCATTTGCAGACGATTGCTTATTCGAATGGTCTTGTTAAAGTGTACGAGATCTTAGATTCAATGGAACTGAAGGACTGGCAACTTCAGGTGACCATAATTTTGTTATGCTACAATGCTACATTGTTATGTTTAGTTATTTATCTCTGTTTCTTAGATCTTTTTTTTCTTTCTAGATTTTTCTCATGTTTCTCGCTCTTACAAATATGTTTCATCTTCTTTTTTTGGCTTCTAGGCTGAATTTCAGAATGTTACAGATTCATTAACTAAATTTGGAAAGGCTTCTTGTTCACTTGCATCTATTTCTTGGAACCCACAAAGAAGTGAAACCCTTCCTGCAAGTTTTGTGTTGGGTTTCAACTCAGACACTCCAGAATTAAATTCTCCCAAGGTATGCCACCGTTAGATTCACATCCTTGCATAGTATTCAAACCAAACAAACAAACAAACATACCCACCAAAATCCCACTCGTGCAGTAGGGTATGGGATGGTGAGAAGAGGGCAAACCTTACCAGTATCCCATAGGCTAAAGAGGTTGCTCCCAGAGAGATCCCTGGCTCAAAACTTTTTAGTGCTCAATCAAGAATAATTTTCTTTATATTATACTCTATGCGCTAAAACATTCTTTTTCTTTTTTGGTTATCTTGGTCTTGCCTAAACGTCTTAAAAAAATATAGTTTATGTTTAATGGCATGAGTTCTAGTCCAACATTTTCCAGGTATAGAAATTGATTACCAGATGATTCTACAAAAAAAGATTTCTTGAAAGAAAAACATGATGATCACTTATGTCTCTAATTGGTTATGTTCTATCAGGTATGGGAATTTGATCAAGATCATCAAAGATGGTTTCCAGTTGCAGAACTAGCAGAGCTGGGTGACAAGGGTGATCCTGTATATGCTTTGGCGTGGGCTCCAAACATTGGAAGGTAAAATGACAACATTTTGGTGTGTGTATACACACACATAGACTATTTTTAGAATTAACTTTTACTAATTTAATTGATTTTGCTGTATATTTAAACAAAAAGATCTTTAATAGTGGTTATTAGCTGGTGATTATTAATCCTGTACCGACTTCAGGCCATATGAGTTGATAGCTGCTGCCACGTCCAATGGAATTTCAATATGGCAAATGGCATCGAACCCTGACCCTATTGGAAGGCTTTCAGTTGAGAAAGTTGCCATGTTTCCTTCCCATGACAATGAGGTATATCTTCTTTTAGCATTTGGTGCATAATATTTATATGATTTGATTACTAATTGTATGTATTCTCGTTTTGGATTTTGTGTAGATTCACTTTTTTTTTCCTTCTGTGTTGAGTAGGTGTGGCAGATGGAGTGGGATATGAGTGGAATGACACTAGCAACTTCTGGGACTGATGGGAGGGTGAGATTGTGGCAGTCAAACCTTAATGGAAACTGGCATGAACAAGCAGTCATAGAACCTGCAACATAAACATGCTTCATGAGTTCATGTTTAACCTAATATGAATGTACCAATTGCAGACACATGTATTCATCATTAAAAATTGATATAATATATATTATTTCTAGATGTTCCGTCTTAAATCTTTCACTTTGATTTGTTCAAGCACGGTTTGGATGCTTCTATTGGTAGAAACATTGTATTGATGCTAGTAAGCCACTACTAACCCTGGTACTGCAAAATTTATTGCTACATGTTTCATGTTGGTGTTACCTATGCCTATAATAATCATATATATCAGATGAAAAAACCCGAGTTACTAAATGGGAAATTTGGGCTAAGATCTTGCGGATCAGCAAGGAACACCAGCTGAAGCAGCGGTTGATATTCTTCCTGACAGATTCATGGCATATGACCTGTAAGTGTTCCACATATTAGTGTCCACACAAAAATGACATCACACTCTGGTACTTGTATCTTCTTAAAGTATGCAAACTGGTCCACCCGGCTGGTCCGGTTTTCTCAGTCTTTGGTATTTTTTTTAAAGTATAAAATTTGTTTTAAATTTATTTTCTAATTTATATATAAATTGGTATAGTAAAAGAAAGATACTTTTATTAGTGTAGAGGGTCCAAACAGAAATGGGTCCCACAATCATTCTTGTGATCTTACCTGGAAAATTTAGCACCAAAACTGTTTTTCTGTCCATACTTCATATGACACAAGTCAAGAAAAAAAGATTACAGCTTTGTACCACACATAATGCATGGCATGGCGTACAAGCTCTAATCCAGAGAGACATATACCTCTTTTTGGAATACAACTTTCTGGTTTTGTTTGTTGATTGAAGACCCATTATGTGGGCTGTTATTGACTCTGGCTGCTGAGCATAGGTGGAGTGTTTAATATTTGGTTTCAACCCGATTAAACCGATAACCGAAACCGTTTTAAACCAAACCGAATTACATATTTGGTTATTGGTTTGGTTTAGGTTTCAAGATATTGAATTCGGTTTGAACCGGAAAACCCGAATTGGGTTATACCACTATTTTAATCCATATTTTATTGTTAACCCAATTCATTTATATCAATAACCAATACCCGTATATGAATTATAAATCATTATTTGATGAAGGTATGTTTTTGTTTAGATTTTCCTGTTGTTTAAACCGAATAAGTTATGGCTACCCAAAAGAAAAAAAAAACTTTTTTTTGGCTAATTCGGTTTGTTAGGTTCAAACCGAGTTACAATGTAGTTTTAGGTTCGGATTAGGTTTCCTCGAATATGGTTCGGTTCGGATTGTGGTTTCAATAAAAAAAAGTTCCAACCCGCAACCGACCCGATGAACACCCCTAGGTAGTGGCGGTCTTTGACCACCAGAGTGACCCCAGTTGACTACGAACAGAGCTGTCATATAATGATATGATATCCTGTATCAAAACTTGTTCTGTTTCAGGGTAAGATTCTGAACTTAAGATGGACTTTAGCTGCTTGGCTTGTTCCATTGATAATACAATTATAGAAAGCACTAGTGTCCATGTTTTGTTGTGTACAAGTTAA
This sequence comes from Smallanthus sonchifolius, assembly GCA_023525975.1. NCBI lineage: Eukaryota > Viridiplantae > Streptophyta > Magnoliopsida > Asterales > Asteraceae > Smallanthus > Smallanthus sonchifolius. The sequence goes on from CM042042.1 coordinate 6,511,841, forward strand.
GATGCAGGGTGTACAAGTCAAGTGGGTTTGGGTTTGAAAAGTCAAGGGTGGTTCTTCATGAGATGCAATGTTTTTAAACCCGGACCGGCCGGTCGGACCGGGAACCGTGACCTCCACCGGTCCGGTTACATGCTCTGAGACCGTTTGCTGGTTGAACCGGGCGGTCCAAGCGATTCAGCGGTCGGACCGTGAACCGCGAACCGGTGGTCGAACCGGGTAGTTTTATTTTTTTTTTACTATTTTTTTTATCTTTTTTATCCTATATTCCTCCTACTTACTTTTATTTACAATTTTAACCCAATTTGACTCTTTCCTTTTAACTTATACGCTGTCACAGGTCCTTCAAAACCCTAATCAAAATTAAAATTGAAGATTCAAAAGAATTAAAATTCCTACAGACCTACAACCCTCGTCCTTAACTCAAAATTGTTTAAATGGTTGTATATGTAGTATTTGGAATTTTTTTATATTTTTCTATATATTTTTATGAATATTTATATTATTTATTGCGTCATCCGGTTCTTGAATCCGGTCCGACCATAGAACCTTTAAGACGTCCGATTCGTTGTCCGGTCCGGTTCTGAAAACATTGATGAGATAGGAAGGTGAGATGGTAATGTGCTGATATGCTTTAGAAGCTAAGAATGGGGCCTTTTGACTTTTGAGCATTTTAAATTGGGAGGATGTCAAAGGTGGACCAATTCAAATGGGACTTGTCACTGCTCCTTTTGCGGCTGACCAATTCAAATCTCGTTTATTAACTAATTAACCCTCTTTAGTTTAAGAAATTAACACCACCCACAACTTTAACATCTAGAACTCATGTGTGAATTGCAAGAGGTTTTAAAAGATGAACATAATTTAGAGATACAAATACAAATGAATCTTAGTACAACAAGAATACTCTAAGAGCATTCACAGCCGGTTTGATATATGTTTGTGAGTAGATTTTGTATATATATATATTAAGGAGTCGTTTAAAGTGGTTGTGAGTGGAGGAGAGAGAATGTATCAATTTTTTGTATATTTGTAAAAACACTGTTATCTGTATAAATTTTTTAATATTATTTAAAAGTGGTTGTAAGTGTGAGAGAGAGAAAAAGTAAACGAAGAGAGAAAATGTAATGATTTTTAGTGTGATATAAAGGATAAGGATAAAGAATGAGTTGTGAATGCTTTAAGTAATATATACCTAGATTGGATAACTCCAACTCAAATTTTTAGTTAATGCATAAGTTTATAATTTTAAAAATTAAGAAAATTTTAAAGAAAATAAAGAAAATTATGCTAGCTCAAAAGTCAAAAATAAAAAAATTGTAATCATTATTTATCTCTTATTTAAATCTTTTGACAAGGTGACAAGCTCTATCACTCGCATTTAAGATTTTTTATGTTATTTTGTTACAATTTTTGTAATATCTAGGGTTTTTTTGATGTATTATTTCCGATTAACAATTTCAGTTCTTTGTAACCCGCTCATTTCAAACTCTAATGAACGTATCATTTTAAATAGATTTATAGTCAGTCATACATTTGTACCTAAATATGGGTGTAAATAAAGATATATATATATATATAATTATATGTGTGTATTCTACAAAAATAAATGGATTAAACCCTTAAAATTATAAGTGATATTATGTAAATAATGTAAAGTTATTTAAATACCTAAAACTTGTAAATTTATAAACCCATAAATTATTTCAAGCTCAAAAAGATATGAAACTTATATGATTTTATCAAATAAAATATTTTATTTATTTTATAAAGTCCAGGGGCTAACCTGTCAATTCTAGAAACTTGTTTTTAACTAAAACCCAAATTTTTAGCATAAAATGTTAACACTTACAAACATCAGGGGCTGTTGTGTATTTATCCCAAACACTCGAAAGCCCAAACCAGTCGCGGGTTCGACCCTCGGACACGGTTTTCGTCCCCGTTTATGTCAAAAACGCGTTTCCGGCTAGGTTCATCGAACCTCGGGCATCCCTTCGCGCATGCAACCATCACCCGAGGTAAATCAATGCTCAATTCCAACCGTAATATCGCATGGATTCAAATTTGAACCCATTCGGCTCAACCACCATCTTCCCAACTAATCACGCATTAAAACCTGAAATTGAATATAAATATTGGGTACAACACTTGAACGACACCACACACTAACTCATCAAACTCTTAATTCGTTCAAATCCCACCTGCAATTGCCAATTGGAACCTGCGACAGCCGACCCAAAGCTTGAACTCGTATTCCCTCGTTTCGAACCCGGTTCAGGTAATTCTTGGGGCTATCATATTCGTTTTCATATATAGATCAAAAGCCCTCTGTTTAATTTCATTAACAGATGGTAAATCGATTCGTATTTGGGGTTTTTGATTTCTAGGGTTCATACGACTTGGGGGCTGGTTTGGGATTGTGTTTAAGTATTTTCTTTTCCGGATAAAACACCAACGAGGCCCGTAGCCGGGTGGTTTGTGCGCATATGTGTTGGCTCAGGCGGCCCAGGTTCAAATCCGGCTGTCCTGAGTTTTGGATTTTTATTTTTTTTATACATTTTAAGTAGATTTACTAATTCCTCTTATTTTTATAAAGTCTGTTAAACGTCTATAAACTTGAAATCGATTTTTGGTTGTAATTTCATTTTCAGAAAACATTTTAATTAAATAAAACTAAGTTAAAACTATAGGAAATTTAATATTTAATATTAGTTTTTACTTAAAATTTATAAAACTACCTTAAGCTTTTATAAAACTTAAATACTCAACATAAATTATTTTATAAACTCAGAAACTTTAATTAGTTATTATTTTATTTAATAAACAAAGGTTATTTTGTTTAAACTTTAAATAATAATTATAAACTTTTATTAAACATAAGCTATATAAATACAAAGAAAATTTATAAACTTATATTTTCCTTAGAAACTTATAAACTTGTAAATCTTTATATCTAAAACTAAATACTTATTTATTTATTTAATTAAAACAAGAAAATAAATACATTTTTATTTATTAAAAGAAATTAGAATGCTTGTAAACTTAAAAACTTTACAAAAAATTAAAAACACTGATAAGTAAAACATAGATTTATTTTAGATATTGAGAATAACAAGAAACCATGTTATAAACTAAAAATCATAATTTATTTAAAGTCTTAAACACCTTCAAAATAATTATTAGTCATATTTTAGAAAGTAAAAGCACTTTAAATAATTTTGATTGATCATTTTTAGATAAAGTATTTATTTTCAAAAACAAACTCTCTAAATAATTATTATTCATACTTAGTAATTATTTATTCATTTGATAAGTACTATTTAATCTTTAATGATAAAGTATGAATCTTGTAGATAAAACTATTATTTTATCTTAAATAATTATTGAATCCTTATAAATAATTATTTATTATCCTTGTTATTCTTTATGTTACTTTTATACTTCAAATTCAATGAACTTTATAATAATATTTTTAAAGACTTGTTATAAATCTAAACCTTATAACACAATCATTCCCGTCTCTCATATGAAACCCTAGAAAGTCTTGAAATCCTAGATCTTTGTCATAGACTTCTATAATCAAGTCCTTAAACTTTAGACTTATCATTTAGGCTTGTTGTGAGGATATCTTTCCTCGAAGCTTTACTACACTCATTCTTTGTCGGTCACTCTTACATCCTTCCTAAGGTGAGTATACTTAGCCCCTTTTTGTTTTGTTTTGATTTATAAACTTTGGGGTGGAACATGTTCAAACTTTTTAGACTTATACAATTCAAACGTAACTATGCTTGTATGCTTTCTATGTGTTATATGCTCTGAGACTTGCATGCTTAAATTAAACTTAAGACTAGCATGTTCATTAACGTTGGCCGAGCCTATGGTAACAATAATAGATCTATTGTATTTGACCAATCCACCTTGATTGATTGACCCTTAGGGGGAGCCCATGGTGATTGTTACTAAACTTAAACTTTAAACTTTTAAGGGTAACCATCGGGTTATGCCTAAATTTGGTTGGAGGTTTGAAATGCATAATGTTTAACTTGACTGTTCTCACATTTATACTTAAATGCATTAATCATAGTGAATTGTAAAACTTTTAAAGACTTTGTTAAACGGTGTCAAAACCTTTGTATCTCACCAACAATTTTTAGTTGACAGTTTACTTAACATGTTTCAGGTGCACATATTTGATGCCTATCTTGTGAACACGTAGGATGCTTGGACCTAGAAAGACTATTAATTTAATCTTATATTTTATTATTATTGTTGAACAATATGTTTTTCTTTGTTATGTTTGAACCTTTAAATTTCATTAATGAAATATTGAATCTTTATTAGTCAACCTTGTGCTTTTGAACAACCGCGTCCGCCCCGACGTATAATCCGTCGTTGGTTGGGGTGTGACAATTTTGAGTTTTTAATTAATGGGAGAAACGAAAATGTAGCGAAAGGATAACCCCTATATCAACCCGTTTGGAGAACAAAGCTTCAGATCACTACATCCAGATCGGTCGGCCCTAACATTATGCTCTGTTTGGATCGGTAGGCGCTAACATTGCGCTTTGTCCAGATCAGTGGGCCCTAACATTCAACTCTAGGCTGATGCGTCCTCAATAGGTTCAGACTATGCGAATTCCATGTTGACAACCTTATAACCAAGTAACTATTTAGTATTGGACAAAGAGTAGAGAAGTATTTAAATGTGAGGGGCAATTGCAAAGAGTAGAGAAGATACATGCAGTTCCCCATGTGACATGACCATACTTGTGACACGTTAAATAGAAGATTCAACTGATAACCAATAGGATCTCATAGGCAAAAAGAACAAGGAAGAAAAAATTAATGGAAGATACTTGGATAGAAGATTCTAGTTTAGTATTCATCCTCTTATCACCGTCAAACACTCTTAAAATGGTGTTGAATATTTCAATTCCAAATAAGAGTTTGAAGACTACAATTCATGTTATGTTTTTAACTTTTTAGGCCTGTTATTTAAATATTTTAGGGTTTATTTTCTTCTTATAAAAATTGTAAAAAAATAAAGTAAGCTTTTTTAATTTTTTTAACAACAATTCATAAATTTTGTAAGATAAATATACCACAATTTATGGATTTGAATTTGAACCTTTAACCTTTTGGTTGTGGGTTACACCACTTAACCAACATGATGCACCCTTGAAAACAAATAAAATTTAGATGATATTTGATAATCGTTAATGTTCTAGTTAATTGACACGATACACAATACATCTTTTTCTTATCATCAAAATTCATCATTTGATTTATATATTTACTATAAACTATTTTTAAAATAGAAAAAACACATTCCAATGGTTCAAAACAAGTTGAAAATCAAGACAACAACCATAGTGTTCATATCGATCATCTAATCACTACCAAGCATCATTACATAATTCTCACAACAAAACACACATGATCGATGCATGAATCAACATAAATCAATCGTGCCAAAGAAATCCTCATGCTAACCCAAGATATACGGTTGATACTCGACTATAGAACGATCACACCCAAAATGAAAGCTCCAAGTTAACTAGTTAAAGCTAAAAGACTAGCTAAAGAAAACGGACTGTGACATTAGATCATATTTTTCAAAAAATAATTTAATTCAACATTAAGATGATTACAAACAGGTCATGGTATATGTATACCACCTCTACTTTAGAAACCATTGCATTTGTCACATCATACGGCCTCGTATTGTCAAATACGGGCCATGTCGTGCTTAGTCAAATTATCACGTTGATGCATCTATACAAGCCACATTATAGGTGAAAAAATACAATACAACCTACATTATATCTATAATATGACCCGTATCAGAATCAAACGGCAAGGACCATATAACATATAATTTATATTTATATAAAAACACTAGGTTAGAGACCCGTGTACTACACGGGCACAATACAATTAATGAAATAAAGATTATGCTTTTAATAACGTATACCTAAAAAAATACATAATAAAACCAATAATAATATTGATAAGAAATGTAAATTATTAAACAGAACAGTCTGTCTAAGCTTGATAGAACCAATAATAATTCAGTAATAGAAATAATGAAGAACTAAAACTGAAACATACAGAACAAATTAAAAGATCAACATTTGATGCAAACACATAATGATAATTGTTAATAATAATGAATATGGTGTATGAAAAAATAAATTAATGATAACAAAAAGAATATAATATTAATACACAAGTTGAATGCTATTGGTAAAGAATCTTGAAAACAAATGATAATTATAATAGTGAATAAAACAATGTTGCTCAATGCTGAATGTCCAAAACGTGGTACAAAGATGGCAAAAAACTGTTCAATGCATGAAGAAAACAAAATGTACAAAACTGTTCAAATTCGTTCTATGCATGAAGTATTAAACTGTAAAAACTGTTCAAAATCTACACTGATTTAGGATGTAAACGACCTGTTTAAAACTGCTAGTAATTTTATGGACCTGGCATGTAAAGATAACTTACATACTTCAAATAACTTAAAAGGTATTTCCTTGTTAATTTGTTAGGTAGTTTAGATAGTTTGATGAGTTAAGCAAAGCAACCCTTAAAGGGAGATCTGACAAACACCCATTTGATTGTATTAGTGACATGAGTCTTAAACAAAAATTTACAAAGAGATTTGTGAACAAAGGCTTTAAATTATATAACAGTCAAAAAACAACACTCATTCTGTTTATTCAATAAACCTTTAACCAATTCACTTGGTTACTTTTTTCAGCCAAGTGAATTGACAGCTTCTGCACAAGTGAATCGACAGCTTCTGCACAGGTGAATTGACAGCTTCAGCCAAGTGATCTGAGTTACTATTTAAACGATGTATACTGGCCTCTGCAAGTAAAGGTAGTAATGCAATGCAAAGGTTTTTTTTATAAAAGATAAGCAAGTAAAGGTAGTGACGTTTTTAACCTTGATTTCTAGATAAGAACCTGATCAGCCGATGATCTTGAGCATGCACGAGAAGCTGCCAAGAAAATGGCGTTTCATATTCTAAGTTCTGATCTGATCCTAGTCTACAGAAAACACTCAAAGGTCGACTTCCCTCGATCACTTCAAATTAGTTGTATTAAATTTTCCAAACATGCTTGGTACTTGTTAGCATTATAAATTAATTGTATTATCTTTTTATTATGTGATACTTTACTTTGTATCAACATGGTTTGTATTGTTAAAAGTTTCTCTGTACCAAATGTAGCTATTGAAGAAGACTTTTGCTTCTCAAGCATCAAAAAGTGCCTCCCCATTAGAACAATTCCTTATGACATTACTCCATGTTAGTGGTTAGTGCTTATTAAGGATTACACACTTTCATATGCTTTTCTAGTGAGGTAATCTATATGCATAATTGAAATGTTTCTTTTACTTTTCCCTTGCATATTTATTTTATAGGTTTTCCTTACCCAGTATTTTGTGGTGTGTATCATAAAATGTCGATACGATAGCATGCCTAGTTGAGGAAACCTGAAATGTATATCTGAAATTTAGTTACTGCACTTCTTTACAAGCACACAACTATTATGAGCATCTGTTTTTTTATAAAATAAGCCCTCATTGAGGGAAAACGGATTAAAGAGGACAGCCCTCAAAAAATGAATTTAAAATGCACAAGACATCATAAAACGCTTTATATCAAACCAATGCACAAGACAACTCTTGGTCTCTATTCAATTCCTAATGATTCAACAGCTTAAAGTTATGAACTCGGGCATATTTCACAAACCTTAATTGAAAAAATAAATAAACAAATGCCACTTACATAAAACCCCAGCCTAAATAGAAATCGATCTCATAATCTGAAGGAAGATTTGAGATAACTCTAAAAATAGCAGAAAAAACTTCAAATCCACAGTAAATAAACATGAAATAGATTAAAGGATAACATATGTAATCTAATCCAATAGAAACAAATATCAGACAACCCATGAAGCGCAAAACCTAACTAATCTCAAAACCATGATTAAATGTTCAGGAAAATAGAGATTATAGAGAAGTGGAAGTTACCTTCCGGGTAGGAGGCATGTGTAGCGAGACGCAGCGGAAGCGGAGAAGTACCCATTCTTCAAAATAGTGTTGCAACTTGAAATCCACTACTTTTCACCTTCTTCACATTGGCCTGACATTCACCAGCAACGAAGATCACAGTAGACGATGAGAAGATAAGAAAATCGTTCGATGAGAGAAAGCTTCTGTTGATTTCGATTAGGGTTAGACGAAGATGAGAGGCACCAGAGATGAATGAGGCCGAATGATTTTGAAATTAGGGTTAGTTCAGAATGCAGAACGGGTCATATAAGATCCGCGTGTTTTACCAGAATCTGAAAACGGGTTTAAGCGGGCCTGAGAATGCTGTCACAAAAAGTATTCTTTTTTATTAAGTAGTAAAGATAAAGATAAAGATAAAAATATAATCACGTAAACAATTCTATACCCAAAAAGTTGAAATCTTACTGAAACCTAGCCCCCTGATATCTGGCGATCTACTGCTTCGCTACTCGCTGGTGCTTCTTCGTCTCCATTGATTGACGTTCTGCTTTAATCTTCGCTTGAAGACTTTGATGTTGACTATGTTTTCTGCCTGTTGATCGTTTGCTTTAATCATACGCTGTCTTCATATTTACGGTCGTCGTTTCAAGGAATGTTTTCAATTATATGTTCTAGAGTTCTAGTTGATGATTAAGAACATCAAACGCAATAATAAGTAGCAAAATCGATTGGTGCAATCATATTATTAAGCATACATAATGCACATGCCACTAGTAATTTGAGTTATATGATATTGTTATTATGGATTTTACTATTGAATGTGTTAGGCTTTCAGATTTTTATGTTATGTTCATTGATTTGGAGTTCATTTTTTCAGTCTGGAATAGGAAGATTATATGTGACAATTTGACATGCATATTAGGTGTTTGACGAAATGCCTTACTGAGGCATGCCACTACTTTTACTGATGCTTTTTGCTGTGGCATGTTGGCATTATTTAAATATTGATCTTCGGTTTTTGTGTGTAGAGTTTTGATTTAGGGAAAATGACAAGTTGAACCTTTTTTCATTAACAGTTTTAGAAAAAAAGATAAACTGATTTAAAACTTAGAAACCATTCAAGACCATGTGTGTTCATTCAGTCCATACTCATATCTTTTGTTTGCTGGATTCATGGCATGGAAATACTACACGGTGAAGCTGATTTTGATCATGTTGATGAGAATTTGTTATCTGTCGAATCTATGAACAGGAATAATTTAATAGTTACCATTATATCTGCTATATTCCCACAAACGCTTAATTGGCTGTCCTGTATTCCCATAAACTCTTACTTTCTGTTGCATACTCAAAGTCTTGAATCAGGGAAGTTAGGAATCTGAATAACCAGTTTATATGAATGTTTAGAGAATATGTGTGTCAGATATTGTTCTACTTTGGACAATGTTTCTACTAAATTTTGTGAGGAAATATATAGTCTCTTACTTTTCTCTTTTGTTTATTCGACTTGAATAAAGTTGTAATTTGCATAAGAACCTCATTATTAAATGTTTGGATCATTGTATTTATTTTATAAAGGAAGCTTTATATGCGTTCATGATAAATAGAAGAACTTTCCTTGATTCCTTTAACTGAGCTGCAAGTATTTTAAATTTTTGATGTCAAAGCTAGCACCTCAAGAATGCAAAAGGGTTATCGGTTTGTTCATTCATCTTTATTTGCTGATTACTAATGTGATGCAGGTTACATACTGTGCATATAACACATCATATCATAGCTGGCAGAAATGGTGGAGTTTGTTTCAGTTTTTCTGGTTGTTATTACTACCACACTACTCGTGGTCCGGATAGTATATGTCATATCTCATAGTAGCAAACCCACCCGTAACACTTCTCAGAAGCATTTGAGTACCCTTGTTGTTTTGGGTTCAGGTGTGCTTTCAAACATACGTTCTTTTTGCTCTTACGAAAAAAAAATTGTTTGACTAGTTTTTGTGCTCAAAATTCATATGGTTACATTACTTACAATCTAGGTGAGGATGATGTACACAGTTCCTAACCTTATTCTTGTCAAATTTGATTTGGGAAGTCAACGATTTACCACAAAAGTCAAACTGTGCTATCTTTTTTCGTGGCGGGAATATTTCTTCTTTCTTTAATCTACTTTTAATCCCATCGGTGTCTTTGGTTTGATTCAGGGGGACACACAGCAGAGATGATAAATTTGTTGTCTGTTATGCAAAAAGATTGGTTTGCTCCAAGATATTATATCGCTGCAGCAACGGATAACATGAGTCTTCAGAAGGCACGTGTTTTTGAGGGCATCTTAGATGATAAGGTAGATCCGAAATATGATATTGACTGTTATTGTTTTCTCTCTGATGCATCTATTTTGTCTATTTTAGTGATTTTTATGTGTTTTGACATGATTGACGCTGAAATAAACCCGGAGAGGAAATAAACTGCATTCTTATCATTAGGCTATTTATCCAAACTATATTTTGTTCTCAACTGATCCAATCCATGAGTTGAACTTTTGCTTGGTTTGCAGGGGGCAGATGGTGCTCAATTTATGCAAATTTATAGAAGCCGTGAAGTGGGTCAATCATATATTACCTCAGTTGGGACAACATTACTTGCTTTAGGTCATGCCTTATGGCTCATGGTCAAAATCAGACCTCATGTGGTACTTACTTTCTTTCTTAACTTCACTATAGCTAATGCTATTTCTTACTTTCTTCCTTCCTTTTGTTGTATTTGTAAAGTTTTTATCGCATCCCATTTTCTTTATGTAGATTCTATGCAACGGTCCTGGGACTTGTATTCCCATATGCGCAATTGCGTTTATCTTCAAGGTTTGAATACTTCAGCTTTGCAAATAAATTGATGCTGTTGATTTTTAGAGTGGCAATATGAGCAGATAAGATTGGTTGTGTAACCTGTCAAAACGGGTTCGGATTGAAACAGGCCATGTATGGTTGGCTTGACCTGCATACACGTATGTCTATATTTTAAAACAAGTAATTAATGCGTTAATTATGATTAAAAACAGTATTATTGTAATTATAGTTCGAATCTTCTAATAAAAATGAATTAGGAGGTTGCATGCATTAGAAGTAGACTTTGGACGTCTTTCAACCCGTATAGCAAATGGATTCTGTTTGACCCTTTAGCAAATGGATTCAAATTGCCACCTCTTTTAATTTCGGTCTCCAAGATTCATTTATTTATTACTTTTTGATATCAACAAACTGTAAACAGATTTTTGAAATTGTATAACAAGTCAAATGCTGTACTTTGTGTTCTTTAACCATTGTAATGACAAGGTGTGTAAACTTCAGGTCTTAGGAATCAGCTGGTCATATATATTCTATGTGGAGAGTATTGCAAGAGTCAAAAGATTGTCATTGAGTGGTTTGCTTCTTTACAAATTACACATGGCTGATCAGTTGTTTGTGCAGTGGCCACAACTACAAAAACAATATCCCCGAGCACATTACGTGGGCCGTCTTATGTAAACCGTTTTTGATTTCATTGGACCAAAGGTTATATTGTTTTCGTTCTCTCGGTTTTTCATGTTCTACCGCAACAAAGATATTGTCCTTTCAGTTAGGTTTTGAGTCCAATTTGTAGCCTTTTTTGTGTTCCTTTTACAAGTCGAAATATATAAAGTTGTAACCGAAATAAAGGTATCCGCTTGACTGCTTGCAAGCTTCAAGCAAGCATGCAACTCTTTAAATGTTAGAATTGATTGGACCTAGCTTGACTAGTGTTCAAAGTTACATGATTGTAAGATTTCTATTAATGAATGTATATGTTGGAAATGGTATTTGTTTGATGAGTATATTTGAGTTCATTTGTCCCTTCACATTGGTATAATTGAATTCAAGCGCACTCAAGGCGCAAAGGGTGCTTAAAAAGCGAGGTTCCGAGATAAGCATGGCGTATAGCACAAACATACCATTTTTGGGGTTTTAGACATGTTTTAGGTTTGTTTAGGGCTAGTTTAGGCTAGTTGCGGGCAGTGTTGTAAAAATCGCTAGGCGCTAGTCGGGCGGTGGGGTAGGGCCTAGGCGGGATTAATCGGATTATAATTTATATGTAATTTTCAGTTTTTTATATATATACACACATTTTTATATGTAATTTTTATAAAAATGTTCATTTTTAAACCACACCAAAGGTTTTCGCCGGAAATTTCAGGTTTTCGCCGGAATGTTCACCGGAATCTGGCCGCCTAGGCCCGCCTAGGCCCAAAATTCCTCCTTAGCCGAGCGCCTAGCGATTAATCGGCGCCTAGGCGCGATTTTTACAACACTGGTTGCGGGCCATTTTTGGATTGTTAAGACCAGTTGCCCGGAATTTGTAGAATTTTGAGGATTTGGCCGGAATCTCACTGGAATCCGACCAGAATCTAGCCGGAATCTCGCTCGAAGGTTGCTGGAGGGCATGGGTTACAGCAAGGCGCTTTTCCTGCGCCTCGCCTCACCAGAGGGCCTACGCGCACGCCTGGAGGGCTTTTGATAACATAGATTGAATTGCATATTTGTGTATTACTTTTAACCCTTGTAACAAACTCATTAAAAAACCTTAACCTGGCATGAGTCATCTGGTTCATGATTTTGAATTTGTGTGAATCCTGCCAGCTCGATTCCTGAATATCATGATTCCTAGTTTTAGGGGTTGATGTTAGTATCCTTTTAACCCTTTATTGTGTTCCATTTTCCTGATAAGTGATGCAAGTATCCTATCATTACTACTGGTACACTGCTGCAAGTATGGTGCATCATTTTTCATTTTCTCTTATAGGTATTTTTCTAGCTTACCAGATGTAAATTTTCATGCCAGTATTTTCAAATTTAAAATTTATAATCTCATTAACTACCTTCATGTTCTATGGTGCCAATGCAAATGATGAACCAGATGCTATCTCAGGGGTACCATGTATGAAGACAATGTGAATTTAGCTGCAAACTCGAGGTTCACTTGCCAACCAAACAATTTGTAAGTCTTTGGTAATTATTGGTGTAATGCATTGTAGAGATCTTTCTTGAATTGCTGTTAGGCTTACTTTATCTGAAAATCTTTATTATTGTGAACATCATTACCATATCCTACATATTTTTCCACGGTTTTTTGCATGCATAATGTGTTCAGATCTTTTAACTTCAATTTGATTTCCTTTCTTCAAGTTCAATTTAAAGCCTAAGAGCAACTGAAATAGCATCTTAACATGAAAAGAATTGATACTATATATAATTCTAGATGTTCCTTGGTTCTTAAATCTTACACTTTTCCAGATGTTTCTATGGTACAAACATGATTTAGTGATGCTAGTAAGCATCCCTATCTGCAATCAAAACTTATTGCTATTTTTTAAATGTTACCTATGACTACATATTCTTATAGATCAGATAAAAAATCCCGAGTTAAATGGGAAATTTGGGCTAAAATCCTGTGGATCAGCGGGGAACGCCAATGGAGAATTTGTGGTGGAAGCAGTGGTTATTCCTGACAGATGCGAGTCGTCATGATGCTGGAAATCACCACCGTGTTCTGTGAAGTAGTTTGACCCGGATGTGGCAGGTGAGATAAAAGAAGGCGAATATCCTTGCAAAAAACTGTGATCGAGTTCATTTAAAAAATCAAATTGTTGGTAGTTTTCTAGGGATCCAAGTGATGCTGAAGGGAAGGAAAATGAATGTGGAACCATTGCATCTGAATCTGAGGTACAGACTCTGAGATTTTCTCTGAGGTTTGAGAGCATCTCTCCGGATTTTGGTGGTGGCGGTAGTTGGTGGTGGTTTTGTTCAGTCTCATGTTTTTCAGGTGACTGTGGCGGTGCAACTGATGGTGGAGTGGCGGGGTTGCATGTGTGCTGCCCTCTGTATGTGATCTCAAACACCATGGGGTCCTCATCTGTTCTCTGCACTTGTTTTCTTGCCATGCATTGATGGATATAACGGTACGTGCATCTGTAATAGCTTCTGCAAAATTAAGTAAAAATCACCATCAATATAGGAATATTTGCAATAATTTTGTCGTATATTACACGTAGAGACTGCACGTTACTTTTACTTTCTTGAGGTATTAGAAAGAAATACTTAAGAAATAGTCTGATTGGAGGGCCCACACAGAAATAGGCCCCACACTCATTATCTCAATGCATGGAGCGGCGGTAAGTTCCATCGAGAAGTGTGGGGCCGGTGTGGGCCCCACACTTGCACGGAGCTTAGAGAAGAAAAAAAGAAAAAAAAGTTTCATGTCTCTTGTTCTTACCTTGGAAATTTAGCCCCCAAAATGTCTTTCTGCCCATACTTCCTCCAACTATAACCGTCATCCGTGTTTCCCTCCAACCCATTGTCAGTTGAGATTCTAATTTGGTTTCGCCATGTCGTTATCGCCTTCCTGTGACACCAATAAAAAAGATTAGAGCTTTGCAGTATGCATCGTGCGTAATGCATGACTTACAAGTGCTAGTTCAAAAAAGATAGATACCTCTTCTTAGATGCACCTTTCTGGTCTTGTTGATCATAAAAGGTTTGATTGAAATCTCCACTTCGTGGGCTTTCATCAATGGACACTGATGACTCAGGCTGGCTGAGCATTGGCGGTGCTAGCGGTGGTGTTAGTGGCGGTGTTTGACCACCAGAGTGACCACAGTTGACCATCAACAGAGCTCTATCATATGATGATATGATTCCCTGTATCAAAGCTTGTTTTGTTCCAAGGGAAGATTCTGAATTTAAGATGGACTTTAGCTGCTTGGCTAATTCCATCCCTTGTGTAATCTCATTGATAATACAAGCACTAGTGTCCATACCGTTGTTGGGACTTGGGTACAAGTTGAGCTGCAGGGTGTACAAGTGAAGTGGGTTTGAGTTTGAAAAGTCAACTGTGGATGTTCATGAGATAGGAAGGTGAGAGGTGGATGGTGAGGTGTGTTTGAGAAGCTGAAGAATGAGGTGGTTTTTAAGGATTTAAAGTTGAGAGGATGCTGAAGTTTGACTGAGAAACCGTGTGAAGTGTTTATTTTCTTTCAAAAGGGGTCGTTGTCCCATTTGCTGCTGACCAATTCAAATCTAACTAATTTACTTATTAACCCCCTTTAGTTTAAGAACTTTATTCTAACATGTTGAAATATCATAGACCCCATGTGCAATCTCACTTGTAGATGTAGTGGGGTGTAATCAGAGGGTGATCTCGGCTCGTTTAGGACTTTATTTATAAAGCTTGAGCTTGGCTCGTTTATTATTTACTAGGTTATATACCCATGTATTACATTGGGTTGTTTAATTGAAAAATGAAATTATAATAAATAAAATTCTTTGTTTCCTTAATTAAGTAATAATTATAATTCAAAATTTTATTTTAAAAGAAAAATTAACATGATTAGATTTCAAAATTGTAAGTTTACCTAAAATAGGAAAAATTAGAAATTTTTAGTGAGAAAATATAATAATGACACGTGGCATTTTTGGAATCGTTTATTAGAATAAGGATTTGTTTATTTATATGTTTTTAATTATAATTTTTATATATAACATAATATATTTTTATTATAATTATATTTAGTAATTATGATATAGGGGAGAGATCAAGAGAAACCCACTAAGTTAGGCGAAAACTAAAAAAAACATTAAAGGCAATCAAATAATTTATAAATTTTTTATTTTTTGAATTTATTTCTGAGTGAATTAATATAATATAACACAATTTACAAAAAAATTATTTTACGTATACGTAACTACAATTTTTTTTTTTCTGTTTACGTATACGTGAGCCAATACTTAAATGATTTTTTGGTAAAAAGGTATAATATTACATTTATACTCTTATAAAAAAAAATAATAAATAAATAGTATTATATGATTGGTTAAAATTGATTTGTTACTGGTTTTTCGATTTTCGTCTAACTATGTTGTTTTTTATGGAACCCTCCCCTTATGATATAAATATATATTTTTGTGATCTGATTTTTACAAAAAAATGAGGTTATTTTGTTTTATAACATTTGCAACGATTTTTAATGTTAGTTGCAAGAAATCATGATTTTAAATGTGGATGAATGCGTAAAGCTAAGGTACTTATTTGGAACTTTTAACTTTAATGGAAGAAATTTCAATTTTAACCCCGGAAGTAATGAAAATGACATATTGAGATCGAGTAATAATGCAAGAAAGTGGTTGCTGACCAATTCAAAGTTCTAAGATAAGATTCACTCACTTCCTCCTTCATAACAGAATATTTTTGGTGCTGACCATTTCAGCGCTCTCTCACACACGTGGTACATTCATAGAGGATTAAATTAACAAGAGTTTGAAGCCATAACTCAGGTCAGACTCTAGTTTATTGTTCCAATCCATGTTCTGTTTTTATGCCTTTTAATATTTAAATTAGAAGCGGCAATTCCTGACATAACCCGAACACGACACGTAAAAATACAGGTTTTGGGTCGGTTACATGACCCGTTTTTTAAACGTGTTAACCCAAACATGACCTGCTTGATAAGCGGATTGGCATGTTAATCCTTTTTAAGGGTTTTTTTTTATTTAAAGTATTTATATTTTAGAGATGAAAAATGTTAATATTTAAAGTTAAATATTTTAATTTTTTTTATTTTACTCTAACTATTAACTTTTAAAGGTAAATTAATTCTCTTTTTGAACTCTTTCATCAATTGTTTAGTTCCAACAATTTTATTTTGTTAGATCTAACTATTCTTCAATCTTTTTTTATTCTCTTCTTCTAATCTCGAGTTAAATATACAAACACAAGTTTGTTTATTGAAAATGAGAGATAAAGAAACAAAAACAATAAAAAAACCCAATTACATTAAGGTTTCGTTTAAGCCAGATTGATTAATTGTTTAAATTGTTACTAAGCCATTATGCAATATTCATATTCATAAATGAACATAAAACGGGTCGACCTGAAACACGACCCGACTTTATGTGGGTTAACATGACATGGCACGAATAACTTATATGAGTTGGGTTAGGGTTTAAGATTTCAACTCGCGAACCTGACTCGTTAACCTGTAAACCTGACATGATTGACACCCCTGTTTTAAGTATATTAGAACCCGTTTTAATTTTTTTTAATTGATTTTTTAAGGTTGTAAAGTGTTTGAAAATCTTATCCGTTTTAAAAAACCAAGATAAGTTTACAAAGCTTTAAAAACCAACGGCTGTGAAATTGCTTTTATTACCTAAACAAAAAAGTAATGTTAGTTCATTTTACAGAAAACAAAGCAAAAATATAGATATTTAATAGTAGAGTTGTAACTATGGTATAATGTGGGACTGTAAATGTAAGTGTGTAACAAATGTTTGTTTAGATAAACGAAACCATGAACAGATGAAAGTATCGATGTTTTTAGAAATCCTTCTTATCCAATACTTCTCTAATTCTTCTTGGTATTTCTAATTTGTACCATAACAGTAACTTTTAAGGTAATTCTTTGAAGAACTATTATTCTTTTACATCTTCAAACAAGACGCCTGGTATTGCTAGTGGAGATGGCTTTGAAGAACTATTATTCTTTTACATCTTCAAACAAGGCGCCTCGTATTGCTAGTGGAGATGACAAATTTGACACACCTTTGATCTGTAGTAGAGAAATTAAAAAAATGTAATTAGGTGAAAAAAAGAAAATAAACCATGTTACAAATCATGAAAGGGTTACACATACCATTGGTTGATTGAACTTTATTCTAATCACCAGTAAATTGTGTGCATGTTTACTCAATTGCAGATCATGTAAAATTTGAACACATTATTTCGAGTTTGATGGCTTATATCCTGATATTTGCTCCATAGACAAATTCTGTAACAGGGTTGATTACTAATGTAAGAATTACAAATTTTAAACGTATTTTGATACGAAAAGGATGAATTTAGTTGGTGCATGTTACCTTGGATGTGATGCTTGTTTGAGAATGAATCTTGAAAGAAAGGTAACATATGTAACTACCATAGAAGGCGAAAACTTTAGGTAACCGTAATCTAACAACCTTAACTCAGCCAAATAATCTTCATTGTTAACTATTTAATATTTCCTTTATTCAACCCGTGTAAACACACATGTTGAATAACTTAGTATCAATATAAATTACCTTGCATCGATTTTATGTGTCTTCTTCCAAAACTAGGTAACCTGTAGAATGAGCTTCTCTTGCTTCGATCCTTTATGGGTATTGCCAGATTGTTCTTTGCTTTGAGGACGTGTCAACCCGAAACACATGGAGGAGGCAACGTTGTTATTTCACAAAGGATTGCGCGAGGCGATTGAGGAAATGGTGGTTTATGGAGGTCTTTTCTTTGGAGATTTTCAATGGTGACTTCCTTACCTATTAGGTTTGGGGTTGTATTCAGCTGTACATGCTTCTTCCTATGCCTCTGTGGCCCATCTTCGATGCTTCAGGACCACATATTACGAGACAGTGGCGTATGTGATATGGATTCTGATTATGGTTGTGCTTTGGCTTGTCTTTGTGATACGATTCCAAGCTTCAACTTCAGTGGTTTCACTAACAAGAACACCCCCACACCCCCCCCCCCAAAGCCCAACATGTATTTGCAACTGCCCTTTTAGTGAAATTGTCAAGAACATGGAAGTACACTTTGATATGACAGACGTGCACCACATGCTTAAGATTTTCTTCTTGTTAACCCTATAGATGGGTAGGCCAACATATGTCGCCGATGGAGTATCGTACTATCCTTAAGTATCGCCTCATGGTTCCCTTTTTTCTGGTTGATGAGATATGGCTTGTTTGTCGTAAGGCGTGTTTGGACTCATTCGGGGATCATGCAGTACATTGCAAAGACCTCCCCGTGTTCAAGTACCAACATGATTTGGTTAGGGACATTCTTTTTGACATTTTCAGGCGTGTTAGGATTTCTATTAAGATAGAAACACCGGTGAATTTTTTAACCGACCCGTTGGAAGGAAGATCAATACTCATACCAGCTGACATTTAGGTCGTTGGTTGGATAGGAGGGAAACATGCCTGTGTGGATCTAAGAGGGGTTTTTCCTCTTGTGGGCTTGAGGGGTAGTGTTTTCACGGCATGTCATGCTGCTTTAAAAGCTGCTTCATGCAAAGTGACCAAACATGAGAAAACATGTATTGACAACCAACACATATTTATTTCATTTACATTAAATATTTTTGGTTTCCTTACGTCTGAAGTTGTGAAGCTCCTTAGTCATTGAATAAAATTACTACTCTTTATTATAAGAAGCTAAAAATTTTGTACTTGAGCTAATCATACAAAATTCATTTTTTCACATAAGTGTGATTTGGTAAATTTAAGTAGCATACGCGGTGCATATTTCTATGACATTTTAGTACATATAAACATACTTTTAAGATGGTAAAAGCTGCCAATTGTCATGACACATTATAACTATAATATTCATGATAATTTAGAGAAGCATACGGGGTTATTGCATAGTTATATTATGATCCTAAGGTCTTTGAATGTAGTTTTTTTTTTAAAATGGTTTTGTAATTTAAAAAGAGTTTGCGACGTAGCTTGTTGCCCCTCTGCTTTTTTATTTCGATGATATTTTTATATCATATTATTCTCCTTATTTAAACAATTAAACATATCTTGGAGACTTCAACTGAATTTTCCCGTATGGATTGTTTACTCTGGGATTATTAAAAATTGACTAGTGGGATTAAAAAGAATATAAACAAAAAAACTATTATAATTAATTATATTAATAATCTGGTTTGGTCTTAAAGCCGCGTTTGATTGGACAGTAACAGTGTCGTGTAATGATATGTCAATCCACCTAAGACTTTCTATTTATCCTTCGTTGACTTCTCAAATTGAATATATTATTCTAATAAAATTTATTAACTAATATTTAAACATCTATGTATATTTTAATCGTAGGTGTAATAGGTCTTCTGGTCTAATGGCATAGGGTGATGGTAAGGGCTTAAGACTTTTGAGGTCTTAGGTTTAAACCTGACTTAAGGAGGGGTTTTCACACAGTGGTGGGTTTCTCACTAGGTTAGACGGCCTAGAGCATCCATACTCATTTTGACGCTCCATGATTCTAAAAATATTTTAATACTATGTTAGAATCCTGTATATTACATGAGTTGAATAAATGAAAATGTTATATACTTAATAATATTTTTTTAAACTCGTTTATTACACCGGTTGAATAAAATATAATTTAATTTGTTAACACATATACTTGTAAAAATTAGATTTTCAGAAAATATACTTTGACGTGACCATTATAAATAGTGTTAGGTTAAATTTTAAAGCATTTTGTTTTCATCTGAGTGTTAATTCATTTTTTAATGATCATAACTATCTATAATTAGATTTATATTATATATATTCTTTTAATATCATTATTTAATACTAGAGAGTATACCAAAGATACACCAGAAAGTGATAAATTTCTCCTTAAGATTTTTATTTATTAGTATAATAAAGATATTAAAAGTAACAAAGTTTTAGATGGTAAAATATATATTCTTTTAAATAAATTAGGGATTCGCTAATCTTCTGTTACCGTAGCTTGTTAAAATATATATAATTTTTAAAAGCGAGTTTTGTCAAAAAAAAAACATAAATTTGATCTCCGTACAATAGTAAGACGTCTATAAAGAAATAACTTTATGTTAACCTTCCGACTAAGAAGTCATAATTTTTTTAACTATATTTATTAGTTAAAAAAACAATGAAGTTTTTATACCACACAGAATACAACTATACATGAATATCAAAATAAAAAACATTTATTTGACGATATATCTATAGAGACCCACAAAATAACAAGTCAATAGGTTCAAACAACTATAGGATATTCAAATTATTTTCCTTCTAGAATTCAAAATTGCCCATAAGTAGTCAACTTTCTTATCTTTCCACAATCCAAATTGCAAAACTAATATTTGATTTCAACAAGAAAATCAAACATCAACACTTTTGAGTTAGAGAAAGAAACTTGTTGACCAAAAATGAAACTTAAATTCCCAAAGTACCCTTGTGAGGTTATTCAGAAAGCAAATTAACAAAAATGGATGAAAAGTTGTTTAAAGTGTATTTTTATTAATACATATAACCTACGATATCAGTTAATTCAATTAATTAAACTATTATCATAACAATATTTTGGTTGCAACCCTTGTGAGGTCAATCAACCCGACCCGAATAAAATTACATGTTTTGACCCATTACCCAACCCTCTCATTTACCACCTCAGCCGATTCACTTCGTTTATGCTAGTTAACATAGAGGATAGAAGTGTCAATAAGATGTTGAGATACAAAAGAAGTCATTATATACTAATATAACATAAATCAAAATATGCACTTTATCGCGCGTACAAAGTTAGTTAGGGGTGGTATTCACCTTGCACCTGTGATTTGGGAAACAAACATTGCAATTGCTTGAACAGCACATTGTTCTGCATCTTCTTGAGTGATTCCTGCCAACTTAAGATTCTTTTTGGCGATTTTCATCGAGTGATCACCATTATCAACAACATGCAGTCTACTCAAAGCTTTCATTTTCTTCCTAACCGCTTCTAATGACTCCAGCGAGCACAACCCGTCTTTGGTTCCCTTCATAAGCAAAAAAAGAATGGTCAGTTAGCCCGCATAGTTTTGAACTTTAAATTTTAGCCCGACCCTGTCAAATATAACGGTTCACACATAAAGGGCTCATTCTATGCCTAAAAAATCCAAAAAGATTGTAAATTTGCACCTCACATGATAGGAGTGGCACTTATATAGCAAAAAAATTTTAAAAAATGAAATGGACAATATGAAGTGACCCTTATCGCGCACCTGTACAAACATGGTAGGAAATGTAAGTTGCAAAAGAGGTCCATCTCGAATGGCTCCTTTTGATCCCTGAAAAATGATGTATTGAATCAAATATTCATAATATGTGATCTCCAACCATGACTTAGATACAACAATACTGCGCCTAATCACGCATTAGGAGAAATTTTCAATTATAAAGTTCATATATACGAAAGCAAGAAAACAAAGTGATACGGAGTTTATCTAAGAGTTGGCAGACTCATATTTAGAGCAGCAAGATAAAAGCAAGTGGGCTAGAAAACGGCCGACTTAAAACAGGCCCATAAGATATGGGCAAAAACGTCTCAACAGCCGGACATTGCAACAAATTGCTATAGACGGTTTGCACTACTTCAGACCCATATTCCATCATCTAGAGCCATGATTTTAGCATCTGACACCTTTTCCCCAAATTTAGCAATTTAAATTTATTCCGTTTTTATTTGTAAAAACGTGTGAATCTTTATCTTTTGTGCTTTCGCTCTGCATCACCAACTTTTAGTAATGTGTACGTACGATCAACAAACCTTTAGTGGGTACCCCAAGCAAACAACAGCCGAAGCCCGAATACCATTCTCAGCAGCTACCATACAACTGACTCTGCATATAATAGCAGAAAACCATTTGCATCCCTCATTAGCGTTTTATGAATCGATAAAATCCCTAATTAATTCAGTAATCTTTACCTCGAGCCCATGGATTTTCCAACCAAAATTAGAGGGTGTTGCGGGTACTTTGCAGCAATCGCTTTGACAATATCTGAGTGAAATTCAACCAGTTTTTCTGCTTTGGGAGGTGGCTTTCTTTTAGAAATGTCTGCAAGCAGTCATTATCAGTAGCTAAAAACATCATATGTTCATATCATAAATTTATAAACAGCTTAAAAAGAAAGCTTGTAACTCATAAAGAATCAAAATAGCTCTAAATTAATTTGTCCATTTTAAGGAAACTCACATGGGTAGTCAAAAGTTACAATTTCAACAGCATTTAGTGAATCAGCCAACAAGTTCTTCCATCTGCATAATAAAAAACCAAGCATGTGAGTACTGGTAGTGTAACCGTAGAGGTACGCCTATATTGGGCCTTGTCGGTGGGCTCCGGTCCGGCCCATCCAGCTCAGTCCGTTAGGGTTAGCCCAATCCTCCTATAAAAGGGAGCTTAACTCCTTTTTCAAGGGCTCTTCATCTCTCATGCATACTACATAAGATATATACCAAGGATGGGAATTTCTAACAAGACATGAAAACACGACAAGAATGTATCACGAAATTTGCGGGTTTGGCTTTAGTCTAAATGGGTTTGGGTTAGTTTCAAGTAAAACCCGTAAACATATTTAGCTAAACATGCCGTGTTCAGACGACTTGTGGGTTCACAGGATGAGCAGTTTATTTTTATAAATCTTTAAAGAATATGATTTTGTCAATTATACTCAAAATTTAAAAGATAAAAGAGAAATGAGCATCATGTTTGATAGTTAAAACTTAATCTATACCTAATAAATAAGTAACTACTTGCGTCACGTGTCACAAATATTAACTAAATCTTCATTACTATTTAATATTTCATTTATAATTACTAAATCTTCAATACTAATACTAATTGTTTAATATTTCATTTATTCAAACCGTGTAAAACACAGGTTTCTAACCTAGTACTATATATACTCTTTTTTAATGGCTAACACATAGACCTGTAGAGTGCACTGGCAAAATTCCCATCATCAAGACCCCTCAGGATTCAAACCCATAACCTCCACTAGGGCTGGCAATTTTTAACACGGACCTGTTAACACGACACGTAATTAACATGTCCCGTGTTTGACCTTAACAGGTTTCATGTGTTAAAAAGTTGACATGTTAGGGACATGTTAAATTCGTGTCTAAACAGGTTAAAGACATGTTAACCTATTAAGACCCGTTAGGGACATGTTAACAATTAACGTCCTATGTAGTATTTACCCACCCCAAGCCCAAACACTTTTTCTTTTCAAAAGGCCCTAAGCCCAAACCTATTAAGATTCGTTAGAGACATGTTAACAATTAACAATTGTGTGCATGTCTGAAATTGAAGATATGAGAAGAAAGACCCGTTGGAACTTAAAATTGTCTTTAATGGATGTTTTAATTTGACTTTTATGGTTTTTGTTTTAAAAAGGTTTATGAATTATTATGATAATGGATGTTATGATTCGAATTTTTAAGTTTTTATGAAGTTTTGACATTTTTTCTTTCATTAAATATGTTATATTTATTCTCTCTCTAAACAGGTCCCTAAACAGGTTCTAAACAGGTCGTGTTCGTGTTTGGAAAAAATGACACGATTAGTTACCGTGTCGTGTTCGTGTTTAGCACAACAGGTCATCGTGTCTTATCGTGTCGTGTCTGACATGTTATGTCAGCCCTAACTCCACAGAAGGAAACACTTTACTTGGAAAACCGAAAAACCCCGACCACCATTCCAAATGCCTGACGGCAGTATTATATATACATTTGCAATTTTTTATGGACAATTTGTAATTTTAGAGTATTAATAAACAAATAAAATAAAACATGATAAAATTTCGGGTTTCATATTCGAGTCAACCCACCCTTAACTTTTGTGGTGTTCTAACAAAATTAGTAACTTTAAATGTTGTATTTTAGGTTTACTTTTTGATATTAAGGATATTTCCAAAAAAAAAAACAGAAACGTAATAGAAATAGTTAAAGCAATCGGACCTAATCATCCAGTCAGAAGATGAAGGAGCGCCGGCGCCGTGAGCGAAGACCACCACCGGCGAATTATTTATATTACTATCGTCGCTTATCTTCTTCACAGACGAACTCTGACTTCTTGTGACCATCGAACACCGACTTTGTACTGCTTGTTTGCTCTCACCATCCACCGTTCGCCGGCGTTTCGGCCCCATTTTTTCCGACGAAACCGAGGTGTGTGTTGGCGTCTGTGTGATGCGTCAACCGTCAAGTCACTCAAGGGTCAATTCATGTTCGCGCCAAATGACATTTGCTTAGAGGCCCAGAGAGAGGCTTAATTGGGCTTAGTATGAAGCTAGGGCCCATTAAAAATATGGGCTTGAATTAAATCATATATGTGTTTTTGATAAAACTAGGGATGTTAAAAAAAATTCGAATCCCAAACCGAATCCAAATTATCCGAAAATCCGAATTTGAATTGCTTAAAATTCAGATATTCGAAATTTCAGATATCTGAATTTTCGGATTTGGATAGTGATTTTCGGATATCCGAATATCCGAAATATTATATTTATATATTTTTTTATTATTTAAAAATAAGAAAATTTGAATCAAAATCCAATATATTATATTTATATATGTTTATATATATATATATTTAATGTTTTTATAATTTAAAAATTTTATATTTTTTTATATTTTCGGATATCCGTTTCACTATCCGAAAATTTCGGATATTCGGATATCCAACTACGAACACCCCTAGATAAAACGGTGTTTAATAATGTTTATGATATATATATATAGGGGCATGTTCTTTTGAGAACCAACAATATGTTGAGAACCGAAAAAATCGCACAAAACGTGTACATATCGCTTTAGTGAAAAAAAGTAAAATTCAACAACAATGTTTTATTTGTCTTCTCCCACTTTTAGTTTGAGTTTATCTCCTCTCTCCTGAATTTTTTTAAGAAAAGTATAAAAATATGCATATATGCATTCATTTGTGCATATAGTGTGAGTGCATATATGCATTTAAAAAAACGACTATAAATTCGAGGTCTTTTAAAACCAAACCTTAAACATATTGAAATGTACATGAATTCTAACCAATTTATATTATAAATAGAGGAACAGTTAATGCGGTTCTCACGGTTCTTAATATATTGTTGGTTCTCAAAAGAACATGCCCCTATATATATATATATATATTAAAGAAGGAAACACAATTTCTTCCCTATTTTCCTCCAAATTACTTTGACGTATTATTTTTCTTGCTTTCCTTTTATTTAAAGGTTTCCATACATTTGTAATAGCTTGCTGCATATTTATGGTTTTGTTCTTTGTTTTCTGATCAAGCAAAATAAAAATCAAGAAACCCTTTGAACCATATATCAAATTTCTTTATGGTATCAGAGCGGTATTGCTCGATCCAAGAAACCAAACCTTACCCGACCTGAAACGAAACTCCAGACGTCGATTGATTCAAAACTCGATGGCAAGAGATGAAGAACGAAGTTCCGGCTTGAAGATGAAAAGCAGCAACAATCAATACATTAGAGACAAACCAGAAGATTGCGACTTCTGCAATAAAGGAGGACACAATCGGGATGGATGTTTCAAACGAATTGGTTATCCCGATTGGTGGCCAAGAAAAGGGAAATCGAATAAAACAAAGCCTAGGGCTGCTCTCGTCAAAGCTGCAGGGTAACCAATTCCAGGCGTGAGAGAGGGGCAATATCAACAATTCCTCAATATATTTGTTGAAAAGAATGCCCCCAACAAAATCGGAAACCAACCGATTGCGAACATGGCAGGTAAACTTAAATCTAAAGTAAATGGGTTGTGAACTCGGGTGCAACTGTGCACATAACCCACAGAACCGATTGGTTCGACAATGAGGTAAGGGCATCAAATGAGCTACCGGTTGTGATACCTAATGGTGCATCCATACCGGTAGAAGGAAAGGGAACTTGTACCTTACCTAATGGAATGAGAATCAAAGATGTTTTACACATTCCAAAGTTTACATGTAACCTCTTGTCTGTTAACCGACTATCCAAAGATTTGTAATGCGCCGTAAGCTTTTTCCCTACCTTTTGTGTCATGCAAGACTTGAGCTCGAAGAGATTAATTGGGGTGGGTAAATGCAAGGATGGCCTTTATGAAATGGACATGGTAGGGAATAGAAGGAAAGCTATGGTGACGACTTTGGATACTTGGCATAAACGCTTGGGACATGCTTGCGTGATAAGCTTTCAAATTTGGATTTTGCTAAGAATTTATCTACAAAAACAAATGTTTTAGTTTGTGATTCTTGTGCTAGGGCCAAACATACCCGGTTACCTTTTCCTGTGAGTTTCATTAAAACTAAGGATTGTTTTGAACTCATAAATTGCGACATATGGGGAAGGTATAGGACTCCATCACTTACGCGGGCAAACTATTTCTTGACGATCGTTGACGACTATAGCCGATCGGTTTGGGTATTCCTTTTGAAGCACAAGTATGAGGCAAGTGACTTCCTAATCGCTTTTCATAAATATGTAAAAACTCAGTTTAACAAAGCCATTAAACGTGTTCGGTGCGACAACGGTGGAGAGTTCTTATCCCATCGTATGACCAATTTTTACACCGAACATGGGATTTTACTTGAAACCACGTGTCCACACACACCTCAACAAAATGGTGTGGTGGAACGTAAGCACCGACACTTACTTGAAACGACTAGAGTGTTAAAGTTTGAAGCAAAATTACCCTCTAGATTTTGGGGAGAATGTGTACTAACCGCTGCCTACATAATTAACGTTTGCCCTCAAGAACTATTGGAAATAAAACCCCTTTCGAGATAATTTTTAATGAAAAGGCCGACTATGATTACATGAAAGTGTTCGGTTGTCTAGCATATTACCGAAGCACCGAGACCGATGGGGATAAGCTCGAAGAAAGGAGGAAGCCAGGCATATTTTTGGGATACCCTCTGGGGACAAAAGGGTATAAAAATTTTGACACTCACAAAAACAAAATCATCATTTCAAGGGATGTAAGATTTTTTGAAAGCGTTTTCCCTTTTGAGTCCAACAAATCCTTCAAACATAATCAGGAGCAAGAGATGTTTAAGTTTCCACCATGGTATTATGATAATGGTCAAGACAAGGTTTTGCATCAAAATGAGAGTCAAGAACCTTCTGAATGTGAAGGTGGCAGTGATGAGACCCAGAATAGCCACATGCGTGAAATTAGCCACATGCATGAAAATGATGATCTCATGCAAGAAACTAGCAATGTAGTCAATGGCCAAGGAACAACCTAAGAAAACTTGTCTGAAGAATTAGAACATCCCAGTCAACATGAAACTGAGGTGCCAACTAGGGAAAAGAGAGAACGGGTCCGGTCCAAAAGACTCGATGGATATGATGTAAAACTACCACCATCTATTGAACCTGATTTACCCACTTCCAATCAAGGCTCTTCAACGTTACATTCTATGGCTAATTACATTACTTATGAAAAATTCTTAAACTCACATAAAGCTTTTCTCGCGGCCATTGATAAGAACAATGAGCCAAAAACTTTCAATCAAGCTGTACAGGACAAGAATTGGAGAGAAGCCATGATTCCCCACTCTCTCTCTCTTTCTCATCTTTTTCACAGGTATAATCAGCATGCTATGAACAAGAGTGCTTCATCCTTCTTTTTTCACAATCATTTTTAACTCCATACATACGCTGACTATAAAAAATAAAAGTAAAGTATACTATTTAATAGTGTAAAAGTGCGAGAGATAGAGACACTTGAGTCTAACGAAACTTGGACAATTGAAGAGTTACCACTCGGAAAACGTGCCATAGAATCCAAGTGGGTGTACAAAGTAAAGCACAAACCTAATGGGGAGATTGAAAGATACAAAACAAGATTGGTGGCAAAGGGTTTTAGACAAATGGAAGGCGTCGACTTCCATGATACTTTTGCTCCGGTGGCCAAGTTGGTAACCGTCAGAACCATGCTGGCTATAGCAGTCAAAAGAAACTGGACCATACACCAACTAGACGTCAACAATGCTTTTCTACATGGCGATTTAAAAGAGGAAGTCTATGGTGTGCACAAAGTAGTTTGAATTAAATGACTCAAAACAAGCTAAATAAAACACTAAGTAATACTCTAGACTCTCTAAACAACTAAACTATCGACAGGCAAGTGAACCTATCGAATGTAGTAAAGCCTAAGTAAGTCCGGATATCGAACCCAAATGACCTCTACAGAAAACACTAACTAGAAACTGAAAGACTTATCTATACAAAATTGCTTAAATAAAATAATAATAAAGAAGGGGGGTTTGCTAATAAAAACTAAGAATAACTTAAAAGAAGGACTAAAGAGAAGACTACGAATGCAAACGAAAGTTGAAACGAGAACCAGACGGAGAAAGAACACTACCTAGGCTCGAATCCTACACATGCTTGACAAAGGTTCTATCGATAAGGGAACTGACGTGATACCGGGATCTTAAAATACTAAACTCAAAGGAAACCTAGAGCACCCTCGACCCTTCTCAAGGATTGTCAACCAAGAAACCTAAAAGCCGTTAAACCACCGGTTGGATGGATTTCCCTCACAGGTCCTCCAATTTACTCAAAAAGTATCCGCTAGACAGTCTACCTCACAGCGCGAAAGTCTCAATACACCTAAGTGCAAGGGATAACTAGGATTTTCCTATTGGATTCGGTAAACACAGATATGAGACAAACTAGCAAGATCTTCTCACAAAGCCTCTAAACTAGCAATCTAACACCCTAGACAAACCGACAATCTCTCACCTCACAGTTATCGAGATTGGTTGCACATCTAAACTATCTATATCAAGAAGATTACCCTATGGTGAACTCGTACGCAGTTAACCACCCACTAATCAAAGACACACAGTAATTGATCTAGCATGCACCTATTACATGAAAGACATTCACCAAGGCACACGAGGAGTAAATCATCAATCCATAAACAATCATAGACACACATAAAACATCCAATAATCCAAACCAAGTGTGTTACATCATGAGTTCATCACATGCAAATCATCCAAAACCGGATAAAACCTAATGTCAATCATATGTATTCATCAACACCTAGGTAGTTCTAAGAGTTTAGCCACTAAACATGACAAAAACCATAGTTAGCATCAATTCGAAGCTCAAAAGAAACATGGGAATTGAAGATAAACAAGGAAAAACACAACCGAATGATTAACCCCTGATGGAATGCGATCCTGATGCCTTTAATCTTCAACCCCAGCCTCTAAAGCTCTGAAATCAACCCTTTTTCGTCTCTCTTTTTCGTCTGCAGCCGCTCCTTGATTCTGTGTCCCTTTAGGGTTTTAAAACAATTTCTGCGAAAAAACACCCGTCGCGTAGCGCGACGGGATCTTGCACACTCCTCGCGTAGCGCGAGGGCCCCAGAAAAGACAAAACAGTCGGGCAATCATTAAAAGGGCAATTCTGACTTTTTCAATCCTCGCGTAGCGCGAGGGACTTCCAATACATGTCGCGCTACGCGACAGGGGTAAAAATCCAGAAACTATCTTCTTTCTTATCCACAGCCCTCTCGCACGAACCGGAAACTCGTTCTTCTTCGTTCCTACTCGTTTTAGCTTCCTTTTTACCCAGATCACTGTAGACAACACAAATAATCAATAGTATACGAAAACCAGATATAAACGATACAAAACGACTCGAAAACTATACAAAATATACACGAGAAACAGATGTATTTTGCAACACATCAGTCTACATGAAAATTCCTCATGGATTCGAAAAGGGGCAAGGAGATAAAGTTTGCCGTCTCAGAAAATCCCTATACGGTCTAAAGCAAGCCTCGAGAAATTGGTATAAAAAATTCACCTCTGCTCTCCTCACCATCGGTTTCACACAATCTAAGGCGGACCATTCCCTTTTCACCTTCAAAGATGGAGACACCTTCATTGGGGCACTTATATATGTCGATGACGTCATTATAGTGGGGAATTATGATACAAAAATTGAGGATACCAAGGCCTTTCTAAATGCAAAGTTTAGCATCAAGGATCTTGGACCACTCAAGTACTTTCTGGGCATTGAGGTTACAAGAACTCAAGACGGTTTGGTACTTAGCCAAAGGAAATACATCATCGACATTCTAAAGGACAGTGGAATGCTTGGTTGGAGCGAGCCAATATCGGCGATTGATTGGTAGGTTGTTGTATCTTCAAGCAACCCGGCCCGACATCACATATTCGGTAAACGTCCTTAGCCAGTTTGTGGCCGATCCCCGACAAAATCACATGGACGCTGTCCTAAGGGTCCTTCGATACTTGAAGTCAACACCAAGACAAGGAATCTTACTCCTAAAGGTAGGAGGCGCAAACTTAGTTTCGTACACTGATTCAGATTGGTTAGGGTGTCCGGATACTAGAAGATCAAGAACCGGCTATTTGTTACTCATCGGAGGTGCTCCAGTCTCTTGGAAGTCAAAGAAGCAGTCGGTTGTATCAAGATCCTCGGCAGAGGCGGAATATAGAGCTATGGCGAGCACGGTGAGTGAAGTTCTATGGATGAAGTGGCTTCTCCACGACCTTGGCGTTGATCAAACCGGACCAACAACCCTTTTCTGTGACAATTTGGCAGTAAAACACATTGCCAATAACCCAGTTTTTCATG
Organism: Smallanthus sonchifolius; assembly: GCA_023525975.1. Lineage (NCBI taxonomy): Eukaryota > Viridiplantae > Streptophyta > Magnoliopsida > Asterales > Asteraceae > Smallanthus > Smallanthus sonchifolius. Next base: position 6,543,093 of record CM042042.1, read on the forward strand.
AGAGAACAAAACATGTGGAGATGGATCGCTATTTTGTTCGCGAACGGGTCGAGTTTAAAGAAATAGAACCGGTGTACATCGACACCAAACAACAAGTTGCCGACCTATTCACGAAACAGCTTCAAGTACTACTTGGCAAGTTGGGTGTTTGTAACCTTCATACTCCAACTTGAGGGGGAATAAAGAAGGAAACACAATTTCTTCCCTATTTTCCTCCCATTTACTTTGACGTATTATTTTTCTTGCTTTCCTTTTATTTAAAGGTTTCCATAGCTTTGTAATAGCTTGCTGCATATTTATGGTTTTGTTTTTTTGTTTTCTGAACAAGCAAAATAAAAATCAAGAAACCCTTTGAACCATATATCAATTTTCTTTATATATAGAGGAAGGTCTTCACTAACAAGTGTTTTTTGCTAGGAAATGTTAAGAAGTGGGTCTAACGAACTCCGATTGAGATCATTTCAGCGGCGTTGGAACCGTTTCATCGAACCCTAACCCGGACCCAAAAACCAAAACCCCCTCCACCCGCACCCCCTAAAACCTAAACCCCCCTTCCAACCCCATCCTGAAAAGCCTAAAACCACCAAACCCCCCCTACTCCCAAAAAAATAAACTAAACCCACCCCCTAAAAAACTTAAACCATAAAATATAAATCCTAAAAGCTAAACCGTAAGGTTAAAACCCTAAAATTCAAACGCAAAATCTAAACCTTAAAAGTTAAACCCTAAAGGCTAAGATGATAGAGTTCGACGAGACGGTTCTAACGCCGCTGAAATGAGCTCAATCGGAGTTCGTTTGATATCGAATCTTAGCGTTTTGATGATTTCTTATATTTTTTTAGCAAAACCAAATTTATATTTAAACCTCCCATATATATATGTTTAAATTAAATATGTGGTAATTTCTTTTAATAACAAACTCACCATCATTTGACACTCATTTGGTTATCTTATTTTTTATTTCTTTAAATGGAAAAACACATAAACATCGTAAAATTTACACTTAAAATCCACACATTACTTGTTTTGTGAGATTCGACACACACACTTTACTGAAGATAAACACCAGATGATACTAACCCACGAGTTGGTTATCTACACCTAGGATATGGATAACACATTCGATTTTTTATAACAATCATCATTCAAATGAATGTTTAAAGTTAACTTTCACTATTTTATGTTTAAATTGCTTATTATTTATTTATTTATTTATTAAACTACAATCTCTCATGTATCGTTAATACGCCTTTTCCCCCATATGAAGTATGAACCCTCGCTCATTTATGTTTTAGATTGTTATATTGCTAAGTTAAATCTCGTTGGTTTTAAAGCTAAATAGGCTTTGTATTTTAATTACCAAAAACATTGTTTAAAAGTAACCCCAAGGGCTATTTCAAAACTAAATGACTTGTTTAACTGTTATATTAGTTGAAAACTTCAAAAAATATATGGTGTTCATGAAGACTTCAAAAATGATATTTGAATAGTACTGATTAAATTAAAAAAAAAACAAGTGTAGACACGTTATTAAGTCGATTATAAGTACAAACACCACCATTTTGGTGATTATCAGACATAAATACAAATTTTAAAATAAAGAGCTAACAGACATGCCAATTTATAGGGGTTATTGTATGAAAAACTAAGAGATCAATTAAATTTCGGTAGTATAAGTAACATCTATATCTATACATACTAATAAATAAAGGTTTTTGGTGCAACATGTCACTCTCACAGCCACCCTCCTCTTATTTTTCCCGCTCATTCTCTGATCCGATTAAAGTAACACGCGGATCTTATTTTGATCCACTTTGTTGATTCTTTACCCGACTTTTCTTTCATTTCACCGGAACCCTAATCCATATACGCCCTTCATATTGACTTGCTCCTCACCTCGCTGCACCACTCCCCTTCCTCGCAGAACAATATGGTTTTACCACCACCGTAACCGCTGTCGTCTCATGGTGATGAAGGCTCGATCTCTGTCTGATGTCGATGAAGGTACCACCGCCGCAACTATTCTGCTTTCATGATTTGAAGATTTACAAAAGGTTAGGTTTTCAAAATTTCATTATTTTCTTCTTTGTTACACATCTCTAATTCTTATTTCCTGTTGTCAATCGATCGAGGAAGCAATTACCTTAATCTTCATCTCTTCATTTGAAGATCCGGTTACACTTTTTTAACATATTCTTTAGATTATGTATTCTAAATTTAGTTTTTTTCTTCTTTGTCTGTGTATTGTCTTTGATTAGTAAAAATTTTGTTTATTTTCTCTCTCTAGTTTAAAACAAAAGAAGGGGATTTTTTTATCTGTGCAGTGTAGAATCAATTTCTATCCAAATTATATTATGGTTAATCATAAGGTTGATTATAGTTAAACTTGAAGTTATCTATAATCTATTTGTGCATTGTCGTGGTTAAAAGTTAATGAGCTATTAATTTCTCAAATTATTTTAGATAATTAAACCAAGACACTTGTATTAAACATAAGAATATTAGTGAATCGGGTTGTTGAATGCTTTAACAATTTTTAGTTAATCTGTTTTTTATTTGTTTTTTTTAATTAAATATGTTTTTTGATTTCAAGCTAAGAACACTGTTGTATATAATCCAGTTGATGTTCGTACGATATAGGATTTTGAGGGAACATTTGTTTTATGTTGAAGATTGTAACATAACCCGAGTTTAATCCCGTTGAAATTTTTTTATGCAGGGTATTGTGGTGATGACTCGGGATTCTTTCGCTAACGGTGTGTTTGGGATTGCTTTTTAACTGCTCGGTTTGAGAAAAAAAATGTAAGAGTACAAGAAACCATGTTACCTAAATAATTAGATTATCATAAACAAGTCTTTTTTAATTGGTTTTACCAGCAACAACATTGATTCTTTGAATTTGTGTTTTATAGGGTTTCATCAACGATATCTGAATCACCAATCGGTTCGTTTCATTTTTTAGTTTGGTTTTGTTATTAGCTGGATACAGCTATCAGCACACCAAGTATCACAAACGTAAGTCTACCTCTTTCTTTATGCTTGCTTTAATAATTTGGTACAGACTTGTTATAATGAACGTGAGTATCTCTCTAGATAAAAGATTTCTTTCGGTTTTTTTTGTTTTCCGTGTATGCAGGCTTGAGTTGAGATGTTATGAAATCGATTTTTACCTCTTATAGTTTTTTTTATGAAGCTGTCACATTTTAAGTTTAGAGATGTTAATTAAGCCACCGGTCTCTGTAATCTTATGTTTTTGAAAGCTTTTGACTCGTAATGAATTACAAGAATGATTTTTCTGTTGATAACATAATGACTTTGCCATGTTTCTTGTTGATTTTGGATTGTTGATATGGGTTGTTGCATTCTAAAGGTGTTAATTTTGAAGGTAAATTTGTTTTTTTTATTAAAATCCCAGAAGCTTAAATTTGAGATGTTTTATGTGGGTTTTTTTATTAAAATTAGTTCATTTTAAACAAGTGGGTACAGACTTGTTATAATGAACGTGAGTAACTCTTTAGATAAAAGAGCCTCTTTCTTTCGTTTTTTTTGTTTTCCATGTATGCAGGCTTGATTTGAGATGTTATGAAACATTTAAAAAACATAACATGCTTATCGTTTTTGGAATTGAGATAAGAAAAGATTGATTAATAACCAAAGTTGGTATTTATACTTTGTTCATATTAATTGAACTTGAATTTGAAATGACAAAATGACATCAATTTCTTTCCTTACAGTCAACTTTTTTCTTCCCTACTGCTACAGACAATTGAAAACAACAGATTGCTATCTACCTAATGTATACTCTATGACTTCTTAAAATGTCAAAGACAACATCATAATCTTACTTGCTTTTAAAGGAGTGATAAGAAGAAGATTATTTATTTCTAATTTCACATGTTATTTTACCATTTGTGGGTTAGGCAGTCCATAGCAGTTTTGACCTTAAAAGTCAGAGTGATTGCATACATCACCCTCAAAACTTATAGAAGTGTGTATTTATCTAAATATATAAATGTATGAAGCATGTTTTAGGCATGTATGTAATTTTGCAAGTTTTGAGGGGGTTGTGTACTGGTTGCCTCTTACAAGTTTGCTATAAAGTATATGTTTTAAGTTAAATAACTAGGATGTAGAAAAACCAAGATAGTAAATAACAAACTAACATGTAAAAAACTAAAATTTGATGTGGCTTTTTAAATTTTTAATTTTTTACAGTGCATGCTTTAATGGGTATAAAAGCTTCATTGTTGGACCCTCATGGTGTTCTTCAAAATTGGGATGCTGATTCTGTGGATCCTGAACATGGTTACTTGCTCTTCAGAATCACTTGTCATTTGGTTGTAAGTCACCAAGTCTATCTTCATAAACCCTCACACACTTATGGTGTTTTAATGTGTTTGTGTGTGTGATTAAGCAGATTAAGGCTCCTAAGTAAACACAATAATCTTGATTTGAATGCTTAATTTTAGTTTTTTTAAGCCTGATTTGTATTTAGTTTCTTGAATCTTGAAAGGAAGAAAACTCCATAATCAAGTTGAAATATTTTTTTTTAATTTCTTCCTAAATGTTTGACTTTTCTAAAGTCAAAGGGATGTGTCACACCCCCATATTTTATTTACTTATTAAATAAATACAGGTTGTAACGATTGGTTCATTACACGATAGCGGAAGCTGTAATAATGATTTCTAAGACTTGATTACATATACAATTACTAAAACTAAGAAATACTATGATCTAAGTTCTTCTAGATCAACGACAGACTTGAGACTTGATATTCTACGTCCTTCCAGCTACTAGGAATTGATCCAACATAGCTAGCCTATTCCAACCGCGCCATGGCTAAAGGTCACCTGAGAAACATACTTGAAAGTGTCAACACAAAGGTTGGTGAGTTCACAGAGTTAGTTATATTAGTGCTTATAGTTTTTCCCCAAAAACCTGTTCATGACTTTACCGTCATAAAACTAAGTAGTTTTCCCCGAAAAACTATACATGACTTAACCGTCATAATAATAAGTAGTTTTCATTTGAAAACATGCCCATGACCTATCCGTCATGAAATAAGTAGTTTTCCTTTGAAAACATTACCATGACTTAGCCGTCATAAAATATGTTTAAACCTGATCATTTTAACTAATCAGAACCCTTTTGTATAAACATGATCACTTTAACCGGATCCAAAACTCTTTTGTTTAAATTCAATTGTTCGTAAATAGTTTCAGGTGTATGTGATAAACAGAATAAGAATTGTTGACCCATTTGTAAACTAGCTAGGAATACAAATAATATGTTCATACATGGGGCGTAACCAAACCTTGACATGTGTACACGCCCCTAATTTCGTTATTCAGTTCTATGCGGCCATAAATCCTCCAGATTGTGGTTAGCGCGACTAACCATGACCGGGAGACGTCACTCTCCATAGTACTATTCATAGGACCCTAGGCTACAGTTAATGGTTACTATGTTGTTCCAGGGGACTTTCGCGGCCTCCATTGTGTTGTTCTCATCCCATGTAAACATAAAGTCGTGTCTTATTCTCTTGTTATCCCATGAAATAGTTGCAAGTATGTTTTTCCCTTAAATCGTTGAGTGTTGTTCATCCGAACAATCGTTGTGTGTTGTTCATCCGAACAATCGTTGTGTGTACTTGTGTCCAGCTGTTTAGTTGAGAAAGTTTTCTCCCCGTTTGTTTAAAAACAATTTAAAAACAAGTAGTAAAAGTGGGGCTGGGAGACTCACAAGAAGTTAAACCAAAATGCTCATATTGTCAAACGTATAAGCAATGTAATTCATGTTTTCAAAACATAACAAGTAAGTATGTTTCTCCCCCGATGTTTACAAAACAGTAAAGAGTTAAAAGGGGGCCGTGAACTCACCTTGAGTTTGTGTATGCTTGCAATGATAATTGTTCTAGCCGAACTTGACTATTCGTACCCTAGATACCAAAGGGTAAATTGTGTTAAGACCGAACGTCTCATATTGCAAATTGTTCATCGACCTAGTAAATCTAGTTGCTTTTGTTTAAATATCTTCTTAGATTTTCAACACTTGTTTTGCTATAAAAACAGTTCTAAGTTACTGCCCAATGTGACTGATGAACAGATGTCGAAACTTCCTAGTTTCGATTGGGCAATTGAGTATCGAAACTTCATAGTTTCGATTGAGTAGTTAGGTATCGAAACTATCTAGTTTCGATTGGCAAGAAGGGTATCGAAACTATCTAGTTTCGATTGAGCAATATGTATCGAAACTACCTAGTTTCGATTGAACAACTAGTATCGAAACTCCCAGTTTCGATTGAGTAAACTGGTATCGAAACTCCTAGTTTCGATTGAATAGGTATCGAAACTCCTAGTTTCGATTGAATAACAGGTATCGAAACTCCTAGTTTCGATTGAACAGGTATCGAAACTCCTAGTTTCGATTACTGCACTTTGATTGACAGAATTCGTCCTGTATATTTTTATGTCCAAATCTTGAATTTGACACACTTTTCTTGTTATCTTACTTGCGATTGAACCTTTTGTATGCTTAGATACGGTTTTAAAGAAAATAAAGTGGATAATATCGAGTTTTTACCTCTGGACAGAGATGACGATGATGAAAGAAAACAGAGAAGAGTCTTGAATCTTCTGTTAAACTTTCTTTAGAACACTTGAAATCTTCTTAAAATACCGAATTGTGGTGGATTTCTGCCTTAAACTGGACTTCGACTAGAAGGAGAATTGGGAAATTGCCGTATGAAAATGAGAAGTATGGAAGGGATTGTGGGATTTCGACTGAAGAGGTATGGTTCTTAATCTGAGATTGAGTGAACTTGCAAGTGGGGGAATGGCTCCCCTGACTTTCGGTCGAGAAAGTCAAGCAAGTGGGTTGGGATTTAAATAAATCAAACCATTTGATTTAAGTGTAATTTTAACCACTAGTGTTCGTATTTAGTCGGGTTATCCTGGTACGTGAACCGGTAACTCCTAGAATTACCAAAATATGAAATGAGACCATGTACGGTTTTTGTTAGGCCTTAATGTCCTTGTTTGTGAAATTAAGTAAATCACAAAAACAATTATAATGTAAACTTGTTTATAACATGTACGGATATTGACCTGAATTGTCGGGTGTCACATTCTCCCCATGTTAGAAGAATTTCGTCCCGAAATTCAATTTGTGTCCTCTTGAACTGTTGTATCCTTAAACAAGGATGGGTATTTTTGTTTTCATTTGATCCTCTCGTTCAAATGGTTCAATGCACTTACGGTTAAGCTTTCCACGGTTGCCAAATCTTGCAACTCCTTTCCAAGGTGAGACCTTCAATGTGACTTTATCTCCCACTTGGAATTCTAATGGTTTTCGTCTGTTGCTATCTCAACTCTCTTTCGTCTGTCTTGAGTGACTATCAGACGATCTTTTATTTCGACGATTTTGTCAATGGTTCCCTAGTCAATATCAGGACCAGTCAAATGCTTTTCGCTAGCCTCCGCCCAATATAGCGATGAGTGACACTTACAACTATACAAAGCCTCAACGGAGCGGCTTTAATGCTGGTATGGTAGTTGGTATTATATGAAAACTCATCCAACGGCGGTGAGTATCCCTATTTCCTCTTAAATCGATTACACACACACGGAGCACATCTTTTAAAGTTTGGATGGTCCTTTTACTTTGACCGATCATCTAGGGATAATATGCAGTGGTCATGTAAAGGCGTGTGCCCAAGGCTTATTGTACAGACTGCCAGGTTCTTGACATGAATCGACGGTCCCTTTTTGTGAAAATGGAAACTGGCATACCATGCCTAGCCTTAATTCCTTTAATATTTAGCCTTGTAAGCTTCTTACTTTTATCTGTCTCCTTTATTGGTAGGGAATGCGCGGATTTCGTCAAACGACTGACGATTATCATATAGTATCATAGTTGCTAGGTGTTCTGGGTAACTTTGAAATGAAATCCATTGTAATTTGTTCCCATTTCCATTGAGGTATCTCGGGTTGTTATAACAATCCCGACGGTTTCTGATGTTCTGCCTTTACCTTTGAACATGTCAGGCATTTACCGACGTAAATAGCAATTTCTCATTTTATGTTCGGCCACCAGTAGAGTTCTTTCAGATCCTTATACATTTTATCCGAACCTGGGTGAATGGAGTACCTGGACTTGTGGGCTTCGTCCATAACCAACTCCCGTAAGTTACCAATACATGGCACCCAAATTCTATTCATGAAGTATAAAGTGTCATCTGGCTTTGGTTCCAACTGCTTTATCATTCCTCGTAAAGCTTCATTCTGACTGTTTTCCTCTTTGATTGCCTCTTGTTGTGCCATCCGAATTTGAGTCGTGAGACTCGTATGAATTGTCAATTCTAGGGCACGAACACGGAGTGTTTTAAGTCGTTCTTTACGACTCAAGACATCTGCTACGACGTTTGCCTTACCAGGGTGATACTTGATATCACAGTCGTAATCATTCAGTAGTTCTACCCAACGACGTTGACTCATGTTGAGTTCTTTCTGATTAAAGATGTGCTGGAGACTCTTGTGGTTTGTAAATATAGTACATTTTGTACCATATAAGAAATGTCTCCAAATCTTGAGTGCAAACACGACAGCACCCAATTTCAGATCGTGAGTCGTATAGTTTTTCTTATGTACTCTTAGCTGTCTGGATGCATACGCTATGACTTTTTCTTCCTACATCAATACACATCCCAGACCTTGGTGTGATGCGTCGCAGTACACGATGAAATTGTAAGTTCCTTCGGAAAGGGATAGGATTGGTGCACTGCAAAGCTTCTGCTTCAACAATTGAAACGCTGATTCTTGTTTATCAGTCCAATCAAACTTTTTGTCCTTCTGAGTTAACGTGGTCAAAGGCAAGGTTATCTTTGAAAGATTCTCGATAAATCGCCTGTAATATCCTGCCAAACCCAGAAATTTACGCACCTCAGTCGGAGTTCTTGGTGCTTCCCAGTTTTTGATAGCTTCAATCTTGGTTGGGATTACGTTAATACCCTTCTTATTGATGACGTGTCCGAGAAAGTGAACCTCTCGAATCCGAAACTCACACTTAGAGAATTTGGCATAACGCTTCTCATTCCGGAGTAGTTCCAAGATTGATTTCAAATGATGTTCATGTTCCTCATTGGTTTGTGAATATATTGATATGTCATCGATAAATACAATCACGAATTTATTCAAGTATGGCTTGCACACGCGGTTCATTAGGTCCATGAAAACGGTCGGTGCATTAGTCAAGCCAAATGGCATAACTAGGAACTCGTAGTGACCGTAACGAGTCCTAAAAGTCGTTTTTGGTATATCTTCTTCCTGAATTTTCAGTTGAGGATATCCTGATTGTAGATCAATTTTAGAATAGAAACTGGACCCTTGAAGTTGATCAAACAAATCGTCTACTCGAGGAAGAGGATACCGGTTTTTGATTGTCAGCTTGTTCAACTCCCGATAATTGATGCACCCTCTAAAGGTTCCATCCTTTTTCTTTACAAACAGGACCGGAACTCCCCATGGTGAGAAACTCGATCTTATGAAAGAATTACTCGACGAGGTGTCTAAGTTTTTGTTGTATATTGGGTAGAAATGAAAAAGTATGAAAATGAAACTTTATGTTTGTCCCTCTTATGCTTTTCGAAAGCATTTTCCCGGACTAAGACTTTTCTCTTATTTCAGGTTTCATTTTTTTTTTCTATGATTTTCCTCTCCATGTGCCTTCATGGAGCTAGGAATTGATGTTCCTTGGGAGCTCTTATTTGCGAACTTCGAGTCTAATCACCACTTTACACCTTTGCTCGCCCTACCTTTCGAGGCAGACTAGCCTTTGGGTTGTAGCGTCCTGATATGTAAACTCATGTCTCGACTACCATACCTTCAAAGTATGTAAGCCATACGAAGTTTGATGTTTGTTTGGGATATTCATATTCCGTCTAGCTGAGGGAATGAATAATAATACTGTAAGAATGGTCTCATCGAATTAGTGTTTTCCCCAAAATGGCCTATGGGTTTGTCAACTCATTAAGTTGGCAGAAAGAGTTGATAGTCAACTATTAGTCATACGGTGTGTATGCACTCCCTTAGTGTTTGAATGGTACTTTGGTGACATACCATTACGTATTCCACTCATTCAGGTTATAGCCTCAAAATCCTTAGCACAAGGATAAACTGGAGGTAGTGAGTGTTGAACGTCGAGACTTTTAAATTCTAACTGAGTCTACTCCAAGAGATCATTTCTTAACAATAGATGCTCTAGAGCTTCCCAATTATAGAAAACTAGGAGTGAAAGATGCAATCACACCTCTCTTCTAGGCTACATCTGGGATCCATCCATCAAGATGAACCTTTGGGAAGTGCAAGTACAAAAGAGTAATGAATTATTCTTCTCAGCTCCTTGTGAACAGTGGCCTGTTGTGAATAGCTCGAGCTTACGTCCTTTATGCATATCATGAGCTAATGAGATTAGCATGAAATTCCGCATTTGGGACTCCTTTAAGAGTTTTGCATGTCGTTTTAGTTAGTGCGACAATAGTCGTTAGTCCACACTTAGGTTTCTTTGGCATTCGCTCGAGCATCAAACCCGGCTTATCCATTACCGAGAGAATAGTTAGACTTAAAGGTATATTGAATGTCAATGGCTGCGAGAGCAATCCTGTTTGACCAACATTCTGAAATGTCCGATTTCCTACTTGTCTCATGTCGAGCTTCTACAATATCCATAGGTGCCATGTGTATGCGGGTCAGAATAATATCCTGCCCTATTACTGAAGTTAGTGCATAACACTCTTGGCGTAACTTTCAAGCAATTGTGAGATTGAACTGTATGATGGATCCTGAGATTATGCCATAATCTCCTACAATAGTTGTGCAATTACTGTAAGTGTTAGTTGTGGTAACGCTCAATTTGAAGTATTCCTGACAAGTAGAATCTCAAAGAATGAATGTGCGAATTTCTTCGTCGTTCAGGATTTACTAAGGATTGGTTGAATTCAATTTGAATTTCTCTCGTTCCTCCAAAACTAGGAGAATGCTTTGTGAGCACCTAATTGAGAAGTCTGATTTGTTGAGATCCAATCCTTAATCAAATGATTGAGAACATGAGTTGATCATCAGCTTAGACAGCAAGACTCACTAAAGTTCCCATGCACTGCAAATTATGATTACGTGTGCACCCGTAATGATGATTTACCTTGCCTGATCCCTATAGTGTTTCTTCTATCCCTAGCTTTTAATCAAAAGTGATTTGAAACGATCATTAGATTGCGTTTGCACATTTGTACAGGAGTGTGTATTGTTTTATCGGATTACTGTTAATTATGTGTACCAATACTCATGAATCTGCCGAATATGGCAGTTGTCGGATGAGGCTAAGGGTAGAGAGGCACCACCAGTGTCTCTTAAAAAAAATGTGCATGGTGAAATTCAGGCACTATGTGTTGGGCAGAGATCCTCAAACGAGTGTCGAGCAACTCATGCTCCAAGTCTGTATATATGCATGGATCCACATGATCCTGATGTATGTCTGGGTCTCCTGACCCTTGGAGTTCTCTCCCGTTTAGTCCTGCTTATTCACCTTGAATTCCCTTCTGTCTGGGCAATCATGCCAGCCATATATCATGGCGAGAGTCTAGGCATCCGATCCGACAACTTATGAAGGAGAGTATTTATACCGCAAATACGTTAGAAAGATAGTTGCCTCCATGGCTGGAGTAGTTGTGGTGCAGGTATAGGTACAGATTCTGGTACGAGTTCAACCTGTTGTGATACCAAGATCGGTAACTGACGATCGCCGCCGTCGTCATCGTTCAAGCTCAGCTCGTAACTCGATCTTCTAAGGTTGCAGTATGCTGAGTACCCGTTATTCTTGACTCGTAACCCGAACAATAACATGTTGTAAGTATTTATTATTTTCACATCGTTGTATGTGTTTAAGTGTTCATTACATGTGCTATGTAATTGTATTAGTGTAGCTAATGGTACCCTAGTGTAACTCCATACACTAATAGTCTACACAAATTGTTCGGCAACGGTTGGAATTCCTATGCTCAAGTCTTGGGTGTTTTTAGTGTGATGCAAGTCTTAGAATTCTTGGTCCCTAAATGAGTCCGGTTAGAGCCTAGGTATCACTAAAGACACCTAATTCGCTAAAACCATTGCTCTGATACCAATCTGTCACACCCCCATATTTTATTTACTTATTAAATAAATACAGGTTGTAACGATTGGTTCATTACACGATAGCGGAAGCTGTAATAATGATTTCTAAGACTTGATTACATATACAATTACTAAAACTAAGAAATACTATGATCTAAGTTCTTCTAGATCAACGACAGACTTGAGACTTGATATTCTACGTCCTTCCAGCTACTAGGAATTGATCCAACATAGCTAGCCTATTCCAACCGCGCCATGGCTAAAGGTCACCTGAGAAACATACTTGAAAGTGTCAACACAAAGGTTGGTGAGTTCACAGAGTTAGTTATATTAGTGCTTATAGTTTTTCCCCAAAAACCTGTTCATGACTTTACCGTCATAAAACTAAGTAGTTTTCCCCGAAAAACTATACATGACTTAACCGTCATAATAATAAGTAGTTTTCATTTGAAAACATGCCCATGACCTATCCGTCATGAAATAAGTAGTTTTCCTTTGAAAACATTACCATGACTTAGCCGTCATAAAATATGTTTAAACCTGATCATTTTAACTAATCAGAACCCTTTTGTATAAACATGATCACTTTAACCGGATCCAAAACTCTTTTGTTTAAATTCAATTGTTCGTAAATAGTTTCAGGTGTATGTGATAAACAGAATAAGAATTGTTGACCCATTTGTAAACTAGCTAGGAATACAAATAATATGTTCATACATGGGGCGTAACCAAACCTTGACATGTGTACACGCCCCTAATTTCGTTATTCAGTTCTATGCGGCCATAAATCCTCCAGATTGTGGTTAGCGCGACTAACCATGACCGGGAGACGTCACTCTCCATAGTACTATTCATAGGACCCTAGGCTACAGTTAATGGTTACTATGTTGTTCCAGGGGACTTTCGCGGCCTCCATTGTGTTGTTCTCATCCCATGTAAACATAAAGTCGTGTCTTATTCTCTTGTTATCCCATGAAATAGTTGCAAGTATGTTTTTCCCTTAAATCGTTGAGTGTTGTTCATCCGAACAATCGTTGTGTGTTGTTCATCCGAACAATCGTTGCGTGTACTTGTGTCCAGCTGTTTAGTTGAGAAAGTTTTCTCCCCGTTTGTTTAAAAACAATTTAAAAACAAGTAGTAAAAGTGGGACTGGGAGACTCACAAGAAGTTAAACCAAAATGCTCATATTGTCAAACGTATAAGCAATGTAATTCATGTTTTCAAAACATAACAAGTAAGTATGTTTCTCCCCCGATGTTTACAAAACAGTAAAGAGTTAAAAGGGGGCCGTGAACTCACCTTGAGTTTGTGTATGCTTGCAATGATAATTGTTCTAGCCGAACTTGACTATTCGTACCCTAGATACCAAAGGGTAAATTGTGTTAAGACCGAACGTCTCATATTGCAAATTGTTCATCGACCTAGTAAATCTAGTTGCTTTTGTTTAAATATCTTCTTAGATTTTCAACACTTGTTTTGCTATAAAAACAGTTCTAAGTTACTGCCCAATGTGACTGATGAACAGATGTCGAAACTTCCTAGTTTCGATTGGGCAATTGAGTATCGAAACTTCATAGTTTCGATTGAGTAGTTAGGTATCGAAACTATCTAGTTTCGATTGGCAAGAAGGGTATCGAAACTATCTAGTTTCGATTGAGCAATATGTATCGAAACTACCTAGTTTCGATTGAACAACTAGTATCGAAACTCCCAGTTTCGATTGAGTAAACTGGTATCGAAACTCCTAGTTTCGATTGAATAGGTATCGAAACTCCTAGTTTCGATTGAATAACAGGTATCGAAACTCCTAGTTTCGATTGAACAGGTATCGAAACTCCTAGTTTCGATTACTGCACTTTGATTGACAGAATTCGTCCTGTATATTTTTATGTCCAAATCTTGAATTTGACACACTTTTCTTGTTATCTTACTTGCGATTGAACCTTTTGTATGCTTAGATACGGTTTTAAAGAAAATAAAGTGGATAATATCGAGTTTTTACCTCTGGACAGAGATGACGATGATGAAAGAAAACAGAGAAGAGTCTTGAATCTTCTGTTAAACTTTCTTTAGAACACTTGAAATCTTCTTAAAATACCGAATTGTGGTGGATTTCTGCCTTAAACTGGACTTCGACTAGAAGGAGAATTGGGAAATTGCCGTATGAAAATGAGAAGTATGGAAGGGATTGTGGGATTTCGACTGAAGAGGTATGGTTCTTAATCTGAGATTGAGTGAACTTGCAAGTGGGGGAATGGCTCCCCTGACTTTCGGTCGAGAAAGTCAAGCAAGTGGGTTGGGATTTAAATAAATCAAACCATTTGATTTAAGTGTAATTTTAACCACTAGTGTTCGTATTTAGTCGGGTTATCCTGGTACGTGAACCGGTAACTCCTAGAATTACCAAAATATGAAATGAGACCATGTACGGTTTTTGTTAGGCCTTAATGTCCTTGTTTGTGAAATTAAGTAAATCACAAAAACAATTATAATGTAAACTTGTTTATAACATGTACGGATATTGACCTGAATTGTCGGGTGTCACAGGATGAGCTTTTAACTTTAAAACCGATAAAATTTCTTAACCACTCCTATTTTTATGTTATAGTTTCTTTAATCTTGAAAAGAAAAAGAAACACCATAATCAAGATGAAATCTTTTGCTTGCATCCACAAATTAAAGTCAACTTTGACTCTTAAAGTCAATGTTTTAGTTTTAACTTTCAACTTCAAAATTGATAAGAATTGTTTTCCTTATGTACACAAAAACGATAAGCATGTTATGTTTTTTAAATGTATTATGACCACCGGAAAACTGTTTAATCTTAAAAAATATGCTAACTCAATATATGTTTTAGTTTACAAAGTCAAAAGTTGACTTTGTTTATGGGCAAAGTAGCATAAATATATTAATAACTTCAAATTATCTTACTTTGTTAGTAATAACTTCAAATCATTCAAAATCTATAAAATGGCTAAGTGGGCTAATTTTATTCGTATTTAATGAGTGATTTTGGTGCAGATTGTTACAGAATAATCGCATTACTGGACCACTCCCAGCAGAAAGGTGACAGGCAAAAGTGGCAAAACGGTTAGTACAAAATCCTCTTATTTTCTTATTTTTAATACTCAAAGCGCCGGTCCCGTTACATGATCAATGTTAATAGCCAAGATTTTAAAAAATTTCCCTTTCGGTCGCTTCTTGACTTAACTTTTTCTTCAACTGGATTACTTTTTCAATCTCCATAACCTCCACGTTTGATTTTTCCACATTAGATTTGGGCTTAGTTTTAAGCTTCTTTTTTGGTTGGTTCTTATTTACCACTGTCTCAATATTATGATAAACCACCACTTCATCTTTAATCTTTGGAGCCAAATAGAACCTCAAGTAACCCGTTTTTAATCTTGTATTCAACTACAATCGGCACTTCAGAAGCCAATCTCACAGTCACTTAGCTAGCAAATGTGGTTGCCTTTGTGGATAAATTCATGTACCTCATTCTAAATGTCAATGAAACCGGTGTCTCCATTTTGATTACAGTCGCTTCTTCTGGCTGTAAAAGTTTAGTTTACACACCAATCAAGTTTAAATTTCTCACATAAGACAAATTCACGAGTTGAGTTAGCAAGTCCAGGTTATACCAACAAACACATTTAGCTAAATGGCTCGTGTTCTAACGGGTTCATAGGTTGACCTGTTTACTTTTATGCTTTATATTATGTTTTGAAGTCATAACTTAAACTGATTGGGTATTTTATGTCACAGATTTAAAAAGGTAAACGACAAATGAGCATCAAGTTTTATAAGTTAAACGTAATAATTTTATAGGTATTTTTATTTTTCATTGTAAATATTTAATTTTAAAGTATTAATATGTAAAGAATAAATTAAAATAAAATAATTTTTAGGCTAAATAAGTGGTGTTAATGTCAATATGTTTCATGTTGTGTTCAAGTTCGTATCATGTTAACAAAGATGGAAGATGTTATTTCATATAATTAGTTTACATACCTTGTGAACACAATCATTTTGTGTTCACACAATATTTACGGTATCATTGTCACCTTTATTGAAAACTTTACCCCTTCCTTTATAACATATATCACACCTATAATCAGGAATTTGATTACAAGATAAGCATTCATGATTCAATTTTTGAGAAGTAGTGCATCATGGAACACATATCAGTGTCTCCTATGGTGCTAAGTTCTTTTTCAGTGATAGTGGATCTGAGTTCCTTTGAGTTAACTCTGGATGAGTGATTCTTTAATTTTGGTCTGGATAACTACTAAAGAAATTAAAGTGGTACTACAATCAATGATTTGTAAATTCATTAATAAAAAGTAGTTATATACAATCAATGATTTGTCGTTTTTGTTTTTGTTTTTTTATATAATGATTTTTTATTTTGAGAACATACAACACTTCGACAATTTACAATATTTGCTTCATATTATCATTATCATATTACTTATGTTAAATCCGTGTAACACACGGGTAATAACCTAGCTATATAATAAATAAAGGTTTTGCTATGGCACTTGTCGCCTCCATATTCATTTTCATCAACTTTTTCCCGCCCTCCATCTTTTAACAATGATATAGATTTAAATAATATATTAATTATACTAATAAAACACATTTATTTTAAATCATCTTTTATTAAACTTTGAAATCTAATCATTTAACTTTTATTTTCAATCAAATAATAAATGAAAATCAAATTACATTAAATAGTCCTTAATGTATTTTCGAAACCCAGTTATATTTTAGTTTTTACATATTTTAAGTTTTATTTTATATCCTTAGTATATGATATATTTTTACACCTGTAAAATATATACATAAAGATTTAAAATTTTTATTTATTAATATTTTTTACCCCGTGTGTATACACGGGATCTAAACTAGTATAAAATAAAAAAGAGTACGGGTTCACTTGACCCGGTACTAAAAATGGATCCGCCTTGTTTATATATGAATTGAAGTGCTTAAATATTCAATTATATAAAGTAAAATAATAAACAACTTAATTCCTAATGCATCCATACAATATGCAAATAATTCAATAACACTTGGTGAGTCATGCGTTTTGATTGTGAGATAAGAACAAGTGATGGATGTCAACCCATCCTTTTAGGTTAATATTCGAGCTAGGAATGTCCAATATATGTATTGATTTAAATGCTTATTCTTTGTAATTTGTATCAGAATAAATCAAAGATTTGTTATCTCGTCACTCATCTCAAAGGCCAACCTTAATCTATTTATTAGTTCTTTTATTTTCCTTTTTTTTCTTATTAAAGACCAATTTCATTAATCTATACTATATAATAAATAAATGTTTTTGTATGCCACGTGTCGTCACCATATAATCTCATCATTCTTTTCCCTCTTCTGTCTCTTATTAAATACACCCATATCTTTTAATAAATTACTAATTATATTAATAAAACACGTTTATTTTAAATTATCCTTTATTATAAAAAACTTTGAAATCTAATTATGTAATTTTTATTTTCAATCAAATAGTAAATAAAAGTCAAATTACATTAAATAGTAATTGACGTATTTTCGAAACCTAGTTATATATTATTTTTTAAATATTTTGAATTTTGTTTTCAATCCTTAGTATATGTATCGTAATACATTTTTATACCTATAAAATATACAAATAAAATTTAAGAAATTTATGTATTGATATTTTTGACCTCGTGTGTATTACACGGGGTATAAGCTAGTACTTTAATTAATGAAACTCATTGTTATTACATGGCAATATATAACATTTTTATAACTTTTAATCAAATAAAATGTAATAGCTTTAACATAACATTTACAAACACACATAATGTTGCCGATTTTAGTGTGATCCGAGCCATTTTAGTTAGTTGGATTTAGTTAAGACCAAACGAGAAGTTAGAATATATAAGAGTTAGGAGGTGTGAAGTGCACACTCGATAAAAACTATACTAACTGTGTCACTTAGTAACCTCTACAGTTATTAAGGGCAACGCCCCTAGACCACGGGGTTCCGAGGCAACGCCCTTGGTAGCGGGGTCCAAGGGGGAAATCCCCCGGTGGCGAACAAGCTGGCTAGTCAGCGCGATTTTCTTTTTTTCTTGTTACTACTAATGTGTACTTTCTACAAATGTGGTTAAGAGCAGTTACAACCACCAACGCCCACATATTTTCGTTAAATTTTGCGACGATTCATGGTGCCTTTTCGTTCCCTGTATAAAGGAATCATCTGGTCTATTTGATCATTGAACTCAGGTGCAATTTCACAACATTATTTCCTTCTCATTCTTGACAAATTTCTCTGTTTTATTTGATTGATAATTTCATGAGTATCAGCGAAATACTCCAATATAAGAGTGTCCAACATAATTAAAAGGAAATATAAGTTATCACGAATTTAAAACCAACATATAACATATTTTATTGTAGGAAAATATAATAAACTTCACCTAAATATCAAAAAAATTAACAATCATTCACATTTTCATTTACCCTAATCAACTTCCAAAACGATATAAATGATTTGTTATGACATGTAAACGTTTATAGTTTTATTTTTAAAAATATAAATCTTTTTCTTGATTTTGATATTTTTACTTTTTTTCCCTTCGATTAGATCACTCACCTGGTGATCAATGATACTTTCAAGAGAAATTCATATCATAGAAAATAACCATATCCACATTTGTTATCATTATATGTTCAAAATTTCCTATAACTTAACTATCTTGATTTTTAAATAAACAATTTCATTACTTTTGTACAAAATGTTAATATGACTATAATCCAACAATCCTTCATTAATAAACGATATATCTTTAATAATTGTGTCTTGTAGGATTAAAGTCTTCTAATCGTGCTTGTTTGTCTTTGATAATTGTGGATTGATATGCTTTTGGAGCTCGTATCTTATCTATATAGTGCCACCAAGATCTATTTTTGCCACTAAATGTCAAAGGCTAAAGATATGTATACCCCACCAAATTGAATCATTTATGCAACACGTTGTATTCCTCTTTGTGACAATCAAATCTTTTCATTGTTTTTGGGTTATAAAAGGGCTTCTTGTCCAATAAGGATTATCATGGTTTCAAGACCAATAGGATAAGAAGAAACTAAGAAAGGTTACCAAAGCATTGATTGTTTGCTCTCCCTCAAAGGCTTCTGATATTGGTCATACAAAACATTGCCCTCGGTCTCAAGGGTATGTTTTTGGTCATGTTAGAGGCCTGTTGATGGAGAATAAACAGTCAGTGTTTTGATTGTTTCCAATAAAACTTGTCATGGTTTCATGATCAAGGAGATAAGAAGAAACGTATAATGGTTCCAAAGCATTGATTCTTTGCTCTCCCTCAAGGGCTTCTGACTTTGGCCATACAATGCCTTGTAGTCTCGAGGGTATGTTTGAGTCATGTTAGAGGCCTTTTGATGGAGAATAAAAGTCAATGTTTTGATTGTGTCCACAATTTCTCATGGTTTTGATGTCGATGGGGTGAGAAGAAGCTAAGAATGTTTTCCAATGCATTGATTGTTTGCTCTCCCTCAAGGGCTTTTGAATTTGACCATACAATTCTCTAAGTCGCAGAGGTACGTTTTGAGTCATGTTAGAAGCCTCTTGATGGAGAATAAAAAATCGATGTATTGATATGATTTCAGTGATAAAGAGAGATGAACAATACTAAATAAGGTATGGACACTATTATTTTTATTCCAACTAAGGTGCTTCTTTCTTGACTTGCTTCCAAGATAGGAACTTTGAGGATGATTCAATAATGTTGGTCACTTTGGATCGACCTATTTGTAATGTTTTGTTTTTACATTTTTCAAACCATTTTTGGATAGTTATGCTAACATATCCACGTCTCCTACTTTATTCATTGAACAATACTCGAATATAAAATAATAATAATAATAATAGGAAAATTCCTTTGTCACCTTCGTCTCTAAATCTTCACAAACCACTAAATAGGAATAACACCATAAACAATATACACTTCATATCATTATGTTATCGATTTTCTCATCTCTCATATTTCCTACAACGTTAACTTGATCCGTTTAAACTAGAAAATACATTTGTCATGATATGTTAAGTACAAGAACGTAATTCATGAAAGCTAAAGTAGAGGAAGAAAGAAAGTTTATGACGAAAAGTATAAGTTATTGGATGTTAGTAATTTGTTTTTTTTTTCAAACAACAAAATTTTCTGTAAATGACAATGTATTTTTATTAAAGACCAGTTATCATATGAGAATGTTTTAACCTCCGATTGAAACAAATAATAATATTGATACAAAGTCATATAATAAATATTCAAGTTTTGTTTATATTTATTTTTTATATATAATTAAGTGCTATTACTAGCTTAAGTGTAGGAGTATGTTCTCAATTGAAGGCCTAGCTTCACGTGACCTATTTGTACATTCCAAGGCCATGTTCCAAACCTTCAAAATTGCCCATCTATCTTTCCCTTCAAAAGGGAACTCAAAAAACTCATCTTCTCTAACTTTAATATCTTCTTTTCTTTCTAAATCACATGATTCTACCAACTCCAATGCCTTTGGTCCTCCTAAGATGTCCAACATGATCAACCCAAAATGATATATGTCATTCTTTTTGGACGATGGTTCGCGTAGGTGTGTGGGTGAGGTTGTCTTCGGTTGATGGGTGTCGGGAACTTCCATTGCAAGTTGGGTGAAGCCGTAGTTTGAGAGATACGCATTGAAATCAACATCAATCATGATATTGGAGGTTTTAAGGTTTCCGTGCACATTCATGATCATGTTTCTTTCTCGTGGTGGCGATTGCGAATGGATGAAGCAAATTGCTCTTGCTATGTCCAAGATAATTTTGAGTCTTTTCTTCCATGTAAGTAGAGTGTGACCATGTTCTCTTGCCCCTAAAACACTCCATCGCAAGACAAATTGACTTTCAATTTGTATAACAATCAATAATATCAAGGGTAAATGAAAGTATAATTCGCTTAGACATATTCTTTCATGAGTTTACACAAGAGTTTATGTTAAGCAATCAATCCTATTGGTTAGAAGAGAAAGAACATACCGATAAGTAGATCATACAAACTGCCCATTGGGTAGTAATCACAAACAACAAACTTGAACCTCTTGGAATAAAGATAACCCTTCACCGGAACAAGATAATCACAACGTTGTCCAATCGCTGCCAGTCGGGCTACACGTCGCCCAAACCCCTTCCTCCTTACACAAACCATTCTAAACCTTTTCAACACCCTACATGTACCATCTGAAAACACCACTTTCTCAGTCACACCAAGCGCGCTCTCTCCCACAACCCCTACAGACGCCGACATCGCATCTTTCAATCTCCACTTAAAACCACCATCTTTCTCCTTAGCACCGCCGCCACATGGCACAACCAACTCATTCTCCATGCATCCGATGAAGATCTCATCGTATTCACATAAGGAGAGCGATGATAGGCAACTTCCTTCGTTGTACCTAACAAGAAAAGTTTGTAATGATCAATATATGCAAACATATTTCATTGAACCACAAATTAATAAAAAAGGATTTCAAGAAACCTAAAGCTTCTTTTGGGCTTGGTGTTTAAAGCTCTTGTTATCATTGTGCTTTATTTGAAAGAAAATAGAATGTGGGGGTCGCCCCTTTTTATAAAGATTAAAAAAGTTTTAATTGGTTTGAATTTAATAAATATATTTAAACTCTAGAAATAATCGAAGTTTGATTTGTTTTTAATAAAATCATTAACTATACACATATGTATGTCCAAAGTTAAGAATATGCAGTTGAATCTAATAATTTATAAGAGTTCATAGCTACGTCAATATGATGTATCGATTATAATTGTTTAGTGCAAAACGTTTGCTACATCCTTATTTGGTGTATTTAAAATTGACATAATCGAATTCTTT
This sequence comes from Smallanthus sonchifolius, assembly GCA_023525975.1. Classification (NCBI taxonomy): domain Eukaryota; kingdom Viridiplantae; phylum Streptophyta; class Magnoliopsida; order Asterales; family Asteraceae; genus Smallanthus; species Smallanthus sonchifolius. The sequence goes on from CM042042.1 coordinate 6,565,190, forward strand.
GATGCTCGGTGACAATTTATCTAGATTCCAAATAAATACGTTTTCGGTTTGTTTAGTTACTCTCTTCTTCGGTTTTTCAACCGGACTTCTTCCATTTTTTTTAAAATGGTCATACCAGGTATCTAACCAAATATTAAAAAACTTTAGCTCGCTTGTTTTTCTAGTTACTATAAACACAAGTCCTAATATCTAACCAAATATCAGTATACCACTCTATATCCTAATATTAGTCGAGATCCACACATGTCCCAAATGGTTTAAAATGTACATACGTAATCGAATCGAATCCATCCATATCCAAACGAAATCAAATCTCGAATGTCTTCAATTTCTCTTTGGTTCACCAGATGGTACATGGGACGCGTTAAAGAGCCAAATGCACGGAGCAAATTGCCTTCATGGGTTAACACATAAATCAATAAAAGTTGAATAAGGGGGTGTTTGGATTAACTTATTTAACCTACTTATAACTTATTAGAAAAAAAAAGATAAGTTGATAAGTATGTTTGGCTCCCTTTACTTTTCCTCTACCTTTTAGTGGTTTTGAGAAGTAAGGAGAACTTATTTATGACTTGTGACTTTCTGAATAAGTCAATAAGTAGTTTCAAATAAGTAATTCCAAACAAGGCCCAAGTCTAAATTTAAACCTGAGACCTCTTTTAGAGTATATCAAAAGCTTACTCTAACTCAGATAAATTATGAAAGATCAGGGTCGGCCCAATAGGCTACTTGGGCCAAGCTAGGGCTTGGGGTAACCAAAAAACAAGGGCCTCCAATTCTTAAAAAAATGTATATATGTAAATTTGGGCTGAAAAAATATTTTGGGCTTTACGCTGTGTTCCCAAGTTTACTAAATGAAGGAAAACAAAAGAAATGATTCTTTTCCCTTCTTTTCCTTTCTTTCCAAATCTTTCCAATATGAAAGGATAGAAATAAGCATCCCTTTCCCTCCTTTTCTCTCCTTAAAAAAATATAGGGAACACTCTTCCTCTTTTATCATTTTCTTTTCCCCCCTTGAAAACAACTCTGGAACAAAAGTTTATTTTCTCTTCCTTTCTTTTCCCTCCTTAAATGAGACTCGGGAACAAAGCGTTAGGAATTAGGCCTGATATTTGAGGATTTAGGCAGCCGATGATTTGGGAACGGGGGAATTGGGGATTTGGAAAGCGGGAATTAGGGGAGTACCGAATAGGATGGAGATAATTAGGGTTCAATCGTTCATGAATGAAGAATCGATTAACGAAAATGGTTGTCGGATGATTGATGATTGACGACTGTAGAGGCCGAGAGGAATTTAGAGTTTTGTCATGGAAATTTTATGCTATTCGGTATTCATCTGTTCACCATATTTGCTAATCTTTGCTAATCTGCTTTTCATAAATCCACCATTTCAGGATTCCGCTTTTATGCTATTTCACAATTAAAGTTTTGAATTTCTATGACCATTTTTGCTATTCACAATGAATCACGACTTTAGTGCTTCTTGATTATTTGATTTATTAGGTTATTTTGGTTATCACTGAATTAGTGATAGTTTAATTGTTTATGTTCTACACTTCTACATGTAATTTATGGTATTCTTGATTTCTCTCTGTCAACTATATTTACAAAGGCACAAATCAGTTAGCAGCAAAGGTTAGCTTCCTAGACCCTAGTTACTTCAACCATAAATCTACCTGCAATAGATATATTTCTTGTTTTAACCCTTTAATGGAGCAATTTTGTTTTAACCCTTTATTTTTGGTTACTCAATTAGGTTATTATTTTTTTAGTAGTTTCCATGTTAAATAGAAATAGAAATCGAAAACATGAATCTGCTGCTTCAAAAAGAGAAAGAAAAGTAGAAGCTTTATTAGTGTCATCACTTTGGAAAAGGGTCCCAAATTTTTTATCTGATTTAAGCCATCAAATCGGTTGAGCCGGCCCTGTGAAAGATAATAACTATACATGAATTACAGTTAACAAGTAACTTACGAATATCTTTGAGAGGAAAAAATAGTTTTACAATTATGATTAATAATTAAATTAAAGATTATTTTTTTAAACATACAATTAACAACCATAATTTGGTTGCTACCTTCATCCAGTAATTCCTAACGACACTCCAATTCTGTTCACAACGAAATCCGATTACGTGGAGGGTGACCCGATGTGCCCGCTGCCCGTTACCACCTATAAACCTGCCCCCACACCAGATTCCGATTTCATATCACACAGCTCCACCACAATGGACCGGAACTTCGCCGCCGTCGCCATTTTCACATTATTATTCGCCGTCTCCACCGCTCGCATCTCCTTAGATCTAACGCCAACCGATTTGCAGGTTGAACGGAGTAATGTTCGCATACAGCCGGACTGCAAGGTAGAAGATTCAGATCTCGCCGTTGTACCGACAGGCACGAAGAAATCCAGATCCGACGAAGCCGATCGAACGATTAGAGTTGATTTAACGCCTCGATCGGATTTTGCCAGATTCCACGCGATTAACCGTCGATTCTTCGATGAACCTCGAGTTCACCTCCGTTCCGTCCACGGCCGTCCTCACCGTCGTTTTCAAAATCCGTTCGTGATACCTCTGTCGAAGATCTCGCACGGAAACGAAGTCGTTTTAACAGATGAAATCGGTGATGTTGATGCGGAAAATTTGTACCGCCGGGATTCGTGGAAGCGGTTGAGGTTTAACCACGATTACGGACGTCACCGCTACCAGCAACGCCACCGGATGTACAGAGATGAGAATGACGTTTCTATGCTGACACGTAAGTTCGTCGGAGAGAAGGTGCAAACGAGAGAACGTAAAGCCGATTTCATGAAGGGCATCCGTAAATTTCAGAAGCACAGTTTTGATTGATGATTGTATTGGAGTTGAATGCATCCGTGTGAGATGTAGTAGGAGATTTAGTTGTTAATTAACTAAGTTAATCAAGGGGTTATGTATTATAGGGGAAGGTTCCACTAAGAAGTGGTTTTTCGCTAAGAAACGCTAAGAAGTGGGTCAAACGAACTCCGATTGAGCTCATTCCAGCGGCGTTGGAACCGTCTCATCGAACTCTAATCTGGACCCAAAAACCTAAACCCCCCTCCACCCGCACCCCCAAAAACCTATACCCCCTCCAACCCCACCCCTAAAAGCCTAAAACCACCACCCCCCACCCCCCAAAAACCTAAACCCCCTCACCCCACCCCACACCCCAAAAACCTAACCCCCCCACCCCCCTAAAAAAACCTAAACCATAAATTTTAAACCCTAAAAGCTAAACCCTAAGGCTAAACCATAAGGCTAAAACTCTAAAATTCAAACGTAAAATCTAAACCTTAAAAGCAAACCCCTAAAAGCTAAGATGATAGAGTTTGACGAGACGGTTCCAACGCCGCTGAAATGAGCTCAATCGGAGTTCGTTTGATATCGTTTCTAAGCGTTTTGGTCATTTCTTAGAGTTCTTAGCGAAAACATACTTCTTATTTGATCCCCATGTATTATAATACCATGGTAATCAGTTCAAATCCACATGTATTTTTGGTTCCCTAAATTGAATCACATGTTAACAACTTTTAGATTCAATGCAGACGTGCTACTCACACTAAGGGGTATATGCTACAAAATATTGAGTGTGAAAACTATCACGTATACGCCACGTTATTTACAAACGGTTTTTACATATTGAGGGTGTGATGTTCCACTTTCCACTCACATGAAAAATAACACTTATCTACACCTCACATTGGTCCCACCTCTATCACCCCGCCATTTTCCATGAGTGTGGAAAACTCCACGAAAAACACCCACACCCGTGGACCAAACTAGGGGGACGTGGTGTTCCATGGGTCACGCTATACCAACTCAGCTCCACAAGACTCACCACGTCGCCAGCCCATTCCTCATCAATCACCTAAAAACACTGCTCCATTCTGTTTCTCATCCCTATACTCTATCCTTAAATTTTTAGGAAAAACTAAAGTGAATCCCTTTATTTGTGGATTAACTAAGTATGCTAATATAAAGTAGTTATTAGTTAAAAATGTAAATGAAAGTAAGATATAGAAATAATAATAAATTTTTTTTAAAGAGACAGAGATTGTATTGAGATATGGGAGGTTTCAATAAATAACAAATAAATTTAGAACATTATATTTTTAGTTAAATTACATGGATATGTATTGTGATCGGTGACCCTGTTATACTGTTATGTATTCTCATCTAGTGTCTTACTAGATGACGTGGTGAATAAAGAGGCAAGTTTTTTTTTTAAATGTATTCCCCTACCTACATAAATAGATTTAATAATTGCAAGAATAAATAAAAATATTAAATGATCTAGAGATTATGCAAATTTTCAAAATACCCTTAATTGCATTCACATTAGTATCTCTATTTCCATCCTGATAAGGGTGTTGGGGGCCATTTACCCCAATACTCATTTACTCATCAAAACTGTCTAATAAATCCTGTCACCTCAAAACTACTCATTTACTCAGATTTCATTGGAAACACCTTACTCATTTACTCACCAATTTTTTTTATAAATAAACATTTAAATAGAAAAACATATTTTTTTATTATTTAAAAAGTCATAAGACAACTAAAAATAACAAAATACAATAATAAGTTACAAATAAAAAAGCGAGAAATTAAACATAATCGTTCTTCGAATCGCTACTGGCTCACTCCGGTAGTGTAGCAAAATGTTCAACAAGATCATATCGTAGTCTAAAGTGTTTCTCTTGATCCCGTAATTCATTAATTACACCACGAGCAATCCTACCGGACATAAATAAATATTCATCATATTCGTCAGTAGGGTTACCTGTAGCAAGTTGACGAATAGCAGAAGTGCATTTCTGAATCGGCTTAAAAACAAGAAAACCTTGAATCCATACTTATATCCCTTATAATGCTTAAAAACACATCTTTCGATAAGCGAAATCTCGCTCTAAAAATATTTGCGTCGTACCTGGGGCGTTCGACGAAGTAATCCTTCAACAGAATTGTGTTAACAACTTCACGATCACGATTTACACATTTTTCTTTGATTTTGCCGTATCCTCAAGCTCACTAGCCGCAACTTTGGACAAAAACTCAATGCCACTTGATTCGAAAATGTCGGAAAGAAAATCATAAAAAACACTAAAATCGGATAATCCCGAAGTCAAACCAAGAATGCTAGAATCGGATGAAGACATTTTATTAAAAAAATTGGAGAGCAGAGTGATTTGTTTAAAGAGGAGAGGGAGATATATATATATATATATATATATATATATATATATATATATATATATATATATAGATAGATAGATAAAAAAATTAGTTTTTTTAATCACCCAACCCACCCCCACCCCCACCAACGGCTAGTTCTCCTCTAACGGTCGCCTCCACCAAACCGAGTAAATATACTCGTTCGACTCTACTCGGCCAACTTACCCGGCCCAACTCGATTATTTGGGGGCGGTGTACCCCCTTACCCGGTCCCCTCTCACCTACTCGATATCCTTCGGGTTAGACACCCCCAACACCCTAATAACACTAAAATCACTACATTTTCTTTCTACTTTTTAATTAAATAATATTTTTGTATACATTTATCATTATCTTTTATCTTTCCTCCACTCACAACCATTTAAAAAAATATTAAAAAATTTATGTAGTTGAACAGTGTTTCCCCCAAATATACAGAAAAATTATACATTTTCTCTCTTCTTCACTCGCAACCACTTTAAACCACGCTTTAAAATATAGGGAACTCACTCACATGAATATGTGAAAACTGATGTGAGAACATTCTTATCAGTTTCCTTATCCACATCTCTATAGTTACATTAAAATTCACTGCATTTTTTCTCTCATTTTTAATTAGGTAATATTTTTTATACCTTTATCATTACATTTTCTCTCTCCTCCACTCAAAACCACTTTAAAAAATATTAAAAAAATTATGCGATTAACAGTGTTTTTCCCAAATACACAAAAAATTTATACATTTTCTCTCTTCTTCAATCACAACCACTTTAAACCACTCACTAAAATATACAAAACATACTCACATAAATATGCAGATACAGATATAAATGCTTTTATGTAAAGGTTTCGAAAATATCTGTACTTTGTGTGTGAAGTTGGTAATTACAACTTACATATATCTTATAGGAACTATATGTTACCTAAACTATAGGTTTAGGGACTTATTGTGATTCTTTTTGTATAATATTTACATATGTTGTACCTAAACTTTTTTAGTCAATCTACATGTTCTGTTTTTGCAATCATAATTTTTAAATTTAGTCAATCTACATGTTTATTTGTAGGAACGATCTTAGTTAAGTAGCCGCTAAATTAAAACCAAAACTATCACAGTTCGTAGATTTTTCGTTTGTCATTGAACATTGGATGTAGATAGGGCTGTAAACGAACCGAACGAAGCATTGTTCGTGTTCGTTCGTTAAGCATTTAACTTGTTCATGAACGGTTCACGAACACTAACTGAACGAAATGGACTTGTTCACGAACGGAACCAAACGAAGGCTAGTTTGAGACTTTTGATGTAAACCGTAATGTATTTCGAAATAAACATTTAATAAGATCATTTTAATATCAAGTTTTTTGTATTTATATTGAACTTACTTTACTTAGTTTTAGGGTAAAAAATAAAATAAAAATTAAAGAATATATAAAGTTTAGATAAAATAAAATACAAATATACAAAAATATTTAATGAACAACATAAACAAATGACACATGAACGAACACGAACATAAACGAACGAATGTTAATAAACGAACGTTCACGAACACAATTGAACGAACGAGAACTTTGTTCATGTTCGTTCATTTAGTTAATCGGACGAGATTCATTGTTCATGTTCGTTCATTTGTTAAACGAACTTCGCGTCGAACGGTTCACGAACTGTTCGTTGAACGTTCGGCTCGTTTACAGCCCTAGATGTAGATGGTCAAGCTTTTTTATATATCAAGTTTGAGTCCCTCATATAACGCGAGAATTTGAAGTTTTATCATCCTGTCATGTATATTATTTCAATTTAATTATATTTTTAGAGTAAAGTTCTTTTTTCATCCACTCAAATTATCATTTTAGTTCATTAGTTTAAATTTTACGTAGAAGACATTGTAATTTCAGAAAATTATCAATTTGATCCACTTCCTTTAACATCATCTGTATTTCACATTAGAATTAGGGGTATTTTTATCTTTTTGAAACCATCTATAAAATATATTAATAAAACACTCCTTTTTGAAATAAAAAAAACTGCGCCATCAAAGCGCACATCGCACATACCACGCGCGCATGTGCGGTTTGCTACAAAGGAAACAATAACTGAGGTAAATACCACATGTGTCATTAGGGTTGGTGGTCCAATGATAGAGGTGAACCCTCTTCAAACACTAAAGTTTGAGAAGGTCATGGGTTGAATTTCCACTCCATAGAATTTAAGAAATTTGTCTTTCATAAAAAAAAAACCAAGGAAACACTAAATAAGGTGTGAACCTCCTTATAAAGTTATAAACCACTTAAGGTTTTGACATCACACCTATGTGGGACAAGTTCTCCACTTTCCTTCCTGATTTTTCAAGCTTTAACTATTTCAAGCACATAAATTTAAACATTGATATCTCATTCATTTTAACTTCGTTTTGGACACGGTTTGATTCATTGTTAAGCTCTCACATAGTAAAAAACGAAGTCAGAAAAATATAATTATATTAATCACCATTACATATAATTATTTATGCCTAAAGTTAGTGAAAATTCATTTTCACTAAATTTTCCAACAAATATTTCCTCTCGGGCCTCCATCATGTGGAACGTTTAGGAGTAGCTAAAATATTAGATATACAAATTTTAAAATATTTTCCTTTTAAAATGTTTTTTATTTGTTATTTAAAACTTCATGACCGTAATTATATTGTTTATGAAACATTTTTTTATATGATTTATTTAAAATAGCATTGAGGATTAGGGATGAGATTGGTAACGGTACCAAAAATACCGATACCGAATTTAAAAAAACGGGTACCGAATTTATCGGTACTCGTTATAAAATGCGCATCTCTAGATGGTATCAGTACCGAACCTGTACGGGTACTGAAAATACCGATACCGAATTCATGAAAAAATGGATACTAAATACTATAATAAATATATCGGTGTGATATTGTTACCGGTACTCGATACTAATTGTCCATCCATGTTGAGGATAAAAACAAATCCAACTATGATAGCTTAACATCTTTTTACTTCTTGTTTCTATGCCTCTATGGTTTAGAGTTTCATCAGTTCTTGGTGTAAATTCCTCCAAATTTATGTATTCTCGGTGCGAGATGTGGTTCATTTGGCTAAAGTTAATCCAGCGGACACAAATAGAGATAAAGCTCTTCAGGTGATTATTCTCACAACGGTATGGTGCCTATGGAAACACAGAAACAAAGTTATTTTTTGGAGGATATAAAATGCTCTACTTTCTTGTGGTCTAAAAATAGGCTTAATGTTGGGCCCCTTAATTAAGAGCGGTGGTATGCCTTTAGTTTTTGATCCCGCATAATATGTATTTCTTTTTATTTCTGGCTGTTTTGGTCCCTGATAACTTCTCTCAGTAGAGCTTTTGTTTATTGGAAAATTTTCTGCCTTTAAAAATAAAAACTATGATAGCTTCAGTATAACATGATGTGCTAGTGTGGGCCCATAATAAGCTAGCCAACTAAAAATTATAACGGATGCATCTACCTAGATGAATTGCTAATAGCCTTTATGGAGTAAATAACCATAGCGTTTTTAATTATAAGGACCATCTAAATTTCCAAAAATACCCTTAATTATACTTATTAGGTGTATGATATTGGTTCAAACCAAATTAAATCTTTTCTCTAGGGACTATATGTTACTATTAATAATAAAAAGTAATAATTTGTTATTTTAATTTTGACAATTCAATCCAAATCTTCAAAAATTTATACAAAGAGTTCATAGACATTCGAAAACGAAAACAAGATAACATCAGTAATAACGTCTTGATCGATCGCTTTTAACTTTGGTATATCTTAAATCACTTTCTCGGAACTAGGTTGAAAAGTTCGTCAACTATTTATATCGCAATTTTGAAACTGGTCGGTTGTATTGACTCGTTTCACGTCACATCTTACAAATAATGCTTATCATTCGATTGTTTAAAGTTATTAACATGCATCGACACTACTGATTGTGCTAACATGTAAATCATCCACTCAGCCGTCAACCGACTAAACTGAAATCATCATGTCATCATCATCATGGGCGGAGGATAGTGAGGGCCGGCTCCCATTTTTTATTCAGAAGTGTTAATATATACGTATTCGACCGATTTTTCGCTAAGTAGTGTTAATTTATACGTATTCGGCCAAAAATTTTATAGTTCCGGCCCCTTGATAGGGAAAAAAAATATCGGCCTCTCCTGCGTTTTTTTTCAAACTCCGCCACTGATCATCATTCCCGACTCACTAGAAAGTATTTCCCATATCAAATCCTGATCATAAGACGGCAATCCATCAAATAAACAACCATCAAACACCATGTCCTTGGCCGCCTCTGCCGCCACATCAACCGTCAGTGACTCACCCGAAGTCACAACCGCCACCGTGGGAACCCTCTCTCCCACCTCTCTCTTCTTACATTTATCTCTCTTCACCTTCTGACAAGTTGCATGAATCTTATCATCCACGGCTATTTTTAATGCATTCAACCTCTGAAAATCTCCGATCAACCCATCCAGAGTTTGACCATGAAAATTTAAACGCGCGCGATCCCCACGCAGCTTATACGCTGCTCGATCGTAAGCATACGCTGCCATCTCAGCTGTTTCATAAGTCCCTAACCACACTCTCATCCTGTTATATGGAAATCGGATCTCCGCCACCCATTTCCCCCAATTCCTCTGTCTCACTCCTCTATATAACTTCCTTTTCTTGTACGGATTGATGAAATACTCTGAAACCCCAACTAAGTTTGCTGTAATTGTGGCTTCTGGATTGATATTATCAGTTGAATTGAAGAATCGATCTCGTTGGTTGAGGTGAATCGACGAATCAGATGGTGATCGTAGAACAGGGGATGATGATGATGATGAACAGCAATTTGAAAAGATTGAGTCCAAGGTGTTTGAATTTACACTAGTGAAGATGGAATTAGATAATGAACAACCAAATTTGTTGTTTAAATCTGAATCGAAACGATTTGGATTGTGTTCGTGCATGATTTGAGACAGGGGAAGAACAGAGGATGTTAGAATTTGATATGATGATGTGAGGAAGACGGTTATTACTGTGCATGGGGTATTTATAGGGAATATGGGTTGATATTAATTTGCTCTCTTTGTGGTAAATTTAAAACAAAAGAAAATAAAAAATGGCAAAAATAATAAATATTCTTAAATATAGTCTAAAATTGACCATCTACAAGTTATAACTTACAACACCTTTACTTTGTAAAACCACTAAGTTATACATTTATTAATAAATCTTGTTATCTCTTGTTGTTTAAATATTTTTAAAATATATTGATGTTTTTTTAATTAGACGGATAGTCACTTTGGTATGCTTGTTTTACGAAATTATTTTTTTATTTTCGAAAGTTATGGATGTTAATTCAGATTGTTTGTCAAATTGTAAGGTTTCACTAATTTGTTTTCAACCGATTGAGTCGTTTGTAACGAGGAATTTCTTGTTTTGGATGTACTAGATAAGTGTTAACCGTTCTCTCGAACGTTAGGAAGGTGGTCGGAAGCAATGAGAGAGGGGTGGGATTGATGACGGTTGAGAAGATGAGAGAATTTCTTAGTTTTAAGAGGTTTATTACTCATTTGTTTATTTTTATTTTTTAGTTAAAATCGTATAATGATCATTTACACCGACTTGACAAATGGTATCACGATTTGTCAAACAATAAAAATCAAATCTGAAAAACTTATATGTGATAAGGACCATGTATAATAAACGATGGTCTAAACTTTAACAAAAAAGGGGTACTTTTGTCAAATCAGTTTTTGATGTTGAACGAGTAATCAAAGAAATGGTTTAGCATGTGAGCCACACCACATGTACCTAAGGCGTTTCCATTAAATGAAAAAGGTTAGCTAAATTAAATTGTAAGTAGTTAAAAGTCAAGTATCAACCATAGTTGAATAATTGGTTTTAGTTAAGTGTGATATAACAAGCCAGGTGGGTTAGGATAGGGTCACGTATCAAAACGAGTTCATATCAAGTTGGGTTAAGCTTAAACCGAATTCTAATTAAAATGATTTCGGATGGAAACATGTTATTTAAAAAAATAACAATTTGGTTAGGGTCAAAACTAATTCCAACCAAAAATGGTTTTGCCTTAAAATTGTTTTAGAAAAGAAAGTTATATCAAAACGGGTTCATCGTTATATTTACTAGATGAATGGCTAATAGCCTTTATGGAGTAAATAACCATAGCGTTTTTAATTATAAGGACCATCTAAATTTCTAAAAATACCCTTAATTATACTTACTAGGTGTATGATATTGGTTCAAACCAAATTAAATCTTTTCTCTAGGGACTATATGTTACTTTTAATAATAAAAAGTAATAATTTGTTATTTTAGTTTTGACAATTCAATCCAAACCTTCAAAAATTTATACAAATAGTTCATAGACATTCGAAAACGAAAATTGTGTCATTCCTTCATCCTATGTCTAATGCATTTTTGAAGTGATGGTGGTGGATACGATAGTGGTCGTGGAGGATGAGGTGATGGTGGTGGATACGATAGTGGTCGTGGAGGTGGAGGTGGAGGTGGAGGTGATGGTCGTGGATAAAATTGTGTCATTCCTACATCCTATGTCTAATGCATTTTTGAACCGAAGACAAAGGAATAACTCGTACCGTGTTTAGCTTGAAAAAAGATTTCCTCATTCTTTGCCATACGCTAGATCCATTAGCTCTCGAAAGCATCCCCATATTCGAACCATCCGAGTGAGATTATACTGGTTATGTTTTTTTGTTTTGTTTGTGAAACATTAAGGATGAAAACAAGTCCAACTATGATAGCTTAATTATAATGGGATGTATTACTGTAGACTTAAGAATAAGCAGTAAGCTAGCCAACTGAAAAATATAATTAATGCATCTACCTAGATAATTTCTAATAGCCTTTATGGAGTAAATAACCATAGCGTTTTAAGTTCAAAGATTATCTAAATTTCCAATAATACCCTTAATTAACGAAAGTATATATCTTACCAGGTGTGTGCTAAATTTATTCAAACCAAAATAGATATATTTTTTAGGGATACATGTTACCTATCAATAATAATAAATAATAACTTATTATTTTATTTTCACTAATCCATACCTTTAAAATCTATAAACGTAGTTAACTAGTTTTATGACCCTCGCGTTGCGGCAGGGCATAAATCCATGAAAAAAAGCTAATGTTGAGACGTTGATTTGAACCCATACGCTAAAGTTAAGGAAAACGAAATATGCACGTCATTGATAACATTCGAAACTTTATGTAAAAAATGAAACCGTCACAAACCTATGCATTGAAGCGAGGACAGTGTTAATATTTGGTTATTTAAAAAAAGAAACCGATAAAAAAATTTATGTCAGAACATTGGTAAAAGTAGGAATGTAACAACTGAAATAAACCATCTTTCTAAACTTAAAGAGTCAAAATACAACTTTTAATCTTGAGGAGGGTTAATGTAAATTAATAAGTATAAGACATAAAGTGTAAATATAGCTAAATTTAAAGAGTCAAAATACAACTTTTCTAAACTTGAGGAGGGTTAATGTAAATTAATAAAATTGTGCATTAACACTTGTACAATATGCAAAGAAAGTTTCCAATTTGTAAATTGTAAGTTAGTAATAATAATAAACATTCGGAAACTAAAACTAGGGCAATAATAATATCTTGGTGTCACGTTTAACTCGTTACACATTTCATCTTACGGTTAATGCGTATCATTCAAATGTTCTTAAGTAATTAATATGTATTGACACTACTTAATTTGCCGACGTGTGAACCGGTTACTGGTTTATGCCTCTTAAAATTTAAAATTTAGTAAGTATTATTAATCTTAGATTCTTATCATATCAAAATTAGAACATATACATATTTTATTGCATAATATACAAATCATCCACTCAATTGAAATCATTCGTTTTAATATAGTTGACCTAGACGGTGTCAACCACTCGCTCCGTCCTTGAAATCATCATGTCATCTTCATTCCCGTTTGGCTAAAAAGTATTTCCGTATCAAATCCTAATCATAAGATGGCAATCCGACAAATGAACAACCATCGATCACCTTGTCCTCCACCTATTCCGTCGCGACTTCAATCATTGAAAGTGTGCATAATTGTCGTGTCAAATGAATTGAACAAGTATGTTAATGAATTTGATTGTGTACGTTGTAATCAGGAATTTCATTGTGTGGATGTGTTAAATAGGTGTCAAACATTGTCTCGAATGTTAAGAAGGCGGTCAGAGGCAGGGAGAGGGGTGGGGTTCATGGTGATTGAGGGGGGCGATGGGACGATGAGATAGTTTTTTGGTTTTAGGAGGGATTGTTACGTATTTATTTTAGTGTTCCGTAATGTTAGGGACTAATACGTCACGGTTAAAGAATAGAAACCAAATAAAACTAGGAATTTTGTACGCCTCGTGCTGCGACGGGGTCGAATTTATACGGCAGTAAGCTTAACCTAAACGGCTGAGTAAAAAAATTGACTATTTAGAAAATTATACGGGAAACGAGATTCTTTGTTCATGTTCGTGTTCGTTCATTTAGTATTTAGAAAAAAATTACTATTTTGAAAATGACACGTAAAAGAACTTCCCGCCGAACGGTTCACGAACTGTTCGTTGAACGTTCGGTTCGTTTACAGCCCTAGATGTAGATGGTCAAGCTATTTTATATATGAAGTTTGGGTCCCTCATATAACGCGATAATTTGAAGTTTTATCACCCTGTCATGTATATTATTTCAATTTAATTATATTTTTAGAGTAAAGTTCTTTTTTCATCCACTCAAATTATCATTTTAGTTCATTAGTTTAAATTTTACGTAGAAGACATTGTAATTTCGGAAATTTATCATTTTGATCCACTTCCCTTAACATCATATGTATTTCACGTTAGAATTAGGGGTATTTTTATCTTTTTGAAACCATCTATAAAATATATTAATAAAACATTCCTTTTTGAAATAAAAAAAAACTGTGCCATCAAAGCGCTCATCGCACATACCACGTGCGCTTGTGCAGTTTACTACAAAGGAAACAATAACTGAGGTAAATACCACGTGCATGCCCCATTGGGGTTGATGGTCCAATGATAGAGGGGAACCCTCTTTAAACACTAAAGTTTGAGAAGGTCATGGGTTGAAGTTCCACTCCCTTAGGATTTAAGAAATTTGTTTTTCAAAAAAAAAAACTAAAGAAACACTAAATAAGATGTCGACCTCCTTATAAAGTTATAAACCACTTAAGGTTTTGACATCACACCTATGTGTGACAAGTTCTTCACTTTTCTTCATGATTTTTCACGCTTTAACTATTTCAAGCACATAAATTTAAATATTGAAATCTCATTCATTTTAACTTTGTTTTGGACACGGTTTGGTTCATTGTTAAGCTCTCACATAGTAGAAAACAAAGCCCGAAAAATATAATTATATTAATCATCATTACATATAATTATTTGTGCCCAAAGTTAGTGAAAACTCATTTTCACTAAATTTTCTAACAAATATTTGCCCTCGGGCCTCCATCATGTGGAACGTTTACGAGTAGCTAAAATATTAGATGTACAATTTTTAAAATATTTTCCTTTTAAAATGGTTTTTATTTGTTATTTAAAACTTCATGAACGTAAGTATACTGTTTATGAAACATTTTTTTATATGATTTATTTAAAATAGCATTGAGGATTAGGGATGAGATTGGTAACGGTACCAAAAATACCGATACCGAATTAAAAAATGGGTACCGAATACCGTACCGAATTTATCGGTACTCGTTACAAAATGCGCATCTCTAGATGGTATCAGTACCGAACCTGTACGGGTACTGAAAATACCGATACCGAATTCATGAAAAAATGGATACCAAATACTATAATAAGTATATCGGTGTGATATTGTTACCGGTACTCGATACTAATTGCCCATCCATGTTGAGGATAAAAACAAATCCAACTATGATAGCTTAACATCTTTTTACTTCTTGTTTCTATGCCTCTATGTTTTAGAGTTTCATCAGTTCTTGGTGAAAAATCACCCAAATTTATGTATTCTCGGTGCGAGATGTGGTTCATTTGGCTAAAGTTAAACCAACGGACACAAATAGAGATAAAGCTCTCCAGGTGATTATTCTCACAGCGGTATGGTGCCTATAGAAACACAGAAATGAAGTTATATTTTGGAGAAAAAGCCCGTCTTTGACCCGACTGTTTAAGGATATAAAATGCTTTACTTTCTTGTGGTCTAAAAATAGGCTTAATATTGGGCCCCTTGATTAGAAGCAGTGATATGCCTTTAGTTTTTTATCTAGCATAATATGTATTTTTCTTGTTTTCTGGTTGTTTTGGTCCCTACTAACTTCTCTTAGTAGAGCTTTTGTTTATTGGAAATTTTTCTGCCTTTCAAAAAAAAAACTATGATAGCTTAAGTATAACATGATGTGCTAGTGTGGGCCCATAATAAGCTAGCCAACTAAAAATTATAACCGATGCATCTACCTACATGAATTGCTAATAGCCTTTATAGAGTAAATAACCATAGCGTTTTTAATTACAAGGACCATCTAAATTTCCAAAAATACCCTTAATTATACTTATTAGGTGTATGATATTGGTTCAAACCAAATTAAATCTTTTCTCTAGGGACTATATGTTACTATTAATAATAAAAAGTAATAATTTGTTATTTTAATTTTGACAATTCAATCCAAACCTTCAAAAATTTTATACTCGAGAACTCTTCTAACGGTTCCTTTTGAAGAAATTAATCATATGAAAGGAAATCAATTTGTTATCATTTATTAGGACTCACGTGTTGGAGGCACGTGAGGTCGTACACAAACCATTACTTGTAAGTTGTAAAGCCATCATGTATCATGTTACCGTCTGCTGATTAACAAGAGCCTATTAATCGTTTTTTTGTTTGGAGCTTTTTGGTGTCGAACTTGATATACGTGAGTGTTAGCCTCTCAAAGTTCGTTAACCGATTATGCTAATGTTAACTGAATTTGCTTGATGATGGTTGTTGTTCATATGCAACTATCTATGTTGTTGTCGATGTGAACTACGGCTAAATCTTATGGAAACTACAACTTCATGATCAAATTGGTTATGGTGGTCAGTTTTGGTGGTCAGTTATTGTGTACGTAATTGAAACTGAAACTAAACAATCTGGTAATTGTAACCCTCAAAACCGAGCCATCGATTATGTTCTTATTCTGTTTTTACTTTTTACTTTTAAAACGAGCCACAAGCCTCCTAGTAAGGTTACCAGTCCAAAGCCCGAGTTATAGATCGTCGACAACTTAGCTCACTCGTTGAACAAACCTGTTCAGCCCCCCTAAATTTAAGAGTTTTCTTAAATTTTATACTCTAAAAAAAGCTAGTTAGCAAAGTTTGGGTTACAGGATTTTTTTAAGTATTTTTTTCACCACTTCCTTCACAAATATTGGAAGGGTGAGCATGTTTTATAAATTTATTGAAAGAAATTTACTGGGAAAATTTTATTGAATAGTTTATATAACTTAAAACTAGTTTGATGTATTTTATCTAAATTTTATATGAAAGTATTCAAAACTAAAATTTGACTTTTGAGATCTTAAAATATAAGTCGAAGTTAAAAATTCCTTTTGAGATCAAGTTTATAATTTGTAATCATGCAATTATCAAGTGAAAACTACTCAAATATGGGCCGGTTGATAGGCCTTGAAGTTACTCACCGTGTGAAGTTTTAAGTTTGGTAATTAAATACAAAATGTGCCAGTCACCTCCCCCAAGGCCCCAACTAGACATGCACAAAAAAAAACCGTTCACCAGAAAAGCGGGGTTTTGGCCCGACCCTAAACCGGTTTGAACCCGGTAGAAATATGAACCGGTTCTGAAGCAATATGAACCATAGGTACAAGGTTAGCCTTATCTGCCATAGAACCCGATTTGGACTCAAATCAGTTTGAAATTTCTAGCCGTTACATAAAAGGCCATATGATGATATGACCGTTTCTAGCCGGCTTTAGCCGTTAAAATTGTTTTCTTTTTTCTTTCTCTTTTACCTTTTTGACCCCTTATGTTAGTATAAACAGCTATTGGATGTGTTGGTTTAATCAAAACACAAAAAACACAAAATTATGTTTTCTTTGTAACGAAATTATGTTTTGTTGGTTCTAAAATTTAAAAGATTAATAAAATATGAATTTTACGTCTTTTATTTGGTTTATTTAGTTTTTATTATTATTATTTTAAAATGTTCTTTTATAAAATCAATTTACGAATCGGTTTGGCACACGAACTGGTCTCAACCCGACCTAGACTGGTTCTTGCCGGCAGGGTTTTCACTTGCATCGATTTAGTTTGGACCGAATAGGTTTCACCATTAACCTGGGTTTGACCCATCCTGACCTTACCCGAACCTGTTTAGGTTGCGACCCGATTTATGCACCTCTACCTCAACCCTCACCATAATAATCAACTACAATTTGTCAATGTATGGTGATTAAAAATGTTTTTTTTTCTTTACAAAGCTAAGCTAACTACTTATCGTACAATTATTTCAGAATCAAATTTGCTGGTTTTTTAATTTAAATAGTTTATTCAGGAAGTAACTGTATGTAGAAATATTTTATTTTATGTATATACATATTCAACAATGATTTTTAAATTTAAATAATCTATTAGGAAGTTCATGCATCACGATTTATTCACTTGTCTTTTTTCCTTACATTATTTGAATGCGACTAAAAACCCGAATTTCAAAATGAATTCGAATTTATTTAAACTTGGTTGGTTTTTGATTGTTTGAATCGGGTTAGCATCCAAACCAAATTTCAAATTCTGTTTTTAATAAAATTCAAGTTTATGATTTTCGAACTGACTCGACCTTAATATTTTAATACGACTAACTTTTATTTATTTTTAGAGTACATATACTTTTATTTATTTTATGCATATTTTAATAATGTTTAAAATTAAAGTCAGTTTCAAAAAGTGAAAGAAGATGAGTTTATTTAGTGTCTGATTCATGGTATTTAAATTAGATTTGTTTTTTAAATAATCCAATTTTACTTTTGTACAACGTATCGTTTTTAACCGACTCATCCGATCACGGGTACACATACCCGATTTCAATACCCGCAAGGTTTTCGACGGTGTACCCTTAACCGGAGCTACCCAAAAGTGATACCCGAGTGACGACCTTTGCACCCTTACCTTACCTCTGTAAACTTGATGGATCACACAGCCTTAGGCCTCTACCCCACCGCACGATGTAATTGTTCCCTACAAAGTAGTCACCGTTGATATTTTGGACTATACACACCGTCGGTGATTTAGTGGATGCTCTCATCTATTGTTGTGTTGTCCATCTTTATGTCTTGTTAAATAGACAAAAGGTTCTATTATTTAATAAAATTCATTTCGAAAGGTGTTTACCGAATTAAAGTGACACTTCATAAGTTCACAATGTTACATAGTGACCACGTCCTACCACTAATCATCTTCTCTCTCTTTAATCATATATGGTTATTCAATAATAAGAAAAGGCGTCTTCTTAAGTTCAAATCGTCTTTATTGTCGTCGTCATCGAATCTTAAAAAAGTTTAAAATCATGGTTTAAAGCAATGTTTTTAGAAACGGACCGGATAACGAACTAGCTGTTCTAAAAGTCTGCTGGTCGGACTGGCTAGAACGAATTTAAGAATCGGATGACATCATAAATAAATAAATATTAAATTAGGGAGAAGTTCATTTAAGAACACTTAACTATTGCGAGATCAAGGGGAACAAACCTAAATCATTTATTTTTTTGATCCATGGTAAAAAAAATAAAAGTATATACTTCTTACATACAAATATGTATGTTTATGTACGTAAAAACAATCAAACTAATTTTTTCATATGTTTTTATATATTTAATAGTTTCCTACACAAGTGTAGGTAAAAAAAACCTACACATGAATCACACATGTGTAGGTATGTATATAAACAAAAATTTTCATATTTTTTGTTTGAATTTCATGAAAAACAAATAAACATTACATTTATATAATTTTCTTATTATTTAAAACATTTTAAGATTGAAAAAGTGAATAATTCATTTTGTTCTACGTGGTCTCGCAATATTAGTGTTCTGAATTGAACCCTCCCCTATTAAACTATGTATATATATACAAAATATAAAAGTATTATGTGTTTTGATATTAATTTGTAATTTTAGTGACATGTGAGACTTAAATAAATAAAATATATAACATGAAGTACTAAATTAATTGAAAAAATAAGATTTTGAAAGAAACAAAATTTAAAAATTGGAAATCCAACATTGCAAGGGGGCGGGGCGGTTGCCGACCGTAGAACTTCAACTTCTAATGGTGCATGGTGTCAATGGATTGAAGATCTTTTTGGCCTATTGTCTATTGGGTTTATTGTTTTAAACTTAATTAGGTTAATTGGGTTAATCATATCCTCTATAACATGTTATTGAATGTAAAAGTTTTATTAAGTTATCTTTAGAACATGTTATTACCTAATTGAGTTTTAAAATATTTATTAAGTTACCGAGCCTTCTCTAGATTCTTTAACATGTGATTAACTAAAGTACGATAGTAGTCTATGGTACCTAAACGTGAAAAAAAAATGTGTGCCTCCAAAACATTGGACTATGAACGATCGTCCACTAGACAAACTCTCTAATTCTTTCTTATTCCATAGCTAACTCTTGAACCGTCTTTCTTAGCTATGTTCAATCTGGTCAAAATACAATAACAAGGTGTATATAATGATGACAACAGAAAAGTAACAATGCTTGATGGAAGACTGAGATATTTAGTACAATGATTTTTACTATAATATATTCACAACTCTTCCTTTTTAATTGTCAATCTATCAATCAAGTCACACAAAAATGATCACATGTAGAGTTATATCGTATCGTGTAAGTTATATCCGTATTATTTGTAACTTTGAATAATAAAAATTCTTAGTTTTCATTGTTCATTCATGTCATTTGTGATACGTTGAATGTATCATCATCTAAATTCGTTATAGTATCGTGTTATATTGTGGGACTTATCATGGTTGCTCGAATGATTCACGATGAAAATTATACAATATGACCGATCTTGAATTAAAGATATCATGATTTTATAGATGTAAACATTCTACTTGTAAAAAAAAGTTAATATATATATATATATATATATATATATATATATATATATAGGGGAGGATCAAATAAGAAGTCTAATTTGGCTAAGAAACCTAAGAAGTAATCTTATCCATTTAATTAGATGATCAATGGTAGAGATTTAAGTGTATGAAAAATAAGGGGTGGGAGGGTATTTAAGTAATAGCCACTTTTGTTGACTTTTTTCAACTTCCCCAACTTTTTTTTAAACGTTCATAACTTTTTCATAGGACATTATTTTTTTAAAAAACTACACCATAAAATCGAGCGTTTTTTATCTTTAATTTGAGTATAGTATTGCTATATTTTTTTTTTGCAAAAACAAAAACGACACTTAACGAAATTGTGCTAATTTACGTAAATGTGCTGGTTTCTCGTAAATGTGCTGGTTTCTGGTAAAACAGCACAATTTAACACATTAAAATTTTGCTGGTTTCTTGTAAAACAACACAATTTACGTAAATGTAATGGTTTCTTTAATGTGTGTACTTTTAGTTAATTATTATGTGCCTAATTTGATAGCATTATTTAAAAATAAAAATTTAAAACATCCATACAGAAAAAAAAACGGTTTAATGGTAGGCAACAAAAAGCTTATGCATCAAAATGTTGTTTTGTGCTGGTTTGATATACTAGTTTTATTGTGCTGGTTTTGTTTGTGTTTGGTTAGCTAAGAAAAGCAAGGTACACAATGAACCGTATTCTTTTGGTGTTGTGAAACAACACAACTAATTGTTATGTTTGGTGTTGTTTTATGATAAAGCAGCACAGTTAATTGTGCTGTTTTACAATGCAGCACAGTTAATTGTGCTGTTTTATAATGCAACATGGTTAGTTGTGCTGTTTTACTATAAACCAGCACATTTACGTAAAATAACACAATTTCACTAAGTGTCGATTTTGTTTTAGAGTAAAATATAGCAATACTATACTTGAATTAAATGTAAAAAAATGCTCGATTTTATGGTGTATTTTTTTAAAAAAATAAGGTTGTATGAAAAAGTTAAGTACGCTTAAAAAAAAAGGGGAATTTGAAAAAAGTCAACAATTGTGGGTTTTTCAAAAATGTCCTCCACCCCATATTTTCCTACACTTAAATACATACCCTTGATTATCCAATTGAATGAATGAGATTGTTTCTTAGGCTTCTTAGCCAAGTAGCGATCGCATATATATATATAGTTGAATAAATAAGAGAAATGAGACAGTATATTATAACCTCATAAGAGAAGAAATGATTTTTACTGTAATATATTCACAACTCTTACTTTTTATCCACGTAGGGACCATCGTTAGTTTTCGAAGTAAAAACTAAAAAGGGAAGAATATCAATATGAATATAAAAGAGAAAAAGTGAGGTGGTGGTCCACCTTTTAAGTGGTTTTTAAGCATTCACTGGTATCTTTGTCCGCCACATGTTGCGACGGAGTCGAAACATAATCTAACTTAAATTCTCTCACTCTGTGGCATGAAGCTAACGTTAAACGGTTAAGACGGTTACAAAAGAAACATACTTACGTACATAAAAAAACATATAAGATTATGACTAATAAAAAAACAAAAGAAAAAAAAGTTTTGGTTTTGACATTAACGTAATTAATTACATAAAAGAAACGTATGAATTTAAGACGTGTCAGTTTTGGAGATCGAACCATAGATTTAAAAATGTTTTACGTCTCTCACATTGTGTCTAATAATGAAAAATAATAATAAAGAAAACCTGGTAATAAAAAAGAATAATAAAAAAGAAAAACAAAAGAATAAAGAAAAAAAGTAAAGGAAATTATTTGGTTGAAGTTTGAACCAGGGACCTAAACCACGTTAAGGATTCATGGTTTAAACTTGAGAGAAATAACCAAAACTGAGTGAAATGTTAATTTCATTTTCGTACATGAATCTGCATAATTTTTCATCCAACTTCATTGGTTCATAACTCACTCAATACTTAACCAACTTGAGTGATTCTTTTTCTAGAATCAACCTTTACCTTTTATTTAACAAACCCAACTGATTTTACTTAATTTGGTGGAGTTTTGAACCACCAAACAGTCCTCACAAGTTAAGAACTTTCATTAAACAATATGCCAAGCAAAAAGTTCCATTTTTGAAAGAGGGAGTATGCATGATCTCAGATATCGTGAGCCATAAAGCTCTGCATTCTACATCTGCGTGAACCAAAAAGTCACCCCTCTCCATTTGTCTTCTCCGACACAACTACCACCACCGGTAACACCATCTCCGACACAACTACCACCACCACCGCCACTACCCTAGTCCACCACATCATCACCCCTAATCCAAAATCATAAAATCCACAAACCAGACGATGGTTCTTCTTCGTTGCTAGATCGGTGAGAGGAGGAGAAAGGGGCAATGAAGCCACTAAGAGTTCTCTGGCGCAGATGATGGTCCTTCTCCTCCGTTGTAGAAGAGTAACATCACCGGACCAGGTGGGTGGGAGGAAGAGGGCAAGGACGGAATCATCAACAACGTAATCATCAACACCGTCACCAACAGAAAGTGACTCTCAGAGAGTCGGCAGAGAGCGACTTTCAGACCAATTTTTATACGCGAACCTAAACTTCTTGTGATCGTTTGAATTGATTAACATCATTGTCAAACTAGACACAACATTTCTCCCCTCTAATGTGTAGTAATGACATTTTTGTTCATTAAGTGGGTAAAAATACCATTATACCCTCATGTGTAAGGCACATACCAAACTTAACAGAAAAACTTAACACAAATTAATGTAAATGGATAATATGTGTACTTATTGAATTCAAATGACATATGATGTAATTTCATATATAATTAAAGAAAAATCTATGTAATTTACTCTAAATTAAATGATCAGTTTAATACAAAATAGATAGTGGAATATGATCGGGTGGGTCAGTGGCCCGTTAGTAATCCAAATTGTTGTTAAAAAAAGTAAATCTACACCTAGTGAGTTTTATGATTTTCACGTGAAGTTTACATGATAAAGATTAAAGATACGTATCACAAGAATAACAAACATATTCGAAGGAAGTTAACTTTTTCCCCCCGTGAATAAACATATTTTCTACTTTATACCTACTAAAAATCTTTAAAAACGTTGGCTAAGCCCTCAATATCTATTTTGATTATTTGACTAGATCAATGTCTATTTTTATAATTTTCTCTGTTTTTTACTATGTCTTTGATATATGTCTTTGATGTAAGAGGATAAAATAGTTAAAAAAACATTTATTTTAATGATGTATAAATAAAAATAAGGATAATAAGTCACCTCCATTTAAAATTTAAGAATTTAATTTAATTTTTTAGTAATCAGAATATGTAATTAAGAATTTCTTTTAAAATTCTAAATGAAATTATTTATATATTTACAGAAAGCAAAATGATAGACGATGAATACCCATATTCATACTATCCACGTGGTGTAGATTGGTCATCATGTAGATTGGTCACGCTCAAAGGATGGTCCAAGCCTCATTCACAAAAAAGTTTTAAAAGAAATAAATGAAATTTACTAATAATTGCAAAAATATACCATTTCAAGAAAGGGAAGACGGTTCCTCGTGTCGTGATTGATTCGTTGTTTTCCAGGAATGGTATTAAAAAGTTGAATTGTATTTATCTTAGAAAATTTAGGTGTTGCTGTTAAAAATAAAGATAAAAAGTCGAATTAAATATAGTTTGTCTTAGGGTATTTAAGTTTTTTTTCTATAATATAAAAAGGATGTCACACTAGTTATGTATGGTTACAAAATTTTTGGAATTTGAGAACGGATTTGAAACCCTAATGTTTGGTTTATCAATGATGAATAACTTTACGAGCAACTTTATCTTTTCATGAATGACCTAAAAGACGGTATTCAAGGTACATAGTCATTTGTCGATGTATTCATGAGAACTCGATCTAATATGATAGAAAGTGTTTATGCTAGTTGTATATTTTATAATTAAGGTTTTTGATTAGTGTTTCGGACATTGAAACAACTACTCAAGTGAATTATCACATGTGTCCCTTGTTCCATCCCAAGTGAAGTTAGAGAACATTTAGGTAACATATTTGTGGAAAGCGATCGGCAACGGGTCTCCTTCCAACACCTATTATATATCATAATTGTATGTTGGCATATTTTTGTGTATAGTGTCTTTTACACAATCTTTTGTCCTCCCCTAATCATATATCTATTCAAGTACATCATTTAAAACAATATTTAATAACAATAATATAATATGATTAATTGTAAACACTTTAATACGATTATTACAGTTCTAGGTTAAATTTTAGTTTTACATATAAGGGCGGAGGATAGTGAGGGTCATGGGTCCCCCCTTGATTTTTTGCTCAGAAGTGTTAATATATACGTATTCGGACAACATTTTTTTTTGTAGAAAGAAATAAGGATACCGTGTAAATTCGTGAGTTTTAAGGGTGAAGGGTATTTGTATCCGTTAATGTATTGCATGTTTATGACACACACCACACCATGTAAATGAGATAGACGTGTCATGTAACGTTTAATAAAATCCATTACATGCTTCGGTACACATCCACTATGTGTAAACATGTAAAAACACATCATGTAAATGAGATACGGATAAAAAAAAGCTCGCTAAGTGCATTACACATTTTAAGAAATGCCGTTTCAAATATAGTCGTTTTTTTAGTACAACAATATTATACTCAAATTAAAAAGATAAAACTCTTGATCTATAGCATTACTTTTTAAAAAATAATTAAATATATAAATATTTTATTAGCAGAATATATATATTTTTTTTAGTTTAGACTGATACAACTATATAGTTAAGTAAAAAAAAAGTTTATAAGATATACAGGTTCTCTCTTCACCCTTCTCAAGCCACTAGTAATGCTCAGGGGTGACCCTGGGAATGTACCAGGTGGGCGAAGACTAAGGACACAACATTTTGAAGGACCAATTTTTTTTTCACGTTTAAATACCATAGGTCGATTAATATATTAAAAAAAGAATATTGTTTATTAGTTAATTACATGTTCTATAATCTAGAGATGATCCAATAAATATTTTAAAACTCAATTAAGCAATAACATGATGTTATAGAGAGGGCACAATAAGTTAATAAAAAAATTTAAACCAACAACATGTTATAGAGGAGTTTGATTAACCCAAGCAAATTTAAAACAATACAACCAAATAGGCGAGTAACATATTCATCAATCGACCTCCTGCACCATTCGAAGTCAAAGTTCGATGGTTTGCAAAATCACAATCACAATCACCAAAATCGTTTTTGGTTATTTTTTTTGTTTCAAATTCGTTTTTGATTGTTTGCAAAATCACAATAACCAAAAACGTTTTTGGTTTGAAAAATGTCAACGACAATCACCAGGTTTGGCAAGCGTTTTTTGAGCCTAATGCCGCATTGGTTCAAATTTATTTAATTTTGGTTTGAAATTGAATTGATTTAGTTTAAAATCAAAAATTGTTTTGCTTTGATGATTGGATGTGAAATGTGATTAGATTTAAAATTGTTTTTTTATTGCTTCACTTTTTTATGATTACCTAAAAATTATCTGATTAGGTCTATCAGTTTATAGATTATTGAAACTTGTTATTGGTTCAATTTTTCATTACTTATCGAAACTTAATAAATTGGCAATTATAGTTATTGAGAAGTATTATTTAGAAAGTATAAATTATGAAAAGTTGATTAACAATTTTGTTTTTAATAATGATAAAAGAGTTTCACGATTCATTAATTATATAAAATAAATCATTTTGCTACAATAACTTTGTTTTGTTTATTGTTATAAACAATCATCGTCGTATTAATAGTTTTTTATATACAAATTTATATTTGAAGGGTTTATTTTTAGTAATTACACATTGTATTCGAAATCTAAAAAATAACATGAAAATTCTCAATTATTTACAAAGTTAAATCACACCAATTTTAAAAATTGACCCACTTGATGATGATTCATATTACTTGTCCATGCTTTTTAAGAGAATTACTTCTTTTATTTTATCAACTCTATGACATGTACAAGTAAATATGTAAAAAAAATGAGAAGAATCTAATTAATCTAATTGTAAAATAAAAGACAAAAGGAGGTGGGTTTGTTTAGTAGGGCGGTGTGCACATGGCGTGTGCCACCGTGATTGGCTGAGAAATTGAGATAGAGGGCCTTGATTTACGGTATCATGACAATCCCATATCATCTCACATGCAATAAAACAAAATTGCTTATTTTCTCTACTTAAACTATTAAGATTATAAATTTATAAAATCTCTTATTTTGTCTTATCATGTATCATCATGACACTTGTTGTTATGTCATAAACAAACATAAGCATCAAATCTTTTTTATCTTTGTATCTATAAAATGTGTTCATTTGTAAAAATAACTTTTCTTTCCATCAAAAGTCAGGAATAATTAATACTTTTGTTATTTAGTTTTATATGGTTCTTTCTATCGTATGCATATATATATATATATGAATGTAGGGGAGGGTTTCAGAGAAAACCACAAGTTAGGCGAAAACCGAGAAAACCACTAAAAAAACCAATTTTACCCAATCATATAATAATTTTTATTTTTTGTTTCATTTTATTTTTATTTGTATATAAGAGTATCAATGTAATATTAAACATTTTTACCAAAAATATTTTTACACATAGTGTTACGTATACGTAAACATAAAACAAAAAAATTGCGGTTACGTATACGTAAATCAAAAAAATTGTTTTTGGATACGTATACGTAAATAAAAAAATTGCCTAAAATGATGTGGTTTTCTTGGTTTTCGCCTAACTTTGTGGTTTTCTCTTGATCCCTCCCCTATGAATGTATGGATGTATGTGTCGCCTTGTATTTATGTTTTTTAATAACTTTTTTACTCTTAAATACCATTTAATCTTAGAGTTGCAGGATTTAAACTCACATCACGTTTGTATAAACAATCATCAGTGTCACTACTCAATAGACTACAAGATCATGAGCACATTTGTAAAACAAGTTCTACGGTGAGAAATACTTTTACACTTTAATTTACATTTTTAAATAATTTTTTTATCAGTAAGTTTAGTTACTAATTTATATTTTTAAAAATGGTTTCGACTATTTCTTTCAAGAAACTATCACAATATCATTTTGCTAAGTACCATACTTTTGAAGCATAAAATTTTAAAAATATTGTTTGAAGCATAAAATTTTAAAAATACCTTTTTAAAGCATAAAAGTTGTTGTGAAGGTTTATAATATTATAAGTTTTATTTCTCATGAATGAACTTAAGTTTGTATGTTTCTAGATGTCCATACAATGTATAATGTATCTTAATTTTAAGGATATATTCCTCTCTGAACATTTCTTAGAGTATTCATATCAAGATCTCTATATCCATTCCTATCTTTATTATTTATTATTTAGAATTTTTTTACATTTTACACATGCATTAGGATCTCTATCTTTAATTTTTGAGTAAACTGTAGTTTTCGTCACTGGAGTTTGATAGTCTTAACAGATTCAGTCCACCAAGTGGCGGATGTACCTAAGGGACAGGGATAGCCCGCGCTACCCCTCAAATTTTTACGCGCAGTGCAAAAAAAAGTTTATGGTTTTATGTATCCGGTTACCCCTGAGCAAAAATTACGTTACCACTCAGTTTTTTTAAAAGCTCAACACTTCATAAAAAGTCCAAAGTTTTATAAAAAAAATCCCCATATTTTATTAAAGGTTTTGAGGTATTGGGTTTTAATAAAACATTTGGGCTTTGCCCAGCCCAAATGTTTTATTAAAACCCAATACCTCAAAGTCTCAATTCTTAAACCCAATTTACCCAAGTGGCCGACCAAGAAGAAAGACAGAGAGAGCGGG
Organism: Smallanthus sonchifolius; assembly: GCA_023525975.1. NCBI lineage: Eukaryota > Viridiplantae > Streptophyta > Magnoliopsida > Asterales > Asteraceae > Smallanthus > Smallanthus sonchifolius. Next base: position 6,593,485 of record CM042042.1, read on the forward strand.
AACTCTGAGAGCTAGAGACCGACCACTCGATCAGTCGCTCGACGTGAGCTGAGACTACCGCCCCGCGCCACCTCTGCCAAACCACAGTCCTCCGCCTCCGCCAGTCCGCCCCTCCACGGCTCCGCTGTCCGCTTCGCCAGTCGCATGTTATCGTAAAAAATAATTGTTTGTATGAAAGTACGATAATATATTTTTTTGTTTCATTTACATTAAAGTACAGCAAAAAAATTTGTTTACATAAAAGTACAATCAATTTTTTTTGTTTAATTTACATGAAAGTATGGTAAAAAAATTCGTTACCTCTGAATTTTTGTTTTCTAGATCCGTCACTGAGTGCACCCCAACACTCTTAGTCCTACGTTATAATTCTTAACACTTGTTGTCCAATCCACTAACTCCGTTAAGTTTTTTCAGTTAATTTCTTGTTAAATGACCAAAATACTCCTCTTCTTCCCTACTCTACCACCACCCGCCGACCTCCACCTGCCACCACCCCCACTTGCCAAATGGTGGAGATGGTGATTTTGGTGGCATCTGGTCGTTTCTAACGATTAAAATTGACCGTCAGAGGTATCGTGTGTTTGTCGAAAAAACGGAAAGGCGACAGAGAGTGGTTTCGAGGTTGTATGGTGATCGGAAATGAGTCATAGGGGGTCGGAGATGAAGTTTTGTGTGTTCGTATGGTTGTTTTGCTGTGGTGGAAACTCGTCGGAGTGAGATGCATGTCACTTGAAAAAAAACGTGTTTCAGGTGCTGGTTCCGTTTAGGGCGTTTTCGAGAAGTCGTGTGAGGTGGTAGAAGGTGGTGGTGTCAAGGGCCAAGTGATTAGAAGTCGTTTCTCATTATCGGGTTCCCGTTCCTGTCCCTATAGCGCCGTCGGAAAGGGGCTGCCTAAAGAGAGGGCGACAAGTGGGTGAGGGTAGTGGCAGGTGGGGGTGGCGGTGGTGGAGTGAGGAAAAAGAGGGGTATTTTGATCATTTAACAAAATTTAACTAAAAAACTTCACGAAGTTGGTGAATTTGGACTAAAAGCGTTAAAAAATGTAACGTCAGGAACTCAAAGTGTTAGGGGTGCACTGGACTTGTTAAGACCATCAAACCTCAGGGACGAAAACTGCACTTTACTTTTAAATTTTATAGTTTAGTAAATAGAGATTATTTAAATATAGAGAATCATTTTTAATCAAACTCTAAATTTTTTGTGAGTGTTTAGGAAAGAGAAAACATAATATAATAAGCATTTGTGAGTGAAATAAAGAATGAGATGTGGGAGGTTAAAACAAATTTAAAGATAAATTTAAAAAGACGTGATATTTAGTTAAATTATAAAGATGGAGATGAAGAAACTGATGTGAATGCTTATAGTTAAGAGTAAACTGCAGTTTCCGTCCCTGAGGTTTACCCTTATTAACAGGTTCAGTCCAGTCTTAACACTTTGGGTCACTGACGTTTGAATTCTTAACACTATGCATCCCTCACTTCTCCAACCAGCCCTCACTTCCCCTAAAAAAATCCTAACCCTAACAAAATTATTCTCCACGAATCCTAACCCTAACGTTAAGTTTTCTGTTAGTTTTCCTGTGAAATTACTGATTTGCCCCCATCTTCTCCAACCAGCCCTCACTTCCCCAAAAAAAATCCTAACCCTTCCAAAATTATTCTCCACGAATCCATCTCACACCAATCCAAAACTAACTCTAAACTGAGAAGGATTCGTGGAGCGATGAGAAATTACGAATCATGTACTCGTTCTCCGCTTCTGGATCTTCGTTTGGCAACGGTCCTTGGTCGAAATTAAATGCGTAACTAAGAGGGTCGTACTGGAACTTGGAGGTTTGTCTACTTATGCTCTTGCTCCGGTTGAACCGTCGTATGAACGTCTTCCACCTTAGACCGACGACGATCTCCGACCACTCACGATGTTTCTTCAAGGCGGAGATTCCTCGTGACCATAGGCTTCCAGTCGCCTGCTCCTCCTCCTCGAAAAACGGTACTTTCCGCCACTATAGGGTATGCAGAAACAACAATTCCGATCGAGGAAGAGTATTTCCGATGACGACGAGTGTTGGTTAGAATCGGTGGATTTTGTTGAGAGCGGGATTCAGGCGAATTCGAAAACTTTTGTGTGTATTTTGAATATGTGTAGTGGGAGACTGGATTTTGAACTTGGGAAGCAACTCCATGGTTGTGTTTTGAAAGGGTGGAGTGGCTCGTGGGGGTGGTGGTGGGTTTGAAAACTAGGGTTTGGGTAGGAGGATGGTGAAGAAGATGATGCATATTGGTGGTTGTGGTGGTAGCTCGTGGGTGGTGGTGGTGGTGGTGGCAGGTGGTGGTGGTGGTGGCAGGTGGTGGTGTTGGTGGTGGTGGTGGCGGCTGCTAGTGGTGGGGTTGGTAGTGGTGGTGGTCACTTGATTAAAAAAGGGCATTTCGGTAATTTCACATAAAAACTAACAGAAAAGTTAACGGTCGTTAGCCTCAAAGACTAATACTGTTAAAACATCAAACATGAAAGACAAAAGGTGTTAAGGTTGGACTGAATCTGTTAATTAGCTGAAACCACAGGGAAATTTACTCTTGCCATAATGTATATCAAGACTGCAAATGATGTTACATTACATCATACACATATTTTACATAAATGTTTTATTAGTTTCTTGTTTAGCGAGACCTACAATTTTAGACAAAAATTAACACGTGTTAAATAAAAAATTAGTTAAAAATCATTCAATGTGTAATCAACCTTCTTAAACACCATAAATAAAAATAGTTAAAAATCATTCAAAGTGTATTCAAAATCAACGGTCTAGTGTGTGTGGCTCTCCAAACATTATTAGTTATGTAAATTTTTACACGTCATAATGTTTACTAAGACGACAAATGATGTTACATCAAACACATATTTGACATAATTGTTTTATTAGTTTCATGTTTAACAATACCTATAATTTTAGACAAAAACTAACAAGTGTTAAATCAAAATATTTAGTTAAAAATCATTCGAATTCAACATGTGTTTACATACATATTTATAAATAACTCATTTTTTATTTAAAATTGTATATACTACATATACATGTCACACAAACGGCTATATAACATGCCATCCAACTCCAAAACTCCAAAAATACATCAATATTATTTAAGAACCTTTTAAATAATACAAAACGAGTTCATTTTATTTTTACATGTGTAGGTTTAAATTAATTAAGGTCAAAAGTTTAAGTCAATGGTTTGGCCGTTTGACCATGTGGTACCTAACATTTTCAATTACCTTCCATCAAGTCAAAACCACACTAATTCATTTATTATATTTGACCTAATTAATTAGTTATATTTTCATAAACCCTAATTGCAAGTATAATTGATATACGTAATTGATACTAATTAAAAAAGTGATAAGGTACTTTATGGTAGGAAGTCAATTAACTTTTTTAGGATAGTAAAAAGTCTCTTTCTATAACCATAATGTCTCGCCGGCCGGTCAATATTCCGGCCAAAATCTTATCAAGAATCACTAAGGTCTTCATTACAAACTTGCCAGAAAAGTGTAGCGGCTATGAACTCTCGGGTTTTATTCGTCCTTATGGTGATATTTATGATCTTTACATCGCTAGGAAGCGAGACAAAGCCGGTAATCGTTTCGGTTTTGTTTCTTTTCTTGATGTTAAAGATAGCAAGGATTTGGTTAGATGGATTTGCAATACTCGTATTGGTGACTGTTGGCTTAAGGTAAATATTGCAAGATTTACGTTGGAGGAAGGCGAAATAAGACCAGACAAATCTTCTTCTTCTAGACAGAACGTTAATAATATCAACATGGATCAGAAAAAAGGTGAAATGCCTCCAACGAGGAACCCTACAACGTTTTTCAATGGATCGAGATCGTTTACGGACACCCTTACGGGTAAGTCTGGTTCTGTGGGCTGTGAGAAGTCTATTGTGATCAAAAGTGAGGTCGACGCTTTCCGGGATTTGCATGGTAAGGCTTTGGTGGCTCGTATGATCGAACTGGACGCACTCAAAAGTATCCATTTGATCCTGAACGATATTTGTCCAGGCATGGGTAAGGTTCAATACCTAGGAGGACTCTCAGTTCTTATTTCTTTTGATGATGAGAAGACGGCATTGTATGTTCTTGAGGCTGCACGGGAGGTTATTGGCAGATTCTCGAAGTTAGACGTTTGGATGGGTCAATCATTCGGTTTCGAACGGTTGGCTTGGCTAAAACTTACGGGTTTTCCTTTGCAACTGATCTCTTGCGAGGTGATTGATATGGTCGGGAGTTCTTTTGGCAAGATCGTCCATAGGGCGACTAGATCCGTTTTTGATGATGATCTTTCGTATGAATACATTGGCGTGATTGTGGGAGAGGGGAAAAGGATCGGTGAATCGGTATCTTTGGTCTGGAGGGATAGAAAGTTTTCGTTATGGGTTGCAGAAGAGGCCGGGGACTGGGTTCCTGAATTCTACAAAATACCATCCAAGTCGGAATCGGAGTCAGAGCCTGAGGAGGAAGAAAACATGGAGGTTGAAAATGATACAATTGTCACTAAGGATTGCAACGAGAAAGATGAAGTTACTCCGGTGGTGGAGCCGGTTGCCGTCAAATCTGTTCCGGCGACTAGGAATCCGGTTGCCGTCAATTCTGTTCCGGCGACTAGGGAGGAGGAGGTAATTTTGGTAACTCCCAATCAAGTTAATGCTGTTAATGAGATTCCTATTTTTTTGGAAAGGAATGTGGAAGTCATTGATGGGATGGAGGATTTTGTGCCTGGAAATCAGTTTGACTTTGAAGAGAATTTATTATCTGACAATGATAATGTCGACCATTCGATTTTGATCCACAAAAGAAAAAAGAAATCTGGGCTAGGTTATTCGGGCCGGCCCAATCCGGCATACTCTAGTAGTCTTGAAAAAACAAAGGTTGGTAAGAAGCACAAGTACAATGAAGATGTGTTTGGGCTCGACTCTTTGTTGGGCCTGGTACCAGATGGTGTGGATGATGTAGCTGCAGCCCAAAACGTGACTAATGATCTGGACCTTAATTCGCAGCCTGTTAACAGTGGAGAGGTTGGGTCTTTTTTCGATGACCACTCACTGGAAGTCAACTCGGTGTTTCCAAATAATGAAGTTGAAGCTACTATCAATTTGGGTAACAAGTTAGGCGTCAATCTTCTTAATTCCCACAAGTTAATTCATGAGTCGATTGCTCTTGAAGGCGTACAAGGAGGTAAGGAATGAATTGTCTTTCAATTAATATTCGTGGGATTGGGGGTCGTGGTAAATCGGGTTGGATAAAGCACCTAAAAAATGTTCATGGGATTTCTTTTATCGGATTGCAAGAGACGATGGTTAGTAATATTTCCCCTAGTTTGGTTTCTAATTTTTGGGGAGGTATGGGTTTTGATTATGAGTATGTTAATGCTTGTGGAATCTCGGGCGGTTTAATTTGTTTGTGGGATCATAAAGTTTTTACTAAAGAAATGGTGAATAAAGATCGGAATTTTCTCCACGTGGCGGGTTCTATTTTGGCCGGGTCGATCCGTCTTAATATTGTCAATATCTATGCTCCGCAATCTAATGAAGATAAACGGGCGTTATGGTCGAAAATTAGTAATTTGATTTGTGGAAACCAAGGTTGGTGGATTGTGTTCGGCGATTTCAATGCGGTTAGAGATAGGGATGAAAGTAAAAATTCGGTTTTTGACCCGGTCTGTGCTCGTGACTTTAATAATTTCATAGATGAAGCCGGTCTGCGTGAATATGATTTGAAAGGGTTAAAGTTCACGTGTATGACTAGTAGAAAAGGTGTGTGTAAGTTTAGTAGAATCGACAGGGTGTTGGTATGTGATAATGTTTTAAACAAATGGCCTAACGCGTGCGTTCGGGCTATTAGTAGAGATTGTTCGGATCATTCTCCGTTGGTATTTTCTGTCAAAGATTCGAACTTTGGGCCCAAACCGTTTAGATTATTTGATTCTTGGCTGGATAGACCGGGGTGTTTAGAGGTTATTCAAACAGTTCTGGGAGGATGGAGCTATGTGGGAGAGGCGGATCTTAACCTGCTCAATAAATTAAAAAGACTTAGGGGGTGTTTAAGGGATTGGATCAAAGTGTATAGTGCCAAAGAAATTGAGGAGGAGGCTCGTCTGAGAAAAGAGAAAGATGACATAGAAATTCAAATGGAGAATAATGACTTGGAAGATGCAGACATGTGGATTTGGACAGAGTGTAAAAAAGCTCTAGAAGAAATTGAGATTTTGAAGACTCGTGATATCAAGCAAAAGTCGCGCGTTAAATGGGCCGCCTTGGGTGACGAAAATTCTAATTTTTTCCATAACGTGGTTAATGGGAGAAAGGCGCGAAACTCTATTCCGGGTATTATGATTAATGGTGAGTGGGTTACTAAGCCGTCCTTGGTTAAAAGAGAGGTGATGCGGTTTTTTCGATGCCATTTCAAAGAAAACAATACTAATCGGCCTACTCTTTTTTGTTCGAACATTACTAGGCTTGGAGTGCAGGATAGCGAAGACATGGTGGCTCTTTTCTCTAGACAAGAAATTAAAAACGCGGTATTTGAGTGCGGTTCTAATAAGGCGCCGGGTCCCGACGGTTTTAATTTTCGATTTGTTAAAAGATTCTGGAATTATTTTGAGGAGGACTTCTTTAATATTTTATTGGATTTTCACGGCTCAGGTTCACTCAGTCCGGGGTGCGGTTCGTCCTTTATCACTTTGATTCCAAAGACTAAAACGCCTTTGGGTCTTAGAGATTACAGGCCTATTACTTTGATTGGGATGATTAGTAAGGTGATTTCCAAAATCCTTGCTAATCGCCTTAAAAAAGTAATGGGTCAGATTATTTCCGAATCCCAATCCGCTTTTCTTTCGGGTCGGTTCATCCTGGACGGGCCCTTAATGGTGAATGAAGTTATCGATTGGTTGAAAAAGAGAAAGAAAAAGGCGTTTTTGTTAAAGATAGATTTCGAGAAGGCCTACGACAATGTTAACTGGGATTTCTTGCTCAATATTATGTCTCAAATGGGGTTTCACCCTCGCTGGTGCGAATGGATAAAAGGTATTTGTCATTCCTCTAGAGCTGCGGTTTTAGTAAACGGGTCGCCAACCTTTGATTTTAGGTGTGAAAAGGGGCTCCGCCAAGGTGACCCGTTGTCGCCTTTTCTCTTCTTGATTGTGATGGAAGCCCTTTCGTGGCTCCTAGATAAAGCCAAGCTTCTCGGAGTTTTTAAAGGTGTTGACTTTTCGAATGATGAGATGGAATTAACACACCTTTTCTATGCGGACGATGCTTTAATTATGGGCGAATGGTCCAAGGATAATATCCGAAGCATTGCAAGGGTTCTTCGCATTTTTTACATTTGTTCCGGGCTTCGTATTAATCTCCATAAGTCAAATATATATGGGGTTGGTGTGGAGAATTCCGAAGTGGACGACATGATGGGTTTTCTTGGTTGTAAAAGAGGTGGATTTCCGTTTACATATCTTGGCATCCAAGTTGGAGCTAAGATGTCTCATGTTGGTAATTGGGAACCGGTCTTAGATGTCATACGAAACCGGCTTGTTTCATGGAAAGCTAAAAATCTCTCGATTGGGGGTCGCCTTATCCTCATTAAAGCGGTTTTAGAAAGCCTACCCGTCTATTATCTTTCTCTTTACAAGGCTCCAAAGACCGTCATTGAGTCTATTGAATCTATTATGCGACGTTTCTTATGGGCGGGTGCTAGTGTAGAGAAGAAGATACATTAGGTTTCTTGGGATATTGTTACTACCCCTAAAAAGAAAGGAGGTTTGGGAGTGTCTAAGTTACAAGATGTCAATGACGCGCTTCTTTTAAAATGGACATGGAGATTCAAAAACGAAGGAAATGGTTTATGGAAGAAAATTATTATGTGCTGTCATGACAATAGTAGACCGTGGGCTTTGCTTCCGTGTAATGCATCGTCTAATGGGTGTTGGAAACGTATAGTTAAAGTAGGCGAGAAAAAAACTCCAAACGGGTCTACATTCAATTCCTTTTTCGGTGGTGATCTTGGTGAAGGTACTTCTATTAATTTCTGGGGTGACCCGTGGTTAAGAGACGAACCACTTAGATTAGCGTTTCCTAATCTCTTCAAACTCGAAAGATATAAATGGGTTAAAGTGTCTGACAGACTTTCGGTTACTGATAATATTAAGACTTTGACATGGGAGTGGAGCTCGATCCCGAATACGGCTGCAGAAGTCTCAGAAATTTTCCAGCTTCTAACTGAGATTCATGAATTTAACTGGAAGGGTGGTTTAGATAGTTGGAAATGGAAGCTCGCACCGGATGGTTTGTTCTCTGTTAAGTCAGCAAAAAGTATGTTGTTCGAGACAAACGTGGCTGGTCAAATCCCGAAGATAAAGTGGAAGGTATGGGTGCCGCTCAAGTGTAAGGTTATGGTTTGGAGGGCGGCATTAAAACGGCTTCCTACAATTGCAGAGCTGATAAAACGTGGTGTTCGACCACAACTTACATGCTGTGCATTCTGCCAAGCCGAAGTAGAAACTGAGATACACCTCTTTACGGGTTGTTTGTTTATCCAAGAAGTATGGTACAGAGTTGAGAAGTGGTGTCGTTTATCTCCGAACCTACTCTTTGATGTTGCAGATGTTTTGAAGATACCGGAAGCCCAATCGTTGACCAAGAAAGCGAAAAATGTACTGAGAGGTATTGTATATACGGCTATGTGGGTTATTTGGAATGAGCGCAACAATCGCATCTTTAACAACAAGCATCGAAGGCCGATAGAGATCATTGAGACTATCAAGTTTACGACTTTCTTTTGGATTTGTAATAGATCTAGATGGAAAGATGTAGATTGGTCTAGTTGGTATGTGTATCCCTTGGATTGAGTTGCTTTTTCGGGTCGCCGGTTGGTCCTTGCTTTGAGGTCCAATTGTGCGTTTTTTGTGAATGAAATTTTCCTTTCAAAAAAAAAAAGGTACTTTATGAAAATTGACTTTTACGCTATAAAAACAATACCAATAGCATATATTACATTAGCATACAATAACTTATGTGGTGATCGATAAATACGATTTTATTTATTAATTTGTAAGTTAAATGGACAAAATAACCAGATTTTGATAAACAAGTAGCATTTTGTTAAAAGATATTTGATCTATGAATATGAAATTAAACTAATTAGCAAACTATAAGCTTTAATGACTTTCATCCTACTAATTATCTTATTTTGATTGTTAAAAGGTTTAATAATATATCCCTTTACAATGAACATCCAAACACCTCTACTTTATAGCTTTATGTAATATTTGTTGTATAAAATTTTGGTTAACTAAACTCATAACTTTCTAATTAAACTTTTACAAAATCGAACTTGTTAAGACTCTTTTAATGAAATATCAATGTGGCTTAACATATATTTTTCGAACGTGGAAGGTTTTGAATCTTCAACCTTCCAATACTCTAAAGCAAAAATACCAAAGATTCGTAACCACCTTGACCGTTTGTAAGGGTTAAAGTTAGGTATAAAGTTTTAGTCGTCTAAAACTGTCAAACTCTTTTCCACAATAACCTAAATATTACGAGTTTAATAAATAAACTTAAAAATAAACGTATCTATAATTTTTTTTATAAGTAAGATAGAAAATAGTTTTTCATCGTTAGATGATGAATTAACTACTATACACATTTGAGTAAATATATATAATGTGGGATGACTAGATTGTCTCATACCCTTGGTACTTACTAGATTAGCAAAGGAATAAAAAATATAAAATTGACCTTTCATCTTTTCATAACCTATCAAGAAAATCATCCCACAACATATATACCATTTCTTTATCTTCACAATGATGCGATTTGTAAAAAAAATGGCACACATTTGTAGTTAAATCCCGGGAAACAAGATAAAAAAACCGAACATTAAACTTATCTCAAAACATTTAAAGTTATACGATTAGGTTAGGTACCAAACAACTTAAATTCAACTGGTCATACGTCAGTTGTTTGAATCTATTCACTTTCTTACATAACAACTTAAATTAGTATGAGTTCGATAATTAAATTTCACATTTCCTTTGAGCTTCATAACAAGGTATCCAATAATTATCATCATGGGATGATGAGTTACTAGACACATATAAGAAAAGGTACATTGAAAGATGTTTGTTTGTATTCAAATTCTCAAGAATCAAAAAACCACTAGAAACATAGTGGATTTCATTGATTTGCTAATGTTGTTTGTTGTTTGTCTTCATATGAAAAGGTACATAGCAATCCCCAAATATATTCGACACCCACTTAGAGTTCTTGAAGATATGAATACTTTGGCCACTCAAAGCCCAGCTTCTCTAAATATATATATCTTAAGTTCTTTGATCGAAAATACATGTAGGTCAAATCCATAAGTAATAGAAAAAGGTTTGTTTACTTGCAATCTTGTCAATTCATATAATGTGATATTAGTTGATTTTTAGTTCGAAGTAAAAGTGTACTTAAGAGCATGGGGTATACCCATATGATTATGGTGTGATGTGATAATAAATTACACGCCACGTGGTGTCACGTCAGATTCTGAAAAATCACATCACCCATCACTAGGCAAGGGGTATACCCATGTGATTGTGGTGATGTGATAATTTAATGTTTATTTTTTAATTTTTATTTAAATAAAATAAAACATAATAATAATAAAAAATATCTCATCGTTACTTTAACCCACCGCCCAACACAAATAAGATCGAGATTAAGATCCAAATTCGATCCAATTCGATAAAAAACCAAATCCTTCGTTCTACAAATCGGTGAATCGATATCTCATCGTTGATTGAAGATTTGAAGATCAATTCAAGTTAGATTGAACGATTCGAAACCTAATTTTCGATGTCCGATTGAAGTTATGTAGAATAAGAAACCCTAATTCATTAAAAATTTGGGGCTTTTACACTTGATTGAATCAAATCGCTGTATGAGAGGTACAGGGGGAGGGAGGCGATCATAGACACCAAAAAGCAGAGCTGCACACACAACATGTCTGCGGTAGTGTGCGGGAAAAGATCATCTTTTTTCGAATATCATACCATACCTTCTTCTTCTTCATCGGTGTCGCCTCCTGCTTCCAAAAGAATTCGTTGCTTCTCGTTCCAAAAGAGTTCAACGGTATGATTTTCTTGAAATGATCGATTTGCTCGCGTGGAATATATCACACCCAATAATCACGACGTGATAAATTCGATGAGGGGGCGGTCTTGGTTTGCTAATCACGCCGTGATTCCTATGCCACATAGGATCACGCCGTGGTTTGATCAAGTATACTGGATCCCCTAATAATATCGTAAATGTGATTTCCCAAAAATGTAGATATATTCCTTCAAGACAATGACCTAAAAGACAGTTATATTTAAACACAATTTAAGTCGACTGCAAAAACAATATATACGATGTAAGTTTAGGGCAATTTTTTAATTATTAATGAGCTTGTTTAGAAATATTTTTATTTTAAATTACTTCTATAACACTTCTACACGTATAGATTATGTTTTATTTATTTTTTCTCTTTTGCTGTATCTATTGTCAACATATTCTTGTTGTTATGCATGTTTATGCAAATATAGCCTTAGATTCGTTTTTACCGTTTGTCGTCACAGAGTTTTCTTACTGTTTAAGTTTGTAAGAGTTTTTTTTATTAGTTTCTTCGAGATTGAATGCTCTTCGTATACCAACGTATTTATTGCTTTTTGCACCAATTTGAATGTTCAATTTATTCGAGACCGGAGGAAATATTAGATGTAGTATATTAGTTATGATTTATGTACTATGATAAATGTATGTTATATGTTATATATTGTTCTAAAAAATTATTTTTGGAGTAGAAGGTCTCATCGGGAGCAGGCACTCTATCCAATGAGATAGAGGAAATGCAAATTGGATTTTATAATTCAAACTATGACCTATTGGGCATTAGACGATAATAATCAATGCTAGCAATTTGACCAGTGACATTTATAACTTTACATTTATCGTCAAAGGTAGTCACACTATCATGATTATCATAGATTTACAATTGATTCCAATTCAATTTCGCTTGTTTTTCCACTTCATTCAAAATCATCATTTTGAGTGGGAATCAAATGTAAATCGAGTATAAATCAATGATAATTATGTTACTAAGACTGTGCTTGGCAACAAAAACGAAAGTTAGGATTGCCACCATTCAAATTGTCAATATGGATTATTATCGTCCAATGGATCATATTTTAGATTATTAAAATCCAATTGCCTTGTTCTATCATAATTAGGAGTCACACCAGAGGGTTTGTAGACTAACGTATTAAGGTGTGTAGTAAATGTGTTCCTCACCAAATGATCAAGGTTTCTAATCCTATGTGAACATTGTTGTAGAGGTAAAAAACAAACATGTTTTGTTAACTAAAAAACAAACACCATCAAACTAATGTAATGGGAAACCATTGGGTTGGTGAGTGGAAGAACACCCAGCGTACGGTCGCCGTGACAGAAACGATGCTAAACCGGTAATTGCGGAGGTTTGGGTCTTTGACTTTTCAACATAAGATGGTGTTCATATGGAACCTTTAAATAAGTTAAATCATTTCTAAATATTTTAATTAAAAGTGTAAAAACTAAAAACAAAACAAGAAGGTAGTGCGCATTTTAGCACTTTTTTAATTTTTCTTGGGGAAACCGTTGATTGCGGTTATAAAAATATTCGAACGTGGCCTACTTTTTTGACTATTTTCTTTTCTTTTCCCAAAGTCGATTTTCTGGTTCTCTCCATATAATAATTATGCAAAAGTATTTTATTTATTATATTGGTATGGAACACATTTTAAACATCAAGCCTATCTATAGATATCTCTTTAATATCAATTATTTTTAAAAAACTATGAAAAAAATATAAATAGTTATATATTTTACTTTAATTCTAATACATAAGATGGTTATATAACAACTATTTTACTCTCTTTTTCTTTGGTTATATTAACAAAACATTGTGTATAAATGGATTATGTTTTTTAGAACGTCGTGTCGGTTAGGATGTCGCTACCCCTTCCTAGCCCATACTTCAAGTCCTGTCACAGAGGGTGTTTATGAAATTATGAAGTGCAGCTTGTGATTGAACCTAAAACCTCCATAGGAGGAAAGCCATAAAACAAAACCCCCTGACCACCAGATCAAATACCTTATGTATAAATGGATTATGTACTTCTTATAATTCTAATCATGGACAAAGTTCTGCCTAGTCATAATGGACAAAGTTATGCCTAGTCATAATTACACTTAGAGCTAAGGTGAGTTGTTATAAACACTTTTCAAACGAGACACCGTAAAGTTTATTTGAAAATACAAGTATTCATATGTTATATGTATGCACATATATATATATATATATATATATATATATATATATATATATATATATATCATTCGGCTTTATATTTTGGTATATCGGTGTCGGTATACTCACTACAGTGGTATGGGGGTCTCAGTAGTCGTTGAACGTAAAACTGGGGCATGATAATGTATAAATTGTAGCATCGGGTTATTGAGTAACCGGTAGTAGAGGTGCACAAAAGGCGGTTTTTGAACCGAACCGGTTTCGAACCGGCCCGAACCGGTTTGGTCAACAAAAAGTCAAAACCGGTTTGAGTTCAAACCGGACCGGTTTGAAACCGGTTTGAGATGGTCCGTTGACCGGGTTTGACCGGTTTGAAACCGGTTTGACCGGTTTAAAAAACGGTTTGAAACCAGTTTTTAATCGGTTCGGTTCGGGTTAAACCGGTTTCAAACCGGTTTAAATGTATAGGTTTCAAACCGGTTTTAAACCGGCGGTTTGAACCAGTTTGAAACCGGTTTGGTATAAACCGGTTCACGACCGGTTCGGTTTTCGGTTTGAAACCGGTTTGGTTTTTCAAACCGGTTTTTTTGTGCATCTCTAACCGGTAGAATGTGAGCTATGCTAAGACATGCTACGAGTTCAAACATATTCAAGATATGTGTTTGAATTGTTTTGATAAATGTGTATTTATTTAACTCACCAATATTTTTTGCTAACATGTGTTTTAGTGTGTATCTCATGTGATAAATAAGGCGTGTTTCATAGAAAAAACAATATCATGCGACTAGAAAAATCTTGTTGAATGTTCTACTATTTTAATAAATGTATTTTTATATTTTAATTTGTAACAAACAATAGAGATCGTATATATCAATCACGTGTATCCCTTGCCTGGGTCGCGCGTGACATTAATATACTCTGATTTTTTGAAACATAAGCTAGTTGTCTGTGTTCGAATCCATAGAGCAACCGTTTTTAACTCTGGCATGATTTTTTTTTTCTTTGAATAGAGAAGTCTAAACTAAGTTAGGTCGATGTAATTTTTATGGTATGACCAACCAACGTATTTTAGATTTTAGGTTCCACGTAAATATATATTTAATATATTTAAAAAATTATATAAGTAATAGGTTCGTTCACAAACCTACTCAAGCTCGGGTCCAGGCAAGGCAAACAAGCTTAGTTATAGGCTCGAGCTTAGGCCCGAACTCGTTTATTAAATGAACTTAGTTTTAGGTTGAGGCTAATGCTTAAGTTCAAGCTTGTTTAAGCTCGACTCTATTTGGGTTTTTAGCGTGCTGATCTCGAGTAACTCATAAACGGCTAGGCTCGTTTACACCTCTAGCTACTACCTAGTTTTTAAATTAATTAGGTGCCATATAGATTCTTTATATAAGTTTGTTCTTATTAATTGTCTTGTTAAATAGAAATTGAAAATACGAACTGAAAATAATTTGAAATTGACCCCAAAATTTTTAGTTCATGATACCCAAAGATTGCAATTCAAATTCAATCCATAAAAGCATCTTACTATTTAATTGTCTTATAGGGTTGTTATATCTTTTGTCATACATTGACAATTCATGAACTAAGATTACAATCTTAAAGTGAAACAATCCAATAGTTGTGAGTTTCACATATAGATAGTGTGACCTTAAGACCCTCCTACCAAACACCAACTCTTTTTCCTCAAATACTTGTTTTTTCCTATTTATTCCATAAATTATTTATAGTTGTTATAATCTATATCTATACTATATAATAAATAAAGGTTTTGGAGTGACATTTGTCACTCTCATATTACTCTTAACATTTTTTTCCGCATCTCCTATTAATTACACAAGTTTCTTTTAATTTTTTTTGTTTCTCATCTCTCTCATATTAAAAAAATATGCCTATTCATAAAACGTTTTTTTACATAAAAAATATGCCTATTCATAAACTATTTTTATAAATTGAACATTTTTTTCATTATTTTTATAAAATATTTTTAAAAAATAATTATTACACCAATAACATCCGACATACAAATCTTCATAGGATCTACTGGTTTACAACAAGTTGTCTTTATTCAATCCATGGAATATATGAGTTTTAACCTAGTAACACTAATATTTTACAACTACTCTTTTCATTGACTCGTCTGAATTTTGTTTGGTTTGGATCCGTAATTAATGATAGATTACCCAATTTATCATAAATATTCCGTAAAACATTATACACCATTACTTTCTTCAACTTTCTCGGAGGATAAACATAGCAACACAACATTCTTTTTTCTTTGAAAAACTCTTAAGGTTAATGTGACATGTCCTTTATTAAAAAATCAATTTTAAATAAAAGATGTGAGAATTGTATAAGCATATGTAACTATTTCTTATACGATACATGACACGATTATGTATATATGCATATGATATAGATGGGTCTCTTTCGCTTAGTCACTGTATCCGACACATACCAGGCATAAATGTTTATGTAGTTTTTCATGATTTTTTATTTAAACTACTTTTGTATAAAAAATATTTTTTTAACAGCAAATGCTACCCATACTCAAACCAATAAGTATAAAATACTCAATTACTCAGACTTGAACCTGTGACCTTCCCTCTAAAAACATGTGTCTCTACCAACTAGTACCAAGTGGGTTAGCCCTAACAAACAAACAACCAAGTAAAATCAATTAATGGCAAGGTTATTTGAAGGGTTCGAGGAGGATAAGATGTGAAGAAACCTTTTTTTTTTCTAGCCAATTAGTAGTCAGGTAAAGATGTTGCTTCTAGTGAGACTCTGACTATAATATTTTTTTTCGACATGTACAATATTGCTTTATATCTATACCATATATTAAACAGGTAAATAAGAGAACATTTGTTATAATTCTAGGCCTCTTTCTCCTATTAATAGACAACTAAATTAATTATTTGTTTTAATTTTTATCTACACATTTTTTAAATTAAAATTTGTGATTATCATCAATTAACTTGTTCAATCATATTTTTATGAACTCTACAAACTAAAAACAATTTTATAGTCAACTAGAATAAAAAAAAATTAATCATATATTTACATATTCACATTGTTCCATTTTAACGACCGTATGTGTTAATAGATTACATTATATTTTATTTAACCCGCATAATGCACGAGTTTATTCAACCCGTATATTACACGGGGTTTAAAAACATAATTTTTTTTATTATTAAGTATTTAACATATATTACATTTATTTAACTTGTGTAATACACGAGATTCTGAACTACTATTATATAAAAATGAAAAAAAAAACCACCGATTTTTAGGAATAAATGGAACCCAGCAAACTCACATGCTTTGCTCTTTTCGCTCACCTATTCATACTACAAAACCCATTAATTCTTCAATTTCCCCAATAATTAGGTGAAATAATTATAAACAAATAAAGATTTAATTCAAGCAAACCCATTAATTACTCTCCACTTTATGCCTCTTCCTTTTCATCTCCTCCATATATATATCAACCCTTCCCTCCACCTTCTTCCCCAACTCTCCACCTCTCTCTACACTTTCTGTCTCTAAAACTTGGTTCAATCTGCTAAAATACACCAGCATTGCCATTTGGATTTCAATGATGGGGAAATTATTGGCGACTACTCTGTTTCTGCTTGTGGGAGTTGTACCTGTGGCTTTAGCAGGTGGACATGATTACGCTGCGGCTTTAAGCAAAAGCATTCTGTTCTTTGAAGCTCAAAGATCCGGTTATCTTCCAGGCAACCAAAGAGTCAAATGGAGAGGGAATTCCGGGATCTACGATGGCAAAGCCAACGGGGTAATAACGAATTCCCTTCTAATCAATGTTTTCATAACCGGACCTGACATCATATAATGACGTCATAAATAATTTAAAATTTAAAACAATATATATGTCTAACCGGACCGGTTATATCTAATTTATCGGTTATATATATATATATATATATATATATATATATAAAAGTTTAGTTATTAACCTGACCTTCCACAGTTATTAAAATACTAACACCATGCCTGATGCGTAAGTTAGCAAAAGACAGGCGTAAGTTTTAAATACAGGCGTATGTTAGCAAGCGACCAATTAAAACACTGCTTTTAATTGGTTAAAATTGAACTTAGAATCTTGAAATTCTTTATATGGGTATTGTTAAAATGGATTTGAATTTTGATAATCTTGAAGGTGGATCTGGTTGGAGGGTACTATGATGCAGGGGATAATGTGAAATTTGGGCTTCCAATGGCATTTACAGTGACAATGATGTCATGGAGCATAATGGAATATGGGAATCAAATAGGTGCTAGTGGTGAGCTTGGTCATGCAATGGATGCTGTGAAATGGGGTACTGATTATCTCATCAAAGCTCACCCTCAACCTCATGTTCTTTATGGAGAGGTATTTTTTGAACTTGTGTTTTTTTGTTGTGACAACGTTGTTGATGTTGATTGTGATATAAATATTGTTTTTATGTGTTAAATGTATAGGTGGGAGATGGTAACACTGACCATTACTGTTGGCAAAGGCCAGAGGACATGACTACTTCTCGATATGCTTATAGAGTTGACGAAAATAACCCTGGTTCTGATCTTGCTGGAGAAACCGCCGCCGCTATGGCTGCCGCCTCCATTGTTTTCCGACACTCTAACCCCGTTTACTCCCGAGAGCTCCTCACCCATGCCACCCAGGTCTTTCACCACTTTTAGTTTTAGTCTATTATTATTACCACTAGAAAATTCTGGTTCCGCATGAAAATTAAAACAATTAAAATTGTCACTTGCCAAATGTGCAAGTTAACAAAAGGTAGCGCAAGTTAGTGAAACATAGGCGTATGTTAGCAAAAAGGGGTTGGTGTGAAAACAGTTACTGATATTAACTTTTATTGTCTGAATGTCTGGAATACTGTTGAACGTTTAGGTTAGCAGAGGTAGCTTGGTGCCTAGGTGGCTACCATTTTACTGCACAGAATTCAGATATCTGGGGTACAACATTTAATGCATTGGGTACATACTCCTAAATCAAAAGGGCAAATGTGGAATTTGCATTTTTGCATGCTAATTTATTCGGGCCACATGTTTGGTCATAAAAAGTTTAGGTATAATTGATGTCCGACACGCACAATGTGGTCGCACCGTACAGATCTACTGATCACCGTCGATTTAATTAAATACCGTCGGTGGTTGTACCGTGTCACATTACACCACACCACACCGAATTATACTTCGTTTCCTATATTACCCCTACAACGTGTCACTAATTACAACTCTTTTTCTCTACAGTTATTTGATTTTGCTGACAAATATAGGGGCAAATATGACAGTAGCATCACCGTTGCCCAGAAGTACTACCGCTCCGTTAGTGGCTACGCTGTATGTGATCACAATCTCTCCCAACCACCAATCTTAACCGTTTCACCCACACTTAAGAAAATTACATATTTACCCCTTTAACATTTTTTTAATTTTTTTTTATTATTGGCAGGATGAATTGCTTTGGGCAGCTGCTTGGATGTACAAGGCAACAGGCAATGAGTACTACTTGGATTATCTTGGTGAAAATGGAGATGCTCTTGGTGGGACCGGATGGGCCATGACTGAGTTCGGTTGGGACGTTAAGTATGCGGGTGTTCAAACACTTGTCGCCAAGGTATTGATCTACATGTGTAAACAATCTGGACTTGAGCTTGAGTCGTTTAACTTAACATGGTTTGTAGTTACGTTTACAAATCTGAGCACGGTTCATTTACTACTTATTAATTACTTTACTTATATATAATTATTTTTATATTTATATTATTTGTAATTATAGTTCTTTATAACATAATCTATATTATTTAGTTATTTATATGTTTGTTTATTTTTAGTAGTTGTATTTATGTAAATATATATTTAATATGCTAAATACAAAATATATAAATAATAGGCTCGTAAATGAGCTCCAATACATGCTTGAGTCTGTTTAAGCTCGGTTTGATTCGAGCTTTTAGGAGTAGCTCAAAGCTGCTAGGCTCATTTACATCCCTGTTTGATTATTAAAATGGTCATAATTTATAGCAATTCTTGCATCTTTTATAAATTCTTCAAAAAGGGTATTAAAGATTTTGTAATGTGGTTGATTTTATGCAGTTTTTGATGGGAGGGAAAGCCGGCAGCCGTGCTCCGGTGTTCGGAAAGTACCAAGAAAAGGCAGAATTTTTCATGTGTTCATGTCTTGGCAAGAGTAGTCAAAATGTTCAAAAGACTCCTGGTGGCCTAATTTATAAGCAAAGATGGAATAACTTGCAATTTGTCACAAGTGCATCTTTCCTACTTACAGTCTACTCTGATTACTTGACCTCTGCCAGAAGAGACCTACATTGCTCTTCGGGCAGTGTCGCCCCTTCAGAGCTCTTAGCATTCGCCAAGTCACAGGTAATGAAAACTGCCAGCCTTTTATTTTAAAAGTCATTATTATTATTATTATTATTATTAAAAGTTGTCTAAAGTTTTTACCTTTTGTTAGGTGGATTACATTCTTGGAGACAATCCAAGGGCAACAAGTTACATGGTTGGATATGGAAACAACTACCCACAACAAGTTCACCACAGAGGGTCATCTATTGTTTCGGTTAAGGTTGACCCATCGTTCATTAGCTGCAGAGGTGGTTATGCAACATGGTTCAGTAGGAAAGCGAGTGACCCGAATCTTTTGACTGGTGCGATTGTTGGTGGGCCTGATGCTTATGACAACTTTGCTGACCATAGAGACAATTATGAGCAGACTGAGCCTGCTACTTATAACAACGCCCCGCTTCTTGGTATTTTGGCTAGGCTACATGGTGGTCATGGTGGTTACAACCAACTGCTTCCGGGTATGTTTCATGTTTGATGCATTTGATGTTTTTGTTTAGGTTTCTTTCAATTGAACGCGTTTGATATTATTTGCAGTTGAAGTTCATGTTGCTAAGCCTATTGCTGCTCAACCAAAGACTAATCCAGTTAAAGAAACTCCATTTGCAGGTACATTTTGAAGGTCTTTAGATTAAAGTTTTGTTTTTTATAACTAATTTGTTTACAAAATGGAAAAATAATGCTTACCCAGATTAGAAAAGTGTTGCATTCTTGAATTTACAATAGGAAATTATAATCTTTTTAATGAAGTGTTATTCAAGATCCTATCTTTATTTTCTTAGAATAAATTTAGATGAAAATCTTGATCTTTTCTTACAAATTGGTGGATAAAATAGTAAAGCTTCCCAGATTAGAAAAATGTTGCACTCTTGAATATGTAATAAAAATTTGCAATCTTTCTGAAGATGTTTTATAAAATTGTAACATTTTTCAATATATGATCAAAAGTTGCAGTCTTTTTGAAAAATTCTGATTCAAGATTCTATCTTTACTTTGTTTAGCTCCAATTGCCTTTGAACAAAAGGCTACAGCTTCATGGGTAGCAAATGGGAAAACATACTACAGATACTCAGCTATAGTGACCAACAACTCAGGGAAGACGATCAAGAACCTTAACCTATCGGTCTCCAAACTCTACGGTCCAGTATGGGGTCTAACTAAGAGCCTGAGTGGTTCGTATGGGTTCCCAACATGGATTAGCTCATTACCAGCTGGCAAAAGCATGGAGTTTGTTTACATCCATTCTGCTTCACCCGCACAAGTCTCGTTATCTAGCTACACATTGGCATAAATCAAAATCACGAATGTGATTGTTAGCTGAATTTGATTGAGGTTTTTAACATTTATGCAGCCATACAAGAAGCTACAAAGGGAAGTGTTTTTTTGGTTATTTGATGTTTTAAAGGTGTGTAAGAATGGAGGAAGAAAGGAGTGAAGAGAGAGATTTAAAGAAGTGCTCATCCTCTTTCTCATCCTCTCTGATTAGCCTAGAGTATGATTTATATAGATTAGAGTTGTTTGTTTTTACTTCAAATTAGCTTTTTGAAGGTGTCTTCTTGTTTTTGGTGTGTTTTGTGGTGAAAAATTGACATCTGAGGCTTTAATATGCACATATAGATTATGCAACACATTTGTGTTTTTGCTCCTTGTGTTCTCTTATATTATTAAATATTTAATCAATATAACAAACCCTCTCTCTAATTGGTGGGTCTAAATTTGTAAAAAAAATGGACTAAAGAAAAATAACTTTTGATAGTTAAATAAATGCAAGTGTTTTTGCTCCTTGATCATCAAGAATATTGTACAGAGCCAAATTCTGATCAACAGGCTAATTCCCATGGACGCCATCATCACCATCTCTGCCATGACAGAAAAGAAATCCGAGGGGTTCGAATCAAAAGCTTGGACTCTTCACCCTGCGTGTATGGTTGCATCCGTTCAAAACAAGATTTGAACCCTTGATATAATGCGGGTTCGTTTATGTGAATGATCATCAAGAATTACCATAAACACTTTTACTAATTTGATTATTTTATGTTTTATAATAGTTTGTGATATCTAGTAATACTTAGGGTTATTGATGTAATTTATTCTCCAACTGAAATATGCCAAAATTAGAGATCTAATCCTTCCTTTAACAAAATATCTAAAAGATGAATGATCAATGTAGTTGGGTGAAGATACAATGATATCACTGGTCGAGCTTGGACCGAGCCCGAGCTGTGTTTAGGCGGAGTCTTGCCTGAACCGAGTTGGTTTTCTTTATCTTCTCGGATCGAAGTTGAGCTTGCAAACACGAGCAACTCGTTAGAAGGTCTACAAGGCCGAAGCTCCAAGGACACTATGACGCTCAAGTCAGTTACTTGTTTTGTATTTATGAACATTATATGTCTGCATATAACAAGTATCATATATCTCAAAGCATGGAGAGAACATGTAAGAGAGAAGTAGAAAGAGTTAGAGGAAACCTCATCCAGAATCCATAAAATGTGTATGCTGATGTATAGAATGTGGAGCTTGAGTCATTTTATAGTGGGGAATGTTAGGCCTAATCTAAAAGGCCGGCCAAAGAGCAGGCTAACGCTGGACGGCCTAGTCTATAGGGGTATAAAAAAGCAAAGCCGCTCATGAGCTACTCGAGAATCAAGATCAGATAGCTAAAACCTCGAACTAAAAGATTTGAAGTGCATGTCTTCATTAACCTCTATTCATTTAACAAATCAAAAAATCTAAAAAACCCATATTCTATTCAATCATTTTTCAACTGCTAATTAAATTTACATAAAAAGAATGCATCACTTGCTGATTTTTTTTATATGGTTACAAAATTTATTAAAACATGATTTATTTGATAATTAAATATTATTACATATAACACAACTGTACAATCGCATATCGAAGAAATATAGGGTTCAAAACAAATCGAGAGTCGCTAAAGGCGAGAGTAAACCATTAGCCAAGCAGAGAAGAAGAGATTGTATTTATGTCGCGATTCACCTTTTGTTAATAGTCTTGTACATGTTATCAATTACATTCTGCAAAAAAGGCATATAGTATATTCATCAGAAAACAATACAACAAAAACAATAATAATGATAATAATAATAATACCTGGTAATATTTAAGCATCTGGGGCCTTTTCTTCTTGAATGTTGGGGTAAGAAGATCACGTTCCATGTCGAAAGGGACCGGGTCAAGGTGAACAGCTTTCATGAATTCAAAACCTTTTAACTGCAAGACAGTGGTTACAATTCCTCAGTTACAGTTGAAGATTGCTTCAAAATATAGAAGCATATATTGTTGTGCTAAAAAAAACAAACCTTTTTCTCTTTTCCAACTCTAGTGAGCTCTCCCATTATGTATTCTTTAATCTTGGGGTTTTCACATAGGGAGTCAAAATCCCCAGAAATGTTATGCGTTTCCGCGTAATGTTCTATCGCTTCTTTTTTTGGATTCACAACAGCAACAAGACAAGATTCGAAGCTGTTCCCGTATATCCATACCTGAAATAGCATGTAAAAGTTTCTTCATATCATGTGTGCACACTAGGGTCGGGCCAAAAACCAGTCCTAAACAACTAGGGTTGAGCTCAAAACCGGTTCTAAAAAACTTACTTGACCCGGCCCCCAAAAGCCTAGTAACCAAAAAGCCAGGCTTCAATAAGCCGAGTCCCAAGACCCACATGGCTATTTTTGTATTCATATTGTATAACATTTGAACTATTATTCAAAAAGGTTAACTGTGGCACTTTTTTTAATCTTTATTGGTAATGGTTTATAATTTATGCTATAGCTTACATGCAACTTATCTATTTCATCTTATGATTTAAGACCAAATGTAAATTTTAAGTTACTAGTTTAAAAGGAACTTTTACATGATACATTAATAAGGATAAAACTAAAGAAGGCACAAAAAGGTTAAGACTAATCAAGCCCAATCACGCCCAAGTTTTTTTTTTGTAGAAAATGGGGCTTTCTTAGAACCGGGCTTTTTTGGGCCCAGGGGGTAGAATGATACTATAATGTTGAAAGGCATACCGCATCAATGTCAGGAACAAGTCCATAAACATTCTCTAGATTTTCAACCGCCACATATTCTCCTTGGGAGAGCTTGAATATGTTTTTCTTGCGGTCAATAATTTTCATGCTTCCATCGGGTTGCCACTCACCAATATCGCCTGCAGCATAATATGTGTATACATATACATATAAGAATTATACATTAATGTACTAAGAGCAAAATACTAAAATCAAGAATCTCTCTAAAGAGTAAAGACACACACCTGTATGGAACCAGCCATCAATTAATACTTCTTTTGTAAGATCTTCACGCTTGTGGTACCCTGAAAACAGAACATCCCCTCTTATACATATTTCTCCCTGCGGTTTGCTTGAGAGGGCATCATAATTCATCTCGGGAACAGACACCAAACGCGCATCCAAATTTGGTACCGGTGGGCCCACTGTACCCAACATGCCCATTTCGTTTGGTAGTGAGACGAATGATCCAGCACAGGTTTCTGTCAGGCCTACATTGCAGTAACAGTTATAAAACTATTAGGCCTTAGATAAAAGTTTTGTTTTTGCGATGATGTTTGTTTGTAAGCACAACAATTCTGGTATCCACACTACATAAATCATCATGAACTATTATCTTCCAATCCACATCACCACATAGTAAAGGCGGCAATTTCAGCCCATTTACTTATGAAAGGGTTGACCAAGTTTGTGTTTATCTCTGATGGGTCAAGCATGTAAAATAAAAAATAAATTGAAAGGAACAGGTCAAATGGGTCCAACGCGTCAAAAGTCACCCGAAGTGTATTTTCAATGCATAAGACCTCTTCTAATCATTTCATCTAAAAAGAGATTATTATTGATATAATACAAATTTAGTAATCATATATGAGACTAATTATTTATGAAAGTTATGACAAATTTGGACAAAAGGTCATCAGATCAACCCAGACTGACTTTGTTTCTACCCAGACCAAAAACTACCCGTTTTGACTCGTAACACGACCATACCTACTTTGACTCATCCAAGCTGACCCATTTTGGCCGATATAAATAAATAAATACATCAGAGGGGTGGGGCTTGGGGGTTATACCGTATCCTTGAAGGACATGAGAACATGTCACTACTTTCAGGTAAGCTTCTACATGTGGAGCTAGTGGAGCAGCTCCAGATAAAATAATGCGTACCCTCCCTCCAAGCCCCTGCTTAACCTGCAGAAATTAAATAAAATGAGTCATGTCATAATTGCATGTTAAAGGCACAACTAACATATATATTACCTTACTAAAGACAATTTTATCACTTAGTGGAGATGCCTGCGAATGTTCTTTCCCTCCCTTCATATTACGTAACTTGCTGCACAAGTTCAACATGCAAATTCAAATCAACAAGAATGAAAAAAAAATTGAAAGAAAAAAAGTAATGTTTAATCTTGGTTCATATGATATAGAAATGCTTACTGTGAATACGCCAGATTAAATAACTTGCGTTTAATAAAACCCCCAGCAGAAATTTTCTGTTGCAAACCTAACAGAAAATAGGAAGCTTTACTAACAGGAACATGAATAATATACAAAGGAACCTTGTGACTAACAGTAAAATACCAGAATAAATTCTATCTAAGACTCGAGGAACAGCACAGAAAATAGTAGGTTTCAGCTCCCCTATGTCTTCAATCAGCAATTTAACATCCTGCATGTATAATCATCAAAATTATGATGTGTATGATACATCTGCTATAAAGTAGGAAGTCAGCCAACGAGTCAGGTCATGTAATTCAATCAGATTTACTGATCCAACAAGCGATCCACTTAGGCAAATCACTACTCAGGTTGATCCATTTAAATAACATAAACAGAATGCCTACTGTTATTATCGTAATATTGAACTCCTATTTTTACCATTCACTAAGACTATATTCAAAGAATATCTTTTCTAAACATAATCAGTTTTGTAACAGCATGTCTAGTACAAATATGTGCATGACAAAATGTAAAACATGAAACAAGTTGCATAAAAGTTTGATTGATTTTTTTATGCCAATTTTTTTTAAAGTTTATGGTTTTTTATGTTGACTAACTGTTAAAACATGAGCGATCTTTTGAGATGGTTCACGTTTTACGTAAAGAACTTTAATAACTTAAAATATTTAAATTAAGGTTGTTTCCTGACAAAATACAATGTTTACAGACTTGTGTTTTAAAATACACACCCCCACACACACAGAGATATATATATATATATATAGGGTGAGGTTCAAATGCTAACCAATATTTATGTGATAACCATGATAACCAATCTCAAACAAAGTGTTACGTATATGTATCAATTATCATTATGTTAATGTTACATATATGTAAACACTATGTGTCACGTATATGTAACATTATTTGGTACGTATACGTAAGACTCATCATTTCCGTATTTACGTTCAAAATATTTATTCAAGATACTTAAATACTATATTAATAATTAAAAGAAAAAATAATTTTTAAATTATGTGATTGTTTTATAGTGGTTAGCACGGTTATCACATAAAAAGTTTGTTAGCATTTGAACCCTTCCCTATATATATATATATACTAGTTTAAATCCCATGTCTACACACGGAG
The DNA here is from genome assembly GCA_023525975.1 of Smallanthus sonchifolius. Classification (NCBI taxonomy): domain Eukaryota; kingdom Viridiplantae; phylum Streptophyta; class Magnoliopsida; order Asterales; family Asteraceae; genus Smallanthus; species Smallanthus sonchifolius. The sequence goes on from CM042042.1 coordinate 6,619,869, forward strand.
TGAAAAATATCAATACTAAAATTTTTAAATCTTTATTTATATATTACAGGTGTAAAACTAAAAATATATTACATATACTAAGGATAAAAACAAAATTCAAACTATGTAAAAACTAATATATAATTACGTTTCGAAAATACGTTAATTACTATTTAATATAATTTGACTTTCATTTATTATTTGATTGAAATAAAAGTTACATAATTAAATTTCAAAGTTGCTTATAATAAGGGATAATATAAAATAAATGTGTTTTATTAGTATAATTAGTATTTTCATTTAAATATATATTATTTTTAAAAATAGAAGTGCATTAAATAAGAGAGAGAGGCGGGGAAAAAATTGTGAGATTAAATATGGAGGCAACACATGGCACTAAAAAACCTTTATTTATTATATAGTATAGATTAGTATTTTCATTTAAATATATATTATTTTTAAAAATAGAAGTGCATTAAATAAGAGAGAGAGGCGGGGAAAAAATTGTGAGATTAAATATGGAGGCGACACATGACACTAAAAAACCTTTATTTATTATATAGTATAGATATATATAGGGTTGAGTTCATGAGAGAACTCACTTTAATGAGAGAACTAGAGAACCACTTAGAAAAGAAGGGGTAGAATTTTAAAGAGGAAGGGTAAAATTGGAACTTAAAATATATAAATCTTTAAACATTTCTGTCTTTTGCATACATTAATTTTTTTTTTTTAAATTGCACCATTAAATCAAAAATTTATTTATCTTTCATTTGAGTATAAATAACGTTATAAAAAATAAGAATTAACTCGTCGTTTTTTTTTTCTTATTATTTTCAATATTGCTTATGTGTAGTATCACCCCAAAAACCTAACACAACCCCAAAAACCTAAACCCCCACCCCACCCAAAAACCTAAACCCCCCACACCCACCCCCAAAAACCTAAACCCACCACCCCCACCCCCACCCCCACCCACCCCCACCCCCACCCAAAAACCTAAACCCATCCACCCCACCCACCCCCCACCCAAAAACCTAAACCCACTGCACCCACCCTCTACCCTCAAAAACCTAACACCAAACGTAATACTGCATATGTGTAGTACCACCCCAAAAACCTAACCCCACCCCACCCACCCCCCAAAAACCTAAAACCCCCACCCACCCCCAATCCAAAAACCTAACCTAAAAGCTAAGCCAAACCCAAAAACTAAACCCTAAAGCTAAACCGACTATTTTTTCGAGTTTTTTTTTTTTTTGATCGAGGACGACGTGGGAAACAAGGTCTCCGAACCACTTTTTTAGTTTTTGATTTATATTTTGAGTTATTATTTTTTTTACCTTTAAAGAGGAGTTCTCTAGTTCTCTCCCTAAATGTTAGTTTTCTTATGAACTTCACCCTATATATATATATATATATATATATATATATATATAATAACTTTATAAGAAATAAAAAATAAAAAAACATGGGGAGATTTAGTTTGGATCATGGATCAGATCACGATCCACAAAGTTGGGCCATGGGTCAGGTCATTAATAGATCCAATTCCAAATCCAACCCATTAAAAAACTTGATATATAGTAAAAGATTTAGTAATCAGCTTACCCCACGCCAAAATCCTATAGCTGCCCCATGATTGATAAAACATTCCTCAATCAGCCGATCAAATATATGTGCCAGAGGTAGAAAGGAGAGATAAACATCTTGTGTATTCAACTGAAAAATTATCATTCACATGTATGAAAACAGCCCGAAAATGGTAAAATCTATTTTTGTCAAACAGAAGGGTGGGAACTCACTGATACGTTTGCACTATCTAGCACACGATTGACACCAGCTATAAGTGTTACCATGGAGTTATTGGAAATCAGAACACCCTTCGGATCACCAGTTGTTCCACTAGTGTACATTATTGTACAGATGTCACTTTTCTTCTTCAGTGGCAAATCAAAGTTTTTATCATCACCCTGCAAGTAGATAAAAACCACCAATATTAAATTTAATTACTTATCATTCATCTGAAAACAGCAAGATAATCATTAAAGAAGAATCCATATTAATAAATAATAAATAAAATACTAAAAAATAGATAAAAATAATAAAAAATAGATAAAAATAATGAAAAAAGCATACCAATGACAAGAACTCATCCCATGAATGAATTGCCAAACCAAACTTTTTAGCTTGTTCTCTATATTCAGGAGTGACTTTCCCAAAGCTCACAATTGCTAGAAGAAAAAGATGCACGTTAGAATCATAAAATGTATATATATAGGGGAGGGATCAAGAGAAAACCACAAAGTTAGGCGAAAAGCGAGAAAACTACTAAAACATGTGTAATACTATGGGTTACGTATACGTAACCGCAATTTTTTTGTTTTTTGTTTACGTATACGTAACACTATGGGTTACGTATATGTAAGCCAATATTTAAATGATTTTTGGTAAAAATGTGTAATATTACATTGATACTCTTATAAAAAAATAAAAGAAAATAAAATAAAAAATAAATATTATTATATCATTGGTTAAAATTTGTTTTTTAGTGGTTTTTTCGGTTTTCGCCTAACTATGTGGTTTTCTCTGGAACCCTCCGCTAATAATATTTATTTTTTGTTTTATTTTATTTTTATTTATTTATAAGAGTATCAATGTAATATTAAACATTTTTACCAAAAAACTTTTTTACACATAGTGTTACGTATACGTAAACATAAAACAAAAAATTGTGGTTACGTATACGTAAATAAAAGAAAATTGTTTTTGGATACGTATACGTAAAAAAAAATTGCCTGAAATGATGTGGTTTTCTGGGTTTTCGCCTAACTTTGTGGTTTTCTCTTGATCCCTCCCCTATATATATATATATATATATATGAGAAATTACGAAATGAGACATGATGAGTAACTTACTTTTCAGATACTCTCCAGCTTTGGGAAATGATTTTAACAACTGAACGTTCAACGGAAATTTATTAATTCAGCAGCAAACTTGTTAAGGATATTTTTTGCTATGCATATAAATGAGCATGACCAATTACCTCAGGGATTTTTTTCTCTTCTGCGAAAGCAAGTGTAACCTCAGCATGACAAATAATGAATTCTATTGCACCAGCACCTATATGTAGAAAAAAATGTTAAAGTTAACTGTATATAAAGGTACACATATAAATAAATAAAATGCATGTCTTGAAAAATCCCATTCAGTAACAACATTGAATACTTACCTAAGGTATCGTATAAAGGCACACAGTACAACCCATGAGCATTACATGCCTGCATCAAATTGTGAATATTAAAAAGTAATATGTTCGGTTCCCATGAAAATTAAACTAACCGACATCTAAAACAGAATATCCAGGTGATAATAGAAATTTGGGGGTGATAGCAATTACTACCAACACAGAGAGATCAAAGAGTAAATTACAAAAATCATCTCTGGGGTCACTTAAGAAAACTTTGCACTTCTTGGTCTAATTTTGACTATTTTGTTGCAATGCCAACAAATAAGAATAAATCAGACAAAAATAACTCTTTAGTAATTGTGTCTTACAAAATTTTATTCTAATTTTGATTATAGGAGTTGTATTAGAGTTTGTTGATTGGAACTTGGGTAAGGAGCATCATTGTTAATCTAATAGGTTTATCTTCCATTAACTTTGTTGATTTGTGTTCTTGAGAGTACTCTGGTTAAGGTTTATCTTGTTAATTATATATGATAATCTGATAAATGAAGGTTTCTATTTAGGTTTGTTTATGTTTATGACTGAAAATAAATAGTACGATAGCTTCAACTTCATGCACTAGTGGCAAAATGTTGGTTTGACTTTTACCATTACAGACGCATCAATTGCATTGTTGATTCTTGGTGATTAGAATTATCCAAATTCCAACTATGGAACCACTCATGAAACAAAGAAAATGGGAATTGTGGTGTTTGGATTAGGCTAACAACTTAAAAATAGAGACTAATATCATGGGAAACAACATAATATTATGTATCAGCAGAAGATAGAAACGGCATGTAATACTGTGACATCTTACTAACAATCTAAAACACTGTGACATCTTACTAACAATCTAAAACGGCACTAGCGAGTGCCAGTGACTACAGAACACTAAATTACCTCCATGCTCATAACCCATTCTGCACAATTGGCACCATAAATCCCACATCGTCCTTCCTACATGATCAGTAAATTTTAGTAAGCATGAATACCTGTTTATTAAGAAAATGAAAAAGGTACATATTTTTCCAATGCAAAATTTAAACAATAAGGCCAAGCAAACAGTCTTCCAGAATGTTAAAATAATTATTAAAAGAACGGAAGAAATAAATGGACAAAACTAAAGAGATGATGTTATATTAACTATTTAATTGCCATCAGCAGGTAACTCACACGTTCGACACCACATGCACGGATAGCATTTCCAACCCGTATCACCTTGTCATATACTTGTTTGTAAGTCAACCATTCGTATGCTCCATGCTGTTGATTAACAAGAGTACATATAAAAAGGGTCAAAACAAACTCAAAGAGTAGGAGGTAGGTTTAAAAAGTTAAGTATCATCCATAGCAGGAGCGTACCTTTCCATTCAGAAATTCACGGGTACCAAGCATTGGGTTATTGGGGTATTTCTCCACTGACATGCTGTAGAATTACCAAGCAAACATTTTAAAAGCTGTCACCAGATATAAAGGAACAGAAGCAGAAAATTAATTCAGATCTTTACAACTGATAACAAACATAAGGGAAGCAAAACATCCCACGTTAATTTTTTTTGTTCAGGAAATGTTTTAAAAGCACAGGATCAGCAATATCTTAAATAAATGGTGAATGGTTAAGAAATCTGCATTTAATGTATTATTGGTTCATTTTAAAACAAATTAAAGGGTGGTCTTGATACTTGTAGGCTGTACCAATAAAATAAGCATACTTGTGAGGGGCTGTTAGATAAAAATATCAATATAAGAGTTTTCTTCAAAACTAAACAAAAGCTGTTTTTTCATGAATTCCTCAACTGAAAAACTAAATGAGTATATAGGACAACAAAATAGGCCCTCTGCTCCCAAATTCACATTACCTACAACGAGTAGATGCCTAATTTTGGATGGAAACGAGGGAAGACGACATCTGATTATCTTGAAGACATAAACTCATAAAGAACTAAAGAAAAGATCCATCAAATCATAGGTGTTCTTATACTTCCAGGATTAGAAAATCAGTCTAGTAGGATTATAAACGACCTCTCAAGTATCCTGCTGTTTATAGATTCGAATCTGATTACATACGCTACCATATGAATGCACCTTCTTTATATAAATCTCCTACCCTTATCATATGATTCTAAGTGTTAAATGCCTGCGTCAAACACACAGTAATTTAGATGTTGAAAACAGGTATTGCAAAACAATTATATCTTAGATTGAAAGCATAACCAAAAATTATCATTATCATCGTGGCTTTTGCCTTCGAGGAGTATTAGAAAGAAAAGGTGATCTATGAAAATGAGACGAAAAAACCTGGAAACAATTTGATTTTATCGCGTGCTCTCAGGTATTAGATTGTTTTTGAGTATTTGCATTTTAACCAATCAAAAAATTTCTCATTCAAACTAATGAGGAATCAACCAGATCAAATAACAGATAGCATGCATGTTACAAATTTGAATAGATGTTAATCATCTTAGAGAACTCTACAACTTTAGCAATCAACTGTTTGCAAAATAACTGTAATTAGTTGAACTTTCTCTGTAGACTTGTGGATGTTTACACAAATCAACTTTTAACTTTAATGCCCTAACTTACTTCAGATAATCCAAAAACAAATAACCGGAATTAAAATCAATTGAAAAAAAGTCAAACATGATTGAAAATGTTCATGATGATAACATACGCCGCTAGGCGCAAGTTAGCAAAACGTAATTACAGTCGGAACCAGAGCAAAATCCGCTCAAATTAAGCTAAATAAACTTCAATTCGAATTCAAAATCACTACATCACTTCAATTTGCCTATCATAATCGAAACATTAAGCAAAGTTTCAGATCTAAACAAGCGCTCACCGGAAAATATCCCAACAGGATTCCAAACCGTCAATTGGAGCTGGAAAACCGTCTTTAGCTAACACACTGCGGTAAACAGGTCCCATGGATGGATGTCCATCTTTCGCCTCTACCGCCGGCTCCACCTGTACTATAAAGTTCTTCGGCGACATCTCCGATCGATCTCTTTACCTGTAACAGCTTATTTTGACGTGCTTGTGTATATATTCCAAGTGTTGTATGAAGAGAGGCTGTGTAAGTGTTTAATGTAATAACCGCCGCCGCCGGCGGCGAGAGATTAGAGGGGGTTAATTGGTAGGGAGGACATGTTCTTATAGTGTGCGCACCCTTTGACTTGAAGAAGAATTTTATAAGCCTCCATGTTTTACTTTTCAATGTTATTAAATTATTAAATTTGAATTTAAAATAATAAAAATAAAATTAATGGAACCAAGATATCAAACAAGATTTTTGTTTTGAAAACTTAATAATATTTTATTTTATGCAATTGAAAACTTATGTTTTAAAAAAATATATAATTTTATAAGTTTACAAAAAGATATATATTATTTTTTTTTTAAATTTTTATCTATCATATTAAAATATTACAATAACAATACTTGCGTTATGCATTAATTATCATACTACTTACTTCGTATAGTTTATTTACATTTGATTGTTTTTTCATCATGGCCGACCCTTGTGGAGTGTCGGATAGACCGTGCATAGGGCCTTATTTTTTGGGGTCTAAATTTTTTTTTGTTTTACATATATTACATATTTAACTTTATTTTAAAATAAAAACATATAATAAAGTTTAAAACCTAATAACATTTTAAATCCAATAAACTTATTTAAAAACTAACCCAACATCCTTTTTAGTTTTGGCTTATCTAAACTCATTTAACACACCTAAATTTCTATACTCATTTAACCCAAATAAAAAAGTAAACATTTTTTTAAACCTAACTAAAAAAAAACTAGCGGCTAGGGAAATAGAATCTAAAAAGATGTCGCGTCGTCGAGGGCTTCAATCAGCAATCAGTTTGAGAATAAGATATATTGATTTTGAATTTATTTAATATCAACCGCAATCTCTTTCACTTGATATAAGCGTATAACCGCTCGTTGTCTTTCATTTGATCTTCAGTCATGTTAGACAATACCCGTTTATTTGCTTGACGGATGGGGTGTATGTCTGAGTTCTTGAACATGTGTATTGATCTTTAAAGTATCTCAATTGAAAATTTTTGGTAATTTCAATCACATACACCCTGATACGCTACTCGCAACCATCATTAAGACATGAAGCCTCGAATCTGGTAATTTTCAAAGATCTGTGAACTTTATACTTAAAATATTCAGTAGTACAAATCTTACATGGTTCAAGTTTTAATTATTCTTTGATGTTGAGGAATTGACCCTCTAAAAAATATGAAGAGTGAGATTTTTGATTTTTAACTTTGTTGGTTGTAGGATCAGGTAACGACTCGGGCATCGACCAGAAATGTTAGCTAGAACTTTGTACTCAAACTATGTTATATTTACTTTTGAGAAGCACATACTCTTCAACACCACCAACAAATTTTCATATTCCACCGGTACATATTATAATATTAGAATATACTAGTTTTTTTACCCGTCGAGCGTTGCTGCGCCGCTAAACACGGCGTGATAAAGTATAGACTACAATTGACCTGACTTGTTTACGAGATAAATCTACATCGATTATACCGTTGAATAAAAACGTATTATATTTAACCAACCAGTTTCCAGGTAAATTTATGTCGAAAGATAGACCCGTTTCCAATTATATTTAGGAGAAGTTTGATGAAAGAATTGTTAGAGAATTTATAGTGTACTAAGGTGAATCGTGAAAAGTATAGGTTTAACAATTAACTTTTAAAAACAACTTCAAGAATTTATAAAAGGCGATAAAAATAAGTTTTCTGAAACTCAATTGAAATAGAAAAAATAATTTAAAGATGACAAGATAATTAAAAATTTTGGATAGTATCATTTTTTATGATTTTTTTCTCCAAAAAATAATTAAAAATAAATAAAACACAATGATATAATTCCATAATATATCACCATTACACGATATTTCAATTTTTTTTGTCGATTCATTCTCTTTTATGACGATATTTTGCCACAATGTATTGTCATTGACTATATTTTGTCTCAATATATCGTCACTAGGACGCATGTCAAACTTTTATTGGTAAGATTTTTTGGTAGTTGGTTACATCAATGATCAATATGCTTTCATAAAACGAGTGGTCAAATGACTTTGTAAGTTTACTTTCCCCAACTAATATCACATAACATTAGTTCTAGTTACATCTTTTAACTTGTTAAATAAAATATGAAACCTATCACTACGTACGATCAACGTGATGTGAGAATTGCTTATATAGTTTCATGCCACGTTGAGTTTCTACCTTCCATATTTATACAACATAAAGATATTTTAATTGTAAAACAAGCTTGTTAATATCTTTGATATACTTTATTTAAGATTATTGATGTGACAGTTTCAAACAAGAATTTTAAATATTACATCAACACTAAAAAAAACTTAAGATTTATTCATAAAATCACAAAACAATTATTATTTACGGATATATTCATGCAGTCATGCCACGATAGTAAATAAAGGTTTAAGATGGACACTTGTCACTTTCTCGTGCCTTCTCAAGTTGGTTTTTTCGCCTCTTTTTCCTAATAAATACGTATGTATCTTATTAAATAAAAATGATATTTTAAATATATTATTAAAGAAAAATACTAATTATATTAAATAAGAATATATAATAGGAAATAAAAATATAACTAATTAAAGAAAAATACTAATTTGTTATATACATACATTTCCACTTGATATATCTCGAGACGATCATAATAGTCTGACAAGTTAGGATGTATTTACAAATTTATGAGTTATATCGTTTTCAATATACAACTCGTGTAATACACGAGATTCTAACCTAGTTACGTATATAGTTAGGAGTCGCACAATAATCTGCCTGCATATTGATCTTATGTTCCAATCCACAACTGAAGTGAAAGGGAACGTAATATCATATTGTTGCATAACTTCTAGCAATATGCGTAATAAATTATTAACATGATTAAATTTACAAAATGATATCACATTCTATAGCTAGTTTTGTGTTTTTCTTTATTATTATTTGCCAGTTCGAGTTTTTTCAAATGAGTTAATACTTTTGAGGTTTTTTCAAAGTGCAATTCTTTTTTAAAGTGGCAAAATTAGTTATAATAGTTAAAAATCTCTCCATTTAATTCAAATTTTAAATAACAAGAACTAATACTAGTATTCTGAACTTGAAACAACAAATGTAGTTAATCTTGCACGTTTTGCTAAACTGCAAATTATATGCAAAGGAAGTTTTACTTTTTTAATGTTGTTATTCGTAATTTATTTGTTAACATGCAGATTAGAAAGTAAAGTCACACTTTTCCGTGTTTGTCAAATGACTGTTTATTTATAAAAAAATCCCTATTCCCTTTTTTTGTTTATATATAACTAGGTTAAAATCTCTTGTATTACACGGGTTAAATAAATAAAATGTTATATATTTAGTAATAAAAATTTTATATTTTAAAAAACCCGTGTAATACAGGGGTTGAATAAACCAGTATATTACATCGGTTAAATAAAATATAATGTAATTTGTTAACAAACACATTTGCCAAAATATGTTTTTAAAAAATGTAATTTGTCGTGACAGTTATAATGTCTGTTAAGTTAGTTTTTAAAACATTTTTTTTCAACTGAGTATTAATTTTTTAATTTAATTGATAAATGTTAGTTCATATTAAGTTCATTTGATTGATGATATAATAACTATTTATAATTAAATAATAAGTATTTATAATTAAATTTATTAATATAAAGATTATTATTTAATATGAGAGAGAAGTAGAAAATCTAATATTTAATAAGAGAGGGAGTCGAGAAAATACAGATGATGAGTAATCAGAGAGTGACACATGTGCTGAAGAGATTTTTATTTATTAAAGTAGTAAGATGTGAGCATTATTTATATTTACTGTGTTTCATGTTCTTAAAGATAATACTGTGAAAAAAGAGGAACTATCTACAAAAGCTAAGGCGCATATCATGTTGTAGCTAATATTTTTTGCGATGGATAGGTTTAGATTTTTTTTTTGAGTTAATTACTTGTATAGTCCCGTTGAGTTTCTACCTAACCATGTTCCATATTTATACTATATTTTACAACATAAAGATGTTTTAATTGTAAAACAAGCTTGTTAATATCTTTGATATACTTTATTTAAGATTATTGATGTGACTAACTTAAGAGAGCTTAAACTTAGTCTCACTCCTATAGAACCGGCCCTTCACGACAGCCAAAACAGTCGCAAACACCCATGTTACGATGGATATGTCGCATATCATGTTGTAGCTAATATTTTTGCGATGGATAGGTTTAGATTTTTTTTTTTGAGTTAATTGCTTGTATAGTCCCTGTGGTTTGTAAAAAGCAACATGTATGGGTACTAAGTGTTTCAAGTTAAACTAAATAAAACTTAATATCAAAAGACATATAGCCTAGTGATATTATGATATGTATTAAAGGTGTTACTCAAAAAATGATTTAAGGTTCTAGTTTCATCACAAAAGACATGATGTAAATTTAAAAGTAGATTTACGATGTGTGAGCTAGCGTCTTAAACATTAATAATAATAAAAAAAACATAAAATTTAATAAGTGATTGGTGACCATTTCAAAATAACGCGTCTTGATAGGTTAGAAATAATCAACGCTCATTGAATAATGAATTGAACGGATAAGTTTATTTAAATAAAAAATAAATAATAAGTCAATTTTTCCAAAATAACGTATCTTTATAGCCTATATTTCAAAGATGCGTGTGTACATACAGAATAAGGATTTATACCCGAACATCTTATTCAGAAATCTGAATTAGAATTATCTAAAAAAAGTTATTATATACCTTAATTTTCAGATATATTCAAATTATGGATACTTTTATTATCATTATCGTCCACACAATAATAATATTAAAAGAAATATATTTTTAAATATTTAATATAAATTTAATCATAAGTATTTGTTATTTATTGATGAATAGTTATTATATCATTAATCAAATAAATTTAACACAATTAACATTTATTAGTTACATAAAAAAATTAATACTCATTTGAAAAAAAATGTTTTGTAAATTATCTTAGTAAAATTTATAACTGTCACGTCAAAACACATTTTTAAAAACATATTTTGAGAATTGTATGTGTTAACATATTACATTATATTTTATTCAACACGTGTAATACACATGTTTTTAAAGATATACATTTTTTATTATTAAGTATATAGCATTACATTTATTCAAATCATGTAATACACGAGATTCTAACCAAGTATAAAATATAAAAGAAAAACTTATTGGTATCACATAAAGCCTACGTGCACGTATGTAAAACCATAAATCTTCGAGAATTTCACTAGAGCGTGGAGCATCTTGGTGGAAACATAAAGACGACATCCATTATTTGGTTAAAAAAAACAAGGGTACATTGCTAATCTAAATCGGGGAAAATGGTTTTGTTTTGACTTTTAATTCGCCACGTCTCTTGTACCATTCCTAGCTACTCGCTAGTTTTTTTAAAATGAAATTCACCGACATTCAAAAAAAATGTAAAAACCATAAATATATTTAATTAAAATGGAGGTAAAGATGGTCATGTTTTCTCAAAATTCATGACTTCGTCCATGGTTTCTTTAGAGCTTTGTTCAAGGACAATTTAGTCCATTGCAAAGTTAAGTAGGGGGTTAGGTGTTTTGAATAAGATAACCACCAATAAACCAAATAATGTTAATGTTTTTATTGAGAGTTGCCACTACGAAAATATCTATTGGAGACTGTCTGTGTGTGTGTGTATATATATATATATATATATATATATTATATAAACATACAATTTAGTAAGATGTGAATAATGAAATCACATTAGTACTCTATGTGTTGGACAATGAGTGGTCCACGTGACAGTCAATGAGTGATTTTTTTCGTTTCTAGCCTTTATAATATATATAATATACGCTTTTAAAATGTTCTATTTTATAATAATTTGGTTTTTTCTTTTATAACTTCCGTTCGTTACATTTTTAAAAATATTGAATGGCTCGGTTTTTTTGTTCATGTTCCAGTGTAAAAAAAATGAAGTTGTATTTAAAATCAAGTATTTTTTTGTGTCGTACGCCACATTGAGCGACGTTACCGTTTCGGTGCCGTGACAAACCCAACCACTTATGGTTGAACAACATCGTTTGCGGTGTTGTGGTATTATCGTATCCGATATCGGTAGTATTTTTTTATGTCGTAAGTTATAGCGAACAACATTACCATTTCTAAAAAAATTGATTTTCCCAAGCTTTTATTAAGCTTATATTTTTGTTTTTTCTTTCATAACTTAATTTTTACGTTACAAACCGTAACACTCCCGTTTTATCGTCATTATCATGAGTTACTACTATGCCGCTGAGTGCGAGAATTCCCCCTAGTTAACTATATAATTACAAAAATAAATACCAAGTTTCAATTTTTATTTACTTATCTTATAATTGTTTAGTAAACCACCTTGTATTTTTGTTTTCCAATCGGCTGAGATATTAGTGCACTATTTTGGTGTATAATTTTTTATATCGACTTTTCTTTGTGATTGTATCGGTGTATATATTCATAGGGGAAGGTTCAAATAATAAGTTTAATTTGGATAAGAAGCCTAAGAGGCAATCTCATCCATTCAATTGAATGATCTAGGGTAGAGATTTAAGTGTTGAAAAAATAAGGGTGAAATGTATTTAAATAATAGTCACTTTTGTTGACTTTTTTCAACTTCCTCCACTTTTTTTAAGGGGGTGTTTGGGATTGCTTTTCAAACTACTTATTAACTTATTACCTTTTCCAAAAAGGTAATAAGTTAAAAGTTCGTTTGGATAAATGGGGAAAAAGTCAATTTTATAAAGGATGAAAAGTTGTTTTTCAAAAGTAGAAAATTCTTACTTTTCCAAGAAGTCATAAGTAGAAGTTAACAAGTAATCCCAAACACCCCCTAAACGTTTATAAGTTTTTCATAGAACGCTATTTTTTTTTAAATTACACCATAAAATTGAGCGTTTTTATCTTTAATTTGAGTATAGTAATGCTATATTTTTTTATAAAAACAAAATCGACACTTAATGAAATTGTGTTACTTTACGTAAATGTGCTGGTTTCTAGTAAAACAGCACAATTTAGCACATTAAAATTTTGCTGGTTTCTGGTAAAACAACACAATTTACGTAAATGTCTTGGTTTCTTTAATTTGTGCTACTTTTAGTCAATTATTATATGTCTAATTTGGTATCATTCTTTAAAAATAAAAATTTAAAGCATTCATACACCAACAAAACGGTTCAGTGGTAGGCAATAAAAAGCTTATACAACAAAAATTTGTTTTGTGCTGGTTTGATGTGTTAGTTTTGTTTGTGCTTGGTTAGCTAAGAACAGCAAGTTACACAATTAATCGTGTTGTTTTATAGTAAAACAACACAATTAATTGTTATGTTTGGTGTTGTTTTATGATAAACCGGCACAGTTAATTATGTTGTTTTATAATGCAGCAACACAGTTAATTGTGTTGTTTTACACTAAACCAGCATATTTACGTAAATTATCACAATTTTATTAAGTGTAGATTTTGTTTTTACAAAAAAAATATATAGCAATACTATACTCGAATTAAAGGTAAAAAAAACGCTCGATTTTATGGTGTATTTTTTTTTAAATAAGGTCGTAGAAAAAGTTATGTACATTTAAAAAAAGTGAAGGAAGTTGAAAAAAGTCAACAATTGTGGGTTTTCCAATAATGCCCCTCCACCCTTTATTTTCACTAAACTTAAATCTCTACCATTGATTATCCAATTGAATGGATGAGATTGCTTCTTAGACTTATTAGTCAAATGAATTTCTTAGGGAACCATCATCTATATTCATAATAATTATACATACATTATATATATTTAAATATTATAAAAATAAAATAAAAAACATGTGAAAGAATTGTAACTTACGTATCAAATGTATATGAACATATATGCAAAAGTTAGTGTAAAACTGTTGGAAAAGTCACCCCTTAAAAAGTTATACAGACTAGAAGTATTTATTGGTTTGGTTTTTGGTTTATTCGTTTTGCGATTTTATTCGGTCAAAAATCGAATCAAACTAAATTCATGAAGTTCAGAAAAACCAATTTCGGTTCGTTTATCGTGTTTAGACCAAATAAACCGAATAAATTTATTTTTATTTTTTTAATTACTCTTTACTATTATTTGTTATTAGATAGGGGTAGGCTAAATAAGATTAGGCTAAAATTATAATGGGATTGGGCTAAATGTTTAACTTAAATAAATATTATTTGTTATTCGATTTAACTGAATTCTGAATTTTAAAACTGAAAATCGAAATTGTAATTTAGTTTGGTTGATTCAGTTGGTTTCAATTCCACTCTTTTTTGATTTAATGAATAATAAACACCCCTAATGTCACGTATTATTCCATAATTACCTAGCGCATATATAGGCTAAGCAATAAATGTACATTGATTCAACATTGGCGTTAAATTATAAAAGATACATTAACCATGTTACTAAGTAAGTATAAACTTTAAGTTTAGACTACAACTTAAGTTAAATTGAAAAAAAATGCGTACTCCACGTGTTTAACATGTATTAAAACTTAACTCGGATCCATTTGGTCTCGTTTGCGAATCCAATTACATTAAAATATGTCAATAACACTAAAATCATTAATAATAATATACTATAATTTGTGTTTGGTCAGCTATATGATTTACAAATTCTTCTTCATAGTAACTGGATTAGATTTAGTTGCTCATATAGGAAAAGTTTAAATTTCAGGATGGGTAATCTATTAGGAAATCTCCACTTATTAGATAACCAAAAACAATATGTGATTATTTTATATGAAATGTAAACAATATTAATTTGTATGATAACCAAAAACAAATATGTGATTATTTTATACGCAAAGTAAACAATATTAATTTGTATGATGGTCAAACGTTGTAAATGATATCAGAGTCATCCTATGTATATTTAATTACTAGCTTAGACCCAGTGTAATACACACGAGTAAAAAATATCAATACATAAATTTCTCAAATTTTATTTATGTATTTTACAGATGTAAAAATGTATTATTATACACATACTAAGGATATAAAACAAAATTCAAAAATATAAAAAATAATATATAATTGGGTTTCGGAAATACGCCAATTACTATTTATTGTAATTTGACTTTCATTTACTATTTATAGAATTATGACACGTTGAATAACCAGTTATTTACTTATTAGGTATATATTATTCGAACAACTTAATAAATATAAACAAAAAACACTAGCTAGGATTTTTACTCAGGAGGTCTCTGTACAAAATCCTCTAGATAAGAATGGAACGATTGTATCTGCAAAACAAGAAACGTCGTTAGCCTCGTCACAGGGAAGAGGTTTTTCATGTGACCACCATCCGACGTGAGATAAAGTAATTGCTTATTGGAGCTACGATTGGTGATGGAAGATGAAAATTTGTTATGGTTTTTTATTATATCAACACGCATAGTGTGATAAACCAAGCATTTTTATATATTGTTTACTAGGTTGAATCTCGTATATTACACGGGTTGTATATTGAAACGATATGATTCATAAATATGTTTTTTTAACAGCAATTCATAAATATGTATATACATTTTTTAAACTATATTTATTATTCTTGATACAACTTCAATTTTGCAAATTAGAGAGTAAGAAAATGAGCATCATTAGAACTTTTTGTAATATATTTAGCCAACTTCTTAAATTTAGTTTGATATAACCTATTCTAATTTAAATATAAGATGAAATAAAAAAAATCCGTAATTTAAGTAAAATCTTCCCTGATTTGAAGTAAAATCCGTAAAAAAATCCGTAATTTAAGTAAAATCTTCCCTAAATATAAGATGAAATAAAAAAAATCCGTAAAAAAATACAAGAGAATTGATCAGATTTAAACAGATTTTTATTAAATATAATTGGTTTACCAAAAATAATTAAAATAATTTTTTTTTAAAAGAAACGAAATTAAAACAAATTAAAATTTTAATTATTTTAAATGATTTCTATAATTATAGTTGTGATTGGTAATTGATCTTTATGATTAATATATTTATTCAAATTTACTCTCTAATTTCCTTATCTGTTTAATACTTCATATGAAAATTTTTGAAAAGATAGTGACGTAGTTAATATGAGAGAGACGTATTTAATAAGAGAGAGATGCGAAAAAATAATTGTGAGATCGTACCACATAGTGAAACGTGTCCAATTTTATTTTTATTTATTAGAATAGATAGATTACAAAATATATTAAAAGGTTTATTAAATATATAAAATATTAAGATTATAAGCTTCGAGCTTTCACTTTAAAAACGTAAAATATTGATTTAAATTCGACATCATTACTTCCCAATTTTATTATGTAGTTTGTTTATTGAAAAAAAAATAGTAATTTCAAAAAGAGGGACGTGTAGCGTAAATAATATAAAATATTTATGTTTTTTTATTTTAATTGATTATTATATTCCTTAAATGCATAATCTTTGACCCAATTTTGTGGTGTGGTAGTTTAGGCGGGAAAAAAAGTTCCTCATGCCCTCAATGAACGACACGTGTCACTTGAAATTTTAATTTATTAAATAAGTAAGATTTGTTTGATAATGATTTATATATATTAATTGTACCTTTTTACTACTATGGGTGTTATACAATAAATAAGGTAGGCTAAGAGGGTAAAATAAATAAATAATAGTTCACCTCAAGGAAATTTCTTGTTTAGTTTATCTAAGCTAAAGGTAGTTAGTTAGTTAGTTATATAAATGTATAGAACTATAGACAAACTTGTGGGTTGGAAAAACATGTTGGTACACTTGGTGTGGCATTCGCACTTGAAAATAAGTCCTTACTAGATATAACTAAACCCTATGTATTTAATGAAAAACAAAGGTTTTAGCCTTTTAGGTCTTCTAAGTTTAACTAACCTAAATTAAATTTAAAAAACTTTAGAGAAGTTTGGTAGTAAAGTTTAAGGAAGTATGTTTTGATTTTTTTAACACCACTTTTTTTACTAGTGTTGTTATTCGATTTGAAACATATTAAACTGAAAACTTAGTTAAATTGAAACAGATTAACACCGAGAGCAATTGAGAACTCAGTTTTCGGTTTAAAAACTTTGAATTCAGTTAAATTGAATAACAAATAAGGTTATTTAAGTTTGATATTTAGTCAAATCCTATTATAATTTCAGTCCAACCTTATTTAGCCAATAACAAATAATGGTAAAAGAATAAATATAAAAAAAAACTATTCAGTTTATTCGGTTGAATATCGCAAACCAAACCGATAAAAACCCCTACTTTCTTGTATTTGATACATGAGCAAGAAGAGCATCTTGTATAGACATTTTATTTGAGAACACTTTTATTACTCGTCAACTTGTGATTCAAGGTTTTTTTTTTCAATTTGTTTTAAGTTTACCTTTTTTTTTCTTCTTATTCATAAACATGAGATTACAATAAAAGGAAAAACATCACATAATAGTAACCAAGTTTCAAAATTGTTTTAATTAGGTCACTCATTATAGTATACCTGAGGGTGTATACCGTGTAAAATACGTTTTGAGTGAACTAATTGAAACACTTTTAAAACTTGCTTACTACTCTACAAAGTTACTCCTAAATTTTATTAGAAAAGGTTATTTATAAATAAAAAAATCATCTATTTTTTTTATAAACATATTTCATCAAACTCTATTAGAAGGTTTAGAAAATATTAAATTTCTTTGGTTGACAAAATTTGATGGAATGATTCATTAACCAATCAAACCGAATTTTTATTAAAAGTATTTTTTTCAATTCTAATTTTAATAAATTTTAAAGAGTAATGTACACACATGATCCTTATGGTTTACCAAAATTTTAGATTTGATCCCTAACTTTTCAAAATGGTCCTTCGCACGAAAAATCGTGTTCTTACTTCACACAAGAAATCATGTTCTTAACAAAACCGTTACGTATAAACTTATCACGTATCTTTTTAAACCTATTTATAAGTTGATGTTCTAGGCGTGTGCGTCATTATTGTACCACAACTATAACAAGTTTGGGATTTTTACTTGGAAATTATAGCCCTAAAACAATTTCACTTTACAAGTTGAAACCGGACTAAAAAAAATAGAGCTAACATATTAATTGGATGGTTATCAAGTTAAAACAGCTTTTAGTCCACCCCAAAACTAACCTACCTCTTGATGGTTGTCACTTGGGTTCTTGGACTCCACACACTTGTCCATCCTGAAAGTAATAACAAACATACATGTTCAGTTTCAACCATCATTATAAACAACTATATACCATAAGATTACCTTCTAAAATCAAAAAACAAAACTACACTATAGGGTCATTTAGAGGCCTTGAGCCAACTTTGCCATGTTCATTAATAAACTTTATATTTTACTTTTTCATATAAAGTTTTTTTTACAAAATTTTCTCACCCAAAACTACCAACACTCTGAGTCCCTGACGTTATATTTCTTAACACTTACCATCCCTCTTCTTAACGGCCATCCATTCTTCCGTTAGTCCCCCACCCCCCCCCCCCCCACGTGAGGGGCATTTTCGTCTTTTGTCCTCATTTATACATGAAAATTTAGGTTTCTTATTATTAATGAACAATCAATTAATCAGTCAGAGCCTTCTACAACTCAAATCTCACCATCACAACCATCGTGTTGCCTCTCTGCAACTGTGAGTACGTGAACGTTATCAATCCCATCATATGAAACAACGGAACCACTATCAAAAACACACTTCTCCATTCGCCGTAAAAATCCTGATCTGACGTCACCATTAACGTCATCGCGCTCCGGTGAGTAAATACAACTCCCTTGCTCAATCTGGAGGTGCCGGAAGAGTACAGGGTCACGCCACCGCCGTTTTGAGAGACGGATGGAGATAGTAAGGGTTTGTAACGCGATTTGTTGATTAGATCTGAATAGTTGTTTAAATATATTACAGGGAAATAGGTAGCCTGATGTATAATCTAGTACGCGATTTGTGTGAAGTCAAGGAGTACGAAGAACTGAAACTGCAGATCAAGGAGATGAAGATTAGTAGGGAGATGAATGCGGCGAAGAAATCTTCTCCGCTCCCATTGATGAGTTTGGAGCATATGGATTGAAATTGCAACAAAAAGGGGGAAATTAAGGGTTTCAATTTTGCCAAAAGTGAATTTAATTTTGCGTATGATGAGGATGAAGGATGGATTAAAATTAGGGTTTGTTTTGAACGAACTGAATACATGTAGGTAGTGGCAGGTGGGGGTGGCGGCAGGTGGTGGTGGTGGAGTAGGGAAGAAGAGGGGTATTTTGGTCATCTAACAAGAACTAACTGAAAAAACTTAACGAGGTTAGTGAATTGGACTAAAAGCGTCAAGAAATATAACGTCAGGGACTCAGAGTGTTAGGGGTGCACTGAACCCGTTAAGATCATCAAATCGCAGGGACAAAAAATGCAGTTAAGAAACTTTTTCATGTCATTTACTTCAGTTAGTAATATGACGGTTTCTAAAACAGGCGGAGAAATAAAAAATTAATACAAACCTCATCATAGACAACCTTTTGGTTGCGCCAGAATTCCAAAGGCGGTAGGACCACTCTTCCTGCATAAAATTAAAACATGTAATTATTAATTATCTTATGTTTTAGGCAGTCATATGGTCACTAAAAGTCTAAAACAGGTTGCCTGGTAAACCTGATCTAGATTTTTTTCCACTGAAAGATTCTAGCGACAAAATGTTTGCACTTCCATGCCTTTCTTCAGAAACATCCTATTAATCCAGAATACATTTAAGCATTGGTTGTTGTGGGTTAAGCATTATTTTAAATTGGGAAAAAATGAGAAGGAAAAAGAGAGAACGGGTCATACTGGGCAGGAACAGAAAACGACAGTTAATTTCATCTCTGAAAAATAGTAAAAGTAAAACCACCTGTTTATCATCTTTGCCTTCAAAAGAATGAACCCGCCAACAGAGTCAATCCCCAAATTAATTTTCATTGATATGTAATATTTATATTCACAGCACAGCACGTACATCTAACCATTTTATGCTTTCTTTGATCTATCTGTAAAGCAATTATAAGATCCGTCTATATAAAATCACTCTTCGTCAACATATTCATGCCAATTACACAGATAAAGACTATTCAGAAAAAAAATAATGATAATTAGTAATTACATTCATATGCTTATTTCAAAAAAGAAACACGATAGTTATTATTTTAATAAAATGATACTTTTTTTCTAAAACTGTCGGTTTCACCCGAACCCATTTTGGGAAACCGTTTTGACCCAAACCAGATTGATGCTTTTTTACAATGGCCCGTTTCAGCTCGAACTCGGTATGACCCGTCATCTGGCCCGCCCCACCCAGCCCACTTTGCACCCAAAAAAAAACAAGTATAATTAGAGTTGTTTGTAGATTTGCTTCTCATATCTGAAGAGAAATATTTACCTTCTTGCCCCTTGAAGTAGATTTTGCTGATTTAGGACTTGTTATGAGTTTCCTTTTAACCGGTAGTTTCCTTCCAACTCTGTTTTTCTTCTTATTTCTGCAACGTTTCATGATTGTTTTCATATCGTCATTTAAATCTATTACACCCACACTTGTGTTACTTAATGGATCTGAACTCTTGGATTTCATGTGTTTTTCCTCTAAATCACTTATAATTGTGTCAATCCGTGATCCACCGCTTACATCAGCATCATCCTTATTTCCCACCTGATTTAAAATACCATTTTCAGATGTTAACTTATTTCTAACATCCTTAGTAATAACATCAACACTTTGGTCAATCTGTTTACGTTTTAACTTCATCCTTAAAACATTGTCCTCACAGCAATTTGTAGTTTCATTTGACCCTTTTCCACATCCACCGGATAATTTTGAAATAATTTTCCTGCTTTCAGACTTCATATCACGATCTACAACATTTACAGCCTTCTTGTTATTGGAAAGGGCATCATGCATATCCTTTCTTGAAATCTCAGAACTGCCTAAAATTTCGGGATCAATAAGAGTTCCTTCGTCCGAATTGGATTTATCATTTCCTAGTGGAAAACTATTTTTACTGTTATCCATCTTTTTCATAGATCGAGTCAAACGCCTGCAAGGAACTCCTAAACACTTTGATCCTATAGATGAGTCCACAGTGGGACTCATCTTGAAACTTGGATCATCCTCAAATCCTGGTGTCACAGGAGATCTTTCACATGAAACTTTATTTCCAGCTTCAACTATATGCTCCTGTTCATAAAACCAATCCACCATAATGAGAGTGATCTCGGAAAGAGAAATATGATTCATTATGTTAGAGGGTTAGTAATATAAATCATATATATATTATCAAACTAGGTTATAAACCACGTGTATTACACGGGTTAAATAAATGCAATGTTTTATGACATATTATACAACTTTTTAATACAAATTATAGAAACGTTATATAGTTATTTTTTAAAAATGTTTCTAAAAAATTTTAAAAAATGTTCAATTTATAAAAATGTTTTATGAACAATGCTATTTTTTCTTTCCAATTTTCAAGGCTCAACCAGTCATGCTTTCCAATGTAATAGTGTAAGAGACACCAGAGTCCAGAACGCATCCTAAAGGGCTGAAATAAGTTCTCTAATGTAAAATTGAATTCTTCCAATTTATTCTCAGTTTTCTTTCGAATTGGTAACATATCATCATCAACGAAAATCTCTTTAAAGGCCTGACTTCATCCTATGTACATTTCTATATATAGCAAAGGAAAATATTGAAACAAGCTTAACATAAAAGAATCAACTAAAAATGTCGATTGAAAGAAGAGAATACATACCTGTGGAATTTCAACCGAGGATAGATTAAGGGGAGTGCAAGTTTTATTACTCAACATTACGTCTTCACAATCTTGAACTCCCATATCCACAGTGTAGCTATCACGATTCTGTAGTTTACCATCTTCTTCTTGAGATGAAGATATTCATCATATGGAGAAAGTGAATTGCAGAATTTGTATGCACATAAATAAACATGTAACTAATTAAGTTTTCAAAATGATAATATTTTCTTCTAAAATAGCCATATGGTATATGAACCTTTGGCCCAACAAGAATAAACATGAAACATACATAATGTTATGTTTATCTACATGAATAAGCATGTTAAACTTGTGGGTTTTCAATAAAATACTAGTTACAGCGATTAGTATTTACCTACTGTGACACATTTGGCAGCAGATTCTATTTTGGGGCAGTTTGTGGAAAACTGCTTCCAGTAAGGGGGAAAACCGATAATAAAATGATCAAACAGCTGCAAGTGTAACAAATATCAAATTAGAAGGGGAAATTCACATAATGTTGATTTAGTAAAACTAGAGGTGGCAATTTCAACCGTTTTTATTTCTAATGGACCAAACAAATAAATCTGAAATTCTAACTTAAAAGAAAACGAGCCAAATGGGTTGAAAGTCACACCTAAAGTGTATTTTAATTGCATACAACATAAACCAATATATAAGATAGCAAAGATACCTCAGGAGGAAATCCATTTTCAAGCGTTCGATCTTTGTTAATGAAGCCTTGCAAAATGACACATACACCATCAACTGTCTCTAACTCGAATAAATCATATATCTTGAAGATGGGTGCAGAAGAGAAGCATCGTGCAGCCCGATTCCTATAATTTCATCAATAAACATACTGATGCACAAATGCATGTCAATTTGACAGCGAATATAGGAAGAATACAGGTATAAAAACTGTTAATATATTACATACAGCTAGATCCAAATCACATGGGTTCAATAGGTTGTAATTAGTAATATTTGTTATCCCGAGATCAACTATTGACTGTTATTTCAGAAGTTTTAAATTGAGTTTAGGCTTGCATATCGAGTTCCATGTAAAGCAAAAGTTGTATAGAGAGAGAGAGCAGACTGTTGAGAAGTGAGGCCTGCGACCCCTAGTGTTTTTGCGTCATCGTTTGTTTGGGGTTTGGTTAGCCACCAGTCTAGCAAAGTAACCTGTTTCGCATTACATTGCAGATGTTAATCAATGAACAATGACAAGAATAGAATTTATGAGGAAAAACTAACAGTTTTCTGCAAGTAAGAACGAGAAGGAGGTGAGTTGTTGGCAGCATCCAATGCCATTGATGTTGAACTCTAAAATCGCAAAGAACCTAGATTAGGTTTATCAAATAAGAACACTAAAATCACAAGTAAACATTGACGAAACCTTTGTAACTGAACTGGAAAATAAGACGAATGGAGTGGCACTAACACCACCACCAGTATCGCACCGAAGAGCTTCAATCTCAGTCGCTTGTCCGACCAGTTTCAGCACTAGCAGGTAGGGGTGTTCAAAATCGGATATCCGAAAATTTCGGATTGTGGATTTTACTATCTGAATCCGAAAATTCGGATATCCAAATTTTCGGATTCGGATTCAGATAGTGATTCGGATATCCGATTTTTATCATTTTTTTATTTTTTTTGCTTCCTGCAATAATGGTCGGGTTTACTCAGTTTTTTCTGCGTGTACCTGTTGGCCCTGTTGTTCTTTAATAAAACATGCCTTTGACACCACCTCATTTTCAGACACTAGCTCACATTCCGAGTCGTTGGCATTTGCATCCGGAATGTCCATTTAAACTGGAATGAACAAACAAAATCATAAACAGAAGGAATCACAAAGTAAGAAAATTAATAAGCAAATCTAGTTATAGATTATACATTGGCATACCTAAAGCATTCAAACAAATAAACTTACTCATGTTATCTTTTGAATGTTTATGTTCATATTTAACTTTTAGATAACTTAAAAAGCACTTATTGAAAATTGGAATGGGATTTTGAAATCAATGACAAGTGTGCGCTTACATTACTGCATGTCTGCATATAAGATTCAATACACAGGAGAGTGCAAATTGGAATGGGATTTTGAAATCAATGCATATGAGGATTTTAAATTATGCATAGAATTTAGATGTTTGTGTTAATGCATATGTTCATTTAAATCAATCTGTAAGGTCTTTATTGATCGTATTGTTGAAGGTGATTACAGGAACAAACATTACACATAATATGGGCAAAAACCACAATACATATATACTGTCTTGTCCAAAAAAAAATCAAACTACATAGATAAACACCAATAAAACTTAACCATGAAAATGCAATGTAATTAATAAATGAAAATTGTGAAATTCATATACATGCATCACTATGAGGGACACACCAGTCCACAACAAGCAAATCAACAGATCAACTGAACAATTGGGATTTAGGGTTTCTCAGTGTTATATCCAAAATCGAATTAGGCATATCAAAGGAAATTAACAGGAATACGAAATCAAAAAGTGATTACAGTAGAAATCAACAATTATTGGCTCTGCAAAATTATAATTCGCAAATCCTCAAAATCAAATAAGAAATAAAAACTTAAACGTAAATGTAATTACCGCAAAAATAACAAGTAGTTGAACTTGTGCCGTCTCCGGTTATCAACGATCTGCCGGTAGCCGACGGAGGAGAGCGGCGAATGGTGGGGGATTGTATGAGGTCAGAGACTGTGAGGCTAAAACAGCTTTAAACAAGGGTTTGGGAGAATATATTTGTAGGTCTAAAACTTTTTAAAATAATATAAACTAGTAAGCACTATTTCTACCAGCGCTACGCGTCGGGACCGTGGTTTTTTTTGCCTTATTACGTAGCCCAATTTTGATCGTTATTGGTGCTACTCGTCGAAAATCATAAAATCGACCACCGATATCGGTTACGATAATTCCAAAACACCGGCAAGGATGTTGTTCACTCATAAGCATTTGGGTTTGGCACGGCAACGCAACGTTGACGTCGCTCGCCATAGTGTAAGATATAAAAAAGTTATACTCGTTTTTTTAATACAAATTTGTTTTAAAAAAAATTATACCGACCCATTCACAAAAAAAACTAAAATCAGCCGCATATTCCGTTTTTTAAAGCTAATGAACGAAAGTTATTATAAAAAACGATATTAATATAGAATTAATTAGGTTCAAAGCTTATATTGTATATAGTAGAAGGGTGAAAACAGAATTTGGAAGAAAAAAAACCACATGGACCAGTCACATGGATCAGTCACATGGAAATCCCAATTTGTTTTAGAATAGGGTAATAATAAACATTAAACTAAAGAAATAAAAAAAAAATCGTTTACTTAATTTCAGTTTCTAAATACAATTCAAATTTAATTATAAACATGTTTTTCATACGAGTTGAGCTTGTTATTTGAAGGTGTATGATATCAAGTTTAAATGAGAAAAAAAGTCATTTTAGAGTTTATAAATACTTTATTAAATTAAGTGATAAGTGCTAATATATGTGTTAGTTTTAAAGCGCTCGATATTCAAACTTTTAGTGAGTTTTCGAAGATTGAATTCAACCCCAAGTCGTCGAAGATGCAAATTATCAAGCTCTAGGATGGAGCTTAGTTCTAGATTGCTTTATTTGACTATATGAAGTCTATTGACACTTTTTCAAGATATTTAGCTCTTGATCTAAGATCGAACATGCATCATGAAGGCTCTTTGAGCTATCAAGTTCGATTTTACCCTAAGTAATTGAGTTGACCTCAAGCTTTGCTCAGCTTGTTCACAACCCTACTTGTAGTGAAAGACCACGATAACCAAACTCGCCATCTAGTTAAAAAAAAATAGATAAGTTGGAGTTGTAAATAAATTGAACATTCAGTAAACCATTTGTTAACTACTCATTTAGGGAGTTCATTTATTTATTAAACAAAACAAGAATTTATATTCATTTAATTAGAACAAGCTTTCCATTCATTTGTTTGGATTCATGAAGATCTGGTACATTGACAACTTAAATAGGCTATTTTAAAAGATATTATTATGTATTTTAACTTTAATATTTTTATAATAAGCTATTTTTTAAATACTTAATATATTTTTCATGTACTTTTCATGTACTGAGCAGACGGATAAACGTATTTTCTTAACGAAAAAACACAAGCAAGCTTCTCATCATTCGTTCAGTTCATTTACACCTCTGTTAGACCCTCTGAACATTTTACAAGGACTAACAACTTAAAGATTTTGCAAGTTTTAACATCAAGTATGCTCATACTCAATGATGTTTCAGTTTCAGGTTTAAATCATACAAGTAATACAATATTCATATCTCAAAAAGCTATAAAATATACACATAAGACTAAATTCTACCAGTGAGTGGTCGCGTGTGATGAATTTGATGACATCGAGGAACAAGGTGTAACCAAAGACGAACTTTCAGGTGAATTCCTGCACACGCGACAAGTGACATTCAACTTGAGCCACTCGTCTATACAATCCACATGAAAACAGTGGCTACACTCTAGGATGATCCTTACTGCCTCTTTAGGCTCGTAGTCTGAAACGCATATTGGGCAAGTGCTATTATCTTTGGGTAACCTACAACTCTCTCCTAATATGGTTTTCGGGTAGACTTAACTGTGGGCCCATCTAAGCCTGTTACCAAAGGCGGTTGTGGGGTCAGGGGTGATTGTTATAGAGAAAAGGTCAACGCTTTGGCGTTGATAGTTGTTATAATTCCTCACTCTGCCAAAAGTTTAGCAAAAGAGCGGTAGCGCACAATGATGCGTATGAGTGCAGCAGGTACACCATACCTATGCTTAGCCCATACTTGGCACTCCTTGGTACCTATAAGAAAAAAAACACTAACTAAATTAACTGTAGTTACAACATCGTCGATGGGTCAACCCATTTACTGACAGCATAAAAGGAAACATGCAAAATGGGTTGAATGGTCAGACCCAAAAGCACCGTAAGTGTGTTTTTAATACATAAAAGCTCTTAACTTGTTATATTCAAGATATCAGATTATATTTAACACTGATTATTTACCAAAAAGTAAAGTGTTTAGACAAAATGTGTTCCAAGTCAATCTGACCTGGCCTCAGCCTGTCAAATTTGCTCCAATACAAGTCAGCAACAATCCTAACAGAAGTCATATTCTTGGTCACTCCGCTAGATTTTAAGCAAATATTTTCATATTTTGTACTCAAATAAAACCAATAAATTATACAGAAAAGAAGTGAGGTCCTAAACGGGTTTGAAAGATTCAAAGGTAAGGACTTGACACTTGGAGAGTATTTCTTTCTTTGCACCCAGCAAATAATAAACATCAAGTCAAGAAGTAGAGTGTTATGAACAGCCCATTAGCAAACGACCCACCACCAGACACCCAAGTACAAGGCCCAAACAATTACCTATCAAAATGAAAGACTACGTAAGGCCACATCAGCAAAAAGAAGAAGTAACCAACTATATTTGGTGTGATATGCAGCAAAAGGGAATAAGAGAAGTTTGTTGCTCTCTCTCTCTCTCATCCCAAATTCTAGTGTTCTTCTTCCCATCCCTGTAATTCTCCATTATTATGAGTTATTAATGAAACCTATGATGGCTGCTTATTTCTGAATTGCATCTGTTCAATTGCATTGTTGTGTTAAGTATCCATTTCATTGGTGCTTTCATTGAATCAGCCTCCATGGCTGAAGGTACGAATCTCAAAGGATTAGATGACGGACTGAAAGCCGTTCAGGGATCTAACAATCAATTACGGAAGGATGTTGATGCTTTATTCACTTCCATGAATGAACAGCAGGCTTCTATGACCAAACAAGAGTTGCTGCTTAAGGAAATCGTTACTCGCCTTCACGGTCGTTCCCAAAAACAACCTATGTTCGAGCGTGAGGAATACAGTGGTGGCGACTTCTCCGGTGGATCTCGTAATACGGAGGGTTTCAGTGTCCTCAGGTGTCATATGCCGGCACCAGACCTTACCTCGCTTCTTCGGCGATAATCCGGAGAGATGGCTCGCACAAGCTTCAAGGTTTTTCGATTTCTATTCAATTCTGAACACAGAACGATTAATGATTGCCTCTTTCTATATGGATGCCGAAGCTTCCTATTGGTTTGATTGGATGCATCGGAACTTCAAACTGTCCGGTTGACAACCATTTACCGTTGTCCTGATTCAGTGATTTCTTAATTTATCTTTTCGGCAATCACAGAACTTGAAAGCGTTTGAAAACCACATAACCTAATAGGACTAACCCAAATCTACACCTGGTGACTACACAAGTCTCACCTAATCAAGTCTCACAAACAGACTAGATAGTTAACAGAAACCGACTAAACGGTTCTTCACACAATACAAATAGACTAAATTGTTATTCAAAAAATCAATTTAAACAATGACACAAATAGAATATATAGTTAACAGTTTGATAAATACCTTGATTCCTTGAAAGCTTTCTCAAAGGTCAAAGTAGATAGTGTATGGAACATCACCTTGATTCTCCCAATCACCAAACTGTGGTACTTGTTATTGTTGTTGGAGATTCGAAAATAAATCTGAAATCAATGGAATCGATTACATCATTTGTGTCCTATTTTAATCAAATTAACATAAATCATAACTACAATTGATTAATCAAAATCCTATAGCTTTGAGTTAAAGACTTGAAGGCATTCTTCTCTACTCTCTTCTCAACGAACATAATGTAAAATTGAGAATGCCAAATCCTCAAGAATTTGAAAAACGGGAGTGAGAACTAATGAATGACCAAAAACCACATACCTAATCAAATGTTGCTATACAAAATTGTAAATCGAACTGTTGTTTCGTCGTTGTACTCCACCGTGCAGCAACCCTAGCAGTAAGAATCGGGGGCCCAAAGTATAGTGGGGGCCCTAAGCAAGGGCTTATTTGCCAATGCTTAAGGGCCGGCCCTGATGAGAATGGTTAATTGGCGAATATCCATGGAAATATCCCCTGTACAAACATTAGAAGTGGACAAGGTGGAAACACTAGAGATAAGAAATCATCAAATCAAGAGACAGCAAAGAGCATAAGTAAAATACTTGTTAACAACAGCATCAAAATCTTACCATCCCAAACACATATAACCATAAGTTCTGCACATTTATGTTCCTGGAAGGCCGTTTTTTAACACAGTCCGTAAAAATATCAAATAGAGTACCCACAATGTTATGTACACACCGAGAGCGAGAGCCTTACAAGTACATATATAAAACTTCCAGGTGACAAAAATGGAGACAGCTTTAACATTCTTTTTGAGTTCCTAACTGAAAATGAAGTGCAATTTGGGATTACAGAAAAACAATACACACCCTTCCTCTGTGTACACCCCAGCAAAATCACTTAAAAGTGCCATCATCTGCAAATAAATAATTGAGTACATGATAGGATGCTCATTAGTTGAAAGAAAATATTTGATTAGTAATATGAAGGAATAAACGGAAAAGGCCAAGGACTCACAATCGCCATCATCCAGCCTAGAAAAGGAGTCTGAAGAACACGATAACAACTGTTAACCAAGTCAAACACAGTGTAAAAGAACAGCCAATAATCAATATAATGAAGCGACTTCATCAGCTACAAGACAAAAATCTGGAACACTGGTATGATATCTTCAGTTAGATAGCGACTTACCCAGAAATGTAAACAAAAAAATGACCCCAATGTCATTAACCCTTTTAAAAATAACCCCCACTTTTAGAAAAAAAACTCTAGTTTCTGCTACCAATAATCTCCACAGGAGCAAACTCCTCCTTGAAAGTGATGGTAACGAATTGGATCTCTAATAACTATGTTGCGATCCTCCATTTGTGCCAAAAGTTTAGCAAACAAATGGCAGTCTCCACAGATTCTAAGGTTTTTCCTGATCCTTACGGTTTTTCCCTTTGTTAAAGCCATTAGACCATACACAATTGCCAGCTTTTCACTGTGGTACAACAGTGGGTCTTCCATTTGTTCCCCTTCAACATCGTGCAAAACGAAACTCGTATCTGGAACATAACCCACTTCCCTTAATCTCTGAACATATTGGATCAGCTTCCGTGTGATCTCATCTATGTTTGGATGTGAACTGTCCCTTAATACGAAGGCATGAATCTGTTTATCTACTTCAATCCAGCTACACCCTGGTTCCTTCCTCACATTGTTGTCCTTCATAACCTTCCTCACTTGTTCAGCATCTTCCCACCTGCTAGTATTCACATAAATATTTGATAACAGGGTATAAGTTCCTGCATCATCAGGGTCAAGATCTAGCACCCGTTTAGCAGCATACGCGGCTAGATCCATATTGCGGTGAATCCTACACGCGCCAAGCAAAGTTCTCCATGTCACAGCATCTGGTTCAGCTTCCATGTTGTGTATTAACTCAACAGCCTCGTTAAGCTTCCCGGCCCTTCCAAGTAGATCAACCATGCAACCATAGTGCTCTCTACCTGGTTTCACGCCAAAATCTTTTTCCATTGATTGAAAGTATGACCATCCCTTATCTACAAGTCCTGCATGGCTACAAGCAAACAGAACGCCGAGTATTGTTATGTAGTTAGGTTTGGTGCCTGAGCTTGTCATTACTTGAAACATCTCTATGGCTTCATGACTGAAACCGTTTTGGGCCAGACCTATTATCATGGTGCTCCAAGAGATCACATCCTTGTGCATCATTCTAGTAAACTCAAACCTTGCATCCTCCATGCTACCACACTTGCAGTACATGTCAAGAAGCGCGTTGCTGAGAATCAAGTCTCTGTTGTACTTCAACACATGAACATGCACCTGTCTTCCTAGTTCTAAGAGGGCTAGCCCCGTGCAAGCTCTCAAAACACTAGTCAATGTCGCCTGATCTGCCAAAAACCTGCATCGTTTCATGTGTTTGAAAAGATTCAGAGCTTCATCTCCATCACTGTTCTGAGCAAAGGCACCGATTACAGAGTTCCAAACAATCAAATCCCTTGTCTCCATCTCATTAAAAACGGTTAGCGCGTTTGGTAGTTCACCCCACTTGGAGTAGTTATCGATGAGTGCACTTCTCACAAATACATCAGAGTCCAAACCAGCTTTAGTTATGCTGCAATGGATCTGCTTAAGGCTGGGTAAACCACTGCAGGCTTGCAAAACAGAAGAATAAGTGAACATGTTAGGACGGACACCATTTCTGAGCATAAAAATCAAGAACTTTAAAGCCTCATGTTTCATTCCCGCATTACAGAAAGCGGCTATCATGGTGGTCCAAGAGACTACATTTCTCTCAGGCATTTGATCGAACAGTGCACGTGCTTCATCCAGTAAGTTGAACTTAACGTACATATTGATAAGGGTATTAATCAAGAAAGTTTTTGGCTGGTAGCCAGCAGAGAAAACGTGTTTATGGACTAGTTTTCCTTCTTGAACAGCGCCACGAGCCAAACAGCACTTGATGAGCTCAGAATATGTTACAGAATCAGCCCAAATTTGGTGCTTTTGCATGAAGCTCAGAGCTTTCATGGCAGCTGGGAGGTCTCTGCGGTAGCAGGCAGCAGTGAAATCATCAAGTTGGGTAATAGGTAAGGTTGATCGGAAGGGATTAGCAGGCGCTTGATGATGAATATGCAGCAACGACTGTACCGTAACGGCAGTGATACCCGGGATAAACTTGGCCTTATAATTGGAGATTGATTTCATCTGTGGGTGTATCTGCACAACTATGTAAAGTGAATCAAAGTTAAAATCGAATTCATATATCATTGACGAGCATCTGCAGAAGCACATGTTGTGCTGCGTGACAACGTTATTTTTAAAAAATGATAAATATAGATCACTAAAAACGGGTCAAATAATGATAGTTTATTTGGCCAAATATGCTAAAATAAACCGCACCCTTAAAACGATAAAACTAATTCATCCAAAACATGTATATTAAGCAACCCAACTAAAACAATAGAAGATCAAAAAATAATTCGATTTGCTAACCTTTTAAGTTCGGGTGACAACTGCTTGAGGCCTCGGGTGGGCGACTGGCTTCAAGCTACTCACTAATGGAAATCTGTGATATAAGAAATATACAACAGTCAATAAAACATAAAAGAACAGATCAGGCAAACATCAAATAATGCAAGCAATGCCCAATACAGTTATATAAAAACCAGCACCCACATAGTAGTAGCAGTAATAAAAATATAACCAATTGGGTCATTTGTAATAATAGCAGCAAAACACTTCACAAAACCACCATTAGACCCAATCAATTCATCAAGAAAATTTAAAATAATGAAGCCAACAATAGCATTTTTGCAGCATCTAAATGGAACCTAAAAGTTTACCTCCACAAATAGCATTTTTGCATCACCTAACTGTTTATCCAGCTGCAACGTCATAAATAACAATTTTGCAGCACCTAGATGAAACCAAAAACTAGTAACATATGAGAATCTAACTAAATCAATCAAGTCAATAATAATTTAGGTAGTCTCAATGATAATTAAAAACCCTAACTTAGTTGCTGCTGTTATGGAATTAATAATATCAGATTATCAAATAGTTGCTGTTATGGAATCAACAATAGCAATAGCAATTGCAATAGCAAACTAGCACATAAAAATCAAGATCTTTTCTAATGGATGGAGCCTCAATCAACTACACAAACTTTACCATATTTTGTACATTTGCTCAATCAGTTTTGACTTTTACCAGTTTAGCCATTTAGTGCAGGGCTTAAATTGACCG
Source organism: Smallanthus sonchifolius (assembly GCA_023525975.1). NCBI lineage: Eukaryota > Viridiplantae > Streptophyta > Magnoliopsida > Asterales > Asteraceae > Smallanthus > Smallanthus sonchifolius. The sequence continues at coordinate 6,652,700 of CM042042.1, forward strand.
ATATATGTTTAATGTGTTGCTTGATTCAATATGCACTCCACATGTTTGATGAAATGTCTCAACGAACTTATTGGGCTAGCTTATTTTAGCCCTATGAATTGCAATCCGGTCCGGTGGTTTTCGGGTAGAATCAAAACGGAAGTGATTACAGCAGAAATCAACAATATTTGGTAGTTAAAATTGATATTTCGCAAATTCTCAAAATCAAATAAGAAAGAAACCCTTGAAACATAAATGTAATTACCTTAACAATAAAACTCCGGTTGTCAACTTTTCTGCATGTAGCCGACGAAGGAGAGCAGCGAACGGGGGAATTGTATGAGGTCAGAGGCTGTGAGAGTGTGAGGCTAAAACAGAGCTTAAATGAGGGTTTTGGATGTATTTATAATTAACGTTGTTGGTGGTACAACGGTAGTGTTTGGAAGTGACAGGTTCAAGTCCAACTAACGATTGGATTAAAAAGAAATTTGCCGTTTTAGAAAAGAAAAACTATCAGACATCCAATTTTTGGATTTGGTTATAAGTTCAAAAATTATACTAAGAGTCTGAAATTACACATAAACATCAAATGTTTAGTCTGTGAAGTGTTTGACAACTAACTTTGTTAAATACTATAAAAATGACCAAAATACCCCTAAATTAAAAATTAAAAAAATCGATACCATCGTTTTTTTAAACCTATTTTTAATCTAGAGTATTTTGGTCATTTTCAAAATATTTAACAAAAAAGTTAACTGTAATTCATTTCAAAGACCAAACATATTACGTTCATACATAATTTGAAACTAAAAGTGTCACCTCTTCAAATAGGGTGTGCTCACCGATGATATACCGCAACCTAACAGATATATGACTGTTAAAATAGCCATTGGGATTTTAAAATTTTCATCCCCTCTAAATATCAACTCAAAATATTTAATACATAATTTGGAACTAAAAGTGTCACCTCTTTGATTGGGGTGTGCTTACCGATGATATACCGCAACCTAAGAGATATATGACCGCTCAAAATTTGATATTTACACCATCTTTAATCACTCATTCTCATTTCCCTAATATCATAAAACCACATTAAAAAAATAATAAACAGTTATTTTGAACAATGGAGTAATATAATAATAACCTTGCTTTAGTGAACGGTGACCCATTGGTTTATTAAAATTTCAAAAAGATGATAAATTTGTCACCTGCATATACCCATATGTTCCCTACCTTCCACATGCATTAGTTGACACTAACAACTCCTCAACTTTCTCTCCAAATCTCTCTTCCCCGTCACAATTTTTTTTAAACAAAATTGTATGCTTTTCGGTTAAATACCAGATTTTCTTGGTTTGTGTTCCAATTTCAAGATTCATTTTCTTGGTTTTGATAATGGGGAATTATATTGAAACATGCATCCAGAGGGAGGTGGAAAGAGAGGAAAAGCCACAACAAGAATCTGGGATAACCCGGGGTAATTTTGGAATGGAAAGTAGTAGAATGAGGGTAAAACTGGTATTAACAAAAGATGAGCTTGAATGGTTGTTATTGCAGATGAAGAGCAAAGAAGGAAAGAGATTAGAAGATGTTTTGAGGGAGATTGGAAAGAGTAGAATGAGAGGGAAAAGTGGTGCAGGATGGAAACCTTGTTTGGAGAGTATCATGGAAGCCCCTGAGGTTCATTTTGAGATGAAGAGATCATGATATGTTTCATGGCAAAATTAACATTTTATCCTTCTTTCTCTGTGAGAACTCGTTATTGATTAACTTATGGGATATTGTCAATACCCTGTTAACCAATTACATCAGGTAAAACACAATATTTGTTTGACAGATAAGGAAAAAACCCAATAGAAGCTAAAGTGGCTTGTATGTTTAACAGTATGTAATCCGTGAAAATTGTTTTATCTTTCCTGTTACTGGATTCTTTTTCTTTTTAAAGATCATGTGTTTCTCTTTTGAGTTTTGAGATTGGATCATGCCCATATTTGTAATTGTGTGTTTTGATTTTTAATTTTAGATTAATTTTTTTTTCTTCATATTTTAATTAGTAGTAACTTGCCTTTACTAGATCTATATATCTTTTTAGGTTTCGAATGTTTTCTAGTTATGAATTTGAATTTTATGTCCTGCTGGTTGCCAAACACCACATTACACAATCTTTAGTTTCTTAGAGTGTAATCAGAAAACTCATTGTGGTATATGAATACAAGAATATTTAAGATTTATGTGTCATATATCATCTTAGTGACAACCATTTGTAACCATTTTTTACTTGGTCCATATAATTTCTAAATAATGTAGGTTTTGTTTTCGGATTTTGACTTCATAGCCATGTATCACCATCATTCAATTATACCTTTAGAAAATTACAACTTCCATACCCCACTTTAGAAAATGATAACTTTCACCACTTACTTTTAGTAATTAATGATAATATTCGCCCTTAACTTTGTAAACTGGAACTTTAACCCCCTCAAGTTTTTAAAGGTTTGCGTTTACTCTTGTAATATGTATAATATGATTTTTTCCTGATAAATTTCGTTTGTTAATTAATTTTTTTTTTACGTCCCAGTATAAATTTCGTTAAAAGCGGAGTCGTATTCAACGTAAGCTATTTTTTAGGTGTCATAGGTTATATCGACTAACGGTAATGTGATGTTGTCGGGAAGAATGAGACCGACACTTACTGAAAAATATAGGTTCCGTTATATAACTGTCTTTTATCTATGTTTCGATCACCACAACCGAGTCGCCGTAACTTCATACGTTTCTTCTAGGTACTTAACCATATTTCTTTTTATGTTTAACCATGTTAATGTCACTGCCTCAACTGTTTAAGGTTAGTCTTTCGCCGTCGCGAAGAGCGGGGCTAATTTTATAGTTGTATTTATTTGTAAGAATGCATAAAATTTTGAAATTAAAAGGTTAGGGAAGAAAAATGTTCTTGCCATATTTGTTGGTAGTGTTATTTGAAAGCCAAATTGACAAGGACAACTTCATCAAAGTATTCACTTGGAAGTGTACATTGGAATAATGTATAATCGACGACACTTTCAAAAGATAAAAATAAAATATCAAAGTCGGCGAATAAACAACGCTCTAGTTGGCATTACTAAACAAATGATAAAATTGTTAAATATAATTAATATTTTAAAAACCAGATTGATATATGATAAAATAAAAAAGAGTTAGTCTTGTCAAAAGGGTTAAACCTCGTGGTTAATCTTCTACACAAGAGTGAGTATAGATAAAAAAAAAATTGAGAGGGAAGGAGAGATGTAAAACCATGTTGAATGTTCACTAGAGAACTCCACTACTAAGGGATACACATATTGTGAAACATAGTCAAATAGTAAGTGCTTTGTTAGTTGGTTCGGAGATATTCCGGACAGTTCAAGGTGTTTGTCTTTTCGTGATTTAGGTTAGTCACTGAACCAATGAAAGTTAAAGTTTATTTTGTTTGTAAGTGTGTCTAGGTTGACGGGTTTGGTTAACAATATGACTTGGTTGGTAACGACCTTTGGACACGTATACGGTCCGGGGCTAAGTAGATCCCTCCTACGACTTGATCACTTATTATTTATAGAGATATGCCAAAATATTTTAATTATAATAAAAACGAGTTAAAAACTTACAATGATCACTTTCAAAGTATTATTAATAATTAAACCGAAATTGGTGTGCACCCTGGTGGTAAGCGTGCAACTTCTACACTCGCGAGACGCGGAATCAAATCTTATCCCCTCGCCCCCCCCCCCCTCTTGTTTCGCTTATGTCAGCAGGTTCTTTTGCTAGCGTCATAATTTTTTTAATTTAAAAAAATTTACTTATTATAATGAACTTTGGACTATAACTTTCAAATATGTTTTTTTTAGTTTTAAATGTACAGTTGTCACGTGCAATTTTTTTTAATATATTTTTAAGTTCCAAATGCACCGTTACAACGTGTTTATTTTTATCTACGTTGTTTAGAACCGAGACGCGGATACGCACGGGTATGTTTTGACTAGTTATAATTTAATTTGTATACAATATATATATATAAAAAGACCCGAGTTTGTATAACATTTTTCGTGATCTAAGAAGAACCGTTGGTGTAAAATTGAACAAACATTTTACCCAAATAAACAGAAAAGAATCTGTTAATTTTCTTTATCTTTTTCTTCGTTTAGATTAAAAATGGCAATACTCACCAAATGCCGCTACTTTTTTTCATTATTCTATAAGCAAATAAAGCCCATTCGGGAGTCGCAACCGCAGAATATTCCTTCGTCCCGTTCGCCGCCGCCACCGTCACCGCCATTACCATTGTCAATCGACCGAGATATGGGAGGAGCGCAAGCGATGAAGAGAATCCCCTTGATCAAGTTTCCACAGCGTCATCTGAAGCCTTCTGGTTTGTCTTCGTTTTATAAATGTGTTTCTAGGTCATTTGTCGTGCATTTTTGTTGGGATCATGAAATATTCAATTTGAATATACGAATACGTGTTCTTCGTTAGGTTAGGCGTGGAATCAGGGAGTTAGATTAACCAGAATCAACGTGAAGAACAGGCTCATGAGTTCATAATTTGACCTGATTGAAATTAATGTTAAAATTTAGGTTATTGATTTATTGTACGGCACCTTTCAAACAGTGAGGCAGATATAACTTTTTAGCCCTAAATGTTTTTTTTTTAACCTCCAAATTTATATTAATTTTATAAGATTTCTTCAGATTTTAATTATTTTGCTTAATTATACATTATGCCTGAAAATGAAAATGTAGTTAGTGCCTTGATTTGATTATGTAACAAGATTAACATAGATTCTGAATTTGATTTCATTACTTGCAAGTTATAATTATGTCAAATTATGGATGCCGACGGTGTGATGTAATTTATTTGACAGGCCAACGGTTATATCTTTTTGATGATTTTATGTATTAACTAACTTTAACTACCCAATTTTTGATGATTTATGAGTTTTCCTTCTATAATATGTTGTAAGTATATGACCATCCTGTAGGTTCTGCAACTCAGACCCAAGCAACGCCTGCTGCCAGTAATGTTTCTTCTGCGTTTTTCTCAAGGTCTGAGTCGTCTGAAAAAACTACAGGGGGAAAAGCCTCTCTTCAACCCAAAAGAACACCAATGACTCAAGAGGAAATTGATGCTATTTTGGTAAGCCGTGTTTATTTTGTTACTTATTTATACTTTATGCCGGGAACCTTGAGCTTGAAATGATTATGATATTAGCTGTGATTAATAATAGGTAAAACTTCACACATTAGCAACTAAGTTTCCAAGTGTTCCACTAAAGTCCTCATAGTTTTTTGTTCCTCTAAAGTCACTCAACTTTCAATAGGTGTTCCAATCTTGTGAATTTTTTTTACAAATTTGTTTTTTTTTAAATTAAGTAACCTAATGGAACATATATGAATTCTAGTTACTATTTACTTTGGGGGTGGTCAGCCCACGTCGATGATCGGGGAATGCAAGGTCAATGGTTTGAGCAAAAAAGCGATCGTGGGGCAGAGATAGCAGTTCGAACCCCACATCTTGACCTTGGTTGAGAACCGTGAGCCGATTGCCCCCTGTGATATTCTTGGGCGTGGGTGTCGCAGGCCGGTTAGCGAGTCCAGAAAAACTCGTTTATTTAGTGTTTTTCCATTAAATTTGACTTAAATTGAAAATTATGAAACTAATTTTGTTTCTTCATTGTTACCTCTTAATTCAAGTTAACTTTACAAAAGTAATCACTAAATAGTAATTAGGATTCATATATGTTCCGTTTATATCACTTTATTATATTATTTTTTAACATTTATTAAAAAGTTTCACAAGTTTGGAACACCTAATGAAAGTTTAGTGACTTTAGAGGAACAAAAAAACTTTGAGCGACTCTAGTGGAACACTTTGTTACTATTGTGTAAAGTTACCCCTTTTATAATATTCTCATAAAGCGTTGATCCACCCTGTGAATGAGTGCCCCTTATGACATCTGATCTGAGTTTTCCTAAGTTGCAAGTGAAAATTACAACTTGAAAGAACAACACCAGTGGGCTAGATAACATTTAGGGATACACTCCTTTTATAGTCTTGATGGGCTCAATTCATTTAGGTTCATCTAGCTGTCAAGCTTGGGTCTAGTTTTTACTAGGCTAGAGCTTGGCTTGACCAATTTGTGAGCACCCAGGAGCTGGATTATTTCATCTGCGCTCCCTGGATTTAACATTTTTATATAACCTTTCATTTTTTAATCTTACAACTCTTATTTTTATTATTATTAGTTAATCTTTTCTTCTTTGACAGTTGGGTGGTTGCTTATGAAGTTGATACAGCTTTCACAAGTGAGAAAACCGCTGTAAGACTTTTCATTCTAGACTCTTCTGTGAACAACTGCTGTGTGTTATGACAAATCAAAACCATTGTGAAACTTTTGTCCATAAAGATATGGTGAATCCTAATCCTCCATTTTATATATTTTGTGTTCAATTCTTGATACTGCTTGATAATGACTAATGACTTTGTCCTGCAATAAACAAGATTTATGTTGCATTTTATGACCTGAAGTACTACTATGTGGCGTTTGGTTTATAAATAAAGTTGGAAATGAATATAGGTTTAAAAGAAAATGATGAAAATAGAAGTGTATGACTGTTTCAGGAAAAAAAAAAGTGTTTGTTTTACAAGTTTGGATTTGTATTTGAATTAGGGATGTGCATGGTTTAAAAACCAGACTGAGCTAAGACCAAACTGTGCTGATGACTGTTTGTGAGGTATGTTTGATTACATGAAAATGCAACACCCCCCCCCCCCCCAACCATTTAACCAGCAGCACATGACCTAACCCCCTTTCCTTGTCCGGAACCCTAGATTTGCAATGTAGCCGACGGACCTTCTTTGGTTCCACAAACAGACCAAGGCTCGGCTTGTGAGCAGCCCTGTTTAGTTTAGGTTAGTTAGGTTTTGGTCGTGTTAATCCGTTACGGGACGACTAACGACAATCGGGGGGATAGAGAGAGTAAAATATTAGTAAATGACAGCTTAGTAGCTTACACCCTCTACACTGGCTTTATAACACTCTTATTAACCATTACATATATTAAACGGATTAGGGATGTCAAGTAGCGAAGGCTTTGATGTCCTCGTCTTGTTCGAAATAAGGGACATCTCTTACTCCCATAGTCACATATGCTTCCACTCCGCTACCTTTCGCATCATCGAGTAACATCATACCCCTCTTGAAAGGCACGAACCCACAACCGACCCATATGGGTTTTCCGAACCCAAAATTAACATCATAGAAGGGGAACCTACACCAACTAGCTAACCAAACTACATCTGTTGTATCAGGGATACTGGCAGCATCAGAGATGGAATTCAAAACCATTTGCTTCCTTTCATGACCATCATGCCCTACTTTCGAGTAGTCTTTAATGGTTTTCGTAACCGAATCGACTATCAAATCTGTCAAATCTTCCAACACTGGAACCATTTCGGTATTACCACATTCAGTGAGTATTAGCCCCCAGTGATTCCCTAAAGGGATTTTAGGTTTCAAAGATGCAATCTTTTCGCTTTTTTGCCTTAGTGCTACCGGTTGGACCAAGACCGATGTTCTTCGATGGCCGTGAATCGCATGATCTACACCTACGAAAGCCTTCCATATCAGCGCTGACACCAACCTTACCTTAAAAAGTTGATGGGCGTTGTGTTTTCCATTCATGGTAACCTTGGTTTTCATGTTTGATATTGCGTTCTCAGTGAACGAAAGCTTCTTTGTCACGTAATCATCTTTATTGTTTAACTTAGAAAACCCTACTTCAATGGGAAGCAAGCCTTGAGCAGGAAACAATGAAGATGACTTCAAATCAGTGCCACCAAATGGTCCAAATTCAATGGTGGTCTCTTTACAACTCAAAGTAGCCCATTGATTAAGGAATGTGATGACAGCAGAGGCATCACCAATTCTATGCGCAATGCTTACACCAAGCGCTAAGCCTCCACATTGGAGCATGGTGACTTGCGTAGCAAGCATCGCGTTAGTGTGTCCCGAGGCCAAAACTTTGGAGGGAATTAATTCGTTGACAAGACTCGGATTGATTTTGCGATCAAGAAGTTGTTGAATTGTTATATCAGCTCTGGCTTGTATAAACTCAATGCCTTCGTCGTTACAGTCCACTGTGTGAGTGTCCTCCATATATCTACCTGCTAAGGGGTACAGATTTGCTAGGGTTTGTTTTAATGATTCCTCGAGTTCGACAACGAGTGTTTGGTTATAATCGAGATTAGGAGGGAACAGGAGAACAAGAGGTAGATTCATGGTGGGAGCGAACTCGTCGATGAAGCTTATTTCGTAACGACGGAGGGTAAGGGGAGTGGATTTGGAGGGTTTTATGAGTTTTTTGGATTGGATTTCAAGCTTCATTGCTGTAATTGCTTTTAGTGCATGAAGTTTTACAGAAGAAGCCATAGGAGTATGAAGGTAAGACATCAAAGACATTGTCATGAGGAAGATAGGTATGGAAATTAGCACCAAAAAGAAATTGACTGTGTTTGAAGGAAAATATGAGACTTCTTTTGTCGAAAGTTTGGTTTTATAATGCATTTGTGTAATTATATCCGGTAGAATATAGCATGGTTTATTTAATACTAGTTTAGATCTCGTATATACACACTGGGTGAAAAATATTAATAAATAAAGATTTTAAATATTTATGTATATATATTACAGCTATAAAAATGTATCATACACCAATGATAAAAAAAACAAAACTCAAAATATGTAAAAACTAATATATAATTGAGTTTCGAAAATACATTAAGAACTATTTAATATAATTTGATTTTCATTTATTATTTGATGAAAAATAAAAGTTTCATAATTTTTTTCAAAGTTTCATAAGAGATAATTTAAAATAAATGTATTTTTTTTAAATATATATTATTATTAAAATATGGAGGTGTATTTAATAAGAAAGAAAACTAAAAACAAAATGATTATTTGTTAATAAAAAATATAAATATTCCACTACACTAAGTAATATCATTTGGTTTTTATTTGCTGAAGAATTATTTAATGCTTAAGAAAACTAAAAACAAAAAGGGAAAAACGTGCAATAAAGATTTGTACCATATGCAAAAGAATATGTAAACTTTCTACAGTAACTTTGCCCTCATATGGCCAAGTTACCTTTTAATATTTATTTAATGTAAAAAGGAGGAAAAGTTGCACGCGTGGGAAGTAAATACTTTTTTTTAATTTACTTTCGTGTTTCTGACGCTCATTTCTACAACAATGTAAATTTTTCTTGATTGTAGAATATACGTTGCGACATGCTTTTTTTTATCTACGTTTTGATATTCAAATCTGAGACACTGTAATTCAATACGCTTCTCTTTACGTATTTAATCACGTAAATATCACCACTGCAACCTGGAAGGCATGACAACATCTACTAGTTGAATTCATAAATCAAAGCTGGGGTTAAATAAATATAGAAATTTCCGTACTAAGCTTTTAAAGGGAGCTTATTATCTTGCTATGGTGAGAACATTTTAAATGATTAGAAGTTAAAAATGATCGAAATGATGACAAAGAACCAGACTTATGGGTTGTTTGTCAAAATCTGAACCATTAAGAGCTCTGAATGGTTTAACATGGTTTTATAGCTGAACCATTAAGAAGATTGCAGAACCATTAAGAGGTGAGTTTTCAGATAAACAAACACTCTACCTCTGACCGATGTAAGTTTCTTAATAGAATCATTAATAGGCTACCAAACAGCCCCTTAGTTGTTCATTATTTTTTAATCTAGTTTCATGAGTTAATTTAAACTAAAGAATATGGTTTATTTTATTTTATAGAACGACAACTTACACACTATTTAATCTACTATTAAACTACATATTTTTTATCAAATTGGTACCGCTAGACCAATGGCTGAGTGGCAAGTCTGGTTTACTAGCCATGTATCTCGGAAATTCTGAATTACATATTTGTGAGTAACTCAATAAATAGCCATTCGAAAAATAAAAAAAAGTGCAACTCAATAAATGCTACCACTACATGCGCCTATCTAATTATAGGTTAGCCAATTTAGTTGAATTTCGTTCATCATAAATTGTTTTTTATTGGATTTATGGTACTTAGCTGATCAAACTTGTGTAGTTATGTTGTGTTGTGTTTAATTTAGTCTCTCAAATGAAATTTGTATGGTTTTTTAGGACTTTAACACGGTTTTAATGAAATTTGTATCGATAGGTTTTTCTAAACCAATTTATTAACTCTAGAACCGAAAGTTGGATAGTTCAAGGCTCAAAACTAGGTGGTCCAAAACTAAAAATTGAATGGTTCAAGTTAAATGGTCTGATATAAATAACCAGCCGATTGTAACTACTATTAAATCAAATGCCAGTTTAGTTGATCACAATAAGACTATCTTAATGTAATTATATTATTCACAGCGGTTCATGTCCATCTTTAAATTTTAGAGTTTAGTCCTTTAAATATAGAGATCTATTTTCATTAATCTTTATACTTTTTGTGAGTGTCTAGAAAAGAGAAAAAACAATAAAATAAGTGTTTGTGAGTGAGATAGAGAATTAGATGAAAATGAAGATGGAGATACATGATCCTGATATAGCTTCAAAATATAAGAAAACTCTAAATAATAAAGATGGATATAGAGATCATGATGTGAATACTCTGGTGCGTTAAACTAAATTTAAAGATAATTTTGGAAAAAAATGTGATATTTAATTAAGTTATAAATATGTAGATGTTGTTAATGCTATTAGTTTTATTTATTTGAAGATTAATTTGACATATGGTTTTTTTTTTGTTTGACTATAAACTAACTAATTGGAACCCTTCTAAAGACCAAAAAAAAGATAGAAAATAGATCAGACCAATGGAGACAAAAAAAATAGATAGAAAGTAATTTTCGATAGCGGTAGGTTTGTGAATCTCGTAACGCGTGTTGTGTCAGAGATATTAACAAGACTAAAATAATAAAAGAAACGTATGAAGTTACCGTGAGTCGGTATGTAGATCGAAAAGTAGATAAATTGTGACGCGAACAGAAGTTAACGTTGAAACGAAAAAATTGTTAAAGAAGTTAGTAAAAGTTAAAACAAAATAAGATATAAAAAGATAATTTTTACAAACGAACATAAAAAAAGTAAATGAAAAAAAATGAAATTTGACGGATAAACTTGAGAGCTTAAAAATCTTAGTGGTAGAGTTGAAAATTTTCTCCAGACTTTATAAAATTGAGGGGTATAATTGAAATTTTAAAAAGTTAAAGGGTATAAATTAAAAACTTACAAAGATGACGGTTGTTATTGGAAGTTTGGTCAGTGCTATATTAGTGGCTACCGACCTTAGAAATTAAGGTTTTTAGAATGTTTAATTTATAAAATTATAAGATTATTTGTTAATAAAAAATATAAATAGGAATTGGAGTTTACAAAAATAATAATAATTTAAAACTTTTTTGTAATTTTTAAAGTAATATTTTTTTACACCCAAATTGGTTCTAACCCGATACCAAACCGAACATGTTTGAACCCTACCTGGACCGGTTCATATCAGTTTGTGTACTCTTCACTACAAACCAGTTCCTACCGAAAACCGATTTTGACTTTGCTTGACTAAACCAAACTTGTTCCAACCTGAACCGATTTGTGCACCTCTAGTTGGAAAAGTGTCATTTCTCAAATGATTGAAGATTCATGTCACATGGTGGACAAAAAATTACAAATTTATAGTAGGATTAGTAGACGAGTGAGTTGGTTGTTTAAAAAAAATTAATGTATGAATACTAACTTGTTTTGTGAAGGTATAATCCTCATTAAAATTATTTCAATATATGTAGTACAAGCAAATAGGACTAATTATTGATCTTGTGATTCGTAAGACCTTTGATATTGATTCAGTGGCTTTCATGTTTGGATTGTTGGTCCCACTTACAAACCTCTAAGACAATGTAAGCTCAGTGTATGTACTTAAATAAGTATGTTTTAGTGATGCTTATCATAAAAGTTTGTGTCCTTAAAAAGCACACCAAATAAACATGGTTACATTTCCGTCTACTATACACGAAGAAAACGACTATATTGAATAAGTTGTTTATGAGGATAATACACAAGTAAAAACCTTATAGATGGGGCACAACCTGAATTTAGGTATGCTCTTATGGTTAAAAAATTTGTTACACAAAATTTTTTTTGAAGTATTTTATGATTATTAGTGGGTGTTTGGGATTACTTCTCAAAACTACTTATTAACTTTTTAAAAAAGTTAATAAGTAGTTTTGAAAAGTAAGTGGGACTTACTTTTCAAAAACTACTTATTTCTTCTATATTTCTATCTCATTTTGATTTATCCAAACAAACTTTTAACTTCTTAACTTTTAAAAAAAGTTAATAAGTTAATAAGTAGGTTAATAAGTAATCCCAAACACCCTATTAGAGTTAAATCTTTTTTATGAATACAACTTCACATACCTATGAGCGATTAGTTATTTTCCAAAGAACATATGAGGATTCAGCTAACCCAAACTTATCCTCTCACGTGCGGACTTAACATTAAAACTCTCAAAGCTGATGTTGTGGTTTAATCGATTTTCACATCCGTCAATCATCATACTAACTAAGAGATGGGTTATACCATAGGCACACCACCCCGCTTCAGACACCATTACGTATGTCACTTCATACTACCCATATCGTGTTTAATCAAACCGACAATATGGGCCGTAGTGTGTTTAATCAAACCGACAACGTTCTAGTCTAGGTATCCATTCGCACCATATTGTTATTGAAAGATAATACGCGGTTCTCTTTCATCATTCCGCAATTGCTTCGTCTTTAAGGCATATTCTCAAAAACCCTAAAAATATTTCGCAGTCGTATCACCGTTTCCAAACTCGTGGTCAATCGGAATCTTAATTTTCAATCACACGCGGCTCCTTCAAATTCGTCGCTCGAATCAGGTAATCAGTCGTTTAATTGTTTCCGTTTCTAATGTAAATCCGTTTTCGATTTGCTTGTATCGATTATATGCGCTTAGGAGGGATATATTTGATGTGATTAACATTTTTAACGAGTTTCCGGTGAATTTATCAAGAAGAGTTTGCTATGGTGAAATTTATTGAACTTGAATTATTTATATGATGAAATTAGGGTTTTCAATTTATTTTTTCTTGTACGTTGTTTCCGTGTAGTTGTTGAGGAGATATTACAAATCTATGATTAAATCCTTAATTGTTTATTGCATTATGGAATTTGTAAAGTACATGTACATATAATGTGTGGATCTGTGTTTATTAAGCTTACATTTATTGTGGAACCTCTACAGATGGCAGCAAAACCACTTACAACTGCTGCAATTGCCATGACGGAGAAGAAAATGGACATGTCATTAGGTACAAACTACATGAACTTTCGTTTCAGTTGATTTTATATTTTCCCCATGGTAGTTATTTTTTTGACCTAAGATATATAAATCTGTTTGAACAGATGACATTATCAAAATGTCTAAGAATGGAACCGGCGCTAATAAAGGCAAGACGCAAAGAATTCCCGTAAGATAACCTCTAATTGATGTGCTTAGTATATGTTTATTGTTTCTGATCCTAATTTAAATGCTGTTTTAACCTATGCAGAACAAGAATCAGAAATTTTCAAATAACGTTGTTCAAGATAAATCTACGAGGTTGCGCCGTTTCATGGACTCGAGATCTTCTGTGAGACAGGTCTGGGCATATCTTTTAAACATTAGATAGTTGTGGTATATACATAATTACATACGCTTTGTTTTATATATTATATTAAATTTGACACTAGTTTTTGTGATACCAGGGCGTTCTTGCTCAAAGGAGATCCAACTTCCAGGGTAACCAATTCCCTTTGGCGGCTGAGGCTGCTAGAAAGGCTGCAGTTGCTCCTATTCGCAATAGGAACTTCAGTTGGAACCAGGCAGTGACTTCATATAGATCAAGGTAAGTTTTTGCTTTGTGTCTGTCAGCATGTGCTTTTAATGCCAGTTAGGTACAAGTTTTCCTTATCTTCATTCATATGATAAGCGGTTTCTTGTGTATGTGAATTAATGCAGGTAAATTGTGGTTTTTCTACCTAATCAATGACTTAGTCATGTGCTTATCAGTTATATGCATGAAATCATCATCTGTGAAAAAGCTTGTCTTATTTCTGTTTGGGCTTAAAGGAAGTTCTGATTGATTAAAACCATTAAACCCTGGCACTCGGAAAGAACTTTTACATGTTAAGTTTGAATACTTGAATGTGCGGTTGGGGAGTTAATTTGCATAAGGCACTTTGTCCTCGTTTGGTTAACTTGCATTATGGGGTCTCTTTTCTGGATTGGATGTATTCAAAACATCAGATACTTAAAAAAACAGTGTTTTTGGGAAAATCGGCAGCATGTCTATGATTCTTGGCCATTTTGGAACATTCATCTTGAATTTTATTGGCCTGGTATTTTTACACATCTTTGGAGAAGTGCTTTTGAATCCTCCTTTTGTGACATGCTGTAGAACACATCCATGTCATGCAAGTGTCTGGTATGATATTGTGTTTTGTATAGAGTTTGTGCTGAATATAACATAGCTGTATGCAGTACAGACTTCCTCTTAGTAGATCTGAATTATTGTCATCATTGGCAGTAAAAAATATCTTAAGCACACTTTGATATGGTTTCTAGAACTAAGATGAAAACATCCAAGGCTCTCATTAAGCATATGCAGCCTTCTGAAGGGCCAGGGTTGGATTACATTTGATCTTGTGAAGGCTAGAGAGAGCTTATTAACATGGGTTATGCAAACCATCGTTTGGGATAATCGTTATCTGGTGCTAGTGTTATATCCCTGTAAACGAAGTTTTAGAAAGTTGTTTAGGAGATCATTCATTTGAACACAAGGCATGGCCACCATGGATATCACAATGTTTCTGATTACAACTTGGATTCTAGTATTTGGGTGGGACCTGTTATATGCTCTAGCTGCTGTTTTGAGTGTCCAATTACAAAGATGCCTTGAAAATTTTCTCTGATTAGCAACCTTCTTCGCTTTTGGTTTGTTTTCAATTAACAATTTCATTAAATTGATTTAATGGTAAGTCCATACTGGCTCCTTTCATCGTCTGTGCAACCACTGGTTGGTGATTTTGGTGAGGTATTCTCTGTTCCTTTTTTCCAATGAACTGTTAATTTGTTTTACAGGGGTATGGCTCGACCAGTTAACAATAATGGAGGCTTTGCTGTCAAGGTACTGCTTTTATCCATAAATTGCAATTTGCAAATAGAAGAATTATACGTGTGTGTGTGATAGTAGGGGTGTGAATTTCTGACACGACACAAACATAACACGGAATTCGCGGCTTTGGGTTTTGTTTAAACAGGTTCGGGTCGAACCAACAAACACGTTTAGCTAACCCATTAAGTATTTTTTTTTAGTGTGTTTTATGCAATAACTTAAACTACTTCGCTATTTTTTAGGGCAAAATTTTAAAAGCTTAAAAAATAAATTAGCATAGTTTAAACATAATTGCTTTGAAAAAATGAAAACAATATGCAATTTTAGATAATATAGAAAAAAATTAAAAAATAAATTTGGGGATCAATTCGCGTTTAGCAGCTCTGTACGTAATAGTGACAGATGGTTTGTAATTCATGCAGAAACAAGTGAAAGTGGTGCCGAAGCAGAAGCCTCAGACACTGGATTCATTATTTGCAAACATGAAGGAGCAAAGGATGAATGCTTTATCTCAGCAGCAGCAGCAGAAGCAGTACAACAATGGAAGAAGAAATGGAGCAGGGCAGCAAAGGCCCCGGCCCCCATGGACCCGATATAACAACTGATGATTAACTCTTTCAAATTTCGTTATGGAGTAGCGCTTTCGTATATCTTTGCAAAAATATGCATTCTGGATCTTGATATTCTTGTTTTTTTATTGTGTTCTCATCTTTTTTCTTCCTGTAATTGAAGGGTGGTGTTTGCTAGTTAAGTTTTTTCTTACATGAGTTATGTTTATCTAAACCTGTTTTAGTTGAGTTAATTGTATCAAAATGTATTTTGCTTTGAGTAATCGCGTGTAACAAAAATATAAAAAATTTGTAAATTTTATTATTTTAGGTAACTGATGGCCTATGCTAGATAGATAGATAGATAGTTGGTGACTTGTATTTATTTTTTATGGTCCAAATATGTTCTTTGTTGTTTGCTTACTTGCTTAACTTTCAGGTGAATTTTGATACAAACTATCAAAACACTAAACTAGACATTATATTATATTATATTATAGTAAATCTTAAATGAAAGTGTCGGGGGCTTTTGTCACCGACTACTCCCATCCTCAACTTTTAGAAAATGATAAATTTGACCTTTAACTATGTAAGTTGACATTTTAACACCCTCAAGTTTCTAAAATTTTGTGTTTTACCGCCTGTAGTATGTATAATCTAAATTTCCTCTATAACTTTCGTTTGTTAATTAAATTTTTTTTGACGTCCCAGTATAAATTTTGTTAACACGGGGTCACATTCAATGTAGAGTATTTTTTAGGTGTTGTGGGTTATATTGACTAACGGTAACGTGTTGGTACCGCGAAGAATGAGACCAACACTAACTGAAAAACATTGGTTCCGTTATATAACTATCTTTTATTTTTGTTTCGGTCTCTATAATAGAGTAACTGTAACTTTATACGTTTGTTCTATGTAACTTTACCATGTTTCTTTTTGTATTTAGTCATGTTAATGATACCGCCTTAACCGTTTACCTTTCACCGCTGTGGAGTGCGGGGCTAATTTTTTGGTTAATACTCAAAGTCGTAACTCTAATGGTTTTTTTTTTTAGAGAAACGTCTCTATCAATTCTTTTTAAAAGCATTATGATTTATGAGAACAAATAACGTATAACCCGTAAGTAGAATTTAAAATAAATTGCGAGAAAAAGAAATCAAAATATTAATAAATCCATATTCACAGATAAAATGCAAGTTGGGGGTGTAGCTCATATGGTAGAGCGCTCGCTTCGCATGCGAGAGGCACGGGGTTCGATTCCCCGCACCTCCATGTTTCTCAATTTTTACTTTCTTTTTTATGGCAAGAATTGATTTATCATTTGATGCACAGGAGATGTTCGATGAAATGCCCAGTAGAAGTGATGTTTTATGTATAGAGGGTTGTTTATTACCCTCAAATGTCTATTACCCTACAATGAAAATAAGACTAACCCACCCACTATCTAGAATTTAGAATTTCGAGTTAATATCATATCCGTTTTAATTAGAGTATTGTGTGAAGAAACATATAGAAACCCGTATATATTTTGTACTAGGTTAGAGACACGTGTGTTACACGGTAGAATAATAAAAAAAGATATAATTATAAATTGTGTATATATATAACTGAAGTTAAAAGTTAAGTTACATTAAAATACAATAATAAAAAATGAAATTACAATTTAGAAATCTCTAAATATTCTTTATACAACTTGAAGTTTGACCGTTATGAAATGCAAGCTAAATAAATAGAGTGAAATATGCAATGTAATCTGACCCTTGCAATCTATCTAACACGGGTTTAAGATGCTTAAAGCAGCAAATATGAGTTCGGCTACACATAACTCCAATCCCACTTCTTCTTGGATCTTTAACCACCCAGACTCTGTAGAAAAAATCAGATAAAAATACTTCATAGGTATAATGATAGAAACAACAGTTCCAAGTTACCCTTTTCATAAACAACTTTAATAAAAGAATGACAATAGGGCTGACACTAAACAATAAGAATATGAAACTCTTAAAAATTGTGTACTTATAATGTAAAAAAGTATGCACTCGTATTAGCCATTCAGGTAGTTGCCCAAAGTAAAACTAATCCACCATTTTTTTCATTAATCACTAAAGACAAGACCTTTGCAGCCAACTTTAGTGCAAAGAATGTTGCAGTCCCATATGCAACCATTCCAATCAATGGAAGGGGAATACCTACCAAACCAAAAGAATAATATTCAAATATATGCTTCATCAAGATGACATGCTTTGTAAAAGTTTATCTTTTTATCTCTAAATGTATCTCTATACCAACTTCCCATAAAATCATAAAGTAACTTGTTATTATAAATCATGTTAACAGTGTAGGTAGATAGACCAAGAAAGTACCGTAAAAAACATCATAATTGTTGTTGAGGATATCGCCACAAGAAACGCCTCCAATGGGGCAAATAGCATCCGAACCAGTGAGCTTTGAGTAGATAGTACTATACAACACATACAAAAAAGAAAATATGATTTAGAGCATACCCATGCAGCTTCTGTTAAACTCAGGTTAAGTTCCTCACCGCATATCAGAAAAGTTAGAAGCTTTATAAGCTTGTATCCCAAACAACGATAATAAAGTGTCTAATTATGTATAGCTATTACCTGGAATAAGTAGGATGCCAAGACAAACAACAATAATGGCCCCAACTATCACAAAATGAGCATATATCATCACCCATACGACCTTACTTTGGGAAAAAAAAACTTCCTTGGAACCTATACATGAAAATAAATCAAAATAAGATTCATATGTTCCAACTTGAAACCATAAAATGAAAAAAAAATTTATTATGCTTCATACATTTAAGGAGTCACCAAGATCATCCATAGAAGTTTCCCATGAATTTGGACCAGGATTTGATTGATATTACAAAGTTGTGTGGAGCTCAACCAATTTTTCTTATCTTCACCACCCTTTTCTTCCTTGGCTCAACATTTGATGATTTTTAAACACCATTGCCTCCTCTTTTAATGCAGTTATAGCTGCAAAAACAAACTGTTAGACAAATCATTCCAACTTCCGTTAATCAATTAACAAACAAATCATCAAACAGTTGGAATTTAATCACCAAAATCATGAATTAAATGTGCCTATGTTAAGCATTTCATCAAACAGTTGGTGAACAGAAATATATTAATTGCAGATGGCATAAAACCATAAAGAATTCTTAAATGATTAATTGCAGATCAGTAAAACATACCCCGTTTGAAAATTGTGTTGAAATCCCTAGATCTATTGACTTGAAGCCCTCTGTTAATTTAAACAAATTGTTTCATCCCTGTAATATGGAAATCATTGATCCCAACTTCAAGAAACAATCATACTCACAACAATAAAACCCTAACTGAAATGCATTACCAAAATTGATTTCAAAATCGTACATTTTAATTGAATACCTCACCTTGAATCGTGAATGAGAATAAAAAATTGAAGCCCTAGAAACCATGAAGACTTGAATCCTGAATCAGAAAAATAAGAAAATGAAAAAACAAAAAGAGTTAAAAGCAACCAGAAAAATTGAATCGTCAAGAATGCGTTATCAGAAATTGAATTCGAGATTCGTAAACACTACCTGACTGTAATACTTCGTCTGAGCCTCGAAAGAGTAAAGCTTGGCTCGCCATAAACGTAGCCGCAATCACCGGACTTCGCAACTGGGTTCGAATTTAACTTTACGCCGGCGTATGAAGTGGAAGCCGTCAATCAGAGAGAGGTAGGAAAGGGTGGAGGAGATGAGCGTGACATGGAACCCTAGATGGTGTCGAGGCGTATGTTTCAAATTATGAAACCCTAATGGGATAAAACCGGGTTTTACTTGTATCAGATGACCCGTGTGATGACCCGGCGTAAAATTACTGTGAGAGAACCATTTAGCGGGAAAAACATTTTAGGTGCTCTATTTGTTTGACACGTGGCTTCACCAAACCTTTATTTATTAATATGTATAGATATAGATTGTGGTTTTAGATGTAACTAGTGGGGGTAGGCCCATTTTTAACAAGTTCAAAATAGAAATGCAGATGAAATGTTAAAAATAATGTTAATAAAAAATAAACAGAAAAATAAGGAGAGGGGATTTATCAAACCGGCCGGGATTGAGGATTCGAACCCACATGGCTTGGATAGGGGCAACGCCTTATCATTATAGACCATGAACATCAGTTGAGGAGGAGAACGAAGTCTTCTTTATAAGAGGTGGATACATTCTCTATCAAGACGCGTTTTGCCTGGGCGAGCAACTCGTCGGGTGAAAACAAAACCGTGAGTTCCTGGATGGGCAACCCATCAGGGCAAAGCGGACAATATCTTTGTACGGTTTGCTTGGGCCGTTACACACCCCTCTCACAATAGATTAAGAAAAAGGTGGAAATGGCATGAAGAAACACGCGTATAAAGGATGATAGCCCCAAATCAAAAGGCAAAACCAACTTTTACATCCCTATTTAGATTGTAAAACTCTGTAGTTACTGCTCGCCCTCATTGTCTTTAAAAGAGAATATAATAAGCTATTTAGGTGAATGAAAAAAAAAAGAATATTAATTCTCTTATTTTACATCCAAACAAACACTTTCTAAAAAAATAGTTATAAGACCGATATAAATAAATATTGTACATACATAATGGACAAGGTCGGCTCAACCTTTTTATAGGCTTAAAGTGAATTCTAAAACCGAGACCGTTTTCTTAGAATTTCTTTTATGATCCTAACTCGTGGAAGTATGACGACACACCTTTTTTGTATACGGTTTCTAAAAAGCACACAATCACACCCATTAGATTTGGAGTGAAAACTCTTCCAAATATATTAATTTTTTACTATTCTTATTGAAACCTAAAACTCTTTGGTTCTTAGTTTCTTCTCGTGCACAAATGTGGTCTTTGAAGCCGGGGTTCCATCTGAAAACAACTTCTCTATCCTTTGGGATAGATGTATGGCTTGCATATACGTCACCGTCCCTATATCCTACCAATAGCTCCGATTATCGATGAGATTTACCGGATATGATTGTTGTTGTTGTTTATCAAAACCTAAAAGTTAAAACGAAATTAAACCCTCAATCCATCTTTTGTTTTTTTGAGAGCCGCCCCCTGATTTTGGAATAAACCCATGAAACCACGTTTGTTTGATCATAAGTTAGGTGGTCAATAACTTAAACCAGGAAAAAATAGAAGTGCGTTGACTTATATTTAGTCAATGCCACGTTACATGAAAATTTAGTCTCACGTCTGTTATTTATCACGAAATTAGGCCACAATCCACACTCCATTCTTACAATATCACAATCCATAATTGAATATTTTTTCTTACATTCCAAGTGTACTAAAATTTCTTTCAAATGTTAGGCCTTAGTCTAACTCTTAAGATTTTAGAGATTTACTTTGCTAAGGATGCCACAAAAGGTCCCTCAAGTTTGTTTAATGAACTTGTTAAACCATGAACTTGGGTTTAGTCAAATTTATGCCACATCTTGACTTTTATTGACTTTTTAGTCACTTTCAAACTTCAAGAATTATAATTTAACTCAACATAATTCAAATCAGAATTTCATCCATTATACTAAATTTAATAAAGGGAAAAATACCAAAATGGACACTTTATCCATCCAAAAAAAAATTCGAAGGCTAAGCCTTTTGAACAGACAAAATGTCCATTTTGATATTTTTAAAATAACTATGTCCATTTTGGTATTTTTCTCTTTAACAAATACCCCCACCTAATTTTGGATTTTGTCATCAAAATCCAATTACAACGAAATAACTAAGAGTTAATTTATTCACCTCTTCTAACTACCAACTTGCAAGCAACATCGGACCCTATGCGATACTTTCATTGCACCATTACCAAACTTATTGTCGTGATCGTATAAAATATTAACTTGTTTTTCGACGTCCGGTTTGTCATCAACTTCAATATTATATAGTGGCAAGTACAACACGTTAACATTTCATCAAGCATGACACATGAAACATTCTTGAAATTCACCAATTGAAATTGATAAACAACTTCCTATGCAATTAGATGAACAAGCTTATAGCTATTAAATTTATATGATCGACATACAGGGGTGGTTATACAGTACAATCAACTAAGCAACCGTTTTAAGCCCTCAAATTTGAAAGGTATCAAAAATTGAAAAACTAATTTAATTTGTATACTCAACTTTTATGTTTCTAGAGATAAATGATAATTTCACAACTTTTATGTCAAAATTATACGTTTTAATGCTCTATTAAATTACATTTTAAACTTTTTATATATTTACAAAACTTTTATAGAAGGCCTCAATTTCAACGTTTGTTTTCACACAGAAAATTCCATGCGTATGACATCACACAGAGTAAGATATTTGTACTCATAGGTATCTTTCTGCTCGGTTCATCTTTAATAACATATTCAAGAGATTTTTCTATAATAACATATTCTTTCATTATTGTTTCATCTATCCCAAATACAATTTCAAGAATTTGTCTTCTTGAAACTTTCCCTGAATAAACAACAATCTAGAATTTGTATTCGAAATAACAAGCATATCAAATAACTGAAAAAATAAAACAAATAGCATAATACAATAAAAAAAATTTGGATTTTTCTTTGTGATTCATAAAAAAAGTTGAAACTTTTCTTTGATTCATTCATGGTAGTCATCATTCTACAAATGGTAGTTTTTAAAATCGGTTACATAACATTAAATGATAATCTTTTCAAATTAAAAATATTTCAAAATTAAGTTCAGAATTAGACAAACGAAACACACACACTTAAGAGTTGATTTGTTAAAAGGGTCTTTGGTTTAGTGGTGTCTTAAAGTGTAAAATGGTGTTCTTCCTTTTGCGGTTGAGGGTTCAACTCCTGTGATGAGTGATAATGTAAAATTAAGAGTAGATTAGATTGTCGTTAAAGACAGTTAATTTATTTTGGGTTTATAAATTTTGTTTCATAAATATAATATTATTTCCGTGAGCAAATAGTGTTCAGAAATAACATTTTGTCTGTGTAGGGAAATATTAAAAATTATTTAATGCCCTTTTTTTAATGACCAACGAATACTATAAGCCTAGTCACCTGGGTAAACTCATTGGCGTAAGGCTACCTATACCTGCGAACGCAAACAATGCTAGTGACCAGACCCACTCATCATTCCAGGGGAAACCCATCACCCGAAGGCCAACTGTGGTAAAACTCATGTCCCACCTGAGCATATTACACCAAATGAGTCTCAAACCCATGACCTACATGTTGAAGGCCATAAGGGTTCCTTCTCCCAAACCAATTTGATATGAGACTCATTAGCAAAATCATCTAGTGTCTTTCAACGGTTCAAAATCCACCTAGTTTACTTCGTTACTAGCAAATATGTATACCTAAAACTTTACTAAAATGGGGAGGTCTTGGGTTCAAATCTCACATATGACCAAAAAGGGGGGATGGGGGTGGGGGGGTCCAAGTTAGGCCAAATGGTTTTCTCACATATGATAAGTTTCTTCCTAAGAATGATTAAGATGAATGGGCGAACCAGTGGTTCGTCAATAATCCAAATTGTCGTTAAAAAAAACTAAATTGATTGAGAAAAATGATTGGGTGACACGTGAGTTTCAGTAAATGATTGTTTTATGATTATTTAATGCTATGATTTACACTTAAATAAGCACATATGCTTTTTTGTTGGGAAATTCTAATGGGACACATAATTTTGCTATTTGGACACGTCGTCAAGTCTATACGTCTCGTATAGACCAATACGGGGTGTATAGCTCCTAACCTTGAAAAACAGACATGCAGGTGTCAGTTCTGGTCTGGCGGCTGACCCTATACGACCCATATAGACCTATACGACCCATATAGGTCTATACGCCCCCTCTTTTTTTCAAACTTGAGCAAATTTTGATTTGTATATGATGAGTATAACCCTATACGCAGAAGCCTATACGCCCCCATATAGGCCTATACGACCCATATAGGCCTATACGACCCTATAGGTCCATACGCCACCTATTTTTTTTAGAGTTATTTACATATTTCCCCTTCTTAAGCCTCTTAATAACATATATACCCAATCATAAAAATCAATTACATATTTACCCGATCGTTATACAATTACCTATTTACCCTCTTATGTTTTAAAACCTAATAATGATATATTTAGGAAGGGATATATGTAAATATTATTGTAATTGGTTCATTAAGGGTAAAATAGTAATTCAATAAGTTATTTTAAATGAATTAGGTAAATATATAATATATATGTGTTTAGGAAGGGGAAATATGTAATTAAAATTAGGGGTTGAATAAATATGTAATAAATGAAGCTAGGAAGGGGATATATGTAAATGACCATTTTTTTTAAACTTGAGCAAATTTTGATTTGTATATGGTGAGTATAGCCCTATACGCAGAAGCCTATACGCCCCCATATAGGCCTATACGACCCATATAGGTCCATACGCCACCTATTTTTTTCAAACTTGAGCAAATTTTGATTTGTATATGATGAGTATAGCCCTATACGCAGAAGCCTATACACCCCATATAGGCCCTATACGACCCCTATACGCTACTTATGAGATTTTGGTGCATGTTAATTTTGACGTATTAATCTAGTGGTACATTTATTTTTTTAATTATTCGCTCTTAAAACCACCTCTTGGTGGGCTTTACTATACGGGATGATACGAGACGATACAATACAATACTATAGTATACTAAGTTATACTATTCTATACTAAGGTATACTATACTACACCAAGTTATACTATACTAAACTAAGCTATACTAAGCTATACTAAGCTACACTATACTATACTATACTAAGCTATACTATTCTATACTAAGCTATATTGTGTATAGGGCAATACTCGCTATAGTATAGCTTAGTATAGTATTGCATAGCATAGTAAAGGATAGTATAGCTTAGTAGAGGATAACATATGATCATATAGCTTAGTATAGTATACTATAGTATAATATAGCTTAGTATAAGATAGTATAGCTTAGTATAGGATATTATAGCTTAGTGTAACATAGGATATTATAGCTTAGTATAGTATAGTCTAGTTTAGTATAATATAGTATAGCTTAGTATAGGATAATATAGGATATTGTAGCTTAGTATAGTATAGTATAGTATAGTATAGTATAGTATAGTATAGTATAGTATAGTATAGTATAGCATAGCATAGCATAGTATAGTATAGTTTAGTATAACTTAGTTTATCTTAATATAGCTTAGTATAATATAGTATAGCTTAGTATAGGATAGTATAACTTAGTATAGGATGGTATAACATAGTATAGCATAGGATAGTATAGCTTAGTATAACATAGTATAGCTTAGTATACCTTAGTATAGTATAATATACCTTAGTATAGTATAGTATTGTGCCGTATCGTCTAGTATAGTAAAGCCCACCAAGAGGTGATTTTGAGAGCGAATAACTAAAAAAATAAACATACCACTAGTTTAATACGTCAAACATTAACATGCATCAAAATCTCATAGGTAACGTATAGGCCTATATGGGGGTATAGACTTCTGCGTATAGGGCTATACTCACCATATACAAATCCAAATTTGCTCAAGTTTGAAAAAATAAGTGGCGTATGGATCTGTATGGGTCGTATATGGGTCGTATAGGCCTATATGAGGCATATAGGCTTCTGCGTATAGGGCTATACTCACCATATACAAATCAAAATTTGCTCAACTTTGAAAAAAAGAGGTGGCGTATAGACCTATATGGCTCGTATAGATCTATACGGGTCGTATAGGCCTATATGGGTCGTATAGGGTCAGCCGCCAGACCAAAACTGACTCATACATGTCTGTTTTTTAAGGTTAGGGGCTATACGCTTCGTATTGACCTATACGAGGCGTATAGCCAGAAAATTCCGTGTCCAAATAGCAAACTCCGTGTGTCAATAGTAGACCCATTTGTGTTTTTATATTAAAACAGTAGTCTCAATAACTGTTTGTTTGAGAAGAGTAAAATGTGTAATTGTATTATCATTATTTGTTTTTTAATACGAGGCGTATAGCCAGAAAATTCCGTGTCCAAATAGCAAACTCCGTGTGTCAATAGTAGGCCCATTTTTGTTTTTATATTAAAACAGTAGTCTCAATAATTGTTTGTTTGAGAAGAGTAAAATGTGTAATTGTATTATCATTATTTGTTTTTTATTTAAATTTAGTTTTACATTATATTATATAAAAGTAAACAACTCATGTTTTACCCAAGTTTAATAAATAAAATATTAAATATTACTAATAAAGATTTAAAAATTATAAAATATTTAATATTAATGAAGATTTAGAATTTAGTAAAGTAAACATGACACGTGGCATCACCAGTTAGTTATTTATCATGTACAGATTATACATATTATATATATCTAATGAGAAAACTCTTTATTCGTGAGAAAACTCGAGAAAACCGACTCAAACGAACTTCGAATGAACTGCGTTGGAACCGGCTCGACGTTTATGTTTTTAAAGGTAGGATAGGGGGTTTAGGTTTTTATTGGCTACATGTAAAAACATTTTCAAATTTACCATACAGGCATACATATAGAGATGACAAGAAGGCATTGGAACTGGAAGGAGGGGTGGGGGTTGGAGTTTTCTATGGCTACCCATTCTACTCCATCTTATGATGTTTCTCAACGGTTAATGAGATTACATTTTCATCGTCATCACTAAATTTGTACAATTACACGTTTCGTCGTCACTTTGTAAAAAAGTCTTAGGTATGAATATGTTAAATACATGTGTGTCAATTGCTGAAATCGTATATCTCACTCAAAAAACATGTTTTTTAGTGATGCACAAAGAACATATCTTGTTGTCAATGAACAAGATATTGATGAATTATCTATACGTAAAATCATAAATATTAATACGGGTCGTTTACGCACAAAAACAAGATTTTTTTCATTACAAAAGATGCATAAGTGATATGGATTATTTAAGAATCCACGTTTATTTTTTTCTTTATAAAAGATCTGAATTAACTTCTGTGAAATGATTTCATGAGATTCTGTCAATTGAATCGTAGAATATAATTGAGAAATAGGAATTCACATAATTATACATCAATCTCCGAACCTAAACAAATATGTAAAAGTATTTTCACATTTGAAAATTAGCACTTGACAATCCCTGACTCGGTCATCTTACCATTTAACGATCAACAATGTTCGATAGATTAAACATAAAGGTTTCAGGTTTCGGATTAAGGAATTACGGTTGCGACATCCCTAATTTTCTCAAGTCATAGGATTATTTTTATTGTGTAACTTATATTTGTCAAAAACAAATTAATAAATAAACAAAAACCTACTAAAATTAACATTGATATTATGTTTTCACACTCTTGTTATATATATATAAATTAGTTTAGATCCCGTGTATACACACGGGGTGAAAAATATCAATATATAAATTTTTTAAATCTTTATTTATATATTTTAGAAGTGTAAAAATATATTACAAATACTAACGATAGAAAACAAATTCAAAATATGTAAAAAATAATATATAACTGGGTTTCGAAAATACGTTAATTACTATTTAATATAATTTAACTTTCATTTATTATTTGATTGAAAACAAAAGTTACATAATTAAATTTCAAAGCTTTTTATAATAAGGGATAATTTAAAATAAATGTGTTTTATTAGTATACTTAGTATTTGCTTTATACATATATTATTATTAAAAAATAAAAGTGCATTAAATAAGAGAGAGAAGCGAGAAAAAAATTATGAGAATGAATATGGAGGCGACACGTGACAGAAAAAACCTTTATTTATTATATAGTATAGATTAAGCTGGATGTCACATGGCAGTATGCAAACTTGGCCCACAAATAATGTATCAAAGCGCACACTTCCAACATTAATTTCAAACTTTTGATAAAAACACTATACTTAATATTTAAGTACCACAAGGCTTTTAAGTAAGGTGTATAATACTTGAATCAAATAAAGCCAAAATTAATTAACACACTATTCATTTATCTTATTTTAATTCTGTCTCTGTAAAAATATAATAATAAGAAAATGTAAAATTAGGTACATTAATAAGCATATTTCAAAAAGTTTAGTTATGATCAACCGCTTAATATTCGATCTTTCATATTATTTAATTTTTATTTATACTTTATGTACATAAATTCGTGATTTACATAAGTTTTTTGTGTTTTATTAAACTTACATTAAGATGTATAATTTCGTTTTAATTTTGTCAACCTTTGCATGCCTTTGGTTTTTTGTTCACGGTTTGTAGAAATATTTAAATCCGCTAGGAAGACATTGTTCTAGCGATAAATTAAGATTTTTTTAAAACATTAACATTTTACAAAGTTTTGTAAACATTCATTGTATGTTTGTTAATATGTCCTCATGAGAACATCCAGGTGGTAAATGGTGTATTTGTTTCATCGACTGATAAGAGTTTGAATCATGTAGTGTACATGTTTTGTTGGGTTTAATTAATAAGAGTAGATTACGTGTCGTTAAAAAAGTATGTTTGTTAAACTGATTTTATATTTTCATGGTTTACAAAATTGATTTCATGCATAAATCATAAATTTACATTCAGTTATGCAAAATATCTATTTTTTATTAGAATCGATTACACGAATGGCACATGTGGTTTATACGGATTTCATTTATGGCCCATGGAATAGGAAATTACATGTTCAGTTCAATAATTTACACATTTGTAACAAAAAAGATCCCTGAGTTGGATGTCTGTTAAGTTTATCCGTTAAGTGAGTATAAAATATCTAAAATACCACTTACATTAAAAAAAACAAAAATTGTAAAATCATAAAACTCATCCCAAACACCCCTTTCTCCATCCCCAAATTCCCACCCTTGCTCCACCACCACACTCCACCACCTTTTTCTTCATCCCTGAACTCCCACCTTTCCTTCATCCCAAAGATCAGAAACCATGGAATTTCAATCTTCGGCAACACCTACAAAAATGGCGACCTCCATCACTTGTCAAACCCCATACGAATCTGCACCCCCACCACAGCAGCCCCACCCCCACATGTACGTTCATGTTTAAAGAAAAAACAACCCATTCCTGTCATAAAGAACCCTTGGTTGCTGGGGTTGTGGTGGCACTGTAGCAATTTTGACAAAAAACAAATATATGAATGGGGTTGTTGACGATTTGGCCACACAAAATCATAAAACTAGGGCTCGGAGATGGACTGATCAGACACAATGAAGGGGGATGCCGGCGATTTCGAATTTTTGATAGAGGGTGGTCAGATAGACTAGTCGGACACGATGCCGGAGATGGTGGGTGGCAGCGGGGATAGGGACACCAGTCGGAAAGCTGGAAAAACCATCGATTTTGTTGCAGA
The DNA here is from genome assembly GCA_023525975.1 of Smallanthus sonchifolius. Classification (NCBI taxonomy): domain Eukaryota; kingdom Viridiplantae; phylum Streptophyta; class Magnoliopsida; order Asterales; family Asteraceae; genus Smallanthus; species Smallanthus sonchifolius. Next base: position 6,681,891 of record CM042042.1, read on the forward strand.
AACCATTGATTCAGATCATGGTAAACCTCCATTTTCAGAAACCATCAATGTACTAAGAATTGAGGTGTTTGGGGATGAAGAAAGGTGGTGGAGGAAGAGTTGGAGTTTGGGGATGGGTCTTATGATTTACAATTTTTTTTAATGTAAAGGGTATTTTGGTTATTTTACACTCACTTAACAGACATCCACTACAGGGGTCATCTTTGTTACAAATGTGTAAACTATTAGATTAAACATATAATTTTTCATTTCTAAGGATTATAAATAAAATCTGTGTAAACCATAAAAGTCATCTATGTAATTAATTCTTTTTATTAATAAGATTAAAAAGTTGCATACCCAGTAAATAAAGAAAGATTATTACAAATTGAAAGATTGACTCTTTTGTTATCAAACTTTTTTTTCAACATTATTAATTATTATTAAATAAGATTAAAGAAAACCCTCGTGAATACTACTCACTCCACTTATTGTTTCACACTTAATTTTTTTTATTTTCATTTTCAACTTTTATACTATATATAATATACATTTTTAGCCCGTTTCATTTTCTATTAATTTCATTTTCCTTTAATAACTTTCGTTCGTTAACTTTTTTTAAAATACGGAGGGTGCGACTGTTTTTAGTTTTTTTGTCAATGTTCCGATATTTTTTTTTAAACAGAGCTGTATTTAAAATCAAGGTTTTTTTATCGTTACCTATAGCGAGTGCTGTTACCGTTGTCATACCGTGACGAGCCGAGCCTATTATGAGCGAACAACATCATTTTCGATATTGATATTATCGGAACTTGTATCGGTATTCGTTTACCGGTAACTTTTTTATTTTGTTTATCGTTTCTCTTTGATTAACATTATTTTTACTGTTACACTTACGTTTTAATTTAAATTATATTAACGATAGGTCAGACACCCGTCGCGAAGCGCGGGTATAACCATCTAGTTATTGTTTATTGTTAGAAGTTATCACAAAAGGTTGTTTATGTCATTGTTAATTTAAAATTGAGTAAAGTGATATTTTTGTTTATGTGGTTTGGTCATTTTAGCTAATTTCATTCAAAAATTTTTTTTTAGTTTTTTCGTAATTGATTTTTCAAAATCTAGTAATTTTCAACCACGTGACTAACTCCATCTACATTTTAACGTTAAATCAGGGGGCAGTTTTGGTTAAATCAACGACAATTTAGTTATATTTTAACCTATGAAGTTCAAACCAACTCCTGGTTTAACGTTATGATGTAGATGAAGTTAGTTAGATGAATGAAAATGTTTAGATTTGAAAATTCAGAGACAAAAAAGCTAAAAAATTTTTTTTGGATAAAAATGACTTAAATGGTCAAACCATATGGACGAAAATAACACGTTTACTTTTTAAAATCTTAGATGTTTGATTACTAACTATATTTATTAACAATAAATTATTTTGTCCTCCAACCTCATTTTTCTTGCTTTTGTTATAAAAGAAATTAAGCTACTTTTTACTCAAATATGTTGATGTGAGTAAAACCATCTAAAATTTTGTGGGAAATCACATGGATAACATGATACTAATGTCAATGTGGGACTAAGTTCAAATCGAGACATGAAATTGATTATTTGGTGTAACTTAGTAGTAGAAGTATAGTAGATTTATCGTAAAAAAAAACAGGGTAAGAATGCTGAATAAATATGTTATTAAGTAATCACTGATAACTCTGTTTTTAAATTTATTAAATTAATCGTTAAATTATTTTAATAAAAGAAACTTAATTAATACTTGACATATTAACCATTTTTGCGTAAAAGTTACTATGACAACCAATAATATATTGACATCTGTCATTACCGACGCAAAACTCGTCTCCGTCTGCTACATTTAATAAACAAGTTCGAGCCTGACTTCGAGTGTCGCATACCGAGCTTAATTAGTTATTTAAAAGTCATTGTGTCGGCGACCCAATGATAAAGGTAAATCCTTTTAAAACACCAAAGTTTGAGTGTCGTATACCGAGCTTGATTTCAAGTCCCACTCTAAACAATTAAACAAATTTGTTATTAAAAAAAAATAGTTATTTAAAAGTGTTGTATCATGTGAATCTAATTTTTATGTTTGTTTTCTTCCCCTTATCAACGGCACAAGAAGCTGAAAACATTTAAAAGATTTAGAGTTGATTTTCCCCAAATTGGGATTGCCAAAACCACACTAAACAAACCCTACTTTTTTACCTTCATTCTTCCAATCTGTCACCACCACATGTAATATGTATATGTATATATGCTACATTGTCTCATTCAATTCTCCCATCTGTCAAAACCACACACAAATATTCTCTCCTTCTATTTGCAGATCCCCCTCTGTATCTGTACATAATATATGTAAACGCCATTCCTGTAGATTTAATCGCCTGCTGTTCAATCGGATTTCGATTTGATAGCCTCCTACAATGGCGCCACCGCATTGCGTTTTGGTCACCGGTGGTGCCGGTTATATCGGGAGTCACACCGTCTTGCAGCTACTGTTAGGCGGTTACAAGACCGTCGTCATTGATAATCTCGACAATTCGTCTCAGGTTGCTATCAATCGAGTTCAGGAACTCGCCGGTGATCATGCCGTTAACCTAGTTTTTCATAAGGTTTGTTATCTTCTTTGCTCCTGTTCAATTGAGTCTTGTTTTTGAAAATTGTTAGGTTTTTGAGCAATTAGGGTTTGGTTTGTGAGATTGGGGTTTAATTAGATGATTGTGGGACTTGATAAATTGTGCATTGTAAATATTCTGTTGCTAATTAGGATTTCATTTTTATCTAGAAATTAGTCTCTGAATTAAGTGTGCCTTTAGTGATTGTCATGTCAATTGTGTAATGATGTGGACCTGTATGCTTGATTTGGAATATTGATTGATGGTACAGTTTTCGGTTGGTAGGAGGTTCCAATTTTGTTTGAAGCATGTCCACACATTAAAATGAAGACAGGGAAAAATACTCTGTCTTTTTTTTAAAAAAAGTTATGATCCTTGATCTGCTTAATATGATTAACTGTTTCAACCATTCTTCTTCTAAGAAATGCAAAAGTGACTCGGTTTTAAAGGACTCGGTTTATTGCATTTTGGTTAATAGATTTATGTCGAATGAGTAGTAAAGTTATGTGGGCTTAATCTATCTGTTTATGAGTAAACGCTAAGGGTTTTTTCTAATTTTTTTTTGATGTAGATTGACATCAGGGACAAGCCTGAATTAGAGAAGCTTTTTGCCTCCACAAAGTAAGCTTATTTGCTCATTGTTTTGTTTTGTTTTGTTCTTTAGGTATGAAGATGCTTATAAATAAGTGAGAATTTGGATTAATTAAGATTGCTATACAGGTTTGACGCTGTTATACATTTCGCTGGATTGAAGGCCGTTGGTGAAAGTGTGCAGAAGCCGTTGATGTATTATGACAACAATGTTGTTGGTACTTTAACTCTGTTGCAAGTTATGGAAGCTTATGGATGCAAAAAGGCATAGTGTTTGTTTTATTTTGTAAATTCCGTTCATATGAATAATATAATTTGTTAATTTGACATTTTTTCTTGGTTTTTTAACACTTCAGATTGTGTTTTCATCGTCAGCTACTGTTTATGGTTGGCCAAAGGAGGTACCGTGCACAGAAGATTTCCCCTTATCTGCAGCCAACCCATATGGACGAACCAAGGTATCAAACATTCCAGATTGCTTTTGTTATTCTTGAAATGAAATGGCCAAAAAATAAAATAAGATTATAGATGTACTTAAATTCATAAATCCTTTTATTATAACAATACTTCATCCATCCCAAAAATTCCACACAGCTAGAAAATCTATATCAATTTTAGGTATGATAATATATTGTGATAATATTTATTAATTTTATTGAAGAGCTAGAAAATCTACATCAATTTTGAATGTGAATATTACAATGTCTAAATGTACAGAAACGACGGTAACCTTTTTTAGTACAAGGAGGTGTTATAATGGCTACAAAATTGTTTGACAAAGAGGTTGATTTTTGGAAGATGTACAAATAAAATCAATCTAAATACTTCAACAAACCAACCAACCACAGTAAAATTTGGAACATAAAGATCCAAAACAAAGCCATTGCAGGTTTGTGGAAATGATTAATTCCATGTAAAATTGACTCCTTGCAAATATATCTATACATGAAGGCGTGTTTGGATTTTCTTTCTGGGGATGCTTTTGCAATAATCAGTTCTATATATTTGAATAAATAGATTCTATTTCTGGGTATCCAATAGTTTAGGGATCAAACAGTTATTTTTGGATGATTATTTTCATACCGGCTGCAACAAAACTTATTATCTAATAGTAAAATAAACTTATCTATTTACCCCATCTTTTAATCCAACCTGAGAGACAATTACTCACATTTTACAAATCACAATATGCCCTCCTCTTTTCACAAAATCGTCCTTTTTGTTCTTTGTATATAATTATATATTGACTCCTTAAATAACTAGATTTGCCTAGACACTCGAAACATCTGGTTATCTGATTATTACAACTCCAAACAACGTAAGCATGCCCAAACACTACTTTCGATAGCCCCTTTTATGACAACTTATTATCTACTCTAATTGTTCAATTATACAGTGTTTATTCTTTCTTCTAATGTTTCTATGTAATCCTTTGCATATCCTTAATAAGTATGTACCGAATCATTTTTAATCCATCCAGCTCATGATCGAGGATATCTTTCGTGATATATATGCTTCGGATGCTGAATGGAAAATGATAATGTTACGGTATTTCAACCCAGTGGGGGCACATCCTAGTGGATATATTGGTGAAGATCCACTTGGAACTCCAAATAATCTTATGCCTTTTGTCCAGCAAGTAGCTGTTGGCAGGCTACCTGCACTCAAAATATTTGGAACTGATTACTCAACCAAAGATGGAACAGGAGTACGTTTATTTTCTTTTTCTGATTTGTACTTTAATGTGGAAACTGATGAAATCTGTATGTTTATATTGTTGTTGATCCGTTTTTTTTTTTAAATTTCAGGTACGTGATTACATTCATGTTGCAGATTTAGCTAATGGGCATATGGCTGCATTGAGAAAACTCTCGGATCCTGAAATAGGTACGCGTCTCTTTTGTCATGTTTAATTAATTAATTTTATGCATTTATTAGAAACAAGTACAAATGAACACAGTTTTGTTTATATGCTTATACTATATGCCTTTGATCACCGTGCATTTGATGAGCATTTTAAAGTTATAGGTTTCATTTATATGATAATTAGGGGAACTGAGGTGTAATTCTAGGTCCAACTTACTTACTATGAGAAATGAAGATGAGATCCAAAACTGTAAATGGAGAAAATGATATAAACTGATCGTGTATTTGTGTTTGTATTTTTTGAGTGTGTTTTTTTGTCATAGTTGGACCTTATACTGATTGCTAAATCACTAGGATTATTTTTTGTTTGACTGGTTTTTAATGATAATGTGATATTTTAGGTTGTGAGGTCTACAACTTGGGAACGGGTAGAGGAACATCCGTTTTGGAGATGGTGGCTGCCTTTGAAAAAGCCTCAGGAAAGGTATTGTCATTTTCAAGGTTTTTTTTTTCTTCGGATTTCTTTAAAAGAATCAATCTATTACCAAAATGAAAAACTCAAAATTAGTTGCATTTTTCATTTCAACATCAAGGCAAACATTGTATTTCTAGTTAACCTCTTTTAATATAGATAAAATAGTCATTGTGTTGGTTCTATTTATAAGTAACATTGATGACAAATAATTCTTCTTTCAGACCAAAAAATGTCGACTTTTTGAGTGAGGACACAATATTTAATTTCCAAAGTGAACCACTTTTATTTTATATATATTGTATTTCCTGAGTTACGTAAAGTTTACTCCCCTTGGATTTCTTGTTGTAGGAAATTCCTCTAGTAATAGCTGGAAGAAGGCCTGGCGATGCTGAGGTCGTATATGCTTCTACAGCCAAAGCAGAGCGTGAGTTAAACTGGAAGTAAGTTCTTTTGGTGTTTGTCAAAATTTTAAGATATATATATATATATTTTTTGTAAAATATCAAATATATATATATATATATATACAAATATACAAATCTCGTCAAAACAAATTAATACCGTTAATTTTTTTGTTAGGATATAGAAGTGGCAAAATGGGTTGGTTGGGTAAGCAGCAAGTTAAATACGGGTTGATGCCATTTTCTTTGTTCATTTTCCTTGAATTTTATTACTTATCCATGTATTAACTATTCTAGGAGTATATAACTACACTATTAAGATATTAATCTGATTTCTTTGTATAAGAGATTTAAAAGACTAAGCATTTAAATAAATTTCGGGTCATTCTTGACCCGTTTCACTTTTAGTTATTTTTTTAAAGCTTACCACTTTGACCCGTTTAATAGTATATGGGCTAAACAGCCACCTCTATGTCAGGTAATGGGCAAATGGTTGATTTTGACATGGAATTATTTTAAGTATAAGCATTTGATACAAAAGAAAAGGTAGAAACAAATATAACTGACATAAATGTGTAACAAACATTAGCTTATATAAGATTTTATTATAAATGCAGGGCGGAGAATGGGATTGAAGAGATGTGCAGGGACCAGTGGAACTGGGCTAGCAAGAACCCATACGGCTATGAGAGCAAATAAAAAGGCGGGCGGTTGTGGAATGTTACAAAGTCAAAGTCAAAGTCAAAGTCAAAGTCAAATTGTTCCAAGTAGGGAATAGGATTATACAAGTGATGTTTACCTGGTTTCTATAGTTGACAGTTTTTTGTCATCTTGATAGAAGTTTAGGTAGGCTAATGATTATAAGTTAAACAATAAACAAGTGATAATAGATAGTCATATTCTTTTCTTAACTGTCTATGGGGTACCCTTTTACTTTTTACATATACTTCACTTTCTTGTACATGACATTTGACATCTGCCGTTTGTGTAGCTATTATTACATATATAACAAGATTCTCTATTTGAGACTTTGTTCTATTCTTTATTCCCCTTTTTGCCCTTGCCTTATATCGGTCGCGTTTATCAACTTGTTCCTCTTGCTAGAAGTCTAAATTGTGTCGATCCGAGAAAGGCAACTCCACTTGCTAGCTTTCTTTTAGCTCCATTTTACTAGTGTTATCTTAGAATTTAGAATCACTTATTACCTTTCATATTTGATTGTTCTGTTTAATGAACTCGGATCGGATCTGCTGTCTCACTTTGTATGTCTTATCTTTGTCACACACATTGTAAGATTATGTTATATAACATAGTATATACTATATAGTATTATGTTGAACAAATCACAAGCTAGTCCTAAATACACGGACACTTGGGCAAACTAGGAAGATGTGAGGGTGGATCAAATACCACTTTCTTATTGGCTATCACAGAATCTTCTTATCCACTAAGAATAACCAAATATACCCACCCACCTACCCAACCCCAACTTATTCCCAAAAACATCAAATCCTCCACCACCATCACCCATCTAAAACCCACCATCACCACCACCCCCACCCCCACCATCGAGTTAACATTTTTTTATATTTTGTTGGCATTATATATATATATATATATATTTCCCATGGGGATGAATAGTGATTTTTTTTTTTTTTACCGGTAATTTTTTTAATTTGTTTTCCCCTTTTTTATTATTTAGTTTTATGTTTCCTTTCTATTAACATTATTTTTACCGTTGTGCCTATGCTTTCGTTTAAATTTTATTAACGATGGGCCCGACAACGTTATCTATGATAACTTTCGTTCGTTATGTTTTTTTAAATAACGGAATGCGCCGTTTTCTTAACAATTTCTTTTGTCAACGTTCTGGTTTAAATTTTATTGAAGACAGTTGTATTCAACTTCAAGTGTTTTTGGGTATCGTACGTTATAACGAGTCTGTGATTCCACGCAAACGAGCCAAACCAATAACAAACAGACTCCCGCCGCGAAGCGCGGGGGGTAAAACACATGGAGGAGAATAGTAATGTGTACAAGATGCAATGCAGCATGTACAACTCTTGCTTATGGCTTTTATGCGTGTGAGCATCCCCTTTTTACACCCATTTCTTCTTTCCCCTTTCACACCAGACCAAATTAGGGTTTCCCTCATTCACCATCGTTTCACCATACGACCCATTACTAGCGGTGAGTGAACACCACCGGCTCTTCCACCGCTAATAGTAGTTTTTTTTTTTTTTTTTTTTCAAGGGGATGAATAGTAGTTTTTTTTTTTTTTCTTACAAATTTTTTTTTTTATAAACTGGCCACTAAAGTTCAAAATAAGCTTTAATTTTCTTTTCTTTTTTACTCAAAACTTTGTTTTTTTATAGATTTGCCACATAAGTTCAATAAACTTTCGTTCGTTAACTTTTTTCAAAATACAGGTGCGCCGTTTTTTTTTTTTGTCAACGTTCCGATATAAATTTGTTTTAAAACGGAGTTGTATTCAAAATCGATTTTTTTTATCGTTGCCTGTATCGAGTGCCGTTACCATTGTGGTACCATGACAAACCGAACCTATTATGGGCGAACAACATCATTATTGATATTGGTATTATCGATTCGCCTTATGGTTTTCGACGAACCGAACCGGTAATTTTTTTAATTTGTTTTCCCTTTTTTTATTATTTAGTTTTATGTTTCCTTTCTATTAACATTATTTTTACCGTTGTGCCTATGCTTTCGTTTAAATTTTATTAACGATGGGCCCGACAACGTTATCTATGATAACTTTCGTTCGTTATGTTTTTTTAAATAACGGAATGCGCCGTTTTCTTAACAATTTCTTTTGTCAACGTTCTGGTTTAAATTTTATTGAAGACAGTTGTATTCAACTTCAAGTGTTTTTGGGTATCGTACGTTATAACGAATCTGTGATTCCACGCAAACGAGCCAAACCAATAACAACCAGACTCCCGTCGCGAAGCGCGGGGGGTAAAAACTAGTTAAATTTAATCAAGGAAGACACCACGGGCCGTATGAGTTATATTTTTCTTTTATAGACGTATGGTAGGTCATAGCTTTCTGATTGATACAGAAGCGACTGATGTGACACGTACACCGCTAAGATATACTCTACGAGCCGTGTAACCTTTTCCAATGACATCACCTATGTATATATATTTATATTAAATATATAAAGAAAGTCGTTGTGCTCAATCATGATTAAAATCACATCAACCTAGGTCAACACCAAAACACACACCCACAATTACAAATAGGTTGTACTAAACGTACCCTACCCCATATTACCCGTCCGTTACTCATAGAGTGCGTTGAACATACAGGGGTATGTTTAGCCTCACCCGTACAAATACTAACAACGAAAACCTAAAACAGAACCGTCATTAACGGCGATGGCGACTTTACACTCCACCTGAGCTTCCACATGATGTGTAAAGAAGTGCATAACCCGGACCCGACCCGTCATCTCCATTCTCATTTCGATCTCCAAACTGGGCCCAACCCGTAACCCGTTCATCCCCTCCGGCGGAACGTTAATCACCGACGACACCGGAAACGAGTTGACGGAAAATGTGGCAGCCATGTACCTTGTCCGGTGAGCTTCGATCTTGCCTGAGGGGACGAACATGAATCCGACTTGGTTTCCGGCGTAGAGGAGGTGTAGCGAGCTGTCGTAGTGAGTGAAGACGCCGCGGTTGGGGTTGATGACGGCGACGTAGTGGGAGATGGTGAAGGTGACGGTGGTGTTGGTGACGGAGAAAGAGGGGAGTTGGACGGCGGTGACGGAGATGATGGGGTTTTTGGGTTTGAATAAGGTGAAGAAGATGATGAGGATGATGATTGTTATGAAGATTAAGAAGATGGTGGCTACTATACATGAAGCTAGATTTGTACGGCCGGATGGTGGTGGTGGTGGCTTTTTCCGGCCTCCCATTGGGTTGTTTTGTCAGGTGGACGGTGGCCGGAGAGACAGAGGATTCTGTTTTCCAAATTGCATAATCATAGTGCTACCACTTCAACAATTTGACATGCTTTTACTTTAAATACAACTGTATGTGTACGTGGTTTAAATATACGGAATTGAAAGTTCGGGTTCGTTATTTTCATTTGTTTAATAAATGAAGGAACGAGAAGAAGGAATTTTGTTCTATTAGTTAAAACGAACTTAAACAAATGTCTTCCTTATTCAATTGTGTTCGTGAACATTCGTTTATGTTCGTTCATTTGCGTTCATTTATGTTCGTATGTTTGATTATGTTCAATCATGTTCGTTTATTTATGTCGTTCATTAAATATTTTTTCATATATTTAAAATTTTTGTATTTTTATTTTATTATTCATTATACCTTTTAAACATTTTTTTGGGATAATTAATACATCAAATATTTTAGGATGGTTATGTCTAAGTACTTAAGCTTGATTTATCTTTTAGATGGTTGTGTCCAGAGGCGGATCCAACAGCAATTGAGGGTGGGCTAATGCCCACCGTCCGGCGACGATTGAGGAACCATTGCTTTAGATCTGATCGATGGAGGGCACTAGGGGAAGAAACCAGGTCAAGAATCAAATCTAAAGGGAGAATATGTAGAAACAGAAAAGAATAGAAACAATCAAACAAGTTGATGTAGTCGCCGGAGGTGTGCCCCTGAGCTCTGAAAGAGACGAGAGAAAAAAGACAATAGGGTTAGATTGTTTGAAAACTACTCTTTCTAAATGGAAAAAAAAGTTCTGATGGTATTTAATTGGGTTTAAGCTTTTCTTTAAATTTTTTTTTAATTTTTCTTTAGATTTAAATATCCTTTTATTTTTATATTCACTAATTAGAAAGCATTTGATGAAAATCATCTATGTGTTTAAGTACATATAATATTGTAAATATTTTTTTAAAAGTTATAAGTTATATTTTTATATTTATTTTAAAAATAAATTAATTATTGCGTCATCCGGTTCTTAAATCCGGTCGGACAGTGAACCTTTAAGACGACCGGTTCACCGTCTGGTTCGGTTCTGATGATGTAATCGAGCGTTTCTGAAAGATAAAAACACGTAGATGACAATTGTAATCGAGGTATTTTTATATTGTGTTTAAATATTTGATGAACTATATTTTTATATAGTGTTTTCTCCGTTCCTTTTTTACCCACCCGTATTCTGCCCCTCCTACAAATTTTTTTTGTATCCGCCACTGGTTGTGTCTAATGTTTAGGATTAAAAATATTGTTTTTAATTTTCAAACTAGCATGCGTTCATTTATGTTCGTTTGTGTTTGTTTAGAAAGTTAACGAACGAACACGAAGAAATCCATTTCCTTAATGAAATTTCGTTTAGTTAGTGTTCATGAACAAGTTCAATGTTAAACGAACAAACACGAACAATGATTCGTTCAGTTCAGTTCGTTATATATACGTACTCTCTACTTTTGTAAAAAAATATTATTTAATAAAGAAAAAATAGTTATTTATAATACTTTTTAAACTACATGTTTGTCACTAGACACCTCAACCAGTTAAGAAGAAACACTATTTTATACAAACATTGATGTAACTATGTTATAAGCCCTTTGGTAACCATCATATCATGTCATTTTATATCAAATTAGTTTTTAATATCCTCTCTTCCTTACTCAAATTTTATATTTTCTTAAATATATATTTTAACCAAGGGTCACACATACATGTATAAATATTGTGTGCTTTACTTAGCTTCTATATTTACGCAGAGGCCGGGGAAAAGACGGATCGCTTCGCGATCTGATATAAAAATATTGTCTACCTACTACATATGAAGTAAAAAAGTTAGTTTAAATTATTATTTTTATATATCTATTTTTGGTTCGTACATATTTTTATTTACTTGGGTGATATGGAAAGCTAGAAACAAACTTTTATTCGAAAATTGTCCGATATCCATACCCAAAATCATCGACGAAATCAAGACGATGGGTTTCCTTTGGATCAAGAGTAGGTCTAAGATGAGCTCTTTAGAATGGGTGGATTGGTGTTCTTTTAAGACTTAGCACCTTGTGTAAGCTTTTTATTCTTGTATGTTCTGTTTGTATTTTTTTTCTTCTTTTCTGTTTCTTACCTGTATGGGATAGTCACTAGCTTGTGTCTGCTCTTTCTGTTTCTATGAAATTTGTTGTTCAAAAAAAAAAAAAGCTACGGTTTTATAATAGAGCTGATTTTAGTCAATAAAATTTTATTTGTTCATATTGAAAAGCATATAACATATAACAAAATGTTTTATATAATCAAGTAAAAGTCTAAAAGGTTTTTATTGTGTACGAGCATGGGGACATTGCAATTATTACCGACCTCCGTAGGGACAAATTTGTCAAAGTGCAGACAACTGAGTGGGACCTAACAGAGCTCAACACACGAGGCGGAGGAGGGCGGAGCTTTTGACTGTTAGTGGCGGTGGTCACACCGGTGGTGGGGATGGAGAATCTTTCTTTAACCGGAGCATTAGTGTCCTTATGATGTAGATATATTGAATAAAGTGTTACAACTTTTTAACAGAAGTAGTACTAGTAACTAAGGCTGTGTTTCGCGATGGGTTAAAGCACGTAAAGAGAATCGTAAAAAACTATGGCGGTAATAAAAAAATCTAGCAACGAAAAGACAACCTAATTTTTTTTCAAGCTCACATCGTTAGCAACTGAACCGGGGGTGGGGGTGGGATTCGAAATCGATTCTCGCGGTTGAAGAAGCGATGCACGAACCAGTGGGCGCTTGCCTACTTTCGTTTAGCTTACCGCAACACATGATATATGTGTATGTATATAAAATAATTATAAAAAAATACAAATAGAACGCCGTCACGTGGCGGCCTCTGATTGTGGTGCGGTTATGTTCACTTTCCACGCATTTTAGTGTATATATAATATCTTTATTTATTACTTATTGATAGGAGGCTAGTTTTCTTTCTTGTTTTCTTAACCGTAACGAACAATGGCTGTAATGATATGAAAAAGATTAACACAACCTATTGTAACATCCTAGGCAAATCCCACATTAGCCGTGGCTAGGAGAGATTATTGATTCATAAGGAATGCTCCGCCTCAAATACCATCAACGCGTTTTGGGCGCATTGACTGTGGATAAGAGGAGAACTCCACAGTTAAGCGTTCACAGTCTGGTTTAATCGGTTTTGATAAAAATCACGCGTCCAACAAAACTTAATAAAAGAAAATAAAATACCAAAATCAAATTCACAAGACTTCTTTCTTAAACACCATAATTATCATTCACAACATAAGCTCACAACGTGGTTACATATCATATAGAAGCCAAATCCAGCCATGGGATATTAAAAAACACCATTGCTAGATCATAGTTTTATTCGTATTAAGCAAATACTTCATAAGAAAACCAGAAGCCACAGCGCGATGACAACGAAGTGAGTCGTCCACGCCTTGTTTCCATCCAACCCGGACCGATACACGATCCCTAAACACACATATTCTCAAGCTCAAAATCCAACATATTAGAAACAGTTTCAAGAAACTCAGCCTCATTCATTCCCATGAGCATGGAATCATGGGCTTTCTGAACCATCTTCTCAATCATGGATTCTTTGTTTACTGTTTCTCTGCACATGATTCGACCTATGGCAAAGGGCGAGAGCCCATTTGCTGCACCTTTTTTCAGAAGCATGGTGGAGACACGCAGCGTGCGTGCACATTCTAGTGAAAGATCCCACCCATACGCGCTCAAGAGTGCTATGTCTTGCTCTGCATCCAATGAGTTTATGTAATCTAGAGCTTGTTTTGAGTATGGTTCACGCGATTGTGGCCAATACAACCAATCAAATGTGCAATCTTTAAACTATAAAGTTTATAAACACAAATCAAGAAATGCTGGTTAGCATTGACAAAATCATATTATTATCAATTTATCATAAGGTTAATACCATGAAAAACGAATATACATTTTTATTTTTCATGAAAAAGTCCCTAAATCTAATTTTTGCATATTAAAATCCCCCAACTGGTAAAAAATACACGAAAAAGTCACTAAACTAATTTTTGTATACTAAAGTCCCTAAATTTGTTTAAAATGAATGTACTTTCGTAAAGTTTTTTTTTTTAATAATGACATGTTAACTCATAAATTGGTCAAAATAAACTGGTATAATTTCTTTTTTTTTTTAAATGTTAAGTCACTTTATCATAGTTTGACCAATTTAAGAGTTAACAAGTCATTATTTAAAATAAAAAAAATAACAAGTGTGTGCATTTTAGATAAGTTTAGCAACTTCAATATACAAAAATTAGTTTAGTGACTTTTTCGTGCATTTTTTACAAGTTGAGGGACTTTAATATACCAGAATTAGGTTCATGAAAAATAAGATAGTATCCTGGTTTTTAATGGTATTAACCCCTTATCAGTAACTATGGAAGTAAAAGAGTAGACTTACATTCTCAGGCAAGCAATATCCATGATCAACAGGGGTCAGCACAATATGACCCCCTTCGCGGTTCAACAATATATTCCCTGCATGCCTATCAGCATTCGCGGTTCTTATATCAAGAACCGTGATCTTATGAACCTCTTCAACCGGAAAATCCCGTGGACCCATATCTTCACAACTTCCACAGTTTTTCACAAACATTTGTAAAGATCCAAATTTGATGTTTTCTGGCCCACCATCATACCCTCGCGGATGATTAAACCCTGGATTCAAACACTTAGCCATGACAGTCGGTGGTACACCAGAAAAACCTGTTTCTGTTTCATTGTTTGATGATCGCGGTCAGGGGCGGATGTAGATGAAGCCGGGGGGGTGCACAGGAACCCCCTGAGTTTTGAAATTTTAGTGTAACGGTAGGTAAAAAAACTGGGGTGAACCCCCTAAAATATTATAGGGTGAACCCCCTTACGACGCCGCCCACTGCTGCTCGCTTGATCCGGTTGTGAAGCTATAAAACTAAGAACTCTTTCTTGAACTAAATGTGTGTTCTTGAGCATTCATATGATTAGAGGTAAAAAATTGATAGAAACAAATGAGTAGATGACTCTTAAAAACAAATTAGTTGATTTTGTGAACATTTGAAGCATAATTTTCATGGTTTTTTCTTCGCTTTAGGCCTCCAAAAATGGTTGAGCCGCCCCTGCCCGACCCGACCCGACCCGACCAATCGAACCGAACCGAAAATTTTTATGTCCGGCCTTGGATCATCTAAAAACAGTGAACCCCCTGAAAAAAATTCCTGGATCCGCCCCTGATCGCGGTCCAGTTAATGGATGGTCCAATATGTAAGCTGCAACCTCCCTCAACGCACCTTCGCCTACTTTAGTCCCTCTCTTTAGTCCTTCACCATTTGTCGATGGTGGTAGCCCGTGAGGGTTGTTAACAGCCATTGGCTCTTCATCTACTGGCTTAAAAACCGCAACATACTTGTTACCTGATGGGTGCTGCATGAAGTACGCCCCACCGGTGCCCTCAGATGATCTAATCGGGTTTTTACATCTTTTGAGTCCTGCAGATGCAGAGGTTAACATGCTCCATATAACAGGTGATAATTTCAAATTAGGATTCACAATAACTGTCTGCAATGAGAAACCAATAGGTAATTTGTTACAAATACCATCAATAACCCTCTGATCATCAAGCTTTTCACCATTACACAAGATTTCTTGATCCTCAACTGCTTCTTCTGCTAACTTTTGTTTCAAATAACGCGCGTTTCTAAACGGGTCAACCCGAAAGTCAACATCTTTCTTGAAAGCAGTTTCTACTGAGATCTTAAACATGTCAGAAACCCTAAGAATCAGGTGAAGAATATCCCCACTTGAAACACCATAATCTTTAACAAGACTATTGTTTCTTGACAACTCTTTTCCATCAAAAACTAACTTTTGTTTCTTCACTAGAAACCCTTTACATGTTTGAATCCTTAGCTTCACCGATGCAATCGAATCCGATTCCAAAATACACATGGGGATCACTGAACTGGCAACAGTTAGGTATACGACAAAGGATTCGGTTAAGCTACGAATAAAACCGCGTTCAATGTGGATCGGACTCAAAGCAACATCAACAGCAGACATTGTTCCAATTTTATCCACAAAAAGCCAAACTTTGACTTTTTTTGTTTACAACAATATTTCACACATTTCAATCAAATTGGAGATGATCAATAGTCAAATCTCCAAATCACTGAACCAAAGCACCTTAATATATCACTCTCACAAGAACAACATCAAAAACAAACCCTAATTACTCTGTTCATCAACAGAAATACAATAAAGCCAAAACCCTAATCCCCTTTCTACAGAAAGACCCTCGACTCAAAGGGCTTTTTCTTCCATTAGCTCCAATACACGACTCAGATGTAAACCATCAAATAAAAGTAACAATTTGCTTCCAATTTTCAATCAATTGTTTAAAAAAGAAAAAAACTAGGTCGGGAACACAAAGAGGGGAAATTGAAAATTAAAGAAATTGATCGGATTTATTAACGAAATGTTGAATCAATTTACGAATTGGATGGATTCTTACCTGATTGGGAAGAATGAATGACGAAATTGAAGAGGTTATATGGATGGATTTGGTGAAGGCATATGTTGATGAAACAGAGGAATGTATGAGATGGTTGAAATCATTGTTCCGATAGTTTAATCGGATTTATGATTCCGGTGAAAGTGTCGGTGGGTGGTGGAGTGAGAGACCGAAAATGTAGCCGTTGAGTTTGGCTTTTATCTTGACCTGAAACATCGATGATGATCAATGCTTGCTTTCATTCAACGGCCCTTTCGAGCGTCCCAGATTTTAAATTTTTATTTTAAACTTTATATTTTTTTAAATAAAAAAAAATCATGATATACAATTATACTTCTATTGCATATTTGCATAACTGTAATTTTGTAAACTTAGGTCAAAAGAATAAGTTAATAGAGTAATATGCTGTATTTTTTATATTTATACAATTATACATTATACGTGAATGTTATGTCTGATGATTTCTTCTTCTTTTTATCTTTAAATGGACATTCTGGTGGTTAATTGGTGTGTCTCATAATCCTACAAGATGCAGATTGTGATGTATTTATTTTAAAAAAATTAGATGTTAAAAAAAATCACTTACTTTTTCTAAACTTTTTTAGAAGTATAATATAGGTCATGTTTGTGTATTTTAATACGTTTCTAATTAGCATGAATAGACGAAATAATTACACGCATTTGATGGTTATAGATGTGTAGTCTTATTTTACATAAGCGCTATCATATAACATATTTGTGATTTTCACTTAAAACATAAAAGATGATAAACATTATTGGGTTTAAGGTTAAGATTAAAACTAACATTAATTAGTAAAGGGTAATTATTTAAGCATAAGATGATTAGAAGCTTTTAGGTTCTTGATAATTGATAGACAAAACATAATACCTTTAAATATAAATTTATTAAACTTTTAATTACAAATGGCTTCTAGTTTAATGGTATCAATGTGTGTACATAGTGGTGTCCCTCCTCATGAGGTTGAGAGTTCAAATTACATGATAGACAACAATGTATAATTTAAGAGTAGGTTTAGACGGGTGTATAAGTATAGCGTTCTAAAAAGTAAATAATAATAATAAGTATTTGAGCTCGAGCTCGAGTTTTACGAAGTAACACTTAAAAGCTAGAACATACTTACTTCTTTTCAATCAGGATAACAATATTCATAAAATCTAATTATTTTTTAATAATAAAAAAAGAGAAAGAAAGAGAGATTAGTACAACCCTAATTTCTAGGTTGATAAAGTGATAACTTTGGTAATAGAAAAAGGGTTCCAAATCTACGTTACAAATCCATCAAAATACACAATATAACTTCCCCATTACCCTTGGAATTGCCCTCTAATTATAACCATCTTTTTTTCTACTATTAACATTTTTCATCTTGAACTTTAAACATGTTTACTTCACATATAAACTTTAAAGTATATAGGTGTTTGTTTCATAAGTTATCAATAAATTGTGTTCTAAGTTAAGTGAACCCACAAAATTTTATCGGTTAAAAACGGGCCAGGTAACAATAAGTAACATCTAATCTTGTATAATATTTTTTTTCTTGAGAAAAATATATTTTAAGTAGACTTATTTGATGTAAACTTTAAAAGAAGACGATAATTCAATGTGCCATCACCGACTTTTATCATATTTGATTAACATAAGTAGAAGCAAAATTGTTTTCAGATTCGATGTTGAAATCAAGACATTACAAGAGAAACCTAAAATAAACATCCAAAATAAAAAACCAAAATCCAAACATATAGATCAATTCACCTTCAGAACATGCAAATGAATGGAATTTAAATTTCAATTTCATTGGATTCTGATGAATTCCTGTCAACCAAACATTTTATTACAGTTTCATTGGAATAGACGATCAACAATGGACTCAAACGTTCAATGTAGTCGGAAAAGAGACTACAATACTATCTTTCTATTGTTATGTATTTAATAACTAATTGAAAGCCTTATATTTTGCTATTATAATCTAACTACACGTGTGCATTTTTAATTACATCTTTTAGAACCCATGCATCGTTCTTATCTTCATGTTTATTATTGTAACCTACCTACATATGTTTATTATCAATGACAACAACATCTGCACATGTATGTACCCATGTGCACTTTCAATTACATGTTTTAGAACCTACACTTGTGGTTTATCAATGACAACATCTACGCATGCATACGGTTATCAGCCTCATATAGTTTGCTATTGTAATCTTCATACACATGTGCATTATCAAGAACAATATATTTTTAGCACCTATACATAGGGGAAGGTTCCACTAAAAAGTGGTTTTTCGTTAAGAAACGCTAAGAAGTTGGTCAAACGAACTCCGATTGAGCTCATTCCAGCGGCGTTGAAACCGTCTCATCGAACCCTAACCCGGACCCAAAAACCTAAACCCCCCTCCACCCACACTCCCAAAAACCTAAAACCCCCCTCTAACCCCACCTCGAAAAGCCTAAAACCACCACCCCACCCCCAAGTGGTTTGTAACCTAGCGATATTATTTTGTGTATTAAAGGTGTTTCTTCCCAAGTGGTTGATGCTTATAGTCTCATGGTGGACATTGATGTAGATTTACAAGTAGGGGTGTTCATTGGTTCGGTTAACCCTTTTTATGATTTTGATTTTTTTAATAGTTATCCGTTAACCGAACCGAACTGTATTGAAAATATTTATAACAAAACCGTATTGGAAATATGTCTAACCAAATTAAAAAAAACTGTTTTGTCCGATAACCGAACCAAAAACCGAATTCACACTTCAGATACGGTTGGTAATCGAACCGAAAATCGAATTCATAATTCGGTTCAATTTTTTCAGTTACGAATACGGTTCAATTTTTTATTCTTTTGATTTCTATTTTTTTTTTGCACACCCTAGTTATTAGTGGGTTTAAAGAGCCTGTAAGTGTTGACTTTAAAAAAAATAACTTAAGCTTTGAAGATGAGGAAAAACTTTGGGCCCAAAATTTGTTTAAAGCCCAAGAAGCCTTTCAATAATCAATTGTCAAATTGTTTATCGTTACATTCATCCCGCCATTTCTCCGTCACAAGCTCCAACTCATCAATGGAGTCATCGTTCTCCTTCCCCTGCCTTCAAATATTAACCCTCCTAATTTTCTCTCACGTCATGTTCTCGAGCATCAAACCAGTTGCCGTTATCCACTTCTCCGGAGATCTCTATACTCGACCAAGAAATGCCTCTGTTTCTCCTCCGCTGCCTCCTCCTCCGGTACCGGCGTTATTCATTATCGGTGACTCTTCCGTTGACTGCGGGACCAATAACTTTCTTGGAACCCTAGCACGTGCCGATCATCTTCCGTACGGACGTGATTTTGATACACATCGTCCCACCGGACGGTTCTCCAATGGCAGAGTTCCGGTGGATTATCTTGGTAACCGATTACTGTTATTTTGTTTAATTTGTTGTGCGTTGGTTTAGTTTTTGTTGTCAGTTAAGAATTACGTAAAATTGCAAGAATCGTAGTCGTGTTTAGGTTAGCATGATTTGGGGATTTTATTGAATTGTCTGTTTGGTGAAGAAATTGAGACTGTGGATTACTGAATTCTATGTTTACTTCTGTTTGGATTTCAAATTCTCGTGTTAATTTTTGCTGATCACAGTAATTTGAGTAGTTGCAGATAAGGTGTTTGATGAAATGTCCAAGTGGCTACTGTTCTTCCCTTTTCAGTTTTTATGTGTTTTTAAACGAATTTAAATCATTTTCCTGAATTATCTTATTGGTAGAGAAATTGAGACTACTGATTACTGAATTTTATGTTTACTTCTGTTTGGATTTCAATTTCTCGGGTTAATTTTTGCTGATTAAAGTAATTTGTGTAGTTGCAGATGAGGTGTTTGATGAAATGTCTAAGTGACTTTTGTTCTTCGCCTTTCAGTTTTTATGCATTTTGACACAAATTTAAATCATTTTTTTTTCATTTTAATCGGTCAGCATTGCGTCTCGGGCTTCCATTTGTCCCAAGCTACCTAGGTCAAAGTGGCTCGGTTAGAGATATGACACGCGGGTCGAATTACGCGTCTGCTGGTGCTGGAATAATTTTCTCTAGTGGGTCAGAATTGGTACACTCAAAAACCAAGATTTTATTCAAATGCTAGTTTTGTTTGATTATTATATGTTTTCTAATGTATGTGATGATATGCAGGGTCAGCATATATCATTCAGTCAGCAAATTCAACAAGTTATGGATACGTTTCAGCAGTTCATACTAACAATGGGCGAACACGCAGCTGCTGATCACATTTCAAACTCAGTATTCTATATTTCAATCGGGACTAATGATTTCATACATTACTATCTCCCTGATGTGTCAGGTGTACAATCTAAGTTTTTTGCATGGAGATTTACACAGTTTTTAGCTCAGACAATGAAACAGGAGATAAAGGTTATAAAAAATTAAAAATCCTCTATCTTCCCATTTTTCATTGGATATTTTCTTTTATATGTATGCCTGTTTTTTAACCTTATTTGTATTTTCGTTTTTCAGAATTTGTATAATGCTAATGTTAGGCGAGTGGTGTTGATGGGACTGGCACCGATTGGTTGCGCACCTTACTACTTGTGGCAGTATAACAGCCAGAATGGCGAATGTGTAAAGCCGATAAACGATATGATAATGGAATTCAACTTTGTTATGAGATACGCAGTTGAAGAGCTTAATAAAGAACTCGTTGATGCCAATATTATCTTTTGTGATGCTTATATTGGTTCCATGGATATCCTCAAGAACAAGGACCAATATGGTAAGATTATATTTTAATGCCTAAAGCCTCCTAAATAGTTATAAATTAAAAAAATGAAGGTAGTAATATTGTTTTTGTAATCATAATATGCAGTAATCTTATTTTTATAAAATTAAAAACTATGACCCGTTTGGATCTGTTAGCCAGCCCGTCCAACGTCTCACCTCTTTTTGAAATTAACTGAAATGAAAGGAACAAAAGGTGACATTTTTGTTTAATTTTGCAGGATTTAGTGTCACAGACACAGCTTGTTGTGGTTTAGGAAGGTACAACGGTTGGATCATGTGTATATCATCTGCAATGGCTTGCAGGAATGCTACAAATCATCTATGGTGGGACCAATTTCATCCCACATCTGCTGTGAATGAGATTTTAGCAGACAATGTGTGGTCTGGATTGCATACCAAAATGTGTTATCCTATGAACATGCAGGAGATGGTAGCTCAAAGGGTCAGAACATCAGATGATGTGATCAACCGGGTTTCCAGCCACGGCTAACTTGTACATGATCAGGTTCTGTATAGTGAGATATAGTTTGTGTGGTATGAAATGTAAATTTGTATAGAGGTGAATCCTGGTTACATTTAAGGTTGCTACAGAAAGTTTGAAATGGATACACATTATGGTATGAATAGCATATGAAAACTGCATAATTTTGAATTCATATTGATTCTTGTCTTGAGCACCACAATAATATTTAATATTTATAAATATTATGTTTCAAATATGTAGTGTTAAAGAAATAATAAACGGATAATGGATAATGTATGTGAAGGTCACACCAACCGAGCATTTCTATTATTTTGTTTATACTAATTTCAACCGTACGCGTATCAAGTGATGAAAATGTCCATAAGGCCAACCATAATGTCAAACACCAAAAACACCCACAAACACGTCAAGTCAGATGTCACATCAAATTTTATCTTTTCTCTACAATGTTGTTTCCTTTCACAAACATCTTTCCATTTCCTAATCATATTTTTTTACATTTATGTTTCATAACGAAATTATTATTTGTAATAGAATTCTTTTATAAAATTTCGTATTATTTAAAGACTGCATATACAAAAAATTTAAAATAAATTATATATATACACACACACTAGGCGGGGCCTAACATTTCTTTCACTTTTCCTCATCCAAAATCCTGGACACCATCCACAAACACTGGCGGACAAAATCTCCAACCCTAGCATGGCGTCCGGCCAATGTGGTGTTTGCTACCCTCGATCTACTCATGTTGGAGATGGTTTGTTTAAAAAAGATAAAAATATAACCGGTAATAGCTTGTCATTATAAGAAAAACTTAGAGGTTATTTTCATCATGTGACATGTTTTTCTATAAAAGTTCATATGAAAATATAAGATACATAGTCAGATGGCCACTGTGATAGTTTTAATATATACTTTGATAGCTTTCACACACATAAGCTAAGGGTGTAAACGAGCAAAACCGCTCATGAGCTACTCAAGATTGGCTCTCTAAAAGCTCAAATCGAACCGAGCTTGGGCTTAGCTCGTTTACACCGGCCTTAGCATTAGCCCAGTAACAAACAGAGCTTTGCAGGAGATAGAATCATTCATATGTTCTTCAAAACAAAAATAAATATTAAAAAAAAACAAAATAAAGTCTTAAAATATTAAAACTAAAATAAAAAAATCGCAATGTGTCCCCAATTTCCCAACTTTCAACACGAAAACAGAAATGAAATCAACATCAAGGCTTGACGCGTTCCCTGATGAATTGCTCCAAGGGTACTATCTCACCGGTTAACCCAGAAGCCTCAGCAACAGTCACTTTGTTAATGCACTGAGAAAATGAGAAGGCTTCTCCAGTTACTCCAAGTGTGAACTCATTCGATATATCCGCATCTGATACAGCTTTTCTTGATGTCCTCAGCTTATCACTGCAAATCAACATCGATAAACATCAACACACAAGGATGCATTTTTATGATTTCAAATAAACTTGATATTGTTTTCGCCCTGTAAATGAATTCATTTGGGTTATATATGTTACTTCCAATAGGTCAACCGGTTAACTTCGAAAACTTAGCTTACATCCAATGGGAAAGTTGGTCCAACAATTTGAAAGTTGACCAAAGTGATACACCTTACAGCTGATTCATTTGGGTTATATATGTTACTCCCAATAGGTCAAACGGTAAACTTTGAAAACTTAGCTTACATTCAATGGGAAAGTTAGTCAAGCAATTTGAAAATTGCTTTACTCGGAGGAAATTAGAAGAGCTTTTATAATCTTATTTAAGACATAACTTATAAATTTCAGAAATCAGAGAACAAATAAATGTGTGGGTCAACCTTACCCAAGTTGTATTAGAATCTTGGTTTTAAAACGCGAGGCGACCTAAGGCGCAGGGGTTGGGGCTTTAGGTTACATAAGGCGTGCCTCAGAACAAGAAGCGCTCGCCTCGGCGCTTTGAGGGGCTTTTTTGCGCTTAAGGGCTTTTTTTTGGTATGTTTTGTTGCTGTTTTGGACTTTTGGAGGTGGTAATAACTAGTAATTTTAGTCATTTTCATGGTTTATTGTAATAATTTCCTCTTTTGAATGTTTTAGATGTTTAATATCAAGTAATATGTTTAACATTATTGGGAATTTAGATGTTTAACATCAGTTAATGTGTATATACATAATTTAAATGTTTTTTATAGTATGTGCGCCTCGCGTACGAAAAGCCCTGCGCTTTGCGCCTCAGATTTAGACCTCGTCGCCTCGGTGCGCTTCTCGCTTTTTAAAACCAAGATTAGAATAACCAATTTTGCCAAACAATTATTCATGCACAAAAGACGCACACTTGGCTAAGAATGCTTATTCCCTTCATGGGATTTATATCTGCGGCGTGTCCGAAACCCGTTAATTCTCCAGGCGCGATTCTGGCCAAATCCTGTAGATTCCAGCAAAATTCTGGAAGTCCAGCCAAACTGGTCTGAAACATCCAAAAAACCAGCCTAGAGTAGACCTAAACAAGCCTAAAACATGTCTAAAACCCCTAAAAACCGTAACTTTACATTGTGCACCTAGCTTAAAAAAGCCCACTTTTTAAGCGCATTGCGTCTAGGCCACAGGCTCACCCTTTGCGCCTTTGACAACATAGTTATTCATATTAATATATTACACTTTTCTGGCAATTTCATGAGTGACATACAAATACAACAGTTCAAAAGGCAAAAAAAGACATAAAACTTGGACTTCAAAACAGGTAAAATTAATAAAATAAAAAAGGGGTAGTGACATACATTTCCTTCTCAAGTTGTTTTCTGATGAACTCTTTTGTATGTGCAGTAACCTTATCCACCTTGTTGCAAAGAATAAGAAGTGGATTTTTTTTCTTCACAACACTCGCCTTTGTCAAAATGTCATAGAGATACCTTTTACAAACAAAGAAACATATGTTAGATCCACTTGGTGTATTTCATAAAGTACATAAATAAGTACATGCAGGCTTGCAATGTAAACAAATGCTATGAAAAATTACTCTGAAGCAGCACGGCAGTTGGGCAAGAATTCAACAGCATCCACAACAAATACGATGCCAGCTGCTCGAGGCAAATACTCGTCTAGTTTAGGGCGAAGACGGGAATGGCCAGGAACATCAACAATGTGAACCGCTTTGATCTTGCCTTTCTGGAAAAAAATAACAGTTTTAAAGGGGATTTAAAAAACGTAGAGATGCAAGATGGGCAGATTGGGTAACGGGTCAAAACGATTCAAGTTGAAACAAGCCCTTTTTTTAGTACAAGTTGAAATGGGTCAAGTTGAGTTGACCTGCAAGTATCTTTTTTTCATTTTCTTATTTTTTTATTTAATGCCTGAATTATGATTATTATTAACAATATTGCTGCGACAATAATCTTAATCTTTAAATACTAACATTTAAGAAACGGTATGCATTAAATATTCAACTTTAAGCTATTGTTTTGATTTGACCCGTAATGGAAATCAACCTATTCATAAGTAAATGGGTCAAAAGTGCCACCTCTAAAAAATAATTATTGCCATCATTCTATACATGCATACATCAGTTGCAACTAAAAGCTGATATTTAAGAATCTTATATTCAGATTATCAAATTACGGCTATGGTATTAGATTACACTAATTTACCTTGGAGGCTTCTGAGTTGAGCACAAAAAGGCCCTCATTGGGTTCCATTGAAGTAACAGTACCTTGATGAGAGGATCCATCACGAAGCTGGCATAAGCAACATTGCAACAGATTATATCAAACCAAACCAAACCAAACCAAACGTACCCAGTATAATCCCACACATAGCTAACGCTATTAGTAGGGTCTGGGGAGGGTGTGATGAGGGCAAACCTTACCCCTGTCCCAAGGGATAGAGAGGCTGCTCCCGTTTAGACCCCCGGCTCCATGGGAAAGAAAAAGATAAAAATATAAATAAAATTAATGAGTAATAAAGTAAAATAAATCTAACAGTAATCTAACAATTAGCAGTGTATGACTAGAGTATATTAGTCACAAGAAACACAACACACCTACAAGAAACAAGACATACGCAAAATCTTTGCTAAACAACTCTACTCTCCCACACAACGGGTCACTCATCCTAAAACCCTAATACGACGTCTCCATGAAATCCTATCAACAGATTATATCAAACTTAGATTCAAAAAATATAAATGTTGACACATATATAATTTGGGAAGGGAACTTAAAAAACATTTATACAATCACCCAATCTGAGATCACAAGATAGGAATTACTCAAAGTGGAAATAACTGCTGTGACATTTATAATTTACCTGGTAAAAAAGAACAGTTTTTCCACCTCCACTAAGCCCGGTGAGCACAACGGTGTTAGAAATTGTATCCTTGAAAACACGTACTGCAAAGAGATTCATAAAAATGAGTCATAATCAAAATGAACAGTTTTAGCCTTCAGCCCAGTAGCATGTCAAGAAATGCTAATTTTTTTTTATCAAACTTTATGATCTAGAACAAAAATTACATTGCAAAAATATATAGGTGCAATCCACCATTGTGAAGATGTAAATCTTATAAAACGTTTTGAATTTTGTAAAAAGAACAAAAATTGCAACAACTGTGAATCCTACTGCCAAAACAAAAAACTACAAGTAATGTTCCTAGTACCAAGGTCAAAATGGTGTTAACGATCAAATAACTGCCTAGGATTACAGAGCAAACTTACACATAGTACAGGGGATGAGGGGAACAGTGTGCAATTTTTCTGTTAAACGTTCCATATGGTTTGTGGACATGATTCACACGTGTGCAACTATTTAATAATGTAATAACTTTGAAGCACAGAGGAGCAAACTTATGAACAGTATGTATATTTATCTGGCTAGTGCTAGTGTTTTTGTTGGAAACACAAACACTTACTATAGTGTTGCTTGTACTCCTGCAATCTTTTCTCGCCTTTTTGGTCTCTTGAACTCAAACTCTCTGATTAGCCATTAATGACTATTTCTTACTTCCTCTCATAAATTTAAAAATAATAGGCAACAAATGATGCCCTAACATAATTAAACTATAAAAACCTTGTAGTCAAATTGTGGTGTTTTGGTCGTGCTTAAGTTTAGTCAAATTGTGGCGTTTGGGCCATGCTTGATGCACAACTACTCTAAAACAATTGCTGCAACTGTACCCCAAAAATTGCTGTAACTAAAACCCTAATGCCAGTCGAGTGTCCGTAATGGCATCTTTGTGAACTCCCATTACATAACATAGAAATTGAACAGGATACAAATGAATTTAGTAACTAAATGCCTCCATTATTCCAAACTGAAAAGGTGTAAGGAGCATGCAGTTACCTCTTTCAACTAAATACCTGGAATTCTATGCTACTAAACACTACCTTAGTATAAACTTATCAAAAAAGCACCCTGTCCATAATTAACAAAGGAACATTCATAACTAAAGAGACGCTAACAAATAAAACAATCTGATGTAAATATAAAGAAGACGAATTACTTAATAAGAGCAAAAAGGTGGTGAATAACACAGCTCCAACCGCAATATAGATCTGATTCGGAGGGATCTGACGAACAAGATCTTCAACACGACGAACATATTCTTCTCCTTGACGTAAAAACGGTTGAAATTGAGCTTTTACGAGCTCTATCTTCTCCGCATCCATCACTCTTTTACGCACAACAACAAACTGAATTATATCGGGAAAACAATCAGCTAATGAACATAAATTCGAAATTAACCTAGCAATTATTAACAAGAATCCATTGCTGCAACGGAAATATACAAAAATGGAGAAGAATTGTACCTGTGATTGACTGATCGAGTGCTTTTTCGAGACAACAAACCCTAAGATTTTGACTGGAGCGTTCTATTTGGCATTTTTAACGGGTTCAGTAATACTATATCTTTTTTATCACCAACTTGTAACCTATACTTTCATTTATGCTACTTGGAGCCCCTAAGGTTTTCTAAAATGGCATATGAAGTCTAGATGTGACATATGTGATCATTTTAAAAGCTTAGCTAATAACTTTAAATTCACTAAGAAAGATAAGTGAACGAATATAAGCGAATGTAAATAAACGAACATAAATAATATAAATGAACGGACATAAACGAACGTTCATGAAGGAGACATTTGTTCATTTTGTTCGTTTAATTAAATGAACAAAAATTTGCGTTCATATTCGTTCGTTTTTTAAATGAACGAACATGATCAAATTTTTCGTCCAACGGTTTACGAACAGTTTACCAAACATTCGATTCGTTTATGAAAATGAACGAACATAAATGATCAAATATGTCATTTAAAGTTAGAATATTAATGAGCAAACATAAATGAATACGAACAAGAAAAGCCGTCCGTTTAAGTGTCCGTGTTTATTCATTTGTTCGGTTAAAGTTAAACGAATGAACAAGCCTTCATTCGTGTTTGTTCAGTTCATTTACAGACCTACACAAAAAAAAAATTATAGTTTAAAACTTTTTATTTAAGTTAGAATCTACAATATCTCACATTTATATGTTGT
The DNA here is from genome assembly GCA_023525975.1 of Smallanthus sonchifolius. Taxonomy (NCBI): domain Eukaryota; kingdom Viridiplantae; phylum Streptophyta; class Magnoliopsida; order Asterales; family Asteraceae; genus Smallanthus; species Smallanthus sonchifolius. The sequence continues at coordinate 6,710,141 of CM042042.1, forward strand.
TAATTGAAATGAGCTTAAGCATATCCATCAAAAATATAGTGGACTTGTGATTGGGTTTTTTTTTCATATTGTATTTTAGGTTTTTTTTATATTTATTATTGTTTCTTATGGGCCTTCTTGTTCAGGGGCGGAGGATATAAAGGGCCCCGGCCTCCCTGATTTTTCGCTCAGAAGTGTTAATATATACGTATTCGGCCGATTTTTCGCTCAGTAGTGTTAATTTATATGTATTCGGCCGAAAATTTTATAGTTCCGGCCCCCCTATATGAAAAAAAATACCCGCCCCCCCTGCGAAAATTTTCAAGCTCCGCCACTGTTCTTGTTTAATATTGTTTTTTTTTATTTTAACAAAATGAAGTCAACATGTAACGCATGTATTTTGTTAAAACTCAAAATTTTACATAAATGTGGAATTTAGGGACGTATTTGTTTTACCAAAGGTCGTAATTTTATTATACATGCCAAACAAACTATTATGTTTTACAAAAACCCAAAATAGTTACGATTGAGCACATTAAACAATCGTCTTGTTTGACACCTAACATTAGCGACTTTGACAAAACATTTGATGTTAAAAACCCATCTCAGGGCTTGAACTTTAATCGAATATATTATACACATAACATTAGCAGAGGTACGTGTGAAAGTACACGTTAATAGCCTAAGTATTAACCTCAAATCTCGATCAATCACATTACCTATTGTGACCGTGTAAATGTCGTAAAATTTTGAATTTAATATTTCATTCAACTACCCACATTGTTACGCGTTTATGTTCACCTACCTTTGGTGATTCCCATTTGTGTTTACCCATCTACAGTGATACACATAGGGTGGCAAGTCTACGTGAGGTGGCAAATGTGAAGTCCACATGAGATGGGAGAACTCTTAAAGTCCACTTTGGTTGCAAAAGTGTGGGTCTCGCGTTGATAAAGAGACAAGTACAACTAAGTACAACTATTTTTAATCTCGTGTATAGACAAATGTAGTTAAAGGGAAGTTTTGAAAAGTGAAATGTATCATAAGGGGGTAAAGTGGCAAGCGTGGTTATGTGACATTTTTTTTCATGAATTGTGAATATGTATTGTATTTTTATTTGTATGATGAGTTGTGACGGTTAGTATCTTATACGGACATTAATTTATTACTTAAGTGTTTAGAAAATTTAGATGTTTATTTTTGATATAGTAAAACGTGGTAGGTTTTATTTAACTATATACTCACAACCGCAAGCTGACTTTTTTAGTACGCGTTTGGCGAGCAGTGGCATGGCATCTTAGGGATATCTAACGAGGACAATAGACATCGTAGTGTAGGCTTTATTTTAAAGAGTTTTAAACTGTAATGTAAGTCATGCAATGTTTTAAAAGTCTTATGTTGTGTGAAAAGTAAACCCTACAAAAGTCGTTTGCCCTGGTTTTTAGGGTGTGACAATATACAAACCTTGTATACGTTCTTATAGTTATACAACTATGGCCAATATACCATCCTCTTCCTGTTTATACAACCGTTTAAGATGTGATGGTTGCTTGACATGTTATTATGGAAAAGATTAGTATCAACACAAGGTTAAACGATTTGTGATATGTCATGTCGTATACAATACTCGTCAGGGGCGGCCCAGAGGGGGGGCGGGGTGGGCGACCGCCCAGGGCCCGGTATTCCGAGGGGCCCGCATTTTTCAAAATTTATATATATATATATATATATTACATATATTTTTTTATAAAAAAAGGCCCAATCTTATTAATATTATAATTCTTGTATTTATCCATTTCAAAATTTAAAAAAGACCCAATAGATAATAAATAAGATGGGTTGGGCTTGAGTTGGATAAGTAAAAAAAAGAAAGAAAAAAGAAGGAACACAGCAGCGAGCGGCCGGCTCTTGGACTGCCTGCTCATCGATCGATCCTCCATCCAGGGCATTGCCCAGCGAACCCAGCGAGCCGAGCGGGAAGAGAAGAGATCATCGTGGGTTTCGTGGACTGCAACAGTCAGCAGGAACCTAACTCTTTCTTCTTGGACTGCTGTGGACTCTTTTTTGCCTTCAAAATCAAAAGGTATAAATTTATATTATTGTTTGATTAATGTTTGATTGTTGATTAATGTTTGATTGTTGATTGTTGATCAAGCAATTCGAATTAGTATTTGATTGTTGATTGATTGGGTCATGTTTGATTATTATTTTTTTTAGAAATATGCCTCCTAAAACCAAGTATTTATTCGGATATGAAAAACGTAAAAGGAGGAAATTAGAGGAAGAAAAAAGAAAGTCTCAAGAAGGGGCTGTACGTAAGTTCTTCTTAAAAAACAACCACAAAATTGTGAGGTATGTTGATACCAAGTCTAATTCTTTTACCGTTGAGGAATCTTTTATAGGTTTTTTGATTGTTGATGATACAACTGGTAAATGACTTTTTGATGTTACGGTTGAAGAATTAAATTCTCTTGGTCTTGATATTGATGATATGCGCGGTCAAGGCTATGATAACGGTTCAAATATGAAAGGGAAACATAATGGAGTTCAAAGAAGATTTTTGGATATAAATCCTATAGCTGTTTATTCTGCTTGTGGTTGTCATAGTCTTAATCTCGCATTATGTGACATGACTAATAGTTGTACTAAATCTAGAGATTTTTTTGGAGTCATACAACGGATTTATACTATATTTGCCAATTCTACTAAAAGGTGGCAAGTTTTGAAAGACAATGTTAAAGGTTTAACTCTTAAGTCATTGTCTACCACTCGTTGGGAAAGTCGTGTAGATAGTGTTACACCTATTAGATTACAACTTGTAGATATGAGAGAAGCTTTGCTTCAAGTTGGGGACAACGATAATGATGCTAAAATTCAAAGCGAAGCTAAATCACTAGCAACGAAAGAAGTTGGTGAATTTGAATTTTTGGTATCAATCGTCATTTGGTATGAAATATTAACAAAGGTGTAACGAACCAAAATCCGGGTTTCGTTTTCAGATAAATAAAGCATTTTAATAAATATTATGGTGAAAATAATATTTATGAAATAAGTTGAAATAAGTAGGTTTCAAGTTAATAATGAAGTTATGTTAGTTTTAACTAACTATAGAATGAAATGAGTGAAATGGAAGTTAAGGGGCCAAATGTGTAAATGGCAAAATCTGCCATATTGACTAGCAAAAGTCAAAATAAACCTCATTTGTGTTGTTGAGGTCGTTTATGTTCAAGAGAAGAAAAAGGAGAAATCTCAATTGAAGCTCAAATCGTGCATTTAGAGCTTGATTTGTGGGGGTTTTGGCTTGCACATCACTCTCCTAACATCAAGTAAGTGATTTCTTTCCTTTGATTTCACTTTGAATGTGATATTTGGTGGGTTTTGAAGAAATCCGAAAATCGAGTATGCATGTGATGAATTAGTGTTAGATTATTGATAATCTAGCAAAACTAAAGTTAAAGAATGATGATTAACATCCTAGAACCCTTTGATTTTGATTATGAGAAGTTAGGGTTCATATGGTGAAAATTGGGGGTGTTTGGGTCATAATGTTAGAATGGTGAATTAATGAAGATTAAGTGTTTTTAAGATGTTAGACACTAGAACAAACACCAAATTAACTTAATAATAATTTTTGAAAGAAGAATTAGTGTTAAGATTAAGTTAATGAAACTCAAGTAGGTGAGTTTGTGGTGAAAGAGGGTGTTTGGTTATGAGGATAACCCAAACGGGTCAATTTGGGTTGGAATTGGGAAATTGAGTTGTGAACTCAAATGTAATGAAATTTTGGTATATGTTAGATTACTAAACTAGGCGAATGTGTTTAGGTAATCAAATTGCAAAGCTTGAGAGCGATGCGGGATCTTCTAACCCGAAAGGTAAGTGCCTACGCACTTACTTAGTATTGATGATAAATGGTGAATTTTGTGAATTATGTGTTATGTGATTGTGTACATACTTGTGATATGATAAATTGTGAATGATTTAGTATGTACAATGAATGAATGTAGTTATAGTGTTAAACTATAATGGAAATGGATCATGTGTTGATCATAAATGAAACGGGGATAAATGAGTTTTATGCAAGGTTGTATGTATAATGTGTAAAGTTGCATAATTTGTTATGTGGTATGAATGAGCATGAAATTGTATGCATAATTGAAGGAATGTAGTTATAGTAATTATACTATAATGGATATGTTGATATGGAGTTATGGTCTATGAACCATAATGGATAGAATGGATATGGAGTTATGGTCTAAGTACCATAATGGATAGAATAGTTATGGAGTTATGATCTCGTATCCTTTGGGATATGAAGTTATGGCCTACGTGCCAAAATGGAAATGGAAAAGTGATAATAAATTGATGAAAGTAACTTGTAGGTGATATACAAGTGTATGAAATCCTTAATTGACCAAATGGGTGTTAACGGGTCAAATGGGTGTTAACGGGTCAAATGGGTGAAAAGGGTGACAACAAGTTGTAAATACTTGTTGGTTATGTTTATCTCATTACTAATGGTGATATGTTTATATGGTTGTAGGAAAGGCTCCGAAGTAGTCCAAGTCAAGTCCAAGGCGTGAAGGGTTCTCGTATGCATTTTGGGGATTTTTGGGAAAACCCTCGTAGATGGATGTAAATTTGATACACAATTGATGTTTTAGTGTATTTACTTGTTGTTGATGTGTTTTTGGTCAAAACCCAAGTGTTGGGAATTTTAATGTCTTGAAGGTTTGAAAAATGTTGGATATTTGGTTAAGTGCTGAAACCTGCGAAAAACTGAAACTTTCTGTGAAAAAGGTCCCCTCGCGGTCCGCGACGGGGGTGACACGTATGAGTCGCGGTACGCGACAGGTAAAAAATAAAAATAAAAAAATAAAAAAATTCTGGGTTTAAGACTTCCGCGCGTTAAAGTTTTGTTTTTAAAAGTGGTGTGTTTCAACTTGGTATCAGAGCAATGGTTTGAGGGATTTGGTGTGCGAGACACTAAACTCAAACCGGATGCTCTTGATATGGAGGAATGATACGAGAATCCAAGAAGGACTTGACTAAGACTCGGAGCTTGCGGAAATGAAAGGTTAGTAATGATTTGATAAAATGATAATATATATATGGTGTATGTATATATGTATATATGTATGATGAATGTTGTTAAGGTGTTATGTGTGCCGAAACTTGTTTTGTGACCTGTTATATGGAGATGGTAATTACAATTGGGCATGGCGTATTATTAAACATGTCTGCCCAATATGTTTAATAAGACGAAATGTGCAAGGGACTTTATGATAACCATATAACAATGAACATTTGCAAGGATTAGGTGAAGGTGCCTATATATGTATGTATGTATGTATATAGGTAGATAAATATATACTTAATACATATAATAGTGAATGTGTAATGGATACCTAGGGTATTGAAAGTGAAAGGGTATTAAGGTGTTTGTGGTTCATTTTCTCAGTTTAGAGATGGCAGAAGATGCAAGTAATGAACCATTGGATCCAAGAATCCAAGATATGATAAAAGAGGAAGTGGCTAAGGCCTTCGAGCAAGCCACAACCTTGTTAATGGAAGAAATGAGAGGGGCTATCAAGCTTACCCTCGAAGACGTGTTAAATGAGAAGGAAAGGGTGCCACAGGGTTGTACCCTAAAAGAGTTTATGGTAATTAAGCCCAAGGAATATGACGGGCAAGTGGACCCGATTCTGAGCCACAGGTGGGTTGTGGATATGGAGTCTAATTTTGAGACTACTAAATGTAAGCCCGAGGATAGGGTGATGTTCAGTGTGCCTTTGTTGACTGGAAGGGCAAAGGAGTGGTTGTTGAATCTCCGCAAGGAGAGGGGTGTTTTGGGTGTGACCTCCATGTCTTGGGAGGAGTTTAAGGCGGCTTTTCTGAAGTATCATTGCCCGCAAGCCGCAGTTGATAGAATGACTGAGGAGTTTCTCCTCATGAGGCAAAAGAATGAGTTAATAGATGAATTGGCTGGAGCTTTCTTTGATCGCGCCAAGTTCTGTCCGGACGTGGTGTCGACCGAGAAGGCGAAGATTGACAGATTTTATGCTATGTTGACTGTGGAATTCAGAGATAGCATATCTCCATCTTCTTTCACCACGTTTGTGGATTTGATAAACAGGTGTCGGGAAAGGGAAGTGGAGTTGAGGAGGCAAGAAGCTAGAGGAGAGAAGAGGAAAAGGGAAATTGTGGATCAAGTGGTGAGCAAGATAAAGGGCGGGAGCCCTAGTAAGAAGCCTTTTACCAAGTTATCTTCTCGAGGATGCAAAGTTTGTGGGAAGGAGCACTATGGGGATTGTAAGAAGGGAACGTCGAATTGTTACAAGTGTGGGAAGCCGGGGCATATGGCAAATCAGTGTCCAAGCCAGATTCGTATATGTTATAATTGTTACAAGCCAGGACACCTTAGGGCGGATTGCCCGGATTTGAAGCAAGGTGGAAGCGAGAGAAAAGTTGAGATACCCAGGCCTAAGGGTAGAGCTTTCCACATATCTGCGGAGGAAGCAAAGAACAACTCGGAGGTGGTGTCAGGTACATTCAAGATTAACTCATTACCTGCACTAGTTCTATTTGATTCGGGGGCTAGTCGTTCGTTTGTGTCTTTGAAATTTGTTAAGCATTCTTCTTTTGTAAGTAGCAAGTTAGATGAACCCTTAGAAATCGAAGCGGTTAATGATAAGAGTTTCCTTGTCTTTGACATTTTTAGAGATTGTAAGTTGAGAGCGGGGGGTGAAACTTTCTTTATTGATTTGATTCCTTTGGCTATGGGAGATTTTGATGTTATTGTGGGGATGGATTGGTTGTCAAAGAATAAGGCGAGTATTTTATGTGGACCGAAGGCGATCCAACTTGTTTCCCCGTCGGGAGAGTCCATCTACATAGAAGGTGATAAAAAGGGTAAAGTAAGGTTGTGCAGTTATGTGAAGGCGACCAAGTACATGGCGCGTGGGTGCAAGGCGTACATGGCTTGTGTCGCGGATGTGAATGAAAGAGTAAAGGAGATTCACGATGTACCGGTCGTGAACCAATTCGTAGATGTGTTTCCAGACGAGTTACCGGGGATTCCGCCGGATAGGGAGATAGAGTTTGGAATTGATTTGATACCGGGTGCTAAGCCGGTAGCTAAAGCGCCTTATAGATTGGCACCGCCAGAAATGAAAGAACTCATGGAGCAATTACAAGAATTTCTTGACAAGGGTTTTATACGCCCAAGTGTTTCACCTTGGGGTGCGCCCGTTCTCTTCGTCAAAAAGAAGGATGGGAGCATGAGGATGTGTATGGATTACCGGGAGTTGAACAAGTTGACCGTGAAGAATAGGTACCCATTGCCTAGGATTGACGATCTTTTCGACCAATTGCAAGGGGCGTCATGGTTTTCTAAGATTGACTTGAAGTCCGGGTATCATCAGTTGAAAGTGAAGGAAGAGGATGTTCATAAGACAGCTTTTCGCACTCGTTACGGTCACTATGAGTTTACGGTTATGCCTTTCGGTTTGACCAACGCACCTGCGTTTTTCATGGATCTCATGAACCGGGTGTGTAGACCGTTCCTTGATCGTTCGGTCATTGTGTTTATTGACGATCTTCTCATCTATTCAAGGAGCAAGGGTGATCACGCTTGTCATTTGCGTGAGATTCTTGAAGTCTTGCAAAAGGAGAAGCTTTATGCTAAATTCTCCAAGTGCACATTTTGGTTGCGCGAGATCCAATTCTTGGGTCATGTGATTAATGAAAGAGGAATTACCGTTGATCCATCCAAGATTATAGCTGTTAAAGAATGGTCATCACCGAAGACGCCTTCGGAGATTAGAAGTTTCTTAGGGTTAGCGGGTTATTATCGGAGGTTCATCGAAAACTTCTCTCGGATTGCTTTGCCGATGACGAAGTTGACTCGTAAGGAGACAAAGTTTGTTTGGAGTCCCGAGCAAGAATCTGCCTTTCAACTCTTGAAAGAAAAGTTGACTAAGGCGCCTATTTTATCCTTGCCGGAAGGGACCGAGGATTTTGTTGTTTATTCGGATGCCTCACATTCGGGGTTAGGGTGTGTTTTGATGCAAAGGGGGAAAGTGATTGCCTATGCATCTAGGCAATTAAAGACTCACGAGGTGAATTACCCAACCCATGATTTAGAGCTTGCAGCCGTGGTTTTCGCGCTCAAGATTTGGAGGCATTATTTGTATGGTGCTAAGTGTACGATCTACACGGATCACAAAAGTCTCAAATATTTCTTTGACCAAAAGGACCTCAATATGAGGCAAAGACGGTGGCTTGAATTGGTTAAGGATTATGATTGTGAGATACTTTATCATCCGGGTAAAGCGAATGTTGTGGCGGATGCGCTTAGTAGGAAGTCAAATCATTCACCTATCAAGGTGAAGTCATTTAAGATGACAATTTCATCATCTCTTATTGATGAAATCCGGGAGGCCCAAGTGTTAGCACTTGGTGGTGACTTGAAGAAGGAACGGATGATTTCTTATGTTGATAAGCTTGGTGAAAATAGCATGGGTTTGAAGACATGCTTTGATAGAATTTGGATACCTAGGTTGTCAAGTGTCTTGACAACTATTCTTGACGAGGCGCATAAATCCAAATATTCTATCCATCCGGGGGGCCACGAAGATGTTTTATGATTTGAGGTGTCATTTTTGGTGGCCGGGTATGAGGCGTGATATTGTTAAGTATGTGGAGAGGTGTCTCACATGCTTAAGGGTTAAGGCGGAGCATCAAAAGCCGTATGGAAAGCTTCAACCGCTTGAAATACCGCTTTGGAAATGGGAAAATATAACCATGGATTTGATCACTAAACTACCAAAAACTCGAAAGGGTTATGATGCGATATGGGTAGTAGTGGATCGGTTGACGAAGAGTGCACATTTCCTTCCTATAAAGGAAACATATTCTTCGGATAGATTGGCGGAAATGTATGTGAAGGAAATTGTGTCACGTCATGGTGTGCCAGTGTCGATTATATCGGATCGTGATACGAGATTCACTTCTCGTTTTTGGAAGAAATTCCATGAGGATATGGGGACAAGGTTGAACCTCAGCACCGCTTATCATCCACAAACGGATGGGCAAAGCGAGCGTACGATTCAAACGCTCGAGGATATGTTGCGAGCGTGTGCCTTGGATTTTGGAGGTAGTTGGGACGACTATTTACCGTTGGCGGAATTCTCTTACAAAAATAGTTACCATTCTAGTATTGGTATGCCGCCTTTTGAGGCATTGTATAGGAGAAAGTGTCGAACACCCGTGTGTTGGGGTGAGATTGGTCAACGGGAGCTTGGTAGTGTCGAAGTGGTCAAGGAAACTAATGATAGTATTGACCAAATTAGAGCACGCTTGAAGGCGGCTCAAGATCGCCAAAAGTCTTATGCGGATAATAGGAAGCGGGCGATTGAGTTTCAAGTGGGAGACTTTGTGCTTTTGAAAGTCTCTCCTTGGAAAGGGGTGATACGGTTTAGGAAACGGGGGAAGTTAAGTCCTCGTTTCATCGGGCCGTTTAAGGTGATAGCAAAGGTGGGTACGGTAGCTTATCGTTTGGAGCTACCGGAGGGACTAAGTAGACTTCATAACACATTTCATGTGTCTCATTTGCGGAAGTGTTTGGCGGATGAATCTACTTTTGTCCCTTTGGACGATATCGAATTGGATGAAAAGTTGAATTATGTTGAAGAACCGGTGGCAATCTTGGATAGAAAAGTGAAGCGTTTGCGCAATAAAGAGATTAGCCAAGTTTTGGTGAGGTGGAAACATAGAAAGGGAGCGGAAATGACTTGGGAAACCGAGGAAGAAATGCTTAAACATTATCCGAACCTTTTATGTGAAGTCGGGTTTCGGGGACGAAACCCAAATAAGGGGAGGTGATTTGTAACGAACCAAAATCCGGGTTTCGTTTTCAGATAAATAAAGCATTTTAATAAATATTATGGTGAAAATAATATTTATGAAATAAGTTGAAATAAGTAGGTTTCAAGTTAATAAATGAAGTTATGTTAGTTTTAACTAACTATAGAATGAAATGAGTGAAATGGAAGTTAAGGGGCCAAATGTGTAAATGGCAAAATCTGCCATATTGACTAGCAAAAGTCAAAATAAACCTCATTTGTGTTGTTGAGGTCGTTTATGTTCAAGAGAAGAAAAAGGAGAAATCTCAATTGAAGCTCAAATCGTGCATTTAGAGCTTGATTTGTGGGGGTTTTGGCTTGCACATCACTCTTCTAACATCAAGTAAGTGATTTCTTTCCTTTGATTTCACTTTGAATGTGATATTTGGTGGGTTTTGAAGAAATCCGAAAATCGAGTATGCATGTGATGAATTAGTGTTAGATTATTGATAATCTAGCTAAACTAAAGTTAAAGAATGACGATTAACATCCTAGAACCCTTTGATTTTGATTATGAGAAGTTAGGGTTCATATGGTGAAAATTGGGGGTGTTTGGGTCATAATGTTAGAATGATGAATTAATGAAAATTAAGTGTTTTTAAGATGTTAGACACTAGAACAAACACCAAATTAACTTAATAATAATTTTTGAAAGAAGAATTAGTGTTAAGATTAAGTTAATGAAACTCAAGTAGGTGAGTTTGTGGTGAAAGAGAGTGTTTGGTTATGAGGATAACCTAAACGGGTCAATTTGGGTTGAAATTGGGAAATTGAGTTGTGAACTCAAATGTAATGAAATTTTGGTATATGTTAGATTACTAAACTAGGCGAATGTGTTTAGGTAATCAAATTGCAAAGCTTGAGAGCGGTGCGGGATCTTCTAACCCGAAAGGTAAGTGCCTACGCACTTACTTAGTATTGATGATAAATGGTGAATTTTGTGAATTATGTGTTATGTGATTGTGTACATACTTGTGATATGATAAATTGTGAATGATTTAGTATGTACAATGAATGAATGTAGTTATAGTGTTAAGCTATAATGGAAATGGATCATGTGTTGATCATAAATGAAACGGGGATAAATGAGTTTTATGCAAGGTTGTATGTATAATGTGTAAAGTTGCATAATTTGTTATGTGGTATGAATGAGCATGAAATTGTATGCATAATTGAAGGAATGTAGTTATAGTAATTATACAATAATGGATATGTTGATATGGAGTTATGGTCTATGAACCATAATGGATAGAATGGATATGGAGTTATGGTCTAAGTACCATAATGGATAGAATAGTTATGGAGTTATGATCTCGTATCCTTTGGGATATGAAGTTATGGCCTACGTGCCAAAATGGAAATGGAAAAGTGATAATGAATTGATGAAAGTAACTTGTAGGTGATATACAAGTGTATGAAATCCTTAATTGACCAAATGGGTGTTAACGGGTCAAATGGGTGAAAAGGGTGACAACAAGTTGTAAATACTTGTTGGTTATGTTTATCTCATTACTAATGGTGATATGTTTATATGGTTGTAGGAAAGGCTCCGAAGTAGTCCAAGTCAAGTCCAAGGCGTGAAGGGTTCTCGTATGCATTTTGGGGATTTTTGGGAAAACCCTCGTAGATGGATGTAAATTTGATACACAATTGATTGTTTAGTGTATTTACTTGTTGTTGTTGATGTGTTTTTGGTCAAAACTCAAGTGTTGGGAATTTTAATGTCTTGAAGGTTTGAAAAATGTTGGATATTTGGTTAAGTGCTGAAACCTGCAGAAAAAATGAAACTTTCTGTGAAAAAGGTCCCCTCGCGGTCCGCGACGGGGGTGACACGTATGAGTCGCGGTACGCGACAGGTAAAAAAAAAAAAAAAAAAAATTCTGGGTTTAAGACTTCCGCGCGTTAAAGTTTTGTTTTTAAAAGTGGTGTGTTTCAAAAGGTGAATGTGGTTAGTAAAATGTTGCAATCAAAAGATATGCTTCTTGATGTTGGTATTGAAGAAGTAGACAAGTTGATTAAATACTTCAAGAATTATAGAGAAACGGGGTTTTCTAAGGCAATTGACGAAGCAAAAGAAATTGCAAACGAATTGGGTGTTGATACGATATTCCCGCAAAGGCGTCTGATACGTAGGAAAAAACAATATGATGGGACTTCAAGTGAAGAAGTTTTATTTTCACCCGAGGAGGATTTTAAAGTCAATTACTTTTTATGTATTGTTGATCAAGCGATTGCTTCCCTTGAAACACGATTCGAACAATACAAAGATTTTGAAAGACTATTTAGCTTTTTGTTTCCTAAAAAGTTGAAGGAGCTTGATGAAAAAGATCTCAAATTGTGTTGTTATCGCCTTCAAGATGCATTGAAGCATAAAGAAGAATCTGATATTGATGCCAATGAATTATACTTGGAGTTGAAGTTGTTGGAGACATTTATAACTAGTCAAATCATTAGCCCTATTGATGCTTTAAACAATCTGAACCGGTTCGGTTTTTTTCCTAATGCATCAATTGCATATAGAGTGTTGTTGAGTATTCCGGTAACGGTGGCTTCAGCGGAGAGAAGTTTTTCAAAGTTAAAGTTGTTGAAGTCCTACTTAAGATCGACAATGTCCCAAGAAAGACTTAACGGTTTAGCGATGATATCTATTGAAAGTGATACATTAGAGACTATGAATTATGAAGACTTCATCGAGAGCTTTGCTTCAAAAAACGCTAGGAGAGCCTCACGACTCACATAAGTAAGTAATATCGATCATTTTGGTACATTACTTTTGTTTTATTAATTATTGTTATAACTAATATTGTCGTATTAAGGTTTTTTTTATATAATATGATAATTATATTATAGGGGCCCATTTTTTTTTACATGTCCAGGGCCCAGAACTTTTTAAAGATTCTCAGGACAGGCCCTGATACTCGTATACTCCCGTATATAAGATGTTATACAACAAACATAGGTTTTCGGCTAGGATGAATAGGAAAACTTTAGAGAGACTTCCAAACAAGAACGACTTGAAATCAATAAACTAATTGATAATCACTGGTTTTAAGACAAAAAGTTGTTTAGCTCTTTAAGTATTCGGTCTTTGATATAATGTACTATATAACTACATTATAATATTGTTGTCTTGCTCTTTAATTATCTGGTCTTTGAATCTTCAACAACAAGCCAAACCATGTTAACAAAACGATGGGTGAAATAAAAGTAAAACCTTTTTATAGGTCAAATGTAGATCAAGTTCTAACAAGCTTGATTGGTTTTATTAGGGGAAAAGTGACGTAAGTTGCTTTGGTTTGATTAAGCTTCTTGCTATAGCCGTTTTTTTTAGTTTTTTACTAAAAAAAAAGGGTTGTATTCAATAGGCATATGCGGGCCGACCCGTTCAAATATTCGGATCCGGATAAACTTTCTGATTTGTTGCAGGACAGAGAGCTCGCAGTCTTCAGTGTCTTCCATGGCCTGAATCTAATCCACGGTGCAATTTCCATCTAAAACCCTAAATTTCCATAAACCCTAGTTTTTCACACACCATGCTTTCCACACGAATAATTACACCTTGATAATTTCGTATTCCCTAGGGTTTTTCCTTCCCAATCCAGCATCACCCTTCACACCTCACTCTCCATCAAAAACCCCCTTCGAAACGATTTAAAATTCGTTGAAATTAGGAGAAATAAACTTCAATTTACCCGCGCGTTTTTTCGAAAATCGGATTCAGCTCAGATTAGTGATAGTTCAGCTTCAACACAAGATGATTTTGTGACTAGGGTTTTGAAGGAAAACCCTAGCCAGGTGGAGCCAAAGTATAAAATTGGGGATAAATTGTATACACTGAAGGAGAAAGAGGATTTGGGGAAGAAGAGTTTATGATGGTAATGGAGGTTTGGAGATTATTAAGAGGTTGAATTTGAAAGGATTGAATAACAACAGAAGTGGAGATGGGGTGGATTATGCACAGGATGTGAATTTGAATGATATTTTGAGGAAATTCAAGGGGAAACTTTATGTTCCTGAGCAGATATTTGTGGAGCAATTGTCGGAAGAAGCGGAATTCGATAGGGAGTTCGAATTGTTACCGAGAATGAGCTTTGAAGATCTTCAAAAAGATATAAAAACTAATATGATAAAGTTTTTAAGTTTAAGGAAGATGATAGGGCTGCTTATGGGAATAAAGATTTCATTGTGGAGTTGAAGGAGATTCCAGGAGACAAGAGTTTGCAGAGAACTAAGTGGTGAATGCTATTATATGCCTTTTAGATTTAAGCTTTGATGTGTTTTTAAATGTTTGTTGATTGTTTTATGATTGTGTTTAGGTCGATAAAGCTTGACGGTAATCAAGTGCAAGATGTTCTAACGGAGTATAATGGACCACGATATGAGATAGAGACACAAACTATGGTATTTCAGTTGTTTCCAATATATACTTTTATAATTTCATTTCCTAACATGTAAGTTTATAGACTGCATTTGGGGGTATTTGGATGTGTGTTTCGAGAGTGATTTTTGCAACATGAAGAGTATGCAATCATATATCAGTTACTAAATGTTAGTAGTAGTTTGGTGAATGATGATGTTGTAGTAATCTTAAAGTTTACCTTTATTACAACTTCGTGACTAAATAGTTAGAAAATATACATCATAATCAGTTTATGTCAAACTTTTAAAACTGATTATTGCGGCATCAAGAAAGTAAAGTGATTCGAGAGAAGAAGTGAAGCATAAAAGAATCACAGTTTGCCATTCATATGCTACACTTATCGACTAAAACAAATGTGGGATATGGTTGAAAAGTTTCCGTTTACTTGGTGAAGAAATAGCTACATATGCTGTTTTCCTAAAAAAGAAGGCACCGCTGTAAGTCATACATTTTAAACAAAATGCAATTTTAATCTGAATCAATATACAAAAAGGGGGTGTTTGGATATGCATTCTGAAGGCTATTATCTGACCAACGTTTCAGGCTTAACTTCAACAGAAAAACTGATTATTAAAGGGTAGAGTTAAATTACTTTTATATCCTTATCTTATTCTTCTGTAACCTTTTGATGCAGACATGGGTGGGGAAAGCACCACAATATCCAAATCCAGTGGCATCATCAATATCAAGCAGAGTGATGGTGGAACTTGGTGCAGTGACAGCAGCAATTGCTGCACCCGCTGTTGTTGTTGGCGGCTTTTTAGCTTCAGCAGCAGTTGCTGTAACGAGCTTTGTTTATGTGGGGACTGTGTATGCTATCTGGCCTATTGCCAAGTCGTTTCTTACTGTTCCTTTTGAAGTTTTAGTTGGTGTTTTAGAGAGAATGGGCGATGTCATATTAGACATGTTCATCTATGGTGGGATTTCCTCAAAGATTAATGAATTGTATAGTTTTGGGATCTTTTCTTCTGCCTTTAAAATAGCTGGACCCATGTTGCTGGTTGGTGTATGCATGGTTATTCTTCTTCGTTTCACTCTTTCTAGAAGGCCTAAGAATTTCAGGAAATGGGTATGATATGCCTTAAAAAGTAACAGTTTATTATGTGGGAACTGTAATTAAGGTTTTATTTATTGTTGACAGGATATATGGCAAGGGATTGAATTTTCTCAGTCTAAACCACAAGCTTGAGTTGATGTTAGTTTCCTAAAAATTGCTCCTACTTAATGTTTTAATCTTTGATCACATCCCTTGGAGATCATATTCTGTCTATTCTTTATGTGTTTTTTTATATTTATATAGGGCTCAACTGGAGTTACATTTAACGACGTGGCAGGGATTGAAATAGCAGTCGAAGAGCTCCAAGAGGTAAAGTTCTGTGCCATTTGATGCTAAAGTAAGGCGTAAGTTCATTTAAAAATTAATATGAAAAGTTATACTGTTATAGTATAAGATAATACTTTTAAGAATTTATTTCTAGATCAATTCTAGTTCTTTGTTTGTCAAGTTCAGTTGAATTTTTTTTCTTTCTGAAAATCCTGAATGATTTCAAAACCTAAGATATGATTAATAGCTATTTGATATTTATTATAAGTTGATTATTATTTTTCCTCTTAAATAGTTGGTCAAGTACTTGAAGAATCCTGAACTATTTGACAAGATGGGGATAAAGCCTCCTCACGGGGTATTTCTAGAGGGGCCTCCAGGATGTGGCAAGGTTAGCTTATTTTTGTTGCATATATTCTTAAATACCATCATGCTCGATGTGAAGATTAACTTAATTAAATGTCATTTAGACTCTTGTTGCCAAGGCTATAGCTGGTGAAGCTGGCATTCCGTGTTACCAAATGGCTGGGTCAGAATTTGTTGAAGTCCTAGTTGGTGTTGGTTCTGCTCGTATTAGGGATTTATTCAAGAGAGCCAAGGTGATTACAATCCCTCGTTTCTGATTTAGTCTGAAGATATGAATGGTAGAGGTGGCAAAATGGGCGGGTGGGTGGTATAACAGGTAAGGGTGGGTACTTTTTTGTATGGATAGAAACGGGTCTGGTTGGAACTCTGAAACGATTTTTGCTAAACTTTTTATAGAAGTTGTGGGCCAAGTTTGATTACAAAAGTTTAACTATTTCTATAGTAAAATAGTTTTTTTTTAATAAAATGGTTAAGGAAGTTTTAAGCATTAAAAGTACACTTTGGGTGACTCAAACCTTTAGACCCCTTTGCACTGTTTTCATTAAGCTATTTTTTTACCCTTTTGACGCGTTATAGATAAATCATAACCTGAATCTACCCTTTCATAAGTAAATGGGTTGAAATTGCCAACTCTAATGAAAGGGAGTAGGTTTCAAACTCAAGATTGATGTGAATTTAATTTTAGAGCTTTACTTTTGAATATTTGATTGACTAATTTGATTTTATAAAAAAAGACAGTTAGAAACTTGTCATGTGTAATTGTAACAAAATGCATGTTAGTTTGCCTTTCAACAGTAATAGCTTTTACTTCATGAAGACATGGCTCCTTTTTTAATGGTACAACAAAAGCATATCTTTTTTCAACCCCAAGTTAAGTTGCTGTTCACTTATGCTACCTCCATTCCCCATTTTGTGGGCTCATCGTAATTTTCGCAACTAGTAAATGGGACCCGAAGCATCTTCGGTTCTCTTGACACCAGTAAATTAAAAAAAATTAAGAATATTGATCTGGGATTAATGGATGTAATGCCCTGAAATGTTTCAGTGGCTTGTTACCATTAAATTGTTTGGCAAGTATAGAACTGTACTGACAAAGAATTGCTCATTTGGTTTCTGCAGGTCAACAAACCATCTGTTATTTTTATTGATGAAAGTGATGCACTTGCTACAAGGTATTGTGATCTTATTAAGGGATTTTAAAAAAAGAAAAACCCTAGAGATAACCTAGAGTCCTAGATATTGGCATACAATTAGCTTTGCAATTACTTGTTTCAATGGTTTTAATGAACAATGAGATCTTACATACAAGACTTGGATTCTTTTTTTACCCCCCCACCACCCCACCCCCTGGTTCACTAAATAGGTGCAATAGTTTCATTTTAAGATGTCCCAACTCCCAAAATAAGCACAACATTTCCCTTTTGGCAAGTTTTAATGCAGAATTACCTTTTTGCCCATTAGTAGTCATTCCAAGATCTTGATAGCACTTATTAGGTCCTCTGGATCCCTCTATTATGCTGCAGTTGAGGGATATTTAAGATATTTCATTACAGTCAACACTTAGTGGTTTTATATTTTGGGATGGAGGGAGCACATTGTTTCTTTTTTACATGATGCTTTACACAACACATATATGAACATTGCAATCTTCTTACAGAGTACAGACAAATGCTTCCATATATTGAATAACCCTAATATATATTTTGTTCTGATAACTAGGCGTCAAGGAATATTCAGCGACAAGACAGATGATCTATACAATGCTTTACACAAGAAAGAGAAACTACATTGAACCAGCTGTTGATAGAGCTTGATGGATTTGATACAGGAAAAGGTGTCATATTTTTGGGGGCTACAAATCGTAAGGATTTGTTAGATCCTGCACTTCTTCGGCCTGGTCGTTTTGATCGAAAGATTTGATCTTTGATTCTTTTCCATTGAGAATTAGAGGTGACAAAACAGGCGAATCTTGCCAATTGGGTAACGCGTAACGGGTATCAAAATGGTTAGTTTTGTTCATGTTGACACTGATTGAGTGGACCCCATACACTCTTTTGTCCATGTTTTTAAATAGTCGATGAGTTATACGTATACTAAAAACTATATTATTACAACAATAACTAGAACTTTTTGGTAAAATAATTTAGAAGGTTGTGTGCATTAAAAGCACACTTTGGGTGACGTTCTACTTGTTTGACCCGTACCCTTTTCAGCTAAATTTTATAAAATGACTCATTTGTCCCCTTTTGAGATATTAAAAAAACAAATTGACCGATTTCTAAGTAAATGGGTCAATATTTCCATTTCTATTGAATATTAATACCCCTTGGTCGCATAAAAGGTCCCCCACATTGCAATTTAGAAGAAAACTAGGACAATTTCTTTGAACTTATACCCTTGGTTAAATATAAATCAACAAAATTACTCCTGTTCAATCTTTTGAAAAGGGAAGGTAATGAATAGCAACTAGCAACCTTTTTAACTTTATTTGAAATAAGGTGCAAAGAAAATTACCAAGTGGATTTTTCCAGAGTGGTGAGTGTGTTTTATCCAAAAAAGGACAGAAAAGAGCAAAAACCTTTTGCTCCAAAAAAGAGGCACACTTTGATTTTTGAGGTGAAAATTGTTAATTTCTGAATCTGAAACTTGAATGGATTTTGTTTCAAATTCCATACTAGTTTTTTTTAGTTTGTATCATTTGCAAAGGATTAATGTGGTTATTATGACTTTCTCAGAAATCCGTATTATATCACATACCTTCGGTTAAAGAATTTTCTATTTTTCATCTTTAGTTGTCTAACTCTTGCATACTTTTCATCTGTAATCATTTGCTTTGTTTGGTCTTTTTATATAAGAATCCGTCCTCCTAATGCCAAAGGGAGGTTGGAAATATTGCAAGTTCATGCCCGCAAAGTGAAGTTGTCAGAATCAGTTGATTTGTCAGTTTTTTGCCCAAAACCTTCCTGGTATGTGCTTCTTTGTTGAGTTATGCCATTTTCAAAAAAATTGAGTCACAAAAGATTTTAAAAGTAATTGTATAATGTCATGTCTATGAGTTTTACATTTTCAATTTCATAACATTTAACATAAGAGATAAGAATGTTGTTTTTTTCAGCATTTAAAAGTATATTATATTACCAGCGAAAGTATATTATATTATTATATGTATAATATAATCTTATAAAATAAATATTAGATTTAGCATTTGATTATGTGGCAATGGCGTTTTGGCTGTCAATATTTTAAACTTTTGCTTCCGCTGCATTTTTAGCTTATTCTGTTGTGTTTTTGGGTTAATCGGTTCACGGTTCACCTTTACGTGGTGATTGTGCGTTTTTTTAAAGTGATTATGTGATATTGAATAAGCAGAAGCAGATAACCAGTTGTAATAAAACAGGTTGTAAGAGATGGTGTTTAGACTCTTCTACTGGTTGAAGTTACAATGACCAAATGGTTAGCTGTACAAGTGTTTGGAAAATCTTATCATTTAAGAGACTAATAGATAAAATGACCAAAAAGGACATTCATTTGAAAAATGGAATCAAAAGACTAAATTATTTAAAAAAATGGACAAATTCTTAGTTTTTTAATGGTTTGATTATTAATCTTCTTGCGGCTGAAATGAAACTCATTAAATAATTAGATGTGTGTTCATCCGACCACTAAAACTGATTCTTGCAACTACAATTTGCAATAATTTGATAATCATATCCAAACATCCTCTTAATGTATGATGCATTCCATCTTTTACTCTATCATGATCCTGACATGTCCCTAGATTTGATTTGATTTTAATGTGGAAATTATCAGGATGGAGTGGTGCAAGATTGGCTCAGCTTCTCCAAGAGGCTGCACTTGTAGCTGTGAGGAACAAACATGCGTCGATCCTTCAGTCGGATGTAGCTGAAGCTGTTGATCGGCTAACCGTGGGCCCTAAACGTGTTGCATTGGATTTGGGACATCAGGGTCAATGCCGTCGAGCCACAACCGAAGTGGGAACCGCATTGACTTCCCATCTTATAAGGAGAATAGAGAGTGCAGATGTTGAACCCTGTGACCGCATATCAATTCATCCTCGTGGCCAGGTTTAAGTTTACTTGTTTTTGATCTTCTTTCACTGTATAGTTAAGAGTAGGTGCGTTGGGCCCGAGTCAAAATGTTTTGGTCCATGTCAAACGGTTTGGGTTGACCATAAACACTTTTGCCCAAAATATTTAAATTTGGGGCTAAACTTTACACCATTTAGAAGTGACAGGGATGGGACCCACAAAATGTAAAACTTAAAGAATTGAACTTTACACCATTTGAAAGTGAGACAGAAATTCAACCATTTTTTACCTAATTATTTTTCTTTTTTTTTGATTGTATATGCATGCAGACTCTATCGCAAGTTGTCTTCAATAGACTCAATGATGAAAAGTATTTATTTGAACGCCGGCCACAATTGCTTCACCGCCTTCAGGTGTGAATTCAAACTTTCTTTTATTTATATTTACTAGGTTAAAATCTAGTGTATTACACGGGCTGAATAAATATAATATTATATCTTAAGTAATAAAAAATTTAGTTTTTAAAAACTCGTGTTTTACACGGGTTGAATAAACCCGTGGAATACAATATAATCTGTTAACACATATACTCGTCAAAATATGTCAGGAGATCTATTAATATAAAGATTTGTATTTCTTTTAAAATATATTATTATTAAAAGATAGAAGTGTACTTAATAAGAGAGAGAGATGGGAAAAAATGATGAGAATGAATATGAAGGCGACACGTGGCATGAAAAACCTTTATTTATTATATAGTATAGATATAGATATAGATTTTGTATTAAGTGCATACTAGCTTACTACCACCATTAACAGGTCTTACTTGGAGGGAGAGCTGCAGAAGAGGTAATTTTTGGTAGGGATACATCAAAGGCATCGGTAAATTACCTTGCAGATGCAACATGGCTCGCTCGTAAAATTATAACAATGTAAAGTTACCATTTTCCCCTTACTATCATTACAAGAAAATTGATGTACAATCTGTATTGAAGGGTATTTTAGGTATTGACAAACAATATGCCTTGTTTATCTTTTCTTCGCGTGCCAGATGGAACATGGAGAACCCAATGGTGATACATGGAGAACCGCCTCCATGGAGAAGGCAACCTAAATTTGTGGGCCCAAGGCTAGACTTTGAAGAATCATTGTATGATGATTATGATCTAATTGAGCCGCCAATTAATTTCAATATGGATGATGAAATTGCAAAAAGAACAGAAGACTTGATATCAAATATGTATGGAAAAACTGTTGCTTTGTTAAGACGCCATCATACCGCTTTGCTCAAAACCGTTAAGGTAACTTCGTAACTTTACATGTATATGCCCATTGCCGTCTATAGGTGTTCTAAATGGGTCATGTTCGTGGGTTTGTGGTCAAACCCGACACGTACCTGGAAATTTGACATGAACCTGAACACAATAGGAACCCGAAAATTGTGTCACACAGGGGCTGACACGACCACGACCGTTTAACTCGATGTTTTTTGCTTTTTACTACTATAAAATTACTAATTTACATCAAAAATACAAATGTGTATAAAACAATTGCTTTAAAACTATAAAAGTTCATGCCGGTTTCTCGAATATTGGCATAAAGTACTACACCATTTTAAGTTATGTCATAGAAAGTAAAAACACATTTTAAAAAGATCAAAAAAATAAATGGGTCCACCCGCGAACCCGCCAAGTCAACCCAAACCCAACCTAACCCGTTTAGCTAAACGTACTCGCTCGCCAGAAACTGACCCGAACTCTTTTAGACTAAATCCAAACCCACAAATTTCGTGTTAGGTTTGTGTCGCGTCATAAATTCACACCTCTAGTCGTCAACCTCCTAGTCATTTTACTTCAAAAAGATTATATTACTGTTGTAGCAGTATAAATCGTGTGATCATATTTAGTGGAGTGTTGTTGGTTCACTTAAATTTTCAGGTTCTTCTTCGACAAATGGAGATGACGGGGGATGAAATCGACTATATTTTGGACAAATACCCGCCGAATACTCCAACAAGTCGGTTACTTGAGGAAGGAGATCCAGGGAGCCTTTCATTTTTTAAGCAAACACAAGGAGAATATCTTGAGTTGGAGTATAGCATCTTGAATCAATGATACTTTTTAATGCAAGCAAGAATGGCAATTATGTTTTTCCTAAAATTAGCAATATTGGTGTTTGTGATAAAGGCAGCAGCAACTAGTTTTGTTAGGAATTGTGGTTTTAGATGTGTGTGTGTATAGGGGTTTTGTAGAAATTTTGGAAGAATCATTAAGATGAATATTTGTATGTTGGTTCCATTCATAAAAAGTTCCAAATTTCACTCTTAGAGCATGTGGTATGCATGCGTGAGATGGTCTTGTGAGCATGGCTCATGGTGTGAGAGGGTGGGTGAGACTCTACCGTGAGAATCTTCACGGGAAGGAGAGGGTGGGTGAAGCCTTGATGGTGTTGTACCTTGTGTTTGTACAATTATACCATTTATATAAAATTAATATATAATTATAAAATACATTTAATGCTCACACCATCCTCACTCACTTGGGTATTTCCTTTGCCAAGTAAGGTTGGTGTGAGAGTTGAAGAATATGACATGAAATCACGTGTCAACCACTTTTTCCTTTTACCAGTGTACCACATGCTCTTAGGGCATGTATTTTTCTTGGATTTGATTACTTTTTGGTAATTATTAATAAAAAATTAGTTTTTTGAAAAAGGGCTCGTCTGTTCTTTTTTACAGAACATAAAATTGATTTTATAAAATAAATTATTAGTAATCATACATTTTAAGTTTATGTGAACAGTACTTCGGTGTAATTGGTTGAAAATGTGGGTCACCCACGTACACGATAAGTAAAGATCGGATGTTAGTCTACAATTTAACTTGGTGATTTTTATTTAGCTAATAATACTCAAATATCTTTAAGTTAAATGAAAAAAAATATTACTAGGGGCTTTTAACGGCCCTACTAAACGTACAACTCCCCCTCTATTCGTACCCCACTCTTGTATTATCTATATGAGTCGTATATATGCTATACAAGTCGTATAGTGTATGATTTTCAGATAAGGTTGCAGAGCTTGTCACATTAGTCTAAGCGTTCGTATATACGAGTTGTACAGACCCTATACGAGTCATACATGCTCTATACGAATCATACAAAACCCTATATGAGTCATATAGGTTCTATACGAGTCATATATAATCACTATAGACTTGATAATCACGTTAATGCATGCAACTTTTAAATCTCAACAACTTTTTAAATATCAAAACGGTTCCAACATTTAATTAAACTAAACAACCGAAGTTCTTAAAGAATCATTGTAGACTTGAGAATCACGTTAATGCAAACAACTTTTTAACTATCAAAACGGTCTCAACACTTAATGAAACAAAACAACTGAAGATCTTAAAAAATCATTGTAGACTTAAGAATCACATTATTGCATACAACTTTTGAACTCTCATCCACTTTTGATCTAACAAAACAGTTTCAATGCTCAATAGAACTAAACAACCGGTGTTCTTAAAGAATCATTGTAGATTTGAGAATCACATTATTGCAGACAACTTTTGAAATCTCAGAAATTGTGAACTATCAAAATGGTTTGAACATTTAACGAAACTAAACAACATAAGTTCTTAAAGAATCGTTGTAGACTTGAAAATAATATTAATACATACAACTTTTGAAATCTCAACAACTTATGAACTATCAAAAAGGTTCCAACATTTAATAGAACTAAGCAACTAGATTTCTTAAAGAATCATTATAGATTTGAGAATCACGTCAATTATAAATATTAAAATAATTAAAAAAATACCGTCACGGCATACCTTTATTCAATCAGTGGGTTTCAAACGATAAAAAAAGCATGGCCTTGCGTATGTCCGAGGCGCTTAGGCCTTTGATTTCATAGTTTAAAATGGTAAAAAAAACATCTATATTAAGTGAGATCTTGGATCAAGATTCAAGAGTTAGTCTAGTCGTTTTAGGCCATTTGACTTAACTTAGTGTAAATGAAGTTATTTTACAGTTACCATCTTTTAGTTTGATGATATCTTGAAAACGTTTTAAAAGGGAGGTGACGTGTAAGCCATAAAAAAACGATGTCTACATCACAAACAGGATGTAGACATGTAGTACTATACTCATAACATAACATATTGATTAGTATACATGTCAATCTTCCATTTGTTAGGGTTGTAAGTCTTTTTTCCCCCCTTTTTCCATGACCTTATTATATCTTTAGGTAATTGGAATGAGGTTTAATTCATCTATTGATGCTATTTAATGCACTAAGATGAAGACTTGCACATTATGGTGGATTTTAGTAAATAAAAAGTTATATCTATCTCCCATTTGAAGTGTAGCGCACCCATATATCGACTGAATCACTCTAAGGGTCTAATTATAAACGGTGAGCCACATTATGTAAAACCCATATTTTTGTTTTTCGATTGGGATAAAGGTATGACATCAAATTATCTTTTATAGCCATACTATTTTCAGAAGTACCTCCTAAAAGTCATGTGATATGTGATCAATAATTAGGTACCAATTTTCCACTCTTGTATCACCATACAACTGGTATCAGAGCATTGAAGAACAAGGGGCATGTGAAATAAAATAAGGGTCGTTGCATAGTTTTTTCTTAAAGAGTTCCAAGCAGCAGTTTAATCTCGATCGGATGTGATTCGATTATGACTAGCGGCTGACCAGACCCGTCTAACAGCTTTGATTCCTTATTCAATCCATATATAATGTGTTAAGGGACCCAACCAAGAAGAAGACATGGAAGGTTGGCGTTTTCTAAAATGGAAAATGAGAAAAAGCATGGATTTGAGTATTGTGGTTGTGGAAGTTCAAATCGGGATGACTTTGGACGTGGCCGAGGAAGAGGTCGGGGGTCCGGTAAAGGCC
This sequence comes from Smallanthus sonchifolius, assembly GCA_023525975.1. NCBI lineage: Eukaryota > Viridiplantae > Streptophyta > Magnoliopsida > Asterales > Asteraceae > Smallanthus > Smallanthus sonchifolius. The sequence continues at coordinate 6,735,109 of CM042042.1, forward strand.
AAGATGGTGAGTGGTTCAAACGGGATAAAGATCCACGTTAGATGTTTCAAGTGCGGTGAGCTTGATTACTTTGAGAATGAATGTCCAAAGTGGGGAAAAATAGAACAAGTTAGCTTGGCACGGTATGAAGATGAAGAACCGACGTTGATGTGAATAATGAAGTGCACAAACCATGCTTGGTGGGGGTGTGGGGGGAGGTGAATGATGGTTCTAATCATGTTTGTGGGTCAAAAGCGATAAACCCTAATCTATATTCCAATACATACAAGTTACAGGATAGAATAATAATAACATTTACATAGCAATAACCTCTTATTATACAAGATATCTATGAAAAAATTACTTTCTTATTTTTGCGATAGTTACGTGTTTTTCTTTCATCGTGTGGTGGTTACAGGTATTTCGTATTTTTCTTTATTGTCGAAATTTGTGAGTGAACGAGTCACATATATAAATTAAATACACGAATAAAAAATCTCATACACAATTATAAACTATGCATCATATTTTCCATATGTGTAACGTGGTTAAACATGTATCCATAGCTATATATAAAATTTTGTTATTCTACCATGAATATAGAATCACACACATAACAATACATATATGATATATCCTTTAATTTCTCTTTTTAAGACCAGAAATTGAAAGATGTCATTATTAATTGAGATTGAGTTGGTGGCTTCCAATTTAAAACTCAAATGGTCCAAAGAAAACCATGTGTCCATATTACAAAAAATGATATTGAATTATTGATTTGGTGGATGTAGTGTCAAACACCATGAGAGAGACTTGTTCAATATGTGTTATGCCAACTACCACCACCTCAAACCACTTTTGTCCATTTCAAAATTGACTATAATAGTAGATGAACCATTCAACTACTAATATTAATATACTATTTCACATATACAAATACAATTACAACCTAATCAATATCAAGACAACCTCCTATTTACAACCTAATTTATTATTTCACATCTAATAACATTAATTTATTATTTCACATCTCTTCATATATAATATAGAGGTGCACAAAAAAAACTGGTTTAAGATCTCAAAGCGGTTTTTAAACAGACTCAAATCGATTGTTAAACTTGTTTGTAAACCTATAGACCGAAACCATTTACCGATCCAAAGCGTCTTAAAAATTGGTGTGAAATCGATTTAAAACCAGTCAAACCCTCATCTCAAACCGGTTTTAAACCAAGCCAATTTAATACCAAACCGGTTTTTTACTTTTGTTGACCAAACCGGTTTTGATTTGGATTCTAACCAGTTCAGTTTGAAAAATCTTTTCATATATATATAGACTTAAAAATTTATAATAATTATAAATTTATCCAACCAAACAATTAGTACGAAATGTAAAAATATAATATAAATTCAAAATATAATACCCGTTTAATTAAAAATAATTTCTAATATGATCATGGTACCAGTCACTCACAATTCAAACTCTCATTATAATTTAAATCCTTAAATGATATCAAAATAGAAAATATAAAAACAGATATATTCAATATTATACTTTTTTCTTCATAGATATGATATTATTCGAATTTAACAAATCAAGACACCAGAAATTTGAATAATGAGATCAAATGAACATATAAATAAAGCTTGTATGTATTATAGTTTATTTATTCATACTGAGTTTGTATTTTAGCATATATACGATCGAGCCAAAGAACCAAAAGGGACCATCATCTTCATGGCTACACATCCCATGTAAACATATGCTACTATGTTGTCATGCATCTCTTCGGCTTGATATAAACATATACTACTACTATGTTGTCACGTATATATGATTAAACACACCTCTTATACCCTCAAAATGCCTTCAACTTCATAATACATATCGATTACGTGAAAGAAAACCGCCCGTTAAACCTTCTTCCTCACAAGTATCGCGCTTTCATCAGTTCTTGTTCTCTTCAAATATGTCCAAGAGCGAGAGCGCCTGCAACCAACACGTGTGTGTGTTAATTTTTCAAATGATTCGAATACTGAAAGAGAGTCGTAATATGTAATGTAAGGGAGTAAACAAGTCGAGTTCAAGCTTCATTATGAAGCTCAATGTTGGCTAGTTATTAATTTTCCAAAACTCAGACTCAGCTGTTAATTTATCATTTACTAGGTTATAAACCCATATATTACATGGGGTTATTTAATATAAAAATGAAAGTATAATAATGTGTAAAAAATTTAAATAATGTGTAAAACAATAAATAAAATTCTTTTTTTTCTTAATTAAGTAATAATTAGAATTTAAGTTTTATATTATCTTTTTTAGAAAATAAAAACATTAACATAATTAAATTTCAAAATTCAAATTTACTTAAAATAGGGAAAATTAAAAGATTTTTTTGAGAAAAAATATGGTGATGACATGTGACATTCTTTGGAATCATTTATTAGAATAAGGATTTAAAAATTTAATTTCATTTATACAAATATAAATTTTTTATATATTTATAATATAATATAGTATTTTATAGTAGAACAAAAATATCTAGTATTTAGATATTTTTTGAATAATATCATTATGTAATTATGTATTTTTTTTTAGAAAATAAAAGTTCCTATTTATATAAATAAATAGCTTGTGTATAGTCAAGATCAACATGTGAAGCTTGGGCTCGAGCTCAGCTCCAATTTACCACCAGGTCTAGGCCCGGCTTCGGCTTGTTTAAACACGGCTTGATTCAACCTTTTAGGAAGCCGGTCTCGAGTAGCTCATGAGCGAGCGACAACTTGTTCACACCCCTACGGCCCTAGTAATATCTCGATCGAAAGAATAACAATGTAATTTACCTCGGGGATGTTGAGTTCAAGGCGAAATTTAGGGCCATCATAGTGGTGAAGAATTGGCCTAAAAGAATCTTCTTCTAATGGCTCGGCTAGCTTCCTAGTCATAACTCGCACCTGAGCAGGGAACCGCGATTCACCAGGGTTCTTCTTGTCTTCCCAAGCAGACGGGTCGATGTTTGTTCCACCGAAACTCGTAGCCTAAATCATCAAAACCAAAGTTCACCTTAATCTTCCTTTCTTCCAAAACTTAAAAGTACAACCTTTTTTTTACAGTAACCATGAAAACCAGTTACGGTAAAACTCACGGGACCCATCAATACACTGTTATCTAACTGTAAGTTATAAATGGATGAGATGGAATACCTCAAAAACACCATGGAGTTGGTGAGTGGAGTAGTTGTAAAGGAAAAGAGGCAGACCGGGTGTGATCTGCCTAACCGAGTCCCGGTAGCGTGGCGGTAAACCTGGAATTCAGTTTAAGAAAATAATTAGGCAAATTTATAACAGAATTACAGTTGAATCTTTGAAGTATCTGATAAACTATATAGCTATCGTTTGATCTTGTGGAAGAAGTTAGAAACAGTGTTTCTGTAATTCTGTGGCCAGACCAGGCTGAGAACCGGTTCAATTAGGTAGCTTAGGGCCGGTTCGGATTTTTTTTTTTAATTAAAAAACTGTTTTAAATGATTTTTGTATCCTTAAAAACTCCACTAGGAATAGATTATGCTATAACTCTATACATAATTATAGTCATGGTCTACTTTTAAGAAAATAATATACTTCTTTTTTTTTTAAATATAAAAAGCATAACAAATACTTATATTAAACTTTTAATTTAATAAAGTATCTATATTTAACTATTTTTTAAAAATTAGTTATGGCATCATTGGTACTTCGATCCGATCTGATTGATCCGACCAGGAAACCAGTAAAACGATCGGTTTAACGACCGGTACAGTTATAAAAAGCAAGAAGGGGTTGATCCTAAACAGTCTAAAGGTGTACAAGCTAAAATCCCCAATTTTAAAACCCTAATTCTTGAAAAATCAAGAATCAACCCATTTTTATTTTTTTTGCAAAATTTAACAAATTATATAAAAAAAAAAGTTAAAAACATACCAAAAAGCTGTCTTTTGAGATTCTCTTGCATGGTATCATTGTTGCAGACAAAAATATACCCACCCACAGTCTCATTTCTCGGCAAAGATTCCGATGGTGGCAGAGTCTTGAACCTCTTATCAACACTATTATTCTTATTATCCTTCTCATTATTCCCATTATTATTATTCTTCTTCTTATTCTTTCCATGTTTACCCCCAACAGCATAATGCTCCTCCTCACCATTTTTACCAAATTTCCCATCTTTCTTGAACCCATTTTTCTCAAAATTAACATTAAAATTCGAACTGGGTTTTGAATAAATTCCTTTATTAAACCCTCCATTGATCCCAAAATCACCAGATTGGTTCTGATTGGACCCAATTTTCCAATCAAAGTTAAACCCATTAAAGTCGGAGTTTGATGGGCCGGAATTGTTGCCGGAGTTCAAGAAGTCTCCGCCGACGCGGATGTCGAAGTTCCGGCGATCTTTTTCCGGGCGTTTGGAGGCGTAGGAGGTGCTCCAGATGGAGTCGTTTAAAGAAAGATTTGAAAGATTGTTGCTTTGGACACGAAGCTGGTCACTAAACTGCCAAAAAGATGATTGATTGTTGGTCTCCATGGTTCAAGATTGATAATTTCTGGATACCCAGATGGAAAATTTGTGAATTTTTAGGGGGAAGAGGGATTTGAAGTGATTTGTGAAGTGGGTGTTGGTTTGTATCAAGATTTAAGAAGAATTTGGAATTGATATAGGTGCTTGGGGGTGGGGTGGGGGTGGGGGTGGGGGTGGGCGGGGTTTAAGATTTAGGAAGGTTCGAGGAAATTGGTGATTGCGTGTTAACTTGCAAAGGATGTGTGTTGAAAATTAAAGAAAGGTTGAATTATTATTCGAAGATTTAAGAAATTGATAGGCATTGTTGAGCTATATGGTGAGGCCAAAAACGCGTAAAGATATGTGAGAGAGAGTTGAGTCCTTCATGTTTGTGGTTATGTACGGTTATGACCCCTACAATTACAAAACTATCGGTTGGTGGAGTGAAGATTAAAAAGATTAGGTTGCATTTAAAGAAAGAACATCATAAGACAGGGATGGTAATGAAATCTGAAACATACGGGACGGGTATGAGATCAGTAATCGGGCATGGGACCAGGTTTGGGATTACTTTTGAATATTTTCGCAGGTTTGAGACGAGTATGTGATATGGTAATATACATGGCCGTTTATGAGATTTCGGGGGCCATGTGCGGCTAAAAAAATGGGTCCCTAAAAATCAATTCATCCGGAAAAATGATGAAAATTGTAACAGCAAGATGTTTGATTTCTCTTAAAAAATGAATTCAAAAACCTCTCTTGATTGAATTCATCCGATTGAATTTCGAAGGCAGAGACTGTTGATGGAGTAATTGTCGTATGTTTTTTTATTAGGTAAAACTGTTAATTTAGATATGACCCAATGATGGAGTAATTGTTAATGAGTGTTTAAACTCAGTCTATATGTCCCATAAGTTAATTATTAATGGTAATTTGTACATGACCCATCAGTTAATTTATTTTTTAAACTCAGTTTATATTAAATATATTTTTATATAATTTATAGTTTTGGGCCCTCGAAAAACCGGGCCCTGAGCGATCGCTCACCCCGCACATGCTCAGGGCCGGCCCTGGTAATATACCCATTTACCCGTCCCGATAACTTATACCCGTTTATAAACCCGACATAGTTTTCTTTCTTTTCTTTTTTTATTGATTTTAAGTATATATACCGTATTTATTATATATAAATTATGTATTTATTTTAAATGTATATCCCCCGCATGATTTTCTTTATTTCTTTTTTATTTAATTACAAATTTTATATATACCCGGTAGATACCCGACGGGTTTTGGGTTGAGTATACCCAACATGTATTTTTTACAAAGTAACGGGTTTACCCGAAACCCGCGGGCATACCCGATACCCGACGGGTTTTGGGCCGGGTATGGGACAAACTTTTATAATGGGGGATGAGGTTGAGATTACCTAAACCATCTCAAACTCGACCCATTGCCATCCCTACGACATACACTATTCACAGACACTACCGATATGTCATACAGGTTATATGATCATACGGGTCGTATAATGTGTTAGACTGCTACATAGTAAGCACTCAAAGCTTTTTTTTTGGATTGATTTAGTTTAATACATGATTTTGTTTAGTTGATTAAGTATTATATCAGAAGGGTGTTTGAATGTGTCATGTGTGTTTTTATATTGTTATTGCGGATGTAAAATTCAAGTGAGAATTATTTTGTTATAATTAGTTGATTCTAGAAGAAGGTACTATAAATGATTATATTTTATTAATGTTTAACACATGGCTTTAATGCTGAATCAATCCAACTAGAGCGACGTTAATGAGTCCTCTTTGTACATCAACTAAAAAGTATCAAGTATGTGTTCATATTTTATGAGTGCATATTGCACGATTGGTCTTTTGATGTATTTGCTTAATTTATTTAGAGTTGTCTTTTTATTTTATTCGATATTCTCTTTGAAATGTAGTGTTCTAGTTTTATATTTCAACACACTTCCTTGAAAAGTCATCTAAAATGTATATGTTTTAGTGAATTAGTTTTCCTTATTTTAAGAAGGTTCGTTATTGTTTTTACACACATGACACATCCAAACACCCTTCAAATGTATTACTTCATCAATTAAACAAACTTTGTATTATTCTAAAATCTTTTCGAAAAACATTCAAAATAAATCAACACAAATAATAAATCTTTGAGGGTTGACTATGTATCAGTCTATACGTTATACGATCCGTATGATCATATGCCATGTATGACATGTCAATGGTGTATGTATAGTGTGACAGTGATGTTTCTTTAAACATAACCAAGTCTTTTTAAACTTAACTCTAACAACCTATAGTTTAGAAGTTGTAAGGGTTATAATTTCATTCTTCTTGTCATTGTTTGTAAAGAAAGAAAATGATAATTATGTTAATCCAATTAATTCTCTATCTTTTGAGTAAGTATAGGGAAGTTGAATGTGTGTAACAAATTAACATGATAATATGCAATTAATTTTTTTAACAAAGCTAGTTGATTCTAGACGGTGTATTAGATATGATTACAATATTCTTATGTATAGATAAATTTTAATGTTGATGTTGAATTGATCCAACTAGAGTGATATTAACCGGTCATCTATCACTAAGAAGTACGTTGCAACATATTAAGCTTTGGTTTTTCTTTATGTTTCAACATCCTTCCTTGAAAGCCATAGAAGTTATGTATTTTAGGCCTCCTTGTTTTGAGAAGGTTTATTCTTTTTATGCATCATTCCTAGACTTTTAAAAGTTGTGAGAAGGAACTTAATACTTATAATATTTTCGGCTGAGTACGTACAAATTAACACTTCTAAGTGAAAAATCGGGGGGAGGAAGAGGGCACTAAGCTTCGCCATTGATATTAAGATGATGTTGATAAGATGAGAGTTCAAGTAGAGCTCTTATAAACTCAAACTCAACCCGTTATACAAGTTAAACTTGGGTTGAACTCGATAAAGTTTGACCCAAACAAGCTCAAATGTTTTAAAATGTGAATACACATACAAGTTGGATCACTTAGTTGATACACTAAAATAAATTTAAATTATGGTTAAACACTTAAACTTCACTTAAAATTAGTCTTGAAGTGCATTAAAACTTAAGATAGCTATGATGAAAGTGTGACAAGGATGAAATCATATACATATAGTTAACCTATTGAAACTTAAAGGTGCTAAAATGAAAATACTTGAAAAGGCCCAAAAGTAAAAGTCAGGGTGATCCATCTAGAAGATGTCGTACTGAATTTTTCGTTCACACCTATTTTTGAAGATTTAATTGTTTATTTATGAAAAAAAATCACTAAATAGTCAATTTTTGTACGGTATTATATATTTACAGTTATGATGAGAAATATTATATTTAATTATGATAAGGAAAATTATTTTTATGATATTTGATTTTAAAGTGATATATCAAAGTTTAGTTTGTATATTATAAATATTATACCTTTATTTCATAAAACGCATTATAAAACGTATGTTTATCGGTTTATGTTATAGATGATTTTCAACTAAAACGTGACAAAGTATTTATATATAACCATGGGATATGATTACTATAAAATAGTTAAACATAATCTCTCTTAATAAATATTTTCATTGGTTATGTATAGTACATTATTAAAAAATATGAGAACTTCTCAGCATTATAACATATATTCGTTTAACCATAAAACTAGTTTTGTAAACAACCATTAAGATCAGGGACGGCTTTTGGATAAAGCAAGTAAAGCTTTATTTTTAGGCCAATAAATAATAAAGGCTTCAATTTTTTTTATATACATGTGTGCGGTTTGGGTTGGGCTTAATGGAACGACTGAACAAGACCAATTACCGGCCTGTATTTTAATACTTGATGACTTATTCTACTTGATGACTTATTCGCTAAAGGCTATAGCGATGATTATGGAACGCCAAAATGCCCAACATCTTAATGGATTTAGGGCAAGAGACGAAGAGTTGCCTTGTAAAACAACCTCTAGATGTAGACGAACTTCTAGATATAGACGAACCTATAAACGTCAAATTTTTAGTTCGCTTTAGGCCACCAAAATGATTGAGCCGCCCCTGACTAAGACTATTTGGTATCCTACCCGGTGGGACTCCAAGAAGGTGAATCCACGTCGACAAGTGTCAGAGGGGCTCTGGAAGGTGACACGGACTTGAAGGAAGATTTATGAAGAATAGGAGAGTGAGAACACCATCCCATCTATCAGGACTGAGAGAACTGGAGATGGGAGCTTTTTGCTCCGTATCGTCCTCTATGATGATTTACATGTTTAAAGTTAAATGTCATAATTCTCTCGATGATTTAGCCCCAAAAAGAATTTAGCAACAAAATCTAAAATTTATCAAATCTATATAAAAACAATAGTTTGTGTCTTCTTATCTATATCCTTATATAATAAAAAAAAGTAACTATGATGACACGCGTCACTCTCTGATATGCTATCATCCTTATTTTTCCGCATATTTCTCCTATCAAGTGAAGGGACACATATCACTATCTGGTGCTTCATTACCTTATTTTATCGCTTCTCTTTCCTATTAAATGATAATGTTATATTAAAAGAATTGGAGTTTCTACTGAAAGACAGTTAGCTACTATAAAAATTTAATTACGAATAGTTATTATATCACTAACTTTGTAAATTTAATATGAAATTAATTGTTTTTATATTTTAATCAATTCTATTATTTTATACAACTAAGTTAATAATTCGTTTCAATTTTTATCTATAAACTTTTTAATTCAAAATTTTGTTCAAAATAGATTATTTTTTCAATAGTTTTTTTCTAAATTATAATTACTAATTACTATTTAATTTTTTTATTCAATGTTTGTAATACACGGATTTTCTAACCCGAAAACCCGTGTATTGAGATATATAAAATAAGAAAAACTAGAGGGAGGAGGAATCAAACTTAAACTTGGGCGCTAAGGTTGAGTGGTTCAAGCGGCCGCTGTTATTGTTTCTAGATACGTGTCCCAACTCCAAAAAACCCTGCCACGTGCTCACGTGTTAGCGAGTTGGTGATGCAATTATGTGTGGGCCTTCCCTCAATTACTTGTGGGTCAGCCCTGTGAAATCATAACCCAAAACGTGGACCGAATAACTAAAAATTTCGATAAAACTTTTTTTTTTTTAAATTATGATAGTTTTTTCAAACTAAAATAACCTGGTTTCACAACTCACAAAATTGAATTTATAAAAAAATTATTATTTTAACTAATTACATTAGGTAAGTGCATCTATCGTTAGGGATGAGCAAGTTGTAGTTCTAGACCCTTAAAACAAAGAACAGAGCCCGAAACCTCAAGGACTCGAACCACATCGGCTTATAAGGTTCTGTTCGTGGTTCCCGAATTCATCAATAGAAGGGTATTTGGTTCTAGAGGGTTCGGGTCGGGTCGGTTCCAACCCTTTACACAGTTAGGGTGAGCAAGTTGTGGTTCTGGACCCTCAGAACCATGAACCGGACCCGAACCCCATAGGCTTATCGGGTTCGGTTTGTGGTTCCCAGTATCATCGATAAAAGGGTATTCGGTTCTGGAGGGTCTGAGTCGGGTCAGTTTCGACCCTTTGCACTATCGTAATGTAATATAGTTTAGACAAGAACCAATATTGAACCAATGGATATAGTAACTTTTGATACTCGATCGTTGTTATAGTTTAATCTAATAATAAGGACAATAGTTTTCAAAAGTAAAAACAAGTGTGGCAACAAGATAAGACAAAGGTCTAAGAGATAATCAGATCAAATGCATATCATTTGGGTTAGAATCCACCTGGTAATAAATCGTTATTTTAGAATTAGGTTAATGATGTGGTTAGTTTGTTTTTTTGAACGGCAACACCTAAATATTCTAGGATAATTGGGTTTCCCCGGGGCAATGACCTGGCCACAGACCCCTTTTTTGTTATTGTCAGGATTCGAAACTAAGTCCTCCACTATGTGAAGTCTTGTGGTTAGTTACAGGGTTCATAAAGCACAGTGACGGAGCCAGAAAGTTTTTCCACTGAGGTCACAATCTTTTGGTCTATCTTTGTTTGTATGAAAGTACATTTACTGAGTTGGGTCATAAAAAAACTCATTTCAGTTTAAATATTTTCATCTTGACTAACGTTAACAACTATCAAATTAACATGTAATAATCTATGTAATAAGCTAATATGTTACAATAAAATTGAAAATCAATCACATAAGTATTGCAAAAGTTCTATAGATTTTAGCAAAGAAAAACATACCCGAAGAGTTGTAATTTCTCTAAACATAAATACAATTCTTTATCCACACATAAAAAGATTATCTGCTTGAAACAAACTATAATCAAAAATTAATATTGGCACAAGGTCTGCCTATGTTTGTAATGTCATGTTCATCTAGTCACTCAATGTAACATTTTTAAGGTTTAAATGCATATAAAAGAAAATTGTTTTACATCTTTTTGAATTTATGTTTGTGATTCCGTGAATGTAACAAACATAAAACAATCTTTCATACATTCAATTTTGAATAAACTCAAAGTTTCAGAGAACTACATCTTCCATCAATTGAACTTAACTAAGCAAAATATAACAACAAACTCTTTGAAATGATTATAGCTGTTAAGGAGATGAAGATAGCAAACCTGGTGCCGAGGGGAGGGTGGGGTAGCAAGAAATGCGCAGAAGGAAGAAAAAGAAATGGGTGTCAGTTTATTGGCTTCAAATTAAAAAAAAACTAAACAAAGCCTAAGGCCCAAGGAGGAAAATAAAAGGAAAAAAAAAAAACCCTAGGCCCAAGAAAAAAAAGGATAAAAACATAACTACACAGATTTGAACCTGGGTGGGTGGTTTCGGAGAATGCGTTGCGTTTTAACCAGCCAACAACTCTTGCTTTTTCCTTTTTAGTATGCAGTTTATTTTTACAGGGACATCGTTTGAAATAGAGTAGGGTCAATCGATATACCGGTACTACACGTTCTATATAAATTTCAAAATTCAATGGGGTCGCCTGACCCTGTTTCACTCTATATACCTCTGCCCCTGATAAAGCACACGATGATGGGCTTCCTGTCTGAAGTCCAAACTAACTGATTTACGTTCTTTAGTGATAATATGGAATGACTACCACGTAAGATTACCACGACCCTCAATCTTTTGGAAAGCTAGAATGATAAGACACACTAGCCAACTCAAGATTTGAATAAAGACATCTTGGCTAAAACATACTTTAAATTAATACTTTACCACCTTTGGCCTTAAACCATGCTATAAACTTATAAACATAATGTGTTTATAGGGACTTTAAAAGGACACGATTGAGTTTCAGGAAACATCAACTTTAAAGAGTTATGATCTCAAACTTGATGTGCTTTGAGAGAGAGGGTGCAAAGACATGATTATTCTCATGGTTATTTTTTTATAATTCTAAACTATTAAAAATCGTAGGTCGGTATGTACAGTAGAAATATATTTGTTTTTTCACCTGAAAGTTTTATTTACTTAATCTTTGTTTGAGGTGTTCCACAAATTCAACTGAATTACGGTGCAGTGGTTTGAGGTGTTCCACAGTTGAAGCCCGTGTTTGATTCGACACCATAACTTTTTTGGCCCGTGCAAAGCCATGGTTATTTCTTTCAATTTTTGGTAATGTATATTCGTTGTACTAGGTTATAAACCCGTGTATTACAATAAAAACGATATAATTTTTAAATCTATAAATACTTTTTATAACTGAAATTAATATTTTTTTATAACTGAAATTAATATTATATATAATAATAAATAAAATTACAATTATAATTCACAAATCTATAAAGAATTTTTTATACACAACATTTGATATTTTATTTGTAAGTTTACCATTTTTATTAGCATATCAAACAGAGTTCAGTTTTAGGTATATAAATTTGTAATAATAATAGCCATAAGAATTAAAAAAAATGTGTTGTTTTGAAAATAAAATAGTAAAGCAAACTAAAAAATATTGAACTAATAGTCCTACATATTGAATATTATATATATAATTAAATAACATATTACATTTCCCTTTTATCATTCCATTACTAAGCAGAAAAACACCCGACCGTTGGAACAAAAATCAAGTAGACACAACTTTTCTTAGCAATATACAAAAAGAGACGCGGGATAAATGACCAAAACGCCCATTCATTTTCACATGAGACTGTTGTAAATCATAATAAAAAACTATTAAAAAAGTCTTGGAAATAACTATGAATGATCTTGATTATCTGATCTAATGCTCATAATCTGAAGAATTAATTACACGGATGGCTCCTGTGGTTTGATCAAATTATGGTTTTGGCCCTTAGGAATGGGAAACTATAACTTTGGCCCAATAGTTTGCACGATTGTAACAGAGATGGCCCCTGAGTTGGATGTCAGTTAAGTTTTCTGTTAAACTTTTAAAAAATACCCAAATTACCCTTAGGTAAAAAAAAAAGAAATATATAATTAATATATTAACTCTAGTGGGCCCCACAACTTCATTAAATCTCACCCCTTCCCCCTCACCAACTCACTCAACACCAACACCGTCATACCAGCGTCACCCTCCTCTCCTGCTCCGGCCTCTCAAATCCACCCTTAACAAGTTTAACATTCCAAAAATTGACAGAATCAAATCTAAATTTCAATCATTTGAAGGCAATTTTGACACTTAGTGGTGATAGAGCCCTATTCAAATATGGACAATGGAGGTGGTTGCTCAGCTCTGTCAAAAATCGACACCGATGTACTAACCCGAAAAATGAACTAAATCTGGTGCAGGGTTGGCGATGGAGGTGATGGCAGGCGGAGGTTCATTTGGTCAGATCTGTACAAAAAAACAAGAGAGAGGGGCCGGTGAAAGACAGAGGGTTTGGTCAGATCTGGACGATGGAAGCTGAAGGCTGTGATGATGGGTGAGTAGAAGGTGAGGAGCGGTGAAAGACGACGAGTCTGGTGGTGGTTCTTGATGGTGTTGCGTCAATACGACGAGTCTGGCGATGGAGGGGACGGTTGAATCTGGCCGGCGGTGTAGTTAGTTGTGGGTGTCGCCGCCGCCGGAGTCATTGTTTTTTGTGTTTCCCAACACGACGAGTCTGGCGATGGAGGGGACGGTTGAATCTTTGCAGGGAGGAAATGAGCAAGATGAGTTTCAAAGGTCTAAGCTCCTACTGCAAGTTGGGTGCTTCCGGTGAAGTTCTGGTGGTGTAAACGACAGGAGGGAAGGAGGAAGAAGGGGGAGGGGTGGTTATGGTTGTGAGGGAGGCGGTTGGTGCTATCAATTTAATAGGTTTTAAACTTTTTTTATTGAGGGGTAATTTAGTCATTTTACACTCACTTAACAGAGAAATTTAACTGACATCCAACTCAGAGGCCAAACGTGTTACAATCGTGCAAACTATTGGGTCAAAGTTGTAGTTTCCCATTCCTAGGAGCCAAAACCATAATTTGACCAAACCATAGGGGCCATCCGTGTAATTAATTCTAATCTGAAAGATAACATTATCTTAAGCTTATTGAATCTGAAGATCATCTGTTGTTGTTTAATGACCATACCTAGGCTATGATTGTGAACTCAAACCAATGTACTCCCTTGTTGCAGCCCTTATCTTTTTGGTCACTTTATGCATGTATGTTTCTGATAATGGCCTTGACAACTGAATCATACATTTTCGAGCATTACTCATTCCTAAGATTAAGAAGAAGATGACTTAAGAACCATAAAGAAGGATGGAGAAACAAGTCTTCTTCCATGAATTCTGGTGCGACCAACCGGAGATGAACCACAATTACCATTACAGATTATATTATCTTCAATTCCAACTTTAGTCGAATTTATACTTATCACAACCACCATCGCCCTGAACCGCAACCAAAAAAAATCTGGAATGACAAACGGGGATTAATGAAAATCATCACAGAAAAAGAAGATTTCTAATAAAAAATTGGGGATTTTGATTTAACATACCAGTTGAGATGAAGTAACCATCTAAGAATCGTGAAGGAGAACCAAAGAACGAAGGTTGAAGACAAAGGAGTAGGCGGGAGGAGGAGATGCAGGTGAAGGAGGCGCAACAAAGAATTAGGGTTACGAAACAATGAAGGAGCGGGTCTTTATGGTTAAATTAGATCCGAATATGGCGTATTGGGTCAAGTATAGACCCGCGCGTCATTCAGAATAGGGACGAGCATTTGTTACCGAGTACCGCTACCGTACCGAACCGATAGATACGGTACGGTATTCGGTACCCATTTCTTCAGAAATTCGGTACAGGTACCGGTACGGTATCGGTATTTTTCGGTACAGGTACCGGTACGGTATCGGTATTTAATGATAACTTTAGCAAGCCTGGATTTTATATTTGAAATTTTGGTTCGAAGATGACTCCTGTGATATCAATTTGTTCCGACGACTAAAACTTTTGTCAAATGGAAAATTGAATTGAAGGAGATAATATAATAAGAAATCGAAACAGATGAAATTCGGTACATTCTCTTAGCCTTTCTGAACACCTGCACACAACCTATTTGTGAACATTCCAATGAATTCACAATCTTAAGCTATCTTGAAGTTGAAATGGGTTTGGAGAATCTAGGCCATGTTTCTATACGCATACACATATATTATCCAAATTAAGTGAAGTAAAATCACTGTTTCAACAACATTAATATGCAAGGAAGGAATAACATAAAGTATTCATGGTGATTAAATATGAGAAACCATGCCAAAAATTGAAGATCTAATTGGCTCAGCTACATGCATACACATATCAGTATATACATGTATATATGCATACATTCATTTTTCAAAATTTTTTTTAAAAAAAAAGGGAAACACAAAAGTGGTACCAAAGCGGTAAAGTACCGAAAAACTGGTACCGAGCTGATGGATTCGGTACAGTATTCGGTACCCACTTCTCCTAAAATTCGGTATCGGTATTTTCGGTACAAGTACTGGTACGGTACAGTACCAATCCCATCCCTAATTCAGAAATGGATTACAAGACAATGGGCAGGAAAAGCTTTGTGAGAGTCCATGAGGTGTTGACACATGACACATTATGTAATCATTTATTAGGTTAAGGATTACACTAAATAATGACAAACTTTAAATATTGTTATTTGCTAGTGAATTTTATAGTATATTACAATCTAACCCGTTACTATAACTCTTCTTTAGAAAAATCGACTGAAATTCAGTTTTAAAATAGACAAAAAAAACAAAAATACATTACATAACCTACAATTAAACTTAATACAAAATAAGTTGTCATCATATAAAAAGGAGTATATCAAATCTTCACGATGAACGTCCTTTATGTATATGGTTTGTATCAAATTATAACATTTATACTAACATACGTTAGATTTTTCAGTTAAATAACATGTAAATAACCAATCTACCATCCATTAACATATATAAATACTAATACCCCCCCCCTCATCCCTCTTGTGTGTTCTCTGACGGTGCGAGGATAAGCCGGTGCTAAGAGCTGTTTTCGGTATTTTTGACTTTATTAATTTTGATTAATTCAATTGATTTTGGCCGCAATTTGAGGCCTTAGATGGAGCAAACAAATGCTCCATTGCCGCCGTCATTAATTGGCGAAGGAAGGGGAAGAGGGCGATTGCTTAAGGTGAAAACAAATGTTGAACGATCAATTCGAATGAACTAGGTAAACGAACTGGATGGAACTTGATTAAATGAACTGGAACGATCGTTTTGAAACGAACTCGATTTGTTCCGCCGGAGGTGGAGATGGGAAATCTGTAGGACTGGAATTTGTTTTCCCTTGCTTCGATGAGGGAAAATATTTGAGGAAGTGGTGGGTTTGGTACTCGATTACGTGTTGTACCAGTGGGTTGTTGAGAAATTATCTGTCTAGGTCACGACGGTGGAAATAACGGTGACAGTCGCTTGAGCACCCCAATTGTGAACGATGATGGGAGGTGTTTTGGGATATTATTGGTGGGATGAAGATGATGGAGTTGGGCTATAATACTTTGGGTTTATTTTATTTTTATAATAGTAAGGGTATTTTAGTTATTAAAAAACTAACTGAAAAATCTAACGTATGTTGGTCTAAATGTTATAGTTTAATACAAGTCATACACATACAGCAAATCCTACATAGTTAGTGAAGATTAAATTTTACAGGTTTAATTTGGTATATACATCAATTATATTTTCTATAATTTAGTATATAAAAAGTTAACTCCTTAAAATTACAGAAAATATGTGTTAATTTTAAAAAGAATACCTATATTAATTCTTAAAATTTGACATGTTGTGTAATCAAGCTTAAGAAACACAATTTAAATATTATTGAATGAAAATATTTAAAATACTTTAACATATGTTACTACTTTAAGTAACACAACAAAAAAAAACTATATTATTTCCTTAATCTTTACCAAAATGTCAATAACAAGATCAAACAACCCAGAAATATTGTTTCAAAATCATCGTCTTTCTTGTCACTGGCGACATTCATCAAACAGTTGGTGGGCGTAGTTTCCAAACACTCGCTAACTTAGTTTTCTTCTCACAATGTTCTCGTTTTCTTCAGCTGATCGGCCCCCATATCTCTATCTATATCTATCCATCATAATCACTACGATAAACAGAGTTTGAAAGGCCAAAAATCGCCAAAGAGAAGAAGATTTAGGAAGAATGGCAAGCATCGCAACCACTTGTTCTTCTGGTTTGATTTTGAGGAGAAAAGAATTAACCAACAATGGAGGTTCTATGCTGCAATTCAATGGGTTAAGAGCCATGGAGGCTAACCAGATTGTTGCTCCATCTGGGTTCAATCCTAGCTGGTCCGTTTCTACTTCCGGTATGATCTTGGTCTATTCTGGTGATTAAATGCACGGGTGCGAATTTCTATCACCATACAAAACTAACACGAAATTCGCATGTTTGGGTCAGTTTCGGGTCGAACCCGTGAACCCGTTAAACTAAATGGGTCAAGTTCGTGTCAACTTGGCTGGTTCACAGGTTGACCCGTTTAGCTAAATAGGTTGACCTGTTTAGCCCATTAATTTTTTTAAATGTGTTTTGTGTCATGAATTAAATTAGTTGGGTATTTTATACCAAAATTAAAACTTAAAAGAGTAATTGACATAAGATCATTTTATAATTACAATGTAATTGCTTTATATACATTTGTACCTTTTGTTGTAAAATTGTAATTTAATATGCGAAAAGATAAAAAAATCCGGGTTAAACTGGCCGTGTTCATGCCAATCCATGAATATTCGTGTCGTGTTCAGTTCGTATATCTGACATGATTTTCGGGTTTTTGGGTGTCGGGTTGGACCTGTCAACCCGTGAACACGACTCGTTTGGCGTTTTGCACCCCTAATTGAAAGTAGCTCATTTCGATCATACTGTAGATATGATCTCAGTCGTAATGTATTGATAGCTAACTTTGCCTATTTGCAGGCCTGAAATCTAGAGCGATCAAGGCCATGGCTGCAGCAACTGTTTCGGCTCCCAAACGAGAAACAGACCCGAAGAAAAGGGTTGTGATTACAGGAATGGGGCTTGTTTCTGTTTTCGGCAATGATGTGAACACATTCTACGACAAGCTTCTTGAAGGTCAGAGTGGGATCACTCTAATCGACAGATTCGATGCTTCCACTTTTTCAGTTCGTTTTGCTGGTCAGATTCGTGATTTTTCTTCAGTAGGATACATTGATGGTAAAAATGACCGTCGTCTTGATGACTGTTGGAGGTATTGTTTGGTTGCCGGTAAAAAGGCTCTCGAGGATGCCGATCTTAGCCAAAATGTTCTTGAAACGGTGAGTCTTTTTAACCAAATTGTTGAAAAATGGGAGTTGGATAACGGGTCAAAATGGGAATTGGGTCATTGGGTTGAAAGGGTGATCTTTATTCTTTAATGCTAGCTGAAAATTGAAATGGGTCAGGGCCAGGTTGGCCCAGAAGTGCTTATAGCCCAATAACAAAGTTTATATAGTTTCAATGGTAATCTAAGCTTTAGAATAAAATGCTGAGGTGGTTTTATGTATGAAAAATGAGGGGTCAGTTTTGGGTCGGAACCACCAACACGTTTAGCTAGACGGTTCGTGTTCGTGCCAACCTGGTGGGTTCGCGGGTTGATCGTTTAGCCCATTATTTATTTTTTAATGAGTTTTATGTTACAACTTAAATTATTTGGGCATTTTTAGACGAAAATTTAAAAGTTTAAAAATAAATTGGCATAGTTTAAACATAATTTGTAAATTTAGAATTTTAAAGTATTAATATGCAAAAAAAATTAAATAATATTTTCTTCGGGTTAAACGGGTCGTGTTTGTGTCAACCCGCAAGTACACATGTCGTGTTCGGGTTCATCATGTGTGTGACATGATTTTCTGGTTTGGGTTCGTGTAAAATTTTCAGATCCGTATTGAATTCGACCCATCAACCCGCAAACACAACCCGTTTAGCAGCTCTATTAAAAGTACACTTTGGTCGATTGACTCGTTTCTTTTTCAGTTGTCTATCCATATGATCCAATAGAGATGAAACCTAACCCGAGTCAACCCTTATGGGTTGAAACTGTTGCCTTTAAATAAATCTAATGTTTTAACTGTTTATAATAATAGATGGATAGAACCCGACTCGGAGTTCTAGTGGGCTCGGGTATGGGAGGCTTAACGGCTTTTAGCTCCGGAGTGGAAGCACTTATTCAGAAGGGATACAAGAAAATCACTCCTTTTTTCATTCCTTATTCCATCACCAACATGGGGTCAGCATTGTTGGCTATAGATACGGGCTTAATGGGCCCGAATTATTCTATTTCAACGGCGTGTGCAACTGCAAACTATTGCTTTTTTCAAGCTGCAAATCACATCAGAAGAGGAGATGCTGATATTATGGTAGCCGGTGGGACTGAAGCTGCGGTTAATGCAACTGGGGTTGGCGGGTTCATTGCTTGCAGAGCGCTCTCACAAAGAAATGACGAGCCCCATAGGGCTTCTAGACCTTGGGACCAAGATCGTGACGGTTTTGTTATCGGTGAAGGTTCGGGTGTTTTGGTAAATTTACAACCCCTTTTCATCTTTTAACCTATGAATATGGAAATGTACTATTTTTTGCTATATTTTATTGAGAATAAGTCGAATAATTGATAATAAGAAAAATTAGATAAAAAGAAACGGGTCAAACAGTTTAAAAGTTGCACAAATTATTTAGATAAAAAGATACCGGGCGAGTCCCTTCATTATATGATTTGGGCCTCATAGGAGCTTAACTTGGGCCCAAGGTCTCATGTGGCTACAAGAACTTTTTAAGCCCTAAATTGTTCAGTTCCAAGCCTGAGATCCAACATGAGCCCATACTTCTGCGCAGGCTTGGAACCGGATTTGACTTTTGAAAGTCAAACAAGCAGTAACACATCAAACTTTTTCAGATTATGGAAAGCTTGGAGCATGCAACGAATCGCGGGGCTAATATAATCGCCGAGTATTTAGGTGGCGGCATTACTTGTGATGCACATCACATGACGGATCCCCGGAAAGACGGGCTCGGGGTGTCAACTTGCATAACAAAGTGTTTAGAAGACTCAGGCATTTCACCCGAAGAGGTAAAATCACGAGACCCTAATATTAACTCGTCACACATAACATAAAAACGGTCTATCCTCAGTTCCTCACGCGCACATTTTAGGTGAACTATGTGAACTGCCATGCAACATCAACACTAGCTGGGGATTTAGCAGAAGTTAATGCCATCAAGAAAATCTTTAAGGATACATCTGGGATAAAGATGAATGGAACCAAGGCAAGAACATTATAACCCACTTCAATAATTCGTGATTCGATTATTTGAATCATTTAATGAAAGTTAACCTTAATAATGAAATGTTTTTGTTTTAGTCTATGATTGGTCATGGTCTTGGAGCTGCTGGTGGATTGGAAGCCATCGCGTGCATAAAAGCGATCACTACTGGCTGGCTGCACCCCACGATTAACCAAGATGTACGGGTTAAGACCCTGGCCCGTTTAGCCACATTTTTTGTTGTTTCAAGCGCAATCGGGTTCTGATAGTTTTCTTTGTGTATGCAGAACTTGGAGCCGGAAGTTGACATCGATACCGTCCCAAATGTGAAGAAACAGCATGAAGTCAATGTTGGTATGTGTCAAACGCATTGAAAATAACATTTTAGTACTGAATCTATGAACGAGGCGAGCCGCTTGTGAGTACTCAAGACCTCTCGTTAATTGCTCGAAATGAGCCGAGCTTAAACAAGCTTGAGCCTAAATTGGAGCTAATTTATTAAACGAGTTCGAGCCCGAGTTTAACTAAAACAAGCCTATTATTTATATAAATATAATAATTTTTAATATACATAATAAATATATAATCACATAATAAATGTTACTATATGTAAAATTATCACAAAAATAACTAAATAATATATATTTTGTTATACGTATAAAACTATAGTTATAAATATATATAAAAATAATTGTAAATGTGTATTAATATAATAGTTAAATATTTAGTAAATATTAAACTTGTTGAATATGTTTTAGGAGGTTTGTTGACTTATTTTTGTTTGTTTCTTGTCTTATTGCAGCCATTTCTAACTCGTTCGGGTTTGGTGGGCATAATTCGGTGGTTGCATTTGCTCCTTTCAAACCATGAGCAAGTTTTCATTCATGCGTGGCCATTCCTCGACACAAAAATTCGAGCTTTCAGATCAGATAAACAGTTAAGGATATTTAAGAAAATATGATACGACGTACCAACATCATTCTACAACGAGTTTTGGGTGTGACATGGTTTTCCCTATTTCACGTGTTGGATGTAACTAAAGATAGATTGGTTAATAAAACGTCCATGGTATTTTATTAATAATTTTATTTTCGCATTTGTGTTGGTATCCCATTGTATTGAATAGTAGTTTAAGTAAAAACAAGATAACTTTAATTATGTTCTTATAGAAATCGATACAAGTTTATAAAGTTTTTGAATAATTTGTGTATTTAAACTAAACTATTAAATTAATATTAGTTTTCTTTGTCATAAATATATATGCACAAATAAGTATATTTTATATCAAAATATATTACAACTTTTTTTTTTTAAATGTAAAATATAGTACAACTAAAACATTATATAAATTTGCTCTATTTCATAGTATTAAAATAAAAAGAAAAACAAGTAGAGACGTAAAGTATCATATTCTATTGTTCTGAATACATCTGAAAAGATCGACAAATGACTATAATAAATATGTTTTTCTTTACACCTTAAGTACCCATTATGAATGTTCTTATTTATTAATATTGATTATTTAATATTAACAATGGGTTTCCTAGCGCACACAATCATAAAAAACAAACAAACTATAAGTCGATAAACCAGTCAATTAATGGCTAAGTGCTTAATGTTTAGACAGCAAACAAAGGTACGGCCCCAATTTTGAAGTCCAAAGTGAACCAACTTTAGTTATTAACATATCTATTAAAACCTTAAACACTGTTTTAAGGTTCCATAAACGTCACTACCATCGTCACATGCTACTAGCATTTACAATTTTTATAAACAAAGGATTCCACTTCTCATCATTATTGTAACATGCTTAAATTCCCACTTTTGTTAATGTAATCTCATACAACTTGTTTTGTCTTGTGTGTCGGTTTAAAATTAAGGTCCAATCGAAAACTTGGTTACGCTAAATACTATATGATAAAACAGTTTATACGTGTTGGTAAGTATTTATGATTCTAACCATTTATATAATTATATGTAAACATGTTCATTTTTAAGCAGTGACAGATTATAATTCTTCTTTTACCGGTGTCATCAAGTTTATGTATTTGGATATCTGTTTTACCTGGTTATGTCACTAAAATTAACCAAAATTCTGATATATAATACACACTAATGAACTTATAAGCAATATTCTGATTCAACTCTTACAAAAAGACTAAAACAACTCAAAATCACCATACTTATGTATCTTTTGGACTATAAACAAAAAAAACACGGTGTCACTTGACTTTCGGATACATGTACCAAAGAAACACAATTTATAGTATCGCGTAACATCAGTGCTCATCATATAAACCCACCCCTGATTGTGAGGATTCTATTATGATTTATGTCTATTTACTCAACATCCTTATAACATGATCGGGTTTATTTATAACATATACTGATATACGAAATAAAACA
The DNA here is from genome assembly GCA_023525975.1 of Smallanthus sonchifolius. NCBI lineage: Eukaryota > Viridiplantae > Streptophyta > Magnoliopsida > Asterales > Asteraceae > Smallanthus > Smallanthus sonchifolius. The sequence goes on from CM042042.1 coordinate 6,757,818, forward strand.
TGAAATGAGACACGTTCCGTACAGATCGAAGTAGCAAGTTGTTTGTTGAACAATATATGAAATAGCGGTTCGTTTATAACATATTTTTAATAGAGCTGTTTTTTGTTTGAACGACAACATCTAGATATTATAGGATAACTGAGTTTTCCTGGGGCAACACCTAGAACATCCAGGAGGAACCCCTGCTTGGATAAACCCCCTGATCTAGCCACATACCTCTTTTTTGATGTGACCCGGATTCGAACCGACGACTATCCATTTGGAAGTCGTCGGGGGTACCGCCAGAACAAAGCCTGTTTGCTATTTTTAGGATAAATATAATACCTTTCCTCCATAACTTTAATAAATGCATTTTTTTAATATGTTATCTTTAAAAAGTCACAATGATCATAATAATATTAAACAAACGATCCAAGTATTTGTATTTGGTCATTAGTTTTGTGTTAACCCATTTACTGTTTCTTTCCCATGAATACAACTGTTTCTTTCCCATGAATACAACGTGGTATTGGGTCATCATGGTTTGTCGTTAAGTCGGTGGTCCTTCGACAACTTTATCAGCAATAATATATACAAATATTTTATATATATTATCTACTCTTTTTTTAATATAGGTAATTTATTTGGTAAATTCTAATTTATTTATTTTTAAATAAAGATGATTTGTGCACTACTAAAATTAAATAGTATATATCATCAAACATATTGTAATAACAAGTTGTATTGTATAAATGTATATGTTGTACTTAGTATTAGGTATTGTAATATTAGTTATCTCTCCATTTATGAGGTGATTTGCTCACTATCATTATTAATTGAAACATTAACTAATGGTGCATTATCATATATAACTTAGGTTTTGTTTTGTTTTTTTATATATATAAATTCTTTTTATACAAGGGGTCTCCATGGGTAGAGATTTTGTACAACTCTTTATCCGTATTCAATGACCGTGAAATGACAATATTATCTTTCAGTTTTAACCTCTATTACCGCATTTCTAACCATCCGATATCCGTAAAAAAATTCACACCATCGCTCATCTTTGCACCCGCTGGCTCCATCGCCACCATGATTGTTATGAATTTGTGTGTGGTGAGTATTGACCATTCACACCCTTTAGTAGGGCCTAGGGGTCACATAAAAACACGTTATATTATAAATAGAGGCGACATAAAAACATAAACTTGCATAAAAGGCCAAAAATCTACATATTTGGGTCATGAAACCAACCGTGTTTTTGGATACCTAACTGGGAATGGTATTGATTTTAAAAAAAAATGAGTCGGGTCCGGGATGGTATTAGGTGATCCTAAACCTAGGTACTCGAAAAGCGATACCAAAACTTGCACATCAAATATATCAATATTAATACTATACAATATAAAATATAAGAGGTGATTTTAATATGAAAATATACGTGTCTCCCTTGGCTTTGATTGATGTCATGGTTATTATGATACCTATACTTGTTATAGTGAATTGATGATAAATGGTATGTATGCAATTCGTATAATATTTAAACTTGTTAAAGTTGTTATAAACATTAAATTGTTAAAAGTTTAGAATCCGTACAATAATACTTGAGATTTTAGATGCTTTAGTAGATTTTAGCCGCATAAGATCATAAATGGGGGTCCTAAAAATTGAAATCTGATAAAACCCATGAACTTGACTGTTAAATGACTTCTAGATTTAAGATACGATTCTATAATTAAGAATGAGACTAGAAATATCAAAACCCGTATCAAGTCTGATTCATTAACATCCCTCGTGGCTAAAAATGTTGTATATGTTTTAACCAATGATGAGATAATGTTTTTATCTTTCATAGCTAATCTACATCATTAGCCATGTTATGTGTCACGTAATATCAAAGTGGTACAATACATTATAACTAATTGAAGATATAAAAGAAAACATATCGTGATATACTTATATCTTGTTAGTTTAATATTATAATTTTTCATTAAACTGTTTGTCATAACTCATCTAACGTCGCTTGCCTTTAGAAATTTCTATTTGTCGTAGTTGATGCTCAAATTTGAACCGAGTAACGCCCGAATCTAAAGATTCATAGAAGAGAGAATATTTATAATTGGAGTATTATTAATTTATTAGTTAACTACACTAATTATGTAATTAGTGACACTAATGGACATATGTGCATGTAACCCAACTATGATTGGGTATTTGGTTTGGCTTTTCTGTTGTCCAATCTTCAATCATAAACTTTTTGATTGATATATAATTATATATAATAAAGAAATATAATTAATAGAGTTTAAATGTGTGATAGGATGCAAACTTTTTTGTAGTGAATTTAATCCCAAAAGAAAGGGTAGAAAAGAAGGATTAAAGGTAAACAGTTATTGCCTTTTGGTTGCCGCCATCACATGCGACGCATTTTAATATATTTAGAACCAGCTTAGATATGTGTATTACAGGGTGAAAAATATCAATAAATAAAATTTTTAAATTTTTATGTGTATATTTTATAGTATACTTACAATAGAAAACAAAATTCAGAAAATATAAAAATAATATATAATTGGGTTTCGAAGATACGTTAAGTATTATTTAATGTAAAATTTTGATTTTCATTTATTATTTGATTGAAAATAAAAGCTAAATAATTAGATTTCAAGTTTTTTTATAATAATGGATAAATTAAAATAAATGTGTTTTATTATTATAATTAATACTTTCTTTAAATATATATTATTATTAAAAAATAAATGTGCATTTAATAAGAGAGATGCGGGAAAAAGATAATAATAATTAATATGAAAGCGACACGTGGCATGGAAAAACATTTATTTATTATATAGTATAGTATATATAGTATAGATATTGATTACTTTTCCAAAAAAACTTATTAAAAAACAATTAAAGAAAGTTTGTGCAATTAATAGGAGAGAGACGTGAAAATTGACTCGCCAAAACCTTTATTTATTATATACTAGGTTAAAATCCCGTGTATTCGGGTTAAATAAATAAAATATTATATACTTAGCAATAAAAATTTTATATTTTTAAAAACCCATGTAATACACGGGTTGAATAAACCGGTATATTACATCGGTTGAACTATTTATAATTAAATAATAAGTATCCGTAATAAGATTTATATTAAAAATCTAAAAATAAATTCTTTTAATATCATTATTCAATATGTGAAAGAGATACGGGAAAAAATGTTACAAATGAACCAGAAAGTTACATGTGTCCATAGAATTTTATTTATTAATATAAAGATTATTATTTAATATGAGAGAGAAACAGAAAAACTAATATTTAATAGGAGAGAGAGACGGAAAAATAAATGAGAGGAGTAACCAGAGAGTGACGCGTGTCTCCCATGGTTTTCCTTTATTATATAGTATAGACTAGTTTAAAATCCCGTGTATTACACGGGTTAAATAAATATAATGTTATATAAGTAATAATAAAAATTTACGTTTTAAAAAACCCATGTTTTACACGGGTTGAATAAAATATAATGTAATATTTTAACACATACACTCGTCAAAATATGTCAATTTAACGTGACATTTATAAATTATATTAAGTTAATTTTTAAAACATTTTTTGAACTCGGTATTAATTTAATTGATAAATGGTAATCAATATTAAATAATTTGTTAAATGATATAATAACAATCCATAATTAAATAAAAAGTATCCATAATTAGATTGATATTAAATATTTAAAAATATAATCATTTGATATAGTATTTAATAGGAAAGAGAGACGTGAAAATTATGCTAAGAATGTACCAGAATGTGACACGTGTCCCATACTTTTACTTGTTTATTAAGTAGTATAGATTACTATTCTTTTTAAAAATATAAATTATTATTAAAAGATGAAAATGTATTTAATAAGAGAGAAAAGCGGAAAAAAAATGATGAGAATAAATGTGGAGGCGACACGTGGATTGAAAAACCTTTATTTTTTATATAGTATAGATTTCTATCTTTTTTAAAATATATTATTATTAAAAGATATAGGTGTATTTAATAAGAGAGAGACGTGAAAAAATGATGAGAATGAATATGGAGACGACACGTGGCATGAAAAAATATTTAATTATTATATAGTATATATTTAGTATTTTATTTAAAAATATTTTATGTTAAAAGATAGAGTTGTAATTAATAGGAGAGAGCGACGGAAAAAATAGTGAAAATGAATATGAAAACGACACATGGTATGAAAAAACATTTATTTATTAGATAGTATAGAATAGTCTTTAATCAACTAATCATAGTATGATTTAAAATGAATTTAGTAAGGATATTAAAACATGAAAAAGGTTAAAAGTAATAAGAGTAGAGTAGAGAGAAACTAATATATAATGTGTTGAATATCAAATAGATTAGATATATTTTAGATTAATATTTTATGACTACTAATCATTTCTCTTGAAAAATATTCACATTTTCATGTTTACTGATTTAGTGTATTCGAAAGTTGTATTTGACCGAAATATTTTTATTATTTTTGTTAATTATGTTTTCTTTGTATTTTTTTTAAATAGTATTAAAGAAATTTAATCCGTCATATAACGTATCGTCCTTATCATAGAGTTTCGTGTCTTAAATAAAATTAGATGGGTTCAATCGCGCGTTGCGAGAGTTCTGTTTATGAAAAACTCGCGCTATATGGCAAAAATTTAGTCGTTTCTTCCCTATGATTCGCGTCATGACACTGGCTCGGCTCATCACAAACCATAAAAGCGAATACCAACACCGGTTGCGGTAACACCAATCTTAGCAACAATGATGTTTGCTCATAGTCGAGGGAGTTTGGTTGTTATCGGTTCGGTTCGTCTACGACAACGACTGTCACTCCGTCATAAAATCCTAAAACATACCCTGTATATAAAAACACATCGCACTGGCTGTTACTCCGTGTTAAGACCTTAAAACATACCCCGTCGTAAAAGCGAGCGTCACCACTCTGGCTTTCAAAAAACTTAAAGCATAGCGTTAAGTAACCAAAACACAAATCTAGATACAAAAACATGTTACAACGGTTGTCAGTCTACCTTAAAACCCTATATCGTACCCCCGTTGTAAAAGTGAACGTCACTTTACCGTAAACTCTGAAATCTTGGTGTCAAGCAACGCGAACGCAAAAGAATTAAATCAAACGTAAAAAAAATCTAGACGCAACAATTTAAAAAAACTCAAACGTTGTACCCCGTCGTAAAAGCAAACGTCACTTCACATTAAAATCTCAAAAATCACAAACACTATATATGGACGGAATAATTGAAAAAAACTATGGAAAAAAACTATAAACAAAATTATTAAAGGACAAAACGTTAAAGGAAAAAAACTTTATGGGTTTTGTGTCTATGTTGTGAGGGCTTTGCAACGAATCAAACCACGTCCAAACAGAGTTAAGATGAGTGGTATATTGATGTTCGAGGTTGTGGTAAAACTGCAAAAGTTAGGAAAAAAAGTGTGAAATTTGTCCCACATAGGTGGTGGGACTAAACTTTAAGTGATATATTATTGAGAACCTTCTAAGAATATTGTTTCATTTAAAGCAACACACTAGTGGTCATCATCTTCTTAAATACGATCGTCCTGATCATCCTTGTGGCCAAGTAATGGGACTAATACGATTTAAGGGAATGAGGGAACAATTAAGGGTTTAAAATATTTATAAAATAAACAAATATATAAAAAGACCTAAATACCTATTATTTAACGTTAAAATATAAATGAAGTTAACTAATTGAATAAAAATAACAAATTTTATAAACTAGGAGGATGCACGATAAAAAAAATAAACTTCTTAAATAAAACCGTCAAAAGTGATGAAAGTTACTCTTAATAAAATCTTACTACTCTAATAAATGAAAATCTCTCAAGACACGTGTCACTCTCTGGTTATTTCTCATCTTTATTTTCCCGTTTATCTCTCCTATTAAATATTAGATTTTCTACTTCTCTCTCCTATTAAATAATAATCTTTACATTAATAAATCTAATTACGAATATTTATTATTTAATTATAAATAGTTATTATATCATCAATCAAATGAACTTAATATGAACTAACATTTATCAATTAAATTAAAAAATTAATACTCAGTTGAAAAAAAATGTTTTAAAAACTAACTTAACAGACCTGATAACTGTCACGACAAATTACATTTTTTAAAAACATATTTTGACAAATGTGTTTGTTAATAAATTATATTATATTTTATTCAACCGATGTAATATACTAGTTTATTCAACCCGTGTATTACACGGGGTTTTAAAAATATAAATTTTTTATTACTAAATATATAACATTTTATTTATTTAACTCATGTAATACACGGGATTTTAACCAGTGATATAGATATAAAAGAAACTAAAATCTCCTAAAAATGATTTATGCTTTAAGACTCACCGGAAGGCTCGTGAAAAAAAAACAATCAAATTATAAGTTTGATCAACAAATTGAAAAAAAAGCAAAAAAGAAAATATTGTTTTAATTTTTTTTAACAACAAAGGTCCGGATACCAGGATCACCCTGTAAAACAGATCACTATTCCGCTCGAATAACAGAATTGTGGTGACCCGGCCCCACATCACACAGGAGAAAAACCTATAAATGGGAAAAATACTCTGGCTCGACCTGAAACATTTTATCATAAATAAGACTTAAACCGATGACTACTGATTTGAAATTTCATAGGCTATCCCTCAAACAGAAGACTCAATGATAAAATATGATTTTAACTAAAAAGTTGCATGCATATCATTTTACTCGGGCTGATATTCACAACAAACCAATTAAAATTTAAGATATCAACATCGACATAAGATTTACATGATTTAAAATCTTTTACATGTTTTTTATGTGATTATATTTTTTCTTAAGTTAAGTTCTTTACGCAATAATATATTTTTCTTGATTTTGTCTTTTTACAAGATTTTATATTTTTCAATCAAATTAACTTTTTAAGCCAATAAAAACTAGAAACATCATGAGTCAAAATCACACAGTAATATTTAATACATTTATTATCTTTAATAAGACAATTTTTTTTCGTTATTTTGTTTACATAGTTTTATTTTCTTTATGCAATTCTGACACATGACGTGTCGTGTTCTTGTTTGTTTAAAAACTTAAACCGCATGTACAAAATGAATGGACATCTAAAATCACACAATTTAAGTCTGTCACATAAATCGTTTTTACGAGTTCACTATTTATTAGTTTTCTTTTAACAATATTATGTACATATACAATTTTTTTAAAATTTATGAAAATTAAAAATAGTAATTGAATGATTTTATTGAGAAAAAGAAATTACACGGTTCACATGTTTAAGGTGTGACCACGTTTTAATCATACATTTGGAGTGAAATAAAGGCTGCCATACTCTCGCAACAAATCTCATGTCCCCTAATAGGGGGGATGGCCAATTGACCACTCATAGGACCCCACGCACGTTACACGTGGGACCCGCCACATCATCGTACCCCATCCAAACATATGAAAACACTCTCCTTCATTTGACACCAATCTGGTACTCCCACGTGTTTCGGGCCCACCAGCTTTTGATTTTATTACATTTTAACCATGTACCAAGTTTTTTTTAAACAATTTGGATCCGATCATCTTCACCACCTTCAGGAGGAAACCCATCATAGGTAAGAAAACCTCTGGCCCAACATGGACACCCCTTTTTTTGTTACAAGTGAGATTTGAACCCAAGAACTCTCAATTTAGTAAAGACTTGATATACGCATTTACACCTTTGTCACTAGATTAAGTTAGTGGTTCTCCATGTACCAAGTAATTGATAAAATGTTAATATAAGAAAATTCATTATCAATAGATTTAGAAAATAAATAATCATGAATAGTATTTTTTTTCGGTGATACATTTATAGTAACGTTAGTGAAAAATCAGGTTGGCTACATTTATATTGTAACATCTTAGGCAAATCTTATATCGTTCTGTTCTGTCCACAGGAGATATGCCGGGTTCATAAGGAATGCCCCACTTCAAATACAACAACATGTTTTGGGCTTAGTTGGATGTGGAGCACATGAAAACTCCACAGTTAAGCGTGCTCGGGTGGGAGTAATCCATGGATGGGTGACCCCTGTGAAGTTTTCACATAGGCAACCAAAAACAAATCCGTGAGCTCTTAGCAGGCAAAGCGGACAATATTGTTGGTACGAGAGGCCGGATGTTACAAATGGTATCAGAGCCACTCCCGTTATGTTTTGTTTACGATAGTGGGGCAAACCTCATCGAGGACGATGAGTCCTGGGGGGGTTGTTTGTAACACCTTAGGCAAATCCCATATCGTTCTGTTTTGTTCTGTCAATGGGAGAGATGCTGGGTTCATAAGGAATGTCCTGTCTCAAATACAGCAACGCGTTTTGGGCTTAGTTGGTTGCAGAGCACATGAAAACTCCACAGTTAAGCGTGCTCGGATGGGAGTAATCTAGTACGAGAGCCCGGATGTTACATATAGCATGCCCGGTCCTTGTGGGGCGTTGGATGGTGATTGCACAGGGTCTGGTTTTTCGAGGGCCACAATTTTAATTTTTTTTATATATAATCTTTTTTTTAAAACTAACCAAACATATTTTTTAGTTTTAGACTATTTAAACTCATTTAAAATCGTAAACCATTTAAAAAAAATAAAGTTTTTTTCAAATAAATTAAAAAATAACTAGCGACAATCACTATTGAGAATACCTAGAGACGTCCTAAGTCCAGGGTCTTCAATCGAGATTCGGGATTTCGAGAATCGACAATCGCATCGATACTTCAATCGATTGAAGCAAAAAAATGATCGAAGAATTCAACAAACATGAGATTTTGAACCAGGGAGACAACTCAGAAATCGATAATTATTTTCAATAATTTTTTTGTTGTTATAACAATTGTCATCTCATTAATAAATTTTTTTATATAACTTTATATTTTAGGGGCCCATATTTTTCGACTCGCACACGACACTTGGAATTTTTGGGACGACCCTGCATATTAGACTTTCGTTCCATCAATGCATATATAAATACATTTGATACGTGATTAGAATTTAGAGGTCCAATGTTACCTTTTCGCTCGGGTATCATCGTAAAACATCTTTTTATGGTAAAATATCAGTAACGACAACCATAAACTCGTGAAACATCTATAATTTCCCATGTATTTCATACATTTATTTGGGTTTGATGCTCTTTTATTATATATGCTTTTCATACTCGTTAGTTTTTCATCTACTTTTAAAATTTCTATAACCTATTTCGCAAACGTAAAGAAATTGATAATCAATATCAATATTCAATATAAAACTAATATAATAGATCTTTAGTTACATACATTTCAAATTTTAGTTACAAAATTAGATCGATTATAACATATATGGCCAAACTATATTATTAACGATTTATATTTGTGCATGTCCAATAGACTACATTCCAAACTTAACCTTCCAACTTATATCAAAAGAAACCGAATTATTCGTGTTAAAACAACGAGAATTTACAGATCAAAATGATGTTGATTGTTTGATACGTACAACTTACTCATTTTGATTTGTTCTTATGTATGCAAGATTCATTTAAAAGTTTGCCTCTAAGCGTGACAAAGGGCCTCAATGGAAACACTTCATCATGATATGTTATTATATCGTCTAAAAATGATACATTAATTTTTTTTAAAAAAACTTTCATGAAAACATATAGCACATGAAAACAAATAATGATAGCAGTTTCAATTCATCACTAATCATTATTTTTGACGCATTACTTTTCATGATGACCCATTAAATCTTTACTTATTTACACCACATATAATATATTTATAATTTGATGTTATTAGGTCTTTTATTATCAATTAAATATAAAATTATATATACTTTTACTTGTATATATATTTTAAAATCTTTTAAACTTTGTGTTATTATGTTTGGTTTATAATTATGGTTTTGAAGTAGAGGAAATCACATATATTCCCCATGAAAACTTCATTAATTACATATATATATATATATATACACAACTTAAAATTGTATATCCCTTTCTAATTACAAATATACCGAACTGGATGATGAAATCGATCAGAAACGGAACTGGATGTTGGAATCGATTGAAAGCGGGAATCAGAATGTTAGGGTTGAAATCAATGAAATAAGAATAGTCGCATTTCTTGTAAGGTTAAAAGACTAATTTTATAAAAGAGGGGGATATATGTAATTTAAGTTTTGGGTTGACTATATATGTAATTAAGGTTGAAAATAAGGGAATATATGTATATCTACCTTTAAAATATATATCTCATATTTCATGAATGACATGTATAGAGGGGAGTTATTGTGCAAAACATTTTTAACGTGTAGTAAGCAATCAGGATGCGACATGTGTAATTTCACGAGAAAAATTACGCATCACATCTTCGTTCATGAGCATACCAAGTTGTGTTTTTGAAGATTGCATTTTGATCTTTGACAATAACCACTAATGGTATATTTGATCATCACCTTTTTTGTATGCGGATTAATTTGGACTTGATCTTTATCATTTTATATATGTTAAGACTTGTTGATCACATCTGTTTGTCATAAAATAGACACGTTCTTACAAACGCTCATGTAAATGTTGTAGGACAGCCCGACCATCTTGAGACAACTAGGCAACGAAGAAGTGACAAAGTAAACAACAAAAAAAGAAATTAAAATTCTTTACACGAGTTTGTTCATGTGAAAGTGATAAAATTGTAATAAAAAGTTATGATTTGCGTGGACAGATAAATGATGAGAGATGTGAACGAAAAATAACGTGAATAAATGAGAGAAAGATTAGAGATGGAATATAGCCGAGAGCTAGAAGATAATTAGATCCATTTAATTTGACATGCACAATCCCCTTTATAACATGCGTTTCTTAATAAAATACGAGCCGTAAACAGATACTTGAATCTAATTCGTGTAATACAACCTTAAAATAGATATTTGAATCTAATTCGTGTAACGCTTGTTTACCTTTTTTTTTGGGTAACTTTACACAATAGTAACCAAGTTTCTCATCTGTTTCATTTTAGTCATTCAAACTTTTTTAGTCTAATTTTAGTCACTCATTTTTCTTATATATTCTATTTTGGTCAATCAAACTTTTTTTGTCTTATTTTAGTCATTCAAGTTTCATATGTTGTTTCAATCTTGTGATATTACCATGTTACGAGTTAATTTTTTTTTATTTTATTTTATGGATATGATGAAAATAAAATCAAAAAAGAGTAAACCAAAATTTTCAGCATATTCATATAACAAAATTAAAAAAAAGTAACATGTTGACCTCGTAATTGTGCAATGTTAGAACAACATATAAACTTGAGTGACTAAAATGAAACAGACGAAAAGCTTAAGTGATTAAAATAAGACAAAAAAATTAGAGTAACTTAAATAATTGGTTACTGTTTTATGAATTTTTTTTAACTAAATTTGGTTGAGAGTTAACCTAACCACGGTTAGTTAGGTTAGGCTCACGCACTACACACACACCACCAGGAAAGGAGACAAACAAAGGCTTACAGTGAGAGAAAGCGACAGCAAAAGTGTTCTAGAGAGAGAAACAGAGGGAATCAAGGTGTATAATTAACGCCATTTTCACATTTCTTCCGTTCTAGCAACAGAATCATAACTACACCGCTCAGTTTCTTACAGAAATTTGGAGTAATTTGAAACCTGAAGCATCATCAACCGTCGTGGTTTTCCGATCCGCGTGTTCGTAACCGAAGATTGCCGTTTCTAGGGTTTCATTTGAGGTTTATTAGCTGCTGCTGTTATCATTGTTCACGAGTACGCACTTATGATCATAATGTGGAGATTTTGATGATTCTGGTGGTGCAATTTCTTCACTATTTTTGCTTACAACACTCTGCGTTACGTTCGGTGTTTATCTGGTTCTAATCATGGAGGATATAGGGCCAACTATTCACTCCTCCGAAGGTGAAATGATTAAATTCCTTCACTAATTCTGTAATTCATCCTGTAAATGATACTTCTGTTTGTGATTTTTGTGCCAATTTGTGTGTTAATTTTCTCCTTTTACTGTGTGTGAAGATCTGTTGTATAGGGAGCTATGGAAGGCATGTACGGGGCCTCAAGTGGATGTTCCAAGAGATGGAGAGAGAGTTTTCTACTTTCCTCAAGGCCACATGGAGCAGGTAAACAGTGTCGTAATTTAATTTAATTTCTAGATAATTATTATTTTTTAATTATATAGGTTTAATTGGCTATTTTGTTTATATGTGTGTTATAGTTAGAGGCATCAACAAATCAGGAATTGAATCAGGGGATTAATATCTTCAGCCTTAAATCAAAGATCCTTTGTCGAGTTGTTCATACTCAGCTACTGGTATAATGTTTGATTACTTGTTGTTTCATTTGTTTTAAGGACTGGAGTGAATATGGTTGAATTTGCAGGCTGAACAAGAAACAGATGAAGTTTATGCTCAAATCACTTTACTTCCAGAGGCAAATGTGAGATTTTGGTTTTTTTAGTACTTCAAATTTTGTAGGAATTTTATGCTATTTGTGAAATAAGGAATTATGGTTATGAATTTTTGCAACAATCTGTAGCAAAGTGATAGCGATCCCACAAGTCCTGATGAATGCCTTGCAGAGCCTCCTAGACCAAATGTTCACTCTTTTTGCAAAGTGTTGACAGCCTCAGATACAAGCACTCATGGTGGGTTTTCAGTGCTTAGGAAGCATGCAAATGAATGCCTACCTCCCTTGGTAATTTTGTAATTTTTTGGTACCTTGTTCACCAATCCCAGTTTCTGTTTGATTACTTTTTGATGTTCTAATTTGTTGAGTTTTTATAGGACATGACTCAACCAACGCCTACTCAGGAGTTAATAGCCAAGGATCTTCATGGATTCGAGTGGCGTTTTAAGCATATCTTTAGAGGTCACGGCAATTTCGATTACCTGTGTATATGTTACAACTTTAGGGGTGTTTGGATGTGTCCTTTTCAAAGTGATTATATGATCTTAATAATTTTAAAATTTGGAATCAAATAATGGGTTCCTTAAAAGTTAAACCTACGGATAGGTTGGAAATATCCGTTTATCTCGGTAATCAGATTTCTTACAACTAAAGTCCAATCACTGTTTAAGTTTAAACGCACAGCCAAACACCCTCCTTAGGTTCATATCAATAGCTGGATTATTATGTCTTTCTTGAGAACTTAATACCCGCCAAGGTGCCTGAGGCGATGGGTGTACATGCGGCGCAGGTAAAAAATACTTGAGTGCAAGCATCTCTTGTAGATTTTGTGCATCGGGAAGTTGTACATATAGCTTCTTAGGTTGTACATAGCGGTTATTTATATATTAAGTCTTGTATAGTGGTTATTTATATATTAAATTGTATATTGAGGTTATTTATATGTAAATTTTGGGTACGTGATGATAGAAACCTAGCAGAAATATAAAAGATATTATATAAACACATTGCGCCTCACATATGTGATGCATGCGCCTTGCCTTCCCCTTGGCTCCGGAGAACCTATCGCCTCGGTGCACCTCGCGCTTTTTAAAACCAATCTTGAGAACCAAATTTTTCTCTGTGACCCTGCAGGCCAACCTAGAAGGCATTTGCTTACAACTGGATGGAGTACTTTTGTTACTTGTAAGAAGTTAGTGGCTGGGGATTCATTTGTGTTTCTTAGGTAAAGTTTTTATGTTATTGTTGTTAGTTTCATGCACATATGTTATAACTGGAAGTGATCTGTACTCCTTATAACATCTTGACTATCCTTTTTATGTATAGGGGAGAAAATGGTGAATTACGGGTAGGCGTAAAACGTTTTGCCCATCAACAAGTCTCCATGCCATCTTCAGTAATTTCTAGCCAGAGCATGCACCTTGGTGTGCTTGCGACTGCATCACATGCTGTTTCAACCCAAACCCGTTTTGTTGTTTACTACAAACCGAGGTAGTCCATTTACTTATGAAAATAGCTGATCCGTGTTATGTTATGTTTCATCTCTAATGAGTCAAAGCGATTTGAAAGTTTCCCAAAACATATATTTGATGCAGTTTTAAAATATGGAATATTGATGCATCGGTTATCCGTATACAATATTTTATAAACCAGTTTAAAAAATGGACAAAAAAGTGATTCATGTCAGCCCAACTAAAAGTTACTCTGTTTTGGCTGACCAATTTTGCAAGCTATACTTGCTTGCTTTGGAAAAGTTGGATCTTGATCCAGTTCTTGAAATTTGCTGAAATTTCTCCAGGACAAGTCAGTTCATCATAAGCTTGAACAAGTATATAGAAGCTGTAAACAATAAGTTTACCGCTGGCATGAGATTTAAGATGCCATTTGAGGGTGAGGACTCTCCTGAAAGAAGGTAACTTCAATATTAATAATCACAACTTTTTTGAGTTTCTACCAGTGCTTATGTGGCAGAATTTCTTGGGTTGATCAGGTTTACAGGGACGATAATTGGAGTTGAAGACATATCTCCTCAGTGGGAATCCTCGAAATGGCGCTCGTTGAAGGTTAATATATGTTTTAATTTCCATAAACAAGGATGAATTGATTGAAAGAAAGCAATATAAAATAATAACTTCAAACTTAATTGTATCTATTTCAGGTTCAATGGGACGAACCTGCATCTATTATGAGACCAGAACGGGTTTCTCCATGGGAGATTGAAACATTTGTGACTCCTGTTCCAACAAGTCTGGTTCAACCAGTGGCACTGAAAACTAAAAGGCCTAGACCTTCTGTTGAAAATCCAACTCTTGGTGAGTTTTGTCAGTTCTTCTTACCTTAGGAGGGTGTTTGAATGTGTGGTTTTAAAAGTGATTATTGCTTCTTGAAGAATCAGATAATTGAGTGCATAGGTAGGGAGGTAGATAATTGTACTTTTATTTCAAATCAATAAGCAGTTTCTATAGATGTGACTAAATGGGTGGACCGGGAAGGGGTCAAAACTCAAAACAGGTAGTTTTTGGTGTGGGTCAGATTGACCGGAAACTCTTTTTCTCATTTACTGATAATTATCTATAAATAGTTAGTGTGTTAATTATTATAGTTCATTTATTAAAATACTAATCTGTTTTCTGAATAAAGAGATTTAGGAGGGTGTGTGCATTATAAATGCGCTTTGGACTGACTTTCATTCCCGCTGATGAGTTTTCAACTAAAGTTTTTGATTTTCCCCATTTGAACATAACTACCCATTCATAAGTAAATGAGTCAAAGCTGCCATCTCCAGAATCAGAAAATTAGTATCAATCATATTTCTTTTTTCCAAACACTCAAAACTGATCGTTATGACTTCAAGTCACAATAATTAACTAAAAAGCACACCCAAATACCCTTTTTAGTTAAGTAATCTTGAATCTTGATTTGTAATTATTATGCATGTAACCTATCCCTTATTTGTATGTCGGATGCTTGTTTTAGAACCTGCATGTCCTACCATTTGGAATACTTCAACTCAGATGAGTTGTACGCCCGATGGACAAACAAGTGATTTTCAAGCTTCCTGGCATTTAAGTCAACCTGAAAATGGTAACAATGGTTGCCCATTTAGGACTCATATGGAGCCAAGCTGGCTATCATCTTCCCCAGTCATGGCTTCTAGGAATATGTTTGTTTCTGAAACTGAAGATCAAAAAGGTCTATCCACCTGGTCAACTTACTCGCCTCATGAAACCATGAAACAGCCTAATGATTCATGTCAAACTTCAGTTGACATGAAGAAATCTGAAAGTGTTTCAAGCTGTAGATTATTTGGTTTTGACTTAAAGATTCCTACCAAAAGTGATATTATACCCGAGACAGTACCATTAATCCCATCAAATACATTTACTTTTGCTGATGGAAATGTGCCACGTGTATTATCTGTTTGGAATTCAGACCAGAAGTCTGACCTCTCAAAAGATTGCAAAGATCACGGGCAGTTGCAAGTGTCACCAAAAGAAGTACAAAGCAAACAAAGCACCTGTACACGTAGTCGCATCAAGGTACATCTCATAACACTTTTTCTTTGTCTAACTATGTCATAAATAAGGAATAAGTTAATATCATCACTAATTCACTAAAACTAAACAAACAAACCAACCTACCCAGTAAAATCCCTCTCATAACAAGCTATGGTATGTTCTTGGCCCTATATATTATCTGTTTTTGTTCTTTATATCAATGTATCTAACACATGGAAATGATTGAAGGTTCAAATGCAAGGGATAGCAGTTGGTCGTGCAGTGGATTTAACTGTATTAAAAGGGTATGATGAGCTGATAGATGAACTGGAAGAAATGTTTGAGATCAAGGGAGAGTTACACCCTCGTAACCAATGGGAAATTATCTTTACTGATGATGAAGGAGACATGATGCTCATGGGTGATGATCCATGGCAGTAAGTGCTACATTAGCTTACTTTAAACATTGAACAGAATCGCATTTATTTAATCTTGAGTTAGTTACACAAATAGTCATGTGGTTTGGCAAGAGTAACACTTTTAGGGTCTAACTTTAACAAGTTGAATGTTCTAACACCAAATTCAGTTAAGTTTGTGTAAAATGACTATTTTACCCTTTTACAAACCACATGGACTGTTTGTGTAATTAACTCTTTAAGCTGTCATCTGTAGGGAGTTCTGTAGCATGGTCAAACGGATATTAATATGCTCGAGTCAAGATGTCAAGAAACTGAAAGCTGGCAGTAAGTTTCCTATTTCGTCCATAGACAATGAAGTGTCGGGATTTAGTTTGGAAGGTAACGAAAACTGATGGAATCGAGTTCAAATTTAAAATGTCGTGTGTTTTTAGGTAACCCCCCATCCCCGGCTTTCTAGTTTGTTTATCTTTTTGAAAAATAATAGGGTGCAAGTAATTTGGTTTTAGTTTCTATGATCTGGTTGAAGCAAAAGAATTATGATATGTTGATATTAGAGGGGTGTGTGTGGAGGTTTGAATGTTGATGGGGGATTGATGTCTAGTTTCTTTGTGATTGTAAATATGCTGAATTGTTTTTCTGGACAATGTAGTTTGACATTAGCGGATGAAAAATTTGGTAGCCTGCTAATTCTTTATAAATTTTTAGTCAGTTGTTATATGTATATAGATAGTGGGCGTTCTTTTCAGAACCAATAGTATGTTGAGAAACGCGAGAACTGTATAACTATTGTACTATTTATCATATAAATTGACTAGAATGCATGTAGATTTCGATATAATTAAGATTTACCTTTAAAAATATTGACTCTTTATATGGACATACATTTTATGCACATGTATATGTGCACATTTTTATACCTTTTAAAAATGAGGTTCAGGAGAGGGGAAAGAAATCAAAGAAAGGGTGAGAGAGAGATGATAAACCATTATTCTTCTGGTTTTAATTGAAATGTCTTATACGTAAACACGTCAAATAGGAAAAACTAAGAATCAGTTAAAATGAAAAATGAAAACATGTAAAACGGGTCAAAAATTGAACAAAGTGTATTCAAACACATAAACGTGTTAGATGGATTTATTTAGTTACTTCAAGATTTAATTATATCGTCTGTCCTTGTGTTTCTAAAAGGTTATGGATATCGTTATCAAACAACGATGACTACATTGGAGGTCCCTGCTTCCATTATTTTGGTACGGTTTGATCCCTCTGGTAGTAAGTAGATGCCAATGGAGGTCCTGCTTTAACAGATTTACATTATCTGCATTACATGTGAGTGGACTATTCCAAGCTTTCACTAAGGATATGTCCAAAAGAGGCGTGCATTCCATGCTTGGATTGGAACAATCCACTGGCAATAAGGATATGTTAGATATTAGATGGGTCGCGTTTGTTGTTAAAAAATTAGTATTAAAATTTGGTCAAATAGAGTCGATATTGGTAAATTAGGGATAATTAAGATTATTATTGGTAAATTATGTCCAATGATAGTCAATGATGGTTAATTAAGGTCAAATGGTCAATTAACATTAGTATTGATTAATTTTGATCGATTAGGGGCAATTGTTTTTGACTGACACCTAATCTACTCCTAGTAACTAACAACACAATCAAACATGTACACTGTATGATTCGAACTATCACCAGTTAGTGAGTAGAATACATTTTTTACCACTAGGATGTCATGAGGACAAATTAAGGCAATCATTGTCTTGGGCAGTTATGATTAACTTGTGTTAATTAAGTCAATGAGGATCAATGGTGACTAGTTATGGACAATTAGGGTTGGTTAGTGTCAACTAGGGTTGATAATGGTTGATAGCCAACAGTTAGGATGGTAATTAGGATAAACTAGTGTGAATTAGGTAAATGAGGGTTAATAATGGCCAAAGAGGGAAAGTATTGGTTAATAATGGTATAACTAATTTAGTTTAAGATGATTACCCAAGTTGTGTTGCCACACACACTCCTTCACTTAAGTAACATGTTATATAAAAATTTCACCTATTTTTTTTTCACATATGATATATTGTTGTTCGCTACTGGTTCTTTTTCCCCGTCTCATAGACTTTGACACGTCTAACAAGTAGCGTTGTTAATTAGTGAAGAATATTAATTACAAATTATGTATTTATGTAACATATGATATTAGTTGTAATCACTTAAAAATATATTCAAAAGAATACATGTGAAAGAATATTCAAAAGAACATAAGCAAAAAATAAATAAACTTTTTAAATGTGTCTAAAGTTCATAGTCGACGTATGAATCACGCAAACATGTAGCAATCTAAGGACAATAAATTGGTCGAAAATTCATTTCGCTACAAACACAAAAGTTATACATACAAACAATTGAGTGTGTCGTTATAGGAATCGTTGTTAAATACTAATACAAAATAGCAACCATTGAACCGTTACAACGGTAACAAACACCACTAATTTAGGTATGATTTTATCACATGTTGGATGCATCAAACAAAACATTAATGATCTCATTAGAATTATAAAAGAAGTGTGTATAAAGTTATTGGTTTATATTTGGTGATAAGGTATTGAAAGAGAGTGTCAAAAAACAGACAAAAAGGGTCAATCGATGCCAAATCTAGAATGTCTTCAGAGAAAAAAACAGCAGCTCCCCACACGATTTCAAGGTTGGCGCTCTCAGTTGAGTCAATTCCTTGGTATGACTCCCAAAACTCTTATTTTTTGTTTTTTGGTAACATTTGGACCAAAATATTTAATATATAGAAGAATAATTGTTTAAAACTTAAAATGATGTAGTGTGAAAATGTGTAATCATTTCCTTTAAATGTGAAGAGTTTGAAAAAGCTGTGGAATATGATGTGACAATGATATGAAAGTGTGTTAAAATATGAAAAGTGTGGGTACTCCCCACAGCCTTAGGGTGAAAGGGTTACAACCCTCACCCAAAAACTATCATAACAAAAATATCCAATTAGGATGTGTCACCTCACTTTTACCCAAATCTAACCTTAATACCCTAAAGATTTTTTTCTTCTTTTAAATTAATTCTTTATTAAAACTGACTAAAACAAAGAAAATTAATAAAAAAAACTATCCTAAACACAATGGGTGAGAAACCCTAACTACCCTAATATTTTTAAGAAAAATTTAGAATTAATTACACGGATGGTCCCTGTGGTTTTGGCCAAATTACGGATTTGGTCCATAAGTTTGAAAATTAGGGATTTGGTCCAATAAACTTTGATTTCGTTACACCCATGGTCCCTGACATGAATGGAGGTTAACTTTTTCAGTTAAGTGACAGTGAAATGACCAAGATACCCTTAAATACAAAAAAAACAAACATAAATGACCAAAAATAAATATTTAAAACAAAAATACATATGGCCCCACATGGATCCCCTCCACCTCTTTGTCTTCTTCGGCCACTAGATTTCCGACGAGAACACCACCACCACTCGCCGGAAACCGCCGCCACCCCATCTGCTCTTGTCGGCAACCTACACCAAAATCATCACAACCATGGTTGTTAAGTGGATTCGATGAAGCCCCATCACCACCACGGCTGCCACCACCGTCGCCACCTTCCTCCACCGCCAACTGTATCCCTAAATCAACCACACCACCGTCGCCGTTGTTTTACTCTGGAACCTGACATAAACGTACAACCATTGACCTGAATCCTTCGTTTTTGTAAATCCCAACCTGTTGATAGTTTTGCAGATCTCGTTTTTCCAGCTTCAATCGCAACACCGCAGCCCCTTGTTTGTTTTTCCTGCAATGGTGTTTCAGGCGAGCCCAACTTCTTCCCCAAGCAGCCCCAAATCGACCCGATTCCACCACCGTCGCAACACCGCATCCCCTTGTTTGTTTTTCCAGCAATGGTGTTTCAGGCGAGCCCAACTTCTTCCCCAAGCAGCCCCAAATCGACCCGATTCCACCACCGTCGCAACACCGCATCCCCTTGTTTGTTTTTCCAGCAATGGTGTTTCAGGCGAGCCCAACTTCTTCCCCAAGCAGCCCCAAATCGACCCGATTCCACCACCGTCCCAACACCGCAGCCCCTTGTTTGTTTTTCCAGCAATGGTGTTTCAGGCGAGCCCAACTTCTTCCCTAAGCAGCCCCAAATCGACCCGATTCCACCACCGTCGACGAGGAAAGGGCGGAGCTGAAGAATGAAGGAGAGGTGTGTGGATCTAGGGTTTGATCGGCGGTGGCCTTACCGGAAGAAGGGTGGGGGCAGGGAGAAGGTGGGTCCCACCTTTATAAAGAGGGTGTGATTTGGAGGGTTTATGAAGAAGAAGGTGTGGGTCCCACCTTTATTATTTCTTTTTTATATGTTTGTTTATAAATTAGGGGTATTTTGGTCATTTTTTAAAAAGTTAACAGAAAACTTAACCTCCATCCATGTCAGGGACCATGGGTGTAACGAAATCAAAGTTTGTTGGACCAAATCCGTAATTTTCAAACTTATGGATCAAATCCGTAATTTTCAAACTTATGGACCAAATCCGTAATTTGACCAAACCACAGGGACCATCCGTGTAATTAATTCAAAATTTTAAAAACGTAATTTATAATAATAATTTATATTTAAAAGAAAAGTGTGTAATTTTTGCCGTGAAGGAAAAAAAATATATATATTGTCTTGTAAAAAGTCAAAATTTCCATTTCAATATCTCATCAAAGTTTCTATCTTTCACGGCTACATATACCCGCATCTTCATATCTGAATCCTTATCTGAGTCATTGGCGACGGTGTACCCGTGGTACCGGCATACCCGTGAGGCCTTACCCAAGGGTGCTCCATTCACTCTTAATTTTGTTATTTAAAAACAGTTAAAGACGTAAATTGTTGACCGTCTGTGAAATTTCAATATAAAAAATATTTTATCTTGATAATGATTTTTTTATTAAATACTAATTCTTAGACTCGATTGTCCGACTGAATTCTCATTATCAAATATCAATCATCATTCTTAGGAATTAATTAATAGATGCTTAGATTCAGCATTCACGAAAGTATTAATATAATATTTAACTTTGAGTTTTCAAAACTACTTTCTAAGTTTTAAGGTAAACTAGTGTGAACATCCGTTCATTGTGCCATCCGTGTTAGAACAACTTTTTTTTATGTAAAAACATTAATAAAACTAAATACGTCGATTCTCTATGTGTTACGACGTTGACAGGACCCAGTTATTACGCGTTCATGTTAGGTCGACATTTGTCAAATTAATGATTAAAGTGAAAAAAAACATAACATTTACACGTTATCACTCGTTAAACCACGAAATTAATCAACGACTTCGAAACGTTATGTATAAAAATCAAAAGCATTATGTAAACTCATGGGTTAAAAACAACTGCTTTATACTCGCGCGTTATAGCAGAGGCGTAAACTCGTGTAAAAAAACCAATGTTTAAACGTTAAGACCCGCGTGTTGCGGTGGAGCCGTACGATGACATTAATGTGGGTAAGGGCCCGTTTGCGAACTTAGTTACACGCGTTGTGGTGGTGAAACTAACGTGCTTGAGCATAAAAGAAACCTACGAATTTGAGTCGGGCCGATTTTAAAGATCAAGTCATAGGGGGTGTTTGGGATTACTTATTGAAACTACTTATTAACTTTTATAAGTTAAAAAAGGTGTTTGGGTAAGATAACTTTTGATACTACTTTTAGCTTTTTAAATGAGGGGAAAAAGAGTTTTTGAGTCAAAACTCCTTATTAACTTTTTAGTAAAGTCAATAAATAGCTTAAATAAGTAATCTCAAAAATGCCTATAGATAGAAAAAAATATTTTAAAAAAAGTAATCAAAACTAAAAAAAATCTAAAAAGTAAAACAAAACAAAAAAAAGCAAACAAAAAAATGTTGGCTATATGGTTCAAACCTACAATCTAAAAAAGCACTTAACAAATATAACTCTAACCATCCCCACCAAATAAATTTTTTTATTATACAATGAAAAATCAATTATAAAAGATAAAAGTGAGGGTTGGTCGGTGGCTTTCTATCGGGCACCGACACTCTTTTTTAAGGGTTCGTATTTTTTACTAGATGTTGACAAACTAGTTTTTTAAGGGCAAGTACCCATTGGCGGATAAAACTTTTTGGGAGGGGATGGCCAGACACACTGTAAGTCAGCTAATTCTCCATTTAAATTTTTAAAATTTGTTTTTAAAGACCAATTTAGGCTAAATTACGGAAAGGGGAAAGAGCCACGCTACAAAACAAAATTAAAGCTCTGAGGGTATATTGTAAAACAAAAGTAAGGGCAAAGACACACTAATAAAGTAAAAATGAAACATCAAAACTTTGTTTCGACTTTATTCACCGGATTAAGAAAAACCGTTAGACATTTTCATTATTTTGAATCTTTTACATAAACTGTTGTATTTAGTTGAGAAATTAATGTTTCTTATTTAGTTTATTTCTTATTGTTAATTTTATTACTTGTTTGGTTAACTTATTAAAAATGATTATTAAAGTTAAATGAACTTTGTTAATGATGCGGTCAAAACAATTGTATATTTTTTTGTTTTATTTGACCTGACCCATTTTTTGCACCCTAGAGGAAATTTTTGGATTCGTCACTATCGTACATACAGTGAGGTTTTATGGTTTTGTAGATTAACCACCAAAGTTTTACATAATTTACATCCCCCCCTCTCATACTATATATAATTCACGCTATTAACCCTTTTAATTTTGTAATAATTTCGTTTTTCTGTAATAACTTACGTTCGTTAACTTTTTTAAAAAACGAAGTGCGCGGTTTTCTTTAGTTTTTTTTTGTCAACGTTAGGTTATAGCGAGTGTTGTTCCCGTGACTAGTATTGGTGGTGAAACTAACATACTTGAGCATAAAAGAAACCTAAGAATTTGAGACGGATCGGTTTTAAAGATTGAGTCATAAGTAGAAAAAAATATTTAAAAAAAGTAATTAAAACTAAAAAAAATCTAACAAGTAAAAAAAAGAAACAAAAAAAAGCAAACAAAAAAATGTTGGCTATATGGTTCAAACCTACAATCTAAAAAAGCACTTAACAAAGATAGCTCTAACCATCCCACCAAATAAAATTTTTTATTATACAATGAAAAATCAACTATAAAAGATAAATGTGAGGGTTTGTTGGTGGTGCCGACTCCTTTTTAAAGGTAAGTATAATTTAACTAGATGTTGACAAATTAGTTTTTTAAGGGCAAGTACTCATCGGCGGATACAACTTATTGGGAGGGGATGGACATGCACCGTAAGTCAGCTAATTCTTTATTAAAATTTAAAAAAAATTGTTTTTAAAGACCAATTTATGCTAAATTCCAGAAAAGAGAAGGGATTCACTACAAAACAAAATTAAGACTATGAGGGTATACTGTAAAACAAAATTAGAGGTAAAGGCACACTCATAAAGCAAAAATGAAACATCAAAACTTTGTTACAACTTTATTCACTATAATAAGAAAAACCGTTAGACATTTTCATTATTTTGAATCTTTTACATAAACCGTTGTACTTAGTTGAGAAATTAATGTTTCTTATTTAGTTTATTTCTCATTGTTAATTTTATTACTTGTTTGGTTAACTTATTAAAAATGGTTATTAAAGTTAAATGAACTTTGTTAATGATGCGGTCAAAACATTTGTATATATTTTTTGTTTTATTTGACCCGACCCATTTTTTGCACCCTAGAGGAGATTCTTGGATTCGCCACTGTCATACCTACAATGAGGTTTTATGGTTTTGTAGATTAGCCACCAAAGTTTTACATAATTTACATTCCCCCCCTTCACACTATATATAATTCACGGTATTAACCCTTTTAATTTTGTAATAATTTTGTTTTTCTGTAATAACTTGTGTTCGTTAACTTATTTTAAAAAACGGAGTGCGCGATTGTCTTTAGTTTTTTTGTCAACGTTAGGCTATATCGAGTGTTGTTACCGTGACTAGTATTGGTATTATCGGAATCGGTTTCGGTATTCGTTTTTATAGTTTTCGACGAGTTGAACCGATAAGGACAAACTCTTGCCACGTGACACGGAAAAACAACAAAATTTCCGCCGTCAAGCACGGGTGAAAAAAACTAGTTTATTAAAAAGCTAGTGAGGCCTAGTACAAAAATACACCAAAGCAAGAAACCAAAATTACACATAAAAAGGATAAACCTTTGAGTGGATTTGTGGAATATATATGAGCTTTTTGGTCCGAATTAGAAGGGTCTTAAACACTATAACTAATATAAAATAAACATAACATGTCGAAATCAATACGTATGAGCAAAAAAGTATATGTGTGAATGTGTGTGTGGTGTGGGGGGGGGGGGGGGGAGGGGGGGAGGGGGGAACCCACTGGCCCCTAATAAGTTCCGCCCGTGTTATATTTGATTGTTGTGACGTAAAAACATAAACCCATGCTCTTGTTATAAAATATGCATGGCTCAATGCCTCAATTTGAACTTTTAAGGGTTGATACTTTAGTAAACATATGCTTAGATCGGTTTTCTGTAATAACCTCTTTAAAGCCACCTAGTGAAAACTTTGATTTGTCTGATCCGTTAGTTAGCGAGGTATCGATAGTTTGTGAGTTTATAAATAGAGACTAGCAACAAATAACATATCCAAAGCTAACGGAAAGACGACCAAAATGGGAACACTTCTTCACACATACAAGCACATGCCATGCACAACTTTCAACCGTATCTTTGCAATTATTTACAGTTGTGCCATCCTCACCCTTATCTACCACCATATCCACACCCTCCTCCACCACCCCATCTCCCTCATCACCACCACCTCCCTCTTCATCTCCGACCTCATCCTCGCCTTCATGTGGGCTACCACCACTTCCTTCCGCCTCCGCCCTATCCTCCGGCAAGCTTACCCGGAAAACCTAGAGAAAGTCCTCCAGAAACAAGACTTTCCGGCCATAGACATATTCATATGCACGGCGGATCCGTACAAAGAGCCGCCTATTAACGTCGTTAACACGGCATTATCTCTTATGGCTTATGACTATCCACCGGAGAAGATATCCGTGTATGTTTCTGATGACGGTGGCTCGGAGCTTACTCTTTTTGCTTTCATGGAGGCTGCAAAGTTTGCAGATATTTGGCTTCCGTTTTGTAGGGATAATAACGTCATGGATAGATGCCCGGAGGCGTATTTTAGGTCCGACCGCCATGGGAAGGCTGAGCACGAGTTTGAGGAGATCAAGGTAAGAACTAATATTTAACTCGTGTTTTATACCGGTCGAATAAAAGAAATATTAAATTAGTTAATAATAAAAATTTATAAATTATCAAGGAAATGTTAGATAGTAATGAAAATTTAGGAATTAATAAAGTAAATAACAAGTAGTTAGTAATAAACTTTCACATGTTTTTCCCTTTTCACTTTCTTGTGCCACAAAATGTCTCGGGCGACGCTCATATAATAGGGGCGGAAGACCGTGTTATATAGATGGACGACCGTATAATAGAGACGGATGAATATGAGCGGAAACCTGTATAATATGGTCTAAAGTATAATATCGAATATGGGAGGAAGACCGTATAATATGGGCGGACGACTGTATCATATGGGTGGACGATTGTATCACATGGGCGGACAAACATGACAAGAATGTAAAATAGACGTTTTCCCATGTTGGGGACACGTCGCATTATGTCAGGCTTCATATACAAGCGGCCGACCGTATTATATGAGCGCTGACACCCATGTTAAAAGATGACATTTTGTG
The DNA here is from genome assembly GCA_023525975.1 of Smallanthus sonchifolius. NCBI lineage: Eukaryota > Viridiplantae > Streptophyta > Magnoliopsida > Asterales > Asteraceae > Smallanthus > Smallanthus sonchifolius. The sequence continues at coordinate 6,784,013 of CM042042.1, forward strand.
GTCAAAGAAAGTTAAGAAAATGATATTTTAAGAATTTTCCTAATATATTATTATACTAGGTTAAAACATATGTATTACATAGGTTGAATAAATAAAACTTCTTATAAAACAACAGTTTATGTGAAGATTTGTATTTTCGATATTATCAGTCTTTTGTGTAATAAGAAATAATTAATATTTAATAATTATAAATAACAATGAAGATTTAAGAACTATAATATTGTATTTTAAGATAAGATAGAAACGTTATATATTTATTTTTTTAAAATGTTTTATAGAAAAATGAAGGAAATGTTAAAATTATAAAAATGTTTTATTAACAAACTTATTTTTTTTAAATTGAAAACGTTTTATAAAAATAATTATACAAATTATTATTATTTAATAGGGGAGAGGGGCGGGAAACAAAAATTATAAAAAAACTTAAAGAAATTTATATAATTAATATGAGAAAGAGACATAAAAAAATATTAAAGATAGTAAAAAGTGTTCTCAAAATTTATTTATTATATAGTAGATTTTGACTTGCGAATCTTTTGACGGCTAATATATTTTTTCAATCGTAACATAAATCATACCCGTAATGAAAGATGAAAAAATGATTTAGTTCCACTTATAATTATTTAAGAGTAAACTGTCATTTTCGTCCCTGTGGTTTGGTCAAAATTGCCACTTTCATCTAATAGTTTGTTTTTTTGTATCTGGGTCCTCGTGGTTTTAAAATATTGCCATTTTCATCCTCGTGGTTTTAAAATATTGCCACTTTCATCCAGTCAGCTAACACCGTCCGTTTTTCTCAATTAAATGAGGGGTATTTCAGTCCTTTTACATATTTGTTTTATTTCTTCATCTTTTTTACTCTCACTTTTTAATCATAGAAACAAGCGACGGAGGTGTTCCAGTGGTGCTCGTCGGAAACTGGTCAGGAAAAGAGGAAGAAGGCCAGCAGGTGGATGATTAAATTAGAGGTTAAATTGGGGATGATTAAAAAGTGAGAGTAAAAAAGATGAAAAAATAAAACAAATAAGTAAAAGGACTGAAATACCCCTCATTTAACTGAGAAAAACGGACGGTGTTAGCTGACTGGATGAAAGTGGCAATATTTTAAAACCACGAGGATGAAAATGGCAATATTTTAAAACCATGAGGACCCAGATACAAAAAAACAAACTATTGGATGAAAGTGACAATTTTGACCAAACCACAGGGACGAAAATGACAGTTTACTCATTATTTAATAATTCGTATTTAAACTTACCGATAAATATCGGACATATAACTTAAGATAAACATAAATTAATTTGACATTTTCTGCAACTAGGGCATGTGGATGTTGTCCATTCTTTATGTTATCACTGCTCGTCAGGCGTTATCTATATTTTTTTATTAATTTTTAAGAGACAATATCATCAAGTCAGTAACTTTTATATATAAATAAAAAGGATTTTTAGATTACGACATTTTTCAAATCATAAGTTCTAGAAGTCCTTTTGATGTGTATGTTCGTCATCACGAACCAGTTCTTGCTAGAAAACGTTTGTTGGCTAAAACGAGGCGTCACATTTGCATATCTTGTTATCGTAGGCTATGTATGAGAGTATGAAGATGAGAATCGAGAATGTTGTAGAGAGAGGTGAAGTATGCCCCGACTACATTTTCGATGAACCACAACGTCAGATTTTCAACAAGTATCGAACTCGAGGGTTTACTCGCGCAAACCATCCCACCATTATTCAGGTATTTTGTTTTTGCAATTCAATTAAATAAGATGATATAAAATGGAAACTTATCAATACTTATGAGTTAGCTACTAAAGAAAATTTGCAAATGGATAGAACGGTTAGACTTCATAAAATGTATCAAAAAATAATAATAATAATAATAATAATAATAATAATATAATTTCCTCAAGTATATCCGTGGAAATCATGAAAATGAATTAATATGTGTAGATGATAATTCGCGTTCCATACTTAAAAATGATTGTCAGGTTCAGTACCAATGCTTTATATCGGGCGGTAATCAAACCGGCCGTCTTACGTGTTCCCTTTTGAACCGTTGGACCGGAATGACATCATATATAATTTGAAAATATTATATGTATATATATTTAGGGGAATGTTTCGCTAATAAGTGATATTTCGCTAACAAACTTAAGAAATTGTGTCAAACGAACTCCGATTGAACTAATTCCAGCGGCGTTGGAACCACCTCATCGAAATAAAGCGTAGATCTAAACCTTAAACCCTAAAGCTAAACTCAAAAACCTACCCACCCCACCCCCAATAAACCCCTCCAACCCCCCCCCCCCCAAAACCTAAATCTATCCACCCTACTCCCACCCCCCAAAAACCTAAATCCCCCAACCCTCACCCCTTAAAAACCTAACCCTCACCCCCACTCAAAAACAAAATCTCGACGAGCCGGTTTCAACGTCGCTGTAATGAACTCAGTCGGAGTTCGTTTGACGCACTTTCGGTTAAAAAAGAAATCATTTCTTAGACTTTTTGCGAAAATGCACTTCTTATTTGAACATCCCCTATATAACTAATATAAAACAAAAATATGAAGTCTTAAAACAATATGGAGCATGAAGTAAATTAGATTTTGAAAGATTCTTTTAGTCCGGTCCAACCACCGGTCCGGTTCGCCGAACCGGCCGACCCAAATGAAGGCAGTTTAACCAAAGCAGTTCTATAGTTGGTTCCTGGACTGACAGGCCGATCCAATTTGATTTTAAAAACAATGGTTATGACTAAATAATCACTAGTGCATGAGCCCTTTTTCATTTGTAAGTGAAGTGAGTTTCATCTCTCAAATGATACGTCACATATAAAAGCAATCACACCATCACTAATTCACTAATTCACGTATGATGCCAAACCTTACATCATTGAAATTTTGTTGATACATTTTGTTGATAAGGTATTGAAAGAGAGTGCCAAAGAAAGAGACAAGATGCCAAACCTTGTATATGTCTCCAGAGAAAAAAACAAAAACTCCCCACACCATTTCAAAGCTGGTGCTCTCAATTCCTTGGTAAGACTCCAAAACTCTTAATTTATGATGTTTTTGGTCAAATATGGAACAAAATATATGATATATAGAAGAATAATTTAAAAAGAAAAATGATACATCAACTTAAGCATTAGTATACTAACTTTTTTTTTAAAGCGGGGTGTATAAACCACGACTAGCAAGCAGCTAGAGAGAAAAAGGAACCAATTACATGATCATGAGGGGATTTTAATCTGTATAATAGTTAATTTAGTGAAAATCACGAATATAATCATTTTCCTGAGTTTGTTATAGTTTTTTCTGAATAACTCACTTAAACCTTGAATTTGTTAATTCATGACTAAGAATGCATATGCGAATTTATACGTGATATAGTGTCGCGTATCACATTATTTTAAGTCATTATTGATGAGAAAAAAGCTGACACATGAGTAAAAGTAGATATATCTCCTGGTTAAATGATTCAATTGTTTCTAACATGACTATATAGGTATAAGACACTCTGAAAAATGACTACTTTCGTGATTTTCTAGTTAATTTAATATCACGTGGTTATAAAGAAAGTGGATCATTATCTGAAAATGATGTAAAGTAATGTTAAAATATGTCTGATTTAACCTTACATATAGTTTATTAGTTTGGAGTTTACTTCAACTTTGTTATTCAAACTAAATAAATGGGTTATTATTATTTGTTTGAAGCTTCGTGCATCGGGTGTTATGACAAATTCCCCTATAGTTCTTACTCAAGATTGTGACATGTACTCTAATGATCCTCAAACGCTTAACAGGGCGTTGTGTTATATTTCTGACCCGTTAGCTCAACCCAAATTAGGATATGTCCAATTCCCTCAGCGTTATCATGGGCTCAACAAAGATGACATTTATGGTGGTGAGTTATTGCGTTTATTTGTAGCAAACCCGGTTGGTATGGAAGGTTTACAAGGCCCTTCTTATGTTGGAACCGGATGCTTTTTCCTTCGTCGGGTTTTCTTTGGAGGGCCCACATCAATGGCGCCACCAGAAATACAAGAACTGAGACCGGATCATGTAGTGGAGAAGCCCATTACCGCACAACCGGTTATAGAATTGGCTCACCATGTGGCTAAGTGCAACTATGAAAATGACACCAAGTGGGGATTCCAAGTGAGGCCCAACCTAAACATGATTTCATTAGTTATTTGTGGTCATGTCATATTTCACATAATGATGTGGACAGTGATGGTTATTTGATTTTGTTTGTTAACATGTAGTTGGGCTTTCGATATGGGTCCCTTGTGGAGGACTATTTCACAGGATATAGATTGCAATGTGAAGGATGGGAGTCTATCTTTTGCCACCCGAGTAGACCGGCCTTTTTGGGTGATATTCCAATCTCTCTCATTGATGCAGTTAGTCAAACAAAGAGATGGGCTATTGGGCTTCTTGAGGTGGGCTTCTCAAAATACAATCCGGTGGTTTTTGGAGCTCAAAGAATGGGCTTTGTTATGGGCTTATGTTACGCACATTATGCTTTTTGGCCCATTTTGTCAATTCCAATAACAATATACTCTTTTCTCCCTCAAATTGCCCTTTTGAATGGAGTTTACATATTCCCAAAGGTATCATTTCTTTATCAAAATCTTAGTACTATTAAACATCAACATAAATATAGAGGCATAAGCAAAACAAGATGTTAAACCCTAACAACCTTAACCATAATGTACAATTTGTCAATATTTAATAAATATAATATCGGGCTTTTGTACTAGTCAAGCCGATTAACTTATGTTGGTTGTAGGTGACGGATCCGTGGTTCTTGTTGTATGCTTTCCTATTTCTTGGAGCTTATGGTCAAGATTGTTACGATTTCATCTTATTCAATAGCACCTATAAGAGATGGTGGAACGATCAAAGGATATGGCTAATAAGGGGACTCTCGCCCTACTTGTTTGGACTTGTCGAGTACATGATCAAACATTTAGGGATAGCCACACAAGGATTCAATGTGACGAGCAAAGTTCAAGACGATGAACAAAGCAAGAGATACGATCAAGGTCTTATGGAGTTTGGGATTCACTCCCCAATGTTCATTCCTTTCACAATCGCATCAATTGTCAACCTATTCGCGTTGATCTTTGGGATGATACGTCTCGTGAACATATGGAGTTTGGAAAGGTTGTTTGTGCAATTGTTTATTACGAGTTTCGGAGTGTTGAATAGTTGGCCAATTTATGAAGCTATGTTTCTAAGGAGTGATAAAGGAAGTATGCCAATCAAGACCATCACTATATCAATGTTTCTGGCATCTGTTATATGTGGCGGAGTTTCTCTTATACTATAGATTATAATTCATGTAATTAGCTTGAGTCATATGTAATATTCCATATACATAAGCATAATCATGGGTCGGGTACAACTTCTATTACGGGTATTCGGTTCTAAGTTCATTTTTGCTCCCCCAGTTCCTCCTCATACGAAACGAATAAACAGTTATATTCAATCATAAAATTCTCATATTGTAAGAAAATTATGTATGAAAATTTATTTTTCAACAATACGAATTAAAAAAAGTATGTTACAAGGTTAAAAGATAAACTATATCAAATATAACTGTCTGTGATAAAATCTATTTAAAAATGTAGATTTAAATAAACATGTGTAATTTACTCTCTATCTTTTCGCTTCCATTACAATTGTCTAGATTTAAAAAGTGTGTGAGTTTACGGTTAAAAAAAAGGAGTTTCTAATAAAATATACACCAAAAGTGTACATATAAATAAAGATATTCTAACAACGTATTTAAATTTATATATCTATATCTATACTGTATAATAAATAAAGGTTTTTGTGGTACACGTGACACTTTCTGGTGGATCATCAACATGTTTTCCCGCCTCTTTCTCTCCTATTTAATAATGATATTAAAATAATACATTTTTAAGTATTTAATATAAATTTATTTATGAATACTTATTAACCAAATAAATTTAATATAAATAAATTTATCAATAACATAAAAAGATTAATACCCAGTTGAAAAAAAATGTTTTAAAATTTAACTTAACATAATTTATAATTGTCACGTCAAAATACATTTTTTAAAAACATATTTTGACGAGTGTATGTGTTTACAGATTACATTTTATTCAACAAACATAATACACGAGCTTATTCAATCCGTGTAATACACAAGTTTTTAAAGAACTAAAATTTTTTTTTGTAAGTATATAAAATTATATTCATATTACCCGTGTATTACACGTGATTTTAACCTAGTAAATTAATATATTAAAAGTTATAAATAAAATAAATTATGTAAATAAAAAAAAGGAAAAGAAAAACTGCAAATAGAATGATAAATCAATAATCATCTTAAGCAAGTAATCAATTAAAACAGTAATCTGGATTCCATGAACCAAATTTTTTAACAAATAAGCACATTTGAGGCCAACTTCCATGCCAATTTTTATGTTCTTTAAAACTTGAAAATAACCATCTCTGATTTATATAAACTGTCTCACATCAGATATGATGAAAGAACTCACATGGCAATGGTCATTATTCTTCTTCTACAACCACACTGATCTCACCCTTCTCCAGCAGGTCATAAAAAGCCCTTGTTTTTCTCTGCTCATTCCAGTGGTGCATCTTCCATAAACCACCAGCGGCTAACCCAAGCACCGCCCCGATTACCAGTTCCTTCACCACACTAGGGCCTTTCAAGACCGGGTGAGCAACCCTACCACCACCCATTGTACTTTGTACTCAAAACCTGCAAATCATAAATAGCATTTGAAGCGAATAAATCGAACAAAATCATTTGCATACGGATTAAGGAGCTTAAAGATTTAGAGGCTATGTGCACAGGAAATAGCAAATTAGCACATGTTATCTTGTCAAATCCAATAACTTGGCTAAACGGAGAATGGGTCATCGAACATGTCAAACACATTGAAAATGTCTTGAAGTTTAATTTTAATGCATACAACCTCATAAATTGTCATAATTCAAAGAGTTGGATTATTTTTTATAATCATAACTGCTATGCTAATTACATATTAAAAAAATGGACAAAAAAGTGTTTGTGCAGGGTCAGCCCAATCCGATCCAACGAAGCTTGATCCATATTAAAAATGGCCAATTTCATACTCCATCGGTTCTCGGTTAGATTTCAAACTACGATTTTGAACATCAAACAAAACTACGATTTTGAACGTCAAACAAGTTGCCCTTATTTCAAAACTTATAGGACATATTAATCTTTATAATTATCTTATGCATTAGTCATGTATGCTACAATCATAGTTATAAGAGGCGCTAGGCGCAAAAAAACAAGGGCTTGAGAAAAAAAAAGCGCACTTAAAAAAATTATTTAAAATATATTATGCATTGAAAAATATTATTATTTTTCAAATAAAATAAAGAAAAGCTATTATATAACATTTAATATCATCTAATTAGTACCAAAATGTTCAAAGTCATATACCAAAATGATCAAATACCTAGGAAATGAGTTTTAATCGGTATTGTGGAAGCTTTTATAAACGCAACCATAACCTAGGAAATGATAATAAAACATAAAAAAAAATCGTGCCTCTTATCCTCAATATGCGCCTCAACAAAAAAGCCTAATCCCTGCGCCTCGCCTCAAAACTGCCTAGGCGCCCGAGGCGAGGGCTTTTAACAACTATGGGTACAATGTATGTGAATGTTTGAGTTATGAATGATGGAATGTTAACAAACTTAAAAACAAGTGACAAATGTAAGGTACGATTGATTCATATTCCAGAATTCAGTTCCTTATAATTTGCATCAGGCTTCAATTTTATTCTAATCAGCTAGTTTATCACAGAAGGCATGTTTATGCAAATGATTTCAAGTATAATAAACTCATCATCAAACTCATGCTTACTTATCAGAAATCATATATTACAAAAAAAAGGTTTATTTACAAAAAGGGTGATCGCGCACGTTGCAGCCACTCGGCATATTGAAACGTGGATAAAAATGAACACAACGCAACAGTAATGAACCGACTCGATATTGAATAAAATTTATATTGAAAGTCAGATAAAAATAAGCATGAAATATTGGAAGACAGGTTGCTATTTATCGAATTGAAATCTGTCACAATTTACTTATTATTGATCAAATAATTTGATTCACAAAACACATGATTTTTAATTTCATAACTATTCTATAGACAGCGTTCGTATACTAAAAACCTCAATTTTCACGAGAAAAACGAACTTATCGTTACGAAAACTGAAACGAATACACATATTCGATCTCAAATCTTCAATTACTAGTGAAAATAACGCGATTGGAAATGACTCAACGATAATCAATGGAGTAAAATTAGCAACGCCGGAATGGAAACACTGGATACCTAATTGTCACAAAAGCAAGTTCTAGAAAGAGATTGAAAAATCAAGCGTGTGCGAATCTACGATTTATACGGATCTGCTTGTATGAGGAGAAACATAACAAGAGAAAGAGATGCCGGAAATTTTACCGGAAACGACGACTGGTTGACCTTTTTCCCCATTGACTTGGCCGGCGGATGCGCTTTCAGTGATGATGAGGAGTTATGGTATTTGGTGAAGTGACGGTTCTTATTCAGCGTTCAAAGAAAATTACAATAACGCCCCTGTTATTTTGCTATATTTCAAGAGTTTTTTCACATATTTTTCTCTTTTAACCTCTTTAATAATATATCTGTTCAACTATAAAAATCAATTACATATTTACCACATGTTTACATAATTACTAATTTATCCTTATATGTAAATTGATATATTTAAGAAGAAAATATATGTAAATTGTAATTTAATTGGTTCATTAAGGGTAAATAGTAATTCAATAAGTTATTTTTAAATGAATTGGATAAATCTATACATACTAATAAATAAAGGTTTTGGATTGCCACATGTCACTCTCTCATGCCTCCTCACATTGGTTTTCCCGTCTCTCTCTCCTAATAAATGCACATATATCTTATTAAATAATAATGATATTGTAAATATATTATTAAAAAAGAATAATAATTATATTAAATAAGAATATATAATAAAAATTCAAAATATAACTAATTAAAGAAAAATATTAATCTATACTCCCTAATAAATAAAGGTTTTTATAAAATGATTTTCTCACCTAAAATTTAATTATAATTTAAGATTTTAAACCTCTCACAAATAATAAATGCTTAACAAATATAATTGCTAAAATTATTTAATATCATTTGACTAGAACTTAAAAACCGTTTGATTTGAAAATTTTAAACTTTGTATTATTTAAATTATAACAAAATCAATAAATTAACTCTCGCGAATTTACTATAATTAGAGAATTAAATTGAAATTTTTTTAAAAAAATTAACAACTTATCTTTGTTAAGCAAATAACAATTAATCAAAATCAACTTTCTAGAATCTAAAAAATTTACCTTATGTAATTTGGTTTTGTGAATGTAATTGTAATTTTATTTTTTTTCACTATGTAAAGTAATTCTTATTTAGACACTTATGAATAATATATGTTTCTTTTCAGTAACCGTGTAATGCACGGGATAAATAAAGCTTTTTCATGACACGTGTCGTCTTCATATTCATTCTCATCATTTTTTTCCGGCTCTCTTATTAAATACACCTCTTTCTTTTAATAATAATACATTTTTAAAGAAAATACTAATCTTTATATTAATAAATCATCTGACATATTTTGACGAATGTATGTGTTAACAGATTATATTGTATTCCACGGGCTTATTCAACCCGTGTAAAACACGAGTTTTTAAAAAATAAATGTGTTATTACTTAATATGTAATATTATATTTATTCAACCCGTGTAATACACGGGATTTTAACCTAGTATGTAATATATAAGTTTTAGGAAGGGTAACTATGTAATTAAAATTAAGGGTTAGGTAAATATGTAATAAATGAACTTAGGAAGGAAATATATGTAAATGACCCATATTTCAAAAGTAAAACATAATAGACAGTTTTACCCCTAACCTTACTGAGAATGTGCCGAAAAGACCCCAAGGTTTCTCCATTATTGTAGTTAAAGCCCCCAGTGAAAAAATATTTAGATGAAATATTTGTATGACTTGTTTTATGCACGTACAAAAAATTGCTTATTATCTAACACTGAGCATCACTTTTTTCTAGTGTGTTTATATGTGTAACAAAGATGTTAATCGTCATTTGGGTTCTTCAATAATCAGTTTTGCGGTATTAGCGGCTCAAAATATAAGGATGGTTCCGGTTTGAATCAACGAAAGTCAAAACCAGTTTTTGGATACGAATCCAAACCTTTTGTGTGATCAAATAATCATATTTTCCCGGTTCGGTTCCGGTTTGGGTCAACGAAAGTCAAAACCGGTTCTTGGTGGAATCGTTTTGGGTTAGGAATTGGGTTCTACAGAGGGAAGTGATCGGTTCGGTTCTGGTCTCAAACCAATTTTTGTAAAGGGAAGTGACAGGTTCGGTTCTGGTTAAACGAGTTTCAAACCGGTTCGAGCATGACAGTTTGTAAACCGGTGGTTCGGGTTCACCCCTAACGGTTCTTGCCAAGCCTATTTCAATACCTGCTCCGGTTCTGGTCGGTTTTCGGGTTCTGGGACGGTTTTTTGTACACCTCTAAATCTCTAATGGTGGCAGCTGAACTTGCCTGGGACCTCTGGGCTATCCCCAATAGTGATCCAAGCCAATTAGGTATCTGCGATGATAAACATATAACAATATTGATTTAAAAGTTGAAAATTAAATATCATTAGAGATTATTTATTCTGATTTATCTAAAAAATCAACCACTTCTCTAATACTTACTTTCATCTACACATCTATTTAGTCACTTTTAAATATAATTTTAAAATTTGTGATGTTAGTGTTTTTCAGTTTGTATCAAATGTCTAAAAATAAATGTCTAATAACATCACAAATTTTGAATGTTTGATACAAACTGAAAAACACTAACATGATGATGTGCATCTTATAAAATATATATCCACATCAGACAAGTGCCGGTGTACAATTTGGTTATAGGCAAGTAAACTACTAGTTATTATCTTGGTTTTAAAAAGCGAGAAGCGCACCGAAGCGACAAGGTCTAAATCCGAAGCGCAAAGCGCAAATCGTAAAAGCGGACCGATTTTCGTACGCGAAGCGCAAGAAGCTTATATAAATTTTTTTATATATTCCATTGGTTTTTAGCATCCCCTACCCAAAATATAGCCATAAATAAGGTTTATATATGAATTAATGTATAAATTACGTACATGTACAACCTCTTTAGCTAAATGTATAACACTTTGAAGCACAAAAACAGCCCCTGTACAAGAATCGAGCCTTTAAGTGCGATTTTTTTTCAAAAAAGTGCGAGTTTTGTGCGAGTTTTGTACGTTGCTCGAGTTGGGTTACATGACTCGCTAGTCTGCGCCCTAGGTCGAGTCACGAGTTAAGCGCGCTTACTCGCGGTTTTTAAAACCAAGGTTATTATATGAGCGTGTACCGGATGATAATTTCCAGCAACTGGTTCATCAACTTGCAGCTCCCAGTCGGTTCTGAAATCACGAACCTGTAAAACAGTGATTTATACCCTAAGTTCAAAATCTTGTAAATACATTTTTTTCTTCTACCAGAACTAAAGTGCAGCATACTCTACTTCAGCATGTTCCTTCTCTTTGTATACACGGGTGACCTGCATGTTAGAGCCTTATAGTCATGATAGCAAAGGCAGAATGTAAAACTTAAAACTGGCAGTTGATACGCGCTATTTATGCTACACCAAGTAAATACCTGATTGGATAATCGCTTGCAACGTGTAACGGTATTCTTATGTTAATCACCCCAAATAAAAAAAAAACATAAGGAGAATGGTTTACCTGCCCTTCAGATTTTATTGGAAATGTGCCACTAGGACGGAAGATATAAGCTCCAGAGGCCTTCAAAATAATAATAAAAATTCGTTTTTTTCGGTTTTCAAAAAATACAAAACTGAAACAGAGCCGCAATTTTCGGTTTTCAAAAAATTCAAAACCAAGCCCGTCGGTTTTTAGTTTGGGTCGGTTTTTTACCCACCCCTATTTGATACATATCAATAAAAAAACTAAATGTTAAAACTTAAAAAGATGTCTCTATCATTTTTGGAATTACAACCTCCCATTTTCTACATCCCTACATATAAATAATTGGAAAAACTTAAGAAGAAACTCTTTTTAATGTTAGTTTCTTTTAACTTTTATGTTTGTAAATACAACTTTTTGGTTATTTAGAGTTCTTTGCCTGTATGTAAAGCTTTTTTAGTTGTATAGAGAAAAAAAACTAAAAATAAGATAGTTAATGTTTTCTATATTATTAAAATCATCGCTAGCATAGAGTGGTGAGTAAACTATAGTAGCAACAGATAATAGAGCAAAGAGACTGCCTATACCCTCCCCTAAAAAGGTCTATACGCCAATACAAATGCTAAAGGCAAAGCGAAGGCTAATGCAAAGTTAAGGCTAGGGCTAATGCTAAGGCTAAAGACAAGTGACAAATCTATACATTCCCCTAAAAGATGTAGTGTTAATCCAACTGATAAACAATAATAAGGGTTAAAAGAATAATTATGACCATGAACAAAAAAAAATCAGTATATAGCAATCCAGTTTAATTGCATTGTTGGTACAAACTCAAAAAAGCACTTAATAGTAATTATAAAGGTTTGAAAGGTTCAAACTTGAATATAAGTAAGCTACAAAAAAAGAAGACATTGGCCTAATTCAAGAAATGCATTGCATCACATAAGAAAATATGAAGATACAACTTTCTGAAAGACAGTCATTGAGTTCACTAGTACAATGACACCAGATATGCATGACTTCTTTTTTGGGTCAATTAATTTTAAAATTCAACAAATCTCACAAAAGTGACCGAGTACTTGATGATAAAAGTTCCAGTTCAGAAATAACAGTGATATTTGCGTTGGTTACAATCAGGTGTTAAATGCTTTTCGATATTTACACATATTGTTCAATAATCAATGAATATATAGCTCAAGTGATATAACTTTTTGACCAAAAAGTATAGGAGAAACACAATCTAGAGTCTGCTGAAGGTGTTTTTACTACTCATAAAAAATGTGAATCACAATCTAAGTATCTGAAAGTTGTAGCAAGAAAACTTTGCAAGCCACAGGATTCAAAGAATTTCAAGCTTTGATGGTAGCAAACATTCAGAAAAATCAGAGAAACATACCCTCATGGATCTTCTATAAATTAGCTGAAGAAGAATTTTCCTTTCCTTTTATTTACACGCAATCCTTTTTCTTTCTTACTTTCTTTGCTTGGGCCTTACCGTTGATCTGATTCTTTGTTAAAACTTTAGATTTGCATTAAGCAATGCACTCACCAGTAATCCCCACATGAACAACATCCGTCTCTAAAATGGTGAAACCTGCTTGAATCCCTGACTATGATATCCCTCCCAACAATTTTGGAAATAATCTTGATTGCAGCGTGACAGTCCACGCAAGCTCGCAAGTTCTTCATTACAACAATCGGTGATCCTTCTGGTGTACTAATGAGTGCAAAAGCAACCGCTAACCGCTCACTGTGATATTTAAGAGATTCTACTTTAACTTCCTCATTTACATTTTGAAGAATCACACTTGTGTCGGGTTTGTAACCTCCTTCTTCCATCTTCCTCCATAAAACATCAATCTTTTTCCTAATATTCTCAATTTGAGGATGTGTTCGGTCATTTGCAGTAAAAACATGAACATTGTGGTTTATTTCAACCCAACTGTATGCAGTTATCTTCCGAACTCCCCTATCCTTCATTGCCTTTTTCACCTTACTAACGTCTTCCCATTGTCCTGCTTCTGCATATATATTGGACATGTTGACATATGGTGCAGCATCCCTGAGAACCTCCATGTTGAAGAGTGCATCTGCAGCCCTTTTAGCAAGATCTTGATTCTTGTGGACCCTACAAGATCTCAGGACTGAAGACAACATGATTTCATCTGGCTCAAATGGCATTTCATTCATTAATTTCTCAGCTTCACCAAACTGTCCACATCTGCATAACAGATCAATCATGGATGCATAATGTTCTCTTTTGACATCAATTCTATATCTTTGAGTCATAGATTTAAAATGAGCAAGACCTTCCTCAACAAGCCCACGGTGGCTACAAGCAGTTAGAACACCCAAAAAGCTCACTGAATCCGGCTTAAGACCCGATTCAATCAGCTCCTCAAAGGTCCTTAAAGTGGCCTCGCCATCCCCTTCTTGGGCATAAGCAGAAATCATTGCATTCCAAGAGACTATATTTCTACTAGGCATTTCCTTAAACACTTTTATTGCTTCTTTTATGTACCCACATTTTGCGTACATGTCCAGAAGAGAGCTACCACAAAAGACATTCGACATACAACCTAATGTGATAATAACAGAATGTAACTGTTTCCCTAAGGAAAGAGATGTCAAATTGGCAGAAGCTCTTAATGTGCTTGCAAAAGTTGCTTGGTCACCGTAAACATAAGCTTTACGCATTTGCTTGAAAAGCTGAAGAGCTTCATCATAGCATCCTTTTTGCACATATGCAGAGATTATAGCAGTCCACGGAACCGCGCTTCCATGGGGAAGGCTTGCAAATATCACATTAGCTTCCTCAAATCTGTCACATTTTGCATACATGTCCACCAGGGCATTGCCGACTAGAACATCCAAACTAGCCTCTGTCACCAAGGCTTGAGCATGGATTTGCTGACCCAACTTTAGATTAGTTTCAGTTGCTGCTAGGCTCAGCATTGTTGCAAAAGGAAACTGTTTCCTGTTGAAGTTAGTCCACTGTAATTCACGAAACAAATTTAGGGATTCCTTTAATTGTCCAGCCCATACGAATCCAGTAATGATAACATTATAAGATACACAATCTACCACCAACATCTCATCAAAAAGTCTTTTTGCGTCGTCTATGGAATCATGTTTTGAGTAGAAGTCAAGAAAAGCATTGGACACAAATACATTCCAAACAAAGTTAGATTTCATAACAAGTGCATGAAACTGCTGACCAAGAAGAACATCATTTAGCCCCATACATGCACATATAATCGCTGCAAAAGTAAACTCAGACGGCCTTACACCCCAACTTTGCATTTCTACAAAGAGGTTTATGGCTCGATTGTTCAGTCCATTATTCGAGTATCCGGTTATCATTGCATTAAACGTCACAGAATCTCTTGCCATCATCTCCATGAAAAGCCGATTAGCCAAATCAAGAGTGCCCGTTTTGCAGTAAGCATCAACTAAACTGTTGCAAACCATAAGGGTCAAATTAAACCCAAGTTTGACGATATCCGAATGCACTTGAGTTAAAGTTTTTCTCATCACATTCTCATCACAACAAGACAACAGTGTTGCAAATGTCACATAGTCCGGAATCGTTCCCCACCTACGCATTTCAGCATATAACTTGAAAGCACCCACAGGTTGATTATGTTGTGAATAACCACCGATTAATATCGTCCAAGACACGACGGTCCTTACGGGCATTTCATCAAACAAGTCTCTTGCACGATCAAGATTTCCTGATTTAACATACCCAGAAATTAAAGTGTTTAATGAGTAAGTGTTCCTGTGAGGCATTTGGTCGAACAGTTGGTGTGCTTGGGATACTTGACAATTGGCCAGGAGATGTTTGAGGTGAAAGTTGGAGCGTGATGTGTTTGGGTTGAAGCCTGTTTTGACTATTGTAGCGTCTACTGAATGTGTGACGATGGTTTTGGTGTAGGTGGTGTATGAAAGTGGTAAACATCGGCTTTTCATATATGTGATGGTCGTACCTGAGTTGCCAAGCTTCATATGAAAGATGATTATAAGAAAAATATTGTGGAGATGAAAAATCAAGCGTGTGAGAATCTACGATTTGTAAGGATGTGCTTGTATGAGGATAAACATAACGAAAAAAAGAGATGCCGGAATTTTTACCGGAAACTGGTTGACCTTTTTTTACCGGTAACTTGCCCTGCCGGAAGTTTTGGTATTTCGTAAAGTTACGGTTCTTATTCAGAGTTTAAAGGAAATTAAGATACCGCCCCTGTTATTTTGCTATATTTCAAAACGTAAAACCTAATGGACGGTGTTAAAATATAACCCTAACTTTACTGAGCATGTGCCGAAAAGACCCTAAGGTTTCTCCATTGTTGTAGTTAAAGCCCCCAATGGAAAATGTTGAAATTAGTGTACATTCTTTTCATAATTTAGACCATTATGTCTAAATCGTTATTAGTTAAATAATATTAATTTTAAATAATTAAATATCTAAATGTTATTCTAATATTTTATTAAAACTTACTAAATATAATTTTATAATTTTTAAATCTTCATTAATTATTATTTATAATTATTAATTTTTTTTATTTCATCAATAACTGATAACATACGACATACATGTATTCATAAAAACTACTTTACGATAGGTTGTTTTTAACCTAGTGTAAAATATTACAACAAAATTTCTAATCATGTACTACATTAGATGTCTTTGTGGAACCCACAGATTGGCCCATCTCAGCCAGGCCCATCTCGGCAGTTGCCTTCCTCTCAGCCCATTGTTGTTTTGTTGACTTGTAAAAGGTGGCATAGAGGATCAGCTGGGTTATCTCCAATAGTGATCCAAGCCCATTAGGTATCTGCGATAAACATATAACAAAAGTGGCTTTAAAATTTTAATAAATATCATTAGAGATGATAATTTCCCCTCATTTATCTAAAAAATCAATCACTTCTCTTATATTTCCTTCATCTACACATCTATTTAGTCACTTTTAAATATAACTTTAAAAATAAATGTCTAATAACATCACAAATTTTGACAAATTTGAATATTTGATGCAAACTGAAAAATACCCACAACAAAAGTAAATATTGTTGCGTCACACCAACATTGTAGGGTTATACTTTATAATATAATATCACACATTATATTATACTGTACAACCTACAATATAAGTGAGACAAAAATGTAACATAAAAGCTAATTCAGCATATCTGAGTCGATTGTTAGGTAAAGCGTCTTACAACAATGTACGGATCAAATCGAATGAGCGCGTACACAGTCCAGCTTATGCCATTGAGTAACGAAAATAACGATAAGAAAAACGGCATATACTCCACACTTTTTGTCGTGACAACAAGTCTCTGCATCACAAATACATACCAAAATTCACATATTAAATAAAATCATTTTTTTTTGCATCGACATGTACTCATATAGTAAGTGAGACATACCATAACGGATAATGGAGCCGCATACATCATAATATTGCCAACAATGGCAATGCTACCCACAATATCTGACCGGATCTTGGTGCTGTGAGCTACGGTCAGGGTCAGGAGTGTTAGAACGGTCAGGAACACTAGTTCTGCGAGCATTATGAGTAGTACTTTGATCCTCTGCTTGCGGTCACAGTAGATTAGGAAGAGGAGCAAGTATACGGTCTCGATCAAGAAGCCTGCGCCGTTGATTGTGACCACCAGCAAGCTGTGAGGATGGACCGATGGAAGTCCGTACAACACCCACATCCCGCAGTTTACAAATGTGGCAAGGTACGGCACCGACGAGAATTGCTCCACCGTACCTTTCTTCACGATCTGGAAGAACGTTGGCCTGAAATGTTTTCAACCTGTTGTGAGATTTTGACTTTTGGTCAAAGTGAAGGACAATGTAATTTTGACTCAAAGTTTATTCTTATTTTTATTTTTGGATTTCTAGGACTGAAGCTAATGTTTTTATAACCAGATCAGTTTTGGGTTGTTCACGAGCCGAACTGAACCGAGGCAGGGTTAACTCTTGCTCGGTTTGGTCTGGTTTGTAAATAAGCTTATTCGAGTTGGCTCGGTTTGTAAACGAGTTGAGCCGAGCTTGGTTCTGTTTATAAATGAATTAAGCCGAGCTGGCTCACAAGCCGATTTCGAGCTAAATTTTTGAGTGTTTTTTCAAGCAAAACGTGTCTAGTCGGGTTAGACAGGTTGAACCCTTTTAGACACGATTTTAATCGTGTAGACCCGTTTATGACCGATATTCGTTTAACTCAAACCCTAACCCATTTAACTTTGTGTCGTGTTGTGTGTCATCTAAACGGGTCATGTCAAAACTTTTCAACCATGTTGGAAACTGAAAAATTAGCGTTTGAAAGGGAAACTGAAATGTTAGGTTATCTAATATTCTAATTTAATTTTATATATTTAATCATTTAAATATATAAAATTATATAGATTATAAACAAGTTGTTTTAATATGCTAACCATTTAACGCGATTAGTTAAACGGGTATAATCGTATTGTGAACGGGTTAGACAAGTTAAACCCGTTTAGACATGATTTCAATCGTATCATAATTGTGGCGACGCGTTTATAACCCATGTCCGTTTAACTCAAACTCAAAACCAAACCCGTTTAACTTTTTGTCAGAAATTACCAGCACTATTCGTGTAAACGGTCCGGTAAAAGGTTTTGAGAACAATAATTAAGGGTTTGTGTAAATTAAAGGTGAAGGAATGATGCAACACAAGATTACTAAACTGGGGACTATACAACCGTATTTGGTAGTTGGACTTCACCTTTAACGCCTTCATTATCATTTAACGTGAGGTCAAATTTACCCTTTTACCATTTCTGGTAACTAATTTAACATTTAGCCAAAAGTAGTACGGTAGTACCACAATGTTAGAGAGGGTAAAATTGTCATTTCAATACCAACTTGGAACCCGTGAAGTAATAATATATACACATATGCATGTACGTATGTACGTATAGGTGCATGTGTCTATCTAGCTATGAACGCGTGTACAAGGTACAACTTACAGCGGAGAGAGGAACAAGATGAGAGCAGTGATATTTCCTGAAAAAATAAAACAACAACAATTTAGATCAATTCAAATGTGTAACATTATTAGCAAAAATGCAAACAAACAACGATCTCAACTCTAGTGACGAAACTTGAAGAAAAATGTAGGGGGCGTGACGGAATCATATATTTTTTCTTTTCTATCAGGGGGCCGAAACTTAATACCTATAAAATTTTCGACTGAATACGTATAAAATAACACTTCTGAGCGAAAAATAAGGGGGGTCAGACCCCCCCCCCCGCCCCTCACTAAGCTTCCCCCATGCTCAACTCAATAACCAGAAGACTAATTTCATTTCATCGATCTCAAACAATGTACATCAGCGTGATTTGAAATCGAAATGTTAAGAACCGTCGATGATTAACACATGAAGAATAGGATAAAATTTTAGATCTAGAGAAAAGTAGTGCGTGTGTGTGTGTTTAAGTTTACTCACCGATGATACCGACTAACGTGCGAGCTAAATCTGCAGAAACCATGGCGAAGAATAAATTGGTAGAAAAAGAGTAAGAGGAGTTGAAAGATGAAATGAAACGAGAGAGAAATGGGGGTGTTATATAGAGTTGGTGCTAGAAAGGGTGACGATTGTGTAAAAAGTATTATGAATTTAAACGGCTAACTCCTAGTCTTGTGGAGGCTGCTGGCAAAATTCCACTCATCATGATTCGAACTTATGAACTCCCCAGGAGAAAACCGTTTATAGCATGACCACCAGACCAGAAGCGTGATGGCGAATAGTAGCTTAAATAATTGAGAAAACCAAAATAATTAATGGATTGAGAAATTGGTTGTTTTATTGTCACACCCCAACCGACGGCGGATTATACGTCGGGGCGGACGCGGTTGTTCAAAAAGCACAAGGTTGAATATTAAAGTTTAAGTATTTCGTTAATGACTTTCAAGGTTCAATACAAGAATTTAAAACCACAAATAACAATAATACAATGTTTATTTAATAAATATGCTAGGTCCAAAGCATCCTATGTGATCATAAATAAGTCTCATGCTGTTGTACCTGAAACATGTTGAGTAACTGTCAACTAAAAATAGTTGGTGAGATACGAAGGTTTTAGCATAGTTTTAACAATTTTTTTTAAAAGTATTACAATTCACTATGTCATGCATTCTATAGTATAAGTGTGAGAACAAACATGTTAAACATTGTGCATATCAATCCTCCAACCAAGTTTAGGCATAACTCGAAGGTTACCCTTAAAAGTTTAAAGTTTAAATTCAGTAACAATCACCATGGGCTCCCCCGTAGGGTCAATCAAACTAGGTGGATTGGTCAAATACAATAGATCTATCATTGTTACCATATGCTTGATCAAAGTTAATGGATATGCTAGTATTAAGTCTAATTTAAGCATGCAAGTCTCAAGCATAACACAAGAATAAACATATATGCATAGTTGTACAAGAATTGTATAAGTTGGAAGTTTGTACGTGTTTCACCCCAAGTTTATAAAGAATGTAAAATGAAAAGGGGCTAAGTATACTCACTTGGATGATGGAAAGAGTGTCCGACAAGATTAAGTGTAGTAAGACTTTGAGGGAGAATATCCCCACAACGAGCCTACGAATACAAGTCTAAAATTCAAGTTTGATGCTATAAGTTTATGGTAAGTTTCTAGGATTCTAAGATGACTAAATTACAGAAAACAACATTTATCTTTACACATATTTGCATCAACAAACCTTAATCTTCAATAATTACGCTGGACACTCTTTATGTACGTTGTTTGTGACAAATTAGGGCCTTTACACTAACTGAGGTTAGATTTTCTGTTAAACATTTTAAAAAGACCAAACTACCCTTATTTAAAAATAACAGAAGGATTATATTTGAGGGACTGTTGTGTAACTTACTCAAAACTATAGAAATAAAAAAAATAAAAATAAAAACCTCATTTTTTACTGCACTTGGAAAGCTTCACTTCTTGTTGCAACTTATAACATTGCAAAATATTGATAAATATCTATCTATCTGTATATATAATTATATAAATATATTTAACGCAAGGAAACTAACCATTTAACTATTCAAACAAAATACGTAATCTGCTTTAAAACATACATACGTACACGATTTGTTATATTTTTATACTAGCTTAGACCCCGTGTATTACACACGGGATGCAAAATATCATACATAAAATTCTTAAATATTTATATATATATATATATTTTAAAGGTGTAAAAATTTATTACATATACTAAAGATAAAAAAATAAAATTCAAATAATGTAAAAATTAAAATATAATTGGGTTTTGAAAATACGTTAATTACTATTTAATATAATTTGACTTTCATTTACTACTTGATTGAAAATAAAAGTTAAATAATTAGATTTCAAAGTTTTTAATGATAAAATATAATTTTAATAAACGCGTTTTATTAGTATAATTAGTATTTTTTTAAGTATATTATTATTATTATTAAAAGATTGAAATGTATTTAATAGGAGAGAGAGGCGAGAAAAAAATGATAAGAGTGAATATGGAGGTGACATGTGGCATGAAAAACCTTTATTTATTAAATAGTATAGAATTGAATAACACTAAACATTTAAAAAAAACTTGAAATGATGATTAAATACCAATGGGTAAGGACTTCACTTGAAAACAAACATATTTACAGTGGTTTAATTTTCATCACAGGTCGTTGGATATCTCGACAAGTTAAAGAAAACAAAAGCCCTTAACTGACTAATACGAACACGATTAATGCCGTCAATAACCTACGAACTTACTATGTGACTGTGTGTAAGGTATATTAGCACAAGAACAGAGAGGTCACCGGGTCGAACGTACTATAAACTACGAATTTACTATGATTAAGTATGGTTTTTTTAAACAAAGGGTAAATTAGTCATTTAACATGGATTTAACGGAAATAGTTAACAGAAGTTAGACTAAAGGTCCTAATTTGTTACAAACAATGTACATAAAGGGTGTCCAGCGTAATTATTGAAGATTAAGGTCTGTTGATACAAATATGTATAAAGATAAATGTTGTTTTCTATAATTTAGTCTTCTAAGATTGACTAGGGTTCCAAATGATAGATGGGAATGATTGTGTTTATAAAGTTTAAATCAATTTCTAAATAAAGTTTTGAATACTTACACAAGACTTGAATATAGTTTAGAATAATTACTAGTTAACATAGTTATTTAGAAAGATTCATAATTAATTACCCAAGTTAGGTAATAGTAATTTAAAGTAGTTTTCTAAATATTTTATAAATAAGGTTGTCACCACCGATAAGTGAAAGACTAAATAGTTATCAAAGATAAATAATAATTATTCAGATAAATAATTATTAATGTTAGATAATATTTATTTAAAGGATAAATAGTATTAAAAGTTTAAGATAACTGTTTAAAAGGGTAAATAATGATTTAAAAGTTAATAATTAGAATGATATTGGAAGGAAACTCTATATTTTCATATCATCACATATGGTTAACACATATAATATATAGTAATACATGGACTTGTAACCGACCCTATAATAAATATATTGTTTAATCCTTCTAATGGGGGTATAATGTATGTATTAAGTATAGGGTTTATAACACTCCCCCCTCATACATATTACCACTCATTATACACTAATAAAATCATACTTCAGGATGCTATTAAATCGATACTTCAGGACCTAGAAAATAAACTGATACTCCTGGATCAATTATGTTGGCTCGTTAAAAACCTTGCTAAGAAAACCCAGTGGGACAAAACTTAGTCAAGGGAAAAAGAGTGCAATGTGTATAATTTACATATTTCAATATGTAGAGTCCGATCTTCAATGATGAGTGCTTGACTTGATATTTGATGTAGCCTTCTCTTACTCAAATTATGTAAGTTGCATTGTCTTTATAAGATAATCTTCATGTCCTTCTTGATTTGTTCTAGACTTCATGCTCCTTGTATGTGTTGGATCATTCATCTCATCCTTATGCATTCTTGACCGGTAGATTTGATGGTGTTATTGCTGTGACTTGCCTTGTTGACCTCTAAGAAATCATCGTGTCCTCATATAGAAGCAGGTTACCTGACTAAGTCTCGTGTCCTGCAAATATATTGGGATATGTTTTTTTTTTCCAATTTCAATATCTATGTGTTGGATTCAAAGTGTATCTTGCTAGCACATGTGTTGGCAACACAATACCATGTCTCGTGATATTTATGAGATACATTTGTGGATCGATTGCGCTTAAGTACAATACTTCTGGACCAAGTACTCTTTCACCCTCTTCTTGGGGACGGTAAAGATTCTCGTGTGTGTTTAGCGATCGTATAATCATGAATGAGCTTAGCGGATAAACTTTGTCCATATTATAATACGTTAACATCTGCTGGTGTAGTTTGATTTATGAACAAATATACAATCACATATATACTCGAACATCAGGTAGATAAACAATTTTGTTGTGTCAAAGTCTTTCAAAATTTTCTCCCTAGAAGTTCGACAGAATCTCTCGATGATGCTTGGATCATTATTGTAAACTCCGATTATAATAAACTTTAAGAGTAATAATTATGATCAATAGACATGACTTATTTTTGTCAAACTTATACCCCCCTTATTTTCAAAATATATATATTGAGTCGATTTTATCATATACAACAAGTTTTATTGAGACTATAAAAAAACTCTTGAGTTTTACAAAACATATATCGGGGTACTAAATATGATGCTTCAAACATTTCTAACCCTCAAGGGATTTTCATGTATATGTCGCTTTCAAGTTTTCAATATAAACATGTAGTGACAACATCTATAAGTTTTCTGAAGTCTTTCTAAGATTGCGATACCGATTAAACATCTAAAGGTTATCGTATCCACTACAGGGGAATACGTTTCCACATAATCAACTTCGGGGATTTGGAAAAAACCTTAATGTTACAATTCGTGCCTATCGCATAATCTCATAACTTTCGTTTCTTTTTTTATTAAAGACACTCATTTATAACCTACTGGTTTGACGCCTATGGGTGTTCAAACTACAGGTCCGAAAACGTTTTGTTTGTCATGCAAATTTAATTCAACCTTTTAGGCAGTCATCTTTGTGCATGTACTCTTACAGAGTTTAGATATGTAATCTTTTTCTTCGATTACATTTGTTGCTATAGCATATGAAAATATTTCAAAACACGTGTTTCATTTTGGTTCCATATCGTATTGCGTTGTACATAATTTATTGAGATCTCATATTTGTTTGGTACATGAGTTTCTTCTGGAACTTCATTTTCCTCTTCCCTTGTTTGGTACATGAGTTTCTTCTCGAACTCCATTTTCCTCTTCCGAGGCATTATGATTTTCTTCTAGAATTATATTAGTCTCTTCTAGGACATTTACCTCTTCTGGGGCTTTATCGCTTCTTTCTGCGATTTTGTTAACCTCTTATAGGGTTTTGTGTATAACCTCTTCTAAGGTTAGACCAACTACCTTGTTATGCTGTTCTTATTCTCATGGGTTTTTATGTGTGAAACCGATTTATTTCCCATATTTCCTATGTATGGTAATCTTTCTATGATTACTTCAGTTTGAGTAGGTGAAGTTTATGCTAGTATATGTGACTTTGTAACTCTGTTTGTATGTAACGAACCAAAATCCGGGTCTCGTTATAAATAAATAAATAATTCTAATAAATATTATGGTGAAAATAATATTTTAGAAATAAGTTGAAACAAGCGGGTTTCAAGTTAGTAACGGGGATTTACTAGTTTTAACTAGTTATGGAAGGAAATGGAAAAGATTGAAAGTAGAGGGGCTAAAGGTGAAACATGGAAAATCTGCCATATTTGACCTTTAAAAGTCAAAATTTACTTCATTTTGGAGTTGGGTCGTTCAAGAGAAGAGGAAGAGAGGAGAAATCGGTTTGAAGCCAAAATTCGTGTGTTTGAAGCTTGTAACTTGAAGGTGTTGGCTCACACATCACCTTTCTAACATCAAGTAAGTGATTTCTTCCTCTTTGATCCACCATTTATGGTGTTCTTGTTGGGTTTTGTTGAAAACCCAAAATTATGGTTGCATGTGGTAAAATGGTGTTAGATTATTGATAATCTAGCTAAACTAAAGGTGTAGGAAGGTGAACAACACCATGGAACCCTTTGATTTTGATTTTTGAAAGTTAGGGTTCATATAGAGGAAATTGGGGGTTTTGGGGTTTTGATGAAAAATTGATAAATTGATGATGATTAAGTGTTATAGAGGTGTTAGACACTTAAACAAACCCCAAATTAACTTAAAGAAACTAGTTTGATAAAAAATTAGTGTCAAGGTATTGGAAAGAGAATTCTAGTGGTTAAGTTGAGTTCTTGATTAAAGGGGGTGTTTGGATATGGAAATAACCCAAACGGGTCAATTTGGGTTGAAAATGGAAATTTGGGTGGTAAACTCAATTGTATGTGTTTTGAATGAATGATTAGATTACTAAACTAGGTGTGTATGTTTAGGCAATCAAATTGTGGGTCTAGAAGGAGGAGCGGAGTCGTCTAACCCAAAAGGTAAGTGCCTATGCACTTACTTAGTATTGATGATAAATGGTGAATTTTATGGATTATGTGTTATGTGATTGTGTGCATACTTGTGATATGATAAATTGTGAATGATTTAGTATGTGCAATGAATGAATGTAGTTATAGTGTTAACCTATAATGGTAATGGATCATGTGTTGATCATAAATGAAACGGAGTTATGGCCTTGTACTATAATGGTAATGGATCATGTGTTGATCATAAATGAAACGGAGTTATGGCCTTGTGCTATAATGGTAATGGATCATGTGTTGATCATAAATGAAACGGAGTTATGGCCTTGTGCTATAATGGTAATGAATCATGTGTTGATCATAAATGAAACGGAGTTATGGCCTTGTTCTATATTGGAAATGGATCATGTGTTGATCATAAATGAAAAGGAGTTATGGCCTTTGTGCCATAATGGAAATGGATCATGTGTTGATCATAATTGAAACTTGTAGTAAGGGTGCAAGAATATGTAGCCTAAATGACAATTTGGGTGGAAACGGGTCAAATGGGTGAATGGGTGAAACAAGTAGGAATTTACTTGTTTGTTATGAATTTATCTTCATTACTAATGGTGATATGTGTGGTGAATGTAGGAAAAGCTCCGAGGTAGTCAAAGTCAAGTCCAAGGCGTTGGCGGATCCTCGTATGCATATTTTCATGTTTTGATGATTTGGTGGAATTCCCCTTTTTGATTGTAATTTGATAAACAAAACATGTTTTTGGGTTGTGATCATGTTGTTGAAGGGGTTTTTGGTTAAAACCCATGTGTTGGGCAAAATTGTTGTCTTGTATTTTGGAAAAAAGTTGGAAAAATGGCTAAGTATGAAAACCTGCTGAAATCTGAGAAACTTTCTGAGTTTTTGACTCCCTCGCGTATCGCGAGGGAGGAGGCTTGTTTTCTCGCGCTACGCGAGATGGTAAAAAAAAAAAAAAAAAATTTCCTGGGTTAAGACTTTCGCGCGTTAAAGTTTTGTTTTTTTTAAAGTGGTGTGTTTCATTGTATGTGTGAATGCATCAGATAAATTATTTGCAGTTCTTGGCAAAAGCATGACATATTAGACTTCAGACTCATATTAACCACTTCGGGGTGATGATGATGCATTTGATGTTTTTGTTTTCATGTATTACCAGTCTTTCTTTTCTTTATCCAATCTCCCCCTAAGACTGGGAATAGTGTAAATATTTATTGTTGAAACAAACGTAGTTCTCTTTCAGAGAATATTTGTACATGGGAGTATTTGGGATTAGTAGTTGGTTTTGAACTAATCAGTGCTGCGGTATGCCCTCATGTAGAAGATGACTATTCACATCTTATAAATAGATGTCTAGCTATTAACTGTAGAAGATGACTATTCACATCTTATTGAGTGGGTGCTTATGGCACTTTTGATAATTCATCTCAACATGATGCTACAAGGGTGACCTAGTCGGTCATAAAATATAGTGAATTTGTGTTTATGAGTAACTTCTAGTGACTCAACACGATCGGGCTTTTAGCCATTTTCATTTGGAGTAACATGCAGGCATATGGTATTATTATATGATGTTGTTTTGAGGTTATAACCATTTTGTAGAATATATCTGATAGATTCGTAAATTTCTTTCGGATTTACTAGAACTTAAGACATTATTTAAAATACTCTTGGTACAAGTAGGTAAAGTAACATATGCTCTTTTGGAGCATTCAATAAGGTCACTAACATATGAAATAGTAAAAATATGTTCTTGATAATGTTGCTACATGAGCTTTTTTTTTTTTAACATGTGAACATCGATCATGTTCTCTCCGTATAGTTTTAACTCGGAGGTATCATAGGAAGAAGTGGAGTTGTAGTCAATAAATGGCTGAAAATGCTATAATCGTGGGTGGAGAAAATTCATAGCAACCTTTTGCCTTCTAGTGGTCAAGACAATCTTTGAGATTCCTTTAAAGGCCAAGTAGGTCCTCAATTACGAGGTTTTACCTCTATATGTCCGTTGACGTGGTGAAAGAGAGAGTACGATTTTAGACCTCGTTTGGAGTCTCAATCTTACTCGGAGAGACTAAGATCGTTAAATAATTTATCGGGTGAGTCTAGCAATACGGTCAACTTATTGGGACATCTAAATGGATTGGAATGGCAAGAACATTACTAAATAAGGAATTTGGCCCACGTGAAAAATTTATAAATAAGACTAATGAACTGCCATCTAACTATACAAAATATAATAAAGCATAGTATTCAAAGTAAATTTGAATTAAAATCTAATTCAATCAGGAAATAAGATAAAATCACCTTTTCTGTTTCAGAAAGAATAAATATTTTAAGTGGAATGCACTTTCAATTATTAATCCTTTTATATAAATGAAATTAAATGAGAATTAGATAAGGATTAAATCACCCATGAAATTTGTTATGTTTCTATTTTCCTTTCTTTTCAACGGTAACATGTGCAAGAAACTCGCCGGTCGTTTCGTAACATATCATAATTCTTTACACCGCTAACCCCAACTATTCAATTTCAAGTTTTTGTTTATGATCCATAATATTATAGGGGAGCCAAAAAAATAAAAATTAAATTGAATAAACAGTTTGTTTGTTTTTTTTTTTCCAGATATTGCCGTTAAGAAAACCCGACAATTTAGTCGGCAGTTATGTGCTATTCCAATCTCCGGTGACGAGTTGGAAACAGACTATCTTCCCCAAATATTTAGGGCTAACCAATTCAACTTTTTTTTTTATTCGTATGAGTATTCTCCTCCGGTCAGTCACAGAATAGTTGTTAAAAATAAAGCATTATACACATTCCAATGACACCATAGTATGTGAAGATGTATCTGGGTATAGACAGTAAAAGAATAGCTTAAGTACCTGAGAACTTCTAACAATCATTAAAAGCTTGATATTTTGAATGAACTGTGGCGTTTTTGTTTTCCATGAAGTCCTGGTAGGTACGCCACTGCTGATAACGTAGAATGATATTGGAAGAAAACTCTATATTTTCATATCATCACATATGGTCAACACATATAATATATAGTAAGTAATACATGGACTTGTAATGTAAGGCCCCAAACCCGGGAGACCTCACTTATTGGATTTACTCACCAACACATAGCGCTTAAACATAAGACATACATTATCACAGCGGAAACGATTTAAATCTCAACATACGCAGCGGAAACATAACATGTCTAAACATAACTTGTCAAATACAACTGAAACTTGTCTTAATCAACATAATCAAAAGAAATATAAACAGGATGCCAGATGCTGATCTTCAGGTAACTCTTCTCGCCAAGCCAAGCATCCATGTCCATCTACTGCCACCTACACTTAACTGATGTGCATACTAAAAATCAGCAACGCTGAGTGAGTTCTAATGTTTACTTTAAATCAATTATACAAAAGATTTACTAAAACATATATACTGCCCATAAGGCTAAACTTTACATAATTTACTTTTCAAACAGTTTAAAACATATAATAAACCGTCAATTCCCTTGTCACTACTGTACCGCCCCCATGGTCAACGACCATGAACCGATGAGTACCTGGTCAATGCCCCCATGATCAACGACCATGAACCGACAATACCGCTTATCCGTCAATTCCTTGTCACTACTGTACCGCCCCCATGGTCAACGACCATGAACCGACGAGTACCTGGTCAATGCCCCCATGATCAACGATCATGAACCGACAATACCCTGGTCAATGCCCCCATGATCAACGATCATGAACCGACAATACCGCTTAACACTACGGGGAGGTTGCGTGGACCTCCCGAGCGACCGCCGTCACTCATCCCAGTTGTACAACCGTTAACGAACCCAAAGGTTCTTACTAATGGGTAGAACCCATATCTGACATCTTGTACAAGTAACATCTGTCCCAAGGACCTTTATAGCTGGTACACATTCCCGAAGGAAAACTGTTCACTTTACTGTTCATAAAACTTTCTGTAAATCTTGTTCATAACTTAACATGTATTACGCCTTTGTTTATGTATATAAAAATATAGTAAACGCTTGCCATAAATACCTTTGTTTTTACTGAAATATATCTTAACACATATATCATGCCTTTGTTTATGTATATAAAAATATAGTAAACGCTTGCCAAATGATATATCTTTGCTTTTACCGAAATATATCTTAACACATATATCATGCCTTTGTTTATGTATATAAAAATATAGTAAACGCTTGCCAAATGATATATTTTTGCTTTTACTGAAATATATCTTAACACATATATCATGCCTTTGTTTATGTATATA
The DNA here is from genome assembly GCA_023525975.1 of Smallanthus sonchifolius. NCBI lineage: Eukaryota > Viridiplantae > Streptophyta > Magnoliopsida > Asterales > Asteraceae > Smallanthus > Smallanthus sonchifolius. Next base: position 6,813,717 of record CM042042.1, read on the forward strand.
AAAATATAGTAAACGCTTGCCAAATGATATATATTTGCTTTTACTTAAATATATCTTAACACATATATCATGCCTTTGTTTATGTATATAAAAATATAGTAAACGTTTGCCAAATGATATATCTTTGCTTTTACTGAAATATATCTTAACACATATATCATGCCTTTGTTTATGTATATAAAAATATAGTAAACGCTTGCCAAATAATATATCTTTGCTTTTACTGAAATATATCTTAACATCATGCCTTTGTTTATGTATATAAAAATATAGTAAACGCTTGCCATAAATACCTTTGCTTTTACTGAAATATATCTTAACACAAATATCATGTCTTTGTTTATGTATATAAAAATATAGTAAACGCTTACCAAATGATATATCTTTGCTTTTACTGAAATATATCTTAACACATATATCATGCCTTTGTTTATGTATATAAAAATATAGTAAACGCTTGCCAAATGATATATCTTTGCTTTTACTGAAATATATCTTAACACATATATTATGCCAATAATATATCTTGCTTTACTGAAAACATACTAGCACTTATATTATGCCTTTGTTTATGTATATGAAAAATATAATAAACGCTTGTCAATAATATAATCATACTTTACTAAAATGTATTTTTGCCTCTTTTAAACTTTTCACTAAAACATAGCTTTTCCCTTCAGTTTATAATATATAAAATATAATAAACGCTTTACACTAAATATGCACACCACCCCTAAAGAAGGCAAAAAGGGGATTAGAACTCACCTGGTATCTTAGTTGCAATTGTCTACTGTATCTCACACAATCTGAACAATCATGACAATTGACACGTATCAGACTTAACTCAACGCTAAATGGTTTAACCATTCTGATTTAGGCGACTATACTGACTTTACCAGCCTGATGCCTGCGCACTTAGCAAGTGCGCAGACCCTGCTTCCTGCGCACTTAGCAAGTGCGCAGGTTCCTCTTCCTACGCACTTAGCAAGTGCGCAGGTTCCTCTTCCTGCGCACTTAGCAAGTGCGCAGGTTCCTCTTCCTGCGCACTTAACAAGTGCGCATGACCTGCTCTGTGCGCACTTGATAAGTACGCACGACCTGTTCTTCGCGAAAAACCCTAACTTTCGCATTCGGGTCTGATCACGTCAATATCCCGAACCTGTTTGCATTCAAAACGTTCGTTTTCCATTAAGGAACTCAAATCTATGCTCATCTTTCAGTTTCATCCGTTTAAACATAACCTTTTCAACCAAAACCCGAAAAACCCAAAAACGAACAAAAACTCAGATCCAGGAGAATCGGTTACCTGTAATCACTTCCTTTTCATTGCTAAACACTCAAGAGACTCTTGCTAATGATCCTTGAAGCTCTAATCCGAAAACCGGGACTTTCTCTCTCTAGGCTCTCTCTCACTTTCTCTCTCTAAAATCCGAAAATATGTTGGAAGTGAGGGTTTTGGGCTAGTCTTGAGGCTTATAAGGGCCCGACCCTTGCCCCTTTCGGCCCATACACCCCGACCCAAGCCCGCTTCCCTTTTTCTTATTTTTTTAAAATTTTTTAATTCTCATGAATTTTTTCGCGTCCTAAAACTCGGGCTGTTACATGTAACCGACCCTATAATAAATATATTGTTTAATCCTTCTAATGGGGGTATAATGTATGTATTAAGTATAGGTTTTATAACAATAATAATTATCTCAAGATTAAAACAATTATTAGGGATAAATAATCATTTAAAGAGTACCTAATTATTAAGTGTAAACACTTATATACATGTAAAATTTATTAAAGAATTTAAGTGTTAAACATTTAACTTTACAAATTAACTTGTAATAAAACAAAATGTGTTTAGAAGTTTAACTAAAATGTTACATAGAGTTTTATTTTAATTTAAATGTTTATAAGTGTCTTAATTAAAGATCATAATTTGATTATAAGCTTATTAAAGTTTAAATGCAAACCCTATTTTTTATATATAAACAATTAAATTTCTGTTTATAATAAATATAAGTTTTATAAAGTTCACAATGTATATTTATTAAATTAAGAATTTCAGTATTTATAACTTGTAGGCTTATAACTGAATATTTAATATATTCTTTTGTACTAAAATTTAATTATATTTAAATAAGTTTTAAATAGCTAATTAAACAAAACAGAAATAAAAGGATCATAAATTAAAGTTTCAAATTTATAATTTATTTTCCTGTTTTGTATATGAGTTTTATAAAGTCTTTTAAAAGTATTTCTATATTTTAAGGTTTTAAAACTAATTTTAAAAATTAAATCTTTGTATGTTTTTATCTAAGTTTATTTAAATAAAATGGTTCCAGAATCCAAAAGTGTAAATAAAATTTGATTTTAAGTTTATAAAGATATCACAGAATTTATAAAAATTATTAAAGATTTAAAATTCTGTTTAAAAGCTTAAAAAAATAAAAGAACCAAAACTCGGGTTGGCCGAATCGAACCCAGGCCACCCGAGTCACACGCACACACAACTAACCACCCGGCTACGGGCCTCGCTGGTGTTGTAACCCGGAAAGAAAAAAGATAAACATATGTTTAAATCATCCCTAATCCCCCGTATGAACCCTAGATTCTAAATCCCTAAATACGAATCGAAAATCCCTCTGTCATTGCAAATTGACAGAGGGCTTTTGTTCCTTGACTGAAAACGAAGCTTTTGGCTATCGAATTACCTGGAAAGATAAGGAAATGAGTGAGAACGAGTCTGAGTTTGAAGTCGGCTGTCCACGATCTTAATCGGCAAATGCAGGTATGATACGGCGAAATTGAGAGTATGAGGAGTAATGGTGTGATGTCGCTAGTGTATTCCAGTAGGTATTTATACCCAATTTCATCATTAATGTCCGATTAGGTGGGGAGATTACGTATGAGTAATTTCAACTTTAAATTCGAATTACGCGGGTGTTAAACTCGAAATCAAGCATTAAATTGTGTTAGGTTCATGTCGCACGCCTGATGAGGAGCTCGAGGTTCATCGAATTTGGCCGGATACGTGTTTTTTGAATAAACGAGGGTGAAACCGGGCTTGGGAGGACTCGAACTCGTGATCGGATTCAGTTTCGGGAGTTTGGGTTATTTACACCACTGGTCCTGAAGTTTCAAGCTTCCTACATTTTGTGTTAAAACATATATTTAAGTTTAAAATAAGTTTTCGAATGGACAGCTTTGGTCCCTGGACTTTTATAAAAATAAATATGTTTTTATTTTACAAAGTTAAATAAATTTTATAAGTTTTATACTCTCTTTATTATTTTATAATTTTATAAAATAATTTATAAGATTTATAGTTTATATGTTAAGTATTAAAGTAAGTTTATAAATTATAATATTTATATAATTATAAACCAATAAAGCTTTAAGAATTTAATACATTTCATCCATAAGATACATACATATGTATTTTTAAATAAGTTATATATATATGTATATATATATATATGTGTGTGTGTATATATATGTATTTATATTTCAAGTATAATTAAATAGATATTTATTATTTAAGAAATTAGGTTTTCTAATAATTTCATAGAATCTAGATTTATAATATGTGCAAGGGTTAGGGTAAGGATAGGTCGGAAAAATCCTGAATATTACATTTATTATGATTTTCTTTTATATTTGATTGTATGGTTATATGTGTAAAACAACTGCATTAACCGAAGTTAAAAATAACATTTATATTTTTCAACTTTTATAGATACTAAAAGTTTATATGTTTGAAATTTTTTTGTTATAGTAATATAACTAAAGGTGTTTGGTTTGCGAAATTCGTTGAAATTGAAATTGAAAATGGAGTTTTAATTGGAATTTAAAGTATTCATTTGAAAATACAAAATATGTTTGGTTGGTATATTTGTTGGATTGAAATGTAAAAATACATAAAAAGACAAAATTGTCCCTTTAAGTTTAACAAAAGAATGTAAAAATACACACACGGTGATAGTTTGGAGTGTGTATCAAGATTGGCAATGTGTATTTTGATTTGTAGTGTGTGCGTATGAAGAATTTTTAGTATGTTGGTGTGTGTTTTGTAGTGTGTATATTATGTAGTAGCTTAGATCCCGTTTATTACATACGGGGTGGAAAATATAATAAATAAAATTCTTAAATCCTTATGTGTGTATTTTACAGTATACTAATGATAGAAAACAAAATTCAAAATATGTAATTGGGTTTCGAAAATACGTTAAGTACTATTTAATGTAATTTGATTGAAAACAAAAGTTGCATAGTTAGATTTCAAACTTTCTTATAATAAAAGATGATTTAAAATAAATTTGTTTTATTAGTATAACTAGGCTAAAATCCCGTGTATTACACGGGTAAATAAATAAAATATTATATACTTAGTAATAAAAATTTTATATTTTTAAAAACACGTGTAATACACGGGTTGAATAAACCAGTATATTACATCGATTGAATAAAATATAATGTAATTTGTTAACAAACACATTTGTCAAAATATGTTTTTAAAAAATTTAATTTGTCGTGACATTTATAAGGTCTGTTAAGCTAGTTTTTAAAATATTTTTTTTCAACTGAGTATTATTTTTTTTATTTAATTGATAAATGTTAGTTCATATTAAGTTCATTTGATTAATGATATAATAAATATTTATAATTAAATAATAACTATCCGTAATTATATTTATTAATATAAAGATTATTATTTAATAGGAGAAATATGTGAGAAAATAAAGGTGAGGAGTAACTAAAGGGTGACACGTTATTAGAGTAGTAAGATTAATTTTTACTTTAAATATATGTTATTATTAAAAGATGTATGTGCATTTATTAAGAGAGAGAGAGAGAGCCAAGAAAAAATGATGAGAATGAATATGGAGACGACACGTGGCAAAGAAAAACTTTTATTTATTATATAGTATAGATGTGTTTTGCATGTTGCGTGTGTGTTTCGCAGATTAGCATTGTGTGTGTATCAACTAATCCATGAGTTAATGTGTGTATTTTGTAGTGTGTGCGCTTTGCATGTTGTGTGTGTAGTGTATACTATGTGTACTAGAAAAACAGACTAAATTCTAAACGGTTCTAATACGCTAAACTGTGAGCCTCGACCTGTGATACCTGCCAGACCCGCAACTGGCCCCTTAACTAGTGGGTTAGTTCACTGTTCTAGATTTTCCATTCTCGTGGTTGTGGTTTCAAATCATTCTCCTAACCAACCAAACACATTAAGGAATGAAATTTAATTTCAATGAATGGCTCTATGTGTGGCGGTGCATGATAAGGTGTGGCGGTGTATGATAAGGTTTTTTTTTAAGTTACAATTTCACCCTTTATAATGTATATAATATATGCCTTTTTACCAAGTAATTTTTATAAATTTAATATTTCTCTTATAACTTTTGTTCGTTAATGTTTTTTTAAAAACTTAGTATGTGGTTGTGTTTGATTTTTTTTTTCTCTACATTATAATTTAAATTTTATTCAAGACGGGATTGTATTAGGAAAAAGTGTATTTTTTTGTGTCGTACCGATACCGTGGCGGACAAAACCAATGCAGACCGAACATCGGTACAATTATTGGTATTATTGGAAGCTGTACCGGTGGTCGTTTTTATGGTTTTCGATCGATGTAACATATTTTTTTTCTTTTCATATATAATATTTTAATTAATTTCGAATATACCGTTACAATAAGCTAATTTTCATTTATGTTTCGATATATATTTTATTCAAAGTTGAACTCTTACAAAGCACGGGCATAACCACTCGTTTCTTATAAATAACATATTCATGGTCGTTTATTTATAAATATATAATATAGTAGATGGCTTCTATTTGAAAATGAAAATAAAAACATTTCCTTGGTTTTTTTTTAAGTTACAACTTCACCCCCTTTATACTATACATAATATACGTCTTTAACCCATGTAAATTTTTAGAACTTTTTATAATTCTCTAATAACAAGAACACCGGACCCGAGTGGTTCGTACAATCAAGACCTGTCTAGCAATCAAAGACTTGTGTGGCAATCAAAGACCCGTATGGCAATCAATACATGTGTGACAATCAAGACCTGTGTGGCAAACAAGACATAGGGGTGAGCAGAAAACCGAATTAACCGAACCGGAACCGAATTAACCGACAAAACCGAACCGAACAAAAAACCGGAAAAAAACTGAAACCGACATTTTCGGTTCGGTTTCGGTTATTCATTTACCCATAAACGAATTAATCGAACCGAACCGAATGACATCAATTTGTAATATTTTTATAATAGCATCCATGCTCCTATAACATTCTTAATTCACACAAATTTAAGAACTTCATATTCAGATTGACTTTTAATCCAACTATCTTCTTTTATGTATGGATGTATATAAATATTTTAAATTACACAAAAAAACGTATATAGTCGATCTTTTGGTGTTTTATTTATGTAGCATTTTTAATATGTCTTTATCATTGCAAATGTTAATTTACTTGAGATTGAAGAGAAAAGTATAAAAAAAAGGTCTGTGGCATCCCACATTGGAGAGAAGAGAAATATAATCAATGGAATTATGCTATAAATAAATAATGGATGACACCCAACTAGAATGAATAAAGCTTAGAAGTCTTTTTTAAGACTTTTGATATTAGTATTTCATGTTTTTTAAGTTTGCTTTTGGTTAATAAATGTTATTTTTTGGCTTGGTTTGTATTGGTTAGCCTAATAGGTGGTTAACCGAACCGAATGCACTTAATTAACCGATTAACTGAAACCGAAATAACCGAAACCAAATAGTTATTAAATTTCATTAACAGAAAGTTTCGATTTCGGTTAGAGGTGAAAACCGAACCGAACTGTGCACACCTCTAACAAGACCTATATGGCAACCGAGAAAAATTTTATGTGTGGTATAAGCAAGAACCAAGAAGAAAAAACCTTGTGTAATAAGCAAGAGGATAACCTGTGTGGTATGATCAAAAGAAAGTAGTCAAAACAAGAAAAAAGGAAGGACAACATGACATGCAAGGAAGATAAAAAACAGAAAACACATCAAGTCCGTGAGCAAGGAAACGTATCCCTTCAATGCCCAAAACTGACTGAAACAAACTACACTATGTGGGGGGTGTTGATGGAAACAATATTGAAGGCTTATGGCCTTTGAGAAAAAATTGGTGCTAAGGAAGAAGAAGATGAAAAGAAGACAAATACAAAAAAAACAATGATCCTCCAAATTAGAGGGCGTGAAGATGAAAGAAAACAAAACTATAAGTGACTTCTCAGGAAAGTTGGGCATTATAAGGCTAAGTTTAAAACCCTCAGTGAAACTCTCAAGGACAAAACAACTGTGAGAAAGCTACTTAACTCGGTTTCGAAGAAGTTTCTACCAATCGTGGCAACTATCGAGAAGTATTCAAAAGTTGAAAAAATGTCATTTGAAGAAGTAGTAGGAAGAATAATAGCCTTTGAAGAACGCCAAGACGAATCAGAGAATAATAATCAAGGAAAGCTCTTAATGGCAAATGCAAGTAATTCTGAAAGTTGGCATAAAGGTGAAGGACGTGGTACACAAAGCCATGGTAGAGGATGTGGAAGAGGTTTTTTAGAGGGGGAAGATGACGTGGAACAAGTATGGATTAAGGAAATAAAGACAAGAGTAATGTTAGGTGGTATGAATGTGGTAATTGCGGTCACTATACAAAATAATGTACCAACTGGAAACATAAGGAGAAAGGAGAAGATCAAGATGTTTATCTCGTGTGTGATGAAGAACCAACGTTGTTGTAAAGACAAGTCAAGCAAGTGGAAGACATTCTTTAAACCATATTTAATTTAAGGGGAAGTATTAAAGTGTAAACTGAATATACGGGCCTTTGTGTCTTTACTAGAAAATATGTGAGTGGTTTATGTATTTATTAGAAAGTCAAGGGTCTAGAGTATATGTATGTAAAGATAGAAACTATATGAACGGTTATTTGGTTTAGGATTACAACGCTTCAAAGAAGCAACGCGTCGCTTGATTGGGTTTATATACCCATCGAAATCATGTAACATTGAATGAACAAATTCTATAAGCAAGCAAGTTTATTATCAGAATCTTTGCAGAGTTTATCATCGTGTTCATCCTACAATGAGTACAGATGCGCCACAACTCCTAAGCATTTGTTGTGCAGGTGATAATCATGAATAAAACATTAATTATTTATAAAAGAGTTGAAAAGTATCAAATGTTTTTTTTCACTTACACTTGAATGACGTTTACCTAAAATACAAATTCTCCTTGAAAAAAAAACACAAGTTTCAAACCAAAAGTTGTCTGTAACATGTCTCTTCTTCCTCTTCCCAATCAAATGCAGCCGCTTTTTTACCCACAAATAGTATTGCCGATATGGCAAATAAATGTGACATGAAAGAACTAATATTTCTAATTCTTCTAACTACTAACAAGAGGTGTGAGTTCCACTTCCTCATTGACGACGTATGATGAATATCCCATACTAGTATTCGCAACAGGGAGAAAAAAGGAAATCCCGGCTCAAGAGAAAAAGCCCTAATTGTGTAACCGTAAGGAGGGCCCACAAAGTAATAAAGAGTAAAGATGGACCAATGAGAGTAAAGGTTGTCAACATCATTCGGTTAGAGGAAAGAGACTAAAAATATTCTATAAATATGAGTGATCTCATAGAATGTAGGCATGTAATCCTTCATTCATTTCTCTCAATCGATTGTATTCGGGAATTAAGCATTAAGGAGAGTTCTATAACTCTTCATTGGCGCCATCCGTGGGACTCGAATCCACGACCACGTTTTCTGATACACTCAATGTTTTGTTTCAAATATAGAATTGCATTTTGATTTTTAATAGCTTTTAGAAATTATGATGCTACCACTGAGTTTAATTGCATTTTCTTGATGAATTTTATGAATTCTAGGTCAATTTTAGAGTTGAAAATCAACAAGTTTGACCTTGAAAGTCAAATTTGAGGTTCATGGAGAATGATGGAGGCTGAGGCAGAGGTACCCACATAAAAAGATTGGTTCTTTACCAAGTTTCTTAAAAGTTTAAGTGGAATAATATGTGAATAATCAATATGCATGGTTTAAAGTATACATGGTCACATGATACGACTATATCATTAAGTTTGTTGAATGTCAAATTGCCAATCCATGTAAGTTTAATAAAAATCATGATGCTAATGTTTTTTTTTTTAACAGCAAAGGCCCAGACACCCGGGATCATCCTGGCAAACGGATCATCCTTCCATCCGAATAACAGAAGCGTGGTGACCCGGTCCCACACCACACAGGAGGAAACCCACAGTTGAGAAAACCCTCTAAAATTGTAATTAGAATTTACAATGACGTTCCTTTTTCATGATTTTCGAATACACCGTCGTGCCATTTTCCTTTTTGTCTGCGCTTTGATGTTTAGAACCTAGCCCCCACAATGCGCGGGTAGGTTTAAAACTAGTTCAAAATGAAAAATAGGAGGAAAGATTAAAAAAAATCCTTGGCCCATCCATTCTGGAATGATATCCAAAACAACCGAGAATTTGTACCGGCAAACACAGCCTCACTAAAACAGACCTCATGTTACCTTTATGACAACTTTATATTATTTAAGAAAATAAATATAGTTTTACTCTTACTAATTATTATTTAAGAAAATAACGCATATATACACATACATTTAAGGAGTTCTCAAATGACTCATTTTCTAATAACGTATCTTTCTAATTAATATTATATTTATTCATTGTGGCTGCGTAATAATAATAACGTATCTAATAATAACGCATATATACACATACATTTAAGGAGTTCTCAAATGACTCATTTTCTAATAACGTATCTTTCTAATTAATATTATATTTATTCATTGTGTCTGCGTAATAATAATAACGCGTATATACACATACATGTAAGGAGTTCTCAAATGACTCATTTTCTAATAACGTATCTTTCTAATTAATATTATATTTATTCATGTCAACTACATAACCCAAACATACATGTAAAATATTCATGAAAGAAGATGGTTAATTTACTCACTCAAACTCATAATTGACTCGTCATATCTTTGTAATAGTCCAAGAAAAGCCGGTTGTAGCCCATTGGGCCTACGAGTTAGGTATTAGTATCGTTGCCATCATTGTGCATAGTGGACGAGCCCATCATAGTCAGGCCCATATCTGCTTTGCCCGCCAACATTCGCTTCGTGGATTTATAGAAGGTTGCATAAAGTACAAGTTGCACAATGCCAAGAAGTGCCCCGATCCCGTTAGGTACCTAGTCAATAAAATCGAGTAAATTTTAGTCCATTTATATTCGGGTCGAGTTACAACTAAAATAGAGTAACTTTTAGTATGAGTTGACTCGTAATTTATGTTTATTTTTAACTTATTTTTTGACATGACGTTTTTTACTTGTATGAGAAAAATAATAATCCAACACTGGTGGAAGGAATGCTTACCGCGATGAAGGGATCAAATGGAAAAAGGGCATATAAAAACCAACAAAGACCGTTACAGAAACAGAACAACGAAAGTAGAAAGGGCATATACTCCACACTTTTGGTCATGATCACCAGTTTCTGCGTTACGTTCATCGATTCACTATTAGTCAATAATAACATAATATTCATAGTTTTATTACTTTTTAAATGATTAATATATACGACTCACCATTACAGATAATGGTGAAGCGTACATAAGGATATTAGCCGCCACACTTATGCTCCCAACAATAGTTGACCGCATTTGTGTCGTGTGCACCAAGGTTAGCACCAAAAGAGTGAGTCCACCAAAAACTAAAATTTCAAGTAGGACCATCAATGCGACCCTAACCCTCTTTCTAGAGTCCGAAAACATGAGAAAGATGACCAAGTAGCCGACCTCGATCATAACCCCGGCTCCATTGGTGGTGACCACCAACAGGCTATGTGGGTGCACAAATGGCATTCCATATAGCACCCACAGTCCACAATTAAAGAAAGAAGCCAAATATGGCACTGGCGAATATTGTTCTACACTTCCCTTCTTCCATATGTGGTAAAACGTTGGCCTAAAAATTAAAAAACATATATAAATAAAAATGGCATTGATCAATTTTGAAACTAAAATAGAATAAAAAAATATATAGATTCTTTGTTTTTTGGTTGATGAAAAACTTACACCGTTGACAAGAACAATGTGACTGCGGTGATGTTCCCTGCACAAACACATAATAAATTTAGTTAAATTAAAAATATGAATGGTGGATCTAAGATATTTTTTTACTAGTTTCACTCTTCGAAAATATCTAATGAATGAGTGTCAATCGATTATTGGATACTAATACATACGAAAACGAATATTGAATACTTCATAAAAAAAATATATCTATGTCATGTGACAATCGCGTTTACTATTTGGATCCGAAGAACTCATGATACATGTATTAATTTATCATAGGGTGAGAATCATTAAAACATTAAATTATTTGCAAGAAAAAAAATAATGAATTTAATTCGTTTAATTTTTTAATTCATAGTTTGTATTCTATAAAAAGAAATTTGTACTTCTTAATACATATGTATATTTTATGTACATAAAACTTATCAAACTAATTTGTTTATGTACGTTTATTAACACACTAGCTTTAACCCGTGTGTTACACAGGGTGAAACGTTAAGATTATATTGATAAATATTTTAACAACTCTTTTTATACAAATTTAATATTGTATTTGTAAACTTTTTCATTTTGTTATATGTTAAGATAATATGGATGAGAGTAATTAAAACATCAAACAATACATGAAATTTCATTTAATAAGTTGTGCACTTTTTACAATAAATTAAATTACATGTCAAATGAAACTTTGCAATGATTATTTACAAATTTGAAAATACTTCATTGTATGTAACATTTGACGTGGTATTGATAATTTTTCTATGTTTACCAAAGATTAATAGCTTGAGTTCATCTTTGCTTTTAACTCTTGATAATTCAACATACAACTGATCATCAATAAACACTGGATCTTTCAATACAAACCAACATTTGAAAGTGATTGTCCTAAACTTTTATTCATGGTCATTGCAAAAATACAACAATTGTATATTTTTTTTCTTTGAAGATTGATGAACTTCTTTTGTCTGAATATATTAACCCAATTATAGGGATAAAATTGTGATGATCAATGTTGATTCAAAATATAATATTCGCTTCTATAACACGATTACCTTGTGATTTGACACAAAGACTTGTTACATTACCTAAACCATTTTTTTAACAATATTTTATTAATAGCATAACTGGAACACCGACATTGAAAACTAATTTATGGTTTGACAAGCCTGATAACGTACGTCCACTTAGAAAATCAGGAGATTATAAACTTTCATCAAAATCATCATCAAGATGCTTTGATTGACGGATACTATATACTATTTGTAATTGTATGCGAAAAATCTCGCTAAACTTTTAATACTAAATCTCTTATTAAAAAAAATAATAAAAAGATACGAATAAAATTTAAATTTCAACAATATATCATCTTTTAAATTCAGAATTTAAAATTTCAAGTTTTAAAATTTTCACTCCTTAATATTTCGACACCAATTAAATTTAAAATTCCAAAATTAAAAATAAAAAATTTAAAACTAATAAATTAGTATTGAAACTTGTAAACATGTTTTTTGAAAAAAAAAATCTCGTCATTTAAAAAAAATTAAAGTTTAAAATATAATACACTTTTAAAAATAATATATTTGCAAGTTTCTTAATTTTATTAAAAACTAAGTATTAAAATTTATAAATCAAAATAAAAAATTTGTTTATAAATATCTAATTTAATTAAAAAACTAATAATTAAATATTAGTAAACTTTTTTTTAACACATATTTATTTAAAATATAAACGTAGTATTTTCAAGTTTTATATATAAAATTAAAAAAATCTTGATTTTTATAATAAAATAATAAAAAATCGTTTTTAATAATAAAACTTTAAAAACTTGTTTTTTTTAAAATTTCTTGTTTTTTAATTCTTGACTTTTTTAAAATATTAACTTTTGATAATAATTTAAAAAAATGTGAGCAAGTATTAATAATGATGAAAATCTTTATTTATATAATTAAAAAAGATGCTAAATATGAAAGTATTAAATAGAGGATATAAATGTGGTTTTGAAGGGAGAAAATTATGAGATGAAATAAGGTGATGCAAAGTGACAAAACCATTTAGTTTTTTTATTAAAAGATAGATGTTGATTATATTACCTAGAGATATAACCTACACATGTGCAGGTTATATACATAAACAAACAATCAAACTAATCTGCTTAAATTTTTTTTCTCGTAATAGTTTGTTTTCTGCTTAGATCTCCCGTGTATGTCTTATGTAAACTGAATTTAAAAGAGCATACCTACGATACCAAGTGTTGTACGGACAGCTTCTTCAGAAACCATGGTTGAGGCTGAGAATTGATTCTAGAGAGAGAGTGCTGCTGGTTAGATGCATTTTTTTCGAATGCCATAACGCTCCAATTTATAAATCATGATCATTATGATTTTTAAAAGACTTAACTACCCTTTCATGACTTTAGCAAAATATATAACTATCTCTTGTGTCTTGTAGCATAGCATGTTAATAGTTTTAACTAGAAAAATTGCCTCGCGCTCCACGGTGGGAGGCCCTTGTGCCCCGTGGCGAGAGTCAGATTTAAATGGTTGAAGCGGTGTCATTACATGGTTAAACACACACAAAAAACGTGGTTAATTACATAGAAGAAACATATGAAGTTACGATGACTCGGTTGTGGAGATCAAAACATATGAAAAATACGGTTATATAACGGAACCAGTGTTTTTCAGTCTGTTTCGGTCTCATTCTTCACGGTACCAGCACGTTACTGTTAGTCGATATAACACATGATACATAAAAAATACCCTACATTGAATACGACTCCGTTTTTAGCAAAATTTATACCGGGATGTCAAGAAAAAAATTAATTAACAAACGAAAGTAATTTACGATCAGACTATATATACTACAGGGGGTAAACGCGAAACTGTAGAAACTTGAGGCGGTCAAAGTAGCAGTTTACAAAGTGAAGGGTGCATTTTGCCATTTCCTTAAACTTGGGGGTGGGGAGTGTTCAATTGTTTTTAAGTTATAGTATAATGATACGCGATGTCAGAATATAAATAAATTGAAAAACATATACAAATAATATACTTTTGAGTTTTTTTATCCTAAAATGTTAGGTGATTACCCGGTTGTCTGAACTCGTTTACCTACATCGAAACCATATATATTAATATATGACATAATCTTAAAAAGTATAATCAATAATGTGGAGTGTTATAAACTTGGAATCATGACTATTTCAAGTCGTTTTTAGGTTCGGGTAACAAGCATCATAATAACTAATTTTTAATAACATAAATATCATAGACAATTATACATGATGTCTGTTGGTATACCCGTGAACCTGACAAGTAATAAGTACCCATCAGAAATCAGTTCATGCATGAAACATGGTTTATAATCGGGCATTAGACTACGCATCAACATGTCCCATACCAGGTGAATTATGAGCGTGTCTGTACTATGTACATGAGTGGATTAGCAACTTGTACTCTACAACTTGAAATCATGGAATGCTTTTATGAACATGATGGTCTACTTTGTGTTCGTGGATTTGCTATGTGAACCCTTTTGGGTGCAACAGAACTGTTTTCACCTTTATTTGTAATGGGCCGTATTAGGAGACACGTCAAGTGATGGTGGGTCACTTTTTAAAGAGGTTTGATTATGATTTTTTGACCTACAACTTATTGAAACTTTTAGGACTTTTTTTAGAAATGGGATTGTTTGACATGCATGTTTCATATGGGTTAATCCTTAATTTGTTTCAAGCGGGGGACCTTTGCCATTGCCGTTGATGATGGTTTCCCCAACCATAGGTGCGTCAGTGCTTGTCCAAAAATACACCATTGCTACTGGCGAAAAGAGAGAGCTCGACAATATTGCCAATGTCGATGGCTCATTGGCTTGTCTAGTCACTTTTTAAAAATACCTGTAAAACCAACTTCATTTACTTTAAAATTTTGTCCACTAGCAAGTCATGGCCATTGTGAATGGCGAGGTCTCCCTTCTTCACCATTAGTAGTGGCGAGATCTCCCTCCCCTCAGGTACGAACTCACAAATTTTGCAGCTGGCAAACGACTGACAGGCCTATGATTCGCCAATGACATTTGCTATGACGAAGATCCCCATGTAAAACTCTTTGAAAACTTACCCTATGTAGAGCATGCATGTCAATAGCCCCTTAGCCCCTTTCTAGAAGAAAAATCCACTTTGAGGCCACATATTCCATCACTTCATACCTATTTTATAATTAAAAAAACAAGACGTGTCTTGTTAAAATACTCAACTTTTTAAGCTTAATACTTCTCCTTTTTGTATTGAAAAATGTAAAGGAAAAAACTTTTTTAATCCATTAAACTCCACGTTTTTAATAATATTAGATTATAAATAAAAAAATAAAACTAGCTCGACATTTGATTAACTTTTAATTTGACAAAAAGTGGTCAAGTTTTTATACAGTAATTCGAGTTTTATTAAGTTAACTTTTAAAAAAAAATTCTATCAATATTCTAATAATAGGTTTACAATCATATAAACACACTAATTATATATAAAATGTAAAAATTCACTTACTTTTTATATAAAACATAACACTGGAAAATATATTAGTAACTTTTATTATGATTTTAATGGGAAATTATTGTTTCAATTTTCAAGTTATTGGTTATTAAAAGTATAAACAAAAATTAGTGTATAGTTACGTGTTGGATACTTGAATGGACCGATGTTTTTTTTAAGAACTTTTAAAATAAAGAGGCCACCAACAGCGCTTTTGGCCAGGGTCAATTTCGAAGTGATAGCGTTATAGGTCTATATATCCATCATGTCCTTATAATGCGGGTTTTTTGTTTACGTGTCAAAGGCCATATAATAGTTATGTTATTCAATTTGTTTTGAATTATTCAAACTGTTTTAAAAGTACGTGAATCACTAGGCTTGAGTTAGGTCATGTAACGGGTTAAAACGGTTCATTTAAAGATGATCAATTTGGTTCTGGTAAAGATAAGTCAGTAATAATGGGTTCATGTTAAAACACACAGTTTTAAACAAAAGAAAATATCAAATGATTAAAAATAATAGTTATAGCATCCGATGGGAATAAAATAAATCGTGAATCGTAGAACGAAAAATAGATAAATGTATGACCGTATTTCTCTTTTTGTTATGCTAGGTTACCCGTTTGAAGTTTGATATAAAGTTATACTCTATTTTAAGTATTTTTATTAGAAACATCTAAAATCATAACGATTTTGAGACACATGTTCTGTTATGAAACCCATAAATCAAGAGACATGAACATATACACTGTCACACCCCAACCGACGGCGGAGTATACGTCGGGGCGGACGCGGTTGTTCAAAAGCACAAGGTTGACTAATAAAGTTGAGATATTTCATTAATAAATTAAAGGGTTCAACATGACAAAAATAACATAAGGTTCAAGCATGAAAATTAACAAAAGTTCAATTCTTGACGGTCTTTCTAAGTCCATGCATCCTACGTTTTCATAGATAAGCCTCACTCTTGAGCACCTGAAACATGTTAAGTAACTGTCAACTAAAAATAGTTGGTGAGATACAAAGGTTTTGACACCGTTTTACAATAGTCTTTAAAAGTTTTACAATTCACTATGATTAATGCGTCTAAGTACAAATGTGAGAATCAAGCAAGTTAAACATTGTGCACGTCAAACCTCCAACCAAGTTTAGGCAAAACCCGAAAGTTACCCTTAAAGTTTCAAGTATAAGTTTCAGTAACAATCACCAAGGGCTCCCCCCGAAGGGTCAATCAATCAAGGTGGATTGGTCAAATACAATAGATCTATCACTGTTACTATAGGCTCGGCCAAAATTAATGAACATGCTAGAATTAAGTTTAATTTAAGCATGCAAGTCCCAAAGCATTTAAACACATAGAAGACATGTAAACATAGTTAAGTTTGAATTGTATAAGTCTAAAAAGTTTGAACATGTTCCACCCCAAGTTTATAAAATAAAAACAAAACAAAAGGGGCTAAGTATACTCACCTTGTAGCGGATGTAAGAGTATCCAAACAAGGGTTATATGTAGTGAAGTTTTGATGAAAGATATCCTCACCACAAGCCTAAACAATGAGTTTAAAGTTTATTCATAGAAATTCTAGAACAAGGATTTCGAGATTTGGGATTGACTAGGGTTCTCGGTTTGGAAAGTGGGAGTAGTCGTGTTACAAAGTTTAGCTTCATAACCAATCGTTACATTTGAAGTTTAAATGAATACTCATATATCATATCAAGACTTTTAAATAGTTTTTCTCAAGAATTGAAGCTAAATAGTAAACAAGTATTTAATTGTGGGAATTACTTAGTAAGTTTTAAAAATGTTTTGGAGAATGATACTTATAAAAGATATTAAGTTTCTTGGAGCTTTACTATTAGTGTAATTTATTAATTATCTAAGAGTGAAAATACCCATTTTTAAATAGATACATAACTTTCTAAAATAATTATCCATTTAAGAAAATATGACAATTTATAATTTTGCTAAATAATATTTAAATTATTGATTAAGTATTAAATATACAAGTATTAATTATGTTTTATAAAACCCTTTTAATATTTTTATAAACCTTCAAGGTTACAATTATCCCATGTATTTACCAAGTGGAGTATTTAGTTTTTAAACATGTACAATTTAATAAATTTTAAAGGGAAGTATAAATGAATAAACTTTCTCTTTTTTTTATATATAAACGAAAGTTGTAATTATCATTCAAAAATATAGATAGTCTTTGTTTATAAACCAAACTAATAATTTATAAATTATTTTCTGTCAAGTATTAAGTTTATAACAGTTTAGGGTTGTTTTATAGATTTTAGGAATTTAAAACTAATGTTAAACATTATATTTTTTTTATAGTTATAAATTTGGTTTTTATTTGGTTGAAATGTTTTCCAATAAGGAAGACAAAAATAAAAATCGATTTTTAGTTTATATATGTTCCACATATTTTATAAAAATAAAGATATTTTATAAAAATAAAGGGGATTTTTAAAACTGATTAAAAATGTATAAAAGAATTCGAAATCAGAAAACCTAGCCGGCCGGATTCGAACCCGTGACCTGCTCCGGTTTAACACTTGCACACACACACAAACCGCTAGACCAGGAACTCATTTGTGTTTAACTCTGGAACGCGAAATTTTTAAACACAAACCCAAATGTTCCCCCCAATCCGTATGAACCCTAACATTTCAATCCTCGAATTCGACTCGGATTACCCTCTGTTTATGAGATTAAACAGAGGCCTTTTGATCCTTTCACGAATTCGATCACAATAGACTCAAGTTTTACCTGATTTGGTGTCGATTTGAGGGAGATCGGGTCTGGGCTTGGAGTCGGCGGTCGCGTTTTCGAATCCGGCAATGTAGCTCCGGATCGATGAGATAGGTGGTGGAGGGAGGTTAGGGATGATGTTGTTGGTGTATGTGGGTCGATATTTATAGCCAATTTTGGCATTTAATGTGTGAACGGGTCGAGTGAGGTGGTTGGGCCGTTCGGAGTTAATTCACACTCCACGCAAAGCCTCGGTTGGAGATTATCATCATGGCGTCTTGGGGACGGGTCGCACGCGAGAGGCGAGCCCGAGGTTCAGTGAACCTGGACTGAAAACGCGATTTTTGCGTGAGAAGGGGAAAAACCGGAGGCTGTGGGTTTCGAACCCACAACTGATTTTGGATGTTTGTGGTTTGGGTGAATGACACAACAGGCCCTTGAGGTTTCAGATGTTTAACATTTCATGTTTAAACTTGGTTTTTGTTAAAGATAAGTTTCAGAAAAGGCGGTTTAGCCCCTAGACTTTATAAAATAATTAAAATGATTTTTATTTTATAAAATCTAATAAAATAGTTTATAGGTTTAAAAAAGTTTTTTTTTTCTTTTTTTTTTATAAGTTTAAGTGTAAATACTTTATTATTATTATTATTATTATTATTTTTTTTTTTTTACATAGTATAATTTTTTTTTTAATGTTTTCATCTATGTAGAATACACTTGTATACGTATTTATAAATTATGTTTATCAAGTTTACAGTATGCGTAGAGACTTAGGAAGTGATACGTTTATTGCAATGGATGAATTTCATCGGGTTACAATTTGAAAATGGAAAGCGATACATCGGGAAAACCCTCGATATTACAGTCTCCCCTACTTTAGGAAATTTTGTCCCGAAATTTAAGAGGAGGGTCTAGAGAAAAGATGCGGGTACTTGACTTTCATTTGGTCTTCACGTTCCCAAGTAAATTCGGGGCCACATTTAGACTCTCAACGCACTTTGACTATAGGAATACGACTACGCTTGAGCTGCTTGACTTCACGATCCATGATCTCCACGGGTTTCTCTACAAAGTGCATAGTGTCGTCAATGCGTACTTCGTCGAGAGGTATGTGAAGGTTCTCATCGGCAAGACATTTCTTGAGGTTAGAGATGTGGAAAGTTGGATGAACGTTGCTAAGGCTTTCGGGTAGTTCAAGTTCGTAGGCCACCTTTTCGATCCTTTCAAGAATTTTAAAAAGGCCCACAAAACGAGGAGCTAGCTTTCCTTTCTTTCCGAAACGAACTACTCCTTTCCAAGGTGATACTTTGAGGAGTACAAGATCACCGACTTGGAATTCTAGCGGCTTTCGACGCTTGTCGGCATAACTCTTTTGCCGACTTCTAGCTGCTAGGAGATTATCACGAATACGATGAACTTTGTCGGATGTTTCTTGAATGAGTTCAGGTCCGGTGATTTGTGATTCACCAATCTCGTTCCAACAAACAGGGGAACGACATTTACGACCATAAAGAGCTTCAAAGGGTGCCATGTTGATGCTTGTGTGGTAACTATTATTGTAAGAGAATTCAATCAACGGTAGGTGCGAATCCCAGTTACCACCGAAGTCAATGACGCATGCCCTAAGCATGTCCTCCAAAGTCTATATGGTTCTTTCGGATTGACCATCGGTTTGAGGATGGTATGCTGTGCTGAGATTTAACTGTGTACCAAGAGCAGGTTGTAAGGATTGCCAGAAACGGGAAGTGAAACGACCGTCACGATCAGAGATAATGTTAAGAGGCACACCGTGGCGACTAACTATTTCATTAATGTATATCCGGGCCAATTTTTCGACTCCATAATCCTCACGGATAGGCAAGAAATGGGCAGATTTAGTTAGTCGGTCCACGATTACCCAAATGCTATCGTGACCATGAGTGGTACGGGGTAGCTTGGTAATGAAATCCATCGCTATACACTCCCATTTCCACACGGGAATCTCTGGTTGTTCTAGAAGACCATACGGACGTTGGTGCTCGGCTTTAACCTTGGAGCAAGTGAGACACTTTGCTACGTATAACGCAATGTCTTTCTTCATACCGGGCCACCGGTATTGGTGACGAAGATCCTTGTGCATTTTGTCTGCACCAGGATGGACCGAATAACGGGTTTTATGAGCTTCGTTCATAATGATAGTACGAAGGTCATCACGATTAGGAATCCAGATTCGGTTCAAGAAATAGAGTAAGCCGTTGGGCTTAGTCTCTAATTGGAGTTCAGCTCCGCATGCCATTTCTTCGTACATCTTCCCTTCGGTGACCGAAAGGTGTTGTGCTTCGAGGATGTGGATTTGGATATCGTTTTGAACTCACACACAATGCAACATGGTGTGTTCCTTTCGGCTCAAGGCATCGGCTACAACATTCGCCTTTCCAGGATGATAACGAATGTCGCAGTCGTAGTCATTAAGTAGTTCTACCCAACGACGTTGCCTCATGTTGAGTTCCTTCTGGTTAAAAATGTGCTGAAGGCTCTTGTGGTCTGTGAAAACCACACACTTTGTACCAAAGAGGTAGTGTCGCTAGATCTTTAGAGCGAAGACAACTGCACCTAACTCAAGGCCGTGCGTTGTATAATTTTTTTCATGGATTTTGAGTTGCCTTGACGCATAAGCAATAACCTTGCCTCGTTGCATAAGGACACAACCGAGACCTTGGTTGGATGCATCACAGTAAACTACGAAATCATCATTACCCTCAGGAAGGGTCAAGATTGGAGCATCACAAAGTTTTTGTTTGAGAGTCTGAAAGGCTTCTTCTTGTTTTGGTCCCCACTCGTAAGGCTTTCCTTTATGGGTTAAGGCTGTTAGGGGCACCGCAACTTTCGAGAAGTTAGAAATGAAACGACGGTAGTAGCCAGCTAGGCCAAGGAATGAACGGACTTCAGTAGGGGTCTTGGAGCTTTCCAGTTTTTCACTGCTTCTATCTTTGCAGGATCTACATGAATTCCTTTCTCATTGACTATATGACCCAAGAATTGGACTTCATTTAGCCAAAACTCACACTTGGAAAATTTGGCGAACAAGGTCTCCTTCTTTAAGAGGTCTAACACTAACCGTAGGTGTTCCTCGTGATCCTTTTTAGTTTTTGAGTAGATCAAGATGTCGTCGATGAAAACAATTACGAATTTGTCCAGGTACGGCCTACACACACGGTTCATTAAGTCCATGAATACCGCGGGTGCATTAGTTAAGCCGAAAGGCATAACCATGAATTCATAGTGGTCATATCTTGTACGGAAGGCTGTCTTAGGAATATCCTCGTCGAGGACACGAAGTTGATGGTAGCCAGAACGAAGATCGATTTTGGAGAAACATGAGGATCATTAGAGTTGATCAAAGAGGTCGTCAATCCTAGGTAACGGGTAGCGATTTTTGATGGTAAGTTTATTTAGCTCACGATAATCAATGCACATCCGGAAGGATCCGTCCTTCTTCTTGACGAATAGAACAGGTGCTCCCCAAGGGGAGACGCTAGGACGAATGAACCCTTTTTCGGAAAGTTCTTGAAGTTGGCTTGCTAACTCTTGCATTTCCGAAGGTGCAAGGCGATATGGTGATTTTGCTACAGGATTTGCTCCCGGAATAAGGTCGATTCTGAATTCGACTTGACGTACGGGAGGAAGGCCTGGCAAGTCTTCGGGAAACACTTCGGGAAACTCACGGATGATAGGGATGTCTTGGATGTTCTTTCCCTTCCCTTCCCTTTCCTTTCCACGACGTTAGCTAGAAATGCCACGTAATTCTTCCGTAAGTACTTACGGGCTGTGGTACAAGACATGAGTTTTAGACCGTTTGATGGTTTTTCACCATAGATTTGCAACGTGCTTCCGGATGGTAAGGGAATACGGATGCATTTTTCAAAGCATATGATTTATGCATGATGTTCGGCTAACCAATCCATGCCAATTATTACGTCGAAGCTTCCAAGATGCATCGGGATGAGATTAATTGGAAAGTTGTGATCGTTAAGGTTAAGAACGCAGTTACGGATAACCGAGTCAATAGTTACAGGATTTCCATCAGCTACTTCTACCGTAATGGATTTTTCTAATTTAGAACGGTCTTTGGCAAGCGATAACTCAAATTCCAAAGAAACGAAACTCTTATCGGCACCAGTATCAAATAAAACGGAGGCATAATGTTGATTTACTAGAAACGTACCGTTGACTACTTCTGCGTTGGCTTGGGCTTCATTAGCGTTGATGTTAAAGGCACGTCCCCGTGTTCCCGGGTTTGGGTTTGGATTTACGAGCCTTGGGCACTGGTTACGGAAATGGGTTGGATCACCACATCCAAAACATGCTCGACCATTTGCCAAAGCTGGTAGTGCCGGGACGTTGGGACGATTTCCCTGAGCCATTGGAGGTTTGTTGGCGAAGCAAGTAGTAGACAAATGTCCATAACGGCCACAAAGGGTGCACAATCGGCATGGAAAGGTGGTCGAATGATGAACTTGCAGGTGTTACATTGGGGATGTGCTCCCCCATAGGGCTTCTTAACAGGAGCAACTTGTGCCAAAGGTGCTGCCGGTGTGACTACAGCATAGTTCCTGACCTTTCGCTTTTTATTGAACGAGGGTTCAGTCTTAACTGTCTTGAGAGGCTCGGGATTAGAGGTATCAACGGGCTTCTTGGAGCCCTTTTTGGATAGGGTTCCAGCCTTCACGTGATTATCCGTCAAGGTAGCAGAGAGGCAGATAGCGTCTTCCAGTGTGGCAGGGTTCCGACCCCACACCGTGTCCTGAATCTTCATTGGTAGCCCACTAATATACTTTTCGATACCTCGAGACAGAGGGGTAACCATATGTGGCACTAGCAGACTCAGTTCATGGAAACGGGTTGTATACACCAGATTCTCTCCACTGTCCTAGGCAAGATACCAGAATTCAGCCTCGAGTTTCTTCATTTCATTTCTTGGACAAAATTCTTCGATCATTAGTTCCTTAAATTCTTCCCAGGTTAGTGACATAGCAGCGTCAGCACCTCTATTTCGTTTTTCTCCGTTCCACCAGGTTAATGCCCTCTTCTGTAGGACACTTGATGCATGACGAACTCTAAGGTTATCCGGGCAGTCACTGTTCAGAAATGTGCTCTCCATGCTTTCAAACCATTGGAGGAGGCTAGTGGCTCCCTCAGTCCCAAAGAATTTGGCGGGATTGCAGGAGTTGAAATGCTTGAAAGTGCACAGAGGGTTTGAACCTGACTAGAGAGATCCAGAGTTAGCATTGTTGCTGGCTGCTGCTTGGTTTAGTTGAGTAACTAGGGTAGGTAGGATCTCAGCCATTTGTTGAGCGATGAGGGTTGCCATGACTCTGCTTCGGCTACGACGGGGAGGCATACTATAAAATGAAAAAGTTTGGACATAAGAATAATAGGGTAAGGATCATAGGATGAGGTTATGAAGTATAAGGATTCTAGATGGTGCCTACTTAGTTCATGTTACTAAACAGGTACCTTGACATATCAAAGGTAGTTTAAATTCTCAAACGTTAGAGAAGTCGCGCATTCCTATAAGTGGACACTCATCCCAAGAATTCCCAGGAAAGCATACGGGTCCAACGGTTGATCTGGATTTGTACGAAATGCTTTCCTTGACAGAATTTCCTAGAATACAGGCATCCACCCTTCCGGTCCGCACAAGTTCTCATACATTATTTAGAACTCAACTACTTTTGACGAGAGTTAGTTTGGAAACCTAAGCATATAGACTTGATGTAGTAGTAAGTTTTCCGAGTATAAGTATGTGTAAGGTTTAGAGAGTAGAATAGAGGTGTGATTCCTAATAAGTACATAAGATGACTTATGTCATGGGGAATCCTAAGTTATAGTCTAGGTCATGTGTCTAATAACCTAATTCCCTATAACCAAGGCTCTGATACCAATCTGTCACACCCCAACCGACGGCGGAGTATACGTCGGGGCGGACGCGGTTGTTCAAAAGCACAAGGTTGACTAATAAAGTTGAGATATTTCATTAATAAATTAAAGGGTTCAACATGACAAAAATAACATAAGGTTCAAGCATGAAAATTAACAAAAGTTCAATTCTTGACGGTCTTTCTAAGTCCATGCATCCTACGTTTTCATAGATAAGCCTCACTCTTGAGCACCTGAAACATGTTAAGTAACTGTCAACTAAAAATAGTTGGTGAGATACAAAGATTTTGACACCGTTTTACAATAGTCTTTAAAAGTTTTACAATTCACTATGATTAATGCGTCTAAGTACAAATGTGAGAATCAAGCAAGTTAAACATTGTGCACGTCAAACCTCCAACCAAGTTTAGGCATAACCCGAAAGTTACCCTTAAAGTTTCAAGTATAAGTTTCAGTAACAATCACCAAGGGCTCCCCCCGAAGGGTCAATCAATCAAGGTGGATTGGTCAAATACAATAGATCTATCACTGTTACTATAGGCTCGGCCAAAATTAATGAACATGCTAGAATTAAGTTTAATTTAAGCATGCAAGTCCCAAAGCATTTAAACACATAGAAGACATGTAAACATAGTTAAGTTTGAATTGTATAAGTCTAAAAAGTTTGAACATGTTCCACCCCAAGTTTATAAAATAAAAACAAAACAAAATGGGCTAAGTATACTCACCTTGTAGCGGATGTAAGAGTATCCAAACAAGGGTTATATGTAGTGAAGTTTTGATGAAAGATATCCTCACCACAAGCCTAAACGATGAGTTTAAAGTTTATTCATAGAAATTCTAGAACAAGGATTTCGAGATTTAGGATTGACTAGGGTTCTCGGTTTGGAAAGTGGGAGTAGTCGTGTTACAAAGTTTAGCTTCATAACCAATTGTTACATTTGAAGTTTAAATGAATACTCATATATCATATCAAGACTTTTAAATAGTTTTTCTCAAGAATTGAAGCTAAATAGTAAACAAGTATTTAATTGTGGAATTACTTAGTAAGTTTTAAAAATGTTTTAGAGAATGATACTTATAAAAGATATTAAGTTTCTTGGAGCTTTACTATTAGTGTAATTTATTAATTATCTAAGAGTGGAAATACCCATTTTTAAATAGATACATAACTTTCTAAAATAATTATCCATTTAAGAAAGTATGACAATTTATAATTTTGCTAAATAATATTTAAATTATTGATTAAGTATTAAATATACAAGTATTAATTATGTTTTATAAAACCCTTTTAATATTTTTATAAACCTTCAAGGTTACAATTATCCCATGTATTTACCAAGTGGAGTATTTAGTTTTTAAACATGTACAATTTAATAAATTTTAAAGGGAAGTATAAATGAATAAAATTTCTCTTTTTTTTATATATAAACGAAAGTTGTAATTATCATTCAAAAATATAGATAGTCTTTGTTTATAAACCAAACTAATAATTTATAAATTATTTTCTGTCAAGTATTAAGTTTATAACAGTTTAGGGTTGTTTTATAGATTTTAGGAATTTAAAACTAATGTTAAACATTATATTTTTTTTTATAGTTATAAATTTGGTTTTTATTTGGTTGAAATGTTTTCCAATAAGGAAGACAAAACTAAAAATCGATTTTTAGTTTATATATGTTCCACATATTTTATAAAAATAAAGGGGATTTTTAAAACTGATTAAAAATGTATAAAAGAATTCGAAATCAGAAAACCTAGCCGGTCGGATTCGAACCCGTGACCTGCTTCGGTTTAACACTTGCACACACATACAAACCGCTGGACCAGGAACTCATTTGTGTTTAACTCTGGAACGCGAAATTTTTAAACACAAACCCAAATGTTCCCCCCAATCCGTATGAACCCTAACATTTCAATCCTCGAATTCGACTAGGATTACCCTCTGTTTATGAGATTAAACAGAGGCCTTTTGATCCTTTCACGAATTCGATCACAATAGACTCAAGTTTTACCTGATTTGGTGTCGATTTGAGGGAGATCGGGTCTGGGCTTGGAGTCGGCGGTCGCGTTTTCGAATCCGACAATGGAGCTCCGGATCGATGAGATAGGTGGTGGAGGGAGGTTAGGGATGATGTTGTTGGTGTATGGGGGTCGATATTTATAGCCAATTTTGGCATTTAATGTGCGAACGGGTCAAGTGAGGTGGTTGGGCCGTTCGAAGTTAATTCACACTCCACGCAAAGCCTCGGTTGGAGATTATCATCATGGCGTCTTGGGGACGGGTCGCACGTGAGAGGCGAGCCCGAGGTTCAGTGAACCTGGACTGAAAACGCGATTTTTACGTGAGAAGGGGAAAAACCGGAGGCTGTGGGTTTCGAACCCACAACTGATTTTGGATGTTTGTGGTTTGGGTGAATGACACAACAGGCCCTTGAGGTTTCATATGTTTAACATTTCATGTTTAAACTTGGTTTTTGTTAAAGATAAGTTTCAGAAAAGACGGTTTAGCCCCTAGACTTTATAAAATAATTAAAATGATTTTTATTTTATAAAATCTAATAAAATAGTTTATAGGTTTAAAAAAGTTTTTTTTTTATAAGTTTAAGTGTAAATAATTTATTATTATTATTATTATTATTTTACATAGTATACATTTTTTTTAATGTTTTCATCTATGTAGAATACACTTGTATACGTATTTATAAATTATGTTTATCAAGTTTACTGTATGCGTAGAGACTTAGGAAGTGATACGTTTATTGCAATGGATGAATTTCATCGGGTTACAATTTGAAAATGGAAAGCAATACATCGGAAAAACCCTGGATATTACATACACTTACACAAATGGATCATAATTCCCAAACATAACCATATAACACAAATCAGTTTCAGAACCCAATTTATCATAACCATAAACTTTAAACAAAAACTCCAAGCACAAATTGATACATGATACCAATGTTTTAAAAACCGGTTCAAACCGGCCGGTAATACCAGTTGAACCGGGTCTCGTCCACTAGCCCGGTAAGTTTGAGCTCGGTAAATTGGAAGAACGGTATGTTAGTTGAACCATCGGTATTACCGGTAATATCGGGTTATACCATTGTACCGGTTTTAGTTACAAGTAAAAATTTATTTTTAAAGTTTAAAACAAAAAAAAAAAATTTGTTTGCCGGGATACACACAAAGTCACAAACAAAAGACTTGTTGATCAATTACCTTACCTACGGCTAGGGCTGGCATATCGTGTATACACGTACACGATAAGACACGAACATGAAATATGTATACACGACACGATAACTTATCGTGTACTTTTTCCCGAACACGAACATGAACCTGTTTATACTTGATTAACACGATAAGACACGATAAGACCTGTTTAGAAACACATGTTTAAGAACATGTTTAGTGAAACATGTATTTTACATGTTTAGACATATACTAACAGGTACGTAACAGGTAAACATGTTTAGTGAAACAGGCAAGAACCTACATATAATATCACATTTTAATATTTGTTATTTAAAAAAAATCTTAACATGTACTTAACAGGTAAACAAGTATTTTACCTGTTTAGACATGAAAATTAATAGATAGATTCGTGTCTACCTGTTTAGGACACGAAACACGATAAGGCCATACACGATACCTGTTAAGATCGTGTATTCGTGTACGTGTCTAAAATTGTTAGCCCTACCTACGGCTCAATTTAGAAAAAAAAGATTAATTGATATGTTCTTCTATAGAAAATAGCGGTTCATATAAAAACTATGTTTAACCGTCACCCTTCTGGTTGCCGTTAAAAAACATTTAAGCGATATAACTTCTTATTTAATATTGTAGGAAACGAAAATATTTATGCTCGATCTTGTTGATGAGGATGGCGATGATAGTGAATTTTATCTTTTAAGTGATCGTGAACTTGATGCATTCAACGCTCCAATGGCATAAAGCAATTATGCACTTTTATTCAAAAAAAATTGTTGAAAAATTTAGTGCTTTGGATTATCTTTTGATTATGGATTAACTTTTGTATTATTTTTTTTATCATAGAATCATGTACATGATTATTTTTTGAGTTGAAGTTGTATTTCTATGGAATTATAGGGTTAACTAGTCAACCCGAATGAACCACCTGATACAACCGGTTGAACCATTTCTGAGCCTAACCTGGTACAGATTAAAAACCGGTTTTTAAAACATTGTTCTTAGGTAAGATAGTTGGATGATGGTGAAGGATATTTAAGGTTGTGATGTAGAGCAGAAGCAGAGATGGTAACTGAGATTATTCTCAAAGATAGTAAACTATTACAAATAGGTGTCCTTTTATAGAGATTTGACAGCTTTACCCAAATTTTGATATTGAAAATTGAAATCATAAATATATGTGTAAATCAGACCACTCAACGATTCACACGGATTACGCTAAAAAGAAATCTAGCTTGTTCATGTAGGAGTCCATTAACTCCTAGATCAGCTCTCATCGGTTGAAGACGACGGTGGTGTTTATATTTGTATGTGTCGCCGGAGATGGAGGGACAAGTTTCTTTTGCAACTTAATACTAAATAGTTTGTTTGAAGTCGTTAGTGACATGAAATGTGAAATTTAAACCAAACCACATTACTGGTTAATATAATTTACGATAATATACAAATAATATTCAAGTCTTGTTTGTTTTGTTAATTAATCCGATATATAAGTTAAACATTTTTTTATACATTAGATTATAAGAAGAAAACAAACTCGCGGTTGGTCTCAGAACTTAAGGGTAGGTTCACGTACAGATTATTTTTGTATGTAATACGTATAATAGATTCAGGACACGACATATTTACTTAGGGCATGGTAGTTGCATTATTAAATTATAAATGGTTTAGTGCATCTTGTAATGAGTTGACACACCACTATAATCGTACAGTCTATTCACACGCCAAATCCAGACAACTTCAACGTACCATTGTAATGTTAGACGCATCGTGAAATGGTTTAGACACACCATTTTATCGGGATTGGACGCACCATTGTAAGGTTAAATGCATCATGATATTGGTTAGGCACACCATTGTATCAGGGTTGGACACACAATACATTAGTTTTTCTTAAAACATGTTCTTTTGTTGACACGCACACACATATATGTGTTATACTCATTAAAGATAATAAAGTTCTTGATATTATGGTATGAATTTTTTTAGTGAAATATATAAAAATTATTTAAGATTAAAAATATAAACAAAACTAAAATTAAATGGAAGTTTTCATATATTTTTGTCGTTTAAAACTTTTTTCAAGTTCTTATTAGTTACGATACTGTCATAATGTATGTAACGCTTAACCCTAAGCACATCCGTACCGAGTACGGTGAATGAACGGTTTCAGGTTGGCACGCCTGTGCATGAAATTACACGGTTATGCATCGTAGGTGACAGACAACTAATAGTGCGTTTTGAGACGTGTTATCAACTGACGTGCCAACCTGAAGCCGTGCAATTTAGTTGTCTGCCAGACTGCCACCTACGATGCACGACCGTTCAATTTCATGCACGGACGTGCAAACCTGAAACCATTCATTCGCCCTACTCGGTATGGTTGTGCTTAGGGTTAGAACCCGTGTACTACACACGGGTTGAACAATATCAATACATAAAACTTTTAAATCTTTATGTATATATTTTGCACGTGTAAAAATGTATTACGTATATTAAGAATAGAAAACAAAATTTAAAATATGTAACTGTTAATATGTAATTGGGTTTCGAAAATACGTTAATTATTATTTAATGTAATTTGACTTTCATTTATTATTTGATTGAAAATAAAAGTTACATAATTAGATTTCAGAATTCTTATAGTAAAGAATAATTTACAATAAATATGTTTTATTAGTATACTTAGTATGTTATTTAAAAATATATTATTATTAAAAAATAGAGGTGAATTTAATAAGAGAGAGGAATGCGAGAAAAAATTGGTGAAAATTAATATGGAGGCGACACGTGTCATTAAAAAACATTTATTTATTATATAATATAGATTTGTTAAACTTATAAATAAATTATAAATGTAAAAGAGATTCATACATATATTTTCTTATATAAATACACTAGTTTAGAACCTGTGTACTACATACAGGTTAAAAAATATTAATGCATAAAAATCTTAAATCTTTATGTATATATATATTTTACAGGTGTAAAAATGTATTATATATACTAAGGATAGAAAATAAAATTCAAAAATGTAAAAGCTAATATATAATTAAGTTTTGAAAATACGTTAATTACTATCTAATGTAATTTGACTTTCATTTACTATTTGATTGAAAATAAAAATATATAACTAGATTACAAAGTCTCTTATTATAAGAGATAATTTAAATTAAATGTGTGTTTATTATTGTAATTAGTATTTTTTTAAAATATAATATCATTAAAAGATACATGTGCATTTGATAAGAGAGAGGGGCGAGAAAAGATGGTGAGAATGAACATGGTGGTGATACATGGAATGTAAAAACCTTTATTTATTATATAGTATAGATATAGATTTTTTTAACGCTTAGTCTTGTTTTCCACTTAAAACCTACTTAGCCAAATCACGCTCAATCTCGTGTAAGATTCAGTGTTTAACTAAATGATCGATGCAACATTAGCACTCGTGTTACACGACTGTTATCTCGTATTGCACAATAAATTTAACTATTACACAGAAAACTAATCTTCGGTGTATAATAAATAAGTAAACGAGGGTGTCACTTTTCACGATTCTATAAGCCCTTATTTACCTTTTCTGATTTTCACTGTTCACATAATAAATAAGTTTGTTTCTCGTTTTTCTTTATTAATTCCTGGATCTTTATTTCCATTATTTACTTTTGCCGTTTTTTCCCTTTTCAGCTAATAAATAAGTTTGTTTTCCACTTATTTTTCTTAATTCATAAATATTTATTATTAATTATTTTTTTTATTTAACTCATATTACACACGAGTTTCTAGTCAAGTGTGATTATATTTAAGTTATCTAACTTCTATTTATTATTTAAAAAAAATATTTTGCTTTTGCCTTCCTAAACATCATGAGCAATGAATTGTACCTAAGGAAACACATGTAATGATGTAAGCATCATCGAATACGATGAAAACCTAACTCAACAAAAGGAACTTTTAGCTTATGTTGTAGTGATTTTAATTTTGTATTTTCATAATTTCACTCTTTAGTTAAGGTAATTTTATTAGACTTTTTTTTTTAAAGGCGAACATTGAATGTGTGACGTTGCACCCCCCGTCACATGGGAGAGGCTCGTCCAACTCCGGCCAATATGTTGTCTTAACCGGGTCCACTTGGCGTCAGAGTTGGAGAGCTTTCAAGGAAAAAACCCCACCCAATACGGCCCCTTCCGGGCTTGAGGGAGAGCCGAGGCTCCAACCCTGGATCGGAGTGGGTAAAACCCTGGTGCATCAGCCTAAAAGGCCTCATTTGCAATGCCGCAGAAATTAATGGTGGTGGCAGGGATTGAACCCGGGTCTCTTGGGACTTCAGGTCTCACCTCAACCACTACACCACAACCTCTTTGACTAATTTTATTAGATTGAGTAGATTGAATTTGAATTGAGCCATAATTTTATAATTTAAAATTGGGATTTTTATTGAATGTTGTGTCAATGATCCAATCAGTATGGACTTTGAACTATTGCGTGAACTATTTTAGGTTCAGGAGAAGCGATTATGAGTTTTGAGTTAATACTGTTTATGTGAACAATTTGTTTTGTTAGTAATTACTTAATTGAGGCACAATCATCAAGTATTTAATTTGTGGGGACGTCAACAGAGTTATGCAGTATTTAGGTTGGAGTTTAATTTTGTTTTAAAGAAAAGGGAAAGTGATTATTGATTCAATCATAATTTCAAATTCATACATAAAAAAAAAAGAATCATTAAATCGGCTTCGAGGTTATTATACATTATACAATATCTTTAAAATACAAAACTTGGTTAATATAAAAAAAATGTTAAATAGAAGCTAAACGAATAGAATAGGTAAAACTATTCCCTTTTCTTGTAAATTATTGAAACTAATCCAAACATACAATATTTATCTTTATTTTTTTTTTTTACTAAATTTGGACGCTTCATAAAATTTAGGCATCATAAAACATAAACAACAAAACTCCAGGGTTTGAATTACATTACCCAAAACTCCAGGGACTCAACTTCCCACTTCTTTTAAACAGCAAAATTAACCAACACTTAATGACGAGGCTAAACCATTGAGAAAACACCACGTAGCACCCAACACGCCATCCACCCTTTTTGCTACAAAACCCATTACTCAAACACGATTGGTCCACGTCATCATCGATGACATCATATCACGTAACCGACTAAAGTTCCCCACGTCATCATCGATGACTATATAAACCCCTGCACACCCCTTTTTCATACATCCATCCAATTTCCCTCTCACAAATCCAGTTCAATCTCAAAACCCTTAATCACACACATAATCACCGGATCATTAGCATGGATCGCTACGGCATCGTGCTAGCAATCGTCTTAATCGGTAACGTTTTCCGATACTGATTTGTTTCTGGTTTATCATTCTTTTTTGGTTTTTTGTTTCTGCAGTTAAAAAAATGTGTTACAGGTTGCTTATTTGCAAATTCGATCGCGAAAGAAGAGGGGAACAAGATAGGAACGGTTATCGGGATTGATCTCGGGACTACGTATTCATGTGTTGGTGTTTATAAGAATGGCCATGTGGAAATCATAGCCAATGATCAAGGAAACCGTATCACTCCATCATGGGTGGCTTTCACTGACTCCGAGCGGTTGATCGGTGAAGCCGCAAAGAATCAGGCGGCTGTTAATCCTGAAAGGACCGTCTTTGGTGTTAAAAGACTTATTGGGAGAAAGTATGGACTTATAATCTTTTTTGTGTAGGTATTGAATTCATGTTGTTTATATTGTTGAATGTATGTTTTTTTAATAGGTTTGAGGATAAAGAGGTCCAAAGAGATATGAAACTTGTTCCGTACGGAATTGTGAATAAAGATGGGAAGCCTTATGTTCAAGTGAAACTTAAGGATGGGGACATTAAGGTTTTCAGTCCTGAAGAGATTAGCGCGATGATTCTGACCAAAATGAAGGAGACGGCGGAAGCATTCCTTGGAAAGAAAATTAAGGACGCGGTTGTCAGAGTTCCTGAAACACACCACTTTTTAAAAACAACAAAACTTTAACGCGAGGAAAACTTAAACCCAAGAAATTTTTTTTTTTTTTTACCTGTCGCGTAGCGCGACATCTCCTGGTCACCCCCTCGCGTAGCGCGAGGGGCCTCTTTTCACAGAAAGTTTCTACAGATTTTCTGCAGGTTTCAGCACTTAACCATTTTTCCAACTTTTTTCCATTTTTCAAGACACTAAAAATTCCCAACACTTGGGTTTTGACCAAAAACACATCAACAACAAGTAAATACACTAAAACGTCATTTGTGTATCAAATTTACATCCATCTACGGGGGTTTTCCCCAAAAATCCCCAAAATACCAAAATGCATACGAGAACCCTTCACGCCTTGGACTTGACTTGGACTACTTCGGAGCTTTTCCTACAACCACATAAACATATCACCATTAGTAATGAAGATAAATTCATAACAAACATGTAAATTTCTACTTGTTTCACCCATTCACCCATTTGACCCGTTTCCACCCAAATTGTCATTTAGGCTACATATTCTTACACCCTTACTACAAGTTTCAATTATGATCAACACATGATCCATTTCCATTATGGCACAAAGGCCATAACTCCGTTTCGTTTATGATCAACACATGATCCGATCAACCCATGATCCTTTTCCATTATGGTACAAGGCCATAACTCCGTTTCGTTTATGATCAACACATGATCCGATCAACACATGATCCGATCAACCCATGATCCTTTTCCATTATGGTACAAGGCCATAACTCCGTTTCGTTTATGATCAACACATGATCCGATCAACCCATGATCCTTTACCATTATAGGTTAACACTATAACTACATTCATTCATTGTACATACTAAATCATTCACAATTTATCATATCACAAGTATGCACACAATCACATAACACATAGTCCACAAAATTCACAACTTGTTTTCACACCTTTCACCCATTTGACCCGTTAACACCCATTTGGTCAATTAAGGATTTCATACACTTGTATATCACCTACAAGTTACTTTCATCATTTATAATTCCGTTTCATTTATGATCAACACATGATCCATTTCCATTATGGCACGTAGGCCATAACTTCGTTTCGTTTGTGATCAACACATGATCCATTTCCATTATGGCACGTAGGCCATAACTTCGTATCCCAAAGGATACGAGATCGTAACTCCATAACCAATCTATCCATTATAGTATAAATACTATAACTACATTCCTTCAATTATGCATACAATTTTATGCTCATTCATACCGCATAACAAATTATGCAACTTTACACATTATACATACAACATTGCATAAAACTCATTTATCATCATAACTAAGTAAGTGCAAAAGCACTTACCTTTCGGGTTAGAAGATCCCGCTCCGCCTTCTAGACCCACAATTTGATTACCTAAACATACACACCTAGTTTAGTAATCTAACATATACCAAAATTTCATTACAATTGAGTTCACAACTCAATTTCCCAATTCCAACCCAAATTGACCCGTTTGGGTTATCCTCATAACCAAACACCCTCTTTCACCACAAACTCACCTACTTGAGTTTCATTAACTTAATCTTAACACTAATTCTTCTTTCAAAAATTATTATTAAGTTAATTTGGTGTTTGTTCAAGTGTCTAACATCTTAAAAACACTTAATCTTCATTAATTCAACATTCTAGCATTATGATCCAAACACCCCCAATTTTCACCATATGAACCCTAACTTCTCATAATCAAAATCAAAGGGTTCTAAGATGTTAATCATCATTCTTTAACTTTAGTTTAGCTAGATTATCGATAATCTAACACCATTTCATCACATGCATACATAAATTCGAGTTTCTATCAAAACCCACCAAGAACACCTCAAGAATGAGAGGAAAGGGATGATCAACACTTACTTGATGTTAGAGAGGTGATGTGTGAGCCAACACCTTCAAGTTTCAAGCTTCAAATGCACGATTTTGGCTTCAATCCCGTTTTCTCCCCTCTTCCTCTTGGACGACCCAACAACTCAAAATGAGTTCAATTTTGACTTCTATAGTCAAATATGGCAGATTTGCCATATTACATATTCAGTCCCTCAACTTTCCTTTTCTCCCCTTTCATTCCAAAACTAGCTAAAACTAGTGTAACCCCGATACTAACTTGAAACCCACTTGTTTCAACTTATTTCTAAATATTATTTTCACCATAATATTAATTAGAAATATTTGTTTATATAAAACGAAACCCGGAATTTGGTTCGTTACAGTTCCTGGTGAGTAAATTATATATTTTTTTAAAGAATTTAATCATTTATTTGTTTAATAATGTATTTTTGATGGATGTTAGTTGATGGTTTGATTGTAGCATACTTCAATGATGCCCAAAGGCAGGCTACCAAGGATGCTGGTGTGATTGCTGGTTTGAATGTTGTTAGGATCATTAACGAGCCCACGGCTGCTGCAATTACGTATGGTTTGGATAAGAAGGGCGTCGAGAAGAACATTCTTGTTTTTGATCTTGGTGGTGGAACATTTGATGTCAGTATCTTGACACTTGATGATGGTGTTTTTGAGGTTCTTGCCACACATGGAGACACCCATCTTGGAGGTAAGGATTTTGTTTGCAACTTTCTATGATTTCGAGTGTTGTAAGTTGTTCGAATTATTGATGTAAAGTAAACTGTATTGAACGATATTTTAACCGAATTAGTTACAACGGAGGAAAGAAGCTAGAAACCCTAGAGAAACCTAACTTGGAGCCGTGGGCTAAATACAAATCAACCCTAAAAGTACAATATTAATAACGGGTTATGCATAGTTATGTTATGACTCCAAGATCTTTGAATGTAGTTTTTAAAAGACTTGGTTTTTGCTATCCAAAAAGGGCTTGCGGCGCAGCTTGTTGCCCGTTGCCCGTTTGACTTCTATTTCGATGTAATTTTTATGATTCATCATAAAAACATGAACATATTAATAACTATATTTGACAGTTGAATATGCTCATGAGTGATTGTTTATGTTTTGAAGGTGAGGACTTTGACCAAAGGATCATGGAATACTTCATCAAATTGATTAAGAAGAAACATGGGAAAGACATTAGCAAGGACAACAGGGCTCTTGGAAAGCTAAGAAGGGAAGCCGAGCGGGCCAAGAGAGCCTTGAGTAGCCAACACCAGGTCCGTGTTGAGATTGAGTCACTTTTCGACGGTGTAGATTTCTCTGAGCCATTGACTCGAGCTCGATTCGAGGAGTTGAACAACGACTTGTTCAGAAAGACCATGGGACCCGTGAAGAAGGCCATGCAGGATGCTGGCTTGGAGAAACACCAGATTGATGAGATTGTTCTTGTTGGTGGGAGTACCAGGATTCCAAAGGTTCAACAACTCCTCCGGGATTACTTTGATGGAAAGGAACCGAACAAGGGTGTGAACCCTGACGAGGCAGTCGCTTACGGCGCTGCTGTTCAAGGAGGCATTCTGAGTGGAGAGGGTGGTGATGAAACTAAAAGTAATTCATTTTTTACCTATACATACCCTGTATTTAGAGGTCTACAACGGGTTGGTGTAAAAATGTGTATTTTTATATGTCTAAAACAAACTGGTCGGGTCAGGTTGGGTTGGTGTAAAAATGTATATTTTTATGGGTCTAAAACAAACGGGTCGGGTTGGGTTTGGTGTATGATTAATCTTTTGATGATGCAATATTAATGTTACTAATGTATTTACGAGCAGATATCGTTCTTTTGGATGTGGCTCCGCTTACCCTCGGTATTGAAACCGCTAGAGGGGTGATGACCAAATTGATCCCACGAAACAACGTGATCCCAACCAAAAAATCGCAAGTATTTACCACCTACCAGGATCAGCAGACCGTCGTCTCCATCAAGGTATTTTTTTTGCCCCTTAATTTTTCACCATGAAAATTTGAGCTTTTTATTTTGAATTACATGGTTTTAAAAAACGCGTCTGTGGCGATCATGATGAGACATGTATAGCTTTGGTTATACATAGGGTAAATAAATGTCTCGGTGCTACTCGCGCTTTTTTTAAACCAAACTGAATTGGAGTTCATTTTAGTCACTTTTATTTTTATTTTTTTTAATTTATTTATTTTTAATTTATTTTTATTATTAATATTTTTTGTAACAGGTTTATGAAGGTGAAAGAAGTCTCACAAAGGATTGCAGTATTCTTGGAGCATTTGATCTATCTGGAATTCCTCCAGCACCAAGGTTTGTCTTTCGACTTTCGTGTTAATGTTACGCAAATCGCATTTGTGCTTTCGGCCTTTCGAGGACTAAAATATTCTTCTGTTAATCCAGGGGAACCCCGCAAATTGAAGTCACATTCGAAATAGATGCCAACGGTATCTTAAACGTGAAGGCAGAAGACAAGGCGATTGGCAAATCCGAAAAGATCACAATCACCAACGAGAAGGGTCGGTTGAGCCAAGAAGAGATTGAACGCATGGTTAGAGAAGCAGAAGAGTTTGCGGAGGAAGATAAAAAGGTGAAAGAAAAGATAGATGCGCGTAACACGTTAATGATAAAGATAAATTAGCCGATAAGCTCGAGTCGGATGAAAAGGAGAAGATCGAGACCGCAACAAAAGAAGCACTCGAATGGCTAGATGATAATCAGTCTGCTGAGAAAGAGGAGTATGATGAGAAGCTGAAAGAAGTGGAAGCAGTTTGTAACCCGATCGTAACAGCTGTTTACCAGAGGTCGGGTGGGCCCCCGGGTGGCGAAGCGGAAGAAGATGATGAACTTGATGAACTGTAGAGAAGAAGTTAGATTATGGTTTTAATTTTGCTTAGTTCAATTTTGGGATATTGTTACATGAAGTAGATACTTTTGAAATTTATGTTATTATCTAATGTTTAATCAACTGGCTTACATTTTTGCTGCTCTATTTCTGCATTTACTCCTACA
This sequence comes from Smallanthus sonchifolius, assembly GCA_023525975.1. Lineage (NCBI taxonomy): Eukaryota > Viridiplantae > Streptophyta > Magnoliopsida > Asterales > Asteraceae > Smallanthus > Smallanthus sonchifolius. Next base: position 6,852,217 of record CM042042.1, read on the forward strand.
GGTGTTAGTTGTTACACTTGGTTGAAACCAAAGTGGGCCACAGCCCACAAGCCAGAATTGGGCCGATGAGTTTACAATAATGATCAAAACGAATGTGTTGGCGAGTCCCGGTTTGGTCAGTATAAGATTGGCCGGCCCGGTTTTAGTGGTTCCAGATTGGTACTTTAAAGCCATTCTGGGCCGGTTTGGGCCAGGCAAAAAGAGAATTGCTGTATACACTCCTAGAAAAAATGATAAAAGTATATAACATAATTATATTATATTGAAATTAAATAATATAGCTGAAAGATTTTTTTGCTCAAGATGCAAATAAAAATAAAAAAGAAAAAAAAATAATTTTATATTTTGAGCATTCCGTTTACAAACCAATAAAAAATCTACACAAATGTCAATTTTTCAAAAGTTGAAATCTAGAGCCTGATTATGGGATGGGCTGAACCAGCTGCAACAGTTCCGGTGCACAATTGGTTTTTTCAAAGCGATCTGGAAGTTAAAACTGGTTTGAGATGGGGAGTTTGACCGGTTTGAAACAAGTTTTTGAGAGGGTTTTGACCGGTTTGGTTCGGGTTAAACCGTTTTCGGTGTATAGGTTTCAAACTGGTTTGAGATCCCAAACTGGTTTTTTTATGCACCTCTCGGCTACATCATTTAAATTTTGAAACAGATGCGTCCTTACCGACACGAAATTCGTTATGGTCATCTTGAATCTTACATGAATTGACATGATAACCGATAATCGAAACTGCTATCTTCGGATGAATAACTATGCGCACAAAAAGTAGTTTGTAATCACAAAAGATTATAAAAAGATACACCCCGATACCTGCGACCTAATGCATATTATGTAACGGGCACCTAACGAGTATGAGAAAGTTTTATAATCATAGTAATTTTTATGACATAATAATTGTTGAACTATGGTTATCAAAGAATAATTCACGCATAATTATTATTATTCAGATAATGGCCTAAAATGACGTCCCAAGGTCCAATCACTGAGTCACCCCATAAACCCTAGTTTCTGACAAAGCCCTGCCGGGAGATAACTCGACTTCTCAGATTTCGGATTCCCCACCCACGGCCTGCAAAATGGCGGCCGCCGTGTCGGAAACGGTCCAGAGATTCACCGCCGAAACGCTGAAAGCAGCAAGCAAGCAATCCAAAGGATGCTACGTCGTCCCCCTCCGTCTCCGACGAGCCATCAAAAAGTATATTCGAGGTCATCTCTTCTATCTACATAACTGAAATCGTTACGAAACAGAGAAATAAGAATTAAATTCTCCAAAAAGGAACCTAATCTAGGGCTAACTGAAGGTTTGTAGGAACATACACAATTTAAACCTAATCTAAGAGTATACGAACACGTCTAGATACTATATGGAAGTCCAATAGATGCCTTGATTAGACTGATTTTTAACTGGTTGTTGTTTGATATGATCAATTGTATTGCAAACAGAGCATGTAAATCATTGCATCCAGCTAAAGATGAGCTTGAATCAAATCATAACTATATTGAAATGATTGATTCTAGGAATTGGTGAATTACAGCTTACTTTTGTTTAGCAGTATGTGTGTAACTGTAATAAGGAAAGTGAAGGGTAGAAGAACATGCCTTTTATTTCAATAAGTGACAGATTCAAAATGAAACCCGGAAATATTGATCAATTTCCCTTCCATAGGGATCGTTGTGGCATGAACTTGTTTTTGCCTTTCCTCACCCCGCCATACCTTGTAACAAAGACGGTGAGGCATGGTCAAAGTGTAAGTTAGAATTAATGAAATGATCAAGTTCTTGGAGCATGCATAACAGCCTCCCACGGTCGTACAATTTTGAATTGTTTAGAATTCTCCAGTTATTGATTCTTTGTTTAATTACTTCCCCTCATGTTATTCATGTGTTGTTGCACTTGTTTTTAACTCGAGTCTAGCATTATACCATAAATCATAGTAGGCATTGCTGACATACCTTTTAGTTTTAGTTGGGTGTTATTGTCTCATGAAGCTCTCAAAAGCTTGTTGCCTCTTTATTTACTTTGAACCTTCTCGTTAGTCTCTGTGTTTCTACAGTATAATTTGCATCCTCAAGAAAAGAAAATCCTTCTTTTGGGGTTGAGTTGTCCTCACTGCATCATTATTTTCTACACCAACACTAATGAAGAGTCTTGCTTAGTCTCAACTTTTTACAATCAAGAGTGCTGTTCTATTACTCTTGTTTATTCGTGCTTTTCTTGGTTGCATCAGTCAGTGTTTGATCATCATTATAAAACATACACCATCATTTTGTTCTATTACCCTTGTTTATTCTCTCTTTTGATCGTACGTCATATTTGAGCTCATCCATAATCAATGCAAAGAGAAATTCTAAATTTGACATTTGGTGCACTCTTGTTCTGTCGCGGAGCACACTAGCATAAGTCGCATATGTTTTTAACATAATTGCTACAGTTATGCACACGCCTTTGTTCCATGATTCCCATCAGTGTACTTTCTAGTTCTAAAGTAAAAAATATGAAATCTGATTTTTATTGGGAATTGCAGATCAAGAAGATCAGCACATGAAGAGGAAAGTGTCAAGGCTATCTGAATCTTTCAATTCTATTAAAGACGTTAATTTGCAGTTAACTGCATCTACTGCCAGGGAACTAATTGAAGATCCTCTCAAATATGTTGGGTGCTCAAAAAGATGGAAAATTAAGACCAATTATGGAGACATTGGGTTTAAATACAGAGATGACCAAACAATTGCCTATGTTGCTTCTCGGATGCCTGCAGTTTTCTCAGCTTGCCATAGAGTCCTCAGTGAGGTATATCCATCATATCATCATTCAGCTCATACAATTTTAGTTCTTTGTCAAGTTTGTGTATGTTATTTTTACCATGGCACTTTTTGTTTCATCTGTTAAAATGATATTTTTATTTGCCTGGAGCTTGTTTTATGGTAGGTTCTAGTTATCTACTTATCTTGACTTCAACACTTATTTTCAAGATCCCAGTCAACATAAGCATAAAATATAAGCAAAAGAAAATTAATTTCTTGTAGTTTGTTTTTCCTTGTGTCATTGTGTGTGATATAGAACATCCTTTTCTTCATGTTAATACATAAATGATCAAAGAATCTGAACTTTTTCTTGATGTTATTGAATCTATTTCTAGGTCAAAAGAAGGCTACCTAAGTTTTCACCTACTACAGTGTTGGATTTTGGGGCTGGTACTGGCTCTGCTTTCTGGTTAGAATTTGCCACACCAGTCTCATTCTCTTTCAAATTGTTACATGTTTGGGATCATTTTTGTTTACCTGTAATTTACTTGTTACAGAGAGGTATTCTATTTAAGTTCATATATTTTGTATTATTTCTGGAGAAGGCAACTTAAGAAATGCAGTCTTTTAGAACAACGTTTTTTGCATATGATCATTTTGAAAAAGAAGGGCATTAATGGTAATTTGGTTGTCACAATGATATGGTTTAGGGCTTTGCGTGAAGTATGGCCACATTCTCTGGAAAGAGTTAATTTAATCGAGCCATCCCAGTCCATGCAACGAGCAGGTCTAAGCCTTATAAAAGGTATGGGTTTTGATTCATCACCAATCTTTTTACCCAATAATCAACATATTAAAATCGTATTGTTCTGGCTATGCTGATCTGCATATACACACAATTCAAGAGTCAAGACCAAGAAAGTAACAATTTTCATATTTTATGGTGGTGTTTGGCTGGATTTTTTTTTCTATGCTTCAGATCTGAAGAATTTGCCACACATAGAGAGCCATGGCAGCATTCAGGCACTAAGCCAAAGTATAAAAAAGTCCGATAAGTCCGCTAGAAAGCACGACCTTGTCATCGCTGTAAGCATCTTTTAGTTCGCCATACTTCCAATTTCTGTATTATATGTAATTATGTATATGACTAATGTAATTCTCTAATTAATGTGATTGACAATTTTTGTAAATATTTTTCCTTTGATCTTCTTGTAGTCGTATGTACTTGGTGAAATACCATCATTCAAGGATAGAATAACCATTGTCCGCCAGTTGTGGGATCTTACGAAAGATGTTTTGGTAAATATTCTCCCCATGATAAGCTGTAAACAATATCATAAGCATCCTTAACAAATATTCTTATTTGATTTCTTTTTTTCTTCCTCCATCCTGATCGCAGTTAATAGTTTTGTTTTACTTTTCTACTTATGGTGATTATTGCTATACAAATAGAACAAGATAATTGATACAAATTCAATTTGGGTTTATGCAATTAGTTTTAATGTACAACAGGTTTTGATGGAACCTGGAACACCACATGGATCAGATATCATATCTCAAGTACGGTCTCACATTCTGTGGATGGAGAAAAGAGTAAGTGAGATTACTTTTAAAGTAAAGGGGAAGTATTCTGTATGAGCTTTTTCTACTTTCTTTTTTTTGGTAATTTTTCATGATTGCACATGCCTTGAAGCATTTGTTAATTTTGTTTTTGACTTTTAAGAAAAGCCGCAAATTAGCAAAAGCATCTAATCAAGCCTCTAAGGATTTGATGACACAAAAATGTGGTGCACATATAGTAGCACCAGTGAGTTCAGAAGCCAACACTTTTCATTTTGTAATTTTCAGTTTATAATGTGACTAGGCATCATTTAATTGCACCATCATTTATGGTTTCAGTGTCCTCATGATGGAGTCTGCCCATTGGACAATAGTGGTAAATATTGTCATTTTGTTCAGCGACTGCAGAGAACTACAACACAGCTTGCATACAAGGTTTCTATCTCAATCATGTTCGTTAGATATAATTTTTTTCTATTATATACAATTATGTATATCATAGGACATTTAAATTTGTATACTAGACTAATTTCATGAAAATTTACCTTAAAGCTGAGAAAAGTCGTTGATGACCAGTTGACTATGTTGCTATTTTTTTTCTTTATGATATATAACTGCTTTTATGATGGTCAGAAAAAAAACTACTATTTATTGTGGTTATATATTTTTTTTCTAGCAATCCAATGGTATACCACTACGTGGATTTGAAGATGAAAAATTTTCTTATGTTGTGTTCAGACGAGGTCCTCGACCCAGGCAAGCACTTACTATCTTTCTTTAACTTTTATTGAAGATTCTAAATGCATCAACTTTGAAGCATATCATAATTGTTGAAAATGCAAATCCATTCCTTGGAAATTTCATTTTTGATTAGATGCATGGTATTTATGATGTGACATACTGACAAGGCAAACAGGTACGTAATAAACATAACATGCAAACTTTCTATACCGGAAGACATAATTTTCATCGCACTTTTCAAAATGTCAAATTATTGCAGTTTTTGTGCGATTGATTTGAGCTGTTTGGTAATTTGGTTGGGTGCATAAATTGGTACGTGTTGCGCTTTTTGTACAACAAAACCTGCAATTTCACATGCAAGTCGTACTAGACAACTTTTATAACTTGAAAGGGGGCCAAATAACAAATGTCTACAGCTTTATGTCATGACATCTAACTATTTTTGTATATAATTGTTTCTTTCCTTCAGTGAAGCGTGGCCACTTGATGGCATGAAATTTGATACACTTAAAGAGCAACGGGCTAAAAAGAATGACGAGGGTTTTGAGAGCGACTATGGTGCATTTCTATTGTCATCTTTATAATTTAAATTAATTATTGTGCTACGAAAAAAAGCTGAACCATTATCTTAGGGGGGCAGAAACACATCATAATTCAAAGATCTTATAATTGTATGATATAATTGAGTTGAACATCCCCATTTCATCCCCTCTGGACCTCCCCACGCACCAAGGTTACTTTAGTGGGGTTTCATTTAACCAATAATTTCAACTATGGGTAGCAAAATGAGTTGGTTGGAATGTCGGATTAAAATAGATTCGGGTCATAACCGACCCCCCCACACATTTCAAGGCTGAAGGTTACTTTAGTGGGGTTCCATTTAATCAGTTCTCAACTATAGGTGGCAAAATGAGCGGGTCGGTTTTTTAAATTGGTTCGGGGTATAATCTGCAATTTTTTAGTTTAGGGCAAAGACCTGGAAGCACGTTTCTTGTTGTGTCTTTTAATTTTATAATAATTAATGTGTTAACTACAATTACAATAATAACTTAACTTTTGGCTCAACTGACTCGTTTTCTTTAACTGTCTCATTAGACTTCTTTCTTTTTACCCATTTAACATACAACTCAATATGGACCCATTTATAAGTGACTTAGTCAAAATTATCATAAATGGGTTGATTTAGTTATTCGTTATCTCTAATGGGACAAATGGGTAAATGAAACAAGTCAAATGGGCCAAAGTAAAATTCATATTTTAGTGAGTTTTTGTAACTGTAGTTAACACATTAAGATACAATCAAGGAGTGTTTCCAGGCCCTCCCTTTTGGCCCAAACTAAAAATTTGTCGGTTATATAACCTGTGCCTATTTTAACCTGTTTGGCTGTTACCCACCCCATTCATTTTGACACACAGTTGAGACCATTGGTTAAATGAAACCCCACTAAAGTAACCTTTAGGCGTGTGGAGAGGCCCTTGGGGATGGAATGTGGATATCAATAACTCAATTATTATTCAAATTTAGATATGTACATCCTAAATATGAAAACTATGAAATATATGAATTTATTTTATTAGACAAATGATATCAAAATAACTTTTTGATCTTTAAGGGTCTGATTTTCTTTCTTTGATTATGATCTGTGTGACAGATGACCAGATTGATTCAGAACCTGAGGATATTGCTGATGGTAAAAAGATAATCAAGTATGAATCTGATATCGATGACCCATACTTCACGTCAGCAAGTGACACAGATGAAGAAACATCACAAGAGACCACTCGTGCTGATCTCGGAAGTGGTTGGGGGAGAATCGTTTTCTCACCAATAAGAAGGGGTAAACGGGTCGAAATGGATGTTTGTCGGGCCACCAATCATGATGGAACCGAAGGCCGTTTTGAGAGGGTGATTGTCACAAAAAGCAAAAACCCGACACTGCATCATCAAGCCCGAAGATCGCTTTGGGGTGATCTCTGGCCATTTTGATTCAAACAACTCATGTAAATTAAGTTTTTTTTTATTGAGTTGGTACAAATAAAACTTAGGACTGAAAAGCCTGGTTGACCATTGATTATTGACCTTTGACCCCCATGTGGCTTACCTGAGTAGTGTCTTTCCCCAATGGATGGTAAATTACAAGCTGTGAAGCCAGAATGAGTTTCTTTAAAGCATTAAATAGTACTTGAATCTTCTGGCCATTAAAAAAGATTCTTTTACCCTTTTTATCTATTTTTTATTTATAACACAGTATGGTCACCGTGGTCTCAGGGATGAGTTTTAGGGGTCAGAATTCAATGAGGTGATGAATGCTGCAGTAATAATTGATATTGGACTGTTAAAATAGGTACACTTTATTTACTTTACAGCAGATGAAGATTCTCCAACACATTTGTCCATTTATCCTTGTTGGAAATTTTACTTTTAGTACCAGTTCGTAGTTGATGGGTAAGCCCAATTGTTAAAAGAATTCATGAGCAAATGGTGGTTCGGTTTAGTTCGGTTAGCACCCTCGTAACAATAACTGATAACCTCAGTTAAGGGGTAGGCTCAACGAGAATCGAAACCGACTTTTGGTTATCAGTTACTATTTAAAAGAAGGGGGGAAACTTACAAGGCTTGCTTGCTGCCATAACCAAAGTGTTCAGACATTTGAACCAAAGATTTAAATTCAAAAGATGTTGTGAGAAGTATGTTTAGATCCTTGGGAACGCTTTGTTAAACTAGTGAAGAAAGGGAAAAGTAGAATAATCAAGAGTTAGTTAATGGTTGCTTGGATGAAACACACAAGCTATACAAATGTATGATTATGTATCGGTTCGGTTAACGTTGGTTATGAGACACCCTTAACCATAATCCATATATTTATCGGTTAATCTCAGTTATTGCTTAATTCTGTTTGGTGGTGGTCCAGTTATCAGTTAATTTTGATTAATGGTTAAGGTTTGCTCATCCTTACTTCAAACAATTTGTTTGATGGGTTGTCGTTTTGTATGATTTTAGAACAGGAACGGTTTTTAGAGACTAAAAACCGACTAAATGAGCAAAACTTAATCATAAAAAAGTTACAAGATTTTTTTTAATGATAATTCAATTGAGAAAGATCAAAAATTTAGAGTAAAGTACACAGATGTCCTTGTGGTTTATCAAAATTTTGGATTTTGTTCCTAGCTTTTCAAAAGTACATGGATAGTCTTTATGGTTTGCAATTTGTAACAAATTTAGTCCCCAGCTAACAAATCTAAAAGTTTTAGCAGGTCCAAGTTAGAGATTAAATACGTTACAAAGTGCAAACCACAAAAACCATACATATACCTTTGGCAAACTTTGGGGACTAAATGCGTTACAAAATGGAAACCCCATGGTCTATCGTGTACTTTTAGAAAACCTAAAGACATGGATAATATTTTTATAATTAATGCATGTAAATTTAGAACGACTAGTGAGTAATTTTTCAAGTTTGAGCTTGGCATCTTATCGATTGTTTAATTATTTAATTTATATACATGTAGGGCATGGATCAAATGAGAAATCCAAAATATTACGAGAACTTGCGTAAAACAATGAAAAAAATCATTCATTTATCTAGAATATTACCATTACTATTGAAATACACCATTTTTTATATAAATTGACATGTGTACATTACATGTACTCGTATTTTATAAACATTTACACATGTGTAAGTCTGTCATTTCTCGATTCCCTCTGGTTCGTAGGTTCAAACGATGTGGGATCTCATCTTCAACGACGTAGTTTGTAATCGGGAGAGAAAAATGTAGTGTTTTATTATGATTAAAGATTTGAAAGTCTAAATTACCCTCACGTGGATGTCACGTGGGATAGTTTTTCATTAAAAACTAACTATGTATTAACATCAGGGGCTAAACGTGCATCCCGATATCAAATATTTAGGTTAAGTTTGTAACTTTTCAATCGTAGAAGCTAAACATTCAATTTAATTAAATCACATGTAACATTTTTACAATTAACTCTTTTCATTATGACTCCATGAACATGACTTCACTAGGGATTTCTTGGGACCAATCTGCAAGTTCCTTTCACATTTATCATTTCACTTATGCTTTTTCTTTGATATTTACCAAACATTAAACTACAACCGTGAAAAAAAATGGAGATTTTACTTCCACATATTTCAACATCAAAATAACTTGTATTTCTTATCTTCGTACAATGAAATGATGAGAATCTTCCCTTTATTTTCATATGATAATTAAAGCTCTTTATGATAGAGTAACTTTACGTGAAAAGTGTACGGTTAGTAGTGTATCCACAAAAACTAAGGGATTGGACAAAATTTCATATATATACTTTCTTTTTCACTCTTTAAATGTTTATGAATGGTTGAATGCAAATTCACACCTTGTGTTTTTTAAAAGCTACACATAGATTTATAAGATAAATACATTACAATCTACACCCTATAAAATTTGAACCCCCAACCTTTTTGTTATGAGTGTTCATTATTCGAATCAGATTCAAATAATTCGAACCGAATTCGAATATCTGCTTATTCGATTCGAATAAAGATTTAGAATTCGAATCAATTTCGAATTTAAATCTCGAACTTGAATTCGATTATGATAATTCAAATTAACTATATACATAGATTTTTTTTTATCATATGGGCTTCAAGTTTTCAACCTTAAGCTTTTTAAGAATTTGACTATTTAGTTTTTATAGGCTTTAAGTCAATTCATCAGTTCAGACGTTAAAACGACATCGTTTTAGTTATCTTGTTAGTTGTTACACTCTTTATGTTATTTTTTTTTTTGCATTTATATTGGAATTATACTTTTAAAATTTTAAAAATGTAGTTGAAAATCTAAATATTTGTAATATTTATTTTTCCAATTCGATTTATTCGAATTCAAATAAGTTTTTTGAATCGATTTAAGCAATTCTTATTCGAATTTGAATCCAAAATTCCAAATTCGAATAATTTTTTCAGTAATCTAATTTATATATATGTGTGTGTGTGTGTGGTTTTTTTAGTAGTTTTCTCAGTTTTCGCCTAGCTTGTGGTTTTCTCTGTAACCCTCCCCATATATAGGGGGGAGATCAAGAAAAAACCACAAAGTTAGGCGAAAACCAAGAAAATCACATCATTTTAGGCAAATTTTTTTATTTACGTATGCGTATCCAAAAAAACAATTTTTTTGATTTACGTATACGAAACCTCAATTTTTTTTGTTTTATGTTTACGTATACGTAACACTATGTGTAAAAATATTTTTTGGTAAAAATGTTTAATATTTCATTGATACTCTTATAAATAAATAAAAATAAACTAAAACAAAAAATAAAAATTATTATATGATTGGGTAAAATTGGTTTTTTTAGTGGTTTTTGTGGTTTTCTCTGAAACCCTCCCCTATATATATATATATATATATATATATATATATATATATATATATATATATATTCTTTTAACTTTTAAATTTTAAATTTGCCTACACAAGTTATGTGTAAACGATATAACCTACACATGACTTGCACATGTGTAGGTACTATAATTAAATAAAATTTTATCTTTTTTTCAACAGTTTTCTTTATTTTAATTTTAGAAAAAAAAATCCTTCTTTGTAGTTTTCCAATTCTTTTTCTTTTAAAAAAAATAATTTATAAAAAGAAAGAAAGAAAACAAATGACTCATTTTGTTCCCCATCTCTTATTAGTGTTTTGAATTGAATCTCATATCAATGATTTTTTTTGGAAGACAGAAATTTGTATAAACAAAACCCAACTAGCATATGCTAGCAGGGAGCAAATACAACCAGTACAATGCTTAGGAAAACACAGCCCAAACAAATCAAAATCTAAAACCACGCAAATTCTCCCAACCAATGAATTCAAAGATCAAGCCTATTTTTTGCCCAAAAAAAAAACTAAGACTTTTAAACCTTCAAAAGGTTGAGCCAAAGTCGACTGCGTTCATAGAACCGACCCTGATTTACACCCGTTGTAAAACTTTTCACAGAATACCTCAATTTTAACGTTTGTTTTAGATCACAAAATATGTTGAGCCGACCCTGATTTACACCCGTTGTTCATAGAGATAGGAGTGAAAGATCTAACATAATGCCTTGTAAAGAAAAACATTGATGCTTATCTTTTATGGTTATTTAATAAATTATTTTACGATAATATTATTATAATTTTATTTATCGAATTAAGAAAAAATAAAAGTTAAGACCAAATAAATTCATCCGACAAGATATGTCGTACACACTTCGTCCACAGCTTACTAGGATTCCCGATACTTGGGAACGCACGTGCCTCCCTCTCCCAAAACTAAAATTTAGGTTTAAATTTTATATATTCTTTTTCTATAAAAAGTTATTAATCCTAGTGATCCAGAGGTATGTTATTTGTTCTTAAGTACAAAATTAATTGAAAAGATTCTGCCTTTAAAAAAAAACCAACACTTTATTTGTGAACATGATTGGAGAAATAATGACCGCGGGCTTAAACGTAAGATGGAAAAGGAAGGGGGAGGGCCATAAACCATAGCCGCCAACCCCCTTATCCCCCATTCACATCTTCATCTTCCAATGTTTAGAGAGAGAAAACTCAAAACTTCACCATTCTTGCTTAAGATCCGGTCAATTCTTCTTATCCATTGATATAGATCAAGAAATCATGAAGAATCGTCATCTTTGAGGTATGGATCGAACCCGAATCTCTACTTCTGTTCAAAAACGGGCCTTTGAGGTAAAACTAGGGTTTTCATCTCAAATGTACGATTTTTACGTGTGAAATGATGAACAAAGCCTAAATCTAGCTTCATGAAAGCTAGATAAACGAATTGAACGCAAAATTTATGAAGTTGTTTGAATTCGTGTTCTTGAGGCGACAATAATATCTAGCGACATTAATCGGGGAGGACGAGGTGGGAATCCCAAGGTCTGCTAACGATTGGAACACATGTAATTCCCTGGCGACACCAAGGAGTGTCGCCACAATGGTTTGGCGACACTTTATAAATGACACTAAGAGTGTCACCACAACTGTGGCGACACTAAGTAAACGACACTACGTCCAGAAAGCAAGTTCTGGCGACACTAACAGTATGTCTGATGACACTAGTGTCCAACGATACTAGTGACGGTGACACTAACTAACGACACTGTGTCTTAGGCAGCACTAGCAAAAAAGTAATAGACTCTCACATGTTGATTTCCATATAGATCGTATTGTACTCCGCCTAACTGGAAGCGTATAACTAGAATAGTAACGGCAAGCCAGGTGAGTTTCTAAACGCCCCTTTTAAAAAAGTTTTATAACGTATTGAGATGGAGTGCATATGTGCGTGTTAACGAATGTTTTAAGGATAAATGTTTTAAATTACGAACTGATAAATGACAATGTGTGTATTTTGGTGAATGAATGGTTAATAGGACGACTTCGGTAATGCGACTACTTCGGTAGACTGACATTTAATACGACTGCTTCGGTATACGGACAGTTAATTCGACTACTTCGGTAGACGGACGGTTAATGCGGCTACTTCTGTAGACGGACTGTTGTTACGGCCACTTCGGTAGACGGACGGTTAATACAGTTGTCTTTGTGACAAAATGAAGGGAAGAATAGGATGATTAATAATATGTGTTGGGCAATTGAATAAATGTAGATTATGGAATGTTTAAAGTTTTGAATGAATGTGAACAAAGTACAATATGAATGAAAGTATACGAAAGTATGATATGAATGTTAATAGTTATGATGAATGTTTTAAAGTACTAAAGCAATGTGCTATGTGAATCATGATTTACCTAAATGCTTAAACTAGAACTCGCTTAACGTAATTGACTTTTTAGCATGCACTTCAGGTTAGTAGTACATTGAAATGAGAGCTTAATGGATTGACTGAAATGAATCACGAAGGCTACACAGCTCAAGACGGACATCCTGCCATTATGTTTTATTTTTAAAGACAATGATGTTTTATTTGAAAATGACTGATGAATGTAATGAATGATGTTTTCGCTGCCAAGTTTTATGTCATTCCAGTTTTTGAACTATATTGTGAATGAGTAAATTCAACAAGTAAGGTCTCCCGGTTTGGGGCCTTACAAATTGGTATCAAAGCAATAGTTTGAAAGATTAAGACATTGCATCGTTCAAATGAGAAAGTAGAAGCTTAAATAGAATTTTGTTTGAACTATATGCGTCGTATAGGTCAATACGATGCAATTTAGGGTACGATATACCTTTTGCACCTAGACAACAATCACATCACTATACGCCATGCATAGCACTATAAGATGCAGTTTAGGGTACGATGTACCGTCATCAAATCACTATATGCCACGTATAGCGCTATACACAGCGTATAGTAATGTGATGGTTAATGTTACATCGTATCCTAAACTGAATTGTATTACACTATACGCGACGTATAAGGATTCAGAATGACGGGTTGGTTGATGTTGTCTCGCGTTGGAAATTATGAAAGTTATAATACGAGGCGTATAACAACGTGTCTTGTTAGCAAAACTCGTGTGTTGTTAGTAGATCCCTTATTTAATAGGAGAGATAGTCGGGAAACAAAAAATTAAAAAAAATTAAAGAAATTTATATAATTAATATGAGAGAAACAAAAAAAAATGTTAACTATGTATAAGAGTGTGATAAGTGTCTCGGCAAAGCTTTTATTTATCGGAGTATAGATTAATCTATGCCTGCCATCATCACAAACACTTGGACCCACCACATTAAACTTCAATACCATTTCATAAATATAAACCAAATTCCACATTTATCGTTGAATTATAAAAACCTCCCACGTGGTATAGAAAAAAAATGAGATGTCCCATGTGTGGGACTCGAACCAAGACGTGGGATTAGAGGGCCAGCATGCAAACTACCAGGCTAAAGGCTAAATGTGTGTATATATCATACTAGGTTAGTACCCGTTTACTTTACGGTTGATGAAAATAAACATATATCATTCATAAGTGTCTCAAAACATATAAATAAAATAATAATTTACTTTACATAGGAAAAATAAAATTACAATTACATTCACAAAACGATTTTTTTTCGTCCTTATTATATAATGTAACATACTGAATTAACATTAAAAATAATAAAATACATTTAATAATAGAAGGGTAAAGTGTAATAAGTATATATGTGAGAAATTTGAAAATCACATAGTTTTATATTAAACGGACGAAATTTATGAAATGATATTTTTATTTTTATGAACGTATCAATTTTGACAATCATGTAATATTTTCATTTTATTGAAATAATATTTTTATTTTTAAAGAAATCTCTAAGATTTGATACATAATTTGGTTAAAATGGAAACAACTTAAAGGCTATAAATTTTAGAAATATTAAATTAATAAATAATAAGGTTAGAAGAAGCTTTGGAGGGAAAATAAACTTGAGGATGAACCACAAGATCACATGTGACAATACAAAACCTTTATTTATTAGTATAGATTTTTAGTTTTTGCTAGGTATATATAATACTAGGTTAGAATCTCGTATATTACACGAGATTGTATATTAAAAAAGATAAAACTTATAAATTTGTAAACACGTCCTAACTTGTCAGACTATTATGATCGTCTCGAGATATATCAAGTGGATATGTGTGTGAATATAACAAATTAGAATTTTTCTTTAATTAGTTATATTTTAATTTCCTATTATATATTATTATTTAATAATTAGTATTCTTCTTTAATAATATATTTATAATATTGTTATTATTTAATAAGATAGAGGTGCATTTATTAGGAGAGAGAGGCGGAAAAACCAATATAAGAAGGCACGAGGAAGTGACAAGTGTTCACTCTAAACCTTCATTTATTAGTATAGATTTATTATAATAAATAAATAATGGGTGGGGGTGGGTGTGTAACAGTAAGTAAGAGGGAAAGTTTCGATTATGGGTTCTAGCCTCATCCAAGACGCACAAAAAAAATAGAATAAGTTTGCCGTTCAAAAAAAATTATATAGTCAATAAATAATTTTATTTATCACGTGTTAAATTTTGATAAATTCTAGATTTTTGTTTCGTCTCTATCTTCTATTAAATAACTTTATATACTATTAAATAATAGTGATTTTAAATAATTAAAAATCTAAATATTTTATTATAGTATTTTATTAAAATATACTAAATCATAAAAAGATTTTAATTATATCTTATTTTTAAAATATAATTTTATAATTTTTAAATCTTAATTATTTGTTATTTATAATTATTACATCTTCATTATTTTTTATTCCATCAATAGTTGATAAAATTTAACATAAAAATTTTAAAATAACTTTTAGTTTATAACAAGTTAGATTTATTTAACAAATGTAATATATAAGTTTGTTACCTAGATAGTGTATAGATCCTAAATGTTATGATTGGTTAAACAATGGAAGTATTTAAACTATTATTATCGACAAAAGTATTTAGAATATTATTATTGATAATGTATTTAAAAAATTTTAATAAATAATTTAATAGTATCATGAACCATTGCTTTCTATCTTTCGGATGCCTTTTTTCTATAATGAGTTCTAGTTTAGAACCCGTGTATATATTTTACATATATAAAAATGTATTACATATATTAAGAATAAAAAATAAAATTTAAAATTGTAACACCCCAAAAATAATAAATAAGTAAATAATAACATGATAGAGATGTAATCGTCAAAAATGAAAGAAAAATGGAAGGGCTTGGGCTCGGCTCCAACGGGCCGAGGGAAGCCCAGGTATATAAGGGTCAAGACAACCTTAGACTCTCATTTCTACCACAACTTTCAATCTAGAGAGAGAAAGGAGAGATCGGGTCTAGAGAGAGAGAGTTGACGGATCGACCCGAAATTGAAGGAGCACGTTACTACTGAGCTCGTGAGCAAAACCTCCGAATCAGAATTCCAATCCAGGTAACGATTCGACCCTAAACTGAGTTTTTGTTTGTTTTGGGGTTTTTCGGGTTTTAGCTAAATAGGAGACGTTTTTATGGATGAAACTTGAAAATAAGCTTAGAACTAGCATCTAGAATGAAAATCGCACATTTTGATCAAAGAAAATTGTAAGATTGGCATGATCAGGTTAGCATGCAAGAATTTTGGACTTGTTCAGGAAACAGGTCTTGCGTACTTATCAAGTACGCAAGAAGGATGTCCTGCATACTTATCAAGTACGCATGAGGAAGATCCTACGTACTTATCAAGTACGCAAGAAGAATGTTCTGCGCACTTGTCAAGTACGCATGAACCAGGCCCTGCGCACTTGCAAAGTGCGCATGCATCAGGCTAGATAGTGAAGTCAGTATGATCGCATAATTCAGTATGATTAAACCGTTAGAGTCGGGATTGGGTCTGATGTGTATTTAACTACCTAATTCAGATCGTACGTGACGTTGTTGGGCTTTTGTTTAGGACAACCAAGACTAGCTTATCAGGTGAGTTATATGTGCCCCCTTCTATGTTATGTGCAAATCATTTTAAATGTTTTGGAGATGAACTGTATACACTAAGTGAATAAATGTTATGAATGCCAATGTGATCATACGTGATATACAAATAAGTATATTATATATATATATATATATATATATGAAAATGAATTATGGACAAAGAATGAAACATATGATTATAAAGAATGAATGAAAGAATTACATAACGTGAATGAATGAAATCTTGCTTTATATTTTATATATATTGCATGTTATGAATGTATGTAAACGTTATGGACGCTTCGATGACAACGGCTACTTCGGTAGACGGACGACCACGTGACTATTTTGCAACCTGGACAAAAACGTTCCTTCGCAAGCTAGGACGTATAAAAGGCACTCATGGACGGTCGAAGCAAATGCCTTAACTCATGTAGAACGGTTTCATACATAATAGTCGCGTGGGAAACGGATGCCCTAGGGCAGACGGACAAATGACGGACTATGACAGTAGGACGGTTTAAGAGCGGACGGACAAAGGTTGCCGGACGGATTTATGTTTCGACGGACGGTTTTCTAGAGCCGGACGGTTTATGAAAAAAGGGCTACAACGGTAGTTCTCACTGCTTGTGACATTCGCGACAAGTATGACGGGTTAATCATCCCTATGTGTATGGCCAATAAATGTTCTCCCCATGTAAGAATGTATGTACATATGTATATACTCAATATGAATGTTATGAGATAACAGTAAAGCAAAGAATATGAAAAGCACGAATGTTACGTATATTATATATACATACATATAATACTCATGATAAGATAAATGCTATGTATGATTGTCTTTAAACTAGAACTCACCAGCGTTAGCTGACCTTTAGTATACATTTCAGGTAAAGAAAGGAAGGGTCGTGCGAAGGCGTGATGGTTACCCGGCAAGCGACTGACATCCCACTCTTGATTGTTAATTAAAAATGTTGTGTTTTTAATTGTTAAGACTTCCGCTGTTATGTTATGTATTTGAATGATGTTTGTTTTCGCTACTCTCGAATGTTTTAATTTAAGTTCAGTATTTATGACTCTGTTTATGAGTAAATCCAACGAGTGAGGTTACCCGGGAAAGGGGCCTTACAAGTTGGTATCAGAGCAATAGTTTGAGAGATTCAGACATCCCTAAATGTCTGGACTCAAACTGATTATCGGACCAACGCACGGATGTCAGTATGGGTAACCAACGCCAACGCCAGCACGGTAAGTAAGTACTAAAGTTAATGCACTTGGATAAGAATAGATACCTTAAATTAGAACAAATAGATGTCAATGTCACAACCGATTTGAAGAGTTTTGAACCCGAAAAGTAATGTAAATTAGTAATCACAAACCGGTCACTGTAATTAAAAATTTACCTTGCTCGTACTGTTCTAAAACTATGATCTGAAGCAATGGCATTGATGTATTCCCTTTATAACTATCAGGAAACTAGGAATTATGGTTGGTGGAGGAAGAACAGGACGCTAAGGCGGTCGCACTGGCCGAGTCGGTAGACCTCCATTGAATCAAAGACATGAAGAGGAAGAGAGTGTGCATGCAGAACACACTGAGAGTGTGCACAAAACAGATGTGACCTCAACTGGGAACGACAATCAAGGGTTTCTACAGTTGGAACCCGAGGTCAGGGATGCTATTGCCCACGAAGTTGTACTCACTCTGAAGAAAGTATTGCCTGATCTACTATCCGAGGCACTAAAGAAAAGTAGAGAGGAGGATGAAGGAGACCATGAAGAGAAAGTGTATGACAGTGATGGGGATGAAGTAAAGGTGGGATCAAGCAATCGTGGGTGTACTTACAAAGGTTTCAAGGACGGAGACCCACCGAAGTTCGATGGGAACAAGGATTCAGTGGCTACGTTCGAATGGATTGAGAGGATGAACGTTGTAGTCAACATCAGCGAGTGTCGACCGGACCAGGCTGTTAAGTATGTTGCCCATTCTTTCACCAATGAGGCACTAAGTTGGTGGAGGAACATTCAGAGGACAAAGTCGCCAA
The DNA here is from genome assembly GCA_023525975.1 of Smallanthus sonchifolius. Lineage (NCBI taxonomy): Eukaryota > Viridiplantae > Streptophyta > Magnoliopsida > Asterales > Asteraceae > Smallanthus > Smallanthus sonchifolius. Next base: position 6,870,771 of record CM042042.1, read on the forward strand.
ACGCTCTTGCCAGAATGACATGGGAAGATCTGAAGAAGCTGATAATCCAAAAGTTCTGTCCCCAGAATGAAATTGATCGAGTGGAAAATGAATTCCTAAACTTTAAGGCTGGCAGCAAGACGCACCGCCAGTATACTTCTAGGTTCAATGAACTAGCTCAACTGGTACCCCACCTGGTGGAGACAGAAGAACGAATGATTAAGTACTATGTAAAGGGCCTACCTCAAAGGGTCCGTGTTCATGTAAAAGCTAATCTACCAGCGACCTTCGAGTCGGTAGTCAACCTGTCTGGAATCATCTATGACGATTATGCTAACGAGGACACAGCTCCCGAAGCTCCAAAACGGAAATGGGAGAACTCGTTCAAAGGAAATTGAAAGGGAAACTACACCGCTGAGGCGAAGAAGCCTAGGGCAGAAGGGTATGAAGTTTGTAAGAGATGCTCAAAGAAACACTAAGGCGAATGTCTTGTTGGCTCAACCATGTGTTATAAGTGCGGGAGGCCGGGGCACTACTCCCGAGATTGTTTGAAGGACGTCAAGTGCCAAAGTTGTGGAAGATATGGACACCAGACTAGGGATTGTAGGAAAACCAGACAATCTGGTTCGGGAAAGGAAAAGGAAGCTGAAAAGGAACAACCGAAGGCGAGGACTCGAGCCTATGCCCTGACTGAGGAGGAAGCAAGGGGAAACCCTGATGTTGTGTCAGGTACGTTCCTAGTTAATGATGAACATGCTGCTATTTTATTTGACTCTGGTGCTAGTAAAAGCTTTATATCCAATGCATTTAGTCGTAAACTATATTGCACTATCAACACCATAGTAAAGGCCTTTAGCGTACAAACCGCCGTTGGTAAAAATTCGGCAGTATTCCAAGTAACAGAGGATTGCATCATAGAAATAGAGGGCCATAAGTTTCCTTCCAGATTATTCCTTCTCACCTTAGGAGGATTCGATATAGTATTGGGTATGGATTGGCTAGCTGCCAACGAAGCTCAAATCATATGTAAACGTAAGAGGATACACCTCAAAGCTCCTAGCGGCAGTCCAATTACGGTTTATGGGGATTGGAATTGCACGATGCCGAACGTCATCTCGATGATCAAGGCCAAAAGTTACATAAGGCGCGGCTGCGAAGCTTATCTGGCGTATGTTATTGACGATAGAATGAAAACGAAAGAACTCAAGAATGTACCCGTGGTGTGCAACATTCCGGAAGTATTCCCTGAGGATCTACCTGGGTTGCCACCCGATCGGGAAACGGAATTTCAGATTGACTTACTGCCAGGAGCTGAGCCCATTGCCAAAGCCCCCTACCGATTGGCTCCGTCAGAAATGAAAGAATTGATGTCTCAACTAGAGGAACTAACAGAAAAATGATTTATTAGACCAAGCATTTCACCATACTATTTGTAAAGAAGAAGGACGGTAGCATGCGTATGTGCATTGACTACCGCGAATTGAACAAGAGGACAGTAAAGAACAAATACCCCCTGCCTAGAATAGACAACCTTTTTGATCAACTGCAAGGTGCGAGTTGGTTCTCAAAGATCGATCTTAGGTCGGGTTACCATCAGTTGAAAGTAAGAGAAGAAGATGTACCAAAGACCGCGTTTCGCACGAGTTATGGACATTATGAGTTTCTCGTGATGTCCTTCGGATTGACCAACGCACCAGCAGCGTTCATGGATTTGATGAATAGAGTATGTCGACCCATGTTGGATCGATCAGTGATAGTTTTTATAGACGACATACTGGTATATTCGAAAAGCAAAGGTGATCACCACTGTCACCTAAGAGAGGTTTTGGAGGTGCTAAAGCAGGAAGAGTTGTACGCAAAATTCTCTAAATGCGCGTTCTGGCTTAGAGAAGTCCAATTCCTAGGTCATGTGATAAACCCAAATGGTATCATGGTAGATCCTGCAAAGATTGAGGCAGTAAAGGAATGGAACGTCCCGAAGACACCAACAGAGATACGAAGTTTTCTATGATTGGCATGCTACTATCGAAGGTTCATTCAAGATTTCTCAAGAATAGCCTCGCCACTAACTAAACTGACACGGAAGGAAGTAAAATATGAATGGGGTCCAACCCAAAACAACGCGTTTGAGGAACTTAAGACACGATTAATCCAAGCTCCAGTCTTGACACTACCTGAGGGAAATGAAGACTTGGTAGTCTACTCTGACGCTTCGGGTCAGGGTTTAGGTTGCGTACTTATGCAACGAGGAAAGGTAATTGCTTACGCCTCGCGACAACTAAAGATTCATGAGGTTAACTACCCAACTCACGATCTAGAGTTTGCGGCAGTAGTTTTCGCGTTGAAAATATGGAGGCACTATCTGTATGGAGTTAAATGCACCATTTACTCTGATCACAAAAGCTTGAAATACTTTTTCGAAGAAAAGGAATTAAACATGAGACAAAGGAGGTGGTTAGAGCTACTGAAGGACTATGATTGTGAGATATTGTACCATCCAGGCAAGGCAAACGTAGTGGCTGCCGCTTTAAGCAGAAAGGAAGAATCGGAACCTATCCGAATCAAAGCGTGTCAGCTGATTATAACGCCTGATTTGATGAGTGAAATATCAAAGGCACAAGATGAAGCACTATTAGAAAGAAATATAAAACGGAAAAGAATAGTAGGACAACAAGGAAATTTGGATGCAAATGCATATGGTGTACGAACTAGGTTTGGCCGGATGTGGATACCTAAGATTGGCGAGCTTAGAAGCAAAATACTCGATGAGGCCCATAAGTCTCGCTATTCTATCCACCCTGGGACAAACAAAATGTATCAAGACTTGAAGAAAGAGTACTGGTGGCCTGGCATGAAGAATGATGTGACTGAGTACGTGAACAAGTGCCTAACGTGTTCTCTAGTTAAGGCCGAGCACCAGAAACCATGTGGTAAAATGCAACCTTTACCAATACCGGAATGGAAGTGGGAGGAGATCACGATGGACTCCATTACCAAGCTACCGTGAACAGCTAAAGGCAATGATACCATTTGGGTGATCGTCGACTGCTTGACGAAAAGTGCTCACTTCTTGCCAATACGTGAGACTTCTTCGTCTGAAAAGCTAGCAGAAATATTTATCAAGGAAACTGTGAGCAGACATGGTATGCCGCTGTCGATTGTTTCCGACAGGGATACGAGGTTCACGTCAAGGTTTTGGAAGAAATTCAATGAAGCGATGGGCACTAGGCTGAACATCAGCACCGCTTACCACCCTCAAACCGATGGTCAATCTGAAAGGACCATTCAGACCTTGGAGGACATGCTCCGGGCGTGTATCATTGACTTCGGTGGGAGCTGGGACAGCCATCTACCATTGGCAGAATTTTCATATAACAACAGCTATCACTCGACTATTGGCATGCCGCCATTTGAAATGTTGTATGGGAGGAAATGTAAGACCCCGGTTTGTTGGGGGGAAATTGGACAAAAGGATTTTGCAAGTCTCGAAGTGGTCAAAACTACTTCCGAGAAATTTGATCAAATCAAGGATCGAATGAAAGCCGCAAAAGACAGACATAAATCATACGCGGATAAAAGAAGAAGGGATTTAGAGTTTTAAGTAGGGGACATGGTACTGTTAAAGGTATCACCATGGAAAGGAATCATTCGATTCAGAAAACGTGGCAAACTAAGTCCAAGGTTTGTCGGACCTTTCAAGATTTTAGCATGAGTGGGTCAAGTTGCTTACAGACTCGACCTACCCGTTGAGCTTAATGGAATACACCCTATGTTCCATGTGTCGCACTTACGCAAGTGCCTAGATGACGACACAACTCACATACCTTACGACGAGATCAAAGTGGATAACAATCTAAATTATGTAGAGGAACCGATAGCCATCCTTGACTGAGCTGAGAAACGACTACGCAATAAGTCGATTCCTTTAGTCAAAGTACAATGGAAGCACAGAAAAGGGTCAGAAGCTACATGGGAAAAAGAAGACGAAATGAGGGGACTATACCCTAAATTGTTTAACTTATAAGCGGTTTCGAGGACGAAACCTCTTTAAGGAGGGTAGACTTGTAACACTCCAAAAATAATAAATAAGTAAATAATAACACGATAGAGATGTAATCGTCAAAAATGAAAGAAAAATGGATGGGCTTGGGCTCGGCTCCAACGGGCCGAGGGAAGCCCAGGTATATAAGGATCAAGACAGCCTTAGACTCTCATTTCTACCACAACTTTCAATATAGAGAGAGAAAGGAGAGCTCGGGTCTAGAGTGAGAGAGTTGATGGATCGACCCGAAATTGAAGGAGCACGTTACTACTGAGCTCGTGAGCAAAACCTCCGAATCAGAATTCCAATCCAGGTAACGATTCGACCCTAAACTGAGTTGTTGTTCGTTTTGGGGTTTTTCGGGTTTTAGCTAAATAGGAGACGTTTTTATGGATGAAACTTGAAAATAAGCTTAGAACTAGCATCTAGAATGAAAACCGCACATTTTGATCAAAGAAAATTGTAAGATTGGCATGATCGGGTTAGCATGCAAGAATTTCGGACTTGTTCAGGAAACAGGTCTTGCGTACTTATCAAGTACGCAAGAAGGATGTCCTGCGTACTTATCAAGTACGCATGAGGAAGATCCTGCATACTTATCAAGTACGCAGGAGGAAGATCCTGCGTGCTTATCAAGTACGCAAGAAGAATGTTCTGCGCACTTGTCAAGTACGCATGAACCAGGCCCTCCGCACTTGCTAAGTGCGCAGGCATCAGGCTAGATAGTGAAGTCAGTATGATCGCCTAATTCAGTATGATTAAACCATTAGAGTCGGGATTGGGTCTGATGTGTATTTAACTACCTAATTCAAATCGTACGTGATGTTGTTGGGCCTTTGTTTTGGACAACCAAGACTAGCTTATCAGGTGAGTTCTATGTGCCCCCTTCTATGTTATGTGCAAATCATTTTAAATGTTTTGGGGCTGAACTGTATACACTAAGTGAATAAATGTTATAAATGCCAATATGATCATACGTGATATACAAATAAGTATATTATATATATATATATATGAAAATGAATTATGGACAAAGAATGAAACATATGATTATAAAGAATGAATGAAAGAATGACATAACGTGAATGAATGAAATCTTACTTTATATTTTATATATATTGCATGTTATGAATGTATGTAAACGTTATGGACGCTTCGATGACAACGGCTACTTCGGTAGACGGACGACCACGTGACTATTTTTCAACCGGGACAAAAACGTTCCTTCGCAAGCTAGGACGTATAAAAGGCACTCATGGACGGTCGAAGCAAATGCCTTAACTCACGTAGAATGGTTGCATACATAATAGTCGCGTGGGAAACGGATGCCCTAGGGCAGACGGACAAATGACGGACTATGACGGTAGGACGGTTTAAGAGCGGACGCACAAACTAATCAAATGGAGAAACAACGTATGTAAAGAAATCGTTCACCAATTTGATTATTTTCGATATCTTTGACTTTCTAATAGCTTCAATCAGGTTTGCACTTTTTGTGCCATATTTTTCGAACGGTTTTAACTATTTTGTGGTTTCATTTATTGAGGAAAAGAAAATTTAATCTTTGTTGCATTTAGTGTGTGTTAAACATTGAAAAGTTATCAATATCACGTCAAATGTTGTATACAATGAAATATTTTCAAATTTGTAATTCAGCATTGCAAGTTTTCATTTGACATGTAATTTAATGTATTGTAAAAATACACCACTTATGAAATGTATTTTCATATATTTTTTTTTGATGTTTTGATTACTATCATCCATATAATCTTAACATTTAACAAAATAAAAAAGTTATCAATACAATATCAAATTTGTATAAAAAAAAGTGTTAAAATAGTTATCAATATAATGTTAATGTTCACCCCATGTAACACATGGGGTTAAAGCTAGTTAGATAATATAGATATAGATTAGTGAGCATTAAAAACGTGTAAATGGTTAGAAAATATTATGAGTAAATTTCGCTTTTGGCCCATGTAGTTTGGCATGTTTAACCATTTTAGTCTAAAAATGAATCTTTTAACATATCAGCCTCAGAGGTTGTCACACCACGCCGAAGGCGGAAACACGGAAGTGAGACGAGAGCGGTGCATCGAACACTTATGCGCAAGAAAATGCTAACGGGTACATCGCAATTTACAAAAGAACCATTACTAAACCCAAAATTAAAAGCAGTCATACAAAATCTGAAATTCAAACAATAAAAGTAGCGTCTTATAAACAACCAAAGTCATTGGTACTAAGTTTGTTCCAACGTGAAACCACAAAATCTAAACAAAAGCGTGCCCCCATGAACCTTATCTTCGTTTATGTTTACCTGAAAGCATGTTTCAAGAACGGGTCAACTATATAAATAGTTGGTGAGTATCGCAGGTTTTACGACTCTATAAAAGTTTATAAAAATCCAAAGTCAGTACACATGTATTAGACAACATATTACCATGAGCCGTAATCAAAGCCTAGACAAAATAAAAATGAAGTACCACATACGGAAGTCTTATGCCAACAACCGCCTAAAAAATAATTGGCTAACTTTGCGCCCACGTGACCCTACAAGTCTAGTTGGCCCGACCAAACCATGAGCGGGGGTGTCAACCCAAGTAGTACTACTCAAAATTCTCAACGGCTACGCTCAGCTAATTGATTACAACAAAAAAATTTGGGACTTTAATGCATAAATATAAAAATAACTCATTTAATCAATGTATCATGTAACATGTGACTAAATAAATAAAAACGAAACAGCTTTCCCCCAAAAACAGTAAAACAGTAAGTAAAAAGGGGCCGCAAAAACTCACTTGAGAGTGAAACGCGAAAAAGTGCGGTAAAACAGCGAAACAGCCAACAATGGTATCCTAACCGAGTCCTACTAATAAGTAGACACAAAATGTATTTAGGAAACCTAATATGTGTGGCTAAGTCAACAAAAGTCAAAAGTGGCTATGCAGTCAATTGTATAGCCAAAACCTGTGCACCTGCGTACGAACCGTTAAGAATTGTAAAACTGGCTTTTATATGAATTAATAACCTTAAAGTTTTAAGTTTTAGATTTTTAATAAATAACATCAGTAGTTAAAAAAATCACATTTGATAAAATCTCATGTCACGATTTCGTATGATCAAAAACGCGATTACGCGCGTAAAGTCTCGTTTATGGTTTGAAAATCAGATTCGTCCAAAATTAAGGTTTTAGAGTGATATTAGCACCCAATTTAAAATTCAAATTTTATGCTTTAAATGGGGTTATACTTCTGTCCAAAATCCCTTAGAGTTTTTATAAAAACAATTTTCTATAAAAATTTTCCAAAATTAATAACTTTTTATAAAATTTAAATGGACCATAATTCCAAAACCATACTTAGACATAAAGTTACTGCTTCAAATTTATACCAATTGATCATATATATAAATAAAAATTTCTGACTTTCATATTTTTCCAATATCCAGATTATTTAATATGAATTTAATATTATTAAAATTTATAAATTCTGGAAAAATAGTTAATCATATCAAAACTTTACCAAATATTTACCATATTAGTTTTAAGTCAATATAAGATCCCATATCAAGTTTCAAGTCTTGATTTTATCCAGAAGTATACAAACCCTAAATCATCCGTTTAAACTTTATAAATACTAAACATATACTTAAATAACTCAAATTTTCATAAATTTTGGACAAGAGTCTTAGTTCATCATATACTAATCACTGTCCAATTTCCATAATTTTTCAATACACAGAAGTATTTTTTCCAAATTTCCATGTATTAAACTTGTGTGAATTTTAATAAATAATCTATAAAGAGTTAGATAACCAAATTTTCCAGATATTCATTTTAAAACATATTCTACTGATTAAAACCACTTTTGGGTGCTGGATCAATAATTTTTTTAAAATCCATCAAAAACAGGTTTGCTCTTGATCATTGAAGCTAAACTACAAGTTTGATTAAGGATTATACCTTCCAAATTCAACAAATGAAGATGAAATTTGATGCTAAGCTACTGAGTTTTCCTTGATTTATAACCTACAATCACAATATGGTTCAATTTCAAGATCAAAAACTCAAAAATTAACAAAATGCTCTTTTTATTCAAGAAGATGCAAGTAAGTGTTCATACACTTAGATTATCAAATCTTGCAAGCTTTTCACTAGATAACTCATTGTGGATGATTACAACTAGTTTTTATCCACAAATCCTTGTTAAAATCACAAGATTCAAGCTAAAAACTCTTAAAAACAACAAAACTTGAAAATCAAAGTGAGTGTGTGTAGTGTGTGTGTTCTTGGTGTTCTTGAGAACACATGCAAGAATCAAAACAGAAATTTTAAAGATTAAATCATGTTAAAATACCTTTAAAACACTAAAAACAAGCTCATGAATCCATTGAAACCAAGAATCAAGCTTGAAATTGGATTATTCTTGAGCTTGGAAGGAGATTTGGTGGTGTTTGGATGAAAGGGGGGGGGGTTACGGCTGAGTTGAAGGATAAGGGAAGGGAAAAATGGGTTGGGGGTTGGGTATTTATAGGGGAGAGTGAATTCTAGGTTTAAAAGACCATTTTTTATAAAAAAAAAATACCCACTTTTTATAAAAATTACACCCCTAGACACTAAAAATAAGCATTTTTATCAAACATAAAAATTAAGTATCTAAAATAATGAATTTTGAAAATTTTTAAAACATAAAAACTCAAAAATTTTCAAAAAGTTATACCGGGTAAACACCGGGTTTTTAACTGAAGAACCACCTGTGATCGTTAGTTAAATCAAGAATCATAAAAGTTAGCACATATAATATCATTCTTAACTAAAATATAAATATAAAAATTATTTTCGAGAATTTAATTTTTACCGATTATTTAACGCGTTCGCAGTATACGCAGTGTATGCACTTAACCGGGTTTTCTAGTTCGGACCTTAGTGTTTGTCTAAGGTAGTATTCCTAGAATTCTTAGAAACACTAAAAATATATAAAATTATAATATTAAAAAATATAACGTATAAAAGTCAAGAAACGGTAAGGACCTGAAAAACCGAGTTGTCACATTATTCCCCAGTTGAAAAGAATTTCGTCCCGAAATTCAACTGGTGACAGTAGTAATAACCGCTTCATTCATAAAAAGATGAGGATATTTTTGCTTCATTTGGTCCTCGCGTTCCCATGTGAATTCGGATCCACACTTCGAGTTCCAACGGACCTTCACAATAGGGATACGGCTACGCTTAAGCGTCTTGATCTCGCGATCCAAAATCTCAACCGGTTCCTCGATAAAATGAAGCTTCTTGTCAATACGGACTTCCTCGGGTGGTATCACTAAGGACGCGTCAGCTAAACACTTTTTGAGGTTTGATACATGAAAAGTATCATGCATACCACTGAGTTCCTGAGGCAATTTCAATTTGTACGCCACGGGGCCGATTCTATCCACAATTTCATACAACCCAATATACCTCGGATTGAGTTTACTCCTCTTTCCGAACCGAATAACACCCTTTCAAGGTGAAACTTTTAAAAGTACTTTGTCACCAATTTGAAATTCCAAGGGCTTTCTTCGATTTTTAGCATAGCTTTTCTGTCTGTCCTGCGCGGCTCTTAGTCTGTCACGAATCTTAAAAATCTTGTCCGTAGTTTCCTGAATTATTTCAGGGCTAGTCAAACGATTGTCACCAACTTCGGCCCAACAAAGTGGTGATCGACACTTACGTCCATACAAAGCTTCAAACGGTGCACATCTGAGGCTAGCGTGATAACTATTATTATAAGAAAATTCGATTAACGGTAGATGTGTATCCCAATTACCACCAAAATCTATTACACATGCCCTTAACATATCCTCCATGGTCTGAATCGTCCGTTCACTTTGACCGTCAGTGTGAGGATGATAAGACGTGCTCATATCCAAGCGCGTTCCCAAAGCTCGTTGTAGTGTCTGCCAAAATCGGGAAGTAAAACGACTATCCCTATCCGGAATGATGGAAACGGGCACTCCATGCCTAGAAACGATCTCACCAATGTACAAACGGGCTAACTTTTCCATCTTATAATCCTCTCGAATGGGAATAAAGTGAGCAGATTTTGTCAACCGGTCAACAATGACCCAAATTGAATCATAACCGCTGGAAGTTCGGGGTAATTTGGTGACGAAATCCATAGCAATCTGCTCTCATTTCCACTGAAGGATGTCGGGTTGCTGGTATTCCGCCTTGACCTTAGAACATGTCAAGCATCTTCCAACATAACTTGCAATATCTTTCTTCATTCCGGGCCACCAATAAAATTCTTTCAAGTCTTTGTACATCTTGTCGGCTCCGGGATGTACAAAATACCTCGACTTGTGAGCTTCATTAAAAATCAGTTCCCTCAAGTTATGGGAATCTGGAATCCACATTCGATCCAAATAATAAATCAACTTATCAGTTTTCTGTTCAAATTTTCTCTCAGCACCACATAAAAGTTCGTCTTTCAAGTTATTTCTCTGTAGTGTTTCCTTTTTGTGCCTCGAGAATTTGAGCTTTCAAACTCGTTTGGATTGTCATCCCCAAAGCACGAACTCGAATAGGTTTTATTCTTTCCTTTCTACTCAAAGCATCTGCCACCGCATTTGCTTTCCCAGGGTGATAACGGATCTCACAGTCATAGTCATTCAGAAGTTCAACCCATCGCCTTTGTCTCATATTTAACATCTTTTGATCAAATATATGCTGAAGGCTTTTGTGGTCGGTAAAAATAGTGCATTTGGTGCCATAAAGATAGTGCCTCCAAATTTTGAGTGCAAAGATAACAGCACCCAATTCTAGGTCATGAGTTGTGTAATTCTTTTCGTACACTTTCAATTGTCGGGATGCGTAAGCAATAACCTTATCCTTTTGCATCAACACATAACCAAGACCCTGGTGAGATGCATCACAATATATAACAAAGCCATCCGTACCTTTAGTAAGAGTTAGAATCGGAGCGTTACATAATTTCTGCTTTAATAACTAAAATAACTCTTCCTGCTTGTCACCCCATTCAAACTTTCTATCTTTCTGAGTCAAGAGGGTTAAAGACTGAGCTATCTTCGAGAAATTTTCTATAAATCGCCTATAGTAACCCGCCAAACCAAGAAATTGACAAATCTCAGTTGGGGTCTTAGGCGTTTCGCACTTCTTTATCGCCTCAATTTTGGCTGGATCCACATGAATGCCTTTCTCATTAATCACATGACCTAGAAAGTGAACTTCTCTAAACCAAAACTCACACTTAGAAAACTTGGCAAATAGTTTCTCGTTTCGAAGCAATTCCAAAATCAACCGCAAGTGATGTTCGTGCTCTTCCTTACTTCGATAATATATCAGAATATCGTCGATAAAGACTATCACGAATTTGTCTAAATAGGGTTTACACACCCTACTCATCAGATCCATAAATACTGCCGGGGCATTGGTTAACCCAAAAGGCATAACCAAAAACTCGTAATGACCGTACCGAGTTCTGAACGCTGTCTTTGGTATGTCATCCTCCTGGACCCTTAATTGATGATAACCAGATCTGAGGTCGATCTTAGAAAAATGAGTCGATCCTTGTAACTGGTAAAACAAATCATCGATCCTCGGGAGTGGATATCGGTTCTTAATTGTCAATTTATTCAACTCTCGGTAATCAATACACATTCAAAATGATCCATCCTTCTTTTTCACGAACAAGACCGGAGCTCCCCAAGGTGAGAAACTCGGTCTAATAAATCCCTTCTCTAAAAGTTCCTGTAATTGATTCGATAACTCTTGTAATTCAGACGGTGCCAGACGGTATGGGGATCTAGCAATAGGTGCGGCACCGGGTACCAAGTCAATCCGGAACTCAACTTGTCGTGGAGGGGGTAATCCAGGTAAATCCTCGGGAAAAACTTCTGGGTACTCGCGTACAACTGGAATATCCTGAATCTTAACCTCCTTTGATTTCTTCTCAATGACATTAGCAAGAAACGCGTAGCTTCCCTTTCTAAGGTATTTACATGCTTTCATGCAAGACAGAAATTGGTGATTATTTAGGTTTATCGGATAAGGTATTTAATTTAAAATCACATAAAATCACAGAAATTGATGTTGTTATTGGCATGGATTGCTTCCCTAAATAATCACCAATTTAACAACAGTTTTGGCTCGGTTTTCGGATAAGGTCTACATTAAATTGGTGATTATTTAGGTTCATAGAGCAACCTCGGATAATGTCACTATCTTTAATCAATTTACCATTAGCTAGTTCTATAGTATAGGCCTCTTTCAATTTATGTGATTTTAACTTAATCAATGATCTAAATTCAGAAGATATAAAGCTTTTATCAGCCCCTGTATCAAAAAGTATAGATGCATAAAGATCATTGACAAGAAACGTACCCGTCGTCACATTCGGGTCCTGACGTGCATCTGCAGCCCCAATCACAAAAGCTCTACCCTTAGCTTGATTCGCTGCGTTCCCACCAATTCTGCCCAATTTGGGACATTTATTCCTGAAGTGATCAGTTTCCCCACATTCAAAACAACCCCTTGGTGCATTAGGGTCGAATCTGCAGTAGTTCACTGTATGCCCCACTCGTTTACATTTTGCACACACGAAGTGCTCGCAAGCCCCAAAGTGTTGAGAATTGCACTTGACGCAAAGAGGTGGATTTCCAGTGTTTGCCATTTTCTGTGGTGTCACCGCCACATAATTCTTTACAAACTTACGCTTCTTACTTGGACCACCAGTAGATTTCTTCATAGCCTTCTCCTCTGGTTTCTTTCCAATTGTTCCTTTCTTAACCAAAATTCCATTTCTCACCATCTCATCAGTTAATTCAGTTGGCAATTGGATCGCACTTTGCATAGTAGAAGGTTTGGCTGAAGTAACCATTCCTCGAATCTGGGGCACCAATCCCCATATATACCTTTCAATCCTCTTAGATTCGGGTGTCACCAGATGTGGCACCAAACGGGACAACTCTTGGAATCGAGTTGTGTAAACCAAGATTTCAGCTCCTTCCATTTCTAGGTTCCAAAAATCAACTTCAATCTTCTTTATTTCATTTCGAGGACAGTATTCCTCAATCAACATTTTCTTAAACTCGTCCCAAGTCAGGTTATCAGTAACCTGTTCTCCTAACGCATCAACTTGAGAATTCCACCATGTTAGGGCTTCGCCCTACAGAGAGCAAGCAACATACCTAACCTTCTGATTATCCAAGCAGTTACTGATTTTTATGACATACTCCATCTTTTCTATCCAACGAACAATTCCAACTGCTCCCTCACTACCATAAAAATCCAAAGGTTTTTCTGCAGAGAAGTCTTTAAAAGTGCATCCGCGGTTGGTGTTACCAGTATTTGTGCCATCACCAGCACCACCACCACCACCGGCTCCCCACTGCCAGAAGCACCACCACTAGTGCCGCCAGCACTCCTGATTAACCCTGCGGTGATCTGTGCCACTATTCTTGGTATAGTTGCATCTATCCCTTGATTTATCAGCTGTTCCAAATCTGGCTGAGTATTCTCTGTCTCATTATGCTGAGGATTCCTCCTCGGTGGCATTTTCTAAAAACGGAAACGGACAGGATTTTGATGAGAGTTTGAGTAAATGAAAATACTTAATTAAAAATCACTCAAAACATAGTAAACAAACCATATATAAAAGATATGTTTTTGAGAATGACAATAAATTTTTTAACCGAATCATGTACACAAGGTAACAAATAAGGATGGTAACAATACACAAACAATAACTAAATGAAGTTTATAGCATACAAATAATTATCCAAAACATTGTTTCATTCCATCATTAAAAGATTTATAAAAATGCTTCATAAAGCATAGATAGTAGCTAGGGTTTACAAGAACTAATAATAATTTTACAAAATTAGGCATTAGTTAGAACTAAGCCAATACCCCAAAAATAAAGTTTTTGTAACCCATCAAAAGGACCTGAGCACATGTTGCTCAGTGTCTGAAATAGAAACCTAACACAACAGCAACCAGTAAAACAAAGAAAGCCACAAAAATAGCCATTCTGGAGTATACCCTTTTCTCAAATCGATCCATGCGCTGGTTCCTGGTCAGATCTGACGCCTGAAGAGTAGTAACATACTGATATAGCTCCGGAATCCTCTCTAGAACATCCTCCAACATAGTAAGATGATGATTCAGTCTCGTCTCATGTCCAATGTAATCCTCCACTAACTCATCCATCTGTACCTCCCTATTAATCATGGTGTCCTCTTGCTCCTCCTCTTCATCTGATGATAACTCTATAATAACAGGTGCAGTCCTAGAAGATGATCCTCCGACTCCGAAGGTCGATCCAGGAAACAGTGACCGTCCAACAGTGGGAGTAGCAGGGTGTAGAACAACAGTCACTGGTGCTACCCTGGAAGGGGGTAGGACCGAAGTAAGTGAGGGTAGACGGCTCCCTAAATCCTCTGAGCTGGTCGCGTACCTAGACTCATCGGGCACATAGTGCTCCGACGGATCCTCCTCTGACGTATGACTTGGCTCGGGCGCACTCCAATCACCTGATGTTGTAGGGACAGGTACAAGAGGGAAACTGTTGAAGCTGTCAGCCTCATCGTCTGAGAAGTACTGCTGAAATGAAGATGCTGAAGACGAAGACATGCTGTGACGGAGAACGTAAAGCTGGTAAGAATAAGAAATGCGAAATGATATGCAATGCACACATAGTTCCTAAGGTTCTTTGCAATGTTTCTTAAGGTCATAGTCTAGGTTCGAGTCTGGGGTAAACCTAATTCTCTATAACCAGTGCTCTGATACCAAGTCTGTCACACCCCGCCGAAGGCGGAAACACGGAGGTGAGACGAGAGCGGTGCATCGAACACTTAGGCGCAAGAAAATGCTAACGGGTACATCGCAATTTACAAAAGAACCATTACTAAACCCAAAATTAAAAGAATTCATACAACATCCGAAATTCAAACAATAAAAAGAGCGTCTTATAAACAACCAAAGTCATAGGTACTAAGTTTGTTCCAACGTGAAACCACAAAATCTAAACAAAAGCGTGCCCCCATGAACCTTATCTTCATTTTTGTTTACCTGAAAGCATGTTTCAAGAACGGGTCAACTATATAAATAGTTGGTGAGTATCGCAGGTTTTATGACTCTATAAAAGTTTATAAAAATCCAAAGTCAGTACACATGTATTAGACAACATATTACCATGAGCCGTAATCAAATCCTAGACAAAATAAAAATAAAGTACCCCATACGAAAGTCTTATGCCAATAACCGCCTAAAAAATTAATTGGCTAACTTTGCGCCCACGTGACCCTACAAGTATGGTTGGCCCGACCAAACCATGAGCGGGGGTGTCAACCCAAGTAGTACTACTCAAAATTCTCAACGGCTACGCTCAGCTAATTGATTACAACAAAAAAATTTGGGACTTTAATGCATAAATATAAAAATAACTTATTTAATCAATGTATCATGTAACATGTGACTAAATAAATAAAAACGAAACAACTTTCCCCCAAAAACAGTAAAACAGTAAGTAAAAAGGGGCCGCGAAAACTCTCTTGAGAGTGAAACGCGAAAAAGTGCGGTAAAACATCGAAACAGCCAACAGTGGTATCCTAACCGAGTCCTACTAATAAGTAGACACAAAATGTATTTAGGAAACCTAATATGTGTGGCTAAGTCAACAAAAGTCAAAAGTGGCTATGCAGTCAATTGTATAGCTAAAACCTGTGCACGTGCGTACGAACCGTTATGAATTGTAAAACTGGTTTTTATATGAATTAATAACCTTAAAGTTTTAAGTTTTAGATTTTTAATAAATAACATCAGTAGTTAAAAAAATCACATTTGATAAAATCTCATGTCACGATTTCGTATGATCAAAAACGCGATTAAGCGCGTAAAGTCTGGTTTACGGTTTGAAAATCAGATTCGTCCAAAATTAAGGTTTTAGTGTGATATTAGCACCCAATTTAAAAGTCAAATTTTATGCTTTAAATGGGGTTATACTTCTGTCCAAAATCCCTTAGAGTTTTTATAAAAACAATTTTATATAAAAATTTTCCAAAATTAATAACTTTTTATAAAATTTAAATGGACCATAATTCCAAAACCATACTTAGACATAAATTTACTTCTTCAAATTTATACCAATTGATCATATATATAAATAAAAATTTCTGCCCAATTTTCATATTTTTCCAATATCCAGATTATTTAATATGAATTTAATATTATTAAAATTTATAAATTCGGGAAAATAGTTAATCATATCAAAAATTTACCAAATATTTACCATATTAGTTTTAAGTCAATATAAGATCCCATATCAAGTTTCAAGTCTTGATTTTATCCAGAAGTATACAAACCCTAAATCATCCGTTTAAACTTTATAAATACTAAACATATACTTAAACAACTCAAATTTTCATAAATTTTGGACAAGAGTCTTAGTTCATCATATACTAATCACTGTCCAATTTCCAGAAATTTTCAATACATAGAAGTATTTTTTCCAAATTTCCATGTATTAAACTTGTGTGAATTTTAATAAATAATCTATAAAGAGTTAGATAACCAAATTTTCCAGATATTCATTTTAAAACATATTCTACTGATTAAAACCATTTTTGGGTGCTGAATCAATTTTTTAAAAATCCACCAAAAACAGGTTTGCTCTTGATCATTGAAGCTAAACTACAAGTTTGATTAAGGATTATACCTTCCAAATTCAACAAATGAAGATGAAATTTGATGCTAAGCTACTGAGTTTTCCTTGATTTATAACCTACAATAACAATGTGGTTCAATTTCAAGATTAAAAACTCAAAAATTAACAAAATGCTCTTTTTATTCAAGAAGATGCAAGTATGAACACCCAAGTGTTCATACACTGTGATCATCAAATCTTGCAAGCTTTTCACTAGATAACTCATTGTGGATGATTACAACTAGTTTTTATCCACAAATCCTTGTTAAAATCACAAGATTCAAGCTAAAAACTCTTAAAAACAACAAAACTTGAAAATCAAAGTGAGTGTGTGTAGTGTGTGTATTCTTGGTGTTCTTGAGAACAAATGCAAGAATCAAAACAGAAATTTTAAAGATGAAATCAAGTTAAAATACCTTTAAAACACTAAAAACAAGCTCATGAATCCATTGGAACCAAGAATCAAGCTTGGAATTGGATTATTCTTGAGCTTGGAAGGAGATTTAGGGGTGTTTGGATGAAAAAGGGGGGGGGGGGTTACGGCTGAGTTGAAGGAGAAGGGAAGGGAAAAATGGGGTGGGGGGTTTGGTATTTATAGGGGAGAGTGAATTCTAGGTTTAAAAGACCATTTTTATAAAAAAATATCCATTTTTTATAAAAATTACACCCCTAAACACTAAAAATAAGCATTTTTATCAAACATAAAAATTAAGTATCTAAAATAATGAATTTTGAAAAATTTTAAAACATAAAAACTCAAAAATTTTCAAAAAGTTATACCGGGTAAACACCGGGTTTTTAACGGAAGAACCACCTGTGATCGTTAGTTAAATCAAGAATCACAAAAGTTAGCACATATAATATCATTCTTAACTAAAATATAAATATAAAAAATATTTTCGAGAATTTAATTTTTACCGATTATTTAACGCGTTCGCAGTATACGCAGTGTATGCATTTAACCGGGTTTTCTAGTTCGGACCTTAGTGTTTGTCTAAGGTAGTATTCCTAGAATTCTTAGAAACACTAAAAATATATAAAATTATAATATTAAAAAAATATAACGTATAAAAGTCGAGAAACGGTAAGGACCTGAAAAACCGCAGTTGTCACAGAGGTTGTATTTTTGTAACCATTTCAGTCCATGACACTAACCCTGTTAACATATTCAGTTAAGTATAGAGTATTTTTGTCATTTTATTTCTAAGTGAACTAGTTTAACCAATAATTTTTTTTAGGTTTTTTCATAAAAACTTTTTCTCTACCTTAAATTTTTTTTTTTTACCTTTTTAAAATCATTTTTTTACTTTTTTTTTTCCATAAAAATGTTTTTAAACTTTTGTAAAAATAATCTTTCAATTTTTTTTTATAGAAAACGATTTTAAAAACATTTTTTAGTTTTTTTTTTATTTTTTTTAGCTTTTTTCGTAAAAGGTTTTTAACTATTTTAAAAATTATTTTTTTTACCTTTTTTTAAAAAACTTTCATCTTCTTTTTCACCTTCATCTTTGACGAGGAAGAAGATGTTTGTGAAAAAGAAGATCGAGGTTGAAGTTGAGGAAGAAGAAGATGAGGCGGTTGAAGTTGACGAACAAACCGTCAAAAAAGATAAATTCATAAACCGTGCGCCTCGTCAACCGTGGACTCCCACACAAACTGAAGTTTTGTGTAAGGCTTGGTGCCATATTTTCGAAGACCCGACGATCGGAAATCAACAAAAGCGAGATCATTTTTGGGAGCGGATACTCGAGCATTACAATAATGTAGTTGGAGGAAGCACCTGAAATAGACACCAACTTAATTCAAAGTGGACTTCTTTGAATACAACCATGTGTCACTTCAACGGATGTTGGATTCAAGCGGTATGTATGTTTTTGTATGTTTATTTATTGGTAATATTTTTTTTAAATTAATATTTTGTTTATTTAATACTTTGTAGGATCGTCTACGTGCTAGTGGGGCCAACGATTTAGATGTAATGAAGAAAGCGTTGAGTGACTACAAAAAAAAATAAAAAAAACTTTTAGCGAAGTCAAATGTTGAGAGATTGTACGGGTTCATGACAAATGGATCCGTCTACCATTGATGGGTGAGGAGTTTGATACTCAATCCGATCATAAAAGAAAGTCGAGGGACACGGGTTCAAACGACGAACATTTCACTAGTTGGGCGCCCGACGTAAACGAAGATGTGACACCATCAAGACCAACACGAAAACCAAAGAAATCGTCCGAGTCGCCGTTAAGCAAAGGAAGCGTGGTCGAACAACTTACACGCTTTGTGAATATACGGGAGGATATGATGAATAAATTCGTTGATTCAAGAAAGAGAAAAGACGATGACATATGGTCTTTGGTGAATGAGCAACGAGAGGATGTCAAGTCTGAACGTATGGACCGGGAATTTAAAATATTTTCGGAACCGCACGACCATCTAACCGGATCGTTGGTGGAATAATATTGAAATGGAAAAGAGAAATAGCCGCAAAGTATGGTTGGTCGTGTGATTTTTAATTTTTTAGGTGTTTTTTAAGTTGTTTTAATTAACTGTCTTTTTTTTATTTATTTTCTTTTAGTTTATTATGTATTTTTAATTAACTAATTAAAGTTTTAGTTTATTAATTTTATTTGTTTTAATTTTTTTTAAATAACAAGGTTGAAGGGTAATTGGAGGGTACCACTCCCACTTAAGAGGGTACTTTGGGATGATACTTTAGCTAATTGAGGTGGAATCTTATGATTGATGTAATTTGGGATGATACTTTGGTTGAGAGGGTACCATTCCCACCCCATAAGCACGGTTCTTCCTAGTGGTTCCTTGAAAGTCGGGAGTAACTTTAGACTTATATAAAAGGAGTAAACAAAATTTTGATCATAGATTTAGGGTAATCAACTACAAAAATTCTCTAGAATAGTAACGAATCTGAACGGAACTGAATTTTGTAATTTAGTTAGAACTAGACCCGCCCCGCCCTCATCCTGACCCGCCCTGCCCTCATCCTGAACGGGGTCGTCCGGATAATGACGTGGCGGTGGTAGTGGTCGTGTCTCGATGCCGGCGGCTCGTGACATATCCACGAGCTGTCCAACCGCCCACATCATCAGGTCCTCCTTGCGATCGACTTGACGACCCTGTCGCCGTAAATTCATTGAACAGAGGTCTCGTTCGTTCAGTTGTGTTCGTGAACGTTCGGTGATGTTTTCGTGAATGTTCGTTTATTTACGTTCGTTCGTTTATGTTCGTTTACGTACGTGTTCGTTTGTTTATATTCGTGTTCGTTTGTTTATGTTGTTCACTAAAGCTTTTTGTATATTTGTATTTTATTTTATATAAACCTTTTATATTCTTTAATTTTTATTTTATTTTTTACCCTAACAATTAACTAAGTAAAGTAAGTTCGATAGATGTACATAAAACTTGATATTAAAATGATATTATTAAATGTTCATTTTGGAAGATATTAAGGTTGACATTAAAAGTCCCAAACAAGGCTTCGTTCGTGAACCGTTCATGAACAAGTCCATTTCCTTAATGAACTAACACGAACATGAAATTTCGTTCGGTTCATGTTCATGAACAAATTAAATGCTAAACGAACGAACACGAACAATGTTCCATTCGGTTCGTTTATAGCCTTATATTCTCCCAAATATACAGAAAATTTATATATGTTTTTCTCTCTCATCCAATCAAAACCACCACCTAAAATATAGGAGACTTACTCACATAAATTTGCAGGACCAACTGTGAATGCTCTAAGGTGTGTAGTCCACACACACTCATTTGCCCTTTGCCCGTGAAACCCCTCACGCCTCGCACCCCAATTCACGCCCTAGGGGTGGTATTCCGCGCCCCACGATCCATACACGTAGGATCACGTTTTGTTTCACATGGCCACTACGGATGACACGAGGAATCTATAAACCAAATTCGTTAACAACTCGGTTGATTCAAGCAAACCAAGATAACCAATCATAAATCTAACCAATGAATCTATTATTTTAAAAAGAAGTTATAACTGCTTACTGGAATTAAAAACCTGTATAAAAAAATCAGAGTATTCGGAATTTTATTAATATATTAATAATTTAATGTTAAACAATAAACGAACTTTTTAATATATTAATTGAAAAAAGTTGGAATAAACTAAAATTGACAACCACGTGAGATGAAGTGATTTGTCACGTAGGATGTAAAAGAGTCCTGATCACGTGATCCCTGGTTCCTCCCCCGAGGCACGCCGTGTAACACATGTTCCCTTTTTTTTATTTTATAAACTAACTAGGTTAAAGTCTCGTGTATTACACGGGTTAAATAAATAAAATATTATATATTTAGTAATAAAAATTTTATATTTTTAAAAACCCGTGTAATACACGGGTTGAATAAACCAGTATATTACACCGGTTGAATAAAATATAATGTAATTTGTTAACAAACACATTTGTCAAAATATGTTTTTAAAAAATGTAATTTGTCGTGACAGTTATAAGGTCTGTTAAGTTAGTTTTTAAAACATTTTTTTTCAACTGAGTATTATTTTTTTAATTTAATTAATAAATGTTAATTCATATTAACTTCATTTAATTGATGATATAATAACTATTTATAATTAAATAATAAATATTCGTAATTAGATTTATTAATATAAAGATTATTATTTAATAGAATAGTGAAATAGAAAATCTAATATTTAATAGGAGAGAGATGCGGGAAAATAAAGATGAGTGGTAATCAGATAGTGACACGTGTCCTGAAAAAATTTTCATTTATTAGAGTAGTAAGATTTAATTATTTTCTTTTACCTTAATTTATACATCTCTTCTTCTTATGTAAATGAAGTTTTGTTTGTAAAGTGGACATGTTATATATAAAGATTTCGTTTATTTGTGTAGTTTTATGCGTCTTTATCTTCATTTATACATGATGAGATGCTACACATTACGTTAAATACATTATTAAAAAAGATAAAACTTATAAATTTGTAATACGTCTTAACTTGTCAGACTATTATGATCGTTTCGAGATATATAAAATGGAAATGTGTGTGTATATAACAAATTAATATTTTTCTTTAATTAGTTATATTTTGATTTCCTATTATTTATTCTTATATAATATAATTAGTATTTTTTTAATAACATATTTATAATACATTATTATTTAATAAGATGGATGTGCATTTATTAGGAGAGAGGGGCGGAAAAACTAATATGAGGAGACACGAGAAAACGACAAGTGTCCACCTTAAACCTTTATTTATTAGTATAGATTTATTGTTTTAAAATGTTTGTTTTCATTTGTTTTAATATGTTAATTTTAAAGATCACTTAGCTACGGTATTAAAAAAGGTTACATAGTTTTGTACTCACGAACTACATGGCGCGTGAAGATGAGTGTAAGTAGGAAACAAGTATTTGTCTGGTTCAAAATTGCAGAATCTCGTCTCAATCACTGCTTATCAGGCCACATGCATTAATCATCTAGATGTATATTATTTCTTCTGAAGTTCTCAATGGGCCATGTTATTCTATGGGGACTCATAAAGTGCTAGTTTTATAACTTTTTCTATTTTATAATTATCATTATAGTTAATCAAGATTTATTTAAGATAAATCATAATAAACATCGATACATGTTAAAAGTGTAGTGTATATGTTTGTTTAAGATTATTGTGATCTCTGGAACCAAGGAACCTCAAGGGTTCAAGGGGGAAGAGGGTTGTAGCCCCATAGATGAGGGGTCGGATGTTACAGTAGCGCCCCTTAAGGGTTCTAAGGAAGGTTACCTCTTTAGTGGGGGTTTGGGGGTGACATCGCAAGTGGGGTCCAAGGGGAAAGGCGCTTGTGAGGATCTCGCTACCGAATTAACAAGTGGTTCCCTCGATGGACAAAAAAAACTTGTTGCCTTGTTGATGTACCACTGGAAGTTGCTTCAGAATAGTTTGATTACAGAAAAGTTGCATAGAAATTGATGATAAATAAGAGTTGATTATCAATGGTAAGTAGTTATTTATCATTATTGGAGATTGAGGTCAACAACAACTTGGTCATTTAGTGATAAATAAGATCAATAGTAACTCGGTAGTGATTTGTGCATTAGTGGCAATTGTGTAGCAATGGTAGTTGAGTGTTAGTGGTAACTTTGTCATAACAAAATTTCATACTCGTTCTTGTATGTTTTTGTCTTATCCTATTAAAGAGTTGTGAGTTTTATGAGAATTAATTTAATCTCATAGTGATTAGTATGATTCAAAAGACTATCTAGGAGATTCAAACCCATAAAACATAACACCCTAAAATTCAAACTACAATATTTTTAGTTTAAGTTTTTTTTAATACTAAAGAGAACTATAAAACTCCTTGTTTTTATAATATTGTCTTGTGATAGTGAATTGATAAAGTTCTAAAGTAAATTAAAACATCAATGCTTATAGTTAATAAATAATAAAGTTTAGGGGTTATCTAGTTGCAAAATCAAACTTAAAATTTGAACATAGAATGAGAGACATGTGAAATCAAGTTTTAATGACTGTTTAGAACATCATTTAAGGGTGTTTAAAAGGTCTAGGATGCACCACTTGTGTAAGGTAACCATTTTCTCTTAAGTTCTTACATACAAGTGGTGTTTGTCTTTATTCTTTAAGAGGTTATTTTTTAAGATTGACTTAAACTCACACATTCGATAGCTTAGAAACGATGTATGGAAGGTTTAATACTTTCTAGTTTCTAGACTTGTTTAATTTATTATGTAGAAGTTATTGAAGGTTGCAAACCTGTAATTTTTGTTACAAGGGATCAAAAATAGACCTAGAGTGTGGGTTTTTTTTAAACAAATTACATTTTAAACACTAATAATTTGTTAAAATAAATTACAAGTACCATCGAAATCATTTTGAAGATAATCCAAGTATTAAAGCGGTTAACTATAAACTTTACAAAAAAAAATTGATAAATTATAGTGAATCTAACACACTTTATAAATTTTATGAACTATTTGATCAAACGCATCAGCAATAACGTTACATGTTTGATATTGAAAAACTAAAGTGAACGGAAGTTAAATTGGACAAAAAAACAATGATATTGTGAATTGGTATTTAAACTCACTCAAAATGGTAAGTAAGAACATATGAATTAGAAGTAGTTATGTTAGTGTTATTAAAGATGTTATCATAGGATAACTTAGCTAAGTGGTTATAACATGTTTAATTTAATTTGGGTTGTTAGTCCTCAAGTAGAAAGATAAAGAAAGCGGGAACTGTTTTTAAACCCAACGTACCCAAACGGTCAGTCAAGAAGAAAGACAAAGAGAGCGGGAACTGTGAGAGCCAGGGACCGACCACTCGACCTGAGTTGAGACCACCGCCCATCACCGCCTCCGTCAAAACCCAGTCTTCCGCTAGACCGCCCCTCCGCGACTTCGCTGTCCGCCTCGTCAGTCGCATGTGATCATAAAAAAAATTTGTTTAGATGAAAGTACGGTCAAAAACTTTTTTTATTTCATTTACATGAAATTACGGTCAATTTTTTTTTTTGGTTTACATGAAATGACCGTCAATTTTTTTTTATTCATTTACATGAAAGTATGATAAAAAAAAATCGTTACCCCTGAACTTTTATTCTAAATCCGCCACTGCACACGAGGTTAAAGCTAGTATTAATATATACGCACCTATTCAAATGAGAACCAAGTTTTATTTTTTAATATATCACATATTTTTTTTAAAGGTAAGGTACTTAATTTATGTTAGGAGTCAGATTTGAACCTATAAGCTTCTCAAACCTTGATATTCCTAGAGGATTTTTCTCTACCATTGTGTCACCAACCCCAATTTTAATATGTCACATATATGTGTGTCTTTAAATTAGTTTATAATATTTAGTAGTTTCATTTCAATATATTTATATATAAAGTAATATTTATTTTTTTTCTTTTCCTTATCACAAGTAGGAGTATTAAATATCATTGAGAGGGGATTTGAGACTATATTACTTTTTTTTTTAATGGCGTGGGCTCGATTAACACGTCCCATCGTGGTAGGCTCGTACATCAGTCTACCTAAACAACCCTTAAGGAATTCAAAATCTGCAGAGGGTGTTCCTACTTTTTATAAAGTGCACCTTACAAGATTCGAACTCATGACCTCCACAGAGAAGAAACTATTTGAGAAAACCCTCCTGACCACCAAAGCAGAACCTTGATGGCTGAAATTATATTACGAAACTCGTTTTTGTATTTTTTTTTTGTCTTATATGTCTATGCGAATTCGAAATCCAATTATAGAGTTACGAGTGCCATCAAAATTAATTTAATATGATAGTGATTCACACACTAATTAAAAGACAGGAGACTTATAAAACCTACATAGTGATATCAACAAAATATGTTTTAACAAACGTAACACCTTAAATTCAAGCTATAATATATTTAGTGGAAGTTGTTTGATATTAAAGAGAACTATAAGATTCCTTGTTTTTATATTATTTTGTTGTGATAGTGAGTTTGATAAAGTTTTCAAGTAAATTAAAACATCAATCCTAACCATATGAAGATTAAAAAAAAAACTTGGCATAGTGTAAGAGTTACAAGTAATATAGTTGAGGACTTATATGGTTGCAAAATCAAAATTAAAATTTGCACATAGAATGGGAGACATGTGAATTCAAGTTTAAATGATTGTTTCCCACATCATTTGAAGGTGTATTAAAAGTTCTAGGAAGAATCACTTTAGCTTAGAGTTATTATTATATATAAGTGGGGTTTGTCTATAAGATCTTATTTTTTTAAGATTGAGTTCCTCAACACGTAAAATAGATTATGATAAGAGGTTTTGTAAATAAATAGATTATATATTGTTTTTCAAATGTATGAAATTATGATTATACTTACTCATAGCTTTGTTGTATAGCGTGCTTTAGTATAAAAGTAGTTATCTTATTGGTATTAAAGATGTTGTTTCATATTTAAATTCTTATGATAGAATAACTTAGCTAAGCGGTTACAACATGTTTAAATTAGTTTAAGTTGTTAATCCTCAAGTGGTAAGTATAATTAGGATGTTCGTCTTTAAGTGGAAGGTAATTAGTGTCTACATCCTAAATAGGTTTTTCAGGATGTGTGTAACTGATAATACGAGTGTGGTGTTTCACATCACTAACACTCTATATCCTACATCAACGTGGTAATATAAGTGTGGTGTTTTACATCACTAACACTCTATATCCTACATCAACGTCATTTCCCATTCTAACAATAAAGCATCTCAAAATAATGGAAATAGTCATCTTTCTCATCTCTTTCAGCCTTCAAATTGGTTTTTTGGTTCTACATTGAGCTTGGTGTAGTTACACATCACCCACCCTTCATGTAGCAATTGCTGACACAAACATACCACTCATCCTTATCGCATGGCCGCATGGGGTTGGACGGTGCTTCCTAGCAGTACCCTTTGCCACGTTGGATACTGCTACCTTCCCATAGGGACTCCCTCCACCCTTACGATGTTTAAAACCGAAGTGGAATTTTGAGAAAATGATTTCACCGATTCTTATGAAACCAAAGAAAAGTTTTAACAAAGATCAAGAATTTTCTCTCTTTATTTGTTCTTTTTAATATTTACAATCACATTTATAAAAACAAACATCTCATTGAATGTTTCAAGTAAGAGACAAATAGATATAACAAATATTAGGACCTCAGAAATTAGTCACGAGTCTAAAAACTTCATTATAGAGAAAAATTATCATATGCAATTAATATCATTAAATGAAACTCTGAGGAAATTCAACACTCATTCTTAATCATTAAAAACTTATGGTCCATAACGCTTCGTACGATTCTCATACAAGTTTTACTTCATAGTTGAATCATGGTTCGGGCCGACGAGCTGGTGATGGAGTGATAAGGAAGAGATCTGGTATTTCTTGGGACCAGGTTCGAATCATGTCTTCCCATTAGTTTCTGTAGCATGCAAATGAGCCATAGTTCTTAGTCTGATGCATTAGGGTTTTACCCATACCGATCTAGGGTTCGAACCTCGGCTTTCTCTCAAGCCCGAAAGGGGCCGTATTGGGTGTGATTTTTCCTTGGATGCTCTCTAACTCTGAGGTCAAATGAGCTCGATTAATACAACATATTAGTCTGAGTTGGACAAGACTCTCCCATGTAACGGGAGAGTATGACGTCACAACATTCAATGTTCGTCGTTAAAAAAAAAGTTGAATCATGATCCATAACACTTCGTACAATTTTTTTTACAAAAACAATATTTAAATACGATGAAATTATTTCTGGCCCCTTCTACGTTTTTTTTCGTCACTGTTTTCAAGGAAACTAAATAAAAACGTAAATTTTATTACTTAATTATCCTCATCCACATCTTGATGATTGAGCAGATTTAGATATTCGTGATACAGATTATCAAACATCAAACTTTCATCATCTTTTGCAACAATTAGATCCCAATCGTCCATTGTGCTATCTTCCACCTCCAATAGAGGTGTCCAGTTTGACCATGAAAAGTCAAACTCAGCATCTCCAATCTCAATCGTACAACTCGATGATGCAGATGTACCACTCGCCATTCCGTTCTCCAAACTCTCATTCTTGCTTGAAGCTGAAGATGTTAACAAGGAGGGAGAAGTAGGAGCAGAATCAACGAATTTGACTTTCGTTGACTTTTCTACCTTTGACTTTTCTTTTCTCTTCTTCTGTACCTTTCTCTTTTCCGACGGTTTTAACCGGTGGTCGCTGGAGTTTTCCGACGCTTTCCGGAGGTGAGCGTTCCAGTGGTTCTTGATTTCATTGTCGGTTCGTCCGGGAAGCTCGGTGGCGATGAGTGACCAACGGTTTCCGTGTTTCAAACGTAGCCGGATTATGACGTCATTCTCGTCGGCGGTGAAGTTTCCTCGTTTGATACCTGGCCGGAGATAGTTCATCCATCTCAACCGGCAACTTTTTCCGCATCTTAACAACCCTAAGTTCATAAAATAATAATCAGAGTTAATTACACAAATAGTCCATGTTTATGCTTTAAATTCAGTTAATTTTTCGGTTAAGTTTACGGTGAAATGACTCAAATACCTTTTGCAAAAAGTAAAGGGTTTGAGTAGTAAAAGGGTATTTTGGTCATTTTACTTCAAGTTAACAGAAAAATTAATGAAAGTCTGCTCTAAAAGTAAAGATATTGGTAGAGTCTGATATCCTTAATACCCAACTCGTTACAAAACTGAAAACATTAACCCAAACTTGTTACTTTTCGCAAACCATTGTAACTATCTGTTTAACTAACTCTAACTATCTGGACCGGGAAAATTGGTGTTCTTTCAATTTTTAGTTGTTTGGGCGTTTCTCATGTCGTCCCTGTTTTTCGGTAATTTTATTTTTTGTTTGTATGTTAATTTCTTTCTCTTTCTCTTTCTCTGTAATGTTTTGCTAGTTTCTGACTACATAGATTTATTGGATTTTCGCCTTTAAAATAAAACTAACTCTAGCAATTATTTTCAGAAACCTTAATTTTATAAAATAATAATTGTAATAATAACTAATATGTAAGGAGTTAGTTAATGTACCGGCTTTGGAAGGTAATGCTCGCCATTGGCCTTCACCATTAGTTTGAATGTAGTCGATGAGGAGTTTGTCTTCGTCGGAGGACCATGCACCTCGGTGCAAACCCACCTTTGAACAGCACGGTGTTCTTCCCATCGGCGGCGGCTGGTGGTGGCAGGTGGCGGAGATGAGTGGTGGAGAATGAGTGTTGTGTTGTGATACGAACAAGAAGGTGATGAGTTGTGGCCTTTTTAAATGACTTTTCTGGATACTTGCACGTTTTTATTTTCAGTCAGACTACTTATCATAGTATTAATGTAGTTTTGTTTTTTATCGTTTTATACTAAGGTTTTTAAATTAAATTAAAAAATGGAAGACAGGTACGTTTTTATTGGTATATGGAATATAAGTACGTTGCCCTATAAGAAAAAATGAATTATTTAATTTGTTGACGTGTTTTTTAGTTGTGTAATAATATATATTTTACTTATACAAATTCCATTATTATATTTATTGTGTATCAGTCTTAATATGATCAAATATTTAAAACATGATTTTTATTCTAAAAGATAATATTTAACAATTTTTTTTAAATAGAGAAAAGTAGTAAATACAATATCATTGCGTTTTTGTTTTAAACGTTTTTTTTTGTTAATTTGAAAACTATTGGTCTATCATTTAGACATTAAAATTATTTTCAATAAAATTACTAAGTTTTTCATCAAAACTTAAACATTATGGGTGTAAACAAGCCGAGCCGAGTCCGAGCCCGACTAGGCTTGAGCTTGGCTCGTTTAACTTACTCTCGATTCAAGTTCTATTTTTAAAACTCGGGCTCGGCTCGTTTATTATTTATTATTAGTTAATTTATATATAACTATTTTTGTTTAAATTTTATCATAATATTTTATATCACATAATATATATTATTTAGTTATTTTTATCATAATTTTATATATACTAGTTATTATTTTATAAACATATCTATACTATATAATAAATAAATGTTTCTCAATGTCACGTGTCGGCTCCATATTCATCCTTGTAATTTTTTTCCCGACTCTCTCTCATAATAAATACACTTCCATATTTTCAATAATAATATATTTTTAAACAAATTATTAATTATACTAATAAAACATATTTATTTTAAATTATCTCATATTATAAGAAATTTTGAAATGTAATTATTTAGCTTATGTTTTCAATCAAATAGTAAATAAAAGTCAAATTACATTGAATAGTATTTAATGTATTTTTTAAACTCAATTATATAATAATTTTTATATATTTTTTTATTTTGTTTTTTATTGTTTCTATGTATAATATATTTTTCCACCTATAATATACTGTAACATCCCAAAAATTTAAGGAAATGAAAGTCCAGGGACTATTGTGTAAATACCTTAAAGTTTGAGGGTTCAAAATAAAAGAATTTGGAAATATAGGTGGTAGCGGACTGCTACCAAGCGTGTAACGGTCCGCTAGCCGCAATTGGTCCGGACGAGAAGAAAATGACACGTGTATGGTGACTCGCCAGAAGGGATTGGGTAGCGGACCGCTACCCAGAAGTTGGTCAAAAAGATGTAGAACTCCTGTATGTTGTGGAGAAGTTGGTCAGAAAGAGTTGGGCAGCAAAAAAAATAGTTCAAGGCACGTTTGAAAGCTTCACAGAATAGGCAGAAGTCATACGCGGACAAGAAACGTAGACCAATAGAATTCCAAGAAGAAGATTATGTCTTTTTGAAAGTATCTCCTTGGAAAGGTATAATCCGATTTAAGAAACATGGAAAACTAAGTCCACGATTCATTGGTCCTTTTAAAATCATCAAACGAGTCAGAAATGTAGCTTATCAGTTAGAACTACCTGAAAAATTGAATAAGATACACAACACGTTCCATGTATCTTATTTAAGAAAATGTTTGACAGATGAAGCTGCATACGTTCCTTTAGAAGAAATATAAGTTGATGATAAACTAACGTATGTTGAAGAACCTATCAAAATTTTAGACACAAAAGAGAAGCAGCTACATGACTACGTCATAAGACGATTAAACAAGTATTGGTGCAATGAAGGCACATAAAAGGGTCGGAGATGACCTGGGAAAATGAAGAGGAAATGAGGAAGAGTTATCCTCAATTATTTAAGGATTAACAGGTTTTGAGGACGAAACCTAATTTAAGGGGGGCAGAATTGTAACATCCCAAAAATTTAAGGAAATGAAAGTCCAGGGACTATTGTGTAAATACCTCAAAGTTTGAGAGTTCAAAATAAAAGAATTTGGAAATAGAGGTGGTAGCGGACCGCTACCAAGCGTGTAACAGTCCGCTAGCCACAATTGGTCCGGACGAGAAGAAAATGGCATGTGTATGGTGACTCGCCAGAAGGGATTGGGTAGCGGACCGCTACCCAGAACCTTAGCGGTCCGCTAAGTGCGCATCACGTGGCGGTCCGCTACGGGTTGCGAAGCAACCTATAAATAGATGGCAATTTTCGTTCAAAATGAAAACAACAAACACCAACATCACCATCACACACACACACACTAGCACGACTCCCGAGGAGCCCCGAACGATGGTTACGAGCGCGGTGGTTATGAGTGCGGTACGCTAAAAGTGCAGTTCGAGTTAGAGAAACGTCTAGACAAGGAACGAACTTAGGAACTATCCAAGGATAAAGTAAGTACGCTGGACCCGTACCCTAGACACGATTATATGAAGTACGTGCTTATATGATATGAGTATGTGATATGTGATATGTATGATATGACGAGGGTACGGGGTAATGACAGATTAGTCTGAACAATAAACGGGAATAATGGAGTAGTCACGAAGCGTCAGAGGGGTTGTGGATACGCCGCTAGTACTTCCTATATATAAACCTCTTTTGTACTTCGTGGTAAAACCATTATGAATGTTTAGGGGTATAGACTAATAAAGAATAAAGAAATATAGTAAACGTATGGGAGAACATCCGGCCAGTATGTAGTTATCTGACAAACGGAATGTCCTGTCTAGGAAAGAGCGGTGTATAAATCTCTCCTATACCCGTCGCTCTTTCCCAGGGACATCTCTGTTGGAGGTACTACTCTGGAAGGAAGGTCACCCCAGTTTATAATATATGACGAATAAGAATAAGATATGAAAGTATACCATGCATAACGAATGTGAACACGTGATGAATATAAATACGTGAAATGCATGATGAATGCACGAATGCACGATGATATGTGTAAACATGAATGAGTAGAATGAAAACGAGTCTAAACCTAAAATAGAGTAACAAAGTACTCACGAAGTGCTAGAGGAGTGGTGGATACGCCGCTGGTACTTCCTATATATCAACCCTTCTAATACATCGTGAAGAAACCGTTACAAAGTTTTAAGGTAAAGACTGGTTGATAAATATGTTGATACGTGTATACATGAATGAGTATGATGGAACGAGTCTAAACCCTAAAATGGAATAACGAAGTACTCACGAAGCGTCAAAGGGGTGGTGGATACGCCGCTGGTACTTCCTATATATAAACCCTTCTGATGCGTCGTGAAGAAACCGTTACGAAATTTTAATGGTAAGGACTGGTTGATGAATAAATCAAGCATACACATGAAATAAAAACAAATGCTTGATACATTTGGGAGACTGTGAGTCAAAGATACTCAAGGTCCCACATGGAATAGGATACCCAGCGTGTAAGGTGGATCTCAATAAATAAAGAAAAAAGAAAAGGAAAGGAAACTCTAGGCCTTCGGGGCTGAAAGAGTAAAAGATTCCAAGCCTACGGGGATGAGGAATGAATAAGTCTTCGTGACAAATGCAAGGATGCCTATACTGACGAATATAAGGACCTTGCCAATGCTTGGACCGGAGGTACGGTCTGTGATTGTTGCGAGGGGGTTAGCACACCTATAAAATATACGAAAAACGTGGCCGGAGGTACGACCGAAGATGGTCACGTGGGCTCGAGAGCCCGAGAAAACTTGAACAATAAGAACCTAAAGGGTTCGTAATAAAATGAACGATGCAGTATACTTACTTAGCGTAAGGTAATTTAAAAACGTTTTCCAAACACTGCAGGAAAGAAGCACGTGGAATAAAGCTTCATGTGGACGAGGCTGATTAGAGTTGAAAAATCCCAATAATGTAAATGTATTATCCTTGTAAAATAATATATTATTATAAATGAAAAAGTCACCTTAGCCATTATGGCAAAGTTTTACTGATTTGGGACATGTTTTCCGCAATATAAAACTCTGATAAAATAGTAAAATAAGTAGGGTGTTTCATATACGTATATAAAGATTTAAGAATTTTATGTATTGATATTTTTCACCATGTGTAGTACACAGGTTCTAAGCTAGTATTTAATATATTAATTAATAAATTATATAAATAATAGGCTGGTTTAGGCTTGCGAGTCGGCTCGAGCTCGATAAGTGAAAGCTCGGGCTCGTTTATTAAACAAGCTTTTTTTAGGCTCGAGCACGTTTAAGCTCGGCTCGATTCGAGCTTTTAGCGCGCCGATCTCGAGTAGCTCGCGAGCCGGCTTAGGTCGTTTACACCCTTAGATAACATTTACATACTAAAAATACTCGAATCGTTTGTAAATATAAAATTACACACATTATATATATACTAGGTTAGATTCCTATGTATTATACGGGCAGAATAAATACAATTTTATATTTAATAATAAAGATTTACATATTACAACTTAGAAATCGTGTATTACACAGGAAGTGAAAAATATTAATATATAAAATTCTTAAATTTTTATGTATGTATTTTATTGGTGTAAAAATATATTACATATACTAAAGATAGAAAAACAAAATTCAAAATATGTAAAAATTAATATATAATTGGGTTTCGAAAATGCGTTAATTACTATTTAATTTGATTTTCATTACTATTTGATTGAAAATAAAAGTTACATAATTAGATTTCAAAAGTTCTTATAATAAGGGATAATTTAAAATAAATGTGTTTTGTTAGTATAATTAGTATTTTCTTTAAAGTATATTATTATTAAAAATTAGATGTGTATCTAATAAGAGAGAGAGACATGAAAAAAATGATAAGAATAAATATGGAGGCGACACGTAATACGGAAAATCATATATTTATTAAAATATATATATATATATATATTATAGGGTTGGGTTCAAATGCTAACCACATTTTTAGGTGATAACCACAATCCAACCAATCACATAATTTGTAATTTATTTATTTTTCTAATTATCAAAAGGGTATTTGAGTAAACTTACAAATTTTATTTTAGGTATTTATATGTGTTTTAATTTAAAGTTCATTAATTATCTTATTCTCTCTCATAACACAAGAAAGTCAATTTCTAATTTATTTATTTTGTTCACTATTTTTCCTCATTCAAACAAGAAAGTCAATTTCACCATTTTTTCTCATTCAAATAAGAAAGTTTATTATCTTATTATCTCCGGCTCTTTTTTTGTAAGTTTAAGTGGTGTTTGGGGAAAGTCATCTCCTGCCGTTTTTGGTGTTGTGTGTAACACGGTTGGTACATATAAGTAACAACGTTGGTACGTATATGTAACACCGTTGGTACGTATATATAACACAGTTGGTATGTATATGTAACAAACTTTGACTTGAATTTTATGTTCTAGCATATTTTTATTTTTTTTAATTGTAATGTAAAACTAAAAAAAATTATTGATCTTTTTGGCTTTAAAGTAATTTTTATTGATTTTTAGTTATTAAGTTTGAAATGGTAGGAGAGAGAGTGTGGTACGTATATGTAACACGGTTGGTACGTATATGTAACACAGTTGGTATGTATATGTAACTAACTTTGACATGAATTTTATGTTCTAGTATATATATATATATATATATATATATACATATTGTATGATTGTAATGTAAAACTAAAAAAAATTATTGAATCTTTTTTGTTTTAAATTAATTTTTATGGTTTTAGTTATTAAGTTTGAAATTGTAAGAGAGAAAGTGTGGACTAATTAATGACTGTCTAAATTAAATTATGTTGTTTTACCCAAATTACCCCTTTTGCACTAAATATAATTAATTTTTTCTTTTAATAATTAAAAACTTGTCATTAAATGAAATCAACCATTGATCAAATTCAATCAATGGTGGATATGTGGTTATCTTATAAAATGAGGTTAGCATTTAAACCCTACCCAATATATATATATATATATATATATATATATATATATATATAGGGGAGGGTTCCAGAGAAAACCACAAGTTAGGCGAAAACCGAGAAAACCACTAAAAAGCCAATTTTACCCAATCATATAATAATATTTACTTTTTGTTTTATTTTATTTATTTATAAGAGTATCAATGTAATATTAAACATTTTTACCAAAAAAACATTTTTACACATAGTGTTACGTATACGTAAACATAAAACAAAAAAATTGTGGTTACGTATACGTAAATCAAAAAAATAGTTTTTGGATACGTATACGTAAATAAAAAAACTACCTAAAATGATATGGTTTTCTCGGTTTTCACCTAACTTTGTGGTTTTCTCTTGATTCCTCCCCTATATATATGGGGAGGGATATTCTAAGAAAGCTAAAAAGTGTAAAAAGTATTTTAAAAACCCCACCACCACCCCCCAAAAGCCTAAAACCCCCCACCCCAACCCCCCCCCCCCAAAACCTAACCCCTACCCCCAAAAACCTAAATTCTAACAAAAAACCCTTAAAAAGCCAAAAAAGTCGTCTAAAGACACCACCACCACCCCCCAACAGCCCAACCCAACCCCCCAACCCCCCAAAACCCTAACCCCACCCCACCCCTAAAAACCTAAACCCCACCCCCCCCAAAAGCTTAAATACTAAAAGTTAAACCCCTAAGGCAAAAACTAAACCCTGAAATCTAAACCCTAAATGTAATGTCAGGGTTTTTCCGATGTATCATTTCCGATTAACAATTTCAATCCTTTGTAACCCGCTCATTTCAAACTCTAATGAACATATCATTATAGTATTATTGGTTTAAAAACTTGATTCTTATAACAAATATAAAATAAATAGATTATATTTAATACATATATGTACACTTAAATATATGTGTAACTAAAGATATATATATATATATATATATATATATATGTATCTTACAAAAAAAATGATTAAAACCCTAAAACCTTATATTTACTATAAATAATAAACTTATTTTTAAATAATTATAATTAATAATCCTATAAAATTATTAAAAATTTAAGAGGTATGAAACTTATAAAACTCATTAGATTTTATAGAATAAACCATAATAGTTATTTTATAAAGTCTAGGGTTCAAACTGTCATTCCTGAAACTTATTTTAAATTAAAAATGCAAGTTTTAGCATAAAGTGCTAAATGCTTGAAACCTTAGGGGCCTGTGTGTAATTAACTCAAACTCCCAGAACCCAGACCTAGTCGTGGGTTCGAGTCTTGCTCAGCCCAGTTTTTGCCCCTCATTACCTGAAATCGCGATTCCGGCTAGATTCATCGAACCTCGATCATCCCTTCGCGCATGCGACCTCTCCCCAAGGTGCATTAACGCCCAATTTCAATTGTAAACACGCGTGGTGTCGGATTTAAATTCGTTTGCTCAACCGTATTCTTTCCAACGGTACACGCATTAATTGACGAAATTGGTTATAAATACCGGCTTAGAAACCTCAGCGACACAACTCCTCAAACTCTCAATTCGCTCATATCAAACCTACATTGCCGTTTGAAGCTCGTGACTGCTGACTTAAAACCCATAACACGTTCTCTCTCATTTCGACTTCGTTTCAGGTAATCTTTATGGCCAAAAGTATCGTTTATGCCCTAGGATCGAAAGCCCTCTATCAATTTACAATAATAGAGGAGTTTTCGATACGTATTTAAGGATTGAAATTCTAGGGTTCATATGGGATTTGGGGGCTGTTCCAGGATTGCGTTTAAAACTAATATTTTCCGGTTTAAGACTTAGCGAGGCCCGTAGTTAGGTGGTTAAGTCGTGGGTGTGTGGACTTGGGTGGCTCGGGTTCGAATCTAGCTAGCCCAAGTTTTTATGTTTTCATTTTTTTGAGGCTTTTAAATCAGATTTTTACATTTCTATTTATTTTTATAAAATCTAATATACTTTTATAAACTTAAAATTAAATTTTATTTATACTTTTATTTCCAGGATTTCTTTATTTAATTAAACTTAGTTAAAAACTAATGAAGACTTAACCTTTAATAATAGTTTTAAATACCTAGAAACTATAAAAATAATCTAAACTTTTATAAAACTTATAAAATAATCTGGAAATCATTTTATAAAATCAAAACCTCTAACTAGTTATTATTTCTTTAATAAACACGAATTATTTTGTTTAAATTTAAATAATTTATTAAACATAAGTTTATATAAATCCTACTAAATACAAGAGAAAATTTATAAATTTATATTTTCAGTAGAATCTTATAAACTTGTAAATATTTATATTTAAAACTAAATGCTTACTTAATTAATTAATTAAAACAAAAGAAAAGAGAACTTTAAACAATTATAAATAAAACATAAACTTATTTAGTAATTAGCAATAACCCATTGTTGTGAACTTATAAATGTGGTTTAATTATTTAAATTTTTAAGCAAACCTTCTAAATATTAGTAGAATGTTTGTAAATTATTTTAATGCTTAAACAATTTAAATAGTTTTAATTGATTATGGTAATCATTTTAACTAGATAAAGTAGTTATTCCAAAACAATCTTTTTAAATGATTATTATTATTTATTCATTAAATAATTACTATTTAATCTTTAATGAAAATTATGATTCTTTTAGATAGAACTATTATTTTATCCTAAATAGTTATTAAATCCTTGTTGATAATTATTTATTTTCCTAGTTATCCTTTACTTAATTAATATGTTACCTTTATAAAACTTGGAGGAACTACTTATTATTTATCAAGTATAGACTATAATTAGTTAAAATCCATTTAAACTTCAAGCTTAATAAACTTTATAAAGACTTGTAACACAATCATTCCCGCCTTCCCACGTGAAACCCTAGCAAATCTTAAAAACCTAGATCCTTGTCATAAACTTTTAGGATCGACCTTTAACTCTAGGCTTGTTAATAGGCTTGTCGTGAGGATATTCTCCCCCAAAGCCTTGTCACTCTTAATCCTTGTTGGACACCCTTCCACTATTTCAGATGAGTATACTTAGCCCATTTTTGTTTTGTTTTTTATTTATAAACTTGGGGTGGAACATGTTCAAACTTTTAGACTTATACAATTCAAACATAACTATGCTTATATGTTTTCTATGTGTTATATGCTTCTGAGACTTGCATGCTTAAATTAAACTTAAGACTAGCATGTTCATTAACTTTGGCCGAGCTTATGGTAACAATAATAGATCTATTGTATTTGACCAATCCACCTTGATTGATTGACCATTCGGGGGGAGCCCATGGTGATTGTTACTAAAACTTTAAACTTTTAAGGGTAACCCTCGGGTTATGCTTAAACTTGGTTGGAGGTTTGAAATGCACAATATTTAACTTGTCTGTTCTCACATTATTACTTTAGATGCATTAATCATAGTGAATTGTAAAACTTTTAAAGACTTTGTTAAACGGTGTCAAAACCTTTGTATCTCACCAACTATTTTTAGTTGACAGTTTACTTAATATGTTTAAGGTGCACAAGTTTGATGCTTATCTTGTGAACACGTAGGATGCTTAGACCTAGAAGGACTATCAAAATTAAATTTATGTTTTCATTTTCATTGTTGAACAATATGTTATTTCTCTTATGTTGAACCTTTAAATTTATTAATGGAATATTTCAACTTTATTAGTCAACCTTGTGCTTTTGAACAACCGCGTCCACCCCGACGTATAATCTGCCATCGGTTGGGGTGTGACACTAAAAACTAAACCCTACAAGCTAAGATCGTAGAGTTCGACAAGACGGTTCCAATGCTGCCGAAGTGAGTAAAATCGGAGTTCGTATGAGCCAGTTATGAGCGTTTTAAAGCACTTTTTACACTTCCTACACTTTTAACACTTTTTAGCAGAACCCTACACACACACACACACATATATATATATATATAAGTTTATGATTTTTTTAAGATTGTATGTTCTTAAACCAACATATTTATTGTTTATCATACCAGTCTGACTATTTACTTATGCTTTAATTGCGGAGGAGCATTAGAGAGAATATATTAGTCAAGATTTATTATTAGGGTGGTGGGAGTGGTACTCTCCCACTCAAAACTACCCTCTCAAACCACTAGGGCTGGCATAACATGTTAGACACGACATAATAAGACACGATAACTTATGGTGTTCGTCACGAACATGACACGATAACGAATCGTGTCATTTTTTTTCAAACACGAATACGCCCTGTTTAGAAAGAGGTCATCTGTTAAGTGACCTGTTTAAAAAACATGTTTAGAGATATAACAAATATCACATATGTAATGAAAAAAAATATCAAAAGTTTATAAAAGTTTAAAAACTCGAATCATAACATCCATTAGCATAATAAATCCTAAACATTTTAAAAACAAAAACCCATAAAAGTATTGAAGATGGGTTGGAGTGTTGTTGGGCTTGGATGCAAATGAAATGTTAAAATGTCGCTAACGGGTATTAACATGTTAACATTTCTTTAACCTGTTTAGACACAAATTTAATCGTGTCTTAACGTGTCGACCTGTTTAAAACACGAAACATGTTAAGGTCAAACACAAGACATGTTAATTACATGTCGTGTTAACATGTCCGTGTCAGGAATTGTCAGCCCTAACCCACCAAGGAGAATATGACACCTTATTTAGACAAACTATCTTCCCAAACTATCCTAAATGGGTACCGTCCAACCCGCCTAATTTTTTTTGAATTAATTGCCGTTCAACGTCCATTTTACCATTCTTTCGACGGGTTTCAAAACCCGCTCACCCTACCCGATCTCCTCTACCCGCATGTACCCACTATGCATGCGGATTGTGTCCGCCAAGCAGAGCTCTACCCGAGTTCCACTCCCACCACCCTAATAATATTTACAATGATTAAGAGATATAAGTTGGCGTGGTTTCTTTTATAATTACCAGTCATTTTAACTCATATAGACAGTTAACCCATAATACATTATCTTACTATATTTTAATTATTTTTTATCAAAGTCATATTCTTAGTGATTATAGGGTGCCAAACTAAATACCACTTTAAACTTCGATTAATCATCAATTTCTTTCATCTCCAAGTCAAGTTTGAGAATAAAATAGTCAGAATATTAACAGAAATATTATCACTTAATTTCTTTTTCACAAGTTCTTTTGTTTCTCTTCTAGAAACTAGAAAGGATTAAAAGCATAGGAGACAACAAGTATAAGGGTATGTTATGAATATAAATGGTTGTAAAATCCTGAAAATCTAATATATTTTAGGTTGTTGTATTAGATTTAAATAAAGAAAAGAACTAAAAGAAATTCATATTTTATGTGTAGTTATGTTTATAAATTATTAGTTTAGAACCTGTGTACTATACAAGGTGAGAAAATATCAATACGTAAATTTCTTAAAACTTTATATATGTCTTATAGGTGAAAAAATCTATTACATATATTAACAATAGAAAATAAAATTCAAAAATATGTAAAAATTAATATATAATTGGGTTTAGAAAATACATAAATTACTATTCAATTTAATTTGACTTTCATTTATTATTTGATTGAAAACATAAAATGTAATTAAATTTTAAAGTTTCTTATGATAAAAGATAATTTAAAATAAATGTGTTTTATTAATATAGTTAGTAGTTTATTTAAATATATATTATTTTAAAAAAATAGAAGTCTATTTAATAAGAGAGACACGAAAAAAAAATAATGAGTATCAATATAAATGCGACACAAGCATTAGAATTTATTAGGGGGGTATAGATTAGGTGTCAAATGTTATAATATTAATGCACATATGGGTGGAAATCCTAAAATGACAAATACCGATCCATTCTAATTTGAAATCGATTAAATGAGAAGTACAAGTATATACAGTAAAAGCACGTGTAAACGCAAAATTTTATTCTACAACTAATAATTCCAACTTAAAAATTACTGCTCATAATTATTGGCCTATAATTATTGCTCTTAATTATGGGTTATTGGTAGGGGTGTCGTTTATACCCGAAACCTGAATACTGAATCTGACCTGAATTAACTTGAACCCGATTAAGACGAAACTCAAACAATCCGAACCCGTTTAAGATGAAACCCGAACCCGAAGAAAGTGATCGGTTTGGTAATTGGGTTAAAAAAAGTTTAATCGGGTTAACCCGATTAACCCGAATAATAATAAAAATATATTTTTATTATTAATATTTATTTATAACCGTAGCAATCATTATTATTTTATTTGACTTTTTTAATATATGAGTGGAAACGGACGAGCGAACATGCATGTGACAATTTGAAGAGTGAATGTTGTTAAGAAGTATATTTTTATTATTAATATTTATTTATAACCTTAGCAATCATTATTATTTTAGTTTATACGATTGGTTGATACGGTTTGATTTTATACTTATTTTATTTGGTGTTTTTTAGTTAATATATGTGTTTAGTTCTAGAGTTTGAACGAAAGATCATATTGTGCGTGTTTTTATTTTACATTTTGAGTTTATTATTTGATAAGTATTATGTTAAGTTAAATTGTAAAGTATGCATTACAACTTGTACTTAGAAACCCGAATACCTATTAACCTGACCCGAATAAATCCGAAACCGAATAACCCGAAACTGATTAACCTGAATTTTATTTGGGTCGTAAACGGTAGGATTGTTATAACCAAAAACCCGAATAACCCGAAACCCGATTAAAAAACCCGAAGAACACCCTTAGTTATAGGCATGTAAATGAACCGAACGTTCAGTTAATAGTTCGTGAACTGTCGTTCGACGAGAAGTTCGTTTATATTCGTTTATTTAATAAACGAACGAACATGAACACAAATTTTGTTCATTTAGTTAAACGAACGAACATGGACACGTGACTCGTTCGTGAATGTTTGTTTATATTCGCTCACTTATGTTCGTTTGTTTACGTTCGTTTAAATATTCATTCAAATTTATTTAATACTAATATTAATTTAAAATCAATTTGATTTTTAATATTTTAAAACCTTTAAGCCTAATATAATATCAATTTGATATTTTTATTTAGTTTTGAAATGTTGGATGTAAGGATGATGATATTTGAACTTTAATTTAGATATTCACGTTTACTTTTAATTATTGTTCATTTATGTTTTTTTTGTTCGAACGACAATTTGTATTAAAAAAAAAGAAAAGACCGGTTCAAGGAGAGCTGGAAACGAGAAAATTACATCAAAAGGAGAGGGTTTAAGCCACTCGTCCCAACCAGAGTTTACTTTACGATTCCTATTAGCAAACCATAATCTATACTACATAATAAACAAGTAAAATATGAGGACACTTGTCACAATTGTAGGCCTTCTAATTTTAATTTTCTCGCATCTCTCTTCTATTAATAATCAACTTCACTATTTTAGTCAACTAAATTAATTATTTGTTTCAATTTTTATCTACACATTTTTTAATTTAAATTTGTGTTTATCATCAATTAATTTGTTCAATCATATTTTTATTAACTCTATAAAAAGAAAACAGTTTTATAGCCAGTTATGATTCAAATAAAAAAATTTTAATCATATATTTACATATTCATATTGTTCGATTTTGACGAGTGTATATGTTAATAGATTACATTATATTTTACTCAGCATGTGTAATACACGGGTTTTGTATTACACGGGTTTTAAAGACATAAACTTTTTATTACTAGGTACTTAACATTACATTTATTTTACCTGTGTAATACACGGGATTCTAACCTAGTGAAGAATAGAATAAAAATATCGGCATTCCTAATATCTTGCGGGTTGAAGATAGATTTGTTCAATCGTTTATGTTCGTGAACAGTTCAATTAAATTATTAATGAACGAACACAAACACGTTCACTTTCTTAATAAACGAACATGAATAAGAAAATCTGTTCGTTTAAGTGTTCGTGAACCGTTTATAATTACCAATCATTTTAACTCATATAGACAGTTAACCCTTAATACATTATCTTACTATATTTTAATTATTTTTTATCAAAGTCATATTCTTAGTGATTATAGGGTGCCAAACTAAATACCACTTTAAACTTCGATTAATCATCAATTTCTTTCATCTCCAAATCAAGTTTGAGAATAAAATAGTCAGAATATTAACAGAAATATTATCACTTAATTTCTTTTTCTCAAGTTCTTTTGTTTCTCTTCTAGAAACTAGAAAGGATTAAAAGCATAGGAGACAACAAGTATAAGGGTATGTTATGAATATAAATGGTTGTAAAATCCTGAAAATCTAATATATTTTAGGTTGTTGTATTAGATTTAAATAAAGAAAAGAACTAAAAGAAATTCATATTTTATGTGTAGTTATGTTTATAAATTATTAGTTTAGAACCTGTGTACTATACAAGGTGAGAAAATATCAATACGTAAATTTCTTAAAACTTTATATATGTCTTATAGGTGAAAAAATCTATTACATATATTAACAATAGAAAATAAAATTCAAAAATATGTAAAAATTAATATATAATTGGGTTTAGAAAATACATAAATTACTATTCAATTTAATTTGACTTTCATTTATTATTTGATTGAAAACATAAAATGTAATTAAATTTTAAAGTTTCTTATGATAAAAGATAATTTAAAATAAATGTGTTTTATTGATATAGTTAGTAGTTTATTGAAATATATATTATTTTAAAAAAATAGAAGTGTATTTAATAAGAGAGACACGAAAAAAAAATAATGAGTATCAATATAAATGCGACACAAGCATTAGAATTTATTAGGGAGTATATATTAGGTGTCAAATGTTATAATATTAATGCACATAT
This sequence comes from Smallanthus sonchifolius, assembly GCA_023525975.1. NCBI lineage: Eukaryota > Viridiplantae > Streptophyta > Magnoliopsida > Asterales > Asteraceae > Smallanthus > Smallanthus sonchifolius. Next base: position 6,914,045 of record CM042042.1, read on the forward strand.
GAGAAGAACAAGTATATATAGTAAATGCACATTGTGAAAAAATGTATTACATATATTAACAATAGAAAACAAAATAAAAAAATATGTAAAAATTAATATATAATTAAGTTTAGAAAATACATAAATTACTATTCAATTTAATTTGATTTTTATTTATTATTTGATTGAAAACATAAGATGTAATTAAATTTTAAAGTTTCTTATGATAAAAGATAATTTAAAATAAATATGTTTTATTGATATAGTTAGTAGTTTATTTAAATATATATTATTCTTGAAAAATTAAAAGTGTATTTAATAAAAGAGACACGAACAAAAATAATGAAGTATCAATATAAATGCGACACAAGGATTAGAATTTACTAGGGAGTATAGATTCGGTGTCAAATGTTATAATATTAATGCACATATGGGTGGAAATCCAAAAATGACAAATACCGATCCATTCTAATTTGACATCGATTAAATGAGAAGAACAAGTATATATAGTAAAAGCACGTGTAAACACAAAATTTTATTCCTCAACTAATAATTCCAACTTAAAATTTACTGCTCATAATTATTGGCCTATAATTATTGCTCATAACTATGGGTTATAGGTAGGGGTGTCGTTTTTACCCGAAACTCGAATACCGAATCTGACCTGAATTAACTTGAACCCGATTAAGACGAAACCCAAACAAACCGAACCCGTTTAAGATGGAACCTGAACCCGAACCCGAACCCAAAGAAAGTGATAGGTTTGGTAATTGGGTTAAAAAAAGTTTAATCGGGTTAACCCGATTAACCCGAATAATAATAAAAATATATTTTTATTATTAATATTTATTTATAACCTTAGCAATCATTATTATTTTATTTGACTTTTTTTTAATATATGAGTGGAAACGGACGAGCGAACATGCATGTGACAATTTGAAGAGTGAATGTTGTTAAGAAGTTTATTTGTTGATACAGTTTGACGTTTTCTTTTTAGTTTATACGATTGGTTGATACGATTTGATTTTATGCTTATTTTATTTGATGTTTTTTAGTTAATATATGTGTTTAGTTCATGAGTTTGAACGAAAGATCATATTGTGTGTGTTTTTATTTGACATTTTGAGCTTATTATTTGATAAATATTATGTTAAGTTAAATTGTAAAGTATGCATTACAACTTGTACTTAGAAACCCGAATACCGATTAACCTGACCCGAATAAATCTGAAACCGAATAACTCGAAACTGATTAACCTGAATTTTATTTGGGTCGTAAACGGGTAGGATTGTTATAACCAAAAACCCGAATAACCCAAACCGAATAACCCGAAACCCGATTAAAAAACCCGAAGAACACCCTTAGTTATAGGCATGTAAATGAACCGAATGTTCGTTAATAGTTCGTGAACTGTCGTTCGACGAGAAGTTCGTTTATATTCGTTCATTTAATAAACGAACGAACATGGACACGTGACTCGTTCGTGAATGTTTGTTTATATTCGCTCACTTATGTTCGTTTGTTTACGTTCGTTTAAATATTCATTCAAATATATTTAATACTAATATTAATTTAAAATCAATTTGATTTTTAATATTTTAAAACCTTTAAGCCTAATATAATATCAATTTGATATCTTTATTTAGTTTTGAAATGTTGGATGTAAGGATGATGATATTTGAACTTTAATTTAGATATTCACGTTTACTTTTAATTATTGTTCGTTTATGTTTTTTTTGTTCGAACGACAATTTGTATTAAAAAAAAGACAAGACCGGTTCAAGGAGAGCTGGAAACGAGAAAATTACATCAAAAGGAGAGGGTTTAAGCCACTCGTCCCAACCAGAGTTTACTTTACGATTCCTATTAGCAAACCATAATCTATACTACATAATAAACAAGTAAAATATGAGGACACTTGTCACAATTGTAGGCCTTCTAATTTTAATTTTCTCGCATCTCTCTTCTATTAATAATCAACTTCACTATTTTAGTCAACTAAATTAATTATTTGTTTCAATTTTTATCTACACATTTTTTAATTTAAATTTGTGTTCATCATCAACTAATTTGTAATCCCGTGTATTACACGAGTTAATTAAATATAATATTTTATATTCAGTAGAAAAAAAATATTTTTTAAAAATTCGTGTTTTACACAGGTTGAATAAACCCGTGAAATAAAATATAATCTGTTAATACATACACTCGTCAAAATATGTCAGAAGATTTATTAATATAAAAATTATTATTTCTTTTAAAAGTATATTATTATTTTTAGATAGTGGTGTAATTAATAGGAGAGAGAAGCGAGAATAAAATGATGAGAATGAATGTGAAATTAGCATGTGGCATAGAAAACCTTTATTTATTATATAGTATAGATTAATTTGTTCAATCATATTTTTATGAACTCTACAAAAAGAAAACAGTTTTATAGCCAGTTATGATTCAAATAAAAAAACTTTTAATCATATATTTACGTATTCATATTGTTCGATTTTGACGAGTGTATGTGTTAATAGATTACATTATATTTTACTCAGCATGTGTAATACACGGGTTTATTCAACCCGTGTATTACTCGGGTTTTAAAAACATAAACTTTTTATTACTAGGTACTTAACATTACATTTATTTAACCTGTGTAATACACGTGATTCTAACCTAGTGAAGAATAGAATAAAAAATATCGGCATCCTAATATCTTGCGGGTTGAAGATAGATTTGTTCAATCGTTTATGTTCGTGAACCGTTCAATTAAATTATTAATGAACGAACACAAACACGTTCACTTTCTTAATAAACGAACATGAATAAGAAAATTTGTTCGTTTAAGTGTTCGTGTTCGTTCATTTATTCGGTTACGTTAAATAAATGAACACGGATAAACCCCTTTCGTATTCGTTTTATTCATTTACATGCCTAAATTTGCTCATAATTCACAACTAAAACTTAGGACTATTTTTAATACACTTACTTGAATACGAACAATCCCAATTTGACTCTATACCTAATAATTACAACTAAATAATTATTGCTCATAATTCACAAGTGTATTTTAAGACTATTTTCAATGCACACAATTAAGACTAAAAACGTTAGAATACACCATAGTCCGAGTAAAGTTGTTTCTGTTTTGCTTTTCATTTTCTACGAATGTTAAGTGTTATAAAGACACATCGCCCTATTAATATGTCTAAAACTTCTTTACAATAATATGGTTATATCATCTTACAATAGTTTTTCATCAAAGTTTTTAACATCATGAGTTAAACTTTAGAAAAGTTGCCGCATTTTCTTTGCAACGATGTGCAGATTTAATGAGTTGTAGTGTGAACTCCATGTGTAACACACCTTTTTTGGCGACAAGTATCTAAAAGTAGATCATTTCAATAATGTACATGATTGTTGATATATGTGTTTAGTGTGTTATTGTATAGTCTAGTATACAAGTTAAAACAAGTAAAGTGAAGTGGGAGTTAAAATGGGTTGGGAACTTGGGATTATGTTTGAAACTTTTTTTTATAAATAATAAAGTATTATCATGATTAAAAAAAACTATATATTATTTCATTTATAGGAAAATGTTCAAGTAAAAAAGGTTTTTAAATTAAAAAAGATGAAAAGGATTTAGGGTCATTAAATCAAATTGTATAAAATATTTAATAGTTGAGATCAAATTATAGGAGAAAAAGTTTTTGAAATGATATTTTATTTATATCTATTTTTGTTGACTTTTTATCAAGTCACCGCTTTTTAAACGTTCATAACTTTTACATACGACATTATTTTTGTAAAAAAATTACGCCATAAAAACGAACGTTTTTTTATCTAAAAACGAGTATAGTGCCGTTATATACAAAAACGAAAAAAAAAATCATATTTTCTAGCTTATTGTGTAATTTGCTCATCATTGTGTCAAATGTCAGGTCATTGTGTCTAATGTCAAGTTATTGTGTCAAATATTTTTTTATCATTGTGTTTAATGTCAAATAATTTTCTAATGTCTGGTCATTGTGTCAAATATTTACATCACTTTGTTATATATAATATGTAAAAAGCAAGGACAAAAATAATACGAAATTGACTAAAACGTAAAACATAACGATTAATACATGATATAACACAATGATAAAAAAATTTCATCATTGTGTTATATCATGTATTAATCGTTGTGTTTTACGTTTTAGATAATTTCGTGTTATTTTTGTCACTGTTTTTTTTATGTATTATATATAACATAGCGATGAAAAATATTTGACATAATGATCTGAAATTAGACACAATGACCATACCTGACATTACACAACGACCTGACATATTTGACAAAATGGCCAATATTAGACAAAATGACGAGCAAATTACGCAATAAGTTGGAAAACTTATTTTTTTATGTTTTGGTATATTACGATACTATACTCGTTTTAAAGATAAAAAAATGTTTGCTTTCGTCATTGTGTTTTACGTTTTAGAGAATTTCATGTTATTTTTGACATTACACAATGACTAGATCTATCATTATTGTGTAATGTCAGGTCATTGTATAAAATATTTTTCATCACTATGTTATATATAATACATAAAAAACAGTGACAAAAATAACACGAAATTATCTAAAACTTGACATTTGAAAATACCGTAAAACTTTGAGACGTTCTTTTTCATGTCATGAAACTTTGAAGTAAGTTGCTCGATGGAGTGATAAGGCTCACAACCCACAAGATTGTGAAACTTTCCCGAAACCTGGATCTGCAAATTTGTCCAGGTTTGTGTGTTCCTAACAATCGGATCCTCTAAAATGTCCATCCAAGCACGAGCCAACACCAATTCATCGGGAGTCCACTTTTGAGGGTTGGACGTTCTGAATTTATTGAAACTTTTACTTTTTTACATTTCAGGTTGGGTCTCGAGGATGGTCTCAGTTTTAGGTCTCATGTATTTAATTGGGCTGGGTCTCAGGTATGCAATCGGTATGGGTTGGCATAGTAGGTCAGTAGAATGGTTGGTTCCACCCACCGAACGACAATTGCAGTTATGCAAAAATGGATTGCAGGTCGTATGATGTGATTGGTGGAGATGGCATGCTGAACGGGTTATGGTTGTTCGGGTTATCTGGATAATTTTTTTGAAAATGTGTGGAGAAAATAAAGATTTAGGAAATGAATGTGTGTAAAATAAATTGGTTTTATAAATAAAAACAAATTTACCATTTTTTAACAGTTACAATAGAAAATTTTAAATTTATTTTTTTATTCCATTTGTTACCGTTGCTAGGGAGGAAGAAAGGGCGTGAGCTCCTTCACCAATTTTTCATAAAAGTTATTAAGATCATGAGTTGAACAATAAAAAAAAGTTGCCGCATTTTCTTTTGAAACGATATGCAGATTTTATGAGGTGGTAGTGTGAACTCCATGTGTGACACACCTTTTTTGACGATAAAGTATCTAAAAGTATATCATATCAATAGTGAACATGATGATTGATGTGTGTTTCATGTGGTATTGTATAGGCGAGTAAATAAGTTAGGGTAATAAGTTAAAAGCAAACAAAGTGAAAGTGTGAGTTAGAATGGGATGGGATTATGCAGGGCCGGCCCTCAGCATGTGCGGGGTGGGCGACCGTGCAGGGGCCCAAAATTATAAATAAATATATATATATATATATTTAATATAAACTGAGTTTAAAAAAATATTACAATTAACAATTAACTTATGGGTCAAATAAACTGAGTTTAAAAACCCATTAATAATTACTCTATTATTGGTACATGTCCAAATTAATAATTTTACCTAATAAAAAAAACATACGGCAAAATTCAACCGGATGAATTCAATAAGGGGAGATTTTTGAATTGATTTTTTTCAAGAAAAATCAAATCTAGTGTTATTACAATTTTATTATATTAATGATTTTTTTTCATATATTTAACTTTATATTAAATTTTTTAGGGGCCTATTTTCTTCAGTTGCACAGGACCTCCAAAATCTCAGGGACGACCCTGACATTACGTCTAAAACTTTTTTTTATCATGATTAAAAAACTACATAGATTTTCATTTATAAGATTTTTATATTACATATCTATAATTATTAGATTTTAATCTATTTAGTATATAGAAAACTTTATTCAGTAGTAAATAATTTATCAAGTTTCCATTGAAGTCACTCTAAAAATCTTTTTTCCCCTCTAAAGACATAATTTTTATTTATGTTCTAATTATGCAAATTATTTTATCATTGTTAAAAAATTTTAAGATCAAGTGATCTAAATAGAACATATATTTGAATATTAGTTATAAATTAGTGATTATTTTATATTTAAATTTGACTTACATTGAAAATTATGAATTTTAGTTCTTATTTAGTGAATTTTATTTCATCATTATTACCTTAACTTTAAAAAATAGCCACTAAATACTAATTTTGATTCATATAAGTTCCATTCACAACATTTATTATTTTTTTAATATTTATAAAATTAAAACATTTAATAAAAGTCGAGTGACTTTAAGAAAAAAAAACCAAGTGACTTTAGTTAAACAAATGGAGAACTTAGTTCACAAAATAATGTAAAAATATTTTTTTAATAAAATTGAATAAATACGAATGAACTTTTAAATAAAAAAAACCGTTAATACCTTTGAATTATTTATAAGATATACTCCCGAGTCGCAATAAATTAACCGTATCATATAAATATACTATCGAATTTTTAGTTGGTTGAAAATGCCCAATCCATTTCGTGGAGTGGTGGACGAGTTATTGGGCTGGGCTATAAGAGTGATATGATATTGTGTTATATAGATTTGAATAGATAAAGATTTGAAAATTTTTATATTAAAACCTAAAACTAAACAGATCTAAAATTTATACTTTAAAAATATTATTATTTATAATCACCGTAAATACTACTATTAATAATCAAGGTATCTGATTTAAGGTATAAAATAACGGTTTCTTATGTTATGATGGGATAATATTCGCCATCAACTAGTCGAGTAAATGAAATATTGAGCGTAATCCGAACTAACGGCATTATGGAGTTACTAAAGAGACCAATGTCCATTTGATGTAATTGGTATAAAATAACGGTATTATGAACTAATCAATGTCACCCTCTATCAAGACTATTTTGACTTCTAGAACCATGGAACCTCTAAATAATTGCATTGTAGCGGATATTGTTTAGTGGTAAAAGTCTGGATTGTTCTTCTTGGGTTGTAACTGTTATCTTATTAGGTTCAACAACTCTAGCCGTTCGGAACCCACAAACCATTCCGATCGGCGGTCAAAAAACACTAGCCCTACTCAATTCATAATGAGAAGATTTTCATCTTCTTCATGGTGGCCTTGATTTTACTAAAGATGATGAGAACGTGAACTCCCAACCGTTTATGCGTTGGAGAAACCGTTTCTTATTTTGTGTGAAAACTATTTATAAAGCACAAGTTAAAACAAGTGAGATAAAATGGCATTACTTGAATGCTACTGTATGTACACGTGGAGAAATGATTAAAAGGGTTGTATTTGCCAAAGAACTGGGAGTTCCTATCATGATGCATGGCTAGCTAACAAATGGATTCACTGCAAATACTAGCTTGGCTCATTATTTCTGAGATAAAGGTATACTTATTCACATCCAGTGCGTAATGCATTCAGTTATTAATAGACATAAGAATCATGGTATTCACTTCTGTGTACCAACTAAAACGTTACCTATGTCTGGTGGAGATCACTTTCATCCTGGTACCGTAGTAGGTTAACATGAAGAGGAAAGAGAAATTAGTTTAGCCTTTTTTGATGTACCGCATGATAATTTTATTGAAAAAGATAGAAGTTGCGGCATTTATTTCACCTAAGATTGGGTCTCTTTACTAGAGGAGATTCCAAAGGACACCGCTTTTTAAGTGGGGTCCAAGGGGCAAAGCCCCTAATGTGGGTTGATGATTGGAAGCAACTTTGTGTTGATATGTGTTGTTTCATTAAAAATGCATTAGAGCTGCATTAATGATGGAAAATTTGCTTAAACTTGGTGTTCGGGAAAAACTGATAAAATAGTCAAAATTTATTGCTGATATTAGGTAGCTACTGGATGATCGGTAGCAACTTTGTGTTCGGTAATAAATAAGTATGCCAGAAACAATTTTACCTCAGTAGAAACTAATGGTGTTTCCTATATATGTAACTGTAGCAATTACAAACGGTTATAACCGTTAACCGCTATACCTGTTTATGAAACGTTGCGGCGATTCATGGTGACTTTTCGACCCAATATATAAAGTAAGTCAATTGGTATGTTTTCATGTAACGAATTCATACTTTGTTTTTCTAAGCAGTTAATGAATCGTTCTTGAGAAATTTCTATCTTAAACAATTAAAGATTTTGAGTACATGCAAAATAACTTAATATAAAAGTATCTCAAACACGATTCAAAAGGCTATCCGGTTATTTTCAAAATCTAGAATCCTATATCAGGTAACCGACTAACTGGTTCAAGTCAAATTAGGTTGGGTCAACTTATGATCAGCTTAAAACGGGTCGTTTTTAAAAACATTATTGAAAAATATGAATTTGGATTCAAACTCACCGTAGTTATTATGATTGAAAAAATATGAGGCCTTCATCATTTCTAATTTGCCACAAACGAACAGTTTTATCAACCGATAATGACATAAGTTCTATAACATAACATAACATTCAAAAGACAACATATTAAGATTATAAAAAACAAGTTCCAAATAGAGATTTACAAACATTATAGTAAGTTATGGACCCCCTTTTTTCGACCACTAGACATAGAGGTAGGGGTGTAAACGAGCCGAGCCCGAGCTTGACTAGGCTCGAGCTCGGCTCGTTTAATTTACTGTGAGCTCGAGCTCGGCTTGATTCGAGCTCTAATTTTGAAGCTCGGGATCGGCTCGTTGGTAGTTTTATAAGCTCGAGCTCGGCTTGTTTATTATATATTAGTTAATTTATATATATTTATAATTATTTTTATATAAATTTTATTATAGTTTTTATATATAACATAATACATATTATTTAATTATATTTATCTTAATTTTATATATACTCATTATTATTATTTTATAAATATATATTAAATATATTAAAAACATTATATAAATAAAAGGCTCGTTAAGGCTCGCGAGCCGGCTCGAGCTCGATAAGTGAAGCTCGAGCTCGTTTATTAAACAAGTTTATTCTTAGGCTCGAGCTCGGGCTCGGGCTCGAGCTTGTTTAAGCTCAGCTCGTTTCGATTTTTTAGCGAACCGATCTCGAGTAGCTCGCGAGTGGCTTGGCTCGTTTACACCCCTACATAGAGGTGCACAAAACCATTTTTACTCTCAAACCAGTTTCGGGTTCGGTTATGAAAAATCAAAACCAGTTCTTGTTAAAACGCTTCGGGTTTGAAACCAGGTTCGTGAAGTGTTAGCCCAAGCTCAGGCTTACTTCTTAGCTGGCCCATAGGATTATGCTTTAAAGTCACCGGATTAGCCCAGTCCCAGCCTCAGGGTTTGAGCCTTTCAATGAAATTTTGTAAAGAATTAAAACCCATAACATTAACAACATAAAAAGAAATAATCATTTTATTAAAATAAATTTTAAAGCTCCTTATATACTTCATCCCTCCTCACCTCTCTAGAGTTCACGAACAAATGATTTCAAAATTATATTTTTTGAAACACATTATATGATTCCAAAATTACAAATTTATAATTTTTTTGTTAGCATAATAAGTTGTTATGGGCCCTGTAATGAGCTTTAGCCCAAACCTAGTTATCTTTCTATTTAATGTTGTTTTCTTCTTTATTTGTAAGTTAATCTTCATTTGTGTAATATAGAGACTCCGTTTTTTCTCTATACATGTTTATCATTCAACATGGTATCAGATTCTACTCGATTCATGCTTGATTGAAGATTTTTGTTGTCGCTTCCGCTTCGTTGTCGATTCATTTGTTGTTTAGTTATTCATTGTTGAAGGGTAGAGACTTAGCACTCATTTGGTGAAGCTTGCATCCGATTTCTTTGTCTTGTGAGGTATCACAGTTACGGATTTCGTTTTATTTGAAGTGATTTGTGTATTTGGAAGAGCTTCTGGACAGATTGACAGGTTTGGACCTCGTTTCTATCCCGTTTTACGAAGTTTGCGGTTGGTTACCAAGTTTGTGGTTATTCGACTGTTGTTTGGTTTTGATAATATGGCTGGGAAAGATGGCACTTTTCAGTCTATTAGCACTCGTCTTGATGGTAAAAACTACATTTACTGAAGTTACGTGATGAAAAACTTTCTTCGAGGGAAAAATATATGGGGTTATGTCACAGGTACTAAGGGAAAGCCTACTGATAAGTCTAATCCTGCTGAATATGCCTTAGCTCTTGATACATGGGAAACGGATAACTCTAAAGTTATAACTTGGATCAACAACTTTGTAGGTCAGTCCATTGGTATTCAGTTGGCTAAATATAATACAGCTAAGCAGGTTTGGGACCATTTGGAAAAGCTGTATACTCAGTCTAACTTTGCCAAGCGGTACTAGTTGGAGTTTGATATCCGTGCTCTTCAACAGAATGAGATGAGCATTCAAGACTTTTATGGAGCTATGTCGGATTTATGGGATCAATTGGCACTTACGGAATCTGCAGCACTGAAGGTGTTTAAACCTTATATTGATAGAAGGGAGGAACAACGTTTGGTACAATTCTTGATGACATTACGTTCAGACTTTGAAGGACTGCGTGGAACGATTCTTTATCGTTCCCCCTTCCAATAGTTGATTTAGTTGTTCACGAGTTGACTGCAGAGAAAACTCGGTTAAAATCGCAGGTTGATAAAGCTCCTAAAGTAACTACTCCAGCTGTGTTTGCCGTTCCCCCTAATAAGTCCAGACAAGGTGCTAAAGTTGCTTTTGATGAATGCGATTTTTGCAAAGGGAAAAATCATTGGAAGTCTCAATGTCCGTTGTTACTTAGCAGAAAGAATTCTAACTTGCAGAAGCCCCCACAACAGAACAGATCAGGTGGACAATTTTTGGCTCGCACGTCCACTTCTGCTGGTTCATCTGGTCCATCTTCATGGACATTTAAACCACCTCAGTTTACTGCTGCTACACCACCATCTGTAGAAATGAACAAACCACCATCTGCTATGGATCCGCAAGTATTTGAACACTTCAGACAGTTTCTTGATGCCAACCCTACCGCTATGTCTGCTGCGGGATTGTCTTCATCTGGTACCTCAGGTATTTCATCATCTTTATGGATTTTGGATTCTTGTGCCTCACATCATATGTCTCCCTATCTGTTTTCTTTTCTTTCTTTGTCTCCTTTCTCTCATGTTTCTATCATGTCTGCTAGTGCTACATCTATGTTGGTAGAGGGTGTTGGATCTGTGTCTACCCCTCATGTGTCTCTAAATGATGTCTATTATATTCTGAAGCTTGCCTTAAATCTTGCTCCAGTCAGTCAGTTTTGTAAGTCTGGAATTTGGGTTTTCTTTTGTGACACTGTTTGTGTTGTGCAAGATCAACACACTTAGAGGGTGATTGGGATCGGCCGTAGGGTGGGAGATTTATATGTCTTAGAAGAACTCAAAGTACCTGCTCCTGGTGTTGCTGCCTACAACGTTGATTTATCTTCTTTTCGTTTAAGTCCTTTGGCGTCTGAATTTTATATTTGACATTCTCGTTTGAGACATGTGTCCGCATCTCGTTTAAAATTTTTGGTTTCCACGGGTGTTTTGGGTCAGTTGCAAACATGTGATATTTCTGATTGTTGTGGTTGTAAACTTGCCAAATTTTCTGATTTACCTTTTGATAAAAGTATTTCTCATTCTATTGCACCATTTGATATTATTCATTATGATGTGTGGGGACCATCACCAGTATCCACTAAGGGTGGTTCACGTTATTATGTTTCCTTTATCGATGATTACACTCGTTATACCTGGGTGTACCTTATGAAACGTAGATCTGAGTTCCTTGACATTTATAAAACATTTAGGGCTTATGTTCAAATGCAACATTCGACAATGATAAAGTGTTTCAGGTGTGACTTAGGGAGTGAATACACCTCTAATGATTTTACTCAGTTGCTTGCATCAGATGGAACCATACACCAATCGTCTTGTACCGACACCCGTCAACAGAATGGTGTTGCTGAAAGGAAACATCGTCATCTTATGGAAACCGCTCGTTCATTCCTTTTATCTGCTGAAGTACCTAGTGTCTTTTGGGGAGAAGCACTTCTGACCGCCCAACATGTGATTAATAGGATCCCTACTTCTCGCAATGATGGGATGTCTCCATTTGAAAGTCTTTTCGATGAACAACTAGATTATGGTGAATTATGGGTTTTTGGATGTACTTTCGTTGCTCTCCGTCCTCATGTTGAACGAGAAAAATTGACCAATAAGTCAGCCTTATGTGTTTTCTTAGGCTATGCGAGTGGTCCTAAGGGATATGGCACGGGACAAAAAGGATATTGTTGTTTTGATCATGTAAGTCAGAAGTTATATGTATCAAGACATGTTACTTTTCTTGAACATATTCCATTCTATTCGATTCCAGCTAAGTCCCACGATGTAACAAAGTCAGATCTTCAGAATATTGATCCTTTTGCTAGCAACATTGATGTCCTAACCTCTGATGTTCCTGATTCGTTTGTTGATCCTAATATGTCTGCTCCAGATACTTCTGTTGCACACGATGTGCCAGTTCATGAACCTTCCACGTCATCTGGCACCAATGTTGATTCTCCTCCACCTCCAAGAAAGTTTACTCGTGCATGTAAGTCTACTCAACTACTAGATTTTGCATACTCTACATATTCTGCTTCGTTTAGTTCATTCATCACGAGCATTCATCATCTGTCTGAACCATAATCATATAGAGAGGCTGTCTCTGATCCTCTATGACAAAATGCTATGGCTGAAGAGCTCACTGCTCTTCATCAGACTCACACCTGGGATGTGGTTCCTCTACCACCAGGTAAACATAAGGTTGGTTTTCGTTGGGTGTATAAGATTAAGACAAAGTCTGATGGCTCTGTTGAACGGTACAATGCCAGACTTGTGGCAAAAGGATATTCGCAAACGTATGGTATGGATTATGAGGAGACCTTTGCCCTTGTGGCAAAAATGACAACATTTCGTACTTTAATTGTTGTTGCGTCCGTATGTCAGAAATGTTTTTCTGAATGGTGATTTTCATGAGAAGTTTTACATGAATCCACCCCCGGGAATAGCTCATCAGCCTGGTGAAGTCTGTCGGCTTCGAAAAGCTCTATATGGACTCAAACAGGCCCCTCGTGCCTGGTTTGAAAAATTCTCTATAGTCATCACTTCCCTTGGCTTTCTTCCTAGAAATCATGATTCGACATTATTTGTTCGATGTACGAATGCGGGACGCATTCTCTTGTCTTTATATGTGGATGACAAGATTATTACAGGCGATGATTATGATGGCATTGAATCCTTGAAGCGTGACATGGCCCATCGTTTTGCTATGAAAGATTTGGGGGTTATTACGGTATTTTTTGAGGATTGAGGTAGCTCAATCTAAAAAGGGATATCTTCTCTCTCAGACGAAGTATATTTCTGATCTGTTTCAACGTGCAAGACTTTCTGATAACAGAATTGCAGACACTCCCCTTGAAACTAATGCACGTTACTCTCCCACTGATGGTGTTCCTCTATCTGATCCGAGCCTATATCGTACAATTGTAGGCAGTTTGGTTTATCTTACAGTTACTCACCCTCATATCACTCATGTTATTCATGTGGTTAGCTAGTTTGTTACCGCTCCTACTTCTGTTCACTGGGGAGCTGCCCTTCGTATTTTGAGGTATCTTCGTGGCACTCAGTTTCAAAGTCTTTTATTTCCTTCTACGTCTTCTCTGGAATTGCGTGCCTATAGTGATGCTGATTGGGATAATGATCCCAATGATAGTAAATCCACTACAGGTTTCTGTATTTTCCTTGGTGATTCCTTAATCTCATGGAAAAACAAGAAACAAGACGTTGTCTCTAGGTCCTCCACTGAGGCTGAATATCGTGATATGGCTGTGACTACCTGTGAAATTGTTTGGTTACAATGGATTCTGTCAGATATGGGGGTTGCTGTTTCCTCACCTACCCCATTACATTGTGATAATCAAAGTGCTATGCAAATCGCCAAGAACTCTGTCTTTCATGAACGAACAAAACATATTGAGATAGATTGTCATTTTATTCGTCATCATCTTCAGCTCGGGACCATCTCACTTCCTTTTGTTCCATCAGCCTTGCAGATTGCAGATATTTTCACAAAGGCTCAATCGACATCTCGGTTTCGTTTTTTGTGTGACAAACTCTCAATGTTTATTTCTATTGCATTGTGAGTTTGAGGGGGGATGTTAGCATAATAAGTTGTCATGAGCCTTGTTATGGGCTTTAGCCCAAGTCCAGTTATCTTTCTATTTAATGTTGCTTTCTTCTTTATTTGTAAGCTAATATTCATTTGTGTAATATAGAGACTCCGTCTTTTCTCTATACATGTTTGTCATTCAACATTTTTAAAGTTAAAAAGGAAATATAAAACAGACACCCGTAATATATGCATAGATAGTTGCACATATACTATACGTATTTCCAAACATAATTGGAGTTATGACCAATGTTTTCGAAACTGTACCGGACATTGAGCCGGCCGTATTAGAGGTTCATTGGTTGAATCGGATTTAAGAGCCAAATGATGTCATAAAAAATAAAAGTAAAAACTATATATATGGATACAAAATATAAAACATTTTTTGTTTGAAAGTGAATTTCAATTTTAATATCACTTGAAGGCTTAAATAAAAATAATAAAATTTGAAATATTAAATTAATCTGAAAATGAGATTCTAAAGAAAATAAAATAATTTTTTTTTTGAAATCCGCTCCGATCCTAATCTAACAAATAATTGGCTGGTTCAAATCAAGACGGTTCAACAACACACAACTGGGTCGGTTAGGTGATTCAGTCCGGTTCTAAAAACACTGGAATCTATAGTTGCTGACGTGGAAAGGCACCGAAGAAGCTGGCGGTAATCACGTGGCATCATGTCAATGGGAGGAAATCAAACGGTGATTGAATTATTGGAATGGGCAGCATGCGCTTATGATGTTATGGGGGCCCATCCACTTAACAACCACAACACAATCATATACCTTCACGGCAACCTTCTTTTAAATAAAAGAAAATCACCAAAATAATTGAAGTTATTCAACTTTTAACATATTTATATACCAGTGAAGGTATTAGAAATAATTTTTTTTTGGTTAAATATAAATTAAAAATTTAAATTCCGAACTTACACACCCACTAAACATACTCATAAATACAAACTATATGTTTATAATAAGACTTGAATCCTTAATCATTTGAGAGGAATGTAATATCAACACCCTGGTACCACTAGCCTAGTGGTTTAATATAAATTAGAGTAAAGTACATGGATGGTTCATATGGTTTATCAAAATTTTGGAGTTGGTCCATAGCTTTCCAAAAGTATATGGATGGTCCATAGGGTTTGCACTTTGTAACACATTCAGTCACCAAACTTTGCCAAAAGTACATGTATGCTCCCTGTGGTTTGCACTTTGTAACGTATTTAGTCTCTAACTTGTACATTCTAAAACTTTTAGATTGTTAGATGGGGACTAAATGCGTTACACAATGCAAACCGCTGAGACCATCCATGTAGTTTTGAAAAGGTAGAGACCAAATCTAAAATTTTGGTAAACCACAGATACCATCCGTGTACTTTACTCTATAAATTAAATACATGAAAGTTTAACTTGTCCACTCACTGACGTA
This sequence comes from Smallanthus sonchifolius, assembly GCA_023525975.1. NCBI lineage: Eukaryota > Viridiplantae > Streptophyta > Magnoliopsida > Asterales > Asteraceae > Smallanthus > Smallanthus sonchifolius. Next base: position 6,929,866 of record CM042042.1, read on the forward strand.
TAAATGTACTACACTAGTGATTCTTCCCCGCGCTACGCGGCGGGGTTGCAATCTCGAACTAAAATATAAGCGATAACACGTTAAAAGAGAGTGTGGGCTTACCGCTAGGGCATGAGGGCTTTTATGTTTAAGACACTCCATTTAATTTTTTACACAAACCAAAAATCATGTGTAAGTAAAAAAAACCACCAACCATCAAGTAACATACCTCCAAAAAGAAAACAAAAAATAAAAAAATAAGGTGAAAAAAAAAAAAAATTACGTAGTGCACTCTAAAATAAAGCGTTAAAACAAAACGTAAGATGGGGGGACGGGTTAGCCCATGTTACAAGTTTATTTAGATGGGACTTGCAAAACACCACGAGTGAGTAACAATTTTATTTGTATAAAGACACTTTCATTTGCAAATTTTTTACTACATTTCGCATGCACAAAGCGAAGTTCATCAAAGAAATTGTTAGACATGTTCATAACAAAGTAAAACATAAGAGACTACATATAGTAAAGTATCCTGTGAGATTGGAGTCTTATGTTAGAAACCTAAATCCAGTACTTTTGAGTGAATCAAATAAGGTCAAAGTAGTTGGAATTTATGGAATGGAGGGCATAGGCAAAACAACCATAGAAAAGCTTTCTATAATTCAAGTTTTCATTTATTTGAAGACATATGTTTCATTAAAAAAGATAAAAGAATTTTCTGAACAACATAACGATATAGTTTATTTACAAGAGCAACTTCTTTCTAAAAAACTCAAGTGGGTGAAAGTAAAGGTTAGAAATAAAATGTAGAAAAGGAAAAAAAATTAAAAAAAAATCTTTCTAAAAACTAAAGGGTGGAGATCTAAAAACAATTAAAAAAAATTAAATCCACTTAAAAGTGCCACATGAACTTGTCGCCCAAAGCAACCACTCATAGTGAGTCACTATTCACATCTGAGTGAAATCCATTTCAAATTGCATTAGTCATAATTGTTATTTTCATGATTTTTGTCTCAAAAAGGATTTAGCATCAAGAGAGACCAATTTAAAAAAATTTCAAATTATTACAAAAAAAAAAATCCGTCAACTAAAAGTTTATCTTAGTTATAACAATGACATCTCGAAACACAAAGGAGAGATAAGAGAGGTGAGTGTATGGAGTTAACACTAATGACCATGGCGGCATTGTGATGCGGTTTTTACTGATGTCAATATATTTTGATCTTTGAATATTTATCAACTTGAGAAGTCTTTTTAGAAGAGTGGGCCAGGTCATCAAAATTCTAATAAACGTATATACTTTACGTCAAGAAATACACATAATAATAATCACATGAACAATTTCTCACTTCAACTAATGCTAAAACATAAAACGATTTCAAAATCTCTCCGCTTTCCTTTTTTAGACTTTCCCTTTCATCATCTCAAAATATAAGGTGTCATCGTCCAACATATATTGTATCATCAAAATATTGGATACGAATAAAAAATATAATCCTTTTACCAATATCATGTCACTTGCCAACTAAGCAATTTATATACTAAACAGGTTTATATCATATGTTAGCAAAATAACTTAAGAAATTACGTTTTAACGACTAGGTGAAATAAAAACAAGTAAGTTATCTCATTTAAAATAAAAGTAATTAAAAGCATTAGTGTAAGCTAAAAAAAAGACATATTTAAAGTGAAAAAAGAGTTTGTTTGGTGACATTAAGCATGAGTGTATGGCCTGTCATCCGACCATATTATTTGATTTTTTTTAAATAAAAAATATTTATTAAACATCATTTTCCAGTTAGCACCATCCCAGATAGTTAGCTGCTCTTTGAATCTTTTAGACATCTTTATCATTCAACTACATCAAACACATGTGGTCCAAAACAAGCCATATTTTCTATTATTCTTGCGATGATTGTCTTTTTGTGCTTTAAAGTATGATCCTCCCGACACTTTCTAAACTACAATATTAACATATCTATGAATCACATAAAAAAAGTTTTTATAAAATGTTAGAAACACTATATACTATGAAGAGTGGTTCTATTAGCTTATATAGTTGGGACATAAAACTATGGAAGACTTATAAAATAGATAATGACGATACTACATACTTACATACCACTTAAATATTTGTCATCCTATTGATGTGGGACAAGTTTCAACCATTTTTTTATCAAATTTTTACAGTTTTGACGGATTCAAACACACAACTTCGAGTATCAATGTCTCATTCATCTTTGTTATGTTTTGGACGCGGTTTCATTTGTTGCGAAGCTCTCATGTAGTAGAACACAAACCCAAAAAGAAACAAGTATATTAACATTAGTTACATATATTTATTTATATCCAAAGTTGGCAAAAAAAATCATTTTTGGAACTTGGTGAAAAAACTCGTTTAACTTAGGATACTAAATAACATCATTATGAGTCTTCAAACTCTAATGTTTGACATAGACTAGGACATGTAAATTTTAATTCAATTCGACGTTTGATGAAATTAAATAGCATGCCAACATTTCAAATTGATTCAAAGTCTAAATGTGCAACATGCGTTGAATCCAAAATAACAAGATCGTCATTCAACTCGGTTGAATGAATAACCAAACCACTTGATATAGTCCACGCGGATGTGTGTGATTTAAAATCGCTACCCACAAGAAGTGAAAAAAAGTAATTCATCACGCTTATTGCTGATAGTACAAACTAGAAATATGTCTACTTACTTATTAATAAGGAAGAAACAATAGACAAGTTTATCTTATATAAAAATAGGTTGAGAATTAACTCAACCAAAAAATCAAGGTTGTGAGAAGTGATCAAGGAGGGAATTGTCGGGTTTCGTACAAGGGTTTCAAAACAATTTTGATAAAAACACATTGGAACAAAACATGTATGAACCAGTTTAGTCCAAAACCCTAGACCGCCAATAGGAGTCCATATGCAAAAATAACAGAAACAAAAACAACCAGAGTCAGTTTACAGTTCTACCCTTCCGAGAAATAAATAGCTAACCAAATGGAAACACTAAGAATCAACAAACCCAATCGCTAGATCCGGTAACACGAACTACTGGGACAACCAAACACCTTTGGTATCCTTAAAGATCGACCACCACGTAAACCCGGTTCACAAAAACAAATGGCTGCAGCGCAAGACGACATTGCAGGGGAGGTGACCTCTGGATGACAGAAATGATGTGCGCGCGCGGGGGGGGGGGGGGGGGAGGGGGGTGGGTGGGTGGGGTGGGGGTGTCAGCGGATGTAAGGGAGAGGTAGGGAGAGTGATTAGGGTTTTTCCTTTTGGTTATCTGTCTCTTGCCTCTAACTATTAATCCCCTATATATAGAATTTCCTAAACTTAGGGGATTAAGTTAGAGTTTTAATAATTAAATAAATACATTTTAATTCACTAATTAATTATTAATCCAATTAATAATTAATCTAGTAAATGAACCTATTCAGTAATTCTTAGACCATTTGATAATTTATTAAATCGGTTATCTAATTATCAACTCTTTGAAAATCAACTAATTTAATTTCTTTTAATTATTCGTAATCTAATTACAAATACTTAAACGTCTCTCGTCTTGCTTTTAATGCGATCGTGTTAGATTATTTAACTCTTTAAATAATGTTATTGTTCGTTGTTTATGGTGCAACCCTTTGGATCCTACCTTGATATCAGTACTATCAGATGTTGTTACTTGTGCATACCAGTCCAACATGAATATGTTTCACTATTTGCGAAGTTATGTGCACAAAATGGAATTATCCATGACTGCACCACTCCTTATTCTTCACAACAAAATGGTATTACGGAACGAAATAACCGTACATGAAAAGAGATTATGAATGCCACGTTGACCATTTCCAGGTTGAGCCGGGACATATTCGGGAAAGCTATTATATATCTCGGCTAACTATCTCTTAAGTAAGATGCTCCACATAAACTAAAACGGCAGACGGTTTGATCTCCATTTATGTGAGGATTGTTCACTCTTTTTTTCTCAACATGTTGATTTTATCTAAAACATGCTCTATTATATTTTTATTTATTTTTAATAATTATGTATAGAGTGATTTTTCAAAAATGAGACCATAGTACATTTAAAAAACATTTGTTTATTATAATTAGATATAGAGTTTATTACCATCCAATTAGATATTACAACCCATTTAATTTTAAGTTAGGTTATATCCTCCTTGATTTTGTAGTGTTGAAATGCTCTAGAAAAGGTGTCATATTTGTTTGGAATGCGAACTTTTAAGTTATTGAATATCTTTTATACAAAATTAGTTCTTCTGATGCCACACATGACAAACACAGCAATAACCACGAGACATAATTTAAAGTGAGATTCATTCACGAAGTTGATCATTTTAATGTACTAATGTTCATTGGGCCATTTTGCATTTCATTTTGCTTGAAAGTACAACATTGTGACATAAAATCACACGTTGATAGTGATATGTCTCCTGTCATGAATATGTAGACCTTTAATTTGAGCTATTTCAAGATAAAGATAAAGTCTCGATGTGAAGTGGTGCAAAAAGACACCTACCTTTGGCGGCTCAATTTTGCTTATAAAGATTCAGTGTCGATTTGGGTCTTCATTCTTCCCTAAAAAAGTTCTCTCTAGTGGTTACTTAGAGGATAACATACAAATCAAGAACACTGGAGAATACAAGTTTTAAAAATTTAAGCTTAAGTGTTGGTCTATTGGTTATGTGTTCCTTGATGGCATAACCAGTGGCGGAGCCAGAAATTATTTTTAGTGGGGTCATTTCTTTTTCTATTTTCAAGTTTCTAAGTTATTGACTACAATTTTTTGGGCCGGTTCGGGTGATCGGGTCGGGTTGCCTACGGGTTTTCATCTTTTGAAAATGATCCATTACATCTTCGACCAAAATATTTTTAAAGAACTCTATTTCAATGAAACCAATGTAACAATCGTTCATAAATTATAAATAGGTTATTGGGCTTAGAGTTAATTAACTTATGAACTTAGAGTTAATTAGACTTATGAGTTTAGAGTTAATTAACTTTTTTAAGGTTCGGGGTCAAATATTTTTTTTTCAAAAACCTATGGAGTCGACGTTGAAAAAATACCGGGGGTCTCGTAATTCGGGTAATATACGGCTATCTAAATATTGAAATTGGATGGGGTAAGTTGACCCCAATGCCAAAGACATAGCTCTGCCAATGGGAACAAGGCTTAGGTCGGACCGGTGAACCGGACCGGGGGTTGGACTGGATTTAAAATTTTTAACATTCTTTTGTTTTTTAATCCTTTAAAATCTCATGTTCTTGTTTATTTAAGTCTTCATATAAATTAAAATTGAAAATTCACATCAAAATAAAAAAAATGTTTTATATTTTTTTATCTATACACATATTTTTAATTATTATATTCTTTATGACATCATTCGGTTCTTAAATCCGATCCGACCGATTCGACCAGTAGACCTCTAAAGCAGCCGGTTCGCTGTCAGGTCCGTCTTCTAAAAACATTGATTATATGCTCTTTTATCACTCTTTGAATGATTCCAATTTATGTTTGTCTCCCACTCAAATCTCTTCAAAATTGATTTGTATCTATATAGTGATTTACCTATTTTGTAACAAGCATACATATTTCTTGAGATTATATTGCCTATTAAGCACGCGATTCTCCACGGATATATAAACCAATTGGAGATTTGCGACGTACCTAAATCTTTCATGTTGTGAGACTGTGTTCCAATACGACCCCAATTTTAGATAAATATTTTTGAGAAACCCATAAACATTTGTACGCACAAATAGTGTAAGAGAGAAATGAATGTACGGTCAAAAAAATTTTTTGTTACCCCTGAACTTTTGTTTTAGATCCGTCACTGAATAATACCCAAATATAATCAGTGTTTAAGGCAGATCGGGTTATATTGCATTATCACAAAGAGTCTCTGTGACACCCGCCGCTTTGAGCGAACCAACCCACTAGTTTTAATAAATCAAAAGCACAATTTATGTAATTTCTACTCTAGTGTCACGATTATAACTAAAAAATATATCTATACATATATCTTTCATTTACAAATTTATTTGTGAACTTGTTATTAAACAGTTACAATTGTAACTCTTAAAATAGTACAAGCATCAATATTGCTTCAATAAAATACTATAAAAGGCGTACGTTCTAGAGAATCAAATACAAGGTTACAAGCACATGGATACAAAAGTAGATGAGAACAACTCTGAACCTCTAGCTCCTAATTCTCTTGGTCGGATAAGCATTCCAAGAACAAAAATGTAAGATCGTTAGCACGATTATCAACAAAAAATGTTTTTACACTTAATTAAGGTGAAACTATGCCACCATAAAGCGGTACGCTTAAGAGTATGTTGTATTCTCTTATCTGGGAGAGCTAAGTAAGAGTACCTCTTTTGTCAAGTGGGCGTCAAATCGACGTGATAAATTCCTCACTCGAGTATCAATTAGTAAGGGAAATAACCAAGTGAGTGAAATACCACGTATTTAACCATATGGGACCCACCCAATACCCACACCCACATTAATTGGAGGACCCACAATCACATCTATGCTATATAATAAATAAATGTTTTAATGGGACACTTGTCACTCTCTTATGCATTCTCAACATTTTTCCCCTGTTTATCTCTTCTATTAATTAACACAAATATTCTTTAATTGTTTTTTTAGTTCACCCATCTCTTTCTTATTAAATAATAATTATTTTTATAACACTTTTTCATTTAAAAAAAATAAGGTTGATCATAAAACATTTTTAGAAATTGAACATTTCCTTCATTCTTTTTAGTTGTATTAAATACTTATGCAATATCATAAATATGTAATATGTAAATTTTTATTAGTAAGCGTACAACATTGTATTTATTCAACCCATACAATACACAGGGCTTCTTACCTAGTAATTTATAAATTATAATGTGTATATGCATATAAATACAAATATATAGGGGTATGGACCAAATGAAAACCATAACATAGTGTTACATGTCATAGTTCACATTTTGTTTTCTATTGTTACATATACGTAACACTATGTGTCGCATATATGTAACACTATGTGTTACGTATATGTAATACCCTTTTATCCGTGTTTATGTTCAACATATATGTAATAAATACTTAAATATTTTTTTAACGATTAAAGGAAAAAGTAATTTATAAATTATGTGATTGTTTGAGAGTGGTTATCACGATTATCATATAAAATATTGGTTATCATTTGATTCATACCCTATATCTATACTATATTATAATACATAGGGGAAACTTTCACTAAAAAGTGGTTTTTCGCTAATAAAAGCTAAGAAGTGAGCCAAACGAACTCCGATTGAGCTTATTTCAGCGGCGTTGGAACCGTCTCATCGAACTCTAATCTGGACCCAAAAACCTAAACCCCCCTCCACCCGCACTCCCAAAAACCTAAACCCCCCATCCAACCCCACCCCAAAAAGCCTAAACCCACCCCCACCCCCACCCCCAGAAACCTAAACCCACCCCCACCCACCCCCAAAAACCTAAACCCCCCACCCCACCCTTAAAAAAACCTAAACCATAAAATCTAAACCCTAAAAGCTAAACCATAAGGCTAAAACCATAAAATTCAAACATAAAATCTAAACCTTAAAAGCAAAACCCTAAAAGCTAAGATGGTAGAGGTTGACGAGACAGTTCCAACGCCGCTGAAATGAGCTCAATTGGAGGTCGTTTGATATCGTTTCTAAGCGTTCTGGTCATTTCTTAGATTTATTAGCGAAAATCTACTTTTTATTTGAACCTCCCTCATAATACATATTAGAAGTCTGAGGTTTATTACATATACGTAATATATGAGATTTATTACGGATACTTAATCACGCATGTTGATTTGTTTAAGGTTTCTTACGTATACGCAATAACGCAAGTCTGAGGTTTTTTACGCATACGTCACACATGTTGATTTGTATGAGGTTTATTATGCATACGTAATAATATAAGTCTGAGGTTTATAGTCATACGTATCAACGCAAGTCGTTGGTTTATTATGCATATGTATATGTATGTTTAGTAATCACGCAAAACTAAGGTTTATTACGCTTGTATGTTTATAGCAAATGCGAAATTATAACGCATTTTTAGTTTGTTACGCATGTATAATTAATAATTGTTAGAATGACAAAAATATCTTTTCACTAAAAATTAAAGTGAACACAGGGCTCTACGATTCATTTGTGCGCATCGTACGAAATAAAGACTTTGTATTTGCAACTTTATCTAGATCTATATATATATTTATTTAATTAATTATTTAAGAGATACCATCTAAAACATTCCTTTCTGTGCTTTTTTCAAGAACAGTGGAAAGTAAAAGGAGGCCACTTTCTCTCTCTATTTGCTTCTTTCAATTCAGCCATGGACAGGCTTCACTGGCCACAGGTATATAACTGGATCTTTTGTCCTTCTTCATCACCATCCACCCCTTAAATTCACACAACAAAAGGAAGATGAAAAGACTGATCAATTATTCCATTTCATTGGATTCATAGCTAAAGTTTTCTTCCCATATGTTTTCCTAAAAGATTATGATTATGATCCTATACAATTAGTGTACATATATGTAAGTCTCCACTCATCTTCAAGTATCCTTTATTCTTTTTCTCTCACTTGTTTATCTTTTCAGAAAGCATTAAGCACTTTACTTTTCATAACTCATCTACACAATAAAAAAAGTTGTTAATTTGATGTGTTTCTTTTTCTTGAAGATTGGTTTTTATCATTTTATGGATTCTGTAAAGCATAAAGCTATTGGCTTTGTTTTGCTCATTTGTCTTCAAATCTTGAAGCTTTTTTGCATCTTTATGTCTAATTTATCTTTTCTTACCTAATTTATTCCATGCTTTTCATCTTTACTCTTTCTTTTTTGTGTTTAAATAGGTGAACATGGAAGAAATACTATCACCCAACACCACAAATTCAAGTAACAACAACAACAATAATAATATCCTCTCAAAGCCATCTTCAAGTTCTTCATCTTTTGAAAGAAGGGCTAGACCACAAAAGGCAGCAGCTGTAAACTGTCCCAGATGCGAATCGTCGAACACCAAGTTCTGTTACTACAACAATTACAGTCTTTCGCAACCGCGATACTTTTGCAAGACTTGTAGAAGGTATTGGACTGAAGGTGGGACACTTAGAAACATTCCTGTTGGTGGTGGATCAAGAAAGAACAAGAGATCATCATCTTCTTCTAGTAGTGTATCTTATTCTTCAGTTCCTGATCTAGTTGTACCTTCTGCATCTACAGCAGTACTATCTCAAAACCCTAGGATCCATCATGACCAATATGGGCAGGATCTAAATTTAGGGTTTCCATCTACTCATAATTTCAAGAATGTTTCACAATTTCTCCAAGTTCCCAACTTTGATGCCACCAGAAATACAAATTCTTCTGTTTCTTCAACTACCATTGATCAGTTTTCGCCTTTGGAGCTCTTGACTGGCATTACAAGAAAGGGTATGCCGAATTCCTTCTCTCAGGTTCCTAACCCTAATTCGGTTTATACACCCTCAGTGGTGATTCCCATGCCGGAATTCAAGATTCCGTCTCTTAGTTTTTCCTTAGATGGAATGGGAGGTGGTGAAGGTGCATCGTATGGGAATCGTGTTCACGAGAGTAACGGTGGGAGGGTTTTGTTCCCGTTTGAAGAACTGAAAACAAGCACATCAACTACTCATGTTGATCCTCATGATGGGCAAGATAAAGATGATCAGAATTGTGATTCCAATGGGTTCTGGAATGGAATGATGGGTGGAGGCTCATGGTAAAGATATAAACCTTTTTGCTTTGCTAGTGTACTATTGAAAATGTTTTGATTTCTATGCGAAATTTGAATTCAAAATAGTTTCTAGTTAATCTGCTCATTGAGACTCGAGATAGCAGATTCCAGAGTTCTAACATGAACCGCTCGTTCAATCATAGCGTTTAGTATTACAAATATCTTAAATCTGCTATCTCAAAGAGCGGGATACCTTCAATTTACAATCTCAAGAAACAGATTACCTTGAATCCGCTATCTCAGGGGCAGATTAGCCTGAAACCATTTGAATTCAAATTTCACCTAGAAACCAAAATCATTTCATAAGTCTAGTAGAAAAGCAAAAAATTCTAAATAAATATTATATATATATTCTTATATCTATATACATATAATAGTTTTAATTAAACTCCTTTCTTTCATTTCAAGTCTTGATTTTTCTAGTAAGAGATTGGTGAGTGGTGATGACTTGTTTGGATTTCTTGAAAAAGACTAACTTGATATATAGGATCCGAGATCAACTGGCTTAATTTCTTCTGTTTAATTATATATTGTGATCATATTCAGTGCATGATTCTTCAATATGTTACATTCAGATCTAGAGCTTAGTGACATGGGTTATTAGATGGGTTGATTCTGTGAGCATGAAAGTTGGGATTATGTCAAAGCATGCAATTTAAAAAGGATGAATATTTGATGAGCCTGCAGGTTTGTACACTTTGGTGTGTGTTTTCTGTGGTTACTGTTTAGTTAAATCACATGTAAATGAACTAAAGTTTCAACTGCTACAACTAAAAGTTTCAACTGCTTTATTCATATATCATCCATACATGTTGGTAGTAGTACAATCACATTATAAAATGGCAAGTACCTTCAACTATACGGTTTTTCCCTTTTAATCATAAATAATTTATGAAATTACATTTGTATTTATACTCTCTTATACTTTTTTATTAACAAAATGTGATTTTAGAGATCTTAATTAAATGCAAGTATTATATCTTTTACATGGCGCTAAATGATCAGATTAATGACTCTTCAAGTGAGAAGTTGTGGTTTATCAGCTCTTTGAGTATATAATAATTCAATTTTTTAAGAAAGTGTATTTTACTGTAATAAAATGTGTAAACAATATCAGCCAATTTAAATGTGTTTTTCTTTCTTTTTTTTTTCTTTCAAAATACTGATATCTTAAAAGGTGGGAAAATGGTTCACTTTATTTATTTTTTATTTTTCAAAATATGAAAAAAAAACATTGTTGCTTATAATTTTTTAGTATTTAAGATAATATATAATAGCTAGTTATTAGAACTTCAATTTGTTAACTGCTGTTTAGACACTATATATGTGAAGAAGTTTATGGTTCTAATAGGCCAGTTTTTAGAGCCGGGGTAAGAGATCTCACATATGATGGGTTTTCTTTTAAAGGTGTTGAAGATAATTAGATGGGTCAATGACCCGTCAGTGATCCAAATTACTGTTAAAAAAAGAGATTTCACCGGAAGGAATCTCTATTTCCTCTAGCATAAAAATATGATTTACTTATATTTCATCATCTACAGATCCTGTAGCTTTGCTGTTGATGAAATCTTCATTAGATATAGTTGTTTTTTTATTTTGAAAGATAGATAAAGCTGTGAACAACCCTAGTTCATTCTTCAGTAATGTGTCCATGTGAGGGTCAGAAACATTCTCCTTGGTGAATGTGACAAAGCAAAAGGAATAATCAACAAACCACTCCAATCCACTTGCAAATTATAATTTTATTTGATAAACTAAATTAAAATATAGTGTAGTATACGGGTTGATATAATATAATATAATATTATATATTTAATAATAATAAATTTGTATTTTAAAAAACTTGTGTATTACAGTGATTGATAAAATATAACGCTATATACTTAGTAATAATACATTTATATCTTTAAAAACTCGTATATTATAAGGGGTGAATACATTAATTTTTTTAGTTTGACTTATATCACTATTTAGTTAGAAACAAAAGTTCCATTGAAAAAAAAAAGTTAGAAACAAAAGTTACATAATTAAATTTTAAAGTTTTTTAAAATAATAGATAATTTAAAATAAATGTGTTTTATTAATATATTAATATTTTTTTAAATATAAATCATTATTAAAAAAGGAAAGGTGTATTTAATAAGAGAGAGAGAAGGAAAAAAAATGTGAGGTTGAATGTGAGAGTAACAAGTGACAAAAGATTTAGTTTTTTTATTAGAATAGAGATTCTAATCCCTTTGCAAAGCAGATAAATCGATCTTAGGAATGGTGATAATTTACGTGAACTAGATTGTTATCTACCCGCGCTCCACGGCGGGTGTCAGATTTATTGTTAAAAAAATTTAAATGATAACGTAGATGCAACATTTAAAATAATGCTAATAAAAAAGAAACATAAACTAAATGATATAAAATGGAAAAGAAATAAAAATATTTTCTGGTTCGAGTCGTCGAAAACCATAAAAGCGAACACCGATACGGGTTCCGATAATACCAATATCGACAATGATGGTGTTCGCTCATAATAGGTTCGGCTCGTCACGGTACCATAACAGTAACGACACTCGCTAAATGTAAAAATAAAAAAAATCTTGATTTTTAATATGACTCTATTTTCAAAAAAAATTATTTCGGAACGTTGACAAAAAATCTAAAAACACCAGAGCACTCCGTATTTTAAAAAAAAGTTAACAAACGAAAGTTATTAAAGGAAAACGAAATTAATAGAAAATGATACGAGATAAAAACGTATAGTATATGAGTTAAAAATGAAAATTAAAAAAATTTACGTGTGAACTATTTTAAAATCACAAACTTTTGTGCTAAATCATAAAGAAATAGAAGGTTACTATTCCCAGCACGAGAAATAATTACTTAATAACTAATAGTGTTTTACATAAATATTTTTAAATGATGAAAAAATAAAAGAAAATTACAAATGTTGTTGAAACATTATAGATGATTTGTTTGTTTAAATATATAACTGATTTTAGTTTGCTGTACGATTATTATATGAAACACGAGGTGAAGGTATGTATCAAAAATAATAATTTTATTATTATAACATTACCCACGAAATATTTCCCCTTAAATAAAACTGACATGAGCACCTCTTGGATCTCAAAAAATAAATGTTTGAAAATAAGAACGTCCCAAATACAAAGCAACATCGTACACAAAATGGAGAAAACACTTCAACAAAAGAGGGCAAAGGCGACAGTAATTAACCGTCCTAAAAGCAGTTTGGAACGGTTCATGGTCGAGACATATACCCAAAAATAACTTGTTGAAGCCCATTATGATCCATTAAAAATAAATGTCTGGTATATTGACACGTTTATGTTATATTTTATCTTACTAACCTAATAAATGAGAATCTCACATGGCACATGTCATCTTTTTATACAAATATCACTTTTCTTACCCAAATCCCTTAAAAACATTTTTTTCCCTGAAATATGAACTCGTGAATATGTCATAACTTTGGTTAGATTGGTTTTAATATGAAAATAAAATATGACTTTTAAGAAAATAATAACAATTTTGATTTATATATATGTAAGTTAAAAGTAAAATGTAATTGAAAAATTATTGAATTCTTAACAAAAATCCATATTCTAATTTCAAACTCACGTTGACCAACCAAATCATCGCGTTCCTGTTTCCTATCTCCATATTTATTTATTTTTATGATTTTTTTTCATTTATTTTCAACCGAAAACAATTCACAAAAATCATGCAATCTTTACAAAAAATTGATCTGTCAATTCTATTCAAACAACTTATTTAGTTAATACGGATTTTTATGTTTTACGATAACAATATAAATAAGTCAAAGACAATCATTATCCAGGGTTGGTTTGCTTTTAAAGATCCTTTTTTACACATAGTCAACTTTATATCGCGTTATAAGTAGAAACATACTGATACTATTGATCTTAGATAAGAATAATAGAGTTAGTAACGTTAAATCAAATATTGTATACAAAGAAATATTTACAAATTTGTGAATTATAAATGGTTTCTTTTCTTTCACTATTATATGAAATAAGTCATTTCACTAAGAACGAGTGTATACAAATTTATGATTTACATCTTTTTCGTTAATCAACTTGTGTAATACGTAAGCTAGTTAATTAATATAAATAGATTTTTGGATTAAAAGAGAAAAAACGAACCTCTTCATTTTATCGTCGTGGCATACGAACGAACTACCAGTACTAGGCGATGACGGTGAACCCGTCATCACGACAAACGGGTTAGGGTGATCATGAGACCCATACTATCTTCCCATATTCTTGGCCCCACTAGCTAACTTGATCCCTACCATATCTTCCCATATTCTTGGCCCCACTAGCTAACTTGACCCCTACCATTGCCTGCTGAAGTGCATGGCATGATATCTACTACGAACAAAACAAAATCTATAATTTATTATTCACACAAACCGTAATATATAAAAATTAGTAAAAGTTTTAATTTATTTTACAATATCATTATTAACCTCTTTAAAAGGTAACATCGATGGCTACAGTGCTACCGACTACCTCTTCATTCTCTTTATAATTAACTAGAAGTGGCTACCATCTTTAAAAGTTAAAACAAAACTTCTATTTGATGCAGCTGTAAGAAGTGTGCCCCCATGCTTGCCCACTTGCGTTCGAATCACTGCTCCGCTCACTTTATTTTTTTTTGTTGATATTTTAGTTTTTGCTTTACTTTTTATTAATTATTTAATGTTATTATTATTTTCTTTTAAGTTACTTTTGTTACTTGTATAACTATAAGAGATTTATTATTATGCGAGTTAACGTGCCGCAACACACGTGACTCTTCAAAAACTATTATTTTTATTTAACGGTTTAGTTTTTTTTATAAAGTTTCGAAGCCGACTGATTTCCGTTTTTTAACTTTTTCGAAGACTTTTATTTATTTAACGATTTAGCTTCCCTTCTTTTATAAAGTTCGAAACCGTTTAGCGTCCGTTGTTTAACGTGTCGCTATGCACGCGACGGCTGCAATGCGCCCGGTTAAATTACTAGTTAATCATTATATGCTACCTTATATATGTTATCAACAGCAAATTAATTAATCTGAGTCTTTGTCTTCAAATTCTCTCTCTTTGTGCACATCATCTTTTATATCATCGAGTTCTTTATTACCCATCCTTCTAGATTGAGTAAATTCCAAGTTATTATACATACCAATATTCTTTCATTCTCTTGAAAGTAATGCCCCATCGTCTTCATTATCATCATCACCTACTTCACTAGCAACTTCGGCTAGTTCATAAAATCCCTTTTGGCGTTGTTTTGACAATAGTCCACCAGCCTATAAATTAACCCCTTATCCTTTGAAGAATATGGTGTATAAATGGGTCGTCAACACATCCTATTGTCTTTGGTTTGATACCAACCGTATTAGTCTTCAAGTCAACACTTACATTGCTCAAGCGATCAAACCGTGTGCATTTGAACAAAACCACTTAACTTCTTATGTTGCTATGATATTCGTTAAATAGGGTCTCGTCCAACAATCCATGGTAGTCATTTCTTGTTCGTTATACAAAGCCCTTTTCACGCACACACCGCTATTTTGTATGACACACACATGGTAAGTTATGCGCGTGTGGAACTTATAATTGTTGATTAGATTGCCCTTATTGTGTCATTGGACATAATTGAGAATACCTTATGCTATATATCTCTCAAAAGTTCCTTTTAAATAAAAAAAAAACCAAAAATACAATTGAAAACCAGAAACCAAGTAAAAAGGCATATCGATTTTCCGAAGTAGCATCCATCATCCATCATAGTTTGACCCATCCATTGTACCAAGAATTGAGCCACCACTTTCCTATCCATTTTAACCAATCTATGATTCAGAATCTTGGTTGGTTGTAGAGTGAAACGAGGAGTTCGTGGAATAGGAGTAACATTAGCTGGTGGCCCCTGGGCCCGCTTCAACAATGACGCATGAAAGACAGGATGGAGTTGAGAATACGGAGGTAAATCCGATTTATAAGAAGATTCTCCAACCCGTTGTAACACCAAATATGGCCCATAATACTTAAGAGTGAATTTGTTATGCCCCACCATTCTTAAGGAAGATTAGGAAGATTAGATATAAGGTCTGAGCCAATACTAGAAAACATGTATATTTTCTACAAAAGTTTATGACAAGTTACCAACAAAAGAAAATTTTCACAAGTTTGCGACAACTTTCCGACAAAACAAAAACAAAAAAGTAACCACTGTTATAAATACATACTATTTTATAGCCCAGCCCAATTATCATGGGCTTTAGGGTTTGATGATTAATCTCTATATAATGTAATGTATTGATATAATATTAGATGAATCAATGAAATCGGTTTCCCTCTCATAGTTTTCTCTTGTTTCTTATCACGTTATCAGCACTTTCGCTCTAATCCAAATTCCACACTTTCTTCTATTCTCAAATAATACTCCATTGATTATCTCTCTGCTTTGTCGTGGTTTCCCTGACCACACATGAATCACCATCTAATGCCATTGGTGTCACTAGGTCAAAGAGTTAACAAATTGGGAAAAAGGCAGTAAGGTCCAGAAGACAAATCGTTTGATTTGCGACTACTGTACATGGTTGATGATGGCGCCCCAGTTGCTTACGGGTCACTCCGTCGCACACAACCACCACTCCTACAAACACCGTTTTGGTAGAGGAAGGCAACACAGGGTGTTTCAAGCTAGCCCTATAAATGAGTGTTTGTCCACTGTTCTAGATTTGATTTGGTCAACAACCAGGTAACAATTATCAACCCCCTTATTTCTTTTTAAATTATGCTCTCGTGTGCTTGAATTAATATGACATTTCACCTGTTTTTTTTATCTGTACCGGCTAATTGGAGTTTTAATCGACATGTCAAACACAAAATTGATGCACGTTGGGCATAGAAATTTCTAATTATTTGGTTAATAGATAACTAAGTGAATATGAGTCTTCTTGTTAATCCAAACAGTTTGAACCCTGACTCCCACAATTTTTATTTTTATTTTTGCTTTTATCCTTGGTTCCCTGACTCACCTACACACACATGTTGGACATTTTCCTCCAAGCGAACCCTTAGTGCCCGTTGACTGAGTTTTCAAGATTAGATCTGATATGACGAAAGAAGATGGAATTTGTTACACATAAAATCTCGCACACGATGGTTTTTGCTACAAAAGCGGAGGAAGACTAGGGCATAGAAGACTATGGAGTTTTCTTTGACAAGAAGGGTGGTTAGAGTGATTCACGGATCCAAAATTTTACTCAAAATTTTGAAATTGCCGAAATTTCATCCAATATTTTGAACCTCGGCAGCTTGTCGGCGAGCCCTACACAATATTACTCACCTCTCCGTCCTATACCGCTGTACCGGTCCCTCTCGATCGATTGACGGTGCCCACACTGTTGTCTCCACACGCCACCATTACTAGTTTCGAGATCAATTCTAAATCTTGGTTATTAGTGTGAAGATGGTGGGTTCTTGTGATGCACACCTTAATGAGGAAAAGAAGACTTATTCGGGTCTGACCCGTCTTTGACCCGCGGATTTTGTCCGGTGGATCTTGTTTAGGTCCATTATCAAGCCAAGAAATTATGTTTATTCATTTTAAATCAATCTTTATTTTGTATAAAACACAAAATAATTTATCAATATCTAAATCAATTATTATTTGAAGTCATTTTTTTTACCAATTAGAGTCCGGAGATGAAGTTAAGCACATTAACATAAGCAATTACTCTCTTTAAATTGTACGACAATCTTTGCTTCATATTCCTTAAGAACTTTCATCATCAAAAGTTCCATGATTCGTGTTTGGAGTTCTGAAGAACGCACAACATCTCGAGGCACGACTACCTCCCTTGACTCTACAAGCCAAAATCCACTTGACAACAAATAGTCTTAAAGAAACAATCCTTGATAGAAACGATACTTCGCTCTAAGCAAAGGCTAAAACCATAATAGTTCTCTACCACCTCCTCCACAAAGACCTAAAGAGAGAACCTCATCGTTATGACCCCCCTCTTGATATATGGAGGAATCTTAAAAAAAAGGTGTGACCACGAGAGGTAGGTCCTCCTACCAAAAAGTTCGTTATGATTATAACATTCTGAAATGATAAGCCAGTAATGCTCTTTTTTGAGTCACCTCTAACTGAGCTATGCTAAGTAATGGAGCAAAATCACAAGCTCCTACTTACCAACCACATGTGCGACCAATCGGTGCTACCCCATTCCCTGAAGAGTGTGCATTCAAAACAAATGGAGGTGAAAAAGAGGTCGTGGACATGGACAGAACAACTATTAGAAGCGGGAGGCTCATGATAAAATATCTGCAATTAGTAGTTCAAATCAACAGAGCACAGGGAGACCATCGAGAATAAAATATGACTTTTAAGAAAATAATAACAATTTTGATTTATATATATGTAAGTTAAAAGTAAAATCACAAGCTCCTACTTACCAACCACATGTGCGACCAATCGGTGCTACCCCATTCCCTGAAGAGTGTGCATTCAAAACAAATGGAGGTGAAAAAGAGGTCGTGGACATGGACAGAACAACTATTAGAAGCGGGAGGCTCATGATAAAATATCTGTAATTAGTAGTTCAAATCAACAGAGCGCAGGGAGACCATCGAGAGGGAGGTTTAAAAAGGGAAAAGAAAACACCTGCCACAAATACGGAATAACCAACCACACTATCGTCTAGTTGAGCTCTCCTACCAAGGGAAATAGGTTGAAACAAACCTCATTGAGGAGACCCCTGTAACCAGTTTTCACCCCTTCATTTGGATATTATTGTTTATCATCACTGATAAAAACCTGGTAAATAACAATGTTTGTGACCTATCGAATGCTCCGAAAGAGTATGGTTATCTTATCTACTAGGTACCAAAACTATGTTACAATACTCCAGTAGAGTTAATGTAAACATTGGCTATGAATGTCTGGTAGATAATGGCACGACTAACAGTATCCTAAAACATTGAACTATTTTTTTTATCCGCTGTCTTTTGCAGAGACACTTGTTAGTAAAACTTCACATTTATTAACCTATTAATGCTCCGGAAGAGTATGTGACATCTTACTAAAATGTACCAAAACTATTATATATAATGTCTTATATTCTAGTAGATCCCGAAGATATTAAATTTCAAATATATTCAACTGAAAGATTATCACATAGAAACTGTGACCGCTAAATGATACTAGATATCTCTAAATTACGAATATGACCAGAAGACCATACTAGAAAATTAAAGGTGTTATCATCTTGAATATATTTCACAAAACAAATTTAGAAATAAAAATCAAATATGGTGAGTAACCAGAAGTTACTAGCCAAAAATATTTTTCAACATGACCAAATAGGTCATCGATGCAGCATCGTCATGAAGTGAATGATCAAAAGTGCCAACAAGTGCCATCTCAACAATTTAAAATTTTTGCTACTAAAAAACTTATCATGTGAAGTGAGTTCTCTCGACAAGTCAATTTTTAAGCTCTTCGAAAACAAATTCTTATAAAGAATCCCTCTTATATTTGGGAAGAATTTCAAGAGGACATATGCGGGCATGTTAATCTCCATGTGGACCATTTTCTGTATTTTATGATCTTAAGTGATACATCTCTATGTGGTCAGTCTTTTGGCTACCTTATATGTAGCATTGCCCGCTTATTGTATGTTAATAGGGATAAATATTGAACATCCAGCAGATTATGTTCAGACTGAAGCTTTAGCTAAATTACTAATTACACGGTTACAATTAATAGCTAGACAACTATTGATAAGATGCGAACTGCCATCTTTTACATGAGGGCATACTGCTGCACTAATCAGTTCAAAACCAACCGCTGATCACAAATAATCCCTTGTACAAATGTTCTCTGGAAGAGAAAATTTTGTCTCAAAAATAAATATTTTTGTAGTGCGATCTATGTAAAAATATCATCATTATAATGTATCAGAATGGGACATGTTTACAACATAATATGTTGTCTAAATAAGACTTATTCCCAGTCTTAGGGGGAGATTGGATAAAGAAAAGGAAAGACTAGTAATACATGAAAACAAAAACATAGAATGCATCATCACCCCCGAAGTAGTTAATATGAGTCTGAAGTCTAATATGTCATGCTTTTGCATAGAATAGCAAATGAATTATCTGATGCATTCACACACACAAATAGACTGACAAAGTCACAGATACCAGTATGGAACTTATCTGCTCAAATGAACATAATCACTGAAAGATTACCACACAAAGAGAATGTGGGAGATAAGTCGGTTCCAAATATAAAACCCCAATGAAACAAAAAGAGCAGAATAATGCAATTCGTCTAACCCCAGAAGAGGTGTATGTCCCAGAAGAGACTAGTACATTTTCAGAAGAAAATAATAGAACCCTAGAAGATGTATATGTCCCAGAAGAGACTAGTACATTTCCATAGGAAAGTAATAAAACCCTAGAAGATGATAATAGAGTTCTAGAAGAAACTCAGATACTAAATAATATAAGATCTCTATAAATAATGTACAAAATAGTACAATATGGAACCGAAATGAAACACGTGTTTTGAAATATTTGCATATGCTATAGCAACAGATGTAATCAAAGAAAGATATTACATATCTAAAACTTTGTAAGAGTACATATACAGAGATGACTGTCTAAAATGCAAGCCTAAAAGGCTGAACTAAATTTGCATGACAAGTGAAACGATTTCGGACCTGTAGTCCGAACACCCATAGACGTCAAACCAGTAGGTTATAAATGGGTGTCTTTACAAAAATAAAAAAAAAGTGTAACATCCCAAAAATAAAACGACAGTTATAATAACGGAATAAACGAACGAGGCATGGCGGGTCGGGTCGGATGGGTCAGCTGGCTATAAATAGCCTATGCCACCCTTTTTCTCTCATTTGCAACTTTTAGAGAGAGAAACCGTAGAGAGAGAAAGTTGGCGGATCGACCCGAGACTTCAGCAAAGTGTTACTCCATAACTCGTGAGAAGAAGCTCCGGATCAGAAACTCGATTCAGGTAACGATCCGACCTAAATCTGAGTTTTAGTTCGTTTTTGGGTTTTTCGGGTTTTGGGTGAAAAGGTAAGGTTTGAACGGATGAAACTGAAAGATAATCATGGATTTGAGTTCCTTAATGGAAAACGAACGTTTTGAATGCAACAGGTTCGAGATCTTGACATGATCAGACCCGAATACGAAAGTTAGGGTTTTTCGCGAAGAACAGGTCGTGCGCACTTGCTAAGTGCGCACGGAGCAGGTCCTGCGCACTTGCTAAGTGCGCAGGAGGAGGACCTGCGCACTTGCTAAGTGCGCAGGAGGAGGGACCTGCGCACTTGCTAAGTGCGCAGGCAGCAGGGTCTGCGCACTTGCTAAGTGCGCAGACATCAGAACTGATTAAGTGAAGTCAGTATGTTAGAATGGTTAAACCGTTAGAGTCGGGATTGGTCTGATGTGTATTTAACTAATAAATTCATATCAGAAGTGACGTTGTTGGACCTTCGTTTAGGACAACCCATATTAGCGTATCAGGTGAGTTCTAGAGCCCTCTTTTAAATGTTTTGGGCTGGTGTGCATACTTACGAAATGGTGTTTTAACGAAATGATGTTTTAACGAAACGATGTTTACGAAAGGAAAGGTTATGAAGTGTTTTTGCCAAAAAGGTTTACGAATGTTTATGAACGGTCTAAATGAGGAAATGTTTAATGAAAAGGGAAAGAGGTAAAGGTTTAAAGAAGTCATTACAAATCTAATCTGTCGAATGAATGGAATTGACGTACGAAGTCTGGGAATGTGATTCCCAGCCTTGTGGTAGATTATGGACAGCGAGCCATAGTTACCATAAGAACAACAGGGCAGTGTCTTGGTGGCCTGTCGATGGTTTTGATGTTGTACAACTGGTAAGGGAGTAACGACGGTTACTCGGGTGATGACGATCATCCTAAGTGAATAAGGTAAGGGAAATCAATGACGGCGATACGTAACGGTTGATTCCCAAAGGAAAGATGCGTGTCGGGCAATGACGGGCGATACGTAACGGTTGACCCCACGTAGTGAATGGTTGGGCAATGACGGCGATACGTAACGTTTGACCCCACGTAGTGTATGGTTGTGGCAATGACGGCGATACGTAACGGTTGCCCACAACACCAAAGGTTCCTTCGGGGACACTGTGACGCGTAAAGTAAGATACAGAATTAGATAACGATAATGTATGACTTAAATGAATGTTAAAAGTTTTAATGAAAGATCCGTTTAACGGTGTTTATGATTATGATGTTGATGATGATATGGGTACGAAACCTTTTTAAAGATGTTAGATTATTACATGCTTTTGTGAAAGGTTTTACTAAATGAATGATACGTTTTTGGAAAATTTCGATGTTAAAGTTTTTATGAAATGCTAGAACTCACCAGCGTAGCTGACTTTTTAGTATGCACATTCAGGTTAAGGCAGGTATGGACGATGGACGGTGATGCTTGGCAAGAGAGAAGAGTTACCCGGTCGATCATGAAGACTAGCATCCCGTTATGAGTTGTTTATGTTAAGTTTATGTATTTGACAATGTACGCTTCCGCATGTATGAACAAGTTTTTAGTTATGTTGAATGAATGATTCCGCTGCGTTATTTGATATTCATGTTTAAGAACTGTTTGTGAATGAGTAAATCCAACGAGTGCGGCCTCCCGGGTTTGGGGCCTTACAAAAAGCAACGAAAATTATGAGACTATGCGATGTAGGCATGACTTGTAACATAAAAGTTTTTTTCCCAAATCCCAGAAGTTGATTATGAGGAACGTGTTCCTCTGTAGTGGATGCGCTAACCTTTAGATGTTTAATCAGCCTCACATTCTCAGAAGGACTTCAGATAAGACTTATAGATGTTATCACCGAGTAATTATACGAGACATTAGAAAATGACATCTATATGAAAATCCAAGAAAGATTAAAAATGCCTGAAGCATTCAAATCATTACCCTGAGATATGTGTTATAAATCTCAAAACGATCTCTGTATGGTCTCATGAGAACCGGTCATATGTGGTAAATCGACTCAGTATATATTTTGCAAAAGAGGGGTATAAGTTTGACATAATGAAATTATTCCTCGACCTTATGTTCGAGTATATATATGTGATTGTACACTTGTCCATGAATCAAATTACATCCAGAAGATGTTAACATATTTTAATATGGACAAAGTCGTTTATCCACTAAGCACACCTATTATTGTCTCGTCGCTAAACATACATAAAATATCTTTATATCCCCGAAGAAGAGGGTGAAGAAGTATCGTACTTAAGCGCGATCGGTGCACTTATGCATCTTGTGTATATCACAAGACATGATATTATGTTTACGTATATGTGTTAGCGAAATATAGTTCTAATTTAACACGTTGCGTTCTTTTTCCCTTCACTAATGTAAAATCCGGTATTTTTCCGACCTATCTTTTCCTAAAACCTTTGCACGTATTATTAATTCAAAACTTGAAATTTTATCAAAACTATTTTCTTGAATAATAAATATTGATTTAATGGATATATATTTAAGAAAAACAATAATACTTGAGGTATATATATAAATATATATATATACATATACATATATATATATATATACATATATATATATATATATATATATACATATGAGACTTATTTAAGAGTATATACCTTATAAATAAATTATTAGAAACTTTATGAATTTATAATTTTATAAATTTATAAACTTATTCTGAAACACTTAAACTTGTAAATCATAAATCTTAGAAATTATTTTATAAATGTATAAAATAATGAAAGGAAATAAAACTTATGTAGTGTTTATAAAAAGTCCGAGGACTAAACTGTCATTTCTAAAACTTAGTTTAACTCAAACCAAAGTTTTAACACTAAACGATAAAACTCCTAAACTTCGAGGACCTGTTCTGTAATAAACCCAAAGTCCCAGAAAACAGAAATCGGTTCCAGGTTCTATACCCACTAGCCCCGTTTTTGAACCCATTTCATCCAAATCGCGATTTCCGTCTAGGTTCACCGAACCTCGATCTTTCATTTGCGCATGCGACCTCTCCCCAAGGTGCATTAACACCCAATTCCAACTGTAAATCCGCGTGGTGTCGGATTTCAATCCGTTTGCTCAACCACTACCTCCCCAACTGTTTTGACATTTATGGATGAAATTGGGTATAAATACCCGTTGCCACAGCTCAACGACATCATCCCTAACCTTCTTTAACTGTCAATTTCACCAATTTGTACCTGCATATGCTCGTTCGACTCTATGGCAGCCGACTTGAAGCTTGCATCCATTCTCCCTCGTTTCGGTGTCATTTCAGGTAATTCCAAAAGTCACCCTCATCGTCTTCGTCCCATAATCAATTTCCCTCTGTCAAACTACAACGACAGAGGGATTTACACTTCGAATTTACGGGATTATCGATCTAGGGTTCATACGGGAACAGGGGCGATTTGAGAAGCTGTTTATCTATTTGATTTTCCGTGAATTAAACTAACGAGACCCGTAGTCGGGCGGTTAGCGCGTTCGTGTTATGCTTCGACCCGGTCAGTGACCCGGGTTCGAGCCTGTCAAGCAGGGCTTTGCCCTTTTTCTTTTTTACCCATTTTAAGCAGTTTTTAATTCTTCTAATAATTTTTATAAAATCTATTAAACTTTTATAAACTTAAAAACAATTTTTATTTATACTTTTATGTTCTGGAACAATTTTTAATTAATTAAAATTAGTTAAAACTTACAAAGATTTAATCCTTAAGATTTGTTTTCAATACCTAAAATCTATAAAAGATACTTTTAAAACTTTATAGAACTTATACAATTCTATTTATTATTTAATTTCTAAATTAAATAAATTCTTTTGTTTTAAAACTTTAAATAATAGTTAATAAACAGAAAACTTATATAAAATCATAAAAGTTTATAAGACTTATATATTATTTAGAAAACAGAAACTTATAAACTTGTATTCATTGAAAAACGAATATTTTTCTGAATTTATAAACTTTATAAAACTTAAATAGAAGCTTTAATATTAAAACTTTATAAACTTATCATTTAAGACTTTGTAGACTTATGCTTTCATTCAAACTTTAACCATCTACAAACTTATAATTAAAAATATAAGCGTTACAAGAAATTCTATTTAACATTTTATAAACTTATAAATGCCTATTATTATTTAAACTTGTAACCACATTTTAAACATTATTAAATTAAAAATTATTTTGTAAGATAAATGCTTAATTCTTAAATACCTCAAATCTTGAATGGTTTATTCTTTTGGATAATTATTGTCCTTAGTAATTATTTATTCTTAAATGATTATTATTTATTCTTAATAATTATTTATCTTAAATAATTATTATTAATCATTATTTATTTTTCTTAAATATCCTTACAACCCCATTTATAAGATACTTAGAAAATTACTATTGCCTATTTTGTGTGATCAATAATTAAACATGTTAAATAATTATTTTTATTAATAATTATTCTAATCTACAAACTTATGAAACTTTGATATTCAAGACTTGTGTTAATTATTCAAAACCTTATTATAAACTTGATTTAAACTTCATAAACACAAACCATTCCCATTTTCCGTTCGGAACTCTAGTCGAATCTTGAAATCCTAGATCTTTGTCTTAGACGTTTACTTAAATCTTTAGACTTGCATACTTAGGCTTATCGTGAGGATATTCTCCCTCAAAGTCTTGCAAATACTTATCCGTGTCGGATACTCTTCATCAATCCAAGTGAGTATACTTAGCCCCTTTTTCCTTTCTATGCTTTTGGGGTGAAACATGTTCAAAATTCTTAAACTTATACAATTCTTGTACAACTATGACTACGTGTTCATTCTTATGTTAAACTTGAGACTTGTATGCTTAGATTAAACTTAAAACTAGCATATTCATTAACTTTGATCAAGCCTATAGTAACAATGATAGATCTATTGCATTTGACCAATCCACCTTGATTGATTGACCCTTCGGGGGGAGCCCTTGGTGATTGTTACTAAACCAAACTTTTAAACCTGCGGGTTATGCATAAACATGGTTGGAGGATTGAATGTGCACAATGTCTAACATGCTTGTTTTCTCATACTTACATTATAGAATGCAAAATTCATAGTGAATTGTAATACTTTTCAAATACTTGTTAAACTGTGTCAAAACCTTTGTATCTCACCAACTATTTTGTAGTTGACATATTTTTTCACATGTTTCAGGTTTACATCATGAGACTGATTCGTGATCACATAGGATGCTTTGGACCTAGACTACTTAAATTAAATATTGTATTCGTATTATTCTTCCTTGTATTGAATCTTAAATTATTCATTAATGAAATATCGAAACTTTAATAGTCAACCTTGTGCTATTGAATAACCGCGTCCTCCCCGACATATAATCCGCCGTCGGTTGGGGTGTGACAACTAAGTTTGTGTCCCATCGGGTTTTCTTAGTAAGGTTTTTAACGAGGCAACATAGCTGATCCAGTAGCATCAGTTTATTTTATTGGTCCCGAAGTACTGATTTAACATCATCATGAAGTATGTTGTTAGTTATGTCTAATACACTTTGCACTCTTTTTCTCTTAGCTATGGTTTTGCTCCAATGGGTTTTCCTAGCAAGGTTTTTAACGAGGCATAATTATCAAGTGTATTAAGAGATAAGTTGATATCTTTTCGGGACTCGAGATAAGGGATTGTTCTACGAGAAAAATATATAGTCCCAAGCAATTGTTTATGGTGATGCAGGTTACTTATTAGACTACATATGATTTGATCTAAATTTGCATACGGAGGTACAACAATTTCATGGCAATCAACATAGTAGACATTACCACGGACCAGAGTTGATCAAAAGAAGCCTGACTACACTATATGAAAACCATGCATCATGCATTGCTCAAAACAATCAAGTCTACAACAAAGATCAAGTCAATCTGTTGCCACATAAGATTGCACTCCAAAGTCCAGAAGATATATGTTAAATTGAGGGGGAGTATTATGTACGCTGTACTCTTTTCCTTAACTAAGTTTTGTCCCACTGGGTTTTCTTAGTAAGGTTTTAATGAGCCAGCATAACTGATCTTGCAGTATCAGTTAGTATCGGTCCTGAAGAACCGACACAACATTATCCAGTAGTATAATGTTGATAGTGTATAATACAAAATGTCTGAGGGAGAGTGTTATAAATACAGACTATTTTATAGCCTAGCCCAATTATCATGGGCTTTAGGGTTTCATGATTAACCTCTATATAATGTAATGTACTGATATAATATTAGATGAATCAATGAAATCAGTTTCCCTCTCATAGTTTTCTCTTGTTTCTTATCAACCACAAAGTTTCCTACAATTTTTTGACAAATTTATTAAGTAAGCTGTACTTATTTATTTAATATAATCGTCAGAATATTTTTGAAAATTACCGATGAAAGGCTTTTGTCGGCATTTTTTCCGACAAACACTTTTTGTCGGCATTTTTTTCCGACAAACACTTTTTGTCAGAAACTTGTCGCTAACGACCAATTTCTACAAATATTCCACGAAACTGTTGTTGCAAATTTTTCATTTTTTTAGTAATGAGCTTATGATAAACCCAAAAACCTTCATTAAAAACCCTGTTAGTTCTGTGTTTGTTTGGCTGTTGCCTTAGGTCTGTTTTGAACCATATGTAAAGTCATGGCCGGCCCTGGGGTAGGCCGAGCCGGGCCGTCGGCCAGGGCCCATTATTTTAGGGGCCTAAAATTTTTATATATGTTATATATAAATGTCTTTTAATAAAATTTTATATATCGGTTTTATATATTGAGACCTTTTTTATAAAAAAATTTAAAAATATATTGGGCCATTTTTATAATGGTTGAGCCGTTTTTAATCTTTATAATAGTTGGGCCCTTTTTAATATTTATAATGGTTAGACCCTCTTTAATCTTAGTTTATAATGTTATGGTTGAACCATCTTTAATCTTTATAATGTAATGGTTGGCCCATAATCCGTTTAATCATTATCTATATCTATACTATATAATAAATAAAGGTTTTTGTATGCCACGTGTCGCCACCATATTCAATCTCATCATTATTTTCCCGATTATCTCTCTTATTAAATGCACCGAAATCTTTTAATAAATTACTAATTATACTAATAAAACACATTTATTTTAAATTATCCTTTATTACTAAAACTTTGAAATCTAATTATGTAACTTTTATTTTCAATCAAATAGTAAATGAAAGTCAAATTATATTAAATAGTAATTGACGTATTTTTGAAACTCAATTATTTATTATTTTTTTTACATATTTTCAATTTTGTTTTTAATTCTTGGTACATGTATAGTAATACATTTTTACACATGTAAAATATATAAATAAAATTTAAGAAATTTATGTATTGATATTTTTCATCATGTATGTATTACACGGGGTCTAAGCTAGTAATGTAAATATGTAATGGTTGATTGGTTGGGCCCTAATCCATTTAATATTTATAATGTAAATATGTAATAGTTGGACCCTAATTTTTATAAAGAAATATGTAACGTTTGATTGGTTGGGCCCTATAATTTTTTCTATGTTTATTGCTATAATGTTAGTCGTCGTTTAAAAAAAATTAGTTTATATATTATGTTCGCAGGGGGCCTTTTTTTCCGACTTAGCTGGGTCACTTAAATACTCAGGACCGGCGTAAAGTATTCTTTAAAATAGTGATAACTTCTTCTTTTATACTCATTTCCTCATCCAAAGCTTCAACGTTAGTATCCTTATGAAATGTACCATTTTCTAGCTTCTTGTAAGTTTTCATTTTTATATAATGCCGACCTTCTAAAAAAATCTAATTCTTCAACATTTTTATTTATTTGAATTTTCCTTTATTAACCGACTTCCATCCCTTTTTTATATCATAAAAGGCTAGATAAATATTATTATACTTTGATCCCAGTCAAAGTTTGGTTATCTTATAATATTAGTGCTAAGAAGCAATTTCAACGAAGTTTAACACAAAGTGTGAATTGATTTTCTAGTCATTGTATATATAATTTGGTAAACCTAGCTTTTAATATATTAATCTGAAAAGTGTCAATATCGAAATGAGAACTGAATAAAATTTTAATATGGATGATGTATGATACTTATTTTTTATAAAAACTTTCTCAATCAAATTCAAACTTTACTTTTTATCAACATTTTTTTATATGTGATGATGTTTGAGTTTGTTTAAAAATTATAACGTTTTTATAATAACATATAGAGGATTAACAGATACAAAATATAATATATATATATATGTATATATATATATTAATTTCTATAAAAAGTTCTTAACCTAGTTTTAATATATTAAAATCAATAAAAGTAATTAAAATACACACAAATGAGAACCAAAGATAAGGTTAGTTACTACTTACTAACATACTTATTACTTTTTACTAACGCGGATCTCATATAAACTATTTTCCGGACATGAAAAACTACCCATCAATTTCTAACCGTTTTAAATAACGTTTCATACAATGTTAGATAACTGAAAATCTATTGACGTCCGCATTTTGCATATATGGAACACCACCTCATCAGAATTTAACTAAGTTAAATACTTAAATGATAACTAGTCATTTAAAAAAAAGTTAAAAAAGTGTATATGTTTTAAACAAATTGTGAGATTTTAATGTATCAAGGTTAGATTTAGATGGTTTTGTATAAAATAAAACAAAATAAAAGTATTTTTATGATATTAATAACATAAACACCATAAATTTAAATTCAACCTTGATCTTTGTTGAAATATTAAAAGTAGAATGAAAACCCAAAACAAACTTTGAAGTTGAATACAGTCCATTTTGACTCCAATAAGTCCTTTTCAGATCCAATATTGACTCGGTTTGGATCCTAGAAATGACGTTTGACCTCAAAAGTCAAAAGCCAAATGTTGCTGATTGTGTTTTGGAATTTCCTCGGGAAGAACGCGTAGGTCGTTGCAACCACGTCATCGTAGTCTGTTGATCCCTATAAATCACCAAACTACCCTTGGTCACTGGTTATATCTTCACAGGTCGTTTGAAACCCAAATTTCATCAGTTTGTGATCGAATTTTCATAAAACGTCTTGATTTTCAGAAAATGAGTGATGTGGCCGAAGACGTTAAGATCCTCACTGCAGTCTTTGATAAAGTATGTTTTAATCTAATCATTTATTTGTGTTGTTCGTCAATTATATAAAACTATTGTTACTTTTAATAACACAGGTATTTCATTTTCCCACCTCTTGCATGATTAATTAAAATCTTATAGGAACTAAAAATTGTAAAATGTTTGGATCATAACTCGTTCTGTTGTAATTCCCATTAACTCGAAAAATCACAATACAAAATATAACCCACATGCTCGGGTATATGTAGAATAATGAATTTGAAAAACCTAACTAGATACGAATTAAACTCAGTTTAATATTTTATGATTCAACTGGGGTATTAAACGTCTTTAATGTCTTAGCCAAACATGTTTTTGTTTCAATTCATCAGTCGGATCAATGGAAACCACTTGTTCAGTTGCAACTGAGTGGGAACGGGGCAGTCGCAACTGTTGCTACAAAGCGGTGAAAATTGGGAGAAGTTGCGACCGCTCAATAGAAACCCGCGAGACCATCAGCGGCAACCAAGTTCCGCGCAGCAGTTGATGATGACGTCATCAGCGGCAACTCGCGTCCGCAACTAGGTCACAACTTACTCCAGTAGCTACCGCACCCGACACACATCATTAGTTGCAACTAATTAGTGGTAATTAAACGGGTCGAGACCATAACAGTGGCAGCTAAGCCATCAAACCGCCACATGTGCACACACCTTCGCACCCTTTGGGTCCCACTTGTGTCTCCTTCTAAGGAAACAAAAACCAAGGAGTGTTCCTCATGAATCATCAAGTTTTGTTACCTATGTCGGGACAAGTTTTTCCTAACTTTCACAACTCCAACTATTTAAAAAAAAACAACTTTAAACATCGTAATCTCATTCATTTTAACTATATTTCGGACAATCTCTCACATAGTAGAACGCAAATCCCGAAAATTATAATTATATTAATTGCAATT
Source organism: Smallanthus sonchifolius (assembly GCA_023525975.1). Lineage (NCBI taxonomy): Eukaryota > Viridiplantae > Streptophyta > Magnoliopsida > Asterales > Asteraceae > Smallanthus > Smallanthus sonchifolius. The sequence goes on from CM042042.1 coordinate 6,960,868, forward strand.
GCATATAATTATCTATCACCAAGATTATAATAACTTTTTTTTATCTTTGTTTCTACTTTTTAACTAACTTCTTACATTACAAGGAAATGACCCTGTGCCGACGTCGCCTATATCGACGACACTTGTCGTTGGCATAGGTCACCCTACACCGACGACATGTCGTCGGTATAGGTGAAAACTAAAATTTTGAATGGGACACCATGTCGTCGCTATAGGGTTGAGGCAGATTGGAGGGAAAGCTGGCGCCCAATGAATTTTTGGGGAAAATATATAGCGATGACTTGTCGTCGCTATAGGTTAATTTTGATTTTCTTTTTGGTTTTTTTATTTAATCAATTTACGTCGGTCAAAATTTTTTTTTAAATTAAAAAATATTCTGGAAAACCCTATGGCGACGACATGTCGTCGGGATAGGTTTTTTACCTTTATTGACTGGTCAACATCCTATGAACCCTATACCGACGACATCGGTATAGGTGAAAACCAAAATTTTGAATGGGACACCCTATAGCGACGACATGTCGTCGCTATAGAGTTGAGGTAGATTGGAGAGAAAGCTGGCGCCCAATGAATTTTTGGGGAAAACCTATAGCGACGACATGTCGTCACTATAAGTTATTTTGATTTTCTTTTTTTTATTTAATCAATTTCTGTCGGTCAAAGAATTTTTTTTTTAAATTAATAAAAATTCTGGAAAACCCTATGGCGACGACATATCGTCGGAATAGGGTTTTTACCTTTATTGACTGGTCAACATCCTACGAACCCTATACCGACGACATGTCGTCGGTATATGTGAAAACAAAAATTTTGAATGGGACACCCTATAGCGACGACATGTCGTCAGAATAGGCCTTTTTAAAAAATTATTAAAAAAAATCAAAAAACCCTATACCGACGACATGTCGTCGGTACAGGGTTGGACTCTATACCGACGACATGTCGTCGGTATAGAATTTCTTTTTAAATTTTTTAATTAAACCCTATAGCGACGACAAGTCGTCGGTATAGGCTGACCTATCCCGACGACAATCTTGGCTATTGGGACGAGGCAATACCGACGACATGTCGTCGGTATAGGCTATCCCGACGACAAGTCGTCGCTATAGGGTCAAAAAAAATCGTCGAGATAGGATGATACTATTATAGTGTTAGCTAAATTATATCATGCTATTTACCTCCTTTTTGTTTAACTTCTTAGCTAAATTATATCATGCTATTTCCTTTTGCATCTTCTAAACAGATACCAGGTGAGAAATGTCCCAAATGTGATTCCACCAACACAAAGTTCTGTTGGTTCCACAATTACAATCTTTCACAGCCGGTTCACTTTTGCAACACTTGTACTAAATATTGGACTAGAAGTGTATCAAAAAAGAACAATAGATCATCATCATCTTCTTCTTCTTCTAGCAATTCAGTGTCAAAAACACTTCCTAGTGTAGTTGTACCTTCCGCATCTACAACGGTACCATATCTAATCCCTAGAATCCATGATGATCATCATTGGAAAGATCGAGTTTTTGGGTCTAATGTTTCAGAATTTCCTCAAGAACCCAACTCTTATGCCGACTTGAACACAAATTCTTCTGTTACGGCAACGGATTCCTTCATGCCGATTCCTGCTCCTGACCCTGATCTCCAAGAGACTAGCAACGGTGGGAGGTTTGTGTTCCCATTTGAAAAAGATTAGTACTTTGACGGGACATTTTAAATGCATCCTTTTACGGTATTTCAAAGAATTATGTATAAGGAGATATATGAAATTACCCCTTAAAAAAACATAAAATGCATTCTTATCGTAATCATGTTTTTAGTTTGTTGATTGTGAGATAGTTGGTTATTTGGTTGGGGTCTGTTGTATGGTTTTTCAATTTTGGATTCTCCTCGTTTTGTACTGTTCCTGCAGGTCTTTACTATTTATATATGTTATTTGTTGTTAAAAAATGTTCTCTTGTAAACTTTATAAAATATCATACATACCCCTACAAACATGTGTAAATATCATATATACCCAACCAAATCTAAAAATATCAAATATACCCAATTTAAATGATTTTTTACTTTATGACCGTTCTACCCTTATACGTTTTTATAACCTAATATTTTTTAGTACGTATGATCTATTCTTGACGGCAACCCCATAATTCTCCAACCCATCCAGTGGTACTGTTCTTGACGGCAACCCCATAATTTTACGTTTTTGTTTCCGATCCTTTGCGAGTGCATAAGTTGTTTGTGAATAGATTGCAAGTGAATTCCAATTTTTACATTTTTGTTTCTGTTCGAGGGCATCAGTTGTATGTGAATAGATTGTAAGTTCCAAGGAATTCAAGCTTTTGTTTATGTTCCAGACACGTCTTCTAATATTATCATCATTATTATAAAGTAATTTAAATAATATTTAATAGAATTAATTACACAGATGGCCCCCTGTGGTTTACTCAAATTTCACTTTTGGCCCCTGGGAATGCTAAATTACAAGTTTGGACCAATAGTTTGCACACTTATTTCACTTTTGGCCCCCAATCTGGATGTCCGTCTCTTTTAATCGTTAAGTCCCCTCACGTGAATCCCACGTGAGGGTAATTAGGTCTTTTCATATGCCTCTTTCTAGAATAGTAGTATCAGAGACCTATCAAGTTCCCTCCCATTCCATCCCTCCTTCTTCGCTACCATCGCTCTCATAACTCCGAAGCTAACCTGCGTCTCTGTAAAAACCCTTTGTTTGGAAGTTTCAAAAGGTTCAACGACACTGCAATCGAAGATGGGGTGGTGCATTAGAGGTTCTGGTCTTGACATTGATGAGCAAAAAACTTACAGTACGTATTCAATCTCTCTTAAATTTGTAATTTTTTTTACAATACTCAAACAAGGTTGGATTTTTAAAGTGCACTTGTAATTTTTTTCATTAAATGACAGGAGGTTCCTCAAACATGTTTTCATTAAGAATTCATAATGGTGGATCGTTTAGGAACTTCCCTGGAAGGAGATATGCTTTTGGTAGGATTTCATATGTTGATCTATGTGATATTGATGAGTTTTCAGTGCACGAAATAGACTGGATGATGAGGGAGTTGTGGTTGATTGAGGATAACAAAGAACTGTATTATCATTTTATGATCCCAGGTACAGACTTGGATTTTGGTTTAGTGGCTTTAGGTAATGATAGTGATGTGTTACAGTTGGCTAGGTATGTGAAGGATCACAAGCTTATTGATGTGTATATTGAACATGGTGAAACCAGATTGAAAACTTACTTCACATCTCACAAAGTTCAAAAGTAGTAATTGAGGAGATTGAGGATGTAGGAAGCCATAATATTAGAAAGCCAAAGCCTTTTAGGGCAAAGAAGTTGTTTTTAGGATGGCATGAAGGTGTTGACAAGAATTTTGTGAAGGAAAATGATGCTGCTGTGAATGAAATGGAGGATGTTGAGAACCAATCTGTTAGAATTGAGGATCAAGTGGAAGTTGTTGATAAGGAAACATAGGTTGCTTTGAATGAAACTGAAGTTGTTCAAGTGGAACATGTTGAGAAGGAAACTAAAGTTGCTCAAGTGGAACATGTTGAGAAGGAAACTGAAGCTGTTCAAGTGGAACATGTTGAGAAGGAAACTGAAGTTGTTCAACAGCAATATGAGGTTGTTGTGAATGAAACCGAACCTATTCAAAATCAAACTGAGGAGGAAGTAGAATTTAATGGTTTTGAATTTGATTTTGATAATGTTGAATTTGACAGAGAGTTTCCTATGCCTAATGTAGGTAATGTTGATCACAGTGATGATAGTGTGACTACATAGTTGACAAAGATAATGAGGTGGCTGAGGTTGAAGTAGACATGAGAGATTTTGTTGACTATGTAGATGAGGGAGTAGAGTATGCTGGGCCAAATGACAATTATCAAGGAGAAGATAAGGAAAAACAATATGTAGATGAAGGAGAAGAGTATGTGGCTGGCTTGAGTGATGGGTCACTTGACAGTGGGACTGAAGAGTCATCTGATGACTTTGAATCAACTAGGAGTAAAATGTTGAGGGAAATAAGGAAAAAGAAAAAGAAAGAACAAACTGCTAGGGTTGAAGCTGTAAAATTTTATGTGGGTCAGATATTTGGTAGCAAACTAGAGTTGAAGGATTTAATTAAAAGGCATGCCATTGAAAGTAGGAGGGACTTAGCATTATTAAGAAATGAGGCTAAAAGATTAATGGCAATATGTAATGGGAATGGTGTACAGTATGAAACAGAAGATGGTGTTGGGCCTAATCAAACATGTGGGCCAAGTGGTGCAAGTGAAGACAAAACAAAAGGAAAACCTAAGGCTTTATCATGTCCTTAGGTTCTGTATGCAACAAAAGAAAAGGCTGTTGGAGAAACATGGCTGCTGAAAACATACAAATCCAAACACACTTGTCTTCAATCAAGAGAAATTAAAGCTCTCACAGCTGGGTTTATGGCAAAACAAAGTTGGATGGTCAACCAGGTTGAATCTAATCCAAAAGTGTCGACAAAATCTGTTCAGGAGGAGTTGCAGAGAAGATATGAATTAAAATGTTCCAAGATTAAGGCTTTCAGGGCAAAGGCCAAGGCTACAAATCAGTTGAGGGGTGACTACAAGGAACAATACACAAGATTAAGAGACTACATATTAGAGATTCAAGGTAATAATCCAAACACCACTGTTAAGTTTGTTGTAGAGGATGAAACAAATGGAGATACACCAACCAGGATATTTAAGAGAGTTTACATCTGTCTTGGGCCTTTGAAGGATGGTTTTAAAGCATGTAAGAGGGAGTTGTTAGGTTTAGATGGAGCATTTATGAAAGGACCCTATCCAGGTCAACTGTTGACAACTGTTGGTATTGACCCAAACAATGGCATTTATCCCCTAGCATATGACATTGTTGAAGCTGAAAATAAAATGTCTTGGACATGGTTTCTTCGATGTGTGGCTGATGATCTGGAGAAAGATGTAATTTTACCTTCATCTCTGATAGGCAAAAGGTATGTTTAGTATTAAACTTGTATTTTAGATAACTGTATAACAACATGGTTAATTTAGGGATTGCTTTTATACAGGGACTTATACAAGCAATAGCCACAGTTTTTCCTTGTGCTGAACATAGATTTTGCCTAAGGCATTTGCATCAAAACGTGAAGTTGAGGTGGAAGGGGAAAGCATTCAAGGATATGCTATGGGGTTGTGCTACTACTACAACTGTCCAAGAATTCAGAGAAAAGATGGAGGAACTTAGGTCATTTAATGCTGAAGCTCACAACTGGTTGTCAAGTATCCCACCACAACATTGGTAAAGATCCCATTTCACAGGTAATGGTTAACATTTATAAGTTTATTTTAAGAATCCCTGTTTACTTAAGTTTGTTAAAATTTATAACGTTATTTCTTTGTATAGGAAGAGCAAAAACAGATGTTCTACTGAATAACATGTGTGAGGTTTTAAATGGGAAGCTTGTTGAAGGAAGAGACAAACCAATCATCTCTGCCCTAGAATTTATAAGGAAGTATCTTGCCAAAAGGATTGTGAATGTAATGAAGGTTATTGAGAAGAGAAATGGGCCACTAACACCAACTGCCACAAAGATTATGGAGGGTATAAAGACAGAGGCTGCCAAATATACTGTTATGTGGCATGGTGGACCAAAATACCAGGTAAGTGGTCCTCGGGGTGAACAAGTGGTTGTTGATGTAATTGATAAGACATGTACATGTAGAAGGTGGGAGATAACAGGATTGGCATGTAAACATGATGTTGCTGTAAACTGGGATATGGAACTAAATGGCCTACAGGTGGTACCACCAGAGTGTTAGGCACATACTTCTTACAAACTTTCAACATAGAAGAAAGTATACTCTTTCAAAATTGGCCCACTGAATGGGAAGAACATGTGGCCTAAGTCTGACTGTCCAACCACTCTCACACCCCCCCCCCATTGCACAACAACCCAGTTGGCAGGCTAAAAAGGAAGAGGAGAAAAAACCAAGTCGAACTTCAGGATGAGTTAGAACAAGGTAACAAGTTGACAAGAAGGTATAAATCAATGACGTGTTCTAAATGCAAGAATTATGGCCACAATGCAAGGAGTTGCAAAGGACAGGGAGATCCTCCCACCTACTGTTTGAAAGTCCTTTATCAGATGCACTTAATGTTTTCTATTTAATTTGAATATGTATTATGTCTTTTGGTATGTTTGAGACAATGTTTGGTATGTTTTAGACAGTGTTTGACATGTTTTAGACAATGTTTGGTATGTTTTTTTGGAATGCTTTAGACAATGGTTTATCAATTCTGGTCTGTAATGGTCAGTTCCTTGTCTTTAAATTCAGGTTTATTAGTTTATGAAATGTATGTATCTTTTGAATATAGAACATGTATGCATTTTGGTATTTGTGAATACAAAACAGGTCAGGAAATGGTATGCAGTTTTGACTACCATTTGGTCTGCATTTGGACTGCAATTTTATAAGTATGCAGGAACCATTTCACAGGTAATGGACTGCAATCTTTGAATAAAAAAGCATACCAGTTTTGACTACCATTTGGTCTGCATTTGGATTGCAATTTAGTATGTATGCAGGAAACATTTCACTGGTAATGAATAACATATTTAACCATTTATAACCATTTTTTGTCAACAATTTCTTCTGCAATTCTAAGCATTTCTAACAAAACACACTTAATCAGGCATTAAAAAACATCAAACATTACCATTACAAAACATAAAACATTCTCATTACATGATTGATATACTTTACAAAAGAAAAGCAACGATCACAATTAATAAACCTAACCCTAAGAATATGAATACATTTAGACTTAACTTCTTATGAAGTTCAGCTTCCAACACCTTCACCTCCCTCTCAAGTTTGTTTTTTTGACTTCAGGAGACCCGAAATAATCTGAACAGAACGTGGGCACATTGGTGGGTCAAACCAACAGATAAATCTGCATTTGGAATTATGCAAAAAATAAACCAATAATCATAAAAAAACAAAGATTTCTTAAGGGAGAAGAAGAAATCCATGTACTTACCGGTAGAGGACAAGAGTAGAACCGTCGGCCAGGATTTTGATCAGTCCAAGAAGTGCGAATGATTGCCCTTCTTCCACAGTAGCATACAGCCATCGAGATTTAGGTTTCACAGGTAAGGATTTATTAGGGAAGATGAATCTAGGTCATGGAGAAAAAGATGAAGATAGATTGAAGAAGATGAAGTCACGTGGGTATAAATGGGCATTTTAATTTCATTTAGAAATGGGTAAATGAAAAGACCTAATTACCCTCATGTGGGATTCACGTGAGGGGACTTAATGATGAAAAGAGACGGAAATCCAGGTTGGGGGCCAAAAGTGAAATAAGTGTGCAAACTATTAGTCCAAACTTGTAATTTAGCATTCCCATGGGCCAAAAGTGAAATCTGAGTAAACCACAAGGGCCATCCATGTAATTAATTCTATTTAATACCTAGTAATAACTAGTGAACGTTGTTGCGCGTTGTGACGTTGACCTAGATAAAAAAAACACGCCGCATCAATGTAGAAATTAAGTTGTATTAAAAATGAGAATTAAAAAACATGAAAGCGAATTTAAAAAAATATAAAATATAAAAAAATTAAAAATATAGTATGCTTGACGCGACTTGGTTTTAAATAAAAATTAATATTCAAAATATAAAATATATTATATTTGACTCGACTCGATTTTAAGTTAAATTTATGTTAAAAAATAAGCGTTCCTAAAGTATAGTTAAATTTATGTTAAAAAATAAGCGTTCCTAAAGTATATTCAAAATTAAAAAAAAAAGATTATATTTTATCGCCAGTGTGTAAATCTTCACAATTCTCACCACCCTACTGTTTTGAAATCATTAACTTTCTATCCTAACAACAATCTTGAAAATTTTTAATTTTACTCAAATTTTATATGTAGATAAGAAGACAAGTTTATCATGATGTTTTCCATCTATAACGAGGGTTTCCACTAATCTGGTCAGCGCCGTTATATGTCTCCTCCTCTCGTGTACAAACCATCTTAATCTTCCCTTCATTAAATTATCCGCTATACAAGTCACTCCAAGTTTTTCACGAAAAACCTCATTTCTTATCCGGTCCAACCTTATGTGTCTATACATCCACCTCAACATCTTCATCTCTGCTACCTCCAGCGTAAGCGTCGGTGTCTTCTTGATGGCCCAACAATCTGTTCTATATAACAAAGTTGGTCTAACTGTAACCTTGTAAACCTTTTCCTTTAGTTTAGTTGGGAACCTCCTGTCACACAGTCTTCCCGTGGCTACTCGCATTGACACTAGTCTTCATGGACACGGTGAGCAACGTCTCTAAAGCAGTCTGCCGCTCCTCTAACCTCCCATTCAGACTCTGCTTATTCTTCGCGACTAATACCATATAGGCAGCAAAAACCATGCACCACGAGACATGCTCTTGGATCGACTTTGACAACTCGTTCACTACGAAAAAAATGGACTTTGTGCGGATCTTTGATTGAGGCCTACCTCCAAAGGGAAGAAGTCAATATCCCCCGTAGGTACACGAACGTTGTTTTGGACCTATAGTACATATCCTTAATCAACTCTATGTATTTCCAAGGGACCCCTCTGCCCTCAAGAGTATCCCATATGAGACAATAAGACACACTGACATACGCCTTTTCGAGATCAATGAATATCATATGCAGATTTGGGTTCTTCTTCCTATACTTTTCCATCATTTTCCTTAGGATGTGGATCGCCTCCGTAGTTGATCAACTTGGCATGAAACCAAATTGATTCACTAAAAAATAATAAAAGTACATTTAGTAAATAAATATAAACGAGAAACTTAGGCCCACGCTTTGTGGCGGAAGGCAGACGTTAAACGTTTGAGACGGTGACATTAATGTCGATTTGCACAAAAAACACGTATAAAATTAACGTTGTGGCTTAAACATGACTTAACATTGAAACAAAGAAATCGTTAAAAAAAGTTAGTAACAAAGACAGTTATATAACGGTACCGATGTTCTTCAGTGGGTGTCGGTCTCCTTCTTCTAGACATCAGCACGTTACCGTCAGTCGATATAACTAACGGTACCTAAAATATATCACATTTTGGATACAACTCCATTTTTTTATAAAATTTATACCGGTACGTTAAGAAAAAATAATAAACACAACAACAATTTAAAAAAAAAAATATATATATATATAGCGGACGAAAGTAATTGAAAAATCAATCAGAATATATACAATACATGGGGTACACTCTAAACTTTATAAACTTAAAAAGTTAAAGTGATATTTTACAAAGTTAAGGATCAATTTTATCATTCTATAAAAGTTGGAGGAGTGTTTTTATCGGTGGCAATCTAATTTGTCTTGTAAACTAGATCACAAGAAAATTTAGTGATTATATTAAATATAATCCATTTATCATTTACACATTGAAAATTCTCTCTTTTTTTATCAAGTTAAATGACGTGGCACACGAACAATTGTAACAAAGTTGCGCGTGATAGTGTACACACTTACGTGTAATGCCGTTATGAATTTTTTAAACTCTTTACTTTTTAAACGGTTTTGCTATCTTTTTCTGACTTTTTACCTGTTAACTTTATTTTACCAGCTTTGTTATGGTTACATTTTTTTGTATAAAATTCTTGGAATATTATTAGTTATTTTGCTGTAACGTTTGGGTTTACGTAAAATGTTTTTCTTTTTTATATAACTTTTTAGATATGTTTATTTATTTTGTAAACGATAACTTTTTTAATAATTTCGTTTTACTATTATTTATTTATAAGTTTTCGAGTATGTTAATTTTTCTAAGTGGTTTAATACACCATAGTCCACGTGTACACAGTTCTACTTTAAAATAAAAACCAACTACCAATATATTGTCTGCAACCTTCCATCGTTCCATTTCATCCACGTCATCGTATTCTATAGATCCCAATAAATTACCAAAATACCATTATTCAGTTCGGTTGTTACAACTTCAACTTCAACTTCAACTTCAACTTCCAAAGGCTTCATCTGCTATTTCGATAAGACGAAAAATCTGAGAACACGAAGGGAGTTATCATCACAGATCCTTTTGAAGCCCTAATTTCATCAATCGTCGATCCAATTGTCGTAAACCTTCTTGATTTTCATACTGATCGGAGGAAAATGAGTGACGTGGCGGACAAGTTGTCTTACTTTCAAGCAATTACAGGCGTAGAAGACGTTGATTTATGCACGGAGATCCTCACCGCTCATGGCTGGGACCTTGAATTAGCCATCTCAAGCTTCACTTCCACATCAAATTCCGAAAACAATAATCCGGCAGCCAGTTCCTCCGTCGCCGCCGTCGCAAATAGCGATGCAATCGAGAGATTTGAACGATCTGGAACGGCCAACAACGGAGAGGCAGGTCCGCCAGGTTTAGCGTGGAAGATCATTACGCTTCCGATTTATATAATTTCAGGTAGCCTAGGGTTAGTTTCCAGTGCGATTGGGCTAGGTTTTTGGGTTGCTGGTGGTGTTCTGTCATATTCGTTAAGCGTGATCGGATTGAGTAGTTCTGGACGTGGCGGAGAGTCGTCGTCGGCTCATTTAGTTTTGGCGACGGCTGCCGCGGCGGAGGCGGTGAGTTTTGTGTCGATGTTTGAGCGTGAGTTTGGGGATAGGCATCCGAATTTCGTTACTGAGAGTTTTATGGACGCGTTACAGCGATCAAGGCGCGAGTTTAAGCTGATGTTTGTGTATTTGCATTCGCCTGAGCATCCTGATACGCCGTCCTTCTGTGTGGAGACTTTGTGTTCTGAGGTTTTATCGGCTTTTGTAAATGAGAACTTTGTTGCTTGGGGCGGGAGTATTAGGGCAACTGAAGGGTTTAAGATGAGTAACAGCTTGAAAGCTTCTAGGTTTCCATTCTGTGCTGTGGTTATGGCAGCTACCAATCAGAGGATTGCTTTGTTACAGCAGGTTTGTAGTCTAACTATGTGATTTTAGTATATTTGAAGGTTGTTAGACTATGCTGATTATAATTTATATGCCTCTTGAGATTGAAAGTGTTCGAACACGAAAAGGTAATTAGTAAATAAACTAACGAACAAACAAACAAACTGGTAAAATATCACTCATAGCAGGGCTATTTGTAGGGTCTAGGAGGGTGGTCGAGGACAAACCTTTCCTTTAACCTAGGGGTAGCGCCAAATAAACTAATTTAGTTTAAAGGAAAATTTGAAGGGAATAGTGAAGTTGACCTCTGTTAGGTGAAATTCATGGTATTACTACAATGTAGGGTTGTCCATTTGGTTATATGCTTCTCGGGTAAGTTTCAATGTACATGGTCAATTTGAAAAATGTTCTCTGTATAGTGTAACTTTGTGGATGGACTGATTACTGATTAGTAGGTCATGAACAGAAAGCACCCTGTTAATCAAATTAACTTGAGGATTATATATGACCTTGAGTTTTTGAATAAGATATATCTTATACATGTTATTGTCATTGGCATATTATATTTCCTCAGAAGAGGAGGTTTACTCATATGTAGTATGCTGTGTTTGAACTTATATATTGGTTGTAACCTCACAGGAGATTTAAGTTACTTATTGCTCTTTCATTAATGGAGTATAACATATCTTGTGCAAGTGTGTAAATATAGGTGTTTGATAGGGATAATTATTGCATTTTAAGGAGTTCAAGCATAAAAATTGATGTTATTTGTAACCAGAAACCAAAGTTAAAACATATATGTGTTTGTTGTTATTCATCATTTATTTACTTTTTGTACTTTCTATATCTCATGAACTTCGAGAAATTGGTATGCTCATTTCCCCTTACAGAGGTGTAAGAATGAACTTTATCATGGGTATGACTATATATTGTATTTCTCAATTGAGATATTGATTTCTTACAAATCAACTTACTATATGATAGATTGAAAGAAACCTTTTTAATATGACCTCTGAATGTCGATATGAAACCAATACTTTTACTTGGAAAGTGATTGATTTTAAGTGCGTATCCAATGTAATTCTCTTCGGAGTAAATGGTTGGTTTCTTTGATAGGTTTTATCATTAAACAACTGCATGTCAAACTGAGGTTGCCCTCAGCTAAAGCCCAAATATTTGTGGTATTGGATTTCTTTTTCATATAATCATATCGTTTCTTTTTCAAAGACATGGTAACATCTTGTTTGTGAAAAGAACAAGTATGCGGTTTCTGGCCTTTTCTAATAAATTCCACAGACCAGATGAAATGGATCAAACTTTTTGTTGCTCTTATGGGATGGCTGCAAGGTGGTACCTTTTTTTGGCTTGCTAGTAAAGCTATGTCTCATATTAGTCTTAGTGCTCATTTGCTTTGGATCATAATTGATTAATTTTGAGGTGTGTACAGAATATCTTCCTTCTAAACAGCATATATCCATCATAAGCAGATCTTTTTTTATCATTTGTTTGTATTTATTGTAGGTTGAGGGGCCTAAATCGCCTGAAGAAATGCTAACATTGTTGCAGAGAGTTCTAGAAGAAAGTTCCACAGTTCTTGTTGCTGCAAGACTTGAGGCCGAGGAGCGTATAAACAACATCCGTTTGAGGGAGGAACAAGATGCCGCATATCAAGCCGCACTTGAAGCTGATCGAGTATGTTTTAATATAATCATTTATTTGCATTTCCAAAAATATTTAGTCAATTATACAATATTATTACAACTTTCGATGATGGCACATCAGGCTAGGGAACGCCAGAGGAAGGAAGAAGAAGTAAGACGAGCAAGAGAAGCTGCTGAAGTTGAGAGGAAGCAGAAAGAAGAAGAGGAGGCCCGTGTTAAAGCAGCCCGTGAAGCTACTGAGAGAGAAGCTGCATTGGTTAAATTGCGTGAGGAGAAAGGTTTATCATTGGGCCCAGAACCCGAAAAAGGGCCCAATGTTACACAGGTATTTCGTTTTTCATCTTACTTGATTAAACTTTTAAAGAATGACTTGATACAGAACTTGTTATTGTGGGTGGACTCAGGCATTGGTGAGATTACCAAACGGAGAGCGCAAGGGTAGGAGGTTTTATTTTACCGCTACGGTACAGTCTCTATATGACTTTGTTGATTCTTCAAGTTGCTTAGAAATTGGAAATTACACTCTTGCCACCAACTTCCCTCGTGTTCTCTACGGTCCAGACAAACTATCTTTAACGCTTAAAGAAGCCGGGCTTCACCCTCAGGTCAGTCTTTTTGTGGAACTGAATTCATGAAACTTTAAATAGGGATCTTTTGGTTTTTAGTCAAGTCTTCCTTTCTACTGCAAGACCATTTCTGTTTCTGCTATGATTCATATGCTCAAATATAAATAGATACCAGATTGAAAGTTGGTTGGCATCTTTTTGACGTTTTGATTCTTTTGAACCTTTTATAAACTTCGACGACTTCTTTATATATAGCTCGTTTTCAGCTGATGACGATCCCAACGGGTAATTTTTTACCAACTAAGATCACAAATCAGAATCCCATCATGTAACTTTTAACAACGATCATAAGTGGAGATCCCTGATAATCGTCTAGACTTGTAAACACACAATGGGGTGTAATCTGTTACCTTCCTTTTAGAGGGGAGTATTTATAGGCTTAGAGATCGGACATTTTATGCATCCCTTGATTATGTTTTGAAGAATGGATCCCCTATAATGATTTCGATATTGTTGGTCCCGACGTTGCTGCCTAGAACTCTGATGCGCAATTTCCTCATTGTTCTGGACTAACAGTTGTTCAGATGACGGTTACCCAATTAAGAATAATACAGTGTTAAAACTTATTGACCGATAATAATTAATACTCGCAATTTGATTAATGACAGTTCTAACCTTCACTTTTGTTTTTGTTATCAAGGCAATCCCAATTCCCAATATCGTAGCTTGGGTATGAAATTTTGAGCTTGACGACATCTTACTATAAGACGCAGAGTAAATATAAAGTGAACCAATTTGTCTGTTCTGTTAGTTTGGTTCAATTAATTACCGTTAACATTGTACAAATCCTGAATTCAAACTCATATGATAACATACACTAAATTTGAATTCAAACTTATGAGATAACACACGCTAAATCTGAATTTAAAACTTCATTTTTATTAGCACGGGATGCTTACAAGTTACCATAACTATGATCTCATTGTATGAAGTTTGCACCTGGCAATGCGGGTTTGAATAGCATAACCACTAAATTATTCTTCGTTGTTAAAACTGTTAGGTGGAGTATATTTTTCTCAAATTTAATAATATTCCACTTATCTTTCAAAAAATATTTCATGTTTGAAAATTATTTAAACTACAGGTGAATTAAATTAAGTTAGGAGTTAGATAACCTTCACAACAAAAATAAAAGTTATCAAAGTTATTATAAATTATTAGTATAAATAAGTTATTTTTTTTTATCATGACAATGATTACATAGTTTAAATTATTAAAATTTATGAGTACAAGAAGTCAATTTTCCTTGAAAAATTTTGGTGTGTCAGTTACGATGAATTAAAAGGATAATTTATTTGAATAATATAGTATTATTCTTAAAAATTAAAATGCATGTAATAGGAAAAATCTTGTTTAACTACTTTCTTGTCCATTACATTTTTTTACTTTTAGTTCCATCATAATTTAGTAGCACGTGAATACTGCTTTAGCCTGATTGGTTATCCAGTGGTTGGATTTAACTGTGTCTTCTTTTTCATTTACCACAAATCCACAATTGTTTTTTTTTCTTTCTTAACGGTAATTTGAATCATTGACGGGATACTGGTCCATCGACCATCTCTATCACCCTTAAAAGGAAACCCATCATACGTGGGAAAACCCTCTGGCCCAACATGAACCCCGCTTTTTATTTTGTCACAGGTGAGACTTGAACCCAAAATCTTTCCATTTTAATGAAGTCTTGAATATACACCTTAACCACTGGTCTAAGCTAGTGGTTGTCCTGGTGGTCACCACTAGGTGGTAACATTTGTTTTCTTTGGATATTGGACACAAATGCGCCATTGTCCTGGTGGTCAGAGCTAGGTGGTAACTCACAACAATCCCACTTACCCATGTTCAAAATTTGGGTGGTGGGATTTTTTAGCTTTTTTTTTTTGTTATGTATAGGTTTTTTTTGTTTGGTTTTTTCTACTTTTTATTAACCTTATATTTTTTGTTATTTATAGCTTATATGATTTTACGTTGCAATACCTAACACTCCCGTTTTATCACAATTACTGCGTGTTGCGGCACCGGCACGTAGCACGGTTTGTCCCCCTGGTTATATATATAACAAAACATAACAAAACACAATTTATGAATAATAGTTCCTATTTCACTCCTTTTACCAAAATGTCCATACTTTTATATATTTTATATATTTTTTTGCGAAAAAAAAAAGACGTTTGGCTGGTTAGCGTGCATGCCACACAAGCCAAATGTCTTAGGTTCGAATTTAAAAAAATGACACATTTAGTCCCTATCAATAAAAAGACTAAAATACCATTTTTAACATAAAAAACAATCTGAGTTAGAATCAGGGTTTTAATTGAAACAATTCGGTAATCACAGGAACAACAAAGTTAAATTGACACTAATAGACTAAAATCGTTATATTGACCAAACCAGTGGGGCCAAAAACGAAGTTTACTCTTTAATATATTTTTCCTTTTTATTTAGAAGTTCAATTTGGCGTTCCTTAATGCTCATTTTCACAACAATTTAATTTTGTAGTTCACAACTCTGTGTTTGTGTTTGCACAACTTTCAAATTCAATTCGGTATTTTTTACTTTTTTATTTTTATATTCAATTACAGTTGCAACGCGCGGGAGAAATATACTAGTTAGTAATCTTTCGTTGATCAATACATCACATATAGGGTGAGCATAGTGTGGTTTGGTTATGAGTAAAAACTAAAACTATAACAAATAATTTCTATTACCTGGTTTAAGACGTGAGTCGATTCAAGCTCGTTTTATTTAACAAATCCAATTATATTGGAACAAAATAATTATGAAATCCCCTATCACCAATCTCAGTTATATATCGATTTAAACAATGCATCCCGGTTGTCGAACACATAACAGGTACAAAGAACAGAAAAAAAAATATATGGCTTCGCCCAGGTTCGAACCGGAGACCTTCAGTGTGTTAGACTGACGTGATAACCAACTACACCACGAAACCCTTACTGTCAAAATACCTTAAAGATTACCTCAAAACCGTTAGAATATTTCTTAATTTTTCTTAACAACAATAGATTTCCAGATGACATAAACTTATCAAGCTTTTACTTTTATTTACACTTTCTCCTAAGGGTTTCATGACACATTAAATAAGGTTAAGACTTCTTTCGTCGAGGAATGCATTAAATATCTAAACTGGTAGGCTCTTGAGATGATCCCATGTTAGCTTAAGACGTTGGTCTCTAGCTAGAAAAGTAAATGCTAGAGCTTGAAAAGCTTCTGGTCCAATGGATTCATAAAACTCACTAGGACAAGGCGTATTATTGACCAAGGCAAAACAACAAGCAATGAAGGCAAATATGGCCGCTAAACTATAAGATAAGTCAGCCTCTTCAGACCATACAAGTGCACGTCGAGCCCATGCGAAGGATTTGGTTAAGATCTGTCAAATTCTACCAAGTATACAAATGGAACCTAACCATACATGGCCTCCGATTATATCTTCCAAATCATCTACACTAACAATCCATCCCCCCCCCCCTAAATGGCGATTTTAGTAAATAACCAAGTGTGATTCTTGGGCTAACCGTCAAGTTGGTGATTTTTCTTACATCTCCTCCTGGAGCCCAAGTATCATATACGTCCCCAAAATAAAGAGCCGTGAATACTAGATGAAAAGCATGTATACCTAACAAGATTAAGTGAATACCTAAAATTGTGGTCATTTTATTTCTATTTTTCCATACATAATCGAAGAACGGAAAATTATTCTTCAAGCGTCTCAGGTTCTAAAAGTGCATGATAAATGATGCGCCAAAGCCCAATACTGCTGAAGAAATTAAATGAAGTACTTCAGATACAAAATAGGGAAAAGTATATATAACTCCCCAACCAAGACCTATCCGCAACCTAGAGTAGTCAGTAGGGAAGTAAAATTAATCTTTGTTCATACATAGGCTTTTCTGGTATGAAATCAAATAGATTTATTGCTCTGCATTGGTGAAAATGTAGTTGTAAAGAGAGACAAGAGACATGAGATGGTGAGAGTGAGACACATTAAATAAATTTGATTAAAAGAAAAGGAATAAAAAACCAATGGCTTCGCCCGGGTTCGAACCGGAGACCTTCAGTGTGTTAGACTGACGTGATAACCAACTACACCACGAAACCATTCCTGTCAACAAACAATGAACGTTAACTCAAAAGGGTTGGAATATTTCTTTATTTTCTTAAGATTATTAGATTTCCAAATGACAAACTTGTCAAACTTTTACTTTTATCAACACTAATGGTGTTATTATACATTTTTTCCTAAGAGTTGTCTTTATAAAACTCAAAAGGTGATCGGCAGAGTGAATCGGGAGAGTGATGTGGCAGACATAGATGTTGGTGCGGGAGGGAGCAGCTGTATGTTTGTGCCGATAGTACCGTAATGATGTGTGTGGCATATGACGGAGAGTCTTGAGGTTTCCGAAAGGAGGACGGTACCGACAGAAACACCACCCAAAAACTTTAATACCGAGCGGGTTGGTCACCCACAGGCCAAATGGGTGCATTCATAAGTTCAAAGACTAAGGTATGAAGATGTAACAAAATCCTTTAAGTTATTTAAAGTATTGATATTTTATCATTAAATTTCAAGTTTCTTTGCATCATGTGACAATTCGTACATTTCAGAAAAAGTAAAGTACACTAAACATTAAAAAAATATACAAGAATCTTACACCCTAACAAGTCATTTCCACACTCCCAAAAAAGCCAGCTCTTGATCAACAAACAAATCACAAACATAAATACTTATCCGGTTATTATGCCTGCTAAAACATCGGTCTTACCCCTCGCAAAAATGGTGTAAACTAGCCGAATAGCATCAAGCCATGTGTCCAGATATTCCCATGAGTCTGCAATCTGAGGTATAAATAAAAGAAAAAAGATCATAAAAATGACGTCTTTTGATGTTATCTGCTTTATCTCCGTGTATCATTGTAATACCTTTGGTAAGTTTTGTACGTTTTATGATGATACGCGAAGTAAAGCAGATACAGTTCAAAAGTTACAGAGATAAAAAAAATTGAATTAAAAATGATTATTTTTGTGATTTTCTCGTAAATAAAATGAAAGTGATCTGTTATAATCTGTTATAAAAAATGATGGAAAAATAAAAAGCGTAAAAGATGAAGAATACCAGATAAGTGGGCCCATGTATCGTATCGATACAGATGGAAGGACCGGGAGGCAAAGTCAAATCTGCACATGCTGATACCGAGACAATATCCGGGATATCAATTTTAATTACTGGTCTGCCATTACTTGTTTTATCTCCGGATACCATGTGTCGTTGCTCACCATTGTGTAACTGTAACAAATTATTGTTAAATCTAAGTACATGAAGCATGACTTATGGTTAATTAAATCACAGACAAGAAAGAATATTTTCCTGGTTAGAACATAATATGTATGTATATATACATACATACATGTATGGTGTAAGCTTTTAAGTGCATGCATACATGCATAAATAAAAAAACAAGAAAAAAACGAACATACCTGTTGCAGACCTTCATGGTTCAAAACAAACTGGGCGCGCTTCCAGTCACCATGTGGAGCAATTGGATTTCCCACTGGTGGTGCAGTTAGATATCCAACCTTTAGGTAAGGTAGAGGCAGCTAAAATATATATATAAAAAAAGACTCAGAATGCAATGATATAAAACTATAATTCTAAAACTATACAACAAATATGATTGTTAATCATGCGTATAATGTCATGTATAGATTGGAAAATATACTGACCATGGATCGCACAAGCTTCAAAGCACTAGTGTAAACCTGTAATTGTAAAACCTCAAGTTACATTCATATCATGCACGTATTAAAACATCTATAATTCCTGAAAACGAAAAATATTTATAAAAATAATTAAGAATAAGAAGATAAATACCGAATAGTTTGGCTTTAATGCATGAGCAGCAGCAATGTAGATAGCAGATTGACTGTATAATTCGTCTGGGGAAACATCATGTCCACCCATTGTGCCTCCGGTTCTTGATGTGTCTTCTGCTAATCCATACTACATAAGCCATATAAATGCAAACATATCATGCCAAATTCACATTATCAAACTAAGTATACCATCTTATCCAAATTAGGAAAAAAAAATATTGACGTTTGTAACTGACCAAAACAGTGCCAAGATTGTAGATGGCCCGATGAAAATCAAACTGCAACTGTATAGCTGCACGAAACTGCAATACAGAAAACATGTCATTAGGAGATAAACACATCAAATTATGGTCATTGAGCTAATATTACTGTACCTTACTGATTGCACTTTTTACTATTGTTTGCTTTTCACGTGCAGGAACAATTGCGCTCAGTTCCTGCAATGCCAAATGATGGTATTAATCAACAACTATTGATATGGAAATAGATACATCAGGTGCTTAAGAACTGTATGAAAAGGTTTTGAAACTGAAGAAAATCACTAGAAGCACCTGTAAGGCAAGACCCCAATTGTTGAGAGCCTGAAACAAATCATGTCATGAAGTCATAACCAACGAATAAAAAATGTACTATTTTTACAGATAATATATAAGGTTTCTCAGAGTTACCTGCGGACTGTTCCAATTTAGTTGAACAGCTTTTTCATAATTATTTGTTGCCTGCAATATCAAAAGAACAAAAGTCAAATTGTATGCATTTCGCAATCCTCATAAATTGTTAACATGAGATAAATATCATGATTTGAAGGTCTAACCTGCTTCCATAATTCTTCAGCTTCCTTTGTCCGACCACGCATTTTGGCCCGATCAGATATGGCAATAGCCCAGTTATAATAAGCCTGCAATTAGACAACATGAATATACTGACATGTGGAACTTTATAAAGTCGAAATATCATGCAACTAAATTTAGATGCCAAACAATGATCAGTCAAATACTCTATAGGAGTTGGGATACATACATCATGAAGTGTAGGGTTTAAACGTGTAGCTTCATCATACTTTTTGCAAGCCTCTTCAAGCAAAGCATCTTTTGATGGTGAACTAGTATCAGGGTTAACATTATCTGCACTTTCCTGGAAATGAAAATGAAGAATAAGATATGGTTACATATACTGCATCAAAAGTTATAGATACTCATGTTCTGTCAAAAGTAACATGAATAAAGCACACAGTAAATAACATAGTTTAGATTCCTGTATCTAACTACCGTGGGGTGGTGTTTGATTGAAGGGTATAAGAATGAAGAATAGGATGTGATTTCTTACTTCTTATATGGGTGTTTGGTTGACAGGTATGATGTTTAAAATTAGGAATGAAACCCAAAAATTTAGGGTTATCTTGAACCCACCAACAAAGATGGGTATGGAAAACCCATTCCTGCCTGTTATCGAAGTCATATTCATAGTGATTCCTGGCTGCAAATTAAACTGCTACTTACTATTAGCAGAACTTGATTTGTATAATTCTATATCAGTAAAAGAGTCCACATTTTACTTTTGAGCATATACAGGACCCACTAAATTCCAACTTAATAATCACCGGTTACACACTTACACCAAAAATGTTGCACACTTGGGACAGAGGATTAAATATTTAAAGAAATGGTAGAAGTAATTTTTTACTAGTAATCTCTATTCAACTATAAAGAATCTTTTGGTTTAAGTGTGTAACCCTTGGTTTTAAAAAGCGAGAAGCGCACAAAAGCGACAGGGTCTAAAACCGAGGCGCAAAGCGCAAAAGCGGTGAGCTTTTCGTACGCAAAGCGCAAAATGATTATATAATTTTTTATATATATATCATAGGTTTTTAGCATCCCCTACTCAAAATTTAACTATAATAAGCCTTAAATATGTTTTATCAAGTAAATTACCTACATGCACATCCTTAAAAGCTTGCAGTACAACATTTCGTTGCAGAAAAAAGACTCAATTACATAAAGCGCGCACCTCAGCTGCGCCTCGAGCAAACTTTTTGCCAAAAAATCGCGCCTCAGGTGCGCTTTTATTTTACATGCGCCTTAAGTCACCAAAAACGCAGCCCCTTGCGCCTTAGGTCGCCTCGCGCCTCAGGCACGCTTTTTAAAACCAAGGTGTAACCGGTAATTAATTATCATTTTGGGAAAATAAAGTAAAGTTAGAAAGAGGGTACTTATAACATTTATCTATATAGCTATTAATATTACTAGGTTGCATGGGTACACAAGTTACCTGAAGAACCAGTGCCCAATTATACAGTGCATCATAATCATCTGAATTTCTCTCTATTGCACTTGCATACCTGAAAGCAAAAACAAAAAACAAATAAGTATATAACCTAAAGGCCCGTTAAACATAAGATCCCAAAGGAAACTTTTATGTCGCATACACACATGCAGAGAAGGTGACATCCATGGTTACATCCTAAGCGTGCATCCAAGATTTTTTTCTTCTTCTTTTTATGTTGTTTAAAAGTATTGAAAGAATTTCTACTTATTTCTACAAATTTAAGTTCACACTACAAGAGTAACATAAATTCTCTGTGAGTTAAGAAGATACAAAACTAAATATAATCAGTTCACGATTGAATATTACTATGTCTAAGGACTAAGGTAGAAGTGTATATGTGCTAAGATATGATCTAAGCATAAAGTATGATAAATATGGCTACCTTCTTGCTGCATATGTAAGAATCCGTTGCCTTGACCGACCTTCCTCGTCAGAACCAGTGATACTATTAATCAAATCCATGGCAGCACTATTTTTTTCTGTATGTTGTTGCGTGTTTTTTTTACTACAAAAGTTCAAACACATGATCAAAAAAAAGGTGAATATATCAACTCTTCTTACTCAAGGAGAAAATGCGTCTTAGAGTGAGGGTTAAAAGTAAAATAATACAAATTAGAAAATGTATTCCTATCATTATTTATGATATTTTAGTTCATATGCTTCTCAGCATGGGAGTAAAAGAAGCTTGATAGTTGGTACTGCACTCTGCTAGCACTGATATCTTCCTAACATTATTTATCGTCTTTCATGGCCAAAAGTTATATTTAGTGTTGCATGAACTAACCACACAAATCTAACATAATTTAAAATTGCTATTAGCATAATTCTTGCTACTAAAGGCAAGGAACTGATACCAATTAACAGCATTGTCTAGCGGGTTGGTGGGAATAGTCTAATGTTCCTCAAATTAAGTTGGAAATCCTACTGATTTAGAATGATTCATACGGGATAGGATTGAACAAGATCATTTATATCTTATATTGGAAATTATCTTAACACCAAGTTCTGGCCTTTCAAACAAACAAACATACCCAGTAAAATCCCACTCATAGCAGAGCTATTGGTAGGGTCTAGGGGTGTGATGAAGGCAAACCTTTCCTCCATCCCATGAGATAGAGAGGTTGCTCCCACTGAGACCCCCAACTCCAATAAAAACTTTTTTTTATGTGTACACACTCACAGTAACTTTCTAGTATATTAATTTTAGATAACACAAAAAGTGGCTAATAGAATCAGAGCAAGAACACATACAAAAGTACTAATAGGGACAGTAGTAAACTCCCGCGAACATAAACAGCTGAGTAAACTATAGTAGCAACAAGTAACAGAGCAAAGAGATAGGAAAAAGCATGTGGCACTAACCCCCTTGAACCTAGACACTCCCTAAAACAGTCTATAGTCTACACTCCAAGTCAAATGCTAAGGCAAAGTTAAGGTTAAGGCAAAGCTAAAGACAAGTCTAATACAAATTTATAAAGTCCCCTGAAATTCCATAACCTTAATCCGATGTCTCCAAGAACTCTTATCCCCGATCATGTCCTTAGAGAGGTGCTAGTCTAGCAAATCTCGCCTAATCCGCTCATAACTCATTCCGTGTTAATTTGGGTCTGCCTCTGCCCCTCCTCCCCTCCACTGTGACATCCTCATCTGTCTCCTCTTCACATGTCCAAACCATCTCAATCTACCCTTCCTTATAATAACTTAGATACACGCGAACCCCAATGTCTCTCGAAAAACTTCATTTTTTATCCGGTCCATCCTTGTGTGCCCACACGTCACATCAGGATCCTCATCTCTACTGCCTCCATCTTCCGCGCTTGTGTCTTCTTGAAGGCCCAACAAGTTCCGGCCTTTCATTACTTGCAAACACCACACTAAACTTCTTAGTTCCTAAAACTGTGTCCTTCCATCAATCAGATATCTCTCTCCTAACTCTGTTTTAATTGCAGTTTCTCATCATCAACAAAAGAGCCCTAGAATGCATATCACAACTTACATTACCGAAATCAGAACCAACTACTAACAAACAGTAACAAACTAGGTCTTCTCCTCTTCAACTGCTCTAACAACATCTAATTCTAGATCTCATCTTAATAACAATTATCAAAAAATAATAAATCAAATTAGAATTTAAAAAAAAACCTAACCTGTGACGAGCTCCATCAGCAGTAACAGACGCTTCAGAAACTTCATCTCCGTCATCATTCTTCAACTCATTCAGCAACTCTCTCATAGTGAAAGTCCGGCTTCCTTCGTCTTTCTGGAGCTGCGCATTGTCCTTCGATTCGATCGGCCTGCCTTTGTCGGATACTTCTTCTTCAGATTTCGGATCTACATCCTCAGGAGCAGTATCATTACCATTAGATTGGATCGGTTGCTGAAGATTGGAAGAATCATCCTTACTGTTATCAGTTGACTGGATCGCGGTGCCTTCGTGTTCATGTAGATCGGAATCTCGATCGCCGTTCTGTAATTCCGGCTTTTCGTCGTTGGTAGACATGTGAATTGATCTAGAGATGTAGTGGAAACTAGTGGATTGAATTTTTGGTGCGGTTAAATAGTTGCGACGAAATCATGAAGAACTTGATAAGACTTGTGTACAAAGTGAAAACCTCTCAAAGCAAAATGTTCCTTTAGGACAATGCTTGAGGATAAAAATTATTTGTACTAACCTGTTACTTTTAAACATTATTATATTTTAAGTTTTAATAATAAAAAAGAAAATAGATCTATAAATTTGTGCTTGTCATGAGATTGTACTTGGGAGTTGAGAGTAGACCTCGCCATTGATGGTGGCGAAAAAAGGAGAGCTTGTTAATAAGTGGTTGATAAATTCGTGCTAATTGTTTGTAATCGTATGTCTTAACCCTAATTATGTGAGAAACAATGTAATTTGAGTTGTTAATATATTTTGTAGGTTGAGAAGAAAACGAGCTTAAACGATGCAATGTGAAATGTTAACGATGGATGAGTCGAAGTTCATATCACTTTATTCATTAACTAGTTTTAACCCCACGTGTGTACATGGGGTGAAACGTTAAACGTTAACATTATATTGATAACTATTTTAACACCCCCTTTTATACAAATTTGATATTCTACTGGTAACTTTTTCATTTTGTTAAATGTTAAGATTATATGGATGATAGTAATAAAAACATAAAAAAAACTCAAAATACATTTCATAAGTGGTGCAATACATTAAATTACATGTCAAATGAAACCTTACAATGATGATTTACAAATTTGAAAAATACTTCATTGTATACACCATTTTACTTGATATTTGTAACTTTTCAATGTTTAGCACTCACTAAATGCAACAAAGAATACAGTTTCTTTTCATCAATGATTGAAACCACAAAATAGCCAAAACCGTTATCAATATCACGTAGAGAGTCAAAGAAATCGAAGATAATCAAATTGGTCAACGATTTTCTTACATACGTTGTTTCTATTTTATTAGTTCTTGAACTCTATCAGCATTTAAGAATAAACTTTAACTTTGATGCTGTAACATATTTACAAATGCTTAAGTTGTAATTAAATTTACGTATCAAAATTAAGTTGCTTTTTTTAAAAAAAATCACGTATTTCATACGAAAAATCTCGCTAAACCTTTAATATTTAATCTCTTATTTAAAATAAAATAAAATTTAAATTTCAACAACATATCGTTTTTTAAATTCAAAATTTTAAACTCCAAACTTTAAAAATCGCACTCCTTAATATATCGACACAATTTAAATTTAAAATTCCAAAATTAAATATGAAAAAAATTAAAACTAATAAATTATAATTGAAGCCAAACATATTTTTTTGAAAAACAAAACACGTTATTTAAAAAAAATAAAGTTTAAAATATAATACACATTTAAAAATAAATATTTATAAATTTCTTAATTTTAATTTAAAAACTAACTATTAAAATTTTAAAATCAAATAAAAATTTTATTTATAAATATTAAACTTAATTAAAAACTATTAATTAAATATTAGTAAACTTTATTTTAACACATATTATATTAATATTAAAAGGCAAATTTAGCACCACTCAAAAAACCTACTGTAGATATGGTACCACATTTGGAGCTTGGTTTACAAGTTTGTGATACATGACTTTCTCTTTTTTTGGATTTTTTTTAACTTTTTTGTTTTGTTATGTATTAATGGATGTGGATTGAAAACCAAGTGTCGCTCTTGGCTTGGTAGTATAGAGTTTGTGGTGTAAAACTCCCACCCCGGGTTCGAATCTATGGAACACAAAATTATTTTATTTATTGTGTTTTTTGACTTTTTCCTTTTTTTTTTTTCTTCGTAAAAAAATTATCAGTCATTTATGTGGTTTTAAAGTTACTTTTCGCGTGTTTTAGGACGTGTTTTCTTATCTACGCTTAAAGGGATGTTTAGAAGTTAATTTTTTTAACGCTTTTTGTATTCTAAAGTTTCAAATATTATCTACGCCTCTGTTATAATGCGTGGGAAATCGACATACTTATTTTTATTAACGTTTCAACGACTAATTTTTTTCACAGTTCAACACCAACGCCGTCACAACGTGCGGGTCTTGAAATTTGTAAGAATCAATTAGTCAAAACCAATCGACGGTGACATAGTATTTAAGGAGGAAAAAAACCCGCTGCAACGCGCGGGGATTAATTCTAGTATTTATTTAAATACAAAATAGTCTTTTTCAAATCTTCTATTTTTTAATTCTTGTTTTTTTTAAATATTCACTTTTGATGATAACTTAAAATTAAATTTGAGTTAATGGTAATAACGATGAATCAATTTGGTAAAATACTTATTTATGTAATTTTTTAAAAAAGTTATACAAAATATGAAAATATTGAATATTGGATGTAAATGTGGTTTTGGGGGGAAAAAAGTTGTGATGATTAATATGATGATGATAAGTGGCAAAAAAAAATTGGTTTTTTTATTAGAGTAGGGATTTAGTAACTTAATTAATTTAAGTTCAAATTAAAATTCATAAGCAAACTCACACCAACTCTCGTGGACTGTCTAAAAGGTTCCAGTGGGCTGAAGATGAATAATTACTGGACTTCAATTAAATAAGTTATGGATTGCAATTAAATTTTGTGGGCTCACATTTGATGAGATGATCCGAAAGAAAGGAGGCGCATTAGGGTTTTTGTGGGCTTGCACACACCACGAAGGGAACATGATTATATTGGGGTGTTGACCAAGAAAAGAGGGACGGCAATTAGGAGTTCACGCACACGAGGGTTTTGAACGGCAATCACGACAAAGGTGCTGAGGGCATCGACTCATTACTCTAAATTGAAACATGTCAACCAAATCAAGTTTTGAAGATTGTTTTACGGAGATGCAAGGCTAAATCACTTGTGGCTTTCTCTAGACGGATGATTCGTATAGGTTTTGCGTTTGATTCAGTTGTTTATATTATTAAATCTGTCATCAATTTCCTTCAATGCATTCTCCCACCCAAAGATCTTGTAGAGTGTGGCCGGGTTCGAGATACAATATTTGTTTGGATGAGGCAAAAGGCTCCATACAAGCTCTTTCTTGATTTCAGTTTCACTGTTTTCAAGTTTTTAATAGAGTAAATTATAAATTATGTCCTTTAACTATATATGAAATTACAGATATTGTCCTTTAACTTTAAAAATTACATTGTATGTCATTTTTTTTAAACCTTTTTCACACATTAAGTCCTTTTCACTAACTAGGGTTAACTTTTCCTGTTAAATCCAATCATGTGCCATGCACATGAGGGCAATTTAGTCATTTTATCATAAATGACGAAAAGTGTAATACCAAGAATCCGCTTGTACCCCTAGTTCATATCCGATCATATACCCCCCCAACCCACACCTAATTCACATCTGCTCGCAAACCCTGAAAATCGTCGCAACCTAGCCTGAAATGGTTTCAAAGTGGAAGAGCTTCTGCAGTAAGTTATTCTGACATGGAAGGTTATGAATCCTTGAATTCTCCCACCTATCCAAGAAGAATCTGTTGATGAAGCACTTGACTTGCAAACATATTTATTTTGTCAAATTTTGCACAAACAAAAAAGAACACCATTAATGGCACTTTTTCTAGCAAAACTAAGCATATGGATCTTGAAATATCATGTCAATTAGCACAGATCTCATCCCATCAAAATACAAGAAAGAACATCATATCCATAAGAACGGGGTGTTTCCGGTGCGGGGGTCGTAGCCTACCTGGTCTATGATGTTAAACAAGATGAAAGAAATCGTTGAAGCCTACATGGGCACCACCATCGAAATCGGTAGTCATCGTCCCTGCCTACATCCTTGGTTAAGTCTTGCAGGTGCGGGAGTGTAGCAAGGGGAACAAAGAGTCAGGGCCGATGGAGAGGTGGAGGTGCGTAAGGTTAGAGCAGGCGCCGGAGATGGAGATGATGAGGCTATCGGAGAAGGCGGTGGTTGCGGTGGAGGAGGCTATCAGAGACGGAGGAAGACGATGGATGAGGGAGGCGGTGGAAGATAATACATAATTTTGGGTTTATATTTATTATTATTAAAAGGTGGGTCCCACTTTGAATCACATTACATAAATATTCCTTTAGGTATTTTAGATATTAAAATGACAATTATACCCTTACACATGAGAAAAAAGATAACATCAGACAGTGAAAAGGACTTAATATGTGTAAAAATTAAAAAAAAAGGGTATGAAGTGTAATTTTTGAAGTCAAAGGACAATATCTGTAATTTCATATATAGTTAAAAAATATAATTTATAATTTACTCTTTTTAATATTTATTAATCTGATCACGGTTGACATAACAAGTGTGAGCTAGTTACCAAATTTAGGATATTTTGGAATTTTCCTAGAGACGAGTCTTGTAACACCCCCAAGTTCTAAAGGTAATTATAAATTTCTTGCCAATATAAATAAATAATTTATATCATTTTAGTGGTCATATTATTGTGTGAATAATTTGGAAGTTTAAGTTGTTACCGGAGTCTAAGATAAGTCAAATGTGTAAAAGTCGAAAGTAAAGATTGGGGTTAAAAGTAAATAACTATCTAATAAGAGGGGAAAGGGTCATTTTAACAAATAGATTTTATGATGCATTTTATATCAGTAAGGTCGAGGAGGTGGTAATCCAGTACAATTACAGGCGATAAACACGGGGTTGGATCATATTGACTTATTAATTTTTTTTCCATCATGTATATATCTGCAATTTCTTGGTGTACCGGGGCTTGCTTCTCTTCTTTTAAGGACTTAGACAAAGACCCCAACATCTCATAGTTGTGCTTGAGGTTGTTAAACTCTTGCTCGCTACGTCTTAATTTTAATTTTTAACCCGACTCTTATATTATGGAACCATATCACCACCTGGCGAGGTTGAAGCCCGGGTGTTTTTTCAAGTTGACGTTACTCTTAGTGTCTTTTCAACGTTTGTATCCGTACTATTATTACATGGGTCTTGGACTTGGACTCTTGTCTGCTTGAGAATCTTTTAAGGGAGAAAAAGAGGCATTGAGGCCCAAAACCGAAGACCGATGAAGGTAGCAAACAAGCATATTAAACGGGCTAAGTAATAGATCAAAACGGGTGTTTTTAGAAAAAGGTTTTAATCTTTCAGAGTGAGCCCATTGGGTTGATCAAAACGGGCTTTTCTAGAAAGGGTTTAATCTAGAGTTTATTATGGTTTACGTTGACATAATTTTGTGAAAAGTTGATCTGATATTTCAGCAACTTTATATTAGGCCTACAAGCCCACCTTGTTTCTATGCAATTGTGAACTTTATAGGCATGTTGATTTTTTTTTTTGAAAGGCAAATTTTATTAGAAACGCCCCAAAAGGCCAACTAAACAAAGAACAATTACAACATAGTTACACAAAGTGGAAATTGCACCAATCTAACCAAGAGATTGATAATAGTTTAAACCGATTACTAAACCAAAGGTAATCAAGAGCCTTAATATCTTCTATTATTTTCCTAGGAGTGGCTTCCGTGTTGGAGAAGAGAGACTCGTTTCTTGCTTTCCATAACTACCAACATGCGATCACCAATATGCCATGAACAATATCCTTTTGATAGTCCGCCTTTGGAATCTGCTTATAGATTTCAAAAATGTCGCGAACCGAAAAGGAAAATATGGGATCAATCTTACACCAATTGCTAATATGTTGCCAAATAATCGAGGCAATGTAACAAGAGGTGAAGAGGTGGTCTGCGGTTTCCCTAGCTTCACCACAGAGAGGACACGACAGAGAACTTAGTTGGATATTCCTTACACTTAGGGCCGCTAGGGTAGGAATTCGATTCATTTCCGCCCTCCAACCGAAGATGTTACATTTATAAGGAAACTAACCATTTGTACACATATAGATCCAACGAACTATCATTCTTAGGAATCAAATGTTTAACGGATTTAACAGAGAAGGTTTTCGAGTCATCACCCTCCCACACCCACTTGTCTTCTCCGTTAGGTGCTTGGACTTGGCCGAGAAGGTTTTGACATTGTTTCCATTCAGAGAGCTCAACAGATGAATGCGGGGAACGAGACCATCGCCATTTCCAAGAAATAGATTGATTTTCCCAAGTGTAGCAATCCCGAATCCTGCATTTTTTCTTTTTTTCTAACCTAAATAAATTAGGAAAGGTGATTCTCAACGGAACGCTTGTAACCCAATGGTCTAGCCAGAAACTAATCCTGTCACCGAACCGAAAGCACCTCTGATGTAGTTCGACAAAGGGATACCATCCAACTTTAAATTTAATACCAACCTGGAAATGTTGTTCCAAGCCCCCGTGAGGGACTTTTTTAGCGGCACCATGGACAAAGTCTAGAATTGTGGAAGTCAGAGATCACTTTACGCCACAAACTTTGTTCCTCGGTTTTAAAACGCCAAACCCATTTGGCAAGCAAGGCCTTGTTTATAACTCCCAGTGGGCATAAGCCCAAGCCACCATATTTTTTAGGTTTTGTGACTATATCCCATGTAACCCAGTGTATCTTTTAAGTGTCTTCGCTTCCACCCCAAAGAAATTTCTTACGAATAGATTCCAAATCGTTAATAACTTTACAAGGGGCTTTGTAGAGGGAGAAATAATAAGATGGAAGGCTTTCCAATACTGATTTAAGGAGGGTTAACCTCCCTCCGATGGAAAGAGTTTTGACTTTCCAAAGAGACAATCTTTTTTCAAATGTTTCCAGAACCGTAACCCAGTTGCATATCCTATTCATATTCGCCCCCACCACAATACCCAAATAAGTAAAAGGAAGAGTAGACCTTTTGCAACCAAGTGTGACAGCCATTTGGTCGATCTCATAAGGGGCAAGTTCCACACCATACAAGTTTGACTTATTCAGATTAATCTTTAGCCCGGAGCATAGATAAAAACAACGAAGAATCCTAGCAATGTTGGCCACATTGTTTTTCAGCCCGTCGCCAATTATAATAGCATCATCTGCAAAATAGCATGTGAGAAATGATCGAACCACCATTAGGGGTTTGAAACCCATGTAAGTAACCTGCTTCACCCACCTTGGCTAACAAGCTAGAGAAAACTTCCACATCAATTAAGAATAAAATAGGGGATAGTGGCCTTGACGGACACCCTTTTCGCAGTTAAATTTAAACGAAGGGGACCCGTTAACAAGAACCGACGAGCGAGCGGAATGGAGAATCCCGTTGGTCCAAACGCACCGCCTTTCCGGGAAACCCATCAGGCACATAGACGAGATCAGGAATTCCTAGTTAACACTATCAAAAGCCTTTTCGAAATCCAACTTCAGAAACAAAGTTTTGGTTTTAGTCTTTTTTGCCCAGGAGATTACCTCGTTAATAATTAATGGCCCGTCTAAGATAAAACGGCCATTCAAAAAACCAGATTGGGACTCGGAAATAATTGAACCGATTACCGTTTTGAGACAATTTGCAAGCACTTGGGAGATGACCTTGCTAATGGCCCCAATCAAGCTAATCGGACGGTATTCATTCAGATTGATTAGGTCTTTGCATTTGGGGATAAGAGCGATGAATGATGAGCCACAACCAGGATTTATGACCTCGTGCTCGTGGAATTGGTGCATGAGCCGACAAAAGTCGTCTTCAAGGATATCCCAAAAAGTCTTGAGAAATTTTAAATTAAAATCGTCCGGACCCGGGGCATGGTTCGAACCACAGTCCTAAATAGCCTCTTTGATTTCACAAACCGTGAAAGGCAGCACTAATAAGTCAGCGTCATGAGCCGATAATGTCTTGAAATTGAGTCCAGTCACGGTTGGACGAGAGGGATGGGGTTCAGAGAACTTAGATATGAAAAACATCAAGGCCTCTTTTTTCACCAAGAATTTTTGAATATTTATGTGTCATTTATCAAAATTAGATCGAAATGGAAGCCAGATTTATAGTCTTATACTCTTTCTATTAAGTTCAACAATTTATGTGAACTAAATATTTAATAAGATCCTAAAAGTTATTAAGGATCATTCATTTCAAATTTATAAGAGTAAAATAATATATCATAATCAGATACACAAGTATTTAAATATCATATATAAATCTAAAAATAATATGAAAGAAATAGTTCATAGAGTTCTTATTATATATTTTTTTAACGGCACCTAATTTACTCCTAGTAATTAAAACACTACAAAAAAATGAGTCTAATGTAACTTTTTTTGTTAGAAAAATGTTGCATTAGGTGAAGTTGCATTAGACCTAATGCAACCTTTGTTGTTACAAATGCTACTGTTTTTTTTTTCAAATGTAACCTTTTTAGGATGTAACTCTTTAAAAAAAAGTTGCATTAGGTAACAAAAAGTTGCATTAGATCTAATGCAATGCTTTTCTGACAAAAAAAGTTGCATTAAGCTCATTTATTTTGTAATCAAACGAGATTTAAATCATCATTAGTTGGTGAGGATAATACATCATTTACCATCAAGATATTCTCATAATAACAATTTATAACGTTTATAATCAGGTCAGGAGGTGATTAATATATACAGACTGATTATTTTTAACTAATATATAACAAAAAGAATCTTTTAAAATGTTTTCTACCAAAAAAAAAAAAAAAACCTTGTACAGTTAACATCCCTTTCAAGTTTTAACTAAAAAATATGAAGAAAAGTCAATAAATAAAAGAGGACAAAGACAGAGATAGAGAATAGAGTTACAGTCTACCCCTTTTCCCAAAACCTATTTGAAAACTTCCATGATGTCTCACTGTTTACTGCCCCTAAAAAACAGACACATATATATGTATGATGGTTTAATAAAAACTTTTAAAAAAATAAAAGAATTAAGGATTAATTTTTATTAATTATTACTCTACTTAAAAAAGATATGTAGTAAAGACTTCTTGTATAAAGTACAACTTGCTATTTGATATTTTTTTTCCTTTTCATCTCTCTATACATTTGCTTTTACTTTAAGAATTTTAATCAAAATTGTATGTAGTTACATATGGGTTGATCCCCACAACCCCAGTTAGAAGCAGATGAGCTCCACAATTTGTCAACTATCTTTTTTTTATTTTAATTTGTGTCTTTTCATTTTTATTTTTTTCTTATTTTGTAATGGTTTACTTTTCTAACACTTTTCTTACGGTTTCGTTTTTTAATAGTTTATTTTTTTTAACGGCTTGCTACGATTTAGTTTTTTTATATAGAAAATTATAAATGTTTTAGACGTTAACCTTCTTTACGTTTCGTTTTCTATATAAGGTTTTGAATATTACTAACGCTTTCGCTTAAATGCATAACGTGAGGGTTTTAATACTTTAACTTTGTTCTTCTTCTTCGACATGAATTTTTTAGGTTTACTTTTTTTAACGGGTTTTCTACAATTAACATTTTTTTCCATTTCATTTTTTATACAAGGTTTTGAATATTACTAATGTTTTTGGTGCAAAAACGTAGGTTTGCGTAAATGTTTTATATTTTTTGTATAAAGTTCCAAAACACGTTAATTTATCTTGTTGTTTAATGAATTTTATTTGTCGTTTAACACGGCGAAACACGTTAGACTTTGCCTTAATTTATAAGCTTTCGTGGACGTTAATTTCTTATGCGGTTTAACACGTCGCATCGCGCGTGGACTCAATTCTAGTTATTATTATATATTCAAAAAACCGTGATTGTGAATAGTAACAATTGCCACGTTGTTGCTGTTCATTGGTTTATTTTTTATCCCCACGGTCTAATATATGTATATATACGTATTGACACGGAGATTGAACGCTAGCCAAGCCAACGTCTTGTGGTATGCGCAAATAACCTATACACTAGACATGAGGTTTCGAGTCTCCCACCGCCCCTCTTTCGCCGATTCTTTGACGTGTATTTTTTTTCTTAATTTTAACTACTTGATATTTAAGTCTCTCATTAATTAATTTTTCTATTTTCTCTATTTCCTAATTTCACTTAACAAGTTTCATACACATGTGTAGATAATCAATTCAAATACCCAAATAAATGACTATCTTGATTGGTTCTCATAATAATTAAGGTCCATAAAAAACTCCCTCTCTCACACACATGACCATTTCAGTACCAATGCATAGGGGTGTGTATGGATCGGTTTGGGTCGGTTTTGGGGTAAAACCAAATCAAAAACCAAAAGTTCGGTTTTGAGTTTTCTAAAACCGTTTGGGTTCGATTTTTTTGGTTCGGTTTTAAAATTAAATTTTTTGGGGGTAAAAGAAAAATAGTATAAAATAATGAACTTGACTTTGAAATATTGGGCCTAATTTTTTTTATTAACTAATGATTATCACACATTTAGGCCTAAATATTTTAGACTACAAAAATTATTAGTTAAAAAAAAACACTTAATATAAAAAATAAATATTATAATCTATAACTCAATAAATATAAATAACAACTTATTATTAATACAAATATGTGTAGCAAAAATATGTATGCACTCTTAACATACAAGCAAACAACATAATATACTATATATTATAAAATGTGGATGTACACAATATATAATTAAATTGTAGGGATGGGGATGGGGATGGGGATGGGGAGGGGGGGGAGGGGGGGCTGATATGGATGCTCTTAGAAGATAAACAAAATTTAGAGATACATTTAGAAAATGGTAATTTTTAGTTAAGTTATAGGAATAGGGATAAGGATCCCACCGTGAGTGCTCTTAGGCCCGGATTTTAGAATATGTATGCCCTTTAAATAATATTAAGTAGTTGGGTCCACCCGCACATTGCGCGGATTCTGTTTATGAAAAAGCTCGCGCTACACGACAGAAGTTTAGTCGTTTCTTCCCTGCGATACGTGGCGTGACATTGGTGTTATCGGCTCCGCTCATCACAAACCATAATAGCGAATAATGACAAAGCGAATACCGATACCGCTTCCGATAACATCAATGCTGGCAGCAATGGTGTTCGCTCATAGTTGAGGGAGTTTGGTTGTTATCGGTTCATTTCGTCTACGACAACGGCTGTCACTCTGTCATAAAATCCTAAAACATACCTCGTATATAAAAACACGTCGCACCAGTTGTCACTCCGTATTAGGACCCTAAAACATACTCCATCGTAAAAGCGAGCGTCACCACTCTGTCCTTCAAAAAACTGAAAGCATAGCGTTAAGTAACCAAAACACAAATCTAGAAACAAAAACATGTCACAACGATCGTCACTCTACCATAAAACCCAATATCGTACCCCATTTTAAATATGAATGTTACTTCACCGTAAACCCTGAAAGGTAGTGTCAAGAAACTCGAACGTAAAAGAAAAAACAAAAGAATTAATTCAAACAAAAAAAACCCACTAAAATACAAATAACAAACTATTCATTTCATTGAGCTTTAAATATAGATATAATATTAAGCTTTCATCCAATACAATGGGTACTTTTTGGTGATGTTGGTTTAGCTATAAAATTAAATTGCACAACAACAACACAGAAAGAATCACAGTATGAAAGAGAAGCACTTGATCTTTAATTCACACCTCCATTTCAATGTTATCTTCATGCTGTTGATTAGAGGTTGATATCTTGGGGCTAAGGGATGGTGACCTTATAACTAGGAAGGCGTCTAGTCGACTCAACATACGCTTTTCAGTGCTTACATTATTTGATTTCACATTCAAATCTTGAATATCAATTCCTGTAGTTTCGACTTGCTTATCCAAACAACCTTTGTCCAACTCGCTCAACACGGGTGTTGAGTTTCTATATTTCAAGTAAACAATGAGTTGTATGGATCCTAGTAATATCCCTAATGCATTTGGCACCTGAAATAATGTTCATATAAGGATATCAATAAATATCGGTTCATATGACTTTATACTTTTTCATAAAGACGGAAAGGAGTGGATAACAAGAACACTTACGATGACAAAAATATCTGTGACCATCAAAGCAAAAGTGAACCAAACACACCCGTTTAGGAAGAGCGAGAACACAAGGAGAATTGGCATATACTCCACACTCTTAGTCTTAATTGTCGTTCTCTGCATACATTTATCGCTTAGTTAGGTTCACATCCACATTAATGAATCGAGAACAACAACCACGAGATCAACAAGAATAAAGGGTCAGCCTTAGACTACCAGTGCTGCTAGAGGTGCAGCATACATCATTAACGTGAAAGTCGCACACAACACTCCTGTGAATGTACGCCGTGAGCCTTCTCCAAATGCAACAAGTGTGAAAGCCAAGACCATTCCGAAAAGCACAATGTCCAGTACCACGAATCCGAAGTATTGAACCTGAAAATACACAAAGATTTGCTTAGGAAACCTTAATGTCGAAACATGAATAGTTTGATAGGGTAATGTTTTATTTATAGTGCGCGGTGACATGTATTTTAGGGCATAAAACCTTCTAAACTCTTTTATTCTAGAAGTTGTATTATTACTAATATAATATGATGATATAATATGATAGTTGTAATAATATTTGACGCTTTAGTTAATTATTTATAAAAAAACTAAAACTTTTTACAAAAGTTTCAACCCAACCAGATCCTAACCAATAATTTATGTTACCCTTTTTTCCTTGGAGGAGTAGATGAACAGTAGAACAAGGTAGAGGGCTTGCATGGTCGCGCCAGCTGTGTTAACCGTGACAATAAGGAGACCATCATCAGGGTCAAGTAAGCCGTACAAGATCCACAAAGAACAACTCAACAACGTTGCTACATATGGAGTCCCATTGTAGTTTTCAGCAGATTTTCTCTTCACAATCTCCCTAAACTGGGCTCTGCAACATTAAGAGATCAAGTCGGTATGTTAGTTAAGTCAACCCAAAATATCATTTCTGATTTCGATCATAATTAAGCAACACTGACATGGGAGAAGCAAAACTCATTATAGAGATGATGTTCCCTGCAAGGACAAACAAACATATAAATATAAAATTTTGTCCATCAAGAAACAGTTTCTTTCATTTGAAGCATGATTTAGGGCTCACCTAAGATCCCAACCACAAAGCCAGCATCAACCATAGTGTCACCAGATAAATTAGAAGCAAATATGTTTAGGAGAAGGGTGTTGTGTAGCTCAGATCATAAATGAAAAATGGTTTTATGGGATCCCTGACAAATGCCCATTGTTGGATGTTAGCATAGATTTGTGTTCTTATTCTTTTTGTATGTTTGATCGCAATTTGTTTTGTTACTCTACAAGAAGTCACATCAAAGGTTCTTGGCTTTAACTTACATGGGTCTTAAATCATAAAAATATGAAAGTATATTATTAAGTGTAAATTACTAAATTATAAAAATATCTATATTATTAACATATTATTCACCGCGAGTTTGAATAGTATGTTTTTAATTTTTTTCTACCTTAAATGTTTTGTTTTTTATAGATATGGCACAAAAGTTTTTACCTTTTATTTTATTTTTTTACCAAAATGTTTTTTTTATATTTGTCACAAAAAATCAATAGACTCAAGTTTGGTTTTTTATAAAATTGTAACAAAGGTTCAATAGGTTTATTTTTTTAGTAAACTTTCGTTAACTTTTTTTAAATGGTATGCACGGCTTAGTTTAGTTTTTGTTTGTGAGCGATCCGAGTTTTTTTTATCGTACGCTATAGCGAGTCTGTGTTTCGACGTAAGTTTGATCACCGTGGACAAGCCGAACCGATAAATACCAAACTCCCGCCGCGTAGCGCGGGGGAAAAAATTAGTTATGATCATTAGAGGTTCATATTTTGTATAAAAAATAGTAAGTTTTTCTTTAAACCTTTTAGTTAAGAAGAAAATTACGTTTGTGAAGCGAGTAATTTTTGTCACTAGATAATGCAAGTATTCTTGAGCTAGTGACCAAACCTTTTTGTTAAATTACTAGTTACTATCTTATTTAAAAATGTAAGGATTTGTTAAAATTACTAGTTACTATCTTATTGAAAAATGTAAGGATCGATATAACAGTAATCAGTTACCCATTTAGGTGTTGTCACGTGACTAACCTTTTTTTTCGCTTTTCTCCTCTTATGTATCCATAATGGTGGATGTCATCCTGCAAACCAATAGCGCTACATTAGCTGTCACATCAAATTTTCACTCATCATGTAAAAAACCATTTTTTTACTCTAACCATACATCCACTTTCAAACACCTCTATATTTCCACATCATCACCTACTTTTACATTTATATTTTATATATCAAAATAAATATTTTTTATATTTCGTATTATTTTAAATAATATAATATTTCAAAAAAAAAACGAAAATTTAAAAATTTCATAACATAAAAATTAAAAAATTACATAATCTAAAAATTTAAAATTACATATCCCAAAAATTTAAAATTACATAACTTAAAAATTAAAAATTACATAACCTATAAGTTATGTTTTTTCTTAACTGTTAGGGATTAATTTTTGTGCAGGATACTGAGTCTATCGTAATC
This sequence comes from Smallanthus sonchifolius, assembly GCA_023525975.1. Lineage (NCBI taxonomy): Eukaryota > Viridiplantae > Streptophyta > Magnoliopsida > Asterales > Asteraceae > Smallanthus > Smallanthus sonchifolius. The sequence goes on from CM042042.1 coordinate 6,999,211, forward strand.
CGATATCCAAGATCCCTGGTAACTTCGGTATCTTGATCATATTACTAACGATTATATGTTCCCTATTTCAATTTATATTCGCAAGTAACACATGTGGATTTAGTCACTCCTGAAGACTCACTCAATACAACGTGGACCACGTGTGGATTATGTGTGAAGATGCTTATAACGGTCATATTTGAATACTTAGTCTGGCCGGATTCTCGGATAGTTTGTTATGTTTATCTTTGTATTTAATTAGCTGGAAGATCGAATAGGAAACACATAATTCACGACATTCACAACACAACACACTCGCAATCAACTCTGTAACACATAGATTTCGATCATTCACTGCTATACTTGTACTTTTTTAATTGCTTTATACAAGAACATGAGGCAAGTGACTTTCAGTCACTTCCCGAGGTTTTATGTCGGCAATACTTAGGGATTAAGAGCTTTCCTCGTAAATCATCGTGTCAACCTTTACATTTTCGTTCATTATTTCATATTTTGATCAAGCATACTACCTCACATACTAAGTTTGGTTACAAAATTAGTCTTTATAATTTTTATCCAAATCAATTTTACGCCCACCGTGGGGCAGTGGTGCTTTTTATATTAAAATCTTTGTTAAAGTTTGCATTCAATCACTATTTTTCCAAACTTATTGCAAAAATATTGTCCCAATTCAAATTGGTTTCTTCTTCAACTCCGTCTTCAAGCTCTGGGTTGAACAACCCTCTTCCTCATTCTCCGTCATTCTAGTAAAAGATTGACAATATGCCTAAGAAAACTACTTCTGCTGGTTTTTCAGGATCTGGGATACTGCCGGAGTACGTGCTTGTTTTAAACAACGACATCCTCAATATGTTCTAAAAAATAAAGCAACAAATGAAACAGCAAGAGAGGACTAATAAGATGCTGTTCAAGGAGCTTGAAAGGATAAGAGAATCAAAGAAACCAGTGGAAACGACAACCCCACATCAGGGACACTTCATCCCCATGCGGACCGAAGTCACTAAAGTTGGCCCAACCCCAGGTGTTAGAGTAGTTGCAAATTGGGATCTTGGAATCACTCCAGGATCATCATCCTAGAATCCTGATAATGGTAACACTTTCAACCAGCTTTTAAATGCTGACGAAGTTTTGCAAGATACAGGGATTAGTCCAATCATGGCCAAAGAACTGAAGAAGCTTATGGATATGATCTCGAGCGTACCGGGTGTGGTTCAACCAATACCAAAGATATCCTCTACTAGTCACATGATCTCAAGATTTGCTCCTCCAATATGTGATGCGGAGATCCTGAAACGCTTCCAAACTTTCAACATGAAGTTGTATGATAGAACGACGGACCCCGAAGAGCATGTTGCTCAGTACAGAGAAAGAATGGAAATTAATCCCATTCCCTCATATTTAAAGGAAGCTTGCTTATGCAAGGGCTTAGGGTCCACTATGATAGGATCAGCCTTAAAATGACTACAAAACGTTCCTCCTTATTCAATAACTTCATTTGCTCACTTAGTCAATTTTTTTAATAATCAATTTTCTTGAAGCAGAACACTTGAAAGACTAACAAGTGATTTGTATAGGGTAACCCAGAATGCTGGAGAATCCCTTCAAGATTATGTTAGCAAATTCGGCCGGGAATCCCCGGATATCCCAAACCATGACATTGCTATGACGGTCCAAGCTTTCAAAATGGGATTGAAGAAGGATTCCCCTTTTACGAATACCTTGTCATGAATCCTTGCAGGAATCTGGACGAAGTCAGGAATCGAGCATTAAGATTCATAAGGCTCGAAGATAACTAAAAGATTCAACAAAGAATGGATGCTCCAACCAGCTCCAACCAACCTTATAGGAAAACTGAATCTTCACCCAACAAACCTTACAGATCCAAGCGTTACTCCAAGCCTGACAACCACAAAGTCAATGCTGTAGAGGATGACGAATGTGACACTACTGATTTTTAGTACTTGTACTCGTTATACACTTATCAATGAGAATCCGCATGAGATTTCATTCTACTTGAAATCCTATTCATACATTGTTACAATACTAGTTCACATGTGAAACATTACGTTTATGCTTGATTACAAAGACTTATACTTATATGTGATCGATTCATGGATCACCCGTAGACTTAATTGATGATTATGACACATTAAATACACATGAACCACCTCCATACATCTCAAACATGTTCTTATAACTCATTCAGTGTGAATTAATACTTAAAAGTACTAATTAGTACTTTCGTGCGATCGTTCACCTTTTAAACCGTCGTTAGCTACGTACCGTCCACAACCGACAAATTCGTCTAACATGACATTAATTTATGTTTTAAATGTTTACCATATTCATTTCATTAATTAAAACAAAGTTTGTTTGCAAAACTTTCCTTAAATAAATCCTGAAATTCAAAAAAACGATCAAAAACTAAGAAACTGAACCGTTGGATCAACCATGGGTCAAAGATCACCCATGACCCATGTAGATATTTTGCAGCCCACAAGCCCAAGAAATTTCGTCCACCCCCCTTTACACACCCTAAAAACCTTAAATTGATTTCCAAGACTTTCCATGTTAAATCCCTTAATGCATATTACTTAAACCTTAAAACACATAGCCGGTGGCCATCGTGGTGGGCCAGCAACCCCTTTCTGATTTATGTTTTCTATATTATTTGGCTTAAAATGACCAACTAACTGAGTTGGTGTAGTGGCTTTTAGGTGTTTCAAACTTCTTTGAGGGTCATGGGTTCAACCTTCATGGCTAACAACTTTGTTTTTTTTTTTTTCCTTCTTTATTATTATTTTTTCTTTCTTCCTTTTTTATTTCTTTTTCTTTGTTTTTTTATTTCATTTTTTTTCTTTTGATTGTCTTTTAGTTATTATGTGTAATGTAAGAGGCATAATATAATTTTATATCTATGATTCGATCTTCAAAACTGATCCACTTCAAGTTCGTACGCTACTTTTATGTACTTAGACGTTACTGTTAACGCCAAGACATTTTTGTTGCTATGGTTTTTTCTTTCGTTTTTATTCAATTTTTCCTGGGTTAAGCTCCATAACCTCATATGTTTCTTTGCTTATTTTTATTTACGTTTCTAGCTTTCCACGTTTCGATGTAAATTTTTTTCTTAAAGGAGTCGTGTTACATTTCCATTTGGTATGCGTTTCAACGTCATTTTGTTCGACTCGAGTCAAATATAATACGTTCTCATTCGACGTTATAGATTCGAGTCAGTCTATGTTTCGACGTCGCCACAACGCACGCCGGGTAAAATTCCTAGTTTTATCTTAAATCACGACCTTATGTTTGCAAATTATACTTGTTTGAGTTATTTGTCCAACGCCATTAAATTTAGCTGTTAACTTTTGATGAAATGACCAAAACTCTATCAGTGATTCAAATGGTTAAAAAACCTCTTATTTTTACTATCTTTTTCTTTCAATGGAAATTAGTAGTAAAGTAGAAATTAAGCCGTCTGATGCGGTGCGTTATTGAACCTAGATACATGTGATGTGATGGTGACATTCACGTGATTAAATACTTAAAAGCAACCTACGAAGTTGTGGCGGTTCGGTATAAATAGAAAATAGTATAACGTAAAAAGGACGTAAAATTGCTCAAGAACAAAAAAAAACTATTAGGAAAAAATAAAAAAAGGTCAAAAAAACATAAAACAAAAAATGGCGTCCATGTGATTCGAATCCAGGATACCAACTTCAAAGTGACAAAGTGTATACATTTTACCATTCCAATCACACCAACTTTAGATTATTAATTTGAAACGAATATATATATATATATATATATATATATATATATATATATATATATATATATATATATATATATATATGGAAGGGTTCTAGAGAAAACCATAAGTTAGGCGAAAACCGAGAAAACCACTAAAAAACCAATTTTACCTAATCATATAATAATATTTATTTTTTGTTTTTATTTATTTATAAGAGTATCAATATAATATTAAAAAATTTTACCAAAAAACATTTTTACACATAGTGTTACATATACGTAAACATAAAACAAAAAAAATTGCATTTACGTATACGTAAATCAAAAAATTGTTTTTGGATACGTATACGTAAATAAAAAATTGTCTGAAATGATATGGTTTTCTTGGTTTTCGCCTAAATTTGTTGTTTTCTCTTGATCCCTCCCCTATATATATATTTTTTCGAACGACAAATTTTTTCATTTAGTGGGACCTAAATCCATGACCTTTAGGATTTTAAGTGTTTAAAAAGTTTTGTCTTTACCACTGGACCGCCACCCCAATGGTTGTAAAGAATATATTTAAGCATTACACTTGAATTGAGTTTGTGTATTCCCATTACTACCGACATTGTCTTTTTAGGGTTAATAAAAATTTACAAATTAATAAAAAAAAATTACCATAAGCATTTGTCATGAGTAAATTGATGAGACCTATTAATAATTTATTAACCAACAAGATTAGATAAAAGATAATTTACGACGTCAAGTTGTCCATATGAAGTTTAACGACTTAAGGGTGAAAATCAATGAGAGCTCGACTGAAAAGAGAAGATTTGAATTGTTAATTAAAAAACAATAGGTTTTACTTCGAAGTCTAAATAAATGAGGAAATTGACAATTGATGGCATGATTATGGCATGATGAGTCCCAATCGATGCATAGGGATAATTAAATTAGAATAGGGGAAATAATTCAAGAAAGAGTGCTCACTTTAAAATCAACAAAAGGCATAAAAAATATACTTTTAATTTTTTTTGAAAGGCCAACGTTGAATTTTATATAAAAATATATAAAAAATATACTTTTAATTAGTATTATAAAATCAACGAAAGATGCAATTGGATTTAAAAAACAGTAGGTTTTACTGTAAAACTTTATATCAATTATTAATAACCAGCAAGTTTAACGAGCGACTTTTCACTCAATCAATTTCGACAAAAAAGGCCTTTTGCCATCCTACTATATATAAAACTTAGTAAACTTTATTTTACTATGAGTTACTTTTTATAGATGTTTAAAAGTTAAAAGAAAACATAAATTAAGCGATGTTAGGGTGCTAGGGCACAACTCTAAGTACCCCCTGGTTCAATGAATGAGGAAGTGTCATCTTATTTTTAAACAAATCTAATCCAAAATATCATAAATGATAGGGGCATAACCCTGAGTACCCTAATTCTTTTTTTAATTAAAACTAATTTAATTAATTTAAAAAATCATTTAAAACTTATACAAAAAACCAGTACCTAAAATTCTAATATTTTTGGGGTTGGGGTAGATCCTGCTGAGGTTGAGTCCTTTGCTTTAGTAATCCGATGCAAAGCTGGGTAGGTTCCGTTCTCTTACCTCGGGCTTACGGTAGGGGCAAATATGAGTCGAGTGACTCATTGGAGACTATTCACAACATGGTGGAATCTCAACTCTCTCGTTAGAAGGCTTCTTCTCTCTCTATTGGGGGGAAGGGTTACTCTAATAAAGTCGGTGCTCGAGAGTCTCCCCATTTATTACTTTTATTTATATAAGGCCCGGGATAAAGTTATTGAATATCTAAAGAGCTTGTTCAAACGCTTTCTAGGGGGGGGGGTCGAGTGTGACGAAGAAGATACACTGGGTTTCTTGGAAGTGGGTTACGACTCCTAAGGATATGGGTGGGCTCGGTTTGTGTAATCTCAAGAATTTCAACTTGGCGCTCTTATCTAAATGGGTATGGAGGTTCAAGTCTAAACCTACTTCTCTTTGAAAATTAGTTATTGAGGCTATACATTACAATAGGTTGTGTTGGTATGTTATCCCTAGCAACAAAACTATATCCGACGTTTGGAATAATATTGTCAAGAAGGTTTCTAGCTCAAAGTTTGCTGGAGTGTACTTCTTTCAGCTCGTCAAAGGGGAGGTGGGGGATGACAAGAACATTAGATTTTGGCTAGACGCGTTGTTATGTAGGGAGCCTCTAAAAGACTCTCTCCCGAATCCTTTTCGTTTGGAAAGTAATAAGAAATATAAAGTTTCCAATAGGGTTTTGCCGAACATTATGTTTCCCTCGTTCAATTGGTGGTGGAAGTATAACCCGAGAACTACCCTGGAATGCGCAGAATGGAATAAGTGTTGTCTTCTTTTGCAATCGGTGAGATTATCCGGTGTCCATGACAGGTGGGTTTGGATGGGTGATGATAGCGGTCGCTTCTCGGTCCAGTCGATTAGAAAACTTTTGTTATTGAGCAGGGATTATAGTGCGTTTTATGCCACAAAATGGAGTAAGTGGGTTCCGCTCAAGTGTAACATATTCGCGTGGAGGGCAGAGATGGATCAGATTCCGTCTTTAGAGGCTCTTTCTAGAAGAAATGTCCAAGTTGGGGATTCGAAGTGTTGTCTGTGTAATGAGGTTGTGGAGATGTCGGAACATCTTTTCACCTCTTGCTTTGTGGCCTCAGTTGTGTGGAGTCATATTAGCAGATGGTGTCGGGTTTCTCCTATTTTTGTGTTCTCGGTTAGAGACCTTTTGGAGCTCCATGGTAGGTGTGGGTTTGGGGTTCAGGCCAAGGATGCTTTTCACGGGATCATTACGGTGGCATGTTGGTGCATTTGGGTAGCTAGGAATGAGAAGAGGTTCAACAACAATATTGTCTATATTGAGGACATCCTCGTCAGTATCAAAGCTCTCGGTTTTCTTTGGTTTTGAAATAGATCTAAGTTGAAGTCATTAAGCCGGGACGAATGATGTAATTTTTCTTTTATTTAATTTTGTGTTGTTGGTGGTTTTCTGTCCGTGTGTTATGAGTTGGTGCGTAATAAAGTTGGCCTTTCAAAAGGAAAAAAAAACCTTAAACCCAAAAACCAAAATTTTCATTTAAAACTTATACCCAGAACTTAGAAGTCAAAAAGGGTGACTTTAATAAATCCCGGCAATAATCTTGGGATCATTTCCTTTTTCTCCCGCGAGAATCTCACGATTTCCTCCTCTTATTCACTTATTTCATTTATAGTTCACCAAATCTTGAAAATTAAGGGTGTTAATTTCTGACATGACGTGACACGTCACATATAATCAGGTTTTGAGTTAACTAATATAACCTTACTCATGACTTAATGGTATGGTGTTTGTCTCTCCATAAAAGTGGTGTGAGTTAAAATCTTTGTAAATACAAGATTAGATGTAAAAATTTGCTTTTAAAAAAACAAATATAATCTGTTTGTAATCGGGTCATCCAAACACGACCCATAATACGTCATTATTTAGGTTTGTGCATGGGTTAGTTTGGTTTGGTTGGTTTAATACCGCTACTTAAATATAAAAGTGGGTTTTCACATTTTTCTTGTTGAACGACAAATTTGAATCATTAACGGATCACTGGATTATAATCATGACACCACTGTTACCACAAAAAAGTGGGTTTTCACATGACACACCAAATTTGAAGTTTGTGAAATTGTTTCAAATATATTTATCCCAAGCTTTTTTGAGTTACAAGCATTCTTAGGTAGAAACATAACTTTCGCTCTTTTTGAAAAAGTTATGAGTACATAGTTAATGTATTTAACACGAATAATCGAATAATACACCACATCTATTGTAACATAGAAGTACCCAAATAATTACCACCTTGACCAACTGTTAGGGGTTAGAAAATTAATAATTTGTGTCAATTGAACATGAATTGTATTTATTGAAGAGGTGCATTTCTCTTGAAGAGTGGGCTGGTGTTTGTTGGTTTGGCTTTATGACTCTGCTTGTCCTTTTATGCACACCACCATTCCTTACCTTCTCACCTCTTTATTTATCATCACCTTCCCATCACCATTCTCACCCACTTTTCTCTGTCTAAGATCACACCCAAAAGATGATCAAGATCAAGATAAAGACTTTAACTCAAAGGGGGAGCTTTTCTTTCTTTTGAGGGGAATGTTGTCTGGCTCGAGGCCACTAGAAACCCTAGATCATATCATCATAGTCAACGCAACCACGCATTGTTCATCATCATCTTCGTTGACTAGCGGGACAAAATCTTGATCTAGTGTCGTCGGACCAGGCTTCATTCCCCTCAATTGTGGCTTCTTGTGTTCTAAAGATTCAATCTTTCTTCCATCCAAATGTACCCATCATGAAAAGATCTGATTTTTGAGGTGGGTTTGTGTTATTTTTGTAAAAATTAAAATTTTTAAAGATTTGTTTCAATCTTTTGTTGTGTGTTTTGTGAAGTGATGACAGATGAAGGAGAAAGTGGGTGTAATGATGATAAATCTAGTTTCACTCTAGTTTAACTCTGTCAAAAACCCAGAAAGCAGAATCCTACCAAAAAGGTTTTGTAATCATTGCTACTCTATGAAATCTGAAAACTAATTGGAAAAGGATTTGTATGTTTGGACTATATTTTTTGTTTGTCTTTTGTATGTAAACACTGATTTTACCATCATCGTGATGCACTTTCAAGAATCTAAGATAAGTCTTTAACCTTTTGACTTTAAGTATTATCATCATTACCTTATCATTGATATGGATCTAGGGTTTTCATTCTGCATGCATATCATCAAACAAATCTTTAAATGAACACCTAATAAAAAAACTTAACTATTTGAGATATATTTAGGCCCCTATATTTATGTTCTTGTTTTATGTTAATAAATTAGAACCAATGAACCATGAACAGTTTGTGTCTTGGGGGGAGGGTAAAACTGTAAAAAAGGTGACAGTGTTTTTGAATTTTGATAGATGTTAGACAAAGTAACCTCAATATTTGAATTCTTTTCACTAATCACTGTTGTAAACCCTAGAATTTGCAATTGCATTGTCCTGGTTTTTGCTATGATTGATTAGATTTGATTTGGCTTGATTGCATTGGATGCTGCATGATTTTGTCTTCATCAACAACAGTTGGCACTCTCATTGATCAAATCAACCAAAATTATACAAGTCATATTAATCAAGCAAATTAAACCTCAAAACTTAAGGGCATTCCTGGATTTGTTGGATAAAAGGGTAGCTCATTTTGTACAAGTTTCAATGAAGGAAGTAATGGTGATTACAGCAATATTGTGTTTGATTTCTGGTCATCAACCACTGTTGGACATTGAAGTGAGTGTAAGAGAAGATATGGGCAAAGCATATGCAAACAATCTTTTGAGGTTTTCATGAAAGAAGCAAAAAAGGAATGAAATTACAAGATATAAAAGGTTTACAAGTACATGATTAATGTCTTTTCTTGTTTGTGTTTATATAAATTTCATGTTGCATCAACAGCTCATATAAATTTGTATCTAGCTAATCCTTATACTAAGCAGATTTCACAATGTATAATTAATAATATTATGTCACAATTTAATATGTAATATATAGGTATTATTTTATAGAAAAATTAAATTATTTTTTAATTGATATAGTGCGTTTTAAGTTGTTTTCCTCAATTTGGTCATGTCATTATTAAATTGATATTATCAAGAGTTTAATTAGTTGTGACATGTAAATTGTAATAGATACTATAGTTTATTTTTTACTTTTGTAGTTTATATATCTTTTTATCTTAATTATGTTATTTAGTTATTTAATAATAGCTAACAAACAAATCCAATATATCTTACTTGTAGTTTATATATCTTTTTATCTTAATTAAGTTATTCACCCTACAACGGCCTACTCGATTCACCATACTCGGCCAACTCAGTTTGAAAGGGGCAGTGTACCCCGGCCTACTCGGCCAACCCCTTTCACCCGGGTATCCCACCCCTTTCACCCTAATAGTGATTTTTGCCTTTCAAAAAAAAAAGATGACCTATATCAGAGTAGGCTTTTCATGCTAGTGAGTGCAAGCCTACTACACATGTGTTGTCAATTTGACTAATAAATAATATTTTAGATACGTACTAATCAAATACTCTTAATTATAAGTAAATGTTTTATTTCACTTATAAATGGACCGAATTAATATGAGGTGAGTTTGTTCGGGTTTATTCTTTTTTTAACTTTGATCAAATCAAACAAAAGAATATACATGAATACTTATACGAATGAATTTATTCCTCATGTCTCCATTTCTTATGAAAACGACTCTTTCATGTTTATTACATACGTATCTAAAATATTATTCGTTAAAATTTAAATATCTGTAATAGCATTTTAAAAATAAACCACAATATGGACTGCAAATGATTTTAAAATGGGTTGAAGTCTTTATATGACTATATAAAAAGCATAACCGGATGTAAATAAACAAATATAAATGAATGTTAACGATTAAACGATATATTTTATCCGTTTAATTAAATGAATAAAAATTTATGTTCATGTTGGTTTGTTTACTAACCAAAGGAACATAAACGAATATTCATCCGGATGATTCACTAAATGTTCGATTAATTTATATGCCTATATAAGTTGTCTCAACCGGGTTGTTAAATATCGAAAAAAAAAGAAACAGTTATGGAAGAACCAACTAAATGGTCTAAACATATTAAATATTAAATATGTTAAAAGTTATATAAAATATATTCACGTCTTTTTATTAAAAAGTGAAATTATGCTAAAAGTTAATTTTTATACTATTTTTTTAATGTTATATTATATATTTATTAGTATACAACCAAAATATACTAAAAATTACTTTTTATACATTTAAACAATTTATTTTTTACGTATATGTGTATTTGTTTATATAGTTTTATCAAAATAATTTCTAATACCAAATGTAAATTACCGTAATTGTGAAGTAACGTGTGTTTGTTGATTAATATTTTTCAAAAATAAAATAAAATTAAAAAGTAAAAGTAAATTAACAGTGAGAGAAAATAACAGTACAAGAGGGTTAAAAAGGCGCAGGTTTTTTCTCCCAAATGCGTAGGTCAAACTGTTAAGTGGTGCTCCATGTTAGTCAAACTTTTTAAAAAGTTAGTCATTTAATACTATTATTGCCAAATAGGTTCTGGTATATGGGTATATTGGTTGAGGTGAGACTTGAAATCCCATGGTACTCGGGTTCATTCCCTGTCACTATCATTAATTTCTAAGTCATGCAAATGAGGCCTAGTTCTTAGGCTGATGCACTAGGGTTTTACCCACGCCGATTCAGGGTTCGAGCCTCGGCTCTCCCTCAAGCCCGGAAGGGGCCGTATTGGGTGGAATTTTTCCTTGGATGCTCTCCAACTCTGACGCCAAGTGGCCCCGCTAAGACAACATATTGGCCGAAGTTGTACGGGGCTCTCCCATGTGACGGGGGTGCGAAGTCACAACATTCAATGTTCGCCGTTCAAAAAAAAATTAATACCATTATTAACTATATATATTTTTTAGTAAATAGTAATATAGAAAACTAAAAAAGTAGATAGAAAACTAAAAAAGTAGATAGTAGATATTGAGTCAAAAACTGTTTTACCAAAACTTTGGAACCTTTTGAGTTTAATTTTCAAAAAAAAAAAAATTTGCTTCTACTTGTACGATTTTGGGAATATATAAGAATATTAACAACTAAACAATTGAGAACTCGTTGAACAGTAAGGTATCACACTCAAAACTTAATGTATAACTCTTTATGTTGTAAACGTGTTATCGCAATAGTTGAGAGATGTTTTTTCAACAGTGAAGATTATAAAGACAAGTTTGCGTAATCAAATTGGTGAAGATTTCTTAAATGTTTGTGTTGTTTGTACCGTAGAGAAGGAAACACTTGAAGATACAACTAGGTGTTTCTAAAAGATTACATATTGCTTTATTATATTTAACGAAATTTATTGTTTAAAATTTTAGTGGGTTTTTTTTTCTGTGCCTCACTGAGTAAAAATCTTAGATTCACCACTACTTGGTATATATGTGTGCTACATGTCTATTGCAATAATAACTTCTGATTCAACTTATACCATCAGATTTCTCCTAAGAACATCCGGTATATCACTCCTCAAACCGGCGTGATCCTCCGTGGCACATACGATCACGGCGTGATCATCAAGGAACACCGCCCCCTTGAAATATTTCTCACGGCGTGATGTTTGGGCGTGGTTTATTTCACGCGAGAAACACACCGATTTCAATCAAAATAATATTGTTGAACGGTATTATTTTGAACCGTTTGAAAATAATAAATTTAATAATTAATAATATTATTTTTACTCAATATAAATACCCCATTTTACTACATAACATTTACACTCATTTTTCTACTATTTTAAATTGTCTTCATCATCAAGTGAGGAAGCCCGGGTAGTGGCGTTCGGAGCTATGACATCGGCGGCGGTTAGGTGGTGGCAAGAGGCGGAATTGTCCTCAAGACCATTAAAAAGAAGCGCACGTCTCAACCGTGACCGGGCGGCGGCTAACACACTTTTACTCAAATATTACTTTTATTATTAATGTAATTTTTTTTATTATTAATGAATATTATGTTTTATTTTATTTAAATATTATGTTTTATTTTATTTAAATATTATGTTTAATTTTATTTAAATACAAATTCAAAAATAAACATTAAATTATCACACCACCACAATCACATGGGTATACCCCTTGCCATGTGATTATGGTGTGATTTTTCCAGAATCTGACGTGGCGCCACGTAGCGTGCACTTTATTATCACATCACACCATAATCACATGGGTATACCCCTTCCCCTAATCTATATCTATATCTATACTGTATAATAAAGGAAAATCATTGAGGACACGTGTCACTCTCTTGTTACTTCTCACATTTATTTTCCCGCTTATCTCTCTTATTAAATATTAACTCTTCTGTTTCTCTCTCCTATTAAATAATAATATTAAATAATAATCTTTATATTAATAAATAAAATTTCATGAACACGTGTCACTTTCTGGTTCATTTGTATCATTTTTCCCGCCTCTGTCTTTTATATTGAATAATGATATTAAAATAATTTATTTTTTGATTTTTAATATAAATCTAATTACGGATACTTATTATTTAATTATAAATAATTCAACCGATGTAATATATCGGTTTATTCATGCACGAGTTTTTAATAATATAATTTTTTATTATTAAGTATATAACATTTTAATTATTTAACCCGTGTAATACACGAGATTTTAACTTAGTCTATACTAATAAATAAAGATTTAAGATGAACACTTGTCATTTTCTCATATTTCCTTAAATTGGTTTTTCCGCCTCTCTCTCCTAATAAATGCGGATCTATCTTATTAAATAATAATGATATTATAAATATATACTATATAATAAATAAAAGTTTTGGTGAAACACTAGTCCCTCTCATATTCACCCTCAATATTTTTTTCCCGGCTCTCTCTCTTATTAATTATTCAAGTTTTTTTTTTTAATTTTTTATAATTTTTTGTTTTGTGCCTCTCTCGTATTAAATAATAATGATTTTAATATTTATTTTTATAAAACATATAATTAAAGAAAATAGGTTTATTTATAAAACATTTTTATAAAAACTAATAGTTTACAACAAGTTGTCTTTATTCAATCCATGTAATAAATGTGTGTTAACCTAGTGATGGTTATAATAAAGTGGTGTTTGATGGCATGTATTAGTAATGGTTATTTAATTTGATTGTTAAAATTTGAAGCTGTAATAATATATTTAATTATTATTGAATAAAAGAGATATAAAGAGGAGGAGAGGTGGGTTTTTGAAAACTTGGGCCGAGTGAAAAAAACATCAAACGAGGCCCAACTCCTAAGCCAGTCAGATCCATTTTGGCTTCTCCAAGCCGAACTACCTGATCCAATTTCTCTTTCGGTTATGTTTTCACTTTTCACCAATATATATTATATATATACTAGCTTAGAACCTATCTACTACACACGCTGAAAAAATATCGGTATATAAAATTTTAAATTTGTATATGTATTTTATGGGTGAAAAAATGTATTACGTATACTAACATAGGCGGGGAAATGTATTTATTATGAAACATAGGCGGGAAAATTTTCATAAGGATGTATATGGAGGCGACACGTGGCATTGAAAAATATTTATTTATTATATAGTATAGATATATATATATATATATATATATATATATATATTATTTTCTTTTTTGCTGGTCCTGTGAAATCAGGTATTCACTTTAAGAGCACATCCAACGTGGGAGGCAGAAGTGAGCGGATGCAAGGGTGGCGGAGGAGACGCGTTGGAGCGGTCGTCTGCCATGTCCTTCGTTTGAGGGCATCTGAAATCCCAAACCGATGCGAACGAAATAGTCCCCCCCCTCCTTATTACATTTAATTAATTAATTTTTTTCAAAACTTGATTTTTTTTTAAAACTTCCAACGGCTCAATTGCTTTTTCTATTAAAAAATATTTTTTTAAATCCAACAGCTATTTGAAAAAATTATTAAATTCTTTAAAAAAAAATACTATAAATGCACACTACTACACGAGAGGAGCCCATGACCATCTTCAAATAACAAATGGACTGCTTCATATTCAACCAAGACACTAATATACTAATGACGGATCGATCACAGATGGATCCGGAAAGATTGGCGACTCACTTGGCGTTATATAAAAAAATTAACAAAAAAATATAAAAATTAAAGTAAGCTTTAGTTTAAGTTTATGTAATTCATAATTTTAAGTTTTAGTTTGTGTGATTTTGAGTTTCTAATTCTAGTTATGTAATTTTTTAATTTTATTATTTTATTTTATGTTGTTTTAAATATTTTTTTATATTTAAAATAATTCGGTAGAGGGAAAGTAAATGTAAAAATAAGTGATGGTGTGAAAATATAGGGGTGTTTGAAAAAGTTAGTAGTGTTAGAGAAGAAATGAAGTGTTTTTGAATGATGGATGAAAATCTGATGTGATAACTAATGTATCGTGTTTGTTGGTGTTTCTTGCATCCAACATTGGAGGGGCTCTAATAACATGATTTATTAGTTGTCCGATTTTGGTTTATTTTGATATATTTGAATTTCGAGATTGTGGAGTGAGACTTTTGCTAGGAATGTTATTTTGTTTGAATTTCGAGCCATTTGAATGCGATTTTTTATGTGATAAATCAGACCGGTTCGATCAGGTACCTATGAACTGGTTGCGGGCTCAATGGTCTGTCCGGTTTTCAAAACATTTTTAGACATTTTATATGTAAAAACTAACTATTAGTAGTGATAACATTGACCTATTTACTTAAAAAATAAGTTACTTTGAGTTATAAATTATCTTGTAAGTTATTGGTTAAATTTCTTTTACTACATACGGTAGAGGACTAAGCAAGGGGTTGTGCAAAACATGTGATGGTGATGGTGATGGTGATGGTGATGGTGATGGTGATGGTGATGGTGGATGAAGGACGATGGGTGAGGGCCGGTGAGGTTGAATGAGCCATGCATGGTGAGCTACTTAGGTTTTAGGCCGTACGTGATTAGATGGGCCGGGCCCATCAGCCGACACGGTTGGACTTGGTAAAACCTCCACCGACACTTTATCACTCAAATTGATTTCATGAACTACCCCACTTTAATTTGTCCTTTCCTTTGCAATACTATGCATGCATGTGTAATTATGATTGTATACATTAATTAGTGAATTGAAGGGCGATCTATGCGTTGCTAGAGGGTATATAAGACCCCTATCCACATTTAGTCCGGATGTATAGTATAGGGATTGTACTGTATTTCTATATATAGTGGTGCTTAATACAAAGTATCCTTATCGAGGGATTTTTCAGACCTAAGGGTACTAAGATTGGTGCCCTCCAACATAAAGTACCATCCCAAATTAGATCAATTAGAAGATGGTACATCACTTAGCCAAACTAGCCTTCAAAGTACCATCCATGGTGGGAGTGGTACCCTCCAACCCACACTACCTGCACCTCCCAAAAAGCGTTCAAATTGGACTTCTTTCGGCGGGTTTCCAAAGGGTTGATAATACACGCACCTCCTTATCCGCTTGAACCCGTTTTAATGGGAGTGATACCCTCCTTACCAGCATGGTACCCGCCCTCCCACTCCCACTCCCACCACCCTAACAGTTTCAAGCATATTACAATCATGTTTGTTGATAATATCATCTTCAAGCAAATTGATAGAAGTTGCCATTATTTTTAATTGCATATTTGTTTATTGATTAATTAAAGATGTACACTTTAAATTTAAACACCATACATTTTTCACGTGATTTATAGTAAAATTGAACTTTTCATCTTCATTATTGTTGGACTGTAGGAGTGACAATGATGGCTACAATTTAGAACTTACAAAGGTCATTCTACCCACATGGTTGCGTGCATTAATGATGGGATGGTAAACACTGGTTGAAAAACTTACAATTAAGTTGGATGAGTTAAAAATTTTAGACATAAGTAAACCAAATTTTTTTTTTACCAAATAAATACCATAAATCCCAGAAATGATGCGTTTGTCTGAATTTGTAATGATCGTAAACAAATAAATTCATCTTAAATTTTTTGCTTGAAAGATGTCCTTCGAATCTATAATCTCGTTAAAATGGATAACATTATCCGTAAAATTAACTAACTGCGTTGTTTTAGGAAAAATAACGAGACTCTTTCCTAATATAACCCAGTTATTAGGTCGAAACCAAACACTATATTACTTTTAACATAACCCGATTAAAAAAAGGATACTATTAACTTAAAATAACCCGTGTTTTAAAAGTTCATTAGGTTTTACTTGATATTTTTCTTAAACATCATTTGAAAAGTTCCTTAACTAAAAACTTCATGTGCTGTTTGAAAACATTATATATCTACGTTAAATTATATACCTATATTAAAAAAAACTGATAGAAATGACACTTTCACCTTATTAGACCCTTGTAACACGTGGCGTATTGTAATTGGTTTGTTTTTTTTAATTTTCAAAAAATTTTCTGCATATATAGTATTTGCTGCATATTTATAATTTATCAAGATGTTTGACGTCTACGTGTTAAAATTGCAATGTGTACTAAAAGAAGATTTTGTGAGAATTACATTCTACAAAATAAATATGATACCAAATTCTTAAGGTTAAATAAAATCAAGAATTCACAACAAAAGTATTTCTTTTATCAATATTTCTACAAGATGTAAATATTCTTTTTATCTATGTTTTATTTTTAGATTTTAAAATAAATATCCTTTTTTCTATATCAAGGAGAACCATATCAAACAAGTATAACAACCTTTTCACACATTTAAAAAATCAAACATATTTTAATTATGACCCCAACACTTCTATAAAAATGACCTGAACCTTTCTGTGACCAGTTTTACGACCTTTTTTGCTGTTTTCTATTGTATACAAATTTTATAGTCTCTCACCTGTCCAAAAAAAATAATTTAATCTCTTAACTCGTTTCAGACTCGATTGAAAATTATGCTTTTGTTATCTTGAAAATATTCTGAAAATTTTATGGGCTTTTATGGTACCAAACTTGATGTGTAGGTGAATCATATCGGGTTGGCGGATGAAGAACTTATGTTAATAGCTTTGGATGAACCGAAAAATTACAATATAGAATGGTTGTAAGCTACGAAAATAGAAATCGAGTCAATCAAGAAAAACAACACTTGGAAGCTAACTGTTTTACCTAAGCTAATGGGTTTAAACCTATTGAATTAAAGTGGGTGTTTAAGGTGAAACCAAACGTCAACGGGATAATAAACAAACATAAGGCGAGGCTTGTAGCGAAAGGCTACGTGTAAGAACAAGGCATAGACTTTGATGAAGTTTATGCTACGGTAGCCCAAATTGAAACTATCCGGCTATTGATAGCCATAACCATCGTGGAAGGATGGGAAATCCATCACTTGGATGTGAAGAAGGCGTTTCTTCATGGAGAGTTTAAGGAGGAAGTTTATGTTCTTCAACCGGAAGGGTTTAAAAAACCGAAAGAAAGGCATAAAGTGTATAAACTGTCAAAAGCCCTTTATGGGTTAAGATAAGCTCCGAAGGCGTGGAATGTCAAACTCAGTGGATTTTTAAAACAAATGAGTTTCTATCGATATATAAAAGAACAAGTTGTGTACCGAAAGATAAGTGGAAAGGCCTTACTGATTATAGCCGTGTATGTGGTTGATTTGTTTGTAAGAGGTACATGCTTGAACGTGATTTTGGAGTTCAAGAAAGAAATGACATCCAAGTTCGATATGTGGAACCTAGGTAAAGATGGAATAAAGATCAAACAAGAATCATATGCTCGAAAGATTCTAAAAGAAGCTGGAATGCAAAACTGCAACCCCCCTTATGTACCGATGGATCCGAATCTCAAGATGTCTAAAGTCGAAGACGAGACAGAAGTTGAAGCCACAAGCTACTGAAAGCTAGTGGGATGTCTAAGGTATATACTCCAAACACGGCCCGATCTACGTACTCAGTCGGGATGGTTAGTAGATACATGCAAAAAACCAAGGCAATTTCATGCAACTGCGATTAAACAAATCCATTAATACGTGCAAGGAACTACAAGTCTTGGAATAAAATATGCTCGAGGTGGGTAAAGTAAGTTGATTGGCTACACTGATAGTAGTCACAATGTTGATCAAGATGATGAGAGAAGTACAATTGATCACGTGTTCTACTTTGGTTCAGCCCCAATCACTTGGTGCTCCCCAAAACAAAGTACAATAGATCTCTCCTAATGTGAAGTCGAGTATATGGCAACTAGCTAAGCTGTGTGCAAAGCAGTGTGGCTTAGAAAACTTCTAAGAGAGTTAACCGGAAGACTGCCTCAAAGTGTAATGTTAAGGTAGACAACATGTCCACTGTTGCCTTAGTGAAAAACCTGGTGTTCCACAATCGAAGTAAACACATTAAATCTCAATTTCATTACATATGATAATGTGTTGAAAACGAAGAGGTGGTTGTTGAGCATGTAAGTGGCAGTGAGAAACGGGTCGACATTTGGACAAAGGCACTAGCGAATATCAAATTCAAATAGATGCAAGGTTTACTCGGTGTTGAAGAACTCCCCGATAAAATTCAGAATCTCGGGGGTGATTGTTGACGAGTTTTCTGTTTCGCAAGGCAGTCACAATCCTTTTGGAGGCTAAAGACTCCTAATCATAATTAGGTTAGGTTTGTTAGGTTTTATTAATATTTATATTCCTATTGTCTAGCTTCCTAACAATAGTCTTATACATATTGGTTAGTCTATATAAGCCATGTAGGGTTTACTTATGTAATCAAGTTTTTTGAGTCAGATTTTCTTGATAACAAAATCTTTAGGTGTTAGCCAAATTAATTGTGTTTACCAATTCACCACTTTGACAATTATGCCAAAACCTCTTCTAGAATTAAGCATATTATCAGAACCGCCATCACTTTCACTTCAACTCGGTTTGGAACGTGTGTCCATTGATGTCATATTGTACATACTTGTTTAACCAATGTAAACCGACGTGAAAAGTTGATTTCTAATGAATGGGTGTGTAATCGACGTGGCACGAATCTTGACAATGAATCATGGAGTTGCAAAAAGGTTGAGAAAGTGTTAGGTAAGCAAAAAAGTTGAGAGAGTGGGCAAACATATAAAAGTGAGAATGATCCGTGAGCAATAATGCTTTCACCAAAACAATGAAACAAGTATAGGAGACGAAGCCATACCCTATAGGCTATATCTAACAACCTCAATGTCATGAATCCCTATCACAATAATTATAATTGTTACTATGTTTTATTTTAGTTTTATCAATTTCATGTTTTAAAAGATCTAGAAGAGCAAGTCTTTTTTGTGCTTCTCTCAAAAGAAAAGAAAAACCCTCATGAACAATGTTATAGTTGAGTTAGTTTTGATGGAAAAGAACAAGAATACCATGTGCAATGTGTTGTAATTGTATAACCTAAAAGATAATGGAGACAAAAGAATTATGTGACCGTAAGAACAAAAAAAATCGACAGTTTGATTGTAACCTTTAAACAAACGGCATCATTTTTTAATGCAAAGGGAAAACACTTAACTTAGGAACCATTGTTTTGATATAGTTGATTTATAATGTAATAAAACTCATAAGAGCTTCTCCAATATAGGAGGCTCCAAAACTACCTTCACGTCACCCCTGCCGACCCTTCCTCTCTCATAGCTAAAACTAGATTAAAAAACGCCAAGAAAACACACACTCATTCTCACATATCCCAGTTTTGGGCATTCTTGCACACAAAAATGTCCCTCCTAGTGCGCGCTCTCTCCTTTACATCATCCCCTCACTCTAAAAAAAACTACAACCCACTATTGTGGGTGGTCTAAAATCTAAACAATAAAGGGTTGATAACAAAATTTGATGATAGAAAAAATAAAGGAGCAGGTAGGACAACTTTTAAACCAAAGGGGTGAATTATGTTTTCACCAAAAAGAATGTGTCAAGAAAAAAAAAATCCTATTTTCATCTTCTACCCTCTCATCATAACCCCTATTTATGTCCTCTTCTTTTGTTACTTCTGCATGTTCTTTTTGAGTGAATCTGTCAGATTTCACTCAATGTTTTTTCTGCAGTGATCTTGAAGTGTTTTAACCTATAAGTTAATAATAATTAAAGTTATAAAAAAATCTATCTATATACATACATATTTATTGATATAATTATAACATGTACAGTAAAAAAGTTGACTCCTTAAATTTACTTGCATGGGTCCAAGTAGTTGAAGAAGCAGCCAAAAACTTCTGATGAAAGTGGCATAAATAGCAATTTTTCAGAACCGGACCGGACGTCGAACCGGTCTTCTTACCGGTCCACTGGTCGGACCAGTCCGACCGGTCGGACCGGATTTAAGAACCGGACGACGTCATAAATATTCTAAAAATATATCAGTCTAAATAGCTTTTAATCCTTTCAAAAACCACCAACAAGTCAATTCCAATAATTTTAAACTAACAATTACCTACGAAATAAGAAGCCAAGAGACTTAAAAAAGATTAAAAAAAATAAATAAATAAATAGTCAAGCGGTTCAACCGGTCCGACCACCCGGTTTCCGGTCCGACCGCCGGTTCAACCGGTCTGACCACCGGTTCGCTGCAGAAACGGTTCAACACATGTAACCGGACCGGTCAGACCACCGGTTCCCGGTCCGACCGGCCGGTCCGGTCCGGGTTTCAAAACATTGATAAATAGCCTTCATTGCTAATCCAGCAAACCATTGACTTTCCTTGACCAACTTTAATACTAGACTTTGTAGGGAATATATATGATAAAAACCCTAAGTTGTGAAAATATTAAAAACTTTTTAAAAAATGGATTTTTACAAATTTTTTTGGAATATGTAATTTCAAAACTATTTATAAGAAAAATTAAAAAAGTGCCGATCAGATATTCTTATAAATTGTTTTACATGTTGTGTTGCTTAAGTAAATTGATTTTTTTACACAAAAATGTGGATTTTTGTCGATTTAAAAAAAAACGCTCGCCCTTTTTTATATATTTTTTGACAAAATTTTATAAAAGTTGCTTAAAATGATTTTTAATTTTTTTTTAAAAGAAAATATGTAAAAACACGTTTTTTTGAAGAGTTTTTATTGTTTTCTCAACTAATGTGTGTTTTCAAAATATTCATCTCCGGTCTCTATATATCTCCAATTACTAACTCCATTTGCAGGCCATCAATGGTGCCAGTGCTGCTAATAATATTATTCCTCTCAACATTGTCATCTTCATCATCATCACTTGATTCAACGAAAGGAAGATGGAAGCTTTTGAAGAGCAGCATTGGCGTTTCCGCCATGCACATGGCGCTGCTACCAAACGATCGAATCATCACCTTCGATCGAACCGATTTCGGTCCTTCAAACATCACTTTTCCAGCTGAAAAGTGCCCTCACGGGTTGGATTGTTACACACATTCTGTCGAATTCTACCCTGCGAAACGTGGGGTTCGACCGCTCACGATTTTGTCGGACACTTGGTGTTCTTCCGGTGCGTTGTTGCCTAATGGTGTGTTGATTCAGTCCGGTGGGAATAATGACGGTGAACGTGTTGTACGGACGTTTAGTCCTTGTGATGATTGTGATTGGGTGGAGACGAGAAACGGGTTGGTTTCGCCTCGATGGTATGCTTCGAATCAGTTGTTGCCGGACGGGAAGGTGATCGTCGTCGGAGGTAGAAGGCAGTTTACGTATGAGTTTATTCCAAAGAGATCAAATTCCGGTAAGCACTTCAAAGAACCACCGTTAAGTCTCTCAATTCTACACATATTAATTTTATTATTAATTATCAAAGTAAAGTGCACTTTTCGTTTCTAAGATTTGAAAAAACATCACATTTGATATCTAACGTTTGATGTTCTAACACTTTGTGTCACTGGTCCAACTTCGTTAACTTTTCAGTTACCTTTTGTGTGAAATTATTAATATAGGCCTCCCCCTTTGTCTTCAAACATCATACCACCCACCAAAATCAGTAATTTCACACAAAAAACTAACAAAAAAATTAACAGAGTTAAATACCAGCGATGCAAAGTATTAAAATATCAAACGTCGGGGATTAAATGTGTTACAGGTGGACGAAAACTGCAGTTTACTCTAATTATTATTTCTTTAATTTCACCAATTTGTATTGAATTTTTTAGATTTATACAAAACTTGAATTTCATTTGTTGGTAAATTTTTTAAAAAATTTGTTTTTTAGGTAGTCTACTGCTGATTACTTAAAAACTAAAATGATTTTTCATTTGAATTTAACAAAATATATTATGTCTTGCACATTCCTCGTTAACGAATAATAAAAAATAAAATAAGTAAAATTAAAATTTATAGACGTAGGGAAAAAAATTAAAATTAAAGACGCCGATATTTATATAGAATATAAAAAAATAGAATTAAAATTTAAAGACACCAATGACATTCTTTTTTTTATAATTTGATTACAATAAACCCTAACTAATATATTTTTTTTTATAATTTGCTACGGTGCAATACCACCTTTCGTTTCTCGAAGAGACGATTAGAACCGACGCGTTCCCGAACAATCTCACCCGTTTATCCACCTCAACACGGACGGAAACCTCTTCGTCTTCGCAAACGATCGTGCAATATTACTAGATTACATGCACAACAAGGTAGTACGGAAGTACCCGGTGATGCCCGGCGGAGTATCTCTCAACTACCCCAGCGCCGGCTCGTCGGTTTTGCTTCCAATGAATCTTTCCGGCACCACTAAAACTTCCCCTCCGGTAGCCGAGGTTTTTATCTGCGGCGGAACAGTACCCGACGCCATCGACAAAGCACTTGCCGGAGTATTTGTTGACGTAACAAAGACTTGTGGACGGTTGAGATTGAACGATGGTAATCCACGATGGGATATGTCGGAAATGCAATAATGGGTGACATGCTATTGTTACCTACCGGTGACGTTTTAATCATCAACGGTGCCGCACGTGGGGCCGCCGGATGGAACGTTGCTAGAGAACCGGTACGGCAACCGGTTTATACGAACCGGGTTAAAAAACGTTTCGAAAAATGAATCCGACGGCGGTTCCGAGAATGCATCATTCCAGTGCTCATTTACTCTCCGACGGCCGGGTTATCGTCGGCGGGAGCAATCCCAACGCTAATTACAACTTCTCGGCAATTTTCCCGACGGAGCTTAGTGTCGAAGCATTCTCTCCGCCGTATTTACTTGGGCCCAATTTTACTTGGTGAGTCGTCTTTAAGCATATTCTTTTAGTTAGGCCTTAACTGAATTTAGTTGGATCTTTAGGCCCAGGTCTTTGGTTGGCTACTTGGCTGGCTCTGCCCATGATTTTGAGAAAATGAATCCATCAATATTTAGGTTACACTTTGAAAGAAAAAAATGTGACTAATTTTGAAACTTATTTGTTTCATAAAGTTGAAAATAATTTTTTATTGGACCTTTTATTAATATATTTAATTATTGTTTACTAATGGAAGACTTGAAGAAAATTCAGGTAGTTTAATAAGAACTTTACATAAATGAAGAGAATCACTTAATGTAATGTAAGCATTATTAGATACCAGTGGTTTGCCCGGCGCAAAGCGTCGGGTAGTTAACGGTTTGTTTTGAAAGTTTTACATTTTTAATTACTATACACTATATTAAAAATGGATAACAATGAACAATAAACACAACCAATGGGATGTTGTCACGTGAACTTTTATCTATGTATGTACGTGTGTGTGTGTATGAAATTAACTGAGAGCAAGAGTGAGCGTTAGCGCAGTTGGTTCGCGTGCCACACTCACACGTAGGTGACGCTGGTTCAAGCCCAAACCCTAACCCCACCCCCCGTGCGCACGACCAGTTCTTCCTTTTCCCAGGATGCTTTATTTATTTATCTACTAGCTTACAAACTCGTGCGTTACAAGTGTAGATTAAAGAAAAAAGATTTTACAAACACGTTTAATAGTCAGTTTGATTAAACGTATAAACAGATGTTAATAAAAAGTTATACTCATAAGTAACATGAATTATTTCACACAATATAGAAAAAGGAAGAAATAATTACATTTGTATTTCACAAAGAACTAAATATTTTTTTATATAAAAGATTTGAGGTAACTTTACTAACTTTATTTCAGTCCATCTCTACTTTTGACTCTTGATCCACACATAGTTGACCGTGTGTAAAAACATGTTCTTTAAAAAACAAACCAACATTGGATAATGATTGTCCTTGACTCTTATTAATCGTCATAGCAAAACACACAGCAAGTGGAAATTGTTTTCTTTGGAATTTAAAAGCAATTCTTTTGTCGGACGGTGTCAAGGTAATTTTAGGAATAAATGTGCAATTCCATATATTACTTCCGGATATGATCTTTGCTTCTATAACACGATTACCATGTGATATCACCAGTAGTCTTGTTCTATTACATAATCCACTTTTTTGATCAATATTTCTCAGAAACATCACTGGAACACCGACCTTTAACACCAACTTATGGTTTGGCAACCCTGACACCTTAAGTCCGTTTAGGAAATCAGGTAAGTATAAACTTTGATTAACCGTATCAATAACATGCTCTGACTGACAGATACTATCTGAACTTAGGTATTCTTTTTCATCTCCAGGAAACATAGATAGCAAACGATCATTAATTTCTTGAACCACTTCATTTTTTGGTGAAAGAATTGCCCTTTCTTGGAAAAAATTTGGGTTTTCAAAATTATAAAGAATAGAAGGATAGACAAAGTCAATTAGATCATAAATAGGATCAGGTGATTTAGTAATGAGAAGATCATCAGGTATGTCAATAATAGCGTCACCATCATTTAAACCACCAACCTTTCCTTCACCCAAATCCAGCAGCCATTTTGAAAATATCCTGGTTTATTCAATATTTGATGCTTCACTTCCTAAGCTTAACCTTATGTTTTTGGTTAGCGTAAGCACCTTTCATTTTGACCAAATATATGAAGAACTTAAAGATGAATTGACAATGTCTTGTCTACTTCAATTGGGAACAAGTATAATTTGTCTAAAATCTCCTCCAAAAACAATTACCTTTCCTCCAAATGGTGATTCTGAAATGGGTTCCCTTTGACAAGTCAAAATGTCCTTGAAGGTTCTATCTAAGGCTTCAAAAGCATGCCTATGAACCATTGGTGCTTCATCCCATATTATCAATGTTGTTTTTCTTAACAAATTTGCAACATCACTGTCTGGCTTTATATGACAAATAGAATCCTCATTAAGATTCAATGGGATTATAAATCGAGAGTGTGTAGTTCTACCTCCTGATAACAATAAAGATTCAATACCACTTGAAGCAACGTTTAAAACAATTTTACCTTTAGATCTTAGAGATGCAGCTAACGTCTTCCACATAAAAGTTTTACCAGTTTCACCATAACCATAAACAAAAAAACACCACCTTTGTTTTTATGAGCTGCTGTGATGATCTCGTGATAAACAGATCGATGTTCATCTGTTAATGCATTAAAATGATCATGAAAGTCATTTTGCAAAATCTGTTTATCATATGCGAGCTCCTCATTAATCAAAAGATTGTTTGAAGTAGATAATGAGTCAGCATCAGGGTAAGGCATTGTTGTAAACCTCCTTAGACTGGAATTATTACGGATTAAAAATTTCTCTATTTCAAACAATGTCAGGTTCTTAATTTAATCTTCATTAAGTGATAAACCTGTGAAATATGAAAATGCATATTATTATAAATAATAGATAATTGATAATTATAAAGAGTATATCTGATTAATAAGGATGAAAAAGGTATTTTACCTGGGGACTTTAACAAATGTTTTTGTTGGTGAAGAATGCCATCTGACAATATTTCCACGTATTCTCCCAAATATAGTCTAGTCTAGACAGACTATTAGACATCAACATAGTTGCAAACAAATTTCATAAATAATGACCAGAAGCTGAATGACTTGCTTCTTCAATCGCTTCAATGTATTCCATGTCATCATCTAAAAATCCCAGCTTATAACATGCATCTGTAAAAGTAGAACATTCTTGATCATTTAATGTTCGAATATCTTCAA
This sequence comes from Smallanthus sonchifolius, assembly GCA_023525975.1. Lineage (NCBI taxonomy): Eukaryota > Viridiplantae > Streptophyta > Magnoliopsida > Asterales > Asteraceae > Smallanthus > Smallanthus sonchifolius. The sequence continues at coordinate 7,025,599 of CM042042.1, forward strand.
AAGACTTTGGGCCCTTCACTTTGTTGAGAAGTATTCTTAAAAAATAAGCTTCACCGAGGGAAGGAGAAACGGAATGTATTCTACCAATCGAAAAGCCTTTTTTCCTTGGTTCCCAACACCGATCTTTCAACTTCCAAGCAAATTAGGTAGGAAATTCAACATAAAATTAAAATAATTTGACCCAAATATTATGTGTTTGTTAAATGTAAATGTTAAGATGTGCAAGTTCTATTGCAGGCAGAAGGTAACTAAAAATAAAATTAAAATAATTTGAAAGAACAATGTATAAATACCAAATACACTTACACTCGTATTTCCATCATAATTAATACATTACTAATGTGGTATATGATATCAAGTTGCAGCATCTTACCCCACACAATGATCACCAACAATCAAGGAATTAGTGCTAACATGAAGCAATGTATATGTTCATTTGTATGTCCCTGTATTATCAATATGCTATTTAAATTCCACAAATTACAGATATGTGTAAGATTGGAGGAAATAAAAAAGTTTCAAGTTTTATGTTTTAATCCATGCATTGAAATGAAATGTAGTAGTATTTTGGATTGATCACTGCTTTCCTTGTAGGAGCTGACTCCACTTCTAACAAATGGATCTAACAAATGGATTCCAATTCCATGATTGAACAACATGATTCAAATCAAATCATAAACAATTTGAGTGTCCTAAGGGTTATAAATCAATTACAAACAATATTTCCAATTTAGTTTAGGTTAAGAAAACTGTAAATAGGTTAGATCCATTCGTTAAATCGCAGGAAAACTAATCAATTAAAATAACCCCAAAAATAACCAATAAAAATAACAGCAAAAATTGAAGATTTGCATAATGTAAACAATCATCTAAACAAACCAATGTAGAACTCATTTGATAAATTGTACTCACAGTAAGATTTCCAACTTCATCTTTCACTTGATATCAATGTGCTAAAAGACGGAAGAAATATTGATGACCCGTAATTGAACAGATGAATCAATCTCATCAAAATCTTTCAGAAATCTAAATGAAAATAAGAAAAAACTAACCTTTTGAGATGGATTTCCTGAAGTTTTTACCTTGATTAACGGTATGTATAAGAAAAAATCTGAAGCAATGATTGCGAGTATTGCCTACAGACTTCGATGATTTTGCAAAGGGAAGCGGCGAAGAAGAAAAATCAAAAATAGAAATCAAAAATCTTAAAATCAAAACACGATTAGTCTAAAATCAGAAAACGAAAATCAAGAATTACATACCTTCTGCGATGGAACTTTAGCGATGATGAACAATTGCGAGGGTGATTGGCGCGAGTACGGATCTTAGACCAAATTCTTGACGATAACATTTTGTTTGACTAAAATTTGTTGAACAAAATGCAAATCGAAGCGACGAAGAAGTAAGATGGGTAAAACCGGGTATGGAACTTAAACCAAATCAGAAGAAGAATTTAGACCAAATCGAAGCGAGTACGGATCTTAGACCAAATCAGAAGAAGAATTTGTTGAACAAAATGCAAATCGAAGCGAGTACGGATCTTAGACCAAAATCAGAAGAAGAATTTGGCAAATCGAAGCGACGAAGAAGAAAGACAGTGAATTAGGGTTACAAAAAACTTGTGTGAGTGAATCTGCTTATTTCCCAAATTTCCGGGTAGTAAGATGGGTCAAACCGGGTATACCTGGATAGTTAGGGAGATCCGCGTGATGAAACAATAGAGTAATAAAATGGGCGGGAAAAAAAATGGGTCTATAGTCTAGAAAAACGACACGTGTCCGGGATAGATTGTTATTTATTAAATTAGTAAGATTTGTTATATACATGTACAAACAGAAGTGGATGTAGAACATAAATGGGTGCCGACCCAGATGGTTCGCGCGCCACATCCACATACGTGCACACACGGTACAGGTTCGAGGACCTCCAGTGGTTCTTCCATTTTGCATTTATTATTATTTTTCATTTCCTTATTAGTTAACTAATAATACAATTATAGGTTTTTGAAATGCTAAATTAACTTAATTAATCACCTATTATTTTTATAAAAAAATTACAATTTTAGTCTTTAAATTATCTAAATCTTTATAGTTAATTTTAGGAATATTTTGTTTTCTTTTATAACTTGTAAAATAAGAAATTTTACAAAACTTAATACTTAATTTAAATATTATTTAGTTATAAAATTATGGTTTTTTTATATATTTTCCCCTATTAAACTTCTAAATTATATATATACTCAACCCCTAACTTTAATTACATATTTCCTCAATTAACTTAAAATCACCCAATTACCCCTCACAAATATTTAAGAAGGAGATATATGTAAATAGTACTTTAATTGGTTTATTAAGGATAAAATGGTAATAAAATAAGCTATTTTAAATAAATTGGATAAATGTGTAATATATATAGGTTTTAGGAAGGGGAAATATGTAATTAAATTTTAGGGTTGACTAAATATGTAATAAATGAACTTAGGAAGAGAATATATGTAAATGCCCCTAAACAATATAAATAGTATGTGTAAATTTAAATATTAATTTTAAGTATTATAAATAAAATAATACTTTATGTAATGTAGTGAATTAAATAATCTCATGTGTATTAAATAATGGTAATTTTTAAGTGTTGGACTTTAATTGTAGAGTTAAATGATAAATGACCACATTTTATGCATTGATAATGTGTACCTTATGCACAAAAATTTGTGTTAGGTGGATAAAATTTTAGGTAAATTACAACCATGTCGTTCTAATATATATTATATACTAGTATATAATAGATTAAATTTGAATTTAGATGGTGTTTAGGATTGTTTTTAATAATTGTTAGAAAATTTAAGATATTTAGCTTGGACGGGCCTAACTTATCTTAAGACTAAACAAAATGGTAGAATTACATATATCTTCATATTTTTAACCTTAATTACATATATACTTAATCCGAAACTTAAATTACATATACTCCCTTCTTTTATAAAATTACTATTTTAACCTTACAAGAATACGACTATTTTTATTTCATCAATCCCAACCATAACCTTCTGATTCTCACTTTCGATCGATTCCAACATCCAGCATCGCTTCTGACGATTTCATCATCTAGTTGGGTATATATGTAATTAATGAAGGGGATATACGAAAATAAAATTTTGAACTGATTATATATGTAATTAATGAAGTTTTTAGAGGGATATAAGTAATTACCCCAAATAAAATAAGCATTTCCAATAAGCATATAGACTCTAAATTTAAAAGGTTTAAATGAGCAATAATTATATAAATAAAATATTTAATAAAAATATTAAGAATGGGAGTATAAAAACTCTGAGAGTGTCTAAAACTTAATTATTTTCATATTAGGTTAAATAAAAATTTTACTTCTAAAAATATTTTTGATTTTTTATTAGTATTTAAACATTAAAATTAATCGGTGTTAAATACTTAAATGAAAACCGATTAAACTTAAAAACTCATTAAAAATGATAGTAATTTGAATAGTGATGGTCCAGATTTATTTATCAAAACGTGAGTTAATTATATGAATGGACACATTGTTACACTCATTTTACGGATTTGATAATATCTTTCCGAAAATTATGAATTTATTTCATAAAAATAACACGTTAGTTCCTTATCACTAAGACTATGTGTAATGAAAGAGTGAAGGTGGTGGATTTTCGGTGCCACCTAGGCACCACGTAGATCATGACTTCCCTCACCCAGGTGTGTAATGGTGTGGGGTGAGAGCATACAGTGAGACCCACAAATTTTTGGCTTCTCCCCATTCTCACACTCGTTACCACACTCACATTGCCCCCCTCACCCCTACCCGGCGCGGTGTTTCACGCCCGTGGTGGGGTGAGGTGGAACCACGCCCACACACTCATCTACTCTTACCGATTCATTCTTTATTTTTATATATAATGATAAAACAATTATTTCACATGAGTTTAACATATGTTTTAACATATCTTAGTAATTATAAAGACATAATGTGTTATGATTTGACAAACAATGTGGATCAAATCTACAGTTTTTTTAAAAATAACTAAATTCAAAAGACGTAACAGTATTCATAAGACGTGAGCAATTCCTCGTCTGACTATGTAAGTGTAAACCCTAGCACACAAATTGGAAAATGGAAGAGATAGATATGAGCTATAAACTATCACGTGAGACTATCCTATGCAGAGGAGTTGTATGAAGATGCTTTAAACACTTGTATCTTACTGCTCATCGGTTCCTATTTGTTTAGTTAGTAAATAGCTTTTTTCCACTTCTTAAAGCCATGGAGATAGATATGCACATCCAAGACGTCTCTGATACCAAAGGAGAACACCGGCGAAAGTTTACACAAGGTAGATATGTAATCCAAAACTGATTGCGCAAAATAACAACTCTAATCCTTAAAAAAAAGTTGTGGCCTTAAAACGAAGGATTTTTCTTCTTTTTTTTTTTGAACTGTGACTTTCATTCGTTGAGTGACAGTCGCATCTCTGACAAGTCGGAGACCCATCACCCCTCAATACCTGACCACTACGTTGTCTGAACCGGGCCCGTGGGTTCAGAGCGAGGGGTTAGGCGTTCCCCGAGAAACCATAGAGCATGCTGCCACTTGACAACAGTTGCGCCGTTACACGATCCAAGACCCGCTAACGTAACGCACTCCGGACTAAAACCCGGTTTGACTCGGGTTTAAAAGTGCGTGGCTTTATTCAAATCTTCATTGCCTTTTACCACTGGACCAAAGCCCAGTGGTTGAAGGATTTTTCTTCTAAAATGGTATAAGAGTTTGATGTGATGTAATTGATGATGTGATGTAATTGATGATGTTTGATGTGAGGTGATTAAAAGTTTTTGGAATTTAATGCAAATTCGTGTTATTAACCACACCTAAGTCATTTAAGAACACAAGCTTACTAATATAATAAATTATATTAGAATTTTTTTTTTTCAAATGCATATATACCTAAGAAGATAAGAGCATGTTAACTGTTTCTCTAAGAATTAATTCCACATAAAAAAATTATTAAAAGAAATAGATCATAAATTATTTTTAACATATATAAACTATATAGTTTATTTTTATGAGTCTCAATCCTAAATAAGATTTTTTGGGAGGGGGTGGTTTGTTAGGCTAAGTTCTTTTTATAAAAAAATGCCACAAACTATAATTTCACTTTAAACACTCACTAACTTCGTTCAATCCTCATTCTTTAGTAATATAAATAAGTTTTCAAACAAATATGAAACATGTGAAAAAATTGTATATACAACATTTAGGGCACATGCGTTTGAAGAAATTGAAGACAAATTTTCATGAGGCCACTACTTTGTCCCATAATTGTAAGCATTGACGTTGCTTCTTTATTAGCATTGACGTTGCTTCTTTATTATATGTTGACATGTTGTCCTCATATGGCGGCAATTCAACCAAAAAAAACTTGATTTTAGCCACCACAGGCGATTTCATTGCCCCAATCTTTTACTACATCATATACACCACGTATAAAGGCTAGATAGGTGCATGCGCGATACAACGGTAACACAGTTAGTATCGTGCAAATTTTCTTGTCATATCACACAGTGTGAAATTAACTAGTTATATGATGTTAAACATCATGTCATATTATGAATTCTCTTTGTCTCGCTGTGTTTAACATCGTATCATCTAATGAACTCTCTTTAACTCGTCGGGTTTGCAAAACACGTTATATCAACCGAGTCAAATAGAAATAGAACAAAAAGCAAATTACCCATAATATTTCGATGGTAGAAAATAGAAGATGAATGAGGAGTACCGGATTTTTATAATACATGAAACCCGTGCACTACATAGGTTTAGAAGCATTTTAATTGTAGAACCTTGATTAAATAAGAACTAGAGTAAACTTCGTTTTTGGCCCCTGTGGTTTGGTCAAAATAACGGTTTTGTTCCATTAATTTTAATTTCACTTTTTTAGTCCTCGTGGTTTCATTTTCTTCTCAATTAAGCCCAGGACACTAACAGCGTTAGTTTTTTCTGTTAAAAGTAAGGGTATATTCGTCCTTTTACTGATAAAGACTAACTATGTTATTTTATTAAAGTAATACGGGGACCATTTGTGTAAATTATACACTACAAAAACCATCTTCCAAAAAAAAAAACCAGATCTTCATCTTCCACCCACTACTCTTCTCGGCAGCGGTAACGACGGATGTGGGTTTGGATCGCAAGTGTTGAGGGCACCAGCTATGGTCATTTGCTGAGTAAAGAGAACAGAGGAGATAGAGGTTCTTTCTCAATTTCACATATGTGTGTGTATTTTAGGGTTTGTTTGAGATGATGAAGATGACGATGGTGGATGGTGGATGGTCGTGGTGGATGGGGATGGTGGATGGACAGTGGTGGTGGTGGGGGTCTTCGCTTTTACCCTGGTGGATGGACAATGGTGGATGGCGGCGGTGGTTGATGGCGATGGGGGATGTCCAGCCGGTGAGGAGGAGGATGATGATGATGATGATGATGATGATGATGATGATGGGTTGGTCTGGGTTTTTACTATTTTAGTAAATTACATAAATGGTCCCTGTATAATTTTAGAAAATGACACAATCAGTCCGTATCCGTAAAATAGACTAAAATACCCTTATTTTTAACAGAAAAAACTAACGTTGTTAGTGTCCTAGGTTTAATTGAGAAGAAAATGAAACCACGAGGACTAAAAAAGTGAAACTGAAACTAATTAACTAAAACCGTTATTTTGACCAAACCACATGGGTCAAAAACGATGTTTACTCTAAGAACTAAGTGATTTTTTATTCTTTAGAAAGCTGGTAAGTGAACTAATTAAACCAATTATTGTAACTAAACTAGAGACAAAATTCATGGGCCATGGCAATCTTAATCAATCAACTGGAAACGTTGAAAAGTAAATTTGATACATGCACCTAATGCCAAATTAACCTGGATTCGATTGAAAAAAAATAAGTAACACATGTGTAATTCACAAAAACTAATTTTTTTGGCGAACCTATCGATGCCACACACCTCATATGCTCTTATCATCTTGTTTCTTTGTGGAGACATTGTCAAATTATTGATAATAATTTATAAATACTAAAAATTGTTTTGTTTTTCTAAGATTCGAACTAATAATGGATAAATTAACAGGATTGAAAAGACAAAATAATAAATTTTAATAAATATATATATATATATATATATATATAGATATATATGAAAAAAAAATCAAATGAAAATCAACTCTAAGGTCATCCGGTGTGGGCATGAGAAGGGGTGTGAAACACCACCACTTCCCATGTGAATGGGACGTGAAACATCCGGGCGTGAACTTTTTCACCCAGAAAGGAGAGGGGGAGGAGAGAGCCGTTGGTGTTTTTTATTTTCCAAAAAAATACTCTATAAATACCAACTTTTTCTTATATATTTTATACACAACTATCAATTCTCTCTTATATATTTCCGTTTCATATTCAAATCAAAATGAATCCCAACAACGTTTTAAATTATTATCGTTTCGCTCAACAATAAAACACGTTTGGGCAGGTTCCTCACCAACAAAAATGCTTTTAACCAAGCTCCTCAACAACCGAATCAATTTATTCAACAAAACCCATACGTCCAATCCGGATACATACCGTTTATGGACCCAATGTTATTTCCTCAGTCCCAACCACAAAACCCTGAACCAGACCCAGAATTTGTTCCAAAAACGCAAGATTTTCTCGAGTCCGTTGAGTAGACCAAAGAAATACCTAAAAGAAAACAAAAGAAGAAAACTAGTGGGGCTTTATCATGTGAAACTGATAACCAAAGAGGCTTTATCCTGGCGGTACCCCGATGACTTCCAAATAGAAGGTCGGCGGTTCAAATCTGGACCATAGCAAAAAAAAGAGTTTGTGACTAGATCACGAGGTTTACCCAGTTAGGGGTTCCTCCTAGGGTGGGCTACTATGGATGTTATAGGTGTTGTCCCGATGAAACTCAATTATCCTAGAATATCTAAGTGTTGATGTTCAAAAAAAAAATTGAAAGTGATGTGAAAATTCCATGTGGTGATGTGGTGCTCACGTAGTGTACACTTTATTATCATATTGAGTGTTTTCACATGGACTATAACCTATTACCTATGGGCATGAGTATACTTAATGTGACTGAAACCCGTGTCATGTGAGCGGCACATCACCACATGGAGTTAATTTTCACACTATTTTCACAAGGGAAAGGTGTATACCCGTGTTAAAGTGAGTTGTGTATAAAATTAAATTTAGTAATTTTATTTATATAATTTTAATTAAATATTAATATTTTATTAAAAATCCAAAATGCATAAACTAAATAAAAAATATACAAACTAAACTTTTATTTAATCATCCATAATATTATACTTTTCCTTCAATCTTTGTTTTTCCTTCTCTAAAAAGCACACTCCGATCTGTGTATGTTTGAAATTTTAAGAGTTAAAAGTTTGTAGTCTTCCCTCTAAAAGTTTATATTATTCCTTCAATCTTTGTTTATAAATATTGTGTGTAAAAATATAAATAAAGTGTGATATTTATAGAGTTTAGTTTTGAAAAAAAATCAAATTAATATTCTAGATGTTGAACGGCTAGAAAAATGGTAACATTCCTTTGCTTCATACGTGAAAATCTCACGGCCAACACCTTCACGCCCTTGCACGGCTATAGGGGGCGGTGTTTTACGCCCCCGTACCGGATGCACCAAATGTAAAAACCAATAAACCAAATTTTGACTTAAATGGCAAAATGACTAAGATTAATATTTGTGGATGGTGTGTGTTGGGAAATCTTCTCCCAAACCGGATATCTTATATGACAAAACAACTTGGTTCACTTGTCTTCCGGAGTAGTCATAAAAGCACCTACCGTCTACAACAAGTGGAGGAAATCTTACCGCACACCGGTGCTGCCGTAAACATCATATTGAGTCGTCACTCAGAAACATCATTCATATACACGAAATAGCCGTAACTGTCTGCCAAAGGTAGTTGTTTCCTATTCGACTATTATGCAGCCGTGCATCGTAAAAGCACCTACCTTCTACCTAAGTAGCCGTAAACATCATACTAAGTCATAGCTCAGGAACATACCGTCCGCATAGATAGTCGTCTGGTCGTCCGTTTACCACAAAGGTAACCGTTACACAAACACATAAACACGCAAGGTAATCATTTAAATAAACATTTGACTTTTCATAATTTGGACATAACCAACTTTAGAAACATTTTATAAAAAGGTTAAGTATGCACATCAGCCCAAACGTGAGTAAAACTTCTTAAAAAGGGCATCTAGAAACTCACATGAGATACGGGGTACATATGCTAAGCTTAGGTCAGGTCCGAGAGTTTTGTTACGCACAAACTGCCTGTAAGGATACGTTTTAAGTGAACTTAGGTTCATATATTACGAGTAAGTTCACCATAGATGTGCATTGCTAGAAACTAGGGTATTAAGAACTCGTAGTATACCTATAGAAGCGTAAATTCATAACCAAGTTCTCATGCAGACCGTACCTTGCGTGAACTTGCAATTCATGAGAACTTAACATGCTTACTTTAGCTCACAAGAATCCTTGATCCCGAATCTGAGAACCTACATCGTGAATCATGAGCCAAGTACCATAGGCCGAATACTTTGTTTACTTGATATTGGATCTGAGTACATGGAGCCGAGTACCGATTCACGAGTACCTAGGCCGAATACTTAGGTCATGAGAACTTGGTTCGCAACCCAATACCCTAGTTTGCATGGATCTAGATCTGATTCGTTTTAGTTATCAAGATCAAAACTTTATTTGTTCCAAACATTTGTATGATATCCATAATGATAAATTCATAGGCTTTATTCTATTCCATACGTAAAGCCATTATCTTTTTGGGTTAAACCACCCTTTTTGTATTCAATACCCTACATTCACGAAAAGTAGGGAACTTGAGCAAGGTTTAGTACCTTAAACGTGCGTAGCCCTTGTAGCTTCTTCCCTTGATGATCCTCTGAAATGGTGGAGTGCAATATTGCTCGAATCCGGATCCTTTTCTCCCCTTTTCCTTCTGGCCGAGAACCTTCCCTTAAAACACACCAGGTAGCGAGAACTTTGGCTGGAAGGTGCTAAGGGGCTTGTGCATGTAAGGGGGACTTTTATATGGGATGTTTACTTTGAGAAAGTTACCAAAATAGTCCTTTCACTTTCTCTAACTTCATGAATATTTAGTGTGTTACATTTAACGGGCTAAAACAACGGTCCAATTTGGCCGATTTGGACCACCTATGACCAACTAGCAATTAATCGACCGATTACATGAATATTCTAAGGTAATCCTCCGATTAGTGATTAATCGCCGATTTATCCCTATTTTTGCAACACTAAATACAGTTATGTAGTGTTATGACATTTAATAATATAATTAAAAGGCCATGAACCGTAGTTAGATACCAATGTTAGTAAAAACGATAGAAAGGGAGAATTTTTTTAACTTATCGAGTGTGGATGAAAAAATATATTTACTAATTATATGCTCTCATTTTTACACCGCCACCACCTGCAACCACCACCACCACTGCATCACAACCTGCGTGCTGCCGGCTTCACACGCCTGTAAGTCTTCTCTCCCTCTTTCTTTTGCTTTTTGTTGTAACAATGGAAGTTCAATATGTTCTAAATCTCATTAAATACATAAGATTGCGACAATTCAAGAGGATGTGGTCTGTTGATTCATTAAATACATATCTTTTTTTCTCACTAGCAATCTGTTTTCAATTTCTATATCTCATACCTTGATGGTAAAATCCAGACATGATTGTGCTAATGTTTGAGAAATATGGGATTCCTACGACTAACCATTGTTAAACATCTTGAGACCTTAGCCGACTTGTTAAACATCTTGAGACCTTAACCGACTATTTGGATCTTGTGAAATTAGGGTAACATAAGAGAGACAGATTTGAGGTATCTAAAATATCAAACTTGCAATTGGGAAGTTCCGTTTTGAGTTGAAGATGAACACCATTAATTACTAGAATATCAGCATTAGATATGAATGGAATTCAACATAAACCATTACATAACTCAAAGATCCTCAATAGACACTAACCAGTCAAATTAAGAATAGGATCCATGATAAGTTTATAAGTAGAATATAGACATGTGGATAGATTCTCTAAGTTTTTTTTAATACATAAAGCTTAGGAGCAATGTTTTGAAACCCGGACCGGACCGGCCGGTCGGACCGGGAAACGGTGGTCTGACCGGTCCGGTTACATGTGTTGAACCGTTTCTGCAGCGAACCGGTGGTCGGACCGGTTGAACCGGCGGTCGGACCGGAAACCGGGTGCTCGGACCGGTTGAACCGCTTGACTTTTTTTTTTTAATCTTTTTTAAGTCTCTTGGCTTCTTATTTCGTAGGTAATTGTTAGTTTAAAATTATTGGAATTGACTTGTTGGTGGTTTTTGAAAGGATTAAAAGCTATTTAGACTGATATATTTTTATAATATTTATGACGTCGTCCGGTTCTTAAATCCGGTCCGACCGGTCGGACCGGTCCGACCAGTGAACCGGTAAGGAGACCGGTTCGACGTCCGGTCCGGTTCTGAAAACATTGATTAGGAGATAAACCATGAAGTCAACTAATACAGTAATACCATTGATTGTTGACTTTCCATGCATCACACATGGAGGTTATAAGAAATTCTTGAAAATTTATTAAAAATGTATTATCACTATGTTTATGAGATATGTTTGTACGTCGCCGTTAATACTCTTCGTGACGATTTTGGAGGGTTTTAGCAACAACAAATATCATCGCTATTGCCTTAAAACCTTGTAGTGTGTTTATGTAAAGTTTTCACAAACTTCATTTTAAATATATAGTGGTGAGTTATGGTATAAAATGCTCGTATCCTAAATATATATGAGGCCACAAGGATGTGACGCATGTCCTTGGGTGGTGGGTAAATCCGTCGGCTCAAAATCACACACAAAAATTACATAATTACACAGAAATTGCGCACAATATCAATAATTAAGCAGTCATATACATCTAATTACACACAGTAATTACGCAACTTATATATATGATAATAACACAAGCTGTGATTATAATTACGTAACATGTGTTTATAATTACGTATGATATACGCACATTACATCAAAGTATTTTTTTCAGTTCGATTTTTTGTAAAAGAAAGTATAGTAAATTTATACTCAAATTAAAGAGAATTAAATTATTTCTTTTATGATGCAGTTTTTATTTAAATAAATAATGGCGTATAAGTTTTAATGCTAGCTTAGTTTGTATTTTATATTGAAACCGGTAGTGGGTTAAGATTTAATGCTTGCTGAGTTGTTTTATATTTTTTTGCTTTTCAAGTTTATTTGACATAATTTCTTTTTGTTTGTAATTTACATGTTTGTTGTAAATTACATTTTTAATATAGTATAATGGTTGACTAAAAAAGATTTAAAAAATATAAAAAATATATAATGGCTAAATAAAAAAAAAGAATTAAAAAGTAGTAAAATGAGTTGATCAAAAATATAAAAAAATCAATAACCTAGTGGTCTAGTGGTATGGTGTTTGTCTTCCATAAAAGTGATGTGAGTTTAAATCCTTGTAATAACAAGATTTAGGTGATATTTAAGAGAAAAATATTTGTTGTTAAAAAAGTTATATAAAAAGAAAGTATAATGAACTGATCACTATATAAAGAAAAAAATGTATATTATTTGAGTTAAAAATTAATAAATAAACAAATAAAAACACATTCATTTAATAAATATTTTTAAAGTTACATCTATTTAATAAATGAGGTTTTAAAAACAATTTTTGTGGAAAACTTGAAAATGAGGAAGAAAAGATATACACAACTTTTAAAAGGAGAAAGGTTGAACTCTTCAAGAAAAGGAGGAAGTCGCCGGTTCTGAGAATATAAGTGTCTCGGCCGAGCTGGAAAAATAGGGCCCTTACGAACAAAATATATAAACTAATTTTTTTAACGACGATTAACGTTATAGCAATAAATATAGAAAAAATATAGTATGTTATATAACATACCATAGTAGCTAAACGATGATTCGTGAATCTCTTCTAGCAAAAATTCATCCTTTTTTTAAAAAATCCTATGGTTTGATATTGAGTTTTAAGTTTAAAGAGGCTCAACCATTATAAAGATTAAAAATGTCCAACCATTATAAAAAGGGCTCAATATATTTTTAAGTTTTATAAAAAGGACCCAATATATAAAACCGGCATTTAAAATTTATAAAAAACATATATATATACTAGTCGGGTCCCCGCGCTACGCGGCGGGAATTCGATTGATGTCGGTTCGGGTCGTTACGGTAACCGCTTGGAACCGGTAGGGCTGACAATTTTTTACACGGACATGTTAACACGACACGACACGTAATTAACATGTCCCGTGTTTGACCTTAACATGTTTCGTGCTTAAACAGGTTGACACGTTAGGGACATGTTAAATTCGTGTCTTAACATGTTAAAGACATGTTAACATGTTAAGACCCGTTAGGGACATGTTAACACTTAACATCCTATTTGCATTTAGATTCTACCCCGATTTCATCAATTAATTTCTCTTTTATTGGTTTTTGTTTTAAAAAGGTTTTAGATTTATTATGTTAATGAATGTTATGATTGGACTTTTTAAAACTTTATTAAGTTTTGGCATTTTTTTTCTTTTATTACATATGTTATATTTACTCTCTTTTTAAAACATGTCCCTTAACATGTGACATATTTCTAAACATGTTGTGTTCATGTTTGAAAAAAATGACACGATTAGTTATCGTGTCGTGTTCGTATTGAACACAACAAGTCATGGTGTCTTATCATGTCGTGTCTGACATGTTATGCCAGCCCTAGGAACCGGCACACGGTATAACAAACGAAAGAGAGAATGTGAACACTAAATTAGTTACATACCCAAAATGATATAGAAATGTGTTTAACATCAATCGAAACAACAAATAATGACACTGGTTCCGATAATACCTACGGTAGTACCGATGTTATTCAATCAATACCTGTTAAGTTTTAAAATTTATAAGGTTCAGTTTCTAGAACCTATACACTGCTATTTACTACGAAAAAAAGAAACATCGAAACACTGATTAAAATAACACATGGAAACGGGAAATCCCTAAGCTTCAATGGCTTGTAAGTTCGTGCTTCAACGACTTGTACATTATAACGAAAACTCGGTTTTAAATAAGATTTATGTCGACACGTAGGAAAAAATAGGTACGTCATAATGGTTCAATCGAAAATTTGTTAAATATTATATTTTAAAAATTATAAAAGAAAAATACAACTCATTTTTCAAATAAAGGTTTAATAGAGTTTTAATGGGATGGTTGAGTTGAGCTTTAATGTGGTTAAATAATAGTTATTGAGTGTTTAATTGTAAAATTATGGAGAGGAGTTAGAAGGTAATTGTACACTTATATGGCATTGTCAATATGTATATCATGCAACAAAAAATGTAAAAAGTGTCTTAATTTTTTTAGAAAATTACATTTACATCATTTCAATCCCTATTATATAGTAATATAGATATAAATATAGATACAGACGCCGTAAAAATTTTAGACCCCTGTTAAAAAACGGGCCCTGACCGACAGCCCGGCTTGACCTACGCAGGGCCGACCCGGCCATGTGTAAACAGGAAACATATGTAGTTATGTACATACGATAAAATTCAAGACATTGGTGGTATTCATGGGAAGAATATAAACGCAAAAGTGGTGGGCCAAAATCTATTTTGTAATTATCTATGATCGGGAAAACATAGGTATCAAATGTCAAAGCCGGACATTTTGTTTTGAAGTCGTCCCCTGTTTTTAACTTTTTATAACACGGGTGTTGGTGAACGTCTTTGTTTAAATTTAAATTCTTTTTTTTATCATGTAACTTCTTCTGATTAATTTAAAAGTTGGTGAACGTCTTTGTTTAAATTTAAATTAATTTTTTTATCATGTGACTTCTCCTGATTAGTTTAAAAGAATAACAAATCCGACCTTATTTGATCAAAATACGGGTAGAGGTGTCCGTATTAAGGGAACATTTTTTAAGTCGCTACTACCTTAAAACCTTGTAGTGATATGTAAAGTTTTTGCAAACTTCATTTTAAATATATAGGGGTGAGTTATGGTATAAAATGCTATTTCTTAAAAAACATATGAGACCAGAACTCACAAGGATGTGACATGTGTCCTTGGATGATGGGTAAATCTGTTCGAGTCAAAATCGCACACAAAAATTATATAATTACACATAAATTGCGCACAATATCAATTAAGCAGTCATATACGTCTAATTACGCATAATAATTACGCAACTTATATGATAATAACGCACAATAATTACGCAACTTATATGATAATCACAGGTTGCGCAACCTGTGATTATAATTACGTAACATGTGTTTATAATTACGCATGATATACGCACATCACATTTGAGTTTTTTTTAATTCGATTTTTTGTAAAAAAAGTTATAGTAAGGTTATACTAAAATTAAAGAGAATTAAATTATCGCTTTTATGGTATAGTTTTTTTTTAAATAAATAATGTCGTATAAGTTTTAATGCTTGCTTAGTTTGTATTTTATAATGAAACCGGTAGCGGTTTAAGATTTAATCCTTGCTTAGTTGTTTTATATTTTATTTTTTTTTGCTTTTGAAGTTTATTTTACATATTCTTTTAGTTTGTAATTTACATGTTTCTTGCAAAATACATTTTTGATATAGTATAACGGGTTGATTGAAAAAGACTAAAAAGAAAATATATAATGGGTTAAAAAATAAAATAACTAAAAAGGAGTAAAATGAGTTGATTAAACTAAAAAGAAAGTATAATGAACTGACTAAAGAAAAAAAAGTATATTATGTGGGTTAAAAACTAATAAATAAATAAATAAACAAATAAAAGTGCATTCATTTAATAAATATTTTTAAAATTACATCTATATAATAAATAAGGTTTTAAAAACATTTTTTTTTTGGGAAAAACTCGAAAATGAGGAAGAAAAGATGCACACAACTTTTAAAAGGAGGAAGAAGGTGAGTGTGGAAGGTTGGGATGGCCATGTGTAAACAGGAAACATATGTAGTTAATGTACATATACGATAAATTCAAGACATTTAATGGGAAGAATATGTACCTAAAAACACAAACGTGGTGGGCCAAAAACTATTTTGTAATTATCGTATGATTGGGTAACCATATAGGTATCCAAATACTTTAAGGAACTTGAAGTTATGTGATGACAAAAAAAAAATCTTAAGCAGATAGAGTATGATACAGAGGCTCGGCTCAACTTTACAGGAGTCCAAATTATAAAGCTGGGTCCATTTCATCGAAAAAAAAATATATTTTTTTGCTTAAAATTATAAGACATGGGAATATAACTATTCATTCTTTTGTAAGGCGTACAATCACAAATATTAAATTTGAAGTGAGTTTTTACTATAAAGAAAACTCTTCTAAGTATACTGATTTTATATTATCCTTGTCAAAACATAAAAATTAAACGAAGTTAATCCTAAACTATAGACCCCTTAAATATGCGGGCCCTTAACGACAGATTATTTTTTTATATAGTCGAGTCCCCCCTTATGAAACATTTGAGTTCATGCAACCTATAGGCGATAAACGGATATGTTAAAGGCGTATAATACTTCAAAGGAGTATGAGAGTGTGTAAGAAGTGAGACCTATTTAAACAATAGATAATGAGGGAATATGTAGGATGAAAACTAATCTAAGTTAAACGTTGAAAATTATCTAAAAAATGGGTTTTTACAAGGGTTTTTTTGGAAAAACTTTTATATGTAATTTCAAAACTTAAAAAAAAATCAAAAAACAGCGCATATACGTTTTTTTTTAAATATATATATATATATATATATATATATTTTAATTCTGCTCAGTTGTTTTACATATGTAACATATTTTTTTCAACTATTACTTAAGTAACACGATATTTTTACACGAAAAACGAGATTTTTTGTCCATTTAAAAAAACGGCTCGGCATTTTTTTTTTACGAAAATCTTATAAAAAAATGGTTAGAAGGATTTCCAAAAAAGAATGTAAAACCATATTTTTTGGAGGAGTTTTCAACGTTTTTATATCTCAAGTGATTTTTATTATATCTTTTCCCTGTATAATGATTATAGGGTTTAACATTTATATATCTTGTTCTTGAAATTAAGCCCGTGGTCTCTTTGCGCATGTTTAACTTTACGATAAAACAAAACATGACTTAGAAACTAATACCAAAATGACAAAGACTACAATAAGAACCCAATTAATGTTATACCATAATTTTTAATGATGCCATAAATTAAGTTTCATCCACATCGTTTGGAAGTATTAGCTAAGCATCTCACTCATTCACGCCTTCTATTTTTCTAGCTACTAAGTATATAACTGTGACATGAGTTCATTATATAAGACATCACGTACCGGCGGCTCGTTCCATGTCGTTACTTAGCCTAGCCACTATGCCACAATCCTCACTTCAAACCCGTCTCAAGTTCATCATCCAAAACCGACCGGAGAGGTGGCTTTACGCCATATTCTGGCAAGCCTCCAAAGACACCTACGGACGTCTTGTTCTGTTGTGTGCCGACAGTTATTTCCTCGACACCAAAAGAGATGATCATGAACCGATGTTATTTGGATGTGACGATATTTCCGACACTCAATGGTTAGCTATATATTCGGCTTCCATGTGTTTCCCAGCCGGACATGATGTGATCGGCCAGAGCTATAGCTCAGGATCCTGTGTGTGGTTGGATGGGGACGCCGAGCTAAAGAATTATAACAGTAAAAGAACTGAAGATGTTAGAGTGCACGGAATCAAATCGTTGGTTTGTATTCCAACTTCTTATGGTGTTGTTGAATTGGGTTGTTGTGATACTGCAAAACAAGACCGCGGTCTAATCCAGTTAACAAAATCAGTCTTTGATCCTTATAGCGTTTTCGATGTTAACCTCGATAATCTTGTAGATGAACGTGAAATCCCTAGTCTCCCTAGTCAAGGTATCATCTTTTGTTGTTCATGTCTTGTCTGTTATCATCTAAAACTACGGGTGTTCGTTCGTTTGGTTTTCAATTTGTTCGAAAACCTAACCTAAACGAATTGAAAATTTAAATCTGTCTGACCTAACCTAATCTAACCCGATTCAATATGATTCGGTTTTGGTTTATTCGGTTTCCTTTTTTTTTGGACAACGACGCATATTTAACATACCTAAAACCAAGAGTTTATAACCATAATAAAAAGTATCGAACGGGAAAATAGTCTTAAACATAAATGCAAACTTCAAAGTTCAAGGTTCAAACATAAATAAAGAAACTTAAGTTTTATCCAATTAGTTTTAGCCAATGCCACCACAAATAAACTTAGGTTTTTTCAACTCGTTTTTTACGTGATAGGTGCCTTTCTCATCTCTACAAGAAATAAAAACATATAAAAAAACAATGGACTATTGGGCTTGAAAGTTGAGTTAACAGTATAAATTTACATTTAATTATTTATATTTATTCGATTAACCGAACAAACTATATTAAAAAAAATTGTCTACCCGCAAACCGAATTGCGAATTCGATTCGGTTTTTTCTGGATATGGGTACGATTTGGTGTTCGGTTTTTTTTTTGCACACCTTTATCTAAAACAGCTGTATAAAATGATGAAACTCCGTAAGGTATTATATATTACTGATCAAGATATAGGAATACTATGCAGATAATTACAAAAGAGATCTAATATAATCACAGCTCCTAACTATGATAAAAATAATTACAATAAATCTTATCTACGCCTAGTTAATATTTTCTATATATATCTCTAACAACTATTTCGAATCAATATTCTGGCCCTCATAATGAAGGACAGGATGAAGCGATTCTCATGAAGAAGATGAACATGCCATGTTCTAATTCAAATAGCTCATCGCCATCAACCACCAACATTACAAGTACGCCGAAGGCGAGGGGAAGACCGCGAGCTGTTGCTCCACCGGAAACAATGGTCCCTGCGAACACTGTGGAGGCCGAGCGGCAACGAAGAGAGAAGCTAAACAACCTGTTTTATGCTCTTCGAGCCGCAGTTCCATGTGTTTCAAAGATGAACAAAGCTTCTCTATTAGCTGACGCGGTTACATACATCAACGAGCTTAAATCCAAGATCCAAACATTAGAAAAGATATCGCGATCAGAACTGTCTCCACTAAGATCAAGAAACAAGAACCAACTGAACTTGAACAGTAATTCAACTGGTAATAATCGGGTTGAAGTGCAAGTGATACTACTCGGATCAGAAGCTATGATTAGGGTTCAATCTGCAGATGTTAACTATCCAGCAGCAAAGTTGATGGATGCACTTAGAACCCTAGATTTAAGAGTTGAGTATGCGAGTGTGTCAAGTGTGAATGATTTGATGCTACAAGATGTTATTGTGAAGATTCCTAATGGATTTGCAGGTCAAGAAGACACCTTGAGACTTGCGGTTCTTAATAAAATGTAGTTAGGATGACATGTAAGCTGTATTTTGTCTGGTGGATGAATCATACGAGTCGTATAGATCTACACGAAGCATACAACTCCTATAGCTCCTATACGAGTCGTAGCAAATGGGTCAACTAGAATAATAAGCACATGTTTTTAGTGTTTTAATTAGAGGGTCAAAGTAGTGCTTTAGTGGGGATAGCTAATGGTGCCTTATCTTTAGGAGCAATGGTTTATTTCCTATTTATGTATGTTTTTGTTTGTTAATGAAAAAGTGTATATAGTAAGAGTTTGTAAGCACTAAAATTATTCCCTAAATCACAAATCTGATCCAACAGTATGGTTTATTTAGTTTTTTAAAATATTAAAGTTATGTGTTAATTCACCAAAAACAATCAAAGTAATAATTGCAATGGTGTTAGATTTTGCATGCGGTTGCGAAAAAAACATGCCTGTGTTGTTTTCAAGAAACGGTTCCAACCTTGATTTAATTACAAATAATAGATTAATTTTCTCAAAGACGTTAGTTTAAGTTTCCAAAAAGTGGTTGCAACCTTAAATTACAAGTTTATGGGTGGGTTTACATAAATATTTTGGTTTTTTATTGTTTCAAAGACATTAATTTATTTTCCGGCTTAACAAACCACAACATGTAAAGGTTTTGCCTTTTTATATAAAGTTTCGAGCACGTTCAATTTCTTTTTGGTGATTTAATGTGCCACAACATGGTGGTCCGTGTGGTTTATATAAATTGCAAATATACTCTCCAAGTTTGAAAAACTACGCCGATGGTTCGCAAGTTTGTCAAAACATAGCATTGATGGTTCCTGAAGTAAATAAATGTTTAAGTTTTTATGTTAAATATTTTTTAAAATGACCATTATACCCCTAATTATATTATTAATTACACGGATGGTCCCTGTGGTTTGGCCAAATTACGGATATGGTCCTTAACTTTGAAAAATTATGGGTTTGGTCCTAAGAAACTTTCATTTTATTTCAATGACAGTCCCTATAATGAATGAGTTTTAACTTTTTTATGTTAAGTGTGTGAAATGACGAAAACACACTTAAGGTTAAATAAACCAAAAACAAAAATATAAAATGTTAAATTATCTGGACCCCATCATATTAAAATAGTTCAATAAAAAAACTTAACATTCTTCCACTCTAAGGACCATCGGTATTACGTTTTGACAAACTTGTGGATCATCGGTAGGGGTGTTTATTATTCGAATCGCACCTGAAATTCGATTCAAATAAAAAATTCGATTTTGAATTTCGGGTTATTTGAATCTAATAATTATTCAATTCGAATAAATAAGTCGAATTGAAATTTGAATATATCTTATTCTTGGCTTGTCTTTACTAGGGTCAAATCAAAAAAGAAAAACATAATCACTAATTCCTATCGCTCATCATCAATCTAGCGATTAAATTTGTGTAAACCAAATGACTATTTGTGTAATTAACTCTTAAATGTGTAAACCAAATGACTATTCGTGTAATTAACTCTTAAATTTAAAGGCAAATAACATTTAAAAAAATCAACATACTTTACCTTTTCTTCTCACGAAAATGACTCGATAATTTTTTCTCATAAAAAGTATACACACTTTCTCACAAAACCCTCAACAAAATTTAAAAGATTAAATGCCCTTCAAGTTATAAACTTTAACAAAATTGTGAACAGAGTCAAGTGGTATAGGCGATGAAGATTCAACCTACCCACGCAGGTTCGAATCCGAGCCGAACCGGGTTTTAGTCCGAAGTGCGTTACGCTAGCGGGGTTTGGCCCGTGTAGCGGCGCAACTGCTGTCAAGTGGCAGCAGGCTCCATGGTTTCTCGGTGAAAGCCTAGCCTCTCGTTCTGAACCCGCGGGCCCGGTTCAGACAACGTAGTGGTCAGGTTAAGGGGTAACGGGTCTCCGATTCGGAGATGCGACCGCCACTTAAAAATGAAAGTCGCCTTTCAAAAAAAAAAAAAAAAACAGACTACGCATTTCTATTTTGTATTGGGCTATATTTTTTCCGGCTTAAATGGTCGGTATTTTCAGAACCAAATAGTTCATAAAATTTGCAACACCTGAAGTATTATGTTATGCAGTGGGCTTGTGAGTGTTCCATAGCGGGCTTGTTTACGTGTGAAACGCACTCACAAAATAAAGGTTATTGTGGGACACTTGTCACTTTTCTATTCATCCTTAACATTTTTTTCCCGCCTCTCTCTCTTATTAATTATACATATTTCTTTAATTTTTATAATTTTTTGTTTCTCACATCTCTATCTTATTAAATGATAATGATTTTTTATAATTATTTTTATAAAACGTTTTTAATATAAAAAAAAGTTTGTTCATAAAACATTTTTATAAATTGAACATTTTTTTTATTTTTTTTATAAAACATTTTTAAAAAACAACTATATACCGTTAATAAAATTTGTATTAAAAACTATATAATATATCATCAATATGTAATATGTAAATCTTTTTTAATATGCATTTATTCAACTCGTGTAATACACGGAGTTTATAACCTAGTTAAGAATATAACCTTACGTTAGAAACGCACTCACAATACAATTGGAAACTACGTCGTTTTGATTAAAACAAACTAAAATCAATTAAATCTTTTTTTATTAATCCCCCACATCGATATCCAATTCTCCACTAATCTCGCTACCTATTGTTAACCTTTTTTCAAATCATATCCACATAGATCATCTATAGGCGTTCATGTCCGTCGTCTACACAATTCGGTTAGAAGGTTCTTTTTCCAAATAGATCAGCTCTTTCCAAATTGAGTTGCCAATTCTCATGTCTGTCTTCTACACAATTAGATTGGAAGATTCTTCATCTGTTTAGTAATTTAAAAAAAAATGGAAAAAGTTTGTTGATGCAATCTGTGTGTTTATTCTAAACTAAGTTAGAATCATGTGTATTACACGGGATCGTATAAATGTAATGTTATATACATAGTAATAAAAAATTTATGTTTTTAAAACACGTGTATTACACGGGTTGAATAAAATATAATGTAATATATTGACACATACACTCATCAAAATGAAATAATGTGAATATGTAAATATGTGATTAAAAGTTTTTTATTTGAATCCTACATGTCTATAAAATTGTTTTCAGAAACGTGTAGACGAAACTTGAAACAAATAATTAATTTAGTTGCCAAAAATAATGGATTAATCCCTTTTCTAATAAAAGACTAAATGCTTTTACCACTTGACATCACCACATTCACTCTCACAAACTTTTCCCCCCATAACCACATTTATATCCTTCATTTAATACTTCAATATTTAGCATTTTTTTAAAATTACATAAATAAATATTTTATCAAATCAATTTATCATTATTATCATTGGCTCCCTTTTTTTTAAATTATCATTAAAAGTTAATATTTAAAAAAAATCAAGAATTAAAAAATAGGAAATTTTAAATAAATATGTGTTACAATAAAGTTTACTGATATTTAATTAGTAGTTTTTTATAAAAAAATTTGATATTTATAAAAAAAAATTATATTAATTTATAAATTTTAATACTTTGTTTTTAATAAAATTAAGAAACTTGCAAATATTTATTTTTAAAAGTGTATTATATTTTAAACTTTAATTTTTTAAATAATCCGAATTTTTTTTCAAAAAATGTGTTTACAAGTTTCAATTCTAATTTATTAGTTTTAATTTTTTCATATTTGATTTTCAAATTTTAAATTTAATTGTGTCAAAATATTAAGGAGCGAAATTTTTAAAATTTGGAGTTTTAAATTTTGAATTTAAAAGACGATATATTGTTGAAATTTACATTTAATTTGTACACAAGTACAATGAGAGATTTAGTATTTTTTTAAATAACAGATTTAATATTAAAAGTTTAGCGAGATTTTTCACATACAAGTACAAATAGTATCCGTCAATCGGAGTATCTTGATAATGATTTTGATGAAAGTTTATAATCTCCTGATTTTTTAAATTGACTTACATTATCAGGTTTGTCAAACCATAAATTAGTGTTAAGTGTCGGTGTTCCAGTCATGCTATTAAGAAATATTGAAGAAAAAATGGTTTAGGCAATGTAACAGTCATGCTATTATGAAATGTATTTTCATGTAGTTTTTGATGTTTTTATTACTTTCATCTATATAATCTTAACATGTAATTAAATAAAAAGGTTACAAATACAATATCAAATTTGTATAAAAAAGCTGTTAAAATATTTATCAATATAATCTTAACGTTTCAACCCACGTAACACACGGGGTTAAAGCTAGTTATTAATAAAAGAGATATGGAGTAATTATTAGTAAAAAGGCTTAGAAATATAGCATGTGTACTCATAGTTTACTTGTTTATTAGGTAGTATAGATTGCAATTCAAGTGAACGTAACTTCTTATGAAATGCAATTTTGATCCTAAACTAACAAAAATGGAAAAAAGTTTGTTGCTGCAGTTTGTGGGCTAACGTTGAATTGTAGATTTGGTTGATGGAGAATTGGAAAAGAAAGTGGCAAGATTAATAGAGAACGGGATATTCATTGTTCAGAGATAATCTGGAAAAAAAATTAATTGTTTTTAGTTTTTTTGAAAAGCAAATTTCTTAAATCCTGTTAGGAGTGGGACTTGAACCCATGACCTCCTCTATCCTTGGTGTACCTAAAGGATTTTCCTTTACCATTGGGCCACCAACCCCAATGAATTGTTTTTAGTTGGTTTTATCAAAACGATATAGTTTTGATTAGTTTCGCATGTAAGATTATACGCCTAGCAGCATCATATTCACTTTCCCCATCTTATATACTCGTTATTTGTAAAATTAAACAAACTTTTATTAATTGTTTTTCTCATAAAAATGACAACAAACAATTTTTATAAGATTTGAAAAATTATACGATGATGTTAGAATTCGTAAGGTAAGTGATAAGAACCCTTTTGGGGTCTAGATAATTTGAGAGATTTAGGATAGACTCAATAGTATCTTTCATTTGTATTAAACCGTTTAACATATTTGGTTATTTATAGCCTTGCAAGAAAACTAATTAGACCCATTAACTTGACCCACTACGAAATAAGGTTGAGAATCCGGACACCACATGGGTGAATTCCCGCGGTGGACGCCACTCGACTCTTCTCGTGGCATTTGGAGTAGTTTTAGTGAAGCGCCACAGTCGCCACCAATCGTGTTCCAAGTTTACATCTTTGACTGTTGCCCTGTTAGGAGTGAGACTTGAACCCATGACCTCCTCTATCCTTGGTGTACCTAAAGGATTTTCCTTTACCATTGGGCCACCAACCCCAATGAATTGTTTTTAGTTGGTTTTATCAAAACGATATAGTTTTGATTAGTTTCGCATGTAAGATTATACGCCTAGCAGCATCATATTCACTTTCCCCATCTTATATACTCGTTATTTGTAAAATTAAACAAACTTTTATTAATTGTTTTTCTCATAAAAATGACAACAAACAATTTTTATAAGATTTGAAAAATTATATGATGATGTTAGAATTTTGTAAGGTAAGTGATAAGAACCCTTTTGGGGTCTAGATAATTTGAGAGATTTAGGATAGACTCAATAGTATCTTTCATTTGTATTAAACCGTTTAACATATTTGGTTATTTATAGCCTTGCAAGAAAATTAATTAGACCCATTAACTTGACCCACTACGAAATAAGGTTGAGAATCCGGACACCACATGGGTGAATTCCCGCGGTGGACGCCACTCGACTCTTCTCGTGGCATTTGGAGTAGTTTTAGTGAAGCGCCACAGTCGCCACCAATCGTGTTCCAAGGTTACATCTTTGACTGTTGCCCCGTTGTTCACCTACGAGATTCGGTTGTTACGATCGAAAGGAGGGGATCCGAGTACACTAACTCTTATGGTGGTCGGTTTTGTGGGCAGGTTTGAGTTGACGCGCTGGAATGCTGCTGGAGTTGGGGCGGTTTTTGGTGCAAACGGGTTCCGGTAATTGGGCTCCGTTTGGTGTTGGTGCTGGTGCAAATAATGCGGTTGAGGGAAATTGTTTTGGTGGTGGGGCGGCTATATGTGCGGGTGTTAGTAGCGATGTAAGTGTTGTTTTTTATGCGGGAGTTGGTGTTGATGGTGTGGTTTGGTGATGTGAGGTAATTTGGGGAAGCGTATAAATGATAGATATGGCTGAGTTGGGAAGAACCGGCTAGATCATGACCGCTTTAATACCACTGATAAGAACCCTTTGGGGGTGTAGATAATTTGAGAGATTTAAGAGAAACTCAATAATATTGTTTATTTGCGGTTTATGCTCATTTTAAATTTAGTAATAATAGTAAGTCCTTGTTAAGATTGCAAACAAATAAATTACGTATACTACGAAAAGACCTCAATTTCAAATTTCATTTTAGTACCGAAAAAGATAGAGAGTCCTGACAACATGTGAGGTATATAAATCATATTCAACAAACCGAAATGAATAGATCAAAATAATTGTGAGTTAGATTTTGTGAATTTATCAAGTGGCCTACTATTGACCAAAAGGGTAACCACATGAGTTGATAAGTAGAGGGGTCAGGTCCAATCTCGTTATCAAACAATCAATAGGCAACTTACTTAGAGGTCATTAAATCCCCCGCCTCTTAACTTGGCACAAATCCACCACCACACATGTGAACATTTGGACTTGTTTATATAAGAGTTTGAATAGTAGATCATTTATGACGGGAAAATATAAATTTTTATTTCAGAAACACATGTTACGTTATCTGTAATCTAATCATTTAAAAGTAAATAACGTCTTGTCAAGTCATTGTCACATTAGTATCGGACAATCATTAAACAGAATCATGAATGTGTGTAATGGTTTTACGCATTAAGTTTTTAATCATTAACTAATCATTACTTAAATAGTTAATTAAAAATAATAATAATAATAGAATATTAAATAAAATATTAATTTTATAAAAATAATAATAATAGAACACAAAAGAAATTACATTAAATAAGTAATAATAAAAAAAACAACTAAAAATTTTATCGTAGATATTTTTTCCTGATTCATTTTTCTGCTTTCCCGTGAGTTCACGATCTATCCCCGTCAAATGATCGATGTACACCATGAGGAATTTCATATCTAGGGTTTTTTTTTCTTATTTAAACCTGAGTAGTTTATCAAGTTTTGAGTCTAATTTATCATACTGGTTGTCTGAGACGTTTGAAGGCGTTGCCCGTTTCCCTTTGCTATTTCGCTCAGGCGGACGAATTTGTTTATCCAGTATATCAATTTCGCCATTAGTGTCATTCAAATTAATTTGGAAACATATATTTGATGCAGAATCAGATGAAGTATCGCAGAACGATGACGTCGTTTTTGACCGTTTAGACGATTGCCCCATCAACGATTGTTGCGTCCACTTTGAACATTTTCTCAAAATCCACCATGCTTCTAGAAAGTAAACGTCGCACCCATATCGGTTTTATACTCTTGTCATACTTCTAGAAAAACAACGTGGCCACTTGCACTAGTACGACGGTTGTTAGAGTGTTTGTTGTGGAAAGTGTTAAAACTTAGAAACCTTATGAATAAGATCCCTCCATTTGGATGATATCTTGTCGGGGTTACGGTATTGCAATGTGAAATTTCTCACAAATGTATTTCCAAAAATCGTGTCCCGTTTGATTATCCTCCATAACAAATAAATAATACATATTATTAAAAACTATAAAATAAATAAATAACATTGATAAAATTTACCAATTTCCGGGTCCTCAGATACGCCGACCCAAGTTTGTACCAGAGCTACTTCCTCGTTTACGTCCACATTTCATGCGTACATGGGGTTGAATTGGGACTTGATATTGTTGGTGTTTTTTTTGTGTTATCGTTTCATTTTTGTCGGTTGTGTTGGTTGTGTTTCGGAGACGGTTTTGGGTGTCAACTGTGTTTTGGGTACGGTTTCAGGTGTGGAAGGAGTTTTATTTTGGTTCCAAATACCAAATGTGTGTAGTGGGTCGTTTGGATCTGGTGAAAATTAAGGACGATAAACGTCGCTATAAAAATTGAGATTGAAGAGGTTGCTTTGGTTGTTACATAGGTTATCGTTGAAATGATGAGTAGCGAAAAATAGGTTGTTTGGGTTTCAAGGATTCATGGGTGGAGGTTGAGAAAAAATTGTATGTAGTTTTAGAGAAATATGTATGTAGTTTGAGGGAAAATTGTATCTACTTTGAGAGAAATTATTGTGGTTTTAAGGTTTAAAAGTATAGAGTATTTATATGGATTTTTTTAAAATAGCCCAATGGCTAGATTGAGAAACGGTCAAAGATCCGTTGGGAGCCCCACGCCCATGATCCCACTCACTCTGTCGCCCCATGCCATGGACAACGCCTTAACGGGCGGTATTCCACGTTCATTCACGGTCCACATGATCTGTACCCCTCAATCTAGCCCCATAAATGGGTCTAATAGCTGAGAATTGGTATATTATGCAATCATAAAATTTAAACTTTTAAAATCTATTTGCAAAACTAAGAAGCATTTAAAACTAGAGAGAATATACGGGAAAATGTTAGTAATTAAATGGTTTTAGTGCAATGATAGCCCCAAGACTTCCCATAGTAGAGGTCTTGGGTTCGAATCCTGACAACAACAAAAAAGGGTATGTGGCCAGGTCAGAGGGTTTACCCAGTTGGGGGTTCCTCCTCTGATGGGCTGCCCTAGATGTTCTAGGTGTTGCCCCGGGGAAACCCAATTATCCTAGAATATCTAGCGTTGCCGTTCAAAAAAAAAGATGGTTTTAAAATAACATTACTTTCACTAAAGTAGCTTAACTTAAAAAGAGCATAATTTTCACTATGTTTGAAGTCGTGAACGAAAAATCAAAATGTGCTTGATACCGTGACAAATGGCCCAACCCCATATCACAATTTCATCATATGGGCCTTCGATTTCAAATCAACGAGTTTTCCCTAATTTAAGCATTTTAATTTTTTTTTGTTCGATTGTAAAAATGCTTGAATATTTGATTCAAGTAATTTACGCCTTTATTTAGTCAGTTACTAGGTAAAAATAATGTGTATTACACGGGTTGAATAAATATAATATTATATATTAAGTAATAAAAAATTTATTTATTAAAAACTCGTGCTTTACATAGGTTGAATAAACCCGTGAAATACAGTATAATCTGTTAACACTCACAATCGTCAAAATATGTCAGGAGATTTATTAATATAAACATTAGTACATTCTTTAAAAATATATTAGTATTAAAAGAAACGATAGAGGTGTATTTAATAAGAGAGAGACGTCAAAAAAATAATAAGAATTAATATTAAGACGACACGTGATATGAAAAACATTTATTTATTATATAATATAGATATAGATTTTGATTATTAGACAACCAGTTTTAGTATTTTAAAATTTGGTTCGACCTGTCTAGTTTAAATTTATCCTATAAAAATGGGCATGATATTATATTTTTGCATTTAATAATATATCTTATTTTTTTCAAGAGAATTATTTGTGACTCTACTCTATGTCAATATCATCTTCATTTCTATAATATGTTGGTGATTTTAGTGTTTTCTAGGCTATTTTAGTTTACTTAAGAGTAAAATGAGAAGTTAGAATATACATTGTACGAGTTAGGAAGTGCGTAGTACATACTCGATCAAAACTACGCTAACTTCAGTACTTAGGAACCTCTAAGATTGTTAGGGGCAAAGGCTATCAATGGGGGTTCAAAGGGGACACCAACTTGGCGGGGTTCGGAGGCTTGCCCCTGATGGAAAAGTTGCTTGAAATCAATGATCGAAAGGAACCCGTGAAACATTAGAAAATTGCTAGTGATCATCAGTAGAAACTGTGATGTTCGATAGTGACTGATCGGTAGCAACTTTATACTTTGATAGGAACTGAGTGGTCGGTAGTAACCAAGTTACTACCGATGATGCTTTCTACCGATGTTTGTACTTATGCAATTACAAGTAATTATAACCGTCAACTATCACCTATTTTCGTGAAGAGTTGTAATGATTCATTATGATTTTTCATCCCATACATAAAGGATTCGATCATTTGGTCTGATTTCATCATCTAGTTCATTACGAATTGCGGTAGAAGTTTTCACAACAAAATTTCCTTATTCGTTTTTAACAATTTCTATTTATCTTATCCTATGGAAATCTTGTGTCTACCAACAATATATTTCAATCTAAAAGGTCTAACACGATTTAAGGAGATATCCAAGCAACATAAAAATCTAAACCTACATGATATGGCTATTTTAGCTGACGGTTTATGACAGTCGCACAGATACTTTCAAAGAGGCACATCTAAAATGATTATCCTGAAAAACCAAACCGTGACAGATATACATCTATATCTATACTATATAATAGATAAAAGTTTTTTGAATGCCACGTGTCACCTCCATATTCATTCTCATCATTTGTTGTCGTCTCTCTCTCTTATTAAATACATTCCTATCTTTTAATAATAATATATTTTTAAAAAAACACTACTCTTTATATTTATAAATCTCCTTACATATTTTGACGAATGTATGAGTTGACTATTATATTGTATTACACGGGTTTATTCAACCCGTGTAAAACACAAGTTTTTAAAAAATATTTTTTTTAACTTAATATATAATATTATATTTATTCAACCTGAATATATAATATTTTAACATAGTATATAATAATATAAGTAAATGTTACATGGTTACTTAAATGTCTTGTTACCTAATATCATGAGGTTCAATCATTTTCTTCTAATTTGGTTTGCAGCTTTGTTTTTCATTTTTTTACATTTTGGGAATTACTCATTTGTTAGATGAAAACAAAGTAGGCTGAAAAATCTAAAAAGGTGATGAAAGGCCCAACCTTACCACAAACTAGAGTGGCACAAAAAACCGGATCCGGATCCGATCCGAAAGATAATCCGAAACCGGATCCGACCCTAACCGGATAAAAAAGAACCGGACCGGATTTTTTAGGATCCACCGAATCTAGAACCGATTCCAAGGTTTTATCCGGACCGAATAAAAATCGGACAAAATGGAACCGGACAAAATCGGACACAAAAAAATTCGGAAAAAATCGGGATCCAATTGGATAAAATCGGATATTTAGTCAGATCCGGTTCCAAATAGGTTCCACCTCTCCACTCCCAAAACCGGATCCGATCCGGAACCGGTTTCCTCGTGTCCGGTCATTGACCAACGTTGACGGATCCGGTCCGGATCCGAAAAAAATCCGGTTTGTGCACCTCTACCACAAACTAGCTATCCAGCCAAAGTAAACTGATTTGGTGCAACTAAATGAGCTCAACTAGCATATCACATATACTTTTTCTGTAAAATTTCTTTTTAACTTTTTAGTACTAATATTAAGTATTTTGTTTTTAATAAACCCTTTCACTTAGATGGATTCTCTTAACCAATTTTTATGCTGTTTTTAAATCTAGATCCTTATCAAACAATAATATACGCTTTCTAAAATTATTTTCTAAGTCCAAAACCCTTAAAAGAAACACATCGTAAGTTTAGATAACTTGATGATGCGATCATAGCCGAAATGAAATTCTTGCCGCATAGGATGCCCAATTCGGTCCCAAACGGTAGATTTGAAAAGGAAAGTGACAGAAAAACATTAATGAAGTAAAGATTCATTTAAGGAAGTATTAAAGATGCACCAAGTATATGGTTGTGCTCATTAAATCTCTCAATAGGTATACCCATCAAACACAAGACAATATAATTGGTACCAAAATTAATAGTGTCTCATCTTTTTTTGTGAAAAAAGAGGTTACTAATAATTACTATACCGAATGCTCGTATTTAAAAACCGGATCTTGTATACACATGTTATTTCTTATTTCTTTACTGCATATGTTAAAAGTTTCACAAAAAAAATAACACTGGAGAAATAGCACGGATAAGACTAGTTTAACCTTGTGCAAAATGTTAATAACGCTAAAGTAATGATCGAACAACCTTACACTTCTCATTAACGAAGTATAAGTGGCCAAACCTAGTCATACAATACTGGTTTGTGCGTACGGTTAAGTGTGTCGTTTAGTCCTTACACACAAATAGTTCGACGCAACATATATATCAATGTGTGTGTAAGACATGTGTTTCTAAAATCTAAAAACTTTGTTTGAAAAGCATATTGAGATATCAATAGATTGGATTACAAATAAGAAAACCTAACCAATATATATACTAGTATTAATTCATCCAATTTCTTGATTTGGATGGATTTTTTATGAATGATTGATTATTTTTTGGAGCTAATCATGATTTTGAGTTGCTTTTGTTCTTCTAAAAAGACAAATAATGAAGAAAGAAAGATTTACGCGGTGATGCCAAATGCCATCGGGCTAAGTTCTTTACTGGTTCTCGCATTCTTCCAGATTTGTTCGAGTTCTCTAGCAAAGGCTTTTTGACGTCCAACAACGATGGTGATATGATCTTTCTTCTCAACAACCCTGACGTTTGCCCGAGGGACTTTGGTCTTGACATTATCACTACACTCCACGGGAATGAGCTCGTCATCTCTACCATGAAACACATTCACGCTACAATTTAGGTGGTTTTGAACCATGTCCAAGTACCCTTCGATTTTGGCAGCAGTCCCACATATAACGTTGTGAAGGGTGTGCCAAGCAGCATTATGTGTGTGACAACAAAAGCCTTCAATCAAATATGTCCTAATCCTGTTTAAAAATCCCAAACAATCACAAAATATATTTAAATGATTTAATCAAATAATTCAATTTAAAATTGTTTTAGAAAGTTTTAATTCAATCCTAAATTAGATTGTAACTAAAAGTCAAATGTCTGTAACGCGACATGTAATTTACACTAAAAAGTAAAAATCGTTCTGTCATGTTACTGACACGTACATAAAAGGGTATTTACTAAACAAAATCTCTAAAGTATGTAGTGGTTTTATTATTCCTATTAATTAAAAAAAATTTAACCACTAAAAATTATTGTGATTGGTTGGAATCACCCCCACCCGAGCCCCACGCTCGTGATATGCCTCACGGGTGCGCCCTTCTCGCTTCATTCACGCCCCTATGGGGCGGTGTTCTCACGCCCAAAATGGGTGAGTTGGCAGAGGGCGTAAGCACACTACACATAGCCTAAGGGGTGATCCTAGTGGTTAAAGGGTGTGTCCCACAACCAATAGGTTGAGGGTTCAAATCCTGTAGGGTGTAGTTGTATTTATTTATCCTAAAAATCTATGGGTGCGTTTGGTTCGTTGGAATTCAATGGAATTGGAATCTAAATTCCATTTGTCAATGCGTTTTGTTTGAAGAATTTGTTAGAATTGGAATCTAAAATCTTTTTCAATGTGTTTGGTTGAGACAAGAATTAGAATCGGAGTTAATTAACTTAAATTCCTTCAAATAAAGTATTTCAAAGTCCTTCCAAATTATGAAGGAATTCATCAAAAGGAAATGAAATCTCCGACCAATCATCGTTGTCGCATCCGCACCCCTAACCCTGAAGTTGACGTCGCCGACCTCGACCCTCGCCGCCGCCGACAACCGCAATCCTCGTCCTTGCAAAACGCCCCCCTCCTCGTCAAACGCCACCACCCCCAACCACCGCCGTCGCCACACGTCCACCGTCAACCACCGCTGTCACCCGTCTCCACCACCACCGACCACTATCGGAGGGCGGCGACCGCGACGAGTGGCTGGTGGTGGCAAGGTGGTCGGGTAGCGGCGGTTGGTGGGGACCGGCGGTGGCATGAGTGGTGACGTTCGATAGATGGTGGTCAACGTGATAGATTCCAAATACTTTGTGATTGTTTTGTCATCGAAAAGAATTAGAAATTTGAATTCTTTAAGGGATTCCAGTTTCTTTATATTTCCAATCTTTTGAACAAAATATAATTACGAACCCAATTACTTTAACAAATTATAATACTTTCAAAAACATTCGCAAATCAAACACATCTTAAGAGTTTTTTTTTTTAAAGTCAAATAAATAACTTAATTCGGAAAAAAAAATCCAAAATTATTGTGTCGAATGCATGAATTATTTAACGTGCTTTAAAGAGGCAGTTTATTGTTGTGGGGTATGTACAGTCAACGAAGGCGATTTAGTAAAGAAGTCAAACATATACGTCATCCCATGAAATTGATTTGGGAGTGAACCAAAAAGAAAGGGGTGGTGTATAACTTCTATGAAAATAATTACATCCAATCATCCTATGCCGTCTTAATCTATAGTGATAAATAAAGGTTTAAGATACACGTGTCATTTACTCATGTCTTCTCATATTTGTTTTTTCGTCTCTCTTTTTTAATAAATGTGTCTCTATCTTATAAAAAAATAATGATATTATAAATATATTATTAAAGAATAATACTAATTATATTAAATAAGAATATATAATAGGAAATCAAAATATAACTAATTAAAGTAAAATACTAATTTGTTATACACACACATTTCCACTTGATATATCTCGAGACGATCATAATAGTCTGACAAGTTATGACGAATTTACAAATTTATAAGTTTTATCTTTTATAATATACAATCTCGTGTAATACACGAGATTCTAACCTAGTATAATAATATTTACTTGTTTGTATCCCCATTTTTTCATAAAAATTTTCACCTAGTGATGGTGCTCATCAAGACAATGTTACAAGGGGATGGTGTATCACTCAAATGATGGTATCAAATGGATGTCACCTAAAATCACGAGAGATGATGATAAGAATATACCCTTTGATCTGATAACTAATGTGTTTTTAATTAAGATTCAAGTCTTGTTGTGAACTGCGTTACATGGTGCCCCACCCCAAGAGATCGAGACTTAAATAAACTAATATTTTATTAAATAGATATTTAAAGTTATATCTTTGTAACTTATACTTCTCAAAACCTATTGATAACACATGTGAAAGCCCTTTTAGGTGTATCGATTAATAAACATGTCTATTACCAATATTTTAAGACCAATTAATTTACAAAAAGACTGTACTTAATTAATGATATATGTAATTCTAGCTTACTATTATTAAACATTTAAATCAACTTTATCTCTTGGGGCTAGCCCACTTGGTAGAGGCACTTGGTAGAGGCATATGCCTCTTAAAGGGGAGGTTTAAAAAAAAATCAAGTGTGCCTAGGAATCTTCTAGAGAATTAAATTAGAAATTAAAATTTAAAATTGTGCAAATGTAATTTTTCTAAGACTACCTAATCGGTGGAAAAAGAATACAGTTTTAAAACTATTTTATAAAAGTATTATAAAAAGTTTGAATTTTGTAACATAATTTAATAACCGTTTCGTTAAATTTTCATTTATTGGCCTCAAACTTGTCTTGTGATTGGTATGAAAATTTCATAAAAACATTAGATGTTGGGACAATTAAGGCGATAATAGATGAAAGTTTAAGCTATTTATTACAAATTTTTATTTCTACACTTTCTCAAAATTAATTACTTGCTTTTTTTAACGACAAATTTATCTTGCCCTGCTCTTGAATTACACCAAATAATTAATCATATTTCTGGGTTTCAACCCAGGACTTTTAATTTAAGAAACAAAAGTCTCTATCAAGTATGCTAGTCTCACGTTGGTAATTACTTAATTAGTTAACTAAAGACTACGATGAGTTTACGACATCGTATAAGAACGCCGTCCGACGTATGAACCGATGGCGTTGACGGGGGGTCACCGAATAATAAAGAAGAAGAGTAGAGTTTCACCTGTTTCTGGTGATGAGTTTTGTGAAAAACTCCCAGGTCCGGTGGTGCTTGCAGATCAGCAAACAAATTGTCCGGCTAACATGCTCGTACCAACAAGCCATCGACGCCCCGAAAGCAATCAACGGCCACACCTGCCGCGGCGCCACCTTTCTCATCATGTACTGCGTCGCCTCCTCCCCTTTTGGTGCCGGAAAATATGGCTAACCATACGCACATTTAAAACAAGCTAGATTACAAAAACAAATGGTCGTGTGTGCATGCGTGGGTGAAAGTAGTTCTATGACGGAACAAAACTTTTTCAGATAGAGGGTCATTATAAGGTTTTTTTTTTAAGTCAAACTTATATATATATAAAAATAGACCAATATTGGTGACCCTCCCTGGTTCCGCCCATGAGTGAAATTAAAAAGAAATGGTTGATTACCGGTGCAAGTAAGGTTAGGGACTTGACGGCCTTCGGGTATTTAACGGCGAGGGCAAGTGCTAGAATGCAGCCGAGAGAATGAGCGACGATGTGAAACGATTCGATCCTGTTGGGTTCAAGAACCGACCTTTCGATCATGTCCAAATGCTCCTTCATCGTATAAAGCGACCCGTGAGGCTTCGGGCTTTTCCCAAATCCCAAAAGATCGATCGCGAATAATCTGTATTTTGATTTGATCGATCTCGAGAAGTTTGGGAACAATGTCTCCGTCCAAAATGTCGACGACGATATAAACCCGTGTATAAACAACACATTCTCGCTAACATTATCTGCAATCAATAACCAATCAAACAAATTCAAAACATCAAAACAAACAAACATACCTAGTAAATCCCAGTAATAACAAGCTATAAGAAGGGTTTTGGGCAGGATAGGATTGGGACAGACTTTTCCTCTATCCCAGAAGACCGAGAGACCGCTTTTGTAGTTCTGCTTCCAGTTATACATCAAAATCATTTACTAACCTTTCCGCCCATCCGTGTAAACAAATAGAGTATCTTTAGAAGAACTCGACCACGAGTTACACGTATCGCAGTTACAATCCGACCACCTCGGGACAGGATGCGACTTCTTCCCACCGATCTTTTCTTGCAACATCTCAACCACGAACGGCGATTGACCACTAACCGAATTACCCACATTCCGCCGTTTCACCGTCGTTTTCGACACCTCCACCACCAACGAAGACCGCGAGTAAAGCGTATCCGAAATCTCCTCAAGCTCTAACTTGGTAGATGTAACACAAACGATCTTCTCGGCCTCCCCTTTCTCCGACACCACAATGCTTCCACCGTTGATAAACGCTTCTTTCGGGGACGAACAATAACACGGCTTCCATTCATCCTCCACAAAGAAATCAACAATCTTGTACACATAACACAAAAGAATATCAATAACATCAAGTATAGAAAACACAAGAAAACTCAACAAGTCATTGATCAACTTCCCAATGAAGCCAAGAACAGATCTTGTAGTGTTATGCCCCATGACACTCAAATTACAAAAGATGACACATGAATTTGTGGTAGGAAATAATGAAAAAAAAACTAAGTGGGTGATGAGTGATGGGAGTTGAGTTATTAATGAATGAAAAGTGTAATGTAATATGTGATATTGTGGCCAACTGGCAAGGGGATGAAGTGGTTTTGGGTTGAGAAAAGCGTGTGGAATTGGAGTGTGTTGTGAATCATAAATGGGAGCATTAATCGAAGGAAGAATGAGAGAGAGGTGGGAAATGTTAGTGGTGGTTGAACCGCCGGGTGACTGACTTGTCAAGAAACTAGTTTTCCTCTCTGTATTTATAAACCATTTAGCAGTCTAGCTGCCGTACAACTTATTCTCTTTGACCTTGTCAACGGTTAAAGTTTTTTTTAACGGTTAAAAACTGTTACTTGATAAATAATTACTGAAAAAACATGGGACCCGTCAATGCTATGTTTTTTTAACGGCAGGAATTTTATTAGTTAGAATTACATATATCTCTTATTTTCAACTCTAATTACATATATGTCTAACCTAAAATTTAAATTACATATATTCCCCTCTTTTATAGAATTACTCTTTTAATCTTACAATAAATACAATTGTTGTTATTCCATCGATCATAACCTTAACCTTATGATTTCCGCTTCCGATCGATTCCAACATCCATTGTCGCTTCTAATCAATTTTATCATCTAATTGGGTATATATATAATTAATGAAGAAGATATATATAAATAAAACTTTGAGCTGGGTATATGTTATTAATGAAGTTTTTAATGGGATATATGTAATTACCCTATTTTATTGAAAGAAACGGATGGATTAGCAAGTCACTATTGCAACTGAAACAACACCAGACCGACCACGAGTCAACGGATTACATGAGAAGATTGAAATTATACCGGTCCGACCAAATAAACCCATTGTTTACCGCACTTTTCTTTGTCAATAAGAAAGATAAAGGTTTAATGTCTTTGAATACTTTTGAGGAAAAAATAGTCTTGCCTTGAAACATCTTCTCGTTATGAGATTTCGAAATACACCAAGAGTTATCAAAACTCCATGTCGCTCGTCTAGGGTTCCTTATGTCAGTGCTATGTTAATGACAAGATGGGTTAAGACATTGGTTATATTGGGCAGGTGGCATTCAAGGGGTTAAAGACAAAAAAAAAACATTATACATATGTTAGAAGAGTGACGGAGCCAGGAATTTTTTCTAGTGGAATTGCTTTATTTTATGCTCAAAAAACTAAGTTCTTGACTACGATTTTTTTGGGCCGGTTCGGTTCGGGTGATCGGGTCAGGTTGGTCGCATAATAAGATACGTTACGATAGTGAAAATACATTGTCACTAGAAAATAAATGGTAAAAATACAATGTCATTAGAAATAAAAAAAAATTAGATCATATAGTTATTCTCTACGGGTTTTCATCTTTTGAAAACGTTCAATTACATCTTCGACCGAAACATTCTTAAAGAACTTTTTTTCAATGTAACAAAAGCAAGAATCATTCCAAAGGGTCTCATGGAAGGTTATTCAAATCTATTTTTGTTGGATTATTATTTGAAGATAAAGAAGGGCATTTGATGACTTTCTTTTAAGAAATAGTTCTATAATAGGGTTAACATCTAAAATTCAAGTAAAAATTCAAGAATCAAGATTAAACATTCAAGAATCTAAATGAAGTCATTAAACAAGAATAACTACTAATAAGTAATAAAGTCTGGAATACAAAAAATGAAAACTAACCTTGATGTTGCTTCATAAGCGTTGTTGAAGTGTTTAATTTTGTATTTTGGTTATGAATTTGTGATTGAAATCGTCTTTAAGTGGGTTCTTCTATCGTCGACTGCCTCCCTTTGCGTGAGTTTTTTAATTATTTTTATAATCAGGTTTAATACTAAATTAATAGGGTAGTTGGGTAACATTTTAATGAATTATGAATTATGGATAACTTATTGGGCTAGTTGAGTTTGTTTTATAATTAGGCTTGAATAGGGTCATGGGCTTAGAGTTAATTAACTTATGGGCTTATTAATAATGTAACTTATGAGCTTAATTAATAGAGTTTATTAAATATATATATGGTTCGATCCTCTTTTTTTTATCAAACCGAGAGATCCATGAATAGGGATCCTGATGCATATAGATACAAATGGTCCTCCATTCCCGTTCTCAACCCATGACCAATATGAGCTCGAAGCTTCCTTCGTAACTCCCGGAACTTCTTCGTAGTGGCTCCCCTCCATGCCTCAATTCAAATCTCGGATAGCCGCGATAAATTCGGCTCACCCCATTTCCTGATTTTAATCTTTTTTTCCGGCGAAATACCTTACTAGCTTAGGGTCGCTTACAATATCTAATTGTGGTATGAAGGTGATTATATATATATATATATATATATATATATATAGCTTTGGGGTCAAATAGATATTCGTATAATATACCGCTACTGAAAATTTGAAATCGAGTGGGGTCGGTTAACCCCTTTACCATATAGATACCTCCGCCCCTGTGTTAGAAGGACTAAAACGCTTACAACTGCGTCACCTTTTAATGCTTCAACGGTTAAACTTCAACGGTTAAACTTCAACAATAGAAAAAAGTATCAATATCTTGCTGACCAACAAGATCAGATAAACACAGTTTCCGTATAACAGGTGACTATCAAGAAAGTTAAGAAAAGAAAACTACTAGAAGTTACCTCTAATATAAAGACAAGTAGTTACTATTTCCCCACTCCCTTGAAGGTTTCAAGGGTTAAATTAAAAGTTAAAACTTTGATAACAGAAATGATAATTTTTCTGTTTTGGGTATTTTACTATCTTTTATTTTTAAGAAGTTTATCTATAATAATAGAAAATGCAATAAGTTATATTACTTTTAAAAGTATAACTAGAAATTATGACCAGCGTGTTGTGGCGGGGTACAGTGATATTAACGTGGTTAACTATATAATTAAGTCTACGTGTTTATGAATCTCGTTACACGTGTTGTGGCTATAATACTAACGTCATTAAACAAGACTGTGTATTTAGTTTTTTTAGTAATTAACGAATACAAGTTACTTAAAAATGAAATTAAGTCCTAAATTTAATATTGTAATAGAAAAAATAGAAAACAACAATGGTGAGGAGGCATAACTTGATTGACCCACTAAAACTTTGGTTTTGCCCTCATGTTGAACGGACCATGCTCCCTCTCACGGCATATCCGTTTTGGTGTTCCTCCGTGGCCACGTCGTCCTTCACGCCCTCTCTAGAGCCATATTTTCTAGGATTTTTATTTGTGCTTGTCACAGAAAAAAATGATTTTCAGTAATTGTGATTTGTGTGAACCATGGAAAAAATTTGATTTTTTTAGTGATTTTGATTTGCGCTTGTCATGAACATTAAGTTAGACATTATGAAACTAATTTCTCCAAGATTTTTGTTGTTATCCAACATTTCTATAATGTTAACTAGCTTAGACCCCGTGTAATATACACGGGTGAAATACATAAATTTTTTAAATTTTATTTATGTATTTTACAGGTGTAAAAATGTATTACTGTATACTAAGGATATAAAACAAAATTCAAAATATGTAAAAAATAATATATAATTGGGTTTCGGAAATACGTCAATTACTATTTAATGTAATTTAACTTTCATTTACTATTTGATTGAAAATAAAAATTACATAATTAGATTTCAAATTTTTTTATAATAAAGGATAATTTAAAATAAATGTGTTTTATTAGTATAATTAGCAATTTATTAAAAGATATGGGTGCATTTAATAAGAGAGAGAGGCGGGAAAATATTGATGAGATTGAATATGGTGACGACATGTGGCATACAAAACCTTTATTTATTATATAGTATAGATATAGATGATGATTAGTTTGGAAAAAGTTGATGCAAACCGATTCTTAACAACACCGCATTTTTCTGTCTTTAGTTAGATTTTGCCTCTCTCAAGCAAGGCCGGCCTAGTAGTTTAAAAATATAAACTTGAGCTTAGGACGCTTAGTTTTGGGGGCCTAATTTCAAAATTTTGTATCTATATCCAATTTCGGGGCCCTATTTAGCTAATTAAGTTTACAGCAGAAAAAATAAATTAACCTAAAATGAACTCTTTATAAACTAATATAAATCGTTATTACTTTTAATCTAAGCAGTGATGGAACTTGAACCTTTGAGGAGGGGGGGACCGGTATTTTTTTTCCTATTAGGGGGGTGTTGGTAATTTTAGTGTTATCGACGGACATTTTAGTATATTGGATTAACTTGTAGATCGATAAAATAACGTTAGAGATTAAACGAGTTAGGTGACGCGATAGTGCGAGCTCGATTTAATCCTAAATGTTATTTGGTTTATTATTTATTTGGGCTTGACTTAAGTATTTGATTAATGTTATTTGGGCTTCAATTAAAGGTTAATAGTAGTGGTGCACAAAAAATCCGGTTTTTTTTTAACCCGGTCCAAACCGGCAAACCGGTTTGGCTTAAACCGGTTTGGGCCAAACCGGTTCGGGTTGCCCAAAAACCGCCGGTTTGAAACCGGTTTGAAGCTTCATGGATGAGATCGGGTTAGGGACCGGTTCATCCTAACCGGTTTGATAAACCGGTTTAAAAACCGGTTTTCGAGCTGGGCAAAAAATAGCCGTTGGGGTCGATTAAAGCCTTTTTTTGGAGTTTTTTGCACCCTTAAAACACTATAAATAGGTGGGGGGTGTTTAGGGTTGATCACACCTCTCTTTACACTCTCTAATCTCTAAAACCGCTCTTTAACCGCTCAAAAACGCTCTCTAAACTCTCTCTAAACTCAAAAAAAAAAAAACATGGCAAGTTTTGGTGTTGGTGGTTCCTCAAACGAAGTTACCGTTGTGGAAATTCGAGCAACAACGAGAAATCCGGCAATTTGGTGCAATTGCGATCTATGTTTGTTGTCAAACGGGAAGGAACGTGCTCGGTGCAAGATGTGTGGTGCGTTTTTGGAGAAAGATTCAAACACTAGTTTGAAAATGCATATGGAAAAATCTTGCCCGTCATTGAAGAGAATTCCAAGTGAAGGTCAAGCCTCGATGACAAGCGAAGGAGGAATTTGGAACTTTGATCCAAATATTGTTCGAGTTCGAATGGCGAGGTTAGTGATTCAAGAAGGATTGCCGTTCAACCACTTTGACAATCCGCGCTTGACAAGGATGATTCAAG
This sequence comes from Smallanthus sonchifolius, assembly GCA_023525975.1. Lineage (NCBI taxonomy): Eukaryota > Viridiplantae > Streptophyta > Magnoliopsida > Asterales > Asteraceae > Smallanthus > Smallanthus sonchifolius. The sequence goes on from CM042042.1 coordinate 7,067,573, forward strand.
AGACACTACAACCTCGTTATCACCAAGTAAGTCGCACAACCCTGAGACGAGATTGTATAAAAATGTGAAAAAAAGCAAAAAAAGAATTAATTTTGGGTTTTGAAAATTTGCAAACCGGTGTAAACTTAACCACCGATGTTTGGTCGGCTCCACATGGTATACCCGATTCGTACCTTTGCGTTACCGCGCATTGGGTTGATCCCAATACGTGGCAAATGATGAAGCGTACAATTGCTTTTGACTTGTTTGAATATCCACACACCGGCGAAAATTTATTTTATATATTGGATGGTGTTATTAACGAATTTAAATTACAAAATAAACTTTTTTCAATGTTTTTTGATAATGCATCTAATAATACAAATGCGGTTCAAAAACTAAAAATTAAATATAAACCCGTTTGCAACGGCGTTTTTTTCCATAGTCGATGTGTCGCACACATCATTAACTTGGCGGTGCAAGCCGGGCTTGCAATTGAAGAGGTTTCAAACTTAACATATACTTTTCGACAAATGCTTAAAGATATTTCTAGTAACAGAAAAAGATACCATGATTATACTAAATTTTGTCGTGATACGAATAATCTTTGCTTAGGCCCGAATTGGGACGTCGATACAAGACGGAACTCGACTTATATTATGTTTTATAGCGTTTTACAACAAAGAGAAACTTTAGAACTATTTCATGATATGCTTTCCTCAAAACGTCGTCGTAAAATTCAAAAGTTTCCGTCTCCAAATTGGGATATTTTAAAAGACGTAACCGAATTGCTTGAAGTTTTTAAAACCGCCACCACTTTTTTATCCGGTGTTTATTATCTCACAAGTCCATTAACACTAAAACAAATATATTTAATGGCTAACAAGTTGTCTGAGCTTGAAAATAAAAGCGATCTTTTTACAAAAATAATAGAACCGATGAAAGAAAAATTAGTGAAATATTTTAAAGAAATGCCTCTCGTTATAACTTGCGCCGCCGCGTTAAACCCTACCATAAATGTTTACGGGGTTGAAACCTTGATTGATAGAATTACTTACGCTTTGAATTTGGATAGTGAAGACATCCATTTTGCACAAGGCACAAAAACATATTTTAACAAATGTTTGCAAGATTTATTTGATGTTTATTTACATAAATACGGTACAACTCCGACTCCACATGATACAATGGGCCCAAACCGGTTTTGACTTTTCGTTGACCAAACCGGTTCGGGTCGGGTTGAACCGGTTTGGGTTAAAAAACCGATTTGTGCACCACTAGTTAATAGGCACATTTAGCATATTGGTATTGGGCTTATTGTTTTGTCCTGATATAATCTGATGCGTATATACGCATAAGATCGATCAGAATTTTGAAATTTTTTTCTCTGGTCTTACATAGTTGGTTACTAATGCCATCAAATGAAGAACACATAATCAAAATCCGATTTCATGTAGAAGAAATTCTTTGTCTTATCCGATAAATCATTGCGTGTAACCCGGAAATATGTTTATCTGAAAGTGATTCACGATTCAGAGAATAATCCAAGTTTCATTAATTGTTCAAGATCAAATCCGGTTTCCAGGTTTGTCTATTCGTTTATGTTTTTCTTACAGGGGGCATAACTATAAATTTAATGGCCGAATACGTATAAATTAATATTACTGAACGAAAAATTGACCGAATACATATATATTAACACTTCTGAGCGAAAAATCAGGAGGACAGGACCCCCCCGGGCCCTCACAATGTTCCGCCCCTGAATCTAAGTATTTTTAACTTTTAATCTAAGTATTTTTAGCGTTTCAAAAGAAATTTTTAAGCATATTGCACGATTTATAACCCAATATGATAGTAAATAACCGATAAGACTTTTTTTTAATTTAATACGTTATGATACATTAATATACAATTAAACCCGACAACAGGAAAAATCTAAAAGGAAATTAACTCATATATAGATTGTTACCAATGCTCGTGAGCAAGTGGCCATTGTTTTGAAACACTGTGAGCAATTAAGGTGCGGATATCTTGCTCTTGTGGGGGTGACGATAAGCGCGCCATTTATAGATCATTACTCCTTATTGATTACCTTATTAGTTTTTTTAAGGCAAAAATTAAGATTGCCTTATTAGTTGTTGATCACCAACCCGGATAAAGGAGAAAGGTTTATAACAATGAAATTTGGAAAGGATCCCAGATTTTTTGTTCGATTTGAGCCACAACTAAAATTTGAAAAACAAAATAACAAACAAACAAATAATATAAAATAAATTACAATAGTGAAAGAAGAATAAAAATTAAATGGTTACCACTAAAAAAAAGAAACAAGAAGAAAAGTATACGGTGATGTTGGCTCAATATTCGTGTTCAACACAGTCCCTTAAAATAGCTTGTGCGTCTTCTCTTAGAGAATGTGTCTGTGTCTCATGGTATAATAACCGAAGTAGTGTGTACTGTCAAAAAAGACACTAGCTCCTGAAACAAACCTAAAACATGCAATAGGAAAGAACTCTCGACTCTTGATTAACGGAAATCGATGTGTGTGCTTTGACATGACAGTTCTTTTGGACTCGGTTCAGAATTGCCTTCCTATACCTCTTTGAGTCAAATCCAACCTCTGACCTCTGAATTAGCCTATGAACAAAAGCCTCTTAACCAAACCATCCATACCTCAATCGTTATCTTCTGAACTAAAGCTCCTGGATTTTTTCTGACCTCACTGTTGCCTTCAAAAACATAAAGATGGTTCACGGTGATACAAGTGTACAAAGTGCGTTACATTGTGCCAATGTCGCACTTGCGAGGGTGCTTTACATCCTTTAGAGTTCCCACTTATTCCTTAGGGCTAAGAAAACAATACTAAATGAAGACTCTCATTTATATATACTTATAAGTTCCAACCCTATTATGTAGGAAAAGTTTGCTGAATTCCTCACTGTTTTTTCATTTCAAACACACCACTTTAAGTATCGATATCTCATTCATCCGAGTTTTATTTTGGGCACTCGTTTTTTTTACCGGCTAACATACACTCTCTACTCTACTCCTAAAATCACTACACCTGCACTTCACAGGATTTGAACCCACAATCATTTGGTTAGACACACATTAGTTCATTGCTAAGCTCTCATCAAGAAGATTGCATAGACGCATACCCATTAAATAATAATTATATTAATAACGGTTAATAAAAGAAATAGATTTTTCATTATGTTTGTAGGGCTACTTTCTGACGGCACTTCAGTCCTAATGCAATGTCAATTTAGCCATGTATGGACCATGAGTTTCTGATTTGTGAATAGAAACCGACCAGGGGCCCTTTTGCAACTCACAAAATATGTGGCCAAAATTGACACAATCTTGCCCAACACCACGGGTTTCATTTATTGCTTTCCTGTTCCTATTTTATCGACATCAGGAACAGTAACTATCGAACTTTAATGATGGTTTTTGGTTACTAAGAAGCTGTTCGGTAGCCTGTTAATGATTCCATTAAGAGTTGAATCGGTCAGAGTTAAGTGTGTTTGTTTCACTAAAACTCTATTTCTTAATGGTTCAGCTTTGAAACCATGCTGAACCATTAGACCTCTTAATGGTTCAACACTTAATGATTCAGATTTTACCAAACAACCCCTAAGTTGTTCAATTTCCAAAACCTAATCTTCACCGATGACCGACTCAAAGTTTAAAAAAAAATTAAAACGTGGACCAAAGGACTAAAACATGGGCTAAAATGAAGCCCACATTGACCAGGACTTGGACTCAGACTTGGGCTAAATGCCCATTATTCGATAGATAGAAAACTAACTTCAACAGGATCCAATGGGGTAGAAGACAAGATAAAACGATGGGATGTTCGGGAAGGTGGTTATGAGCTTCTGATCAAAGAAACAGAGGATGAGAAAAATGGATTGTTTGACTATGATTATGAGAAAAATGTATTTATACATATTTAGTGTTGGTAATTTCCGATCCAAAGAAACAGGTCCACTCGCAAGTCGGCGAGTTGGAGGGCTGGCGTGGGACCTATTAATTGTATTAATGGGTTGAAATTGGGTTGAAAGTAAGGTTTTAATTATTTTCTTGTTAATCAATTCGGGTTACCCTTATAAATACATAATCATCTTTGAGGTTAGTGTATGAGATCTTATTGTATCTAAGTTTTGAGTCAGTTTCTTTAATATAATAACACGAGGTTTTATTGAAATTGTGTGTGTTTGTGTTTTGATTACCGGTTTCATACTTGAATTGGTATCAGAGTCAAACCAAAACTATTGGAGTTCAGCGCTCAGAGGCGTCGATAACAGGTTCAAACGGTGATCAATGGCTTGCAATCAGTAGTGATTGTCGGTATTTAGCGATCTGCGGTATCAATATTCATGATAAGATGCGATCGGTGGTTTCATGGCTAGGGTTTGACGAGGTTGGATCGACACCCATCTACACCAGTTACGTACTAGAGGAAATCGAAGAACATGTGTGATTAGGAAACTCGAAAGACAAGCGGTGAGAGTGGGAACCAAACGACATTCAAATGTCACATGCTTACCTCTATCAATTATATGGTACAAGCCATGCTTATGAAGGTGATCTTGAACGTGCACAAAGTTTGGGATGCCATAGACCCGAATATGATGGAATCCAATAAGAACAATATGGCGATTGCGCTATTGTTTTAATCGATCTCGTAGACCACAAATCTGCAAGTGGTTAACCAAGGAGATTTGGGACACAATCAAAATGTGTAATTTGGGGGCCGATAGGGTGAAGGAGACGAGATTGCAAACCCTAATGTCCGAGTTAGATGGACTATGCATGAAGGAAATGGATACCATATACGAGTTCACAAAAACTGGTGACTTTGAGTGAGACAGTAATAAATAAACGTACTCATAACTTTATATATAAAAAAAAAGAAAAACATTCATGTAAAACCACACGTTGCAGTGAGCGATATAGCTAGTAATATTGCAATTATGGGTCTCTAACTTCTCATAACCTGGTCGATAAGAAAAAGAAGAAAAAAATATCCACTTTGTAAATGATAAGTTTAACTGTTATTCAGGTTGGTGATCCGGTGATAAATAAAAATGCTAATGAAATACCAAAATTTGAGAAAGGTTAAGGTGTGTTTGGGATTACTTTTGAAAACTCCTTATTAGCTTTTGTAAAAAAGTTAATAAGTAGTTTTAAAAAGTAAGTTAAAGTTACTTCTTGAAAACTTTTTATTCTCTTCTATTTTTTATCTTCTTTTAATTTACCCAAATAAACTTTTAATTTATTTACTTTTTTAAAAAGTTAATCAAAAAGTAATCCTAAACATGCCCTAAGTCCCACTCCTAATTTCCTTAAAAAAAAATCATAAGTTTAACTTGTAACGCTTCCTTTCACGACACGCACGTGTTGCGTCACGGCCGCTACACCTTCCACCGACGCTCGTCCTCAGATTCGGAAAAAGAATAATTAATTAATCTGTTAAACCGTTGTTATCCGTATTTCAAATCCAACCTTCATATCCTTTCCTTCCCCAACTGTCAAAGATCTGAGCTTTGTACACACATCTCCGGCCAATGGCTTCCTCCTTCTCCGTCACCATCCTCCTCCTCTTCCTCACCTTCTTCATTTCCACCTCCACCGCCGAAATCCGTTTCACCGACATCCGTTCCGACCCCCGCCCAATCATCCCGTTCGACGAATTCGGTTTCACTCACAACGGCAGACTCGAACTCAACGTCACAAAACTATCGTTCTCTTCACCAGATCCAGACCTATCGAAACTAGGTTTCTTCCTCTGCACGCGTGATTCATGGCTCCAGGTGCTCCAACAGATCGAGGACGCCGAGATCGCCTGTGCGCTTCAATCGAACATCATCAAAGAGGTTTACAATTTCAATTCGCTCGCGAAAGGCGCCACAAGTTTCAATCACTTTTTCCTTCAATCCGATGCCGATCAGTACACTCTCGTCTTCGCTAATTGCCTCCCGCAGCTCAAGGTATCAATGGACGTCAGATCTGCTATGTACAATCTCGACGGCCGATCGAAATCTCGTGATTACCTCTCCGCCGGAATCACCGTTCTGCCTAGGGTTTATTTCCTGTTCTTTCTCATTTACTTTACTTTAGCATCAGCTTGGGTTTACTTGTTGTATAAAAAGCGGTTAACAGTGTTTGGAGTCCATTTCTTTATGCTTGCTGTTGTGGTTCTAAAGGCATTGAACTTGTTATGTGAAGCTGAGGATAAGTCGTATATTAAGCGAACTGGTAGCGCGCATGGTTGGGATATTCTGTTTTATATTTTCAGCTTCTTGAAAGGAATTACGTTGTTTACATTGATTGTATTGATTGGGACGGGATGGTCGTTTTTGAAACCGTATTTACAAGATAAAGAAAAGAAGGTTTTGATGATTGTGATCCCGCTCCAAGTGGTTGCTAACATTGCTCAAGTGGTTATAGATGAGTCAGGGCCGTACGGGCAGGATTGGGTGACTTGGAAGCAGGTGTTTTTGTTGGTTGATGTGATCTGTTGTTGTGCTGTTTTGTTCCCGATTGTGTGGTCGATTAAGAATTTGAGAGAGGCGGCTAGGACAGATGGGAAAGCAGCGGTTAATTTGATGAAATTGACGCTGTTTAGACAGTATTATGTTGTGGTCATATGCTACATTTACTTCACTAGGGTTGTGGTTTATGCGTTGGAGACGATTACTTCGTATAAGTATCTTTGGACTAGTGTGGTGGCTGCTGAGATGGCTACTCTTGCTTTCTATGTGTTTACTGGATATAATTTCAAACCAGAAGCTCATAATCCGTATTTTGCGATTGATGATGATGACGAGGAAGCTGCATCCGAGCAATTGAAGCTTGAAGATGAATTTGAACTGTGATATATCTTCGTTCCAGGTCTGTTCGATACAAGTCATATAATCCATACTGTTACTATGTATGAAGTTTTGTAAGTAGTTTTAATTTGTCAATTGTCATGTTATTTGTCCCATTCATATTACATATTGATCCATTTAACATAACCATCTTCATGATGTCATTTGTTATTATATTGTTTCAAAATGTTGTTGATTGCACACATCCCATTAAACAGAACCTAGTATTGATTCTTTTTCTTGTTCTTTATGTGATCTTTTGCAGGTGTACAGAATTCTGGGATCTGCTCAAAACTGTGTGTGACTACTAGTTTTGCATATTTTGCAGTTTGGATTAGACCATGTGAGGTAAGATTAGATCTTATATAAATGTGTTTCAAAAAGAGAACAATAAGTTCCCGGTAGAGGAAATTCATGGTTCGAATTATAGAATGCTAATGAGCTTTATGGTGTTATGATCACAAATCCTCTAGAGATCATTGGTTTGATGCATAATCATGAGTATACCATTCTTTTATACGCGTCAAGGCAAGTCTTGATTTTGAAAAATTATTTGAAAGTTTAATTGTCCTTATCCTGATCTTTATAATTACACTAAAAATCATTAACTTTTTTCTCTTATTTTTAATTAAATAATATTTTTTATACCTTTATCATTACATTTTCTCTCTTCTCTACTCACAACCACTTTAAAAAAATATTAAAAAATTAATAAAGCTGAAAAATGTTTTCATAAATATACAGATAAATAGTAATATTTTCTCTTTCCTCCCCTCATAACTACCTTAAACTATTTCCTAAAATATGAAGAACCAATAACAAACGTGAAACATATACAGAAACTGCTGTGAATGCTCTTACCACTATCCAATAGGATAGAGTGGTTGCACACAGAGAGACCCCAACCTGAAAAATATACAAAACATGGAACACATTCAAAATACATTGAACAACTAGCGCTAAATTACAACAAAAACAATTTGTAGAAACATCAAACGTGCTTTGTAGATACACAACTAAAAACATGTGCTCTCACAAAAAAAAAATCGTCGGTAAGTTGCAGCGAAGACATTAAAGAACGTGCGACCAGATCTAGAAGAAACTACTAAAGCATCATTGAAGATCTTTCAATCAAAATTCCATCAGTTAAAGAAGTAAATTGAATCCAAAACTAAAGCATCATTGAAGATTTTTTTTGTAGGTATCAAGAGATAACATCGAATGGACAAAAGTAGAGGTGCACAAATCGGCTTAGTAAAAAAAAAGTCAAAACCAGTTTGAGAAGCGGAGTTTGACCGGTTTAAAACTGGTTTGAAATTAGTGTTTGAAGGGTTTTGACCAGTTTGGTTTGTGTTAAACCAGTTTCAGTTTATACATTTCAAATAGGCGGCTTGAACCAGTCAGGTCGGTTTGAAAACCGGTTTAAGATCCCAAATCAGTTTTTTTGTGCACCTCTAGACAAAAGCCTCACTGTTAGAACGAAGAAAACGATCGATAAACCAATCTTTACAGGAGTACAGATTTGGGAATTTGAGTTACTTGATCACAAATTTGTATTTATGATTATTGGTTACTTATCCTTATTTCTATAACTTGTTAATAATCATAGTTATCTCTAAATTTTATTCATCTTTTAATATAGCCTTTTACATCTTATTTTGCATATCTACCTCTATCTAATTAAATAATATTTATTTATTGTATTGTTATTCCCTTTTATCTTTCTGCTGATCATAAAATATGAGTTTTGAGGTTTACATATAAATAATGAACCCCAAAATTTCATCCTTATTAAAGAATGAGATGAAGTGAAAACATAGATGAAAACCCCAAATTTTTCTTCAAATTAGAGCATTATGGTCAATATGTGGACTCTAATGAGAATGCTCTACGCCTATTGTATAAAACGAAATCTTTAAAAACGAAAACCCAAATTGAAACCCTAATTCCACTTCGAAGGTCGACGTTTGCAATGGAGGAGTTCGTCGTTGGAGGGGCAAACGATGGTTGAGTAAGCACGAACCACGTATAGAAAAAACCACATGCTTTTTAACCAAGTTTAACCCATTGATTTACTTTTCGTATTTTCAAATGTGCAATTTAACCCGTTGAGAGTATATTAGTCAACCCGAACTCAGCCCTAACTGTTTATCAAAACTCCAATTGGCCCATATATAAACCTTTCGGTCATGATAGTCACCTATAGTCTGCATGGTCTCCACTTTAACCTTTCATATTGTTGTTGTGAACTTATAGTAAATCATTAAAAACCTGATAAAAATAACAGAAAAAACACACTCATATCATCTAGATATAATCTAAATAACATTTAATGAGACGATGAATATATTATAACACAGATCCACATAAATCACAAAATACATTAAATAAAACAACTATATTTTGAATCTACTGTGATATTGTATTAAAATGTTTCACGATACATTCAAATATAGTTGATAAACATAACAAACAAGAAAGAAAAGTAAAAGTTTTGTAAAGGGTGATGTTATTTGGATAACTCCTCAAAAGTAGTTGGACAACCCCTATACGGGCCGTATAGTCCAATACTACCCGTATAGGGTTTCATCAGCATTAAATGCACACTTTATACGACATTTTATAGCTCTATACGGGCTGTATAGGTACGATGTACGAGACACTAACCAATGATTGACTGGTAATTAATGAACCATATACGACCCGTATAGAACACCCAAAATGTTTAAATAAAGTTAAGGAATGTCCAAATAGCTACCACCTTTATAAATAAGAATGGATGGATGGAAAGTTAATTAACGGAGAGCATCCCTTCCTTGATGTGTCAGAAATGCTTTCGGCTGAAAGAACACAATAGCACAGATTCATAGCCTCGCCAACCAATACAAACACTGAAAAGTCAAACCATGTCACATCCTCTTCTTTCTAGCTTTACACCATCACTCTTCAACCTTTGACTTTCATAAAAAAGTTATTAAATAAATCAATAAAAGATATTGAAACATGGAGGATGTAGTGAAGGGCGATTATTAAAAACCATCATTTACCTAGTGGGGACATAAAGGAGCGGATTTATTAACCGGTAATCTACTAGAAACCGTCTTTTTAAAAGCTGAAATTAAAACTAGCTTATGCAAGCTCAAACTTAAATTTGAGTTTATATTGAATCTCATTTACTAAACGAGATTGAGTCAAGCCTAACCTTCATATATTGAGTTTTACTAAATTCATGAGATTAAATAAGCCTATTAGTTATATAATTTTTATTTAATATATTATATATAGGGCTGTAAATGAATCGAACGTTCAGCGAACAGTTCGTGAACCGTTCGGCGGGAAGTTTGTTTATGTTCGTTCGATTAACTAAATGAACGAACATGAACAAGGAACTCCGTCCGATTAACTAAATGAACGAACATGAACATATGTCTCGTTCGTTCAATTGTGTTCGTGAACGTTCGGTAACATGTTCGTGAACGTTCGTTCGTTTGTTTATATTCGTTTACGTTCGTGTTCGTTCATGTGTCGTTTGTTTATGTTTTTCATTAAAGATTTTTGTATTTTTCTATTTTATTTTATCTAAACTTTTTATATTATTTAGTTTTTATTTATTTTTTACCCTAAAATTAACTAAGTAAAGTAAATTCGATACAAGTACAAAAAACTTGATATTAAAATGATCTTATTAAATGTTCATTTCGGAAGACATTAGGGTTGACATCAAAAGTACCAAACTAGCCTTCGTTCGGTTCCGTTCGTGAACCGTTCATGAACAAATCCATTTCCTTAATGAACGAACACAAACATGAAATTTCGTTCGGTTAATGTTCGTGAACCGTTCATGAACAAGTTAAATGTTTAACGAACGAACACGAACAAGACTTCATTCGGTTCGGTTCGGTTCGATTCGTTTACAACCCTAATTATATATATATATATATATATACCTATATAGGGGTATGTTCTTTTGAGAACCAACAATATGTTAAGAACCGTGAGAACCGCATTAACTCTTCCTCTATTTATAATATAAATTGACTAGAATTCATGTACATTTCAATATGTTTTAGGTTTGGTTTTAAAAAACCTCGAATTTATAGTCGTTTTTTTAAATGCATATATGCACTCACACTATATGCACAAATGAATGCATATATGCATATTTTTATACTTTTCTTAAAAAAATTAAGGAGAGAGGAGATAAACTCAAACTAAGAGTGAGAAGAGATAAATAAAACATTGTTGTTGAATTTTACTTTTTTCACTAAAGCGATATGTACACGTTTTGTGCGGTTCTTTCGGTTCTCAACATATAGTTGGTTCTCAAAAGAACATGCCCCTATATATATATATATATACAATAATTATCATATATAAAGTTATGATAAAATAATTAAATAATATATGAAAATATATTATAAAAATATCAAAAATAACTACAAATGTATATAAATATAATGAGGGAAAAATACCAAAATGGATATATAGGCGGCTAACAAAAAAGACGCGGCCTTAGCCGGAAAAAAAAAGTATTGGCTAAATGTCCGTTTTAGTAATTTTTTATTGGCTAATGTCCGTTTTAGTATTTTTATCATAAAATAATTAGTAAATAATAAAACGAGCCGAGCTTTGGCTTAAAAAACTACTCCCGAACATAGTATTAATTATAAAATTTTTCACCTTACCTAAGTGAAGTGAAGAAAATAGTTATAGAATTAAATAACCGATGGCAAAATGATAAATTAAAGGATGATAGCAAAAGTTAAATCCAAAGCAAAAATGGAAACAAGAAAATTCATGGCAAATAACAAGAAAATTGTTGGGGTATGACACGAACATGGTATTAATTATAAAAATTTTCAGGTGTATGTGACGGGAATAATATTAGGTGACATCACCTGAAGTTAGTATTAACTTTAAACTATTAGAATATAAATTATTAAAATAACTACTAAAAAATATCCGAAGATAAAGATAAATACGTTACACCATTACATTTAGAACATAAAAAAATATAATATTTTAAAAGTTGGACTAAACTATCATTTTTACCCCGTGGTTTAGTGTTTTTTACCATTGTCATTCAAATTTTTTTATTTTTGTATTCATGCTTTTCAAAACTTGTCATTTTCATCCAATTGGTTAAGTAAATCCATTTTTTAACGTTAAATGATGAAGATATTTATGTTTTTTTTATATACTTATTTAATTTATTCATATTTAAACCCTTAATTATTATGCTAATTTAACGTTAAAAAAAGATATGAATACCCTTTATTTAACACCATGTATAACAATGGGGCATAGTGATGTATAAAGTTGTGATGATCAAAATTCATATGTGGTGATAACTTGTGGATACAATACATGAACACTCCAAGCGGTACAAGCATTAAAACCACCTTTATCTGCACAGCTTTTGGCCCCAACCAAATTTAACTACGTTCTTATCTAACAGGACGATTGAGATCGTTATCGATCTACGTTTTTATTGAAAAGGGTAAGAAATCATGACACACACTCGGTGAGGGGACCGTATTTTGGACTTTCTGTTTGTTGCTATCCCCGGAATGTTGTAACCACCAAACCAAAACACACCAAATAAAATCCCCTCTTTATATATATTATAAACCCAAACCCCCTTCTTCTCCACTCTCTTCTACTTCAAAAATGGGTAAACTAAGACCTTAATTTCACCTTTTTGTTTCTTGCTTTTTGTTATCGAGTTGTTGAAGAATCTTTTGTTGCAGGTGGGGTTTTTACTGCAACTCAGTGGCAGGAGCTTGAGAGGCAGAAGAAGATCTACATGTATATAATGGCGTCCATCCCTATTCCACCTCAGCTTCTTTCACCGTTATCCACTCAATCCAACAGTAAGTTGTTATTCACTCTCTCAATTTTTTTTTTAATTCTGTATGCCCACTAAGTGTTTGTTGAAATGTCTGTTTGAAATTTTGGTGTTTTAAAGTAATATGATTTGGAAGAGTTGAATCAGTTGTGTTTTGTATGCCCACCAAGTGTTTGTTGAAATGACTGTTTGAAATTTTGGTGTTTTAAAATAATATGATTTGGAAGAGTTAAATCAGTTGTGTTTTGGTACGGGTGAGTAGGGATCAGTTGTGTTTTGTATGCCCACCAAGTGTTTGTTGAAATGTCTGTATGAATTTTTGGTGTATTAAAGTAATATGATTTGGAAGAGTTGAATCAGTTGTGTTTTGGTAGGGGTGAGTACGGGTTTGAGGTTCTCAAACGGGTCGGATCCGGAGCCGTGGAGGTGTAGGAGAACAGATGGGAAGAAATGGAGGTGTTCCAAGGATGTGGCTCCGGACCAGAAGTACTGCGAGCGCCATGTTCACAAGACCCGAGCCCGTTCAAGAAAGCATGTGGAAATCCAGTCTCAGAACATCAAACAGAATCAACAAACTAGGTGAGTGTAATGTGAAAGATGTAAATTGGGTCAGTCTCATATTGTAATTTTTTTGTGATGAATGAAGGTGCGGTGAATGGTTTTTGAAGAACGATGCGATCCCTGCGTCTCAATCGAACAATCAATTTCAGCTACCGGTGCACTCGCCGAGTTCAGGAGTGACGAAGGATCATGTTTTCAAACAAGATTTTAAGGGGAATCATCAGCAAAATCTATACTTAGGGCCTAATAGTTATGGCATTAAAACTAGTGGTAATGATACTGATGCTTGGTCGAGAATTGGGGGTGGAGACGAATGTTCTCTTAGTTTATCGGTGCAATCGGGTGGGAATGAGGTTGAGTTTGATCATGAGAGTTTTCGGATGGCGGTTGGGATGTTGCGTGGTGATAGAGATGCGTGTGGAGATGTTATCAAACAGCATTACCAGTGGTTGGACCAAGCGTCTTGGGTGGGTTCTGGGGGGTCGGGTTTGGCGCCTGGTGGACCGTTAGGTGAGGCATTGTGCCTGGGAATGACTAGTTCTCAAAATGAGCCGTATTCTCATGGCTATAGTTATAGCACGACTACCAGCAGCTCGTGTGAAGGCGGTGGCGGTGGTGGTGGTCATGGGCTTGATTTCAATTTTGTGAACCCACATGATGGTTGAGCTTTTTATGGTGATGTTGTGGATGATCCTAGAGAAACTTACTGATAATGTTGGGAGTCCACTTTTACATGTTTTTTGATGTTAGTAAACTTATATGTTTTAACCTATCTATATAATATAATGATTTGATTCCAATGACTTGCTTAAATAGCCTAGAGATGACCACTCATCTTTGAGACAAATTTCTTTGAGAAGTGAAATTAAATCATGGTAATTCTTAGAACCTTGATGTGTGACGTAATCACTATGTCATTGTTAGATTAACAGTTAAAAGACCCTCTGGGTATCCGGTATCCACGTGTGAAGAAGTCTGTGACCCCATGGCGGCGAGAGATTTCTCACGGGAATTAAGCCAGGCGTGCGTCTCTCTTTCTTACACACACACATTCACACTACTTAATTAAATTTTATAAAAATAATTAAAGCTTACACCATTCACACTACTCAATATGAGAGTGGTAAAAATTGTTGTTAGTGAGGTGTCACCCACATGACGTACACTTTTTACTTACACCCCTCTCAGTCACGCCTGATATATCTTATTGCCCTGACCATTTTGATTCTAGAAATGTAGGTAAGTAACCGTAAACCCATAATCTCTACTTAAGAATACAAATTTGAACCATTCAATATAGTATCAATATCAATACATATATATATGATCATTAGATTATCAAAATAGCATTCTAGACTTCCCAAATGACCTATATATATGTACTAGTAATATTTGACGGTTAAAACAAAATTTGATACTTGAAGTAGAAGGGAGTGGAGAAATAGAGAGTGAGAGTGAGAGAGTGAGAGTGAGAGTGAGAGTAGTGTATTGAATGTTTCTCTCTATTGGGGAAGCTTATTTGGGAAGCTTATAGAGAGTTGAAATGTGTGCATTTAATCTTTTTTTTTAACAGCCAACAAAACGTATATATATATTAACAAGAAAAAAATCAGGATTACATCACGACTCAACCACCAATCAAACAAAGAAACAAAGGACACCAATTAAGACTACTCAACTCGAATTTCCTTCAATTTTCCCATGTTATTGCCCCGAGCTTTGCTCTACTCTTGACCCAATAGAACGCCAAAACTTTTATTTCTTACACCAATGAAATTAAAGACTTCGATTTTTGGTCAAACACGAACTCGTTCCTAGTCATATACACCAAAACGATGTGAGTATTACCGCATGGGTCGCCAATGCAACCCTCTTGGAGCAATTAAAATATTTATCTAGATCTAAAATATCCTTGATGTCAAATGCAAAAATAGGTGGGAGCCTACACCATTGTGAGATTATCTGCCAAAGTGATTGAGCGAATTCACACGAGACGAAGAGGTGCTCAACCGATTCATCCCCATTGCCACAAATTGGACAGAGGATTGAATCCTCATTAATGTTCCGATTTGCAAGCGAACAACGGGTAGGGAAGCGATCAAGATCCGCACGCCAAGCGAGAATACCCACCTTTTTTGGAACCCACCTGTTCCACCTAAACTCAGAAATAAGATTGGCATTGTCCACCTCAAGAAACCGAGCCTTCACACTTCTCACTTAGAACCCCGATGCAACATCCAAGGCCCAAATCCACCTATCCGACTCATCCTCCCCAGATAGAATTATATCCGAGCTATACAAAGACTCCAATTCCGCAACATCCACTGAACTCATGATCCGTGAAACCCAGTTCCAGGTTTAATTCAGCCCATTACTGGACTTTCGGACCCTACTCGCCACCGAGCATAATTTCTCCACTCTAAAGCAAATAGGTGTGGATAACGCGAACATAGAGGATCCGGCCCATCCCAAGCATTAATCCAGAATTGTAAGAATGTCCATTCCTAGTACATGGCAGAATACACTGATCCAAGTTCAGACCTTTTCCATCCAAAACCTCCTTAATGGTAGCAATTGTCTTCCAAGGCCCCGGGAATGATAATTTGACAGGAATCGGCTTCCACGAGCGTGAGTTATGATGGATTGACCAAAATACCTTTCGCCACAAACCTTCTTTTTCCACTTTAAAACACCACCACCATCTGGCAAGCATTGCCAAATTAGCATCTCTCAGAGAGCCAACACCGAGACCCCCTTGATTAGATGGAGCTTCCAACTTTGTCCATGCCACCCAATTCAATTATGCATTTTCCTCAGACCCTCCCCCAAAAAATGTCCTCCTAATTCTGTCAAGTTTATCAAGAACGCCAATCGGAGCCTGATATAAAGCAAAATAGTAAGTCGGTAGCGAGTTTAATACGGATTTTATCAACATTAACCGGCCTCCAAACGAAAGTGATTTTGCTTTCCAAATAGACAACCTCTTCCGGAATACCTCAACAATGGGGTCCCATGATTTGATAAGATTCATATTAGCACCGATTTGAAGGCCGAGGTGCTTGAACGGGAACTTCCCAACCTTACAACCAACTACCTCCGCCATAGCTTCCATCTCCGGTACAGGGACATTAATGCCAAACAAAGAACTCTTCCCCAGGTTAATTCTTAAAACGGACACCACGTGCATAATCTGCAAAATCCGAACAAGATTAATGACATTCGAGGAAGACCATTCACCCATGAAAATCGCATCATCCGCGTAAAGAAGGTGAGAGAGCATCGGACCATTACCCGGGCACGACACTCCGGTAAATAAACCCGCTGAACTCGCCCTTGTAAGAACCCCGGTGAATGCCTCCATTGCGATGATAAATAGAAAAGGCGACAGGGGATCCCCTTGCCTTAGCCCCCGATAACATTGGAACTCTTGAGTTGGCGATCCGTTCACCAACACCCACGCCCGACTCGCTTCAAGAAGGGATCTAACCCACTTCCTCCACTTAACCGGGAAATTCATTTGATCCAAAATTGAATCAAGGAACTCCTAATTTAAAGAATCATAAGCTTTATCAATATCTACCTTCAGAAACATACTCCTCTTATTTGACCTTTTAAGCCAAGCAGTGATCTCATTTAACATGAGCGGACCATCTGTGATACTTCGCCCCGATGAAAAAGCTGACTGTTCCATATAAATTAATTTTCCTATCACCATTTTTAGCCGATTGACCAATACTTTCGAGATGATTTTGTTTACACACCAAATGAGGCTAATCGGCCTAAAATCGTTTAAGGCAATTGGATCCTTAACCTTCGGAATGAGAGCCATAAAAGATGACATAACCCCAGTATTGAATGTGATGCCTTCAAAAAAACTATCAAAGAGCCAAATAAAATCAGCATGAAACCACTCTCATCCACGTTTAAGAAAGCGAAACGTGAACCCATCCGGTCCGGGGACCCGGTCCCCGTGAGTGTGTGCATTTAATACTTGGCATTTAATACCTTTTCAGACTACCACGTCAACACCGTATTAGTTTACACTAATTTTTCACACATATCTTTATTTAGGGGTTTGATTACACATCTTCACATTTAAAAAAGAATATAAAAAAAACAAACATTTGCACAACAGTAGAGATCTCCACGAATTGCTTCCACGCTAATGGACAATGCTAGGGGGCGTGGTTTCCAATGGCCCACGATGGTCACCCCCTTCACGGGGTATAGCGAAAGGCCAAAGTGAAAAAGAAATTCATCGGTGGTAACAACCCTGCAAAGAATTTTAACCGTTAAGATAAATACGTTTTTCTTAGACTGAGATATTTAAAAAAAAATCTATTTACACAAATCGAAAATTTAAATATGATAAATATGAAAACCAAAAAGGCTTTAATAGATTAATAAATGTGAATTAAAATAGTCATAACGTGGTTCATTCCAAAATATAATCAAAGGTCCTAAACTAGGATCATGACAGCACAAACAAGCCTTCAATTTCACTGTTTCCATCCTCCAAATTCAAAACTAAAATAAACCCAGGCGCTAAAATCAAGCAACACACCAGATTTGAAATCAAATTCAATAATCAACTTCAACTTCCAACACTCAAAACCCTTTCTCCCCCATCAAATCTTCAACCCAAATCCAATCAGTTTCTTCAATCTTCTCCCATGGGCTGTGTATCATCACATCTGCTCAACCAAGATGATGATTTCACCCAAATCAGCACCTCCACATTGAGCCAACACATTGTCTCCTTCACCTCCACCACCTATGGCCTCTTAACACTAGACCCATCATCCTCTCCGACCACCATCCCCCCCACCCCTCCACCCCCTTTCACCCTAGGCTCAATCTTTCACTCCCCTGAAGTCATCAACTCATGGGAGCTTATGGCTGGTCTTGATTCCACCCCTGAAACCACTTTTCTTGAAAAAGATCACACATTTCAAGAAAAAACAAACCCTAATCATAAAAATCCAAAATTTATCAAATCTTTGACTTTTAAACCTGTTTCCTTAGATGGGTTTGAAGAACTCTGCCCACCAACCAGTTTTCTTGAAAAAGAGGAGAAATTTCAAGAAAATGCAAACCCTAATTATAAAAATCCAATCTTTATCAAATCTTTGGCTTATAAACCTGTTTTCTTAGATGGGTTTGAGGAACTCTGCCCTCCAAAGGGGGAGAACAGGGTGGTGATCTACACAACCACATTGAGAGGTGTTAGGAAGACATTTGAGGCGTGTAATGCGGTCAGGGCGGTTCTTGAGGGGTTTGGGGTGTCTTTCTGCGAGCGAGATATATCGATGGATCGAGGGTTTAGGGAAGAACTTTGGGGGTTAATGAAGGGGAAGGATAAGCGCGAATTGGTGCCGCCGAGGGTGTTTGTGAAGGGGAGGTATGTGGGTGGATGTGTTGAGGTTTTGAAGATAGTGGAAGAGGGGTGTTTGGGTCAGTTGCTTGATGGTTTGCCTAAATCGAAAGCAGGGTATGTGTGTGATGTTTGTGGTGGTGCAAGATTCTTGCCATGTGTTGTTTGTAATGGAAGTTGTAAAATGGTGGTGATTTTGAAGAAAGGAACCGATGGAAACCGATTGGGGAAGAGTGTGACTGTGAAATGTAGCGATTGTAATGAGAATGGACTCGTTTGTTGCCCCGTTTGTAGTTGATCTTTATTCGGTTTCTAGTTTGTTGTTTTTTATGAAATCCTTTCCTTTTGGGATGATAATCTATAAATAAAATCCAAAGAACATTAGTGAGTAATCTAGCATTGCTGATAGTTTTGAGCTTCATCTAGCATATGCATTATCTTATTAAATATACTTTTGTAATGTTTCCTAAGTTGATCATGAATCATCTTGGTTTAATTTGATTGTTTGATGAATCATTATACAGTCTCTATGCAATGCAGAAAGAAGAGATGACCACTTTTGGCTATGTTGGTTATAGTCAAACTAGTGGTCTGACCACGGGTAGCAGTGGCAACATGGGTGATTTTTGTTTGAAGAGGAGATCAAGGATCACAAACGAAGGAGGAAGCTTTGGGGAAGCAGTAACAAGCTGTAATTTGTTAATGGCTTTATCTTGTGGTTCTGTTTTTGCAAAATCAAGAAAATTTTAAACAGAAACCGAAACTGTTTGTATATTTATTAGTTAAGGTTTATTGTAATAATATGTCAGAATTAGGAGTTCTAATTTGATTATTCTTATTATACCCATATAAATAAATAATACACAATTGCTTATGAGATTTTCATTATATCCCCGTATATCTCTATGCCAAACAATACAATCAAATATAAAGTTGCAACCTTTATCATTATAAGTATTAGGGGAAAGTGAATATGAGGCTGTTAAGCATCTAACTTAGATGCGAAACCCATCAAAACGACGACGTTTTGGTTTAAATCACTTAAAGAAATAATCTAAATCTTTTTATTCCTGGTTTCCTCTCCGATCGTTTGATTAAATACATTGTTAGAAATTCCAAAACTTTCAAATACAAAAAGCTAAATAACTACTGTTTGAATACATTTGACTGATTCCAGAATCTTATTATCCACCAACTCCATGATCGAAAAATCATATAAATCAAAATTAAAGAGTTTTAACTAAAGTAGCATAGAATGGCTTTGGCGATGGGATCCACAAACACAATTGATGTGCAGGGCGGTTTCTGTTTTGGAGAGGACGAAACATTTTCTTGACGAATTACATGGGGATGGGTGTTAGTTTTCTAAATTAAAAAGATTTAGATTATTTCTTTAAGTGATTTAAACCAAAACGATGTCATTTTGATTGGTTTCACATCTAAGTTAGATGCTTAACAGCCTAATATTCACTTTCCCCTAAGTATTAACATGATTGCTTGGTGACAATGTTTCGATTTTTATTCGTAAAAATCGAATCTTTTTACTGGTTTATCAAATAAACTTGAATTGAGTTTAAAGAATTCACAAAACTTTTCTCGGTCTTGGGGATTACATGTCCGTTTTAAAAAGTTGTTTTAACATCGGAGACATGTTGTGTGTGTGTGCATATATATAGGGTGAGGTTCAAATGCTAACCAATATTTATGTGATAACCATGATAACCACTCTCAAACATAGTGATACGTATACGTACCGAATAATGTTACACATACGTAAACACTATGTGTCACATATATGTAACATTATTTCGTACGTATACGTAAGACTCATCATTTCCGTATTTACGTTCAAAATATTTATTCAAGATACTTAAATACTATTTTTACAATTAAAAGAAAAAATAATTTATAAAATATGTGATTGTTTTATAGTGGTTAACACCGTTATCATATAAAAAGTTGGTTAGTATTTGAAGCCTTCCCTATATATATACACACATATAGAGATTATGTTTTATTCGTTTTTCTCTTATCATCATCATCATCATCGTGCTGTCACAGTCGTAGCTCATGTCACTCATGCCGACGTTGTGCTGCCACATTATAATGCGGCTGGGTTTTTTTCACAAAGACGCGAGAGAGCCAACTGTGATATGCCGTCGTCTGACTTGCAACGACTTGTAGGGCTAAAAACTATAGCGTCAATGTAGAATTCCGGTGAGCACACCGCAACGCTTGTGGATTTTGTCAGGTATGATATTCGACTAGGTGGATAACATTCCTTTCCGAGTAAAAGAACCAGAATTGATACCATGAACGTGTTTATATATTTTTATGTGTGCCCAACAAATGATTCACATGTGAAAGGAAACTAAAAGAAATGGAAATGAGTCATGAAGATGGATTAAATTAAACAAAGAGGAAATTAATGGGCTCCAAATTACTTTTGAATTTGATTACACTTCATTTAATTGGGCCATATATAATTTGCATGAGATCACCTGTGGGCTCAAATCACTTCAATTTGGGCTTGAGGTTGACGCAAAACGAGAATTAAACGTGGACAGGACGGCAGGGGTTTTTGAATGAGAGACGGCGGCACACGGCAATTAGGAGTTTTATTATTGAGTAAATTACATTTTACGTCGTTTAGTTATTTACCGAATTTCATTTTCCTTCTTTTGCTGCAGTGTTGGTTCGTTGTGGTGTGGCTTCTCCCATGGTAGTTTTCCGACGACTGTAGGTTATCGGAGTCTTTGGATCTTGGTCACCTTCCGTCTTGAAGTTAGACACATTCTTATTTGATTACAAAAACTATAGATCAGACGACTTCTAATCATAGTTTTGTAGTCTTCTTGATCGTAGGCTGCTTCCCTTTAATCTGTTCTTGATCTTGTTCAGGCTTAACAGGTTCAAGAAAAGTGTTCTTGATTGATATCGTGTCAAGAACATGAATCGTGATCTGCAAGCTTCTTCTTGACTGCAGTTTCTAATCTTGTTCTACCCGGTTCTTCTTTCTGATTCTTCTCGGATCTGAATGAAGGCTCTGATACCAATTCAGGTTAAGAATCGATATCAATAAAACACACAATTTGAATAACTCTCAAACTCTTTTATTATAACTGGAAAATAACTCAAACCAATTACAATAACTCATTCATAATCCTAGACTCGATTATGTATTTATAGTTCAACTACTCTTGACTTACAAGTAATCACAATCACATTATGATTAGGAAACTTTAAACTAAGCCTAAACTTGCACTCCAAGTTTGTCTTCATGAGCCGACTTGCTCAATGGGCCAGTCACCCAAACCGACTTGTTTGGGCCTATTCAAAATTATCCAACTAGTTTTTGTGTTAAATTTTTTTAAAAATGATGAAAATGACCTTACTATTATAAAAAAATAAATAAATGGGTAACAATGGGACCCACTTAAGAAATTAATAAATAAAAGTAAAAAAACCCCACAAACACACATCTCCATTATCTTCTTATTATATAAAAAGACATGTTACACAACCTACCCTATACTATCACCTATAACATATGTGGTCTAATATTGAGCAACATTATGTCCACCGGTTTAAATTTTCTTAATAACCAAAGAAGAATTCCTAGCCATTCCAAAGAATTTCTGCAACCAAACACACATTCCAAATGCTTAAAAGCAAAACTAAAATTAACCCCAAAATCCGCAATATTCACCCACATACAACATCCCCGTCGTTATCTTATCTAGCTTATGGAGACCTACCCTTGTCATCCACCTCTAGTCTTCGTGAACGCCACGAGTGATATGATCTTCAAATGCCAAAACTAGTTTTATCCAAGCTCTAATCTAATTCATTTCGATTCCATATCTACAAAATTGGGTTTATCCAAACTCCAATCTGGTTGATTTGGTCGAATTTTGGTGCTGAATCGTGAAGGGGGATAGGATTAAGAAGAAGATGGGGGTTTTGTTTTCCTATTGTAATATGACATATTTATTTTTATTATTAGCAAGGGTATTTTAGTTATTTAACAGAAAAGTTAACGTCTGTTAAAGGAAGAACGCTTTAATTTTTTCAACTATTTTTCTAACAAGTTCATTTTGTTGAGATAATGTACACCCTTTAAGTGTAACAATTGACCTTCTAGTTCTATGTAACTTTGAGAATAAAATATAGTTAATTATCAAGTGAAATTTCCTATTTTCCAGAAGATTTATAAGAGTGGAGGGGCACCCAAACCATGAAGTCACAAGAAGCGTCACACCCATCAATGAGACTGCGACACATCATTTGAAGCCATAAGAAGCCACACGAAGCCACAAAGGTGGGGGCACCCAAGCCATGAAGCCACAAACCACCATGAAGCCACAAACCACCATGAAGCCATAAGAAGCTACAACGGTCGGATTTTTGAGATTAAACCACTACGATGGGAAGCCGTGAAACCAAGCCTCACGGCGTTGTAGTGGGGGTGGCTGTGGTGTTGCCGTGGGAGCCGCACGACGTCGTTGTGGCAAGCTATGGGTGCCCCCATCACCAAGTATCTCAACCAATTCTTGCTAATCTTCAAAACTATGGAAGATTGTAGTTTTGCTACCATAATAAAAGCTAATCAATAATTATTAATATCTATAAATAAATAATCATCTAATTAGTTTAATTGGTAGTCACTCATTCCCCTTTATAATTTCAATGGAAGGTAGTTACGGTGGGCTTCTTCTGCCAACAGTAAAAAGCTATGTAATCACACTCAAAGGACAATAACTAAACACAGTGCAACTTTTTCCTAATCAATAAACTTGATGCTTGTTAAAGTTCCATCATTACAAGCCTGTAGTAGGACCAGACCTCAACAAATTTGCATGTGATAAACCTTCAATGACCTTAATATCCCTTCTTTCATTCCTGATTTGAAGTGTTATCACATGATAAATTATTCTGCTGCCAATTTTGAAGATCAATGCTTAACTGTAAAGTTATGAATTTATTATTGGATGTGTTTTTTTTTTGGTTATATTAAAAGGTGTTGTAGCTTTCAATCTCTCAACGTACCAACTTTTTTTTTTGACAGTTATTACCTTCATACATTGTCTAGTTGGTTAGACGGTTGGACCGTCATAATCGGTTGGACCATCATAATCATCTTCTATCGCTTTCTTAAATGGGACCGATCCAACACAACGCAACCGATTGAACCGATTATTGTAAATACATGTGTATATATCATGCATATTCTCAACCATATATATGTAAATAGGGTGAGTTTCAAATGATAACCAATATTTATGTGATAACCACAACTCTCAAACATAGTGTTACGTATATGTAACAATTATCATTATGTTAGTGTTACATATACATAACACTATGTGTCACATATATGTAACATTATGTGGTACGTATATGTAAGATTTCGCATTTCCCGTATTTATGATCAAGATATATATTCAAGATACTTAAATAACTTTTTAACACTTAAAAGAAAAAAATAATATATAAATTACGTGATTGTTTGAAAATCAAAGTATTCAAAAGGCCACCTTTGGCATACTTATAAACCAATTATTGGTGACACTAATACTCTACATATGTAGACATGTGCGTATATGTTTTATAAATACTTACATACATACATATACAAGGGTAGACATAAAGTAGGATGAAAACAATCATGTTTGTGTTTAACAAACAATGCTAGTTAAATAGTAGCCCCAAGACTTTTCATAGTGGAGGTATTGGGTTCGAATCCTGACCACAGCAAAAAAAGGGTCTGTGGCCAGGTCAGGGGGTTTAACTAGTTGGGGGTTTCTCATGTGGTGGGCTGCCCTGGATGTTCTAGGTGTTGCCCCGGAGAAACCCAATTATCCTAGATATCTAGGTATTGCCGTTCAAAAAAAAATAGTAGTCTAGCGGTATCATGATATGTAGTAAATGTGTTTCTTTTCAACAGGTTGAGGCTTTTATTTTCATAATAGACACATTAATGTAGATTTATAAATAGGTTTAGAGAGTGTCTGAGTTAGCTGTTTAAAAAAAACATGACCAAATTGAACAACATGAAGGAGTTAGTGATGGTGACTACCATAAACATAGAAATTAATGTCTTATCATTTATATTGAACGATGCTTCATGATTTAGAATTCAAACATGTTTAAAAGAACAAAATTTAATTTAAACAAAATTTTCAATGAAGCAAAGAGTATATATATAAGAAAACGATGGCGGATGTTTTTGGTATATACATGTATCCATCAATCACATGATTACGATAAAACCCTTTGATTTGACATCAAGATCAATAACCTACCAAGATAAACATACGTATTAAAAATACATCCAAATATATATAAAGGGTTTATTTCATTCGTATTTTACAAAAAAAAATACAGTTTTAGGTAAAAAAGTATGTCATGTAAACTGAAATTAAATGATGTAAACTATACCCACAAGTGGTAAAAGGGATCTAGAGATGATGAATGTGCAAAGCTCCAAAGATCTATCTCACTTTTATAGGCGGCTTCTTGCGGTCTAGCCACGCATGATGACGACTGTGGTGGTTCTTGATCATCACGGTCAAGTGAGAAGCATAAGTTTTCGTTGGGTTCATCGTAGCAAGCATACATATGCTTCGACGACGATCGTGGTTGGCCATTGAGTTGGGAGGCCACGAGTCGGTCCACATCAGCCCAATTGTCAAGATGTTCATGATCTCTTGAGTTATGGGCCCGAAAATTACTTGAATCTTGATCGAAGGCGGTTGAGCCGATGATCATGGATTGGGGCATAGGATTATAATCATGGGTGGTGGTGAATATATTGGCGAGTGAATCAGTTTCTTGCTTGCGGTTGCGGGATCTATCGTTGATGAAAGCGAGAATATGATCATGAACACTTCCATCTAATTTGTTTAAAGATTGCATTTGAGATATTGAATCAGTGGAAGGTGTTGATGATGACATTTGAGGACTCTCAACCGCTTTATGGCAGTTTTTCTTTTTAAACACACGACATACGACCCATCCATCTTCTTGACTCGAGTCGCACATGTTCGAACCCTAAATCATGAAAAAAGTTTGTTGCTTTTGTTTACAAAATGTGGCTTTGAAGGGAAATTTTTGCTGAAACGTCGGAATTTGAGTTTTCATTTTGGAGTCTAGGTTGAAAGTGAAAGCATTTTGGTTTACGGGAGTCTGCTATCTGCACGAGCAGACTCAAGATTTTCTGCCAGTGATCAGCGCAAGTGGCAAACGAACTTAAGCAAATCAGGAAGTTTAGAAACCAAATTGGTTTCATTTTCGCACACTTTGCTTGAGTTTGCTTGCCACGTGCACGGATCAGTGGAAGGAAATTGCGTGTGCTCGTGGAGATAAACCAATTTTTTTTTTATTATCAACCCAAAAACCAAAATAAAAACTTTTAAATCCCCTTTCCTGCAAAACAAAATCTTTTGAAGGTGAAAAACCATAAAATTCACACCAAAATAACTTACATAATTATACTCTTGGGTTGTAACATTTGTATAATTATCATCAAGCCTGTATTCATGCATGATCCAATCTGATTTTTGTCCTTGAGGTGCTCTTCCTCTATAGAACACAAGTGTTTTCCTCATGCCGATTCGTCTCAAGCTACTGTGAATGACCTTATCTCGACCCGTGGCTTTCCAAAAACCCTCAGCAGTCGCACGGTTTGTACGTGTCCCTGTCGGGTATTTCTTATCTTTATGGCTAAAGAAATACCAATCGTTTTGCGGGGTTGATCCGATCCTGCATTTTTCTATAGAACCGCAAGCATATAAATGATCAAACATGCGAAAAGAAATATAAAGTTATTATGCACAAAGACTAAAAAATCACCTTGGATATCCCATGGTTCAAGCTTGGTAAGATCAATTTCGCGAATAACATCAAGATCGATCTTTTCGTACACAACTTTCTTTCTTAAGTAGTAATGGAGTAGTTCTTCTTCGGTTGGGTGGAACCGGAACCCGGGTGGTACCTTGGATTGACCATTTATATTCACAGATAAACTTTGTTTTACTTTAGACATATCAAAAGCAAGAAAGGGAGAATGATGAGAGAAAAGCAAGAAGGAGAAGATGATAATTTATATGAAAGCATAAATGCGTAGGGATGAATCAATGTGTATGAAATACACCTTATCACAATGTAGTTAGCAAAAGAAGACATGGAAATGGAATAGATAGTTCATAATGATGCACCAGACTTTGGAATTGGTTGCAAGCTTTTGATTGTTGGGTCACAGGGTTTTGAAAACTACTAACTACCTACCATGAAAACTGGGTTCCTATTCCATGACCAGGGGTCTCGATACTAGTACAAGCAACTAAAACAACTGCTTTAATCTCATAAACTTCAAGGATCCTAAGAAGTTGAAAAAACTATTTTAATTTATGTTATAAGCTGAAAATATATATGATAATCTGTCAATTTTTGTGTTTTAAGATAGAAATATAACAAAATGATTGAGGTTATTATGATAACATTCGGTCTAAACATTAATATTATACATTTTGACCCTCTGTATAATTATATTTTAAAAACTTTTGTATATGTAGAAAACTTCCAAAACAAGCCTTAATTTCAAAGTTCGTTTTAGGGTCTCAAAATATGTTGATTGAGCCGCCCTTTCCATAACTAAGTGAGCGTGGAGTCTACATCTCAAATATCATGCTAATATCAACCATGTGTTGGTGAACTTAAACTAAGTTCGCTTGTTATTATAGGGGCGAACTTTCAGTTTAGCTTTGTTAGTTTTCCTTTCATTGTATATAAATAGTATCTTGTAACCATTATTTAAGTTATCAATAAAAATTTATTTCAGTTTTACCCCAATCATTCTCTCTCATTTTCTTTCTCTCGTTTATCATTCTCGCTTATTTCTAGCGATCATTCTCGATATCATAACATGGTATTAGAGTATATATGCTTGATTCTGTGATTTTCTTCTCTTATTCCTCACTTGTTCTTCGTTTTTTCTTTCGTTCTCTCATTATTCGTGTCGATGGGGGTTCGTTTAATGTTTTGGTCCGTTCAAAACTTTCCTTTTATGTTTCTGATCATTCTTCGATCGTTTTCACTTTTTTCTGTTCGTGCAGGCGAACTTAATAAGTTCTCTTTCCGACGAACTTGTTAAGTTCTCTTTTAGGCGAACTTGTTAAGTTCTCTTTTGGGAGAACTTATTTTAAGCGAACTTGTTAAGTTCTCTTTTCAGCAAACTTATTTTAGGCGAACTTGTTAAGTTCACTTTTTAACAAACTTATTTTAGGTGAACTTATCTCCGTTTATTCACTCTAAACATCAAAGAAATACGATTGAGATTTAAAGCCGAAATCGAAGAATATCACCAAGGATTATACATTTGAAATGAGTTACGGAGAGTTTTCTCCTCTTGCCCCCTTTGACATTAACAGTTATTTCTATCGAACGAATACATTCATCGATACTAACTCACGTTCCTACCGAAACACTCTACTTGTCGTAGATCATTTCGATGCTAAGTACACCTTGGTACCAACCGTGAACTTCAGTTGGCTTTACGTTCGAATCAAACCATAAATTCCAACTACTAGCTAGTGCAATTAAAAGTGGCGTTAAGACGAAGGCGTGCACGCAATAAAAGAATCTAAGATGGAGTAGACACCGATATCATGGTGCGATGAATGATTTTAAGATCATATTGGTACGTGTAGCATTTCAACTTAAGAATTAAGATATCATTGAAAACTCGGTGAAATCCTTGGCTTTTTCCGCATACATGTTAGTACTATGTTTTTGTTGCTACTTGCTAGTACTTGTTGGGTTAATCGGTTTTTATTTACGGGTCAGTGGGTCACGGTTCCCTGTTCAGCGGGTCATATGGGTTTTGCTTGTTTCTGCACGTTTTGATAATAAATGAAGAGTGGGTATAAGTTTGACCGAAGCATGTGGATCGAAGACCAAGTTTCTAGGATAAAATGGAGTACGTGGGTTATTTATTTAACATGTGTTTGTTTTATTATTTTTGTATTATAAATAGACTAGTTTTTATGCTTTCAAAAGGATTATTCTCCTTCTTTGTAATTGTTAATTCACAAATTATAGAAATACACAGTTATTGTCTCGTGAGTGTGTAGTGTGTGTTTTCAAGTGAACAGTACTTGGCATGTAGCTACCAACAAGAGTTGAAATTGGGCCCTTGGAGGTTTGATGACTGATGTTAACTGACTTAAAGTCTATTAATTAATATTGACTTTTACACGGTTAAAAGAGGATAACCAATGTTTTGAAACCCAGACCGGACCGACCGGTCGGACCGGGAACCGGTGGTCTGGCCGGTCCGGTTACATATGTTGAACCGTTTATGCAGCGAATCGGTGGTCGGACCGGTTGAACCGGCGGTCGGACCGGAAACCGGGTGGTCGGACCGGTTGAACCGCTTGACTATTTTTTTTTTTAATATTTTTTAAGTCTCTTGGCTTCTTATTTCGTAGGTAATTGTTAGTTTAAAATTATTTGAATTGACTTGTTGGTGGTTTTTGAAAGGATTAAAAGCTATTTAGACTGATATATTTTTATAATATTTATTACGTCGTCCGGTTCTTAAATCCGGTCCGACTGGTCGGACCGGTCCGACCAGTGGACCGGTAAGGAGACCGGTTCGACGTCCGGTCCGGTTCTGAAAACATTGAGGATAACCTTTTCTTTTTTGTTTGGAACAAAAGAATATGTGTATTAATATGGAAAAAGAAGGAAAAACCACCAAAACAAATAGTTGATCAAATTTGTTTATAAAATCAATCTTTAATTTCTTTCTAAAATTATCACTTCGATTGACGTAAAACTTAGACATATATATTGCACCAATTTGTTAACGAGATATTAACTGATTGGTTTGTGTGTAGATGCAAAACTTGAAGAGAATTATGTCTATTGGTGTAAAAATTCATATTTGATTGGAAGTAATCATGTCTAACTTCTTAGAGTCAAATTTGATAATTTATGAAGTTGTGAAGGAGAGATCGGGGGAATCGCATGTATCTTAGATAAGTTAAGAGATGATAGATATTGAGATGGTTTGGATATTTGAAGAGGTGAGATATGACAGCTCAAGTAAAGATCGTAGAAACACGCATAGTGGAATGGGAGGAAGGGCATGGGCAGATCCAAACTAACTTGGGATGAGCGGAGTATGCATAGTTTGATAGACTTGCTCCTCCCCGTGGACATAATCGGGGATATGAGTTTTTGAAGACGTCGGATTAAGGTAATGCACTTTCAGGGGTGCATGGATATGTCTTATACTTGCTTTTAGCCATAGCAGTAGCCCTAGCTTAATATTTACCTTGGCCTAAGTTTTTGTCTTGGCGCAAATAAACCTTCTTAGGGAGTGTATAGATATGGTCAAGGAGCAACTGTTACATGTTTTTATTCATGTCTCTTTGCTGTGTTATTTGTTATTACTATAGTTTGACCTGTTTTCTGTTATATGTTGCCTGAACTACATTTTAAAATTACCTGGATATGTTATATGCTAAATATTATACAAGGAAAAAGGTTTTTGGGGACGATGTCTCATAGGGAGCAGATTCTCTATCCCTTGGGATAGAGGAAAGGGTTGCTTCCATCCCACCCTCTCTAGACCTTGCCACCCTTCCCAGACCCTATCAATAGTTTGCTATTAGTGAGATTTTACTTGGTGTGTATTTTTCTTATAAAGTAAAAAGAATAACTATCCATAATTAAATAATGAGTATTTATAATTAGATTTATATTAAATATTTAAAATATATTCTTTTAATATCTTTATTTAATATGAGAGAGAGACAAAAAAATTATGTTAAGAATGCACCATAAATTGATCTATTTCCCCTAAGGTTTTTATTTATTAGTATAAATTAGGTTAAAAGCCATGTTTTACATGAGTTATATAAATTCAACTTGTTATAAAACAATATTTTTTATGAATATTTGTATGTTGGATGTTATTAGTTATCGGTACAATAAGAAATAATGAAGATTTAAGAATTATAAATAACAAATAATAAAGATTTAAGAATTACAAAATTTATTTTAAAATAAGATATAATTGAAATTTTTTTATGGTTTAATAATTTTTTAATAAAATATTAGAATAAATTTAATAAATTTACTTATTTAACGTCCGGTCCGGTTCTGAAAACATTGAGGATAACCTTTTCTTTTTTGTTTGGAACAAAAGAATATGTGTATTAATATGGAAAAAGAAGGAAAAACCACCAAAACAAATAGTTGATCAAATTTGTTTATAAAATCAATCTTTAATTTCTTTCTAAAATTATCACTTCGATTGACGTAAAACTTAGACATATATATTGCACCAATTTGTTAACGAGATATTAACTGATTGGTTTGTGTGTAGATGCAAAACTTGAAGAGAATTATGTCTATTGGTGTAAAAATTCATATTTGATTGGAAGTAATCATGTCTAACTTCTTAGAGTCAAATTTGATAATTTATGAAGTTGTGAAGGAGAGATCGGGGGAATTGCATGTATCTTAGATAAGTTAAGAGATGATAGATATTGAGATGGTTTGGATATTTGAAGAGGTGAGATATGACAGCTCAAGTAAAGATCGTAGAAACACGCATAGTGGAATGGGAGGAAGGGCATGGGCAGATCCAAACTAACTTGGGATGAGCGGAGTATGCATAGTTTGATAGACTTGCTCCTCCCCGTGGACATAATCGGGGATATGAGTTTTTGAAGACGTCGGATTAAGGTAATGCACTTTCAGGGGTGCATGGATATGTCTTATACTTGCTTTTAGCCATAGCAGTAGCCCTAGCTTAATATTTACCTTGGCCTAAGTTTTTGTCTTGGCGCAAATAAACCTTCTTAGGGAGTGTATAGATATGGTCAAGGAGCAACTGTTACATGTTTTTATTCATGTCTCTTTGCTGTGTTATTTGTTATTACTATAGTTTGACCTGTTTTCTGTTATATGTTGCCTGAACTACATTTTAAAATTACCTGGATATGTTATATGCTAAATATTATACAAGGAAAAAGGTTTTTGGGGACGATGTCTCATAGGGAGCAGATTCTCTATCCCTTGGGATAGAGGAAAGGGTTGCTTCCATCCCACCCTCTCTAGACCTTGCCACCCTTCCCAGACCCTATCAATAGTTTGCTATTAGTGAGATTTTACTTGGTGTGTATTTTTCTTATAAAGTAAAAAGAATAACTATCCATAATTAAATAATGAGTATTTATAATTAGATTTATATTAAATATTTAAAATATATTCTTTTAATATCTTTATTTAATATGAGAGAGAGACAAAAAAATTATGTTAAGAATGCACCATAAATTGATCTATTTCCCCTAAGGTTTTTATTTATTAGTATAAATTAGGTTAAAAGCCATGTTTTACATGAGTTATATAAATTCAACTTGTTATAAAACAATATTTTTTATGAATATTTGTATGTTGGATGTTATTAGTTATCGGTACAATAAGAAATAATGAAGATTTAAGAATTATAAATAACAAATAATAAAGATTTAAGAATTACAAAATTTATTTTAAAATAAGATATAATTGAAATTTTTTTATGGTTTAATAATTTTTTAATAAAATATTAGAATAAATTTAATAAATTTACTTATTTAACGTCCGGTCCGGTTCTGAAAACATTGAGGATAACCTTTTCTTTTTTGTTTGGAACAAAAGAATATGTGTATTAATATGGAAAAAGAAGGAAAAACCACCAAAACAAATAGTTGATCAAATTTGTTTATAAAATCAATCTTTAATTTCTTTCTAAAATTATCACTTCGATTGACGTAAAACTTAGACATATATATTGCACCAATTTGTTAACGAGATATTAACTGATTGGTTTGTGTGTAGATGCAAAACTTGAAGAGAATTATGTCTATTGGTGTAAAAATTCATATTTGATTGGAAGTAATCATGTCTAACTTCTTAGAGTCAAATTTGATAATTTATGAAGTTGTGAAGGAGAGATCGGGGGAATTGCATGTATCTTAGATAAGTTAAGAGATGATAGATATTGAGATGGTTTGGATATTTGAAGAGGTGAGATATGACAGCTCAAGTAAAGATCGTAGAAACACGCATAGTGGAATGGGAGGAAGGGCATGGGCAGATCCAAACTAACTTGGGATGAGCGGAGTATGCATAGTTTGATAGACTTGCTCCTCCCCGTGGACATAATCGGGGATATGAGTTTTTGAAGACGTCGGATTAAGGTAATGCACTTTCAGGGGTGCATGGATATGTCTTATACTTGCTTTTAGCCATAGCAGTAGCCCTAGCTTAATATTTACCTTGGCCTAAGTTTTTGTCTTGGCGCAAATAAACCTTCTTAGGGAGTGTATAGATATGGTCAAGGAGCAACTGTTACATGTTTTTATTCATGTCTCTTTGCTGTGTTATTTGTTATTACTATAGTTTGACCTGTTTTCTGTTATATGTTGCCTGAACTACATTTTAAAATTACCTGGATATGTTATATGCTAAATATTATACAAGGAAAAAGGTTTTTGGGGACGATGTCTCATAGGGAGCAGATTCTCTATCCCTTGGGATAGAGGAAAGGGTTGCTTCCATCCCACCCTCTCTAGACCTTGCCACCCTTCCCAGACCCTATCAA
This sequence comes from Smallanthus sonchifolius, assembly GCA_023525975.1. Lineage (NCBI taxonomy): Eukaryota > Viridiplantae > Streptophyta > Magnoliopsida > Asterales > Asteraceae > Smallanthus > Smallanthus sonchifolius. The sequence continues at coordinate 7,100,872 of CM042042.1, forward strand.
TAGTTTGCTATTAGTGAGATTTTACTTGGTGTGTATTTTTCTTATAAAGTAAAAAGAATAACTATCCATAATTAAATAATGAGTATTTATAATTAGATTTATATTAAATATTTAAAATATATTCTTTTAATATCTTTATTTAATATGAGAGAGAGACAAAAAAATTATGTTAAGAATGCACCATAAATTGATCTATTTCCCCTAAGGTTTTTATTTATTAGTATAAATTAGGTTAAAAGCCATGTTTTACATGAGTTATATAAATTCAACTTGTTATAAAACAATATTTTTTATGAATATTTGTATGTTGGATGTTATTAGTTATCGGTACAATAAGAAATAATGAAGATTTAAGAATTATAAATAACAAATAATAAAGATTTAAGAATTACAAAATTTATTTTAAAATAAGATATAATTGAAATTTTTTTATGGTTTAATAATTTTTTAATAAAATATTAGAATAAATTTAATAAATTTACTTATTTAACATCAACATTATTTAATATGAGAGAAAGACGGAAAACAAAAATCTAGATTTCAGCAAAATCGACACGTAGCAAGTATAGTTATTCATTTATTATATAGGTTAGAAACCCGGTATATTATACAGGGTGAATAAATGCAGTGTTATATATACTTAGTAATAAAGATTTAATATTACATATTTATGACATATTACATAATATTTTAATACAAATTTTACAAACGTTATATAGTTATTTTTTAAAAATATTTTATAAAAAGAACGAAAGAAATGTTCAAATTATAAAAATGTTTTATGAACAAAACTATTTTTTTTTATTAAAAATGTTTATAAAAATAATTATAGAAATCATTATTATTTAATAGGAGAGAGTGACGGGAAACAAAAATCATAAAAAAATTTAAAGAAGCTTGTATAATTAATAGGAGAGAGAGGCGGAAAAAAATGTTGAGTATGGACATGAGAATGACAAGTGTCCATCAAAACCTTTATTTATTATATAGTATAGATATAGATATTAACAACAAACAAAACACAACTACCTTTTATACCTAAATTCGTAAGTTCCCTTTTAATCAGTCTTCAGGTCTCAAGATCAAAACCCTCCTAAAACATTTTTAGCTATCTAACTTGATTTCTCAAATATTTCGGTTCTCACATCACCCCTTGATGTAAGGTCAAATATTCCGTGTTTAAGAGTCTAGTTCGTACAGTTTTATGGGTGTTACTTTGTATATCGAGTCGGTTTTATGTTGGTATTTGTATTTGTATCTATTGCAGGTGATTGGATGCTAAGTACGCGTTTCGGGAAGCATTTGAGATGAAGTAGAAGGATTGGATGCGAAACTATGCAAAGATGACGGCTTATTAGGAAGTTCTATAGTGCAAAACTTGACATAAGCATATCTTGAGCTAGAAATTGAACCACGGGGCCAAAAATATATCGATTTGGGATAGCTCGAGGAGCCGGATATGAAATTTTGGTTAGGAGCATAGCTTACGCCCTCCCCGGCGTAGCTTACGCTCTAGAGCTTTTTTAGAGGAGCGTAGCACAGAGGAAAGAGCGTAGGAGTGAGGGGGTGAGCGTAGCTTACGCCCCCTAGAGAGAAAAACGGGATTTTGAGGGTTTTTGACTATATGTACAATCATAAAACCCTAGGGCCGTCATCATTCATTCTTGGGAGCTTCTTGGACGACTATAGGGCGATTTTCAGAGGCAGAAGTCATTCCAGATCATCTATTGAAGCTATGCTCGTGTGTCTGATAAACATGCGCGGCTAAGCTGCGTATGACTTCCTCCAAGCGGATGGTTCGTATAGGTTTTTGTATTTGATTCAGTTTGTGTATGTTGGATCTTGTTAGTTTTTGACACAAACTTGATGGATTGATGTATTGGTTAATTTAAACATTTATGTTGATGCTTTGAGTTTCTTGTTTACAATCTTGTTCGGTTGATGACAAAACCTAATAGCAGGGTTGAGTGACTAAAGTGGGTAACTTGGTATTCATAAATTGGGTGATTGAATTATATTGGTTTGTGACGAAACTAATTGTATAGGTTGCTGACAACAATCTGTCTTCAATTCTTATTTTAACTGATTTTTCAACACTATGTCTATGTGGTGTCCAATAAACAACTGAATTGTGCATAAACCTAGAACCTAAAGTTTGGAGAGAGAAACATCTTTATTTGATCTGTGTTTTTAATTATAATTTTCTAATCTAAGCAATTAAACTTTCCACTGGTTCCTATGGATTCGACAACCCTACTTCCCTGTCTACAGTCCAAGGTAGATAAGTAGTAACTTTTATGTTCCGAGTGGCATGAAACGAAACACCAAAATCTTTCAATCATGAATCTGTAGCATCATCTTCGCAACAAACCAATGAGTCGTCTACTACAACCTTATTCACCTCCTTTTTATCATTCTAATTCTTAACACACGGGCATTGATTTCTAAATTGACCTACTTCCTTACAATTCCAATAAGTTCTATTATTACGAGTGCTGAATTATCAATTTCTCCCTACCTCTTCCATCAGTGACTAGCAAGGTATTTGAGGATTCACCTGAATTTCTGTATCTGACATCAGAATAAGATCACGAATCCCCTCAAAAGTAAATCCGATGGTACCTACTAAACTAGTAACCGCTGTAACTGTTCCGGACCAACTGTCCGCCAATGAAGATACCAGTAGCAAAGTTTGAAATTCATCTTTGAATTTGATGGCCACCGACACAAGTCTAGCCAAAATCAAATTCAACTTGTTGAAGTTCTCTGTGACTAGACTGCCTTTTCTCATCCTTGTATATCGAATAAAAAAATCTTTATTAGCCGTTGAAGTTTTCTCATACAAGTTAGATGGGCTAACATTATTCCACATGTTGTGGTTTCCTTCATGATGTTGAATGCCACATTCTTTGACAATACCAATGTAGTAACTGCCATGGATTTCCTGTCTTTTGATTCCCATTCTACTCGTTCCAACTTTTTCAGTATTACTCCTGATAACACAACGTCCATATCTTTCTGAACAAGTAATGCCTCAATCTGCAATTTCCATCAGCTAAAATACGTACCATTAAACTTCTCAATCTTAATCTTTTCATCTATATCATGGTAAAACAAAACGTAATTGAGCAAAAAAACTGAATAGAAAACACGTAACCAGAACTGAAACAAATATAACCTGATAATGGTCCTCAATCTTGTTTCTCTGATCTCAAACAGTGGTTCTCGAAGAAAAAAAACTCTTCTCCTCAACCACTAAACGAACTCAACGACAAAAACCATGACCGCGACTACTATTAATCGCGAATTCCGGCTAACAACACATGCGACGATCAACTAGCATAACCCTAGTTCTGTGGCGGCGAGGACGAAACCCTAGTAGCTACTAGCGATGGCCGCGACGGAACCCTTGGTTGGTCGACAGTGTGCAACAACGGTGGCGGTGTACCGTTTTTGAACGGAACTTGAAAACCCATCTTGGTTGGTTGGCTAAAACCCTGACCGATGATCAAACTCCTTTGTCGGCGGCGTGCAACGACAGGAAGCTAATGCGGTAGTGGAAAGGACTAGTGGTTCCTTAGTGATCGACTGACTTGTGGCTGACACCCTAGGCTGGGTCGGCGACATCTGTCAGTGGTTTGTGTGATCTGATCTCGAGCTTAAGCTTTGATACCAGTTGTTAGGATTAAACATGATAACACAAGAACACAAACACAAAAGAATAAACGAACACGTGGATTTCATGTGGTTTGATCTAAACTGACCCACGTCCATGGGTGGCAACTAGGTTATTCTTTATTGAAGTGATACAAATTATAAGTATATAGCATTGAATATATAGAGACTAATCTAGGTTTAGAAAATTAATCCCCAAGTAAACCTAATTAGGGGCCCAAACGACTTAGGAGTAGCAATCGGGCTAGGGTCGGCTGCCCCTGACCCCTGCCTCTCTCTTTAGCGCCCAAAGGCCTATGAGCCCACCAAAAGGTATCCCTACCCAAAAGGTTTGACGGTTCAAGTCCCATTGTGGAAAAAAATATGTATATTTAGAAATGTGTATTAGTTAGTTGTTAAAAAATGTATTTATTTCTATTTATAAATTTGCAATTAGAACATGATCCCATATCGATCAAATATCAAATCTAAGGGTTCTCTTCTCTTTATAAGTTGGGAACCCAAACAGAAATCAACTTTAAACAATGGTTTCCAGTTCTACCCGAATTTGCTATAGTCGTCTGGTTCGATCGATGCCGATTTAGTTGTGTGTAAATGGACTAGATCCTCAGCCAGTATCCTGTTGAACCGATCGGACCAGCTGATTCAGTCATGTTTAAGAACATTTTAAAGGTGAATTTGATTACGTTTTATCTCTTAATCAATGTTTTTAGAAGCGGTTGTGTCTATATTAAAAGCAACTTTGATTTTTTATTGCTCTTAACATCTCTCATATCTAATATAATCTCTCATAAGTCAAACCACAGGGGCCAAAAAAATTTCTGGATCCGCCACTGCTTACGACTAACAATATAACTATTAATAATAACTGTGTTTTTTATTGTAAATTAATAATCTGATTCTCCGTTGACGTAACGTTTCGACATTAAATGCTCCTTGTATTATATAAAAATTAGTAACTAAATTACTTACTGAGTATATTTAGTTCATCTTCTTATTTACTCAAACTATTAGTAGAAGTTGTCATTCCGTTGCCGTAAAACTTTGGAGTATTCTAGTAATAGGAGTTGCATAATAGTTCATTGGCGTAAAACTTGGAGTGATATGATCCCATTACACAAAAGTGCCCGTTGGCACGAAAGTCCATCTTATGATAGGTGACATGTTTTATTTTGACGTAATCAAGTGTATCGAATAAATTAATAATTTTAAAAAGTAGGTAAATATTTTCGCAAACAATTTTAGTCAATTTATTATTCTATTTGTTGTGTTGCTTGTTAGTAGTGATTTTTTGTCTCTTAACATCTTTCATTTCTGATATGATCTCGTAAATTTTTAAAATTTGATATACATTCTTAGGGTCTGTTTGATATTAGCTAATGGAATGGACGAGTGAATGAAATGGACGAGGGAATGGAATGGACGAGGGAATGGAATGGACCATTCCATTCCATTTTTTTGTTTGGTTACCATGAGAGAATGAAATAAATCATTACTTTATGTTGTTTGGTAGGCTAGAAAAGACAAAGAAATAAAATCGGTGGTGAGTGGCGGTGGTGGGTGGTGGTGGGTGACAATGTGTGATGGCGGTGGCGGTGGGCGGTGGTGGGTGGTGGTAGTGGGAGGTGGCGGCGGTGTGGTTGTGGGTAGCGGTGGTGTGGCGGCGAGAGATGGCGGTGGGTGGTGGAGGCGGTGACGGGAGGTGGTGGTGGGTGGTGGTGGTGGTAGAAGGGTGTGGTGGCGATGAAGGGTGAAAGAGGGGATGGAATGAAAAAAAACAAGGAGGTGGATGGAATGAATTTGATGGATTTATAGGGAATGTCATTTCTTGGTGATTCCATTCCATCGTCCAACCAAACATTATTTTTTTCATTCCCTCGTAATCGTCCATTCCATTGCACCACCTATTCCTGTATACCAAACGCTACATTAGTTTCTTACTAAAGTATTATTTACCCTAACTTTATCATCCTATTTATTTTTTAAATTTTATTCTATAATATAACTGGAAATGAAAGTAACAATTAAACAAAACATATAAAAAACAAAAACCTATCTCTATAACGTTTTTAATTCTTTTTTCATTTTATACGACATTTATGATATATGGTTAACAAATTCTCATAGGTCACAATATCGTTAATAATAACACTGTTTTTATTGTAAATTAATAATTTGATGTCTCTGATAACGTGAAGTTTCGACACTAAATGTTGCTTGTAGCCTATAGAAATTTAGTAACTAAATTACATATAGAGTATCTTTAAAGTCATCTTCTTATTTTGGCATCATAATAGAGTTACGTGCTAGTACGTTAAAGTAAAACTTGTAAGAGTTATGTATGAGTCTCTTGACATAAAAATTAGAGTGATATTATCGTGTAGGTGTGAAAGTGCCCATAATCTATGCCATTGACGCTAATCATGTCTATCGTTTAAATTAATAAGAGTTAAATACGGTTTTCGTCCCTGTAGTTTGGTCAAAATAATCCTTTTAGTTCAAAAGTTTAAATTTAGGTTTTTTAGTCCGTTAGTTTCATTTTGGTAACAATTAAAGCCACGAAATTAACACCATTTGTCTATGTTGTTAAATTAAATGATATTTTGATCTTTTTACACATGAGGAACTATTTGTGTATTTTACTTAAATTATAATAAAATTAAAAACAACTAAAACTCAAGGGACTGTTTATGTAATTCACTGATATTAGTAACCCTGTTTAAAGTGAAACGTGAGTGAACATTACCAGCTCAATGGGGGTGTGGCAGGTATCAAAAAACAAAATTCTGTTTCCGTCTCTCAAACTTTATATAATTTACACTTTTAACTTATTTAAGTTTCTAATAATTTTTTTTTCTGTAATACCTTTCGTTCATTACATTTTTTTTCTTTAATTTTTTTTGAAAATAGAGTTGTATTTAAATTTGAGTATTTTTTTACAATCGTACGCTATATCGAACGTACGTAAGTTTTAGCCCCGCAAACAAGATGAACCGATAACGACCATGTCCACGCCGCATAGCGATGGACAATCGTTTTAGCCACTCATACTACATATAATACATGTTTCAACCCGTTTACAAGAATATTTGTTTTGTAAGAGTGACATAATGGTGGTGAATACACTAATAATGTTGTGTCATATATCACAAACTTTTTTAGCAAAACTTTTTTTACATAAAATACATGCCTTTTCTGTCCTTTTTTAGATCAACACTTTTTTTTGTTTTTTTTTCTATTGTTTTTTTTTATTATTTAAATGATAACAAATTTAACTAAAAAAATATTTATGTTTTTTACTTTCGTTTTTTATTGTAATGTATGAACGTTAATTTTTTCATTTAGCCAATAACATTAGATTAGTTATTAAAACGGAGCATTACAAATTTAATTCTCCCGTCGCAACGCGCGGGTTTAAAAACCTAGTTAAAATAAAAGGGTTAAACCAAGCATTCCTTCCATACCTTCAAGCACTTTGTCCCCGCAGCGGAGATGGGTCGAGACGGGTGAACTTAGACACATATAGCGTTAAAGGTGGTGGGAGTGGAACCCTCCAACTCAAACTACCATATCAAATTAGACCAATTAGAAGATGACACCTCACTTAATTAAACTACCCTCTCAAAGTACCCTCAATGGTGAGAGTGGTACCCTCCAACCCTCATATTTTTCTTTTTTAAATTACAACAAATCAATAACAAATAAAATTAAAATTTTAATTAAAGAAAAATACATAACAATTAATAAAAAGACAATAAATAAAAACAAGTTAAAAAACACCTAAAAATTAAAAAATACACGGCCAATCATACTTTGTGGCTATTTCACGTTTCCGTTTTAAGATTAGTTCCAACATCGTTCCGATTAGATAGTCGTACGAATCCGTAAATAGTTTAAAATATCGGTCTATAGAACTTTATAGGAAGATTTAGTTTATATTTAGAGTTTGTGACACAAAATTTTAATAAAAAGGTATAATGAAACATTAAATTAAATTTTATTGACACATTAAAATAGGTATTAAACACATTTAATTGTTTTTAAATGCTTAACAATGACATAATTATAGAAAAAAGGAAAAGAATTGCAGTGGCATAATCGTAAATAAAATCCTTTTTACGAAATTAAATCCTTTTTAAACCCCAGTGACATTATCGTAAATAAAATAAAATCCACTCATTGATCCTTCCCTCATATAACCGGTCGAATTCCACAACTTTCCAAGGGTTCCAGTACCCGCCCAACCCTACCCGCTGAAGCCGCTGGGCTTGTGGCGGTGTATCCGCAACCCGTCACCTTACCCGCCTTGAAGCCACTATCCACTCCCACCACACTACTTTACAAACTTTAGGAATGGATATCAGGGCCGGTCCTGAGATTCTTCAAAATGTTTTGGGCCCGGAACATTTAAAAGAAACGGGCCCCGTAATATAAACTCATAATGACATAATAAAAAATATAACAAACGAATAACGATTATTTTGTTATTTTTTAATAAGTTTGAAAATCTAGTGGGCTTTTTTTTAATTTCCAAGTGGGTTAATAAGATAAATTGTTAATACAAGTAGTTTGCATTTTTTTAATTTCTAAGTGGATTAATAGTACATAAAAAAACATATGAAGTTGCCACGACTCGGTCATGGAGTTCGAAAAATAGATAAATTGTAGCGCGAATAGAAGTTAACATTGAAAACGATAAATTCGTTAAACTTGAGGTGGTAAAATTAACAAATTACAAAGCTAGGGGTGAGTTTTGCCATTTTGCCAAAGTGGGGGGAGAAATGTCAAATTACCAATTTATAAAGTTAGGGGTTAGTTATGTCATTTTCGCAAAGTCAGGGGTGTCATATTAATAATTATAAAGTTGTGGGTGACTTTTGTAATTTAACTAAAGTTAGGAGGAGCAATGATCTATTTTAAAAGAAGAAAAATAAAAAGGAAGCATTAACAGTTAATTTAAAACAACCAATCTAACTCAAGCTTTTGTAATATTATAAAACATGAAATATGTAACTGATGAAAACAATCTATAGGGTCAAACTCAAGTAATTTTTTTTTAAAACTACGGGCCCCATAGGAGACCGGGCTCGGACGGTCGCCCTCCCCGCCCCCTTAGGGCCGCCCCTGATGGACATGGAGTTCTTGAATCTGATGCAAAGCTATGGAGTGACCCAACCACACGACCGATCGTACAACGGATACTTGGATTGAGATTTAACGTTGAGTTTGGAAGATCCGAAGGGTTTGCCGTGCAATCAATTAAATACGATGAGTTTCCAAACCAAGTGGTATTGGGAGCCCATATCATCGCTCTTTTAGTTTCATATAAATAAGTTTCTATCTATTGTCCTAAATTTTTCAGTGTTGTTGGCTAATAAACTTAGGAAGGAAATTGTTTATATGTACATAATGTACCTATTTATCTTTATTAATTTGTGTTTCTGATGCAAAAGGGACATAAATTATGTTTCTACTTTTTATGAATATATATATATATATATATATATTATTTATTACGTCATCCGGTTCTTGATTCCGGTCTAACCGGTATGATCAATGTACATTTAATGCGTCCGGTTCATTGTCCGGTTCGATTCTAAAAACATTGGTTAAAACGTTAAAAAGATCAACGGTCATATGGTTAAAATATATTTTAAATAAGTGGTATCACAAGTGGTCTTGACTCTGTTTTACGAGCGGTCGACGTCCACTAGATTTAGTCAGAAGAGAGTACGGTCGTTGCCCTTGGGGTACAGCCAAAGGAGAAATCGCCACTCCCAGTGACGATCTCTCAAAAAAGGGAGAAGTCTACGGCGATCTCTAAAAAAACATGAAAGTAGCCCATGCCAAGGGCAGGTTTTCATAAAAACATGGAAAAGTCATCCACACCAAGCGCGATCTCTGCATAAACTTGTAGTTCTCTTGACAACCTATCTAGAAAACACCAAGAAGTCGACCTTACCAAAAACGGCAACCCCTTGTGAAACAAGAATAAGATTTTACCCTCTTGTGATTCATGTATTGCAAGAGTACCCTCTTATAAATAAAATTCTTAAAATGAGGGTTAAAATGAGGTTTTATATACATATTCTCTAATATTTTTTCTTGGTAACATGCAATAACTCAAAAGTCTTCATGCATGGCTTAATCAGTTACCTTAGGTCACTACAACAAATTGACCCTGTCCCGACGCCATCTGTACCGACGACATTTGTCGTCGGCATAGGTCACCCTATACCGACGACATGTCGTCGGTATAGGTCAAAACCAAAATTTTGGTAGGGACCCCCTATAGCGACGACATGTCGTCGGTATAGGGTTGAGGCAGGTTGGAGTGAAAACTGGCGCCCAATGAATTTTTGGGGAAAACCTATAGCGACGACATGGTTAATTTTGATTTTCTTTTTGTTTTTTTTTTATTTAATAAATTTTCGTCGGTCAAAATTTTTATTTTTTAAATTAAAAAAAATTCTGGAAAACCCTGTAGCGACGACATGTCGTCGCTATAGGTTAATTTTGATTTTTTTTTTTATTTAATAATTTTTTTTTTAAATTAAAAAAAATTCTGGAAAACCCTATGGCGACGACATGTCGTCGGGATAGGGTTTTTCCAAAATTTTGAATGAGACACCCTATAGCGACGACATGTCGTCGCTATAGGGTTGAGCAGGTTGGAGGGAAAACTGGCGCCCAATGAATTTTTGTGGAAAACCTATAGCGACGACATGTCGTCGCTATAGGTTAATTTTGATTTTCTTTTTGTTTTTTTTATTTAATAAATTTTTTTTTTAAATTAAAAAAAATTCTGGAAAACCCTATAGCGACGACATGTCGTCGCTATAGGTTAATTTTGATTTTCTTTTTGTTTTTTTTATTTAATAAATTTCCGTCGGTCAAATTTTTTTTTTTAAATTAAAAAAAATTCTGGAAAAATTCTTTGTGTAATTAACGGGTTCCGGGCTTCCTCATGCCTCGTCGGACACCCATCCCCCCAACCGGCCACCTCTAGGGTTCGGCCGAACCCATGCACACACATGAAGGTTCCCTACGATCACAAACAAGCATTTAAATAGGAAGGTTTTCAAGATTATACCTCTAGATCGGAGAACCCGTGCCAATCGAATTCTCGAATCACCTCGTCTTCTTTGAAACTCAACTTCTCTTCTAAACCCTAGAATTATGAAACATGTGTAGTATTGATTCAAGGATCCCGACACACTAAGGATGATTAGAGATCGACAAAATACATCAAATCGGACTTGAAACGCGATGAACGGCTCTCTCCCTCTCCTCCTTGTGTAATTAACGGGTTCCGGGCTTCCTCATGCCTCGTCGGACACCCATCGGACACCTTTATTGACTGGTCAACACCCTACGAAACCTATGCCGACGACATGTCGTCGCTATAGGCCACCTCGTCGGACACCCATCCCCCATGCCTCGTCGGACACCCATCCCCCCAACCGGCCACCTCTAGGGTTCGGCCGAACCCATGCACACACATGAAGGTTACCTACGATCACAAACAAGAATTTAAACAGGAAGGTTTTCAAGATTATACCTCTAGATCGGAGAACCCGTGCCAATCGAATTCCCGAATCACCTCGTCTTCTTTGAAACTCAACTTCTCTTCTAAACCCTAGAATTATGAAACATGTGTAGTATTGATTCAAGGATCCCGACACACTAAGGATGATTAGAGATCGACAAAATACATCAAATCGGACTTGAAACGCGATGAACGGCTCTCTCCCTCTCCTCCTTGCTCTTCGACGGCTGAATGTGAAAATGGGGTCTCCATATTTGCGTTGCACCCTAAAGGGTGTTCTTCCCTAGGGCCATGCTTGGCCCACGCTCACCCAAGGTCTTCCGGGCTTGGTTTTGTTCACGTTTTTAAATAAAACCCGCCAAAACCCCGTTAATTACACGTTAACCTTTACAATAATTTACATAATTACAAACCCAGTTATTTTATGAAAAACCGGGATGTTACATATTGGGTCGTTGAACCCTTATGAGTTAGTGTTGAAGTGTGGGTTATTAACATGTCAATAAATGACAAACCGTTTTATAAAGGATTGTAATGTTCTGAGTTCAATCAAATGGTATTTCTTGTTAATATACACTGTTAGAACTCACTAAGCGTAGATGACTTTGTATGTACGTTAGATTGTTTGCAGGTGAGGTATCTTGGCTAGGGAGCGGTGCTACTCGGATTGGTGTGTAGGCATTTGTAAGATAAGATTAAGATTGATATTGAGTTTATAAAGGGTTACAACTATTTTAAATTAAGACTTCCACTGATTGTTTGTAATAAAGAGAGTATTTTTAAAGAGAACACCCAGTTATGAGAACCAACTGTAGGGTACCCAGTTTGGGGCCATACAGGCTGGTCTTGGGTGTTTCACAAACGTCCGAGACATCGTGAAGGCAATCAACAGACTTCTAATGTCTTGCACGGTGGGGTTCCGATTAAAAATCCTTCTTATTCCATGAATCTTGCTCAGGTAACGGTTTCGATTTTTATCACGAATTTCTCACTTAATTCTTCAGTGAATGAGATTTGGAAGTTCTGCGAGGATTATGGGATAGTTGCAGATGTGTATCTATCCGATCGGTTATCAAAGGTCGGTTCTGTGTTTGGTTTTGTGAGGTTTCTTCGTGTCAATGACGTGGGTCTTCTGATTGAGAATTTACATAACATCTGGATCGGGAGTCACTGACTTGTCGTCGGGATAGGGTTAATTTTGATTTTTTTTTATTTAATAAAAAAAAAATTAAATTAAAAAAAATTCTGGTAAACCCTATAGCGACGACAGGTTAATTTTGATTTTCTTTTCTTTTTTTTTATTTAATGAATTTTTTTTTTAAATTAAAAAAAATTCTGAAAAACCCTATAGCGACGACATGTCGTTGCTATAGGTTAATTTTGATTTTCTTTTTGTTTTTTTTATTTAATAATTTTTTTTAAATTAAAAAAAATTCTGAAAAACCCTATGGCGACGACATGTCGTCGGTATAGGGTTTTTCCAAAATTTTGAATGGGACACCCTATAGCGACGACATGTCGTCGCTATAGGGTTGAGCATGTTGGAGGGAAAACTGGCGCCCAATGAATTTTTGGGGAAAACCTATAGTGACGACATGTCGTCGCTATAGGTTAATTTTGATTTTCTTTTTGTTTTTTTTATTTAATATTTTTTTTTTAAAATTAAAAAAAATTCTGGAAAACCCTATAGCGACGACATGTCGTCGGGATAGGGTTTTTCCTTTATTGACTGGTCAACACCCTACGAAACCTATGCCGACGACATGTCGTCGCTATAGGCCACCTGTACCGACGACAAGTGGACCTATGCCGACGACATGTCGTCGCTATAGGGTGCAGCGCGAACAAATAGGGAAACCAGACGACAGAACTTCATTTTCATCAAAAACTGTCCAAAACTCCCCCAATTCTGTCTCTCCGGCGATTTCAGCGTTTTTGGGCTATTTGGGAGCAACTTTTACACAAACTCTCGGGATTTAAGGTGAGCTAATATCCGGGTTCATATTTTAGCTAATTTTTTAAGATTTTGAAGTTTTGTTTGTTTATTTTGGTTAGGTTTTGGAGGAATTTCACCATTTCTTGAATTTCTAGCTTTGTGAAGGTAAATATTCGTTTTAATTACTAATTTGTGTTGAAATTTGGTTTAGATCAAAGATTTTTATGATTTTGTATGTATGTGTTATGTATGTATGTTTGTATGTATGAGTATGTATATTTGTATGATGGAATTATTAAATTATGATTAGTTTATGTCATTTGGTTTAGATGTGTGTTTATTTTATATAACTTAGTTTATGTAAATTAGTGTTTGTATGTATGTGTATGTATGTGTGTAATTTGTGTTTATGATGATTAGTTTTAATGTTTAGTTTGTATGTATGTGTGTAATTTGTGTTTATGATGATTAGTTTGAATGTTTAGTTGGTATATATGTGTGTAATTTGTGTTTATGATGAAATTTGGTTTAGATCTAAGATTTTTTTGATTTTGTATGTATGTGTATGTATGTATGTTTGTATGTATGAGTATGTATTTTTGTATGTATGTTGGAATTATTAAATTATGATTAGTTTAGGTCATTTGGTTTAGATGTGTGTTTATTTTATATAATTTAGTTTATGTAAATTAGTGTTTGTATGTATATGTATGTATGTGTGTAATTTGTGTTTATAATGATTAGTTTGAATGTTTAGTTTGTATGTATGTGTGCAATTTGTGTTTATGATGATTAGTTTGGATGATTAGTTTGTATGTATGTATGTAATTTGTGTTTATGATGATTAGTTAATATGAATGTATATATGTGTATGTATGTTTGTATGTATATGTTTGTAATTATGTAATTGGACATTTATTTATGTTTGTATGTATATGTTTGTAATTATGTAATTGGGCTTTTATTTATGTATGTATGTATGTAATTGTGATGTGTAGGTATATAAGATGGTATTTATTGGGAGCAACTTTCACTAAAACTCTCGGGATTTAAGGTGAGGTAACATCCGGGTTTCATATTTTAGCTACTTTTTCAAGATTTTGAAGTTTTGTTTGTTTATTTTGGTTAGGTTTTGGAGGAATTTCACCATTTCTTGATTTCTAGCTTTGTGAAGGTAAGTACTCATTTTAATTACTAATTTGTGATGAAATTTGGTTTAGATCTAAGATTTTTATGATTTTGTATGTATGTGTTATGTATGTGTATGTATGTATGTTTGTATGTATATTTGTATGTATGATGGAATTATTAAATTATGATTAGTTTAGGTCATTTGGTTTAGATGTGTGATTATTTTATATAATTTAGTTTATGTAATTTAGTGTTTGTATGTATGTGTATGTATGTGTGTAATTTGTCTTTATGATGATTAGTTTGAATGTTTAGTTTGTATGTATGTGTATGTATGTGTGTAATTTATGTTTTTGATGATTAGTTTGGATGATTAGGTTGTATGTATGTGTGTAATTTGTGTTTATGATGATTAGTTAATATGAATGTATATATGTGTATGTATGTTTGTATCTATATGTTTGTAATTATGTAATTGGACATTTATTTATGTATGTATGTTTGTGTGTATATATTTGTAATTATGTAATTGGGCTTTTATTTATGTATGTATGTATGTAATTGTGATGTGTAGGTATATAAGAGGGTATTTATTCATATGCTTATGTATGTTTGTATGTATATGTAACTTTATTTAATTTTGTTACAAGTTCGAAACTCGTTGCGGTTGACGAGAGGAAGAACGTCGTACACATAATCAACAAATGCTTGAAATGCAACGACAAATTGATGAAATGCGTCGAATGTGGGATCGCCGAACTAGCAGCGATGATAATTAGTTTGAAGTTGTTGAGCCTTTGCCTTTTTTGTTGGTATTTGTCTTGAACAATTTGCATATTTGTGTGTCGAACAAGTTTATGTTTTGAATGTTTGATTTGTCGAACAAATTTGTGTGTCGAACAAGTTTGTGTGTCGAACAATTTGGATGTTTGGTTTATGTTTCGGATATTAGTTTTTATCCGATTTGAATGTTTGAATGGTTTATATTTATGATTTGTAGGTTTTTGTTTTTAGAAATTTAATATTTCTGGATAAAATATTAAAAATTAAAAAATAAAAAATAAAAACAGAAAAGACCTATACCGACGACATGTCGTCGCTATAGGCCTTTTTCAAAAATTATTAAAAAAAACAAAAAAAAGCCTATACCGACGACATGTCGTCGGTATAAGGTTTCTTTTTTAATTTTTTAATTAAACCCTATAGCGACAACAAGTCGTCGGTATAGGCTGACCTATCCCGACGACACTTATCCCGACGACAATCTTGGCTATTGGGACGAAGCAATACCGACGACATCTATACCGACGACATGTCGTCGGTATAGCCTATACCGACGACAAGTCGTCGCTATAGGGTCAAAAAAAATCGTCGGGATAGGGTGATATTGTTGTAGTGGGTTTAATATCATGTTATCCTCACTGTATAGTTCATACATATATACCTATTATTTAGGAAACAAGTTCTCAGAAGGCCACCTTTTGCATGCTTATGACAATTATCTTGTACTTATATATAGGGTTTATTTCATTTATATTTTACATAATTACAGTTTTATGCAAAACTCCACAGATCAATCTGGCTTGTAGAGGCTGCTTCATTTGGTGTAGCCATGGATGATAAATGTGGTGGTTCTTGAGCATCATGGTCAAGTGGGAAACATATGTTTTCATATTACAAGCATACATATGCTTCGATGACTGTGGTTGTCCATCGAGCTGGTAGGCCACAAATCGATCTACATCAGCCCAATTGTCAAGATGTTCAAGATCTCTAGAGTTATGGGCCCGAAAATTGTTTGAATTTTGATTGAAGGTGATCGAGGCGATCATGGATTGTGGTATAGGATTATAATCATGGGTGGTGGTGAACATATTGGCAAGTGAATCAGTTTCTTGCTTGCAGGATCTATCCTTGATGAAAGAAAGAATATGATCATCAACATTTCCATCTTTGTTTAAAGATTGCATTTGAGATATTGAATCAATGGAAGGTGTTGATGATGACCTTTGAGGGCTCTCAACCGCTTTATGGTAGTTTTTCTTTTTAAACATATGACATACGACCCACCCATCATCTTCTTGACTCCCCTAAATCAAGAAAAAGTTGGTTACAAAAAGTGGTTATGAATGTGAAAAGTGAAAATAACTTACATAACTATACTCTTGGGTTGTAGTATTTGTATTATGATCAACAAGCCTGTATTCATGTATGATCCAATCTGATCTTTGTCCGTGAGGCGCTCTTCCTTTGTAGAAAACAAGTGTTTTTCTCATACCGATCTTTCTCAACCTACTGTGAATGACCTTATCTCGCCCCGTGGCTTTCCAAAAACCCGCAGCAGTTGAACGGTTTGTACGTGTCCCCGTCGGGTATTTTTTATATTTACGGCAAAAGAAATGCCAATCATTTTGCAGGGTTGATCCGATTCTGCACTTTTCTGTACAACCGCAAGCGTATAAATTATCAAACATAGAATTTTTTGTTTTTATTGGGACTTAGGAAAATGGTTTTGGTTTCTGGGTAAAATTTGAATTCAAAATGGTTTCTAGGTGATCCACTCGTTGAGGTGGTAGATTCGACAGGAACCGCTGAGGTGACAAGAGGTTGATGGGATGATCATTGAAATCCGCTTATCAAAGGAGTGCGTTCACTTATCTTTTTTACTTAGCTAGATTCCCATGTGATGGTGCAAACGGTAGAGATTACTACCTATTCCCCTAGCCACGTGAACGAAGCTTATTTCACTAGCCACCTCAGATGGGAAATTCTTGAATTCTCTACTTCAACGAGAGGATTATTTCGAAACCATTTTGAATTCAAATTTCATCCGTAAATCAGAATCATTTCCTTAACTTCGTATAAAAGCAAAAACTTCTATGTTTGATTATTTATCATGCATATTCAGGGGCGGACCTACTAAGGAACTAAGGGGGGCAACCGCACTCCATGAAAAAAAAATAGTTTTAAATACTTATTAAAATATCGATCGCCCCCATAAAATTTTAAAATAGCCCCCTGATTGCCCCTCAATAAAAAAAATTTAGTGTTATATGCACGTTATATATCACTACTCAACCGACCCAAAAAATTTCCGACCCTATGAAAAAAATTCTAGGTCCGTCACTGCGCATATTGAACAAAAAAATCGAAAAGAAAGTTAATTATCATGCATATTGAACAAAAAATCACCTTCAATGAATGATGGTAATGTTGAAAACCAGAGCGGAGGGTCAGATTCTTGAAATGAATTGTTGCTCAAGACACTAAAGAAAAAGTATTTCTTTCAAATCTCGGATAATCTAACACGAAAAATAAGTTCAAATGAAGATCTTGATTTGTTTTATTTTTTTCACATAATTCACTTACACATAAGTTAGAGAATTCATCCCATTTAGATTAGGCAAAGTTCCTGTTAGTTTGTTGTAGCCTAAATGTCTATGTATACACAAGCAGAACACAAAAGTCAAAGTCAAAGTCAAAAATCAAAGTATATATGTTTGATGAAATGGTTCAGAAAACATATTGCCACCAAACTTCCTCCTGTCGCCAACATCCTCACCCTCGCCGGCGTAACCCCAAATCAACAATCGAACCATGCTTAGCCACTGACTCCTGCATCGTTCTCCTCGGCTACACCGACCTTAAAGTCTCCGAATGAAGATCTGAAAAAGAAAATGAATGTACAGGCGAAGGCAGATGGACGAAAACCATGGTAAGGTTCTTTGTTAACATCGATGAAGCACCTTTCAACTGCTACAAATTTGTGTTTCTCATATGGGTACTCTCAATTGAAAGTCTTGTGATGAATGCACTCCAGGTGTTTGATGAAATGCCAATACTATTTTTTTTGTATTTACACCCAAATTCCACGCTTCAACTCCAGGCGTGACTCCTGTCGCCTCTTTTTATGACACACCCTTCTTCGTCTTCGAATGGCCCATTGCCATGTCCATTTCGTAAGTTTCATTGTTGCCCGGATGGTCAAGGGGGAAATAAGGGGATTTCTCGGTTGATCTCTCATCTCAAGAGGTTGCACCTTCCTAGCGATGAACGTAGAAGTGTGTTGCGAGAGGCTATTGCCACGGACCATGGGTTGTTTATGGCGGTGGAGGGTACTTTAAAGGTTTTAGGTCAATGGATGTGTGGGATTTGTATGAGTTTACATGCCATTAGTCGTGCCTGCCATCACCCTGATGTTATTGTCCGTTTTACTGATCGTGATAATGACATGGATGGACACATTGTCGGTATTGTGAAGCCTTCTATCTGTGTGGATGAGACCAATATACATGAGTCGTTTATTTTGGATGTTGTTTTCCTTGATCGTGTCTTTAAAGCGCCTATTGTTACTGTCAAGAGCATTCCTCATAGTTGTCGTTTGGCTTTCTCTCAAGCGTTGAAGACCGCTCTCTGCAAGGTGGTTGCCCAACCGGGATCCATTGAAGCATGGGTTAGGTTGTTCCTTCTTCCTCGTTGCACTTTGCAAGTGTTTAGACCACAAAATAGGCAAGAAAGCAGGTCTGGGAATAGGAGGGCCTTGCAACAACGTTCAATCCTGAGTTCTTTAGCCACTTGGGGGAAAGAGGATGGTATTGCCATGTTAGTTAAAAATATATTTAACAGTTCTAGTTTGGAATCTTTTAGCCCAGGAGGCATTGATAATCATAAGGAGGGAGCTGTGGGCAATACCAACATCAGGCAGTGTCTTCGTAAGGTTGCAGATGGCCATTTTACAGCGGCAGTGAAGGTGTTATGCTCGTCTGGTGTTGCTCTATACAATGGCGATACCATACAAGATTTAGAGGCTAAACACCCGCACAGGCAACCTCCATCTATGCCAAGTGAAATATACTCCGAGCCTCCTCTTGTTGCGGAGGTTGATAGTGTCCTTGGGTGCATTAAATCGTTTCCTAAGGGAACTTCGTGTGGGAAAGACGGCTTGCGAGCACAACACATTTTGGATGCTTTATGTGGAGACGGGTCTGCAGTTGCCACTAATCTTTTAACTACTATCACCGCAGTGGTCAATTTGTGGTTAGGGGGGAGATGCCCATCGAGTTTATCAGGTTTTGTTGCGTCTGCTCCTCTTACACCGCTCTTAAAACCCGACAACGGGATCCGACCTATTGCAGTGGGTACTATATGGAGGCGGTTGGTGTCCAAGGTTGCTATGAAGGGTGTCGGTAAAGAGATGGCCAAGTACCTTAATGATTATCAGTTTGGGGTTGGTGTGTCGGGTGGCGCCGAGGCCATATTACATAGCGTCAACCGGGTATTGAATGAACGTCACACGGATGGGTCTCTGGCCATGCTTACAGTAGATTTTTCTAATGCATTTAATCTGGTGGATAGATCAGCCTTACTTCGCGAGGTCCGGATGAGGTGCCCGTCTATTTCTTTGTGGGTAGAATTCCTATATGGGCAACCAGCTAGATTGTATCTTAGAGACGAGTACATTTGGTCCACCACCGGGGTTCAACAAGGAGACCCATTGGGACCACTTCTTTTCGCTCTTGTTTTGCACCCCCTTGTGCATCAAATTAGAGACAAATGCAATCTTCTTCTTCATGCTTGGTATCTTGATGATGGGACTGTCATTGGAAATTCAGAAGATGTGGTTAGAGTGTTAGACATTATTAAGGTGGTGGGTCCTACCTTGGGTCTTGAA
The DNA here is from genome assembly GCA_023525975.1 of Smallanthus sonchifolius. NCBI lineage: Eukaryota > Viridiplantae > Streptophyta > Magnoliopsida > Asterales > Asteraceae > Smallanthus > Smallanthus sonchifolius. The sequence goes on from CM042042.1 coordinate 7,120,834, forward strand.
CTGAATATTAAGAAAACTGAGTTATTTTGGCCTTCATGTGATGGTAGCAAGTTTCATGATGGTTTATTCCCTGTGGACATTGGGATGCCGTTATCCGGGGTAAAACTTCTTGGGGGGGTCGTCAGCAGAGATGCAAATTTTATTAGTGGGTTAGCTAAGAAGAGAGCTACTAACGTTGTTAATTTGATGCGTCTTCTTCCAAAACTTCGTGACCCGCAGGGTGAGCTACTCTTGCTTCGATCTTGTATGGGTATTGCCAAACTTTTCTTTGGCTTGAGGACGTGCCAACCCGTACACATGGAGGAGGCAGCGCTGTTCTTTGACGAAGGATTGCGTGGGGCGATTGAGGACATAGTTGTTTGTGGAGGTCCTTTCTTTGGAGACTTCCAATGGCGACTTGCTTCCCTACCTATTAGGTTTGGGGTTGTATTCCGCTGTAGAGGCTTCATCTTATGCCTTTGTAGCCTCGAGGGCCCAATCTTGGGCGTTACAGGACCACATCTTATGAGACAGCGGCATATGTGGTATGGATTCTGATTATGATTGTGCTTTGGCTTGTCTTCGTGATACGATTTCAAGCTTTGACTTCAGCGGTTTCACTAATAAGGACACCGCCCCCCCTAAAGCCCAACATGCATTGGCGAGTGCCCTTTTTATTAAAATCGTCCGTGAAATGGAAGTCCAGTTTGAAATGACCGTTAGACAAAGAGCTGTTTTTGAGTGTCTACGAGCACCACATGCTCAAGATTACCTTCTCGCGATCCCTATAGATGGGCTAGGCCAACATATGTCGCCGGTGGAGTATCGTACTATCCTTAAGTATCGCCTCATGATTCCACTATACCCGGTTGACGAGTTATGCCCTGTTTGCCGTAAGGCGTGTTTAGACTCCTATGGGGAGCATGCGGTTCATTGTAGAGAGCTCCCGGGGTTCAAGTACCGACACGACTTGGTTAGGGATGTTCTTTTTGACATATTTAGGCGTGTCGGGGTTTCTACTAAGAAAGAGGCACCAGTGAATTTCTTGACGGACCCATTGGAAGGAAGATCAACACTTAGACCCGCTGACATTTTGGTCTTTGGGTGGATAGGTGGGAAACATGCGTGTGTAGATCTAACAGGGGTCTCCCCTCTGGTGGGCTTGGGAGTTAGTGCTTTCACGGTGAGTCAGACTGCTCTAAAAGCTGCTTCGAGCAAAGTGACCAAACACGAGAAAGCGTGTCTTGACAACCAACACGTGTTTATACCATTTGCTTTTGACACTTTTGGTTTCCTTGCACCAGAGGCCGTGGAGTTACTTAACCGAGTACAGCGGGTCATGCATAGTAATGTTATGACCCCAAGATCTGTAGATGTAGTTTTTAAAAGACTTGGTTTTGCTATTCAAAAAGGGTTGGTGGCGCAGTTTGTTGCCCGTTTGCCTTCTATCTCTATGTAATTTCCCTTTGGGAGTTGTGTTTTTTTTCTTCATTTTACATGTCATGTGCCATGGTTCAAGATTATTAAGATCAATTTCGCGAATAACATCAAGATCAATAGTTTCATAGGCAACTTTCTTTCTCAAGTAGTAATAGAGAAGCTCTTCTTCGGTAGGGTGGAAGCGGATCCCCGGTGGCACCTTGTATACATTCACAGATTTTGACATATCAAATGCAAGAGAGAATGTTGAAAGAAAACCAAGGAGAAGACGATAATTTATATGAAAGCATAAACGTGTAGGAAATACACAGCAAAAGAAGGCATGAACATGCAATACAAGGTCCAAAATGATACACCAAACATTGGATTGTTGGGTCACCACGGAATTTTGAAAACTACTAGACACCTACTAAACATTGGACATGAAGATTGGTGAAAATGGTAAATAATACACTAAAATGTCAAATGGCTTAGCATAGTGGTATTATTGTATTAATGTGTGTATATAGTTGCTCATGTGATTGAGTTTACTTGTCTGACGGTAGATAAAGATGTAGATTTAAAAGCATGATTAGTGAGTTGGTGAGTGAGATGTGTTCCTATAGGCATAAAAGTGCCCATAATGTGTGCCCATTCGCACAACATTTTTCATTTGATGTAATCATGTCTAACGATTAAATTAATAATAAAAAAGTAACTATTTTGGTAAACACGTGTAATGAATTCATTCTTCTGGTGATTTCAAGTATCAGTTGTATCTCTTCTTAAAGTGAATTAAATTTTTTTATCCCTCTTAACATCTCTCATATCTGATATATCTGATATATGATCTCGTAAATTTTTTTAATTTGATATACATTCTTACTAAAATACTATTTACTCTAAATTTATTGTCACACCCCCAAACTCCACTAACGGAGATTTACCGTTTGGTGTGTGACAAACAAGGATCCCAGTCATTAGTTACATCAAACGACACTATATGGGACATAAATGAAATATTATAAAAGTTCAGAGTTAATGCGGAAGCGTTTAAATAAGAAAATAAATGCGCAAAACAAGCGTGCCCAAGTTTAGTTTAATAAAACAAGTAAATTATTTTGAATGTTTGCATGAGGATGAAATGATAGTAGGACTCCATGCATGTCCTAAGTGTACAACTTGTGTCTTAGCGACCTGAGAAACATGTAAGAAAAAGTGTCAACACAAGGTTGATGAGTTCACAGGTTTACAAGTGAATAAACTGTTTGAGTGTTTGCAGGATTCACATACGTAAGTCACACCTATTGCTATCTAGACAATATACAAGTTACTCTAAGCGTTCGCAACCTAAGCTGACTGTTTGTGTTTGGGATGCCTTCCGCCATTGCTAACATCAACAATGGCAAGTGTTTAGGACAATTTACACCCGTTAGACCTCCAATCAAGTTAGCGCGACTAACCCGGGTGGGGTTTGTCAAACCCAGTAGTACTACTCAAATTTCCTCCCTATACTCCATATATTAACGGCCCGAGTGTGTAAGGACTTTGTATGTTATGTTTGCACTTAGGTAAACAAGTGGTAATGAAATACTATGTGATCAATTTCCGTTCATGTGTATGTCTCTCTTAGGCTGGAAGACAAGTAAACGGATGTCTGTTCATATGCATGTTTCTTCCCAACGGGAAACAAGTAAAATATTGTTTGTTTGTATGCATGTTTCTCCTCAATGGGAAAACAGATAAAATGATGTTTGTGTATATGCATGTTTCTCCCCCAATAGGAAAACAAGTAAAAAGGGGCCGTGAAACTCACATGAGTCTGAGTAGAGCGTAGTAATTAGCATCACACAAGGATGCAACACTAACCACGAATGGATTGCACGCGGACAATCTATGAATGCCCTAGAATAAGATGTGACATTTAGGAACACGTAAGAGTTTGTGACAACGACACGGAAAGATCGAACGTCCTAAAATATACTTAGGATCAACGGTAAGACAAACGTGTCATCGGGAATAAGAGTTTCTTAATATAATAGTTAAGATGAATATGTTTCGTGTCGAACGTTTCTAATTACGAATAATAATATATAAATATTTATTCGTGCGTTTTCACCATTTAAGTAATGGTTAGGAAAATAATATAATTTAATATATTATTTTTTTATTTTTTAGGTTTAGGGAAATACCACCATAATAAATCTTGTGGCTAAAATAATAAATATATTATTTTTACTTGAGAACATAAATGTGGGTAGATAATATAAATAATTATATTATTTATAACTTTGAAGGGCGACCCAAATATTATTAACGTGGCTAAAATAATATATAAATATATTATTTTTTTAATCGGAGTCAAGGGTTGAAAGTAATATAAATATATTATTTTTAAATATGTGAAATAATACTAAAAAGTGGGTTATAAAACTAGACCCGAGTCTGCGGGCATTTTTCGGAGGCAAAACGTATAAATATATTATTATAATAATAATGGAAAAGATTTTATATTAAAATAATGCTTAATAACTTGATCTAAAAAGAAAACAGAGTGGAGGGACTCGAACCCGGGTCTCCTCCCCCACAGTCAAGTGATTTAACCATCACAGCCGCTTGGCAATCGCGACGAGTTCCGGATCCGAATTGTTTTAACACACAGTTAGTGTGTTCATCCCCTCCCCATCGAAGCCGCGACAAAAACCATCCCAAAACCCCTCAATTCGATCACGATTCACAACAATGGTTTAGGGGTTTTGTTCAACAGGGTATTGCGAATCTGTTCGTGGTTTCAATTTGAAAATCATTGAGTTTTAAGTGGTTTAATTCCAGTTTTAGAATCCAAAAACCCTATGTATGATCAAGAATCAAATTGACTAAATCTTATAATGGTTAGGGTTAGATTCATGGGGCTTTTGGTTAATAATGGATGGCGAAACTAACCCAATAATTTAATTTGATTGAAACCGTGTGTAGATTAGGATTCGATTAAACCCAGATCGTGATGAACCCTAGAATCAGTTCATCACTAATTCGATGTTATATGCTCGAATTAGTATATGGCTTTCATTGTAGGCATGGAAACGAAACTAAGGGTATGCTTGATTACCAGAAAGGATGTCGAGTGTCACACCCCGACCGAATGCCGATTAAACGCCGGGCTGACGCGGTTGTTCATAAGCGCATGATCATCTATTATTAAATGACAATATTTATTCATCAACTTAAAATCATCCGTTACATAAGGAATGGAAAATGAAACATTCAAAACATAACATAATTAAATTATACTAGGTCCAAGTCCTAGATGAGCAAGTAGGGTCCTCAAATGGGTGCACCTGAAACATGTGAGTAAATGTCAACTACAAGTAGTTGGTGAGTAACATATGTTTTGACACTAACAAAAGTTAAGTAAAAAGTGTTTGTAATTCAATACTGTTCAAAGCGTAACTATGGCATAAATGTGAAAACATACAAGGTTCCAAGCATACAATTCAATCCGTAGTAAATGGAAAACTGGTAAGTACAATCCCACTGATTGTGTTTTGGAAAAATAGTAATATGGTACACACAAAACCCACCAAGGTTTGTGTTAACTGGAATCGGATTCCCCTATAAATGATCATTTTAGGTACTACCTTAGGCCTGGGTAGCAGGTTAATGAGTGTACTAGCATGAACACATGTAATGGTCGCCAAGTAGTTTAAGACATAAAACACATAGTAGTAACATGAGAACAATGGTATTGAATTTGGTATGTATAGTATGTAAACATTTCTACCCCGAGTATTTGTAAAAAATATTAAAGAGAAAGGGGGGGTTATGAAACTCACCTGAGTAGTGTGTGAGTAGTACGACACAAGGATGTGATAGATAACACAAGAGTTTGCCCGTGAACCGTCTACGTATGTCCTAAAATTATAAGTATAATAATTAGAGACACATGAGAGATTGTGACAATGACACGGAAGAGTGAACATCTTAAGACGCACTAACGATTAAGGAGTAGACGAACTTGTCCACGGGAATAAGGTTTCTTAATATAATAATTAGGGTAAATGCGATGAGTGTTGAACGTCTCTACTACAAATATTAAATAAATAACTAAATTTGTGCGTTAGAGTCGTTTACAAAAGTTAGGAATAGAATATAATTTAATATATTATTTTTAAGTTCGTATAATTAATAATTAATCATTGTGGCAAAAAGCAAAAATAATAAGTATATTATTTTTATTTCGAGATAATAAACGCGAGTAAATAATATAAACAATTATATTATTATTTAGTTTCAAACGTTACACGAGGTTATTAAACGATATGAAATAATATAAAAATATATATTATTTAATAACATGAGTCACGGGTTAAAAATAATACAAACATATTATTTTATACGAAGTTACGGTTTGAAAGTTATATAAATATATTATTTTTAAAAGTCGGAATAATAATAAAATTAGGTTATGAATCCAAAACCGAGCCTACGGGTTGTTTTTCGGGTTAAAACACTTTAATATAATAATATGGGGTTTGATTTTTATATTAAAATAATAACTAAAAATGGTTTTAAAAAGAAGTGCGTGTGGAGATATTCGAACCCAGGTCTCTCCCACACAGACACACTGACTTAACCGCACCCGCCCGCTAGGGTATCGCATACAAGCTAGGATCCAATAGGTTTTAACATGCAAACCCAGTGGTTCCTCCTCCCTTCGAAGCTGAAGCCAAATCCAGCCCCGAATCCAACCAAAACGATGGCGATTTGGTTCAAATGAATAGGGGTTTTGTAAATCGAGCATGTGCGAATCTGTGTAAAAGTTTAATTGTAAAACTAACAAGTTAAAGATCGTTTAATTATTGGAATAAAAACCGAAAACCCTAGTTATGAACATAGAATTGATTCGATCGAATTTGATGTTAGAAACTGATGAAATCATGAGGTTTTTACTAATTAAAACATTGTGAATCTGTGGGTGTGGTTTAATTTCATTAAGGATGTGTTCAAGATGCCCCAAAACACATTACGAACAAACCCTAATTTCCAGATCAATATCAATTCGATGATAAAATGTTAAATTGGCATAGGGCTTTTGTTAAGCAGATGATTACGAGTCTAATGGTGCAGTTTAATTGAATTTAAACAAGGTCTAAGATAGAGTTCGATCAAATTGGTTTCGTATGAACCCTAATTTCCGGATTTTGATCGAATTGATGTTGTAAGCCTCAATTGTCATAGGGCTTTTGTTCTGAGAATGGAAACGAAACTAATGGTGCATTTACTTACCGAAATTGATGACGAATTGCTTGGGATCGAATAGAACTGCAGCCGATGGTGACCGACTTGGTTCTCGGTGAGCTTATCCGTTTCTCCAATTGAATTAACGCGTGTAAGGACTTCAGAGAGATTCGTATGTGATGTGCAGATGTTCGATTGTGAGGTTATTACATGAATTCGTCGAATTTGATTAACAAGTCATGAATGTGTCGACGATTTTAGTTTAATGGCCATGATTGTGATTAATTCGTCGTATAAACTATGAATAAAACATTAACTAGGCTCGTTAATAGCTTAATTATGCAAATCGGTTACTAATTCAACAAAAATCGTTTATGAGTGTTGAATTTGAATTAAAATCGCAGGTTTGACTTTTGAGAGTCAAACAGAATTGAATTTGAGTATATTACAGGATTGGTCCCTCTAGTTTCAGGTGTTAGGGTTTGGGAATTGGCAGAAATGATCCTTAGGGTTTGAGTTGAGTTAACTTGGTTAAGGACTTGATAGTTTGACTTATTTAAAGTCAATAGGAACAAAATTTATCAATTTTGACTTTTGTAATATATATATATATATATATATGTGTGTGTGTGTGTGTGTGTATTTATTTACGTCATAAGATACTAATAATTATGTAACATTTACGTAATATTTATTTCTCTTGAATTTGAAATAATTATACTCAATATATGTTTGCATGAGTTATTGAATAATAGTATACTTTCATAAATACAAAATCATAAAATGATGAAATTACATGTGCCGGAAAAGTTAAAATAAAATCGGGAATTTCCTGGGGATTACATCGAGTTCATGGTTCCCGACTAAATCGGTATACGGCTACGAGTTGCTTGGTCTCCGGTGATTCCGCCTGCTTCTCCGGTGAACTTGATGTGTGGAAATACTTGATAGAGGTTCGAACAAGTTGCGCAGATGGTTTGATTGTGAAATGGTTATCAGATTGGTCGAGGTCCATAGGCATAATGGAGGTTTCGGCGTTTTGATGAGAATAAAGAGATTAATTCGATATCAATACCGGTGTTAATTGGTTCAATAATGGTTGACCTCATCATTACTACGCATATCAGTTATGGATTGGAACAATTTTTTGCTTATTGTTGCGAATTTGAACTCAAGAACACACGAGTTTGACTTTTTAAAAGTCAACAGGAACCAATCTACTTAATTTTGACTTTAAAAGTCAACAGCATTGAGTTCTGGTAAATTACACAACTAGTCCTTGTAATTTTATTGATTTTGAGTTTGAATAATGATAGAATTAGTCCATGATGTTTGTAATTGAGTTAACGGGGTTAACCGAAATTTGTTGGGTGTCACATATATATATATATATATATATATATATATATATATATATATATATATATATATATATATATATATATATATAGAGGAGGGTTAGGCTACAAAGGGTTAAAACCCTACAAAGTGTAGGAAAGAACCACAACACGACACGTGTACAATGGGGGGAAAATGAGGGAAAGAGCAATTGCGTCAAAAGACTTTAAACAAATGAAGGAATCTGCATATGCAAGTCACAAGTCATTTCCTCCATTTTTTTAAAACGTCCATAACTTTTTTATACGTAATTATTTTTTTTTTTTAAAATCACCATAAAATCGAGCGTATTTTTATTTTTCCAACGAGTATGGTATTGCTATATTTCAAAAAAAAAGAACACCTGGGTATTGTTTGAAATTGAGAGTTTTTATAGTGTTTTATGGAGTTTTATGTTTATGGTGTTGAAATTTTAAGCTAAAGTGTAAAACACCATAACAGAAGCAAAACGCCATAAATATAAATACGTCAAAACAACATGACTAAAAAAGACAAAAAATATCATTTTGAAAGTTGTCATTGTGAAAACGTCATGATAAAAAAAAACTAAAACGCCATATTCAAATTGACATCTAGGTGTATGACACCATGACCGAAAAAACTATTTGTTGAAAAACACCATGATTAGAAAAACTCAATGTTGAAAAACAACCAGTTGAAAACACCATAGATGTAAAACACCATGTTGAAAACTCACTTTAATTCGAACACAGACTTAACCAAGTTTATGTTTATGGTATTGAAATTTTAAGCTAAAAGTGTAGAACACCATGACATAAGCAAAAACGCCATAAACATAAACACGTCAAAACACCATGACCAAAAAAGCAAAAAAAGAACATGTTGAAATTTGTCTTTTGTGAAAACGTTATTACCAAAAAAAGCTAAAATGTCATGTTCAAATTGGGCCACATGTGAAAAATACCATGGCTAGAAAAACTCAATGTTGAAAAACACTATAACTACAAAAACTCAATGTTAAAAAACACCCGGTTAAAAACAGCATAGATGTAAAGCACCTTGTTGAAAAAAACTCACTTTAATTCGAACACATCCTTAACCAAGTTTATGTTTATGGTGTTGAAATTTTAAGCTAAAAGTGTAAAACACCATGACTGGAGCAAAACGCCATAAACATAAACACGTCAAAAAATCATGACGAAAAAAAGCCAAAAACGAACATGTTGAAATTTTCTATTGTGAAAACACCATGACCAAAAAACTAAAACGACATGTTCAAATTGGCCCCTAGGTGTAAAACATCGTGACCTTTAAAACTCCATGTTGAAAAACATCATGACTAGAAAAAAAACTCAATGTTAAAAAATACCCAGTTGAAAACACCATATATGTAAAACACCACAGATGTAAAACACCATGTTGAAAAAAACCCACTTTAATGTAATTTAAACAAAAACGATTTAAAAGAATAAATATATATATAGCAATACCATACTCGCTAGAAAGATAAAAAACGTTCGATTTTATGGTGAATTTTTAAAAAAAAAATAATGACGTATAAAAAAGTTATGACTGTTTTAAAAAAGTGGGGGAAATGGCATATGATTTGCATGTGCAAGCTTTAGGGTTGAATCTTCCTATTCTATCCCTTCTAGTGGTTTTCAAGTTCCAGCTATTTACCAAAATGCCACCGGTTTTGTACGACATTTCTTACAAGTAACAATATTAGTTATTAGTAACTTTTTTTATTTTAAATTAATAATTTGATGTCTACGACAACATGAAGTTTCAACATTAAATGCTCTTTGAAGTCTATAGAAAATTAGTAACTAAATTACTTATAAAGTATCTTTAAAAGTCGTCTTCTTCTTTTGGCATCCTAATGGTAGGAGTTACGTGTCGGTCCGTTGACGTTAAACTTGGAGCATCCAAGTAGTTAGGAGTTGCATGAGATGTATATTCTTCTAGACGCAAAAGTACCCAAAATCAATGCCTACTAGGACAAAAATCCATAATCTTAATACAGAAAAAAGGTTCTAATTTGATGTATTTATGTGTAACAATAAAATTAATAATTAAAAAAAAAGAACGTAAATATTTTGTAAACAGATGAATTCACTATTCTCGTTATTTCAAGAATCGGTTGTATTGTTAAAAGTGATTTAAATTTTTTAACCCTCTTATCTCATTAATTTTTAAAATTTGATATACGCTCTTACAGAAGTATTATTTACTCTAACTTTATCATCCTAATTATTTTTTTCTCATACCGTCCACTTTATTCTAAAATATAACTGAAAATGAAGATAGCAATTAAAAAAAGCCTATAAAAAAACTAAGACCGATCTCTCTATTTTTTTTTTTTATCGTTTTATACTACATTTTATGATATATTGTTAGGTGATGAAACAAATTCTTGCAAGTCACAGGTAACAAAGTTATTAATAACTCTGTTTTTATTGTAAATTAATAATTTGATGTCTCCCGGAACGTAAAGTTTCGACATTAAATACCAGTATTAATTTGATGTAAGCATGTCTTACATCTTTAAACGTCATGTTCTTCTTTTGACATCCTAATAGTAGAAGATACGTCTCAGTTTCTAACGTAAAACTTGGAGCATTCTAGTAGTGGGAGTTACGTGCGAGTCTGCTGGCGTAAAACTTGGAGCATCCTAGTAGAGGAGTTACATGCGAGTCCACAAACGTAAAAGTTGGAGTGATATGTTCCTATAAGCTCAGAAACGCCCATAATATGTGTCCTCTCATTGACACAAAAACTCAATAATTTTAAAATAGGTGACATGTTTTAATTTGATGTAAGCATGTCTAACGACTAGATTAATAATTTTAAAAGAATAAGTAACTATTTTGGTAGTAAGAAAAAAGTCCACTGTATACACTTAGGCTAAAATTAATGCTATTACTCTAAGAAAAACTATAAAAAAAGATATGCTCAATGTAAAATAAAATCAAGTTACAGGCACGCCACATGTGTCATATTCCTTCATTTTCTATTCTACTGTAATGAAAAATAAATAAAATTATAATATATGAAACGGATATAACTTGTCGGTGAATAATATTTGATGCAGGTGTTTAGGATTAATACTGTTGTTCTTTCCTATGATTTCATGACCGGACCGGTTATCGAACCAGTTATCTTTACTTGTTTGGTTGAATAAAATATATATATATATATATATATATATATATAGAGTTGTGTTCAAATGTTAACCATATTTTTAGGTGATAATCATGATAACCATAATCCAAACAATCATGTAATTTGTAATTTATTTAATTATTAAAAAGGTATTTAAGTAAACTTACAAATTTTATTTTAGGTATTTATATGTGTTTTAATTTAAAATTCATTAATTATCTTATTCTCTCTCCTAACACAAGAAAGTCAATTTTTAATTTAAAGTACATTTATTTATTTTGTTCACCACTTTTCGTCATTCAAACAAAAAAATCAATTTAAAACTAAAAAATTATCTTATTCTCTCTCCTAACACGGTTGGTACGTATATGTAACAGCGTTTATACGTATATGTAACACAGTTGGTATGTATATGTAACAAGCTTTGACTTGAATTTTATGTTCTAGCAAAAATATATATATTTGTATAATTGTAATATAAACTAAAAAAATTTATTGATCTTTTTTGCTTTAAATTAATTTTTATGGGTTTTTAGTTATTAAGTTTGAAATGGTAGGAGAGAGAGTGTGATACGTATATGTAACACGGTTGGTACGTATAAGTAACACAGTTGGTATATATATGTAACAAACTTTGACTTGAATTTTATTTTCTAGTATATATATATTTTTTGTATGATTGTAATGTTAAACTAAAAAAAACTTACTGAATCTTTTTGACTTTAAATTAACTTTTATGGGTTTTAGTTATTAAGTATGAAATGACAGGAAAGAAAGTGTGGACTAATTACTGACTATCTAAATTAAATTATATTGTTTTACCCAATATACCCTTTTGCATTAAATATAATAAAAAAATTCATTTAATAATTAAAAACTTGTCATTAAATGAAATCAACATTGATCAAACTCAATCAATTGTGGATATGTAGTTATCATTATTATCTTATAAAATGAGGTTAGCATTTGAACCGTATATATATATATATATATATATATATATATATATATATATATATATATATATATATATATACACACGGAAAGGGTAGAAAACAATAGATGAAGAAAACCACTAAACCTTTTTAAAAAAATTAGAAATTTTTTTAAAAATAATTGGGATTGATTATTTATATAAAAAAGCCTCGGTCGCAAAAAAAATTAAAAAAAGTTGAATAAAAATAAAAATAAAAAATAACAAAAATCAACATTTTTTTTCTTACGTATGCATACGTCAACAATTACATATGTAAAAAACGTCAGATTTAAAAAAAAATTAAAAAACCACTCGTTGCTTTTTTATTTTTTTTTCACCAAAAATGATTAAATTGAATGTAGAATCCATTTCAAAAATAAATTTTTTTTTTTACATATGTAAAACATGGTTTAGTGGGTTTTTTCATTTAAAGGGGGTTTGCATTACAACCATACCCTATATATATATATATATATATATATACTAGTTTAGATCCCGTGTCTGCACACGGGGTGAAAATATCAATATTAATTTTTTTAAATATTTATGTATATATTTTATAGGTGTAAAAATATATTAGACATATTAAGGATAGAAACAAACTCAAAATATGTAAAAATTAATAGATAATTGGGTTTCGAGAATATGTTAATTACTATTTAATGTAGTTTGACTTTCATTTACTATTCGATTGAAATAAAAGTTACAAAATTAATTTTTAAAGTTTCTTATAATAAAGGGTAATTTTAAAAAAATATGTTTTATTAGTATATTTAGTATTTTCTTTAAATATATATTATTATTAAAAGATAGAAGTGCATTAAATAAGAGAAAGAGAGCTGGGAAAAAATGGTGAGAATGAATATGGAGGCGACACGTGACACTAAAAACCTTTATTTATTATATAGTATATATATATATATATATATATATATATATATATATATATATATATATATATATATATATATATATATATATATATATATAATGGAAGTATAAAATGCAACATCACTTGAGTTGTGAAACCTCGTGAAACCACTATGTAACTTTTATATATATATACATACATATATATATACATATATATATATATATACATATATATATATATATACATATATATATATATATATATATGGGAAGGATTAAGAGAAAACCACAAAGTTAGGCGAAAACCAAGAAAACCATTAAAACAATGTGTAATACTATGAGTTATGTATACGTAACCGCACTTTTTTTGTTTTCTGTTTACGTATGCGTAACATTATGGGTTACGTATACGTAAGCCAATATTTAAATATTTTTTTGGTAAAAATGTGTAATATTACATTGATACTCTTATAAAAAAAATAAAAATAAAATAAAAAATAAACATTATTATATTATTGGTTAAAATTGGTTTTTTAGTGGTTTTCTCGGTTTTCGTCTAACTATGTGGTTTTCTCTGGAACTCTCCCCTATATATATATATGTGTGTGTATATATATATATATATATATATATATATATATATTTAAATGTATGTTTTATTAACATTTTCGTCACTTTAAAAAAAACAAAAAACGCCGAATACTTTTTTTTTTTAAAAGAATCTTGAAAAATTAACCAAAAAACCCGTTTTTGGTAAAAAAAAATCATATAAATTCCGCATGTTACATATGTAAATTTTTGTAAAATAATTTTTTTAAATGGCTCGGTGTTTTTAAAGCTTGTTTTTTAAAAAAGCCTTAACATTATATATATAAGCTACCATAAAAAACTTTTAATTTTTTATAAAGGTTTTACGGGTTTCACAACTCAAGTGAGGTTTCATAAGGGTAGCAAACAATGCAAATGTGTCACATGTATGTTATTGGTTCTATGGTCAACGAATATTTGCGTCCAATTACGCGCACTTTGATGGTTTACCTATTATAACTATGTTGTTTTTTTATGTACCTATTATACCCAAAGTAACAATATAAGACATTACCACAAACGAAGTTGATACTAAAGAGTCACAAAATAAATAAATAAATCGATCAACACGTTTAAATGAACATAAACGTCATTGTGAATAATGGATAAACAATTATAATCATAAAATAGTAATTGTTATTAGAATAATAATTATTTTATTAATTAAATGATAAAATAAACGATTATTTAAAATGAACATTTAATCATTTAATTAAAGGTTTATATATTATTTGTATAACTGAGATTATATAAACAATCGGTGTTATTATTATTTTAGCCAAAATAACATATGTGTGTGTGTCGATTTTGTATATATTTAATCAAATGAGTTTGATTAAATTAAGTAAACCATTTAAAACCCAAATCATTTGTAGACCAAGTAAACTAATTTGGTGGGTTAAAACTAATTAAAAGACTTAGGCCCAAGTTAGTGATATAAGTAGGGCTTAAGAGTGGGATTTTTTAGACTTCGGTTACCATGTGATTTTAATTGAGATTTTATCCTTATAAAGAGAAATATCAAAATAACTCAGATTTTAATTTTATAAAAGGGAAAACTGTAAATAAGTTATTTTTGAGTTTGAATTTGTCTTAAATTGAGATTTTAAGAATACTTTTTCAAATTTGTAATTTACAAACGGAGATTTATTAATAGATTAAAAATGATTCGTATAATAACTAACGTATTATTATAGGATATTAGAACGCCGTAAATAAAATTAAGATTTTAAAAATACGAGAACCAAATAAAATTGAATTTTACATTTCTTTAGTGATAAACATAGCATGCATCACAACTATTACAAAACCTTTTGAAATGATCAGTTATACGATGCCCTTTTTGGAATACTTGGAACGTTATACATAAAACACTGTGTATATATGCTGGCCTCAACCATATACTTGGGGCTACATGTGCCGGGACAAGGTGGATCACGATTTCTAAGTCGTCTTGAGCCGGTTCACATGTTTCAAAAGAAGTATGACCTATTACTTAAACATGTGAGAAAGTGAATCAGCCAAGCACAAAGGAGGGTAGGCATAGATGAGATTAAACGTGACAATTAGACTAAGAGTTCTCTAACCTTCGTTATGAAGAATCCTCACACTATTAGAGGAACTGCCCCAAGTATCTTGGTGAGCTGAAGTAGGGCAACACAAATGGTGCTAACACTACTAGAAAACATATATATTACTCATAGTTTAATTGGTATATTACTCATAATCAGAAAACACTACTAGAAAACATATATATTTCCTACAAAAGTTTTCGATAAAAGAAATTTCTCACAAGTTAGCGACAAATTTTCGACAAAACAAAAAAGTAACTATACGATTTCCTACAATTTTCCGGCAAATTTATTAAATAACTTAACTTATTTATTTACTATAATCGTCGAAATATCATCGGAAATTACCGACGAAAGGCTTTTGTCGCTAATTCGTCGGAAAATTAGTCGGGACTTTGTTGGAAAAAACATTTCCTACGGGGTTTTTTCCAACAAACACTTTTTTGTCGGAAACTTGTCGCTAACGACCAATTCCCAAAAAATTGTTGTCGCAAATTTTTTAGTTTTTTAGTAGTGAGATTTCGTAGGAAATTTGTCGGAATTGGTCGCTAGCGACAAGTTTCCGACAAAAAAATGTTTGTTGAAAAAACCCCGTAGGAAATGTTTTTTTCCGACAAAGTCCTGAATTAGCGACAAAAGTCATTCGTCGGTAATTTCTAACGATTATAGTAAATAAATAAGTTAACTTATTTAATAAGTTTGTCGGAAAATTGTAGGAAATCGTATAGTTACTTTTTTGTTTTTGTTTTGTCGGAAATTTGTCGCTAACTTGTGAAAAATTTCTTTTGTTGGTAATTTGTCAGAAACTTTTGTAGGAAATATATATGTTTTCTATTAGTGAAACTTATTTACAGGAAATAAGGAGAAGTACAAAACTAGAACTAAGAACCAATGTTTTTAAAACCGGACCGGACCGGCCGGTCGGACCGGGAACCGTGACCTCCACCGGTCCGGTTACATGCTCTGAGACCGTTTGCTGGTTGAACCGGGAGGTCCAAGCGATTCAGCGGTCGAACCGCGAACCGTGAACCGGTGGTCGAACCGGAAGTTTAAATTTTTTTTTTACTATTTTTTTATATTTTTTGTCCTATATTTTTATCTTTTTTATCCTATAGTACTTCTACTTACTTATATTTACAATTTTAACTCAATTTGGCTCTTTCCTTTTAACTTATACGCTGCCACAGGTCTTACAAAACTTTAATCAAAATTAAAATTGAAGATTCAAAAGAATTAAAATTGCTACAGACCTACAATCTTCGTCCTTGACTCAAAATTGTTTAAATGGTTGTATATGTAGTATTTGAAATTTTTTATATTTTTCTATATATTTTTATGAATATTTATATTATTTATTGCGTAATCCGGTTCTTGAATCCGGTCCGACCAGTGAACCTCTAAAACGTCCGGTCCGTTGTCCGGTCCAGTTCTGAAAACATTGCTAAGAACACATCACTATGAACACAATAGGATATTCCATATTCTATTTTCAAATATTCTAATAACAATCATTATAGATGTACTTAAAGGTTTTAGTACCTATTTCAGGGTGCGTTAAGTGAGCGATGGCATGACATCTTCGGACTATCTGAAAATGATAGTTGACATCCTATAATGAGTTTGGAATGAATTTAAATTATGGGGTTTTAACTGTATATAAAATATGAGTTTTGTGAAGTCTTTCACTATGTATTGGGTGTAAATCCAACGAAAGTAATGCACCAGGAAACCGGGATGTGACAGAGTCCCCCCTTTGACTTTAACACTTATTTCTACTGAACATATACATTCATCGGCACTAACTCATGTTCCTACCGAACACTCAAGTTGTTGTCGCTCGTTTCATTACTAGGAACACCTCGATTCCAACCCCAAGCTTCAGTTCACTTTATGTTTGAATTCGACATAAAGTACAGCAAGCATCTCCACATGATACCAGATTTTACTAATGCAGTTAGAAGTGACGTTAAGTTGAAGTCATATACGCAATAAAAGAATCTAAGATGGAGTAGACGCGGATATCTTGGTGAGATGAATGATTTTAAGATCATATAGTGTTTCGACTTAAGATATCATCGGAAAACTTGGTGAAATCCTTGACTTTTCCGACATGTTAGTACCATGGATTTGTTGCTACTTGCTAGTACTTGACTTCTACCGACCAACCGACTTAAATTCTATTAAAAGGTATATATCAATTAATATTGACTTTTACTCGGTTTAAAAAGGATAACCTTTTCATTTATGATTGGAACAAAGAATATATATTAATATGAAAAATAATAAAAAAGAAAAAAAGATCAAATGTTATGTTGATCGGTGTAAAAATTCATATTTGAAATATATGGCAATTACATGTGTAACGGTCAAATTTGATAATTTATAAAAGAATTATTGTATTTTAATAATTTCATCTTTTACCAATTGCTTAATAATAATCCCAACTGAGAATATTCTTACCACTGCTCCCTACTTTCAAACTATTTTTTTTACATTGGACTCCCTGTTAAAAAAACTTAACGCCGTTAGAGTTTATATGACGTGGACATCTGCAAACCGCCGGAAAGTCGAGCCAAGCTAGCAGTGGTCTCGTGGTGGCTTTTGAAATTGGCTTTGGTGGTGTTTAACTGGTCTCGTTAAACACCACCATTGTCTCTGTTTAGACTTTCCGGACCCACGAGACTAGTTAAACACCATCAGAGCCAATTTCAAAAGCCACCACGAAACCACACTGCTAGCTTGGCTCGACTTTCCGGCGGTTTGCAGATGTCCACGTCATATAAACTCTAACGGCGTTAAGTTTTTTTAACAGGGAGTCCAATGTAAAAAAATAGTTTGAAAGTAGGGACCGGTGGTAAGAATATTCTCAGTTGAGATTATTATTGACCGATTGGTAAAATGTGGGATTATTAAAATCCAATAATCCTTTATAAAAAGAAATTAAATAAAAAGACATCTATTTTGATAAATAATTTTGATCGGTTGTTTTCATTATCATAAAGTGAATGTCTTGAAAATTGGACTGGTAATCGAACGGTCATATTACGGTCGGACATGTTGAACCAGTATATGGAGGTATCAGAAATCGTATGACCCATAGTTAATTTTAAAATTATTTCAATATTACATAAAATTTAGATATTAATTGAACTTTTAAAAAATAGATAGTTTTATTGAAATAAACAAATATAAATATTTTTATATATTGGTTATATATAAAATAATAAAAATATATGTTATCAAAAGAAAATAATTGTTTAAAGATATTAATCTAACCATGTAACTTGATTTCTCAAATCTATAAATTTGCAACTAGAACATCAAATATCAAATCCAAGGGTTCTCTCTTCTCTACTATAAGTTAATTCGAACGCAAACAAAAATCAACTTTAAACAATAGTTTCCGAATTTAATAAATAAAACATGATTAAAACAGCTTTAATATAATATTATCCTCACTGCATAGTTCATACACACCCATTATTTAGAAAATCAAGTTCTCAGAAGGCCACCTTTTGCATGCTTATGATTGTACTTATATATAGGGTTTATTTGATTTATGTGTTACATAAATACAGTTTTAGGAAAATAGTATATCAAGTACGTAAACTGAAAATTAATAATGTGAACGATATACCGACAAGCTAGTGGTCAAAGGGATCCGGTGACAACGGCTATGAGGAAGATTGTGCAAAACTCCACAGATCAATCTGGCTTGTAGAGGCTGCTTCATTTGGTGTAGCCATGGATGATAGATGTGGTGGTTCTTGAGCATCATGGTCAAGTGGGAAACATATGTTGTCATAGTGCTTCGATGATCCTGGTTGTCCATCGAGTTGGGAGGCCACAAATCGATCCACATCAATCCAATTGTCGAGATGTTCATGATTGGGAAGTGAATTAGTTTCTTGCTTACCATTGATGTACGCAAGAAGTTGATCATGAGCACTTCCATCTTTGTTCTTTAAAGATTGCATTTGAGAATCAATGGAAGGTGTTGATGATGACCTTTGGGGGCTCTCAATCGCTTTATGGTGGTTTGTCTTTTTAAACATACGACATACGACCCACCCATCATCTTCTTGACTCGAGTGGCGCAAGTTCGAACCCTAAATCAAGAAAAAGTTGTTTACAAAAAATGGTTTTGAAGGTGAAAAGTGAAAATAACTTACATGACTATACTCTTGGGTTGTAATATTTGTATTATGATCATCAAGCCTATATTCATGTATGATCCAATCTGATTTTTGTCCAGGAGGCGCTCTTCCTTAGTAGAAAACAAGGGTTTTCCTCATACCGATTCTTCTCGAGGTACCGTGAATGACTTATCTCGGCCCGTGACTTTCCAAAAACCTGCATGAGTTGAACGGTTCGAAAGTGTCCCAATTGGGTATTTTTTTATCTTTACGGCTAAAGAAATACCAATCATTTTGCGGGGTTGATCCGATTATGCACTTTTCTGTACAACCACAAGCGTATAAACAATCAAACATAGAATTTTTTGCTTTTATAGGGGACTTAGGAAAATGGTTTTGGTTTCTGTGTAAAATTTGAATTCAAAATGGTTTCTAGGTAATCTACTCGTTGAGATAGTATATTCGACAGGAACCTCTGAGGTGGCAAGAGATTGATGGGATGATCATGTCAAGGAGTGCGTTCTTTTCAAATAGCTAAATTCTCATGTGATGGTGTAAATGACAGAGATTCTCACCTATTCTCCTTGCCACGTGAACGAAGCTATGTATTTCACTTGCCACCTCAGAGGGGAAGTTCTTGAATTCACTACCGCAACGAGTGAATTATCACGAAACCATTTTGAACTCAAATTTCACTCATAACCCAAACCCATTTTCCTAATTAACTCCCTTACAAAGCAAAAAATTCAAAAAGAAACATAAAGTTAACTATCATGCATATTGAACAAAAAATCACCTTCAATGTGCCACGGTTCAAGCTTGTTAAGATCAATTTCGCGAATAACATCAAGATTGATAGTTTCATACGCAACTTTCTTTCTTAAGTAGTAATAGAGAAGCTCTTCTTCGGTAGGGTGGAAGCGGAACTCTGGGGAACTTTGGGGGCACCTTAGATACGTTCATAGATAAATTTTGTTCTTGTTTTTACACAGCAAAAAAGCAAGAGAGAATGATGAAAGAAAAGCAAGGAGAAGACGATAATTTATATGAAATCATAAATGTGTAGCTATGAATCAACGTGTAGGAAATACACCTTATGACAACGTAGTTAGCAAAAGAAGACATGATCATGCAATACAAGGTTCATAATGATACACCAGACAATATTGGACTGTTGGGTCACATGATTTTGAAAACTACTAGACACCTACTTTTTTTTGAACGGCACCTACTTTTTTTTTTTGAATGACGACTTTCATTTTTGAGTGGCAGTCACATCTTTGACAAGTCGGAGACCCATCACCCCTCAATATCTGACCACTACATTGTCTGAACCGGGCCCACGGGTTTAGAGCGAGGGGTTAGGCGTTCCCCGGGAAACCATGGAGCCTGTTGCCACTTGACAGCAGTTGCGCCGCTACACGGGCTAAGACCCGCTAGCGTAACGCACTCCGGACTAAAACCCGGGTTGGCTCGGGTTTGAACTTGCGTGGCTTTATTCAATCCTTTATTGCCTTACCACCGGACCAAAGCCAGTGGTTTACTAGACACCTACTGATATAACACAAGGACATGAAGATTGTTGAAAATGGTAAATAATACACTAAAATGTCAAATGGCTTCTAGGTAGCATATATCTAGTGGTAATAATATGTGTATATATTGTGTTGTTTCTTTTTATGTGATTGAGCATACTAGTCTTACGGTAGACAAAGGTAGATTTAAGAGCACGATTAATAGATCGGTGAGTGAGATATGTTTCCATTCGCACAACATTTTTAATTCGATGTAATCATGCCTAACGATTAAATTAAATATATAAAAAAGTAAATATTTTGGTATACATGTGTGATGAATTAATCGTTCTCAGATTTCAAGTATCGGTTGTATCCGTTCTTAAAAGTGAATTAATTTTTTGATCCCTCTTAATATGATCTGGTTAATTTTTATAATTTGATATACATTCTCACTAAAATAATATTTACTCTAAATTTATCATCCTATTTATTTTTTTCTCAATCCGTCCACTTTTATTCTAACATATAGTTGAAAATGAAGATAATAATTAAACAAAACATATAAAAAAACTAAGACCAATCTCTATATATTTTTTAAAAGTTGTACTTTTTATACAAAATTAATCTTACAAGTACCAATATAGTTATTAAAAACTTTGTTTTTATTTTAAATTAATAATTTGATGTCTACGACAACATGAAGTTTCAACATTAAATGCTCTTTGGAGTCTATAGAAAATTAGTAACTAAATTACTCATAGAGTATCTTTAAAAGTCACCTTCTTCTTTTGGCATCCTAATTGTAGGAGTTACGTGTCGGTCCTTGGACGTTAAACTTGGAGCATCATTGTATCAGGAGTTGCATGTCTGCCACGTAAAACTTGGAGAGGTAGCATTTTCCTATAGGCGCAAAAGTACCCGAAATCTATGCACACTAGGACAAAAATCCATAATCTTCATATAGGTAACATGTTCTAATTTGATGTAATTATGTGTAATAATTAAATTAGTAATTTTTAAAAAAAAGTACATAAATATTTCGTAAACAGGTCAATTCACTACAACAATATCACCCTATATCGACGACTTTTTTTGACCCTATAGCGACGACTTGTCGTCGGGATAGCTTATGCCGACGACATATCGTCGGGATAGGTGTCGTCGGGATTGCTTCGTCCCAATAGCCCAAGATTGTCGTCGGGATAGGTGTCGTCGGGATAGGTCAGCCTATACCGACGACTTGTCGTCGGTATAGGGTTTAATTAAAAAATTCAAAAATAAATTCTATACCGACGACATGTCGTCGGTATAGAGTCCAACCCTGTACCGACGACATGTCGTCGGTATAGGTTGACCCTATTCCGACGACATGTCGTCGGTATAGGGTTTTTTTGTTTTTTTTTTAATTTTTGAAAAAGACCTATAGCGACGACATGTCGTCGGTATAGGTCTTTTCTGTTTTTTTTTAATTTTTTTTATTTTTAATATTTTATCCAGAAATATTAAATTTCTAAAAACAAAAACCTGCAAATCATAAATATAAACCATTCAAACATTCAAATCGGATAAAAATTAATGTCCGGAACATAAACCAAACATCCAAATTGTTCGACACACAAACTTGTTCGGCACACAAATTTGTTCAACAAATCAAACATTCAAAACATAAACTTGTTCGACACACAAATATGCAAATTGTTCAAGACAAATACCAACAAAAAAGGCAAAGGCTCAACAACTCCAAGCTAATTATCATCGATGCTAGTTCGACGATCCCACATTCGACGCATTTCATCCATTTGTCGTTGCATTTCAAGCATTTGTTGATTATGTGTACGACATTCTTCCTCTCGTCAACCGCAACGAGTTTCAAACTTGTAACAAAATTAAATAAAGTTACATATACATACAAACATACATAAGCATATGAATAAATACTCTCTTATATACCTACACATCACAATTACATACATACATAAATAAAAGCCCAATTACATAATTACAAATATGTAGCACACCACTTTTAAAATACGAAAACGCGCGGAAGACTTTTATCCCAAGATTTTTTTTTTTTTTTTTTTTTATCCTCGCGTACCGCGAGGCGTTTTGGCCACCTCCCTCGCGTACCGCGAGGGAGTCCCAAAATTCTTACCCGGAATTCAAACCTCTCGCGTACCGCGAGAGGATACCACTATGATCTTCGCGTACCGCGAGAGAGCCAAAGGAAGGCAATCCGGATAACTTGTCCCTCGCGTACCGCGAAAGAACCATACCAGGTTCTTCGCGTACCGCGAGGCACCAGATTTCCAGTGAGTTTCCCTTCAGCTGCAGATTTCAAACTTTGCCATTTTTCCAACTTTTTGCATCCAAAACACAAACTAAAAATACCCGACACATGGGTTTTGACCAAAAGTTTACCTACACCACAAAATCACCAAAACATAAATTCTTGACCCAAACGCACACCCCTTTCGAGGATTTCAATACATAGCCCAAAAACCAATCATTTGCACATACGAGAACCCGCCAGAGCCTTGGACTTGACTTGGACTACATCGGAGCTTTTCCTACATAACCACAAAACATAACACCATTAGTAATGAAGATAAAACATAACAAACAAGTAAATTCTACTTGTTTCCACCCATTCCCCCATTTGACCCGTTTCCACCAAATTTTAACATTTGGCTACATAACACTTGTATTTCACCTACAAGTTTCATTCTTTTCATTTATCATTCATATTAACACATTCCCTTTTCCATTATGGCACATTGGCCACAATCTCATTTCCATCATAACACTAGATCATAATTCACCCATTTGACCCATTTGACCCGTTTGCACCCATTTGGTCAATTAAGGTTTTCATACACATACTTTTCACATACAAGTTTCTTTCATCATTTCATTACCACATTTCCATTTCCATTATGGCACGTAGGCCATAACTTCATATCCATTTAGGATACGAGATTATACTCCATAACCATTCTATCCATTATGGTACTTGGACCATAACTCCATATTCATTCTATCCATTATGGTTCATAGACCATAACTCCGTATCCATTCTATCCATTATGGTTCATAGACCATAACTCCATATCCATTCTATCCATTATGGTTCATAGACCATAACTCCATATCGACATATCCATTATAGTATAAATACTATAACTACATTCCTTCAATTTTGCATACAATTTCATGCTCATTCATACCACATAACAAATTATGCAACTTTACACATTATGCATACAATCTTGCATAAAACTCATTTATCCCCGTTTCATTTATGATCAACACATGATCCATTTCCATTATAGCTTAACACTATAATTACATTCATTCATTGTACATACTAAATCATTCACAATTTATCATATCACAAGTATGTACACAATCACATAACACATAATTCACAAAATTCACCATTTATCATCAATACTAAGTAAGTGCATAGGCACTTACCTTTCTGGTTAGAAGATCCCGCACCGTTCTCAAGCTTGCAATTTGATTACCTAAACACATTCGCCTAGTTTAGTAATCTAACATATACCAACATTTCATTACAATTGAGTTCACAACCCAATTTCCCAATTCCAACCCAAATTGACCCGTTTGGGTTATCCTCATAGCCAAACACCCTCTTTCACTACAAACTCACCTACTTGAGTTTCATTAACTTAATCTTAACACTAATTCTTCTTTCAAAAATTATTATTAAGTTAATTTGGTGTTTGCTCAAGTGTCTAACATTTTAAAAACACTTAATCTTCATTAATTCGCCATTTATCATCATGATCCAAACACCCCCAATTTCCACCATATGAACCCTAACTTTTCAAAATCATAATCAAAGGGTTCTAGGATGTTAATCACTACTCTTTACCTTTAGTTTAGCTAGATTATCAATAATCTAACACCATTTCATCACATGCATACAAAATTTCGGTTTTCTTTCAAAACCCATCAAGAACACATCTAAAGTGAGATCAAAAGGATGATTAACACTTACTTGATGTTAGGAAAGTGTTGTGTGAGCCAAAACCTCCTCATTCCGAGCTTCAAATGCAAGATTCAAGCTCCAAACCCGTTTCCTCTTTTTCTCCTTTGCTCTTGAACGACCTAAACACCAAATGAGACTCAATTTTGACTTTCACCAAGTCAAGTAGCAGATTTTGGCCACTTTACACCTTTAGTCCCTCAACTTTCAATTTCACCCATATCTTTCCAAAACTAGTTAAAAACTAGTATAACCCCGTTACTAACTTGAAACCCGCTTGTTTCAACTTATTTCTAAAATATTATTTTCCCATAATATTTATTTAGAAATATTTATTCATTTATAACGAGACCCGGATTTTGGTTCGTTACAAATCACCTCCCCTTATTTGGGTTTCGTCCCCGAAACCCGACTTCACATAAAAAAAAGTTCGGATAAAATTTGGGCATTTCCTCCTTGGTTTCCCAAGTCATTTCCGCTCCCTTCTTACGTTTCCACCTTGCCAAAACTTGGCTAATCTCTTTAATGCGTACACGCATCACCTTTCTATCCAAGATTGTCACCGTTTCCCCAACATAATCAACTTATCATCCAATTCAATATCCTCCAATGGGACAAAAGTAGATTCATCCGTCAAACATTTTCGCAAATGAGACACATGAAACGTGCTATAAAGTCTGCTTAGTCCCTCCGGTAGCTCCAAACATAAGCTACCGCACCCACCCTTACTATCATCTTAAACGGTCCGACGAAACGTGGGCTTAACTTCCCCGTTTCCTAAACCGTATCACCCATTTCCAAGAAGAGACTTTCAAAAGCACAACGTCCCCCACTTGGAACTCAATCGCCCGCCTCCTATTATCCGCATAGGACTTTTGGCGATCTTGAGCCGTTTTCAAGCGTGCTCTAATTTGGTCAATACTATCATTAGTTTCCTTGACCGCCTCGACATTACCAGGTTCCCGTTGACCAATTTCACCCCAACACACGAGTGTTCGACACTTTCTCCCATACAACGCCTCGAAAGGCGGCATACCAAAACTAGAACGGTAGCTATTGTTATAAGAAAATTCCTGCCAACGGTAAATGATCGTCCCAACTTTCCCCAAAAATCCAGAGCACACGCTCGCATCATAATCCTCGAGCGTTTGAATCGTTCGCTCGCTTTGCCCATCCATTAGTGGATGATAGGCGGTGCTAAGGTTCAACCTCGTTCCCATGTCCTCATGGAATTTCTTCCAAAAACGAGAAGTGAATCTCGTATCCCGGTCCGATATAATCGACACCGGCACCCCATGGCGTGACACAATCTCTTGTACATATAACTCTGTCAATCTATTCGATGAGTACGTTTCCTTTATAGGAAGGAATTATGCACTATTCGTCAACCGATCCACTACTACCCATATCGCATCATAACCCTTTCGGGTCTTTGGTAGTTTAGTGATCAAATCCATAGCTATATTCTCCCATTTCCAAAGCGGTATTTCAAGCGGTTGAAGCTTTCCATACGGCTTTTGGTGTTCCGCCATTACTCTTAAGCATGTGAGACACCCTTCAACATACTTAACAACTTCACGCCTCGTACCCGGCCACCAAAAATGATACCTTAAATCATAAAATATCTTTGTGGCCCCCGGATGGATAGAATATTTGGATTTATGCGCCTCATCTAAAATAGTTGTCAAAACACTTGACAACCTAGGAATCCAAATCCTATCAAAGCATGTCTTTAACCCCGAATTATTTTCCCAAAGCTTGTCAACATAAGAACCACCCGTTCCATCTTCAAATCCCCACCAAGTGTTAACTCCGTCTTTAATGGTTCCTTCGACGACGAAAACGCATTTTGTCTACTTTTTGCACCAATTAGATCGCCCACTATCTAAGATGGTCTCTGTTTCAATTAGGCGAAACGTTTATCATTTATCTTATCTTCACCATAATGAAATAACAACAGTTCCAACCTCCTAACGATTTCGTGTTTGGTCACGCATAATGTATTATGGAGCCCACTCGTTTCATCTGAGAAGTTCCCAAACATTAATCTATCCACCAATAAAGTCCCCATGTTGGACAACCCAACAATACGTGAACCTATCCTCCTATGATCTCAAACCCGAAACACCACATTTCAAAGGAAAACTTTTATGACGTCAAGTTTCCACTTGAATTTCAACACTCCTAACCATGGGATACTTGGATTTTTGAACCACCTTATACGAGTAGTCAACACGTTTGACAACTAAGGAAATCCAAGTTCTAATCCCACGTCATTCACCTCTTAAATGAAAATTTCAAAGCTATCTCACCAATCCACCCATTGAGACTCAAGGTCTCAAGTTCATACCTCTTGGGATTCGAGGATCCCAACACCCAAACATAATACCCCTTGAAGCTCGAGTCTTCAGCTCATCAATTCTTAATCGATAAAGCATGCAACCTCCTCAAGTAAGGATACGATAACTTCCTTACTTGAATCCTCTTTTACAACACTGGGAGGAAGATTCCTATCTGCGACCCAAACATCCTAAGAATTTCCATTGACTTAAACGTAAGTCATCCTTTGAGATTTAAGGATCTAAATCACCGAATCCACCTTTTGAAGTTCGAAGACTTCGCTTTCAAACACCGTTTGTGAAGTCCAAAAGACTTCCAACATCATTTATGAAGTTCTAAGACTTCATCCACCATTTATGTACACATTCCACCTATGTACATTTTATCATTTACCCCTTGACCATAAAGTCCACAAACCGTGAGACCTTTAGTCAGTTTTTTATCCTATCACCGACTGTCAGTGCCAAAACGCACTCTTCCATTTTCCTTTTCCACCGAAAAGTTTATGTACTATAGAACAATCACATGGGTGCAATGACCCTTATCAAATCCCCTTTTCTCAACTGGAATACTAAGTATCCCTTTATATCCCCGGTTGATGTCAATGGCACAAGCCATGTATACACACCAATTCGTATGCCTCGTGTTTCACTGTCTCTAATGAGAACAGATTAACACGTCACCCCTTTATCATACTTGGCTATGATATGGTTACTAAGTAACCCATCACCTCTTCTACAATCATCGGATCAAAATCTACCAAATTTCCGCCACGACCTGAAGTCAACTCATCGCGAGTGATGCACCTTCTTTCAATCACCATGGATTGCTTCAAAGCCAATACCATTATAGTGATCAACTGCTAATTAATCAAAGATTAATTCTCTCACCTTTCAACTCTTTTGGTTTGCACACCACGAATCCCCTTGTGAAAACAAGGTTTTCCTTCCACTTCGGTTCGCCAAACGATATACTTTCCGCTCTCAAGGCTTCATTCTGTTCCTCTCAAGGATTGCCTCAAATATCCCTATCTTTCTCGAAGGAAGATCAATACCACATGATAGAAAGCTCTAGCCATCCTCCGCTAGGTTGATGCATTCTATTTTTCCCAACACATTCCATGTTCCTCACCACCCACGAGGTGATACACGTCTAGACTCTAACGTACTCGAGTCCTTAAGATGACTTGCGTCCACCATTTCTTCTACTTACACATGTGCCCCTTAGTCTTCCCGAGAAATTTTAACCAAGTTGTAGATGTTCTACCTGCTTATAGGTCTTTAATCTACCCACTTGTTAAGGCACTATATCTTATCTTTGTGCATATGTATTATCCCCATATAATCATCCATAAACATACATACACATATAATCACCTTCACCTAATCCTTGCAAATGTTCATTGTCATATGGTTATCATAAAGACCCTTGCACATCCCGTCTTATTAAACATATTGGCCAGACATGTTTAATAGTACGCCATGCCCAATTGTAATTACCATCTCCATATAACAAGTCACAAAACAAGTTTCGGCACACATAACACCTTAACAACATTCATCATACATATATACATACACCATATATATATATTATCATTTTATCAAATCATTACTAACCTTTCATTTCCGCAAGCTCCGAGTCTTAGTCAAGTCCTTCATGGATTCTCGTATCATTTTCCCCCATATCAAGAGCATCCGGTTTGAGTTTGGTGCCACCACACCAAATCCCTCAAACCATTGCTCTGATACCAAGTTGTAGCACACCACTTTTAAAATACGAAAACGCGCGGAAGACTTTTATCCCAAGATTTTTTTTTTTTTTTTTTTATCCTCGCGTACCGCGAGGCGTTTTGGCCACCTCCCTCGCGTACCGCGAGGGAGTCCCAAAATTCTTACCCGGAATTCAAACCTCTCGCGTACCGCGAGAGGATACCACTATGATCTTCGCGTACCGCGAGAGAGCCAAAGGAAGGCAATCCGGATAACTTGTCCCTCGCGTACCGCGAAAGAACCATACCAGGTTCTTCGCGTACCGCGAGGCACCAGATTTCCAGTGAGTTTCCCTTCAGCTGCAGATTTCAAACTTTGCCATTTTTCCAACTTTTTGCATCCAAAACACAAACTAAAAATACCCGACACCTGGGTTTTGACCAAAAGTTTACCTACACCACAAAATCACCAAAACATAAATTCTTGACCCAAACGCACACCCCTTTCGAGGATTTCAATACATAGCCCAAAAACCAATCATTTGCACATACGAGAACCCGCCAGAGCCTTGGACTTGACTTGGACTACATCGGAGCTTTTCCTACATAACCACAAAACATAACACCATTAGTAATGAAGATAAAACATAACAAACAAGTAAATTCTACTTGTTTCCACCCATTCCCCCATTTGACCCGTTTCCACCAAATTTTAACATTTGGCTACATAACACTTGTATTTCACCTACAAGTTTCATTCTTTTCATTTATCATTCATATTAACACATTCCCTTTTCCATTATGGCACATTGGCCACAATCTCATTTCCATCATAACACTAGATCATAATTCACCCATTTGACCCATTTGACCCGTTTGCACCCATTTGGTCAATTAAGGTTTTCATACACATACTTTTCACATACAAGTTTCTTTCATCATTTCATTACCACATTTCCATTTCCATTATGGCACGTAGGCCATAACTTCATATCCATTTAGGATACGAGATTATACTCCATAACCATTCTATCCATTATGGTACTTGGACTATAACTCCATATTCATTCTATCCATTATGGTTCATAGACCATAACTCCGTATCCATTCTATCCATTATGGTTCATAGACCATAACTCCATATCCATTCTATCCATTATGGTTCATAGACCATAACTCCATATCGACATATCCATTATAGTATAAATACTATAACTACATTCCTTCAATTTTGCATACAATTTCATGCTCATTCATACCACATAACAAATTATGCAACTTTACACATTATGCATACAATCTTGCATAAAACTCATTTATCCCCGTTTCATTTATGATCAACACATGATCCATTTCCATTATAGCTTAACACTATAATTACATTCATTCATTGTACATACTAAATCATTCACAATTTATCATATCACAAGTATGTACACAATCACATAACACATAATTCACAAAATTCACCATTTATCATCAATACTAAGTAAGTGCATAGGCACTTACCTTTCGGGTTAGAAGATCCCGCACCGTTCTCAAGCTTGCAATTTGATTACCTAAACACATTCGCCTAGTTTAGTAATCTAACATATACCAACATTTCATTACAATTGAGTTCACAACCCAATTTCCCAATTCCAACCCAAATTGACCCGTTTGGGTTATCCTCATAGCCAAACACCCTCTTTCACTACAAACTCACCTACTTGAGTTTCATTAACTTAATCTTAACACTAATTCTTCTTTCAAAAATTATTATTAAGTTAATTTGGTGTTTGCTCAAGTGTCTAACATTTTAAAAACACTTAATCTTCATTAATTCGCCATTTATCATCATGATCCAAACACCCCCAATTTCCACCATATGAACCCTAACTTTTCAAAATCATAATCAAAGGGTTCTAGGATGTTAATCACTACTCTTTACCTTTAGTTTAGCTAGATTATCAATAATCTAACACCATTTCATCACATGCATACAAAATTTCGGTTTTCTTTCAAAACCCATCAAGAACACATCTAAAGTGAGATCAAAAGGATGATTAACACTTACTTGATGTTAGGAAAGTGTTGTGTGAGCCAAAACCTCCTCATTCCGAGCTTCAAATGCAAGATTCAAGCTCCAAACCCGTTTCCTCTTTTTTTCCTTTGCTCTTGAACGACCTAAACACCAAATGAGACTCAATTTTGACTTTCACCAAGTCAAGTAGCAGATTTTGGCCACTTTACACCTTTAGTCCCTCAACTTTCAATTTCACCCATATCTTTCCAAAACTAGTTAAAAACTAGTATAACCCCGTTACTAACTTGAAACCCGCTTGTTTCAACTTATTTCTAAAATATTATTTTCCCATAATATTTATTTAGAAATATTTATTCATTTATAACGAGACCCGGATTTTGGTTCGTTACAAAATATATACACACAAACATACATACATAAATAAATGTCCAATTACATAATTACAAACATATAGATACAAACATACATACACATATATACATTCATATTAACTAATCATCATAAACACAAATTACACACATACATACAACCTAATCATCAAAACTAATCATCAAAAATATAAATTACACACATACATACAAACTAAACATTCAAACTAATCATCATAAAGACAAATTACACACATACAAACACTAAATTACATAAACTAAATTATATAAAATAATCACACATCTAAACCAAATGACCTAAACTAATCATAATTTAATAATTCCATCATACATACAAATATACATATTCATACATACAAATATACATATTCATACATACAAACATACATACATACACATACATACAAAATCATAAAAATCTTAGATCTAAATCAAATTTCATCACAAATTAGTAATTAAAACGAGTACTTACCTTCACAAAGCTAGAAATTAAGAAATGGTGAAATTCCTCCAAAACCTAACCAAAATAAACAAACAAAACTTCAAAATCTTGAAAAAGTAGCTAAAATATGAAACCCGGATGTTACCTCACCTTAAATCCCGAGAGTTTTTGTGAAAGTTGCTCCCAATAAATACCATCTTATATACCTACACATCATAATTACATACATATATATATAAATAAAAGCCCAATTACATAATTACAAACATATACATACAAACATAAATAAATGTCCAATTACATAATTACAAACATATACATACAAACATACATACACATATATACATTCATATTAACTAATCATCATAAACACAAATTACACACATACATACAAACTAATCATCCAAACTAATCATCATAAACATAAATTGCACACATACATACAAACTAAACATTCAAACTAATCATTATAAACACAAAATACACACATACATACATATACATACAAACACTAATTTACATAAACTAAATTATATAAAATAAGCACACATCTAAACCAAATGACCTAAACTAATCATAATTTAATAATTCCATCATACATACAAAAATACATACTCATACATACATACATACACATACATACAAAATCATAAAAATCTTAGATCTAAACCAAATTTCATCATAAACACAAATTACACACATACATACCAACTAAACATTCAAACTAATCATCATAAACACAAATTACACACATACATACAAACTAAACATTAAAACTAATCATCATAAACACAAATTACACACATATATACACATACATACAAACACTAATTTACATAAACTAAATTATATAAAATAAACACACATCTAAACCAAATGACATAAACTAATCATAATTTAATAATTCCATCATACAAATATACATACTCATACATACAAACATACAAACATAACACATTCATACAAAATCATAAAAATTTTTGATATAAACCAAATTTCAACACAAATTAGTAATTAAAACGAGTATTTACCTTCACAAAGCTAGAAATTCAAGAAATGGTGAAATTCCTCCAAAACCTAACCAAAATAAACAAACAAAACTTCAAAATCTTAAAAAATTAGCTAAAATATGAACCCGGATGTTAGCTCACCTTAAATCCCGAAAGCTTGTGTGAAAGTTGCTTCCAAATAGCCCAAAAACGCTGAAATCGCCGGAGAGACAGAATTGGGGAAGTTTTGGAGAGTTTTGGCTGAAAATGAAGTTCTGTCGTCTGTTTCCCTATTTGTTCACGCTGCACCCTATAGCGACGACATGTCGTCGGCATAGGTCCACTTGTCGTTGGTACAGTGGCCTATAGCGACGACATGTCGTCGGCACAGGTTTCACAGGATGTTGACCAGTCAATAAAGGTAAAAACACTATACCGACGACATGTCGTCGCCATAGGGTTTTCCAGAATTTTTTTTAATTTAAAAAAAAAATTATTAAATAAAAAAAAACAAAAAGAAAATCAAAATTAACCTATAGCGACGACATGTCGTCGCTATAGGTTTTCCCCAAAAATTCATTGGGCGCCAGTTTTCCCTCCAACCTGCCTCAACCCTATAGCGACGACATATCGTCGCTATAGGGTGTCCCATTCAAAATTTTGGAAAAACCCTATCCCGACGACATGTCGTCGCCATAGGGTTTTCCAGAATTTTTTTTAATTTAAAAAAAATTTTATTAAGATAAAAAAATTAAAAGGGTTTTCCAGAATTTTTTTAATTTAAAAAAAAATTTATTAAGATAAAAAAATTAAAGTTTTGAAATCCATATTTTTCTGTTTAAAATAAAAAATTTATTTTATAATCAATATATATCCAATAGCACATAAATATATAAAAAAATAAATCAAACAAAAAATTTCTACAAAATTATAAAATCTCTAATTTATAATCAATATATATCCATAGGATTTATTATTGTCAAGCAAAATTCTAATTCTCAACCTCCCATTCTAGCAGAACTTCCAAATCTCAATCACTGAAGAATTAAGTGGAAAATTCGTGAGAAAAATCGAAACCGTTACCTGAGCAAGATTCATGGAATAAGAAGAATTTTTAATCGGAACCCCACCGTGCAAGACATTAGAAGTCTGTTGATTGCCTTCACGATGTCTCGGACGTTTGTGAAACACCCAAGACCAGCCTGTATGGCCCCAAACTGGGTACCCTACAGTTGGTTCTCATCACTGGGTGTTCTCTTTAAAAATACTCGCTTTATTACAAACAATCAGTGGAAGTCTTAATTTAAAATAGTTGTAACCCTTTATAAACTCAATATCAATCTTAATCTTATCTTACAAATGCCTACACACCAATCCGAGTAGCACCGCTCCCTAGCCAAGATACCTCACCTGCAAACAAGAAATACCATTTGATTGAACTCAGAACATTACAATCCTTTATAAAACGGTTTGTCGTTTATTGACATGTTAATAACCCACACTTCAACACTAACCCATAAGGGTTCAACGACCCAAGATGTAACATCCCGATTTTTCATAAAATAACTGGGTTTGTAATTATGTAAATTATTGTAAAGGTTAACGGGTAATTAACCTATAGCGACGACATGTGTGAATGTAAAAAAGAAGGGTAATATAGGTACAATATTACATACCTTCACATTTTGAATAAGAGATTTAATACTCTTAAGCTTTCTATGAGGCCATCTCTTTATATTAAGCTCTCTGCATCTTTTCTTCAACATGGTTAATCTCACCTTAAGTTTCTCGGCTGCCATGACTATTGGCAACTCAAAATGCTTCTCTATCTCTTCCAATTCCAACGGTCTCGACGGCCTCCGGCCACCGTGATCACCGGAACCACCACCATTGTGATCATCATTGGAACTTAGCAATGGCAACACATGACCGTCTCCCCAACACTCCCACAAGCTTATATCTTTATCAATGGGATCGAAATATGAAAACCCTAAATCAGAAAAGTAATGTGATGAAACTCGGTTCATATCGAGAAGGTTGAAAAGTGCATCGTCATGCCTGCAAAAACAAAAACAAAAACCAAAATGGTGTTAGATTATGTTATTAAACTTGAGGTTCAAATGCAACTTGTTTTGTGACAAAATGTGTACCTGAAAAGATCTTGATTGAAGTAGTGATAATAATTATCATTGAAGTAGATAATGCTAAATTAACATAATAATCTTTGTATGGCTGCAGTGCGTCCCTCATACAGTACTTGTTCCTTTTGGGTATACAACACACATCCGCCACTTGCTCTTGTGTTTTTCTCAACATGGTGCCGGTGATCACATTTATGATGTCATTACCCTCTGGGTTTGTATCAAACCATATGCAATTCCTCACTTTATATAGAGGTTGTATACTTATACCGGCATGTGTGTCACTCTGATTTAGGTTGGAAAGGGTGAACATAAAATCAAATGGTGGAAGAGCAAAAGTGATAGGGACTATAGTTTGTGTAGGAGGTGCCACTTTACTGACCCTCTACAAAGGAATGCCTTTATTTAACCATCATTCACATTTGCATCCCACGAATGAATCCATCCATGTTCAATCTATCTTCAGAAGGCTAAGTTCAGTTTTAGCAACGAAGAAAGCAAGATGGACTTCAGGTTCCTTGGCATTGGTTGCAGGTACAATTCTGTGGTCTTCATGGTTTCTTGTCCAATCAAACATTGGAAAAAGATACTCGTTGCAGTATTCTAGCACCGCCATCATGATGTTCTTTGGAGCGGTTCAATCTTTTGCATTGAGCTTGTTCATCCACAGAGATCTTTCTTTATGGATTTAGCATTATTATGTAATTAATTATTACACTTAATCATCATTGGAGCGGTTCAATCTTTCTTTATCATAAATGTAATTAATTATTACACTTAATCATCATTATTATGTTAATTTAGCATTATCTAATATTGAAAGTGGTAATAAATAGGGAGGGAGCATAACATTTTCCCATTAATTCATTATTACACTTTATCATCATTATGTTAATTTAATTAGCATTACTTTTATATTTTTTTTACAACGACGAAACA
Organism: Smallanthus sonchifolius; assembly: GCA_023525975.1. Classification (NCBI taxonomy): domain Eukaryota; kingdom Viridiplantae; phylum Streptophyta; class Magnoliopsida; order Asterales; family Asteraceae; genus Smallanthus; species Smallanthus sonchifolius. Next base: position 7,156,641 of record CM042042.1, read on the forward strand.
TTTTAACCATGTTACAAATAAAAATTGAATCCGTGACATTCAAACCTTAGATGTTTCTAGAGGTTTTGTCTCTATCGTTGAACCATCAACCCTAATGATATTAGTTTTATAGGGTTTTGCAGAATTTTTTTTAATTTAAAAAAAAATTATTAGATAAAAAAAAACAAAAAGAAAATCAAAATTAACCTATAGCGACGACATGTCGTCACTATAGGGTGTCCCATTCAAAATTTTGGAAAAACCCTATCCCGACGACATGTCGTCGCCATAGGGTTTTCCAGAAATTTTTTTAATTTAAAAAAAAAAAATTTGACCGACGAAAATTTATTAAATAAAAAAAAAGAAAATCAAAATTAACCTATAGCGACGACATGTCGTCGCTATAGGTTTTTCCAGAATTTTTTTTAATTTAAAAAAAAAAATTTTTTGACCGACGAAAATTTATTAAATAAAAAAAAACAAAAAGAAAATCAAAATTAACCTATAGCGACGACATGTCGTCGCTATAGGTTTTCCCCAAAAATTCATTAGGCGCCAGTTTTCCCTCCAACCTGCCTCAACCCTATACCGACGACATGTCGTCGCTATAGGGTCTCCCTACCAAAATTTTGGTTTTGACCTATACCGACGACATGTCGTCGGTATAGGGTGACCTATCCCGACGACAAATGTCGTCGGTACAGGTGGCGTCGGGACATGGTCAATTTGTTGTAGTGATTCACTATTCTCGTGAATTTAATTTTGTTTATCCCTCTTAAAATGTCTCGTTTATGATATGATCTCATTACTTTTTAAAATTTGATATGCATTCTTAACGTAGTATTATTTACTCTAACTTTATCATACTAATTTTTTTTTCTCATGCCGTCCACTTTATTCTAAAATATAACTGAAAATGAAGATAACAATTAAACAAAGCCTATAAAAAAACTAAGACCCATCTCTATATTTTTAATTTTTTTTTGTTCTATACAACATTTTATGATATATTGTTAGTTGATGAAACAAATTCTTACAAGTCACAGCATATTTATTAATAACTCTGTTTTTATTGTAAATTAATAATTTGATGTCTCCAACAACGTGAAGTTTCGATATTAAATACCCCTTGGGGCCTATAGAAAATTAGTAACTAAATTACTTATAGAGTATCTTAAAAAGTCGATCATGTTCTTCTTTTGGTATCCTAATAGTACGTAGAAGTTACGTCTCAGTACGCTAGCGTAAAACTTGGGGCATCCTAGTAGTGTAAGTTACACTAACGTAAAACTTGGAGCATTCTAGTAGTGGGAGTTACATGCGAGTCCGCTGGCGTAAAATTTGGTGCATCCTAGTAGAGAAAGTTGCGTTCGAGTCCGCTGTGGTAAAAGTTGGAGTGATATTTCCTATGAGCTCAGAAGCGCATGTCCGCTCATTGGCACAAAAATCCATAATTTTAAAACAGGTTACATGTTTTAATTTGATGTAATCATGTCTAACGACTAGATTAATAATTTTAAAAGAATAAGCAAATATTTTGGTAATGAAATTCACTAAAACGTATACTAAACTAAATGCTATTAAATATATATATATCGTTTTTCCCAATTTAAAATAAAATCAAGTTAAAGGCACGCCATGTGTCATATTCCTTATTTTCTATTCTACTATAATGGAAATGAATAAATTATAACATATGAAACGGATGTGACATGTCGTTGAATTAAATTTAATGCATATGTTTAGGATTTGTTTGAAGTGTATAAAACCGCTGTAGTTCTTTCCTATAATTTCACAACCAGATCAGTTATCGAACCGGTTACCATTACTGGTTTAGTTGAATCGTGTGTGTGTATATATATATATCTATCTGTTTGTATGGGAGGTGAAGACGGGTAGCAAACAATACAAATGTGTCACGTGTATGTTGTTGCTTCTATGGTCAATGAGTATTTGCGTCCAATTACGCACATTTTGGTGGTTTACCAATTATAAGTATGTTGTTTTTACATACATGGTATACTCAAATAATGACATAAGACATTACTACTAACGAAATTGATACTAAAAAGTCACAAAATGAATAAGTAAATAGATCAACACGTTTAAATAAGTTTGAACGTCATTGTGAATCATGGATAAACAATTATAATCTTAAAATAGTAAATATTATTACGTAAATTAATAAATATTATTTCATAAATTAAATGATAAAATAAACAATTATTTTGAATAAACGTTTAATCATTTAATTAAATGGTTTATATATTATTTGTGTAACTGAGATTATATAAATAATTGATTTCATTATTATTTTAGCCAAAATAATATATGTGTGTGTCGATTTTGTATATATGGGTTTAATCAAATGAGTTTGATTAAATTAAGTAAACTATTTAAAACAACCGCTAGCTTAGTCTAGCGGTAAAGGTGTATACCAAGACTTCACTAAAATGGAGAGGTATTGGGTTCAAATCCCACTTGTGACCAAAAAAATGGAGATCCAAGTTGGGCTAGGAAGTTTTCTCACCTATGGTGGGTTTCCTCCTATGGGGGTGAAGATGATCAGATGGGTCAGTGGCCCGTCAGTGATCCAAATTGCCGTTAAAAAAAAGTAAACTATTTAAAACCCAAATCATTTGTGGACCAACTAAATTAATTTGGTGGGTTAAAACTAATTAAAAACTTAGGCCCAAAGTTAGTGATTAGTTAGGATTATGTGAAAGATTATAAGTAGGGTTTAGGGGTGGAATTTAGAGACTTCGGTTACCATGTGATTTTATTTGAGATTAAATCACAAACCCTAATCACACACCTCATTCGCAACAACCACTTCTCCTTGTACGACCTTCATCCATCGGCTACATCGTTGGCGATCCCCACCGCCACCGTCGTAGTCCTGATCCTACATCCGGTTGTCGTCGCATCCCAACCCCATCATTCACGCCCCCTCCAAAGCCACTTTTGCATGGGTTAATCCGGATTAATAAAAGTTTAATTTTTGTAAACCTTAAACAAACACTGCGTCAAATTTGGGCTACGGTCACACAAAAAAAGTGTGACCATATGTCTTTCGCCACACGTATTTTTTTCAACTCAAATGTCACCATATCTCGAGTCATCGTTGGTATCATACGGCCACATTAAAATTTAGTGGTCGTAGAACATAAAAAGGGTGGCTAAACGGTATCGGTATTTCTTGCTGGAATTAATTCTTCCGTCCATTAAGTGTGTCTAAAGGGTAGCAACGGTGACATGATGTCCTATTAAGTGTGGTCGTTTCTATTATATAGTCACATAAAAGCTTGTTTTCAGTGGCGTACCTATAGGGTGGGGATGGGGGTCAGCCGACCCCCATGAAGAAAAAAAAATTGTTTGTTATATACAATCTAATCTCGAGCGACCCCCATAAAATTTTGACACCGACCCCCATGAAATTTCTTTTGACCAAAACAACACCCAAAAAATTAATATAAAACTTTAAAGTTTACAAATATAAACGTATTAATTATTATAAACTAATTAACAAATATAAACTTATTATAAGCTTTATAAACAATTAATCTCACTAGGTCACTAACCATTTAACCAAATAACCTTTTACCCTAAAACATCTAATTCCATCTAAACAATTAACCGGACTTGTCATACATTTCCCATCTTTATCGAACGTGATTAGGTGAAACGAAAACAAGCGACTATCATCTACGTGAGTCAGGTTATGTGTTAGAGGTTGCCACTCCACTCTCCGGAATCTTGTACCAAATAACCTTAATTTAGCTATTTGTTAAACTATTTCTCTAACAAATTAAATGTTTTTTTAACTTTTACTCTAAATTCACTTTATTATTTGATTTTGCTATATTATTTATTAGAATATTAGATTATCGGCATCCAAACACTGAAAAAAGTTCGGTGACATGACTTTTGGCAAAAAAAAAATCAATGACCCGACCCGACAAAGAAAATCTCTTTTAATAAACATCTGAACATCGAAAATTTTCCGACGCCCATAAAAAATATTTCTAAGTCCGCCACTGCTTGTTTTAGTCACATCTAATTAAAACAACCATGGCAAAAGGGTTGTATTAATCACACATTTTATCCCCCTAAGTGTGACTATAAACTAATTCTAGACACACTAAAAATTTTGTAATTCTGAAAGTGGTATGACAAACCTTTGGTCATACCGTTTTATTTTTCACATGACATGTGATATCTTTCATTCATACAAATAAAAACAAAGTGTCATGGTGTGACTAATGTTTATGTAAAGCCACATGAAATTTTGTAATTCTAACAGTGGCTATTGTCATTAGTTTGGTCACACATAATTTTATTGCTTGTGACATTTGCTATCATTACGTCACACATATCTTGTTTGCTTATGACATTTGCTCTCATTCGGTCACACAAAAATAGACAAATGTGGCTAATGGTTAGCAATAGCCACATGTAATGTTATAATTTTAAATAAAGATGCAAACTTTTTATTCTATTTATTTAGAATCATAATAAAGTTTGAAACTTTACTAAATTTGATTGCGTTATTGCCAATTGACCTAATCACGTTTGTTGTTTGGTTTCTTTGGTTTTTAAATGTTGTACTTTTAGCCATTTTGGAGGTTTTTAAATGTTGTATTCTTAGCGGTTTTGGAGACGAGATGGTTGTAGTGACAAATGAGAGCGGTTAAAGTAGTTAAAACTAATCAAGATTTTGAGATTTGGAATCTCTAATCAATTGAGCTTGACTTTTGGATTTGGTGACGTGGCGGATAACATGTTACCAAAACTCTAATTTAAACAAAAATGCATTATGTTTTATTTTTGGAGTTTTTTTCTCAAATAGGTGTTGTTTTGAAAAATATTTACCATTCTAGTGTGTTCAATAAATATTTACCAAATTAGGTGAAACCCATTTTTTTTAAAGGCGAACATTAAATGTTGGGACGTCGCACCCCCGTCACATAGGAGAGCCTCGTTCAACTCCGGCCAATATGTTGTCTTAATCGGGCCAACTTGTCGTCAGAGTTGGAGAGTTTTCAAGGAAAAACCCCACCCAATACGGCCCCTTCCTGGCTTGAGGGAGAGTCGAGGCTCGAACCCTGGTTCGGCGTGGGTAAAACCTTGGTGCATCAGCCTAAAAAGCCTCATTTGCGATGCCGCAGAAATTAATGGTGGTGGCAGGGATTGAACCCGGATCCCTTGAGACTTCAGGCCTCACCTCAACCAATACACCACAACCTTTTTGATAGATGAAACCTATTAATCGTTTTATTTTATGCATAAAAAAATAAGAAAACTCAACCCCATCAACACCAACCACCATCGTCGTTCCTAAAACCTTCGTCACCGCCACTACAACTCACCGGCTAGTCATTGAACCCCACCCGCTAATCGATGTTTCCTTTTGATTGAATCAACCAGGTCACTCAAATTAGAGACATTTCTTCCCAAAAAGTGGCACTAATTCTGGTTCCCAGAAGCATAAAATTGTTGGGCAAGGCGTTAAAAATTAACATACAGAAGCATAAAATAGTTGGGGCCAAGGCGTTAAAACTTGGTTCAATTTCCGTAGGTTTATGGTTCAAATTCGAGGTTACCGAGTTCGTCACTCTCTGTACAGTTTCTAAAATTTTGAGTGAAGTGGTTAATGGCCGACCAAATACTAATGCTAAATAACATATTCGAATGTCAATTGAAGAGCTCGGCGAACACATTCTATTTCATGCATTGAGTTGTTGCTGAATTACAATACGGATATGTGAAATTATAGTCGGCGGTACAAATCAACATACTGTAGTGGTTTCGAAAAGTTGGCAGATGGAAACAAATCAAACTGATGAGATCTGCAGATGTTTGAGGCCGCTGTACCATGGTCTTGAGACGACCCAGGATTGGCGGATGACGGTGGAAAGTGGAAATGAACGACGGCTATCTAAACGCAAACTCCATTTGGTTATCCGTCATGGTCGGGATTCTGGACAGGTCACCGGAGAGATCTTAAGCCGACGGAATGAATATTTTTCTGAACAGGGACGATGGTGGTTGATTGGTGGTGGAGGGGTTGGGTTTTCTTATTTTTTTATGTATAAAATAAAAAGATTAATAGGTTTCACCCAATTTGGTAAATATTTATTAAACAACACTAAAATGGTAAATATTTTTCTCAGCACCACCTATTTGGAAAAAAAAACTCTTATTTTTGTTATTATGTTGTTTGAAATGTTGAGACAAACGAGATTTTCTAATAATAAACAAAACATTTGAATTTTAAAATATGAGACATTCCTGAAATATCAAACACAATCAATATTTTTATAAACTTAAAATTATGATTTAATCTTTATAAAAGAAAATTTTAAATTAATGAGTTATTTTAAATAATATTTGAGATTTTTTAAACCCAGTCATATTAACATAACCTTAAAACCCATATAGCAAACTTTTAAAACTTTGTGTACATAACATAACCTTAAAACCCATGTAGCAAACTTTTAAAACTTTGCTTTTGCCCCCATCTCGCTCATACACTAAAATTATGTCACACATACTCTCTGTCTCTATATATAATATAAATACTTATTTTCTTTTTGCCCATCTATCTAACATTTATTTACTATCTCAGTTAATAACTTATTCTAATAGGGAACAACTATAAGAAAACTTAATGTTTATTAAAAAATTAAAAAAACTAGTTATTTAAGTGAAAAAAAATATAACTCAAAAACTAAAAACTGATTCGGAGACCTTGTTTCCCACGTCGTTCTTCTTAAAAAAAACTTGAAAAGTAGTATGTTTAGCTTTTGGGTTTTAGTATAGCTTTTAGGTTAGGTTTTTGAAGGGGTGAAGATGTAGGGTAGGGGGTTTAGGTTTTTGAGGGGTGGGTTGGGGTTTAAGTTTTTGGGGGGTGGGTGAGGGGGTAGGTGGGGTGGAGGGTTTTAGGTTTTTGAGAGTGGGTTAACCTTTTTGGGTGTACTATACATATGTAATAGAAGTTTTTTTTATTTTCTCATGAAAGTAAGTTAATATTTATATAGTTTAATTTAGATTTTTGTTTAACCTTTATTATTTAACTAGCATTTAGAAATTCAGATTTGGAATATGTTTATTTATTTAATAAATGATAATTTTTTTAACGGAAAGTTTTAAATATTATTTAACGGCTGCGTCGTCACGCACGGTTTGTGACGTTTCGATGTTAGTTTTTTTCATGGTTTTAGGCCCTTCAACGCAGGGTTTTAATACTAGTTTGATTTAAAATCTAGATTTTATTCTTTTAATTAAAAGCATGTTTTAAAATAATGAGTTATTTTAAAACGATATTTGAAAATTTAAAATGCAATCAACATTTTAGAAATTCAAAATTGAGATTTTAGCCTTATAAAGAGAAAAAACTTAGATTTGAATTTTATAAAAGGGATGATTTTAACAACCACTAGCTTAGTCTAGTGGCAAAGGTGTATACCAAAACTTCTCTAAAATAGAGAGATTTTGGGTTCAAGTCCCACTTGTGACAAAATAAAAAAGGGGGTTGCAAGTTGGGTCATGGGGTTCTCTCACCTATGGTGGGTTTTCTCCTAATGGGGTGGAGATGATCGGGTGATCCAAATTGCAGTTAAAAAAAAGGATAACTTTAAATAAGTTATTTTTCAGTTTGAATTTATCTTAAATTGAGATTTTAAGAATATTTTTCAAACTTGTAATTAACAAATTGAGATTTATTAATAGATTATAAATGATTCATATAGTAACTGGCGTATTATTACGGGATATTAAAATTAGAACGTCGTAAATAAAATTGAGATTTTATAAATACAAGAACAAAATAAAATTGGATTTTACACTTCTTTAGTGGTTAACATAGCATGCATCACAACTATTACAAAACCTTATGAAAATAGAAGTTGTATGATGCCCTTTTTGCAACACTGGGTATGCTGGCCTCAACCGTGTACTTGGGCATACATGTGCCGGGACAAGGTGGATCGCAATTTTCAAGTCTTCTTGAGATGGTTCACACGTTTCAAAAGAAGTATGACCTATCACTTGAACATGTGAGAAAGTGCTCTAGCCAAGCACAAAGGAGGATAGGCATAGATGGGATTAAACGTGACAATTAGACGAGTTCTTTAACCTTCATTGTTAATTATTCTCACACTAGAAGAGGAACCGCCCCAAGTACCTTGTTAAGTTGAAGCAGAGCCGGCCCCGAGAATCCTCCATACGTTTTGGACCCGGGACAAGTAATAAAAAAAAGCGGGCCTCAATAATTTTTTTATATGTAATGGGTTTAAATATATACATTTTTGTGTCTTTTTTGTTTTTGGTTTAATAGTTTAAACAATTATGGATTTTTGTGTGACAACATTTTAAAGAGAGAAAAAAAAGAGAAGAGAATAGAAGAAATATGACATAAAAAATAAATAATGTTGTTGTCAAGACTTGAACATGTGATCTTTATATTTTTTTTTGCAATGATTTTTTCAAATGCAGTAAGGAAACTTTGATGTACAAAAAATAGATGTATAAACTAAATATATTATTTAAAACATATACAAAAAATTTAAAAATTTCAAGCCTTTCAAAAGACTGGGTTTGGAGCCGTGCCCACCCTGCCCCTCCCTTTGGGCCGGGCCTGAGCTGAAGTAGGGCAATAAAAATGGTGCTAGCACTTCAAGTATGTGAAACCTAATTTGTTCTCATATTTAATTGGGTATATTACTCATGATTAGCAAATTCATTTGCAGGAACTAAGGAGAATACAATTTAAAGATCACATCACTATGAAGGCAGTAAGATATTCCATATTCTATTTTCAAATAGTCTGGTTTAAATATTTGAAAATGTTTTCTTAATTTTCGTACCTAAAAAAAACCTAGTTGAGATTATGGAACAGGTTTTCAATTTATGTTTGGTGAACATTTGATAACAATTCAGTTGGTTTATATGAATATCGTACTTGTTTTGAGGTTGCAGCCCAAATAGCATTTATGACACTTTTTGTTGTTAATTATAAATTTAAGAAAATATAAAGACATAAATAATTACTGATATGACTGTTTTTAAGATCTCCTCATCTGATATGATCTCGTTAAATTTTATAATTTGGTATAATTCTTCCTTATTAAATAATATTACTCTATAATTATATTTTTATTCTCAAACGGTATACTTTTGTTCTAAAATATAGCTTACAATAAGACAATTGTATACTCATTAACCGTAGACCGGTGTTTATTTATATATATATTATAAAACATACATTTTTAGGATGTGGTTATTTAATGGTGAATGAATCATGAGAATATAACTCTGTTTACTACAATAAAATAATAATTTGATGTCTCTGACAGCGTAACGTTTCAACGTTAAATGTTGATTGTGTTATGATTCGTTTGTGTGTTCATATTTGAAACATGTGACATGTTTTGATTGAGTGTTTAGATCTGATAATTTATAATAATAAAAAATAGTTATTTTGATGACAAATTCTCATAATTTCAAGTATTGGTTGTGTTCACTATTAAAAACAAGGTTTTGAAAGACCGACCGATCGCATTACCGGTTAAGTGGTCGGAATGAACCATAATTAATTTTAAAATTATTTTAATATTACATACAATTTAGATATTAATTGATTTTTTTTCTAATTTATAGTTATTTTTGACAAATAAATAATTTTATATATATAATATTTATTGATATGTAAAAAAAATGTATGTTATCAAAAGAATATACTAGTTTAAAGATATTAATTTTTTTATATTAATTAAAAAAATTAAAGATATTAATAATCTAATTATCAAGAAACAAAACACAACCTATTTCTATATTTAATTTAAATTAATTTCGAGGTCTCAAGATCAAAATTTTCCCAAAACATTTTTAGCCATGATTTCTCAAATCTTTCATTTCACGCATCGCCCCACACTAGAACCAAATATATCTTTCCTATCCATAAATTTGCAACTAGAACATCCTCTTTATATGTTGGGAATTCAAACATAAATCAACTTAAATAAATCTAACTGACTTAGGTTTAACCTGGATTTACTAGAATCGTGCATTTCAATAGTTGGCGGTTTAGTCGGGTGTAAATGGATCGGACCGTAACCGGTTTCCGATACGACTGATCCGGTCCGGTTTTAATATCATTGGTTAAAAATGAATTTGGTTTTCTTTGATCCTTCTTAATCAGTGTTTTCATAATCAAACCAGATATTGAATTAGTCAACTTACCTATTTACTGGTCGAACCGGATTTAAAAACTCGATAAAGTAATAAATAATATAAAAATTAAAACCATATATATACTATATATAATTCAAAACAAAATATGTGTGAATTTATACTTTTAATAAAATAATATAAAGACATAAATAAACAAAATATGGAATCTGTATTAAAATAGGGATGGTTCAAAGTAAAGGGCGGGTTCAAATAAGGACGGTTTAAAAAGGCATTATCGGAATGACCAGATACTCAGTTCCTGGTCCACCAGTCGGTCGAGTCCGCTCGTGAGAACCCTGCTTTTTTACATCTCTCATATCTGATATGGTCTCGTTAAATTTTAAAACTTGATATACATTCTTTATAAAATAATATCTACTCGATGATGTAATAAATAATAAAAAAAAATCAAAAACTATATATATCAACTTACTTTTTTCATAAACACTCCACTTTTATTTTTAAAATATAGGTAAAAATAAAAATGAAGACAATAATGAAACAAAGTATATAAAATGTGTAACACTGTATACTCGTTAATATAGCTAGAAATGAAAGACAATAATGTAACAAACGTTTATATATATTTTATAAAACTTATATATTTTTTACTATGCCTATAATATGATAATATAAGTCTGTAATAATAATTTGATGTCCCTGACATCGTAATATTTCAATATTAAATTATTTCAACACTAAATGTAAAAATACATAATGTCCTATTGTAGTTCCAAAAGAAATGTGATGAAAATGAGTAGATATATAAACTATTAAACATCGACGAAGGAGCAGAAATAAAAAAGGTAACCTCGACAGCGATCTAGGACTTTGATCAGGGTCTCTTTGATGTTGACAGAATCGTTTAACAATGATGTCGGAACTGAATGGAAGGTGTAGTAGACCAACCAAGGGGTTCTAAACGTGGGCTTCGGTGGTTTTTTGGTGGTCGAAGCTGTCAGATCTCAACCGGAAATAGAGGTGCACAAATCGGTTTTTTTTTGGAACCGGATCCGGACCGGTTCTGTCAAAGTTGGTCAATAACCGGATCCATTAGAACCGGTTCCGGTTCGGATCCGGTTCCGGGTGTGGAGACTTGGAACCTATTGGGACCGGTTCGGATATTTAGAACCGGACCGGTTAAAAAAAACCGGTTCCACCGGTTCCGAAAAAAAAAAAATTAAAAATTAACAAAGATACACTATAAAATACATGTTTTATTTATTTTGTAGATTTTTTAAAGTTATTTAACAATAGTTCGTACAAAAAAAATACAAAAAACATAATTGAATCACAAAGCATTAATTATTTATTATGTTTTCAATATTCTTCGTCGTAGTCTTTGTAACATCGGTTTTCATTCTTCTTCGCTTGAGATACGTTGGGCTTCATCGTAAGCTTGTTCTTCGTCCGAAAGTGGAGTCGCCGCCCCATGTTCTACTTCGAATTCATGTATTTCTTGTTCAACGTCAAGCTCGCCTTCTAGTTTTGCAACATGTTGTACACGTTCGGCGGCATCCAAATGGTCCTTCAAGCAAATACACATCTCCATAGATTCCGGTGTAAGCCTCGTTCTTCGAATAGATAAAACCCTGCCACTAAGAGAAAAAGCGGATTCCGAAGCTACCGTGGAAGCTTGGACGGTTAGTAGGTCACGGGCCATTGCGGCTAGAACGGGATATTGGGATTCCCTTCCTTGCCACCAACTCAAGATATCAAAGTTTTCAAACTTTTCGGATCTTAGAGTAGAAATAAAGTCGGTTGCTTGATATCTCCCAAGCTCGCTACTTGGTGTGGTTCCACATGCTCGTTTAGTATTTTCGTTTCTTAAAGTGTTAAATAAATTTAGCATCGGGTTCCTTGAACTACTAGAAGTTGAACCCGAACCCATTGATTCACGTATGTTTGATGGATCACCACTTCCACCATATTTGCGTAAATAATAATCAAACATATTATTAAAAGCCGAATTGAAATCCCTTATTGCATTTGATTCAAAATTTGGGTCTTCCTCGAACATATTTAAATCATCCGATATTGATCCAATTAATGTTTCAACACCGGTTACATTAATCGTTGGGTTTAAGGCGGCCGAACATGTAACAACGGCCGGCATTTCTGAAAAATATTTTTTAAATTTAGCTTTCATAGATTTTACCATTTTTTCAAAAATAGTGCCGTGATATTCAAACTCTTTTAATTTATTACATATTAAGTATAATTGTTGAAGTATTAGCGAAGACGTGGGATAATAAACTCCCGATAAACATGTAGTTGCATTTTTAAAAACCTCAAGCAAATTAGTTAGTTTCTCGATCATATCCCAACTTATATTATCAAATTTTTGTAAACAACGTTTCTTTTGCACAAGTTCATCATGGAAATGTTTTAAAGTAATTCTTTGCCTTAAGGCCGATTCAAACATTTTCCAAGTCGAGTTCCATCTAGTAGGTACGTCCCAATTCGGACCTAAAAAGATGGAATCCGTTTGTTGGCACAAGTTTCTATAGTTTATATATCTTTTTTTGCTTGTGCTAAAAACTTCACGTAACATCACTTTAAAATTTTCTTTTACGTCTTTTATTTCTTGGACGTTTAGACCGTCTTGCACAACCAAGTTAATGATGTGTGCAACACATCGACTATGAAAAAAAACACCGTTACAAGGCGGTTCATATTTTATTTTTAATTTTTCGACCGCGTTTGTGTTATTTGAAGCGTTATCAAAAGATATTGAAAATATTTTCGGTTGAATTTTATAAGTTTTAATTACCGAGTCTAAAATATAAAATAAGTTTTCACCGGTATGTGGATATCCAAAATAATCAAACGCAATCGTACGCTTCATCATTTGCCACGACTCCGGTTGAACCCAATGTGCGGTAACGCAAAGGTACGATTCGGGTAAACCATGTGGAGCGGACCAAACGTCCGTTGTTAAGTTAATGCCGGTATTTAATTTTTCAAAACCTAAAATTAATTCTTTTTTGGCTCTTTTCCACATTTTTAAACAATCTCTTCTCAAAGTAGAACGACTTACATTTGTGTAATTCGGTTGAAGCGTCTCTTGTATCATCCTCGTCAAGCGCGGATTATCAAAATGATCAAAAGGCAAGCCTTCTTGAATGACGAAATGTGCCATTCTCTCACGAACACTTTCGACATTGTATTGCCAAACTCCTCCATCCCTACCAATTTGAGTTTGATTTTCACCTTCTTGAGTGTGTCTTGCGTGACTAGCAATATGTTTCCTTAAACTGCTATTTCCCGCCGCAGCCAAAAGTTTACCACAACGTTTGCAACGAGCCTTTTGCGAGCCGTTCGACATTTCGCATAAATCGAAATAAGCCCATATTTCTTGGTTTCGGGAGCAAGGAAGTATTGACACAACCGTAACATCGCTAGTAGAACCACCAACCGAATTTTGAGTGCTTGCGGAAGCGGAAGCCATGAGAGCGTTTTTTTTTTGCTTAACGTGAGCGTTTTTTTTGCGTTTTGAGAGCGTTTTTGAGTTTTGAGAGCTAGAATGTTGTGGTGAACTAACACAAACACCCAATACCTATTTATACTAAATTTCAATCCTTAAAAACAAAAAAAAAAACAAAAAACGGCCATAAAACGGCTATATAGCCGTTTTTTTTTTAACCCCAACGGCTAGAACCGGTTCCAAAATGTCCGAAAAAAACCGGTTCCAAAAAATCCGATTTTTATCCGATTTTTAACCGGTCCGTCAAAAAACCCAGAACCGGTCCCGGAACCGGCGGTTCTCATAATATCCGGACCGGTTCTAAAAAAACCTGTTCTCACCGGATCCGGTTTCGGATAATCCATCGGATCGGTTCCGGTTCCGGTTCTTTTGTGCACCTCTAACCGGAAAGTCTTGAACAAGGGGGGAGGTATTTGCGAATAATCTTCAAATGGTACGATTGTGTTGGAACCTTATGGAGATGGCATCCGGTGTTTTGTGACTTTGTCTACTAGAGGTTAATGGCGATCGGTCCCCCACTATTGATGACAGGGGGTTTTGAGGGTGTGCAGGGTGGGTATTGCACGGGACCCATGTTTTACAAGGGGGGCATTTTTTTCTCGTTTAGGTACCGTGGGTTTATTAACATATCTAAAAACATATAAACTTATTTGTAATTAAGTGTTCTAGAAGGGGTCCAATAATAATAAACATATAATGTTTATAGGGGTATATATAAAATTTCCCCATTAACAAACAACGTGATATGTGATGCCCTTCTTCAACTTTACATAGCAAAATATTTGTTTAGGTATTCATACAAAAGCAGAAATAGTTAGATAATACAAATATTGATTTACAAAACCTTTTATTACATCTTAAACTTCTTATCGACTTGGTTAAGAAAGAGGTCAAAATCGACCCATAAGACTTTGCAAACCCGTATTTGACATCCCTTTGTATTTTGAAGCAACAATTACATATAGGGTTCAATTTTTTTAATTTTTGTTTAAAAAGGTGCTTCTGAGACCTATTTTGAGCGGCTTGAAGCCCCGTGACACCATTCTTTAGTTACCTATTTTTTATTTAATGGACAAAAATGTATGAGAATTCATTGAGAGAGTGGTTGCTCCACTAACATGAAAAGTCTTTTTCATAATTAAATAGGAGTAAATGGGTTTGCTACAGAAGAATCCACTCGTGATTGTCACATAGTAATGGACAACTCATCATGACCATGAAATAATGTCCAGCAGTGAATTGTCCATAGAATATGAACCTTCAGGCCTATTGGATATATAAAGGAGATCAATGATTTGGGCCTAATCCAACAAATTAATATTTTATTGAGCAATAAACGTCTAATGTTATGTTAGATTAGCTTCTAACGTTTTAACACGTCATGATGAGTTTCAAGTTAAACCTAATATGTTTAGCTAAACGGGTTAGAAATGTATTAACCTCACAAGTTTTAACGTTAAAACGTTAGATTAGCTTCTAACGTTTTAACCCGTTATGATGAGTGTTTCAAGTAAAACCTAATGCGTTAGCTAAACGGGTTAGAAATGTATTAACAAGTTTATGGACTGATCATTTCATTTTGAATACTTCCATCAAAAACTAAATTTTGAAAAAGATGAGTGTAAATGAAACTGTTTTATAAACATTTGTGTTTTTTATGTAAACTTGTAATTTTAAATCAATGACGTTAAAAGCAAGAAATCTAAACGAAAATCCGGATTAACTGAGCCGACTCCATATCAGTATACAAATACGCAAGTATGTATAACTTTATATATGAGTTTATATAAAATTAACATTCATAACCAACTTGTTTACTTGCTTTTAGAAAAAGAAAGGTTAGGGAGTAGTATATTCTTGAAGTCATATGCAAGGGATCCTTTTTCTTTTGATCTTTAGATTAAAGTTTGTAGTTGTATTGAAACTCCCAATACAAATTAATCAAGATCTTTGCTTTCTGCCTTGGAAATTGGAATCACCATCAATTTCATGCAAATCAAACACATTGAAAATGATGATGCATATATTATGACCAATGTTATTAAAACCGGATAGGACCGGACCGGCCGGTTCAACCGGGAACTGCTAGCTTTACCGGTCCAAAGTAAGGAAAAAAACTGGACTCAGAAGAACCAGACAGTTCCTTCTAAAAACGGTTAACCAGAGCAAACCGGAATGAACCAGACTAAAGATATGACACAAGATTTAATTAAAGAATTTCCAAATTACAAGAATGAAGGAAGAACACCACCACATTTTCCTCAAATAGAATATGTTGTATGTTGTGTTGTGTCTTCATCTAAATTTTCTAATCCATTGATGTCATAATTAACACATCAAATATCAAAAGCCATTGCCATCAAGATTAACATTAAACACATGCCTAATCTTGTCAAGCTCCTCCATGCAAGTTTTTCCTGAAAGTAAATCAGTGGTATCAGAGTCAAGTGAAACGCAGTTTGTGATAGATAAATAGCCTTAAAATCAGTACAAGTTTATTCGAACTTTACGCATACCAATGTGTCATGTTGAAGGTTTAAAACAACTAAATACTAATAATAGTTTTTTTTTAACGGCAACGCTAGATATTCTAATGATAATTGGGTTTTCCCGGGACAACACCTAGAACATCTAGGGCAGCCCACCACAGGAGGAACCCCCCAACTGGGTAAACCACCTGACCTGGTCAGAGACCCCTTTTTTGCTGTTGCCAGGATTCGAACCCAATACCTCCACTATGGGAAGTCTTGAGGCTACTATTGTACCAAATGGCCAACGGTCACTAATAATAGTTAGTTTATTTTTTTTATCCTTTAATTATATTGGCTTTTCTTTTACTTTTAAAATTATTAAAAATAATAACCATAGAGAATAGTTTTAAATCAGAAAAGTGTAAGTGGTTAGCATGTGAAATCAATAAAAACTACGTCGTTTAGCACCGGAACTGATAATAAATGTGACAAACAAACTCACCGTCGACGAAGAAATATCGAGGTACCCACGCGACAAGTTCACCGGTGGCGACAAATATATCGAAGGCCCACCTCGGCCATAAACAAACCGTAGTTCCTCTCCGACGTCGGTCCGGGCTTCAAATTCTCATTAAACATAGCAAACACAAAGATATTCAAATCAGTATCAGGCCTTGCCGGAGTTCCCTTCTTCTGACTAATTATCTTCAAATTCTCATTATACTTCTTAGCATTCTCCGGCGACGCCCCAACCTCGTCTTCGTCTCCCTTCGACGGCCAACCCGTCTCCGAGATCTGCACCGTCATCTTCTTGTACCCAAGCTAGCCGAGAGCCGCGTACACCGCATCAATCTGCGCGAACAACATGTTGTCGTGACTCAAGTTGTTCGCCGGATCAACCACACCGGAATTCGGCTCAAACAGAACGAAATCTATCGAAACATGCTTCGGATTCGCCTTGTATGCGAAAAACGGATACGCATTAATAAAAAACGGAGAACACGTTTTGGATAGGAAATTTAATATCGGAGCAATGCATCCGGTCAGATCTTGCCGGAAAGCTCCCGCCGACGGCGTATAGCAACAGAGTGAGCCGTTGTAACGGTAACTTGAGGGTCTAATTTCAAATTCACGAGAGCAATGTGTACGCTCTGCATTGCCGGAAGTAAGCAGCCGGAGAGAGGTATCGTTGAAAGTCAACACTTCGTTGCCGACGGCAATGGCGGTGATTTTAGTCGCCGGTAAGTAAGCTTGAATGTTGGATTTAACCCAGGCTTGAGCATTAGCTTGATCGGTCATCTTGGATAGATACTCGTTACCGAGACCGACGATGAACTCAACTCCGGTGTCGGCAAAAGCTTTGAGAACTTTGGGATCGGCGTCGTATAGCTTGATTTTGGTGGCGCCGATGGATTTGACTAACGGAACCACGTGTTCCGGTGAGGGTAGGTTGTTGGCGATCTGGCCGTAGTTGATTCCGATGGAAACCACCATGGCCGGAAACAGAAACCCTGCTTGGAAAAAGAAGGAAAATTTAAGTATTTAACAAACAATAACAAAAAGTTTGAAAACTTGAAATTTGGGGCAATATTAGATTACCAGTAATGAAAAGAAGAAATTTTGCAGTGAAATGTGAATCTTCCATTGAAGATTTTTTTGGAGGAATGAGATGACAAAATTAAAATGTGAACCTTTTATACGACTCGTATAGCATTAATACGGGCAGTATAGCTCAAAAGTTAAACCGATAATGTCCAACATATTATATGAGTCACATTAGGGTTGTATTGTGCCTCGTATAACCTCACGGGTCGTATAATTATGAGACTCAGATCTTGTAGGATCTGTCTTCTGTTGGATGGGCCTATTTTTGGAAAGCAACCCTACCAAGTAAATGAGGCTCGATTCCCATATTTACTTTCTATTCATTTTGATAATTTAATTCCCTAAATCTTTTTGTATTGGTTTATTGATTTTCATAGAAACGAACTATTAGTTTGATTATTGAAAAAGATGGTTCGTGTAATTTGGTTGAATTAGATAAAAAAAATCGGGAAACAATATTAACTTATAGAGAAGAATTAGAGGTAAATAATCTATACTCTATAATAAATAAATGTTCAAATTTCCCGCATCTCTCCTATTAATTGCACAAGTTTTCTTTAATTATTTTTTTAATGATTTTTTGTTTTCCGTCTCTCTCTCTCCTATTAAATAACAATGATTTCGATAATTATTTTTATTTTAAAAATATAGGTTTGTTCATGAAACATTTTTAGAAATTGAACATTTATTTCATTATTTTTATAAAACATTTTTAAAAAGTGACTATATGGCGTTTCTAAAATTTGTATTAAAAAACTATTTAATATGTCATAACTATGTAATATGTAAATAGTTGTTATTAAGTATATAACATTGCATTTATTCAATCCGTGTAAAACACGGAGTTTCTAACCTAGTATGTTATACAAAAAAATTGTAACAAAAATATTTTTTGTACATAATATATTATCTGTAAAAAAAATAGAAAATATAAAGGTTGGTTTTAAGAGTACTTCGGTTTGATTAATTCAGTTAATTATACACATATAATCAGAATCAAACTATAAATAATAGTTATAAAAAGACTAAACCATTTGTTTCTCAATTAATTAGGGTTTTCTTTTTTTCCCAAGCCATGCATGAAAAGTGGAGAAATAAAGAGGGAGGTAAGGGATTGCTATAAAGAAATGAGGAATAAAGACAATTTAATACTTTAATTAAATACAATATGTAAAATAATATGGTTATGTAAATAGCAAAATCACTTTTTTTTAAAGTTAGTAACGGCAGCATTCGAAAATAAAGGTGGGTGGGTGGGTGGGGTGGGGTGGGGTGGGGGGTGGGGTTATTACAAGAGGAAGATGATGAAAATCCAATCTGTATTCACACTGATAATCGATCATCAAACAATCATCACATGCCTAACATTCATTTCCCTTCAGAAATTATTTTTTCAAGGGTACATATGAGATTTCACATGAAATTAGGAAGTTATCTATCATGTTATCTTTGCCATTTGTTAATCATTCAACCTACTTTTCTGCCTAATATATATGTTTTGATCACAAGTATAACCATTGAATGTAAAGAACAAATTTGGAAATCTTTTTGGAACATGTAAAAAGCGCTTAAGGTGCAAAGTGCCAACATTTTAAAATGTTCAATATATATAAAGATAAAATACAAAGTGAACAAATTTTAGATAGTGATATGAGCCATTGCTCTTATATTTTAATTGTTATAATTTAAGATCAGGAAATAATAGACTTACAAATGGGTGAAAGTGCAAAAAGGAATCAGCCTTCATTATTGAATTTTCTTTTTAATATAGTTTCAAACATATTTTTTAAATTCAAGTAATTTTTATATATTTTATTGTATTCTAAAAAATATATACCGTAAAATCGTAAATTTATCATTTTTAGTGTAGTATTGTTATATATCTTTTACAAAAAAATGACTTTTTAACGGTATAAAACTAATAATAACAATGTGTAAATAATACATTATTCTACGGTATTATTTGCATATCTTACATAATGTAAGCGTGTGGTGCGTAATTATAGTATG
Source organism: Smallanthus sonchifolius (assembly GCA_023525975.1). Lineage (NCBI taxonomy): Eukaryota > Viridiplantae > Streptophyta > Magnoliopsida > Asterales > Asteraceae > Smallanthus > Smallanthus sonchifolius. The sequence goes on from CM042042.1 coordinate 7,176,426, forward strand.
AAATTATATAGACACATATACCCCTAACTAAATACATGTTACACTCTAGTGGCTTCTTACACTGCTAAAACTTACACACACATATATAACACCTTAAAAGCCCATAATGGAAGTCTTCAAAATTAACATTTTAAAAGTAATTTTTAACATAATATTGGTACTAGAAAAAAATGTGCCTTTTAAAAGCGAAGATGAGAGAGAGGGAGAGGGAGAGAGAGAGGGAGAGATGGATGGCCATTGGCCAATCAATCACTTGGGGCTTCATACAATAGGGTAAGAAAGAATGAATAGTTTGCAAAAAAAGGGACAGACCTTGTATTATAGAACCGGTGTCACATGACACAAATAAGAAAAAAGTATATATATTATATATAGCTTAAAAATATACATAAACCAAAGTTAAAATAATATATATGTTTTTGTTTAACAAATAAAATATCATATTCTATCGATTTTAATTTATTTTATTAAAAACAAGCTAAAATATAATCCCTTGTTTTTCTTTAAACTTTAAAATTTTATATTTATCTATTTTTTTATTTTTTTTATCAATTACTGTTATTAGTATTATTTTTGTTATTATTTTTTTTTCATAAACTTTTACTAAACAGTTACAGGTTTTTAATAAATATTTTTTTCATTTGAAAATTATTTATTTTTCATAATCAAATAGAATAAATAAGGACGATTACAATAAAGTGACAGGTAAACGGGCAACAACCTGTGTCGCAACCCCTTTGGGATAGCAAAACCTATCATACTAAAACAAAGCTTTGAGTTTTAAGGACCGAAAAATTGCTATACACGACCCGCTGAACACTTTTCAGATATTCCATAGCCTCTGGGCCATGAAACCAAGATTATACACAAATATTATTATATGCTAAATTATGGAAAATAAGATTATACATAATAATTTATATAAAATCCTCAGTGATCATATTTACTAAAAAGTATTTACTTTTGTATTAAAATCTATGGTTTTAGAAATTTAACTAATTACTTTGATACTATTATGACATTATTATTTATGAGAGAATAAATTAAAATGTATGGGTTTTTATAGGTGAACCCAAACCTAAATAAGAATTTACAAATATTTCTAAACAAGAATCATAATTAATTGCAAAGATGATTATATGATAAAGGTTAGGACTGCAAATTAACTGAACAAACACGAATAAGGTCTTGTTCATGTTTATTCATTAAGGAAATTTTTTGTTTACAAATTGTTAACGAACACCTAATCGAACGAGATTTCCTGTTTGAGTCCGTTCATTAAGAAAATGAATTTGTTCATGTTTTTTTGTGTTCGTCGGTTAATTTATGTAACGAACACAAATGAACGCAAACGGACACAACAAACATCCATAAACACAAACGAACACAAATTCATTTGAGAATAAGATCAACATTTTCATCTCAAATTAACATTACACAAAATTTATCAAAAATCAATATGAAATACTGTACAATTGACATAATTATCTCCACATATTTAATATAATTATCATAAACACAATTAACATATATTTTTAATTGAGAAAATATAAAATAGAAAACCCTTTAAAAACCGTACAAACATAAACGAATACCTTACCGAACGTTCACGAACAAAAATAAACGAACACAACCTATGTTCATGTTGTTCGTTCATTTAACTAAGCGAACGAAACTTATCATTCATGTCTGTTAATTTATTAAACGAACTTTTCGTCGAACGGTACGATAAATATTTGATTCGTTTGCAACCCTAGATAATGTTATATTGTAATTTTTGCTCTCAGTTTTTTTATATTACATGAACTATTCAGTTAACCCTTACACAAATGTTGATTGACTCTAATTAATGTTGAAAAATGGACATTTAACCAGTTAAACTTACAAAAATAGACAAACTTTTTCAGCCTACTTCGATATGGTCATTTAGGCATGAAGCCAACTGAAGTAGGCTAATTCAGCCGGCTTCAAATTCCGTGCCAAACCAGTTTTTTTTATGTTCAGCCAACCAGAAACTGACATGTGGAGGTGCTGATTCCCAAGACAGCTAAAGCCCACTTTTAAGCAGGCTAAGCGGGCGTGTTTTTTTAGCATGCTATATGACTTTCCTTAGCCCACTTGATTTTAGCATGTTATATAACTTTCCTTAGCCGGCTATATGTCTTTGTTTAGCCCACTTGAATACATAAAAAATAGTATGATTTTGATATATGACTTTTCTTAACCCACTTGATTTTAGCTTGTTAACCCACTTGTTTAGCCCAATTTGTTTTTTCGGTTTTCGGTTTTTTCGGTTTTAAAACCAATTGGGTTTGAATTTTTTGGGGGTAAAAAAAATAGCCCAAAATAATGAACTTGGTTTTGAAATTTTGGGCCTAAAATTTTTAGTAACTAATGATTATTACACATTTGGGCCTAAATATTTTGAACTATAAAAATTATTAGTTTTGTTAAAAAATACTCAACGTAAAAATAAACAACATAATTTATACTACTATTAATAACCTACTATTAATGTAACTACATGTAACATAAATATGTATGCACTTTTAACATACAACCAAACAACATAATATACGATATTTTATGAAACATGAATACACACAATATATGATTCAAGTATATGTATATGTTTGGTTCGGTTTGGTTTTTTCGGTTTTCAAAAGATACAAAACCAAACCAAATCGTAATTTTCGGTTTTCAAAAAATACAAAACCAAAACCGTCGGTTTTAATTTGGGTCGGGTTTTTCGGTGCGGTTTTTTTGGTTAATTCGGTTTCGGTTCGGTTATTTCGGTTTTTTACTCACCCCTACTCATACTATTTTTTATGTATTCAAGTGGGCTAAACAAAGGCAAATAGCCGGCTAAGGATAGTCATATAGCAGGCTAAAATCAAGTGGACTAAGGAAAGTCATATAATAGGCTAAAAAAATGCCAACTTAGCTTGCTTGAAAGTGGGCTTTAGCCGTCTTGGGAATCAGCACCTCCACATGTTAGTTTCTGATTGGCTGAACATCTGGAAAAAAACCGGTTTGATACGGAATTTGAAGCCGGCTGAACTAGCCTACTTCATGTCTAAATGACCATATCGAAGTAGGCTGAAAAAATTTGTCTATTTTTATAAGTTTGACCGGTCAAATATCCATTTTGGTAATTTTCTCCAAATGTGACCCCCAACGTCACAATTAATATTATATTTAAAATCATCTTGGACGCCGCGTTGAAAATCAAATCATGGAAACTGCAAGGATTCAACCGCTTTTTCCTCCTATATAATCAACCTTTCCACCGATTCAATTTTCACAAACCCTCTTCCAATTCTCTTCAACCAAACATAAACAATTGAAAATATTCTGTTCGTAAATCATCAAACATAAATTCGATCTTCAGTTCCTTCGATGCTTTATCTGCCGAATTCTTAGGCCGATCTGTGAATTACTTCAACACCAAATCGCCTGCTGCTCCTGATGCCGGTACTACGGTTCGTGTTGATCAAAAGAAATCGAAGCACGAGACCACCGTTCCCCGGAATTCTGCACAGTGGGCGCCGGAGTTTGATGGGCTTCACTGCTTTGAATCTATGGTGTTTCGTTAAGACTTTATCATCCATCATATTCGGATCTTTTTGCTTCAGGATCTAAACAAGTTTTGTTTTTTGCTTAATTTTCTGTTGATTGATTGAAAGATATACTTGTAAAGAATTGAATTTATTCTTAATTTATTTGTTCGATTATATATATAACATGATGGTCTTAGTGGATTTGGATATATGCGAAGTTGTTCTTTCTTGGGTCTGGTTTTGAGATTAAACTTCAACAAAATAATTATTAATTACACCATTGAAGATGTTTCGACTCAATCTTTTTACGGCTTAAAGCGAATTATAAAATGGGGCTCTTTTTATAAATAATAAAAAAAAATCCTAGCAAATTGTAATATGACAATTTTTTTTATATACAAATTTTGAAAGACACACATACAATATAATGATATTTTGTTCCATTTGTTAAAACCTGAAAATTAAACGAAATTCAATTCTAAAATTTGAAGGCCATAAGTTACAACTTATTTGTATAGTCGAGCCACCTTTGTATAGAACCGATACGAGTAAAGTATTTGCAATTTTGGAGTTCCTTTTTCTTGATAATAGTCTGCATAGAACCGATACGAGTAAAGTATTTGCAATTTTAGAGTTTCTTTTCTTTATAATAGTGAGAACCAGGAAGACTCGCGGACCTCACCAATACCCTAGTAATTAAATGTAACTTGCGTTACGAAGTCGCCTTCAAAAGGTTAAGGCGCAAAAACAATGGGAACTGAATTTTAACATGAGACTGAGAGAATTATAAGGTTACCCACCCCCTTGAAGGTTAAGAATACAAGACTTGGGTTATGGTAACATAATGGAGTAAATAGGTAAATTTTATTGAAACTGAAATCTTCAACTGTTGGTGGATTAATTACCTGCACGAATCAACCAAACTTGATTAATTCAAGTCAACACGTTTTGTTTTGGTTGGATGTGGTACAGATGGATAGTGTACGCCCTGAAATACGGATAACCTAACTTTCACTATTTAGATTTTTTTTAAAGACGACTTTATTAAACTCGTACTTCTTTCAGGAGCAGCTTAGGTGTTTCTGTGAGTCATGCATGTATTTCTAAAAGTATTAAGGTTACTATGATTTACACAAATCATTAACCATATTATGCTTAACTTCATAACAATGTCACTTATAGATATAGGAAGGACTAGAAAGTAATTTCCCTTTACAATTTAGTTGTTATATATAATCTATAGTCTATAAAAATAAAAGTTTTTGTGTGCCATGTGATACAATTCTGTAGCCCTAAAAATGATTTTTCCCGCCCAAAAAATGGATCCGATAACTTGTTTGCGGGTCCTTTAACCCAATTTGATCCACACTAAGACCCGGGTACTTAAAAGGCTTCTGTTCTCAGACTAAAAAAAATATAGTTATCTTTAAAAGTCAAAACATCTTAAAATTAATTTTTATACCCAACTACGTCGTATTGATTAACAAGTAACTTGGTGAAGGCGCCGCGTTTGACGGCACTTGTCCCACGGCGTCAGTTAGCAGCGACTGGAACTGGATATTCAACACTTGACTTGGTTAACGGCGTCTCAAAGACTAAAAACTGTTCACCTATGACGACTATTTATGGAATCAAATCAATATTATTTTTATAAAATCTTCAACGGGTTGAAATTCTTTCTTGGAAACCCCCTCTTTTCCCTCGTATATAAACAACCTTTCCTCCGATTCAATCGTCACAAACCCTCTTCCAATTCTCTTCAAACATAAACAATTGAAAATATTCTGTTCGTAAATTATCAAACATGAATTCAATCTTCAGTTCATTCGATGCTTTATCTGCTGAATTCTTGGGCAAATCTGTCAATTACTTCACCTCCAAGTCTCCTGCTCCTGCTGCTGCTGCTGATTATTCTCTAGTTGATCAGAAGAAGGTGAAGCATGAGACCGACGGTAACGCCGCCCGCCGCCGGAGCAAGGCGGAGTGTTCTGCACGGTGGGCGCCGGAGTTTGATCGGCTTCACTGTTTTGAATCTATGGTGTTTCATTAAGACTTTTATCATAATATTCGGATCTTTTTGCTTCAGGATCTAAACAAGTTTTGTTTTCTTAATTTTCTGTTGATTGATGGGAAGATATACTTGTAAAGAATCTGATTTATAACTTGTTTATAAAAATTTATTTGTTTGTTTATATAACATCTGGTCTTGGTCGATTTCTGTGAAGGGATTTTAGTTTTTCTGTATTGTTTAAGTTACTTGTTCTTTAAATTAACGAACTAACACAATTAAACATGAATAAATTCATTTTTTATGAACGAAAATCGACAAGAATTTCGTCTAATTATGTGTTTGTATTTGTTCATTTGTCCGACAAATGCTAAACGAAGGAACCTAAACAAGGTCTCGTTAGATTCACTTCGTTTACAGCTCCATGTGTTGTACAACTATGGATTAGATTATTGTATTAGAAAGAATTAGGGGGGCAATCCTGACCCAAAAAATTAAATACGGGTTAATTTGGGCTAGTAATATAAAGTTTTGGGTTGATTTGGGTTCATTAAGTTTTTCTTGAGGGTTAAATTGGGCCTGATTCAAACAAATAAAGTTAAAGGACGGGTCAAACTGGGTAGATACAAAATGACGCGCGGGTCAAGGTGGGTTTTCTGCTCCGAGCCTCTGACGCGTCATCTTCAAAACAATAAAGTTAAAGGCGTATAGGAGCTTAGTTTCAAATTGGTGACTACATGAGCTTAGTTTCTGCTTCATCGCATCATCTTCTTCGTGCTCCCCATTCGTCTTCCAAGCTGCATCATCCCAGGTCAAATTGGGTGTTTCTGCTCTGCGTTCGTGTTCTTCACTTCATATTAGGGTTTTGAGGCTTCTGTGTTTGTGAATAAAGATATGTTGCAGAACACAACTTTTGGATGCAAACTTGTTGCGACGGCTGAAGATGACAGACTCGTCGCTAAATATGCTGTTTTGGTGAAGAAACGAATGGAGATTGAGAACCGACTTGTTCAGAAATTGGGACGTTGATTTTCTTTTGTTAAATTAAATTCATGTTTTGGGTTTTTTATTTTTGGTGAAAAATATATAAAATTTTGAAATTATTCTTTTTTTTTGTTTTCATTTATATTTTTATTTATTTTTGGTGTTTGATATATAAAGCTACTGAAATATGATCCAATTTTGACTTTTAGTCAATCCCAGGAGCAAGAACAATAACTCAACAATCATAAATGATAAAACAATATAACATAGATCTTAATTAAACACATCATTAGCTTTTCCAACTCTTATCTAAAACATCTAATCATATAATTAGAAACAATAAAAATTGTTAAAAAGATTTCTTGAAAATTAAAAAAAAAACAGAAATTTATATATTTAAACTAATTTTTTTCGATGTTAATGGAAAAGATTCATGCCTCGCTTCATTATTTAAAACAACCCGTTTTGATCCGAACCCATTATGATCCTAACCCGCTCTAACCCGAACCAAAATATCATTTTTTTAAAACAACTCATTCTGACCCGAACCCGTTCTTATCCGTGACCCAAACCTATCCGACCCGCCCAGTTTTCCAGGCTTGAAAAGAATATATTAGTTAGTATTTATGAACGTAACTAAAATGTATGATTTAATTAGCTTTTTTATAATTAATTTTATTATATATAATTAATCAATAAATCATAATATCAAACCTATATATAGATCTTGTCTATATCTATACTACTATATAATACATATTAGAAGGATATGAATGTAATTTACTCTAAAATTTAAGAAACCTTTTAACTTTTTTTTACATAGTGTACACATTGACAATGCCTATAATGTGTAAAATTATCTTCTAACACTTATTTAAAGTTAAAGCCTACTAATTATCATTTAACCATACATTTAAAGTTTAAATAAAAGATACTTAGTGTCCGTCGTCGTCGTCGTCGTCGTCGGTGACATTCCTTTTGCTGAAGACTCTTCGTGTCCCCCCAGACCATTATCCATCTTGTATCGTTTCTTCCTCTGCTTTGCCCCCATTAAAGTACACGGTTCTTCCTCTGCTTTGCCCCCAAAACCAAGCCCTCAAATCTCAAACCCTAATCGATTTCACCATTAATCAACAATCTCCATGGCCTACGTAGACCACGCCTTTTCCATATCCGATGAAGCCATGCTGGACTCCGATTCCGTTTACACCGCACACAATCGACCTCCAGTCTCTCTTATCGTCTTCGGTGTCATCGGCATCGTCTCCGGCATCTTCATGGACGTTAATCGCGTCGGCGGTGACACTGGACACGGTAACTACCACTGTTCGTACTAATTTTTTATTTTTATCCTTTTGTGATTCGATTAGTGTTGTTTTTTGCGATTTTGGGGGTGGTGTTGTTCATACCTGGATTCTAATCCCAGTACAACTATCTATTCTGATTTCCAATTCATAAATCATTCATGTTTCTTGCTTCTTATTAATATGCTGCGAATCTGGCCCTTTTGCAGGTGGCTGATTTGACATCCAACATTTTCAGGTTAACTCCGTTAACACAAACTCAGTTATCTCAAACATTCATTCATGCATTACACTTAATTAGGGTTAATTAAGTTGTCGGTTATTCGCACAAACACTCACGTATCGGTAATTCAGAGAATTACCGAATCGCACGAGTCTGTCCCCGAACGTTGGTGATTAACTAAAAATAATATTTTGAACAATTATTAATTTATATTTAGTATAAATTATGTGGATTTACGTGTTATGTGATTTTATGTGTAAATTGTAGACTTTTGCGAAATCGCGTACGTTTACGCGTAACGTTGTGACTTTTACTGCTTTAGTGATTTTTATAAATAGATCTTTATAAAATTAAATATTAGAAACTATTTTATACTGTTAGATTTAATTATATGTATTTTAAATCATTTAATGAGTTCACGGGCCTCCTAGACTTACATTTTTATCCATTTTGAGGCCCATGGAGTACATATAAAAAGAATTTATAAAACCTAAACTCCCATTCTTCATATTTTCGAAAATAATCAGCCCCAACACCCCACTTGAAGCCGACGTAAACATCACCCCAATTCACCATCGAATCGATCTTGTTTCTTGCCATTAAACGCGTATTTGATCAATCCTTGCTATTGCTAACGCATCTACGTAAGTTTTCTAATCCGATTCTATTGTTTTATGATAAAACTCTAGTTGATCCAAACATGAGTCTAAACAATCAAAGTTGTTAAATTGAATGTTTATTATGATCATACATGATGTTTGCATAAATTTGTTGTTGATGAAAACCCTAACCCGTTTGTGTAAGTATCACATCTAGATAGTAACAGATACAATTGGCTTGTTTCTTGAGTCTAGAGTTAATTTCAAGGAGTCCACTTTCAAACCCAACCGACCTCATATTTTTCTAAAAAGTTTGATCAACCAAAAGTGGAAAATAAAACTGAAGGTCAAATCTATTTTCGGATGGCAGATTTTCGGTCTGATTCCCGAGGGCATAACTTCCCCAATTTTAAAGCTTTTGACTTCATTCTTTTTTCTAATGAATATTTTATGTGTCTGCAAGATTTTTCAATTGGTCTTGCATGCGTAGCCTGAGTAATCGATTTTTAGCAATTTTTGACATTACAGTAAGATTCTGCTACCTTTGATCCCAAATATTTTATTTGAAATCTTTAGAATTACTTTAAAATTAAGGGAAAAATATATAAACACCAAGAGATGTTGAAGTTTCTGTGCAAATATTTTCAGATTTTATTTCATTCGTTTGGTTGGAAAATAAAATTCATAATCACAACCTTAAATTTGACCAGAAAAACTTAGATTCCAATAACTTGACAAATCATCAATTTTTGCAACATGTTCATCTAGAGTTGACTTGTAACTTACACGAAAGCCTTAAAACATCTTAAATAACACTAATTGGTTATTAATTAGTGGTTATGACACTTAAAGCTTTTATCTTGACTCTAAAACATTAAGGAAGATACCACCGCTCACCAAAACGCTTTGTTATTATAGTTGAACTAGTTCTTGTACATGATATATATATATATATATATATATATATATATATATATATATATATATTGTGGCTATTGCTTAGGGTGACATATTCAACCTACATGTGAACATAAACAAACACTAATTTGATAATTGAATCACCAACGGGTCGTCGGGTTAACTTGGTCAACAAAAGTCAAATTTGGACAAACTAGTCAAACATGTTAATCTTTTCAAAACTTATAAACAATTTGAATTGTTTGGATACTAAGGGTTTATATGAGCCAACACGAACATACACTTATAGACTTATACATGTTAGGTAGCCTTTAGTGGGCCACCGGTACAACACTTGCAGTCTTGCATGCACACAAACAAACACGGACCACATAATATTTCATTACCACTTGTTTACTTAAGCGCAAACATAAAATATTGTGACAACCGTCAATTTAGCAAACGTCAATCCCATACTTTGTCAGGTCTAAGTATGATTTTAAGCTAGGAACATAGTAAGTTACGATGTATTTTGTGAATGAACAATTCAAAGTGTTAAAAAAATATATATAATAATACATCGACATTGAGCAATAGAGCTACGAGTAAACAAGTATGTTTAATCTTAAATCAAGTATCCCTAACAATTCATTGCAATACAAAATTTATCATGGAGATTTATTCGGGAGAGTCCGAATCAAGATATGAGCCGAGGCTTACATCTAAGTAATACACATTCATAGGAATGTGAAGAGAGATACGTTACGATAAACTATGAGCACTTAATCAAGTTCACGTAATGTGTTTAGAAATATACTTGAGTAATTATAGTAAGGATGATATAAATTATATAGTATCCATACATATATATATATATATATATATTCATCTTTAACAAGTTAGATAACCAATGTTAACTTATGAGATAATTAAACAAGACATAAACCATATACTTTGCATATATGACATAATTATCCTAGGAAATCCATGAATACATGTATATTTTTATAAAAGACTTAAGGTTTTATAAAAATTAGATCCCCACATGTTTAAATTGCCACACATCTCCACCTTTGTCATCTACCCGATTGTCCTCACCCCACCCCCTCCCCTCTCCCCCTATTTTGGCCGAAACCCACCCCAACCCCTCACCTCTTTCAAATTTCCCACATGAGTTCACTATGCTCACTAACTCCTATGTTGACCAACATGATTGAGGAGTTAGGTATGGAAAATTTCACTATAAATAGAAGGCTTAAGCAAGGAGAAATGTTACACCAAATCACATAACTCACTCTCCCTCTCCCTCCCTCTTGCTTTCGGCCGAACACACCTACACACACGCACTTTGTGTGTTTTGAAGTTTAGCACTTGGAATCACCATTTGAAGCCCCACTTGGTAAGTTAATCAAGATTTCAAGATTTTATACACAAATACTAACTAGAATAAGTAAATGTATACATATAACACCTACATAAAATAACACTTGGGTGATGGTGTTCTTTGAAAACCCTTCACACTATTCATGTGTTATGTTGAAGGATTCATATTCGTGAGGTTATATGATCATGTGTGACTTACCTGGCTAAGTTCAAGGTGATGTCCTATGATTCAAGAAAACACACGTAACGGTTATCGTCAACATATAAACGTGAAAAGTGTTAACTAAAAGTGTATATATAATCAACATAACATGTTCATGCATACATTTAGTAGAGTTCATCAAACCAGAACAAGAATCCATATACTTCAAGTAGCCATAATAACATCGTAAAAGTTAGTAGAAAATTAAAACGAAATAACATGAGACGAGTATGAACCGGGTAAACATGGTTAGTATCAAAGTCAAGGAAATCACCTATTTTCTACTTAAAATAAGTAAGATTCACGTGAAAAGGTTTAGCATGATATTAATCAAAAGTGGTTAAGAGTATGGACTAAACAAAGAATTAGCATTTTTAACGGATAACTATTCAAGAATATTTGTAAATAACAAAATAAATAAGATAACTCGGACAAGTATACAAGTGTACCGAGATAATATTTTAGAACCATAAACCTATTTTATGAAGTAAAACTAGGATGGTTTCAAAAGTTCAAGACTGGTTACTACGAAAAGCGTCGTATTGACTATTTTCGACGAAAAATACTTTCTTTATTTACTAGTTAAACTTTATCAAGAGTTTGAAGAATATACTATTTTCTATACAAGTAAAGAGATTATATTTATGGAAACAAAGTATTTTGTGTAAAACATTTTAGCTAAAACACACGTTCGTTATAAAAAATACGATAATTAATAAAGAGGTACAAGAATGAAGATTGAGAAAATTGAGGTAATCAAGATCCATTTCTTGATACAAAAAGGGATAAAATTTGATGAGTTAAATAGCAAGTAAGTCAAGTCCCAAAGGATATGAGAGTGTAACACTTTAACGTAAACGACGAGAGCATAGTTGGGATAATAAACGCATAAAATGTTAGCGAACATGCATCCATATTTAGAGATTTTGCATAAAAGCCAAGGCTTGCGAACTTAAGAAGTATTTACATATTTGTAGCGCTCGGGTAGAACGTACCATCCTACTTAATAACTTCATTCAAGAATCAAGGTGAGTCTTCGTAGCCTCACTCTTACTTTACGTTTTTAGGGGAAAAGCATGCTTGAGGTTCTAGAATCTCTAAGTAGTTACGTTTACATGTGGCCAAAATTATCACACTAAGTCCCCAAGTATTATGATAACCAATTAACTCAAGAGCCGATGGATTAATATTGATAGTACTATCGGAGTTTGACAAACTCCCATATATGTGATGTTGAACGCGTAAATCAACAGAACTTGTGTGGATGCTTATTTCCAAAGAGTAGAGGCGAATGTTCCGTGATAAGGCATTTGCAAGCAGGGCACCAGTTCAGGTCAATAGGTTTGGTTATCGTCCATGTAATATGTATACAACTACTAGTAAAGAAAGTTACGATACGCCCCAGGGCTATCCACAACATAGTTAAGATACGCCCAAGGGCTATCTACAGAGTAATTAAGATGCGCCCAGGTGCTATCTAAAGTATAAGAAAAAGTACAGCTAATAAGTACGATGAGCTTCGTGCTATCTACTTCAAAAGCAAGAAATTTTCAAGTTAAAAACCTACGAACTCACCAACCCTTTGGTTGACACTTTTTAGCATGCTTTTCAGGAAAGAAGTAACAAGACGAGCTTCATGCAGGAATAAGAGTACTTTAGAAGATCTGCGCATTTAGCCGACCCCATAGGGCTATTTAGCTTAGAGAGTCAACTTGTACTCATTTTATTAATTTCCAAGAACATCGTAATACCCGATGATGTAACATGTAATTCTCTATATGTACTATGAGCTCTTGACAACCAGTGTTAAGTTACATTCCTGTGTTTCTGCTTTAGCGGGGGTGTGACACATACTAAGTCCTTACACTCTCGAACTGTTAGTATTGGAACATAGAGAGGAAATTTTTAGTAGTACTACTGGGTTTTGACAAGCCCCACCCGCGTTAGTCGCGATAACTCGACTAGAGGTCGAACGGGTGTAAGATTGTCCTAAACATTTGCCATTATTGATGTTAGCAATGGGGGAAGGCATTCAAACACAAACAGTCAACTTCGGTTGCGAACGCTTAGAGTAACTTGTACTTTGTCTTGCTAACAATATGTGTGACTTGTGTATGTGGATCTTGCAAACACTCAAACATTTTATTTACTTACAAACATGTGAACTCACCAACGTTGTGTTGACACTTTAAGCATGTTTTCTCAGGTCACTATGGTACACATCAGGACTAGGATGCATCATGGAGTCGCATTGGTTTTATCATTAAGTGAACAATGATTTGTTACACATTATTTACATTACTTGGCGCTTTTGTTGCGTGCAATTAATTTGAATTTAATATTAACGTTTATGCTTCCGTATTTACTTCAATATTTAATGGTATTTTTAAAACTCATATAGAGTCATTCATTGTAACTAATGACGACGATCCTGATTTGTCACACGCCTCGCGGTATAACTTTGTTAGTGGATTTTGGGGGTGTGACAGTTGATGAATTTGTTAAAAGACGGGAAGAGACAGATTGATTAGTTATGCAATATTTTTTCTTTGTACCCTTACAATTATCTTGTTCTTCCATTTAATGTATTTTTTTCCCTTCCTATTTTATGTGCAAAACATGAACTAATTCTCATATGTTTAGGTTCTTTTTCTTAAATACTCATGTATATGCATTGTAGAATTTTAAAAAAGTTAGATTTTAACTTATCAATTTCATTTACACGTAATTCAGGTTCATTGAAGGAGACTTTGATTCATATGTGTCTCAACCTAAAAAGTGACATGTATGGGGGAGGTGAACCTGAATTGCTAATGGCTTCTCATGTTCTCAACTAAGAATCTATTTCTCCCTCTCATACACAAACACACACACTTTCTCCATGATGTGTTTACGGTTCAACACATTATATGTTTAAGATTTGAGGTTTAGGGTTAGACACCTTATTAGTCTCTATAAACACTTATCCTTGGAAGGCCACATTTGAATTTAGCCAATTTTCATGTTAAAAAAAACTTTTTTCGGGGTGTGTGTGTGTTATAACAGCCAGGTTTTGATGAAAATTCTGGACCGAACTGCTAACTAAAGTTTCGGGGAACGACAAACCAAACCAGCCGGATTGGGTGCTACTGGTTTGGCTGCTTGATTCAATTTTTTTATTTCTTTGTTCATATGTGAACGTTCCAAAACCCATTTTTTACATTTGATATTTCAATTTTTTTGGTTTTTCAGTTTGCACGTGATCCGTTCAAGCCAGTAGGGTTAAGGTTTTTGTAGATTCGCTTCTTCTATTCATATTTTCTAACAATTTGGTATACCATGAATGAACTAGAAGTGCAATTTTAAAAATGATTTGTATTAAGTTAGTTTCTTGTAAACTGGGGGCACGCTTGTTATGCATAATGGAAAATGGCGTAGTAAAATATGTCGATTATCTGATTATGTACGTTGGTTTTTAAGGATATATTATTTTTGTTGGTAGGAACCTGTGGCTGTAGCACTCTCTGCTCTTAATCTTGCTATACAATTTCATGGATGGGTATTCTTCTTCATTCTTGTGAACTACAAGCTGCCTTTAAGGCCAACTAGACAGACATACTAGACTGGAGTGTGGCATATCTATAGGACTTTATCCATGAACTTCTTATTTTGGAGTGCTGTTTATCACAGCAGGTAAGTAGTGGTCCTCTTCATCTCCTCAACACCCCTTCCCCCGGAGACCCGTATCATAAAAAAAATCGTGTTACATTTATATGGGTTGTAACATATTTTACTAGATATGGTGCAACTGATTAATTTTTCAGGAATGTGACCGAAAGACTAGATTATTTATTCCATATGCATTTGATTAATATTTAACAGCTTACAGCTCTAAACATTAATGTGACTTGATCTTTTTTAACTGTTTTCCGGGTATGATCAAATCTTATCTGAAGGTGAAAATAAGAACCGAATTATGGAGACTAAATAACTTATTGAATGGGTCCTATAACAAAAATGTTTTGAGATTAAAAATGTTATGTTTCTTGGTTCATAAATTGTTTATATAATGTTTTTATCATCAATTATATTCATCACTTGTGTTTTTTGGCATATGCGGAAAACATCCTTCATACTGTTTCTAAGCAAATTTGACATTTTTGAGAAAAAAAAGTTTTAAAAGTAAGTGGTAGTTTGGAAGTTTATAACTAATTTCTCAAATTATGCCTGCATCTTTTAGTCTAAGATTATAGAGTTGATTTCTTAGGTCCCCCTAAATGTATGAACGTGGTTCAAATATTATCAACCCGTTTCAACAGGAAAGCAAGAAGTTGAGCATGCATAGGAGTAAGCTTTTGTTTCAATAATAATAATAATAAATTAAAAAGGTAAATTTTCAGTTCTTTTTTTTTCCTTGAATAAAAGTGTGTTTTTTTCTAAATTTTGGTCGGTTGGTGTTTCTTGCTTGATATTCTTCACGATAGTGATATATTTTGGTGTTTGCTCCAAATGGATGTTGGTCAAAGATGGATTGCGTGTTTGTGAAAAAATTATTAACTTTCCTTGAATATTGCAATCTGTTTTGGTAAGTGATAATTATGGTCTTAATTCAAATTTTGGATTATGGCATTTGGAGGATGTTTATGTGTAACAGGTCAAAGCATGAGATGTCACTATTAATATTGCATTCAGTTTGCATGTAACTTGCAGTGGAATCCCTTTATTGTCTATTACCAAAATTTTTATTTTTTTAATGAATAACTAATGTGCCTTAAGAACAATACTTTGTTTCATTAATAATCTATGTTTCTTAAGAAACTTATTTACAATGTTTTATGCGTTGAAAATACAGTTTGCGCCACTTTGATCCATTTAACCTTCAAATTGTAGAAAGGTGCATAACATCTCTAGGAAGGTGTCCCGTTTAGCAGAACACGGCTTGTTTTGTCAGCCATAAACTAAGCATAATAGACCTGGTGACCTCGGAAGGGTAACGGGTCAAAACAGGTTCATATAAATATGCTTGACCCATCTATTTTTAACATTATATTATTTATAATTTATAAAATTCAGAAGGTGAAAAACCAAACGCTTACATGAAATTAAAGTTTTGACCCGTCACTCAACTTCCTTGACCCGTCCATTTTCTTTACAATCCTTTGTAGCCCATTGAAAAAAATGAGATAACTGGGAACTGATTCCTTGACCCACTTAAAATTGTATTAATTCTCTTATAATCTTTTCTATTCTTGGTAGATAATTCTTTGTAATATGAATTTGACTTGCTGATTTTTTTTGTTTGTTTGTAGAAATTTTATGAGCACTTATCAAGCAAGGCACGGTCAAAGCCCAAGATTCCTCCACAATATGCTTATGAAGAAAACCTCGGTCAACGACTTCAGGCAAAGCTTCTACCGGCTCAACAGGAAAGGTTAAATTTGCCTAAAAAATTTCATATTTTTTTCTTTTTTGTTTGTTTTTGTTTTCAGTTGTTTTTGCCATTAGTAGGTACAAGCTTCTTTTGGGTTGTTCTCTAATTATAACATCGGTGATCCCTCTGAACTGCAAATTGAGTTGTCTATAGTTGTTAATACATCTTTTGGTTGCACTAGCATGCAGGGGTATATTTTGTACATAACCTTTCTCTTGGAGTTAATCTTGACCGGGTCAAGTCCGTTGAATTCAAGTCGGGTCATTGGCGAAGTCAAAGTGGGTTAAAGAACGGGTCATAGAGCTGATGGGCCAGCAAGAATATTAATTCAGTGTAACATCCCGAGTTTTAGAGTGTGAAAGAATTCACGAAAAATTTAAAATTTAAAACTTATATAAGAAAAGGGAAGCGGGCTTGGGCCGGGGTGTATAGGCCGAAAGGGACAAGGGTTTGGGCCCTTATAAGTCTCAAGACCAGCCCCAAACCCTCATTTGCAACACCATTTTCGGAATTCTAGAGAGAGAAAGCGAGAGAGAGCCTAGAGAGAGAAAGTCCCGGTTTTCGGACTAGAGCTTCAAGGATCGTTAGCAAGAGTCTCGCGAGTGTTTAGCAACGAAAAGGAAGTGATTACAGGTAACCGATTCTCCTAGATCTGAGTTTTAGTTCATTTTTGGGTTTTTCGGGTTTTGGGTGAAACGGGAACGTTTTTACAGATGAAACTGAAAGAAAAGCATAGATTTGAGTTCTTAAACGAAAAACAAACGTTTTGAATGTAAAAAGTCCGGATCTTGACCAGGTCGGACCTGCATTGCGAAAGTTAGGGTTTTTCACGGGGAAGATAGCTGAGTTCTGCAGGTATCGAAACTAGAAGTTTCGAGCGGCCTGCAGGTATCGAAACTAGAAGTTTCGAGCGGCCTGCAGGTATCGAAACTAGAAGTTTCGAGCGGCCTGCAGGTATCGAAACTAGAAGTTTCGAGCGGCCTGCAGGTATCGAAACTAGAAGTTTCGAGCGGCCTGCAGGTATCGAAACTAGAAGTTTCGATGGGCCTGTACCTGTCGAAACTAAGTAGTTTCGATAGGTCTGCATCAGTAAGTGAAGTCAGTGTATTCACCTGTAACAGAACGAGTAAACCGTTAGAGTCGGGATTAGGTCTGATATGTGTCAACTGTTATGATTGTTCAGATTGAGTGAGATCCAGTAGACCATTCCAGCTAAGATAAGAGGTGAGTTCTAATCCCCTTTTTGCCTTCTTTAGGGGTGGTATGCATACTTAGTGTAAAGTGTTTATTATATTTTATATATTATAAACTGAAGAGAAAAGCTATGTTTTAGTGAAAGGTTTAAAAGAGGCAAAAGTATGTTTCAGTAAAGTAAGATATATCATTTGGCAAGCGTTTACTATATTTTCATATACATAAACAAAGGCATGATATATGTGCTAGTATGTTTTCAGTAAAGTAAGATATATCATTTGGCAAGCGTTTACTATATTTTTTTATATACATAAACAAAGGCATGATATATATGATAAGCTATGTTTCAGAAAGTAAGATGTATTTTATGATAAGCTATGTTTCAGAAAGTAAGATGTATTTTATGATAAGCTATGTTTCAGTAAAAGCAAAGATATATCATTTGGCAAGCGTTTACTATATTTTTATATACATAAACAAAGGCATGATATATGTTAAGTTATGAACAAGATTTACAGAAAGATTTATGAACAGTAAAGTAAACAGTTTTCCTTCGGGAATATGTACCAGCTATAAAGGTCCTTGGGACAGATGTTACTTGTACAAGATGTCAGACATGGGTTCTACCCATTAGTAAGAACCTTTGTGGTTCGTTAACAGTTGTACAACTGGGATGAGTGACGGCGGTTGCTCGGGAGGTCCACGCAACCTCCCCTTAGCGTTAAGCGGTATTGTCGGTTCATGGACGTGAGCCATGGGGGCATTGACCAGGGTATTGTCGGTTCATGGATGAATCCATGGGGGCATTGACCAGGTACTCGTCGGTTCATGGATGAATCCATGGGGGCGGTACAGTAGTGACAAGGAATTGACGGATAAGCGGTATTGTCGGTTCATGGTCGTTGATCATGGGGGCATTGACCAGGTACTTGTCGGTTCATGGATGTAAGCCATGAGGGCAGTACAGTAAAGAGGAATTGACGGTTTATTATACGTTTTAAACTGTTTGAAAAGTAAAGTGTGTTAAGTTTAGCCTTAATGGCAGTATAGATATATGTTTGAAAAGTAAAGTGTGTTAAGTTTAGCCTTAATGACAGTATATATATGTTTTGAAAAGTAAAGTATGTAAAGTTTTGGCCTTAAGGGCAGTATGTATGTAATAGTAAATCTTTTGTAAAATTGATTTAAAATAAACGTTAGAACTCACTCAGCGTTGCTGATTTTTAGTATGCACATCAGTTAAGTGTAGGTGGCAGTAGATGGAAGTGGATGCTTGGCTTGGCGAGAAGAGTTACCCGAAGACCAGAGTCTGACATCCTGTTTATGTTATTGTTTTAGTTGATTCAGACAAGTTTCAGTTGTATGTTGACAAGATATGTTTAGGCATGTTATGTATTTCCGCTGCGTATGTTGAAGTTTTAAATCGTTTCCGCTGTGTTAATGAATGTCTTATGATTAAGTTCTATGTGTTGATGAGTAAACCCAATAAGTGAGGCCTTTCAGGAAGGGGGCCTTACAAGTTGGTATCAGAGCCATAGTTTGAGAGATTTGGACATCCCCGATGTCCAGACTTAAACTGAGAATGGGACAAGAAGCGGATGCCAGTACGGGTAACTCAAGTCAAAGCATCAGAAGCGTATAGTAAGTAAAGTTTACCTTTAGAGTGTCAAGATAAGAATAGAGGCTTTAGTGGAACCATGAAAGCGAATAAATAGAAAACAAGATGTGATGTAATGGTTAATTGCAGATGGCCAGTGTATATTAACATCTTACCTTACTTATTGTGTTCTACATATTCCCTAGCATGGTGAAATTAAATCTTTTGTTCTCTATCTTTCAGTTAGAAATGGCTAGACGTGGAGGAACTAGAGGGGGTGGAGGAGGAAGACGTGGTGGGCGTACAGGCCGCCACGGTGGAGCTAGCACAAACCAAGTGATTGAAGGGAGTGTTCACACTACCCATACTGATACGGTAGTCAGTCAGCACAATGTTGAACATGCGGCAGAAGATGATCAGACATTCGAGTTCGAGCCGGCCGTGCAAGCAGCTATTGGCCGTGAGTTTACCCGACTGTTGAAGGAAACCTTACCGGCCATACTAGACGAAGCCTTGAGGAAGGCCAAGGAGAGCCCTAACACAACTGAAGAGCCTGTGGTGCTTCCAGCAATGGGAGGACCAAATCTAGTAGAAAATGTTGCACCGCCTGCTCGCGGCTGTGACTATAAGGCGTTTCGGGGTTGTGATCCACCCGTGCTTACTGGGGAGAAGGAAGCATCAGATACCTTAGATTGGATTAACGGCATGGAGTCGACCATTCGTCTTAGTGAATGTCGACCGGAACAAGCAGTCATGTTCGCTGCAAAGTCATTGAAAGGAGAAGCAGCGCACTGGTGGGAAACTGTGAAACAGGCTAAGGGTGACCAAGCGGTCGGATTGATGAGGTGGAGCGACCTGAAAGCGTTGGTAATTGAAAAGTTTTGTCCTAAAAATGAGGTCCACAAGGTGGAAAGGGAATTCTTGACTCTACAAGCCGGACTCATGACTCACCGGCAATATACTTCAAAGTACAACGAGTTGGCACGCCTGGTGCCTCATCTTGTAACGACTGAGGAAAGGAGAATTCACTACTATGTTCAAGGGTTGCCTCCAAAGATACGTACCTTTGTAAAGGCCAACACACCGAGTACCTTTGAGTCGGTGGTTGTTCTGAGCGGAGTTGTCTATGATGACATTGCCTCTGAAGTCATTGCTGAAGCACCCAAGAAACAAGCAGCTAAGCGCACTGCTGAGGAACTCCAGGGTCCTAACGATAGGAGGGCGAGGGTAGAAGCAGAGGGTCTATGCGGTAAATGTGGGAGGAGACATGGAGGTGAATGTAAGGCGGGTCAGGTGGGATGTTTCAGGTGTGGCAAGTTTGGACACCAATCACGGGACAGCCCGGAAAGGCCAAGATGCCACAATTGTGGGGGACAGGGACACGTGAGCCGAGATTGTAGG
The DNA here is from genome assembly GCA_023525975.1 of Smallanthus sonchifolius. Lineage (NCBI taxonomy): Eukaryota > Viridiplantae > Streptophyta > Magnoliopsida > Asterales > Asteraceae > Smallanthus > Smallanthus sonchifolius. The sequence goes on from CM042042.1 coordinate 7,197,188, forward strand.
AAGCGCAAAGAGCCGGAAGCGGGAGGATCCGGAAAGGGTAAGGGTGCAGAGAAAGAACCTTACATCAACAAGGCCACAGCAAGGGTTTACCAGATGACTCAGTAAGGTACGTTGCAAACTCTTATTTGTGATATGCCAAGTTTATGATTTTATTTCCTTGAATGATTAGTTAGCCCCATCAGCTTAGGAGCCTTAGAACTAGATATTACCCGGATTAGATCCTCAGCGGTAGTTAATCACAATGGCCTTCATGACCAAGCTGCCTTGCATAGCTACGGTTTATGCCACCCATTCTGTGATTTGCTATCGGTATAGCTTATGGCAGGTTTCGAGGACGAAACCTATTGTAAGGAGGGTAGACTTGTAACATCCCGAGTTTTAGAGTGTGAAAGAATTCACGAAAAATTTAAAATTTAAAACTTATATAAGAAAAGGGAAGCGGGCTTGGGCCGGGGTGTATAGGCCGAAAGGGACAAGGGTTTGGGCCCTTATAAGTCTCAAGACCAGCCCCAAACCCTCATTTGCAACACCATTTTCGGAATTCTAGAGAGAGAAAGCGAGAGAGAGCCTAGAGAGAGAAAGTCCCGGTTTTCGGACTAGAGCTTCAAGGATCGTTAGCAAGAGTCTCGCGAGTGTTTAGCAACGAAAAGGAAGTGATTACAGGTAACCGATTCTCCTAGATCTGAGTTTTAGTTCATTTTTGGGTTTTTCGGGTTTTGGGTGAAACGGGAACGTTTTTACAGATGAAACTGAAAGAAAAGCATAGATTTGAGTTCTTAAACGAAAAACAAACGTTTTGAATGTAAAAAGTCCGGATCTTGACCAGGTCGGACCTGCATTGCGAAAGTTAGGGTTTTTCACGGGGAAGATAGCTGAGTTCTGCAGGTATCGAAACTAGAAGTTTCGAGCGGCCTGCAGGTATCGAAACTAGAAGTTTCGAGCGGCCTGCAGGTATCGAAACTAGAAGTTTCGAGCGGCCTGCAGGTATCGAAACTAGAAGTTTCGATGGGCCTGTACCTGTCGAAACTAAGTAGTTTCGATAGGTCTGCATCAGTAAGTGAAGTCAGTGTATTCACCTGTAACAGAACGAGTAAACCGTTAGAGTCGGGATTAGGTCTGATATGTGTCAACTGTTATGATTGTTCAGATTGAGTGAGATCCAGTAGACCATTCCAGCTAAGATAAGAGGTGAGTTCTAATCCCCTTTTTGCCTTCTTTAGGGGTGGTATGCATACTTAGTGTAAAGTGTTTATTATATTTTATATATTATAAACTGAAGAGAAAAGCTATGTTTTAGTGAAAGGTTTAAAAGAGGCAAAAGTATGTTTCAGTAAAGTAAGATATATCATTTGGCAAGCGTTTACTATATTTTCATATACATAAACAAAGGCATGATATATGTGCTAGTATGTTTTCAGTAAAGTAAGATATATCATTTGGCAAGCGTTTACTATATTTTTTTATATACATAAACAAAGGCATGATATATATGATAAGCTATGTTTCAGAAAGTAAGATGTATTTTATGATAAGCTATGTTTCAGAAAGTAAGATGTATTTTATGATAAGCTATGTTTCAGTAAAAGCAAAGATATATCATTTGGCAAGCGTTTACTATATTTTTATATACATAAACAAAGGCATGATATATGTTAAGTTATGAACAAGATTTACAGAAAGATTTATGAACAGTAAAGTGAACAGTTTTCCTTCGGGAATATGTACCAGCTATAAAGGTCCTTGGGACAGATGTTACTTGTACAAGATGTCAGACATGGGTTCTACCCATTAGTAAGAACCTTTGTGGTTCGTTAACAGTTGTACAACTGGGATGAGTGACGGCGGTTGCTCGGGAGGTCCACGCAACCTCCCCTTAGCGTTAAGCGGTATTGTCGGTTCATGGACGTGAGCCATGGGGGCATTGACCAGGGTATTGTCGGTTCATGGATGAATCCATGGGGGCATTGACCAGGTACTCGTCGGTTCATGGATGAATCCATGGGGGCGGTACAGTAGTGACAAGGAATTGACGGATAAGCGGTATTGTCGGTTCATGGTCGTTGATCATGGGGGCATTGACCAGGTACTTGTCGGTTCATGGATGTAAGCCATGAGGGCAGTACAGTAAAGAGGAATTGACGGTTTATTATACGTTTTAAACTGTTTGAAAAGTAAAGTGTGTTAAGTTTAGCCTTATTGGCAGTATAGATATATGTTTGAAAAGTAAAGTGTGTTAAGTTTAGCCTTAATAGCAGTATATATATGTTTTGAAAAGTAAAGTATGTAAAGTTTTGGCCTTAAGGGCAGTATGTATGTAATAGTAAATCTTTTGTAAAATTGATTTAAAATAAACGTTAGAACTCACTCAGCGTTGCTGATTTTTAGTATGCACATCAGTTAAGTGTAGGTGGCAGTAGATGGAAGTGGATGCTTGGCTTGGCGAGAAGAGTTACCCGAAGACCAGAGTCTGACATCCTGTTTATGTTATTGTTTTAGTTGATTCAGACAAGTTTCAGTTGTATGTTGACAAGATATGTTTAGGCATGTTATGTATTTCCGCTGCGTATGTTGAAGTTTTAAATCGTTTCCGCTGTGTTAATGAATGTCTTATGATTAAGTTCTATGTGTTGATGAGTAAACCCAATAAGTGAGGCCTTTCAGGAAGGGGGCCTTACATTCAGGCACATGTTTTTAATTAGAGAGTCAAAGTAGTGGTTTAGGGGTTAGTGATGCCTAATATCTAGAAGCAAGGGTTTATTTCCTATTTATGTATGTTTTTTGTTTATAAATGAATGAGTGCAGAAATCTAGAGTTTGTAAACACTAAAATCATTCTCTAAATACTAGTCTGATCCAACACTTTCCGTATACCATTTGATTGGAAGATGTGCAAAACTACTATAATTATGTGTTTTTTGAGTTAAAATGCTTAATTTCTTTTAGCTTTTATCATGTATTTTCACAAATTATCATTCTTCAAGTTGATATATGCTCTGTTGGCAAGACGGGAACACTGGCATCTGTTGACATGGTATGTTTAATGTTTGTTACAAATATGGCTTTCATGGTAAAAAGATGGATAATACCCTCCTATTGATGCTTAATTTGTGCTTTGATCTCTAGGAGTTCTTTACAGTTGGTGAGTTGAGTGATGATATTGATTTAGAAACGAATACTATAAAAAATGCCAACTTGCACATTGGAAATTCTTCCGTCTTGCCATGCACTGGTTTTTGTGGACCATAAGTTGGTATGTAACTTTTATCGTTGTCTTCCCATTTTTTATAGATTTTTTGTTTCTGCTTTTAATGAAACTAGAACATAGTCACATGGAATGCGGTACGTTCCGGTACGTGGAACAAAAACTGGTACGCGATACGTGCATTTCTAAAATTCGGTACGAGGGGGTAGGTTCATTCGGTACGCCAATCCGGTACGTGGTGTGGTGTACCATATAGTCCGATACATTGTATCATATACAAAACATTGTATTTATAGAGTATAAACCCAGTGATTACAAAAAATAGCCGTTCATCTATCCAGATACCCTAGAAAAATTAATTTTGTTTAAAAAAGAGGTTGAATGGCTGTTGGAATTCCGGTACGCGTACCAAAGGGGTCGGGTTCGCGTACCAAAGGGAGCGGGTTCGCGTACCAAAAGGATCCGGATTGTGAATCTGTTGAAAAAGGTTTGAAATCCTGTTCAATCGGGATCGCTTGATTTTTTCGATCCGGATCGCGTACCACAGGTGATCAGTACGACTCTGTACCCAATTCCGGTACGTGCGATCTGGATCGCGGTTCGTGGCATGTCCAGCGTTTCCTGTGACTATGAACTAGAATATACTAATATCAAGTCTTAAAAAGATTAAGTGATGGCCTACTAATTGTTGACATCTTGTTTATAAAATCTACTTATATGTTGATACCATTGCTTGTAGGTTGATGATTCTCTTGAGAGGGTTGCAATAAAGGGGATAGAGTAGACTTATAAATCTAATGTGAAAGTCATGCCTAAGAAGTAAGCCATTTACTATTTCCTTTCTTTATATTGTTTCTTTTTAGGCACATGCTTGGTCATGTTCATGAGATATTGACAATTCAAATCATGTTTATACAGGATTACAGGTACTTCTCATAAGTTTGAGTAAGGAAGCTGTTTTTGTTCAGTATTATTGTGTCAAAATGGTCCTGATCAGATGGTTGGGAAATGGGTTGTTTTTGTATGGTCTGGGTTGGGTGGACTTCAAATACTTTGTGCTCAAATCATTATTTTGTATTTAATTTATGTTATAAATGTAATGTGTGAAATAAGATTACAAACATATTATTTCACTAAATTCTTTTTTTAATAAATCGAGTTAGGAAGGTTTATACTTCTGGTTCAATTTTCTTTTAATTTTTCGTATTAAACTTAATCACATTGCTTGCTTACATGTGATGGTGGTTCTTCGCAAGTACGTCATTGTTGCTCATACTCCTTCACCCTTGGTGGCTGTGATGTGGCGGTCTGTCGCTCTTTGGGTTCTTCCAAATCCTATGTAGCGGTGGAGATGGCGATCTTCCGGGCTTAATTTTTTACATACTTATGTGTCAAATATGTTTACGTAAATTATATTATTTTGAATTTTTTGTAATAGTCGAATTTGTCGAACGGAAAGCGAGTACAACACTCTAAACTGTCGACTCCGTCGTAACATACGGGTTCCCCACTAGTTAATCTATAAATTAATGATAACACGTCTCAAAAATGACGGGGTTTAAGGTTCACTTGTTCCTGTGCCGGTCCCACCCGACGCACAACCAAACCTTGGAAAAGGTATACAAAATATAATATTTTTTTCTTTAAAATGTATGTTTGTCATTTACAAGAAGGTATATATTATATTTTCCACTACCAACCTTGATCCTGAAGTTAAAGTCCAGGATGCTTCCACGTCTCAACATAAATTTTTTTCAAAAGACGAGATTTTATAGACAAACGGGGAAACCCTAACCAACAAAAACAAAGGAAACAAAACAAACAAAGGAAACCAAACCTATAGGGAATCAAAACATAATTACAAGAGATTAAAACTAATTCAGTTTTTCCAAGTGAGATTCTTTAGGCTTGAGCGGTTTTTAAGCCAAATGAATCCTAAAGTCTTTATGCTCCCAATTATATCTTCTATCTTAGCTGGTTTGTTTTTAAAAAGGATCTCGTTTCTTTCTTACCATATGCAACAACACGTGATGAGGATAATGCCTTTGAAGACTTCTTTGAACACCTTATCCGAGAAAACCGTCTTGTGAAGCTCAACAAGGTCGCGAACCGAAAAAGCATAAATCGGGTTGATCTTGCACCACAAACTAACGTGTTGCCATACCACCGAAGCAAAGTAGCAAGAAGTAAGGAGATGGTAGGTCGTGTATTGCGAGTTTCCACAGAGGGGTAGAAGATGGAATCAACTTGGACTTTACGCTTAGCCAAAGCGACTAGTGAGGAGATACAATCCAACTCAGCCCTCCAGCCGAAGATGTTGCACTTAGAGGGGACCCAATTACACCAGTCCATAACATAATTATTGCTAGTATCCCGACCTTCAATTATTAGAGATTTAACATCTTTCACCGAGAACTCTTTTGCATTGTGACCCATCCATTCCCAATTGTCTTGGTTGTTTGATAAGACCACCTGACCTAGAATAAGTGAACATTGAGACCAATCATTTAGCTCCACCGCAGTTTGAGGCAGCCTCCTCCACCTCCATACCCAAGATGTAACCGGGGAGATGGAAGAAACACACTCAGCCACCATACAGTTCTTCTTTTGCTCCAATAAGAATAAACTTGGAAAAATGTCTTTTAAAGGTTCATTTATCACCCATGGATCCAACCTAAAGCGGATACTCTCCCCATTTCCAATTTTCCCTTTTATTAGATTATGAAGTTGCTTCCCGTTAATTTTTAATTTTGAATCGAATCTGACAATGTTGTTCCATACACCCGTTAGAATAGCCCTACAAAAAAGGTATATATTTAACTTTATGCAGTATGTTACAAAAAAGGTATATATTTAAATAGTAGAATTATCATACAAGTTAAATCTTTTTTTAGCTTCACAAATCATGCTTTTGTATCCATAAATCATTCCAAGTCTTTCCAATATCTATTGTTATTCTTAGCAATCGTTCCGCACATGTAAAAACAATAAAACGATCAAAAGTAGATTCCGTACCATCAACAAAAGTGTTAACACAAAATAATCAGATATGTATGTGATAACGCATTATATGGGAATAAAATTAAATGATAAAGTGTAATAAAGCATGCCTAAAAATTTAATAAAACTATTATTTTTAAAACATGTGTTATTAATTATTATTATTATTATAATATCCGTTATTATTATGATAAAGTATTATAAACATGTGTTATTATAAAACATGCGTTATTATTATAACGTATACGGATTTACCACTCCCCCACTGTACACATGTCACATTTTGATGATTTCGTACGCTTTTTGTATAATAACCGCCCCCTATATTTATATGTTCATAAATTTACATGTTATTTTATTTTTCATGAAATTATCATAAAACATTTAACATTAATAATAAGTCAGGATTTGATTTACTTTGAAGTTATAAAAAATATCTTATTACACCTTCACTATGAGCAAGTTAAAACTAATTTACTTTTTAGTGTTACAATGGATTCTTTTAGAAGACAAGTCGTAATTTTCTTAATTTTTAATTAAGTTCATTCATCTAATATCGTATGATCAAGAAGAAACGTGTGAAAGCCGCCGCGTTTGACGGCACTTGTCCCACGGCGTTTGTATATTCATTATTCAACACTTGACTAGGTAACGGCGTGTGAAAAAGCGTTCATAAAAAGCCGACAGTTGACAACCCATCATATTAATCGGTATTTAATCAACAATTATTTTATAAATAAAACTATTTATGGAACCAAATTGATATTACTTTAACGCGTTGAAAATCATGAAATCTTCAATGATTCAACCTCTTTTCCTAGTATATAATAAACCCTCTTCCAAATCTCTGTAAACATAAACAATTCAAAATATTCTGTTCGTAAATCATCAAACATGAATTCGATCTTCAGTTCATTCGATGCTTTATCTGCTGAATTCTTGGGCAAATCTGTCAATTACTTCACCTCCAAGTCTCCTGCTGCTGCTGCTGCTTCTAATTCTTTAGTTGATCAAAAGAAGGTGAAGCCTGAGACCGACGGTAACGCCGCCCGCCGCCGGAGCAAGGCGGGGTGTTCTGCGCGGTGGGCGCCGGAGTTTGATGGGCTTCACTGCTATGAATCTCTGGTGTTTAATTAAGATCTTGTTTCTTAGGTTATAAAGAAGTTTTATTTTGTTTTGTTTTTTGGGTTTTTGAGAAAGATTATATGATTTATTTATTATTTGATATATTTGTAAAGAATGGGATATATAACTTGATATAAAAATTTATTTGTTTGGTTATATTTTTAAAGAATGGGATATATAACATCTGGTTTTCACTATGTTTCATATTCCTTGTTCTTTCTTGGGTCTGGTTCTGAGATTAAACTTCAACAGAAAATAATTGTTTATGGAAGAAATTGGTATGATGAATATCACTTGTATAGTTGTATGTTATTTATAGTATAGACTATAGAGTATATGAAATCGGAGTTTTGAGGGCTTTAACTAGATGTAACGCTACATGTAATGACACCATAAGAGAGGGCGTGGCTAGGTGGCGCGCTTGAGGGGCATTGAACATCGTGCCTCCCCTTAGTGTGTGTGTGTGTGGGAGGGGGGGGGTCGTGGCTGGGCTCACACGGGCGTTTGGTAAAGGAATCAACAAACGTATGTTCACTAGACGAAATTCAATACATATGTGACAAGAACTCACGTGTTATCTATTACCTCTATTTTCATCACGAATATGAGGTTGGAATAACAACTCCATACTTTGGTTTGTTATTTAAGGCATGAAGTTTAGTCAACGAGGATCACTAGTTCATAACTCAATTAAAAACATATAAAATGTATCGGTGTAATTTCACCAATGATAGTGATTCAAACATACCTAGGTTTTAAAAATCGCAAGATCATGTTGTTTGTGGTTGATTCATAAGACTAATCATGAGAGTGGTGTCGTACAAACATTCTCAATGTATCAAAAGAATGACTTGTTTTACTCCATAGTTCTACATGTTTATGAGTTATGACACCTCACAAAAAGATAGTAGGGTCTAATGTAAGACGAGATTTAATATGTGGCTCTTATAATCATTTATCTTATTATTAAATGATCAAATATAATTATTTATTTATTTAATAACCTATGGCTAGTAATTAGTCGATGGGCCTAATTACTCTTAATGGGCCGTTAATGGGTTTCCCCTTAGGTGTACATATAAATAGAGAGCTTACTAGAGGGAATAGACTAATCGACTATTCTATTCCATCACCATTAAATCGTCCCTCTCTCTCTCTCTCTTCTAAACCGTGAGCTCTCACGAACTCACCTAATACCATCCTAATCGTACACCCTAAACGAGAACCCGATCCAGACCAGAGATCATGTCGTCTTCCCTATCATCGGTGAACTTAGCAGGTATGTTATTATTATTGTTTTTCATTATATAGTCACAAGAACTGATCAATATGTGGTATCAGAGCAGATGTTGATAAACCAGTTCTTGTTTCTTTCCCTAAACTGGAATTAGAATCGGAGAACAAAAGTTCTTTTAAAATCATAAAGAAAATCGTTTAACTTCACGGTTTTCTGTCTTAATAAAATATCACGTTTTTTTGATCTCATAAAACCCGAGATCATTAATATTTTCGAAATCTGTTAAATATTTATGTTCAAGATTTCAAATTCCATGTTATATCTAATATTATTGAAGAACTGTTCATAAACTGTTCTTCGTGTTCATACTTAATTTTGATGAAATCCCCTTAATTTTGGGATGAATTATGACTTTGATTATGCTTTCTAAAATTGTGTATCTTTATCTCCAAGTTTCACATTAAAATATTAATTTTATCATTTTAAATTATGAAACTTGGATATACTTAACACCTAAGATATTTTTGAAATCTAAAATATAATCAAATCCCTTAAATTTCGCACATAGCTTAACCGGTTTAGTCTTCACGGTTTTGTTTCACGGTTTTTGGTCTTCACGGTTTAGATTTCACGGTTTTGGACTTTACGGCTTAACAAGTTCACGGGTTCAACAGTTCACGGTTTATGAACTATTTCCGTGAACCTTAGAGGAGCCGTGAACCATTATTGAACCGTGAACCCATTACTGAACCGTGAACCTTAGCTGAACCGTGAACCTCTACCTGAACCGTGAACCCCTTAATGAACCGTGAACCTTATTGGAAGCGTGAATGGTTTAGTTTTATTTTTGTTAAACTGTGATATGATGCATGTGTATACTTATTCAAGCTTAAATGAGCATTACAACTTAGTGCTTGTCATGATATTAACTTAGAAAAACATGATAACTTAAAAACACCTAAAGTTTCACTTCTATCCAAAGGTGATGTGTCACGCTTGTAAAGTTTTTAAGTCTAATTAAGCACTACTTTGCCTAATATGACTAAGTGTTTCTACTTCTGTCCAAAGGTGATGTGTCACACTTGGTTTTCGTGAAGCTAATTATGTGCGTACTAAACAAATGTTTCACTTCTGCCCAAAGGTGATGTGTTACATTCTTACTGCACATACTTAAAATTGTTCCTAATACTAAACAATTGTTTCACTTCTGTCCAAAGGTGATGTGTTACATTGTTTAAGTAGAACCTAATTAATCTATTATTTTGGTGATTGTAATAAATATTTATCACAGCTTCATTAATATAATGATCCTTAATTCCGCCTGCCTTAGTTTAAGTTACCCCATAGACATTCTAAGTTCTTCTTTAGCAATTAGTATCTTATTATTTCTCGTATAAAATCCACTACAGCCCCCAACTTGGGAATCGAAATTTTGAATGGCACGAACTTCTCTGCTTGGAAAGATTCCCTGATGCTGTCTCTCAGCTTGATGGAATTCGATCACGCACTCGACAAGCCTGCACCTGCTGATCTTACTGAGAAAAGCACTGCTCAAGACATTATCAAGCATGAGAAGTGGTCAAGGTGTAACCGCATAGCTCTTGTCCTAATGAAGAACTCTATCAGTCTGATCATCAGAGGAGCTATACCTGATTCTAAAGACGCCAAGACTTATCTAGCTTCTGTGGAGGATTAATTCAAGGGAACTTCTAAGGCGCATGCTAGCACTTTAATTCTGAAGCTGGTGACTGCAAAGTATGACGGGATCAGCGGTATTCGTGAGCACATCATGATGATGAATGACATGTCCCATAAGCTCAAAGGATTAGACATGGAAATCAATGACAATTTTCTAGTTCACTTTATCATGACCTCTTTTCCTAAGTCTTTTGAAGCTTTCAAGATCAACTACAAAACACAGAAAGACAAGTGGACGATGAGTGAGTTGATTGCAATGTGCGTCCGGAAAGAAGAGCGTCTGAAGCTAGACAGACCGGATGTTGCTTATCTCATGTCCGCTGATTCAAAGAAGAGGAAGGGCAATTTCCGTAAGAAGGAATCTTATAAGGTCCAGAAACAAGATGCAAGTGGTGCTTCCAGCTCTAAGAACTTCAAAGGGAAGTCTCACTGCAAGTTCTGCCGCAAGGCTGGACATAGGCAGAAAGACTGTCCGGACTTTAAGGAGTGGCTGAGCAAGAGAGGTAATCATCTTTACATGATACTTGAGTCCTATAATTTAAATGTTCCAACTAATACATGGTGGTTTGATTCTGGTTCTATGGTTCATGTAACCAACTCTTTACAGGGATTCCTTACAATCCAGAAGCTGGAAAGAAACCGAAGAACACTTAAGATGGGGAATGGAGAAGAACTAGTTGTCAAAGTTGTGGGAACCATAGAATTAATTATGAAAACTGGTTTATGTATTAAACTTTATGATACCTTATATATTCCTGAGAATACTCGGAATCTTGTATCAGGACCAAAGTTAGACATTGACGGTTTTGTTTGTTCTCATGGTCATGGCAAACTTTCTATTATGTTAAATTCTCAAGTGTTTGGACGTGGTTATCATGGTCTCTATAGATTAGAACTAGATGATGATTTTTCCAAGTCTTTGCTATCATATAATATTAATGAAAACTTAACAAAGACTAAACGAAAACGATACTTAGAAGCTTCATCTATGTTGTGGCATCAACGCTTAGGCCACATTTCACGAGATCGCTTATCTCGTCTCGTGAAGGATGAAGTGTTACCATCTCTCGATTTCAATGATTTTGGAACATGTGTCAAATGCCTTAAAGGTAAAATGACATCAGCAAATAAGAAAGGTGCCACTAGGAGCTCTAATTTATTAGAACTCATTCACACTAATGTTAGTGGCCCTTACCCCGTTGCTGGTATAACAGGGCATACTTTATTTATCACTTTTATTGATGATTATTCTCGTTATATGTACTTCTATCTCATTAAAGAAAAATCTGAATCACTTGCGACTTTTAAAGATTATAAAACTGAAGTTGAAAAACAACTTGATCTTCAAATAAAAGTTATGAGTTCAGATATAGGAGGTGAATATTATGGCAGACATACTGATGTGGGTCAGGCTCCTGGTCCATTTTATGAGTTTTGTAAGAGCCAGGGGATCGTGAACCAGTACACCATGCCCGGTACTCCTCAGCAGAATGGTGTTGCTGAGAGAAGAAATAGGACCCTAATGAACATGGTACGCAGTATGTTAGCCAACTCAGGTTTACCCTCATTCCTCTGGACCGAGGCCTTGAAAGCAGCTGTTCATATACTAAATAGAGTTCCTTCAAAGTCTGTCCCTAAAACTCCTTATGAACTCCGGACAGGAAGGAAACCGAGTCTTAGATATATGAAAGTATGGGGTTGCCTTGCTGAAGCTAAACTCTATAATCCTTTCTTAAAGAATCTTGACATGAAAACTGTCACTTGTTACTTCATCGGTTATCCCGATCACTCAAAGGGTTATAGATTCTACTGTCCTTCTCACATCACTCGTATTGTAGAAACCAAGCATGCCAAATTCCTTGAGGATTTTAAGGTCAGTGGGCGCAGTGAAAATCCTTATCCAGATTTAGAAGAAGTACAAGATGCGGGGGGGAGAGATACGTCGCTTACCTTAACTCCGATTACTCCTCTTGTACACCACGCTGCACCGCACGTCACTGCACCACTTCCTCATTCTTCAGATCTTAATGCTACTCCTTTTATACCAAAGAATGAAGGCACATCAAACGACCGACATGAAGACAATGCCGAACCCGATAATCAACTCAGGAGGTCGTCTAGGTCCAAAAGGACTACTAACTTTGATGATTTTGTTACTTACCTGACTGAAGCTGAAATGGATGCCGGAAAGTTTACAGATCCTACTTCTTATCATGAAGCCATTAGCAGTGATCAGTCTTCTGAATGGAATAAAGCCATGATTGACGAGCTTGACTCCATGAAGAAAAATGATGTTTGGGATTTAGTTGAATTACCCAACGGTGCTAAACCCGTAGGATGTAAATGGGTATACAAAACTAAGCTAGATCCGAATGGAAACATTGAACGCTATAAAGCGAGATTGGTTGCAAAGGGTTTCACTCAGAAAGAAGGAATCGACTATCAAGAGACCTTTTGTTCTGTTTCTCGAAAGGATTCATTAAGGATCGTGATGGCCCTAGTAGCTCACTTTGATTTAGAGCTACATCAGATCGACGTCAAAACCGCTTTCCTCAACGGCGACTTGAATGAAGACGTGTTCATGAAACAACCTGAAGGTTTTCAACCTGAAGGTCAAGAACATCTAGTCAGTAAGTTAAAGAAATCCATATACGGGTTGAAGCAGGCATCACGTCAATGGTACCTAAAGTTTGATGAAGTCATGAAGAAACAAAGTTTCCTGAAGAATCAAGTGGATCAATGCACCTACCTCAAGATGAGTGGGAGCAACTTTACTATACTTGTCCTTTACGTAGATGACATTCTATTGGCAAGTAATAGTTTAGATATGTTGCATGAGTCGAAGCGTTTACTCTCGCATAACTTCGACATGAAGGATCTGGAGAGGCTTCTTATGTTATAGGCATCGAAATACACCGAGATAGATCTAAGGGCATTTTGGGATTATCTCAGAAAGCCTACATCGAACGGGTCCTCACGCGTTACAATATGCAACATTGCTCTCCTTCTATAGCTTCAGTAGTTAAGGGAGATGTTTTTGGTTCTTTCAATGTCCGAAAACAGAGGTTGAGAAGGAGCAAATGAGAATGATACCTTATGCATCAGTAGTTGGGAGCGTCATGTATGCTCAAGTCTGTACTCGTCCGGATATCGCTTATATTGCTGGAATGCTTGACCGTTATCAGACTAATCCTGGCCTTGATCACTAGAAAGCAGCTAAGAAAGTACTACGATATCTGCAAGGGACGAAAGACTATAAACTGACTTATAGAAGAAGTGATAATTTAGAAGTGGTTGGTTATTCTGATTCTGATTTTGCTAAGTGCAAAGATGAGAAGAAATCCACTTCAGGGTACATCTATATGTTAGTCGGCGGACCTATCTCTTGGAAGAGTCATAAGCAACAGTTGACCACAACATCCACTATGATGGCAGAATACATAGCTGTGTATAACGCGACCTGTCATGGAATGAAGCTAAAGAATCTGATCACTGGACTCAAAATAGTTAATTCCATTTCTAGACCATTGAAGCTCTATTGTGATAACTCAGCTGCCGTTAGTTTCTCGAACAGTAACAGTTCGACCGGAGCTGGATTATATCTTGATACAAAGTACTTGTTCGTACGTGAGCGAGTTGAGGAAAATAATCTTTGTATTGAGTATATAAGTACTAAAGTTATGCTTCGGATCCGATGACTAAAGGTCTCCCACCTAAAGTTTTCGAAGAACATGTTTCGAAGATGAGCTTTTCTAAAGACCGTATTTAGTAGCATAATGTACTTACTTACGTTTATTAATGAATTTTCCTCAGTTATTTAAATTTGTTTGTCTCTAAATATGTTATGCATGCCTAACGACATATAGACACTGATTATACAAATCAACGTTAAAAGGGCTTACTTATAAATTTGATCCTAAATTTACTTAAGTTTTAAATTGGGATTGTAGTATGATTAATGGGGGTCTTGAGTTGGATATCGATTCAATGACTGTATTTCTTTGCTACAGTTTTGGTTCGAAACTAAAATGAGTATTAACTCTGCAGACTTACTAATGCTCATAATAAATTATTACTCAGCCAAGTGGGAGAATGTAAGACGAGATTTAATATGTGGCTCTTATAATCATTTATCTTATTATTAAATGATCAAATATAATTATTTATTTATTTAATAACCTATGGCTAGTAATTAGTCGATGGGCCTAATTACTCTTAATAGACCACTAATGGGTTTCCCCTTGGGTGTACATATAAATAGAGAGATTACTAGAGGGAATAGACTAATCGACTATTCTATTCCATCACCACTAAATCGTCCCTCTCTCTCTCTTCTAAACCGTGAGCTCTCACGAACTCACCTAATACCATCCTAATCGTACACCCTAAACGGGAACCCGATCCAGATCAGAGATCATGTCGTCTTCCCTATCATCGGTGAACTTAGCAGGTATGTTATTATTATTGTTTTCCATTATATAGTCACAAGAACTGATCAACATCTAAATCCAGTTTAGGATTTCATTTTAAGAGTGTTATTAATATGTTAACAACTGCATCATACACAGACAAACCGCATAACTTCTCTATTGACTTCTAATCATACGAATGAATCGACAACTGTTTTTGGACTATCGTTTTCCATTCATTAACAAACAATATGATCTATAAGAATGGAAGGGAAGTCAAGAAAATAAAATCTTCCTGTTATTCAGCAGCATGAGAAGAATGATTCAAAATAACTACATGGATGCTATCATATTCTCTTATCATCATGATCATAAGCTGCAACATGAATCTAACAAAAGATAAATCTAAAAAAAATACAAATTATATTCCAAATCAGAAGAGCATCATAACCTCCTTCCAATTTTTGCAAATCTTCTTGCAACTCCAAATATAACAGCTTTTGTCAACAGCCCCCTATCAATTGTGCAAGCAAGTGCAATGGCTCCACCTACTACCAAAAGCTTCGGAATGTTCTTCCCCGACGGCTTCTCATCATTCACCGTTTGTTCACAAGTTTCGATTTCTTGCAAATCATCTGGTGTGTTCTCCAAGTATTTCATAAGATCCGTGCTGATTTTTGAATTGATGTGTGCCATGTAAGCACAATGAGATAGAGGTGCACCCGATGCTATGTGTTTTTGGTATCGGCGAAGACCACTATCAATCTTTTTCACAGCTCCCCACATCCCTTGACGAACACCGAGTTTTGCAATTTCCCAAGGGATTCCCATGTCCTCATGGTGAAATAGTAACACTTCACACGCGCTCATTTGTCCATCCCCTTTCCTTGATTCAACTGGTAATCAATCATTAATCAATTAGTCTACATGACAAGTTAGTAATCAAGTTAATACAAGGGCCCCACCAATACCCTGCTAGGACCAGGTAAAACACAGCTTGCGCCGGGAAGGTGGCCTTCAAGGGGTTAAAGGTAGAAGCCAGTTGGAGCTGGATTCGAACCTGACACCTCTGACAGAGGAAATCAAGCGCTTACAACTGCGCCACCCCCTTGATGGTCAAGATTACAAGACTCAAGTTATGGTAACATAACGGAATAAATGGGTATTTTTACTGTAACTGAAATCTTGAACGGGTGTGGATCAATTACCTGCACGAATCAACCAACTTGAATAGTACAAGTCAACACGTCTTGGTTTAGTGCGACGTGGTACAGATGGATATTGCACGCCCTGAAACAAGTATAACCGAATTTTCAGTATTTAGATATAACCATATCTTGGATCAAGAAATCACCATAATTAAAGTAACTACAGAAGTTCAATATCCTAATCAAGAACCTAACTTTTTGATATAAAGCATCTTCATTTTCTTACCTTTGTAACACAATAGTATGCTTTTCCCGACTCCCAGATTCTCCTACCGATTATGTATTCCCTGTCGCTACAAAAAAATGGGAACTGCAAGACCATTTGTAGCATGTAAGTATATAAACTATGTAGCAAATAACTTAAACGCGTATAAACAAGAAAACGCATCAAAGTTCATACCTTGCGAACCCACTTAACCACCATTGTTCCATTATTGGGGCACTCTTCTATGGTTTCAGCTTCTAATAACATATCATCCCATTTCAATCTAAACTCATCATCCCAAAAGAAATCCCTCATCATTTCAGGTGACAAGTCTTCATAAACCGTTCGCGAACGGTATTGTGGAGGTCCAGTCTAGAATTAGTCAAAATAAAATTAAACCATCAGTCCATCATACAATGTTGACTCCAAGAGTCAAAATTGAAATTATGTGAAAAAAAAAGCTACCTCAGGGTCTCTCCTCCAAGCTTGATAGCTCATATTAGAAGTTGATTTATCCATCATTAAAATCCAAGCAGGACCTCCATCTTTCTCCTGAACAAGATTGGATAGATGCTTCAAATCACCTTCTCCCACAAAATTCTTGCTTTGATCATCCAATTTGGACGAACTGAACACATAAAAATCAAATTCAGTCACAATTTCACATTAAAGATTGTCTTTTTGTATGTTTTGCTCAAGCTTGGTTTTAAAATGCGCGCATCCGAAGCACATAATGCAATGATGAGATGCATCGCTGCAGTTGATGCGCATGTGACGCGTGATGCGATGCATAATCAGTATTTGAACAAATTAGACCACCGATTGCTATAGGTCTGATTTTTTCAAATGTGACCAAAACAATTCTAACCGGCAATGGATTTGAGTATTTGAACAAATTTGACCATCGATTAAACAAATCTGACTAAAAATGATAAAAATGTCTATATTTGAAGTGTTTAAAAGTTAACAGATTAAAATAAATTATCTACAAATAACATCTTACTATCTTTTAACATAACTCTCCGCGCATCACACAGGTGTAATGCGCGCATCACGCACGTCTAATGCACGCGCATCACGCAGCATATGTAAACTTAAAAATGCAATACTAATGAAGAAGGTTAACCTGGTATCAAAAACCAAGATTGACGCCGGCCCAGATAAACTCAACTCCGGCGACCCATTACCGGAAAACGGGAAACAGTAACTGGGTAGTTGAGATTTCAATAAATTAAAGGTTGGGATAGATGAACAATTCTTTGAAGAAATTGTTAAATTTTCAATAGCAGCATTAGCCCATCTGGGTCGCCACACCCATCCAACCAAAACCCCAAAAACAACCGCAATCCAAATCGGAGCAATCAACACCATAAGTTCCGGCAACACTTTCCACAAATTAAGCCCTTGTAAAATGCTCAACAGAGCCCCAATTACAGCCATAACAAAACCCTAATTGTAACACACTCGAATTTCAAAAAACTCCTGTTCCGATTAAGTAAAGATTTTGGGTTTAGAGGATAAGAATTGTAAGCGGCGGATAAATAACCGTATCTGATTTCCGTAGGGCCCGTTTCGTTCACTGTGATTCGTTTATTTTCGTTTTTATGTGTTGAAGCAAATCGGACAAAATTCTCCGGCCACCACCGCCACTGAGGATGAATCTCCGAAACCCAAATGTTGATCAGGTTGAAGATCAGAAATTGGATGATGTGGGAATCTTATCTACAAAGGAGTAAATGAATTAATAATTATAATTGTGATTTATGAAGATGAATGCCTATTTATTGGTTAAAGTTTTGTGGTTTGTTCAGTGGCTGATTGCACCGCGTTCTTCTTAAATTATCGTTTTCCACGTTCCATTTTTTGACTACAAAAAGTTTGACTTCACTATTCATATTCAAACTTTTTTTCTTTAACAAGCCCGAATATCGAGATTCAAACGTCCTTTCGCTCGATGAATAGAAGTGTGGTGACCCAGCTTCACACCATCTAGTAGGAAACTCATAACCGAGAAAATCCTCTAGCTCAACCTGATTTTGTCTCAAACGAGACTCGAACTCCCGACCTATCATTTGAAAACTTATGAGACTATCACTTAACCAAAAGACTCAATGATAATCGGAAGGCTCGATGGTAGTTGTTGTAGACTTCAAAAACCTTTAAAAGCAGTGGTTCACTTTAATTGTCTACGTTTAACAACCCCAACGATTTGTTCATTATGATAGCCGTTACTTTTTTAGGTTTTGAATAATGTTTTTTACTTTTTCTTTTTTTTATACACTCAAGCAAAAATACTATCTACTCTACACGTACTTTATTTTTTAAATCACCATGTCTACTTTACTTCTAAAAATTACCACACCTATACAATGTAGGAGTATTTCCTTCCTATTTAGTTTTTATTTATTTATTTTGAGTTAATTGTATAGTTAGTCTCTGTGTTTATGGAAAATAATAGGTTTAGCTACTAAAGGTTTAAAATAAAATGTTTGGGTTTTATGCTTTCAATTTTGTAACGAGTTTAGGCATTAAGGTTAACTTCCGTTAATTTTCTATTAAATTTGGTTAAATGACTAAAAGACTTGTTTTACGAAAAGTAACATGTTGGGTACTAATAGTTTAAACTACAAGAGTATTTTTGTCATTTCACCTCAAGTTAACCGAAAAGTTAACGGAGTTAGCCTTAATAACCAAACTCGTTATAAAATTGAAAGTATAAAACTGAAACATGCTACTTTAAACTCTTAGTATCCAAACATGTTATTTTCCACTTACCATAGCGACTATCTGTATAATTTCATTCATTTATTTATTTTTTTGTAAAATTCCGGAATCGGACGGAATGACTATTTGAGTATTCGGCAATGTATACAAGTTTATGTGTGGTTCACAAAAAAGAAAAAAAAAACAATTTCAAACGAGGCTTCATTCTTCCAAGGGTTGACAATTTTTAACACGGACTGTTAACATGACACGACACGTAATTAACATGTCCCGTGTTTGACCTTAACAGGTTTTGTGTCTTAAATAGGTCGACACGTTAAGGACATGTTAAATTTGTGTCTTAACAGGTTAAAGACATGTTAACCTGTTAAGACCCGTTATAGACATGTTAACACTTAACATCCTATTTGCATCTGATTCTAGGTCGATTCTATTAATTAATTTCACTTTTATGGGTTTTTGTTTTAAAAAGGTTTGGATTTATTATGTTAATAGATGTTATGATTGGACTTTTTAAAATTTTATTAAGTTTTGACATTTTTTTTACTTTTATTACATATGTTATATTTATTCTCTCTTTAAACAGGTCCCTTAACAGGTGACATGTTAATAAACATTCCGTGTTCGTGTTTGAAAAAATGACACGATTAGTTGTCGTGTTCGTGTTGAAAAACAACATGTAATCGTGTCTTATCGTGTCATTTATGCCCTAATTCTTCCACATATTATCAAAACATAATTGGTGGTCATAAACTCATAATCCATAGTTTACTAAGCCTAATTAAATTTTAATATTTAACTTTTATATATTTTTAATTCTTTAATATCTATATTAAATTTTTACTGACATAATTTTAAACTTTTTCATAATAATCCTTTTTTAACTATAAACATCTTAACCTTGTCTCTTTGAATTTATTAACCTTTTTTAAGGTTTAACACTACTATTATTACTATTGGTATTATAAGTATTATATCATCTTTTTGGTTAGCAATAAAATCCAGATTTAATCTCTTCTCAATACTTTATACGGATTTAAAACTTAACAACCTAACTATTAAATTTCAAGAAAAAACTATTATTACCTTTTCATATAATTCTAGATATTATATTAATTTAAAACTTATATAATAAAAAACAGTATTCATATTTATAATAACAACAGTAATAATGTATTTATAATTATAATATATAACCTAAAACAAATAAAGGTGAAACTAATATACAATGTTTTCCTTTTTACATTTTATAAACTTCTAAGAATTAACACATTATCAACTCTTTTACAATTAAACTGATTTTGTACTATTATTGTTAGTCAAATGTTTTTTTTTTTATTTATATATAATGAGTTTTGAAAAATAATGAAAACTAGATGGTTATACCCGCGCTCCGCGGCGGGTGTCGGGTTCATTGTTACTAAAATTTAAATAAAGACGTAGACGTAATGATAAAAATAATGGTAATAAAAAAACATAAAACTAAATAATAGAAAGGAAAAAAAACAAAATAAAAATTTACCGGTTCGGATCGTCGAAAACAATAAAATCGAATACCGATATGGGTTCCGATAATATCAATACTAACAATGATGTTGTCCGCTCATAATATGTTCGAATCGGCACGGTACCACAACGGTAACGGCACTCGCTATACACAACGATACGAAAAAACTCCATTTTGAATACAACTCCGTTTTAAAAAAAAAATTATATCGGAACATTGACAAAGAAAAATAAAAACAGCCGCGCACTCTGTATTCTGAAAAAAAATTAACGAACGAAAGTTATTAAAGGAAAGCGAAATTAATAGAAAATGAAACGGACTAAAAACGTACATTATATATAGTATAAGGGTTGAAATTGAAAAAAAAACATTTAAATAAAGACGTAGACGTAATGATAAAAATAATGGTAATAAAAAAGAAACATAAAACTAAATAATAAAAAGGAAATTAAACAAAATAAAAATTTACCGGTTCAGATCGTCGAAAACCATAAAATCGAATACCGATATGGGTTCCGATAATATCAATACCAACAATGATGTTGTTCGCTCATAATATGTTCGAATCGGCACGGTACCACAATGGTAACGGCACTCGCTATACACAACGATACGAAAAAACTCCATTTTGAATACAACTCCGTTTTAAAAAAAATTATATCGGAACATTGACAAAAAAAAAATAAAAACAGCGTCGCACTCTGTATTCTGAAAAAAAAAATTTAACGAACGAAAGTTATTAAAGGAAAACAAAATTAATAGAAAATGAAACGGACTAAAAGCGTATATTATATATAGTATAAGGGTTGAAATTGAAAAAAAAATTGCATTAATTGCTTGTAGTATGTGTTGTTATGCTTGTACATTTATGAATAATGGTTTTTTTGTGAGTAAACCCAATTTGATAATTAATACAGAGTGAATGGGTTAAAGTGGAAGAGAGCGGGTGGCCGGTGGCGGTGATAAAATTCGAAGGTTGTTTGACTGGGGATGGTCGGAATAAGCTGCAAAAAGGTGACTTCTGACTACACTAGAAATTGCCACAAAAATAACCAAGAAAAAAAGAAGTCAAATCAACGTTTTTATATATTTATTGGTGGGCCAAATTTGATTTAGATGTTATATTCATTATTTTGTTTTAATCAATTTATATAACTGCTATATATATATTTAAATTTAATATAAAATAAATAAATAATTTATAATCTATGTATTAATTGTTTCAGTGATTCTGTTAAAATAGATAAGATATTAAGAACATTCATATCTAATTTTTTATTTTTATTTTTATAATTTAACTAAAAACTATTATTTCATAAAAAAAAAAAAAATTTAAACATCTAAGACTATTCACAGCAGGTTCCTTATATTTATGTGAGTGAGTTCCCTATATTTTAGAGGGTGGTTTAAAGTGGTTGTGAGTGGAGAAGAGAGAAAATATATAATTTTTTCTTTTGGGGGAAACACTATTCACCTGCATAATTTTTTTAATATTTTTTTAAAGTGTTGTGAGTGGATGTGAGATAAAAGATAATGATAAAGTTATAAAAAGTATTATTTAATTGAAAAGAAGAGAGAAAATATAGTGATTTTAGTGTAATTATGGGGATAGGGATAGCGATGCTACTGTGAATGCATTAACATTTCATTCCTTATCTTTATAATTTTAAAGAAAATTGTTAAGTAATTGGTATATTTAATATTCTAGTGTATATTTCCTATAGTTTTAAAATAAAGATAAGGTTTAACAAAAAACTTGATGTAAAACCCTTTTAACTTAATTTTTTTTCCCTTATAATTTAACGTGATGTAAGATCCTTTTAACTTGAATATTTTTTTTTTCTTATAATTTAATGATATAGTATATATACCAATCCTGATATGGATGCTCTAATAATATGATATTTAGAATTATATATACATATGAGCCATGTGTTTTACACGCATTTAACTTATGACTCGTATGATTGAGAAACTACATGTTCAGTCCAATAGTTTGCACGAACGTATCAAATTTAGCCCATTAATTAGATGGACGTTAAGTTTGACTGATAAATAAGTATAAAATGACAAAAATACCTCTTAAAAATAAAATTAAATATTTAAAACCTGAAATTAAAAATAGAATATATTAATCTTAATTAATAGGTCCCACATCACCATCTCCCACCCCACCCCACCATCATCTTCATCATTTGCCACACCTCCATTTGACATGCAACACCCCCATCGTCTTCATCATCGTTTCACCACCCCCTAGATCCTCACCGATACCATGCATCACCCTAGATCCGCCCATCACCGCTTTGTCAGCATCTTTGCTAGAATCTAAACACGCAATCGAATACACTTGCTTTGTCAGCGTCTTTGCCAGAATCTGATACACTCCACACACATACACTTTATCACATTTAATCCTGAACCTCAATCGGTTCATTTCACATGTCATGAAGTTAACAAATATGTATCCGACATTCAAAAGATGGTTGCCAGTGATCGAAGGGGATGGTATGGAGATTGGGGAGGTGATATGGTGTGGAGCCTTTAATTGAATGTATACATTAATAGAACTACACGAACTAATACAAAAACTTTATAAAAAAATAAAATATTAGCTACCAATTTGTAATTTTCCATGTATTTATTTATCCAGTTTTATTGAGTTCACAATGAATAAATAATTAAAAATTAAAATATATAAGGCATACGGGTCGTATTACGACTAGTATGCCCATAATTGTATTGTACCATACTACCCATAACAGTGTTTGAAGCATATGAACGTATGATACAATACGACCCGTATGCAACACAATGATTGTATGCAGGTATAAGAGGTGGGTGTGTATAACTAAAGGGGAAAATACTAAAATGGACATTTCGCCTGTTAAATTAAAAAGACGCCGGCTAAGCCGGCTAAATTCAAAGGGTTAACAAGTAAAAACTAAAGACTTAACCAGATTAGTACCGACTAAATATTCATTTTAGTATTTTTTTTAGAAAACTATATACATTTTGGTATTTTTCCTTAACTAAAACCTTATCAAAATATGTCAACCTTGTAGTTGCGTTATTTGGGTTCATCACTTTCAGAGCAAATTAATAATCATGTCAAGTGGTACATAAATAAGATAAATATAAATATTTTAACAAAGAAGTTTGACATTTAAAAGCAATAAGATGAAATAAATATTTGACAAAAATAAGTTTGACAACTAAAATCAAATAAGCATATTAATATAATGAGTAAAAGAGCCTAAATGATCCCGAATAATACAAAAAAAAGATACAAGCCAATAAAATACTACTCAACTTTCTCAGTGCTTTCTAAATTATTAAAAAAACTTATACACTTGCAGCTTATTACAAGCATCGTCAAAAGAATTCATAGTTTAAATTATAATACAAGTGTCTTATCAGGAGATCCGGGTAGTTAAGTATGCCCCCATAACCGAAAAGAATTGGAGGTTTAAACCCTACAAGGTGTATTTATCATACCCTTGCTAGTTTCATTAAATCAAAAAAAGTGTTAAAGGCGATCTTTCTCACAACTTGTTTATTCATTTGGCGTGTTCAGAACGAAAAGTATTCAACAACCCATTTATTCGGAGGATAGTAGAAGAAATAAACTCGCAATTGTTTTTATGGGTATTGAATAGAGTGAAGAAGATACGTATAAAAAAATTAGGTGTTGTATAAAAACAATTATAATACAAGTTATAGTCAGTGTGAACAAAAGGTGAGTGTATACACGTGTTAGATTGTTATTGAATAATATGTGTACACATTTATAACGCCTAGCATTTACAAGGCAATTTAACATTAACCATATAGGCTCGTAACCATTGCGGTGACTTCTGCACGTATGTCCAGAACTGATGTAACTTTAGTAAAACAACTATAGTATGATTATAACAACTTTTCGTGACAAAAGAAATACCGTCACATTATCGTTGATTTCATAAGAGTTGATCCCTTGCTAGTTTCATGCTAAATTGCCCGGACATATGGTCACAAATTGGGCCTTGGTGTAAAATTCCTTCTGTATATAGGTCATCTGCTTAGAGGTACTATTATTCTCCGACTCTTTACCAGAATCATCAAATCAAAATAAAGTGTTAAAAGCGATCTTCCTCACAACATGTTCTAATTAGGTCACTCACTATAGTATATCCGAGGGTGTATACTGTGTAAAATGTGTATTGAGTGACCTAATTGGAACACTTTTGAAACTTGATTACTATTCTACAAAGTTACCCCAAGAAAGAATCTAGAAGAGATTCACAACATTCTATGCCAAGAATCTTGATGGATATTGCTAAAGTTCCTACCTTTCCTTGATTATCAGCTTTTTTTTCTTTATCTTTTGCCTGTTAAGTGTCCTTTTCTATGAGGGAGGAGAGTGTCATCCCACGAATGAGTCGAGTCATTCGTCTTCTCTATCCTCCAAGTAGACGTCACATCATTCTCCCTTTACCCTCATTCAAATGTCACTCTGTGGGAACACCCTCGTTTAAATGACCCAGGTCATTCGAGTTTTTAAATATATTTTAAAATTTGTTAATCAATTATTAATTTTTAAATAAATTTAAAATGTATTAATTGTTAATTAAGTTTAAAAAAATTGTTAAAATTAAAAAAATATATATATACAACTAAATAAAAATCAAATTTCATTCAAATTAAAAAAAGTACAATGCATAAAAAAATAATTAATGGAAATAAATAACTTAAAATTACTCCCAACCCCATTGTTTTGTAATTTCCGAATTCATTTGTATCATTTTCGTGAGTGTCGGTCTGGTAAGGTGATCGTGGGATTTGATGTAGAATTGGAAATCTTTTTTTTTCTTTTCTTTGGATTTTCATCTCACGTTTCTTCATCTTGAGCATTTTCGCCTTCATCTCCTTCCAACTTTGCTCGATGTTGCTTCTTGTCCTCGTGCTCGGCTTTAGTTACTTCACTTATTCCATTAAATTCTACTAATAGCTTCTGAAATTGTTCTTATTTGGAGTATTGTCATGATGATGATGATGATGATGATGATGATGATGATGATGATGATGATGATGATGATGATGATGATGATGATGATGATGATGATGGAGTTTCTTATCTTCGGGTAGGCGTTTCGGGTTCAGCTTAGCCTTCATGAGCAATTGGTGCCTCAGACGACAATGTTTCAGCCGTATCGTCAATTAAAGGAACCGAACACCATTTAGGATGATCTTTAAGGATCCTATGTATTGCATCGTGGTTAAACACCGTAATTTTTCCACTCGTTATATTGCATTTGCGTCGCATGATACACGTCCATGTCGGACGTCCTGCTACGTTGACTCCTCACTAAATTGTAGTATATGCCGTTGAATTTGTTGCACTTTGCATTCAGATCCTTCCATTTTGAGTTCATTTGATGGTTGCTTCGATAGATCTCGTCCGTTTGATTTGAAAGTTTTCGATGAACACGCTTCCAAAAGAATATAGTATGGGTGTATCCATCTAACATCTTGCTAGTTTTGTTATCATAATAATAAGAAATTTTATGGTGAAATTTTACAATGTTAAAAAGACACTCTTTTAGAAAATGATTTTTACATACCAATTAATTATCCTACTCTAGCATAAGACTAATTCCCGATCATTAGTAAATATTTAATACTTTTCCTATGAAAATTCATGTCAAATTTGAGTTATAGTTTTTCTATAATGGATTAACCGGTAATGCTTATAAACTTATCTAAAAATAGAACATGTCAAATAAATAAAAAATCATTTAAAGTATATTTAAATACTTATTCGTCAAAAACTAAGAGATCATTAAATAGACAATTAAACTCAAGTACGCCATAAAATGTTCAAGTTGTTATGTTCTACACCAAAATGACTAAAATGCCCATGACCGTAACGTATTAGCTATTCAAAAAAAGCCCGGAACTCCTTAACGGTAAAAATATTTGTGTAAGATAATCAAACTAGAAAATATTTTCTTAACGGGGAAGGAGTGTAGGGTTGTATGTTGCCAACAACCAAGAGGAGGGATGTTGTCGCCTACGTTGTTGGGTGGGGGGGTAGAAGGATGCAACAACCTAGGATATAATACAAATTTTCTTTAATAACTTTTAATATTTAGTTTTAAAAAATCTAAATATACAGTTTTGTTTAAAACTTCTTTTATCTATATTTCAATGTAAATTTTATTAAAAACTGAGTTGTATTCAAAACACAATATTTTTTTATATTAATGAGTTCAAATCATACTTTATTTTAAATACAACTCGGTCTTCGATAATTTTATATCAAAATATGTATTTAGATTTAAAAATAAATAAATTATTATAAGTAATTAAAAAAATATGTTAAATGAAATATATGAAAAATTAAATTAAATTTACTTTCTTGAATTCCCTCCCCATGAGCAAGTTTTATTGAATTTGTTTTTCCATTAGGGGATGCGGTATGCGTAGCATGAGGAGCCCATGAGGGTGTGACCCAAATGAAACACCGCCCCCTTGATGACGTGAGGTTTTTTCGTAAGAAATCTCACGGCTCGTGAGATGGTTTCAAACATTGGTCTCTCTCTCACACACACACACAATCACATATCTCAAACAAGTCTCACTTATTTGAATATTTGATCCATCTTATGATAAACGTTTTTTTTTACCCACTTTTTTTTAACAATGAAACAAATCCTTGAAAGTTGCTTTCAAATTTGAAGGTTGAGATTTGGTTGCATTAAATATTTAAATGATATTACATCATACATGGGCCAGTTAGCAATGGGGCTACATCAGTCATTACCAACCTTATTTTGTTATTTGTTTGGCACATTTTTTACGTTTAAAATTCAAATTCACAAAAATCAGAAATTGTGTGAAAGCCTGAGAATCTTGATTGTTATTGATGTGGTGGAGATACGTTTGTAAATTTGTAACTTTCAACCATGTCATCATCGTTTTCAAGAATTGAAAGAGATCATAACATAACAGCATATTAATTCATTTTTTTTCAAAATTGAAGCTTTTATTGTCTTTGATATTATTTCCAGATGCAATCATAGTACATAAATTTGTTAAAAGAAGAGTAAACTACGATAAACAACCTTTATACCAAATTACACCTGTAAACCTTAATCTTCACTAATTACGCTTGACACCATGGTTTGTATCAAATTATAACCTTTGAACTAACAGGCGTTAGATTTTTCAGTTATGTTTTTTTAGAGACCAAAATACCCTTACTGTTATAAAATCAATAAAATAAAATAAAACCAAAAGTATTGTGAGCCCCACTCCATCATCATCATCATCCCGCGGATAATATACCTAAACACATCCCACCGTGGTTCACAAATGGGGTGCTCAAGCGGTTGCCACCGCAATTATCACCGTCGGGACCCGTATGAATCATTTCTAAACAACCCACCGGTACCAGCCCCACCGCCGCCGCCACCGCCTCAACCAATTTCCCTCATCGGAGCAAGGGTAAACAATTCCAGTCCGGCGGAACAAACCAAGTTCGTTTCAAAATGATCATTCCAGTTCATTTATTCGAGTTCCATCCAGTTCGTTTACCTGGTTCGTTCAACTTGATCGTTTCATTATTTGTTTTCACCTTAGCAGCCGCACTCTTCCCCTTCCTTCACCAATTAACGGCGGCGGCATTGAGCATATGCTTGCTCCACTTTTGCCATCTAAGGTCTCAATTGCAGCCAAAATTAACTGAAATTAACCAAAATTAATCAAGTAAAAAATACCCAAAATAGCTCTCAGCATCGTCGGCGGCAACAACTTACCGTTTTCCGCATCTATTTCAATATTGCATCCACCAGTTCCGATTTTGACGTACCTAGATCTCGATCGGAGGAATGAAATCGCTTTGGATCTCGATTTAACGCTGGATCAAAGTCAAAATTGTAGGTGACCGCTTCAAACCATACCAAGAAAATTCAGTGGGACAAAACTTAGTCAAGGGAAAAAGAATATAATGCTCCTCATCAAATTAACAAATGTCTTTTAACCTTTGAAGCCCGATTTGTTGTGACAACCGCTCGAAACAGCTTCTAGGTAGAGATTTTTGTAGATAGGTCAGTTAGATTTTAATTTTAACTAGTGCGGCGGTGGCGTTAAACAAAAAAATTTCCCTGTTAAAACATTAATAAAAATAAGCATGTGGATTCCCCCTCGCGTTGCGACGTTAACAAAACCCAGTTATTGTGTGTTTATGTTATGTCGACATTTGCTAAAATCATGATTATTGTAAAAAAAACATTTACACGTTTTGGCTCGTTAAACAGCGAAATCAATCAACGACTTTGAAACTTTGTGTAAAGAAAATCAAAAGCATTACGTAGACTCACGCGTTAAAAACAAAGCTTTATACCCGCGCGTTGTAGCGGAAGCGCAAAGTCGTGACAAAAAAACCAAAGTTTAAACATTAAGACCCGCGCGTTGCGACGGAGCCGTACGATGACATTAACGTGGGTAAGGGCGTGTTTGTGAACTTAGCGTAAGAATTAAAGACGGACCGGTTTTGGAGATTGAACCATAGATTGAAAAAAGTATTAAAAAAAGTAATGAAAACTAAAACTAATAAGAAATCCTAAAAGGAAAAAAATGTTGGTTACAAGATTTAAATTTGTAACCTAATAAGTATCATAGTTTTGAGAGTGTCCAAAAACCAGAATGAGTATTATATGTGATTAGCTAACCTCATGAACAACCACTAGCTTATTCTAGTGGCAAAGGTGTATACCAAGACTTCATAAAAAATGAGAAGGTTTTGGGTTCAAGTCTCACTTGTGACAAAAAAGGGGGTCCAAGTTAGGCCAGGAGGTTTTCTTATCTCCTATGGGGGTGGAGATGATCAGGTGAGCCAGTGACCCGTCAGTGATCCAAATTGTCGTTAAAAAAAACTAACCTCATTGAGGCCCTTAAAACATTAGGAGTTAGCCTAATATGAGCAGGCCCATTGTTCGGCAGCCCATTAGGATTAAACCGCGTGTGACTACATAAGGAAGCCTTCACCAACACATTTATCACATTCCTTTCTCCCTCTTTAACCCTCTCACTTAGGGTTGGCTTAAACTTTTTGAAGACTCAAAGAGAACTTGAAAAATGAAGTCTTTGCCTAAAAGAAAATTACTAAAAACCATATAATTACATGACACTTGCTTAAAAGTAAAATTAACACAAACTAAACTACACCCACATTGATTATCTAAGAAAAGAATGAAGGTATTGAAAAGTACCTCATGTAAAACAGGACTAAATCAAATTCAAGTAATACAATTCAAAATAA
This sequence comes from Smallanthus sonchifolius, assembly GCA_023525975.1. Lineage (NCBI taxonomy): Eukaryota > Viridiplantae > Streptophyta > Magnoliopsida > Asterales > Asteraceae > Smallanthus > Smallanthus sonchifolius. The sequence goes on from CM042042.1 coordinate 7,226,806, forward strand.
AATAAGTTAAAATTATAAATCAATATGACCTTAATACAATCTAAAAACTCTTTAATGATAAAAACACAAGCAACATATCGAAAAACAATACCGGATCTACCTCCCTCAAGCGGTGCTACCTCGAACCGAGCACGACCCGATGAGTTTTATTTAGGGGAGCTACAAGTACAATTCTTGAAAATATATTTGAGATTTGTCATATGCAAATTAAATGTATAACATTAGAAATACCCTTCACATATTTTTATCTAAGCTAAACCGTTGTATGTGATAGTGATAATTAAACTTCACACACGTTAAGACCAAACCATATTTGTTTTTGCTATCTTTGTGAATAAACATGAATGCTAAAGAAAATGTCGTATTTTGTTGAAGGAACACCAACAATTATACATCAAACATGACATGTAGAAATGAAGAATAATTATTCTAACTCGTTTGTTGAATAATTTGTATGATGCTAAAAAATATATAGCCTTTAGCTTTCAAAATTGATATAAAAATGTTAAGACAATACAATGTAATGAATTAACAAGATAAAACTATAATGAGAGAAAGTTAAATGTTGTAGCTAGTTCATGGATGATACTAATGTGTCACATTTCTAAAAGTCAATATAATAGTTTCGTAGTATAAAAATTTTTTATTCACGTTTAAAATATCACATATACAAAAATATTCCCAAAATTTTCGAAATCAAAACATAACAAGCGGAACGGTTTTAACAAAGATTACATATTAACTTTGTACTTAAAAACTAGTTTATGAGCGAAGTACTATAACAACATCTACATTAAGGAAATAATCAACATGACATTTTCCCCAAAAAGCATAAGCATGCTCCAAGTTGATCCGAGAATCCACTACCTTTTTTTTGAACGGCAACACTAGATATCGTAGGATAATTGAGTTTCATCGGGGCAACACCTAGAACATCTAAGGCAGTCCACCCACCACATGAGAAACCCCCCAACTGGGTAAACCCCCTGACCTGACCACAGACCTGTTTTTTACTGTTGCCAGGATTCGAACCCAAGACCTCCACTATGGGAAGTCTTGGAGCTACCATTACACCAAATGACCAACGGTGAGAATCCACTACCTAACATGTTATAAACACTTAAAACATTAGTCATAACTAAGCGAAAACATACACCACCAATTACACAACGTTGATGTTTTTTGTTTTTCTTAGTTAAATTTATCAAAACAATATAAACTTGTAATAAAACCTTGTAATAAAACCATACACTCCAATTAAATAATTCAAAACTAATATGCCGGTGGAGGTTTTCTCACCTATGCCGGTGGAGGATGTTGGAGATGATCGGGTGGGCCAGTGGTCAGTGATCCAAATTTTTCAACCTCCAATTGTTTAAAAAATTTAATTTTAATTTAAAAACATTATCAAAAGTTGTAAACAATCAAGAAAATCGCATCTCTTCGTGTTGATCCCACAGCCATGCCATGAGGTAATAATCACATTGTTATCATGATTCTGGTATCATTCTAGTAATCAATTGAAGGTACTATTAACAGAAATCATTTGAATCATCTAAAACATATCGATCATTCATCCGTCCATTAATTTCACAAGATAAACCCTATCTATCTCACATGTTTCACGTTCATCATTCTCGAATTACATGTTTCTTGCATTGCATTAATTAAATCTGTTTTTACCTTGATACTTTTCGTTTTTCGAAGATACGATTTCTCGTAAAATAATCATGAACTTGTATACGTTCATGTTTTTTCCATGATTTGGATTTCTTATCTTCTGATTCTTCTGTTTCTTCATCTTCCAGGTGGATATCGATTTTCTGTACGTGCATTTCAATCCGCTAAAGAGCCTGATTCGTAATCTGTTTGGTGGTTTTCAGTCCAATTTTAGGTAATTTCTATATCGTTTGATCGGTTTGATAATCTAAACTTTAATCTATTGGCTGATAATACTCAATAGTGACAATTTGACCAATAACCTCGCAATTTCACTTTCGTTACCAAGGGCAATCCTAGTAGTATAACTATCATAGATTTATACTTGAGTGAAATTTGCTTGTATGATGATTACCCTATTTTGTTCATAATTAGGGCAATGAACTAGAGTTTTCGTGAACCGTTAGGCAGAAAGTTCATATATGTTCATTTGTTTAATAAATGAACGAACACGAACGAAGAAATTCCGTTCGATTAGTTAAACTAACGAACACGAACAAAAGTTGTGTTCGTTCCATAGTGTTCATGAACGTTCGGTAATTTGTTCATTTTTACCGTTAAAATTCAATTATTATATGTTCGTTTGTGTTCCCTGATGTTCACTTGCATTCGTTTGTGTTCGTTTATGTTTGTTTATCATGTTAACAAACAAACACGAACAAATTCATTTCCTTAACAAATGAACACAAACGCAAAATTTCGTTCAGTAATGTGTTTTTGCACCGTTCACTTGTCCGACAAAATCTTAACGAATGAAAATGAACGTCTTGTTCGGTTCAGTTCGGTTTATTTACAGCCATATCCATAATCATCATTGTGAGAGAAAAATCTATGATAATTATGCGAGTGATATTGCCTTTGACAACAAAAGTGAAAGTTAGGAGTGTCATTGCTTAAATTTTCAATATGAATCAGTAGGTCAATGTTTGGATTATTAAAATCCAATTCGCCAATGTTTGTTTTCTTTTTCTGTACATGTTTAGAAACAAAATTGTTGTTGGCAACATGTTCATCAAGCCATGTTTGCTGCAGCTACCAATACAATCTAACATCATGTTAATGTACATATCCAATGTTATTCGTTGACGATAATCGATTCGCAGATGGATCCTAAACATGATCATCAAACTATTGATATATCAGTAGCTGCACAAACCAGTGACAAAAACTCTGGTGGGAGTAAAGTTTGTGCAGGAGCAGCATGTGGATTCTCAGATGCGAAAACCAGTTCTAAAGACGCAGAAGACCGTTCGTCGTCCACATCGAAGCTATTGGGCAGTGTTATAATCTGTTTCCTGTTCATGGCAGTTGAGGTAGTTGGTGGAATCAAAGCAAACAGTCTTGCAATTTTGACAGATGCAGCTCATTTGTTATCCGACGTGGCTGCTTTTTCGATCTCTTTGTTCTCGGTTTGGGCTTCTGGATGGGAAGCTACACCTCGACAATCTTACGGGTTTTTCAGAATCGAAATCCTTGGAACTTTAGTTTCTATTCAGATGATATGGTTACTTACTGGTATTCTTGTTTATGAAGCCATAGATAGACTCCTTCATGGTACAGTTGCAGTTGAAGGGAGTCTCATGTTTATAATTTCAACAGTTGGATTGTTTGTTAACATTTTCATGATTTTCATACTCGGCCATGACCATAGCGCTCATGGTCATGGACATGGTCATGATCATGATCATGACGGTGAGCATATCCATGGACTTAGTGTGCACCACCATCAGCACAGTGAAGATCATCAGCAGCCTCTATTGAAATCGTATGAAAATAAAACTAAAAGGAGTAATATAAACGTGCAAGGCGCGTATCTTCATGTGCTCGGGGATTTGATTCAGAGTATTGGTGTAATGGTTGGTGCTGCAATCATATGGTACAATCCTAAATGGAGAGTTATTGATCCAATATGCACACTTTTGTTTTCCATCATAGTGTTGTATACAACCATCAATATGCTGCGCGATATTCTAGAGGTTTTGATGGAGAGTACACCGAGAGAGATTGATGCAACGCGGTTAGAGAAAGGTCTTTGTGAGATTGATGAAGTTGTTGCGATTCATGAACTGCATATTTGGGCGATTACAGTTGGGAAAGTTTTGTTAGCTTGTCATGTGCAGATCAGGCGCGAAGCGAATGCTGATATGGTGTTGGATAAAGTTGTTGATTACATTAGAAGGGAGTACAACATTAGTCATGTTACAATCCAGATTGAGAGAGAATAAAAAACAGGTATCAGATTTTATGTTTAGTTGTTTGATTGTTGTTATTTTGTGAGTTAAGACTACTCAGTGGAACATATGATGCAATGGGGATAGTTGTTGTGCTTCCAATATTCTGTTGTTTGTTTCTTTTTTGATTGGTTTATACTGCTACTTTAAAGAATCTAGAAGAGATTCACATGTTATGCAGCATTCTATGCCAAGAATCTTGATGGATGTTGCTAAAGTTCCTACCTTTCCTTGATTATCAGCTTTTTTTTTCTTTATCTTTTGCTTGTTTAGTGTTCTTTTCTACGAGGGAGGAGGGTGTCATCCACTCATCCCACGAATGAGTCGAGTCATTCGTATTCTCTATCCTCCACGTAGACGTCACATCACTCTCCCTCTATACTCGTTCAAGTATCACTTAAATATATTTTAAAATCTATCAATAAGTTACTAATTTATAAATATATTTAAAATGTATTAGTTGTTAATTAAATTTAAATAAAAAATTGTTGAAATTAAAAATATATATATACAACTAAATAAAAATCAAATTTCACTTAAATTAAAAAAGGTACAATGCATAAAAGAATAATTCAAGGAAATAAATAACTTAAAATTACTCCCAACCCCATTGTTTTGCAATTTCCGATTTCAATTGTATCGTTGTCGTGAGTGCTAGTCTGGTAAGGTGATTGTGGGATTGGATGTAGAATCAGAAATCTTTTTTTTCTTTTTTTTTTGTATTTCCATCTCCCTTTTCTTCATCTCGAGCATTTTTGCCTTCATCTCCTTCCAACTTTGCTCGGTGTCGCTTCTTGTCCTCGCGCTCCGCTTTAGTTACTTCACTTATTCCGTTGAATTCAACTAATAGCTTCTAAAATTTTTCTTCTTTGGAGCTTTGTTATGATGATGGTGTTTTTTGTCTTCGAGTAGGCCTTTCGGGTTCGGCTCCGACTTCAGGAGTAATTGGTGCCTCCGACAACAATGTTTCATGAGTGTATGCCCGTTTATTCCTTTGGCTCGAACCGTCCATCGAAGGAACCGAACACCATTTAGGATGATCTTTAAGGATCATCCTGATGCATCGTGGTTAAACACTAAATTCTTCCATTCCTTGTATTGCATTTGCGTCGCACGATACACGTCCATGTCGGACGTCTCGCCACGTTGACTCCTCACTAAATTTGAGTATATGTCGTTGAATTTGTTGCGCTTTGCGTTCATTTTGATGGATGCTTCGATCGGTCTTGTCCATTTGACTTGAAAATTTTAGAACAACCTGCTTCCAAAAATATTTACGTTTTTGTTGGTTCCCGATTATCAGGTATTCGGATACTTGGACCCAAGCCTTTACTAAAGCTAACTCCTCCTCTTGGATCTATTTACTACACCTCTTCTTTCTTGCACCCGTCGGGCTTGGGGCTGGATCCATCTTCTTCATGCACTAGTATTCAAAGTCTCAGTAGCGAAGCTTGAAGAAAAACGCAGGGGGCGAAGATTTTTTTTCAAGTAAAGTGCAATTTGCAGCCATGTAGTTTATGCCCGCTAACACTTTGTAACCATGTTTTAAAAGAAGTGTATTTTGCACCCCTGTGGTTTGGTTTCTCTCTCTTTGCACCCCTGCCGTTACAAACACCGTTAATCTTTTAACTCCGTTAGGGGTATTAAAGTCATTTCACCCAAAACCCAAAACCTAACATAATATGCATCATTCTGGTTTGATTTCTCTCTCACTTTTCACCCCCTCACCCTCACCCTTCCCGTCCGCCGCCGCCCCCTTCCCCCTCCCGTCCGCCGCCGTCGCAGTCAAGACTCCAACGCCGCCGCCGCCGTCTCAATAACAGGAAACATGGACTAACCCAATACCAAATGGGTCCATAACGGAGCAACCGTCAAGACTCCAACGCCGCCGCGCTCTAGATATATGTATCAATTTTCTGTTACTCCTTCTCTTCCGTTTCTTTATGCTAATGTGCTTCTTTGTTAATCTGTATAGTCCGACATGGTAAAATTGATTGCATGTACTTTTCATATTATAATCAGGAAATAAAGTATTATTAGTTGTTGGATTCATATTTTTTTTTCTTGGATCATCTGCTGATGTTTTGGGATTTTTCTTTGAAATTTTTTTTTTTTTTTTTTTTTTTGAAATTAGAAAGTTTCTATCTTTACTGAAGTAAGTTTTGCTGTATTTTTTATAATGATGGACATGTATATGTTTTTAGTTGCTGTGAATTTAAAGATTTAAACTCAGTTGGTCTGGAAACGTGGTTTAATGATGGCAGGAAGAAGAGGATGTTGGTACAGGGTACCTGGTACAACCTGTTGTACAGGTTACAGAAGATGGAATAACTGCTGGAGATGAAGAAGATGACACTGAAGTAGATGAGGAAGAAGAACAGGATAATGATGATGGCTTTGATGATGAAGACGACGACAACGACGAGCAGCTACACCCTCGCAGCTTCTTCAAGCAAAAGAAGAAGAGGGTAAATTTGGGGTGAGGCCAGGGGTATTATTGTCTTTTCATTAGAAAAGATAACGGCAGAGGTGCAAAGAAGAGAGAAACCAAGCCACAGGGTGCAAATTGCACTTCTTTTAAAACAGGGTTGTAAAGTGTCAACGAGCATTAACCACAGGGTTGCAAATTGCACTTTACTCTTTTTTTCTTATCGAGGGTGGGGCCCCCTGGGCCCTAAGTAAACTTCGCCCCTGGATGTTGTCATCATCGTTTTCTTCATCTTCATCTTCATCTTCATCATCATCATCAATGGTGGTGGTTGACGGTATAGTTGTGTGTCAGGAACAAATGGTTGTGTTTCGGGAACAAAAGGTTGGGTTAACAATTGGGTAAATGTGTTGCATCGGGGAGAATATTTGAGAGCATGTGGTTTGACATTGAGGTTGGTATTGGAAAAACACGGATTATTTAAAAAATTGGGTTGAGCGGGAGATGGGTTTTGAGTCTCGGAAACCTCGGGTTGTTTTCCACGGCTTGATCCTAGTTTTGATGAGAGTTTTTGGGATGAGATACATCAGGGCCCGTCCCGAGAATCCTTAAAACGTTTTGGACCCGGGACATGTAAAAAAAACGGGCCCTATGATATAAACTTAATAATCATATATTAAAAAAACATAATACGGGCTTATATATATAGATTTTTTTTTTTAAAATAAGCTTATATATACATATTTTTTTTATTTATGGGTTTTCAGTTCACATTTATAAACAATTAGGCTTATACATATAATTTTTTAAAAAAAACACATTTCTAAGTTGGCATTTTTTAATTTCTAAGTGGGTTGATACGATAAATAAATTATACAAGTTGGGTTTTTAATAAATATATAAAATATATATATATAAATTTAAAAACTACGGGCCCTTTAAGAGACCTGGCCCCGACCTCGCTGCCCTGGATGCCATTTTTTGGATGAAGATTTTAGAAAGCGTGAAAAATATATGAGATTGTAGAAAAATTGGTGTAAATATATGTTAATTGAGTTGGTTTAAATAGTGGATAGAAACTTTTTTTTAAATACCCACAGTAATATAACCTTCTTTTTTTTTGAACGGTCAACAGTAATATAACTGTTGCCGCATCGTGAGCCCACTCATCCTAGACCATTGCCATGCCGCGTGATTAGAGGGGTGGGGCGGTGTTCTGTGGGGTGCCATGAATGAGGGAGAAGCCACCTCAGCCTCATGGTGCCATGTCCACACCCTCCCTAGAGAAAAGAGGAAAATGGAATCTAAATATATAGACCTAAATAACTAGATTCTTGATCCATCATAACGAGGCCTCCTAAACGGGTCATGTTTACGGGTCATCGGGTTGAACACGACATTAACCTGAAAATTTTACACAATTCAAACACGACACATTAAACGTAGGTTGACACAAACACGATCCGTTTAACCGGAAAAGAATTTTATCTATTACGTTTAAACAAAATAATATGGTATTTTTTTATAAAAGAGAGAAAATAAAGAGGAAAAAAATGTCATTAAGGTTAGGATATCTAATGTATACATTATATATTTATAGGCAAATATCAAACCGTAAAGTCCATAAACATTAAGTTGGGTCTATAAAATAGTCTTCATTTATAACACCGCTTCTATAACATTTTATATCATACACTATAAACATAATACTATTCAATAATGTTGGCTCGGTTCTTCAGGTGCGATACTAAATAATACTGTAGGATCAATTATATTGCCTCATAAAATCTTTTCATTTTCGTGGGAATAATAGATGGCACACATATAAAGTAAAAAAGATTTAGGACATATAAAAAAAATAAAACTGATATATGATAAATGGGTAAGGTGTACATGCACATATGTAGTGTCTCGGTGTAGATATAATATCATAAAGAAAATGCGAGGTAAAAGTAACCGGTTTAATTCTTTAGCATCACCTTAGAGGTGCGCAAAAAAAAACCTGTTTAGGATCTTAAACCAGTTTTCAAACCAACCCAAACCTGTTTAAGTCAAACCGAACCGATCCAATCCAAACCGCTCAAAAACTGGTTTCAAGGTTTGAAACTGGTAAAAACCAGTCAACTTCCCCTCTCAAATCAGTTTGAAACCAAACCGGTTTCGGTTTGAAAAACCGATTTGTGCACCTCTGGCATCACCCATCATCATGTCCTAAATCAAAATGTAGCATAGTTGAAATGATCCAGGGTTCCAGCCTCGGCTCCCCCTCAAGCCCGGAAAGGGCCGTATTGGGTGGGGGTTTTCCTTGAAAGCTCTCCAACTCTGACGCCAAGTAGGCCTAGGAAGGATGAGATAAGAATAAACTTTACATGTATCTCAGAATATGAAAAGACTGCTCCACCTTTATTTTTTTCGCTTTCGTGTTTATGTCTTGTTTCTTGATAACTTTTCTAGAGTCTTGCAGGTAATTACATTAATTGTGAAATCAAATGTCCAGGATACGTTGTATGTATACCACAAACCAACAAATTCTATACAAACTAGTGTTCAAAAACAAAAGCAGGCTAACCTGCTCACCAGAAAAGCCATTACATCATTCAAGCAGGATGTCTTTGAGCCCGTACCGACTGAAATGGCTAACCCGAAACTTCCATTCCCCTTTAACCGGGTCATAAGATACAAACTCGGCTCCTTGGTCATCAGCTTTCTTTTTCAACATCTCTTTATATTTTTCAACTCGAGGTCCTTCAGTGAAGTGGCGGCCCGTCTTTTTATCGATACACTTTATGTTCAAAAGTGTTACTTCAGCAGCCTTGTTAAGTCCCTGTCCAACAGGCGGTTTTTTGGTCTCATCCATATAAACAATCACTTCACGATGATTAAATTGGATAAGAGATTCCAGGTCCAAGCGTCTCACGTCTGTTTCCCCAACGAATTTAATGCTTCCATAGTTATGCCGCCCGACTACAAAGTCCTTTACACGGCGGCAGAAACCAGGTTCTGCACGCTCTTTGGCGGCTAATTCTTGGATCCGTGGCTTGGTGTAGTAATCTGAATGGCGGAGTTTAGGCATGAGTGCCTCAATATCAGCCCCGTGTTCGTAAACGATTGCTGCCTCCCCGGCTCGGTGACCCGTTAAAGAGATGTACGAGTCAGGTTTTGGATTCTCGTGTCCACCGTTTGTTTTCTGGGTTATCTTAACAGGAGTAGTTTGTTCTTTAAAAATACCGTTTTCAGAATGATTTCCTGATGAAATCGATGGTTAATAATGCACGAAATAGGCACTAATCCTAAACAAAATTGAATTTGTAGAACATGAAAGAATGATCTTACCGTTTCCATTATTGGTAGAAGTGAACTCGGTATACTGACCTGAATTCAAATAACAAATTTTCATGATGAGAGTTTTAGCAAGAAGCCTAGGTAAATCTATACAATCTAGAATGTTCATTGGAATTTGATGTTATATTCCATTCTACATTCAACTGAAAAAAATGAAAAGATATGCTAAAAAATTCAATGTTTGACAACTATATCACCCAGATTTGCATATTTTTTTTCCTAAAATAAAATATTAAGATATTTACCATTAGCTTGTGCAGGAAAAGATGTGTATTTTTCTTTTGGTTTCTCTGCAGATGCTTTCCCAGGCCATTGTTCCACAGGGCGAATAACCAGAGCTCTTGGATTCTCCCTGGGAATGAAAAGAGCATCTGCTTTGGGTGTGCTGGTAGTCTCTTCTTCATCACTGAAAAACGAAACCTGCAGAAATCAAATTATTAAACGAGATGCTTTTGTCATGAAAAACAGGCAAGATATTCACTAAACCTTTGGACCGTCATTTTTGGGGTGATATTTCCTTGCAGGTAAGCTAATCCGCCTTTGAGAAAGATGTCGAGAAGTCAACACAGATGATATCCTCATGGGAGCAGGTTTGTCAACAACCTATAGTAATTTAGAAAAATTATAATCTAATAATATCATATTAATTGTGTACTATATGTTATATAAAACTTACTGGCAAGCTAGAAATTCCATACTGAATTGAAGGTGCATTTCCCGCATAGCCAATTGACATCTGAGGCATTGCAGGTAGAGTTCCAAATGGATTTGTAATAGACTGCGGTTGTGGGCTCTGATTGGCAGATCTGCCACATAAGGATAGGGATGCATTGAAAAATTCGGTGACAAAATAAATAAAATATATACAAGGTGGCTTAAAAGATCAGTAGTGGGTGAAACATACAGTTGTCCAAAATTATTTTGACCAAAAATACTTGGCGTGCCACCTGTTAAGAAGAAAATACAGGATATTTATAAGCTGTAGAGAAAATGAATTGAAGAATTCAAAAAGGCCTACATGAAGACTTAAGAAATTAAAATGCATTAGATCACCTGCTGGTGTTGCAAAGCCAAAACCACCTGGAGTCTGAGTTGATTGAGCCGATTGAAAGGGCATTGAAAGGGAAGGCTACATATATATAACCATCAGAAGTTACATGGTGAAAAAGTATTAATAAGTATACTAAACATAAACAGAAGCATTACAGGTCACAGGTATTCACAATTGCATGAAGGATATTTTTCAAATATGACCAAGTCATTCTAGAATGGTTGTCACGGAAGTAAACAAAAAACTTGTCAACAGGTTTGACGTCATTTGAATACATGATAAACGGATTCCAGGATTTTAGATAATCTGAAGGATTGAGGATACCATATGCAGTTATAAATGGTGTTAGGTCCCTTGGGGTGTAACGGATCACTAGATTCGCAGTACGACACGGTGATAACGTGTGGAATCTATGATCAACGTGCAACGTGTAAAACAATCAACAACACAGTGTAAGTTAACCTTCTTTGTATTTCACCACAAACACTGTTTACAAAACTCTCTCAGATCTGTTCTTGACTTCTAATCTCTAAGGTCTGATCTCTAAGACTTGTAAACACCTATTTATAGGGAAACACAAATGCCCACAGCACCATAGGCGAACTTAACAAGTTCGCTCCTAAAGATGCTTAGGCGAACTTGTTAAGTTCACTTATCTAAGAACTTATACATAATTTTTGCTACAGTTACAAATTCATGCTCTAACAAATGGACATGTGTGACACACGCGTATCAAACAAAACCAATAAAAGGAATAACTTGTACCACAGATGGAATAGCGTTTAGCCTCACTACAACCATACAACCCGACTGACATGTCACATCATGATCTAAAAGAAATGGTTAACAACCTTAAAAGGCAATTTTGTTCATATTACCACTTATATGCAGATAGTGATATACACCTAACATCCATAAAACGATAACAGAACACACATTAATTCCGGAAATAGTATCAGCGATTTTCTTATATTCTTTGAATTTTGAATTCTAAAAAAAATATTATGTGGGCAGATACAAAAGTAAAATTCTGATATGTACATTAATGATTGCAGACAAGTATTAGAAGTGGCAAAATGGACGGGGCAGGTAAAAGCTTAAATTGAATGATTATTTAAGTGGCAATTTCATATATCCTAATCCACCTCCAAACTTGTAAAGTATCACATATATACCTAGATTATGTTTTAAGAGCATTGTACATTATGCAAAGAAAACTTGTAATTTGGGATATGTGATTAAAAATACACTTTGGGCGACTTTCAACCCATTTGATCAATTTCCTTTTTAGCAATAACTTTTTATTTGACTCGTTAATATAATATATAATCCAAGTCGACCAATTCACAAGTAAAGTGGTAGACAGGTGATGTCACATTTTCCAAAGCCCCCCTTCTCACATGTTTAGAGTGATATCAAATAAATAGGAGACACCAAAAATATTTATCCGGATAGCAGACTATCTATGGTGAAAGTCCATACAGACATGTAAAGAACATGGACAAATTGTCTAATATAAATCGAGATACAGTCTTGACATACTGTAATGAAATTTAACTATGATAATTAATCACATGTTCACACAGAACACTAACAGAAGTAACTCACAGTTGTCTGGTTGAATCCCATGCTGTTTGTGCTTAGCAACGAATGGGTGCTTGAGAACATGTTCCCTCCAAATGCATTTGATTGGCCAAAGGCCGGGGTACTCTGCCCAAAAGACGGGGCAGCCTGGCCAAAAGCTGAGGGAGCCTGCCCAAAAGGTGAGCTTGTTTGTCCAAGAGTGGGTGTGGTTGACTGGAACAAGGGGGAAGATTGAGTGCTTCCAAAGTTAAGGCCGGTAGCAAATGATGAAGTTGTTCCCAGGGCTTGAGTTGTACCAAAAATAGATGTTGAGGTTCCAAATGTTGATGAACTGGGTGTACCAAAAAGAGAAGTAGAGGGTGTAGATCCAAAGGCAGGAGTTGAACCAAAAGGATTAGATACTGCAGCACCAACGGGTGAAGAACCAAGTGAAGGAGTCGAGCTCCCAAACCCCGGGGTACCAAAAGTTGAGGTTTTTGGGGCAAATGGGTTGGTAGATGTAGTGGAAGAGAATGGATTTGCAGATGACTGGCCAAATGCAGGTGAAGAGGAAGTAAAAGGGTTTGTCTGCTGCGTGTTGTTCATATTAAAGCCCATTCCAGCAGAAGACTGGCCAGCAGGATTCGGTCCCCCTGAAACAAAAGAAAAAAAATAAGGAACTCAACAGGAAAACATGATAAGAGTGAAACCACAATGATTTTTACCTTTATCTCCTAATTGATAATCCTCCCATCTAAGTTCTTCATGACTTTTTTCTTTGTATGCGGGCATTGCTGATATCGACTCCAGTTTTCCAGCAGGCTGTGTACCACTACCGCTGTCTGCCTCAGGTGTTTGAGCATAAGCGGTTACTCTAGTTCCCCCACGTTGACTTCCAAATGATTGTTGACCAAACACAGGACTCCCAAATGCTGGTGTTGTGGTCTGACCTCCTGCATGTTTGTTATAGTAACAAAGTTTCAAATAAGTAAACCTTTAAAATGAATAAACATAAGATAACTTGTTAGTTATGGAACAAATGATTAGCTATATACAGAGAAAAACGTACCAAACGGAGAGCTTTGAGCCCCAAAGGTTGGATTAGTAGCACCAAACGGGCTACTGCCAAATGCAGAAGTTGATTGACCAAATGCTGGACTTGACCCAAAACTGAAAGGAGAGGTAGTAGCACCAAAAGCAGGAGTAGGTGAAGACCCAAATGCTGGAGTACTTGATGCACCAAATGCAGGAGTGCTTGAAGTACCAAATGCTGGTGTACTTGATGCACCGAACGCTGGAGTACTTGAAGCACCAAAAGCTGGTGTGCTTGATCCAAAAACAGAGGTGCCAAATGCAGAGCCTGTGGTACCAAATGTTGAGGTTGATGTAGAACCAAAAGCTGGTGTGCTTGTGGCACCAAATACAGGGGTGCTTGTAGCACCAAACGCAGGAGTGCTTGTGGCACCAAATGCAGGGGTGCTTGTGGCACCAAATGCAGGGGTGCTTGTGGCACCAAAAGCAGGTTGACTTGATGCTCCAAAAGGTGAGGAGCCAAATAGATTGCTTCCAAAAGCAGGTTGTGATTGCTGAAATGAGCTTCCAAAAGGACTTGACTGTGTAGTAGATCCAAAGCCACCAAATGCAGGCTTCTGCCCAAACACAGATGAACCTATGATTTGAAATATAAGAGGTGAGGTAAATAAATCAGTTATAAGATGGGATAAAGGAGAAAAGAAAGGGGGGAAAAGCTAATGCAGAATTTATAAATGAGAACAAGAAGACTGTGAAACTTAAGTTCTTGATCTATATAGTATTAGAATATTAAAATAAAAAAAATATGGAGCTGATGTGATCATACCAAAATCAAGTATGTGCTTTAAGATATGACCAAAGAAAAGAAGTAAATCAAGAAAATCAGAAAGAAAAGTAATCATTTAACATTGTGATTTGTGACAAAACAAACATGTTGATTTCTACATAAGGGAGATTATACTCTAGGTTGCTGTGAGATCAAAAAAATGTACAATGTGCCAGCCACCAAATCTGAGACACGTGCAGGCAATATATATTAATCAATCTTGCAAAACCAAAGACCCTGAGCCTGTACTTGGTCTCTACCAAAATTACATGCTCAACAAAAACCACTGCTGGAAAGTTTGAACAATGTTGGGTGCAAGGGGCCATGAAAAAACCACCAAATACCGCCTGCGTAATTAAAAAAAGATTACATACGCATCAAATGTGATTGCTTATCTTAACCAATCACACCATAAATATTACACTCAATACTTCAGATAGTCTTAACGTAATCAACATTGACATGAAAGACCAAGTCAAAGTCATATTGAGTAAGCTATTTGAAGACTGAACTTAGAAAACTTTGCTAAGTGTGCTTACCACCAAAAGAAGACGATGAAGCACCAAAGGCTGGGCTTGATGAAGCTCCAAAAGCAGGTGCTGACGTGGCACCAAAAATCGGTGAGGAAGCTTGGGTGCCAAACACACCAGTAGACGTGCCACCAAAAATAGAACCCCCTGTTTGTGAACCAAATTGAGACGTGCTACCAAATGGATTGTTATTTGCATTACTGGTCTGCCCAAAAACTGATGGGGACCCAAATGGGCTATTAGATGACTGCCCAAAAGCTGTTTAAATAAACCAAAAGCAATGAGATTCATAAAGTTACAGAACATAATAAAAAAAAAGATTCACTTCATAGTAGCAAGTTCCAAGAATCAAGCATATAATATCCAGCCCCACCAAGCATAGAATTAACTCAGTCAGCACGATACATCATGTCATGCATGTCAACGAAAATAAGTTTCAGATGTCCACATTCAAAATTGACTAGTAACCAAAGTTTAAAAGAACGGAATCGCGCCTCGAGGCGTTTTCCCTTTGCTTCACGAGGCATAAGCCTCGAGGCGAACCGAGGCGGAATTAAAAAACACATATAAAAATTATGTCTTATAAATATAGAACTTTCCTTACTAATTTCATCATAGAAAGTCTAAAACAGCATATAAAAGTTAGATATCTTATAAATATAGAACTTTCCTAACTAATTTCATCATCTAAACCCTAAAGCAGCAAGAGGCGCACCTCGAGGCGTACGCCTTTAACGTTTTTTTGAACGCCTTGACCCTTTGAGGCGTACGTACAAAAGTGTCCGCTGAGCGCAAACAGAACGCACACCCAAAATAAGAAAATCACAATAATAATAAAAATATATACCTATAGTAAGTATAGAAAATTAATAATACTTCCCGATTATAATTAGAAAACATAATATATTTAGCAAATAAAATCATCCAACTAACATCAACACTTTAAAAAACCTTTTAAATCATCCCATAAAAAAATATATAATATCTATTATCTAGTTGTATAATAAATTAACTTTACCCAACTAAACAAACCCAAACAAGAAAAAACAGTCCAAAACAAAAGAAAAAAAAAAGCCAAGAACAGAGAAAATAAAAGTAATAAAATAAAGCCCAGACTCCTTTATATCAGTGAAGCGGAAGAGAAAGACAAGCAGCAGTCGCTGAAAAGAACAAAGAAAGAAAGCAGAACAGCCTCGCCTAGACAGAGGCACGCGACACCCATGCGCTTTTTGAAGACCATACCCTTGCGTCTACCTCAAGCACAACAGCCTTGCCTTGCCCGAACGCCCAGGCGTTTGCCTTTGACTTCAGACAATGTGTCATCTCATAATATCAACACAAGAACATGAAAAACAAGCATCCCCTATCTAGTGACTATTACTTTTTAATGGTGAAAAGATAAAATTTAATTATTTAACATACTCAAATAGCAAAATAAGTGACCTTTGTCAAAATATCCATGTGGATATATAAGGCAAGGGTTCCTCTGAACACATCATTCTTTGAACATGGAATACAAAATAGTGATTTCATAGAATTTAATAACTCTTTTTGGTTACACATTTAAAAGAAAATCAAATGGCAAGTAATAGTCAATTTACACCGTACATATTAGCAACCTTTTTACCTAGGCAAACTACAAATTAAAAAATGTTTCTATGTGCCTTCAACTGAGAGAAGGATACACCTTTGTCTCACTTAGAATAAATCTCATGAACTATTACTATACAATGAAAAATTTGTTTCAATTCTGCCCCTAAGCATTAACCTATGTTGCAAGGATATATAAAATATAGAAGACATAAATAATAGACAAGAACATGTATGACCAGAATAATACCTTGTTATATAAGACACAAAGTATATCAAGGATTAAATAATCACATACTTGTTTGAGATGAATGTATTTTTCGTGTAACCTTGCCACATTCTTTCTCTATTTTGGACACAGAAGTAAGGGTGTGTCTGAAATGACTCTGAATTGATCAGAGTCAAGTCAGAACAGGTGGGACTTGAAGCTCAGCTCATGAAAAGAAAAATAGGAGGATTGGCTCACTAAAAGTTCAAGCCATCACTTGGTTCATATTAACCTGGTTCATATCGTCTTGCACGAAAAATACAACTGTAACAGTCATTTATTTTCTAAAGAATAGTTTGCATGGATCTCTAAGTATGGGGAGTGCCAATGAACCAATGGTATTTAACAATCGTGTGCTACGTTTCCCTATAATCAACGACAAGAAGTGAAGCAGAGACAAGAAATTTAACCATAACATAAAAGAGCTTCAGACAAAACAACCTATTGAAAAGAAAAGTACATAGATAAGGAAATTTCAGTCAGTATATCAAAGAACAAAAGTGAAATAGATTCAAAAAAGAAGAGAAAGAAAACTTACGGTTGCTAGAACCAAACATGGCTCCTTCCTATTAGTTCAGTACACGTTCAACAATAAGCCCCTGGTCTCAAATTCTGGAGAAGCATTAAATACATGTAAATTAGAAAGCATCTTGGATGAACAAAAACAAATAACTTCAAACGAATGAAACACATCAATCCATGGACCATAACTTACCAATTACGCTACAGAAAACAGGCAAATTAGTATCCACTGTATACACCGGAATCAAAATTTCTGCAATTTCAATCGGTTATCCGTGTCTGTTCGAATTCAAACTATCAATCCGCTCAACAATTAAAAAGGACGGTTAAAAAACCGTCAACAGATTGATACAAAACCATTAATGCTAGGGTTAATTGAAAGCGAACTTAATGCGAAAATAACGTATAGAAAGCTAATAATCGAGATACATAACATGTATAAATGCAATCTAGGGTTACGATCATACCTATAGAGAAGCGGATTAACGATGAAGATCGTGGATATGTACGCAATAGGGAATTGCGAAGCCCTAGGTCACAGTGGCAAGGATAGAGGAGACCAAAGCATCAAACCACCCGCATATTCAGTGTGATATATCTACAAATCAAGTATAAATCATACTACTTAATAAATAAATAAATAAATAAAATTAATGGAGTCGTGTCACCTTCTAATGTATTCTTAGCATGATTTTTCTAACTCTCTCCTATTAAATAGTATATTAAAAGAATATTTTTTAAAATATTTAGTATCAATCTAATTATGGATATTTTTTATTTAATTATGGATTATTATATCATTAAACATATTAATTTAATATGGATTGTTATTTATCAATTACATAAAAAAGATTAATACCAAGTTAAAAAAAATGTTTTAAAAATTAACTTAATATAATTTGCAACTGTCACGTTAAAGTAGACATATTTTGACGAGTATATGTGTTAAGACATTTTAAAAACGTAATTTTTTATTAATAATTTTATAATATTATATTTTATTTAACTCGTGTAATACACGTGATTGTAACCTACTAAATAAATAAATTAATACAACTAATAATATGTAGTAGAGGTAACAAGATAATACATGATGAGCGAATCTAGTGTGCTTCATAAATGTATCCAATCATAAGTTTTGTGGTGGAATCATGGATGTTCAACAGGGTCTATCCTTTTATCCGAATCTATTTTTTATATATAAAAGTTGAGTTTTTATAGCAAAACATAAGTAGGACCCTCTAATTCTAGTCAGTAGAGAGTGAAACATTAAGATGACTCTCCGACTAAAAAAATCTTGGTTCCACTATTACATAAGTTCTTAACATTTTCTTTTTTTCTAGTTAAGCAAAATTTAATAGGGATGTAACCTTGGATGCATATGAGATGTTACATCATTAAAATTTAGCGTGATAAAATCATGGTAGAAGGAGAAAATTATAGCTCGTATTTTAGTATAAAAGTGTCACGACGTTGATGTATGAAATATTATCTTAATATAAGTGTTGGTGTATGTGAGACTAACATCATACATGTGCAAGACTATTTAAACTTGTTTTAGATGGGTTAATGAAATATGAACCATGTGTTTGCTTTATCTCATTCAAGTGCATTCTCGTATGACTTGAGCTGGATCTCTTCGATAATCTAAAACCTTGCCATTTATGCTTAATAAATAATAACTAGTTGGTTCTCCCGCGCTTCGCGGCGGGACGTATCTACATAGAACGAAAAAAAAAAGTTGATTAAACTTCTGTAAACGAATACTCCCGTGTCGGCGCGGAAGTCTGGTATTTTTCGTCAAAGCCGTGCAGCATGAGTTTGGTCGTTATCGGTTCGGGTCGTCGAAAACCATAAAAGCGAATACCGATAATGTTCGCTCGTAATAGGTTCGGGTTGTCACGGTACCATAACGGTAACGACAATCGTAATAAGCTACGATACAAAAAAAGCATTCGATTTTGAATACAACTCCGTTTTAGAAAAAGTTATGACGGAACGTCGAGAAAAAAAGATAAAAACAACCATGCAATCCGTTTTAAAAAAAAGTAAACAAACGAAAGTAATTATAGAAGAATGGAATTAATAAAAAAATTAAATGGGTTAAAATCATAAGTTATATAAAGTATAAGGGGTAAAAATGAAGAAAAAAAATATCTAGCAGGCCACTTGCTTCAGCAGCCAGCTAGCTTAACTATTCATAAAGGTTACTTCTTAATAATATTATATTAGGGGTGTTCATCAGTTCGGTTAACAGTTTGTTTGGTTTATTTGATTCGGTTTATTCGGTTTTGATTTTTTTAACCCTTATCCGTTAACCTAACCAAACCGAATTAGAAATTTTTCTAACCAAATAAACCGATTTCAAAAAGAAAGTATATCCGAATAAATCAAATAAATCGAATAAACCGAACCGAATTGGAAATATGTCTAACCAAACAAACCGAATTAAAAAAAAGGTATATCCGTTAACCAAACCGAATTTGCAATTCGGATACGGTTAATAACCGAACTGAAAACCGAATTCACAATTCGGTTCGGTTTTTTTCGGTTACAGATACGATTCGGATTTCTGTTTTCTTTGATTTTCGGTTTTTTTGCACACCAATAATTATTACTAATGGTGTGTATGGATTTGGGTCCATGTACGTACCCACAATCCGCCTGATATCAAAAACAAACCAAACATTTTGGAGCAAAATTTATATACCACGAGGACAGCAAAGGGGCCTTGGAGGTAGAGGTGCACAAATCGGTTTTTTTTAAACCGAATCGGTTTAACCCGACCCGAACCGGTTTGGTCAAAGTTTGGTCAAAACCGGTTTGGCCCTAAACCGGTTCGGGTTAACCCGGTTTAGAAGGTGGAAAATGCCTAACCTGTCAAACCGGTTAGGGTTGGTTACAAACTGGTTTGCCCTATAAACCGGTTTTAATTAAAAAATTGAATAAATTCAAATAAATTCGATATTTTTAATAAAAAATATATATATAACAAATATAAAACATAAAGTGCAACGTTTATTAATATTTGGAAAGTTCGGAAATTAAAAAACATTACAAGATAAAATTATAAAATTGGAAAACATTACAAATGACAATATATATTTTTATTTTTTAGAATATTGATTGATTATTCTTGTGCGTTGTCTTCGGAACCGGAGCTTCGTAGGCTTGCATCTTCAGCTAGTTCTTCATCGGTGACTGGTTCGGATATTCCACATTTTTATACAATCTCGTCTAAGGGTTGTGCGACTTACTTGATGATAACGTGGTTGGAGTGTCTCTTGAATCATTCTTGTCAAGCGCAGATTGTCAAAGTGGTTGAACGACAATCCTTCTTGGATCACTAACTTCGCCATTCGATCTCGAACAATATTTGGATCAAAGTTCCAAATTCCTCCTCCGGGTGTCATCGAGGCTTGACCTTCACTTGGATTTCTCTTCAAGGACGGACAAGATTATTTAATATGAGATCTCAAACTAGTGTTTGAATCTTTCCCCAAAAACGCACCACACATCTTGCAACGAGCACGTTCCTTCCCGTTTGACAACAAACATAGATCGTAATTGCACCAAATTGCCGGATTTGTCGTTGGCGCTAAAATTTCCACAACGGTAACTTCGTTTGAGGAACCACCAACACTTGCCATGCTTTTTTTTTAGAGTTTAGAACTTTAGAGATCGTTTTTTGAGAGTTTAAAGAGCGGTTTTAGAGATTAGAGAGTGTAGAGAGAGGTGTGATTAAACCTAAACACACCCCACCTATTTATAGTGAATTATAGGCGAAAAAAGGCCAAAAAAATGGTCAAATTCGTCCCTAACGGCTATAAAGCCGTTTTATAACGCCTAGTTGGAAACAACGACAAAACCGGTTTACCGAACCGGTTCACACAAACTGGTCCTCAACCCGGTCGCCTCCTAATTGATTTAAACCGGTTTGTAACCGGCGGTTTAAGCGTAACCTGAACCGGTTTGCCGGTTTGAACCGGATAGGAAAAAAAACCGGTTTTTTTGTGCACCTCTACTTGGAGGGCACCTTCAACGAGTGGTCTCTTGAAATTTTAGGACGGTATATATTGAGGGAACTACTGACCTTTGAGTCATGGGTACTGAGAACACATAATAAACCCATGTGTGAATGTTAAGTTTATACTTTGGGAAGAAAGGGAACACTATATACTATTTATATAGTAGGTCCCTCGTGATCATGCATGTAAAACCTTCATTAGGCTAAGGGACTATCCATAACTTTTCACACCTCCACACCCTTTCACGTCAGCGTCACATCAGATTCCACAGTTTTTTCATACCCTCTCCACACTTGTGTGAAATGGTTCCAAATCTTCATATCGCCGCGTCATTTTCTTTTTCTAATTTAATTTAATATTAGTTTGTTTTAATAATTAATATAAAAACCTTAATAAATAATACAAGTACATGTACAGAAGTCCATTGAAGGTTTTTATGAAACACTACTAACGTTCAAGTATCACATAAATATGTTTTATCTCTCAAAGTATCGAGTCATCATTACCGATACAAAATTTTTTTCGCAACGGCCAAGTTTTATTAGACAATGACTAGCAATAAACTAGTTGACAAATAAACGGTTATAAAATCATAAGCAGGTTTGGCAACCACACCACCCGATTTGAACTAACGTTCATATTTCTATGAACAAACCAAATATACAAATAGTTAACTATACTATCAAATATGTTATCTTTTATCAACTATACAAATACATGATAAAAATGGATAATACGTGAATCAATGGCGAGCATATATTAATTTTTTTTATCACTTAATTACCACAAGATAGACGTTCCTCAATACTACGATTTAAAAGGACATACATGGCCGTTTGTCACGTATCACATACATTTACGTATCCATTGATTCAAAAAATGACTGATACCCAAGTAAAACTATATACACAACCATTTACTCATACATCTCATAACTTTAGACGTCAGATATGTTATCTTTCATCACTGATACAAATACATGATAAAAATGGATGGTACGTGAATCATTATCGTGCATATATCGATTTTTTTATCGCTTAACTACCACAAGCTAGGCGTTCTTAGACACTATGATTGAAAAGGTCATACATCACCGTTTATCACGTATCACATGCATTTACGTATCCACTGATTGAAAAAACGACGGATACACAAGTAAAATTATAGACACAACTGTTTACTCACGCATCCAATAACTTTAGACGTCATTTTCACTTGCATTATTTATACAAGACTAGAAAATGACTACTTTCATTCATTGTAATGTAGACATTATCCCATCATTTATTAGGATAAGTGGGTCAATGGTTTTAAAAAAAGATGTGCGGTCGAAATTGCGAAAAGAAAAACTTGGAGAAATGGATGATTATTGATTAGAGATGACAAGAACCCGTAACCCGTTAGTTGGACCCAAATAGGTGGCCTCCTGCGAAACCATCCAAAAGATTTACAAACGGTACGGAAAGATACTGTACCATCCCCTCTCAATTATTAACATGTAATTATTAATATTTTCTTTATTTTTTTTCTTAACTAATATATAGTTTTTTTTAGGGAAAATACGAAAATGAACATTTGACTAGAAAAATTCTTAAAAATATACATTCAAATTTAGCCTACTGTTTCATGGACATTGTTCTTGCGAAAAGGTTAGCCGGCTAATTTTTTCGTGCCAACATTCCATTTGTCAGAGTACGAACCAATAAACAATCGACACGTGGCAGACTTAGTCTGCTAATAGATGGCTATAGCCGTCTAATCCTGTTAGCAGGCTATAGCAGTCTATCAGCAGGCTAAGCCTCCGAAATTTTGCTAATAGACGGCTTAGCGTGCTAAAAGACGGCTTAACCTGCTATTAGCCGGCTGAGTCTGCCACGTGTCGCCCGTTAATTGGTTCGTACTCTGACCAAAGGAATGTTGGCACGGAAAAATTCGCAAGAATAATGTCCATGAAATAATAGGCTAAATCTGGATGTCCATTTTTGGGTATTTTCTTAGTCAAATGTCCATTTTCGTATTTTTTCCTTTTTTTTAAAGGCGAATTAATATATAGTTAAAGTTTTTTTCTTCTTAATGGATTATATATTTTCTTTGTTTTATATTTTTAGATATGTAGTTTAGTTATATACACCATTTTCTATTGAAATGCGGTTGAGTACTTTTTATTTTTTTCAATGTTAGGGTATATTAATGTTTTACAATAAAAATGATTTAATTGCGTACGGCCATAAATAGAAGACTTAAAAATAAAAGTATCATAAAAATAAGTATTTTTTATAAGAGTTATATCGGTGGTGTTAGAACAATTATAAATATCATGTATCTTTTGATTTATGTTGATGACTTGATACTCATTGACAATCAACAGGACACCATTCGTTCCTTTATTTCTCGTTTACGCAGTGAGTTTGCAATTAAAGATCTTAGAGATCGAACTACTTCTTGTTCTAGAGGTTGTTCAGACAGATGATGGCTTATTTCTAAGTCAATCAAAGTATGCTCATGATATTTTAGACAGGGTTGGTTTGCTTGATTCTAAACCCATTAATACACCTCTTAGGGCCCTCTTAGGGCGTGTTTGGGATTACTTTTGAAAACTCCATATTAACTTTTGTAAAAAGTTAATAAGTAGTTTTGAAAAGTAAGTGGGACTTACTTCTTGAAAACTCATTTTTCCCTTCTATTTTTCTATCTCTTTTTACCCAAACAAACTTTTAACTTATTAACTTTTTAAAAAAAGTTAATAAGGAGCTCAAAAAGTAATCCCAAGCATGCCCTTAGTCCAAATGAGACATTCTTATCCATGGGTGATTCATTCTATGATATCACCTTATATGGATCTCCCGTTGGTGCTTTACAGTATTTGATCATTACACGGCCAGACATCTCATATGTTGTTAACCAGTTAAGTCAATTTTTGTAGACGCCCACAACTACTCATTTTCAGTGTGTTAAACGTATCTTACGTTACATTAAGGGCACACTTGCCTTTTGACTTACCTTTACAAGGCCTTATTCTACTTCTATTATGTTGGGATATTCTTATGTTGATTGCACTCGTCGTATTGAGACCAGGCGATCCACTTATGGTTATTCAATCTTTCTAGGTGGAAATTTAGTCTCTTGGGGTGTAAAAAAAGCAATCTACCGTTTCTCGTTCAAGTTGTGAGCCAGAATATCGAACTATGACTAATACTACAATAGAAATTGTTTGGATTACTCACTTATTACGCGAGCTTCATGCTTTGCCACCCGATCGACAAACGTTTATGTGTGATAATCGAGTGCCCTATTAATGACTCAAAATCCAGCATCTGATAAGCGTGCAAAGGCACGTTGACCTGGATTAACATTTCATTTGGAAACTTGTTTCTTCTGGGAAGTTGTTCACTAAATTTGTTTCTACCTAGCTTTAGGTGGCAGACATTTTCACCACGATTATTTATGTGGCATGCTTCGCTTAGGTCCACCACTGTTTTGCTTCAGGGGATGTTAATCCTAAATAGATAGTTGTGTACTTTACGTAATTAGTTATATTTCATGTACTTGTATTCTAACTTTGTTCATATAACTGTAATTTCTACCACAATTGATGGTACGTTTCATAAAGCTTACAAGTATATTTAGAATGTGTTGAACATAAATTGGATAGGGGGTTCATGTTAGAACCCGTTCGTATAAAATAATAAAAACATTTTCAGTAATTCTAATTATAATACAGGAAGGAAATAATGCAATAAATTATAATACAACTTACAACTGAAATAATTAGAACTTACAAAGAATGGGGAAGAAGTAGAGATTTGTGGCTGATGATTCGTATTCAATACAAATCCCTTAAAAAAGATTTCGAGTCTCCCAAGAGAACTCGTTTGTTTCCTAGGGTACACCAGTCGAAGCAGTATGTACCGTCGGGGAAACCTAGCACCCGAAAGAATACCTTGAAAGTAGAAGGGTATGAAGAACAAAAGCTTTTGCTTGTCTATGATTGAGATGTCTTGGAGTTTTTCGCATGTCTATCAACCAAGGAGCACCTTGGTATATATATATTATGTGTAACAGAAGCTATGGAACTGAACTTGTTGGATTTCCTCCTCCTGAGTAGAATGGCTCTCTTGAGTGAGTTGATCATGCTGACCAATTTACTCTTTCGGAGTAGATTAGGCTGTCACACCGCAACCGACGACGGATTATACGTCGGGGCGGACGCGGTTGTTCAAAAGCACAAGGTTGACTATTAAAGTTTTAAGTAATTTCATTAATACTTTCAAGTTTACAATACAAGTAACAAACAAGCTTAACAAGATACAAGGTTTAAGTTGATAAGAATCTAAGTACAAAGCATCCTATGTGATCACAATAAGGCTTCATACTTGCAACCCTTAAACATGTTGAGTAAACTGTCAACTAAAAATAATTGGTGAGATACAAAGGTTTTATCATAGTTTAGTAAAGTCTTTGAAAAGTTTACAATTCACTATGTCATGCATTCTATAGTATAAGTGTGAGAACAAAACATGTTAAACATTGTGCATATCAATCCTCCAACCAAGTTTAGGCATAACCCGAAGGTTACCCTTAAAAGTTTAAAGTTTAAATTCAGTAACAATCACCATGGGCTCCCCCGAATGGTCAATCAATCTAGGTGGATTGGTCAAATACAATAGATCTATTATTGTTACCATAGGCTCGGCCAAAGTTAATGAACATGCTAGTCTTAAGTTTAATTTAAGCGTGCAAGTCTCAAAGCATATAACACATAGAAAGCATATAAGCATAGTTACGTTTGAATTGAATAAGTCTAAAAAGTTTGAACATGTTCCACCCCAAAGTTTATAAATCAAAACAAAACAAAAAGGGGCTAAGTATACTCACTTGGAATGATGTAAGAGTATCCAACAAGGATTAAATGTAGCAAGACTCTGGGGGAGAATAACCTCACAACAATCCTAGGAACAGGGTCTAAAGTTTCAAGTTTGATTCTATAAGTCTATGGCAAGGTATATAGGATTCTAAGATTTGATTAGTGTTCCAACTGGGAGACGGAAATGATTGTGTTTATAAAGTTTAGATTAAAATTTCAAATAGGAGTTTTTAATGAATGACATAAGACTTGGATATCAAAGTGTAATAAGTTTATTAGTTTAGAATAATTATTTAAAAGTCTTGCAATTACACAAAATAGGTAATAATAATCTAATAAAGTTTTCTAAGTATTTATAAATAAATTAAGTGTAAGACTAAATAATTATTAAAGATTTATAATAATTATTTAAAGAATAATTAATTATTACATAATAATAATTATTTAGAGGATAAATAATATTTAAAAGTTAATAATAATTTTTTAAAGACTAAATAGTGGTTAAGGGTTAATAAATATTATTTTGTGAATAAAATATTTATTAAGAATAAATAAAGTTATTTAACTAATAAGTAGTGATTAAGGATTAATAATAATTATAAAGATAAATAATTATTAAGGTTAAATAATTATCTATAAGAATAATTATTTTACTTAATCAATATAGATCATTAAGATTTATTAAAGTGTTTAAGTGTTAAGCATTTAATTTACAATTTAACTTGTAAATAAATAATGTTTAAAATGTAGTTGCAAGTTTAAATAAATAATATGTAATTATAAGTTTATAAAAAGGTTAAATAGAATTTCTTATAGAGTTTATATCCTAATTATAAGGGCATAAAAGTTTAAATGAAACCATAAGTTTATAAAGTATTAAATTATAAGTTTATAAGTAATCTAAATTTATATGAGTTTATAAATTCTAAGTTTCTTTTAACTTTAGGTTTTATAAAGTTTATAAACATTCTAAAAATAAATAAAGTATATATATTATTATTATTATTATCTTTTAAAATAAATAAATAAGCAAGTTTTCTGTTTTATATAAAATATGAATTTTATAGAAGGTACAAGTTTCAAATTCTATAAAATATTTCCTATACAGAATATAAGTTTTATAAAGTTTAAAGGTGTTTTTATAGTTTTTAAATATTTATTATTAAAGTTTAAATAAGTTTTAACTAAGTTTTAATTAATTAAAATATACTTTCTGGAAAAAAAAAGTATAATTAAAATTCAGTTTTAAGTTTATAAAGGTACCTCAAATTTTATAAAAATAAAAGGAAATATTATAACTGATTAAAAACGCATAAAAAAATAAAAAGTTCAAAACTCAGGCCGGCCGGATTCGAACCCGGGCCGCCTGAGCCAACACACACACGCACAACCACCTGACTACGGGCTTCGTTGTGTTTTAACCTGGAAAATCAAATATATAAACACAACACCAAATCAACCCCCAAATCCGTATGAACCCTAGATTATCGAACCCTAGATTATCAAACCCAAAAATCGAATTGAAGATCCCTATGTCATTGTAAATTGATAGAGGGCTTTTGATTACATGATGAAAACGAGGATGGTGGCTTCAAGAATTACCTGAAATGATATCTAAATGGACGAGGTCGGGTCTGAGTTCAGAAACGGCCGACGCAGGCTTCAATCGAGCAATGTGGGTTCGATATAAACGAATTGATAGTTTAGGAAGTTTGTGTGTGGTGTCGTCTATGCGTTTCTACCCGTATTTATAATCGATTTCGTTATTTAATGCCAGATTAGTTGGTGGTTTACAGTTGAGTTTAAACGGATTAAAATCCGGCATTACGCGTGTTTATAGTGGGAATTTCGCATTGATTTACCTCGGGGTAGGGTCGCATGCGCGAATGGAAGCCCGAGGTGCAACGTACTTGGCCGGGATTTTGTTTTCGAACAAAAGAAGGTGAAAATCGGCCATGGGAAGGCTCAAACTCGGGGATGGGTTGGATTCTGGAAGTTTGGCTTATTTATAAAACATGCCCCTGTAGTTTTAAGCTTCTATCGAAATACAAATCTAGTTTTAAATAGGTTTCGGGATTGTCAGTTTCAGTCTCTGGTCTTCCATAAGAATGCATATGTTTTATTTTTAAAACTAAATAAGTTTTATTATTTTATAATGCTATAAAATAATTTATAAGAATTATTAGTTTATAAGTCTTAGTATCTAAAATAGGTTTATTAATTATATAATTATGAACAAATAAGTTTACATTTTGTTTATAATATATATATATATATATATATATATATATTTAATACACCTCATATATCTATATATGCATATCTATAAGTATAACTGTTTCTCTTAAATGTTTATTGAATTAATATAGATTTTTAATAAAAATTCAAGCTTTGAATTAATAACACGTGCAAAAGCTTAGGAAAAGTTAGGTCGGAAAAAACTGAATATTACATAGGCTCTCATGGTTATACTCGTTATGCTGACCAGATTTCCTCCTAAGTAAGTCATGTGACCTTGCACAAGCCTTAAAGTGCACCATCAAAAGTCAAAACGCCACATTACGGCCAACGCCCACGCCATGCGCGCATGTGCCCTATAGGGTCTCACTAGTGTTTACCTTAAAGAAAACAAAATCCTTAGAAAGTTACCACTAATATACCACTCCAAGGTTCCCCACCTATGTGGGACTAGGGGTGGTGTCACACCCTCAAATTTCACTAACGGAGTTTTACCATTTAGAAGGTGACAAACCAGGATCTCAGACATCAGTTACATCAAACGACACTATATGGGACATAAATGAAATATCATAAAGTTCAGAGTTAAATGCGGAAGCAGTTTATGTCAAATAGTTAATGCGCAAAACAAACGCGCCTAAATTAAGTTTAATAAAACAAATGAATTGTTTTAAATGTTTGCATAAGAATGCAATGACAGTAGGACTCCATGCATGTCCTAGGTGTGCAACCTGTGCCTTAGCGACCTGAGAAACATGTAAGAAAAAGTGTCAACACGAGGTTGGTGAGTTTACAGGTTTCAAGTTTACAATAAGAGAGTGTTTGCTAGATTATATACATTAAATATGCATATCTATAGGTAGCTAGCCTATGTTCATGTCTTATTAAAGCGCTCGCAACCGAAGCTGACAGTGTGTTTGTTTATTTGCCTCCAGCCAGGTCTATCAACTCTGACTAATGTGTTAAGGTCAATATTTCACTCGTTCGACCTCCAATCGAGTTAGCGCGACTAACGCGAGTGGGGTTTGTCAAACCCAGTAGTACTACCAAAATTACCTCGCTAATTTCATATTAACGGTCGGATGTGTGTGAGGACTTTCATGATAGTGTGTTACGCTTAGCCTCAACAGTGATATCATATGAAGTACCATAATCAAAAATAGTTTGTGTCATGTTTTCTCCCCCAACGGGAAAAACATGTAAAATAATGTTTGTTTGCGTACCTGTTTCTCCTCCGCGGGAAAACAAGTAAAAGTATGATTGCTTGCGTGTATGTTTCTCCCTAAACGGGAAAACAAGTAAAATATGTTGATTTGTGTACATGTTTCTCCCCCAACAGGAAAACGAGTAAAACAGGAAAATGAGTAAAAAGGGGCCGTGAAACTCACCTGAGTTGTGTACGAGTAGTATATAGCATCACACAAGGATACAAGTAGGAAACACAAGAGTTTGCCTGTGAACTGCTTACGTATGCCCTAAAATTATAAGTATAATAGTTAGGGATACAATGGAACATTTGTGACGACGACACGGAAGATTTGAACGTCCTAGAACATTTTAAGGATCAACGAGTAGACGAACTTGTCCACAGTAATAAGGGTTTCTTAATATACTTATTAAGATAAATACGTTTCGTGTCAAAGGTTTCTTAATTACGAATATAATAATAATTAAATATATTCGTGAGTTTGTACCATTAAAATAATGGCTAGAAAAATAATATAACTAATATATTATTTTTAGAGAAATAACATGATTATTTAAAATGTGTGACAAAAATAATAAAACTATTATTTTTATTCAAGTATATTAAATGTGGGTAAATAATATAAATAATTATATTATTTATTAGTTTGAAACGTTACACGAATTTTATAAACGAGATGAAAATAATATCTAGATATATATATTATTTTTAATTGGAGTCACAGGTTGAAAATAATACAAATATATTATTTTATACGGAGTCGTGGTTTGAAAATAATATAAATATATTATTATAAAAGTGGGTAATGATATTAAAATGAGTTAGAAAAACAAACCCGAGCCTATGGGTGTTTTTTTCGGGGCTAAAACATATTAATATAAATAAATATAATAATATTGGGATAGGTTTTATATTAAAAATAATAGTTTAAAAATGATTTAAAAAGAAAAACGGGTGGAGAGACTCGAACCCGGATCTCTCCCACCACGGCCAAACGACTTAACCAACTTGCCCGCTAGGGTATCGCGTACAAATGCTGGATCAGTTTGGTTTTCACCCATAACACCCCTGTGTTCTTCCCCCTAGCGAACCAAATCCAAATTCCTCCATACATCCGACGAATTCGACTATGATTGAACAAGATAGTATAGGGGTTTTGTAAATCAGTATATTGCGAATCTGTGGGTGTAATTAATTGCAAAAACATTGAGTTTGAGGCCGCTAATCTCTCGATCGAACATTAGAAACTCTAGGTTTTAACCATGAATCAAATTGTACAATTCTGATAATAAGTTTTGTTAGATTCATGGGGCTTTTGATGAGTGAGAGATTGCAATTCTAACCACCCAATTTAATTGGAT
Source organism: Smallanthus sonchifolius (assembly GCA_023525975.1). Classification (NCBI taxonomy): domain Eukaryota; kingdom Viridiplantae; phylum Streptophyta; class Magnoliopsida; order Asterales; family Asteraceae; genus Smallanthus; species Smallanthus sonchifolius. Next base: position 7,257,606 of record CM042042.1, read on the forward strand.
TACGACCACGTCTAGGTTAGGGTTCGATTAAACCCGAATAGATATGAACCCTAGAACCCAATCGTGTTCAATTCAGTGTTGAAAGCCGCGATTATGATAGGGCTTTCAATCTATGCATTGAAACGAAGCTAAGGGTGTGCTCAATTTCAATATTTGATATCGAATTGTTAAGGTTCGACTAAAACGAAATAATATGAACCCTAGTTATTCGATCGAGTTAAATCCGATGATGGGAACCCTAATTAGGTTAGGGCTTTTGATTATCAGGTTAATACGAAACTAATGATGGGATCAATTACCAGAATGGATGTCGGATTGATGGTGCTCGACTAGAATGGGTTCCGACTCGCGCGTGGTTTGATCTCTGGTGTCTTTGACTGCTTCTCCGGCTAGATTTGGATGCGCAAAAGCTTGACAGTGGTTCGTTTGACGTGTGCAGATGTTTAATTTCAGGAATAATGATCGAAATAAACAAATTTGATGAGTACTTAGTGAGGAGTCGACGGTTTCGACTTGAATACCCAATAATAGGATTAACTCGCACGCAATGATGATGTTTAATGCCCCAATGATGTCGAAACTGTTATTAGTATTCATTTCAGTTATGAATTCGAAAGAATTTCAGTTGTGGTTTACGAATTTAGGCTAAGAACAAGTGTAGTTTGACTTTACAAAGTCAACAGGAATTAAAATCATGAAATGTTGACTTTCAAAGTCAACAGAAATCGAATTTGGGCAATTTGCATAACTAGTCCTTGAAATTTCCTGTTTCTGAGTTTGAAACTTGGCAGAAATAGTCCCTAAAGTTTGAATTGAGTTAATAACTTGATGGTTTGACTTTTGAAAGTCAACAGAAATATAAATACACAATTTTTTACTTTCAAAGTCAAACGGAATTGGGTTTAGGCTAAAGACACAACTAGTCCTTCTAGTTTCAGTTTAATATTTGATAGGATTAGTCCCTGGAGTTTGAGTTAAGTTAATTAGGTTAACTTTAACTGGATTTGGTTAATAGAGTTCACCTGAAAAGTTCGGATTGTCACATCATCCTTAGTTGAAAGAATTTTCGTCCCGAAAATTAAAATAAAAAAAATTTTCTGAGGTGTCACAGGTGGCTATACACTACAATCAGCTAAAGGAATCATTTTAAGCCCCCAAATTTTAAAGACCCATAAAATTGAAGAAACTACTTCAATCTATATTTTAACTTAAAAATATACGTGATAATTTATCAACTTATGTGTTTTTAGATAGGAATGATAATATATCAACTTTTGTGTTAACATTATATATTTTCACGCTCCATAATATTACATTTTAATAATTTTTATATATTTAGAAAACTTTCACAAAAAGCCACAATTTTGATGTTCGCTTTAGGCCTTAAAATATGTTGAGCCGTCTTCATGTGGGAGAAGTTTTCACACTTTCCTTCCAATTTTCACAGTTTTACACAACCCTAAACACCCAACTTTGAACTCCGTTTTGGACGTAGTTTTGTTCGTTGGGAAGAACTCACAACATAGAACACAAATCCATAAAGAAATATGCAAAAATATAGTGTTTGCATATATTTATTTATGTCCAAAGTTGACAAAAAATTATTTTTGTAACTTGATGAAAAACACATGTTTTCACCCAAAATTTCCAACAGTTCAAAAGTTGCATACTGTTTGATTTATATCAAAGTTTTCAGGAGCGAACCAGACGTTGAACCGATCTCCTTTCCAGTTCACTGGTCGGACCTGTCGGACCGAACGTAAGAACCGGAAGACATCATAAATATTATAAAAATAAATCCATCCAAACAACCATTAATCATTCAAAAACCACCAACGAGTCAATTCCAATAATCTTAAACTAACAATTAGTTACGAAATACAAATCCAAGAGACTATAAAATAATGTTTTAAAAACAGATTTTTATACCGTAACAGGTTGGGCTCAAAAATGGTTCAACCGGGTGTACCGAATGGTTTAAACGGGTTGAGTAGTTAACCCTATAAATCCATAAGAATACAACTTCAATTCAAAAAATAATACCAAAGTACATGATTTCATAAAAAAAAATTAATCCAAAAGTTAATCCATAATAAAAAAAAATAATTCAAAAGCACTCAATTTTCTAACAAAGTTTTTTAAAATAAAAGTGTGCAATTATTTTATGTAATTGAAGTGTTGAACTGATCAATCGATGGAACTGATTATTGAACTATTTTTGAAGAGGAACTCATCAATCGATGTGTAGGTTACACAAATTTTAACTGCAAGCAGAAGGATGATGATTTTTAACTCGGCAACTAACTTATTGAAAAAGAACTGAGCAATTAATATATTTTTTTCGTAACTGGGCCTTAAGTAACTGAGCAATTAATTTTAACGACAAACATAAGGATGATGGTTACACAATTTTTTTTTCTAAACTGGGCCGCTAACGTTTTTTGAAACGGAGCTGAACAATGTTTTTTTTGTTTTAAAGTTCGAACCTAAAACCGGTACAACGGTCTAACCCGGTATTACCGGTAATACCGGCGGTACAACTTACAAACCGTTCTTCCAATTTACCAGACTCAAATTACCGGCTTAGTGACCGAAACCTGGTTCAACCGGTATTATTGACATGTTTGTACCGGTATTTAAAACATTGCTTAAAAAAGAGAAAAAAAAGGCAACGGTCCAACCACCGACTCGTTGTACGACCGTTTCAACACATAACCGGACCGGCCAAGTTTTCGGTTCTGGTCCAGGTTTCAAAAGATTGACTTTTGTATTATTTTATAAATTTTAAGTGACGATAAAAAATAAATTAAAGTGGGGTAAGGTGGTAAGGAGAAGGAAGGTGGTAGTGACGGCGGCAGCAGCACACGGAAAAGGGCAGCTAATTGCAAGCTGGAAACGAACACACTCCGTACTCCGTAGTCATTTTATCGTTTTATTAAGGTTTTTTGATTGGTTGCACTTACCAAATATATGTTATTATTTGCTTAAAAATGTAATATCATTAATTAATTACCTTGTATATTAAACTTAGTGCTGGCGTATTACCTCCTCAAAAGTTGCCGGGTTTTTATTTTTTTAAATACTTTCAGTTTTTTCAGTTTAACATGTTATACTATATATAATCTACATTTCCGATATAAATTTGTTTTAAAACGGAATTGTATTAAAAAAGGTTTTTATTTGCTAGCGTTGGCTATAACATGTATTGGTACCGTGACGAACCAAACCCATACCGGCCGAACAACATCGGTACCGGTACTGATATTGTGGGGACCGGTTTCGGTGTTCGTTTTTATTATCTTCGATCAATTTTGTATCGCTACTATACCGAACCGATACCACGCAAACAATATTTGTACCGGTATTGGTATTGTTGGAAATGTTATCGGTATTCGGTTTTATGATTTTCGATTTTGAACACAACTTATATATTTTTGGGTTACATCAAACAACTTTTGAGTTATAAAACCGTTGTAAAAAATTAATTTTTTTTCGTACCGTAAACTATACCATGGCCGTACTGAAACCAACCGAACAACATATGTACATGTACCGATAATTGTTTTTTTATACCGTCGTAAACATTTGTCGCTATCCTTTTGGGTTTTGCAGGTTTTATTTTATAAAGTTTTGAGAGCGCATTTTTTTTGCGTTTTTGCGCGCCTTAACACACGTGTTTATTACATAGCTAAATATTTAAAATATCACTTGATAAGAAAAAGTAAGAATAGTTAATGAATGAAAAATGATTTATAAGTCTAAAAGCATATTTGAGTTATATTTTTTGAAGTTTTATAAAACTTGCATTTCATGTAAACTCGATTAAGTGTTATTAGAGCACCAACGATGGGGATTAACGTGACACTTAGGTGGATTGTGAGTAAGAACTAAGAAGAATATAGGGTTGCATGAGGTGATCAATGATAAATAAGTGGCTTTCATTGCCAAAAACAAATAAGGAAGGTCTATTAAAAAAATCAATTTATAATTTATTAATATTTTCTTAAATACATTAACTTGTAGACAATACCTAAACTATGTAACATGTGACCCCATGGTGTTATTTTTTTTTATAAAGTTAAAAAAGGGTTGACAATTTAATAAAGTTGAAGATTTCTTTTTGACGGTCGCAAATGCCTTGTCATCGACCTTACCGGTTGGGTTCTTTTGGAATACATGAAACATGATATCTTTTTTATCAAATTTATTTGTTTTATTTATTTTGAAAATATGTAATATAATTTAATACAATTTATTGTATCTAATATTAAATTAAAAATACATATAATTTATTAAAATAAATAATTTAATTAAATAATATTAGTTTAAGTGTGATCTGACTAAAAAATAAAATGATAATTGTAAAAAAGTATACATTTTGTTAATATGAAATGATATTAGAAAACTGATGTGACATAGAATGTCAGTATAAAAGCATCAATAATAGTGAGTTAACAAGACATCACCCGTAAGCACCAGCCCACTATGCACTTTGCCTCTCTCACAGCTAAAACCATCTCTAAAAACGCCTCAACAACACTCTTTCTCATCTCATCGATCTCCTTCTCACATTACCGGTTTTTAGACGTTTCCAAGCTCATTCTCTCTTATATATCATCTTTCTCTCTCTTCAAAAACGCCCAAGATAAGCCTATTATGAATGTCAAAATGTCAAAAGGGTAAAGTTTTATCTTTTAACATCTCAGATACTCTTCTTTATACAAATTTTATACATCAATATATAAATTTAACTTTTTAAAAGTAAACACGGTAAACAATAATTACAATAATATATAGCTAATATATTAATAGTCAACCTTACATATATATTACAATTAATTGAATTAAATTATTAACGACAATATAATTGTCAAAAGATTATTTTTTAGTAAATGGTGATCTTCAAAAAAATTAATATGAAAGATCACCAAACAAACAAAGTAATTACTCAACAAAATTCCACTGAATTTCCACGTGGAACTGCAGCACCAAAAATTCAGCAGAAGCTCCAAAGAGGGACATCACCAACACCTTCATCAACATCTTGGATCATCAAAGACCACAAAGGATCAAACATTGATTCATCATCAATCACATCATTATACATAGGTGCATCCAAGTTATACCAAGACCAATTAGGTTCAACCTGTCCCACCAGTTGACCAGTAAGACAGTCTGTTCGTTGTCCAGTCCAGTTCTGAAAACATTCATTAAAACAGTGATCACTTCCCACCAAGACTTCATCGTCTATGGGACTTACTGGTACCTGCAAAGAAGATGAAGTCGTAGAGTGCACATACGAACAGGTTCCGGATGTGCTAGCGGCGGCTGCAGCTGCCGCCAGTTTTTGAATTGATTTGGGGGACACTGCGGTTGTGGAATGGTGGAGATCGTGGAGTTCGGGGTAATGATGCGGTGGGAAGTTGAGGTTAGCCGACGGTCCTTTGAGGCATATGAGGGCTGCGTCGTAGGCTCGGGCGGCTGCCTCGGCCGTCGAATGTGAACCTAACCATATTCTTGTTTTCTGGTTAGGTGCTCGGATTTCGGAAACCCATGAACCCCAGCTTCTCATTCTGACTCCTCTGTACTTCTTCTTGCTCAACTGATGATTTGATTCTTTCTTCTTCATTGGATCACTGGAAGTTTGATACCAGAAAGTTGAAATGAGTGATGGACTGATGGTGAAGGGGAGTGTGTTGTGGTTTTATAGGGTGTTGAGTGTGCAAAAGAACAAGTGAAATGGATGACAGAAGGTGTCTTTCTATTCATATATTTGAATTGACTATTTTCTCCTTGAATTTGTATGAGTACAAGTATTTGGAAAAACACCCGTTTAACTATCATTTGTTTGCATTCAAATCCATAAACATGAGCTTATGCTTGGTAAAACGGTCAGGTTAGACTGATTTAAAAAAAGTATCACTTTGGTTTACGTCAGACTAAAACTAGATTGGTTAAAATGATCCGTTTAAAAAAAATATCTAAGTATGTTCACCCGCTATTTAACATATTTGTACGATCATGATGTTTAAGATGGTTTTTGTTTGTAATTTGTACTAGAACTCTCTCTTCCCACCCTGCACTTGTAAAACGATAAACTTAACCACACTCATTTTAACCCGACCTGCTTATATTACTGTAACTATTATCAAACTTTTGTGACGAAAAATTCTAGATCTGTCACTCTACGTCAAAGTAGACGGTTTTAGAAGTTGAAGGGCAAATGTGGAAATAAATAAAAGCAAGGGCAGAAAAGTAATTATGATAAGAACATAGAAGATGGATTTCCGGAAGAAAAATGATGCCATCGGATATAGCTTCGAAGTTTCCTAAGCCAGATAAGAGAACAACCTCAATAAATAACTATTGTTGGAAAAATAATTTTTTTGTGGTACAAGGGTGTATCCGTAATTAACCAATTACACCCATTATTATTTAGATCTTATCATATTGTTTTTAAAAAACGCGGTATAAAACAGTTGCTCCATACCCTTGTAACTAGCAGCCAGCTGTTGCACTTCTGGCTTTCTGTTATAATGGACCGGGTCATTAGATTTTGCCTTGCCTTTCATTTTCATATAATCTGTTCCCTAAATCCTGATGACTAAAATGTCACTTTCTTAGAAGCTCTCTAGGCCTCTATATTTCTATTTTCTACCCCTGTGTTTCAATAACTTCACTTTGCCACTACTAATTGTTTATCGTGCGAGTTCTATAAAAAAATACGATAGATATGAGCTATATACGTGTTGTTGAATCGTTTAGATTTGACGCTTGTTCGTTGAGAAACGAATCGCTCTTTAACGTCTTTGAAGTAAGATATTTCTATATTTTAAGCTTTCGTTTCGGTTTTCAATTATTATAGGATTCGAGTGTAGAATTTGTTATTGACAGGGTTGCAACCGAACTGAACGTTCAACGAACAGTTCGTGAACTGTTTGACGGGAAGTTCGTTTAATAAATGAACAAACTTGAACAAGAAATTTCGTTCGTTTAGTTAAAAGATGTTCGTGAATGTTCAGTAGTGTGTTCTTTTATGTTCATTCATTCATGGTCGTTTATGTTGCTTGTGTTCATTCATGCTCGTTCGGTCTTTAAAGGTTTTTATATTCTATATTTTATCAATTAAAAATATTTGTTAATTGTGTTTATGATAATTATGTCAATTGTCAAGTACTTCATATTTATTTTTGGTGGATTTTTGTAATGTTAATTTGAGATGAAAATATTGATTTTATCTCAAATGAATTTTGTTCATTTGTGTTCGTTACATAAAATTATCGGACAAACACAAACATGTTTATTTCCTTAATGAACAAGAAATCTCGTTCGGTTATGTGTTCATGAATAGGAAATTTCTTTAATAAGCGAACAAGACCTTATTCGTGTTTGTTCGATTCGTTTGCAGTCCTAATTATTGATGTTGATTCTTTAGACTGATTGATAGAAATCTGAATTGATTCTATTAAGAAAACCGATCTTTTTTTTAGAGTTTTGTTGCTTTTCGGTTCTTCAATATGTTCAATTGTGACCCGGCGATCTATGTAGCAGCACATGCGTTATGTTACCAAAAATGATTATAAGTTAAAATTAAAGTTATTTAACATTACAAGAGTTCTACTTTAAATAAAGAATAAAATATGAGAGTTGAATTGGGTAACACCGTAACACAAAATATGTTGAAATGTGTAACACCTTAAAACAATTTGGGTCAAGATGAATCGTTTAAAAACTATGTAAATTTAGAATTGATTCAAACGGGTACCAGATTTTGGTACCTTTTCTTTTCTAAGACATCTTATTTCAACCGAGCCACTTTTTGGTTACAACCCATTTTGATCTGAAACAAATTGATACTTCTTTTTTAAAACGACCCGTTTTGACCCGAACTTTATTTTGATCATAACCTATCCTGACCCAAACCCATTCTGACCCGTTACCCAACCCAACCCAACCCAAAAAAGTGAATTCGTGATTATTATTTCATTTGAAAATAAATGCAACTTTAAATTTAGTGCCTTTTTGACGATGTGAAAGCTTTTTTTTATTTGTCTCAAATATGTCCAACTTACTAACTTTTATCTCAATGTCACTAAAATACGTCCTTTTGTTTTGTTTATATAAGCAGACCATCTACAATCGTAGTTGGTAGCTTTAGCAACACTGGCGTGAAAAGAGACAGTAAATGTTGAAAAAAAGGGTGACGAGATAGAAGCCTACGGTCCTTGAACACGGATGGTTCGTGAGAGGGGAAAGGGTTGGCTGTAAGAGAGGGAGAAGAGAGAAATGACGCAGTCTGTGGGGAGGAGACATAACATGACGTTTCTATAGGGACAGTCATCGACTCATCGGAAATGATAACGTAGAAGCGTCCTTAGACATGTTACATTGCTCATTTACTCATGCTCTCAGCTAACCTCTGGAAACCAAGTAATTAACTAATTATGATAAAATGCCGAGTTAGTGTGTTATGTTATTGATTATTTGACTTTTTTGTTACTTAAAAATGTTGACATATGTTAGAAAGGAAATTTAAATTACAATGTCAAATTAACATTTATAAATAGAAAATAATCAGGAAAATGACATATTACTATGACAACAAATTAAAGAGTTTAGGTTACCGAAAACTTCAAACAAGACAAATAGTCAACTTTATGAACATGGGATATACGAGCTAGTAAATTATTATCATATGGATTAAAGAACAACATTTATTTATGAACACTAAAGGAAAAGGTGCCCACTTCTCATTCGACTAGTGCCATAGCTATGACGTGGCAGCTTGTTATATTTAAGCTAGGGGACTACCTCCATATTTTCACATCCATCCACGTCAGTGTCACATCAGATTTTACAGTTTTTTCACATTCTTCACATTTGAGGGAAATGTAAGACACGATTTATTATTTGGCTCTTATAATCATTTATCTTATTATTAAATGATCAAATGTTTTATTATTAACATATGGCTAGTGATTAATTGATGGACCTAATTACTCTTAATGTGTCATTAATGGGTTTCCCCTTGGGTGTACAATATATATAGAGAGATAATTAGAGCGATTTGACTAATGAATTAATCAATTACCAACACCATAATCGTCCCTCTTTCTCTACCATAACCGTGAGTCTCAAGAACTCACCTTAGCCATCATAACTGTACACCCTAAACGGGAACCCGATCTTCCTAGCGGATCATGACGTCTTCACTCTCTGCAGTTAGCTTATCAGGTTTCTATTATATTATTGTTTTCCATTATCATGTTACAATAACTGATCAACATGTGGTATCAGAGCGTATGTTGATTAATCGGTTCTTGTTTCTTTCCCTAAACTGGAATTAAAATCGGAGAACAAAATTCTGTTAAAACCATAAGAAAAGCGTTCTAATGATGTTCACGGTTTTGTATTTTTATTAAAATATATAAAGTTTTTGATCTCATAAAATTCGAGATCTATTAAATTTTTGAAATCTGTTAAATATTAATGTTCAAGATTTCGATTCCAGACATTAATATGATAATATTGAAGAACAGTTTATCTGATGTTCATAATTCATAAACAGTTCTTCGTGTTCATCATAATTTCGATGAAAATCCCCTTATTTTGGGATAAATTACTTTTGATTGTGTTTTCCTAAAATTTTGTAACTTTATTTCCAAGATTTCGTATTAAAATATTAATTTTTATTATTTTAAATAAAGAAACTTGAATATACTTAACAAATTAAAAGATTTTGAAATTTAAAACTCAATCAAAATCCCCTTATTTTGGGATATATTAAGATTTTGATTCTGTTTCTTAAATTGTGTATCATTATCTCTAATTTCGCATTAAAGTATTAATTTTTATTATTATTATTTTTATTTTTATTTTGAATTGCGAACTAACTAAATTTGAGATAAACTAATACATCTAAAAAGATTTTCGAAATCAGAATATATTCAAAATCCCTTAATTTTCGCACTGCCTTATCAGGTCTTAATATTCACGTTTTGGATTCACACGGTTGTGTTTAAAGGTTTTTATTACACGGGTTATGTTTCATGGTTTAGACTTCACGTTTTACTTCACGGTTTATGATTCACGGCTATCTCAGTTCACGGGTGTTCAAGTTTACGGGTAAGGTTAACGGTTTAAGTTCACAGGTTGTTTTACAGTTCACGGTTTGTGAAAATGAACCGAGAACCTTCCAGGATCCGTGAACCTTTTGTTTAACCGTGAACCCTTACCTGAGCCGAGAACCCTTAATGAACCGTGAACCTTCATGGAGCCGTGAAATCTTAAGGAGCCGTGAACCTTGCCTTATATGTGCCTAAATTTTTTCAGCGAACTCACCACGGAGTTTGATCCTCACTAACAGGGGGTTTGCTATAAATAAATGCTTTAGTTTTAGTTTTGGTAAACCTTAAAATTAAATGTTTTCAAATTTTTAAAACTTACTTGAATAATACCTAATGCTTCACTTCTGCCCAAAGGTGATGTGATGCACGCGTATAATTATTCAACCTTAAATAAGCATTATAACTTAATGTTTGTCATGATATTAACTTAGAAAACATGATTAACTTAAATAACACCTAAAGTTTCACTTCTGCCCAAAGGTGATGTGTCACGCTCGTAAAGTTATTTAAGTCTAATTAAGCACTAGTTCGCCTAAAATACATGAATGTTTTTACTTCTTCCCAAAGGTGATGTGTTACATTTATGTTTCGCGAACCTAATTATGTGCATTCTAAACAAATGTTTCACTTCTGCCCAAAGGTGATGTGTTACATTCTTAATGCACATACTCACTATTAAATTTTTCCTAATACTAAACAAATGTTTCACTTCTGCCCAAAGGTGATGTGTTACATTGTGTAAGTAGAACCTAATTAAATCTATTAGTTTGGTGTTATAATAGATTTTAATCACATCTTCATAATATAATTGTTCTTAAGTAGAACCTTATTTAATTTTATTATTTCTGTCTGTCTTAGATTATTACCCCATAGATCACTCTAAGTTCTTCTAAGCATTATAACTTAGTGTTTGTCATGATATTAACTTAGAAAACATGATTAACTTAAATAACACCGAAAGTTTCACTTCTGCCCAAATGTGATGTGCCACGCTCGTAAAGTTATTTAAGTCTAATTAAGCACTAGTTCGCCTAAAATACATGAATGTTTCTACTTCTTTCCAAAGGTGATGTGTTACATTTATGTTCCGCGAACCTAATTATGTGCATTCTAAACAAATGTTTCACTTCTGTCCAAAGGTGATGTGTTACATTCTTAATGCACATACTCACTATTAAATTGTTCCTAATACTAAACAAATGTTTCACTTCTGCCCAAAGGTGATGTGTTACATTGTTTAAGTAGAACCTAATTAAATCTATTAGTTTGGTGTTATAATAGATTTTAATCACATCTTCATAATATAATTATTCTTAAGTAGAACCTTATTTAATTTTATTATTTATGTCTGCCTTAGATTATTACCCCATAGATCACTCTAAGTTCTTCTTTAGCTATTTGTACCTTATTTTCACTCTAGTTTCTAAGATGAGTTTTGTCTAATTAAGAGTTTCTATAAATATTTGCTCTTATTGAGGCTTGATTATCCCTTAAGACATGAAATTCTTGCTGCTCTTTCTGATAGAAGTATTACAGAATAAAACTAGAGCATAAGAAATATGATAAGTCAAACACAATGTCTCTTATGGTAATCAAGAACTCCTTTCATGATTGATATCAGGGGAGCTATTCCAGATTCTAAAAATCTTAAGACTAATCTATTATCTGTGAAAATGAAAGAATCAAAATAATTCCTAAGATGCATGCAAACTTTCTAATTCTAACTAAAAGGTTAAGTGGCATCCGTGAACACATCACAATATACACTGACATGACCCATAAAACTAAGGGCTTATACATGGAAACCAGTGAATTTTTTTTCAGTGAGTACATAATAATTTTTCAACTAGTACGATTAGTTGCCTTAAAAATCAAATATAACATTCAGAAGTACCAAAGGAAAATGAGTGTATTGATAGAAACATACGTACAAGAAAAGAAACGCCTAAAACTAAAAAACCGGATGTTATTCACCTCACTACCACTAAACCCAATAAGAGGATAGTTTTAAGGTCTGGAAACAAAATACAAGTACTACCTCCAGCTCTAAGTTATTCAAAGAGAAGTCTCACTGTAAAATTATGCCATTATACTAGGAATAATAAATGAGATCATCCATAAGCCAAGGGATTAGCTGGCTAATATAAGGTAGTCACTAACTAATTGATATTTTTTTAAGTCCGTTAACATTAATATTCCAATCAACACATGATGAGTTGAGTCTAGTTATATACGTTTTCTTACTAGAATTCAACTAATAATAAGATGAGAAGTTAGTGGTGGATTTAAATGTTAAGGCTACATAGAACCATTGTCTTCATATTAGGCTTTATGATACCTTACATATTCTGAAGAATACTCAGAATTTAGTATCAATAATAAAGCTACACTTTGACAGTTATGAGGTTTGCGTGGCCAAAACAAAGTCACCATTATCTTAAACTCTCATATTATTGGTTATCATTATCTGGATAGAAGCCTTTATGACATAGAACTAGCTTATACAATAAACTTTCACAACTTTTGTTATCATGAAAATGAAAATTTAACAAAAGATAAATGAGACCTATGCACTTCATCCATTATGACCAAAATTTATGAGAAATCATGACCAGGTCAATGTAGGATGAATTGTTACCAAGTCTCATTCTCAGTGACTTTAAATCATGTGTTAAACGCCCTAAATATCAAATGGCTAAGGGAATAACTGAGAGTCCACCAGATGTTATCCCAAATGGAATATTCGGACATAATTCATTTATCATTTAGAAGAATATTTAATTGTATCTAATATGTTTCTCACGACCCAAAACTTTAAAGATATCAATTCATATACACTTGATAGAATTCCTTCTAAATTTGTTTCTAAAATTTCTTATGAAATTTTGGGCGATAAGGAAATCAAGTCTAAAATATATGAAAGGTTCCCACGTTACGCGCATCATTGAAACTTATTATGTGTAGTTTCTAGAGACCTCAAAGATCAGTGGGAGCACCAAGTATTCTAATTATAGCTTGTAAAAGTTGCAAAAGGTGGGGAGTAACATCTTGATCTTACCTCAAATTACACCTCTTGCACACGACACTGCTCCTTTACATATTGCCTCCTTAGAATATAATACTACTCCTCACAAAGTCTCATAAATGCTACTATGTAGGCAGATCTAGATTTCTTACCAAAACTAAAGTAATCATCAACAAGAGAAACTAACATAAACATCATTAAGTTGTTTATCTATTAGAACGTATTAGTCTTCAAAAGTTTGATACATTGTTGACCCTAAGCATGCTAAATTACTTATAATTTCTACGCTAAGTGGGAGCAGTAAAAGTCCTTATCATGACTTTCCAGGAGTACAAGAGGCGGGGGGGGGGGGGGGAGAGACTTGTTAAATTTAACTCCGCATACACCTCTTGTACACAATACCGCATCAACTCCTACACACTTAGAAACTAATGTTGCTCCTAATATACCTGAAATGAAAGCACTTAACCAAGAGCTACTTTATAAACTTGAAACTCCTAATAAACCCAATAATTAACTCAGGATGTCATCTAGGTCCAAAAGGCCTACTAACTTTGATGATTATGTATCCTACCTGACTGAATTTAAAATGGATGTTGGAAAGTTTGTCGATCCTACTTCTTCTAATTAAGCCATTAGCATCAATCAATATTCTAAATGGAATAAAGCTATTATTAGCAAAGCCTGACTCCATAAATTAGAATACATTTGGGATTTGGTTGAATTACCTAAAGGGTGTTCATAACTAAACTAAATCCAAATGGAAACGCACAATTGATTGCTAAAGGTTATACTCAAGAAGGAATAAATTATCAAAGAACATTCTTACCTGTTTTACAAAAGGTTTCTTTGAGGACCATTACCGTTCTAGTAGCTTACAGCTACATTAGATGGACATTAAATCAACTTTCCCTAACATTGGCCTACATGTTCATAAAATAACCTGAAAGTTCTAAACTGAAGGTTAAAAATACTTATTTTGTAAGTCAATGAAATCTATATATGGGTTGATTGAATTCATATTGCAACTCTCTTCATCAAGAACTAAGTGAATTTGTACACCTACCTCAAAATGAGTGGGAGCAACTAATGTAAACTTGTCCTTATATAGATGACATTCTTTTAACAAGTATATGTTACATGAGTTAAAGCATTGATTACTCATATTTTGACATGATGGATCTCGAAGATACTTCTTATGTCATAAGTATCAAAATACACCAAGATAGATCCAATGGGACATTAGTTTCGTCCCATAAAATTTACACTAAGTGGATCCTTACACGTGTAACATTTAAATTGTTCTCTTTTAGAGGCTAATGGGATAATTGAAAACTTATTTCCTTGTGCTTCATTATTTAGAAGCCTCATGAAGGTTAAAGTCTATACTCATATCGAAGACTCATTGTGATAAGTCAGCTACTCTTACTTATCGAACAGTAACAGTTCGAGCGGAGCTGCATTAATGTTCGATACGAAATTATTGTTCACTTATGAATTATGAACAAATTGAGGAAACTAAATCTTTGTATCGAATACATTCATGATATGCAAATGGATCCATATAACTAAAGGTCTATCACCCATAAGTCTTATGTAAGCGCTTATAATTAAGACGGGTTTACTAATGACCATACGCAATTGCATATCGTACTATAAATGATTAATTATTAATGAAATTTCCTCACTTATTTGAATTTGTTTGTCTCTAAATACGTTTATGCATGCCTAAAGACGTATAGACAAGAAACTATACAAATCAACGTTAAAGGGCTTATTTGTCAATTTGATCCTAAGTTTACTTATGTTTTGAGTTGAGATTGTAGTATGATTAATGGGGGTCTTGAGTTGAATACTGATTCAATGATTGTATTTCTCTGCTACAGTTTTGGTTTAAAACTAAAATGAGTATTAAATCTGCTCAGACTTACTAATGCTCATAATAAATGATTACTCAGTCAAGTGGGAGAATGTAAGACACGATTTATTATGTGGCTCTTATAATCATTTATCTTATTATTAAATGATCAAATGTTTTATTATTAACCTATGGCTAGTAATTAGTTGATGGGCCTAATTACTCTTAATGGGCCTAATTACTCTTAATGGGCCATTAATGGGTTTCCCTTTGAGTGTACAATATATATAGAGATAATTAGAGAGAATTGACTAATGAATTAATCAATTACCAACACTATAATCGTCCCTCTTTCTCTACCATAACCGTGAGTCTCAAGAACTCGCCTTAGCCATCCTAACCGTACAGCCTAAACGAGAACCCGATCTTCCTAGCGGATCATGACGTCTTCCCTCTCTGCGGTTAGCTTATCAGGTATCTATTATATTATTGTTTTCCATTATCATGTTACAAGAACTGATCAACAGGAAGTGGTTCCACATTTCAACACTGCCACTTCATTTTCTTTTTCTAATTTAATTTAATATTAATTTGTTTTAAGAATTTAAAAAGAAAAAAAATTAATAATAAAAAAAAGAAAAATGCATTAATAATATTAGTTTTTAATAATTTAAAAAGTCAATAATAATTAAAAAACCATTTCCCTCAATTTAATTTAATATTGATTTAATTTTATAATTTTAAAAGACAATAATAATTAAAAAATAAAAAATAACTTTAATAATAAAAAAAGAAAAATACATTAATAATGAAAAAAAGGAAAAAATACATTAATTTAATTAATTTTATATAACAACTTAAATAAAAATTAAAAACATTAAATTTAAAAACAATTACATAAAAAACTAATATTTTTAAACATGTAATTTAAAAAATCAAAGACTTGTGAAAAACATTAAATTTAAAACTAATATTTTTAAATTCTTCACACACATACACACTAGAGGAGGACCCACCCAAAGCATTCCACGCCGTGGAGATACCCACGCTACCTCCCCACGCTGGCTACGCTGCCTACGCTGCCATGTCACCCTCCACAGAGCTTTCGTTGGGGTACTCCCCTCAGCGTTAAAGAATATAAAAAAGTGTATTGATATTTATGAAAAAATCTTCAATTTATAATATGTTATTTAGTTATTTCATATAATGTTTGAAGATTGTTAAACATCTAAACTTTTTCTTAATAACCACTAAATGGAATAAAATTGTGAGTCAAAATCATAGACAAACTTTTTGAACTGACCAAAAAATGAAATTAACGGTTACTACTTACAACTTCACTCAAAACAAAATTATCGAAATTAAGTTTAACTTTGTCTAAAATAATAACTTCACAAACAATAAAACTATAATAGTTTAATTAAAATTTTAAGCAACACAAAAATATTTCATTTGCATGTTGTCATATTATATCTAATATCTTTTGATGTATCACTATGAAGACTTGGGACTCTTGGAGCCTTGGCCCTTAAGTGGTGGTGGATTCGTGGTTTTATTAACTTTCTTTTTTGGGCCTGGGCTAATATTTTAACTTTTGTATTTCATTGGGTGTTTTGTTATTAAGATTTGGGCCCAAATCGGTTTTCTTAACACCTCTACTTGGGAATTTAGGCTCGAGATCATTTAAGCTCGACTCGATTTGAGTTTTTAGTGAGTTGATCTCGAGTAGCTCACGAGCCGCTTGGCTCTTTACTCCCTTATCAACTTACTTAATCTCATCTCTAAAATTTAGGGAGAATACAAGGAATTCTTGTTTTTCACTGCCCCATCCTAAAAACTTGAAGATGAACCTCGTTTGACCCTAAATGTTTTCGAGTCAGAATCATCACCATGTACCTGCTATAACAAAACTCGTTCTAATTACATCACAATTGTCACGTATGTGCGTTTTCCTGACCAGCACTAAAGTTGGCCCGTCTTGACCGAAAATCATTTTGACACGTTACCAAACCCATGCATCTTGCCACCCCTGGAAAACAGATTGGCGAAAGCGATGGGTCAACATACCATGGCTAAGGCATACTGGATGTAAATAGCAGTTGCGGTTAATATATGCTACATAACAGCCGCGTTTGCAAACACTGCAAAGAATGGTTCCATGAGAATGTGTGGAAGAACCCTTGTATTCTCTTGATTTCATCAAACACCAACGAATCCTATGTTGGAAACAGATTAAGTTCACAAATGCTACAATTGATTCCAAGAAGAAACAATCACCAATTGCAAAATTTACAGCCTCGGTGTAATTGAAACCTAAGGTATACATATATTCAAGGATTGAATCGATAAACATAAACACAATATTTGGTTGATAACTCTCACACGTTTATTATTACTCAGAAAATATATCTCAAAAATTGAATACATAATGTCTAACCATGTTACGTTTTATTTTTATTTATTTTTATTATTATTTAGTCAATTAGGTTAAGGAGGTTAGTGGCTATTATTGTTAGTTGGGGGTGTCTTTAGTATTTTGTTTGATTATATATTTGGTATCGAATCATGAATGAAATCATCAGATTGTTTGAGTTATTCTCTTCTCCTAATTCTTAGCTTTTCTTCTCCAATTCTGGTTTAACCCTATCAAGGGTATCAGAGCTTTCTCCAGGCGATCCTAATCGGATTCGCTACCTCTACCATGACGAACACCCGTAATCAAGATGAAGACAAGGCTCTCAAGGATCATGACAAGGCGATTTCTGACCTCCGAGCAACCCTAGCCGCCATCATGAAACAACAGGAGCAAGTGATGAAACAACAGGAACAGATAATGGTGGCATTAGGATTGGATCCAACCGGATCGAAGCAGAAACAATCTTCAGCCGCGTCATCCACACTACCTGTGTCGTCTACACCAAATCTAGCCAAGAAAACCGATTCCCAACATGCTCCGCCTACACCTAAAATAGTCCCACAACCCGTAACATCCATCAAAGTTGCACCAAAAACTGCCAAAAAATCTACGCGAGCAACCCCTTCAACCTCCCCAAACCGGCACCCAAAACGACCGCTAACAATTACACCTGTATCATTTCCAAAAACCGTACCATCAATGGTTCTAAGCCTATTGAAGCAGACAACGAAACCGATGTCCACAAAGAAAGAATCGAAACCGATAGGCGATGCAACCGATAGACGTGAATGGCATCCACCGTGGCGTCTCATTGACACAACCCCGAATGCCATTGGACGAACTGAATGGTGTCCACCGTGGAACGGGTCAACCCAAAGTGTCCATGGATGTTGCAATTTTTTTTCTGTTAATTTGTGATTCTTGAGGTCAAGAATGTTTTTAAGTGGGAGTATTGTTACGTTTTATTTTTATTTATTTTTATTATTATTTAGTCAATTAAGTTAAGGAGGTTAGTGGCTATTATTGTTAGTTGGGGGTGTCTTTAGTATTTTGTTTGATTATATATTTGGTATCGAATCATGAATGAAATCATCAGATTGTTTGAGTTATTCACTTCTTCTAATTCTTAGCTTTTCTTCTTCAATTATGGTTTAACCCTATCAAACCATAACACGGTTTATATAAACTAACCATAACTTGCTAACCAAGACATTACCAAATATGATAACCCTAATTCCAACCATTTAACACACTTAATGGATTCTATGTGTCCATCGGGTCGGGCCTCCACCTACTTGTGTTAGGCCTGATAAACGGAAATTACCAACACAGTGTTGTGATAGCATATTTAGAGTAAATAAAATTGTCTTTCCCAAAATGTCACGAGTGTACATTTTCTTGTGTATCAACCCGAGATCAAGTCCATATCAATTGAGAACGTAACCTAAACAATCTCGAACTATAGTAAACACATGCGTGTCACTTAAAATCCAATTCGTATCAACCGACAACAAATTCGTAACACTGAAAATAAATCAGTGCAACCAAAAACAATATTCCCGTAACGAATCCAATTCAAACTAAAACGATTTCTGAATCTATCGAAACCTTTTGGTTTCCATCCGTGTCAACCCTTATAACAAACTTGCACAAAAATCGTAGATATCAATCAAAATCACCAAACCCACAGACAACAGAATATTGAAGATTCAAAATTTGAGCATCGTAGCTCTGATACCAATTGTAAATTATCCACAGAATTTGTTCGATAACAAACTGAAATAGACATAACTAATATTGATTGTTAGGCAACCTAGTTCCCTAATTAAACACCCTATCAAAAGTGGTGAGAAACCTGATTGCCTCCTTGATCTCGTCCGAACGGAAGAGAATCCTGATTGCCCGGTCGAGCTCCTTGTCAGTACCAGAAGTGTTGGAAACACTGTTTACGCGCAGCATATCGTCTCGAGGGCCTCTAGTCATGTACGCACAATGGACTGACAGTAGCTCCCTCACCAGTGTGTTCCGACTGTTTGACGATGCTGCGACTTGGCTGACTGTATTATTTCGTTCACCTATATACTGCCAGGCAACTTCGGCCAGAGTTTCAAATCGAGACCTAGCAATGGTCACACGAGCGTCAACGGGATGCAGAATCCGAAAGTATTGTGGGTACTGTGTTTCATTGATTCGCTCATGAGCATCAAACAGATTCATAACTTCATGCCTCACCCACCTATCTTTAAGCACGGGTGAATTAGTATGACAAAGTGTTTCAAAAACACACTTCAGTGTACCCATATCAGTCCAACTAATAATCTCTGCAAGATAGTTACAGACAAGGTTCCGTCGGCTCATACCCTCATTAGCAAGGATAAACTCCAACAACGCAGCACGAATCCTGGAGTTGCCGCCCACAAGGTTACGCATGTTCTTCGCAGTTGATACCGACAACAGGATGTCCCCCTTCCAGGTATCAGGTCACCATACACACCAGCAAAACTCTTAATTGCGTCCGTCCTCCTTTGCATGAAACGGGCATAGTTTCGATCGTCTATATTCTTGTACATGATCAAGGCAAATTGGCCAAAAATGGCGTGGCACTTACAAAAATCGATCCAGTCCTGAAGTGGTATAAGATACACAGCAGTGTATCCGGCTTCTTGGAGAACTTCTTTGGCCAATGGAAGCAGCCCGGGTAGAATGCCGCGCTTTGATGGGAAGTTTTGGCGGTATTGCATTCGACCACACTAGTGTTGATGATTATCGGTGCATCAGTTGTTGGGACCAGCATTAACAACTCCTCAGTTATGGTTTCCGGTGTCTGCATGAACTCATTTGGTTTAAGACCATCCGTAGTGGTTTCACGCCCCGTATTTTATTTTAAACGATTAAATTTCAAAACTTAATATTTAATTAAAAAAAAAACAGTGAAGTGTATGCTTGTGATTGGATGGAACATGGTGTGGTGTGCCCCCTTCCAAGTGCTTCTACCCACGCGCCCCATCCATGCCCCGTTCACATCATGGGGGCAGTGTTCCACACCTATGAAAGGGTCAGTTGGACCACGCCCCCACTACACATACCCTAAGAGAAATCCACTTGTTGAGATAACATAGTATGACAAAAGGTACACTAATCCGCTTACGGAGAAAGGGATTCATGACTCTACCCTTTATTCCTTGTTTGTTAGAGGAGCAAATAAGGAATAGTCATGAATATGTTTTATTCACAACTGGATTAACGTACTTAGTGTCAGAGTTTGCTATTTTAACGAGCGTAAAACCAAAATGATTTCATGCAAACACCAAAAACCATTTACGAAATAATTTCTCCAAAAAAAACTCTCCATAGATAAACAACAATGAATCAATTATAAAATGCTAGACATCAGGGACGCAATATAGAACAGAAAAAAAAAAAAAATAGTAATAATAATGACGTAATCGTACCATTTTTTCTCGCCGGAAACCTCCGTCTTCTCGCACTTCACAAAAACCACACAAACGAAATAGAAGAACCAAACAGATGCACCAGAGGAGTGGATGAGTATGCGTTCTGGAAACCGAAAAGAAGAAAGAGAGGATAATTTATATCTTTATTAATTTTAAGTAGTTTTTTATTCATTAAAAACACAAAATAAAATAGTAGTGAAATAATGAAGGAAAGTGGCGGTTGGTTAGGCATTTCAAACAAATGCACCCTTCATTGCCGCTTCGAAAGTCGAAACGCGCCGGTTTTAGTTAATGGGCCTCTGGGTTGCTTAATAACCATTTCCCTTTTCCGTTTCAAGATTATTTTCAACAACGGTCCGGTTAGATAGTCGTGCGGTTCCGAAAATATTTTAAATTCTTGGCTTGTTGGTTGTTGGCTAGAACCGCATCTCGGTTTGGACACTTTTTTTCGGCTAGAACCGCCTCTCGGTTTAGAACTTTTTTGGAATCCATTGTATTTTTATATAAATAATAGAGGAGATGGTATATATTTTTTGTGGATTGATATTATTTGATTTATGTATTTATACGGGGTAAATTAATTAAATTATAGTTTTTTTTTTATTTTAAACGACATATAGCCGTTGAACGGTCAAATTACAGCGGCTTCATCTTCGATTTCAAAAGGTAAATATACCCGTTGAAACTTACCCGTTGAACCCGCTTTGGATGCGGTGGTGTAGCCCCCTACCCGCTTGGTACCCGCACTCCACTCCCACCCCCTTATAGTATGAGGTAACTGAGAATATCTTTTCTGCCATAGAGGCACTACATCATAATGCTATATTTTTTACTTGGCTCTCACTTGACAAACGGTATACTCTACTCAATTGAGCATTAAATGCATATATTAAAAAACTATGTTAAAATCTCGTGTATTACACGGGATAAATAAATAAAATGTTATATATTTAGTAATAAAAATGTTATATTTTTAAAAACCCTTGTAATACACGGGTTGAATAAACCAGTATATTACATTGGTTGAATAAAATATAATGTAATTTGTTAACAAACAAATTTGTCAAAATATGTTTTTAAAAAATGTAATTTGTCGTGACAGTTATAATGTTTGTTGAGTTACTTTTTAAAACATTTTTTCCAACTGAGTATTAATTTTTTAATTTAATTGATAAATGTTAGTTTATATTAAGTTCATTTGATTGATGATATAATACCTATTTATAATTAAATAATAATTATTTGTAATTAAATTTATTAATATAAAGATTATTATTTAATATGAGAGAGAAATAGAAAATCTAATATTTAATAGGACAGAGAGACGGGAAAATAAAGATGAGGAGTAACCAGAGAGTGACACGTGTCCTGAAGAGATTTTCATTTATTAGAGTAGTAAGATATTCATTTAGACATAAATAAAAGTTACATAAAATAAAATAAAAACATAAACAAAAATAACATAAAAAATAGCATAAATATAAATAACATAAAAACTAGTTTTGCGAAAGTTCGAAAATATGCTCAATCAAATCCGTTTTCAAAGCGTGATGAACTTCTCGACTTCGTATTTCTTGATGGTTGCTTCGCTTTTTATCTTCGTCAATTTTTTCATATGTAGACTCTTCTTTATTTGGGTTATAGTGACATATTCTTAAGCCGTTGTCTTCTAAAATCATATTATGCATAATAATACAAGCATACATTATGTTCCTAATTTTGTTTTGAAACCAACACCTAGCCGAATGTTGGATAATATGCCACTTACACTTCAACATACCGAATGCTCATTCGATATCTTTTCTTATCGCTTCATGAACTTTTTATAAGTATTAAGTTTAACACCTATGGGTTCCGTAAGCAACTTAACAGTTACAACATATTCAGGGTAAATTCCATCGGCAATATAATACACACGTTGGTAATTGTCCCCCTAAGTTCAAAAGATGATTCGGGTGCGATCCCGTTTATCCAATCATCAAATATAAGCGACTGTCTAAGAACATTAATGTCATTGTTGGAACCGGCAACACCAAAAAATGTATGCCAAATTCATAGGTCATTTGATGCAACTGCTTCGAGCATAATACTCGGATTATGATGATCACCATATGCAAAATGCCCTCGTCATGCGTTGGGGCAATTCCTCCAGTCCCAATGTGTACAATCGATACTTCCAAGTATGCCGACAAAGCCGTGCTTAGCTTAATGCGCTGCAAGTAACTGATCAATGTCGCTAGCCGACGGTTTACATAAATATCTACTTTCATATAATCTAATAATAGCTCTAGGAAATTTTATTAAGAGACATAGAGACCATACTGAGTTTTATTAATAGAAGCCCAAAAAAACATGCTACGTTGTGCTTGTTTTTGTATTAATAACAAAAAAATACATTAATAATAAAAAAGGAAATAATAAAAATACATAAAAAACTTAATAATCAACTTAAAACTAGACTTTAATTGTTGCACGAGTCGAGATGTAGTACCAGATCATGATGAAGATTGTTGTGTATTATACGGTTGCGTTTATATTGTTCGTTTACACTTTGTTTGGCCTCACTAACTTCACACCGTATTCTTTCGAGCTTCTATTCACGTGGTTAAGATTGGTTAAATTTATAATATAAAAATATATTTAAAATTTATTTGATTTTTAAATGCTACTATTTGAGGTGGTTTGGGTCCCACCCCCAACGGCTACAAACACACCTCTATACACATCCACGAGCGTGCAAATCTTCACGGGAGCCCTTCCACGCCACACACGATGTCCAACTTAGCTACAGAGCCATTTCCATGGGGTACTCCCCTTGGCCTTATCGTTTTTTACCGAATTACCCTACAATATATATGTAATTACATTTTTTTCATGACCAGACCGGACAACGAACTGAACATCTTACTGGTCGAAATGGCCGAACCGGAATTAAAAATTATATACCATCGGAATAAGTTTAAACGATTTTTAAACTAAAAATAGTATAATAAAAGTAATAAAAAAAATAACAAGCAACTTTTTTCACTTAAATTAAAATAACAAAAAAAACAGAAAGCAAAATAATTAAAAACCTTATTAAATAAAGAATTATGAACTTTAAAAGACAAGACTATTGAAAAGGTTTTTTTTTAAAAGGTAAACGGTATATATTAAGCTAAAAACAGATAACTCTTCTCAAGCCATAAGCTAAGAGGAGCCGTAGATACACCATAGTCGTCCGGTCTGACAATTCAAAATATTAATACATCAATGTACTCTAAACTGAAAAACATTCCAATCTTCCCAAGTGATGTTGCTTTTTGATCTTTTTGATACTCATTGGTACGCCTATTCCTTAATCTGCATCACGCAATTGTAGTCCTTTGTAGCTTTATCTTCAAAAATTCTTTTATTTCGGGATAACTACACATTCCAAATTGTTGTAAGCGAAATTGCATGGATTAATTTTTTCCGATCTTCTGAAACTTGTAAGTTTTTCACGAAATCTAGTACTTCCTTGATTGAACCAAAAGAAGAATGGCAAAGAGTTTGCCACCAAATTGATTTTGCAAAAATGCATGTTACCAACATATGATCAGCACTTTCATCGTGTATCCCACAATTGGGACAAAATGGGTTGGCAATCATTACCCCTCTAGCTTCCAAAGCATCCATTGTGGCAATTCTTCCTTTCGAAGCCTTCCATGAAAATAATCGAACTTTTGCGGGAATCCATGGGTTTCATCTGAAGCTTGATGTAGCGTTTGTAGCAGTCCTAGCACTCTCCAATTCCTTTCTGACTAGTCGAACTGATGTTTCCTCCTCTTTGATGTTATACCATCTCTATTCATCCGTTCTTTGTGAGACTTCTACCTGCAATAACAAATTAAGCAATGTATTAAGTTGTGAATGTACTGATCCTTGCGTTGGAGTCGACTTCCACTCCCACTCCTAGGACTTCGATGTTTCCCTGTAACAATCAGCAATAAGAACTTTTTTTGTTAGCTGTAAGAGAAAAAATGTCAGGAAAAACCGTTCTCAAGCTTTCGATTTCGAGCCAGTTATCTATCCAGAATCTAGTGTTTCTCCCATTTCCGACTTTACTTCTGATTTTTTGATGAATATCGATGTTTGCTTTCAGGAAATCCTTTTCGATTGCCATTATGTTCTTCCAAACTCCAGTAATGCTCTTCTTGCCTGGAAATGATTTTGTGCTTCTTCCCCCTGTATCGCTACAATCACACTAGACCATATTTGTGAATTGTCGTTTTTAGTCTCCACCACTATTTTACCAGTAGTGCCAAATTTAGATCTTTGATACTACCCCCTCCAAGGCCCCCTTTTATTTTTGACATCAAAACCCTATCCCATGCAACCCATCTGACTATTGAAAAGGTACTTGAATACTCTCACGTTTTAGTTCTCAATTTTCAAAAATCATGAGTCTCTCTATACGTTTCATTTCTTCTTCTTTTTTTAACACCAAACCAAATATGTCGTACTCCTGATCCCAAGTTACGGGTTTGGTATAAAATTATCTATTAAAAAATTATACTTATAGTGAAGAAATTTTTTATTTATTTATTTTATAAAATAGTCAACGGCTATGTTTGGGTGGAAAGGTAACAAGCAATGGTCACAAACAACACAAAAACCGCTTCATGAACCTAGGAATTGAACCCGTCGCACTACCTTTGAGGGTTGCAACAGTGTTCCCGTGAACCCGGCCCAAACCGAAGCTCGAACCCAAGACCACCCCTTCCACCCTTATTTGGTATAATACTTACTATAATGTATTCTGATGTTTAACTAATAACCAAATATACTATTAAGCAATCTAAGTTTTGTATATTTTATGCTGAGAAATGAGAATATCTACAAAAAATTTACAGTCTCATGTTGTTTCGATCTTCAGATGACCAGGAAATTCTTTTGCTAGGTCGGGTGACAATGTCTTGTTTTAGTTCATACTAAAAGTTTGAAACAACTTTAACATCTTGTTACATTTTTAAATTAGATTTATTAAACTCAAACTGCGTTATTTATTTAATTTGTTTGTTGATTGCTTTATGACGATGGAGATTTTTAAGATTTTATTTTATTTATTGGATATTTATTATTTTATCTTGACAAATTGAATTTTAATATTCAAGACTATAATCTAATCTCCAATAATAATCCATATTGGCAATCTGACCGATGACAGTTATAATTTTCACTTTGTTACTAAAGTTAGTTTCAGTAACATAATTAAGTGTAAAGCTATAATGACTATACTATTAGAACTATCATCGGCGACGAAAGTAGAAGTTTTGACTATCACCGGATAATTATCATTATGGGTTATTGTTGGCCAAATGTATCACAGTTAATTTCAATTACTAAAATCCAATTCAGTACGTCTTGATATTTACATTACTTGAAGAGTATACAACGTGTAAATTAAATAAAGAGTAAAGTATACGGATGATACCTGTGGTTTATTAAAATTTTGGATTTTATCCCTGGTTTTTTAAAAGGAAGTGGCTATTTGGACATCCCTTGATTTTATTTGGACATACTGGGTGCCCTATATACGGGCCGTATAGGGTCATTAATTACCAGACAAGCATTGGTTAGTGCCTCGTACATTGTACCTATACGGCCCGTATAGAGCTATACGGGGTCGTATAAGGTGTGCATTTAATGCTGATGAAACCATATACGGGTAGTATTGGGCTATACGGCCCGTATAGGAGTTGTCTAGCTACTTTTCGGGGTTGTCCAAATAACATCACCCTTCTAAAATTACATGGATGGTCTATAGGGTTTGTACTTTATAACGCATTTAATACCTAAACTTTGGCAAAACTACATACCACATGTATGATTTCTGTGGTTTGCACTTTGTAACGCGTTTACTCTCTAACGTGGACCTAAAACTTTTATATTTGTTAGCTGTAGACTAAATGTGTTACAAAATACAAACCAAATAGACCATCCATGTATTTTTTAAAAATATGGGCCGCATACTTTACTGTTAAATAAACTAGAAAACTATTTTACATAAATAAACAAAAAAAAAATCTTAAAAATAAATAGAAAAACTTTAGAAACAGAAAAAATAGTGGCGTGAAGATCTATGTATCCTTGGCGCGAAAAAAACAAAAACCACCCGCCAGTTAATATAACTGACAGACGTTCCCATCATCTGCCACGTGTAATAACGGTGACGTCAATTATCTCATTTGAAATGAGTCATTTGCATCTTACCACGTTTCGTCTCACGTTAGGATACCCCGTTCGGTGCGTTCTTTCCCATGGTATACAGACTGGAAAAGTCAAAACTACCCCTCTTCCCGTTAGGGCGTTACATACATTTGTTTTTTTTTTATTATTCGTCAGAATTCTTTTCTAACATGTAAAATTAACCTACTTTATAATTTTGTTTGCATAAAGAAAATAATAAATGAGATAGATATTTAAGAGAGTTATATTAATAAAAACTTAAATAACCATTTTTTCTTTTAAATTGAAACCGCTACAAATGTATATTTATAGCTGTTTAAACTCATGCTCAAATATTAAATTAAAATAATTTCAAGAAAATAATTTGCCCATATTCGTACTTCAGATCATCTCTAATGCGTTTCTTTTTAGGTGTTTTTAAGTTCATGTAAAGGAGAGAGAGGTGAGATACAAAAGAGGAAGGGTGTTATTTGCAGATTTTTTTTGTTCTAAGAGGGAAAATACAGGTAGGTATCCACGATGTTTTTAAGATGATCTGTCATGAATGCTCTTAATTAGATGGATTTTATGTAACTAGAAACCATATTAAGAGCATCTTCAACGGTAAAGTATAAAGACACCAGCAACGTCACTATCTAGCCGTGTTAGTCTTACAACAAAAACGTGGTTAAAACGTCTCCCCCTCTTCCTTTGTCTCCCTCTCTCACATAATATGTTTGACCTCACCCGTATAAACATACGAGGTTATTTAAAATAAGCCTCTAAAACACCGGTTATGGATGCGCAAACGCTCTAGCGGTTAGATTATTGGGTGATTGTTTTTAGATGAGACGATGAGAATATTAGAAAACTTTAAAATTTAACTAATAAATTAGAGACATGTAATACTAGTTTATTTATTAATATTAATTAATATGCAGATTTCTAGTTCAAGTAGGCTCCAACTTTCCAAAATCTTATCTAAACACATACCATTAATCAAATTGAAATTCAGTTACACCCAAAAACTCAAACAATTGACCCCGAACATCAATGGATTAGATGGGCATATTGTCTACCCCAATAATTAATACCATATTAAAATTTGTGATAAATGTATTTATTTTTAATCTATAAACTTTATTTTATGATACTAAAATTATTTTAAGTAAATTCATGATCTTATTTATTTATATTTTCTTCTATAGTAAGCCATCTTAAAATTTCATGGATCAATATCCAAAAGCGTGGTCTGGAATTTTGAACAGTATTTCATGTATTTAATAATACATTAGATATTGAACTTTTAAGTAAACTAGTTTTCACCCTCGCGTTTAAGTAAACACTCGAATTTGAATACAACTTCGTTTTTAATAAATTTTAACCAGGACGTTGACAAAAAATTTTAACAAAACGGCACATTCCATTATTTAAAAAACCTAACTAACGAAAGTTATCATAGAAAACGGTGTCGGGCCCATCATTAACAAAAAATTAAATGAAAACGTAGGTGCAACAGTAACAATAATGTTAATAGAAAGGAAAGATAAAACTAAATAATAAAAAGGAAAAAAAATAAATAAATTACAAAACTCTAGTGACCCAACCATAAATCACAAAATTTTAATGTCCAACTATAAAACACACAAAAATTTAGTGTCCAACTATAAAATAGTGAAACTTAACTGTTACTAAGAGTTTTCTTTTGATGTTGTTTATAATTTGGATATCTAAATTGTTGATGTTGGATGGTAGGTCTTCCGAATATATGAAATAATAGTGTGTGGAAGTTCAAATTTATATCTTTTTTTTATGTTGTGAAGATCTTACTATTTAGAGTAAGTATTTCATAAAATCCTATATAGAAGACACAACACACTCAAAGACAAATAAAATAAAATTGAAGAGGAAAACATAATATGTGCTTTTGATTAAGCAAAAGTAACTAACCCATTTATGGTATAAACTCTTTGATGATGTGAAAGGGTCAGACAAAACTGTATCTAAGTAGTTAAGATTGCTTAAGGATCTAGAAAGTTGTTAACAAAAGTGGACAAGATCTCTCCTAACATTCAAAACACAAAACCCAAGTGAGGGAGACTGGGCATCCAGGGTTGCTTGGCATTGACCGTGGAATGTCCAGGGATTCCCCCTTTGGCCTTGTTTCTTGGCTTATAAAATGAAATTTTGTGTAAACATTAATCTTCACCTCTTTGCTCAAACTAGTACACATACATATCAAAGCGTATCTCTCTTGATCCCATCATCTTTCAAACATTATTTGAAGAATAGTTCAAAGTTTACACCATCTTTTAATCATTCTTGTTGTTGTTTATAGGGTGCTCATCATTTGTTGGTGACTTGTAAGGGGAAACTATCTTGATATAATGTTGTTTTATATTTGAGAATGAAAACACCATCTTGGCATAGTGTTGTGAGGATTCAATATCTTGATATAGTCCATGGTTGATAAGTTGTAAAGACATGCTATCTTGACATAGTGTATTGAAGAAAGTGATCACAACTTTGTCTAATGAAACGTTGTATTAGTGATCCCTATCATTTTAGGGAAATGACTAGTGGAGCAACTCTCAATTGAAGGATCAGGGAGAGGATATAGAGTGGATTTATTAATATTCACTTGAAAATGTATAAATCGGTTTTGTCATTTCTATCCCTTAAACTCCTTACTTATTGCATATCTTCATTTGAGTCATATAAAGAGTTTAACAAACAAGACTAGCATTTAAAAAGAAAGTTAAATTTAAGAAAACATATTCACCCCTTCTAGTATTCCACATATGTACATGGTTTACTTACACACGTGTAAAACATTTACATATGTAAATGGTTAACTTACACACACACACACACATATATATATATACACAACGTTTACATATATGCAAATAATTAACTTACACATATATACAACATTTATATATATACAAATATTTAACTCACACATATGTAAAACACGGTTGCACACATGTAACCACTTTATTCATTTTTCATACGTATAAGTGATAACGTGTAATGCTTACACATTATAAAATAAGTGTCCTTGGTTTAAATAAAAATAAATAAAGGAATACAAAAAAAATGATTAGATATGATTTGTATCCTATACACACATTATGTTGATGTGTGTAACGTAAAAGCCATGCATCTATGCACATGTCATGATGGAAGTAATGGAATTTAATAGTTAGTGTTGTAGTTAGTAGTACTGTCATTTTGCATTGTTATAGCTTATTGGAGTAGTTGGTCTATTATGGTTATCTCCTTCGTAAGGCTATATGTATATGGCCAAGATTGTCTGAATGAATATGATGTTGACTTAACCCTCCCTTTAATATCTTGAAGTCATCTCATGTGTTCTTTTTTATCTTCTATTTCTCAAGTTGGTGCATGACAATTGGTATCGGAACGGTCTTGATTCATGAATAACCATAGTAATATAAGTCTGACCCTACCTTCGAATATATCATAGCCGAGTTTCGATATATTCGTGCCATCCTTGTAATGCTCTCCCAAACTCTACGACGTTATGAAATCAGCGCCAACAAAGAAAAGAATGACACTCATCAAAGATGCCGTCGGGAAATGCGAGACCGTGGGGCTTTGCTCCAAACGCTCCGAGTGTCGCATGAAGAACCGGGTGACTTCCACCGTAGCGTTGCATTTAGTAGTACTCTCATTTACATTGTTAGTGGAGTAACGAGTCTATTACGGTGATCTCTTTGTAAGGCTATAAATATATGACCAAGACTGTCTTTTGAAGATATGATTGAATATGACGTCGAATTAATTCTCTTTAATCCCTCGTAGCAGCTCTTGTTTCTTTCTATCTTCTCCTTCTCGAGTTGGTAAATATAACATGCGTAAAACCTGTATATTACATGAGTTAAATAAAAGAAATATTAAATATTTAGTAATAGAAATTTTAAAAAATATTAAATAGTTAGATCAAATTTTGACCTAGCAAAAAGGGGGTCTTTGATAAGGTCAATGAGTTTACTCACTTGTGGGGTTTCTTATGTGATGGGCTGTCCTGGATGTTTTTAGGTGTGGTTATGAAGAAACTCAATTATCCTAGAATATGTAGGTGTTATCGTTAAAAAAAAATTAAATTTTATTTTCATAATTAGTTCTTTGTTGGAGGGTAATTCGGTAAAAAAAACGATAAGCATCAAAACGGGCGCGTTTCAAGGCGGCAATAAAGGGTGCGTTTGGTTGAACATGCCTAACCAACCACCACTTTCCTTCATTATTTCCCTCCTATTTTATTTGTGTTTTTAATGAATAAAAAACCACTTAAAATAAATAAAGTTGTTACAAGTTATAAAATACAATAAAAGATATAAATTATCCTCTCTCTCTTCTTTTTCGGTTTCCTGAATCCAAACTCATCCACTGTTCCTCTCTCTCTATCTCTGGACCGCCGGAAAACTGCTCTGGTGTCGCCGGAAAACTGCTCTGGTGTCGCCGGTAAACTGCTTGTTTTCTGGTATTAACTCCGGTAATCCTTTCCGGAGAATAATTTGTGACGTGCGCGATTATACACACGGACTGGAGCTACGGTGTTATCATTTGTGTTGCTTTCACAGCTTCCAGAGTTTTCACCGGGGGAAATTGTCCGATCTCTGCGTTAGAAGCCGTTTCGAGGTAATGTGGTGGAGATACATGATTAGATCGTGATTTTCGGTTGACTTTCGTTGCGGTGTATCGGTTTTTGTTTTTCTATTTCGTTTGTGTGGTTTTGGTCAAGTGAGAGAAGACGGAGGCTTCCGGCGAGAAAGTTCGGAATGAGGTGGTACGATTACGTCATTATTATTAATATTATTTTTTAAATTCAATTCTGTTCTATATTGCATCCCCGAGGTCTCTAGCATTTTGTTATTGATTCAATTTTTTTGTCTATGGAGGAAAAATTCTGAAAATCTGTGTTTTGTTCACCTTCTAACTGTTGTTTGGTGTCAAAATTATGTAAGAACTAGAATGAAAGTTTTTGAAACAGTGATTCTTCTTTTGTTTTTATCAGTTATATCGGAATTTTAACATACCTTCAATCATAACGCCAAATACATTATTTCAGGAATTTATTGGAGTTTTGAAATTATTTAATTACTTTACATTTTATTGACCTTATACTATATGATGATAATATTGTTCACTTACTTTTTGTCAATAGTATTTGTTAGGAATCCATTGGTTTCATTGTTGGTTAACTGTTCAAAGCAGGTTGACTTTGTTTGGTTGGATTCTATTTCTTATGCAGGGTGTTTTTGAGCTAATAGTTATTTTTCTACTTCATCATGAAATTGAACTCATGAAAGTGAATTATACTAAAAGGATTATTTATATAGTCCCCGGGCCATGACGTTATGGCCTAGTAGCATTGGTGATTGCCTCTCACAAAAGTGGTGTGAGTTCAAATCATGCAAGTGTAGGTTTAGGTGGTATTTAGGAGCAAAAAGTTGCTGTTAAAAAAAATAGTGGCATATGAAGGATGATCAATTAAACAGTTTAAATGTACAGTCATAATTGGCTTATGTAGGGATTTACTATGAGGGAAATTGATTCATTGAGGGCAATTTCTCTATATTGGGGTTTGTATCAACTATCAGGTGCTTATAAATTATTATAAGAGGACAAGAACTTGGTTGATTTTGCCAACTAAACCTGCAACTGGTCTATTTGTGTGTTAGTTTGTTCATCTGTTGAGGCTAATAGACAATCTTAGCACAAGTACATGGTATATTTGCTTGTAATCAGTGTGGATAGGACATGCGAGGCGACACAAAGGATATGTATAATAATTGAATATTTTGTTAGCTTTGGGTTTGTGCTCCTCTTTGATTAGTAGTCATTATTAAGAACCCCTGGACTTGTTGACATTTAGGGTCTGAAAATATCTGACTTATGTTGTGGTTTTAACAGGTGGAAGGAAGGGTTTGCTCCTCCAGAGAGGACACATTAAAATATCTGAAGCATAAGAGGCTTCAGCGGATGGAGTCTGGCGCTGTGAATGATCATTTGCGTCTAACATAAAGACTCGGAGTGGAGGAGATGCATTAAGCGGTTCTGCATCTTGTGGTGATAGAGTTTTCAGCAATCTGGATTTACGTGGGAGAGATACTATGTCAAAGCCGAAGGTTGAAAAGTTTGACTTAAATGATCTTGATTGGACAGATAAAGTTCCAGAGTGCCCTGTATACTTCCCAAGTAAAGAAGAGTTTGAGGATCCTTTGGTTTATCTGCAAAAGATAGCTCCAGAAGCTTCAAGATTTGGTAATACTTCTTTGAAATTTTGATAAAGATTAATGCATTGTCTCTGCAATATGGTTCTCTCATTTCCTATTTTCCGCTTGAATGCTTGTATTTTCAGGTATATGCAAGATTGTTTCCCCTTTAAGTGCTTCAGTTCCGGCTGGAGTAGTTTTGATGAGAGAGAAAGTTGGTTTTAAGTTTACTACAAGAGTGCAACCTCTTCGTCTTGCTGAGTGGGATACTGATGATAAAGTCACCTTCTACATGAGTGGAAGGTTAGTTCCACACATGATATATGTAATTTTTCTAAGCATGTGATTTTATTCAGTCTGAGTAATGGTTTATGTTCATCAGAAATTATACATTCCGTGATTATGAGAAAATGGCAAACAAGGTTTTTGCTCGTAGATATTATAGTGTTGGATGTCTTCCTGCTACATATGTGGAAAAAGAATTTTGGCATGAAATAGCTTGTGGAAAGACAGAAAGCGTTGAATATGCATGTGATGTTGATGGCAGTGCCTTTTCATCTTCCCCCAATGATCAACTTGCAAGTAGCAAATGGAATTTAAAGGTTTTGATCTTGTTTCAGGCGTTCAACTTTTTTATTATTTCTTGCTCTCTTTTCCTGCTTTGTGCGAGTCAGTTATCTAATAAGTCATGGTACTAAATACATGCAACTCCGTTACATTGTCTTAATTAGATCGTTGTTTCATGTTTCTTGCTTGGTTGTGTTTTACTATGATTGTTGTTGCATGTTTCTCACGTTATGCATCTTTATTATTCAACATCTTGATTTTGTTCTCTTTTGAATTCAGAAAGTTTCAAGACTGTCCCGTTCTACTCTACGTTTGCTTGAAACAACTATTCCGGTATTCAAAATTTCAGATAGCCCTCTCTTCTTTAACTCTGAATATTTCATATCCATTTTTAGCTATAATTTGTATGTTTACAGGGGGTTACTGAGCCTATGCTTTACATTGGGATGCTGTTTAGCATGTTTGCTTGGCATGTAGAAGATCATTACTTGTACAGGTATTTTTATTTATTATATAAATATCCTCATATTGTATAATTCTCCTACATGTGCGTCATGCTATCTTACATTTTGTAGCATGAACTATCATCATTGTGGTGCCGCAAAAACATGGTATGGGGTTCCTGGTCACGCAGTTCTGGATTTTGAGAAGGTGGTTCAACAAAAAGTGTACACTCCTGACATTTTATCGACTGATGGGGAAGATGGTGCTTTTGATGTTCTTTTGGAAAAGACAACCTTATTTCCTCCAAATATTCTATCACAACACGATGTTCCAGTTTATAAAGCTGTTCAAAAGCCTGGGGAATTCGTGGTGACCTTCCCAAGAGCATATCATGCAGGATTTAGTCATGGTATAATAATTTCCATAATTCCATTTTCCACTTTTTTTTTTATCTTCTGGTTCTTATATTTGTAATATATGTCTACCACTATACCTTAGGTTTCAATTGCAGCGAGGCTGTAAATTTTGCAATCGGTGATTGGTTCTTATTGGGATCAATAGCTAGTCATCGTTATGCACTTCTAAACCGGACACCTCTGCTTCCTCATGAGGAACTTTTGTGTAAAGAATCAATGATTCTTCGTGCAAATATGGAGTATGAAGATCAATCTTGTGAAGATATGGTATCTCATAGAAACATTAAAGCAGCATTTGTGAACTTAATCCGTTTCCAACATAGGATTCGTTGGTGTTTAATGAAATCAAGAGAATACAAGGGTTCTTCCACATTTTCTCATGGAACCATTCTTTGCAGTGTTTGCAAACGCGACTGTTATGTATCATATATTAACTGCAACTGCTATCTACATCCTGTATGCCTTCGCCATGGTATGTTGACCCATCACTTTAGCATTTCTGTTTTCTAGAGGTGGCAAGATGCACGGGTTTGGTAACGTCTTATAACGATTTTCAGTCAAAACGGGTCAACTTTAGTGCTGGTCAGGTTTTGCTGGCCTACAAACATCTTTTCGTCCATATTTTTAAATAAATAACACCTTAAGTATGATCTAAAATAGTACCATAATAATCTAAATGTTTAAGCAAAATGATTTAATAAATTGTATGCTTTAAAAATAAACCTTGGGAGACTTTCAACCAGTTCTAACCCAAATCAACCCATCAATATGTAAAATCGCTCAAAAAAGAAATCCATCATAACTTTTATGTGAATCCTTTTTTTCTCATTATGATATTGCTCTATTTTCCATTTCAGAGTTTAAGCTACTTAACCTACCTTGTGGAGACACCTTTACAATCTCTGTAAGGGAAGATGTCCAAGACATGGAGGCTGTAGCCAGGATGTTTGAGCAGGAAAAAGATGTTGTAAATGAGATTCAAGACCAAGCTGGAACTGCTAATGACATGATTCTACCATCTAAATTGTATCCACCAACTGAAAACGAAGCATATAACTCATTTTGCAAAATTGGTTTTGGACCTGATGTGAACAAGTATGAGCCAGCCTGTACCCTGAAGCAGTGTGGTCCTGATATCTTGAATACTTCTACATTCTGTTCATCATCGGAAACTGTATCTTTAATTAACCATGTAAGATTAATCTAATGATTTGGGGGAAAACACACGTCACGTGACAGTTGGGATCTAATCAGAATCTGTTTTGTTATAGCAGGTAAATGGTGATAGTGATTTCCCTATAGATGTTAAAGATACATGTCAAGGAAGTGATGATTCTGACTCGGAAACATTTAGGGTCAAACGTCATTCATATTCAAAGTCAGAGCACAGAAATACACATGATTCTGTACCTCCGGGTTTTGAAAATCAGGTAATGAACTAATGATCCTTTATCTGTTCATAGCATTCTCAATCTTTTCTGTCGGTTATTGCTTCTTTATTGTTCTGAAAAAAGGATTTTTCTTAGTACTTTCAAAAGATAGGTGCTAATAGCCTTGTAGAGGTAATAGCCAAATAAAGCTTATTTTTTATGGGTCGGCTTAACCCGAAACACTTTGCCTAAAAATTTCAATTGATAACTAGAGTAAGAAATATTGTAATATGATCTAGCGACTTTCAACCCGTTTGACCTGTTTCTTTTTTATTTTTATGTTTTTTTTTACCCATTTGTAACATATAATTAATCAAATACTGTAATCTGCTCTCGTGACTTTCAACCTTTTTGACCTGTTTTTTAAGCTATTTTTTTATTTTTTACCCATTTGACTCGTTAGTGTTGAAATATAATCTGAGTTGACCCTATCATAAGTAAATGGGTCAAACTCTAGTTTTTATAATATATTTATTTCAACTTTTCAACTGTTGGTCGACATTTGTATCTACAGGGGCTAAAACGATTAAAGAAAGTACAACCTGAAGGAAGATCTCAGCATGTTTCAGCATCTGAGTGTTCCATTCACTCTAAAGAAGCCAAAGAAAGTGCATCAAATAAAAGTACTATCACTCACATCTCAATTAAGTACAAAAAAATGGGAAATGAAGAAGTTGTGAGTAGAATCACAAGGGAACCTTTACCTCAAGAAAATGGGCCAAGACGCCTCAAAGTTAAAGGCCCGTCGGTTACAGGGTTGGAGAATACTACGCCGTTTTGAACACTGATATCTTAGAGCTTGACCTTTTCTAACTTGGATCCAAACATGATTTCTAAATTCTAAGCTCTCAGTTCTAACAACACATGGAAGCAGCAGAAATTGACCAATTTTTAGATGAAGAAAAATATACTTTTTGTGCAGGCCTCGAATTGGGGCGTGATTGGCGGATTCTAATGGTTCTCGGGCCGGGCTTTTTTTATGGGCTTCGGTTGAAGATCCTTCATTTCTCTCATTTTCAGCAAAATTTTAAGGTAAGTAGTCATCATTTTAGCAGTTTCTTTTGATGTACATCTTGTCATTAACTGTTAATTAGTTTTGGTGAGATGAAGGGGGTTCTTTCATTCTTTGGTAGCAAAATAAAATCCAAAATTGATTTTAACAACTTTGTTCCAATTGCTCATTTTTTTAAACATCTTGTTGCTTTCCAAATTAAAGCATATTGTTAAAGGTTGTACTACATGCTTTCTTGGTTGAATGAAACCAATATGCTTGAATGAAATAGGTATAAAAATCTAATTTATGAGCAGAACATTGCATTCGATTGATGTGTATTCTAATGCTTGCGCATCGAATTTGTCGGTAACATGATATTACAACTGTTGTAACCGACTTGAAGTAGGTTTTTATTTTATTTATTTTAATGTTGGTTTATAGCAAGAATGTGATCCTTTGGTTTGAAGGGAAGCAAGAATGTGATTCTTTGGTTGTAGAAGAGAGAGCATCTTGTGATTCTTTGGCTTAAAGGAAATATCTTGTTTGCTTTTCTTACCTATAAAAAACCAATCATTGCAACAAGTACTTGCATTAAACTTCAAATTATAAAGAATGTGTACTTATCCTTTAAATTATTATATTGATGACCATGATTAGGTCGTGTAAAGATTGTTGATGGTTTATAGTTTTTAATTTTAGCTAGCCATGATTTATACACCATTTAATTAAGCATTTAACATCACTTGATGTAACTTTTTTATTTTTGCCCATGATAATAATACTTCATTAAATAAGTCAAATCATTCTCCCATGTGACGGGAGGTGTGACGTAACAATATTCAATGTTCGCCTTTTAAAAAAAAGTTAATAGATTTTTATTTTTTTACTCTAAATTTTGCCCATGATTATTTGATTTCTTGGTTTTTTTTATTTTACTCTAAATTTGTATATAAACTTAATATATATATTTTTAATTTAAGTTAACTATTATTATTTATTAATTTAAGTTAACTATTTTTTTTTAAATTGTATGTAAATCTAAAAAGAAAATTAATAACAACAATAAAAATTTTACTAACAAATAAAAAATAACTTAATATATTTGGATATTATATAATGTTAAAAAATATAATAAATAGTATAATTAGATTGTTAGAAACTTGAAATTGTTATAATTATATAATTGTTAGAAATAACGTCATGCGATTCTAGAAACGTCTTCATGTGCCGGTGCATTTATTCTTGCTGAATAAAAAACGTTTTAAAAAGATTCTTTTAACCGTTTGAAAATTTTGTAGCTTATTTTTTCGTGAGCCCAAGCTATACCTAATAAATAAGTAACTGATTGAAAAAAAAAATTCACTTGTTGTTTCTCAATTATTTATTATCTTCGTTGTGAATATTTACTTTATGAATATTTCATTTACTTAATATTTTTTTTCAACTATTTCTTTTCTTTTTCCGTTTGTTAATAACTGTTTAATATTTTGTCGATCCAACTATTTCTTTACGATACCAAAAAAACACTTGAATTTGAATTAAGCTTAGTCTTCAATAAAATTTAAACCAAAACGTTAACATTTTTTTTAAAGAAAATGACGCATTTCGTTATTTAAAAACTTAACGAACGACGGTTATCATAGAAAACGGTGTGGGCCCCATCGTTAATAAAATTTAAACGAAAACATAGGCGCAACGGTAAATTTAATGTTAATAGAAAGAAACATAAAACTAAATATAAAAGAAAAGGAAAAAACGAATTAAAAAAATACCGATTCGGGTCGTCGCAAACCATAAGACAAATACTGATACAGATTCCGATAATACCAATATCGACAATGATGTTGTTCGCTTATAATATGTTCGGCCCGTAACGGTACCACAACGGTAACGACACTCGCTGTAGGCAACGAAAAAAAACCTTGATTTTGAATACAACTCCGTCTTTAAAAAAAATATCGAAACGTTAACAAAAAAAACTACAAATAGCTGCGCACTCCATATTTTGAACAAAATTAACGAACAAAAGTTATTAAAGAAAAACGAAATTAATAGAAAATGAAACGGACTAAAAACGTATATTATATATACTTTAAGGGTTATAGTAGAAAATTAAAAAAATATATATTTTAACCGACACGTGACACACCCGTAACACATGACAGTTATCTAACTAGAGTAGTACCTCCAACAGATATGTTACTAGGTAAGAGTGACGGGTCTATGAGATATTTATACACCGCTCTTTCCTAGACAGAACATTCCGTTTGTCAGATAACTACATACTAATCAGAAGGTCGCCTTCTAGTTACTATGACGTTGATATCAAAAACACACAGCGAAAGACTAATTCATAAACTTCTATTAATATCAAAACATTGTTTACATTTTAACAAGAAGTTACATCATTTGTTCCTAACAAGGAACATATTAATCGGGACTTATAGTTCCTGGCATGCCCATCATCTGGATCGTTCATCAGTTCATTCTAGTTCTGGAATGCCCTGTCTAATGACTACCTGTGATGCGGTCAAAAACATTTGATAAAACATGGTCAGCACAAAACTGGTGAATTCATAAACTAAAATAGTTTATTAAAATGACCCGCCAAAGTATCTTGAACACATCTATGGGGTTCCACCCCCAAATTCATAGATTACTATGAACAATCATCAGTATATATATAACCAAAGACCGTTCCACGGGTCCTGTCCAACATGCCGTTCCACGGGCAAGTGAAATACAATAAGCGTTTAGAATACGTTATATATAAACAATCGGTACAATCGTTTGATACTTAAAATGTGTCACACCCCAACCGACGGCGGATTATACGTCGGGGCGGACGCGGTTGTTCAATAGCACAAGGTTGACTATTAAAGTTTCAATATTTCATTAATAAATAGATTCAAAGGTTCAATACAAAGGAAATAACAAGTATACAACGTTTATTTAATAAGTAGTCTAGGTCCAAAGCGTCCTATGTGATCACAAACAAGTCTCATGATGTAGAACCTGAAACATGTGAAAGAATCTGTCAACTACAAAATAGTTGGTGAGATACAAAGGTTTTGACACAGTTTAACAAGTATTTGGAAAGAATTACAATTCACTATGATATATGCATTCTATAATGTAAGTATGAGAACAAGTATCTTAAACATTGTGCATATCTGTAAGGCCCCAAACCCGGGAGGCCTCACTTATTGGATTTACTCATTCACAAGCAGTTCTTAAACATGAATATCAGATAACGCAGCGGAAATTTCATTTAAACATAACTTAATCGTTATTCATACATGCGGAAGCGTAAACATAGTTTAAAACATATTTACATCATAACTAAACATAACGGGATGCCAGTCTTCAAAAGCAGTCGGGTAACTCTTCATCTCTAGCCAAGCATCACCGTCCATCCTCAGAACCTACCTTAACCTGAATGTGTACACTTAAAAACGTCAGCTACGCTGGTGAGTTCTAGTTTTCGTTCGTTTTAAGAAATGGTTCATCATTCAAACATTCAATAGGGTTTAACATTCGTATAAGAAAACAGGGCCTTTCATTCGTAAACCTTCGCATATTTAAACACAATCATTTGTTTAAAATATTAACATTCATTTAAGTCATACATTATTATCTAAATCTGTATCGTTACGCGTCTCTATGTCCCCGTAGGAACTTTTAATGTTGTGGGCAACCGTTACGTATCGCCGTCATTGCCACAACCATACCACTACGTTGGGTCAACCGTTACGTATCGCCGTCATTGCCCAACCCTTCAATGCGTGGGGTCAACCGTTACGTATCGCCGTCATTGCCCAACACGCATCTTTCCTTTGGAAATTAACCGTTACGTATCGCCGTCATTAATTTTCCATTACCATTCAATACGTGGGGTCAACCGTTACGTATCGCCGTCATTGCCCAACACGCATCTTTCCTTTGGAAATCAATCGTTACGTTTCGCCGTCATTGATTTCCCATTACCTCGTTCGTTAGGATGATCGTCATCACCCGAGTAACCGTCGTTACTCCCTTACCAGTTGTACAACATCAAAACCATTGACATGCCACAAAGACATTGCCCATGTTGTTCTTGTGGTAACTATGGCTCGCTGTCCATAATCTACCACAAGGCTGGGAATCACATTCCCAGACTTCATTCGTCAATTCCATTCATTCGACAGATTAGATTTGTAATGACTTCTTTAAAACCTTTGCCCTTTTTTGTTTTCTTTTCATAAAACTTTTCCTTCACTTTCAAAACCCTTTACCTTTTCATTAAACCATTTCTTTATAACATTCGTTCGTAAACATTCCGTTCATAAACTTTCTTTCCATAAATCCTTCGTTCCAAATCATTTCCTTTCGTAAACGTAGTTTCATAAAAATCATTTTTATAAAACAACATTTCATACGTGTACACACTAGCCCGAAAACATTATATAAAAACATTTAAAAGAGGGCTTCTAGAACTCACCTTATAAGCTAGTCTCGGTTGTCCTAATCAAGGGTCCAACCACGTCACTTCCGATCTGAATTGAGTAGTTACATACACATCAGATCATTACCGACTCTAACGGTTTAACCATTCTAGACATACTAATCTCTACTCAACAGCCTGATGTCTGCGCACTTAGCAAGTGCGCAGACCCTGCCTCCTGCGCACTTAGCAAGTGCGCAGGTCCTTCCTCCTGCGCACTTAGCAAGTGCGCAGGTTCCTCCTCCTGCGCACTTAGCAAGTGCGCAGGACCTGCTCCGTGCGCACTTAGCAAGTGCGCACGACCTGTTCTTCGCGAAAACCCTAACTTTCGCATTTCGGGTCTGATCATGTCAAGATCCCGAACATGTTGCATCCAAAACGTTCGTTTTCCATTAAGGAATTCGATTCTATGATTATCTTTCAGTTTCATCCACAAAAACGTCCGATTTTCACCCAAGACCCGAAAACCCAAAAACGAACTAAAAACTCAGATTTAGGTCGGATCGTTACCTGAATCGAGCTTCTGATCCGGAGGTTCTTCTCACGAGTGCAAGAGACACGAGCGGGTGCAATCTTGTGCGATTCCGACACTTTCTCTCTCTACGGTTTTCTCTCTCTAGAATTGCAAATGAGAGAAACACGTGGTGACCCTGGCTATTTATAGGGGAGACCTCCCCAAGCCCGGTTCGCGACTGACCCGGCCCGACTTCGGCCCGCTTGAACTCGTTAACTTTATTTCTCGACATTTTGGGATGTTACAAGTCTACCCCCCTTATAATAGGTTTCGTCCCCGAAACCTATCACAAGTCAAATAATTGAGGGTACGACTCCCTCATCTCCGCCTCCGTTTCCCATGTAGCCTCCGATCCCTTTCGGTGCCTCCATTGGACTTTAACCAATGGAATAACTTTATTACGCAAACGCTTTTCCTTTCGGTCTAAGATAGCCACGGGTTCTTCGATGTAATTAAGGCTGTTGTCGACCTCGATGTCAGTAAGTGGTACGTGAGCTGATTCATCCGCCAAACACTTTCGCAAGTGTGATACATGGAAGGTAGGATGAATCCCACTTAACTCATCAGGCAACTCCAACCGATAAGCGACTTCACCAACCCGTGCCATTATCCTGAACGGTCCGACAAACCTCGGACTTAACTTTCCTCTCTTTCTGAATCGAATGATTCCCTTCCACGGGGACACTTTCAACATTACTCTGTCCCCAACATCAAACTCGATAGGCCTTCGTCGTCTATCCGCATAGGATTTCTGACGATCTTGGGCGGCCTTCATTCGAGCTTTGATTTGATCAAACCTTTCCGATATCTCTCTTACGACTTCGAGACTTCCTAATTCCTTCTGTCCAATCT
This sequence comes from Smallanthus sonchifolius, assembly GCA_023525975.1. Taxonomy (NCBI): domain Eukaryota; kingdom Viridiplantae; phylum Streptophyta; class Magnoliopsida; order Asterales; family Asteraceae; genus Smallanthus; species Smallanthus sonchifolius. The sequence goes on from CM042042.1 coordinate 7,300,621, forward strand.
CACCCCAACAAACCGGGGTCCTACATCTTCTACCATACAACATTTCGTAAGGCGGCATGCCTATCGTCGTGTGATGACTATTGTTGTAGGAGAATTCAGCTAACGGCAGATGGCTGTCCCAACTGCCACCGAAGTCGATAATACAAGCACGGAGCATATCCTCCAACGTCTGAATAGTCCTTTCGGACTGACCATCCGTTTGCGGGTGGTATGCTGTGCTGATATTAAGCCTCGTACCCATCGCCTCGTGAAATCTTTTCCAGAACCTCGATGTGAATCGTGTGTCCCGGTCAGATACAATCGTCAGAGGCATCCCATGCCGCGCTACTACTTCGTTGATAAATACCTCTGCTAACCTTTCCAACGAGAACTTCTCGCGAATAGGTAGGAAATGAGCACTCTTCGTTAAACGGTCCACGATTACCCAAATGGCGTCATGACCTTTAGCTGTGCGAGGTAGCTTAGTTATGAAGTCCATGGTAATGTGTTCCCACTTCCATTCTGGTATGTCAAGTGGTTGAATCTTTCCATACTGTTTCTGGTGTTCAGCCTTTACTTGCGAGCAAGTCAAACACTTGCTTACATACTTCGTCACATCACGTTTCATTCCAGGCCACCAGTATTCCCTCCTCAGATCTTTATACATTTTATTGGTACCGGGATGGATAGAGTAACGAGACTTATGAGCCTCATCCAAGATTTTGCTCCTAAGTTCGCCACCCATAGGTATCCATATCCGTCCAAAACGTGTCCTAACACCTAGGGTGTTATATTCCAATTTGTCCTGTTGGCCAACCATCCTTTCTTTCTTTATATTTTCTTCTTTAAGTGCCTCATCTTGAGCTCTTTCGATTTCGCTCATCACATCCGATGTTACCACCAACTGGCAAGCTTTCACTCTAATAGGAGTAGGCACATCCTTTCGGCTTAGAGCGTCAGCCACCACGTTTGCCTTTCCAGGATGGTACATTATTTCACACTCATAGTCCTTCAGGAGTTCCAACCATCTCCTCTGCCTCATATTAAGCTCCTTTTGTTCGAAGAAGTACTTCAAACTTTTGTGGTCGGAGTAAATAGTAAACTTTACCCCGTACAGGTAGTGCCTCCATATTTTCAATGCAAATACGACAGCAGCAAGTTCCAAATCGTGAGTCGGATAGTTGACTTCGTGAACTTTCAACTGCCGCGACGCATATGCAATCACTCTACCGCGTTGCATCAACACACACCCTAATCCCTGACCCGACGCGTCAGAGTATACCACCAGGTCTTCACTGCCCTCGGGAAGGGCCAAGACTGGAGCCTGTGTTAGCTTCTCTTTTAATTTTTTAAACGCCTCATCTTGGGTCGAACCCCATTCGTACTTTACTTCTTTCCGAGTCAACTTTGTCAATGTCGAAGCTATTTTCGAGAAATCCTGGATGAATCTCCGATAGTAGCCCGCCAATCCTAAGAAACTGCGGATTTCAGTTGGCGTCTTAGGAATGTCCCATTCACTTACCGTTACTATCTTTGCTGGGTCAACCATAATGCCGTTCGGGCCAATGACGTGACCTAGGAATTGGACTTCCCTAAGCCAGAAAGCGCATTTGGAGAACTTAGCATACAACTTCTCCTTCTTTAGAGCTTCCAACACTTCCTTTAAGTGACATGCGTGATCACCCTCATTCTTGGAGTAGATAAGGATATCATCGATGAACACAATTACCGATCGATCCAGCATCGGCGACACACCCTATTCATTAAATCCATGAACGCTGCGGGGGCGTTCGTTAATCCGAAAGACATTACGCGGAACTCGAAATGTCCATAACGCGTGCGAAATGCAGTTTTCGGTATGTCTTCTTCTCTCACCTTCAACTGATGGTACCCGGATCGAAGGTCGATTTTCGAAAACCAACTTGCGCCTTGCAACTGGTCGAACAGGTCATCGATCCTTGGTAAAGGGTACTTGTTCTTCACCGTTCGTTTATTCAACTCGCGATAATCGATACACATTCTCATCGAACCATCTTTCTTCTTTACAAACAACACCGGAGCACCCCACGGCGAGATGCTCGGTTGAATAAATCCTTTCTCAAGTAACTCGTCTAGTTGGACCATAAGTTCCTTCATTTCCACTGGTGCTAGTCGATATGGAGCCTTAGCCACGGGCTGGGCATCTGGTACTAAGTCAATTCGGAACTCAATTTCTCTATCGCGTGGTATCCCAGGCAAATCCTCTGGAAACACCTCCGGGTACTCGCGTACCACGGGTACATCGTCTAGTTCCTTCACTTCCTTACACTTATCAATTACATATACCAGATAAGCCTCGCATCCGCGCCTCAAATAATTCGTTGCCTTAATCATTGAGATGACATTTGGCATCGGGGCGTCACGATCTCCAAAAACCTCGACTTTGCTACCATCCGGAGCCTTGAGTCGGATTATCTTTCGTTTACATATGATTTGTGCTTCGTTGGCAGTTAACCAATCCATACCCAACATCACATCGAACCCTCCCAAAACCATAACAAACAATCTGACAGGGAACCTATGACCTTCTATTTTTATCGTGGAGTTGTCGACTACATCGGTCACTCTCGCAGTTCTACCCTCTGCGGTTTCTACGCTAAAGGCCCTTTCTAACTTACTAATAGTGTACTTCACTCGTTTACAAAAAGACACAGATATAAAACTCTTACCGGCACCCGAATCAAATAACACAGAAACAAGAGTGTTGTCAAGGACGAATGTACCTGACGCCACATCGGGATCCGCCCTGGCTTGTTCTTGCGTCAGTGCGTACGCACGAGTCTTTGCACGAGATCCTTCTCCCTTCTTTTCCGGGCCCTTTCCTTTCCCGGTTTCCCCCATCCTGGGCTTGGTACATTCTCGGCTCATATGGCCGAAATCCCCACAGTTGTAGCATTTGTAGCCTTGCGGGCATTCTCGAGAGTAGTGCCCGGTCTTGCCACACTTATAGCACAAGCTAGATCCCAGTCTGCATTCACCTACATGCTCCCTTCCACACTTCTTACAAACAGTCGGCTCACCCACCCGAGCCCTCTTATCACGAGACCCAAACATCTTTCCCCCAGTTCGCTTGTTTGAGAAGCTCGGTCTCTTCTTTTGCTCTTCAACGACAACAGCATTCAGTGCCAGATCGTCAAATACTACGCCACTTAGCTCTACTGCCAAATCATAGGTAGTAGGGGCGTTTGCCTTAACATAGGTGCGGACCTGGTCCGGCAACCCTTGAATATAACAGGCAATCTTTCTCTCTTCTGTAGTGACAAGGTGTGGCACCAGACGTGCCAGTTCATTAAATCGGGTTGTGTATTGCCGGTGCGTCATGTTCCCGGCCTTCAAACCCAGAAATTCCCTCTCTACCTTTTCAATCTCGTTCCTTGGGCAGAAATTCTTGATTACCAAAGTTTTCAAGTCAGCCCACATCATCGCATCCACAATCTCGCTCCCTTTAGCTTGACGTACACCTTCCCACCAGTGGGATGCTTCCTCCCTCAAGGAGTTAGCAGCAAATTTTACCACTTGATCCGTTCGGCACTCGCTCAGACGAATAGCAGCTTCCATACGGATCACCCAATCAAATGTAGCCACCGCGTCCTTCTTTCCAGTGAGTATCGGCGGGTCACATGCCTTAAAGGACTTATAATCACATCCGCGAGCAGGCGGTGCATTGTCGGTCTCATTGTTCTGAGCACCAATTGCCGCGCTAGACCCACCCGCCCCATTGACCTGCTTCAACGCTTCAGCCAACAGACCTGGCAGAGAATTCTTCATCAATTTTGTGAATTCTCGAGCTATAGCTGCTCTCACTTCTGGTTCAAAAGTGAAAGGTTGTTCTTCAACCTGTGTCTGCTCAGCTTCATGCACACTAACCGCCGGTTCAGTGTGAACACTTCCTTCTTCACTGTGTTCTTGGCGCGCAGGAATCCTGCCACGCCCACCATTTCGACCGCCGGTACGACCACCACGCCTTCCGTTCCCTCTCCTTGCCATTTCGTTCTATTAGGCAAGAAATCCAATGTCATCACGCTAGTTAACAAATAAAATTCAATAAGTACTGTAAGATGTTAATATACACTGGCCATCTGTAATTAACCATTACACTACCTTTCGATTTCTATTTGACCACCTTTGTGATTCCATCAGAACACAAGTCCTTTCCTAACTCTTTCTAAGGCATACTATATACGTAAATATATACTACCTTCATATCTGATGCTGTGGCTCGAGTTACCCGTACTGGCATCCGCTTTCGGTCCCATTCAAAGTTTAAGTTCAGACACTGGGAGTGTCCGAATCTCTCAAAATATTGCTCTGATACCAACTTGTAAGGCCCCAAACCCGGGAGGCCTCACTTATTGGATTTACTCATTCACAAGCAGTTCTTAAACATGAATATCAGATAACGCAACGGAAATTTCATTTAAACATAACTTAATCGTTATTCATACATGCGGAAGCGTAAACATAGTTTAAAACATATTTACATCATAACTAAACATAACGGGATGCCAGTCTTCAAAAGCAGTCGGGTAACTCTTCATCTCTAGCCAAGCATCACCGTCCATCCTCAGAACCTACCTTAACCTGAATGTGTACACTTAAAAACGTCAGCTACGCTGGTGAGTTCTAGTTTTCGTTCGTTTTAAGAAATGGTTCATCATTCAAACATTCAATAGGGTTTAACATTCGTATAAGAAAACAGGGCCTTTCATTCGTAAACCTTCGCATATTTAAACACAATCATTTGTTTAAAATATTAACATTCATTTAAGTCATACATTATTATCTAAATCTGTATCGTTACGCGTCTCTATGTCCCCGTAGGAACTTTTAATGTTGTGGGCAACCGTTACGTATCGCCGTCATTGCCACAACCATACCACTACGTTGGGTCAACCGTTACGTATCGCCGTCATTGCCCAACCCTTCAATGCGTGGGGTCAACCGTTACGTATCGCCGTCATTGCCCAACACGCATCTTTCCTTTGGAAATTAACCGTTACGTATCGCCGTCATTAATTTCCCATTACCATTCAATACGTGGGGTCAACCGTTACGTATCGCCGTCATTGCCCAACACGCATCTTTCCTTTGGAAATCAACCGTTACGTTTCGCCGTCATTGATTTCCCATTACCTCGTTCGTTAGGATGATCGTCATCACCCGAGTAACCGTCGTTACTCCCTTACCAGTTGTACAACATCAAAACCATTGACATGCCACAAAGACATTGCCCATGTTGTTCTTGTGGTAACTATGGCTCGCTGTCCATAATCTACCACAAGGCTGGGAATCACATTCCCAGACTTCATTCGTCAATTCCATTCATTCGACAGATTAGATTTGTAATGACTTCTTTAAAACCTTTGCCCTTTTTTGTTTTCTTTTCATAAAACTTTTCCTTCACTTTCAAAACCCTTTACCTTTTCATTAAACCATTTCTTTATAACATTCGTTCGTAAACATTCCGTTCATAAACTTTCTTTCCATAAATCCTTCGTTCCAAATCATTTCCTTTCGTAAACGTAGTTTCATAAAAATCATTTTTATAAAACAACATTTCATACGTGTACACACTAGCCCGAAAACATTATATAAAAACATTTAAAAGAGGGCTTCTAGAACTCACCTTATAAGCTAGTCTCGGTTGTCCTAATCAAGGGTCCAACCATGTCACTTCCGATCTGAATTGAGTAGTTACATACACATCAGATCATTACCGACTCTAACGGTTTAACCATTCTAGACATACTAATCTCTACTCAACAGCCTGATGTCTGCGCACTTAGCAAGTGCGCAGACCCTGCCTCCTGCGCACTTAGCAAGTGCGCAGGTCCTTCCTCCTGCGCACTTAGCAAGTGCGCAGGTTCCTCCTCCTGCGCACTTAGCAAGTGCGCAGGACCTGCTCCGTGCGCACTTAGCAAGTGCGCACGACCTGTTCTTCGCGAAAACCCTAACTTTCGCATTTCGGGTCTGATCATGTCAAGATCCCGAACATGTTGCATCCAAAACGTTCGTTTTCCATTAAGGAATTCGATTCTATGATTATCTTTCAGTTTCATCCACAAAAACGTCCGATTTTCACCCAAGACCCGAAAACCCAAAAACGAACTAAAAACTCAGATTTAGGTCGGATCGTTACCTGAATCGAGCTTCTGATCCGGAGGTTCTTCTCACGAGTGCAAGAGACACGAGCGGGTGCAATCTTGTGCGATTCCGACACTTTCTCTCTCTACGGTTTTCTCTCTCTAGAATTGCAAATGAGAGAAACACGTGGTGACCCTGGCTATTTATAGGGGAGACCTCCCCAAGCCCGGTTCGCGACTGACCCGGCCCGACTTCGGCCCGCTTGAACTCGTTAACTTTATTTCTTGACATTTTGGGATGTTACAATATCAACCCTCCAACCAAGTTTAGGCATAACCCGCAGGTTACCCTTATAAGTCTCAAGTTTAAAAGTTTAATTCAGTAACAATCACCAAGGGCTCCCCCCGAAGGGTCAATCAATCAAGGTGGATTGGTCAAATGCAATAGATCTATCATTGTTACCATAGGCTTGATCAAAGTTAATGAATATGCTAGTTTTAAGTTTAATCTAAGCATACAAGTCTCAAGTTTAACATAAGAATAAGCATCTAGTCATAGTTGTACAAGAATTGTATAAGTTTAATGTTTTTGAACATGTTTCACCCCAAAAGTATAGAAAGGAAAATGGGCTAAGTATACTCACTTGGATTGATGAAGAGTATCCGACACTGATAAGTATTTGCAAGATTTTGAGGAAGAATACCCTCACAATAAGCCTAAGAATACAAGTCTAAAGATTTAAGTTTGCTTCTACAAGTCTAAGGCAAAAGATCTAGGATTTTGAGATTTTGACTAGGGTTCCAATGTGGGAGATGGGTCTGATCGTGTTTATGAAGTTTAAATCAAGTTTATAATAAAGGCTTTGAATGTCAAAGTTTATTAGGTTTATAGTTTAGAATTTAAAATAATTATTTAAAAGTTTTACAATTATTAATTATACAAGTTAGGTAATAATAATGAAAATAGTTTTCTAAGTATTTAGAAGTAGTGGTAATAATAATCAAGTGAGACTAAATAACTATTAAAGTTTAACAATAATTATTTAGAGAATAAATAATTATTAAAGATTAACATTTGCTATTTAAGGAATATATAAGAATAAGTATTATCTCAAGAATAGAATAGTTATCAAGGGTAAGTGAATTATTTATTAAGGTTAAATAATTACCTATAAGAATAATCAATTATCTATGATAAATAATTTATTCATATAAACCCCTTTTAGATTTATTAAAGTATATAAGAGTTATATATTTCTCTTATCATGTAAATGGATGAAAAGTGTTAGAAGTTTAAATAAAATGTTATATAGAGTTTCCTAAATGTTTATGAGTGTCTAAATTAAAGTTTATATTCTAATTATAAGCTTATTAAAAGTTTAATTGAAATTCCTAATTTTTTTATAAAGTCTTGGATAAAATAAAAGTTTATAATTATTTGAATAAAGTTTATGTTTTATAAATGTTTATAGCCTCCATTTAATTTTATAGGGTTTATAAGTTTATAATAATTTTGTTGCTCCCTAATTGACATATAAATCTTTTCTATTTTTATAAGATTTATATAAGTTTTTATTAAGTTTAAGTTTATAACTCAATTTAATGTCAATGAACTAGATAATATGTCTATTCCAAAATATAAAACGATTTCAAAATGGTTCCTGTTTAGGGTATAATTTTTATAAAGTTTTAAGGTATTTTTATAGTTTTAAAAGTTTAAAACTATTTTTAAAGAATTATTTATTACAAGTTTCGATTGATTAAAATAGTTCCAAATTCCAAAAGTATAAATAAAAGTCGTCTTTAAGTTTATAAAAGTATAATAGAATTTATAAAATTTATTGGGATGTAAAACTGTTGAGAAAATAGCAAAAATAAATAAATGGGCAAAAACCGCTTTCCCCGGGTTCGAACTCGGGTCTGGGACCGGGTCAAGCATACTCGCCCGCACCAACCATCCCGACTACGGGTCTCGTTGGTTATTAACACAGAAAAACAATTTGCTAAACAACAATCCAAGTCGCCCCCAATTCCCATGAACCCTAGAAACGAAATTCGTCGAATACGATGGGTAGATCCCTCTGTTTTTTGACAATTGACAGAGTGCAAACGATGCTAGAACGAAAACGAGAGTAATGCTACTTTGAATTACCTGAAAAGATGACGGAATGAAGGAGAATGGTTATGGTCTTGAAGTCGGCCGACGTAGACTCCAATCGGTGATTGCGAGTTTGATTCAGACAAATTGAGAGTTCGAGTAGATGTGGTGTGATGTCGCCAAGGCTAATGGGTTCGAATTTATAGCCGATTTGGGCAGTAAATGCGTGAACAGGTTGGAGGGTGGTGGTTGAGCCGGCGGGTTTAATTCTGACTCACGCGGGTGCGGGACTCGAAATTGTGTATTGATGGTGGTTGGGTTTCGGTCGCATGCGGGAGGCGACGCCCGAGGTTCGTTGAACCTGGTCCGAGATCGTGATTTTTGGAAAAGAGGGTGAAAAACGGGTGTTGCGGGACTCAAACCCACGACCAGACTGGTTTTCTGAAAGTTTAACTTTATGACAGAACAGGCCCTTGCAGTTTCAGATGTCTGTTATTTCATGTTTAAGCTTGTTTGTGTTAAAGATAAGTTTCAGGATTGATGGTTTCATTCTCTGGACTTTATAAAACAAATATATATGCTTCTATTTATAAAATCCCTTTAAAGTTTTTATAAGTTTTATTGTGTAAAATAGTTTCCGTAGTTTTCGAGACTTCATGTATTAGTTATATTATTCTTATAATAATAAGTTTAAACTTATAAAGTTTTAAAAGTATTATATATATATATGTGTATATTTCAGTGAGTCTCATAAATATATTTATATATATAGGTTCTCGCGTATAAATGTTTTATATTGATTAAACGAATATCTAAGAAATGGTCAGGAAATCCAGGATATTACAAAATGTTTCATAAATCAATCATGCCAGACAAGGTCATGAAAGAGTTCATGCATCACAGTTTAAGAACTCACATCGGCAATATTTCAGCTTATCAATCAATAATGTGACAAACACCTCGGGCAGAGTTCCTAGATACGTAAGTACATTACTTAATGATACAAATATAGCTTAATGATTCATAATCAAAGCTTAATGGGAGGTCGGAACCTTACCTTAGCACTATCTACGACAATTGGGAGTCGAAACGTTGGAAACCGATCTCTCGTACGCGAACCGAGGTTCGGGACCAGAGGGTTTGTGTGTGTAATGGATGGTGTTGGTGTGTGACAAAGTGTTGGGATCGACCAACTATTTATAGCGGTGCATGGGGACCCGTAGCGGAACGTTATACTGGAGGATAGCTGCCCGCTACCGCCTCCAGCCGCAAATTTACCTTCGGGCCTACACAACGGACCATTATGGTTCTGGATGTCGGTCCGCTATCGGACCCCGAGTCTGGTGAGGCACAGGACATGTGTCTTTCCCTGATTCATTGCTTGCTTTGCACATAGCGGACCGTTATGCCAGGGATATCGGTCCGCTATCCCTTCCCTTTTTAGATTTTTCATTTTAAGTCCTTGGACTTTGATTATTCACCCCTTAACTTTAAGAATTGGCAAGGTTAGTCCTTTTATTTTCTAAGAAATTTTCAGGGTGTTACAAATCTCCCCTCCTTTAAGAAATTTCGTCCTCGAAATTAAGAGGTGAATAGATGAGGGTACTTGGCTCTCATCTGATCCTCTAATCCGACCTTGGCATTGAACTAATACCATTGGTATTACTTTCTTTCTCAACTTTCTTTCTCAACTTTCTTTCCTGAGTATCTAAAATCTTGATTGGTTTTTCAGTAAAGTGAAGTTTGTCATCCACATGCACTTCGTCTAGTGCAATAGCCTGAGCTGGGTCAGCTAAACATTTACGTAAACAGGATACGTGAAATGTATTATGAATTCCTTGTAAAGCTTCAGGTAGATCTAACTTATAGGCTACTGCTTCGATTCTTTCAATGATCTTGTAAGGCCTGATATACCTTGGTCCTAACTTTCCTCGTTTCATGAACCTTACTACACCTTTCCAAAGTGAAACTTTTAACATCACATAATCCCGACTTGAAATTCTAATGGTCGACGTCGTTTGTCAGCATAACTTTTCTGACGATCTTGAGCAGCCTTTAATCGTTGTTTAATTTGGACTATCTTATCTGTAGTTTCCTGTATGACTTCAGGTCCAGATAATTGACTATCTCCTACTTCAGTCCAACAGACTGGTGTTCTACATTTTCTTCCATATAGTGCTTCGAATGGTGCAACTTTAATACTTGTGTGGTAGCTATTGTTATAGGAGAATTTGATTATCGGAAGGTGATTATCCCAATTACCTCCAAAAATCTATAACACAGGCTTTTAGCATATCTTCCAGAGTTTGAATTGTACGTTCACTTTGTCCGTCAGTCTGAGGATTATATGCAGTACTCATGGTAAGTCGAGTTCCCAATTCTTTTTGAAAACTCGTTCAGAATCTAGATGTGAACCGACTGTCTCTATCAGAAATAATAGACAGTGGTATGCCATGGTGGCTCACAATTTCATTGATATAGATTCTAGCTAATTTATCCATAGAGTATGTTTCATTGATGGGTATGAAATGGGCTGACTTGGTCAGTCTATCGACCACGACCCATATGGCAATATGTCCTTTTTGAGTTCTGGGAAGTTTAGTTACGAAGTCCATTGTAATTCGATCCCATTTCCAGACAGGTAATTCTATTTGTTGTAGTTGACCTGCCGGTTTCTGATGTTCGATTTTAACTTGAAGGCAAGTCAAGCATTTGTCTATGTACTGGGCTATAGATGTGACATTTCGGGTTTTTATTTACGCAGTTGTAATATATATCATGTAATCATTTTTCTATTAAATGAAATGAAAATGTTTTTATTTAATTTTGTACAAAATATATATTTTTATTTTATGGATTTAAAATAATTAAAATTTTATAAGTTTTAAACTTATATAAAATTTTATTAAAAAGGTTCATATAGAAATAAGATAATCTATTTAATAAAATAATTAACTTTTATAAAAATATTTATAATAATAATAATAACATAAGTTTATAAAATAAAATTGAAATTTAAAAAGAAAGTATAATTAGTTTATTTTAAAAGAAAAAAAAAGTTAAGGGTTTGTTTTGAAAATTATGAAACTAAAAGGTTTTAAGACAAAAATCAGTTCAGGGACTAAATATGGACAAACTAAACCACAGGGACAAACGGGTAACAATCTCAGGGACTATTTTAATACAAAAACAAACTTCAGGGACCATTTCTGCCAAGTCCCAATTCGCGTTTCCGGTCACCTTCCCCATTGTCTGGCGGTCCAAGCCAATTTCCGGCGACACCTCGACACGACTGTCCCCTACACCTCGACAGTCGAAAAGGGGCTCTCCGACCTCGTCGTCCCCACGCGAACAATAGCCCCCGACCAATTGGTCTCCCCGACATACAGAAAGTTCGATCTTGTTTGTGGCCGAAAATCCACGCCACAAATTCGGCCCCGACAGTCGACCTCCACGCCTGAAAGATGGCTCGACAGTTTTGTCTCGTCCAGACGAGTGTCTGGACATGCTCAATTTCTTGTCCCACTGTCGGGATCAGGTTCGGGTATAAATACCCATTGCCGGTCCTTCTCGGGCTCCATTCTCTCTCGTCACTCACTCTCACTTCAAATTGAAACCACCATCGCCTTCGCCATCCTCAGACGAAGCTGTGACCAGATTATAAGGCTCAATTCAACTTGAATTCTGGAATTCAAGTTCTTGGTATTTTCGAACTAAAAGCCTTGCCGACCAGACCCTTCGCGACCAAGTAGGTACCCCAAATCCGTTCATTTACCTTCTGTTACCCTCTGGCAAACTATCCTAATCGAAAACGCGACAATAAACCGTCGATTACCGGGCAAACCAATGTCCTCGGACAGGCTTGCCCGTTGCCGAGAACCAGCGACCAATTCGCATTATGATTATGTATTAAACATCACACACATAACCAGCGATGGGCGATAGCCCGGCTGGTTATGCGTGTGTGTGTGTTATGTCTAGGTCGCGGGTTCGATTCCTGTGGCCTCCGGCCCAACCCATTTTTTTTCTGTTTTCTGTTTTAATAATATATTTTATTTTATTTAATTATTTCATCATATTTTAATATTATATCTACACAATAAAAACTATTACGGGTCGGGTGACTCGTTCGTTTATTTTCAAAACCATTAAATAACTTTTTCTTCACACTTTTAACCCGTCCAATTTTTATAAAATAATAAACCCTACATTTTATAAACTTGTTAAAATAATTTTTAACTCACAAAAAAATATATAATAATTAAACAAATAAAAAAAAACTTTTCCTTTTATTTATTATTATATATAAAAACAATAAACATAATAACAAATTATTTAAAATATAAATATCTAACAAGATTAAATATATGTTAAATTTTACTAAAAATCATTATTATTTTACTACAATATTTTATACAAATAATTTTAAGAAATGTTATTATAAACCTATACACATTTAAATACGAATACACATATACAAACATACAATAATACATATTTATCTACATATGATTTCATCGTGCTTAGATTTCAACGTCCTTATCACCCGCACTCGTGGATTATCATACCCGCTAGCCAGGTGAGTTACATAGCCCCTATTTTACATTTTTACGCATTTTGAGGTGAAACATTATACATGCTACTCACTTTGTTTATACGTGTTATACATGTGGACTATATGCTTATTTTCTTAGGTGTACATACATTTACTTTAAACACAAGAAAACCAACAGTAATATTAATAGATCTATTGTGCCTGACCAGCCCACCCGGTTAGGGTGTTTATTACTGCATACTCGGATATAGCCGCGTGTTATATTCAAACATACCGGATATAGTGGGTAACTATATTCAAACATACCGGACGTAGCTGTTGTGCTATTTTCAAGCGCGTCAAACAAGGTTTGAATTGTGATTAGATAAATGATACACCATACATATACTATGTTTAACAAAATAAACAATGAGTTGCAAAACGTTTTTATCTACTACTTATCGGAACTACAAAAACCTATGTACTCACCAACTTTTTAGTTGACACTTGATTTAAATAATGTTTTAGGTTTGGATATGTGATTGCTTGCCGAAGATTCTTCCACTTAAGAACAATGGACCTAGTTAAATAAATCAATGTTTTGAACTAGACTAGGTTAAATGAAATGTATTGTATTTGGATCTTTGTTGTCTTTAAATTTAATTAATGAATTATGCAACATTTTAGTTATCATGTGCTTTTGAACAATCATTCCATTGTCGGCCTCGATGATTCCGCCATCGGTCGGGGTGTGACAGATTGGTATCAGAGCCATGGTTATAGGGAATTAGGTTATTAGACACAATGACCTAGACTATAACCCTAGGACTCCCTTTTATGTGTTATGTGCTAAATGATTAATTGTTATGTGAATTATTTGTAGTTAGGTATTATTTGAATTTTCCCAAGTTTGGTACATGAGACTTATACATACAAGGCTTAAATACATGATACATACTTTACATACACATTTGACAAACAAACTTATGCAAACAAATACACTACCCGTCCTTATCCATACTCTTTCCTAATCCATATTAATTGCAACATTTCTACACACATTTTATACTCATAGACTCTCGAGTCTATTAAAATCTTGAAAATCTCGTCAACGACTTAATTTCTTGAAACCAGTAAAGGACATGTGCAATCTGGAAGGGTGACACCTGTACATTGGGTTTTCTGTCTAGGAAAGCATTTCGTATAAATCCAAATAAACGGACCCGTATGCTTTCCTGGGAATTCCTGAAGTGAGTGTTTACCTATAGGCTAAAGCATGTCTCCTTGAAAGTTTTGAGGAATTATTTAACGTTGATAAGTCAATGTATTCGCAAGGATACGATCCGAACTTAAACTCAAAATTTGGGGACATTATAGAAAGATAGGAAGAACTAGACGAACATGCAAAGCAAATCATTATTACAGGTGCACACGTAATAACGAATTGTAGTGCATGCAAGTCCCGGCAATAATGATCTATAACATCACGTTCTACCCGGAATAGATGGCATAGTATCCCCCATTAACGTTGAATAAATACACATGCACTGGCACGCGTCTTGATGAAACCCGCTTTTCTGCTTACATTATTTCCCACTATGACTCATATATATCCATCTTATCTAAAATATCATTGTCTTTTCTTATGGTGTTAGAATGCCTCCTCGACGTGCAAACTCTAGCACTTCCAACCCGGATCTTGCTACTCTTCTTGCCCAATTGGTGGGGCAAATGACCCAAGCCAATAACAACAGCAACGAGTCTCACAACACCCAAGGAAACGGTGGTACCAACCCGCCTCAATGCACGTTTAAGCACTTTAACTCGTGCAATCCTACAAAATTCTACGGTACTGAAGGTGCTACCGGCCTACTGCAATGGTTTGAAAGCATGGAAAGCACATTCCTAAACAGTGACTGCCCCGATAATCTTCGGGTCCGCTATGCCACAAGTGTACTTCAAAAGAGAGCCCTCACCTGGTGGAACGGTGAGAAACGCACTCGTGGTGTTGAGGTTGTTACATCTTTATCATGGGATGATCTGAAGAAAGCCATGACTGATGAATTCTATCCTCGAAATGAAATGAGGAAGCTCGAGACTGAGTTTTGGGATCTTGCCCAAGACAGCGGGGATAATCTGGATTACACCACCCGGTTTCAAAAGCTAAGTCTGTTGGTGCCTCATATGATCACTCCCCTTGCTCGGGGAATTGAAAAGTACATAGGCGGGCTGCCTATGCAAATTCAAGATGCTGTGTTAGGAAGCAATCCTCCTACACTTGAAGCTGCTATCCGTCTATCCGCTACACTATCCGACAACCATGTCAAAGCCGGAACCTTAACAAGAAAGGGTTTGATGTGCACAAAGTAGTTTGAATTAAATGACTCAAAACAAGCTAAATAAAACACTAAGTAATACTCTAGACTCTTTAAACAACTAAACTACCGACAGGCAAGTGAACCTATCGAATGTAGTAAAGCCTAAGTAAGTCCGGATATCGAACCCAAAGGACCTCTACAGAAAACACTAACTAGAAACTGAAAGACTTATCCATACAAAATTGCTTAAATAAAATAATAATAATAAAGAAGGGGGGTTTGCTAATAAAAACTAAGAATAACTTAAAAGAAGGACTAAAGAGAAGACTACGAATGCAAACGAAAGTTGAAACGAGAACCAGACGGAGAAGGAACACTACCTAGGTTCGAATCCTACACATGCTTGACAAAGGTTCTATCGATAAGGGAACTGACGTGATACCGGGATCTTAAAATACTAAACTCAAAGGAAACCTAGAGCACCCTCGACCCTTCTCAAGGATTGTCAACCAAGAAACCTAAAAGCCGTTAAACCACCGGTTGGATGGATTTCCCTCACAGGTCCTCCAATTTACTCAAGAAGTATCCGCTAGACAATCTACCTCACAGCGCGAAAGTCACAATACACCTAAGTGCAAGTGATTACTAGGATTTTCCTATTGGATTCGGTAAACACAGATATGAGACAAACTAGCAAGATCTTCTCACAAAGCCTCTAAACTAGCAATCTAACACCCTAGACAAACCGACAATCTCTCACCTCACAGCCATCGAGATTGGTTGCACATCTAAACTATCTATATCAAGAAGATTACCCTATGGTGAACTCGTACGCAGTTAACCACCCACTAATCAAAGACACACAGTAATTGATCTAGCATGCACCTATTACATGAAAGACATTCACCAAGGCACACGAGGAGTAAATCATCAATCCATAAACAATCATAGACACACATAAAACATCCAATAATCCAAACCAAGTTTGTTACATCATGAGTTCATCACATGCAAATCATCCAAAACCGGATAAAACCTAATGTCAATCATATGTATTTATCAACACCTAGGTAGTTCTAAGAGTTTAGCCACTAAAAATGACAAAAACCATAGTTAGCATCAATTCGAAGCTCAAAAGAAACATGGGAATTGAAGATAAACAAGGAAAAACACAACCGAATGATTAACCCCTGATGGAATGCGATCCTGATGCCTTTAATCTTCAACCCGAGCCTCTAAAGCTCTGAAATCAACCCTTTTTCGTCTCTCCTTTTCGCCTGCAGCCGCTCCTTGATTCTGTGTCTCCTCTAGGGTTTCTAATTTTTTGGGGTTTTAAAACAATTTCTGCGAAAAACCACCCGTCGCGTAGCGCGACGGGATCTTGCACACTCCTCGCGTAGCGCGAGGGCCCCAGAAAAGACAAAACAGTCGGGCAATCATTAAAAGGGCAATTCTGACATTTTTCAATTCTCGCGTAGCGCGAGGGACTTCCAATACCTGTCGCGCTACGCGACAGGGGTAAAAATCCAGAAACTATCTTCTTTCTTATCCACAGCCCTCTCGCACGAACCGGAAACTCGTTGTTCTTCGTTTTCAATCATATCCGCTTCCTTTGTGACCTAACAACCATAAGATATAGAAATATTAAGTACAAGCAGTTATAGAAGAAACCGAAGCAAAACAAACACAAAGTGGGAATAAAATTAACAGTAAAATGCATGTATTTTGCAATACATCACATCCCCACACTTAACTCTTTTTCGTCCCTGAAAAAGATTAGAATAAAGAGATCAAAGATTAGCGAGCTCGAATTAAATCATTTCATATCAACAAGGGGCAATACCGACATAGAAACCGTGATTGCTGGTATACTGGTCCAATTTAAATCTAGGAAACTAAACAAGCCACAAATATTTTATATATTTACCTAATTAACCGTGACCCACATCCTCTCGGCACTAAGACACCTACCTTCGGGCTTGGCAATGATTAGCTATGAAAAGCTATTTTAACGAATTAACTCGTGAAAATAAAACACTCTTATGTTTTTTTCATCAGAACACTTGCAATAATTTACAGCTGGCCCAAATTTATTTATTATTATTTTTATTTTTTTTTATTATTATTTTTTTTTTATTTTTTTTATTTTTGACAAGCTTATAGCTTTTTGGGCATCTTTTAATTGTGATCAACAGCGTGAACCCGTTATGCGTCTATAGCAACAGGGCGACGCGCTCCTTTCCCAGGTCTCTGTCATCGCAGAACAGAGGAAAAGGGGGAAATAAACTAGAGATTCTATAGACACAAGATTCGAGCAAATCATGACTTTACCTACCGCACCCTACTGATTGGAATTACACTATCGGCCTAAAGGAATGTAGAAACCACAAGTTAATATTATTCTTAATTAAATTTTTCAAGGGCTTGCTAGCTAATTAGACCTACCAACACATCACAAGTTTGCTATGATTTCCTTCCTACAAGTTTCAATTAAATGATAATCAACCAACTGCTAAATTATTTTTCTCATAGATTCACAATTAATTCAGGAACATTTTCAATTAAAAAAAAAAAAAAAAAAAAAAACTAAACGACAGTGTCCCATCCCTACACTTAAACTTTGCATTGTCCTCAATGTAGGAATGGAAACACGACTCAAAAACAAAAACATGGAAAAGAAAAAGAAAATGGAAAAGATTTAGCTGGTATTTTGGCGGGTCAATATGCTCCAAACATGCAGCAGCTCCCAAAGCCTTGTTGAGGATTCAGCATCCCCACACTTCGCTCTCGTTGTGTTCTCGCTGCTAATTTTTTTTTTCGCGTAGCGCGACGGGGGACGAGCAAAGCGTCGCGTAGCGCGAGGGGTGGAATTTGACAGAAAGTTTCGTAATTTTCCAACACTTAGTCAAATTTCTCACCCCTTATTTCCCAAACCTTCCAACCACCATTTACAAAAACAAACATACCTAGGGACCCGCATTCTGCTGCTAAAAGCTCTTCCAAAAATCAATTATAATCCTTGCATGCAATCATCAAAACACAAAACACAAAACACACAACCGAAAAATAGACAACTAAACAACTAACGCAACCTAAACCACTCTACAAACTCTACACTTGGGGATTCCACCCAAGACACTCACAAACCACACTATGTGGGAGGATCAATGGAGAATTCCTCCCATTCGCTCGAAAACGAGCCACTTTCACCTGCCTCCCACATCTCACCACCTACAGCCTTCATCATCACCTCCGGCTTTTTCTTAACATCCCCACACTTGGGGTTATCAACACTATCACCACTCCCTCCTAGGTTAATAGATTTGGCAACCACAAAAGTGACCGTCTCGTCACCGACCCTAAGTGTGAGCTTTCCGTCAAAAACATCGATGACGGCCTTGGCGGTGCGAAGGAACGGACGTCCTAAGATGATGGAAACAATGGTATCCGCCTCCATATCCATAACCACAAAGTCCACAGGGAAAACAAATTTATCAACTTTCACAAGCACGTTTTCCAAAATTCCCCGTGGACATTTTATCGACCGGTCCGCTAGGGAGAGTGTCATGCGCGTTGGAGCTAGTTCACCGAGTGCTAGCTTCTCATAGAGAGAATAAGGCATCAGATTGATGCTAGCACCGGAATCCGCTAACGCGTGACTACGAACATCGCCACCAAACAAACACGGGATTGTGAAAATACCCGGGTCTGTCAGTTTCTCCGGTAGCGTGTTTGTTATCACTGCAGAACACTCCCTACTTAAAGGAACCTCATTCAACTTACCCAACCGGTCCTTCCCCTTCAAAAGATCTTTCAAAAACTTAGCGTATTTAGGCATATGCTGAAGGGCGTCAATGAATGGGAGATTGATCTTCAGTTGTTTAAACATATCAAGAAAATGCCCGTATTCCTTAGCATGCTTTTGATTAGCAAGACGCTCAGGATAAGGAATACGGGCTAGATCAATCCCGTGGGTGGGCCTAACATCAACCGGCTTCATTTCAACAGACTTACCAACTAGAGACTCATAGTTTGGTGCGGTACTTGCTGGGACTAGTCTCGAATGCACCCTCCCAGGAGTCTCTCTCTCTACCTCATCATCAACCGGTTCTTTCTCAACCTCCACCGGTGAACTCAAAAGCTCTCCACCTCTACCACTACGGGTGGTGACCGCATTCACGTGGGCGTTTGGGTTGGGTTAGGTACCACTCGGAAACTGGCCTTCCGGCCTTTTATCCAAATGCTTAGCAATGTCACCAACCGTACGCTGCAAATCTAGGAAAGCGGACTACTGGTTCTTAAGAAGGATGTCATGCTCATGAAGGATTTTCTGAGTCGATGCATCCTTTGCCACTAACTGCGTCAGCAGTTCCTCAATCCTACCTAGGTTACTGGCACCGCCTCTAACCGAGGTACTCCCAGAATTACTACCTGAAGGCTGACCACCCTGCCCCTGGTTCTGAGGAAAATTGGAATGGAAACCAGGGGGATTACCGAAAGACCTGAAGCTGGGATTTTGATGATTTCCCCAATTGGGGTTATAAGAATTCCCGTATCGGTTTTGACCTCCCACATAACCGACTTGCTCTTGATTCAGCACAGGGCACTCAACAGTAGCATGATCGCCACGACACACCTCACATCGCGCCACCCTCATCTTCAGCTCCTTCACATCTTTCGCCAGAGCTTCAAGCGCAGCAGCTACACTAGTGTCCACATTGACGTGGTGAACACCCCTCGAAGATGAGGAGGTACTAGTGCTAGGACTTGAATTCCTAGTAACAGACCGCTGCTCGTATTCCGCCTGGGCGAAACTCTCAAACATATCATTGCATTCGGCCACATTCCTTTTACCCATAAGGTGGCCTCCTGCAGAAGTATCAAAGCGCGCACGAGTCTCATAAGTGAGCCCGTTGTAGAATTTCTCTACAAGGGCCCAGTCAGACAGACCATGTTGGGAGCAACGACTGAGCAGATTTTGGAACCGCTCCCAGGCCATATAATAGGGCTCATCGGGCGGCATTCTAAAAGAATGAATCTCATCGCGCAACCGGGCAGCCTTCGCGGGTGGAAAATATTTATTTAGAAAAGCATCGCGTAGGCCGGCCCAAGTGGTGAATGTGCCCGGAGGGTGCGAGTCGAGCCAAGTGGCGGCTCTTCCCGCAAGGGAGAATGGAAAAAAGATGGAGAAAAATCGCATCATCCGTGGCACCTTGAAGATTAAAAGTACCACAGATGCGGGTCAAGCGGGCGATGTGAACGGGAGCATCCTCATCATCACGACCATTGAATTGGCAATTATTAATTGCGGTCATGATGTATGAGGGTATTTGCCAAGAATTTTCATTGGTTATGTTTGGCACAGTAATGGGGTTATTAATCCCCGTGAATCCCGCAGTAGACTGCTGATGAACAGTGCGACGGTTCGCCATGTCGGGATGAAAAGGTGGTGGGCTAGATGGAGTGGATGAATTAGATAAGGGGGAAGAAACAGAACTGGGGGAACTGGTGGAAGAAGAAGGAGAATATAAAGAAACACTTACCTTGCTGTGGGATGCCTCTGAGTATTCCCTGGAGTCGCTTTGCGAATCCAAAGAAATAGCAGGTGGCGGTCCTTGCGAGCGCAAGTGGGGCATAAACTGCACAGAAAAATAAGAAGATAAAGTGAGAAAACAAATAATAAAATAAAGTAAGAAAGATATTTATAAAGAAATAAAACAAGAACAAATAAACTCAAATAAAAAAAAAACAGATGCCAAAAACTTGATGTGCACAAAGTAGTTTGAATTAAATGACTCAAAACAAGCTAAATAAAACACTAAGTAATACTCTAGACTCTCTAAACAACTAAACTACCGACAGGCAAGTGAACCTATCGAATGTAGTAAAGCCTAAGTAAGTCCGGATATCGAACCCAAAGGACCTCTACAGAAAACACTAACTAGAAACTGAAAGACTTATCCATACAAAAGTGCTTAAATAAAATAATAATAAAGAAGGGGGGTTTGCTAATAAAAACTAAGAATAACTTAAAAGAAGGACTAAAGAGAAGACTACGAATGCAAACGAAAGTTGAAGCGAGAACCAGACGGAGAAGGAACACTAGGCTCGAATCCTACACATGCTTGACAAAGGTTCTATCGATAAGGGAACTGACGTGATACCGGGATCTTAAAATACTAAACTCAAAGGAAACCTAGAGCACCCTCGACCCTTCTCAAGGATTGTCAACCAAGAAACCTAAAAGCCGTTAAACCACCGGTTGGATGGATTTCCCTCACAGGTCCTCCAATTTACTCAAGAAGTATCCGCTAGAAAATCTACCTCAACGCGCGAAAGTCTCAATACACCTAAGTGCAAGGGATTACTAGGATTTTCCTATTGGATTCGGTAAACACAGATATGAGACAAACTAGCAAGATCTTCTCACAAAGCCTCTAAACTAGCAATCTAACACCTTAGACAAACCGACAATCTCTCACCTCACAGCCATCGAGATTGGTTGCACATATAAACTATCTATATCAAGAAGATTACCCTATGGTGAACTCGTACGCAGTTAACCACCCACTAATCAAAGACACACAGTAATTGATCTAGCATGCACCTATTACATGAAAGACATTCACCAAGGCACACGAGGAGTAAATCATCAATCCATAAACAATCATAGACACACATAAAACATCCAATAATCCAAACCAAGTTTGTTACATCATGAGTTCATCACATGCAAATCATCCAAAACCGGATAAAACCTAATGTCAATCATATGTATTCATCAACACCTAGGTAGTTCTAAGAATTTAGCCACTAAACATGACAAAAACCATAGTTAGCATCAATTCGAAGCTCAAAAGAAACATGGGAATTGAAGATAAACAAGGAAAAACACAACCGAATGATTAAACCCTGATGGAATGCGATCCTGATGCCTTTAATCTTCAACCCGAGCCTCTAAAGCTCTGAAATCAACCCTTTTTCGTCTCTCCTTTTCGCTTGCAGCCGCTCCTTAATTCTGTGTCTCCTCTAGGGTTTCTAATTTTTTGGGGTTTTAAAACAATTTCTGCGAAAAACCACCCGTCGCGTAGCGCGACGGGATCTTGCACACTCCTCGCGTAGCGCGAGGGCCCCAGAAAAGACAAAACAGTCGGGCAATCATTAAAAGGGCAATTCTGACATTTTTCAATTCTCGCGTAGCGCGAGGGACTTCCAATACCTGTCGCGCTACGCGACAGGGGTAAAAATCCAGAAACTATCTTCTTTCTTATCCACAGCCCTCTCGCACGAACCGGAAACTCGTTATTCTTCGTTTTCAATCATATCCGCTTCCTTTGTGACCTAACAACCATAAGATATAGAAATATTAAGTACAAGCAGTTATAGAAGAAAACCGAAGCAAAACAAACACAAAGTGGGAATAAAATTGACAGTAAAATGCATGTATTTTGCAATACATCAGGGTTCCAAGAAGGTTGTCTCTACTCTTGCGGCCGTCAAAGATGTAAAACCCGAGCCTTCTAACCGCAACAAGAAACGAAAGGGGCGAAACTTCGCAGCCGTAACTCCCGCTGTACCTGCTATTCAAGCGGCCCCTTTGGGTCAAAACCCGAAACCTTATCTGGGCCTGAATCCCCAATGCCAGACCTGCAAGTACCATCATCCTGCCAACTTACCATGCCGATTGTGTTCAAGCTGCGGACGATATGGACACGTGGTCACTACTTGCCGTACCCGTCCTCCCGTCCATCAAGCTGCTCCAGCCAACCGTCCAATCTATCCGACACCTCTCAATGGTCGGGCATGTTACGAATGTGGAGATCCAAACCATTTCCGTGACCGATGCCCAAAACTTCATCATCAAGGTGGTCCTCAAGGACGAGCGTTTAATATAAACGCTAATGAGGCTCAAGCAAACAACGACGTGATAAACGGTACGTTTCTCGTAAACAATCATTATGCATCCATTTTATTTGATACCGGTGCCGATAGGAGTTTTGTGTCTCTTACCTTTGAATCTCGACTTGCTAAACAAAGAACGAAACTTGACAATTCTTACTCCGTGGAGATAGCAAACAGAAAATCTATTACTATAAATTCTGTTATCCGCGACTGCAATCTCGAGCTTAATAATCATGAATTCTCTGCTGATCTCCTTCCAATGCAATTGGGAAGCTTCGATATTATAATTGGCATGGACTGGTTATCCAAGCACCATGCCGAGGTTATTTGCTACGAAAAGTGCATTCGTATACCCCTCTCTTCGGGCGACACGTTAGTTATTTTCGGTGAAAAACCGTGTCATGGTATCCAACTCATGTCTTGCACATTGGCACAAAAGTACCTACGAAAAAAGTACGTTGCCTTCTTGGCCCACGTAGTTGACACGAAAGACAAGGGTAAGAAATTGCAAGATATTCCGATCATTCGAGACTTTCCCGAAGTATTTCCCGAGGATTTACCCGGCCTTCCTCCTCCTAGACAAGTAGAGTTTCGTATTGACCTTGTGCCCGGAGCAACTCCCATGGCAAAAGCTCCCTATCGTCTTGCACCTTCCGAGATGCAAGAGCTCGCAAGTCAATTACAAGAACTCTCATCTAAAGGATTCATCCGCCCGAGCCATTCACCTTGGGGTGCTCCCGTGCTGTTCGTAAAGAAAAAGGATGGATCGTTTCAAATGTGCATTGATTATCGTGAACTCAACAAGCTTACAATCAAGAACCGTTATCCTTTACCCCGTATCGACGATCTTTTCGATCAACTTCAAGGTTCAACATGTTTCTCCAAGATTGACCTTCGTTCCGGATACCATCAACTTCGTGTTCTCGATGAAGACATTCCGAAGACTGCCTTTCGGACTAGATATGGTTACTACGAGTTCATGGTCATGCCCTTCGGTTTGACTAATGCACCTGCAGTCTTCATGGACCTCATGAACCGTGTATGCAAACCTTATTTGGACAAGTTCGTGATCGTTTTCATTGACGACATTCTCATCTATTCTAAAACGAAAGCGGAGCATGAACAACATCTTCGTTTGATTTTGGAACTCTTGAAGAAAGAACAACTATACGCCAAGTTCTCCAAGTGTGAATTCTGGCTAAAGGAAGTTCAATTTTTGGGACACATAGTCTACGATAAGGGAATTCATGTGGACCCGGCAAAGATAAAGAATTGGATTACTCCTAAGACTCCTACCGAGATTCGTTCATTCCTTGGACTAGCAGGTTACTATCGTCGCTTCATCTCAAATTTCTCCAAGATTGCGGTTCCGCTCACTGCCTTGACTCATAAAGGTAAAACTTACGAGTGGGGACCCAAGCAAGAGGAAGCTTTTCGAACTCTCAAGCACAAGCTCTGCAATGCTCCTATTCTAACTCTTCCTAGTGGTAATGACGACTTTGTCGTTTATTGTGATGCATCCAACCAAGGTCTTGGTTGCGTTCTAATGCAACGTGGCCAAGTAATTGCATACGCATCACGTCAGCTCAAAATCCATGGGAAGAACTATACGACCCATGATCTCGAGCTTGGTGTTGTCGTTTTCGCCTTGAAAATTTGGAGACACTATCTTTATGGCACCAAATGCGTGGTTTTCACCGACCACAAAAGTCTCCAACATATTTTCAATCAAAAAGAGCTTAATATGAGGCAACGAAGATGGGTCGAACTTCTTAACGACTACGACTGCGAGATTCGCTACCACCCTGGCAAAGCAAACGTTGTAGCCGATGCTTTGAGTCGTAAAGAACGTATCATGCTTCATAGTGTTCGTATTCATAACAATATCTAAGCCCGCATTCTCCAAGCACAACACACCTCGGTTACCGAGGGAAACATGTATCAAGAAATGGCATGTGGTGTAGAACTCTTGCTAGAAACCAAAGCCAACGGTCTATTGTATTACTTGGACCGTATCTGGGTTCCCGATCGCGACGACCTTCGTATATTTTTGATGAACGAGTCCCACAAAACCCGATATTCGATACATCCCGGAGCTGATAAGATGTACTTGGGTCTTCGTCAGCAATATTGGTGGCCCGGCATGAAAAAGGATATTGCCCTCTTTGTGGCCAAATGCCTAACTTGTTCTAAAGTGAAGGCCGAACACCAAAAGCCTTCCGGACTCCTCGAACAACCTGAGATTCCCATGTGGAAGTGGGAGAACCTTGCTATGGACTTCATCACCAAACTCCCACGCACTTCCAGTGGGCACGATAGTATCTGGGTTATTATCGATCGACTCACAAAGTCTGCTCATTTCTTGCCTATTCGTGAGGACTATCGAGTTAAGAAATTGGCTCGGATCTACATTGATGAGATCGTAAGTCGTCACGAAATCCCATTGAACATCATCTCCGATCGTGATTCGCGTTTCACTTCCCGATTTTGGCAATCATTACAATCGGCGCTTGGTACTCGTTTGGACTTAAGCACGACTTACCATCCCCAAACCGATGGACAAACCGAGCGAACAATCCAAACTCTCGAGGATATGCTTAGAGCTTGTGTCATTGACTTTGGCGGCAATTGGAATTCTCACCTACCACTGATCGAATTTTCCTACAACAACAGCCACCACACAAGTATTAATATGGCACCGTTTGAAGCTCTTTATGGACGAAAATGTCGTTCACCGATTTGTTGGAACGAAATTGGTGAAGCACAAATCACCAGTCCCGAGCTTATCCAACAGACCACCGATAAAATCTCTCATATTCGTGACAACATTCGAGTGGCAAGGAGTCGGCAAAAGAGCTATGCCGATAAACGACGAAAACCCTTGGAATTTCAAGTTGGGGATATGGTTCTTCTAAAGGTATCACCTTGGAAAGGCGTAGTCCGATTTGGAAAGAAAGGAAAACTTGCACCTCGATATGTGGGTCCATTCAAGATACTCGAAAGGGTAGGAAAAGTGGCCTACAAACTCGATCTTCCTTCAGAGCTTAGCAACGTTCATCCGACTTTCCACGTATCTAATTTGAAAAAGTGCCTAGCCGACGAGAATCTCCACATCCCTCTTGATGAAGTACGTATTGACGAGAAAATGCACTTTGTTGAGAAACCCATGGAAATCATGGACCGAGAAGTCAAGAAACTCAAGCGTAGCCGCATCCCCATTGTCAAAGTCCGTTGGGAGTCTAAACGTGGACCCGAGTTCACTTGGGAACGTGAAGACCAAATGAAATCCAAATATCCGCATCTCTTTTCATAGCCTCCACCAGTTGAATTTCGGGGCGAAATTCCTTTAACATGGGGAGACTGTGACATTTCGGGTTTTTATTTACGCAGTTGTAATATATATCATGTAATCATTTTTCTATTAAATGAAATGAAAATGTTTTTATTTAATTTTGTACAAAATATATATTTTTATTTTATGGATTTAAAATAATTAAAATTTTATAAGTTTTAAACTTATATAAAATTTTATTAAAAAGGTTCATATATAAATAAGATAATCTATTTAATAAAATAATTAACTTTTATAAAAATATTTATAATAATAATAATAACATAAGTTTATAAAATAAAATTGAAATTTAAAAAGAAAGTATAATTAGTTTATTTTAAAAGAAAAAAAAAGATAAGGGTTTGTTTTGAAAATTATGAAACTAAAAGGTTTTAAGACAAAAATCAGTTCAGGGACTAAATATGGACAAACTAAACCACAGGGACTAACGGGTAACAATCTCAGGGACTATTTTAATACAAGAACAAACTTCAGGGACCATTTCTGCCAAGTCCCAATTCGCGTTTCCGGTCACCTTCCCCATTGTCCGGCGGTCCAAGCCAATTTCCGGCGACACCTCGACACGACTGTCCCCTACACCTCGACAGCCGAAAAGGGGCTCTCCGACCTCGTCGTCCCCACGCGAACAATAGCCCCCGACCAATTGGTCTCCCCGACATACAGAAAGTTCGATCGTGTTTGTGGCCGAAAACCCACGCCACAAATTCGGCCCCGACAGTTGACCTCCACGCCTGAAAGATGGCTCGACAGTTTCGTCTCGTCCAGACGAGTGTCTGGACATGCTCAATTTCTTGTCCCACTGTCGGGATCAGGTTCGGGTATAAATACCCATTGCCGGTCCTTCTCGGGCTCCATTCTCTCTCGTCACTCACTCTCACTTCAAATTGAAACCACCATCGCCTTCGCCATCCTCAGACGAAGCTGTGACCTGATTATAAGGCTCAATTCAACTCGAATTCTGGAATTCAAGTTCTTGGTATTTTCGAACTAAAAGCCTTGCCGACCAGACCCTTCGCGACCAAGTAGGTACCCCAAATCCGTTCATTTACCTTCTGTTACCCTCTGGCAAACTATCCTAATCGAAATCGCGACAATAAACCGTCGATTACCGGGCAAACCAATGTCCTCGGACACGGCTTGCCCGTTGCCGAGAACCAGCGACCAATTCGCATTATGGTTATGTATTAAACATCACACACATAACCAGCGATGGGCGATAGCCCGGCTGGTTATGCGTGTGTGTGTGTTATGTCTAGGTCGCGGGTTCGATTCTTGTGGCCTCCGGCCCAACCCATTTTTTTTCTGTTTTCTGTTTTAATAATATATTTTATTTTATTTAATTATTTCATCATATTTTAATATTATATCTACACAATAAAAACTATTACGGGTCGGGTGACTCGTTCGTTTATTTTCGAAACCATTAAATAACTTTTTCTTCACACTTTTAACCCGTCCAATTTTTATAAAATAATAAACCCTACATTTTATAAACTTGTTAAAATAATTTTTAACTCACAAAAAAATATATAATAATTAAACAAATAAAAAAAAACTTTTCCTTTTATTTATTATTATATATAAAAACAATAAACATAATAACAAATTATTTAAAATATAAATATCTAACAAGATTAAATATATGTTAAATTTTACTAAAAATCATTATTATTTTACTACAATATTTTATACAAATAATTTTAAGAAATGTTATTATAAACCTATACACATTTAAATACGAATACACATATACAAACATACAATAATACATATTTATCTACATAGGATTTCATCGTGCTTAGATTTCAACGTCCTTATCACCCGCACTCGTGGATTATCATACCCGCTAGCCAGGTGAGTTACATAGCCCCTATTTTACATTTTTACGCATTTTGGGGTGAAACATTATACATGCTACTCACTTTTTTTATACGTGTTATACATGTGGACTATATGCTTATTTTCTTAGGTGTACATACATTTACTTTAAACACAAGAAAACCAACAGTAATATTAATAGATCTATTGTGCCTGACCAGCCCACCCGGTTAGGGTGTTTATTACTGCATACTCGGATATAGCCGCGTGTTATATTCAAACATACCGGATATAGTGGGTAACTATATTCAAACATACCGGACTTAGCTGTTGTGCTATGTTCAAGCGCGTCAAACAAGGTTTGAATTGTGATTAGATAAATGATACACCATACATATACTATGTTTAACAAAATAAACAATGAGTTGCAAAACGTTTTTATCTACTACTTATCGGAGCTACAAAAACCTATGTACTCACCAACTTTTTAGTTGACACTTGATTTAAATAATGTTTCAGGTTTGGATATGTGATTGCTTGCCGAAGATTCCTCCACTTAAGAACAATGGACCTAGTTAAATAAATCAATGTTTTGAACTAGACTAGGTTAAATGAAATGTATTGTATTTGGATCTTTGTTGTCTTTAAATTTAATTAATGAATTATGCAACATTTTAGTTATCATGTGCTTTTGAACAATCATTCCATTGTCGGCCTCGATGATTCCGCCATCGGTCGGGGTGTGACAATAGATCTCTTCATATTTGGCCACCAGTAATGAGTCTTCAGTCTTAAGATCTTTGTACATCTTGTTTGCACCAGGATGCATGGAATATCTTGATTTGTGTGCTTCATCTAAGATCTTTTCTTGAATATCTCCAAGTTTAGGAATCCAGATTCTTTGTTCGAATCTTATTATTCCATCATCTCCCTTGGATAGTAACTTATGTTTTCCAACCATACGTTCTTTCTTGATGTTTCCTTCTTCTAATGCTTTTGGTTGGATTTCCTTAATTTGTCCCATTAAGTCTAACTTTAGATCTAATCGAAGTGCTTTTATTTTAAACGGTTGACTTCGTTCTTTCCAACTTAAAGAATCTGCTACTACATTTGCCTTCCCGGGATGGTATTTGATTTCACAGTCATAATCGTTGATAAGTTCCATCCACCTCCTTTGCCTCATATTTAAATCCTTCTGATTAAAAATATGTTGGAGGCTTTTATGGTCTGAATATATTACGCATTTAGTACCATATAAATAGTGTCTCCAAATCTTTAGAGCAAACACTATGACACCAAGTTCAAGATCAAGCGTAGTATAGTTCTTCTCATGAACTTTAAGTTGGCGTGATGCGTAGGCAATAACCTTGTCTCGCTGCATCATCACACAACCCAGACCAGTTTGGGAAGCATACAATAGATGACAAAATCATCATTTCCTTCAGGTAATGCTAAGATTGGTGCATGACTAAGCTTATCCTTGAGAATGTTGAAAGCTTCTTCCTGTCTTGAACTTTGCTGCTTTCTGAGTTAAAGCAGTAAAAGGTGTAGCTATCTTGGAGAAGTCCTTAATGAATCTTCTGTAGTAGTCGGTTAGTCCAAGAAAGCTTCTAATCTCTGTTGGAGTCTTTGGGGCTTCCCATTTAATGACAACTTCAATCTTACTTGGGTCTACTTGTATTCCATGTTCGTTTACCACGTGCCCAAGAAATTGTACTTCTCGTTTCCAGAATTCACATTTTGAAAACTTAGAGTACAATCTTTCTCTTCTTAGGGTTTCCAAAATGATTTTAAGATGCTTAGCATGATCTTCCTTGCTTCGGGAGTAGATAAGAATATCATCGATGAAAACAATGACAAACTTATCAAGGAATGGTTTACAAACCCTGTTCATTAGGTCCATAAATGTTGCAGGGGCATTTGTTAGACCAAATGACATGACCAGGAATTCGTAGTGACCATATCGGGTTCTAAAAGCAGTCTTAGGTACGTCTTCTTCTTGTACCTTTAACTGATGATATCCTGATCTAAGATCGATCTTTGAAAAGTACTTGGCTCCTTGTAGCTGATCGAACAGATCATCTATTCTAGGCAATGGATATCTGTTCTTTATAGTCAGCTTGTTCAATTCCCAATAGTCAATACACATCCTCATGCTTCCATCTTTCTTCTTTACGAATAGTACTGGTGCTCCCCTAAGGGGAGTACTTGGGCGAATGAACCCTTTGTCCAAGAGTTCTTGGATTTGTTTCATAAGTTCTTTTAATTCGGAAGGAGCTAGACGATAAGGGGATTTTGCAACAGGCTTAGCTCCATGAATGAGTTTGATTCGGAATTCGATCTGACGATCAGGTGGAAGACCGGGTAATTCTTCTAGAAAGACATCCGGGTGATCACAGACTACGGGAATATCCGTAATCTATCCTTCGGTTTTAACGTTTAAGGCATGGAGTAAAAATATACCGTCTCCCTTAATCAATTCTTTCTTAGCCTTTGCTATTGAAATAATTTCAATCTTACTAGACTCACTATTTCCTTGAATCATCAAACTAGATTCATTTGGTTTCTTAATCCTGACCGTTCTCTGGTCACAATCAATATGGGCCTGGTATTGGTTTAACCAATCCATTCCTAGGATAACCTCATATTCATTCAAATTCATAGGCATTAGTGTAACTAACACCTTATTGTCACCAAAATTAATGACACAATCAGGGTATGATTCGGTTATCCTAATTTGTTCGCCACTTGCCGTTTCAACGACATAGGCATTACTAAGTGGAATCGGTCTTACGCCTAAATATGGGGTGAATGCACATGAAACAAAACTTCTATTTGCCCTTGTATCAAATAGAATCTTGGCGTAAAAATTATTAACTAAGAAAGTACCTGCCACCTCCTAAGCTTTACCTTTTGATTCATCTCCACTTCCTAAGACGAATACTCGTCCGGTCCCTTTATTCTGACCACTCATTTGGGATTTAAGTGGTTTAGGACAAGAAGTCTTATAATGTCCTATCTCTCCGCAGTTAAAGCATTTAACATTTGGGCATTGGGTTGCAAAATGACCAAACTTCTGACAAGTCTGGCATTTCATTCCATGATTGGCTCTATCAGGGTTGGAATTGAATCCTCCTCTCCTTGGGACTTACTGTTCCCTCGTTTGAACTGATAAACAACCTCATCGGGTTTCCTCTTGTGATAAAATTTCGGTGGCTCTTGAGCTGCCACTTCATCAAACATCACCGCACTCTTTTCCACAGCTAAATCAATTGTCTATGGTGCGATGGATTTTACTAAGGTACGAACCTTAGGAGGTAAACCCTGAATATAACATTTGACTCTTCGTGATTCAGGAGTAACCAAATGTGGCACTAGTTTAGCCATTTCATTAAACTTGGTCGTGTACTCCTGATGAGTCATGGTTCCAGCTTCGAACCGCAGAAATTCAGTTTCAATCTTGTCCACGAAATTTTGTGGACAGTACCTCTTAATAATCAAAGACTTGAGATCCACCCAAGTCATTCTATCAGTCACAGCTTCACCCTTTGTCTGCTTGACTGACTCCCACTAGTCAAGAGCCTCTTTTTCAAATGAACGTGCAACAAATTTTACAGCTTGGTTTGCTCTACACTCACTCATCTTTATAACAGCTTCCATGGAAGTGATCCACTGCAAGGCTGCAATGGCATCCTTCTTTCCATTGAAAGGTTTGGGATGGCGGTCACTGAAATTCTTATAATTGCATCCATGGTCGTGCATTCTAGTGCTTTGGTTTGTCATTCCTACCGTTTCATGAGTTCGAGTTGTGCCTATGTTGTTTCCTAATGGAGTGGTATGAAGGATATCTTCTGTTCGGGGAACAACACCACTAGTTCCTTCATTCCGGTTTCCTAGACTGTTATGATTCTCTCTCCTTCTAAGAGCATCGTCAAGCATTCCGGGTAGAGTTGTTTGAAGCATACAGGTGACCTCAGATGCCACCGCTCCCTGAAACTTGGCTTCAGTCATAATGACTTCTTCCACAGGTTGTTGGGGTTCAACATTCGTATTTATGTTCTCGTTTGGATCAGTGTTTGTGTTTGTCGTATCACGAGTACGGGACCTAGTATTGGGCATCCTACCCCTACCTCTTCCTCTACCATGTCCTGCCATCTGGTACCTACATACAGATGTATAACATCAGAATTCGTATAACTGGTCATAATCCAAAAATTTA
Source organism: Smallanthus sonchifolius (assembly GCA_023525975.1). Taxonomy (NCBI): domain Eukaryota; kingdom Viridiplantae; phylum Streptophyta; class Magnoliopsida; order Asterales; family Asteraceae; genus Smallanthus; species Smallanthus sonchifolius. The sequence continues at coordinate 7,332,963 of CM042042.1, forward strand.
GAAATTAACAACACTTGGCCAAAAATGCCCTTAATTATCTAATTTCTAGGTATTTCCCGTTATAGGTCGTACCGAATGTATACACCTAACTTATCCTGAGGCATTCCAGACTAATCTCAGAGTCCTAGTTTAAGTCTAGATACTATTATGTAGTATCTAAATCTATTAAAATGAGGCTCTGATACCAACTTGTCACGCCAGTAACTAGGGCATATCGTGTATACACGTACACGATAAGACACGAACACGAAATATGTATACACGAACACGACACGATAACTTATCGTGTACTTTTTCTCAAACACAAACATCATGTACTTTTTCTCAAACACAAACACGAACCTGTTTATACCTGCTTAACACGATAAGACCTGTTTAGAAACACATGTTTAAAAACTTGTTTAGTGAAACAAGTCTTAACAGGTACTAACATGTATTTTACTAGGTCCTAACAGGTACTTAACAAGTATTTTATTAGGTATAATATCATATTTTAATATTTTTTATTTAAAAAAAATCTTAACAGGTACTAACAGGTACTTAACAGGTAAACAAGTATTTTACCTGTTTAGACACGAAAATTAACAGGTAGATTCGAGTCTACCTGTTTAGGACACGAAACACGATAATGCCATACACGATACCTGTTAAGATCGTGTAGGTTCGTGTCGTGTATTCGTGTACGTGTCTAAAAATGCCAGCCCTACCCGTAACACAGGACAATTATCTAACTAGAGTAGTACCTCCAACAGATATGTTCCCAGGTAAGAGCGACGGGTCTAGGAGAGATTTATACACCGCTCTTTCCTAGACAAAACATTCCGTTTGTCAGATAACTACATACTAGTCAGAAGCCTTCTAGTAATTATGACGTTGATATAAAAAACACACAGCGAAAGACTAATTCATAAACTTCTATTAATATCAAAACATTGTTTACGTTTTAACAAGAAGTTACATCATTTGTTCCTAACAAGGAACATATCAATCGGGACTTATAGTTCCTGGCATGCCCATCATCTGGATCGTTCATCAGTTCATTCTAGTCCTGGAATGCCTTGTCTAATGACTACCTGTGATGCGGTCAAAAACATTTGATAAAACATGGTCAGCACAAAACTGGTGACTTCATAAACTAAAATAGTTTATTAAAATGAGCCGCCAAAGTATCTTGAACACATCTATGGGGTTCCACCCCCAAATTCATAGATTACTATGAACAATCATCAGTATATATATAACCAAAGACCATTCCACGGGTCCTGTCCAACATGTTGTTCCATGGGCAAGTGAAATACAATAAGCGCTTAGAATACGTTATATATAAACAATCGGTACAATCGTTTGATACTTAAAATGTTTCATAAATCAATCATGCCAGACAAGGTCATGAAAGAGTTCATGCATCACAGTTTAAGAACTTACATCGGCAGTATTTCAGCTTATCAATCAATAATGTGACAAACACCTCGGGCAGAGTTCCTAGATACGTAAGTACATTACTTAATGATACACATATAGCTTAATGATTCATAATCAAAGCTTAATGGGAGGTCGGAACCTTACCTTAGCACTATCTACGGCAATTGGGAGTCGAAACGTTGGAAACCGATCTCTCGTACGCGAACCGGGGCTCGGGATCAGAGGGTTTGTGTGTGTAATGGATGGTGTTGGTGTGTGATAAAGTGTTGGGATCGACCAACTATTTATAGTGGTGCATGGGGACCCGTAGGGGACCGTTATACTGGAGGATAGCGGTCCGCTACCGCCTTCAGCCGCAAATTTGCCTTCGGGCCTACATAACGGACCGTTATGGTTCTGGATGTCGATCCGCTATCGGACCCCGAGTCTGGTGAGGCACAGGACACGTGTCTTTCCCTGATTCATTGCTTGCTCTGCACATAGCGGACCGTTATGCCAGGGATAGTGATCCGCTATCCCTTCCCTTTTTTAGATTTTTCATTGTAAGTCCTTGGACTTTGATTATTCACCCCTTAACTTTAAGAATTGGCAAGGTTAGTCCTTTTATTTTCTAAGAAATTTTCGGGGTGTTACACCTTCCCATTTCCAACTCATCCTAATTTGCTAATCCTAATCCCCTTATTCTATACGATTATGTGGTCAAAGATGAAAGTGATTTCGTGTTGGCTATTTTATTGAAATTGGATTAACTAGTTGACCAAATTAATCATATTAAATATTAAACAAGTTAGGAGGTACGGAGTGCACACATGTTTGAATTTATCTGATTACCTAATTAATACTTAGGGGCTTCTCCCCTAAGTAACCGGGGTCCGGGGGCAGCGCCCCTGGAAGCGGGGTCCAAGGGGCGGCAGCCCCTGGCGGGGATCAGCGCGCTCGAAAATTATTTTGACACTTGTTGCTTTATAAAATTTGTATTATAAATTATATTCCTAATAATTTATTATATAAAATAAGTGTTAAGATTTTGGGCGGATTTTAAATAAAATTTGAAATTTAAATTCGAATTATAGGATAACTACTAAAGGCAGTTATCTGGTTTTATCCCTGGATTTTGGTCATACGTATTCTCTCTGGTTCATCAAAAATTCTCTCAAGAATACACATATTCTTGTCTCAATACTCTGAGTTTTATCCGATCAAAGAATTTAGGGAACCACTAAATTGGTTTTGATCTGAAAGTATTCTATACGTCTCTCAGATCATCCTCGGTTAATTCGAAATTCTACAACATTTCGATCTGGAAATCGTGTCGGCAATGATTTTGATTTTTGGAACATCATCGTTTGTTCTACAGATAGAACTTATTTCGATTCTATGATGATGTTTCCATGTATTTTGTGCTTCAATTTTAGTTCCACGTTTCAACTTCAGGTTATGTTCCTTGATTGTGATTTTTTGATGGTTCAAGTGCTTTTGTTCTTCGATTTTTGTTGCAAGTTTCAACTTCAAGAATTTGTTAGTCAACTTTAACAATTTTGTTCTCATTTTTGTTCTTGGATTTATGTTTTGTAATTTGTGGTTCTTGGTGATAATGGAAAAAGATGGTTTTTCATTTTTGAGAACGTGGGGTGATAATGGAAAAGATGGGGGCATTTTAGTAATCCTTGCACATTTCATTAGAAAATTTAAAATTTCATCACATAGTGGAAGCAATGTTAATAAAGGGTTTGATGGAATTTGGTGAAATATTTTTCAATTCTATTTTCATCAAAATTCAACCAAACATAATTTTGGATGGAAAAATTTTCAATTTCAATTCAATCGAATTTTGTGAACCAAACACGCCCTAATTAGATGGCGTGTGATCAGACGGATATACAAATAATTGTTGTGTTTAGCTTTTCTCTCTAATATGACTTAATTGTTGTGTGATTAGTGGAGTTGGGTGGGTGATTTTCACGGGCTATTTCTCGGTTCATTCAGTAAAGATTTTAATTGAAAAAGCATTATTTCTGTACGCTAATCTTCTGTTTGGTTGGATAAAATGGATCCCCGAGAAGGTAAAAATTTGCTTGGAGAGCGGGCCTCGATAGAATACCGACTAAAGCGGCGTTAAGTAAACAAAACGTGTTTGTACCAGCTATGATGTGTCAAACTTGTGGATGGCCTTGGAATTGGCTGATTATCTACTCATTTCCTGTCATACTACTTAGAAGACCTAGGTGAAGGCGTGGCGTGGTGTGGTATAGAATGGTTGTGGTATTAGGAGAATCGATATCGAGCCGGTTAAAGTTCAAAGAAAGTACATGTGAAAGCAAAGTTTATAAAAAAATGAGGCAAAGTATCATCCTAACAACAATGTGGCTTATTTGGAAAACAAGAAATTGTAAGGTATTCAATAATCATGTCAAGAAGCCGGAGAAAATTTTGGAGGAAATCAAGGCAACTTCGTCTAGCTAAAAAATAGAGCGAAATTTAATAACCTTGAATGGGATAAATGTTATACTTTTAGCTTTCCGTTGTATTGGGTAAATTTCGCACCCTAGCATCTTGCTAGTGTGTTGTTTTAGTCATAGTCCAAAAACAAATAGCTTTTTCCTGTGACGGTTGACGGTTAAACTTGTAATGTTCTATTTCATTTCCATTATTTAGACCATTTACTAATAAATTTGGTTTTTGATATGCATTAGAACTACCGTTAAAAAAAGACTTCAAATTTCGTAAGATCTAATGATTTCGATCTAATCATATTAAAATAAGTAGTATCTTGATCTTGATAATGTTTAATAGCGAAAATCGAAAATATAATCTTCATATAAACACCAAGTCACACCACGATAACAACCAGTTGATCGCTCACATGTATACTTTCAAATAGTAATATTTTTGATATATTATAACCGTAATCATAAAATGCTTTTTATGCATCTATCAATTACTTTTTCATTTTTAACATCTCTTTCAAGTCCATGCTCAAACTTTCTTCTTTTTCCCTTTTTCTTTTCCAAATTATCAGATCCGACTCACGTACAAAGATGATACAAAAAATCTCAAAGACCTAATACAGACTCATATTCATAAAAAATAATGAACCAAAAACTATGAATACACAAGAATCAACTAATAAACTCTCAGAAACAAATGAGTTTCAACAACCAAGACGAAACCCTAATACAGACGCAGAAACTAAAGATAAATGCGAAATACCAGACGAATGAAGGAAAAATGAGTCCGAATGACCTCACTCACTCTCTCTCATCCTTATTTAAGCTCCAACAGCCAAACTGGATAATCCATTTGTAAAATGAAGATCCACGTGTGATTTAGAAAGAAAACGGGTTGTGCATGACCCGATCAAACTCCACTCCAACTGAGCTAAACTCTGCTCCTAAGCCCAACTCCTGTGCTCCTAAGCCCAGCTCCGGTTAAAGTCCATTTGAGTGATCTAAATCCTCCAAAGTCCAGTGCTGATCAGAAATTGATTTTCATGAGAAACAAAACAACCAAATAAACAATTTAATCATGTTTGATAAATAAGTTTGGAAATTAAAATTGAATACCACTACAATTTCAATCTCCTCTCAATTTAATTATCAAACATATTAAGTTGAGAACACATGTTTTCATGTCGTTGTTTAACTAATGAACCTTTTGTAAATATATATGCTAACTGATTTTCTAAATAAGTAGCAATTGTTTTAATAAAACCACCTAAATTTTTTTCTGTCAAATAAAAAAATATATATTTCAAAGTGTTTTGTTTATTCGTGGAAAACAGGATTAGCAGCAATTGAAATAGCTGCCGTGTTATCACAAAATAACCGAACAAGCAACTCAACTGAAAATTTCAATACATGCAACAGGTTCACTAACCAGATTATTTCACAGATAGTAGCACACATAGCCCGATATTCTGACTCAGCAGTTGACCTAGAAACTGTTGATCGTTTCTTACTCTTCCACGACACTTAACAATTTCCCAAAAACACAAAGAATCCAATGACTGACCGTCTGGACTCAAGACATTTTCCTTAGACAGAATCAACAAAGGCTCTTAGACTAAACAACACACCTTTATTAAACATAATTCTTTTTCCAGGTCATGTGTGTGACGGATAAATCAATTTCGTTACTAATTTTGAAAACCAGTAATATTAGATAAAATTGAGCCATCTTTATTACACATAGACATCAACACATAATTATATTCAATAGGAGTGTTAACCAAATTACATCCTAATATACCATACTCAGGTAGCATTTCTGTACAATATTTTCTTTAAGATAAAGATATTTCATATTCAGATTTTATCACTTCTATTCCCAGGAAATACTTTAGTAAACCTAAGTCCTTAATTAAAAACTTAGATTGAAGCAACCTTTTAATGTTAAGTATTTCAGACTGATGATTTTCTGTTATGATAATATCATCTACATAAACAAGTAGTACAATAAACACAGTCATCAGATTTAACAAACATTGAATGATTACCTTGTTTAAATCCAATTTCTAACAACACACCTACACGATTTTCATTTCACATTCAAGGAGCTTGTTTTAACCCCATATAACGACTTTATTAGTTTGCACACCTTGGTTTCATTTTAAGAATAATCCTTTGAGTTAAAGACATATAAACATCCTCATTTAACTCACCATACACAAAAAAAATTGTTTATTCGAGTTGATATAAAGACCAATCATTTTTCACAGCAAGGTGAATAACACATATGACTGTTATCACTTTAACCACAGTACTGGAGCAAAAGTTGCATCAAAATCAATTCCTTCACATTGACTATAACCTTTTGCTACAAGCCTAACTTTATGTTGCCTACTTCACCTATTTACATCCTATAGGCTTTCTACATACACGTAAATCAACCAATTCCCAGGTATTATTTCTAGGTAAAGCTTCTATTTCTTCATTCATTGCATTTAACCAGTTATAATCTAAGACAACTTCATTTATAAAATTCCTAGGTTCAACACTTTTATTTAACATAAAAGTAAAAGAGAAATTTTCAAAGACAACTTAGAATACTTGACAACCTTTTCAATGCCATATTTAAAAGAACGGTGATAATGTTGATCAGGGGTCGCAGACGGCTTGGTCATCTGGGCGCGGGAATAATATTCAACCGTAGCCTCCCCGCGAACCCCTCACCACAAGGTAGGGATGAGCAAAAAACCGAATTAACCGAACCAAAACATAATTAACTGAAAAAAAGAACACCGAAAAAACCGATCCAAACTAAACCGAAGGTTTTGGTTTTGTATTTTTTGAAAACCTAAAATTACAGTTTGGTTTCGGTTTTGTATTTTTTTGAAAACCGGAAAAACCAAACCGAACCGAACCGAACGTATACATATTATATATTGTGTGCAACACGTTTCATAATATATATTATATTGTGTTGTGTGCTTATATGTTAAAAGTGTATACATATTTGTGTTACACGTATTTGCATTAATAGTAGGTTATTATTTATATTTATTGAACTTATAAATTATAATGTTTATTTTTATGTTGAGTATTTTTTTAAAATTAATTATTTTTGTAGTCCAAAATATTTAGGCTAAAATATATGATAATCATTACTTAATAAAAAAAAAATTAGGATCAAAATTTCAAAACCATATTCATTATTTTGGACAATTTTTTTTACCCTGAAAAATTCAAGCACAATTGGTTTTAAAACCGAAAAAACCGAACCTATTGTAAAAACCGAAAATAAATGGTTTTAAAAAAACCAACCAAACTTTCAGTTTTAGATTTAGTTTTACCTCAAACCAACCCATTCACACCCCTGTCAGAAGAAGCTTTCCATTGCTGATGATGGCAACTAAGAATTAAAACTTACTTTTTTCACTTTAGTTATTATATATATATATATATATATATTAAAAGGCAAATAGAGGGTGTCTCACAAAAGTACCGTAGAAACTTTACAAGTCTTTGAGCATAAGATACAATTTTCTATTGCATGTTTTGTTTTTTTTGTTTCCTTCTACCAACATTTGATTTAAATAATCGTTGAAGGATTTGTAAAAAATATGAATACCTTGGTGTAGTGGTTTTTACCTTTTCCCCCAAGCAAGGAACCTGGGTTCGAATTCCACCGGTTTTAGATCTTTTCTTCATGCTATTTTTTTTTCTTACACCTTCAATTTGTAACAACATGATTGACCGGGTACGTATTAGTTTAAATCAACCTTAATACATTTGTATTATATTGTATTCTAATATATAATTTTTTTGTGAAAGAAGAAGGCGTCGGCCGCCATGTCCTCCCGAGACACTTGGGGGGGGGGGTTGATAACGTTTTCAGAACATCAAAAGATAATGGTACGCTTTATTTTTTAATTTAACTTAATTACATAATGTGCCTGTTTAATTACTCATATTATTCTAGAATGAGGCGACGGAAGTGACCCCAAGTTGGGCGAGGTGTACGCGAGGACCCGCTCCAAGGAAGATCCGGAAACGGGTGATTGAGTCTGGCCTTAATTATTCGAAGGCCCGTAGGTATATATTTTTTTTAAACGGCGAACATTGAATGTTGTGACGTCGTACCCCCGGCCACATGGGAGAGCCTCGTCCAACTCCGGCCAATATGTTGTCTTAACCGGGCCCACTTGGCGTCAGAGTTGGAGAGCATCCAAAGAAAAATCTCACCCAATACGGCCCCTTCCGGGCTTGAGGGAGAGCCGAGGCTCGAACCCTGGATCGGCGTGGGTAAAACCCAGGTGCATCAGCCTAAGCTAGGCCTCATTTGAATGCCACAGAAAATAATGTAGAGAGCAGGGATTAAACCTAGGTCACTAGATACACCAGGTTTCTTCCTTACCACTCCACTACTAACTCATTGGCACCCGTAAGTATATAATTAGTTTTTACCTAATAAAAAATTATTGTTTTACATGATTATGTATTTTTAATAAACTAACGTTTCTATTTTGTTACGGTAAACCGGATGACATTGATAGACGACAGGCGTCGTCTTCTGGCACAAAGGTTGGCACATGAATTCATCAAGGCTAGAAATTAACAATTATTATTTATTAAGAACAAAATTTCGATAGATTACCAAAAACTTGAAGAAAAACTGTAGTCCTTATCGCATCATCATAGCAAACAAAGTTACAATTGTAAAAGATATTTTTTTGGTCAAAGGTTAGTTCGATTTCTTTTCTCATCTTCTTTTATAAATAGCAATAATATTAAAATAAATAAATATTTATATGGGTTTCTTACAATTTTCTGATAGCAAAGATATGCTTTACGAAACCCTACATGCTTTGTTGCTTACTGTATCCTTTCTTGTCTTCTGCTCTCCTTTTTCATTCTTTACTTTTCTCTACTGATTTCCCAGTGAGCACCTCTTTTTTTCCCATCATTTCCATTAAATCACACAATCATATCAAAATGAGTACTACAACTCTACAATAAATATATTTATTTATAAATATATATTTTTATATTACTGTCTTCTTCCCAAACTGAATTCTAGATTGGGCTTCTTAAGGCTGGTTTCTTGAGCTTAGTTCTGATGATCTCTCATGATTCTTCACACCTTTTGAATTCATTTCCTTGTAAGAAAAAAAACTAGTCAAAAATATTGTTTAATATATGTTTAAAAATTAAAATGATGCTTTGTAAAATATATATAATATTATTTGAAAACATTTCAACATCATAGATAATTGATATGGTACTTCATATGAAAAAAATCTATCAATACTAATAAAGGAGTAAAAAAGAGTGACACGTGTCGCTCTCATATTCATTATCACAAACATTTTCCCGCTCATTTTCCATTTACCCACTTCGATTTTCTATTTTACGTAATAATATTTGTTTCCTATTTTGATTATCTCTTATTTTAATAAACTTTAAAATTTAATTATGTAACTTTTTTTAAGTCAAATTTATATTAAATAGAAATTAATGTATTTTCGAAACACAATTATATATTAACTCTTACATATTTTTAAACTTTTTAAAAAAATCATTAGTATACATAATACATTTTTCCACTTATAAAAAGTACATAAAGATTTAAAAATTTTATTCGTCTCGTGTAATACACGGGTTTTTTAAATATTTAAATTTTATCAACTCATGTAATACACGAGATTCTAACCTAGTAAATTATATATAGTACTTGTTTTGTACATGATAGATTAGACTAAATAGATACCATTTAGGGATTTTAAGTAACTAAACTCACTGTGTTAATTACATATAGGTAATTAAACTTGACTAAATGCACCAACTTAACATTCTTTTTTAATTAATTATCATTTTTTTAAATGTAAATCATTTTATAAATATATCCAAATACTGCAAATTTAAATATGATAATAATCAATTTAAAAAATAATTTGTAAATTAGAAAATCAATGCTACAATAATTTAGTGCAACATATGAAAACGATGATACTTAAATAAAAATGCCTCCATTATTATATATTTATATGCATGTACACTATTAAAAAAATAAAAAAATTGCGACAACAGTTTCGTGGAAAATTTGTCGGAATCGGCCGCTAGCGACAGTTTTTCGACAAAAAGTGTTTGTTGGAAAAACCCCGTAGGAAATCAATTTTTCGAAAAAGTCCCGACTAATTTTCCGACGAATTAGCGACAAAAGTCTTTTGCCGGTAATTTTCGACAATATTCCGATGATTATATTAAATAAATAAGTTAACTTACTTAATAAATTTGTCGAAAAACTGTAAGAAATCTTGTGGTTACTTTTTTGTTTTTGTTTTGTCGGAAAGTTGTCGCAAACTTGCTGGAAATTTCTTTTGTTGGTAACTTGTCAGAAACTTTTATAGAAAATATACATGTTTTCTAGTAGTGGTATGTCCGTAGATGTAGCAGGTCAAAAGCTAGCTTTAAATAAATTTTGTAGATAAATAAAAACCAATGTTTTCAGAACCGGACCGGACATCGAACCGGTCTCCTTAACGGTCCACTGGTCCAACCGGCCGGACCGGGTGTAAGAACCGGATGATTTCTTAAATATTATAAAAATTAATAGTGTAAAATGATGTTAAAAATAAATGTTAGTTTTATTTGTTTAAGTTTTAAGTCTTCAATATGAAGGTTTTGTAAGTTAAGGATATATTCTATAAGTTGCTGAACCTCAAGGGCTAAAGTGTATCTTGTGAATATAAAAGGAAAACGATGGCCTTTTGTTTTTTATTAGGGTTTCTTCCTCAAGTGTTGAACGGCTGAACCTCATATGATATTCCTTGCTGCCTTCTTCCTCTTCTTCTTTGACAATGAAAGTTTCAGCATTCAGATCCTCCTTTCCGACGATTCTTCCTTCGCCGTCGACCCACCTCCGACCAATCAACGCTAATCGCCACCGTAGTGTACGGTCTGTCACTTCCCAAAAGATGATCCAGGCTGGAAGGGCTTCGATTTGGGGTTTTTGTTTGAGAAATCGTGTTTGTTCCCCACCGGGCCGACCGGCTCCTTTTACCGGTTTTCCGGTCCGAACTCCGGTCCGGCCGGACGGGTGGCTGCAGGACCGTTTCAGCACCTATAACCGGACCGCTTTGCTCTCCGGTTCCCGGTCCGACCGGTTCAACCGGCCGGTCCGGTCCGGGTTTAAAAACTAGATTGTATTACTGGGTAAATCAATATTTGTCTAGATTCTTAATCATATTATGTTTTAAATGAAATATATTCTAAATATTTAATTAATGAAATTTGAGAGAGCTGAAATAGAAAAAGCATATCTACCTCAAGATATGGCATGTTTGGTTCAAAATCTCCATGTTTGCCATTCAACAAACTTCCCTGCTACAGGAATATTGGATCCATGCATGGTCAAGATTCACAAGAGAATAATTCCAATCAGTGCAAAGCCCATGGCATAACAAAAAGATGAGAAAAAGCATGCAGACCCATATAAAGAAACCCTTCTTTTATTCACTAGCTCTATAGCTTCTTACTTTACTAGTGAAAAAAAAAACCAAAATCAACCCATGTGAATTCCCCTTTAATTACCCATGCCACTGTACACAACATGAAAACAAAACAAAAAAAAAACCCTCTAGTGTAAGTGTGACAAGTGTTTGAATCTCTCTAGGAGAGTTATAACAAAGTTATAAGGTTTGAATGAGCTTCCATTGGTTTTCTGTCTTTAACCGCTTTGACTGCCACCTGTCCGGCGCAAGTTGTGTTTATCTGCACTACTAGAAAAAAACGTGTTTCCGACGCAAATTTTCGTCAGAAATGTGTCGGGAACAACAAATTCCGACATAATTGTTATGTAATTTTTATTATAATTACATAAAAACGGTTTGTTTATTATAATTAATAAGATTTTTGGTGGTTTTGTCGCAAATTCTGACACATTTGCGACAAACACTAAGGTTTTCGTCACTATTTAGTCGCAAATGTATCGCAATTTCCGAAAAAAATTTTGGGTCGGAAATTTTTGGTAGGAAGCGACCTTTTTTCTAGTAGTGCCAACCCCATTGATTAGTATGGTATTGACAGGTTTTGTAAATTTTCCAGTAACAGAGATTCTCACGGTTAAAACAATAAAAAATGTTTTTTTAGGGGGGGACATAAGAGCAATTACAATAAACACAAATTAAATGCATAGACATAGCTACAAAGAAGATAGCTTTTGGCACCAAGTTTAGAAGTAATGGGTCCCTGGCTTCTTGAAAGGTCATGGTTGATTGAAGACCAAAAGCTCAAAGTGAAAGGGATGGGTTGAATTTTTTGCTTTCATCTTTTACATGAAATGGCAAGAGTAAATACATACTTTTCTTCTTATACTTAAAGCCGCTTTTCAAGCCACTTGAAAGGGAGGTTGTTTTCTTGGAAGACTCCAAATTATAAAGCACATAAGAGTGGTAAAACTTTTATATATTCCACAAATTAACTGACCGGTCTTCATAAGAATCTTTTATAAAAATGGTTAATTTTAAAAGTTGACAAATGAGATTTTTTTTATACATTTTTGTGCTAGTCTCTGTCTAAAATAGCGACTTTTATGTGGAGTTCCCAAATCTGAAGATATTAGACTCGTATTTCTTAGATTTTTGTTTTGCAGCAGCTGAAGCCCCTTTTAAGACAACGACTTCACCTTGATAGTTGGAATATCACCAACTATCAAGGTGAATTCGTTTCAACTGCTACAAGACAAAACATCCTGTCCTCGTCTTTATGAACTCCTAAACAATCTTTCAATTAGCGCAAGTCGATCTTTTTAGTTTTTACCTTGACGAGTTGCTCCAACGAGAACAATGAAAATCTTTATCTTGATGAAGACTAGACCGTCTTCCATGTTTAGCTGATAATTCAGTTCTTTGATTTTGAACCTCAAACATTATATCACCAGAATTATCAACCGATGACCCATTCTCATAAACTTTAGATTGTCCTAATGAAATACAATAATGTTACAAGGTTGCCGAAAGTATCATACAAGCGGCCGATACATATATTCATGCCGGAACAAGTAAGGAGCCTAGCTATTTAACCTGAAGAAACAAGCCCTTTGTCTGTCGTCTTTACGGTTCGATACATCTACATAACAAAAATAAACAAAACTTTATTGAAACTAGTAACATGCATTATATATGCTTTATATATGTACATCTAACACAATGTCATCATAATTTACATCAATATACAACATCCTAGCTAGAATTTATATGAAACCAATTAACAATATTCATATATATATATATATATATATATATATATATATATATATATATATGGAGAATAATATTTACATCATTCACTTATATGGTACAGTATATTATATTTTAACCTTACTTTTATCATATTAAAAGTGAAAAAAAGTGAATGTGTAATAGAATCATGTACCATTTAAGTACAAATGTGATTTATGACCACAGACTATGTATATATGTGACAATGCATAAAGAAAGCATATATTAAAAAAAAAAGAATCTACTGTAGGTTGCATGTCTACAAGAGTGAAAGACTATTTTAACAACTTAACCATGGTTAAGATGCATAGTTAACTTAAGAAACCACATTTGATGCTACTAGACATATATACACATATCATTGGCAAATGATGGCCCTTGTTGTACTTTCCCATATCTCAAGTTCCCCTCTGAAAAGTAGAGAATTATTAATGCTGTTATTCAATTCAAACCTAAAAAAATACACACAATTACACAGTGGATTGTGTGTAAACTTGTCTTGGCTTGTGCTGTATCTCTTTGTTTTCAATTTCTTAGGTTTGTCTTTTTGTGTATGTATATTAATTACAGAAAGAGTTCAAATGATAACCGATTTTGTATGTGATAACCACTCTCAAATAATTAAATAATTTATAAATTATTGTTAAATACTTTTTAAACATATTCTTGAACGTAAATACGGAAATAACGAGTCTTACATATACGTATCACATAATATTACATATACGTGACACATAGTGTTACGTATACATTACAATAACAAAATGATAATTGTTACATATACGTAACATTATGTTTAAGAGTGGTTATCACATAAATATTGTTTATCATTTGAACTACACCCTATAAATTATATATATTTACTTGCACACAGTACAGGATGTATGAATATTGAGTATATATGCATTTATGTAGGAATATTAACGCACTAAACTATATACACAAACATTAGTCCTGGAAAGCAAAAGAAAAGCTGATTTTGAAAGCTGTGTCTATGCAGAACCATCTGATCCAGTAGCAAAAAAAGAACAAGAATATATAAGTTGCAAAGATTAGAGATGGGTCTATGCATGATAAAACTATATATTATGTCTCTATTTATTTTAATAAAATACATATTTTGTCTGATAATGCAAAGTTGTTCTTACTGTCTAAAAGTCAAAAGTAAATATATATCAAAAGAGGTCTTTGCCTGCATATAAATTAAAATCTTGGGTTTGAAGGTTCCTCCCTCTATGTACTGTTAAACATAAAAAACTATAAAGTATATCAAGATCCTTTGGACTGATGGCTAATAAAAATAAGGCCTTTAAACATAAAAAAGAAAAAAAAACATTAGGGTTTTGTGTTAATTAATTTAAAGAAATTTTTTTTACATTTGATCCAATTGAGTTAAATAATCGACCCAAAAACTATGAAAATATGGCAATTAACACTCTCAAATGAATTAATCAGTGAAAAACAAGAAAAATTTAAAACCCTAGTTCACATGTGCAAGGGTAATTATCAAGTTTACCTGCAAGTGAGATTTCACATGTGCTAATGTGAGATCCTTCACATCCATTAGCTCAAGAACTGACTTGGGTGTAGCTCCTAAGTCCATTTCACAAGCAAAATCAGAAAATGAAATGCAAATAAAAAGTTAACAAAAAACTAATTTAAAAAAAATAGTGTGTAAATTCAGTAAGAACATACTTTCATGGCCACCCAAGAGCTCAACAGCATGGACAAATCGAGCATGAAGGGTAGTCGTCCATCGCATCCTCGGAGCTCGAATACTTCGCTTTACAGGAAACCTCGAACACAAGAATCTTGATCGTGCGATATCGTTAGAACTATTGCCATGAGTTAAAGAAGAATAGCTACTACTTGATGATGGATGGTTAATAATTTGATTATGCTGATATTGATAATATTGATGATATTGAGCTAGTATTTGGAAATTAGGATGGGTATTTTGGTAATAAACAGGAACACCTCTTATGGGTAGCAATAACTCTTGCTCTGAGCTTATAAATGATTGATGATGGTGTTGAAGAGTTGTGTTTGTGTTATGGGTGAGGTCCGAATCATTCGAATGGGTTCGGTTGGGTACATGGAGTCCGAAAGAGGCTTCTCCGGATCTTGTTGTTGAACCATTGTGGTGGTTTTGGGAGGTTAAAGCTTTCTTCAAGAAATGATCCAAATCCAAGTCATGATCTTGATGAGTTGGGTTTGATGATTTCCATGTTTTTGAAGTGGGTTGTGTGTTGGGTGGGCTGATTCTAAGAGATAGGTCTGGTTGTGGTGTAAAGAACTCCATTATCACTTGCAAAGCTCTCAACTTTTTATCTCTTTCTTGTTCTTGGTTCAATCTTGATCAAGATTCTTGATATGGGTTGTGTTTAATGGAGAAGATGAAGTTAGAGAGTAGTAAGTGATCAATCAAGGGTTGTATATGGTATGTGAAGTGTATGTGTGAGGATGACACTTGAAGAGACTAAGGGTGTGGGTGTGGGTGGGGGTGGGGGTGGGGGTGGGTAGGGTGGGGGAGGAGGGCTTTATTTCTTTATGTGGACGTGGGGGTAGAAAAAGAAAGAGAGGAAAAAGATGTAAAAGGAAAAAAAGGTGAATAAGTTTTAGACTTGATTCCTTTACCATCCTTAACTTTTTCTTCTTAATTTTTAGTTTTTACTTAAAATATGTCTAAGAGAATTGCATCTAATTATATCCGAAATCTTAGTGAATTGACGAGATAATCCAGCGCTTATTATTTTAAACCATTATAATCTTAACCGGGAATAATATGCGACAACCACGTTAAAACCAAAATAGTATGTTTTTTAATAAATTCCGTATATATAAAATTGGTTATATATGCCCAAATAATATCATTTTGTTTAATAAATTCTGCATATATGGATTTGACTATGACATAGGGCTAGCTACAAGGAAAGATGTTGTAGGTTACACATTTAAAAAGAAAACAATGTATGTGTATTTTGACATGCTTATGCATGCATTTGTAGGTCACTAATATAGAGAATTGAAATCCCGGAATAAGCAAGAAAGCTCATCTTTAAATGAAGCCCGAACACTGGCCCAACTCGATCTTCAAGCTAAACTACGAAATAGACCATCGTTTGTCTCGTCACTAGGAGTAGAAGATCCTTGTGACCACCCTCCAACGTGGACCAATATTTGATTAGAGATAATTAGGGTTTTCAATCAAGAGAGAATTAAAGTGTAGAAAGTTCAAAGAGAGAATAAAATGTTGTTACTCTTCGCCTATTGTTTTTATACCCTATGTGAGTACCTGTCATTTTCCTATGGCGGTGGGCTTCGCTATCATAACTGTTTTCTCATTTCTTATTGGTGGTCACGTAATCATTCTTTTTGCACCCTCTACCTCATTAGTAGAGTAGTTATTGGTTAATTTCCACACAATTTGACCCTATGAGTTAAGATATCGTGGGACATGCCCGACCCTATGAGTTATTATGGTTTTTGCATAAAAAGGATATGAAGTAAGGAGAGTGCGTCACATGTACACTATTGATTCCATAACTGAGGGTATTTGCGTTATTTATGTGCATGGAAAACAACACAGTTGTATGATTATAACCTGTGTTGGTTTAACATTTATAACTGTATTGTTATACAATATAACTGTACTGATAATAGTAAGCAACACATAATTTGAGCATTATTATATTTTTTCTAAAAAATCATTTTTTCATATAAAAAAATATAACAATACTATACTCAAATTAAATATAAAAAATACTTAATTTTATGGTGTAATTTAAAAAAAAAACAATGTATAAAAAAGTTATTTTAGTTTAAAAATGATGATGGAACTAGTATTCAATGCAAAAGAAAAGTTAACACAAAGGCAAAATTTCTATTTTACCTACCTAGCATTTAATAAACTTCTAAACCAATCTTAACTATTAGATTACTTTGATCAAATAATGTCTATATTACGGGGGTGTTTGGGATTACTTCTCAAAACTACGACTTACTTTTCAAAACTACTTATTAACTTTTTGGAAAAGTTAATAAGTAGTTTTGAAAAGTAAGTGGGACTTACTTTTCAAAAACTACTTATTTCTTCTATATTTCTATCTCATTTTGATTTATCCAAACAAACTTTTAACTTATTAACTTTTAAAAAAAGTTAATAAGTTAATAAACAGCTTAATAAGTAATCCCAAACACCCCCTACTTCTTATCATTTTTAAATAAAAACCACTTTGTACTTGAACCTTCCTCTATATTAATAACACCCCCTTGAGTATCCATGTGATAAAAGAAGATAATATATTATTATTTTAATACATTTGGTGATACTACCTCTTTAAAAATCTATTGATGGTTGAATTAGCCAAGGTAGGACCCTAAGACCCGTCATTGCGTGATGAGCCTCGTCCCGATTCTCCTATATAATTTATCTTTTATAACTGTATTTAATTTTATTATAACTAACCTTTTTTTATAGTTATGGTTTGTGTGTTTATTTAAATTTTCAGATGGATATGTAAAATAGAAGAAAACTCTAAATAATGAAAATAAATATGGATACAAAGACTATTATTGTTACTACTCTTACTTCTCTTAGTACCATTGCACATTTGCAATTACCATTTTTAAATCAGTAAAGGGAATTTTATTATAACCCGACGTTAAGGAATGCAACTTAATTTATCTTATTTGTATTTGTCTTTATCTTTAAAAAATGCTACAAAAGAGTTAAATAAATTAAATATTTTATAGGTTTTCTCCTGTTTTTGTTCTTATTAATCTTGGGAAGCTCATGATGTCGCCGACAGCAATGGAAGCAGTAGGTTCAAGAAGAAACTAAGCATTGGAGCATGTTTCTTTGAACCAAATGCAACTCTGACAATTTTGATTTGTGTGGCAATTTGACTTCTACGTTTAAGATCTTTAATTAATTCTAAAATAAAATTTATATGTTTTGCAAACTTCAATCAGTATTGAATTGCGCACTTAAAAAGTGTCTAATAAAAATATTAAAATATATGTTTTGCATTCTAACAAAAATGTTGTGATGAGTATTAACTTATGACACATGATGGATTTCATTTATCTGTGATTAGAAATTAAATACAATGTATTCTTAAAGATTATGGATTTTTACAACAAATCAGGAGATAGACTAGGAAATACAACAATTCAAAAATATTTAAATTAATGGTGGGAAATCGGGTTGGGTATAATATTCACACAAGATGGACGACCGTGTGAGAAGTCTAATATTGGACATAAGTGTCTGATATCTCTCTTTGAGCAGGGTTTCATGAGATTATAAGTTATAGTTTTGTTTTTCTCTTCAAGATTTTATTATATGTTATATTACTAAAAGATTAATGAATAATAAATGTTAGTGTTATTGTCAAATATTATAACACATCACACAAATGTAAACAAAACCTAGAGCAGTGAGAAACTATTAACAAAAGCCTATAGTTTAATGAATTCTGTCTCTTTCAACCTTAAAAAGATAAAAGTTAATTTTTTAATATTAAATTTTTACTCTTAAATACCATTTAAACTTTTATTTGTATAATTTGAATTCAAACCATTTATACTTTTATGAATATAATCATTAATATCACTAGGCTATAGGCAAAACTTCTAAATGATAAAATTAACGCATTTAAAATATTTTTTTCAATTAAAAAGATAAAAATATTCTCTAAAATGTAGCAAACTAATAATAATATAAAAGTTTATTAGTTGATTGATAATTGTTATTATTTTAATTTAGAAATTATTGCTTGGGAAAAATGAGTAAGCTAAAACAAATAAATAATTTGTGGGTTTGAGGAAGCGATGATCAAGAATCTTATATTATAAAAAATATGTTCTAAATGGATTCTTTATATTCTAAATTTTTTAAGAAAAATATTAATATTTTGATTTATTCGATCAATGTGTCACACCTCATTGTCTAGGAAAGCTGGATTTACACAATACTTACCTAAACTTTAGTCTTTTACTTATTCATAGTGAAAATTTCAAACAAGTGTCTTGCATTTAAGAATAAGATAACATAATAGTTGTCTAAGGCTAATTGAATCAAAGTATGACTTATGCCATTCGTTTCCTTTGCCAAATAGCCCACATATATCTCATTTTCCCTGAGATATACACTCAAAAACATACGTCACAAGAAATATTGATAACATTTATTAAAATGGTTAGTAACACATCTTGATTATGTTGAGCTCATAACATGTCTTACCATAGTCACATTGCACTCGATTACTAAATAACCTAAGTTTAACTTTATACATTATCATGTCTCAGTTTTACGTTTAATAACTACTCTAACCTCAAGACCACCATAATGAATATACCCGTACCGTTATATCAATGTATATAGTTTAAAAGGTATATATGTGCATGCATATTGCATATCTCTACTCATTTCCCAAATCAATTTTATAGTGTATGTCTTGTTTTGAAGTTTGTTTATAATAAATAATTCACCAAATTCAAGTATCACAAACTTGATAATCACACGCCTTGCTGACTGGTCTTCTAACACCTATAATTATAATTTTGATAAGTTCTTTAACATGATAATGGAAAACAAGACTAAACATAAACATTTACCTGGTAATCCAGTAACGTTGGAGAGAGAGAAGATGTCATGATCTTGATGATGATCGGGTTCCCTTTTAGTATGTATCGTAAGGATGATTTAGCATGAGAGGAGACTCACAAACTTGAGAGAGGGAGAGAACCAAATTCTTTAGATGGTGAATTGATGATTAGTTAATTCTCTCTGTTAAATTCTCCATATATACATCGAAAGAGAAACCCTATTTATGACACTAAGGGTAATTATGTCCATCAAATAACTACCAATTAGTTATATGAGTATTTAAGTCAATGATCAATAATAAATAAATGATAATAATGGCCATATAATAATAGTGAGTCTTACATATAATCCATGATGAGTTCTTAAACTAAGGCTTCATAACTTTAAAAGCTTCTAAAACACGTTAAACATCAACTAGTAGTTGATACGATCTGTTTTACATCAATACGACCATATTGAAAACCCATTGATGTGGTTCGTATTAGGTTGATAGGGCTTGTATGGCTCACCGTAAAATACGCCATGAATTACTTAGAAACGACCCACATTACACACCTAATGATACATGTCATATTGATCAGATACAGACTGTTTTAGATATATGTGATATGAGACATATGGCATGTATCGGTCATTTTCTAGAGCCAGAATCACAATGTTCAACTTACCCATTTGTTAATGTTACCAAAATGATGATAATCTCTTCTGACTTTCAATTAATTCACTATTACAATCAAACTACTACAAATTGATATTAATTATAAACTTAAACTTAAAAACCTTAATTAACTTATTAAAATATTAACTTTGAGGTGTAAAGGCTTGATAAGCTTGCAAAGTGGGTAAAACGAAGTAGGGAACTAGTATATATAGTGGGATCATTGAATTTAGGTGCCTTAAGTCAGTGTTAGGTGTCTCTGGTGAATCATATGCGTGTCAAACGCACTATTGCTTTCGTTGCAACCAATACGGTCGTATTGGTGCAATCCAGTATGACATGTTTTGGTATAATACGGTTGTATTGCCTCAGGTTGCAAAGTTGGTAGTTTTAATCTCTCAACTTCTAGTTTGACAGTTTTGATCCCTCAACCTTTAGTTTCTTAAAGTTTTGGGTATTACAAAAGTGACATATATTTTAACCATTAGCGTATTTTTTGAATTAATATCTTTTACAAAGCAAAGCAACCTAGAGTTAAAACTAAAATCAAATCTCAAAACTCAGTTGAAAAACATTATTAGTTCATATCATTAGAGTATTTTGAGATAATGATTTAGATAATCAACAAGGGTAGCTCAACCGACTTCGAGGCCACAAAAGTCATGTTACAAACCCTTCATAAGGTTTATAGGTTCATCAAGGTTTGTAGTATTCATATTTCTCGTTGTTACGAATTTTAATAGTGATCATTTTAGTGACTCATTTAAAGCTTCTTGGTTTACTTTTTTTGCCTTTTTTGATGCATTAGATTCATACTTTTGATTTCAGTTTGACATTTAAAGATTGTTTAACACTTCACTCCTTATCCCTATCACACAATGTTTAATAGCACTTAAATCTAATTTTTATAAATTTATTGATGTTTAACAGAGCAAATGAAATGAGCAAAACAGAAGAAAAAAAACAACATAGTAGTATAAAAAGAATTGGTTCATACGTTCATTACTTGATTGTAGATTGCAGATTATCAAACAGATACTCAAACAGGATACGCAAGTCATAATTCAGATTATCAATATATTGAAACATACAGGAACTGAATCAAATCACAAATCACACATTATATGGTGATATGCGGATCATCTTTATGATAATTTTGATCAATCGACAATAACATAAGCATAGTGATTATTGAAGTTTGAACTATTGAGTAATGAAGCAACCGATTGAAGATTTGAAGCATAAAAACTATCTGAGTTTGTGACAAGTTAACGGCTCTTTCTCGACGATTGATCTTCCCCATCCTCATTTTCCTAATTCCTAAAAAAAGTGATTTGGGATTTTCGATTGATCTTCATCATGTGTCAATTTTTAGTCGTTCTTTTTGCTCTAAGTCCTGCTCTCCTTCATTCATAAGCAGTCTTTTTATTTTTCAAATTAGAAATTCAGAAGCGCAAGACTTCTCATATTGAAAGTCTTGAGTTCGAGTCTCACCTGTAGCAATTATTTGAGTTGAGCGAGTGAGTTTTGCCAGTTGGGGGTTTCCTCCTGAGTTGGGGGTTCGATCCGAATTGACGGGGGTAGTTGAGCCCAATTTAGATACATCTATCTCCCAAAAGGATTTTGATGTCTGGTTAAAAAAAAGAAATTTAGAAGCGCAAAATAAAGACCAAAACATTAAACAAGAAGCTCTCACACACACATATGTGTGTGTATATATAATTTCTTTTTTAAATCACACATATATGTGTGTGTCCCCTAATAATCAGATTCTAATTCTGATAATACTAGATCTCAATGGCTATTAGGAGGTCTTCTTTAGCTTGTTCAAGCATGCCTATGGTGTTTATTGAGGTGTTGCATTAATTTGGTGTTTTTTTATGGTTGCATTCAAGATTTGCTATTTTGGTGTAGTTATAGAATTGTGTTTTTTAGGGATGTTATGATTGATATTACATGAACATCATACCTGATATTTATTCAATAACGATAGTTTTACACAAATAAAGCTAGTAGAGTTTTACCATTCTGGTTTACCAAGGATAGAAGTTAACAACGAAATTAATTTTAAAATAAAAAGTAAATTTCTTTAATGATTATAAAAGAAATTAATAGAAACTTTAAGAATAAAATTGTAGGCCTTAATATAAATGATTTAAAAGTGTAACCATTAAAAGTTATAGACTAAAAACAAACATCCTTTATATAATAAATCACTATCTCAGGATGCCATGTGTTATCTTTATGTGAGTTCAACTAAATTTTTTCTCGCCCAAACTAAGTCAACAAAAATTATGGAATTATTAATTCGAATCCTTAACTTTCGTTAAATATAATTAAGAAGTTTTTAATATTATGGAAATATCAATTCAAATCCTTTAACTATCAAAATATGAAAATATATAAATTATATTTTTTTCATTTTCAATATTATTGCTTTATTATTTAAAGTCTTTACTTATACGTAATTTCAGTCATTAAAATACTTATAATTCTATAAATTTTATTGTTTTTATTGTTCAACTCGTACAGTACACTGGTTTCTAACCTAGTATATACGTATACAACAAAATCCCACACTTAAACTTATAGACTTAACATACAAATATTACATAGTAATAAACGAATTTTATAATTAACTCAATTTTTTTTTATCTTTTTAACCAAAAAAAAATAATTAAGTTAGAAAAGTTGAGAAGAAAATTTTCATTGGTTGGTTATAAGTATGAATGATGTGTCTTTTTATACGTTTTCTCTAATCTAAAACTAAGTGAATTTGTCACTTTATCATTTATGCTTAAATCAGCGAGCAGAGAATGTGAACAATCTTTTTTTTTTCTTTTTAAAAGTTGGTGAGACTTAACTACTACACAAAGGGCCCCTAGAAAAAGGATTATATGTGACAAATGAACATAAAGAACATCAATCACAATCAACATATATTATATTTATTTTTTTAATTCTAAAATTATTTGATTAAGAGATTTCATTCATTATTATCGTTATTAATTATTCATCTTTCTGGAAAAAAATTTCTCATAATTCATTACAAGGAAAAGACTTAATAGCGGTGACATTTGTTGCCGCTAATATTACCAGATGTTACCGCTAATTAATACCTTTAGCGGTGACTGTCGCGGCTATTGTGCATGTCGCCACTAATTCTTCGTTGCTAAAGACCACTTTGTTGCGCTAATGATAAATTGTCGCCGCTCCTGATAAGCTTTTAGTGGCGACACATGTCCGATACATTAACTAGCGGCGACATATGTCCGGTACATTCACAGTTGAGCCAACAGCTTCTACTTAAGGAAAGCATAAGTTGTTATATGTCGGTTTTTACTTGTTAATTTATTTATGTCTGATACATTAACTGGCTCGTAACCAAACTGACACGAACGGTTTAACAAAATCATGAAAGGTTCAAGTTTAAAATGTGAAATCAGTATTACCACACATAGAAAAGGATGATATCATGAAATTAAATATTTGATGATAAGCCAAGAGGGAATGTTGAAAATCAACGCTTTACGATATGCTACATGAACCTAGTGCTAGATTTGTTTAACATTCTTTCACTACCAATTATGACGAAGTATCTCGTTAGGTGTCATGTTCGTTAGTTCATTATTGTCATCAGACATTTGACTATGAGTGTTCAATTTCCTCTTTGAGTTGTTAAATAACATCAAATCTTGATGAAGAATATCTTATATTCTCAAATAATGATATACTTTCTTGTTGAATAAATTTCATAACAAAATGTTTTAATACTATCAACACATGATACATGTTGATTTTGGGTGAATAATGTGTATTATTGTTTTCTTATGAAGAAATTTATAAAAGTTGAAAAAATTTAAAAACGAGTTTGAAGAGAAAATCAGAAAACTAAAATATATACCACAATAAGAGATGGTGCATGGTGTGGCAGCAGGGGTGACTTTACAGTAAAAGCAATTAAAGCAACCGCTTTAGACCCCCAAATTTTAAGGGCCCCCAAAATTAAATAAACTACTTCAATCTATATTTTAACGTAAAAATATATGTGATAATTTATCAAGTTTTATGTTTTTAGAAAGAAATGATAATCTGTTAACTTTTGTGTTAACATTATACGTTTTCACGCTCCATAAAATTACATTTTAGTAATTTTTATATATTTAGAAAAGTTTCAAAAAAAGCCACAATTTAGATGTTCGCTTTAAGCCCCAATGTATGTTGAGCCGCCCCTGTGCGGTAGTGACGTCAATGGTAGGCGGTGGTGGACGACAACGATGGGGTGATGATGATATGGTAGTGTAGCGCTTGACGAAAACCAGGCATATGACTGAACTCATATAC
Organism: Smallanthus sonchifolius; assembly: GCA_023525975.1. Taxonomy (NCBI): domain Eukaryota; kingdom Viridiplantae; phylum Streptophyta; class Magnoliopsida; order Asterales; family Asteraceae; genus Smallanthus; species Smallanthus sonchifolius. The sequence goes on from CM042042.1 coordinate 7,357,719, forward strand.
TCTTTCAAGAAAATGAGAACGTTTGATTATTTCTAGCAGATGACTTGTGTTCAAATAAAACTTTCATTGGTTTTCTGTCTTTTAACCCCTTGAATGTCATGTGTCTAGCGCAAGCTACGTAAGTTAACAGAGTATTGGTGGGGTCACTTGAGTTTTCTGATAACGAATTCTCAAAGTTAAAAAAGAACTTAGACATCCCGACTAGATGTACATATAATTCTATGAACCTTGAATGATCACACCAATGTCATGTCGGTTCAAGAATATGATCAGGTTAACTTTATTCTTACTATTTGAATAGTTGAATGACTAGTGCATATGTTATATTTCATGCTTTGAAAATCTTTCAGCAAGTTGCTTTCTTGGTTATTCTCGTCCAACTTGTTTGATGGTAATGGAACATGTCTCTTCAAGACACATGCAGCTAGTGAACTTGAAAACATTGATTATGAATTTCTTTCACTGATCTAATTATTGTAGGCATGATAACAGTTATGCACTACACATATATTATGGGCTGCTAATAACTTTCATTGTTTATAGATTGATTTGATTATTTGATTATTATTATTAGGCGAAGTTAGTCTACTGTTTTTGGTTAAAAACATTACAAGCAGGTATACGATACAAGAGGGTTTACTATTCGGCTCGACCAATTTTAACAAAATTCCAGGCCGCACCTAATTACAGTTTTGGAAGCGACAAACCAAACCAGCCAAACGTACGTGTTGGGTTGACAGGAGCGGGCAAAATGGTTTGGTATTTGCAAAATCATTATTTTGTATGAAAAATCTTTTAAAATAATAAGCTTTGTTCATTAACATAACACATACATAATTGCATAGATTCTGATAATTATATTGGTTTAACGGTTGATTCAGCTTACACAACATACTTCATGTTCTAAACTGTTGACCAGACTGTTAAACCGTCAATCTGGTTAAATCCATCGATTTGTTTTAACTCGGACAGTTTGATCGGTTGTAATGATTTATTGATTGATCAAAACGGAAACTTCACGTATAGCTCCTAATGCACATATGATTCTCTGTATAGTATGAAACTTGACTATTAATTAATTCTTATATACTATTTAAATGATTGATCAATTAGAGAATATAGTATATTTTGAGAAAATTTAGAGACATCGTCTACATTTTTTAACTATATCTGCCCTAACCGTCACGTATAGGGCTAAATGTGGCGTTTAGGGCACCAAATGTCACGTATAGGGCAATCCGTCACTCTTACCACCAGAATTTGGAATCAGCGCGCCAGAGAATGTAAGGATGTGTTGGTGGGTTTTTTTTAGGGTTGAGTTGGGTTTTAAGGTTTTGGTGGTGTATATGTCACATATAGGGCAATCCATCACCCCTTGCTTATTTTTTTTTTAATTTAGTTTTTTGTTTTTATCACGTTAAGAGTTTGTAAAAATCGGTAGTTATAGTTTTTAAAATCCGGTCACCTCGATTATCGGTTTGAGATGTAAAAGTGAATAACGACTTATTTTTTTTAATTTAGTTTTTTATTTTTACCACGTTAAGAGTTTGTAAAAATCGGTAGTTATAGTTTTTAAAATCCGGTCACCTCGATTATCTGTTTGAGATATAAAAAGTGAATAATGACTTATCTTTTGGTTTTTTTGTTTTTATCACGTTAAGAGTTTGTAAAAATCGGTAGTTATAGTTATTAAAATCCGGTCACCTCTTTTTTATTATAAAACTAGTTTTTATTTTGATTTTCGGTTTGAGATGTAAAACTATGAGTTTTTTTCGCGTGTTAAACTACTCGAAATAAAATCACATATATAAACATCATATACAACCATTAGAAACAATCAAACAAACACAACAAAACCATACTACTCGTAAATAAAATCACATATATAAACATCATATACAACGAGTTTGTACATATAAAAACAAAAGTACAACTCTATCTAAACAATATATCTACCCCTCCATCTCGTCATCACCCTCCGCATCGGACCCACCCGCACCGGACGTGTAGCACCGTCGTGGCTCAACCGCCGGGGTGGTGGTCTCAACAACGGCCTACAGGCGGCCCGATACTCCGCGACCGTGTGGTCGATGAGCCACTGTAGCATCTCCTCGGTGTGCGTAAACCGGGCCTGAGTATCCCGAATCATATCCAGTGTGGCGACAGGCAACCGCACGGCACGGTACACGCACGGAGGATGCTGCGGCGGCACCGGCTCGACCTCCGGATCGACACAGAACCTTCCACTAGTATAAAAAATCTTTCCAAATGTTGACTTTGAAAAGGCCTTTCCACCTTCTGGTGATATTCTCCATGATGTGCCACCTGCATAGGTTTTTAGTAGCACCCGGGAAGACTATGTCACACAAACTCATCAGGGCTAGGTCCCTGTCTGTGACAATGACGCGTGGCTCCACACACCCGTCGAGCATATCTTTAATCCGCTCAAGGACCCATATGAAGTTGTCCTGTCGTTCCCTCGATATAAATGCGGGCGCAATACAAAACGATTCGATGTCGACGTCACACCAATAAACTGAACAAAAGGAATGTCGTACATGTTGGTTTTATACGTCATGTCTACCAACATCAAGTGCGGGATGGCGCGCCACATTTTATAGGAGGTAGGATGACAAAAGAAAACATCTTCCATGACATTAGTGGAGGGATTCTCCCGGGTGTGATACACGAACTCTTCAGATTGCAGTAAGTTTTCAAGCTCCTACATTGGTGTCAGGCCTATTTTACTTTCGGCCCTAATCTTCGCTGTGGCGATGTATATGTCCTGAACAACACATCTTCTACCAGGAAACTCTTCCTGTACGGCTGCAAGAATGTGACGTGCCCGCACGTGCTGCCGGTGTAACCTCTCAACCAGATCAATTTCCCTGGCGGACATCTTCCTAAGCTATGTGTGACCCTCCTCAAAGACAACAGGATTGTGGTTGTGTGTCTCGTCTGTCACATCCAACCTCCAACTATTACCCTTTCTGATGTACCTCCCTACGAGCTTAAAGGGACATGATTTTTTTATGCTCCCAGTACGCCTGACTGTGCCCCTGCATTTAGGTTCCCCACCACGATTGCATCCGAGTTCCACATCTTTTTTCCTTGACCGACTGACCACAATGACGCACCCATGCTCGCTCCCCTCTTCTTAGCCCAATCCACCAAATCCTCACGAGAATTAAAGAACTGAAAGAGTTACAAAGTCAGACTTAAAACGTAGTACATAAAACAAATAAATAAACAATTTAAACGAACAAAAGAGATGTTGTCATACTTTGTCTGTTTTATATGAAACGGTCGCCTTGCGTATACGATCATCGTCCAATGCATTCTCCGCATCCCCATTGTTTCCTTTCAAATGAAGGGAAGAGTCACTGTCATATGTGTCATTCCTATGGAAACTATCTGACACGTGTGTAGGTTCTGGTTGTGACCGGTACGAGAGATGTCTGTAATCCGGTTCTGGTTGTGACCAGTATGAGAGATGTACGTAATCTGGTTCTGGTTGTGACCGACACGAGAGATATACGTAATCCGGTTCTGGTTGTGACCGGCATGAGAGATGTACGTAATCCGGTTCTGGTTGTGACCGGCATGAGAGATGTACGTAATCGGTTCTGGTTGTGACCGGTATGAGAGATGTCCGTAATCCGGTTCTGGTTGTGGCTGGTACGACCCTTGACCGTAATCCGTCGGTCCAAATAGTGACACGTACGCCTCTTGACTGTAATTCGGTAATGGTTGTTGCTGAGACGACTCTTGACCGTATGTATTCAACGGGTTGGTCCCCCCCCCCCCACGAAGGGTGACTCCCGAATACGAAATACTCCTGAAAACGTAATAGCCGGTTAGATACCCGACGTAAAATAAAGACTTGCACACCCCTAAGTTTACCCGTCCTAGTAGAACTCTTAATAAAATAAAGGCTTGTTAAACCTGGTTTAGATCTTCGAAGGTTGGCTCCTTATTCAAATCTGGAAGCTTCGACTTCTGATAAGTATCTCCCGAACTCGACATCGGTGTCAGGCGTGAAACAAAAAAAACAGCGGTGTCCCAACAGCAAATAACCACAACCAAGAACTCAAACACGCACTTTCATCTATACTTTCTGTTCTTTTTATTTATGGTGAAGATGGTAGTGCCGGGTTTGTGCTGGATGGTGGGTTTAGTGTGATGAGAGTGAGTGGTGAGAGTTGTGTTAATATATGCTGAATCTGCATACCTAACCGTCACGTATAGGTCCAACCGTGACGGTTAGGTTAGGTGCCCGACAACACTGTCAACGTTAACTTTCTGTCAAAACAACCACATACTGAACTGTCACGTATTGGTTTATAGGTGACGGGTAGGGTTCCCTTTTTGCAGACTACACAACCTCGTATCATTAGTGTCATTTTTATTCCTAGACTCACGAGAGACATACCGTCACGTTTAGGCCAATACGTGACGGTTTGGGTCACAACTGTCACTTGTAGACCTATACGTGACAGCTAGGTCATGTGTGAAAAAAAACTTAGCGGTGTTCCCAGCACAACCCTATATTTTAGAACAAAAAGTTGGGGAACATATTGAATCTTTTGCAATGACTTTGGGCAAGAGAATTGGTCATATCTGGTGCCCTACAAATCTTTGGGAACAAGTGAATGAAAGCAACTTTGATAAGAACCCATTAACATAATTGTGATTTTCTTTAATCTATCATTAATTTTCATTTTGGGTTCCATACTTTAATTAACTATTCTCTTTCTTTTTAATCTTTTTTTTTCTTATGTTCCATTTTAATGGGAGGAAAAGAAAGGTTGAAATGAAAATCGATAGCTAGAGAGTGAATCACATCGTATATATTGATGATTAAGTTTGTTTTTTATATAATGGTATACATATGGGTCAAATAAGAACCTCTAAATACGTTAAATCATTATAAAAATTGAGAATACTATTACACCGTCAATTATAGAGTATCCATTGATGAATATATTATATATACGTATATGTAGCGCCCAAAGCATCATTCAACAGTAATAAACGAAACTTACCACTGAACGATCAATCCAACTGTTTACATCTTTGACATTGTATATAAGTACAGACTCAAACGACATGATCTTTGGATCAAAACGTTGTAACTCTTAACCCTAGTGGAAATGACGTACAGTTTCCCATTTACAAAGTGTACACTACTAGCCCTTCTACTAATTATTAAAACATTCTTGACACTAAACATACTTATGCATAATTATAAATCCATTTGATTTCTTCCTCCTTTCTGAACGAGAAATGCAATAATTACTTGAAATGTTTTCTTAGTTGCTAGATTCAACCACACAGGTTTTGATTTCTTGTTTGGCAAACTCTGACCATAGAGTAGCGAAAGAATTAGAAGGTGAGTCGATCCCCATTTAGAAAGTTTGTCTCATGTCCTTAAGGAGACATCCTGGTGGTAAAGCGGTGTACTCCCCAATTAAATGGTTATGAGTTCAAATCCTACGAAGTGTAGGTGTGATGATTTTAAGAGTATAATAAAAAGTGTGTTCGCAGGTAAAAAAAAGTCTGCATCATAATTTATCTTCCTATGCATGTATGTGTATGTATGCATTCAAATCAAATTGCACACATAATCAAACATTATTGTTTTAGTTTGAACATGAAGAGTTAAAAGATAGGGGGTTTTTTTGACATAAAAAGATGGTTGTTTCATCAAGTTTAGGTAAAAGTGGGTGGTCTCATATAATGGTTGCATTATTGTATAAGTGGTTGCTTTATTGCATTGTAAAGAAGCTAGTGTTGGTGTACCTCATAGACTTTGGATCTCACCATAACTTTTGACCATGCAACCATCATCAAAAAGGATTTGTATTAATATTATATATACTCTAGATGTTTAAAAAGCAATCATTACAAGTATCTTACATTTCATTAATTATAATCTTTGTTCCTCAAAAAATTAAGAGAAAATTTAAGTGCATTTCGAATAAAGATTAATTTGCCTATCGACATCATAAGATCAAAAACCCTGTTAGGCTATTAGTATGGTTTACTTTCAAGTACTCCCATCAAACACATATTGGGCCTGTGATATAAACTCATTCTAGTTTGCCACTATCACTTTCTGATATGAAATCTTGTTCAATAGTGAATCGAACACATGGTTCACAGAAGTTAGCTACAGTTATCACCACTACTAGAAAAATAAGGAAAAGCGACTAAAAATTATGACCGACAACATTAGCGATTGGATTAGTGACCGAATTCAAATGGTCGCAAAATTAGCTACCAAAATACAATCAGTCACAAATTCAGTTGCTAATTTTGTAATGGAAGTTCTGGTCGCAAATTCGGTTGCTAATTTTGTAATGGAAATTCCTGTTTTGCATTCTTATGTTCACCATCACTTGTTCTAACACCTTAACATCCTATTTTGCATTCTTTCTTATTCATCTCTCTTCATAGCATACATACCCTTTCAAATATGCACTACATATCATCTTCGTCATGTTTCAAACACCATGCATATATCTCTATTTCATTGTTTTCTTAACTTAGTTGTTGTGCTCTAAAGATAGTGGAAGGAAAAACAAGCAATTATTAAAAAATTTCATATTTCTAGGATCGAGTGATGTATAAAAACCATGTTGCTAGTTTCATAATTATATTTTTAATATATAAAATTTACAAATTTAAGTAGAACTTTTTATTTTTCTTAAAATAGTAAGGATAAAACTAAGGTTATTAAAAACTAGATGGTAAAAGGTTATTAAAAGGGGAATTTTAGAGACACCGTCTCATTTTTTAACTGCACCTGTCCTAACCGTCACGTATAGGGCTAAATGTGACGTTTAGGGCACCCAATGTCACGTATAGGGCAATCCGTCACCCTTATCCACCAGACTTTGGAATCAGCGCGCCAGAGAATGTCGGGATATGTTGGTGGGTTTTTTTTAGGGTTAAGTTGGGTTTTAGGGTTTTGGTGGTGTATATGTCACATATAGGGCTAAATGTCACCCCTTACTTATTTTTTTTAAATTATATATGTATGTTTTTATCACGTTAAGAGTTTGAAAAAATCGATAGTTCTAGTTTTTAAAATCTGGTCACCTTCATTATCGGTTTGTAATGTAAAAAGTTAATAACGACTTTTTTTTTCTTTTGTTTTTTTTGTTTTTATCACGTTAAGAATTTGTAAATATCGGTAGTTATAGTTTTTAAAATCCGGTTACCTCGATTATCGGTTTGAGATGTAAAAAATGAATAACGATTTTTTTTTCTTTTGGTTTTATCACGTTAAGAGTTTGTAAAAATCGGTAGTTATAGTTTTTAAAATCCGGTCACGTCTTTTTTATTATAAAACTAGCTTTTGTTTTAATTTTCGGTTTGAGATGTAAAACTAAGAGTTTTTTTCGCGTGTTAAACTACTCATAAATAAAATCACATATATAAACATCATATACAACCATTACAACCAATCAAACAAACATAACAAAATCATCATAAATAAAACTGCATACATAAATACAATGATTTTGTACACATAAAACAAAAGTACAAATCTATCTACCCCTCCATCTCGTCATCACCATCTGCATCGGACGCACCCGCACCGGACGTGCTAGCACCGTCGTCGCCCAACGGCCGGGGTGGTGGTCTCAACAACGGCCTACCGGCGGCCCGATAGTCCGCGACCGTGTGGTCGATGATCCACTGCAACATCTCCTCGGTGTGTGTGACCCAGGCCTGAGTATCCCTAATCATATCCAGTGTGGCGGCAGGAAACCGCTAGGCATGGTACACACGCGGAGGATGCTGCGGCGGCACCAGCTCGGCCACCGGCTCGACTGGCGGCTGAACCGGCTCATCCCCTCCGACGTATAGAACTAACTGTCACGTAAAAATCGCGGATATATGTGACCACTAGCCTGTAAATGGCACCTAATAATAATAATAAATAACAACGGTGACCGCGAGACCCAAACGTGACTGTTTGATGATATACGTTACTGTTAGGGCCAAACGTGATGGATAGGTAATAAACGTCACCGTGAATCCCAACGAAGGTAAACGGTCACGTGTAGCCCCAAACGTGACGGTGATGTTTATTACGGTGACAGATATCTCTAGAAAATGTGAATCCTGACGAAGGTAAACGGTCACGTGTAGCTCCAAACGTGATAGTTTGGAAATACACGTGACCGTTAGAGCCAAACGTGACGGCGATGTTTATTACGGTGACAGACATCTCTGACAAATGTGAATCCCAATAAAGGTGAACGGTCACGTGTAGGCCAAAAGAAAATATCTTCCACGACATTAGTGGAGGGATTCTCTCGGGTGTGATACACGAACTCTTCATATTGCAGTAAGTTTTCAAGTTCCTGCATTGGGGTCAGACCTATTTTACTTTCAGCCCTAATCTTCGCTGTGGCGTTGTATATATCCTAAACAACACATCTGCTATCGGGAAACTCTTCCCGTACGGCTGCAAGAATGTGACGTGCACGCACGTGCTACCGGTGTAACCTCTCAACCAGATCAATTTCCCCCGGCGGACATCTTCCTAAGTTGCGCGTGGCCCTCCTCAAATACAACAGGATCGTGGTTGTGTGTCTCGTCTGTCACGTCCAACCTCCAACTATTACTCTTTCCGATGTACCTCACTACGAGCTTAAAGGGACATGATTTTTTTATGCTCCCAGTACGCCTGACTGTGCCCCTACATTTAGGTTCCCCACCACGATTGCATCCGAGTTCCACATCTTTTTTCCTTGACCGACTGACCACAATGACACACCCATGCTCGTGTCCTCTCTTCTTAGCCCAATCCACCAAATCCTCACGAGAATTAAAAAACTGAAATAGTTACAAGGTCAGACTTAAAACGTAGTACATAAAACAAATAAATAAACAATTTAAACGAACGAAAGAGTTGTTGTCATACTTTGTCTGTTTTATATGAAACGGTCGCCTTACATATGCGATCATCGTCCAATGCTTTCTCCGCATCCCCATCGATTCCTTTCAAATGAACGGAAGACTCACTGTCATCTGTGTCATTCCTATGGAAACTATCTGACACGTGTGTAGGTTCTGGTTGTGACAGGTACTAGAAATGTTCATAATCCGGTTCTGGTTGTGACCGGCACGACAGATGTACGTAATCCGGTTCTGGTTGTGACTGGCACGAAAGATGTATGTAATCCGGTTCTGGTTGTGACCGGTATAAGAGATGTATGTAATCCGGTTCTGGTTGTGGCCGGTACGACCCTTGACCGTAATCCGTCGGTCCAAATAGTGACATGTACGTCTCTTGACTGTAATTCGGTAATGGTTGCTGTTGCTACGACTCTTGACCGTATGTATTCAATGGGTTGGTTCCCCCCCCATGAAGGGTGACTCCCGAAAACGAAATACTCCTGAAAACGTAATGGCCTGTTAGATACCCGACGTAAAGTAAAGACTTGCATACCACTAAGTTTACCCGTCCCAGTAGAACCCTTAATAAAATAAAGACATGTTAAACCTGGTTCATATCTTCGAAGGTTGGCTCCTCATTCAAATCTGGAAGCTTCGACTTCTGATAAGGATCTCCCGAACTCGACATCGGTGTCAGGTGTGAAACAAATATTACATGGGTGTCCCAACAACAAATAACCACAACCAAGAACTCAAACACGCTCTTTCGTCTATACTTTCTGTTCTTTTTAATTATGGTGAAAATGGTAGTGTCGGGTTTGTGTATGATGGTGGGTTTAGTGTGATGAAAGTGAGTGGTGAGAGTTGTGGATTGTGGGTTTAATGTGATGAGAGTTGTGTTTTGTGTGAGTGAGTGGTGAGAGTTGTCTTAATATAAGCTGAATCTGCAACCTAACCGTCACGTATAGGTCCAACGGTGACGGTTAGGTTAGGTTAGGTGTCCGACAACACTGTCAACGTTAACTTTCTGTCAAAACAACCTCGTACACAACCGTCATGTATTAGCCTATACGTGACCGTTAGGGTTCCTTTTTACAGGTTGCACAACCTCGTATCAACCTCGTATCATCAGTGTCCTTTTTATTCCCGGACTCACGAGAGACATACCGTCACGTTTAGGCCGAAACGTGACCGTTTGGGTCACAACCGTCATGTTTAGACCTATACATGACGGTTAGGTAAGGTGTGAAAAAAAACTCACCGGTGTCCCAGCACAGCTCTATTAAAAAGTATAGGGTAAAAATAGAAAAATGGGCTTTGACACGTGGACAAATGTGACATTTTGACGTTGTATCCATCAAAAACAAAACATTACATGTAGTTCTCAATGACCGAGAAGAAGGTTTTGTCCATATAGAAGGATGGTGACATACGAATGGACGCAAGGTTTGACCACTCGTTTACTTTCCTAATTTAAATCAAAATAAAAATATATGAACAATTTTAACTAAATATATTTCAATAAGGTTTTATCGGTGGTTGGTTGGTTGGTTTTGACAGTGGCGTTTGTTGACCGGCTCTTTTTTTTATGGCGTTTGTGTGTATAAAGGATTAAATGTAGGAGTTTAAACACAAAAATCCTCTTGGTTAAGCGACAAACACGCGTCCAATGCCCCCCATCCAATTAGGCTCGATCCTTGGGTGTGGCAGTAATATATATCTTTTATCCAGTTTTTTTTCCAGCTTTTTTTTGTTTTTTTTTTTCATAGGGTTTTTTTTTTTTTGTTCGCAAATTTTTTTTTTTTTTTGATAACGAGATGACCGTCGCAAATTTTTTTTTCATAGGGTTTAACGATTTTTTTTAGTATCCAAGAAAAATTTATATGACCTTTGGTATATACATATTTTATGGTATACACCGTACTTTGAATCAGAGTAACCAACCGGGAATCCAAAACTTCCTTGGTAAAAAATGCCGATAGTTGTAAAAGTAAATATACAAAAAAAAGTACCCAGCACAAATCTCATTTAAAGAGAGATAACCGGTAGTAAATATCCAGTATCAAAAGCATATATAATGAACAAAACATAGAAGTTTTTACCATAAGCATACATAAATAGTAAAAAGAGCAGCATACATAATAGTTCATAAATCTAAAGTTGTGAAGCATACAAGAACTATAAAAAAAAAATTTTAAAGTAATGGGGCAAAAAGGAAATTAAGCAAAAATTATTGTAAACAAAGCAACAAGAAAACTCAAGTGCCAAAATGCAAAAACAAAAAAATGGCCCATGCAGGTCTCGAACCTGCGACCTTCGCGTTATTAGCACGACGCTCTAACCAACTGAGCTAATAGGCCTTGTTGTAAACGTGTTGATTCACATATAGTAATTTAATTACCAGGGTTTATCTCGATTTGGCACAAAAACGGTGATCAGTACAGTGTATGTTTTGTGTGTGTGTGTGTGTGTGTGTGACGAAGGGGAGATGGGGAAATCGCCGACGACGAAAGATGACGCACAAGCTCTTTTTCACTCTCTCCGATCTGCTTATTCGGCTACTCCCACTAATCTCAAGGTTACTCTTTCTTCTCTCGATCTAATCACGCAAATGTGTGTGTTTTTATTTCTGTATGCTTTGTTGACCTAATTTGACTTAAGTTTTCCTGTATTTTATCTAGATCATAGATCTGTACGTGGTGTTTGCTGTCTTCATTGCCCTAATTCAGGTATTCTTCTTTTCTTTCACTGTTATCTAATTAAAATCGATGAAGATTTGTTAATTTATGTTTGATTCAATAGTCATTGTGGTTATTGTTGGATTCAATAGTCATCTGTTTTAGCTTATGTATGGCTGTAAGTTGTTGATTGAAATTGCTTTATGTGTGGACACACAAGATTAGACTGGATTAGGAATGAAGTTGTCAGGTGTAGATTAGGGGTATCACGCATTTCAGACAAGGGAGGGGAGATTGAGATGGTTCGGGCATGTCAGAGGAGACAGATGGCAAGTGGAAACCCTAACAATGGAGGGGAAGAGGGGCAGAGGAAGACCAAAACTGACATGGGATGCGGGATTTGTTAGACTTGCATTTCTCCGAGGACATGATCGATGATAGGAGCTCTTGGAGTTGACGGATAAAGGCTATAGATTTCTAGGTGAGCGGTTAGATTTAGTATTTGATGGGATTTTGTATTTTGTCTGGTACTTTGCTTACTTTTCTTTGGCTGCCTATAGTCGTTGGGGTCGGTGTTAGCTACTTGCTAGGTTTGACAGTAGTTTTAGGTGTGTCTTTAGTTTCAGGTGTGTCTTTAGTGGTAGGTGTGTTTTTTAGTCTTAGGTGTGCCTTTAGGGATATGATTGTTATTTTAGTCTTAGGCGTGCCTTTAGTCTTAGCCACTTTAATCTTAAGTTTTTTTTATGCCTTCCGGGTCTTGTATTTGTTGCTACTAATAATTTCTGTTATGATACATGTTCTTTCATTGTATGTTTCTGTAATTTTTTTTTTAAGAAAAAGGGAGGTTTTTTCTGGGCCGATGGTCTCTCTGGGAGCAACCACTTTATCCCATGGGATAGAGGTAAGGTTTGCCCTCATCTCACCCTCCCCAGACCCTATTGTTGGAGTTGGATTTTTGCTGGGCAGGTTTATTGTTTATTGTTTGTTTGCTATAATGAAAATTTGAAAGTTCTTCCAATCCCATGGGTTAGATGGTTGAAAATTTTAGTAAATTACAGAAGATTTTAAAATGCAGATGGTTCTCTGTTTATGTTGCAGTGTCACATAATCATTAGCTAATAGATGAAACTTCTTCGTTGTTCTTGCATTTGAAATTCATAATTCGAGTTATAGTTGTATATCATGGGTTATTATTCACACATCTAATCATATCTTTATCACGGGTTCTTTTTCACCGGTCTGATTATATCCTTAGTTTAAAAAAGGTGTGCATGTGGCGTGAGGCACTCAGGAAAACGCATCAGGGTCAAAAAGGCACGTCTCATGTAATTTTGGGTTAAAATTGTCAAATTAGGGTGTGCAGGAGGTTAATATGTAAAAACAACCAAAGGGATGAAGAAATTCTGAAAGGTTTACTTGATAAATAGGTTAATATATAAAATAGATAGGAGAGACACAACTTTTGGTTGTAAATAAAGCTAATTTGGTTGTACATAGATGCGCGCCCCTCTTGGGACCAGCCTTGGAGCGCTGTCTATACATTAACGGTCTTTAAGGAGTTTATAGTTAGTTAGTGCTGGTGGTTCTTACTTGAGTTTGTTGAAGAATTGTGCACTGGTCTATGTGAATCGTGACATGGTTAAATTACTATGTAAATCAGTTCATAGTATTTAATCTTGAAAACAAGGCACATTTTATTATCCATTGACACTTCAAACAAATACTCCAGAACTATTGACCAGAAATGAGAATGTAGCAACAATAAGTCCTGTTTGAGTTTGTCCATTCTCTTGACTAATGCTGTGAAAGTGTGAAGTAGTTTGAAATTGGCTATTATATTAAGAAATTGGAGGGGAAAGACTCCCTCCAAAGAGATTTCCAATCATGTCTAGTTCAAAGAATTAATCTTTTCGCTGCTCTGCGTGTACCAATGCCTAAAATCGTATTGTAAAGGGACCCACAAACATCTTATAGTAATGTAGCCTATATAACAAAATTGGTAAAAGATTGAAACTAATAATGTCCATGTCAGTTTAACATAGAAGGGTATTAATAACTCACTACTTGCTAAGCTACTCAAAAGTAATTACTGCTAAACCTTCAAGGGTGTGGCGCAATGGTAAGTGCTTGAGTTCCTCTACGAGAAGTCTCATGTTCAAATCCAAATTCTATTGCTTTTAAACCCTCTTGAAGACCTCCTGCCTAGCGCAAGTAGCCTTTTATCCAATGTCGTAGGTTAGCAAGGTATTGGCGGGTCCCGTGAGTTTTTTAGTTAACACGTTCTCACGGTTGCCGAAAAAAGTAATTGCTTCTATGTGAAACTTGTTTACATATAAGTCACAGAAACTCGTTTACTCTCACGAAGTAGAAAAAGAAGAACAACCGTTGGCCGTTTGATGCAATGGTAGCCCCAAGACTTCCCATAGTGGAGGTCTTGGGTTCGAATCCTGGCAACAGCAAAAAAGGGGTCTGTGGCCAGGTCAGGGGTTTACTCAGTTGGGGGGTTCCTCCTGTGGTGGGCTGCCCTAGATGTTCTAGGTGTTGCCCCGGGGAAACCCAATTATCCTAGAATATCTAGCGTTGCCGTTCAAAAAAAAAAGAACAAATGTTAAATCTTCATCCGACTTTGATCTTGGTTTTTTTTTAATCAAATAAACTTAAAAAGAAGCTTATTTGTGTTTTGTCATTACCAGGTGGTTTACATGGCAGTAGTTGGGTCGTTTCCGTTCAACTCTTTTCTCTCGGGTGTGCTTTCTTGTGTAGGGACAGCCGTTCTAGCTGGTAAGCTTAATCTTTATTCATTCATCATGGTTTGATGCTCCCCATTTTCAGTTCAACATATCATCTTCCAAGTTCCAACTCATCTTTTTCTTCCATCATTTTGGGTACAGTTTGTCTTCGTATCCAAGTGAACAAAGAAAACAAGGAATTCAAGGTATATTGGTCGTTTTTGCATAAATAATTTGGATGAAATTATCTCAGTAACTTGGTGTGCACTGTGTAGGTTGGGTAACGGGTCAAAACATGGAATTTTGGTCCAACCCGCCAACACTTTTCTTGAATTTTGGTCCACACATGATGTTAATTTGTTAAACTGTTTGCAGGATTTACCTCCAGAACATGCTTTTGCGGATTTTGTTCTTTGCAATTTGGTCCTGCATTTGGTGATCATGAATTTCCTTGGATGAGTTCTAGTTTTGATTGGTGGGTGGGGTGGGGGGGGGGGGGTGGTAAGTTAGCAGTAGATGTCTTGGATGTTGATCTGTGATGCTGAGTCTTGAATTTTGTACTGGCAATAGGATAATTATTTTCAACCTTGTTATAACACTGAAATGTCAATGAACTGGTTACTTATACTACAATGAGGTACATATTCTTGTAGTTCGGTTGAATAAACACTAAAGAGGGTCGTTAGAATCGGTACGAACAAGACGATGGTTGTTGGGAATGTGCCCAAGGGTGGTTGAGTGACTGGAGGAAAACATGCTCCAAGAAAAAAAAATCCAAAAGGTAATCTAGTGAAACAAAAGTTTAGCTCAGACTACCGAAGTAAATTAGTCGAGATAAAGCATACCTAAGCTCGAGCTCGACTTCTTTTACTTAAGAAAGAGTGTGAGTCTGACTCTTTTTGAGCTTTATGTCTAAAGCTCGAACTTGGCTTGTGAATAATTTAATAGCTTGAATTAAGTTGTTATTTAATTATTTTTTATGTATTTATATAAATACTTTTTTATATATAACATGATATGATTTCGTTTTATTTAGCTATTTTTTACATATTTATTTAAATACTTTTTAATATATAAATATAATTATATATAACATGATATTATTTTTTTTTCTTTATTATAATTATACGTAAAATTTATTATTTAATTATATATTTATTTAAAGAGTAAACTTCGCTTTTCGTCTCTAAGGTTTGGTCTCAGTTGTCACTTTCGTCCAACTTAAAAAGTTTTATACTTTCGGTCATCACGCTTTCATTTTTTAACCGTTTTCATCATACATCATGACGCCGTTTATATAAACAGTTAACTTTCTCACGATTCCTCACGTGAGGGGCATTTTTATCTTTTCAAGCTATGGTTCATAAAATGTTTAATGTGAATCAAAGCCATCGTCATCCATCACCGACACCAATTTGTTTCAACCCATCCACATCCACCGCTCTCCGACGACATCCTCAACCACCCATTTCTTGTTAGATTTGTCTGCACATGATCCGGATCATGGAAAAATAATCATCAATTTTGAGCACCAGGAATCGATATGGGGATTGATTTCTTCATCCATCTGGGTTGATTTCCTCATCTATTTGGGGGTCGATTTGGTTGCAAGATTGTTGTTCATCTTCATCACTCAGGGTTGGCCGGAGATGAAAGTACGGTGGGATAGGTGGATTGACTGTTTTTAAGTCGGACGAAAATGGCAATTTAGATTAAACCTTAGGGGCGAAAAGCGAAGTTTACTTTTATTTAAATAATAGTCTCTTTTAAACTCGCGAGATTAATTAAGCTCGATGCATGGAGCTTAGTTCGAGCTCGTTTATCAATAATAGTGTATCAATGTACATATCAATACGTCGTGCGACACCAAATTCTAGTTATTAAAAAGCTCAACCTTGTCTTGCATATCTAAACACATACCTATGGATAAACAAATAATGTGGTTCGATCTTTAAGTGTGAACTTTCTACACTGAATTCAACCTCTTATGTTATATTATACGGGTATCGGATGACTCAATATTATAGATTTAAGACAGACTTTAATCTCTTCCCTAAACTAGACTTGTGAACTAATGGCACATCTGGTTCATGATTTTTTTTTCAAGGAATTGAAATGTAGTCAAAGGAATTGGAATCTAACAGGAATTTCAAAATTTGTAATTTGTAATTTATTTGGGTGACCAAACAATCATAAAGAAATTGGAATATATTACTACGGTCACCACCTACTTGGTCATCACCAAAGTCGCCATCGTCGTTGTTGCAGCCGCCACCCCACAACTCCGTCATTGTCGCCACCGCCACCATCTGTTGTCGTCACCTGCAGCACTACCAATCCAACATCGATCGTGGCAGTGACCCGCGGCGAGGGCAAGGGTGACAATGGCGGCGACGGTTGCGATAAATTTATGTTTTTATCTATAACTTTAATGTTACTATTAAAATGCATGATTGTTATGTGAATGTAATTAAACTAATCTACACATATGTACAGAAAAATTTACATGAATTAATATATGATAAAATATCTAAACACCTCACACCCCCACCCCCACACACACCCTACATCACGCACACAACACACACCACACAGCAAACACATAAAGTTACGTGCATGTCATTGTAGGACAAATACTTTGACAATGAGGCATCCTTTTTTAAGATTAACTAGTGTGAAGATCCGCGTGTTATGTTGCGTGTTATGTTGGGGGTGTATGTCGATTCTCCACGTATTGCTACTCCCTTCGCACGTTGCAACATAAACATGACTCATTTATCGTGCGTTCGTGTCATGTCAACATTTGTCAAAATTATGAAAGAAATTAGAATAAAGTAAAAAAAATATTTACACGTTGTGACTCGTTAAACCGCGAAATTAATCAAGGTCTTACAAACGTTGTATAAAAAAAATCAAAATCATTACGTAAACTTACGCGTTGCGGTTAGAGCATTGATAATATTTAATACCCTATATAAAAAAAAGAACCGCTTTATACCCGCACGTTGCAGCGGAGGTGTAAACTCGTGATCAAAAACCGAAGTTTAAACGTTAAGACCCGCGCGTTGCAGTGAAGCCGTACGATGACACTAACGTGGGTAAGGGCGCGTTTGCAAACTTAGTTACGTGTGTTATGGCAGTGACACTAGCGTGTTTAAGTACATAAAAGAAACGTATGAATTTGAGGCTGATCGGTTTTGAAGACTGAACCATAGATAAGAAAAAGTATTATGCCTCGCACGTTGCGGCTTAATAATTAAAAAAATGTAATCAACACTAAAAATATAACAAATCTAAAAAGAAATAAAAACAAAAAAAAGAAAAGAGTGAAGCTTGGTAGACCCTGTCTCATGTGTAAAACTCACCAAAGAAACCAAGAATTCTTTAACCAACCCAACAAAGAAACATTTGATAAGTAAATGGGAAAACAAATTGAAAACAAAGAAGAATGGTTTTGTTGGTGACTGGCAACCAATATTGCCATTTAAGGGTTAGTTAATTCCACACTCTTTCAACACTAACAATTTAAACCAAACATTTTGACATGATAAATTAATAATGATGGGAACTATATCAATAGGTGAAAAACATATCATATGCTAGTTTTTATAAACTTTTGACTTGTGGGTTTAAATCTTTTATCAAAACATAATATACCTTTAAGTAAATTAAACTATAAATACATAATAATTTTCTCTAACAAGTAATAAAGATACATAATTTTAACATCTTCTGAAAGTTTGACATTGTTGTCTCAGAAAAATAATAGTGAAACTTGGACTGTATGTTACCATCATAAGAAAGAGTTATAATTTAGTATCATAAGAGTTTTATATATTCTTATTATAAATAGGGGTACCTCCTAATTTCAATACACACCTAATTTCTTCACAGATTTTCTTATAGTGAGTGTTCACTTAAAAAAAATATGTGGAGATTGAAAATAGCAGAGGGTCAGAATCCTTACCTTTATAGCACAAACAACTTTGTCGGTAGGCAAATATGGGAGTTTGATCCGAGTTATGGAACTTTAGAAGAACGTGCTGAGGTGAAACAAGCCCGTGCTGATTTCTGGAACCGTAGACACGAAGTTAAGACGAGCAGTGATGTTCTTTGGCGCATGCAGGTCTCGTCGGTTCCTTTTTTATTTTTTTAAAAGACTATAGTTTGTTTGGTTATGAATGTAACAGGGTTGTATCATTGTGGATATGCAGTTTTTAAGAGAAAAAAAATTTAAACAAACAATACCCCAGGTGAAAATAGAGGACGGTGAAGAAATATCGTATGAGAAAGCTACGATCGCATTGCGCAGATCGGTTAATTTCTTTGCAGCCTTGCAGGCTGAAGATGGTCACTGGCCAGCCGAAAATGCTGGTCCATTGTATTTCATGCAGCCCTTGGTAAGATTTTATGTTTTGTTAGAGATGGAAATAAGGACGGGTCAGGGGGGTGGGTAACGGGTCAATTGGGCTTGGTTCAAAACAAGTAGTTTTTGTAATCAACTTGAATGGGCCGGGCCAAAAAACGATTGGCATGATTTTTGTGTTATATATGATTATAGAAGAGATATATTTGTACAATACTAATAACAATATAACTTCTAAGTGGTTATATGTATTTGAAATACTTTGGTCTCTAAACACCTTGGTCCAGGGATGTTTAAGGTTTGATTCAGCCAGGTTATGGGACGAACCTATAACTACTGTTTTAAAAAATGACAAATTAACCCGGCCATGTTGGTTGAGTCAGCTGACCAAAACAGTTTTGTTTTGGCGGTTTGAATTGTTATTTTGTATTAATATTTAAAATGATAAAAGACGGTTCAGTAATATAATACATATACAACAATGCATATTGCTGAAAAAGAAAAAAACAATTTTAGATTTTCAGTTCAGTTTACACGATTGGTTTCGAGTTCCAAACCGTCAGTCAAACCATCAAACTGTCAAAACCAAACCATAGACCTAAATGTTAAACCCGCTGAACCAGCCAGTTTGCTTTGGTTTTAGCAATTTGTGAATACCCTACTTTGGGCAACTATTTTGACTCGTTTTCACTTCAGCTAGTTCTTCCTTAAATTTTAACCGTTTGACGTAAAAAAACAAAACATAATTCAAATCGACACATTTGACAAATGGGTCAAAATTTCAACTTCTAGTTTCACTATCCAGCTCTTTGACAAATTAACAAATCGCAGGTGATGTGCTTGTATATTACGGGGCACCTCAACAGTGTTTTCCCAGCAGAATATCGGAAAGAAATCCTACGGTATTTATATTGTCACCAGGTAGTTACCAATGTAATTGAACTATAACTTTTTAACTGAAAATTCAAAAAAACATAAACAAACATTATCTGGAATTTGACAGAACGAAGATGGCGGTTGGGGCCTTCACATAGAGGGTCACAGCACAATGTTCTGCACCACCCTCAGTTACATCTGTATGCGTCTTCTAGGAGAAGGGCCCGATGGTGGTCTGAATGGCGCGTGCACCAAAGCCCGCAAATGGATTCTTGATCATGGGACTGTCACAGCCCTTCCATCCTGGGGCAAAACATGGCTTTCTGTAAGATATATTTCTCAAAACTAATAAATATAATCTAAAAAATGCATTAATTATTTAAAAAAATGGACAAAAAAGTTTCAGTTGATTATGTTTTGACCCGTTACCCAACCCGCTCAAACTTATAGATGATTCTTTTTTTAGATACTTGGTGTATGTGAATGGGCTGGAACCAACCCAATGCCCCCTGAGTTCTGGATCCTTCCTTCTTTCCTACCAATGTATCCAGGTTAGTTCTCTAGTACCAATTGCATCAAAATAGCATTTTTTTTATAAAACTAAATCCCTATTTTAGCAGATTTGGTGATCTAGTGATTATATATAATGTACTATTTTCTACTTAAATTTTTTTCTAAATGCAGCAAAAATGTGGTGCTACTGTCGGTTGGTATACATGCCAATGTCGTACCTGTACGGAAAAAGATTTGTGGGCCCGATTACTCCGTTGATTCTGCAACTTAGAGATGAACTTTATGCACAGCCCTACAATGAAATCAAATGGAAGAGCATAAGACATTTGTGTGCAAAGGTGAGTTTTTGACTATTTATAACATAATTTAAAATAATACATATCTTTCTTTCTAATTATTTACCTGCCCAACTTATGATTCCAGGAAGATTTATATTATCCTCATCCTTTACTGCAAGATTTGATGTGGGATAGTCTATATGTTTTCACCGAGCCTTTTCTGAATCGCTGGCCGTTTAATAAACTGAGAGATAGAGCACTTCAAACAACAATGAGGCATATTCATTATGAAGATGAGAACAGCCGGTATATCACTATAGGTTCTGTAGAAAAAGTAAGTTGATAAATAATTTAATTAATATATAATTAAGTTATGTAAAAGCTTAATATAACAGTTTGAACTTTTTTGTGCAGGCATTGTGTATGCTTGCATGCTGGGTTGAGGATCCAAATGGTGTTTGTTTCAAAAAGCACCTTGCCCGAATCCCGGATTATCTTTGGGTTGCCGAAGATGGAATGAAAATGCAGGTCATACCGTGTGTATATAAAAATCATGATATTTATTTATATCATTATATCCAAAAACAAGTATATTAACAGTAGATTGATGTAATTGCAAAACAGAGTTTTGGTAGTCAAGAGTGGGATGCTGGTTTTGCCATTCAAGCTCTATTGGCTACTGATCTAACCGAAGAAATTGGTTCCACGTTGATGAAAGGACATGAATTTATTAAAGCTTCACAGGTCTATAAAACTAAGAAATCTGTAATTTTTACTGAATTAAACTTGACTAATTATTAAATAAATATGCTTGTGTAGGTGAAAGACAATCCTTCTGGTGACTTTAAAAGCATGCACCGGCATATCTCTAAAGGGTCGTGGACCTTTTCAGATCAAGATCACGGATGGCAAGTTTCAGACTGTACTGCTGAGGCATTGAAGGTAACATGATTTTTATAAAATTGCATAATGATATTATTATAAAAGCCTCTCGTTATGATCTACTTACTATCTACCTATATTCTATCCCAGTGCTGCCTCCTATTTTCAACAATGCCACCAGAAATTGTTGGCGAGAAAATGCAACCCAGGCAACTAAATGATGCTGTCAACATCATACTTTCCTTACAGGTCGGTCATTGGTGTACATTACCACAAGGAAATTTTTAACTGTATCAAAATTATTATTTTTTAAAAATTATATTTTAAGAGTTATAACTGATTGTGATGATAATATAGAGCAAAAATGGTGGATTAGCAGCATGGGAACCAGCAGGATCATCAGACTGGCTGGAGGTATATATCTAAGTCATAACAAAAATATTGTTTTCTAAGATGCCAAAATTCGATATTATATTCCAACATATTCTTTTTTTCCATTTTAGATTCTCAATCCTACGGAGTTCTTTGCTGACATCGTCATTGAGCATGAGTAAGACGAGACTTTAATATAATTTACCATTTCCATATAGCATATATTATACATGGTGAATTTAAATTTTCAAGAAACTTACAAAATTTGTTAAATAGGTATGTTGAGTGTACATCATCAGCAATGCAGGCCCTTGTTTTGTTTAAGAAGTTATACCCCGGGCATAGAAGGAAAGAGATAGAAAATTTCCTTACGGCCGCAAGTGGATACCTAGAGAAAATACAGATGCAAGATGGTTCATGGTTTGTTTCTGTTTTTCAAATTAAAAAATGAGAACTGAAACAGTTGCAACCAGATGTGGCAACATGTATGGGCCGGATTGACCCCTACATATTTTCTCTTGAATTTTTACATTTTTTTATAAAAAATCGGTGTGTCAAACATGAATACAAAAATTATATATTTCAATTTTCAATAATAATCTAATTTTTTTGAATAAAATGTTTTAGGAGGTTTTATGCATTAAAAACTACACTTCAGGCAAATTTTGAACCATTTAACCCATTTCCTTTTACATATTTCCCCCTCTTAACCTCCTTAATAACATATATACCCAACCATAAAAATCAATTACATATTTACCCAATGCTTACACAATTACCTATTTACCCTTGTATGTAAATTGATATATTTAGGAAGGGAATATATGTAAATAGTACTTTAATTGGTTCATTAAGGGTAAAATAGTAATTCAATAATTAAATGAATTGGGTAAATATGTAATATATAATGTTTAGAAAGGGGAAATATGTAATTAAAATTAGGGGTTGGGTAAATATGTAATAAATGAAATTAGGAAGGGGATATATGTAAATGACCCTTCTTTATTTTACCTGTTAGAGATAAAACATGATCCAAATTGACCCGTTCATGAGTAAGTGGGTCAAAACTACCACATCAAGCTGGAAACAGTTTTTCGTGTTACTTTGTTAACTTGAGAAGCTGTGGTAATTAGGTATGGAAACTGGGGCGTGTGTTTTACATACGGTACCTGGTTTGCTCTTGGAGGACTGGCAGCAGTTGGAAAGACGTATGAAAATTGTCCAGCAATTCGTAAAGCTGTTAAATTTCTGCTGGAAACACAGCTGGAGGATGGCGGTTGGGGAGAAAGCTACAAATCCTGCCCAGAAAAGGTAACACTAGAACATAACAAGTGTTTAAAAAAATGAAAATCAAATTAATAATCTGAGGTTAATAAAATGTATCTTTGCTTGATCAAAAAAACAGAAATATATACCCTTGGAAGGAGGCCGGTCCAATCTGGTACACACTGCATGGGCAATGATGGGACTGATTCATTCTCGTCAGGTCAGATTATTATTTAAAACTATAAATAGTTATCGTTGTAGCTAATTATAATATTTCAAATAATTTGTTGAAATGTATAGATGGAGAGAGATGCAACACCCCTACATAAAGCAGCCAGGTTGTTGATCAACTCCCAGTTGGAAAATGGTGATTTTCCACAACAGGTAATACAGATGGCAAAAGATGTTTAATTAAATGAATTAAAGGCATTTAGTAATTTACTAGTAAATTATATGATGATAAAATACCTAATGCAGGAAATAACTGGAGTGTTCATGAAGAACTGCATGCTGCACTATGCACTATACCGGAATATATACCCAATGTGGGCTCTAGCTGATTATCGCAAGCACGTGTTGCCCCTGCTCAAAAGCATCTAATACTACCATCCAACTCGATTATTTCAATACATTCTAAAATTATTTATAAAAAGTATACAAATTATTATTCTTCATAATTATTAAGCAAATGAAATGTAATATAGCCCGTCTCTTTGTATAATTCTGTTAATTATATAATGATCCATATAGAATAAAATAAATCAGTTATTCCAAATAATGTGGTGCTGCTGTGTACTATGTGCTTTGTAAATAGATGTTTGTGCAATGATCAAACACTAGAAGTAAACTGTGATGAAAGCATATATGTAGAATACAAGGATCAAAAGAACAAATAATATTCCAAATGACAAATTAAAATAATCAGTAATTAAATATGAGATACAAACCTTAGAAAACTAAGATTGTTTGTAGACAGAAATTTCTGAATGAAGAACACATGCTGTGAAAATTGCAAAAGTGGCTACAACTGCTGAAATAAAAGTACAGATGCGAGTGTTGTATCTCTAACTTATTGCTTCATATTCTCTCAAAAGAAACCCTAATTTATGGCAGAATTCTATCAAGCTCAGTTATTTCTATAAACTAGTTATATTTATTTAGGGGTGTTTGGCATTAAATTTGAATTTAACACCTTTGTAGTAACCTTGATGTATATTCTTTTATTAAATCTTTGTGATGAACATCCCTCATTTGTGTTAGAAGTTTCAAAGTAAAACTTCAGGTATATTTGAAATTTAGAATCTTAAATTTTGGGAAGTGTTATATTTTTTGTTTTGTTTGGACTGGTATTGTTAAAAAAAATTGATGTGTTGTGTGATCATACTTTCTTGCACACCCCTATGTTATTTATGAAAGTAAAAGGAGCGAATAGAAGAGACGCTTGTTGCCGCTAGGACCATGGTGGCAAATGCAACAACCACCACAACAATAGCACCATGACACCAGTAAGAACCGCTAGATGAAAAACCACACACCACACAGTCAAAGCCAAAACAAGCAAAACCCGAAAATTGTGTGCCAAAACAACCATGGCAAATGAACACAGCCAATAAATGGCTAAAAAAAGTTTACATCTTTGAAAGCCTGTGCCAGTTTCCCTTTTCATAAAACAGAATCATAGCAAGAATATATATTCTTAATAATAATATATTATATTTTATATTATAAGCTATTATTATCCTTATTATATTTAATAATACATAAGAATATAATATATATTAAAAAATAAAATAAAAAAGACTAACAATCACATCAGAATGATAGGCCAATTTCACATTTCATAAAATAAAATCATAGTAACAATCCATCTTTTCATGACTTTACACTGGGAATTTTAATTTTCTACATAGACTAAACTGCATTTTAGCAATTTTACCTTGTTACCCTCTAAATCAAAGAACAAGCTGTGCAGATCCCTTTTGCCTCTCCAACATCTATAGCACAAACCACCAAATCTCAACAGCTGAAACCGAAGGTCGTTACTGAGGGTAAATTTGTAATTTTGTACAGACTTCGAGAGGGGTTGGTTAGAAACACTATAATTAATGCATGAACAAATTGTCATGGTGCATTCTTCTTGCATATGAGTGTAGGGGTAATAGAAGCAAGCCCAATGAGAAACAAAGTTCCTATTGAATGGATGGCATATAAGTCTCCAATTGACTGTAATTCTCCAAGAGTTATTCCAGCCTGTAGGATTATGAATGATCATAAAAAAATAAAATAAAATAAAAAAATTCATGATATGAAAAAGGTTAATTTCATAAAAAACCAACATATTTTCTTATTTTTCACGAAAAAGTCACTCAACATAATTTTTACATATTAAAGTAACTCAACATGTCGGAAAAACACAAAAAAGTCCCTCAACCCAATTATTTTACTATATTAAATCCCATATACTAGTCTAGAATGAATGTACTTGTGAAAAAAAAAATTAACTAATGACTCGTT
Organism: Smallanthus sonchifolius; assembly: GCA_023525975.1. Taxonomy (NCBI): domain Eukaryota; kingdom Viridiplantae; phylum Streptophyta; class Magnoliopsida; order Asterales; family Asteraceae; genus Smallanthus; species Smallanthus sonchifolius. Next base: position 7,383,109 of record CM042042.1, read on the forward strand.
GTTACACCCGAAATTGGTCAAATAAGATTATATAAATTTTGTGTAAAAAAGTTGAATGTCACTTCATCAAATAGTGACTAATTTAAGGTGTAACAAATCATTATTATTCTAGACAAGTTTAGGGACTTTAATATAGCAAAATTGTGTTGAGGGAGTTTTTCATGTTTTTCTGACATGATGAGAGATTTTAATATGCAAAAATTATGTTGAGGGACTTTTTCGTGAAAAAATAAGGAAGTACGTTTGTTTTTTATGATATTAAATCATATGAAATTACTAAATTACTAAGTTGTAATAACTTTGATTATCTAAAAAACTGGTAGATAAAATGCCTTAAAATGGACATTCTTGTGAAATAATGAGTGGTGTTTTTTTGTGAAATTAGAGTAAAGTCCCTCAATTTATATTAAAAGGGGTTTGTTAAATCAGAATCTTTGCAGTTGGTATTAAACTGATTATTTGACCTCTAAATGTTCAGATAACTAAAATTAGAATTCGTTTATCCAAAATTTAAAAGCCCATCGTCCAGATAATCAGTTTCTAAGCACACATCCAAACACCTTTTAAGATGTCAATTATATTAAAAAATAAACACATAAAGCTTAATAATAATACCTTGACGGTGACATAAGCAGCTGGAATGAGCCCAATTGAAGTTCCAAGTAAGAATATATGATAAGGCACATTTACTATTGGTGAAGCAACATTAATGAACATATTAGGCAGGGTCGGTGTCAACCTTAAGAAAAGCATGTAATTCAGCAGCCCGTCTCTCCTTTTAGCCACCTAAGCAAGCAAAACTAAAACTGTCAACCTCTTCAATAGTTAAAGATAAAGACTTTCAACTTTCAAAGGATGGATAGGGCTGGAAATGGATCAAATAGAGGAAATCTTTAGTGTGGATCAAAACCCACAATCAGTTTTTGATATGATTAACAAATTATGTTGTTACAATGATAATCTAAATTTCAAAATATTAAGATTTAGGATGTTTATGCCATCGTGAATACACTCTTTGACTTTTGACCCGTTCAACCCACCCGTTAGAGGCAAATTTGAGCCCAAATTGATGGTGGATTGAAATTGCCACCCCTAGATAGGAGCATAAGGCGTGCGAGCCTAACCTGGTCTTGGAAGAAAACCAATTTATCGGGCCAAAGAGACGAGATAAGGGGCCGCCCAATCAAATTAGATAAAAAATAGCAAGAAGACGCGCCAGCAGTAGCAGCAAAGACAACGAGAGTTACACCTCTTAAGACTCCAAAAAGAGACCCCGCAAGCAGTGACATGAAAACAGTTCCCGGGATCATAAAAGTTTGCATAAAGATATAGACCATGCAATACCCCACTAAGACTTGGACAGTGTAGTCACTTGTATATCCCTCGATATTATCTCTGTGGAAAATCAAGAGAAGACATTGATGCTTTCAGAAACATATCCAAAAACACTGTCTACGTTACAGAAACACATAGATAGACACACACGCTGACACAAAAACTCGACTCTGTTTACCATTTGTGAAAACTCAACTCCAAACCTTGAATTCCAACCAAAAATGTGATTTAAAAGAGCATTTTCAAAGTGATAATTGCATCTTACATAACTAGAATCGGATAAACAGATAATCAGGTGCTTTCATTTATGGTTAATTAGGTACTTCACATTAATCTTAAACTTGGTTTTAAAAAGCAAGAAGCGCACCGAGGCGACAGGGTCTAAAACTCAGGTGCAGAGCACAAAAGCACACCACTTTTCGTATGCGAGGCGCAATTTATTATATAAATTTTTAATATATTTCTCATAGGTTCATTTACCCAAAATTTAGACACAAATAAGCTCTATATATGGTTTAATATCTAAATAACTTATATGTACAAACTAAAAGCCCGTTGTACAGCATCCTGAAGCACAAATCCAGCCCCCGTACAAAAAGCGTGCCTCAACACTGCGCCTTATGCTAATTTTTCGCCTGAAAAGTGCTCACCTAGACCTTTGGTAGGTATCTCGCCTTGCCTACACAAAATCCCCAGCGCCTACTAGGCACGCCTTTCATAACCAAGATCTTAAAAGCCAACCAGAATCTTATTCAGTTTTCGCATTAATTTCAATTGCAAACAAATATTCCAAATCATCCAAATACCAAACAAGCAAATTGCAAGATTGAAAATAAATTACATGAATCATTAGTATTACCATTCAATTTCATGAACCAACTCTATCTATCAACAAAAAAAAGGCTTTTTATTGTTTAAGCTATCATATACAAGAATCATTACCACAAAAAAATATATATATCAAATGGGAAACTCTTCAAAGGCTATCAATCTATAAGGATATCAGACTTTGCCCATTAATGAAGGATACTTCAGTTCTTGGTAATTTGTCTTTTTTTTACTTTAATGTAATAAAGATTTTGCTGATAACAACAAAGAGCAAAACACCACAACACAAATAAAATCAAAAATTATATGTATGAACAATAAAAAAATTCATAAATTTATAGAAAAATATTCGTCTTTTTTTTACTTAATTTTATGTAATAGAGATTTTGCAGATCACAACAAAGAGCCAAACAATACAATAAAAATAAAAATATATTAAAATTTCTCAAAATTAAAAAAACATGGAAATGATATCAAAATTAACGAATTACCTAAGGATATGAAGATCTTCAAGTGTTCGTGGAAGCTTGAGAAAGCTGTAATCGGAATCCGGCAAAGTAAGGTAAACTCCGAGGAGACCAACGGCGAAACTGAAAAAAACAGCAGACGCAGCCGCTATCTCCCAACAGGTTAATGGAAATTTTGATGACAGTGCTAATGATTTCACCTTATTTTCCTCATTATAATCATGGTTTCTCGTTGAAGAGGATGAAGATCGTGTTTCAAACTGTTCCTGTTCCATCGGAATTGAATTCTTCGTTCCTTTTCGTTGGTGGATCCGATTGATATGATAATGAGGATTTCAGGAAAACTTTCGCACTGGCTGAAATTGGGAGATAGGGAGGAATGGGAAGGGAAGAAAGAAACCTAATACGTTACTTATATATGGTATAAAATTTGGGGATTTCCCAATTTGAAATTTTATCTTTCCGTTTTGAGAATATCCGCATACCGGTTAAAATAGCTCGTGGCTTGAAGCTCATTTAAATATTTATTTAAAAAACTGATTCAGCTTGACTTGATTCGTTTAGAACATAGGATGAGATAGGTTCTACTCGTTTATAAATCGAGATAGCTTAATTTGGCTTGTTTACAAACTGGCTTATTACGAGCTTACGTTAGCTTGTGGCTCGAGTTTTGCTTGGAAAAATTTCGTTTTGTTTATGAGTTGAACCAACTCGATTTGAATCGTTTATAAACTAAGTCAGGCTTGGTTCTTATTTAGAAACTGAGCTAGCTTGACTTGGTTTGGTTACAAACTAATTTGTGCACGAGCCGACTCTAGCTTGGCTCGGTTCAACTCGTGAAAGGCGTAAAATTCGTTGTATATTATTGGAACTAGGTTAAAATCTCGTGTATTACACGTGTTGATAAAATGTAATATTATATACTTAGTAATAAAAGATGTATATTTTAAAAAATCTGTGTATTATACGGGTTGATAAAATATAATGTTATATACTTAGTAATAAAAAATTTATATATTTAAAAACCCGTATATTACACGGTTTGAATACATTAATTTCTATTTAATATAAATTGACTTGCATCACTATTTAGTTAAAAAAAACATAATTAAATTTCAAAATTTCTAAAAATAAAAAATAATATACTCATGTATTACATGGGGTTGTTTAATAGAAAAGTGAAAGTATAATAATGTGTAAAAAAGTTTAAAATAATGTATAAAACAAAAAAAAATCTTTTTTTCCTTAAATAAGTAATAATTAGAATTCAAATTTTATATTATTTTTTTTAAAAATAAAAACATTAAGATAATTAAATTTCAAAATTCAAAATTACTTAAAATAGAAAAAATTATAAGATTTTAATAAAAAAATTATGGTGATGACATGGGACATTATTTAGAATTATTTCTTAGAATAAGAATTAGATATTTGGCAATTTGTGTATTAAGTGTATGATTTCAAATTTTCATAAATACATAATCAAAGTTATGGCAACTTATTCAAATTTTAATTAATTGTAATGAATTATGGTAAACACATGTAATTTGTGGTTGGATTAAGCATGAAGCCGACCAATATTGAAACATGAAATAGCATGTCAAAGCAACTTCACGTGTACGTATTCAAAATGTGTGGATAAGAGAGAATGTAGTTAATGGTTTAATTTCAAGGATAGTTGACTTTCTTTTCTTTTAAACTAGGAAACTAAATATATATGTTACTACTTTAATAAATAAAAAAAATTTCAGGACACGTATCATTATCTTGGTATTCCTTATCTTTATTTTTTCACCTCTTTCTTCTATTAAATATTAGATTTTCTATTTCCCTCTCCTATTAAATAATAATATTTATATTAATAAATCTAATTACAAATACTTATTATTTAATTATAAATAGTTATTATATCATCAATCAAATGAACTTAATATGAACTGACATTTATTAATTAAATTAAAAAATTAATACTCAGTTGAAAAAAAAATGTTTTAAAAACTAACTTAAAAGACCTTATAAGTGTCACGATAAATTACATTTTTTAAAAACATATTTTGACAAATGTGTTTGTTAACAAATTACATTATATTTTATTAAACCGATGTAATATACTGGTTTGTTCAACCCGTGTATTACACGGGTTTTTTAAAATATAAAAGTTTTATTACTAAATATATAACATTTTATTTATTTAACCGGTGTAATACACGGGATTTTAACCTAGTATATGAATAATCGAAAATAATTAGAAAAAAAATCTAACCAAATTCAAATAAAAAGCTACACATAAAATATAAAAGTTGATTTTTCATCCACCTGACCCCCAATATTTATCTTGCTATTTCTATTACAAATCCAAAGAAAAAAATAGTGAATAATCGTCTCTAAAATAAGTTTTTTCTTTGGATCATTAACTCAAAATACAACTTCATTTCTGGAATTCCATATCAACCATTATGTCGTTAAGAAAATGCCTTCCACCACCATTTTTTGAAAGTCCCCAACTTCGAACCATCTAGCCATTCAAGGATAATTGACTATTTAACATTATAATTTTTTTTTGAATGGCGACGATATTTTATAAAAAAAAGTATATACTAAGGGTTGGACATTATGATTCATGACGATGGATTTATGGTTGCTACATCCTCAATCTAATAAATCAAGATTCGTGATTCCTCTCCCGTGTCAACTCAAAGATTAGCGGGTCAAACTGGATATGGGTATCAGGTTTCTTATCAGGTTAAAGTTTTTATAACGAAATCTTTTCATTGTTAGTCATACTTTGTTTATAACAACAAATATGCACATTCATCTAATCATACTCTTAAACATACATCATTGTCATCTAATCATACTCTTAAATATACATCATTGTCCAACGAGACTCAAGCCCTCAGTCTTGCGGGGAGGGACGCCGCTATGCACACCAAGATATCATAGAGATATAAGCCCTTTCGTCTATACTCATACTTAAATCAAGTAGGATTCTAGTTTCGTTGTCACATTATGTCTAGGAGATGTGACAACAAAACTTTTTGTAAACTATACTTAAAATTAATAAGTTATATTGATCGTGTGTTAGTGAGTGTACACTTAGTAAATACTAAACTATATAAAAGTTGATTGTGTGTTAATAAGCATATGAGATAGTGTAAGTATTTAGTAAATTGTACTTGTAGAAATTGACAATGTGTTGGGCACTTCGACAGTTCTCACCAAGTCAATATATACATTTTTACCTACTCGATCTAGAGGTTAGTAGTCAAGACAAATTAAAATATGACCTTATAGCAAACAATGTGTAATGCCCTATTATAAAAATAGATAAATAGATCGAAAATAATGCAGCGGAAAGTAGGTCCTAACTTTTTCAATTTTAAAATAAATTGATATTTAGTTTATATACCAAACCAAAACAAATCCTTAAATCGCATACTTGATAGTTTATTAAATATTTAAACGTTTACTAAGTAACAATATACAAACATCAAGACTTAACTAAATTACACAAGGGTAGTTACAATCGTTGACAACTCGCACATACAGTTCATCCCGAAGACTCGATCTTGGTCATCCGACTTGATTAATCAACCCTAACATGTAGACATACATCAAGTAAATATTAGACATACTAAATAAGTGATTAGGACAAAAAAAACACTACAAAATAATCAAAATACAACAAAGGAAGAGAACAAATTTAACTCATAGGAACAATGATTTTCATATTGCACTAGCATTTCATCAAGTATACATAGAAAACCCACAAAACTTGATATTTAGGTTAACAATTCTTACCTCAAATCTCTTTTCATTAAGAAGATGATTAATGATGCTTCTACAATTGATCTAAAACTTCAATTTGTGGGTAATCTTCAAGCAATCCCATGCCACCAATTTCTTGTTCTTGTTCTTTTCTACACATTCACTACACACACATACTCGCAAAAAAACGTGGCTTTCTCAAGGATTCTCTTTAATTACAATATTTACACTTTTAGCCCTTGAACTTTCAATATATTTTTATTTGTGGCCCAAACCTTCATTTATTTAGAGGTGTTTAGTATTAATCATTTAAATCACACATACAACTTTTTAAAAGATTTTGAGGATTTTACGAAATGATTCTAAGGTAACATAACACTTTCGTTCACGTAAAAGAAAAGAATGAAAGGAGGGTATGAACGTTTGTGGGATCACCTGATAAACTATTTGACAGCTTAAAAGATTTGTGTTTTTGAATTCTGACAAATATTTCACCAATGCTTATAAGATTTGAAATGAAGATCGTCTCTAATAAAATCAAATGAAAAGATTTTTAATTTCAAATCAACAACTATAGCACTTATTGACTAAGCGTCATTAAATACTACTGTCAATTCAAAGAGAAATCCATTTAAATCAAAGATAACTTTTTCCTCTACAAACTATGTTCATTACAAGAAACCGAGACTTTCCTCTTTCCATGGGTTGTTTGTGGATTAATCATTTATACACGTCCACTTCTTCATCTTCATCCAAGTAACGTGCATACAATCGAGAACTACTCTTTTACCTTTCGAGAACTTATTTTCTAAAACCATGTTACATAACAAACTTGACATCTATGATAACCTTCAAACATGATGCAATATTACCTTTGCGCTGACAAGGCGTTGCTTTATTCTATTAACTAGCTTAGACCCAGTGTAATACACACGAGGTGAAAAATATCAATGCATAAATTTCTCAAAATTTATTTATGTATTTATAGGTGTAAAAATGTATTACTATGCATGTACTAAGAATATAAAACAAAATTCAAAATATGTAAAAAAATAAATATATAATTAGGTTTTGAAAATACGTCAATTACTATTAAATATAATTTGACTTTCATTTACTATTTGAATGAAAATAAAAGTTACATAATTAGATTTTAAAGTTTTTTATAATAAATGATAATTTAAAATAAATGTGTTATTAGTATAATTAGTAATTTATTAAAAGATATGGGTGCATTTAATAAGAGAAAGATGCGGGAAAAGAATGATGAGATTGAATATAGTGGTGACACATGACATACAAAAACATTTATTTATTATATAGTATAGATTCTTTCATCATAAAATATTTTTGTGACAATATACAAATAGACTAATTTCCCTCTCCACTTCCATTAATATATCCTCAAGCTAAATAGAAAAGTATGATTGTACCTTTCATGGTGTTCGATCATCACTATATAGATTCTATAGAAATAACATGATAACGTTAAATAATAAGCCCAAGAAATGGGGTTAGTTAAATTCTAGCCACTACTGATACTAAAAGATGATAAACATGGTTTATAACACATACACTTATCGGTATACTCTTCCCCCAGCCTAGCGGGATCCGATGTTACAGGGAGGGGTCGTGGGGACTGGGGAGGAAGCTTGACGTGGCAACCTAGCGGTGTCCCCGTGCATGGTTGAAGCGCCGCTCGGCGACATGGCGGGTGGAATGCGTGAAGACCATACCCGATGACGTTAGACTTTCCAAGAAAAAGTTTAAAACACATAAAGTGGTGTATATTATTTGAAGGAATACGCACGTGACTCTCCATGCACTTAACCACAGTTAACTTCACCCTAACTTGATACCCGAGTTAACTCACCTCCTCAATCCCAATACTATACACCCTTCACCCAACCATAGTCTCGTTAACTCCGAGAATCTCACCGGCGTTTTTACACCGATTCATTTTACACCTCCGTGTATCTGTATTTCAGAATCTGAAACCCTAATTTTCCTGTTCTGAAAACCTCTGTTATGAGTGTTCTGATTGTTTTTGTGAAATCGGAACGGAACAAAATCGCGCAAAAATGGCAGAATTGAAGACGAAGCGATTCAGTATAGGCTACGCACTGTTATTGAAGAAACAGAAGAGTTTTATCCAGGATTCTCTCGTCAATTTAGCCAAACAACGCGGAATCGATCTCATCAAGATCGACACCGACAAGCCGTTGGTGGATCAAGGTCCTTTCGATTGCGTGCTTCACAAGTTGTACGGAGAAGAATGGAGGAAACAGCTCCAGGAGTACCTAGTTTGTAACCCTAGCGCTATCGTAATCGACTTTCCGGACGCAATCGAGCGGCTACACAACCGGATTTCGATGCTTGACGTGGTATCGGAGATCGAGGAGGTGAAGGACAATGAAACGGCGTCGTTTGGGGTGCCGAAACAGGTTGTGGTGTACGAGCCGGAGAAGTTGAAGGATGCGAAGGCCTGGAGCGAGGGTTTGAAGTTTCCGGTGATTGCAAAACCCTTGGTGGCGGACGGGAGCGCGAAATCGCATAAGATGCTGCTGATTTTTAGTACCGAGGGTTTCGATGAGCTGAAAACCCCTACTGTTTTGCAGGAGTTTGTTAACCACGGCGGAGTGATTTTCAAAGTGTATGTGGTTGGGAAGTATGTGAAATGTGTGAAACGGAAGTCGTTACCGGACATAACCGAGGAGAAGTTGGATAGCTTAAGCGGTTCCTTATCGTTCTCGCAGATCTCTAACCTGACTTCAGATGAAAGGAATGATGATAAGTACTATAAGATGATGGATTCGGAAGATGCTGCAATGCCACCAATGAGTTTGATAACTAATATCGCGTGTGGGTTGCGTACGACTATGAAGCTGCACCTTTTCAATTTTGATGTGATTAGGGATACCAAGGCTGGGAATCGGTACCTTGTTATTGATATTAACTATTTCCCGGGGTATGCTAAGATGCCTGGTTATGAATCTGTGCTGACAGATTTCTTTTGGGATGTTTTGAACAAGAAAGAGGATCGGTCTTTCAATTGCGAGAAAGGGTTGATGAAGTTGGTGGGTAACAATGGTGGATGTGGTGAGGAGGACACAGGGTCTCCTACTGTTTCTTCTGCTTTGAAGAAAGGAGAGCCTTGAAGGTTCTGAAAATGCAGATGGAAATCGGGTCGGTTTTGCTAAAATGCAAGCTGAATCTTGATCTTTGGGTTGGTTAATCAAAGGGAGCTCTTGATGTGGGCATTTGTTTTAGATAGTTGTTAGTGCAGGAGTTATGAATAGGGTTCTTTACTTTTGGTTTCGCCTCCTGACTACAATTTATTCGGTGTTCCTTGTTGATCATGTACATCTCACCGTTTGCTTTGGGGATAGGTACTTTTCAGTTTCTCTCTAAGTTTGTAGGGATGTTAAGTTTCTTTACGGGGCGTATTATATTCCATAGTTTGGGGAACTTTTAAAATGTGTGCCTTTGACTGTTTGACAGCTTTAATCAATGAATTTTGCCTTTTGGATGATGATATTAGATTGCTATGTCCTCTTACTGTAGTATAGATGTTTGCTATTTTTATCATTATTGCTTGAAACTCATTAGCATATCTCTAACACTACCTAACCGTCCTTGCTTTGGTAATATCGATTAGTTATAGTCATTTGCTCAATGTGGTCACATGGTAATTTGTGGAACTGAGGTCACTTGCATTGATAGTTTGATACCGCTACTAAATAGGGGCTTAATCCGAGTGTCTGAGCTAATGGTATTGGTTTGCAGTGATTTGATGAAGTAAAATATCACTTTTTCTTTAATGATTTTAAATACTAGTTGTTCAATTTACCTTAGTGGTGTATTCCTTCAACATACTATGATGGATGATCTTGTGATGTAACCCTGCGGATGCTCTTGTTGGGTAGTTAGCATAATAAGTTTGGACAAGCGGGTTGTATATACAAACCGATTTAGGTGACTAACTACTTTTAATGTGCTCACAAATTGGTCATCTTTCCTATCCCTTAGGTATTTGGGGGGCATCTTGCCATGGGGAAGTGGGCATATGTTTGTGTGTGTTCTTAAAATGTTTTTATTATCAACAAAGTAGTTTATCGTCTGCCCTATGTTGTTAGAAGCCCTTCGGGCATGCGCCTAGGCTCTCAGGTAAGGCAAGGCGCAGGGAAAGCGCATTGCTGCAAGTGCAACCGAGGCCATCTGTCGACCTTTGGAATCGGATTCCAGTGAGATTCTGGCCAAATCCTTAAAATTCTAGCAAAATTGTACAAATTTCGGGCAAACTGATATTAACATAACAATATAAAAATGGCTCACAAGTAGCCTAAACAAGCCTAAAACATATCTAAAACCACAAAAATTGGTATATTTGTGCTATGCCCCTTGCTTATCTCGGGCCCTTGCTTTTTAAGCGCCTAGGCCCAAGGCTCACCCTTTGTGCCTTGCGCCTTTGACAACTATGCGTGTGCCTGATGTTTACAAATTTTAGGAGTCTGACAGTACTAGGATCGGTTTGCAGATTCTGGTTCTTGGTGTTACTACCACGCTTTGAGGTTAGACCTGGTCACGGTTAGAGCCTTGAATTTTATTGTCACAAGTACTTTCTATCTAGAAGATAAACATTAAGCATTCTCATTTTGACTATTGTTTTGTACGCACAGCATATTTAGCTTTTGTTCGTGTCTATATTGTCAAGGCGTGGCACAACGAGGCGCAAGTTTAGTGCCTGGTGGAGACCTAGGGGTGATTTGGGGCTTTTCTTGTAAAAGCGAGCTTAGGCGAGCGCCTAGGTGCGTTTTCCTCCCAGATTCCGGCTAAAAGTATTCGGAACTTGTTTAAACCCTAAACATATACAAACTAAGGCGAAATGTGGAAGCTAAACAAAGTAACCCTAATACAGATGAAACGCTATACTATAAATAGCCATCTCTAACAGTTGGAAACGGTATATATTATATAGTTGGTCTTTTGTTTTCGTGTAGTTCCTGTAAGTGGGTTGCTGAATTTATTTATTTATTATTGGTGTGTTTTTCGTTATTTGTTGGCACAGAATCATGTAGACACATTGGAATATGCATTAACCAACACAGTGATCAAATTTCCGTAGTCTTGTCATATTTGTGTTTCTTCATTTTGAAGTTTTCCTGGAAACTTATGCTCCACTATATATATTAGGCATGTTCCTCCATATTTATTTTGAAATACAACAATTGTCAAGTCTTCATAGTGGCTTATGTTTTTGTAGTGTAGTTATAGTATGTTACGGCCGGGGTTATGTTCATTATGAGTTCCTTTTCCGTATGCTGTGCAGATTCTGCTTTATGCAAAAATTAATCTGTCTTGTTATACAGTGCCTCTGGCATGCTGCCAAATGAGCATGGCCACACTGAACACTCGAATCAATTTGCATGTTCATGATTCTCATACCGCGATCTTGCCCCCAATGTTTGTCCTCGTGCAACTCGAATCATAAATAACGAACTGATGGCTTTTGTTACAATACTTTTAATGGAGCAAAGCTATTTGTGGGGTATTGGAAGAGTTGATCACCTTACCTTGATTTTCCTAGCGATAAACTCAAAATCAATGACTACAAAACAATGCACAGTTGCTTCTACAAATTAGGAGTTCTATCGATTTATCAGTTGATGGAACACATAATAGAGTAATATTTTCCGAACGTACACATAAGATTAAACTAGCATTTTTCAACCAGATTATCAGTTATAATTCTACTGCTGAAATCTACATAGACTCCAATTCTACAACTTACACAAATAGATTAGCAGTTTCAATCAGCACAAGACTTCTTCAGCAAAATATATATATATATATATATATATATATAAACGAAAACTGGCAAAAAAATGGATAGATGGATTCTATCACAGTATCATCTTTTCTGTCTGTTTCTTCTTCAGAAGGGAATGGTTTCTTCATGCTTTATACTTATCGAAATTTAAGATGTTCAAAGTGCCCTGGCAACACCCACAGATTCAAGCAAGTTGCCAAAGCGTGTAAACACATGTTCTTCGCGATTCCTGCAATTGTGATCATTTGTGTGAGGCAATCTCGATACTAACAAAATATCTGACTTAGATTGTAGCTAGTTTTTTTATAAAAATAATGTAATATATATCATTTGGGTGGTAAATCCAATCTTTCAAATGCAAAATTGGTCAATCTTTTAGATGCCATTTACTCCTAATGTGTATGGATTACAACCATGTAGCACTACCATATATAGGCCTAAAACATCGGCCAAATCCAGTGTTCGACATATGACTTACTGATATTATCTCTCCTCATCTTCCATTAGATTTGACACGCACCTCAATCTCCTTATTAGGTCTATCTTTAAACTGATGTTTTAAGCCTATGTATGCACTTGCAATATGCGTACCCTATCAATATGCAAGATCCGTCCACACCATGTAGACGACATCAATAACCAAAATGAAAGAAATATGCACTTTTCCTAATAGCCAAGGGTTGAACATGTAAAGGACAAGAACAAAAACTGCAAACAAGAAAAAAAACGAAAGAAATATTTACCTTCTAAAGACGAGAAAATCTATTGATTCTTCTTGATCTTAGAAGCTGTGAAAGTTGTCTTACGATCTTGGTTGGATGCTCTTATTATAAACAGAAGTGTTTCTACAAGCATGCCCCCAACCAATCCAAGGATGCCTCCAGCAGCATGCTGAAAATGAATCACGACGAAACATTTTTTATTTATTTTAATGGCATCATGTAGTTTTGTATGGCGCCTGGATATAAGAGAAATTTGTGATGGTTAAATAAGTAGTACCATTACTGGATTATGTCCAAACAATGCTCTGAACGTATAATATCCAACCAAATAGCCTGTAAACATTGTAAGCGCGACATGTAGACCTGATAAAGTTCAAGATCAATGTTAGATGCAGAGAATATGTGAAAAACTAATTTAAGATTATATTACTTATTCAGCAATTGCACTTCATGTTTTTACTACTTGCTCACAAGCATCATCTTTCTATTAAAAAACTGATGTTTCTTGAGCATTTTGTTCTTAATGAGTATTAACAAGAACAAACTCATCAAGCCACCATCATTTATGAAAAAAAAAAAGATTCATGCAAAACTTGTTTGAGGTATGATGATATGAATAATTTCCACAGTGTGCATTGCCAAAAGATATTTTACTCATAAAACAAAGGTCAAATGCTCAAATACATCTTTTTCCTCAATCCTCATTCGCCCTTTTCAATATTCATAAAGATACTCTAATTATATTCAAGTTGTTTGTCTATTCCATTAACATTAGAGGTGACAAAAATGGATTAGTAGGGGAATATGACATAACGGGTCAGTTCAAAACGGGTAGATTTTTAGTGTGGGTCAAAACAGGTTGGGTCAGTTATGTTTCTTGGATTTTTTACATAACTAACATGTTAACCTTGATTACAGAAAATATATTAAAAAAATAACCTTTATAATGAAATGATTTAGTAGGCTTTATGTATTTTGCATACACTTTAGAATCCTGACCCATTCTCATCTTAGCTAAACAATTTTGTCCATCTGAATCAAAATTATATCCCAAATCAACACATTCCTCATAAAATGAGTCAAAATTGCCACCTCTAATGCACACCCAAATTTCAATGTTTTCAAAACCCAGAAATCTTCGGTATCAAAGACCGTATATCAGAGCACGAATTCACTACTTTCTACAAATGCAAATCAATCAAAGGGTGTCTTCTCTTATAAGAAATGAAAAAAACAAAGACATAACCACCAAAAAAAACTCACCAAATCCTATTTGATCCTTGTATGACGAAAACGGCTCACTTTCATCCCTTCTTGGTGTAATATCCTTCACCAGCTCCTTGTACGCTTTCCTCTCTGCCACTTCCTCGAATTTCCTGAGCCTTGCTTTCAACTCCTCACTCTACGGATACAAACAAATAAACGAGGATGTAAATCGTCTATAGTTGTTTTCCATAATCATATAATCAAGCTTTAGGGGCGTTTGGACATGCATTTCAAAACCATTATTGCAATCAATAATCAAGATGGTTATGTGATTTTGCATTTACTTCAATAACCAATTTTCTTACCATCTACAATGTTTTAAAAAGCGAGAAGCGCACCGCTTTTCATACGTGAAGTGCAAAGTGCTTATATAATTTTTTTATACATCCCATAGGATTTTAGCACCCCCTTATCCAAAATTTAGCTATAAATCAGCTTTTATAAATGACTTAATATATAAATTACCTACATGAGGTGCGCGCCTCACCTGCGCTTTTGTACAGCTCACGCCTTGGCTATATAAAAGCGACCTGACCTGCGCCTGAGGTCGCCTCGCGCCTAGGTGTTTTTAAAACCAATACAACTACTGCTTAGCCAAACATGATCATTTTGCCTAACACTAACTGATTTCTGGAGCCCTAATCGCAATGATGACCTCATAAACACAATCCAAAGTTTTATGCAGCTATGTACATCAAATTCTACTTATGGAATGATCTGATGTTAAAACAACAACAGCAGTACACATTAGTTCTATTCTAGCTAAGTTTGATTTCAATAATTCAACACTTTAACGAAGAATTGAATAATTATTCGGAATTTTATTATCTGAGATTAAAGTAAATTCAAAATAAGTGAGAATCAGTTACCTTCTCGCGAGGTTGGGGACTGTTGAGGACGAATTGTGACCCGGTCAGAAGAGCACGGAGATCGGGTCGGGTTGACGGATCGGATGCGATCCAAATGGAGCGGAGAGATCTGTAGGGCACGGAAGAGGGCTGGTGCGATAGTGATGAAGCGATTTGACAGAGGTCTGGGGAGAGGTGAGTGTTGTTGGCGGATGTAGAAAGAAACGACTGGAGGATTTCTGTTTTAGAGATGATCAGCCCGGCGCCGGCGGTGGCGGTGGTTGGGCTTGGAGAAACCTCTTGGTTGTTCATCGTAACGTGAGATTGGACAGTGTTGTTGATTGGGTTAAGTTAACTAGGATTGTGTAATATTTGTTAAGATTTTTTTTCTAAAAAAAATATTAGTTGTTATAACATGTGATATGTATGATGGGGAATGTTTTACTAAAAAGTGGTTTTTCGCTAAAAAACGCTAATAAATGGGTCAAACGAACTCCAATTGAGCTCATTCAAACGGCGTTGGAACCGTCTAATCGAACTCTAATCCGGACCCAAAAACCTAAACCCCCTCCACCCGCAACCCCAAAAACCTAAACCCCTCCAACACCACCTTGAAAAGCCTAAAACTACCACCCCACCCCCCCAAAACCTAACCCCCCACCCCACCCCCAAAAAACCTAAACACACCCTCTAAAAAAAACCTAAACCCTAAAAGCTAAACTATAAGGCTAAAACCCTAAAATTCAAATGTAAAATCTAAACCTTAAAAGCTAAACCCTAAAAGCTAAGATGGTAGAGTTCGACGAGACGGTTCCAACGTCGCTGAAATGAGCTCAATCGGAATTTGTTTGATATCGTTTCTTAGCGTTTTGGTCATTTCTTATATTTCTTAACGAAAAACCACTTCTTATTTGAACCTCCCCCTATGTATTATATCTATTAGGGATGTACACGTTACATTAATAGCTTCTCTGTCAGTCAAAAAAATATAATTTTATTGTTGGCGAAAAAAGGTAATACGATCTATACTTGTGTTAATGTATTGTTAAGATGGGGTTGTGTACCGATAAAACTGTACAGCAAGTTTAAAACAAGATACATAAAGGAAGCTTATTTTAAATTTATATTTACTTAAACATTTTTGTTGTTTTAAGTCATATAATACTCTAACATGTGTTATTAAAAGTTTGTAATCTAACGAATGATAGATAACCTTTTAATTTAATATTGACGAAATCACCGATGATGGATAGAGTTGCCTAGACTTTACATCTTTACAACAAACAACAAAGATGATTTAACTAAGTAGACAACAAAGATGGTGTAAATTGTGGATTGATTTGTAGGTTTTGACGGTCAAATTCGAGCATTTTGGCGAGGGCTTGAGATAATGTGTTTTGATTCATTGATTTAATAATCAATTGATCATACATGTTAGTGTAACGTTATTGTTGCTATTATGTGCTAGATTTGTGTAAGTTATGATATTGAAGTTGTAAACATTTGGCATTGTATGAAAATGTTGAGGTCATATAGGAATACGTTAAGAAACCTTGAAATATTGATCTACGAAATTTATTAAAGATCATACAAAAGCTCAACCAACAATGTTGTAATGTTGTAGCATCCTCATAATATTAAGGTTTTTGTTATTGAACCGATAATTTTAACAATCTAAATTAATTTAGAGGAGGGTGAATGCGTGTATTAATTTATTGGTTTTCAAAAAATTCTTTTAAGTATATCTTACTACTCTAATAAATGAAAATCTCTTTAGAACACGTGTCACTCTCTGGTTACTCCTCATCTTTATTTTTCCGCCTCTCTCCTATTAAATATTAGATTTTCTATTTCTTTCTGCTATTAAATAATAATCTTTCTATTAATAAATCTAATTACGAATACTTATTATTTAAGTATAAATAGTTATTATATCATAAATCAAATGAACTAATATTTATCAATTAAATTAAAAAATTAATACTCAGTTGAAAAAAAAATGTTTTAAAAAATAACATAACAGACCTTATAACTGTTACGACAAATTACATTTTTTAAAAACATATTTTGACAAATGTGTTTGTTAACAAATTACATTATATTTTATTTAACCGATGTAATATACTGGTTTATTCAACCGGTGTATTACACGTGGTTTTTAAAAATATAAAATTTTTATTACTAAATATATAACATTTTCTTTATTTAACTGGTGTAATAAACCGAATTTTAACCTAGTTAGCTAGTAAATAAACACAAGTATAAGAAATTTTATGTCCAAATCAAATGATAGTCAATTAGTGTCTCTCACAATTTCCTATTTCCCTTGAGCGTGGAAGTATTCATGCGTATCTTCCTTCTAGACTATGGTATATTCATGAGAGTTTTTTTTCATCTTCACAAATCAAATAGTCAATTTTGTTGAAAGTGTAAGGCCAACTACTAGTTGGTTATTTATTTTGTTTCGGTTAGCATGCTTTTATGTAACGCATATTCGTTGGTTATTTGTTTGATATTCGTTGGTTATTTATTTGTTTCGGCCAGGGCCGCAGCTCCTTGAAACCCGCTAGGGGATGACATTCCGATGACATTCCTATGACGTTGCTAACTAGGAGCGTTGCCCCCCAGCCCCATGTTGTTTAGTGGTTTCATTCTTTTGATACAAAAGGCGTCTTTAACAATAGAAATTATAAGATCATCAAACAAATGTGCACTCCACACTTACCAACTTGTTTGATGTATCATTATAACTTCTCATTTGATCATTAAGTTAATCTAATTATACAAAATAGATAGATGACACTAAAATCGCCAACATTTTATAAAGTTGTTGTCACATCATTATTTTTTTTTAGAAAATATAAATAGAAATCAAATTAATCAACATTAAACATGTTTCTGGCTATCAAGTGTATTAAGAATCTTTTTACTAAAATCGTCAACATTTTCAGTTTACTCTAAATATAAACCTAAAAGTTCATAATTTATATAACAATCATGTCATTTTAAGTATTTTTACATTTCGAATCTATTAACAAATGTATCAACCAAACATAATATAGATTTTCAAATAAATCCTTCAAATTTTAATTCAAATTTCAAAACATTTCACGAACAAAACATTCTCATAAATTCTTAGGTCAATTCGACACATAGGTATGATATTGTAGTGAAATTGTTGGGAAACTACTCCCAAACCATATCCTATTTGTTTGACTTTCTAAAGAGAGTCCAAATCATGGAGGGTCATCTATCTTATATGGTCCAAACTATAAACCAATAAAAGTCAACACTATCTTCTCTCCGTTCAATTCAAAGAAATTGCATGGTTGACTTCTCAATAGAATGTTTCTAATTCTTCTATGTGCAATAATTGGGTGTTTTTTTAACACAAATTTACTAATACAAATCTTATTTGTGTAAAAGAGTAAACATAAATTTACTTTTTATCCTTGATGATAATGATGATGAAAATAACCTTTTTAGTATTGTTTTATAGCTCCGAATTTACATTAAAACATCTAACCAAAAAAACACATTTCTTTATTTTCTTTTTATACCATCTTTTTCTTTTGAACGGCTGAAATTTTTTTCATTAAAACAAGCCAGCGAAAAGCTGGACAAAAACAAAACATTACATTTCTCCTATCGTAAACATCATCAAAATGACAAAACAAAACACACCATGCTAAACATTACATTTATATTTATATCACCTATCTAATCATTGTGATCAATTGTGTTTCATTATACTTTTATCCAACTTATTTTCACTTAAAAGTATAAAATTATTAGTATTTGTTTAGAGATCACACATACAAAACCATATTACTACACTTGTGAAATTTTCACATGTTTTGTAACAACATTAGTTTATTCATGTTTAATCACATAACTTTATGGGTCTTAAATTGGTGGTTTTGTTTGATTTATTTTTTTCCTTTGGGTTAAAATATTTATCTAGTTAGTTATTGCACAATATTTCCTAGGCCTGGCAAACTGGGCGGGTCGGGCGGGTTTGGGTCACGGGTCATAACGGGTTTGGGTCAGAATGGGTTCGGGTCAATATGAGTTAGGAGCAAAATAACTTCGGATCAAAACGGATTTGGAGCAAAATTAGTCCGGGTCAAAACGGGTTGTTTTAAAAAAAAAAACTATCAATTGGGTTCGAGTCCAAATGACATCGCCACCACCGCCGCCACCCACACCACCCCTACCCCACCCCCAACCCACCCCTACTCGTCACACCCCACCACGCCGCCATCGCCCGATCGCGGCCACCCACCTACCCCCGTCACACCCAAACCCCACCCACCCTACCCCATTCCACCCAACCCTACCCCACCCCCACCCACCCCACCCCACCCTAACCCCCCTCCCCACCCACCACACCCCTCCATGCCGCCATCGCAAGATCGTCCCCACCCACCCCACCCCACCCCCACCCTACCCCACCCCACCCACCACACCACGCCATCTCAAGATCGTCGCCACCCACCCCACCCTCACCCACCCACCCTACCCCGCCCACCACACCCCGCCATGCTGCCATCGCAAGATCGTCCCCACCGACCCCACCCTACCCCACCCCACCCACCACACCACGCCATCGCAAGATCGTCGCCACCCACCCCACCCTCACCCACCCACCTTACCCCACCCCCACAAATCATAATATTATAAAAATCATAGATAATATACACATACATGCCTTTCTAATCCTCATAAAAAGGAAAAACATATTACATCACGGCCAAATTCTGAAAAGTTAGACTGAGCTAGTTTCCGAGCATGTAACGTTACAAAGATCTGATGGTGCTATCGTTGCAGTGGTGGGATTGCTGGGCTTGGCCTGATGATTACATTCATAACTCCGTGTGCAGTTTACTATTGACATGGGAAACAAAAAGTCAAAAACCTAAATCTAGATTTGTAACTAGAAAACACAAAATTATGAATAGTTGTTACCTCAAAGTAGGATTTGAAGTTTAGACACAAAAGGAAAGGCCTAAGAAACGAGGCTCGTTGACTACCAGCAAGCGAGCTGCTACACAATATTGCGTAGAACGAATTGGACTTCTTTATGAATCCTACAAAATAATTATAACAAACCAACCTACCTTAATGCCAAATGCTAAAAAAGGTACTAAGTTTCAAAAGCTCAGTTGGTGACTACAACCAAAATATAAAGTAGAACTGTAGAAGACACTACTTTGTCATTCAGACTTACTTTCCCTACCTTTTAGTTCTTTTGTAATAATTATCCTTAACCACTTAGATTTCATTACAAAAAATATACTATTTCAATAATGTTTGTTTTTTCTAATAGGAGTATTCAAGAGTTTGTATGCTTAAAAATGCACTTTTAAGTGACTTTTGACCCATTTGACATGTTTCACTTTAAGCTAATTCTACTGATTTTACCTGGTTCACTCATGGAGGTTGGAATATAAGATAGATGACAGATTCATAAGTAAATGGGTTAAATTACCACCTCTACTATCATTATTAAAATTACCTCAGTTATACGTTCAAGTTCATTGGTGCTTGCATCGGTTTCCTGGTTCTCTATCTTCCAGCAGAACAGCAAGCAAAGCTTCATGATTCCATCCAATATCCTTGATACTGAACCAATATCCAGAAACGATTTGTGATATCAAAGCTGACAAGTATCTGCACCAAAAAAGACCAATTTTTCGTATTCCATAACAACTTTCAAGGTAAGAAAAAAAAATAACTACTCACTCTTGATGGAACTCTACCAACTCAGCGAAATCACATGACTCTTCTATATGAGTTTGTAATATATTCCATTGAGATTCTATCACATCCACCTAGAAAACACATGTGACAGTACAGATAAGCATTTTTACTAACATTAATATTTTTCTATAAATTATTATTTTAGTAAATTACTGTTTTATGTTCTATAAATGACTATTCCTTAGAAAATATACCCTTTTATTATAATATAGTTGAAGTTTTAATGAGCTTCACTTTGCTTAGTTTGTTATTTGTATAATATACTGGAATGTAAGGTCCATTCCATAACCATGCCAACTCCATTACCTCGTTCATTCCACTCAACCAAACAGACCCTCATGAGAGTTTATATCGTACCTGGATATATAACTGCAGATTTCTAATCAAGAATGCCGTATGCTCTCTAACCCGCCACATAGATCTAAAGCATTGGCGTTTATGCTGAGATGTTGAACCAGTTACATGTACAATAAAGTATCAGTTGATACCTCAAAAATGGTAAATTAAGAAAAGGAAATTACAGTATTGAAAAGATAAATTATATGTATAAAACTAATTATATCAGGAAATTTACCAGCCCTGCCTTATAATTGGGAGACCTATATCAACCTGTACAAACAAAAAATCATAAAATCTGTGGTTAATCTATATGTGTTAAGAAATGAATAAAATCTGATGTTTTTAATTAAGGCATTACGGGAAATGATTGCTTGGCTTTAAGCTACTAACCAGGATCTGTGTAGGGAGCTTCATGTTTACAGAAGAAGCCGAGGCATTGCCACTCATCACTCTAACATGGAGGATCTAAAGTATACCTGCAATAATTCATATCAATTTGCACGCGTTGTTGCACGTGAACTTAAAAACTACCTGTTACAAATTGATGGTAGAGTGTTATTACATGTCATCCTCGATGGAATATTTGAGGAATTATGGGCTTAATGATAATCCTATTAGAATTACTTCCTTCCTTACTTGTTTTCAGTTCACTTGTAAAATAGCTCATTTGCAGCACTCTTTCTCACCACGCTAAGCAAATGGTCCCTATGAATTCAACGTGTTATTAAATGCGTTACTACAATATCTGTAAACAAGAGTCATTAATTAAAGAAATCAAGGTGCACAATTCATGAAAATGTTACTTGAAAACTCGATGTCCCTCAAGAATATCATCACATAATCGATACTAGTGCATCAGCCAATCAGTTCGATCACCTAATGCTTTTGGTACATCACTTTCGTCTTTGCCTATAGCTTTCTAGTAACCAGATTTTGTTGCTCTATGTGTGCGAGATCCATTTAGGTAATTGAGATCATGTGGAATAAAAAAGAACCACTCCATAACACACGTAGGAAGGAAAAATTTATTTGTGATTAACACACTAATCACAAAGTATAATATGATTAAAGAACTCCATTGTTGCTTTAAAGATAAAACAAAGACTCTGCAACAAGATTATAGTCTGAATGTGTCATGACCTCAAGTATTTATCTTTACATAAAAAGAAAAAAGAGCCCCTAAAGCTTAAATATGAATTAGTTCAAGTGAGCATGAAGGGATTTTCATTGAGGCATAAAAACAAACAGTTTGCATGCATTAAAAGCTTCAAATGAAGTTCACCAGGCAATTTCCATGTACCAAATTTGTACAGTTTATCACTGAATCACTTCAAATTCCATTTCACGCCCTTCAACATTCCTTTTAAGGTAATAACGAATCTATTCTTCGTCTATTTATCAAGTGAGTGAAAGCGGTACTAGTTGACTATATCCTGGTCTAAATTTAAGATAATTAAAGCTACATATCTTAATTATAATGACATTATTGTAACATGAATATATGTAGGCGATTCTGCGGTTACAGGTGAAGAAGATACAACTGAGTACAGATTGTAGATATTTGAAAGTCGAGATTTGATGTTGGCAGTAGTGCCGTAGTGGTTGACTAGGGTTCTTTGAGATGAAATTGAGCGTACAGTGGGTCGTTAATGTCAGTAAATAGCGTGGAAATAAAAAAGAAATAGAATCCTAGATCATAAATCAATCATCGATTAAGAAGATAGAATCCTACATCATAGATCAATCAAAATTGAGAAAAAAAAACTAGCAATCGCGTAAAGTAGAAGGTGATACGAACTAAAACACGTGAAGAACACGTCAATTCTAACAATTAGGGTTTCGAAAACACACAAAAGCGATCAGTGAGTAATCAATCAGCGTTTAGGAAAATAGAATCGTACCTGTGATTTTATTGTAGTGAACGCTGAAAAAATCAAGGCTATCATCGTAAGACGAACATGGAGATCAGCAATGAAGATTGGAAAGGGAAAGTTTGATTATTATGAAATTAGGAGCAATTCGGGGTTGGGAGGGAAAGCAATTTTAGGGGGAAGGGAAAGAAATTTAAGTGAATGTTTTAGTAAAGGGTTTGAAGGAGGGAAGGAGGGAAACCACCGGCTTTGGTCCGGCGGTTATGGCAATGAAGATTCAACCTGCCCACGCAGGTTCGAATCCGAGCCAAATCGGGTTTTAGTCCGGAGTGCGTTACGCTAGCGGGGTTTGGCCCGTGTAGCGGCGCAACTGCTGTCAAGTGGCAGCAGGCTCCATGGTTTCCCAATGAAAGCCTAAGCCTCTCGTTCTGAACCCGCGGGCCCGGTTCAGACAACGTAGTGGTCAGGTTGAAGGGTAACGGGTCTCCGATTCGAAGATGCGACTGCCACTTAAAAATGAAAGTCGCCTTTCAAAAAAAAAGGAGGGAAGGAGGGAAACACGTCGAAGAGGCACACCGAAAATTTCCGTGGCATATATAAATTGCCATTAAAAAAAACCTAAATTACTAAATGTATTAGTTAAACAAGTTTGGCATACGTAAAGTGTCATTAAAAACATAAATTAGTGACACAAAAGCTAAATACCATTAAAAGTATGTGTTAAGCAAATATGACATACGTAAAGTGCCATTAAAAACATAAATTAGTGGCACAAAAGCTAAATGTCATTAAAAGTGTGTGCCACTAAATGGATTTTTTTTTGTAGTGTGACCATGAGTGAAAACCGGTTGCCTCAATAACAATCCAACATTTGATAACGTCTGACCCTGGCTCTTATTTATTGTCATGGCGAAACAAACCGAGAGTGGAAACTGTTCCACCATAGCTCAATATGGTTTAATCTGTTCTAGCAACCAATTTGCATTCATCAATTGCTGCATTTTAATTAAGCTTGAGTATAATTTTATTTCTTGATCTTTAATTTAACTTCATTTTGTACACTTTCATCCTGTTTAACATCTCTTTCTTTAGTAGTTTAGCAAATTTAAAAAATGTGATTCATTTCATCTCACTTTGGTTTCTAGGTCATTGTGTATGGTGCTACGTTTTGTGCATTTCAAAATAACATAGTTGAATGTTTTTTTAGTATTAAAATGATTGGTTTTAAGTTTTTGTTGGGTATACTTTTGTGTTTTAGTTGCGTAACTCTAAACTTGAAATTTGGTTTAACCAAATACTAATATCATTTGGTTTTGATGTGATTGTGTCATTATTTACACATTTTGTTATATTTATGATATACAATATACTTTTGCATTTATTTTATAAATAATCTAAACTTTTTTATAATCACTATTTGAAATTCGTTACATAGTTTGGCCCTTATTATAAGTTTTTATTATTTAATACTAAATTCTAATTACTTCATTATGAATAATATTTAAAATGAAAACAAAAATCAACTATGATGACTTTAATTTAATTTATTTAAAACTGTTTTACATAATAACTCTATATTTTGCGTTTCATTATTTACCAAAAATACAATTATTCTTTTCATTATATTCCATATTTTTGTTCCCTTATTTTTAGTAACTGATATTGATTTTAAACTATATATGGTGTTTTTAATATATTTGACTTAAAAATGAGATTTTTTTTACCTTAAATGAAATTTATATTATTAACTTTTAAAATAAAATTAGAATTTAATATGTTTGACTTTTGTATTAAATGAAATTTATATCATTAACGTTTTCCAAAAATAAATTATTACGAATTACAAACCGTTTTTTATTTCTTGATTTTTTTTCAATTTTTCGTATCATTAATTTTCATATTTTAATGTCATTCATTTTAGCAACTGATATTGTTTAAAAATTATTTATAGTAAATTTTAATTATTTCATTCCGATTAATTTGAAATCAAAAACATCCCACTGCTATTGATTTTTAATTATCTAGTGTTAGAACCCGTGTATTTAAAATGAAAACAAAAATCAATTATGATTACTTTAATTTAATTTATTTAAAACTGTTTTAGATAATAACCTATAAGATTATGTTCAGGTAAAAATGATTATAATTCTAAGAAGGGTAAGAAGGATTTTGGGCCATTAGATCAAATTGTAAAAAAGATTTAATGGTTGAGATTAAATTGTAGGAGAAAAAGTTGTTGGATGAGTATTTTAATTTTAGCCACTTTTGTTGACTTTTTATCAAGTCCTCCCCCCCCCCCTCTCATTTTTAAACGTTCATACATTTTACATACGACATTATATTTTTTTTTTAAATTATACCATAAAAACGAGTGTTTTTTTTATCTTTAAAACGAGTATAGTGTCGTTATAAACAAAAACAATTTTTTTTTACATTTTCCAACTCATTGTGTAATTAGCCAGGTCATTGTGTAATACAAGTTCATTGTGTAATTAGCCAAGTTATTGTGCAATACAAGTTCATTGTGTTATATGTATTTATCATCGTGTTTTACGTTTTTCAGCTCATTGTGTAATTAGTTAGGTCATTGTGTAATACAAGTTCATTGTGTAATACCACGTCTGGTCATTGTGTAATTAGTCAGTTCATTGTGTAATACAAGCTCATTGTGTAATTAGTCAGGTCATTATGTAATACAAGTTCATTGTGTAATTAGCCAGCTCATTGTGTAATACAAGTTCATTGTGTAACTAGCCAGGTCATTGTGTAATACAAGTTCATTGTGTAATACACAATGACCATTATGCCCTCATTTAACAACATTAAAAGGACACATGTCAAGCCCAGAATCCTTCTTACCCTTCTTATTTTTAAAACCCTTTTTACTATAACCTAACCCTAACTCTATATTATGTGTTTCATTATTTACCAAAAATATAATTATTTTTTTCATTATATTCCATATTTTTGTTCCCTTATTTTTATTAACTGATGTTGATTTTAAATTATATATGGTGTTTTTAATATATTTGACTTAAAAAATGAGATTTTTTACCTTAAATGAAATTTATATTGTTAACTTTTAAAATTAGATTAAAATTTAATATGTTTGACTTTTGTATTAAATGAAATTTATATCATTAACTTTTTCCAATAAATGATTACGAATTAAAAACCGTTTTTTTATTTCTTGATATTTTTTTCAATTTTTCGTATCATTAATTTTCATATTTTAATGTCACCCATTTTAGCAACTGATATTGTTTAAAAATTATTTATGGTAATTTTAATTACTTCATTCTGATTAATTTGAAATCAAAACATCTCATTGCTATTGATTTTTAATTATCTAGTGTTAGAACCCTTGTATTTAAAATGAAAACAAAAATCAATTATCATGACTTTAATTTAATTTTTTTTTAAATTGTTTTAGATAATAACTCTATATTATGCATTTCATTATTTACCGAAAATATAATTATTCTTTTCGTTATATTCCATATTTTTGTTCCCTTATTTTTAGTAACTGATATTGATTTTAAATTATATATATATGGTGTTTTTAATATATTTGACTTAAAAATGAGATTTTTTACCTTAAATGAAATTTATATTATTAACTTTTAAAATGAAATTAGAATTTAATATGTTTGACTTTTGTATTAAATAAAATTTATATCATTAACTTTTTCCAAAAATAAATGATTACGAATTACAAACCGTTTTTTATTTCTTGATATTTTTTTTCAATTTTTCGTATCATTAATTTTTATATTTTAATGCCATTTATTTTAGCAACTGATATTGTTTAAAAATTATTTATGGTAAATTTTAATTACTTCATTCTGATTAATTTGAAATCAAAACATCTCACTACTATTGATTTTTAATTATGTAGTGTTAGAACCCGTATATTTAAAATGAAAACAAAAATCAATTATGATAACTTTAATTTAATTTTTTTAAAACTGTTTTAGATAATAACTCTATATTATGTGTTTCATCATTTACCAAAAATATAATTATTCTTTTCATTATATTTCATATTTTTGTTCCCTTATTTTTAGTAACTGATATTGATTTTAAATTATATATGGTGTTTTTAATATATTTGACTTAAAAATGAGATTTTTTACCTTAAATGAAATTTATATTATTAACTTTTAAAATGAGATTAGAATTTAATATCTTTGACTTTTGTATTAAATGAAATTTATATCATTAACTTTTTTTAAAAATAAATGATTACGAATTACAAACCGTTTTTTATTTCTTGATATTTTCTTGTCTTTCACCCCAAGAATCAAATCCGAACATACTGTGATTTAGAACAAATAAAGAAACCATCAAATATCTAAAAACAACTAAAAATAATATTAACATCAAAGAAGCATGATCTACATTGTATAATTTGTAGAACTCATACCCTATCATCCTTCTATCCATCTAGATAATAGTAATCAACATTTTAACATAAATAAACAATAAAATCTCATCCTTTCTTTAACTAATTCCTTCATATTTGACATTTTGACTACTATAATCTGATGTAGCCAATCTCTCCACCTTATCCTTATTCAATTTTCACATAAATTAATCTATAACTGTAACTTTAAAAGGTTTAGGGTAGTCAAAATACACTAATTTCAGGGGATGCAAGTTCAAAATACAATAAGAATGTAAGATCGATTCAACATGATTATCATCAAATACTTAAATTTTATAAAGATTCACAACCTAACAAATTTGAGAATAGATTCAAAAAAATCTTCAGATTCAATGAGATTAAATATAATTATTAGAAAAAAACAGATGGATTCATAAAGGTATCTGCTGGACGGAGCATAAAAGGTGATCGACGCTCCAATCGATTGTCCTCTGTTTGCTTTAAAGAATAAGTTGAAAAGAGATTCATAAAATATTCAAATTCAATGAGATTATACATAATAATTTCATAAAAAGTGATCGATGCGTAAAGGTAAGATCGATGAAGAGTAACGATAACATACCGGTTCTTGATTTGATTTTGAAGTTCGGTTGTTGAAGATGAAAGAGATAGAGCTTCGATCAGGAAGGCGATTAGGGTTTTGTTTTGAAAGGGAATGATGTGATAAAGGTCTCACCGGGTTTAAATGATTTTTATATGGTTTTAATCGGGTTGTTTTTAAACCCACTTCTCGACCCACGCGTAAACCTGTTTTCTGTCCGGTGGATCCAAAATGTGAGGTGAAACATGGTGCTGACAAGTGGCACCAAGTTTTACTTGTTTATTATATATGATAGATAGTGCATGAGTTAATGCATTTCCGACAGTTCTCAACTATAGTGTTGGTTCTCAAAAGAACACCTCTCTACACGCACATATATGAACATGTTTAATATAAAAACTATTTTAAGTGTAAAGTTGTTAAAGATATTGTAAAGAGATGACAAGATGTAGTTATGTAGTTGCATGACCTCCTTATATATTATTATTAAAGTAATAACCATAAGTGTTATGTTGTTTTTTGCAATTCTTTAATTAAATTGGTTACGTAAAACCTTTTTGTTTTTTTAATCATTATATTCAGTGTTGTTGACGATTAATCTGGCTTTTTTTTCCTAGTTACGATCATTAAAAACATGTCAAACTCTTCAAATGCCGACTAATTTTATTAGTGTCAAACTAAAATACTATACTAACTACATCTTTTATGTGTTCATCTTCAAACATCGTCCTATATTAGCATGAGTTTAATCACATCATTAAAGCTTCAAAATTTTCAACAAGGGCATAAATGAAGGTTAAAAAGAACATAAAAATCCTATCTTGTTGTAAATTTTGAAAAGTTTAATTACTAACTTTAACTGGGAGTCTTATTTTGTTTAATCAGAAATAATATTTGAAATGCATGTAGTAGACATTGAAATGAAAATGGTGAATTTTAAAGCATAAACCATCTCCATCGGGGGCACCCGGGGGAGGGGTATCTATGTGCCGATGTGAAAGAGATAGACGGGCGGGCGAGTAAGACGTAGTGAGGAGAGACAATCCGTCGTCAAAAGCTTCCTCGGGCGAGGGATGTGAGAGAGAGGGGATGGTCATATGTGAAGCTTCTAGCTTGGGTCCAACGTGGAGGAGGGATGGTGGCGCCCGTTGGGTACAACGATGGAGATGATCTAAGGTCCATTTTGAAGAAATGAAATAATTGGAGTAGTGTTTTACAATTACACCAAAAAAACCTTTTTTAGGAATTTTTAATTTTTTAAAGTTTAAATGTATTTCTACTTGATATTTATCATTTAAAGAATTTAAATAATGTATAATTTTAAACTTCTTTCCCCAAGTTAAAGAATTTAAATAACTTACATACCTATGAAATTTGTTTGAACTAAATCTAATCGGTTGATGTAACATCTAAAAATTTAATAATGATTATTTAATGATAGTAGAATGTGATGTTATTAATAAATTAATGATCAAATAATGTTATGGTATTTAAACTGAAATAAAAAATATAAAGGATATAAGTTACTAAAGTTATAAAGAAGTAAAGTCGAGAAGACTTATAATCAAGTGTCCCGATAATAAGACTAAGTGTAGAGATTTAACTAAAAAACGAAAAAGTGATTGTCATGTCACTGTTACGTAAGCAGTGAGGTTATTACTAACTAAACTTTTAACAATGTGTAATGGTTTAACTAAAAACACAATTATTTTAAATTCTTTTTATATAAAAATGTGGATAAATAATTTGATAAGTTAATTGTGAGTTGGCTCCACACCCCAACCTCTTCACGCCCGTTAAACCCTTGGCACCCCTCTTCGCGCCAGCGTAGATGTAACACCCAAAATAAAAAGAAAAGAAAATTTTAAAATTTCACTCCCTCGCGGTACGCGAGGGAGATTTTGACAAAACCTCGCGGTACGCGAGGGGATTGCTTATGCGCCAGAAAATCATCTTCTCGCGGTACGCGAGAAGATTTCCAACCAAGCCTCGCGGTACGCGAGGGAATAGTACACGCGTCAGGACCAGAAAACACGTGTCATTCACCCTTGCCACCAGCCGACACGTGTCATGCTGACTCAGCACCGTTTGTGACACCTCATCCTCTCGCGGTACGCGAGAGATTTCCTTGGCCAGCCTCGCGGTACGCGAGGGACTGGAAAATCAGCCTATAAAAGGCCTTCAACGGGATTGAAATTCTGTACAGTTTCCAAACATTCCTTATACACAAACCCGATCTCTCAAAACTCTACAACGTCCCGAAGCGCTGTTCAAGAATCCAACGAAACCCTGCTCAAGCCGTAGTTCCGTCCAAATCCCGCAAAGTAGGTATCGTTAAAACTATTCATATATATATAGCCGTAATTATATATATATATTCTCTCATATATATTCTCGTTAATCGTGTCTTCCCTAGGAAGAAACGTGTCGAGGTTCTGCTCAAATTCAAGCCTACAACCCTACCAGCCATCAAAATCAAGGTGAACACGTTTAACGCTTTTCAAACGATAAAACCATTTTATTTACGAAAACGGCATGAAACAAATTAAATACTTTAATCATAAGGGTAATCTACGTGATAGCGTTCAGGCCATAAGCATACGTAGATTTGATCAAATGGTATACATGTGACGGGTGAAAGTCCGGTCCATGGCTGGGTACAGATCATGAAAGGGGGTATCATAAGACTGAGGATATGGTTCCTTAGCAGATTATACGAGGGACGAGTTCCTGAGTATCATATAAGACTAAGAACAAGGTTCTTAGCATCACGACCCTGGGAATAGGCTATCAGTCTGAGACATAGAGCTCAGCCAGTTGACCCCATGGCAGTTAACCCAGTGTATGTAGGTGGTATATATTTCAGGTGAAAAAGACTGCTGAATGTGTAGATTTACCATACAGAAACGTGCTTAAAAGCTTTAATTTGGTTTATGTTAGAAATCATTTTCGTGTCAGTTAAATGTGATTCACCGGCTTTATGCTGATGTTCATTTTCAAAACGTTTTTCACAGGTAGTGAAAGAAATCATTAAATTCAGGGTGGTGCAGTAAAGACAAGATCTTTAGGCATATTTAAATCCCTGTGGCAGACTAATACAAGACCAAATGTTGGAACGGACGTAGATCCTAAACATTTTAAATGGCTTGTATTATATAAATTAATTCAGCAGATGTACATTATATAATAGACTTTTGAATGTCTATTATCATGAAATGAAAAGGGACGTGGATCCCAAGTTTTGATAAAAAGTACAGAATTAACCCTTGAGGTTATTTACATGACATTTCATTACAAAAAGGGCATCAAGTAAAAACAAAGACTTCCGCTGTCCAAATTTATGGGACCTCATTCAGATACCAGCATTGTCTCGCGACGCCCGGGCAGGGGTAGCCCGGGGTTGTGACAGGTTGGTATCAGAGCCACATTCAAGGGTTTTAGCAAAATTAGATACTTGTATGATAGTATCTTAGCTTTAACCAATAGTTGTGCCTACTGAACGAACGGTAGGAAGATGCCTTTAACATAACCAATAAATTTCAGGATGACAGATCCATACTATTATCCTTATAATTACCCAAACTACTTCCCTGGAGAATCATCTAATCAAGTAGTACCAAGCTATGATGATTATGTCCACTATCTACCGACCCCGGAGAATTGGAACAGAATGGTCGCAGAACAAGTGGAGCAGACTCAAGCAAGGCTTGAACCTCTGAGAGAAGAATCAGAGTATTCAGTGGAAATGGAAGATTCAAGAGAATCTTTACGTACTGTTATGACATCTATGCCACTACCTCAATCGTTAGACATAGTATACCCTACCGGAACAATTCAAGAACATCCACCCAGTCCAAGTGAAGAAACTCCACATTCAATTTCTGAATCCGACAAGGCTGCTGTTTGTGAAGGCAGTAGTGGAAAGTATTTCTTTGATCCTATTCCAGAACATCCCGTTTTCAAGGAACCTTTCTTCTATGTAGATCCCTCCGATGGACGTCAGTATGCAACCGACGGAAAAGTCGTGTGGTCTGTTAACTCAGCATATCACGATCTTAGGATGGGACACAGGAAACCACCTCCTTGTTATGGATACCATGATGAACTGCCAAAATCAATTGATGAACACCTCGATCGTGCTCTTAGAGAGGCTGACGATCTACGTGCTGAACTGTACTTCACCAGACAAGTCGTAGTTAAAAACGAACAAACTATATTTGACTACGAACTAGCCCAGGAAGACAGGAAGTACGCAGAACAATGGGTGGCAGATCAGTTGATCCAGAAAGGTGCTATGACCGAGACCCTGGGGAGATTCTATCAAGATTTGGGAGATGTGCTTCTCGATTAAAGTTAATGATAGTATTTGTATAATTAGCTAACTTTAAGTGATATAGATGCATATCTATATTTCTGTATTTGTAACAAATAGATGAAGTTTAAGCGATAATAAACTTCAAATTTTGACCCAAATTCGTGCTTGTGTTCCTAGATGTCTCAACAAAACAATGACAATAGCAGTCCATCTACCTACATTATCAAGGAAAAAGGAAAAGAAGTTAATAATAATCCTGAAATAGCTACTCAACAACCAGAATTGCAACAACTGGTTAAACAAAGCATTAAAGAAATGCTTCCTGCCATAATAAAGGAAGTACAAGAGAACATCAAAACTCCAAGCTATGTAACCTCTCATTCAAAAAGAACAGAAAACCCTCCGAAAACCAACACAGAGCAAGTAGCAAGCTCTCGTAGAACTCAAACCTCGAAAAGATCCAGAACATCAAGCAAAAAGTATTCTGAATCTGAAGAATCGTTAAATCTAAGCAGTGAGAGCTCAGAAGAAGAGAATGAAACAAAAAGGAATAGACACAAAGGGTGTTCTTATAAAACCTTTCAGGACTGTAAACCTTATGAATTTAAGGGCACCGAAGGCGGTATTGCTACTCTTCACTGGCTAGAGAAGATGGAGTCAGTAATAGCAATTAGCAAGTGTGCTAAGAAAGATCAAGTACTGTATGCTTCAAACTCCTTCAAAAATGAAGCGTTGGAATGGTGGAATTCAATCATTTCTGCCAAAGGAAGGAGAAAGACCAATGCCATGGATTGGAAAGAATTTCGGGCAAAGGTGAAAAAGAAATTTTGCCCCAAGACTGAAAAAGAACAAGCTGAAAGAAAATTTCTGGAGCACCGAATGGTGGGTACCAATGATCGAGAGTATACTACCAAATTCTTTGAATATGCTCGATTGGCACCTCACCTGGCTAAACCCGAGTCGGTTCTCATAACTCGATATATTTACGGTTTAGTTCCAGAGATCCGTGATTTGGTGAAGGTTGTCTCACCAAAAACCATTGAGTCTACCGTAGAGCTGACCGGTACCATGACGGCTGGACTAATCAGAAATATAGAGGAAAAGAAGAAAGTCGAATCCTCTATAAAATCAAAAACCGAGGCCAAAAGATTTAGCAAGAACTTTGGGCAAAAAGGAGTTCCATTTAACAATCCACCATGCAAAACGTGCGGACGCAGGCATAGTGGAAAGTGTGTTTTTGAAACTCCATTCTGTAATTATTGCAAGGTCTCAGGTCACTCTACTGAGAATTGCTTCAAGAAAAAGGGAATAACTTGTTTTAGTTGTGGAGAGCTGGGGCACATCAGCACAAATTGCCCTAAGTTTGCAAGGACCGGAAGAGCTGGAGGATCAGGAGCCAAGATCACTCCAGAAAACAAAAAGACCGTACGAGCTTTTGTCATGAATGCTAACCAAGCTGAGAGAACGCCGGACGTAATTACCGGTACGTTTCTTCTTAATAATGTTTACGCTAAGGTCTTATTTGACTCAGGTGCAAACC
This sequence comes from Smallanthus sonchifolius, assembly GCA_023525975.1. Classification (NCBI taxonomy): domain Eukaryota; kingdom Viridiplantae; phylum Streptophyta; class Magnoliopsida; order Asterales; family Asteraceae; genus Smallanthus; species Smallanthus sonchifolius. The sequence continues at coordinate 7,416,989 of CM042042.1, forward strand.
GGAGTTTTATAGATTATAATTTCTGTAATCTATTAAACGAACCATTAAGTCCCTTAGCTGAAACATATGAAGTAGAAACAGCGAACGGTGATTTGATAAAAATATCCCAATCATTGAACAATTGTTACATTACATTGGCTGGTTTCACTATCCCAGTACAATTGTTACCAATGTCAATAACTGGCTTTGACATTGTTTTAGGGATGGATTGGTTATCCAACAACCAAGCCGAAATCCTTTGTAATCAACAAGTTGTAAAACTCATTTCACCAACAAACAAAACTCTAACTATCCAAGGTGATAAACCTACAAAACCTATCCAGATAATCTCCATACTTAAAGCAACCAAGTGCTTAAGAAAAGGATATCTGGCATGTCTGGTATCAATTACTGCCTTGGAAAAGGAGAAGAAGATAGAATCAGTACATGTAGTATCTGAATTCCCAGACGTTTTTCCTGAAGAACTGCCTGGATTACCACCAGAACGAGAGGTAGAATTTCGAATCAACCTTGTACCTGGTGCAACTCCAATTGCCAAATCCCCGTACAGACTGGCACCCACAGAAATGGCAGAACTCAAGAAACAATTGGATGAACTTCTTGAGAAAGGTTTTATACAACCAAGTTCTTCACCCTGGGGAGCCCCAATTCTCTTTGTTAAGAAGAAAGACGGATCAATGCGCATGTGTATTGATTATCGGGAACTGAATAAAGTTACCTTCAAAAACCGATACCCGCTTCCACGGATTGACGATTTATTCGATCAACTCCAAGGAGCTTGTCATTTTTCAAAGATCGATCTTCGTTCAGGTTATCATCAGTTGAAAGTGCATGATAACGACATCTCAAAAACTGCATTTCGAACACGGTATGGACATTTCGAATTCACGGTTATGCCATTTGGACTTACAAATGCTCCTGCCGCATTCATGGACATGATGAATCGTGTCTGCAAACCTTACTTGGATAAGTTTGTCATAGTTTTTATTGATGACATACTTATTTATTCCAAAACCCAAGTTGAACACGAAACTCATCTTCGAACCATACTTGAACTTCTTCGAAAAGAGAAATTATATGCTAAGTTTTCCAAATGCGGATTTTGGTTAACGGAAGTACAATTTCTTGGTCATGTCATCAACGTGAACGGAATTCAAGTAGATCCTTCAAAAATCGAAGCTATATCCAAATGGGAAATTCCCAAGTCACCCACCGAAATTCGTAGTTTTCTGGGATTAGCGGGATATTACCGCCGGTTCATTCAAAATTTTTCTCGTATAGCAATCCCACTCACATCCTTAACTCGGAAATCTGTAAAATACGAATGGGGACCCAAACAATCTGAATCTTTTGAAACCTTGAAACAAAAACTGACAAACGCACCTATATTATCCTTACCAGATGGTATTGAAGACTTCGTAGTTTACTGTGACGCCTCACATACTGGTTTAGGTTGCGTATTAATGCAACGCAAGAAAGTCATTGCTTATGCATCTCGTCAGTTGAAAATTCATGAGAAAAACTACTCAACCCACGATCTAGAATTGGGCGCTATAATCTTTGCTTTAAAGTTATGGCGACACTATCTCTATGGGGTTAAGTTCACAATCTACACTGATCATAAAAGTCTCAAGTACATATTTAGCCAGAAGGAGTTAAATATGAGACAAAGAAGATGGATGGAAATCCTGAATGATTATGATTGTGAAATTTGTTATCATGAAGGAAAGGCAAATGTAGTAGCAGATGCCTTAAGCCGAAAAGAAAACGTCAAGCCAAAGAGAGTACGTTCTCTCAGACTTGAACTACAAATTGATCTTGTAAGTCAGTTAAAAGAGGCACAAGAGTTAGCTTTGAAGGAAGGTAACTTTGAAAAAGAAGGAATGAAAGGAATGCTTGATTTACTGATCAAAGGTAAAGATAATATCCTTCGCATGAATAAACGTATTTGGGTACCAGTTACAGGTGATCTTCGAGAGCGAATCCTCGAAGAAGCACACAAGTCCAAATACACCATGCACCCAGGAAGTGATAAAATGTACAAGAACCTCAAAGAAAGTTACTGGTGGATTGGTATGAAAAAGAACATTGCTATCTACGTAGCAAAATGTTTGACTTGTTCCAAAGTCAAAGCCGAACACCAAAAGCCAGCTGGATTATTGCAACAGTTAGAATTACCAGTTTGGAAATGGGAATTGATAACTATGGACTTTATTACAAAACTTCCTCGAACCACTCGTGGAAATAATGCAATCTGGGTTATCATTGACCGTTTAACCAAATCAGCTCACTTTCTACCTATTAAAGACACCATGAGTATGGACAAAATGGCACAAATTTACGTTAATGAAATTGTAACGTTACATGGTGTGCCTCTATCCATAGTGTCAGATAGAGATAGTCGCTTCACATCTCGATTCTGGCAAAGTTTTCAAACAGCTCTAGGAACTCGATTGAACCTTAGTACTGCTTACCATCCACAAACTGATGGGCAGAGCGAAAGAACTATACAAACCCTAGAAGATATGCTCCGAGCCTGTGTGATAGACTTTGGAGGTAATTGGGATGATCATTTACCTCTAATGGAATTCTCATACAACAATAGTTATCACACAAGTATTCAGGCCGCACCATTTGAAGCATTATACGGACGGAAATGTCGAACGCCTGTATGTTGGTCGGATATCGGAGAAAATCAACTATCAGGACCAGAGATAGTCCAAGAAACTACCGATAAAATCTTGCAAATACGAGAACGTCTAAAAATGGCTAGAGATCGACAGAAAAGTTATGCAGATAAACGAAGAAAGCCGTTAGAATTCCAAATCGGTGACAAGGTGTTATTAAAAGTTTCACCTTGGAAAGGTGTTATTCGTTTCGGAAAGAAAGGAAAGTTAAGTCCACGTTTTGTTGGACCTTTCAAAATCATTAAACGAATCGGATCTGTTGCCTATCAGCTTGAACTACCAGTAGAGATGGGTGGGGTATACGATGTATTCCATGTATCAAACCTACGTAAGTGTTTAGCTGATGAATCCTTGCTTATGCCTTTACAAGATGTGGAAGTAAATGAAAAGCTCAAATTCATCGAACGCCCGTTACAAATTGAAGACCGACAAATCAAAAAGCTCAAACGGAAACAATTGGTATTGGTCAAAGTAAGATGGAACTCCAGGCGTGGCCCAGAATATACTTGGGAACTTGAGTCAGAAATGCGCAAAAAGTATCCACATCTCTTTCAATGAATCTCGAGGACGAGATTATTCTAAAGGAGGGGAGGATGTAACACCCAAAATAAAAAGAAAAGAAAATTTTAAAATTTCACTCCCTCGCGGTACGCGAGGGAGATTTTGACAAAACCTCGCGGTACGCGAGGGGATTGCTTATGCGCCAGAAAATCATCTTCTCGCGGTACGCGAGAAGATTTCCAACCAAGCCTCGCGGTACGCGAGGGAATAGTACACGCGTCAGGACCAGAAAACACGTGTCATTCACCCTTGCCACCAGCCGACACGTGTCATGCTGACTCAGCACCGTTTGTGACACCTCATCCTCTCGCGGTACGCGAGAGATTTCCTTGGCCAGCCTCGCGGTACGCGAGGGACTGGAAAATCAGCCTATAAAAGGCCTTCAACGGGATTGAAATTCTGTACAGTTTCCAAACATTCCTTATACACAAACCCGATCTCTCAAAACTCTACAACGTCCCGAAGCGCTGTTCAAGAATCCAACGAAACCCTGCTCAAGCCGTAGTTCCGTCCAAATCCCGCAAAGTAGGTATCGTTAAAACTATTCATATATATATAGCCGTAATTATATATATATATTCTCTCATATATATTCTCGTTAATCGTGTCTTCCCTAGGAAGAAACGTGTCGAGGTTCTGCTCAAATTCAAGCCTACAACCCTACCAGCCATCAAAATCAAGGTGAACACGTTTAACGCTTTTCAAACGATAAAACCATTTTATTTACGAAAACGGCATGAAACAAATTAAATACTTTAATCATAAGGGTAATCTACGTGATAGCGTTCAGGCCATAAGCATACGTAGATTTGATCAAATGGTATACATGTGACGGGTGAAAGTCCGGTCCATGGCTGGGTACAGATCATGAAAGGGGGTATCATAAGACTGAGGATATGGTTCCTTAGCAGATTATACGAGGGACGAGTTCCTGAGTATCATATAAGACTAAGAACAAGGTTCTTAGCATCACGACCCTGGGAATAGGCTATCAGTCTGAGACATAGAGCTCAGCCAGTTGACCCCATGGCAGTTAACCCAGTGTATGTAGGTGGTATATATTTCAGGTGAAAAAGACTGCTGAATGTGTAGATTTACCATACAGAAACGTGCTTAAAAGCTTTAATTTGGTTTATGTTAGAAATCATTTTCGTGTCAGTTAAATGTGATTCACCGGCTTTATGCTGATGTTCATTTTCAAAACGTTTTTCACAGGTAGTGAAAGAAATCATTAAATTCAGGGTGGTGCAGTAAAGACAAGATCTTTAGGCATATTTAAATCCCTGTGGCAGACTAATACAAGACCAAATGTTGGAACGGACGTAGATCCTAAACATTTTAAATGGCTTGTATTATGTAAATTAATTCAGCAGATGTACATTATATAATAGACTTTTGAATGTCTATTATCATGAAATGAAAAGGGACGTGGATCCCAAGTTTTGATAAAAAGTACAGAATTAACCCTTGAGGTTATTTACATGACATTTCATTACAAAAAGGGCATCAAGTAAAAACAAAGACTTCCGCTGTCCAAATTTATGGGACCTCATTCAGATACCAGCATTGTCTCGCGACGCCCGGGCAGGGGTAGCCCGGGGTTGTGACAGTAAAAGTGTTTAACGCCCCTAAAGGCTGATGTGCAAGCAGGCGTTAACTTTTAACTTTAACATGAATAGCTAACTTTTAACAAGAAACTTACACGTATTTATTTTTTTAACTTTTAAGTTTTAGAGTAAACTTATGTTTTGCTTTCTGTGGTTTGATCATTTTCACCATTTTGCTTCAATAGTTTGAAAATAACCATTTTGCTCCATGTGGTTACACTTTTTTCTCCAATATTCTCCCCGCCCTTAACTCCGTTTATTACCCCTGTTAAACGGCAGTCACATGCCCCTCACATGAGGGGCATTTCTGTCTTTTTCATTCAAATCAGATTCAATGCTCACAAGTTATTTGGGAAAAAAAAACCAAGTTAAATAGGCGTTGAATCTAATTTTGAATGGAAAAGACAGAAATGCCCCTCGTGTGAGGGGCACGTGACTGCCATTTAACGGGGATAATAAACGGAGTTAGGGGCAGGGAGAATATTGGAGAAAAAAGTGTAACCACAGGGAGCAAAATAACTATTTTCAAACTATTAAAACAAAATGGTTAAAATGGTCAAACCACATAAAACAAAAGAGAAGTTTACTCTAAGTTTTAACATGAACTACCTCTCTCTTAATTCTCTTTTTCCTTGATCTTGATCTCAAGCCTATGAATCTTCACCCCCTTTGTAAATTTAAGGCATTTCTTGCAAGTGGCATGATATTGTGACTTTACACAAGGATTTCCAATTTTAGAAGTGAAGAGAAGGTGGGTCTTTTCTAAGAGTAGGAGTTTACAATTAATTAATTAACTATCATTGGCATGAATATTTTTATTTTATAATCTTAAATTTTTATTATTTTTTTATTTCACCAATAGCTTACATTCGTGGACATACCTTGGAAAATGTGGATTGGCCGACCCCCATAGTTTTTTTTTGTTATATATGTGGTATTTTTCTTACCAACCCCCATAAAATTTTAATACCGACCTCCATAAAATTCTGACGCTAACCGCTAAGAAAAAATAATTTAAATATTTTAGATTTTATAAATAATATAATTGACCCATAAGTTCATAACGTATTAATATTTTAAATAACTAAGCCAAGACTTTAAGTTTTTAACCCAATATACAACTAATAATTTAAAAAAATAATAATAATAAACCCAACAAACAAATTAAATTCATAAAAAAACAAACACAACCTAATACCCATTTCAAACTTTTAAACCTAATAAAAGTATTAGAAAAAAATGGGTAATTTTTACACACTAGTAATCAAGTTTCTCAAGTGTTCTATTAAAATCACTCAAAATTTTCTTTATTGGTAGCTTTTATTGATTTGGATAATCTTCCATGGGATCTCGTTAAACGACTATCAATTTCATCTTTTCACCATAACAAATGAGACGAAATTAGAAGGCCTTACCTAACTAAAAGACCATGTCAACAAAAAAAGTCATGATTTTCTAAAAAAAATTTGGTTAATCACGAGGCAATACGTTTTAGTAGTGATTGGTTTGAAACTTATGCAAATTAGTTAGAATATAGTATTAAAGTTAATCAAGTATTTTGTTTGTATTTCTACTTGTTTAAAAATCTATTTGCAAATCACAATGATGCGTTTGTTACCGATAGTTTAAATGGTTGAAATAAAAAAAATAGATTGGTTTTTCATGTGAGGGTGGTAATAGCTGGCACAACAATGCACATATAAAATGTAAAGATAATGTAATTGTTTGGTTTCAAAAAATGAAAACTCGTAGAGAACGATCATAAGGATATTGTAATCTGATTATGCATTCCTAATAGTGAACATCATATTATTATTCATTAATAACTTTTTTATCGTTTTATTATGTGACCTGACCTGACCCAAACCCGATCAAAAAAATTAATATTTAACTATTACAGTCGACCCCGAAAAATCTCCGACCCTCATGAAAAAAACTCTTGGGTCCATCACTAGCTGATGACATCCAACGTATAAATTTTCATAGAAGCTGCTGGTTTACAACAAGTTGAATTTATTTAACCCGTGTAAAATACAACGTATAAATATTATTTTTTAATCTAATTTTTTTTAATGGCGTGGGCTCAACTGACACGTCCCACCAAGGTGAATTTATTTAACCCGTGTAAAATACAACGTATAAATATTATTTTTTAATCTAATTTTTTTTAAATGGCGTGGGCTCAACTGACACGTCCCACCAGGGGAGGCTCGTACATTAGTCTACCCATACAACCCCAAGGAATTCAAATTTGTAGAGGGTGTTCCTACTTTTATGAAGTGCATCTTACAAGATTCGAACACATGAACTTCAAAGAGAGGAAACCCTTTAGAAAACCCTGCTGACCACCAAGACAGAACCTTGATGATATTTTTTAATCTAAATAAAAGTTGTTAGTTTACAACAAGTTAGATTTTAGAAAGTGCTGGTTTAGAATTATAAAGTAAGTTAATTAACATAAATAGGAAATTTACAAAAAGTAAAGTAAAGAAATAAAAAGAAAGATGGGTTACTTCATGATGTTGGTGAGCTTGAACCTTATTGACCCGCCCAAGTTAGATGACGCATCGACGTTGGCTAATTTCTTGATCCATGTACAACTTTTCTCTTTTTGGGAAAGGCAAACATTAGAAAAACCCAAATTTAATATTGTATTTGCTTTAATATTTAGAAAATACATAAATTCTAAAAAGAATTACTTCAATAAATATTATTTCTCATACTTTTATATGTAAGTTATCTTTCTAATTATTCAATGCTTACATCTCTAATTTTTTTTCTTCACATCCACGTCTAAACGTCTAGTTCATCCTTAGACTATGGGTATACTCCCCTGTATGTTTTTCGTCACTTTATGTAACGTCAGCGCTACATCACACTACATTTCACTACGCTCTCATCCATTTAATCAAAAAAAATATTTCACTTTATGCTTGAATACAAATAAACATTCAAAAAATGAGGAAGCCGACAGTGAAGATAGCGTGGAGAATTCGCCGCTTATAACCTTTCTAGCAGCGCCGTTAGGGGGGAGGGGTGTTCCCCGCGGCACATCTGACCACGTAGACCCCTCCACGATGATACGGTATACAGTGACCGTACCCCCATTGCCTTGAAGTATAATCAATTTTAAAATTTTAAAATAGTTTAGAACTATTATTACACTTTCAATAAAAAAACTATTATAACACTTGCATATATACTAAGAACCGCTTTAACACTTGTATATATTGTTTGAACTAGGTTAAAATCCTGTGTATTACACGGGTTGAATAAATATAATATTATATATTAAATAATAAAAAATTAATTTTTTTAAAACTCGTGTTTTACACGGAATTGAATAAACCCGTGGAATACAATATAATTTGTTAACACATACATTCGTCAAAATATGTCTGGAGATTTATTAATAAAAAGATTAGTATTTTATTTTAAAATATATTGTTATTTAAAAATATAAGTATATTTAATAAGAGAGAGAGGCGGGAAAAAAATGATGAGATTGAATATGGAGACGACACGTGCCATCTCAAAACCTTTATTTATTATATAGTATAGATATAGATTATGCTTATCTATTTAGTTAATTTTCAAATTATTTTTAATGACATGCACATATATACGAAATAAAAATCACCTTTGTGCCTTCTCACAAATAAATGTTTAAGATGGACACGTGTCAGTTCCTCGTGCCTTCTCACATTTGTTTTCCCGCCCCTCTCTCCTAATAAATGCGCCTCTATCTTATTAAATAATAATGATATTATAAATATATTATTACAGAAGAATACTAATTATATTAAATAAGAATATATAATAGGAAATCAAAATATAACTAAATAAATAAAAATACTAATTTGTTATATACACACATTTCCACTTGATATATCTCGAGACGATCATAATAGTCTGACAAGTTAAGAAGCATTTACAAATTAATAAGTTTTATCTTTTATTATATACAATCTCGTGTAATACACGAGATTCTAACATAGTATGCATATATAGAACGAGACAACCAGATATAGAAAATAAGATTATAGTCAGTTGTGTTGTGTACATTATAGAGAGTGAGACCTTTACCACAGGTGGGACATAGGCACCTCCATATCGGCACTCTTTGTTTGATCGGTCATTTTTTCCCACAAGCAACTCTCCTCCCCCCACGAATACCACCCCTCTCCCATTCTCATGGGCGCACCCGACACCCCTGCTCTCTCCTCACCACTTTTGCATCCTATCCTCCTCTTTCTTTCATATCTACACCTAATAATAAAAAACCTTAGTTGCAAAACGGATGTAGGCAATCTTGGCTGAACCATTATAATTCTTGTGTCTCTACTTTTCCGCTATCGTGTGTGCGCGTGTGTGTGGTTTTCCGTTGCGTTACCGACTCTGATTTCTAACAATGGCAACTCATGGAAGCCGTGATATAGATTGTACGAGTTGAGAAAAAACTCATAATATACAGTACCACAAATCGAAGTATATGTATAGGTGTTATAATGGTTCTCTAAGATATTTTTAGTTACTAATTAAACGTTTATATATATAAGATATTTTTAGTTACTAATTAAACGTTTATATATATATATATATATATATATATATATATATATATATATATATATATATATATGTAAAAATTATATTAAACATAGATAGTTGTTTTTACGTCTACTCGCTTTATAAATTAGTATCGTCTCTTTGTCCTAATTTAATTATTTATTTAAACCATAAAATAATATAATAAAAAATAATAAAACGGTAAAGCGGACAAAAAAGAGAACCAAAAGGGGGCAGACATTTATATCCCCTATGAGAAAAGACACACGTTTTAAATAGGCCAAGGATGTCGATAATTACTAGGGCGAATCCACACGATTGCCAACATTAAAAAGCAAAACGTGTTCTTTCTCAAAAAAATATTTATAGAAAACCATCGACATCTTTGTAAATATATCACTTTAAAAACCGCCACATGCCACAATATATTTTATGAAAATAAATGAGTCTAGCATCATGATACATTGTATATTAATAATAATAACTAGTTGGTTAAAACATGTCGAGGCCGATTGTTAATAAAATCTAATTGAAAACGTAATAACAGATTCGTCACGGTACCATAACGGTTACGGTAACTTAGACAACGATACTCAAAAAAGTCGGTTTAAATATAATTACGTTTTCAAACAAATTTATATTGAAACGTCGACAAAAAGCAGTCACTCGCTTTATTTTTTTCAAAAGTTAACAAATGAAAGTTATTAAAGAAAATTAAAAATATTAGAAAATTAAAAGGTTTAAAAGCGTACAAGCCTATATTGTAAAAGGGGTAGAAAAACATGTCAAAAAACAAATGGGACTGCCACTGTTCAAGAAAACTTTCTTTTAATTTTTATTATAAAATACTAAATTAGAATCCCATATATTATAAATAAATAAAAATATTAAGTAGTTATTAAAGAAGATTTAGAATATCCCAGAATTGTTTAATTGAAAATAATGTTTAATATGTCGAAATAAATAAAATATAAAACAATAATTAAATTTATAAAAATAACTAATTAAAGTAAAATGTTATATTGTATAAAACTTAAAGTATAAAATTTTTAATCTTATCACTCTAATAAATGAAAATATTTTCAGGACACGTGTCACTCTCTGGTTACTCCTCACCTTTATTTTCCCGCCTCTCTCCCCTATTAAATATTAAATTTTCTATTTCTCTCTTCTATTAAATAATAATTTTTATATTAATAAATCTAATTACGGATAATTATTATTTAATTATAAATAGTTATTATATCATCAATCAAATAAACTTAATATGAACTTACATTTATCAATTAAATAAAAAAATTAATACTCAATTGGAAAAAAAAAATTAAAAACTAACTTAACAGAACTTATAACTGTCACGACAAATTACATTTTAAAAAAAATATTTTGACAAATGTGTTTGTTAACAAATTACATTATATTTTATTCAACCGATGTACTATACTAGTTTATTCAACCCTTGTATTAAAAATATAATTTTTTTATTACTAAATATATAACATTTTATTTGATTAACCCGTGTAATACACGAGATTTTAACATAGTAACCTTAATAAAGTAATAACTACAATTCAAATTTTATATATAATTAAAAAAAGACATTAACATAATTAGATTTTGAAACTGAAACTTATTTTAAGTGGCTTAAGAATCTGACATGTGGTAAAAATGGCCTAAAAGTTTGACGAGTAACAAAAACTATTTTATTTTATTGTAATAGTTTTTTTTAAAGGCAGATTTATTTATTTATGGGAAGTGGAACTTGAATTCATGACATTAGGTTACCAACCTCAATGACGTTTTATTATAACAGGTAGATTGTAAAGTCAGGTCGGGATAGAAAGTCCGCCAGGTTAAGATGATTTTCTGTCACGTTCTACTTAAAGATTTCATATTCATCTATGTTATATTTTACCCATTTTAGTTTCGCATAAAATAAAATTTAAATTAATTTATTTTAGATTACTACTACCATTTGTAGAACCATGGTTTAGTCCATTTTCCTTGATAATAAACGTGACTTCTACTTAATTTACACTAATAATTCTAATTCTAATTCTAAACTAGTATATTATCTAAGTTTGAATATGGAACATTCCTTTTAAAAGGCATCTACAAGTATCTACTGGGCTAGCCTCATATTTAGTCCATTTAAACCACTTTGGTTTCGTTGGACTAGATTTTAAATGTTTTATTTTGTTATCCGAATAATCATTTACTATTCATTTACTATCTATTCTTTCATATTTTATTTAGAGTTTTTTTTTTAATCTCAAACTTTTTTTTTATAGCAACTAGATCATCAATGAGATTAACGGCAAGAAGTATCAAAATTACAAACTAATGGCAGGTAGACGGGCAACAAGCTGCGCCGCTACCCCCTTCTGAATAGCAAATCCTACTCTACTAAACACAAAGTTCCCCCCATAAATATATGCGGTGTTACTGCTGACCACCCGCTGAACCCGCTTAAGGAACCGCACCGCATCAGGGGCGAGAGCGCCAAAGGTGTCAAAGGCAAACGGTACGAACACGTGCTGATTCACAAGGCAAGCTTTTTCGTGCTTAGCTACTTTACCCGCCTCTGCCTTGTTTATCGCCTGACCCACCTTAAACCCATTGTCCCTTAACCCAACCAGGGGGGACACACCTGTCAAATCAACACATGCGTGTTTCCCTCCTTCCCATCCAAAAACAAGAATGTCAGCGGGCCGAAGGGTTGATCTCCCATCTAATGGGTCGGTCAAGAAGTTCACCGGGGCTTCCTTTTTAGCCGAGATCCCTGCCCTCTTAAGGACATCAAAAAGCACATCTCGAACTAGGTCGTGTCGGTATTTGAAGCCCGGTAATTCTCTGCAATGGACAGCATGCTCCCCAAAAGAATCCAAGCAAGCCTTCCGACAAACGGGACACGGGTCATCAACCGGGAAAAGGGGTACCATCAGCCGGTATTTGAGGATAGCCACCCCCAGCTTCGATTTAGGGTTTAATTTGGGGGTTTCGACAACCGACATCGCTTGCCGGAGTTCATCTCAGCCGCCGGAAATACCACCACTCGCAGCCGACCACCACCACTAGCCGCCATTCACTGCTGTGAGAGCCGCCGGAATAGCGGGATAGCCGGAAACGACGGCCGCCGCCTGCTGTCACCACTGCTAGGGCGGAACCCTAGCCCGTCACCACCACTGTTTTAGTCACCTGCGTCACCGTAGAAGCAATCGATCTCATCGTGTTTCACCACCAGGTGTTTGATACAATTATTCTGTGAGAAATGGGTTTAATCGGTGATCAATTTTGTATAAAATGTGTGTTAATAGTTTGTATTGTCTGCGTAATCAAATGGAAGCTTTGGATTTGATTCATAAACTTGCAATTGTTTTTGTTTGTTTGTATGTGCCATGGAGGATAATGAAGTCTGCTTATTTCTTGTAAGTGGTAAAATGATTGGTTGATGGAGTTTTATTTTTTATTAAAGGTTAATTTTCAAACCGTTGGTGTCACTGGATTCCGGTCGTCGGAGCCGTCGGATGTGCCGGTCTCCTCCCCTTCCTCTCTCCTGGTTTCACTCTATCTTTTTATATAAATCTTCAAAGCATTTTTACGTGTGTGTTTGGAAAGGGGGAAAATGAAAGAAAGAAAGAAAATGGATTAATAATAAATAGTTAAATACTTAACGGAAAAATTACTAAAATTATCTTAATTTTAAAGGAAATATTTAACGGAGTTAGTGTCAAAGAGTAAAATGGTAACAAAATGATAACCTGAAGGAGTATTTTGGTCATTTTCAAACTATTAGAGCAAAAAAATTAAAATGGTCAAACCACATGGAACAAAAACGAAGTTAACTTTTTATTTATTACAAGTTTCTTATTTTCTTGATGTTGTAATTCCACGTTAAATATTAAATATATAAATTTATATGAATTAACATAAACTGTTACAAAGTAAAAGTAAAATAGTTTTATATTTTATTTTAAATATATATCTAAATTCTAAATTATCTGATGTTATTGTATTTTTAAAACGGGTTAGATTTGACCCAAACGATTTGATGTAGTTTTATGAAATGTTTTGAACATTGTTGGAGCACATTTTTTTCCAATTTATGAAGTACATTACCCATTGTTTTCACAGCTAGTCCAGATATTGAACCAGCCTCCTTAAAAGTCTACTGGTTGAACCAGAAGTAAGAACTGTACGAAGTTATAGTTTTTTTTTTGTTTTGACATGATTTTGCAATTTAATGTCATATGAAAGTTTAAATAAATAAAACATGTAAATTGAAATATTAAATTAATCAGAAAGTGAGATATTAAGAAAACATAAAACATTTTTTTTTTTTAAATACGACCGGTCGGTTCAAATGAAACTAATTCAAGTGCACAATCGAACCGGTTATATTTGTTTTTTTTTAACGGTAATTTGGGATCACTGAAGAGCCACTGGCTCACCCGATCATCTCCACCCCCATAGGAGGAAACTCACCATAGGTGAGAAAACCTCCTAGCCAACTTGGACCCCTTTTTTTATCACAAGTGAAACTTAAACTCAAAATCATTTTGATAAAGTGTTAGACCGCTTTACCACTAAAGTAAGTCACTGATTGTACGGTTATATTTCTAATATTACCACAATTCCAATTCCATCAACCACAAAACTATCATCATTTATTCCTTTACTTAAATATAAAAAGAAAGAAAAACTGTATACATCCACTCCAACTAATTATTGTGACATTTTTACCCCATACCTTTTCCTACTTTCCAAACTACACCTTCTTATGGACTATAATTTTAATCCCTTCTTCTTCCATCATTGCAAAATTACTAAACCACCTTATCCTATAGGTTGCTGCTTCTTTGTACAAAAGGATGAGCTAAAGGGCATTAAGGGCATTTCCCACACAGAAAGTGGTAGAGGGGTGCATTTTATAAAAACACAAACAAAAGGGACTTCAGAGTAATTACACATATGCATAGGGGGCAGTTTAGTACTCTATCATTAGTCCTCCCATTGGCGCTCTGTGAGGAATGCCCTTCCTCCTCTTCGCCGTCCTGAAGCTGGCGGCCGTCGGCGGCGGCGTCGACGGAATAAAGCCGTGAACTCTGTTGCTATAGCTACTCCTCCGCCGCCCGTGGCTGTTACTGCTGTAAGAATCCTCCGAATCCCAAACCGTCGTCATCAAGTGCTTATTCTCCGGCGAAATCATCCTCTCAAAATTCTCCGACGATCCCGCAATCTGCGCCGATCAGAATAAAAAATAAGCATTATTTCGTGTATTACATCAGCAAAACCAGAATTAATCGTTGCGACATCGGAAAACCTATTTACCTTACAGCCGAGCGAGCAGAACCGGAAGGAATCCAGAAGGCTCCGGTCACATACTTCACAGGTGTTCGTAACGCCTTTTCCCGGCCGTGGCTGCGGCCGTTTATTCAGAAACACAACCTTCGCACTGTTGATGACGTAAGTCTGTACTGAACCGATATCTAAATGTTTCTGAATCTCCGAAACCCTAATTACATCGTGATATGATGACCTCCGGATCTGTAAATCAAATCAACAAAATTACCTCATTACAATTTACAATAATCGGATTGCTGAATGCAGACGAGTAATCTAAAACTGATGAAATTCAATTAGTTGAAATAACTAATAACTTAATAAGCTGTTAAGTTTAACAAATTCTGTTGGTGAAATTCGAACGAATAAAACTAGAATAACAGAAAGTAAAATATCAACGGCGAAAAGAAGAATATGAACCTGAATGTGGCGGTGGTCCTGATGATAATGGTGGAGACACAGCGAGCACAGAGCGCCGTTCACACAGTCCAAACAGTACATATTACATTCAGATTTATGCGAATCTGCGTGTAATTTGCATTGACCGAAAAAACTTTCACGGAGCAGCGGTTTCAGCCACGGCGGCCAGTTGTTATCTTCTTCAATTGGTCCGCCGGCGCCCTGCATTACATGAAACAGGAAGTTAAAAACGCATAAATGAGAGAAACAAACAATAAATTATTGTGAAATTACAGAGAATCGGACCATAATATGGCGGTTCTTAGGCTTGATTCCACGGACGGCGGTGGCTTCCTGGTGGTCGATCGCCAGTTTGACGGTGGAGGTAAGTTGTGATCGGAGAAAATGAGAAGGGGGAGGAGGTCATTCTTATCCGCCCACACAAAGTGGGTTTTATTGTATATGATGATGTAGACAAAAACCGAGCCTAGTTACGGACCTGTATCCGAACCTAGGTACCAACCTGTATTGAAACCCGTACCTATGAGAACGTCTTGCGCAACGAACCAAACCGACCTCCTTATTTCTTCTTTCATAACCTTTTTTTTAAGTCAATTTTTTTAATTCTTATGAAGTGAGACTTGAACCCATGAATTCATTAATTTTTAGTTTTTAGAGGATTTTCCTCTACCAATGGACCACCAACCCCATTGGGCAAGACGTTCTCATAGGTTCTTGCGAAAATGAACGAGACATATGCTCATTTTCGCTCATTTAATTAAATAAACAAAAATTTTATGTTTATGTTTGTTCGTTTATTAAAAAGTGAACATAAACAAACTTAAACAGCATAGTTTAATGAACGTTCTGTACATGTCTATAAAGTACGCAAGGTTCAAAAAAATTGTAATTATTAATAAATTTTATTAAATAAAAATAAAAGAAAAATATACACACTTATTTTGAAATAGTATTTTAAGAAAAATAGTAAATGTATTTGTTAGTGCCATGAGATGAGGTGGCAAATTATTCTTTTATGATTTTATTGGGTTTTTTTTTTTAAACTTTTATTCCCTTTCATGGCATTGATGCTTGTAAAGTTTTCTTTTTGGCATGCTATTATTTTATTTTATTGTACTTATTTATTTATTTAACAATTATTTTAATGTTGAATAAACCCTCATTTTCTTTGTTTGTTTCTTGATTGCAATGTTCAAAGTTGCCCCAAATTATGGACCTCTTCTTTGGAAAGCAAACTTCTTTTTTGTCCAAATGTACCCTAAATCAAACACTTTTAGACCATATCTTTAAAGAGAAGGGATCCTCATAATGTATATATTTCTTTATTGTGCATTTACAGTATGTTAATTTAAATTTTTTATACATTATATGATATGTATTACAAATTTTGCCTAAGGCGTCTTACATATTTAAAATATTTGTTAGATTGATTTGCATACTATAACAATCTAATACTATCTTGGGGTTGTCGTGTTTATCAGGTTTCCTAGTTTCATCTATTTATAATATACTATCTTGATTTGCTTAATAATAATAATAATAATAATAATAATAATAATAATATTATTATTATTATTATTATTATAGAGTAGGTTAACGACTTGTTCCAGGCATCCAAGCACTTAAACAATACTATATAATTACCTAAAGACAAAAGATTAGATAAAATCTAATGGTCTATTATATGTGCATCATCTCACATCTCATAAAAGTAAAATATTTGTTCTATTAAAGCCGTATATTATCACAAAATAAAAATCTAACTCAAACTATAAAGAACCAATGTTAGAATTTGGTCTCATTCATGTGCAGAGAGAATTAAACCAACACATTGAAATACGAGTTGTTATGTTTTAGAATATCATTGCAATTTTTGGTTTATAGATAGAATGAAAACCCATTTTAACTGAGAAAACTTAAAAAAAAAACCCTTATATAATATTTTTTAAGGATAACCTTGTTACATATTTTCGTCACATTTTATAAAAAAAAAGCCGAGTATTTTTTTTAAATTATGTAAAAAATAAAAAGACCCTGTTTTTGTCATATTACATACGTAACATATGATGTTACATATTAAAAAAACGGTTGGCAGTTTTTTATTTTTTATTTTTTATTTTTATAAAAAATGATAAAATTATATATAGAATTTACCTTAAAAAGCATTTTATTTTTCGTTAAAGTTTTCACCGGTTTTCTCAACTCAAATAAGTTTTCAGACTAACCCCAACTTATATAATATAATATTTACCATCCAATGATATTAAATATACCATTTAAAATATTGTAAGTTTTACATCTATTTATTTTATTAAATATAAATTATAATATGATCGTTACGTCATTCGCTCATCCTTCTTCCTCTTCATAATAAGCATAAAACATGTCAAACACTTCTAACCTTAACCGAACCGATAGTACTTATTTTAGATTGAATCTTAAAATCGTAATATTCTATTTTTTATAATAATTTGTTTACATGTAACTTCACAAATTGTCACATTAAATATTAATTTAAGATATAATGATGCTTTTCTTTATCTTAAAAAATTAATTTTTTAAGATATAAGATATTAACGATCTAAAATTAAGTATTTTAGGTATTTAATTATTAATTTTTAAAAGAAGTGGTTAATCTATACTATATAATAAATAAAAGTTTTTTAGTGCCACGTGTCGTCTCCATATTCATTCTTATCATTTTTTTCCCGTCTCTCTCTTCTATTTAATGCACTTTTATTTTTTTTAATAATAATATATTATTAAATAAAATAATAATTGTACTAATAAACCACATTTATTTTTAATTATCACTTATTATAAGAAACTTTGAAATTTAATTATGTAACTTTTATTTCAATCAAATAGTAATGAAAGTTAAATTATATTTTCAAAACCCAATTACATACTAATTTTATATATTTTAAGTTTGTTTATATCCTTAGTATATGTAAAATATATTTTTACACATGTAAAATATATATATAAAAATTTAAAAAATTTATATATTGATGTGTTTCACGAGATCTAAAGTGATAATAAATATATACAAATTGATGTTTTTTCTGTCTTTGGTAATAAAAAGGAATCTTTATTTATAGCCATTCACTTAAAAAAATATAATTTAATTTGAAGTGGTACCCCATACCCTCTGTTAGCCATTATCATCTCCTTTTGAATATTGTTAGGCACACCTTATTAAAGCTTAAAATCAAGTTCAATTACACGAGTTGGAATTTAGGGTTTCTTCATATATAGTTTAAGTTAACTTCAATTGCAAATTTCCTAGTTTCATCTAAATCATTTAACATCGTCATCCATATGCCACAACACAATAATTTAAAATCGACCTTATGATTTTAGTCACCCTCTGCAAAATAAACAACAATTAATATATATAAAAGCGTAACTTTTTTTATAGGAGACAATGTTAGAGTCACGTATCTTTCTTATATAAAGATGTAATGTGATGATTTTTGTATGGGCAAGTCTACATAGGCTAGCACTACTCATCTTTTATCCTTATTCTAATAAACGATTTCAAAAAATATCACGTGTCATTATCATACTTTTTCTTACTAAGATTTTCTAATTTTTCCTATTTTAAGTAAGCTTGAATGTTAAAATCTAATTATATTAAATTTTCTTTTCTAGAAAAAATAAAATAAAATTTAAATTATAATTATTACTTAATTAAAAAAACAAAGAATTTTATTTATTGTGCATTCATTTTTCTATTAAACAACCATTTAATACATGGGTATATAACCTAGTATGTTATATACGTGTCCAACATGAGAGTAACACCAATTTACCTAACATTTTTTTTCAGTAAACATTGGTAATCAGAATATTTTAATAATTGTACAACAAAGAAGGAGTTTGTAGGCTTGTAAATGAACTAGACGAACATGAACAGAGCTTGTTTATGTTTGTCCGTTAAATTAAATGAACAAAAATTTGAGTTTATGTTCATTTATTTATTAAATAAATGAACATAAACAAACTTCCCAAAAGATTCACTAACGGTTCACAAACATTCGGTTTATTTACAGACCTACAAGTTGTGTTTCTTACAAGGGAGCTTGTTAACCATTTGTTGCCAAGGGTATTATGGTAATTATACAACACGATAGGAATGAGTGTTTAATCAACTAAAAGAACATCAATGTGGAAGTTGAACCATATGGTTATAAATGCTACAAAGAAAAAAGAAAATTACGAGGGCGACTAACACCATTATCCCATGGCCCATGACCGCAATTGAAGTGCATTAGATTCTCTTTTCTTTTCTTCTTTCAAAGGAATTTTCGTTACTAATTTCAACACCAACCCCTCCCCCATCCTAAATCCTGATTTCTTCTTTCTTCCCTACGCTTTCCCTATTTCCTCATTCACTATTTATTTACTTCATGAGTTCATCTCCTTCATCTTCTCGGTATTCTTTTCCCTCATCAGGATCGGCTCTACAGTACAAGCAACTAAAACAATTGTTTTACGCTCCCAAATTTCAAAGGCCTAAAAAAACGAATTTAATCTATATTCTAACTTAAAATATACATTATACGTTTTGACGCTACAGAAAATTACATTTGAATGATTTTTTATATATTTAGAAAACTTTCACAAAACACTTCAATTTCAAAGTTCGCTTAAAAATATGTTGACCCGCCCATGTCCCTCATAAATATGATGACTTACTGCGAATCCAAGACGACAAAAGTTGTCACATATCGACAGTGGCGAATTTTGAGGAAAAATGCAGGGGCCGAGATTTTTTTCTTCCTATCGGAGGGCCGAAACTATATAAATTTTCGGCCGAATACGTATAAATTAACACAACTGAGCGAAAAATCGGGAGGTAGAGGGGCTCACTATGCTTCGCCCATGCATATCGATAATAATACGTCTCCTCACTAGCTTTTAGTAAAGCGAAGACTAACATATAGACCAACCTCCATCGTTGTGATGTAAGGGGACTGAGAGTGGACAACGGGTAAGGAGGGTTCAGTGGGTATTCCACCGCAAGGGTGGAGGGTTCAACGGGTAGAAGTGGGAGGGTACTTTGAGAAGGTAAAAGAAACTCTGGAAAGTTGTTGGAGGGTATGATGAGGATGAGTCAATGTGAAAGGAATTTCAAATCCCCATGCAAACATGCAAAAATTTATTATTCTAAACTATTGTTTTTTTATATAATTAGATTCATTTGATTTTTAAAATAATATATAAATCACTTAAAAAACTCTTGAAAATTAAGTAAAAATAAAGTTGATTATTTTTACTAATCTATAAAATAAAAAGTTAACAATGGTTTGAAAAGTTAAAGAAATGTTTATTTATTATATTTTTATTTATTGTTATGTATTTTTAATTAATTAATTAAATTTTTAGTTTTTTAATTTGGGTTATTAATTTGTTTTAATTAAAAAATAAATAAAAATAAGAGGGTTTGAAGGTATCACTCCTATCATAGAGGGTACTTTGGGAGGTATTTGACTAATTGAGGTGACATCTTTTCATTGATATAATTTGGGAGGACAATTTGGTTGAGAGGGTACCACTCCCACATCCCTAACAACCTTACATTTTAAACCCACTTTTAATCCACCACATCAATGAAATAAAGTGTCCATCATAATTGTTGTTTTAGGTGTCATAATTACAACATTGTGTTGCTGGGGTACACCGGAACAACAAAGTATTTAGGGGGATCCTTTTTCTGGAACAAAAATAGTGGAGGAAGTACATGAGGCAACGTTCTTAAATTTGAAGGTAAGGGCTAGGTTGTTGGATTTAAGGTTACAAATTAGGGTATTATATGGCTTGAAAACATTATTGGTGTAATTGGTTTGTGCATGTAATCTGTCTCATCTAGTGTCTTACTAGATGGTATGGTGAATAAGAGGCAAGCATTTTTGTTCCAAAAAAAAAAAAAAGCTCCCCTTCAAATAAGCACTAGAAGAAGATGCAAATTACACAACTGGGTGTACAAAGTCAATATATAAAAAACCATTTAATAGATACATGCCAAACTTTTAATGGATTGGTTGAACGGGTTTGGTTGTTGAGGTTGTTGGTTGAACGGGTTTGGTTGTTGAGCGTAGTGCACCCAATTGAACGGGGCCGAGAAAATAGCTATTCTAACGGATAGTTTGTTTAAAAATTAATTTAAAACTTTAATTTTAATCATATAAATACTGAACAACTTATATTTTCTTCATAACTCTCACGCTCTACTCTCGGACTTCCTCCAAACACTCTTCAATTAAAAAAATAGATTTATCATCATCCTCGTATTCATCGTCGGTTCATCTGAGGGCGATGAGATTTTCATTGGTGCGATTCAAGCCGCGGTCCAATTTATAGTTCATCATGTCGAAAGTTCACGTCCATTTACAAGATGAACTCGAATTAACCGGGATCGTGAGGCTGCTAATGCATGTATGGTACGTGATTACATTTCTGATGAACCCATGTATGGGAATAAAATGTTTAGGCGTCGTTTTCGCATAAGTCGACAAATATTCATATGAATAGTTAGCGATTTGGAATGAAAGTTTGAATATTTTCAACAAAGGTTCTACGCAAGAGGTAAACAAGGTTTCGCTGCTTCACAAATGTATACGTCTGCAATTCGTAAAATGGTGTACGACACAACACTAGTAGGGGTTTAAATGAGTAGAGTCGAGCCCGAGATCGGCTCATTTAACTTACTCTCGGGCTCGAGCATGACTCAATTCGAGCTCTATTTCTAAATCTCAAGCTTAGCTCGTCAGTAGTTTTTCAAGCTCGAACTCGGTCCGTTTTTATTTACCAAGTACTTTATATGTGTGTGTATATATATATATATATTTATGATTATTTTTATATATTTTTTCATCATATTTTTATGTATACTAATTTATTTTATAATTTAATATATTAATTAAAAATTATATAAATAGTAAGCTCGTTGAGGCTCTATAAATGAAGCTCAGGCTCGTTTATTAAATAAGCTTATTTTTAGGCTCGAGCTCGTTTAAGTTCGGCTTGATTCGAGCATTTAGTGAGCCGATCTCGAGTAACTCGCAAGCCGACTTGGTTCGTTTACACCCCTAGACCCTAGCACCAACATCATAGACGGGGTTGCACCCAAGTCTTCATTTTATGTCAATGGAGCAAAGTACAAGTATTATCTTGCTAGTGATATTCATCCAGAGTACGTAACGCTTGTCAAATCGTTTAGATGTCCATTGAGTTACAAAAGAAAGGAATTCAAAAAAGCGCAACAATCGGTGTGAAATGATATCGAACGAGCATTCGATATTCTGAATAAGGGTAGTCATGTCGTACACAATCCGACACAATTTTGTACTAAATAAAAATATAAGAAATATAATGAATAATTACGTGATTTTACATAATATGATTTTATAGGACAAATGCCATAACATTTGTCAAAACTATGAAGATAGATGTCTAATTGGCTTTTGTAGTAATCAACGTTGTAGATAAACAAGCAAATGATAAGACGATACACAACATAGAAACGTATAACAATCTTTAATGAGATTTTGTTGAATTTTTTTAATGTTAAAATTGTTCTGTCCTTTGATACCATCTAGAAAGTATGAGGCAAAATAAAGACCTGGTCGGCTGGTCCTTGGACTGACCCAAACTCTCACGGCACACCAACATTGACCATCTCACAGAGCCGTTGACTTTCTCTCAGTAATCGCGTTTTATTTTGATATTTTGTTTGTATTTATTCTTTTGGATTATTTGGGTCACGGACATTTAAAGCCACCTCGGAAACACGTATGAAATTAAAATTCGGCTTCTAGATTATACTGGAACAATTCAAACTTCGATTGAATATTTTATAAAAAAATATAAATATATAAACCAAATTTCATCAAATCAGGGTGGAGGGGATTGACTTCGGGTTTAGACGGGTAAAATGGGAGCACCGTCGCAGCCCATTGGTTTTGGCAACAGGTTGGAGAAGTCGTTGGAGGGGGAGTGGATTGTAACGTTAATGTAGCCATTTAAGGTTTTTTTTTAATAGAAAAAAAACCCTTTGTAAATATAAACCTTTTTCAAAAAACTTTATATAAAACAAATACTCTCCCACTCCTATTTCTCTACTGTTGGGTATCACACGCACACAAACACGTATACGGGAAAAACCCGAACACGAGATTTATAGTTGTTCAGTCTAAACTGACCTACATGCACTTTGCAACTAGGGTTTATATTATTTTTGTGCTCAAAGAAATATGATGTATATATAGAGATTAATAATCTAGGGTTAGTAACTATATCCAAGTTAGGCCCAACCCGTGTAGAGCCATTAGGGCCAGCTGCCCCAAAAGAGACCACACCCAACAATCTCCCACTTGGAGGCTCGAACTGTGCGCCACCGTCTTTCTTCATCTTGTACCTCTTGTAATTTTCCTTACCACTAGTTGCATCAGCATTCTCATCAGTTAACCTGAAGGCACGTTGAAGCTGCCCCGAGCTTCAACTCATCAGTCACGATCAGTGACTCATTCTCTGTCCCTGCCTACTCCCACTGTAACGAACCCGTTACTCTTCTGGTCTCTGAGATAACTTGAGAACTCACACTCTCCATTATAAGCAAGTAATCCACTAGAGAGACTTTTCCAGTCGGAATGTTGGTCTTCTTTACTCAATGTATCTCTGGAGCTGTAATTGAAACACGACATGTGCTCCCACTGTCACGATGCCCTCTACCAGGTTTAACCTCCCGAACTCGTTCATCCTGAATCTTCACTTTGACTCTTGGTTGTTTACTTGCAAAGCAAACCCTTTTCTGCCCACGAGATTCTGTGAACCGGACTTTGTTTTCTTTCTGAACCGGGATAACCTCTCCCACAGATGGTATACTGACCATGTAAAGCGAACCTATCTTTCTTCCTCGAGCCATGACAAGATTACCTTTAACCACATCCCATTGACCGTTCCCAAACTTAACTTCGTGTCCTTGTTCATCCAACTGTCCGACATAAATTAACCTTTTCTTCAAACTTGGAATTACCCTGACGTCCTTCAAAGTTCATGAACCGGCTGAAGTCTTCAGATCTATGTCACCCATGCCCGTAACCTCAAGAACATCATCATTTGCTAGTCTTACCTTCCCAAAATCCTCTTCTTTCAAATTCTGCAATGCTTCACTACTGTGGGTAGCATGAAATGAAGCACCAGAATCCACCACCCATGAATCTATAGCATCCTCTATGCAACAAATCAACACGTCATCTTCTATTTCAACCTGATTCGATTCCTTTTTTGCGTTCGGACACTGATTCCTAAAGTGTCCCGCTTCCTTACAGTTCCAACATATCACATCCTTACGAATCTTTGATTGACTCCTCTTCTTGCTCCCACTGCCCCGATCTTTCCCTCTACCTCTGTCGTTAGTAACCAACAAATTATTTGATGATTCACCTGAAGTTCTGCGTCTGACATCTTCTCCCATAAGCAGGTCCCGAATCCCATCAATTGTAAACTTAGTAGCGGAACTACTAATCGCTGTAACTGTCTGTGACCAACTATCAGGTAGCCAGGATAGCAACAAAAGGGCTTGAACTTCATCGCCGAATTTAATATCAACTGACACTAAACGAGACAGAATTGTGTTGAGCTTGTTAATGTGTGTTGTTACTGATCCACCCTCTCTCATCTTAGTATTAAGCAGCTCACGGATCAAGAAAACCTTGTTTGCTGCAGACGGCTTCTCATACATGTTAGACAGTGCTTCCATCATCCCACAAGTT
Source organism: Smallanthus sonchifolius (assembly GCA_023525975.1). Classification (NCBI taxonomy): domain Eukaryota; kingdom Viridiplantae; phylum Streptophyta; class Magnoliopsida; order Asterales; family Asteraceae; genus Smallanthus; species Smallanthus sonchifolius. The sequence goes on from CM042042.1 coordinate 7,441,955, forward strand.
GTGGTCTCCTTCTAAAGGTCGTAAGCAACATTCTTTGACAAAGAGAGCGTTATCACTGCCCGGGATTTCTTATCTAACTTATCCCAATCTGCTGGTAACATCTTTTCTGGTTTTTTCCCACTCAGCACTACATCCAAATCCTTCTGACATAGTAGTGCTTCAATCCGCATTTTCCACCACCCAAACTCCTTTCCATCAAACTTCTCAATCGTAACCTTTCCGTCTTCTGCCATTACAATAACTAAACAAAGAACAATCAAAACCAGAAAGCTTTTAACAGAAATGAAGGAACCTGACAAAACTGTTTCTTAGGTCTCAATAAACGGCTCTTTCTGATTCAACATATGTTCTTGGCTTAATAGGATCTGGTTCTTGGCTGTCCAGATGCCACATGACCGTTCTGAGCAAAAAACCAGCAGCTAACTGTCACACCCCGACCGATGGCGGAATCATCGAGGCGGACAATGTGATGATTGTTCAAAAGCACATGATAACTAAAGGTTTCATAATTCATTGATTTAATTTAAAGACAACAAGTTCCAAATACAATACATTTCAAATAACCTAGTCTAGTTCAAAACATTAATTTATTTAACTAGGTCCATAGTTCCTAAATGGAGAGATCTTCGACAAGCAGTCACAAATCCAAACCTGAAACATTATTTAAATCAAGTGTCAACTAAAAAGTTGGTGAGTACATAGATTTAGTATTTCCTGTAAATAGTGGTTGTAAATCGTTTTGCAACTCATTGTTTATATTGTTAAACATAGTATAGGATGTAACATTTATTTAATCACAATTCAAACCGAGTTTGACGCGCTTGAACAGAGCACAACAGCTAAGTCCGGTATGTTTGAATATAGTTACCCACTATATCCGATATGATTGAATATAACGCGCGGTTATATCCGAGTATGCAGTAATAAACACCCTAACCGGGTGGGCTGGTCAGGCACAATAGATCTATCAATATTACAGTTGGTTGTCTTGTGTTTAAATGTATGTACATCCAAAGAATAAGCATATAGTCTCATGTATAACACGTATAAACAATGTGAGTAGCATGTATAATGTTTCACCCCAAAACGTATAAAAATGTAAAATAGGGCTATGTAACTCACCTTGCAAACGGTTATTTGTCCACGCGTGTAGGTAATAAGTATGTTGAAGTCTAAGCACAATGAAACCCTATGTAGATAAATGGGTATTATTGTATGTTTATATGTATGTGCGTATTCGTATTTAAATGAGTATAGATTTTATAATAATATATAAATTGTGGTAGAAAATGAATATGATTTTGTAAAACTTTGACTTATGAAATTTTACATTTTTAAATAATTAATCATTATGTTTATGTATTTAAACAATAATAATAAATAAAAAGATAAGTCTTTATTTGATTAATTATGTTGATGTTTTATATATCAAAATTTATTTTAACAAGTTTATCAAAAATATTGCTAGGTTCATATATAAAAATAATGAGACATTTTATATATTAAATGTATTTTAATAAGTTTATAGAAATTATTACAAGATTTATATAAACATAGAACACTTTATATATTATAAAGTATTTCAATAAGTTTATAAAAGTTATTCCAAGATTTATAAAAAAATGGGACACTTTATATATTATAAAGTATTTTAATAAGTTTATAAAAGTTATTCCAAGATTTATAAAAAAATGGGACACTTTATATATTATAAAGTATTTTAATAAGTTTATAAAAGTATAAAGAGAAAAATGGGATGGTTTATGAAAATATAATTTTTTTTTTATCGATTTCAAAATAAGCGAACGATCAAACCGACTCGTAATAGTTTTTATTGTATAGATATAATATTAGAATGTGATAATATAAATAAAAAAAATAAAAACAGAAAAATTTGGGTTGGGCCGGAGGCCACCTGGATCGAACCCGCGACCTACGATATAAACACACACACGCATAACCAGCCGGGCTACTGCCCATCGCTGGTTATGGGTGTATCGTTTAATTGATATGCACTCAAGCGATCTTGGTCGCTGGTTCTCGGTAACCGGCAATCGCGCCCGAGGACTCGGGTTTGCTCGGCAATCCTCGTGCGAATGCCGCGATTTCGTTTAGGATAGTTTGCCAAAGGGTAACAGAAGGTAATCGAATGGATTTGAGGTACCTATTTGGTCGCGAAGGGCCGGGTCGGCAGAAACTTAAGTCCGAAAGATGTCACAAGTGGGAATCGACTTCTGGGTGGAATTAGACTTCGAAATCTTGGTTGCAGCTTCACTTAGTAACGACGAAAGTGATGGAGTCTTCAATTTGGTGTGAGAGTGTGTGGAAAGGGGGGTAACCAGTTCGTGCAGGGCCGACCATGGCCATTTATAGACGCGCTTAATCCTTATATTGAAACATGCAATTGAGCATGCCCCGACACTCGTCTGGACGAGACGAAACTGTCGAGATCACTTGCAGGCGTGGAGGTTGACTGTCGGGGCCGTATTAGAGGTGTGAACTTTCGGCTATGAACACGATCAGACGATTGGGATGATGGGGAGACAAATTGGTCGAGGGGTATTGATCGCGTGGGGGAGACGAATCCAGAGAAGCTTTTGTCGGGCGTTGAGGTGCAGGGAACAGCCCTGTCGGGGTGTTCGCCGGAGAAAGCCTCGGACCGCCGGACAATTCGAAAGGGGTGACCGGAATTGCGAATAGAGGGTTGGCAACTTTGGTCCCTGGAGTTTGTCTTTGATTTAATTTAGTCCCTGGAATAATTACGGATAAGACCTTAAATTAAATACCGGATGAATCCCTGTGATTTCATTTGACCAGAAACAGCCCCTCAACGATTTTAAATTTTAAATCCTTTTAGTTTGGTTAATTTCAATATAACCCCTGAACTTTTATTTAAATAATTAATTAGATTTCTTTTTCAATTTCAATTAATTTATTTTATACTTATATATTTTATAAATCCACTTTCTTTAATAAAACTAATCTTTTTAAATAATTATCTTTTTGAAATAATGCATTAAATTATTTATTTAAATCATTAAGTTTATTTAACTTAAATTCTTTTAAACTAAAATGAAATTTAAGTTTATAAAATTTATAAAACTTATGTTTTTATTTAAAAATCCATCTTTTTAAATGGTTAATTTAATAAAATTGTAAACCATCGATTTATTTATATAAATTATTTAATTTAATAACATAATTTACATAGTTTATAACCTTAAAATATTTTTAAAATTTACTTTAAAAATACATAAATTGTACGCCAATTTGTATAAATTTGATTAAATATACGTGTATATGATTTGAAATAGAATGTTAATATTTATGTGACAATTATTACAACAAAAATTTTGAAAGGTCACAGTCTCCCCAGGTTGAAGGAATTTCGTCCCGAAATTCGATTAGCGAAGGTTATAGAAGCGGGAATGAGATGTCAAAAGGTTTAGGATGGAATTACTTCACAAAAGAAATATTCAGCGGGGAAATATCGTATGATAACGGATGACGATGCTAATTCGAGTCGAGTTTTTAACTAATTGTTCTAATAGTATAAGGAGATTTATGCATACCATTGCTCATACAACGCATGAATGTAAACTACTAGAACCCAGATTTAACAATATTGGCGCCAATCACTTTGTGACATGGCATTTTCCTTTAAAACTCCACCCCACGGGTGTTCATATTTTCAAATTTTGCAAAAAAACATTTTCTAAAATCCGGTCCTCCTCTTAGTACTTATGCACGGTTTATACTCGTTATATCAAGTGGGTTTATGTATAGGGTGTACCAGCGGCTAACCCACCACCCCTTTGATATACTGGGGATCCCCCGTGCATAATTACTAGGATTTAGATCATTTTAATCAAATCACCTTTCTCAATTGAAAATTGTACAATGAAATGCGTGCAATTTATAAATGTTATCACGTCTATGAGTGGTTTCATAGCACAAATATGTCTAACAATTCAAGAACCGATCCTCTTCCTAGTACTTATGCATGGTTTATACTCGTTATATCAAGTGGGTTTATGTATAGGGTGTACCAGCGGCTAACCCACCACCCCTTTGATATACTGGGGATTCCCCGTGCATAATTACTAGGATTTAGAACTTCAACAATTCAAGTAGACTTTAACAGAGCTAGCAAGTTGTATGACTAAATTTAAACATAATAGATTTGTTTCGCGAAAGTATAGGAATGAGATAGCTGTTATATGCAATCACGGATTTTAGAATTTATAGCAATGGATTTCCCATCCGCTATTACCATGATATACGAGTTATCAAAATTGGTTGGTTGTTTAGCAAATAGATGGTTAAGAGCAAGAGACACAATTTTGAATATTGAATAAAACGGATGTATAAAGATAGAGAACAAGGGACGTACCGTTGACAGTGTTGTCATTGGCCGGAGTCTTGTTAGCATTTATATTAAAGGCTCGTCCACGAGGACCACCTTGATTTTGAAGTCTTGGACATTGGTTCCGAAAGTGGTTTGGGTCTCCACATTCGTAACAGGCCCGTCCATAGGTGATAGCGAGAGGCATTGGATGATTGTCTTGAGTAGCTTGATTAACGATAGTGCGAGCACGGCAAGTAGTAACAACGTGTCCATAGCGTCCACATTTTGAGCATAGACGGCATGTAGCATGCGGGGCATGGTGATACTTGCAAGTAGGGCATTGGGGAAATGAACCTACATAATTTCTCAGAATTTGACCCTCAGGAGTAACTTGGGTCACAGGTACGGCAGGAATGACGGCCGCAAAGTTTTGGGCCTTACGCTTCCTATCATGATGGAAAAATTTGGGTTCTTCATCTTTGTCGGACACGGAAGTAGCAGCTTTGTCGACCACTTTCTTGGTACCCTTCCTAGATAAGGTACTTGCTTTGACATGATTGTCAGTCAACACAGCAGACAAACGGATAGCGTCTTCGAGAGTGGAGGGATTACTTCCCAATACGGTGTCTTGGAGCGGCATAGGCAGTCCGCCTATGTATTTCTCAATTCCCCGTGCTAGGGGAGTAACCATGTGGGACACGAGCAGACTTAGTTCTTGAAAACGAGTGGTGTAAGCCAAATTCTCTCCGCTATATTGGGTGAGATCCCAAAATTCAGCTTCGAGCTTCCTCATTTCGTTGCGAGGACAGAACTCGTCAGTCATAAGTCGTTTCATTTCGTCCCAAGACAAGGACATAGCAGATTCGTTGCCTCGAGTACGTTTCTCACCGTTCCACCAGGTGAGTGCTCGTTTTTGGAAGACGCTGGCAGCATAACGTACTTTGAGATTGTCGGGACAATCGCTGTTTAGGAAAGTACTCTCCGTACTTTCAAACCATTGAAGAAGGCCAGTTGCACCTTCCGTCCCGAAGAATTTGGTAGGATTGCACGAGTTAAAGTGCTTAAACGTGCAATGAGGCGGGTTGGTACCACCGTTTCCTTGGATGTTGTGAGACCCGTCACTGTTGTTATTTGCTTGAGTCATTTGCCCTACTAGCTGGGCAAGAAGAGTAGCAAGATCCGGGTTGGAAGTGCTAGAGTTTGCACGTCGAGGAGGCATTCTAACACCATAAGAAAGACAATGATATTTTAGATGAGACGGATAAATATGAGTTATAACGGGAAATAATGTAAGCAGAAATACGAGATTTATCATGACGCGTGCCAGTGCATGTGTATTTATTCTAAGTTGATAGGGGAAACTAAGTCACCTTTTCCGGGTAGGACATGATGTTATAGATCATTATTTGCATAATAGGAATTGCCGGGACTTGCATACACTACAAATTGTTATTACGTGTGCACCCGTAATAATGATTTGTTTTGCATGTTCGTCTAGTTTTTCCTATTTTGTTATAATGTCCCCACTTTTGAGTTCAAATTCGGATTGTATCCTTGCGAATACATTGACTTATCAACGTTAAGTAATTCCCCGAAACTCTCAAAGAGACATGCTTTAGCCTATAGGTAAACACTCACTTCAGGAATTCCCAGGAAAGCATACGGGTCCGTTTATTTGGATTTATACGAAATGCTTTCCTAGACAGAAAACCCAATGTACAGGTGTCACCCTTCCAGATTGCACGTGTCTTTTACTGATTTCAGGAAATTAAGTCGTTGACGAGATTTTCAAGATTTTAATAGATTTGAGAGTCTATGAATATAAAATGTGTAGGAATGTTGCAATTTATAAGGATTAGGAGAGAGTATGGACAAGGAATAGTAGTGTATTTGTTTGCATAAGTTTGCTTGTCAAATGTGTATGTAAAGTATGTATCATGTATCAAAGTCTTGTATGTATGTGTATAAGTCTCATGTACCAAACTCGGAAAAATTCAAATAATACCTAACTACAAATAATTCACATAGCAATTTATCATTTAGCACATAACACATAAAAGGGAGTCCTAGGGTTATAGTCTAGGTCATTGTGTCTAATAACCTAATTCCCTATAACCATGGCTCTGATACCAATCTGTCACACCCCGACCGATGGCGGAATCATCGAGGCGGACAATGTGATGATTGTTCAAAAGCACATGATAAATAAAGGTTTCATAATTCATTGATTTAATTTAAAGACAACAAGTTCCAAATACAATACATTTCAAATAACCTAGTCTAGTTCAAAACATTAATTTATTTAACTAGGTCCATAGTTCCTAAATGGAGAGATCTTCGACAAGCAGTCACAAATCCAAACCTGAAACATTATTTAAATCAAGTGTCAACTAAAAAGTTGGTGAGTACATAGATTTAGTATTTCCTGTAAATAGTGGTTGTAAATCGTTTTGCAACTCATTGTTTATATTGTTAAACATAGTATAGGATGTAACATTTATTTAATCACAATTCAAACCGAGTTTGACGCGCTTGAACAGAGCACAACAGCTAAGTCCGGTATGTTTGAATATAGTTACCCACTATATCCGATATGATTGAATATAACGCGCGGTTATATCCGAGTATGCAGTAATAAACACCCTAACCGGGTGGGCTGGTCAGGCACAATAGATCTATCAATATTACAGTTGGTTGTCTTGTGTTTAAATGTATGTACATCCAAAGAATAAGCATATAGTCTCATGTATAACACGTATAAACAATGTGAGTAGCATGTATAATGTTTCACCCCAAAACGTATAAAAATGTAAAATAGGGGCTATGTAACTCACCTTGCAAACGGTTATTTGTCCACGCGTGTAGGTAATAAGTATGTTGAAGTCTAAGCACAATGAAACCCTATGTAGATAAATGGGTATTATTGTATGTTTATATGTATGTGCGTATTCGTATTTAAATGAGTATAGATTTTATAATAATATATAAATTGTGGTAGAAAATGAATATGATTTTGTAAAACTTTGACTTATGAAATTTTACATTTTTAAATAATTAATCATTATGTTTATGTATTTAAACAATAATAATAAATAAAAAGATAAGTCTTTATTTGATTAATTATGTTGATGTTTTATATATCAAAATTTATTTTAACAAGTTTATCAAAAATATTGCTAGGTTCATATATAAAAATAATGAGACATTTTATATATTAAATGTATTTTAATAAGTTTATAGAAATTATTACAAGATTTATATAAACATAGAACACTTTATATATTATAAAGTATTTCAATAAGTTTATAAAAGTTATTCCAAGATTTATAAAAAAATGGGACACTTTATATATTATAAAGTATTTTAATAAGTTTATAAAAGTTATTCCAAGATTTATAAAAAAAATGGGACACTTTATATATTATAAAGTATTTTAATAAGTTTATAAAAGTATAAAGAGAAAAATGGGATGGTTTATGAAAATATAATTTTTTTTTATCGATTTCAAAATAAGCGAACGATCAAACCGACTCGTAATAGTTTTTATTGTATAGATATAATATTAGAATGTGATAATATAAATAAAAAAAATAAAAACAGAAAAATTTGGGTTGGGCCGGAGTCCACCTGGATCGAACCCGCGACCTACGATATAAACACACAAACGCATAACCAGCCGGGCTACTGCCCATCGCTGGTTATGGGTGTATCGTTTAATTGATATGCACTCAAGCGATCTTGGTCGCTGGTTCTCGGTAACCGGCAATCGCGCCCGAGGACTCGGGTTTGCTCGGCAATCCTCGTGCGAATGCCGCGATTTCGTTTAGGATAGTTTGCCAAAGGGTAACAGAAGGTAATCGAATGGATTTGAGGTACCTATTTGGTCGCGAAGGGCCGGGTCGGCAGAAACTTAAGTCCGAAAGATGTCACAAGTGGGAATCGACTTCTGGGTGGAATTAGACTTCGAAATCTTGGTTGCAGCTTCACTTAGTAACGACGAAAGTGATGGAGTCTTCAATTTGGTGTGAGAGTGTGTGGAAAGGGGGGTAACCAGTTCGTGCAGGGCCGACCATGGCCATTTATAGACGCGCTTACTCCTTATATTGAAACATGCAATTGAGCATGCCCCGACACTCGTCTGGACGAGACGAAACTGTCGAGATCACTTGCAGGCGTGGAGGTTGACTGTCGGGGCCGTATTAGAGGTGTGAACTTTCGGCTATGAACACGATCAGACGATTGGGATGATGGGGAGACAAATTGGTCGAGGGGTATTGATCGCGTGGGGGAGACGAATCCAGAGAAGCTTTTGTCGGGCGTTGAGGTGCAGGGAACAGCCCTGTCGGGGTGTTCGCCGGAGAAAGCCTCGGACTGCCGGACAATTCGAAAGGGGTGACCGGAATTGCGAATAGAGGGTTGGCAACTTTGGTCCCTGGAGTTTGTCTTTGATTTAATTTAGTCCCTGGAATAATTACGGATAAGACCTTAAATTAAATACCGGATGAATCCCTGTGGTTTCATTTGACCAGAAACAGCCTCTCAACGATTTTAAATTTTAAATCCTTTTAGTTTGGTTAATTTCAATATAACCCCTGAACTTTTATTTAAATAATTAATTAGATTTCTTTTTCAATTTCAATTAATTTATTTTATAATTATATATTTTATAAATCCACTTTCTTTAATAAAACTAATCTTTTTAAATAATTATCTTTTTGAAATAATGCATTAAATTATTTATTTAAATCATTAAGTTTATTTAACTTAAATTCTTTTAAACTAAAATGAAATTTAAGTTTATAAAATTTATAAAACTTATGTTTTTATTTAAAAATCCATCTTTTTAAATGGTTAATTTAATAAAATTGTAAACCATCGATTTATTTATATAAATTATTTAATTTAATAACATAATTTACATAGTTTATAACCTTAAAATATTTTTAAAATTTACTTTAAAAATACATAAATTGTACGCCAATTTGTATAAATTTGATTAAATATACGTGTATATGATTTGAAATAGAATGTTAATATTTATGTGACAATTATTACAACAAAAATTTTGAAAGGTCACACTAACAGACCTGTTTCTGATTCAACAGCTGTTCTTCGCAGCTTCTGGGGTTGAACAGCTGCCGATTCCGGCAACGACGACGCTACTGGCGGCGGCGGAACCCTAATCCGGCGGTGGCAGAACCCTAATCTAGGATTCCGGCGGCGGCTGAGGTTCAGCAGAATCCTAAATCTTTAGGGTGGCAGCTGTTAGTGTGAGACGATCTATAGCCAAGCTCTGATACAAGTTGTTGGGTATCACACGCACACAAACACGCAAACACGAATACGGGAAAAACACGAACACGAGATTTATAGTGGTTCAGTCTAAATTGACCTACATCCACTTTGCAACTACGGTTTATATTATTTCTGTGCTAAAAGGAATTACAAGTACATATGATGTATATATAGAGATTAATAATCTAGAGTTAGTAACTATATCCAAGTTAGGCCCAACCCGTGTAGAGCCAATTAGGGCCAGCTGCCCCAAAAGAGACTCCACACCTAACATCTACTACTCTTATTTTTTCTACTCTACTCAAATAGATCCAAGGAAACAATCATCCTTCGCCCGCAAAAACATATAGACCAAAAGTCTATTAGGGTCCAAGTGAACCAACTCTACCACAATCGTTTCAATATCCTCAAATCTACCAAAATCCTCCAACCCAATTTCAATGTCTGTCCAAATTGCACCGGGTCATGTTGTGATTCCAAAACCCGTTTCCATTCTACCAAAATCTACCCTTTCGTAACCTAACCCAACCACCCGTTCCACAAAACGAATATGAGGTGGAACAATATGAGGGTAATGAAGACGATGAAGAACAAGATTATGAGGTGGAAAAGAAGATGATGAAGAAAAAGAAGAAGAACAACATAACACCGTTCGAAGTAAAGAGAAATTCACAAACCATGCGTCTCGTAAGGTTTGAGAGAATTACGAGGAAGTTGCATTGGCCAAGGCTTTGATTCGGGTCTCCAAATACCCTAAAACTGAAGATCAACAAAAAGCTCATCGTTTTGGGGACAAGACCTTAAACGGTTTAAGAAGAATGTTGGTGGAACCGAACGAACATTCCACCAACTAAATTCATAATGGCGCACGATGAATACGAAGATGTCTCATTTCAATGGGCTATACATCCAAACGGTATACTTTATTTTAATTTAGTTTTAAGTTATTATTTTATAGTTTACATTTTAATTTACTAACTTTTATTTAAAAAATGTAAAAACATCGATGGCTAATGGAACCAGTGATACATATATAATTAAGAAAGTATTAAAAGAGTACACAAAACAATACGAGAATAGAGGTTTCTCACATATGACCGTATGTGAGATTGTAAAAGATCATAACAAATGGGAACCCGTTCCGATTATGTGTGCAAATTTTGAATCTCAATCCCAAAAGAGAACAAAAACATCGGAGTTGGTCAATTACACAAGTTCACATGACAGTTTAACTAGTAAGGTCCCAGGCCTAAACGAATCAACACCGACACGTCGACACGTAAAAGGGAAGAAAGTGGCCGATTTATCAAGCAAGAGTAAGGAAAGTTTGGTTGAAGTGTAGCCGACTACAAGACGATGAAAGCAAGAAAAGTAAGAAAAAAAATTCGAAATAAATTGGTTGAAACAAAATTGACCATGGTGGGAGAACAATGAGAGGCTATACGGCAAGAACAATATGACCGACACATTAAGACGTTTCTCGAACCGTATGACGGTATCCCCGAACCGTTCTTGCAAATCGTCCTACAACGTAAACGGGACATAGCCGCAAAATATGGTTGACCTTGCGATTTTTAGATTTTATTTATTTTATTTTTAATATTTTGTTTTTTAGTTAATTTAATTTTTTTTACACTTTATTTGTATGTTTTATTTTTTTAATTAGTTTTAATTTTATCTCTAATGCATTTTATTTATATTTTTAAATCTTATTTAAAAAAAATGGCAGGGTAGTTAGGGGAACCCCCATGTGTTTAGGGTAAAAATAATGTAACGTGACATGACATTAAATTTTTACATTTGCTAATTTTTAAGGTAGTTACAAGTTCAAGAGATTACACCCCCCAAAAACTCTTACACATATGCATACGTAGGCACTTTCCATCTTATGTGGCATAATTGTATGTATGCATGCATGTTTAACACCTCAGACAATTCATATATCGATCATAGACAAAAGAGATGTTACGTTCTCAAATACTAACAACACGTTTTGATCGTATTACTCGTGAATGAGCGAAGAACTTCACAATTAAATGTATTTAAATGAGAAATCTTATAGTAAGAGACATCTTAAAAAGTATTATCTCGAACATGAGAATGAATAGGATTTTTAATTTGGCTCTTCAAGAGGCCTAAATAAAATGTAACTACATAAACACAAACTTGACCCTTTAACTTTTCGACTACACCATTAGTTTCATGATTACGATTGTTATCTTATTTTTATTTAAAAGTAATACCCTACACTCATGTTTTATAAGATAACTTTGTCATTTCTTTTAAACAATAATAATAAATAATATACCAACTAAAAAAAAAAAAGGAACACGTATTTTTCTCTTTACACAGAGATGAAATTGTGTTCCTCAAAAGAGGTATAGTTCGTATTTTCACACTAGATTTCATAACTTTTCTACATTTATTTACATTTGTACATTACTATATCATTCTCCTTATTATTAAAAAATCTTAACAAATGAATACTAAATTTTTATTTATTTATTTATTTATCTTTTTGACAAAAAAACGACCAAACTCCCGTCGCAAAACGCGAGGGAAAAAACTAGTTTTTATATTTAAATACAAATGATACTTTTATATTTTAATAGTTTGTAAATAAAAAAATAGAATAGTTACCTATACAAGTACGTTCTAAAAACGTATACGAGATCAAAAAATATTGTATTTTGAAACAACTCGGTTTCAATGAAGTTTTACCGGAATGTTCATAAAAAAATAAACAACACTATGTATTACTATTTTTTAAAAAGGTTAAGGCGGATAAGTTATTAACGAAAAACCATTTAAGGTGCTTAATTAATTATTGATTAAAAAAATTAATAAACAAAAAAAACTACCAAAACTGCTCTTCTTCACCTTCACCCAAGGTGGAGAATTGCATCGAAGTCAGACATAGACGTAGTCCACGCACAGAGGGAGCAGTGTTACACGGCCCACATATGCCAGCTCACCTTCACGCTTCTTTTCCACACAGGTTAACCTTTTGTATAAGGAGTATTTATTTGGACAAAATGCATTAGGAGTTATATTTCACTACGAATTTGAAAGCTTATCTTCGGTCAAAGAGGACAACAAAATACAAACTTACCTACCCTAGGGATGGAAAATTGGAAATTCCCCCAGATTGTTATCTTTGACTTGAGAATATAAAGAAGCTTACTAAAAAAATACTATTGGGTGGTGGTCCAGTGATAGAGGCAAAACCTTTTAAACACCTAAAATCTAAAAGATATGGATTCAAGTCTCACTAAAATAAAGAAATTTAGCGTCAAAAAAACTAAAAAGTAAAAATCGATACATATACACGAGATTTACACAATTTATGTTTTTTTAATGTAATTTATGTTTTATATGATATAATGTTATTTTTTTCACGATTTAAGTATTTTTTAGACAATAATAACATGAAAGTCATGTATCATGATCGAACTTTTAGAGGACAAAAAAATTTTTCTCACAATTTTGGCTTTTATACTTGATGATTCTGACACGTGAGGCATCATGTTCTTATTTGTCAAAAAAGTTAAATCGCGTAACGAAAAACATAATCACAAATCGCATGCCAATGTTGTTAATGTATTTATTAATGTCATGTATATTCTGTTTATAGCATGAATCGTAGATACATGTTAATTTCTTTATATTTTTCTTAAAATAATATGCAAAGTGAAAAATGATACATATCGTTTTAAGAAGCTAACTTTTAGTTAAATGATGTAAACTGAAAATTGATAAACATTTAAAGGATGTAAAATACAATTTAGTTTAAAAAAATAAATAATCAAATTTATTAAAAAACTAGGTTAAAGCCTCATGTTTTACATGAGTTGAATAAATACAACTTATTATAAAACAGTATTTTTTATAAAGATTTGTATGTTTGGTTTTTAGTCATCTGTGAAATAAGAAATAATTGAAATTTTCTTATAATTTAGTAATTTTTAATAAAATATTAGAATACATGTTAGATATTTAATTATTTAACATCATCATTATTTAATAAGAGAGAAAGGCGAAAAACAACAATCTATACTTCATTAGAACTCGACACGTAGCAAGTATAGTTATTCATTTATTATAATATATGTTAGAAACCCTGTATATTATACATGACGAATAAATGCATTGTTATATATACTTAGTAATAAAGATCTAATATTACATATTTTTGACATATTACATAATTTTTTCACCCTGTATATATAACACTGCATTTATTCACCTTAGTTATTTTAAAAATTTTAGAAATGCTATATAGTTATTCACCCTGCATTTATAACACTACATTACATAGTTATTCAACTTGTATTGTTATATTTAATTCAAATTTTAAAAACGTTATATAGTTATTTTAAAAAAAATATATAAAAAATGAAAGAAATGTTCGAACTCTAAAAATGTTTTATGGACAAAGATATTCTTTTTAATTAAAAAAGGTTTAATAAAAATAGTTATAAAAATAGTTATTATTTAACATGACAGAGAGTGGGAAACAAAAATTATATTTTTTTTATAGAAACTTGTATCAGTAAAGAGGAGAGAGCGGCCGAAAAAAATGGTGAAGATAAACATGGAAATGACACGTGTCACCCCAAAACCTTTATTTATTTGTATGTATAGATATTTATTTCTTTAAAACAAGTTTTTTTTCTCTAAAAGTAATCACATGAAAAACAATTTCAATTTATTTATTAAAAATAAAAACTGAAAAAAGGCTGCTTGAAATAAGTTGAAAACCCATCACAAACACCCCAAAATGTAATGCTTTGAGTCGCCGGAAAGTGATGACGATCTCCGGCAACAACGTCGATGCACGCAAACAAACCCTAATATTCTCTTACGGCACTCTGAAACACGGATTCGCTAATCACAAGTTAATGCAAGACTTAATCTCTCGAAACGACGCCGTATTCTTAGGCAATTACATCACCGACCTCCGCTTCCCCCTCGTCCGCGGTCCTCACGGCGTCCCGTTCCTTCTCAACCTCTCCGGGACGGCTCGCCACCGTGTCCGCGGCGAGCTGTACTCCGTTTCGGACTCCGGCCTTCAACGCCTCGATGTGCTGGAAAGCATTACGCTTGGACACTACGAGAGGCTTCCGATTACCGTTCGACTGGAAATTAGTGATGCCGGCGACGGCGGCCGTGGAGTGGTGGTGGACGCCGAGGCTTATTACGCGCACCGGAGTTTTGCGGAGGATATGTGGCGGAGGAGTGGACAGGTAGGGTTTGAGTCGTTTACTCATGAAGTAGCCGAGGGTTACGTGAGGAGAGATTTGAGGCCGAAGGATCGTAGCTTCCGTGAGCAGATCACGTTGTTTTGTTCATCGAGTTAAATGAAAGATCTGAAGGTTTGATTCCAGTTCTTATTGAATGTGAATTTCATTATCTGTGTTAGTTTCGAGATTCATTCGTTGGATAGTTTTCATTGTTTATTACAACTGTATTGCTTCTTCTAAGCAATTGATTGTTTCTGTGTATCGTTTTGGTTTTGGAGCATAATCTTTAGAAGTTAGAGCAATCATAAGGTAGGATTAGAATCTGCTCAATTTCATAAACATTTGATATAAACGAATCAGAAAGGGATATGATATCAGTACACCAACCCAATCCAACAAACGCTGCGTCTGTCATGTCACATCATATGGTCCGTACCATACTTAGGGGATGTTTGGTAGCCTCTTAATGATTTCATTAAGAGGCTACCTCTGAATCGTTCAAAGGTAAATGGTGTTTGTTTCGCTGACAGTCCACCTATTAATGGTTCAGCTGATAAACCATGTTGAACCATTCAGACCTCTTAATGATTCAACACTTAATGGTTCAACACTTGTTAAACAACCCCTTAGTCAAGACGACAACGTTCCAAACATGTCATATCGGTCATGTCTAGACATCCATAGGGCCTGTATTGTAGGCAAAAGGTAATACGGACCATATGAGTTAAAAACACACCTCATACGGCCCGTATTGTAGGCGAAAAAAGGTAATACGACTCGTATTGAGGTTGGTGTACCGATAAGACTGTCAATCAGAAATTGACCTTGTTATGGTAATCTAGAATGGAAAATGCTAATCATATATGTTAATATATCAGATTGGTTATGGAAATGCTTGAAAATGACTTATTCGCAACAGTTCCTGGAAGAAGCAACTGGAGTTGCTGCGTGAATAAATCTTCATTCTAACCTTTGAATCTTATAAAATCAGTCTTATTGCAGTATAAGTATAAATTTAAAAATAAGCTCACTGATTTGTGTTTGTATGGACAAAATTCGCTACTAGAAGTCTGAAATAGGGTGCAGCAGCTAAACACAAACTTCACATAATAGCTAAATACAAACTTCATATGCTAATTATGGTATATACACACAGTAGCTAAATACACCAAGTAATGGTTTATTAAGAGGCTATCTCTGAATCGTTCAGAGGACATGGTATTTGTTTCGCTAACAGCCCACCTCTTAATGGTTTATTTTACCTTTTAATGGTTCAGCTGAAAAACAATGCTTAACCATTCAGACCTCTTAATGATTCAGCACTTAATGGTTCAGCACTTGCTAAACAACCCCTAAGTTTGTATCTTTCTTTTCTTCTGGTGGTGCAACTCAAGCACAGACAGCCCTCATATGGTGTTTGTTTCATGAAATGCACACTTGTAGCCGCCGTAAGTCTTGGATACAACACAAGACCAACCTTCATCACACTCATACAATACTTTGGCTGTTGCAACACTATATAGAGTTATTTTTTTAGTTTAATTATTAGTAAATTAAAAGAACTGTGAGTTTTGTAAAATCAGATAACTACAACTCCATAATTAGGAAAAACAATATCCAAAATATGAACAACTTCACAAAACATGACACTCTTCCTTACAACACCTCTAATATTGTAAAGTTCCACGTATAATAAAAGAATTTTGTATATAAAACAACATCGAGAAACTAAAATAATAATATAAAAAAGATTGTTTTCAATCTGGAGTTACTTTTAGATTAAGAGGGTGTTTGGATTGACTTATTTAACCTTCTTATAACTTATTAATTTTTAAAAAATGAGATAAGTCAATTAGTATGTTTGGCTCCCCTTACTTTTCCTCCTTTTTAGTGGTTTTTGAGAAGTGTGGAGAACCTTACTTATGCCTAGGGGTAAACGAGTCAAGCCGGCTCGTGAGTTACTCGAGATCGAGCCGAGCTTAAACGAGCTCGAGCCTAAAAATAAGCTTTTTTATTAAACGAGCCCGAGCTTCACGTATCGAGCTCGAGCCGGCTCGCGAGCCTAAACGAACTTATTATTTATATATGTTGTAATTAATATATTAAATATATATTTATAAAATAATAATTACTATATATAAAATTATGAAAAATTAACTAAATAATATATATTATGTTAAAAATATATATAAAAATAATTATAAATATATAAAAAAAATAATTAATAAATAATAAACGAGCCGAGCCCGAGCTTGAGCTTTAAAAACTACTCACGAGCCCGAGCCTTAGAAATAAAGCTCGAATCGAGCCGAGCTCGAGCTCTCAGTAAGTTAAACGAGCTGAGCTCGGGCTCAGCTTGGCTTTATGATCTTTTTAATAAGCCAAGTAGTTTCAAATAAGTAATTCCAAACACCCCCTAAATATATAGATTAAAACTCGTAACGCATGAATCTTCACCAAGATAAGGAGCTCCGTCGACAAAATGGGAGATAGAGATTAAATTTAAACTTTCTCCTCGACAATCAATGGAGGCAAATCCCTTGATCTGGATTGAGATAAGTGGTGCTTGAATCCTGTAGATGGAGTTATTAAATCATAAATTGGGGCGTCTATATGTATTGTATCTTATCCGTCTATGAAGTAGTGTGTTTTTGTACTTGCTTACCGGTACTGTAACGAACCAAAATACGGGTTTCATTTTCAAATAATTAAAAATTTCTAATTAATATTATGGTGAAAATAATATTTTAGAAATAAGTTGAAACAAGTGGGTTTCAAGTTAGTAATGGGTTATACTAATTTTTAACTAGTTTTGGAATGAAATAGGTGAAATGAAAGTTGAGGGGCCAAAAGTGTAACATGGCAAATATGTCATATTGACTTGGAGAAGTCAAAATTGAACCCATTTGGGTGTTTGAGGTCGTTCATTCCAAGAGGAGAAAAGGAGAAAACGGGTTTGAAGCTTAAATCTTGTATTTGAAGCTTGGATTGTGAAGGTTTTGACTCACACAACACCCTCATAACATCAAGAAAGTGTTAATCATTCTTTGATTTCTTCTTTGAATGTGTTAGTGAGTGGGTTTTGTAGAAATCCAAAAATTATGTATGCATGTGGTAAATTGGTGTTAGATTGTGCATAATCTAGCTAAACTAAAGGTAAATAGTGTTGATTAACATCCTAGAACCCTTTGATTTTGATTATGAGAAGTTATGGTTCATATAGTGAAAATTGGGGGTGTTTGGATCATGATGCTAAAATGATGAATTAGTGATGATTAAGTATTTAGATGGTATTAGACACTTGAACGAACACCAAATTGATCTAATAAAAGTTATTGAATGAGAAATTAGTGTCAAGGTATTGGAAAGAAAACTCAAGTAGGTGAGTTGGAATTGAAAGAGGGTGTTTGGTTATGGGAATAACCCAAACGGGTCAGTTTGGGTTGGAAATGGAAATTGGGTTGTGGACTCAATTGTAATGTGATTATGTATGTATGTTAGATTACTAAACTAGGTGTATATATTTATGTAATCAAATTGTGAACCGAGGAGGAGGCTCAGGATCTTCCAACTCAAAAGGTAAGTGCCTTTGCACTTACTTAGTAATGTTGATAAATGGGTGGTATATGCGTGCATACTATGAGATGAAATGAATATGTAAGATTATGCATGATCTAATATGTTAATGTGGTGAATTTGGTGTAATTGACTTATGTGGTAAATAGTCAATCTAATATGTAAATATGATGAATTTGATGTAATTGACTTATGTGGTAAATAGTCAATCTAATATGTAAATGAGGTGAATTTGATGTAATTGACTTATGTGGTATATAGTCAATCAAAATGTGATAATTTGGTGAAATGGTGGATTAAAGTGCGGAATACTTCAAAAGGTGGACTTAGAGTCAAATAATCCAAGTGTGGGTAAGACGAGTTGTGGTACTCGCACCAAGAGGTCGTAAACCCAATAAGAAGTGTGGAATACTTCAAAAGGTAGACTTGGGGTCAAATACTCCAAGTACGGGTAAGACGAGGTTATGGCCTAAGTGTCATAATGGATATGGAAACTTGTAGTGGAATTGCAAGTGTTAAGAACATTATTTGACTAAATGGGTGCAAACGGTTCAAATGAGTGAATGGGTGGTGGTATATGAATGAAAAATGAAATGAATGAAACTTGTAGTGGAATTGCAAGTGTTAAAACGTTTTTAACTAAATGGGTGCAAATGGATCAAATGGGTGAATGGGTGGAAACAAGTTGTAAAAACTTGTTTGATATGTTTATCGTCATTACTAACGGTGATATGTTTATGTGGTTATGTAAGAAAAGCTTCGATGTAGGTCAAAGTCAAGTACAAGGTGTGGAGAGTTCTCGTATGTATATTGGGTGTTTTTGGGATTTAAAGGAAAATCCATTAAATGTGGTGTAAATTGACATTTGAATTTGTGTTTTGGAAAATATTTATGGTGATAAATGTTTTGAACCAAAACCTAAGTGTTGGTAAAATTTGTGTGTCAAGTTGAATTGAAAAATGTTGAAAAAATGGCAAAGTATGGAACTGGGTAGAAAAAGTAAACTTTCTGTTTACTAGGGGTTTTCGCGGTACGCGAAAGATGAGGGGTGGTCTTTCGCGACACGCGAAAGACATGTTTTTCTCGACAGGCTTTCTGGGCTCCCTCGCGGTACGCAAAGGGATGACCCTGGATTCTCGCAGTACGCGAGATCATAAAAAAAATTATAGGATTAAAGCTTCCGCGTGCGTTTATATGTTTTATTAATTGGTTTTCCAATTAAAGATGTTACAGGTATCCCGTTGGTTCTTAAACCACCCGTAGTGGTTTCATATTCACGTCTGTCACGTCACGCTACATCAACACCGGGCAATCGTTAAACCAAATCATTAAGGTGCGTAGTTGTTTCACTATCCTCCACATATATATACACATAACACACACATACAGAGCGTCCCACACAACGTGAATCTACTCACGGGCAGCGCCCCACGCCGATGTTCACACCCCAATTTTATGCCAAGTAAATCCACAGGGGGTTTTAACGCCCCCACTACGACCACTCTTACCTAAAGAAAATTTATTTCTGTTAAAAAATATCAAATAAATAGTTAAAAACAAGATTTCAAATAGAAAAGTGTGGTTTGAAATAAACACTTATTCGTTTAGATTAATTTATTTTTTTATATAGGGTAAATTACACTTTTGGTTCATGTGGTATGGCCAGTTTAACCCTTTCAGTCCAAGAATGAATTTTTTGACATATCAAGCTATGACGTTTGAGTTTATATTTCATGTCCAATTTATTTCAATAAAAACCATGTTTTAAAAAAAAATTCCTTTTTATTTAGGTTTTACCCCAAAAACTATAGGCTTTTTTTTTAATCTTTATTGCTTTATTGTATATGTAACACAAGCTTATATAAAAATCAAATACGACAATAGATTTATAGACTGACATGTAAGACTGTAAATGAATAAACACGAACATATATCAATGAACGAACACAAAAGAATTAACATAAATGAACGTTTACGAACGAACATGAAATGTGTTCATATTCGTTCGTTTAATTAAATAAACAAAAATTTGTATTCATGTGTAGTTTACTAAAGGAAAGGACATAAATGAACTTCATGCCAAACGAACGACATTCTTTATAAAATCTAAAAAAACCTGATTTTTGTTTGACGTCAAAGAAAAACTAGGGTTTTATAACGAATTTTTGAAGTCGGGATTAACGTCGGAGAAAAACTGGAGGCTTTTTAATCTCAATGGAAGGCCGGTTTGCATGCTACATTTGACGGATTTCAGGATTGTGCTGGAAAATGACACTACGAAGAACTCCCTGTAAAAAATTACGATTAATTGAGAACTTACTACAAAAATGTTAAAAAAAAAACCTTAATTTGTTTCGTGTGAAGTTCATTTATGTTAGTTCCTTTAATAAACGAACAAACATGGATAAATTTTATTTATTTATTTAATTAAACGAACGAATATAAATAGATTTCTTATTCGTTCATTATGTATGTAAACATTCATTTATGTTTATTCTTTTATGTTAGTTGATTTATATCCATTCATTTGCTTGTCATTTGTGAGGTTAAAATTAAATCAACCAACAGAAAATATGCTATTAGAAAAACATACTTTATTATTAAACAATAAAACCAATAAAGATAAGAAAAAAAGACTTCTTTATTAATAGGGTTCATCGTCTACTTGATTGTTCACACAACAGAAGAAGAAGAGATGATATACAGAAAATGGAGTTTGCTCACCGGTCCGGCGGTACTATTCGGTGGTATCGCCGGCGCTGTTGTCGTCGTCGGTTTCATCTTCCGTAAACAAGTAATTGCTTCTCTTCCATTTATCCTTGATGTGACAAACCCTAGAAATTTTCATTCTTAACAAATCAATGATCTTTCGTTGTTAATTTTATAAAAAGTAAGTCCATGCATATAGATCCGTCGATCCATTTCATGTTCAAGTATTATTGTTAGACGATTAAGCAATCAAACGTATTGGCTGTTTGCGTGGTCCGAATTGGGGATCGCGAAAAATTAGGGTTCAAAATTGGTAAACGAGAATATGAGATCCCTAATTTTTATATCAATCAGAACTGGTTTTTTCCTCAATTGAATTCTATGAATCATGAACTGTAGTGTTTGATTTAATGATTGTAAGAACTTGACCATTATTGTGGTTTTTGATTAGCTAATTAGGGTTTATGTTAATTTGTTGTTTAGCCACAGGACCAGTTGACTAAAACACCTATGAACAAGCAGAGCTAATGCATGCTGCAAAGTAGAAGTGTGAGTGGTCTTGAATCTCAATTCATAATGTTTGGCATTTAATTCAGGTTTTATTCCTTCTGTGAGTTTATGGGGAGTATGTAATTCAGCTTTCGAAAAGCTACTCATGGTTTTTGATTTTATATGAATAAGTTTGATGCTTCCTTTCATTGGCATAAATCATAAATCATAATCTGCTCTTGTTGCAAATAAACATTTTATTTATCACAAGAAAACAAAACACACTTTAACAATTTAGCATATATATACAACAATACCCGCAGCAATTCGTTACAACAATCTTAAGAAACTTTTATTGATACTTTGAAAATTTCTCCTCCCTTGTCTATATCCCTTTCCCTTGTGAAATCTGTGAACGGAATGAACGTAAATGAGTATGGACCCTTATTGTAAACTTGTGTATGATCATAAATCTTTTAAGGACTTGTGATCTGCAGCATTCTCTTGAATTCATCAGAAAGCATCAACGTTGGTGTTGGTATGGTGGAAGTTGAGAACATTATTGGGCTTTCTTCATTACCTTCAAAAGTTGTTGACCGTCCTTTTATCATGTCGGCATCTCTGTTATTGTTCATTACAAGAATGTTGCAGGGAACTTTCTTGGCAACATATTCTATGGCATTCTTGTCGTGATGTCTGTAAGTCATATTCTCAACCATAAGTAGATATTATATGGTTTTCTATCAAAATGAATCTGTGTACCTGTCGAAAACAACCCATGTTGCATACGTGCTCGCGATTCTTTCTAGAACAAGCAACCGTTTTGGAAAGCCTTGCCCGCTCTCTATCTGTGGTTTGACCTGAATAAATCATTCCATGTTTAGCTAATTGTCCAATGTTCTTCAAAGCCTCTAGCTTTAGCAATGATCGAACCAAGAAAAAGTTAGTTGTTACATTACCTTGTATTTTAAACAAACATTGACTAGTTCTTGAGCCTTTTGACACCTGATATCATTCCTCCATTCATCGGTGTCTCTCATATTCAGTAAATCTTCTATGTTCATTGTCCAAATGTCTTTCTCAGTCTTGCAAGCAGCCGCAATTAGCATAATATTTACTAATTGATTACCAAAAACAGTAGTAAATGCCAAATGTTATGACTATGGTACAATATAACATGTACAGATGTACTTACAGACAAAAGTTAACCATGGTTTGACCCCTAAGAGAGTAATTCTGCAACAAGTGTCCAGTGCAATATTCTTGAGTACCCATTCAAGTGGTTCCACTGAAAACTCTTTCATTGCATCCATGACTATCACCACATGCTTTCTCTCAAATGCTTCTCTTGGACCGAAATCGCAACCTAGCTGTCGCCGTTGATGGTTTGAAGTCGGTTGTTGTTGTTGTGGGTGGTGGTGGTGTTGATGGTGATGATCTCTATGGTGGGGCCGGGGGCGTGGGCGGCAGCCGTGGTGTATGTGGTTTGGGGGCTGCATGTTTATGGGTGCAATCATCTTTATTATCTGAGCTAGGGAGAAAGTAAAAGGATTTAGGTTGAGGGTCTTTAAAGGTTTTATAGATCCCTAGAGGTTAGTTTTGCTTTTATTGGAAATGATGAAAACAAACCAAAACAAAAACTTTGACATGAACAAGAAAATGTGACTTGGTTTTTGTAATCAAATCCTTAGGTTTTGGAGGTCAAACTAAGTTACTAAGTAACTGATGCCTATCCAAAATCTCTCAAGGACGATAAGGTAAAAAAAAACCTCGTCTTAACTCATGTCATGGTCCCGTTAAAAAAAAACTCATGTCACGGTTATCCTTAACTCTTGTATCACGAGTGCTTTTATAGCTCTGGCCTAGTGGTACCAAGCCACCAAGGTGTGTAAGGAATGATATCACTCAAATGATTTAGGGTTCAACTCCTATGATGGATAAAAGTGTGGATTTAGGAGCAAGATAAATGGGTGTATAAAGTTAGCCGTTCCGAAAAAATTCATATAATGCTTAGGTTGTATTTTAGTACAAGGACCTAGGGTATTTTTCATATATATATTATAAAGTATAAAATTATTCCCCCTTTTTTATTTTTTAAGATTAAAGGTTTTAATACAATGCTATTTGATTTTGTCAACTCAATGTAGAACTCCATGTTACTTTTATCATGGTTTGACATGAAAAATAAATGAGTATGACACGATAACTTTTTCCACAAGAATTTAACAGGAAAAAATATAGTTGATATAGATACATGGTAACATATTCTTTTGCTACGGTTGGTAATCATCTTGTTTTTGGTATCAAACTAATTTATATAAGACCAACTTGCTTTGAACCCTCAGTCTCTTTTTCCTAATATGAACCTTCAGTCATCAAAGCCTTATGTCTCTGCTTGGCCCGGCCTAGTGGGCGGCCTCTACACAACTGGTGCTTCAAACGGCGTAAGTGTGAAACTTTCATCGTAGCTTGACAACCTAATGAGCAGACACTTGTGTACACTAGACGTGTATCCATTCACACCCATAATATAATAAACATTTTAAAATAAGTCTACTTATGCATTACACGGCCCATTCTTCAAGATATTGATTAGTTTAAGTAAATACATGTTTGCTTCATGGTCCATTTGAGTCTCAAATTATATAATAAGTCAAAATAGTTTATCGCAAACTTAGATAGGTCCTAAACGGCAGAAATATAATGAATGACAACATTCTGATACTTTTTCACCTTTTTAAAACGATATGTTCCTACCCGAACCTCATGGAATTTGATTTTATTTTAGTTGAATAAGTTTGATACTTTCTTTTCGTTGGTATAAATCTGCTCTTGTTGCAAATAACCATTTTATTAATACAAGCAAAAAAAACACATTTTAACATTTAGCATATATATATACAACAATAGCCAACAATGGGGTGCACACAATACAAAAACAAACTTTAAGTAGAGAACCGCATACATGGTTAAGGAGAGTTAGAAAGAGGATGAGGTAAGCGGTTACATAATTAACCGCCTAATGTATGGCAGTTAAAGCAAAAAAGTACAAGTGTTTATGTAGTTCTCTACTTAAAATTGGTTATGTTATGAACACTCTTAGGAAACTTTTATTAACCTTTATTGTAAACTTGTATAAGATCATAATATAACACTTCTTTTAGCTAGGGACATGTGATCTGCAGCTTCCTCTTGCATTCATCAGAAAGCACAAACTTGGGTGTGGGTATGGTGGAAGTTGAGAACATTATCAGGGCTTTCATCATTACTCTCAGAAGTTGTTGAACTTCCTTTGATTCTGGCGGCATCGCCATTACTACTCATCACAAGAATGTTGCAAGGAACTTTCTTGGCAACATATTCATTGTGTTTGTTGTTATGATGCCTGTAACACATATTCTCAACCATTAGTAGATATTCTATTGCTTTCTAACAAAAATGAATCCGCATGTACCTGTCAAAGACAACCCATGGTTCATAGGCGCTCGGGGTTCTTCCTAAAGCATGTAATCCTTTTGGAAACCATTGCCGATTACTCGCTATCTGTGGTGCGACATGAGTAAATTGTCAAATGTTGTTTAAAGCTTCTAGCTTTAGCAAAAATCTAATCAAGAAAAAGTTGGTTGCAACATTACCTTGTCATTTAAGACAAGATGAACTAGTTCTTGATCCTTTTGACACCTTCTATCGTTCTTCCACTCATAAAGGTCTAGCATGCGTATCTCCGAAAAATCTGTCACATAATCTTTGCTATTTCATTACCAAAAACAATAGTAAATGTTATTATTTATGACTATGACAGAATAACATGTACTTACAGTCAGAAGTTGACCAATATGGATTGACACCCAAACGAAGTTCAATGTCATTGAGTGCCCATTTAAGTGGTTCCGGGAAAAACTCTTCCATTGCATCCTTCGGTATCACCACATTGTCCATCTCATATGGTTCATGAGACTCTCGTGGACCGTAGTCGAGTTCTAGCCGTTTCCAGTGATGGTTTGACGTTGGTTGCTGTTGGTGGTGATGGTAGCCTGCATTCATCTTTGTAAGTTATAATTAGAGCAAGTGAGAATGTAAAAGTTTTTATAAAAGGCAAGTTTTGTTTTTATTGGAAATGTTAAAAACAAACCAAAACAAAAACTTTGACATGAACAAGAAAATTTAACTACTTTTTGTAATCAAATCCTTGATTTTATTGGCCCCTTGATCGATTACGATCAAAAATTGCAATAACACAAACATTATTGAATTGAGAATTCTTGATTGATTACAAGATTTTGATTTTACAACCTATTTATAGTTAACCCTAACTTGTAACCACCATAATGAAGAGTTATGAGAACTTTGTGGCATCTTGTTCCACGATTTCATGCCTTGTTCCACGATTTCATGCCATGTGTTCTTAGTGGTTACCAAGTTTATTGTCTATGTAGTTAATTTTTATTTAGTTTATTGTCGTCTACTAATTTGTCTATGTAGTTAATTTTTATGTAGTTTATTGCCGTCTACTAATATGTAGTTAATTTTTATGTAGTTTATTGTCGTCTACTAATTTGTCTATGTAGTTCATTTTTATGTAGTTTATTGCCGTCTACTAATTTGTCTATGTAGTTTATTGCCGTCTATGGTCATATATCCTTCTAGGTGCAATAGGGTAAAGTCCTCGGATCACTTCTAGAAAATGAATATGATTTCCTATGCAAATTTCCCCGACGCAAGAACTTTTGTCGTAAATCCCTACACATTTGCGACGCATTTCCAAAAAATAGAAGAAATCCGAGTTTTGCAAACCCTAGATTTTGTTGGAAAGGAATATCATTTTTGTCATAAATAGTTTCCTACCCGGTTTTTTCGGCAAAAGTATTTTGTCACAAATGTTTCAGAAAATCAGTTTTCCTACGCATTACCAACGAAAATGTGTGTAGGAAATTATTTTTTTCTAGTAACGGATGTTAGGCTCATGTCACGTTTATCCTTGCCTTATGTGGTTGTAAATTTTTATGTACCATTTACATAGAACAAGAATTTAGGATATTATTTGTGCATTTATAAAGCATTTTTTTTATCTTTTTAAGATTAGGGGTTTTGATACAATATTATTTGATTATGTCAACTTAATGTAGATTGATTATTTTTATAGTGGTTAGAGATGTACAGAAAAATAAACTAGGTAATTCAACCGGATTATACATGAATTATGATGAAAGATGATTATGCACTTCATAGCAAGGCATATCTTAGGGGATATGCTGCACACTTTTACCTCAATTCACCATGTTTGACGTTTAATTCAGGTTTTATTCCTTCTTCTTATAATGGGAAATATGATGTAATCCAGTTTTCCAAAAAGCTACTCATGAAATTAAAGTTTTTATAAAGGCAAGTTCTGTTTTCATTGGAAATGTTAAAAACAAACGAAAACAAAAACTTTGACATGAGCAAGAAAATTTAACTAAGTAATTGATGTCTATCCAAAGGACTTGGGTGTGTTTTCTAGGTTTTTCATTGTCAAAATCAGTTGTATGCTCCTTAGAGTTTCGGAGAGAACTAAACTATCTGCCAAAGTACAATTTTGAATCGAGTCTGGTTGAAATGAGAAATCTTCTTTAGTAATATAAGTACGGATGAAACACTTGTTTATCTTTAAGCACTATCACGGATGCGAAAACATTATGCATCTAAATTTTTTAATAAAAAGATTTAGAATGTTTGTATACATTAATAATTACTCTATGGATAGTTTTCATTCAACTAGATCTTTTGAGTTTGACTCATTTAACATAAAAACATAATTCAAATTGATCCCTTCATGACTAAATGAAAATGGGTTGAGGTCGTCAAGTTTAGTATTAAATTTGTTGATTTTGTTGTTAGCTCATGTCACGTTTATCTTTAGCTTGCATTATGTGATTGTAATACTTTTAGTCTCGAGTACCATAAAATAACCCTTGATAGAACAATGAATTTAGGATATAACTTTGCACAACAAGAATTTAGGATATTGTTTAGGCATTTATAAAACATCTAATTATTCTTTTTTATATCTTTTTAAGATGAAGGTTTTTAATACACTACTATTTGTTTTATGTTAGCTTAATGTAGATTGATCAATGTTAATTTGATAGTTATTATAGAGATATAAAAGAAAATTAGGTAGTTATCAATTCAACCAACCCAATTATGCATGAATTATGATGAAACATGATTATCCGTTTCAAAGCAAGGCATATCTTAGTATATCTTTGGAGCGAATTGGTATCTATCAACCTCGAGTTGTCAAAGCTAGAGGTGCACAAACCGGATTTTTTCGGATCCGGATCCGGGACCGGATCGTTTAAAGTTGGTCAACAACCGGATCCAATGGAACCGGTTCTAGATCGGATCCGGTTAAGGGAGTGGAGAGTTGGAACCTATTAGGACCGGACTGGATATATGGAACCGGACCAGACAAAAAAAACCGGTTCCACCGGATTTTTTTTTTTTTTTAAATTAAAAAGATACACTATAAAATACATATTTTATTTATTTTTTATATTTTTTTAAGTGATTTAACAATAGTTCGTAAAAAAAATTACAAAAAACATAATTGAATCACAAAATATATATTATTTATTATGACTCGTTATTCGTCGTTTACTCGTCTTAGTATTCGTAACATCGGTTTTCAATCTTCTTCGCTTGAGATACGTTGGGCTTCATCATAAGCTTGTTCTTCGTCAGAAAGTGGATTCGTCGCCCCTTGTTCTACTTCGAATTCGTGTATTTCTTGTTCAATGTCAAACTCGCCTTCTAGTTTTGCAACATGTTGTACACGTTCGGCGGCATCCAACTGGTCCTTCAAGCAAATACACATCTCCATAGATTCCGGTGTAAGCCTCGTTCTTCGAATAGATAAAACTCTGTCAGTAAGAGAAAAAGCAGATTCCGAAGCTACCGTGGAAGCTTGGACGGTTAGTAGGTCACGGGCCATTGCGGCTAGAACGGGATATTGGGATTCCCTTCCTTGCCACCAACTCAAGATATCAAAGTTTTCAAACTCTTCGGATCTTAGAGTTGAAATAAAGTCGGTTGTTTGATATCTTCCAAGCTCGCTACTTGGTGTGCTTCCACGAGCTTGTTTAGTATTTTCGTTTCTTAAAGTGTTAAATAAATTTAGCATCGGGTTCCTTGAACTACTAGAACTTGAACCCAAACCCATTGATTCCCGTATGTTTGATGGATCACCACTTCCACCATATTTGCGTAAATAATAATCAAACATATTATTAAAAGCCGAATTGAAATCCTTTATTGCCTTTGATTCAAAATTTGGGTCTTCATCGAACATATTTAAATCATCCGATATTGATCCAATTAATGTTTCAACACCGGTTACATTAATCGTTGGGTTTAAGGCAGCCGAACATGTAACAACGGCCGGCATTTCCAAAAAATATTTTTTAAGGTGTTACCGTTTTTTTCAAAAATAGTGCCGTGATATTCAAACTCTTTTAATTTATTACATATTAAGTATAATTGTTAAAGTATTAGCGAATACGTGGGATAATAAACTCCCGATAAACATGTAGTTGCATTTTTAAAAACCTCAAACAAATTAGTTAGTTTCTGGATCATATCCCAACTTATATTATCAAATTTTTGTGAACAAAGTTTCTTTTGGACAAGTTCATCATGGAAATGTTTTAAAGTAACTCTTTGACTTAAGGCCGATTCAAACATTTTCCACGTCGAGTTCCATCTAGTAGGTACGTCCCAATTTGGACCTAAAAAGATGGAATCCGTTTGTTGGCACAAGTTTCTATAGTTTATATATCTTTTTTTACTTGTACTAAAAACTTCCCGTAACATCACTTTAAAATTTTCTTTTACTTCTCTTATTTCTTGGACATTTAGACCGTCTTGCACAACCAAGTTAATGATGTGTGCAACACATCGACTATGAAAAAAAACACCGTTACAAGGCGGTTCATATTTTATTTTTAATTTTTCCACCGCGTTTGTGTTATTTGAAGCGTTATCAAAAGATATTGAAAATATTTTTGGTTGAATTTTATAAGTTTGAATTACCGAGTCTAAAATATAAAATAAGTTTTCACCGGTATGTGGATATCCAAAATAATCAAACGCAATCGTACGCTTCATCATTTGCCACGACTCGGGTTGAACCCAATGTGCGGTAACGCAAAGGTACGATTCGGGTAAACCATGTGGAGCGGACCAAACGTCCGTTGTTAAGTTAATATCGGTATTTAAATTTTCAAAACCTAAAATTAATTCTTTTTTAGCTCTTTTCCACATTTTTAAACAATTTCTTTTCAAAGTAGAACGACTTACATTTGTGTAACTCGGTTGAAGCGTCTCTTGTCATCCTCGTCAAGCGCGGATTATCAAAGTGATCAAAAGTCAATCCTTCTTGAATGACGAAATGTGTCATTCTCTCACGAACCATCTCGACATTGTATTGCCAAACTCCTCCATCCCTACCAATTTGAGTTTGATCTTCACCTTGAGTGTGTTTTGCGTGACTACCAATATGTTTCCTCAAAGTGCTATTTCCCGCAGCACCCAAAATTTAACACAACGTTTGCAACGAGCCTTTTGCGTACCGTTCGACATTTCGCATAAATCGAAATAAGCCCATATCTCTTGGTTTCGGGAGCAAGGAAGTACTCTCACCACCGTGGCATCGCTAGTAGAACCACCAACCGAATTTTGAGTGCTTGCGGAGGCCATGAGAGATTGATGACGTTTTTTTTTTTGCGTTTTCAGAGCGTTTTTGAGTTTTCAAAGCTAGAATGTTGTGGTGAACTAACCCATACCCCCAATACCTATTTATACTAAGTTTCAAGTCTCAAAAACCCAAAAAAACGGCTAGTTAACGGCTATATAGCCGGTTTTTTTCAGCCCAACGGCTAGAACCGGTTTTTTTTTGTCCGGATCTTTTTTGTCCGATTTTTGTCCGGTCCACTGAAAACCATATAACCGGTTCTGGATCCGGTGGTTCCAAAAAGATCCGGTCCGGTTCTTTTTTGTCCGGTTCCTGCCGGGTCCGATTCCGGATTATCGGCCGGATCGGATTTGGATCCGGTTCTATTGAGCACCTCTAGTCAAAGCCATTCTGGCTCGGCCTGGTTGATGCCTCAAACGGTTATACGTATGTAGTTTTTTACACTAGACAAATATCCAAACACACCCGTAACATATTAAACATTGAGAAAATAAGGCTACCAACACATTCTATACATTTGTACATGCAACATTGCAAATTCTACCATATAAAGTCAATGAGGTCGTCCAATCGATGCTTCAAATGATGAAACTCTCGTAGTTTAAGGGGCGGACACTTTTTGTACACCAGACGAGACACACATCCAAACACACCCGTAACATATCAAACGTTTAGAAAATTGGGCTAGCTACACATTCATATACTTGTACATGCAGCTGGTGCATAAAAATTAAAAAGTCCTGACTGAATCCGTTAACACCTTGAACCTCTCTAAAGATCTTAAAGCAAAAAAACGATAGACACACATCACGATATTAAAAGAATTTCCGGCTACAAAATATGATAAAAAGATGAGCACCCTTTACACATGATAAGATTTTTATAAGGGTATTTCTGTAATTAACACGCCTTTCTCACAGGATTCTGTCTTGAAAATCATTCATTATGGTGGAGGCTATGGAGCTCAGCTTCTTCCCTGTTTCTCCTGCTATGTTCTTTAGGGATGACATATCCTGTTGCGCCTGAAATTATAAGATTTAAAAATAAAAAAAAAATTTCCAGATTAGCCTTGATTATTGAACTTGTAGCCGAAATCAAGTATAGGCCTGAAGTGACCCCATTTTCAGCAGATACAACCTTGACCATTTCTAGCGTAAAATTATTGTTTTTTTAATTCTTAACGAATGTATTGTTTTAATTTGTTTTAATTTGTTTTTAACGATCGGTAATACCTGGAAAGACAATCGGTTGATGAGGTCACTAGCACTGAGATCAAGGTTAGAGTTGTCCGAGTCATGACCAAATAGATCGGCACTTGAGATGGCTGCTGAGCCCTAAAAGACCAAATTTAAAAAAAGGAATATTTGAGTCATGTTTTTGAAACCATACAGGTATAAAATGTTCAATACTAAATGCTTCTATTCCATGGCTCATATTGACATTTGTAGTCAACCAGCAGATGCTAGAGAGTAATACTATAGGTACGGATTGAGGGAGAATACATACTTTAAATTTATCAAGTCTCGCCTGACTATCAAGATCAGCTTTCTCATGTTCCCCAAAAAATTGTGCTGAAGAAATAGATTTAGCATTAGAAAATTTCTTCCTTGCTTCATCAGTTTCCTGTATCTAAACAAGACAGATTTTAATATTTTGAGAATTTGGAATCATCATATAAGAAGCTAGAAGTTCAAATTATACTGCAAGAAGTGAGATCCCTATTGACACGTGTAATTTTAGAAAATAAGTATTAAAACGGGTTCACATAATATAATTGTTTTTTGGCTGCTAGTGGCAACAGATATTGGCAGTAGGTGGTACTGACTGCTGCCATATTTGGACCCGTTCCAAGTTAACTAGTTTTATAGGGTTTAGGATTTAGTTTGAGTTACCCAAATCAAGCAATGTAGCTAACAAACAAAACTACCCAAATCAACTCATTTATTTAAGAATGAGTCATGATTGTTGCTTGTGATAACAATAAATATCAGCAACTAGTCAGGAAGGGATAATCATATTTATTTAAAGAATTTAGTTAGTTGAATAATTGGTTTGAGAACTTTATAGCAGGCACATCCCTTTAATTATTTTGCAAGCTATTAACTAATTCCAACAACAAGGCTCTTAATAAAATATTTATCAAAGAATTTAGTTAGTTGTATAATTGGTTTGAGAACTTTATAGCAGGTGCATCCCTTTTGATCATTTTGCAAGCTTAATACTAATTCCAACAAGGCTCTTAATAAAATATTTCTGACCTGGAATTTGGATGAAGTACTCTTTTTGGAGAAACCACTGTCCATTCCATACTCTGCAAAGAAACTGGATGACGTAGGTGGTGCAACATGACTAAGTGTGTTCACACCTCCAGGACCTGTCTCCACAGTTGTTTGAGAACTATCTACATACTCAAATCGAGATGTATGAGGTGTTGCAGCTGATGGCGCCATGCCATTTGCTGAGGTGGACACGTGTACAGCTGGTTCTTCAGGCTTCTGATCATACAAGCTTTCACTAGTCTGCAAAAAATCAGTAAAGTCTGAATTATATAAATAAATAAAAATTCTCGATATAGTGGAATATGATTGTTGATATGATATTCTATGTACCTTAGTGCTAAGCTTTCTTGCACCAAGCCCACCAGGCTTTCCAGTCTTTTTTGCACCAATAGGCTTTTTGACAGTAGCTGTACGAATTGATGAAGTGGCTTTAACTGGAGCAGAGCCATTCGTGTCAGGTTTTGCTAAAGATGTTTCTTTTGGGGGTTCAATGACCTTGAAATCAGAAGGTCCACCAAAAGGTTCAACTGTTTTGGCAGAAACAGGAGATGATGGCAAGGTAACATCTTCTGCAGAACTTTTGGCAACTTCTTTTGAAAGCAATTGCTTATATAACTCAGCAGCTCTTGAGGTGTATTTGGCCTCAATTTTTCCTCCATCTGTCCACCCGTGTTGCTTGAAGAAGACCTGGGCACGATTGTTTCCACCAAAGCTCATCATCTTTAACTGATCTGGTGCCCATGAATCTAAATTGGTTGACCTGAAAAGGTTAACAGCTTGATGGGTCAAGAAGATAAAACAACCTAAAAAGAAATTGTAGCTATATTTTCTACCTAAATATCTTATTTAGTCAACTTAGGAAGCTATAGCTACTTTACTTTTCTTGTAGAAGAAAATAGACATCTTGCAACAAAATGCATGCTAAGCTGAATAAACTTGTAATGCATGCTATTCTTCTAAATGTATGCATTCTAACACTGCATTATTGTAACTCTTACTAGCTACACACCTACAAGCAACTCAACCACAATGGATATAAACCCAAAAAATGTCAAAAGACCCACCCTTACATTGCCATCATCAGAACTTTTATTGTAGATGCATAAACGTCATATTGATGTATTTTGAGTTGCATAAATTTTTGGGTGCTTGTGTTTTCACAATCTATCAAGCTACAAAATGGACCTATTTCTGAGCATTGCAGTCAATTAAGAGACTTAAGCATTACTATGTGTTGGCTATTGTGTTGGGATGGTGTCTTTCAACAGAGGAAGGAGGACTTTAGGAATTGGCGGAATGCACTTTAGTTTTCTTAGATGTTTGTTTACTACCTTGACAGCTTGACTAAGGAGACATGAATCTTCTCATGCAGAGTTTCATGAAAATACAGTTCTAAAAGGCAATTCAACCAATACGGAGCAACAGTTGCTACACAAAATAGGAAAGCGGGAAAAGTTCTGAATTAACTGAGAAGATGTCCCAAATTCCCAGTCCACAAGGTTACAGATTAACACAGTAAACCACCACAACAGAATTACAGGATAATATTGTGCCCCTAGAGTTCCGCATTTAAATTCCTGAAATAGAAGGTTAAAAGGTTCCAATTTCACCCAGAATCATCATAAATGGAAGCAATGCTAACTATTAAGTATAAGATCATTCTTATTGACTAAAGGATGTCATCTATAAATGCCTAGTTCGTAGATCGCTACCTAAAGTCATGAGTTATAAATAATTCAACGGTGATGCAACAGTGTAAACTTCACTGGCTTTTATGGCCCCATAAATCCTCACAGATGTGAAAGCTTTGTGCTATAGACACAAATCATACCACATTATGAAAACTCTGTAGGATTCAAGGTCAGCTAATCATTTCCCCAACTTAGCAACCAAACACCTATACGGCTATACCTGATCCATGCATAGACTACAGTGAGGTTTGCTTCCTAAACGATCAGACCAATCCTGATTACCAACTACTGTTGAATGACAAACATTTTAAGTGTGTAATGTGTTCATCATCAATTGAACCTAATCATCTTCAAATAAAGTAAGTTTCAAATTCACAATACCTAGCAATCCTCACAGTGATAACTTAAAAGTATAATAAAGCTCAATCAAAAGCAATAACAATTTAGTACTTTTTAAGTTGATTCTAAGCCTTGATTCATTCTAAAATCTGATTATCAATCAATCAACCATGTGCCCTGGCAACATCAACAATAATAAGGAAATCACCTAACGAAGCTAATATGAACACCGAGGCTACGATGTGTGGCGGAGCAATCAATACAGAGAAATATCCCGTAGGTCACCGACGCCCAAGTAGGATTCCTCGCGTTACAATCAAAACACGTCTGGCACAATACATCGCGATAAACACAAATCAGATCAATTCAAACCAAAATTCACATAAATCAAATGCCAGATCTGACGAATTCCAGCAATTTCACGCAAAATCAAATCCATACCTTATTCTCCGATTTGGCTTTTAGCTTCCTGAAAACGGCGTTCTTGTCGCTGAAACTATCGGAAGCCATTGAAGAAAGTAAAAGGAAAAAGGTTATGAGTTCCCAGGAGGAGATAACTGAATCAGAGATTTAGGAAATCCTCAGGGGAACAATAACGGATGAAGAAGAATGAAAATGCAATGAGAAATGTATGTATAGGTCGAACAGCTTGATTGTTGCTTTCTGCATTTTTACGTTTATAGATGATATTACGGAAATGCCCTTGTGATTGGAATGATATTACTTGAAAGTATTTTGCACCCTACTATTGTAATTTCACCGATGCCATTGCAAAACAAAGAGGAGAGTAATTTAAGGACCAGTAACTCATGTATTATACGGATTAAAAAGATTCAATTTATATCTATATCTATACATACTAATAAATAAAGGTTTTAGGGTATCACATATCATTCTTATGTTCATCCTTAACATTTTTTTTCCGCCTCTCTCTCCTATTTAATAATATGTTTCTATAAAAAAAATTATAATTTTTGTTTCCCACATCTTTTCTATTAAATAGTAATGATTTTTTTATAAAACATTTTTTAATTAAAAATATAGCTTTGTTCATAAAACATTTTTATAGTTTGAACATTTTTTTAATTCTTTTTTATAAAAATTTTTTAAAATTAACTATATAACGTTTCTAAAATTTGTATTAAAAATTATGTAATATGTCAAAAATATGTAATATTAGATCTTTATTACTAAGTATATATATAACACTGTATTTATTCACTTGTATAACATGCAGGGTTTCTAACCTATATTATAATAAATGAATAACTATACTTGCTACGTATCAACTTTTGATAAAATCTAGATCTTTGTTTTTCGTCTTTCTTTCCTATTAAATAATGATGGTGTTAAATAATTAAATATCTAACATATATTTTAATATTTTATTAAAAATTACTAAATCATAAAAAAATTTATATTATTTCTTATTTCACAGATGACTAATAACACCAAATATACAAAAATCTTCATAGAAAAAATATTGTTTTATAACAAGTTGTATTTATTCAACCCATGTAACATATGAGGTTTAACCTAGTTTGTTATAAATTAGCATTTTTTTGCTTTCTTTCCAAAACTAAAACTTGCAAACGTTTTTTTTTTTTTTTTTGAAAGGCGACTTTCATTTTTAAGTGGCAGCCGCATCTCCGAATCGGAGACCCGTTACCCCTCAACCTGACCACTACGTTGTCTGAACCGGGCCCGCGGGTTCAGAACGAGAGGCTTAGGCTTTCACCGGGAAACCATGGAGCCTGCTGCCACTTGACAGCAGTTGCGCCGCTACACGGACCAAACCCCGCTAGCGTAACGCACTCCGGACTAAAACCCGGTTCGGCTCGGATTCGAACCTGCGTGGGCAGGTTGAATCTTCATTGCCATAACCACTGGACCAAAGCCAGTGGTTTAAACTTGCAAACGTTTTCTTCTTGATAATCATGCGTTGCCGGTCACTGCTTTCAAAGGTGCATTTATTTTAGATGCAAGTTCAAGATATTTTAACTATTTAATACATTAAATTTATATTGTATTTAACTATTTATTATATAATTGTTGTGTTTATTTTAACTTAAAATAAACTCATAAGTTATTGTTAATAGGTTTTTAAACTCAGTTTATACTGCCCATAAGTTACTTGTTAATTGTAATTTGTACATTACCTATCAGTTAATTTTTTTAAAACTCGGTTTATATCAAATATAAATTTATATAATATATTAGTTTTGGGCTCCTAGAAAAACCGGGCCCTGAGCGTTCGCCCACCCCCGCACATGCTCAGGGTCGGCCCTGATTTTAAGACAAATAGCCGGCTATAAACATTCAAATAGTCGGCTATGTACATTCAAATAGTTGGCTAAGGAAAGTCAAATAGCCGACTATAATCGAGCCAAGCCAAAAAAAAAAACGTCATAAAATTTTGTGATGGCACGTGCCAATTTCTGGTTGGTGTAGCGTCCGACAAATTCCGACAAATTCTAAATAGACGGCTATAGCCGAATAAAAACGTCGGCTAAGCCGTCTTAGCCGTCTGTTATTCTTGATTACTATGTTTTAGTAGACTAAAAGTCAATGTTCATTTTAAAAAACTAGATCGGTCAAATATCCATTTTGATATTTTTTGCTAAATATTTTGATGATGATGAGGCAATATGGGTCAGTGGGTTGAAAATCTATGGACATGGTCATTTTAGATTTTTAAAATGCCAATATGATGCTATGTAAATAAATTAAATGAGAATTGATTCATAATAACTTAAACTAGTTGAATACTCGTGTTTCGCGGCGTGTGTAAGGTCGCCTAATTCATTTATAATAGGTTTGGTTCGTCACATTACCACAACAGTAACAACAGTCGATATAGACTACGGTAGCAAAAAAACTCGATTATGAGTACAACTCTGCTTTCAAATAAATTTATATCGGAACGATGACAAAAACAAAAATAAAAACAGCAGCGCACTCCGTTTTTTTGAAAAAGTTAACGAACGAAAGTTAATAAAGAAAAAGAAAATTAATAGAAAATTGAACGGGTTAAGGTAAAAACATAATTCAAATCGATCCATTCATAACTGAACAGGTTGAGATTTTCAAATTTAGTATTAATTTTAGTGGATTTTGATGTTGTTAGTTCTTGTCATCCTTAACTCTTACATTATGTAACTAGCTTAGAACCCTTGTGTAACATTCAGAAATTTTCCGTTAAAGTTTTTCACTTTATTTTCACTTGTAACTCGTGTACAGGTTAATATACCGTAGAATCGATTCTACCTATAACATATATCACGAATTTTCGTTAAAGTTCTTTGATAAATTTCATGCCTACAAATCATTTAACAATACATAGTTCCATATATTTTATGAATATACATGAAATAAATTACGTGTACATATATATATATAGGGGTGAGTTTACTAGAAAACTCATTTTCATGAGAAAACCAAAAAACTCCTACTGCATATGTGTAGTACACCCAAAAACCCAACCCACCCTCAAAAACCTAACCCCCCCACCCCACCCCCACCCAAAAACCTAAACCCCCCCACCCCACCCCCACCCCCACCCAAAAACCTAAACCCCCCACCCCACCCCACCCCTCCAAAAACCTAAACTAAACCTAAAAACTAAACCAAAAAGCCCACCTCACCCCCAAAAACCTAAACCCCCCACCCCGCCCCCACCCAAAAACCTAAACCCCCCACCCCGCCCCCACCCAAAAACCTAACCCCACCCCACCTACCCCCTCACACCCCCCCCCCCCTAAAAAAAAACTAAACTCCCCACCCACCCCCGAAAAACCTAAACCCCCACCCCTCCAAAAACCTAACATTAAAGTTAAACTAAACCCAAAAAACTAAACCCAAAAGCTAAACCCACTACTTTTCGAGTTTTTTTTTTTTGAACGAGGAAGACGTGGGAAACAAGGTCTCCGAAACAGTTTTTTAATTTTTATTTATTTTTTGAGTTATGATTTTTTTATTATTTTTTTTACCTTAAATAAGTAGTTTTTTGGTTTTCTCATGAACATTAAGTTTTCTTATGATTCTTCTCCTATATATATATATATATATATATATATATATATATATATATATATATATATATATATATTTATATATACATACACTCAGATGTATACATAAATTTTATGTCAACAACTCTTTAACAAGTTTAATAAAATGAGTTTATATAAAAATTATTACTCCTCAAAAGATTTGTAAAATTTATTATTTAAGTTCATGAAAAATTCAAAAGTTTTAAATAATATTATTGGAATTTTACTAAATTTGGTATATTCACCAATCTTTAATTATTCTAGTTAACCAATATTTTTATCTAGCCAAAATAGTTCATACATTATTTATTTTCCTAAGTCATATTATAGCCTAAAGTATTTTATTTGGTCACACCTTTTATTATATCATAAGTTTGATTAATCTAAATTGTTGTAACAACTTACCATACTTAAACCATGTCAAAACTTGTTCACCACTCTAATCTAAAACCTCCTCAAACCCTAATCTTTTTTCTTGTTCTCCAAGGTTTTATTCAACTATAAATACCCCCTTAATCCCCCTTTTTTCATTCACTCCTCCCCTCAAATCCTCCACCCTCACCTGCGATTTCCAGCCCTTCCCCCTACTTCCAAGAAGTTGCAAGAACCCTCCTCCAAGCCTTGAAGAAATCACAACAAGCCAAGGAACCAAGTTCGGGTAACGAATAAAGTTTAATCGTTCTTCCTTCCTTTTTATTTCTTTCTTATTCTTTTTTATTCTAACCTTCATACTAACTTGTTTTATTTATTTTAATCTCTGATCCTAAACTTTAACCTAACTTAAGTTAACCACAAGTTAATCTAAAATAGAATTCGCTTGCGCGTGTCGGCTATGTCGATTGCATTATGTGATTCTCCAACACGCTTCTGTGAATATCATGGCTAGACCGGTGACACGGGACGTTTTGTCTAACCTAATATGATTATATTATGTATTATAATGATATTATAACAATCGTCTATTTTTTTCATTTATGTCACACCCCGGCCGGCGACGGATTAAACGCCGGGGCTGACGCGGTTGTTCATAAGCACATGATCATCTATTATTAAATGACAATATTTATTCATCAACTTAAAATCATCCGTTACATAGGGAATGGAAAACGAAACGTTCAAAACATAACATAGCATAATTTAAATTAAACTAGGTCCAAGTCCTAGATGAGCAGGTAGGGTCCTCAAATGGGTGCACCTGAAACATGTGAGTAAATGTCAACTACAAGTAGTTGGTGAGTAACATAGGTTTTGACACTAACAAAAGTTAAGTAAAAAGTGTTTGTAATTCAATACTGTTCAAAGCGTAACTATGGCATAAATGTGAAAACATACAAAGTTCCAAGCGTACAATTCAATCCGTAGTAAATGGAAAACTTGTAAGTACAATCCCACTGATTGTGTTTTGGGAAAAATAGTAATATGTTACACACAAAACCCGCCAAGGTTCGTGTTAACTGGAATCGGATTCCCCTATAAATGATCGTGTTAGGTACTACCTTAGGCCTGGGTAGCAGGTTAATGAATGTACTAGCATGAACACATGTAATGGTCACCAAGTAGTT
The DNA here is from genome assembly GCA_023525975.1 of Smallanthus sonchifolius. Lineage (NCBI taxonomy): Eukaryota > Viridiplantae > Streptophyta > Magnoliopsida > Asterales > Asteraceae > Smallanthus > Smallanthus sonchifolius. Next base: position 7,482,269 of record CM042042.1, read on the forward strand.
TAAGACATAAAGCACATAGTGAATAGCATGAGAACAATGGTATTAAACTTGGTAAGCATGGTAAGTAAACATGTTCCACCCCGAGTATTTGTAAACAATAGTAAAGAGAAAGGGGGCTATGAACTCACCCGAATCAAAGCTAGGAATGTATGAACTGGTAAAGATTGTTAGGTCTCGCGAGGAACTCTCACCTCAAACCTACACGTGTAATAGTAACCTAATTTCAATATACGTCTAAATGGTATTTAGGAGACATTGGGACGTATGGGGATTCGGGACCGGACATAGGGCTTGTGTAGTTTCTTGGTAGGGAAACATATGTATTTAAAATGTTAAGAAAAATGATTTGGGTTTCATTCACCTTTATTTATAAATTAAAAACTCTTAATGTGAAAAAGGTTTTAATTAATATTGTATATGAATATTAAACACACATAATGTGGTATGAAAAATAATATACTTGGAACAATAAATTTATAAAGTGGAAAAATGTTTAATAAGTTTCACCAGAATAATTTTAATTAAATTATTAATAAATAGTAGGTAATTAATTTATTTAAACAAAAATGGTAGAAATGGTTAGATAATCTAATAATTCTTTTTAAATAATTTTCAAGACACTAAGTATCCTTTACATAAAATTAATTGCACTTTATAAAATAATTATCTATAATAATTATGTATGTGTTTATAAAGTTAAAAGTATTTAAATGAATATTCTTTATCAATCAATAATAATAACTTTAAAAAGCTTAATACTATTTAAACATATAAATAGAATTTGTGGAATAATATAAATAACAAAATTAGATTAGTCTAAACAATTATTTATATCGTTTATTTAGGATTTACAAAGGTTTTAATATAATAAAATTAACTAGAAAAGTTTATATGTCAAAAATGTATCTAAAGGGTTTAAAGTGAAAAAGGAGCAAGATCCGGCCCTCTGGGACTCGAACCTGCGCCTGTGGGCGGTTCCCGGGTCATACCACGCGCTAACCACTGGACCAGGGCGTAGTGCCTTGTCCAATGGTCGTTCCGTTTGGTTTTGATAAGAAATACCCGATGTCCCTTCGTCCCTAAATTACTCCGACGAACCCTAGCCCTATAATCCACCTGATTGGCCATCGATTGAACCTGGATTCATGGGGCTTCTGTTAGTGGGATTGAAACGAACACAATGGTGCAAATTTTACCTGAAATGAACATGAATTAGGGAAGAACGACTGAGATGAGCGACTTCGTGTTCGTCGACTTATCTGGGTAACACCGGGGTGATTTCAGACGTGATTTAGGTATGGGAAGCTTGCAATGGATGTAGCAAATGACGGGGAGTGCCAATTTATACACAATTCATACGGGAATGGGTCGATCGAGTAAATGAGTATTAATGGGGTTTCGGTTATGAGTTTGTGATTGATTAGTTCATAACTTCTCAATTGATTCTGAGGGACGAATCGTTTGGATGTCCCCAACGTTATGCCGGTTATGATTTTGCACGAAAATGGGTTAAAGATCGAGTTTGCAATCGGTGGTCTCAAAACCGGTGTGCCGGGGGATTCGAACTCACGATCAGAAGGGGAGGGGATTTCACCCGGATGTTGCAACCATGCCCCTGAAGTTTCAGGGTTTGGCCAAACAGGTCCTTGGGCTTTTAAGACTTTATTATTTTATGTATGTAACTTATTTTTAATTGGAATTGAGGTTTCAAAAAATTACATTTTCAACCCCGGACATTTATAAGTCATGCAATCATTTAATCTAGAATTTTTTTTTATAAAATCAAATAAATCATTTAGTTATAATTAAAGGTTATAAATAAATAATTCAAAATGTAATTTACTAAATAAGATTAATTTTGATTGAGACACATAAACCCTGATTTACTTTTTATAAATTGTTTATATGTATATCTAGGTTTAGAAAATAACTTAGTATGTATATATATATATATATATATATATATATATTTATATAAAAGAGGGGTAACAATTATTATTTACATAATACCTTACATAAATATTTATTACTTTAGGATTTGAAATAATTACATTAAATGTATGTATAAATACTTATGAAATGTAGTGGGCAAATGGGACAGTTTCATAAATGCAAATCACCAAATACTGGAATTACAAGTGTCGGAGTAGTTAAAGTAAAGCCGGAATTTCCTGGGGGTTACAATTTACGCGCTCGGTAACCTTAAAACCCTAAACGGTCCACTTAAGTGCAACCGTTGATTGTGGACAGAAAATGTGCTGACTTTAACTAAGCATAACTTGATCATAATTAAACGAAACTGAGTAAACTCAAATTCCACGACGTAGTTCGTCGAATTGTCTTTCCAAACGTATTTGACTCATTTTTTAATTCAAAAGTATGACTCCGTAGTAGCCAAAACGGGACAGAAACCTTTTTCAGTACCTTCTGTCTTGTTTGACTGTTTTAGCTATGATCCGAGTCTCAAACGGACAAACTTTCTAAACGAAACTTCTTCAGAACAATTTAAACTAGTCACCTACAAAATTTCATAATTTTTGGACATCGTTTGATATTTTTAACATGCACGTTTCTGTTCAGCTCTTATGTTGTCCAAATCTGAAAATTTACAACATTAACAATTATATATTCAATCCTCTATTTCTCGCATCCGTTAACGTTCTAACTTCCGATAAACGCCATCCAAAACCCTAATTAATTATATCATGATCTTTTAGGGCGTTGATCTAAATCCTAGAAATCTCGAGCTTTGCGAGTCAATCACTTCTCAACAAATGTGAGTTTACATAGCCCTTTTCATTTTTGTACATTTTGGGGTGAAACATGTTGTGCATTGAAAACTATTTGCAATTACAATATACAATTCTACATTATGACTATTTGTGTACTTTGTGCTTGAATGCTATGAGTTGAACTACATATACATGACACACTCGTACAATCATTAACTTAGTACAAGCCAACGGTTAACAATGATAGATCTATTGTGTCTGACAAACCCACCCGGGTAGGGTGAATGTTACCGACTCTACATTAGGGTAACCTGCGTGTTATGCCTCAGTCACAAGGTTTGATTGTACACCTAGTTTTGACTATAGATTTTTCATAAAATGCCTTATTTACCATGTGTCATATGAATTGTATAAAACATTTGAAAGCTACATGATATATCTAAACATATGTATGCTCACCAACTATTTATAGTTGACCATCTCATTTTAAACATGTTTCAGGTGAAAAGGTGAAGTACAAGTTTATCACTTAGGAGCATATGAACCTAGTGACAAATAAACTAGAATTGTTGTTAGCTTTTGATTGTCTGTTCAATATGTATTTGTACATTTAAATCATTTTAATAAAATTATGTAATTTAGTTTGATCATGAGCTTTTGAACAGTCTACAAGTCTCGCCCCGACGTATTCCGCCGTCGGTTGGGGTGTGACACCTTGTCTACACACGGGATGAAAATACAATACATAAAATTCTTAAAATATTTATGTATATATTTTATAGGTGTAAAAATGTATTACATATAATAAGGATAGAAAACAAAATTAAAAATATGTAAAAATTAGTATATAATTGAGTTTCGAAAATATGTTAATTATTATTTATTGTAATTTGACTTTTATTTAGTATTTGATTGAAAATAAAAGTTACATAATTAGATTCTAAAGTTTCTTATAAAAATAGATAACTTAAAATAAATGTTTTTTATTAGTATAATTAGTATAGTTTCTTTAAAAGTATATTATTTTTAAAAGATGGAGGTGTATTTATTAAGAGAGATAGACGGGGAAAAAATGATGAGAATGAATGTGGAGACGACACGTGGCAGAAAAAATCTTTATTTATTATATAGTACTAGGTTAAAGTCCTGTGTAATACACGAGATGAATAAATATAATATTATATATTAAGTAATAAAAAAATTATTTTTTAAAAACTCGTGTTTTACATGGGTTGAACAAACCCGTGAAATACAATATAATCTGTTAACACATACACTCATCAAAATATGTTAGGAGATTTATTCATTAATATAGTATATAGATTAGAATTTTTTAAAGATATATTATTATTAAAAATAGAAGTGTATTTAATAAGAGAGAGACGAAAAAAATGATAAGAATGAATGTGGAAGTGACATGTGGCATTGAAAACTTTTATCTATTATATAGTATAGATATAGATATATAGATAGATTGTAATACTTATAGTCTTTCTTGGTGCACCATAAAATAACCCTTAAATAGAACAAGAATTCTAGATACTATTCACGCATTTATAAAACATCTAGTTATTCATGTTTATACCTTTCTAAGATTAAGGGTTTTAATGCAATACTTTTTGATTGTGTTAACTTAATGTAGATTATCAATGTCATTTTCATTGTGGTTAGATATGCACACAAAAATTAGGTAATTATCAATTCAACCCATACACACAAACAATTAGGTAATTATCAATACAACCTAATTATACATGAATTATAATGAAAGATAATCATCCACTTCAGAGCGAGGCATATATCTTTGACGCGAATTGGATGATCTATGAACCTCAAGTTGTCAAAGTCTTTCTAACTCAGCCTAATCGATGCTTCAAATGGTGAAACTCTTGTTGTTTAAGTGACGGGACACTTTTTGTATACTAGACGAATATGCAAACACACCCGCAACATATTTAACATTTAGAAAATAAGGCTACTAGCACATTCTATATACTTGTACATGCAACATTACAAGTTGTAACATATAAAGTCAACGAGGTCGCCCAATCGATACTTCGAACGATGATACTCTCATAGTTTAAGGAGCGGACGCCTTTTGTATAACATACGCAGATCCAAACACACCCATAACATATCAAACATTTAGAAAATTGGGTTAACTAAATGTTCTCCCAAGTTGTACCACATAAAGTCAACGAGGCCGATGCCAAAACAATGAAAGTTATGAGAGCACGAAAATCATTGTCCTCCCGTGTAGTCGTCGTGTTAAAACCGTACATAGAAGATAAGATTTTTAAGTATGTGAAAATGCCATCAAGAATCTAATATATGATATAGTCTCAGAGCCTGTTTCTGGAGGATTTAACCTTACACATATATCTCACCTTTCAGGTGCATAAAATTTAAACTGTCCTGACTGAATCCGTTAACACCTTGTACCTCGCTAGATCTTAAAGCAAGAAAACGATAGACACACATCACGATAATAAAAGAATTTCCGGCTACAAAATATGATAAAAAGATGAGCACCCTTTACACATAAGATTCTTTTATAAGGGTATTTCTGTAATTAACACCCCTTTCTCACAGGATTCGGTCTTGAAAATCGTTCATTAAGGTCGAGGCTATGGAGCTCAGCTTCTTTCCTGTTTCTCCTGCTATATTCTTTAGGGATGACATATCCTGTTGTGCCTGAAATTACAAGATCAAAAAAGACAAATTTCCAGATCAGCGTCGGTTATCAAACTTGTAGCCAGGATCAAGTATAGTCCCATTATCAACAGTTACAAACTGCCAACCTGGACCGATTATATAGAACCAACATTCAACAGTCAATGATACCTGGAAAGACAATCGGTTGATGAGATCACTAGCACTGAGATCAAGGTTGGAATTATCCGAGTCATGACCAAATAGATCGGCACTTGAGATGGCTGCTGAGCCCTAGAAGACCAAATTAAAAAGGTATATCAGTCATGTTTTAGAACCATACCATAGAGATGCTGATGACGGTCTTATAAAAGACTAAGAAAAAGGTGGCACACATGAGATTTGAAATAATATTAGAAGTACAGATTGAGGGAGACTACATACCTTAAACTTATCAAGTCTAGCCTGACTATCGAGATCAGCTTTCTCGTGTTCCCCAAAAAATTGTGCAGAGGAAATAGATTTAGCATTAGAAAACTTCTTCCTTGCTTCGTCAGTTTCCTGTATCTGAACAAGACATATTGTTTTAAAAATTAGGGATCATCATATATGAATCTAGAAGTTCTACTTATACTGCAAGCGTGATCCCTATTGACGTGTGTAATACTAAGCCCGGCAAAACAGGTTGGTCGGGTCAGCGAACGGGTCAAAATGGGTTCTGGCTAAAATGGACTGGGTTGAAACTGGTCATTTTAGGGAAAAGAAGTATTAAAATGGGTTCACAATTCACACAATATACTTGTTTTTGGCTGGCTAGTGGTAACAGCGGGCAACCGCTGGTGCGCAGCGGCGGCAATGACGATGACAGTAGTGGCAGCAGTGACGGTGGCTGTATCGGTGGTGTCAGATATTGGCAGTGGTTGGTGCTGGCCTATTTGGACCTGTTCTAAGTTACTTGGTCTTATAGGAGTGATCAATTGTATAATTTAAGTGACACAAATCAACCCATTTAGCATATAGACTTACCAAAATCAACTCATTTATTTAGGAGTGCATCATGACTCATGATTGCCGTGTGTGGTAATAATAAATATCTCTAGCAATTAGTCAAGCAGGGATAATCATGTCCGTCAAAGAAATTAGTTGGTTGCATAATTTGTTTGAGAATGATATAGCAGACCCATCCCTTTTGATCATTCTAAAAGTTATTAACTATTAAAAAAAATAAGGCTCTTAATAAAATATTTCCGACCTGGACTTTTGATGAAGTACTTTTTTTGGAGAAACCACTGTCCATACCATACTCTGCAAAGAAACTGGATGACTTAGGTGGTGCAACATGACTAAGTGTGTTCACACCTCCAGGACCTGTCTCCACATTTGTTTGAGAACTGTCTACATACTCAAATCGGGATGTATGAGGTGGTGCAGCTGATGGCGCCATGCCACTTGCTGAGGTGGACACTTGTACAACTGGTTCTTCAGGCTTCTGATCATACAAGCTTTCACTTGTCTGCATAAAATCAGTAAAGTCTGAATCATATAAATAAAACAAAAATTCTTGATATAGTGGAATATGATTGTTGACATGATATTCATATGCACCTTAGTGCTAAGCTTTCTTGCACCGAGTCCACCAGGCTTTCCAGTTTTTTTTGCACCAATAGGCTTTTTGACAGTAGCTGTACGAATTGATGAAGTGGCCTTAACTAGAGCAGAGCCATTCGTGCCAGGTTTTGCTAAAGATGTTTCTTTTGGGGGTTCAATGACCTTGAAATCAGAAGGTGCACCAAAAGGTTCAACTGTTTTGGCAGAAACAGGGGATGATGGCAAAGTAACATCCTCTGCAGAACTTTTGGCAACTTCTTTTGAAAGCAATTGTTTATATAACTCAGCAGCTCTTGAGGTGTATTTCGCCTCAATTTTTCCTCCATCTGTCCACCCGTGTTGCTTGAAGAAGACCTGGGCACGATTGTTGCCACCAAAGCTCATCATCTTTAACTGATCTGATGTCCATGAATCTAAATTGGTTGACCTGAAAAGGTTAACAGCTTGATGGATCAAGAAGATGAAACAAATTAAAAAGAAACCGTAACTGTATTTTCTACCTAAATACCTTATTTTAGTCAACTTGGGAAGCAATAGCTATTTTCTTATAGAAGAAAATAGACTTTTTGGAACTAAATGCATGCCAAGTTGAATAAATTTGTATCACATGCTATTCTTTTGAATTTAAGTATTCTAGCATTGCATTATTGTAAGTTTGTAACTCTCTTAGTCTCACTAGCTACAAGCTTACAAGCAACTCAACCACAATAGATATAAACCCAAAAAATGTCAAAGGCCCACCTTTAAATTGCCATCATCACAAGTTCAGAACTAACACATTAAACTGTAAACTACCAGCAACTCAACCACAATGGAAAAGTTCCGAATTGAATGGGAAGACATCTCCATATTCCCAGTCCGCAAGGTTACAAACTAACACATTAAACTGTAAACTACCACAACAGAATTACAGGATGACATTGTGCCCCTAGAGTTGTGCATTTAAATTCCTGAAAGAGAAATGTTAAAAGGTTCCAATTTCTAAACCTCCCAAAATTACAGAAGACAATAATACATAGTCCTATCATTCCACCGTAAGTTTCCGGATTTAAAACTTTTGAATGTTTTGACTTTTTGTTGATACGTAAAAGTAAAATCATCATAAATGGAAGGAGTACTAACTATTAAGTATAAGATCATTCTTATTGACTAAAGGATGTCATCCTCAAATGCCTGGTTGGTGCATTGCGCCCTAAAGTAACGAGCTATAAACAATTCAGTGGTAATGCTACAGTGTAAGCTGTAAGATCCAAGGTCAATTTATCATTTCCCCAACTTAGCAACCAAACACCCATACCTAATCAATGTATAATGCGGTTTGCTTCCTAAACAAATAGACCTAGCAATCATCACAGTGACAATTTAAGGTATAATTAAACTAAATCAAAATCATAAACAATTTAGTACTTTTTAAGTTGATTCTAAGTTACGTCAGCCTTGATTCATTCTAAAACCAGATCATCAATCAATCATGTGCCCTAGCAACATCAACAAGGATAAGGAAATCACCTAACAAAGCTAATATGAACACCGAGGCTACGATGTGTGGCGGAACAATCAATACAGAGAAATATCCCGTAGGTCACCGACGCCCAAGTAGGATTCTTCGCGTTACAATCAAAACACATCTGGCACAATACATCGCCATAAACACAAATCAGATCAATTCAAACCAAAATTCACATAAATCAAATGCCAGATCTGACGAATTCCAGCAATTTCACGCAAAATCAAATCCATACCTTATTCTCCGATTTGGCTTTAAGCTTCCTGAAAACGGCGTTCTTGTCGCTGAAAGTTTCGGAAGCCATTGAAGAAAGTAAAAGGAAAAAGGTTATAAGTTCCCAGGAGGAGATTACTGAATCAGAGATTTAGGAAATCCTCAGGGGAACAACAACGGATGAAGGAGAACGAAAATGTGAGGAGAAATGTATATATATATATATATAGGTCGAACAGCAATAATCTGCATTTTTACGTTTATAGATGATGTTACGGAAATGCCCTTGTGACTGGTATGAGATATAGTCTTGTTAGTTAGTTGAATGTGATCTTGCACCCTGTTATTGTAATTTTACCATTGCAAAATAGGGAAGGGAGTAATTGACTATTTTTTACGTTATTTTGTTCATGTTTTTAGTGTTTTATTAAGGCTTTTTTTAATGGTAAAAAAGAAATAAAATCGAGATTTCTAATATTTAGATACCCACTTTAATATACGTTTTGTTAATTATATAAGCTTGGACTACATGTTAAAACCCTAAAAAAGAGTTGAATTGTTAACTATTTGAAACTCATATTCAATCTCTAAGCTAACTAATCTCCGACATCTGTAACATATATGAGAATTTGGGTTTTATGTTTGAGAACTTGCAACGACTTGGAAACCTTGTTGGGGAAGAAGATGACCGGTGGTTTGTGTGTTAAATAAATGAATCGCAATCTCAATGAATGAGCTCCAGGTTACAGGTACTATGTCGGCTAAGCCTACTTTTTTTTAAGTTATTCCATTTTGGGTTTTTTTTCCCATTTATTTTACTTTGGGGGTCCTAGTTTTAGCAGCCTCCACATATTTAACACTAATTCATGGAATTTTTTAAATGTTTAATTAAAAATCATTTATTATTTAGATATAATATAATTTAAGAAAACCGTTAATGATAATAATTATTTAACACAACTAATTTATCAAAGAAAATTTAATATATAAGTTTATATTTTAAGGGTCAACTAGTCGCATAAGGTATCCGAAATTATGAGTGTTCAAAGTCGGATATCCAAAATTTTCGGATAGTGGATTTCACTATCCGAATCCGAAATTTCGGATACGGATTCTGATAGTGAAACGGATATCCGAAAATTAAAATATATAAATATAATATTTTTAAATTATAAAAACAATTAAAAACCTTAAAACATTAAAAAATATATACATATAAAAATATATAAATATAATATATCGGGTTTGATTCAAATTTTCTTATTTTTAAATAATAAAAACATTTAAAAAAATATATAAATATAATATTTCGGATATTCGAATATCCGAAATATCCGAAAATCACTATCCGAATCCGAAAATTCGGATATCCGAATTTTCGGATAATTCAGTTTCGGATTTGGATTCTTTTGAACACCCCTATCCGAAATCACAAGGACGACCCTGACATTGATTGAAGATTATGAGATAGCTACAATTGGTGTTGGTATAATGACGGTTGACGGCCATATCTATGGCTTTCATGTTAAACCATATGTAAAAATGTTGTCTTTTAGATTTAAAAGTCATTTTAAGCTCAAAAACCCCATTTACATAAATGTAGAAGATTTTGAGCAAATTCTGGACTCGAATCAGTGAGAGGTTTTCGTGTATCTCGTCTCGTGCCGTTCCTCAGCCGAATACAGACAAGATAACGGCTTAAATCTCGATTGTTCCTTCCTTTTCTCTCAAGTCGCGACCCTCTCTCTATCACTCTAGTTCTCGCAAGTCGCAAGGTGGGTGTGAATGAAATGAGGTGCAGTTTGTGCATAGGGTGCGACTAGGGTCTTGTAGGGAGGTTCCCTCTTTTGGAAAAATACCAACTATCAATTCCTCTCCTTTTCTTTTGAATCTTTTAATCAAAACTCTCACTTAATTATTAAAGATTTCTTTAGGATGTTACGCATATACTCAAACAATTGATTAAACATAATAATAAACCAAAAATACAAAAAACACTTATAAATCAAAAGTAACTAACCCGACAACAAAACATGTTACCTGTCTACTCATTCAAATAGTAATAAGTAATACCTAATATGAAATAATCCCAGGGTTATTTAAAATTCAAATCAAACTATAAGGTTTATTTATAACTTGATTTAAATTAAAAGAGATGAATGTGAAATTTGCCTATAAGAACTAAAACTTTCTTATAAATGAAGTGTGATTTTATGCAAGTGCGGGCACATGTAAAGACAATAGTGACCCTTAATTTTTTAAAGTGCCCCATGTAAAGACAATAATGTCCCATATAAAAATCTTAAAATTTGAGCTAAAATTTCCATCAAAAAGCATTTTTGGTTGGTTAGGCAATGAATGAAATCCATCATTCATAAGGAAAGTTCTATTCGTTCAAAACCTTGATGATGGAATTTACGTTTGAACATTACCAAAAAGCCTTTAATTGATTTCTTGTTCTACTTCACTAATTCTACCATATCTTCCAATGATATGGTGTCGATGCGACTGTTACAATTTACAAACATCAACCACCATCTCCACCTATATTCAAAACATGAGAAACCAATAATAGTGATGAAGGCAACAAATAGTAGCCAAACACAACAATAAAACCGAAAATCATAAAGATTGCAACGATGAAACCCAAACCAGAAAGATTGCAACGACGAAACCCGAAGCTAGAAACATCCTTGCTTGAAATGTTCACATGAATCCAATTCAAATTCTTCACAAAACTAAAACCCATAATTCCAAAAATAAAAAAATCGAGTTTAAAATATTTGTAGGTCGATTATTCGAATTTGAAATCTTCATATAATCACGAAACCAAGCAATTGTTTGAAGTCGATGTTTACAAACAACCCAAGATTAAAGCATCTCTTTTGTTTGAAATCGATGGTAATCTATACTATATAATAAATAAAGGTTTCTAAATGTCACGTGTCGCCTCCACATTCATTTTTAAAAAGTTTTTCCCGCCTCTTTCTCTTAATAAATGCACTTTCATATTTTCAATAATAATATATTTTCAAATAAATTATTAATTATACTAATAAAACACATTTATTTTAAATTATCTCACATTATAAGAAATTTTGAAATGTAATTACCTATCTTATATTTTCAATCAAATCTATACTATATAATAAATAAATGTTTTTTAGTGCCACGTGTCGCCTCCATATCCATTCTCATCATTTTTTCCCGTCTCTCTCTTATTTAATGCACTTCTATATTTTAATAACATTATATATTTAAAAAAAAAATTATGCTAATAAAACACATTTATTTTAAATTATCTATTATTATAAGAAACTTTGAAATTTAATTATGTAACTTTTTATTTCAGTCAAATACTAAATAAAAGTTAAATTAAATTAAATAGTAATTAACGTATTTTCGAAATCCACTTATACATTAACTTTTACATATTTTGAGTTTGTTTCTATCCTTAGTATATGTCAGGGGTGTCTCGGAGCCCAAGCTGGCATCGATGGTCGCTTTGGGGCCCGTTTACGCGGAGGGCCCAAATTTGTAAAAATAAATTTTTGTGTGTGTATATATATATATATATATATATATATATTTAAATTAGAATCAAAATAAGTATATGAAAATTTTGTTGAAGTCGTACTTACGATTGAAAATGACTCAAGAAATACATAAGGGATTGGCAATGATAGTTATTGAAAACGATATATTAGATAGTATCAATGGTGAAGAACTGATCAACAACTTTGCATCAAAAAATGTTAGGAGAGTCTCTCGATTCATTTAACTTTGTTATGTTTATTGTTTAATTTTGTTTATCGCTACAATAACGTTTTTTTATTGTTATTACAATTATCATCATTTTTTTGGAAAAAAAAACTATATTTAAGGACCCATTTTTAGTACTCGTCTGGGGCACTCGAAATCTTGAAGACGTCCCTGGTATATGTAATATATTTTTACACGTGTAAAATATATATATAAAGATTTAAAAAAATTATATATTGATATTTTTCACCCCGTGTGTAGACACGGGATCTAAACTAGTAGTAAATGAAAGTCAAATTACATTGAACATTATATCATGTATTTTTGAAAATCAATTATATATCAATTTTTTACATATTTTTTTATTTTATTTTCTGTTGTTACTATATGTATTACATTTTTTCACCTATAATATATATATATATATAAAGATTTAAAATTTTATATATTAATATTTTTTTACCCTTTGTAATACACATGTTCTAAACTAGTTATGAACAAAGAAGGGGCGAGATTGATGGGGAAATTGGTTTAATAAAGGGTAAAGAAGTAATTTGGTTTTTTCTTGAATTCTAGTTATTTTATTATTTTACAAATCAAACACCTTACAGTTTTTTACTAGAATAATTCCAATTCACTCATATTCCAACTATTTTATAACATTTCAATTTATTCATAAACATTATTAGTACCAAACGACCCCTAGAAACTTATAGCGATCATAATTTGACAATTTATGACATTTTAGATTAGTTTTTCACGATATTAAAATCGAGCATGTGCCAACACATAAATGATAATTTCTTATTATTTAAATTATTTTGATATATTAATTAAGATGTTACGCATGATAAGAGCGTGCCTCGTCCCATATGCCATGTGACTTATGAAATACTTATAAATGTTGGGATGTAGACGAAGGAGGTGACTCCCAAACCATTTGAAACTAGTAAAATTAACCTGTGCGTTACGGCGGTAGACGTTAAACTATGAAAAAGTTAACTTTAAAAGGTTGACACATATTCAAATATCAAAACTTGAAAATCAATAAGGAAACAAAAAAAGAGAAAAAAAAGAACCTAACAAAAAAAAGTAATCACACTTAAAGTACAAAAATATAAAATAAAATACAAAAACAAACAAAAAGTAAAAAAAATCAAAGATTCTAAGGTAAAAAAAAATTAAGAACAAATAAAAGATAATAAAAAATAATAAAGAATTAAAGTTCAAAACAAAATAATAAAGAAAGTTAAAAAAAATTAACAGAATAAAAATAGAAAAAATTTAAAAAGAATGACTCAGATAAAAAATTGTAACGAACCAAAATCCGGGTTTCGTCTTCAAATAATTAAATATTTATATTTAATATTATGGTGGAAATAATATTGTATAAATAAGTTGAAACAAGTGGGTTTCAAGTTTGTAATGGGATATGTTAGTTTTAACTAACTATAGAACGAAATGGGTAAAATGAAAGTTAAGGGACTGAAATGGTAAATATGGAAAATCTGCCATATTTGACCATATGAAAGTCAAAATTCAGCATTTGGTCTTGTTGGGGTCGTTCATATCAAGAGAGAAAAAAAGAGAAATCAAGTTTGAAGCTCAAATCATGCAATTGAGGCTTGTTTTGTGAAGGTTTTGGCTCACACAACACCTTCATAACATCAAGTAAGTGATTCTCTTCCTCTTGATTCCACCATGTATGTGTTATTGGTGGGTTTTGGGTGAAACCCGAAATTTTGTATGCATGTGATGAAATGGTGTTAGATTATTGATAATCTAGCTAAACTAAAGTTAAAGAATGATGGTTAACATCCTAGAACCCTTTAATTTTGATTATGAGAAGTTAAGGTTCATATGGTGAAAATTGGGGGTGTTTGGATCATAATGCTAGAATGTTGAATTATTGATGATTAGGTGTTTTTATGATGTTAGACACATAAACAAACCCCAAATTAACTTAAAGAACTAATTTGATGAAAAATTAGTGTCAAGGTATTGGAAGGAGAATTCAAGAGGTTGAGTTCTTGGTTTAAAGGGAGTGTTTGGATGTGGGAATAACCCAAACGGGTCATTTTGGGTGAAAATGGGAAATTGGGTTGTGAACTCAGTTTTAAAGTGATTTTTATGTATGTTTAGATTACTGAACTAGGTGTATATGTTTAGGTAATCAAATTGCTAAACTAGAAGGAGGTGCGGGATCTTCAAATCCGCAAGGTAAGTGCTTTTGCACTTACTTAGTAATGTGATATGTGATGTATGTGTTATGTTGTGCATAGTATGAATGATACATGAAATGAATTGATTATGCATAAGTGTATGTATGAATGTGAATATGATTATAATACTATATCTAATATGTGGAGGTTATGATCAAAGAATCATAATGGAAAAGGGGATGTTATGGTCAAAGAACCATAATGGAAATGTGGTAAGATCTTGGTCTATGTACCAAGATGAAGAATGGAAAGAAAGTATTGACCTTTGTATCATAAATGAAATGATAATGTAAAGAGTAAATAAAACTTGTAGGTGAAATACAAGTGGTATGCAATCAAACATCAATTTGAATGTTAACGGGTCAAAAGGGTTAAATGGGTGAAAATAACCGTAGTCGCTAATTCGATAAGATGATATGCACTATTAAATGTTGTGAAGATGTTATGTTAAGTAAAGAATGGAACTTGCAAGGTGTAATGCAAGTGTTTGCACCCAAATGCATCTTTGGGCGCAAACGGGTCAAAATGGGTGAATGTGTGAAATAAGTAGAAATTACTTATTGTTATGATATATATCTCAATACTAATGGTGATATGTTTATGTGGTTGTAGGAAAAGCTCCGAAGTAGTCAAAGTCAAGTCCAAGGTGATCGCGGGTTCTCGTATATGTTTTAGGTGCATATTTTTGAAGTAAATTGACTTTCCCGTAAAGGATGTATATTTTGAATATAGGAATCGTGTTTTTGGTGTTAAATTGGTGGTATAAGTGTGTGTTCAAATGCCCAAGTGTTTGGGATTTTATGTTTATATGTATTGGTGAAAAAGGTTGAAAAAATTGTTAAGTGTGAAAACTGCTGAAAACTGGTGGAAACTTTCTGAGTTTTTGACTCCCTCGCGATACGCGAGGGAGGAAGCTTTTTTCTCGCGTTACGCGAGAGGGTAAAAAAATAAAAAATAAAAAAAAACCTGGGTTAAGACTTTCGCGCGTTAAAGTTTTGTTTTTAAAAGTGGTGTGTTTCAAAAATAAACTAAAAATATTAAAGAAAAAAAAAAGAAAAGCATAAAAGAAAAAACTAAATAAGATAAGGCAACAAAAAATCAAAAACTACAACACTAGATCGAACTTGAGTATGAGTATGTAAGCTGAGGGTGTCCAACCATTGTTTCAAAACATTGTAAGTGTTATTTTTGTGCTTCTAATATCTAATCATATATTTAATTGAATAAAATAATAAAAATATTCATTCACTGCAATCAGCTTGAAGCAACGTGGACCAATGGATTGTTTTATGATGAATAGTTCTCCATCGACACTTCAAAATGTTGTGTTAGTAATGTCTCATTATGAAAATCACACACGAGTGCATATAATTAAATAAATTGTATAGTAACGATTACCAAGCCATTGTCAACTAGACCCGAGTCTTGTAAAATATTTGATTTAAGTGTGAATTGAGTGTTGAGATAAATTTGCATGTACCGATGAACCAAAGCTGATTTACTCGGTTTTATTAATGTTTTTGGTTAGAAACTCTGAGTTTAACCAAACCGGTCAAATAAGTTGTCTCGATTACAATGTTCAAAACACACACATACACATATATGTTGTGTGTGTACTTGCGTTCATGTGTGTGTGTGTTTTAAGTGGTTTTAGGATTAAAAATGAATGAATTTACAAGTTACATTAAGGATTGGTTTGAGTAAAAATGTGATTAAGATGTAGGTTTTGGATTTCATATAACTTTGATAGGTTTCTGAATCGTATAATCACTTTCAGATTAAAGTATTTCGTTGGTACACAAAATCATTATCGGACAAGACAGAATGTGTATTTCATAGAACGAGGTGTTCGTTTTTGTGAAAAATGAAGCTGTAAATACACACCAAATGAATCCCTTTATATAACGAAAAAACCATCACAATGCTTCAGATGGTCGTTATAACCGTAAATAGTTAAAAAAAATCATATCAGTGGGAAAAACATCACCAGGACTCGTTGTTCATGCTAGTCAGTTGCAACTGATGCTTGGCTGCTAATACTTTAATTGCCACTGATTGGTCATATGCTACTAATACTAAAGATCAGTTATTACTGATAATCATTTAAAAACTAATCATCATTTTCCAAGCAATTTTCACCAATTAGTTAAATCAGAAACAACTTTCAATGTATAACTAATAGGTCAAAACATTTTTTTCCTGTGTTGAATAGGTGATCGATGTCGTTATGTCGGTCAAAAACAATCCTTAAACACTTAACTAGTAAGGGTAAGAAGAGTATCGTATCCACGAGGAATCAGTGGTTAGTGGAATTGCTTAGTTTGATAGTTAGAATGAAGACACAGATCAAATAAAGATGCAACCTATTCCAAACTTCAGATTCTAGGTTTATGCAAAACTCAGTTATTTAATTGGACACCACATAGACATAGTGTTGGAAAATCAATTAAAATAGTAATTGAAGACAGGCTGTTGTCAGCAACCTATACAACCAGTTCTGTCACAAACCAGTATAATTCAATCACCCAGTTTATGAATGCCAAGTTACCCCCTTTAGTCACCCAACCCTGCTACTAGGTTTTGTCATCAACCGAACAAGATCGTAAAGCAAGCAAACTCAAAGCACTCAAATAAACTGTTTAAAATAACTAATACATCAATCTACTCAGTTATTGTCAGAAACTAAATAGATCCAAAAACATAAATAAACTGAATCAAAACATGAAACCTATATGAACCGTCCGCCTGGAGGAAGCCATAAGTGAATTACTCGCTCATGGTGAGGGAGATCATCTTCAATCTTCAAGTGGATGTTAGAATCCCCCAAAATCGCCCTAGGAGTGTGTAGCAAAAGATGATTTCGAATTTGGGGAAGAAACCCCCAATTAAACCTCAAAATCGGCTGTTTCCCGAAAATTCGCGTCCAGAAAACGTAACCAGCGTAGGCTTACGCTGGGAGGGCGTAGGCCTACGCCGGTCCCCTGATGCTTGTTGTGCAGAAATTACTTAGGCGTAGGCCTACGCTGTAAGGGCGTAAGCTTACGCTGGTGGCGTAGGCTTACGCCAGTAGGCGTAGGCTTACGCTGGACCTGCATTTTGCCCCGTTTTCTCCGTGTCTCTTCCGACTCTTGCATCTCTCGCCTAATATCTTCAAAAATCATACTTTAAGCTTCCAACATCTGTACATGCACGGCTACACAAAACCTTTGTATTCCACATATCAAATTGCATAAATATAACATATTGCACCTCTTAATACATGAAACTTTGGTCACTTATCATATCACCACACTTACTCTTTTGCGTCCCGAAAAAGAATTATGCAATGGAATCATAATTGAAACCTGCTCTCATAATCTCATACAATTAAAACATAATCACGCATTGACTGTAACAATTGGTATTTCTATCCGACTAAACCCAACCACCGATCTATTGAGCCCCCGATTCTGTGATCTACTATCCTATTTATTACCAAGCAACAGTTTCTCTATGGGTCTCACATTCAGGAAGCTACAACTTAGTCTAATCCCATCTCAAAGTCATGTTTAGGCACGGGTTAAACCTTATAGATTTCCCACCACTATAAACACTAATTTACGAGTTTTTGAAAATTATGGGATTATGGATCGATGGATGCATGTTTTTGAGCTTTTATTATTATTTTATGAATGAGCCTAACCCAGTGGTGTTTCAATCACGCTCGAACACGATATATGACACGTAGGCTGCAGTTCTTAAGCCATGAAGTACATAAGCTTCGGAGCATGGGTGTATCCTTCAAGTCACCATCCCAAAGGGAAACACGTACTCCTAACTTAGTCATCCAATATTGATCACTTAAGTCCCGCCCATGGGTGTATCCTTCAAGTCACTATCCCGAAGGGAAACACGTAGGCTGAACTCAAGCTCTCAATTTTGTTTAATTAAGCTCATGCAAGATGGATTATGGATTGCGGGCGTCACCATTTTTCGGATTTATTTTCATAAAAAGAAAGTGGTGTGCCAAGTAATTTTAAAAACTTATAAATTTTTGCTTATAGTGGTACCTATCACCCTATGATGACAGTTTCAACCTTGCCGAAACCCCTAAGATAAGAACCCACAAGACATCCTGAATTAATTGTCAATTAACCATAGATACAATATCAGGATATTTAAGCTCTTTAGATCGGTTGGGCCTACCAAAACATTACAAATCAAACGCGTTTTCTATTTATTATTCAATTTGATCACACAAGCATAGTTTCCAATTATATCTATCATTTTCCATTTAGTTACAAAAATTATGATCCAAGGACATTTTTGAAACTTTTTAAATTTTTATGGATTTTTCAATTTATATATATATATTTTTTCTATACAAACTTAGTCTCCCATCCCCACACTTAAACTCTACATTGCCCCCAATGTAGGATGAGAGACAATGAAAATAAATATGCAAAAATAAAACTATATAAAGAATTGGAAAGTACTTAGCTAGTTACAAGCTGTAACTGTCTTCAATCCAAACTCATACGATTGTATAGCATTTTCTTTGCGATCGCCATCAAAATCTGCTATTGGGTTGCCTTTTACATGAAAATCAAACTCGAACCATCATCACCCGAATGGAGACTGAGTACGGGTGGATCAATCCAAACCTGGAAAAATTAACCTCGAAACAAACCCAAAACATCAAACTGACTCAATGTATAACAACATAAAACTGACTCGATATAAACCAAAAAACACACACCTCTAAAACTCTACAAACGGGCTAGCATTCATTTGAAAACACTCACACTCACTTGACAACCCATGAAAATTCCCCACACTTGGTCGGCTCACACACAAAACAAAGAAAACAAATAAATAATTTTCTAACTCACTTTCGTAGGAATCACGGATGCATTTAGCATATGCATCAAGCCTTTTAAACCCCTCGGTAGCCCGAGTGGACGAGTTGAGTCTCGTGAGGGTTTCTATTGAACACACCCGCAAAGTTCATTTAACTAGACATGAATGTAAAACATACCTTAGGCTACCTCTTAAGAGTGCTAAGTTTAAGGTCCTCAGCCCGACGCAGTGTACCTTACTTCGGTCATGGTGGTCGGGTAGGATGTTTGCAGTCCTCATTCCCCACACTTAAATTCCTCTCATCATCCACTTTTCTCCAAGCCTTCATAAACAGAGAAAAGAGTTCTTGATCTACATCATGAACTCGTGGTTTCTTCCCTTTCCGCTTTCTCTTTCTGACCCTTTTCTTCCCATTGTCTGGAGTCTCACCATTCTTCATCTCAGTTGACCTGTCAAACACAACACAAGCATTCTCGACTGTGTGATTCACCTTTTCAGGTAATCCACATTTGTTAGCTTTCGGGGTTGGCAAGTTTGAAAATATTTTAAGACTCATTTTCTGAGCCCCAAACCTCATCCTTACCGTTCCCTCAGCACAGTTAATAGTTGCCTGAGCAGTGGCCAAGAACGGTCTACCCAAAATAATAGTTGGCTCTGTGTTCTTGACACAATCCAACACCAAGAAATCCACTGGGTAATAAAACTCTCCTACCTTCACAATCACATCCTTTACAATCCCCCGAGGATGTGCGGGAGTCTGATCAGCCAACACCACGGTGGTGTTAACTCTCTGTAATGGACCAAAATCGTGCTGATCATACAAACTCCCTGGAATTATACTCACAGATGCTCCAAGATCCAGCAATGCTCTATCCATTTTAATTTCACCTATATGTATAGAAATAATAGGTGTCCCTGGATCTTGGAGTTTTTGGGGAAAGATGCCCGTAAACACAGCATTCACATTAGCACTTAGCTTTACCTGTTCGGGACATTTGTGCCGTCGTTTACGGGTACTCAAACCTTTCAAGCACTCAACACTATCAGAATTTTCTTTAAGTTCTTTCAAAAATGGTAGATTAATTTTATGATTTTCAAATTTCTCCCATCTTTCATCTTGTGTTGGATCCCGTTCACTTAACACTGGTGGAAACACTGGTGGTAACAAAGCCGAAGGGAATGGAATTTTCAGAGATTTATTCACATTTTTATTTTTCAGATTATTTTGTGAAATTAAATCCTGATTATGATCAGATTCAGACTCATTATACTCCACCACTCTCTCTACTACCAGTGGTGGAGTATGTTCAACATCAGAAAAATCAGATGAGGGTTGAAGACTTACATCATTAATGTGTGCACTGTTTGTGGTTTGGGAACTTGAGGACTGATGTGCACTGCAAGGCTTACCTACTTCTTTGATGATGCTTGCAACAACCCCAGTTAAGTGGGAAACAAGATCTATCAAAGCTTGATGAGCTTTTGCCTGGCTCTCCTGTTGCTGCACCACTGCTTGTACCACTTTGGCCATCTCCTTCATATCTGACTGGATGACATCTAGTTCAGGTTGATAGTTGTCTTGTTCAGGTGGTCCGCTCGGGTGGTAGTCTTGATTATAATTTTCCTGATAGCTTTGATACTCAGGACCACCACCATGTGAGTTGTATCTTGGGCAATCTTGAGCCCAATGGCCAGTGATGCCACAGTTACTGCATGGCTCATAGTAATACTGGTCATCATGATAATTCCTGTCCATGCTGACCTGCACAAGTGGCACACCCAAGTAGTTCTGATCGAAGAAATAAACAAAAAAAAATAAAAACAGAAGTAAAGAAAGTCTTTTTGGGGTTTTGATAAGAATTAAGATCAACTAAAGACAATAAACTAAAGCAATAGAACTAAGCGCACCGATTCCCCGGCAACGGCGCCATTTTGATCGATGTCGTTATGTCGGTAAAAAACAATCCTTAAACACTTAACTAGTAAGGGTAAGAAGAGTATCGTATCCACGAGGAATCAGTGGTTAGTGGAATTGCTTAGTTTGATAGCTAGAATGAAGACACAGATCAAATAAAGATGCAACCTCCTCCAAACTTCAGATTCTAGGTTTATGCAAAACTCAGTTATTTAATTGGACACCACATAGACATAGTGTTGGAAAATCAATTAAAATAGTAATTGAAGACAGGCTGTTGTCAGCAACCTATACAACCAGTTCCGTCACAAACCAGTATAATTCAATCACCCAATTTATGAATGTCAAGTTACCCCCTTTAGTCACCCAACCCTGCTACTAGGTTTTGTCATCAACCGAACAAGATCGTAAAGCAAGCAAACTCAAAGCACTCAAATAAACTGTTTAAAATAACTAATACATCAATCTACTCAGTTATTGTCAGAAACTAAATAGATCCAAAAACATAAATAAACTGAATCAAAACATGAAACCTATATGAACCGTCCGCCTGGAGGAAGCCACAAGTGAATTACTCGCTCATGGTGAGGGAGATCATCTTCAATCTTCAAGTGGATGTTAGAATCCCCCAAAATCGCCCTAGGAGTGTGTAGCAAAAGATGATTTCGAATTTGGGGAAGAAACCCCCAATTAAACCTCAAAATCGGCTGTTTCCCGAAAATTCGCGTCCAGAAAACGTAACCAGCGTAGGCTTACGTTGGGAGGGCGTAGGCCTACGCCGGTCCCCTGATGCTTGCTGTGAAGAAATTACTTAGGCGTAGGCCTACGCTGTAAGGGCGTAAGCTTACGCTGGTGGCGTAGGCTTACGCCAGTAGGCGTAGGCTTACGCTGGACCTGCATTTTGCCCCGTTTTCTCCGTGTCTCTTCCGACTCTTGCATCTCTCGCCTAATATATTCCAAAATCATACTTTAAGCTTCCAACACCTGCACATGCACGGCTACACAAAACCTTTGTATTCCACATATCAAATTGCATAAATATAACATATTGCACCTCTTAATACATGAAACTTTGGTCACTTATCAATAGGGTGCTCATCTGCTCGACCCTGTTGCCCCTTAAACACTGACTAGGGGCGATGCACCCTTGTAATCCCTTTGCTATAATGGCTTCACCCCTAGAACCTTAGAGGTTCATAAGTGCCCGAAATCAAAATAGTCTTGATTGAGTGTGAACTTCACACCTTTTAACTAAAATCAGTGTATATCATAACTTTTTATCTGGTCTTAAGTAAAATTCAATTAAACAAAATGACATTGATGCTATAAAACCACCAACACAAGACTCGTATATGATTACAAACAAAACACGACAAATGTCTTTTCTACGTGCATAAACGTGTCAATTGAGATTTTGAAAAAAAAATGACGCATGAGAGTAACATATATTCTTTTATATTCTTTATGCATACAGTCATATCACTTTTTTCTAAAACAACATAGGGCATAAATACATAATTTATAGACATTTTGTTCTAAAGATTTTCGTATAGCATTTTATATTCATAGCAAAAACTTCGTTAAATAGACATTACTGATAAATTAGTTTGTTTTTTTAAACAACCAAGTCACACGCTCTCTAAACTTTTTGAGGGTTTGACACCAGACTCCAGAGACTGCACAAGGCGGGAAAGTGAATTCTTCAATCTTCACGCATTCCTCTTGGAAATCCCTACCGGAAATCTGATCGACGATGGAGAGAATCAACGTCGCAGTGAGAGCAAGGCCTCTATCGCCGGAAGATATGAAGACAAGTCCTTGGAGAATCTCCGGCAACTCAATCCTGTTCGCTAATCCTTCCACAAAGTTTGAATTCGGTACGATTTCATCTCTTCTTCTCCCTCCTTTATCTAACGACGTGAAAACGCACTCATTTGATGAAAAGGTGTCGTGCGTTCCTCCGTTGTGTGCTATTTCATCGGTCCTGGTATTCAATTTGGTACTATGTCAATTCTAGGTTTGATTTCGTTACTAATTTCTAACTGACATCATTCTATTCGAATATTTATTAGGAAGTTTACGTTCATTGAAAATTTTCCTAAAAAATGTAAGGAATATATGAACAATTTTAAAATTCAATAATAACATAGTTATGAATGTGGTAAAGGATGCCAAATTTTGAGTTGTATTGAGTTCAAATTCGAGTATATGGACCTTGACTAGAATTGTCATGGACTTCTCTGAGCCCTAGATACGTGTATGTATTTGTTGGATTTTATGGACCGACCCGATGGACAACGCGACTGACCGAGCTATGACCCGTAAGAGTTACACCTTGGGCAACGAACATTAAATCCACATAACCCGCTTAACTGGTAATTACGATCTGTTAGCGAGACGATATATATTTATATATATTCGTTAGACGGGAATTATTATTTATACGGATTTATAAATAATAAATATTTATTGTTTTAATCTTTTTATTAAAACAATTAAATGGGTACAAGCTTTTTATCTCGTATTGGACTTTAGGCTCGGAAACAATTATTAGGGTTTATAATTATTATATATAATTATAATCTAATTTTGTTTTAAGATAGATATAAGGGATATCAGCCGAAAAGGGGAAATTTTTGTTGCTTTTTGATCGAAACAATCAAAAAGGCAAAAACATTTTGTTTTTCTGTTTTGGTTCTTCGCCGGCTACCGAACACCAAAAACGGAATCATCCTCTTGTGATTTCCGGCAACCACCAAGCCAGCTCTAGCCGCCGCTGACTGCCCAGTTCTCGGTCAGCCTCGGCGTCCCGTTCTCTCGCATTCGGTTCGTGATCTAGCATCAGTTTGTTGTACCTCAGTGTCTCGATCGGTTATTTATTAACCACTAAGGTATATCTATCTCATTGGTAGTTAGATTTAAATCTTATTCTGTATTCGTATGTTTTCGTAACCCAGATCCTGTCGGGTTTTATATTGTGTTGAATCGGTTTCATTCCGCTGCGTTTTAATAATTACTAAATAGTTATTATTAATCTATAGTTACTTATCAACCGTTTTTGATAACTAATATAACTGATCACCACTGGCATAAATACCCAACAGTATTTGGTCGTGGTCAATGGATAGTCAAAATTCGATGTATACTGTTGGATTGAGTCTGAATCAAGCTATTCTAGATCCCTAATTGAGTTTGAATTTTTCTTTAGTTTAAATCAAGCCTCATCAACAAGACTGGTAAACCTATTGAATCAAGTTCAAACTTAGCCTAACTTACTAACAGAGTCGAGTTGAACTTTGCTTACAGCCCTATATCAAATTGAGAGCATATATGTTTTTTCAACTTGTTTGATTAAAAATGATGATTTCATTGAACATAATAACATGTTCTGCAAGTTGAATGATATTTTCATTAAATCCTAGCCAACATTGCAATCGGTTTTCTAGCTGGAAGGTTATGGTTTGACATAAAAATAAGTATAAAGTACTTTAGCTTGGGAAGGCAGTGACTGGTGACTTAGTGAGTAACTAGGTTGATTTCTAACATTTTGCTTATTTCTATTATATTGGTGAACTGTAGACAGGATTTTCAAGGAGGATTGTAGAACTGTGGATGTTTATGAGTCAAGAACGAAAGATATTGTTTCAGCAGCCATCAGCGGTTTTAACGGTATGTCTTAAATAATCAGTAATCTAGTGATGTGGTTTTTTGTTTAATATTTTCTTTTAACTTTAACACAATCAATTTTGATGAGCACCTATCTTTTTGAGTTGAACAATATGCTTTGCATTTGGAATCATATATTGGAAACTTGGAATCTGAGATTAATATTTCACTATTTCAGGTTAACCTAAGAAGGGGCTATAATTTAATACTTGATATGGAGCTTAATACCTTTCACGTGCAAAATATAGTGGCTTTGATTCTTTGAATACACCAGCATTATTTTATTTGAATTTAAATTCGTCTTAATTTGAAGTTAAATAGCATCATTTTCAATATCCAAAAATCAGTGAAATTTTCCTGGAGGGAGAGAATACAGGCCTCTTAGCTAACTACCAATATGAAGAATGAGTCATATGTAAAGATTACTTTTGTAAATCTTGGTTTGTTATTCCCAGCCAAAAGATCTACATGCAATAAATTTTAGCATTAATGACGTGTTAATACGTGATTGTTTTTTAAAACTATAAACACAAGCAACATAATCAAGAATATATTATTATTTCTATACTCTCTGCGCTTTAATATCTCTGTTGCAAATATTGCATGCTTCAGATGGAAGGGCTACAATTTTGAAGGCAGTATGCTATTACACACTTTAGAATAGGATGTGTAAAATGTAACCATGTTTGTTGGTTATTGTACCATGAAATTATAAGTCATATGCATCACCCTATTTCAGTATGTTCTTTATTGATTATCATGGGACCTACAGTGAAAAATTAGCTTTCGAATACCATGATATCACTATATTCTTTACTAAACTCAGCTTAGAAAAAAGCACTCTTGGTTATCCATTTTGTAATGTTTATAGTAAATATTCATGCTTTTGTTTAGGCACTGTGTTTGCATATGGACAAACTAACAGTGGCAAAACGCATACTATGCGTGGGTCTAGTGTTGAACCTGGAGTCATCTCTCTAGCGGTGCATGATCTCTTTGACATGATACAACAGGTACTTTGACCTCTTTTCAGTTTTCCGTTTTTAACTATTTGAAACTTAAACATTCTCCTTTAGTATGGAAAATAAGTTTATAGTTTCAAGAAACGGTATATACAATGAGAAGTGCAGTGATTTCATGTCCTGTTTATCGGGCTTATTTTCTTTTGTTTCTAAAGGAAATAGATCGGGAGTTTCTTTTGAGGATGTCCTACATGGAGATCTACAATGAGGAAATCAATGATTTGTTGGCACCAGAGCATCGAAAGCTACAAATTCACGAAAGCATTGAGGTACAAGTTTAAAAATGCTCCCTTTTTTATCTTTTAATTGGTATATGTTTCATAGTTTTCTCTAATTATGCTTTCATATGTAGCGTGGCATATTTGTTGCTGGCTTAAAAGAAGAAATTGTTACTAGCCCAAAGCAAGTGCTTGAATTTATGGAGTTTGGAGAAGGTAATTTTTTTATAGCAGTCCACACTTCTATGTGACCTCATACTTTATCTTATTTTTTTAAGCAATCATATTACTAATACTAACTGCATAAAAATTTGAGCCGTTGGGACTTGGGAGGGTGTTCCCAATTTTCCATAACATTAGCTTCGGTATTCTCCGATAAATGATTTTCTTTTAAATTCAAAGATCTCATTATCTGCTTGGTAATTTCTTCTTATAATTTGTAGCCCATCGTCATATTGGAGAGACAAATATGAATTTACACAGCAGTAGGTCTCATACCATTTTCCGCATGGTATGGTTACCAGTCATCCTATTTTTTTTTTTTTAAATTTGAATTTGTGCTAGTTCATGATGTAAAATTTTGATTTGTATAGATTATTGAGAGCAGGGATAAAGTTGAAGATGAATATGCTGAGAATGCTTGTGATGCTGTTCGTGTATCTGTTTTGGTATGCATTATGCAACATTCATTTTAATTCACATCAGATGCAAGACACTCTTTTGCTAATATATTTTAACTTTGTATGTCATCTAAGAACTTGGTAGACCTTGCTGGTTCAGAACGAGCTGCAAAAACTGGTGCAGAAGGTGTTCGGTTAAAAGAGGGTTCCCACATCAACAAAAGCTTAATGACACTTGGAACTGTAATTAAAAAGCTAAGTGAAGGTGCTGAGAGCCAAGGGTAGGTTTGATGTCCTCATTTATAATTTTGCAATTCCTGACCCATTTTTATAAAATATTTTATTGTTAAATGCAGAGGTCATGTTCCTTATCGAGATAGCAAACTTACACGTATCTTGCAGCCTGCACTGGGTGGGAATGCCAACACAGCCATCATTTGTAACATTACCCTAGCACAGGTGAACTTGGATTTTGGCATGAAGTATTTAAAAACATTATGTATTTTTCGCTTTTCTGTATTTATCGTTAGGTCTCGCTAACATTAGATGAATTGTATTTTTATATATATTTCTCAAGCTCAAGATATATTATGTTATCTATCTTTAGCACCCTGATATCTTTCTCCATTTAATCTCAGATTCATGCTGATGAGACTAAAAGCAGTCTTCAATTTGCAAGCCGAGCTTTACGTGTCACTAACTGTGTTCACGTGAATGAGGTTTGTTTTTAACACAAATATTATACATCTTTGTTCTGTAGTTCACTGCTCTCAACTCCATACTATATATCTTGTTAATTTGTTATTTGGCAGATCTTAACAGATGCTGCTTTATTAAAACGCCAAAAGAAAGAAATTGAGGAGCTTCGAGCAAAGTTACAGGTTAGATATTTATTAAGAAATGTTAATTTAGCACTTTATTGCTATCCATCATTGGTATAATCATTTTCTTTCTTTCTTTGCTTTCTGTATGTAGGGTTCTCATTCAGATCACTTAGGAGAGGAGATACTCAACTTGAGGAATACATTGTTACAGGTGGATGAATTTTAGCTAAATGATTGTATATGATGAACATTTTGTATACGTTGTTAAACACAGTATTGCTATGTAGAGTGAATTAGAGAGGGAGAGAATAGCTCTGGAGCTAGAAGAGGAAAAGAAAGCTCAAGCTGAAAGAGATAAGATGTTGCTTGAGCAAGCAAAAAAGATTCAGAACTTGAGTTCTATGGTTTTTTGCTCTAGTAGAGAAGAAGTTGCTGAGCATCACAAGAAGGTTTGATTGAAAAAACATGTTTTTTCCGTTACAGATTGGAGTTTTTATTTTGAGTAATATGTTTTACTTGAGATCCTTTCTTCTTAATATTCTGCTTGCAATGTCACGCTGTTTTATTTCGTCCACACAAGTTTACTATAGGATTGCGAGTATCAGTACATGGTCGAGGATAGGACTTCGTGGAGGCTTATGATTAAGGTTAAGGAATTTTAGGGGAAGGCTACACATTTTCTTAACTTTATCCGTTGGGCTTAGTTCTATCTAGACTTGTAGTGGCATGTGCATGTTACATCCCTTGTAGCTTAGTATGATTGTGATATTAATGTACTATCTTCATTTTCTCACCATTTACTGATTTTGGTCGCTGACTAATACTATTTTTTAGACTCTTTTGTTTGTTTGCTTTATAGATCTTATGTGCAGGACTCTATGGTTACAATATACCTGTAACCATACCTATCTTGTTCAGACATGGTTTTTGGAGCTAGGGGTCTCTCTAGAAGCCACCTCTCTGCCCTCTGGATAGGGGCATGGTTTGCCTCATCCCATCCTCCCCAGACTCTACCTATAGCTTTGCTAATGGTGGGATCTTATTGGGCATGGTTTGTTAGTATTATTATTCATGTGAACCATGTGCATGTTGGTTTTACTTATTGCTAACAATTTTTAACCATGCATGTTACAATATTTTCATGTGAAAACTGATTAGAATTTAGATATTATGTGGAAATCATTATGGGTAGAATAACTTTTAGAAGTTGTAAACTATTTAGGCTTGTCTTTGATATTTCTTTGTTAAAATGTTTTATAATTAGCATGTTAACACGTTTTGTTTTGTTGGATATGCATTGCTTTATGCTGCGTGTATGCCAAAATTCATTCTTTTGATGTGCACAAATTCTGCACATATTTTTCGTCATTCTAATACTTACACATGCACTTGTTCAATCTCCTCCTTTTCTGAAGATTTTGTTTCCAAATTTTGTTTAAAAAGGAAAAGCGGCGTGAAACCTGGTGTCCAGGAAAACTTCCAGAAAAGATGGTGAACAAGGTAATAGTATATTCTACCATATGTTTCTTTTTTTTACTATGTCACATTATCCAATATTTGAGTTGTTTCTTTTACTCTTACCTGGTGTAAAATCTGTCCATGGTCTTTAGATACCTTCCACCATCCCGGGACAAGCTTCTGCAGTAAAACCTGTTAGAAATGACCGTGAAAGAGGACCACTTTTAGCTTTTGAGGAACTAGTAAATGATAACACCTCAAATGCAATTAAGCAGGAGAGAGATTGTAAAGTGGGATCCAGTGACTTTGGTCTTCCAAATCCACGTTCTTTGATACATGTTACAAGCAGAAAAAAAGCACCAACTAGAAAAAAGAGCTTACTTACGGTTGGTTTTACTGTTTTATGTAGGATCACCTATACCTTTTTAAATTTTTGTAGGAATGCACGTAATTGTTTTGTTTGCAGGAAAGTGCTGAATTAACAGAAATGCGAGAAGAATATGAGAACTTGCTTTTACAATTTGAAACTCAGGTCATTGTAATTTCTGCTGCTTCTTTTTATAAAAAAATTAGTATAACTTCATCTGAAATTGTTGATATTTTATTGTTATAGCGAACAAGGAGTGAAATTAAAATCGACTACTTGACAAGAAAACTTGCTGAGGCTAACCCCACATCTGATAGTAATGAAAAGGCAATTGAATTAGGCACTTCTGAAAAGACAAATGAAATGGAGGCAAGTCTTGTTATCAAGGAACTTCAAGAAAAGGTTTGGTTGTTTATTTTGAATATTTTTCTTTTGGGATTAGTTTTTATTTTAATGTCTAGTGAATTATTTCTTCTTGTTGTAATCTAGATTTCAATGTTGGAGATGGAGAGGTCTTCAAGCTTGCAGAATATCGACTACTTAACAAGAAAACTTGCGGAGGCTAACCGCACATCTGATACTACCGAAAAGGCAATTGAGTTAAGCACTTCTGAAAAGACAAATGAAATGGAGGCAAGTCTTGTCATCAAGCAACTTCAGGAAAAGGTTTGGTTGTTTATTTTGAATATCTCTCTTTTAGGATTAGTTTTTATTTTAATGTCTAGTGAATCTTTTCTTCCTGTTGTAATCTAGATTTCAATGTTTGAGATGGAAAGGTCTTCAAGCTTGCAGAATATCGACTACTTAACAAGAAAACTTGCGGAGGCTAACCGCACATCTGATACTAATGAAAAGGCAATTGAGTTAAGCACTTCTGAAAAGACAAATGAAATGGAGGCAAGTCTTGTTATCAAGGAACTTCAGGAAAAGGTTTGTTTGTTTATTTTGAATATTTCTTATTTGGGATTAGTTTTTATTCTAATGTCTAGTGAATATTTTCTTCCTATTGTAATCTAGATTTCAATGTTGGAGATGGAAAGGTCCTCAAGCTTGCAGAATATGGAGTATGCTAATTTATTAGAAACAGAGAAAAATTTGCATGCCAACAATAAGCAAGAAGAGGTTTGACTCCATGAATCTTTTGTTTTCTTTTCTCTGATAATACCCCTAAAGACATCTCTAAGATCACCGTTGATCAATAATTACTTAAGCATACAGTTTATGTGAGTAATATATATATACACACACACACACATCCAGCATGTTTATATCCAACATAAGGTAAAGGGTCTTGGTGTTTCAGTTAACCTAATTTTTTCTAGAAACCTCAAGCATAACCTCAAATGCAGTTGGCGAAAAATTCGAACCTAAATCTAACTGGATTTTGTGGATAACCTCAGTTTGTGGTCAAACATCTTTTTTAGTCAGCGTTTAAATTTCTAAATATGCAAAAAAAAAGGGCATGTGTCTTTTAGTAAACAAAAATTAGTGGGGCTTCAAAATTTTAGTGTAAGATGAAAGAATCTGAATTCAAACCTTAAAAGAAAGTTCTAGTTTTTTGATTTTGTTCTTTAGTAATTTATTTTTGTGATAAGAAGAATTTCAGTTATCTAATGCATTTTTTGGTATAAATGTCATTTTTATATTTTAAAAAGGATGCATAATTACAAGTGTGAAAAGCAAGAAGAAACACAAATTTTATGGTATATTAGTTAATGCTCAAAATTGTTAACATATAGGCATAGGAATTAATCGCAGAACCTGTCTAATTTCACATTTATCTTAATCTTGCTTTAATCAGTTTTTGTATGAACATCTCTGCAGTTACTGACAATCTGTCTTATGATACATTTCTCTCGTGGATATGTTTTTTCTTCTTCTTCTTCTTCTCTGTTTTTATATATATGTTGCTAGTCTTGCTTTAATAAGCTCATTGGGTTATGGGTATCTTGTAGCTATACATGGAGCTCCTAGCTGCACAGGAGGAAGCCAATTTGACTCGTCAACAACTTACTTTAATGGTATCTTTTATTACATTTAATGCATGCGTCCTCCTATTCTCATGATAATGGTTGGTATGTTATAATTCACACCCCCTCCCTAGGTAGGGACATAATGATATCTGGTTAAATTCTGTTAACATCATTATAAAGGTATCTATCAATAAAACCTTTTAAGGGTAGGCATAAAAAATTAAACTGTACCTCAACATGGAATCTATAAAAAGAAAGAGGGGAGAATATCAGCTGATAAATTCTGAATTTTAATTTTATTGTTACCCTTACCACATAAAACTCACATAATGCCATGTAGGATGAGAAGTTATCGGCAGACATCCAAGAAATAACATTTGACATTCAACATTCAAAAACCCTTGTCGAGTCAATGATGGATGAACATTTGCAAAGTTGTACTTCATTGTCAGAACTTACTGCTGTGAGTCTTTTCAAATTTATGATCTTTAAATTATAAAGCTGGGAAGTGATGTTAATATTATGGATTGTTACAGTTTGTTAACTTTTGTAGGATGTTAGGTCTTTCTCTTCCGTTGACTTTCTTCAAATAAAAACACTACTTGGTGACTATAAGAAAGTTCTTTCTTGCATGAAATCCAAAGTAGATGACCTTGAATGTGAAAAGGTATGATTCATTTTGCTTATGAATGTGTCGGTTCACGTTACCTTATGTCTTTAACTGGTCAAACAGCTAAAAGATGGCTTATAAGGGAACGTGTCAAATGGGCTGAAAGTTGCTCAAACCGTACTTATAATTCATAAACCTCCTATATCATTGTCTTTAGAAAAGTTAGATTATTATGTTGGAAACATATTTGGTAAATAAAAAATATTTATAAAATAATTTGGATTTTGGACAAAGCATGTTTTCGGTCAACTCAACCTGTACCAAAAAATTACTCATTTTGACCAGTTATTCAACTGACCAACCTGGCGATTTTGCCACCTCATCATCTCTACATATATCTATACCCTTTCATCTTCACAGTTCTGATGTTTTGTGGTTGTAGATTCTTATGTACAATCAATCTGAAGACCTGCAGAAAAGGATAGCAGAAGCATTTTTAAATGGTGAAAATTCAGCAAAGGCTTTAACAGTATGTCAACCAGTAACTCTATGCTCTCTCTTCCACCTAAAACCCATCTGAATTCATTTATTTTTGTCTTCCAGGAACTATCTGAACGTTATGAAACAGAAAAAAATGAATTTCTTTCTGAAATTGTAACACTCCAAGATGAGATATCACATCTGTCATCTTCTACCATGGCTAAGGAGAAGGAAAGTATGAGAAAAGACCTTGAGAAAACAAAAGCGAAACTTAAAGAAACAGAGTTTAAGTTAAGAAATACCATTCAAGAGAAAACAAAGTTAGAGGTAAGTTTCTCATTACTTGAGATTTAATGCAATGATTAACCAAATTGTCTAACTGTATATTTAAACATCTTATATATAGGGTGAAAAAGCATCCGCAGAGAGAGAAATAAAACGGTTACACAGTCAGAAGGCTATTCTTGAACGTGATATGACCAAACGCGATACAGCTGCTGGGAGAAGGCGTGACTCTGTTGTGGATAGAAGCTCAAATATTTTTGACTCGAGAAAAGTAAAAGGTTTTGGTGTTACCGTTGATCAGGTGATTCGAAGTTGGTTTTTAATCGTATAAGAATATGTAATGATGCATTAAAAATGGGGGTTGTTAAGTGGGCATACAATATGAATGATGCTGCTTTTATAACATCCAGAAGTCAAAAAGAGCTATTCACCACATAGTTTCATAGGTGAAATTTGATTATAAAAGAAAGAGAAAAATGCAAAGAAAGGTAACCAAAAGATCCCAAATTTGACAATGTGGGGAACAATAAAAGTTTTATCTCATAAGGTGTGAAGTTCAATTTTTGACAAAATTAGGTGTGAAAGTTTAATTTTCATAATTTTAGCAGTGAAATTGACAATAAAGGTAACCAAAGATCCAAAATTTGGTTCTCTGCTTTTGTCAAAAACTAAACTTCTCTCTTAATTTAATAGAAGTTGAAACTTTCATTCTTAAATAAGTCAAATGATGAACTTCCACTCATTTTAATGGGAGAAAGTTTTATGTTCCATGCATTATCAAATTTGGATCTTTGGTTATGTTAATTATAGTTATTTGTGTATCATTATAAGGGTTTATTAGTATATGGCCCGTAGGCCCAAAATAAGTTTCTTTCCTATATATTGAGGGTTCCCCTTCTTTGTAAATTAATTCGGATGTTATTCCAATCCAGTTCACTCTACACGGTATCAGACCTAAGGTTCTAGGTATGACACAAACCCTAGATGGGGTGGCTTGCTTCGAGCTATATTTTCCAGTTTAAGTTCTAGATTTCCATTTCTGTTCTTGTTCTAGAAGCGGCTGTTCACTGTTCCGATCAGGGCTTACCCGTCTTTGTTCTCGGTTATTTGGAGAAATCTTTTTTCGGGCGATCTTTGTGCCTCACCGCCAGCACCATCGTGCTCAAAGTACCCCAATTTGCATACTCTGCAAAACGGCTGCTGGACGCGCCGCTACGCGCCACCCTTTTTTCTGCCATTGCCGCTCATGCGTCGGATTTCAGTTGGATTTTTTTACCTATGGTAGCTGTTACAGTCTGAAGTGATTCCCAGCCAGCCACCGTATATTGCTGTTGGCTGCCTGAATCTGCCACCAG
Organism: Smallanthus sonchifolius; assembly: GCA_023525975.1. Taxonomy (NCBI): domain Eukaryota; kingdom Viridiplantae; phylum Streptophyta; class Magnoliopsida; order Asterales; family Asteraceae; genus Smallanthus; species Smallanthus sonchifolius. The sequence goes on from CM042042.1 coordinate 7,516,597, forward strand.
CCACCAAAATCTTGTCGCTGACCACCGTCTGATGTTGCTGTCTTTTCCCGAACAGTTACTAGAACCCAGTCCACCACTCCTCCCTGAATCACACATGTTCACGGGTTATGGGTTACTATTCACCGGTTTTACGGGTTACGGGGTACTGTTCACCCTGCAGATTTGTTGTTCAAGTTATCTTGTTTCAAACTTCTTATTCGTCGCTCCTGTTTTCTGCCCAGAACCATCGCTGTCAGGTTTGATGTTCGGTTCAATGTGTCTGGCCCGCTGCCGCCACTGTGTTCCAGTTCAAGTTCTTGATTCAGTTTTCTGCTCATGTCCTTGTTCTGTATTCCTGCTCCTGTCCCTGTTTTGAATTCATGCTCCTGTCCTTGTTTTGGTTTCTTGCTGCTGTTCCTGTTTTGATTCTTGCTCCTATTCTGGTTTCCTGATCCTGACCTGGTTTCGTGTTCATGTCCCGGTTTCCTGCTCGTGTCTTTGTTGGAGAGTTTCAGATTTCTGCGGTCCTTTTCAGCCAACTGCCGCTCTGTTCATGCCCAAGTTTCAGTCCCAGATTCCAGCAACAGTTCAAGATACAACACGCGCGATGATGTTTCTAAATTTTATTTGTAACAAGCTGGACATAATTAACATCTATACTCCAACTTGATAAGGGAGGGGTGTTAATTATAGTTATTAGTGTGTTATTATTAGGGTATGTTAGTCTGTGGCCCGTAGCCCAAAATAAGTTTCCTTAGGGTTTCTTTCATATATATTGAGGGTTCCCTCCATTGTAATTACATTTCTTGCCATTTTCCCGAAATGAAATAATATTGAAAAAGAAAATGGAACAAACCAATAAAATAAGATCCCTTTTTACTATCAGAAGGCTTGCTAGCATGTAAGCTATCTCGATTTCATACCTAGTTATCAGCTGCTTGGTTTAAAAAAGCGCCATGAGGCGCTGCTTAAGGCGTGAGGCGCTGAACAAAACGCCTCAAATGGGTGAGGCGCCCCATATACATGAAGCGCCCTGAGGCGCCGCCTCAGGCTTGAGGGGCGAGGCGAGGTGAGGCGCGCTTCATGTATTTTTGCCTTTTTTCACTGTTTTTTAATGTATTTTTGCCTTTTTTTCACTGTTTTTTTTGCAAGTTTTGTGAAAATCACATGTATCTTTACTTAAATCAGTTTTTAAGTTGTTTTTCTTGCAAGTTTTGTGAAAATTACTCAAAAGGAGGAGTTTTTAAGAATGTCACTAAATTTTTTATTACCTTTTTAGCTTAGCGCCTCGCATACGTGAAGCCCTCGCCTCGCGCTTGAGGCGTGGCGCCTCGGATTTTGGGACCGCAACGCTTCGCCTCGCCTAGCGCTTTTTTAAACCAAGATCAGCTGAATGGGGTAATTGATTCCTGTTGGTTCATTTCTCAGGAAGAGTACAAAAAACTAGAAGTGCTTGCATTTGAGATGGAGACAACAATTGGTTCTCTAGAAGAAATGTTAGCACTTGCCAATGACGAAAAACAACAGGCGGTTTCAAGATCAGAAACACTAATGTTTGAAGCAGAAGAGTTATCTGAAAAACTTAACTTTTCCAATTCAGAATTACAAAGATTAGAGGAACTTGTTTCAAGTCTTGTAAGCTCTCCTGATTTTATTTGCTTCTTGAATAGATTTTCTTAAAAGTTTAGTATAGTTTCTTTCAGTCAACTTTTTGAAAATGATTTTATTACTGTTTCAGAGGGCAAAATTGAAAGAGGCAACCTTACATAATGAGAATGCTGATAGCTCTATTGGTAGGTTGTTGGAGGAAAAAGAAGAAATGGCTATGGTATTGACTTGATAAATTTGTTCATTTTATTAATGGTTGACTTTAAAGCTGAATTTCTTATTAATTGATTATTTATAACACGTCGAGTAACATGCAGCAACTGACCGACGCTCTTCTGGCAATTGAGGAGGAAAAGGCAATATGGTCCACCACAGAAAAAGCTTCAATTGAAGCCATCAAAGACCAATCAAAATCATACACTGCTGAGATTGCTCTGTTAACAGATGCAATGTCAAAGGTAATGGTCAAGTTTTCTTTTTTATTTATATGTTTATATTTTGTTCATTGAAATAGTTTATTCTCCTAACTTCCAACAACTGATAATGCTTGCATTTCTTTAAGGTGAATAACGAATTGGAGGCCTGCAGAGAAGAATGCCAGGTCATCAGTGAAAAACTGGCTTTTGCAGAGGAGAAATTGGAAGCTGAAAAGGAGGTCAGTGTGGAAAAATCACTTGAAATTGAGCAACTAATGAATAATATAAGACTGCTTGATGATCAGAAAAGAATAACCGAAGATGTAAGTTTATACTTTTTTTACTTTTACACTAATTTGTCACAATATGTATTTATTTAAAATTCTAACATTAATAAAATACATCAGTGTTATGTGAATATACTTGAATTGATATATGCATATTTGTGTAAATTTTTTTAATATATTATAAGCATATCTAAACTTCCGTTTAGTTTCTTAATATTAGTACCATGTTGACCACCAAGCAAAAATATTGCAGTTGCACTAATCCTGTAATCTTATATTTATAGAAATTACACAATCAAATTCTTGAAATTACAAAAGAACGAGATGAAGTGCTGACTAAGATTGGAGTACTGCAGAATCATAAAGTCGAGCAACAATTGCTCATGGAAAATTGTAATAAAAAGGTAAAAAAACTTAAGCTTCATAGTCACTATCTGGGATTTCATTTTATGATTTATTAATATATTGGTTGTATTTTAATCAGCTCTTAGATGCAAAAGCTGAAGTTAAGGATCTAACAATGAAACTATCCACTCTAGAAGCCAAGACTCATAATGTAAATTCTTTATTTTTGATCAAATTCATTTCTTTATATGTCAAATAACTCATGTTTGACTTGTTTTTAATTTTTTGGTTTTAAAACAGGAGGTTAAAAACAGCATACAGTCAGCAAAAGTGAGAATGAAGCTGCATGGTGCACAAAAAAAGCTGGATAGCATTCGGGTGAAATGCATTGAAAAAGAAGAGGAGAAAGATTACATGCATAAACAATTTGAAGAAGCTTCAGCTAAGCTAAAGAAACAGTTGGCGTCACACAGACTTGAAATACTCGGCCTCAAGAAACAGCTTGCTCTCTCGTCGTAAATTTTGTTCTTGTTCATAATTTTAGTAATTTGAAACACACATCTGGTATCATTTTTTGTGTTTATGCAATCATCGTTGGGGCTAGATTTCGGCAGGATGATAAGGGTCTATAATTATTTTTGTCATATGATCAACGCGTGTAACTCGATCGGAAAATCAACCGATTAGCCATTTTTGGTACCGGTTCTAGTTTAAGAAAATAAACTGGGATATCCAGACTATTAAAACCAATGTTTTGAAATAAGACCGGTCTGTTGGACCGGGGCTTCATATGCTATGGGTTGTCAAGGGTTGAACCATTTTTTTTTCTTTTAGTTGAACTAGACAGTCAGACCGTCTTTTAGAAAAAAAGTTATCTCTTGTTTCGGTTGAATGATTTTTGAACTTGTTTATGTTTAGAATAATTAATGTTTGGACTATAAACCCGTTTGTTTTGTATTAGGTGATTAACGTTTGATTTTTTTTTATAGATCTTTTAGTATTTTCTATACACTTTTTTAAAGTTTAAACTGTGAAATGATAAAGCGGTGGATTCAACAATCGGTCTCGTTTTCAAAACATCGAGTGAAACATCGTTTCTGCTATGGTAATCTCCTTAATTATAGATAAGTGTTGTTGCAGCAAATGTAGTTATAAGTTATAATCGATTAACTTATAATCAATTTTAAGTGTATAACTGCAAGAAACGTTATAAACATGTCTTTAAATATGATACATAAGAAGTATGACTATTTCTTCAAATATGTTATAAACAAAAGACATAAGACGGTTGGTTATGTAATGCTATCTGTGACGGAGTGCATCGAAGTCTTTTAAGGTTCTCTACTTAAAATTAATCTCGTATTTAACATGACCTTTCTAAATAAAACAAAAACTAACAGTTTGGAACTTTTGTAAGAGAAAACATCAAATGTAAACAGAAATTACAGTTTCTTGATGACTGAACCAATTAAATCCATAACAAAACTGGAATTTTTTAGATATTACACTAAAAGATCAGAAGTAACAAAATCTACATTGTTTTTAGGTTTCCAAAAGGCAATAAATAGACGACATGAAAAAACAAATCAATGTCAAAATGACCGAATATCGCATACTTTTCCGCACATGCCACAAGTAAAGACAAAAAAAATTATCTTAAAATGTCATCTATTAATCTAATATCAAGATTACAAGTACACGTAAGAACATGTTCATATAATCCCATGTTTGCGCTCCAACGCATTGGTGATCCTTGTAATGCAGTATGCTGCACTCAACGGATACCCAGAAACTGCAAATAAAGCATAGGATTTAGAAATAAGATAAGAGCTAAGAATTACATATTATTAGCGGTGGCAATTCTTGTCACGACCTGAAATAAGTTTTGTGTGGTCATATGTAACATGTTTAATAAACATCTCGTGTTAGGTAGACCTTGTTTAATCCCGTTTACAACAAGTTTAACCCATTTATTACAACCCACCAACCCGTTTACAACTTGATTAAAATCCATTTCAACACGAGAACCTATTACAACCCGTCAATCCATTTGACGTATTCAGATAAATGAGTTAACAGGGTCGTGTTCAGGTTACATGATTTTAAGTGTGCCTGGTTAGGGTTGATGTCTTTTACACAATAAATATACGGGTTGTGTTGGGTTCAACAATTCAACCCGTCAACCCAACACAATTTTCACCCTACATATTATGCAACTTGTAACATTATGCACGTATAGAACGGACTTACTTGATAGAAAATCCTCGATGTAGTCACTTTCGATTTTGCCATGGGCCATTGCACCAACCTGAGCGTAGATACGTTAAGAGGATGTTTCCTAACTACCAATTGACGTTTTGGGCCGTTGATCAAAATCGTTTTTTTGTTGCAAGGATAACAAATACAACATCATTCTTTTAAAAATGCCAAAAGAAGACTACACTTGGCAAAAATGAGCAAGTTCAGATGGTAAGCACCAAGTATTATTTTTTTTCATATATATCATTTACAATTCTACCATTTGTCTAAAATCACATGTACTAAAACAAAAAAGTTTTCTTTTGCATTCTAATGATGATTTGTTTGCAACAAAAAACTGAATACAGTGGTTCAAAACGTCAATTACGGAAATTTTAAATAAATAGATCATATACTAGAATATTTATATACCACAAAAACAAGAGTTGCATCTTTGTCCACTGTAGCCACGTAGTCATGCATATCAACCAACTTTTCTGAACTATGTGAAAACCCTGCTCCACCAAACAATATTAGATTTGTAAGCCTTAAATCCCATAAAAATTGCAAAACTTTACGCTTTTGAAAGTATCATCAAATCAGTAACATTTCCTTTTTTAACAAAGATTCCAAGTTAAATTTACCGAACCCTACAAATATATTGATTTTGGATCGACAAAATTACTTTGCTGTCTTTATTGAAGAGTATTTTAGATCAAATAGAAAAGAATATCAGTAACACAGGTAAAGCGGGTGGTCGTAATTTCTTTATTTATTTATTTTTGTATTTTAGAAAGGAAAAAAATAAAAACTGTTATGACAGTGCATACCCAGGTTAAAAAACTTGATCTGCCAGGGAGGCAAAAACGTAAATTTGTAAAAAATGGTTCTTGTGAAAGTATACGCAGACTGCTAAAATTCTTGATTACGACAAATTTACAAACAAACCTATCTTGCGAGAATTGACCGGGAGATACTGAGTTACAGGATTCTTAATCACACGCAAAAGCTTTTCCCGTTTTCCAACAGCAGAAATACTTAGTTTTTGAAGTAACTGCACTGTTAGTATCAAGAAAGTCAAACAGTCAAGTTTAAAAAAAGTCAAACAAGTCAAGAACATTTGCTTAGGCTTAAATCAGTTGAACTTACACATGATTCCAGCAAACCGTTTAAACGTCCTTGGTATACGAACATGAGGTTTGATTTCAATAAGTACACCTTTTTCGGTTCTCACATATAGTGCTCTTAGTTAACCGGCTTTATTCAGTGGGCTATCTAAGATATTCAATATTGCCTGCACCAAAACAATGAATTTAGCCAAAATCAAAGCAAAAAAATAAACATATAATAAAGAATTCGAAAATAGTAAATTAAAGATCACTAACTTGATGAGAAATGTCCGGTCTGTACTCAGCAGGGTTTCGGTTATTTTTCTTCAAAAAATGGCCATGATCCTCTGAATTCAACAGTTGATAACTCTGAACAAACATATATACAAATAAAAATACATCAATAAGTGACAAGAAATCAAGATCAATTACAAAATAATCTTTAAAAAGTAAAACCATAAAAATCCACCACTATGCTTTAGGTCCAATGGTCCATTGTCAAATTTTCAGTTTAGCAAAAAGGAAAATGGGTTCTACATATCAAAATGGAAACATATGCATGTAGGGTCGTTCAATACTGAACCAACTTTAAGTAGAGAACTGTGATAACCACTTATACATTATGCTTTAGTTGCAGAATATAACCGCCTTACCATCTCCCTTTCTCTCTCCCACTATATGTGACATGCACAACATACAAATGCTTATGGGTTGCCACAGATTGATTATGTATTGAACGCGCACTTGGGCGCGCGTCTATCATGGGAGGAACATTTAAGGGACAATCGAATCATTTTGGGATTTATGGTCTTTATTTGGTAAAAAAAATTGGTTTTTTTATATGTAATGTTTTCGGCCTCCAATTTAGTTGTTCAAACTCAGGCACCAGAGTCTATTGCCACTATCCCATGTAAAATTGCATTGTTTCACTACTAGTTAAATCTCCTAAATGCCCTCCTTCAAAGACCAACTAAATCAACAATTAAAGAGCTTCAATCTACTAAAACCAATACCATCAAATCTCACCTTCAAGATTTGTCAAAAAATAAAATAAAAATTTAATCTTGCAATTCCCATTTGACATTTTTTGCAATCTTTATCTAACACATCTCAAACAAGCACCACATTGAAACAATTAACAGTATGCAAAATCTAACCTTGCCAACTTTTGCAACTTCCAAAGAAGCCTTTTCAAGAATGAAAATAACACCAGGAGTGTTCTTATCATCACCCTGCTGCTGATTCAAATTCAGTGGAATCCCAGAAAGTTCTTGAGCAGCTTCCTCTGATTTTTCTTCATCTGATTCTGTAACTCCACTCTTCAATTTCTTCTGGGCACCCTCTTCTTCAAGAAACTCTATATTTTCTTCTTCATCTTCCTCCTTATCATATCTTTCAGATTTGTTTTTCTTCCTCTTATGCCCTTTAATTGCATAGGGTCTCACCATCTTCTACGATTGAATTGCAGAGATTGAAGGGCCAGTGGCGGCTGTGTGGTTTTAGTTGCGGTTGAACTCGAAGGTGGGGCTTTGATGGGGTTAAGTTTTAGTATTACCCCCTCAAGCTTATTTCAGTTTCCTTTTGGAGTTAATTGCACGAAAGGAGCGTGCGATATGTTTGTATTATGGACTGCATCCCTAGTTTTAAAAAGTTACAGGTTTGACCCAAAAGTATGATAATCGGTTACAATAAAGGTCCCTAGATGGACATTAGCTTTTGATATTAAACTAGAAATGTTGCTCCGCGCTTCGCGGCGGGAAACTAACTTTAAACGGTCAAGGCGGTGATATTAACGTGGATAAACATAAAAAATATGGTTAAATTAAAAGTAAAATGCCATTTTCGTCCTTTTGGTTTGGGCAATTTAGTCATTTTTATTAAAAAAAACTTTTTTTTAGCTTTTTCGTTCCTTAATTTTCAAAATCTAGCAATTTTCATTTATCTGACTAACTCCGTTTACATTTTAAAGTTAAATCAGGGGCAATTTAGTGTGTTATCAAAAATCTTTCTTAGACATATAACAACCATACTAACTGTCTTGACCAAAATAACATAAACTGTAGACGTTAAAATGTAGACGGAATTAGTAATTTGGATAAAAATGGCTAGATTTTGGAAAGCAGGGACGAAAAAGCTAAATTTTTTTTGGATGAAAGTGGCTAAAATGGTCAAACCATAGGGGCGAAATTGACACTTTACTCTTAAATAAATTTTGCCCCTCGCTCTGCTGCGGGAGGCGGACCTTAAACAGTTGGGGCATTGACATTAACGTGGCTAAGCACAATAAAAAATGCGGTTAAATATATAAAAGAAACGTATGAAGTTATGGCGACTTGGTTGTGGAGATCGAAACATAGATAAAAGACGGTCATATAATGGTACCGATATTTTTCAGTCGGTGTCTGTCTCATTTTTTATATTACCAACACGTTACCGTCAATCGATATAACCCACAATATATATAAAAATACTTTATTTTAAATACGGATCAGTTTTTAACAAAAGTAAAGTTTATATTGCGTTGTCAAGAAAAAAAATTAAAGGAAAAATCAAATCATAAATATTACAGAGGTAAACTTGAAACTTTAAAAAACTTGAGTGATTAAAGTGACATCTTACAAAACTAAAGGGTCACTTTTAGCATTTGATAAACTTGAGGGTTGAAGTTACATTTAAAAAATATAACCGACACTTCAAATTAAGTTAGATTATAATGAGTGTGAAATAAGCAAAATGCGCTTAACTATAAGGGTATGTGTAGTGGGAGCGTGGAAAGGGAGGCGTGGTCCATCTGGCCCTATCATGAACGTGAAAAGTGGCGTGAGTGGGGGGTGGGGGGCTAATCACGGGGAAGGGGCTATCTAACCAAAAATTCATCAAGTCAAAACTTTACAACTCTTTATTCTTTTTCTTTTTTTTAATTAAATATTAAGTTTAAGATTTAATTATTTAAAATTAAATACGAGGTGTGAAACCACTACGCACCTTAGTGATTCTGGGGAGTAATTGCCCTTTTGCTGATGTGGCACTGACGTGGTAGGCCGTGAAAGAGGGTGCGTGAAACCACTACAGATGGTCTAAGGGTCAATGAAGTGTAAATGTGGGTCCCATGAAGATTTATATATATATATATATGTATATTTTCCTTTTTAAGGGTAATTTTGTTATTTTTTTTTTAATTTGATAGAAAAACTTAACTACCATCCATGGTGGAGGCCTTTTATGTTACTCGCTACCAAACTTTTGGGTCGGACCTAAAATATTTTAAAATTGGGAACTCAATTCATAATATGAACATATCGGGCCTTTTATGTTATTCGCTACCAAACTTTTGAGCTGGAGCTGACTTTTTTAAAACAGGGAACCCAGTTCACACTATATAATTAACTTTTTTTTTTATTTTAAAATTGGGAACCCAATAAATATTTGGCATTAAGCTTTTACAAACATTTAAAAGCTAAGTTTTTTTTCTTTTTATTTAAAAATTGAACTCGTTAAAAAGGTTATTCGAAGGACAAAGTTTTTCATTTGTATAATTAAGCTATAAAATATAAGCTATTTAAAATAATGAAGATGAGATGAAGAGCATCAAACTTGGTAATCATAGCCATTCATTTTATATGAATCAACCTTGCAAATCATAGCCATTCATTTTAATTTCTTCTTGTATCCAAGTTTCTTTTGAATTCAAAAACTTTATTAGAACATGAACAAGCCCATTAGCTTCCATCGCTGTTGTTTTACATATGGATCGAGAATTATTGGTAATCGTTAGATAGAAGCCATCGCTGTCACCATAGGGGATGTTGCTATCGATGGCTCCTCATGAACGCCTCCTTAAAATCCTCTGAACACCAAACAAAATTTAAACCATATTGAGACAAAATTTGAGACGAGCATATATGGAGGGATATGTTATATTGTTTCTTGCTTTCGTCAACATTGTTTCTCGTCGAGAGAGAAGTTGTGGGAGCGACTTGGTGGCATCACTTGCAAAGAGACGCGAGGGCGATTAGGTCTGTATATTTTTAAACGATTTGTTAGCTCGCAAACAAATCAGTTATATTGTCAGCAATCGTTTTAACCCGTTCTAAATCCAAAGTTAAGAACAATGGATAAAGGTGGGTCACAATTTGTTATTTAATAAAGAAATAAAAATTTACACATATGCATAGTTTTTTTATTCTTGTTAGTAAGAAAATTACTTACCAAAATAAAGTTATTGAAAAAATATTTATCAAAATAATATTTTTTAAAAATTAATTGTTTGGGTCTATTTTATTGGATTAAAAAATGTTTATGTTTGATAAAAGAATCTTTAAAAAAGTTAAAAGAAATAACATTCTAAAATGTAAAAAAATAATGATATTTAATTTTAGGGCACACGGAACACTCTTTCTGAACCCAATCGGCACCGTTATTTTCTCCGATATCGTAACTAGGGGGACGATGTTTGATGTTTCCATGAATTCTCGATGGCTGCTTCTCTTTTTCTTCCCGCTCTCTAACATGATTTTTTATTTATTTTTTCAGAAACGTTTTTTTTTAACTTCTTTCTAAAACCTTCTTTAAGTATAGCCCAAGTTGTCCAATGGCGATCGCCCCTCTAACCTAATCCAATTTGTATTCTTTACCTTTTTCTAGATTCTATTTTGACTAATTCAAATCGCTCTCCTTCATCATTTGACTCCAAATCCCCAATTCAGATGCTCCCTTATTTTTAGGCTTCTTTCTCTCTCCCAAAAATCTTTCACACTCCATACTTTTCAACCCTATAATTGATTGCTTTCAGACACTTAATTCGAAGAAACATTCAAATCTTACGCAATTCTTCAAAGTCAAAGTCAATTCTCCCCAAATTCCCTTCTTCAACTACCGTAATTCACCTCCTAGGGTTTCCGGGTCAGACACATAGATCGGACGGAGGATTTTGTTTCTGCTTCCCGATTTGATTCACAGGTGTGTTCAATTTCTCGATTGCTGAATATTTTAGGGTTTGATTTGTCCGTTTCTGCATACAATTCAATTTTTAGATATATTAGGGTTTAGGGTTTGGTAATTTGGGGAAAAGGTTTGATTTTTGGGTTAAAAGATGGATAATTATGATTATTCGAGGAACAGGAATAATGATTATTTAGGGGTGAACAAAATTGGGAAAAATATTAGGAAGAGTCCTTTACACCAACCCAATTTTGCTGCTAATCCAGCTAGACAACCACCTCAACCTCAAGTATACAATATCAACAAGAATGATTTTCAAAGTATTGTTCAACAGCTTACGGGTTCGCCTTCGCGCCATTCACAAGAACCTGTTCCTAGACCTCCCCAAAACTCACCTAAACCGCCGCCTAGTATGCGGTTGCATAGGATCCGTCCATCACCGTTAACGCCATTGAATGTGGCCAGATCACGAATGGCGGTTAACCATGCACCACCACAGGAACAGATGCCTTATCGTCCGCCAGTTTCTTTTAATGGTGGTAGTAATATTGCTAGGCCTCCCTATCATGGTCAACAACGGCCGCCGCCGGCTATGGCTGCACCACCTAGTTCTGGTGATCATACAGGGTGGTCTAATACCGCGGAGTCTCCTATCTCTGCGTATATGCGGTACCTTCAGCATTCGATTATCGATTCAGCCCAAGGACCGCCTCATCCGCAAGCTCATCCTCAGTATCATCAAAATCATCAAGGTCAAAGCCAAAGTCAAATGCAAGGTCAACCACAACCGCAACAGCAACAGCAGTCATCTGGGTTGCTTCCTTACACGCTTGTGCCGCCACTTCCATCTCCTCGGATGAATGGCGGCCCGCCCCTTCCACCACTTCCATCACCAAGAATGAACGGGCCACCACTGTCTTTACCATCACCAAGAATGAATGGGCCACTGCCGCCTTTACCATCACCAACTTCACAGTTTCTTCTGCCATCACCATCTGGTTTCCTAAATTTATTATCTCCTCGATCACCATACCCGTTGCTTTCTCCTGGATATCAGCATCCTCCACCATTGACACCAAATTTTTCATTTTCACCCATGACTCAACCAGGAGTGTTTGGTCCTGGACCTCAACCTCCGCCTTCTCCAGGCATAGGGTTTCCATCTCCAGGGTTTTTCTCCTTTTCAAGTCCAAGATGGAGGGATTAGACGGATAATCGCAGAAAGATGCTAACTTTGTATGGTTCATCGCTGCAGCACCTTAACATAAGGTCAATTGGCTGTAAAATAGTCTCTTGGAAGTTGTTTTGTTTTTCTGTTGTTCATTTCTGTTTATAGACTTTGAATACTTGTTTAGACAATATAGTTGGTAACAATGATCATCTGTTTATTTCTTGAACATGTTTTACATTAGGTTGTTGACCAAAAAATGTGGTTGAGTCAACATTGAATTTGTTATGTAGGTCGTCTGCTCGGAGATTCATCTCTGTTTAGTCAAATTCATAGAATTTATCTTCAGTTGTTGCAAGTTATTTTTATGGTTATTGAAACTTGTTCCTATATATTGAACTTGACAGAATGTGTTCATGGTTTATGACTTTGTCCAGATCATGAATTGACTGTAAATGAACAATAAGAAATTGAAATTGGTTGTCATGTGTATGTATGTGATTTGAACTTTGAAAAAATGTATTTATGCCTATTATCATCAATCTGGATAACTCTTGATGAAATCAGTACGTAAACAACCACCGGCTATGATCAATGAACCACGGTCTAGATCATGTGTCGGTCCCACCATCAAAATACTGTTTCAGGTACCCGTAGACACTAAACATGGCTGCATTGACCTCACGGGCCATTATGAAAATCCGTTCAAACAGACCTCTCACGCCTCCTTCTGACCTCAAGACTTGCTTAGCTACATCCATTGGGCCACCATACTTCACGGCAGCAGTTACCGCTGAACCCGTTTAAGGCAGCAGTTACAGCAGCTACTAAGCTACTGCACCAGCTAGTGCACTTTGGGCCTGCGATCTACATTTTGAAACGTTTAAGGGCGGTTTGGATGTGTGTTTTGAAGGTGATTATGTGATTTTGAATAATCAGAATCAACTAATCAAATTGTCAAACCATTGTAAAAGATGGTGTTTGAATGTGCTTTTGTTGGATGGAAGTTGTAAAAACTAGATGGTAAGTTGAGTATGTCAATTTTTTATTATTTAAGTAATTAATATATTAAATATCCAAAAGGACATTCTAGAGAAAAATGAAGATAAGTCATGTGAAATGAGACTCTAATCAGGTATGAAGAAAGGGTGATTAGGTAATTTCTTTCACCTTTTGATAATAAGTTTGTTGTAGTTGAAGTCAATTATTTGGCCCCTAAATAATTAAATAATCTAATGCGTTTATTTATTCAAAATAGACATCTAATTAAACATTTTGACCTTTGGTCAAACTTACATGCTTCAAATTCATGAGGATGCATAGTGTAACAAGTAACAAGTAAGAATCTCAACAAACTAATAACTGGACATCATATTTAAATATTATCATTGTCCGGCTCTGACTACCTTAGTCGGGTGTTTTTTCATATATCTTGCTGCCGTTCAAAAAAAAAAGATAAGAAGGCAATTACAACATTTGCGACGGCGGTTCAAATCGTTAAACTGTTAGTGTTGGCTATTGTGACTGACCACCTGATTCGTCATTAAGATCGTCATAAACCCTTTAAACTCATAGATTATATCTCCTATGTCATTCATACCGAATGATACATGAAACCCGCATTTCATTTCTTTCCGAGCTTAAGTTGAACACGTAACTTGCATCCATTTCCTTTGGGAATATTGTTAGTGAGTTCATCAAACTATTAACATCCCTAAAATTGCTTGAACCATAGAGGAGACTCTTGATTTTGATTTTGTTCTTTGGTCCAATTTGCAAGTGGAAGCATTCCATATGGCCTCCCTTGTAAGCAAGATTTCCAATGTTCCATTCTCATCCTTTTTTACTCTAAATGGACCGCCATCGCGTGTTCTTGTTAGGAGTGCAGGGAGTGAGAATTCAGTAACAGTAACAGAACCAGTTAGGATCAAGGGAGCTTCTTCTCTTGATTTGAAGAGAAACGTTGTAGTTTCTTGTGATGATGGCGGAAAGATGGGTGTGCAAAATGTCCCTGAGGAGTTGAAGCCTTTGTGGGATGATGGTTATGGGACTCAAACTATCAAGGATTATGTTGAAATTGCAATGGATTTGATTAAGAGTGATGAAGGGCCGCCTAGGTGGTTTTGCTCGGTGGCATGTGGCGCACCCATAAAAGATTCACCTGTTCTTTTGTATTTACCTGGTAATCGGTGTTTCTTTCACTGTTAGAAAACGGGTCGATTTCTGGTCGATTTCCGACGAAAACTTTTTCTTGTCGGAAAGTGATTGAAAATGGTTTGTGTCGGAAATTGGTCGAAAATCGTTCCAACCAACATTTTCCCGACAACTTTTTTTTGTCATAAACAACCGTTTTAGATGAATTTCTGACCAAAATTGTCGTCGGAAATGGGGCCGTTTTCTAGTAGTGTTTGCTTTCGATGGTCGGGGTCTAGATCTAATATGAGCTTGTTAATTTAAGTGATGCAACAGATCGTGAGTCAATTCTTGGATCAATCATATTAAGTACTAAAAATAGGGGAAATCACATATAGATGACGGTTTTGAGCACCCAAATTACGAAACTAGTCTTTGGATTAAGAAATCACACCCATAGCCTTTAACTTCACATAATTTTAACAAAAAAACCAAAAAAAATTGACAAATGTCCCGTTCGTTCTTTACTAAATTACACGATTTTAGTAATATTAAATAATAAAGGACTCATACACGTTAAGTGATTTGAGCATCTTCATGTGATTTCTACTTCTTCGCGCGCTTTTACCTTTTCTATGCGATTTCAAATTATCCGTGAATAATAACTCATGACAGAAATATGAATAAATTTGGTTGCTTATGTGATACAATCTCTTCACGACATAATTTTTTTCACAATGTATTGTTAGTTAAGTGGTGTATAATACAACTAAAAAAGTTAGAGTTTAAATCCTGTATGGTGCAGGTTGTGATGTATTTATCTAAGAATTGCTGTTCAAAAGATTTTTTTTTTGTTATAATGAGAAGTTAAAAATGTTATTGTTGATAAATTTTAAAGTAAATAATAATCAATTGAATTGAATTGAATTATGGGTTACATTAGATAATTAGACATTGAAAGGTCTACTATAATGACCCTAAAAGATCTTTTGCTAGTCCTAATTGGGTGTGATAATTCATGTAGGAATGGATGGGACTGGAGCTGGCCTTGCTGTACATGGGAAAGCTCTAGGAAAGTGAGTTACACTTATCTAAAAATAATATTTTTATCATTTTGATATGTAATGAATAAATCACAATCTCAAAATGTTATATTCTATAGGATTATTGGATTTTAATAATTTCATATTTTATTAATTGATTAATAATAATCTTAGTTATGAATAATCTTATCACGAGTCTTTACTTTCAAACTATTTTCTTATATTGGACTCCTCGTTAAAAAAAACTGAACGCCGTTAGATTTTATATGACGTGGACATCTGCAAACCACCAGAAAGTCGAGCCAAGCTAGCAGTGGTCTCGTGGTGGGTTTTGAAATTGGCTTTGGTGGGGTTTAACTGGTCTCGTTTTTCTGGTAAGTCCAAACAGAGACAACGGTGGTGTTTAAAGAGACCAGTTAAACACCACTAGAGCTAATTTCAAAATTCACCACGAGACCACTGCTAGTTTGACTCGACTTTCATACGGTTTGAAGATGTCCACGTCATATAAAATCTAACGACGTTAAGTTTTTTTAATGGGGGTCCAATGTAAGAAAATAGTTTGAAAGTAGGGGTAAGAATATTCTCAGATAAGATTATTATTTATCAATAGATAAAAGATAAGATTATTAAAATCAATAATGATATTCTATAACAATGTAAATCTATTTGGTCACCAAACACCTACGAAATCTTTTGATAGATTCTAGAAAACTGAACCGTCATATGTGGAATTATTTGAAAAACTGAGGGAGAGCGAAATGTCACAGACCAAATATTCGATAATTGTTTTGCTATGTTTGTACTTAAATGCTTGGATAGAAATGACCCCGTGACAGAAAGCTAACAACATATTAAATACATGAATTTCTTGTAGCGTTGAAAAATACTTGTAACAAAATTAATTAATTATTTTTCAATATTAAAACTTTTAAAATAAAAGAAAATATTAAAATTGTAATGTTTGTTCGTCTATATTGAAATAAAAAATAGAAACAAATTCCGTTTTATATATGTATATAGGGGGAGGATCAAATAAGAAGTATGTTTTCGCTAAGAACTCTAAGAAATGACCAAAACGCTTAGAAACGATATCAAACGAACTCCGATTGAGCTCATTTCAACGGCGTTGGAACCGTCTCGTCGAACTCTATCATCTTAGCTTTTAGGGTTTAGCTTTTAAGGTTTATATTTTACGTTTGAATTTTAGGGTTTTAGCCTTATGGTTTAGCCTTGGGGTTTAGCTTTTAGGGTTTAGATTTTATGGTTTAGGTTTTTTTGGGGGTGGGGGTGGGGGGTTTAGGTTTTGGGGGGTGGGGATGGTGGTTTTAGGCTTTTTGGGGTGGGGTTGGAGGAAGGGTTTAGGTTTTTGGGGGTGCGGGTGGAGGGGGGTTTTGGTTTTTGGGTCCGGATTAGAGTTCAATGAGATGGTTCCAACGCCGCTGGAATGAGCTCAATCGGAGTTCATTTGACCCACTTCTTAGCGTTTCTTAGCGAAAAACCACTTCTTAGTGAAACCTTCCCCATCGTATATATATATGACTTACACATGTGCAAGTAACCATTAAAATTAAAAGAAAGAGTAAACTACGATTTTAGTCCCTGAGGTTTGGGCAAATTCTCGCTTTTAATCCATTAGTTCTAAATCAATTTTGTTAGTCACCGTGGTTTCACTTTTATTTTAATTAAAGCCAGATGGCTAACATCATCCAATTTTCCTGCTAATTTTTATGTAAAAAGACAAATATGCCCTTGTTTTTACATAAGGACCGGTTATGGGTACTAAAAAGTGAAATTAGAACTAATGGTCCTTATGTTAAAACACGGACCCACAACAAGCACCACAACCTGCTCCGCCTACACCTAAAACAACCCCAAACCCGCACCCAAAATGGGCACTAACAATCGCACCCGTACCAGTGCCAAAAACGCACCGTTAATGGTTCCGAACCTATTGAAACAAGCGGTGTAGCCGGTGCCCGCAAAGAAAGAAACGACATTGATAGAAGATGCAACTGAGAGACGGGAATGACGTCCACCGTGGCCTCTAGTTGACACATGCCCGAATGCTCATCGGACGAACCGAATGACGTCCACCGTGGAACGGGTCGACCCAAAGAGTCTATGGATGCTGCAAAATTTTTGATTTTACGATTGTTAAGGTTAAGAATCTTTTAAGGAGAGTATTGTTACAGTATTTATTATTATTAAATTTAGGTATTATTATATTTATTTGGTTTAGTTGTGAGGTGCTCAGCGTATGAGCAGAGTTTATTTATTTCATTAGGTATCGTATGAATGAATTATAAGATTTGTGATAATATCGTTCCTATCTTTTCCAACTATATTAAATACAAGTTTCTTCCATGACAGGGTTTTTCATGTTCAATGCTTGCACATTCCTGCTTCAGATCGAACACCATTAGAAGGTTATCATCCTCTCTTGAATTTATATAACATTAGTCCATCTACCAACTCTCTAAGGTAGTTTCATAAACATCCTCATTTTCACAAAGGTCTGATTCAAATTGTGGAAGAAAGTGTGATGATTGAGCACACTACATCCCCAGATAAACCAATTTATCTGCTTGGTGATTCTTTTGGAGGAAACTTAGCACTTGCAGTGGCTGCGCGCAATCCTACAGTTGACTTAATGCTCATACTAGCAAACCCAGGTCAACCGATTTCCTTTCTTTTCTTGTTTCTACGTTTTTTGTTTTTAAGGTTTACAGATGTTTACAAACTCTATGCATGTCAGATAGTGACTAGTGTTATATCCTTTTCAGCAACTTCTTATGAGAGGCCGCCAGCGCAGCCTTTAACGTCGTTTTTGAGGAATCTTCCTATGAGCTCCCTTCTAAGTAGGTTACTATTAACTAAAGATTTAAACTTGAACCTACTATGATCTTCATTTGTTTTCTCATGATTCAAATTTGGTTCATAAATTCCATTTTCCAGTTTTGATGAAACATTTGTAATGCGGGTCACGTGGGTCATTTTTAAACCTGACAATCTTGACCCAAAGTAGGGGAAATGAGTTGGTTTGGGTAAAAAAATTTGTATTTTGGATTGAATTGGGTAACACAATAACACAAAATAGGTTGAAATGGGTAACAGCTTAAAACAGTTTGGGTCAAGATGTGTCGCCTAAAAACTATGTAAATTTAGAATGGATTCAAACGGGTACCAGATTTTGGTACTTTGCTTTTCTAAGACATCTTATTTCAACCCGAGCCACTTTTTGGTTACAACTCATTCTGATCCAAAGCAAATTGACAATTTTTTTTTAAAACGTGACCCGAACTCATTTTGGTCATAACCAATCTTGACCCGCTACCCAACCAACCCAACCCACCCGTTTTGCTAGGCATAGTCATTTTCTGCATCATATCCTGTTTGTTTTATACATTCCAACATTTTGTGCTTAGGTGAATTTGTAAATATGGCAATGGTTGAAATAAGTGATGCGAATTATTCGTCATCTCTTAGGCAGTTGTTTGGCAATCTTGCAGAAGATCTGCCAATTCTTTCTGTAAGAACAACTTGTTTTTAAGTTGCTACTGAATATCAATAATAATAATATACTTCTGTCCAGTTTCTATATCTTCTATATTGATTGTCATTTTATACTTGTTTGGATAGATGGCAGCCAGAATATTGCCCAAAGACACACTTATATGGAGGTTGAAGCTAGTTGAATCGGCTGCTGCTTATGCTAATTCTCGTCTCCATGTTATTACAGCTCAAGTACTTGTGATTTCTAGGTTTCTTTCTTCTTTTAACCAATTAACCAACTAACTGAATATAACTAACTCAATATTATTGACAACAGTTTAATTCTTGTTACTGATATATTCATGTGGCACATTAGTTGACATATATAAGAATGTCTGAATTCATATATGGATTTCAGTGGGAAGGATGACTTCTTGCCAAGTAAAAGTGAAGCCAAAAGGCTTTCAAGATTGTTGAAGCACTGCAATGTACGCGTGTTTGAAGGAAAGGGGCACACAATCTTACTGGTATTAGTTAACTGATCTCTTTATGTCTGAAAACTAATCAAATACGAAAGATGATACAATAAAGCTCCTTTAATTTCTTATTCGTGCAGGAGAACGGTGTTAATTTGTTGTCTGCTATAAGAACTACTCAGATGTACCGTCGTTCTTCTAAGCATGATATATTCAAGGACTTTTTGCCTATGAGTATGACAGAGTTTAAAAGTTCACCCTGCGAAAGTTGGTAATTTAATAAAGTTAACAATAATGGTCTTTTGTTGTAAACTTAATAGATTAACATTTGTTATATTATATGTTAACATATGATCCAATGCAGGTGGTTCCGGCTTTATACGGGTACAGCAGTGTTTTCAACAACGGAGGATGGAAAGATAGTGAGAGGTCTTGCAGGGATTCCTGATAAAGGGCCTGTATTAGTAGTTGGTAATCACATGCTATGGGGATTTGATGCTTTTTCTGTTGTTTGAGTTTCTGAGAGAAAAGAAAATAACACTTCATGGTTTAGCCCATCCATCATTTTATCAGATCCGCGTTGAACATGAAATTGTTATGATTCCATATATGGATGCAGTGAAGATGATTGGTGTAATTCCGGTTTCTGCTAGAAACCTTTTCAGATTGTTATCAAGAAACTCGTATGGCTTACTTTACCCTGGTGGTGCGCGCGAGTCTCTCCATCGCAAGGTGTGTTATTTCTTAACAAAAGGGTGTTCTTTTAGTTCCTTAATAACTTTCTTGTGTGGTTAATAGAGTGAAGCTTGGGGCTACCATTATACCGTTTGGAGGCGTTGGGGAAGATGACTTATTAGAAGTAACAACACACTCACTCTCTTTACAGATTTACTTGGCACACTACCAAAAAACTAAAAAAATTGCTACAGCAGATTTTGTGAAAATTTATTGGAATTAGCCGTTAGCGACAAGTTTTCGACAAAAAGTGTTTGTTGGAAAAACCTCGTAGGAAATGTTTTTTCCGACAAAGTCCCGACTAATTTTCCGACGAAGTGGCGACAAAAACCCTTTCGTCGGAAATTTCCGACAATATTCCGATGATTATATTAAATAAACAAGTTAATTTATTTAATAAATCTGTGAGAAAATTATAGAAAATCTTATGGTTACTTTTTTGTTTTTGTTTTATAAAGTTGTTGCTAATTTATGAGAAATTTCTTTTGCTGGTAACTTGTCGGAAAATTTTGTAAAAAGTATACATATTTTCTAGTAGTGACAGTTGATCAGATCTTCATCTTCCCAAACAAACTAGTTTTCGACTTCATTATAGATTTATAACTTATTTCATATTGATGCTCATTAGTTAATGAATCTACTTTGTTGCCAGTTAATCGTTGATTATAATGACATGAAGAAAATCCCTTTCCTTGATCAGATGGTGAAAGAATACAATCAAGGGCGAACAAACTTGAGGTGAATTTACTCGACACTAATTCGTTCATTTTGGGCGGTATGCTTGCATCTAGTCAAATTGTATTAATGATCATTTGGGTGATATTCTTTGATGATAGGGAGGGGATGAGCGGAGAGATTGCTAACCAACCACTTCATACGCCTATCTTTCTACCCAAGCTACCAGGCCGATACTACTTTCTGTTTGGGAAGCCCATACGAACAAAAGGAAAGGAGCATATGTCAGATGACAAAGACTATTTGCTAGACTTATATACGCAAATAAAATGTGACGTCGAAAAGAATATGGCGTATTTGTTAAGAAAGCGAGAGGATGACCCTTACAGAAGTGTTGTTGAGAGACTCGTGTGGCTAATGAAATATGGTTCTTTAGATCATATTCCATCTTTTGATCCATGAACCTATTTGATCATATGTTTTGTATGTTGCTATAAATAAGTTCGATTTACTTAGTCATGATTTTGGCAATATATTGCCACCTTTGTCTTCATTAGTTCATAGAACTTGAACTAACAGCTTTGAGATCTAAAAGAACTCTCAAACACGAATTAATCTATACATATTAGGTAAGAAATCAACACAGTTAATATTGGTAACCAGACCCCTTTACGAACACACCAAAACACAATCTTTGAAGCGGTTAGTTCGACTCTTTTGTATATTGAATACTGAAACAAAAACCACGATTGTTTACATGCTTGGATAAAAACAATCCTAAACACTCTCCAAAGCTATAAACGATTAAAACAAATAAACAAGTTAACTCCTATCTATTTAAAACCAAACTCCAGATAAATCTTCCAGATCTTCCAAATCTTTCCAGCAGATTTCTCTTGAATTTCATCCCCAATTTCAATTTTAAGCCTTTTAACTTTCATAACTTTACCTAAACTAGCCTTTCACATGTGAATATTAGGATTACATCCTTTAATCTCCTTCTTAATTCTAATATTGCACATCACAACAATGCCGGTTCATCATCCTCTTGAACTTGAGCCAACTTTATCTTCTCCGCTTTTCCATTCCAGTTGGGACACTCATATTCAAAGTGCCCGGTTCTTCTACATTTGTAACATCTCAAGTTTCGCTTGAAGTTCCCTCGGCCGTATCTTCTTCCACGCCCAACTCCTCTTTCTCGACCAAAAAACCAAGCACGACCTTCGACCTTGGGAATTTCTTGATTATCACCTCCATCATCTTGTTGATTATCCATATGAGATCCATTATCGCGTCCTTGGTTGATGTAGCCACGACCCCATCCTCGTTGCTTATCCCCATTATTATCTCTCATTTGATAATTGAAACTAGCAAACAAAAGTTTACCTTGATTTCTTCTTTTTCATCGTGACTTCTGATTCGTTTTTCGTGATATTTTCTACTCATATTTGGTATATATGAAACGTAAAAGTTTGCTGGATGTTCTTAATGAAAGTTTTTTTAAAGTTGGTTGAACTCTATATATTCCCTTTTTAAAAAAATACAGTTACATTCCATCGGTTAAGTTTATGAATTTTTGAAAAACTAAAAGGTTTATTTAAATAAGTAAATGAGACATACCATTTGATCATCCAAGTAAAAGATTTTTTCTTCTTCTATTCTTGGTCCTGTTGTTGTTTGTTTGTATACAATTTCTTACGTGGGGTTTGAGTCTCTGAGCAGATTTCCAGTTTTGAATACTTAATTATGAGTAATTGTTTTCCCACCTACCTATGTGATGTATCCATGTATGATTCTACCGTACAAGCAATTAAAGTAACCGTTTTAGTCTACCAAATTTTAAGGCCCCAAAAAATTGAAGAAACTACTCCAGTCAATATTTTAACGTAAAAATATGTGATAATTTATCAACTTTTATGTTTTTAGAGAGAAATAATAATCTGTCAACTTTTGTGTTATCATTATATATTTTCACGATCCATAAAATTACATTGTACTGATTTTTATATATTTAAAAACTTTCACAAAAAACAACAATTTTGAAGTTCACTTTAGGCCCCAAAATATGTTGAATCGCCCCGTGATGTATCTCTATGTCATTCATATGGAATGATGCATGATCACCTGCATTTCATTTTGCTCCCAAGCTAATTGAATACGCAACTTGGATCTTTTCCTTTGCATAATTTCTTGCTAGTGAGGTTGTTATAGGCAGTTTTTCATTTAGCATATTCCTACAATCATAATGACCTTAAATCTGAGGCATTATTCCAGTGTTCCATTATCACCCCTTTTCAATCCAAATAAAAACCATAGGCTGCGTTCGCGTGTTCTAGTTAGGCGCGTAGGTGATGATGAACAATGGGAATCAATTGGGATCAGTGGTGTTTCTTGTGC
This sequence comes from Smallanthus sonchifolius, assembly GCA_023525975.1. NCBI lineage: Eukaryota > Viridiplantae > Streptophyta > Magnoliopsida > Asterales > Asteraceae > Smallanthus > Smallanthus sonchifolius. The sequence goes on from CM042042.1 coordinate 7,539,642, forward strand.
TAACAAGAAGGATGCCTATGTAGCTGCTTATGATGTTGGAGGAAAAATGTGTGGACAAGATGTTCCTGAAAAGTTGAAAGTATTTTGGGATGACGGTTTTGGGACTCGAACAATTGATGATGGCATTGAGATAGCCATGGATTTGATCAAGAGTTATGGAGGGCCTCCTAGGTGGTTTTGCCCCATTGCATGTGGCAAACCTATACAAGATTCTCCGGTTCTCTTGTATTTACCTGGTAATTAGTGTTTCCGTGTTTGGTTGCTACAGAATTCACTACCAAAAAACTTATAAATTTGCAACAACAGATTTCGTGGAAAATTTGTCGGAATTGGCCTTTAGCGACAACTTTCTGACAAAAAGTGTTTGTTGAAAAAACCCCGTAAGAAATGTTTTTTCCGACAAAGTCCCGGCTAAATTTTCGACGGATTAGCGACAAAAGCCTTTCGTCGGTAATTTCCTACAATATTCCAACGATTATATTAAATAAATAAGTTAACTTATTTAATAAATTTGTCGAAAAATTGTAGGAAATCTTATGGTTACTTTTTTGTTTTTGTTTTGTCGGAAAGTTGTTGTTAACTTGTGGGAAATTTCTTTTGTTGGTAACTTGTCGGAAATATACATTTTTTCTAGTAGTGATATCACAAATTAAAAAGTTTTTATGCATCTTTGTCTTTGCTCACTTAACAATAGTGTGCGGCGTATCTATTTGTTCGCGCTCCTAAAATATCGTTTGGTCATGTTCTTATCGGATGTGATACTTTGTTAGGGATAGATGGGACCGGAGTCGGCCTTGTTGTACATGAGAAAGCTCTTGGAAAGTGAGTTACGCTTGATCTACAAAATATTTTATCATTTATATATGTTGATGAGTAAAACACAAGTTTGATGAGTAAAACACAAGTAACTATAATATATAACTTTTTAAACATTTAAGAAAACTGTGTTTTAGTAGACTTTATAAAACTAAGTTATGATGTGTGAAAACTTCATTACTGTTACTTTAAATGCTTTGATTTTACAAAGATCTTTCTCAACTTGAATGACAGGATTTTTAATGTTCAATGCTTGCATATTCCAGTTTGGGATCGGACACCATTGGAAGGTTATCATCTTCTCTTGCATATATGTGAACTATATTGCTTAAAATCTCCATACTAACTTGCTGATCTCTTAGCTTTATAAGACTATCTGCAACCTGAAAACTTTTAGGATAATTTTATTTTCTTAGAGGATTATATGCATGAGACCTATATTTATGCATACACCATTCACCATTGTATTTGGTATAAATTCAGAAACTTACAAGTTATATCTTTTGAAAATCGCTCTTTAGCAAATTGAGACATTATGCATTTTCATAGACACCTTGGTTTTCATGAAGGTTTGATTCAAATTGTGGAAGAAACTGTGATGATTGAGCACACTTTGTCACCAAATAAGCCAATTTATTTGTTTGGAGATTCTTTTGGAGGAGCCTTAGCACTTGCAGTCGCTGCTCGAAATCCTACAGTTGACTTAATACTTATACTAGCAAATCCAGGTGAGCCTCTTTACATGCTTTTCCTGGCTTCTTTAATTTTTAGAGTAATCTCAACTTCATGTTATATTCCACTACTAGCTTAGACCCCGTGTAATACACACGGGTGAAAAATATAAATACATAAATTTCTTAAATTTTATTTATGTATTTTACAGTTGTAAAAATGTATTACTGTATATTAAAGATATAAAACAAAATTCAAAATATATAAAAAATAATATATAATTGGGTTTCGAAAATACGTCAATTACTATTTAATTTAATTTGACTTTCATTTACTATTTGATTGAAAATAAAAATTACATAATTAGATTTCAAAGTTTTTTTTATAATAAAGGATAATTTAAAAATAAATGTATTTTATTAGTATATTGTTAATTTAATAAAAGATATGAATGCATTTAATAAGAGAGAGACGGAAAAACAATGATGAGATTGAATATGGTGACGACACGTGGCATACAAAAACCTTTCTTTATTATATAGTATAGATTTTATGCATGTCAGTTGGTAACTGCTATTGTATCCATTTCAGCAACTTCTTATGAGAGGTCACCATTGTACTTTTTACCATCCATTGTGGAGGATTTGCCTGAGGAACATTATGGGATGCTTCCTTATGTCTTGAGCCCCCTTGTTGGTAGGTTAATTACTATTTAAATTAAGTCGCAAGTGTAAATTAATGTGGTTAACTGCTTAACAACTATTATGCCTCTAATCCTTGTAATAATATGTATCTGAATGGTTACATAGTAAGCCTACATTTGAGCTATGCTTCTAATATTTATTCTATATTCAATGTACCATATTTCAATTTGGGGATGGTTAGATGTGCCATGTGTGTATGTTAATTGTACATATTAGTTTAGGCCCCATTTGTATTGGGTTGGGCGTAAGCTATGCCCTCACCATTTTCCCTACGCTCTCTGCAATGTGAAACATCGACCCTACGTTGAGGCCCGACGTAAGCTACGCCAAATCTGGCGTAGGCTACGGTGAAATACCATTTTTGTTGATTTCTTCCTTTTCAATGATCCATCTTCCTCCTACAGATCTCAACACTCCTTATACTTCCATTTAACCTTCATATCATTTCAACTAGTCTCCATTATGCATGTTTTGCTTCAATCATCTGCAATCACAAAAACACACAAAGTCATTGTGTCCCAAGCAATAGTTCAAGTAAAAATGTAAAATTAAGCACGACAACTCTCATACAATTACACACTCATCAATCAACTAACTAAACTTCGAATCCTGGCATTTGGTGCAATGGTAGCCCCAAGACTTCCCATAGTAGAGGGCTTGGGTTCGAATCATTACCACAACAAAAAAAGGGTTTGTGATCAGGTCAAGGGGTTTACCCATTGGGGGGTTCTTCCTATGATGGGTTGCCCTGGTTGTTGTAGGTGTTTCCCCGGAGAAACTCAATTATCCTAGAATATTTAGGTGTTGCCGTTAAAAAAAAAAGAATGAAACTTCAAACTTGTCAGAATCAGCCCTCCAACTATTGATAGTTGACAGAACCAACTTAAACTCCCCTTTGACTTGCATTGACTGTAACTACCACTAACAGATTCATACGTGAATCCATTTTCCTATTTTGATGATTGATTAATGTTGGGCCTTTTGCTATGTATCTTTCTCTTAACTAACTATTCCAAAAGTTTTCCTCTCAGGTGATTATATAAAGATTGCAAATATTAAAAGCTATGGAAGAAATTATTTGGAATATCTTTGGCAATTGCTTGCCAATTTTAATAAAGATCTACCACTAATTTCTGTAAGAACCGTCTTCTACGCTTATATCTTTCTTTGTGATTGTGTCAGTCTTTGTTAGCTATATGAAATACATTAAAGAAATATTTTATACATAATTTGTTATAATGTGCTTTCTTAGAGTACTGAGTTAAATCACTAATGAAATACTAAGGGATTCAACCACTTTGAACAAACCTAGCCACCACTGAACTCTTTTGACCTCTCTGAATTTTTCTACCTACATTTTTATAAAGAAATCTGTTACGTTTTATTTTTATTATTATTTAGTCAATTAGTCAATTAGGCTAAGGGGGGAATGTTTTATTTAAGGATAGTAGGAGGTGTTTAATGTAATTTATATTGCTATTTGTATGGGTGTTTAGCTATGGAATGGATATGCAGAGATTTTGAATTCAATTTCTTCCATCTTTTAGTTTCTTCTTCCCTAATTTTGGTTTAACCCTATCAAGGGTATCAGAGCTATCTCCAGACGATTTTAATAGGATTCGCTACCGTTACCATGACGAACCCCCGTAATCAAGAAGTAGGCAGGGCTCTCAAGGATCAGGACAACGCGATTTCTGACCTCCGGGCAACCCTAGTCGCCATCATTAAACAACAGGAGCAGGCGATGAAACAACAGGAACAAATAATGGTGGCACTAGGATTGGATCCAACCGGATTAAAGCTGAAACCAGCTTCAGCCGCGTCATCCACACTACCCGTGTCATCTACACCAAATCTAGCCAAGAAAACCGAACCACAACCCGCTCCGCCTACAACTAAAATAGTTCCACAACCCATAACATCCATCAAAGTTGCACCAAAAATTGCCAAAAAATCTACCCAAGCAGCCCCTTCAACCTCTCCAAGCCCACACCGGAAACGTCCGCTAACAATTACATCCGTACCATTGTTCGAGTTGAATGACGTCCACCATGGAACGGGTTGACCCAAAGTGTCCATGGATGTTGCAATTGTTTTCCGTTAATTTGTGATTCTTGAGGTCAAGAATGTTTTTAAGTGGGGAGTATTGTTATGTTTTATTTTTAATTATTTTTATTATTATTTAGTCAATTATGTTAAGGGGGAATGTGTTATTTAAGGATAGTAGGGGGTGTTTAATGTAATTATTATAGCTATTTATATGGGTGTTTAGCTATGAAATGGATATGCAGAGATTTTGAATTCAATTCATTCCATATTTTAGTTTCTTCTTTCCCAATTTTGGTTTAACCCTATCAAAATCTTGTATTTCAACTCATGGCAGTGGTATAGTTGGGTTCAACCGACCATCAGGTCTTCCCCGTTGCCACAATAACTTACATGTTTTATACTTCGTGCTTTCATGACTTGGAATGGTATATGGATATATACTAGAGCCATTTCTCATCTCATTTTGGATGTAGGACATTAACTTCCATCCTTTTTAATACTAACATTGTGTAGTCTGTTATTGTTAGTGATGAATCATTTATGTATGTATCACGCCTAATTATCAAGTATTTACCATCCACTACAAATCACAGGACTTTCAGCAACGAGCATATCCATAAAAAATCCTCCATGAATGTAACAACCCAAGTAGTTGTGTTAGAATATTATCCGCTTTGCCCTGATGGGTTGCCCACGGTTTTGTTTTCACCCGACGAATTGCTCGCTCATGAAAAACGCGTCCTGGCATAGAAAGTTTCCACTCCCTCATCTGGAAGGCTTCGTTCTCCCTCTCAACCGATGTGGGAGTTACATCTCCACCCCTCTTTAGGAGGAGCTCAGCGTCATGACCCCTGTCTCGGCTACCATTTGTAACAACCCAAGTAAGTCATGCCAGACTATTGCCAACTTTGTCTCCGATGTTACCCATCCAGGAATTCACGGTTTCGTTATATCACTCGACAAATTGCTTGCCTACCGGTACAGAAGGTTTCCATCCCTTATAAGGAATGTTTCGTTCTCCCCCAGGTTAAAACATCTTAATAGTTCTACCATCTTGGAGTTACTTTTCGTCCAAGCACACTTAACTTTTGAGTTTTCCTCTCATCCATAACCAATGCACCTAGAACGCATTGGTGGTATTTGAGGTCAGACAATTCTTATAAACCCAATATATCCCTTGTTAACGGTTGTGGGATTTGACTAAGGTATTCATATACCCCTTATATACTCATTGACTTGATGAGATTTGACCACCAGCCCAAACGACTTAGGCAAATCCCACATGGGGTTGTAGACAAGAGATATGTTAGTTGGTTGTGTTCGAGTGAGAGATATTCCAGGTGGAAAGTTTCTACATGGGTAACTGAAAACACACCCATGGTCCACCTCTTCAAACTAAATTATAGTGATCTCGGTGAGTTAGCCCATTTATCTTATAGTGTTAGTTTGTTTGATTTACTATTTTGTATTAACTGCACTTTGTTTGATTTACTATTTAATTTCAATATTTCTCCTTCGTGTTCTTATCTCTTATGATTATGGCCTACTAGGTGATGCTCAAAATTTTACCTAAAGACACTCTCACATGGAGGTTCAAGCTTGTTGAATCCGCTGCGGCTTATGCTAATTCGCGTCTCCATGCTATCACAGCTCAAGTACTCGTGCTTGCTAGGTTTCTTTCTTCTGTGGACAATCATATATAGTTTGTGTTCTCTAGGCATTTCTGAATTGGTATGCACTTAAGGAATCTAATATTTCTATGATATTTGCATTTCAGTGGCAGGGACAACCTCTTGCCAAGTAAAAATGAGGCCAAAAGGCTTTTAAGATCATTGAAGCACTGCGATGTACGCTTGTTCGAGGAAAACGGGCACACAATCTTATTGGTATTAAGATCTATTCTTGCACTTCTTGCCATCAATAAAAAAAATGACTTTGTGGTGTGTAAATGTACAAGAAAATATTATGTGTGTTTCTCATAAGGTAAATGGCCTTCGCTTGCATAAAATACAAGGCTAAGAAAAAGAAACAAAATACACCTAAACATATTGGAAACTGAATTAAATCAAATCACCCTATTAGATTATACTAACATATCTAACACCAGTTGTGGCCATATCCATGCAGTGAAAAACTAACAACCTTCATCCCCAATTAACTTCCTTGGGTATCCAACCCGAACCCTACCGGTAATCCCTCCCATATGCAACCCTAACATGGTCTAGCTAATGCGGAAATAAACACAATGAAATCTAAAAGGGATTATACCTTCACGCCACTAGTCTTCTGCTAGGAAGTTCCCGCAAGCACTTCCACAACACCTCTCTCACTCTTATTCCCAAAATCCCGGTATCCCGACACACCAAAATGAACTAGAGAGGTTCTAACACTCAACAGAGTGTTAAAACCGTGTGGTTTTCCAAAAAATGGAAACTCCCACACTCTCTTTCTCTCTTTCTCTCTAGAAATCTATATATAGAAACTTCAACTAATAGGACTTTGACATGTGGCATAGTGGTTTTATAAAACCATCAAATATGCCCACAAGCTTGCTGCACGCCACCCTAAGGCACAACCGTGCCAATCTCAAATTCTCAGCAACAACCCTCGGTCATCGCACCATGTTCTCGGTAATAGAGTAGACCAAGCAAGTAAGCATGGGTGTGCATTCCCCCTGCATGGCCATGCCTGACCCCGAAACCCAATTTTCAATCGTTCGCATTCAATCTTGATTCGTAAATCGAATTTCGAATTCACTCATCATTATCAATATCCTTCATTAGTTTAAAACTTTGCACATTTAATATACAAGTTTCAATTCCGATATATCTTTTCAGTTTGTAAGTAGATGAACCATCTATTTCACATGTGAAATTAGGGTATTTCATTATGAAATTTTTGGATGTTACATTGGTCCTCGATTTGAAGCAAAGATGTTGATTATGCCTAATTTGAGAGTCAGATCTAGGAAATTATTGTAGTGTGTTTTTCAAGAGGTAAGGAACTGACGCAAAGAAAAGCACGAATAAACACGCACATGCATGAATAAACAAAGAGAAGTAATTATAAAGAAAAAATGATAAATGTGTGAATAATCAAACTATTATACAAGGAACTAAGTATATGGGATTCTAAATTTGGTAGGTTTGCCAATGTTTTGCAAATATAAATCATAAATTAAATACTGAAGTTAAGACCATAATTGGACGCGTAAATCATGTCAATCAAAGATTTACGCGCCTTAGCCTAAAAAGGAAAGGATCAAAGATTGCAAATTTTGGGAAAAAATATTGTTTGAATAATTTGGAACCTTAATTGGTGGAATTCAAGTCTGACAGTTGGGCAAACAGTTTGTCACATGATGACGCTCGTCAAAACCTTTCCCTTAACCCCAATCCTATCCCAAGTCATGTATGTTTGAAGTTTGAGCAATTTCTATCGTGTTTCCTTTGTCAACTGGTCCATATAAGAGTTTGTCAGCTCCTATCACGACCTCTATTTATATAAAAAAGAAATTTAAGAAAATAAAAGCACCCTAAACTAAGAAACTAAATAAAATAAAACCAATGGTTAAACCCTATTCCCTTATCATCATATAAAAGTGTCTAACAAATACTAAACAGGTTAATGCAAAATAAGTTACAATGAAGCAATGTCATGATATCAATTTGCTTATGTTGATGCAGGAGAGTGGTGTTAACGTGGTTACCGCTATTAAAACTACTTACATGTACCGTCGTTCTTCAAATCATGATATCTTAAAGGACTTCTTGCCTATAAGTATTACAGAGTTCAAAGACTCACCTGTAGAGACTTGGTAATTTAACATAGAACTTTACTAGATCAAGATTCTTTCATGGTGATACTAAAACATGAAGCATATGCGTGTAGGTGGTTCCGTCTTTGTATAGATGCAGTAATGTTTTCAACAATGGAGGATGGAAAGATAGTGAGAGGTCTTGCAGGGATTCCCGACGAAGGGCCTGTACTAATTGTTGGTAATCATATGTTGTTGGCATTTGATGTTTTACCTGTTGTCGCGGAGTTTTTGAGAGAAAAGAAAATCACGCTTCATGGTTTAACTCATCCTGATTTTTTTCGTATCGATGTTGAACATGAATACTATATGATTCCTTTTGCTGATCTACTGAAGCTTGGTGGTGCAATTCCGGTTTCTGGAAAAAACTTTTACAAATTGTTGGCAAATAAGTCTCATGTATTACTTTACCCTGGTGGTATACGGGAGGCTCTCCGTAGAAAGGTGAATTCTTATGATGATATTTGTTTTGAACGACTAACTCATACACTCTTTAAACCAACTCCTAAATCTACACCGATGATGACCATGGTGTTGATGAGTTATGTGTCATCTAGCTATTTTGTGTAATTCGGTTTAGTTAATGGCAAAATAAAAAGTCATAATGAAACATGTTGGTAAGTGTGAAGTTCACACTTGTTTTATAATATTATGATTTCTAGTGCTTATGACGCCTTGTTAATTCAAGGGGGCGAAACTCAGTGAACAACAGGGTCCGAGGGCAGCGTCCTTGGTTAGCAGGGTCCTATAGGCGACAACCCCTAATTAGGTCCAAGGGGCAACACCCTTAGCTGGGGTTAAGCTGTCAGGTCAACTTAGAAAAAAAAATTATTATTTTTCACGTTTTGTTTTGCATTAAAATATGATTCAGAAGTGAAAACTGCTGAAATTGTTCATCCGATGTAAGTTGGTCGTGTGGACTAACTTGTTCATTAGGAGTAAGTTGGTCATCATGACCAAATTGAAACATTAGTTAATTTCCAAGCAGTTGACGGTTATAGCAGTTATCAACGAACAATCATGAAGTTTCATTGCATAGGTTTATCCTTATAAATATAAGTCTATTCGGTCAGTTTCAGATACACAAAAATCCTAACAGTTTCCATATATTCGTTCTTGAAATCTCTGAGTCTTATCTGATTGAATGTTCATGTTTACCACCAAAATAATTCAATTTGAAAACGATCATGCGATTATTAGAGAGTCCAAGTCTACACAAAATCATATTCCTACACATGGGACTAGAACCCCTAAAATGCAAAAATATTTGATAAGGGGATTCAATATTACATGCGGTATGATATTCATACATTAGATAGGCATTTATGACAATATACTATACATGTAACTTATTTTAGGGCAATAATATGTTGTTTTATGCCAAGAAAATGTGGCGTGTATTAGATACATTGGTTGCTTGAGCAATTTTATTACATATTAATCATTAATGTCTAGTGTTTTTCTTTTTAAATTGTATTTTGTTGTTAATAGGGTGAAACTGGCAAGTTGTTTTGGCCTGATAAACAAGAATTTGTAAGAATGGCAGTGAGGTTTGGAGCCACCATTATACCATATGGAGGAGTTGGGGAAGATGACATGATAGAAGTAAGTACACACTCGCTCTCTTTCCAGAATTTAACTTGATCTTCAAAGTAGAAATAACTAGTTGTATGTTGATACTCACCTATTGATGTTGATTGTTGATAATATACTTTGTTGCCACTTGCTAGCTAATGGTTGATTATAACGACATGAAGAGCAACCCTTTTCTCAATCACATGGTGAATGTATTTAATCAAGGGAGAACAAATTTGAGGTGAATTTACTTCACTTTCTTTATGATTTTCTTCACTAACATGCACTTTGGATGAGATTTACACAATTCTCGGGGTTTAAGGTGTATTTGTGTGGATGTTTATGGTTCTGTTTTTTGAAGAACAAACTAAAACTGATTGTATAATTATGAAATTGACTTCCTAAATAAATGCGTAAATAATTCAAATAAAATATTCACGTATCTTTACTTAGAAAAGGAAAAAAAAATCAAAACCCATAAACATGGGGGAAAACCGATGAGTGTGAAAACATGCTCCAAATTATGGAACTCAAGTCCGATAGCTAGGACAAACTACATATGTCATTTGCCACATGATTAGGATCGTTGAGAAGTTTACGCTTATTACCTATGGGCCCTAGATGTAGCCAAATTATGCTCGTTTTAAGCTGGATAATTTTCTATCATGTTGAGTCTGCTAGATTTGAACCCTTAATCACTTTGGTTGAGGGGCACTAAAATAAACTCAGACACCGCTACACCAATGAGGTGAACTTAAGGTTTTTGTTAACAGCCACTCATAAGACATGCACTTTAGAAATAAAATATATCCATGCACATTGTTTATGAATGTTATTTGATGACAGGGAGGGGGTGGACGGAGAGATCGCGAAACAACAATTTCATATACCTCTATTTTTACCCAAGCCACCTGGTCGACTCTACTTTAAGTTTGGGAAGCCGATACGAACAAAAGGGAAGGAAAATATGTTGGATGATGATGATTATTTGCAAGAGTTATACATGCAGATAAGATGTGACGTTGAAAAGAACATGGCTTATTTATTAAAGAAGCGAGAGGAGGATCCTTATAGAGGCGCGGTTGAAAGGTTTGTGTGGCAAATGAAAAATGGATCTTTAGATCAAATTCCATCTTTCGAGCCATAAATGTCATCCACATACATCATATTTTGTTCATGAGTGAGTTTAATTCGTCACATGTTTACATTATTAGTGGTAACGTTTTATCATCCATTTCAAAAATTCACTTGGCTCCTTTTTTTTCATGGTTTCAATACCTTAGTAATCATTCTACTATACCTTAACCTACTTTTGTTTAGAAAGTTAAAAAGAACTCGTAAATACAAATCAAACTGTATATGTTTATGTTGGTAATTTTAGTGTCACAAACCATTTTGATTAATTTGGATTTACTTAAGAACAAGAAGAATCTGAATAAACATTGTTACGAGTTACAAGGTGTGAAGTACATGCTCGTTCAAGACTATTCTGATTTTCGGAAACTAGGAACCTCTCAGTGTTTAGGGGGCAAAACCAAGGGGGCTCCAAGGAGGCATCGACCCAGGCGGGAGTTGCATCGATCAGTCAATTAATTACCTCACTGGAAAGCTATCGGAGGTTTCTTAGAATCTGCATGGGTGGTGAAAAGTTATATGAAAATTGATTAGCAATTCAATTGATCATTAGTGGTAAGTCATCGGTGATTATTAGTTTCTTCGAATTTGCATGGGTGATCAAAACTTAAATATCCATTATTGTTTCTCTATGAATTATCCGACTGAACTTACGAGACTAACATCGAAATATTTCAATCTAATAATATAATTTAATTTTAAGATACTTAAGAACATCTATATTACATTTGGTATAAGTGTTGATGCATCAACAATTAGTCATTTACAATTTTTCCCTTTTGTTTACAAATCTATGCCCATCCCACATTGAATGATAAAAGAAATATAGATGAAAGAAATGAGTATAAAAGAACTCTTTGGCTATTTCAAAGAATTAATCTATTCCATTGTTTCTTTGTTTCATATCGATGAAGAAACAAAAGTGGAGGGATCACATACTCTATAAAGTGAGGCCCTAACCAAAACTATAACTGAAATAGTCGGTTATCTATCTTTAAAAACCGACTAGCTTCAGTTAGAAGCAGTTCGGGTATTCAGTTTTGAAACTTGGGTCAACTTGGTTTTTTGTTGATAACTGAAAACTTAAGCAAATGAACGACTTGGGTTAGAGTTTTAAAATTTTATTTCAATTGGATTTAGTTAACAAGAACACTAAAAAGTTGAATGCATTTTTATCAAAACGCTTATTCTAAAACATACAAATCCTTTGATGTTTTGTTTATTTGCTAAATTTCGATTTGCTAAATTTTAAGACATTTAAGAACATCTATAATACATTTGGTACAAGTGTTGATGTATCAGCAACTAGCCATTTACAATTTTGTCTCTCTTGTTTGCAAATCTATGCCCATCCATATCGGATGAGAAAAAGAAATATGGATATTAGAAATGACTATAAAAAGACCATTTGGCTTTTCCAAAGAATTTATTTATTCCATTGTTTCTTTGTCCCATATCGATGAATAAACAATATTATCATTTCTCACATATATATGTAATATGTCGAAATATATTGAACTCCATAGCTAAAAATCACAAAATTATAATCGACATACAAAATGCGCTAAAATAAGTATAAGATTCATAAAATATCACACTAGATCATGTCAAAGCTAGTAAAAGTTTTCGCTCTAATCAGTACTACGAAGTTGTAATTTACCTCAAAGTTTAAGACGTCCAAGACAAATTTTGTTGCGTAGGATACAAGTGCTCTATGCAATAGTTCATTATTTAATGCATATGAGATTATTTAATTCACTACATTAAATATTATTTTATTTATAATACTTAAAATTAAGACATAAATTTACATTTACTATTTTTATAACTAAATACTATTTAAATTAAGTATCATCTTATTTAAATGCTTAAGTATATAATTACTAAATATTTACATAGTTATAATAATAACAACAATAATAATAATATACAAATATAATATTATCAATGTTTAAGACAGTTCGGGTTAGATTGTGCTCTCAAAAAAAGCCTCAATGATATTCGTCGCTTTGCGTGGCCAACCCTCTTGTTCAACTTAAAGTATCAACTTTCAATTGAAATTTAAGAATTTCAAAGGGAGATAAGAAATGGAATGTACGGGTTCCATAAGGGTGTTGGGGGCCATTAACCCCAATATCCATTTACTCATCAAAACTTGCCAATAGAATTCTGTCACCTCAAAACTACTCATTTACTCATTTACTCAGATTTCATTGGAAACACCCTACTCATTTACTCACCAACTTTTTTTTTAAATAAACATTTAATTTAAAAAAAAGACAATTTCATTAAAATAAAAATTAACATAATACAATTAAAAATAAAAAAAACCTACAAAATAAATAAAAGCTAGATAATAAAATTTTAAAATCTAAAAGTTACATTGCCATCCATACTTTGCGGCAATTTCACGTTTACGTTGCAATACGATCGACAAGTACGGGTCTACGAGATGATCATGCGATTCGGTGAATGTTTTGATGTCACGATCCTTTTGTTTTTCAAGCATCAACTCAATCGCCGTTTGTTCTCTTTTTAATTTTGCTTCCACCATCTTATCCCGAAGACTTTTTTTTTTCTATCTCCAACGTTTTCATAGTCTTGTATTCGTTGACTATGTCTAACAAATTTCCCTTGCTAGATGAACTTTCGGTCGATTTCTTCCCTGAACGTCTTGGCCTAGTCGGTGTCGTGTCGTCTTGCGGTTCGGCGTTCACGTTTATGTCGGGAAAGAGGTTTGTAAAACTCTCCGGTTAAGATGGGGTTCTCAACTCTGAAGTTTTTATTCTTTTTGAGGATTGACTTCCTTCTAAATCCTCACCCATCAATGCTATGGGTTCCCATTTAGCATTGTTGCGTACAACCTCCCAACATTTCAAGTTGGTGAATGGCCTTTTGTACACTTTCTTGTAATGGCTTAAAGCCGCTTCAACAAGATCCAAATCACTTGTACCACTCGGCCTTCTTTGTTTCTATATATATATAATTTGAAACGTTAGATAATAAAATTAAAACATACCTATATAATTTGAAAAATAAATCTTACTATTTGTTGGTAACACCCGTTGAAGGCGGTCATTTTTTTATTAAGATCTTTTCACTTCCAAGACACTTGGTCAACGGTTTGATCGTTTTCACCAAATAAATCGGTAAAATGCGCAAGAACTTTCTTCCAAAACGAGTCACCTTTTTGTTGATTTCCGTTTATTTTATTTTGTGTCTTGTGAATATAAGCTTGGACCACGGCAATTTCTTCTTCTTCCGTCCATCTCTTTGGTGGTAACCGGTTTTTGTGTTGTCTTTTCGGCTTGGTGCGGTCATCTTCAACTTCATCTTCTCCTTCATCATCCTCCTCCTCCTCTTCCGTTTCTTCCTCAACATCCTCATCTTCTTCGTCTTCGGATTCCGAACGGATGATTTCGTTTAGATCACGATACGGTTGGTTTTGGTATTGGTAGGAAAATTGAGATAAAAAATTAGGATCCATATCAAGCGAAAATTGAGATAAAAAATTAGGATCCATATTTGGATCCGTTGAACTTTGAGGGAAGTAGTTTGGATATTGAGGTTGCGGGAAATAACTTGGAATTGGTTGAGGAGGTGGTTGTGGTCGTTGAGGAGGTGGTTGGGTTTGTTGGGGAGCGGCTTGGGTTCGTTCGGGTCGCGGTTGAGATTGAACATTTGGCCTAAATTTTCTAGGCTTTCTTGACTTTTTGGATGATCCTTCCATTTTTTGTAGAATGTAAAATATATAGATGAGATGAAAGATATTTAGATGATAGGTAAAAATATATGTGTGTGGAATGGGGTATTTATAGGTAATTTTTTTTATTTAAAAGCACCCAACCCACCCCCCCCACCCCACCAACGGCTACTCACCAACGGTCAAAAAATGCAACGGCTTGATCGAGTAAATATACTCGAATACCCTTACTCGGCCACCCTACTCGGGTATACCCGAGTCAATGGGGGCGGTGTGCCATTTACTCGATTACTCGGATCACATACTCGAATGTGATCGAGTCTTCCGCCCCGTATACCGTAATGAGATCATAGAATTTCATAAGACATTTAACATGGTGTATAAACATTCATTTTGAATGTAGAGGCGTTAATGAACGTGTAGTGTATAAAATGAGTCTTTTGACACGTTTGGTTAGAATTGGCGTAAATTTCATTAATAATTACAAGATGCAAATTAGGGTAATTTTTGGTGAATGGGTGATCATATAACATTACATATCATCACATTGAGAGGATTAATGATTAATCATGGATGGAACACTACTTTTACTTGCAAGCCTTCTTTTGTTTTATGATTATTAAACAGGTTTTATGATATGTATATGATGTGTAAAACTTATTTTATTTGTCACGGGTTAGTAATGCAAATCATAGATAGTGCTTTTGTAATCACATTACCTCATTAACACGTTCCCGCAATAGTTTAAAAACACTTGGGGACCAATTTTTGGAGTTATGATTAAAATAATACCATAATAAGGTATTTAAAATAGGAAAAATCCCCAAAATGTCTCTATTACTTTTCTTGTCCCCCAATTTGTTCCGTTTACTTATGTTTTTAGGGAATGCCCCCTTCAACATCGTTGTACGACGTTGTTTGAAAAAAATCCTTATGATTAAAATAATACCATAATAAGGTATTTAAAATAGGGAAAATCCCCAAAATATCTCTATTACTTTTCTTGTCCCCCAATTTGTTCCGTTTACTTATGTTTTTAGGGAATGCCCCCTTCAACATCGTCGTCCGACGTTGTTTGAAAAAAATCCTTATGATTAAAATAATACCATAATAAGGTATTTAAAATAGGGAAAATACCCAAAATGTGTCTATTACTTTTCTTGTCCCCCAATTTGTTTCGTTTACTTATGTTTTTAGGGAATGTCCCTTCAACATCGTCGTCCGACGTTGTTTGAAAAAAATCCGACGGTGTTTGAAGAAAACCTACGGGTATTTGTTGTTTGAAAAAAAATATACTTCGACAATTTTTTCAAAATAAACTAAAATAAAATCTTTTTTTTGAAAAAAAAATAAGGATTTTATATAAATACAATGAGATCCTACCTCAACAGTTTTGTAAAAAAAATAAAAAAATACTGCCGGATATGCCGGTGTTTATAAACATATCGGCGATTTGAACACGTGACGGGTTGTGGTTGGCTGAGAGCATCGCCCGACGACCATGTAGTACCGTCAGTTCCGACGGTATATGATGAGACATTTTCTGAACGGATTAGTTAAAGGGACAAATTAGGGGACAAGAAAAGTAAAAATGATATTTTAAGGATTTTCCTTTTAAAATAATAACTTTACGCCTACGGTTACGACGTTGCAGCTATCACGTTGCACCACTAATGCTCTCGTTTTATGATAAGTTAACAATGTTTCATTACATCACTCGAACACAGTGGTTGGTCTGTACGTTACGAACCAACCTCTAACTATGTATAAATTATTAATATATTATAAAACTAACTTAGCAACCGTGTACTACACACGAGGTGAAAAATATCAATACATAAAATTCTTAAATCTTTATGTATATATTTATGTATATATTTACAAGTGTAAAAATGTATTACATATAATAAGAATAGAAAACAAAATTCAAAGTATGTAAAAATTAATATATAGTTGGATTTCAAAAATACATTAATTACTATTTAATTTAATTTAACTTTCATTTACTATTTAATTGAAAATAAAAGTTACATATTTAGATTTCAAAGTTTATTATAGTCATTGATAATTTAAAATAAATGTGTTTTATTAATATAATTAGTATTTTATTTAAAAATATATTATTAGTTAAAGATAGAGATGTATGTAATTAATAAAAGAGAGAAATGAAAAAAAAATAAATATGAAAACCACACTTATCATGAAAAAATCTTTATGTATTATATAGTATAGATCTAATACTTTAGACTTTTAAAGTTTGTTAATGATGATTACATATTTGTTTCAAGACATACATTAATTAAAAAAAATCTAGTTTCTAGTAGTTATAAAGATAACCTTAGATTAGATTACAAAATATAAAAGATATATTTTAATTGTTCTTTTTTTTTAAGTCAAAAAAGAGTAAGTAGAATTAGAAGAAGATTCAAAATTGCCGACGAAAATTGCAAGGGGTTTTGACCATGATCACTGCACCAGGTGTCAAAAGCTATCTACACCTTTACAACTATACCCAACTTGGTGGATGTAATCACCGTTTCGTTTCGTGCACATACGGCGGCATCAACATCAAAAAAATCTCTTCTTTAAAACCCTAATTCCCAAAATGCCAATTTCCAATTAGATCCACCTACATTTCACGATCAATGGACTCACGAGAATCACTAGCGCCACCGCCGTCGCTGCAACGGCACCAATCTCATCACCACCAGCACCAGCTGCCGCCGGGGAGGATGATGCCGCCAGGCTCCTACACCGCGCACCACCACCACCTGCAAAACAACGCCACCACAACTCCGGCGAACAATAACAGCATCATAACTCACGAATCGCTGCAACAACGCTTCGCTTTTGACGGTACGGACCAGTACGGCGACGGATCGTCGCCTCCCGGCGGGTTTAGAGCTGGCGGATTTAACATTGAGCCGGCGAGGAAGAAAAGAGGCCGGCCGAGGAAGTATTTGCCGTCGCCGGACGGCAACATTGCACTAGGTTTAGCTCCTGCTCCGGTTACCGCCGGTGGTTCTACCGGCGCTGGACATTTGGAGTCTTTAAATGATGCCGCCGCTGGCGGCAGCACCCCGAACACGGATTCGGCTGCTAAGAAACACAGAGGAAGGCCTCCGGGTTCAGGGAAGAAACAATTGGATGCTTTAGGTGAAAGTTTTAATTTTTTTGTTATAAATTTGATGTAGATCAAGTAATTTAAGTAGCATTTATTATTAAATTAGGTAATTAATTAGTTTTGTTATTACATCTGACTATCTGATTCAGTCTTAGTAGTAATATTATTCTATTTTAAACAATTGAAGGGGATGTGATCTTGACCTTATAGTTTTAAATTAACTGTATTTAAGATCTAGTGTTTTTATATATATTTTTTTTATTAAGTATGCCAATTAGTTGTTAATTAGGGTTTACATTAGTGATCTTTTTTCACAGTTTTTTAAAGTTTGCTTCTTTTTAAACAGGTGCACCTGGTGTTGGTTTTACGCCTCATGTTATTACGGTTAAAGCAGGAGAGGTATTGCTCCCCGACTTTCTCGTGTAATCTGAAAATTGATATGCATTTGAATCTGGTCTTTATTTATTTTCGATTAGAAAACTGGATTATAGTTTTCTTGAAACAGGGAGCTTTAAATTAATGTTTTCTTATTGGGTAATTTGTGATTTGATTAGTCAATTTACATTGTTAATTGAGTTGAAATGGATCTCTCATTAGCATCATATCCAAAGTTCTTGAAACTTAAGTAAGCATAAGAATACATAGCAATTGGTGTCTTTATTATTTTTCCTTTTTTAATAGAAAGAGTAACTCATGCAAGTGATTCCTTTGTTAAATTGGTATCAAAATTAGTGGATGTCAAGTTTGAAAACATGATATTTTCTTTTCCATTTTTTCTCTGTCAGATAGTTTTCACATTATGTACCATTTGTCTTGTGAAAGTTGCAAAAATCTTTATTTCCGAGATGTCCCGCCCCGCTTATGGTCCATGCTTATATCATGATGGTATTTGTGGTATAAGACTAAGTAATTGGCTAACAACCGTTGCCTTCTTCTTCTCGTCTTTAATGAGTCACGCTTAACTCTCTCCTTTGTCTATGCTGGTTCCTGCTAATTTAGCTCAAATACATGGTTAATCAACGTGTGTATCCCTATTTTTGATGATATGGTGCATGCCCCATACTGGGATTGGTGGGTCACGTGGTGTATTTTGGTCATACCCTTGAATTGTTGCAGTGTTGTAAAAATCAGGCCTAGGCAGCGCCTAGGCTTTAGGCGGCCATTTAACTTGTAATTTTGAGCTAGGCGGACCATTAATCGGAATCGGTCCTAGGCGGGCCTAGGCGGCCAGATTCCGACGAAAATACCGGCAAAAACCTGAAATTTTCGGCCAAATTCTAGTGAAAACCTTGGATTTTCCAACCAAACCCTTCAAATTCCAGCCAAATATGTTTATAAATATTTAAAAATGAACATTTTAATAAAAATTACATATAATTATGCGTGTGTGTATATATATAAAAAACTGAAAATTACATATAGAAATTCCAATCCGATTAATCCCGCCTAGGCCCCGATTAATCCCGCCTAGTCCTAGGCCCCACCCCACCGCCCGCCTAGCGCCTAGCGATTTTTCCAACCATGAATTGTTGGATATAAAGATAAGGAAATATAAGAAAGGAAATCTTGGTTCATTTTCAAGTAAAAGACGGAGAAATGAAAAACTTACCTGTTGTAACATTAGGAATTAAGGGTAAAATTTTTAAGGCAACTATTGTAGATATTGAGGGAATTTAATTTTAATGCAAAATGTAATCTCTCTGTCTTGATGTTAGTCAATTCTTTTTTCCTTTTTGTGGTTGATACTTTTAAAATTTCCTTTTATTGTCTACATGGTGTATGAGTCTGTCATGTATTTGCATCATCCCAAAATTAGGGTCATTTCTAATTTGAAGCTGAGGGCCTCTCTGGGTGCAACTTCTCTACCCTATGGGATAGAGGTAAGGTTTTCCCTCATCCCACCATCCCCAGACCCAACTTTTGAGTGTTATTTTGCTGGGTATGTTTTGTTTTGTATGCGTCTATGCATATGCATATACTTATGTGCATGTGTGTGTGTGTTGTGTATTCTAGATTCTATAAGGATGTGCCCTTGTACACCTTCTAGATCCATGTATCCTTGGACTATAAAGGTAAAAGGTTATTCGCTTTTGACTAATATCTAGATTTACCTTGTTTCCTTGTATTTTGTTTTAGATATCGACTTTATGTGTATATATATTTCTAGATTTTAAAAACGGTGTCCTTGTATTATGTCTTGGGCTATATTAGCTATTGTACTTTTGTAGATTCATGGTATATATCATGTAGTCAAAAGCGAGCTAGGGACACGACTAGGCGCTCAAGCGAGGTGAGGCCTAGGCACCTTGAACACACACAACGCGACCGTCTTCATTAAGCACGGGAGAGGAGCACACCTCAGTCTGGGTGAGGTGGTCACCTGGTGTGAAGTGAAGAAGTGAAGTTTGGCAGTTTCTGTTTCTCCTTTCTTTTCTTTTGTTAGGCTTTTTTCCTTGTTTGGATTTCTTTTTTCTTGTTAGGTCTTTTTTTTTCTTGTTTGGACTTTATTCACATGATAAATATTTAATTGGGTAGAAAATGTAGTATAAAACTAGTTATACTAGATTTCTTTTTAATCAGATGATTTTTAAAGGTTTTCTAAAATTTTGATATTAGTTGGAGATTCTAATTTCTAATCATATTAGGTTTTTTATTATATTTGGGGAGTAGTATTAATTACTATGCCTATTATATGTTTTTATTTTATTTTTTCTGATGCAATTTTTTGGCTTTTCTTGTGTCATGCTCCTAGGCGACATGCTTACCCTTTTTTGCCTTTGACTACCTTGTATGTATGCTATATATTAAATATCAAATAGTATATCGATATCTATGGTTTCTATGCTCAATGTAAGTTTTTAACCATTGCTGAAAATCTGGAATTTGTCAGAAAATAACCATAAGGTGTTGGAGAATGGTACCTCCGTATGTGTGCCTTGATAAATAATGAACCATTGTAAGGACTTGAGATATGTTCTTGCAATTTTGGTACTGTTTTAATATTAAACTGTTTGTTGTCAAGGACTAAACAAGTTTTACCATATGTTCGACAAACCAGGAGCTCTACTCTAGTAGAGGTCTTAGGTTTGAGTCCAACTTCCACTGGTTTCTTGCCTTAGCCCCTTGAAAGCCACATGCCTAGCTTGCATTTTACCTGGTTAGCATGGTATTTGTGGGGCCCTGTGAGTTTTTCCTAACAGGTTCTCATGGTCCCACCAAAAGAAAAAGATAACATGCTTTTTTCAGTTACCGGTTTATTTTTTTAAGATGATTGTTGCACTCGATTTAGGTTTTACTTAATTTTTTATTAGAATACTCTTGTAATGATTTATATCTATGTAATATACCTAATTGGTTGTTTTGGTGGGGATTACAGGATATAGCCTCAAAGATGACTGCATTCTCACAGCAAGGTCCTCGTACTGTTTGTATTCTATCTGCAAATGGTGCCATAAGCAATGTAACTCTTCGTCAGCCAGCAATGTCTGGTGGCACTGTAACATATGAGGTTTATATCAACTTCACTCTAATATACAAGTACATTCTCTTCTAATTAGACCCAACAAGCTTGACCCAAAGTAGGGGAAATGGGTTGGTTTGGGCAAATAATTTTTGTGTTTTGGGTTGAATTGGGCAACACCATAACAGAGAACGGGTTGAAATGGGTAACACCTTAAGACATATTGGGTCAAGATGGGTTGGCTAAAAGTTATGTAAATTTAGAATGAGTTCAAACGGGTAACAACCGGTCAATGACATGTTTGGGGAGAAAATCACTTAATATTTTTACACGTACGAGTTGAACTTTATCGGGCAACTTTTATTATTTGGGCTGTGTTTCATCTTTACTAGTTCAAATGGGCTATAAGAATGGAAAAGCTTAAACGGGCTGACACTCAGGTGTATACCTCCTAAATTTCTTTATTCAATAACAAAGATCATTATAGTAAATATTATAGATTTTGCAATCTTCTTTGTTTAAAAAAGCTGGGCAAAAAGTGTTCCAGGTCAAATCAGCACACAAAAATACCCGTTATGACTTGAACCCGTTTGACCTGTTCCTTAACCTGCCCGATTTGCCACATAAGTTTTTTGTTGAACTGAGATCTTATTGGGTTGACGATGTCATCTTTTAGGGTCGGTTCGAGATAATTTCTTTGTCGGGTTCGTTCTTGCTGACAGAGAATGATGGTAACCACAGCAGCAGGTCAAGTGGATTGAGTGTTTCCCTTGCAGGTTCAGATGGTCGGGTTTTGGGCGGTGGAGTTGCTGGGTCGCTGGTTGCCGCAACACCCGTACAGGTCCCTTCTCTCTCTCTCTCACACACACACACACACACATCTATGGCATCAAGTGAAATCAATACTGAATGTAGTCTCTTTCTATCAGGTGGTTGTTGGTAGCTTCATTGCAGATGCCAAAAAACCTAAATCGAGTAGCAGCCCCGCGGTGGCACCACCTGCAAACATGTTGAATTTTGGTGGTGGTGGGTCAGTGCCTGGTGCTAGTCCAGCATCTGACGGACAATCAAGCGAGTCATCTGGCGATAGTGGTAGTAGTCCTCTTCATCGGCACCCGGGTTCCTACAACAATGCTAGCCAACAGCAACAGCAACCACCGCCGCCGCAGCAGATGCCCATGTATTCCAACATGGGCTGGCCAAACTCCACCATGAACATGCTCCGCAATTGAAATGGGTAGTTGAAGTGGAGGTTGTTGGGTTGGTATCTTTGTAACATAGGATGTTGAACTATGTTTGATTATGCTATTTGGTAGTACAAGTTGTAATCTAGGAATCAGATTGGATGTGCTTGTCTTAGTGGTATCAATCTAGGATTAATCTTGATGCTTTTTTATTTTGATTTGTATCTGAGTTATGTTATTTTTTTTTAAACCAAGTATATTTTTCATTGAAACTGGCCTCTTGCTGACAAGGATAAAGGCTTGTATAGGAATGGGAAGTTGAGTATGTTGTGTGGAAGTTAGAATGACAATTCTACAAAAATTTACATGTGTACATAGAATGTTTTAAAATAAAATTCTTAAAATCATGTCCTTTGTGTAGGTATGGTATTGTAAATAACTAGTGATTGTTCCCCGCGCTACGCGGCGGGGTCGCGAACTCGAATTAAATATAAGCGATAACACGTTAAAAGAGAGTATGACTTTACCGTTGAGGCAGGAGGGAATTTATGTTTAAGACACTGCATTTAATTCTTTATACAAACTAAAAATCATATGCATGTAAAAAACAAAAAAAAAACACCAATCATCAAGTGACTTTTATGTATAATTATAAAACAATAATTGAATTCTATTGCTTATTTGTTTAAGGTGAGTGCTCTGTATGATTGAAGTAACTTTTTCACGTCACTTGAACAAACTTTCTCGATGTAGTTTCGTGGTGATCCTTTCTCGATCTTTATACTAATAAAGAAAAATTGTGGGGGGACACTTATCGATCTAATAAATAAAAATTATAGGGGGACACATCGATTTCTGGTGCATCATGAACATGTATTTCATGCATCTCTCTTCTATTAAATAACTAGCTTAGAACCTGTTTACTACACAAGGTGAAAAAAAATTAATCTATAAATTTTTAAAACTTTATATAATCTTATAGGTGGAAAAATGTAATTATATATACTAACAATAGAAAACAAAATCCAAAAATATATAAAAGTTAATGTATAATTGAATTTTAAAAATAAATTAATTACTATTCAAAGTAATTTGGCTTTCGTTACTCTTTGAATGAAAACATAAGTTAGGTAATTAGATTTCAAAGTTTCTTATTATATGACATAATTTAAAATAAATGTGTTTTATAAATATAATTAATAATTTGATTAAAAATATATTATTATTGAAAATATGGAAGTGTATTTAATAAGAGAGAGACGAGAAAAAAAATTATAAAATGAAAGTGAAGGCACCACAAGACATTGAAAAACCTTTATTTATTATAATACTAGCTTTAACCTCGTGTGTTACACGGGGTTAAATGTTAAGATTATACTGATAAATATCTTAACAACATTTTTTATACAAATTTTCTATTGTATTTGTAATTTTTTTATTTTTTTTACATGTTAAGATTATATGGATGAGAGTAATTTAAACATTAGAAAATACATGAAAATTCATTTAATAAGCTGTGCATTTTTTACAATACATTAAATTACATTTCAAATGAAACCTTAAAATGATTATTTACAAATTTAAAAATATTTCATTGTATGTAACATTTGACATGGTCTTGGTAATTTTTCTATTTTTACCAAAAATTAATAGCTTGAGTCCATCTCTAATTTTAACTCTTGATAATATAACATACAACTGATCATGATTAAACACTGAGTCTTTCAATACAACCAACATTTGCATGTGATTACTATAAACTTTTATTTATAGTCATTGCAAAAATACAACAATTGTATATTTTTTCTTTGAAGTTTTAGTGAAATTTTTTTGTCTGAATATGTTAACTCAATTATAGGGATAAAATTGTGATGATCAATGTTTGCTTCAAAATATAATCTCCGCTTCTATAACGCGATTACCTTGTTATTTGACCTAAAGACTTGTTACATTGCCTAAACCATTTTTTCATCAATATTTATTAATAACATAACTGGAACA
This sequence comes from Smallanthus sonchifolius, assembly GCA_023525975.1. NCBI lineage: Eukaryota > Viridiplantae > Streptophyta > Magnoliopsida > Asterales > Asteraceae > Smallanthus > Smallanthus sonchifolius. Next base: position 7,563,881 of record CM042042.1, read on the forward strand.
CCGACATTTAAAACTAATTTATGGTTTGACAAACTTGATAATGTAAGTCTATTTAGAAAATTATGAGATTATAAACTTTCATCAAAATCATCATCAAGATATTCTGATTGACGGATACGATTTGTTATTTGACTAAACTTTTAATACTAAATCTCTCATTAAAAAACACATATTAAATTTAAATTTCAACAATATATCGTCTTTCAAGTTCAAAATCTAAAACTCCAAATTTTAAAAATTTAACTCTTTAATATTTCGATACAGTTAAATTTAAAATTCCAAAATTAAATATGAAAAATTTAAAACTAATAAATTAGAATTGAAACTTGTAAACATGTTTTTTGAAGAAAAAAAATCTCGTCGTTTAAAAAAATTAAAGTTTAAAATATAATATACTTTTAAAAATAAAATAATTCAAGTTTCTTAATTTTATTAAAAACTAAGTACTAAAATTTATAAATCAAAATAAAAAATTTGTTTATAATTATCAAATTTAATTAGAAAACTACTAATTAATTATTAGTAAATTTTATTCTAACACTACTTATTTAAAATACAAACTTAGTATTTTCAAATTTTATATGTAAAATTAAAAAATCTTGTTTTTGATAATAAAATTTTTTAAAAATCATTTTTTTTAATAATAAAACTTTAAAACTCGTTTTTTTAAAATATTTTCTTTTTTAATTCTTGATTTTTTTTTAAATATTAATTTTTGATGATAATTTAAAAAAATATGAGGTAGTGGTAATCATGATGAAAATGTATATTTATGTAATTTTAAAAAAGACTAAATATAAAAGTATTAAATGAAATATATAAATATGGATTGGGGGGAAATGTTGTGAAATGAAATATGGTGAATTCAAGTGGCAAAATCATTTAGTTTTTTTATTAGAATATAGATAGTATAGTATAGATTATATTAAAAGAACTAGGTCGGAGACCTGTGTAGTACACGGGTTAAATGAAAATAATAAAATAAAGAGTTATTAATTAAGATTTATAGAATTATAAAATGATTTTTTTATATAAGATGAAAAAGTGTAAAATTCGGAGGAATTTTCGATCTTGATTGAGAGGAAATCACGATCAAATGGTAATGGAGAAAATGTTTTCCTAAATTAAAGACAACAAATAATGGGGATGGTTTTGGCGGGGAAAATTAGTCAAACGCCTCTTATATAGCTAACACGTGTTAGATAATGATGTTTTCTTTATTATATAAGGTATATATTCTTAAATATTTAATATAAATCTAATTATTGATACATTTTATTTAATTATGAATAGTTATTATATCATTAACCAAATGAATTTAATATGATTTTTTTTAAATAGCTTGACTTATCAGGATTTGAAAGGAACTAGAAAATCATGTTCAGATTCTAAGATGGTTGTTTAGCAATCTAGTATATATAAAAGATAAAGAAATTTTTGTAATGCCCCAAACCCGGGAGGTCTCACTTGTTGGATTTACTCATTCTCAAACAGTTCTTAAACTTGAATATCAAATAACACAGCGGATATCAAATAACGCAGCGGAAAACTTTCATTTAAACATAACCGTAGCATTGTCAGACATGCGGAAGCGTAAACATTGTCTAAAACATTCATTACATAACGTAACGGGATGCCAGTCATCATATCAGCCGGGTAACTCTTCTTCGCTTGCCAAGCATCACCGTCCCTCCGTACCTGTCCTTAACCTGAATGCGCATACTAAAAGTCAGCTATGCTGGTGAGTTCTAGCTTTACATCAAACCTTAGCATAATCATTTTGCCAAAAACATAACATACATTTATTTAACAAGAACGTACGTAACATGCAATAACTTCACATCATCAAAACATCATAACATAGCATCATAACATAAGTCAACATGAACCGAATCTGCGCCTTCTCGTAATCGTCAATTCCATACATCATATACCAGCGGATGAACTTAAGGCTCGTTACCTCTAAGTCATCCGTCACCTAGGTCTCCTAAGGCTCGTTACCTCTAGGTAGACCAAACATATGTCTCCTAAGGCTCGTTACCTCTAGATAGACAGAATATACCTTAGGCACTATTTCCCCACAAGGAATAGTACCTTCCATCGGGATCCCGGTAATCCCATGGGTGACCGTTGTGACCCCATCATCAACCAGTTGTACAACCGTTAGCCAGCCACAAAGGCTCCCAGTAAGGGTAAGGCCAATACATACATACATACATACCCTAGCTCCCGTAGGAACCCGTGACAGATTCGTTCATTCGTGACTTTCACAAAACCTTTACCTCATTTTGGTTAAAGCACTCGTACGTTTTATTAAATAATGTTTCATTCATAAACCTTTCATAAACTTCGTTTGGCAAAACATTTCATAAACATCATCCTTCGTAAACATCATTTTCGTACACATCATTTCGTAAACATCGTTTATAGAAAGTTTTATGAACAGTAAAAACATAATACATGTTAAGTTATGAACAAGATTTCAGTAAAAGCAAATGTATTTATGGCAAGCGTTTACTATATTTTTATATACATAAACAAATGCATAATACATGTTAAGTTATGAACAAGATTTATAGAAAGTTTTATGAACAGTAAAGTGAACAGTTTTCCTTCGGGAATGTGTACCAGCTATAAAGGTCCTTGGGACAGTTGTTACTTGTACAAGATGTCAGATATGGGTTCTACCCATTAATAAGAACCTTTGGGTTCGCTAACGGTTGTACAACTGGGATGAGTGACGGCGGTTGCTCGGGAGGTCCACGCAACTACCCCGTAGTGTTAAGCGGTATTGTCGGTTCATGGTCGTTGATCATGAGGGCATTGACCAGGGTATTGTCGGTTCATGATCGTTGATCATGGGGGCATTGACCATGTACTCGTCGGTTCATGGTCGTTGACCATGGGGCGGTACAATAGTGACAAGGAATTGACGGATAAGCGGTATTGTCGGTTCATGGTCGTTGATCATGGGGGCATTGACCAGGGTATTGTCGGTTCATGATCGTTGATCATGGGGGCATTGACCAGGTACTCGTCGGTTCATGGTCGTTGACCATGGGGGCGGTACAGTAGTGACAAGGAATTGACGGATAAGCGGTATTGTCGGTTCATGGTCGTTGATCATGGGGGCATTGACCAGGTACTTGTCGGTTCATGGATGTAAGCCATGAGGGCAATACAGTAAAGAGGAATTGACAGTTTATTATACGTTTTAAACTGTTTGAAAAGTAAAGTGTGTTAAGTTTAGCCTTATTAGCAGTATATATGTTTTAGTAAATCTTTTGTATAATTGATTTAAAGTAAACGTTAGAACTCACTCAGCGTTGCTGATTTTTAGAATGCACATCAGTTAAGTGTAGGTGACAGTAGATGGAAGTGGATGCTTGGCTTGGCGAGAAGAGTTACCCGAAGATCAGCATCTGGCATCTTGTTTATGTTTCTTTTGATTATGTTGATTAAGACTAGTTTCAGTTGTATTTGACAAGTTGTGTTTAGACATGTATGTTTCCGCTGTGTATGTTGAAGTTTTAAATCGTTTCCGCTGTGTTAATGAATGTCTTATGTTTAAAGTGCTATGTGTTGATGAGTAAATCCAATAAGTGAGGCCTCCCGGGAAAGGGGCCTTACAAGTTGGTATCAGAGCCATAGTTTGAGAGATTTGGACATCCCCCGATGTCTAGACTTAAACTGAGAATGGGACCAGGTAGCGGATGCCAGTACGGGTAACTCAAGCCAAAGCATCATAAGCGTATAGTAAGTAAAGTTTACCTTTTAGAGTGTCAAGATAAGAATAGAGGCTTTATTGGAACCTGAAAGCGAATAAATAGAATAACAAGAAGTGATGTAATGGTTAATTGCAGATGGCCAGTGTATATTAACATCTTACCTTACTCATTGTGTTCTACATATTCCCTAGCATGATGAAATTAAATCCTTTTGTTCTCTATATTTCAGTTAGAAATGGCTAGACGTGGAGGAACTAGAGGGGGTGGAGGAGGAAGACGTGGTGGTCATACAGGCCGCCACAGTGGAGCTAGCACAAACCAAGTGATTGAGGGGAGTGTTCACACTACCCATACTGAGACAAAGATTAGTCAGCACAATGCTGAACATGTGGAAGGAGATGACCAACCGTTTGAGTTTGAACCAGCCGTGCAAGCGGCTATTGGCCGTGAGTTTACCCGACTGCTGAAGGAAACCTTACCGACCATACTAGACGAAGCCTTGAGGAAGGCCAAGGAAAGCCCTAACACAACTGAAGAGCCGGTGGTGCTTCCAACAATGGGAGGACCAAATCTGGTAGAGAATGTTGCACCGCCTGCTCGCGGCTGCGACTACAAGGCGTTTCGGGGTTGTGATCCACCCGTGCTTACTGGGGAGAAGGAAGCATCAGATACCTTAGATTGGATTAACGGCATGGAGTCGACCATTCGTCTTAGTGAATGTCGTCCAGAACAAGCAGTCATGTTCGCTGCGAAGTCATTGAAAGGAGAAGCAGCACACTGGTGGGAAACTGTGAAACAAGCTAAGGGTGACCAAGCGGTCGGATTGATGAGGTGGAGCGACCTGAAAGCGCTGGTAACTGAAAAGTTTTGTCCTAAGAACGAGGTCCATAAGGTGGAAAGGGAATTCTTGACTCTGCAAGCCGGACTCATGACTCACCGGCAATATACTTCAAAATACAACGAGTTGGCACGCCTGGTGCCTCATCTTGTAACGACAAAGGAGAGAAGGATTCATTATTATGTTCAGGGGTTGCCTCCAAAGATACGTACCTTTGTAAAGACCAACACACCGAGTACCTTTGAGTCGGTGGTTGTCCTGAGCGGAGTTGTGTACGATGAAATTGCCTCTGAAGTCATTGCTGAAGCACCCAAGAAACACAAGCGCACTGCTGAGGAACTCCAGGGTCCTAACGATAGGAGGGCAAGGGTAGAAGTTGAGGGTCTATGCGGGAAATGTGGAAGGAGACATGGAGGTGAGTGTAAGGCGGGTCAGGTGGGATGTTTCAGGTGTGGCAAGTTTGGACACCAATCACGGGACTGCCCGGAAAGGCCAAGATGCCAAAATTGTGGGGGACAGGGACACGTGAGCCGAGATTGTAGGAAACCCAAGGAAACAGAAGCGGGGGGATCTGGAAAAAGGGAAAGGGTGCAGAGAAGGAACCCTACATGAACAGAGCCAAGGCGAGGGTCTACCAGATGACTCGGTAAGGTACGTTGCAAGCTCTTATTTGTGATTTGGCAAGTTTATGTTATTATTTCCTTACTAAATTAGTTAGCCCCATTAGTCTAGGTGTCTTAGAATTTGAGATCGACCAAAGTTAAGCTCCCAGTGTTAGTTAATCACAATGGCCTTTATGACCAAGCTGCCTTGCATAACTACGGTTTATGCCACCCATTCTGTGATTAGATATCAGTTTAGCTTATGGCAGGTTTCGAGGACGAAACCTATTGTAAGGAGGGTAGACTTGTAACAGCCCGAGTTTTAGAGCGCGAAAAAAATTCATGAGAATTAAAAACTTAAATAAGAAAAGAAGGGAAGCGGGCTTGGGCCGGGGTGTATGGGCCGAAAGGGGGAAGGGTCGGGCCCTTATAAGCCTCAAAATCAGCCCAAAACCCTCACTCCCAACCTCATTTCCGGATTTCTAGAGAGAGAAAGTGAGAGAGAGTCTAGAGAGAGAAAGTCCCGGTTTTCGAATATGAGCTTATAGGATCGTAGGCATATGTATCTGGAACGATTAGCTGTGAAGAAGAAGCGTTTACAGGTAACCGATTCTCCTAGATCTGAGTTTTTGTTCGTTTTTGGGTTTTTCGGGTTTTGGAGGAAAATGTAACGTTTTTACGGATTAAACTGAAGGAAAAACATAGATTTAAGTTCCTTAATGAAAAGCAAACGTTTTGAATGTAAACAAGTTCGGGATCTTGACGTGATCAGACCCGGATGCGAAAGTTAGGGTTTTTGCGAGGAAGCAGTTCGTGCGTACTTATCAAGTACGCATGAAGCTGATACTGCGTACTTACCAAGTACACAAGAAGAGGATCCTGCGTACTTATCAAGTACGCATGAAGCAGGTACTGCGTATTTATCAAGTACGCATGAAGTAAAGCCTGCGTACTTATCAAGTACGCAAGAAGCAAAGTCTGCGTACTTATCAAGTACGCAAGAGCAAGGCTTTGCGCACTTGCCAAGTGCGCAAGCATGAAGTCTATGGGTATATATATCCGGTTAATAAAGTCAGTATGTTCGCCTAGCCAGAAATAGTGAAACCATTTAGCGTTGAGTTAAGTCTGATACGTGTCAATTGTTATGATTGTCCAGATTGTGTGAGATCCAGTAGACCATTGAAGTTAAGATACCAGGTGAGTTCTAATCCCCTTTTGCCTTCTTTAGGGGTGGTGTGCATACTTAGTGTAAAACGTTTATTATATTTTATATATTATAAAATGAAGGGAAAAGCTATGTTTTAGTGAAAAGTTTTAAAAAGGCAAAAGTACATTTTAGTAAAGTATGATTATATTATTGGCAAGCGTTTATTATATTTTTCATATACATAAACAAAGGCATAATATAAGTGCTAGTATGTTTTCAGTAAAGCAAGATATATTATTTGGCAAGCGTTTACTATATTTATTATACATAAACAAAGACATAATATATGTGTTAGTATTTTCAAGTAAGCAAGATATATCATTTGACAAGCGTTTACTATATTTATTATACATAAACAAAGGTATTATATATGTGTTAAGATATATTTCAGTAAAAACAAATGTATTTATGACAAGCGTTTACTATATTTTTATATACATAAACAAAGGCATAATACATGTTAAGTTATGAACAAGATTTATAGAAAGTTTTATGAACAGTAAAGTGAACAGTTTTCCTTCGGGAATGTGTACCAGCTATAAAGGTCCTTGGGACAAATGTTATATAACATCCAAGAATTTCCGGTGTTATTTTTTTATTTTATTTTATTCTATTCTATACAATAGTGACATTTCCGTTTCAATCCCGTACTTGTTCAAACGTATTATGTCACATTAATTATTATTTTAAAACATATGTCAATTCAATTTTTCAAACATTGTATTACATATTGTTTTCCCTATTATACATAACATGCGTAAGTATAGTTATATTTATATAAGCAAACTTTTTGTTAAAATAAAACGTATAAGTTAAAGCATGCATTTACATTTCTTTTATGTATATATATACATGTATTTATTTATAAATAAATGTGTAATTATATATATACATTTGAATCTATTAAATACACCGTTTGTAATTTTATAAAAAGGAAACATATTCATTTATAAAGGATTATACTTAACAAGTAATGTTAGTTTTTATAAATCATATAAAAACACATTTTATGAACAAGTAAAATGAATTAAAATTGAACAATATTAGTCTTAAACCCTTTACATAGCAATTGAACCCCTTTAGTCCCTTTGAAAGGTTTCTTTTCCAATTTTGACTTGCAAAAGTCAAAATCAAGTTCTACACCTACCAAACCCTTTTAATAACGAGATGTAGCTCACCCAAATCAATTTGCCATTCAATTACAACCGTTTGAGACTTGGAATCGTTGTTATTTATTGAAAAATAAAGGGTTAAACGAGCATTAAAGCACCTTCGGTTATGAACTTGAATGGCATGAATGAGACTCAAACACTTATTAAATATGACGATTGTGGACTGTTACCATATCAGTTTCACCCTTCGCACACCCCTCTAATCTGTTTCCATCGAATTCCACTCAATAAATCCGTTTTCCCGTTCCTTTTTCTACCACGATTCGCGACAAACAGGGAGGACCCAAACACCTTCTTTTCATCAATTCAATGGCCGAATCCAGGTAATAGTTCATCCCTTGCTGCTCGATTCTTGTTTTTACTCGGAAACCCCTTGACTGCGATCACGAATCCGGGTATTCTAAGGGCTAGGGTTTTGGATTTGAGTGTTTGGGGAAGAAGAGGTTGCGAAACCTCTGTGTAAAAAACTCAAACTCTTCCTTCTCTTAACAAGGCAAATGCCCAGATCATCCGGTTACTAGACCCGGCCCTAACAGATTTTTGTTCTTTTTTTAAAATGGTCATTTCCCCTTGTAAATTTCACCAAATTATCCTTCCAGACTCATATATATGTTTATAAACCATTGTTAATAAGTTTTGATTAAATAACTTTCTTCCTAAATATATGGTTACTAGCTTTTATAAAATAAAAATATATATATATATATATATATATTCAAGAGATTATAAAAAAAAGATAACTTTTTAGTGAATAAAAACATATCTACACACACACACACACATATATATATATATATATATATATTTGAATATATTCTAAAAATCTTTTTAATTGCAAACATTCAAGCAGGTCATATTTGAACCTTACTAATCTGTGACGTCGGGAAATCTATTAATCGAAAGGTTAAGTATCGTTATAAAGTAAATATTCAAAACGTCATGAACTATAATACATTTTTTTGTTACTAATTATTTTGGTTATACATTTACCATGTTGCTAGTATCTTTACCAATAATAAAATGTTATTATCTATACGATCATTTTAAATTTTGTTGTCTTTCATAAATAATAACAATACTACTTTTTATGACTAATTCTTTTATTTCAAAGGACATACTCATAAATATTATTGTATTATTATTTGTCAACATGATGATTATTTGAACTAATCATTTTCATAGAATACTTATTTAACAATTAATATCTATAGATACCACCTATAGTCTTTTTATAATTAAAACCCATTAAAAAATATTATTTCATTATCACATTAGTTAATGTTAAGATTCGTATCTTTTCCTTCGTTCATTCGTTCCGAAACTCTAAGATCCCAATCGTCCTATTCTTATTTTTCGTATTTACTACTATATTAAACATGAACAAATTGTTGATACATATACTTCATCAAACTTAGGTTAACCCTGTGGTTAGCTAGACGTTTGTGCTGCAAGAACTTGTTTGTATGATTATCGAGCTACTTATTGCAATGTGAGTTCATAGCCCCCTTTCTCTTTACTATTGTTTACAAATACTCGGGGTGGAACATGTTTACATACTATACATACTAAATTCAATACTATTGTTCTCATGCAAATTACTTTGTGCTTTATGTCTTAAACTGCTTGGTGACCATTACATGTGTTCATGCTAGTACATTCATTAACCTGCTACCCAGGCCTAAGGTAGTACCTAACATGATCATTTATAGGGGAATCCGATTCCAGTTACCACGAACCTTGGCGGGTTTTGTGTGTACCATAATACTATTTTTCCAAAACACAATCAGTGGGATTGTACTTACTAGTTTTCCATTTACTACGGATTGAATTGTACGCTTGGAACCTTGTATGTTTTCACATTTATGCCATAGTTACGCTTTGAATAATATTGAATTTCAAATCATTTTTGCTAAACTTTTGTTAGTGTCAAAACCTATGTTACTCACCAACTACTTGTAGTTGACATTTACTCGCATGTTTCAGGTGCACCCATTTGAGGACCCTACCTGCTCATCTAGGACTTGGACCTAGCTAAATTTAAATTATGTTATGTTTTGAACGTTTCGTTTTCCATTCTCTATGTAACGGATGATTTTAAATTGATGAATAAATATTGTCATTTAATAATAGATGATCATGTGCTTATGGACAACCGCGTCAGCCCCGACGTTTAATCCGCCGTCGGCCGGGGTGTGACAGATTGGTATCAGAGCCATGGTTATAGGGAATTAGGTTATTAGACACACATGACCTAGACTATAACCTAGGAGTCCCCAAACACGAGTTTAACTCGTTTCTTTTGTTAGGAACTCCACTTTATACTCATTTATACACATACTTACCTACATCCATCTACTTCTGTTTACATGAACTATAACCTTCTAAGGACCACGTGAAACTATTTGAGACTACATGGATTACTTGAAACATATTCTTAGTCTATAACCTTAGGATACCTTGGTGTAATTACCTTACATATTATCTAGTGTATTACACGAATTAGCTTATGTGCTATGTTGCTTGATAACCTACATGTTATAAAAACTACTACTCCTATGACACCTTATTTGCTACACTATTTGAATTGTGTGCACAAATACCTATTTGATATCACTAAATGATGTCCTAAGGTTTGCCATGCACACCTTCATCTTTACACCTCATCAGAAATCACTTATGGAAAGATTCAAACCCCTAGACCTAATTCCAATTAAAATTTTAAAATCTCGTCAAGGTTTTGGTTTCTGAAAACTATTACAGAACATGTGCAATCCGGAAGGGTGAATGCATGTACTTTGGGTCTTCTGTCTAGGAAAGCATTTCATATAAATCCAAATCAACCGAAGGATCCGTATGCTTTCCTGGGAATTCCGGAAGTGAGTGTTCACCTATAGGCTAAAGCACGTCTTCTTGAAAGTATATGAACTCAAATCACTTTGATTTATCACAATATCCATTGAGATATGCCCCAAATGAACACAACCTAAACATCATTCGCTTAATTATTATAATTTGATACACAAGTCCAAATCTCCTATTTGATCCTTACACTTGATCATATTTAAGTCAACTATACCTCTTCATCCTTATGCCTTGAAAATTTTATCACCCTTATTATCATTTGCAAGAGATTTAAACTCTTAGACCTTACCCCTCAAGGAAGGGAAACTGTTTGAATAAGTGAAGCACACCCTGGAGCCACAAGACACAATCCTTAACGATTCTTACCATTCAAAGAATAATGTCAATGGTACATGATGACTGGAAGAGTGAGTGTAAGCCCATGGAAGATTCTGACTAAGGAAGGACTGGGTACTTAAATGTGTCCTTTGTGACCCACCTCTCTTTCCTGTGGATTCTCTTCATGGGCACACTACTTATAGGTCAAGTGTTACTCCTGACATGCTATTATGAGAACTCGGTGTTATGACTAGTCAAACCCTAAACTCATGATAACCTTTGCACTTAACGATTAGCACTTACGACCTTTTCGTGCTAGACACGGCCTCATACCCTTCTCACTCCTCAGAGTATCACCCCGAAACTGAGTCAGCACAAAAGGAAGACTGAGGATCCCTACCACCAGACGACCGGTAACCGGCACAACCAATTGTCAGGCCCATGTTTGACATCATGACAGATTGACTTAGGAGCACAGGCATGAGGCTACAAGCAGCTGAACCACCTCCACCGATAGACCCTTATCTAGCACCTAACCCATACCATCTGGACTTAGGGGAGAGACAAGCCAAGGAACCTACTGGTGCCATAGGAGTTCCAGATGATACCGCTCACCTATATTTAAGGACCACAGAGTTCTGAGACAAGAAATGGAGACCAGGGAATACTTGATGCACACACGAAAATAACTAAGACTAAAGCCCGGTTTGCTATACGAATTACCACAACGATGTTCGTCTTGATGCTCATCTGCTTTCTGGTGGAAAACTATCTGAGATATTAGCCGGATATTCCATTTCGTGTTTTCTTAAAACTTAAATTGAAACCCATATTCCGTACCCAAATATAAACGTTATTATAACTCTTCTTAATGATTGATATCTAAATATTCTTTGTAAACTAATTGATTTGTTATTTCCTGATTTGACAAAAGTAGTTATTTTGTTCAAACAAAATCTTTATAAAACCCTTGGTTTATAAATTGTGTCTATATTATAAATTATTTACAAACCCCTTTTACCTTATGAGGGGACTTAAGTCAATTTGTTTTATAAAAACATTTATCTCATTATCTTAGTTAATAATTAATTATGATTCGATTAATCATTTCATTACGGCCTCTTAATTCGTTACTTTTAAATTCTTGGCCTAATTACGAAATAATTTAGCCATTATTTTCTTTTGAAACATTCTCTTTATGATAACTAAATAAATAAAAAGGTTTTATTTACCCAATTACCTATTTATTTAACCTATTACTGTCACTTACAAACAAGGATAAATTCAATTAATTGTCATTTACAAACAAAAAACGCAAATCAATTATTCGTGTGTGTGTTACTCTAAATACCTATGAAATTTTCTCATCACCTTACACCTTCGAAAATGTATGAACTTACTAACCACTTCGAGAAGATGAATCATCTCGCATAGACGTTAACCATCCGCCAACAAAGTTGAAAACTTGAAACCCAACTACCTACATTATACAACGCGTTTGTCCGCAACACTCGATCACCGACACGATTCGATAGTTTACGTTATTCATGAGGTTCAATTATTTACATATGAAAGTTCCTAATATACTTGATACTAAATTTTTTACATTATACACACAACTTGATTGTTCACGTCATACATGAAACTTGGTTATGTACAATATATATGATTACTTACATTATACATGAAACTTGATTACCTACACTACACATGATGCTAGATTGATCACATTATAGAAGGAACTTGATTACTTGCGATATGCATGATACTAAATTGTTCACACGATACATGTTACTTGATTATATACAATATGCACTATACGAAACTAGACCGCTTACATTAATTGTCCACCATGTACATGAGGCATGATCATTCACTTTATCCATGAAAGTTGAAAGCTATAAGCATTGAACTACTAGGGGTTTGAGGTATTATTGTTCAAACACGAGGAAGCTATAAACCTTATGGGTAAACTTGAGAATTATGCCATCTGTTTAGGAAAACCATGGGGTTTGTGCCACATTTTATTCTTTGATTGATTACATTATCAATGGACACAGTTATTTGTCAGCAAACACATAAGTGAAAACAATAGTTATGAATTTAGTGATCTTGTGTCCCCTCTGTACCCACACACAATGGAATAATCTATACGGACCATATGACGATTTGAGTAATTACGGGTGCACACATAATTATAAAGGTCAGCGCATGGAAAACATAGTGAATTCTTTCGTGTGTGATGATATAAAACCTATCGTGATATATAGCAACGAAACTAATGTGATATGATAAAGGCATGATAGACACGCCGCTAAGTGTTTTCTATATAAGTATTCCTGTCATATTGTCAGAAGTAGGGTTGTTCGTGTCACGTGAAGTTTTCTTTATACCATTTTGACCTTGACCTATGCTTGTGAAATCTTTTATTCGGTGACATTTCTTGAACATATTAGACTACATTCTAAACAAGTTCTAACCATCAAATTCTCATCATTTCCATTCCAAGAGATGCACCCCATCTTTGGAGTCCAAAATCTATTCTAGGACAATTTTCTCCCTAATTCTCTTCAAACTAAATCCACTATCATCATCCATGCCTAACACAATGACCTGATCTGACCTTGTGTATCAGACCTAAACTTTGTCATCAATCGTACTCCTCAAACCGACAATCAAAGCTCTTTGAGAATCCAAACTCATATCTTGTTACTAGATTCAGTAGCCTCCAACAGTTGAATTTCGGGACGAAATTCCATCAACTTGGGGATACTGTAACATCCAAGAATTTCCGATGTTATTTTTTTATTTTATTTTATTCTATTCTATACAATAGTGACATTTCCGTTTCAATCCCGTACTTGTTCAAACGTATTATGTCACATTAATTATTATTTTAAACCATATGTCAATTCAATTTTTCAAACATTGTATTACATATTGTTTTCCCTATTATACATAACATGTGTAAGTATAGTTATATTTATATAAGCAAACTTTTTGTTAAAATAAAACGTATAAGTTAAAGCATGCATTTACATTTCTTTTATGTATATATATACATGTATTTATTTATAAATAAATGTGTAATTATATATATACATTTGAATCTATTAAATACACCGTTTGTAATTTTATAAAAAGGAAACGTATTCATTTATAAAGGATTATACTTAACAAGTAATGTTAGTTTTTATAAATCATATAAAAACACATTTTATGAACAAGTAAAATGAATTAAAATTGAACAATATTAGTCTTAAACCCTTTACATAGCAATTGAACCCCTTTAGTCCCTTTGAAAGGTTTCTTTTCCAATTTTGACTTGCAAAAGTCAAAATCAAGTTCTACACCTACCAAACCCTTTTAATAACGAGATGTAGCTCACCCAAATCAATTTGCCATTCAATTACAACCGTTTGAGACTTGGAATCGTTGTTATTTATTGAAAAATAAAGGGTTAAACGAGCATTAAAGCACCTTCGGTTATGAACTTGAATGGCATGAATGAGACTCAAACACTTATTAAATATGACGATTGTGGACTGTTACCAGATCAGTTTCACCCTTCGCACACCCCTCTAATCTGTTTCCATCGAATTCCACTCAATAAATCCGTTTTCCCGTTCCTTTTTCTACCACGGTTCGCGACAAACAGGGAGGACCCAAACACCTTCTTTTCATCAATTCAATGGCCGAATCCAGGTAATAGTTCATCCCTTGCTGCTCGATTCTTGTTTTTACTCGGAAACCCCTTGACTGCGATCACGAATCCGGGTATTCTAAGGGCTAGGGTTTTGGATTTGAGTGTTTGGGGAAGAAGAGGTTGCGAAACCTCTGTGTAAAAAACTCAAACTCTTCCTTCTCTTAACAAGGCAAATGCCCAGATCATCCGGTTAAAGCTTATTACTTCTAAACACAAGGTCACGGGTTCTAGACCCGGCCCTAACAGATTTTTGTTCTTTTTTTAAAATGGTCATTTCCCCTTGTAAATTTCACCAAATTATCCTTCCAGACTCATATATATGTTTATAAACCATTGTTAATAAGTTTTGATTAAATAACTTTCTTCCTAAATATATGGTTACTAGCTTTTATAAAATAAATATATATATATAATTTCACCAAATTACCCTTGTAAATTTCACCAAATTATCCTTCCAGACTCAGATATGGGTTCTACCCATTAGTAAGAACCTTTGGGTTCGCTAACGGTTGTACAACTGGATGAGTGACGGCGGTTGCTCGGGAGGTCCACGCAACCTCCCCGTAGTGTTAAGGGGTATTGTCGGTTCATGGTCGTTGATCATGGGGGCATTGACCAGGGTATTGTCGGTTCATGATCGTTGATCATGGGGGCATTGACCAGGTACTCGTCGGTTCATGGTCGTTGACCATGGGGGCGGTATAGTAGTGACAAGGAATTGACGGATAAGCGGTATTGTTGGTTCATGGTCGTTGATCATGGGGGCATTGACCAGGGTATTGTCGGTTCATGATCGTTGATCATGGGAGCATTGACCATGTACTCGTCAGTTCATGGTCGTTGACCATGGGGGCGGTACAGTAGTAACAAGGAATTGACGGATAAGCGGTATTGTCGGTTCATGGTCGTTGATCATGGGGGCATTGACCATGTACTTGTCGGTTCATGGATGTAAGCCATGAGGGTAGTACAGTAAAGAGGAATTGACGGTTTATTATACGTTTTAAACTGTTTGAAAAGTAAAGTGTGTTAAGTTTAGCCTTATTGGCAGTATATATGTTTTAGTAAATCTTTTGTATAATTGATTTAAAGTAAACGTTAGAACTCACTCAGCGTTGCTGATTTTTAGTATGCACATCAGTTAAGTGTAGGTGGCAGTAGATGGAAGTGGATGCTTGGCTTGGCGAGAAGAGTTACCCGAAGATCAGCATCTGGCATCTTGTTTATATTTCTTTTGATTATGTTGATTAAGACTAGTTTCAGTTGTATTTGACAAGTTATGTTTAGACATGTATGTTTCCGCTGTGTATGTTGAAGTTTTAAATCGTTTCCGCTGTGTTAATGAATGTCTTATGTTTAAAGTGTTATGTGTTGATGAGTAAATCCAATAAGTGAGGCCTCCCGAGAAAGGGGCCTTACATGAACCTCTAGTTTTCATCCCCAAAACCTTGGTTTTGCATGGACTCAGATCTGGATCGATGGATTCGTCAAGTTTGAAACTTTTTATGTTCAAAAGGTGTATTTTCCTTCGTGATTCCAGATCTATAGTCCTTTTCTCATTTGGTTCATAAAACCCCAACCTTTTACCGAAAATACCTGAATAAACCCATTTCAAGGAAAACTTATGAAAACGAGAGTTTCTTACCTCAAAATAACTCCTTCCTTCAGCAAATCTTCTCTCGAGTAGTGTATCAAGGTAGAGGATCGATAGTTAGCTAAATCCAAAGCTTTCTCTCTCTACGACTTTCTCTCTCTAGAAATGGGGTGGAGTTTGAATGAGATAATGGGGAATGTGTGTGAAGGCTAGGGTTTAAACCTTCCCTTCCTTCCCCCTTCTCGGCCCACTGAAGCGGCCCAACTAGCGACCCCCAAGCCCCTTATATTTTCACACCCCTTTATTACATCCTTATCCCGCTCATTGTTCGTCTTTATTTTTGGGATGTTACAATTTTTTACTAAGTGGTTTTATTGTGACATTTACAACAACAAAAAAACTTAGGCTTTGTCGATGGATGAGATAGAGATAACCCAGAGGGTTGCTGAGTTCTATACCAAACATCAAAGGCATGCCGTTAAGGCTGATTTGTGTCGACAACACTATATGGTGAAGGCTGTCGAGTTCTATACCAAACATCAACGGTATGTCGTTAAGGCTAAGATGTGTCAACAAAATATACAGTTCAGTTAAGAGACTGGCCAACGACTATTAGTTAATGCCACAAAACGTCTTCATGTATGGTTTTGTTACTTCCCAATTAATGCAAAGTACACTATCAAAATGCCACATAATGGCCATCATTTACAACGTGTGTGCATAAAGGTGAGTTGCATTTGAGGTCTGCCACTTCTATTGATTATGAAAGTAATAACCAAGTAATGTTGCCATTTATAAACCGTAACAGCCAAGCAAACCGTACCAAGATATTGTCCTTTTTACCCCTGATGGGTTGCCCATCCAGGAACACATAGTTTTATTTTTGTTTTTTCCAGACGAGTTGCTCGCCCAGGCAAAGCGTGTCTTTTGAAAAAGCTAATAAGTTATTTTTAAACTCAATCTCAAACACCCTCTAAATTAAACACTCTATCAACTATTTTAAAGTATTAAATCCTAAAAAGTCTATATTTAAGTGATGCTATAGAACTAAAGTCTTGCGTAACAATATGTTATCAAGAGAATATCCTAGTAGTTAAGTGGTGTATCATACAATCTAAATCCTGTGATTTTCTTAAGAAGTTGTGTTAAAAAAAGCACAATTGACTAAGATTTTATTAGAAAAAAAATGAAGTTTGTTTCTTTCTTGTTTTTCTTTTAACTTAAAAAAAAGGAGAGTTATATGTGTGCACGCGATCAAATCTACCATTACGACTGTCGCTGACGCTTCTCCTCCCCTAAAATCTCTCATTTTTTGCAGCCCCGATTTTCCAGATTCCTCCTTCCAACTCCGCGATCGATCACATGTGTGCCACCCCTAATTTCCATTTCTAGAATCACTATCCATCCAATACAACACAATGGGATTCATGAAGCGGTTCGTTGGATTTCTAGGATTCGGAAATCACGAAGTCAACAAAGATTCCGAAGGGGAGATTGATGCAAATCCGAATTCAACAGAAGAAACAAGTCATTACATTGATACTAACCTCCCTCGGAAAGGATTTAGCGTTCCCGTTCAAGTTCCTGTTGATAAAGCTCATCAAATCGGTCCGATTCTAGTGCCGTGCCCCGCCGGAGACGGTGGCGTTCAGGTAATGTCTTCGATCGTCTTTCGAATCGTAGTATCGTAGATCACTTGTATTTGTCTGCACTAGTGTAACAGGAGAATTTTAACAATTGATGCTTATATGGTGTTCGTCGTATTGGAAAGGGGCAAAACGGTTAAGAACTGTTCATTGTTCATATCATATATATGATATTCTGTTACAGGAATTGTTATGTTTAATTGTTTATATATTCAGGATTTTGTTACAGGAATCTCGAAATTGACAGACCAGTAGAACCTAAGTATCTGAGTTTTACAGATACATAAGGTGATGTCATCATACAGTTTCAGTGGTATATGATTCCACATCAGTCGCTTTAGTGCTGGTCGGTATAACTTTCTATCATACAACCCGTTTAAGAAAAAAAACACCTCATAAGGCCCGTTTGATCAGTGGTGTCTGAATAGTAGGGGCTGGTGTCTGTATAGTGGCCACAGGGGCTGGTGTCTGTATAGCGGCTCTTGACAAAAGTTGGTTGATGTAGATTTTATGATGTGTCTATGTTGTCAAAACTCAAGAGCCTACAAGGCGCGCACCTAGGCGTACAGGTGCAGCCCAGCGCAGCCTTGTTGCCTTGTTTCAAAAGCCTCATTTTCAGGCGCTAAGGTGCATTTTCAAGCAAAGTTCCGGTCAAGTTCAGGCCAAATTTCGGCTAAAAGTCTTCTGAACAGGTCTGAAACAATTACACTAGCCATAAACAACCCTGGAGTCAACCTAAAACAGCCTAAATTAACCCAAAACAAACCTAAAACATGTCTAAAACCTCTAAAAATGGTATTTTTATACTGTGCTCTTTGCTTAAAAAGCCCTTGCTTTTTAAGCGTTTTGTGCCTAGGCTCCGGGCCAGGCATATGTTTGAGTGCGCCTATGCTGTGTAAAGTTGTTCTTAGGGTTTTAAGGATTCAAACAATGGATGTATGGACATCATTCCAATCACATATGGTTGGACTGATCTCTGGTTGTTCTTGGATCATATCATATGTGGGTTCATGCTTTTGGAAAATCTGAAGTGTCTGGATTGTTAAGTTACAGTGCAAAAAGCATTCTAAAATAGAATGAATATAGCAAATTATAGATCATAGATGCATGAAGTTTGAACTCTAAATGATGATCATAAAATTCTTTTTCTTGAACATTTAAAAGCTTTCTTTTGTTGTCATGACTAATGAGCACATTGCAAGATCTTTATGTTGTGATGGTGGATTCAGGGTCTACAATGGTATACACGCTCTCTCAAGATAGACGAAGATGGAGACGTTGCAGACGAGTTTCTTGAAGAGGTGTTCCATGAAACAGTAGCTAATGCACCTCAGAAGACATGGTCAGAGTTTCAGGTCAAATTGACCGCTAAACCTGCAAAAGCAAAGGACCCATGTCTGTCCCGAGAAGGAACAGTCCAACACACTATCAAATACCATGGACGGCGGCAGCTGGTGGGATGATGGCTTCTTTCTGATGGGTTGTTTGAATATGTATCTGACTTGGTACAAGAAAATGAAACTTGCTTTTTAAGATATTTAAAGTTTGTGATATGTTTCATTCTAAATTCCAAAATCTTACATTCTAGTAGGGTATGTTTGACAACAGCTTTTCTATTACCTGATTTTGGTTTTAAAAAAACTGTGACGGTATTTTAAACACAAAAGTTTAAATTATTAAAAACCAATTTGTTTATTTTAAATAGTTAACTTTTAAACATTAAAATTTAACCATCAGGTTAGATTGATTTAATAAAGTAGTGTCATTTATTTAAATACTTTAAACCATTTCATGACGTTTGTTATAAAGAAAACACTCAAAAAATTATCCATAGATAATATTTTAATTTGTTAACTTGTAAACATCAAAATATAAAAGACTCTCATATTAATTCAATCAAGTGGTCTAATTTGTTTAAATACTTAAACCCATTGCTAGATGATCACATTTTTTGTTAGCTAGATTTATTCAATGGTCACTTAATGATCAGATTTGTTGATTCAATCAAATGTAGGGGTGTTCATAGTCCGATTTTCATGATTTTTAGATCAACCCGTTAGTAACGGTTTTTTTTATCACTAGAAATCAAAACCGAACCGTGGATATAAAAATCAAACCAAATCATTATTACCGGTTTGATTTTGATTTGGTTTAAGGGTTTGGGCTTTTTAGGCCCACTTAAACCAAACCCATGAGTTGTCAAAAAAAACTGCCAAATACAGCACAAAAACCTACCAAAATACATCCCAAAAACTTGCAATAAAGCTGCCCCAAACAACTCAAAAACCCGTGTAAAAACAGTCTAAATACATGTATAAAACCTAGCAAAAAAAAAAACTATCAAAACACCGATTTCAATTAAAATTGCAGAGAATTGTTTTGTAATGTGTTTTCTTATTTTTTACATTGATCAACAAAGGATATAAATAAACAATACAAAGAAAGGAAACAAATCATGTGCTGGCATATCTTTTTGATTGGCTTGCAACGGTCTGTAATTGTAAGTGTGGATGGCAAGGATTTTCATTGAGAATGAAATGATGCTATGCTGATCCATAATTATCTCCACAAAAAATAGTTTTGTTTTCTAACACTCACCATCAAGTTGAGTAGTAGGGTTTCCGATGCTCAACTTGTTAAGACAATGGTTGAAGATTTTTTCGTTGACAGCTTTTGTTAATATATCTGCTAGTTGGTCTTCTGATCGAACGAATGGCAACTCGATAATCCCTGTTTCAAGTTTTTCTTTGATGAAGTACCTATCAACTTCCACATGCTTGGTACGATCGAGTTGAATGGGGTTCTCTGAGATTTGTATAGCATCTTCATTATCACACATGATACTACTAGCTTCGGTATGAGGAAATCCAACCTCACTAAGAAGTTTGCGTATCCATAAAACTTCTGCAAGGCCTCGTGCAATCCCTCAGAACTCAGCTTCTACACTTGATAATGCTACAACTTTTTGTTTCTTGCTTCTCCATGTAACCAGGTTCCCACCAACCAAAGTAAAGTACCCGGATGTTGACCTCCGGTCTCCTTTATCTCCTGCCCAGTCTGCATCTGTGTAGGCTTGGATCTTAAGATGTTCGTTTGGTTGAAAAAGAACCCCATGGCCTGTTGTCCCCTTGAGGTATCTAATGATTCTCAAGACTGCTTCCATGTGAGCTACTTGAGGCTGATGCATGAACTGGCTGACTACCCCAACTGCATATGTAATATCTGGGCGAGTATGCGATAGGTATATTAGTTTACCTACTAAGCGTTGGTACCTTTCTTTGTCTGTTAATTCCCCATCTTCTTCCATAAGGAGTTTATGATTAGCTATCATTGGTGTGTCAGCGGGCTTGCAATCGATCATTCCTGTCTCAGCAGGAAGGTCAAGAATATATTTTTTTTTACATATAAAAATACCTTGTTTAGACCTTAGTACTTCAATTCCAAGAAAGTACTTGAGTCTTCCTAAGTCCTTCATTTCAAATTCCCCATCTTCTTCCATAAGGAGTTTATGATTAGCTATCATTGGTGTGTCAGCGGGCTTGCAATCGATCATTCCTGTCTTAGCAGGAAGGTCAAGAATATATTTTTTTTTGACATATAAAAATACCTTCTTTAGACCTTAGTACTTCAATTCCAAGAAAGTACTTGAGTCTTCCTAAGTCCTTCATTTCGAATTCTGTGAACAAGTTTTCCTTTAACTTCTATTTCTTCCTCATCGTTTCATGTAAGGATCATGTCATCAACATATATAATTAAACAAGTCACAAGATTACCTCTTTGTTTAAGAAACAACGTGTGATCTATAACATCTATGATTTTTATCATGTATTTGTTTGATGCAATAAACAAAAATTCAATTATAATACAATCTTGATGCAAACATTTCACCCTAAGATTTCATTTGATACATTTCTAGGGTTACATGAATATATTTTTTTTTTCAAACATGCTAATAATAATTCAAAGAAAACAAAAACTTTCCAAGTTGACATGCATGATCATACATATATTGGAGCTTGATAATTATTTATAAAAACCATGAAGCTTCCATAATCAAAAACCTAATTACCCATATATGTAATATATATATATATATATAGATAGATATGTATATATACATGTATATACATATATACACCTTTTCTTTTTAAGCAAAGTGGTCTTGAACCTCCTCCCCAAAGTATGTGAACCCAAAACATGAACCCCCAACCCTTGCAATTGAACCTTTGGACTAGATTTGACCCTCATTCGTCAGGGTTGACTTTAAAAGTCAAAATCGGCCCAAATCTATAAAATCCGACTTGTGAATCGATTAAGGCATGTTGATTCGGTCCTTCCCTACACACACAAGTAATAATCGAGTTTATCCTGATCCATATAATAGCCCAATTCGGTCTTTTACGCGGATGAATTCGAAAATTGAATAGTTTGACTCCTAGAGTCAAACCGCGTTCAAAACCTTACCAAATCGTGAAATTAAATGCAATTAATCCCCGTAAATCATGCTATGACTAATCTCGCATGCATCTAACCCATTACGCGACCAAATTCATCTCCAATTGACGCGTAATCACAGTTGTTCTCCATTGTACGCAAACTCGAATCGAATTGAGGTCTTTAAAACGAAATCAAACCCTCTACTCATTCCCACACCTTCGCTCAAGCTCGTATAATCTCTCCCGACCCTCAATTCCACCGCATATCACCTCTGTCAATCGATCAGGCACCAAGAACTTCATGACTGGACCAGTAGCCGACGGCCTTCAATACTCGATCATTTTGGTTAAGTTCAGTGTCATCTGAGTCGTTTTCGTGTCAAGATCGAAAGCTCTCTGTCAATTTCATACGACATAGGGCATCAAACTCAATTGCAATTTGAAATCAAGATCGGTTCATACGGTGTAATTTAGGAATGCATGAATCCGAGTTTTTAAAGTATTTATTTTTTTAAACATCTCTAATCTACCAGCGAGACCATCTGGTCCGACCGGTTAAGACACTGCACCATCGGACCAGAGGGCGTGGGTTCGAAACCCACACAAACAGGCCTTTTTACGCGCCCCCTTAACCATATCTGGCCCCCTTTAAACATCAAATTAAATAGAATTCTGATCGGGTTTAAATCAGATATAGTTCCTTGGTCCAGTGGTTGAGCCGGCTGTCTCACACAGAAACCACCTGGGTTCAAGCCGGGTGGTCTGTTTTTTTTAAAACAGTTTAAACAACCCAAATTTTTTTTTACAAAAATTATTTTTATAACCTATATCCTATTTAGGTCAAAATATAATAAAATTTGGAGGTTTTTAACATAAAATATAAATTATTACAAATATAGTTGTTTAAAACTCTCATCTTTAATTATTTAAAATATACTTTTAAATAATTAATCAAAATAATTAATTTACTAAATTCATAAATATAAATATTATAAAATATGTATTTTTGCAAATCATTTATCCCATATATACATATATACATTTGAACAAAACCTCTTTCTAAACATATATATATATATATATATGTATACATTATTTATCTTTATAATAAATAAAGTTATTATTATCACAAAGCATCTAGGGTTTTCTTCAACCCATATTAACACGATCTTGACATATTAGTCATAAATAAATAAAGCGATGGATTTATTCAATATTTTATAAAAAACCATATTACTTTTAGCAATAATCATTATTTTAATTAAATAAATAAAAAGAGTTTTACTTATTTAACCATTAACCCGAAAGACATATAATATTTTCATACAACATTTTGAACTCCCAAAATTACACCAAACTTTGACAACTTGTACTCTTCTACATAAAATAACACAAACTTTGTACAAACTCACATCTAACAAGACCCGATGAACATTAGACTTATCCTTAGACTTGTGCACATTATTAATCTAAGAACATGCTTTTCACACTAGGTTAACTTGTGATTTGGTAATCACTTGTGCTTCATACTTGTTCGTGTTATCCACACAAGATACATACAAGTGAGTTTTACATAGCCCCTTTTTCATTTTTGCACTTTTAGGGTGAAACATGATTTGCTCTTTGAAACTTTTTGCATATACTTAAATACAATTCAATAATATGATATTATGTGTTATGTGCTTTATGCTTGAATGTTATGAGTTAAGACTACATATACATGACTTTAGTACAATCATTAACTCAGTACAAGCCAACGGTTAACATTGATAGATCAATTGTGTCTGACTTACTGACTTTACATTAGGGTAACCTGCGTGTTATGCCTCAGTCACAAGGTTTGATTGTACACACTTAGTTTAACTATAGATTCTCAATAAATGCCTTATATACGTGTATCGTATGAATTGTATAAAAAATCTTAAACTTGTTTGTGTTTCAAAACCTATGTATGCTCACCAACTTTTTAGTTGACCTTGTTTTCATCATGTTTCAGGTACTAATGCTTGAGAATAAGTTCAAGTTGTTTCACTTAAGATTGAGGGCCTAAAGTCTAAATTTAAAGAAACTATTTATGTAATTCTCCATTTTTGTATTGTTGGATTGAAGTTTATCTATGAAATGGATTTGGTTGCTTAAGTATTTCAACTTTAGTAAACCTCGAGCTTTTGAACAGTCTACATGTCCTGCCCCGACGTATTCCGCCGTCGGTTGGGGTGTGACAGATTGGTATCAGAGCCTTGGTTATAGGGAATTAGGTTATTAGACACCTTTGACCTAGACTATAACCTTAGGACACCCATTTATGTCATGTTTTATGATTATGTGTTATATTACATGTTATGTGCTACATGTCTAATATATTATATGTTAAATCATTTAAATTATTTGTTAGACGTCATGACTTGTTAGGATTTATCCAAATAATAAATTCAAAACAATAATACCTATACCCTTACCCTAAGCCTCAATCCTTTTCCAATGTCATCATCATCATAGCATGTGGAACGTCATATTCATAGGCATAAGTTTATTAACTTTCTTTTTACACCTCGTTAGGGTTTTAAACTTCGTTAACTAGTAGAGGATATGTGCAATCTGGAAGGGTGACACCTGTATTTTGGGTTTTCTGTCTAGGAAAGCATTTAATATAAATCCCAATCAACCAAGGGATCCGTATGCTTTCCTTGGAATTCCCGGGATAAGTGTTTACTTATAGGCTAAAGCATGTCTCCTTGAAAGTTATATGAGTTTATTAACCTTAATATGTCATAGTATTCAAGTGGTATTATCACCATTTTGAGTGCAATCCAAACTTTGAATACTTATGTTTTAATTATCCTTTGTTTTAAATTCAAGAAAAACCCTCATAATCTCTTACATCTCTCTCTGTTTTGTTTAAATCTATAGCATGCCTCCCCGTCGTGCCAACGAGACCAACAATGACCTTGCTGCCCTTCTCACTCAATTGGTGAACCAACTCACCTAGGCTAATGGTGGCTTTAGTGGCAGTGCTAACGACGGTGGTGGTGGTGATGGTGCCAACCCACCCCATGTACTTTCAAGCACTTTAACTTGTGCAACCTACTAAGTTTTATGGCACTGAAGGAGCCACGGGTCTTTTGCAATGGTTCGAGAGCATTGAAAACACCTTTCTCAACATCGACTGTCCCGACAACCTCCGAGTTCGCTATACCACCGACGTCTTCCAAAAACGGGCACTCACTTGGTGGAATGGTGAAAAGAGGAATAGGGGTATAGATGTGGCAATGGCTTTGCCATGGGATGAGGTCAAGCAGCTCATGGCCGAGGACTTATGTCCTCGCAACGAAATGAAGAAGCTAGAGGCTGAGTTTTGGGATCTTGCCCAAGACAGTGGTGAAAGTTTAGCCTACACCACCCGTTTCCATGAGCTAAGTCTTCTAGTACCTCACATGGTCACACCTTTGGCTCGGGGTATTGAAAAATACATCGATGGTCTGCCGATGAAGATTCAAGACACTGTCCTAGGAAGAAATCCAGCTACCCTTGAAGATGCCATCCGCCTATCCGCCACGCTAACCGATAACCATGTAAAGGGGGGGTACGTTAACAAGGAAGGGTGCCAAGAAAGTCCTAGACACGACAACACCTTCTGAGCCTTCTAAAGGGATCAAGCCTAAACCTTTCTTCAACAACAAGAAACAAAAGGCTAAAAACTTCGTTGTTGTCACTCCAGCTGCCCCAGTCAATCAGGTTGCTCCTATGACTCAGAACTTGGTCAAGAAGCAATATGTGGGAAATAGCCCTTTGTGCATCACATGCAATTACCATCACTTTCCAAACCTACCATGTCGAATATGTGCCAGCTGTGGAAGATATGGGCATTTAGCCAACACCTGCAGAGTCAAACCACCTAGTAATTCGGCTAACCAGGGAAACAAAGCAAATCAAGTGGTTCCAACTATTACTAATGGGAATGCTTGTTTTGAATGTGGTAACCCAAACCATATCCAAAACCGATGTCCAAAACTTACCAACCCTAATCAAGGTGGAGCTAGGGGACGTGCTTTCAACATAAATGCTAATGAAGCCCAGGCAAGCAATGATGTGGTCAACGGCACGTTCCTCGTTAATAACCAATATGCTTCCATACTATTTGATACCGGTGCCGATAAGAGTTTTTTTTCACTTGATTTTGAACCTTTACTTGCTAAAACACGAACTAAGTTAGAGAAAACATTTACCGTTGAAGTGGCGGATGGAAACCCCATTGTCATTGACTCCATTATCCGCGACTGTTCTGTTGAAATTAATGAACATTCTTTCCCCATCAACCTCATACCCATGCAATTTGGAAGCTTTGACATTATCATAGGCATCGATTGGCTATCTAGTCATCATGCCGAGGTCGTTTATTTCGAGAAGTGCATCCGAATCCCTCTCCCATCGGGAGATACATTAAAAGTCTTTGGTGAGAAACCATGTAGTGGGCTTAAGCTCATGTCGTGCACCACAACTCGAAAGTACTTACGATAGAGAAGAGTATTCAAGACATCCCCATCATTCGTGATTTTCCCGAAGTGTTCCCTGAAGATTTATCCGGTCTTCCACCCGTTCATCAAGTAGAGTTTCGTATCGATCTTGTACCCGGAGCTAATCCTGTGGCTAAAGCTCCATACCGTCTAGCACCTTCTGAAATGCAAGAACTCGTAAGTCGGCTTCAAGAGCTTTCCGATAAAGGTTTCATTCGTCCTAGTCATTCACCATGGGGTGCACCCGTCCTATTCGTGAAGAAGAAAGATGGGTCATTCCGGATGTGTATTGACTACCATGAACTCAACAAGCTTACTATCAAGAACCGTTATCCTTTGCCTAGGATTGATGATCTCTTTGATCAACTCCAAGGTTCCATCTACTTCTTGAAGATTGATCTTCGATCCGGATATCACCAACTTCGTGTGCAAGAGGAGGATATTCCAAAGACTGTCTTTCGTACAAGATACGGTCACCAAAAATTTATGGTTATGCCTTTTGGGCTAACAAATGCACCCGCGGTTTTCATGGATCTCATGAATCGCGTATGCAAACCATACCTAGATAAATTCGTGATCGTTTTCATTGACGACATCTTGATCTACTCCAAGACTAAATCAGATCATGAACAACACCTTAAGTTGGTTTTAGACCTTTTAAGAAAATAAAAACTATATGTTAAGTTCTCCAAGTGTGAATTTTGGCTAAAGGAAGTTCAATTTTTGGGTCATATTGTCAACGAAAAGGGAATTCATGTTGATCCCACAAAGATCGAAGCCGTTAAGAATTGGAGTACCCCTAAGACCCCTACCGAAGTTCGTTCATTTCTTGTTCTTGCGGGTTATTACCGTCGTTTCATCTCAAAATTTTCCAAGACTGCTGTCACTCTCACGGCCTTGACCCAGAAAGGTAAACACTATGAGTGGGGACCAAAGCAAGAGGAAGCCTTCCAACTCCTCAGCAAAAGTTATGCAATGCTCATATTCTCACTCTTCCCGATGGAAACGATGATATGGTTGTCTACTGTGATGCATCAAACCAAGGTATCGGTTGTGTTCTCATGCAACGGGGCAAGGTGATCGCTTATGCATCAAGACAACTCAAAATCCATGAAAAGAATTATACGACGCACGAACTTGAGTTGGGTGCGGTCGTCTTCACATTAAAGATTTGGAGGCATTACCTCTATGGCACGAAATGTGTGGTATTCACTGACCACAAAAGTCTCCAACATATCTTCAATCAAAAGGAACTCAACATGAGGCAACGACGTTGGGTCGAACTCCTTAACGACTACGACTGCGAGATTCGTTACCATCCCGGTAAAGCGAATGTTGTGGCCGATGCTTTGAGTCGTAAGGACCACGTTATGCTTCATTGTGTTAGAATTCAAACCGACATTCAAAATCACATCCTAGAAGCTCAACACGTCTAGGTCACTGAGGGTAACATGTATAACGAAATGTCATGTGGTGTTGAACTCCTATTAGAAACCAAACCCAATGGCTTACTCTATTACTTGAATCGTATCTGGATCCCCGATCGTGATGACCTTCGTACATTCCTTATGAACGAGGCACACAAAACTCTTTATTCTATCCATCCCGGGGCGGATAAAATGTACAAAAATCTGCACCAGCAATATTGGTGGCCCGGCATGAAGAAAGACATTGCACTTTACGTTGCAAAATGCCTAACTTGCTCCAAAGTCAAGGCTGAACATCAACGTCCTTCTGGTTTGCTTGAACAACCGAAAATTCCAGTGTGGAAATGGGAGAATCTGGCCATGGATTTCATTACTAAACTCCCCCGTACTTCTAGCGGTTATGATAGCATTTGGGTAATCATTGACCATCTCACCAAGTCTGCTCACTTTCTACCCATCCGTGAAGACTATCGGGTTGAGAAATTGGCCCGAATTTATATTGACGAGATTGTGAGTTGTCACGGTGTCCCACTTACCATAATCTCTGATAAGGATGCTCGTTTCACCTCCCTCTTTTGGCAATCTCTCCAAACTACTCTTGGTACACGTTTGGATTTAAGCACGACTTACCATCCCCAAACCGATGGTCAGACCGAGCGAACAATCCAAACCCTTGAGGACATGCTTAGAGCTTTTGTAATTGATTTTGGTGGCAATTGGGATTCACATCTATCCCTTATTGAGTTCTCCTACAACAATAGCTACCACATAAGCATCAACATGGCACCATTTGAAGCTCTCTATGGTCGGAAGTGTAGTTCTCCTATCTGTTGGAACGAGATTGGTGAGACACAAATCACCGGTCCCGAACTAATCCAAGAAACTTCTGACAAGATCATTCAAATCCGTAACAACATTCAAGTAGCGAGGAGTAGGCAAAAGAGCTACGCCGACAAAAGACGTAAACCCTTGGAATTTCAAGTCGGTGATCTTGTACTTCTAAAGGTATCTCCTTGGAAGGGGGTGATCCGTTTCGGGAAGAAAGGTAAACTAGCACCTCGCTATGTGGGTCCATTCAAGATCCTCAAAAGGATTGGGAAGGTGGCTTACAAACTCGAGTTACCTCCATCACTTGCTAATGTATATCCTACTTTTCATGTGTCCAACCTAAAGAAATGTCTTGCTGATGAGAACCTCCATATACCTCTTGACGATGTGCGCATTGATGACACGATGCACTTCGTGGAGAAACCGGTGGAGATCATGGATCGTGAGATCAAGCAACTCAAGCGAAGCCGTATTCCTATTGTCAAAGTTCGTTGGGACTCTAAGCGCGGTCATGAGTTCACTTGGGAACGTGAGGATCAAATGAAGCTTAAGTATCCACACATCTTTTCTGATTCAGTAGCCTCAACTAGTTGAATTTCAGGACGAAATTCCCTCAACATGGGGATACTGTAACATATCTGATTTTTATCATGTATTTGTTTGGTGCAATAAACAAAAATTCAATTATAATACAATCTTGATGCAAACATTTCACCCTAAGATTTCATTTGATACATTTCTAGGGTTACATGAATATATTTTTTTTTAAACATGCTAATATTAATTCAAATAAAACAAAAACTTTCCAAGTTGACATGCATGATCATACATATATTGGAGCTTGATAATTATTTATAAAAACCATGAAGCTTCCATAATCAAAAACCTAATTACCCATATATGTAAAATATATATATATATATATATATATGTGTGTGTGTGTGTATACATATATATACCTTTTCTTTTTAAGAAAAGTGGTCTTGAACCTCCTCCCCAAAGTCTGTGAACCCAAAACATGAACCCCCAACCCTTGCAATTGAACCTTTGGACTAGATTTGACCCTCATTCGTCAGGGTTGACTTTAAAAGTCAAAACCGGCCCAAATCTATAAAATCCGATTTGTGAATCGATTAAGGCCTGTTGATTCGGTCCTTCCCTACACACACAAGTAATAATCGAGTTTATCATGATCCAAATAATAGCCCAATTCGGTCTTTTACGCGGATGAATTCGAAAATTGAATAGTTTGACTCCTAGAGTCAAACCGCGTTCAAAACCTTACCAAATTGTGAAATTAAATGCAATTAATCCCCGTAAATCATGCTATGACTGATCTCGCATGCATCTAATCCATTACGCGACCAAATTCATCTCCAATTGACGCGTAATCACAGCTGTTCTCCATTGTACGCAAACTCGAATCGAATTGAGGTCTTTAAAACGAAATCAAACCCTCTACTCATTCCCACACCTTCGCTCAAGCTCGTATAATCTCTCCCGACCCTAAATTCCACCGCATATCACCTCTGTCAATCGATCGGGCACCAAGAATTTCGTAACTGAACCAGTAGCCGACGACCTTCAATACTCGATCATTTTGGTTAAGGTCAGTGTCATCTGAGTCGTTTTCGTGTAAAGATCGAAAGCCCTCTGTCAATTTCATACGACAGAGGGCATCAAACTCAATTGCAATCTGAAATCAAGATCAGTTCATACGGTGTAATTTGGGAATGCATGAATCCGAGTATTTAAAGTATTTTTTTTTAAACATCTCTAATCTACCAGCGAGACCATATGGTCCGATCGATTAAGACATTGCACCGTCGGACCAGAGGGCGTGGGTTCGAAACCCACACAAACCGGCCTTTTTGTGCGCCCCCTTAACCAGATCCGGCCCCCTTTAAACATCAAATTAAATAGAATTCTGATCGGGTTTAAATCAGATATAGTTCTTTGGTCCAGTGGTTGAGCCGGCTGTCTCACACAGAAACCACCCGGGTTCGAGCCGGGTGGTCTGTTTTTTTTAAACAGTTTAAACAACCCAAATTTTTTTTACAAAAATTATTTTTATAACCTATATCCTATTTAGGTCAAAATATAATAAAATTTGGAGGTTTTTAACATAAAATATAATTTATTACAAATATAGTTGTTTAAAACTCTCATATTTAATTATTTAAAATATACTTTTAAATAATTAATCAAATAATTAATTTTCTAAATTCATAAATGTAAATATTATAAAAATATATATTTTTGCAAATCATTTATCCCATATATACATATATACATTTGAACAAAACTTCTTTCTAAATATATATATATATTTATATATATATATATATATATATATATATATATGGGTATGTTCTTTTGAGAACCAACTATATGTTAAGAACCGTGAGAACCGCATTAACTCTTCCTATATTTATAATATAAATTGACTAGAATTCATATACATTTCAATATGTTTAAGGTTTGGTTTTAAAAGACCTCGAATTTATAATCGTTTTTTTAAATGCATATATGCACTCACACTATATGCACAAATGAATGCATATATGCATATTTTTATACTTTTCTTAAAAAAATTCAGGAGAGAGGAGATAAACTCAAACTAAGAGTGGGAAGAGATAAATAAAACATTGTTGTTGAATTTTACTTTTTTCACTAAAGCGATATACACACGTTTTGTGCGGTTCTTTCGGTTCTCAACATATAGTTGGTTCTCAAAAGAACATGCCCCTATATATATATATATATACATTATATCAATTATTTATCTTTATAATAAATAAAGTTATTATTATCACAAAGCATCTAGGGTTTTCTTCAACCCATATTAACACGATCTTGACATGTTAGTCATAAATAAATAAAGCGATGGATTTATTCAATATTTTATTAAAAAAACATATTACTTTTAGCAATAATCATTATTTTAATTAAATAAATAAAAAGAGTTTTACTTATTTAACCATTAACCCTAAAGACACATAATATTTTCATACAACATTTTGAACTCCCAAAATTACACCAAAATTTGACAACTTGTACTCTTCTACATAAAATAACACAAACTTTGTACAAACTCACATCTACAAGACCCGATAAACATTAGACTTATCCTTAGACTTGTGCACACTATTAATCTAAAAACATGCTTTTCACACTAGGTTAACTTGTGATTTGGTAATCACTTGTGCTTCATACTTACTCGTGTTATCCACACAAGATACATACAAGTGAGTTTTACATAACCGTTTTTTCATTTTTGCACTTTTGGGGTGAAACATGATTTACTCTTTGAAACTTTTGCATATACTTAAATACAATTCAATAATATGATATTATGTGCTTTATGCTTGAATGCTATGAGTTAATACTACATATACATGACTTTAGTAAAATCATTAACTCAGTACAAGCCAACAATTAACATTGATAGATCTATTATGTCTGACAAACCCACCCGTGTAGGGTGTTTGTTACCGACTTTACATTAGGGTAACCTGCGTGTTATGCCTCAGTCACAAGGTTTGATTGTACACACTTAGTTTAACTATAAATTCTCCATAAATGCCTTATACACATGTATTGTATGAATTGTATAAAACATCTTAAACTTGTTTGTGTGTCAAAACCTATGTATGCTCACCAACTTTTTAGTTGACCTTGTTTTCATTATGTTTTATGTACTAATGCTTGAGAATAAGTTCAAGTTACTTCACTTAAGATTGAGGACCTACAATCTAAATTTAAAGAAACTATTTATGTAATTCTCCATTTTTGTATTGTTGGATTGAAGTTTATCTATGAAATGAATTTGGTTGTTTACATATTTCAACTTTAGTAAACCTCGAGCTTTCCTGCCCCGACGTATTCCACCGCCGGTTGGGGTGTGACATGATCAGAATTTCTTTGATGGAATCCATAGCTTTTCATTACTAAAGTGAATATTCCAAACCATGCACGAGGAGATTGTTTAAGCCCGTAGATGGACTTCTTCAGACGACAGGCTTCTCTTGGTTCAAAGTCTTGGGAAAACCCAGTTGGAGCTTCCATATATACTTCTTCTTTCAGTTCTCCGTGAAGGAATGCATTCTTAACATCGAATTGATGTAAAGGCCATCCTTTATAAGCGGCGATCGAGAAGAGGACACAGATTGTATCAATCTTGGCAACCGAAGAGAATGTCTCTGAGTAGTCGATCCCATATGTTTGGGTATATCCTTTAGCTACTAGCTGAGCCTTGTATCTCTCAATGGTTCCGTCTGGTTTGTGTTTGATTATGAAAACCCAACGACAGCCCACTGGTTTCCTTCCTGGAGGAACATCACATTTTTCCCATGTGTCATTTTTTATTAAGGCCTCCATCTCTGTCTCCATGGCTTTCTTTCAATTTTATGATTCTAAGGTGTCACACCCCCAATTTCAACTAACGGAGTTTTACCGTTTGGGAAATGATGAACCAGGATCTCAGACATTAGTTACTTTGAACGACTCTACATAGGACTCAAAAATGAAAATATCATTCAAATCAGAGTATCAATGCGGAAGCGTAAAGAAAGTAAATGCGCAAAATACACGCGCCCAAAACCAAAGTCCAAAAGTCCAAAAAGTCCAAGAAAAACAAGTACAATAGAATAATTCAAACAAACACAAGTAGGACATAATCAAAGTTGTTGAATCCCATGCATGCCCTAACGTGCACCTGTGTCTTATCTTAGCGACCTGAGAAAACATGTAAGAAAATATGTCAACACGAGGTTGGTGAGTCCATAGGTTTCAATATATGTAAATAAGCGTTTACCGGATTTATGTTCATTCAGTACGTATCTATAGGTAGCTAACCTATGTTCATGTTCAACTCAAGCGCTCGCAACCGAAGCTGACTGTTTGTTTATTGCCTCCTACAAGGTCTATCAACACTGGCGGTGTGAGTAGTCTAACATTTCACCCGTTCGATATCTAATCGAGTTAGCGCGACTAACGCGGGTGGGATTGGTCAAACCCAATAGTACTACTAAATATTACCTCGCTAATATCCATATTAACGGTCCGATATTAGTTGAGGACTTTCTGTGATAGCGTGTTACGCTTAGCATTTAACATTGATATCATACGAATTACAAAATCCAAAATTGTTTAGTCATGTTTTCTCCCCCAAGTTAAAACAGTAAAAGGGGCCGTGAAAACTCACCTGCGTTGCGTTGTAGGTAGTATCACAAAATGGACAAGTTGGAACCACGAGTGTAAGTCTCAAACGACTTACGAATGCCCTAAAATTATAAACACATAAATTAGGGATAAAAATGGGAATTGTGACAATGACCCGGAATGAGAAACGTTCTAAAGAAACGTTCTAGTAACCGAGAGTAAACGAACGTGTCCACGGGAATACGTATTCTTTAATTAGTAATTAGATTATATATATACGTTGCGTGACGAATGCCAACAATAATAATAAATATATTCGAGCGTTTTGTCATTTACAAAAATTAGGAAAATAATATAATTTAATATATTATTTTTAGGTTCGAAAGGATATTCTAATTACTCATTCGTGGTACAAAATAATAAATATATTATTTTTATGAACGCGATAAATGCGAGTAAATAATATAATTAATTATATTATTATTTGGTTTCAAATGTTATACGAGGTTACAAAACGATACGAAATAATATAAATCTATATATTATTTAATAATACGAGTCACGGTTTGAAAATAATATAACCATATTATTTTATACAACTTTATGGTAATTATATTATTTTTAAAAGTGGGGAAATAATATAAAAATAGGTTAATAATTCAAGCCCGAGCCTACGGGTTATTTTTCGGGCTAAAACACATTTATATAATAATATAATATTATAGGGTTTGATTTTTATATTAAAATAATACTAAAAAAATGTTTAAAAACAAAACAGTGTGGAGAGACTCGAACCCGGGTCTCTCCCACACAAGCACACACACTTAACCAGTCCCGCCCGCTAGGGTTTCGCAACAAATACCCGGATCGGTTTGTTTTAACAGTTAAGTTCTCTGTGATCTACTCGCCTTTCGAATCTGAGCCCAATCCAGTCCCGATTCTAATCATATGGACTTCGATCGAACAAATTAGGTTAGGGGTTTTGTAAATCGGGTATATGCGAGTGTGTGGTGAGGTTTAATTGCAATATCATCGAGTTTTAAACTATAAATTCTTGGACTATCAGTCGAAACCCTAGTTTTAAGAACACAATTTAAATCCGTTGATTCTGATAATAAAACTTGTTAGGATTATAGGGTTTTTATTAAAACTGTAATTGCGAAACTAATGATGTAATTTAATTTCATTTCAAACGGGTGTAGGTAAGAGTTCGATTAACCAGAAATATGGATGAACCCTAATTACGGGGTCACGATCAATTCGATGTTGTTTGACTGAATTATCATAGGGTTATCCATAAACGAAGTGTTGTGATTCTAATGGGGTGATTTAATTTGATTTAAACATCGTCTAAGACCAAAACCCCAAAATTGATTTTATGAAGAAAACATAGTTTAGGATCTTGACAGATTCGATGGTAATTGATCAATTAAACATGGGGCTTTCATTATACAGATGATTACGAGTCTAAAGGTGTAGTTTAATTGAATTGTAATTGGGTCTAGGATAGAGTTTGATTAAACCAATTTAAGATGAACCCTATAATCTGGATTGATTGAATTGGATGTTATAAGCCCCAATTATGATAGGGCTTTCCATCAGAAGATTAAAACGAAACTGAGGGTGTAGGAATTTACCAAAACGACTGTCGAATTGATGGGGATCGACTAGAACGACGGCCGACTGCGACTGTGTTGATCTCCGGCAACCACAACTTCGATTCCGATGAAATTGACGAGTGAAATAGCTTCTGAGATACTCGACTACGGTACGCAAGTGCGTGATTTGTGAGAGGAATACAAGAATTTGGCGAATTCGATGATCATTTAAGAAGGGGTCGACGGTTTCAACTTGAATTATCATAATTGAGATTAATTCACTCAATTACAACTTAATTATGATCTCATTATGGTCGGTAATAGAATTAAAGTGCATGGTCTGTTGTAATTCCAAACGATTTCGGTTATGGAACATGGATTTGAGAAAAAGAACGCGATGTTGACTTTCAAAAGTCAACAAATCAAGTTTGATCTAAATACGGAAGTAATCCCTGAGGTTTTCCTGAGAATTGGAGTTTAAAACTTGGCAGAATAAGTCCCTCCAGTTTAGATGGAGTTAAAATTTGGTTAATTTGACTTCTACAGTCAACAAGATTTGAATTTTGACTTTTATAAAAGTCAACATAGTAGATTAGGGTTATTACGTAACTAG
Organism: Smallanthus sonchifolius; assembly: GCA_023525975.1. Lineage (NCBI taxonomy): Eukaryota > Viridiplantae > Streptophyta > Magnoliopsida > Asterales > Asteraceae > Smallanthus > Smallanthus sonchifolius. The sequence goes on from CM042042.1 coordinate 7,600,133, forward strand.
TCCCTCGAGTTTAAGTTTGAAATATTGGCAGAAACAGTCCCTGAAGTTTGAGTTAAGTTAACTTAGTTAACTTTAACTGGATTTTGTTAACGGGGTTAACTGGAAAAGTCCGGATTGTCACATAAGGCTTGCTCCACATAGTTTGGAATTTGATCATTATAGAGAGAGGAAGAAAAAGCCTTAGCTTCTTGGGATAAGTTTCCTTCGAAAACATTTGCCATGGGATACCGAGAAGATCTAGATTATTTTTCAGGCGAGTACCGTTTGGGAGGGACCCCCCTGTTTGACCTTGGAGGTAGGACATATCTCTCGACTGTTTCTTCTTAAATATCTTCTATATCATCCTCTTGTTCTTCTTGAATATCCTCCTCATGTTCTTCTTGAATAGTTTGTTCGGTTGTTCATGTCTCATGATTATCAGATATATCACTATTTTGTATATCATTAAGATTTTGGAAGTTACTTACCTCGGGTATCGGACTAGGATTATCTTGGTTAATGGTACTGACCATGGGCTCAGTATCTTGGGTATTGTGGCTTTCATCTTTAGAGATAGGAATATAACTCAACCAGCTCAGTGTGTCATTGTATTCTTTCTCCCGCTGTCTACTTTGTTGGGTGTGGTAGAAAAATTCGGTTTCTAAAAAATCAGAGTCCATGGTGGTATAGAGATGCGTTTTTGTGGGCTGTAACAACGGTATCCCTTTTTGTTGACACCATAGCCCACAAACACACATTTTTCTGCACATGGACCTAGTTTGTGTCGATCATTTTTAGGTATATGAACAAAGACGGAGCAACCAAATATTTGGGGTTCTAACGTAAGGGGAGGGGGGATTTTGGTAAATTCTGATAGGCTTTGGATAGGGGTTTTTAGGTTAAGAGCTTTAGTGGGCAACCGGTTGATGAGATAGGTAGCGGTAGCAAGAGCTTCGGGCCAAAGAACTTAGGGACATGAGCTTCAAATAGGATGGCACGAGTTATTTATTAGAGAATACGATTTTTTCGCTCAACAACGCCATTTTGTCCGGGTGTGTGTGAACAGGACGTTTGATGAATTATTCCTTTTTCTTGACAAAACTGTTCCATTGGTTTATTTATGAATTCCCCTCCATTATCGGATCGAAGGATTTGGACGTTGGTTTTGAACTGAGTTTGTATCATTGTATAAAACATAGTAAATTTGTTAAAAACTTTAGATTTATGTTTTAAAAAATAAATCAATGTCATACGTGTGCAATCATCAATAAAGAGAACAAAAAAATGAAACTTTTGACCACCCATAACTTGTACTGGTCCCCAAACATCTGAGTGAGGGAGGGAAAAAGGCAACGCAACTTTAGTATTGTTTGATTTGTAGCTATGTTTGTGACTTTTAGCCAAAATACAAGTCTCACATTTTTAATGGATTATTTAGCGGAGATAGTTTTGGAAAAAAAAGATGCAAATAACTAAGAGAAGGGTGTCCTAATCTTCGATGCCATAGCCATGCTTCCCTATTTGTAGTTCCGTGAGCCAACATAGCAGTGCCATGATGAGTCAACCCTTGTCACTCGGTACCACGTCCAATGATCACCCCCCTCCTGATATCTTGTAGGATACAAAAGGTAGAGTGGAGTAAAACGGAGCAATTTAATTCCTTTGTAACATGACTAATGGAGAGTAATTTATGTGACAAAGAAGGAACGTAAAGACAGTTTGAAAGTTTCAAATTTGAGGAAATTTTGATAGTTCCTCCTCCTTCTACACGGACTACTCCCCCATTAGCAGTTTTAATATGACTACTTTTTGGTTTCGACTTCATCATTATATCTGATAAATCACATGTCATAGTGTCGGTGGCATCACAATCAAAAATCCATGATTTCTATAAATGATCACAATTCTAAGCCATGTTAACTTGCCCGAGACCTCCCCTATTTTCTGATTTGTTTTTGTGAAAAATAGAATTTTTATAAAAAAAATATTTTTTTCCATGTCCTGATCATGGATTTTTTTATTTGTTTTTGTGAAAAATAGAACTTTTAGAAAAAAATATTATTTTTCATGTTCTGATCATGGATTTTTGATTTGTTTTTGTGAAAAATAGAATTTTTAGAAAAAATATTATTTTCCATGTTCTTATCAGTTTTATGTTTATGAGAATATATTGGCACCCCTTTTTGCCATTCACCTTTTTGACCAGTATCATACATCAATGATTCTAGCGTTTCATTTTCTAATATATCTAAAATATGGGGCTTAAAAAATTGAGACTTTAAAAACGAAGGATCTAAAGGTAGTCCCTCAAACCGGTACCTCCATCATTGCCTTCTTCGTGCCTTAGATAACCTCCGGTTGCCATTCCACCGAATCCACCACTTTTTCCTTCTTGATGGGGTTTGTCGCCGCTACCGGTGGCCTCCTGGTCGCCGACGGCAGCAGCGCTAATTTTTCCCTTTTTGTGGTTTTGTGATTATCGTTCCACCATTACGGGTAACCAACGAGTTGGAAACATTGATCCTTGGTGTGTTTTGACATACCACAATGGTCGCATTTTAACTTGATTTTATCGATTTGGGATGATGAACCCATGTTGGAGCTCTTCTGGTCGGGTCGCCCCCTAGACTCTCCGATTCGCGTGACCCGTTGGCATTCAAACCTGCCGCCACAACGTTCTGAGAAGGTAGGTTATCAATGGTTGTTCCTAAAATACCTTGATGTGCCATCTCCTTTCGAACCGCTGCATAGGCGCCTTCGGCTGAAGGTAGCGGGTCCCAATGGAGGATCTCTCGTTTCACAAGATCGTATTGTCTGTCAAGCGCGTTCAGAAATTGGAAGAGCTTTTGATTTTGGTTGTTAAGGCTGTTTTTGAGAAGGTTTGTGATCTGCATAGCAAGATCATTGTTGGTGTCATCGGCTGTATCACCCATAGTGGCTGGACGGTTTTGCAGGTGAAAAAAAATGGTAAGTGATAAGCCGGTATTTCGAGCGGGTTGATTCTAAGATCGTGTACACCGCTCTGATACCATGATTTCAATTGAAATTGTAGAGAATTGTTTTGTAATATATTTTCTTATTTTTTACATTGATCAATAAAGGATATAAATAAACAATACAAAGAAAGGAAACAAATCATGTGCTGGCATATCTTTTTGAGTGACTTGCAACGGTCTGTAATTGTAAATGTGGATGGCAAGGATTTTCATTGAGAAGGAAATGATGCTATGCTGATCCATAATTATCTTCACAAAAAATAGTTTTGTTTTCTAACAAACACAATCTAACAAGCTATGAAAACTACATAAAAACTAGTTGTCCAAACAAAATAAGCAACTAACAATCGATCTAAACTCAAAAAAATCTTACACAAGTTGTCTACAAATTTAGTTAAAACAAGATGTCCAACAAGCAAATATATATGTTCTATTACATCAAAAACGTCCAAAATAAGCTTAAAACAGGTTATCCAAGCCGTTTGAAACAAATTCTCATGAGCTAACTCAAACGCTTTCAAATGTTCTTCAAGCTAACAGAAATGTCCAAAAATACAATATAAAAACCAACACAAGAAAAACAGCAAGAGGTTTTTGGTTTCAAAATCCAATATAAAAACTTGAGAAGCTATGGTGTACAAATATTAACTTTGCCTGCAAAATATGAAATTCAAGTTATATTTTGTTAGAACACATAAATAAAAAAATTAATAATTAAAAACTCCTAAGACTTGCCATTTTAAGTTCTTTCAACATATCTTTGTTAAATATAAAATTCAAGAAATTGGATCCAAAATTCGACCACCCGTGTTAAATAAATTGACGTTGAGGCAACCGTAGAAACTAAAACAGCGAAAACATCCGTAGCAATTTTCACCAAAATCTTATATTTTTCTTCATTTATCTTCCACTAACTTTGAATAGTATATTACATTACTAGTTTAGGTCCCGTGTCTACACATCGAGTAAAAAATATTAATATTTAAATTTTTTAAATCTTTATGTATATATATTTCACAGGTGTAAAAATATATTACATATACTACGGATATAAACAAACTCAAAATATGTAAAAATTAATATATAATTAGGTTTTGAAAATACGTTAATTACTATTTAATTTAATTTCACTTTCAATTACTATTTGATTGAAATAAAAGTTATATAATTAAATTTTAAAGTTTTCTTATAAAAAGAGATAATTTAAAATAAATGTGTTGTATTAGTCCAATTAATACTTTCTTTAAATATATATTATTATTTAAATATAAAAGTGCATTAAATAAGAGAGAGAGACGGGAAAAAAATGATGAGATTGAATGTGGAGATGATATGTAACCCTAAAAAACTTTTATTTATTAGTATGTATAAATGAGTAGGATATTACACGGTATTACAAGTACGATATTAATATAAGTTTTTTTCTTTTTTTTACACTCCATAGAAACTAGAGATGTTCATGTCCATGAAGATGTCCTCCCAAATGATAGGTTGGCGCGGTGGTTCCAGTAACCGCTCCCAACGGTTATTGGTGGTGGGACATGGCAGCTCCACCACCAACCGATATGTGCTGGTGTCCAGTGACACCCAAAAACATGATGTTTTCCATGCATCTTCTCGGCCACATGTTCGGCTTTTTCGTCATGTAGATTCATCTTCCCCTTGGCTTCCTTGGCTTTCCGTCGCTGATGCGCTATCTCCTTCTCCTCCTGCGTTCTTGCGGTTGCTTTCTCAGCCTGCAGTAAACAAAACCCCATCAAAATCAGATAACAAAAACTAATTAACAAGATGTGCAAGTATTGATGCGTAAGGTACAAGTGGTTGTAAAGTGTAAAGGAAGGACCTTTTCTTCAATATTGGCTTTGTAGGATTCAACATGGGCCTTTGCAGCACTTGCTCACCTTTTCTTTTACTGAATGCATTCTTTCTTTTTGTCTGTGTTTTTTTGGGTGTTTTGTGATTTAAATAAGGAGTTTAAAGACGGTGGTTAGCGGCGGCGTTTATCGGAGAGGTGACGGGGCTGCTCCACGTGTCTTCCATGCAAATATACAGCTGGCATTGTAGATGAACTTCAACTCTTGTATGTCGTATGGATATCAAACCACTCATCAAAGAGGTTAATCCAAAAAAAGTTACTTTCATGTTTAAGGTTATGTTCGATAATAAGAAGATTTTACCTTATTAATTAACGAGTTACAAAATATTATTTATGTATTAATTAAGTGATAAAAATTGAACAAGTAAGTTTTGAGTTTCGTGGTAACTTGAATTTTCTTTGAATTGTGTTGGACATCATCGGATTAAAATATTTCGTTGGTACTTAAGAAATGATCAATCTGATAAGACAGAGAAATTTGTTAAGAACGAATATGATTTTTTATTGTGAAATTATACCAGAATTTGTTGTGAATTCGATATTGAAACCAAACCAGATGATTGCTTTATTTATATAGGAGACGAAAAGTCACAGTAAATTATTGCAACTCTACATAAAAAATAGTAATAGTTGACGGTTATAATTGTTTTCATCATCTGCAGCTCGACCCTCGCAAGGGGTGTTGACCCTTGGACCCCATCGAGGGCTTGCTCCCGACGCCTTGCTAGAGTGGTGCCCGAGTGTAACCCTCCATGGTTTAGAGGAGAAGCCCCTAATACCTTAGAGGTTCCTATGTATCGAAGTTAACTTAGTCTTGATTGAGTGTGCACACCGCACTCCTAACTCATAGCAATGTATATTATAACTTCTCATTTAACCTTAAGTAAATCCAGTCAAATTAAAACGGCCTAGATGCCACAAAAATCACCGACAACAACATATATGAATCATATTTACTATTTAGTGAATATACTTTTTTTCTATATTAACTTGAAATAAAAAGTCACATTGAAAAAGAAGTTCATTAAATAATAATTAAGTTATATAATTATTCAATTTAACTCAAACTAAAAAAAATTAATAGCTAAATAGTGAGCATGAATCAAATATATTTCAATTATGTTACTTAATTTTAAAATTTATTTAACATTTATAAAAGAATTTTATAAGACTGGAACAAATAATGAAAGCTAAGTAACTTTAGATGAATAAAAAAAGACATTGACCTGATCAAATCACCAAAATATACATTGTAGGCTTAGCCTGTAGTTTTGAATGTTTTCATCGGCTAAGTCTTCAATGTCTATTTTGATAATTTGACCAGGTCAATGTCTATATTTATGATTTGATAGTAACTTTAGTAAAGCACTAAAAAAAACTTATTATTATTGTATGAAATTACCTTCTATTTAATTTTTGATCTAGTTTTATCTTTGACTCTTCTAATATTTAGAAGCAATTTTAAAATTTTAATTTTTGATCCATACTTCAAAAATTAGAAGTTTAGCTCAATATATTCTGTTATTTACTTGGTGATATAACTTTAAAATTTTGAAAGAGCAACTGAAAATATAATTCTATAAAATTATTAGATAAATGTAGAAATTATAAAATATTACGAATAAAAAAAAATATTTTGATTCAGAAAATTAGCCCCAATGAGCAACGACTGATCAGATAAGAGAAAAAAAGACCACCACCCAACCACTCACCGGAGCTTCCACCACAAACAGCCTGCGCTCTTGATTCCGATGGATCTTCAACCGCCTTGCAACATTTTCTGCACCACAAATTACCGGACTCCATCACTTTTCCGGCAATGCTCCCTGTCTAAAAACGCGATTAACTACTCCACGACTTCAACCAAATGTCGCCGTAGCACAACGTCATCGGAGCTTCAAGTTTCCCCGGAATCACCCCGCTCCCCTCGCATTTCCGTTGCTTCCTCGGCTCCGAGCCATAAAGTCACCGTTCACGACAGACAGCGAGACGTTGTTCACGAATTCTACGTTCCAGAGGTAATACCTAATTCCTGTTATGTATGTATGAATTTGGATGTAGAATATTGTTTTTGATCAGTCAATTGCTTTGATTATGATTGTGTGATTGTATAATTTGTTACCATATGTCTAGACACCAAAAGCTAGGGTTCTGTGATAATTGTATTTCAATTTATTGCTGTGTAACTGTAATGTATTGGTGAATTTTGCAGGATCAGTATATATTGCACACAGCTGAAGCACAGAACATATCATTGCCATTTGCTTGCAGGCACGGTATTGGTTCTATGATTCATGTTGTTTAATTTGCATCTATAAGTTTTGTAAGGTTAATAGACTGATACTAAGTATGATGCAGAGCAGAAGCATAAAATAAGAGAATACTGTTGATAGAGATAAGAGATAGTACTCTTGATAGGAAATTAACTGCCCAAGTAAATGCGTAAATTAACAAAATCTAAGATTTATGAGGTTTTACAATCAAAATGAAATAAATCAAAATTGTGAAAACTGGGACCTTAGAGCCAGGCAGACCGTTGAGACGTTTTCGTTCATTACTTATGGACCTATAACTCCAAATGGTGCGAAAATTATGCCTGTTTTGGGCCTTTTTCTAGCCTGCTTGCTCCGTATCAATGTATGTTGATACTGTTTGAATACGTTTGTTTGTGGAAGTTTAACATTGTGTTTTGATATTATTTGCTATTTGCCCGTAACATCATTGGATATCTAACATTATTTGATTTTTACGGTTATTTGATTGATGAATGACGATTTTATCTACATTAAGACTGTTTTTGGGTCCCTTTTCAATTTGTTACTTGAAGGTTGTTGTACTAGTTGCGCTGTTCGTATAAAATCTGGACAACTTAGACAGCCTGAAGCGTTAGGGATATCTGCAGAACTGAAAGCTAAGGTATGTTGTTTCTCTTCCATTATTTACTCAAAATCTTCATAACCTTTTGCCCTCTTTTGCAGGGTTATGCACTCCTTTGTGTCGGTTTCCCAACTTCTGATATCGAAGTTGAAACACAAGATGAGGATGAGGTAAGTTACACTTTGCTGAACTACAAAATGTACAACTAGAATATGACATGATTGTTATTTTGTCATGCATTTAGTAAGACATGAAAGTATGTTTGGTATCTTTTCTGCAGGTATATTGGCTTCAATTTGGACGGTATTTCGCACGAGGACCTATTGTAAGTTTTTAAATAAATTACTTGGGAAATGTCTTCTCATCCTCATAAAAGAACATTAGTAAAAATAAGAAAGTAAAACATAGCATCTTACATTTCTTGTTGATGATTGGTGCAGGAAAGGGATGACTATGCACTTGAATTAGCCATGGGCGACGAGTAAACCCCTAGTTAGATTGTAAATTGTAAGTAAACCGTCATCTGAATTGATATCGATATCGTTTAATTTTGTGATCTCTTTCTTTTTAAACACAATTTTATACTGTTAGGATATTTGAGAAGGTCTGTACTTTAAAAAGATTAATATATGACATGTTTGGCCTCTTGATCATGCAGTTTTTGTAGAAGCTTGTTGGATGAATAAGTTATTTGTTGGTTTTATTATTAGCAGGAAACCAGTTGATAATAACTACAGTAATAATAATAATCTATCACAAGACAACCTGTAACTCTATTGATGTAGAGAAACATCAATGCAAATTTATATGTTTAGGGGTGTAAAAGAGCCGAGGCACACCTTAGTTCGTCTATGTTTGAGCTCTATAGATCCGGGATTTTCCTATGTTTAAAAACAACTCGGGTTGAAACGGATAAGCCAAAAAAATCATAGCAAAAATGGAATTTCTTTCATTTCTGGCCAAAGTTGAGTTGTATGGGTGTATGACATTACGAACATTGTATGCCTGCCCGCCGCCACACGAATTCAATACCAATTCAGTAAAGTATGGCAACCTCCGTGTACTAATTCAGTACGTATATGACATATCGATAAATTTGACCAAAATACCAGATATGATTTCAACTGTTATACATTCTACTACGCATTCAATGATGACATACAATCTAGCAGCTACAAGATTTACGAATTACTAAAAAGAAACAGATAGAAACTTGTACACAATGGTGTATTTGTCTTTACAACATTCTATGCATTTTGTACAATATGCCAAACATTCATCAAATTTCCTTAGTCCCTCACTATATCATTTACAGTAAAAGAATTTGCATCTAAAACAGCCAATAGAATTTGTTGATTCAGAAAAGAGTGTAAACATATACAGTCCAAACCTGCAGACTAACAAGCTTTTCACATCAATACGCACTTCTCCTTTATATGTTTTGATCTCGACTTGTATAATGAAGATCGTGGTCTGGGCTGCCATGGTGTATAGGGAGCATGCTGTCAAATCGTTAAACACGTCATTAATTAAACTGATCAAATTTATATATCAATGAACATTAAATAATGTAAACCACATGCATACATCCATACATACTGCATGATGAACCAAAACCATGTTATGGTTAACAACCATACAAATAAACATACCGGTGGACCCATATAAAACCCTGAAGGGAAAGTTGCATGATTGCGCTGTGACTCTGATCCGAGTTCTTGTTGCTCGAGGGCTTTAGCAAATTGCTGATCAGAACTGTCACACAACATAAAGTTAACTTCTCTTAAATGCAATATTTTAATATAACAAATTGGTTTATTTTCATCTATATGGCTATGTTTTGGATATGACAAAAGAACAAAGGCAGATAATTACGATGCAGTTTTGTCGGGTCTGGCAAGATATTCCTGAATACAAAAACTGAAGTAAGATTCATATGAACCAATGAAATAATAATAATCCATATAGAAAACAGTTATATTAGTAACATACAAAAACTGAAGCAAGATTCGCGTTCTCATCTTCTGATTCGCCTATCTCCACTATCTCAGGACTTGGTGCTTTCAAACTCTTGAAGTTACTGTTTACATACTCTGTATCACCATTGATCTGAAACCAACTAAATGTTATCTTGTTAACTTCTATTCATCAAACAAGAATATGGAGACTTAATAGTTAATACCTCAGTTAGCTTCTCCCATACCACATCAGGTTGATTTATGTAACCTTGATCTGTAACTAAAATGTATAGTACAACTCCAAACTGTGTATAATTTGAGTTTAGATAACAGTTAACATACAAAAGAGTAAGATTTTGAAAATTTTATTGCAACAACCAACCTTGAACATTGTATTGAAGTGATTATTTCGAAAAAACACACAAAGTTTGCGTCCTACTAGATCATAATGCAGGCGAAATAAGCTGCAAGCAATGTAACAACAAAAGAATACTCATAATATTGTTTAATTGCTTTAATAGACAGTATTAAAGAAGCATTGAATGAACAAAACATACCCATATCGCGTCAACTGAATGGCATTTTCCTTCAGAAACTCTCTCATCAGTTCCCCTAAATGAAGATATCAGCCACTTTAAGCAATTTCTTGAAAAATTTAGCACATCAAGAAACATTTTAATTTTACATATTTCATAACAGACATACCTTGTATTGCAGTAATTCCAACTGATCCAGTGCTAAACAATCGTCCAGCATGGATAGTCTCGTCAGCTTCCCTAGGAACGGTTTCAAAACTTACCCAATCAGCAATGTATCTGGTCCTTCGACTTTGAAATTCCAAAGCTACCAGCTCTTCCATCACTGTATTGTAGGACTTTGAACCAAAGGCATTTAAAGTATCAGAATCCTGACACCAATGAACAGGCATTTAGTTTAGTTCATGTTGGGTATATTCTTATTGCATATACAGATTTACATGCCTAAAAGAACCTACATTTGAGTCAATAAGCCACCCATGATAAAGTGGAATGTCCAATAAATCAAATATTGCATGTTCCTTTGTCCACTCAAAATCATCAATTCTGCAACAGCTCATATATTTTTATGTTGTCACCTTGGGTTATTTAGGAGCAAATATAGCAAGAAAATGCAAATAGAAACAAAAATGCACCTCCTGAATTTAATGTTCACATCCATCCCCTTTGCAAGACCGGGAAGCAAGTCTATCGCATCAGCTACAGTCTGATGTCGATTAACAACATCCCCTGCATCTTTATCCTGCAAGAATACAATATCACGGTTTCGTTAATTGAATGATTTCTTTTCTACTTTAGAAACAAACAAAAACAGAAGTGGAATTACATTAACATTACTGATGGGATCGATAAGACGCTCAGCAACAAGTGTTAGCAATTTCCCCTGTGATACTTCAGTTACATCTGAGTTCAGTCCCAATTCATCTCTCAACAACAAGATGTTGCCTAACACAGATTGCAAATTCAATCAATAAATTGCAGGTTTTAACAGAATACAATCAGTTCATTACCAGACTGCAACTAAATAATTGCATAATATCTCACAATCATCTTTCCCTAATTCTTTAAAAAATGTTAGAATTTCGACCTAACTGCAAGAACACTGTTGAAATTCCCTCCAAAATTGAATAATGGCAATTGAATGACAACCGACAGTTAAGTAATTAGCAACGAAATCAACTGACTAAAGAACCTTATTAACTTATTTATAGAATATATTTGAATCAATAATCATCTTTCCCCAATTTTTTAACAAATTTTAAATTCGACCTAACTACTACAGATCACTGTTGAAATTCCTTCAAAACTGAACAATGTCGATTGAATGACAACTGATAATCAACTAATTAGCAACGAAATCAACTGTTTACAGATCTAATTTCATCAAAATCAAGAAGCGATAAAAAGAGTAAACGAGTTTTAGAATGTTACAAATAGCGAGAAGAGGACAAGGTCCGTTATCGTTCTGAAGTATAATCGGAGTATCTCTTCCGAAGAACTGGATTACTTTCGTTTTATACATCGTTTCTTTAACCTCCGGCGTCTCTTCAGGATTCACCGGATCTTTAACCTCCGGCGTCTCTTCTGGATTCACCGGATCTTTAACCTCCGGCGTCTCTTCTGGTTTCACCGGAACTTCTGACGTGGAAGCCATTTCAGATGATCACTTGACACTTTCAACAACTTTTTATGAAAACTGTAAACAGAATACTGTGTGTATATGTGCGTATAGTTTGGGAGGTGAAAGAGACAGTGCGAATTGGTGTAGGGAGAATCTGGTGATCGGACGTTGAGATTTTATATAACGAACCAGAGGGAGGGAAGGAGGGAGAAAACTGGATTTTAATTTTCGATCCCTATAACTTGTAGATTTGACACTTTTGGCTTCATAAATTATATAACAAATTACTATAATATACCTATATTTTAGTACTGACAATTTTTGACACGGAATTGTTAACATGACACGACATGACACGTAATTAACATGTCCCGTGTTTGAACTTAACATGTTTCATGTCTTAAACAGGTCAACACGTTAGGGACATGTTAAATTCGTGTCTAAACAGGTTAAAGACATATTAACCTATTAAGAGCCATTATGGACATGTTAACACTTAGCACTTAACAATTAGCGTTTTATCTACCCAGCCCAAGCCTAAACACTTAGAGCCTTGCGATTTGCATCAGGCATAGGCAGGCATACCGTATTTTTTGCACTCCATCTTTATTATTTTGACCTAATTTTTTAAGATAGGCGAAAAAAGACCCGGCGAAACTTGAAAATGTCTTTAATGAATGTTTTGATTTGACTTTTGTGGGTTTTTGTTTTAAAAAGGCTTATGATTTATTATGATAATAGATGTTATAATTCGAATTATTACATTTTTATGAAGTTTTAGCATTTTTTCTTTAATTACATATGCTATATTTATTATCTCTCTAAACAAGTCCCTTAACAGGTGACCTGTTTTTAAACATGTCGTGTTCGTGTTTGAAAAAAATAACACGATTAGTTATCGTGTCGTGCTCGTGTTGAACAAAACAGGTAATCGTGTCTTATCGTGTCGTGTTTTATCGTGTCGTATTTGACATGTTATGCCAGCCCTACCTATATTCGATAAAAATAACTAAATAGTATATACTGCCTAATATATACATGATTATATATGTATGTAAATAAAATAGTTAAATATTTAATAAAAAGTATATGAGTCGAGTCCAACCCGACTAAGCTTGCAAATTATGAAGCTATAGAGATAGAGTTCAAAACCAGTTGAACTCAAGCTATGTTAAATTAAACGAGTTGTTAAATCTTTTATACGTTCAAAAAGATTTAGTTAAAAATAATTGTTAAGGCTAAAATTAACGTATCAAATCTTCTGGTTGGTAAATGACATTTCGGAAAACTGCTTTTGTTTGTTAATCTTCTTAATTTAACTATAACTAACTTAAGGTGGTTGTTGAATTTTATAACTAACCATTTTTATATATGATTTATGTGTTTTTTGCATTTCTCTACTTCAAATTAGTTTTATATTACATCCCACCTAAGTATGAAGTTTTTAAAGTATAGTTTCTTTGAAGAAAAAAAAAGCATGGTTAAAATGGGTTTCTATATGCCTTTTCTTCAATAAATGATTTAATATTCAAATTAAATAAAAAAACTAAAAAAATTGTTGTACAAGAGAGTTATTGTATAGAGTGAAATCAACGTGTTAAGTGTAGTAAGCCACTAGAATGCGACACGTGGTTTATGACAATGGTTATATGCATCAACATAAATTTCACTATAATCACGTTACTAACGCCCAACATGCTATGAATCGCGTTATTCATTCTATAATCACGCTACTTACGTAAAACATGCTACAACACACCCTTTAAAAAAATTATAAAAGTTATATAATAATATTATACTCAAATTAAAGATAACAAATTTCTCGATTATATGATGTATTTTTTTATAAATAATAAAATATGTAAATGTTATTTGAGTTTGAGTATAAATGAATGAACTAGATCAAAGTCAACAATTATAAATTTGCCCATTTTGTCCCTTCAAGCAATTTAACATGTTTCCTCGTCAATGGCTGATCCCTACACTTTTCATCGGCCGATTCTTACATATTTCACATTAAAAACACTTTGTATTTAAACTTTTCTCTTATTATGTGAAATGGGGTAGGAATGCTTTATATATGTTAATCGACTTACGGTAACTAAGTGAGAAAAAAAAAATTGACCCCTCTAGAATGTGGGTCCTGTGTGGTCGCCCACCCTGCACACCCTCAAAACACCCCATGCTTACCGTTGAACCACCCATGAATTCCGACGACTAAGCCAACAAACCGAACCAAATAGTGAAGACTAAACTAGTCTGGTTTCACTCTGTCAAATTTCACTGTTCGGCTAACCGAACTAGGGGTGAGCAAAAAACCGAAATAACTGAACCGAAACCGAATTAACCGAAAAAACCGCACCGAAAAAACCGAACCGAACTAAAACCGACGGTTTTGGTTTTGCATTTTTTGATAACCGAAAATTACGGTTTGGTTTCGGTTTTGTATCGTTTGAAAACCGAAAAAACCGAACCGAACATATACATATGCTTAAATTATATATTATATGCATTCACATTTTATAATATAGAGTATATTATGTTGTGTGCTTGTATGTTAAAAGTGTATACATATTTGTGTTACACGTATTTACCATTTATAGTAGATTATTATCTATATTTATTGAATTTATAGATTATAATGTTTTTTTTTTATGTTGTATTTTTAAGAAACTAGTCATTTTTGTAGTCTAAAATATTTAGTCTCAAATGTGTGATAATCATTAGTTAATAAAAATAATTTAGGTCCAAAATTTCAAACGAAGTTCATTTTTTTAAGATATTTTTTTTTACCACCAAAAAATTCAAGCCCAATTGGTTTTAAAACCGAAACCGAACGGTTTTAAAAAACCCAAAACCAAACTTTCGGTTTTTGGTTTGGTTTTACCCCAAAACTGACCTAAACCGACCCATGCACACCCCTAAACCGAACTGTTAACTTATATTCACAAAACTGCACATTTTGCATCAGACATAAATTTACATGAAAAACGGATAGAAGTCATTTAAAATATGAGCTTCTGCAGCACCTGCAATGGCCTGATCAAGCTGATCAAACACGGTGAACTTTTCTTGCGCTTTGTGACTCCCATGGTGACTCGACAAAACTCCAACGTGAAATGGGTTTAACGTATATGTGTTCTGCCAAAAGATGATGCACCGATTTCACTCTCTGTATTCTGCATAACATGGATCATACATGTGTTGGTTACTTTTTAACTTCAAGATAAATCTTAAGGGTCTGCAATACAATATCTGATTTTAAATAGAGAAGTATGACAACCGCATATATTGGTTTAATTGTGATACATAAGGTGGCTATATAACCGCATAACCAACTCTCTTCTTCTCTTCCACTATATGGTTCTCGCAGTTCTCTACTTAAAACCGATTTTGTATTGAACGCGCCATATGTGTATGATAGGATTCAATACATAACCAATTTTTAGTAGAAAACTAGAACCGCATAAACACTTGTACCTATTGCGTTAACTATAATACATAAGACAACTATGTAATAGTATAGCCGCCTCTATTCCTCTCTCCCATTATATCTTTAAAGCAATACATACAAAGGTTTATGTTGTTTCCTGTGATTCTCTACTTAAAATTGGTTTTGTAATGATAGCTCCCCTATATATATCATATTCGCCCTCACCAAAAAATAAATGTAATTTAAAGGTCAAAGTTTAACTTTTTTTATGTATAAAGGAATGAATACAAGAAATGTAGTGAACTTCAAGTGATAATATATTATTACCTGAGATTTAGGGGAAGGGAACACGTTCCAGAATCTAAGTGTTTCATCTCCAGCTCCCGTCACAATTGTCTGCAAAACACGTATTTTTAATTATTGAACTTATGAGTATTCGTCTCTAAACTTATAATCATAAAGTAACATGAAGATCTACCTGCCCGTCCGGTGATATTGCAAGGTAGAGAACTCTATATGTGTGACCCGTAAGAGTCGCGAGCTGCATTGTGGATCATGGATTGGTGTTAAGAAAGTTATCATAAATTGTAGAGGGGCAATTTCGGTATTAACATGTGAATATGTTAAGTCCGTTAGGTTTTATCGACAACAGGTCAAATGGGTCGTATAAAAATTTTAGCTAAAAACAGAACAGGTTGAAAGTTGCCCAATGTGTATTCTTAATGCATACATCCTCCTAATCGCCTTATGCAAAAATAGATTAATATTGAAATATTATAGTTTTTGCAATCATATTTAACACTCGTTTATAAAAAAATAATAATGTTTAAAAATTTTACGCCCGTTTACCAACCCGTGCATTTTGCCACCTCTAACCATATTTTTTTTCCTTTTGGTAACCAAACCGTTTTGAAAAAAGTTACCTTTGACATGGTGGGGTATCTCCAAACAATAATCTGGTTTTGGGAGTATCCGTGGGTGCTCACGAGTTCGTTGACATTCTTTGACCATACAAGATTACATACCTGCCATTGTAACAACAAGAGTAGCAGTCAATTTGTGAACCATGGTGAGAAGTTATTATTACTCTGCTACTAAAATATTTATAAGGGAATTATAATTTATAGTTTTATAAACCCATGGAGATGCCACAAATAATACTTTTAACAAATAAAATAAAAAGTAAGGATCACATGGTACGGTATAACACAAAAATAATGTTCACTTTTAAGAATCAACCTAATTATACTTCATATTACACTTCAAATTTACAAGGTTGCACAACAATAAATCCACAATGAAACTAATTTTTTAAAATTCTTCTAAAACTACTTACCCATACATCCAAGTTCTAAAATTTCTCATTTACAGAAATAAAAAAAAACTGATTCTCCTGTGCCATGAAAATTGCAGAGTTTGACTCAACGCTTTAAGTGTTCGACTCTAACTAATTGTCTAAAATATCCTTCAATAGTAATTAAAAAGGTAATGCTGTCTATGAAAAATCATTAGCAATAAAGGTTCATACCTATGACTATGGCCAGAGTGAGAAACGTTGACTTGAAAAAAGGATATATAGAAATCTTCATGAGAGAAGTTACCTGACTACCGGTATCCATGCAGCTTAGGTGCGAATTGGTGGTTGTGTTCCAAAACCTAATACATCGATCTGCAGTACCACCACCAGAAGCCAGAAGCCCATGAAGATGTGGAGACCATGCAATTGCTTTCACAGCAGCCGTATGTTCACAGTACTTCAAAACAGGTTGAGTTGAATGTTGGTTCCAAACAAAAAGCTGCATAAAGCCAAAAAAAATTAATGAAAAGAAATGAAAATAATTACTTACATGAAAGAGATCAATACGAAAAGTAAATTATTTACTCACCTTGTTATCATTTCCGCCTGATGCTAATTCGCGATTATCATAAGACCACTTGAGTCCACAGACCTACAATTCACAAGTCAAGATAAGAAAGAAACCACATATAGTGTATAAATTGATTTATATTAACTATTAATACATGAATAAAATTGAGTTTAGAAAAAGGTTACCTCTGATTTATGACCACTAAGCTTACTAACAAAATCTTCTTGTGCACGAGGATCTCGTTGAAGAATACTTTTATCTCGACTCCCTGAAGATAGCATAGATGAATTCCAAGCTAGTGCTCCAACGCGTAATCTATGTCCTTCCATTGTTCTTACTCTCTTGCAACGAGACGCGTCCCAAATCTGAAAGATTAGTGAAATTAACTATTAATGCACATGACATATAAATTATATCATTTCAGTTTTGTCTATAGTTGGTTTGAAGTGTAAAAACCGTGCTATTAAGCATAACTAAATAGATTTACTGCTTAGTTTACTCATCACTCACCACTTTAGGCTAGCGGTAGTTTACTAGTACCATTATTAGTACTTTTGTATGGGTATTGCTCTGATTCTATTAGCCACATTTTTATGTTATCTGGACTACTATACTAGGAAACGCTGGACAAGCCACGTACCGCGATCCAGATCGCGCGTACCGGAATCGGGTACAAAGTCGTACCGATCGCGTATGGTACGCGATCCGGATCGGTAAAATCAAGCGATCCCGATTGAACAACAATTCGAACCTTTATCAGCAGATTCACGATCCCGATTCCTTTGGTACGCGATCCCGATCACTTTGGTACAGTGTATACTATACTATACACGTAAAAGAAAAAGTAAATAAATAGAGCTTGGGGTCTCACTAGGTTTGCCCTCATCCCACCCTTCCCAAATTCTACCAATAGCTCAGCTATGAGTGGGATTTTACTGGTTATGTTTGTATAGTGCTTATTTATACAGATATGCAACTCTTCATTTGATTCGATTATGATGTAATGTAGTAGTTAAATATGAAGCGCAATCGTGGATAAGCAAGCCTTGGATGAAAGTGAATTTAATACCATCTAACTTACAAAGATTGTAGCACAACAATATTTCCAAAAATTCTATTAAACGATGAACATTACCTGAACTTTTCCGTTGCTAGTCCCGACAGCAAGATTCGTCCCACGTTGTGCCCATCCAACAGAACACACGCTATCATCGATTCCCAAGTCACACAATTTTGTTACCTGCATTCGTTATAGTTCAAACATCAACGCAACTGTAACAAAAACAAATGAATAGATATACTTGAGATTATAAAATTTAAAGAATTTATAAACTTATATAAGTTTGAATTTACCTTGCTACTACAAGCATTCCATAAATAAACACAGTTGCCCAATCCCACAGCCAACACATTGTGAGAAGACCAATCAACAAGATTCAGATAAAAATCATCTTGCAATGCTGGTGCATCCAAAACCTAATCCCAAGTAAAAATCACAATCCAATACTCAATACTTATAAAAAAAAGGACAGTCTTATCGGTACACCACCGCCACCTTATTAGTACACCAACACCAATACAGGCCGTATTACCTTTTCTCGCCTACAATACAGACCTTATGGAGTGTTTTTCACTCATATGGGCCGTATGATAGATACAATACACGCCATATTACATTTTTCTGACTCACACAAGATCATATGATATATACAATACAATACAAACTAATTACACTTTTCTGGCCGACACAGAAGAGACTCATGTGACGCATACACCGTCGATGTATTACATTTTTCTAACTGAATAAGAAGCGATTAATGTGACGCATACATCACTAAATAGAAGCGACTGATGTGACGCATTCACCACCGACATATACGATACGGGCCACATTACTTTTTCTCGCCTACAATACGGGCCGTATGACATTTTTCTTACATACACAAGATCATATTACATTTTTCTGACTGACTAAAAAGCGACTGAGTACAGCACGGACCGTATTACCTTTTTCGCCTACAATAAGGGCCATATTACCTTTTTTTCCCTATAATACGGCCGTATCTGGTGTATCTATAACAAATCCCTAAAACATAAATCAGTACTCAATAAAATAGTGAAAAATCAAAACACATTTCACATAATTAACAAAATTAGTCAAAAATATTAACCTTGTAAGGGGATCTAGGAACTTTTCTTGGAGCTTTAACAGGGCTATGAATAACCCCAGGAGAATGATCATCAAACCCAAACGGATACAACGAATGCAGCGACTGTTTGGTCTCACTCTTAAACCGGAAAATATTCCGGTTAACCGGCGAAGTACTGACCGGAAAACTCTTCTTATCAGGCGTACCAGGAGGAGCAACAAACCCCAGATCCGACCCGAACAATGCAGTTCTCAAAAGGGCGGTGTAGGCGGCGGATGAAGAGGAATTATCTTCGGCGCGGGAAGCGGCGTCAGACGGCGGCGGCGGAGGCGGAGGAGAGATGTCGAAAAGGGCGAAATTGGAGGCGGATCGGCAGGGGATGAAGCGATCGCTGTAGATGGTGCGGGAAGGAGATGGGTGGTAGTAGTTTAGAGATGATGGGGTTGTAAGGTTTGATGGGGGAGACGAAGAAGATGAAGATTGATTGTTGTTCATGTTGGATGATTGATTGAACCAAGTCGATTTGTTTAATGTTAATGTGGCGTCGTTTATTATCCCGGGAATCAGTGTCACAGATACGGTATTTTACCGCGGAAATTAATTAATTAATTATTAAAATTTCTTTTTCTGATGTTTTTCCAAATTGATTGAGATAGTAGTAATTACTTAAATTGAGATGTACCAAGTTGATATTTTTCTTAAAGAAATTAATATGTGTATTTAAAAGAAAGTATTGTTTTACCACTTTTAAGTTTTAACATCCAAGGTAAATAATTCTCTTTTAGCAAGTGATTTTAGACCTATTAGTCTAATTAACTTGTAATATAAAACTATTGCTAAGTTGTTAGCTAACCGTCTTGCTAAAATTGTGGATATACAGTGGTTAGTATGGAACAATTGGCGTTTGTGAAGGATCGTCAGATTCTATATAGCCCTTTGATGTTAAATGAAATGATCGATTGGTATAAAAAAGGAAAAAAGTTTGATGATATTTAAAGTGGATTTTGCTAAAATGTACGGTTTTTTATCTTGGGGTTATTTTTTGTTTATTATGGACCGGATGGGATTTGGTAAAAAATAGATTGCTTTGATCAAAGCGTGTTTATATTCTGCCCATTCTCCGGTTCTTATTAATTAGAGCCCAACTTCGAAATTCAAATTGGAAAGGGGGTTTGAGATAACGAGTTTCTTTATCGCCTATACTTTGCATTTTGGCGATGATTTGAAGATTTGGTGAATTTCAGTTTATTTCGGGGAGCTCGTGTTGGTAAAGATGAGATTTTATAACTCATCTTTTTTACACGGATGACGTTATCATTATGGGAGATTGGTCGGTTGAAAATTTGTCAAATGTTGTCTGAGCTCTCAATTGTTTTTATTTGGCATCAGGGTTGAAATTGAATATTCAGAAATCTAGCATTTTGGAGTGGGGGTTGGAGATACTGATGTTCCTAGAATGATTTCCTTGACGAGGTGTAAATCAGAATCTTTGTTGTTCATTTACTTGGGTATACCAATTGGAGCCAACATTACATCGATTAAAGGATGGTCTCCAATAATAGAAAAGTTTAACAAAAAAACTCTCCAATTGGAAGGCTAAATTACTTTCTATTGGAGATAGATCGACGCTCGTCTCCTCGGTACTTGGATCGGTTGGCATTTATTATTTTTCGTTGTTTCTCTTGTCGTCAAAGGTTAAGGTGGCATTGGAAGGTCTTTGCGCTCAATTTTGGGAGGGGATGGTGATTCTAATTGAATGTCATTAGGGCTGTAAACGAGCCGAGCCGAGCCAGGCTTGGCTCGAGCTCGAAATTAAACGAGCCAGCTCGGCTCGATTTTTTTCCGAGCTGAAAAGTTGAGCTCGAGCTCGGCTCGTAAAAAGCTCGAGCCAGCTCGTGGCTCGTCGAGCTAGCTCGTTTTTTTTTTTTTTTTTTAAATTTTTTTTTACATATTAATATATATATAAACAACAAAAAAAATATTTTATTCTCGGTTTGAAGTTGATTGTCTTCAAAAAACTAAATAGATGGAAGGGACAATATATAAAATACAAAAAAAAACATAGATAACCCTAAACTTACAAAGTAGAGAGTAAATACAATTGTAGATAAAGTAAAATTTTAGTCCAAAACTCAGAGTTCTTGAAAACAAATTAACTTAAAAAATCAAAACATCATATTTCAAATATAACACATATATAACATATATATATATATATTAGTTATTTAGACGAGCCGAGCCACGAGCCGAGCCCACGAGCCGAGCCACGAGCCGAGCCCGAGCCGAGCCAACCCTAGCTCGAGCTCGGCTCGTTTAGAATTCGAGCCAGCTCGGCTCGGCTCGTTTAAAACCGAGCTTTTCCCGAGCCGAGCTTTTTCCGAGCTTTTTTCGAGCGAACTTCGAGCGAGCCACGAGCCACGGGCTTTTTGAACAGCCCTAAATGTCATGGGTTAAATGAGATTTAATTTTGGCGGATAAATCATGCGGGGGCTTGGGCATTGGAAGTATAAGTCCATTTAAATCAGCGCTTTTATTAAGATGAAGATGGAGATATTATAATAATCTGGATTTGCTTTGGATTTTGGTTATTGACTCCATCATTGACGGGATTATGATGTGTTTGATAAACGTTAAGTTGGTAAAGGGAATGGTACTTGGAATAGGATTACGAAAAGTATTAACCAGCTTTACGAGAGAGACTTGGTCACATCGTTGTCGATTAAGAAAAAAAGCGGGGAGAGGTGACTCAACCTTATTTTGGCTTGATACTTGGCTTGGAAATGGTCCTTTATGTGATAAATATTGCAAAAGTAAAAAAAAATGAAAAAAGAGAATTTGACGTGGCTCGGTTTAGAATAAAATTTACGTCAAAATGTAGGTCGTCGAAATGTAAACTTAGGCACCGGTGAAGACCTGTCAACCGACAGCTGGCTTAACGAAAGCCCCTTCGGATAAGCCTGGTAAAAACTCTCTATCTTCTCCGGCTGCAAACTTACACCAAGAACAACGCGTTATGGCGTCACATGGAGGGGATAATCCTTGTAACCACCCTTCGGATAAGCCTGGTAAAAACTCTCTATCTCCGGTGACGAAAGTATTGGCAAAGTGTAAACGGAAAAGTAAGGTAAGGGTGCATACATGTGAATGTGGTGGTTTCCTGCTTATATACCCGGTGGTTTAGGGTTATTCCATCGAAGGAGTGTGAGGGTCGGTGGGCCCCTTGGTGGAGTCATGCCTCTTTTTCCTATTTTCTCAATGGTGGACACATTTTCATCCACTCAAAGTTTGCCTTAGCCTAACCGTTTTTTGGGATGAGAGATTGGGTTAACATGTTTGGGCTCTTGGTTTTAAAGGCTCATAGTTTGTTTGGGCTTGTTTGTACCTATATCCTCTTCAGAAACGTAGATCAAAATAAGAATGTTACACCCGTACATTACGAAAACACAAATTTAAAGGAAAACAAAATATGTGTGTAAAAGTTAATTATAAATATTAAAATACTCATGTGATATATTAAAGTAAAGTTTATTATATATTCATCACTTACCCATTAAATTTTTTAAAATCTAATGGGACGGATGGAGAGTACAACATGATACCTACTCCACTTACAATGAAAATATACATATCTATGTAGCAAGACCACACAGACATATCATAAGAAAATAACTAACTCAATGGAAGTTGACATTGGCTTGGTAAGCCAACCCTAAGTTCCAATTTGCAGGGGCTACATTGTAAGCTGTAATGGTCTGTTTTGTAGTGTATGAAGTTAGCCTAAATGAGAGTACTTGACCCTGAAGAGTAGCAAAAGCCTGATAAGAAGCACCCCAGTTATGGCTCATGCTGATCCAACCAGTCTTGGTCCCTTTGACCCACATTTGATGGATGTCACCAGCACCAGCAACATTCATCACATACACCAACAACCAGTAACCATTTCCTTGAAAAGAAAATCTAATCCCACCTTTCCTGATGCCGTTACACGGAACCCTAAAATACCCAAAAATGTATAATCATCCATTATATGTAAAATCAGAATAAGAACATGGGATCAATTGTACAGAATCTGGTCTGCAATGAAAAGTCAAAGCATACCGTTTTGAATTATAAAATTGATCAGCTTTTCTGTACATTTTTGGGTATATTTATATCCGATGAAGCGGTACGAACAAGGTAGTTATACCCATTCGTTTGAGGTACCAGAAAACCGTCAATAACTGCCAATAACGGCCGTTTGACTTTTGTCAAGTTTGACTTTTTTTTCTGCCCTGTGACCTATATCTAACTTAAATACATAATACATAATTAAATAAGTATAGATTACATTATATTAAAAAATTAATTAGAATTAATGTTAGTAGTTAACAAAGATCAGGTTAAGTTAACTTGGGGAAAAACTGATGTTTTTAATTACAAAAGAAACAGAAATGCACCTGCGGTACATGACTGGGACGATGCCGGCTTTCCATTGGGCAATTTTCATGAACGCGGGCTTAGACATGTCGAAATGGGTTCGGGGAGGGTTGCACCATCCGCCATTGTTTGAATCCTGAGACCAGTTGGGTGGGCATAGGTTGGTGGCAGTAACGGTCGTGTAACCCGTGTAGCACCATGGAGACTGGACACACCGTATTTGGTAGCACTGACCACATGCGTACCCGTCGCTAAAGATTGTGGAGCTCAATGCAGCCGTATCGGTTCCATATCCGTTGGTAATCAAGTTTCCGTATCCACAAGCACCTCCTGAAACATTAGTTCAAGAATACTGTTATTTAATTACACACGAGGTTAAAAGAGAAAACTGCCAAAATATACATTTTGACTAGAAAAATTGAAAGAATATACGTTTAGTTTTTCAACTTATCATTATAACCGTATTCATAACCAACCAATGAAAAATTGACACGCAAGTTAAAACCGACTTGAAGGCTCCAACTTAGTCAGCCACGTGTCAATTCAGGAAAGTGTCCACGTGCCTTTAGCCGGCTAAAATGTAGACATTATCTCAACCGACGGTTTCACCCTAGCCGGCCAAATAAAAAATAAGAATTGAAAATAAAAATATATAGATCTGATTATATATATATTTTTTAAAATTTTACATTATTTAAGTTATAAAAAATAAAAGTTGCCGGCTATATGTTAGCCTCCCGTCTATGTTATAGCCGCTCGTTTTTTTTTTACATGTGGCATCATTTCATTCGTCGTTGATTTGGCAGGCTAAGGTGAAGCCGTTGCTTGAGAACGGCTACAATTTAACCGGCACAATGCACGTGGACACGATCCTGAATTGACACGTGGCCAGCTAAACCGGAGCCTTCAATTCAGTTTTAGCTTCTGTGTCAATTTTCCATTGGTTGGTTGTGAATATGGTTATAATGATAAGTTGAAAAACTCAACGTATATTTTCTTAACTTTTATGGTCAAAATATATATTTTGCCAATTTTCTCAATTAAAAACATGATAATTAGACTACATATGTTACATGTATTACATACCCATGGTTGCAGATGCAGACTCGTCGCCATAAAACGTGGCGTGGGCTAGGGTCCATGGGCTCGGAACGTAGCCATGGTAGACAGCTCCACTAGGCTTAACGAGCCAGGAGAAGATGAGTGTGAGAATGCTAAAGAAGCAGCAAATGCTCCATGAACGATTAAAGGAAGCCATTCTGATTAATTTCTTGATCTTTGAATGTGTTATTGTGATCAGTGATGCTTATTGAGTTCAACATTAAGAGCCATTTATTTATAGGACAAAAAACTAGGTAGCCAATGTTTTTGGAAGTGGTGGTTTTTGTGAGCCTCACGAAGGTTGACATTTGTAAGTCAACCATGCTTACATATTCTAATGTTCATGAACGAAATACAATGAAGTTAAAAACGTGCAAGCAGGTTCTATATATGCTGATTTAGTATCGACAAAAGTTGACTATTATATAAGTTTTAATGCATGTTATATTGGTTACTAGGTTAGTATCTGTGTACTACACGGTTGATCAAAAGAAACATTTATTATTCATAAATGTCTAAAAAAATTCATAAATAAAATAATATTTTACTTTACATACGGAAAAACAGAAAATTACAATGCCATTGACGAAATATTTTTTTAATGAAAAATGATAAAAATGTAAAATGTATATATAGTTCTTTAAAATGATATACATAAAATATATATAAAATGTATACATGGAGTTACAAATTACATTAGTAAACCTTCTTAAAGAAAATGATGTCATCAATCTCAGTTGATGAACAATCCAGAAAACTTGTAAGAATTAAAAACCCAAGCATTTCCTACAAATAAAAGTATAATTAAGAAAATATACATATATATAGAGAGAGAGTAAATAATATAAACTGGTAAGAAAATATAAGATCTTTTGAAAAATAGAAAACCGTCAATAAATAATTAAAACATAAATAATACCACGGAAAATCGGGATAGGCAAACTGAAGAACAATCACAGCATGAACATTTGGATGTTTTGCAGTATAGGCAACCATCTATTCAGCACGTTTATCTCATAATGTTACATTCAATTGACGACCTTGCGAAAATAAAAAACTATTAAATGTTGCATTGAAATGATTAAATGTTAATTAGTGTTTAATAAAAATTATATACACTAAATCTTCTATGAGTAGATTCATTGTCTTTGAATCTTTTCCGGTCGTTTTATTGATGCTATTCTTCATTTTATAACATCTTACAACATAACCAATAATATATACCAAGATATAAAGAAATTTGTTAGTATACAAATCTGTTAATGTACAAAATCTGTTAGTATGCAAATGTATCGTTAGAAACATGTATAAGATATTGCACATAAAATAATGTGCAAATTTGAATTTAAGATTAGGAAACGAACCAATGGTTATATTGAGAGGAACCGCTTGATTAAGAATAAAAGTAAATTAGTAAATTACGATACATAAAATGAATACACTATTTAGTAATACATTAAATGAGATTCCTAAAATAACAAAGAATAAATAAGGGCACTACTAATGGCACACGGGAATTGCTAAGTGGACTTGGCCATATACGCATCGTATAGGGCAATACGATGCGTATAGCCCTTCACAATTTCCCATGCCCGACATCCTCGTACAACCTGGTCATTCCAATCCTATACGCATCGTATAGGACAATACGATGCATATAGGGTACGAGGTACTTTCTGCAACTAGTCATCCATCAACTCGCTATACGCTCCGTATAGATCCATACGCAGCGTATAACTCATACCCTATACGCACCGTATTGGCCTATACGATGCGTATAGGGCCCAAATTTTGTGTATTTAATGATACACGATATTCTCATTCGAACTTATACTTTCAAAAGAAAATTCCAAACAATCTCACAAAAATTATAAACATGTCTTGGTGGTGGGATGGTAACTACGGTTTTCAGGTGTATTCTAACGAGTCGGTGGAAAACAACCCGCAAAGTTCTGGCGTTCAAGAGGTGAACCGAGAGGAGGTCTCGTCCGACGTTTATTCTCATCAACGGGTAAGGCTTCCAGATTTGAACGAGCCACTGAGCAATCCCGAGTTCGTATACGGTGAACCGTCTTACCTTACACAGCCCACGAACGACTACGTATACGGTGAAGTCTCATACCCGACACAACAAACCGACGACTACGTATACGGTGAAGTCTCATACCCGACACAACAAACCGACGACTTCGTGTCCGAAGATGAGGAACAAAACCATCAAAACGTGTCGTATAAAACTGACCAGAATTTTCAGTCTCGTGAACAATTGGTGGATTGGGCGGTCAGGATAGGACGTGAGAATGGTTACGTCTGTCACACCCCCAATTTCCACTAACGGAGTTTTACCGTTTGGAAGGTGACACACCAGGATCTCAGTCATTAGTTACATCAAACGACACTATATGGGACTTGAAATGTCAAAACATAAAAGTTCAGAGTTAATGCGGAAGCGTAAACGTTAATATGAAATCAAAAGTAATTACACGCAACAAGCGTCGATTAATGTAATTAAATAAACTGTTTAAAGTATTTGAAATGAATGATATGACAGTAGGACTCCATGCATGTCCTAAGTGCGCAACCTGTGCCAAAGCGACCTGAGAAACATGTAAGAAAAAGTGTCAACACGAGGTTGGTGAGTTCACAGGTTTCAAGTTTACAATAAGAGTATGTTTGCCAGATTATGTACTTTCAATATGCATATCTATAGGTAGCTAACCTATGTTCATGTTTTACTAAAGCGCTCGCAACCGAAGCTGACTATGTTTGTATGCCTCCTGCCAGGTCTATCAACTCTGGCACATGTGAGTAGGCTAACATTTCACCCGTTCGATATCCAATCGAGTTAGCGCGACTAACGCGGGTGGGATTTGTCAAACCCAGTAGTACTACTAAACATTACCTCGCTAAGATCCATATTAACGGTTCGAAATAAGATGAGGACTTTCTGTGATAGCATGTTACGCTTAGTCTCAACAGTGATATCATATAAAGTACCATAATCAAATAGTTGCGTCATATTTTCTCCCCTGGCGGGAAAAACAATATTTGCTTGCGTACCTGTTTCTCCCCCACGGGAAAAACAAGTAAAAGTATGATAATTGGTGTTTCATGTTTGTTTCTTCCTCAACAGGAAAACAAGTAAAATACGTTTGTGTGTAAGCATGTTTCTCCCCCAATAGTAAAACAGGTAAAAAGGGGACGTGAAACTCACCTGAGTCTGAGTAGAGCGTAGTAATTAGCACCACACAAGGATGCAACACTAACCACAAATGGATTGCACGCGGACAATCTATGAATTCCCTAGAATAAGATGTGACAGTTAGGAACACGTAAGAGTTTGTGGCAACGACACGGAAAGATCGAACGTCCTAAAATATACTTAGGATCAATGGTTAGACGAACTTGTCCACAGGAATAAGGATCTCCTAATTTAATAATTAAGATAGAAGTGTTTTCGTGCCGAACGTCTCTAACTACGAATATAATGTTATTTAATAAACATCCGTACGTTTATATCATTTAACAATGGCCTAAGAAAATAATATAATTTATTATATTATTTTAAGTTCATAGGATTAATAAAATCATCATTTATGTGATAAAATAATAACCATATTATTTTTATTCGATGATGTAACCGTGGGTAAACGATATAAATAGTTATATTATTAAATAGTTTGAAACGTTACACGAGCTTTATAAACGAGGCGAAACAATATATATATACATATATATTTTGGAAAAAAAAATTGATATTAAAATAGGTTATAACCCTAACCCGACCCTACGGGTGTTTTTTCCGAGTTAACTCGTATTAAAATATTGATATAATATTATAGGAAAAGTTTTTATTTAAAATTAAAGCTTAAAAACTGTTTTAAAAAAAATATGTGCATGGTGGGATTCGAACCTGGGTCACTCCCACCTCAGCCCAACGCCTTAACCAACTCAACCAGCAAGGGATTGGCATACATAGCCAAATCAAAATGCATTTAATGATCACGCTCACGGTGTTCTTCCCCTTTACGCGATCCGAACCAAAACACAACCAAATTCCATCGATTTGAGTTTCGATTGAACCAGAGGATTGAGGGGTTTTGTTAGTCTAGGTATTTCGAACCTGTGGTTATGTTTAATTACAAAATCAACAAGTTTAAAGTCGTTAATTACTCGTTTGAAATTCTGAAACCCTAGTTTAAGAACACGAAATTATATTGATCGAATTCGATAATGTTTACTGCTGAAATCATAGGGCTTTTACAGATTAAAAGATTTAGAAACTACCCATATAGTTTAATTGCATTGAGGTTGAGTCTAGCCCGTAGTTCGATTAATCCCGAAATCGCATAAACCCTAGAACTGGATCGTGATAAATTCGATAAAATAAGCCCCAATTATGTTAGGGCTTTTGATCTAGAGGTTGAAACGAATCAGAGGATGTGTTTGGTTACCTTAATTGATACCGAATTGATAAGGTTCGGCTAAAACGTGTTCCGACTTCGACGAGTTAGCCTCCGGTGACTCTAGTTCTTTTTCCGGCCGAGTTAATGTGTGCTACAGGTTCAGTGGGACTCGTTTGGGGTGCGAAGAGAGTTATATTGCAGTATGATAATCAAATTGGTCGAATTCGATGGTCTTAGGCGAGAGGGTCGACGGTTACGACTTTAAGGGTCTTAATTGGATTAATTCGTTCTCAATGATCATGTTAAATGTTGCAATGATGATAGATAATGCCATTAACACACATTACATTTACGAATTGAAACAAATTTGGAGTATTGATCTTGAATTTGGATCAAAAGGATCGTTTTTGACTTTCAAAAGTCAAAGAGCTTGAGTTTGGGTTTATTACAGAATCAGTCCCTGTAATCTAAGTGTACAGCTTTGAGTTTTTGACAGATTTGGTCCTTGTGGTTTTGAAATTAGATAACTGAGTTAAGAACATGGTTAGTTGACTTTCAAAAGTCAACAGAATAGTGGTTTGACTAATTACACAATTAGTCCTTAAAGTTTTATGTAGTAGAGTTTGGATATTGTCAGAATTGGTCCCTAAGGTTTAATATTGAGTTAACTGGGTTACTAGATAACTGGATTTACTAACGGGGTTAACCCTAAAGTCCGGATTGTCACATCATCCCCTAGTTAAAAGAATTTTCGTCCCGAAAATTAAAATAATACAAAAAAAAATTTTCTGGGTGTCACATCATCCCCTAGTTGAAAGAATTTTCGTCCCGAAAATTAGGACAGTACCTTAAGGGTTTGACGTGGAGTGCTTGAATAGATGAGGATACTTGCGCATCATCTAATCCTCACGTTCCCACGTGAATTCCGGTCCACGTTTCGAATTTCAACGAACTCTGACAATAGGGATTTTACTACGCTTAAGCGTTTTGACCTCCCTATCCATAATTTCGACAGGCTCTTCGATGAAACGTAACTGTTCATCAATGTGTAGTTCCTCAAGAGGAACCGCGAGTGACTCGTCTGCTAGACATTTCTTCAAGTTTGAGACGTGAAAGACGTTGTGTACACCACTAAGTCCTTCAGGTAGGTCCAGTTGATACGCTACTGGTCCGATCCTCTTCACTATCTTGAATGGTCCAACATAACGAGGATTCAGCTTGCCTTGTTTCTCAAAACGAATGACACCCTTCTAAGGTGAGACTTTTAATAGAACCATATTGCCTACTTGAAATTCTAAGGGTTTACGACGCTTGTCGGCATAGTTCTTTTGACGATCATGAGCCGCCGCCATATGGTTTCGGATTTGAACGGTCTTTTCAGAAGTTTCAAACACAAGTTCAGGACCCGTAAGTTGGCAATCCCCAACTCCAGCCCAACAGATAGGAGATCGGCATTTACGTCCGTACAATGCCTCGAATGGTGCTGCCTTGATACTAGTGTGATAACTGTTGTTGTAGGAGAACTCCACCAACGGTAGGTGAGACTCCCAAGTGTTACCGAAATCAATCACACAAGCTCGTAGCATGTCCTCCAGAGTTTGGATTGTACGTTCCGTTTGGCCATTAGTTTGAGGATGGTATGCTGTGCTCATATCTAGACGCGTGCCTAAGGCCTTATGTAACGACTGCCAGAATCGAGAAGTGAATCGTGCATCACGATCCGAAATAATAGAAATTGGCACCCCGTGCCGAGAGACTATTTCTTTCAGGTAAGTACGAGTAAGTTTATCCATTTTGTCGGTCTCTTTGATTGCTAAGAAGTGAGCGGACTTTGTTAATCGATCAACGATTACCCATATGGTATCACATCCGGTAGGGGTTCGTGGTAATTTGGTGATAAAGTCCATGGATATTTGTTCCCATTTCCACATAGGAATTTCCGGTTGTTGCAGAAGGCCGGATGGTTTTTGATATTCAACTTTGACCTTCGCGCAAGTCAGACACTTACTAACATAGGTGGCTATATCGGCTTTCATCTTCGGCCACCAATATAGTATCTTTAGATCATGATACATTTTGTCGGAACCCGGATGAATGGAGTAACGAGATTTATGAGCTTCATCCATGATTAGTTCCCTTAAATTTTCGAACACTGGAATCCATATTCGTTCGACGAAGTAACGAATTCCGTCAGATTTTACTTCCAGTTGTGCTTCCATGCCACGTGTACCTTCTAACGGTAGGTTATCTTCCTTCAAGGCTTCCAGTTGAGCACTACGGATTCTGTCAGGCAATCCAGGGTGAATAGTAAGTTGTAACGCTCGAACTCGTTTGGGTTTCGTTTCCTTTCGGCTTAGTGCATCAGCCACAACGTTAGCTTTACCCGGATGATACCGGATCGCACAGTCGTAATCATTTAAAAGTTCAACCCAACGACGTTGTCGCATATTCGACTCCTTCTGCTCGAAGATATGCTGGAGGCTCTTGTGATCGGTGTAGATGGTGCATTTGGTACCGTACAAGTAATGTTTCCATATCTTAAGTGCAAAAACTACTGCTCCCAACTCTAGGTCATGAGTGGTGTAGTTTTTCTCGTGAACCTTTAACTGACGTGAAGCGTATGCGATTACCTTTTCGCGCTGCATTAAGACGCAACCCAGACCTTGAATAGATGCATCACAATACACCACAAAGTCATCGGTTCCTTCCGGAAGAGATAAGATGGGTGCACTGCAGAGCTTTTACTTCAGAAGTTGGAATGTTGATTCTTGGGTATCACCCCAGTCCTAAGGTTTACTCTTTTACGTCAGAGTGGTGAGGGGTTGTGCAATCTTGGAAAATCTCTCAATGAAACGACGGTAATAGCCAGCCAATCCCAAAAATTGACGCACCTCCGTCGGCGTTGTAGGTGCTGCCCAATTCTTGATTGCTTCTACTTTAGCTGGATCGACATGTATTCCTTTCTCGCTGACTACATGTCCTAAGAAGTGCACTTCACGAACCCAGAATTCGCACTTAGAGAATTTGGCATACAATTGCTCTTGTCTCAGCAATCTAAGGATTAAGTGTAGGTGCTACTCATGTCCTTCCTTGTTCTTAGAATAGATGAGGATGTCAACAATGAAAACGATGACGAACTAATCGAGGTAGGGTTTACACATACGGTTCATGAGGTCCATGAAATCCGCGGGTGCGTTGGTTAAACCGAAAGGCATGACCATAAATTCGTAATGGCCTTACCTCATTCTGAATGCAGTCTTAGAGATATCTTCTTCTCGGACTCTTAACTGATGATAGCCGGACCTAAGATCTATTTTGGAATAGTAACTTGATCCTTGGAGTTGATCAAAAAGGTCATCAATACGAGGTAAAGGTAGCGGTTCTTGATTGTGACTTTATTCAACTCCCGGTAATCAATACACATACGGAACGTACCGTCTTTCTTCTTGACTAATATTACCGGAGCTCCCCACGGTGATGAACTAGGTCGGATGAAACATTTACTCAACAGATCTTGCAATTGCGTGGATAATTCTTGTAATTCACTGGGTGCCAACCTATAAGGTGCTCGAACGATCGGTGCCGTTCCGGGTGCCAGGTCGATTTGGAATTTAACATGATGGTACGGTGGCAGACTAGACAAGTCCTCGGGAAATAATTCTGGATAGTTACGTACGATTGGTATATCATCAATTTTCTTCTCCTCAGATGACATTTCGGCGACGAGAGCCAAAATGTCAGTATGACCTTTACGTAGACATTTCTGCGCTTTCATGAAGGATATGATGCTTATGACTGCACCACTCCTTTTGCCTTAGACAAAAAGGATTTCCCCTCTAAGGAGAGGAAGGCAAATATTTTTGTCACAACAGTTGGCCTCAGGTCGATTCTTGGATAACCAATTCATACCGACAATAAGGTCGAAACTGCCAAGTGTAACTGGCAGAAGGTCAATGTCAAGTTTATGACTAACCAATACTAGTTTACATATGTAAGAATGCGAGTTGTTTCGATTTTATGAGCGTCTGCTATCTCAATAGTATACTTGGCTTTTAACAGAGTTGGAGCACTACACACTAATATGGGGTTTGTGAAGTCATACTGAGGCTTCTAGTGAGACCCGTGCTTATAAAGCAAGTGTCAGTCAATGCATAGGCTAAGGGAATAGGTTCACATGTAAGAATGAAAAGTCTAATGAGATATAGATTCCAGTAGCATAAGATATAGGATGTATGTCTAAGTAGTTGCGTTCAACTGATGGTTGGTTAGGTTAAATCTTCGTTTCCTAATGTCATTGGATCAACAGGATCATTTCGTGAAGAAAGAAATCCGTTTA
Source organism: Smallanthus sonchifolius (assembly GCA_023525975.1). Classification (NCBI taxonomy): domain Eukaryota; kingdom Viridiplantae; phylum Streptophyta; class Magnoliopsida; order Asterales; family Asteraceae; genus Smallanthus; species Smallanthus sonchifolius. The sequence continues at coordinate 7,633,686 of CM042042.1, forward strand.
CAGGATTGAATATGCTGGAGTAAAAATTCGAAGTTAGACTAAGGATTAGTCACAAGATGAGGTAATAAGGTCAAATGCGATCTATTGTTGGAGTGTAAGGAATAACGTGTTAGCATAGAAAGAATTTCTCAAATTCTGTGTACATAGTTGGAATCGATAAGTTTGCTATGAGATTCTATTAGAGTTTCAATCAAGATGGTTGTGATCACGTTTAGATGAGTGTCTTAATTTCACTAAGACTCTTACATGAGTGAGAATAACATTGATGGATTTCATTAATGATAGTTCTGTGTGTCCATAGACATCTTCAACCTGATAGTCGCGTCTATCAGTTGTTGCTCGAGTTTAACTATACTAACTAGTCGTTGAGTGGGTTACAAGAACTTCTACTGACAGTGGAAGTTTAAGTTTATAGATCATTGTTTAGGACCATTCATCCACATACTAGGTTTCACCAGGACTTACATGCACCTCAAATTATTATTACGTGTGCACCCGTAATGATAATTTGCTTTGCATGTTCACCCTAGTTCTCCTCGTCCTGTGCTATAATGTCCTTTAGTTCGTATTGCTGAGTACAGAGTGTTGTCAGATATGATAAGTCATCGAAAAGTTTAGTCATCAACCATAAGTTGATCAATTAGAACTCATATCAGGATGAGTAGTCAAGAAATCGTTTGATCCGAGTATTCACTCGAGTTGAAACACAATACAAGAGTCCAATCCAGTGGATTGTAGATGAGAGCATGAAGCAATCATGTACACAAAATGCGACTTCGAGAAATGAAACTAATTCATGAATACAAGTTACAGGAAACAGCAAGGTAGCTGTCCTTTTAACTTAGTCAAGCTAGGGTTTGAGTATGCATTGAGCAACGCGTTCTCAGATTTGGGGTCAATCTATTCTCAACAGAATATCGAACAAGGATGCGAGCCCATGGCTCGGGAAAGTGATGACATCTACATGTCAATGGAGTCTGCAATCATGCATGCAACGGTCTGCCTTCATTCGGCGTATTGTTGCTGGCGGGTACAGTAGGGACTCGCCTCCGACGATCCCAATTCCCGAAGAGATATGCGTTAGTGCTGAGTGTCGTCCATAACATGGACCTGAGAAAGCCCACCATACCCCACAGGTGATGGTGATGTAAGTGACTCCTCTGAAGGCTCCGTCTCGCTGCCCCCGAACGGGAGTGGATGATATTCTGGTGATTCCCCGAGTGTCGCCACTGGGAATGATGATGCAATGCAAATGTTGTGTCCCTCGCCAACTGAGGGTCATACGGATGGTGTTACATACCTGCATTACAATGTATGTATAGATGCTATATATATCAGGTATGAGTGTTTGTGCCGTGTAACTAATGCAAATGTACGGTTATAGTCTAGTATGCAATCCTAGTTCTCTATAACCAATGGCTCTGATACCAATCTGTCACACCCCCAATTTCCACTAACGGAGTTTTACCGTTTGGAAGGTGACACACCAGGATCTCAGTCATTAGTTACATCAAACGACACTATATGGGACTTGAAATGTCAAAACATAAAAGTTCAGAGTTAATGCGGAAGCGTAAAAGTTAATATGAAATCAAAAGTAATTACACGCAACAAGCGTCGATTAATGTAATTAAATAAACTGTTTAAAGTATTTGAAATGAATGATATGACAGTAGGACTCCATGCATGTCCTAAGTGCGCAACCTGTGCCAAAGCGACCTAAGAAACATGTAAGAAAAAGTGTCAACACGAGGTTGGTGAGTTCACGGGTTTCAAGTTTACAATAAGAGTATGTTTGCCAGATTATGTACTTTCAATATGCATATCTATATGTAGCTAACCTATGTTCATGTTTTACTAAAGCGCTCGCAACCGAAGCTGACTATGTTTGTATGCCTCATGCCAGGTCTATCAACTCTGGCACATGTGAGTAGGCTAACATTTCACCCGTTCGATATCCAATCGAGTTAGCGCGACTAACGCGGGTGGGATTTGTCAAACCCAGTAGTACTACTAAACATTACCTCGCTAAGATCCATATTAACGGTTCGAAATAAGATGAGGACTTTCTGTGATAGCATGTTACGCTTAGTCTCAACAGTGATATCTATAAAGTACCATAATCAAATAGTTGCGTCATATTTTCTCCCCTGGCGGGAAAAACAATATTTGCTTGCGTACCTGTTTCTCCCCCACGGGGAAAACAAGTAAAAGTATGATAATTGGTGTTTCATGTTTGTTTCTTCCTCAACAGGAAAACAAGTAAAATACGTTTGTGTGTAAGCATGTTTCTCCCCCAATAGTAAAACAGGTAAAAAGGGGCCGTGAAACTCACCTGAGTCTGAGTAGAGCGTAGTAATTAGCACCATACAAGGATGCAACACTAACCACAAATGGATTGCACGCGGACAATCTATGAATTCTCTAGAATAAGATGTGACAGTTAGGAACACGTAAGAGTTTGTGGCAACGACACGGAAAGATCGAACGTCCTAAAATATACTTAGGATCAATGGTTAGACGAACTTGTCCACGGGAATAAGGATCTCCTAATTTAATAATTAAGATAGAAGTGTTTTCGTGCCAAACGTCTCTAACTACGAATATAATGTTATTTAATAAACATCCGTACGTTTATATCATTTAACAATGGCCTAAGAAAATAATATAATTTATTATATTATTTTAAGTTCATAGGATTAATAAAATCATCATTTATGTGATAAAATAATAACCATATTATTTTTATTCGATGATGTAATCGTGGGTAAATGATATAAATAGTTATATTATTAAATAGTTTGAAACGTTACACGAGCTTTATAAACGAGGCGAAACAATATATATATATATTTTTTGGAAAAAAAATATATTAAAATAGGTTATAACCCAAACCCGACCCTACGGGTGTTTTTTCCGGGTTAACTCGTATTAAAATATTGATATAATATTATAGGAAAAGTTTTTATTTAAAATTAAAGCTTAAAAACTGTTTTAAAAAAAATATGTGCATGGTGGGATTCGAACCTGGGTCACTCCCACCTCAGCCCAACGCCTTAACCAACTCAACCAGCAAGGGATTGGCATACATAGCCAAATCAAAATGCATTTAATGATCACGCTCACGGTGTTCTTCCCCTTTACGCGATCCGAACCAAAACACAACCAAATTCCATCGATTTGAGTTTCGATTGAACCAGAGGATTGAGGGGTTTTGTTAGTCTAGGTATTTCGAACCTGTGGTTATGTTTAATTGCAAAATCAACAAGTTTAAAGTCGTTAATTACTCGTTTGAAATTCTGAAACCCTAGTTTAAGAACACGAAATTATATTGATCGAATTCGATAATGTTTACTGCTGAAATCATAGGGCTTTTACAGATTAAAAGATTTAGAAACTACCCATATAGTTTAATTGCATTGAGGTTGAGTCTAGCCCGTAGTTCGATTAATCCCGAAATCGCATAAACCCTAGAACTGGATCGTGATAAATTCGATAAAATAAGCCCCAATTATGTTAGGGCTTTTGATCTAGAGGTTGAAACGAATCAGAGGATGTGTTTGGTTACCTTAATGGATACCGAATTGATAAGGTTCGGCTAAAACGTGTTCCGACTTCGACGAGTTAGCCTCCGGTGACTCTAGTTCTTTTTCCGGCCGAGTTGATGTGTGCTACAGGTTCAGTGGGACTCGTTTGGGGTGCGAAGAGAGTTATATTGCTGTATGATAATCAAATTGGTCGAATTCGATGGTCTTTGGCGAGAGGGTCGACGATTACGACTTTAAGGGTCTTAATTGGATTAATTCGTACTCAATGATCATGTTAAATGTTGCAATGATGATAGATAATGCCATTAACACACATTACATTTACGAATTGAAACAGATTTGGAGTATTGATCTTAAATTTGGATCAAAAGGATCGTTTTTGACTTTCAAAAGTCAAAGAGCTTGAGTTTGGGTTTATTACAGAATCAGTCCCTGTAATCTAAGTGTACAGCTTTGAGTTTTTGACAGATTTGGTCCTTGTGGTTTTGAAATTAGATAACTGAGTTAAGAACATGGTTAGTTGACTTTCAAAAGTCAACAGAATAGAGGTTTGACTAATTACACAATTAGTCCTTAAATTTTTATGTAGTAGAGTTTGGATATTGACAGAATTGGTCCCTAAGGTTTAATATTGAGTTAACTGGGTTACTAGATAACTGGATTTACTAACGGGGTTAACCCTAAAGTCCGGATTGTCACAACGTCCTTGTCACCCGACGATCGAGGAGAAAAGGCGACGATCCGACGGAACCGTTTATCAAGGTGTGGCTTGTGTGTGACCGTCACGGCGAACGTGCGTCTACTGCCACGGTTAGACGTGCCTGTAGCAAGAAAATAGGTTGTCCCTTTAAATTAGAAGGAGAGTACCAAGAAAATACTGGTGATTGGAAATTAACGGTGAAGGATGACAGTCATAACCACGATCCTAGTCAACATCTTGAGGCGCACTCCTTTGCGAGGATACTGTCTCAGTCGGAACAACTTTTGGTGGCGAAGTTGTATTCGCAAAACATGTTGTGTCGGGTATGAGACTTCACCGTATAGGAGTGCGCCTTTTCTCCTCGAAAAAAATTTTTGATCAGTCTATACGACCCAAAAGTTGTTCCGACTGAGACTATGTGTCACACATATGTAAACACTATGTGTCACACATATGTAAACACTATGTGTCACGTATATGTAACATTAGTTGGTACGTATACGTAAGACTCATCATTTCCGTATTTATGTTCAAAATATTATTTGAAGATACTTAAATAATATTTTAACAATTAAAAGAAAAAAATAGTTTATAAATTATGTGATTGTTTTATAGTAGTTAGCACGGTTATCACATAAAAAGTTTGTTAGTATTATATATATATATATATATATATATATATATATATATATATAGGGGAGCGATCAAGAGAAAACCACAAAGTTAGGCAAAAATCAAGAAAACCACATCATTTTAGGCAATTTTTTTATTTACGTATACGTATCCAAAAATAATTTTTTTGATTTACGTATACGTAACCGTAATTTTTTTGTTTTATGTTTACGTATACGTAACACTATGTGTAAAAATGTTTTTTTGATAAAAATGTTTAATATTACATTGATACTCTTATAAATAAATAAAAATAAAATAAAACAAAAAATAAATATTATTATATGATTGGGTAAAATTAGTTTTTTTAATGGTTTTCTCGTTTTTCGCCTAACTTATGATTTTCTCTTGAACCCTCCCCTATATATATATATATATAGGGAATGTATAGGATGAAAACCCCTTTTAGTTTTGAAAACTGTCCAAAAATCGGATTTTTACAAAGTTTTTTTTTATTTTTGGAAAACTTTTTATATGTAATTTCAAAACTTTTTATAAAAAAAATCAAAAAAGCGCCGACCAGATATTTTTATAAATTTTGTTTTTAAAAAATTCTGGCCAGTTGTTTTACATATGTAACATGTGTTTTTACATATGTAACTTTTGTTTTTACACAAAAAACGGGGATTTTTGTCAAAAAAATTTTAAAAAACCGCTCGACGCTTTTTGTATTTTTTTTATAAAAGTTGCTTAGAATGATTCCCAATTTTTTTTAAACATGTTTTTGTTAGAGTTTTCAAGGTTTTCTCCAATCATGTGGGTTTTCAAAATATGCATTACATATATATATACAGGAAAATGATCAAATGTAAACCAAGTTTATATAGGGGAAGAATCATGAGAAAACTCAATGTTCATAAGAAAACCAAAAAACTAATTATTTAAGGTAAAAAAATATAATAAAAAATCATAACTCAAAAAATAAATCAAAAATTAAAAAACTGCTTCGGAGACCTTGTTTCCCACGTCGTCCTCGTTCAAAAAAAACTCGAAAAGTAGTGGGTTTAGCTTTTGGGTTTTGTTTAGCTTTTAGGTTAGGTTTTTGGAGGGGTGAGGTACGGTGGGGGGTTTAGGTTTTTGGGGGGTGGGTGAGGGGGTAGGTGGGTGAGGGGGTAGGTGGGGTGGGGTTAGGTTTTTGGGTGGGGGTGGGGTTATATTATAGAGGAAATCGCCAAAATGTACATTTTGATCAAAAAAGTTGGCAAAATGTACATTGAATATTCAAACTTTAAAAAATACCCAAATCTGATTTAAACCAATAAGAAGTTGACACGAAGGCAAAAAATTTTTTAAAAGCTTCAATTTAGCCGGCCAGGTGTCAACACCGAGGGCCTCCCACGTGTATTAACCCGGCTAAAACATAGCCATTAAAAAAGTTGCCGACTAGGTGGGGGCCGAGATGATGTTTGGCGGCTAGATGGGTGCTGGATAGGTGGGTTGCCAGCTAGGGTGTTGCGGGCTAGGGTGACTGGCGGCTAGTTGGGTGTCGGAAGAAGTTTGGCGGCTAGACGGGTGCCGGAAAGGTGGTTTACCGGCTATGTGCTTACCGACTAGGCGGGTTAGCGGCGATGTGCTTGCCGACTAGGCGGGCTGGCGGCTAGGTGCTTGCCGGATCAAACAAAAAGGTAATATGTGGCCTATTCTAATTGCTCCATTTGAATATGTTTATTTTGATAAACTTGAAAATTTAATGTACATTTTGCTATTTTTTGGGTCAAAATGTACATTTTGGTGATTTTCTCTATATTATATAGTATTATAACGATTAATTAATCTATACATATTAATAAATAAAGGTTTCTAAAATCCATGTGGCATCATTCTGTAGCAAGAAAAATTGGTTTTCCCGCCCATTCTAACACAAGGGTTTCTGCATGCCGTTCATTACCCCTATTGTAATTAACCCTACTTTGTATTCCTAAATCTTCTCTTCTTCCCAAATACTCTTCACTTCCTCCACCGTCGCCGACTCTTCCATGGTGGTTTCTTCCATCATTAGATCAACAATCGTTCATCATTGCCAAGTGCCAACCCTAATCACGATCAACAATTGAAGATTTCTGAATTCTAACCCTAATTCGTCGGTTTACCCATGATTAATATTCTGATGTTGTTTTTCTCTAATCAATTGCAGATGTGTAAGAGTTTAAACGTAATGATCGTGGACTCCTTGTGATTTCTCTTCCAGCAAGTTGATCCATAGATGACGATGGTAGCCATGGGACTGATAAGTTCAAATCTTTCACATTGGATTTAGGCGTCGCCATGAAGCTCAATGGTAAGAACCCCTAACTCTTACAAAAATGATATATTGTAAAACTAAGATTAGGTTTCTCTTCTCTTGCATAACTATGTTCATTGATGTTTATGGTTTTAAATTTTTCGTCAATTGTGATAAATTTTGGGTTTTACTTTTGAATCAGTTTGCCAATTCTGATAAATCGTTAGGGGTTTTGTTCTGTAATTGGAGGTACATTTCATTGTTTGAACTCAAAATATTAAATTGCACCACTTGCTTGATATGCATTCCTTGATTGATTACTACCTAAAATATAACTTGCAAATGGAACTAAATTTGAAACAGGTACTTGAGCCTAGAACATGAACCGGTCCTTGCATTTTGTATGTTCTTGATCAACTGAAAAATGCATCTGCTAAAGGTTCCTCAACATCTAAAAATTGTCCAGGCACGACATATAAACGGGCTACCTAAAAATTGGTAAGAGAGAATGGACAGAGTGCACCAACGGTTATCAAAAGTTTCACACTACAACAATGTGAGATTCACATTTATCAACATCTATAATTTTAAGAAAAATGAACTTTATGATCTAAATACTTCATTCTGCTCCACATTTCGAAGCAGTATGAGTAGGACCTAAAACTCAAAGTTCGGTCTAGAATTTCCAATTGACCATGGAGGTAAACTTAACTTTCCTTGGAATATTAACAAAATTATCTGAGCGGGTTGGCTTACTTGTTGTTGAATACTTGAATGATAGTAATTATAAAAAAAAGTTTTTTTTAATACCTATTTATATTGTGACATATTTTATGACTAAAAAAATTCCCATATTTAGCATAATTCCCTTTTGGATCTTTAAACATATTTTGTGGCTAAACAAATTCCCATTTTTTTAGCAAATTCTCATTTTGTTTTTAGCATAAATTCCTTTTTTGTTTTTAGCATAATAAATATTGTTTTCTTTGTGGCTAGAATGAAAACCATATGAATTGTGAAAACTCATGAAAAGTCTGTGTAACATCTTTGTTTTTATTTTTTTTAAATAGGGAACTTTTTTTAAAAGAAATATGAAACAGTTGTAAAAATTACCCTATTATAAAAAGTGACGAAAATATGTAACAAAACTACCCTATTTTAAAAAAAATAATAATAAAGTTGTTACATTTGATTTTGAATTGTAGTAATTATAAGTTTGTTTTGATTTTGAATACCATGAGTTTGATTTGATTTTGAATGATAGTAATTATAACAATTGTGCAATAGATCTGATAAACGTTTGCAACTTCTTTGTTGGGTTTTCATGGTTATTTATTTTTCGTTCCTTTTTTTAACCCTTTCAATTTTGATCTTCAGAATTCATGTAAACAAGTTTTGAAGTTGTTTAGCATATCAGTTTTGGGGTCCTGTCTACAACGCAATGTTGGTTACATATGTAATTAACAAAAGGTTACATCTATAACACAAAGTGAATTGTCATCTACAAAGTAGAAGATTCGTAAATAGCACAACTGAATTGCAATCTTGGACAACAGAAGAGAGGCCAAGGTAAATAAGTTAAGAGTTGGAAAAACGCAGATGGCAGTTCTTAAATATAGTAAAAACCGAAAACTGAATATTAGTTTTTTGTTATGTTGTATAACATGTAATATATCAGGTTTACATTTATATTGTGTTGTATTTATATCTAATGTAACACTAGTGTATTACACAAATGTAACATTATGTTACATATGTAACACCACTATATATTACAATTGTGTTATAAATTAATAATCAAGATGAATATGTAATGACATATCACCAAGGCATATGATATTACATATATGTAACATGTTATTATGTTTTAAAAAAGATCGTTTTTATAAAGTCTTGTTGAAAAAAATCTCGTTTTTTAAAACAAGAATTTAAAAACTTTATCGACCAAAAAAATATTGTTTCAAAAAAACTAAAATTTGAAAAATGTTTATGTAACAATCCTAGTTACATATGTAAGATGTGTTAAAAAATATGATTCAATAAAAAGAATAAAATATTTTTATGGGTTACAAAAAAATCTCGTTTTTGTCTTGAATTAAAAAATAATAATTCTTTTAAAAGTCTCTTGGTTTAACCTAGTAATATATATATAGGGGAGGGATATTCTAAGAATGCTAAAAAATATAAAAAGTATTTTAAAAACCCCACCACCACCCCCCAAAAGCCTAAAACCCCCACCCACCCCCAAAACCTAACCCCCACCCCACCCTGGAAAACCTAAAACCCCCCACCCCCAAAAACCTAAATCCTAACAAAAAAACTCCTAAAAAGCCGAAAAAGTCGTCTAAAAACACCACCACCACCCCCAAAAGCCTAAACCTCCAACCCAACCCAACCCCCCCTCCCCCCAAAAAAAAAAAAAAAAAACCTAACCTCCACCCCACCCTCAAAAACCTAAAATCCCCCATCCCCTCCCCCTCAAAAAAAAAGCCTAAATACTAAAAGCTAAACCCTAAGGTAAAAACTAAACCCAAAAAGGTAAACCCTACAAGCTAAGATCGTAGAGTTTGATGAGACGGTTCCAACGCCGCCGAAATGAGTAAAATCGGAGTTCGTATGAGCCGGTTATAAACGTTTTAAAGCACTTTTTTCACTTTTTAGCGTTTCCCTATACTATATATATATATATATATATATATATATATATATATATATATATATATCCATTGACTGAAGTATATCTATATCGTTTTAATAATAATATGTAATCGCTAATAGGGATTATCTTTTTGGGGGTTGTCGGATGACAAAAACAACATTGATAGTTTGATATTCACGTCTAAGTATTCTCTGCCGACATTGTGATACTAGCGGAAATTATAGTATTATTATTAAGGTGTTTGGTTTATAAATAAATTTTAAAGCAGGTATAGGTATGAAAGAATAATTAGAGAGACAATGACCTTGGCTAAACATACCTACGTTGGTAATCAAAGACAAATCAATTGATAATGATTGAACAATGATAAACACAAAACTAGATTACTTGATTACAAATTCTTTCATATGAACCGTTATATATCACTACAAGGATGTTATCCTATGCCGACGACGTGGGTATAGGGTTTTTTTTTCAAAATTTGACCAGGTGACAAACACTCTATCCACACGACATGCCGTGGGGTAGGGTTAGCGGGGTGGAAGGAAAACTAGGAACCTAAATGAAAACATGTCTCAATGACATGTCGTGGGGATAGGGTTGACGGGGTGGAGGGAAAACTAGGAGCCTAAATGAAAACTTGTCCCGATGACATGTCGTGGGGATATGTTAAGTTAAATTTTTCTTTTTCCTTTTTTATAGTATTTATTTTTTTCGTGCAAAATCAAAAGTTTTAAAAAAGCCTATACCGACGATATGTCGTCAGACAAATCATTTTAAAAGGTTGACCAATCAAATGTTTATACCCACGATATGTCCTGGGGATAGGGTGCCCTATGCCGATGACATGTCGTCGGGACAGGGTTTTTCTCGAACCCTAAAGTCTATTTACTCCTCTTTTGTGCTCATTTTGCCTCCACACATAAACCCCCACAAACTCTCTACGCGCCATCACAATTTTGGATGATTTTTGGAGTAATTTTCACCAAAATCTTGGTTTTTAAGGTGAGTTTCACCAATGTTAACAATAGGTATTCAATTTTCAACATTTTGTTACAACCCAAATGATATAACTCATCTCAAAAGACTAGTCTGATGAGAGAGGGAACCATTTGAGTTATAAATCACACATTTGTTGCCCATACAACCGATGTGGGACAAGTCTCATACCTTGCAATGGTTTCAGTCCATAACACATTTTTAACTTTGTTTTCTTTAAATAATCTTAGGTTTTTGAAGGTTTTCACCAAGTTCTTGGATTTGAAGCTTTTTAAAGTTAATTACTAGATTTGGTTAGTAATTTGTGATGAAATTAAGTTTATGTGTAAAATTAGTATGTATGTGTGTATGATTAATATGTATGTATATATGTGTATGTATGTTTGTATGTATATGTATATAATTGTGTATGATTAATATGTATGTATATATGTGTATGTATGTTTGTATGTATATGCATATAATTGTGTATGTATATGTATATAATTGTATAATTGGGCCTTTGTTTATGTATATGTGTGTATATGTTTGAATGTATATGTATATAATTAGACAAATAAGTTCAACTGGGTTGGTTAATACCTTAGTTATTTTTATTTTACTTTATTACTCATTAATTTTATTTATATTTTTATTTTTTTCTTTCTCATGGAGCCGAGGGTCTAAACGGGAGTAGCCTCTCTATCCCTTGGGATAGGGGTAAGGTTTGCCCTCATCACACCCTCCCCAGACCCTACTAATAGCGTTAGCTATGTGTGGGATTATACTGGGTACGTTTGGTTTGGTATATGTATATAATTGGGTAATTATGTATGTATTTGTAATATGTATATAAATGTGTAATTGTATATGTATATGTATATAATTGTGTATGTTTATATGTTTGTATGTATATGTAATTGTCAAGGCCGGCTTAGAGGGTGGTGTGGGTGGTGTCGCGGCACCGGGGCATATTTACGAGTGGGGCATAAATTTAAAAAAAAATTATATATATATATATATATATATATATATATATATATATATATATGTATATTATAAAAAAATAAAAAATTGAATAACTTATAAATTCTGTAAAATTTTATAAAATTTAAGGGTAATTTTTTTTAATTGAAATCCAACCCAATAATACCCAATTTAATAGTTATACCCAACACAATAATACCAAATGAGCCAATCTTTATACATTTATCACATGGCCCATCCCAATTACACAAACCCAATTACACAAAACGTAATTACTTGATGCGTGTGATGAAGGCCTCCCGACTCATTTACGTATGTAACTACTAACTAGATACTTTTCTATGGTAGTTTATTTTCTTTATTATTATAATTACAATTATCGCCGTATTATTGAAATTTTTTTTATATACGTGCATATTGAGAGGGGAATGGGTGCACTTTTTTTATGTCGAGCCGGATACTTAAATTCTCGGAGACGGCCCTGGTAATTGTGTAAATTATGTGTAAACTGAAAGTGTAACTTTTAAGTCTATCTTGAAATTGTATGTTGTAACTTGAGTTTGTATATGTAAATCGAATATCCAACTTGAAATTCTATATGTAACTTGATTTTGTATATGTAAATTTTATATGTAACTTTATTTAATTTTGTTACAAGTTCGGAACTCGTTGTGGTTGAGTAACTTCATATGTGTTTCGTTGATAAGGTACATATCCCGACTTTTGAACTCTTATTTATGTATATGTTTGTGTATGTAAGTGTTTTTTGTCATTTAGGGGTGTAAACGAGCAGAGCTGAGCTCGACTCGTTTATCAAGATTTTATATATAGTAATAATTATATATAAAAATATACATTCAAAAAACTAAAAATATATATAAATAAAATAAAAGGCTCGAGCCTGCTTGAAACGTTTACACCCTTAATAGCATTTATGTACGTGTATACGTATGTATGTCATGTTTATGTATGTGTATACATGTATGTTTATTTAGGATAACCTTTAGAACATGTGTGTATCTTGTAAGTTTTGGATTGTAATAACATAAGTATGTGGTCCGCTATTACACACATGATTCTTGAAGCCAAAACATATGTATAATGTGGGATGTTATTACTTAAAAGAATGCCATGTATGAACATAGAATGCACCCAATGTAAAGTATACATATATGAACATACATAATCCATGGTCTCATGTTATACACATGAACATACATCGACTATGGTTGAAATGTGAATGCACACTTATGCAATACTTTCTAAACAAATGCATGACTATTTTTAAAAAAACCTAGGTACATTTACAGTAGCATCATTCTTCAAACATAACTCCACTAATGATCCATAATTTGATAACCAATCCCTCCTGCATTTGTCTCAATTAATTTGTAACTGATAAAAATAGAAAGGTTGATAAAATGTTGCAGAAATAGAGTTCATACCGTCCAACTCAAGCTTCACTTCAATCTGGCAATGTTATCAAGCGAGTATCTTTATCAAACACTAACGTCGTTTCACAGCTGAAATTAGAGGATCAAATGTAACGTTTAATGTTTATAACATGGAAAAACAAGTGGATCTGGCAGGCTGGGTAACGGGTCATAATGGGTCATTTTTTAATTCTTGTCAAAATGGGTGGGTATGACCCGCCAACACTTTTTGGCCCATTGTTTTACTTTTAGAAAAATAATTAATATCATAACATGATATCTGGCAGGCTGGGTAACGGGTCATAATGGGTCATTTTTTAATGCTGGTCAAAATGGGTGGGTATGATCTGCCAACACTTTTTGGCCCATTTTTTACTTTTAGAAGAATAATTAATATCATAACATAACTACACAAACTATAAGATTCAGATAATAATCTAGTATTTTTTTCTAAATAAAAGGATTTTAAGTTGTTAAAAGTAACAGAACTTACTTTGAACATTTGACATTGTTGGTAGTACCCCCACTGGAAACTGACAATATGGTTCCAAAGAATGAATTATTCTCTGTTCCACAGTTTGGACAAACACCCTAAAAAGGTAAAAATTAGATGTTAAATTAATGAAAATATGATAGAACCCAGAAATCTAAAGCTTGAAATTAACGATAGTGTAACCCAATTCGAGAAGGATTAAATCTCCAATACAAGGTAAGAACCCTAATTTTATAAAATAAGCATCGACTCCTTAATCAAACTAAGATACCCCTATTAATACTAAACCTAATTGACGGTTGTAGGGCTTAACTGCCCCACTACGCTTCAATTGGGTTGGGTGGGAATTAAAAGCGGGAAAATAATTGATCGGGTTCGTATCAAAATATTAGTTAAATTGTAAGACCTTAAACTAGATTAAGAAAATACTACCTTCAATATCAAGAAATCCCTCACAATGACGTTCGTAAGTGTAAAGGATAACCATAATATGAATGGTATAGCCGCGAACCAAGTGAAGATGAAACTAAATGGCTCTGGAAGCTGATAAAAGTATTTACAGTAATGAACTTATTAGAATGACGAAAACAAAAATGAGAGCTTTAAATTGAGAGAACACATAGGACATGAAACAGCATTTACCTCCAAAAGGTATGTGATTTCAAACCCAGTAATGTCATCTAGGAAGAAGAACCTACCATACAGTCATACACAAACATATACAAAGCAGTTAAAAAGGAAAGTTGACATATTATGAACAATAAAAGTAGGATAATAAGTAAAATGACACTTACAATCCTAATGCAACAACAGCAGCTGGGACATTTATGAGGAACATTTTGAGGTAATCAACACTCAGGTCACTGTAAACCTACACCCAAATACGTTTATCAGTAACGGATTATGTTAGAATACTGCAAACAACAAACTTTTCATGAAAAATGTTTTCTAAGCAACAAAGGTCATTTTGGCACTCAGATGAATTCAAGACTACACACTTTAAATATAAGACCATCAGTTTGTCATTGTAGTCATTACATGAATGCTGATATGACAACAGGTTCATGTATAACTCCATGAAATGAATGCATATGGCCATGCGTAACTTATGCTTTTTATGGGGTGTAACTCACAATTTTATTTTATTTTTTTTGCTTTTATGCAAGGGTTTCAAAGGCTCATACCTTTCTACTGCGAAGACTGCATCTTGGACCCTCAGCTACTATGTCACTTCCATCTTTCTGAAAGTAATTGAAGAAATGAAATAGAAAATCAAACACAAAAAAGAGAAGAACAAAAACCAATGGCACATTTTGAATACTGAAGTGGATGGTATTGTTATTTTTTTGTAAGCATTAACAAAAAAGGTGTCATTTGCATACTTTTATAGACTTACAGTCACAAGTGCCAAAAATGCTGTAATTATTGTGATAGCAGAAGTAGATGGTTTTGTTATTTTTTTGTAAGCATTAACAAAAAAAGGCGTCATTTGCATACCTTCAATTGCATCTTCAACTGGTCAAACTCTTTATCACTCATTATTGGATTACCAGATACATAAGCCATTGAAGCTTCTAAAAACTTCTGTTCATCAGAGCCTGCAACATGTAACACAAAACAATATTGACTGACATCTTGATGGTGTTATATTTACAAGTACGATATGTGGCAAGGAAAACAAGTAAAAGATATACATACTTAGCATTACAACACTGCTTCCTTCCCACATTAGTTCTTCCTTGAGATTATCAAATTCCTCATTTGACATGATAGCTTTTCCTTCATAATAGAATGCCTACAGAAGAAACAGGAGAAAATCAGTAATGAACAGTGAAGTGAATTCGAAAAAGGCGGAAATGGAAAAACAAAAGGGAAGGTTTACTTGTAAAGCTTGAAGAAATTCTTGTTCCATTTCTCCTATTGTCTTCTTCTTTTGTTTATCTAAGCTGCAATAAGGCATTATGTTGCTGTCAACAACTTCTTCTTCTTTAACTTGACCTGAAAGAAACACAACATTCCAAATATGAATTTATGCTGAATGGTATGATTGTGTAAAATATCATAAACTAACTGCCATAGAAGGATGGGTTGTGATATTTAGGAACTGATTTGGTGGGTGTTAGATGGGTTTCCAAACGGGTTTGAGTCGTGTTCACAGGTCCTCAAATTGTTCATTAATAATATTATAACAAACAAACATACTCACTAAAATCCCACTTAAAGAGTAGGGTCTGGGGAGGGTCGGATGAGGGCAAACCTTACCTCTATCCCATAAGATAGAGATGTTGCACCAAAGAGACCCCCGGCTCGGAAAACAAACAAAACCAGCAAGTAGCAAATATCTAGTATGAAAAGTATATATAAGAACAAGATATAGAAGTATGTATCATAAGCAGACAACAAGAGCAGCGAGCATAAGAATCCCTAAATCTAACATGTGAAGCATACAGAGAACATACAGGAACTATAACAAGGATCAAGTAGCCATAACAAATACAAGAACAATAAGGCATAGAACTCTGTGTCATAACTATATTTTGAACAATAAGGCATAGAACTCTATGCCATTAATAATACTATAAACAACCTAAAATTTGAATTTAAGTATAATAATGTAAATGACTAATGGGAAGCAGTGTTGTAAAAATCGCTAAGCGCTAGTCGGGTGGTGGGGTAGGGCCTAGGCCTAGGCGGGATTAATCGGATTGGAATTTTTATATGTAATTTTCAGTTTTTTATATATATACACACATTTTTATATGTAATTTTTATAAAAATGTTCATTTTTAAACCACACCAAAGGTTTTCGCCGGAATTTGGCCGGAAATTTCAGGTTTTCGCCGGAATGTTCGCCGGAATCTGGCCGCCTAGGCGCGATTTGAACCGTCTAGCGATTTTTGGACCGACTAGGTCAAAATTCCCCCTTAGCTGAGCGCCTAGCGATTAATCGGCGCCTAGGCGCGATTTTTACAACACTGATGGGAAGAAAACATGAATCCAAATATTCCATTGTTCAAACAAGTATTATGTTATATCATCAAAATCTATTAACAAAAACTTCAAATATTCCATGATTATTGCTCTCTTCTATTGGACTCTAATTTTCAATACATATATATAGTTCAAAACCACAGATATTGGACGGTATGGGTCTAACAGGTCCTAGTAAAAATATGAACCCTCTTAGGAACCAGAATCAGAATCGGTTGGACCGGGAACCGGGCATAGAACCAGTCCGATTATTCCTATTTGAACCGGCCGTTTACCGACCAGACCAGGTGGTCAAACCGGATTTCCAATTTTTTTTATTTTTTTCATTCTTTTTCTTTCAAAATCTCATTTTTTAATTAACTTAGTATTCAAAGTTCCATATTTTATTTATTTCAGTATTCACATGTCACTAAAATGGTAAATTCACATCAAAACACAAAATAATTTTATATCTGTATCTACATACATAGTTTTAATTACTATATTATTTATAACATCATCCGGTTCTAAAATCCGGTCCTACCGGTGGACCTATAGGACGACGACTGGTTCATTATCCGGTCCGGTTTTGAAAACATTGACAAATAACATCCAATTCACATTAAAATCCATGTGAAAGCGATGACTTGTGGTTATTAACAACTTGTTATTCATCAACTATGTATAGAGCGTCATTTAATTGCGTAATAAGTTTAAAATCAAACCCTAACCTGGCTGATCAGTGGTTGCCCTAGGTGAAATAATAATCAATCTCCGTCGAATTGCGAACTCTCTTCCGATCAACTGGATTGACTGCATCTTGGACGCAGACAACCGATAAGAACCGGATAAAGCCAAACCAGCAGATGGTCTTCGAATCGGAGCAGTGAAGAAGCGAGAAGAGGTTATGGTGAAACCTAATTTGGAGGCCATTTTCGCCGGCGGCCGTGGTGGTGGTGGCGGTGGTGCAGTTGAGAGTAACAATTGCTAATTGGATTCATTTTGAGGTGTTTATTTTGGTAAAGGAATTGAAGAATGAGACAAATTGAAAGATAAGGTGAGGGTTTAATTGTGTGGAGGGAAATTGGAGGGAGAAAAATTTGTTGATATTTGTATTTTTTTTTAAATGGAAATGCCAAGTCAGCAGCTTAACGAAATCTGTTTACGGTGACATGGAACCCACCACGTCATCTTCAAGTTGGTTGAGAATCCACGTGTATTATTTTAACCGAATTCTCTCTAGGTGTTATAAAATGAGATAACGATTTAATTCCTTCTTTCTATCCAGCGAAATGTAATAGGAACAGTTTTCATGTCTCCGGTTGTGTTAAGGAGATTTTTTTTTCTTGAAACATTTTACTGCTTCACCCCGTAGCAAGTTATATAAAGAATTCTTGCAGGTGAATAGAACCAAGACTCATTTTAGCCGGAAACTTACTTTCACTATTTATTTTGCTACTTCATATTGTTGTTGTCTATGACCTAAGTTTATTATAACCCTAAGTGTTCGTAATTATATGCAAACCCCAGCCTAACTCGGGAACTTTTGACACAAAAAAATGGAATCCAAAATTTTAAAAAAATGAAAAAAAAATCCATATACAGACTGTGAAGACCGACCCGTCATGAAAATGGGCTATTTTTGGCCCATAAAGACCGGCCCGTCATGGGCTTCTCGTGAGATATGTGAGCCTTTCTTTACTCTTAACTGATCAGATATGTGAGCCTTTCGTTACCCATATATTCAATTATTTCACATTGAGAAACAAAGATATTACCCCAATTCATTAGTACCTACTTACTTCATCGATCAGACCTATTAGTTAAGGTTTTCAAAACACTCACATGACTTTCTATCATTTGAATTGTACAAAAACTATTTTGTCATTTGATTTGTAACTAGTACAAAAAGACTACTATGATCATTTGACTTGTATGAAAACCCTACCATTTCGTCATTTGAATAGTGCAAAAACTCTTCCGCCAAGTAAGACCATTTGACATTTTTACCATCCATATAGTAGGATCATTTGACTCTTACAAAAACCCATCCTGCCATTCATAGGATCACCATTTGACTCGTACAAAACCCTTTTGTCATTTAACATGCATGAAAACCCTTTCACCAATTGACTCTTACGAAAGCTTTTCTGCCATCCATAGTAGGACCATTTGACTCATGCAAAAACTCTTCAACCATCCACGTTAGAACAATTTGACTCATACAAAAACACTTTGTTATTCATAGTACACTACAACAATATCACCCTATCCCGACGATTTTTTTTGACCATATAGCGACGACTTGTCGTCGGTATAGGCTATACCGACGACATGTCGTCGGTATAGATGTCGTCGGTATTGCTTCGTCCCAATAGCCAAGATTGTCGTCGGGATAAGCGTCGTCGGGATAGGTCAGCCTATACCGACGACTTGTCGTCGCTATAGGGTTTAATTAAAAAATTAAAAAAGAAACCTTATACCGACGACATGTCGTCGGTATAGAGTCCTACCCTGTACCGACGACATGTCGTCGGTATAGGTTGACACTATACCGACGACATGTCGTCGGTATAGGCTTTTTTTGTTTTTTTTAATAATTTTTGAAAAAGGCCTATAGCGACGACATGTCGTCGGTATAGGTCTTTTCTGTTTTTATTTTTAATTTTTTAATTTTTAATATTTTATCCAGAAATATTAAATTTCTAAAAACAAAAACCTGCAAATCATAAATATAAACCATTCAAACATTCAAATCGGATAAAAACTAATATCCGAAACATAAACCAAACATTCAAATTGTTCGACACACAAACTTGTTCGACACACAAATTTTTTCGACAAATCAAACATTCAAAACATAAACTTGTTCGACACACAAATATGCAAATTGTTCAAGACAAATACCAACAAAAAAGGCAAAGGCTCAACAACTCCAAGCTAATTATCATCGCTGCTAGTTCGGCGATCCCACATTCGACGCATTTCATCCATTTGTCGTTGCATTTCAAGCATTTGTTGATTATGTGTACGACGTTCTTCCTCTCGTCAACCGCAACGAGTTTCGAACTTGTAACAAAATTAAATAAAGTTACATATACATACAAACATACATAAGCATATGAATAAATACCCTCTTATATACCTACACATCACAATTACATACATACATACATAAATAAAAGCCCAATTACATAATTACAAATATATACACACAAACATACATACATAAATAAATGTCCAATTACATAATTACAAACATATAGATACAAACATACATACACATATATACATTCATATTAACTAATCATCATAAACACAAATTACACACATACATACAACCTAATCATCCAAACTAATCATCAAAAACATAAATTACACACATACATACACATACATACAAACTAAACATTCAAACTAATCATCATAAAGACAAATTACACACATACATACACATACATACAAACACTAAATTACATAAACTAAATTATATAAAATAATCACACATCTAAACCAAATGACCTAAACTAATCATAATTTAATAATTCCATCATACATACAAATATACATACAAACATACATACATACAAACATACATACATACACATACATAACACATACATACAAAATCATAAAAATCTTAGATCTAAACCAAATTTCATCACAAATTAGTAATTAAAACGTACCTTCACAAAGCTAGAAATCAAGAAACGGTGAAATTCCTCCAAAACCTAACCAAAATAAACAAACAAAACTTCAAAATCTTGAAAAAGTAGCTAAAATATGAAACCCGGATGTTACCTCACCTTAAATCCCGAGAGTTTTTGTGAAAGTTGCTCCCAATAAATACCATCTTATATACCTACACATCACAATTACATACATACATACATAAATAAAAGCCCAATTACATAATTACAAACATATACATACAAACATAAATAAATGTTCAATTACATAATTACAAACATATACATACAAACATACATACACATATATACATTCATATTAACTAATCATCATAAACACAAATTACATACATACATACAAACTAAACATTAAAACTAATCATCATAAACACAAATTACACACATACATACACATACATACAAACACTAATTTACATAAACTAAATTATATAAAATAAACACACATCTAAACCAAATGACATAAACTAATCATAATTTAATAATTCCATCATACAAATATACATACTCATACATACAAACATACATACATAACACATACATACAAAATCATAAAAATCTTTGATCTAAACCAAATTTCAACACAAATTAGTAATTAAAACGAGTATTTACCTTCACAAAGCTAGAAATTCAAGAAATAGTGAAATTCCTCCAAAACCTAACCAAAATAAACAAACAAAACTTCAAAATCTTAAAAAATTAGCTAAAATATGAACCCGGATGTTAGCTCACCTTAAATCCCGAGAGTTTGTGTAAAAGTTGCTCCCAAATAGCCCAAAAACGCTGAAATCGCCGGAGAGACAGAATTGGGGGAGTTTTGGAGAGTTTTTGATGAAAATGAAGTTCTGTCGTCTGGTTTCCCTATTTGTTCGCGCTGCACCCTATAGCGACGACATGTCGTCGGCATAGGTCCACTTGTCGTCGGTACAGGAGGACTATAGCGACGACATGTCGTCGGCATAGGTTTCGTAGGGTGTTGACCAGTCAATAAAGGTAAAAACCCTATCCCGACGACATGTCGTCGCTATAGGGTTTTCCAGAATTTTTTTTAATTTTAAAAAAAAATTTATTAAATAAAAAAAACAAAAAGTAAAATCAAAATTAACCTATAGCGACGACATGTCGTCGCTATAGGTTTTCCCCAAAAATTCATTGGGCGTCAGTTTTCCCTCCAACCTGCTCAACCCTATAGCGACGACATGTCGTCGCTATAGGGTGTCCCATTCAAAATTTTGGAAAAACCCTATCCCGACGACATGTCGTCGCTATAGGGTTTTCCAGAATTTTTTTTAATTTAAAAAAAAAAAAAAATCAAAATTAACCTATAGCGACGACATGTCGTCGCTATAGGGTTTTCCAGAATTTTTTTAATTTTAAAAAAAAAAATTTTTGACCGACGAAAATTTATTAAATAAAAAAAAAAAAAAAAAAAATCAAAATTAACCCTATCTCGACGACAAGTCAGTGACTCCCGATCCAGATGTTATGTAAATCCTCAATCAGAAGACCCACGTCATTGACACGAAGAAACCTCACAAAACCAAACACAGAACCGACCTTTGATAACCGATCGGATAGATACACATCTGCAACTATCCCATAATCCTCGCAGAACTTCCAAATCTCATTCACTGAAGAATTAAGTGGGAAATTCGTGATAAAAATCGAAACCGTTACCTGAGCAAGATTCATGGAATAAGAAGGATTTTTAATCGGAACCCCACCGTGCAAGACATTAGAAGTCTGTTGATTGCCTTCACGATGTCTCGGACGTTTGTGAAACACCCAAGACCAGCCTGTATGGCCCCAAACTGGGTACCCTACAGTTGATTGAACTCAGAACATTACAATCCTTTATAAAACGATTTGTCGTTTATTGACATGTTAATAACCCACACTTCAACACTAACTCATAAGGGTTCAACGACCCAAGATGTAACATCACGGTTTTTCATAAAATAACTGGGTTTGTAATTATGTAAATTATTGTAAAGGTTAACGGGTAATTAACGGGGTTTTGGCGGGTTTTATTTAAAAACGTGAACAAAACCAAGCCCGGGAGACCTTGGGTGTGCGTGGGCCAAGCCTGGCCCTAGGGAAGAACACCCTTTAGGGTGCAACGCAAATATGGAGACCCCATTTTCATATTCAGCCGTCGAAGAGCAAGGAGGAGAGGGAGAGAGCCGTTCATCGCGTTTCAAGTCCGATTTGATGTATTTTGTCGATCTCTAATCATCCTTAGTGTGTCGGGATCCTTGAATCAATACTACACATGTTTCATAATTCTAGGGTTTAGAAGAGAAGTTGAGTTTCAATGAAGACGAGGTGATTCGGGAATTCGATTGGCACGGGTTCTCCGATCTAGAGGTATAATCTTGAAAACCTTCCTGTTTAAATGCTTGTTTGTGATCATAGGGAACCTTCATGTGTGTGCATGGGTTCGGCCGAACCCTAGAGGTGGCCGGTTGGGGGGATGGGTGTCCGACGAGGCATGGGGGATGGGTGTCCGACGAGGTGGCCTATAGCGACGACATGTCGTCGGCATAGGTTTCGTAGGGTGTTGACCAGTCAATAAAGGTGTCCGATGGGTGTCCGACGAGGCATGAGGAAGCCCGGAACCCGTTAATTACACAAGGAGGAGAGGGAGAGAGCCGTTCATCGCGTTTCAAGTCCGATTTGATGTATTTTGTCGATCCCTAATCATCCTTAGTGTGTCGGGATCCTTGAATCAATACTACACATGTTTCATAATTCTAGGGTTTAGAAGAGAAGTTGAGTTTCAAAGAAGACGAGGTGATTCGGGAATTTGATTGGCACGGGTTCTCCGATCTAGAGGTATAATCTTGAAAACCTTCCTGTTTAAATGCTTGTTTGTGATCGTAGGGAACCTTCATGTGTGTGCATGGGTTCGGCCGAACCCTAGAGGTGGCCGGTTGGGGGGATGGGTGTCCGACGAGGCATGAGGAAGCCCGGAACCCGTTAATTACACAAAGAATTTTTCCAGAATTTTTTTTAATTTAAAAAAAAAAATTTGACCGACGGAAATTTATTAAATAAAAAAAAAACAAAAAGAAAATCAAAATTAACCTATAGCGACGACATGTCGTCGCTATAGGGTTTTCCAGAATTTTTTTTTAATTTTAAAAAAAAAATTATTAAATAAAAAAAACAAAAAGAAAATCAAAATTAACCTATAGCGACGACATGTCGTCGCTATAGGTTTTCCCCAAAAATTCATTGGGCGCCAGTTTTCCCTCCAACCTGCTCAACCTTATAGCGACGACATGTCGTCGCTATAGGGTGTCCCATTCAAAATTTTGGAAAAACCCTATCCCGACGACATGTCGTCGCCATAGGGTTTTCCAGAATTTTTTTTAATTTAAAAAAAAATTATTTACTAAAAAAAACAAAAAGAAAATCAAAATTAACCTATAGCGACGACATGTCGTCGCTATAGGGTTTTCCAGAATTTTTTTTAATTTTAAAAAAAAAAAATTTTGACCGACGGAAATTTATTAAATAAAAAAAAAAATCAAAATTAACCTATAGCGACGACATGTCGTCGCTATAGGGTTTTCCAGAAATTTTTTTAATTTTAAAAAAAAAAATTTTGACCGACGAAAATTTATTAAATAAAAAAAAACAAAAAGAAAATCAAAATTAACCTATAGCGACGACATGTCGTCGCTATAGGTTTTCCCCAAAAATTCATTGGGCGCCAGTTTTCCCTCCAACCTGCCTCAACCCTATACCGACGACATGTCGTCGCTATAGGGTCTCCCTGCCAAAATTTTGGTTTTGACCTATACCGACGACATGTCGTCGGTATAGGGTGACCTATGCCGACGACAAATGTCGTCGGTACAGGTGGCGTCGGGACAGGGTCAATTTGTTGTAGTGGTAGGACCATCTCACTCATGCAAAAACCTTTATGCTATCCCTAGTAGAACCATTTGACTTGTACAAAAACCCTTATATCATCTACTATAGAATCATTTGACTTGTACAAAAACCCTTTTGCCATCCATATTATAGCTATTTGACCCGTACAAAAACCCTTCTACCATCCATAGTAGAACTCTTTGACTCGTAGAAAAACTTTTTTTGTCATCCATAATAAGATCATTTGACCTCTTACAAAATCCTTCTGCCATCCATAATAAGATCATTTGACTCATGTAAAATCCTTCTGCCATCCACAATAGGATTAGTTCATCCTTGTCAAATATGTAATCTTTGGGGAATAAGAAGCAATATGCAAACATTTGCTCCAAACGTGGAGTGAGTTCATATTAGCTTGGTCTTAGAGTTGGAAGAATCTCACTTTCATTACGTAAATTCCATGTCTCACTATTCAACATCTCCACCAATTCGACCCTTCAAATGTTATCAAAGCCAATGGCAAACCACCACATTTCTTCACGACACTCTCACCGGGCAATTAAGTGTCAGATGTGAGTCGAAAATTTGTTCCTCGTTACATGTAGAGCAAATGCAGATAAGGCTTCTTCATTTGAAGAAACCTTAGGCTAAGATTGATCCAAGTCCATCGCTCACCAATGAAATCTTGGTCTCTACCGTTTTAACGATAATTTTACTTCCAGGTGCCCTTCCAACAACATGACACCGAAAAATTTTCATTCCAGACATCGTCTAAGACGAGTAAAAACCTTTTCTTCAAAAGTTTTTCTTTAACTTTAAAGGCTACTTGAAGAAGATTGAAATTAGCAAAATCTTGATTTTCCTCACATACAACCTTGCTAACATTAAACACATCTACCATCCTTGGACAAAATGCTAACAATTTGATTACATCTTTCACTTGCTTTGTTTAACCTTTCAAAACCATCAATAAACTCAACAAGATCAAATAACTTATTATAACTTGTGTGATGACCATACATAATATTATGATGAGTAAAATTACTACATGTTGGGATGATCTTCAATACCTTACTAGTAGATCCTGGAGATCTTTGCGATCAAATCAGCAGAGCGGCAACTGAAAGAGAAAGATTGTTTCTTAGGGTTTATGACTTCAAGATAAGATCTGTGTGGAGGATGAAGTGGTTGAGTGAGTTCGTGTGAAGTTGATGTAAATTTCCAATCTCATCACATGTATCTACGAGCATCTCCATCAATTGATTGGAGATATAAGATATTTAATTCGTAGTATGTAAGGTGGTCCGACCAACTTTTGTAAAATAATCCCATTTTTCAAATGATTCTGAAAATTTTGTTTTTTTCTTTATCTTTATTCGTTTTCAAGTAAATTTTTAGACCCATCACGTGAATTCTCCTTTACTTTTCGATGGCTATTAGAAATTCAGAATTAATACTACCAGCTTCAAAATCTTTATAATTTTAAATTTCTGACGTTTTTATTGATATAAAATATTATTTATTATATTTTTAAGTAGTATATAATATAGTAGGTTGTAAACCTATTTATTACCCAAGTTAAATAAATCTATATCTATACTACCTAATAAATAAAAATGTTTTGAGACAGGTGTCACTACCACATTAACCCTCAGCCTCACTTTCCCGCTCAAAACCTATTCTTACTCGCTTAACAAAACACACGGGTCACTAACCCAACCCATCACATATTTCCGGATCAAACAAAATGCCTATTACCCGTATTTTTTCATTCGTAAACCTAATTCCTTTTCAGCTACTTCATCCTTCTTCTACAAACTCTCCCTAATCGAATGAAAGGTTCAACACGTATGTAATTTCCCCAAATCTTTATTCGTAATCTTATTTTTCTGTATGGATTTTGATTATGGTTTTTAACCCTGTTCGTTTTTCGTTGATTAGGTACCTAATTCCTTTGGCAGCCTATTCATCGTTCTTTTCCAAACTCTAATCGAAATCTTGGTTCAACAGGTATGTGATTTCCAAAATTCTTTATGATTAAGGGTTATGAAGATTACGAACTCTATGATGGCTTCGTTTCTTAATCTGCAATTGTTAGGGTTTCTCAGTCAGCCTACATCGACGATTTTTGCGCCTAATGATGAAGTGATGATCGATTTTTCTGTTCGATTTCTTAATTATCAATCTCTGTTTTACGGGAACATGTTGCCCTGTAAGATTTCGTGGAGAGATCTCACTAATGTTGATGACAAAATCAGTTTTGATACCTATTTGGAATGATACAAATTCAAAATTAATAGATCTGGTGGTACTTTTAAGGTAAATGAAGTTCCAATTACTTTCTCATGAGTTTGTATTTCGAATGTCGGAGTCCCCGGTCACCTTTTTCCATTTTTATTTAGTTCTTATGATCACTTTCGCCTTTTGAATTGTTAGTTTTCATTATTTTTATAATATTTATGACGTCGTCCAGTTTTTAAATCCGGTTCGGACAGTGAACCGGTAAGAAGACCGGTTTGACGTCCGGTCCGATTCTAAAAACATTGCAACTCATGGTCTTGTCACCACCTTATTTTACTACTACCTCTACTCCTACGTTTTATTGAAGTCGATCTAATAAGAGCTGAATTAACCAAAATTTCCAAAACTACATTTAGTATCAATAATCAAGAAAATATTATTATGAATTTTTAATATGTTTTTTTTTATGAACGGCCAACGAAATTTATATAACGGAACTAGCAAGAACCTAGACAGTACAAAAACGCCACAACAAAACACCAAAACTAACGCCACAAAATAAAACACCAAAATGACAAAAAAAAATTAGAAACAAGGAAGCTGAAAAGCACGTCAGTTATCCCGAGGATGACCCGGATCGATTTTTAACCCAGAGGATAGTTAAACCTACTAATGCTACACCAAATAAAAAAAACTTCGTATTCCACATCGCACTTCATCTTCAGTTATACTTCACTAAACACTATATCACCCCAATTCGTATCCAAATCATTAATTCTATTTTAAGTTTGTTTTATCTGCTTATATATTTACCACTTTGTATACTTCATTGGCTAAATGATAAAGAAAATGACATTTGATTACTCAACATTCACATAACTTTGTCATTTTTTAACGGCGGATTCCAACACCCACTAAATTTACGTAATTTTTTTCATAACATGACTTGAATCATCATCAACCACTTAAAAAGAACATCATTCAAATACCTTTGTACCAATGGGATATATACATGCCCTTTGGTACATGACTTTATGTCATTTGACTCGTATCATTTGACTCGTACAAAATCCCTTTGTTGACTCATTTAGAAACTTGTTTGTCCTTTTAACTCGCAGATAACCCTTTTGTCATCCATAGCAAGACTATTTGACCGTGTAATTGAGCAAGAAATAAGTCGGGCGGAAAACGAGAAAATCCAACAGGAGCAAAGGCTCGGTCTGTTATGGGAGCATCCGCTTGCTCTCGATCCGGAGATCGTAGGGAGTATGATGAAATTAACCTGGGACCGCCTTCGTGGTCTGGAAACCCGGATTCGGGCCCTTCTCGCCGAACAAAAAGAGCTCCTTGTGCGGACTGCCACCCTTGGTGACCGGGAAAACTAGAAGAGTTCGTCGACTCTTTCTAGAAGATTTAAATAAGTGTCTGTAGTAGGGATCTACTTATGTCATCCATTTAACTCATACAAAAACCCTTCTGCCATCTATTTAACTCCTACAAAAACCCCTTCTGCCATCCACAATAAGGCTAGTTCATCCTTGTCAAACACATAATCCTTGGAGAATAAGAAGCAATATGCAAACATCTGCTTCAAAGGTGGAGGGAGATCGTAATAGCTTAGTCTAAGGGCCGGAATAATCCCACTTTCATTCCATAAATCCCATATCTCACTATTAACATCTCCACCAATTCAACTCCCCAAGTATTATCAAAGCCAATGGCAAGCCATCACATTTCTTCACCATACTTACACCATGAAATAGGTGATACATGTGCGACCAGAATTTACGCGGAGTTACATGTAGAGCAAATAAAGACAAAGCTTCTTCTTTTGAAGAAGCCTTGTACTTTCATTCCAGACGTCATCTAAGACAAGTAAAAGCCTTTTCATCAAAAGCTTTTCTTTAAAAACTAGTTGAAACAGACTGAGATTCGCAAAATCTTGATCCAACACATTGAAATCATCATAAACACAAACCCTTGCCATGAGTTTAAAGTCATCCAACTTATAAGGAGTAAAATTACTACATGTTGGGATGATCTTCAATACCTTACTAGTACCGGCATAAGATTCTTGATTCAACTGTCGCCGGTGGCCAGATCAGCCGGTAGATCAGTCGGATCCTGGATATGGTGATTGAAAAAGACAGATTGTTTTTAGGGTTTGTGGTTTCAAGATAAGATCTGTGTGAAAACAAACATATGAGGATGAAGTGGTTGGATGATTTGGTGTGAATTTAATGTAAATTTACAATCTCATCACATGCATACATAAGCATCTGTGTCAGTTGATTACACCTGTCTTCCACTGAACATATTTAATAAGAGTAGTCCAACAAACTTTAGTAAAATAATCCGACTTTTCAGATGATTTTTTCAAAGTTGTTTTTTTCTTCAACTTTACTCGTTCTCAAGCAATTTTTCAGGCCCATCACGTGGATTCTCCTTGAGAATTGAGATTAATAGATTATGGATTTTTCGATGGTGTCCAATGAGGTGCACAAGATCGGTTTTTTTTTCTGAAAAAACTGGACCGGAAAGGAACTAAAAACCGGATTGTATTAAACCCGATCGGATTAGAATCGGGTTTTGAATTTGAAAACAAAAAAAAACAGATCGATATGAAACCGGTTTTAGATCATTTTGGTTCGGTTTCAAACTGTTTTAGCAGAAATATCTTAAATCGATCATCGGTTTTAAACTGACGGATCAGATCGGGCTAGTTTTAACCGGTTATGGCAATATCTCAAAGTGAATTCGAACTGAGGTTTGGATCAGATTGTGACCGTTTTCTGGAGCGTTTCGGATCGTGGACCGGTTTAAATGTGCAATACTGTCAAGTTTAAAAATTTTGTAATTTCAAATTTCTAAAATTTCATTAATTTAAAATATAGCTTATTATATTTTAAGTATTATATTTGGTTGTGTGATTAAACGCGTATGGTGTCAGTTTTAGATAATTCGATTGGGATCCTCTAATGCCTAGGGGTGTCAATTGTGTCGGGTTGGTGGGTTGGCGGGTTGCGGGTTAAGGGGTTGAATTATGCAACCCCAAACTGACCCATATTCTTATTCGTGTCAAAAGTTTCAGTCCTAACCTGGATACACATAAATTCGGGTCAACCCGAACCTGACCCGTTTAATCCATTTATCTAAATCAATGTCATAAGCTACTAAATCAAGAGTATAAGTCTTTTAAGGTAAACCGAAAAATAATTGAATAGTTATATCTCGAAAGGAAAACAAAAAAGTTTTCGTATAAATCAGTTAGTTTATGAACACTAAATACAAAACCAATTAAACAGTAGTTTCTAAAATGTGAAAAATAAAAGCATAATATTTTGAAACCTAAACGGGTTAACGGGTCAACCCAAACCCGACCCATTTATTAAACACGTCAACCCGAATATGACCCGTTTCTTAACCGGTTTCAGCGGTCGGATTGTGATGGTTTTTTGGAACGCTTTCAGATCGTGGTGCGGTTTAAATGTGCAATACTAGCTGGTTTTCCCGCGCTTCGCGACGAGATATATCCATATAGAATAAAAAAAAGACTTGAATAATTTTTAAAATCCTCACGATTAGTTGCTTTTTTTTTGTAAAAAACATATTGTGGATTTGTATTGCTAGAATTAAAAATATAATTTTTAGTATTTGTATCGCTATTTTTGGTATTTGTATTGCTGGTTTGGTATTTGTTTTGCGGGAAAAATAAAAATTATTTTAAAAAAAATTAAAATCAGCTACAAAAATTAGTCAGAACTTTAAAAGCTTGGCTAGAGACAAATCGGTCGGTAATCCGTCCAAACTGGTTTGTCCGTATTCCGTGGCTAAAGGTATTTCCCACGTGCATTTTTTGCTAATTTTCTTACTCTTTTGAACTGAAAATTATTAGTAATTTCGCTGAAATTGTTCATATTTTTGGTAGTTACTTAACAAATTTCATCGGCAAACTGTGAGTAGGGGAATATGGGGTTTCTTTTACACTTTCATTTGATGCATATAACCTCTTTGATGAATTGCCTAAGTGAAAGTCAATGTAAAGTCCTTCTAAGGGGGTTGGAGTAGTACCCTTCCAACTAAATTACACTTCCAAATTACACCAATCAAAAGATGTTATCTTAATAAGCCAAAGTACCCTCTATGGTGGGAGTGATACCCTTCAAATACCCTCCAACCCTCCTATTTTAAAAAAAAATAAAACAAATAAAATTAATAAACTAAAACTTTAATTAATTAATTAAAAATACATATTAAATTAAAAGAAAATAAATAAAAATACATAACAACAAATAAAAATTCATCTACTCTTCGTGTTCGTCCAAATCCGGGGTGTTTCTTTCAATATGTTCCTCGAGATCAAATCGAATACTAATATGTGTAGCTACATCGTGCAACTCCGAAATAACGTTATCGTCAATAACTAGTTCGACTGAAGTATCCCGTATGTGGACAGGTGATATTGCGTTCTCGTCATCCTTTAAGATCATATTGTGCAATATCATACACGTATATACCTCGTTCCTAATATTCGCCAAATTTAAATGCCGGTTTGGTCGACGAAGTATACCCCATTTCCCTTTTAACACACCGAAAGCTCTCTCGATATTTTTTCTTGCCGACTCTTGCACCTTCTTGAATGCCTTTTCTTTAGGGATTGTTGGATATGGAAACGATTTAACAAACGTAGACCAAGTAGGGTATATCCCATCCGTAAGATAGTATCCACGTTTGTATAGTCGTCCATTAACTATAAATGGACACTTAGGTGCGGTTCCAAGCTCCTCGTGGTAAAAAGTGGCGATTGTTGGAGAACATTTATGTCGTTACAGCCGGATGAACCACAAAACGCTTGCCAAAACCATAAATCATTTGAAGCCACCGCTTCTAACATGATCGTCGGGTATTGGTGATCGCCTCTCATATATTTTCCGCGCAAACTTGTCGGACAATTTCGCCAAACAAAATGTGTACAATCGATGCTATCGAACATACCCGGAATACCATGTTTTACTTCATGCGCGTTGTACAAAAGTGTAATGTCATGGCTTGTCGGTCTGCGTAAAAACTCTTTGCCATATATTTGAATTATGGCGTTACAAAAATTCTCTAGACATTCACTTGAGGTTCTCCTAGCCATACTTAAATAGTCGTTGAATTCGTCGGGAGGATTTCCGGTTCCGAGTTGTTTAATCGCCGATGTGCATTTTTGTAGCGCAGTGAAACTCTTCTTTTTCCTAGCGTTTTCACCCTCTTGAAAATATTCAAACATAGCCTCTACGTCTCCAACTATTTTTAAAAATAACCTCTTTGACATCCGAAATCTATCTCGAAACGTCGCTTCCCCGTGTGTTGGGTTTCGTCGAAATAATCTCTTTTTAGAAATCTCTAGAGCATGTTCACGATCACGCTTTACATACGTCCTTGATGATGTAACTGTGTCTTCCTCTTCGGCTTGGGCGACAATATCACATACGAATTGCATACTATCACCGCCGAACATGAAGTCGAGTGATTCGTCCGATGATTCGGGTGAGTAGTATAACGTACGATTCATATTTTGGTTGAGCGGATACAAAAATAATGGTATATTTAAAAAGAATGTATTTAGAAAGAATATATTTCGGTTGAGTGGGTAGTATAAAATGATTGGGTATTTATAGGGGTAATTTTTTTTAAACGTTGAACGGCTATATTTTGACTAGTCCATCGGGTAAAATACACATTTTCAGCGGGTATATGTAGTCGCTGAGACTACCCGCGTTACCCTATCCGCCGAACCCGCAAAGGATGCGGCGGTGTTCCACCCTACCCGCTGGCTACCCGTGCTCCACTCGCACCCCCTAACCTCGCCTAGATCCTCTCCACCAATGTGAGCTTGTCAGAGTTATGACTCTGGTAAGTAGGGGCGGCTAAAGGGTAAGGAAAGTAATGTTAGGGCTTTAGCCACCCACTTTTATAGGGCCACCAATTTTAATTTATATATACAAACACTTCTAGAAGCATGGTCCATTGCCCGTTCATGCCCCTGTTTTTTGAAAAAGGGCCCCTAAACTTTCTTTTCGCTTTAGGCCATCAAAAATGTTGAGCCGACCCTGCTGGTAAGTGGATGCTATTTTGTAATCAAACCACTTTTAAATATTGAATTATCTTGTGTTTGTGAATTTCTTTACCTTGGTATGTCTACATCTTTTCATGATGTATAATTCCATGGTATAACTATATGATCAAGTATACTAATAGTGCGTTCATGACTATGTATGGTTGCTGATATTGAATGTATTTAGGGGTGACAATGGCCTTACAGAGCAAGCACTAAACGCTAGTCCAAATTTGAATAAGAATGACCTCTTAAAAAGACTGTGTGGAAGCAGGAGGTGGAGAGGATCTAGGCACTATTCCTCATCGTTAGTAAATCATATCGAGTTTAATATAATATATTTGACATAAGCAACAAAGTGTTGCTATCATCTTCAAAATAGAAGACGTTTTTAATTTTAGGAGGCGATGATGGTGAATTTCAATGTGTCTGAGGGGAATCGAGCAAAGTTGTGATTATCTGCATCGTGGCGTAGAAACTGCTTAGTATATATGCAACCATGGCGGATTTATCCTCTTTGTTCGATTATTTATAAATCTAAGCCTCATAATTGTTTATCCCAACATTTGCTCGCTCATTTCGTTTACAAAATTTGTATTGATTTTAAACAGTTGAGGCGATGATGATGATGATGATGATGATGAGTTTCAGTGTGTCCGGAAATCGAAAAAAGTTGTGAACATCTGCCTCTTGACAGGGTAACAACTAAGTATGCAGCTACGCCAGATTTATCCTCTTTAATTCGTTTGGTCATTCACGAATCTGAGCCACATAATCGTATGTCCCAACACTTGATAACTATTGTTTCTCCAGGGAAGCCTCAATCTACATAGGAGTACAAGATCTAAAAGGATTTTGACACTTCAAAATTTGCGGTATATATGTTAATAAATTTTTACTTTCTAAGTTAAAAATTAAAATGGGTTGGTTTTTTTTATTGTAATTTCCGGTATAGCTAGGAACAAGAATATTTACTTAGGCACGTTCAGTAAGTTAATTTAAACATTTTCTACAAATAACTGACAGACAAATAAAAATATGAATGTTTTTAAAATCTCTGAAAAAACTTAAACCTTTAAATGATGCTCAAAGTTGCTTTTGTCAACAAAATAACTTTAGTTTTCATACAAACAAACATTTAATAATCAATATACAAAATAGTATGACAACTTAAAGTATTTTTTCTGCTTATTAGTTTTTTTAATTTACAATTAAGTAACTTTAGTTTTCCATTTAATTTTTTATGTTTTAATTTTGGTTCGATGTTTACAACCGAGTTGTCATAACGTGTCACCGGCCATGCAAATGGCGCCACGTGTCCCCGTCCTTTCCTGCTCTGCCAGTACCTTTGGAGGTAGTCGTGTATTCCGACTTACCAGAAGAAGTTACAAGACCAGACGTACGTCAGTCACAAAGATAATAAGTCCGAATAATGAATTGTGATGATACCGACAGACTTGACACCCCGTTTAAGGTCCATTATATTCATTAAGGAACAATTGGCCGACCGTATCCACTGTTCCGTTAAGACATATTAACTCTCCAATCGAAAGGGTTAGTACTAGTAACTATGATCAACCTTACTTTAAATACAACATTATTTAAAAATGGATAACAACTAGAGTAACACCTTAAACAAAATAATAGTTCTAATTACATTTCTTAATTTTTTATTTTCCTTTTAAACAAAACCCATTTTCCAACTTATTATTTTAGTCAGACAATAGCAAGGGTTGAGTACGGGATCCGTGTCCATGGTTCGATATTTAGTTCTTACCCATACTATATTACGCTACGATAGGTACACTTGTCTATTGTGTGTGTGTTCAGTTTAAGTAATTATCATTTTAATTTATGAATTTAAAACCTGATTTGGTGTAACTCTAAATAGAATATATTTATTACTACTAAAAACACGCTATCAAGTTTTTGATGCTGTTGCCAGGGATATATATATATATATTTATATTTTTATCTACATATAAAACCACACATCAATTACATTAATTTAAACCGTGCAATACACATGATTGTAACCTAGTAATCAATATACAAAATAGTATTCAGAACTTAAAAAGCATTTTTTTTCTGTTTATTAGTTTTATTTATTTATAATAAAGTAACTTTAGTTTTCCATTTAATTTTTATGTTTAAATTTCTATTTGATGTTCTCAACGTGTTGTCATAATGTGTCACCCGTCACAACGCTTAGTTTTCTTACAAACAAATATTTAATAATCAACTAGGTTACAAAATCCATTTAATATACGGACTTGAATAAATGAAATAAATAATGTAATATTATATATTTAATAATAAATATTTATATATTACATATTTATAACATATTACATAGTTTTTAATAGAAAATTTAGAAACGTCATATAATTACTTTTTAAAAATGTTTTATAAAAAAATAAAAAAAATATTCAATTTCAAAAAATGTTTTGTGAACAAGCCTATATTTTTTGAAATAAAAAACATTTTATAAAAAGAATTATAGAAATAATTATTATTTAATAGGAGAGAAAGACGAAAAACAAAAAATTATTAAATAACAATTAAAAAAATATGAAATTAATAGGAGAGAGATGCGAGAAAAGTTGTCTCACAAAAACCTTTATTTATTATAGAGTATAGATATACAAAATAGTCGGTAAACTTAAAGTATTTTTTCTGTTTATTAGTTTTTTTTTAATTTATAATAAAGTAACTTTGGTTTTCCATTTAATTTTTATGTTTTAATTCCGGTTCGATATTCACAACCAAATTGTCACAACACGTCACCCGCCCAATGTGTTAAATACCGGTTTAAACCGGCCGGTAATACCGGTTGAACCGGGTTTCGGTTACTAGCCCGGTAAGTTTGAGCCCGGTAAATTGAAAAAACGGTTTGTAAGTTGCATCGCTGGTATTACCGGTAAAACAGGGTTATGCCGTTGTACCAGTTTTAAGTTTGATCTTTAAAACAAAAAAAAAGTTGTCTAGTCGCTTTTAAAAAAAGTTAATGACCCAATTTTGAAAAAAAATTGTGTAACTATCATCCTTTAGCTTGCGGTTAACACAAGTGCTCGGTTACCTAAGAGCATTCACAACACGTCCTGTAAATTTATGTGAGTGGGTCCCCTATATTTTAGGGGGGTGATTTAAAGTGATTGTGAATGTATGAGAGAGAAAAGATATAAATTTTCTGTATATTCGGGGAAAACATTGTTCACCCTCATAAATTTTTAATATTTTTTTTAAAGTAGTTGTGATTGCAGGAGAGAGAAAAAGTAATGATAAAGGTATAAAAAAGTATTATTTAATTGAAAAAGAGAGAGAAAATATAGTGATTTTAATGTAATTATGAGGATGGAGATGTGGATGCTACTGCGAATGCTCTAAGGCCCGTTTTAGAAGAAAAAACTTTGCACACTTTTTTTTTCTAAAAACTTTCTTAGAAATTGAGTGTTTTTTGATTTTTTTTATTATGGATTAACTTTAAATTATTTTTTTAAGTTGAAGTTGCATTTTTATGGAATTATAGGATTAACTGTTCAACTCGGTTGAACCAATTTTTAACCCAACCCGGTAAGATTTAAAAAACGGTTTTTAAAACATTGCACCCGCCAAAATACACGGGGCAAAAATTCTAGTTAGGCTAAGGGGAGTATCCCGTGAAAGGCAGTGTGAAGATGATGTGACACCGTGGCTACCGTGGAACACCACACCTCCTTGGTGTGGTCCACGAGCGTGGATGCCCAACGTGAAGTGGAGCTAATGTTTTTTTTTCTTTTTTTATTATTATTATTATTTTAGTTTTCATATATTCTTTATTTGTCTTGCTTTATAATTTAAATAGTTAATAGTAACTTTATAATACATTCATCTTTTCTTTTACGGTTTATAAGTATTCGTATTTTTCTTTTATAATTAATAAAATGTTATTAGTTGATCATATTTTGAAATGTTAAACTTTATATTGTTCTTTCTTTTTACAAACTATTTATTGGTATTATTGTATTTTTTTAATTAAATTAGAAAAAGAAAATGACGTGATAGTGTGAAAATGTGAAACCATTTCCTTCTAATGTGAAGAATGTAAAAAGGTTATAAAATCTGTTTTGACGCTGATGTGAAGGAGTGTAAAAATATGAAAATGTGTAGGTACTCTTAGCCGGTAAAGTATCTTACTTTTAATACTTTCAATTTTTTTATTAAATAATTAATTGAATTTACAACGTTTAGGAAGATTCACCTTACTCGTTTTAGCAAGTGAATAGAAAGTTGGAAACCTCATCTATATCAATTCGTAATGTGGACAACGAGAAAAGTCAAGATAGCGAAACAATTTGGACCCGTAAGTCAATGATCGTTGACTAAGCTTTTAAAATTCCATTACTACCCCTGTGGTGTGGTTTATCCCATAGATAATTTTTAACGGCTACTTATCCCATAGATACCAATCAAGGTCCCAACATAAACTAAACAATAATTAGTAATTATCAAAGTATTATGGTATTTATACATGAAGTGATTTATATTTTTAATATATTGCAACACATATCCAGATAACTGACAGTTTTTTACTTGATTCGAACATGACACGAAAGAAAATAAGTTTTGGGTTGACTGATATGACCCGTTATAAAAAAATGTGTTAACCCGAATACGACCAGTTTAAAAAGTGGATCAAACTGAACACGACCCGCTTAATAAGTGGGTTGACATGTTAACCCGTTTAAAGTTTTTTTTAAATGTTAGAATTTAACTTGGACCTTCTAAAACTTTTAAATTTGTTGGTTGGGGACTAAATGCGTTACAAAATGTAAACCACGGGGTACCATCCATGTACTTTTGAAAATCTATGGAGTAAATCCAAAATTTTGATAAACCATAGGGACCATCCGTGTACTTTACTTTTTAAATTTTTATTAAGTCGCTAATTATTACTCATATTCATGAATGAAAACAAAACATGTCGACCTGAAACACGATCCGATTTTAAGTGGATCTACACAACCAGGGGCGGACCTACCCTTAGGCTAGGGGTACACGCAGTGCAATTTTTTTTTACGGTTTTATGTATCTGGTTACCTCTTACGTTACCCCTGAGCAAAAATTACGTTACCCCTCAAATTCTCAATTCTCAAACCTAACTTACCCAAACTGTTGCCCAAGAAGAAAGACAGAGAGCGAAAACTGTGAGATTGTGAAAGTCAGAGACCGAACACTCGAACAGTCACTCAACCTGAGCTGAGACCACCGCCCGACATCGCTTCCGCCAAACCCCAATCATCCGCCTCTGCGATCCGCGTTCGCCAGTCGCATGTTACCAAAAAAAATGTTTACATGAAAGTACGGTCAATTTTTTTTTTTTCATTCACATTAAAGTACGGTAAATTATTTTTTTTCATTTACATGAAAGTACGGTGAAAAAAAAATTATTTCATTCACATGAAGGTACGGTAAAAAAAAAATTTACCTCTGAACTTTTGTTTAAGATCCGACACTGGACACAACACGAATAAGTATATGAGTTGGGTAAAGATTTAAGAACCGAACCCGCCAACCTTGCACGATTAACACCACTATAAATAATAATAATAATAATGTAAATGATATGTAAATTATTTTTTTATAATTGTTAAATGAATCTCAGATTCTTATTAGGAGAAAAGAATAAAGGGCAGTTCCGTCATTAAGGATTCCCGCGTCACAGCTTGGCATCTTCCCCGCAAATGTCAATCAGCGAAACTGCTTTCTGAACAAGTTCAACTCTTGAAGGAACCAACCTCGAAGCTTCCTGTTCCCCCCTTACTTAAATTGTCACCTTCTTCCTACCCCCAATTTAAACCCCTCATCTAACCCCATCTCCGATCACCAACCTTCCTAATGTCAGATTCCCGATCCAACCGCCAAGAATGGCCAGATGACCAACAACAAGACTCCCCTCAATCCTACGCTCTCAGCGGCCGAATCATGCTCGCCTCAATCATCATCCTCTTCGTCGTCGTCGTCGTTCTAGTCCTCCTCCACCTCTACTCCCGCTGGTACATCCTCCGTCACCAGCTCCGTAACGTCTCCCGCCGCCGTAGCCGCCGCAACCGTCCCACCCGCATCGTGTTCTACGTCGACGGAAATAGAGCAGTAGCTTCCCCCGCCGGCGGGCTTCACGCCTCCGTGTTGAAGTCGCTCCCGGTGTTCGTATACTCGCCGGAATCAGACGGGAGTTTGCCGGAATGCGCTGTGTGTTTGTCGGAGTTTGAAGCGGGTGAAACGGGTCGGGTTTTACCGAAATGCAAACACAGCTTTCATACGGATTGTATTGATATGTGGTTTGGGAGTAATTCCACTTGCCCGCTTTGCCGGTCGCCGGTGGAAGCCGTTGAAACGGACGTAACGATTTCTGTTGAGCCGCGAGTACCTGAAGTTACGGAAACGACGTCGGTTGGGGAAGTTACGGAAACGACGTCGGTTGGGGAAGTTACGGAAACGACGTCGGTTCAGCGCGTTGTGCCAGTTACGGAAACGGCGTCGTTTGCGGATGGGACGAAACGAGTTGATGTTAGAATAGACGTGCCAAACCGGAACGAGTTGGCGACGGAGATTGAGTTCCAGCTGACGTCACCGAGTCAAGGGTTTAGGTCTCCGGGAAGTCGGTTACTGTCGTTGAAGAGGATAATAAACATGAGCCGGAAATCGCCGGCGGTGTCGCCGTCGTCCGGTGTCGGACCTAGTTGTGTACCGGTAGTTACCGAGTCAGATCTTGAGTCAGCACAGGAGTCAAGTGTTAGATAAAATTACGAAAATGGACATGGTGGCGGCTACCGTTAAGAAATGTTAAGCCACGTGGCGTAATCTCACAAGGAGTATGTCGCTTTGTTGGTTCGTGGCGGTGGATGTTGTAGAGTTGTAGAATGGCGTACATGGGTTTCCCGAAAAAAGTGTGGCGTACGTACATGGGTTTCCGGAAAAAAATGTTTGTTGTAGATATTTATGGATTTATTCTTTTTTTTTTCTTCGATAATAACTAGATTTTTTAATATATTTATGAATTTATTGATGGAAGATAACAAAAAATTGATATTTTTTTTATTTTAATTACGTGCACTTGTCTCTTATTATATCTTTATTTATTTACTTAGGAGGTAATTACACCATTAGTTCCTATGGTTTGTGAAAAGTAACAAGTATGGTTCTAAGGATTTCAAATTTCAAGTATGAGTATTATGGTTTCAATTTTGCAACGGTATTGGGTATTAAGACTAACTGACGTTAGTTTTTTTGTTAAGTCCAAGGGTAAATAAGTCATTTCACATATATGAGCTAATTATGTTACTTTTCATACATGAGGGATTGTATATGTAATTAACTTTAATTAATATAAAAAAAAAACAACCCCCACACACACGTTTTCACTATCAGATTCAGACCTCCACCTCCACCTCTACTTCATCACCACCGACCACCACCCTATCGTCATCCTCTTCCGCCCCACGACCACCATCAAAGCTCCTACCTCCACCTCGTCCACCACTGCTAAACCCTCTCCCTCCTCCTCGCCCACCACTGCCACACATCGTAGACGCCGGCCACCACAATCGGACGCCGGCACCGTCGATTTTCAGATTTAGGTTTTCAGTGTGGGTTTTCCTTTGGTTAATAGAGAAGGAGAAGGGGCGATGTTCTTCCAACCCAAGTGCAACCTTATGTTCGATGGTGTATCAAACCCCCAAAACGATTTAAAAAACCCCCCAACCACTTCGTGCAAGAGGGTGTAGTGGTAAGGTGGGTGGGCAGCAGTGGTAGTTGGGTGGTGGCCGACGTCTGGTGTTTCTAAAAGGACAGTGGTGGTTGTAGATATTCAGATTTGTGAAATGGGGGTTGGTTAAAGGAGGTGGTGGCGTGTTTGTTTTTTTTTATACATATTAATTAAAGTTAATTACATATCCAATCCCTCATGTATGAAAAGTAACATAATTAGCCCACATATGTAAAATGACTTAGTTACCTTTGGACTTAACAACAAAAACTAACGTCAGTTAGTCTTAATACCCAATACCGTTACAAAATTGAAACCATAATACCCATACTTGCAACTTGAAACTCTTAGTACACATACTTGTTACTTTTCATAAACCACAGGGACTAACGGTGTAGTTAACTCTTTACTTAGCTAATAGGTAAATATTTAAAAAGACTTGCTAAAAGATTAAACAATGGATTTACCGTTTATTATGTATATATTACAATCTTAGAACCTATGTACAACGTACGGGAATAAAAATATTAATACATAAAATTTCTTAAATTTTTGTGTATATATTTACTAGGTTAAAACCAATGTATTACATGAGTTAAACAAATACAACTTGTTATAAAATATCAGTTTGTATGAAGATTTGTAAATTCTAAAAATGTTATATAGTTATTTTTTTTAAAATGTTTTACAAAAAGAATGAAGAAATGTTCAAATTATAAAAATGTTTTATGAACAAATCTATTTTTTTTAAATAAAAAATGTTTTATAAAAGTAATTATAGAAATCATTATTATTTAATAGGAAAGAGAGTTAAAAAACAAATTATAAAAAAATTGTATAATTAATAAGAGAGAGAGGCGGAAAAAAATGTTAAGAATGCACCTATGAGTGACAACTGTCTCACCAAAACCTTTATTTATTATATAGTATAGATAAGTGTGAATATGTATTACATATCTAAAGAAAAATTAATATATAATTGGGTTTGAAAATACGTTAATTACTATTTAATTTAATTTAACTGTTATTTACTATTTGATTGAAAATAAAATTTATATAATTAGATTTTAAACTTTTCTATAATAAGGGATGATTTAAAATAAATGTGTTATATTAGTATAATCAGTATTTTCTTTAAAAATGTATTATTATAAAAAGATAAATGTGTATTTAATAACAGAGAGAGGCGGGAAAAATTTCAAAATGAATGTGGATGCGACACGTGACATTAAAAAACATTTATTTATTATATTGTATAGATTTACATTTGGGTTGGTGGCCTCGTCGTAGAAAGAATTAAGAAATTTTCCTTTAAAAAATGTATATATTATTTTAGTAGGTTAGAAACTTGTGTTTTATAAAGGTTGAATAAAAAATATTAAATAGTTGATAAATAAAATATTAAATGGTTAGTAATTAAGAATAAAAAAAATCTGGTTCATAGAACTATAACAACCAGCGTAATCAGTTACTTAGTAAGTATAAGATAATTGGTGGGTGAACGACACATGCAACTATATGAACAGATGATGCGGGAGTCTCGGTTGACAACTCTGCGTACGCGCCTCACATACGGAGAGGGGGGTGTTCACAACACCTGCTCCAAATTCTCAACACGAGGCATATACAACCTCAGCCGGTGGTACGACAATTATCAACCTTTGAGACATAGTGCTACACCAGGATATGAAGACGTACTGCGAGCATCAAAAAGCTCATGGGCACGAGACTGATTAGTGTTGGCAATTCTAGATGCAAATTGAACAACATGTGAAGGATGACAATATGGCTCACCTAGTAAAGAATCATTGAAACCTGACCAAAAGAGTAGAGATGGTCATGGAGAGGTTGGAGTCGTGGATGCTATCCAACTTGGATGTCTTCAACTTCCAACACTCAGACGTGGCGGGAATCCCTAGACATGGCGAAACATAAGTTGAGAACTTATAAGTATGTGGAACCAATAGCGCAGAAGCGCAAGAACAGAAGCCAGAAGTGTCTTCCTACCGAGCTGTTGCAACACGCGGATAAAACCTCTTGGTATGTGTACATCTATGTAACACAAATTGCTATGATTATGGGTCTTGCATCACCTACAGTGTCTTAAAATAGTCCAAGCACAAGGTCAAATAAGTCGAAAAACACGGTTTTTCTTGTATAATCATAGTGGTGCGGACCAAAATTATTCTTGTAGTCGTTTTCTAGGAATATATATGAACCCATTACGTAATCTTTAAGCATGTATATTGTTGCACTTCATAGAAGGTTGGACCCAATTCTATTCCTTTATTCTTATTTTATATTTTTTTATAATATATTTGAAGAATTTTGGTTTGCAGTGACTATTCTTTTCTCCCTTGTAAATAGATTATAGAGTAAATTACAGTATTTACTATTTACAAATTACCTATTATAGTATTTACGATTTACAAATTAGCTATTGTGATTTCTCTAGTATTAATAATCTCACTTTGTAAATGTAGTTTGTACACGATTGTTTAATACTATGTGTAACAAGGTTACAAATCTTCATAGTGGGTGCGAAAGTGATATGTGTAAATTTTGGGTATTCGATTTTTGCATCCATATGTTATAGTGTTAAAAATGGTATAAAAGAAACACATTTTTGGTCAGGGGCGCAGCTTTCTTAGGGCCCGGGCCTTCCCCCTCTGATTTTTCGCTCAGTAGTGTAAATTTATATGTATTCGGCTGATTTTTAGCTCAATGGTGTTAATTTATACGTATTCAGGCGAAAATTTTATAGTTCCAGCCCCCCTAATAGGGGAAAAAAATCCCGACCCCCCTACGTTTTTTCTTCAAGCTTTGCCACTGTTTTTGGTAACTTCAAGCTTTGCCACTGTTTTTGGTAAATAATCATTGAGACTTGACCAAATGAGTAGAGAAGGGTATAGTGAGAGTAAATTACACTATTATTAGAAATAAAAATTTAGAATTGTCTTAAAAATGTAGGAATTGTAATATTAGAAAAAATATAAAATTTAGAATTGTCAGAAAATGTTTGGAATTTTTTTTAAGGTGTCAGAAATTTGTCGGTATCATTATAAATAAAAAATTAAATACTAATATTACTGATTAGTTATTATTATTATTGTTTGCATTATTATTATTAATAATAATAAAATAATATTGAAAAACTATTTTGTGGGAAACTCATCGTAATTTCGTCACAGACCTTAAAGAATATATATACTTGTCGGAGATTACCGACGAAAGACTTTTGTCGCTAATTCGTTGGAAAATTAGTAGGAACTTTGTTGAATTTTTTTTCCTACGAGGGTTTTTCCGACAAACAGTTTTTGTCGGAAACTTGTCGCTAACGGCCAATTTCGACAAATTTCCGACGAAATCTGTTGTCGTAAACTTTCAGTTTTTTGGTAGTATATTTACTATTTACAAATTAGCTATTATAGTATTTACTATTTACAAGTTAACTATTGTGATTCCTCTAGTACTAATAATCTCCCCTTGTAAATGTACGTAGTTTGTACTCGATTGTTTAATAGTATTTGTAACTAGGCTACAAATCTTCATAACGGGTGCAAAAGTGTTATCTGTAAACTTTTGGGTATTCTATTTTTGTATCCATATGTTATAGCATAAGCATAAAAGTTGCTTATATCGCGTCTTCTAAAATCAAACCAAAAATGTTTTAGATACGCAATCTAGCTAGATAGCTTCAACATGATTATGTATGTGTTACTAAACCTCGAGTGAGGTATCTCATAAAGGGAGTTATGCGCTAGACTTATCATTAACATGAGAATCAAAATCATCACTGTATATATGATTACTATCGCTTTCAATGCTTAAGCTTTTATATTTTTTTACATTCTCATAAATTACATGTTTGCTTTCAAAAATTATTTATCTAAGGTTTACTAAATTGCATATTAACTGAATATAGTGTCATAGAGGTGTTAAAAATATATTAAATTATTTATTTTTCCAATTTGATTATTCTAATTAGAGGTGACCAAAAAACCGAAACCGGAACCGCCCAAGGAACTGGATCTTCCCGAAAACCTGTTCTTCCGGAACCGAACCGGTTTTGAAAAACCGGAACCAGGTACATAGGTTCTGGATTTTCAACCAAGAACTGGACCTGGAACCAGAACCAGTTCTTAAGAATACCCGATTTATGCACCTCTACCCTTGTGTCTTGTGACACAAATCCATCTATGTTTTACAGATTCGTGACGCATATATGCTTAAAATTTTGATAATGGTTAAACTTAAATTGGTTAAACTAAAAGTGAAAAAAAGGTTTTATGAGTCAAACGGGTTAGACAATCTAGTTTTTTATATAATTTATCTATTTTGTAACATTTTAAGTTTTTAATGTCATTGAACTTTTTAAGTTAGTTATTTATATGTTTAATTAATGTATTTATGTTTATGTAAGTTTTTTGAATACCAGGAAATACGTTCTTGAAATACCTGCCTTGAATTACCGAAACCGGTAAGAACAGGA
Organism: Smallanthus sonchifolius; assembly: GCA_023525975.1. NCBI lineage: Eukaryota > Viridiplantae > Streptophyta > Magnoliopsida > Asterales > Asteraceae > Smallanthus > Smallanthus sonchifolius. The sequence continues at coordinate 7,678,516 of CM042042.1, forward strand.
ACCGGTTCTTGAAAACCGGAACCGGTGCATAGGTTCCTGTTTTTCAACAAAGAACTGGAACTGGTAAGAACCGGAACTGATAAGAACCGAAACCTCTAAGAACCAGAATCGGTTCTTGAGAAAAACCGATTTGTGCACCTCTAATTCTAATGGTCTTGTTTCTTTCTCATGTGGGCCTGTATTTCTTCTTGGGCTTAAACATGTTGCTATTTGGGCTTGAAGCTCACACTGTTGGTGTTTGAATTATATGATCTTTTTTGCTTTCTATTCGTACTCAGAAGAAACAAGTTAGTCGGCTGTTGATTGTTGGTGTTATTGGAAAGAAAGAGGGAAAGTTCCTTCTTGTCTGATATTGCAGGTGGTAATTTTCTGGTTCTTGTCTTGCTGGGTCGTTCGTACCCCTCTGAATCGAAATTTGCTGGTGATCGTAACATGTTATGATTAAAAGTCAAAGGCAACATGGATCAGTCTCGTCTTGTATAAGCATTTTGCTTCTGATTGTCTTGAATCATCGGTTAGAAACATCCGACTATCTATTTGTTCTTGGTCATCCGACTTGTTGGAGTTTGCATAAAACCCTAGGGTCTCTTCCGCTGCTCTTGGTGGTTCATCTGATTGTATATTTATGTTCGTTCATTTATAAACGAACAAACATGAGTATAAAGTTTTGTTCATTTAATTAAATGAACGAGCATAAACACATGCCACGTTCGTTTATGTTCGTTTATTTACGTTCGTTTATGTGTTTACTTCGTTTAAATATTTATTCAAATTTATTTATTAGTAATATTAATTTAAAATCATTTTGTTTTTCTAATTTTAAAACCCCATTTGGGATAAACCCAATTTTAAGGATGACCGCATTTACTTTTAATTGATATTTGTTTGTGTTCGTTCATTTATGTTCGTTTAGAATATAAACGATCACTAACACGTTCATTTTCTTAATGAACGCAAGTAAAGAAGAAAATTCGTTCGTTTAGTTATTTGTGTGCGTTCATTTGTTTAACGAACATGAATAAGCGTCGTTCTTGTTCATTCGGTTTATTTACATATCTATTTACAGGTCGAACGAAAAACACATTGATTTTTCTTGTATCATCACAGTGGTGATTGGTGCGGACCCAAATTTATTCTTGTACGTAGTCGTTTTCCAGGAATATATGAACCCATTTCGTAACCTTTAAGCTTGTTCCTTAGAGATAGGGTTAAATTTTTATACATTATATTACACTTCATATTCACATTTCAAAATATTATCCAAAGGAATCATCACTACTCACAAGGTTGAACCCAATTCTATTCCTTTATTCTTATTTAACATTTTTATATTTTTTATAATATATTCTAAAGAATTAGGGTTTGCAGTGAGACTACCCTTTTCTCCTATATAAATAGATTATATTTCCTACCTCCCTCATGAAATATCAAGAACAAGTATATCAAGAACAAGTCAAGTTTATTCACCTTATAAACACTAAAAATGGCACCACAAGTGCGGTTTGTTAAACCACTTCCACAACAATCTTGCCACTATCAATACCTACCACAAAGGCCCGTCATTCTTAAGGTGGCTCCAACGAAAGAGGCGGCTATGGTCACCTGCAAGCCTACGGGGAGTCTTGTGGTGGCCGGGTACTAGCTAAAGGACCGACTTCTCTTGTGTGAGCTAGTGCATATGGTTGTCTTTATACTAGGTTAATCCGTTTATTTGGTCATGTTAGTTTATAATTGATTTACATAAAACAATAAAATTTATTTTGATAAATTTACCCTCAGATACAAGAAAAGATGAAGTAGAACTTTTAAGTACGAGGGTAAATTTATAAAAAATATATTTTATTGTTGTGTGTGCAAATCAGCTATTATGATTTCTCTATTACTAGTCATCTCCCTTTGTAAATGTAGTTTGTATTCGACTATTTAATACTAATTTGTAACTAGGTTACAAATCTTGACAACAGGTGCAATAGTGTTATCTGTAAACTTTTGTGTATTCGATTTTTGCATTCAGATGTTCTAGCAAGGGTATAAAAGATGGCTTACTAACACGTCTTTAATCAAACCAAAAATGTTTTAGATACGCAATCTAGCAAGGTAGCTTCATCGTGGTTACATATGTATTATCAAACCTCCAATTGTGAACATATCGCGTTAGCATCATAGTTAATAAACAGAGTTTCTGCTAGACTTAACATTAACATGACAATCAAATCATCACTGATGAAATGATAATCTTGTCATACCGTTATGATTACTATTGTTTTCAACGTTTAAGCTTTTATACCTTTTAGTTTCTTAAAGTCATGTTTACTTCCAATAATTATTTATCTAGTAGTATGATGTTTGCCTCTCAAAAAAATATAGTATGGGTTTAAATACTAACAAGTGTAAAGGTAGATGGTATTTTAGTGAAAAAAATTGTTGTTAAAAAAGTAACATTTTATTATTATATAATGCATTATTTGTGTTGTTCCTAAAACTATGAGATTTTATCTCAAAGACACTTATTTAGGACAAAAAGACTAATAATATTCTCCTAGTAATCTCTAAACGAACTAATTCATGGTCTAGATACTACATATTTCTACTATCATAATTTATTGTCGCCGAGTATTTACAAAGTTGTAACCAAACAAAATTTTAGAATAATTGCATAGATGGTTGCAACACTATAAGAAATCACGACTTTCCCTGCAAAACTAATGACTTTCATCAACGGTTGATTTCATCATAAATCTGTCAATGGATCGAAGGGATTAACGATCGACATACATCCATTGGTGATACTCTGTTGGAAATTAGAGAGTAGGTAATTTGATTTCTTGCAGATTAGATTACAAATGGATTCTCGACTAGGAATTTAGCAACGGATTAATGACAAGTATTCCAAGTCTTATAATGTTTGTTGCCATTTGCAAGTACCCACGATAAATGTAACTCTAACATGATAATCGTCACATTAAGTAAAGTTATTGTAAATAGTAAATGTTTTGTTAGTAGTTTGTTCCAACTTGAAGCACACGTTAGAATGAACCAAAATCACTCTACAAACACTTTTGCGTTCCACACTCTTCAATTTAATAAGCTCAAGATCACTAAAAGTTTCATACACAATTTCTTTGTCACACAACACTAATTAAATTACTGATACAAAGTTGGCATCTTAAGGGACGGGACTCTTGAACCCAATTTTCAAGATAGCTATAAATGTGTGCAACTTAAAACAACATGGCTTTTATACGTTTAAAGTTACAAGATCCATAAGATATGAATGAAAATAGCTTAATCGTCTAGAGTCACAATTATATACTTCAATTTTTTTTAATTTACTAATATATTGCAAAGCATGAATACATGGTGTACAAGTGAGCTATGCATACATTTTTTTAATTTACATTTAAGCACATGAAAAGTTACATTTTGACCTCGCTCAAGTTTAGATATATCCGCACTTTATACCATACACTTATATATTTTTCTTTTTTTTTTGCACACTCACGATTTTTTTTTATTTTTTTGTCTCTTATAACTTTAAAATTTAATATTCTATAAAATTCTGAATATATAGTGGCAACGTGTTTATTTTTATCTACGTTTCGGTGTAAATTTAATTCAAAACGGAATTGTAAGTCATAATGTACAAGTCATCGATACATAAACGTACAGGAGGTCAAAGCTAATTCATGGTTTCGATTTTTTTACAATTTCTTTTTCTTTTTATCTTCCAACTTTTAAAATAGGATTTTTATAAAATCCAAATTTGTACGTCCTTTTTTTTATCAACGTTAATATTTTTAACTGATTAATTTGTTTCCGTTGCGACAAGACTATTTTTATCAACTTCCGACATCAATTTTTTTAACGTTTCTTTTCTCTTTATATAAAGTTCCAAATATTATCAACGGCCTCGCCGCAAACGCACATATTTGTCACAGTTTAGTTTTTTTATGTAAAGTTTCGAATGTTATAACGACGTCTAAGTTTCGTTTTTCTTGCCTTAAAGGCGCAGGTTCGCAACAACGTTTAGACGTTAGTTTTTTTCACGGTTTTACTCCCCGCCGGTCTTAATACTACATTACTACTTAATTACTGTTAAATAGTATCTTTCAAATGTATGCTTTTTTGTCAATTGTTTAATTTTTGTTCATGTGAACCAAACTTAGGATGATCTCCCAAGCATTTTTTTGCATTGAAAGTAGTTAAAGAATTTGTTACTACTATTGTTAAAAGCTTGCCCCTTTTAGATGAAATGGGAACATATTTTCAAGATTATGTTCCATCTGTCCCGAATCAATCTCAATTATTTGACTTCAACATGACCTTCTTCCCTTGCATTTGTTCATTGTAACTTTGTAAACGTTGAAGATTCAAATTTAATCTTTTTCATTATGTAGAATAAGTTCCAACCAAAATGATATATGAATGGACAAATATCACATCAATGCACACTCGAATCCTATTAAAAAGACCGAAAAAGGCTAACAACGCATGATAGGTTAATTTAAAATTATTTTGATACAGAGAAAAAGCGATTTGTAACCCTACAAGAGTCGAATTTGTTCTTATTGTTGTTCGAAAATCGAAATCATGAATTACATATTTTGTGTTGTAAAAAGATGCTTAATTTAATTGGTAATTTATAAAGATCTTTTACTTAAAAAATATCAAAACGGACCCAATGAGTTTATGATTACAAGTTTTTACTTAATATGGAGGCTTATAATTAACAAAATTGTTTTTACGTATAAAATTGTAATTATATATGGACCCATTTTACTATTTTAGGTCCTTTTCGTGTCGTTCTACTTGCAGAGCGTTCAATAGTGAGCCTTGAAAAAAAAGTTGAAAAAAAATCATAACATAATTACACATGATAGATAAGAAACGATCATACCTTCTAAACATCGGCTTATCATATGTTATTACATAACTAGGTTAGATAGCCGTGTATTACACATGTTGAATCATTAAAAAAATTCAATTGATAATACATTTATATTGTCACACCCTGAGAAATGACACCTCGGGCGTGCGACTCAGATTGGTACCTGTTTTGAATAATCATTTTATTGCACAGCGGAAATTACATGGTTCTGAGTTTCATGAAAATTCTCGACTTTTGTAGTCGAGTAACTGCCATTTTCATAAAACATGGGGAATTAAACACCCCTAATAAATTACAATCGTTATTATGAAAATTCAAAGTTTTGTACTTTGTATTACAATATTGTTTTATAATATCCCGAGCCATAGGAGTCATGATTCTATGTAATGTAGTCATCACCAGTTGGTTCAAAACTAAGTAATGTATTATGGAGTCTAGGGTATATCCTCCCTAAACCACTACCTTATTATCAAGGCTATTCATAACTACCTGAAAAACATTTTGAAAATATACGTCAACAAAAGTTGGTGAATAGCATTTACAAGACACAAAACATTTTGCAGCATGATATCGTTCAATTCATATAACCATATTTTACGGTAAAATACACATACACTTCCACAATTTATATCCTAACTACTGGAATACAAATAGGTAAAACTCCCAGAACTCTTTGTACCCTCCGGTAACGTTATTTATCCCAAATTTGTATGAAACTAGCTATGTTATAATCTCCGCTATAACATATATATGAATTTGATCAAACCATACGTATAAAAATGACAAGATGCTTCATGTAAGTTACCTTTATGCTTTGATGCTTTCAACAATTTCATGCCATTTTGAAGACATAAAACATTTGTACAGTTTGATAAAAAATATAACTGTATTCACATCATAATTAATCGGCCTCATTTTTTTGCACTTTTATATTTATTGTGTATACACTTGGCGTCCTTGTCCCGATAGGTTGACTACTGAGAGTTACGTCCCAGTTTTATGTTAACCAGTCTTGATAATAATAGACCTTAGGGTTATTATTAGGGTGAGTATTGGGTAACCTAGCCAGCTTCGTATGAGGAATACGATCATATCTTCTAGAATCCTAGGGCATGTCTTGTATCTAAAGGCACTTTATGAACAAAAATACAGAATAAATGAGTCACATAGCAATATTATATGCAAAAATACGAAGCACACAAAGGCATGTTCTTTAGGACAGGTGTGAGTGTTGCACCTTTTACCAAGTGACAAAAGTGGTGCACCATCCCTGGAATGGCATCCACTTCTTGCTCAAAACCAGGGCGGCCTTAGGGGGATAAAGCTACAGTTCTAGTGTTTGATAACCCCCGATGCTTGAAGTTAATTTTTTATATATATGTGTTTAAAAAAAAAATCAATATATAGAGGCCCGAATTTTTTTTACATGTTCATGGTCCAAAACGTTTTGAAAATTCTCGGGACCGGGCCTGCTCAAAACGTCTCATATACAAAAGAGCAAGTTATAAGTTAAGTCCCAAAGGTTTGCAACAAACCTTTGGTTCCTAAATTTCAACATTTGGTTCACGATAGACCGTACGATTACTATGAACTCGTGCGATATTCAAACTAAAATTAACTCTTCCTTAGTTGTTTGAGATCCTTAATATAGGACACACTTAGACTAGTGTTTAGCGATTACAACAAGTTAATGCACTGAAAAAAGCCATTGCTAGGGTTGGTTGATTGGTCAGGTGCACATCTCATGTTGCGCTAGCTATATATATCCATTGAATCGTTGACCACGAAACCAAGAGCATCTCTAACGCTAAACCATTCAAATGCCCACAAGCATGTTACATCACTTGCCACATCACACTAATTCCAAACGGTCATAGACACTCATATTCTCTCAACGCTATATCCTTTTTCAAACACTTTTTTTAACAACAGAAATTTAAAAAAAATACATATAGTGTGTAAGGGTAGGATATTCTAAAAAGCTTGATGTGTCTAAAAAGTCTAAGAAACATTTACGGTCGTCTCGTCAAGTCAATCTAGGGCTAGGATTTAAGCAGTGGCATAATTCTAATATGTTAAAAAAAATATACGTGGGTAGCTGCTATTATTTATTAGGGTTATAAGCATCTTTTTGTTGTTATATGTTTTTAGTAACTACCACTAAGGTTGGTGGTCCAGTGACAGAGTCAAAGGCTGCTAAAGCACATAGGTTTGTAGGTATTGGGTTCAAGTCCACGGAAATAAAGAAATTCACTGTTTTCTAAAAAGTTTGTTTTTAGTAAGTGATTGGATTTTTATTTCTTTTGTTTTTTTAACGGAAATTTGGATCACTGACGGGCCACTGGCTCACCCGATCATTTCCACCCCACAGGAGTAAACCCACCATAGGTGAGAAAACCCCCTGGCCCCCAACTTGAACTCTCCTTTTTTTTGGCACAAATGAGACTTGAACCCAAGAATTGGTGAGGTCTTGGGCATACCCCTTTGCCACTAGATTAAGCAAGTGGTTGTAAAAAATAATAATAAATAAAATTCATTACATTCATAGTCTGGCATAAATAAAACATCACAACATTGTCTTTGTACATTTAAAACATAGAAATGAGATGTCAGTTTTGGGTCATGTAGTCTTTATAGCCCTTGTCCAGTTAGTCCCAAAAGCATTCCAACATGAACTCTTAACATAAAATGCATATTAAAAAGTCAGCTAACGCTAGTGAGTTATAGTTCAAACAATCATACATAATCATCATTCATATAACAAATCATCATATAGAACCGTAGTTCATAAACATACATCACATTATTTAACTTTAACACATAAAGAAGATCAAACATGTTCGTTTTCGCTAATTTAAACAAGTGAGCGATTATCAGTACACCACTTTCAAATTACCAGTACACCACTGACCACCCCCAAATTATCGGACCGTATTACCCTTTTTCGCTTAAAATACGAGTCGTATGAAGTATTTTTCACTCATACGGACCGTGTGATAGATACAAAACGGACCACATTACACTTTTTTTCCTACAATACAGGTCGCATGCATGTTTCGACTTGACTAATATAATAAGTCCAGATCACCGTCTAACTAAGCATGATATGACCTATACTAAGGTAACAAGATATCATTGAGCCCGGTAATGGTTCAATATCGTTTGATTTGTGGTGGTGTAGATTTGTAGACATATAATATGTTCTTTGGAAGGCTGTAAAAGCCCTCGGCCTGTGAACATACACTTTCGCTAGAGAAGAAGCTCCGGCAGGCCATGGCAGTTTTCACCACCAGACGTACCCTAACCTCTCTCTGTTCTCGCATCCTATCATCACCTTCATCATCAATCCATTCTCGTTCTCGATTCACTCTCCCTCTCCTCGACCACCACTATCAATCTCCCCAACTCTCTCCACGGATCCCTGTTCGACTCAAAACCTCCGGGTCGGGTTACTCTCCGTTGAACGATTCGTCACCGAACTGGAGCAACCGTCCGCCGAAGGAGACGATTTTGCTTGATGGCTGTGATTACGAGCATTGGCTTATAGTCATGGAGTTCCCTACAGACCCTAAACCCTCGGAAGACGAAATGATCGATTCATATGTCAAAACCTTAACTTCTGTTCTCGAAAGGTATTATTCATCGATATATGTTCTGATTCACTATAATCTATGCTTGATTTTGTTCCGTTATTGTGAATTGTAAAACCCTAATATGTTTCATACCATTATTTGCCAATTCATTACCTGCAAGTTTTGAGATATTGTATGTTTGATTTGAATCTGTACATTACTGCATTAGTAGTGAACCTGTGATGTGATTATTGTATGAAGTGTTTTGTTTGTGTGGTGGTTTTCAGTGAGGAGGAGGCAAAGAAGAAGATATACTCTGTTTCAACCACAACTTATACTGGTTTTGGTGCTTTGATATCCGAGGAGTTATCCTACAAAATCAAAGGTTTTCTTAAATCTTGTTTCTTTTAGGGCTAATGAGTATAGGGATTATGAAGTTTGTCACTTTAATATTTCTTTTTTTGTTGATCATGAGAACCCACCAGGGAAAACTCACCGGCCCCATGAATAACATAGTTGTCGAGGCGCATATGCTTCGCCCGGAGCCTAGTCGCAAGGTGTAAAAAAGCTAGGGCTAGCGAGGCGCATAGTATAAAAATACAATTTTTAGGGGTTTTAGACATCTTTTAGGCTTGTTTGGGATGTTTTAGGTTGATTCCAGGCTTGTTTAGGGCTAGTGTAGGCTGTTTAGACCTGTTTCAGATGATTTTTGGCCGGAATGTAGCCTGAACTTGACCGGAAATATGGCCTGAAACTGCGCCTATCCAGGCGAGGCACACAAGCTGCGTTTCTTCGTCTAGGCGTGTGCCTTGTGTGCTTTTGACAACACTGATCAATACACTGCAGTAGGGACGAGGTAAAGTGCAACTTACGCGAGGCTTGTGGCTTTCACGGGTTTAAGAAGGAAACCAGTGGAAGCTGGAACTGAAACTAAGACCTCTGCTAGATAGGAATCAGATGCTTACACCACCACCTTTTTTTTATCTATGATTTGTTATTCATGGCTTCGTTGGTTTAAAGTAGAAAGCTCAACACAGATAACCAAAGTTCCCGAAAATTGCTTAATTGCATGGCACACATTAAGCTTCAGAGCTTGGTAACTTGGTGTATTAGGACTGCAATTACTTTTGATGGAAATAGTTAATGCCTGAGTGTATGCTTTACATGACACTGAAGGAAAATTTAAAATCCTTCTTACTTCTCATCTAGATTTAGACATGACCTTTGTTTTTATAATGGGTGCATGATGCGCGCATGATGCACTGAAGAGAACGCATCGCCACATTTGATGTGTTGCGATTCCATGATGCGGTCCCTCGCATGATGCCCGCAATGCCCCAATATGCAATGTTTTTTTGGAACTTTTCAAGTTTCTTCTTTTCGGTTCTTCTTCTTCAATGATCAATTACACCTTATAAGTGTGTTTTTATGTTTAAATATGTTTTATAAGTATGTTTTAATGTTCAAGTATTAACAATATATAAATTGTTATTTGTATTTAATTTTTTATATCCTTTTAATAATTAACGCATCGCATACGTGATGCGCGCGCATCAGACATCAGATTTTTGGACCAAAACACATCAGTTTGCATCGCCCGTTTTAAAACCAAGGACACTACCCAAATAGTGTCATTCATAAGCTAGAAAAGTAAAATAAGTTTGTTACAATCTTGTAAGCTCATCTTGATTGCTAACTACATTAACAAGTTTTCATTTTGAGCAGCTCTACCTGGTGTTCTTTGGGTTTTACCGGATTCATATCTTGATGTTCCCAACAAAGATTATGGAGGTTTGTATAGACTAATTTCATTTACAGTCCCATTATTTCATTACCATTTCATCTCTGGTGTGCATATAAGTATGTTCAAACATTATTTATTTGTTTGTAGGGGATTTGTTTATTGACGGGAAAGTCATACCGCGGCCTCAGTACAGGTTCAACAACAGGCAGCAAAACACTAGCCCCCGTCCAAGACCGCGATATGATAAACGTCGTGAGACAATGCAGACTATACGTAGAGAGCCCACTCAAAGAGACGTGTTGGCCCAAGATCAGGGACACACACCCCAGCCAGCTGCAAGCAGGACTTCAGATCAAACTGACTGATGGTGGTAGGTTCCACCAAAACCAGGATGGGTCTCAAGGGTCTAACAGCTGATGCTTCAATGACCCATTTCCATGTTCAGAACATTTAAGGAGTCTTTTTAGTGATGTTGCTTGTTAAGTTTGTTAATATCTTGAAACTTTGAACCCAGGATTTAAGTAGTTTGCTTAAAAAGTAAAGACTTACGCCTGTGGCTGATTAGCTAGTTAATATTATCATTTTCAATTAGATTAGTGATATAATCAGTGATTCTAGACTGAAATCTCCAAAGGGCCGAACCCGTAATTCAAAATAAATTTCCACGTCTAGAGCAAAGTTAAATGGACCAGTTATCGAACTGGTTGTTCTTACCTGACTGGTTGGATTGGTTTTATATTTTCAATGATGTTATAAATAATGTAAAAACTAAATTATATACAATCAATTTAAAACAAAATATGTTACTTTTTTATTTATTTTTAATGTTAACAAAACATAGGTTTTGGAATAGATAAAAACAAGTAATAAATGAGATATTTTGAAAGATAAATAAATAAATTTTGAATTTTCAGTCTAGTTATCGGTCTGATTAGTTAGATTTGACCGATTAGTGTCATAACTGGTCAACCTAAATAAAAGTATTAAAGAGTAATTAACCGAGCCAGTTGTGTAAGCGGTTTCTGATCTAACCAGTCGGTTTGATTGTCTAAACACTAACCTTTTGCGTTTGGTGAATATGAGCAAAAGCACTATAAACTATTGATTTATGACATTCAAAAAGAAAAAAGTAACATACTTAAGGGGTCAAATTGTGCTTTTAGAAACTTAAGGGGCCATTTATGCCATTTTTAAACTCTTAAGTCGTTGAGACCGAAAACGCCTATTTCGGTAATTCGGTGCACAGAGAATCCAATAATCCATCTCTTTTCAAATCTTAGCTGGTATCCGGTGATCCATTAACCCCAACCTTAATTCCGTCGTAACACGGCGGCGCTGAGGACGGCCGACGGCTTCAGGCGGTACTACGTAAGGTACACCCTGTGTTGATCCAGATCTCATTCATTTTTCTCCGATCTGTTCATTTCAGTTTCGTTTTTGCATAATCAAATTCGTTTTAAAAACCTGAAAAAATTCAGATCCTGTAAAGTATATTGAACAAATAAACGAAAAACCTAAACTATGAATTCGAACTACGGAAGATCAACTCAATCTGGATCTCTCAACAGTTTTGATTTCGATCTCGGAATCAATTCGAATCGTTCCAAGCCTCTTAACGCTCAGAACAACAATACCTACACGCAACCTAAACCTAACACCACGACGCTGTATTGGCAACCGAATAAACCGTCCTGGACGCACCAGCCTGCTGCTCCTACGCAGTCGTCCACTCTGGGAGGGTCACTAAATGGACCTACATCTATGGTGGGAGATATCACTGGAAGAAGCTGGGCTTCGTCGGCGCTGATGCGTTCTTCTAGCACTGCGGCTACGAGTATAGGGACTGGTAATAAGAGCTCTAATTTGTTTAGTGATTTGCTTGGATCAAATTTGGGGACAGGGAAGGGGAATAGTAGTAATGTTCCTTTGAAGAATGTTGCACCTGTTTCATCACAAACAGCTAGTAAAAGTGCTTATTCGATGGGTGGTATGGCTGATTCATTGCCAAAATCTGGTAGTACTGTGAACGGTGGTGGCGGTTGGGGTTCTTCGGAAGGTTTTGGAAATTTTAATACGAGTGGTTATGGGAATAAGAATCAAACTCTTGGAGGTCCGGCAATGAGAGGTTCAACTGTGAGTGGTATTGGAGGCAGCGTGAATTCAAACAAGGATCCGTTTGGATCCTTAGTTGATTTCAGCTCTAAGCCGGCTGCTGGCATGAAAGCTGGAAATAAGACAAATGCACCGACAACATCAGGGGATGATGCGTTTGGCACCTTTCAGAATGCATCAAAACCTAGCACAAATGCTTTCACTAGTAAGACAAGCTTCACGGGTTCAGGCATTGGCTCTCAATCAAGATTGGAAGATTTTGGTTTTGTTGGTATGCAAAGTCAGCCGACGGTTCAGTCGTCAGTAGGAGGTAATCTTTTCCAAAGTAACACTAGTTCCATCGGTTCTCAATCAAAAATGGATGATTTTGGTTTTGGTGGTATGCAAAATCAACGACCAGTTCAATCATCAGGAGGGGATAGTTTTGATGTGCTATTCTCTTCAGCTTCAGCTGGTAATGCAACCAAGGGTTCAGAAACTTCTGTAAACCAACAATTTGCAGGGGCTGAGGATTGGGGTTTTGAATCTGAGATTGGCGGCGGGGGAGGTGATGTAGGTGGAACTACTGAGCTTGAAGGGCTTCCTCCACCACCTGCAGGTGTCACATCTTCATCAGCAAAGAGCAAGGGGATGGATAATTACAAAGCGGGGCAATATCCTGATGCCATAAAATGGTTGTCTTGGGCTGTAATTCTATTGGAAAAGGCCGGTGATAATGCTGGCACTAGGGAAGTTTTGTCATCCAGGGCTTCATGTTACAAAGAAGTAGGGGAATACAAGAAGGCAGTCGCTGACTGCTCAAAGGTACAATTCCGGATTCTCTTTTTTGAGACTGTTTGCTATCATTTATTTGTTAAGTAAGTTTGTGACTTTATGTTTTAGTATATTTGTTTTCAAGGTTTAACGCATAGTTTTAAAGGCACAAGATACACCTTTTTTCTAGGCACATATGTTTCATGTGGCATCATATTGAGATAATGAGATTCCTCCTTATAGTTTTGAAGTTCTCCCTTGTTCTTGTAGATTAAGACCAAAGTACTCTTTTGTTCTTTGAGTATTCTTTTTAATTACATTTAGCTTCATAGTGACTAGTGAGCCATAATATGGCTACCTCCAAATGATATCCAGAACGCCATTGCAATATTATGAAATCAACACCTTACTTTCATATTCTGTTCTCACAGTTTCCTTCATGCTCATTTTCTCAAGTTTCTAATGATCTTTATTTACTGTTGTTAAGCTAAGGAATTAGACTTGCTTCGTATTTATCTTTCATTTTATTTTTCATTTTAGTATTGCAGTTAGGATATTTAGTGTAATCTTATCACGCAACTACTGCAAGTATTGAGACGAAATACTAGTTTCCCTCATAGGAGTCAAAGGCACAAAAGGCGAGCGCACCAATAATGCCTTGCTAAAGAACTAGAAAAAACCGGCCAAATTCTGCAAAATGGTCTGAAACATCTGAAAATAGCCAGGAACTAGCCTAAGACATGTCTAAAACAACTAAAAATGGCTTGTGCGCCTCTTTTTAAGCGCTAGGCGACAGGCTCATTCTTTGCTGCCTTGAGTGCGCCTATTGCCTTCTTGGTTTTAAAAAGCGCGAGTACTCGCGACTCGACCTGGGGCGCCATCTTTTGCGAGTCTTGTCACACAACTCGCACACTGTACAAGACTCACACTTTTTTGAAAAAAAATCGCACTTAAAGGCTCGATTCTTGTACAAGGTCTGTTTTTGTGCTTCAAATTGTTATACATTTAGCTAAAGAGGTTGTACATGTAAGTAATTTATACATTAAATCATATATAAACCTTATTTATGGCTATATTTTGGGTAGGGGATGCTAAAAACCAATGGGATGTATAAAAAAATTTATATAAGCACCTTGCGCTTCGCGTACGAAATTAGTCTGCTTTTGCGATTTGCGCTTCGGATTTAGACCTTGTCGCTTCGGTGCGCTTCTTGCTTTTTAAAACCAAGATTGCCTTTGACTACCTAGGTTTCCCTTACAGGGTTTACGTAAATTAACTGTCAGGTGGTCAACGTCAAATTTAAAAAAAAAACAAATAAACACAAATTAACCTCACTGTATATGTTGTGTAGGTGCTAGAGCAAGATGGCAAAAATGTGGCAGTCCTTGTACAACGTGCACTTCTGTATGAGAGCATGGAGAAATATAAGCTTGGAGCTGAAGACCTAAGAACGGTTATGAACATTGATCCGGGAAACAGGGTTGCAAGAAGTACCATACACCGCCTCACCAATTTGGCCAGCTAAGCAAGGATAAAAAACAAGTATTTTCACACTCCTTTTCTTTTTTCGTGTTCAAGATTTTCAATATTATACTCCCTTTAATATCAAATTTATGGGCAATAATAATCAAAATCGCTGTTTGATGCCTTTGAGTTTTATAAAATCACAAGTGTTGTATCCCTGGTCTTTTGCATTATAGTTTGTTTGTTTCTTGTTTGACTGTAAAAATGACTTGTTCATGCGACTTGTTCTTTTCAAAATATACATTTTTTATTTGTCTTTGTTATAATTTTCTTACGGCTACACCCACTCGCATATTACATTTTTATTCAAGGGTTCTATTTATGCGGCCTATGTGATGACCAAACTGGGACATAGTGGCTATGTTCACTTTGTTTTCGCCTTTTCGGTTCTTGAAACTTTTAAAGCTCATTCCAGTTTAGTCCCCTATGACTCAAAATTGGTACCAAACAGGTCTGTTTTTTTTCTTTCCAAAACCTAGGTAGTTAGTGTGTTCTCAATGTACTGCGAGGAGTGTGAGACGATGACGTGTGCTATCTTTCCACGACGTCTGCTATTAGCCTATTCCCCTAACCAACTATGCCGATAAGCACATTTGACTCGGGCTGCTTCAAGAGATCATTTTAATATTCTACGACGACCTCATCTATACAAGCATTTCTGATTCGACTCGGGCTGCTTCAAGAGATTGCAACCTTCATAGTCCGTTGAAACATTCCTCTGTGTCCACACGCTTTTTAAAACAAGGGGTGGTTATTATTGCACTTGTGTGATGAATGGTTTATACATATATCGTTTTACAACTTTCTTCTTCTTCTTCTTCTTCTTCTTCTACTGTGTTGCTATACCAATAACGAAGGATAATCATCATAAAAATAATATTAATTTTAGGCCAGTCATATTTGTGTTTTTGAGAAAAGATGGTATATTTATAATTCAATTATGTTGGATATTTTTTTTTGAAAGGCAATTATGTTGGATATTAAATTGGATTATGCACCTATAATGTGTTTTTATAAGTTTTATTTACTTTCACATTTTAAAATTTAGAAGCCTTTAAACTTTGGTTAAACAAATAAATCAAATGCAAGCTTAAGTTCTAAAGAGTTATTACTTTTTCTTTCCATTTTTAACCACGGAGAAATATTAAAGCGACCTTTATGTCTTCAATTACTTTTGCTGGATGACGATTTATGTTGTTGAAAATCTTGTCGTTCCTCGTATTTCATATGAATCATAGTTTTACCACATTATTGCTTGCACCAACTTCTTTAGTGATTACACCATATCCTTATGTTATCTCAAATCTCCTTTTCAAATCTACACGACGCCAAGATATGGGTCTACGAACTCTTCTTCTTCACAGTGGTCAAAATGGAGAGGTTATGATGCCCTTTTGGCTAATAATTCCTTGGTAGGTAATCTTTGAAAAAAGTCAACTTTTTCTCTTTGAATTCTATAAGGAGGGGAAGATTGATTTTAGAGCATTTGGAGCAGCCCAACAACTCGAAGAAGCCAAGGTTCTCATCAAAGGGTTCATCATATTTTGCGGCCTAAAACGAACTTTGAAATTTAAGCCTTTCGTGAAAGTTTTATAAATACATAAAAGTTTTTAAAATGTAATTTTATAGAACGTCAAAACGTATAACATGTTTAGGCTGAATGTTATTACAATAATCTATAAATAAACCTTTAATTATTTTGTTATTTCTTTTCATTTCTCTTTGAAAACATAAAAATTAGTGGATGAATGATGATACATATATTTCCAGCTTAACTCCTAAATAATCTGTTGTTAATGAGCCTACTCACTACTTGATTTAAAAGATATAGCGGGCTATTTAAATAAAAAAGAGTAGACTGTTATTTTCGTCTTTATGGTTTGATCACTTTTTTCATGTTCATACAAAATGTTTTATTTTTCTTATGTGTATCCCTGTTATTTTCAAAAGTTTTCATTTTCATTCAATTGGTTAGTCCTATCCATTTTTTATCGTTAAACAAGGTGTATTTTTATCTTTTTATATCTTTGTTTATTTTATCATTTCTAAACCTTTAATTATTTTCCTCATTTAACGTTAAAAAAGACATAAATACCCATCATTTAACGTTAAAAAATGGATTGGGTTAACTAATTAGATGAAATGTAAGTTTTGCAAGAGAAAAATAACCTTTTAAATGAAAATGACAAAAGTAGACAAACCACATGAATGAAAATAGGGAAAAATACCAAAATGGACACTTTGTCCATCCCAAAAAAATTCGGAGGCTAGCTTTTTGAACTCAAAGGCTTAGCCGGTAAAACCTAAAGGCTTAGCCGTCTTTAGCCGGCTTCGAATAGACTAAATGTCCATTTTGGTATTTTTCCCAAATAATAGTTTACTCAATAATAAAAACTAAAATAATAACTTAGGTGTATATTTTTTAATATAATTTGCGCATCAATCCTTGGTCATTTTGTAACACGGAAGAAAAAAATTTGGCCGCCGCGACATCTACAAAGAAAAAAACCGTCACAATTTTTAATTTTGACCCGACCCGATCGGTTTCATAATACTTGCTCCATAAATCCAAATTTCGAACTGGAGTTTACAGATTTGTTCATTTACGTTACCAACCAATTCTTCTTTTCTCTCTCATCGAACACAATTGAAAAATCAGAATTAAATTCATCAAATTCATCTTCCTTATCGATCTAAACAACAACTTATACACGTATATACGTATAAATCTATACTCGTACATCAATTTTATTGATTATTGCTATATTGTTTTGATCGGAGTTGAGTGATAATATGGCATCGGAGCAGTTAATGTCCGGCGGAGGAAGTGGATCTCACTACGTGCAAATGCAATCTGAGCCGTCCAGGCTGTCGTCGTTCTTCTCGTTCCATCAAAATCCGCCGGAGGCAACTCGAATTTTCGATGAGTTGCCGAAGGCTACAATTGTGCAAGTCTCTCGTCCCGATGCCGGCGATATTAGCCCCATGCTTCTGTCTTACACTATTGACTTTCAGTATAAACAGGTATATTGTTAATGTTATCGTAGCTTGTATTGATATTTGATGATGATCATGTATGCAGATTAGGTTAACTGTTGATTGAATATTTGAATTGTATTTGAGCATTTATGTTGTTAGTTGGGGGATTTATTGGTGCTAGTTGAAAATTGAATTCAAAACCTAGGTAATTTTCAAGTGCAAATTGATAGATTTGTTAGCAGTTGATCATCGGCCTTGTTATTAGGTTTGATGTGGTTTTGAATAATTTTAATAAAAAGGAGCTTGTATCAGTTTTATGTTTGATCAAACTCAATGTACAACATAGAATTTAGAGTGAGATACAAGTTACTGATGGTTAAATAGCAACACTTTGTTTAACACACAAGTTAAAAGAAAAACCGGTAACATGTCTTCTTGATCACCTGTCTAATATAAACTAGTATCTTTTGTATTTTGTAAAATGTAGTTTTTGTGATTGAAAACTGCCGTTGCAAGTTATGGCACCATTTACACAACTAAAAGAAGATCGAAACTTGAGCTGTAGTGAGATTTTGAAGAACGATTAAATAGTTGAATTACTGCTTAGCTGTGTAGGTGGGGATGGAGGATGAGGGTGATGTCAAGGTTGTAAAGCATGATTTTGTTTCATGTATAGAGCTGGACATTATATTATTTCTTGGTGTTTCAGTGAGATATAAATTCTGGAATTGCCTGTTTCAAAAAATGTGGTTTTTGATTCTTTAAGTCTCTACAGACTCTCTCTCTTTACGACCATTTGTAGTTTACTCCAACTAAATCCATTAGCTTTAGAAGCTAACTCTCCAAGTCCAACCAAGATAGGTTTTACTATATTTTTGTTGGAGTAAACATTGCATGAGCTTATGGATGTTATTGCTGGAGCTTAGCATGGCTAATTGAGCCTTTCACTAACTTGGTTGCAGAGATTTATTTATTTTTCTTTGTATTTTGCAATTCCTGATTGACTAACAATGACCCTTAACAAGAATACACATACATGAATTTAGTTCTTGAGTATATATTCTATTCTATTTAGGATTGGTCTCTTTACTCCATTTAGATCGCAAACGTACTTTGTTTCATTACGGAACTCTCTCTCTCTCTCTCTCTCCCTCTTCTTTATTGGATGACACTATTTGAAATCAACCTGTAGACATCTACTATGAAACACTGCAACATTGTATAGGACTCAGAGTGGTGCCATATCTTCAAGTTCATTGTTAGGTGATCTTTGGAGTTGCTTTTTTTTGGTAGTCAAATGTTGCTGATTTATTTGGTGTCCTTTTGTTCCTTTATGTTATACACATTCTTATCATTTTGGTGTTTCGAAGTATGGCTAAGGTTTGGGACTGATGTTGCAACCATTTCAGTCTCTTTATTTTGCTACTTCTATAGTTCTATTGGCTACTCTTGTATTACAGGTCTACTGATTCATTACCCAGTTCACTTTTCACTGATTTACTCTGTTTGTGTACTTTGGACTGCAGTTCAAGTGGCAGTTAGTGAAGAAAGCTTCACACGTATTTTACTTACACTTTGCATTGAAGAAACGTGCCATTATTGAAGAAATTCATGAAAAACAAGAACAGGTTTGTCTATCATGCTGTCAACTTATTAGGCTATTCTTGTTTGTTTTCTCATGACTGACAATCTTCCTTATGAAGGTTAAAGAATGGCTTCAAAACCTAGGAATAGGGGACCACCCAGCAGTTGTGCATGATGATGATGATGAACCTGACGACAATGTAATGACATTAAATAACGAGGGAAGTGTTAAAAACAGGTGATTACTAAGTATCTAACTTTACAAGGGTTAGTGGAAATATTTGTTCATCGCTATAATGATTATAGTTCTTACAGGTGATTTTTTGTTCAGAGATGTTCCATCAAGTGCAGCCCTACCAATGATTCGCCCAGCACTAGGGAGGCAACATTCCATTTCAGATCGAGCAAAGACCGCAATGCAGGAATACTTGAATCATTTTCTTGGGAACCTGGACATTGTGAATTCCAGAGAGGTAAAGTCATCTTCACTTCTTGTTAGAGTTGGAAAAATGGGCAGGTCTAACTGGTCAAAACAGGTAATTGTGTATGGGTTTGGTTGACCAAAACAAATTTGAAGTTTTATTATAACTGATTAGTGTGCCACATGATTAAATATAAACTTTTTCAATAATGATCTAATTTTTCGAATATAGTGGTTTTACACATTAAAAATTACACTTTTGGCGACTTTTTTAGACCCATTTGCTTTTTACATTCTTTATTTTACCTTATCCATTTGACCCGTTAGAGGTAGGTAAAACATGCAACATATAAATAGATGAGTTGGAATTGTCATCTCTATTTCTGGTACTTCTAATATCCAGCCTGCATATATCTTTTTTTACCAGCCTTCATTTAGACTGATTGGCGTATATGTTTATGCCTATTTAAAAGTATTGCACATTGTAAACTTTAACTTGATTGTGGAATACTGCCTTTTCACCTTCTTACAATACACATGAATGTTCTTGTAAGCAGGTTTGCAAGTTTATGGGTGCTTCTAAGTTATCCTTTTGCCCAGAGTATGGCCCCAAGCTAAAAGAAGAATATGTATTAGTGAAGCATTTACCAAAAATTCCTGACAGGGAGGACGGCAGAAAATGCTCTGCTTGTCTTTGGTTCAATTGTTGTAATGACAATTGGCAAAAGGTAGCACTGGCCTCATATTAGAGTTTATAATTCATGTGCTCTTGATATCAAATGATGGGTTCTGATTTGTATGAATATACCTGATGGAATGTTTTTGCATCACATGCTTGGTCAAGATTATATGTATATTCCCCAATTTGCCGTAACGGGGGTGGTTGGATCTATATTAAGTGATATCAAATGATAATAGACATTTTACTCTCAAAATATTATTTTAGAAAATAGTATCACACTGGCAGGTCCGAGACTCTTGTGTTGCTGTATGCACTTATGGAGAAGTTCGATTATGGCCACAGTATATGTAGAGGCAATGAGGCATTAGGGTTTGCTGCAAAGATTATAGAAAATATTAAGAAAATATTAAGGTAATGATAATAGAAAATATGCAGAGGCATTCAGGTTGCATTCAATTGAAAAAGGATAGAACATAAAGGGGTGCCATTTTTTCTTGGGGGCGGGGGGGTGTCTTTCTTAATGGTTCCCTCCACAGTCTTGGTAACATGGACCATTTTATGTAATAACCAATTGCAAGTGGTTAGGGTTTTATGGGTACCGTTTTACACCGAAATAAAGTTGTGCATGATCTGGTTGGTGTAGTTTTAGGCCTCAGTGCAGCTTGTAGGGAGGAACTGAATTGTTATACAGAAACAATTTGGTTATGGCATGGTGGTTATGTTTTTAATTGATGGTTTTCTTTCACTTTAAGTCTTTCTGATTTCACTAGGAAAAACAAAACAAACAAAAAAAAGAACAAGAAACGTGTCTCTCTTAAATAGCGTTAACTCAACTTATTTGGAAGAATAGCTGTTTAGGATGATCGGCGCAGCTCAGCAGTACTACTTGTGATTGGTGGTACTGACAGTGTAGCCTGAGTATCACCAGATACAGTTGGTACTGTTGGGCTAATTGGTGTGGAGGCCCGATCAAGGGAGGGTGGCCGGCCCTAGCCTTGGGTTGGCCCACACGTCTTTATTTAGCCGGCCCTAGTTATCTCTATGTGGGCTTGGGCCTAACTTGGGGATTAAGTTACCTAACCCTAGATTAGTCTCTATATATTGATATCATTGTACTTGTAATTTGGTGAGCACCTGAATAATAAAGAAACCCTAGTTGCAGCACAGTGGACGTAGGTCAGCTGACCGAACCACTTTAAATCTTCGTGTCGTTTATTGCTTTCGTGTGTGTGTGTTCAGTTTAGTGTGTGTGTTCAATCCTAACGATCCTAACAATTGGTATCAGAGCTTTGGCTCTAGATCGGGATCACACGAGAACACCAGAACCGACACCTTCAGTTCTTTAGTCGTCAGTCACCCAGTCAACCGCCGCGTGAACAGTACAGCCGCCGTGAACAGTACCGCCGCGTGAACAGTGTTTTCGGTGAACAGTACCGCCGCGTGAACAGTGTTTTCGGTGAACAGTCATCCGCCGCCGCCACCCAGCGCTGCTAGGGTTCCGCCGTCGCCGCCGTTAGGGTTTTTTCGCAGTCGTCACAGAAGAAGGTTTTAGGTTCCGTTTTTTTTTCGAAAGCTTTAAACAACCAGTCCCGTATCAGCCGAAATCAGAGATCTATTCTGCAGAAGAACAGTTTGGTGGAATCAAAGAGATCGACTTCAGAAACCTAGAACCAGAATCAACCGCGTTTGTCAGGTTTTATTGTTTCAGTTAAAGTTTCGGTTTGATTATCAAGTTCGTTATTCCACTGCGTATTAATAGATTGATTTGCTTCGTTTTGCCTCTATTTATCCATAACCAGTGTTTCGTTTAGTCACTGCCATGGCTGTAGACGGAAAGGTTATAATAGAGAAGTTTGATGGGAATAAGTTTGGTTGGTGGAAGATGCAAATTGAGGCACTACTTTTTCAGAAAGACTTAGATGCAGTGCTTGAGGGTGAGAAGCCAGAAGGTATGT
The DNA here is from genome assembly GCA_023525975.1 of Smallanthus sonchifolius. Lineage (NCBI taxonomy): Eukaryota > Viridiplantae > Streptophyta > Magnoliopsida > Asterales > Asteraceae > Smallanthus > Smallanthus sonchifolius. The sequence goes on from CM042042.1 coordinate 7,700,730, forward strand.
CACAAGCAGATTGGGTGAAGATGGATAAGAAAGCCAGAGCAGTGATAACGCTTTCTCTGTCAGAGAATGTTGCCTATAACATCCAGAAGGAGACCTCAGCTAAAGGTATGATGGAAGCATTATCTAACATGTATGAGAAGCCATCTGCAGCAAATAAGGTTTATCTTATTCGAGAGCTTGTGAATACTAGGATGAAGGAGGGTGACTTGGTAGCAAATCACATCAATAACCTAAATTCGATATTGACTCGCTTAGTGTCTGTCGATATTAAGTTTGATGATGAGGTCCAAGCCTTACTGTTATTATCCTCATTGCCTGATAGTTGGTCCGGAACCGTAACCGCTGTTACTAGCACTTCGAAATCGAGTAAGTTTACGTTTGAGAAGATGCGGGATCTTATTCTGGGAGAGGATGCTCGACGTCGTGGTTCAGGTGAGTCTTCTAGTTCTTTGTTGAGTACAGAGGCCAGGGGAAGAAAGAATCAGCGGGAAAGTCGTCAGAGCAAGAGAAGGAGTGTGTCTAAGGCTCGGAAGGATGTGGTATGTTGGAATTGTAATGAAGTAGGACACTTTAGGAATCAGTGTTCGAAACAGAAGAAAGAAATAAACTCTGCAGGAGACTACAATGATGATGATGATGATGCGTTAGTCTGTAGTGTGGAGAGCAGTGTGGATTCCTGGGTCATGGATTCTGGTGCTTCATTTCACGCTACCCACAGCAGTGAAGCACTGCAGAATTTGAAAGAGGGTGACTTTGGAAAGGTAAAACTGGCGAATGATGAGGTACTTGATGTTACGGGCATGGGTGACATTGTTTTGAAGACTTCAGTCGGTTCGTGGACTTTAAGAGATGTCAGGATTATTCCAGGTCTGAAAAGGTTGTTGATTTCAGTTGGCCAGTTGGATGATCAGGGACATGAAGTTAAGTTCGGGAATGGACAGTGGAAGGTTGTCAAAGGGAATATGGTCATGGCTCGTGGAAAGAAAAGAGGCTCATTATACATGGTCAGTATACCATCAGAAGGAAGTGACGTTCCAGTTCCGAAGAAAAACAAAGTCGAGTTCACAGAATCTTAGGGACAGAAGAGGGTTTCCTTTGCAAGAGAGAAACCTAGAGTCACAAGGAAGATTCGGGATGAACGAGTTTGGAAGGTCAAACCAGTAGGGGGACATCGTGACAGTGGGAGCGCAAGGTGTGTTTCAGTTACAGTTTCAGAACGACAGTGGGTTAAAAAGACCAGAATTCCAGATGGAAAAGTCTCTCCAGAGAATGTCTTGCTAGTTATGGAGAGTGTGTGTTCTCAGGATTTCTTAGGATTCGGCAGTTCGTTTAAGTGGGAGCCGGCAAGGACAGAGAACGAGTCACAGGTTATGACTGATGAGTTGAGGCTCAGTGGGAGCTTCAACGTGCCTTCATGTTAATTGTCGAGAAGGCTGCTGCAACTAGGTGAAAAAGAAAGATTACAAGATGTACAGATGTTGAAGACTATTGGGCGTTGTTCGAGCCTCCAAGTGGGAGATTGTTGGGCTAATTGGTGTGGAGGCCCGATCAAGGGAGGGTGGCCGGCCCTAGCCTTGGGTTGGCCCACACGTCTTTATTTAGCCGGCCCTAGTTATCTCTATGTGGGCTTGGGCCTAACATGGGGATTAAGTTACCTAACCCTAGATTAGTCTCTATATATTGATATCATTGTACTTGTAATTTGGTGAGCACCTGAATAATAAAGAAACCCTAGTTGCAGCACAGTGGACGTAGGTCAGCTGACCGAACCACTTTAAATCTTCGTGTCGTTTATTGCTTTCGTGTGTGTGTGTTCAGTTTAGTGTGTGTGTTCAATCCTAACGATCCTAACAGGTACCATCATACCAATATCGCCAGAAACAGTACTGACCTAAAAAATTGTCTCACTTCTGTTCCGGGATATCAAGTCTAGCAATCAAATGACTTCTTATTGCATTTGCATAGATATCAGAGCTTTAATGCAAATATTACATTTAAGAAAGTTCTAGAAATATGCCTTTTTAGCCACATATTTTCATTTCTGGAATCATAATATTTGGTGTGGATCCCAAGATTTCGAGTGACGTTAACATCTGTGTAATGTGATCATGCCTATTACATTATAGCAAACAAGTGGCAGTTTCCTTTTCTGTTTTCCATTACAGTCAAACCATCATTTGCCTATTGTTAGTTCCTTTAGGATGTTGTTTTCCAAATGATATTCTCTTGTATTTATAGTTGTTTATGAGATCTTGGCAGCAAGACCTCTTCTAGATTAGTAGTTCACTATTATTCGACCATGGTGACAAATTCTTTTAAACTTTTCTTTATAATAATATTTTCAAATGCCTGCAGGTATGGGCTGTATTGAAGCCCGGATTCTTAGCTCTGCTAAAAGATCCATTTGATGCCGAGCCATTGGACATAATTGTCTTTGATGTTCTACCTCCTTCAGATGGGAATGGAGAAGGTCGTGTATCACTAGCAAAAGAAACCAACGATCATAATCCCTTACGGCATTCTTTTCTGGCAAGTATAGCATAAAATGTTAATATGCATTAGCTTGGTATCTGATAGATAAAAAATGACATTTTCATGGGCTACCTAGTACACGTGCTTTACCAGGATATTGCTTACATGTTCATGCATCATTTCCATTAGTGTGCGAACAATTAGTTGAAGTTGCTTGTTTCTGCTCCAGTGTCGAATCACGTCTTTTTAATTTAAGTCTTTGTTCTCAGTGTAATTCCTACCATATGTATGTTTCAGTTAAACATTACAGTAAGGCTATCTCTATGGAGAAGTAGCTATGGTTTCCTGAAAATTGAATGTTTGTAAAAACAGGATCCTTTGGGGAATTCTTTTATTTAATCAACATCTTTTTAGAAGCTATGGAATTTTCCCAAATTTTTAGAAATCCCAAATGCTATAGTCGGTTGTATATTAACAGATCCCATTATCCCTATTGTATAAAACCAACTGTCTTAAAAGGCATATATTTCTACTTGTATTCCTGCCAACCAATATTCCAACTTCTTATCGGGTGCATTATTCATGCATTTTTAAACATTTTTTTCTTAACAAAGAACTGTTTCATGTGTTGTTAGCTATGCAAAATATAGACCAAAGAAACAATTACAAACTTTTATCATTCATGTTTTACCTTTTCTTTTTACCCTTGATGGGTCTCTCATAATCACATTGACATCTAACGTTTATCTTTTGCACTATTTTTTGGGAAAATGACTGGAAACTGTTTCTGAAATTGACAATAGATATCATGTGGAAGCCGAAGCATAACTATAAGAAGTAGAAATAAAACAAAAGTTAGGGACTGGGTTGCTGCAATTAATGATGCTGGACTCAGGCCACCTGAGGGTTGGTGCTATCCTCATCGGTTTGGTTCATTTGCTCCACCTCGTGGTCTGACAGATGATGGCAGCCAGGCTCAGTGGTTCGTTGATGGTCGAGCAGCATTTGAAGCAATTGCTTTAGCAATTGAAGGTGCAAAATCAGAGGTTTGTTGCTTTGTTCCTCATTCAAATATCTTGATTAATGTATATTCTTTGTGATTGTCAACTGTTATTCCATTTATATATATCTTTGATGGTTGTTTTTTATGCAGATATTTATTTGTGGGTGGTGGTTGTGTCCTGAATTGTATTTGAGACGTCCCTTTCAATCCCATGCTTCATCTCGCCTTGATGCTTTGCTGGAGGCAAAAGCCAAACAAGGTGTTCAGGTTGGCTGTTTCTTTTAAGTTATAATTTATATTGATGATGAAGATAATCATAATCATCAACTTCTCTTACTCCCTATTCATAGAGTTACTTTATTGTGGATTCAATATATTTTAACTATTTATACTCACCTAGCATGCTTTGTTGGTAAATATTTGATTGCAGATTTACATTCTCATGTATAAAGAGCTTGCTCTTGCACTGAAAATTAATAGTGTCTACAGTAAGAAAAAGCTGGTTGCCATCCATGAAAATGTCAGAGTTTTACGTTTTCCAGACCATTTCTCTAGTGGTGTGTATCTATGGTAAGCAGTCTCCTATTTTCCTGTTTATTTCTTGATTTTTATATTCTGTATAACCATCTCCATTTATTTCTCTCTTTTATTTCCTGTAATACGTAGGTCCCACCATGAGAAACTGGTCATTGTTGATAATGATGTTTGCTTCATTGGTGGACTTGATCTTTGCTTTGGTCGCTATGACACATATGAGCACAAAGTGGGTGATGACCCTGCTATGTTTTGGCCTGGAAAGGACTACTATAACCCCCGGTAATTTTTATATCACCATCATGGTACTTAGTCTCACTAACTACAATATTCCGTCTTTTGGGAAGTAGGATGTAGTCATGATAGGTTGTTCCCACTTTCTAGTTTTTCATTGTCTGCATCATGGTAATTCATATTTCCTTAGCTGAACAAAATATCATTTTGTATGTAAGACTTCATGCATGAATAAGAGTATGAATCATATCATTTAATGAAGTCATGGCATGGGGAACCCATTCAATTTTGGTCCCATTGTTGTAGGGAATCTGAACCAAATTCATGGGAAGATACAATGAAGGACGAGCTGGACCGTAAAAAATATCCTCGTATGCCATGGCATGATGTCCATTGTGCCTTATGGGGCCCACCATGTCGTGATGCTGCTCGACACTTTGTTCAGCGTTGGAATTATGCAAAGGTTTCTTCTTTTACCTCAAATGACACCTGTACAGCCAGAGTTGAATATTATTGTAATCTTATATTTATATTATTCCTTCAGAGAAACAAAGCTCTCAACGAGCAACGTATTCCACTACTTATGCCTCAGCAGCACATGGTGATTCCACATTACATGGGTAACAATGAAGAACTAGAGGATGAAAATTCAACAGTTGTGGACACTCATAAAGTAATCAACAGAAGAAATTCTTCTTCCTCTGCATCTTCTGAAGACATCCCATTGCTAATCCCTCAAGAGGCTGATGGAGTGGATGCTTCTAAAGGGCATTTAAATACTAACGGGTCAAACAATTTTCATGGTCAACCAAGTAGGACTTCTAGAACTTCTTTTTCTTTCATGAGATCCAAAGTTGAACCTTTAGTTCCAGATATGCCAATGAGGGATTTCGTTGATGAAAGACATGCATTAAATCTTGAGCAAGAATTGTTCACTGGCATGAAACCTGCTGATAAAGAATGGTGGGAGAATCAGGAGCGAGGTAACCTGGTTGTTTCTGCAGATGAATCAGGACAAGTTGGTCCTCGTGTTGCATGTCGTTGTCAGGTTAGCTTATATTCTTTTTTTGATTACTTGCAGTAATATTGTTGCTTCTTTAAGATCACCAAATTTGACAGTTCACATGTTTCTTTATATAAGTAGTGATTAGAGGTGGAAAGATGGGCAGGTCGGCTGGTTGGGTAACATGTTAAAATGGGTTAGGGTTGAAAACTGGTCATCCTTTAGTACGTGTCGAAGCATACGGGGTTGGGTTGACTTGCAAAAGTGCCAAAAACATAGTACCCCATTAAAAAAAATAATAAAGAATTAATGCGTAAGTGTAACTACAAAAACAGTATATTACAATACTAGTCCAAGTCTTTGAATATAACGCTTTAGGAGGTTGTATGCATTAAAAATAGTCTTTGGGCCTGTTTGGCTCAATTGAGATATAACACTACCCAAATTGACCAATTCATAAGTAAATAGGTCCAAATTGCCACCTCTAGTGGTGATTCATCCTATGGTTACCACAATTGTCTCAGCTCCCAAAGGTCGACGTTTATGCAACCATGCTGTTTCATATTATTGTAAGATTGTTTATTGCCTATATGCTTCAGAAACATGTTGTGTATATACATGCTGTCTTTTAAGTGCCTATATATCATTTTTTTTAGAAATACTGAATCTTAATCTGTTCTTTTTGGAAACAAAAGTTTTCAGTTAGTTCTTTTTATTTTTATTTTTTTATTTATGACCATTGGGTTCCCATTTTAGATTGTAAGGAGTGTCAGTCAATGGTCAGCTGGGACAAGTCAAGTTGAAGAGAGCATTCACAATTCTTATTGTTCCCTTATTGAGAAAGCTGAACACTTTGTGTACATTGAGGTACATCATAAACCCATTCATCTTCAAGATCACCAAATTATTTCCATAAGTTCATCTACGTTTGCTGATTTATTGAAAACAATTTTGTTTCCAGAATCAGTTCTTTATCTCGGGTCTTTCTGGAGACGAGATCATACGAAATCGTGTTTTGGAATCCTTATACAGACGTATCATTAGGGCATATCATGAAAAACAACATTTTAGGGTCATTATTGTTATACCACTCTTACCTGGCTTCCAAGTGAGTTAACTCATTCTTCTGTAGTAAAATTTGCCCTTGTAGCTTTTTATTTTTGGTTTTCACTTAGTGAAATTTTACAGGGTGGTCTAGATGATGTGGGGGCAGCATCTGTAAGAGCCATAATGCATTGGCAGTATCGTACAATATCAAGAGGAAACAGTTCTATATTACACAATCTCTCTGATCTTCTTGGTTCCAGAGTTCACGAGTACATATCTTTCTATGGTCTCAGGGCTTATGGTAGACTTTCTGATGATGGTCTTATCGCCTCCAGTCCGGTATGTTCTAAATTACAACTTCCATTTTTGTTCAATATCAATATTATAGCTAATGAACTGTTTTCCTATGTATAACACAGGTGTATGTGCATAGTAAGGTTATGATAATTGATGACAACACGGTCTTAGTTGGATCTGCTAACATCAACGATAGGAGTTTGCTTGGATTACGAGATTCTGAGGTAAATTATCCATCCCGGTTACAAATTCACAGTCACATATTTTCATAAAAAAAGATGAATTGATATAAAAGTTTTTGACCCCAGATTGGTGTACTTATTGAAGATAAGGAATTTGTTAAATCTTCCATGGGGGGAAATCCATGGAAGGCTGGAAAATTTGCTTTAAGTCTTCGCCTTTCACTATGGTCCGAGCACCTCGGTCTTCATAGTACAGAGGTTTGCTATTATTTTATTACAGTTGCATTAGTAAAATGGTCGATGGTCTGAAATCGTATGTTTATTTTTTTTGCTTTGCAGGTTAACAAAATAGCCGATCCAGTGATTGATTCCACCTACAAAGATATATGGATGGCAACTGCAAGGGTAAGATCGAATCTTCACCTTGTAAATCAAAAATGATATTTTAAATTAGAATTAACAATAAGTGTACAACGTTGGTCTCTAATCATCATGAATCCGGTTTATTATTAACAGACAAATACCATGATATACCAAGATGTCTTCTCTTGCATCCCTAATGATCTTATACATTCCAGGTAAAATCTCTGCCCCCACCTTGACTTTATTTATTTCTTTTTTAAATCTTTTAACGAATCCAATGTGTAAAATAAAAAAATATCGGGTCAAAAGCACCTAAAAGAGTATAACCTACTTAAATCATTTTTTAGTTTAGATTATTATTGAAATAATATCAATTTTGTAAATATAAATTTTGAACCTTTTTGGACAAAAATGTTCCAGGTCAACCCAACACAAACCATATAATTTTTTTTCCTATTTTGACCCGTTACTGACATGCCATTCTGTCACCTCTACTTTTTATCGGATTTAATATTCAAATTTCAAAATCCAACGTGCAGAGCATCTTTAAGGCAATGTGTGAGTGAGAGCAAGGCAAAACTCGGGCATACTACAATCGATTTAGGAATAGCCCAAAAGATTCTTGAATCATATGAAGACGGAAATGTGATGGGAATTGATCCCATGGATAGATTACAAGCAGTGAAGGGACATCTGGTTTCTTTCCCTACAGATTTCATGTTGAAAGAAGATTTACGGCCCATGTTCAAAGAAAGCGAGTATTATGCATCACCTCAAGTTTTTCATTGAGCGTGAAGAGTACGGTATAACTGTAGCATAACATTCACCAATGGGGTTTTACCCTTTTGGGATCAAAACCGTAAATATTTACATCAGAAAGTGCTCTCTGTTCCCTTCTTGTTTTGGGTTCTAGGGACCGAGGCACCAATAGTTCCTAAAAAACAAGCACACATAATCTACATTCATATCTGTTGTATATCTCATCTATTCATGGCGAGTTGCAGCTTGCGATCTGAACCATGACAGGTCTTTGGAGTTATAGCTCATAACAGTCCACCAGATTGTGAACTTTGGTCACAGCCATTGTAGTTTGTCTCTCACCCAGGGCTTTCTTGGCTAACGACTGGCGGTCTGTTCGGGTTGATCCAACACCCAAGCGGGTTCAGGTGACGGAGATTGGTTCTTTTGGGGTTATAGCTGATGGTTTGTTTTGAACTCCATCTCTATTACATATCTGAAACATAGTTTTATCTATGCTGCAACTTTTGTAAAACTTGATGTTTACTTTGACCATTCATATAGATAAAATTAAACTTGATCGCATTAATTTCTTAATAATTTGAATTTTATGTTGTAATTATACGGTGCATGTATACGGAACTGGTATACTTGTTGCGTAAAACCGGTCAAGTGTCTTTTGGTATGTTTTACTTTCATTGAAACGACGTCAATTTGACGGGATACATTCATATTTCAAAATTTACGAGGGAATTATTTTAAAATCTTGAACTTTCTAGCCTATTAAAAAATAAAACTTTAAATCAAATCTGAAATTAAACTGCTCTGCGGGTTAACATGTTTAATTTTAATACGGCATGAATATATATGTTTATTAAATAGGTTAGAACCATATTCATACCTAGTAAATCCCACCCGTAGCAAAAGTTATTGATGGGTCTAGAGAGTGTAGAATGTAGACAAACCTTACCTCCATCACTGAGACAGATAGATTGTTTCTATAGAGATCCTCGGCTCTAAATAAATAAGTTAGAACGTCACCACAAAATTCGAGTTTCTTATTAAACGGGTTTGGTCCTTATTATTTCTGTAGCATGTTTATGTCAAAATTTGAATCAAATTTAGGAATGAACGGGTTAGGTTAAAACCTTATTATTTCCGTGGCCTATTCATGTCAAAAACTAAATCAAATTTGGGAATTATCGGTACTAAATTTGTATATATGTATTTAGTATCAGTGTATACTAACGGATTAATTTAATACTTTTTATCATTTAAAAAAAAGACTATAAAACAATATTATGCTACTTTTTTTAATCCCTTTTTGACAAATTTCTTATCATAGATGATATAATTGGATGTGTGAGTGAGTCTGCTGATGATTAAATTAGGGATAAAATATCATTCATCCAAAACACTCTACAGGTTACTGGGCCGGGTCGGGTCGGGTCTGTTCGATTGTATTTCGTTTATTATGGGTTATCGTTATGCGTCATTTCATCATGCTACCAGTCTCAAGGAGGTCGAGCTTGCCCTAGTTCAAAACTTCAAATTCAAAATCTTCGGTGAGTTACACAGACACGCACTAGCGAATGTGCCTATCGTATCTAATTCGTTGTCTTTTGGAATTCGAATATGTTGTAGCTTGTTTGATTATAGTTTCGTTCATAGTCTAATTTGTTGTTGATGCGACAATCCTGATACGCTTGATTTTACTCTCAGGAAGTTATTCAACATCGAAGAAATTTACACTGAAATATTTGTAGAATTGCTTGATTTACTAACAGAAACACCATTGTTTTCATTTCATTGCTGTTATTTTATAAAAAACAGACATTATTGAAACAGAAGTCCTCATGATTTCTCAAATTTCTCTATTGCATGATACTTACAAGTTACAATACTGTTATTTCTGTTGAATTGTTAGGGTTTTAATGTCAGCAGCTGATATACCTTCTGGTTCCTTGGTTATTTTACAAGAACTCAACTCGTCTTCACCGTATTTCAAACATGGGGCGTCCCTTCGGGTTACTGGAAAGTGAGTGAATTCTTTTGATTTCAATAGATTCACACTATGCATTGAAAGGAAACCCTAATCATCATGAAATGTCTTGTTTTTAATTGTACCTAAACCAAAATACCTTAACTCTAGTTCTAGACATACCATCTAATCTCATTGTTGTTTTGTGAATTTAGGCTACAAGAATATAATGTAGAGACAGCAATTGCTGTTATTGCTGATGGAGGTGCCACCCTGGCGGTCGACACTCAGCACTTGAGACTTGATCTTCGAGTGGGTTCCCTTTACCAGTTCATTGGAGAACTCTCCATTCAACCAAGTAATGAGGTACATAAGCTTATGCACAAGTTTGTGTATTTATTTCATAGGGGCGTGTTCAATACATAATTAGTTTGAAGCAAATAACTGTGAGAACCTCATAAGCACATGTACATAGTGCATTGCATATATAGTGGGAGAGACTAGAGAGAAAGAGAGCATTTATATAGTTACATAACCACATTATTTTAATTCAGTAGGTATAACTATATAAATGTTTAAGCGGTACTTGTGGTTCTCTACTTAAATTTGGTCCTGTATTGAATGACCCTCTTATTTCATACACAAGCATGTGACCTATGTTGTCCAAAGCGTGTGAGGCGCGCGCCTAGGCGCAGAAGCGCAGCGCAAGGAATGCGCCTCGTCTGGATAGGCGCAGTTTCAGGCTACCGGATACATTTTCCGGCCAAGTTCCAGCCAAAAATTCATCCAAAGTTGTCTAAAACCTCTAATCAAGCCTGGAATCAACCTAAAAAAAGCCCTCGTTTTTTTTTATACTATGCGCCTCGCTTAAAAAAAGCCCTCGTTTTTTTTTTGCGCCTTGAGTGTGCCTATGAGCCTTTCAATTGCAACTGTACAACTTTGTAATACCAATCTTAAAAAGTTTCAAGCTTTCCGTTTAATTAAAATATTTGTAACTTACAAGACAAGGTTTCAAAGTTCAAACCCTCTCGCTGAAAATAGTCACATTTCCTCAATAAATTATAACTCACGGGCCTTCACCAATACCCTGCTTAACTAATGAGACTAGGTAAAAACACATGATGGCTTTCAAGGGGTTAAAGGCAAGTGAAAGCTGGATTTGAACATGAGACCTTTGCTAGAGGGAATTAGACACATAACACTGTGTCATCCCCTTGAAGGCTTTTTAACCACCAGTAGAGTGATCTTGAGTCCATTCTTTAATCAGTCTCTCTCTCATATGCATGTTGTTGGTAGAATTTCAGAAGCTGCATTTGAATTATATATTCTTTTCAGGGGATATTGAAAGCAAGAGTGGGTAGAAATGTAGATGGGATGGACCTTAACTTGTACCAACAGTCTCTGAAGCTCTTAAGACAATTTCAATCTGACCAAATCAGTCATTTGGAGCAGCTGCAATGAATAAATCACCAAACCATTGTCTGCCCCAGTAAGTATTATTTTTATTCAGATGGTATCTGCAAATTTTCAATGGATAATTTTGTGATGAACATGTTTCTTCTGAAAAATTAAAATTGCTGTATTTCTTTTTTTAAGAAAGTTTTCATGTTATATCATATTTTTTTTCTTTTTCATTTAGTTGTATTGTGAACATTTAAGTATTTAACTGGTAATCTAGCATTTCTGTGAAGTTATGAGCATATATGGAAAACCCAATTTGATCCATATATGTTTTTGACCTGTTACCGTAGTTGTCAAAGGTGGGGCCTAGGCGCAAAAAGAACGAGGGTATGAGACTAAAAAACGCACTTAAATGAAAAAAATATGTATATATATATATATATATTAATAGGCGAAAACCGAGAAAACCACATCATTTCAGACAATTTTTTTATTTACGTATACGTATCCAAAAACAATTTTTTTGATTTACGTATATGTAACCACAATTTTTTTATTTTATGTTTACGTATACGTAACACTATGTGTAAAAATGTTTTTTAGTAAAAATGTTTAATATTACATTGATACTCTTATAAATAAATAAAAATAAAATAAAATAAAACAAAAAATAAATATTATTATATGATTGGGTAAAATTAATTTTTTTAGTGGTTTTTTTGGTTTTCGTCTAACTTGTGGTTTTTTCTCTGGAACCCTCCCCTATATATATATATAATATATTATGTATTGAAAAATAATACTATTTTTCAAATAAAAGAAAAACTATTATATTACATTTAATATCTAATTAGTACCAAAAGTTCTAAAGTAATCAAGATCTTCAAGTAAACTGGATCAGAAATATGGATGATTGAACTTCAATCGGAAATATGGATAGAAATATGGATGATTGTTCTTCATAATAAACTAATAAAGCATTAATTAAAAAAACATGAGTTAAAGCATTAATTAAAAAACATTAATTAAGAAAAGCATCCATCGTCATAAGTTATCATAATAAAGCATTAATTAAAAAAAACTGAACCTTGAGTAAGATCATCCGGTATACCCGGATTTTTCACGGGGTGATCTGATGTGGAGGCCGAATCACGGCGTGATGAAGAGGTAACACCGCCCCCACCTGGCGTGATCCTTGTGGCGTGATCTTGTGACGTGAGAATAATCACCCGGTGATGAGAAGCTTCAACGTTTACATAGCCGTTGAACGGCTATAATTTAAAAAAAATGGTTTTTTATTTTTATTATTTTTATTATTCTCATCTCCTATATAAACACAAATACCTTTCATATTATACGTCATCTCTCATCTCATACTATACAAAAAAAGATTATACTACTAAGAGCATTCACAACCCGTTTGATATAATTATGTAAGTGTGTTTTGTATATTTTAAGGAGTGGTTTAAACTGGTTGTAAGTGGAGCAGAGAGAAAAGATATAAGGTTTTTGTAAATATAAGGATAAAAGTAGTGGTTTTTAATATAATTATAAGAATAAGGAGAGAAAATTAGAGATAAAAGGTTGAAAAAATAGTGTTTTTAGTATAATTATAAGGATAATGATACGGAATATAAAGAACGAGCTGGGAATGCTCTAAAATATCTTCATCATCAAGCTCGGAAGCTCGGGTAATGACGTTCGGAGTTATTGCAGCGGCGGCGGTTGGTGGTGGCAAGAGGTGGAATCGTCCTCAGACCATTAAAACGAAGCGCACGTCTCAACTGTGACCGGTCGGCTGCTACCACATGTTTACTCAAAGATTACTTTGATGAAGGTTGTTTGTACAGGGAGGAGCAATTTAATACCCGGTTTCGAATGAGTCGGAAATTATTTTTAAGAATTAATACTTATCTCGAGAGAGACGTGCCTTGGTTCCGTCAACGTGTTGGCACGAGAGGTCGGGTTGGCTTCACCTCCATTCAAAAGTGTACGGCCGTGATTCGTCAAATGTCGTATGGTACCGCTAGTGATTTGTTTGACGGTTACTTGAAGATGTCAGAACGAACGATCAGGTCATGTATTTACAAGTTTTCTAAAGCTATAATTTTATTGTACGGTAAGAGATATTTACGTAAACCGCCGGCTAGCGATATTCAATAGTTATATGCCCCCATGCGTGGCGAGGTCAGTTTGCACGCGGCGATCATCCTCGATCAAGTATTATGCTTGAAGCTGTGGCTTCAAATGATCTATGGTTTTGGCATGCATTCTTTGTCGTTGCTGGTGCGAACAATGACATTAATGTTCTTAATCAATCGCCTATATTCGACGATATGATCAACAGAACCGCACCCGACTCATCGTTTGAACTTAGAGTATCGCATTACAAGCGTGGGTATTATCTAGCCGGTGGAATATATCCAGAATATGCAACAATTGTCAAGTCTCTTACGTGTCCAGAATATATTAAACGTAATAATTATAAAAAGACTCATGGGGCGGCAAGAAAATATATTGAACGAGCGTTCGGTCTATTGAAGAATAAGTGACATATAATCGAAGAGCCTGCTCGATCTTGGTCTCAAATAAAAATCCGGAACATTATGTATGATTGTGTGATTTTGCATAATATGATTTTAGAGAATCAAAGAGTGACAATTTGTCAAAACAACCCAAATGAGGAGGTGGTTACGCATGAAGAAATTGATGAAGATCAAAAGCGAATAAACCGACAAGGAATACGCAATCGAGAAATTCATAACGCACTAAATGCATACTTGATTGAGTATGTTTACGAAAATTCAAATAATTAGGTAATTTTTTTTAGTAATGTAATTTTTTTTAATTATTAATGTAATTCTTTTTAATTATTAATGAAATATTATTTATTATGTTTTATTTTATTTTTATTTTAATTAAATATTATGTTTTATTTTATTTAAATGAAAATTAAAAAAAAATAACATTTAATTATCAAACCACCACAATCACACTGATATACCCTTTGCCAAATGATGGGTGGTATGATAATAAGTATAGTGGCGTGGCGCTACGTTGCGTGCACTTTATTATCATAACACACCACACAAATCACACTGGTATATCACATGTTCTAACTGAAACATCGCTTAGGAATAAAAGCGCAATTAATGCGTCACAAAGCGAACGCGTTTTATAATCATGTCATCCAACCCGCATGTTTTAAAAAATTTATACCATGGTGTTTTCCTTGACAAGACCATGCACAACTTTTGTTTTGAAAAACTTATGCCGAATGGTGTTTTCCTGTCAAAGACCATGCAACTTGTGTTGTACTTAAGTTAGTGATGTTAGATATTTTATATTTTGTATCAAACAAAAAGTATATTTTGTCATCCGAAATTCTTATCTATGTTTTGATTTGACAATAACTTTACTTTGGACTATAGCTAATTTATGGATCTTGCTTATGTAGTCTGAATCAATGTTTTTACAGCCGGACCAGTCATTAAAGCGGTCACTCTACTGATTGAACCGGTCTTATAAATTGATGTCATAGTGAATTTTGAAAAAAAACAAAACATATAAATATTACAAAAAATGTTATATTAACTGAAAGTTTAACATATAAATACGTATTCAAATAATATAATAGTTATTCAAATAGAAAAACGTAAATCTAAAAAGTAATTAATTATTTTATTAGTCACATTTAAAAGAATAGGATTGTTTTTTAAACGAAAAACACAAGCTCACAGTAATTATGAAAAAAAAATGATAGAAAAATATGGGAAGAGTGTTTAATAGACTTATTACACTAACATTCTTCTAGGATAGTGGGAAACAAAAACAAAATTTTATACAAACTTGAGGTCTAATGTCAAAACCATCTAAACTACAACTTCATTTCTATCTAGAAATGTAAAACCTAATAATGTGAATTGAATCCGGTCCAAATGGGCAACATGTTTTCAGTTCGACCCGGTTTGATAAAAACGTCCGGTTCTAGGACTAGCAGTTCAATCGGTGAAAGAAACCTAATAGCTCTGTTCATTTCCAGTTTAACTAACTGGTGTGGTTATAAAAACATTGGTTTGAATCTTAACTCAACTTAAAAGGTCATTCAAGCACCGGCGGACCTA
The DNA here is from genome assembly GCA_023525975.1 of Smallanthus sonchifolius. Taxonomy (NCBI): domain Eukaryota; kingdom Viridiplantae; phylum Streptophyta; class Magnoliopsida; order Asterales; family Asteraceae; genus Smallanthus; species Smallanthus sonchifolius. The sequence continues at coordinate 7,716,109 of CM042042.1, forward strand.
CTAAAGGAGAATGGGGACAACCGCCCTCCATAAAAAAAATTGTGTTATATACACGTTAAAATCATAATCGCTTACCCCGCCCCCCCCAAATAAAATTTTGCAATAGCCCCATGATCGCCCCCATGAAAAAATTTTAATACTATATACGTGTTATACATCGCGTATCAACCGATTAAAAAAAAATCCGACCCTATAAAAAAATCCCACTGAATGTTCGGCTTTACTTGAAACTTTGTTTTTTTAGAGAATAACACATATAGCTTCTCCAAAGAAAAAATCGATTGATTATATTATTATATATTATTGGGTTAAACATCGTAACTACCATTATATGTATATATTATTTAGTTTCTTAATTACATGGACTCTATAATAAAGAATTTTAAGTATGTTTAGAACTTTTATATATTTATAATCTTTTAAATTCTTGTACAAACCTTAGAAAACACATAACAAAATTAAAAAAGAAATCATTATTATATATCTGTCACTACAAAACAAATTAAAAAAAAAGAATGATTATTCAAGTTAATTTATCACGGGTGATTCTAACCGCACACGGAATATTGCTATATGGACCCGCCGCCGCCCTATACGCCCTCGTATAGGTCAATACGAGGGCGTATAGAGTTCAGTCACTGCCAACAGAATGCCACGTGTCATTCTCTGTCTGGCGGCTGGTCCAATACGTGGCGTATTGACTTATACGCAGCGTATGGGGCACGAGTTATATTTTTGATTCAAAAGTTGGAAGATTTGGGAGTTTTATGAATCATATACGTGGCGTATTGACCTATACGCCACGTATAGGTATTTTTTATTTAATTATATTTTTTTTATTTTTTTTATATTTTGTTTATTTTTATTTTAATTTATATAATTTTGTTAATATAAGTTTGTTAATCAAACAAAATATTAAACATTACAAACCAAACAAAATATTAAACATTACAACCAAAGAAATAAACTAAAATTATATACATTACATCAAAAAATTAAATATATACATCAAAATGTTTTACATTCATAACAACAAAAGAAACAAAATACAAATAAAAGAACTAAACCTAACCGGCTCCGCCGTCACCCTGACCGGCTCCGCCGTCACCCTGACCCACCCCGCCCTCACCCTGAACGGGGTCGTCCGGATAATGACGTGGCGGTGGTAGTGGGGGTGGCTCGATGCCGGCGGCTCGTGACTGATTCACGAGCTGTCCAACCGCCCACATCATCAGGTCCTCCATGCGATCGAGTTGACGACCATGTCGCCGTGAGTCGGCAACAAGGCCATCAAGCAATGTCTGGGTAGCCCTATCCAGCCTAACAGACCGACGTACGTGTCGGGGATGCTGTGGCGGATGCTCATGGACCTGCTCGACGTGTGGCGGCTCGTCCTCAATCGCCACACCCTGTAGCGGCTGAGGCATAGGCGGGTCCCCCTGTCCAGGCATCTGCGGCAACGGCACCGGGACCCAAACCTGGTCCTGGACGGCCCCCACGAACCGAAGGCCCTGCGGGAATCGGTGTGTGATGCGCATACCGCTCGCCGTGCGACGGTCTAATCGGACAGGGGGAATGGGCGGTAACATCGCAGGCTCATGGTCGTCAAATGGTATGACCGACCGCATGATATGCGTGATGAAAGCACCGCCATATAAAAGTCCGCGCTTCTGTCACATATAGGCAGAAGCAAAATAAAGCGCCATGCTCGTGGACAGGTTGCACCGCCTCCCAGTAAGTAGGCAGAAAAGGAAGAAAAGATCTCTATCAGTGCACCACTCACGGCTTTTCAGACGCGGTGCGATCGACGTCGAAATAAGCCGGTGTAGATATCTATACAAAGGGTCTCTAATACCCGAGACCCTCCCCTTGGTACCCAACCAAGGACTATATGAAATCAAGCCGAAAAAAACAAGGAGTTCCTCCTTGTCCACCTCCGTCACCGCCTCGGTGAAAAGCGGCGTGACCGTCTCAGGCTCGTAGTATAAGCCCGTCGTGACGGCCCACTGACGGAGGGTCTGACAGTAAACGACCCCAAAAATAGAAAAAGAAATACGATCCAGATCAATATCCGGCGCCTCCCCGGGTAAAGGCTGCAGCCCAGTCTCTGAGTAGATGAACGTCGAAAGAAACTCGACGACCAGCTCTCGGTATGTCTCCTCAAAAGAAAGGTAAAAAAGACGCGACCATGGCGTGTCCTGACCGATGATGGCCCTAGCTCGCTCGGCCTCTTGCACCTCCTCGAGGAGGGCCCAATCCACCGCCGTACCTGGACCCATCTGCACCTCCCGGAGCTTCTAGCAACGGGAATAAGCCTCCGTATCGGGCGAAAAATCCAGAAAAGGGTAGTGCGCAAGATCGTCTAGCTGATCCATCTCAATATCATCATCATGATCCGCCATATCTGATAATAATTAATTGTTTTTAATTTTTTAATTTAAATAATAAATAATAATAATAATATAACCTTTAAAATATCTTGTTTTAGTCTATACGCCATGTATGGCCCTATACGTGGTGTATAGAATATTAAATTAAAATTAGTTATATTTAATTAAAATTAATCAAAAATAATAAAATATTAATTATAATTAACTTAAAATTAATTTAAAATAATTAGAATTACAAATAATTAAAATTTAAAATAATTAAATTGACCCTATACTTAAAATTAATAAAAAACTAATAAAGCATCATCCGTGAGTCGTGAAGTATTGTGGAAATGTAGATCCATTAGTAGCCATTATTTTATTAAATCGTTCAATACGATCACTATATATATTTTTCCCATTTTGCTGCATCATCATTTCGGTGCAAATTCCAAAGTGCATTCGGCGTGGGAATCGGAAAATCTCCGTCTAACTTGACGTGGACGAAATGAGCCCTGTTGACGTGAACTAATGATACAGTTTGATGTTGAGCGTGAACGTTTGGACCAAACCACAATGGAAAAAATGTTTGATTACCGGCGATGCTTAAAAGATGAACAATCACCCCCAAATCTTTGAGCAATTAGGAGTCCTGTGTATGGCATCGACATCCAACGACTAACTGGTGCGGCTTTCACATCCTGCCAATCTATTGTGTGACGTAGCATATCATACTCTTGAAAGGCGACTCTGTCAAAAACAGTTCTCCACCATTCCTCTTTATTGTCCATCTCCTGTAGAAGTTATTGTCTGATAAAAAGCCACCGGTTTTCATTTAACCCTAAACCCAAAGCTGTCACACCCTCGCCAAGGCGGAAACGCGAGGCGTGACGTAACATGGTTTCCAAAGCATATGATTACCGCAAACACATACATGATAAATGGATACATAGACAAGTTTAAAGTTTTACATTCCAAAATGTAAATTGAGTTTACAAAAAGTGAAGATTTCGCAAATATGACTCCATTACAATGAGTTATACAAGAGAAATCCCCCAAAAGTTGTATCCATCGTGCATGCATGTATCCTACATTGCTAACCTTGCGATCACGTTCAATTTCCTGAAAAACATACTTAAAATTGTCAACACGAGGTTGGTGAGTTCACAGGTTTAATCAAATAGTTCTTTGTAAAATTCAATCGTTCGTAAATAGTTTCAGGTGTATGTGATAAACAGAATAAGAATTGTTGACCCATTTGTAAACTAGCTAGGAATACAAATAAAATGTTCATACATGAGGCGTAACCAAACCATGACAATTGTACACGCCCCTAATTTCGTTATCCGGTTCTATGCGGCCATAAATCCTCCAGATTGTGGTTAGCGCGACTAATCATGACCGGGAGACGTCACTCTCCATAGTACTATTCATAGGACCCTAGGCTACAGTTAATGGTTACTACGTTGTTCCAGGGGACTTTAGCGGCCTCACTTGTTGTTCTCATCTCATGTAAACATAAAAGTCGTGCCTTATTCTCTTGTTATCCCATAAAATAGTTGAAAGTATGTTCTTCCCCCAAATATTGAAAAACAGTAAAAAGGGGCCGTGAAACTCACCTTGTTTTTGTGTATGTTTGTAATGATACTTGTTGTAGTCAACCTTGACTATTCGTACCCTAGATACCAAGGGTAAATTGTGTTAAGACCGAACGTCTCATATTGCAAATTGTTCACTGACTTTGTAAATCTGGTCGTTTTTGTTTAAATATTTCCTTAGTTATTCAACACTTGTTTTGTAATAAATAGTTCTAAGTTACTGCCCAAATGGGACTGACACAGGTATCGAAACTACCTAGTTTCGATTGCGCAATTGAGTATCGAAACTTCCTAGTTTCGATTGAGTAGTTGGGTATCGAAACTACCTAGTTTCGATTGAGTATGACAGTTGTCGAAACTTCCTAGTTTCGATTGACAACTAGTATCGAAACTCCTAATTTCGATTGAGTAAACATGTATCGAAACTCCTAGTTTCGATTTAGTATTTGAGTGTCGAAACAACTTAGTTTCGATTGAGTAGTTGTTATCGAAACAACCTAGTTTCGATTGAGTAAAAGGTATCGAAACTACCTAGTTTCGATTGATCAACAGGTATCGAAACTCCTAGTTTCGATTGAGTTAACTGGTATCGAAACTCCTAGTTTCGATTACTGGACTTCTGTTTGACAGAATCAGTCCTGCATATTTATGTTTTAAAACTTGAATTTGACACACTTTTCTTGTTATCTTATTTGCGATTGAACATTTTGTATGCTTAGATACAGTTTTAAAGAAAAATAAAGTGGATAGTATTGAGTTTTTACCTTAAAACCGAGATGAAGATGATGAAAGAAAACAGAGAATGATCTTGATTCTTCTGTAAAATTTCCTTTAGAAACACTTGAAATCTTCTCAAAACACCGAATGATGGTAGTTTTTGTCTTAAAACTTGGCTTCGATTTGGAGAGAAATGGGGAAATTTCCGTAAGAAAATGAGTGATAAAAGGGTTTGGAGAGTTTTGATTGAAAATGGGTATGGGTTATATCTGAGTTTTCTCACAGGTATGGTATGGGTCAATTTGAAAATATGGTAAATGGGACGTGAGATTGGGGATGGTTTTCTCTGCACTTTGGCCGAAAAAGTCAAAAATGATTTGAGAGCTTATAATTAGTTTTTAAGTATTAGTTTATTAGAGGTATTAATATCAATTAGAGTTTTAAGGGGGTAATTTAATTCGGTTTAGGTTCCCCACGGTAATATAATTTTATTCTAAAAATAATTTATTGTTTCACGTAAAGTTTGTGTAACTAACGTTCGTATTAGTCGGTTTATACTGGTACGTGAACCGGTAATTCCTGGAATTACCAAAATATGAAATGAACAATGTACGGCTTTTCTCAGACCTTAATGTCCTAATTTATGCCATTAGGTAAACCGCGAAAACAAATATAGTATAAACTCGTTTATATCGTGTACGGATATTGACCTGAAATGTCGGGTGTCACATTTTCTCCCCATGTTAAAAGAATTTCGTCCCGAAATTCAATTTGCGTCATCTTGAACTGGTGTATCCTTAAACAAGGAGGGGTATTTCGTCTTCATTTGATCTTCTCGTTCCCATGTATACTCAGGACCACGTTTTGAGTTCCAACGTACTTTAACCAGTTTGATTCGACTACGTCTCAGCTTTTGAACTTTCCAATCTGAAATCTCAATCGGTTCCTCGATGAAATGCAACCTGTCGTCTATGTGAATCTCATCAGGCGTTATAATTAACGTTTCGTCTGATAAACACTTCTTGAGGTTTGATACATGAAACGTATCATGTACATTGCTTAGTTCTTGTGGCAACTTGAGCTTGTAAGCTACAGGGCCAACTCTAGCCAGTATTTCAAAAGGTCCAACGTATCTAGGGTTGAGCTTACCACGGTTACCAAACCTTGCCACGCCTTTCCATGGTGAGACTTTTAACATTACTCGGTAACCAATTTGAAATTCTAATGGTTTCCGTCTGTTATCAGCATAGCTCTTCTGTCTGTCTCGGGCCACCTTCAGACGGTCCTTAATTTTGAAGATCTTATCAGTGGTTTCCTGGACAATCTCAGGGCCTGTCAAATGTTTTTCACCAACTTCCGCCCAACATAGCGGTGAGCGGCATTTACGCCCATATAAAGCTTCAAACGGAGCTGCCTTAATGCTCGTATGGTAGCTGTTATTATAGGAAAACTCTGCCAACGGTAAATGAGTATCCCAATTACCTCCGAAATCAATTACACACGCACGCAGCATATCCTCTAAAGTTTGAATGGTCCTTTCGCTTTGACCATCTGTTTGTGGGTGATATGCCGTGCTCATGTCAAGACGTGTGCCCATGGCTTCTTGTAATGATTTCCAGATTCTAGACACGAATCTGCTGTCTCTATCAGAGATAATATAAATTGGCACTCCATGCCTAGCCACGATTTCCTTGATATAAAGCTTTGCAAGTTTCTCGGTTTTATCCGTTTCTTTGATAGGTAGGAAATGAGCTGATTTTGTTAAACGGTCGACAATCACCCATATGGTATCATAACCACTGGATGTCTTGGGTAATTTCGTGATAAAATCCATAGAAATTTGTTCCCATTTCCATTGAGGTATCTCGGGTTGTTGTAACAATCCCGACGGTTTTTGATGTTCTGCCTTTACCTTTGAACATGTCAGGCATTTACCGACATAAATAGCAATTTCTCCTTTCATGTTCGGCCACCAATAGTGTTCTTTCAGATCCTTATACATCATATCTGAACCTGGGTGAATGGAGTACCGGGACTTATGGGCTTCATCCATAACCAACTCCCGTAAGTTACCAATACATGGCACCCAAATTCTATTCATGAAGTATAAGGTGTCATCTGACTTTGGCTCCAACTGCTTTATCATTCCTCGTAAAGCTTCATTCTGAATGTTTTCTTCTTTGATTGCCTCTTGTTGTGCCATCCGGATTTGAGTCGTGAGACTCGTATGAATTGTCAATCCTAGGGCACGAACACGAAGAGTTTTAACTCGTTCCTTGCGACTTAAGGCGTCTGCTACGACATTGGCTTTCCCGGGATGGTACTTGATATCACAATCATAGTCGTTTAGTAGTTCCACCCAACGACATTTTCTCATGTTAAGTTCCTTTTGATCGAAGATATGTTGGAGACTCTTGTGATCAGTAAAGATAGTGCATCTTGTACCGTAAAGATAATGTCTCCAAATCTTGAGTGCAAACACAACTGCACCCAACTCCAAGTCATGGGTCGTATAATTCTTTTCGTGCACTTTTAGTTGTCGTGAGGCATATGCGATGACTTTGTCTCTTTGCATTAACACACAACCAAGTCCTTGGTGTGATGCATCGCATTATACGACAAAATTGTCGATTCCCTCAGGAAGGGATAAGATCGGTGCACTACACAGCTTCTGCTTCAGCAATTGAAAAGCTGATTCTTGTTTATCAGTCCAATCAAACTTTTTATCCTTCTGAGTTAGTGTGGTTAAAGGCAGGGCTATTTTTGAAAAATTCTTGATGAATCGCCTGTAATAGCCTGCCAAACCCAGAAATTGACGCACTTCTGTCGGAGTCTTTGGTGCTTCCCAGTTTTTGATAGCTTCAATCTTGGATGGGTCTACGTGAATACCATTCTTATTGATGACGTGTCCGAGAAAGTGAACCTCTCGGATCCAAAACTCACACTTAGAGAATTTTGCATAAAGTTTCTCGTTCCTGAGTAGTTCTAAGATTAATTTCAGATGATGTTCATGTTCCTCCTTGGTTCGTGAATATATCAATATGTCATCGATAAACACAATCACGAATTTATCCAAGTACGGCTTGCACACGCGGTTCATGAGATCCATAAAAACAGCTGGTGCGTTCGTCAAATCAAATGGCATAACTAGGAACTCGTAGTGACCGTAACGAGTCCTAAAAGCCGTTTTTGGTATATCTTCTTCCTGAATTTTCAGTTGATGATACCCTGATCGTAGATCAATTTTTGAGTAGAAGCTAGAACCTTGTAGTTGATCGAACAAATCGTCTATTGGAGGAAGTGGATATCGATTTTTGATTGTAAGCTTGTTTAACTCTCGGTAATCAATACACATCCTAAAGGTTCCATCCTTTTTCTTTACGAATAGGACCGGAGCTCCCAGGGTGAGAAACTCGGTCTTATGAAACCTTTATCAAGCAACTCTTGCAGTTGATTAGATAATTCCTGCATCTCGGAAGGTGCTAGTCGATACGGTGATCGCGCAACTGGTGCAGCTCCTGGTACCAAATTGATTCGGAATTCGACTTGCCTCGGTGGTGGTAATCCAGGTAAGTCTTCAGGAAAAACTTCGGGGTAATCCTTAACGATTGGTATGTCTTCAAGTCGACGTTTCTCGGGTTTCTTCTCGACGACGTGCGCCAGGAATACGCAATAGCCTTTACGTAGGTACTTACGAGCTTTCATGCAGTTTATCATCCTCAATGTCACTCCACTTTTCTCACCTTGAACCGAAAGAACTTCTCCGTTCGGGAGAGGAATATGAACAATCTTCTCAAAACAAATAATCTCGGCGTGATTCTTCGACAACCAATCCATACCAATAACAACGTCAAAACTTCCCAAGTCAACAGGTAGTAGGTCTATACTAAATGTGTGGTTCTTAAAACATAAGGTACAACCCTGAATGACTTCCCCAGTTTTAATTAATTTCCCGTTTGCTAATTCAATTGTATAATTTTGGTCTAGTTTGCTGGGCTTAATACCGAGTCGGGTCTTAAAGTCATTTGACACAAAACTCATATCAGCACCCGTATCAAAAAGTATAGAGGCATAGTGATTATTTATCGGGAACGTACCAGTGACAATGTTCGGATCTTGTCGTGCGTCACCAGCCCCCATCACAAACGCTCTTCCACGGGCCTGATTGTCGTTTCGGTTCTTCAACTTTGGACAGTCTTTTCTGAAGTGCTTTGGATCTCCACATTCAAAGCATCCTTGATTCATCCTTTCTGTTCCTGGGTTGCCCTTTCCTGCTACTTGATTGGTCTTATTAGTGTTGGCATTGTTCCAACAGTTATGGGCTAGATGCCCATGCTTTTTACACTTTCCGCATTAGGTACACCTTCCACTGTGATGATACCCACATTTGTCACACTTCGGTAGTGTTCCAAGGTATCCATTTTGTCCTTCAATGTTGGCAGCATAGGCTTTCATGGTTCCAGATCTCTTATAAGTTTGATTCTTGTTTTGATTACTGGGTTTTCCAAACCATTTCCTCTTTTCCCCAGACCTTCCTTCCTCGGTCTCCTTCTTCTCAAACAAACCATCACGCACAGCATTATCTCTTAGTTTGGAAGCTAGAGTTATAGCGCTCTTGGCATCCATAGGGTTCGATGAAGTCACTAGGCTTCGGATTTGAGGAGCAAGACCCCACAAATATCTTTCAACTTTCTTGTATTCTGGCGTGACCATGTGTGGCACTAAACTTGCTAACTCATTGAACCGGTCAGTGTAACCAGCCACATCATCTCCTATCATGTGAAGGTTCCACATTTCAGTTTCGATTTTCTGCAATTCATTTCGAGGACAGTACTCCTCGATCATCATGGCCTTTAGATCATCCCAAGATAGCTGGTAGGCAGTCTGCCTTCCCAATGTTTTCATCTGAGAATTCCACCAGGTTAATGCTTTGTCAGCAAGTGTGCAAGTGGCATATTTCACCATTCAGTCAGCTGTGCATTCACTAATATCAATTACAGATTCCATCTTCTCAATCCACCTCATCAGGCCTACTGCACCGTCAGTGCCATTGAAGTTGCGAGGGTTGCAGGATAGAAAAGCCTTATAAGTGCACTTCTTGTTCGAAGCATCTGTAGGGTCACAAGTCAATATTTTAATAATGTTGTTATCTTAGGTCGCGACTGTGTTTCAGAGGTGTTTACACATCCTATTACCTCTAGAACCTCCAGTAGTGTCACTGCCTCCTGCACCTCCTCCGCTACCACTACCACTACCATTTCCTCCGCCGTTATTTCGATTGGCTTCGTACTGCTCCAAGGAGGCGGCTACACGTTGGGATATGAGTTGCTCAACTTCTGCAGAAATCGTCGTGTTGTTTTCACCAGTAGTGTCACGCGGTGTCCTTCTTTTAGGTGCCATGGGTCTGAAGTCGAAATGGGGTTAGTGTGTGACGATATTCAGTGTCTACGATATCCGTACAATATGATGATAAGTTATGACATGCATATGCAATGAAAAACGTCTCAGTGAGTCATTTAAATTATAGACTAGGTTCGATTTTTAGACTCCTAGTTCGCTATAATCAATGGCTCTGATACCAATCTGTCACACCCTCGCCAAGGCGGAAACGCGAGGCGTGACGTAACATGGTTTCCAAAGCATATGATTACCGCAAACACATACATGATAAATGGATACATAGACAAGTTTAAAGTTTTACATTCCAAAATGTAAATTGAGTTTACAAAAAGTGAAGATTTCGTAAATATGACTCCATTACAATGAGTTATACAAGAGAAATCCCCCAAAAGTTGTATCCATCGTGCATGCATGTATCCTACATTGCTAACCTTGCGATCACGTTCAATTTCCTGAAAAACATACTTAAAATTGTCAACACGAGGTTGGTGAGTTCACAGGTTTAATCAAATAGTTCTTTGTAAAATTCAATCGTTCGTAAATAGTTTCAGGTGTATGTGATAAACAGAATAAGAATTGCTGACCCATTTGTAAACTAGCTAGGAATACAAATAATATGTTCATACATGAGGCGTAACCAAACCATGACAATTGTACACGCCCCTAATTTCGTTATCCGGTTCTATGCGGCCATAAATCCTCCAGATTGTGGTTAGCGCGACTAACCATGACCGGGAGACGTCACTCTCCATAGTACTATTCATAGGACCCTAGGCTACAGTTAATGGTTACTACGTTGTTCCAGGGGACTTTAGCGGCCTCACTTGTTGTTCTCATCTCATGTAAACATAAAAGTCGTGCCTTATTCTCTTGTTATCCCATAAAATAGTTGAAAGTATGTTCTTCCCCCAAATATTGAAAAACAGTAAAAAGGGGCCGTGAAACTCACCTTGTTTTTGTGTATGTTTGTAATGATACTTGTTGTAGTCAACCTTGACTATTCGTACCCTAGATACCAAGGGTAAATTGTGTTAAGACCGAACGTCTCATATTGCAAATTGTTCACTGACTTTGTAAATCTGGTCGTTTTTGTTTAAATATTTCTTTAGTTATTCAACACTTGTTTTGTAATAAATAGTTCTAAGTTACTGCCCAAATGGGACTGACACAGGTATCGAAACTACCTAGTTTCGATTGCGCAATTGAGTATCGAAACTTCCTAGTTTCGATTGAGTAGTTGGGTATCGAAACTATCTAGTTTCGATTGAGTATGACAGTTGTCGGAACTTCCTAGTTTCGATTGACAACTAGTATCGAAACTCCTAGTTTCGATTGAGTAAACATGTATCGAAACTCCTAGTTTCGATTGAGTAAACATGTATCGAAACTCCTAGTTTCGATTGAGTATTTGAGTGTCGAAACAACTTAGTTTCGATTGAGTAGTTGTTATCGAAACAACCTAGTTTCGATTGAGTAAAAGGTATCGAAACTACCTAGTTTCGATTGATCAACAGGTATCGAAACTCCTAGTTTCGATTGAGTTAACTGGTATCGAAACTCCTAGTTTCGATTACTGGACTTCTGTTTGACAGAATCAGTCCTGCATATTTATGTTTTAAAACTTGAATTTGACACACTTTTCTTGTTATCTTATTTGCGATTGAACATTTTGTATGCTTAGATACAGTTTTAAAGAAAAATAAAGTGGATAGTATTGAGTTTTTACCTTAAAACCGAGATGAAGATGATGAAAGAAAACAGAGAATGATCTTGATTCTTCTGTAAAATTTCCTTTAGAAACACTTGAAATCTTCTCAAAACACCGAATGATGGTAGTTTTTGTCTTAAAACTTGGCTTCGATTTGGAGAGAAATGGGGAAATTTCCGTAAGAAAATGAGTGATAAAAGGGTTTGGAGAGTTTTGATTGAAAATGGGTATGGGTTATATCTGAGTTTTCTCACAGGTATGGTATGGGTCAATTTGAAAATATGGTAAATGGGACGTGAGATTGGGGATGGTTTTCTCTGCACTTTGGCCGAAAAAGTCAAAAATGATTTGAGAGCTTATAATTAGTTTTTAAGTATTAGTTTATTAGAGGTATTAATATCAATTAGAGTTTTAAGGGGGTAATTTAATTCGGTTTAGGTTCCCCACGGTAATATAATTTTATTCTAAAAATAATTTATTGTTTCACGTAAAGTTTGTGTAACTAACGTTCGTATTAGTCGGTTTATACTGGTACGTGAACCGGTAATTCCTGGAATTACCAAAATATGAAATGAACAATGTACGGCTTTTCTCAGACCTTAATGTCCTAATTTATGCCATTAGGTAAACCGCGAAAACAAATATAGTATAAACTCGTTTATATCGTGTACGGATATTGACCTGAAATGTCGGGTGTCACATTTTCTCCCCATGTTAAAAGAATTTCGTCCCGAAATTCAATTTGCGTCATCTTGAACTGGTGTATCCTTAAACAAGGAGGGGTATTTCGTCTTCATTTGATCTTCTCGTTCCCATGTATACTCAGGACCACGTTTTGAGTTCCAACGTACTTTAACCAGTTTGATTCGACTACGTCTCAGCTTTTGAACTTTCCAATCTGAAATCTCAATCGGTTCCTCGATGAAATGCAACCTGTCGTCTATGTGAATCTCATCAGGCGTTATAATTAACGTTTCGTCTGATAAACACTTCTTGAGGTTTGATACATGAAACGTATCATGTACATTGCTTAGTTCTTGTGGCAACTTGAGCTTGTAAGCTACAGGGCCAACTCTAGCCAGTATTTCAAAAGGTCCAACGTATCTAGGGTTGAGCTTACCACGGTTACCAAACCTTGCCACGCCTTTCCATGGTGAGACTTTTAACATTACTCGGTAACCAATTTGAAATTCTAATGGTTTCCGTCTGTTATCAGCATAGCTCTTCTGTCTGTCTCGGGCCACCTTCAGACGGTCCTTAATTTTGAAGATCTTATCAGTGGTTTCCTGGACAATCTCAGGGCCTGTCAAATGTTTTTCACCAACTTCCGCCCAACATAGCGGTGAGCGGCATTTACGCCCATATAAAGCTTCAAACGGAGCTGCCTTAATGCTCGTATGGTAGCTGTTATTATAGGAAAACTCTGCCAACGGTAAATAAGTATCCCAATTACCTCCGAAATCAATTACACACGCACGCAGCATATCCTCTAAAGTTTGAATGGTCCTTTCGCTTTGACCATCTGTTTGTGGGTGATATGCCGTGCTCATGTCAAGACGTGTGCCCATGGCTTCTTGTAATGATTTCCAGATTCTAGACACGAATCTGCTGTCTCTATCAGAGATAATAGAAATTGGCACTCCATGCCTAGCCACGATTTCCTTGATATAAAGCTTTGCAAGTTTCTCGGTTTTATCCGTTTCTTTGATAGGTAGGAAATGAGCTGATTTTGTTAAACGGTCGACAATCACCCATATGGTATCATAACCACTGGATGTCTTGGGTAATTTCGTGATAAAATCCATAGAAATTTGTTCTCATTTCCATTGAGGTATCTCGGGTTGTTGTAACAATCCCGACGGTTTCTGATGTTCTGCCTTTACCTTTGAACATGTCAGGCATTTACCGACATAAATAGCCAGGGTCACCACATGTTTCTCTCATTTGCAATTCTAGAGAGAGAAAACCGTAGAGAGAGAAAGTGTCGGAATCGCACAAGATTGCACCCGCTCGTGTCTCTTGCACTCGTGAGAAGAACCTCCGGATCAGAAGCTCGATTCAGGTAACGATCCGACCTAAATCTGAGTTTTTAGTTCGTTTTTGGGTTTTCGGGTCTTGGGTGAAAATCGGACGTTTTTGTGGATGAAACTGAAAGATAATCATAGAATCGAATTCCTTAATGGAAAACGAACGTTTTGGATGCAACATGTTCGGGATCTTTACATGATCAGACCGAATGCGAAAGTTAGGGTTTTTCGCGAAGAACAGGTCGTGCGCACTTGCTAAGTGCGCATGGAGCAGGTCCTGCGCACTTGCTAAGTGCGCAGGAGGAAGGACCTGCGCACTTGCTAAGTGCGCAGGAGGCAGAGTCTGCGCACTTGCTAAGTGCGCAGGCAGCAGGGTCTGCGCACTTGCTAAGTGCGCAGACATCAGACTGGTTAAGTAAAGTTAGTATGTTTAGAAGGGTTAAACCGTTAGAGTCGGTAATGGTCTGATGTGTATGTAACTACTCAATTCAGATCGGAAGTGACGTGGTTGGACCCTTGATTAGGACAACCGAGACTAGCTTATCAGGTGAGTTCTAGAAGCCCTCTTTTAAATGTTTTTATATAATGTTTTCGGGCTGGTGTGTACACGTATGAAATGTTGTTTTATAAAATGATTTTTATGAAACTACGTTTACGAAAGGAAATGATTTGGAACGAAGGATTTATGGAAAGAAAGTTTATGAACGGAATGTTTACGAACGAATGTTATAAAGAAATGGTTTAATGAAAAGGTAAAGGGTTTTGAAAGTGAAGGAAAGGTTTTATGAAAAGAAAACAAAAAGGGGCAAAGGTTTTAAAGAAGTCATTACAAATCTAATCTGTCGAATGAATGGAATTGACGAATGAAGTCTGGGAATGTGATTCCCAGCCTTGTGGTAGATTATGGGCAGCGAGCCATAGTTACCACAAGAACAACATGGGCAATGTCTTTGTGGCATGTCAATGGTTTCGATGTTGTACAACTGGTAAAGGGAGTAACGACGGTTACTCAGGTGATGACGATCATCCTAAGCGAACGAGGTAATGGGAAATCAATGACGGCGATACGTAACGGTTGATTTCCAAAGGAAAGATGCGTGTTGGGCAATGACGGCGATACGTAACGGTTGACCCCACGCATTGAAGGGTTGGGCAATGACGACGATACGTAACGGTTAACCCAACGTAGTGGTATGGTTGTGGCAATGACGACGATACGTAACGGTTGCCCACAACATTAAAAGTTCCTACGGGGACATAGAGACGCGTAACGATACAGATTTAGATAATAATGTATGACTTAAATGAATGTTAATGTTTTAAACAAATGATTGTGTTTAAATATGCGAAGGTTTACGAATGAAAGGCCCTGTTTTCTTATACGAATGTTAAACCCTATTGAATGTTTGAATGATGAACCATTTCTTAAAACGAACGAAAACTAGAACTCACCAGCGTAGCTGACGTTTTTAAGTGTACACATTCAGGTTAAGGTAGGTTCTGAGGATGGACGGTGAGGCTTGGCTAGAGATGAAGAGTTACCCGACTGCTTTTGAAGACTGGCATCCCGTTATGTTTAGTTATGATGTAAATATGTTTTAAACTATGTTTACGCTTCCGCATCTATGAACAACGATTAAGTTATGTTTAAATGAAATTTCCGCTGCGTTATCTGATATTCATGTTTAAGAACTGCTTGTGAATGAGTAAACCCAATAAGTGAGGCCTCCCGGGTTTGGGGCCTTACAAGTTGGTATCAGAGCAATAGTTTGAGAGATTCGGACACTCCCAGTGTCTGAACTTAAACTTTGAATGGGACCGAAAGCGGATGCCAGTACGGGTAACTCGAGCCACAGCATCAGGTATGAAAAGTAGAGTATGTGTATGTAGTATGCCTTAGGAAGAGTTAGGAAAGGACTTGTGTTCTGATGGAATCACAAAGGTGGTCAAATAGAAATCGAAAGGTAGTGTAATGGTTAATTACAGATGGCCAGTGTATATTAACATCTTACAGTACTTATTGAATTCTATTTGTTAACTAGCGTGATGACATTGGATTTCTCGTCTTATAGAACGAAATGGCAAGGAGAGGGAACGGAAGGCGTGGTGGCCGTACCGGTGGTCGTACCGGCGGTCGAAATGGTGGGCGTGGCAGGATTCCTGCGCGCCAAGAACACAGTGAAGAAGGAAGTGTTCACACTGAACCGGCGGTTAGTGTGCATGAAGCTGAGCAGACACAGGTTGAAGAACAACCTTTCACTTTTGAACCAGAAGTGAGAGCAGCTATAGCTCGAGAATTTACAGAATTGATGAAGAATTCTCTGCCAGGTCTGTTGGCTGAAGCGTTGAAGCAGGTCAATGGGGCGGGTGGGTCTAGCGCGGCAATTGGTGCTCAGAACAATGAGACCGACAATGCACCGCCTGCTCGCGGATGTGATTATAAGTCCTTTAAGGCATGTGACCCGCCGATACTCACTGGGAAGAAGGACGCGGTAGCTACTTTTGATTGGGTAATACGTATGGAAGCCGCCATTCGTCTGAGCGAGTGCCGAACGGATCAAGTGGTAAAATTTGCTGCTAACTCCTTGAGGGAGGAAGCATCCCACTGGTGGGAAGGTGTACGTCAAGCTAAAGGGAGCGAGATTGTGGATGCGATGATGTGGGCTGACTTGAAAACTTTGGTAATCAAGAATTTCTGCCCAAGGAACGAGATTGAAAAGGTAGAGAGGGAATTTATGGGTTTGAAGGCCGGGAACATGACGCACCGGCAATACACAACCCGATTTAATGAACTGGCATGTCTGGTGCCACACCTTGTCACTACAGAAGAGAGAAAGATTGCCTGTTATATTCAAGGGTTGCCGGACCAGGTCCGCACCTATGTTAAGGCAAACGCCCCTACTACCTATGATTCGGCAGTAGAGCTAAGTGGCGTAGTATTTGACGATCTGGCACTGAATGTTGTTGTCGTTGAAGAGCAAAAGAAGAGACCGAGCTTCTCAAACAAGCGAACTGGGGGAAAGATGTTTGGGTCTCGTGATAAGAGGGCTCGGGTGGGTGAGCCGACTGTTTGTAAGAAGTGTGGAAGGGAGCATGTAGGTGAATGCAGACTGGGATCTAGCTTGTGCTATAAGTGTGGCAAGACCGGGCACTACTCTCGAGAATGCCCGCAAGGCTACAAATGCTACAACTGTGGGGATTTCGGCCATATGAGCCGAGAATGTACCAAGCCCAGGATGGGGGAAACCGGGAAAGGAAAGGGCCCGGAAAAGAAGGGAGAAGGATCTCGTGCAAAGACTCGTGCGTACGCACTGACGCAAGAACAAGCCAGGGCGGATCCCGATGTGGCGTCAGGTACATTCGTCCTTGACAACACTCTTGTTTCTGTGTTATTTGATTCGGGTGCCGGTAAGAGTTTTATATCTGCGTCTTTTTGTAAACGAGTGAAGTACACTGTTAGTAAGTTAGAAAGGGCCTTTAGCGTAGAAACCGCAGAGGGTAGAACTGCGAGAGTGACCGATGTAGTCGACAACTCCACGATAAAAATAGAAGGTCATAGGTTCCCTGTCAGATTGTTTGTTATGGTTTTGGGAGGGTTCGATGTGGTGTTGGGTATGGATTGGCTAACTGCCAATGAAGCTCAAATTATATGTAAACGAAAGATAATCCAACTCAAGGCTCCGGATCGTAGCAAAGTCGAAGTCTTTGGAGATCGTGACGCCCCGATGCCAAACGTCATCTCAATGATTAAGGCAACGAATTACTTGAGGCGCGGATGCGAGGCTTATCTGGTATATGTGATTGACAAGTGTAAGGAAGTGAAGGAACTTGACGATGTACCCGTGGTACGCAAGTACCCGGAGGTGTTTCCAGAGGATTTGCCTGGGATACCACGCGATAGAGAAATTGAGTTCCGAATTGACTTAGTACCAGATGCCCAGCCCGTGGCTAAGGCTCCATATCGACTAGCACCGGTGGAAATGAAGGAACTTATGGTCCAACTAGACGAGTTACTTGAGAAAGGATTTATTCAACCGAGCATCTCGCCGTGGGGTGCTCCGGTGTTGTTTGTAAAGAAGAAAGATGGTTCGATGAGAATGTGTATCGATTATCGCGAGTTGAATAAACGAACGGTGAAGAACAAGTACCCTTTACCAAGGATCGATGACCTGTTCGACCAGTTGCAAGGCGCAAGTTGGTTTTCGAAAATCGACCTTCGGTCCGGGTACCATCAGTTGAAGGTGAGGGAAGAAGACATACCGAAAACTGCATTTCGCACGCGTTATGGACATTTCGAGTTCCGCGTAATGTCTTTCGGATTGACGAACGCCCCCGCAGCGTTCATGGATTTAATGAATAGGGTGTGTCGAACGATGCTGGATCGATCGGTAATTGTGTTCATCGATGATATCCTTATCTACTCCAAGAATGAGGGTGATCACGCATGTCACTTAAAGGAAGTGTTGGAAGCTCTAAAGAAGGAGAAGTTGTATGCTAAGTTCTCCAAATGCGCGTTCTGGCTTAGGGAAGTCCAATTCCTAGGTCACGTCATTGGCCCGAACGGCATTATGGTTGACCCAGCAAAGATAGTATCGGTAAGTGAATGGGACATTCCTAAGACGCCAACTGAAATCCGCAGTTTCTTAGGATTGGCAGGCTACTATCGGAGATTCATCCAGGATTTCTCGAAAATAGCTTCGCCGTTGACAAAGTTGACTCGGAAAGAAGTAAAGTACGAATGGGGTTCGACCCAGGATGAGGCGTTTAAGGAATTGAAAGAGAAGCTAACACAAGCTCCAGTCTTGGCCCTTCCCGAGGGCAGTGAAGATTTGGTGGTATACTCTGACGCTTCGGGTCAGGGATTGGGGTGTGTGTTGATGCAGCGTGGTAGAGTGATTGCATATGCTTCGCGGCAGTTGAAAGTTCACGAAGTCAACTATCCGACTCACGATTTGGAACTTGCTGCTGTCGTATTTGCATTGAAAATATGGAGGCACTACCTGTACGGGGTAAAGTTTACTATTTACTCCGACCACAAAAGTTTGAAGTACTTCTTCGAACAAAAGGAGCTTAATATGAGGCAGAGGAGATGGTTGGAACTCCTGAAGGACTATGACTGTGAAATAATGTACCATCCTGGAAAGGCAAACGTGGTGGCTGACGCTCTAAGCCGAAAGGATGTGCCTACTCCTATTAGAGTGAAAGCTTGCCAGTTGGTGGTAACATTGGATGTGATGAGAGAAATCGAAAGAGCTCAAGATGAAGCTTTGAAGGAAGAAAATATAAAGAAAGAAAGGATGGTTGGCCAACGGGACAAGTTGGAATATAACACCCTCGGTGTTAGAACGCGTTATGGACGGATATGGATACCTATGGGTGGCGAACTTAGGAGCAAAATCTTGGATGAGGCTCATAAGTCTCGTTACTCTATCCATCCCGGTACCAATAAAATGTACCAAGATCTGAAGAGGGAATACTGGTGGCCTGGAATGAAATGTGACGTGACGAAGTATGTAAGCAAGTGCTTGACTTGCTCGCAAGTAAAGGCCGAGCACCAGAAACCGTATGGAAAGATTCAACCACTTGACATACCAGAATGGAAGTGGGAACACATTACCATGGACTTCATAACTAAGCTACCTCGCACAGCTAAAGGTCATGACGCCATTTGGGTAATCGTGGACCGTTTAACGAAGAGTGCTCATTTCCTACCTATTCGCGAGGCGTTCTCGTCGGAAAGGTTAGCAGAGGTATTTATCAATGAAGTAGTAGCGCGGCATGGGATGCCCTTGACGATCGTATCTGACCGGGACACACGATTCACATCGAGGTTCTGGAAAAGATTTCACGAGTCGATGGGCACGAGGCTGAATATCAGCACGGCATACCACCCACAAACGGATGGTCAGTCCGAAAGGACCATTCAGACATTGGAGGATATGCTCCGTGCTTGTATTATTGACTTCGGTGGCAGTTGGGACAGCCATCTGCCGTTAGCCGAGTTCTCCTACAACAATAGTCATCACACGACGATAGGCATGCCGCCTTACGAAATGTTGTATGGGAGAAGATGTAGAACCCCGGTTTGTTGGGGTGAGATTGGACAGAAGGAATTAGGAAGTCTCGAAGTCGTAAGAGAGACGTCGGAAAGGTTTGATCAGATCAAAGCACGAATGAAGGCCGCACAAGATCGTCAGAAATCCTATGCGGATAGACGACGAAGGCCTATCGAGATTGATGTTGGGGACAGAGTAATGTTGAAAGTGTCCCCGTGGAAGGGAATCATTCGATTCAGAAAGAGAGGAAAGTTAAGTCCGAGGTTTGTCGGACCGTTCAGGATAATGGCACGGGTTGGTGAAGTCGCTTATCGGTTGGAGTTGCCTGATGAGTTAAGTGGGATTCATCCTACCTTCCATGTATCACACTTGCGAAAGTGTTTGGCGGATGAATTAGCTCACGTACCACTTACTGACATCGAGGTCGACAACAGCCTTAATTACATCGAAGAACCCGTGGCTATCTTAGACCGAAAGGAAAAGCGTTTGCGTAATAAAGTTATTCCATTGGTTAAAGTCCAATGGAGGCACCGAAAGGGATCGGAGGCTACATGGGAAACGGAGGCGGAGATGAGGGAGTCGTACCCTCAATTATTTGACTTGTGATAGGTTTCGGGGACGAAACCTATTATAAGGGGGGTAGACTTGTAACATCCCAAAATGTCGAGAAATAAAGTTAACGAGTTCAAGCGGGCCGAAGTCGGGCCGGGTCAGTCGCGAACCGGGCTTGGGGAGGTCTCCCCTATAAATAGCCAGGGTCACCACATGTTTCTCTCATTTGCAATTCTAGAGAGAGAAAACCATAGAGAGAGAAAGTGTCGGAATCGCACAAGATTGCATCCGCTCGTGTCTCTTGCACTCGTGAGAAGAACCTCCGGATCAGAAGCTCGATTCAGGTAACGATCCGACCTAAATCTGAGTTTTTAGTTCGTTTTTGGGTTTTCGGGTCTTGGGTGAAAATCGGACGTTTTTGTGGATGAAACTGAAAGATAATCATAGAATCGAATTCCTTAATGGAAAACGAACGTTTTGGATGCAACATGTTCGGGATCTTTACATGATCAGACCGAATGCGAAAGTTAGGGTTTTTCGCGAAGAACAGGTCGTGCGCACTTGCTAAGTGCGCACGGAGCAGGTCCTGCGCACTTGCTAAGTGCGCAGGAGGAGGAACCTGCGCACTTGCTAAGTGCGCAGGAGGAAGGACCTGCGCACTTGCTAAGTGCGCAGGAGGCAGAGTCTGCGCACTTGCTAAGTGCGCAGGCAGCAGGGTCTGCGCACTTGCTAAGTGCGCAGACATCAGACTGGTTAAGTAAAGTTAGTATGTTTAGAAGGGTTAAACCGTTAGAGTCGGTAATGGTCTGATGTGTATGTAACTACTCAATTCAGATCGGAAGTGACGTGGTTGGACCCTTGATTAGGACAACCGAGACTAGCTTATCAGGTGAGTTCTAGAAGCCCTCTTTTAAATGTTTTTATATAATGTTTTCGGGCTGGTGTGTACACGTATGAAATGTTGTTTTATAAAATGATTTTTATGAAACTACGTTTACGAAATGAAATGATTTGGAACGAAGGATTTATGGAAAGAAAGTTTATGAACGGAATGTTTACGAACGAATGTTATAAAGAAATGGTTTAATGAAAAGGTAAAGGGTTTTGAAAGTGAAGGAAAGGTTTTATGAAAAGAAAACAAAAAGGGGCAAAGGTTTTAAAGAAGTCATTACAAATCTAATCTGTCGAATGAATGGAATTGACGAATGAAGTCTGGGAATGTGATTCCCAGCCTTGTGGTAGATTATGGACAGCGAGCCATAGTTACCACAAGAACAACATGGGCAATGTCTTTGTGGCATGTCAATGGTTTTGATGTTGTACAACTGGTAAAGGGAGTAACGACGGTTACTCGGGTGATGACGATCATCCTAAGCGAACGAGGTAATGGGAAATCAATGACGGCGATACGTAACGGTTGATTTCCAAAGGAAAGATGCGTGTTGGGCAATGACGGCGATACGTAACGGTTGACCCCACGCATTGAAGGGTTGGGCAATGACGGCGATACGTAACGGTTGACCCAACGTAGTGGTATGGTTGTGGCAATGACGGCGATACGTAACGGTTGCCCACAACATTAAAAGTTCCTACGGGGACATAGAGACGCGTAACGATATAGATTTAGATAATAATGTATGACTTAAATGAATGTTAATGTTTTAAACAAATGATTGTGTTTAAATATGCGAAGGTTTACGAATGAAAGGCCCTGTTTTCTTATACGAATGTTAAACCCTATTGAATGTTTGAATGATGAACCATTTCTTAAAACGAACGAAAACTAGAACTCACCAGCGTAGCTGACGTTTTTAAGTGTACACATTCAGGTTAAGGTAGGTTCTGAGGATGGACGGTGAGGCTTGGCTAGAGATGAAGAGTTACCCGACTGCTTTTGAAGACTGGCATCCCGTTATGTTTAGTTATGATGTAAATATGTTTTAAACTATGTTTACGCTTCCGCATGTATGAACAACGATTAAGTTATGTTTAAATGAAATTTCCGCTGCGTTATCTGATATTCATGTTTAAGAACTGCTTGTGAATGAGTAAACCCAATAAGTGAGGCCTCCCTGGTTTGGGGCCTTACAATCAGAGATAATAGAAATTGGCACTCCATGCCTAGCCACGATTTCCTTGATATAAAGCTTTGCAAGTTTCTCGGTTTTATCCGTTTCTTTGATAGGTAGGAAATGAGCTGATTTTGTTAAACGGTCGACAATCACCCATATGGTATCATAACCACTGGATGTCTTGGGTAATTTCGTGATAAAATCCATAGAAATTTGTTCCCATTTCCATTGAGGTATCTCGGGTTGTTGTAACAATCCCGACGGTTTCTGATGTTCTGCCTTTACCTTTGAACATGTCAGGCATTTACCGACATAAATAGCAATTTCTCCTTTCATGTTCGGCCACCAATAGTGTTCTTTCAGATCCTTATACATCTTATCTGAACCTGGGTGAATGGAGTACCGGGACTTATGGGCTTCATCCATAACCAACTCCCGTAAGTTACCAATACATGGCACTCAAATTCTATTCATGAAGTATAAGGTGTCATCTGACTTTGGCTCCAACTGCTTTATCATTCCTCGTAAAGCTTCATTCTGAATGTTTTCTTCTTTGATTGCCTCTTGTTGTGCCATCCGGATTTGAGTCGTGAGACTCGTATGAATTGTCAATCCTAGGGCACGAACACGAAGAGTTTTAACTCGTTCCTTGCGACTTAAGGCGTCTGCTACGACATTGGCTTTCCCGGGATGGTACTTGATATCACAATCATAGTCGTTTAGTAGTTCCACCCAACGACGTTGTCTCATGTTAAGTTCCTTTTGATCGAAGATATGTTGGAGACTCTTGTGATCAGTAAAGATAGTGCATCTTGTACCATAAAGATAATGTCTCCAAATCTTGAGTGCAAACACAACTGCACCCAACTCCAAGTCATGGGTCGTATAATTCTTTTCGTGCACTTTTAGTTGTCGTGAGGCATATGCGATGACTTTGTCTCTTTGCATTAACACACAACCAAGTCCTTGGTGTGATGCATCGCATTATACGACAAAATTGTCGATTCCCTCAGGAAGGGATAAGATCGGTGCACTACACAGCTTCTGCTTCAGCAATTGAAAAGCTGATTCTTGTTTATCAGTCCAATCAAACTTTTTGTCCTTCTGAGTTAGTGTGGTTAAAGGCAGGGCTATTTTTGAAAAATTCTTGATGAATCGCCTGTAATAGCCTGCCAAACCCAGAAATTGACGCACTTCTGTCGGAGTCTTTGGTGCTTCCCAGTTTTTGATAGCTTCAATCTTGGATGGGTCTACGTGAATACCATTCTTATTGATGACGTGTCCGAGAAAGTGAACCTCTCGGATCCAAAACTCACACTTAGAGAATTTTGCATAAAGTTTCTCGTTCCTGAGTAGTTCTATGATTAATTTCAGATGATGTTCATGTTCCTCCTTGGTTCGTGAATATATCAATATGTCATCGATAAACACAATCACGAATTTATCCAAGTACGGCTTGCACACGCGGTTCATGAGATCCATAAAAACAGCTGGTGCGTTCGTCAAATCAAATGGCATAACTAGGAACTCGTAGTGACCGTAACGAGTCCTAAAAGCCGTTTTTGGTATATCTTCTTCCTGAATTTTCAGTTGATGATACCCTGATCGTAGATCAATTTTTGAGTAGAAGCTAGAACCTTGTAGTTGATCGAACAAATCGTCTATTGGAGGAAGTGGATATCGATTTTTGATTGTAAGCTTGTTTAACTCTCGGTAATCAATACACATCCTAAAGGTTCCATCCTTTTTCTTTACGAATAGGACCGGAGCTCCCCAGGGTGAGAAACTCGGTCTTATGAAACCTTTATCAAGCAACTCTTGCAGTTGATTAGATAATTCCTGCATCTCGGAAGGTGCTAGTCGATACGGTGATCGCGCAACTGGTGCAGCTCCTGGTACCAAATTGATTCGGAATTCGACTTGCCTCGGTGGTGGTAATCCAGGTAAGTCTTCAGGAAAAACTTCGGGGTAATCCTTAACGATTGGTATGTCTTCAAGTCGACGTTTCTCGGGTTTCTTCTCGACGACGTGCGCCAGGAATACGCAATAGCCTTTACGTAGGTACTTACGAGCTTTCATGCAGTTTATCATCCTCAATGTCACTCCACTTTTCTCACCTTGAACCGAAAGAACTTCTCCGTTCGGGAGAGGAATATGAACAATCTTCTCAAAACAAATAATCTCGGCGTGATTCTTCGACAACCAATCCATACCAATAACAACGTCAAAACTTCCCAAGTCAACAGGTAGTAGGTCTATACTAAATGTGTGGTTCTTAAAACATAAGGTACAACCCTGAATGACTTCCCCAGTTTTAATTAATTTCCCGTTTGCTAATTCAATTGTATAATTTTGGTCTAGTTTGCTGGGCTTAATACCGAGTCGGGTCTTAAAGTCATTTGACACAAAACTCATATCAGCACCCGTATCAAAAAGTATAGAGGCATAGTGATTATTTATCGGGAACGTACCAGTGACAATGTTCGGATCTTGTCGTGCGTCACCAGCCCCCATCACAAACGCTCTTCCACGGGCCTGATTGTCGTTTCGGTTCTTCAACTTTGGACAGTCTTTTCTGAAGTGCTTTGGATCTCCACATTCAAAGCATCCTTGATTCATCCTTTCTGTTCCTGGGTTGCCCTTTCCTGCTACTTGATTGGTCTTATTAGTGTTGGCATTGTTCCAACAGTTATGGGCTAGATGCCCATGCTTTTTACACTTTCCGCATTAGGTACACCTTCCACTGTGATGATACCCACATTTGTCACACTTCGGTAGTGTTCCAAGGTATCCATTTTGTCCTTCAATGTTGGCAGCATAGGCTTTCATGGTTCCAGATCTCTTATAAGTTTGATTCTTGTTTTGATTACTGGGTTTTCCAAACCATTTCCTCTTTTCCCCAGACCTTCCTTCCTCGGTCTCCTTCTTCTCAAACAAACCATCACGCACAGCATTATCTCTTAGTTTGGAAGCTAGAGTTATAGCGCTCTTGGCATCCATAGGGTTCGATGAAGTCACTAGGCTTCGGATTTGAGGAGCAAGACCCCACAAATATCTTTCAACTTTCTTGTATTCTGGCGTGACCATGTGTGGCACTAAACTTGCTAACTCATTGAACCGGTCAGTGTAACCAGCCACATCATCTCCTATCATGTGAAGGTTCCACATTTCAGTTTCGATTTTCTGCAATTCATTTCGAGGACAGTACTCCTCGATCATCATGGCCTTTAGATCATCCCAAGATAGCTGGTAGGCAGTCTGCCTTCCCAATGTTTTCATCTGAGAATTCCACCAGGTTAATGCTTTGTCAGCAAGTGTGCAAGTGGCATATTTCACCATTCAGTCAGCTGTGCATTCACTAATATCAATTACAGATTCCATCTTCTCAATCCACCTCATCAGGCCTACTGCACCGTCAGTGCCATTGAAGTTGCGAGGGTTGCAGGATAGAAAAGCCTTATAAGTGCACTTCTTGTTCGAAGCATCTGTAGGGTCACAAGTCAATATTTTAATAATGTTGTTATCTTAGGTCGCGACTGTGTTTCAGAGGTGTTTACACATCCTATTACCTCTAGAACCTCCAGTAGTGTCACTGCCTCCTGCACCTCCTCCGCTACCACTACCACTACCATTTCCTCCGCCGTTATTCCGATTGGCTTCGTACTGCTCCAAGGAGGCGGCTACACGTTGGGATATGAGTTGCTCAACTTCTGCAGAAATCGTCGTGTTGTTTTCACCAGTAGTGTCACGCGGTGTCCTTCTTTTAGGTGCCATGGGTCTGAAGTCGAAATGGGGTTAGTGTGTGACGATATTCAGTGTCTACGATATCCGTACAATATGATGATAAGTTATGACATGCATATGCAATGAAAAACGTCTCAGTGAGTCATTTAAATTATAGACTAGGTTCGATTTTTAGACTCCTAGTTCGCTATAATCAATGGCTCTGATACCAATCTGTCACACCCTCGCCAAGGCGGAAACGCGAGGCGTGACGTAACATGGTTTCCAAAGCATATGATTACCGCAAACACATACATGATAAATGGATACATAGACAAGTTTAAAGTTTTACATTCCAAAATGTAAATTGAGTTTACAAAAAGTGAAGATTTCGCAAATATGACTCCATTACAATGAGTTATACAAGAGAAATCCCCCAAAAGTTGTATCCATCGTGCATGCATGTATCCTACATTGCTAACCTTGCGATCACGTTCAATTTCCTGAAAAACATACTTAAAATTGTCAACACGAGGTTGGTGAGTTCACAGGTTTAATCAAATAGTTCTTTGTAAAATTCAATCGTTCGTAAATAGTTTCAGGTGTATGTGATAAACAGAATAAGAATTGCTGACCCATTTGTAAACTAGCTAGGAATACAAATAATATGTTCATACATGAGGCGTAACCAAACCATGACAATTGTACACGCCCCTAATTTCGTTATCCGGTTCTATGCGGCCATAAATCCTCCAGATTGTGGTTAGCGCGACTAACCATGACCGGGAGACGTCACTCTCCATAGTACTATTCATAGGACCCTAGGCTACAGTTAATGGTTACTACGTTGTTCCAGGGGACTTTAGCGGCCTCACTTGTTGTTCTCATCTCATGTAAACATAAAAGTCGTGCCTTATTCTCTTGTTATCCCATAAAATAGTTGAAAGTATGTTCTTCCCCCAAATATTGAAAAACAGTAAAAAGGGGCCGTGAAACTCACCTTGTTTTTGTGTATGTTTGTAATGATACTTGTTGTAGTCAACCTTGACTATTCGTACCCTAGATACCAAGGGTAAATTGTGTTAAGACCGAACGTCTCATATTGCAAATTGTTCACTGACTTTGTAAATCTGGTCGTTTTTGTTTAAATATTTCTTTAGTTATTCAACACTTGTTTTGTAATAAATAGTTCTAAGTTACTGCCCAAATGGGACTGACACAGGTATCGAAACTACCTAGTTTCGATTGCGCAATTGAGTATCGAAACTTCCTAGTTTCGATTGAGTAGTTGGGTATCGAAACTATCTAGTTTCGATTGAGTATGACAGTTGTCGGAACTTCCTAGTTTCGATTGACAACTAGTATCGAAACTCCTAGTTTCGATTGAGTAAACATGTATCGAAACTCCTAGTTTCGATTGAGTAAACATGTATCGAAACTCCTAGTTTCGATTGAGTATTTGAGTGTCGAAACAACTTAGTTTCGATTGAGTAGTTGTTATCGAAACAACCTAGTTTCGATTGAGTAAAAGGTATCGAAACTACCTAGTTTCGATTGATCAACAGGTATCGAAACTCCTAGTTTCGATTGAGTTAACTGGTATCGAAACTCCTAGTTTCGATTACTGGACTTCTGTTTGACAGAATCAGTCCTGCATATTTATGTTTTAAAACTTGAATTTGACACACTTTTCTTGTTATCTTATTTGCGATTGAACATTTTGTATGCTTAGATACAGTTTTAAAGAAAAATAAAGTGGATAGTATTGAGTTTTTACCTTAAAACCGAGATGAAGATGATGAAAGAAAATAGAGAATGATCTTGATTCTTCTGTAAAATTTCCTTTAGAAACACTTGAAATCTTCTCAAAACACCGAATGATGGTAGTTTTTGTCTTAAAACTTGGCTTCGATTTGGAGAGAAATGGGGAAATTTCCGTAAGAAAATGAGTGATAAAAGGGTTTGGAGAGTTTTGATTGAAAAGGGGTATGGGTTATATCTGAGTTTTCTCACAGGTATGGTATGGGTCAATTTGAAAATATGGTAAATGAGACGTGAGATTGGGGATGGTTTTCTCTGCACTTCGGCCGAAAAAGTCAAAAATGATTTGAGAGCTTATAATTAGTTTTTAAGTATTAGTTTATTAGAGGTATTAATATCAATTAGAGTTTTAAGGGGGTAATTTAATTCGGTTTAGGTTCCCCACGGTATTATAATTTTATTCTAAAAATAATTTATTGTTTCACGTAAAGTTTGTGTAACTAACGTTCGTATTAGTCGGTTTATACTGGTACGTGAACCGGTAATTCCTGGAATTACCAAAATATGAAATGAACAATGTACGGCTTTTCTCAGACCTTAATGTCCTAATTTATGCCATTAGGTAAACCGCGAAAACAAATATAGTATAAACTCGTTTATATCGTGTACGAATATTGACCTGAAATGTCGGGTGTGACAAAAGCTACCGATCGAAAACCACAGTTACCGTCGGGATTTACATCCTGTGTATGTGAAATGTACGGATGAAAGTCAGATGGTATCGAATCCTTAAAACAATTTATATTGTTAACCGCATCTTTCCCCATAATCAATGGAAAACCAAGATAGGCGTTATCATCTTGTGGTTGCTTTCCTTTACCCTTCGTTGGACGACGG
Source organism: Smallanthus sonchifolius (assembly GCA_023525975.1). Taxonomy (NCBI): domain Eukaryota; kingdom Viridiplantae; phylum Streptophyta; class Magnoliopsida; order Asterales; family Asteraceae; genus Smallanthus; species Smallanthus sonchifolius. The sequence continues at coordinate 7,744,989 of CM042042.1, forward strand.
TGTTGAATGAACGAACTCGCTTGTATCGAGTCTTGTGACGCAATGTACGAGCTGTGTCTCGCAGGGTCACGTTTGCTTTGTTGGGATCCTGTGAATGAGCTGTTTCTCGCGACATCCTGTTTCCTTTGTTGTTGCTTTTTCAAAGTTGGACGACCGCGAGTATCTTCTTGTATCACAGGCGCTTTCTTGTTACTTTTGCTCGTAAAGACCACCCCTGCGATTCTCGACAGCATACTTCTTTTGACCTGATCAGGTTCTGAAATAATTTTGTTTCTCACTTGACCAAGTACTTTATCCACATCTACATTTTCATCATCGACAAACGACGGTTTTAAATCAAGTTTCCTCCAGAAGACGTCTAACGCATCTAGCGGGATTCTGCCACCTGTATTAAAACGAAATAGTCAGAAAATTTTGAAAATTAAACATTCACAAATTCCAAAGTCAAAACAGTTTACATGTAGCTTTGATACTTGCCAGACGACAAGCACACGGCAACCCACAACTACTGAAAAGTTGGCAACCACACGTTGCATTTTGTTTCCGTATATGTGATAACTTGTACCACTCGTTTTCTAACAAATTTAGAGCTTTATGTGAAACCTTACCGTGCAGGTTATCAAACAATTCAATAGCTATGTGGCTATCCATTTTTCTTATGAGGCTTGTTCCAAACGCAAACTGTATATGATAATATTGATCTGTTACAATTTCATCAACAAACCCAACAAGTCTATCTAGGGAGCTGTTAGCATTTCTAAGATAACTCTTTAAAAGCGAATGCTGGCTCTCGACTCGGTTCGTTGTTTGTTGACCAAAATTGAGGTTTTTGTTGGACCAGGCGGATACAAACTTTTCTTTATACGGGTCCAACCAATTTTTAGTCACATAATGTATAACTCCTGGAAAAATATTGAATAAATATTTAAATATTTAATAATTATTCAATACTGAAAATATTAAATATTCAAAACTTACTTCCTCGTTTGGCAGCATACAGTCGTTCGTAAAGCCGATTGAAGTTGTACTGGTATATATCTGGCGTGGGAGACTCACATAATACCGACCATGAATACTTGAAATTTGCCCAGTCTTCGTCTGTAAATGACGCCCTGCAATGTTTTGCGATATTCTCGTGTATGTGCCACCGACATAGGTTCTTCGATTACTGGGTTTTCCAAACCATTTCCTCTTTTCCCCAGACCTTCCTTCCTCGGTCTCCTTCTTCTCAAACAAACCATCACGCACAGCATTATCTCTTAGTTTGGAAGCTAGAGTTATAGCGCTCTTGGCATCCATAGGGTTCGATGAAGTCACTAGGCTTCGGATTTGAGGAGCAAGACCCCACAAATATCTTTCAACTTTCTTGTATTCTGGCGTGACCATGTGTGGCACTAAACTTGCTAACTCATTGAACCGGTCAGTGTAACCAGCCACATCATCTCCTATCATGTGAAGGTTCCACATTTCAGTTTCGATTTTCTGCAATTCATTTCGAGGACAGTACTCCTCGATCATCATGGCCTTTAGATCATCCCAAGATAGCTGGTAGGCAGTCTGCCTTCCCAATGTTTTCATCTGAGAATTCCACCAGGTTAATGCTTTGTCAGCAAGTGTGCAAGTGGCATATTTCACCATACAGTCAGCTGTGCATTCACTAATATCAATTACAGATTCCATCTTCTCAATCCACCTCATCAGGCCTACTGCACCGTCAGTGCCATTGAAGTTGCGAGGGTTGCAGGATAGAAAAGCCTTATAAGTGCACTTCTTGTTCGAAGCATCTGTAGGGTCACAAGTCAATATTTTAATAATGTTGTTATCTTAGGTCGCGACTGTGTTTCAGAGGTGTTTACACATCCTATTACCTCTAGAACCTCCAGTAGTGTCACTGCCTCCTGCACCTCCTCCGCTACCACTACCACTACCATTTCCTCCGCCGTTATTCCGATTGGCTTCGTACTGCTCCAAGGAGGCGGCTACACGTTGGGATATGAGTTGCTCAACTTCTGCAGAAATCGTCGTGTTGTTTTCACCAGTAGTGTCACGCGGTGTCCTTCTTTTAGGTGCCATGGGTCTGAAGTCGAAATGGGGTTAGTGTGTGACGATATTCAGTGTCTACGATATCCGTACAATATGATGATAAGTTATGACATGCATATGCAATGAAAAACGTCTCAGTGAGTCATTTAAATTATAGACTAGGTTCGATTTTTAGACTCCTAGTTCGCTATAATCAATGGCTCTGATACCAATCTGTCACACCCTCGCCAAGGCGGAAACGCGAGGCGTGACGTAACATGGTTTCCAAAGCATATGATTACCGCAAACACATACATGATAAATGGATACATAGACAAGTTTAAAGTTTTACATTCCAAAATGTAAATTGAGTTTACAAAAAGTGAAGATTTCGCAAATATGACTCTATTACAATGAGTTATACAAGAGAAATCCCCCAAAAGTTGTATCCATCGTGCATGCATGTATCCTACATTGCTAACCTTGCGATCACGTTCAATTTCCTGAAAAACATACTTAAAATTGTCAACACGAGGTTGGTGAGTTCACAGGTTTAATCAAATAGTTCTTTGTAAAATTCAATCGTTCGTAAATAGTTTCAGGTGTATGTGATAAACAGAATAAGAATTGCTGACCCATTTGTAAACTAGCTAGGAATACAAATAATATGTTCATACATGAGGCGTAACCAAACCATGACAATTGTACACGCCCCTAATTTCGTTATCCGGTTCTATGCGGCCATAAATCCTCCAGATTGTGGTTAGCGCGACTAACCATGACCGGGAGACGTCACTCTCCATAGTACTATTCATAGGACCCTAGGCTACAGTTAATGGTTACTACGTTGTTCCAGGGGACTTTAGCGGCCTCACTTGTTGTTCTCATCTCATGTAAACATAAAAGTCGTGCCTTATTCTCTTGTTATCCCATAAAATAGTTGAAAGTAAGTTCTTCCCCCAAATATTGAAAAACAGTAAAAAGGGGCCGTGAAACTCACCTTGTTTTTGTGTATGTTTGTAATGATACTTGTTGTAGTCAACCTTGACTATTCGTACCCTAGATACCAAGGGTAAATTGTGTTAAGACCGAACGTCTCATATTGCAAATTGTTCACTGACTTTGTAAATCTGGTCGTTTTTGTTTAAATATTTCTTTAGTTATTCAACACTTGTTTTGTAATAAATAGTTCTAAGTTACTGCCCAAATGGGACTGACACAGGTATCGAAACTACCTAGTTTCGATTGCGCAATTGAGTATCGAAACTTCCTAGTTTCGATTGAGTAGTTGGGTATCGAAACTATCTAGTTTCGATTGAGTATGACAGTTGTCGGAACTTCCTAGTTTTGATTGACAACTAGTATCGAAACTCCTAGTTTCGATTGAGTAAACATGTATCGAAACTCCTAGTTTCGATTGAGTATTTGAGTGTCGAAACAACTTAGTTTCGATTGAGTAGTTGTTATCGAAACAACCTAGTTTCGATTGAGTAAAAGGTATCGAAACTACCTAGTTTCGATTGATCAACAGGTATCGAAACTCCTAGTTTCGATTGAGTTAACTGGTATCGAAACTCCTAGTTTCGATTACTGGACTTCTGTTTGACAGAATCAGTCCTGCATATTTATGTTTTAAAACTTGAATTTGACACACTTTTCTTGTTATCTTATTTGCGATTGAACATTTTGTATGCTTAGATACAGTTTTAAAGAAAAATAAAGTGGATAGTATTGAGTTTTTACCTTAAAACCGAGATGAAGATGATGAAAGAAAATAGAGAATGATCTTGATTCTTCTGTAAAATTTCCTTTAGAAACACTTGAAATCTTCTCAAAACACCGAATGATGGTAGTTTTTGTCTTAAAACTTGGCTTCGATTTGGAGAGAAATGGGGAAATTTCCGTAAGAAAATGAGTGATAAAAGGGTTTGGAGAGTTTTGATTGAAAAGGGGTATGGGTTATATCTGAGTTTTCTCACAGGTATGGTATGGGTCAATTTGAAAATATGGTAAATGAGACGTGAGATTGGGGATGGTTTTCTCTGCACTTCGGCCGAAAAAGTCAAAAATGATTTGAGAGCTTATAATTAGTTTTTAAGTATTAGTTTATTAGAGGTATTAATATCAATTAGAGTTTTAAGGGGGTAATTTAATTCGGTTTAGGTTCCCCACGGTATTATAATTTTATTCTAAAAATAATTTATTGTTTCACGTAAAGTTTGTGTAACTAACGTTCGTATTAGTCGGTTTATACTGGTACGTGAACCGGTAATTCCTGGAATTACCAAAATATGAAATGAACAATGTACGGCTTTTCTCAGACCTTAATGTCCTAATTTATGCCATTAGGTAAACCGCGAAAACAAATATAGTATAAACTCGTTTATATCGTGTACGAATATTGACCTGAAATGTCGGGTGTGACAAAAGCTACCGATCGAAAACCACAGTTACCGTCGGGATTTACATCCTGTGTATGTGAAATGTACGGATGAAAGTCAGATGGTATCGAATCCTTAAAACAATTTATATTGTTAACCGCATCTTTCCCCATAATCAATGGAAAACCAAGATAGGCGTTATCATCTTGTGGTTGCTTTCCTTTACCCTTCGTTGGACGACGGTGTTGAATGAACGAACTCGCTTGTATCGAGTCTTGTGACGCAATGTACGAGCTGTGTCTCGCAGGGTCACGTTTGCTTTGTTGGGATCCTGTGAATGAGCTGTTTCTCGCGACATCCTGTTTCCTTTGTTGTTGCTTTTTCAAAGTTGGACGACCGCGAGTATCTTCTTGTATCACAGGCGCTTTCTTGTTACTTTTGCTCGTAAAGACCACCCCTGCGATTCTCGACAGCATACTTCTTTTGACCTGATCAGGTTCTGAAATAATTTTGTTTCTCACTTGACCAAGTACTTTATCCACATCTACATTTTCATCATCGACAAACGACGGTTTTAAATCAAGTTTCCTCCAGAAGACGTCTAACGCATCTAGCGGGATTCTGCCACCTGTATTAAAACGAAATAGTCAGAAAATTTTGAAAATTAAACATTCACAAATTCCAAAGTCAAAACAGTTTACATGTAGCTTTGATACTTGCCAGACGACAAGCACACGGCAACCCACAACTACTGAAAAGTTGGCAACCACACGTTGCATTTTGTTTCCGTATATGTGATAACTTGTACCACTCGTTTTCTAACAAATTTAGAGCTTTATGTGAAACCTTACCGTGCAGGTTATCAAACAATTCAATAGCTATGTGGCTATCCATTTTTCTTATGAGGCTTGTTCCAAACGCAAACTGTATATGATAATATTGATCTGTTACAATTTCATCAACAAACCCAACAAGTCTATCTAGGGAGCTGTTAGCATTTCTAAGATAACTCTTTAAAAGCGAATGCTGGCTCTCGACTCGGTTCGTTGTTTGTTGACCAAAATTGAGGTTTTTGTTGGACCAGGCGGATACAAACTTTTCTTTATACGGGTCCAACCAATTTTTAGTCACATAATGTATAACTCCTGGAAAAATATTGAATAAATATTTAAATATTTAATAATTATTCAATACTGAAAATATTAAATATTCAAAACTTACTTCCTCGTTTGGCAGCATACAGTCGTTCGTAAAGCCGGTTGAAGTTGTACTGGTATATATCTGGCGTGGGAGACTCACATAATACCGACCATGAATACTTGAAATTTGCCCAGTCTTCGTCTGTAAATGACGCCCTGCAATGTTTTGCGATATTCTCGTGTATGTGCCACCGACATAGGTTCTTCGAACAATCCGGAAATATTTTATCACATGCGTTCATAAGAGCTTTGTCCCTGTCTGTTACTATCACACGCGGCTCCATACACTTTTGCAACATTGCTTTTATTTGCAGTAGCACCCAGACGAAGTTTTTCTCTCGTTCTTTTGATATAAATGCATGAGCGACGCAAAACGACTGGTGTGTGGAGGTCACACCGACCACTTGGACAAATGGAAGTCTATACATGTTTGTTTTGTAAGTCGCGTCGATCATCAACACGTGCGGGAACGCACGCCACATCTCAAACGATTTCGGATGAACAAAGAATATCTCCTCCACAATATTTGTGGCAGGATCTTCCCGAGTATAGTAGACGTATTTTTTAGAAGGAAGCAGGTTTTCCAGAATCTGCATTGGAGTTTCACCGACTCTCGTTTCGTTTTTTATCTTTTGTATCGCATTATAAATGTCCTTTTTAATGCAACTACTCTCTGGGTTTTGTTCCCTTATAGTTGCCAGAATGTTTCGTGGCAACATGTTTTGCGAATACAACTTCGCCACCAAAAGTTGTTCCGACTGAGACAGTCTCCTCGCAAAGGAGTGCGCCTCAAGATGTTGACTAGGATCGTGGTTATGACTGTCATCCTTCACCGTTAATTTCCAATCACCAGTATTTTCTTGGTGCTCTCCTTCTAATTTAAAGGGACAACCTATTTTCTTGCTACCGGCACGTCTAACCGTGGCAGTAGACGCACGTTCGCCGTGACGGTCACACACAAGCCACACATTGATAAACGGTTCCGTCGGATCGTCGCCTTTTCTCCTTGATCGTCGGGTGACAAGGACGTAACCATTCTCACGTCCTATCCTGACCGCCCAATCCACCAATTGTTCACGAGACTGAAAATTCTGGTCAGTTTTATACGACACGTTTTGATGGTTTTGTTCCTCGTCTTCGGACACGAAGTCGTCGGTTTGTTGTGTCGGGTATGAGACTTCACCGCATACGTAGTCGTCGGTTTGTTGTGTCGGGTATGAGACTTCACTGTATACGTAGTCGTCGGTTTGTTGTGTCGGGTATGAGACTTCACCGTATACGTAGTCGTTTGTGGGATGTGTAAGGTAAGACGGTTCACCGTATACGAACTCGGGATTGCTCAGTGGCTCGTTCAAATCCGGAAGCCTTACCCGTTGATGAGAATAAACGTCGGACGAGACCTCCTCCCGGTTCACCTCTTGAACGCCAGAACTTTGCGGGTTGTTTTCCACCGACTCGTTAGAATATACCTGAAAACCGTAGTTACCATCCCACCACCAAGACATGTTTATAGTTTTTTTTTGGAAAGCATACGTTCGTTCGGTTCGAATGAGAATTCTGCATTGTTAAATACACAAAATTTGGGCCCTATACGCATCGTATAGCCCAATACGATGCGTATAAGGTACGATGTGATGGGTTTAGTGGCAGAAGGAATCTCGTATCCTAAACTGCATCGTATTGACCTATACGATGCGTATACGAGGTTTGAATGACAGGTTGTAAGAGAATGTCGGGCACGGGAATTTGTGAATGGCTATACGCATCGTATTACCCTATACGATGCGTATATGACCAAGTACGATTAGCATTTCCCGTGTGTGATTAGTAGTCCCCTTTATCATTCATATACATCGTCACTATAAAACAAATTAGAAATATCGTCTTACTTTTACAATTTCAAAGTGTTTCATCATCGTATATAATAATAATACCTTACCTAATTAAGATATAAAATAATAATCATACATCATATCCATGCATATTTAATTGTATCAAGATAAGACATTTTTTATATCTTATTCATCATAGTCGTCTAATAAAAAATATTATAAAAGTGTTGAATTTGATTATTATATTTACGCTTCTATCATTAACAATGATGACACAATTTACTAGTAGGCCAACCAAATTTCAACAATTTTAACGTTAAATTTAATGGACAATTGTTATAGTTATTTAATAATAAATATTGGATTTATCTACTTTGTAATTATCATATGATTACTTTACATTTAATTCATCTTTCTTAGACTGTTGGTTGTGGTAAGCGAGCGAGGGGCGCCAACGGTGGGCTTGAGCCACCGTGGTGGCGAACACCGCAAGGGTGTCCAGCGATGGGGGGCGCTAGGGGGTGGGCGTGGGTGGGCTAGCGGGAGAAGATGGCGTGATATGGGTGAAAAAAATGTTTTTGGATAAAGCCCCCGCTCACCTGCACCACAACACCCTCAAGTGCTTCAGCAGGGGCTTTATCCACTGCTTAGTCAGCATCCAGTCAGCGCCACATGACGTGATATTAGAGGATGAATCCACCCTCAATAAAGCCCCACAACCAACAGCCTTATGGCAGCATCATTTTAAGCCTTTAACATATTTTATTTTAACTTTTTAATACGTTTATCATTTTTTATCACCGACTTACTTTGGACATGTAAATTTAATCATTTGTTTGATGATAATAAATAAAAATGCTTGGCTCATATTGCTTCGGAATCTAAATGTGTCGTCTCCTTCAAATCTAACATCATCGTAACTATTATAATATTATTAAATTCATATTTTAATTATATAAATTTGTTACCATTAATACTTGACATAAACAATAAATATTTAATAAAACATCTATCAGTACACCACCCAATGCCAATTTGTATGCCCTTCACTTGTTTACTCAATAAGATTGTATTGTGTTCTTTTGACACAATACGGGTAATAATACAACCGTATTATGCTTTTTTTGACACATGGGACAAAATACCGTTGTATCGTGCATTTTTTTCACAAAATATCACTATATTGTGCAACACGGATGCGAATGATGTGACATATTTGGACGTTTGTTGGCTTGACTTTTAGGACCTATACGAGTCGTATAGACGTAATGAAGATGGTGTACTACCACATACTAAATAGTAACGGCCTGTTCGGTTAAAACTTAAAAGTTAAGGAATTATATTAGTTGGTAATTATTTAGAAAAAAACTAAGATATGTTTTTAATATATAAATATAAATTAATGATTTTTATTATTAAACCACATAACGAAAAAGACTATATACAGTTTCAATGATAACATTTAAAAGAAAAACATATTGGTCAATGCACATTCAAAGAGCATTAACATTTCTTTCACGCGGTAAACATCAAAATAGTTGACCTCTAGCTTTGTATGAAATGAAATTTAGCCCTTGTAATTTATATTAATTGACCATTACATCCAATATGTTAAGAATTCTTTGAAAGAAAGTTGTAACACCCCTTAATTTTATGTAATGATATTATTTTCATTGTTTACAATTTAATAAAGGTTAAAGGGTGATCATAGAATTGTTTAATATAAAATCAATTTTAGGCCGATAAGATGATTGTATATTTTGCTTTAACTGTAGTACATAAGATGGTTATATAATAGACTACCCTCATTCTTTTTCAAAAAAAAAAAAAAAAATTATTATTATTTAGAAAACTAGTTCTACATACTTTTAAATATTTGTTCCTAATATCAAATGAATCTAACATGCTAAAACTAACTTAATATATTATTATTTTAATAGTTACGAAATTTAAATTCAATACATATTTGGGTTGATTCAAATAAATCGAACCACGAGAAACAATAAGTAAAATATATAATGGTAAATTAAGAAGATTATGTATTTTTTTATAGAAAATAATAGTTGTATACATAAATGAACATATGAGTCAAGTCGGTTCAAAATCCACAAAATTGAATTTAATTAAGAAATCTAATTCGACATTCAGTGCGAAATCGAATTTGGAATCCAGTTTGAATCCTAACCGGATTTAAAAACTGGTTTTAAATTCTTAATCAAATTTGATTCGAATTGTGACCTTTTCGAGTTCAACTCGAATAACAAACACTCTACGAAATCCCTTTTTGACAATTAACACAAATACTTTTGGGTTATAATTGCAATTCAAAAAACTAAAGGGGTAGTAATTGGATATAACCATAACCTGAAGGGTGTTTATTGAAACAATGCTTGCACACTAAAAAAGTAGTCATCCAAGATAACCAAGTTACATGATTATGCATACAGTGACGTAGATACATATATCATCCACCCACCTTCTCTTGATCAATACAAAAGGCACCTTGTTGAACTTTGATGTGCACACCAACTGTTTGTATAAATTCCCAAGTGACTTGGGAAGTTTTATTAAGGAACACATGGGGTGGAAGCTACTTGAAGCTTCAGAATCTGCATATAGTCATCTTCTTTGTGGGGATTCTGTGTGCTTCCAGTGAACTTTTGGGCAGATTTATAACTTGAATCTGCCATTCAAGATTGTTTATTGAAATAATCTTGCTAAAAATCAAGGTACTTTAAGCTTCTTGATTTAGTTTTATGATATGAGTTTTGGATGATTGTTTGTTGCTTTGCTGGTTTGATGTTATATATCTTGAATTCTATAGATTATTCATAATTTAGATTCATTTTTTTATTGGAATCAAAAGAACAAGAATTTGATGGGTTTGGAGGTTTGTGTTGATCTGTTAAAGAAAGTTTAATCATTTCCAAATCTGAACCAAATTATTGAGATTTACCCTTGTCCAGAAAACAATTATGGAATCAAATAATTTAGATCAATAAGGCATGCACTATTGCACTGACAGAAACTTTGTACCTTCTTGTAGTGGAAAAAAAATTAGAATAAAAGATTGTTACAGAAATTTTATGGTATTTACCTTGATTGAAAATCTTGGATCTTCCACTTACCCATCTCTGTGAATCTTCTCAAATTGTGATTTTTTTATTTTTATTTTTTTGGTAAAAGATTTCAATGATCATCTAATATAATGAAGCCTCAAAAGGTTACAACTTACACATCCAAACACCATCACACATGGTCACATGGGTATATATCATTTCATGTAAAGGTTTTATGCCACTAAAAGGAAGGTCAATGGGTTGTGTTTGTGGTCCATTTAGACCGTTGATTAATTTGATCCAAGGTGTGGATGGACAACAGGGTACCACTCTTTACCTGCTATTTTGTTGTTTTACAGTTATGGTCCAAGAAAGAGACTCATTTGACCTTATTTATCAATCCATAAGTTCCAAAAGAAAATTTGATCACGGTTCCTTCGATAATTTGTGGCGTATGTTGTATAGTTTTAGTTATCAATCATTTTCTTCACCAAAAGTTTAGCACCCAAAAACAAAAATTTCCCCTTTGATTCAAAACATGTGAAGTATGTCTTTCTTTTCAGAACACATATTTGATGGTAGACAGCACCAGAAGTCAAATTATAACTTTGTGGGTACCAATTGTTATATTGGCAATTATTCGGGTCAAATTATTCGGGTGATTGATGTTGACTAGTTATAAAAAGTTGACTCATTTCATAATCTCCTATGCATCTTGTTATATTGTCAATTACAAAATTGATGAATCTTTAGTATCATGGGCTTGTTTCCTTTAGTATAACATAATAGCTTTGTGGGTATCAATTATATTGTAGAAAAGATGGTGCAATTCTCATCTTTGTTGAACGGATTGACGAAAAATATTTCAACAAAAAACGGGAAGAAACGGAGGATTAATCTTGGAAGAGAAGCTACAGAGGCTTTGGCCAAAGAAGCAAGGAAAAATGGTCTATTATTAACATCTCCTGGTAATGTTAGTGCCAAATGGTCTAATAATTATGTTTCTGCATATTCTAAGGGAGGAAATAAAGGAACTAATCAAGATTGCTTCATTGTATGGGAGGTAAATCAATTGTTTAAGTCCATATTCTTTGTTTTCTCTTTTTATAAAAAAGATTATAAATTTATAAAGATCATGAATTTATATTAATTTGAATGTAATTCGAATGTTGATCTATTTATAGGGGTTTGGAGGGAAGGATGATGTGATGTTTTGTGGAGTTTTTGATGGGCATGGGCCATGGGGGCATCTTGTGGGAAAAAGAGTGAAGAAAGTAATGCCAGCTTATTTGCTTCATTATTGGCAGGAAGCTATGGCTCAATGTTCAATCTTGATGAATGGGAATTTGTTTAAAAATGCAAACTTTGACCAATTTGGTGTGTGGAAGAAATCTTTCTTGAAAGCTTGTTCTACTGTTGATTATGATCTTGAGCTTCATCCTGTAATTGATTCCTTTCACAGCGGTACAGCTTCATTGACTATGATCCGCGAGGTAATTGACTATAAATTTGTATTTGAAATCCATATGACTGAAAGGAATAGGTTTGAGCTTTAATATAACACCTTAGGCAAATCACACATCGTTATGTTCTGTTCTGTCCACAGGAAAGATGCTGAGTCCATAAGGAATGTCCCGCCTTAAATACCAACAACACCTTAGGCAAATCCCAAGAATAGCCTGGGGATTGAGATTTGTTTTAGTATAAATAGAGGTGTAGGGTTTAATTGTAAGTCGTGGTTTTTATTTAATAGAAATTAAAAGAGTCGTGGGTTGTGTTTACCCACAAAAATCGCCTGGCGTCTTTGAGTTTTGCAATCCAACTGTCTACATTTTTTTTGTATAAATGTCAACTGTGTAAGATAAATTTTTTATCTAAAATAGAAACGGGTCAAATGGGTTGACTCGGTTTTTCTGTAACTATTTTAGAAAAAGTGTGTTTTATGTCATAACTTAAACGTGTTGGGTATTTTATGCTAGAAGTTAAAAGTTAAAAGAGAAATGGTACATGTTTTGTAGTTTAAACGTAATTGTTTCATACACATGTGTATTTTTTGTTATAAATTTGTAATTTTAGTATATTAATATGTGAAAATTAATATAGTTTTTTTTTTGCCGTTAAACGGATCTTGTTCATGTCAACATGCGATTACGTGTGTCATGTTCAGGTTCATGTGTCTGACATGACATGATTTTTGGGTTTATGTAAAATTTCTAGGTTTGACCAACTAACCCGAGAACACGACCCGTTTAGCACCCCTAGTTGTTCGTCACCAAATGTATTCTTAATGCATAGAGCTTCCTAAAATCATTTTATTGAAAAAAATAGATTATTATTCTAATAATACAGTTTTTAATCATATTACTAACTTAAATATATACAAAAATGTTAAAGAAATTAGAAAAAAAAGTGTCTCAGGCCCATTTCAACCAAACCAGTTAACTGATATCTTTTTCTTTCAAAATGAAGATAAATAAACTCTTTCCATGATCATAACTCACAGGGGGATCTTATGGTGCTAGCAAATGTTGGTGATTCTCGAGCTGTTCTAGGGACGACATCAGACGATGGTCGCCTAGTAGCCGTTCAGCTTACTGTAGACTTTAAACCGAATTTACCTCGTATGTACTCTCATGCATAACCTACTTATATGTAATCTAAATATGTAAATATATGTTTTTTTCCACTTACATTTTGTATCCTTGATATAGAGGAAACTGAGAGGATATATAAGTCCGGAGGGTGCGTGTGTGAAGCAGATGATGAGCCAGGAGTGTCCAGGATTCGTGCTTCAAACGATGAGACACCAGAAGGACCAGGGTTGGCGCTTTCAAGAGCTTTTGGTGACTTTTTTGTTAAAGATTTCGGTCTTATTTCTGAGCCAGATGTGATACAAACAACCATAACTGCACGCGATCGTTTTGTCATTTTGGCTACTGATGGGGTATGATCTTTAACTCTCACATCATACATTTCATGTGTAATAAAATAAACCGTTAATACATGAAAAACCACTATACTTTCTTATTTTTCACGAAAATGTCCCCCAACCTAATTTTGGTATATCAAAGTCTTTCAACTTGTAAACAATACACGTAAAAGTTTTTAAACTAATTTTTGTATATTAAATTACCTAAACTTGTTTGAAATGCACGTCCTTTGATTTTCATTAAATAATACCTTTAAATCAGTCAAAATTTAATAAGGTGACAACTCAATATTTATGCAAAACAAAATTTATACCATCTTATTTTAAAAAATTTAAGAGTTTAAGAACAAGTCAGTATTTAAAAAAATATCAAAGTACGTGTATTTTAGACAAGTTTAGGAACTTAATATACAATAATTAGGTTACTGACTATTTCGTGTATTTTTTACAAGTTAAGGGACTTTAATATACCAAAAACAGGTTAAGGGATCTTTTTCGTGAATGTTAAAAAAGTATTTTGATTTTTTTATGATTTTAACTCTTGAATAAAACATAAATAATTAGGTATGTGATGATCTTAACAACCCTGACATACTTGTTTGTTTGAATCCTAAATAACCAGGTATGGGATGTTGTCTCAAATGAAAAGGCAGTGGAGATTGTTTCATCCGAACGGGAGGATTCGGCTAAAAGGGTGGTCGAGTATGCAGCCGCTCAGTGGAAGCGTAAGCGGGCAGGATACGCGGCAGATGACATCTCAGTTGTCTGCCTATTTTTCCACAATCTATGACCATCTTCTCCATGAATGTTGGCATATGGTGAGCAATGTCTCATTGCTGTTAAGTCTCCACATTGTATGTAATTGTGATAAGCCAATCCTTGTATTGTTCAAGTGTTGTTATCTTTTATAATATATTATATATAACATCAAGGCCCAATAATTGGAGCCCAATTATAAAAGTTTATAGATATATGTGAGTGTTGGTAGCTCTCAATTGTTCAAAATATTATAAGAATTCATAGGGGAGAAATTGATTGTGGTTAATAGTAGCTTTGAATTGTTCAAAACTAGTTTATTCACCCGTGCTTCGAGGCAATAGTCTGGTCGTTATCGGTTGGGCTCGTTTGGGTGGATAAAACTTACATCCAAACACAAATTCGCTATTACATACGATAGCGAAAAAATACTCGAATTTGAATACAACTCCGTTTTCAATAAAATTTAGACTGGAACGTTAAAAAAAACCGCTTTCTCTGTTATAAAAAAAACTTAACGAACAAAAGTTATCATAGAAAAATGAATTAATATAAAACTAAACGTGTTAAAAGCGTATATTATATATAGTATAATGAGTTAAAACGGAAAATAAATAAAAAAGACAAATTACAATTAAACTCATGACGAGCTTTAAAAAAAACACAAGGGAAGGTTGGGAATCGATCCACATGAATTTGTTTACATGTGCACACTCAAACCAACTCCACTAAATTCATTTTTGTTCATTTCATTGAAATAGATGGTATATAAATACATGGTTAGGTTATAGTAAAAAGGGTTTTAAAAATAAGAAGGATTCTAAGCTTGACGTGTGTCATTTTATTGTTTTTAAAGGGATGGCATAATGGTCAATGTGTAATATACCAGGTCAATGTGTAATATAAGGTCTGATATTACACAATGACCAGATCTGATATTATACAATAAACTGATATTACACAATGAGCATATTACACAATGACCTGACATATTTGAGCGAATTACACAATGAGTTGTAAACGTAAAACACAATGATAAATACATATAACACAATGATGAAAAATATTTGACACAATGACCTGACTAATTACACAATGAACTTGTATTACAAAATGACCTGACTAATTACACAATGACCTGACTAATTACACAATGACCAGATATTACACAATGACAAGACGTGGTATTACACAATGAATATATATTACACAATGACCTGACTAATTACACAATGAACTTGGATTACACAATGACCTGATTAATTACACAATGAACTTGTATTACACAATGACCTGACTAATTACACAATGACCAGATATTACACAATGACCAGACGTGGTATTACACAATGAACTTGTATTACACAATGACCTGACTAATTACACAATAAACTTGTATTACACAATAACCAGACTAATTACACAATGAACTTGTATTACACAATGACCAGACTAATTACACAATGAACTTGTATTACACAATGACCTGACTAATTACACAATTAGCTAGAAAACGTAAAACACAATGATAAATACATATAACACAATGAACTGGTAGTACACAATGAACTTGTATTACACAATAAACTTGTATTACACAATGATCTGACTAATTACACAATGAGCTGAAAAATGTAAAAAAAAAATTGTTTTTGTTTATAACGACACTATACTCGTTTTAAAGATAAAAAATGCTCGTTTTTATGGTGTAATTTTTTTGAAAAAATAATGTCGTATGTAAAAGTTATGAACGTTTAAAAATGAGAGGGGGAACTTGATAAAAAGTCAACAAAAGTGGCCAAGACTAAAATACCCTTCCAACAACTTTTTCTCTTAAAATTTAATCTCAACCATTAAATCTTTTCTACAATTTGATCTAATGGCCCTAAATCCTTCTCACCCTTTTTAAAATTAGAATCCTTTTTACCTGAACATAATCCTATAAATACAAGTTTAACTGAATAAAAAAATATAATAAAGCAGCGCAAAAGCTGCTTGTACGTGTTGCTTCAATGCTGGTACGGTTGCACTATAGCCACCGAAGAACATCTTTAAAGGTTAGGTAATTTGTGCTAATGTCTTGCAATTTATGTTTATTGTGTTAAAGTTAAAAAAATAGGCAAAAATAAAATGAAACGAAAAAAATCGTTTAACAAAAAGATAAACCGTGTGAAAAAAATTATATAGGTATTATAAATAATTTTAATTAAAAATAGTTAAATTTATTAATGTAGCTAAATATTTAACAGATTAAATGATAAGTTGTTAAGATTAGTTTAAGTAAAAAAATAATAAGTTAAATTAAAAAGTAAAAAGTCAAAAAAATTAAATAAGTAAAAAAAGAATAAAAACGTTAAAAGAAAAGAAATTGTATGAGATACTGACGGGCGGAAGTGACAAAAGCCATTTACTCTATCCAGCCCAATAACTCCATGCCACATGACAAAAACCACCAATCAAGAATTACAAGTGTACATCGCATATTGAAATGTTTTAGTTAGGAATGTTGTAAGAACCAAGAGGGCATGAATGTGTTCTTTTTAAATTCTATTAACTTTTTATTTTATTATATAACTCAAAATACTTTCACGATAAATATATAGATAAAAGTTAAAAAAGACATCCACAAAAGAACATAACGACGTACAGTGGTTCCGGTGGATGTTAACAAATCTTACGTCCACTCCTTAACTAAGAACTTTCTTCATGATCAACTTCTCTCCAAAAATTGATAAAGATCATATAAGTAAGAGTATAACACATATCCTAAATGTTTATAAGTTTTGGGAAATGAGCTTTTAGCATAAAAGTTATATCTATATGTAATTTGATGAAAATTAAACATGTTTTGGTTAATTGGTGTGATAAATGTGTATTGAGTATAATTAACCAAGGACTATGCCAAGTATTTGATGAAGTATTCATTACTTAAAAGAAATTTGAGTAACAATCAAAACAATTCAGCAAAACATGATATTGAGAATATTTGTAAAAATAGGATTAGCTTTAAAAATACAGTTAGTCATAACCATTCTTCATACAATTACAGTATATAGATATTATATATGTATATATACCACCAGCTAATATATCAATCAAATCTATTTTTCTGGCTCCACCAGTAATTTCTCCATCATCTTCTTGTACATTGGCATGTAATGATCATTGATCATCGTTCTCGATAACCTTAGCTTACCATAAAGATCTCGATGCGTCTCATATATACCCACATGTTCATGTTCATGTTCATGTTCATGTTCTTCAATGGCGGTTTCATGATTATGATCATCATCTAGATCAACTGGATTATTTGAAATGATTGAAACAATATGCATTATTCTTCCAGGAGGATACAAATGGTGATTTTCCAAAACATCTGACGAAGAAATCGGCTGTTCGCCATCTTCAACTGAATCAGTTATAACCTTTTCCTCTTCTATAATTTCTTGTGCTGCAGCCTCCTCTTCTTTCTGGGCTTCAATATGGAACTCGTTTTCTTGAATTTTGAGTTCTTTCTCAAGTTCATATAATAATTCGCCTTCAGTTATGTGTTCAGATTTGGATGTAACATAGTCCACAGGAATAAGAAGCTCCTCTTCGTCTGTGTCATCATGGCCCGACCCGGATCCAGAACCAGACCCAGACCCGTAACTGGAAGAACAGTGATCTACGTTGTTTGGTTCATGGTTTTGATGCCTGGTGTCAGTTGCAAGAGACTCGGGGTTATTTTCAAGTATGAGCGAGGTTTCAGAAAATTTATCGGTTGGTGCACGGCCGACAGCACGACGACGGGCACCCATGCATGACCACGACGATAGGGTTGATCGGGTTCTAACTACACCTTGAGCCACGTTTTGAGCACGTTTCATCACGACCTACAATTTTTAAAAAGAGAGGATTTCAATAGAGCCCTCCCTAGGATCGATTTTGAAACTTTATAGATGGCATGTGGCTAATGAATAAAAAATGATTCGGGCTACATTTTATTTCTAACAAGTCAAACCGGTAATACTAAAAGAAAAAAAAAAGAAGCAAAAATTAGATTATTATTATTATTATTATTATTAAAATACTATATATTTTATAATCATGTTTGACACGCTAAGCATTTATTTAAAAAAAAAGTTGGACAAAAGGTGTTAGGGTTAACCCAACCTGGCCTGTTTAAACTTTTACCAAAAAGTTAACCAACTTGACCTATCTAGACCCGTTACCCAACCCGTCAACTTTGCCACCTGAAAGATAGGTGAACCAAAACAAGTAGATAATATAGACCTGAGTGCTACTAGAAACAGGATGGAGCATAGCACCTGCACCAGCAACCTTGGCTCTAGCTATGGCCATTGATGGGAGACGAGAGCCCAAGGCAGTTGCGGAACGAAATACGACATTCAAAACTCTAGTTTGTTCAATTTGGTCACGCAGGTCTTTTAACCAAGAGGACGCTGTAACCTGTAGATGAAATTCTTTAGAAAATAATTTACATGATTACAATAAGATGTATTATTCATCAACTCAATCATAGTCTATTTCAAGATTAAGGAGGTTTCACATGTTATCAATACACATTAGGCGTCGTTGACCCTTTTGTCCTGTTAGAGAACATGACCCAATTCGACCATTTATGGGTAAAAATGGGCTAAAAGTGCCACCTCTGCCTCGAAGTGATTGACAGAACAGGATAGGGGAACAATTTTTCAGGACAATGTAAATACTGAAATTTGGGAGTTATAGTACCTCGGTGCGAAGATCATCTATAGAAGCAGTTGAGAATGTTGGCACCAGATCGGAGCCGTTGATTATTGTGGTGATGAAATGCTTACCTGACTCGGCCAATTCCCAAGTCATACAGGCAGCTGCAGATGATGAAATTTAGCATCATGAATCAAAACACAAACCTCACAGTAACAGAAACTAGGTTCTATGTTTGTACAAACTCAGCCTCAGCTAATTACTATAGAAAATATACACAAGCTTTAACTTTTTACCCGTGCCTCTGATGACAATAAACAACTATTGCTTAAAGCTCTGATTTTCTTAACAAAAGGAGATCATTTGTTCCTTATCAGGATGTTCTTTCTATGAAAATACTGGTGATCGGTAGTTGACCACGAGGCAGTTAATACCTTGACTTTTAGCCCTTAGTAAATAGATAAACGAATTAGAACCATGAAGTATATGAACAATACACACCTGGTGCAAATGTGATGCATGAAATAGATGATAAATCTTTCTGTTCTCGAAGAATGTATGTTAAGAGTGCAGCAGTAGCACCACCAAGTGAATGGCCAACAATCTGAAAAAATAGATATAAAAGCTCAATAATATAGTGGAGCGAGGCTGAACTTACACATCCATGAAGGATATACTTGTTGGGTTTAAATAAAAAGTATAAGCAAATTAAGCTTGCAATACAAATGTAGCAACTATATGTCATTCTTTAGAGGGCAGGCAGTCATTTCTGCTATCAATAGTATGATATCACTAAAAAATGGTTTCATATTGGATAGCGTAGGTAAGCCCAAGGTGAAGAAAGAATAGCTCTCACTCTGTCCCAAAGAAAACAGCACTTCTGATCCTGGGTCATCCCAAAAAAGTCGTAGCTTGCTTTTCGCCCAATAGTAACCATTACTTAAAATTAATAACTTTGATTTTGGTCCATGTATCTTTTTCAATCAGTCCTTATGATTGGGTATTATAGACGTTTGATCACTAGCCAAACATTTTTATTAAACTATGTGTCGTGTCAAAAGTTGCATGTTTTCTTAGGGCGGAGAGAATACATTAGAGATTTATGATGACTTTCATAGAGAATTTAACAAAATAGCTCTGCTTGTCTGGCGTTCAAAAAGCATTTATCGCTAATAAAAGTGTGTGTTCATGGCTATTCATTTCAGTATGTATCATCTTATGTGTTATGATAGAATGAATGAAATTTTTCAATGTGAGATTATGATGGTAAGATTTTGTGGCAATTTTTTGTTGTGTTTTAGAGCACTCCACTTTGTACTACATAAAGACAATCATCAAATGGACCTAATTTATTATATCTAAATTACCATTGAACGTGATGCAACAAAAACTGCCATATTTTGCTTAATGTTCGTGAACAAGACACCTGTAATTTCAAACTTTCAGCAAATTGCATGATTCCTAAATGCCAGTACAATGTTTATTATGTAAAATGTAGTCAACAATTGTAGGTGCATGTGCACTGAGCATCGTAAGAATTCACCTGTAAACTTAAGTATTACTAGTTGTCTAGTTCAATCATAAGAGTTAAGACATTAAGAAAAAAAATTTAGACCAGAAAAAGAAAATCTACCTTTACTTCGTAACCAGGGTTTTCTTTTAAGGCTTCAAGCAGAAAAGGAATGCTGAGCTTTGCAATCCACCGAGCAGCAGCAACCATACCACAATGTGCATAACCTAAAATAAGATTACTTACCCCACCATCATGTAAAACCGAATGGTGAAAAGGGACTACTGCACCAGTTGCTGCTGTAAGTGTATCTTTAATACTATGTGTGCCTCGAATTAATAAAAGGAAGCACTTAGATTTTCTATCACAGATAATAGTGAAGGCAGGCTTCAAAATCTGCATTCATAAAAAAAATAGCAACCTTAGTGATGTAAATGACTAAACGAGTAAACCTGATTATTGATAAACTAAAACTTATACCCCTGCTTTCGGCTTCTGCAATAAAACATCTGCTTCTGAATAGCCAGCAGATTCCAAAAACACTGGGAATGGTTTCTTTGAGAAAAGGATGCAAAGAGTCAACAACTGCAAATAGTGTTTCAACTCTGCAATGATTTCAGGTCCCTTGAGCTGTATACTATTTTCTCCAGCATATACACTAGCTACTTGTACATTACCCTGAATCAACATTGAGCACATTAAGACAAGTTTAAAAGAAATCAAAATATGTAGTTTGGAAGAAAATAACCATGCAAAACAGCATATCTAAAATCTGAATTCGTATTTTAGACCAATGCATGTTATGCAAAACTTATTTGTGTTCACCATCAACCCGTCAAAGTACTATAATCACGATCTAAGAATTTTGCAATTCCTACAGAAAAGCTAAATTCATATTTCTGACTATGGGATATGATCAAAACATATACTACAAAGTGCAAATCATTGACAGCTGGAGCCAATCTCCCACACAGGCTTAGCATAGTTAGAACTGCTAATATACGCTGTGGCCTAAAGAACTACTTTTCACTTCAAAGTCAATATGAAGTATGAATTGAAAAATCTTTTTCATTTGAACAACAATTCCTAGATTTTCTAGGATAAATACATCACAAACTGCATTGCAGCACCTTGCAGGATTTGAACCACCAACCTTTTAATTGTAGGGTACACCACTTAACCACCACGATGTCCCCTTGGGACAATGGGACATGAACTGAATAATCTATCCGTAAACTTAAAAAACTAAATAGAAGTTGATGACAGGTAGTACAAAATGCAAATTCATAACTGTGTCTGAAATTGTAACAAGCTCATGTCAATTTTATGCATCAAAAGTCATGTATTCTCTTTTATCCGATTCAAGTTAGTCAGACGGCCAATTCATAGTTCCATAAAATCAATAAAACCACAGGTACTTCATATTGACTTTAAAGTGAATAATTAAAAAAAAAATAATAATCAACTAAAACTTTAAAAACTAGAACACACGAAGATCAGAAAACAGGCGTTACCTGCCTTCGCAACAAATAACTTATGCCGAAAGCCAAATCTCCGATAGGCCATTTCCCTAGGGTTTCTGCATACGTAAATCTAAGCGTCTCAGAAAGAGTCGAAATCGTTTCAAGCCACGTGGCAGGAGCTTGTGCTGGCCTCCTCTGCGTGATCTTCCTCTTCGATTTACTCGATTTCATGTACTCCCGTCCCTGATCATCCTCCGCAGCCTTCAGATCAGCCGAATTCAATCTCCGAGCCAATACATAGTACAATAGCACCACCGTCCCCGCGGCTGTGGCCATTGTCGTCGCCGCCATCAAATCAGCACAGAAAATTCGTCGATTCGCGAGTTAACGACCTTGTGTTCGTCTAATACTCGATTATTAACTATTGTGTGTTCCTCTAATCCTTATTTTCCAGATTGTAACAGATCAACTGCAGTTTGGATCGGAGAATTGATGTTTAGCACAAATCAGCGGAGATGATTTGCAATACCTTGCACGAAATCATCGGAATCTGGAAAGAGAAAGCTGCAAACAACGGAACACGCAACGGAGATGAGATGAAGAGAGTCTGAGACGAGACCTAGCTTTTATACGTCTGGTATGAAAACGATTTCCCGTTCCTAATTATTTATAGATGTCTACTTTTTGTGTTGTTAGTTAAGTACACGGTTAAAATTTTGGATTTTTCCTCAAGAGAAACTACACCCACCACCATCTCAAACTATGTATAAAAATAACATTTTAGAGCATTCACGGCAGGTTCTGTGTATGTTTATTAGTGGTTCTGCATATTTTATGGAGTGGTTTAAAATGGCTGTCAGTGGAGAAAAGAGAAAATGTTACTGTTCATTTGTAAGGGTGTTCACGGTTTTTAGGTCAAACCGTAAACCAAACCGTTAATAACGGTTTTTTATCACTAAAAAACTAAACCGAACCGTTGCTACCGGTTTGGTTTCACGGTTAGAGCTTTTTAGGCCCATTTAGGCAAAACCCATGAACTGTAACTCGAGTTAGGGTAAAAAATCAAATTAGGGAAAAATCAAATTATGATATTGACTTGCAAAACATATACTAAACAAGAGAGAGATGAAAAATCAAATTGTGATATTGACTTGCAAAACAAAAACTAAACAAAACAGAGATGAACTTATGAACCCAAAATCCAAACAACTCATTTTTTTTGTTACCGCTCAAAGTCCAAATACCTCAAACTTTGCTAGCTTATTTGTTTCTAAACAGGCCTAAACCCAAAGTCCCAAACAACCCAGCTTTTATACATATATATATACACACACACATACATACATATATACGGTCTGGTCCGGTTTTTTACGACCGGTTTTTGGTATAAACCGTAAACCAAACCGTTCACTACGGTTTGAAAATTTTGAAACCGATCGACTGAAAGTTTAGGAGAAAAACCGACCGCAAGGCCAAACCGATGTCCGGTTTGGACGGTTTCAAGATTTGAAACTGAACCGTGAACACCCCTATCCATCTGTATATTTGTGAAAACACTGTTCACCTCTATTAATTTTTTAATATTTTTTGAAAGTGGTTGTGAGTGAATAAGAGATAAAAGGTAATGATAAAGGTATACAAAATGTATTATTTAATTGAAAAATAGAGAGAAAATATAGTGATTTTTAATGTAATTATAGATATAAGAATAGAGAAGCTGATGGGAATGCTCTTATAGTCCATGAGTTGAATGGCTAGTTAACTTTTCCAGATAAATAGAGTGAAATAACCAAAATACCCTTTAACAATAAATAACAATATAAACCTTTAATTTTTGGGCTAAATGACGATATCTGAAGAAGGAAAGAAGGCTATAAACATAAAGGACGATTTTAATAATTTACTCTAAATTTTAAATGTAGTTTAAGTATTAATGATATTGTGATTAAACAGAATTCAAATAATTATATGTTAGTCAAGTATATGTATTTTGTTCTGTCAATAAACAGATAATATGATAGTATATGTATTTTGTTCTGTCAATAAACAGATAATATGATTTTAAAACATAAATTTTAAAGTCACCTAAGTATTTTAAATTCCTTAAAATTTTAAATTCATGAACCAAACATGTAGAGGATTTCAAGGATGGTTGAATGGGTAGTTGCATTTGGTGACATTCCAATATCTAATGATATTATTATAAATCAATATTATATGCATACAATATGTTCTAATTTATTTATAAAATAATTATGAGCAGTTCATGACAATAAGCATGGTGGCAACCGTGCCATCACCGTTGGATGGCATAGTAGTTACATGTGGAATATTAATAACAATATTTATTTCACCGAAATTTCTCATAATATTATAAAACGAAAAATATTATTTATAGCAAGTTGTTCAAATGATACACCACTAGATTATTAAACCTCTTTAAACCTTTCAACCAATCAATTCTATTGTTCCAACTCATATTATTAGAAATTTGTGATGATGTTCTTGAGTAAACCCCTTAAACCAACCAAACATGTATTGTTACCTCACAATGCAAACCTACCGCACACGACTTCATCTACGGGTTCCTGAACCCGATTTCTAAACCCGTATGTGCGTATACACTTCAGCCTCAAAACATTTGAAAAATGTTTGCACATAACACATAGGGGCATATAAAACTCACCTGATGAGCGGGTTCCTGAGATATAATGGCTAGTTAGTGAGCATCACTAAGATCACACACAATCTGTATAATCAAGTCATACAAAATAAGATAATAAACATAAACGACACTAGACATTTTCTATACTTATGGTTTTGCGAACTTAGGTAAGTTCCCACTTTTGGCATAAGCGATCATGGCAAGTTCGTTTCATTGAACTAGGCGAAGATGTGATAAGTTCGTCCTCTTTGAGCTTATGTGAACATAATAAGTTCGCCATTTAGACATTAGGCGAATGTATGGTAAGTTCGCCAGCTTTTACTTAGGCGAACTTACAGTAAGTTCGCCCCTTAGTTTGTGCAAACATGATGTAGCGGACTTGTTAAGTTCACTAGAATAGTGCCAGGCGAACATGCTAAGTTCACTTGTGCGAACTTCTTCCCCAACCAAAACCCTAGATCTGGTTCATGTTTTCCAATCATTCAATCATCAAACTTTTTACGTTCAAAGCGTTTCTTTTTAACCCATGAGCTCAAATCTATGGTTTGTTTTCGATTCCATACGTAAAAACCGTGCCTTTATTCGTTATTACCTGAATACCCACAAACTATAAAATTCCAGATTCTGGCTAGATGGTTACCTTTTAGAGTCCGGATTCTGTCACTATCCGTTGATGTGATGAAGACTAACCATCCTCGAGCTTTTGAGTCTTTTCCCTTGCTTTCTCTCTCTAGACCCGTGATCTTCTTTCTCTCTCTAAAATGGCGCAAAGTGATGAACACAACCTAGGGACACCACATTAACCCTTTTGAGCTTTTGAGCCTTTTTCGTTGATGTGATGAACACAACCTAGGGACACCACATTAACCCTTAGATCTATTTAAAAGTAGTTAACTCGTAAAACTCGACATGTTTAACCATTTCTCGTAACACTTTTTTTTATACGATAAAACGTGTGAGTATGTACGATAGCCTAAAAAAACAAGTAAGAAGGAGATTAGAAACTCACTGGTTACGAAGATCTAACTCCCGTGCTATTACCCGACCGTCCACACACAAAACCGAACCTGTCAAACGTATGATCAAATGATTAGAATACGTTCTAATAGTACGTCGAATAGTGCATAACATATAAACCCCACACTTCGTCTCAACCACTCATCATTTCAATCACTAAACCCTAGCTCCACGAATACAGGTGTACCTGAGCCGGGTTCCCATGCATGCACGTATGCCATGCAAACCCTAGTCGCCGACCATTGTTGTCCTCCGTCTCATCCATTGTGCATCACCCTGCACGTTGTCTACGTCTTTTTCATCGTGCCAAACCCTTATCGGCTAACACCACCACTACCAACACTGATGGCCTCCGCCCGAGCCACCCTACACGTAGGAAGCATCATCTTCCTCGTCCTCCACCGTTCACCACCATGGTGCGCCACCACAGCAGCCGCCGGTAACCGTCCCCATGTCACACCACCAAAGTCTGTCCTCCTCTCTCTCTTCCTCTCGGCAGCCGACCACCACACCAACTGGATCACCACCACGTCCCCTTATGTCGTCTGCCACTGTCATGCACCACCACCTGGCCATCGTCGGCCACATGCTACTACCCGTAGCCACCATCGACTGCCACTCCTCTTACCCGATAACCCTCTTAATAAAAAAACGGAAACAAGAATGTGATAAAAACGTAAAACGGGATTACCTTAACATGTCACGGAAGCCAAGCGCGGCTGCTCTCCTTTCTTCCCCGTCGTCGGCTCTCCCTCTTTTTTCGGTTTCAGTCGTCGCGCACCCTAGGTCAACAAAAACCTAGGGTTTCCCATAAAGGGATATTTAAACCCTTACAAGTTCCATCCGGGTCCCTCCAGTTTCGTCTCGCGCGTTTCGATCTCAAGTTACTTACTACACGATTAACCGTTCTTTTAATGCCGTTAAAACGCACCTTATGTGACCAACCTTGCCAAGCATTTTATTAAATGGAGACTCGGGTCACTCATTAACCCAAACCATTATTTTTCGGATTCCCGGGATGTTACATGATTGTTGGGCTAATCTTGTCATAGTCTAATTCGTATTGGAAGGCTTGGGCCGATTTCTTAGAAGTGAAGGAAGTTTGTTTTGCAAGTTTTTTTAGGTTTAGTATTTGTATAAGTCTAGAAAATTCATTTTATTTAATAATTATATAGGTTTATCGTTAAGCATTCCAGTAGGATTAGAATAGGTTTGTTTGATTATATATATTGGGTCTTGTAATTGCATGAAGGTGAGAAATTACATTCAATGTGGTTACGAGTTGGGTTCTTGGGTTAGGGTTTGGTTGATTGAATCTAATCGCAGTACCTATAATTTCATAAATGATAAGTTTTTTAGCGGTTTTATTTTTCTACATTTTATTTTATAAGCTTTGAAAAACGTTAATTTTTTACACGAATTAACAAGCTGCAACACGCATCCGCACAATCCTAGTTTCTAATTTATCATAGAAATTGAAAACTATCATTATTAAACTTTTATAAATATAAATACATGCGATTGGCAGGTTTTTATTTCCAAACATATACAATCTTTATCTTTTTTCTTATACCAATTTTGGATTCAGTAATTCAGTTTTTGAATTACAAAAACCGAGATCCATCCCTTTTGGCTGCAAATCCCATATCTAAAATATGATTAGTCCACCTCATCTTCGATGATATCATATCGAGTGTGACCGAATAAAGTTCATCACGTCATCATCGATTTATTTACACCGGGTCATTAATTCCGAACACGGCCGTGAAGCATGGGTCGCTCCGGCATCGTGCTAGCAATCATCTTGATCGGTATTTTTTTCAGATGTTCATTTGTTTTTGTTGCTACTGTTTTTACAGTATTTTTTTGCTTGATTTTTATGTATTAGACAATATATTGCAAATACCTAATCTTTCGTAAACAAAGTTTTCAAAAGTGTTTCAATTAAGTCACTCAATACGCATTTTATACTGTATACACCATCGAGCATACTATGATGAGTGACCTAATTGGAATATTTTTGAAACTTAGTTACTATTCTGTGGTGTTTTCTCTTTTTCGTATGTATACGGCTTGTTCTAGTAGTATTGTTTAAAATGTTGATGGCGAAAGAAGGATGATGTTTAGCGTGTTACAGGTTGCCTATTTGCAATTTCAATTGCGCCAGAAGAGGCCAACAAGTTGGGAACTATTATCGGGATTGATCTTGGGACTACCTATTCTTGTGTTGGTGTTTATAAGAACGGCCACGTGGAAATCGTAGCCAATGATCAAGGAAACCGCATGACTCCATCATGGGTGGCTTTCACGGACTCCAAGAGGTTGATCGGTGAGGCTGCAAAGAATCAGGCGGCTGTAAATGCCGAAAGGACCATCTTTGGTGTTAAAAGACTTATTGGGAGAAAGTATGAACCTACAATCTTTTTGGGAATAGATATAGGATTGGAATCATGTTGTTTTAGTGTTTTCCAATGTTGAACATTTTATCTTTTTTAACAGGTTTGAGGACAAAGAGGTGGAAAGAGATATGAAACTCGTCCCGTATAAAATTGTGAACAAAGACGGAAAGCCTTATATCCAAGTTAAACTCAAGGATGGGGACACCAAAGTTTTCAGTCCTGAAGAGATTAGCGCGATGATTCTTACCAAAATGAAGGAGACGGCGGAAGCATTCCTTGGAAAGGAAATTAAGGACGTTGTTGTGACAGTTCCTAGTAAGTTTATAAGCTATAGATTTTTTTTAACGGAATTTAGTATTGACGGTTTGATTTTTGTTTTTGTTTCTCCTTGCAGCATACTTCAATGACGCCCAAAGGCACGCTACCAAGGATGCTTGTCTGATTGCTAATTTGAATGTTGCGAGAATCATTGACGAACCTAGGGCTGCTGCTATTGCATATCTGTGTGATGAAAATGTTGAGAAGAACATCCTTGTATTTGACCTTGGTGGTGGAACATTTGATGTTACTATCTTGGCATTTGACTATGGTGTTTTTGAGGTTCTTGCCACAAATGGAGACACTTATCTTGGAGGTAAGGATTTTGTTTGCAACTTTCTATGATTTCGAGTTGTTCTGTTCTGTTCTGTTTGTTGAGTACGCTCACGAATGATCGGTCCTGTTTTCAAGGTGAGGACTTTGACCAGAGGATAATGGAACACTTGATCAAATTGATTAAGAAGAAGCATGGGAAAGACATTAGCAAGGACAACGTAGCTCTTGGAAAGCTAAGAGGGGAAGTTGAGCGAGCCAAGAGAGCCTTGAGTACTGAGCACCAGGCCCGTGTTGAGATCGAGTGTCTTTTTGATGTTGTAGATTTTTCTGAGCCATTGACTCGAGCTCAATTTGAGGAGTTGAACAACGATTTATTCAAAAAGATCATAGGTTACGTGAAGAAGGCTATGAAGGATGCTGGTTTGGAGAAACGCCAGATTGATGAGATTATTCTTGTTGGCGGGAGTACTAGGATTCCAAAGGTTCAACAACTCCTCCGGGATTACTTCAATGGAAAGGAACCAAACACGGGTGTGAACCCGGATGAGGTAGTCGCTTTTGGTGCTGCTGTTCAAGGAAGCATTTTGAGTGGAGAGAGTAGTGATGCAAATAAAGGTAATTCAAATTTTCCTTATCATATGTACCATGTATTTAGAGGTCTACAACGGGTCGGGTTGGTGTCGAATATCAACAAGACAATGTTACTTAAGTCTGTAAATCTAATTCAAACTATAACTAAACTGTAGGTCGTATGTGCTGAGGACGACGCGATTTGTGTTGCTTTTGCTTTTTTGGCAGTACGGATTAAGATATCAAATACTCCATGTGGTAAGGATAACTTTACATTTATTGATATGAACTTATTTTGCCTTTGGGCATCCTATACATCTGTTGAAACTCCGATTTATTATTTAGTTATATTTTAGTTTTGATATTATGTTATGCTTTTTTCAGATTATAGTACTGTAAAACTTGTCGCATGCAATAGACTTATGAACTTGTACTCATTATTGCATGTCTCCGTAGATGATAAAACTTTGCTATTGTGCTATTATGTTCAGTTAATTCTTAGGTAGTTATGTTACCCCTTAGATTTAGTACTCTGTTCCCTGAGCATGTCATACAATTATTGTGGCTTCAATGATATGACACTTTTCGTGATAGTGTTTTAAAAGTTCACGACGTCTCCGTTTAGTAGTTAGAGATTACATTGGCCATATTTATATGGGAGGCGTATGGATTGATCCTAGTTAGAGGGTGGAGTATGTGTGTATGCCACACACACCATCTCATATTTGGTGCATAACCTAGAGTATACCCCTAATTCGGTTTCGGCCCCGGGTACTTTCTTATATTACGCGACTTTTTTTATTGATTTACAATGTCATGTAGATCAATTTTGTATCAGATTTCAGCATTATATGTATAGTTCAGTATCTGATTACAGTATTTTGGTATAAATGTCAGTTCTGTTATCAATTATGTTCATTTAACTATTTCTATGATGATATTCAGTTATTATTTGTTATTTCTTTTCCCACCCACTGAATGTTATGCTCATGCGTTCTTTGTTTCATGCAAAATCTAGGGACACAGTGAGGAGAGGACTTGGAGTTTAAGGGCTTTTTAATTTCAGTTAACTTAATGAACAATTAATTAGGTTCTTTTGACTTTGTTTGGGGATGTTTAGATTTTAAACTTTGGATTATTACTCTTTAATTTTACGGATTGTGTTTTGATTTGATATCTGTAATATTAACATTTCAATCCTTCCGGGTTGAGGTGTTACAACTAATGCTATTAATGTGTTAACGAGTAAGAATCGTACTTTTGGATGTGGCTTCGCTTATCCTCAGTATTGAAACAATCAGAGGAGTGATGACCTAATTGATCCTACGAAACAACGTAAGCCATACTTCACGCGATTCATGGTTTGCTTATCAGACAAGCATCTGGATCCACACTTCATGCTTTTACTGAAGCTCAATGGCAGAGTCCTTCACAATCTTCTACATCTTCTCTTCATGTCTAACAAGAAAGTTCTAGAAGTGTGAACTAGCAGTTTATGAAAAAATAACCGGATCATTAGATAGTGACTGTAATTTCTTTGGCAATGGGAGGTTTTTCATATATACCGCGGAGTGACCTGACATTGAGCTAGAGGCGAAGGGACAGACTTCAAAGTTTGCGGTAAAGCACGTAGGGTCTGGATAGGTTCCAATACTTCTAGTCAAAACCGGTTCTAAAAATACCCGAAACCGGTTCTACCCTAAACCGGTTCTCTCCAAAACTGGTTCTCTCCCAAACCCGGTTCTCCCAAAACCGGTTCTAAAACCGGTTCACTCCCGAAAAACGTGCTAGAACTTTTTTGACAAGGATGAGATCGACATGGGATTGTCAAGCCCGCTAGAAGAAGATTAATAAATCACCAAATGAAGTCACGAAGATAATAAAAAAACGAAGACAATCTAATTTTTTTATATAATTTATCTATGTTTTATGAGTTTATGTTTTAAACATTTATCTATTTTGTAACATTTTAGGTTTTTAATGTTATTGGACTTTTTAATTTAGTTATTTATATGTTTAATTAATTTATTTATATGTTTAACTAAGTTTTTCGAATAGTCGGAAATAGGTTCTTGAAATACCCGCCTTGAATTACCGAAACCGGTTCCTGAATACCCAGAACCGGTTCCTTGAATACCCAGAACCGGTTCTTAAGTATATGTCTAATGCCATAAGTTAAGATATGAGATTATGGGTTAATTTGTACGTTTTTTTCTTAAAAATGGGCCGATTTGGCTCATTATATATTTCCCAATGCAAGAATTGTGGTTGGGCCATTCCAAAGATCATATTGCTTTATTGTTAAAACCGTATTCCAACGTTGAGGTTCACAAATCGGTTTTTTTGGGGCTCAAATGGGTTCGGTACTTCGGTTTGTGCTAAGAAAAATCAAGTATTTATTTTTGGGGGCCTATTCGGGTCGAAACCATTTAATGGCGGGGAAATCCAACCTGATTGGAATCGGTTCGGGTAGGTTTCAAGCCGGATCAAGTTGAAACCAATCCTTATTGAAATTTTCAAAAAATATCACGTGTCATTTTCATATTTTTTTTCTTATTAAAATTTTCACATTTTTCCTATTTTAAGTAAGCTTGAATTTTGAAATCTAATTATGTTAAAAAAAAATTCAAAAAAAATATAATAAAATTTAAATTATAATTATTACTTAATTAAGGAAACAAATAATTTTATTTATCGTACTTTCATTTTTCATTAAACAACCCCATGTAATACATGGGTATATAACCTAGTATGGTTAATATTTTTATTAAATTACAAAAAAAATATAAAATGCAAATTAAATAAATTAAAGATTTTTTAATTATTATTTTAATTTTAAAAAGTATAAAAACACAAATTGCAATATATTACAAAAAAAAAACATAGAATTTGCATTACATTTTATTTTTTGTTGCTTAATCGTCGTCATTTTTATTTGGTGTTTATTCTTCGTCGAGCTGTTGTTGTTTAGTGCTTCATCGAAAGGGAGTTGTTGATCGGAAAGTGAGAACGGCATTCATCGTGTTACTCATCCTCGTGTATTTTTTCTTCTACTTCATTTTCACTTTCAAGACTTGAAATGTGTTGTATCCATTCCGCCGCATTCAAGTGGTCTTTCAAACAAATGCACATTTTCACTGCTACTAGAGTGAGCTTTGTTCTTCTCATACATAAAACCTTGCCACTAACAGAAAAAACGGATTCCGAAACTACCGTAGAAACTTTGACAGTTAGTATATCACGAGTCACAGTGGATAAAAAAGTTCATTCCATTATACGTTCCAGGCTCGCTATTTAAGCCCATTTACTATTTTCATTTCATAAAGTATATTATAAATTAAGCATTGAGATCCTACTTTCACTACTACTTGACGTCAAGCTCATTGACTCATGTATATCCGATGTTAAATCATATTTTGATAGATAAAAGTCAAATATATTTTTGAAAAATTAGCTTTTGTAGTTGTTCCAAGATGGACGTCTTCATCTGGCAAACCTAAATCTTAAGTTATGTCATCAATTAAAGTTTCAACATTGTCAGCATTTAGGCATGATTTCAATGCGGCGACACAAGTATAACGAGAGATACGTCTTTAAAACATTTTATAAATTTCGTTTTTGTCGGGCTTATCATTTGCGTAACATGTTGCTTTTAAATTTATACTCGGATAATTTGTTAGACATGATAATCAAGATCATTACTTGCATAATACAAAATATCATTTTCTAAAAATACAACCAACATAAATCAGGAAAGTTTTATATCACAAAAGCTATTGTGTTCAACTTATAAAACAATTTATTACTAGAAAATGAGGATGGATATCATCATTCACAAACTATTAGCCAATTGTGTTCAAAATTTCAATTTATACATTTCAGAAAATAAAACACCAATAGATAACCGCATAAAGTACCACTCTTAATATAAAATTAAAGTAAACAAAAGGTACATAAAATGTGTAATCTCATGATCAATACTGCAAGACACATCCTCTATATATACAAAAGAGGAAAACAGAAAGCTACAAATAAAACATATGTAACTAACTAATTAACTGCTCAATAGAAAGTCAACTACTCATAATAAAGTCAATTGATGTCTGAATAGTTCTAACAAAAATTGTAATTGCAAATTAACATAATAACTAACAGTAATTATGAAGTAATCTCACCTTGACACTTAAATGGCTCCCCTATCACGACTAGAATCAAGATGAGTTCCATCGAGCAAAGTTCCAGTATAATGAACTGTACAAATCGGCGTGATATCGGCATTTAGAGCCTTTGGTCGGAGTGAAATCAGCGATTAGGTTAGAGCTTATGGTGTGGAAATTGGAACTTGAAAGTGGGAACGTGATTAGAAATTAGGGTTTGGAAAGTGCCAAAATGAGAATGACAGAATGAACAGTGAAGGTCGAAGGATTTATACTTAAAATCTGAAATATACACCTAATATAAAACATGTATCGCGGCAACTTTCATATATCTATGGTATCTTTTTTTTAGAAATACTAAAAATGTCGCATAACATTTGCTTAAAAGATTGTTTTATATCTTGAGTTTGATCAAGTCCCTCTAGTACAACCAAATTAATAATGTGTTAACACATCGACTATGAAAAAATAACATTGTTGCAAATTGTTGATATTTTAGTTTTGCAACTGCGTTTGTATTATTCGAGGCATCATTATAGGAAAAACTTTTTTTTTTTCTAATTTAGAAATTATTGCTTATCTAAAATTTGAATTATTTTGGTTGCGGATACAGAAACAATTCAAATGCAATCGTAAGCTTCATCATCTCCCATGTATCAGGTTTTACCCAATGAACGGTAACGCAAAGGTATGAATCCGGTGAACCTTGTAGAGTCGACCAAACATCGTAAGTTATATTCAATTATCCACACTGGTTTGCAAGCTCTCAAATTAATTCATTTTTCGCTTTCCCACGTTCTAAGACAATCAAGTTTAAGGTAGCGCGATTTACGCGATTATAACACATTATCGTGATTTACGTGATTATAACACGTTAGCGTGACTTACGTGATTATAACGCTCGTTGTCAAACAACAAACTCTATTGAATCACGGACTTTGTCATCCTAACTCGAAC
Organism: Smallanthus sonchifolius; assembly: GCA_023525975.1. Classification (NCBI taxonomy): domain Eukaryota; kingdom Viridiplantae; phylum Streptophyta; class Magnoliopsida; order Asterales; family Asteraceae; genus Smallanthus; species Smallanthus sonchifolius. The sequence continues at coordinate 7,779,191 of CM042042.1, forward strand.
AATATTTACATCAAAATTTCAAATGTTTCTATCATTTGACATTGTTATCTGATCAAATCGGAGTGTCTCTCACCACCTTGCAATACATTCTTATATTTTTTTTCAAGGTCGAGTTTGATTTCGTATAAAATAAAATAATTTAACACGTCGTTTAATAAAAACTATGATATTCAGTACGTCGTGGGGCATAGTCAAACCAATCTTATCATGAATTTAAAACTAATAGCATTTCATGAAAATCAGAAACGACACATAGTGATGGGTTAGAGATCCGATTTATTAATTTAGATTTATTTATCAAATTTGTTAATAGTATTATATTTATTTTTGTTGCATTAAAGAAAATAATTATAATTTGTTATATTGTATTAAAATATGTAGTTAATTAAATAAACTAATTTGGTTATGAAATATTTGTGTTATAAAGTGAGACCTAACTAGAAAAAATTGATACCGTTGGCCATCTGGTGCAATGGTAGCCCTAAGAATTTTCATAGTGCAAGTCTTGGATTCGAATCATGGCAACAACAAAAAAGGGGGCCGTGGCCAGGTCAGGGGGTTTACCCAGTTGGAGGGTTACTCCTGTGGTGGGCCTCCCTGGATGTTCTAGGTGTTGCCCCGGGGAAACCCAATTATCCTAGAATATCTAGGTGTTGCCGTTCAAAATATCCAATGAGGGTGTGCCATCTTATTTTTACCCAAATGCTACCCTAACACCCAAAATTGATGGGGGCCCAACCCTAATACCCTCATTTTTATTTTTCTTTTTTTAAATTAAAACTAATAAATAAAACACATTTTATTTATTCAATAAAATAAAAATAACAAGAAATACAAAATATTACATAGAATAAAAATAAAATAACATAAAGTCAATCTAATCTTCATCATCCAAATGAATCGTGCTATCAACATGTTCCACAAAATCAAATCGTAGCCTAAAATGTGTACTCGCATCAAATTTTGGATTTTCGTCGACGAAATAATCGTTCATTAGAGTTTCAAAGGCTTGTTCACGATCACGTGGCACATATCTTTTTTTAGAGGTTGTCGTGTCTTCTTCTTCGGCTTGGGCGACAATATTCGTCAAAAATTAGAGACTAGACCCGCTATCATGAGAAAATAGCAACTCGTAGTCACCGGATGATTCAGGAGGAATCAACAATTCGCGATCCATTATAGTGTATATTGAGTAGAAAAAAAGATAAAAGAAATTTTTTTGGAATGAAAAATATTGTTTAGTTGTATGGTATTTATAATGGTAAAAAAAAGTTTTTTTTATATAAAACGCCCAACGGCATTATAGCCGTTTTTTTTTCACCTTTTCCATTCGGGTAGTTATACCCGCAAAACACAAGATCCTCACTCGGGTAAGGGGTCGGCGACGGTGTACCCGCGCGGGTTCCTCTACCCGATACCCTTACCCGCTGGTGCCCCCTTTACCCTAAGGGGTGTTTGTTTCGCTAAAAGTCCACCTCTTAATTGTTTATTTTACCTCTTAATGGTTCAGTTGAAAAACAATGTTGAACCATTCATACCTTTTAATGGTTCAACAGTTAATGTCAACACTTACCAAACAACCCCATAAGGACGATTGTAAGGATAAATGTATTGTTTAGGTTTGCCCTTAAAATTAAAAATATATAATTAAAAGATGATGAGAACAAAGCTAAAGACGTACATGATTCGATATGCCCGTAATTCTGGAAACCATCACTTAAATAAAGAGTATTAGCCAAGTTAACTTTGCAACCCTACAAATAAAAGGTATGGCAGATAATTCAAGTGAACCCTACCTTCATTACCATGATAGATTCATTTGTCTTTCGACCCTTCTTGTGTGTCATGTCCTTTAACCATGTGTTCTATTGTTGTTTGCTAGATGTGTTAATAAACCATTAAAACTAACTGGTCATGGCTTGAAATTGATGAACGACGGAAATTTGAGGAAACCCAAAAGGGTTTGTTTTGGATGAGTCTTCAAGAGATTCAATTATTTTAGTATTTAATTTTTAAATAAATAGGTAAAAAGATCAATGTACCCTCATGTGCCTTGCACATGACCATATTTAACAAAAACATTTACTGAGTTAGAGTCAAAGGACGAAACGTGCAACATTTATAAACATAAAGGATAATCACTGACAATTTTTAGGACGATTTTTGTAATTTACTCTTAAAAAAATTTGGTACACCACTAATTATGTTTTCTTTTAGTGATGCAATCAATCTTTTAGTGTATTAAATTAGGGTTGGAGACCAAACATCACACTTTATTAGCTCCTAGACATAACATGTTTACGCTTCTACCGAGATGGAATAAACAAGGGACTATCTTTTCGTGAGAATTAATAAATTTAAGGATTAATTTTATGGTTAGGGTGAAGGGGCATCTTTGGGTAACCCTAATCGGGTTCAGCGGGTACACCGTCGTCAACACCACGGGCAAGGAAACGGGAAGTCGACTGCGGGTATAAGTGCATACTGAAAGCCCACATATAAACTTTTATTTTTTCTTTATGTTTCTTTATTTCTTATTTTTATAAAATATCGTTGTTATTTTTATTTTATTGAGATAGCGATGAATATTTTTATAAAATATTGTTATTATTTTTATTTTATTGAATAAATAAAATTAGTTTGAAATATATATTAGTTTATTTTAATAAATGAAATAAAAAAATTATTTAGGGTATTAGGGTTGTGCCCCCAACACTTTAAGGTATTAGGGTTAGATTTGGATAAAAATGAGGTGACACACCCGCATTGAGTGTTTTTTGTTAAAGTACTTTTTGAATGAGGGTTGTGCCCCTTCACTCTATATACATCTATTTAGTTTTCATTTTTCAAAGCGACGTTTTAATGGTTAAGTGATCTATCGTACAAATAAAATAAAATGTTGGTGATTCAAATCCTGTATGATGCAATACATATGTTTAAGTAGTTATAAAATATTGTAAAAGATTGAGGTACAAATCCTACAAAGAGGATATCACGATGGTTAAGTAGTGTGTCAGTGTGTCTCACAACCAAAAGATTGAGGTACAAATCTTACAAAGTGTAAGTTATGATGTATTTATTCTACAAATATCCCGTGATAAGTTTATTATGATTATATTTTTTATTCGATTTGTATAGCAATCTAATGATAAAAACGCGACATGGACATGGCCCGCCTTTGAGAATGGGATTAGTGTTAATATTGGGATCGTGTCAACATCTTTCATTATGAGGGCGTGTATGGTGCTTGGCTGGAATAAAATGATAGACAAAGAAAGGGGAAATGCGAAAGGGATTTAAGTATGGTTATGCCATTTGAACCTTTCTGGGATTTAAGAGACATTAACATGAAAGTGGGTCATGTCGATCGCGAAAAAGATGTCATGATCTCGAAGGCAGGGTTGTCATCTTGAAATCTTGACACATAAATCCGTTAATTATAAATTTTTAACGAATTTTGTTATGAACTAGACTAGACCACCGGGGGCCCAACCTACCAGCCCAGTCCAATGGCCCAACAATCTGAATTGCTATGTGGGAACGGTGATATAAGTATACGTGTCGGGGAGAAAAGGGTATGACGAATTTGATGAATGTGTGACTTCTTCTCCCATCTCCTTCTCTGTGATCTCTGGTCTTCCCATCCCCTCTTGTCTTATATGATATTGATTTGAATTCTCATTGTAATCGATCCATTAAACCCATATAATCACATCTGCTTCTTCCCTAATTTGATATCTCTAGTTGTGTTAATTTGAATACACAACAAATTTCTCACTATTTAAATAATATATATAAATATATAATCTCAACACGGTTGTCATGATTTTGATGATTAATTTGTTAAGTTCTTTTTCAAAAACTGCACACATATTATATAACTTATTAGGGTGTTGGGGGCTATTAACCCCAATACCCATTTACTCACCAAAACTGGTCAATAGAATTCTGTCACCTCAAAACTACTCATTTACTCAGATTTTATTGGAAACACCCTACTCATTTACTCACCAACTTTTTTAAAAAAAAAATAAACATTTAAATAAAAAAAAGTCAATTTCATTAAATTAAAATTAACATAATACAACTAAAAACCTAGAAAAATATAAATAAAAATCCTACAAATAAAAATTAAAAAAACTATAAAATAAAAAATAAATAAAATAAAAGCTATATATGAAATATTTTTATATACAAGTATTTGTTCTATTTAAAACTGAAATTTTAGCCTTTCTTGAATTCTTTTATTAAACCACATGAATGGAAAACATTTTTAATTTAATATAAAGAAATAGGCTAATGTTTATCTTGAGAAATGAAAATGGAAAAGGTAGTTGAAGACCTTTATTTCTTCCCCACACATCCGAGTAATTTCTCACACATTCGAGTATATTTACTCGTTCCATGTACTCGGACTCCCCTACCCGGATGGACTCGATTTAATGGGGGCGGTGTTCCCCTTTACTCGATTCACCTTTTCCCTATCGATCACATGCGGGTATCCCGCCCCCAACACCCTTAAAAAGAACATAGGCTAATGAACAATGTTTTATTAGTTTTTTCTTAATAAACTTTTATATATAAGTAAAATAAAATAGGATACAAAGCAGCAGCCACGTGGTTTTTTGCTGCTAAGCCTCTTGGGCCGTTCGAACCCAGCCGGCGGCTTTCTTCTCCGACATTTTATTTTTTATTTTTTTGCGATTTTGGATTCCAAATATTTTTATATTGCAGCGCATATTAGCAAGAAGTTTAAAATTATAATTATAAATAATTATGAATTTATAATAATGGGGGCATGGTGTGAAGCATGTGAGTTTTAAAACCAATAAGAAATTTATTTTTAAGATATTAAGAATAATTTTATTTGTTTAAATATTTTAAGTTTATCAATAGAGTTTTAAGAATGTTTATAGACACACGACCTCGCTTCATTTTTTTTAACTAGGAGAAGTCGTTAATAGAATACTTACGGGATAGTTATGAAGAAATCATGAGCTATGGTTTATGTTATACATGTTTCCTTTTGGTCATAAAAGGAAGGGTATTCTCATGCAAGTTGAATAACTGACATAGAAGATCATTCTTGGGTGCGTATTTTTACTTGGCGGTGCAAGTTTTAAAGAAGCAAACTTCCATTACTAATTCGACTATGGAATATGAGTTTGTGGCTTTAGCTGCAGCTGGTAAAGAAACTGAATGGTTAAGGTATTTAATCTATGAGATTCCATTATGGTTAAAACCGATATCACCTATTTCTATCAGGTGTACAATGGAGAGTCTAAACACTTAGGTGTTGGACATAGTATGATTAGAGAATTAATCATGAACGATGTGATATCTGTTGAATTTGTAAGAAGTGAGTTTTATTTAGTTGATCGTTTAACCAAAGGGTTAGGAAGAGATCTCGTGAACAAATTAGTTAAAGGGGATGGGTTTAAAGTCCATTTAAATATCTTATGTCAAGACACCCAATTCCCATATAATACAATGTTAGTGTTTTGGGTAAAAATTATGTAAACTAACTTCGTAACCAAATTTTGATAGTGAGGCTGCGTGCTTTGTGAAATCTACGAATATAAAACAGTAAAATCAACACGAGTGTTTATGAGAAAAGCCCTTTATCATTGATGATCTCCGACATAAAACCTCGGGAGCGGACGAAAGTCGGGCTGCATTGATGTCTTGTATAAAACTGAAATTATCGAGTACAAAAGAGAACCAAAGAGATCGTGAACTAAGTGTTACAGTTGTTTTTGAGTGCGGGTGTTGTGTGTTTCTAAACGATCTCATCTGTAATTAAATACAAATCATCTATAACTAACTATCCGAGAAATATGGTCTTAACCCTATCTTCTCCTTGTGACCGTTCTAAGCTGATTCACATGTAGTCCACGTCCCTAGAGCGAGTCTTCAGGTGAGTATTGCGTTACAAATGTTTTACCTGTCATTAATGAAGAAAATAATAGACAAGTAACCGTTAGCAACAATATTCAGGATACCGAAAATACAAGGATACCGGATTCTGGATTATGCATCATTCAGGATCCTGTCTTGAGATTTAGCCCATAACAATTGTCCCCAAAAATTAACAACTGTCCGAAGAATTTACAACTGTTAATTTTTCAAAATTTGAATTTTAAACAAAATCGGCTGCTTGATAGGACTTGGTGCGGGAAACGAGGGAGTGAAACATCGTGGACCGAGGCGGTTATTATTAGGGCTATATTCATTCTTTTTCATTAATCCGAAGTCATCTTCCTCGAGATTTCTCTGCTATCTCCAGGTAAGAAGTTTATCCCTCTTTCATCTTTTCTGATTTTTTGCTCCAAAATTGGCTAAAAAGCATACACGTTCTTCTACTCCTTCTGACGATCTCTCCAGTCAGAATTTAATCACCAACCCTGATTCCGAAAGATGCCTTTTTACCAATCTTGATATTGAGTCACTGAAATCTGGAGGCTTTTTTCCCAAAGATACTGTCTTTAGACCCTTCGATCCTAAAACTAGGGCTGATTTCACATCAAGTACTTGGGTTTGTTTCCTTATTTTCCCTTTTCCCTAGGTTTTACTTACCCATTTCCTCTTCTCACTACTGATTTCTTTAGAAAAAAGTGGTCTTAGCTTCGCTCAAACCATGCCGATGGTTTGGAGAACCCTGTATACCTTGGAATTCCTGATCAAACATCATGCTGTTGAGTTTTCTGCCTCAGAAATAGCCCATGTTTACAATCTTAGGGGCCACGGTTCTTCCCGGTTTCTTTTCCAAATTAAACCTGGTATGACCCACTTGATTCCGAAAACCACCCAAAACGATTCTAACTGGAAAAATAGTTTCTTCTTCGTGAGAAGGGATTCTATCCCTCGATCAAGTGGATCGTAAAGGGTAGGATTCTGCCTTGTAGGATTTTCTTTTTAGAAATTTGATATTCGGGATACTGACTGTTTGTTTTTGTTTCAGCGCCCAAGTTCGATATCCTCGCTCCTCCGACTCCTGGCACGGCTAAGAAGGTTTCCGCTTTCTTTGGTTTTGAACCCATCGAACGGACCTTTCGATTCAAAGCTCCACTACTGGAAGTTGAACCAGAGGTCTCTTTCTCCTAATCGAGTATGTCTGGTAAGAAAAATAGCAACATTCCCTTTTATTAGTTATACATAATGAGAATGAACTAACCTGCCCCTTTTGAAATAGGCCTTCGTAAATTAGGTTCCAAATTTTCCCTTAATGACATTGACAGCATGGTTGCTAAGGGTAAAGCTGTTAAGAAGGAACCTCAACAAACTACCGCTCCTGTAGTCAAACCGAATGATCCTAAGCCCGAAGCTTCATCTGCTAAGCCATCCTCCAATAAGAAGAGGAAGATCTTGGATCCTGCCGAATTGTCCATCAAAGATTGCACAAACTTTGCCGATGCTCACAGGATCATGCATAATCTTAGTCACCTGGTGAGTAAAATTTGTTATTCTAACTAATAGGGTTAGCCATATAAATTAACAAATTCGTTAAGTGAAACATGCTCTGAACAAAATGGTTGTATTCCATAACCAACTCCTGAAAGAATCTGATGCGAGCAAACTAAGGATCCAGGAATTGCAGAAGAGTGGGGCTGCCAAAGATAAGAAGCTTTCAGATATCTCCAAGGAACTCGCTCAGGTTAAAGCCGAAATGCAAGAGATGCTTCTTCAGTATGCTCGCAACATTGATGAGTCCAACGAGCAAGCTCAAACTTCTGCTTCCATTTCCATCTTTCAGTCTAGAATCAAGATGGCCAAAGATGCCGAGGATAAGGGCTTTGACAGGAGTGCTTAGGATGTTGAGGAGTGGAAGAGACTGGTGATTAAGTTGGGAAGATAGCTGATTTCGGAGAAGGATGCTGGGAAAGCGGTGGTTGAGGGACAGGTTCAGGGTTCTGCAATAGTGGCTGAGGAGCATGAGGTTGAGGATGCAGGGAAGCTGGTGGATCAAGCAATGAAGGTAATGATGCTTAGGCCCGAGCCCTGACATTTATGGTTTTTGATGTGGTTGTCTTTAATTTGTTGATTTCGAACAATTTAATTTTCTTGCTGACGGGATCCCGGAATGGGATAGACAATTTCTTGACTTAAGTCTCGGGTGGATTGGTCCTGTTTTGGATGAAGCCCGAGACATATTTTGGTTTCCTACAATTATAATGTTAGTAGCATTTGACTATCTTGCCATGAATGTTCTTGAGATTGAATGTGTTTGTAGAAACTTAAGGTTTGTGTTTAGGAAAAATAGATCTAAGTATTCATCCGGGATTCAGGATCCTTAAGGATAATTTATTCTACTTTGTTTAATAGAAGCATAGTTTAGTTTTGATAAATAGAGCAAATCATGACTTAGTCAAACAAATTTTGATTCTACCTTTAGTGGTGAATCAAGAAATAATCTTAAGTTTAAAAATCGAAATAGATAAATATACATACCATAAGTCTAACGAATGTTATTAGAAGTGTTGTAACCTCGAGTTGTCCCCTATGTATGTTTGCCAATCATATTGTGCGATCAGTAGTGGAATTTTAGAATTGATATAAGTCTTTGATTCGATCGTGACTTTTGAACTAGTACACCAATGATGAGTATTTTCTAAGTAAACAAATAAAATTTATCAAGTCAAAATAACGTGGGCCAAGCCAGATCATCGTGGGCCAAGCCAGAATAACGTGGGCCAAGCCAGAATAATGTGGGCCAAGCCAGACTTGAGTTACATGAAAATGCTAAAAACCTTAGGAGTAACACGTCTGTTACTATCGTAGAGAACAAGTTATAGCCAACAGTGATAAAATTGTCAGCCACTTTTACATGGTCTGGTCGCACCACCTTGAACTATACTCGAACATCGTGCGCAACTGGCGGAGTGTTTAAACTCAATTCGTAGAAAGGTGAAAACCTTTAAAACTTAGAAGGTATGCAAGATACCTTAACGTAGGAGAGATGGCCAATATCTGTCTTGTGTCGGGATCCCTGGAGATACTTCCTGCAAGACAGGAACTCTTGGTGAAGGTGGGTGTTAGCTAAGCTAACACCCCTCCGACGCTCAAGTCAGTATATTGATATGGAATGATAAATAAATTAATTGAAATGGAAAGAATACGTACCGTTCTAAGTTAGAATAAAAATTCTAACTTACATGAAGTAGGTTTTTAGATGAATAGCGTTCCAGGATCTCGGCAATATATCTCCTTCCAGAGTTGCTAACCAGTAAGCACCCTTGCCTGCCTCTGAGTCAATCAAATATGGGCCTTCCCATTTTGGTGCAAGCGTTCCGTCGCTAGGATTGGTAGTATTCTGGAATGCTTTTCACAATACGAGATCACTCACTTGAAACCTTCTGATCCTTATGTTTTTGTTATATGATCTTGTTATCCTTTGCTGATAGACTGCCATACGAACTTTGGCAAGATCTCTGATCTCATCAATAGTATCAAGATCATTTGAGAGAGTTTCATTATTATTTTTCTGAGTTTGAAGATTGGTTCTGGCTGTAGGGATGACCATCTCTGTGGGGATCATGGCTTCAGTGCCAAACACCAAAGAGAATGGGGTTTGACCTGTCGCGTTTTTATGAAGTTGTTCTATCTGCCCATAGTGCAAATGGCAGTTCTTCGGCCCATTTCCCTTTCTTTGCTCCCAATATTTTCTTGAGGTTATTGATGATGATCTTGTTGCTGGATTCTGCTTGTCCATTGGTGTCACACCCCGACCGATGGCGGAATCATCGAGGCGGACAATGAAATGATTGTTCAAAAGCACATGATAACTAAAATGTTGCATATTTCATTAATTAAATTTAAAGACAACAAAGATCCAAATACAATACATTTCAAATAACCTAGTCTAGTTCAAAACATTGATTTATTTAACTAGGTCCATAGTTCTTAAGTGGAGGAATCTTCAGCAAGCAATCAGATATCCAAACCTGAAACGTTATTTAAATCAAGTGTCAACTAAAAAGTTGGTGAGTACATAGGTTTTGTAGTTCTGATAAGTAGTAGAGAAAAACGTTTTGCAACTCATTGTTTATCTTGTTACACATAGCATATATGGTGTATCATTTATCTAAGCACAATTCAAACCTTGATTGACGCGCTTGAACATAGCACAACAGCTAAGTCCGGTATGTTTGAATATAACACGCGGCTATATCCGATATGTTTGAATATAACACGCGGCTATATCCAAGTATGCAGTAATAAACACCCTAACCGGGTGGCCTGGTCAGGCATAATAGATCTATTAATATTACTGTTGGTTTTCTTGTGTTTAAAGTAAATGTATGTACACCCAAGATAATAAGCATATAGTCCACATGTATAACACGTATAAACAAAGTGAGTAGCATGTATAATGTTTCACCCCAAAATGCGTAAAAATGTAAAATAGGGGCTATGTAACTCACCTTGCAAGCGGGTATTTTTCCACGCGTGTAGGTGATAAAGATGTTGAAGTCTAAGCACGTTGAAACCCTATGTAGATAAATGGGTATTATTGTATGTTTACATGTGCGTATTAGTGTTTAATTGTGTATAGGTTTATAATAACATTTCTTAGTGTTATTTGCATAAAAAGTTGGTCCAGATTTACTTGAAATTACTGATTTGATCGAAACTGTTTATAGTTATGATAGGTATCGAAACTATGTTCAATCGAAACTAGTAGTTTCGATTGACCATTTACAAATGATACACAGAACTGTCGAAACTACTATCTATCGAAACTACTAGTTTCGATTGATCATTTACAAGTGATACACAGACTGCCGAAACTACCATCTATCGAAACTACTAGTTTCGATTGACCATTTACTCAATCGAAACTAAGTAGTTTCGATGGCCCATACTTTAGAAAATAAAACAGTAATTTTTCAGAATAATAGTTTGTCCGGAAATCGATGGTTTGGAGTCGTGACTTCGATTGGTTCAGTTTGCCTTATGATAACAGAAAGTAAAGAAACGAAGTTGAGGATTCTTACGTGGTCGCAAAGGGGCTGGACGGCAGAGTCTTAAATCCGAGAATGTCCAGAATGAGAATCGAGCTTCTGGATGGGATTAGCCTCTACAACCTTGGTCACAGCTTCACACAGAGATGGCGATTGTAAAGGTGCCTTCAATTTGGAGTGAGATTGGGTGGAAGAGGGGTAGCAAGCTCGAACAGGTCCGACTATGGCTATTTATAGCCGAGTTCGTTTCTTATGACGAAGCGTGCAATTGGGCACGTCCCGACACTCGTCTGGACGAGACGAAGCTAACGAGCTATTAAATACGCGTGGAGGCTGACTGTCGGGATCGAATTCGAGGCGTGGGTTCTCGGCCACCAACAAGATCAGGCGATTCGTATGTTGGGGAGACCAATTGGTCGGGGCCTTTTGTTCGCGTGGGAGAGACGAGGCCAGACATGCCTTTAGCGGCTGTTGAGGTGCAGGGAACAGCCCTGTCGGGGTGTTCGCCGAAAAAATGCTTTACCCGCCGGACCAAGGAACATGGTGACCGGAAAGTTGATTTGGAAATTGGCAGATTTGGTCCTTGTAGTTTGGTTTTGATTTAATTCGGCCCCTGAGATAATTACGGATGAGTCCTTGTAGTTTTATTTGTACAGAAATAGTCCTTCAACTGATTTTAGCTTAAAACCTTTTAGTTTGAAAAGTTTCTAAATAACCCCTTAACTTTTATAAAAATAATTAATTTAATTTCTTTTAATTTTTAAATATATTTTATAAACTTATATTATTATTATTGTTATAAATAATATTTATAAAAGTTAGTTATCTTATTTAAATAGGTTATTTTATTAAATATGAAACTTTTAAATTTAGATTTTTGTATAAAATTTTATATAAGTTTTAAAACTTATAAAATTTTAATTAACTTAAATCCGTAAAATGAAAATACCTATTTGTATAAAACTAAATAAAATACTCGTATTTTATTTAATTTGAGAATGATTACACGATAATTATATTATAAGTGCGTGAACGAAAAATTCGAAACGTCACAGTCTCCCCATGTTAAAGGAATTTCGCCCCGAAATTCAACTAGTGGAGGCTATGAAAAGAGATGTGGATACTTGGTCTTCATTTGGTCTTCACGTTCCCAAGTGAACTCGGGTCCACGTTTAGACTCCCAACGGACCTTGACAATGGGGATGCGGCTACGCTTGAGTTTCTTGACTTCTCGCTACATGATTTCCACGGGTTTTTCAACAAAGTGCATTTTCTCGTCAATACGCACTTCATCAAGAGGGATGTGGAGATTTTCGTCGGCTAGACATTTTTTCAAATTAGATACATGAAAGGTCGGATGAACGTTGATGAGTTCTGAAGGAAGATCGAGTTTGTAGGCCACTTTTCCTACCCTTTCGAGTATCTTGAATGGACCCACATATCGAGGTGCAAGTTTTCCTTTCTTTCCAAATCGGACTACGCCTTTCCAAGGTGATACTTTTAGGAGAACCATATCCCCAACTTGAAATTCCAAGGGTTTTCGTCTTTTATCGGCATATCTCTTTTGCCGACTCCTTGCTACTCGAATGTTGTCACGGATAAGAGAGATTTTATCGGTGGTCTCTTGGATAAGCTCGGGACCGGTGATTTGTGCTTCACCAATTTCGTTCCAACAAATCGGTGAACGGCATTTCCGTCCATAAAGAGCTTCAAACGGTGCCATGTTAATACTTGTGTGGTAGCTGTTGTTGTAGGAAAATTCGATCAGTGGTAGGTGAGAATCCCAATTGCCACCAAAGTCAATGACACAAGCTCTAAGCATATCCTCGAGAGTTTGGATTGTTCGCTCGGTTTGTCCATCAGTTTGAGGATGGTAAGCCGTACTTAAATCCAAACGAGTACCAAGCGCAGATTGTAATGATTGCCAAAATCGGGAAGTAAAACGCGAATCACGATCGGAGATGATGTTCAAAGGGATTCCGTGACGACTTACGATCTCATCAATGTAGATCCGAGCCAATTTCTCGACTCGATAGTCCTCACGAATAGGCAAGAAATGAGCAGACTTTGTAAGTCGGTCGATAATAACCCAGATACTATCGTGCCCACTAGAAGTGCGTGGAAGTTTGGTGATGAAGTCCATAGGGAGGTTCTCCCACTTCCACATGGGAATTTCTGGTTGCTCGAGGAGTCCGGAAGGCTTTTGGTGTTCGGCCTTCACTTTAGAACAAATTAAACATTTTGCCACAAAGTGGGCAATATCCTTTTTCATGCCGGGCCACCAATATTGCTGACGAAGACCCATGTACATCTTATCAGCTCCGGGATGTACCAAATATCGAGTTTTGTGGGACTCGTTCATCAAAAATATATGAAGGTCGTCGCGATCGGGAACCCAGATACGGTCCAAGTAATACAATAAGCCGTTGGCTTTGGATTCTAGCAAGAGTTCTACACCACATGCCATCTCTTGATACATGTTTCCCTCGGTAACCGAGGTGTGTTGTGCTTTGAGAATACGGGCTTGGATATCGTTATGGATACAAACACTATGAAGCATGATACGTTCTTTACGACTCAAGGCGTCGGCTACAACATTTGCTTTGCCGGGGTGGTAGCGAATCTCGCAGTCGTAGTCGTTAAGAAGTTCAATCCATCGACGTTGCCTCATCCTAAGCTCTTTTTGATTGAAAATATGCTGGAGGCTTTTGTGGTCGGTGAAAACCACGCATTTGGTGCCGTAAAGATAGTGTCTCCAAATTTTCAAGGCGAAAATGACAGCACCAAGCTCGAAATCATGGGTCGTATAGTTCTTCTCGTGGATTTTGAGCTGTCGTGATGCGTATGCAATTACTTGGCCACGTTGCATTAGAACACAACCAAGACCTTGGTTGGATGCATCACAATAAACGACAAAGTCGTCATTACCACTAGGAAGAGTTATAATAGGAGCATTGCAGAGCTTGTGCTTGAGAGTTTGAAAAGCTTCCTCTTGCTTGGGTCCCCACTCGTAAGATTTACCTTTGTGAGTCAAGGCAGTGAGCGGAACCGCAATCTTGGAGAAATTTGAGATGAAGCGACGATAGTAACCTGCTAGTCCAAGGAATGAACGAATCTCGGTAGGAGTCTTAGGAGTACTCCAATTCTTTACCGCCTCGATCTTTGCTGGGTCCACATGAATTCCCTTATCGTTGACTATGTGTCCCAAAAATTGAACCTCCTTTAGCCAGAATTCACACTTGGAGAATTTGGCGTATAGTTGTTCTTCCTTCAAGAGCTCCAAAATCAAACGAAGGTGTTGTTCATGCTCCGCTTTCGTTTTAGAATAGATGAGAATGTCGTCAATGAACACGATCACGAACTTGTCCAAATAAGGTTTGCATACACGGTTCATGAGGTCCATGAAGACCGCAGGTGCATTAGTCAAACCGAAGGGCATGACCATGAACTCGTAGTGACCATATCTAGTCCGAAAGGCAGTCCTCGGAATGTCTTCATCGAGAACACGGAGTTGATGGTATCCGGAACGAAGGTCAATCTTGGAGAAACATGTTGAACCTTGAAGCTGGTCGAAAAGATCGTCGATACGGGGTAAGGGATAACGGTTCTTAATTGTAAGCTTGTTGAGTTCACGATAATCGATGCACATTCGAAATGATTCATCCTTTTTCTTTACGAACAGCACGGGAGCACCCCAAGGTGAATGGCTCGGGCGGATGAATCCTTTAGATGAGAGTTCTTGTAATTGACTTGCGAGCTCTTGCATCTCGGAAGGTGCAAGACGATAGGGAGCTTTTGCCACGGGAGTTGCTCCGGGCACAAGGTCAATACGAAATTCTACTTGTCTAGGAGGAGGAAGGCCGGGTAAATCCTCGGTGAATACTTCGGGAAAGTCTCGAATGATCGGAATATCTTGCAATTTCTTACCCTTGTCTTTCGTGTCAACTACGTGGGACAAGAAGGCAACGTACTTTTTCCGTAGGTACTTTTGTGCCAATGTGCAAGACATGAGTTGAAGACCATGACACGGTTTTTCACCGAAAATAACTAACGTGTCGCCCGAAGGGAGAGGTATACGAATGCACTTTTCGTAGCAAATAATGTCACACCCCCAAATTCCACTAACGGAGTTTTACCGTTTGGAAGGTGACACACCAGGATCTCAGTCATTAGTTACATCAAACGACACTATATGAGACTTGAAATGTCAAAACATAAGAGTTCAGAGTTAATGCAGAAGCGTAAACGTTAATATGAAATCAAAGGTAATTACATGCAATAGGCGTCAATCAATGTAAATAAGTAAACTGTTTCAAATGTTTGAAATTGATAATATAACAGTAGGACTCCATGCATGTCCTAAGTGTGCAACCTGTGCCTTAGCGACCTGAGAAACATGTAAGAAAAAGTGTCAACACGAGGTTGGTGAGTTCACAGGTTTCAAGTTTACAATAAGAGTGTGTTTGCCAGATTATGTACATTCAATATGCATATCTATAGGTAGCTAACCTATGTTCATGTTTTACTAAAGCGCTGGCAACCGAAGCTGACTGTGTTTGTATGCCTCCTGCCAGGTCTATCAACTCTGGCACATGTGAGTAGGCTAACATTTCACCCGTTCGATATCCAATCGAGTTAGCGCGACTAACGCGGGTGGGATTTGTCAAACCCAGTAGTACTACTAAACATTACCTCGCTAAGATCCATATTAACGGTTCGAAATAAGATGAGGACTTTCTGTGATAGCATGTTACGCTTAGTCTCAACAGTGATATCATATAAAGTACCATAATCAAATAGTTGCGTCATGTTTTCTCCCCTGGTGGGAAAAACAATATTTGCTTGCGTACTTGTTTCTCCCCCACGGGGAAAACAAGTAAAAGTATGATAATTGGTGTTTCATGTTTGTTTCTTCCTCAACAGGAAAACAAGTAAAATACGTTTGTGTGTAAGCATGTCTCTCCCCCAATAGTAAAACAGGTAAAAAGGGGCCGTGAAACTCACCTGTGTTGCGTAGTAGGTAGTATCACACAAGTATGAGATTTAGAACCTCAAGTGTTAGCCTGCACGACTTATGTATGCCTTAGAATCATAAACACATAAGTTAGGGATACACTGAGATTTGTGACGACGACACGGAAGGTTAGAACGTCTTAACGTATTCTAAGGATCAATAAGTTGACGAACGTGTCTACAGGAATATAGGGTTTCTTAATATAATTATTAAAATAAATACGTTTTGTGTCGAAGGTTTCTTAATTACGAATATAATAATAATTAAATATATCCGTGCGTTTGTACTATTCAATAATGGTTTAGGAAAATAATATAATTAATATATTATTTTTGAACTCGTATAAAATATACGATAATCATTTACATGACAAAAATAATAAATATATTATTTTTATTCGAGGATATAAACGTAAGTAAATAATATAAACATTTATATTATTAATTTGTTCGAAACGTTACACGAGGTAAATAAACGAGGCGAAATAATATAAAAATATATATTATTTAATAATAGAAGTCATGAGTTGAAAATAATATAAACATATTATTTTATTTGAATTCGTGGTTTTGAAAATAGTATAAATATATTATTTTAAAAGTGGGAATAATATTAATTTTAGGTTATAAAACCAAACCCGAGCCAACTGGTTGTTTCCCGGGCAAAAACACATTTATATAATAATATAATATTATAGGGTTTGATTTTTATTATTTAAATATTAGCAGAAAAATGTTTAAAAATAATTATGGGAGCCCGGTCTCGAACCCAGGTCTCTCCCACACACACACACTGCTCTAACCATTACGCCCGCTAGGGTCATCGCGTCCAATACCCGGTTTTAAAAGCTTTTAATCTAAAAGTTCCTTGTGTTCTTCCCCTTTACACGAAACCGAACCAAAATCCCTCCCTAAACCTCTGAATTCGAACTCGATCGCCCAAGGAACCATAGGGCTTTTGTTAATCGAGTTGTTACGAAACTGATGCTGTAATTTAATTTCGTTTCTTTTGGTTCTACAATCGAAAACCCCAATTCAGAAAGCAGATGAACCCTAATTACGGGTTCATGATCAATTCGATAGTGGAAGCCAGATGTTTCACAGGGCTTTCACTCTACAGACGTTTGTGAAGCTAAATGGGTAGATTAATTTGATTTAAAAACAGTTTATAATCGAATTCAACAATCTAAGTTCATATGAACCCTAATTACGGGTTACAGAGATTTCGATAGTGAAACTTGAAATTGATAGAGGGCTTTCAAAGATTATGACTTAGCGAATCTTTCTGCATAGTTTAATTTCATTTTTAATGGGTCTAGATTAAGGTTCGACTAACTCGAAATTGTATGAACCCTAGGTATTGGGTCGTGTTAAATCTGATAATGAAAACTTAAATTACGATAGGGCTTTCATTACAGGTGCAAAAACGAATCTAGGAGTGTAATCAATTACCGGAATAGAGTATGAATTGCAGGTGCTCGACCAAACGGTATTTTGACTTGCGTGATCTTGGTTTCCGGCTATAACGGCTTCAATTCCGCTCGAATTGGATGATGCAATAGGCTCTGAGGGATGCGACTAAGGTTTTTGGAGAGATTGTTTGCGAGAGTAATACACCAAATGGTCGAATTTGATGGATGCATGATGAATGTCGACGGTTATGGCATTAACATCCAATAATGAGATTAATCGCGCGTAATGGTGATGTTAATTGATTCAATGATGGTCGAAATGGTTAATGCCATCCGTTACAACTTGAATTCGGCTAGATTTCGGTTATGGATCATGAATTTGGATCAAGGATGAGAGGGGTTTGACTTCTAAAAGTCAACAGAATACAAAACTCCCTATTTTGACTTTAGGAGTCAACAAATTTGACTTTAGACTAATTACAGCTTTAGTCCCTGCAATTTGAGTTTAATCTGTGACAGAATCAGTCCCTCGGATTTAATATTCAGTTAACTGGGTTAGGACTTAACAGGATTTTTAACGGAATTGTTAACAAAGTTAGCCTAAAAAGTCGAATTGTCACATCATCCCATAGTTGAAAGAATTTTCGTCCCGAAAATTAGAAGAAAATTTTTTTTTGAGGTGTCACATCATCCCTTAGTTGAAAGAATTTTCGTCCCGAAAATTAAATAGTACTTTAAGAGGTTGACGCGGAGTGCTTGAACAGATTAGGATATTTGCGCATCATCTGATCCTCGCGTTCCCAAGTGAATTCCGGTCCGCGTTTCGAGTTCCAACGGACTCTAACAATAGGGATTTTACTGTGCTTTAACGATTTGACTTCCCTATCCATGATTTCTACGGGTTCTTCGATGAAACGCAGCTGTTCATCAATGTGTAGTTCCTCAAGAGGAACCGCGAGAGATTCGTCAGCTAGACATTTCTTCAATTTTGAGATGTGAAAGACGTTGTGTACACCACTCAGTCCTTCAGGTAAGTCTAGTTGATACGCTACTGGTCCGATTCTCTTTAATATTTTGAAGGGTCCAACATAACGAGGATTCAGTTTACCTCGTTTCCCGAAATGAATGACACCTTTCCAAGGTGAGACTTTGAGTAAGACCATGTCACCTATTTGAAACTCTAAGGGTTTACGACGCTTGTCGGCATAACTCTTTTGACGATCACAAGCTGCCGCCATACGGTTTCTAATTTGAACGATCTTTTCGGAAGTTTCAAATACAAGTTCAGGACCTGTGAGTTGGCTATCTCCAACCTCGGTCCAACAAATGGGAGAACGACATTTCCATCCATAAAGTGCTTCAAATGGAGCTGCCTTGATGCTAGTGTGATAGCTGTTGTTGTAGGAGAACTCCACCAACGGTAGGTGAGACTCCCAAGTGTTACCGAAATCAATCACACAAGCTCGTAGCATGTCCTCCAGGGTTTGGATAGTACGTTCAGTTTGGCCATCGGTTTGAGGATGGTATGTTGTGCTCATATCTAGACGCGTGCCTAAGGCCTTATGTAACGACTGCCAGAAACGAGAAGTGAATCGTGCATCACGATCCGAAATGATAAAGATAGGCACTCCGTGCCGAGAGACTACTTCTTTCAAGTATATTCGAGTGAGTTTATCCATTTTGTCGGTTTCTTTGATTGCTAGAAAGTGAGCAGATTTTGTTAGGCGATCCACAATTACCCATATAGTATCACATCCGGTAGGGGTTCGGGGTAATTTGGTAATGAAGTCCATGGATATTTGTTCCTATTTCCACATGGGAATTTCAGGTTGTTGCAGGAGACCGGACGGTTTTTGGTATTCAACTTTGACTTTTGCGCATGTCAGACATTTACTCACATAAATAGCTATATCGGCCTTCATCTTTGGCCACCAATGAATGGAGTAACGAGATTTATGGGCTTCATCCATGATTAGTTCCCTTAAATTTCCGAACACTGGAATCCATATTCGTTCGACGAAATAACGAATTCCGTCAGATTTTACTTCAAGTTGTGCTTCCATGCCGCGTGTACCTTCTAACGGTAGGTTATCTTCTTTCAAGGCTTCAAGTTGAGCACTACGGATTCTGTCAGGCAATCCAGGGTGAATAGTGAGTTGTAGCGATTGAACTCATTTGGGTTTCGTTTCCTTTCGGCTTAGTGCATCAGCCACAACGTTAGCTTTACCCGGATGATACCGGATCGCACAGTCGTAATCATTTAAATGTTCAACCCAACGACGTTGTCGCATGTTCAACCCCTTCTGCTCGAAGATATGCTGGAGGCTCTTGTGGTCGGTGTAGATGGTGCATTTGGTACCGTACAAGTAATATCTCCATATCTTAAGTGCAAAAACTACTGCTCCCAACTCTAGGTCATGAGTGGTGTAGTTTTTCTCGTGAACCTTTAACTGACGTGAAGCGTATGCGATTACCTTTTCGCGTTGCATTAAGACACAACCCAGGCCTTGAATGGATGCATCACAATACACCACAAATCATCGATTCCTTCCGGAAGAGCTAAAATAGGTGCACTGCAAAGTTTCTGTTTGAGGTGCTGGAAAGCTGATTCTTGGTTATCGCCCCAATCCCAGAAATTGTCGCACCTCAGTCAGAGTTGTCGATGCTGCCCAATTCTTAATGGCTTCTATCTTTGATGGGTCAACATGTATTCCTTTCTCGTTAACCACATGCCCTAGAAACTGAACTTCCCGGATCCAGAATTCACACTTGGAAAACTTAGCATACAGTTGTTCTTGCTTAGGTAATTCCAAATTTTAGGCGTAGATGTTCCTCACGTTCTTCCTGGTTCTTGGAATAAATGAGGACGTCGTCGATGAAAACGATAACGAATTGGTCAAGGTAAGGCTTATACACACGGTTCATGAGGTCCATGAATACTGCAGGTGCGTTGGTTAACCCGAAAGGCATGACTATAAATTCGTAATGGTCGTACCTCGTTCTGAATGCAGTCTTAGAGATATCCTCTTCTCGAACTCCTAACTGATGATAGTCGGACCTAAGATCTATTTTGGAATAGAAGCTTGATCCTTGGAGTTGGTCAAAAAGGTCATCAATACGAGGTAAAGGGTAACGGTTCTTTATTGTGACTTTATTCAGCTCCCGGTAATCAATACCCATATGGAACGTACTGTCCTTCTTCTTGACAAATAATACCGGAGCTCTCCACGGTGATGAACTAGGTCGGATGAAACCTTTATCCAATGAGTCTTGCAATTGAGTGGACAGTTCCTGCAATTCACTGGGTGCCAGTCTGTAAGGTGCCCGAGCAATCGGTGCTGCTCCGGGAGCTAAATCAATTTGGAACTCAACTTGACGGTACAGTGGTAGACTAGGCAAGTTCTAGGGAAATACTTCCGGATAGTTACGTACGATTGGGATATCATCAATTTTCTTCTCCTCCGATGACTGCTCGGCGACGAGAGCCAAAATGGTAGTATGACCTTTTCGAAGACATTTATGTGCTTTCAGGAAGGATATGATGCCAATGACTGCACCACTCCTTTTGCCTTGGACAGAAAGGATTTCCCTTCTTAGGAGAGGAAGGCAAACATTTTTATCACAACAGCTGGCCTCAGGTTGGTTCTTGGATAACCAATTCATACTGACAATAAGGTCGAAACTGCCAAGTGTAACTGGCAGAAGGTCAATGTCAAGTTTATGACTAACTAATACTAGTTTACATCTGTAAGAATGCGAGTTGTTTCGATTTTCTGAGCGTCTGCTATCTCAATAGTATACTTGGCTTTTAATAGAGTTGGAGCACAACACACTAATATGGAATTTGTGAAATCATGCTAAGACTTCTAGTGAGACCCGCACTTATAAAGCGAGTGTCAGTCAATGCATAGGCTAAGGAGAGAGGTTCACATGTAAGAAAGAAAAGTCTAATGAGATATAGATTCCAGTAGCATAAGAGATAGGATGTATGTTTAGGTAATTGCGTTCAACTGATGGTTGGTTAGGTTACATCTTCGTTTCCTAATGTCATTGGATCAACGAGATCATTTCGTGAAGAAAGAAATTCGTTTACAGGATTGAATATGCTGGAGTAAAATTCGAAGTTAGACTAAGGATTAGTCACAGGATGAGGTAACAAGTTCAAGTGGGATCTATTGTAGGAGTGTAAGGAATAACGCGTTAGCATAGAAAGAATTCCTTAAATTCTGTGTACATAGTTAGAGTCGGTGGTTTTACTCTGAGGTCTTACTAGAGTTTCACTCTAGGTGGTTCTATTGATTAAGTTTGAATAAGAGTCGTAAGATCACTAAGACCCTTACATGAGTGAGATAAAATGATGTATTTCATTAATGATTGTCCAGTGTGTCCGTAAACACCTTCAACTTGATAGTCGCGTCTCTCAGTTGTTGAACGAGTTTAACTATACCAACTAGTCGTTGAGTAGGTTACAAGAACTTCTACTGATAGTGGAAGTTTAAGTTTGTAGATTACTGCTTAGGACCATTTATCCACACACTAGGCTTCACCAGGACTTACATGCACTTCAAATTATTATTACGTGTGCACCCGTAATGATAATTTGCTTTGCATGCTCACCCTAGTTCTCCCTGTCATGTGTCAAAATGTCCTTTAGTTTGTATCGCCGAGTACAGAGTGTTGTCAGAGATGATAAGTCATCGAGAAGCTTAGTCATCAACCATAGGTTGATCAACTAGGACTAATATCGGAATGAGTAGTCGAGGATGGTTTGCTCCGAGTATTCACTCGAGTGAAACACAATACAGGAGTCCAATCCAGCGGATTGTAAATGAGAACATGTAACAAACATGTACATGAAATGCGACTTCAAAAAATGAAACTGGTTTCCTGAATACAAGTTACAGAAAGCAGTAAGGTAGCTGTCCTTTCAACTTAGTCAAGATAGGGTTTGAGTATGCATTGAGTAATGCGTTCTCAGATTTGTGGTCAATCTATTCTCAACAGAATATCGAACAAAGATGCGAGCCCATGGCTCGGGAAAGTGATGACATCTACACGTCAATGGATTCTGCAATAATGCGTGCAACGGTCTGCCTTCAGTCGGCGTATTGTTGCTAATGTGTACAGTAGGGACTCGCATCCGACGGTCCCAATTCCCAAGGAGATACGCGTTAGTGCTGAGTGTCGTCCATAACATGGACCTGAGAAAGCCCACCATACCCAACAGGTGATGGTGATGTAAGTGACTCCTCCGAAGGCTCCGTCTTGCTGCCCTCGAACGGGAGTGGATTATGTTCCGGTGATTCCCCGAGTGTCGCCACTGGGAATGATGATACAATGCAAATGATGTGTCCCTTGCCAACTGAGGGTGATACGGATGGTGTTACATGCCTGCACTGCAATGTATGTATAGGTGCTATATGTATCAGGTATGAGTGCCTGTGCCGTGTAACTAATGTGTGAAGTTATAGTCTAGTATGCAATCCTAGTTCTCTATAACCAATGGCTCTGATACCAATCTGTCACACCCCCAAATTCCACTAACGGAGTTTTACCGTTTGGAAGGTGACACACCAGGATCTCAGTCATTAGTTACATCAAACGACACTATATGAGACTTGAAATGTCAAAACATAAGAGTTCAGAGTTAATGCAGAAGCGTAAACGTTAATATGAAATCAAAGGTAATTACATGCAATAGGCGTCAATCAATGTAAATAAGTAAACTGTTTCAAATGTTTGAAATTGATAATATAACAGTAGGACTCCATGCATGTCCTAAGTGTGCAACCTGTGCCTTAGCGACCTGAGAAACATGTAAGAAAAAGTGTCAACACGAGGTTGGTGAGTTCACAGGTTTCAAGTTTACAATAAGAGTGTGTTTGCCAGATTATGTACATTCAATATGCATATCTATAGGTAGCTAACCTATGTTCATGTTTTACTAAAGCGCTGGCAACCGAAGCTGACTGTGTTTGTATGCCTCCTGCCAGGTCTATCAACTCTGGCACATGTGAGTAGGCTAACATTTCACCCGTTCAATATCCAATCGAGTTAGCGCGACTAACGCGGGTGGGATTTGTCAAACCCAGTAGTACTACTAAACATTACCTCGCTAAGATCCATATTAACGGTTCGAAATAAGATGAGGACTTTCTGTGATAGCATGTTACGCTTAGTCTCAACAGTGATATCATATAAAGTACCATAATCAAATAGTTGCGTCATGTTTTCTTCCCTGGCGGGAAAAACAATATTTGCTTGCGTACCTGTTTCTCCCCCACGGGGAAAACAAGTAAAAGTATGATAATTGGTGTTTCATGTTTGTTTCTTCCTCAACAGGAAAACAAGTAAAATACGTTTGTGTGTAAGCATGTCTCTCCCCCAATAGTAAAACAGGTAAAAAGGGGCCGTGAAACTCACCTGCGTTGCGTAGTAGGTAGTATCACACAAGTATGAGATTTAGAACCTCAAGTGTTAGCCTGCACGACTTATGTATGCCCTAGAATCATAAACACATAAGTTAGGGATACACTGAGATTTGTGACGACGACACGGAAGGTTAGAACGTCTTAACGTATTCTAAGGATCAATGAGTAGACGAACGTGTCTACAGGAATATAGGGTTTCTTAATATAATTATTAAGATAAATACGTTTTGTGTCGAACGTTTTTTAATTACGAATATAATAATAATTAAATATATCCGTGCGTTTGTACTATTCAATAATGGTTTAGGAAAATAATATAATTAATATATTATTTTTGAACTCGTATAAAATATACGATAATCATTTACATGACAAAAATAATAAATATATTATTTTTATTCGAGGATATAAACGTGAGTAAATAATATAAACATTTATATTATTAATTTGTTCGAAACGTTACACGAGGTAAATAAACGAGGCGAAATAATATAAAAATATATATTATTTAATAATAGAAGTCATGAGTTGAAAATAATATAAACATATTATTTTATTTGAATTCGTGGTTTTGAAAATAGTATAAATATATTATTTTAAAAGTGGGAATAATATTAATTTTAGGTTATAAAACCAAACCCGAGCCAACTGGTTGTTTCCCGGGCAAAAACACATTTATATAATAATATAATATTATAGGGTTTGATTTTTATTAATTAAATATTAGCAGAAAAATGTTTAAAAATAATTATGGGAGCCCGGTCTCGAACCCGGGTCTCTCCCACACACACACACTGCTCTAACCATTACGCCCGTTAGGGTCATCGCGTCCAATACCCGGTTTTAAAAGCTTTTAATCTAAAAGTTCCTTGTGTTCTTCCCCTTTACACGAAACCGAACCAAAATCCCTCCCTAAACCTCTGAATTCGAACTCGATCGCCCAAGGAACCATAGGGCTTTTGTTAATCGAGTTGTTACGAAACTGATGCAGTAATTTAATTTCGTTTCTTTTTATTCTACAATCGAAAACCCCAATTCAGAAAGCAGATGAACCCTAATTACGAGTTCATGATCAATTCGATAGTGGAAGCCAGATGTTTCACAGGGCTTTCACTCTACAGACGTTTGTGAAGCTAAAGGGGTAGATTAATTTGATTTAAAAACAGTTTATAATCGAATTCAACAATCTAAGTTCATATGAACCCTAATTACGGGTTACAGAGATTTCGATAGTGAAACTTGAAATTGATAGAGGGCTTTCAAAGATTATGACTTAGCGAATCTTTCTGCATAGTTTAATTTCATTTTTAATGGGTCTAGATTAGGGTTCGACTAACTCGAAATTGTATGAACCCTAGGTATTGGGTCGTGTTAAATCTGATAATGAAAACTTAAATTACGATAGGGCTTTCATTACAGGTGCAAAAACGAATCTAGGAGTGTAATCAATTACCGGAATAGAGTATGAATTGCAGGTGCTCGACCAAACGGTATTTCGACTTGCGTGATCTTGGTTTCCGGCTATAACGACTTCAATTCCGCTCGAATTGGATGATGCAATAGGCTCTGAGGGATGCGACTAAGGTTTTTGGAGAGATTGTTTGCGAGAGTAATACACCAAATGGTCGAATTTGATGGATGCATGATGAATGTCGACGATTATGGCATTAACATCCAATAATGAGATTAATCGCGCGTAATGGTGATGTTAATTGATTCAATGATGGTCGAAATGGTTAATGCCATCCGTTACAACTTGAATTCGGCTAGATTTCGGTTATGGATCACGAATTTGGATCAAGGATGAGAGGGGTTTGACTTCTAAAAGTCAACAGAATACAAAACTCCCTATTTTGACTTTGGGAGTCAACAAATTTGACTTTAGACTAATTACAGCTTTAGTCCCTGCAATTTGAGTTTAATCTGTGACAGAATCAGTCCCTCGGATTTAATATTCAGTTAACTGGGTTAGGACTTAACAGGATTTTTAACGGAATTGTTAACGAAGTTAGCCTAAAAAGTCGAATTGTCACAAATAACCTCGGCATGGTGCTTGGATAACCAGTCCATGCCAATTATAATATCGAAGCTTCCCAATTGCATTGGAAGGAGATTAACAGAGAATTCATGATTATTAAGCTCGAGATTGCAGTCGCGGATAACAGAATTTATAGTAATAGATTTTCCGTTTGCTATCTCCACGGAGTAAGAATTGTCAAGTTTCGTTCTTTTTTAGCAAGTCGAGATTCAAAGGTAAGAGACACAAAACTCCTATCGGCACCGGTATCAAATAAAATGGATGCATAATGATTGTTTACGAGAAACGTACCGTTTATCACGTCGTTGTTTGCTTGAGCCTCATGAGCGTTTATATTAAACGCTCGTCCTTAAGGACCACCTTGATGATGAAGTTTTGGGCATCGGTCACGAAAATGGTTTGGGTCTCCACATTCGTAACATGCCCGACCATTGAGAGGTGCCGGATAGATTGGACGGTTGACTGGAGCAGCTTGATGGACGGGAGGACAGGTACGGCAAGTAGTGACCACGTGTCCAAATCGTCTGCAGCTTGAACACAATCGGCATGGTAAGTTGGCAGGATGATGGTACTTGTAGGTCTGGCATTGGGGATTTGGACCCAAATAAGGTTTCGGGTTTTGACCCAAAGGGGCCACTTGAATAGCAGGTACAGCGGGAGTTACGGCTGTGAAGTTTCGACCCTTTCGTTTCTTGTTGCGGTTAGAAGACTCGGGTTTTACATCTTGGACGGCCGCAAGAGTAGAGACAATCTTCTTGGAACCCTTTCTTGTTAAGGTTCCGGCTTTGACATGGTTGTCGGATAGTGTAACGGATAGACGGATAGCAGCTTCAAGTGTAGGAGGATTGCTTACTAACACAGCATCTTGAATTTGCATAGGCAGCCCGCCTATGTACTTTTCAATTTCACGAGCAAGGGGAGTGATCATATGAGGCACCAATAGGCTCAGCTCTTGAAATCGGGTGGTGTAAGCCAGATTATCCCCGCTGTCTTGGGCAAGATCCCAAAACTCAGTCTCGAGCTTCCTCATTTCATTTCGAGGACAAAATTCATCAGTCATGGCTTTCTTCAGATCATCCCATGATAAAGATGTAGCAACCTCAACACCACGAGTGCGTTTCTCACCGTTCCACCAGGTGAGGGCTCTCTTTTGAAGTACACTTGTGGCATAACGAACCCGAAGATTATCGGGGCAGTCACTGTTTAGGAATGTGCTTTCCATGCTTTCAAACCATTGCAGTAGGCCGGTAGCACCTTCAGTCCTGAAAAATTTTGTAGGATTGCACGAGTTAAAGTGCTTAAACGTGCATTGAGGCGGGTTGGTACCACCATTTCCTTAGATGTTGTGAGACCCGTCACTGTTGTTATTGGCTTGAGTCATTTGCCCCACCAGCTGGGCAAGGAGAGTAGCAAGATCCGGGTTGGAAGTGCTAGAGTTTTCACGTCGAGGAGGCATTCTAACACCATAAGAAAAGACAATGACATTTTAGATAAGATGGATATATATGAGTTATAGTGGGAAATAATGTAAGCAGAAAAGCGGGGTTCATCATGACGCGTGCCAGTGCATGTGTATTTATTCAAAGTTGATGGGGGAAACTAAGCCATCTATTCCGGATAGAACATGATGTTATAGATCATTATTCGCGTAATAGGAATTGTCGGGACTTGCATGCACTACAAATCGTTATTACGTGTGCACCCGAAATAATGATTTGCTTTGCATGTTCGTCTAGTTCTTCCTATCTCGCTATAATGTCCCCAAATTTTGAGTTTAAGTTCGGGTCGTATTCTTGCGAATACATGACTTATCAACGTTAAATAATTCCTCAAAACTTTCAAGGAGACATGCTTTAGCCTATAGGTAAACACTCACTTCAGGAATTCCCAGGAAAGCATACGGGTCCGTTTATTTGGATATATACGAAATGCTTTCCTAGACAGAAAACCCAATGTACAGGTGTCACCCTTCCAGATTGCACGTGTCCTTTACTGGTTTCAAGAAACTAAGTAATTGACGAGATTTTTCAAGATTTTCATAGACTTGAGAGTCTATGAGTATAAAATGTGTGGGAATGTTGCAATTAATACGGGTTAGGAAAGAGTAAAGATAAGGATGGGTAGTGTATTTGTTTGCATGAGTTTGTTTGTCAAATGTGTATGTAAAGTATGTATCATGTATTTAAGCCTTGTATGTATAAGTATCATGTACCAAACTTGGGAAAATTCAAATAATACCTAATTACAAATAATTCACATAACAATTAATCATTTAGCACATAACACATAAAAGGGAGTCCTAGGGTTATAGTCTAGGTCATTGTGTCTAATAACCTAATTCCCTATAAACATGGCTCTGATACCTATCTGTCACACCTCGACCGATGGCGGAATCATCGAGGCGGACAATGAAATGATTGTTCAAAAGCACATGATAACTAAAATGTTGCATATTTCATTAATTAAATTTAAAGACAACAAAGATCCAAATACAATACATTTCAAATAACCTAGTCTAGTTCAAAACATTGATTTATTTAACTAGGTCCATAGTTCTTAAGTGGAGGAATCTTCAGCAAGCATCACATATCCAAACCTGAAACATTATTTAAATCAAGTGTCAACTAAAAAGTTGGTGAGTACATAGGTTTTGTAGTTCTGATAAGTAGTAGAGAAAAACGTTTTGCAACTCATTGTTTATCTTGTTAAACATAGCATATATGGTGTATCATTTATCTAAGCACAATTCAAACCTTGATTGACGTGCTTGAACATAGCACAACAGCTAAGTCCGGTATGTTTGAATATAACACGCGGCTATATCCGATATGTTTGAATATAACACGCGGCTATATCCGAGTATGCAGTAATAAACACCCTAACCGGGTGGCCTGGTCAGGCACAATAGATCTATTAATATTACTGTTGGTTTTCTTGTGTTTAAAGTAAATGTATGTACACCCAAGATAATAAGCATATAGTCCACATGTATAACACGTATAAACAAAGTGAGTAGCATGTATAATGTTTCACCCCAAAATGCGTAAAAATGTAAAATAGAGGCTATGTAACTCACCTTGCAAGCGGGTATTTTTCCACGCGTGTAGGTGATAAAGATGTTGAAGTCTAAGCACGTTGAAACCCTATGTAGATAAATGGGTATTATTGTATGTTTACATGTGCGTATTAGTGTTTAATTGTGTATAGGTTTATAATAACATTTCTTAGTGTTATTTGCATAAAAAGTTGGTCCAGATTTACTTGAAATTACTGATTTGATCGAAACTGTTTATAGTTGTGACAGGTATCGAAACTATGTTCAATCGAAACTACTAGTTTCGATTGACCATTTACAAGTGATACACAGAACTGTCGAAACTACTATCTATCGAAACTACTAGTTTCGATTGATCATTTACAAGTGATACACAGACTGCCGAAACTACAATCTATCGAAACTACTAGTTTCGATTGACCATTTACTCAATCGAAACTAAGTAGTTCCGATGGCCCATACTTTAGAAAATAAAACAGTAATTTTTCAGAATAATCGTTTGTCCGGAAATCGATGGTTTGGAGTCGTGACTTCGATTGGTTCAGTTTGCCTTATGATAACAGAAAGTAAAGAAACGAAGATGAGGATTCTTACGTGGTCGCAAAGGGGCTGGACGGCAGAGTCTTAAATTCGAGAATGTCCAGAATGAGAATCGAGCTTCTGGATGGGATTAGCCTCTACAACCTTAGTCACAGCTTCACACAGAGATGGCGATTGTAATGGTGCCTTCAATTTGGAGTGAGATTGGGTGGAAGAGGGGTAGCGAGCTCGAGCAGGTCCGACTATGGCTATTTATAGCCGAGTTCGTTTCTTATGACGAAGCGTGCAATTGGGCATGTCCCGACACTCGTCTGGACGAGACGAAGCTAACGAGCTATTAAATACGCGTGGAGGCTGACTGTCGGGCTCGAATTCGAGGCGTGGGTTCTCGGCCACCAACAAGATCAGGCGATTCGTATCTTGGGGAGACCAATTGGTCGGGGCCTTTTGTTCGCGTGGGAGAGACGAGGCCAGACATGCCTTTAGCGGCTGTTGAGGTGCAGGGAACAGCCCTGTCGGGGTGTTCGCCGAAAAAATGCTTTACCCGCCGGACCAAGGAACATGGTGACCGGAAAGTCGATTTGGAAATTGGCAGATTTGGTCCTTGTAGTTTGGTTTTGATTTAATTCGGCCCCTGAGATAATTACGGATGAGTCCTTGTAGTTTTATTTGTACAGAAATAGTCCTTCAACTGATTTTAGCTTAAAACCTTTTAGTTTGAAAAGTTTCTAAATAACCCCTTAACTTTTATAAAAATAATTAATTTAATTTCTTTTAATTTTTAAATATATTTTATAAACTTATATTATTATTATTGTTATAAATAATATTTATAAAAGTTAGTTATCTTATTTAAATAGGTTATTTTATTAAATATGAAACTTTTAAATTTAGATTTTTGTATAAAATTTTATATAAGTTTTAAAACTTATAAAATTTTAATTAACTTAAATCCGTAAAATGAAAATACCCATTTGTATAAAACTAAATAAAATACTCGTATTTTATTTAATTTGAAAATGATTACACGATAATTATATTATAAGTGCGTGAAGTCACAATTGGCTTGAGGATGCACAGGGGTAGAAGTTATCATCTTAATTCCCCAGCTAGCACAGAAGTTGGTTGTTCTTTGGCCAATGAATTGAGATCCGTTATCACATGTTATTTCTGCTGGGATGTCGAATCTCGTCAGGATGTTGCGCTTGATGAAGGATATAACTTCCTTTTCCCTGACTTGAACGAATGCTTCGGCTTCGATCCATTTGGGAGCTTGCCAACTATATCCATTCCCCACTTCATAAATGGCTAGGAAGAAATAATTGGGTATAAGGACTCTGCTGGCTGGTGAAGGATGTTGCTATGTCTCTAGCATGCATCACACTTTTGGGAATACTCCATGGCATCTTTCCTCATGGTTGGCCAATAGTATCCAGTCCTTAGGATCTTTGAGAAGAACGCTCTGCCCCCGGTGTGATTTCCACAGTCGCCTTCGTGTATATCTCTGAGGACTTCAAGTGTTTCAGGATCTTCTAAACATTTCAAATAAGGACCTACAATAGATTTTATGTACAAAACACCATCTAACATTATAAAATGAGATATTCTCATACGAAAAGCCCTGTGATTCTTTTCATCCTTCGGGAATTCTCCATCCTGCAAATATTTTATAATAGGTGGGATCCAGGATCTTTGGCTTGGTTCCGGATCCCGAGTATCTACTTCTTCCTCATTCGTATTGGATACTTCGTTTTTCTTTTCAATTGCTAGACTTAGGATATGTATAATCGGTATTGTGGTTCCTTCTAGGATCTTGAGTGCTGAGGCAAGATTTGCTAAGGCATCAGCTTCAGCATTATCTTCCCTTGGTACCTGTATTATACTAAAAATTTCAAATTTCGCAGATAATTGTTTGACTATCTCGAGGTACTTGATTAATCTTTCACCCTTTGCTGCATAGGAGCCATTGAAATGGTTAGTAATCAATAGGGGTGAGCAAGTTTCGGGTAAACCCGAAAAATACAGTAACCCGACCCGAAAAAAACCCGAACCCGAACCGTATAACATGTTCCGGTGTACAGATCGGGCCTGCTATGTGGCTAAAATCGGTCTCGGTCCGGGTTTCGGGTATCGTCACCTGATACCCGTAAATTATAAGCCCGACCCGAAATTAATTTAAGAGAGAAACTTGCTCAGCGCTGGTCTTCACTAATGCATATTGTGGCAATATACCTGTATAAGACAAGAAGATGAACACCAATTAGGTTTTATGAATGTTCAACAAATTATGAAGAAATTGACTGCAAATTACCAAATTAAAGGTTTTAAGGAAAAAATACAACCTTTGAAAATTGGATTTGAACCATTTGAGGCGGTCAAGATAGAGCCGACTCAGAAATTGGAAATCGGATGTTGGGCGATTTCATCAGACCAAAGGAACAAATTCTAATTAGACTGCAAATCTGATTTTCATGCTACATAGCGAAGGAAATAAAATCACACTAGAATCCATTATCATCTTCAATAATCTGCATAAAATCAACTGGTCTTACCTTGATGAAATCGGGTTTCGGGCTATTTCAGCAGACCGACGGACCGAAAATGATAAAGACCGAAACCCTAGTTTTCCTTATAGGTCCGGTCTTCGGGTGGTGTTTTTATTCATTTCCGGGTTTCGGTCCGGGTCGGGTATTCGCTTATTCGGGTCGGGTTTACCATGTTGCTCAGCCCTAGTAATCAATAGTGAATCCACATATACCTGGAGATACCTGATCTTCATATCGCAAGCAAGTTGTAATCCTTCTATCAGAGCCTCGTACTCTGCCTCGTTGTTGGTTGCTTGAAACTCATAGCTTATTGATTGGGGTAGTATGTCCCCTTGTGGCGATTTTAGTATGATTCCAAGACCTGTACCTCTTATATTAGATGCACCATCTGTGAATAGAATCCATTTATCCTTGGATTCCTCTAGTTGTTGAACTTCTAGATCTGCTTCTTGTTGGATATCACTACTGAAATCAGCCACAAAGTCTGCGAGTGCTTAAGATTTTATTGCTGTCTTAGGCTCATACTTGAGATCATATGCGCTGAGTTTGACTGACCATTTAGCCATTCTTCCAGACATTTTCGGCTTTCTCAAAACACACTTAATTGGATAATTAGTTTTAACATGTATAGCATGGGTCTCAAAATAATGTCTAAGTTTAGTAGATGTCATTATTAAAGCTAATATTAATTTTTCTAAATGAGAATACATGGTTTCCGCTGGAAGTAGACTTTTACTTACATAGTATACCGGATGTTGTTGACCTTCATGATCCTTAACTAAGACAGCACTTACAGAATGTCTAAATACTGCTAAGTACAATGATAATGGTTCGCCATCTTCAGGTTTCATTAGTAGAGGAGCTATGGATAAATACTCATTTAGTGCTTGGAGTGCTTGCTCATGCTTTTCTTCCCATTCGAATCTTTTGTTTTTCTTTAGGATATCATAAAATTCTTTACATCTTTCTGAGGATCTTGAGATAAATCTATTGAGCGCTGCTACTCTACCAGTCAGCCTCTGGACATCTTTGGTATTGGCTGGGGATTTCAGTTTGATTATTGCCTTGATCTGCTCAGGGCTGGCTTCTATCCCTCTTTTAGTCACCATGTATATTAGAAATTTTCCTGCCCCCACTCCAAAGTGACATTTGGAAAGGTTGAGCTTCATGTTATAATGATCTAGGATGTCCAATGCTTCTTCAAGATCCCTGGGATGATCTTCAGCTTTTTTCAACTTCACCACTATGTCATCAATATAGACTTCCATGGTGTCCCCAAGTTTGTCTTTAAACATCATGTTTACTAGCCTCTGGTATGTAGCACCTGCATTTTTTAGACCAAAAGGCATGGAAATATAACAATAGATACCTGTCGGAGTCATGAAGGCAGTATCCTCTTGATCAGAGGGTTCCATCTGGATTTGCTGAAATCCTGGTGAGGCATCCATGAAGGTTAACATTTCATGGCCTGCTGTAGCATCCACCATTGAGTCTATATGTGGTAGAGGGAAGGGATCTTTCGGACATGCTTTTTTTTAAGTCTGTGAAGTCTACACAAACTCTCCATTTCCCATTCTTCTTCTCGACCACTACTACATTGGCTAGCCATCTTGGGAATTTTACTTCCCTAATCATTCCTGCTTTTCACAGCCTTTCAACTTCCTCTTGGATGACTGTATTTCTTTCTGGAGCGAATTTCCTTCTTTTTTGGTGTATAGGTCTGAAACTGTTATCAAGTTCTAATTTATGTGTAATAACATCTTTAGAAATACCTGTCATGTCTGCATGCTTCCAAGCAAAAGTTGAAATTCTGCTCTTTAGTAATCTTGTGAGGCTTTGCTCAATATCCTCGGGGATACTGTTTCCAATAAGCACCTTGACGTCAGGATCCTCTAGACTTAGGGATAATTCCTTGACATCCTGCTCCTTGGCTTCTAGGACATCTCTAGCATGTTTCTTTAATTGCTATGCTTGTCTAGTCTTTGCTGACGCTTTCATTGAAGAAGTATAACAATCTTTTGCATCTTGCTGATCACTGTTGATCTTTACTACTCCCCAAGGAGTTGGCTTCTTGACACATTGATGATATGTCGAGGGTACCACTTTCATATAATGTATCCAAGGTCTCCCTAGTATAACATTGTAACAAGATAACGAATCAATTATGCAAAAATTTTATATAGTGTTTACCCCTTCGATATATATCGGAAGCTTTATCTCTCCGACTGTGTTTTTTACTTCTCCGCTGAATCCCACTAGCACTGCAGATTTGGAGATAATCTCGGAATCCGGGATCCCCATTCTTTTTAAGATATCACGCTGGATTATGTTCACCGAGCTTCCTCCATCGATCAGTATTCTTCAAATGAAGTGATTTGCAACGTATAGGGTGATCACCAGACCGTCATGATGAGGATCTTGTACATTATCCCTATCTTCTTCATTGAAGGAGATTATCTTTTCTTCTGTCAGACTGGAAGTTCTGAGGGGTCTATCACCTTTCTCTGTTTTGGCTTCCTTGGCATTCCTCTTAGCTGTAGAGTAAGATGTACAACAAATGTCAGAACCACCTGAAATAAATCCTATTACCTTAGCATCAGGTGGCGGAGATTTGGCTCTTTGCGGTATTTTGTCATGATCCCTGACTTGCTTCTTTCCTTTGCCCAGAAATTCCTTAAGATATCCCTTGCTCAAGAGATAACTTATCTCTTTACGCAGGGCAATGCAATCTTCAGTGATATGTCTGAAATCTTCATGGAAGGCACACCATTTGGACTTGTCTTTGGCCCCGGTATTCTTTTCGAATTTACGGGGCCATCTGGCTTTGTCTCCAAGATCCAGCATTGCATATAACAAACCAGTTGTGTCAAGTGAAAAACAGTATTAAGATAACTTAGGATATTCCTCTTCCTCCTCGTCATCTTCCATAGCATTGACTCTGTGATTACCAGGTTTGGAATACGGCTTGGATCTATATGGTTTGAAAGGTGCAGTCTCAGTCTTCCGGTTAGGTTGACTATAACTGGTTGGAGCATCCATCATTTGCTGAATCTTCTTATCGTCTTCGAGTCTGATGAACCAAAGTGCCCTGTTTCTGACTTCGTCAAGATTCTTGCAAGGGTTCATGACAAGGTCTTCGTAGAATTGAGAATCTTTCCTCAATCCCATTTTGAAGGCCTGGACTGTTGTGGCTACGTCGAGATTCGGGATATCCAGGGATTCCTTACCAAACTTGCTGACATAATCTCGGAGGGATTCTACGGGATTTTGAATCACCCTGTACAAGTCACTTGTCAATATTTCAAAATTTCTACTGCAAGAAAATTGATTGTTAAACAGGTTGATTAAATGAGCAAATGAAGTAATAGAGTATGGAGGAACATTAAGTAACCATTTTAAGGCTGATCCTGTTAAAGTAGAACCGAAGCCTTTGCATAAGCAAGCCTCTTTCAGGTCCAAGGGAATGGGGTTGATCTCTATTCTCTCTCTATATTGCGCCACATGCTCCTCAGGATTCGTTGTCCCATCATACAGCTTCATGTTGGGAGTTTGAAAACGTTTGGGGATCTCAGCATCACAAATGGGAGGAGCGAATCTGGAAGTCCTGTGGCTGGTAGCGGACATCTCAGGTATGGGTTGCACGACACCAGGCACACTGGAGATCATCTCTCTCAGCTTCTTTAATTCTTTCGCCATGGAAGGAGTGATCTCTGTATCCTGCACAGTTTTGTTAGCATTTGAAAAATTATTAAATGTGTTACCCATGCTGATATCCCTGAGAGATGATCCCGGGGTAAATCCAAGATCCTGAGTTGTAGTAACTCTGGTAGCCGCAGTCGGGCCAAGAGCTATGACTCCGGTCAGCATGGGTAGGAAATATCCCTGATGGATTCTTGAAGATCCTGGATAGTCAAAGTTCAATGCCCTTGGTTGTAATAGAGTTGTCACTTCCATCGGTTTCTTTGAGTCTTTGATCCTTTCAAGCTCTCTGAATATTGTCTGATTGGTCTTTTTCTGTTGTTCCATCTGCTACTTTACCTCAGAGAATACTTTAAGAAGTTCATCGTTTGAGACGAGCACAGGTGGGCTAGCGGATATTCCGGATCCCGAAAAACCCGCAGAAACAGTCTTCCGAGGCTGACCATCATTCTTTTTTCTGGAATGAAGGAAGGGGAGAAATAGGGCTGACTAGCCCGGAGGTTGAAGATGGAGCAGAGACAGAAACATTTTTAGATTGGGACGACATTTTTTAAATCAGTTTCGAAAGATAATTATTAAAAAAAAATTCAATAAAGATTTGAAGATAAAAAGCACCACTTGCCCCACGATGGGCACCAAATTGTTTTGGGTAAAAATTATGTAAACTAACTTTGTAACCAAATTTCGACAGTGAGGTAGCGTGCTTTGTGAAATCTACGAATATAAAACCGTAAAATCAACACGAGTGTTTACGAGGAAAGCCATTGATCCTTGATGATCTCCGTCATAAAACCTCGGGAGCTGACGAAAGTCGGGCTGCCTTGATGTCTTGTATAAAACTGAAATTATCGAGTACAAAAGAGAGCCAAAGAGATCGTGAACTAAGTGTTACAGTTGTTTTTTAGTGCGGGTGTTGTGTGTTTCTAAACGATCTCATCAGTAGTTAAATACAAATCATCTATAACTAACTATCCGAGAAATATGTTCTTGACCCTATCTTCTCCTTGTGACTGTTGTAAGTTGGTTCACACGTAGTCCACGTCCCTAGAGCGAGTCTTCAGGTGAGTATTGCATTACAAATGTTTTACCTGTCATTAATGAAGAAAATAATAGACAAGTAACCGTTAGCAACAATATTCAGGATACCGGATTCTGGATTATGCATCATTCAGGATCCTGCCTTGAAATTTAGCCCATAACAGTTAGACGCTGAATTCAATGTGGAAAGTTTGTCATAAAGATATTGGAACACATTAACATAATCATCCCAAAGTATGTGTTCAGACTGCAAGATAAAGAAAGTTGAAATTTAATTATTTAATAGTTCATTGGTAAATTGTAGTGCATGTGCAAGAGTAATGAACTACCTATAAGAATATGAAGTTTAGCAGCTTCAAGAAGCTTTGAACTTAAGCTTTGATATATTCTTTGAAGGATTAGGACACATACTAGTAAACATTGTGTTAAGTGGAATTCGGATTTGTAAACGTATGTGTATACTACCTACATGTATTTAAATGGATAACTTGGGTTCAATCCATTGTGACACACTATTATTCAAATATTTGTATAGTTTAGTATACAGTGAAAATTCAATTCGTGGGATATTTTCATTTATGCATACATTTGTGTTTCTGTGAGAATAGTTAAGTTAATCATGGATATCACTAAAATTGGGAGGGGGGCATGTTGGTAATTTTAGTGTTATTGGATTAACTTGTTGATTGAGAAAATAATATTAGAGACTAAACGAGTTAGGTGACGCAGGAGTGCGGACTCTATTTAATTCTAACTGTTATTTGGCTTTGTAATTAACCATTGAACTCATTGTTTAAGCACTTGGGCTTACATTAAGTGATTAGTTTAATTGGGCTTCCTACAATAATGGTACTTGACTTAATGATAAGTTGGGTCTTCGATTAAAGCCAATATGGTATATACAACATATGGATCTCGATCAGATTGAGCATACACACACATACGCATATGAACAGAGAGAAAAGGAAGGTGATTACAAGTTTTCATATGCGATCATCAAAGAACCTTAAAGATCCGACTTCAATGTAAATAAATTCTCTGTCTAATCCGATAAATCATTGCGTGTAACCCGCAATAGATTTATCTGATAGTGTTTCACGATTCAGAGAATAATCCAAGTTTCATTCAAGATCAAATTTGGTCTCCAGCTATTTTTTTATTCGAATTCTTTGTTTAAGACTATAAATACAACAAAGAATCCTACTAACCAATGATATCACTATATCATGTAAATCATAACTTATACTTGCATGTGATCTTCAAGAGGTTGTGACAACAAACTAATATAAGCATAACTCTAACATGAGCCTTATGCTAGAGGGAAATTAGACGTCTATCACTACGCCACATGTTGAATGTTTTCTTCTTTTCAACCCTTGAAGTGTCATCACCTCTCACCTTTTGCCATCGATTTCCTCTTCTTCTTCTTTTTTTATTTTTTTTTATTACTTTGATGTTTATTTTTTTAATTTTAATTTTTTTATTACTTTTATATTTTATTTTTATTTTTCTCTTATATGTTTTAAAATATAATGTTTTCTTAAATACTGAACATAATGTTGCGACGTTCTTATTTTTATCTACGTTTCAATGTAAACTTTATTCAAAACCGAGCCGGGTCAAACATATATATATTTTCTCTTTTATTTTTAAATTCAATTTGTTGTTCCACGACGCTCATTTTCACAACAACGTAATTTTATAGTTCGCAACTTTGTGTCTGTGATTGTACAACTTTTAAATTTAATTTGGTGTTCATCACTTTTTATTTTATTGGCTTTCAATTGGGATGTTCCCGGTCAGCTTGTTAAGGAAACTTATCATGGGTTGCAATAAGCTAGTTCAAGCTGTTAATTTAAATGGGCTAATTGGGTGTCGTCTAAGGTTGACTGCTTTGTATGACACATGTTGCAAAACAAGATTCATGTTCTTGGAAATTTGTGGAAAAGAGGCGTTTTAGTACATCTCATCGCCTGTTCTTTTAGCGACTTGACCGAAGATGTGCTTTTGTTTACACGGTGATTTGATGGATTTGAAAAGCGCGAAATATGTTGCTTTTTAGGAGAGACACATGCTCACCTTTAAAGACGGTGAATGAAATAAAACATGTTTCGTTCAATTGGATTAAGTACAGGGCTAAGATAGATAGTATGTTGTGGACTAATTGGTGTTATTCCCCGTCATTTTCTTTTTGATTGTGTTTTTTTTTATTGTTCTATGCTATGAGAGGGGGTGAGGGAGTTTAAGTGAGGGGCTTCAGGGGAGAAAGAGTTTTTTTTATGGGTGTTGGATGGGTCCTTCAAAACGGGTGTGGGTATTGGGTGGGTCCCATATGATTAAATATGTGGTATTTTATACACTTTGGTATTTCTCTTGTCATGTAACATCCAAGTAAAAAACCAACAAAGGTGAACCTATCCAATTTTTACAGTGCGATGGTTGGCTGTTCACAGCCTAGCTGTACCTACCGTTTCTTTTTTGGGGTCAATATCAGCAATGCAGTTCATACAACGATAAACCTAATCCGAATTATAGAGCTACGACACAATCAAACCCAAACGAACAAAATGTTGAATTGAATCGTACCAGCCTCTACTGAGGGTTATTACTCATTTTTGTACTTGCTGTTTTATTTTCCAATTATTTCTTCAATTAAGAAAATGAGAGAGAACTAAAATAATATACTAATCATTCTAGGTATTATCTCTCTTAGCCCATTCGGAAGGATATCATCTCATAATTATCCATGATTGTTTATGTCTCTAGCATGACCACTTGATGAAATGAGGAAGGAAGTGGCGTAAATGGCTGATACTACTGGAAGAATTCCTCTTTGGATAATAGGTACTGTAGCTGGTATTCTTGTGATCGGTTTAGTAGGCGTTTTCTTTTACGGTTCATATTCCGGATTGGGTTCATCTCTGTAGTAATCGGATGAATTGAGTTGTATACATGAAAGCGTAAGAACTCAACGGATTCCCTTCTTTGTTTGTCTGATTTGAGGGAGAAGGTCCCGTTGAGTTCTTAATAATTATTATTAGAATATTTTTTTATAAGTTCATTGAATAAGTTCTATTTACTCAACAAATTTTCCCCTTCTTTCTTTTCTACAACTAATAAAAATCGTTGTTTTAGACGATGTATATGTAGAAAGCCCTTTGATGAATCCGTATTGATGCTTTATTACGCAATTTTTTTCCTGTATGTGTTCCTAAGAAAAGGAATTTGTCTATTTTTCGGGGTCTCAAAGGAGCGTGGAAACACCTAAGAACTTTTAAATGAAAATGGAAAATAGATAAAAGAAAGATACTTTTACTTTACTCTTGCTCTTAGGAAAATTGATACTATCAAAGATTTTCTCTGTTTTATACTTTTGATTCTCACTTAAAATACTTAGAAATTAGTGCTTCGACTAGAGTGCTATTGGTATAATAAATTTATTTTGGGCTGCCAATGGGGTTTCTATGGATAACCAAGACCACAAAGTTATGAATATAAAATAAGAACAAAAAATACAATAAACTATTAAATTACTAAGGTAATGAGTGAGATCTAAATGGTTTTAGTTTAATAAGATGAAAGTCAGAAAAACACAATATAAAAACTAAGGACCATTTTAATAATTCGATGTTTTGTGCCGGTAGGTAGCATTTCCATCCATGATTTGAAAGATCACGTTCATATATATAAAGTCTTTTCTACGGTTTGGTTTACTTATGCAAGTGTATTCATTTGTATAAAACTCTAATGACGTATGTATTCTTTTGTTGTTTGAAAAATAACAAAACTAAATTTTATTGTTTTTAGTTAACGTATATTCTTCCATTGGGGTGGTGGTCTAATGGTAGAGACAAAACCTTTAAAAAACCTAAAGGTTATAGGCTCAAGTACCACTAGGTGAAGAAATTTGTTGGTCAAAAAAAAAAGTTAACATATATTCTTTTATAGTTATACTAGGTTAAAATCTTATTTATTACACAGATTAAATTAATATAATATTATTTATTACTTAATAAAAATTTAATTTTTAGAAACTCGTGTTTTACAGAGGTTGAATAAACCCGTGAAATACAATATATTATGGCCGGAGATTTATTAATATAAAGATTAGTCTTTTTTTAAAGTATATTATTATTTAAAAAATAGAGGCGTATTTAATACAAGAGAGAAGCGAGAAAAATATGATGAGAATGAATATGGAGTTGACACGTGACATAAAAAACCTTTATTCATTATATAGTATAGATATAGATTTTATACGTTAATTAGACTCTACAATATTTATTATTATAGAGAAGAGTTCAAATGATAACCAGTTTTTTAAATGATAATCACTCTCAAACAATCATATAATTTATAAATCATATTTTCTTTTAATTGTTAAATACTCTTTGAACATATATGTTGAACATAAATACGAAAATGAGAAATCTTACATATACGTACCATGTAATGTTACATATACGTGACACATAGTGTGACGTATATGTAACACTAACATAATGATAATTGTTACATATATGTAACACTATATTTGAGAGTGGTTATCACATAAAGATTTATTATCATTTGAACTGGATTCTATTAGTATATTCCCTATAATTATTATAATCCGAGTGTTTGTATATAGTAGTTTTTATCTGTTTCTAAACAACTTAAATCGTTAGTTATCGTTAGATAAGGGTGGGAAAACAGAGAAATTAGTTGTCTTGTTGCTTATAATATTTCATCTTATGTGTTGGATAACAATGGTTTAATGCTAAATTCAAGATTGTTAATCCCTTGTTTTGATAATGATAAGGAATTAATAACTCATGTTACTATTTGTTGATTCAATACGATCATATACCACACACATGTCCTTATACACTTGATCAATCATCAGTCACAAGCTAAACGTTCAACGATGATGAAAACGTTCGGGTCAACAAAGTCTACACAGAGAAGGTCAAAGTTCAAACAGTCAAATGAATATAATGGGAATTGTGAAAGATTATAAAATAAGTTTTTTATATAATCTAAACACGTTTATAAAATATCATTTTTATAAAACTAAGATTATTTCCCAAAAAGTTCTTATAAAACATCAAATTATTTATCAAGACTTGGAATTATATAAAGATTGGTTTTTGAATTAATTTGAATTTGGAAGATGGTGGATAGAGTTTGTTAAGCTTGGTAAAGATTCAAATGCCATCCACCTAGTAGATACAAAACTACTTTAAATGGTTTAAAGACAGTGTTGGATCGGGATCTACCTTGATCCAATGATTCAACACATTAACCGAACCAAATCGTGCAGAATCCGATTTGATTGGCAATCCAATCTATGACACGGATCGGGTCGTAAGAAACGAGCGGATTAGATGTCGAAACGAAGGTTTCTATCGACCCTTTGGTGTAGAGAAGTTGGATACAAGACCTGGAAACTCTCAACGGACAGAGATTCGACAATACAGGTGCAAAGAGTTTTTGTGTTCTGTTGCTTAGTCTGGTTCTGTGTGTATATGTGTTGTATCTTGTGTTGTTGTGTGTGCTCATGAAGTGAAAGTTCTATATATAGTGCTGAGGCCATTCGTACGAATGATCCATGTGAATGGACTCATTCGTGCGAATGAATCAGCAGAATGGTTCATTCTTAAGAATGAATCATCAGAATGGTTCATTCGTACGAATGAATCATTCTCATGACTTATTCTAGCGAATGAATCATTCTCATGATCTATTCGCGCGAATGGATCATTCTCATGATCCATTCGTGCGAATGGGCCTTTCATTAGCACGATTGATCAACGTTATTGCTATTTATCAGATCGTTTAATACACAGTCGTTATATATATGAGTAAACATTAAGGATAAACATGTAATTTCATTAATACATCAAATAATTACATTAAACATAGATGAAATACATATTACAAGGGATTAGGGACATATTATGCATCTACATACTCCCCCTTGGACCTAGATCCCTTCAAAATGACCTAACTAACATTAGTTGGTCTTCAACATCTCTTTTGTACGAGTTTTCCAGTTAACTCCGGCGTGTATGTCAAAATCAAAGCATATACGTATCACTTTCACATACTGCAACGCCTGGTCTATATCTGCAACTTCAAAAAACGGTTGACACTTGTATAGAGTTGTAACATCTTGTTCAGACAAGTTGGTCAGCCACAAGGGATCAAAGACCCTGATGGTCTCCAATGACCCTTCTTTACAAAGCACTATAACAGCTTCACCAGTACGCCTATCATAGTACCACCATTTGAACTGATCTGAGAAGTCCTGGATCATTTTCCTTAAAGGAATCTTCTTCATGATCGTTGGAGGTTTCCACTTTAAGACAATTAGGGGCTTCTTGGTGATTGGATGAACCTTTTCCTTATGAATGTAACGTGTAGGCATTTGTGGCTTGAAGTTCACCCACTTCTTCCGGTATTCGTATTGTAATTGACGTTCAAACCATTCGGATAGACCGGAAGATTCGCTGTATAGAAGCTTTAGACGCGCTAATTGATTTACTTCAAATGCGGGCAGCGTCTTGAAGTCATGAGGATACCTGAAATATTGTATGCCCTTCTCTCTTTTTATAGCATAGCAGCTTAAGTCGTTGAAGTATGCCCAACTGATTATACGACCGTCAGACTTGTGTCCTTTGAGTCGATACACTTTAGTGTACTTGGTTGGAGGAGAGGGCTTTGAGTTCTTCTTTAATTCGGCCATGTATTCCATCCACTGACTTTTACGTTCATTCAGCTGGTCAATGTCAATAGTGGAGGGACCGGCTTCATCTCCTTTGTTGTCGATAATGCGGTTGACCTCCTCGTCGGACTGCTGAGTGAATAAGTCTGCAAAGGAGGGAAGATCATCACCATCTATTGATGTGTACTTTGGATATTCTTGATCAGTGATGTCTTCGACTTCAACCTCATCAACGTCTTCTAGTTCGTCAGAGGAGGGATAATCAGTTGTAGGAACAGATGCCTCTTCAGTGATGACTTCGTCGGGATTCATTTGAAATAGCTCGACAATTTGTTCTTTTGACAAGCAATGTACGATTTCCCCTTCCTCTTTGTCATAAATAACTGAATGTTGGATGATCCCTTGCATGTCAAGCACATAAGTTAACTTTGAAGGTTGTTGCTTGAGAGGCATCACATCCAAAACTATTTTCATAAACAAACAAAGAATTAACATGTGAGAATTTGAAATTTCATTGATTTAATCAAAATAAAACTGAAATTATTTACATAATAATCTAATATTTACAATAAGACAACTTAAAACACTTAAAACAAAAACTATCAACCTTCAGTGCCCTTTTGTGTATCTGATGATGGGCCTTCTGATTTGTCTGATTTTTGCTTTGTGCGTGCCTCTGCTTCTGCTGTCTTTGAAGCACTTGATG
This sequence comes from Smallanthus sonchifolius, assembly GCA_023525975.1. NCBI lineage: Eukaryota > Viridiplantae > Streptophyta > Magnoliopsida > Asterales > Asteraceae > Smallanthus > Smallanthus sonchifolius. Next base: position 7,823,336 of record CM042042.1, read on the forward strand.
CAGCACCAGCATTGGCACCATCATCCTTATCTTTGTCATTATTGTCATCATCATCATCACTATCATCATCATCATCGTCATCATCATCATCCTCATCGTCATCATCATCATCATCATCACCATCATCACCATCATTGCGAGCACCCTCAATTCTGGGTGTCGGGTCTCTTCTGCTTTCTAAGTCTTCCAACAGTCTCTTATTATCCTCCTCAAACCTTTGTATCCTCTGAGCATGTGCATCAACAGTTTTAGACAACTGTTGATTCTGGTTTGTAGCAGTGAGAAGGAGGGCTTGTTGATCATTACACCTAGTGGAAAGACTTGTGATGGCTTGGGCTTGTTCAGTATTTTGCAGAATCAACTGACTGATCTGCGAGCCCTGTTGGTCAATACGCTTTGATTGCTCTTCATTCTGAGCCATTAAACGAAGTACCAAACTGTTTAAAGTGTTGATCTGGTCGTGTAGAGAAACAGTCGGCAGTGACATTGAAGATTCAGCTCGAATAGTTGATGGCTGTGATGTAGGAGCAGTCGTGTAGATGGGAGGAGGCACAGTTTGTGTCTGAGGCATAGATGTTGACATTGGAGCCTCAGACCTGGTGGCAGTTGCTGTAGTAGCAGAGGTGCTCTCCGTCCTCCTAACAAGCTTAAACTTTGGCGTTTGGCCATTCTCTTTCCTCTTCCTTTCTTGACTGGGGTAGATTGGGAAGAAGGAGCAGCAGATACTTGTGGACAGTCAGGGACAAAGTCAGCATCCCTGACGTCATCATCAACCCTTGAGCTTCCTTGATCTGCTCCCCTTTTTCATTTTGTTGCGACCAATCTTGCCCCTTGTTGACTGATTACAAATTCGTCTTCAGTGTCCTCAGAATCAGTAAACAGGACGGTGTCCAGGTTAACGTCTTCTAGGTTAGTTGGAAGGGAAGAATCGATAGCAGCAAACAGTGGGGGTGGTGGCAGCGGTAGATGGAACATTAGGAGCATTGCCACCATCTCCCTGACCATCTTGGTCGTCATCATCTTGGTCGCTATCCTCCCTGTCAGAATCACTGTTATCGTGATGCCATTTTCTGTTTGCTGGTGCCACATAATCTGGATTTACCAGATGTCCAATGAGTCGTTTGTGAGGTGGCTTTGTTGGTCTGCCCCTGTAGGTCTGTACCCTGTTTAGAGTGACATCCGTCATGTGTTCTAGCTTGATCATGTCAATGTCTGACCTTGGCAGAAGAGGAAGTTGGTCATCTATTATCATTTGTAAGAATCTGGGGTACATAAGATACGCATTATCCCCTTTTAGATAGATGTTTTCCTTAAGATGCGTGAACACCATCTCGGAAAAGTTGAACGGAATGTTCAACACCAGAGCAACGAATGCGCTCTGAATTGTTTCGCGCATATCATCAAATCCGCCACGACGGGAACCGAGGCAATGCAGAAGAACATGTCCAAGATACTTGTACTGCGTACAGAGGTTCGCTTTGTTTAAAACTCCCTCTGCTACATTCCCGTCGTACTTTATTCTCATGAAGCATCCGCGGACCAGATATTTATCCAGTGTCACTGGATCTTCAGGATGATCACCGAATTGACACAATCGGCGAATATGAGCTGCCGATACAACCACATCTTGACCTGCGATCTTCCCTCGTATGACCGGTGGAGATACCTCGCATTCAATCTCGGCAGAGGCCCAGAACTCCCTTTGATGCGACGTATATGGAGTCCGGTGATGGGATATAGCATGAGCAATCCTTGATCTTGATAAAAACTCGATCATGCCGACAAACGGACGTGCATTTTTTGATGTAGGAATCATGTACGCACATATGTTGCTTTTTATTGAAGCCTTAAGAACAACTGGAGCTCTGTGCGCCATAACGATCAGTCTGCAAACACAAAAACATGAAGCACATCAGATCAGTACATGCAAGATTTTGGAAATATGAACTTTTGGACCATTTTCCCTTTGTACGAATGAACCCTAAGAGTTGGTTCATTCGTGCGAATGGATCATTCTGCCTATTCATTCGTGCGAATGAGTTTCATTCATATGAATGAGTATTCATTCGTGCGAATGAGTTTCATTCGTATGAATGAGTGTTCATTCATGTGAATGAGTGCTCATTCGTACGAATGAACATGAAGAGTGTGTCCATTCGTATGACAGACGGGTCGCGATCCAACTTGTCCAAAAATTCGATCAAGACTTGAAAGGATTTGCCGAAAAAGACACCAACACACTCGACTATGATTTTCAACCAATATTTAGCATTTTAATTGGTTTATTAAGTCACTTTTTACGTTTTTAGGTTTGGTTTTCGGTTTTGAACCCTAAATCTAGTCGAGTCATCCAAGAATCGAGTATACAGACGATTAATCTCTTGAGGGTATACCTGTAAACAGAAATCAAGCGTTAGATCGGTGATTGGACGGAGATTTGTTCAAATGCAGATTTTAATCAAACAGACGTGCGAATAAGGATTTCTGATTTGTGCGAATGATGCTGAGAATGCGAATGAATGGCCTTTTTATAGGATGACCTGGTTCATTCGTACGAATGGCCCATTCTGGTCAGTCCATTCATGCGAGTGACCCAGACTTGATTCATTCTGCCACTCATTCGTACGAGTGGACCATTCTGGTCAGTCCATTCGTGTGAATGAGCTATTCTCCTCATCCATTCGTACGAGTGAGCCATTTTGCTCATCCATTCGTACGAATGGGACAATCCCCTTATGCAAATTAAACTTTTCAAGTTAAATGGGGTATCCGACCACATCGGTCTTGACAACAATTTGATTATGAAGTAATTTACATTTAATTATGAAGTGAGGGATCAATTATGAAGTTTTGGAATAGTTTATGAAGTAAAGGAACGATTTGATCAATCAGGAAGTCAAGCGGTTTTCAAATTTTGATTTTCAGACAGTCGTTCGAGTCTTATCAGATAATCTAAAATTCAGGAAAAGTAAAATCTTTTTGGATTTTTGAATATGTAATACTGAAAATAATATCAACAATATATATACACGCATGTCTTAGTAAGAATGATCCTTATGAGAAATCATACAGATTTAGTGACTAATGATCTGAGACATTTTGAATTTTGTAGATACAACTATACAATGGTATTTACACATCTTTTTGTGAGAAAGATCCGAACATAGGATCAGTACTAAACTCATAGCAATCAGCAACATTGCAAATTATCTGAGCTTTAAGTACACTTAGTCAAAATGCGATCATTGATATATTTGTCCATCTTAAACTTATGCAGACCTTTTCTCAACACTTACAAGATGATCTTGAAGGATTAAGTCCATTATCTGTGTGTCCCACACTAGTTAAGAATTGACTTGAATTACTTTTCAAAACATGTTAATGTTTCAAATCAGCACAACTTACTTAACCAGCCATCATAAGTTCATGAGATCTCAGTTATTCCCTGTTACTTCTTTACTACACCAATTTTTTATTTTTATTTTTTATTTTTTTTATTTTTAGTATTCACAGTGACAGCTATCAGCTCATGGACGGCTTCAGCCAGGTATTTACAAGGCAATATGGCACGTATGCAGCTAACGGTGTTTGTGTTCATCCTATCCCATGGATGGCTTCAACCAGGCTGCAACCCGGTAATATGGCACATATACGGATTCGGATTCATACTTTTATTTTATTCTTAATCGCATGGACGGCTTCAGCCAGGTATTTACAAGGCAATATGGCATGTATACGACTTCGGAATCTAACTTTTAATTTTATAACTACTTTCTGATATCTCATTAAACCGATGATAACTGGTGTGCACAGAATGAGAAACACCTTCAGTTTCTATTGTTGATTTTCGTCAATCCTTTCACCATTATGTGACTCACAAGACAATATCTAATATGGTATAGATTGATCATCAATGGTCGAGATTCAGTAAGATAAGCCTATCAATGCATCACATGTCGACTTAGTGTGACTATTCACTATGACATTAAATGCAATGTGCTTCATACATATGGTTAGTGTGCCATCACTTCCCAAAGGTTGGATACGATTTCTCATTTTTGAGTTTTTCAGATGTTTTTGGGTTTTAGACTATACAAAAATGGAAATTTTTTTTTTTTAAACAAAACTGTACACAATTAACTGTACACAATTAAGAAAATCTTTTTGGAGTCTCAGATAACTAGCGTCTGTGTACTATCATTTTTCTCAGCGAGAGATCATTTTCTTACTGACATTTTCTCCCCCTAAAATTTTAAAATGAAAAATCTTTTTGAGTTTTTGAGATTTTTAATAAACGCAAGAAAGAAAATATATATAGGAACGTAATTGATAAAAATGATTATTGACTCGACTCTTGGTCCGGAACAACGTCATCCTTCTTTTTCATGCCGTTTACCTCTAACAAGAATAAAAATCTTGGTTTGTCAAAGGCTTTTGTATAGAGGTCGGCCTTTTGGAAATCAGTGTTAATTTGAACCACATCAATCAGTTTCTTTTCAAAACAATCACGAATGAAGTGATATTTTATGCCGATGTGTTTGGTTTTTGAATGCTAAACCGGATTCTTAGTGATAGCTATGGAAGCAGAATTATCTAAATAAATAGGAGTGTTAGAGAATTGCAAACCGTAGTCTCGAAGTTGCTGTTGAATCCAGATAATCTGAGAACAGCAACTGGCAGCAGCGATGTATTCAGCTTCGCATGTAGATGTAGCCACTGAAGTCTGCTTTTTGTATTGCCATGTCACAAGACGGTTTCCAAAGAACTGACACCCTGCAGATGTAGACTTGAAGTCTGTTTTGCAACCACCATAATCAGAATCACTATATGCAGTAAGCTCAAAGTTATCATCATTAGAGTACCATAATCCAAAATCAGGAGTACCCTTCAGATAACGAAAAATCCTTTTGACAGTAATTAAGTGGGAGACTTTTGGTTTTGACTGATATCGGGCACAGAGACACGTGGCGAACATGATGTCTGGTCGAGATGCCGTGAGATACAGGAGAGATCCGATCATGGCTCGATAGAGAGTAGCATCAATATACTCCCCCTTGTCATCAGGCGAAATCCCGTGATTGATCGCCAATGGAGTACCAGCAGGTTTGGCATCAGTCATACTGAATCGGCTCTGTATGTCTCCAACATAATTTGTTTGATGAAGGAAAATCCCTGTCTCAGATTGATCTACTTGTAGCCCTAGAAAGAACTTCATCTCTCCCATGGAACTCATCTCGAACTTGTCCTGCATAACTCTTTCAAATTCTTTGCACAGAACATCATTCGTCGATCCGAAAATAATGTCATCCACGTATACCTGTACCATTAAAAGTTCTCCACCCTTTTCTCTAATGAACAACGTGCAGTCGATGACACCTCTTCTAAAACTATTGTTCAGAAGATGAGTGGAAAGTGTCTCGTACCATGCTCGCGGAGCTTGGTGCAATCCGTACAGTGCCTTGTCCAATTTGTAGACACGGTCATGATGCATAGGATCTTCAAACCCGGGAGGTTGACTGACGTATACGACTTCACTGATTTCTCCATGAAGGAAAGCACTCTTTACATCCATTTGATAGACTTTGAACCTTTTGTAGGATGCATAAGCAAGAAAAATTCGAATTGCTTCCAGACGAGCAACCGGTGCAAACACTTCATTGTAATCTATACCTTCAATTTGCCTAAATCCCTGAACGACCAAACGAGCCTTATTTCTTATGACTATTCCTTGATCATCCCTTTTGCAACGAAGAACCCATCGAGTACCAATCTTCTTAGCTCCTTTTGGTAAATCAACTAACTTCCAAACTCCGAGCTTCTGAAATTGGAGTAGTTCTTCCTGCATTGCATTTACCCAAGATTCTTCTTTTAAAGCATCTGTTATAGACCGTGGTTCGATTTGCGAGACGAAACATGAATGCGCACAATCGTTGACCACACCAGATTCCATGATTTCTGAGTAGACTCCAGAGTTGATCTGACCCCTAGTTTTAACACCAGATGTGGGATCACCAATAATGTTCTGTTGAGGATGAATTCTATCAATCCTACCCACAGGATGAGTAGGAACCTCAACAGTTTGATCAAGGTTTGTGATACTCTGTTCAATTGCCACAGAATGTGAAACATCAGCACTCAATTGTACAACATCATGGGAAGTATCTTCAATTTCCTGGTCTATTTCTTGTCGAGAACCCTCATACTCTGAAGAAGAAGAAGAAGAGTCATCATCCTGTGTGACTTGTGTGTTATTGGAGGACTCAGGAATGTCAGATGATGAGGGAGTAGGTTGCACATGTTCATCAGGTGCGTTTTGAGCATCATACATCATTTGAACAGCAACCTCCTCATCTGAACATTCTGGAGGAAGATTAAACGAGGCAAAAAGTTCTTCATAATCAAACATCCAAGGAAGACCTTTTCCAGCAGTAGGAGAGGTATACTTTTGAACATCAACATGGTACCATTCTTCTACATTCCCAGAAGCTTTGTTGTAAACTCTTTTATTGGGAGTGTTGTACCCTAAGAAGTAACCTTCCTCTACTTTCTCGTTAAACTTGCCATGAGCATCCTTTTTCAACATGGTACATGGAGCGCCGAACGGTTCAAGATACTGTAAGTTCGGTTTCCTTCGATGCAACAATTCAAAGCAAGTTTTATCGTGACGCTTGACAACTAGAACCCGGTTGAGCGTGTAACACGCATTAGCAATAGCTTCATTCCAGAACTGCACGGGTAAGTTTGAGTCAGCGAGCATAGTCTTTGCAGCTTCTATCAAGGTCCGATTCTTCCTCTCAGCAACACCGTTCATTTGTGGAACATATGGCGCACTGAATTCATGGTGAATACCAAGTTTTTGACAGAAAGTTTCCATATGATGATTTTTAAATTCAGTACCATTGTCCGAACGGATCCTCCTAACCTTTAACTTATACAGAGACTCCAATTTGGTAATCAGAATCTCCACATATTCAAAAGTTTCAGATTTTTCTTTTAAGAACATCACCCAAGAATATCTTGAATACTCATCCGTCACAACCAAACAATATAAGTCTCCAGCAATACTCTTCCGGTTGATAGGACCAAACAAGTCCATGTGTAAGAGCTCTAGTGGTATAGTGATGGAATGTTGAGATTTGTGTTTATGAGATTTCTTGGTTTGTTTGCCTTTCTTGCAAGAAACACACACGTCAGGAAGATGAAAACTTTTCACAGTGACTCCTTCAACAAGATTTTTGTGCACCAAATGATTCATTTTTCTGAGACTGAGATGTCCCATTCTTTTGTGCCATAAAATAGAATCCTTCTCAGTGGCTTTTGAAACAAAACATGATGCTGTGGACACTGAGGATGATGCTTGTGACATGTCAAGAATATAAAGATCATTCACTCTTGGAGCAGACATAACCACCATGTCTTCTGGAATCATAAACTCCTTTTTCAAGATATAACAATGCTTGTCATCAAAAAGAACCTTGAACTCCTTATCACAGATTTGAGAAACAGAAAGTAAGTTGTTATCCAACTGTTTGACAAAGTTGACCTTCTCAAAACTGACAGCTCCATTAGACAGTGTTCCCTGAGCTGAGATAAAACCACCTTTATCGCCTGCAAATGAAACATAGCCCCCTTTGATATTTATGACGTCGAAAAGGAGAGCTAAGTTCCCAGTTATGTGCCTGGATGCCCCACTATCAATAATCCAATTATTGCTAATAGGATTATAAAGGAAAACCTGCACAAGAAGGAAAGTAATTAGTTTAGGTTAGGAACCCAAGCCTTTACGGTCTTGGGTTTCCCAGTCTCATCTACAACAGTACAATCCATCCATTGTCCTTGTGGACTTTTGGAACAACCATTTGACTTTGAAGTACAGTCGTCAAAAGCATCATCTGATTTTGCTTTCCACACATGTTGTTTGTGCAACGACTGTTTGTGGTAAACAGTGGATTGCTTAACGATTTGTACAGGTGTGGAACTCGAATCAGAGACCAACAAGTCATGCATCTTTTGTTTAAGTTTCTTTTGATGCACTTGTTGTTGGGTAAAAGAGTTAGATTTTGACTTTAAAAACTTTTGTTTATTTTCTGGAAAATGGTTAACTCTTTTACTTGGCTTCTGAAGATAAGGACAGTTGACAACAACGTGTCCTTGTGTACCGCACTCAAAACAGTATCTCCGCTCAACCAACCTTGGAGATCTGTATTGATTTTCACTTTGGTGAGTTTTTGAACCACCAGCCTTAGCTTCTTTTTGTTCAGCTGAAGAGAGTGACTTGTTTGATTGAACAGACTCTCCAGCTTTAACAAAATTAACCTTTTTGATTGAGGCTTTGGTTACTTGACTCTTCTGATCAGAAGTAGTGGGATGAGATGGACGGCAATTGGTTTGTTTAATTTTAAAAACATTTTCAGAAGCAGATTTTGAAATACCAATGCTGTCATTCTGTGGAGCAGACGAGTTTTTGTGTCCCAAACCACGAGTAGGACACTCATCGTCGTCTTCATCCCACTCTTCTACCATTCCATCAACACACTGGGACTTCGAGGTTGAAGCACCATTATCGTTAACCTTTGGTTGAGAAATTTTGTTTTCGGTTGGATCAACGACAAGTGGCGTTTTGACCTTAAAGTCAATGATTGGGTTATCATCCGGTGTGTTTACCATAGTATTCAACACCGGTGGAGGACAATTTTTATACCCAAACCCAGCATTTTTCTTTCCTGGATGCCGTGAAATCATGTAATCAAGAATGTAAGCAGAATTTGAATAACTTTTCAGCTTTTGATTTAAAGTTTCATAATCACACTCGACAAGCGCCAGCTTTTTCTTTGTTTCATCAATCGTGTTTAAATAAAAAGTGATGGCATTTTGTTTGTTGATAACACAGATTTCTAATTCATGAACTTGCCTGTTTAAAAGATCAATTTTGTTTTTGAAAGCAAGTTCGTTTCCCTTTAAAACACGGTTTGCTTCAAGACAATTAGTTAAATCAGCAATTAAGTATGTGTTGTGACTTTTAAGTGTCTCAACTTTCTTCTCAAGTTCATCACAAATTAAACACGGTTGAGATTCAGACTCACTTTCAAAACTGTCAGAATTTACCTGAATGCCTGTGGATGTTTTTACCATAAAAGCACAGCTACAGGTAGATTCAGAAGAGGAATTGTTATCATCCACATCAGCTGTCGATTGACTTGAAGAGACAACAGATGATTTATCTTCATTCTCAGCTGTGAAGCCAGAACTGTTTGAAGATGTGTCGTCTGCAGCTGATGAACTTTCTGAAGCAATCTCTCTCTCAGCATCAGAATCTGATTCTTCATTGACTTCTACAGCCTTTGCCATGTAAGCTCTATCCCCTAAACTATCATCAGCTCCAAATTTAAAAGACCAATCAACAGTCTCATCTGTTTGAACAACCATAGCTTTTGTTCCACTTGAAGTGTCCTTATCTTGTGCAAGAGTAACTGGAACAAGGTTTGTTTCTGTATTTTGATTTTGTGGCTTCGGTTGGCTTTGGCGGTTGTTGAAAGGGTTGCGGTTTCCAGTCTGTTTAGGCTTTTCACATTGCCTAGCAAAATGCCCTTTCTCACCACAGTTAAAACAAACAACAGCAGACAGATCAAAACCATAAGTAGTGTCTTTGTTCCCTTCGAGAGTTTTTCCTGTCCTTTTTACATAATCTCTCGCTCTTCTGACTGCACTTGCAAGAGCCCACATTATATCAATTCGATCCATTTCATCCTTATCTATCTGAGCATAGTCTTCTGCTGTCAGATGACTGTTTCCAACCTGTCCAGCAACAAGACTGTCATATGAATTGATAACGGTAGACAACAGTGCCATGTGTTCCTTGGCCACTTCGATAGTAACCTTGTCGAAGTTGTCTGTTTGCAATTTAATGGGGCTTGGTGGAGGAGTACTAGCAGTATTTCCCTGCTGTGGAACCGAGCTTGATGAAACTGAAGCATGAGCTGTTGAAGACTGGCTGGCTGAAACATTTGACATGTTTGATACAAACGCAGTCTGCAAAGGAGCATTTTGTTGAGTTGATATGGAATAGTACAATGAAGGATCCTGAGCTTGTACGTCTCTCTTTAACTTCCACTTATTCATCACCTCTTGTTCTCTCAATTTCTGAAGAAATTCATTGATATCAATGGTTTCAAGAGTCTTGTTCTGTTTAAGAACCATCAAGAATGAATCCCATTTTGGTGGTAGCGCATCTGCCATGCATTGAACCTTTTCTTCTTTCGTTGTTTTGATCTCATGGGCATGCAATTCACTCATCAAGTGATAGAATCTCTCAAATAGATCATCTAAGGACTCATTCCCAATATACATGAAATTATCAAATTCCTTCTTAATGGCCTTAGCATTGATAGCTTTCAACGAAGCATTTCCTTCGTGACGTTGTTCTAAGGCAACCCACAGAGATTTTGAAGATGTAAACTGCCTGAATTGATGAAATATTTCTCTTGATATGGCCTGAGATAAGATAGCATATGCCTTCTTCTCTAAGTCATAATCTTTTCTTTGTTGTTCGCTTAAAAGGGAAGCCAAAACAGGAGTTCCATCCTCACTCAACACTTTTTGATATCCATTCTCTATCATCATCCATAAGTTTGTATCAACTCCATTAATGTGTATCTCAAACCTGTTTTTCCAGTGATGATATTCGTCCATTGTCATGAGTTTTGGAGTCTTGTTAGCATTTCCAGCTTCATTATCGATTAATAACAAGTTTTGGATTTTACTGTTCTGACTGGCAACAAAAGCTAAGTCCGACATGGTAAAAAACGAAGTTTTTCGACACAAAAAAAATTCAGAAGAGATTTATGCGAATGGGTCTATTCGTGCGAATGGAATTTTCTATTCGTGCGAATGAAATTTTCTATTCGTGCGAATGGAATTTTCTATTCGTGCGAATGGAATTTTCTATTCGTGCGATTGGAAGTTTGAACAAATGAGCGGGAGACTGGATCTATTCGTGCGAATGGTAGGAGCCATTCGTGCGAATGAAGTTCATCATGGTAGCCATTCGTATGACAGAGGGCTGTTTGACTTTTTTGCACCAAAAAGCACCAATGATTGAGCCTATTATCAGATCTGGAAACTGAGACGATCAGATCACTCAGAAGCAATAATCACAAGTTTTGAACGTGGCTAAACAACGATCAAGTGATCTTTATAACATTCAAGTAGCTAGAAAAAGCAAGATTAGATTTTCTATGTTGAATCTAGAGCACAATAGCTCTGATACCACTTTGTTGGATCGGGATCTACCTTGATCCAATGATTCAACACATTAACCGAACCAAATCGTGTGGAATCCGATTTGATTGGCAATCCAATCTATGACACGGATCGGGTCGTAAGAAACGAGCGGATTAGATGTCGAAACGAAGGTTTCTATCGACCCTTTGCTGTAGAGAAGTTGGATACAAGACCTGGAAACTCTCAACGGACAGAGATTCGACAATACAGGTGCAAAGAGTTTTTGTGTTCTGTTGCTTAGTCTGGTTCTGTGTGTATATGTGTTGTATCTTGTGTTGTTGTGTGTGCTCATGAAGTGAAAGTTCTATATATAGTGCTGAGGCCATTCGTACGAATGATCCATGTGAATGGACTCATTCGTGCGAATGAATCAGCAGAATGGTTCATTCTTAAGAATGAATCATCAGAATGGTTCATTCGTACGAATGAATCATTCTCATGACTTATTCTAGCAAATGAATCATTCTCATGATCTATTCGCGCGAATGGATCATTCTCATGATCCATTCGTGCGAATGGGCCTTTCATTAGCACGATTGATCAACGTTATCGCTATTTATCAGATCGTTTAATACACAGTCGTTATATATATGAGTAAACATTAAGGATAAACATGTAATTTCATTAATACATCAAATAATTACATTAAACATAGATGAAATACATATTACAAGGGATTAGGGACATATTATGCATCTACAGACAGACATTGTGGAAAAACATCTTAAACAATTTCAAAAAATCAAAAGTAAACTTGCAAATTTTGTAAAAAAAATTTCAAGATTTTGCTATAAACAAATAAAGATTTCTTAAGACTCAAAACGTGACAAAAAGTGTATTTAAAAGGGTTATAATGGATGGATGGGATAATGCATAACGTTCACAACAAAAAAGAGTAAAAAAGGTGGAGTTCAGGACGAACGGTCGCAGAAGCGACCGTGGATCGGCCAACGGGTCCCCCTTTATGATTCTTGAACTGTGACTATAAATAGGTCTCTCCTCTTTCATTCTAACGCACCCTTTTTTTCTCACAACACTTTCAAATGTACATTTAATATATATCTCTCTAGTTAAGTTGATATTGTATCATCAATCCAAGAGAGAGATTCATGATTAAAGATCAAGATCAAATTAGAAGAGTTGTTAATCAACCATCATTCTTTCTAGTCTTGTATTTGTGATGTATGTGATAGCTTGTTACTATTTGATTTAGATAGAGATTTGTAAGGGTCATTCACTTGGTGTGAGCTCATCATCATACTATATTGATATAGTTGATGATTGGTTTGTGTCACACTATCTAGATATAGTGTTGTGTAAGATTGTGAGCATCATTATCTTGATATAGTGATTTGTTGAGAGAGTGTGCACTACCTTGATAGAATGCTTGATATTGTGTGTTGCACTATCTTTATATAATGCTTGTGTTGTATATACCACTATCTTGGGATAGTTGGTTGAAGAAGGTGATCACTATCTTTGTTTAGTGAGACGTTTGTACCGGTGATCTCTTCCGTTCAAGAGATGTTTAGTAGAGCAACTCTATTGGAGAACCGGAGAGAGGACATAGAGTGGATTTGTTAATATCCACTTGCAAATACATACTTGATTTTAAAATGTCTGGTTTTTAATATGGGTGTTCAAAAAAATCCGAATCCGAACCCGAATTATCCGAAAATCGGAATCCGAATTATCCGAAAATTCGGATATTCAAATTTTTGGATTCGGATTTGGATAGTGATTTTCGGATAATTCGGATATCCGAATATCCGAAATATTATATTTATATATTTTTTAATTGTTTTTATTATTTAAAAATAAGAAAATTTGAATCAAAACCCGATATATTATATTTATATATGTATATTTTTTAAGGTTTTTTAAGGTTTTTAATTGTTTTTATAATTTAAAAATATTGATTTTATATATATTTTTTATTTTTTTATATTTTCGGATATCCGTTTCACTGTCCGAATCCGTATCCAAAATTTCGGATTCGGATTCGGATAGTGAAATTCACTATCCGAAAATTTTGGATATCCGAATTTTCGGATATCCGACTTTGAATACCCCTAGTTTTTAAGGCATATTCAAAAGTAAAGACGACTATCTTCAAAGAAACAAAATTAAAACTATATGGGAAAGTTAACAACCAACAATTTGTGTCAAACTCCCAAAATGACAAGGCTTGCATTATTTTGCAAGTCGTGTATACAAAACTACAAAAACATGTTAGAAAACTTCTTATTCGAGAAGACTTTTTCAACAACTTAAGCACACTTGTAATTTTTGTTAAAGATTTAATAATTTTTCTAAAACTTAAAATTGTTTATAAATTATTCAAAATATTAAGTTCGTTTTTGAAATCTTAAACATATTTTGTAAACATTTTGTTTTAAAACTTAATGAATTTTAAGACTTTCTTTTATAAAATTTAATTTCTATATATTTTTTTAAAATGTATATGACTTTGTCAAACGATCTTTCATCATATATTTTTTTATCGCTTATCGATCTTACACATATTCGCTTGAAATTAATTTACTTTGAACTTGACTTTGTTAAAAATTAATTTTTTTATCGCTTATCGATCTTACACATATTCGCTAATAAAATAGGATGCATGTGCTTCCTTCGTTCGCTCTAACGATGACATTTTGGTCTTCTGCATTCTGTCGCGTAGGTGATTTGTCAAACCACATTGATTGGTACAAAGTTATGAATTAAACATGAATAAATCTTTAACAATGGTCCTTTGACATTTTCTAGGTATCATAATTTTCATATTTATTTATTGTATTAAAACAATTTTTGGATTTAATCAAGGGAAAATTACTAAAATGGTTATTTAACAGGTCAAATTTATAAAAATGGTCAGATTTTTTTAGCCTACTAACTAATGGTCATTTAGGCCAATAGACGGCTAGTTTAGTCGGCTCCTAATTCCGTGTCAAGTACCTTTTTGTCAGATTTTTAACCAACCAGATCTCGACACGTGGCGGCACTAACTTTTTAGCCGACTAAAGCCCCTCTATTTAGATGGCTTAGCCGGCGTGTTTTTTTTTCAGACTGACTCGATTTTAGTCAGCTATTTGAATGTTTATTTATTTTTAAAATGTAAATTGGCAATTGGGGTACAAAATAAAGAGGCTAAATTTTCATTTATTTTTAAAATGTAAATTAACTTGTATTATAAAACATTTAATTCTTACCAAACAAAAGTAAATAAAGTTGGATATCATTATTTTATCTTTAATCAATTTAATTTAGAAAACATTTGATTCTTACATATTTATTAGAAAACATTTAATTCTTACCAATGATTAGAATACATTGAATTCTTACCCATTTTTCACTCTTTGTCTAAGAATTTACATAAATTGGTATAAATTTAATTAAAAGAAAATCATGAAAATAACACTTTTATATATATATATATACTAGTCTATATGCCCGTGTGACACACAGGTAGATAAAATAATAATAAAACATGCAAGCAATTAAATTAATTATACATAAAACTTAAAAAAAATGACAATAGTTATTACAAATCTCTAAATACTTCTTTATATACAACATTTGATGTTATATTTGAAAGATTACCATTACTATCTAGTATAACAACTTTTAGTCCGTCTCGTCTTGTAACTCTTGATAATGCCACATATAATTGACCATGAGTAAAAACCGGTTCTTTAAAAACAACCAACTGTTGATAGTGATTGTCCTTAACTCTTCTGCAAGTGGGAATTGTCTTCTCTGTAACTTAAAAGGACGTCTTTTGTCAATGGGTATCAAAGAAATTCTAGGTTATAGACCCGTGTATTACACGGGGTTGAGTACTAAAAATAATACCATAAAGAAATATGTAAATACTTGTTATAATAAATAATTACATATTACATGTAATAATGAAAAATGATAACTGTTACAATTTACAAATCTCTAAATTAATTCTTTGTGGCTTTACCCTCTTGGCCTGCCCGGCCAGTGCTCAAGTTTGATTAAGTCATCGTCCAACTAAAGAGAAAATGTTCAAATAATAATTGCAAAACTAGAAGAAAAGTGTGAAATGTGAAAATTTTGAAGTTACCTGGGTCAATCATTGATTGATTTTAATCAAGAAGTCATCGTAAGACATTTGATCTTGTTTTAAATCCTTAATTTTATCTTCTAGACCATGACTCTTGCTTCTGGACATGTAATTGTAGCACAAGTTTCTGATTTTGATGTTGCACAATCACATCAACCCACCATAACATAGTGAAATTAAGAACTAATCCAAATGTCATTTGTTCATATGAATTATTATATAATCACACAAACGTAACTTTCATGTCCATTAATCATGTAAAATCAAGAGTTAAATGTCATACTAAATTGTTTTAATAAAATGGGCTTTTGAGATCTTAAACTAAATTATAATATAATAAAAAGGACTTTCGTAAGGAAAACGGGTTTGACCCGTATGATAAATGCTTTAAAATCATGTCAAATAATGTGCCAAAAGTTGCTATGTGTTTTGAAATGCCTTAAATCATGACAAGTGTATAAAACGTTTCTTCTTTATTATATATAAAGATATCTTCAATTATACAACAATCACGCAATGTATTCAGACAAGTTTATATTTCTGTAGTCATGACATATTCAGTATCTACCTTTTAAAAAAAAATATAATGGATACACAAAAAAAATGAATACTTAGAAAGTATATGTACAAAATATAGTACATTATTTTTCTTAATTTTCTATTTAATTAATCGTATGAATGGGTGGTAATGTGAGTCCATGTTTACAAAAGTCAACAACTCAGCCTTTTTGTCTTCTTGGTTAATGGAATTATGGAACCCGTTTCATGCTCCATTTTTATCGGATTTTTTTTATCGGATTTTAATACTAAAAACTAAAAAGAAAAGACCGAATAAAATTTTAATTTAATACTAAAAACTAAAATGCAAAATTCCGTTTATTTATGCTTTTGAGATTAAGGATCTTCTGAAGATGCATAAGTTTAGCCGGGTTTCTAAGAAGAAGGCCAAGATGATCCATGCTATTGTTCTTACCTCTCTTTAGTGTCTTTGGAAAGCGAGAAACACTCTCATTTTTTAAGGTAGGCAGCTTTCTTTAGCCAACTTGGTCGAGGAAGTAAAAATTCTGGGCTTCCTTTGGGTCCAGTGTCGCTCAAAATCGGCGGCTCTATCCTGGGAGGATTGGAGGGGTTTTAAGATTTAATTTTGCTTGCCTATGGGTTACGTTTTTTGATGGTTTTTCTCTATGTTTGTTTGTTCGTTTCTTCCCTTTTTGCTGTTTTGTTTTTGTTGGGCTAAGTGTTTTGCTTGCCTTTGGTTTATAAAATTTGGTTGGTCGTTCAAAAAAAAACGTATTTTCGTGATTTCTAAAAATTATATATTTATTGTTTTGCTAAAAATACATATCGAAACAATATCTATTATTTGTATTGCTTTTTATTTAAGAATATTTATGTTTTTTATACATAAAACGAAACATTTGGTCAAACTTGTATAAAGTTTTGCTATGCAGTCCCTAAGTTATGAGAATGGTTACTCTTCCATCCTTCTACAGAGGTTTTATAGAATGTGTGTTTTTAGATAAGAAAATTTAATTTAACACTAACGAAGTTTTTTATGAGTTGTTTTAAAATCACTTGACATTCATTAGTCATTCTAATTTTATAAAAGTTTTTATATATTAATAGAACATATATAATATACCTTTTTTCAATTTAACTTAAAATATATTACTATAAAATTGGTTATTATTCAATGATTGTTTTTTACTTCACTATTACCTCCTACATTAAGTTAAATTTGAAAAAAAACTAACCAAGATTAATTATGTTTGATTTAGGTTAATTACTTTAAAATATATATTTAAAAAAATCATGAGATTAAAATATCTAATGGAAGTTTAGTGATTTTAGAGAGACATGTAAACTTTGAGTGACTTTAATATATATTATATAATAAATAAAGGTTTTTGTATGTCACGTCATTCTTTTCTCGCCTCTCTCTTATTAAATGCAACCATATCGGTTTTTGTATGCCACGTGTCGCCACCATATTCAATCTCGTCATTCTTTTCCTGCCTCTCTCTCTCTTATTAAATGCAACCATATCTTTCAATAAATTACTAATTATACTAATAAAACACATTTATTTTAAATTATCATTTATTACAATTTTTTTTGGGAAAAACTTCATAGAATAGTAGTGAAGTTTCAAAATTGTTCCAATTAAGTCACTCATGCATTTTTGTCCAAATTGGGTCACTAAACCTTCAAATCAAGCCATCATCGAAACACGGAATGTGTCCAAAAACTTATGGAGGAGAAGATGTGTGGGTCAGGATTTCCAATATATGTAATTTTATTAAAAAATAAAAAAATAATCTAACATCCACGTCACCATTACACATCAGCATAAAAAAAAAGAAAAAAAGTAGTTCTAATTGTAAAAAAAGAACATGCTAAAAAAACAAGTTAAAACCTATAATTTAAATAAAAAATGAAAGCTGAGTGGCTTTATTAGAACATTTTTTAAACTTGAGTGACCTAATTAGAACACTTTTAAAACTTCATTACTTTTTTGCAAAGTTACCCCCTTTTTAAAAAAAAATCTAATTAAGTAGTTTTTATTTTGAATCAAGTAGTAAATGAAAGTCAAATTATATTAAATAGTAATTGACGTATTTCCGAAAACCATTTATATATTATTTTTTTACATATTTTGAATTTTGTTTTATATTCTTACTATACAGTAATACATTTTTACACCTGTAAAATATATAAATAAAATTTGAAAAATTTATGTATTGATATTTTTCACCCGTGTGTATTACACGGGGTCTAAGCTAATGAAAAATATATGAAACTTTGTTACTGTTTGGTGATTTCTCCCTTTCTATAGTGTATCAAATCTTTTGGTTAAACTTGTGTTGTTCGTCGACGACATGTTTCTAAGGTTGGGTCACTCGGTCATGAGTTTCTTTTGGGTCATGTTTGGTAGTTTTCAATTGTTCTAAAACAAAATCAAATTTATTTTAAATTCAATACATTCAACAGTGTTTTCTATAACGAACATCTTCCTGTATTATTAAACATTTAAACAACTCGCATTCAAATATAAATAATCCAAATGTGTACCTCTTGGTAATATCTACACACTTAACACATTCACCTTTGCACCACTTTTTATACACATGTCTATATCCATGAGAAACAATATTCTTCATTCTTCAAGCATATATGCATTTATGATAGATGTTGGGGAAATATGCCATATCAAAACATGTAGTTGGGTGAAAAATGAGAAAGAAAGAATCATGAGGATATGAATAGTAACTAAACATATTAAATAAGGTGGGTAAGTGTAATATCATCAAATACCATGTAAACCCCACCCCACCCTACCCCTCTCCCCACCCCCCACCTTTCTCTCTCTAAAGCTAGTCTCTCCATCTGACACACATCACCATACTGCCTCCCTTCTTTCAGAAGCTTCACCTCTCAGCATTCACTCCTCTGCTACTGTACACATATCTCAAATCTTAATTTTCAAGGCTTGATCCGCACTCACAGGTGCTGTTTTTTGTGAAGTTTTGACCTAGGGTTTCCATCGGTGCAATGTAGGTGATGTATGACTGATTACATCGCTTTTGATTGAACGGCGTCGGATTAAATGGGGAAAATTCAACAAAACAGTATCGGATCGGTTGTTCTCGACCACCGGCCCGACGGTGGTGGCAATTTCAAGCTGTGGCCGACGTGCCGTCGGAAAATCATTGACACGATGAGTTGTGGAGGAGGCGGTTACCGTTACCGTCAACGTCACACTGTTCATTCTCCGGTGCCGGTGAAGCAGAAAGAAGAGGTTAGTAAAGTTGAAAGTAGATCTGATGTGAGTAAGAATAAGAGATCGGAGAAGCTGTCGGAGTTGTTGCGGATGTCGGAGTTGTTGGAGGAAGAAGAGGAGGAGGTGAAGAAGAAGGTGGAAGTGTTGGAGGAATTGAAGCGAGTTGTGAAACTGTTGCAGTGTGGCGGGAACGACGACGTTTTAGTTGGCGCGAAGGATGTGAGGAGGTTAGCGAAGGACGATTCGGATGCTAGAACTACATTAGCGTTGCTCGGAGCAATCCCGCCGTTGATCGCTTTGCTTGATTCCGGCGACCTGGATTCTCAAATCTCCGGCCTGTACGCTCTTCTCAATCTCGGAATCGGCAATGATGCGTAAGCACCTTCAATCTCCTTCAAATTCAAACTGGTTTAATTGTTAAATCATTGATGTTGCTGTTATGAACCTAGGGTTTTGAACTTTTGATTGAATTTTACAACATCTGACCTGTTTATGTGCGATTTGATTCAACTTAAAAGAAATCATGGCTTATGATTCTGTTTTGATTTCAAATTCAACTCAATTTCAGTATTTCACATTATCATGTCTATGCATATGGTGAATTTGACCTAAATTGGAACTTATGAACTTTCAGGAACAAAGCTGCTATTGTTAAAGCAGGAGCAGTGCATAAGATGCTTGATCTGATTAAATCTCCAAGTGAAGGTTCACCTAACCCTGATGTGTGTTCAGCAATTGTAGCCAATTTTCTTGGGTTAACCGCGCTGGACTCAAACAAGCCCATTATTGGGTCATCAGGAGCCGTCTCGTTCTTGGTCAAAACCCTCAGGAGTTCAGCTGAAGTTGAAGTGGATTCACAAGTGATTCAAGATTGTTTAAGAGCACTCTATAACCTGTCAATCTTGCCCTCCAATGTTTCGCCAATGATCGAGATTGATGGTTTTGTTCCATTTTTGTTGACCATATTGGGAGATATGGAAGTTAGTGATAGAGTCTTGTCAATTTTGAGCAATTTGGTGTCTACTCCTGAGGGAAGGAAGGCGGTAAGTAGCGTTCATGATTCGTTTCAGATATTGGTAGATGTTTTAAGTTGGACGGATTCGCCTAATTGTCAAGAGAAAGCAACATACATATTGATGGTGATGGCTCATAAGTCATATAGAGACCGACAAGTCATGATTGAGTCCGGGGTTACATCTACACTCCTTGAACTAACACTCCTTGGCAGCACCTTAGCACAAAAACGAGCTTCCCGGATTTTAGAAATATTAAGGATTGATAAAGGTAAACAAGTGTCTGAAACCTTTGTAGGCAGTACCGGGGCGAATGTGTCAGCGCCCCTGTATGGGTCTGTTGATTCCAGGTTAGTAACATCAACAGACCCTCCTTATAATTCAGAGGACAACACGATGATGAGTGACGAGAGTAAAGCGGTTAAGCATTTGGTACAACAAAGTTTGCATAGCAATATGAGGAGAATGGCGAAGAGGGCGAATTTGCCACAAGATTTTGTGCCATCCGCGCATTTTAGATCACTCACATCTATCTCGACTTCGAAGAGTTTGCCATTTTGAGATGATGATCATCAAAAGTGTGTTTCTCTACCTCTAGATTAAACTTGTGCTTGTTATGTATGGTGTCTTTTGCTGTTGGTCTTAGAGTACTACTAGAATGGCCAATGTTTTTTTTATCTACATGTTTATGGTAGAAATAGAAAATTTAGTGTACAAGTTTTGTCTAGACACTATGAAATTTATGTTTTTTGGTTTTTGATATGCTCTAGATTTAATCATATGCAAACCCATGGTGTTCTCCATGAAATATGGACAAATGGTTTTGGCATTTTTCAATTTTTAATATAAATCCAACTTTACCTTTTTGAGTAATGCTAAGTAACATGGTAAAATTCTTTCCAAATAATATATTATTATTCTTTTTAGATAATTGTAGTATTTTAAACATGTTTAGATCTTGCTGACTGTTCTTATAGAAATGTTTAGCCTTACTATAAAAATCATTGTTTTTGTTCCACTTGTAATTTAAACAAGTTTGTCCACATGATCCCCGGAATACCTATAGGGGCTTCATAGGCATACCTAGATCGCCTGACCCTATGAATTTTTTTTATTTGAAATATACGATCTAATTAAGAGCGACTTAAAAAAATTTGAATTTTTTTTTTGCATATCAAAATGTAAAACAAAATGTGTGATGCATTGACATCGAAATGACGAATAAACGTATAACATTTTATAACGTGTTGCTTTCTGGGCCTTTTCACTCTAACGTCTAACAAAAAAATATAATTAAAGAAACTAGATTATACTATCAAAAGTCATTCTGATAGGTTACTGGGATATTATGTCTCTTCCGCTCCTTTATGATATATTGTTTCGATATAACATAATTTGTGTAAACATATCATCTTTTAATATGTTGTCTTTTTTTCTCTATTGAAATCATTTATCTTGTTCATAATTATAAAGAGTTCAAGACAATAAAGACTACAGTTGATTTTGTCACTCATGATTAAAGTTTGTAACAGATTTAGTACTATTAGCGGGGCCTTCTAATTGCCATCTTGTCATTGCCACGAGTGATGTTCACCAATTTAATTACTTGCCATTTTGAAACATTTTAAAATTTGTTTATGAAAATTACAAGCAAGTGAGAAAAGTTACCTTTGGTTATATATACATATATACATATATAGTATTGGGTTTACTAGTTAACACGTTGAAATTGATAAACTTGGATACAATTTATATATTTATTTGCGTTAAGAAATTCAACCCTAAATGTGACACTTAAAATCATGTAACTTAATTTCGACATGTGTAACCCGTTTATCTAAATGGGTCGAACGGGTTTGCAGGTCATAAGATGTAAATTGGTACACGTACTCTTGTTTTGAACTTATAAATTATATAACTTTTATTCTAGTTTTTAAAGGGATTGACGGGTCGACTTTTTTTTTAATTTCTGTAAAACCCTAGCATTACCCGTCTATTAAAGGGGTTAGACATGTGATCTAAACACGGCATGTTTAACTGATAAACCTAAAAATCGACCACTTACAGTCAGGTTTGTGTCATATTTCAAATTGTAACAGGAATTTTCGTAGCTATAATACACACACATAGAGCCACGTTTATTTTGAAAATTACATATAAAATTGTTTGTGTGTGTGTATATATATATATATATATGAAAATTATATATAAAAATTCCAATCCGATTAATCGCTAGTCAGTACCCAACCACCCGACTAGCACCTAGCGATTTTTACAACAGTGTATGTATATACATATATGTGTGTTTTTTTACTCACATTTACCAAATATATATATTTTTTTAACAACAAATACCCAAATTTGGGGGCACTACTAATAATTTACACAAATTCGTCCATGACAGGGCTCGAATCCTTACCTCAAAGGAGCTTCATCACTTAACTACACATAGCTTTATTATTGAACCCAACCCACACCCATTTACCAAAATATATACGTGTCCGTTTATGGAAACATAACTGGAGGACCCTACAACAATTACAAAAGGTGGTCGGTCATTAATTGGTTTTAAGAACGTCATTCGGCACCTGGAAATGTCTATATATTGCTAACCTGTTTAAGACACAATTTTTAATAAAAAGTACGTAATGTAATTTTATACATTTTAAAAAATAAGTAAAATTAGGAAGCTAGACTCCATCATTTCTCATTCTTGGTACATAAAAGATACAATTGTCTTATGGACATAAGATATAAAGTAGTTAAACGATCGAGTCGTATTCATGTTTGATATTTGTGTTATCCGCGTCGCCTCTGACGTGTTTAAACACAAATTGACCTGTTTTGTCAGCAATAGTCTACTTGCTTTTTTTACTTCGCTTTGTAACATCATTGTTTAACCCAATTTGCTTTCATGAGAACCAATAATTAAGTAGTTAAGTTGAAATATTAAATCAGATGGAGAATTATAGTTTATAAAATTTAAAGAATGTAGAATAGAATAATGAAATCAAAAGTAGGAATACATATATACTTGTATACATAAGAGTAGAGGGGTGAGTTCACTAGAAAACTCATTTTTATTAGAAAACCAAAAAACTCCTACTGCATATGTGTCGTACACCCAAAAACCTAACTCACCTTCAAAAACCTAAACCCCTCACCCCACCCCCACCCAAAAACTTAAACCCACCCACCCCCCAAAAACCTAAACCCCCACCCCCCTCCCAAAAAAACCTAAACTAAACCAAAAAACCTAACCCAGCCTCAAAAACCTAAATAAGTAGTTTTTTTATTTTCTTATAAACATTGAGTTTTCTTATGATCATTCCCCTGATAAGCAATCTATGCCATTTTGTTATTTGAATATTAATTTGATAGATGATTATTATGGGAGATAAAGTAGTTAGAAACTTAGAATTTCGTAGAGGTTAAACCGAGTAAATTAGAATTAACAATTATTTCCGTTGATCGAACTGTGATGAATATAAATAAATATAAAGCAAATTAAGTACGACCTCGTGACAAATAAGATTATGAAAGCTTTGTGGAGCGGTACATGTGGTAAGCCACGTGTTCCACATGCATGAGGTCTTGAGTTCTAGCTTTTTACAAGGCTAACTACCCGGTTTAGACCGCGCTTTACTTGTTTTATCTGGTTAGTAGAGTATTGGTCAGGGCTCAAGGATATACTGCGTATGCGGGCTCCCCCGGCTATAAAATATATATATGATTGTGAAGATATGAGTGAAGGATCTGTAGGAACCGTTCACCAAAATATAAAGACTAACACTTGTATAAATTCCAATTACATTACAAGAAGTAAAGAAAGTAGTAAATTACAATACTTTTACACTTGAAATAAAAGAAAAGTACAAATAAAATAAACGAAAACATTATGATCATCGCCCTCGTTCCGAGCCCGTGCCCGGGCGCGAGCGCGTTAGGGGCTTCGCACCCTCCTGATTCTCACCAAGTGCCATCCCTTATAAGGTAACAATCTTAATCGAGTGTTCCACCTTATAACTCACTTAAAGGTTTCTCATCCCACTTATGTGAGACAAGTTTTCCCACTTTCTACTCAAGAAAAGCTGAATTATTTCAGCTCTAAATAACCAACTTTGAGCATCGATATCTGATTCATCTTAGCTCCATTTTGCATGAGGTTTGTTTTTTAGCGAAGGTCTCACGTAAAAGAACACAAACCCAAAAGGAAATTATAGTATTAATATCTGTTATATATTTATTTCTGTCCAAAGTTGACAAAAAGTAGTTTTTGTAACTTAGTGAAAAAAGCACATTTTTCACCAAAAACTCTAACAGGGTCATAGCTATTGTTAAAATGAAACCACACCATCTAAATATAATCTTAAAAAGTTATATATTTTTGACTTATTTTGATCAATCTTTTTTTTGGCCCCACTGACAACAAATCCCACATATGCTACTAAGGTGTAGTGATTTTAAAAGTAGGGTATGTCTAAAGTAGAGAGTGTATTTTTGTCATTCAAGAAAAAAAACATACAACTACAAATACATGTATATTAAAATTTTTTTAAATGCTAAACTCAAATAACCCTATATGTATAAAATGATACTTAGACGCTTAATCACTTTGTTAAAACGTTTATTTATTTAATTAATTAATTAAAAATAACACCCTATACAATAAAGTGTATTCTTTTTGAAAAGATGATGAATGAGATAATGACGTGAATGAACCATGTGTGGTTCAATTAATTGAAGTAAAAAGGTTGATGTGGACGACATATGTGGCAAGCTTGTTTGGCTGTTTAAGACTTTGAGCATCGGCTCCACAAAAGGATTAAAACCGGAACTCGTGTAAATTAGACCGGTATTTACATTTAGAATAAGATATCTTTATACATTATAAACTAGGTTAAACTCCAGTATATTACACGATTTGAATAAATAAAATGTTATATATTTAAAAAATATAATATAATTTGTATTACACGTGTTGAATAAATAAACCAGTGTATTACATTGGTTGATTAAAATATAATGTAATTTGTTAACACCCACTCGTCAAAATATGTCTTTAAAAAATGTAATTTGTCGTGACAGTTATAAGCTTTGTTAATTCATATTAAATTCATTGTATTGATGATACAATAACTATTTATAATGAAATAATAAGTATCTGTGATTAAATTTATATTAAACATCTAAAAATAAATTCTTTTGATATCATTATTTAATAGGAGAGATATGAGGGAAAAATGATAAAAATGAACCACAAAGTGACACGTGTGTATAAAATTTTTATTTATTGATACAAAAATTATTATTTAATAGAAGAGAGAAGCGGAATAATTAATAATTAATAGGAGAGAGATGCGAGAAAATAATGGTGAGGAGTAACCAGAGAATGACACGTGGCACGAAAGATTTTTATTTATTATGTTAGTAAGATAAATATAAGATAATAGATAAATATAAATAGAGAAAAATACTATTTGAGTTCCTGTCGTTTATCCATTTTAACTATTTGAGTCCCTTATTCATTTTAACTAGTTGAAAAGTCAGGGTTCAGGCAAAGGTTTTAAAACATAAGGGACTCAACTAGTTATAATGGACAAACATTAGGAACTCAAATAGTAATTTACTCTTATAAATATAATTTTCCTTGATGTTGTCATGATTAATTGCCTTCTAAAATAAGTTAACAAGTTATAATAATTTATAAAAGTTTTGTATGTATATATAATAACTTTGTAAACTCCTTGGTAGAAACTTAGCACAAATAGGAGCTTTGTAGATTGTACGGGGTGAATGTTCCGGCGCCCTTTTGTAAGTCTGTTGATTCCAGGTTAGTGAGATCAACAGAACCCACAAAGGATTCAAAGGACGACATGATGATGAGTGAAGAGAATAAAGTTGTTAACCATGTGGTACCTCAAAGTTTGCATAGCAATATGAGAAGGATGGCGAAGAGGGCGAACTTATCGAAGCGTTTGTCATTTTGAGATGACTGTCATCAAAAGTGTCATTCTCTTGGTCAAAATAGTGTAAATTTGTTTTCGTGTAGTTATGTTTGGTTTTGTGCCTTCTGGCATGTTGGTTAGGGTGGCTGTGTTAATGAAATTAGCCTTTCAAAAAAAAATACGGTCTCTTGTGTTGTTGGCTTTAGAATACTACTAGAATGGCCAATGTTTTTTTTGGGTCTATATATTTGTTATAGAAACCATGTGGGGTCCAATGGTAGAGGCAAACTCTTTTAAACACCTAAAAGATCTAAATGTCACATGTTCAAGTCACACTAAGTAAAAAGAAATTTCCCGTTCAAAAAAAAATAATAATAAATAAATATATATTTGTAGTAGAAATAGAAGCTTTAGTGTACCGGTTTGGTCTAACATTATGTAATTTATGTTTTCTAGTTTTTGATATGCTCTAGGTTTAATCATATGCAAACCCATGGTGTTCTCTCCAGGAAATATTGTTTTGTTTTTTCCTCAAAACCATTTGAGATACCTTTTTGGCATTTTTCAGTTTATAATATAAATCCAACTTTACCTTTTAGAGTAATGCTAAGTAACATGGTAAAATTTTTTCCCAAGAATATATGGTTATTCTTTTTAGATAATTGTAATAATTTAAACATGTTTAGATCTTGCTAACTGTACTTATGGAAATGTTTAGCATTACTGATTTAAAATTATTATTTTAGTTCAACTTGTAATAAATTAAACATGGTTATACCCATCATCCCCATAATACCTATTGAAACTAAAGAAAAATGTTGTTTTGTGGCTCTATTGCAACTTAAAAGTTTGACCCATGATCCCCTTTTTAATATGTTCTTTTGTGGCTCTATTGAAATTATTTATCATGTTGTTCATAATTATATAGAAAATAAAGACTATAGTGGATTTTGTCACTCATGATTAAAATTGTAACAGGATTAATTTAGTACTATAAAAGGAACAAAAGAACTTTATTAAGGGGACCTTCTAATTACAATGTTACATCTTGTCATCGACACGAGTGATGTTTACCGACATAATTACTTTTCATTTCGAATCATTATAAAACTGGTTTTATGGGATGACGGTTTTGAGTTAATAAATATGAACACGACTTTTACATTTATCCATTTTAACAATATTAACCTTAAACAAGACACTCTTAAAATCATGTAACGAGGACTCCACCCGTATAAGTCATCAATCTAAACGGGGCAAAGAGGTTAGTGGGGTGGTGTATTGTAATCAAGTTGTAAATTGGTTAAACGTGTTGTTGAGTCGTAAATGCACTGTAATAGAGTTAAAATGGTTAAATGATTGTGAACGAGTATATTTTAGAAGACTTTTTCTTCTATTATAAACGAGTCAAACCTTTTGCTTTAGTAGAAACCGAATACAACCGTTTATTAAATGGGTTAGATATGTAACCCAAACACGCCATATTTATTTAGCAGATTAAACCAATCAGTATTTCATGTCAGGTGTGTAATATATTGCCATACCTAAATTATATCTATACATACTAATAAATAAAGGTTTTTTTGTGTCACATGTCATTCCTATATTCACTCTCAACATTTTTTTTCCGTCTCTCTCTCTCCTATTTAATGATAAAAGTTTATATAAAAAAATTTATAATTTGTGTTTCCCGGCTCTCTCTCCTATTAAATAGTAATGCTTTTTATAAAACATTTTTTAACTAAAAAAAGTAGTTTTATTCATAAAACATTTTATAGTTTGAACATTTCTTTCATTCTTTTTATAAAACATTTTTAAAAAATAATCATATAACGCTTTTAAAATTTGTTTTAAAAAATTATGTAATATGTCAAAAATATGTAATATTAGATTTTTATTATTAAATATATATAACACTGTATTTATTCACCTTGTATAATATCCGGCGTTTCTAAACTATATTATAATAAATGAATAACTATACTTGCTACGTGTCGACTTCTGATGAAATCTAGATTTTTGTTTTTCGCTTTTCTTTCCAATTAAATAATGATGATGTTAAATAATTAAATATCTAACATATATTCTAATATTTTATTAAAAATTACTAAATCATAAGAAAATTTCAATTATTTCTTATTTTACAGATAACTAATAACACAAAACATACAAATCTTAATAGAAAATACTGTTTTATAACAAGTTTTATTTATTCAACCCATGTAACACATGGGTTTTAACCTACTATACTATTTATGTGGGGATCATATGTATTTATGTAAAATAAAATTGAAGGACCCTACAACAATTACAAAAGTTGGCCATTATTAATGGATTTTAAGAACGTCATGGTCACGTGGAAATGTGTCCATGTCTACTTGCTCTTTTACTTTGCTTTGTAACATCATTGTTGAGCCCCAATTTTGCTTTCATGAGAACCAATAATTTACTCGTACCATATATTGACTACATAAAATGAGGGGTCAGGAAGTGGCCGGATCGCTTCCTGATCTGATGTATGCAAGTTTATCCAACACTTTTTGCAGGAGAATGTTTCTCACGGCTAGAACCCATGACTACAATGTCACAAAGCAGTAAATTTACCAATTGCTTCGACGCCCACCTTCTAATAAATAATAATAATAATTATCACTTGATTTAAGTGAATTAAAAGCATTTTTAGATCATCTAAATAGCAATCTTGAACTCTTAAAACTTGATAATACACATTAAAATAAATCAATATGTACAAACTAATGTCATATGAGGCATGCATTAATGTTGATACGGGCAAAGTTGGTATGTGATGTATGTCTGGAAAGAAAAGGTATCCTAATTAATAAATGAATCACCCATCATATTTATTTGTCTATACGTACACCTACCACATATATATATATATATATATATATATATATATATATATATTATACTAACTTATATACTCATGTATTACATGAGTTTTTTTAATAAAAAAATAAAAATACAATAATGTATAAAAAAATTTAAAATAATGTGTAAAACAAAAAATAAAATTCTTTGTTTCCTTAGGTAATAATTAGAATTCACATTTTATATTATTTTTTATAAAAATAAAAAATTAAGATAATTAAATTTCAAAATTCAAACTTACTTAAAATAGGAAAAATTAAAAAGAAAAAATATGGTAATGACAAGTAGCATTATTTGAAATCATTTATTAGAATAAGACTTTTTAAATGCTAAACTTAGATAACCGTATCTATACCATAAAGATACTTAACACTTGATCACTTTGTTAAAACATATAATATTAGCAACGGCTAATACGATAAAGTATATTTTTTAAAAGATGGTGAATGAGATAATGACCGTTGATGAACCATGTGTGGTTCAAATTATTTGAAGTAAAAAGGTCGATGTAATAAGATATCTTTACAGACTCATGCGCGGATCTACCTTAGCTCGAGGGATCAACTTTTGACGCGTAGTGGAGTTTTTTCTTACCGTTTTTATGTTTCCCGATATCCTTGAACGAAATTGTTGATACGCCCGATTTTTTTTTTCTAAATCCGTCAATTTACATCAAATTATAAACTATAAACATTGCAACTCATATGAAACATCTTAAAGAGAACCAAACACATCCCACCGGTATGATATATATCTTGGAAGGAATTGATATAAATTTTGATTATGATTTTGAATATTTCACGTAACTAGCATATCAATCGGGCAATTTGTAATGTTATCATAATTAAATACACGATAGGGATGGGGTATTTTTCATTTCTTGAAACAGATAATTAAAATATAATTACGCTTGGTGTTGTCATATTTAATTGCCTTGACATTTGACAACTAACATGACCCGTTAGAAAAAAAATTAAACCAATTTATTCACTAACCTATATATACAATATTAACATTTCAAAAATTACAAACATTCCTCTTATAAATATTTATTATCTCCACATCTTTTCAAAGAAGGTGAATCCAAATAACCCGAACAATCGCAACTCGTTCTACATGCCATATCCTTCGCCCGTCGCCTACGACGTGAGCTCCATTTTTGCACAACTGCAATTGTCGGTGGGCGAGTGGAACCAACAATTCTATCGACCTACTATGGCAAGCCAGCCCATATACACATATGAGACCCAAGCCAATTACATACCCAAGGCACAACCGTATCCACACCTGAGAACCACCCCGAACCATCACAAAAAAGTAAAAGCTTCAAGAAAGTCAATCCGTCCAACTCTCAAAAGTTTGTCGATAAACACCGATCACCTTGAAAAATCTAACGCCATATATGAAGAGATTGAAAAAGAAAAAAAATCAGGTTGAAAATGACCGGAAAAATATCATAATCTTGTCGATAAACAACGATCACCTTGAAGAGGCGGAACGTGTGGGAATCGAAAAGTTGAAGGCCCAAGATTCTTAAACGGCATAGCGAGAGTGAATAATGATGTTTTATCTTGTTTTTAAGAGTTTTTATGATTTTTTAATTATTATTATGTGTTTGTTTTTAGTTAGTTATTAAAGAAAACGTTTATTTACATAATTGTTAACATATAATCATATAAAAATTAAAAAAATATGGTGGAAGGAAGAGCGGTGAAAGTAAAAACCATTTTCATTATTTAAAGATGAGGGAGTGAAAATGATGTGGCGGGTATCACGATAGGCTAATAATGTGAATGTGATCCCAAACATTATACAAAGCTTTTATATGGATGGTGATCATGCCTACCACGTTACCTCGCATAAACATGGGGCAGTCACTAAGGCGCGTAGTGATTTCACTACACACAAATATACATACACATAGATACACACCCATGCCCCCTTTACTCGTGAAACCTCTCACGATGAGCCTCACGCCCAAAGGGACGGTGTTCCGCGCCAATGGTTAAACAAGGTGGTTCACGGCTCCACTACATAGTGCCTTAGGTCCAATTTTGTAGTTGTATGGATTTGATGAGAAACTAGACGGTTATACCTGCGCTTTGCGGCGGGTGTCGGGCCCATCGTTAATAAAACTTAAATGAAAACGTAAGTGCAACGGTAAAAATAATGTTAATCAAAGAGAAACATAAAACTAAATAATAAAAAATAAAATAAAAGAAATAAAAAAATTAGTGGTTCGGGTCGTCGAAAATCATAAAAGTAATTACCGATACGGGTTCCAATAATACCAATACAGAAAATGATGTTGTTCGTTCATAATAGATTCGGCTCATCACGGTATGACAACAGTGATGACACTCGGTACAGGTAACGGAAAAAAACTTGACTTTGAATACAACTCCGTTTATAAAAAAATTATAACGGAACGTTGACAAAATAAAAACAGTTAAGCCCTTCATATTTTGAAAAAAAGTTAACGAACTAAAGTTATTGAAGGAAAACGAAATTAATAAAAAATGAAATGGGTTAAAAACGTATATTATATAATAGTATAAGTGTTAAAAATAAAAAAAAAATAATAAAAAAAAAAGTTGATGTGGCAAAATATAAATGGATTGGCAACTGTTTACGGACGTTTTCCTTTAATCATAGTTTATAATTATACTTGTTATACTTAGATTTAATTTAATACACGGAATGAGCATTAGCCAATGTATATCACTTAGTGAACAAGTTTACTATCAACTTAACGTTTTATTTGTCTGTGTAGACAATCTTTGCTAAATTTCTTATCTAAAAACTTTATTATTTTTATTATAATATATTTTTAAAGTAAATTACACATTTCATCCTTTAGGTATATATAAATCGCATCTTTCATCCTTAATCTTTATTAATTACACGAATTATCCGTTATGTGTATGGTTTGTCACATATTTCATCCTTATAATAGATGGACGCTAAATTTGTCTCATAAGTTTAGTCATGTGCAATTCACATGAGTGAAGTTTAGTCTTTTTACGATTAACATTTAAAATAAAGTATAAATATAAATAAAATAAAAAAACCTTTTATTATATGCGTACTAGGTTAGAATCTCGTGTATTACACGAGATTGTATATTAAAAGAGATAACCAATAAATTTGTAAATATGTCATAACTTGTCAGATTATTATGACCATCTCGAGATATATCAAGTGGAAATGTGTGTGTATATAACAAATTAGTATTTTTCTTTAATTAGTTATATTTTGATTTCCTATTATATATTATTATTTAATATAATTGTTATTCTTTTCTAATAATATATTTATAATATCATTATTATTTAATAAGATAGATGTGTATATATTAGGAGAGAGAGGCGGGAAATCAATGTGATGAGATATGAGAAAATGACAAGTGTCCACCTTAAACCTTTATTTATTAGTATAGATACGTAGAGGACGAAAATTTCTTTTATTATAACATTAAAATTGTAATTTACTATGTTAATAAATCTAACATGTTAATTGTCTAAAAAAAATAAGAGTAAATTACACAGATTTAATTATAGTAGAAATTACACTCTTTGTCCTTTGACTTCAATAAGTATACCACATGTCCTTTTTTATATACTTTTATACACTCTATGTCCTTTGCACTAACTGGTGTTAAATTTTTCTGTTAAATCTAAACATGTGCATTGCACATGTGGTTAAAATGGTCATTTTACCCTTAAAAGGACAATTTATGTAATTTCCTACTTTTCTACATAAAACCCTAACCCACCCACCCACTTGTTCTCTCTCTATCTCTCTCTGTAAGAACACCACCCTCACCAATCCCTCCTAAAATGGAGAATTATTCGGCTACCCACAGCTTCTACACCACCACTAACCACCACCCATCGTCACTGCCAACACCCGTCACCATCTCCGATCCCAACAACCCATACCCAACAACAACCCATACCCAGCAACCAGCCATACCCAACAACCATCTCCGACAGAAAAAGAGACGATCGGAGATGATGATGCCGCCGGAAAGCCGGACGCACAGGGAACTGTAAGAGTTTCAAGTACACCAGCCGAGCCCGACCACCGGAAAGTCGTGGTCGTCAGTTGTGATCGGACCGCCACTTTCGTCGGAGGTGTGGTTGTGAAAAATGGAACGGGGGAGAAATGAGAAATCGAGCGGAGGTGTGGTTGCCACTGTCGTCGGACCCCACCGAGCCCAGCCACCGGAAGGTCGTGGTCGTCGGTTGTGACCGGACCGCCGCCCCTTCGTCTCTCTCTTTCTCTCTCTAGCAACGAGTTAGGGTTTTTAGATGGTGGAAGATGGAGGATGGGAGATAAAAGAGGATAAGGGTGGAGAAGATGGTGGCTGTTGGTGGTGTTGCTGTTGTGAGGGTGGAGAAGATGGTGGTTGTGAACGGATCTGGTGGTGGTGGCTGCCAGAAAAGCTTGGTGGTGGTGGTGTTCTTGGTTTGGTTTAGAGAGAGAAATAGTAGGAGTGATAAGACTCAAGATTTAATATTAATTAGGAATTTAATATATGCAGCTGAAATGACTATTTTACCCATCATGTGAGGGGCACATGATGGGATTTAACGGTGGAAATGGATGGAGGTTAGTGTAAAGGACATAGAGTATATAAAAGTATGTAAGAAAAGGACCTGTGGTATACTTATTAAAGTCAAATGACACAGAGTGTAATTTATAGTATAAATAAATGACAATCTGTGTAATTTACTCAAAAAATAATGTATTAGCTAACATCTTAATGTGAGGGACTGGGCTTCTGTGTTGACCCGCCAATTTGCATTGTGCTATTGGGCTTTAGATGTAAGCCCACTCATTTGTACGGTGATGTGATTTCTGGATCAAAAAATAATGGTTTAGTTTGTAATACCTTTTTTGGGCTACGTTATTTTTTTTCTTTTGGGCTTATTATAATTAAGTCGCAGTATTACCGCTTCTTGACGGGTCGATTTTGAATAAAATTTATATGAAAACGTATATAAAAATAAAATAAGCACGTCGTAAGGCTATGTTAGGAATTTAAGAGAACATTACGTTGTGAAAATAAGCGCTAAGGAACACTAAAACTAATTCAAAACAAATGATCAAGATCTAATTTATAAGCCTATTTGGGTATTGAGTATAAGACCAAAACAAAATACTTGTAAAATTAACCATCAATATTAAAATAATAAAAAAAAACCTAAAATACTTAGAGTATCGAGTGTAAGAGCAATGTTTTGAAACCCGGACCGGACCGGCTGGTCGGACCGGTCGGACCGGGAACCGGTGGTCTGACCGGTCCGGTTACATGTGTTGAACCGTTTCTGCAGCGAACCGGTGGTCGGACCGGTTGAACCGGCGGTCGGACCGGAAACCGGGTGGTCGGACCGGTTGAATCGGGTGGTCGGACCGGTTGAACCGCTTGACTATTTTTTTTTTTTTTAATCTTTTTTAAGTCTCTTGGCTTCGTATTTCGTAGGTAATTGTTAGTTTAAAGTTATTGGAATTGACTTGTTGGTGGTTTTTGAAAGGATTAATGGCTATTTAGACTGATATATTTTTATAATATTTATGACGTCGTCCGGTTCTTAAATCCGGTCGGACCGGTCCGACCAGTGGACCGGTAAGGAGACCGGTTCGACGTCCGGTCCGGTTCTGAAAACATTGTGTAAGAGTAAAACAAAATTTGTGTGCAAATATTCATAAAATTTAAAAAATTCTAAAAGAAAACTATAACAAAAGAACAGGTGGCGTATAAAACCAAATTAAAAGGAAATAAAAATAAGAAGATCATAAAATCAAAACGTAAATAAATTGATCATAAAAACAATCGAAGAATTACTACTATTAAAAACAAGAAACTTATAGGTTTCTAAGAGAAAGAAAAGGAAATGAAAACTGAAAAGAAGACACTAGAAACATTGTTTTTCTTCACATGAAAGTTTTAATTGGAATAACTCTTTTATTTATTTAATTGTTTGTTTTTCACATGTATGTCTTGAATTGAATTATGGTGGTGTGGTTTTGAGGCTTCCCTCAAGTTCAGTTTTTTTTTAACGGCAAAAGATATATATATATATATATATATATATATATATAAACTAGGTTAGATTCTCGTGTATTACACGAGTTGAATAAACGTAATGTTATATATTAAGTGATGAAAATTTATGTCTTTAAAAACCTATGTATTACACCAGTATAATCTGTTAACACATACGCGCATCAAAATATGTCTTTAAAAATCTATTTTGACGTTACAGTTATAAATTCTGTTAAATTAATTTTTAAAATATTTTTTTTTTCCAGTCGAGTATTATTTTTTTTATATAATTGATAAATGTTAGTTAATATTAAATTCATTTAGTTGGCCGTTTGGTTCGTAGAATATTTATGATGAAATTGGAATTTGAAGGAATAGGAATTAATTCTATCAAAAAATGATAAGATGTTTGGTTGATAAATTAAGTAAAGGAATTAGAATATAATGAAAATTGAAATTACAGAAATAACCTTTAGCCCTCTCTTCATAATTCTTTCGAGACTCCCTCTTGTTGCTTTCTTCCTCACCCATTATTCCATTAACATTGATTTCAACCTTCACCATAGTTTCCTTTAAATCTTTTAATTCATTGTTTCATTCACTTATTAATTGCAGTTTTGGTTCTGTCAAGTGGCATCCCTACCCGTAATCAAGCATGCAGGTTCAGTGTTTCAATTTTTTATTTTCGTCTTCATTGCCACAATCAATTTTTTATTATTGCTTACGTATTGATTTTTTTTTTACATTACAGATTTTTTATTTATGTTTGTGTTTCAGTTTCAATTTTCTTTATGTTTATGTTTTCATGGAGATTTATGACGTTTTGGATTTTAGACTTTTGTTTGGATTATTTACTAAATGGTTAATCTTTTGTTTTGGGTGTCTATCCCTTTCGCTAGGTAAGGAAAAAATTTATGGTAGGTCTTTTAAATATGGGTTTTGATTTTGGTATAAAATGATGTTTTAGTAATCTTTTAACATTCAATAGGAAAGTTTATAATTCCATCACATGTGGGAAGAAAAATGAGATTTCTTAGGTTGATGAAATTTAATGGAAAGTTTTCCCATTCCAATTCCACCTCTACCCAACCAAACACGATTTTAAAAGGAATGTTTTCTAATTCCAATTCCAGGGTTCAATGAACCAAACAGGCCTTAACGTTTAATAATTATTATCCACAATCAAATAATTAGCATCCATAATCTATACTAGGGGTGTTAAAAAATATCTGAATCCGAAACTGAATTATCTGAAATTCCGAATCCGAACTATCCGAAAATTCGGATATTCGAAATTTCGGATTCGGATAGTAATATTTGAAACTTTTGGATATTTCGGATATCCGAAATATTTTTTTTTATATATTTATATTACACTTATTAATTCAATTTTCAAACCCTAAAAGGCTCATTCTCCTCTTCTGATTCTCTTCAGCGCATCAACCAACCCCCACTTCAATCCAACCCCTTCGACAGTATGACTCCAATCCAACTTCGACACCCTTCGTTCCGCTGAAGACTGCCGCCACCGTTCGTTCCGCCGTTGCCTGTTCTTTGTTCCGATGACTACGTCGCCGCTCGTTGTTCCAGTGTTCTTTGTTCCGGCGATTGAAAGGTAATGCAAATAGTAGTCGATTTTTTGATGTTCAGTTGATGTTCCGTTCTCCGTTCCGACGACTACCGTCTTAAAAATGAACGCCGCTTGAACAGTTGATGTTTCCCCTTTCATTTTGTGTTATGCTTTCAAGTTGATGTTTCCCCGTTATTTCAAGTTGATGTTTCCCCTTTCATTTTGTGTTATGCTTTCACATTGACAAAACTTACTTAATAATAACCGGAGGCAATAAATTTCAATCATTTAATATATCTAATGTTTTTTTTTTCTTCAGAGTTCGGATATCCGATTCCGTATCCAAAATTTCGGATATCCGAATTTCGGATATCCGAAATTTGGGATATGGATTCGGATAGTAAAATACACTATCCAAAATTTTCGGATATCCGGTTTTGAACACCCCTAATCTATACTATATAATAAATAAATGCTTATCAATGCCACGTGTCGTCTCCATATTCATTCTTATAAATTTTTTCACGCATCTCTCTCTTAATAAATACATTTTCATATTTTTAATAATAATATATTTTTAAACAAATTATTAATTATACTAATAAAATAATTTTTTTAAATTATCTCATATTATAAGAAACTTTGAAATGTAATTACCTAGCTTATGTTTTACATTGAATAGTATTTTACGTATTTTTGAAACTCAATTATATATTAATTTTTATATGTTTTTTTTTATTTTGTTTTTTCTATTGTTAGTATATGTAATATATTTTTTCACCTATAAGATATATATACAAAGATTTAAGAATTTTATGTATTGATATTTAAAACCTGTATGTAGTATACAAGTTTCTAAACCAGTTAGATAATAAGTTGAAGATTTTGTCATTTTGTCACTTAAATCAATAAAACATCGTTAAGAGAATAGATGGGGCAAAACATAAAGTCAAGCAAAAAATACACAAAGTTAAACATTTCCACATGTTTCTAAAAACTTTAGAAATCTAACTGGATTATTACATTTACTAATGAAACTAATAAAAATTATAAAACTACAATGGACTTCAAACAAAACTATAAATACATAAACATCGTTAGGCACAAACTGGAACAAAAAAACATAATTATGCACAAAATCCAATTGCAAAATAAAACGAATATCGATACGTGACATTGAATTCACTTTATGCACAAAGTGGAACACAATCCGAACCATGGATTAACAAAAACTGAATAAAACAAATAAAAAGGCAAAACAATAGTGATCCAAATAAAGCTGAAATATAAAGCAAAACTGGAAAAATAGAACGACACAAACATGTTAATAGTCATCTATTCTATACTAAATAATAAACAAGTAAATTATAGGACACGTGTCACCTTCAAGTGTATTCTTAACATTATTTTCCCGCCTCTCTCTCCTATTAAATACTATATTAAAAGAATATGTTTTAAAAATTAATTTAATATAATTTATAACTGCCACATTAAAGTAGACATATTTTGACGAGTGTATGTGTTAAAAGATTACATTATATTTTATTTAACCCATGTAAAACACGGGTTTTAAAAGACGTGATTTTTTATTAATAATTTTATAACATTATATTTATTTAACCCGTGTAATACACGAGATTCTAACCTAGTTAGATTAATATTTAATAGGAGAGAGATGCGAGAAAAATATGATGATAATGAATATGAAGACGACACGTGGCACTAAAAAACCTTTATTTTTTATATAGTATAGAAGTATAGATATATAGAATCGAGCAAGAAACTGGAGAGAAAAAAACAACAAGCAACCCTCAAGTTCAGTTGAACCCTGTTCTGCACGCGGGTTCCATTCGTCGCCGGCGTCCTATTTGGTTTGTCTTTAATTAAAATTAATTAGTTAATGTTTTCATTTTAATTTATACTTAAGCATTATTTTTATCTATAAATCCTAACAAATTTTTCTAAATCGAAACATGTTTAAAAAAAAATATTTTAAGTAAAGAATATAGTTTCTACGGTTGTAGCTTTTAAAATATATCGTTTTAGTACACTTGGAATATACCCTGCGAAGTGGTGAGAGGGAGAGGGTGATGATGAGTGTTGGTGTAGGTGTTAGCTTGAGATGGAGTGTGGCTATTCTCAAGATTTGTTGTCATCGTTCAAGATGACTAATCAGTTTTTTATAAAAAATAGATGTAGGTTTATATAAATTCTAGTTAAGTTAATAAAAATTAACGAATTTGATAGTTAAGGTTTTATAAAAACCGATTTTACTTTATATGTGAATTAACAAAATGGTTTAAATGGGTTCACTTCTATAAAGTTCAAATGATGAAATACAAGACTTTATAAATTAAATAATCGTTACAAGTTTTTATAAAATAAAGTCTTTGAATAACATTTTCATGTGAATCCATGTCTAGTGAATAGTTTATCTCTTGCCATTTTTGTTACAATGAATTGTATCATGAGATCCCTAGTGAATAGTTTGTCTCAAGATCAATATTGCAAGATTCTCGGCCGCAAACGTTGACACAAAGGATGAGCCACCAGTTAGGCGTCACCAGCAGGCGAACCCTCGGGATCTAGTAGTAAGCAACCGTTCATCTCCATCTATGAAGGGAAATCATACTTCATATTGTTTGTTGAGACGGTTCCAACGCCGCTGAAATGAGCTCAATTGGAGTTCGTTTGACCCATTTATTAGCGAAAAATCATTTTTTTAGTGGAACATTCCCCTATATATGAATATGTAAACGAAATGAAAATGATTATCCTTAATGATTACCAAAAATACATTTAACCATGCTTATATTTGATTCCACACGGTTTTTTTTACTTTTCTTTCTTTAGACAACGGTTCTTAATTGGTGGACCACTTTTCAATTGAATTGTTGAAACATGAAAGTATATTCAACCATTTTATATACTTTACATAATTAAATTATATGTTGGGTAAAAAGGGTATCCATCTTCTCAAAAAGGCACATGTGCTATAAGTCTGTGGTCATATGGCATATCAAATGACTAGTTTGGTGAATGCATACAAATATGTAAACGAAGTGCAAATGATCAACCTTAATGATTACCAAAAGATATTCAACCAAACATAAATTCCCCGTAATGGAAATGTACACTTTACATAATAAAACTTAGTGTATACATTAGGTTTGTAAAAACTACCTTGTTATATGGGAATGTCAATATACACTTGTTAACCATGGATGCCCACTAATTATGCTAGAAGCAGTTGTATTAGGCGTAGTAGGGTCAAACAATGATATTAATATAATTAATCAATCTATAATATTCAATAATATCTTAGATGGTAGTGCGCCACATGCCATTTTATAATGGACAAGACATAATACACACAAGGATAATGCCTTTGCAAATGAGAAATATTTTGAATAGGTTGCACTAGTAAAAAGTCTCACATCCATAAAAGCCCAAAGAAGGTACAGTTTAAACAAATACACGAGTTTGCAGTAAAGGGCATTGAGAGAGCCTTCGGTGTCCTCCACGCTTGATGAGCAATTTTTCGAAGTCCAACAAGAAATTGAAGCATGAAAGTAATACGCAGTATGATGTATGTATGTATTATAATGCATAATATGATGTTAATACAAAATATTTGTCATAAGTAATTGATCGGGTGATGATTATAAACATTTGTCACAATAAAAATGTGAATATTACATGAAAAGGTTCAATCACCGTGATAAGCCAAGTCATCATCTTCAACATGATCCAATGAGATATATTTGGGACCGTAAAAACTAATTATAATTATCTATCTTAAAAATTGAATTTATGTAATATTTAATTACGTATTTATCAAATTTATTCTCTTTCTACTTATGTAATATTCAAATTACATAACGTTCAAATTCCCTCCCTAAAAGTCCACATTTTTAAACTTAAAATTTCTCTTAACTATATAATGAGATGTGGAGGGGTCGAATCTTGTTAGGTTGCTTTTCTAAAAAAAAGAAATTAAAATTTTTTTATGTGAAAATGAAAATATTGCTAAAGTAAAGTGTCATTTTTGTCTATTTGTTTTGGTCATTTTAATCACTTTCATTCAAATTTTTTTTACAGCTTTTTCATCCCTTACTTTTCAATATCTAGCAATTTTTATTCACTTAACTAACTCCGTCACTATTATAACGTTAAATCAATGGTCGATTTGAAATTCATAGGTTAAAATCTAACCAAAATTGACTCTATCTAACGTTAAAATGTAGACGGAATTAGTTAGATAGATGAAAATGACTATATTTTAAAAAATTAGAAAAAAAAACTAAAAATATATATATATTTTTTTGATAAAAATAACTAAATCCCAGAAACTAAAATAAAAGTTTACTTATATTGCTAAAATGATATGTAGCATCCAAGTCTTACATACCAAGTAATTGATAAATATATATATATATTTTTAAACAGCTACAAAATAGCTCAAATTGCATACTTGTTCCCTTTAGATTTCCTCAATTCTCTCGATCCCTTCCAACCCACCACTCTTCAAATTTCATACAACCAAATAAAGCCCTATTTCCCCTCTCTCTCTATATATCTATATCCATTCCAATATCGCTTCAACCAATTGGTATTTCCCTTCTGTCTCTCTCTCTCTCTCTCTCTCTCTATATATATATATATATATCTCTTCCAGATGCGTTTTTAGGTTTTCTCTCTCTACACTATCAAACACTGTTAATTGTAACCTAGTGTTAGATTTCTTCGGTTTTGTTACAAGATTTTTGAAATTTAGAGCCTTCCGTTGTATATTCGCTGCGAGATTTCCTTTCGTTTTGTGTTGTGTTGTTTCACGGTAATTTTTGTTAGGGTTTCGAGTGGTGCGAGGAGACTGAGGTCGAATTGACTGATTTTGTGGTTTGAAAAGATCGACAAGAGTTAGGGTTATTGAAGATGGCGTCTACAGACGTCGAATTAGAAAGACAGCTGAAGGAAGCAGGGAAACGGCTATCGCATCCACCGGATTCCGTCGATGAACTCCTCCCTGTTCTTGATGTAAGGACTCAATTTGAGTTTTTGTTGTTTCGTTCAGAAAAATACTCCAGTTGTTCCCTTAAAATATTGTAATTCGCATTTCCAAATCTGAGTTTTGATATCAGGTTTAATCTACAAGTAAAACAGGTCTTGATAGTTTATGAATTTAGAAACAGTTGACACTAGAAATTAGTCTGTTGAATCTTGAATTTCTTTATAGTTTTGCCTGATTTACAATTTTCTGTTATGAATTGCAGTTGACACTAGAAATTAGTCTGTTGAATCTTGAGCCTATTTTACAATTTTCTGTTATGAATTGCTTGGGGTTATGGCCTATGGGTACCAATTTTGACTAGTTACAGAGTTACAGGGTTTCAGTAAGCAGAGAGTGCCATATAGACCATAGAGTTTTGCCTGTAGGATTATCAAATTGGAAAATAATTTGTTTAAATTATCAATTTGCACCTGTTTTAAGGCATCTGTGATTCATTCGGACCGCAATGTTTACTTTAATGTGAGTGCAGGAGGGAAAGAATGTATTGTGGCTGTATAGCTAATGCTCAACTGCTAGGAATTTGTTTAAGTAAAGTGATTACTAATTGACTGTAGACGGAGTTTGACGTATTTCTGAATGAATATCTGATATTTGCATCTGGTTTGTCTGATTGTTCCTATTTGTATGTGTTCCTCAGCAAGTAGAGAAACTTCTATCGAAGGTTGACCAGTCCCCGAAAAAGTCAATGCTTGATGCACTTAAACCATCAATGAAGGCGTTGATACAAGACAGTCTTTCAAAAAATTCAGATGTCGATGTGAAAGTTGCAGTTGCTTCCTGCATAAGTGAAATAACCAGAATTACAGCCCCTGATGCACCCTATGATGATAACCGAATGAGGGTACACCATAACACGATACACACCACTTGATAGATTTCCATACATCTCACACACACATGTATTTTTAACCTTTTTTGCAATGTACAGGATGTCTTTCAGTTAATCGTTTCTTCCTTTGAGGGTTTAGCTGACCAGTCCAGCCGATCCTATATCAAAAGAGCTTCAATTCTTGAGACTGTTTCCAAAGTCAGATCATGTGTCATCATGCTTGATCTTGAATGTGATGCACTAATTGTGGAAATGTTTGAGCATTTTCTAAAATCAGTAAGGTGTGATATGGTTATAGTTCTTAAGAGTGCTATGTGTTTGATTAAAGTTATGCTTCATATTTCATAACAATATGTATTCAAATTTTCAGAGACTATCATCATGACTCCATATTTTCATCGATGGAAAGTATAATGGTGTTGGTTTTGGAAGAAAGTGAAGAAATTCCAGTTGAGATGCTCAAACCACTACTCGCTAGCGTTAAAAAAGATCACGCGGTACCGGGTTTATGACATATTATCAATTAAATTAAAATTTTTGTTCTTGTTTCCCATAAATTCTTTTGACCAAATCATTTGTTTTTTTATAGGGAGTCCTGCCAATAGCTCGAAAATTAGGTGAAGGAGTATTTATGAAATCTGCAGATAAGCTAAAGCCTTACCTTATGCCGGCTCTTAAATCTCTTGGTGAATCTTTAGATATGTACACTAAAGTTGTGACTGCAGTTTGTGAAGGCACAACTGCTACTTTTGAAAATGATGATGAAAATACTTCTGGGCTACAACCAGTATGATTTCTATATTTTCTAACACATTGTTGTTATCTTTTTATTTATTTATGTGCGTATATTTAATTGATTGTTTTTGTTTCTTTTATCCCACTCTATTCAGGCCATTGAGAGCAAATTGGAGAAGGGATCTGTGGATGAGACACATCAGGCATGCTATCCATCAATCCCTTTTTTTGTATTTTCATTTTAATATACATTTTTGTTTCCACACTATTTACCATGAATGGATATATTCAATAGCTCCACTTGTTAACTTTTCAAATGTTACAGGCTGATGAGAGTAAGCTTACAACAGCATCATCAGATCACTCAGACCAAGTATGTTATCTAACATTTTAAACAATTATTATAATATTCTGCTATTGGCAAGTTGAAAAATAATCGTTATATAGGTGGTAAGAGAAGAAGCCTGCCCTGAAGAAGAGGTAGATCCTACTGTGGATAGTTCTCCAAAATCTGTTATGAGCAACGGAGTAAACGAGGCTGGTAATGAAGAAGTTTCAGTTGATCAGGAGTCAAAGAAACCAGAGGAAGACATAAGTGAACAACCTCTTAATAAGGAAGACACTGATGATTCAGATACTGACAAGTTGGCAAGAGCAAAATCACAAACAGAACAGACTTCCAAAAAAGGAGGAAAGAAAGCTGATACCATCATAAATTCAGCAGTGCCTTCTGATTCTTCTCATGTTGAAGGTGAAAAGGAAAATGAAAAAGATAATGATGTTAAAGAGTCAGAAAATGAAAAGGATAATGATGTTAAAGAGTCAGAAATTGAAAAAGATAACGATGTTAAAGAATCTGAAAATGAAGCAGTTATTGCATCTGAAACTGAAAAAGATAGTAATATTCAAGTTTCTTCACCAAAAGCAATTGAAAGTAAGCCTGCGGCAACTGCAAATGTGTCTTCTCCATCTCAAAGCAACAGCCTTCCAGATGAGAGGCCTGTTCGGTCTAAAAAGAAACAGGTCCCACAAGAAGACGAAACTGCTTCCCCGTCCAATGGCGGGCTACCTCCTGATGAGACCCTTGTAAAGAACGTGGGCCGGACCAAAAACAAGGGTTTGACCCGAGAGGATCAACCTGAAGAACAAAAGGAAGCAGGAAAGAAAACAGTTATTGCAAAAGAGATTACTGTAAACGAGTCCGAAGATGGTGAAGCTACCAGTGATTCGGATGCAAAACCTCTGCAAAAGTCAGAGTCGAAGTCGAAGACGAAGACGAAGTCAACAAAACAATCAGGTAAGAAGTCAAAGCAGTCCGGTAAGAAAATGGATGTTGGGGAATCAGATGCAAAGAAGTCCAAACAGACTGGTAAGAAAGTGGATGTTAAAGGGGAAGACAGTGACTCAGATGCTAAACCACTGAAAAAGTCTGTTAAGAAAGGGGAGAAAAGCAAGATTACTGTTGAGGAAGAGGAGGAC
Organism: Smallanthus sonchifolius; assembly: GCA_023525975.1. Classification (NCBI taxonomy): domain Eukaryota; kingdom Viridiplantae; phylum Streptophyta; class Magnoliopsida; order Asterales; family Asteraceae; genus Smallanthus; species Smallanthus sonchifolius. The sequence continues at coordinate 7,868,079 of CM042042.1, forward strand.
AGTGATTCAGAGAACAAACCACTTAAACTGTCTGCTAAAAAGAAGAAAGATACTGGAAAAAAACGCGGTAGTGGTAAAAATGTTACAGAAAAAGATCAAGCTAAATCACTGTCAGGAGATGATGTAAGTAATTCAAAAGCTTTTCGTTTTCTTTTTGAAAATAATCTAAACATATTTCTATTTTTTTTGGATTGTGAAGGAGATGGACTCTTCTCCAAAATCTGTCACAAAATCAGCTAAAGGAGAGGGAAATTCAAAAGAAACCCCTGTGACTAGCGCAAAACGAAAGCGTACCACTGTCAAAGATAGTGTAAATATTATTAAATTTTTACCTAAAATACTGTTTGCATCAACTTTTAACTGTCGGGGTATGAAATTTTCTCAGGTATTTGATACTATAAAATACGATGAAAGCCTGGTTGGTACAAAAGTCAAAGTTTGGTGGCCTGAAGATAAAATGTAAGTGCCCTGAAGATACAATTTACAATTTAGCTTCTTAGTACAATTTCATTTCAAGATTTAATCATTGATTAGAAATTTATGATTTATGTGTAGATGAACATACAGATTACCGACATTTATGCTATGTTGTTTGCAGGTATTATGAAGGTGTTGTTGAAGAATTTTATCCTGCTAAAAAGAAGCATAAGGTCATGACATTGCTTGTTATATTTCAAACCATCTTTTGTTGCCTTTTATTTTTTTAACATGTTTTAGAGTTATACAGGTCTCTTATTTGGATGGAGATAAAGAGACGTTGAATCTGAAAACACAAAGATGGGAAATTTTGCAACAGTTTTCTGTTCGTGATGATAAGGTTAGAACATGCTGATTAGTGTGTAATGCGGTCACTTTTAACGTTTTTTCTTGGTTTGTGCTGATGTGGTTCAGTTGACAGGAGCAAACCAGCGAGGCTGAAAGTGAAGAGGCTTCCCCTGGAATGTATGTGTTACTTTTTTTTATAAATTTGCTTGAGTCTGATCTTATTGCACATATGTTCATACAAGTATGAGTCAACTATATCAAGAGGCAGAGAAGGGAAGATCATGTTTTAGAAATTTAATAGTATACCCGTGTGATATACATAACATGTTTATATATATTGTGAGAGAAATATAATTTGGATTATTAAATTCATTTCACCTACATGAACTTTGAAATCTGATTGCGATATTGAATAATCAGAATCAGAAAACTAGATACGATATAATGTGTTACAGGGGATTGTATTTTAAAGTTGCTTCTTCTGAAATTGAAAAAATGAGAATTGAGATAATCAGTTATTTGAGTGCTTAGCAAATTTTAATCATCTAGCAACTAATTGATAGATAAAAAGCCCAAAAAGGATTTTCTTGTTTATTGCTCAAATGTTTAACTTATCTTTTTTGTCTATTAACTGATAGATGATCATTAGAATACAACTATTTTTTTGCCGTCTATAACTCAATTTTTTTTTTACCTAAATCCTAATGGTATTATCAACAATGTTAAAGGGGTTGGAAAGATTTTAACTTGGGCTAAAAATGAGAGGTATACGTGTATAATAACAAGTAATTTTAGTTTTTGCTGTAAATAATCATTTTTGTTGCATTGCTGTGAAATATGTTTATGCTCTTATAAATGGCTGTTATGCTCCAGGCACAAGAAGAAAAAATCAAAAACAGATCCTGCACCATCTGGGTCACAAGAAAAAGTCAAAGGTTCAGCCAAGAGGTGTGTTTCCCTCTCTTCATCTCAATAATCATCATATATGTATAAACTGCATTAGTAAATTTAAATAATATAAATAAATGAAAAAAACAGAGGTGGTGGGGCCTCTTCTTCTGGCAAGTCCAAAAAGGAAAACACAGGTGCAAAATCCACTCAGAAAACTAGTGGCAAGTCTAGTGATGCAGCTGCCACCTCCAAAGAATCTGGAAAGTCGAAGGAAGATGAAGAGACACCAAAAGCCAGTGCCAAGGCCAAGACGGTCAACAAGTCAAAGGGTAAAACCCCTCCAAGTGGTAGCAAATTCAATACCAACGGTCCCACCATGGCGAAATCTGGTTCGTCTAATGTGAAAGAATCTGATGATATGAAAACTCCAGAAAGCGGAAAGGGGGGGTCAAAGAGCGGAAAGAAACGAAAGAAGAGGAGCTAGATAGATGGTTAAAAGGGTATTAAGGTCTTTTGCTCTGGGGTTGTCAGATATAAGCAGTTGTTGACAGTAGTGTTTAGGGCTAAAAGTTAGTGATTTTCTTGCTATTGTTTGGTAGAAGTATTGGCTATTGGTAGTAGGGGTAAGATATTGTTATAATTATGATTATGAGTATGATTAGTAGTTTAGGTTTTGTTATAAAATGTAGTAGATTTTTCCCTGTTAAGAATTGGCACTATTTGTCAGTGACATTTGTTCTACTGTTTAGGTTTTGGATTTTAAAAAATTTAGCTGTTCTTGCAAATTGTGGGTGAATTATCTAATGATAGAACTTGTTGAAACTAATCATCTGTGCTTGGTTAAATACAGGAGGGGTATTCACGTATATGTATATCTAGACTCAGTGTTGTAAAAATCGCAAGGCGCTAGTCGGGCGGTGGGGTAGGGCCTAGGCCTAGGTGGGATTAATCGGGGCCTAGGCGGGATTAATCGGATTATAATTTTTATATGTAATTTTCAGTTTTTTATATATATACACACATTTTTATATGTAATTTTTATAAAAATGTTCATTTTTAAACCACACCAAAGGTTTTCGCCTGAATTTGGCCGGAAAGTTCAGGTTTTCGCCGAAAATTTCAGGTTTTCGTCGGAATGTTTGCCGGAATGTTCACCGGAATCTGGCCGCCTAGGCCCAAAATTCCTCCTTAGCCCACCGCCTAGGCACGATTTTTACAACACTGTCTAGACTTATGTGTAGGGATAGTAATTCTTGATACAACTTGAAACACGATATTTTAAAGCTTAGAAAAACATTGCAAGTGTTAGAGGTGCACAAATCGGTTTTTTAAGCAGAACCGGTTTAAAATCAGACCGAAACCAGTTTGGTAAAGAAAAGTTAAAACCGGTTTGATAGGGTGAGTTGACCGGTTTAAAATCAGTTTGAAATCAATTTTTGAGGGGGTTTGTTGGTTCGGTTTGGGTTAAACCGGTTTCACTCGAACCGGTTTCAATTAAAGATCTCGAGAATTACCTCTACGGGGTTAAGTGTACCATTTACTCCGATCATAAGAGTCTGAAGTACTTCGAACGGAAGGAATTGAATATGAGACATTGGCGGTGGTTGGAACTTCTAAAGGACTATGACTATAAAATCTTGTACCACCCGGGGAAGGCGAACATGGTAGCCGAAGCCCTAAGCCGAAAGGAGACACCAACTTCTATTAGGGTGAAGGCATATCAATTAGTAGTGACACCAAATCTAATGACAGAAATAGAACGTGCCCAGGCTGAAGCTCTTAAAAAAGAAAATATTAAACTAGAAAGAATAGCCGGTCAGCAACAGAAGTTGGAAATAAACACACTGGGTGTGAAGACTCAGCACGGTCGTATTTAGGTGCCAAAGGTTGGTGGAGCCAAAGTACCTGACGAGGTCCATAAGTCTTGTTATACTATCCACCCGGGTACTACTAAAATGTACCTTAACTTGAAGAAAGGGTACTGGTGGCTGAATATGAAGAATGATGTGACGGAGTATGTGGGTAAGTGTCTGACTTGCTCACAGGTCAAAGCTGAACACCAGAAACCATACGACAAGATCCAACCTCTAGAGATACCTGAGTGGAAATTGGAACGAACCACCATGGAGTTCATCGCCAAGCTACCTCGCACAACTAAAGGTTATGATACCATTTGGGTGATAGTATACCGTCTGACAAAGAACACACACTTCCTACTTATTCGTGAGACCTTCTCATCAGAACGGCTAACCGAAGAGTGTATCAAGGAAACCGTGGCAAGACATGGGGTGCCATTATCAATTGTATCCGACCGGGACACGTGATTCACATCAAGGTTCTTGAAAAGGTTCCATGAGGCAATGTGCACAAGGTTAAACATTAACACAACGTACCACCCAAAGACGGATGGTCAGTCCGAAAGGAGTAGGACCATTTAGACGTTGGAGGATATGCTTCGTGCTTGCATCATTGATTTCGGTGGCAGTTGGGACAGCCACCTACATCTGGATGAATTCTCCTACAACAACAGTTATCAAGCTACGATAGACATGTTGCCTTTTGAAATGTTGTATGGTAAAGGATGCATAACTCATGTCTGCTTGGGGGAAATAGGTCAAAAGAAATTGGGAAGTTTAGAAGTGGACAAGGAAACGTCTGAGAAATTTGACCAAATAAAAGCCCATATGAAAGCCGCACAGGACCGACAGAAATCTTAACGTTGAAAGTATCCCCTGGAAAGGGATCATCAGGTTCAGAAAGAGGGGAAAGTTGAGTCTGAGATTTGTTGGACCGTTCAGAATTGTGGCGCCGGTCGGGGAAGTTTCATATTGACCGGAACTGCCCGATGTGTTGAGTGGAATCCATCATACTTTCCACGTGTCACACTTGTAGAAGTGTTTGGCTGAAAAATCAGCACACGTACCACTCGACGACATCGAGGTAGATAACTGATTAAATTACATTGAAGAGCCCGTGGCCATCTTGGACATGAAAGAGGGATGCATGTGAAACAAGGTGGTTCAATTAGTTAAAGTTCAATGGTAGCACCGAAAGGGATCGGAAGCCACGTGGGAAACCGAGACCGAATTAAGGAGTCGTATCCTCACCTGTTTGACTTATGACATGTTTCGAGGACGAAACCTTTTATAAGAGGGGTAGACTTGTAACACCCGCAAAACCGACTTCTTATTATTGAGCCCAACGAAAAAAGGAGAACATGGGTAAGGGCCTATGGGCATAGGCTTGGCCCATTAGGGCTCCATAAACCCTAGGAAGCCTGAATTCAGCCTCCATTCACCCTCAAACATCATTTTTGTTTTATAGAGAGTTTAGAGAGAGAAAGTAAAAAATCATTGTTTTTGGTGTAGGAGATCCTTCCAATCTGTTTCTCCATCACACAAGAGCAAGAAAACACGAATAATCGTCGACTTTGAGGTATGGATCGAACCTGAATCTATGTTTTTGTTCAAAAATGGGTTTTTGGGGTAAAAATATGGTTTTCATCTCAAAGGTGGGGATTTTACGTATGAAATGATGAACAAAGCTTAGATCTAGCTTAATGGAAGTCAAACAAACGATATGAACGTAAAAAGTTACAAACTTGAATTGAAAACGGGAATGTTTGGATGAGTTGTTCATTAGGAGACACTAGTCGAGGTAAATAAGGGGTTGTGGCGTGATTCCCAAGATTTTCAATGATTGTGACACGTGTCATTCCTCTGGAGACACTAAGAGTGTCACCCATGCGATTTGGCGACACTCCTAGTGGGCGACATTACGAAATGGCGTCACTAGAAGAATGACACTAAGTTCAGAACGCATGTTTTGGCGACACTAATCATGTCCCTTGGCGACACTGATATTGTGCCGGCGACACTGCCCGACGACACTATAGGCGACAGTGCGACACCACACATTATGTTGATAGTTTTCACTCGTTTATTTACTACAGATTTCTAGCATCCCGCATAGCCCGAACAATTAAGGAGTTTATTAGTAAGATCAGAACTTGTGAGTTTATATTGCCCATTTTCCTTGGGCTGAAGTGCATGTTTATGAATGAAACGAGAGAATGATGTTTTTACCTAACGTTTATGACAATTATGTGTTGTTAACTTAGGTTATCATATGCAATTGTTTATAAATGTGTTATCATAATTGATTGTGTGCTAGTGTGTGATTAAATGTGCATGTTACCCCGAGGCGAAAGAAAGATTGTAAAGTCTTGTGCAAGTAAATGTGGAGACTTTTCTTTGGACAAGCAAGCAGATGAGTCTTGTCTTTGTGACAAGCAACATAGGAGACTTGTACACAAGCAATAGAGGAGTCTTGCATTCGTGCAAGCACAACGGACCAAGACTCCGATACTTGGGATGGTAAAGACACGAGGGGTGTGCATGGGTCGATTTTGGGGTAAAACCAAACCAAAAACCAAGCGTTCGGTTTTGGTTTTTTTTAAAACCGTTCGGTTTTTTTCGGTTTTTTTGGTTTTAAAACCAACTGGGTTTGACATTTTTGGGGGTAAAAGAAAAATAGCCCAAAATAATAAACTTCTGTTTGAAATTTTGGGCCTAAATTTTTTTTATTAACTAATGATTATCACATATTTGGGCCTAAATATTTTGGACTACAAAAATTAGTAGTTTTTAAAAAAAATACTCAACCTAAAAATTAAACATTATAATCTATAAATTCAATAAATATAAATAATAGCCTAATATTAATGCAAATACGTGTAATACAAATATGTAAGCCTTTTTAACATACAAGCAAACAACATAATATACTATATATTATGAAACGTGAATGCACACAATATATAATTAAAATATATGTATATGTTCGGTTCGGTTTTTTTGGTTTTCAAAATATACAAAACCGAAACCAAACCGTAATTTTCGGTTTTCAAAAAATACAAAACCAAAACCGTCGGTTTTAGTTTGGGTTGGTTTTTTTGGTGCGATTTTTTTGTTTAATTCGGTTTCGGTTCGGTTATTTCGGTTTTTTGCTCACCTATAAAAGACACAAAGATATCATTCAAGTGCTTGTTCACTTGATGATAAGAAAGAGGAAGAAAGAAAGAATGAATTAATGAATGACTAGCATGAATGTTATTTGAATGTAAATGTTTTCAAAGAAAGCTAGCATGAATGTTTCAAAGGAATTGAAGAATGAATGGATTCCCACTTTGGGAATCGAAATGTTTTGAATGAAAGAAAACGTTTTGAAAGACAAGCTCTTACTGTTTTTATATTTAAGTTGTTTTGTAAGAAAATGAAAAAGCGCTTAATTACTAAAGCAAAATAGAACCCACTCAGTATATCTGACTTTTAGCATGTACCTTAGCTAAATGATGGAAGAAATTAATGAAGTCGTAAGGCCTTGGAATGCATGGATAAATGGTTGTTATCTCCGAAGACTGACATTCGTGTTTAATTGACAATGAACAAATTTAATGTTTTAATTCGTATGACTTCCGCTGTAATGTTTATGTTATGAATGAGTTTGAGGTTTAAGAACTATGCTTTCAATATTTTGTGTCAACTATGAGACTACCCGGATTGGGGCGTTCCATAAACTATAAAGGGAGTTTAAATACTTCCTAGTCCATTCATATAACAACTAGTGACATTGTTGTGAGGCTAAGAATATTATGGTTAACAATGTGTGTAAATCATGGTAACTTTAATGCTTTTAATGATTTAAGTAAAATCACCTATGTGAAAGAGAAGTGGTGTCACTTCGAATGAATAAGGTGCGCGATTCCTAGAACTTGCACAGAATCATGCTAATGTTCTAGGACCATAATGGACACGATAGTAGGGGATGTGCCCGACTAGGGAGAGTTTTGTGTGAATGTATATTGTCGTTTATACGAATAGCCATAAGTTCAAAGACATCAAGTTCTACTAACAACTAGTAAGTTAAGGTATGATTCACAAGGGAAGGTTCAAATGGTTAACCTGCCTATCCTATGTGAGATTCAACCGGAGAGATTTCATTGGGAATATTTGTGTGTTTTGAATCGATATCCATTCATGTGGGAGATTGTTGAAAAAATTGTCAAAACGAGTTCTTCACAATGTTGGAAAAATAATTTTTTTCCAGCTTTGGATAGAAATAACTACATGTAACTGTTGTTAACATACTTATTTCGTTATTGGTTTGTGTTCTATTTTGTGAGAGCTTCGCAACAAACCAAACTGTGGTTAAAATGAAGCTAAAATGAATGGGATATCGATGCTCCAAGTTGAGTAGTTGGAATGAATAATATGAAACTTTGATGATTGCAGTAGGAAATTGTTGCAATTTCTTGATTAATCTTTGTCATTAAGCAATTTGGATATTTTGTTTTTGACTCATAATTCATGACATAGAGGTGTTGGTTGCTCTAATAAATCCATATTAAACTACTTTATTTGTGGTTAATACCAATTAAAATATGGAGTTATGCCGTATTAGACTAGTTTAATTATGGTTATTACAAATTAAAAATATGGAGTTATAGTTTTTATTTTGTGTGAATATAAAATGAACATCAAGTTCATTTTAACTAGGGGTGCAAAAGATCACACATTAGAAGCTGAGGAGATCTCACATTTTTGTTCCAAGAAAATTTAGATATGAGCACCCTCTAAATCTTTATTCACGAACTTCATCTCTTTTATTTTTCCATAAACACGAAACACCATTAACCCGCTGATACCTTAGGAGTCTGAGCCATATCCAGCAATACACACTGTTCCGGTTGTTGTACCCGGGGAGACAGCAACGTTCGTCTTAGAGGAGACGCAAAATTTATTTTAAGAGAAACGTATTGAATACATGCCTCAACCACAACCGTCAACAACTTTCTTTGCTTATTGTTGCAGTCAATGATAAAGTCGAAGATTCAATATGTTGAAGACTCGAGTCAAGGATAATTCAAGAAGGTTTCATTGAAGTACTCACCGAATACACCGGTTAGAATTAAGTTTGTTAAATAGATTGTATTTTGTTTATTTTTCCATTCAGTTTTTACATGCATAGTATACTTGTGACTCAATTTCCTACATGCTTTTACTTTCTAATCTAATGTTGACCTCTTGTTCATGATATTGAATATAATGAAGATGGTAATAATAATATAATTAGAAATTTGAATATTTTAAGGTTCATATGATATGATGGTACCTAAGACATTCATGTTCCATGTGACATGCATCAAGACATATTTTTAAGTACTTGTTGAAAAAAGTTCTAAGCTTTTTACTATTTGATTAAACACAAGATTCAAGATTCTGTGTTTGGTTTTGATGGCTGAGATTAAAGCAGAGAAAGTTGGATTAATTTAGTAATTAATGAACATGGGAAGTGAAGGTCAAGATTTGTCTACTTTGATTCCATCTGCCACCCACTTCAAAAAACAGGCTTCTAGTTGGTTAGTTGTTCCCGAAAGCAATCACAAGTATTGATATTTGCATAGAATATATAAAAAGATTACATCTCGTAACCTGTTTTTAAGCACTCTCTCGAACCATTTTTAATTTTGTAAGAAATTAATTAATTCTTGTGACACCTCTCTCTCTCTCTCTATCTCTCTCTCTCTCTCTCTCATATATATACTAGTGCTAGAATCCGTGTATTACACACGAGCTAAATAAAATATGTAATGTGAAAAAAAACATACAATTTGAAATTGAAAAAACGATGAATACAATTCATAATACAATACATATTTCTTTGTATACAACGTTGGATGTTTTGTTCGAGATTTTTCCATCATTATCTAATCTAAAAGTTTTAACCCGTCTCTGCTTTTTAACTCTTGAAAGTGGAACATACAATTGACCGTGAGTGAAACCGGTTATCTCAAGAACAATTCAACCCTTGATAGTGACTGACACTGACTCTTATATATTGTCATGGTAAAACAAACAGAGAGTGGAAACTATTTTTTCTTTGTAGCTTGAAAGGAATTAATGGAATCAGGGGAAGTTTTGGATTCGGGAAAACTGTATTCTTTGTAGCTTGATAATAACTGAATCTGGCTCTTATATATAAACAATTATTTATTTATGTAAGAAAAATCGGTGAGTATTCACCAATTTGGGAAACAACACAAGTACAATACAAGAGTAATTTGGAGAATCATGGGACGTTTTGGATCCGGGAAAATTAGAACACCATTCCCCCCAAAATTGGGAAAACTAAATTGAATCTGGGAATCGGTGAATTTGGGATGGTTCCACATGCCCTAATTGAGTCACTTGTATAGTTTCGATGACTCGAAGCGATGATGACCAAACTCCTGTCACGTAATGCGGAGAAAAAAAGATCACGTTCCTCTACAAAACACTGGTAAACATACTAGTTTATAACAATTTATATCTACCTTTATTTATTGTTAATATATCATAATCTATACTATATAATAAAGGAAAACCATGGGGGACACGTGTCACTCTCTGGTTACTCCTCGCCTTTATTTTTTCGCATCTCTCTCTTATTAAATATTAATTTTTCTGTTTCTCTCTCCTATTAATAATATCAAATAATATGTTTATATTAATAAATAAAATTGTATGGACATGTGTCACTTTCTGATTCATTTGTATCATTTTTTTTTCGGCTTTCTCTCATATTAAATAATGATATTAAAATAATTTATTTTTAGATTTTGAATATAAATCTAACTACGGATACTTATTATTTAATTATAAATAGTTCAACCGATGTAATATATCGGTTTATTCAACCCGTGTATTACACGGGTTTTTAAAAATATAAATTTTTATTACTAAGTATATATAACATTTTATTTATTCAACGCGTGTAATACACGAGATTTTAACCTAGTTTACAAATAAACGCCGATAATGGCATAGCTAAAACAATCATCTTATTTAATTTTTATTTAATCTATAAGACTGACCATATCCGATCCTTCATTATTTGTTACGATGCGCTCAAATCTTATCTTCTTTCAGTTCATTTTAAACTGAACATATCCGATCCTTCACTATTTGTTAATCACCCACCACTGATGCTATATTCATTCTCGTATACGTTGATGATATTATCATCACTGGTCCCAATCACTCTCATGTGAATTCATTTATCAAATCTCTTTCTACTCGCTTTCCTTTTAAAGACCTTGGCAATTTCTCTTATTTCTTAGGTGTTGAGGTAATTCCTAACTCTCAAGGCCTAATTCTCTCTCAAAGCAAATACATTCTTTACCTTCTTAAACGTGCCAACAAGAGTGACTGCTAACCGACAACCACTCCTTTGTCTTGTTCAATACAACTTACCAAATCTGGTGCTACATTTCTTTCATCACCCATTGAATATCGAGCCTTTGTATGGGCATTACAATACTATCCCTAACACGACCCGATGTTGCCTTCACAGTAAATAAACGTTCACATTTCATGCATTCCCCTATTGACATACATTAGGATGCCCTAAAAAGGTTGTTGCGCTACTTGCATGGAACCGTGCACCATGGTCTTCTTTTTAGACGTGACTCACCGCTCCATCTCCGTGCATTTACCGACGCGGATTGAGCCGGTGGAAAACTCTCATATCGCAGCACTACTTGATAGATTGTGTATCATGGATCCAACCCTATATCTTGGATCTCAAAATGACAACCAACCTTAGTAAGATCTTCCACAGAACCCGAGTTCAGGGCAGTCATGTCACACCCCCGCCAAGGCGAAACACGAGGGGCGACGAAATTGAATCATTACACATGTTCAAAAGAGATTTCTATTATTTGAATAGTTGATTAGATTGATTACAAAGAAATAAAATAATACAAGTAGAATAAATAAATCTTCTTTTTTTGTTAATATCTAGCTAAGTCCACTAAAGCATGAGTCATTGAAATCCTAGCGTGATTGAAGCATCAACTTAGTTTTCATTACCTGAAAAACATGCTAAAATAGGTCAACTAAAAAGTTGGTGAAAACATAGATTTAAGTTGATACATAATAATAGATAACAAGGATTTTCAAATCACAAACAAATTCAATAACAAGTAAACCAACTTTTATATATCGATTCAACCAAACCTAATGACAAGATTGGGTTCCCATAGTATTGATATAGCATGAATATCAAGTTTTGTAGTTTCTGTATATCTAGTTTCAAGTTGATATCGTATCTCGTCAACTCAAGAACTAGATCGGCTTGTCAGGCCCATAGATCTATGAGTTACTCCCGTTGGCTTATCCCCGGTTAATGATTGTAGAGTGTGTATAAAGCCGTTTAAGTTTACAAGTATAGAAAATTGTTAATGAAATTGCAAAGTAGTATTTGAGTTTGAAATAGTTTGAACAACCTTTGATATACGGGCATGTTTTCCACCCCAAAGAAAAAAAGAAAAAAAGGCTATGAATCTCACCTTGCAAGTGAAAGGGGTTGAACTTGAACTTGTAGTAACTTGGATTTGAATGACTTAAGGATTCCCTAAGTAAGTTTGTTAAGTTAATTAGAAACAACTGTAGAAAAGTAGAGGGGTTGTTATTGTAATTAGTTGAGAGTGGTTGTGTAAATATGAATTTAGGATGTGAATTGTAAAGTTGGAAAGTGTAAGGGTTAAAGTGTAAATATGAATTTAGGATGGATAGAAATGAAATAAGTTGGATATTAGAAATGTTTAGTTTGAAAATAAAGAGTTTTAGTAAAAAAATTAAAGGATCAAGAAAGATCAAAACCAAGTTTTTAAATAAAAGTTTGAACAAGTTAAATTAAAATAGGGCTTTTGATTTTGGATAGGTCTATGATTATTATATAAATATGTTAGGGAATCATAGATCTAGCTAGTTATGAAAGAATTTGAAAGAAAAAGTAAGAACATAACAAGAACTTATTTAGAATGGAAGGATTTAAGTTAGAATCTTCCAGAAGAGGAGAATAACTACCTTTAGTAGCTAGAGAACCGTAGAGGATCGTTGAGGTGCGAAGAATAATGGAGGAATAAAGACTCTATTTATAGGATGAGATTATGGACTTATTTACAAAATTAAATAGTTATTTGGACTAGGATTGCAAAATAAATGGATAAAATTTGTTATATTTAATAAAATTTAAAAATTAAAAATGTTTCAAAATATGGATATGAAGTTGGTTTTCACGGATAGGATAGAAATTAGATTTATATATATATATATATATATATATTGTTTTTTTTAATAATTAGATTAGGATAGGATTAATAATAAAATAATAGTTTTTATTCATTTAAGATAAATTTAAAGGAATTAATTGATTAAATAATATATATATATATATATATATATATATAAACTGAATATTATAATTATAATAATAATATATATTCTTAAAATTTTGAAAATTATAATAATAATGATATATAATTGAATTTACAAAAGTTAATCAGATTTCGAAGACGTTATAAAAGAAACCCTGAAAGTTACGTATGTGTAAGTTTTACCCTAGAAATTTTATTTTATTCAAACGAAGTTACAAACTTAAATTGTTTTGATTAGATTAGAGTCTAAGGCATCCAAAGTTACCATAAGTAGCAAGTTCTAGAATGAATACGAGAATTAGATATAGAATCACAATAGAATAAGTAAGCAGCTCTAAAGTGCAATAGAATACTCACTTTAGACTAGGCTTAGAAGTTTGAAATGATAGATATCATAAGTAGTATGAGGCACAAGAATTAGATATATGATCAACATTGAGTCAACAAATCTTAGAATTCAGGCTTAGAAATCAGGGATGTCACAAGTCACCTCCACCACAACAAAAGTCCAATGGCTCATATCTTTAAGGCATGAACTCGGTTACAAGTTCAATGTCACCCCTACCATCTATTGTGATAATCTAAGTGCCACTCACTACTCAACCAACCCGGTTTTTCACTCCTGCGTGAAGCTTCTTGCATTCGACTTCCATTTTGTACGTGAAAATGTTCATGGCGGGTCTATACGGATCACTCACATTGACGGGGATGATTAGCTTGCTGACGTACTAACTAAGCCACTGCTTAAACACCGATATCAGACGCTCTTGTCTAAGATTGGCCTTCTCAACCGATCGTCCATATTTCAAGGGCATATTAAAGCTATTTCAAATAATTCTCTCTAATCCTAATGAAATATTTAAATTTATATTTTGAATTATTGTAAATTAAATCTGTTCTAATATTGTTGTAGTTAGTTCCTAGACTTCAGATCTTCCCATATATGTATTTATATTACTTTGATATGATGTAAATGAATTCACACTTAAATAAACAAAGAATCGATAAGCTTATCAAATTTAGTAAATCCAGTTAAAATTCTACGAATCTAAGCCAATAACATTTCAAATATACAAATTAAAAAAAGTAAAATCAAATATTATTATTACTCGTTACCAAAACCTGATTCCTACACTCTTTTTGGAGGCATTTAAATTGTAGACAATCTTTATAAAACAACAGATAATATTGACGGAAAGCAGTAGGTGGTATTTAGATGTTTATTAAAAAAAAAGTAATCTGAATTTAAATCCTTAAATCCTGGTAATATAATACAAGATTAGATGGTATTTAATTATAAAAAATTACTTTAAAAAAGAATAATATCGACGGGAAGTGGTGGTGATGAGAGTGATAAAAGGTGTAGACGTCACCTGTTTATTTCCCTAGCTGACACACTCCAATCAAAACATATTCATTGCGATTCCCGAAGCATAGCAGCCGGAACCACTTTGAACTCGTACCTATCTCACTCGCCACACATTCAACCCTTCAAAGGAGTCTCCTTTCTCAAAAAAAAAAAAAAAAAAAACCTCTTTAAAGGAGTTTAAATGTATGGTGAATTTGGTCGGTTCATATAATAATTATAAATCTCTTATTTTAATAAAAGAAAATAATTTTTAAAAATTATACTTGTTCAACGGATTGATCTATTCTTCATACAAACCAACAATCTATCACAACAAATACATCCTTTATATAATAAATCACTATCTCAACAAGTGACGGATCTAGATCGAAAGTTCAGGGGTAACGAATTTTTTTTACTGTACTTTCATTTCATGAAACAATTTTTTTTACCGTACTTTCATGTAAAGAAATTTTTTTACGGTAACATGCGACTGGCGAGCCAATCTGCAGGGGCGGAGGACTGGGGTTTGGCGGAAGCGGCACCGTGCTGTGGTCTCAGCTCAGGTCCAGCGACTGGTCAAGTGGTCGGTCTCTGACTCTCACAGTTCTCGCTCTCTGTCTTTCTTTTTGTCCGGCCGTTTGGGTAAGCTGAGTTTGAGAATTGAGACTTTGAGAGGTATTGGGTTTTAATAGAACATTTGGGCATTAGCCAGCCCAAATTTTTTATTAACTCAAAACCTTTAATAAAACGTGGGGACTTTTTATAAAGTATTATGTTTTTTTATAAAATTTTGGACTTTTTATGAAGTGTTGAGCTTTTAAAAAAGTTTGAGGGGTAACGTAATTTTTGCTCAGGGGTAACCGGATACATAAAACCGTAAAAAAGAAAATTTTGCACTGTGCGTAAAAGTTGAGGGGTAGCGGGGGCTACCCCTAGCCTAAGGCTAGGTCCGCCCTTGATCTCAAGATGTCATGTCACTACAACAGTATCACCCTATCCCGACGATTTTTTTTTGACCCTATAGCGACGACTTGTCGTCGGTATATGTCATTGGTATTGCCTCGTCCAAATAGGTCAAAGATGTCGTCGGTATAGGTGTCGTCGGCATAGGTCGACCTATGCCGACGACATGTCGTCGCTATAGGGTTTAATTAAATAATTTAAAAAGAAATTCTATACCGAATAGCTTCTGAACTTATCCGGACGACAAGTCGTCGGGAAAGACCCAACCTATGCCGACGACATGTCGTCGGTATAGGTTATTTCCAATTTAATAATTTTTTTTTGAAAAAGACCCATGTCGTCGGTATAGTCTTTTTCCAATTTTTTAATTAAATTTGAAAAATACCTATGCCGACGAGTCGTCGGTATAGGTTTTTCTGCATTTTTTTTTATTTTTTTAAAATTTTTAAAATTTTCCAGAATCATTTAATTTCTAATTACCAAAACCTGCAAATCAGATAATTCAAATCATTCAAAAATTGAAATCCGAAACATATTGTTCGATACAAAAACCTGTTCGACACACAAATCAAATATTCAAATATAAATTTGTCCGACACACAAACATAAAAATTGTTCAAACATTCAACAATAACACTGACAACAAAGGCAAAGGCGCAGCAACTTCAAGCTAATTATCGTCGCTGCTAGTTCGGCGTTCCCGCATTCGACGCATTTCATCCATTTGTCGTTGCATTTCAAGCATTTGTTGATTATGCACACGGCGTTCTTCATCTCGTTGGGCTTCGCGTTGTTGTTGATCTTGGATTTGTTGTTGAAGTTGAGTTACACGCTCATCCACTTCTTGCCAATGTGGTTGTGGAGGGGGGTACTGAACAAATCCGGTGTGGGATTACTCACCACACGACCGACACCCCCTGATATGGCCACGCCGATGACCCAATGCACTCTCCATGCATGCAAACTCATCGACAGCAGACGAGTCACCACCAGACTCAGCAGAGGATCTTGCATACTCCTCTTGGATTCGGTCCTGCATTAAACAATGTAATAAACAATCACTTGACTATTTTACTAAAATTCGACAGCATAACTGCTGTAAAATGGATAACCAACCTGTTAAACTATAAGTTATAAACGACCCAAATTAACAAATTCCAATCAACCAACGCTAATAACAACAAATACTAATAATACTAGCAAAAATATTCAACAATTGGGCTCAAGTTAGATGTTCTAAGTCTATTAAAGTGTGTTTGAGTAATTTTGACCCATTTAAAGTCACAGTTGGATGCTCTAAGTTTATCAAAGTATGTTTGGGTCATTTTGACCCGTTTAATTTAAAGCTAGATATTTTAAGTCTCTTAAAGTGTGTTTGGGTCATTTTGACCCGTTTTAAGTTACAGTTGGATGTTCTAAGTCTAGTAAGTCTAACAACAAAATCATTTGACTTACATAATCTGATGATGCATTCGTGTTGGCCCAACCGGTCCCTTCTTTATAATGGGTCGATTTAAACACATCAATTGGGCCGGTTCCCTGTGAAAAACAAAAATAATATCACTAAGAATTAATAAGCATGTTTATATAATACTAACAATTGTATTTTCATACCTCCATGTGTCGGCGCTGGGCGTATGATTTGCTGCCATGGTAACTTGGGTAAAGTTGTTTGATCGGTTTTGTTTGTTCTTCGTCGAGCGGTTTTTATAGCTCGCATCTAAAAACAGCTCATTAATCAAAGTCTCCCAAGTTTCTTGATCAACATCTTCTGGTGGATTATTCATCGCCACCTCCACATCATCGTATCCCCCATTCTCTTCGAAGTGAACTTTCAACACTCTCTTGTGATCTTTATACGCCCTCTGACACTCGGCGGTGATTCCGAGTTCAACGCCTCGCCACTTATCAGTGTTTCTCCAGGAGTCCAGATCAAAATAATCCTACAAATGGAAAGTAATTATAAATGTAATAGTTATGAAATTGTAAGTAATTATAAAACATCTATATTTACTATAAGAGGGTGATATACGGCCCGTTTCTTCTCAATTGGAACCTTAGCCCAATTTGGATAATATGGCGGAACAACCTTTTCAACCTCCAACGAGATAACACGGATAAAATCCGAAGCGTTGGGACCCACAAACTTGTACCCCCCGCCATGAAGTTCTACATCAATGGGAAGAGGCTTCCTCCCATTTTGCTCAAATTTCTTATACAATTTTAGGTTTTTGCCTTTATATCGTCTTTTTTTGGGAGGAACTACCTACATTGACATATGACATTCAAAAGTTAGGCAATTATAAAGACATCTATTAAACAATAACAAGTAACTTACCACCGGATCCATTCGCACAACCCGGGTCGAAGTGATACGGACCCCCATCTCCACCGTCTCCACCATCTCCACCGTGTGATTGCGCAATTGTTGCCATTTTTCCTACAACAAAATTTATTAGTAAGCACAAATAATTATTAATTAACAAAGACAAATAGCACATTTTTAATATACATTCAATCAGAATCATCACTAAAATAACGTGTGTCAACAACATCATCATCTTCTTCATCGTCGTCATTTAGTTCGTCTTCACCATCTGAATTGTATGCATCTTCTTCATCATCATTAATATAACTTTCATCGAGATCAATCGAGGCAACATGACTTGGGTCACCACCCTCATTTAAAGTTGTACGCATAGGCAAGTAGCCTAAGTCGACAACCAAGTTACCAAAAAATGATTGAGTTTCCCGTGTAATAGATTGACTATCAACATGGGGAATTTGAGTTTGGTCACCACTTACGTGACTTGATTCACCACCTTCGCATCCGGTGTCGACAACCAAAGTATAATCATTTGATTGAGTGTCGTGCAATATATCTATCTCATTAACAACAGTAGGATGATCCCAAAGCTTCCGATGGTGAACGTCCTCAACAACCCTCCATTGGCCAGTGGTTCGAGAAGGATCTCGAAGATAGAACACTTATTTAGCCTGTGTGGCTAATATATATTGGACATCATCATACCATTCTTTGCCAACATACCAATCACGGCCAATGTCAATTATAGTAGTATTGTTTTGCTTAATTAATCTTTTAACTCTCGTGTCAAACCATTTACAACGGAATAGTACAACCGAGTAACCATCTATGTAGTTCAACTCTATGATCTCTTCTAGTTGACCATAAAATGGAGTATCGTCTTCTCCTATTGTAACCACACCACTGTTCTGAGTAGTGCGTCAGGAATCACGATTTTATACCACAAATCTAACACCACTGACTATGCAAGCAGTGTAAGAAGATGCGTACAAGGGACCATGTGCCAATGCCCTTTATTCTTTGTTATCGGGTGTAGAAGATGAAGATGAAAATACATTTGCTTCATATTTTAACCATAAAGAAAAATCGGTTTGCATATTGCGTTCAGGAAATTTAGTCTCAAATTGACTGGTAGATGGACAAAACAAAACTTAAATT
Organism: Smallanthus sonchifolius; assembly: GCA_023525975.1. Classification (NCBI taxonomy): domain Eukaryota; kingdom Viridiplantae; phylum Streptophyta; class Magnoliopsida; order Asterales; family Asteraceae; genus Smallanthus; species Smallanthus sonchifolius. The sequence continues at coordinate 7,886,793 of CM042042.1, forward strand.
AGTAGAATTAAATGAAAATATAATAATAGTTTATCACGGGTAGATGGACAAAAAACACTTACTGTAACATCCCAAAAATAAAACGACAGTTATAATAACGAAATAAACGAACGAGGCATGTCGGGTCGCCGGATGGGCCGGCGAGCTAGAAGGGGAGCCTTCCCTATAAATAGCCAAAGTCACCACCCATTTCTCTCATTTGCAACTTCTAGAGAGAGAAAGTTGGCGGATCGACCCGAGATTTGAGAAGTGTGTTGCTCCAGAGCTCGTGAGAAGAACCTCCGGATCAGAAACTTGATTCAGGTAACGATTTGGCCTAAATCTGAGTTTTTGTTCGTTTTTGGGTTTTTCGGGTTTTTGGATGAAAATGTAACGTTTTTACGGAATAAATTGGAAGGAAGACATATATTTGGGTTCCTTAATGAAAAACAAACGTTTTGAAGTAAACAGGTTCGGGATCTTGACGTAATCAGACCCGAAGGTGAAAGTTAGGGTTTTTGCGAAGGAACAGATCCTGCGTACTTATCAAGTATGCAGGAGGAGGATCCTGCGTACTTATCAAGTACGCATGAAGGGGGTCCTGCGTACTTATCAAGTACGCAGGAAGGGGATCATGCGTACTTATCAAGTACGCATGAAGCGAGGGTTGCGCACTTATTAAGTACGCAAGAGCAAGGCCCTGCGCACTTGCTAAGTGCGCATGCATCAGGCTGATTAAGTAAAGTCAGTATGTTTAGAATGGTTAAACCGTTAGAGTCGGGATTGGGTCTGATGTGTATTTAACTAATCAATTCAGATCAGAAGTGACGTTGTTGGACCTTTGTTTAGGACAACCCAAATTAGCTTATACGGTGAGTTCTAGAAGCCCTCTTTTAAATGTTTTAAATAATGTTTTTGGGTTGGTGTGCATACGTAACGATGTGACTATTTTATAAAACGATGTTTATGAATGTTGTATGTGACGTTTTATAAAATGATGTTTATGAACGATGTTTTGGAAGGAAGTGTTATGAAAGAAGTGTTTATGAAATATTTTGCCAAAAGAAGTTTATGAAGTTTACGAAGTGTTTATGAATGAAGGAATGATTTTTAATAAAATGTACGAATGCTTTAACTGAAGTTTTGAAGTAAAAGAATTGAATGTTTACGAAAGTCACAAACGAACGAATTTGCCAGTATTCCTTAGGGAATGAAGGTTATGGGTATGGGAAGTATGTTATGGGCCTTTACCATTTAGGGGCCTTTGTGGCTGGCCAACTGTTGTACAACTGGGGTGATGACGGTCACCAAGGGGATTATCGTGATCCTTGAAGTTTGGTACGATTTACCTTACGGGGTAGACGTGCTTGAAGTTTGGTACTTGCGCCTTACGGGGCGCAGTGCTTGAAGTTTGGTACGTGTCATCCTTGTGATGCCGTTGTCACACCCCGCCAAGGCGGAAACGCGAGGCGCGGCGTTCATGGTTTCCAAAGCATATGATTACCGCAAACACATACATGATAAATGGATACATAAACAAGTTTAAAGTTTTACATTCCAAATTGTAACATGAGTTTACAAAAAGTGAAGATTTCGCAAATATGACTCTATTACAATGAGTTATACAAGAGAAATCCCCCCAAAAGTTGTATCCATCGTGCATGCATGTAATCTACATTGCTAACCTTGCTATCACGTTCAATTTCCTGAAAAAACATACTTAAAATTGTCAACACGAGGTTGGTGAGTTCACAGGTTTAAATCAAATAGATCTTTGTAAAATTCAATTGTTCGTAAATAGTTTCAGTTGTATGTGATAAACAGAATAAGAATTGTTGACCCATTTGTAAACTAGCTAGGAATACAAATAATATGTTCATACATGAGGCGTAACCAAACCTTGACAATTGTACACGCCCCTAATTTCGTTATCCGGTTCTATGCGGCCATAAATCCTCCAGATTGTGGTTAGCGCGACTAACCATGACCGGGAGACGTCACTCTCCATAGTACTATTCATAGGACCCTAGGCTACAGTTAATGGTTACTACGTTGTTCCAGGGGACTTTAGCGGCCTTAACTCGTTGTTCTCATCTCATGTAAACATAAAAGTCGTGCCTTATTCTCTTGTTATCCCATAAAATAGTTGTAAGTATGTTTTTCCCCCAAACATAGAAAACAGTAAAAAGGGGCCGTGAAACTCACCTTGAGTTTGTGTATACTTGTATGATACTTGTTGTAGTCAAACTTGACTATTCGTACCCTAAATACCAAAGGGTAAATTGTATTAAGACCGATCGTCTTATATTGCAAATTGTTCACCGACTTTGTAAATCTGGTTGCTTTTGTTTAAAATATCTTCTTAAATTTTCAACACTTGTTTTGTAATAAAAATAGATCTTAGTTACTGCCCAAAAGGGGACTGACACAGGTATCGAAACTACCTAGTTTCGATTGGGCAATTGAGTATCGAAACTTCCTAGTTTCGATTGAGTCGATGGTTATCGAAACTTCCTAGTTTCGCTCGAGTAGTTGGGTATCGAAACTACCTAGTTTCGGTTGAGTTAACTGGTGTCGAAACTACCTAGTTTCGATTGTGTAGTTTGGTGTCGAAACTTCCTAGTTTCGATTGAGTAGTCAGGTATCGAAACAACCTAGTTTCGATTGAGTATTTGAGTGTCGAAACAACCTAGTTTCGATTGAGTAGTTGTTATCGAAACAACCTAGTTTCGATTGAGTAAAAGGTATCGAAACCACCTAGTTTCGATTGATCAATAGGTATCGAAACTCCCAGTTTCAATTGAGTTAACTGGTATCGAAACTTCTAGTTTCGATTACTGGACTTCTGTTTGACAGAATTAGTCCTGCATATTTATGTTTTAAAACTTGAATTTGACACACTTTTCTTGTTATCTTTCTTGTTTTCAAATAAGTTGTACGCTTAGCTATGGTTTTTAAAGAAAATAACGTAGATAGTATCGAGTTTTTACCTTAAAACAGAGATGAAGATGATGAGAGAAAATAGAGAATAATCTTGATTCTTCTGTTAAATGTCCTTTAGAAACACTTGAAGTTCTTCTTAAAATACCGAATTATGATAGGTTTTGCCTTAGAACCTGACTTTGATTTGGAGAGAAATGGGGAAAAATTACCGTATGAAATGAGAAATATGACAGAGATTGTGAGGTTGAGGCTGAGAAGGTATGGTTTTATCTGAGTTTTCTCAGTTATGGTATGGGACGAGTGAAAAGGGGGAATGGTTTTCTCTGGCTTCGGCCGAGAAAGTCAAAAAGTGATTTGAGTGTTAAAAATCAATTTTAAGTATTAGTTTATTAATGGTATTAGTATCAATTAGAGTTTTAAGGGGTAATTTAATTCGGTTTAGGTTCTCCACGATATTATAAATTTATTCTAAAAATAATTTATTGTTCCACGTAAAGTTTGTGTAATATATATGCCTATATATATTTTTCTGGTTATTTAAATTAACCATTTACGTTCGTATTAGTCGGTTTGTACGGGTATGTGAACCGGTAACTCCCAGAATTACCAAAAATATAAAATGAGACCATGTACGGTCTTTGTTAGACCTTAATGTCCTTGTTTGTGAAATTAAATAAATCACAAAAATAATTATAACGTAAACTTGTTTATAATGTGTACGGATATTGACCTGAAATGTCGGGTGTCACAGCCGTGCTTGAAGTAGTGTTGAATAACCTAAGTATCGGGCCCTAGGAGTTCTTCACCCGAAGGACAGTATGGTGATTGATGGGCCTAGTGGTGGTGATCTTTAGGTTATTCAGCTAGTATGTGACGTTTGGATTTGACGGTTACGAGAAGGCGCAGATTCGATATGTTCGTTGACTTATGTTTATGAAGTGTTATGTTTTGTTATTGCATTATTTTACGTACGCTTTTTATTAAATGAAGTATGAAGTTATGTTTTTGGCAAATTATTTGAAGTTAAGGTTTTATGTTAAAACTAGAACTCACTTTTTATTAAATCAATTACACACGCACGTAGCATATCCTCTAAAGTTTGAATGGTCCTTTCGCTTTGACCATCTGTTTGTGGGTGATATGCCGTGCTCATGTCAAGACGTGTGCCCATGGCTTCTTGTAATGATTTCCAGATCCTAGACACGAATCTGCTGTCTCTATCAGAGATAATAGAAATTGGCACTCAATGCCTAGCCACAATTTCCTTGATATAAAGCTTTGCAAGTTTCTCGGTTTTATCCGTCTCCTTGATAGGTAGGAAATGAGCTGATTTTGTCAAACGATCGACCATTACCCATATGGTATCATAACCACTAGATGTCTTGGGTAATTTCGTGATAAAATCCATAGAAATTTGTTCCCATTTCCATTGGGGAATTTCAGGTTGTTGTAACAAACCAGACGGTTTCTGATGTTCGGCTTTTACTTTTGAACACGTTAAGCATTTACTGACATATGTGGCAATATCTCCTTTCATATTGGGCCAACAATATAATTCTTTTAGATCCTTATACATCTTATCTGAACCTGGGTGAATGGAGTACCTGGACTTGTGGGCTTCGTCCATAACTAACTCCCGTAAGTTACCAAAACATGGCACCCAAATTCTATTCATGAAGTATAAAGTGTTATCTGACTTTGGTTCCAACTGCTTTATCATTCCTCGTAAAGCTTCATTCTGAATGTTTTCTCTTTTGATTGCCTCTTGTTGTGCCATCCGAATTTGAGTCGTGAGGCTCGTATGAATTGTCAATTCTAGGGCACGAACACGGAGTGTTTTAACTCGTTCTTTGCGACTTAAGGCGTCTGCTACGACATTGGCTTTCCCGGGATGGTACTTGATATCACAATCATAGTCGTTTAGTAGTTCTACCCAACGACGTTGTCTCATGTTAAGTTCCTTTTGATCGAAGATATGTTGAAGACTCTTGTGATCAGTAAAGATAGTGCATCTTGTACCGTAAAGATAATGTCTCCAAATCTTGAGCGCAAACACAACTGCACCCAATTCCAAGTCATGGGTCGTATAATTCTTTTCGTGCACTTTTAGTTGTCGTGAGGCATATGCGATGACTTTGTCTCTTTGCATTAACACACAACCAAGTCCTTGGTGTGATGCATCGCAGTATACGACAAAATTGTCGATTCCCTCAAGAAGGGATAAGATTGGTGCACTACACAGCTTCTGTTTCAGTAAGTGGAAAGCTGACTCCTGCTTGTCACTCCAATCATACTTCTTTTCTTTCTGGGTTAATGTGGTTAAAGGCAAGGCTATTTTTGAAAAATTCTCGATGAATCGTCTGTAATAACCGGCCAAACCCAAAAATTGACGTACTTCTGTCGGAGTCTTTGGTGCTTCCCAGTTTTTGATTGCTTCAATTTTTGATGGATCAACGTGAATTCCTTCCTTGTTGATGACATGTCCAAGAAAATGCACTTCTCGGATCCAAAACTCACACTTAGCGAATTTAGCATAAAGTTTCTCGTTTCTGAGTAGTTCTAAGATTAATTTCAGGTGATGTTCATGATCCTCCTTGGTTCGTGAATATATTAATATGTCATCGATAAACACAATCACGAATTTATCCAAGTATGGTTTGCACACGCGGTTCATGAGATCCATGAAGACAGCTGGTGCGTTTGTCAAACCAAATGGCATAACTAGGAACTCGTAGTGACCGTAACGAGTCCTAAATGCCGTTTTTGGTACATCTTCTTCTTGGATTCTTAGTTGATGATACCCCGAACGTAGTTCGATCTTAGAGTAGAAGCTAGAACCTTGTAGTTGATCGAACAAATCATCTATTCGAGGAAGTGGGTATCGGTTTTTGATTGTAAGCTTGTTTAATTCTCGGTAATCAATACACATACTAAAGGTTCCATCCTTTTTCTTTACGAATAGGACCGGAGCTCCCCAAGGTGAGAAACTCGGTCTTATGAAACCTTTATCAAGCAACTCTTGGAGTTGATTTGATAATTCCTGCATTTCAGAAGGTGCTAATCGATATGGTGATCGCGCAACCGGGGCGGCTCCTGGTACCAAATCGATTCGAAATTCGACTTGCCTCGGTGGTGGTAAACCAGGTAAGTCTTCAGGAAAAACTTCAGGATAATCCTTAACGATTGGTATATCCTCAAGTCGACGTTCCTCGGGTTTCTTCTCGACGACGTGAGCCAGGAATACGCAATAGCCTTTACGTAGGTACTTACGAGTTTTCATGCAGTTTATCATCCTTAACGTTACTCCACTCTTCTCACCTTGAATCGAAAGAACTTCTCCGTTCGGAAGTGGAATTTGGACAATCTTCTCAAAACAAACAATCTCGGCACGATTCTTTGACAACCAATCCATGCCAATAACAACGTCAAAGCTTCCTAAATCAACAGGTAACAGATCTATACTAAATGTGTCATTTTTAAGACATAAGGTACAACCTTGAATGACCTCTCCGGTATTAATTAATTTTCCGTTCGCTAATTCAATTGTATACTTTTGTTCTAGTTTGCTGGCCTTAATACCGAGTAGGGACTTAAAGTCATTTGACACAAAACTCATATCAGCACCCGTATCGAAAAGTATAGAGGCATAGTGATTATTTATCGGGAACGTACCAGTGACAATGTTCGGATCTTGTCGTGCGTCACCGGCCCCTATCACAAATGCTCTTCCACGGGCCTGATTGTCGTTTCGGTTCTTCAACTTTGGACAGTCTTTTCTAAAGTGCTTTGGATCTCCACACTCAAAGCATCCTTGATTCATCTTTTCTGTTCCTGGTTTGACCTTTCCTGCTACTTGATTAGTCTTATTAGGATTTGCATTGCTCCAACAGTTATAGGTCATATGCCCATACTTTTTACATTTTCCACATTGGATACACTTTTCACTGTGATGATATCCACACTTGTCACACTTTGGTCGTGTTCCGAGATATCCACTTTGTCCTTCAAGGTTGGCAGCATAGGCCTTCATAGTTTCAGGTCTCTTGTAAGCCTGATTCTTGTTTTGATTACTTGGTTTTCCAAACCATTTCCTCTTTTCTCCAGATTTTCCTTCTTCGGTCTCCTTCTTTCCAAACAAGCCATCACGTACAGCATTATCCCTTAGCTTGAAAGCTAGAGTTATCTTTCGATTGATCAACAGGTATCGAAACTCCCAGTTTCGATTGAGTTAACTGGTATCGAAACTTCTAGTTTGGATTACTGGACTTCTGTTTGACAGAATTAGTCGTGCATATTTATTTTTTAAAACTTGAATTTGACACACTTTTCTTGTTATCTTTCTTGTTTTCAAATAAGTTGTACGCTTAGCTATGGTTTTTAAAGAAAATAACGTAGATAGTATCGAGTTTTTACCTTAAAATAAAGATGAAGATGATGAGAGAAAACAGAGAATGATCTTGATTCTTCTGTTAAATGTCCTTTAGAAACACTTGAAGTTCTTCTTAAAATACCTAATTATGATAGGTTTTGCCTTAGAACCTGACTTCGATTTGGAGAGAAATGGGGAAAAATTGCCGTATGAAATGAGAAATATGAAAGAGATTGTGAGGTTGAGGCTGAGAAGGTATGGTTTTATCTGAGTTTTCTCAGTTATGGTATGGGACGAGTGAAAAGGGGGAATGGTTTTCTCTGGCTTCGGCCGAGAAAGTCAAAAAGTGATTTGAGTGTTAAAAATCAATTTTAAGTATTAGTTTATTAATGATATTAGTATCAATTAGAGTTTTAAGGGGTAATTTAATTCGGTTTAGGTTCTCCACGGTATTATAAATTTATTCTAAAAATAATTTATTGTTCCACGTAAAGTTTGTGTAATATATATGCCTATATATATTTTTCTGGTTATTTAAATTAACCACTAACGTTCGTATTAGTCGGTTTGTACGAGTATGTGAACCGGTAACTCCCAGAATTACCAAAAATATAAAATGAGACCATGTACGGTCTTTGTTAGACCTTAATGTCCTTGTTTGTGAAATTAAATAAATCACAAAAATAATTATAACGTAAACTTGTTTATAATGTGTACGGATATTGACCTGAAATGTCGGGTGTCACAGCCGTGCTTGAAGTAGTGTTGAATAACCTAAGTATCGGGCCCTAGGAGTTCTTCACCCGAAGGACAGTATGGTGATTGATGGGCCTAGTGGTGGTGATCTTTAGGTTATTTAGCTAGTATGTGACGTTTGGATTTGACGGTTACGAGAAGGCGCAGATTCGATATGTTCGTTGACTTATGTTTATGAAGTGTTATGTTTTGTTATTGCATTATTTTACGTACGCTTTTTATTAAATGAAGTATGAAGTTATGTTTTTGGCAAATTATTTGAAGTTAAGGTTTTATGTTAAAACTAGAACTCACTAGCGTAGCTGACTTTTTAGTATGCACATTTAGGTTAAGGCAGGTTATGATGATGGAAGGTGATGCTAGGCGGCTTGATGAGTTACCCGCATGATATGAAGACTGGCATCCCGTTATGATTAGTTTTTGTAATAGACTATGTTATGCTTCCGCATGTTGAACAATGTTATGAGTATGTTTTAATGAAATTTTCCGCTGCGTTATTTGATATTCAAGTTAAGAACTGTTTGTGAATGAGTAAATCCAACAAGTGAGGCCTCCCGGGTTTGAGGCCTTACACTTACGATTTGTAGGCTTTGATTTCATCGCAGTTGTTCAACACAAACCATTGTAATGATTTGTTGGCATGTTCAGAGAGCGCCTTGATTTTCTTTTTCGATATTGGTCGACATTGTGAAGAAAACACTTGAAATTGCCTTTTGGGAATGCCGGCATCTGCATTTCTATCTGGTCGGTTAAATTTGGTCTGCATACCGTCCAGATACATTGAGCAGAATGTCAAGGCTTCATCTGCAACATAACCCTCCGCAATTGAGCCTTCAAGTTTGGCTTTGTTTCTAACATATGCTTTGAGCTTTTTCATGTATCTTTCAAAAGGATACATTCATCTCATATACACAGGTCCACCAAGAATAGCTTCTTCAGGTAAATGAAGAATGAGATGAACCATTATGTCAAAAAATGCTGGAGGATATATCATTTCCAAATTGCATAATATCTTAACCACTTCCTCATTTGCTTCATACATGTCTTTCACATCTACTGATCATGCACAAATTTTTTGAAAGAATGTGCAAACGTCATTGATTGTTGTTGAAACATTTTTGTGCAGACCCGATCGTACCCCTATTGGCATCAATCGTTGCATGAGGATGTGATAATCATGGGAATTTAACCCAATATTTGAATCATTGTGAAGTACCTTATTTTTGAAATTCGATCCAAATCCATCAGGCAGTCTCACTCCTCGAATAAACTGACAAAAGCGTTATCGATCACTGGGTGTGAAAGAGTAAGGAGCTTGTGGTTGGTACAACTTGTTGTTTTTTTGTGTTAGCCATAGGTTATGTCGAATACCCATATTTTCCAAGTCTTTGCGGGCTTTGTGTGTGTCTTTTGATTTATCGTTCATCAACAAAGTACCCAATAAACTCTCACACATATTTTTCTCCACGTGCATAACATCAAGATTGTGTTTTAAAAGCAGAGAAGACCAATAATCCAGCTCAAAGAAGATACTTCGTTTAGTCCGATTCAACTATGATGTTAGGCGCTTTCTTTTTACCCCTCCATACATTGGATGTTTCACCGGAACACGATCTGGGAGATTTTTTAGTTGTTCTAATATTTGAGCATTAGTCAATCTTCGGGGAGGATGTTTTGTCTCTTTCTTGCCATTAAAAGACAGATCGTTCCTCCATTTATACTTTCTAGGCAAGAATCTTCTGTGTCCAACAAAAGCTATCTTATTCGTTATAGCGCACGAAGGTGTGTCAACGTTACACGTAGGGCATGCTTTATAACCTTGACCACTCCATCCAGACAAGCTACTACGAGCAGGATAATCGTTGATAGTCCATAACAGTGCAGCATGCATCCTAAATACAGTTTTGGTTGATACATCTCTCACCTGGACTCCTTCAGCCCACAACATTTTAAACTCATCAACCAACGGCCTTAAGAATACATCAATGTCCTTACTAGGTGATTTAGGCCCGGGAATTAGCAAGGTTAACATGAAAGAAGACTCTTTCATACATAACCAAGGTGGTGTATTATATGTTGTTAACACTATCGGCCACATACCGTAAGTCTGACTCATGTTACCGAATGGATTAAAACCATCGGCAGCCAAACCTAAGCGGACATTCCTTGGTTCTTTAGCAAAATCTGGATATCTCTCATCAAAATCTTGCCATGCTTTCCCATCAACCGGATGTCGCATCATACCATCCGTTGAGCGTCCAGTATTATGCCAGATCATTTCTTTTGCCGTTAATCTTGAACTATACCTTTGTCGAAGCCGTGAAGTTAAAGGAAAGTAGCGCAACACTTTATGTGGTACTTTCTTCCCCTTTGTGTTTTTATCAACCCATCTGCTCTCATTACAAACCGGACAGTTTTGCATTGATTTATTCTCCTTCCAAAACAGTGCACAATCATTAATGCAAGCATGGATAGACTAATATCCTAACCCAATCTTACTCAGTTTATTCTTAGCTTCATAGTGTGACGCTGTGATTTTCCTTCGACATTGCAATTTGTAGAAGCTCTAACAGTTGGTCAAACGAACTATTCGTCCATTTGTTGATAACTTTGATATGCATCAATTTGGCTATGAAGTTTAGGGAAGACATTTGACTATAACCAGGGTATAACTCCTTATTTAGCTCCTCAAACAATGCATCAAACTCTGGGTCTAAACCAGTTCCATCTTCATCTATATTATCTTCGTTTGTATTTTGCTCTGCCATCACATCATCTATGGCATCAAACATCTCATTATTTGTTGTTGTAGTTATTGGAGGAGTTGGTGTTGTTCTTGGGGCAAAAAGTGATGTTATCTCCGCCACACGAGGATGTTGTTCACCATGATAAATCCAATTCTGATATGATTGTAGAAACCCACGGTCATGTATGTGGTCATATATCGTGTTTAAATCATGTCGACACGCATTACAACAACGTCTACACGGGCAAAACGCTCTACCTCGACCGTCGACATGGTTCTTGGCCGTCTCTATAAATTTGCGAAGACTGCTTAAGAAAGCCGGAGAATTTCGATTTCCCAATGTAACCCAGCTTTTATCAATTGCCATATCTAGTGCCATATCTATTGTGTTATAAGCATACACATATACGTGCATGTAATAAATGATATAAATGAATGTATGTGATTTGATCGGTACTCTAAGGCGGTGGATCCTAACCCACTTTTTGAATATTCTATCTCATATGTATACATTTTAAAGAGTTGACTATTTAAGAAAAAATAAGCAGCATTTCACCTTAACTCCCCAAGTATGCAGATAAACCACAAACTCGAAGGAGTAAGGAGAAATAGCTACCAATTTTTTCTTAAATGTCAACCCGTTAAAATGTATACATATCCTAAATAAGATAGAATATTCAAAAAGCAGTCCCAAAGGGGACAATATAAAATTTATCTCTATTTTGATAAATTTCGGACGGGTATATTCTAAAGAGTTATCCTAAATAAACATACTAGTGTACACAACATGAGATGTACATAAAGGTATAAAAGTCGGGATGCGTACCTTAAAAAAATTCAATGAAACACAAATAAGATGTTATTCACACCTCTCCAACCGCAATGACTTCCGAACTTGCAACAAAACTAAATAAAGTTATATATACATACAAAGATATATACATACATTCACAATTACATAAATACATACACAATTATATACATACAAATCATACAATTACATAATCATACATACGAACATACATACAAATATACATACATATTATATACAAACACACATAAATAAATGCTCAAATTCTAAAATTACATACACAGACACAATTACATACATAAAAATACATACATACACGTATATACATACATAGCCTTTACAAACATATATAAACAAATACCCAAATTCCAAATTACATACATAAACACAATTTCATACATAAATATAATACAAATACATACAAACACACATATACATATATACATACATATTATATACAAACGTACATATATAAATGCCCAAATTCCCAAATTACATACATAAACACAATTCCATACATAAACATAATACAAATACATACAAACACACATACACATATATACATACATATTATATACAAACATACATATATAAATGCCCAAATTTCAAACTTTCATCTTAACCTAATTTCATCATAAAATTTTAAAAATATTTATAAAATCATACATCTAAACCATATATACATAGATACAAATAAACACAACAATGCCCAAATTCTAAAATTACATACACAAACACAATTACACATAAAAATACATACACATATATACATACATATTATATACAAACATACATATATAAATGCCCAAATTCCCAAGTTTCATCTAAACCTAATTTCATCATAAAATTTTAAAAAATATTTATAAAATCATACATCTAAACCATATATATACATACATACAAATAAACACAAACATATACATACAAACATATATCTAAACCTAATTTTTAGAAAAATTACTAACCAAGTTTGCAAATTAGCTTTCTCTCAGCTTGAAATCCTTAAAAAATGGTTAAAGCTTCAAACACCTAACAAAAATCAAAGAAATTAAGCAAAAAAACACCAAAATGTTGATTTTCTTGTTAAGGTTCAACAATAGATGTTAACTCACCTCAAAACCGAAGAGATTGGTGAAGATTGCTCCACAAAATACCCAAAAATCGTGAAATCGCCAGAGAGAGATGGAGTGATGTAACGAACCAAAATCCGGGTTTCGTTTTCAAATAAATAAAGCATTTTAATAAATATTTTGGTGAAAATAATATTTATGAAATAAGTTGAAATTAGTGGGTTTCAAGTTAATAATGAAGTTATGTTGGTTTTAACTAACTATGGAATGAAATGAGTGAAATGGAAGTTAAGGGGCCAAAAGTGTAAATGGCAAAATCTGCCATATTGACTAGCAAAAGTCAAAATAAACCTCATTTGGTTGTTTGGTCGTTCAAGAGAAGAGGAAGAAAAGAGAAAAGTGTGTTGAAACCATTTTCGTGCAATTGAAGCTTGATTAGTGAAGGTTTTGGCTCACACAATACCTTCCTAACATCAAGTAAGTGATTCTCTTCCTCTTGATTTCACCATGTATGTGTTCTTTGTGGGTTTTGGGTGAAATCCGAAATTATGTATGCATGTGATGAAATGGTGTTAGATTATTGATAATCTAGCTAAACTAAAGTTAAAGAATGATGATTAACATCCTAGAACCCTTTGATTTTGATTTTAAAAAGTTAGGGTTCATATGGTGGAAATTGGGGGTGTTTGGATCATGATGCTAGAATGGTGAATTAATGAAGATTAAGTGTTTTTAAGATGCTAGACACTTGAACAAACACCAAATTAACTTAATAATAATTTTTGAAAGAAGAATTAGTGTTAAGATTAAGTTAATGAAACTCAAGTAGGTGAGTTTGTGGTGAAAGAGGGTGTTTGGCTATGAGGATAACCCAAACGGGTCAATTTGGGTTGGAATTGGGAAATTGGGTTGTGAACTCAATTGTAATGAAATGTTGGTATATGTTAGATTACTAAACTAGGCGAATGTGTTTAGGTAATCAAATTGCAAAGCTTGAGAGCGGTGCGGGATCTTCTAACCCGAAAGGTAAGTGCCTATGCACTTACTTAGTATTGATGATAAATGGTGAATGTTGTGAATTATGTGTTATGTGATTGTGTACATACTTACGATATGATAAATTGTGAATGATTTAGTATGTACAATGAATTAATGTAGTTATAGTGTTAAGCTATAATGGAAATGAATCATGTGTTGATCATAAATGAAACGGGGATAAATGAATTTTATGTAAGGTTGTATGTATAATGTGTAAAGTTGCATAATTAGTTATGTGGTATGAATGAGCATGAAATTGTATGCATAATTGAAGGAATGTAGTTATAGTATTTATACTATAATGGGTATGTTGATATGGAGTTATGGTCTATGAACCATAATGGATAGAATGCATATGGAGTTATGGTCTATGAACCATAATGGATAGAGTGGATATGGAGTTATGGTCTAAGTACCATAATGGATAGATTAGTTATGGAGTTATGATCTCGTATCCTTTGGGATATGAAGTTATGGCCTACGTGCCATAATGGAAATGGAAAAGTGATAATGAAATGATGAAAGTAACTTGTAGGTGATATACAAGTGTATGAAATCCTTAATTGACCAAATGGGTGTTAACGGGTCAAATGAGTGTTAACGGGTCAAATGGGTGTTAACGGGTGAAAAGTGTGAAAACAAGTTGTAATTACTTGTTTGTTATGTTTAACACATTACAATGGTAATATGTTAATGAATTGTTAATGTATGGAACTCTAATAGACCAAATAGATGCAAATGGGTCAAATGGGTAAAAAGGGTGACAACAAGTTGTAAATACTTGTTGGTTATGTTTATCTCATTACTAATGGTGATATGTTTATATGGTTGTAGGAAAGGCTCCGAAGTAGTCCAAGTCAAGTCCATTGCGTGAAAGGTTCTCGTATGCATTTTGGTATTTTGGGGATTTTTGGGAAAACCCTCGTAGATGGATGTAAATTTGATACACAATTGATGTTTTAGTGTATTTACTTGTTGTTGATGTGTTTTTGGTCAAAACCCAAGTGTTGGGAATTTTAATGTCTTGAAGGTTTGAAAAATGTTGGATATTTGGTTAAGTGCTGAAACCTGCAGGAAACTGGAAACTTTCTGTGAAAACGGGCTCCTCGCGCTACGCGACGGGGGTGGAATGTATGGGTCGCGCTACGCGACGGGTAAAAAAAAAAAAAAAAAAAAATTTCCTTGGTTTAAGACTTCCGCGCGTTAAACTTTTGTTTTTAAAAGTGGTGTGTTTCAAGTGATTTGAGATTTTTTGTTGGAAATGAGAAGCAGAAAGCTGTTTCCTGGTTTAATTCGCGCTGAGACCTATAGCGACGACATGTCGTCGGTATAGACTAGAAAGTCGGCGCAATAGGTCCCCTGTACCGACGACATGTCGTCGGTATAGGCTTTGTAGGGTTTTGACCAGTCAATAAAGTAAAAACCCTATGCCGACGACATGTCGTCGGTATAGGGCATTCAAGAATTTTTTTAATTTAAAAAAAAAAATTTGACCGTATAAAAATTATTATATTAAAAAAAACAAAAAGAAAATCAAAATTACCCTATACCGACGATATGTCGTCGGGATAGGGTTGAGGAAAAAATTCATTGGACGCCAACTTTCCCTCCAATCTGCTCAACCCTATAGCGACGACATGTCGTCGGTATAGGGTCGAAAGTCGGCGCAATATGCTCCTGTATAGACAACATGTCGTCGGTATAGGCTTCTTAAGGTTTTGACCAGTCATTAAAGTAAAAACCCTATGCCGACGACATGTCGTCGGTATAGGACATTCATAAATTTTTTTAATTAAATTTTTTTTGACCGTATAAAAATTATTATATTAAAAAAAACAAAAAGAAAATCAAAATTACCCTATACCGACGACATGTCGTCGCTATAGGGTTGGGGAAAAAATTCCTTGGGCGCCAACTTTCCCTCCAATCTGCCTCAACCCTATAGCGACGACATGTCATCGGTATATGGTGTCCCATTCAAAATTTTGGTTTTCACCTATAGCGACGACATGTCGTCGCTATAGGTTGACCTATGCCGACGACTAATGTCGTCGGTATAGGCGACGTCGGCACAAGGTCATTTCCTTGTAGTGTGTGTCATCTTTCTGTGATGTCAACTAAAGTTTTCCCGCCCAAACTAAGTCAACAGAAATTATGAAATCATTAATTTGAATCATTAACTTTTACTAAATACAATTAAGAAGTTTTTAATATTATAAAAATATCAATTAAATCCTTAACTGTCAAATTATGGAAATTTATAAATTATATATTTTTTTATTTCCAATAGTATTGCTTTATTATTTATAGTCATTACTTATACGTAATTTAAGTCATGAAAAATACTTATAATTTTATGAATTTTGTCGTTTTTATTGTTCAACCCGTGTATTACATGGGTTTCTAACCTAGTTTATTATATAATATTATTTGTCGTTCTAAAAAAAATATATTATTATTTAGAACAGAAATTATGAAATCATTAATTTGAATCATTAACTTTTACTAAATACAATTAAGAAGTTTTTAATATTATGAAAATATCAATTAAATCCTTAACTGTCAAATTATGGAAATTTATAAATTATATATTTTTTTTATTTCTAATAGTATTGCTTTATTATTTATAGTCATTACTTATACGTAATTTCAGTCATGAAAAATAATTATAATTTTATGAATTTTGTCGTTTTTATTGTTCAACCCGTGTATTACATGAGTTTTTAACCTAGTTTATTATATAATATTATTTGCCTTTCTAAAAAAAATATATTATTATTTAGGACTTGCTCTCTGTGTTTGTTTCCGTTGAGTAGTCATGGTATGATAACTACAAGAGACAAAGAGACCCTTTTCCGACCACGTATGTTGTCGCTACAAACCCCATATGTTTTCGGGATAGCCTATGCAACGACATGTCATCATGTCGTCGGGATAACTTGTAACGACAACGTCTCGTCATAGAGTTCGTCATTGTTGCTTCGTCACTATAGGGGGAATAAGTCGTCGCCATAGACCACCCTTGTCCTAGTGACATGCTATCGCCTTAGGGCTCGTCCTAAATTACTTTTCCCGATTAAAAGCAAAACTTTATTAAGATAATTTTAACCTATAGCGACGACTTGTCGTCGTCAGATGGTGCAGTTTTTTAAATTTTTGTATATTTTTCCAGGTGTTACGACGACTAATTATAATAACAAAACTGTAAATTAACGACTAGTTATAATAACAAAACTGTAAAATTTTATAATTTAAATAACGTTCGATTCTAATACAAATCACCATAATCAAAATATTTAAGATTTTGTAACACCATTCAAATAAACCACACTAACTAAGAATCATCTTCACTTTCATCAGTTTGACCGTAGTGTTGACTTGATGACGCATGTTGTTTGTTGGGATTCACACCATTTAGTTGGTTTATCTGTTCTTGCATATGTTGCATTTGTTCATTCATTCGGATAATAGCTTCTTACATTTCATTATATTAAGGTGGATATACACGACACATCGGGGATACGTTTTTCACTTTTCGCCCAATATCCTGTTGCCAACCACTCTTTTCACCGACGACACGTCGTAGACACTCAGTCTCTCATCAATCGGCGAATCACCGGCTACACTTTGCATTTTGGTGAACTCTTCTTGAATATTAACCGGCATTAAACAATATACTAAACATATATTAATTTTTTTACTAAAATTCAACAGCATAACTATTGAAAAACGGATAACCAACTTGTTCAACTATAAATAATAAACGGTAAATTTTTTCAAATTACAATAAACCTACAATAATAGCAACAATACTAGCAATAATATCCAACTTTTAGTGGACTCGCTCAGAATGACCCGAACCTATTTTAATTGACTTAAATATCCAAATTTTAGTTTAAATGCGTCAAAAAAACCCTAACACACTTTAACTATATTCAACTTTTAGTTTAAATAGGTTAAAATGACCACCAACAATTTCACACCACTTTCATATGAAAAAAAGGTATACACGTGTGAGTGATGTAAGAAATAATTATTTTTATATAATTTAATTGAGTTATTCGAGTGTAGGGTGTGCGTGTTTGTGTGTACATAAGAGAAAGAGAGTGGGAGAGATTCACGCCTATAAGAATTCTTTAACACCATCATGGGAGAGTGTTACGCCTCTCACCCCCTCTCACATACCCTAATATTCAAGTCAAAAAGTAGGTTTGTAAATTAAAACAAAAAAATACCCAAAGCAAGGCGATAAGAACCCCGAAAGTCGCTACAACTGTTCACTCATCTCATCCCAGTCAACTCTCGACCCTGACCACCCACTCTCTCTAGATTCCCCTATGTGGTGACCACCGGTACTGTTTCATAGGCCCCAAACCTGCCGGACACCTGTTTTTCCCCATCATCCACCAAAGTACACCAAGTACTCAATACCCTTTAATCATACCATGAGTAAGGCCGTGTTTGGTAGCCTCTTAATGACATTAAGAGGCTACCTCTTAATGGTTCATAGCCTCTTAATGGTTAAGAGGTAGCCTTAAGTCTGAATGGTTAAGAGGTAACATCTTAATGGTAAGTCCTCACAAGTTACATGGCCCCTTATCTCTTAACCATTAAGAGATTTTCAACCATTAAAAGGTAGCCTCTTAATGTCATTAAGAGTCTACCAAACAGCCCCTAAGAGTTTTTGTTTCCTGAGTTTCTTGCTTTATTCATTTCTCACCCACCCAAACCCTAGATGTTTACTTTGCCTTAAATAGGTATTTTGCTTTGTGTGTGTGTTCTCAGATCTGCTGGTTACCCTATTTGAGAGAGAGATAGAAATGACAGAAGAGAGTGAGCACACAAAGTCAAATTGTACCAAAGCTACTTGTATGATTGTTTTGGGTGCTCACTGCTCTATCTGTCATCTCTTCATCCTTATCAATTCAAGGGGTACTTGCACTTCAAAACATTCTTTTTGTTTTGGCAAAAATGGAAGAAATAGTCTTTTGTGTGTGTGTTTGTTTGGGGTTTTAATGAATAAAATAATGATTATTGTACTTGAATAATATATATTATTGCTACACTTGTTAATTAGCAGTAGGGTTTAGTTTGATGAGAGTGTGACTTTTCATGGTTTACCGTTCTTGATTAACGAAAAACTGACTATTGCCTTATTGTTTAGGATGGTCCTTCCCCTCTTCCTCTTTTTTTCATATTTTTTAATTTTTCTTTGTCAAGATTTGATTTTGATCCAGAGAAAATTGCCAAAATTACCAAAAACAAGGAATGTTTTTTGATTGTAGACTGCCTAAATGAGTAATCTGTTGACTATATTTTAATTTTTTTGTGTTTTGATGAGATTTTATCTTTATATCACATTACTTTGACTGAGTTTCTTCTGGTCTGTAGTGACTAATTAGTATAATATAGGATGTCTTTCTTTGTTTTCTCTCTTTCTTGTTTTTGTTTTTTTTTATGATTTGAACTTTGAAAGTGTTAATTTTTGCATTTTGTTTGAATTGTGAAGATCAAATCAGATTACAGTATTGGGTTTGGTTGATCACTAGCTAGCTACCCTCTAGGGTTTTTACCAAATGTGTCACTTTAATGAATTTTAAAGTCCATTAAATAATTAGATTTACTAAAATAATCCAAATTTGTAACTATACCTAATTAAGCTTTAATTTTACTTGGTTTAACTGCCTGATCTTTAATTTTGATTGCACCAGAGAATCTGTATTGAAATAACTCTGAATCTGTGTGCTAGTAAATGCTTAGTCTTACACACATTGTTGTGAGTTTGTCTAGGAAGAAGCTTCAGTTATTTTTTTTAGTTTATGATATAATTACTAGCTGAACTATATTTGATTCACAACTTAAAGATTACAAATTGTCTATATAAAGTTCATGGTTGGTGTTTTAATGGCTATTGTCCTTAATCGTACTGAAGGTAACTTACATTAACTTGGATTTTTTAAGATTCTTATTAATAGTTTCTTCTTTTGCCATATTCATGGATGTTGCTATAGCTGCACCACCACATTCTCAAAATACGCCACCCCCAAACTTAAACAACCAGTTGACTAAACATCAAACGGTCGTTTGAAAAGTAGGGGGCTATGACGCAAGCCCTAGCCGTCAAACGGCTGTTTGGTTAGACTTCAACGGCCATTTGAAGGTTGTCTGGAATTAGATTGTTAGAGGTGTTGGTATATAACACGCCCTGAACTATTTTCAATGGATATTGAAGATGTTTTTTTTTGTTTCTTTGAGTATACTAACACACACACACAAATTAATGTATAAAGGCGGTGTATTTCAGAACAAAAAGTATGTTTAGAACCGCATAATGTATTTGTATCTATTGCTTTGAAGGTCATATATATACAAGACGATATGGATACCGAAGATGTTTGTTTTTTTATCCATATGCTAATGCACGCACATGTATAAAGAGCGTTTATTTCAGAACAAAAAATATGTTGAGAACCACGAGAACCACATAATACATTTGTATCCATCTCTTTTAACGTGATACATAAGATATGGTTTCGTCATGTTTCTCTCTCATACTATTTTGACTATTTTTAATCATCTTTTATGCACTATGTGCAAGTGCATTATGCGGTATATATGTGTGTGTAAGTCTTTGGAAGAAGTTAATCTCTGTTCATCTTACATCTTTGCCTTTTGAAGGTAGTGTTACCATCAGTATTCACAAACTTTACCATCCATCTGCTGTTATTGAAGCAAGCAATAGTGTGATAAGCTCTATTACCTTTTAAGTTGTGCAGTTTTGTGTTTCTAAATTTTGGAAGTTTCTTCTCATTGAGACACATTGATGGTGCTATTCTTTATTGGCTTTTTGATCTTGAAGTCTTGAAAATTGTCCCTTTTCAATTAAACATTTTGGTTGAAAATTGATTTTGAAGTTAATTAACACTTGTTAATTTTATGTATTTTTTTATTTTTTGTTTATAGCTCTACAAACTGATTGCTTTTAAATTATCTGAGTGGTTTTTTTATTTTTAGACAGTGATTTTGTGCTAGCTTATTCTACAAATTACTGATTGCTTTTAAATTTCTTTTAATAGTTAAATTAACAAAAAAGCTAGTATGAAATCAGTGTTTTGTATATATTAGGGAAAATCACGAATATAAACATGTGACTGAAATAAATTAACAAATTAATCTTCGACTTTCCTTATTACTTATCTAGCCAACCAGACCCAAATCTCTGAGAAGGCGATGCACATGAAACTCCAGCGATGCCCCATGAATTTTCATCCTCTAAAACTCTGGCGATGTGATTAGATGGTGGAATCTCCTAATCGGCGATGCACTGTTCTAGGCGATGCTAGCTGTTTACGATTGGAGGCGGAGTAGAAATCGCCGAGCAGGGAGATGCGGAGGGCTGTGGGTGATGCCAGCGGCTCCACTTTTCAGCTTTTTCAAAAGCATTGCCTGAATTAGTTAATATTTAATCTTTTTCTATCAGGAGATGCCATGTACCTCCGCATCTCCAACTAGGAAATACCTATTTATTTTTAATTTTTTTAATTTTTTTAGAGATGCAATAAATCTCCTTCATCTCCAATCTCCTATTTGGCTCGTTAGGACATTTAAAAAAAAAATAAAAAATCAATGGTCAATCTCTCAATTATTGGCGGTCAAATGGCTATTTCCCTGTATATATTATGTCTAGAATCTTTGAACATGTAGATAATTTCAAATGTTAAGTGCATGTAGTGGCTCTTGGATTGGAAGAGGCCTGGTGGAGTAGTGGGAATATTTGTAAATAATATTTAATATTTAATTAGTTTATTAAGGTTAAATAATAATAAAATAAGTTATTTTAAATAAATTGAATAAATCTATACAATATAATAAATAAAGGTTTTAGAGGTACACTTGTCAATCTCTTATTCATTCTTCTCATTTTTTTCGCATCTCTCTCCTATTAATTATATAAACTTTTTTAATTATTTTTTTATAATTTTTTGTTTTTCACATCTCTCTTCTACTAAATAATAATGAAGTTCTATAATTATTTTTATAAAACTTTTTCATTTAAAAAAAATAGGATTGTTCATAAAACATTTTTAGAAATTGAACATTTCTTTCATTCTTTTTATAAAACATTTTTAAAAAATAACTATAAAACGTTTCTAAAATTTTTATTACCAAATGTATAACATTGTATTTATTTAACCTGTTTAATACACGGGGTTCCTAACCTAGTATGTAATATATAGGTTTTAGGATGGGAAAATATGTAATTAAATTTTATGGTTAGGTAAATATATAATAAAGAAACTTATGTAGGGTATATATGTAAATAACCCTAATTAATAGAGATAATTACATATTTTCCCCTATTAAACTTCTAAAGAAACTTAGGAAAAAGATATATGTAAATAACCCTTAAAATAAAGATAATTAATATATAAGACATAATATATTACATGTTCACATCCGATTAAAACTAATATCCGAAACATAAAACAAACATACAAATTGTTCGACCCACAAACTTGTCCGACAAATCCAACATTCAAAACACACAAATATGCAAATTGTTCAAGACAAACACCACACCAACAACAAAGGCAAAGGCTCAACAACTCCAAGCTAGTTATCATTGCTACTAGTTCGGCGCTCCCACATTCGACGCATTTGATCCATTTGTCGTTGCATTTCAAGCATTTGTTGATTATGCACACGACGTTCTTCCTCTAATTGTTGATTTTGCAGTCGTTGTTCTTCCTCTCGTTGGGCTTCGCGTTGTTGTTGTTCTTGGAATTGTTGTTGAAGACTAGCCACACGTTGATCAACGTCTTGCCAATGTGGTTGTGGAGGGGGAGTACCGAACACATCCGGTGTGGGATTACTCACCACACGACCAACACCCCAAATATGGCCACGCCGATGACCCAATGCACGCTCCATGCATGCAAACTCATCAACAGCGGATGAGTCACCACCAGACTCAGCAGATGATCTTGTATACTCCTCTTGGATTCGGTCCTTCATTAAACAATGTAATAAACAATCACTTGACTATTTTACTAAAATTCGACAGCATAACTGCTGTAAAATGGATAACCAACCTTTTAAACTATGTCATAGACGACCCAAATTCACAAATTCCAATCAACTAACACTAATAACAACAAATACTAATAATAATAGCAAACATATTCAACAATTGGCCTCGAGTTGGATGTGCTAAGTCTATTAAAGTGTGTTTGGATCATTTTGACCCGTTTAAAGTTACAGTTGGATGTTCCAAGTATATTAAAGTGTGTTTGGGTCATTTTGACCCGTTTAAGTTAAAGTATTTTGTTTTAAGTCTATTAAAATGTGTTTGGGTCATTTTGACCCGTTTAAAGTTAAACTTGGATATTCTAACAACAAAATCATTTTACTTACATAATCTGTTGATGCTAAGTCATTAGCCCAGCCCGTCCCTTTTTTATAATGGGTCGATCTGAACACGTCAATAGGGCCGGTCCCATGTGAAAAACAAAAAAAATATCACTAAGAATTAATAAACATGTTTGTATAATAATACATACACACTTATATATACATACACACTTATATACATACATACACACTTATATAGATACAAATCATAAAAAAATAGATACACACAATTATATACATAAACATACAAACATATATACATACATACACACAATTATATACATAAACATACATAAAAAAAAAGAAATATACCTACAAACATACATACATCCGTTGAACATAAACAAACATACATACAAAAATACATATATAAGCATATGAATAAATACCCTCTTATATACCTACACATCACAATTACATACATACATAAATAAAAACCCAATTACATAATTACAAACATATACATACATAAATAAATGTCTAATTACATAATTACAAACATATACATACAAACATACATACACATATATACATTCATATTAACTAATCATCATAAACACAAATTACACACATATATACAAACTAATCATCCAAACTAATGATCAAAAACACAAATTACACACATACATACATGTAATATCCGAGACTTGTTCCGACCTATCATGATAAAACTATTTCCGTAAAACAATAAATGTTAATGTATAAAGAATGCATACTTGAAACATATGACTATATATATATATGTGTGAAATCTATTTAAAAAGTATAAATATATATACGTATGTAAGTTTCTTAAAACCTTGTAAATTTATAAATAAAATAACTTTATTTTAACTACTTAAAATTTTAACAAACATTATAAACTATTTTTACAAAATCGTTTATTTAACAAAAGAAACTCATTCATTCTATGTTTTGGAAATCGAGGGACCGAAACTGTCAATCCTGAAAACTAGTTTAAAACTAGAATTAGCATTTCATTAGAAGCTAAAAGTACAGGGACCTGTCTTGCCAAAGACTCAAACTTCCCAAAACCATTTCAGTCTCGGGTTCGAAACCCGCAGCAACCGATTTTTCTCCTCCTCCCACTAGAAATCGCGATTCCGGCCAGGTTCAGTGTACCTCGAGACTCCCTTCGAGCGTGCGACCCAACCTCGATGTCTTCAATGCTCGGACACGGCCCGAGACCCGTGCAATTTCGAATTTGAATCCGTTGTACTCATCCGCCAACTCCCCAACCGATTCGGCATTAAATCATGAAATTTGTTATAAATACCAGTCCCTAAACCTTAACGACAACACACTACAACTCTCTAAACAATCAATTCTATCATATCGCTCCCGCATTTGCCGATTGAGGTTGCGTCGGCCGACTCAAGAACTAAAACTCGTTCTCCTTTATTCCTTCATCATTTCAGATAATTCCAAATACCATAATCGTCGTTTTCATAATAGGAACAAAAGCCCTCTGTCAAATCGCTATGACAGAGGGTTAATCGAGGTGTATTTGGCAGGGATCGATTCTAGGGTTCATAAGGGGAAAGGGCGCGATTTGAGAAGCTGTTTAAATATTTATTTTCTGTGTTATAAACCAACGAGACCCGTTGTCGGGATGGTTTAAGCGTGAGTGTGTGTCTGTGAACCGGGCAACCCGGGTTCGAATCCGGTTAGCCTAGTTTTGCTTCTTTTCATTTTTTTAGCCTTTTTAAACAACCTTTAAATCTTTTAATAATTTTTATAAATTCTGCTAAACTTTTATAAACTCAAAAATGATTTTTATTTATACTTTTACATTCTGGAACATTTTTAATTAAATGAAACTTAGTTAAACACATAAAAATTAAATCTTTAATCTTTGTTTTAAATTCATAAAAACCATAAAAATGATTTAAAACTTTTATAAAACTTATAATTACACAGAAACTATTTATTAAAAACAGTAAACTTAATTTATTATTTGTATTCTAAAATGAAAGAATTCTTTTACCCTAATGTTTAATTTTGTAAATTTTTGTTGTAAACTCAGAAAAGTTTATAAAATCTATTTAAAAATCAGGAACTTATAAATTTATAAACTTAGACATTTTCTAAATTTATATAAACATAAATCTATTTGTTTATGTGAAACGAGAGAAATGATTATACTTTATTTATTTCCTAAATAATTATAAAGTTATAAACTTTATAAAAACTTTAAACATTTATGAACTTGTAAAACTTTATTCGAACACTTATAAGCTTATAAATTAATAGAAACTCTATTTAAAACCTATTAAACTTATAGTTTTCCCTTTTAGACTTTAAAAATGTTTATAAACTTATAATTAAGATATAACCATATTCTATTTAATATCTTATAAACTTATAAGTGTTATTATCTGTTTAAACGTATTTATATTACGAATTAATTTTTATTATAAATATTTAATACTTAGAAACTTAATCAAATCTCAAATGATTTATATTGATTAAATAAGTGATTATTCTTGTAAATTATTTAATTCTAAATACTTTGAAAACTATTTTGATTATTCTTACCTAACTTGTATAATTAATAATTGTGAAACTTTTAAATAATTATTTTAATTAATAATTTGTCTAATCTATAAATCTATTAAACTTTGACATACAAGTCTTGTATCAAAACCTTTATTATAAACTTGATTTAAATTTCATAAACACAAGTCATATCCGTCTCCCACTTGGAACCCTAGTCAAATCTTGAAATCCTAGATCCTTGTCTTAGACTTATAGAAATAAACTTGAAACTTTAGACTTATATTCTTAGGCTTATTGTGAGGATATTCTCCCTCAAAGTCTTGCAAACTTACTCTCGTCGGATACTCTTCGTCCAATCCAAGTGAGTATACTTAGCCCCTTTTTCCTTTCTATACTTTTGGGGTGAAACATGTTCAAAACTTTAAACTTATACAATTCTTGTACAACTATGACTAGATGCTTATTCTTATGTTAAACTTGAGACTTGTATGCTTAGATTAAACTTAAAACTAGCACATTCATTAACTTTGATCAAGCCTATGGTAACAATGATAGATCTATTGTATTTGACCAATCCACCTTGATTGATTGACCCCTTCGGGGGGGAGCCCTTGGTGATTGTTACTGAATTAAACTTTAAACTTGAGACTTATAAGGGTAACCTGCGGGTTATGCCTAAACTTGGTTGGAGGGTTGAAGTGCACAATGTTTAAGATACTTGTTCTCATACTTACATTATAGAATGCATATATCATAGTGAATTGTAATTCCTTTCAAATCCTTGTTAAACTGTGTCAAAACCTTTGTATCTCACCAACTATTTTGTAGTTGACAGATTCTTTCACATGTTTCAGGTTCTACAACATGAGACTTTATCGTGATCACATAGGATGCTTGGACCTAGAATGCTTAATCAATTAGACTTGTATTCTTGCTATGTATTTGATTTATTCCTTGTATTGGAACCTTGAAGTTATTTAATAAAACTATTTAAACTTTAATAGTCAACCTTGTGATATTGAACAACCGTGTCCGCCCCGACGTATAATCCGCCGTCGGTTGGGGTGTGACAGATTGGTATCAGAGCCTTGGTTATAGGGAATTAGGTTATTAGACACATGACCTAGACTATAACTTAGGAGACCAAAACATGAGTTATCTCATGTTCTTTACTAGGAATTCTCTCCTCATTCTATTCTTAAATCTTATACGTGAACGCTTGGAGATTCTACGATTCTACTTACCTACGTACTACAAGAGGCTACTACATTGAGGACACGTTCTTAGGCTTTAAGTCTAAGCCACCACTAAACTCTCATCAAGAATATTTAAGTTCTAGATAATGTGTGAGAACTTGTGCGGACCGGAAGGGTGGATACCTGTATTCTGGGAAATTCTGTCCAGGAAAGCATTTCGTATAAATCCAAATCAACCGTTGGACCCGTATGCTTTCCTGATAATTCTTGGGATGAGTATTCACTTATAGGAATGCATGACTTCTCTAAACATTAGTGAGCTCAAGTTTCTCTTGATTTGTCAAAGTACTCGCTTAGTGATATGCACTAAATGAGTACCATCTCAAATACTTTACGCTTCATAAATTCATGATTAAAAAACTTTCCTCTATAACCTTTATTCTATGATTCTTAAGTCCCATCTTGTCACATGACAGCATGCTTACTCGTCATGACCTGAAGGAGTTACCTTCAAGGAGAAATTCTTACGAGATTATACTTAAAAGAACTACATACATAAACTTATATTTATAGATACTACCCAGTAAACTTCATGATCGTTGTAATACAACCCTTAAAACTATGTATTACTCTACAAATTCTCCTATAAACTTCATTATTTTATGAACATAACACTTAAGAGGAAACCCTTGTGTTTCATCTTATTTTCATCACTCAACCAAACTACTCTAGATAACTCACTCAAACTTTTGCTACACTTTTATACATCTCAAAGTGTTCATACATCCTTAAACTTCATGATCCTTGAACTAACAGCCCATTAAAACTATGTATTGCCCTACAAGTCCTTTTACAAACTTTATTATTTTATAAACTTGGCACATAAGGGGAAACCCTTGTGTCTCATTTCATTTTTCGTCACTCAAGCAAACTTCATTTTATGACTAACTCAAAACTTTGTTACACTTTTAATCTCAAAATCTTCATACGTCCTTAAAACTTACACATCACCATTTCTTATAAACAAAACTTAACGTCTTTTAAACCTAAAGTACATTAACAAAGGGATTAGTAACCTGATCGTTTTCCCGCAAGGGAAGAAGCCTACTATAGAATAAACAAGCTCCACGTTTAAGACTCTAAACCCACAATGAACCTCGACATAGTACCATAAACCCCAAGCATCGGTGACAACAACTGAGAGAAGTTGTAGGCCCATGAGGAAGTTCTGGCTAGGGAAATAGGGTACTTAAGCGAGTCCTTGTGACCACCCCTTCTTCCGGGAATCCTCCTCGTTAGCCCATCAACCTCCAATCAAAAACTATTTTTGAAAGTAATACTGTGATAACTCAGTATTATGAATAAAAACCTTTTGAACATATTAAATCAACTTACTCACACACTTTAATTTTCCGTTTAAATTGTATTATGTAAGGGCTAGAAGTCCCAATTTTGAAACATTCAACGAAAATTATTTTGAAATTTATCTTGTTATCACTTACCAGCTTGACTTTCCTTCTAGCACTACAAACTTAACACTTCTTACCCAAACACTTCCGTCAAGAGTAGCTCACGTTAGTACTAGAGATAATTAACAACGTGACATTAAACTATAAAAACCCTAAGTAACACGTATACTTGAAGAATAAACCTTGAATAAACCTTCTGATTTGTAAGCACCCTTTTAAAACAACACGACTTACGAACCACTGCCGTAATCAACTATGATCCTTACCCCATATATAGACTTAACACTTCTAAACTTGACCTATTTTTGTTTGGCAATCATACAAACCTTTTATAAAATCCTACTTATACTACTTATCATTGCCTAACTCGTCGTTTTTGAACATCTTAATTATACACTATATAAAAGAAAACTACGCATTCTTTTATAAAACAAGATAAATCATTTGTAAACATACTATCATTTCCAAAACTTTTCTCGTTACCCTATACTAGAAGACTTTCCCCATCAAACTCTTGCCATGTAAAAGATTTGCTATAAGTCACAACGGGAACTAAAGGCTTAAATGCACGTTGTTAAAACATCAAACTTCGTATACACAACCATGAGGTCATAAACTTTTTGAGTCATGTAAAAACTTATACAAATACTCAAACCCGTATTCCTGAAACTAAACACCTTCTAAACCACCAAAAAAAGCATGTCCAATAAAGGATCATGAAAAAACTTGATATTGAAACTTGAAATCAACTGACTTATCCTACTTTCAAACTCATACTTGGATTCTTAGTCTTGAAAACTTTTTGAGTTCATCCTAACTAAACCTTGTAAGACTTGATAAACGTTCATTCCGTAAACACGAGAAAACTTCACTCTCGATACTAGAAACTAGCACGAAGGAGGACATTGCTCTCTTTAGTAAAGTACCTCCCTAGTCTTCTCTTCAAACTCAAACATCGGGATCCACCTAACCTTCTGGACAACTCGAATCTTCTGTGAGAGAGCGTATAACGGTTAATCCTGTTCTAAACGTTGTCCCACATCTCTCTTAAACACTTGAATATTTAGATAACCATTTTATACCCAAAACGTAATCGTATACTTCTATACACTGAAGCTAAACTAAAAGACTTTAAACTATTCTATGTTTGACGTATTCTTGTTCAAACACAATTTAGACTATTCTATGTTTGACGTATTCTTGTTCAAACACAATTTAAACTATTCTATGTTTGACGTATTCTTGTTCAAACACAATTTAAACTATTCTATGTTTGACGTATTCTTGTTCAAACACAATTTAAACTATTCTATGTTTGACGTATTCTTATTCAAACACAATTTAAACTATTCTATGTTTGACGTATTCTTGTTCAAACACAATTTGAGCTACTCCATGTTTGACGTATTCTTGTTCAAACATGATGAACGTATAAGACTTTAAACTACTCCATGTTTGACGTATGCTTGTTCAAACATGATGAACGTATAAGACTTTTAAACTACTCAAGGTTTGATGTATTCTTGATCAAACACGAGGAAAGTGTAAAGACTTTAAACTACTCCATGTTTGACGTATGCTTGTTCAAACATGATGAACGTATAAGACTTTTAAACTACTCAAGGTTTGATGTATTCTTGATCAAACACGAGGAAAGTGTAAAGACTTTAAACTACTCCATGTTTGACGTATGCTTGTTCAAACATGATGAACGTATAAGACTTTTAAACTACTCAAGGTTTGATGTATTCTTGATCAAACACGAGGAAAGTGTAAAGACTTTAAACTACTCCATGTTTGACGTATGCTTGTTCAAACATGATGAACGTATAAGACTTTTAAACTACTCAAGGTTTGATGTATTCTTGATCAAACACGAGGAAAGTGTAAAGACTTTAAACTACTCCATGATTGAGGTATTCTTATTCGAACACGAGGATACTTTGAAACTCTAAATCATGTCACATTCTTTTCTCCTTAATTATTGAATGACGATTCTCTCTAAAAAGGACTCGTTAATCAATTATCACTCTTATGTGGAAACTCTAGTCGTGAGTTAAACAAATTCCGGTACTCTTTCTTGATCCGCACACAAACGGAAGGACCTATGCAGACTATACGACGATTTAAATGCTTGCGGGTGCACACGTAAGTATGAAAATCAACGTATGGGAAGTCATAGTAAACTCTGTCGTGTGCTATGATCTAAGACTTATCGTAAAAGGTAGCCACGAAACTTGGTACCGTAGCAATCCTTAGACGTATTAGTCTACAAACTCAAATTCTTGAACTATCATCAAATCCATCCTGAGTGATACATCTCACTTTAAATCTTGAATAGAAATTCAACAGTCATCCTCTCCAATGCTTTTGAAAACGAATCTTCATCTATCTCAAATAAAACTATATGTTTCTTAGGGAAACTCTTGATAACTATATGCATTGAAAACTTAGAAACTCGAGCGTAATCTTATCCCTATCCGTACAACTCATTTAAAAATCTAAACATAACACAGGGTTACTTAGGAACGTAGAGCATCTTTCTCATTATCCTTGTGCGTACCATAGACTTAAATCCTGAACTAAACCCTTCTACTTTAATTTCGGGACGAAATTTCCTAAAGTAGGGGAGACTGTAATATCCGAGACTTGTTCCGACCTATCATGATAAAACTATTTCCGTAAAACAATAAATGTTAATGTATAAAGAATGCATACTTGAAACATATGACTATATATATATATATATATATATATATATATATATATATATATATATATATATGTGAAATCTATTTAAAAAGTATAAATATATATACGTATGTAAGTTTCTTAAAACCTTGTAAATTTATAAATAAAATAAATTTATTTTAACTACTTAAAATTTTAACAAACCTTATAAACCATTTTTACAAAATCGTTTATTTAACATACACAATTATATAGATACAAATCATAAAAAAATAGATACACACAATTATATACATAAACATACAAACATATATACATACATACACACAATTATATACATAAATATACATAAAAAAAAAAGAAATATACCTACAAACATACATACATCCGTTGAACATAAACAAACATACATACAAAAATACATATATAAGCATATGAATAAATACCCTCTTATATACCTACACATCACAATTACATACATACATAAATAAAAACCCAATTACATAATTACAAACATATACATACATAAATAAATGTCTAATTACATAATTACAAACATATACATACAAACATACATACACATATATACATTCATATTAACTAATCATCATAAACACAAATTACACACATATATACAAACTAATCATCCAAACTAATGATCAAAAACACAAATTACACACATACATACATGTAATATCCGAGACTTGTTCCGACCTATCATGATAAAACTATTTCCGTAAAACAATAAATGTTAATGTATAAAGAATGCATACTTGAAACATATGACTATATATATATATGTGAAATCTATTTAAAAAGTATAAATATATATACGTATGTAAGTTTCTTAAAACCTTGTAAATTTATAAATAAAATAAATTTATTTTAACTACTTACAATTTTAACAAACATTATAAACTATTTTTACAAAATCGTTTATTTAACAAAAGAAACTCATTCATTCTATGTTTTGGAAATCGAGGGACCGAAACTGTCAATCCTGAAAACTAGTTTAAAACTAGAATTAGCATTTCATTAGAAGCTAAAAGTACAGGGACCTGTCTTGCCAAAGACTCAAACTTCCCAAAACCATTTCAGTCTCGGGTTCGAAACCCGCAGCAACCGATTTTTCTCCTCCTCCCACTCGAAATCGCGATTCCGGCCAGGTTCAGTGTACCTCGAGACTCCCTTCGAGCGTGCGACCCAACCCCGATGTCTTCAATGCTCGGACACGGCCCGAGACCCGCACAATTTCGAATTTGAATCCGTTGTACTCATCCGCCAACTCCCCAACCGATTCGGCATTAAATCGTGAAATTTGTTATAAATACCAGTCCCTAAACCTTAACGACAACACACTACAACTCTCTAAACAATCAATTCTATCATATCGCTCCCGCATTTGCCAATTGAGGTTGCGTCGGCCGACTCAAGAACTAAAACTCGTTCTCCTTTATTCCTTCATCATTTCAGGTAATTCCAAATACCATAATCGTCGTTTTCATAATAGGAACAAAAGCCCTCTGTCAAATCGCTATGACAGAGGGTTAATCGAGGTGTATTTGGCAGGGATCGATTCTAGGGTTCATAAGGGGAAGGGGCGCGATTTGAGAAGCTGTTTAAATATTTATTTTCTGTGTTATAAACCAACGAGACCCGTAGTCGGGATGGTTTAAGCGTGTGTGTGTGTCTGTGAACCGGGCGACCCGGGTTCGAATCCGGTTAGCCCAGTTTTGCTTCTTTTCATTTTTTTAGCCTTTTTAAACAACCTTTAACTCTTTTAATAATTTTTATAAATTCTGCTAAACTTTTATAAACTCAAAAATGATTTTTATTTATACTTTTACATTCTGGAACATTTTTCATTAAATGAAACTTAGTTAAACACATAAAAATTAAATCTTTAATCTTGGTTTTAAATTCATAAAAACCATAAAAATGATTTAAAACTTTTATAAAACTTATAATTACACAGAAACTATTTATTAAAAACAGTAAACTTAATTTATTATTTGTATTCTAAATTGAAAGAATTCTTTTACCCTAATGTTTAATTTTATAAATTTTTGTTGTAAACTCAGAAAAGTTTATAAAATATATTTAAAAATCAGGAACTTATAAATTTATAAACTTAGACATTTTCTAAATTTATATAAACATAAATCTATTTGTTTATGTGAAACGAGAGAAATGATTATACTTTATTTATTTCCTAAATAATTATAAAGTTATAAACTTTATAAAAACTTTAAACATTTATAAACTAGTAAAACTTTATTCGAACACTTATAAGCTTATAAATTAATAGAAACTCTATTTAAAACCTATTAAACTTATGGTTTTTCTTTTTAGACTTTAAAAATGTTTATAAACTTATAATTAAGATATAACCATATTCTATTTAATATCTTATAAACTTATAAGTGTTATTATCTGTTTAAACGTATTTATATTACGAATTAATTTGTATTATAAATACTTAATACTTAGAAACTTAATCAAATCTCAAATGATTTATGTTGATTAAATAAGTGATTATTCTTGTAAATTATTTAATTCTAAATACTTTGAAAACTATTTTGATTATTCTTACCTAACTTGTATAATTAATAATTGTGAAACTTTTAAATAATTATTTTAATTAATAATTATTCTAATCTATAAATCTATTAAACTTTGACATACAAGTCTTGTATCAAAACCTTTATTATAAACTTGATTTAAATTTCATAAACACAAGTCATATCCGTCTCCCACTTGAAACCCTAGTCAAATCTTGAAATCCTAGATCCTTGTGTTAGACTTATAGAAATAAACTTGAAACTTTAGACTTATATTCTTAAGCTTATTGTGAGGATATTCTCCCTCAAAGTTTTGCAAACTTACTCTCGTCGGATACTCTTCGTCCAATCCAAGTGAGTATACTTAGCCCCTTTTTCCTTTCTATACTTTTGGGGTGAAACATGTTCAAAACTTTAAACTTATACAATTCTTGTACAACTATGACTAGATGCTTATTCTTATGTTAAACTTGAGACTTGTATGCTTAGATTAAACTTAAAACTAGCACATTCATTAACTTTGATCAAGCCTATGGTAACAATGATAGATCTATTGTATTTGACCAATCCACCTTGATTGATTGACCCATTCGGGGGGGAGCCCTTGGTGATTGTTACTAAATTAAACTTTAAACTTGAGACTTATAAGGGTAACCTGCGGGTTATGCCTAAACTTGGTTGGAGGGTTGAAGTGCACAATGTTTAAGATACTTGTTCTCATACTTACATTATAGAATGCATATATCATAGTGAATTGTAATTCCTTTCAAATCCTTGTTAAACTGTGTCAAAACCTTTGTATCTCACCAACTATTTTGTAGTTGACAGATTCTTTCACATGTTTCAGGTTCTACAACATGAGACTTTATCGTGATCACATAGGATGCTTGGACCTAGAATGCTTAATCAATTAGACTTGTATTCTTGATATGTATTTGATTTATTCCTTGTATTGGAACCTTGAAGTTATTTAATAAAACTATTTAAACTTTAATAGTCAACCTTGTGATATTGAACAACCGCGTCCGCCCCGACGTATAATCCACTGTCGGTTGGGATGTGACAATACAAACTAAACATTCAAACTAATCATCATAAATACAAATTACACACATACAGACAGATATATACAAACTAAACATTCAAACTAATCATTATAAACACAAATTACACACATACATACACATACATACAAACACTAATTTACATAAATTAAATTATATCAAATAATCACATATCTAAACCAAATGACATAAAGTAATCATAATTTAATAATTCCATCATACATACAAATATATACATACTCATACATACAAACATACATACATAACACATACATACATTAGGGGTGTAAGGCTTTTTCATCATAAAATTACATAAATAAATATGTATATTTCATCATAAAATTACATAAATATTTATAAAATCATACATCTAAACCATATATACATACATACAAATAAACACAAACATATACATACAAACATACATCTAAATCTAATTTATAGAAAAATTACTAACCAAGTTTGCAAATTAGCTTCAAATAGCTTGAAATCCTTCAAAAATTGTTAAAGCTTCAAACACATAACAAAAATCAAAGAAATTAAGCCAAAAACCCAAAAATGTCGATTTTCTTGTCAAGATTGAAACATAGATGTTAACTCACCTCAAAACCCGAGAGAATGGTGAAGATTGCTCCACAAAATACCCGAGAGATCGTGAAATTGTCGGAGAGAGAGATGGAGTGATTTGGGTTTTTTTTGGGTGGAAATGGGAAGTAGAAAGCTGTTCCTTGGTTAATTCGCGCTGAGACCTATATCGATGACATGTCGTCGGTATATGCTAGCATGTTGGCGCTGTAGGCTTCGTAGGGTTTTGACCAGTCAATAAAGTAAAAAAGCCTATGCCGACGACATGTCGTCGGTATAGAGCATTCCAGAATTTTTTTAATTTAAAAAAAAATATAAAAAAATTGACCAACGAAAAATTATTATATTAAAAAAACAAAAAGAAAATCAAATTTACCCATGTCGTCGGTATAGGTTTTCCCCAAGAATTCATCGGGCGCCATGTTTTCCCTCCATCTGGCTCAACCCTGTATCGACGACATGTCGTCGGTATAGGGTCTCCCCTCTCAAATTTTGGGATTAGCCTATCCGGACGACATGTCGTCGGTATAGGCGGCGTCGGCACAAGGTGAAATCCTTGTAGTGGGATGAAATCACACAAACAAAACAATGATTTTGTTAATTAAAATTCTTGGTATGTAGCTGAAGTTTGATGATGAACAGAAACTCAAAAGAAAATAGATTATGATTATTTTCGTCATCAAAACAAAAATCATAATGCAAACCCAACATTAGTTAAAAAGATTTTTAAAAAATTGACATCAAAGATATTTCTATGGAAATCAAACTAAGTTTGCTTAAAAATTTGAATACTTGAAATTATAGTTTTACATATTATGTGAAATCAATTGATATAGTTGTGTCTCATTCGTAAATATATCGTATAAGTTATAAATACAAATGATATTTGTTTGCTTGAATTGAAGTTAAGTACCTACTAAAACTCAAAAGCTCAAAGGTTTGAAATTACAAATACAAATTTATACAAATGATATCTAAATTATCAAAATTTTTAAGTTTTAAACATGTTTTAGAATAAAAGATCAGGGTCAAATATTAAAGGTTTAAAATTTAAAAAAGGATCTATCTAGGTTAATAAAAAATGGCATATAAGGGTGAACATAATAAATACTTTTTTTAAAACATGTTTTAGAGTAAGAGCTGTTTGGTTCATCAAGTGAACCATTAAAAACTTTTAATAATTCAACATTATTTTTTAGCTGAACCATTAAGAGCCTGGATGAACTATTAAGAGACTAACAAAATTTGAAACAAACACATTCTACCTGTGACCGATTCAGATGTAGCCTCTTAATGGAATCATTAATTTTCTAACAAACAACCCCTAACTTTTACGATCGAGTAAAAATACATAATAAGTACTTTTTTAGGCTTATTTTACATATTTCCTCCTACTAAACTTCTAAATTACATATATCCCCAACCCCTAAATTTAATTACATATTTCCCCAATTAACTTAAAATTACTCAATTACCCCTCACAAATAATGAAATGTAAATAGTATTTTAATTGGTTCATTAATGGTAAAATGGTAATAAAACAAGTTATTTTAAATTAATTGGATAAATATGTAATATATAGGTTTTAGGAAAGTGAAATATGTAATTAAATTTTAAAGTTGTATAAATATGTAATAAAAGGAACTTTCGATGCCTAAAAAATACTTAGTGATTGAGAAAGTGGAGGGATGATTTTTGTGAAGTTACAAACTAAGGGTTAATTTTGGTCGGTGGATAACTCCACCGACACTAGTGATTGAGTATTAGTATAATATAATATGAAATTTAAGTATTTCGATATGTACAGGGGCGGTTTATAAATTTCAGACGTCATGCGCGACAAGTAAAATTGGGCAACTTAAAATAGAAACTTGTATATATAAAAAAGATTATTAGTACTACTGTAATTGTTATAACTATAAACAAAACAAAATTACTATAACAAGTTGAATTATCTTACATAGTAAATGAATTGTGAGGCGCTCCTGTCATTCTTGGAAGCAAAGTTGTTGTTGATCAACTCTTCATATATAATCCATACTCTCTAAGATATCATTCTCACTAACTTTTTTTCCTTTTTCTTTTTTGAAAGGCAAAATTCTTTATTCCTGTGATAGTGCGACTTGAACACATGCCCTCCTCAAACCTTTATTTTTTTGATAGGCAAGTTCCTAGAGGATTTTCCTCTACCACAAGTCAATCATTCTCACTAGCTATCATTGCAAACTCGTTAAGTCTTCTTATGACACCGTAGATCGTAAGTAGGACTTTAATAACTCCAATTTTGAAAAACATCTTCCTGTTGATGCCACATTTACTACTTACTAGAATAGTTAATAATATTCTATAGAGTAATATATTTTTGATCATTTCTGATTTAATTTCATGAGCTAGTAAAATATTAACTCGTTTTGGCTATTATGTCCAGGATAATGTACGTGAAGATCATCATTTGTGATGCGTCACACAGTTCTTTCACCAATGCGGATATCAAATCATGGTTAAGCTTGCGATATCCACACTCAAGGACACCTGCAAATTTAGCCAAACG
The DNA here is from genome assembly GCA_023525975.1 of Smallanthus sonchifolius. Taxonomy (NCBI): domain Eukaryota; kingdom Viridiplantae; phylum Streptophyta; class Magnoliopsida; order Asterales; family Asteraceae; genus Smallanthus; species Smallanthus sonchifolius. The sequence continues at coordinate 7,924,532 of CM042042.1, forward strand.
TATGCAACACATTACATTATTTGGGATGGGAGATCGGATATGTTTCCAAAACTTTTGGTCATTGCGGCTTATTCTTAATGTTCCTTTATCGCTATCCTGCTTTGAAAATACTAATCCGCTTTATGTTGTCCAATTAAAAATAAAAAAAATTATTAATCAAGGCACCGTATGAAAAACCCTAATTCATTTTTTTATGTTAATATTAAAATAAAAACTAAGACTGTAGAGAGTTTTGCTTGGAAAATCGGTAGGGTGGTGAGGATTGAGAGAGAAACTGTGGTTAATCTGGGGCGATTTGTTGGCTAACCCTAACAAGAAATCGGCATTCACAAAGGGGTCGTCGCCCTTGATAGAGGCAACCTTGTACTTCTATGCTGGCCAAGCTAGTGTACATTGTTTAAGGTCAAGAGGTCGCCCCTACCAAGGACGAGACCCTTTTGTGAATTGTGATGCATGCGATGGGTGGGTACCCATTTATAAAGAATTTTAACATGAAGAAAGAAGGTTGGACAATAATTTTTTCTAGGTGACAGGGTTTAGGTACATTCCAATGGAAAAATTAAAGGAATTTTAAGTTTTCTAATTTCAGTTTCACTAAATTTCAAAAACCAAACTAGAACTCATGACTTTCACATTTGTTCACTACAAAAAGTACTATTCCTGCCCCCCATCCCCCCCCCCAAAAAAAAATGCAATAGTTTGATTCTTCACTACAAAAAGTACTATTTGGCATCTCTTTCCGTCTTCTAAGAATATGAAAGTAACCCCATGCCTTATCAAGTCGATCTTCTAATGAATCGTCAAGCAACTAAAGAACCTTTTAGGGTCAACAAGAACATCCTTAAAAATCTATAAACCCTAAGAACAATAATTTATGCATTTTCATCGTAAGTAAAAGAGGACAAACACATCAAAATTATTCTATTTAGGTTTTTTTAAGGATGCAAAGTATTGGTAGTAGTTGATGGAGAATGAAGAGAGCTCGAAACATAGAGATTTTCACATTGGCATAATTGTTCTTAAGCTAAAAATTTTCATTCAAACGCAGCGGAAACTTTGTTCAAGTATAAGATCAAGTCGTTATATCAAGTAAGACATAATTGTCTGAAAGGAAAAACAACTAATAGGATGGCAGTCTTTTCGCCAAATAGCCTTCTCACGAGCTTTCCACTACCAACTAGTCTTTAACCTGACATGCACACTAAAAGTTAGGTACACTAAGTGAGTTTTAAAAGTTAGGTACACTAAAAGTTTAAACATAAACTTTTAAATTTATTCCAAATTTCTTTAGGTTTTCTTTGAAATGTTAAGAGACTCGAAATTCCATCAATTAAATGATTTTGTTAGAATTAATTTGAGTTTCAATTCCTTGTTTTATTCAACCAAACATGTAAATAAATAGAATTTAAATTCCAGTTTCATTAACTTTCCAGGAATTCCTGCCAAAAGCCCGACAAGTTTTATACAAACTAGCAATATGCTCTTCTATGACAAATATTTTTTCTCAATATATTAATAACATTAATTTTACATAATTCTCCAAGACTCCAACTAAACATTTTGTCACTCCTATATGAGAGCTTGTTAGGGCAAGTTTTAAAATCCAGCCCATTTTTCGCAGGCCCATATTCTCCAAGAACACTATCTTATATTTTCACGTCTAGGGTTTATTGCAAAATCAAAGCTGCCGTGATTTCGCCCCCTTCGATTCTTCAAAAATGGTATTCGCTCTCAATCTCTCTCGCATTTGATTGTAGTTTTCTTAATTCCTGGTTGATTGCATCATCTCTGCCCTTTTATATGATTATTTTGGTATAAGAACTCGTAATTTATGTAATTACCAGACGACTGTTTCTCGTGTAATTCCGCTTAAAATTTGGAGTCTGTAAACTCCGATGTATGCTCATTTGGAATTTGTGATTCATTAAGTTTATGTGACTTCTGTTTAATTAGTTATGAGGACACTGTTAGTTCATTGGATTCAGGCTTGTATTGCTTACAAATATGGATTTTGAGTTGTGAATCTTGCACAAACTGTTTTAAGTGAACTACTTGTTTTCTTGTATTTAGGTTTTGTTGCTAGTTTAGTTTCATGTGCTTTTTTTTCATTGAGATTTAAGATTTAGAGTTGACATTATGATGTAATTTATCCCAAATTATCTCGTTCGGTTGACTGAACTTGACACTCGTGACACTTGATTTTAGCATGTGCTTGAAAGAATATGCACAAGCGTTTTATAAAGATGAATTTGATTTCTTACTCATAAAGTATCTTGAGGGATAGAGGTATGGTTTACCTACATCCCACCCTCCCCTGACCCTTCCAATAGCTTTTGCCATTGGTGGGATTTTATTGGGTATGGATGATGATGTCTACTCGTAAAGTGTCTTGAAATTTCTTCAGTTGTAAACATTATGGAGTCTAGATGCCTTGCTATTGTGAGCTATGTTTGGGAGTAGGAATAGGTGTCATGATGGTATTTAACTACCTATACAGTTATACTTTGGACATTAGGAGCACCATGTAACCTTTATTGTGATTTTGATTTTCCATCTTTAAAACAATGTATGCGCTTTGTTCAGTTTACCTTTGTAGCTGTTTTATTTGTTCTTTAGCAGAGTTTACTTGCAGATTTTGCATAACCTACTTCTTGCTATTATCTTGAATAGATGCAAAGTTTCACTTTGGTGCATTGCTTGATAAAATTTTTGATGTTTGATCTAGTGACTAGTGTATACAATCTGATAAAATAAAGAATGAAGAAGACATGTGGGACTACATTACAAGTTACAAATTTCAAGATAGGAAGTTATACGCTAAGAACTAGGTGTACAAACTAAGTCAAAAAAGATGTGTTGCACTTTTAAATGCTTTCCGTATCTTAAAACTTTCGCCTATTTTACTGGAAAAGATTTAGTATTTAGCCTACTCACTGCTTAGAAGTAGTGTCATTAGGTTACATTTGATTAATATTCCAGAAAGTAAGTTATACTGATAACGCTTACCTGTTGGTAATTTCATGAATATATCTATACCTACATTTAGATACCATCTGTCACCCTTGAGTTTTTTAGCTTATCGTGTAGTTTCTATTGTTGTAATAACACAGCCGAAGCAAATTCACGAGATTAAGGATTTTCTTCTCACTGCAAGAAGGAAGGATGCCCGGTCTGTGAAGATCAAAAGGAGCAAGGATGTTGTCAAGTTCAAGGTTCGCTGCTCAAAGTATCTCTACACCCTATGTGTCTTTGACAAAGAGAAGGCTGATAAGTTGAAGCAATCTCTTCCTCCAGGTTTGCATGCCTAATACCTATCTTGTTTTTTATTAAATTATAAAAAACTTTACCGGGACCAGTAACAACGTCGAGGCTGTTAAGTCAAAGCACCCAATCCAACTGGTCTATCACATCAATCTACAAGACTTTTGGCCCATTTAACAGGACTTCAATTTTCTTGTATTCATCATAACAAACTTTAATTTTTTCAAGTTTTACCCTTCATACCAAAAAGCAAATGCAGGTTTATTACAACTATACGTCTTTATTTTAACTTAATTTGATGCTTACTTTCTCTCACAATACGTTTAAATCAGGTTTGAGCGTGCAAGAACTTTGAGCTGTATCTTTTATCAGATCGCTGATTCAAGAATCTTTTCTTAGTTTGAACGATCTTATTGGCAAGATGTTGGTATGCTTGTTCTGTATGGTATAGGAGACTTGGTAGTGTTTTAATTTTTATTTTTATTTTTATTTTGGTTGTTTATGTTGATTTGGATGGAAATTGAAATGCATGAATGGATACCATTCTTATATTTTGGTCTTTGATTATGACAAATGACTTGGGTTAGGTGTGGTGAGGTTATTCTTTGAGCAAACTATCATGATAGTATGATACAACAAAGCTTTATTGGCAATAACATATGACAAATTGGTTGTTATTTTAACATGGATATATTTGAAGTTGCTCACCATGTTTGTTATTTGGTCTTTTGAATAACGTAAAATAACAGTCTTGCATACACACATTAACAACTTTATTAAAAAGACTTACAAATTTAGGACATTAGCAGAAAGTGGTCGCAATTTAGCATTCGTTTACTGTCCTAAGATAACTCGGAGATGCCATGTTACAACTCAGCTTAGATCAAACTTTCAGAAACATAGTTTGTCATCAAAAACGTCATTTAGTTATTCTAAACACTTTACTAAATGATTCAGATTTAGAAAATTGCACAACACATCACGCTTAGCTTACTCACGCCACCCCATACTTTAACTCACTTTACACTTTACAAAAAAATCAAATATCAGCTACACATGGGTATTGGATATAGTTGGGCCCTCACATGCTAACAACGTGAGTGAGACACACTGATTTGCCACCATCGTGGACTTCACAAAATCAAAGTAAGCATGTTTCTCACACTCATGTCCAAATTATCTCAACCTTTAGTTTAACATTTTTTCAAAAGCCTTCAAAATACTCTATCATGACAACTAACCTACATATATATATGCTTATATAAGCTTATCATGCGAATACAATTATAATGGTTTATTCATGTGAGTTCCTTATATAAACTTCTTTACGTAAACAATCTCATGTAAAGTTATCTACATAACTCTATTTACATCAACTCACTAATATAATTCATTCACATAGCTTACTTACAACACCAACTCTACCTAAATCATTACAATCATCAACTCACAACTCACTTCACACACATAACCATGCATACCATAATCACACTACATAATCCAGCAATAAGGCTCATGATTGAGATCTTAGAAACCAAACTCGAGTTTTTTAAGTTGAATTAGCCGTAAAGCTCATGATTGACTAACTTTTTTTCACAGCGAAGTTGCGATCAGTATATTAACTCATCATTTATAAAAGATATCAAGTGGCTACACAAACTGGCAATGTAGATGTGCACATCCAACCCGGGTTAGCAACCCGCACCTGGCTCGGGTTCAACCCAATAGTCACCCAACCCTATTCAATCCGTAATACAAAACCGGTTTCAATCGACCCAGGTTCAGTCAAAAACCGACTCCTCTTTCGTTTACCATGACCCGACCCGGTTCGGATTAGTAGTCAAGGGATTGGAGCAGTGTTGTAAAAATCGCGCCTAGGCGCCGATTAATCGCTAAGCGGTCGGGTAAGGAGGAATTTTGACCTAGTCGGTCCAAAAATCGCTAGACGGTCCAAATCGCGCCTAGGAGGTCCTAGGCGGGCCTAGGCGGCCAGATTTCAGCAAAAACCTGAAATTTCCGGCCAAATTCCTGCGAAAACCTGAAATTTCCGGTCAAATTCCAGCGAAAACCTTTGGTGTGGTTTAAAAATGAACATTTTTATAAAAATTACATATAAAAATGTGTGTATATATATAAAAAACTGAAAATTACATATAAAAATTTCAATCCGATTAATCCCGCCTAGACCTAGGCCCTACCCCACCGCCCGACTAGCGCCTAACAATTTTTACAACACTGGATTGGAGGGGGGAGGCAGCCATGTTTTCTACCCGGTTTATGCACCTTTAGTCTTTTATGGCAATGTACTAATGTAAGACAGATATTTTGATATTTTAAATTCCTCAAAATATTATATTAAATTTATATACCAAATTTAAAACAGTTTCTATTAAACCATATGTAGTTTCGTCAGACCATGTTCTCTTGAATAAAAAAATCCGAGATATCCAAATTATCTGAAAATTCGGATATCCGAATTTTCGGATTCGGGTAGTAATAATGAAAATTTTAGGATATTTCGGATATCTGAATCTGAAATATTTTATTTTTAATTATTTATTATTTTTAAATATATATACATAACACACTCATTCACTAAAACTAAAAAAAACCCTAATTGCACTCACGCTCGTCACTGTCGTCCGGCCGGCCCAACTCCAGCTCGCACTCACGCTCGTCACTGCGTTCCGACCGGCGACCGCCGCTGCCGCTGCCGCCTGCCACTTGCGTTCCGACCGACGACCTCCTCCGCCGAACTCCAACACACCAAGGCCGGTCCAGAGAATCCTCAAAACGTTTTGGGCCGGGGACATGTAAGCTACAATTTCTGCTAGATTGGATCGTCTCTGAACTTTTATATGAATATTTGGTTCATAATGTATTCGAATTTATCGCTAAAATGCATTATAATCATCATCTTCATCATCATGCTGTAAATATTCCTAGTTGAATTTGCGATTCACTGGCGATGATTTTCTGTTATAAGTACATCTTTAATTTGGTATCTGTAAATGTTATGCTATTTAGGGAAATATGATTCCATAAGTTTATGCTACTTGTATTTAATTAGTTATAATGACATTGTTATTCCTTGCGAATCAAGGTCATATTGCTTCAAAAATGGTCAATTTATTATGTGTTTTGCCCGAACTACTGAACTCAGGTGTAACTTATCCCGCTATATGGTGTTTAGCGACTAAATAATGGGAAAATAGCGATTTTTTTAATATAAATAGCAATAGCGATTTAGGGTTTTTATTTCATTAGATGATTAGCGATAGCGTATTTTAGCTATTTTGGTCGTGTGACTGTTTTTTTGTTGATTATAATTGCTATAATAGTTTACTTGATGTATTTTCTAAAATTTTCTACTTTATCGCTATCGCGACGTAGCATAGGTAGCTTGTCGCTATTTATCGCTATTCGCTATTGACAACTATGGTTGACCAATGACCCGCTAACACTTATTTGTCATATTCCTTTAATTTTTATAATAATTACCATTTTTCTTTCCAGTTTGCACTATGAAGAGGACCATGTCCATGCCAGCGCAACCATTAGATATATCATCAGATGATGACGACGATCCAGCTCCATCAACCGGAACTAAACATCTTGCTGTTGGCAAGCGACCAAAAACCGAGCTCACAGTTATCAATTCCACTAAAAAAGTAGCAGCTGAAGGTAATTTGTTAGACATATTTGGATATTTGAAACCAAGGTTTATGTTTATTGATTAATGCAGAATTATTAATGAGAAGTGCAAAAATGTATCAAGAATACATGAAACAAATCCCGATTCCAGCTCAGCGCGGGTCAGTCATATCATTCACTTCATGGAGTGGTTTAGCAAAATCGATGAAACAAATGTACCGGCAGCCTCTGCATTACCTGACCAACATTCGCGTGAAAGAGTGGGACCAAATGAGAAATGATGCAGCCATTATGGATGAACCATTGGATACTGTTATCCATCCATGTAAAGCCGAAACTACCATCTGGCTCATGGAAGAGTTTCATAGGCTTACATCCTCTTATCAGTTTCTTGCTAAACTGTGGCTAGCTGATCCCATGTACAATGCTTCTGTTGATTCTGTTTTCCCCCAGTTATGAAGGTTGTTTAGGTAATTAGTCTGCAGAATTAGGGTTTGTGATATTTGACTTTAGATGCAATTTTGAACTTCTTTTTTAGCTCTTAATTTAGCTTACTGTTTGTGATGCAGTTTCGGAAGCAATCAAATGGCTCAAAAACAATGATTCAATCAAAAGTTATAATCGAACCGAATGGTTCAAAGAAACCTCAAAGATGTTCTTAAAAATAATCAATAATCAAAAAACTGAGTTTTCAACCAAAACAGAGAATTATTTAAAGCCTAAACCTAACCCATAATTTAGGCAATAAACCAGGAAAAAGGAAACAAAATCAAATGCTAAGTCTAAAACAAATAATACTGTAAATTAATAATTAAAATAAATATTCCAGCTTGCTTCCCAAGTTAGGTCTGATTGGCCTTAACCCGGGTCTTTGACTGGGCCGGAGCTGCTGTAAACCGGGTCATGAACTGGGCTATCACTCGGGCCTGCCCCCACTGCATCATTCTCCCCTTCTTGAGAAACACTCGTCCTCGAGTTTTACTTCGAACCAAAGTCACCAGGGCCGAAGGGAATATTTTCGCGATTATTGTGGCGTTTGTTGTGTACTGCCAATCCATCTTTTGAGGGCCCACTTAGAGCCTCCTCAATTTTAGGAAGAGGGTTTGTCTTCTTCTCTTCCAAAGTAACATCTTGATCAGCAAGTTGAACTGTGCTACCATCATACACCACTGATGGACCATCTATAACCACAATGTGTCCCATTAAGAATTCATAAAAAATACTAGAAAACATATGAGCATCTCCTGATAACTCTTGATTACATGATTTTTCATCAAGACCCATGGTGCCATACGATGGATCCCAACCAGACCCAGATCCATTATATCTTCGCAGCATCGATTCGACCTCTTGAACAACGACCTCGTTTAAGACTCTCATAACCCATGCATACTCTTCTTTGTTCACCTCCTCATCTCCATAGTCATCAAAACAAGGAAGTGATGGATAGATATTGCTACAACCTCCAGGATACTCCTTCCCAAAGCTCTCATCCCAGATGAAAACCTCTGAGTCGGTTTCCTGAAACTTGCAACCTTGTGATTCGACCGCATCTCGACCACTGCCTCGTTTGGCGAATCTGTAGTTCAGATGATAATCCTTCTCACAAGCCATTTGAACAAACTAAAGCTCTGATACCAACTGATGCAGTTACGCAATCAAAAGGCTCAAATAACTCAATGATTAATTCAAAAGTTTCAAGAAATCTCAAAGGTCTTCTTACAATATCAAATAATCATAAACCGTCTAACAATAAACCTAACATCCCCTATTTATAGTTAGGGAATCATAATTTAATTAAGAAATAATTAAAATAAACTAGGAAATTAAAATTTAAATAAATAATAAAAGATAGCTTGAATATTGAAAGAATAATAAAAGATCTTCTCAATCTTGAATTCAAATAAGCTATCTTGTTCCACACTCCAAGGTTTTTTTCTCGCAGATCGTCGTTCGGTTCGGGTCAGTTGCTCCCGCATCATACTCCCCATCTTTAAAAAAAACTCGTCCTCGAGTTTTGCACAAGCCTCCCGGATCAAAAGGAACATCATGTCGTTTCTTTTTCACTATCAATTTGATTCTTTTAAATAGTTCAGCTCTATGGTTTCCATGGTTCGCCTCGCTCAACTTTGGACCCGTGCCACCGACATATTGACTTGTATCACAATTCGGGAATAAAATATCCTTGTCGATAAAAATATTATACAATGTTTTAATTTCATCGAAAGGTGTATTCGGTTGACTATTATCTTTAATAAAAACCTTATCTTTGAAATTAGAATTATCGACATTTATCCCTTCCTTTTCAAAATTGGAATTATCCAAGTTATTAGTTGAAACATTCAAACCTTCCAAAGGAATCGCATGAGCTGTTGAAGTTTCCAAATTGGATTGAACACTATTCCAGTCACATGTTGGATTACCGCTCAGGACCACCGTTTGACCACCCTGAACAATTGTATTCCCGTTCAGAAATTCATCAAACATACCAGGAGAACCCATTGTAGATTTATGATTGTTGTTTTCTTCTTCTTCCCCTCGAATGAGAACTCGATTAACAGCTTGTTGCACCCATAAATACTCCTCTTTATCGGGGTAAATCACATCTTCATCAAACCTGGGTTCTTCTTTTGATACACCCTCTGGATAGATTGGTTCTGAGAACCGGTGTGGATGGCGGCTAAACGATTGCTGGTCTCCGTCGCCACCTACGTCCCCGACGATAGTGCTCGACTTGGTTTCCGTCTGGCACGTATCCTGTTGCAACTCGAGGTGGCGGATCCTTTGTCGGAGCCTTTTAATCTCTAGTTGCAACTCGAGATCTCCGACTCATCGCTTGAGTCGTTTGATCTCAAAATCCCTTGGGTCACGGTTCCCCATCTCGCTGCCTCGTCCGGCGAATCTACGGTCATGGTTGAATCGATCTTCATGAGCACGTGAACCACCAATGTTCTTGTCGATGGCTCGGTCGGCGACTCTTCGAACAAGAAAACACCCGCCTTCACGTAGAGCCATTTGATAAACCTAGAGCTCTGATACCAACTGATGCAGTTTCGGAAGCAATCAAATGGCTCAAAAACAATGATTCAATCAAAAGTTGTAATCGAACCGAATGGTTCAAAGAAACCTCAAAGGTGTTCTTAAAAATCATCAATAATAAAAAAATTGAGTTTTCAACCAAAACAGAGAATTATTTAAAGCCTAAACCTAACCCATAATTTAGGCAATAAACCAGGAAAAAGAAAACAAAATCAAATACCAAGTCTAAAACAAATAATACTGTAAATTAATAATTAAAATAATTATTCCAGCTTGCTTCCCAAGTTAGGTCTGATTGGCCTTAACCCGGGTCTTCGACTGGGCCGGAGCTGCTGTAAACCGGGTCATGAACTGGGCTACCACTCGGGCCGGCCCCCACTGCATCAGTTTGCTTTTTAAATAATCCGCAGCAGAAAAAGTAATGTAGATTGGTGTTTGGTAGTTCGGTTTTGATGGTTTAACAATCCAACCAACAGTTTAGAACTTGAAACATACCATGTAAATTGAACCGGCTGTTTATTTACTCTTTTTTTTTCATCTTGAAAACACTTTGTACATGCATTATATTTATTAACCATCTTTTATCATTTTAAATAAATTAACGACTTGAGTTAACTTTGTTTTTGTTCCCTGTGGTTTGACCATTTTAACCCTTTTACCTAATAGTTTGAAAATGGCCAAAACGCTCCTTAAGGTTACCATTTTGTTGCCATTTTGCTCACTGACACTGACTTCGTTAAATATTTCAGTCAAAAGTAAGGGTATTTTTTACTATGGATAACTGATCAAAAAAGGTTCGTTAAATTGAGTGGTTTATTAGTTTGTTTGTATAGTTGTTGATCCACAAAACTTTTTGGGAAAATTACCAAAATGAACATTTAACCAGTCAAACTTATAAAAATGAACAAACGTTTTCAGCCTACTTCGATATGGTCATTTAGGCATGATGTCGGCTGAAGTTGGCTAGTTCAGCCGGCTTCAAATTTCATGCCAAACCAACTTTTTTTTTCAGATGTTCAGCCAACCAGAAACTGACACGTGAGATGCTGATTCCCAAGACGGCTAAAGCCCACTTCCAAGCAGGCTATGCCGACATGTTTTTTTTAGTCTGCTATATGACTTTCCTTAGCCCACTTGATTTTAGCCTGTGATATGACTATCCTTAGCCGGCTATTTGCCTTTGTTTAGCTCACTTAAATACATAAAAAATAGTATGACTTTGCTATATGACTTTCCTTAGCCCACTTAATTTTAGCCTTTGTTTGTATAGTTCAAATGTCCATTTTGATAATTTTCCCAAATAAAAATGAGGGATGGATAGGCAACAAATTGAGTAATTGTAACTTGGCTTGTGAGACTCACTTGCTTCATGACATAAATAACAGTAACGTCACATTCGGTTTGCAAATATAAAGAGGGAGTTGTAGGTTTCCACATTAAAATAGTATGACTTTGTTATATGACTTTCCTTAGCCCACTTGATTTTAGCTAAAAAATAGTGAAACATTAATTGTGTAAGCTAAAATCAATTGGGTTAAGGAAATTCATATAACAAAGTCATACTATTTTTTATGTATTCTAGTGGGCTAAATAAAGGCATCTAGCCGGCTAAGGAAAGTCATATATCAGGCTAAAATCAAGTGGGCTAAGGAAAGTCATATAACAGGCTAAAAAAAAAACACGCCGGCTTAGCCTGCTTGGAAGTGGGCTTTAGCCGTCTTGGGAATCAGCACCTCCACATGTCAGTTTTTGGTTGGTTGAACATCTGAAAAAAAAGCTGGTTTGGCACGAAATTTGAAGCCGGCTGAACTAGCCGGCTTCATGCCTAAATGACCATATCAAAGTAGGCTGAAAAAGTTGTTCCATTTTTGTAAGTTTGACGGGTCAAATGTCCATTTTGTTAATTTTCCCAAACTTTTTTGTTGAGTGTTGTAGTTATTTTTAAATAACTAAAACTCTTTTTGTTTAGTGTTTTTCACTTTCCCAAGTTGTTTATAGCAACAGCCTGAATCATGCATTATTTTTCCAATAGGACATTGATACAAAGTTTCCCAAAAGGTGAGTTTTGAGCCGGGGTCTCATTTAGAGCAACCTCTCTATCTTTATTACTGAGTTTGTTTGTTTGTTTATGTCAGTGTTTCAACTTTATTTGATACTTACTTTTTCTGAAAACACGTGTAATTCAGGTTTGAGCGTGCAAGATCTTTGAGTTGTATCTTTGTGAGATTGGTGATTCAAGAACCCTTTCTTAGTTTAACCAATCTTATTGGCAAGATGTTGATGATGTCCCTACGTAGTTACTTAATTCTTATTTTGTTTGGTATAGTGGACTTAGTAGTGTTTAATTTTGATTTTACATGGTTGTTGTCAATGTTGATTTTGATGCATGGATGGATAATATTCTTATATCTTGGTTGGATTATATGGTGGTCAAACTAGCTTCTTGTATTATTAACAAAGCTTATTGGGTATTGATATGACCAATCGGTTGTTAGTTTTTCAAGAGTATAATTTAGTATTTCGTTTATAGGGATTGCAAGGAATTGTATTCTTTTGTGACCACTTGTTTAAAATGAATACTGTGATTATATTTTAAAAAAAACGAAATACACGGATTTGTTTATTTTATTTTTCTGGACATTCAAGTATAAACTTTAACGAAAACGGAGTTTAAAAAAAACTATCTTTTGTCACGTAAGTGGTTTTTTAACTTGTTTGAATCGACATTTCAAATGATAAGTAATTGTTAAAAATAAATAAATATCAATTATTTATAAAGATTAACAAAATGAAATAAAAAAAAGTTCACTCATTAACGCTGGGCATGAAACCATTACGTAGCTTAGTGATTCTGTCAAACGATTGCCCCTGTGCTGATATGGTAGTGACGTGGTGAGGCATGATTCACTTTTTAGTGAAACAATTACGAATGACCTTAAGGTTAAACAACTTATTGAGCTAAAAAATAAACCGCTTACTTTTTATTTTTAATGAAAATATATTTGCAGTTGTCATATGTATTCTCTTGTTTTGTAAATCATATTTTTTTTTCTGTTGTCATTTATCTGTAAGACTCATATTATATGCAACTATGCAAGTAACCTGATGCAAACATGTACCTTTAAATCAACAAATATTTGTACTAAACTAGAGATCAAATTCATTTGAAACATTTTAAGCATCTCTTCTTGTCAAATCTTCAGTGTCTCATACACTTCGCTTTAGCTTCTGTATGAAGCATACTATCATTTAAAAAAAAACTTGTTTATTTGCCTCTTTTTTGTTTCCTTTCTTTGGTCTATACCAGCCACAAAACCAAAAAAAAACTTATTTTTTTCTTTTTATGATCACATGCAAATCATTCTTCACTTTTTTTTTTCTTATCTTGATCGCACAACAGCAGGACACTACCTCCACGTTATTTAATCCGCCTCACAACGATTAAACGTCCTTTGTCAATCACTCAGTTCTTCCACGCCACTTCCGAACTCACCCTTCACAGGTTTCAGCTTGAATCTTTCACATTGATCTGTATCACACATATCGTTCTTGATCTATTGCAGATCTTCTTCCACGCAAATCTCATAACCTTTTTGAACAATCTCTCACACATCAGATGTATTCTTCACTTCATTCGAACCGCTCGCAGGTTCTCCTCTTTGATCTTTTCCACAGCCCGAGTCACACAGATTGTTCTTATCACTTCCTCCTCATCTTGATCGTATCACACGATCTTTCTTCACTTCTCTTGATCGATCAAATCTATCACAGATTCAATCGGGTGGCTTCGTCCTTTTTTGTTCTTTGTCTTGATCTTCCTCTCACGTGTCTTAATCTCAACCTTCTTCCCAGGTATGAGCTTCACCTAAGCTTTGATACCAATTGTTGAAAATCGGACCCAAGAATACGGACACGGAATTTGATCTCAACCAAAACCGACTCTTTTATTAATATTGAAAACCAAACTACACTTTACAATGACTCTTAAACCCTCTATTTATACTAAAACTAAATTAATCCTAACCCAACTCAATAAATATTAAATAATCAAATAAATAAACAAAATCACTTTTAGTCTAATACGAACTCAACCAAACAATTAATAAAGTAATATTAATAATTATATTAAATCAAGATTTATCCTTCAATTATCACCCCTACCGGTGCTATTACGTTTTCACAACACGTGTTTTATAAATCATCTAATATTAGTATTATATAATCAAACTAGGTTAGAATACCGTGTATTACACGTGTTGAATAAATATAATATTATATACTAAGTAATAAAAATTTATGTCTTTAAAAGTCTATGTATTACACGGGTTGAATAAACCCGTGTATTACACATACAATTAATGTAATCTGTAAACACATACACGAGTTAAAATATGTATTTAAAAATGTATTTTGACGTGACAGTTATAAATTCCGTTAGGTTAAATTTTAAAACATTTTGGAAGGTGGTGTTCGGCGGTAGCGGTCGGCCGACGATGATGGTTTGGCAGGTGGTGGCGGGGGGTAATGAGAGAACAGAGAGAATTGTGTGTGCATTTAGGGGTTTTTTTTTGTTTAGTTTTTATAATAATAAAAGGGGTATTTTAGTCTTTTTAAAAAAGTTAACAGAAAAAGTTGGATGGAGTTAATGAATCGGACTGTAACTGATACAAAACTGAAACTGTTGGACTAAAGAAGACAAATTTAAACTTTTAGACTAAAATAGTTATTTATGTCAAACCACAGGGACTAAAACCGTATTTAACTCAATTTTTTTATATATAATTGATAAATGTTATTTCATATTAAATTAATTTAGTTAATGATATATAATAAGTATTTAGAATTAAATAATAAATATCTATAATTAGATTTATATTTAATAGAAGAGAGAAGTGAAAAAACACGTTAAGAAAACACTAAAAAATAGCATGTGTCTCCCTAATTTACTTGTGTTTTAGGTAGTACATATGTATAAGCTCTGTGTTTTATAGTATGGAGAATAATTTGATGAATACAGTCATTATGCTTAACATGTTAAACACATTATTTTTAATCCAAAAAGAAATTTGAATGTATATGTTTTAAGAAAATAAAATCCATCAGAATATATACTAAGTATTATATATACAAAAAGTCAGCATCAAAGCTATAAATTAATAAAAGCAGATTTAATCTATGAAAAATAATAAAAATATAAGATTTATTCACATAGAATATATATGTTCATTGAACATTATCGTGCTCAACATGTTCTGCTTTTTTACTTTTTAGAAATACATGCCTTGTCCCTATCCAATAATTCTTCTATTAAATATAAACTAACGATGATGGTATATTAAATTAAATAATATATATATATATATATATATATATATATATAGGAGAATGTTCAATTCAGAATAAAGTTTTTTACAAGAACAAGAAGAACTAATCTCAACCACTCATTTGCTTTAAATTTTAATAAAATTAAATTAAATCAAAAGAGTATAATGGTAAGCATGAAAATGTTTCTCTTTCTAATTAATTAATTTTTTATTATCTCTAATTAATTATTTCCTCTCTCATATCTACATTAGTTATTTTTCTCTATTATTTGTAATTAATTATTTGGAACAAATATTACCCTACACATATCAAAGTGGTGTAGTTACCTACATATATGCATGCGTCAATATTGATCCTACACATATCGAAACAAACTAGTTCTCTATCCATTTGTTTATTTAAAATGTATCCTACACATATGCAGGTACAATTTCTTTTAGTTTTTATCATATTTTATGTTAACATATATTATACAAAAAATATATGAAAAGATTATTCCTACACAAACTATTCAAAATTACATAAAGAGATAAAGACCTACACTACACATATGTATGTGTTGTGTGTAGCTACCTACATATACACATGCATTAATATCGATCCTACACATATTAAAACAAACATCAGTTCTCTATCCATCTATTTATTTGAAATGTATCCTACACATATGTAGGTACCAAATCTTTTTGTTTTTATCATATTTTATGTTAACATAAATAAAATATTATACCAAAAATTTATGAAAAGATTATTCTTACCCAAACTATTCAAAAAATACATAAAGAGATAACGACCCACACATATGTATGTGCCGTGTGTAAAATCCGTAATTTAACGTAGGAAAAAAGCATACGTAGATTTACAATAGGAAAAGAATGGATTTGTTTATTTTTTTATCATAGGAAATAAAAAACATATGTAGCTATCAAAATTTTTTATCACATTGTTAAGTTAATATAATATCAAAATTACACATATGTACGTACCTACATATATGTGTACATATCTATATCGGACCTACACATATGTAGATAACGTATGTATGTACAATGGATTTTGGTTTCTTTCACATTTTAAATTAACATATAATCAAAATTACAAATATGTAGGTACCAACATATATGCATACAAAACTAAAAAAAAAAGAGATTATCTACAAAAATTCAATGGAACGTATATGTATTTCTTCTAATAACTAAGAATCGATGTGTTTATTTTTAAGTAATGTCAACATAATAAAGCCAACTATTGTTGCATAATTTTTTTCGTAATAAAATTCAAAAGTTATAGAATTACGTGTATTCATGAGATGCGAAAGGACGATCCAGGTCGGAAGAGGCTTCGTTGAAGCATGTTGTCCCATCAAAACCCTAGATGGAGAAGAAGATTGCAAAGTGGAATATGCAATTGATTGAGAAAAAATTAAACGACAAGTTAATGCAAGGTGTGAAGGAATTATCAATTAAGAGAGAATTAAGAGTTAAGTTAGGAACTGGTTTAGAAATATTGTGTTCACTTCCAATACTACCCTTATCTAGTTACTTACTTTCTTTAATATTCAAATTAATTACAAAAATAGCATTATTTATTTTAAACCATTGATGAAATGATCAAATGGTTGAGATTTGTTCTTTTTGTTCTCCATGTTTTTGTTCTATAATGAACTCTCCTATCTATATATATATATATATATATATATATAGTATGAGGTTAGGCTAGAAAGGGAAAAAAGTGTAGGAAGAAATCTCAACCACAAGATATTTGTGATTTGTGGCTGAGAATCACACGGTGGTATTTTGATAAATAGAAAGCAACTTATAAACAACACAGAGTAGAATGGTAAGTTTCAACCAAAAAGTCTCACATGCAACTTCCTTCCTAATTTTTAAACGTCCATAACTTTTTTATACGTTATTATTTTTAAAAAAAATCACCATAAAATCGAGCGTTTTTTATCTTTAATATGAGTATGATATTGCTATGTTTTGTTTAGAAAAAAAACGTCTTTTTACTTGAACACCATGGGTTTAAAATAGGGTGTTTTTCTGATTATGGTGTTTAAACATATTGGTTAATTTCAACATAGTGTTTTAGTTTTATTGTCATGGTGTTTTCAAATAAGTGTTTTTCAACATATTGTTTTTCTGGATATGGTGTTTTACACATTCGGAGTCCATTTTAACATGACCTTTTAGTTTTTTTGGTCATGCTGTTTTCAACTCGAGCGTCAACTTTCAACATAGCGTTTAAGATTTTTGATCATGATGTTTTACACCATAACTTTAAACGCATAATGTTCAGGTAAAACATCATAACTTTAAACACACTGTGTTCAAGTAAAACACCATACTTTAAACCCATGATATTCATGTAAAACACTATACTTTATGAGCCACTTTATAAATACTAAAACACTAATCATACATGTCTCTATAAATTCATTAAATAGGTGAAATACTAAATGTCTAAAAGTAAGGAAAATAGTTGATAAAGATAATAAAGTTCTCCACGATCAAATATAGTGACTGATGATGTTTCAATTCATTCTACTACAAACAAATTGATTTATTTAATTTTTTGAGTTTTTATTTGAATTGTTTTAATCAATTTTTATCGAACCCATGTATAAAAATGGATTTGAACATATAATCAGGCACATATCAAACTTTTATTAAATTTTTTAAGCCATATATAATTTGTAGGTTTTATATGTGTGTGCTGGTGGAGATACTAGAGAGCGTAAAAATTATTTTTGTATTGGTTTAATGCAACAAAAAGGGCTCATCAATGTTATAAAAGGGTTGATTAATTTTGCTATACTTTTTTTAGAAAAAAAAACATCTTTTTTCAACTATGGTGTTTTTCTGGTCATGGTGTTTTACACATAGGGGATCAATTGAAAATGGTGTTTTAGTTTTATTTGTCATGGTGTTTTTCAACATAGTGTTTTTCTGGATATGGTGTTTTACACATGCGGGGTCCATTTTAACATGGCGTTTTAGTTTTTTGGGTTATGGTGTTTTCAACTTGAGCGTCAACTTTCAACATAGCGTTTTAAATTTTTGGTCATGATGTTTTATACCATAACTGTAAACCCATGGTGTTCAGGTAAAACACCATAACTTTAAAAACATGGTGTTCAGGTAAAACACCATACTTTGAACCTATGTAAAACACCATATACTTTAAAACCATGGTATTCAAGTAAAACATCATAACTTTAAACTCATGTTGTTTCGATAAAACACCATACTTTTTGTAGGACAAAATCTCAACACGGTGTTTTTTTGTCATGGTGTTTTACAAATGGAGGGTCAATTTCAACGTGGTGTTTTAGTTTTTTTTTTGTAATAGTGTTTTCAACTTGGGCGTCAACTTTCAATATAACGTTTTAGATTTTTTGGTCATTGTGTTTTCAACTTGGGCGTCAACTTTCAATATAGCGTTTTATATTTGGTCATGATGTTTTACACCATAACTTTATAAACCCATGGTGTTCAAGTAAAACACCATAACTTTAAACCCATAGTGTTCACGTAAAACACCATAAATTTAAACCCATAGTGTTAAGGTAAAACTCCACTCTTTAAACACAAGTGAACACCATATTTAAAAAAACGACTTTTTAAATATATATATATATATAGCAATATCATACTCATATTAAAGATAAAAAAGCGTTCGCTTTTATGGTGAAATTTAAAAAAAATGTATAAAAAGTTATGAATGTTTAAAAAATGAGGAGGAAGTTGCATGTGACATGCATGTGTTGGGGGTCACTTGTACCATTTTACATCTATACCCTTCTACCAATTTACCAATCATCTCCACGTGGTGTTCCCTGGTTACTTCCTACACTTTTTACACTTTTTCCCCTTTCTAGCATAACCCTCCCCTATATATATATATATATATATATATATATATATATATATATATATATATATATATATATATATATATATATATATAGGGTTAGGCTATAGTAAAAAAGGTTTTAAAAATAAGAAGGGTAAGAAGGATTCTAGGCTTGACATCTGTCATTTTATTGTTTTTAAAGGCAGGGCATAATGGTTATTGTGTATTACACAATTAACTTGTATTACAAAATGAAGTTGTATTACACAATGAACTTGTATTACACAATGACATGACTAATTACACAATGAACTTGTATTACATAATGACCTGGCTAATTACAGAATGACCAAATATTACACAACGACCAGACGTGATATTACACAATGAACTTGTATTACACAATTACCTGACTAATTACACAATGAACTTGTATTACACAATGACCAGACGTGATATTACACAATAACCAGACGTGGTATTACACAATGAACTTGTATTACACAATGACCAGACTAACTACACAATGACCAAATATTACACAATGACCAGACGTGGTATTACACAATAAACTTGTATTACATAATGATCTGACTAATTACACAATGAACTTGTATTACACAATGACCAGACGTGGTATTACACAATGAACTTGTATTACACAATGACCAGACGTGGTATTACACAATGAACTTGTATTACACAATAAACTTGTATTACACAATGAACTTGTATTACACAATGACCTAGATAATTACACAATGAACTTGTATTACACAACGACTTGACTAATTACACAATGACCAAATATTACACAATGACCAGATGTGGTATTACACAATGAACTTGTATACAATGAACTTGTATTACACAATGACCTTGTATTACACAATGACCTGACTAATTACACAATGAACTTGTATTACACAATGACCTGACTAATTACACAATGACCAGACGTGGTATTACACAATGAACTTGTATTACATAATGACCTGACTAATTACACAATGAACTTGGATCACAATGACCAGACGTGGTATTACACAATGAACTTGTATTATACAATGACCTGACTAATCACACAATGAGCTAGAAAACGTAAAACACAATGATAAATAAATATAACACAATGAACTTGTATTACACAATGAACTTGTATTACACAATTAAATTGTATTACACACTGACCTGACTAATTACACAATGAGCTGGAAAACGTAAAAAAAATTTGTTTTTGCTTATAACGACACTATACTCGTTTTAAACATAAAAAACGCTCGTTTTTATGGTGTAATTTTTTTGAAAAAATAATGTCGTATGTAAAAGTTATGAACGTTTTAAAATGAGGGGGGAACTTGATAAAAAGTCAACAAAAGTGGCCAAGACTAAAATACCCTTCCAACAACTTTTTCTCATACACTTTAATCTCAACCATTAAATCTTTTTTACAATTTTATCTAATGGCCTTAAATTCTTCTCACCCTTCTTAGAATTAAAATACTTTTTACTTGAATCTAATCCTATATATATATATATATATATATAAACTAAAAATGTGTTGGTTTAGAGCGAAATTGTTCACTATATACCAACAAATTCACATTTCGTTTCAATTGATCAAATTCATTCTTCATATTGCTATCCTTCACATTCTGCTCACTATATATCAACAAATTGCTTTCGTGAGAAGTGTACGATATGATTTTAGCGGTTGGTCATACTATTTGAAAGATTTATATTCATACACAAACTAGATAAAGAATATTAATGTTGTTGATTTTAGTGTTAACATAACCATTTTAGTTTAGTTATATTTACATATAAACAAATAAGAAATTGGAATAAACATTAATACGAGTTGGTGTTGGAGTTAATCTTGATCAGGTCAAAGCCAGTAGAAGGTGTAAAATATACATCAGTTTCAAGACTATTCTGATTTCAAACACAATGAAACCTCTAAGGTTCTAAGAGGCGAAACCCCCTAGACCATAGGAAGTCTCAAAGGGGTACCGCCCCCTTGAGGGGTTTGGGCATCACCAGATGAGATTCAAGGGGGTAACAACCCCAGCAGGGTCTAAGATGCAGAGCGCCTGGTGGGTGACGTTTTTGCTTCGGTTTTGCCTGATTGTTAATGATGATTAGTGGAGTTCCAGTTGCTTGAGTAAATTTCAATCCTTGATGTTTTCTTTTATATTGGTAATTTGAGTGTTGTATGATACTTACCGAACACCCGACAGTCTGTTGGTTTTTGTTAATTTTTATTTCTGTATAAACTAAATTTAGATGTTAATTAGACGAGGAATAATGTTGCACAGCAGCAAATATATTTTCATTAAAAATTAGAAGGGTATGGGATCCAAACATTATTTTGTTATTTAATTATACATAATAATTTTTTTAAGATTTACTAACAAAGTAGTTAGCTCTTGTGCTTTCCAAGTTTTTACCAGTGTTTTGGGACCGGACTAGGAATCGGAGACTTGGCCAGGCCGGTTATGTGTGTTGAAACAGTTCTGTAGCGACTCGGTGGTTGGACCGGTTAGCTAATTTTATTTTTTATTTTATCTATTTTAAGTCTCCCGGATTCGTATTTCGTAACTAATTGTTAGTTTAAGATTATTGGAACTACTTGTTGGTTGTTTTTTATGTATTAATGGCGTTATGATTGATTTATTTTTATAATATTTATGACGTCGTCCGGTTCTTAAATCCGGTCCGACCAGTGGAACGGTAAGGAGACACGTTCGACGTCCGGTCCGATCCTGAAAACATTGATTTTTATTCTCAACAATATAGTTGCGGGATTAGCTTGAAAAGGAGTAAAAATGAATATATTTCAACAAAAAAAACAGGGATGCTTCCGCCGTTAAAAAAAACAGGGACGCCGAATTGAAGAGTACAATCGCCTTGTATACCTTTTATGAATTGACCGCACACAAACCTTGTGCAAATACTTAAAGGCTGATACTTATAAAGTACACAAGTTTAAATACTATGGAAAAGTATTTTGGATCCAGATGAAAAAGTTACTCCAGACAGAGAATGATTCGGATAATTGCCTGAAGATTTACATGTACAAATACTCTGGATGAAGGATTTAGTCCGGATGAATATTTGATCCAAATGAAGTCTGAAGTCTGGATGTCTACAATACTTCGGATAAAAAAACAGAAGTGTACATGGGCAGATAGTTCTTATGAGTAAAATACTCTATATGATCATTTTAATTCGGACCAGACTGTGTTCATTTCAAAAGCTTCTATTCCAGATGAAGAGCTCTGTGCCTAACAAACTTAGAGAAGTTAGTTATGTTAGTTGGCATAATCTAATGCTTAATGTATATGTTTTTGTATTCATCTTGTACAATAAAATAGAATGTCATGTCTCGTTGGTTTGAAAATGTCAATTTCCACTCTTGTCACGAACATTCAATCAATACAAGAAACCTTTTAATTTACATCTTTGTTCTTGTTTACTTGTGTTTGATTTGTTTCATTAACTCGAATTGAGCGATCAGTAACATCCACTTAAACAATTATACATTCGATATTATCTTCTTTTAAACTATATCTACTTGCGAACTTCATAGTTGTACTTGTACCTTAGTTTTAAAGAATCTCAAGTTAAAATAATGTATATATTTTCATCCCCATCTAAAACTAATTATTATTAACTATTTAAAGCTCAGGGGACCCCTCCGTTAAGTGGTAACACATGACTTGCCAACCAATAAGATGCTACCACATGGATAACATTATATTTAATATTATTTTTTGTTCAGCAAAACTTCTTGTTAGTATTAACTAGTTACTAAACCCCGCGCATTGCGGCGGCATCGTTAAACCAAACATTAATAAAAACAAGTATGTATATTCCTCACACGTTGCGACGTAAACATGACTCGGTTATCTCCCGCTCATGTTATGTCGAAATTTGTCGAATTCATGAAAGAAATTAAACTAAAGTTAAAAAAAACAAAGCATTTAATCACGAAATCAATCAACGTATTCGAAACTTTACATAAAAAAATCAAAAGCATAGCAAGTAGAGAATTGATAATATTTGAGACCTTATATAAAAAAAACAACGGCTTTATACTCGCACGTTGTAACGGAGATGTAAACGCATGAAAAAAAACCAAAGTTTAAATGTTAAGAGCCGCGTGTTGTGGTCATGTGGTGGAGCCGTATGATGATATTAACGTGGGTAAGGGCACGTTTGCAAGCCTAGTTACGCACGCTGTGGCTGCGACATTAACGTGTTTAAGTATATAATTATTAAAGCCCATGTGATGCGGCGAGTTTGAAAACCTCGTTACGCCCGTTGTGGCGGCGACAATAATGTGACTAAGTATATAAGAGAAACGTATGAAATTGTCACGACTCGGCCCTGTAGATTGAAAAATAGATAGATTGAGGTGAAATAGGAGTTAACATTGAAACGACTAATTCGTTAAAGAATGTACTAATAAAGTAAAATAAAAATAGAAAAAAAGTAATTTTTACAAACGAATATAAAGAAATAAAAGAAAATAGAAAAGAAATTTAAGAGTTTAGAAATTTGAGGGATATAGCTTAGAAATATGTCAAGGGCTAAATTTAAAACTTTAGAAACTTGAAAGGTATAATAGAAAAGTTAGAAAGTTAAGGGGCTTTAATGAAAATTAAGAAACTAAAAGGTTAAATATTAAACTTTTGTAAAAAAAAATCTTACTGGTGACTTTAGTAATTGAAAGTATTTGAATTGTTTCAAAAAGGGATTATAACCCTAAACTGGGGTGGTCGGAATGTTTTGGGTTCGCAAGTGTTGAGTCCGGCTTACCCGGGTTCGAATCCTGGTAGCTTTTTTTTTTACGGTTTCAACTCGGGTACTATTTGCATATGTGCGTTTTGGTACACATGGATTTGGCGTTTGCTTTTCAACTTTGGTTTTCTTCACCGTTTGACGCCTTCCGCCGTGACGCAGGTTTTAGGTGCGCGCTGTCTTATCGCGTGACGAGGGTTTGAATCTCAGAAATCTGTATTTTGACGTAAGTTTTATCCACATAAACAAACCGAACTTATAACGACCGTACTTCCGTCGCGAAACGCCAGAAAAAAACTAGTTATACAAGATGAAAAATATCTTGCGGGGAATAAAAAAAATGGACTGGACTACTGAAAGCCTAAAATAAATCCAACTTCGTGCCGCCCAATCCCCCACTTCAACTCTTCTTACACAAAAAAACCATATCTACACTTTCAAATTCAAAACCAATAAAAAAAAACCCTAGCCTCTTCTCTTCCGTCACCAATTCAACAACTCCACGATGAATCCAATCCAGTAATCCACTCATTCATGTGACTCTGCAAATGGAGGAACAAACGCAAATGCTATTAGGCGGAAAATATGAGAAAGGAAGGCTCATCGGAAAAGGCACATTCGCTAAGGTTTATTACGGCCGGGAGATATCCACCGGCGAAAGCGTTGCCATTAAAGTCATCAACAAAGATCAAGTCAGAGATCAAGGCATGGTTGAGCAGATCCAGAGAGAGATCTCCGCCACTCGCCTCGTGCGCCATCCGAACGTCGTCGAGCTTCGTGAGGTTTTAGCTACTAAATCTAAGATCTATTACGTTATGGAGTATGTATCTGGCGGTGAACTCTTCGCTAAGGTCGCCGGTGGTGGACGGCTCAAGGAAGACGTTGATCGGAAGTATTTTCAGCAGCTGATTAGCGCCGTTGATTTTTGCCATAGCCGCGGCGTGTCTCACCGTGATATTAAACCGGAAAATCTGCTTCTCGACGGTAACGACGATTTGAAAATCACGGATTTCGGATTCTCGGCTCTGTCGGAACAGAAGCGTTACGACGGACTTCTCCATACGCTGTGTGGCACTCCTGCTTACGTGGCACCGGAGGTGTTGAGGAAGAAGGGATATGACGGTGCGAAAGCTGATATATGGTCATGCGGTGTCGTTTTATACGTTTTGTTAGCCGGATTCCTGCCGTTTCACGATGAGAATCTAACGAATCTGTACCGGAAAATTTTCAAGGCGGAGTATGAGTTTCCGCCGTGGTTCTCGCCGGAAACTCGGAAACTGATCTCGAAGATTCTGATGGCGGATCCGCAGCGGCGGATCTCGATTGAAGGAATAATGCGTGTGCCGTGGTACCGGCGAGGTCTTTCCCGGCCGAATTCGTTTCGATTGAAAAAAGAAAGAGTTTCCTCGCCGGATCCGACGCCTGGATCTTTGAAAAAGTCAACGTCGTCGCCGGCGTTTTTCAATGCGTTTGAACTGATTTCAACGATGTCTTCTGGATTTGATTTGTCGACTTTGTTCGAGAGCAAGGAGAAGAAGAAGGTGGCGTCGGTATTCACGTCGAAGTTTTCAGCACCGGAGATTGTTGAACGGATAGAAGCGGCGGCCCGGGGGTTGAGGTTTAGGGTTGAGAAGGAGGATGATTTCAAGGTGAGGATGGAAGGGACGGAGGAAGGACGGAAAGGAGTGTTGGCTGTGACGGCGGAGGTGTTTGAGATGGTGACGGAGATGACGGTGGTTGAGTTTTCGAAGGATTCCGGTGACACGCTGGAATATGAGAAGTTCTGTGAAGAAGACGTTAGACCGGCGTTGAAGGATATCGTGTGGACGTGGCAAGGAGATGACTGTACTTCCAGCGTGGACGGTGACGGAGACGGTGATCGTAACGTTAATTTGTAAAACTACGATATTTTGCCATTTTGGTAATTGCTGATTTGCAAAGAAAACAAAATATTTGTACGACTTTTGAAAACTATTTGTTTTATAAACCAACAAACTAAGCATTTGTACAAAACGAGTATAATAAGACAAATTAGTTTGTACGTTATGTTGGAGAAGCCGGGGACACTGGTGTCCGAGAATGATTGTGTTTTTTATGTCGAAAAAGCGACTTTTTTTTTTTTGGAAAGCCAAAGCTAATAAATCTATACCTTAAAAACAGGGTGGGCTTACCATACCAGGAGGAAACTTGCGGTCTCACAACCATGGCAAGGAGTGAGCCACCTGGAAAAACCCCATATTGGGATCATGGATCGAACCCATGACCTGGTCCTCACTCATTATGTACCAAAGACGAGTGGTTTTTAAACGACTTGATTTGAAGGTTCACTTTGTTGTTTCCTAACTTGAATAATGTCATGTTTACCCGATAAAAATTGTAATATCGAATGCACATTATTGTCAAATTTTTAACATATAAATCCCTTATGCTAGGAGTTAGGTTATAATGCGTAAAGAAAATGAATAGATGTAATAGTCATATTATAATTTGTGCTTGTTAAACTGAAAATTTCATCAAATACTAATCAAGTTCTTTTAAGTTTTACACTAAATTTACTTAAAGTGTTTTTGTTTCTTTAAAATCACTTAGTTTTTTTATATGTGTTTAATCATGTGAGTTACTTTACATAAAAATTAAAAATTTTAAAAATTTAAATTTTTAAAAATTAAGTGAGTTAAACGAAACATATATGAATCTTTGTTATCATTTTAAGGCAAATTGGATTTTAATAATCCAAACTATGACTAATTGGCTAATAATAATCTATACTGTCAATTTGATCGATGAAAGTTCTAACTTTTACTTTCGTTGTTAAAACAACCTTAGTAGCATAGTTATCCACTACCCTATTCTTGGCAGTCCACTAAGTCGTAGATTGATGGAGGTCCGCTAAGGTCTTAATTGAGATGGATAGCAGTCCGATGGAGTAATTTATGTGGTCTGTATAAGTCTTTTTGTTTCACTAATTACTACTATTCCAGATATGTCATGGTATAGTATTATTTGGACTACAAAAGCAAACCAGATTATAGAGCAATATTTGATAAGTTATAGTCAACAAATTGGGATTCATTTATCAACATATATTTTTGTTCGGTTTGAATTCATTTAAAAAATTCTTTTAGTTGGGTTAATCGGCTTACACTTTTCGCTTGTAGTGATGATTATAAACGAAATAAAGAAACACACCAGCGAAATCGAGTTTAAATCTATTATAATTATAATACTGGGATTGCACTTGATAATGAAAGAGAAAGTTAGGATTGTCATCGGTCAAATTGTCAGTATGAGTTATTATCGACCCATGTGTCATAGTTTGAATTATTAAAATCCAATTTACCTCATTTTAATGATTATTTTTTCTTTTCAAAATTTACTTGAGATAGAAAGTCATAGTGAAAAAAAAATTCACTAAATAATTATCCAGTTTCATAATTGTTTAACGTAAGTCTTATGGTGATTAAAGGTTCTAGTCCTATGATAAATATAAATATTAGTGTAATTTTAGAAGTCGTATGAGTTAAGCCGTTATAAAATGTCACGATAAGTTTTCAAACCATCATAATATCCACAAAAAATGTCACAATCTCTTGAATGTACAATCTAGTCATGACTACGTGTAATTGAGATATTTAGTTATATCGAAATCATTATTTTAATCTCTTGAATGTACAATCTAGTCATGGCTATAACTTTAGCAAGAATTAAAAGAACCATGCATTTCTATACAAATACATACATGCATCCTGACTTTATATTTACACAAATGCATCCTTATATTTGAGTAGAAATTCATGGTTCTTTTGGTTCTCGTCAAAATTATGATTTTTAATTGAACATGTCTCATTTTAATATATTCTAATAATCTTAAAAGACAATGTCGGTGATGAACCACCAACAAAGCCATTCTTTTATGTTTAATATTTGATTTGCTATATTTTGATAAAAAGTTTGCTTTCGTGAGTTGGTTAGATTTTGTATTGCTTAAACTACTTCATTTGTATCCCTCCTCTCAAGGAAATTTCTTTTTTGGGTTTTTGTTTCTTTTCTTTTTACCTCTTAACTTTCTAAATTTTCAAAAATACCTCTTACATTTATAAAGTTTCAAGTTTACCCCTTAACTAAATTCTCAACTCTACCCCTCAAATTTCGTTTTTTTCTTACTTTTTTTATATTCGTTTGTAAAAATTACATCTTTAACGTATTTTTCGTTTTAATGTTAACTCCTATTCGCACCGGAATCTATCTATTTTTCGATCTCCATAACCGTGTCGCGGCAACTTCATACGTTTCTTTTATGTAATTAGCCACGTCATAGTTACCGCCGAAACGCACATAACGAAGTTCGCAAAACCACTGCATCGCGCGGAAGACCGAATCGTGGCAACTTCATACGTTTTTTGTGTACTTAGTCATGTTATTCTCGTCGCCGCAACGCCCGTAACGAGGTTCGCAAACCGCCACATCATGTGAACTTTAATTGTCACACCCCAACCGACGGCGGATTATACGGCGGACGCGGTTGTTCAATAGCACAAGGTTGACTATTAAAGTTTTAATATTTCATTAATAAGTAATTTAAGATTCAATACAAAGAATAAATCAAATACATATCAAGAATACAAGTCTAATTGATTAAGCATTCTAGGTCCAAGCATCCTATGTGATCACGATAAAGTCTCATGTTGTAGAACCTGAAACATGTGAAAGAATCTGTCAAACACAAAATAGTTGGTGAGATACAAAGGTTTTGACACAGTTTAACAAGTATTTGGAAAGAATTACAATTCACTATGATATGTGCATTCTATAATGTAAGTATGAGAAAACAAGCATGTTAGACATTGTGCACTTCAACCCTCCAACCAAGTTTAGGCATAACCCGCAGGTTACCCTTATAAGTCTCAAGTCTCAAGTTTAAAGTTTAATTCAGTAACAATCACCAAGGGCTCCCCCCGAAGGGGTCAATCAATCAAGGTGGATTGGTCAAATACAATAGATCTATCATTGTTACTATAGGCTTGATCAAAGTTAATGAATGTGCTAGTTTTAAGTTTAATCTAAGCATACAAGTCTCAAGTTTAACATAAGAATAACCACGTAGTCATAGTTATACAAGAATTGTATAAGTTTGAGAAGTTTGAACATGTTTCACCCCAAAAGTATAGAAAGGAAAAAGGGGCTAAGTATACTCACTTGGATGATGAATAGTATCCGACACGGATAAGTATTTGTAAGACTTGGAGGGAGAATATCCTCACGATAAGCCTAAGTATGCAAGTTTAAAGATTTAAGTATGATCCTATAAGTCTATGGTAAGGATCTAGGATTTCAAGATCGACTAGGGTTCCAAATGGGAGACGGGAATTATTGTGTTTATAAAGTTTAAGTCGAGTTTTAATAAGGTTTTGAATGAGTCATACTAGACTTGGATTTCAAAGTTTAAATAAGTTAATAGTTTAAAATAATTATTGTTTAAAATAATTAATTAAGATAAGGATTAAAAATAAATAATAATTATTTTAAAAGTAAAATAATTATTAAATACAAAGTATTTAAAGACTAAATAGTGATTAAGGATAAATAATAATTATTTAAGAATAAATAATTATTAAGGATAAATACTTATCTTATAAGAATAAATATTCTATTTAATCATTTAAAGTATTTAGATGTTAAATATTTATTTCACAATTTAACTTGTAAATAAATAATGTTTAAAATGTGCTAAGTTTAAATAATATGAAATTGTAAGCATAAATAATTATGTTTAAATAGAATTTCTTATAAGGTTCATATTTTGATTATAAGTTTATAAATATATTTTTAAAGTCTAAAAGAAACCATAAGTTTAATAGGTTTTAAATAGAGTTCTATTGATTTATAAGTTTATAAGTGTTTAAAGTTTTTATTTAGCTTTTATAAAGTTTATAACTTTATAATTATTTAGGAAACAAGTATAATTATTTCTCTCCTTTTATATAAACAAATAGATTTGTGTTTACATAAATTTTATAAAGTGTATAAGTTTATAAATTTATAAGTTTCTGATTTTTAAATAAATCTATAAACTTTTCTGATTTTCTTTATAAAAGTTTAAGTTTTCTGTTTAATAGGAAAAGTATAAATAAATTAACGTTTTAAAGAAGAGGTAAATCTATTATTTAACCAATTAAAGTTTCTGATTTTTATAAAATAATTTGTGATGGAAGCATAAGTTTCATAACGTTTAGAATTATTTTTTTAGTTCTTAAGAATTTAGAACTATTAATAAGGATTAATCTTTTTATAGCCTTCAACTAAGTTTAATTTATTAAAAATAGTTCCAGAATATAAAAGTGTGATTAAAAATCATAATTAAGTTTATAAAAGTTTAACAGATTTTATAAAAATTATTTGAAGAATTAAAGCTGATTTAATAAGCAAAAAAAAAATGAAATACATGAAAAACGGGGCTGCCCGGATCGAACCCGGGTCGCCCGGCTTGCCCACGCACACACTTAACCATCCCGACTACGGGTTCGTTAAGTTAAAACATGGAAAATTAAATAGTTAATTAGTATCTCAGATCATTCCCAATTTTTCATATGAACCATAGATTAAGAATCCGTAAATTCGAACTGTAAATCCCTCTGTCATTGTAAATTGACAGAGGGCAAATGATTATGGAATGAAGACGATGAGGGGGAGCATTCGAATTACCTGATATGATGTCGAAACGAAGGAGAAAGGGTCCGACTGTGGTTCGACTGTGGGCTAGATGTAGGTGATGAACGACTGAATTGGAGGTCTAGATAGTTTCGGTGTGATGTCGTCTAAGGATTACGGGTGGTATTTATACACAATTTCGAGATTAAATGCCCGATTAGGTGAGGAGTTCGCGGTTAGGTTCGAACGGATTTAATTCGAGTTCACGCGTGGTTAGTATTTAATTCGATCATCATGCTTGGTTGGTTTTGGTCGCATGCGGAAGTAGAACCCGAGGTTCACTGAATTGGGACGAGATTTAGCGTTTTGGCTAAATCGGAGGTGAAATCGGCCAATGCGGGACTCGAACTCGTGATCTGATTCTGGGTCGGGAGTTTGGTTGAATGGCAAAACAGGCCCTTGCAGTTTGAGTCTATGTCCAAGCATAAAGTTTAGTTAAAAATAAGTTTCAAAAATGGCAGTTTCAGTCCTTGGACTTTATAAACACATAATATGTTTAAAAATTTGATAAGTTTTTTCTCAAATGATAAAAAAATGATTTATAATATTTATTATAAGTTTAAGTATTAAGTTTATATAAACTTATAAAGTTTTAAGAATATATATATTTATACTTTTTAAATAACCTTCACATATTTATACACATATATGTTTTAAGTATAACTTATTTTATTTTTTTTAACTATATATTAATTTAAAATTAATATTTATTG
The DNA here is from genome assembly GCA_023525975.1 of Smallanthus sonchifolius. NCBI lineage: Eukaryota > Viridiplantae > Streptophyta > Magnoliopsida > Asterales > Asteraceae > Smallanthus > Smallanthus sonchifolius. The sequence goes on from CM042042.1 coordinate 7,955,896, forward strand.
TTTTAGGAAATAGTTTTTAATATGAAATCGAGTTTTAATTTAATAACATGTGCAAAGGTTTTAGGAAAAGATAGGTCGGAAATCTCGGATATTACATTAATTATGCAGTTAAACACGTTAATATCATCGTAAAACGTCGTTAGTTACTAACTAAATTGGAGTTAAAAATCAAAGTCAAATATTTTATAGATAAATCACTAATATAATAATCTTTCACTTAGTATTAGTTTCGTTGGTTTTACTAAATTTGTTCTCAAACAAATAATTATAAAAGATATTTAACTAGACGGGTAGTCACGTGTATTGGCATGTAAATTCATCAAATAAATATACTTGTTAAGAAATAAATATAAGTTTACATGTAAAAAGATATATACTCGTGACAAATAATATTAGGGTGGAGGGGCGGAACCCTTGAACCATAAACTACGGCAATTTTAGTATGGTTTCAGCTAAAATGAAAACCAAAAAGGGATTAGGGTTAAGAAACTCGAAAATTCAATTATTAAAGGATTATTGTATTTTAATAATCCCATCTTTTACCAATTGGCCGATAATAATCCCAACTGAGAATATTCTTACCACCGGTCCCTACTTTCAAACTATTTTTTTACATTGGACTCCTCGTTAAAAAAACTTAACGCCGTTAGAGTTTATATGACATGGACATCTGCAAACCGCCGGAAAGTCGAGCCAAGCTAGCAATGGTCTCGTGTTGGCTTTTGAAATTGGCTTTGGTGGTGTTTAACTGGTCTCGTTAAACACCACCGTTTTCTCTGTTTGGACTTTCCGGACCCACGAGACCAGTTAAACACCACCAGAGCCAATTTCAAAAGCCACCACGAGACCACTGCTAGCTTGGCTCGACTTTCCGGCGGTTTGCAGATGTCCACGTCATATAAACTCTAACGGCGTTAAGTTTTTTTAACGGGGGGTCCAATGTAAAAAAATAGTTTGAAAGTAGGGACCAGTGGTAAGAATATTCTCAGTTGGGATTATTATCGGCCAATTGGTAAAAGGTGGGATTATTAAAATCCAATAATCCATTATTAAAGGATATATTTGCTAAGGAGTGTTGCATTAATATACGAATTAAATTACATGGATTAAGATAATATACATAAAAAAGAAACATTGGATTATTGGATTTTAATAATCTCACCTTTTACCAATTGGTCAATAATAATCTCAACTGAGAATATTCTTGCCACCGGTCCCTACTTTCAAACTATTTTTTTACATTAGACCCCCGTTAAAAAAACTTAACGCCGTTAGAGTTTATATGACGTGGACATCTGCAAATTGCTGGAAAGTCGAGCCAAACTAGCAGTGGTCTCGTCGTGGCTTTTGAAATTGGCTCTGGTGGTGTTTAACTGGTCTCGTGGGTCCGGAAAGTCCAAACAGAGACAACGGTGGTGTTTAACGAGACCATTTAAACACCACCACATCCAATTTCAAAAGCCAACACGATACCACTACTAGTTTGGCTCGACTTTCCGGCGGTTTGCAGATGTCCACGTCATATAAACTATAACGGTGTTAAGTTTTTTTAACAGGGGGTCCAATGTAAAAAAATAGTTTGAAAGTAAGGACCGGTGGTAAGAATATTCTCAGTTGGGATTATTATTGGTCAATTGGTAAAAGGTGGGATTATTAAAATCCAATAATCTTAGAAAATATTTGAAATATAAAAGCAAAGATAGATAATAGTGTGAACGATTAACTTTATAAAAACACAAACCTTTCTTAGATGTGGTAGAAGTGAATATTAATTAAAAAATAAAATATTTAAGTAAAATCTAGCAATGGAAAAATATAATTTTCAAAGTATACTACAAAACATATGCATATTCTACGTACACAATTACATATGAGGTCACCCATCAAATAAAACGACTTTAGAGGTCAACAAATTATCAGTTTAGTTTTTTTTTTCATGTCAATTCTGATGAAAAAGAACTTTTGAAAAAAAATATATACAAAATGATAAATACAGTTACATTTAAAGTCTGTTTTACTTCTATAGTTACAAAATAACAAAAATAAGACACTAATTATATTTTTTGACAATTCATATTATAATATTAACAAAGTTAGGTACGATTTTAGGCAGTGGACCAAAGTTAATCCATTTTAGACGGTAGACCAATCATCAAGGGTTGTGGGTTTTAGTATCGTTATGAACAAGAGATGTAGATTGATTAAGAGTATATCTAGTATATGGCTTTGTTGTCGAAAAAAAAAACACAATCACGAAAGCCAATCACTTTAAGTGACCAAGTAGCGTTTAGGAGGCTTTAGTGCTTTATGATCAATAATTAGGAGTTTAGAACTGAAGTAAATGGGTTCAATCGGACGTACGTCTAGGCCTGAAAGCTATGAGACATCTTCAAAAGTCCAGTCATCTAAGAGCACGTTTGGTTAACAAAAATTCATTGAATTTAATAGAATTAGAATTTAAACCTTTACATGTTTAATTGGCCAAACGAGAACTGGAATTGAAATTAAAACTGGATTTAGTTCCAACAAAATTCTTCAAATGATAGAATTCATAATCTCTCAATGTTTTAAAAGATTCCACAAGAATAATTATAATTTATATAATAATCTTAGCCGCTTTTCGTTCCATCTTCATCCCTGTTTAAAAGTTATTTGAATTTGGATCTATGTTTTATATTTTGTTAATTTTAAGGGTAAGTTTACCCTTTTATGTATTTTTACATTTCAATTCCATTAACAAATGTATCAACCATACACATCGTAGATTGAATCCTTTAAATTCTAATTCAAATTTCAATTCCAAAACATTTTGCAAACCAAACGCCTCCTAAAAGTTTCGCTAAAAATATTAGGACTAAAGTAAATGGATCGGTCGGACCTACGTCTGGGCCCAGAACTGATGTGCATCACAAACAGTTTAGCAATCGCCACGCTAACTAGGCGCGTTCATTATTCAGTTTCAAACTGATTAAACTAAAAACTGAACCAAACTGAAACCGTTTAAAACATAACAAAATTACATATTAGGTTTTTCGATCTAATATGAACTAGGTTTTTGAGTTTTCGGTTTCAGATGTTTTATTCTACATCAAATGTTTTATCACCAATCACTGCGATCTATCTTTACAAAGGTTAAACTTAAAAATATAAATTTTCTTGACCGGTATCGTAATTTAATAATCGTTCTTAAACACAAGAGGAAATATGTTGGAAATTATATGTTTTTGATGGACTCGTACCTTCAAAGAATCTTACACAACTTCATCAAATAAATTTGGTACTTTTCAAGAGCATCTTAACGATTCTATTGATCTGAATTCGGTTCAAAATGAATATCAAATCATTGTTACTTAAATAATAGTGTTGCTACAAAACTTGTCACCTAGAGGCGGAAGTCTTGAAGCAGTGCTGGATGGACAAGTTAAGCTGGAACTTCTGGACTTGGGCTTGGAAGAACGGACGGGATCTCCGGGCCTTGAAAGGGTGATCTGCAAAATAAGAAACACCGTGAGCCTCGCCACGAGCAGAAGGGGGTTTCTCCTCGTGACCACCCGACGTGAGAATAAGTATGTGTGTAGTGGAAGGTAAAAAGAGAGAGAGAAGAAAGAAGCAGGTAACTTTAGGTATTGTGAATATTAGAGTATAAAGTGTCCTCCTCACCTTTGAAATCGGCCAGACTATTTATAAGGTATCCATGGTCAAGATGCTTGGACTGAATATCCATTATAGGTTGTCTGCAGTCAAACATCTTTCTCTGCTTCTGCTAATATGACTGTTATTTCCTCTTTCGTGCTTAGAGAGTTCAGGGTGTGTTTAATTACCTTTGTCTATATAGTTGACCCGTGTTCCTTGTGCACAGGTTCTGTTCCTGACATCTCTTGTCTTGTTAGCTGACTTCCCTTTTTGTGTTACTGGTTCTTACCTGACCTCTTTCTATCATGGGTTCAGGTTTCCCCATTGGTGTTGTCTTTATAGTTGACTCTTATGCCCAATGAGACGTTATCTTAGTTATTTAGTATTATTTTCTGGTATGAGATTATTTCCTTCGTAACTTCTTTGATATTTTCTAAGTGTTGAGTGGGAGATGTCGTCCGATGTCAAACGAATCAATCTTTCGGCCATGACACCCTTGAGCCGCGGCTGAGGTTGGGTTTTTTGGTTTCGTCCTTGTTCTTTCCTTCTAGCATGGGTTCAAGTTTCCTCATCCTTGTTGTACTTGGGCCGTGACGCACCCTTAGTCGTGGCAGGCCTTCAGCCGCGGCAGGTGGTCCTCCCTTGCACTCTTTACGATCGACCTTCCCCTCCTTGTTGCACTTGTGCTTTGAGCCGTGACACACCTTTGGCCGTGACACGCCTTCAGCCGTGACACACCTTCAGCCGCGGCAGGCTTGGTGTTCAGCAGCGAAGAATGGCTTCTCACACGCGGCAGGCTCTCAGCCGCTGCCGGTAACCTATCATTTTCGTGATGCTTGATCGTCTATCCCCTTCAAATAGTATAATAAATAATAAATAAAATCTAGAAAAAAATTATTATTTGGTCAAAAACCAAACAAAATTCGGATTTTTTCAGTTCAACAAAACCGATAGAACACCCCTAAGGAGTTAAGGGGGCTCTGCACGTATAAAATATGTTAATTGTTTAAATATTCTTATATATTTACATGTATATATAAATAATAGCACATTTAGGCTCATGATCATACTCAAGCTCGATGTATAAAGCTTAGGCTCGAACTGTTGAGATGGATAAGTTAAGCTTGAAAAGGTGGAAACATCATTTTTTCTTCATCTCCGCTCGCGCGATTCCGTTTGAGATGCATTGGTCCCTGCCGAAAGAATCGCTTAGGGATCCCATTCCCAAATCTCGTGAATATCTTAAAGTTGATTATGATAAGCTACTAGCCGTCCCGACGGCTTTGTGTCCCTTTTCCGAGCATTTTCTTGTAATGGTTGGGATTATTCGTAACTGGGGTGATTCAACTGTTCGACCCGTACTCCGTTATAATGGGGAACGTGAGTAACTTCCTTTTAAATTTACTTTCGTGGTTTTGGCATCTTACTAATGTATGTGTTTGTAGGAATGGGTTTGTTTGACCGCATGAAATTGTCTACGACCGAACCGATTGAAGAGGACGTGGTGCCCGTTAAGCCGGGCCATAAGACCATTTTGGAAAAAACTGAAGATTTCATTATTCCCCCTTTAGAGTCGGGGTCGAGACGTCCTAGCAAGAGGAAAGTTACTGTGGGTGATACATCTGGTAAGGAAGTCGCGGCGGGCGATGAGTCGCCGGTCGCTCCTGGTGGTAACTTCACCTTCCAGGCTGATCATGATTATAGTTCCGAGGACGGGTCAAACCCGACAATTGATTTGAACCATGCTAAGTATTTCTCTGGTTCTAATGTTGAAATGAGTGCCCCTTTTGTCCCTAACTGGAGTTTTCACAATGGTACCTTGGTCGAGTCATCTGAGCATTGCCGTGAGTTTGTGTATTCTGCGCGTACTCCTGCTGATTGCGCTCGTTATAAGAATATGTCGGACAAAGAGGTGACTGATGTTGGTTTCTCTTCTGCGGTTTGCCTCCTCAACTCCTATGCTAGTACTAACGAGCGTTTGCTTAAGAGTGTTCGAGCCAATCGTGATTTAAAAAGAGACTTGTCTCGTGCTCGGGAGAGACGTTTGGAGTTGGAGGCCGAAAATCAGTCACTAAGGGGTGCTTTTGATGGTGAGCGAACTGGTTTTACTTCTCAGATTGCTGCTCTTCGCGGTGAGATTTCCCGATTGGAGAGTGAGAGGGCTTGGCTTATTTCTACAGGCATGCGGCAGGCCTTTGAGAAGGTTCGCAACAGTGATGAGTTTTTGGACATGTTAGGAGATCTTAATTCATTGGTTGATAAGGTTGGGTACAATGGTGGTTTGAAAGAAGGTGTGGGGCTAGGCAAGAAAGGGAAAAAGGGCTCAAGACTCTAGTCAGTTTCATGTGGATGCTCTTGATCAGCTTCGTGAGCTTTCAGACAAGTTTGATAATTGCCAATTTCCGATGTCTGCGTCCATAGCTAGCATGGTTGGTTCTACGATTGCCGATATCCAAGCCTTTCTTGCTCCTCCCAAGTGATGTTTGTCTTTGTGTACTGCTCATGTGTGGATGTTATCACTTTAGTTTCTGTTGTCCCTGCGTGGACATTTATCTTTATCTTATGTTGTCCCTGCGTGGACGTTTATCTTATGTCGTCCCTGCATGGACATTTATCTTTAGTTTCTGATGCCCTTGCGTGGGCTTTTATCTTTAGTTTCTGTTGTCCTTGCGTGGACGTGTATCCTTGTAACTTTTAAGTAGACTTTTCTGTTTATACAATCTAGTATTGTTTGTTTTTAAGATCTCTTTATTTCAGTCTGAACTTGGTCAGCTTATTCGTCTGTCCAGTCGTGGCTGGAAGACAGATTATTTTTCAGTCTGATCTTGGTCAGCTGATTCGTCTGTCCAGTCGCGGCTGGAAGACTTAGATTATTTTTCAGTCTGATCTTGGTCAGCTGATTCGTCTGTCCAGTCGCGGCTGGAAGACTTAGATTGATTTTCAGTCTGATCTGGGTCAGCTGATTCGTCTGTCCGGTCACGGCTGGAAGACTTAGATTATTTTTCAGTCTGATCTCGGTCAGCTGATTCGTCTGTCCAGTCACGGCTGGAAGACTTAGATTATTTTTCAGTCTGATCTCAGTCAGCTGATTCGTCTGTCCAGTCGCGGCTGGAAGACTTAGATTATTTTTCAGTCTGATCTCAGTCAGCTGATTCGTCTGTCCAGTCGCGGCTGGAAGACTTAGATTATTTTTCAGTCTGATCTCGGTCAGCTGATTCGTCTGTCCAGTCGCGGCTGGAAGACTTAGATTATTTTGGTTTGCTCAACATGGTTTCTTGAAAAATAAGAACAACGGCTTGTGAATGTAATCCCTGGTGTTCGCATACACCTTGTTTCAAAATTGATTACAATAACTGGTTACATGTGTCTTACATATAACATTTCCGGAGCTGGGCTCCATTCCATGATCGTGGCACATCGCTTCCATCTAAACGAGCCAACTTGTACGAGCCGTTTCTTCCTACCTCCTTGATTTGATAGGGACCTTCCCAGCGTGGCCCCAGCTTTCCCTGATCTTCCGTCCTACTAGCTTCATTGCTTCGGAGCACATACTCTCCTTCTTTGAATAACCGTTTTTGTACTCTGGAGTTGTAGTATCTTTCAACTTCTCTCTTGTACCTTGCTTCACGGATTGCAGCTATCATCCTTCGTTCTTCCAAGAGGTTCAGGTTCAATCGTAACTCCGAATCATTGTCTGTTTCGTTGACCTGGAGGACACGATGTGTTGGCATGACTATCTCTGCTGGTATCACTGCCTCGGTGCCATACGTTAAACTGAATGGGCTTTCCCCGTTACTTGTCTTTGGCATTGTCCGATGTGCCCACAGCACATGTGGTAGCTCTTCCAGCCAGTTTCTTCCTTCGTCTCCTAAGCGTGTCTTTAATCCTTCCACAATGCTTCGATTAGCTCGTTCCACCTGATCGTTTCCCTGTGGATGTGCCACGGAGGTAAAAATCTGTTTTATCTTCATTTCCGCGCACCATTGCTTAAATGGGTTGTCCGCGAATTGTTTTCCATTATCTGTTACTATAAACAACGGAAGACCAAACCGACAGATAATGCCTTCCCAAACAAATTTTTTCACCTGTATGCCCGTGATGGATGCGAGAGCTTTTGCTTCCACCCATTTCGTGAAGTAGTCGATTGCCACTATCAAGAACTTTATCTTTCCCTGTGCTTCTAGGAATGGCACGACTATGTCCATTGCCCATTTTTGGAAGGGCCATGCTGCTGTAACGGGAACCATCTCATTCGGCGGTCGGTGGCACATTGGGGCATGCTTTTGGCAACTTTCTCATTTCTGGATTTCTTCGACTGCACTCTTGTGCATACCTGGCCAGTAGTATCCCGCACCCATTGCCTTTGCTAAAACCATCCTTGGGCCTGCATGTATTCCACATATGCCGAAGTGGATTTCCCGGATTACATAGTTAGCTTCTTCTTCGTCGAGGCACCTCAAGAGAGGTCCTAGGTAGGACTTTCGGTATAGGCATCCTTGTTCTATCTCATATTTCAACGCCTTCGTTCGTATCTTTCTTGCTTCGGCTCTATCATCCGAGAGCGTCCCATTTGTGAGAAACTGAATGATGGGAGTCATCCAGGTTGGGTTCTCCGCTCCTGTGATTGTGCTGATCTCTGTGTCTACAATAGATGCGGATTCTAGCACTTCTACCCTGACTTCCTTTGCTAGATGTGTGAAGGTGACTGAGGCCATCTTACTAAGAGCGTCAGCTTTCTTTTTTTTGCTTCTTGGGATGTGTATGACCTTACATTCATCGAACAATTTGATTATTGCTAGGGCCTTCTCTAGGTATCGCTTCATCGACTCTTCCTTAGCGTCGTATGAGCCGTTGATCTGGTTCGCTACGAGCATTGAGTCCACATGAGCGTGTAGTTTTCGTACCCCCATTTTCTGAGCCAATCGTAAACCTGCGAGTAACGCTTCGTACTCTGCTTCATTGTTAGAACTTTTGAAATCCAACCTTAGTGTGTAGGTCAGCTCGACCTGGTCTGGTCCCACCAGTATCAAACCGGCCCCTGAGCCTTCGTTGTTCGAGGCTCCATCTGTGTGGAGGTTCCAGATGCCGTCGACTTTACTTTCCTGGTTACTTTGTGCGATCTCTTTGTGCACGTTTCCTTCAGGTGGTATTTCTACCAAGAAATCGGCCACTACCTGACCCTTTATTGCGGACCTTGGTTTGTACCTGAGCTCGAACGCTCCCAGTTCGATTGCCCATTTTTCTAATCGTCCTGAGATTTCCGGTCTTCTCAGCACTTGTTGTATTGGGTGTTCCGTTTGTACTTCAATGTTGTGAGCTGGAAGTACCTCCGTAGCCTCCTTGAGGCGTGCACTAAAGATAACACTAGTTTTTCCATTGGTGAGTACCTTGTTTCTGGATCTTTTAACGCTCTGTTGATGAAGTATATAGGGGTTTGAACACCACCCCGCTCTGTCATCAAGACCGCACTTACAGCCGCTCTTCCGGCAGATAGGTACATTGTCAGGTTCTCTTTCGGGATTGGGGCTGTAAGCGTTGGCAACCGGCTCAAATACTTCTTCATTTCTTCGAACGCCTTTTCTGCTTCTTGGGACCACACGAAATTCTTTTTACCTAAGCAGTTTCTTAGTGTCACCATGAATGGTAACGTTCTCTCGGCATGTTTGGATAAGAATCTGTTCAACGCGACCAAACGTCCGTTGAGTGTTTGCACATCCTTAACAGATTTTGGTGAAGGCATTTGTAGCACCGCCTTCACTTTTTCTGGGTTTGCTTGAAATCCGTCTTTAGTGACAACTACACCCAAAAATTTACCCTGCTCCACCCCGAATGAACACTTCTTTGGGTTCAGCTTCATGTTGACACTTCTTAGGGTTTTGAATGTTTCGCCAAGGTCACCCAACAACCTTTCTTCGTTCTTGCTTTTCACCACCAAGTCATCTACATAAACTTCAAGATTTTTACCGATTTGCTCACTGAAGGCTGCATCCATCAATCGCTGGTAAGTGGCTCCAGCGTTCTTTAAGCCTAAGGGCATTTTGGTGAAACAAAATATCCCGGCGCTGGTGTAGAATGCTGTCTTGTCTTCATCTTCTTTGGCCATCTGTATCTGCCAGTAACCTTTATAAGCGTCCAAAAAACATTTTAGTGGGAAACCCGCCAGAGCATCTACTTTTGAATCGATTTATGGGAGTGGGTAACAATCTTTGGGGCACGCGGCGTTAAGATCTTTGAAATCTATACACATCCGCCACGTCCCGTCTCCCTTCTTGACCATGACCGGGTTGGCCACCCAGGTTTGGTACTTCACCTCCCGTACTATGCCTGCACATAAAAGCTTCTCAACTTCTGCCAATACTGCTTGATTTCTCTCTGGCCCTAAATGTTGTCTTTTTTGTGCCACTGGATCCTTTGATTTGTAGGTGTTCAAACGGTGCTCTGCCGTATTCCTTGGGACCCCCTCCATGTCTGAAGGCTGCCAAGCGAAAACGTCTAGGTTGTTGAGTAAAAACTGTTTCAATATTTTCTTTGTTTTTTCCCCCAGCTGGCGTCCGACGGTTATTTTCTGCTCCGGGAATTCTGGGTTGAGTGCCCACTCTTCTTGTGTTTCACCTTCTTGTTTGCTTATGACTTTCGGGGCCACTGTGGTGGTAACCTTTAAACTTTACAGTCTTTAGTTGAGTATAAAGTTACGATACATGTTGGTGTTAGAAATTTGATGGCTCCGTGGACGGTGGAGATGACTGCCCCGAGTGCACATAAACCCGGTCTTCCCAGAATCACATTGTGACTTGATTGAGAACGTACTATGAGGAAAGTCATTGGAACTGTTCGACTTCCCGTTTCATTTCCCATTGTCACCTGAAGCTGTATTTTCCCTAGTGGTTGCACCACCTCTCCGGAAAAGCCAGTCAGCTGGTGGACTTGTGTGATGAGGCCTTTCCGCACTTCTTCATCTAATTGCATGAAGCAACGCTCATACATAATTTCGTATGCGCTTCCCGTGTCCACGTAAATTCATCGTACTTGGTGACCCGCAATGTCAGCGGATACATGTAGCGCATCACTTGCAAAATCTCCGCCTCTAATTGGGGGGAAACTGATTCCCTGTTCCATCCACGGCTCCATGTGGTCGTTACTTCTCTTCACGCCTGCGTTGCCTGATGGTCGACTCACCATTAAGATCTCCTTTCTCTTTCCACTTGACTGGGGTGTTGTCTTCAGCTCTTTCAGCAGGTGTGCCAACTTGCCTGTCTTAATTGCTGACTCGATTTGTCTCCTTAGGGAGAAACATTCATCGGTGGTGTGCCCGTTGTCTTTGTGGAATTCACAATACTTGTCTGTGGCCTTCTTGGGGCCTGGCCTCATGGGAGCTGGTTTCACGAAATTAACATTCTCTGTTGCTAAGATCTCGCTTGGTGTTTTAAATAGTGGTGGGAGACTAACCGTGGATCCAACGTTGGGCCTTGGTGACGGTGAATACCGGGGTTGGAATGATACGTTCCGCTGTTGGAATCGTGGTTGAAAATGCGGTTTGTCCCATGTCTTTTGTGGTGTCTGCCTTCTAGGGACATCCCATGTGGTTGTTTTTTTCTGCGTGCGATCTTTCAACTGATCGCTCGCTTTCCTTCCCCGTACAAACGCCTTGGCTCTTTCCAACATGTCTTCCACTGTCTTTGGGCGGTTTTCATGGAATTGCTCTACCAACTGCTCGCTTCGAACTCCGTGGATAAAAGCCGAGATGCGTATGTCTTCGCCAGCTCCCTTTACTTGCATACTTTCTCTTACGAACCTGGGGATGAAGTCTCCCACTGATTCGTTGTCGGTTCTCTTAATGTTGTGTAGCTCTGTAGGGTCTTTGATGGATCTTCGTTGTTGGCTGAAGTTCTTCAAGAAACTATCCTCCAACTGTTCAAAGCTTCCTATCTCCCCCCCCACTTGAAGGTTGTCGAACCATACCCTCGCTGCTCCCGTCAGTGTTTGCATAAACATATGACACCACACCGGGATGGACCATTGTTCCACCTCGGCTGCACCTATGAAAATGGCGAGATGATCGTCTGGATCACCCATACCATCATATTTCCCCACATTTGATGGCATTTTTAGTTTTGGGGGAAATGTGAATTCTGCAATTTTGTTGATAAACTTGGATCTTGATCTTGCTGTGGATGGCCTGTATGGCTTGTTGTAGTCATCTTCGAAATCTAGCTTTCTTTTGGTTGTTTCTTGGCGTACAACCTCATTGTTGTGTAGGTTGTCTTTCTCTTTGTCATCTTTCTTTGGTGAGTTGTCATTTTCACCATCTTCGAACTCTAGACGGGTTCGAATTTCTTTTAACTGGCGCTCTTTCTCTTCCATCTGTAACAAAGCGAGAATCTGTTGGCGATTCTGCCTCAAGAACTCCGGAGTGACGACTACTTTGTCATTGCTTTGTTTTTCAGAATCGTTAAGACGACTCTTCGGGTTCTTGCTTCCCTCCCCCCGGTAACATTGCTACCGTCTGGGTACAGGACATCAGAACTTCTGGTTTCATTGTGAGGAGTTTCCTCGCCCTCGCCCATCGTTTTTTTTTTAGAGCACGGGATGGCGCCAAATGTTGCTACAAAACTTGTCACCTAGAGGCGGAAGTCTTGAAGCAGTGCTGGATGGACAAGTTAAGCTGGAACTTCTGGACTTAGGCTTGGAAGAACGGACTGGATCTCCGGGCCTTGAAAGGGTGATCTGCAAAATAAGAAACACCGTGAGCCTCGCCACGAGCAGAAGGGGGTTTCTCCTCGTGACCACCATCCGGCGTGAGAATAAGTATGTGTGTAGTGGAAGGTAAAAAGAGAGAGAGAAGAAAGAAGCAAGTAACTTTGGGTATTGTGAATATGAGAGTGTAAAGTGTCCTCCTCACCTTTGAAATCGGCCAGACTATTTATAAGGTATCCATGGTCAAGATGCTTGGACTGAATATCCATTATAGGTTGTCTGCAGTTAAACATCTTTCTCTGCTTCTGCTAATATGACTGTTATTTCCTCTTTCGTGCTTAGAGAGTTCAGGGTGTGTTTAATTACCTTTGTCTATATAGTTGACCCGTGTTCCTTGTGCATAAGTTCTGTTCCTGACATCTCTTGTCTTGTTAGCTGACTTCCCTTTTTGTGTTACTGGTTCTTACCTGACCTCTTTCTATCATGGGTTCAGGTTTCCCCATTGGTGTTGTCTTTATAGTTGACTCTTATGCCCAATGAGACGTTATCTTAGTTATTTAGTATTATTTTCTGGTATGAGATTATTTCCTTCGTAACTTCTTTGATATTTTCTAAGTGTTGAGTGGGAGATGTCGTCCGATGTCAAACGAATCAATCTTTCGGCCATGACACCCTTGAGCCGCGGCATGGCCTCAGTCGCGGCTGGGGTTGGGTTTTTTGGTTCTGTCCTTGTTCTTTCCTTCTAGCATGGGTTCAAGTTTCCCCATCCTTGTTGTACTTGGGCCGTGACACACACTCAGCCGCGGCAGGCCTTCCCCTCCTTGTTGCACTTGTGCTTTGAGCCGTGACACACCTTTGGCCGTGACACACCTTCAGCCGCGGCAGGCTTGGTGTTCAGCAGCGAAGAATGGCTTCTCAGCCGCGGCAGGCTCTCAGCCGCTGCCGGTAACCTATCATTTTCGTGATGCTTGATCTTCTATCCCCTTCAAATAGTATAATAAATAATAAATAAAATCTAGAAAACAATTATTATTTGGTCAAAAACCAAACAAAATTCGGATTTTTTCAGTTCAACAAAACCGATAGAACACCCCTAAGGAGTTAAGGGGGCTCTGCACTTATAAAATATGTTAATTGTTTAAATATTCTTATATATTTACATGTATATATAAATAATAGCACATTTAGGCTCATGATCATACTCAAGCTCGATGTATAAAGCTTTAGGCTCGAACTTGTTCAATTTAGGTTCGATTTGAGCTTTCAGTGAGTTGATCTCGTGTAATTCATCAGCGAGTCATCGGCTCGTTTTCACTACTAAAAAGCATATATTTTGATGCCAGATATAGGGTAGGGTAGGCATACATGAAAACAAGAATCTATATCCAATCGATCACGCAAATGTTAAGATGGAAATATACACAAGCTATAATAAAATAAACAAGACACCTAAATGAATGCATTTACAGAAGAAAACAAAACGACGTCCCGTTTGTTGTGTTACATTCGACGACTTTCATTACTACTGGACGGGGGGCTGTTCCAACCATTTTGCACGAAATCCAGTTCCCTTACAATCGCTGCAGCTAGTTGATCCCTGAAAGAAATGAGTACCTTATTGTTTTAATGATTTAACCCGTGTAATCATATAAATAGGTAATAAACTATGCTGTACAAATATACATATATACACACACACAGAGAGACACATACACAGTTCCTTTTAATCAACAGACAACTGTGTAACTTTGGCATAAAAAAATGTGGCTTTTATGACCAACTTTTCTTAGTTTGATGTATTTTATAAACCAACTTGAACATGTTCATACACCTCTTCAAATGAAGTTCAGCCATTTACTTATGATAGGATCCTTTCATGTTATGTTTTTATCTTTAACCGGTCACGCGGGTATTTAAAAAAAAATTAGCTGGAAAATAAAAAGGTCATAGGGGTCGAAACACGTTTTTAAGTGTATATTTACTACATAAAACCACCTAATCATTTATTCAAATTATTATTGAAACAATATAACTTCTATAATTCTATTGAAAACGATAACCATTTATAAAAAAAAATATCAACAAAAAACGTTTCAAGTCAAAACAGTCAATCCGACACGAATGCTTTGACATGGGAAAAAAATTGTACGTTTTGACCCGTACCCATTTGACCCACCTACTTCTCCACCTCTACTAGTGGAAGACAGTGCTCAAGTTAAATTGACAAGATATTTATAACATGGTCTAAAAAGTGGTGTTGCAGGGTGAACATAGCCTTAAAAGAAATGCAAGTTTAAAAATTCACCTTTCCGGCACAAATGACACAGCTTGAGTTTCTAGAAGGCACTTCACATAGCATGTTATCACCAAGAATGAAAAACCCTGTGCCACCACACCATTTACACTCTACATGCCCATTGGAATCACAAGAAGAACAAGCAACAGGCCTTGGTTGCTGCAACAACCATCAGTAGCGGATATTTAGAAGGTTATGATCCCACAAAAGATATAAAATCAACAAAATAACAGAACTGCTTATATATATAGAGACAGACTAATTTCATTGGTCAGAACTGATTCAGCTAAGTGACACCTAATTTTGATCAACTAAAAAAAAGGGCATGAAATGAGTTCAACAAGATTGCATCAGATATTAACTGATCATATCTATTCTTGAATGCATACTTATGAAGTTATGATTAAAGAAAATTATGAGATATAACTGAAACTACATGGCCATGGAAAAAACATGGCAAAAGTAAAAACACATTTTGGTGATGTTCTTTACTGATTGAATAATTTGGTCATTGCAACTTTAATGACTTGGCTATAGTTCTGATCTCCGTAATGTTGCCATAACAGTATTTATCATCCAAAACAATTACATAACTTTTGATAGGAATCCAACTTGAATATATAAGTAACAAAGTACTGTGTCCAAGCCGTCAATAGTAAGTAGTAACAATGATGAATGGACGAGGATAGAAGCGCGCGAACAAACCGAGAGATGGTCCAATGTGATTCAGGGAATTACCCAAATCTCCTTGACTATAAATACTCCCCCGCTATACCTGCCAATTTGATCCATATGTGTAAAGTTGGCTGATTTAGACTTTAAATACAAAGTAATGGCTTGATTTGGGTTAAGCTCTATTCTTAGGGGGTCAGGATGGGCAGATTTAAAATTAAAAAAAAAAACTAACGGGTCAGGATGAGCGTACCCATAATAAAGAACGGGTCCTCATCAACCCCTTTTAAACATTACAGACGACAAATGAGAGTGTAAAGTTGGGTATTTTGTTCATCTTTGATTCTTTCATCTTTAAAACCCGTTCTGATGCATTCCACAAGGTAAAAGGTGCGTTTTTTTCTCACTTCCGTTTCCTCTAGCTTTATGATCCCCAAATATAGGGTTTTTCCCCCGCTTTAACGACTAATTTGAACTGATCAGCAGACTTGATTTCCGCCATCTACACAGAGCATTAGATTCTATTTTCATCTACACAGAGTATTAGATTCTTAATTTCTTATGAAGTATACGATTCAATCTCTGTAATTCTGTTTGTTCTTATTTCTCTTCAAATATTAATGTATGTTTTCTCTGATTGATGTGTATGTGCTTGATGTTCTAGTTAGTTTGTTATTTACCAAGTCAATCGATTGGTTTTGTGTTTAGATTTGGGGGAATTTTACTTGTCTTTTTGTGGGAATGACCAGAATTTAATGAATGGCTAAGTGTTTTTATTTCCACAAATTGTGTTCTTGTTATGGATGGATATTTCTCAAGAAGGCTTTCCTTCTTCTAGATACTTTCTAATGTTGTGAAGTAATAATTGTTTGTAAAAATCATTTTACTAGATTCAAGAGCCCTGTTCTGTTTATAATATACTTGATCCTGTCACATAGTATTATTTAGTTTTCCTTCTCCTGACAAAAAAGAAAAAACGCAGTTTGTTAGTTTATTATCTTGACAAATCATCTACGATTGAACATTGGTTATAATCCCTGAAACATTAAATACTGTTTGGAACTAGATGCACTTCTATACGATTCTTGAATATGCATATGATTATGGATTGTATTGTAAAACTGATTAAAGCAGTATGGAGAATACGCACAGCTATTGGCATTGAGGGATGAATTTCGAGGGCAGTCAAAAGTGTCTAAAGATCAGAGTGGTACGCAGCTGCTTCAAGGTTGGCTGAACAGACTAGGTCAAAGGATGAATGGAAAAACAATTTGGAACTCTCAATAGGGTAGGGTTTCAAGAAGAAAACAAATCTGAAAGCCTCACTTCAGCATGTCAAATCTGAATCTTATTAGTTAAACCCATTCGAACCCCAACCAAAATCCACCCGTTTTGCCAGGTATACTCCCCACCAGTGTTGTAAAACTCGGCCTGTTGAGGCGCTTTTCTTCAACTCGGTCAACACTACTCGGAATCGGTCCAACTCTGTCAAACTCGGGCAAACTCGGGCCAACTCGGTCAACTCGGATTTTCACTGTTTTTCACCAATTTTCGCTGTTTTTCACCAATTTTCGCTATTTTTCACCGATTTTTGTTGGATTTTTAATGTTTTTCACGGAGATACATTGAAAGACGAGAATTAAATAATTATTATGTCTATAATATTAAATAATGAATATCAATTTTTGAAATACTTTAGTATTTGAACATGTATTCTTTTGATTTACATTGATATTCACAAATTTTGTTATAAATATTAGTAAACTTATGATATTTGACATGTATATAATTTCCCGAAAATTAATTTCTTTGTAATTTACCATGTCCGAGTACTCGCAACTCCCTAGTCGACCGGCCTGACAGCACCTAGCGACTTTTGCAACCATGCTCCCCTACCCAATCAGGTATCATCCATTAACAGTGCATTTCAAAAGTAGGGTTTCAAGAAGAAAACAAATCTGAAAGCCTCACTTCAACATGTTAAATCTGAATCTTATTAATTAAACCCCTTCTGACCCGAACTAAAATCCGCCCATTTTGCCAGGTATACACCCCACCCAACTCGGGTATCATCCATTAACAATGAATTTAATACTCTTCCATTCTCTAAAACCCCCTGGGCCAATACCTGTCCTTACGTCGGAGCTTGATCGTGGGAAACCATAACCCCACATCAAGGCTAAAGGTTCTCTTTCTTATCTCAGGTACATTGTATCGAACCAGACGAGCACCTCTATTTTGTCGTCATATGGGACCGAATGGCTCAAAGAAACAACCATCAGCAATGGCCGCTTCAAGCTTAGAAGAAGATTCATGATCTTTTCATATTCTTATAATTGTTTAGGCAAATACCATAAAAAAAACCAACACAAAACTTTACCGGTAAAAAACCTACATTCTTATTTTTCTCACAAAGGTCCCCGACAACTATTTACTATAACAAATGAATCGACATAAGCAAGGAAAAGAGACAAAAGCAAAGCAAGCGATTCGATTGCAAAACAATTTTGATTGTTTATGTGTTTTCACAGATTTTATAGGTATTTTTACAAATTAGATTTAATTTGATAACAAATCATCTCTTTAGGTTGAATTCGTTATTTCAAAAATGGTGATTGAGAACAAACAACAGAAACCCTAATTTATAATTCTGATTTACACATACCTGAGAGATCAACCAGGCCTGCTCCATACGCTTAAGTAAATCGGAGGAGTTATCGGGGGATGACTCCACCATTGAAGCTCTCACGATGAAAGCCCCGCCGCCGTGAATCGCTTTTTTTATTAGACTTACGCCGCCATGACGACGATGAAAATTTCTTCCCGATATTAATGATTTCGTTGAAATCAACAACGGCTTACAAGAACAACCGGTGCAAGTGGTCGAAATCATCGATTCAGGCTTGATTTTGCGGAAAATAGTATTGATACGTATGTACAGAAGAGAGAATTGTTTGATGATCGGCGGTAGCCGTTTCTTGTGGGCTTTCTACTTTTCTACACTACAACTTCCACCGGTGGTCCACACAGGCGTTTCTTAAATATTTTTATTCATATAAATAAATACCAAATTATAAAACCGAGTTACTTGTCAAGGTGGACGAAACTTAATGATGGAATTGATCCTCCCATAAGGGTGAAAGGGGTGCAATACCCGGGTGAAAGAGGGTTGACCGAGTAGGCTGGGTACACCGCCCCCTTCAATCCGAGTTGCCCGAGTAGAGGAAATCGAGTAAAATTACTCGGATGTGGGAGAGAAGGAGAGAGCCGTTGGAGAGAGAGAGCCGTTTGAGATTTTTTTATTTAAAAAAAAAATAATTTTTTTCCTATATATACTCATACTCTACAAATATAATTTTCATCTCATTTATATATCTCTCATCTATATATTTACACTTTTAAAAAAAAGGAAGGGTCATAAAAAAAAGCAACAAAGTCTAGAAAATTTAGACAAAAAGTTCAATCTCAACCGCCACCCGCACGAACCCAAGCCGCTCCCCGACGACCCCAACCACCTCCTCAACGACCACAATTACCTCCTCAACCAATTCCAAGCTATTTCCCGCAACCACCATATTACTACCCCCAAAGTTCAACCGATCCAAATATAATATCTCAAGATATGGATCCAAATTTATTATCTCAATTTTCGCTTTATATGAATCCTAATTTTTTATCTCAATTTTCGTACCAATATCAAAACCAACCGTATCGTGATCCAAACGAGATCATTCGTTCGGAATCCGAAGACGAAGGAGAAAACGAGGATGATGAAAAAGAAACGGAAAATGAGGATGTTGATGAGCAAGAAGAAGAAGAAGAAGTTGCCGTCGAAGTTGAAGATGTTGGCGCCAAGTCGAAAAGACAACACAAAACCCGGTTACCACCAAAGAAATGGACTGAAGAAGAACTTGTCGTGGTCAAAGCTTATATTCAAAAGACTCAAAATAAAATAAAAGGAAATCAACAAAGAGGTGATTCGTTTTCGAAGAAAGTTTTAACGTATTTTATCTCTCTATTTGGTCCAAACGATCGAACCGTTGACCAAGTGTCTTGGAAATGGAAGGATCTTAACAAAAAAATGACCGCCTTCAACGGGTGTTACCAACAAATGGTAAGAGTTATTTTCATATTATATATATATTTTTTATTTTCTAAACTAACTCAAATTATATATATATTTTTATATGTATAGAAACAAAGAAGGCCGAGTGGTACAAGTGATTTGGACCTTGTTGAAGCGGCTTTAAGCCATTACAAGAAAGTGTACAAAAAGACATTCACCAACTTAAAATGTAGCATTGATGGGCGAGGATTTAAAAGGAAGTCAATCCTCAAAAAGAACAAAAACTTCTGAGTCGAGAACCCCAAGTGACCCGGAGGGTTTTACAAACCTCTTTCCCGACATAAACGCCGAACCGCAAGACGACACGACACCGACAAGGGCAAAACGTCCGAGGAAGAAATCGGCCGAAAGTTCATCTAGCAAGGGAAATTTGGTAGACATAGTCGAAGAATACAAGACTATGAAAGCGTTGGAGATAGAAAAAAAAAATATATTCGGGATAAGATGGCGGAAGCAAAGTTAAAAAGAGAACAAACATCGATTGAGTTGATGCTTGAAAAACAAAACGATCGTGACATCAAAACGTTCACCGAATCGCATGATCATCTCATAGAACCGTACTTGTCGATTGTATTGCAACGTAAACGTGAAATTGCCGCAAAGTATGGATGGCAATTGTAACATCCCAAAATGTCGAGAAATAAAGTTAACGAGTTCAAGCGGGCCGAAGTCGGGCCGGGTCAGTCGCGAACCGGGCTTGGGGAGGTCTCCCCTATAAATAGCCAGGGTCACCACATGTTTCTCTCATTTGCAATTCTAGAGAGAGAAAACCGTAGAGAGAGAAAGTGTCGGAATCGCACAAGATTGCACCCGCTCGTGTCTCTTGCACTCGTGAGAAGAACCTCCGGATCAGAAGCTCGATTCAGGTAACGATCCGACCTAAATCTGAGTTTTTAGTTCGTTTTTGGGTTTTCGGGTCTTGGGTGAAAATCGGACGTTTTTGTGGATGAAACTGAAAGATAATCATAGAATCGAATTCCTTAATGGAAAACGAACGTTTTGGATGCAACATGTTCGGGATCTTTACATGAACAGACCGAATGCGAAAGTTAGGGTTTTTCGCGAAGAACAGGTCGTGCGCACTTGCTAAGTGCGCACGGAGCAGGTCCTGCGCACTTGCTAAGTGCGCAGGAGGAGGGACCTGCGCACTTGCTAAGTGCGCAGGAGGAGGAACCTGCGCACTTGCTAAGTGCGCAGGAGGAAGGACCTGCGCACTTGCTAAGTGCGCAGGAGGCAGGGTCTGCGCACTTGCTAAGTGCGCAGACATCAGGCTGTTGAGTAGAGATTAATATGTCTAGAATGGTTAAACCGTTAGAGTCGGTAATGGTCTGATGTGTATGTAACTACTCAATTCAGATCGGAAGTGACGTGGTTGGACCCTTGATTAGGACAACCGAGACTAGCTTATAAGGTGAGTTCTAGAAGCCCTCTTTTAAATGTTTTTATATAATGTTTTCGGGCTGGTGTGTACACGTATGAAATGATGTTTTATGAAATGATGTTTTATAAAATGATGTTTATGAAACTACGTTTACGAAAGGAAATGATTTGGAACGAAGGGTTTATGGAAAGAAAGTTTATGAACGAAATGCTTACGAACGAATGTTATAAAGAAATGGTTTAATGAAAAGGTAAAGGGTTTTGAAAGTGAAGGAAAGGTTTTATGAAAAGAAAACAAAAAGGGGCAAATGTTTTAAAGAAGTCATTACAAATCTAATCTGTCGAATGAATGGAATTGACGAATGAAGTCTGAGAATGTGATTCCCAGCCTTGTGGTAGATTATGGACAGTGAGCCATAGTTACCACAAGAACAACATGGGCAATGTCTTTGTGGCATGTCAATGGTTTTGATGTTGTACAACTGGTAAGGGAGTAACGACGGTTACTCGGGTGATGACGATCATCCTAAGCGAACGAGGTAATGGGAAATCAATGACGGCGATACGTAACGGTTGATTTCCAAAGGAAAGATGCGTGTTGGGCAATGACGGCGATACGTAACGGTTGACCCCACGCATTGAAGGGTTGGGCAATGACGGCGATACGTAACGGTTGACCCAACGTAGTGGTATGGTTGTGGCAATGACGGCGATACGTAACGGTTGCCCACAACATTAAAAGTTCCTACGGGGACATAGAGACGAGTAACGATACAGATTTAGATAATAATGTATGACTTAAATGAATGTTAATATTTTAAACAAATGATTGTGTTTAAATATGCGAAGGTTTACGAATGAAAGGCCCTGTTTTCTTATACGAATGTTAAACCCTATTGAATGTTTGAATGATGAACCATTTCTTAAAACGAACGAAAACTAGAACTCACCAGCGTAGCTGACGTTTTTAAGTGTACACATTCAGGTTAAGGTAGGTTCTGAGGATGGACGGTGATGCTTGGCTAGAGATGAAGAGTTACCCGACTGCTTTTGAAGACTGGCATCCCGTTATGTTTAGTTATGATGTAATTATGTTTACGCTTCCGCATGTATGAATAACGATTAAGTTATGTTTAAATGAAAATTTCCGCTGCGTTATCTGATATTCATGTTTAAGAACTGCTTGTGAATGAGTAAATCCAACAAGTGGGGCCTCCCGGGTTTGGGGCCTCACAAGTTGGTATCAGAGCAATAGTTTGAGAGATTCGGACACCCCTAATGTCTGAACTTAAACTTTGAATGGGACCGAAAGCGGATGCCAGTACGGGTAACTCGAGCCACAGCATCAGGTATGAAAAGTAGAGTATGTGTATGTAGTATGCCTTAGGAAGAGTTAGGAAAGGACTTGTGTTCTGATGGAATCACAAAGGTGGTCAAATAGAAATCGAAAGGTAGTGTAATGGTTAATTACAGATGGCCAGTGTATATTAACATCTTACAGTACTTATTGAATTCTATTTGTTAACTAGCGTGATGACATTGGATTTCTCGTCTTATAGAACGAAATGGCAAGGAGAGGGAACGGAAGGCGTGGTGGCCGTACCGGTGATCGTACCGGCGGTCGAAATGGTGGGTGTGGCAGGATTCCTGCGCGCCAAGAACACAGTGAAGAAGGAAGTGTTCACACTGAACCGGCGGTTAGTGTGCATGAAGCTGAGCAGACACAGGTTGAAGAACAACCTTTCACTTTTGAACCAGAAGTGAGAGCAGCTATAGCTCGAGAATTCACAGAATTGATGAAGAATTCTCTGCCAGGTCTGTTGGCTGAAGCGTTGAAGCAGGTCAATGGGGCGGGTGGGTCTAGCGCGGCAATTGGTGCCCAAAATAATGAGACTGACAATACACCGCCTGCTCGCGGATGTGATTATAAGTCCTTTAAGGCATGTGATCCGCCGATCCTGACTGGGAAGAAGGACGCGGTGGCTACTTTTGATTGGGTGATCCGTATGGAAGCTGCCATTCGTCTGAGCGAGTGTCGAGCTAATCAAGTAGTGAAGTTTGCTGCTAACTCCTTGAGGGAGGAAGCATCCCACTGGTGGGAAGGTGTACGTCAAGCTAAAGGGAGCGAGATTGTGGATGCGATGATGTGGGCTGACTTGAAAACTTTGGTAATCAAGAATTTCTGCCCAAGGAACGAGATTGAAAAGGTAGAGAGGGAATTTCTGGGTTTGAAGGCCGGGAACATGACGCACCGGCAATACACAACCCGATTTAATGAACTGGCACGTCTGGTGCCACACCTTGTCACTACAGAAGAGAGAAAGATTGCCTGTTATATTCAAGGGTTGCCGGACCAGGTCCGCACCTATGTTAAGGCAAACGCCCCTACTACCTATGATTCGGCAGTAGAGCTAAGCGGCGTGGTGTTTGACGATCTGGCACTGAATGTTGTTGCCGTTGAAGAGCAAAAGAAGAGACCGAGCTTCTCAAACAAGCGAACTGGGGGAAAGATGTTTGGGGCTCGTGATAAAAGGGCTCGGGTGGGTGAGCCGACTGTTTGTAAGAAGTGTGGAAGGGAGCATGTAGGTGAATGCAGACTGGGATCTAGCTTGTGCTATAAGTGTGGCAAGACCGGGCACTACTCTCGAGAATGCCCGCAAGGCTACAAATGCTACAACTGTGGGGATTTCGGCCATATGAGCCGAGAATGTACCAAGCCCAGGATGGGGGAAACCGGGAAAGGAAAGGGCCCGGAAAAGAAGGGAGAAGGATCTCGTGCAAAGACTCGTGCGTACGCACTGACGCAAGAACAAGCCAGGGCGGATCCCGATGTGGCGTCAGGTACATTCGTCCTTAACAACACTCTTGTTTCTGTGTTATTTGATTCGGGTGCCGGTAAGAGTTTTATATCTGCGTCTTTTTGTAAACGAGTGAAGTACACTGTTAGTAAGTTAGAAAGGGCCTTTAGCGTAGAAACCGCAGAGGGTAGAACTGCGAGAGTGACCGATGTAGTCGACAACTCCACGATAAAAATAGAAGGTCATAGGTTCCCTGTCAGATTGTTTGTTATGGTTTTGGGAGGGTTCGATGTGGTGTTGGGTATGGATTGGCTAACTGCCAATGAAGCTCAAATTATATGTAAACGAAAGATAATCCAACTCAAGGCTCCGGATGGTAGCAAAGTCGAAGTCTTTGGAGATCGTGACGCCCCGATGCCAAACGTCATCTCAATGATTAAGGCAACGAATTACTTGAGGCGCGGATGCGAGGCTTATCTGGTATATGTGATTGACAAGTGTAAGGAAGTGAAGGAACTAGACGATGTACCCGTGGTACGCGAGTACCCGGAGGTGTTTCCAGAGGATTTGCCTGGGATACCACGCGATAGAGAAATTGAGTTCCGAATTGACTTAGTACCAGATGCCCAGCCCGTGGCTAAGGCTCCATATCGACTAGCACCAGTGGAAATGAAGGAACTTATGGTCCAACTAGACGAGTTACTTGAGAAAGGATTTATTCAACCGAGCATCTCGCCGTGGGGTGCTCCGGTGTTGTTTGTAAATAAGAAAGATGGTTCGATGAGAATGTGTATCGATTATCGCGAGTTGAATAAACGAACGGTGAAGAACAAGTACCCTTTACCAAGGATCGATGACCTGTTCGACCAGTTGCAAGGCGCAAGTTGGTTTTCGAAAATCGACCTTCGGTCCGGGTACCATCAGTTGAAGGTGAGGGAAGAAGACATACCGAAAACTGCATTTCGCACGCGTTATGGACATTTCGAGTTCCGCGTAATGTATTTCGGATTGACGAACGCCCCCGCAGCGTTCATGGATTTAATGAATAGGGTGTGTCGACCGATGCTGGATCGATCGGTAATTGTGTTCATCGATGATATCCTTATCTACTCCAAGAATGAGGGTGATCACGCATGTCACTTAAAGGAAGTGTTGGAAGCTCTAAAGAAGGAGAAGTTGTATGCTAAGTTCTCCAAATGCGCGTTCTGGCTTAGGGAAGTCCAATTCCTAGGTCACGTCATTGGCCCGAACGGCATTATGGTTGACCCAGCAAAGATAGTAACGGTAAGTGAATGGGACATTCCTAAGACGCCAACTGAAGTCCGCAGTTTCTTAGGATTGGCGGGCTACTATCGGAGATTCATCCAGGATTTCTCGAAAATAGCTTCGCCATTGACAAAGTTGACTCGGAAAGAAGTAAAGTACGAATGGGGTTCGACCCAAGATGAGGCAGAGGAGATGGTTGGAACTCCTGAAGGACTATGACTGTGAAATAATGTACCATCCTGGAAAGGCAAACGTGGTGGCTAACGCTCTAAGCCGAAAGGATGTGCCTACTCCTATTAGAGTGAAAGCTTGCCAGTTGGTGGTAACATCGGATGTGATGAAGGAAATTGAGAGAGCTCAAGATGAAGCTTTGAAGGAAGAAAATATAAAGAAAGAAAGGATGGTTGGCCAACGGGACAAGTTGGAATATAACACCCTCGGTGTTAGAACACGTTTTGGACGGATATGGATACCTATGGGTGGCGAACTTAGGAGCAAAATCTTGGATGAGGCTCATAAGTCTCGTTACTCTATCCATCCCGGTACCAATAAAATGTACCAAGATCTGAAGAGGGAATACTGGTGGCCTGGAATGAAATGTGATGTGACGAAGTATGTAAGCAAGTGCTTGACTTGCTCGCAAGTAAAGGCTGAACACCAGAAACCGTATGGAAAGATTCAACCACTTGACATACCAGAATGGAAGTGGGAACACATTACCATGGACTTCATAACTAAGCTACCTCGCACAGCTAAAGGTCATGACGCCATTTGGGTAATTGTGGACCGTTTAACGAAGAGTGCTCATTTCCTACCTATTCGCGAGGCGTTCTCGTCGGAAAGGTTAGCAGAGGTATTTATCAACGAAGTAGTAGCGCGGCATGGGATGCCCTTGACGATCGTATCTGACCGGGACACACGATTCACATCGAGGTTCTGGAAAAGATTTCACGAGTTGATGGGCACGAGGCTGAATATCAGCACGGCATACCACCCACAAACGGATGGTCAGTCCGAAAGGACCATTCAGACATTGGAGGATATGCTCCGTGCTTGTATTATTGACTTCGGTGGCAGTTGGGACAGCCATCTGCCGTTAGCCGAGTTCTCCTACAACAATAGTCATCACACGACGATAGGCATGCCGCCTTACGAAATGTTGTATGGGAGAAGATGTAGAACCCCGGTTTGTTGGGGTGAGATTGGACAGAAGGAATTAGGAAGTCTCGAAGTCGTAAGAGAGACGTCGGAAAGGTTTGATCAGATCAAAGCACGAATGAAGGCCGCACAAGATCGTCAGAAATCCTATGCGGATAGACGACGAAGGCCTATCGAGTTTGATGTTGGGGACAGAGTAATGTTGAAAGTGTCCCCGTGGAAGGGAATCATTCGATTCAGAAAGAGAGGAAAGTTAAGTCCGAGGTTTGTCGGACCGTTCAGGATAATGGCACGGGTTGGTGAAGTCGCTTATCGGTTGGAGTTGCCTGATGAGTTAAGTGGGATTCATCCTACCTTCCATGTATCACACTTGCGAAAGTGTTTGGCGGATGAATCAGCTCACGTACCACTTACTGACATCGAGGTCGACAACAGCCTTAATTACATCGAAGAACCCGTGGCTATCGTGGACCGAAAGGAGAAGCGTTTGCGTAACAAAGTGATCCAATTGGTTAAAGTCCAATGGAGGCACCGAAAGGGATCGGAGGCTACATGGGAAACGGAGGCGGAGATGAGGGAGTCGTACCCTCAATTATTTGACTTGTGATAGGTTTCGGGGACGAAACCTATTATAAGGGGGGTAGACTTATAACATCCCAAAATGTCGAGAAATAAAGTTAACGAGTTCAAGCGGGCCGAAGTCGGGCCGGGTCAGTCGCGAACCGGGCTTGGGGAGGTCTCCCCTATAAATAGCCAGGGTCACCACATGTTTCTCTCATTTGCAATTCTAGAGAGAGAAAACCGTAGAGAGAGAAAGTGTCGGAATCGCACAAGATTGCACCCGCTCGTGTCTCTTGCACTCGTGAGAAGAACCTCCGGATCAGAAGCTCGATTTAGGTAACGATCCGACCTAAATCTGAGTTTTTAGTTCGTTTTTGGGTTTTCGGGTCTTGGGTGAAAATCGGACGTTTTTGTGGATGAAACTGAAAGAGAATCATAGAATCGAATTCCTTAATGGAAAACGAACGTTTTGGATGCAACATGTTCGGGATCTTTACATGATCAGACCGAATGCGAAAGTTAGGGTTTTTCGCGAAGAACAGGTCGTGCGCACTTGCTAAGTGCGCACGGAGCAGGTCCTGCGCACTTGCTAAGTGCGCAGGAGGAGGGACCTGCGCACTTGCTAAGTGCGCAGGAGGAGGAACCTGCGCACTTGCTAAGTGCGCAGGAGGAAGGACCTGCGCACTTGCTAAGTGTGCAGGAGGCAGGGTCTGCGCACTTGCTAAGTGCGCAGACATCAGGCTGTTGAGTAGAGATTAATATGTCTAGAATGGTTAAACCGTTAGAGTCGGTAATGGTCTGATGTGTATGTAACTACTCAATTCAGATCGGAAGTGACGTGGTTGGACCCTTGATTAGGACAACCGAGACTAGCTTATAAGGTGAGTTCTAGAAGCCCTCTTTTAAATGTTTTTATATAATGTTTTCGGGCTGGTGTGTACACGTATGAAATGATGTTTTATGAAATGATGTTTTATAAAATGATGTTTATGAAACTACGTTTACGAAAGGAAATGATTTGGAATGAAGGGTTTATGGAAAGAAAGTTTATGAACGAAATGCTTACGAACGAATGTTATAAAGAAATGGTTTAATGAAAAGGTAAAGGGTTTTGAAAGTGAAGGAAAGGTTTTATGAAAAGAAAACAAAAAGGGGCAAATGTTTTAAAGAAGTCATTACAAATCTAATCTGTCGAATGAATGGAATTGACGAATGAAGTCTGAGAATGTGATTCCCAGCCTTGTGGTAGATTATGGACAGTGAGCCATAGTTACCACAAGAACAACATGGGCAATGTCTTTGTGGCATGTCAATGGTTTTGATGTTGTACAACTGGTAAGGGAGTAACGACGGTTACTCGGGTGATGACGATCATCCTAAGCGAACGAGGTAATGGGAAATCAATGACGGCGATACGTAACGGTTGATTTCCAAAGGAAAGATGCGTGTTGGGCAATGACGGCGATACGTAACGGTTGACCCCACGCATTGAAGGGTTGGGCAATGACGGCGATACGTAACGGTTGACCCAACGTAGTGGTATGGTTGTGGCAATGACGGCGATACGTAACGGTTGCCCACAACATTAAAAGTTCCTACGGGGACATAGAGACGCGTAACGATACAGATTTAGATAATAATGTATGACTTAAATGAATGTTAATATTTTAAACAAATGATTGTGTTTAAATATGCGAAGGTTTACGAATGAAAGGCCCTGTTTTCTTATACGAATGTTAAACCCTATTGAATGTTTGAATGATGAACCATTTCTTAAAACGAACGAAAACTAGAACTCACCAGCGTAGCTGACGTTTTTAAGTGTACACATTCAGGTTAAGGTAGGTTCTGAGGATGGACGGTGATGCTTGGCTAGAGATGAAGAGTTACCCGACTGCTTTTGAAGACTGACATCCCGTTATGTTTAGTTATGATGTAATTATGTTTACGCTTCCGCATGTATGAATAACGATTAAGTTATGTTTAAATGAAAATTTCCGCTGCGTTATCTGATATTCATGTTTAAGAACTGCTTGTGAATGAGTAAATCCAACAAGTGGGGCCTCCCGGGTTTGGGGCCTCACAGCAATGCACCTTTTAGATTTTTAATTTTTATTAGCTAGCTTTTATTTATTTTGTTAATTTTCTAGTTTTTAAGATTATTTATTTCTAGGTTTTTTATTTTTAATTGTATTATGTTTATTTTAATATAATGAAATTGCCTTTTTTTATTTAAATATTTTTTTTTAAATGTTGGTGAGTAAAATGAGTTAAATGAGTATGGTGTTTCCAATGAAATCTAAGTAAATGAGTAGTTTTGAGGTGGCAGAATTCTATTGGACAGTTTTCATGAGTAAAGTGGGTAAAATGA
The DNA here is from genome assembly GCA_023525975.1 of Smallanthus sonchifolius. NCBI lineage: Eukaryota > Viridiplantae > Streptophyta > Magnoliopsida > Asterales > Asteraceae > Smallanthus > Smallanthus sonchifolius. The sequence continues at coordinate 7,984,851 of CM042042.1, forward strand.
GTAAATGGGTTGGGTGCCCCTTCACCCTAATAATGTGTTTTTTTATTTCGCTACTAGGTTAAAATCTTGTGTATTACACGGGTTAAATAAATAAAATGTTATATATTTAGTAATAAAAATTTTATATTTTTAAAAACCCGTGTAATACACGGGTTGAATAAACCAGTATATTATATCGGTTGAATAAAATATAATGTAATTTGTTAACAAACACATTTGTCAAAATATGTTTTTAAAAAATGTAATTTGTCGTGACAGTTATAATGTCTGTTAAGTTAGTTTTTAATTTTTTTTTTCAACTGAGTATTAGTTTTTCAATTTAATTGATAAACGTTAGTACATATTAAGTTCATTTGATTGATGATATAATAACTATTTATAATTAAATAATAAGTATTCGTAATTAGATTTATTAATATAAAGATTATTATTTAATAGGAGAGAGAAATAGAAAATCTAATATTTAATAGGAGAGAGAAGCGGGAAAATAAAGATGAGGAGTAACCAGATAATGACACGTGTCATTAAGAGATTTTCATTTATTAGAGTAGTAAGATGTTGATGTTAAAAGTTGTCGGCTATATATATGCAAGCACTGATTTGGTTTGTGTGCTTGGGTTGGAATTTGCGTGATATCAAGAAGATGTTTTAATTAGCTTTTGAATGATGTCGGTTTATGAACTACCAATGTATGTTCACTCAAGTGTCTTTTAAATTTTTGAGCACACATCTGATGTGATTAGTAGTTAGATGTTTAAGACTTGTAGCTTAAGGCATTCTAAGATGTTAGACGATATGACGAGATGAACTAAAGAATGATTTTGAAGGCCTGTGGTGAGACAATAATTACTGTCCTTGTGATGTGTAGTTATCTGTAGAACTTTTGTATTGTAAATAGAATACTATGGTTATAAAAGACTTTGTTTTAAGTTTCCGATGTATTTCTGAATCAATCGGTCATGGTAAACCCGGTCTGGGCGGGGTGTGACAGGTTATCAGATCAGAGCCTTATTTTAAGAGATTTAGGTGCTAAGGAGTGGAGTAGTATCTAAACTTAATAGTTGACCAATTTTGACCCAGAACTACATAGGTGTGCCTTTTTGACCCTGATGTGTTTTCCTAAGCGCCTCACAGTGCACCAAAATATGAATTCAGATGCTTATTTTCTAGTTGGAGGGGGGAATAGGCCACAAAATAAGTTTGACCACAAAAGTCAAAGTCAAATTGTATTTCTTCTTTGCTAACAAAGAAAATGTAAAACTAGCAGTAAGTTGATTCAAACTGCTTTCTGCAATCCAATAGGCACTCATTTCACCAAAACAAGGTACACATTGAAATAAACAATTTTATAAATCATGATCAGAGTTTTCAAATTTTCAGCAGCAATCATTCAAATCCTAAATCATATAATGTAAATAATATGATTTAAACATGTATTTTTATATGTTTACTGCTTGTGGGAAATATTCCTCAAAAGCATAACTTGCTACTAACAAAAGTCAAAATTGTTATGGTTACACAAGTAGCTTTAAAACTGATCTCAACTAAGTTGAGGCCGAATACTGCATTATTAAACTTCTTTGTTTAACAAGCTCGTGAAGATCTTGAACGATTTTGAAAACCGAATCAGGCCTTGCTAGATTCAACGCGTTTTGTGACATAGCTTTGAGCTCATGTGCTTTTGGACCAAACCATTGACCAACAATATTTGCAATCTCTTTTGGTGACTTTGAAAATTTTCCACACCCATTTTCCACCACATATGGCACATTCCCAACTTCCTGCAGAATGATAAATGAAGTTATAATCAAGTAACAGGAAATACTTTTTGTTAAATTTCAATATTAGATATAGTTGATGTGTGAATATTAAAAAATTATATTCATTATGATAATAATCTACTTTTGTTATTCATAAAATGAGTTAGGAGGATTTACACATTTGAATACAGTTCGGACGATTCAACCTGTTTACCTTTTTCAACTCAAACGATTTGACCGGTTAGAGTTAAAACATAACCAAGATCGACCTATTTGTGGGTAAACGGGTTGATATTGCCACCTTAATGGATAAAGGTTGTTTCTTGTTCTATTATTGTTAATACCCAATAACTTAAGATAGAAACACTAGCAGAAAGAAAATCAACTTTGATAAATGAAGTTATAATCAAGTAACAGGAAATACTTTTTGTTCAATTTCAACACTAGAAATAGTTAGTGTAAATAATTAGAAAAAAAAGATATTCATTATGATAATTATCTACTTTGTTTTTTATAAAACGATTTAGGAGGTTTTATGATTTGAATCATAGTTGTCAAAGGCGCTAGGCGCATAGGCCTCGCCTGGGGCCTAGGCGCAGGCGCAAGGCGCAAAAAAAAGCGAGGGCCTAAGAAAAAAACCGCACTTAAATGAAAGGAATCTATACTTAAAAATAATACTATTCTTCAAATAAAGTAAAGAAAAGGTTTTATATAACATTTAATATCATCTAATTAGTACCAAAAGTTTTAAAATAGTCAAGTATCAAATTTAATTCCAAAAATTGAATTACAAAATGTTCAAAGTAAAGTATCAAAATCTTCTTCAGCTTCATAAGGCGCTCGCCTTAAAGTCAAAGCGCATTTATCGCGCCTAGGCGCACAAGGCGCTCACTTTTGATAACTATGGTTTGAATACATTTCGTATGATTCAACCTGTTCGACCCGTTTGCCCTTTCTTCAACTTAACCCGTTTGACCCGTTAGAGGTAAGACATAACTAATGAACTATTTGTGGATAAACGGGTTGATATTGCCACCTCTATGGATAAAGGTTGTTTCTTGTTCTATTATTGTTAATACCCAATAACTAAAGATAGAAACATTAGCAAAAAGAAAATCAACTTAATAACAAAATTACCTGCCCAGCAATGTAATCGTTTAGAATTATGGGTAGTCCTCGGATCATAGCTTCTGCAATGGTTCCAGGACCAGCCTACAAGACAAATAATTAACAAAATAAGTATAAATTAGACAACGTGAGATTTGACTTTTGAGAGTCAAACAAGATATATTGCAACTTTAAAATGGCAAGAATCATTTTGTTTGTGTACAAAGAATTGACAACGGTGTTATTGGACAAATGGATTATTTCAATTGTCCGTTTTAGAGATTAAAAAATACTAGAAATCGGCATCAAACTACAATTCTGGAATTACTAAGTTTAAATCTTGTAAGAATCAAAAGTGGAATGCTTGTTTGGGACGAACGGAAAAAATAGAAGGAGCCCGATTACCTTGGTAATAATACAGTCACAAGCGCCCATGCATTCTTCCATCTTAGTGACAAACCCCTTCACCTGAAATTAATTAATCTTTGTAAATATTTACTGATATAATCCAAATTTATTTATGACAAAACTCAAGCTTTAGCAACAACAAATGATCCATATCTTTCCATAATTATATTTTAAGCATTTTGACTAATATTTCCTTTATATTCAAGAATGATTTATATGCTCAACAACCCAATTTGTTTATAATAATAATAAAAAAATAAATAATTAAACCAACAAACGGATACAAGCAAAACCAAAGTTGACCAGTTGGTTCAGTCCAAAGGAGTGTCAAAGAACAAGTAACCCATGCTAAATATGAGGATAATGAATGATGAATGATGATGATGACCGAATGATGATCATGACGATGATGAAGGAAATACTCACCTGAACCGGAATCTTCCACTCAGCCGAAAGCAATTTATTGGCAAGTTTTTTGTTGCGTCCACAAATTACAAGTACTTGACCAATCGGCTCACCAATATTTTCATCATATAATGCATTCCCGAGTGCCTTAGCGGTAGCCTCAATGGGCCCCATCCCCTCCCCGCCGCCCATCAGTAACACAGCAGGGAGATCCTCATCCAAACCAAGCCCCTTCCTCAATTCAACCTATGCAAATACATACAATCTTAGTTTGACCTAAAAAGTCAAAGCATGCCCTATATTATACAGGTGTTTGTGGTTCAGTTAACCTCAAATGCAGCTCGGCTACTCCTAACCACATTTTGGTTAGCCTCAAATTGCAGTTAATGTTTTGTTTAACCCAAACCCATTTAGAGTCATCACCCAACCCACCTTGATCCCTCCATTTTGCCACCTCTAACTCCAGTTTTCCACAGAGATACCAACCTTGGGCCGAACGGGCTTAACAAAAGAGGGTCGAACAGGGAGGCCATAAACTTTTATCTGAGAAGATTGGAGACCGGCTTTTAAGGCTCGTTTTGACACCTCTTCTGTAGGGCAATAGCATCTTGTTACAAGCTTATGAAACCTATTACATAAAAGACAAAAATCAGCACACTCTTGGCACTCAAAACAGGCTGTTAAGTAAAAACTTTGGGGGTGCTAAACAAACCATGTAGGATGGCAAGTGCTTAAATCTGTAACAACTGTAGTAAACACAATCTTGTCTAAAAGACCCTTTGACCTCAAGATACGAAGCGGTACGTGTTGCATTAAAGGATGTACACTGATGATAATATCGGGCTGGTACTTCATTAGACCTTTTGCAACCTCTCTGTCACCATACACATAGATGATACACACATTAGTCACCATAATCAACTTACTAACCAGTTAGGAATGATGGTTAAAATAATTATGATCAAAGTAGTCAAAGGCTCAAGGCACATTCAAGGCGCAAAGGATGAGCCTTGGTCCTAGACGCAAGGCGCTTGAAAAGTGAGGGTTTTTTTAAGCAAGGCACACAATATAAACATACGATTTTTAGGTGTTTTCGACATGTTTTAGGCTGGTTTAGACATGTTTCGGGCCATTCTTTTAGATGTTTCAGACCAGTTTTGGCCGGAATCCTAATATTAACTTACTTAAGAAATCATGAACTAAAAGAATCCGTCATGATTTGGATAAATCATAAAAAAAATAATAAAATATGAGTATACAACTAAAAGAAAATTAAGTTGATTAAATTAGTGAGGATAAATAAAATAATAAATAACTAAAATAAGAGATTAGATTATATTTAGAAAGAATTTAAACAATTTAAAATTAGGATTTGAAAGAATAAACTCATAACATTTCAAAAAGGTATAACAAAAGCAAGAAACAAGGTTTAAACCCAGCCTGAGCTCCTTGATGGAAGAAAGGCGGTATGGCTGCGCCTCACCTCGCTGGTCGCGCGCCTTTGACAACTATAATTATGACGATAATAATCAAACCATGGTTACACAAACTATCTAGAGAACAACATGATATCAAAACATCTAGACAAAAACCAACAAAAGGTAATCAAATTAAAATCTTCACCGCGCTATAAACGTAGAGGTTGCAGCAAAATTCGACTGGTGCACCATGCGAGGCACAGAAGCATAATACGTCATCCGCCACAAAGAACCATGTTTAACCAAAAAGTTATAACTTCTTGGCAACTGATTAAACGGCCACGGAGTGTGATCTGTCCACAAATCAGTCACAAACACCTGAAAACACACATTCAATCAAATCCAAATCTAATCACACCAATCCAAACAAGAACAATTCAAGAAACCAACCTCATATTCATCACCAAACTGCTCATTAAAAGCCCATTTAATAGCTTCTGCAGAAGCTCTATGACCACCACCTGTATCACTCATCAAAATCAACACCTTTTTCTTACCCTTTGACTCAAAACCAGTCAACTCTAATCTTTCATCCTCCAAAACACCACCATGTTGTTCTCCTAACCCACCACCACTCCCCGGATTAACCTTAACCGAATCGAACCCAATTGGAATCCTCTCACAATGAAACTTAACAAACTTGTTAAACTCATTAAAGAAGTTATTAATGCTAGACCCACCTCTACTTCCTGAACTCAAAGACCCCACAATCTTTAAAGATTTCCTCCTCCCACCAGCCCGAAAAGCCCCAATTTTTCTTTCAGATTGAACAAAATTAGAGAGAATTGAAGGATACTCATCTGAATTCAAGCGGCTAGAGGTGGAATCAAATGTGAAGGTGCTCAATTTGGGTACAAAATTGAAGGCATTATTGGTTTCTAGAGGTGTCGATGATGAAGACGAAGATGATGACTGCATCGCTATTTTCGTCCAATTTTTGTAATTGTTACAGGTAATCAAGTCATGGAGGCGGAGAATGATATGGGTGGTGTTGTTTTTGAAGAAAGATTGATTTGAGAAAATACCCAACTGGGGTGGAGTGAATTGACAGGGGAATTGGGGAAATATGAAGATGGGTTTGCAGCCACAGATGGGAAATATTCGAAGTTAAATACCCGGATACTCTTGGAATGTACGTACAATTAGAAAGACTTGAGAGGGAAAGGCGTTAACGATCAACCAATTGGAAAGTGGTGTGGTGGGCATTGTTACTTTCTTTGGTTATTTTATAAGCGTTTACACTTAGGTTTATTTTCTTTTACGGCCCATTTGGTTCATATAATCAAATTGTAATTGAAATTGGAAAGTTTTCCATTTAAAAACATGATTGGTTGTGTAATGAACCAATTTTCGAGTTTATATTATAAGAGTGTAAATAAATAAAAATAAAAATTGGAAATTTGTTGTAAAATTGGGTTTTTGTCAAGTTTGGAAGCAAGAGGGTAACTTTCAAACCGTAGGGGGCTTAATTGTAAATGTTAAAATTCTGGATTTTAAGGTGGAGAGGAGAAAACCATGCCATTTAGTGTGTGTTTGCTTGAAAGACAAAGAAGAGGAGAACTGTGGGTTGGTAAGTGTTTATGGTGATAATAGACACATAATTAACTAAGAAACCTCAATCAATTTGGTGGTTTATAGAATTGGAGTTTTTGGTGAAACTTGGGTGAGTCCTTAACTGGTTAAATGGGTGATTTCATTAATCTTTGTTCAATTATGGAGATTTTGGAAGGTTAAGGTTTGGATTAAGTTGTATAAACTATTTTAGTCATAGGTGATGAACTTTTGTTCATAACATGGGTCTTTTAACCCAATTGGTGTTTTTGGGATTTTTAGATTACTAAACAGTAGGTGTAATTGTTTAGGTAATCGGAGTGCTAAGGTTGAAGATCAACCGAGTTCGTCTAACATTAAAGGTAAGTGTTCTTTCACTTACTTAGTAATGGTAGTTGGGTTATTACCCTAAGTTTTGTATAATTATGTGTTTAGATGAATAAGATTATCCCTATGCTTGTTGACTACTTGATTATGTGTTTGGATGATTACACGTTAAAATATCAAGTATGTGAAAATTGTTTGCAAACAAACTTTAAGATTAAAGTATTATGAGTTCACGGTTCTCGTGGAGGTTGTGAGAACTTGACCTCGCGGGTGTGAAACAAATGCATAGTCCTCATGGAGGTTGTGAGGATATGATTATAATGGTGTAATTGTGATCAAGGTTCTCACGAAAGTTGTGAGAACTTGATCGTATATGGATGAAACAAATTCATGGTCCTTATAGATGTTATAAGGACATGAACTTGAATTTGTGGAATATGAGTTCATGGTTCTCATGGAGGTTGTGAGGATATTAATATCATGGGAATAATTTTGAAGCTAGACTTCATAGATGTAAACGAGACTTAGATCTCACGGATTAATATGTATTGTTTATTGGACATTGTGTGGTTAGAAAACAAGTATATGTATGATTAGCTACTTGTTATATGCAAGAATTTATAGAAATTGTTTGAATGGAATGTGCTGTCAGGGAATATGGATGTGTTCATTCTAAACATGACCATGTTAGCAACTTTGCTTCTTTAGGTGTGAGAGGGAATGTGCTCTCTCTTTCTCTCTCCCTCCCTCTCAAGATGCTAACGGAATTGATACTAATGATGTTGAAGACAGAGGTGAGCGAAAAACTTAATTAACCAAACCGAAACCGAACTAATCGAAAGACTGCACCAAAAAACTGACCCAAATTAACCGACGCTTTGGTTTCATAATTTTTGAAAACCAAAACGTATGGTTCGGTTGTGGTCTTGTATTTTTTGAAAACTAAAAAATTCAAACCGAACCAAATACATACATATAAACATTTATAATGTATTGTGTACATGCATATATGTGTTACACATATTTACATTAATAGTAGCTTAAAATTTATATTTCTTATTGAATTTATGGATTACAATGTTTATTTTTGAATATTAAATATTTTTATAAGAAACTAATAAATTATGTTACCCAAAAATTTTAAGCAAAAATGTGGATAATCAATTAATCATTAGTTAACAAAAAAAAAATATTACAAAAGATTTAAGTCGAGTTAGTAAAAGCAAAATTGAATCGAATGTAAAAACCGAAAACGAAACCAAACGGTTTTCAAAAAACCAAAAACCGAACTTTCAGTGTTGGATTCGGTTTTACCCCAAAACTGAACCAAACCGACCCATGCACACCCATAGTTGAAGATGCTAATATTGATGAAAATGATGTTAAGGTTAAAGTTGATGAAGAGGATGTTGCGGTTAATCATGTTAATATATATGATCCAAGAATTTGGAATGAACTTAATCATGCCATGATCAAACTTCTGGTAGAGAAAAACCCTAAATGAGATAACACTATTGATAGGGTCTTAAGTAAGCATGGCAAAACGGATGAGTTGGGTTGGGTAACGGGTCAGAATGAGTTTGGATCAAGATGGGTTATGACGAAAATGAGTTCGGGTAAAAACGGGTCGTTTTAAAAAAAAAAATATCAATTTCTTTCTGATCGGAATGGGTTGTAACAAAAAACTGGCTCGGATTGAAATAAGATGTGTTACAAAAGAAAAGTACCAAAATCTGGTACCCGTTTGAACTCATTCTAAATTTATATAGTTTTTAGGCGACTAATATTTAACCCAAATTGTTTTAATGTGTTACCAATTTTAACTTGTTTTGTGTTATGATATTACCCAATTCAACCCAAAAAACAAAAAAAATTTACTCAAACCAACTCATTTAACGTACTTTTGGTCAAGATTGTCAGGTTTAATCTTAAGGATAAATTATTTAGACGATTTTTTTTTCAAAAATATAACTTTATATCATAGATTTCTAGGGTTATCGGGCCCCACCTACAAGATATAATTACTAATAAGTTTATAATTTCTTATATATATATTAGTCGACCTAAGAGCATTCACAGCCCGTTCTTTATAAATATGTGAGTGAGTTTTGTATATTTTATGGAGTGGTTTAAAGTGGTTGTGAGTGGAGGAGAGAGAAAAGATATAAGGTTTTTGTAAATATAAGGATAAAAGTAGTGATTTTTAGTATAATTATAAGGATAAGGATAAAGAGAGAGAAAAGTAAAAATAAAAGATAGAAAAAGTTGTGTTTTTTAGTGTAATTATAAGGATAATGATATGAAATATAAATAACGGGCTGGGAATGCTCTAAGGTATCTAAACGAGAAAAAAGAATTGGGCCCCCTTTAGAATGTGGGTATTGTGCAGTCGTCCACCATTCACACTCTTAGAACCCCTGAATATTAGACAGGGCTTTAGAATTGGACATATTATCAAACTAAATTATGTTATAACTAATTTAAAATTAAAATATATAGATATAAAAAAGTATGAAGGCATCTAAGCGAGAAAAAAAATTTAGACCCTTTTAGAATGTGAGTTTTGTGCAGTCGTCTACCATACACATCCACATAACCCCTAAATATAACACCGTGTATTAGAATTGGACATATTATCAAACTAGGTTAAAATCCCGTGTATTACACGGGTTGAATAAATAAAATGTTATATACTTAGTAATAAAAATTTTATATTTTTAAAAACCCGTGTAATACACGGGTTGAATAAACCGGTATATTACATCGGTTGAACTATTTATAATTAAATAATAAGTATATCCATCATTAAATTTTTATTAAAAATCTAAAAAAAATTCTTTTAATATCATTATTCAATATGAGAGAGAGGTGAGAAAAAATGATATAAATGAACCAGAAAGTGTCATTATTCCTTAAAATTTTATTTATTAATATAAAGATTATTATTTGATATTATTATTTAGAGTAAAGTGTCATTTTCGTCTATGTAGTTTGATATTTTAGTCAATTTCTTCCAAAAACTTTTTTTTAGCTTTTCCGTCCCCGACTTTTCAAAATCTAGCCATTTTAATCCAAATGACTAACTCCGTTAAAATTTTAAGGTTAAATCAAGGGCAATTTGAACTTTTTAAAAATCATTTTTAACACCTTTTTATAAATCAGGGGCAATATATATCCCAGCCCTTCTTGTTCATCTTTTATCTTCACCACCACCAGCAAACTCAAACACCACCACCTGCAACCACCGTCGCCCCTTTTCTCCGGGAGTCCCCTAAATTCATCCCTTTTTGCTCCTCGCTCACTATTAGTCCTCAATCAACATCTTCGTGTTGCTATTCATCTAGCTTCAATTTCTCAAAAAAAAACCTAGGTTTTCTCTCGGATTATTGCCGGCATGCCGTACTGAATCCTCGTCGATTCGTCGTGAAAGAGGAGTAACCAGAGAGTGACATGTATCACTCATGGTTTTTCTTTATTATATAGTATAGAAGTATACACTAGATTTTGTTATAAGTAATTTAAAATTAAAAAATATATAAAAAAGTATGAATTTAATAAGTACCTATGGACAACAAAAATATCAGTTTGAACTTTGACCAAGAATTAAAAAAATCTATTCTAATAAAAGAAAAAGGTCAACTTACCCTCGTTGAATAAAGAAAACGTGTTTTTAAGGAAAATATTAAAAAAAAAACATTCGAAACTATGATATTCTCGTTGACATTAAAAACATGTGCACACTGACTAGCAAAGAACCATGAAAAAAAGTTTGAAAGAAAAATAATCAATCATTCCGATAAGAACACATGCATTGCCGTCCAAATTTTAGTTTGGCTAAGGTTCTACTTTTTTTTTTAACGCCACCGACTATATATTTTAAGATAATTGAATTTTTCTAAGGTAACATCTAAAACATTCAGTACAGCCCATCTCAGAAGAAAGACCATAACTGGGTAAATCAAATGATGTCACATAATAATCTTCTTTTCTCTTTCTTTTAATTAAATAATAGTTAATTATTAAAAAATAAAAGTGGGACGTGAAATCACTACGTACCTTAGTGATTCGGGACAATGATCGCCCATGTGCTGATGTGACAGTGACGTGGCGAGGCGTGAAAGAGGGGACGTGAAACCACCACGGATAGCCTAACATATTTCTTACAAGCTCCACATTGATTACCATCATCGTCACCAAACTGTATTTTTAAAGAGAGATGATTTGTATACAAAATTAGTTTGCACACAACAATATAACCATCATTCATCTCTTCGTATAACTACGTGTATTGTATGAAAAATAATAGATTTGTTGTGACAAAATCACCTCTTATCTTTAAGAATACTTTGTATTTTGATTGACATATTGGTTTTGATTTATATCACTTGCATATCAACCAAAGTTTCAGATAGTATAACCACACACAAATCCAATCAAACAAATTACATATAAAAAGGATATGAGATTAACTTTTTAACGTGACAGATTAACTACAGACGTTATGTTTACAGAGGTTATGTTTAACCTTGAGCCTTGACAAAGCAAACACCATCTCGGATTTTGTCATATATACACTCACAGTACATGGTTCTTTTTATAGATTGTTACATAACTTCTTATATATTTTCTAGTAAAAAAATGAGAAATTTTATTTCATAACTTTTTTTTAATAAAAAGTATATTATTAGTGAAATTTAATCATGGCTCAACACGACACGTGGGTCAACGTAACAAGCACGTGAGAAATTAATATTTAAAAGTGGGATGTTTTGAATGAAACTTTAATCATAACAAACGTGTGGGTCAACAAATGTACTTCATTTTATCATGTTGTAACCTAACTTTCAATTATCAATTTAAAACACACTTCTTTGGACGGTGCACCCTTAAATACACAGTTTCGAATGTTCGTATTTTAAGTCGTTTATGCTCTATAAACGGTCACATCAATACTCTTTATGAATTTGTGTCGTCTTTCGTACTTGCATTACTAACACAATAACACATAGAATCATTCTAACATCAAGACATCTGACATGTGACGAATCTAAAGTACAAAACACGTCTTAGAGAAAAAAAATATTATATTGTTGTAGAATAGTTTTAAACTTATAAAGTTGTGTTGCGGGAAACATCCTGTAGAAAAAAAAACAAAGTGATGGAATCAAGACGAACTAAAAGTATAGGAACAAAAAAGGACCTATGAGCAGGGGCGGCTCAACCAATTTGGAAGCTCCAGCCGAACTAAAAACTTGAGCTCATTTTCCAAAAGTCATGTAGTAAACTCTCCTCTCTTTTGTGTCCATATTGTCGTATTGTTTCTGTTTCATTTTTCATTTAGAGTAACTAAATTTATTCTTTCGATTACGATTTGACATTAAAAAATAGAATAACTTATTACAAACTAGGTCAATTCACAAGCACCTAGAGAGAAACAATCACGGATTTCTCACATGTTAATCACAGATATAACAACCTAACTAATCAGCAACTCCAATCATCAATAATTTGTCACAGATTAGGTTTCATCACATATTATCAACAGTTTTGTCACCTTAGATTATAACAAATTTAATCAAGAGGCCTAGTAATGCTCCAAATCACACGGGTCGCTTAATGGTTAATTGGTAACACTTTCAGTCGGGCCAAAACACATATATAAAATTCATTTTTTAAGAATTTGGGGGCCCTAAACCCTAGATTGTATTGACAACACACTTGAGCCACCTATGCCTATGAACTTAACATCGTTCAATTAATCGATTTGATGGGATATGCCCACGGTCAAACTAGAGAAAATTTATTATTTTAGAACTTTCTACGAACAACTTCTAATTACAATAAGATAGTTTATCTGTAATAATCATATTTTGGTTAAAATTTGTTCCCAAATTTTGCGTAACCTAATGAAGAATATGATCTAATTTTCAAACAAGTCGAGCCTGTAGTTTAAATTTTATCTGTTCATTGTATTATCAGTAATTGTTTATAAGCGTAGAAAACATTAGTGTTGCTAGTTGCTACGTAAGATCACCTTAGGAAGATAGCAAAAGTTGAGGCATTGTTAAGTTATAGAGGGCAAATCCTTATTATAAAATAAATAAGCAATTAGGAGGACACGTTTTCATACTTATTTTCGTGTTTTTCTCTCCTATTAACTAAGGGGACACGTGCCAAACTCTGGTGTCTTCTTACCCTTATTTTCCCGCTTCTCTATCATATTAAATAATAATATTAAAAGAATATATATTTAGATATTTGATATAAATTTAATCATGGATAGTTATTATACTTCTAACTATATAAATTTAATATGAAAATAATTACACATATAAATTTATATTATGGATAGTTATTATATCATTAAGAATGTTTTTACATTTTAATTAACTCTATTATTTTAGAAAACTAGATTAATTATTCGTTTCAGTTTTTATTGGTAAATTTTTTAATTCAAAGTTTTATTTATCATTAATTAAATTATTCTAATTTATCGTTTTACAAATTCTAAATTATCATTACTAATTACTATTGAATTGTTCAATCGTTTTACAATTTGACAAATACACTCAAAAAATAGAAATCTATACTATATAATAAATAAATGTTTCCCAATGCCACGTGTCGCCTCCATATTTATCCTCATAAAATTTTTCCCGCCTCTCTATCATAATAAACGCATTTTAATATTTTCAATAATAATATATTTTTAAATAAATTATTAATTATACTAATAAAACACATTAATTTTAAATTATCTGATATTATAAGAAACTTTAAAATGTAATTATTTACCTTATTTTTTCAATCAAATTATAAATGAAAGTCAAATTAAATTGAATAATCTATACTACCTAATAAACAAGTAAATTGAGAAGATACTTGTCACAATTGTAGGTCTCCTCCTTCTCCTTTTACCGCCTCTCTCTCCTATTAATAATCAACTCTACTATTTTAGGTAACACGATTAATTATTTGTTTTAATTTTTATCTACACAATTTTTAATTTAAAATTGTGTTTATCATCAATTAATTTGTTAAATCATATTTTTATGAATTCTACAAACTGAAAACAATTTTATAGGCACTAGAATTCAAATAAAAAACTTTTAATCATATATTTACATATTCACATTGTTCCATTTTGACGAGTGTATATGTTGATAGATTATATTATATTTTATTCAACTCATGTAATACACGGGTTTATTCAACTCGTGTAATACACGAGTTTATTCAACTTGTGTATTACACGGGTTTTAAAAAATAAACTTTTTTATTACTAAGTATATAAAATTACATTTATTCAGATGAACAAAGAAAAGCGTCCGACAGTTGGGTCAATCCACTAAGATGTTTTGCACAGGGTTTGGGCCGTCAAGACTTTATGTGGGCTTATTTCATGCCCGTCACGTCACTCCGTCAAGACTCTTATGTGGGCTTCTTTACATGCCCGTCAAGGCCTTTTACACCTTTTATATATATATATAGACATATATGTATCATATTTTATATGTATCATATGTTATATAAGTATTGTAAGTTGTAACTAGCATGTTGCGGCGACTTAGATAAAAATCGGTATATTCAATAATATTATGTTGTTGGATATACTATATAGATAAATAGAATCACGTCGTAACGGTATTTTCAGAATTTAAGAAAACGGTACGTTGTTGTGAAAAATAAGCTATAAGGAACGTGAGAGCGAATTTTTAAAATAAAGAAGTTAAAATATATTATATTTGACTCATCTCTTTTTTAATAAAAATTATATCGCAACATGAAAAAAAATGAACTACATCGGAAGGGTCTATTATGATTTTTAAAAAACATTGAAAATTGTAATTAATTATTAAAGTTAGCATTTCAATAATTATTTAATTAAGTAATAAAAGAACTAAAAAAATTTTGTTAAACGAAGGCCAAATTTAATAAATTTTTTTTTTTGTGTGATTGGTCCATGTTACAGTGGTGGGACCTCCCCACTTATTTTAAAGTCGTGATAATGGTGGGGTCCTTCTATTAAAGTCACGATAGTGGTGGACACCTTTACTTTTACTTTCCTTGTCTACAATGATTTCGGGAAACACCTCATGCGTGACGTATCTCCCACTTTCTAGAGCTGAAGCAAAATACCGAGTTTTTAGTATTGGGCCTAAGTATCCATCGGCCCTATAATACCACCTTTGTTTGGGTTGCTCAAAAATGGGTGAGGTTAATTCTTTGGGCTTCCCAGTCTTGAATGATTTCGTCCATGTGGGCTGTTGATCTGAGCCCATTTGGTCTCCAGTCTCCTCTCGCATTGTCTCCTCCTGGGCCTGTTTCAAAGTAGATTCTTCTAACACCAAGCATTGCTCTGAAAATGAGCAGATGTCCAAGGATTTCTTCATACTGGTTGCACAAGAGTCTTCGTACTTCATCATGTTGTTCAGCTGCTCTTGCCATATCCACTGGTTCTGCTGATATTGGTGGTAGTCCCTGGGCAATGAGATACTGGACACGATATAGACTGAATGGTTGATAGTTGATGACAGTGTTCCTGTAAGGAGTTGTTCCAAGGTTTTCATTTTCATAACTGAGTAGTTGCAATCCCCTTCTTTCATCAGCATCAATTTGTTGTAGCCGTGTTCCCACTCCTGAAAAATTCCTCCATCTTCTAGACATGAATTCTTCTCTGACTCTATCCCAAGCTGTTTCTCTTCGTCCTGCCATTCTGCATAACAAACCGCTGTTGTTAGTCTTGATAAAGCATCTGCCAATTAGTTATGTTTTCCATCAATGTGTTCTATCATCACTTGAACTCCAGATCCTGTAACAAAGTCCTTAAAACTAGCCCAACGGACCCTGGATGGTTTGTTGTTTGTTGATTTGTTATAGAAACTGATTATAGCCTGGCAATCCGTCCTGATGGTAACTTCTCCTTTGTCTAGATAATAGATCTTGAAACTTTCTAGTCCATTCATTACTGCATAGATCTCTGCGTCTATGGTTGACTTTAGGCTACTGAATTTTCCACTTGAATATGCACAAACTTTTTCTGTGGATTTTGAATCTTCCTTCTTGTTCTTCCATTTGCAGACTGCTCCCCATCCTTCCATTGAACCATCTGTCTCAATTACTATATGGGCATTTGTTGGTGGAATCTCCATGTCTGACAGTCTTTCTACTTCCATTTTTACTTTCTTGATCAGCTCCCAGTGTTCCTTCTTCATTCTTTTATCCCTATTTGCTCCTGTCTTTGCATAGAGAGGACCTAACATTCTTCCCAGATTAGGTATGTAAGACCTTGCATAGTTTAGAATACCTAACCATGATCTTAAACCTTTCAAAGTTTGCAGATCTTCATCTTTAAAGTCTGCTATCTTCTTGATTATATGGGGTTGAAGCTTTATTTTTCTGTTTCCAATTGTTGCCCCCAAAAAATCAATATCTTGAACTGCTATCTTCATTTTTGTTTTTGACAGCACCAACCCTTCAGCCTTGCATATTGATAACATTATCTTCAAATGTCTTGCATGTTCTTCTTTATTTTTAGAGAAGATCAGGATGTCGTCAATATAGACTGCAATAAAATCTGAATATGCGCCAAAACAGTTATCCATTTTTCTCTGAAAAATCGCCGGGGCATTTTTCAGACCGAATGGCATTACCAGCCATTCATATAACCCTTCTGGTGTTATGAACGCTGTCCATGGAATGCTTGTTTCTTCCATAGCAATTTGGTGAAAGCCGCTTTTTAAATCAAACTTTGAGTAAATTCTGGCATTCCCAATCTTTTGAATTATGGTATTGATACCTGGGAGAGAATACTGATCTTTGTTTGTATTCTCATTGAGTGTGCGGTAATCAAAAACCATCCTCTCTTTTCCACGGATTTCTTTACCAGTTATTGGATCAACTGATGTTCCTGAGTTCACCATCATGGCTCTTGTTCTATGCCTGCTGCTGCTTTTTCTAATTACTCCGAGTTTTAACAGAGCTTCAGTGTGTCTTTTGAATTGTTCTTTTTGTGCCGGGGTGACTTGTTTCAAAGGCTTATCTTGAATTGTCATGTCTGGGTTGATTATATCAAGCCTACAAATCACTTGATTCCTTTTCCAATGCTTTAGTGGATCTTCCCCAATAAAGCCTTGTTTTTCCAATTCTTGGAGGATGTTTTGTAATTCTCTTGGCGTTTCTGATAAGTTGCCAAGGTTGTAAGCAGCATATTCTTCTTGTAATTTGATGTATTCTTCTTCTTCAAGTTCTAACTCCCCCATTGCCGCTGCTTCATAACTTGTGTTGATTGTAGTTACCGTTTTGTAAAAGGTAACCTGGGAACCTTCAATTCTCAATCCTCCTCCCATTGATCTAATGAAATTGCATCCAACTAGCATTTGAACACCCCCTCCTAACTTCATAGGAAAACAGAACGTAAAGGGGATTCTGAATGAGTTGTTTTCAATTTTCATCGTCCCTTCCTTTAGCTTCTTTCTTGTTGTTTGAACCGAATTAATCCCTGAATATTTTCCAATATAGGGACTTGGCTCCATTGCTTCTTTTGGGACAGAATTTTCATCAATACAGCATGAAGTCGCACCAGTGTCAATTATTGCTGAAATTTTAAACTCCTCTACCCCTGGAATTTTGAAATAAACTATAATGTTATATAGTCTATTTCTTCGTTCTTGTATATGGAATTGGGAAGTTGCAACGATTTCTTCTTTTGTTTTGTCATCTTCTGTTTCCGTTGTTTCAGCCATTTCTTCGACTTCTTCTAATTGCTCTCTTTCTCTCTCGAGGTGAATCATTGAATCGTCTTTTATGATTGCTTTTAGCCGCGAGACTTCCTGTTGCAGCGCCAAACATTGCTTCATTAGCTCATGTATCAGTTCATTCTGATTTATTACTTGTGGTTTCGGGAGTCTTTGTATGTCTATATCATAGTATGCTTTTGCACATAGCATGCATACGATAAGATCACAATTTTTACAGTTTCCCCGAATGTTTTGCCTGATATCACTTTTGCAGATTTTGCAGTTTTCCTTCTGCTGGGGTTGTTCATGTTCCCAATTATGATAGCATAATTCCTGTTGAACAGGGAGCTTTACTTCTGGCCTCCATGATGCTTTGTTGATTGTTGTGACATATAATTTTTCATCAACCATGTCATCCTCTATGATGACTACAAAAGCCCATTCTTCTATAACTGAAGCAAAGCTTGTCTGTTCTCCTTCTGACATGCTGCAAATTGCATCACTTTCTGGTTCATCTTGATCTACTGATAGAACATCATAGTTGTCAGGCAGATCTAGATTTTGGAAGGCGTTAGCTCTTTCAACATTGCTTATCTTGCTTTTGCATTCCCGTGCAAAATGACCTTCTCTTCCACATATATAGCATTTGCATTTCTTCATGCGGTCACCATGCTTTGATTTGAACACACGAACATGTGAGTCGTGTGGTTTTCCTTTGTAGGTTTTGGACTTTCTTAGTCCTAGCCTTTTCGTTCTACTCCTGTAACTTCCAGGTATATATACTTCTCTGCAGAATTGTAAATCCTTCAGTTCTCTCTGCAACTGAGCCTTCTTGCATAATTCTGTTAAGTATCTGTGAGCGAAGTATATTCTGGGCATTACCCCAATTGTTACACCCGGTTTTTCTTTATTAAAGGCTTCTTCAATTTCTTTTCCAACAGCAGGCGGCATTTTTCTGAAGAATTTATCTGATAACTCTGGCCCAATAAACATCCTTCCTGATTTCGCCGCTAGAGTTTTATATTCATTCATGTACTGGAATAAGTCTTTGACTTCATGGCACACCAATCTTTCAAGGTCATTGTACGCCATCTCTTGTTCTTCAGTACTTCCTTGAGCAGCATCACTGAGAAGAATAACTCTTCTTATTTGTGAAGTAATATTGTGTGTATCATCAGTGATTTTCAAGAGCTGTTGGTATTCATCATCATACGCCATTCTCCATTGGATCCATATTTTCTTTTCATCTTCCCCCAAAAGGTTTTCAATATAGTCAACCTTTGATCTGGGTGTTGGCCAGGATTTGTTTGGATCATCAATGTAATTTAATGTAATTGACTCCCATCTATCAATCACATCAGCGTACTTTCCTATGTCAGCTGGCAAGACTAACATTGCACCCGTTGTTGCCTGTGCTGGTGGTAATGACCAATAGTTTTCCACCCTTTTTCCATAGCTTTCAACCTTTTTGTTTAGGTTAAAACTTGTAGAGCTAATATCTGGGATTCCTCTACCCGTGGCTGGTGGGTATCCTAGTGGTTGCATTGTTTGATCTTGTGGCGGTCTGTAGGCTGATGTTACTGATGAAGCGCCAACCTCCTGTTTCATTATACTAGTAAGGAGTGGATACTCCATTTCTAGTAATTCTTCTTGAATAGTTAGCACTTTCTCAGTGTTTTCTTCATTATCTTTCATGAGAGGGTATGGCATCTCTGCTTCTAAAGTGCTTTCTTCATTTTGGAGCCACCATAGTTCTTCATCCTCATCATCTTCATTATTGGCCTCGTCCTGATCATTACAATCGCTTCCTTGTTCTGATTCATCCCATTGAACATGTCGATCATTATTGTTTTCTGAATCATCAGATTCAAAGGATGATTCTGCATGCGTTTGTGACCAATCCATCTTTTCAGGTTCATCTTCCCAACCGGTTGCTATGATTTCCTCTATGGGACTTACAACTTTATAACTGTAATTCACATAATAATCATATTTTCCTGATGGCTGACCCAAAGTTCCCCAATTTTTGTGTCTTCTTGACCCTTTTCTTGGCCTTGGGTTATTTTGTCTTTCTTGTAACTCAGCATCTTCCCATTTATCTAGAGCTGCTTCTCTCAGTGGGTCTCTTTCTTGAATATTAACCTTTTTATAGATTAATTCCCTGACCTCTACTGGTAACTCTGGTTTTGCGAAGTGCAGGCTTCTTAATAGGTCGAAATCAATGTATTCCGAGAGTACTGCTGCTCCAGTTTCTTGCATCAGCATCTCTTCTTCTTCATTTTCTTCGCCTGTTCTTCTGCTTGTCTCTCCTGTTTCTCTGGCTGACTTGTATTCTGAGAATCTTAGAGACATAGTATCATCTAGCCTTGACCCGGTACTAACTCGTGATGGGACTTTTACTGTTTTCTTCTTTGATGGTTTAAGCAACCATCTTTGTCCTTGGAGTTCAATTATGGTTCTGGATTCTCCTGACACAGCCTGGATTCCACTGGTTGCCAAGTGTTCAGCAACTCTTTGTATGTTGTATCTGAATCCTGCAAAGCTTGTATTTGTCAGCCTTCCTACCATTGCTCTTGTTATCAAGAGATTTGATTCTCCGGTGAACTCTTCATATCCTCTTGTTTGGATGGATATTTGTACATGATTATAGAAATCATGTATAGACATCATCAGATCTGGGGCTATATACACCAGTTGTGTTCCCCTGGTCATATCGACTTCCATAGTTCCAATGATGGCTCTGTCATCTGCCCATCTTGTATCCCTTAAGACTATGAGAACTTGTGTCCCGGCGTCTCTTCTGTGTAAAGCATGGACCCTGATCATCATGAGTCCTAGATGAACATGTTGTAAGCCGCTTCTGATTAATTCATTGTAGGATTGTTCATTAACAAATCCTAGGTCCTCCTGCTGACCTTCAGCTGTTACCAATATTCTTTCTTCACTATAATGTTGATAGACACGGTGTCTAGTGGCTCTTGATCCTTCATCATATAGTGTTTCAACTGGGACAAGACTTGCTCTTCTGGCTTGTGATATTCTTAATTCTGCTTCTGGATCTAGTTGGCTTTCAACAGTTCTTCTGAATCCTCCTGTTGGCACCCATCTTTGCACATTATTTCGAATTCTTTGGAACCGTCTGTAATCTCTGATCTGGTCTTCCTGGTTAGCCACTGTCTCTGTTCTTGGTCTTTCACCAAAAACCCTTCCTTCACCTCGAATGCTCATTTCCCCTTTTGTTTATCCTGTTCTTCTCTCAGGATTTTGTAGGGATCCTTGAAAACGTAATATGGCCCTTTTGGTTTATGTAACTTTTCCCCTCCAATTGAGAGCTTTTCTAACTTTTTATTGAGTTCTTCAAGAAGTTGTTCGTTCTCTACTGTTGGTGCCTTTATTGACTCAACTGCTTCAATTATTTGCTTGTAACTCTCTGATTGAGCAGTTATGGCCCAACTCATGAAATCAAGAAAGATTTTACTTCCTGGATCAAATCTTCAATCTTGCGAACTTGAGCTTTTAATTCTTCTGTTAGCTTTATTGCTTCGTCCTCAATTATCTTTGGTTGTTGAGAGATTTCAACTACCAATTCTCGAACTTGCCTTTTGGTTAATGGCTCGAGTGCCAAAAACTGATTTTTGATCTTCTCAAAATTCTCACTACTCTCTTTTTGGTGTTTTTCAATTTTTTCCTATGTTATGCTTAGGGTTTCTCTCAGGGTATGGAAATGTTTTAGGCTAACTCTAGATAATAGACTTATTCTATCGAAAATTACGTCTATATTATTAGTAATTCTTAAACACAAATCTACTAATAAATTTCCTTGACTATTACTAGACCCTATTTCATGAACTGTTTTTGAACTTTTATGAAAACAATCAAACTTTAACTCTAGGTTTTCTTTTGATTCGAAAATAAGATGTTTTGGTCTTGGTATTTCAAGATTAAGATATTCTAAATCCTTGGATCGGGTTTTCTCATACCAATCTGTAATTGATTTTTCAAATCTTTCAGAAGTCATTCAAATAATATATTTCATAAATAAACCTCACCAGGAGCTAGCTCAACCGTCTTTTGGTTTATAAATTTGTATACTATTTCAAATCTTTCCTTAAGGTTTTGATAAAAGCCTGAGGCCCTCCAATACTATGCGCTGTAATCTTTTCAGACTGAGGATATTGGCGCTCTTCAAACAATTACCTACTAACTAAAGATTCTAGTTTTATGAAAACTGGTCCGATTAGTTATTGTTTTTCTGAAAATTTTATTTTTCAAAGATAGTTTAATCATGATAGTTGCATGGGATACACGGAGTCTTACCTGATGCTCCTCAACACCCTCTTGGCTATCCCTTTTTTAAAATATTTTCTTAAAAAGAAACTTTCAGATAACTTCAAACTTTTCTTTTAGATTTTCAAGAGTACAACAGATTAAAATGGCATGATTTACCCTTTCCTGGATCTAGAATTTGAAAATTTAGAGCTCCATCAGTGTAACAGAGCTCTGATACCAAAATGGTATTTTTGCATAGGCGGAAACGTTTTTAATAAAACAAACTTAGGGTCACGTCTGAAGTTTTTTTTTTTTTTTTTTCATTTTCAACTCTTCGGTTATTAACCGTATCCGAATTACGAATTCGGTTTTCGGTTTGGTTAACGAATATACCTTTTTTTTTTAATTCGGTTTGTTTGGTTAGACATACTTCTAATTCGGTTCGGTTTATTCGATTTATTAGGTTGAATTCAATTTATTTGGTTTATTCGGATATACTTTCCTTTTGAAATTGGTTTATTCGGTTAAATTCGGTTCGGTTAGAAAAGTTTCCAATTCGGTTCGGTTAACGGGTAAGGGTTAAAAAAATAAAAACCGAACAAACCGAATCAAATAAATCAAACAAACCGTTAACCGAACCGATAAATACCCCTACCCTATACTATATATAATATACGTTTTTAACTAGTTTCATTTTCTATTAATTTCGTTATTTTTATAATAACTTTCGTTCGTTAACTTAAAAAAACGGCTGATTTTAGTTATTTTTTTATGTTCCGGTATAATTTTTTTTTAAACAAATATTTATTTGAAATCAAGTATATATATTTTTTATCGTACGCTATAGCGAGCGACACTAACGTTGCGTTACCGTGACAAACCGGTATCTGTGCTGGCTTTTATGGTTTTCGACAAGCCGACATGATAACAACCAAACTTCTTCCGCCGCGCTCCCGCCACAAAGCACGGGTACGAATGCTAGCTCCAACTAAAATTGAACAACAAATTCACCAAATCGGACACACAAGTCACAGATTTATGCCATACAATTCAAATCACCAACAAAAACCACAAACAAACACACGATATCAAGCACGCTGCATTCTCGATTCACACAATCGATTATTCACATACATATGCATCTGTTTAAGCAGCAAGAGATCCAACAATCGGATACTTAGCTTCGAATTTCTTCTCCCAGTCATCGAGAACGCCGATCTCCTTCTCCGTCAGTCCGTCGAGAGATCCGATAACATCTTCGTCGTTCTTACTCATCTTCGCTAGGGCTCTGCTGGCGTCTTTACCGGCGAACATGGCGTAGGAGCTGCCGGGGCCGTAGAAGGATTTGCCTGTGGTGACATCGAAGATCCGTCCCTTGACGGCGATGTAGATAGGGTTTGAGGGGTTTGTGCCGTCGTACTGCTTTAGCTGATTGAGTGTTAGCTCCATTTTGATTCTGGATTTTTTTGGAAATGAGGAGGTGATAAAGGGATTAGGTCAATCTGGGGAGGTCATATTCGCTCTTGTGCCGGTAGTCGTTAGGATAACATTCTGTAACTATCCGAATAAAATGAATCAATAGTTCATGTTGTTTGGTAGAACGATTTTTTTTTAATGAAAATATAAATATTTTTAACTAATAAATTTATATTATAGGTTGTGTCATAGGACGGGTTATGGCTCGGGTCATGGGACGTGTCATGATTCATGTCATATGTGAGGGCATGGGACAATCCATGGTTCCGGTTCTGGTCGGGCCATGGTTCGAGTCATGGTTCGGATCATTAATTAAACAAAATCACTTCATTTTTTAAAGGAGTCCCTAAGAAATGAAAATCATTAGAAGGGAAATAATCAAATTTCTTATATAATGGTCAATTTCATTCTTATGTAATTAACAAACATGTTTTTTTTAATTTCAATGTAAAAACCAATTCCGTTGCACCATACATTTATTCATGCCAAACATTATCTAACTTATTTATTTATACCTACGAAACACATGTTCTCCGTGACTTGCATTCTAGAGGATTTGAAATCACAGTTATTTGATTAGAAAATACGTTACTTTACCACTAGAATAAAAAAAATTAGAGTAAATTTTGTTTTTGGCCCTTGTAGTTTGGCTTGTTTAACCCTTTTAGCCTAAAAATGAATCTTTTAACATTTCAGCCATGAGGTTGTATTTTTGTAACCATTTCAGTCCATGATGTCACACCCCGCCGAAGGCGGAAACACGGAGGTGAGACGAGAGCGGTGCATCGAACACTTAGGCGCAAGAGAATACTAATGGGTACACTGTAAATTTCAAAGAATCACTACAAACATACCCAAGAAAGTAAAGTGTCATACAAACCACGAAAACCAAAATACAAATTCAGTTTGTCTACATAAACCAAACATACCAAATGCAGAATACAAAACTAACAACCAAGTCATAATCCAAAAGAAAGTCCCCAAAAGCAATTCACCAAACTAGTCATTTGCTTCAATTCTGTTTACCTGAAAAGCATGTTTCGAAAACGGTCAACTATAAAAATAGTTGGTGAGTACGCAGGTTTTACGACTCAATAAAATAAGTAAATGAATTTCAAAATGTAAAGTAACCATCCACAGATGATAAAGTACATGTGTTAAAATTTTAGTTACCCTGAGCCACAATCAAAACCGTCAGACTAGTTGTTGCCCCTGTATCCAAGTGTTAAATGCGAACACCTACTATGGCTAATTATGCGCCCAAATGACCCTACAAGTCTGGTTGGCGCGACCAACCCTGGGCGGGGGTGTCGACCCAAATAGTACTATTCATAATTCTCATCGGCTATTCAAGCTAATTGATTGCGTTAAACTGGGGACTTAATGCATCTAAAAGTAAACCCAGGTAACCCTAATCCCAAGTAACAACATGTAGTGAAACAACTTTTCCCCCGTAAAACAGTAAACATTTAAAAGTGGGGCCGCGAAACTCACCTGAGAGTGAAACGCGAAAAAGTGCAGTAAAACAGTGAAACAGCCAACGGTGGTATCCTAACCGAGTCCTACTAATAAGTAGACACAAAATGTATTTAGGAAACCTAATATGTGTGGCTAAGTCAACAAAAGTCAAAAGTGGCTATGCAGTCAATTGTATAGCCAAAACCCGTGCGCGTGCGTACGAACCGTTAAGAATTGTAAAACCGGCTTTTATATGAATTAATAACCTTAAAACTTTAAGTTTTAGATTTTAATAAATAACATTAGTAGTTAAAAAGTCACATTTGATAAAATCTCATGTCACGGTTTCGTTTGATTAAAAACACGATTACGCGCGTAAAGTCCGGTTTACGGTTTAAAAATCAGATTCGTCCGAAATTAGGGTTTTAGTGTGATATTAGCACCCAATTTAAAATTCAAATTTTATGTTTTAAATGAGTTTATACTTCTGTTCAAAATTCCCTAGAATTTTTATAAAATCAATTTTATATAAAAATTTCCAAAATTAATAACTTTTTATAAAATTTAAATGGACCATAATTCCAAAGTCATACTTAGACATAAAATTAATGTTTGAAATTTATACCAATTGAACATTTATATAAATGAAAATTTCTGACCAATTTTCATAGTTTTCCAATATTCATATTATTTAATATTAATTTAATATTGTTAAAATTTTACAAATTCGTAAAAAACAGGTAAACACATCAAAACTTCCCCAGATTTTTACCATATTAGTTTTAAGTCAATATAAGATCCCATATCAAGTTTCAAGTCCTGATTTTATACAGAAGTATACAAACCCTAAATCATCCGTTTAAACTTTATAAATACTAAACGTATAATTAAACAACTCCAATTTTTATAAAATTCAGACGGGAGTCTTAGTTCATTATATAATAATCACTGTCCAATTTCCAGAATTTTTCAATACTCAGAAGTATTTTTCCCAAATTTCCATGTATTAAATTTGTGTGAATTTTAATAAATAATCTATAAAGAATTAGATAACCAAATTTTCCAGATATTTATTTTAAAATATATTCTACTGATTAAAATCACTTTTGGGTGCTAGATCAATAATTTTTAAAAATTCATCAAGAACATGCTTGTTCTTGAACATTCAACAATTAACAAGTTTAATCAAGGATTATACCTTCCAAAATCAACAAATGAAGATGAAATTTGATGCTAAGCTACTGAGTTTTTCTTGATTTATAACCTACAATCACAATGTGGTTCAATTCCAAGATCAAAGACTCAAAAATCAACAAAATGCTCTTTTAATTCAAGAAAATTCAAATATGAACACCCAAGTGTTCATACACTTTGATCATCAAATCTTGCAAGCTTTTCACTAGATAACTCATTGTGGATGATTACAACTAGTTTTTGTCCACAAATATTTGTTAAAACCACAAGATTCAAGCTAAAAACTCTTAAAAACAACAAAACTTGAAAATCAAAGTGAGTGTGTGTAGTGTGTGTGTTCTTGGTGTTCTTGAGAACACATGCAAGATCAAAAACAGAAAATTTAAAGTGTTAAAACACATGTTTATACCTTCAAATCACTAGAACAAAGCTCATCAACAACTATGATCCAATGATTCAAGGTTGCAATGGATGATTTGAGCTTGTTCTTGAGTTAGATGATGAAAAATGGGAGTGTTTGGATGAAGAGAAGGGGGTTTCACAATTTGGGCCGGAAGAAGAAGAGGAAAATGGGGTGGGGGAGAAGGGTATTTATAGGGGGAGTGGAATCTTGAAATTTTAAAGAAATTTTTATAAAATATACCCACTTTTTATAAAAATTACACCCCTAAACACTAAAAATAAGCATTTTTATCTAAACATAAAATTCTAGTATCCAAAATAATGAATTTTAGAAATTTTTAAAACATAAAAACTCAAAAATTTTCAAAAAGTTATACCGGGTAAATACCGGGTTTTTAACAGAAGAACCACCTGTGATCGTTAGTTAAATCAAGAATCACAAAAGTTAGCACATATAATGTTATAAAATATCATTCTTAACTAAAATATAAATATAAAAATTATTTTCGAGAATTTAATTTTTACCGTTTATTTAACGCGTTCGCAGTATACGCAGTGTATGCACTTAACCGGGTTTTCTAGTTCGGACCTTAGTGTTTGTCTAAGGTAGTATTCCTAGAATTCCTAGAAACACTAAAAATATATAAAATCATAATATTTAAAAATATAACGTATAAAAAGAAAATCGAGAAACGGTAAGGACCTGAAAAACCGCGGTTGTCACACATGACACTAATCCTGTTAAATTTTTTAGTTAAGTATAGAACATTTTAGTCATTTTATTTTTAAGTGAACTAGTTAAACCTTTTCAGTTCAATAAAAACTTTTTTTAGGCTTTTTTTATAAAAACTTTTTTCTACTTTTTTAATAACGTTTTTCTTTTACTTTTTTTAAAATCATTTTTGTAGTTTTTTTTAAACGTTTTTTTAACTTTTTTTAAAATATATTTTTTTCTTAAAAAACATTTTTTTAGATTTTTTTATAAAAAAATTGTTTAGTTTTTTTAAAACTTTTTTAGCTTTTTAGTAAAATATTTTTTAACTATTTTAAAAACGTTTTTTTTTTACTTTTTTAAGTGGACTAGTTTTTTAAAAAAGTGAACTATTTATAAAAAAAGCGTTTTTAATATAGTTAAAAAACATTTTACAAAAAAGCTAAAAACTAAAAAAATGTTTTTAAAAACGTTTTTTTATGAAAAAAAAATATTTTTATAAAAGTTAAAGATCGCTTTTAAAAGAGATGTTTTTAAGGGAAAAAACTAAAAAAATTATTTTAAAAAAGTAAAAAAAAAACGTTTTTAAAAAAGTAGAAAATTTATTTTTATGAAAAAACATTTCTAAGCAGACACTAATAGTGATTTATGCAGAAAATGTTGTTAAAGTACAACCATCATCGCTTTATGTTAGATTAATATAAGTTATTATGACATTATTAATTTAGCGTCCGACATTAACAAAATAATATGACCTTCGTAGCACAATAGGGACTTTGAATGTATTACATGTTTTATCGAAAGAAAGAGGTATTGGTTAAAAAGACATGAGGTAATCATTTTACTATGTCGTTGTACTTGTCTATTTTAATGATGTATAAACTCATACTTACATACTTTTAAATTTATTCACTAAATTAAAAGTTCCAAAACCAACTTACAGACGTTATAAGAATATCAAAAGACGATAAGATATGAACACTAACAAAATATTCAACGTAAAAGTTGTTAGTATATATGTACGGTGGTCGGATTGGTATGTTGTCAATTTGAATTCCCATGACAATGTGCAATATAAGACAACAATATGGACACTATATATGCTCTCTCCCAAAAGTTGTCAAAGACGTTAAGTGAATAAGTTTACCTAACAAACCCTCTATATCATTTTTTTAATTTATTAAAATGGCAAGAAAATTTGACCCTTTTATAGAAGCAGAAAACTAGATGAAGAATCTACCCTTTACCACGAGGTGTCATAAACTACCTGCAGGTTGTAACTATGACACGACACTAGTCGAACGCATCTGAGCGACTTACGGAAGGTTGTCTAAGAACATGTTGAATTCGAGCGCTAAATCCAGCCATTTTTAATCAGGTTGCATGATCGGTCGTGATCTCACACCCTGATAGGTTAAAGTTGATAAACATCTCGGATATGTTTAGATCATCATCATATATAGAAAAACACTGATGTCTCTGCATTATGTCTCAGATGAGTTATGAAATTGGTTTTTCAAAATTTTCTCGAGTTCACGCATTAAATTGTAACAAAATACACGGAAATTACTGGGAACAAAGCCAGGTTTCGAATGAATTATATTTCATTCAAAACATACTTCTTATTTATGATACACGATGAAAATGTAATAGACGATAGTAGATTAACTTATGATGGGAACTTAAACAAGCATTTGTTGGAAGAGAGAAGGATACGACGATACACGAGGTAAAGTGAACATGGTTCCATGTTATTGCGTAACATCGGACTATATGTGCCATTGATTACTAATATGACTATAGAGGTATGTCACAAAAAAACATATTAGTTTCATCTCATAAAATTATCTTTATCCCCAATTTTGTGTTTCCTTGTTCTCTTTGTTACCTCTTCAACTTCATGGTCAGAATAAGCAGTAAACTAAACGGAAATGGAAAAGGGTGTATCCATAGGCAGTGACAAAAGCAACCAACATTCATGTCATCGATTGAATTTACCTGAGTAACAGAACCCGTCCGATGCCATCCCTATGGAAGAACTTTGCAATCCGTCCGATGCCATCCCTATGGAAGAACTTTGCAATTCGATAGTCAATTCAACCGATACAGGTTTAAGACGTTAATTTCAACCGATCAGGGTTATGTTTGTGTAATCTCAAACAACTACTAGAGTTAAACAACATTAAACATTGGTTTTAAAAAGTGCGCCTAGGCGATAAAAGGTGCAAGGTCCTAAACTTTTGTGTAAGCAAGGCGTGCTATCTACATAAAACGCAGGTGAGGTGCGCTTTTCAAGGAAAAATCAGCACAAGACGTAGGTCTAAGGCGCCGTCTTCATAAAGTGGCTAAAAAACTTGCTTCATAATGTTGTAGAGTAGGTTTTTTTATTGTACTTATAGGTTGTTTAGATTTTTTCTTTAAACGACGAACTCACACACTCACTAAGCCTATTCCTAAAATTACACCATTCATCCATAATTTGAACCATCAGCCTTTCGAAATGGGAGGGGCACCATTCCAAGTTTCCAACAACTTGGTATCATTTGGCTAGATGTCTTTCGGTGGTTATTTAGATATTAAACCATATATAAAGCTTAAACCATATATAGGAGCTTATTATTTGTATCGAAATTTAGGTTAAATGACGCTAGAAACCTATAAGAGATATAGTAAAACTTTATATAATAAACTGCACCTCACATACGAAAAGCGGTGCGCTTTTACGTTTTGCGCCTCGCTTTTAGACCCTATTGCTTTTGTGGGCTTCTCGCTAACCGAAATTAAGCAACACGCTATGCAGTTAACTCGGGCGATATATCGGTGACATATCACCGATATATCGGTTATCGGTCTTAGGCTAGCGTGTTGATTAGAATATCGGTTCCAAGAATATCGGCCGAGATTACCAATATATCGCCGAAATTTGGAGTCTTAAATATCGGTTATATCACCGATATTCTCGGTTTGGACCAAATCAAGCAAGTAGAACAAGTTCTTACCTTATTTCGAAGCATAATTGAACCATCTGTGTCTCCATTGTGGGAAATCAGCCCAACAATCCACGATTTCAAACCCAATCGACCTGATTTTGGAGTTGTTGTGCATGAGAATGGAGGCAAAGGGGGAATGGTGGAGCAGAGGGGGACGGCGTATAATGAACAGGGTGGAGGGATTTAGGGTTTATTAAGTTTGGATTTTTAACTTTTAACCCCTTTACATTTTTACTAGTTTATATCTAGTCCTCAAACTTATAAATTTAAACATAAAAAACATAAAAGTAATGTTATATTTATAAATTTTAAATTTTATACATAAATTTTATGCTTCTAGTCTATGGCTATTGAATCTGATGATTAATATATAATTTTTATATAAATTTATGGTTACTGATATCCCACTGATATCTCACCGATATCTTAAATATCGGTCCTTGACCGATATCCGATATTTTATTGCATTGGACAAACCAAGAAATAAGTCTTAACCACGTATTCTACCCGCAATACAAAAAAAAAATATCAAGTTATGAGTTTCATAGGTGCACATGATTAGCAAATAAAGATAGTAGCATACTCCAGGCATGTTTAAACTTAAACTACAACTCATAAACAGTATAGATTCTACTAATTTTTCATAAAACCAAGTCTCAGCGTTGACTCAATATAATGGTCAACCATAAACAAAAACCCATTACTACTCCATCCCAAAGAACATGAAAAATTCATACCTCCAGTAATAAGTCAGCAATGTGCCCAGCCAAATCTCCTCACGTCTGCATTGCGGTCGCACCCAAGTTCATTAGACGATGCTTCAGAGCCCGGCTAGTGACAAAAATGATACCTGTTAATCATCTTCAAAAACACGCATAAAATCATCCGCTTTGTTTACTTTTTCTTGTTTCTGAATTTTTCCTTGAGCAATGCAAATTGCTTCTTGCACTGGTTAACTGTTTTCCCAGGAACAGCAGCAGCAACACGCTCCCAACGCTGATTGGTTTCTTTTGGGAACGTCTTTAAAGCTTGAACCAAAGCCGTTTCCTGCACAGTAGACCATGCATCCTGGTCTGAACTTGACCCGACCGGCTCCACTTTATCTGCATCTTGGCTGGGTTTGGGTGGAACCACATTGGGTTGGATAGGTGCAGGTGTAGCTGTAGCTGTAGGAGCCCCCACGACTTCCTCCCTAGTTGTAAGTGGAGATGAAATCGTAACCGATGGTTTTCTTTTTTCAAGAAACGAATCAAAAGCTTTAGCTGAATCAGGTTTTTGTAAAAGAACGGTTTTTGTTGCTTTTAGAATCTCTTCCACTGATCGCCCGGTTCCTATGTACTCAGATATCACCTCCCATCTTCTAGATGTTCCTTTAGGATACTTCACAATTCCTTTCCTCAAAAGCTCAATCTCTTCTTTCCCCCAAGGTTTCTCCTTTTTCTCAGAACCACTTGAAACACTTCCATTGGCTTTGACTTTTACTGGCCCGTTTTGTTGACTGTTTTTCATCACATGATCTTTCTCAGTATGATCCAAGCTAATTGCCTGCTTTAGAAGATCGGCTTGACTTTGACTATCCCCTTCTTTTCCTTCCATATTGTCACATAAGTTTCTTAATTGTAACATATCAAGTGACATACATAAGTTTTCCACATCATCGTTACTAAGATTAAGCAAATTCATGGACACCACAGAGGTTGACATAGTTCTAAGACGTGTACGTTCTTTTCGCAATAATTTCTTCTCTTTTTCTTTCAGTTTCTTTTGATTTGAAGCTGCTTCAGCCGCCTGTCTATCCTCTTCTTCTTTCTTACGCCTATTTTCTTCTGCAATTCTTGCAGCTTCTTCCTCTTCTAGTTTCTTTGCCATAAATTTGGCTTCTTTTTTCTTCTGTTTCTCTGCTTTTAAGGTTTCCTTTCTCCTTAAAATTCTCGGATCACGTTTATAAGCATTGTCAACAAGTGAACGTATCCTCACGTGTTCTTCTTTTCTTGCCTTTTCTGAAAGCTTTGCATTTTGTCTTTCCATCCATCTTTTATGGTCACGTGATTCAGCTTGTTCAAGATCAAAGTCATCTTCATGTGGAAATTCTCTCCAACTTTTAAAACTAAACCAAAAGTCATAAAACCCATCAACTTCTTTAAGTGGGGTATTGTCATCTCCTAGTGACGGGATCGGTTGACTAACTGACCACCGCCCATTTCTCATAAAAGCTGGACCAAACACCTTAAAAAAGTCTTGCGGGGAGCAATCAGTAGGGATCTCATCATCAAACTCATCTGTTGAGTCATAAATTCTTCTCCTTGTAGGGTCCATTAAAACTTCATACGCTTCTTGAATGGCTTTAAAACGGTTTTCGATTTCATCCTTTTTTGCTTGTTTAGCAGCTTCGGTTTCTTCTCCAAGAAGAAGAGCAGCTTGTTTGTCAGGATGATGTTTTAAAGCGGTTTCACGGTAACTTTTTCTAATTTGATCCTCAGTTGCAAGATACCTTAAATGAGCTAAACCCAATAAAGCATAATGATCTTGTTGGGCTGCCTTGTCACCGGATTTCTTTTTACCTTTGCTGCTATATGAATCTGATGATTGCATATAATCATTTTCTTTGTCTTTAGGCAAATTCTCATCATCATTGGCTACATTTTCTTCCCCGAAATAGCCACGGAGCTTAAGTGCAACATCATGAAAAGAATGGCCAGCAGGTTCAAAGCGTGAAGCTTTTATTGGAAGACAATTTGAGGAGACATAAATTGCTTCTCCATTTACAAGCTCGTTTGAATAAGTAATAAGACGAATGGTTGCACGAGACATCATATTTATCTCAATCCAAGCATCCACAGCTTTAAGCTAACATTAAAGTAACAAGAGAAAAAGTCAGTAGAGCCAAACAGAGAAAATAATATCAAGATGCAAAGCATGATTACTTCACAAAAAAAATTAAGACTATTGAAGTACATGAGAGAAATTGTTTTTCCATTTACAAGCTCGTTTGAATAAGCAATAAGACGAATGGTTGCAAGGAATGTAATATATATTGCAACACAAGCATCTACAGCTTTAAGCTAACAACCACAGTAGATTCAAATAGACAGTATATACCAAGATGCTAACCATGATCAGTACACTATATATGACTATTTAAGCACATAGAACGGAATTGGCATTTTGAAAGAAGAACAAAATTCTGTTGAAGATGTGTGAGAGGAATATGTAGGATTAAACTATTAAGACTTTGCAATATTCCTTGCAATTGCGCAATGCGCTTCGATGCGTTTTGTTCTAAAATCCGATGCGCGATGCGAGCGCATCACGTATGTGATGCGTTCTTTATTTGAAAAATACTAAAATATTAATTATACATAATATTTTGACATGTTAAGTTTTATACATTAGTAAAGTAAGAAAAATGGATAAATAAATACAAAAAAAACTATAGGTACCACCAAACAAGCTTTATATACAACCAAACTAAGCCTAACTCTAAAAAAAGTTGTAGGTACAATAAATAAAACTCAAGAAACAAGTAAAGAAAAATAAAATAAACAAAAAAATGTTTAGGGTCATATTTGATAAAACCTATAACACCAAGGATGAAAGTGTAATTTAATATTTAAAAGAAAAGGTAAAAGATATAAGGTTGGAACCCCTAAAAAGTTACAGCCGCCACTTATTTTCATTCTCTCCATCACGTGTTTCATCTTCTCAATCTCTGTGTATGAGTTTATCTTCTCTCCATCTTCTCTCCAAGGTTCCTTGCCTTCTCCAAGACTTCTCCATCATCTCCAGGTAAGATCCGGCCCAATATTCAGTTCAAAAAGTCCGACTCAAGTTCTAATTTCTTGTTGCACGCAACATGCATCTTGCGATGCAGCGCATTATGCGAAAACGGCGCAATAATGGCGCAACACGTAAACGCTACGCATCAAGTGCAGCGATGCGCTAGACCAATCGCAATGGCGCAATACACATTATGCGCACAATTTAAAACCAAGCTTGCAACTATTCAAATCAGAAACAGTTTCCCACTTTCTACAATTCTACACATTCAGCAGCATGAATAGTATGTTATGGGCTTCCTTCTCATTTAACCCTTACAGCATATTCCATGTCTAGTGATTCTGGATTCCATACCTTCCGTAAGAGAATTTTCTAAATCTACATTCAATTTTAATAAGATTTAATGCTATAAAACAAAAAAAATGCCGACCAGTTTCTATTTGTAAAGAAGGATTAAGGGCATGAACTAGTGAAAAGAAGAGATAACAAAAGATACAGATATGATATATCTTTTGTGCACGAGAAAAAGAAAAAAAAAATAAGAAAAGAAGTCATATGCAGATAAGACAACCAAGCATATGAGTCTCTTTTGGATGAAACGTAATTGCCACGGTCACAGAAATAAATAGGACTTCCTTTGGTGAATGTTAAGGCACTTCAAGTAAGCTTTTAAGCAGATCCGATATTGCAAGTTTCTGCATATTTGACATCTTATTCTCTACCCAAATGGATACACAGACTTACAATACAAATTCAACATGTACCGATTCAGATAATATTCATATGGTTGAACTTTGCATCATTCTGTTCATAAATTGAACAAATCATGAACTGTACCCTTTCAACAATTAAGAACCGAACACATTTGCTAGAGAGTATTATATTGCAGCTCAAGACGCATCAATCCTCAGTCCCAATAGAAGGCAAGGACAATATCTACCAAAGAACTAAGCACAAAAAAACCTTCTTTTAACCTTAAAGAATAGACACAAATCATTTTAATTACAGCCTCCCTGGACTTTAAAAAAGTATGAACATTAAGCAGTGAGAAAGAAACCGATTCAATTACCAGTTTACCACTATCAATACCTATCACCACAATAATATATTTCAATTCACACAACAGTTAATGCTATAAAAACAACTTTGCATAGTTGCAAGGTAACATAGTTTGAAAACTCATGTGAACATAGCTCAAAAGACTAAATAGCAAACAAAAACCTCACAAAACAGACTCACAACCACCAAAGTCTGTATATAAGTGACAATAAACAACACTCCAGGCATAAATCGTTTACGATAAACCGATTCCAACGCAAACTACTATTTCACATATGCAAATTGAATGAAACCAAAGCAATCCAGCAAATCAGGAATCAACACATATCAGCTCGTTTCTGAAACATGACATTGATAAAACTACAAAATATCAGTTTTCCGATGGTAAGATATGTTTTCGTTACCTAATGGACGCAGTGAAGGAGATGAGACGCCGGCGAAGAGAGCGATCGATCTGCCGATTAGGTTGTAACGGATGAAGAAGATGATCGGATTGAGCTAGAAGGATTGATAATCACGCAGAATTTTGTAGTTTTGATGGAGAGGCGCAGAGAGATTGGAGAGGGGGAAACGAAGATGTGGGGGTTTAGGGTTAATAGGGTTGGGCTGTAAAAGGCCTCTAAACTTCCGTGCATATTTTGAGTTCTTTTTATACTTGTAATCAAGTTCGTAAACTATTAGGTGGAAAGTTCGGTTACGTCTTTTTATTTAATAAATGAAAGAAGATGAACGAAGATGAAGAAAGAAATTTCATTCATTAATTAAATGAATAAATACGAACAAAGGTCACCTCCGTTCAATAATGTTCGTGAATATTTGATAATTTGTTTTTTAATGTTCGTTTGTTACAAGTTTTTAGTATTATTAACTTTTTACAGTTAAAATTAAATTATTATATGTTAGCTTATGTTTATTTATATTCGTCGGTGTTCGTTTATGTTCATTTATATTTGTTGGTGTTCATTTATGTTCTTTGTTTATGCTCGTTTGGGTTCGTTTATAATATTAACAAACGAACACGAACAAATTCATTTACATAACAAACGAACATGAACACAAAATTTGGTTCGGTTATGTATTTGTGAACCGTTTGTTTGTCTGATAAAAGCTTAAGGAACAAACATGAACAACGTCTCGTTCGGTTTAATTCGTTTACAACTCTGCTTAAAGAAAGTTTTTATTTTTGGCCCCTGAACTATACTTGTAAGCAATTCAGTCCCTATACTGATATTTTCGCACTTTGCTCTCCGGAACTTTTGTATATGTACTTGCATTTCAAGTTGGCTTTTTAAAATGTATATGTTAATGTTTACACCATTTTATATATGCGTCCAATATCTTAGATAGCATCATCATCTGTTTTGTAACACCATAATTTCGTACACCGATTATTTAAACATTACACACGCGAAAACATTTACCCCAATAATTTTTTTTAATACGTCCCTCGCGTTCCACGGGGAGCCTCAGCTACCCAGTTTTCAACACTTAACTAATTTTTTCATCTTTCACTATTTTCACACAAAATTTACCCAACACCTAAAATTAGGATCAACATTCCAAAACACCATATTTATATACCAACATTTACAATTTCAAGTATCATAAAACAAACGATTGTTGGACTTCTATTTACGCTCAAAAACCAACAAAACGCATACGAGATTCCATCATTTGACATGAACTTGACCTTGAACTACATCGGAGCTTTTCCTACATAACCACATAAACATTTCACCATTAGTAATGAAGATAAAACATAACAATAAGTAAAATCTACTTGTTTTCACCCATTCACTCATTTGACCCGTTTCCACCCAATTAGTCATTAGACTACATATCACTTGCATAACACCTTACAAGTTTCATTCTTTTCTTATAACCATCATAATTAACTCACTTTCATTTTCATTATGGCACTTAGGCCATAATTTCATCACCACATTTCCATTATGATACTAGATCATAACTTCATCACCACATTTTCATTATGATTATTATATCATAACTTCATCACCACATTTCCATTAAGGTATTTAAACCATAACTTCGTATCCACATTTCCATTATGTTATTTAGACCATAACCTGTAGGTCTCGGGAGCCTCGTCGCGCAGCGGAAATACACGAACCTGTTCTGTGATTTGTGTGGGAACCAAGAAACGAGACAGAGAAACACGAGCATAAACAAAAGATAATGAAATGATACGTAATCCATAACATAGAAGTCATCCTGTATTACAGACTACATACCGAAGGAGCACACATCTCTCATCTAAGTTCACGGTCCAGGGGTCGGGAGAGCTCGTCCCGACCCGGACACCTCTCAACCTAGTTCCAGAGTTCCACCTACAAATGAAGACAAGTCTTCTATTTATAGGGGCAGGAACACTACCTGCGTACTTGTCTAAGTACGCAGGACCAAACTGGTGTGCAGGCTAAGTACTTAGGAACATCCTCCTGCGTACTAGCCACGTACATCGATACATAGAATTTAATCTATAGTTACAAAAACATGCTTCTACAAACTCCCTCTTAACTATAGCATCAAATTCTATCTATTACTAACACTGATAATCATCAGTTTACAAAGAATGTCCTAACAAACTCCCTATAAACTAATGACATCATGAATATTCAAATCTTCAAACTTCAGTCTTCAGTTGCCGAGTGATACACACGAATCCCTCATAACTGTAGCTTTCATTGTAGACCAAACCAAGTGCTTCAATAAGAACCAACTAACCCAACACAACTCATTGTAGTTCATCCTCTCAGCAGTAGCAACCTCCACCCTGACTTAGAATTCCTCTAAATCAGCTGGCATATGATAGAGAGTTTGAATTTCCAATAACCTGCATCAAACTAATCAGCTCCTATAGGAATTCTAGTAAGATAAACTTTTGTCTTCACACCATATGTGTCCAACTCTATCCTGTATCTTCACGAGTCAACCAAATTTCCGAAGATATTCATTTCCAATATCCTCTTTCAGTTTAAACTCCATCTGACTAGACCAGAAACAAGTGTATGTTTTCTATCCCATCGGCCAATGATAAAAGGTTCCATCTTCAGCTAATAATCCAATGAATATCCAGCTTCATCTTGAAAACATGTGATATAATCAAACAAAAAAAATATAGTTTACACGAGAAATCACGGTTGATGATACATCCCCCAATTTCTCTGTAAACTATGACCAGCTTCATCATCACCTCACTCAAATCCTAAAAAAACACAACTAGCCAACTCCAGGATTTTATTCTTTTATTTATTTGCAAAGATCCAAAAAAGCAAATCCTTGAGTTCAAGTTGTTCCAGTATTCATCCCCTATTAAAGAAGTATCCTGGATACTCGTAGCCCACATATTCAGGTTTGAATACCTAAACAAGATGATTCTTTTTCCAAAAGACCCAAAGCAGCCACATCTTCACAAATAGAACGAGACTTTTAGCCGATGACGACCCAATTGCTCCCATTAGTTCAGCATTCATACCCTATTAAATAAGTATCCCGGATACTCGTAGCCCACATTTTCAGGTATAAACATTTAAACGATGTATGAAAAGTGGTATCATCCAATAAAAATCTCGTCCGTGTTTCGCCAAGCCACATCGTATACAAATTCTGGTCCGGAAAAACCAAAATTACTATCTTCTCAAAAATTACTCGAAACACGCGTACAAATTATCCCTAAAAAATTTGGCCAAGGAAAGTTTTCCCGCCAAAAAACTTTATTTTTTTATTTATTTTTTGAATCCCAGATGCTAGTTCATGCGTACTTAGTAAATACGCACCTAAGGGGTGTTCATGCGTATTTAGTAAATACGCAAAGCCAAGTACCCATGCGTACTTGTTAAGTGCGCAGAGAAATGCTCTTGCGTACTTAGCTAAGTACGCAGGGCTAACCCATGCGTACTTAGCAAATACGCAGAAAAGGTGATTCTGCGTACTTGTTCAATACAGCAGTGTTCTTGACGGATCTTGAGGAGAATGCTCGAAAAGTGTTGGATCTGATAAATTAATGCTTCCAAAAGCTTAGAAAACATCATCTAACAAACCCTTAGCCTTCCAAACACCAAATGAAGTGATAACAAACTCGATTTTAAGGATTTTAGGTCTGAAAAAGTACGAACTCGTATCTGCTCAAAACCCTAAAAAATCGAAACTGGAACACAAATCAACGAACACCGAGGCTCTGATACCACTTGTAGGTCCCGGGAGCCTCGTCGCGCAGCGGAAATACACGGACCTGTTCTGTGATTTGTGTGGGAACCAAGAAACGAGACAGAGAAACACGAACATAAACAAAAGATAATGAAACGATACGTAATCCATAACATAGAAGTCATCCCGTATTACAGACTACATACCGAAGGAGCACACATCTCTCATCTAAGCTCACGGTCCATGGGTCGGGAGAGCTCGTCCCGACCCGGACACTTCTCAACCTAGTTCCAGAGTTCCACCTACAAATGAAGACAAGTCTTCTATTTATAGGGGCAGGAACACTACCTGCGTACTTGTCTAAGTACGCAGGACCAAACTGGTGTGCATGCTAAGTACCCAAGAACACCCTCCTGCGTACTAGCCACGTACACCGATACATAGAATTTAATCTATAGTTACAAAAACATGCTTCTACATAACCTCATATCCACATTTCCATTATAGTATTACAACTATAACTACATTCATTCACTTGTACATACAAATTCATACACATTCATAACCCACAACCTAGTATGCAAACATAACACATGTATCACCCTCTATCATCAATACTAAGTAAGTGCAAGAGCACTCACCTTTCGGGTTTGAAGATCACGTTCCCCCTTCAAGATTTGCAATTTGATTACCTAAACATATACACCTAGTTTAGTAATCTATCATACATCAAAATCATATTTTTAATTGGGTTCACAACCCAATATTTCAATTCCAACCCAAACTGACTCGTTTGGGTTATACTCATATCCAAACACCATCTTTCCACCCAAACTCACCTTCTTAAGTTTCATTACCATTCCTTAACACTAACTTTCATTTAATCTTTAACATTAGATTAATTTAGTGTTCTTTCAAGTGTCTAACATCATATAAACACTTAATCATCAATAATTCATCATCCTATCATCATAACCCTAAAACCCCCAATTGTTTCCATATAAACCCTAATTTCTCATAATCAAAATCAAAGGGTTCTGGTATGTTATTCACCATTCTTTACCTTTAGTTAAGTTAGATTATCAACAATCTAACACTAAATAACCCCATGCATCATCAAATTTCGGATTTCTACAAAACCCACCTACTAACTCATAAATGGTGAAATCAAATGGATGATTAACACTTTCTTAATGTTAGAAGGATGATGTGTAAGCCAAAACCTTCACAAATCAAGCTTCCAATGCACGAATTTGTTTCAATTTCCTTTTTCTCCTTTCTCCCTTGCAAGCATCGACCTCCTCACCAAAATAAAAACTGAATTTTGACCTCAACAAAGTCAAATATGGCAGATTTTCCATATTTACACATTCAGCCCCTCAACTTTCATTTCATCCATTTCATTACAAAATTAGTTAAAAACTAATATAATCCCAACATTAACTTGAAACCCACTTGTTTCAACTTATTTCTAAAATATTATTTCCACCGTAATATTAACTAGAAATATTTATTTATTTAAAAACGAAACCATGATTTTGGTCCGTTACATGTTTATAACTTCATAATTAAGAAATAGAGACGTTGGAAGGTTAGAGTGACATAGACGTTCTTAATCATCTCCGCCGATTGTCAGGTTTAGCCATTGAGCAGCAAGTCGTTTTCCAAGGTGACTGTTCGTCTTGTCCTAAATCCCTTCAGATGTTCGTCCTGCCTTGCCCTTCCACCTTTCCCTAATAAGCCATCAAGCATCAGGATTCAAGCCGGTACTTGTTCGGTTGTTCCATTAAGGCCATCCCAAACCACCCATGTATATATAAAAACACAAAAAAACTTAAGGTCCTCTTTATTTGATAACCCAAAAATAGGGCTTTAATTTCTTTATCTAAATGTCGTCACTCCTATCATCACTGAATTTACATTATCGAGTTTTAAATTAAAAGAAAAGGATACAAAGAGTTTCACAAAACGATGAGAGACAAAAGAAAAAAAAGAGGAAGGAAAGAATGAAATGTAACTTTTTTTATTTTTATTTTTTTTAGTTGAAAACATTGAAATTGAGTTAAAAGAAAATTATTTTTATGTTTCGAAGTTGAAGAGAAATTAAAGTAAAACAAAAAAGAAAAGTTAACAATTATTGTTTTCCAATGTGAATCGGGTTGGTGAGTTAGTGAGTTGAAATAGGTGAAATCGAACATAACTCGTATAATTATTCACGTCGAAGACACTAGCCTTAATCCAAATTTACTTAAAATCATGTAAATCGAGAACGACTCATGTAGCCTATTTAATTAAACACGTAAACTAGGGTGACAAGTTGTAAATATATTAAACGAGTTGTAAATAGGTTAATAAGTTGTAATAAAGTTTTAACAGGTTGACGGGTTAAATTTATAAATTATAACTTTAAAAATTTTTAATTCTATTTTTTTAAAGATAGAATTACATATATCCCCCTATTTTCAACCTTAATTACATAAATACTTAACCCAAAACTTAAATTACATATATCCTCCTCTTTTATAAATTTAGTCTTTTAATCTTACAAAAATCATGACTATTCTTATTTCATTGATCCCAACCCTAATCTTCTGATTCCCGCTTCCGATCGATTCCAACATCCAACGTTGTTTCTGATCGATTCCATCAAGTTGGGTATATTTGTAATTATGAATAGGATATATGTAAATAAAATTTGAGTTATGTATATATGTAATTAATGAAGTTTTTAGGAGAGTATATGTAATTGCCCAATTTAAAAATGGTTGGCACATCGAGAGGGACCTGATAACACAAGTTGTTTATATGTTTTGTTAATTCCGTTCATTTATCTCTAAATAGATAAGCGAGAGATGAGAGATATTTCCGGGTTCCTTTTTTATATGATAGTTTCAAAATTAATTCCCTATTTTATACTCAATCCCTATAATTAAGTATTGCATTTTATTAAAGATTTGTCATCAATTGATTAGAGTCATTGATTAATCATGATCAATTTTTGAATTTTAGTTTTCTTATAAAAAACACAAATACCCCTTATTTAACATTAAAAATTGACAAAGTTAACCAATTGGATGAAAATGACATGTTTTTTAAAGCACGAGGATACGCAGGAGAAAAATAAACCTTTTAGATGAAAGTGTCAAAACTGATCAAACCAAATGGACGAAAATAACAGTTTACTCTGAATATAAATAAAAAATCTCTTGTTCACTTTGGAAAACAGTAGATTCAAAATGGCGTGAACCACCCATTCACACAACAAGGTTCCTTCTCAATTGTTATCTACTTACCTTCAACCATCAAACCTGTTGAAAATATATACTTTTATTTTTATTTTCTTCTCAATTTTATAACATATAACTAATTTGTCTTGTTTCTGGTTATTTGTTTTATGAATTGTTGGGCTGGGCTGAGCAATCTGGAGTTGACTTATAAGCTGTATTTTAGTTGCTGTCATTTGGGTTGATCGGTGATGCTACTGTTGGGCTGATGCTATTAAATGGGGCCTAGATAGAGGCATGCCGGCTCTTCCGCATGTATGAAAGGAAAGTTAAAGATGTGCTCGGGTGACTGTAATTTTGAATTTCAGCACATTACAAGTTATTTGTTCCAGATGTCTAACTTAGGGTTTTGTAGTCTCTAGTCCAAATCTAAGTCTTTTATATTTTCTCTTTGTGAGTTATCATTTTGTTGGGTTTAATACGGTTGGTTTGGGTTTTTGATTATCTTGATTACCATTCTCTGACAAAACCACATGGTTCAATCAACAGTTCGCATGTGGGTGAGAGGAGGGCTACATATTTTTAGTGGTGAACGGGCGAACATGCTAATAATCCGTTAAAAAATCCAACAACACTCCTTTGCGCAAGTTAAAGTGAGTATGTTATGACACATTTTATTGTTTTAGTTGTATCATTTCATAATCTAATATATTCTTTTGAGTTTGATTAATTACATATTTTTTTCATGTTTGTGCTCTTTGAATATACAGTGTTTGTGGTTTCTGTTTGAAGTTTATGTGTTGTAGAACTATTATTTGATAGGATTTTCTGTGATTTTGTTATGAAAACGATTATTCAACTTTCTGTGTGACTAAATTTTGCACAAATTTTGACTTTTTCTGTGCCTAAATTTTGCACAAGTTTTGA
Source organism: Smallanthus sonchifolius (assembly GCA_023525975.1). Classification (NCBI taxonomy): domain Eukaryota; kingdom Viridiplantae; phylum Streptophyta; class Magnoliopsida; order Asterales; family Asteraceae; genus Smallanthus; species Smallanthus sonchifolius. The sequence goes on from CM042042.1 coordinate 8,028,281, forward strand.
CTATTTTCATGCTATTTTTTGTTTGTTTACGAGTGTGAAGATAGAGCATGGCATTATACATTCTCTTTCTGAGTTTCTGTATATTTTTAGAATATGTATAAAACATGCAGGAGAACATTTAATTATTATTCACGTTATGTGTGTTGTGGGTTAGAGTTTTATGAAGAAGATGAAGTGGAAAATTACATAAATAGTTCTTTAATAGGTAAAGAGACCATAATACTCTCATGTGCAAGGCAAATGTCAATATTTAACAGAAAAAGTTAACACCAGTTAGTGAAAATGACGAAATATGTGCAAAATTTCAAAAAAAGTACAATCTCTGTAACTATTGAAGTCAAAAGACATAGAGTGCAATTTCATATAGAACTAAAGGACAATTTGTGTAATTTATTTATTAATCTAATTTCTAGAACAAAACAATCTAAGAGGATGTATCATTATGCATTAAAAACATTTTTCAGGCATTTCATATACGAAATTCAAGCAAATAGCCGCAGGGAAAGTAAAGATGGTGATGTATGTAAAGTAATTGTAAATAAGATTGAGCACATTGAAATTCATAACATTAACATATGAAATTAATGCAAATCACTATAGAGGAAGTAAATATGACGATGTATGTATAGTAGCAATAAAGAAGACGGGGTACATTCAAAATTCCAATATTTTTTTTTTGAAAAGTAGGCGGAAATATATAACAAAAAAATGGAAAACCAACCCCAAGCCAGTGGCTCGGGGCAACCTGAAATTACAGAATACAGCTAACAAAATGACCACATCAAAAAATACAAAAAAGGCCCCGACTAAGTGATGGTAAGCTGAAACGAGTGTGAAATTCATCCAAATCGTTATAGGGAAAGTAATAATGGTGATGTACGATTAATAGAAGTAAAGAAGGTGGATTACATTCAAATCAAAAGTTCAAATTTAAATTTAGCTACAATGGAAGTAAAAATGGTGATGTATGTAGACTAGTAGTAAATAAGACGGAACACGTTCAAAATTCATAACATTTCACGTGTAAAATTAACGAATTGCTATAGAGAAAGTAACGACGGTGATGTCTATTTAATAGAAGTAAAGAAGGTGAAATACATTCAAATCAAACATTTCATATTTAAATTTCTAGTCTTTATCCTAAAAATAGTATATAAATAACAATTGTATAACAAACATTTAGAAATAGCCAATAATGTGACTACATGAATCATGATTAACTGTGATTAAATAAATATTAGATGTTATTTATTTATTTATTGATAGATAATAGTAAGTACAATGAAGGCAACATAAAAGATTAAAAATAAAAATATCATAAAGCATGATACTAAGACATAACCTCCATAAACCACCATCCTCCAATCTTCATTCTCTAGTTTAGTGGGTAAAAACTCATTTTCTGTCACAAATGCATCCCAAACATGAGCTTTATCTTTCATCATATCATTCAAGCTTGTTCTTCTTGATTTACAAAAGTGATGGTCTATTATATGAAGCCCAGGAATTCTACGTACAATCCATTCTTATTAATTCATTAAAACTTGCATAGAAAGACCCTTTAAATAGACTCAAAAACCTAACTCTAATTTAACCTCCAAGTTAAATAACCTCCTAAAATAAACATACCAAAAATAGACTCATACCATAAATTAAACTAATATCAAATTAAAACAAACATTCCTAAACTCATACTAATACCAAACTTGCACACCAAGCTTCCTTCTTCGCCAAGCAATCGCCAAAGTCTCATACTCTTCCAAATTTCATACTTTAACCAAAAAATACCTCTTCAAACTAGTAGCCTTCACATGTGAACTCAATAATTAACCCAACATTATATGAAATAGAGTATTTGAAGCTTTAAACAAAGACATTGCAGAAATAACAAACAAACAAAAAAATATTATAGAAATTCAAAAAGAGGATCTTTTGGTTAAGCTAACCAAGGCTAGATCGAACTCGCTGTTGCCAAGGTTCAAATTGACAAACTCGAGTTTTCCGCAAAAAATGTGAATGGCATTTTTGAGAAACAAATGCAGCAGGAAGTCAAGTCTGGTATAGGATATGAAACTGTTGCACCTCCTTTTAATACATGCTCTAGACTAGATACTTTACATGTTCCTAACTTTGCTTCAAGTGCAGATCCAAATATGAGTTCTAGTCCGGAGAAAGGTATGAGTGAAGATGTGAGTGAGTTTGTTTTAAGAGAGTTTAGAGGATTTTGGATATGTAGATGAGGGTTATCCTGACATATGTCAAACATGTACCCTTATATATACTGTTGTTAAAAATTGTGATGTCTGAACATATTATTGTTACCTCTGAAAAGAATGCAGTTTTGGATATAAGCTTAAAAGACATGTTGTGGTTGATTCTGATGTTGCTTCTTCAAGTGTTAAGATATCTAAGAGTGAATTTGAGAAGTCAAAAGAAAAGTTTTCAAAAACCAAAAAGTTCAACTTCACAATCTAGATGGATTTCAAAGCAGAGGTGTACAAACCGGGTTTTTTTGGCCAAACCACACCGGGTCATAACCCGATTCGGTTTGGTCAAACTTGGTATAAATCGGGTTGAAACTCAAACCGGTTCAGATTGGGGTATGTTCGAGGATATGGTGAAGCCGACCCTATCCCATGCATAGTGGGTTGGGCTTGGACCGGCTCGGGTCATGTTGAAACCGGTTTGAAGTCTACTTTTTCTTATCTAATACAAGTATGTTGTATCATATTTTGCTAGATAAACATTAAAAATAGATGATAAATGTATTAAATTTAGTTTTTAAATTTTCTTGATAAAATGGGTAATCGTCGTGTAAATCCAAATCATAAGTTATTTTCTCAAGTAAAGTTTCAACCCTCACTACATTTAGGGCAGGGTTTAATGCGATGACACAAGTAATAACCGGAGACATTTTATGAAAATTAGACAAGCCGGGTTATATTTTAAAACAAGTTGGTTTACCGCTACTCGATTATTCGAGGCGTTATCAAACGGCATTGAAAATATTTTATTTTCTAATTTAAATTTTCTGATTACCATGTCTAGAATATAAAATGAATTGTCACTGGTGTGGGGGATATCCGACAATTCAAACGCAATCGTACACTTCATCGTTTGCCACGTTTGGGGATTTACTCAATGGGCAGTAACACAAAGGTACGAATCTAGCGAACCGTAGGGAGCAGACCAAATATCACAAGTTAAGTTAACACCGGTATTTAAAATTTCAAATCCTGAAATTAATTCATTTTTAGTTTTTTTCCACATTTTTAAACAATCGCGTCTAAGGGTAGCACGACTTACATGAGTGTATCGAGGTTTGAGTGTTTCTTGAATAAGCCGAGTCAAACGCTAATTGTCGAAGTGCTTGAACGACAAACTCTCTTAAATCACAAAATGTTACATCATCTCCCTAACCGCATCTACATTGTAAATAAAAATATTACCATCGTTTGACATGTGTTGCTACAAAAACTTATCACCTAGGGGTGGAAGTCTTGAAGCAGTGCTGGACGTACAAGTTAAGCCAGAACTTCTGGGCTTGGGTTTGGAAGAACGAACGGGATCTCCAGGTCTTGAAAGGATGTTCTGCAAAACAGGAAACACCGTGAGCCTCGCCACGAGCAGAAGGGGTTTTCTCCTCGTGACCACCCTCCAGCGTGAGAATAAGTATGTGTATAGTGAGAGGTAAAAGGTGAGAAAGGAGGGATAAGTAAATTATGATATTACGAATCTGTGTGTTAAAACATGAGTCTTACCTTTGAAATCGGCCCGACTATTTATAAGGTATCCATGGTCGAGATGTTTGGACTGAACATCCATTGTAGGTTGTATGCAGTCAAACATCTCTCCCTACTTCTGCTAATATGACTGTTATTTCCTCATTCGTGCTTAGAGAGTTCAGGGTGTATTTAATTATCTTTGTCTGTATAGTTGACCCGTGTTCCTTGTGTACAGGTTCTGCCCCTGACATATCTTGTTTTGTTAGCTGACTTCCCTTTTTGTGTTACTGGTTCTTACCTGACCTCTTTCTATCATGGGTTCAGGTTTCCCTATTGGTGTTGTCTTTATAGTTGACTCTTATGCCCAATGAGACGTTATCTCAACTATTTAGTATTATTTCCTGGTATGAGATTATTTCCTGTTTTAACTTCTTTGGTATTTTCTAAGTGTTGAGTGGGAGATGTCGTTCGACATCAAACGAACCAAACCTTTGGCCTTGATACCTTTGAGCCGCGGCAGGGCCTAAGCCGCGGCTGGGTGTTCTTTGATTCCCACACTCGTTCCTTCTAGCTAGTGACTTTCGGACTTGATATTCGTGAGCCGCGGCTGGGGTACTCTTTTGATTTCCTCCTCCTTCCTTCTAGCTAGTAATGTTCGGCCTTGATGTCCTTGAGCCGCGGCAGGGCCTCAGCCGCGGCTGGATTGCCCTTGACCTTTTGATCGTTCAATTTCCTTCACTCTGGCCGTGACACCCTTGAGCCGCGGCAGGCCTCCAGCAGCGGCAGGGTTGGTTTCTTGCTTTGAATGCCTAATCCCCTTCAACATGTGTATTTGACCACTCGCCACCGCTTGAGCCTTCAACACACTACGATATTTTTGAGTTAGGTGGTTTTTCAAATTAGTGTTGTTATCTTTGCCAAAAAAGTGACAACACAACTTGCAACGAGCTTTCATCGGGCCGCTTGACATCTCACACAAATTATAATGTTGTCAAATATTTGGGTTATAGTTGTGGGAACAACTTTCACAACCGTGATGCTAGTAGAGGAACCGACTTCGGGGTAGAATGAGCACTTTTGAAAGCCATTTTGATTTTTTGAGAGCATTTTTTTGAACAGGTTAAAGAATATTGAGCATTTTTGTGATTGAACAGAGTAATGAATTGTGTGATTCAAACAACGAGTAATGAACTGTGTGATTCAAACAACACAACCAATACCTATTTATGTTAACTTAGGGGGGCAAAATGGTAAAAAAGGGTCAAATAATGCAAAAGAAGGGTAACTAACGGCTCTTTCTTTTTTTACATTATGAACCGGTTTGAAGTCGGTTTTAAACCGACTCGGGTCGGGCCGAGGTCGGTTTGGGTAGAGAGACCGACTCGGGTCGGGTTTGAAGTCGTAGGTTTTAAAAAAAGACAAAACCCTATCTTAAACCGACGGGCCGACTTGGGTTCAGGACTGGGTTTGCTCGAGTCGGTTTGGTGACCAGGTCGGGCCGGGTTTGCCCAAACCGGGTTTTTTAACACCTGTACCTCTAAGGCACCAACCTTGTGATAGGCAGAAATTAACTTGAAATTTAAGATGGAATTGGCAGAAATTAACTTGAAATTTAAGATGCAATTGGCTGGCCCACGACCCACTAAGGCACCAACCAGTTTTTTGTCGTTTCTTACAACGTGAGTCAGGTGTTAACTATAAAGTGTTAAAGCGGGCCTCCTAAAGCGTTGGTCCCTTGGCTGAGTGGCTTGTGAAATAACGTGTGGGTCAGGTGGCCCATGGCTGTTCCAAATTATTGAAAGTTTGAAGATTTTGATCTCTCTTTCCAACACATCAATAGCACTTTCAAGCTCCATTTAAGCTACTAGCATATGACTTTGCTTTTATCTATCTGATTTCTACTTTCCTATATTAATTAATTTCTTTGATTTTTAACTATTGGAAATTTCCATTAGATCCCAGGCATCATCAACTCTGTTAGATCTTCTTGTTTTTTCCGCTTTGATTAGGCTTCATTCGTCGTACGATGTCTTTCACAAAAGATTTTGATCACCTTAAACTTCAAATGAAAGATATAATATCGGCCACCAACAACTTTGATCCCACCAAGGTGATCGGCCATGGCGGATTCGGGAAAGTGTATAAAGGAGAACTCTGTTCCCCGAAGGGACAAGTCACCTTCGCTTTTAAGCACTTAGACCGTAGACTAGGTCAGGGAAATATTGAGTTCTGGAAGGAAGTCATGATGCTTTCCGAATACAAACATGAAAATCTGATATCCCTTAAGCACTTTTGCATTGAGGGTGACGAGATGATCCTTGTATATGAGTATGCTTCTCGTGGGAGCCTAGATCGATATCTGAGTGATGCCAGTACTCTCACTTGGACCCAACGCTTGAAGATATGTGTTGGGGTTGCGCGTGGGCTACATTTCTTACATGATCCTAAGAAGAGACAACAAAGAGTTCTTCATCGAGACATCAAAAGCGCAAACATTCTTTTGGATGAAAAATGGAGCGCTAAAGTTTCAGATTTTGGATTGTCAAAATTTGGCCCTGCTAACCAAGCGCACACATATGTTGTCTCACACGGTGTCGGCACACCTGGGTATTGTGATCCTTTGTACTGGGAGTTGGGTATCCTGTCTAAAGAGTCTGACGTGTACTCTTTTGGAGTGGTGTTGTTTGAAATTTTGTGTGGGAGATTATGCTACGAGTATCGTAATTGTGAATTGACTAAAATTTTAGTGCCTAAGTGGAGACGATGCTACAACGAGAAGAGCTTAGATGAGATTATTCTTCCTGGTCTAAAAGAACAAATGGATCCAGGTTCTTTGAAATCATTTTCAGCCATTGCCTATCAATGTGTTAAGAAAGCTCGTGAACAGCGGCCGAGGATGGCTAAGATTGTAAAAGAGCTTGAGCTTTCACTCAAACAACAGGTAATCATAGTTTCATCTTGTTTTTTTAAGCTCCTATACAAAAAAAATGCAGTTGACGAATTTTTGAAGGATTAATTTTGATTAAAATAATTATTAGTTTATTAATTGTTTGGTTGAGTTCGTATTAGACTAAGAGTGAGTTGTTTATTTAATAGTTATTGAGTTGGATTACGATTAGTTTAGTTTAGTATAAGTAGAGGGTTTAGGGTTCATTATAAAGTGTGTTTTTGGTTTTCAATATTAAAAAAAGAGTCGATCGATTGGGGTTGGTGAGGAATTAAAATTTTGCTTTTCAAAAAAAAAAAGAGTCGATCTTCGTTAAGATCAAATTCTGTGTTCATGTTCATGGCCTGATTTAAAACAATTTTTACAGGAGATTTTTTAAAACACGCCCGGTAGAGAAAGGACTATCCTGATGATCGATGGTCAAATGGATCGATCACTGGATGACGATTACTCTCAATCACCACCCTTCAGTGATGGGGATGAACCTGATGATTCAGAAGGTAACACTTAACTAATGGAAGTTATATTAATTAAATTTGGCTTTGTAATCTAGTCTCATATGTCAAATGGGTTAGTACCCGATTAGATTTTTGACTTGGATTTTAAAATACTGGGTTCGAATTTTGTTTCAGAAATGGCGGATTCAGACAGTGGAGTGGAGGCAGTTGAGGAGGCGAGTTCTAGCAAGAACGTTGGCGGCAGTCCTCTGCGTCGGTTTTGGGTGAAGGAAAGGTCGAACACAATGTGGGAGAGTTACAACAGCGACGAATGTCCAGACGAGGAATTTAAAAAAGTTTTCCGAATGAGTAAAGCGACGTTTAATATGATATGTGACGAGTTAGTTTCCACTGTCGTTGCAAAAGATACCATATTCCGTTCGGCGATCCCTGTTCGTCAACGGGTCGCTGTTTGCTTGTACCGTTTAGCAACTGGGGATCCTTTGCGAATTGTATCGGGTTTATTTAGGCTAGGTATCTCTACATGTCACAAACTAATCCTTGAGGTCTGTGCTGCGATCAAAACCGTCCTAGTGCCCAAATTCCTCCAATGGCCCGATAAGGACCGTCTTCAACAAATCAAAACTGAATTCGGGTTAATCTCAGGCATACCCAACATTTCTGGATCATTATACACCACCCACGTCTCAATAAATGCACCAAGAACCGACATGGCTCCATACTTTAACAAAAAACACACAGAGCGAAATAAAAAACCATCATACTCAACCACGATCCAGGGCTTGGTTGACTCACGAGGTGCCTTCACCGACATATGCGTTGGCTACCCTGGCTCAATGTCTGACGATAAAATCTTGGAATATTCAAACCTTTCAGAAAGATTCAATACGGGTAGTACAAAAAACATGCCAGTAGTGGGTAGTTCCTCTACCTACCCACTACTGGACTGGCTTTTTGTGCCGTACACGCATCAAAACCAAACATGGAGTCAACGTTCATTCAATAAGCAAATTGGTGAGGTACAAAAGATAGGAAAAGATTCATTTACGAGATTAAAAGGGAGATGGGCATTTTTACAACAAATGATAGACCTCAAGCTTCAAGATTTACCGGTGGTTTTAACGGCATGTTGTGTTTTGCATAACATTTGTGAGATCAACAATGAGGTCATGGACGAGGATTTGAAGTTTGACTTGTTTGATGATGACATTGTTATTGTGGAACGTGGTAGGCGTAGATTGGTAAATGCAGTGCCGGTTAAAGACAGTGTTGCTGTTGGAAATTTTTTGTAAAATTATGTTTTTCACATATTTTGGACTTAAATAATTATTTATATTTGCTACAAATATAATTATTATTTACTACATTCGTATTCTATTACGTGAGAGGATCACAACGAACCGAATCGTGTCCAAAATAAAGCTAAGACAAATGTGATATCGATGCTCAAAGTTGTGTGTATGAAATATTGAGACATTGGAAATTGAACATGTTTTGGGAATTGAGCTTGTCCCGTATCGGAGGAATGAGAAACTACTGCTTGGCTTATAAGTGTGAAGGTTCACATAAGAGTATTCTTGTATACCAAAACACACACAGTGGTACCGGACACGACACCGATGGACATAATGTTGCGTTTTGATGGCACACTCGCATCACCCCGAGCTGCCTAAATGTTTTTTGACACGTGTCGCGTGCTTGCCAAAACTTGGTCAACAACCAAACACAAATTGAAAAGCTATTCTGTTCTGTAACATAAGAATTGTGTGTTGAATATCTCATTTCTTAATTTCCACAAATTATAATACTTGTTCCAATTTAACTTGCATTAAAATTGGTTTCCACTCCCCCAAAACTACGTGAATCTACAACCACTCCCATATAAAATCATTTATTTACACGTCGCCCCCTCTACCGACATTTCACTTGCATGAAACCCAAACCCCCTTATTGGGTTCGGGTACCGGATACTGAATGGGCCTGACATGTTTGAGAGGCTCCAGCTTTGTGTAAATGGGTTTAGTTTCATTTGAAAGTAGTCCGGGTGGTTCAACGGTTAGCTTTTTACCAATGTTTTTAGAACCGGACCAGACATTGAACCGGCCGTCTAAGAGGTCCACTGGTCAGACCGGTTGGATCATATTTTAAAACCGGATGACGTCATAAGTGATATAAAAATTAAAATTATATACATATACAAAATATAAAACCGTTTTTTTTTATTGTTTTATGTAAATTTTCAATTTTAATGACATATAAAGGTTTAAATAAATAAAATATGCAACTTTAAATAATAACTTAATCAGAAAACGAGATTTTGAAGGAAAAAAATACAAAAAAAAATTTTTAAAATGAAATTCAGAAAACATGATTTTGAAAGAAAAAATACAAAACAAAAAAAAAGTTTGAAATCCGGTCTGAACCGGTCGGTTCAATAAAAACGGTTCAACCACAAACAACCGGACCAGTTATATGTCTAGTTCCCAATGCGATCGTCCGATCCTGAAAACATTGTTTTTTACTCCACTTTGGTGTGGATAGTGTATATAATATATAATAACCATTTTCAAGCACTCTCAGTCAAGCTTTAAAAAATTTGTATTGTGTACTTGAGTAAACATATTAAACTGAACCGTAACAATCGCAAACATGCTGGCGGTTTGACCAGTTTCTAACGGTTTTTATGAACAGCCCAATGATCAACAATTACAAGCAGATAAAGGAGCCATAAACACACTTGATAATTCCACAAAGACACGTTTCTTTTTTTCTAAATACAGAAGGGGTCACTGGTTTTCGTATGTCAATCAACCTTCTCGCTACAAACAGAATCTCTGTTGTACATCAGCAGAGAATCTTGGAATATATCGCAAGATGTAGCCCAAAGTTCTCTCGAAAGCTTCAGATTGTAAGATAGCGCAGAAGAATCAACAGTCCTACCCTTCCCGCCAAAAAAGTATAAACCTGATGTTTCCTGCATTCGATAAAATACACATTAATCATCAACTTTCTTGTGTTTTGTATGCGTTTTGCTTCTTGGTCGTCTCTATCATGAACCAGTCAGAAGCAACTCGCGGTCTTAGGGGATGTTTGGATGTACGTTTTGAGAGTATTATGTGATTTAAATAATCAAGGTGGTGTTTGATACGCATGAATGGATGGTGGAATGGAATGAGTCATTACGTTGGAATGAAACAAAACATGTTTCGTAGTCACATAGGAATAGAATAGACCATTACATAAGGAATGTGATTCTTTCATTTCTAATGATTTTCATTCCTTGCGGGATGAGCTTTTTTTTCAATCCTTCAAGGAATGAAATGATTTTGTTCAATTAATGACCGAACCATGACTCGAACCAAGGACCGACCCATGTCCCTGACCCAACCCATGACCCGAACCATGACTCGACCGTGACTTGAGCCATGACCCGACCCATTCCCGGAACCATGGCCCGACCCATGACCCGACCCATGCCCTGCCCCATGACCTGAACCATGGCCCTGACCCATAGTATACATTTAATAGTTACAAATAATTTATTTTTCATAAAATATTTTCCTGACTACCAAACAGCACGAAGTAATGATTTATTTCATTCTCATAGGGTAACCAAACATGACAAGGAAATGGTAATGGTCCATTTCATTCACTCATCCATTCCATTCATTTGTTCATTCCATTACCTCATAGCAAATAGACCCCAAGTGTTTAGACGGTTGGCTTTTTACCAAAAAGGAATCAGTACATAAAACTACCAAAAAGGAGAAAAATAGGTGCATAACACATTCTGTTTATTTAAGAAATCAGTACATATAACTACCAAAAAGGAGAAAAATAGGTGCATAACACATTCTGTTTATTTAAGAAATCAGTACATAGAACTACCAAAAAGGAGAAAAATAGGTCAAAGGGCTTACTGGCGGGGCAAGGGCGGCATCAAGAGTTGAAGAGACACCAGTCCAAGTTGACTGCAGAAGACCCACAAACCTCAGGGCAACAAAAGCAGCCTGTGAAATAAACCATGGTACCTCTCGCATGAGGTTGGTTTTTACTGCTCCGGGGTCCACGGCCCTTCATTTTACCAGATACAAATACAAAAAATGTTGATAAAATAAGAGGAACTTTCAAACCAAAATCAATTTGATTTGTATTATGTAAACGCCGATAGGCATACATTACTGAGATTGTATGAGATCCTTTTGCGAGGTGAAGTTGTCGATGGAGCTCATATGAGAATAGCAACACACATACTAAAGAAAAAACAAAGGGTAGAAATGTAAATGACTAGTTAATAGTTATTAAACCGACTTTAAGATTTTAACATTTGCTTACATTTGGAGTACTCATAGATCTCTGCACAAGGGTAGTTTCTAAATTCTGAAATCCTCTTTCCAGAAACACCCTCCCTATCCGGCCGAAAGCTAGAAACTGGAGATCATTTAAATAATAAGAAAGTTTATAAAAAACAGGCCTCCAAATAGTTGAATAAACACACCATTCCTATGTGTAAAGGATGCGACGTTAACAATACGCGAAGGTACTGGACTGTTCTTTAGAAGTGGGAGTAGAACTTCTGTAAGACAGAATGGCCCAATGTAATTAGTTCCCATCATCCTGCCATTAAGAACAGATTATATCAACACAAATCTGTAATTAGTAAGTTAATCAATTCTTTTAAGCCTTAAAAAGAAATATGAACATTTAATTACCTGTCATGACCTTCATTAGTGAGTTGACTCGTTGTTGCCAGTATCCCAGCATTATTTATAAGGAGCTGAACTGAAGGATGCATATCCGAGTCCAAAAGCCACTTTTCAAGAGATTCTTTGAATCTCATTATAGATGAGAAAGATGACAAGTCAACCTTAAAGCCTTCTAGATGAGCTTCTTTGTTCTTCCTTCTGATGTCAGACATAACCTGTTAAAACGAAGTTCAAAAAACAAAGATTTTTGGGGAAAATGAGAGATTATATAATAACAAGCTCCATACAAAATACCTTTGATAACTTACGCGAAGATCTTCCAGCTGCAAGTATGTAATGAAACATTAACAAATTTATTTATTTTTCCTAAAAAAAATTACCACTAAATCCGCATGCCGATATCAAACAATTCTAATATTTTGAAACTTTATCACAAAATTTTAAAGCTTATGCAGAACCAGTACATGCAAGTAGTTTATATTGGCTAAGCAATTGGTTATATAGTATGAGATAGATAACACACCAAGAATAACAAAGAAGCCTTCCTTTGAAAGAGCTAAAGCCGCTGAAGCACCCAAGCCAGATGTTGCCTGCAATTAGTGACCCTTACACATTAAAAAATGAGCGAGTGAGGTGTGTTGGGTAACGGGTCAAAGCAGTTTGTGCTAGGTCATTTTTAGTACGGTCTAAACAGGGTAGTTGGGTTGTGTTGGGTTAGTCAGCAGACAATTTACTGTCTGTTTGAAAAAAATGATAGCAATAAAAAAAGTTAACAAATTTAGAAGATTGTAATTTGTATGCCTTAAAAACAGATTTTGGGCGACTTTCAACCCGTTTGACTCGTTCCCTTTTCAGCAAAAGTTTTTTATTCGACTTGTTTGTAATAAAATACAACCCAAATCAACCCATAATAAGTATATTGAACGTAATTAAAATATTATATAAGTGCTTACACCAGTGATGATGCAGATTGGTAGATGTCTGCCAGATGTCTCGCAGGATGTTGATGACGATGCCACCGGAGACAACGGTGAAACAGCACAACGGGGGTATGAAGATTTTTTCCGGGTGTAAGTGCTTTGAGCGCGCAGCTTTCTATAGGAAATTATAAGGGCGAATGTCCAGAGAGAAGCCATTCTCCAAAATGAATAGGTGCTAACAAAACGAAAAGCTTTCATTATCCCCTTTACTATTGACATCTTCTTTATGAGTTGGAAATGGGAATTTCAAAAGATTAGTAGAACAATTAAGGAGTTATTTTCTGCAAGATTAATATGAATTGGCAGGAGGTTAGCACAACAGCCCAACAAGACAACACAAGATTATCATGAATATGCTTCAAATTACTCGTCTTATTGAAAAACCTCAAGTGTGTTGACATAGTGTGACATAAGGTGACATTGAGAATGCATTAAACTATGTTTGCAATCAACCGGTTCTATAGGACTTCAGGGCGTTTTGGGTATAAATGACCCACACGTCCCGTATTGCCCATAGACAAATAGTTGGGTTTTTAAAATTTATCATTTTGTACACATTTAGATAAATCATGTGGCCCCAACAAGCCTATAGTTTACAAAAAAGTGGCGACAAACTCAGGCATTTTTTTCTGACTTTCTGTTTTCCAGTCATACGTCTCACACACACATGTCATGTAAATTTCATAAAGGATTTGTAGGCTTGTAGCAGATGACAAACTTTGCTCAGTTGCAGTTTCAGTTGCACAGTGAGTGGGAGTTGGATGATTGTAGGTTCAGGTGATCATTTGGAACATTTTAGACTTATATTTAGTGGCGAAGTCATGATTTTTTTTTCATCATTGTTCGGTCTTCGTATATCAATAGGGATTTTACCGGGGCGGGTCACTGGACTTTTTCACATGATTGAATCGGGTCACCGAAATAGTTTGGGTTTTTTATTTGGTTTGCAACTTCACACGTGTTTTTGAAAGTGATTTCAATTTTCTTCAGATTATTTAAATTTGTTCGTATGGATTTTGGAAGTGATTTCAATTACAACATCTAGATACCTAAAAACATCTAATGATCACAATATAAACAATATATTGCAGAAAAATGGTGAACTTTAAAATACAGATAGCATTCAACCAACACCCAAACGTAAAAAAGATCAAAAGACATATTTTGTCTTCTTTTTCTAGCTTAAATGTGGATCAAATGCATCATTACTGATGGCTCTAATCATGTTTGTGAGTCAAAAGTGTTCACGGGTCAAAGTTGGTCAAATGGGTCACGGACTCACGGGTCAGAATTCTGGGTCTGTCCATAAATCAATTTTTGAGTCTGATAAGGTAATAACTAGGCAGCCAAATAACAGTCAAGGTCAAAGCATAAATCAAGCATTGCTTGATTTAAGCCACCAGTTTTGATTCTCGTTTATGATTAGGAGTTGTCTTTTTTCTTATACATAGTTGGTAGGATTAAATTGCAAAATGTACCAGCTTTCACTTCTTGAATTTCTAATAAAACAATTAGTTCTTTGAGCCAAAATTGTCCAACAATTACTAAGATAAAAACCCATGAAAATATCGATTTTATTCTTGAATCTATATTAAATTCATAAACATCCAGATTCATGAACACGAAAAAGATGCTTTTTTAGGGAATTAGATAAACCTCACATGCTCAACAAAGTTTCAGGTTGTACACAATGCTTTAACGGTTGTACCCAGTGGGTGAAGCTTGAAGAAAAATGCAGGGGAGGCCGCGGCTGAATCCTATAATTTATTTTCCTATATGGGGGCAGGACCTATAAAAAATTTCGGCCGAATACGTGTAAATTAACACTTTTAAGCAAAAAATCGTGTTGGGGGGGGGGGGAGGGGTTGAAGCTGCGCCCTGGTTGTACCCTGAAACATATCCTAATCTTTTTAGCATTCATGTGATCAAAGATTTTCCATTCAATAAATCTTTTAACATTCATGAATACCCAAATCTATATGCAATAGAACAACCTAAAAATCTAATAAATAATTGAAAATGCAATGAGAATTTGAAGAAATTACCATGAAATCATATACAAGCAATTTCTCATCTTTTGAGTAATAAAAAGCTCTCAGTGTACATAAATTATGATGACGTGTCATTAATCAGATCAATTTTCAAGTGTGGTAATTAAGTAGCATCTAATTGTCTAAGTAAGTAAAAAAGTTAACAATCAAATGTCTAAAAGTCAAATAAATAAACAAACAAACAAACCGAGAGGTTCAAGCGGCAGATTCAATTTAAGCTGAGTAACGGAGAAACCGTCGGAATTGAGGATCGCTGGAGGTTGAGCAGTGGAGCGGCGGCCGGCGATTGAAGAGGGTTGAGGGAGCATAGTGAGCAGAAATGCAGAGCCGGTTCAAATTAGGAATTAGGAACCGGTTTTTTTTAAACCGATTCCGGGTTGAGAAGTGGTCGGGTAGAGAGTGAAACTGGGTAAAGGTGGAATCGGTTCCGGTTTTAGATCGGGTAGGGTAAACATAAACACGGACCCTTGTATAACTGGTTAGGGTCGGGTTCAATACCTGGGTAGGGCATCATTTTTTTTAATAAATAACATAAATTCATTTTTTAATTATTTTGAGAAGTATACAGACAAAAGAAAATAGATTCACTAAAAAACACAACTAATACATTTATATTTTTGTTTTATTCTTCGCCTTAGTTGTCGCATCGTCAGTTTTTGTTTACTCTTTGTCAGAACTATTGTTGTGAGCTGATGCATTTCGTCTTTTAGATTTTTTAGGTCTTGTATATATCCACCGCGTTCAAATGATCCTTTAAGCAAATGTATATTTCTACTGCCGCAGGAGTAAGTCTTATTCTTCGTAACAATAAAACCCTGTCACTAAGAGAAAATGTAGATTCCGAAACTACCGTATAATTTTGGACGGTTAGTAAGTCACGGGACATGTCGGATAGAGTCGAAAATTAGGATTACTTTCCTTTATACCAAGCCAA
This sequence comes from Smallanthus sonchifolius, assembly GCA_023525975.1. Taxonomy (NCBI): domain Eukaryota; kingdom Viridiplantae; phylum Streptophyta; class Magnoliopsida; order Asterales; family Asteraceae; genus Smallanthus; species Smallanthus sonchifolius. The sequence continues at coordinate 8,044,082 of CM042042.1, forward strand.
TATATCAAATCTTTGATAGCCTTCGGGAGTTATAGTGGATATAAAATTCGTTCCAATATACCTCCTGAGCTCAATGCTTGGCGTGTTACCTATTTGTCGTTTAGCCGTCTCATTTCTCATGGTATTAAATAAATTAACTACCGGGTCAAAAAAAAGGGAAAAACGGTCAAAAAAAAACAAAAAAGAAAAAAAAATGGCTAGAAAGTCGTTAGATAGAACTGGGTAGGATCGAGTCGAGTAGGAAACCGGTTTTCACGTGAGGGCAAGGAACCGACGGTTTTTTTCGTGTTGCAACCGGGTCCACTATGTGTCGGGTATCGAGTATCGGGTCCAGAACCTTTTTTCATTGCCCACCTCTACCTGTGAGGCTATGTGCAGTGGGCTCACGCCCAGTGACAACTCATCCCTTTGGGGTGTGATACACCGCCCCAATGGGCGTTAACGTGGGGGAGAGGGGGGTTGGCGTGAATCCACTCATTGGCGCGAGGCAAGAGCAATGTGTGTGTTAAGTACGTATATATGTATATGTATAAATAGATTGTGAAACAACTACACATCTTAATAATTGTGTTTAGTGATTATTCTACTAGTGACGTGGTGTGACGTTTTTTCACTATTTAGTGATTCCACTAGGACCACTACACATAGCTTGAGTGTGGGGGCTTTGAGAGGCCACATATATTGACATGCGCGTGAACTAGGAATGCCCTTGCCCGCGTGAGCTCAGCCACCGACGTCAGGGCGAAACCAATTTTTACTTGGCCAATCTGATGGACACCTTATATATTCTTTTTTCTGTATTTTTATTACAATATTATAAATAATATTAAAAGGCAACTTTGGATTGTGAGTCAAAACTACTGTAGAAAATTTACAAGTAGGTTTGCATATGATACAATTCTTATTGCATGGTTTTTATGGCTTAAGCAAATGATAGCACAAGAACTGCTTTTGGCGCAGTGGTTTTTATGGATTAAGCCTTGCAGGCCACCCGGGTTCGAACCTTGCAGTCCCCCATTTGTTGTTGGTTTTTTTTTTGCTTTTTTTTAATGCTATTTTCCCCCCTTTTCTTTTGCATTTTAATTATAAATCTTACATGCTATTCTCACGCATTGTGAGTTTATCTAAAGGTTTTGGCTTTATTTTATAAGTTTTCGAGGACGTTAATTTCTTCTTCCGTTTAACACGCCGCAACACACGATTGTAAAAGCTAACATTCTCGCCCGGAAGCCTTCGTAACGCGCGGGACCTCCTTCTAGTTCAACTTAAAACTTAATTGAATTTTCTTAAATAATTTGTGTTCGGTAATTAAAAAAAACTAAATATGTAGTCTTGTTTATTTCTCTTTTTTTTTTAAAATCCGGTATAAATTTTAACGAAAACAAAGTTGTTAAAAGTTATTCTGGTCTCGTAAATGGTTTAACACGTGGTCATAATACATGTTTAGTAACCTATGTTTAAGATTGTGATAGGCTCGGTTCATCCCTTCTAATAGTTTTGTGATAGGCTCGGTTCATCCCTTCTAATAGTATACTAGGTTAAAATCTCGTGTATTACACGGGTTAAATAAATAAAATGTTATATATTTAGTAATAAAAATTTTATATTTTTAAAAACCCTTGTAATACACGGGTTGAATAAACCAGTATATTACATCGGTTGAATAAAATATAATGTAATTTGCTAACAAACACATCTGTCAAAATATGTTTTTAAAAAATGTAATTTTTCGTGACAGTTATAAGGTCTGTTAAATTAGTTTTTAAAACTTTTTTTTTCAACTGAGTATTAATTTTTTTATTTAATTGATAAATGTTAGTTTATATTAAGTTCATTTGATTGATGATATAATAACTATCCATAATTAGATTTATTAATATAAAGATTATTATTTAATAGGAGAGAGAAATATAAAATCTAATATTTAATAGGAGGGAGACGAAAAAATAAAGGTAAGCAGTAATGAGAGAGTAACATGTGTACTAAAAAGATTTTTATTTATTAGAGTTGTTAATCTTGAACATTTTCATTTATTAGAGTTGTATATGAACACTAACTTGAAATCTTTTAGGTTGATGCATGAGTTTTTTTAGCCTTCACCTTGACTTTTTTGGACTGTTAACCATTAATAATTTTAAACTTTAGCCGCAGACTATATTTTTATTTTATTTCTTAACTTTTAATTTTAATATTTTTATTGTATAATTATTTTTAGACATTTTGTTTTTATGTTATAACTTTTAAAATATAATGTTTTCGTAAATTTCGTATACACCAACGTGTATTTTTATATACGTTTTATATCGAGTCAGGTAAAATATAATACAAGTTAACTTTTTTTTATTTTTAAATTTGTCTTCGTATTCATTAGCGTTCATTTTCACAACAAACTAAAATTTTCTTAAATTATGAATATACTAGTAGAAGTTGCGATCCTAAAATGAATTAGAAAACTCTTTCGTATTTCTTAAGGCTCATTTTCACAACATAACTTTTTCTTAAATTCCACATATATCGTTGGAAGTTGCGGTCCTAAAATGAACTAGAAAAAGAACTATTCATCCTTAAAGTTCTATGAAAGTTTAAGTGGTTAATGCATTATTTTTTATATTAAATTCAACTTAGTGTTTTTTAACGTTAATTTTCACAACAATGTAATTTTTTTTGCTTGCAACTTTGTATTTGTGATTGTACGACTTTTAAATTCAATTTGGTGTTCCTTACACTTTTTTTATTTTTAAACTAAATTCTGGCTGCGCAGGCTAATTCCACTAGTTGATATTGTAATTAAATCTTTGTATTAAATCTTCCACTAGTTAATACTGTAATTAAATCTTAGTATCAGATGAACTAGTTGATATGGTAATTCCACTAGTTTTTTTTAAAGGCGAACATTGAATGTGTGACGTCGCACCCCCCGTCACATGGGAGAGACTCGTCCAACTCCGGCCAATATGTTGTCTTAACCGGGCCCACTTGGCGTCAGAGTTGGAGAGCTTTCAAGGAAAAACCCCACCCAATACGGCCCCCTCCGGGCTTGAGGGAGAGTCGAGGCTCCAACCTTGGATCGGCGTGGGTAAAACCCTGGTGCATCAGCCTAAAATGTCTCATTTGCGATGCCGCAGAAATTAATGGTGGTGGCAGGGATTGAACCCGGGTCCCTTGGGATTTCAGGCCTCACTTCAACCACTACACCACAACCCCTTTGGCACTAGTTAGATATTGGAATTAAATCTTCGAATTACCCCTCTTTTGTTTCAACACTACGTGTACAGATCTGTATAGTTACAACTTACAACCCATGTGTCGTCTTCCTTGGGGATGGTTAATCACCCAACCTCTCATCTTCTTGAAGCTCTAACGCAACCAACCTCTCTTTCTAATACCAATTGTCAGGAACAATCGATATCACGCTCAATCACAACGCACGATTTTAGGCTGGAATCTTTTCTTATTATCAAACACAAAAGAAGTGATTACAAAATAACCCTATCATCTACTTTTATACTTAACACAAAACTTAGAGAACAAGAAACTTTAACCTCCTAACCTAATACGAGTATACTACTACCGCTTATTCTAGCCGCCCTCATTTGAATTCCTATATTTACGGGACAAGGAGTCAAGGATTAACAGAACACAAAATAATAACAAAATTCATTAATATTTAAAAAAATAATAATGATGATCTTAATCCATATTAAATTAAAAAAAAACGTGTCAATGATTTTCAGTTCAAGTGGTTGAGGTGAGATACCTAAGACTTTATTAAAAATTAGGAGGTCTCAAGTCCCACCTATGACAAAAAAGAGGTTCTAGGTTAGGCAGATGGTTTTTTCACCTAAGGTGTGTTTCCTCCTGAGGATGATCTCAAGTTCGGGACTGATGTACGAGTTTCCCTTCGGGGACGTGCCAGCCTAGAGCCCTAAGGTTAGTAATGAAGATAATCAGATGAGCCAGTGAACCGCCGGTGATCCAAAAAAATTGTTAAAAAAAACGTGTATAAAAGTTGAAATGAAGAAAATTCGACAAATTCAAATTCAACCATTAATAATTGACTTAACAGATTGACAAATCTTTATCAACCATCTGACCATCAAATCCAAATTAAATTATTAAGAAATGATTGCTCTCATCATCTTCACTATCCTGACCGTCAACTATTTTCCGGCCACCGGTGTTTCAACCCTCAAAATCGGCGACCAACTCAACCTTACTTCTCACCTCGTTTCCGCCTGTAGCAATTTCACGTTAGGGTTCTTCAACATCACGGCCACAAACTACACTTATTTAGGAATTTGGTATACGAGCGATGAACAATTGAGGAGAGTATGGGTGGCCAATCCGTCAACGCCGATCGGATCAACCTCTGTTGTTCTCCTGATCGATCCTAACAATGGCAAATTGGTCATCGCCGGTGGACGGACAGGAACCGCACTTGTAAATGTCTCCGATAATCAGTCCGGTCCTAACCCTAATTTGACTGCAACTCTTGGAGACGATGGTAATTTCCAGCTGAAGAACGAAATTGATGATCAGATTCTATGGCAGAGCTTTGATCATCCAACTAATGTACTTTTACCAGGTAATTTAGTGTGTGCATCAGTGCATGGGTAGGTTTTGAGCTCAAAGTAAAAAAAAATTGGTGTTTGGTTGTTTGAAAACCTTTCGGTTTCGATTTTTGGTTCTCACGGTATGTTCGGTTTCAGTTTTTTTTATTAATTAATGATTAATTTATGACTAATTGACTGATAATAATGTAAACTAACAGTTTGACAGGTGATAGTTCAAACTTTAACTTTTGTTATCAATAGCAGTTCCAGTAGCATAATCATCGTATATTTACGCTCATAATACACTCGATTTCGCTTGTACATTTCTCAATCTTATTTAAAATTGTCATTTTGAGCGAAAATAAGTGTAAATTTATTATTATTATGCTACTGAGACTACCACTGACAACAAAAGTGAAAATTTGAGATTATCAGCCAATGAGTCATAGTTTGGATTATTAAAAACCAATTTGTCTAAATTTATTATTACATGTTTTGGACTAAGTTTTTGGGTCACATCATTTATTAATTTCTTGTAAATTAGTTAACATTCATAAATAAAAATATTATCCATAAAAACTATAAATTCAATAAAAGTTATAAAAATGTCATACATGTGTGTTTAAATAATGTATTGGCTTTTTCGGTTTCGTTCCGTTTTTCAGTTTGGTTTGGTTCGGTTACGGTACACGTAAAACCGAAACCCAACCAAAAAGTCGGTTTTTAGAAAATCATAAAACCGAACCATGGGTTTTTTTTATTAGGTCGGTTATTTCAGTTTGGTTATGTCGGTTAATTCGGTTTATGCTCACCCCTACCAGGTATGAAACTCGGATCGGACCTCACAACAGCTAAGAATTGGAACTTAACTTCCTCGCTGAGTGATCAAATCCCTGATTCCGGCGCTTATACTCTAAGCTGGGAACCGAACGGAGAAGACTCTCAAAGATTCATGGTTCGACAACGAGGTCAGCCATACTGGACCAGTGGTGATATGAGAGATCAAAACTTTGAGTTCATGAATGTAAACAACTTACTTCTGTCAAGGTACAATCTACATTATGTGTACAATGATGAAGAGAGATACTTCAGTTTTGACAGCATCAATAATCTTCATCCCATGTGGATTTTGAGACCGCATGGCCGGATTGTAGATGGTAATGACCGTGTATTCTCGTCCTCTGATCTCTGTTACGGGTATGATTCGGGTAATGGGTGTGTGGCAAGTTCTGATATGCCTATCTGTAGGAGGAAACATGATAAATTTAGTCCAATGAATGGGGATTTCGCAAGTGACAGGACGCACAGAACGGTTGATGATAATTCAAGCCTAAGTATTGGTGATTGCATGGTGAAATGCTGGAATGATTGTGGGTGTTTGGGGTTTGTCACTGGTGGGAATGGAACTGGTTGTATAAGATGGACAGGAGCCAAATCAGTTGGTAATTTTTCAGTTGATTTGCAAGGAAATTCTGAATCAAAGTTTGTGCTTGTTTCTTCAAATGCAGGCAAAGGTAAAATAATCTTGGTCAATTGTTATGTGTTTTTATCAACTTATGATGTGCATTAAGCTTGAATAGTAGCGAATATGGCCTCGCGATCTAACACAAGACGTTGTACACAGGAAATGATGCTAAGATCTTAATATGGGCACCTGTTGTTGCTGGCATTTGTCTACTTCTATTTTGCTTTGGTCTATTATGGTATCTGAAGGATAGAAAGCTTAAAAAAGAAGGTATAGAAGTTCATTTTGATGTTAAATTAGTCTACTTTTGAAGTTTATATCTATTTGATCACCTTCTGAGACACGGGTTTGATAGTAAAAGAGAGACAAAAGAGAGACGACAGGCGGTTTCTTGAGCTCATGGCTTCTGAAAGCTTCAGGGATTCAGGTGATATTGAAAGGGATGGCAGAAAAGGAAGTGACATGGTTGTGTTCAGCTTTGCTGCTTTAGTAACAGCCACGAATGATTTTTCAGACGAAAATAAGCTTGGACGAGGTGGTTTTGGGCCTGTTTATAAGGTATTTTTGTCTTGACCCGTGTTTTTAGAATTTTTAGTAGTTTTTGTTTACAAAAGCGTGAGATAACATGCTTATGACAATAGGGGAAACTTAGCGATGAACGAGAAGTTGCAATTAAAAGGCTTTCAAGATCATCAGGACAAGGGCTTGTGGAATTCAAGAATGAACTCATACTTATTGCCAAACTTCAACACACAAATCTTGTTAGAGTTCTAGGTTGTTGTGTCCATGAAGAAGAAAAGATGTTGATTTACGAGTACATGCCCAACAAGAGTTTAGATTTCTTTCTCTTTGGTAAGAAATATATCGGTTTACATATCTATGACGGTTTGAATTTTGACACTAGTTTGCTTTATCTAAGTTGTTAAAACGATTGAATAGATGAAACCAGGAAGGCACTACTAGACTGGCCAAAACGACGGAACATCATTGAAGGAATTGCTCAAGGGTTGCTATACCTACATAAATACTCGAGAATGCGAGTTATCCATAGAGATCTCAAAGCTAGTAATATTTTGCTAGATGAAAGTATGAACCCCAAGATTTCTGATTTTGGTATGGCAAGAATTTTCAAACAAGATGAGACTGAAGCAATAACAAAAAGGGTGGTCGGTACATAGTATGATCACTCACTCTTTCAAAATTAACGTTATAGTCGGGTTACTCTTAGTTAAATTTTACCGACTCTAATTCAGTTACATTATGTAGTGGTTACATGTCTCCCGAGTATGCAATGGAAGGTAATTTCTCGGTGAAGTCTGATGTCTTCAGCTTTGGAGTTTTGATCCTAGAAATTGTGAGTGGAAGAAGAAATTCTCTCTTCTATCATCTTGACAAACCGATCAATCTAGTCAAATATGTAAGTCCACTTAAATTCCAACTTTTATATGTATGATGTCGTTTAGGGTTGTTCAAAAAGCTCGCTCAAAACTGGCTCGTTTGTAAAAGAGCCAAGTCGTTGGCTCGTTTGAATTAAAGCCTTTATATATATATATAAGGGCTAGTTTTTGTAGAAATGATACGAAGCCACCAGGATGTGACACGTGTCCTTAGGTGAGGGGTAAATTCGCCCGCGTCATAATCATGCACAAAAATGACATAATTACACATAAAAATTACGCATTTTCTAAGCTTAAACACTATGTGTCACGTATATATATCATTATTTGAAATAAGTTCGGCAGCGGATCACGAAATCTTGGTCATCTTCTCAGGGAGTCTACTTTAATATTTCAAATCGTCCGTATATGTAACATTATTTGGTACGTATATGTAAGACTCATCATTTCCGTATTTGTGTTCAAGATATATGTTCAAAGTACTTAAATACCCTTTTAACAATTAAAAGAAAAAAATAATTTATAAATTATGTGATTGTTTGAGAGTGGTTATCACATAAAAAGTTGATTATCATTTGAACACTTCCCTATATATATAATCCAAAATTATAACACATTTTCTAAGCTTAAATTTCAATGTGAGCCTAATAGTCAAATAGACCATATTCATATGGTCATTTTTGCATATGTTTAACATTGTTAATGATGAACTGTTAATTATTAAAACTTGGTTATTGAACTTGCATTATAAAATTTATATTATGAGTATGTTAAAATTATTATTTTTTAGACGGCTCGAGCTTTTTACGAACCCAACCTAGCTCGTCTCGGCTCGTTTAGAGCCCTAGTGTCGTTTGACTTAATAAGTCAAATTGTAACATGAATGATTAAAGAGTTCCGTATGGCTTTAGGCATGGGAGCTATGGCAACAAGGGGATGCACTGGAGTTGCAGGATCCAACACTTGGTGATACTTGTGTTGTACACCAATTATTGAGGACTATTCATGTTGCACTTTTTTGTGTACAAGAAAACGCGATGGATAGACCAGTAATGTCGGATGTGGTCTCTATGCTTACCAATGACACTACACCGTTACCTTCCCCAAAACGGTCAGCGTTTTTCTTTGGTAGAACTGCATCAACGGCATCTTCATTTGAAAGAAAGTCAAAGGACTATTCAGTAAACAAGATGAGTGTTACAGAAATGGAGGCTCGATAGGATATTATTAACATCCATGTATGGAAATGAATGAATTTGATGACCAGACTTCTGATTAGTTTTCTGTAAAATATGTGAAAGTTGTGTATTACAATTGAGGGGAACCCGTGGGCTAGAAACCTTAGAGTAACTTGGCCCCATGGGCTAAACACCACTAACTCTAATATTAAACTACTAATATATTTATCAGTTTTTATTACTATAAATTTCTATGGCCATGATTTGTTTTTAAAGGTTATATTTATCAAGGGTAAATTTCCAACAAAAAATAGATAGGATTTCTGATAGCAATACCGATTCGATCCGAGCTCTCTTGGAACAAGTTCGACAGCGGATCACGAAATCTTGGTCACTTTCTCGGGGAGTCTGCTTTAAAATTTCAAATCGTCCGTTCTGCACCCACCTCGTATAAAGACACAAATGTTTGGGTGTTCTCTTCTAGAATCTTTAAAGGTTGTTCTCTAATCTCCAAATGTTGGAGCAGTAGGTTCTTTCATGAATTCTTTAATCATCTTATGTTGGTCAACCAGTTTGCTCCGGATTTCTTCTGTAAGATTCAATTATGTAGGTGTGGTATAATGTTTTGGTCAATTTCATGTTGAGCCATTGGTTCTTTTGGTTGTTCAATCACATTTTTATGCATGTTTAGAGTTGTATTCATCTGGTTGGTTAGGGATGCACTTTCGGTGTCTTTAGGTGGCTGTCATGTCAGTTAGGGATCATAAATCGAGTGCCGGTTTTAGGAATGAGATGTATGGTTGATTATGAGAGTCATTTATGTAGGCTAAACTAAACTTGAACCGCAAGTAATATAATATGGTTAAAGTACCTAATAATAAAACGATCCTAATAGCAATATTAGTCTTATATGTTCTATAACAAAGGGGAATGAGGTGCACCTTGGACGGTATGGCCAAGGTGTGCCTACCTTTGTGAAGATATCGATAATTTAGTAGATATAAACTAAGTTTGAAGATTTATATGAGCAACTTTCTCTTAAACAAAATGAAAATCAACTACAACATGCTTTATCTTAGCCTTAAAAGACTAGATTTGCAAACGAATACGTATCACCAACATGTTAATCTAAAATTCCTTCAACATAGGTGACAAGGTGCGAGGTCGTGAAGGAAGAGACTAAACACAAGAAGACACCCGACAAATTAACATACGTGGTCAATCTAAAATGTAGGATTTGTCAATGTACACACATTATGCTCGTAGTAAAACAATTCCCCGGCCTATCAGTGGGCATCCTTAAAACCTTGCAACGTCATGGCAGATGAGAATACCATGGTTCTCAAGACCACAAAGGACCCGCTTGACAACAAACTACCGAGTCTTCGTTGAGGCAATCATAAACTTAAAAACTTTATTATTTACAAAGATGATATTCGGACATGAGAATGTGACATATGGTAGTGCTCCAACAACCATGCTTAACCAAATCCAAGAAAAAGGTGAACCATCGCACCAAAAAGGATGATAAAGGCCCAAACATGAGAATGGTTTGTGAGTTGGGGCTCGTTGTTGTAACCAAGGTTATACCTTCAATGAAAAATTTACAGATTTCTTTATTTTTTATTTAGTTACAATTTTTAGGTATATCCAATAGATACCCCGACAGTTTTAGGTTGAATATACCAAATGGGTATTTTTTAGAAACTAACGGGTTACCCGAAACCCGCGAGTATACCCGATAGAAAACCTGACGGATTTTGGGCTGGGTATGAGGTTGGGATTACCTAAACCCGACCCATTTCCATCCCTAACCTTGATTGACCACATTGTGTGTGTATATATCACCAATTACTCAAATCACTCGTTTGTCCACCTTAATTTCTTATGTTTATATAGGATGTTTTATAAAGTTCTAACTATAATAAATTATATAAATTAAATCTCGTGATATTTAGAACTAAAGAAATTCTTAATATACTAAATGAATAACTTTATCCGATATGTGTCAACTTTTGATAAAATCTAGATTTTTGTTTCCCGTCTCTCTGTCATATTAAATAACCTTCTCTCCTATTAAATATCTAAAATTTATTCTAATATTTTATTAAAAACTACTAAATCATAATAAGATTTCAATTCCATTTTATCTTAAAATATAATTTTATAATTCTTAAAATCTTTAGTATATTTCTTACTAGTTTAAATCTCGTGTCTACACACGGGGTGAAAAACATCAATATATAAAATTTTTAAATCTTTATGTATATATTTTACATATGTAAAAATATATTATATATACTAAGGATACATACAAAGTCAAAATATGTAAAAAATAATATATAATTGAGTTTCAAAAATATAATTTAACTTTCAATACTATTTGATTGAAATAAAACTTACGTAATTAAATTTCAAAGTTTCTTATAATAATAAGGGATAATTAAAAATAAATGTGTTATATTAGTATAGTTAGTATTTTATTTAAAAATACATTATTATTAAAAGATGAAAGTGCATTAAATAAGAGAGAGGCGAGAAAAAAATGATGAGAGTGAATATAGAGACGACATGTAACACTAAAAAACCTTTATTTATTATATAATATAAATTCACCAATAACTGATGATATATAACATACAAATCTTCATATAAAATATTAATTTATAATAAATTGAATTTATTTAACCCGTGTAATATACAATTTTTTAACCTGTTACAAATAAATAAGCATATGTTAACAAACATATGTCAATAAGTATTCAATAAATCATATAAAAAATATCTTCATTATATCAAATGAAATAACCTAACAAATCAAATCAAATCAAATAGTCCCATAAATTATAACAAGATTTGTAAAACCAAACAAGAGAGTTAGGACAACGTGTCACTCCTTTTCTTTCTATAATAAATTAATAGTCGTAAGCACCTTTACAGATCCCAGTCCCCCAAAAATCCGATCCCAAAATCTAGGGTTTCAACTTTCAATCCACTACTCCTTTCCGATCACTCTGTTACCGACCTTCAATAATGTCCAAGATCTCAAACGCCAGTTACACCACCACCACCACACCACCACCTACATCTCCGTCTACACTTTTCGCCCAAGCGAGGCTGCACACGGAGAACTTCGTCGCCAAACGCCGTCCATGGCGAGACTTCTTCGATTACTCCGCCATATCCAGACCGATCTCCTACGAAGACGCCATGTCCAGAATCAGACAGAATCTCAACTATTTCAGAGTCAATTACGCGATGGTGATGCTAATCGTAATCTTCCTCGGCCTAATTTACCATCCGATGTCAATGATTGTATTTCTGATCGTGTTCGTTGCGTGGTTCTTCCTGTACTTTTTTCGAGATGCTCGTAGTCCTATTATGGTGTTCAACCGTGTTATTGATGATCGAGTTGTGCTAATCAGTCTAAGTTTGTTAACGATATTTGCTTTGGCTTTTACTAGCGTCGGAGTGAATGTGTTGGTATCGTTGATTATCGCTGTGGCGGTCATGGGGCTACATTCGGCTTTTAGGAGCCCGGATGACTTGTTTTTAGATGAACAGGAGGCGGCCGAAGGAGGCTTGCTTTCGGTTGTTGGTAGTGATTCGTCTGCGCGAGCAATTTACGGCTTGAATTGATTAAATTAGTTCAGAAACAAGTTCTGGTGAGTTTGAAATTGGATATATTGCTGTTTTGCAATGGTGTGATTGGTTTGTTGTTGTTTTTGAATGTTAGATGAATCGATGGGACCACGTGATGTATCATTGTTGAGGGGATATGCCTTTTTCGTGTTCCGTCTGGCCTATTTGATGTTGTTGTCTTTATTTTTATCGCCATGTTCGGAATATGAAGTTATAAAACCGTTTATGGTTAGATCTTTGTTATATGTTGATAGATTTGTTAAGTGATGCATTAGTGACATTCTTTGTTGATCCAGTGTATTTGATTGGTTATTAAATTTGAATGCATACAAGTTACAAGTAGGTGATGATCAAACTGTGTAGTTGAATAGTTTTTTTTTGTATGCAAACCTGCAAATGTAATTGCTTATTGTTTTTCTGATGAGATACTACTGCATTGAACTTTGATTATAAGTAATAAGGAGCGTGTTGTTTAGCGATGAAGAATGTGTTATGTGTTCTTGTCTACTGCGGTAATATTTGTGAAGTTATATTGCCTTTGGGAAGCTTATTGTGGGTTGGGGGTTTTTGGAATGAGGGATTAGGCATTCTTGCAGATATACATGGGAGTCCTGGAATTTTCACTCCAAGGAACCTTTTCTATTGTCAGCTCAAGTATTGTTATTTGTTAATCAGTTTATAATTAATTAGTTGATATAAGAATTGCTTTCAGTGAAAGCATGTAATTTCCTTTCTTTGTTGTGGCCATGTTAATATTCTCAAACAATGGGATTGATACGTATATCATCATGTTCTGTATATCGTGTGTGTGTGTGTGTGTGTATATAGAGACACACAGTATTTATATGTATTTGACCATTCGACATTGTATATACACACACACACGATCTTTATATGTATTTTTAAGTAACCAGATCGAAATTGTCATCTTTTTCGGTTAGTTACCCATCCATGAGTTCAGGTTTCTCTAATCCATACATGCTTAACTGCACCCAACCATAATTTCATATTTCACCATATAACATCATTTACAACTGATTTACTTAGATGTTACCATGATCAAGGGGTGTCCATAGGGGACGAAAAATAGGACTCTCTGCCAAGACACCATCCCGAGCTTGTACTAGGTGTCGCTGTCACCGATCTTCTGTGTGGTTTGTCAATCAAAAATGCTGTATCAGGAGCATCTTCTGTTTTCAATAAACTCAACTTCCCCTCTATGCTATCCATTTTATCAATTAGTTTGTGCCTTGCTTTTACATTTGAAATAGATATACCTCTGGGAATATTCACTCCGAGGAGGCTGGTTTTTGTCATCGGTGAATGGGGATCGCTTAAAACGTCTTCTTGAGCTATGTCTCCAATTCTTGTTAGTATGCTGAGCGCCAAGTTTCTAAGAGCACGAGAATAGGCTTCTATGATTGCATGGGCGACATCCTGAAACAGTCGGACAGATGAGCTTGCACCGGGCACTCTGGCAGCCCAGAATATTTTCTGGGATGTGAATAATGGGTGTTCATCGAATCGGGTTATTCAAATTTTGATTTTGTGAAAGAGAATTCGAGTTCAGAAAAGGGGTTTAAATTCCAAAATCCGAATTGAGGTTGGTTCAAACAAACCAAATTATGAGAAAAAGTAATAAATAAATAAATAAGTAATATATATAATTCGAATATTCGGGTCAAATTGGTTGAGAATCACAAATTCGAATTCGGTTCGGATGCTATGCTGATTTGAAAACCGAATTCAAATAATGAACACCCATAGATGTGATAAAATGATTTGAAGCAAAAATGTACTATACAAGAATTTTGAGGTTTACTCACCTTTCCATATTGGATTTTCATGACATCAAGAAACTTTTGAGGGAGGTTTGGATATCTGATCTTGATTTCCCGTGAAAGATTTTCAGCTCGGTTTATTAGCAACTCGAACTTGTCAACTTCAGAGACAGGATCTCTGAATGACCATGATGTTCTTGCTGATGATTTACCACGGTCATGTTCTTCAATCTTGTCTTTCCATGCATGTATTGCTGCTTCCAATCTGTTAATGGCATCGAGGGAGCTATTTTCAGATTTTAGACTCAGTGAGTCGAGCATACTGGAAGCCGAGGAGACTCTGTTTAGTACCCTATAAAGATCCTCACCAAGGCTTGCCTTTCCAGACTGTAGAAGTGAAAACAAGTCATTAGGACTTATTCGACCTGTTACTCATAAATGGGTTGATTGGGATTATATTTTATTTTATAAAACTAAGCTAAAAGGATGGGTTGCCTTCGGAAGCGCATCAGTGATGCTCTTGGGTATTGGCATTTCAAGCAAGATAGCCTCATTAATTGATTGAGCAGCCTTGAAAATTTGAAGAACCAATTTCGCCTGATTAAGCAATTTCTTCCTTTCACCATCTGGAAGACCACCTACAGGAACTTGTGGGGTCGGAAGCCACCATCTTTTGCTTTGCTTAAGGTTCCCGCCTCTTCCTTCTGCTCGGCTACCACCTTCCTCGTACCAAAATTCTGTCCCGGTCATTGAATCCAATGTTTCCTGCCAGCGTGTTTATGCATACTTAACAACTTTAGACAAACATCGGCATTTTGTTCAGTTAACTCTAATGGAAGTGAAGAGATCACCTACAAGAAGCATAGAGTCTAACTTTTGTAGTGCTGGGAGATTCAAATGAACGTCTACACGAGCTTTTGGTGTCATTATCTATGAAATGAAAATATGAAGTTTTGTAAGTTATATGTGATAAGTGAAGGAAAGTTTACATGAAGGGAACGGAAAAGATGCCTCTAATGTCCTGCCATCCGGCCCACATTGCTTAGCGGGAATTAACTGAACCATATACTTGGTCGGAGAAAGTAACCAGTCCATCTCTCTTCTCCACTTGTTCTTTTTCTCCTCCGGCAGAGGCTCAAGCTTCCATAACTCTCCAAAAATGGTACCTATCCATCCACATATTTTTTATGAGATTCCTTAGGAGTTTGCATGCGTTTTGAAAGTGATTATGCGATATTAAAAGACCAAAATCAGATAATCATAATAAAACAGGTTGTAGATAATAATGTTTCAATGTGCTTCAGTTGTTTGAAGCTATAATGAATAAATATCAGATGGGTGGTTCATGGTTGGTAAATTCTGATATTATGTTAAAAGAGGGGATAAACATGTAATTTTGTTTCTCTAACTTTGTTGCAGCTGATATAAACTAGTTATCTAAAACTTGATCATCAGAAACAAAATCTGTTCATATTGAAATCCCTACACGTGTGGTGTCTAAAATGCACGTTTTTGTGAAAATGTTAAAATAATGACTTGTTACCTCTTAATTGGTCCGGATAAGATCTGCATAAATGTTCTTGTGCAACATTGATGAATGCCACTTCATTAAAATTTATCTAAGGGTAACAAGTCAATATATTAACTTCTTTTACAAGTACGAGCATTCTACACAAGTTTAGGGACTTTAATATACCAAAACTGAATTGAGGGACTTTTCATGTCTTTTTGATAAGTTTAGGGACTTTAACACACCAAAGTTATGTTGATGAACTTTTTCGTGCAAAATAAGAAAGTATGTAGGTTTTTTATGTTATTTAAAGTAATTATTACAACTTAAATGTAATAATGAGACGATATACCAGCTAGGTTTGTTATGGCATTGGACAAAGCCAAAGCAGCGGAGACTCCGTTACGTCCTCCTGTAGCATCTTCACCCAACAAAAGCTTTGCAAATTTTTCCCTCATTACCTCAACATCTGAGTCTTTAACTGTATATGATGATTTCTCTTTGGCAATAAACTGTCGTGGGCCCTCCGAGTAGTCCCATTCATCCAGACCGTGTTCGTCCCTTTTCATTGTACTCCACTGAGAAAAAGATGATCCAGATGGATTGCTACTAGAACAGCAGCTGGAGGGTGAGTCCGTTGTGCATCCCTCTCCTTTACTTGCAACATTTTCGTCCTCATAAGAGTTAGCATTTAGAATGCAGTTCTCAAGCCCATTGTATGTCATAATTCCTGAATTAAACGCTAAGTTTTTAGTTATGACAATATTTATAATTTGTATACCCATTCGTCTATCTAAAATTTGATGTGGGTCCATCACGTGTTTAAGATCTGGCGAGTGTAAATAGTTTGATCAACTCGGTGATGTAATTATGTAAACATGTACAAATGTTTAATTCATTACTTGGATGCTTCTTATGTCCTGAAACCTGTAATATGAATTTTTGGTTTCGTCTCGAGCGATCCCAGATATTTTTTGTATAAAAACTTCTCGCAGCCATGTGCATTTCAACACAAGTATTTTATGATGATTTATGCAACGTGCTATAGATATAGTAATCCTATTATGAATTTGACTATTTAATGCTGGAAATATTGTTCAATGTTCACTATATAAAATTCTACATCTTAACCACCTATTTGAAGATAATGAAAATTATTTTATATTAGGTCTCTTATTAAGTTGTTGGATCTAGAGTGGTTGGAGATCTGTGTGAATCTATATTTATTTTATATGGTTTTTAATGCATTATGTCTCTTATACTCTTGGATCTGCATTACTTATGAGGAGGATGAACAATTATTTGTTTCTGACATTTTTGCATGTAATATTGACTTTCAAAATATTTGGTATATATTGTTCTAGAATTAAAACATTAGAGAACTGTTCTAGGTTAGGTTACTAATGATACACCTAAATATAAATAGTATACTTAGAAAATGATTTTAGTGTCACATATCAATATGGATTTATGATAGGTTCATCCATCAAATAGAATGATGACTTTGCACATAAGGTACATGCATAAATGCAAGACTTACAACATGTTAAAGCAAGCATTAACTCTTTGCCTTAATTACAAATTCAATTTCTATATTTTTTTTTGAAAGGCGACTTTCATTTTTAAGTGTCAGTCGCATCTCCGAGTCGGAGACCCGTTACCCCTCAACCTGACCACTACGTTGTCTGAACCGGGCCCGCGGGTTCAGAACGAGAGGCTAGGCTTTCACCGGGAAACCATGGAGCCTGCTGCCACTTGACAGCAGTTGCGCCGCTACACGGGCCAAACCCCGCTAGCGTAACGCACTCCGGACTAAAACCCGGTTCGGCTCGGATTCGAACATGCGTGGGCAGGTTGAATCTTCATCGCCTATACCACTGACCAATATATATTCTACAACTTTCCGTCTATAACAATTTGCCTACATATCATTTAATAAAATGATGTAAAATATTCCCTCCTATAAGCTAAAATTAGCTTTTATGTCCCCACTCTCATTTATGGAATTAGTTGGGACGTTTTATATACCATGTCACACAATATACCATAAGGCAATTAAAGGCCACATTTCTCTCAGTCAAATTTAAATTCATAAACAATAATCCTGACATTTTCCGTGGATTCAGCCATGGGGAGTTATGAAATGTCACTGTCACTTTTAATTATGGATTTTTTTGCCTTCTCCTCTAACAGTTATAGTTTTTTTTTTTTTTTTTTTCTGTGGGGTAACTATTATATTTTCTACTCTCAGCAACAGAGTCTTGGGTCCCCTCCAATTTATCAAACATCAAATGATATTAAACTTAATTTTTGTAGGCGCATTGTTTTAAATTTTAAAAATTGATTTTGAAAAACCTATCCTTTTCAAATGTAACATTTTCAAGAAAACAGATAAAATGTCTACTCTATTTACAAAGAAATAGTAAACCTATATTTTTAAATAAATATATCACTTATGTTATTTCTATCTTACTTTAAGCAAGTTGTCTGGTGTTCAAATGAATCGAATCGGGTTATTCGGTTTATTCGAATCGAATTATTCGAATCTGAAGAAAAAAAATTCTAGATTCGAATTCGAATAAAAATATCTTTAACCGATTCGAATAAGCTAGTTCGAATCTAATTCGAATTACTATTTATTTATTTATTTTTTTTTAAATTAAAAAGCCCAAATTTTTATGGATTTGAATTTAGAGAAATATATGACGGGGTAAAATTTTTATGCATACAAAACTTAAAAATAAAGCCCATATCAACCTAAATAAAAGGATATTACATATTCAAAAAAATTATAATTATATAATATATAAATTCGGTTTATTCGAATCGACTTGGGGATTTTAGGATTCGAATTCGACTTATTTATTAGAATCGAATAATTATTCAATTCCATTAGGCCAAAATTCGAAATCGAAATTTTTATTCGAATTCGGTTCAAATCGAATTTCGGTTCGAATCGAATTTCGGTTTATTCGAATTGGATTCGAATAATTTGGATTCGAATAATGAACACCCCTAGTCTTACATAAATCATCTTAATGATTAGATAACTATTATTATTATTTCCATCAAATTGTTCTCTCATGTCTTTAGGGTTTAGAGTTGAATTCCAAATCATGCCAAATTGCCAAGCATCTTACAAGTGACCAGCAGTATGCTAATGATAATGTTTTATCATGATACTAGTCAATTAAAAGGTTACTCAAATGATTTTCAAAATGAATGATAACATTAGAAAATTAAGAGAGAATGAAGGGAGAGAGAGAGAGTGAGAGAGTACTGTCATGTGGTTGATCAAAGTCCATGCTGCTACTGATTCCCCTGTTCCATGTACAGCAATTCAACCTCCTCCTTAATAACACCATGTTCAATAATACCTATACCTAACATGTAGTTAAAATGGAGATCAATTTCATCAGAATATTTGTTATGTTGAAATCAAGTGTAATGTGCAACATATATCGAAATCAAAATCAAGAATAATACATTAATAATGTTACAATAATTTTGTCATTTTGATAATTTAATGCATGAAAAACGAGTTACCTTCACATTAATAGCTATCATCATCATCAACTTTTAAAACATAATTAATATTATGATGAAAAAAGAGGAAAATATCGAAGTAATTAGAAAATGTTGAACATGATGCAAACCAAAAAAAACTCGACAAAGGAACGGAAATTGTAAGCGTGTGTGAGAGATACATCATACACATATATACTGACACAGACTGTAACATGTACGTGTTCATCGATCGGCATTACATACACAGATGATGATTTCAGAAACCAGATCGATAAGAACATCAACTTTCCCCAAATTACGATAAAATGTACTGATCTCTAACGAAATCATTCCTACACTAACAAAATTTCAAATAGAACAGATGAAAACGGACCTTAATGATTTCGGAAGCGATTTCTACAGTTGAAATAGCGACGTTGCGTTGATAAGTAGAATCAAATGAAAAAAAACTCAAAAAAGGAACGGAAATTGTAAGCGCGTGTGAGAGATACATCATACACATATATACTGACACAAACTGTAACATGTACGTGTTCATCGATCGGCATTACATACATAGATGATCATTTCAGTAACCAGATCGATAAGAACATCAAATTTCCCCAAATTACCACCAAATGTACCGATATCTAACGAAATCATTCCTACACTAACAAAATTTCAAATAGAACAGATGAAAACGGACCTTAACGGTTTCGGAAGCGATTTCTACAGTTGAAATGGCGACGTTGCGTTGATAAGTGGAATCAAATGAAAGAAAACTAGAAAAAGGAACGGAAATTATAAGCGCGTGTGAGAGATACATCATACACATATATACTGACACAGACTGTAACATGTACGTGTTCATCGATCGACATTACATACACAGATGATGATTTCAGTAACCAGATTGATAAGAACATCAAATTTCCCCAAATTACCATAAAATGTACCGATCTCTAACGAAATCATTCATACACTAGCAAAATTTCAAATAGAACTGACGAAAACGGACCTTAATGATTTCGGAAGCGATTTCTCGTTTAATTTCACCGTCACAGTTGAAATGGCGCCGTTGCGTTGATAAGTGGAATCTGCACCGCCATTGATGGAGGATGTGTGTGTGAAAGTGGAGAAATTGAAGAGTTAAAGTCAAAATGAGTAGGTAGCAACAGGCGATGGAGTTGAATTTGAGTGCGTCTGTTATAAACTTTAAATCATGATATTACTGTGGGTGCGAGAAGGAAGGGATTTGGTTAAATAATGGTACGGGTTTGGATCTAGTGGGACGATGGGTTTTATCCCGTTATGGATGTGGATTAATGATTAAATATTTTTTAGCCTAAATTTCATAATTTCTAAATTTAAACGTGAAAGTTTAAATAAAAATGATTTTTTATCCATTAAACCATTAATTTGATGAGGTAACATTTCAAGTGTGTGCAAATACCGATTTGTTACCTTTTTGTCATTTAAATAATATGGATTTTTATTAAACGTTTACTTTTAATAAATATATTCTTATAGTGGAGGTTTTGAGTTCGAGTTTCATCTGTAGCAATTATTTGGGTTGACCAAGGAGGTTTTTCTCAGTTGTGGGTTTCCTCTCGGGTTGAGAGTTTGATCCAGATTTAGATAACATCTATCTCACAAAAGGATCCTGGTGTTTGTTTTCCAAAAAAAAAAAACCCGTGTCTACATAGTGACAAGCATACTTGTTTATAATTTTATAAGTTATTTGTTTGGATGCCCAGTACCCGATCTCGTTCTCATTTGGTATCAGTTACAACTAAATTTATAACAATTTTATAATTTTGAGTTTCTATCAACTTTAGTATTATTTATTATATTTTTTTTTACAGTTTCACAGTACACTAATATATTGGATGTGATAAACGGGTCAAGTAATCGGGTTGGTATCATATAATACAATATCCATCTTAAACCAATTATATATAAGGAAGACCTATCTTAAATGATTCAGTTTATCTGATTTGGATTTTTTTGTCTTCTCTAAATACTCATATTCTTATTCGTGTAAAAAATTTCAACCCAAACTTGGATATACGTAAATTCGGGTCAATCCGGACCTGACTCATTTAACTAATATATGTATTTGAGTCAAAAGAATTGACGGGTTAATAATGAAGTATGAGTATGACAAATGATAATATGCAATGCTTTTAAACCCGGACCGGACCGGTTGGACAAGGAACCGTGACCTCCACCAGTCCGGCTACATGCTCTGAGACTGTTTGATGGTTGAACCGGGTGGTCCAAGCGATTCAACGGTCTAACCGCGAACCAGTGGTCGAACCAGGTAGTTTAAATTTACTATTTTTTTATTTTTTTTATCCTACAGTCCTCCTACTTACTTATATTTACAATTTTAACCCAATTTGTCTCTTTCCTTTTAACTTATACGCTACCCCGGGTCCTTTAAAACCCTAATCAAAATTGAAGATTCAAAAGAATCAAAATTCCTACATACCTACAACACTCGTACTTGACTCAAAATTGTTTAAATGATTGTATATATAGTATTTGGAATTTTTATATTTTTCTATATATTTTTATGAATATTTCTATTATTTATTGCGTCATCCGGTTCTAGAATCCGGTACGACCAGTGAACCTCTAAGGCGTCCGGTTCGGTTCTGAAAATATTGATAATATGTTATTTGAAAAAATGAAAAAATAACATTAATACAACTAACTCTATAGAAATCAAAATCATAAACTACAAAATCCAAAATCTAATTTATTTATGTTAAAATGAAAAACAACTAAATTGTTATATCTGGAAATGAAAAAAAAAGAGTTTTGATATAAATCAATTTCTTTATAGTAAACATTAAATAAAAAAGTAATTAAATATTCATTTCTATAAATAAAAATATATTTTTTGAAACCAAAATGGTTAACGCATCAACATGAACAAAATTCATTTTTTAAAATGGGTTAAAATAGTAAATCAAAACTTGATTATTTTCATACTGTATTCTAGTCGTACTACAGGACATGTTAAAAACTGTCACCCTGATAATTACGCTAGCTATGAGAGTGTTTTCTATGATTTTATATGTTTATATTTAAATAAACTTCAAGATTTAAATGCTTTTATTTACTATGTAAGCCTATGTTTTAATTGTACGTAGATTGCGTGGAGCCATGACTCCCTAGACAGTCCCCTTCCCCACCGGCGCCATTTATGCCCCTTAAAATACGGGATGAGCCGCCCCCCTATTCTCCTGTTCCTAAATCCTATACCTCGTTTTTTCCTTTCAATTCTTAAATGTCGCAAATCTATTAAGTTTTAGTATAAAAAATTAAAAACTAATGTGGCTTATATTAATTGATAGAATAAACTTCATTTTTGCTTCCTATGGTTTGATCATTTTGTTTTAATAGTTTAAAAATGACCAAAACACTCCTTGAGGTTATAATTTTGTTGCCATTTAACTCCCTAACAATAACTTCGTTAAATATTTCAGGTAAAATTAAGGACATGTTGATATATGTATATAGAGTTAAATACGGTTTTAGTCCCTGTAATTTAACACAAATAACCATTTTAATTCAAAATTTTAAATTTAACTTTTTTAGTTTAATAGTTTCACGTTTGGACACTCTATTCAAAAATTTCAGTGAACTTAAAAAAAAAACCATAATACCCCTCACAATAAAAATAGAAACAGAGAGAGAGAGTACGTGAAGGAGGGGAGCCGCCTGCAACCTCCGGTGGCGTATCCGGCAGCTGAGGAAGGAAGAGCGGGAAGGGCTAGGGGTCCTTCAGAGTCACGGCGGTGGAGACCTAGGGTTACGAACCTGAAATTTGAGAATTGCAGAATCTGTGGCTGAAATTGAAGACGGAAATCGGTTTTGATTAGCGGTGGTGACGATGAGGTTTTTGATTGAATCAACGGAGGAGATGGCGGCTTGATTTGGGGAGGGCGGCGAGTTGAGTGGTGGGCAGGGAGAGTGATGGGGTGTCGAAGAAGAGATTTTGTTGGAGGTGGGTTTTGGTGTGGTAAGGTGAGAGGACGTCGGAGAGTTTCTGCTGGGCGGCGGAGTCCGGTAGCCGGAGGTTTACTTCAACTTCCATCACGTGGATTTGGGATGAGAAAGATAATCGTGGAAGATGAGTTCTTATCCAACGTGACATCTTTTTTTTTATTACATAATTTCTACCAAGTTTTCAACGTTCAAATAATTTTTTAAACCAAAAATTAAATACGGATAATACTTTATATACAAAATTGAACTGAGAAGGCTTGATTTGGTGGTGGCGGCCGGAGATGGAGGTGGTGGCCGGAGATGGAGGTGGAGGTGGTGATGACATCCATGGATCTTGAACTGAGATGTTGAGAGTAATAGCAGGTATACAAGGAAGTCATGGTTTTTAAAAAATATGTATATTTTTTTCTTTTTTTTAATACAAGGGTATTATAGTCTTCTTGTACGTATTTAACAGAAAAATTCTAACGGGGTTAGTGGACCGGACTGTAATCGATACAAAAATGAAACTATTGGACTAAAAAAGTCAAATTTAAACTTTTGGACTAAAATGTTTATTTTTTGTCAAACCACAGGGATTAAAACCGTATTTAACTCATGAATATATAATCTTACATCGTGAAATTACCAAAATACCATTAATTTTAACTGAAATATTTAACGGAGTTAGTGTCATGAAACACACCACTTTTAAAAACATATACGAGAACCCGCGATCACCTTGGACTTGACTTGGACTACTTCGGAGCTTTTCCTACAACCACATAAACATATCACCATTAGTATTGAGATATATATCATAACAATAAGTAATTTCTACTTATTTCACCCATTCACCCATTTTGACCCGTTTGCGCCCAAAGATGCATTTGGGTGCAAACACTTGCATTACACCTTGCAAGTTCCATTCTTTACTTAACATAACATCTTCACAACATTTAATAGTGCATATCATCTTACCGAATTAGCGACTACGGTTATTTTCACCCATTTAACCCTTTTGACCCGTTAACATTCAAATTGATGTTTGATTGCATACCACTTGTATTTCACCTACAAGTTTTATTTACTCTTTACATTATCATTTCATTTATGACACAAAGGTCATAACTTTCTTTTCATTCTTCATCTTGGTACATAAACCAAGATCTTACCACATTTCTATTATGGTTCTTTGACCATAACCTCCCCTTTTCCATTATGATTCTTTGATCATAACCTCCACATATTAGATATAGTATTATAACCATATTCACATTCATACATACACTTATGCATAATCAATTCATTTCATGTATCATTCATACTATGCACAACATAACACATACATCACATATCACATTACTAAGTAAGTGCAAAGGCACTTACCTTGCGGATTTGAAGATCCCACACCTCCTTCTAGTTTAGCAATTTGATTACCTAAACATATACACCTAGTTCAGTAATCTAAACATACATAAAAATCACTTTAAAACTGAGTTCACAACCCAATTTCCCATTTCCACCCAAAATGACCCGTTTGGGTTATTCCCACATCCAAACACCCCCTTTAAACCAAGAACTCAACCTCTTGAATTCTCCTTCCAATACCTTGACACTAACTTTTTCATCAAATTAGTTCTTTAAGTTAATTTGGGGTTTTTTATGTGTCTAACATCATAAAAACACCTAATCATCAATAATTCAACATTCTAGCATTATGATCCAAACACCCCCAATTTTCACCATATGAACCCTAACTTCTCATAATCAAAATTAAAGGGTTCTAGGATGTTAACCATCATTCTTTAACTTTAGTTTAGCTAGATTATCAATAATCTAACACCATTTCATCACATGCATACAAAATTTCAGGTTTCACCCAAAACCCACCAAGAACGCATACATGGTGGAATTAAGAGGAAGAGAATCACTTACTTGATGTTATGAAGGTGTTGTGTGAGCCAAAACCTTCACAAAACAAGCCTCAATTGCATGATTTGAGCTTCAAACTTGATTTCTCTTTTTCTCTCTTGATATGAACGACCCCAACAAGACCAAATGCTGAATTTTGACTTTCATATGGTCAAATATGGCAGATTTGCCATATTTACCATTTCAGTCCCTTAACTTCCATTTTACCCATTTCGTTCTATAGTTAATTAAAACTAACATAATCCCATTACAAACTTGAAACCCACTTGTTTCAACTTATTTATACAATATTATTTCCACCATAATATTAAATATAAATATTTAATTATTTGAAGACGAAATCCGGATTTTGGTTCGTTACATGTCAGAGAGCAAAATGGCAACAAAATAATAACCTCAATGAGTGTTTTGGTCATTTTCAAACTATCGGAGTAAAATGGTTAAAATGATCAAACCACAGGGAGCAAAAACGAAGTTTACTCTAATTGATAATATCGTTAGTGATACCAAAGAAACCACAAAATACACTTTTAGCCTAAACAAAACCCAAGGGAAGGATATATGGAGATGGGTTGTAAATAAGCTGAACGTTACGTAATCGTTTGGAGAATTTCGTTTGCTTAATAAATGAACGAACATGAACAAAGAGATTTTATTTGATTAACTAAATGAACAAACACAAACAAAGGTTGTGTTTGTTCAATAGTGTTCGCGAATATGACCAGGAGTATGGTACAATATGACTTGTATTCCCCTAAAAGCCCTAGAGGTACGACCTGTTACATACAGGTCATATGGTACAATATAACCCGTATGAGGACATGAATAACTGATGTTAGTTGTTACAACTTTTGTCATTTGACTAAGGGGAATACGGTTCGTATGGTATAATACGACCCGTATTAGTCGACTTAGATCAAAAGGTCGTATCGCTAGAATCAACCGTTGTACTAGGATCGATGGAATCGAAATCGCTGATCACCAGTTAGGAAACAATCTCCGGTTGAATCGCCATTTAGGTTTGATTTAGAAGGTCGTATCGTTGATTCAAAAATCAGAAGAGTAGTGTTTATTTCTTGTAAGCTTAAAATATTGTATTTGTCATAATGTTTAATTTTATAAAATAATGGGATATATATAATTTAAGTTTTAAACTGCGTATATATGTAATTAGGTTTTAAAATAAAAGAATATATTTAATTCCCCATTTAAAAAAAGGGATATATATATGTATATATAATTTAAATTTTTAGCTGGATATATATGTAATTAGGTTTTAAAATAAAGAGATATATGT
Source organism: Smallanthus sonchifolius (assembly GCA_023525975.1). Classification (NCBI taxonomy): domain Eukaryota; kingdom Viridiplantae; phylum Streptophyta; class Magnoliopsida; order Asterales; family Asteraceae; genus Smallanthus; species Smallanthus sonchifolius. The sequence goes on from CM042042.1 coordinate 8,070,346, forward strand.
AATTCCGTCATATTTAATGATGAAAGGAAAAAGTTAATAATATAGAACCAAAACTTACAAAGCTTAGATTAAGTGATATACTTTCACTTAGCTCTCTCAAATGAAAGTGAAAGTACATTTTATGTCATCTATGCGTCACATCAGATTTGTTGCTTTCTCACTTACTATCACATGCCAAGGGAAATACCTAACCCAAATGAGTATTAAATGCATATATTATAGAATATTCATTTCTAAATAAAACTATATTAATAAAAATCCATAAATTACATAAATAAAAGTTACATAAAAAAACATTAATAAAAATTACATAAAAAACTAATGTTGCGAACGTTTTAAAATATGGTCAATCAAGTCCGCTTTCAGAGCGTGATGAACTTCTCGGCTTCGTATTTCTAGATGGTTGCTTCACTTTTTATCTTCATCAATTTATTCGTACGTAGGCTCTTCTTCGTTTGTGTTATATTGACAAATTGTCAAGCCAGTGTCCTCTAAAACCATATTATGGAGAATAATACAACTATACATTATGTTCCTAATTTTGTTTTGAGACCAACACATAGTCGAGCGTTGGATAATATGCCACTTACACTTCAACATATCGAACACTCGCTTGATATCTTTTCTTGTCGCTTCGTGAGCTTTTTTATAAGTATTACGTTTAAGGCCTATGGGTTCTTTAAACGGTTTGACAATTACAACATATTCGGGGTATATTTCATCGGCAAGATAATACCCACGATGATAAATTATCCCCCTAACTTCAAAAGATGAGTTGGATGCGGTCCCGTTTATCCAATCGTCAAATACAGACGATTGTTTTAAACATTAATGTCATTGTTGGAACCGACAACATCAAAAATGCATGCCAAATCCATAGGTCATTGATGAAACTGATTCGAGCATAATACTCGGATTAGGATGATCACCACGTGCAAACTGACATCGCCACGCGTTGGGGCAATTTCTACAGTCCCAATGCGTACAATCGATGCTTCCAAGCATAGCGCTGCAGGTAACTGCTCAATGTCGCTAGTCGACGGTCTACGTAAATATTTACTATGATACAATCTAAAATAGTTCTAGAATTTTTATACATACATGACCTGATTGTTCGGGCAGACATCTTTAGATAATCGTCGAACGAATCACTATCGGTTCTGTACGCCAATTGACGAACCACGGCGGTACACTTTTGCACGGGGGTTAAACCAACCCCACCTCTCGCATCAACCCCTTGTCGAAACCAATGCACCTTATTCTTTATATCATTTAATATCCTTATAAATAAATTCCGGCTCATTCGAAACCGGTTAGCAAAGTGTTCCTCGTCATACGTACACCTTCGTTAAGTCAGTCTTGGAGTAGTTGTGCGTTAGCAGTCGACCGTTCTCGATCCGACTTCTTACCACCACGTAATCGTTGCAGATGTCCAAGCACGGAACATAATTTGAGCCGATTCGTCACTTGAAGATGATGATGCCTTTTAAAATATATATATAAAATAGAAGTGTGATTGGGTTTGTGAAATAGAAGTGTAATGGGTTTTTATATTGAAAATGTTTTTTTTTTAAATTGGTCAACTAGCACAACGACTAGTTTCAAGCCTTTCTCGCATGAAACCCTTCACGGATACTCCCTCATGCCCCCTTCATGCAAGAAGGGGGACGGTAGGGAACCTACCCTCTCACAGCGTGAAGGTGCTCACGGTTGTGCTCTAATGAGAGTATACCTCATACCCTTAAAAAATGGTATAATTCTAAGAACTTTTATGTGCAAATTGCAATGTTTGAGTTTATGTATAATTTTATGACTAAAGAATTTACTAAAAGTGAAGGTTTAAAACCATTCATAAAAAGGGTCAATATGGATGATAATTTGTTAATAGTGGATCAGTGAGCATTATATAAAATAACTAGTTATAAACAACATGGTCAAGTTAATTAAATACTTCTATATTTTTATTTTATTTTTTCTTTAAGGTGGTATACACAAGTAGTACATGAAGTTAAGATTGTGTGTTTATTGTAAGCAGTAACTTTTTTTTTAGAATTAAGAAATATAAATTTGGTCAATGAGCTAGTGGTGGAGTGGTAAAGGAGAAACCTGGTGTTTCTAGTGACCCATGTTCAATCCCTGCCCTCCATATTAGTTTCTGCGGCATGCAAATGAGGCCTAGCTTAAGCTGATGCACCTGAGTTTTACCCACGCCGATCCAGGGTTCAAGCCTCGACTCTCTCTCTCAAGCCTGGAAGGGGCCGTATTGGATGCTCTCCAACTCTGACACCAAGTGGGCCCGGTAAAGACAACATATTGGCCAAAGTTGGACGAGGCTCTTTCATATAACGGCGGGTTGCGACGTCACAATATATTCAATATTCACCGTTCAAAAAAAAAAAGAAATATAAACTTGATAATATAACATACACATGGCGTGTAAGTAGGCAATAGTGCATGTGCGGACAAAAGACTTGAGGTCTATAGTCGAAAGAGACGATATTTGAACCTAAGTTACCGCGTATTTGGTTGAAAAGTACACGAGAAACACAGATCCATTATTAACACACAAAACTAAAAACACATCATCCATCGTCATCATCATGAAAATTTGGAAAATATTTCAAGCTTCAAAATACAAAAAAATTCTAGCTTATAGACGAATATTGAATTGGATATACATATCTAAATGATCGATCTCAACTAATAATTAAAATCGACTTATTAAGAGTCGAAATGAAAATATAGAGAATGAGAATCAAATCACCCAGAAAGCTAAAACTCACGACCGACGATTTGCTTGCAACGCGCAAATGGTAGAAACCTCACGCAGTCAAATTTGGACTTGAATAGGTGCATGATTGAGCAAAATTGCACATTAAACGTAGAGATCTCACTCATTGAAATTAAAAAAATTGCTCAACGAAATGTGAGTTACCTAGGTTGTTTAAAAAATCACTCATGTTAAATAACCGTATTACGTCTCTCACCACTCATGTTAATTCACATATAGCTAAGGTTTTAAGTTCGAATCTTGATTCCAAAGGTTTCCTATCGTAACATTTCAAAGGCCACTTGTCATTAGCATGACATTGACACATCCCATAATTTTTCGCTAATGAGATCACATCATTAAAAATATAATTATAATTTTTGTAACAATATAATATGTATATATGTGGTATTTTTCTTTGAGGCGTCCCCATTCCCCACATAATTTAGCAAGCAACAAAGTTAATACCCACCACATTTTGTCCCCTCAACATTCCTCCATTTGTCTTGTTTGCAATGCCAAAACAAAAGGATTTTGAATTAAGGAGCCCTCAACATTCTTCCATTTGTCTTGTTTGCAGTGTGAAACAAAACGATTTAAATTAAAGAGAAAGAGGTGGAGCCAATGAGCAGTGGTAGAGTGGTAAAAGAGATGCATTGTGTTCCTAGTGACCCAGATTCAATCCCTGCCCTTCATATTAGTTTCTGCGGCATGCAAATGAGGCCTAACTTAGGCTGATGCACCTGGGTTTTACCCACACCGATCCAGGGTTCGAGCCTCGGCTCTCCCTCAAGCCCGGAAGGGGCCGTATTGGGTGAGATTATTCCTTGAATGCTCTCCAACTCTGACGTCAAGTGGGCCCGGTTAAAACACCATATTAACCGGATTTGGATGTGGCTCTCCCATGTGACGGGGGTGCAACGTCACAACATTCAATGTTCGCCGTTAAAAAAAAAAGAGAAAGTGGTGGAGTTTGGAGGAATACATAGAAATTTGGGAGTATAAACTTTTGGGTTAGTTATTGTGTTTTGTGTCCACTAAGAAAGTGGTACTTTTTAGTTTATTTACTTAAAAATAGCTCAACTTAAATCATATTTTATTTAACAAGAAAAATGAAAGAAAAAGAAGAAGAATATCTACTTAAAATAACATTTATACTCATATCTAATATGTTAATTATTTTTTGAAACATTACAAAACGAATAATATAATCATGGGTTCTGTGCACCAATGCCAACTATCAAAAAGAATAATACTATTATGTTATTTCACATAAAATTAAATCTATAAATGTGATTTGACTTTGAATAGTCGGAGCTTGTCCCAAAAATGGATCTGAATGAAATCTTGGGACTCAGGTTGGCATGTTCAAACTACATACAGGCCATCAAATTTCTCAAGAGCCACATCTGTATGACAAAATGATTGAAGTTAATTTGTGTCAAAATAACACCCAAGCATTTGGATCCGGATCAACAAACCCAGATTATGTTGTGGGACGAAAACAACTATCATCCGACCGTTACTGATGCTTTTCTGTTCAATACAAAATCCGATCATCAATGGTCAGGAAGTATGATGTGACTTGAACTATTAATTGGTCTATACAAAAATGTGGCTTTATATATATTTATCTGTCACATTTGAATTCACAACAAGATGTGCCTTTGTTCCAACCATCACAGAAGTTGTCCTCAAGACACGAGTTAAGTTTATCATAACGATTTTTTCAGGTTTGTATACTGAAATTAATTTTTGATTTATACCTAAATTACTGAAATTTGCCACCTAAGATAGCAAATGATTGATTACAATCCCTAATTTCACACCAAATTTTAACAGGCTGTAAAATAAAATTGGAAAGAGTTTCAAATGCGAAAGAAATACGAACCTGAAGAGTGAAGCGACAAGTGATGAAATTTGGATCCAACGGTTGGGATGCATCTAGCCCATTAAATTTTTTTTTGTGGCGCTTCCAACAAGGAGGTTTCACCTGCATGATAGACCTTTAATGTACAACATAGCACTACACAATATATTGTACAATACAAGTCTTCAACACGTGCAACAGAAAATATTTGAGCTCGCACATAAGGAATTTACATATGAAAGCACACGTGACATTTAGGATTTGTATAACTATAAACGATTTGAACGAAATCTAAAAACAAAATCTAGGAAATGGGTTGAACGTTACCCAAAAATGTATGCAAATACTTGCAAGTCTCTCAAATCAATTTACTAAAAAATGTAGATTAATTTTTAAAGTTAATCATTGTAGGAATGAACAAGAACTCAAGAAGTGTTGCTTGGTTGACCGATCAGTAATTAAATTACTTGTGTTAACTTGTTACCCAATTCGTGCATCTTCTAACCTCCAACTTAAATATCTAAGGACTATTTAACTTATCATTGTGTTATAACAAACTAACAATGTAAAGGCGTATACCTCCAAATCTAAGATCACTTGGATAATCGACACGTGATATGATTGAACCAAGCAATAAGTGAAAAGAAAGCAATGACTTAACCAGTAGAAGGCATTGATGACCTGCAACGCTGCAACAACAAGTAGTGAAAGAAACATATGTAATACACTACCATAATACATGCAACACAACTATAAAACATGCAAATTTCTTACCAGTAAGTATATGCAGAAAACAGAAATAAAATCAAAGTAAAATCTAAATTGAATAAAACTTGTTGCAATAACATGCTTGATAGATCCCAGAACCAGTAATCATCCACATGAAAATCGTGTACGTGTCCATCTGTTTGCACATGCGAGATCATGGGTGGAACCGTTCTCAAGCTGTACCCAGCAAGTCAGGGACCACCTTTGATTAGTGACTAATAAAGGTAATTTGAACTGCATACATACATACAAAAAAAGAAAATAATTTATATAGATCAAGATCTGGATTGCACGAAAATTACATATATGTATATAGTGAAATGAAATATCCAACATGAAGTGAAGGATTTATGTAGGTATGTATGTATGTGTCTGGTTGCTGCAGCTCAGGTCAGATTCCAAAGTAGACAAAGGTTGCTATAAAGATTAGCAGATAGCCGGATTGAAAGAAATCTATTGAGTAGTTTAGTAATTTGGAAAGTGGGGATAAATTTCAAGGTCAGCAACTATGCAATGTGCAATACCTTGGGATAATTTGATAACCTGGAAAGCTAGTATAAAGATGTGGTAATGTATAGACAATAAAGTCCGTGTTCATGGGCAATAATGGAGCTACTTTAACTTCATTTTTGGCAAATTATGCTAGGCCGAGGTGGTATTGAAACCCAACCCTTACAGCCATGAGATAACTTCTGAATGCCATAACTGTCGAATATATGCTCTCGTGATTCAGAGAAAATCAAATAGCCAGGCATGGGTACTTAATAACAAGCAATTCTGACTACTAACTTGATATCAGAATAATCATAAATTCATAAGCACTGCAATAACATTTGTCATTCATCAACAAAATAAGGAAAAAAAAGTACAATCCAACCCAAACAAGGTAATCACTAGTGAAGAAGAGAATAAACTAAACCAACAGCAGGTAAAAGGTGATAGTTGACAGATTGAGCAGATATGCTGCCATAAATTTTCATTATATTAATAGATATCGAATATGAAACACTGTTAACGAAATCATAAAAGATCGACTTATCTAATTCCTCTACCCAATGAGACATAAGACTACAGACCTAAAGCACTGATGCACATAACCACTACTGTCAAACTTAAAGAGTTTAAGACACAATAACAATGGATAGATGGCATGCTTAGAAACAACATATATTACAAGTACTATCCAAAACCAACCAAAGGCAAGCATATGGTTACTATTCTAAAATGCCACTCATCTAGGACTACAAGTCAAATAAATCAAATTCTGAAGCTTTTGAATATGATTATAGGATCCTTTGTAGAATGCAAAGTGCAAACCATATCAAAGTAAAAACCAGGAGTAGAATCCCTAAATGGTAGAATAAACACTTGGTTATCTTCTACAAACTTTATGATTTATAACTTATACAATCTCCAATTGCATAAACAAACCGTATTATGGTAAAATGAATTTAATCATTCTTTCTCCATTTCTACTAGCATCAAATAAAAGAATCCATAAATCACATTTCACCTGCAATGTCAAGCCTAATACTTTACAAATACAAATTCAATACGAGTTAACTAATACTTTGCAATGTCAAGCCTAATACTTTCACCTGCAATCTATGTTGTCAAAAGCCCTCCAGGCGAGCGCCTAGGCACAAATTTAAAGCCCAGCTCAGCTATAGCGCCTGGAGGTGACCAAGGCGCAGATCTGGGCTTTTTTTTGCAAAGGCTAGCTCAGGCGAGGGCTTTTTGTTTGGCGCCAAATCAACCAAGGCGTGGGCTTTATTCAAGCCTGCTGGCCCTAGAAAAAATAGGGACTACCAAATTAATTCCAAATCAACGATCCTTTGTATATATATACACACCATTGAAGGTTACAGAATAACAGATTGAAGTTTAAAGAAGCAAGAAATGTTATTCAAATTTTGGTATTAGTTTTGATTATCTATTCCTTTTATCTTTTGGTACTAATTATAATAGTTTTTTTTAATATAAGTGGTTTGGTATTAGTTTTCAATATATAATATATTTTTTGTTTTTTCCCTCTATATGCGCCCTTTTTTGTCTGAGGCCCTCACTTTTTTGCACCTAGCGCCTAGGCCCAACGCAGTGCCTATGCACCTTGAGTGCGCCTATAGCATTTGACAATACAGCCTGCAATGTCAAACATTGCTGATCTCATTCTATATTCTGCACTAATAGTGTTCATAAACTTGTTTCAGAAAACAATCCAATTTGAAGTTTAAAACAAACATTAACATCCAAAATGAAGGATTGATTACTCACTTCTAAAGGTTGGGGCACTTAGGTATTTAGCAACAGCTACTCTACTTCCAAATTACTCCTTAACACCAAAAGGCAGCTGATTCAATTAATATACAATAAAATATAAGCAACCTTTCCATTATCAATGTAATCCACTATTCACAAACAGAGATCTACATCATATCTTATCATCAGACAATAACACAACAGAAAACTGCACGAAATTTCATCAAAATCCGAACAAAACCTGAAACTGCAGATCCATATCACACATTTGATTCTGAAAAACATCATCCTTTCCCTGAATCGTCCGAATTGAACTCAAAATCTCAAATATTTCCCTGAAGCTCCCAAAAACATTCACTGCGGTTTCTGATTCAGTTGATCCAAGGCGGGACCGGTATTCACAGAATAACGATCACCGATCATCTCCGGCATCGTTTCACCTTCCGGTGCAAAAGCCGGTGAAGCCGTTCCCGACCTGTACCAAGCGAATCAGAAAACCGGTGTGACAAAATAACCGCTTCTTCCACCGTAGATACAGGCGTCGATACATAATCTTATATGACTATATAGATCTGCATGTCATGTTTAATTCAAGCTTTTTAGAGAGAGAGAGAGAGAGATAGCTGAACCCTATCTTTGACAGCTTGAGAGAGAGAGAGAGAGTTTGGTAGGGGAAGAGGTAGGTTACTTTATAAAGTAAACAGACGAATAAGATGACGCCACGTGGAGGCAGCATAAACAAGTTTTCTGCAACCATGCAAATATGCGAAGACAAGTGGGTGAATGACTGTATGAGTAGGGTGCAACAGGAAACTCACGTGGAGGCCGGTGAAAGAAGTGATGGGCGGGTTGTTTCTAGAAAAAAGAGCCTGACCCCGTTCAAAAAGTCGGGTCCGGGGTGCTTCCCTGCTTCGTATTAAATATATTTTATATTTATTTTCTATAATGTAAATTATCTCTCCATTTGTTTTTAGAAAAACAAAATCTCATAATATTTACCAAGGAATTAAATAGTAAGTTTTTTATATTTTTTAACTTTTGTTAAAAAAAAATTTCACCATCATACTTTGTATAATTTACGTTTTTAACCCGTTTCATTTTTAATGATTTCGTTTTTCTGTAATAACTTTTGTTTGCGGCTGTCTTCAGTTTTTTTTGTGCCGGTATTGGTATTGGTTTTTTTTAAATGGAGAGTTTTTATTTTGTATTGTAAACTATAGTGGACGCCAGGTTATGAGCGAATAACATCGTTGCCACTATTGGTATTAACTTTTATGCTTTCGACGAGCCAAAAATAACATCATTGCTGGTTTTGGTACTATCGAAACGAACATCGATGTGCGCTTCTACGGTTTTGGACGAACTGCATTACGTGAGAAAAAACAACCAAACTTCCGCCGCGAAGCGCTAGGGCAAAAAAACTAGTTATGTTGATATATTCAATACTATGTTAGAATCTCGTGTATTACACGGGTTAAATAAATATAATGTTATATACTTAGTAATGAAAAATTACGTTTTTAAAACCCGTGTATTACACGGATTGAATAAAATATAATGTAATCTCTTAACACATGCACTCGTCAAAATATATCTACTTTAACTTGACAGTTATGCATTATATTAAGTTAATTTTTTTTTTAAATTTAACTTGATATTATTATTTTTATGTCATTGATAAATGTTATCCATATTAAACAATTCATTTGTTTAATAATATAATAACAATCCATAATTAAATAAAAAATATCTATAATTAGATTGAAATTAAATATTTAAAAATAAATTCTTTTAATATTAGTATTTAATAGGAGAGATAGACAGAAAAATCATGTTAAAATGTATCAGAAGGTGACACGTGCCACATAATTTTACTTGTTTATTATTTATTATAAATATAGATAGATTTATCCCATCAAAGTAGTAACGGTTTAAGTCTCATAAAATAAAATGTATGTAAATTTTAGAAGTATATTTTTATGAGATTGTACGCGTTCGTCGTTTAAAAAAAGTATACCCACTGAGAAAATCCGAAATTTATTATGACTTTTTGTAAAATAACAAAAGTAGTTTGAAATACATTGTTAAGAAAAAAAGTCACATAATAGGTGATTTTCCTGAAGTAATATATATCTTTACATGTTTGTCGGATGGAATTTGCGGCAATGGTTAGTATATACTCGACACCAGTGTTGTGTGACTACTTTTATGCATGTATCACCATTCATTCTCATTAACGGATACTTAACCTTCTCATCTACATGACTATATGTCGTGTGTCCCGTCTTTCTTCACGAGTTCACGTATCTTGATAATTGTATGTTCCTTAGTAGTTGACTAACAAAATTTTGTTGTGTATGTGATCACTTATTTAGATGGCGTAGTTATTAGAATTATAGTGGTTTTAATAACGTTGTAACCGAACTGAACTTCGACGGGAAGTTCTTTTATGTTTGTTCGTTTAATAAAGAACAAATTATAAATTACGTCCTTTTAAGTATTATCTAAATTTTAGCATGCGTCCTTTAAGTAAGGAAATTATAGAAAACGTTTTTTATGTTTAAAAAACTTTGCACGTTACATTCTTTGCCTAACGACCGTTAAGTCTGGTTACGTGCCTTGCACATATTGGTATTTCTCGGGCTTTCACACATAAAATAACTATTCTTACAATTTGTTTCTATGAACGAGGGTTTACAAAAATAGTCACTTTATGGTAAAAAGACCAAAATATCCTCATGTGCCTTGCAAATGACCTGACTTAACGGTAAAGTTTATTGGTCGTTAGGCTAAAGCACGTAACGTGCAAGGTTTTTTAAACATAAATGACGTTTTCTGTAATTTCCTTAGTTAAAAGACGTATACTGAAATTTATGTAATACTTAAAGGACGTAATTTGTAATTTGCTCTTTAATAAATGAACGAACATGGACATTGAATTCCTTTCGATTAAGTAAATAAACAAACAGTAGGTCTTGTTCGTTCGATTATGTTCGTGAACGTTCGTTTACGCCCGTTCGTTCATCTTTGTTTGTTAAATTATTTTTTTTAGATTTTTCATATTTTTAATCATCACTCTATCATTTAAATCTTTTAACTTTTTATATCTTTTCATTTACAGTATTTACTTTATTTTTTGTCAATGGTTTATTTATTATTATTATTATTATTATTATAATAAATTTTAAACTTTAAAGTTTGATCGTAAATAAATAGGGATAAATTTTTTATCATTATCTTGGGACGAATATGTTTATGATTATTATTTGAAGTATTTTCAGATAATTATGTTAAGTATTTAACTTTGTAATGTTTTGAATTAAAAATGCCGGTTTTTGTTTTTCAACTTAATTTGTAATGTTTGGGATTAAGAATGTCGATTTTTGGTTTTTGGCCGTCGGAAATTTTGTGACGGATTACTAAAGGCCGTTTGTTTTGCAATGATGTCTGTCAGAAAATTTCCGGCGCCTGCATCCATTGAAAAAGTGTCATCGGTGAAGGTCTAGTTTTCTTGTAGTGTAATGTATACAATATTTCTTTACGTGTCTTTTGTAACCGTCTGTTCACTAGTAATTAACTAACAAATATTCATTGTATACGTGATCACTTACTTAGATCACGTATAGCATCATTGACGATTTCGTGAGAAAAGTTGCTAGAATCATAATGATTTTAATTATGAACTAGTTTTTACCTCCCGCGCTTCGCAGCTGTAGTTTGGTCATTATTGGTTTGATTCGTTGGAGTGGATAAAACTTACATCGAATCGCAGACTCATTACAGTGTACGATACCAAAAAAACACTTGAATTTGAATACAACGTCGTCTTCAATAAAATTTAAACAAGAACGTTGACAAAACGTTATTTAATAAAACCTAACAAACGGAAGTTATCATAGAAAACGGTGTCGGGCCAATCGTTAATAAAATTTAAACTAAAACGTAGACGCAACTGTAAAAATAATGTTAATAGAAAAGAAACATAAAACTAAACAATAAGAAAAGGAAAAAAATTACCGATTAGGGTCGTCGAAAACCATAAGGCGAACACCGATACGGGTTTCGGTAATAACAATATCGATGATGATGTTGTTCGTCTATAATAAGTTCGGCTCGTCACGGTACCACAACGGTAACGACACTCGTTATAGGTATCGATAAAAAAACTCGCTTTTGAATACAACTCCGTTTTTTTTTAATATCGTAACGTTGAGCAAAAAAAAAACTACAAACAGTTGCGCAGTCCGTATTTTAATAAAAGTTAACGAACGAAAGTTATTAAAGAAAAACAAAATTAATAGAAAATGAAATGGACTAAAAACGTATATTATATATAGTATAAGGGTTAAAAATGAAAATATAGAAAAAAAACAAACAAACGTGGTTATAGTAGGAAAAAGTATGAAAAAAAAGTTATGTAGCCAAATTTGAAAAGAAAAAAAGAGAACTACTACTGAACGTTTGTTTTTAATCTTTAGTTTATTTATAATTATTTATTTCACTTCCCTAATCTATCTATACTAATAAATAAAAGTTTTTATGTGACACATGCCACTTTTTGATGCATTCTTAGTATACTTTTTTCGTCTCTCTCTTCTATTAATTGATTATTAAAAAAAAATATATTTTTAAATATTTAAAATGAATCTAATTATGGACATTTATTATTTAGTTATAAATAGTTATTATATCATTGGTTAAATAAATTTAATATGAATTAACATTTATCAATTATATAATAAAATTAATATCCAGTTAAAAAATATTTTAAAAATTAACTTAACTGAATTTATAACCGTCACGTCAAAATATATATTTTAAGACATATTTTGACGAGTGTATGTGTTAACATATTACATTTTATTTTATTCAACCCATACACAGGTTTTAAAAAACATTTTTTTATTAATAAGTATATAACATTACATTTATTCATCTCATTTAATACACGAGATTTTAACCTAGTGAGATAATAATATAATCATTTTTTATTAACTACTCCCATCACAAAATGATATGGATTCGAGCCGTAGCATATAGTTTTACAAAACAGCAGAACTTTTTCGATGTTTTAAATCAAATTGGTTAACATATTTAATGTTGATTGTTACAAGATAGTAGTTTTTTTTAGGACGGTAAATTTATTTTAATCTTTTTACTAGTAGGACTTGGACTCTTGATCTCTAATCTTAAATGCTTTTAGAGACTTTGTCTCTGTCATTGGGCCACCAAAGTTTTGATAGTAGTTCCGATGTTCTAAACCAAAAAGGCTTTGTCCTGGTGCTATTCGGTGACTTCCAAATGGGAGGTCATCGGTTCGAATCTAGGTCACAACAAAAAGGGGTCTGTGGTCATGTCAGAAGTTTTATCTAGTTGGTGAGTTCCTCCTGGGGTTGGCTACCTAAGATGTTGTAGGTGTTGTCTCGGGTAAACCCATTATCCTAGAATATATCGGTGTTGCAGTTAAAAAAATATTTTTTATAAAACAAAATCTTACAAATTTGAAATTTTGCAAATCATCATAGTCAAATCATTTTTTATTCATACTCGCATTCAATTTAAAACTGTTATTATCGGATATAGATTAGGGTTGCGGTTGTGGGTAGTTATATACATTTAAAACTGTTATTATCGGATATAGATTAGAGTTTATCAATATTGAGCCCACGAGCTCAATTAAATATTTATATTGTGTTCTCGAGTTTAATAAAGAGTTTGAAGGAAAGAAAAAGAAATTTGAGATTTTATGTATTTTATTTTCTTTCTTTCCATTTCCTTCCAATTTGGAAGGAAAGATTATTAAATATTTTGTTTATTTTATTTTCATTTTCTTTCATTAAAAAAACTTAGATAACTAAAATTTTCGCTTTCTTCTATTAAAAAAATTCAGTAACACAATTTTTTTCAAGTTTTTTTCTACTTTTTTTACTTCTCTTTTTTTACTCCCGAACAAAGTGTTAGGGTTTCTTTTCTATATATATATATTGTAAGATATAGAGATAAAAAGAAACCATAAATATCTAATTGGGCCGGTGAGCCCAATATTGATAAACCCAAGTCTATATTCCAATACTTATCATAAAGTTCAAAGTTATTCCCGATTCAAGAATTATTAGCATGTTTTTTTGAACGACTTTTGGTACTAGCTCCAATACCCGAGCGAGCCTTCCTGAGACGGGAGCTCAACCGTTCATACTGATTTTGACGCTACAGTCCTGACTCACCCAGGAACATCATCAAAGAGGAAACCCATCACTTTAAAAAAAAAACCCCTTACGTCAGCTTTGAACCTAGAACCTCAAATATCTTAAGCCCTTACCATCACCCCATGATATTGGAGACCAGCAAGAACTATTAGCATATTAACACCACCTTAAGCCAAAAGTATATATTACATTATTTATTGCATCCAACTATTACTTATCTTCTCATTCTCATGAACAAGTGTTTATACCAAACAATCAAAACATTTCCGGATTCAGATATTGTATATGTGATCATCTCTGGATCATTTGTTAATGTGATTTGGTACTACAGTCCGGATATACGACCGTATTATCAGTGGGCAACTGGATATGACAATTAATATGCAACCAAAACTTAACAGACCCTAACGGCCCAACCCTCCATCTCGTCCTCGAACTCCCTTTCAAGAAGAACGGCACCACTTTCGTTTTCGCCAACGACTGCTCCGTTAAGTACTGTTCCGGCGGTTCCAATGGAATCGGGGAGGACTCCACCACGTAGTTCAACTCCCGCGACGTGTTCTTCCGCACATCAAACGGATCAGCCACCAGTTGGGCAATGCTCAGCCCGTGGTAACTCCCGCGACGTGTTCTTCCGCACATCAAACGGATCGTGTCGTAGAAACTTACGTGTGCTTTCATGTTATGGTTCTCGGCTTTCATGATGATTATTAACCGGACGGCTAGAATGCCGGCCTGGGTGTAGGAGAGTTTGTCGAGGCGAGCGGAGTGGACGTAGAGAAGTGGAAGTTTGGGGCGGATTACAAGGTATCCGATGAAAACTATGATTCCAGCGACGATGATGATGGTGGCTAGGATGGCACAGATGAAGGCGAGACACCAGATGAGAGGGTTGGTGCGGCGTTGGGGGCCGAGGACCGATGGCTTCGGGTTCGGCATTGGCATTGGGAGAGGGGGGAATGGGAAGTGTGTTGTTTATGATGTAGTTAGGGTTTTGAAGTGTGTAGGGGAATGAAGGAATATGAAGATGCAATATTGAGGGGATAAAGCTATTAAAGTACGTAGTACCAATGTAAAGTCACTCTCTGCATGGCCCGGGTATATTTTCTTTTGATATTTTGTTTTCTACTTTGGGTTTCAAATCAATTTCAAACTTTGTTCAATGAGACAATTTAGGTATTTTTCATGATATTTGAAAAAAAGTGGTACATTTTAATTTAACATATGTAATCAATGAGAAATGAAGGTGAATATATGTGAACGTGTTAAGAGATTAATATATAGTTTAAAGTGGATTTTTTTATTTTATAAATGAGTAAAAAATGTAACTCACTTTACATGGGGTCCTAGTTGAAAACAAACTTCATAGGGTACCTTTGTCAATGGTAATGGTGAGTTCCTCACAAACATAGGTGTGTAAGTGGGTTGTTACATGCAAAAGTTGTAAGATTGATAATGACCTCGTCATTGGCAATGTCGAGTAAATTATTAGCAATGGAAAGGTTAATTTTGTTTGTCTTGTTGCATGGGCTTCCTCGCCATTGGCAATGGCAAGGTTCATTGGGTAGTCTTGTCCCACTACAAAAGCAATTGCCTGATTTAATTTTGTTTGTCTTGTTACATGGACTTCCTCGCCATTGGCAATGGTAAGGTTTAGAGGAATTGATTCCACCACCTAATCTTTAGCAGCTTTTGGCTATTGATTCATTTCCTCGTCATTGGCAATAGCGAGGTCAACAGAACCTTAGTGGCGAGGTCAATAGAACCTTACTTGCATGACAACTTTTGCACCTGACAACCATTTACACCTATGTTTGGGAGGCCTTAGTCATTGCTAATGGCAAAGGTACCTCATGTGAAGTGACTTACATTCTTGGGCCCATATTAAAAAAAAAATCCTTTTAAAGTGAGTTGATGATGATAAAACAATCGTTTTATACTTAGAAATAGTTGGTATGTAATAATTGTATGTTAATCGGTACATATGTTGTATAAAAATATTAACGTTGTAATATAGTTGATCATCTATTTTTTTTTAACGATAGTTGATCATCTATTGATTAGCTGAAACGTCTTTTACATAGTAAACATAAATTTTGTCATATGCAACTTAATATGATTGTCGGCATCTCTAAATATTGTTGACAATATGTTAGTATATGTGACTTGTATTAGACCACAATCCACATTTCTAAGTTGGTTAGCTAGTTGGCCTCATCAAAGCTAACATTCAAAGCCTTGTCCGATCGACCTCATGAAAGATGGCATTCCAAGCTATTAAATATGCCACACCTTTCCATAACATTTTCCTTTACGTATTTGCGTGCCTACATGTAACAAAAGTTTAGTTCTCATGTTAATGGGGTAGTTTATTTCCTATATTAGTGGGTACTCCTTGAAGCCCATGAATTTTAGGTAACTTCTATTCTCATTCATTTATTTAATAAACTTGCAAACATTCAATCATACTAGAACCCTTAAACCTATTAAATAAATTCAAGTAATTATTCCTAACCAATTGTGTTTAGACAAGGACTCAAACACCTTAAAAAATAATAAATAAAAAAGTTCCTAAATTATCTACTAAACTTGCGACTTCAAGTCAAATACTTAACTTCACATGTGAACCAACCATTAATTCCAACAATCATCCCTTAATGGTTGAGTTCATATTTGCCCCTTCAACTTGCGCATTTACCTGTTTCTTCTCTCGCTTTCTTCCCGATCTAACCACACGGGCCTTGATCATTCTTGCTTCTTGCTCATTCTTTATTATTTCTTGCTTTTTCTTCCTTACCATTTCTTTCTATCTTTCTTCCTTCCTCTTTTCTTTCATCCTACTTTCTTTCTTCTTCCTACTTTTCCTTTTTTCCTACTTTCTTTACCTTCTTCCTTCTTTACCTTATTTACCTACTTTACCTTCTTTAATTCATCAAAAAACTTGTTCTTGATTACCTACTTAACCTTGACAACCTTCTACTTTCCTTCTTGCAGATCTTGACCTCCAAACAGATCCACCATATCAAGAGAAACTTTCTGCTTTTTCTTCTCTCAAATTGCGAGCCAAGAACACAAAAAACATTGTTGTAGACCCTTCGAACAACTGATTCTTCTTGCTTCTAAACGAGCAATAACAGCCTAAGCTCTTATATCAATTGAAGCCTAGGAATTCTACGTAACTTCCATTCTCATTCATTCATTTAAACTTACAAACAAATAAACCCTATAAATAGGAAACAAAAAACTAACATTCTAATCCTACTAAAAATCTTAAATCTATTAAATAAATTCAAGTAGTTATCCTAACCAATTGTATCTAGTCGACGACTCAAACATCTTCAAAAATAATAAATAAAAGACTTTCTAAATTATCTACTAAACTTACGACTCCAACTCAAATACTTAACTTCACATGTGAACCAACCATTAATTCCAACATTCCTTTCCGTTTAATTTGCTCTTCTAAGTATCCATTTATGGCCTTGTCATAGTTGTATCAATTATCCAAGGAATATACACAAGTTGTGTGTGCAATCCTTATTCTCGTCTCCTCGATACCTTACCTGCATTTTGGATTAATCCGGTTAAGTTAACAAAGTAATATCATAGTCTCTCCATCGTTG
Source organism: Smallanthus sonchifolius (assembly GCA_023525975.1). NCBI lineage: Eukaryota > Viridiplantae > Streptophyta > Magnoliopsida > Asterales > Asteraceae > Smallanthus > Smallanthus sonchifolius. Next base: position 8,087,842 of record CM042042.1, read on the forward strand.
GGCTTCAATTAGTAGACAATGTGAAGAAACGTAGCATTTAGAACTACAATTGTTGGTCTACTTTCATCATGTCTTATTTGCACGAACATGACTTGTGGGAAGTGGTGAATGGTGCTAAGACAACATATCCAACAAAAGAAGATGCTAACAACGTCCTACGAAAGTGAAGAGTAAAAGCATGCACGGGGATGCTTATTTTGAAGACGACGGTTGAAGATGATGTGATACAACACATCCGAGATGCGATGAACCTAAGGGAAGCACGAGATACTTTGGTGCAGTTGTTTTCAAAGAAGAATGACAACAAACTACTACTTCATGATATGAGTGTGCAAAGTCAGTTATGAGTCGATTTTGGCCTCTTCCATAATCATAACCATAAATGTTTGATCGGTTATTGCAGGGTTAGTTAACCGTTGTTTCAGAGAACTTCAGTTAATTGTTCCAAGCTAAAAGGTTCCAGTTGCTTGATAATTAATTACAATGTGTTCTTTGATTATTCACGTAGAAGATATCATTACTTCAATTTTTAAGTGCTTTCCAGATTCCTTGCAAACTTATGATGTTTGTAGAGCTAATTTTCTAGTTGGAACTAATATAACAACTGTAACCATTATGGATGCCATAAGTTAGCTACAAGTGAAATTTATATTGTTTGAAATCATTATTGTTCAGAATACGTTTATTAAAATATGAATTTTGACCATCTGAAGCAATTAACACATGAGGTGGATAGAAAAATAGAAACACATTTGTTGGTGTGCACTTCTTAGGGTAAAAAACCTACTGTTGTAGCCCAATTTTATGTAAATATTAGTGTTCTAAGTAGTGTACTAGGCTAATTAATCATATTCAAGGATCAAGAAGCATTGTATACTCATTTCCACTTGGATTTGGTTTGATTATTGAATTATTCTATGTTTATGTTATCACTAACTGTTATTGTTCCTATTTATATGTCATTTTTTGCTAGTCTTGTTATATCACTTGGGTTTTGATGAACCTTGGGTTTTTTATATTTATTTATGGAATTGGCGTGTTTATGTTTATTCTTAGTCATGATTACTATTAAATGAATATGAGTGATTGATCCAGTTAGTGGAGGAAATGGCACGGTCTTGCCTTTCTAAACACAGTAGTGCTCGCCCTTTTTCTGCCTATAAGTAGCAAATGAAATCTCATTTGCTGGTGTGCACTTCTTGGGAAAAAAAAACCTATTGTTCTAGCCCATTTTTAGTGTTCCAAGTAGTGTACTAGGCTATATAATCATATTCAAGGATCAAGAAGCATTGTATACTCATTTCTATTTGGATTTGGTTTGATGCTTGAATCATTCTATTATTATGTTATCACCAACTGTTAGTGTTCCTATTTGTATGACCATTTTTTTGCTAGTCTTGTTGTATAACAGATTAAAACCTAAGTGATATCATGTTTAGTTGATAGTTCTCAGCTATTTTACTTATTTTGCATGTTATGCAGTTTATCTACCATCCACCCATCTTTTATTTTGGTTAGACAATAGCGAAGGTTGGTTACTGAAAGCTATCGTGTCCATTTGTTCGATACTTGGTTCTTATCGAGACTATGTTACTATACGATAGGTGCACTTGCCTACTCTTTGAAGTTGGATTGACGCATTAATCATTGTAGAAGTTTAAAAATTAAAATGTGTGAAAAATAACCCTAAAAATATACACATCCACACACATCAACTATCTTCACTATTCCCACTTCTAGTAGTGTTCCCAATTGTTCTATTATTATCCCCCTCCTTTTCGATTAAGCAAGCCTATAGAGCTTAGTTCTCTTATGCTATACATAGGTTTTGTTTTTCACATTGTGTTTATGATACCTCTTTATTTGTCTAAATCTGAGATTCGGTAACATGTTACATCCTCGTTTACGTATACGACATTATAATTACATGGAGTTCCTCGAATTTTGTGGAAAATTTAATTAGACGGTTGCAGGATCTAGTACTTAGGTGGAATATATCACACTGGTACCGAGATCCACTGGATTCTATTTGTGATGTCTGAGTTACGATTGTTTTCTTCTGGTTCACCTATTTTATGGCGTGACAACATCGGCGTTACCTACCTCGCACACAATCATGTGTTTTATAAGCGCATGAAACACCTTCAGATTAACATGTATTCATATGTGATATGGTGCTCACATAGTCTTAAAGTTTGCTCTGTGCTCATTGCTGTTCAGATTGTATATCTTCTAACCAAAGGATTGTCCTCCATTCATTTTGACATTCTTAAGTCCAAGCTTTAGATTGCAGCTCTTCTAACCAAAGGATTGTCCTCCACTCATTTTGACATTTTTAAGTCCAAGCTTTAGATTGCAGCACTTCTAACCAAAGGAGTATTATGCTCTTACTTACACCTTCCATTCATTTGCGAGTTGATTGGTTGAACCCGATACAAATTTCAAAATCGTTTGAGACATTTGTATTCGTGGGTCGACAATGATCATGTTTATTCACATGTTGACGTAAACACAATTACCTAAATAAAAAGAAAAAAAAACAATTAGTTGTAGTGAATAGTGATAGAAACTAATACACAAACACAAAGCCGCATGCCTTACACGTGCCTCTCAAGTTTCAACAATCATCAACATCCTCTTCCACAAAAATCTTCCCCAATTTTTATTACCTACTTGAATTCTCTGATCTAGCTTTACTTCATCAATCCAAAACCCTGAATCGAACAATTCGTATACTGCAAAGCTGGAGCAGCTGAAGACGATCGGCAGGGAGCTCGCAATGGGCTCCCAGGGCGGTTTCGGCCAGTCCAAGGAGTTCCTCGATCTCGTCAAATCAATCGGAGAAGCCCGATCCAAATCCGAAGAAGATCGCATAGTCCTCCACGAGATCGAAACCCTAAAACGTCGAATTAACGAACCGGATATCCCCAAACGGAAGATGAAAGAGTATATCATCCGCCTGGTGTATATCGAGATGCTAGGGCACGATGCTTCATTCGGGTACATTCATGCTGTTAAGATGACTCATGATGATTCGCTCTTACTGAAACGAACTGGTTATTTGGCGGTTACGCTGTTTTTGAATGAGGATCATGATTTGATTATATTGATTGTGAATACGATCCAGAAGGATTTAAAATCGGATAATTTTTTGGTCGTTTGTGCTGCGTTGAATGCCTGTTGTAAGTTGATTAATGAGGAGACTATACCTGCTGTGATTCAGCAGGTGGTTGAGCTGTTAGGTCATCAAAAGGAAGCGGTTAGGAAGAAGGCTGTGATGGCGCTGCATAGCTTTCATCAGAGATCTTCATCCTCTGTCAATCATCTTATATCCAACTTCCGGAAGGTTGGTGCTTTATGGCTGCATAGATGTTATATTTTTACCTGCATTATGGAGTGCACAGAATATGATATCTGCCTTTTAAGAGTTCGAAGGTTACTTTGTTTGGTATTGTATCTGATTTCCTTAAGCTCTGCCAGTCAGACATGAGATCCCTTCTTAAAAGTACAGTTTAAGTAATTATATTTTTCTAATGTTTTCTATCATTTTATGAGAAGACTGATTTCGTGTTCCTAATGGTATGTTATTGCTGTTTGCCCTGCATTTATTAATTAGCTTGTTCTTTTAGGGTCAGTTTACCTAAAAAACTGAATCAAGCTTGTTGGACGAGGGGCCTTTCTACATGATATTCTATGTTCTTGGCTTAAGATTTAATTCATCTTTCTAGATGAAAAACAAATGAGCTTTGAATTGAGTTGGCTTGCGAGTACCAAACTAATATTTATTGAGTTCAATGATAAAAAAATAGCCTAGAACAATACAGGTACTCAAATAACTGACAAATTATAAGGGCTGAAACTATAGTTTTCTTCATTGTACTTGGTTTGGGATTCACTAGGTTTGTTTGTTTGTTTACTCGGTTTGGGATCATCTATAACATTATATGAGGAGATGAAAGTATGAAACCGTGAGAATCATGGGAAGTTCATATTGTGATAAAATCAAGATTTTCTGATCCTCGATTTTTATGTCTTCTATTTTGCAGAAACTTTCTGATAATGACCCCGGTGTGATGGGTGCTACACTTTGTCCTTTATATGATCTTATCGTAATCGATGTAAATCCATACAAGGATCTAGTTGCAAGCTTTGTGAACATTCTTAAACAAGTTGCTGAACGCAGATTGCCAAAAACTTATGACTATCATCAGACACCTGCTCCTTTCATACAGGTATGCACTTAAAGTAGCTATACAAGGATTTAGTTGCAAGCTTTGTGCTTTCTCGATAGGAAAACATCTATAAGAAACAGACAGCTTAATAACAACCATTTTATAACTAGTTAAGGTAGACTAACAATTAAACCCAAAACAAATTATGAGAACCTGCAACCTAGAAGCATATAAAGCGAACCCCTAGGGTCCAACTCATGAAGAGAGTCCACCCATGGACTTTTATTGGCTTTCAACTCCTTTGGTATACATCACTTATGCAGTTATGCAAATCTGTCTTCACTACCACTCCCTCTGTCAATTTTTTTTTTTTTTTTTTTTTTTTTTTTTTTTTTTTTTTTGGCTGACCTATACCACTCCTAAAAATATTTTCTATGCTTCTAGGCTGTTCATTCAAAGGTCTATGTTGATGACGGAACCACCTCATTTGGTGGTTTGGTGCTACCCAACCTTTTCTGATGTAGTCTTTGTTCTTACTCTGATCATCGGTGCATGGTTACCTCCATTTCAGCTATTGCATTTGTGCTACATACACCTGGTGAAGAAGACCAGTTAATCAGTTTCGTAAAACAGAAAAAAATGAACTCTATGTTTTCCTTGGGGAGAGAGAATGCGATACAGCAAATTATTTTTCTGACGCCTGGGACAAATTTGGACACATTAAGTAAAACTAAAAGCATCTTAAGATATTAGATATATCTGGCATATTAATTTATTAATCATGCAATATCTATTTTTTTATTTGTTTGGTTTAGATTTGTGTACATGCATAGATACATACATATACATCGATAAACTCACCACCACATCCTTAATTTTTTTAGAATTTCTGATTCTCAGTATCCATTTAGTACTTAAGTCGCTTACACGTATCCCCATACATAAAAAGGCACTGTTCAAGATTGTACTTACATCTATATGGATTAAGCTTCTCAGTCATACTAGTCTTACTAACTAGGCATAACTAGAACTGCACGCAAAATAGAGGCATTAAGAACAAATAAAGGAATTTCATATTCTATTTCTCTTTGATAGAATAGCAGTAAGGATGTGCTGGATGCCTATTCAACAGAGCATGTGTATATAAGTGTTTGAATTCTTACCTGTGCCAGTATTCCCTGCTGTTTTAATTGTGTCCCTAAAGATATGTATTTACAAGGCTAGCTCGTCTTGTTTGAATCAGTGAATGTATGCATGTAATAATACGTCCCGGCTCCAACCACATTTCTTATCTTGATCAATTGCAAAGTAATTTAATGTTGACTTTAAATCCACCATCTAAACACTTTACATGGACCGATTTCATCTCATTTCATTGGATCTTAACTGTTGGGTTTAATGGTTAAGCTCACATGTTAAATGCTTAGTTTTGAGTTGGGTTAAAGTTCAAGGGGTGTTTTGATATGGTTAACATTAATGGGGTCAGATTTGAAATATTGGGTTTTTGAGTTATTGTTGGTGTCAAAGAGGTAGCCGTAAGTTTCTGCATGGAGCTAAAGTTGTTTTGGAGTTTGACTGCATAATGGATCGCAAGTTTTGGATAGACATGGAAGTGTGGAGCGCAAGTTTCTTGGAGGTCAAGATAGTCTTCAAAAGTTTTAGTAGATATGATTAATTTGTTTGTTTGAATTATTTAATTCGGTTTAAGAGTCATTGTAGGTTTAGAATGCTTGGGTTTTGTTTTCTATTTAAAGGGTCATGTACGTAAGTCTTAACTAATTGAACTGAGTATGGAGTTTACGTGACCTGTTTGTTATCATCTGTTCTTCCAGATCACAAACCAGAATTATGAGAACAAAGGTTGCGATCTGGAAGAACAGATGGTAACAAACAGGTCACGTAAACTCCATACTCAGTTCAATTAATTAAGACTTACGTACATGACCCTTTAAGTAGAAAACAAAATCCAAGCATTCTAAACCTACTATGATATGGTTCTTGATACATCCACATGGACCTTGGGAACTTTGACAGAACTAGCATGCTGACTTGTCAATAATGTGAGAATTGAGATAAGCATACCTTCTAATGCACAGTACATTACTGCCTTAAACAAATACCATATATGGCCATATATAATTGATTATTACATGTATCTGCAAACTATGAACTTGGTTGTTTTCCATTATGAATTATTATCGCCGTTGTATAGTAGGTATTTGTAGATAAATCCTTGCTCTTTGTACTTATAGTTATACGTGAGAGGGTTGCGTTCAAATGAGAACCAACAAAAAATTTGAGAACCATTCGTAAAAATGAGAACTATTTTTTATCCGGATATGCTTAATGAAATGTTTTTTACGCAGTGGCATTTTCGTAATTAAGTTAAAACATGTCAAGTCAAAATTTGATTAACTGGTGAATACATGAACACAGTTTGTTTAAGTAAATTACGAAAATGCTACCAAGTTTATATAGTGTATTCACCAGTGACCGGTGAATACAACATGTTTTTACAAGTACACGGTTTTACTTGTAATTGACCGGTGAATACAACATGTTTTCATGTTTTTTACGAAAATGCCAGTGTGAAAAATCTTCATCAAAGCAGATCCTATGACCAAAAAGTGGTTCTCATTTTTTAAATGCTTCTCATTTGAATCTGACACATACAACACGTACACATTTTCTGCATCTGTTCTTAAATTTTATAGAGAAAAAAGCGGAGATAAGAGCATCTTTCCTGTAAGAAAAAGCGGAGATAAGAGTATCTTTCCTATAAGAAAACTTCTTTATCTCCTATCATTGTAATTTTTTTATTATTGATATTATTACCTCAAGTTTGAATTTTTTTGAAATCAATTCTTAATTTTTGGCATCATGATTACTTCTTAATATGCAGATTAAGTTGCTAAAAATCATGGCATTACTTGGTAGTGGTGACAAAAAGTCCAGTGAGCAAATGTATACGGTCATCGGGGACATAATGAGGAAAAGTGACACAGCTAGTAACATAGGAAATGCCATTCTTTTTGAATGCATATGTTGCATCTCTTCAATACAACCGAGCCCCAAGTTATTGGAAACCGCTGCTGATGCAATTGCTAAATTCCTGAAGGTGTTTCCTTACTTCTGTACTCACATCTAAAGTGTAAAAGTTGTTTTTCTTATTTTATTTTATTTTATATATGCTAAGTCTTATTTGCAAATATTTTTTCATTTAGAGTGACAGTCACAATTTGAAGTACATGGGCATCGATGCTCTTGGTAGATTAATACGAATAAATCCAGATATTGCTGAACAACATCAACTTGCTGTAATTGATTGCTTAGAGGTCAGTTAATTCAGTATCTACTTTTTTTTATCTAGTACTTTGATCCATTTGTTTGTCTGTTTGGAAATAAGATTAATTACTTTTTTTTGATGCAGGACCCAGATGACACTCTAAAGAGGAAAACCTTTGAGTTGCTTTATAAAATGACGAAATCCTCCAATGTGGAAGTGATAGTAGACCGTATGATTGATTACATGATTAGCATTAATGATAGTCATTATAAGACTGAAACAGCATCAAGATGTGTGGAGCTTGCAGAGCAATTTGCTCCCAGCAACCATTGGTTTATCCAGGTTTACACCTGCATACACATACACGTTAAGGTGACATTTTAATAGATCTGTTCTCATGGATTTTGAAGTTCCATTTTCTGGATTTACAGACCATGAACAAAGTTTTCCAGCATGCTGGGGATTTAGTTAACCCTAAGGTGGCACATAATTTGATGCGGTTGATTGCTGAGGGATTTGGAGAGGATGATGATGCAGCAGATAGCCAGTTGAGATCATCCGCTGTATGTAATTCTTGAATTATGTGATGCTTGTGTTATTTCAGTTTATTTTAATTTTATTTTAATTATAGTTTTAAGATATGAGATATTTTCTTTTGCTTAAGGTTTCTTTTTGTTGGAATTGCAGGTGGAATCTTACCTGAAAATAGTTGATGATCCAAAACTTCCATCTGCATTTCTCCAGGCACGTTCAGGTTTTATGATCATTTTTATGTGGGCATGAGTACTCTATTTTTTTTTTGCTTTTTTAAATCTTATATATTAGATTTGACAACAGGTCATATGTTGGGTTTTGGGTGAATATGGAACCGCAGATGGTAAATATTCTGCTTCCTACATTAGTGGCAAGCTATGTGATGTGGCAGAAGCACATTCGAGCGATGATATAATTAGGGTATGTTTACTAGCTTTATGAATGATTACTAAATGACGATAGATATATATTGGTTTTTTTGAGCATATACTGACTTCCTATTTTCTGCAATATTATAGGCATATGCAGTGACAGCACTTATGAAAGTATATTGCTTCGAGAAAGCAGCTGGAAGAAAAACAAGTTTGTTACCCGAGGTCAGTACTCAGTAAATGCTTACCCATCTTTCACGTCATTTTTTGTTTCAAATAAAGATCAGTTGGAGTTTTAAATATTTCTCAAAATACAAATTTATAGTATTCAAGGTTATGTTTTCATCTCTTGTTGCAGTGCCAATCATTGCTCGAGGAATTATCAGCATCTCACTCATCGGATCTCCAACAACGTGCATATGAATTCCGGGCAATCCTCGATCTGGATGCCAATGCCGTAGAGAATATAATGCCGCTAGATGCAAGCTGTGAGGATATTGAGGTGACCCTTTGTGCATATTAATTGTAAATCCAAATGTTAATGGTTAATAAATTAATCTTATCAATGTTTACATGCAGATCGATAAGAGCCTTCCATTTCTTGATAATTATGTCCACAAGTCATTAGAGCAGGGGGCTGAACCCTATATCCCCGAGAATGAACGATCTGGAACCCTAAATATTAGCAACATCATAAACCGTAATCCGTATGAACATCCAGCTCATTCTCTTAGATTTGAGGCTTATGAGGTTCCAAAGCCCGTGGTCCCTACTAAATTAACCCCAGCGGTTACTTACCCAACAGACTTGGTACCTGTACCTGAGCCTTCTTATCAACCTACCTTATCTTCAGGACCCATATCTGATGCAGGCTCAGGCTCAGGCTCAGGCTCGACTGAGCTCAGGTTACGTCTTGATGGGGTTCAGAAGAAGTGGGGTAAGCCCGCTTACTCATCTGCTGCAGCCTCATCCACCTCAACCATTGATTCCCAAAGGACCACGGATAATGGTGCAACACAATCGGATAACGTGACGTCTAAATCACGTGAACCAAGACAGCCACATGTTGAGGTTTCAGAAGAAAAGCAAAAGCTGGCTGCATCATTGTTTGGGGGTAGAACTGCAAGGCCTGAAAGGAAGCAGTCTGGTAGTGCTGCAGGTCACAGTAAGGTTTCAAGAACAACCAATCATGTAGAAGATAAAGCGCAGCCCACAACTGTAGCCACAGCGGTTCAGCCACCTCCACCCGACTTGCTCGATTTGGGTGAATCATCTGGTGCAGTGAGTAGTTATTCTTCCAGTGTGGATCCATTTAAACAACTGGAAGGTCTTCTTGATTTGAGCCAAGATGGTCATGCTGTTACCACTACTTCTACTGGTCCTGATCTTATGTCCCTTTATTCAGGGGCATCTACAAACGGACAGAATCAGAATCAGAATCAAAATCTGAACCCGCTAATTAACGAGAAAGATAACATGAACGGTGCACCAAATCCAAGCAACAGAACAGCATCACTGACCAAGGGTCCGAGCCTGAAAGACGCTTTAGACAAAGATGCACTCGTCAGGCAAATGGGCGTAAACCCAACAAGCCAAAATCCTAATTTATTCAGTGATCTGCTCGGTTGATTAGTTTTCATAAGACAAGCTCTAAATATCACAAGGTGAACTTGTTGCACATGTGAAGCTTTGTTTAAGAAGATTAAAACAGACCCAAAGGAAAAAAAACGTGTGATCGGGCTGTTCGGGTTGAGTGGGTCCCAAGTAAAGATTTGTGTTTTGAGTTTCATAACGTCGTGTATTATTAAGATTCATCCGTTCGTGTTCTTTTTAATTACTGGGAGAGTCATTGTATTTTAGGGAAACGATTGTTCTTGTTGCTTCATATGCTGGAAATACAGTGTATATTTTGCCTTGATGTACCCGTTTTCTTTGAAAGACTGACCAACTACGACAAGCGATTGATACGTAGATGATTAAACGCAGACTAGTAATCCGATCCAGGAATCAAGTAACGTGGCACAATAGATCAGAATACTAGTTTTTGAACGGGAATTAGTTGAACACGCTTGTCCTTCAATCTACAACCTCTTATTATAATACTCAAACTAATCATTAGTTAATTTTAAAGAACTAAAGACAAAGTTTCAGTTTTGTCTTTTTTTTTGAACAACCAACAAAACTTGAATATAATAACCATAGAGTTATCAGATAGATAACCCAGAATTACAACACCAAAATAAAGCAACTATCTGTCCCAACACTCAAAATTTTCTCTGCCCTAAAGAAATACAACCAAAACTAGACAATATTAAACTTACTCCAATCCTCCCAAGTTACTGCCCTCATTCTTGAACGATTTAGTTTTTGGTCTTAAAAACCGAATATGAACGGTCTTTAAAAACTGAAAAACCGAAAATTTTTGGTTTTTGGTTCGGTTTGCATTCAAAATTGATCCAAACCTAGCCATGTACACCCTTAGGAAATACTTTCTGAATGCTTTTCACAAATGGGTATGTGGCAACCCATGTTGTTACATCTCCAATCCCATTTTAATTTTCTTTTTTTGTTTTGAGTTTTCATTTAACATTCAATGCAGTTTCTCTAATAATATGTAATATATAATATTTTTCAAAATTTAAATACGTAGTTTTGTTTTATTCCTTTGTCTCCGTCTCGATATCAATTTTGCTAAAAAGTTTTACCCAAAATAGCGTATATTTTTATATTACGAGACCAAAACATGTTATTTTGGATACAACTCGATCTTACATGAAAAATATATCAAAATGTAAAAATAATAAAATAAATTTATATTTTTAAAAATATCAAATACTATATGTTATTGAAAAACTAAATTAAATGTTAATGAATTTTGAAAAGAAAAAACGTTTTACACACTTCTTAAAAAGAATTGTGTGTGTTGGTGGTGGGGGGGGGGGGGGGGGGGTACGAGTGAGCTCATTATGTTTTATATGTTCATCTTCTTTCTGATATTAGCTTAGGTTTCATCTGTGTTTGATGATTCTTATTTCTTGTGTATGATTTAGCTTGTTGAGAGTTTCTCAGATCATCGTGTTGATGATCTGGTCTACTTCTTAGATTCTCAGTTTACTGAAGTTCTTGTTGTATTTTCTATTGTAACATCCTTTGTTAGGGTTTGTATTCAAATTCATTTGTTATATTTATTATAAAAGAGTTCAAATCCATGTTTTATGACAATCATGCAAATATGAGGAAAAAGAAAGAAATATCAAAATGAAGTAAAACAGTGATATTTGCATCACTTTCTGTGTTATAGAAAAATGTTATATACAATCTAGGCATTATGCACCTACATATATGTACCTATCACAAATTAACAATGTACACACTTACTAGCTACCAATGAGTCTTAATCATACGGGCAATTCGGTTTCAGGTGAATGCTCCATACAATTCGATATCTTATACGCAATTTCTGCCATATCCGGTCTTGCCATCGAGTTCTCGAGCAATGCCATATTGGCTACATCGACTAGAACTCTAATTTGTTCCACATTCACTTGACCATTTAGCTTCGGATCCAACATACCCATCATAAAATCCACATCCTGATGTTTTCGAAGCTCACTTGTCCACTCAGCCAGGGTTACCGAACCATGTAATGACTTCATCCCAGTTATAAGTTCAAGCAACAGAACACCAAAGCTATATATATCACTCTTAGGTGATACCAGACCCGTGTTGAGGTAATTGGTATCAACATAGCCTAAGGAGCCTCGTATGATTGTTGGTGTTTGCGCACTATAAACATCATGATGCCCTAATTTGCATAGGCCAAAGTCGGCAAGTTTAGCATGATCGTCGTTTATGAGGAGGATGTTGGACGACTTGACGTCTCTATGGATGACCGGAGGGTCCGCGATTGAGTGGAGGTAGTCGAGGGCGTAAGCGATGTCTAGAGCAATGCTTAAACGACTAGACCATGAGAGACATCCGGAAGACTTGCCTTTGTGGGTGTGTAGTCGATCAAAGAGGCTCTTGTTTGGTATATATTCTAGTAGAAGAAGCTGCTCACCTGTTACATTTTATAAACAAAAACAATAATCCAAACTTTAAATGATTGATAGAGAGGAAGAATACAATCCTAATATAAATAAAATAATATTAAAATTTTATAGTGATTATACATACACAAATAAATAGGAGAAATGGTATGCTTATGTTTGTTTGCTTCAATCAAGAAAGCATACTTAGTTTTCGACAATACGGAGTACAAAACTAGGAATATGCATCCTCGAAGCTTTGTGTAATATTGTCTAGATGGTTCTTTTTCTCTTTATGTCCGTTTGGGACGATCACTTTATAAACGTCTTACAATAAAGAGACAAACTATCAAATTTTAAATTATTTGTTTATTATAATATAAGCTAGTATTATTATTTTATGACATATAATATGATTCATCATTAATTTACATCAAGGCTTTCATGTTTGAAACACAAAAACTAGTTTAATAAATCTTTTAGTTTTTGAAGTCGAATATTTATCCAAACATGACAGTATATTTTTAAGAAATTATATTAAAAAACCTAATCTTTTTAGCCAAGCCAGGGTTAATTCACCAATACCTTAAATATATTACTAAAACTAGGTTAAAATTAATCCCGTGTATTACACGGATTGAATAAATACGACGGTATATATACTTCGTAATAAATATTTACATATTTATAACATATTACTGAGTGTTTTAATACAAGTTCTAGAAATGTTATATAGTTAATTTTTAGAAATGTTTTATAAAAAGAATGAAAGAAATGTTCAATTTACAAAAAATATTTTAATAACAAACCTATTTTTTTTTAAATAAAAAAAATTATATAAAAATAAATAAGGAAATCATTATAAAAAAAAAAGAAATTTGTATAATTAATAAGAGAAAGGGACGGAAAAAAGGCTAAGGATGTATAGGCTAGTGACAAGTGTCCAAAAAAACCTTTTATTTATTAGTGAGTATAGATATAGATTTTGCAAATTAAGGTACAAATGATCAACAAATATATCTAGCTAGTCAAATAACGTACCAAAATATGATTGGACTTACCTTTGTCTAGGCAAAAACCCAACAAGCCAACCAAGTTAGGGTGACATATCCTAAGCAAGATGGAGACTTCATCAAGAAACATCTTCTGGCAACCACCCCTCTCCTCCATCACCCTCTTCACGGCACCGAACCTCCCATCCCCGAGCTCAGCTAGATAAACATACGACGTGGCTCCAACTCCTATCCGAATTCGGAAATCCCTCGTGGCCACCTTGATTTCTTCAAGTGCATAAGTCCTAATACTCTTAGGAGTAGATAATGAAGATAACCCTATGTCCTTTTGATCATGGTCACTCCCTTGTGCTTTAGCCAAAGATCTTGCTTTTGCTTTAGAGTCTACATAAAGTGCTAGTTTCCTTAGTAGTATTGTGAGAGCCATGATCAATACTATTGCTCCTCCTATCCACATGTTTTCTGATGATGATATGTGCATTTCAAATAACCTTCCCATGATTATTTGATCTTTAACCAAACCCAATAAAGATCTTGATAAAAAGATTTGGGTTTGGGTGATTGACCTTTTGGTAGATTATAACATATAGTTCTTTTATGATTATTGTCACTCACCCATGATATGATATGAGCTTATATATATAAATAATATATATAAATGAGAATATCCTTAAGTTTGGAGTGTAGTAGAAATGTTGATGTTGTCAACATAGTCAAACCATTGTTTTGGGCATGAGAATACATTAGTACATGTGCACTTAGGGGTCTCAATTGTGTCTTTACTTATTTTACCGTTGAATAAAATCTAGAAAGCCAAAACAAAATTCCAATCATATGATCACTTTGAACAAACATGAAGACAGGGTTAACCTTTATCTTGACTTCTTGATAATTATTTTTTTGGCAAGCTTTTCTAGGAACTCACTTTCAACTGCTTGCTATTATAAAACAAAAGTAATTAAAAAAACGTTTTTGGAAATGATTAGAGAAGGTGTTGGACCAGCCAGTTTTTAGAAGACGAGCGAGACGAGGTCATCTCGATTCTTTTACAAACAGAGCCGATTTTGAGCGAACAATCTTCGAGCCACGAGCTATTTGAACAGTCAATTAACCATAGTGGTAGTAACTAATTTAGATGGATCTTGACGGTCTCAGAAATAAAATCGGCCATCTATCATGTGGTGTCAAAGAATATATGGCCATGTGGTATTAGAATATATGGCCATGTGAGTGCCCCAAAATGGTTTCAAATTATGCTCAAACATGAAGGTGGGAACCAATAGTGTACATCAATGGCATAAGGTTCTTTCTAGCACTCAAAATATCATTCGTTATAAGTTCAACGAGTAAAATATAGATTAGGAAAATATTTCATTTGTCACTTGGTTTCCACGTCATTTAGATTACATTGTGATGGATATGGGAACCAATGTCGCACATGACATAAGTTTCTCTGTCCGAAATGATCATTTCTTCACATGTTTATGGGTAAGACAGAGCTAGAAAATGTGATGTGGTATAAAAATGATTATATATTTTTTCTATAAGATGGATTTAAAATTAATCATTTATTGACATCATTAAGTTTCTCTGGAAACTCATTGGTGATTTTTAAATGTCTATCCGACCGTGTCTAGACAGTAATCCGACCATCAGTGGTCACTCCAAAATGCCCATCGGAGATCCATCAGTAAATTCTTTACCCATGACCTTTTCCCCATGGACCTTCATTGACGGATAGCCGACCGGAGGTACCTTCACCGAAGGATCTCCTTTTTGTAGTGCTAGTGTTATCTGTAATACTTATGACCGCAAGATTATGTAGGTTAAATCATTTACTTGAATCTATGCATGCTTAACTTGAGGTGGCTAATAGTGAACACAACGTTACATACTAAATCGTAGAGGGACTTGAATTGTAATAGATGAATAGTTGGAGGTCATAACAAGATATTGTAACAGTAGTTCGTTTAAGTAGCGTACTGATTAATGGAATGACGATCGATTGATTTGGGAATTTCCTACTTCTTCTGGCTTTCTTCTTCTCTTAGAAATCGATGCTAACACAAAATGACTTGATAGATAAGTCTACTCTACATTAGGAATCATCATCTTATTTATTCAATCCCAAGTTTAGGGTAAAGGAAAATGTATCGGATATTGTCTTTCCTAGTTGTTTACAACATCAATTCTTGTTAGTCGTTCCTTTTCTTACTTTCAATTTCAATTATAGGAGACTCGTTGAGATAGTAGTAGATTTTTATTTATCTATATTAATTGAGATAGGAGACTCTCGTTGTATGTCACCATTACGTGATGACTAGAAGCTAAAGATAGCGACGTTGATTAATGACTAGAGTTAAAATGCCGATGACATTTATTTACTTGTCAATCATCTCAACTTACCAAACGACATTTGATCCAATGATACTTAGTTGTGTAGTATGATGTCCTCTGAGAGGTTGTAGGTTCTAATCCTGTCATGGACAAGTGGTGTAGATTTAAAAGTAAATTTAGAGTGCGTGAGAGTTTGCGGTTAAAAAAATCATCTTAACTTGATCATTTATTTTAGATCAAGCCCCGAGGGTGGAAGAATCACTCATCTTCTTCTCTAACCAATTAAGGGGGGTGTTTGGGATTACTTATTTGAAACTACTTATTGACTTATTCAAAAAGTCATAAGTAATAAGTAACGTTCTCATGACTTCTTAAAATCACTAAAAGGAGGAGAAAATGTCACACCCCAACCGACGGCGGAAACGTCGGGACGGGACATGTAGACTGTTCATGAGCACAAGGTTTACTATATTGAAATATTTTAAATCATAACTTCATTTCAAATAACCAAACACAATCAAGTTCAAACAAATACGAAAAGAAATGCATAATATTCTTTATTCAATTTTTAACTAAGTCCATGTCCTACGTGTAGCATATCTTGATCAACTCACACGTTATCACCTGAAACATGAATAAAATAATGTCAACTAAAAAGTTGATTAGCATACACAGGTTTGTACATAGATAGTATATAGTTGTGAAAGATTAAATCCTTACATATCATGAATAAATAAGGCATTTATGGGGAGTAACTAATATGTAACTAAAGTACAATCAAACCTTTGTAACTAGCATACAAATTGTGTTGTCGGTAACAATCACCCCAATCTGGGTGAGTTTGTCAGACTCAATAGATCTATCATTGTTTACCGTCGGCTTATTAGTTAATGATTGCACATGAAATTTGTACACAAAAAGTCAACACGTATAGCACTCAAACATAAAGCTCAAATTTTGCACACATGAATGTAAATAAGATTTGTGTTTTGTGTAGTTTGTGTAAGTGTAAATAGTTGTGTGTATAGCGTTCAAGTTTCACCCCAAAAGTGTAAAAGAGGAAAAAGGGGCTATGTAATACTCACTTGATTAGAGGTGTAGCTAACACGCACAACTAGACGGTAGAATGATGATTGAAACCTCACAAGGTTAACCTAATGTGTAATAAATGTTGAATTACTAATGTATCCAAAAATCTAAGTCTAAGACTATGATTTAATTGAGTGTGTGTACAAAGGTTTTGAGTTGAGGGTGTTTGTGATTTACACGATGTAATATTAAATCAATTAGTTTATAAAATAATTGAATCCGGGTTTGGGTTGGATAACTAATTAAATTGAATAATTGTCATTTAATTATCTAGTTATAAAAGTAAAATGTAAATAATCTGAAATATAAATTAAATAAATAATTTTTCTCTATCTATTTATTTATAAAGATGTGAAAAATAATGTTTATTTATAAGATTAACTTTAAATATAATTTAAACTCTAAGTGTATTGGTAAAAGTAATTTATATCGATAACAAATAAATTTACTTATTTATTTATCATTTAAAATTGTATGATAAAAATGCACATTTATATTTAAATAAAATTTCATTTGTTTTAAATATAGATTAAATTTTTTTTATAAATTCTTATAACTTTATTTCTAGAAAAGTATAAAAACTTGCCACAATATTTATAAAATTAGAAATTTAATCTCTTTGTTTAACTATTTAAAAAAAAAATGAATTTTAGCAACTAAATTTAGCAACTAAATTCATAATAAAAGTGAGTTTATGTTAATAATTGTATACTTTTGCCTTATTCTGTTCAAAATAAGGTAGGGTTTATAAAAATAATTTTTATAAAATTTTTGGAGTTTTTAAAAATGGTTTTAAAAATAAAAGAACGCCACCCGGCTCGAACCCGGGTGGGTTCTGTGGGAGTCTAGCGTACTACCACTGGACCAGGGGTTCAAGCCTTGTAATTGATCCGGTTCGAAATGGATTAAACCCATGCCTGCAAAGGAGCCAGATCTGGTTTTAATGACATATGCAAAAAGGCCAGTCGGATGAGTGGGCTATGGGTTTCGAACCCACGCCACTTGGCTCGTGGTGCAAGATCTTACCGGTCGAGCCAAGTGGTTTCGCTGGTCAATAAGGATCTCGTTTATTTAAATAGAACCCGTTAATCGAACCAATTCCTCCCAAACGTATGAACTGGTTATGAACCCTAATTACAATTGAGTTCGATAGGTGTTTGTTAACTCGAATTGATAAGGGGTTTTTGATCAGGGTTTGATTACGAATCGATTGAAGTAATTTGTACCTGATTTGGTGTAGGGATGAATGAGAACGACAGGATCAAATGGCCGGTTGATCTTGGTGCTCGACAGGCTCTCTGCGTTGATATGAGGTTCGATTGAATGATGAGAGAGTTTGTGTGGTTGATTACGAGAGTGAGAGAGGGTTTTAATTTGATTAATTCTATCGGAATCGTTCGATTTGAATTCAATTTTGACCGCAAACGATGCGGATGGTTAATCACGTGATAATTCAGTGATTCGGGATCGAATTGAGTCCTGATAAAGTCTAGGTACATGCTAACATCGATTGAGGAGTGAATTTCGGGATTACAACGCGTTAATCTTTCGAATTGAGTGTAGATTGATACGGGTTTGACTTTCTTAAGTCAAACTCGTTTAAATTTTGAATTTGGCCGTTTAATCAGATGAGTCGGTTTGTTGTATGGGCTTGGGTTTGCTCGATTATTGCTTGAATACAAGATGTCAATCCACAGGAATCGATATCGGGCTTGAATTTTTGTTGAACTTGGCCCTGTTTGACTTTTAAAAGTCAAACAGACGTTAATAAGTATATATATATATATTTATATATATATATATATATAAATATTCATATATTTTTTTTTTGCACTCAAATAAATTTGAAATTTGTATTGTTTATTATGGTTTAGTTGTTGGCACGAATACATTTAAAGCGTTGCACTAAAATTGGACTTGAATTGCATTGTAAATAAAAACCAGAAATGTTACAATATCCCCTTGTTGAGGGAATTTCGTCCCGAAATTTAATTAGTTTAGGCGGCTGAATCAGAGAAGAGGTGCGGGTACTTGAGCTTCATTTGGTCCTCACGCTCCCAAGTAAACTCGGGCCCACGTTTAGATTCCCAACGAACTTTGACTATAGGGATACGGCTTCGCTTGAGTTGCTTGATCTCCCGATCCATGATCTCCACCGGTCTCTCAACGAAGTGCATCGTTTTGTCAATGTGCGCATCGTCACGAGGTATATGGAGGTTCTCATCAGCAAGACATTTCTTTAGATTGGAAACATGAAATGTAGGATGCACATTGCCAAGTGATGGAGGTAACTCGAGTTTGTAAGCCACTTTCTCAATCCTTTCAAGGATCTTGAATGGACCCACATAGCGAGGTGCTAGTTTGCCTTTCCTTCCAAAACGGATTACACCCTTCCATGGAGATACCTTCAGAAGAACAAGATCATCGACTTGGAATTCCAAGGGTTTTCGACGTTTGTCGGCATAACTCTTTTGCCGACTCCTCGCTACTCGAATGTTGTCACGGATTTGAATAATCTTGTCGGATGTTTCTTGAATCAACTCGGGACCAGTGATTTGTGCTTCACCAATCTCGTTCTAACAGATAGGAGAACGACACTTGCGACCATAGAGAGCTTCAAATGGAGCCATGTCGATACTTGAATGGTAGCTATTGTTGTAAGAGAACTCAATTAGAGATATATGTGAATCCCAATTGCCACCAAAATCAATTACACATGCTCTAAGCATGTCCTCAAGAGTTTGGATTGTACGCTCGGTCTGACCATCAGTTTGGGGATGGTAAGCCGTGCTCAAATCCAATCGTGTGCCAAGAGCAGTTTGGAGTGATTGCCAGAAACGGGAGGTAAAACGAGCATCTCTATCGGAAATTATGTTTAGTGGAACCCCATGTCGACTCACAATTTCATCAATGTAAATTCAGGCCAGTTTCTCAACCCGATAGTCTTCACGGATAGGCAAGAAATAAGCAGATTTGGTGAGGCGGTCAATGATCACCCATATACTATCATAACCACTTGAGGTGCGAGGGAGTTTAGTAATGAAGTCCATAGCTAAATTTTTCCATTTCCACACAGGAATTTCCGGTTGTTCAAGCAAACCGGAAGGACGTTGGTGCTCGGCTTTGACTTTGGAGCAAGTTAGGCATTTGACAACATAGAGTGCAATGTCTTTCTTCATACCGGGCCACCAATATTGTGGGCGAAGGTCTTGGTACATTTTATCCGCACCAGGATGAATAGAATAACGAGTCTTGTGAGCCTCGTTCATGAGAAATGCACGAAGATTATCGCGATCGGGGACCCAAATACGGTTCAAATAATAAAGCAAGCCATTGGGTTTAGATTCAAGATGAAGTTCAACACCACACAACATTTCCTTGTACATGTTACCCTCGGTGACCGAGACGTGTTGAGCTTCTAAGATACGATTTTGAATGTCGGTTTGGATTCGGGCATAATGAAGCATGATATGATCTTTACGACTCAAAGCATCGGCTACAACATTCGCTTTGCCGGGGTGGTAACGAATCTCGCAGTCATAGTCGTTAAGGAGTTCAACCCAACGTCGTTGCCTCATATTGAGTTCTTTTTGGTTGAAGATATGCTGGAGACTTTTGTGGTCGGTGAACACCACACATTTTGTGCCATAGAGGTAATGTCTCCAAATCTTCAATGCGAATACGACCGCACCCAACTCGAGATCGTGCGTCGTATAATTCTTCTCATGAATCTTAAGTTGCCTTGATGCATAAGCGATCACCTTGCCTCGTTGCATGAGAACACAACCAAGACCTTGGTTGGAGGCATCACAGTAGACAACTAGATCATCATTCCCATCAGGGAGAGTCAGTATAGGAGCATTGCACAACTTTTGCTTGAGAGTTTGGAAGGCTTCTTCTTGCTTTGGTCCCCATTTATAAGGTTTACCCTTGTGTGTCAAAGCGGTGAGGGGGACATCAATCTTAGAGAAATTTGAGATGAAACGACGATAATATCCCGCTAGACCAAGGAATGAACGAACTTCGGTGGGGGTCTTAGGGGTATTCCAATTCTTAACAGCTTCGATCTTAGCAGGGTCAACATGAATACCCTTTTCATTAACGATATGACCTAGGAATTGAACCTCTTTTAGCCAAAATTCACATTTGGAGAACTTGGCATATAGTTGCTCTTTCTTTAATAGGTCCAAAACCAACCTAAGGTGTTGCTCATGATCGGCTTTAGTCTTGGAGTAGATTAAGATATCGTCAATGAAGACGATCACAAATTTGTCAAGATACGGTTTGCACACACGATTCATGAGGTCCATGAAAACCTCGGGTGCATTGGTTAACCCAAAAGGCATAACCATGAACTCGTAGTGGCCATATCTTGTTCGGAAGGCAGTCTTTGGAATATCTTCCTCTTGCACACGGAGTTGATGATAACCAGATCGAAGATCAATCTTTGAGTTGATGATAACCAGATCGAAGATCAATCTTTGAGAAACAAGTAGAGCCTTGAAGTTGATCAAAGAGGTCATCAATTCTAGGCAATGGATAACGATTCTTGATGGTAAGCTTGTTGAGTTCTCGGTAGTCAATACACATGCGGAATGATCCATCCTTCTTCTTGAAGAATAAGACAGGTGCACCCCACGGTGAATGACTTGGACGGATGAAGCCCTTGTCGGAGAGTTCTTGGAGTTGGCTTGCAAGTTCTTGCATTTCGGAAGGTGCAAGACGATATGGAGCTCTAGCTACGGGGTTAGCTCCGGGCACAAGATCAATGCGGAATTCTACTTGTCGGACGGGTGGAAGGCCGGATAAGTCTTCGGGGAATACTTCGGGAAAATACCGGATGACGGGGATGTCTTGAATACTCTTCTCTTTGACATCCTTTTGAATAATATGAGCTAAGAAAGCCACATACTTCTTTCGTAAGTACTTTTGAGCAGTAGTGCATGACATTAGCTTGAGTCCTTTGCAAGGCTTTTCACCAAAGACTCTTAGTGTTTCTCCTGACGGTAAAGGTATTCGGATGTACTTCTCAAAACAGATGACTTCGGCATGGTGATTCGCCAACCAATCCATGCCTATGATGATGTCAAAACTTCCCAGTGGCATTGGTACGAGGTTGATTGGAAACGTATGATCATTAAGTTCTAGAGAGCAGTCATGGATAATGGAGTCAATTGTAAGAGAGTCACCATTTGCTACTTCTACGGTGAAGGTTTTCTCTAATTTGGATCGTGTTTTAGCTAGTAAGGGTTCAAAGTTATGTGACACAAAACTCTTATCTGCACCGGTATCAAATAAAATGGAGGCATATTGACTATTAACAAGGAGCGTACCGTTGACCACATCATTGTTGGCATGAGCTTCATTGGCGTTTATGTTGAAAGCACGCCCACGAGCTCCGCCTTGCCTAGCATTGATAAGCTTCGGGCACTGATCACGGAAGTGATTTGGGTCACCACACTCATAGCAAGCACGCCCATTTGCAATAGCGGGAACACCTGGATTAGCCACTTGTTGGTTGGTTCGAGCCGGTGGGTTGACTTGACCTGTAAGTGCCTTGGCTCTACAAACATTAACCGTATGGCCATATTTTCCACAGTGGGTGCAAAGGCGACAGGGGATGTTCTGGAGGTGGTGATAATTGCAGGTGGCACAGAGTGGGTAGACCCCAACATATGGCTTCTTGACTGGTGCTTGAGCCATGGGGGCAACTTGATTACCAGGGGTAGCAGGAGTGACCACAGCATAATTCTTAGCCTTTCTCTTCTTATTATTGTGGTACGGTTCAGTTTTGGCTTCTTTGTTGTGTGTAGGAGGGGTTGTGGTGTCGGGAACTTTCTTGGTTCCCTTTCTAGTAAGAGTTCCTGCTTTTACATGATTGTCGGTCAAAGTAGCAGATAGTCGGATAGCATCTTCGAGTGTTGCGGGATTTCTCCCTAAGACGGTATCCTGAATCTGCCTAGGCAATCCACCAATGTACTTCTCAATGCAGCGGGATAACGACGTGACCATATGGGGTACAAGGAGACTCAGCTCATGGAACCGGTTTGTATAAGCCAAAATTTCACCACTATCTTGGGTAAGATCCCAAAACTTAGCTTCCAGCTTTTTCACCTCGTTCCGAGGACAGAACTCTTCGGTCATTAATCTCTTAACCTCATCCCACGGTAAGGCCATTGCTGTTTCCATACCTCTAGTCCTTTTTTCTCCATTCCACCACGTGAGTGCCCGTTTTTGAAAGACACTTGTGGCATGACGAACACAGAGGTTATCGGGGCAGTCACTATTGAGGAAGGTGCCCTCAATACTTTCAAACCATTGCAGGAGTCCTGTGGCTCCCTCGGTACCATAGAACTTAAGAGGGTTGCATGAATTGAAGTGCTTGAAGGTGCATTGTGGTGGGTTGGCACCACCACCACCATTAGTTCCATGGTTAGCACTGGTGGCTCCATTAGCTTGGGTGAGTTGAGTTACAAGTTGTGCAAGGATAGCAGCAATGTCGGTGTTGTTGTTGGTCACGGCAGCACGACGGGGAGGCATTCTACAGATTTTCACAAGACAAGAAAAAATATATAAGAACTTATGAGAGTTGCTTGGATTTTCAAAGGATAAGATAATAAATAAAATGGTTAATCATAGTTTGGATTGTACTCAAATAGTGACATAATCACTTGAATACTATGACACATTAAGGTTAATTAAACTTATATAACTTTCAAAGAGACGTGCTTTAGCCTATAAGTAAACACTCATCCCGGGAATTCCCAGTAAAGCATTCGGGTCCCTCGGTTGATTGGGATTTATACGAAATGCTTTCCTAGACAGAAAACCCAGAATACAGGTGTCACCCTTTCCAGATTGCACGTGTCCTCTAATAATTAACAAAGTTTGAAACCTTAACGAAGAAATAAATAAATTTTATAGATTTCGATTCATGAAGTTTCCACATGCTATGACGGGGATGATAGAGAAGCAGGTAAGAAGGTTATGAGGCTTAGGGTATGGGTAGGGATATTGTTTATTTAATTTATTATTTAAGTATTGCTTATTTTATTTTTAACAAGTAAAGCATCAAATATTAACTAATATAGTAAGCATGTAACACATAGCATGTAACACATAACATGTAGCACATAATCATATAAACATGAAGCATAGCATAAGTGGGTGTCCTACAATTATAGTCTAGGTCAAGGGTGTCTAATAACCTAGTTCCCTATAACCAAGACTTTGATACCAATCTGTCACACCCCAACCGACGGCGGAAACGTCGGGGCGGGACATGTAGACTGTTCATGAGCACAAAGTTTACTATATTGAAATATTTTAAATCATAACTTCATTTCAAATAACCAAACACAATCAAGTTCAAACAAATACGAAAAGAAATGCATAATATTCTTTATTCAATTTTTAACTAAGTCCATGTCCTACGTGTAGCATATCTTGATCAACTCACACGTTATCACCTGAAACATGAATAAAATAATGTCAACTAAAAAGTTGGTGAGCATACACAGGTTTGTACATAGATAGTATATAGTTGTGAAAGATCAAATCCTTACATATCATGAATAAATAAGGCATTTATGGGGAGTAACTAATATGTAACTAAAGTACAATCAAACCTTTGTAACTAGCATGCAAATTGTGTTGTCGGTAACAATCACCCCAATCTGGGTGGGTTTGTCAGACTCAATAGATCTATCATTGTTTACCGTCGGCTTATTAGTTAATGATTGCACATGAAATTTGTACACAAAAAGTCAGCACGTATAGCACTCAAACATAAAGCTCAAATTTTGCACACATGAATGTAAATAAGATTTGTGTTTTGTGTAGTTTGTGTAAGTGTAAATAGTTGTGTGTATAGCGTTCATGTTTCACCCCAAAAGTGTAAAAGAGGAAAAATGGGCTATGTAATACTCACTTGATTAGAGGTGTAGCTAACACGCACAGCTAGACGGTAGAATGATGATTGAAACCTCACAAGGTTAACCTAATGTGTAATAAATGTTGAATTACTAATGTATCCAAAAATCTGAGTCTAAGACTATGATTTAATTAAGTGTGTGTACAAAGGTTTTGAGTTGAGGGTGTTTGTGATTTACACGATGTAATATTAAATCAATTAGTTTATAAAATAATTGAATCCGGGTTTGGGTTGGATAACTAATTCAATTGAATAATTGTCATTTAATTATCTAGTTATAAAAGTAAAATGTAAATAATCTGAAATATAAATTAAATAAATAATTTTTCTCTATCTATTTATTTATAAAGATGTGAAAAATAATATTTATTTATAAGATTAACTTTAAATATAATTTAAACTCTAAGTGTATTGGTAAAAGTAATTTATATCGATAACAAATAAATTTACTTATTTATTTATCATTTAAAATTGTATGATAAGAATGCACATTTATATTTAAATAAAATTTCATTTGTTTTAAATATAGATTAAATTTTTTTTATAAATTCTTATAACTTTATTTCTAGAAAAGTATAAAAACTTGCCACAATATTTATAAAATTAGAAATTTAATCTCTTTGTTTAACTATTTTAAAATAAAAAAAAAATGAATTTTAGCAACTAAATTCATAATAAAAGTGAGTTTATGTTAATAATTGTATACTTTTGCCTTATTCTATTCAAAATAAGGTAGGGTTTATAAAAATAATTTTTATAAAATTTTTGGAGTTTTTAAAAATGGTTTTAAAAATAAAAGAACGCCACCTGGCTCGAACCCGGGTGGGTTCTGTGGGAGTCTAGCGTACTACCACTGGACCAGGGGTTCAAGCCTTGTAATTGATCCGGTTCGAAATAGATTAAATCCATGCCTGCAAAGGAGCCGGATCTGGTTTTAATGACATATGCAAAAAGGCCGACCGGATAAGTGGGCTGTGGGTTTCGAACCCACGCCACTTGGCTCGTGGTGCAAGATCTTACCGGTCGAGCCAAGTGGTTTCGCTGGTCAATAAGGATCTCGTTTATTTAAATAGAACCTGTTAATCGAACCAATTCCTCCCAAACGTATGAACTGGTTATGAACCCTAATTACAATTGAGTTCGATAGGTGTTTGTTAACTCGAATTGATAAGGGGTTTTTGATCAGGGTTTGATTACGAATCGATTGAAGTAATTTGTACCTGATTTGGCGTAGGGATGAATGAGAACGACAGGATCAAATTGTCGGTTGATCTTGGTGCTCGACAGGCTCTCTACGTTGATATGCGGTTTGATTGAATGATGAGAGAGTTTGTGTGGTTGATTACGAGAGTGAGAGAGGGTTTTAATTTGATTAATTCTATCGGAATCGTTCGATTTGAATTCAATTTTGACCGCAAACGATGCGGATGGTTAATCACGTGATAATTCAGTAATTCGGAATCGAATTGAGTCCTGATAAAGTCTAGGTACATGCTAACATCGATTGAGGAGTGAATTTCGGGATTACAACGCGTTAATCTTTCGAATTGAGTGTAGATTGATACGGGTTTGACTTTCTTAAGTCAAACTCGTTTAAATTTTGAATTTGGCCATTTAATCATACGAGTCGGTTTGTTGTATGGGCTTGGGTTTGCTCGATTATTACTTGAATACAAGATGTCAATCCACATGAATCGATATCGGGCTTGAATTTTTGATGAACTTGGCCCTGTTTGACTTTTAAAAGTCAAACAGACGTGAATAAGTATATATATATATATATATATATTTTTTTTTTGCACTCAAATAAATTTGAAATTTGTATTGTTTATTATGGTTTAGTTGTTGTCACGAATACATTTAAAGCGTTGCACTAAAATTGGACTTGAATTGCATTGTAAATAAAAACTAGAAATGTTACAGAAAAAGTAAGGAAAGTCAAACATACTTATTGACTTATCTTCTTTTCTAAAAAGTTAATAAATTATAAGTAAGTTAAAAAAGTCAATTCAAACACCCCCTAAATTGTGTCAAATCATTGCTTTTCTAAACTTTACCTAAAGGAGTGGGGCACTTCTATTTATTCCCTAAACTTTCCTATTTATTTTTTTTAATAATAAATAAATAATTTAATTTATATAATTTTAACACATAGAATACAACTTTTATTAATTAAAAAACAAAATATATTAATAATAAAAAATAATAAAATACAATTAGCCGTCTAAAATTGGTACATGTGTATTTGCATTGTGTTCCATGACTCACGAGATCAAATCAAAGGTTTAGGTGTATATATTCATCCTGCAACTCCAAAATGATATTATCGTCAACCACTTTATCCGTTGGAGGATCCGACATGTACTCTGGTCATATCGCGCTCTATTCATCATTTAAAATCATGTTGTGTAATAAAATGCATGCGTACATTATATTCCTAATTGTGTTGCGATGTATCACCCATGTCGGTCGTTAAACTATCCATCATTTAGCTTTTAACACACCAAATGCTCGTTCAACATCATTTCTTGCTGAAGACTCTTGCACCTTCATCGCTTATCCTCATTTGGATGGATAAGGGAATGGTTTTACAAAAGTTGCGAACTTTGATCGGTTAGATAGTAGCCACACTTGTGTTGTATCCCGTTTACATGAAAAGGACACCTAGGCACAGTTCCATGCACAACATCGTTAAACACTGGAGATTGGTGGAGGACGTTAATGTCGTTGTTTGAATCAGTAATACCAAAGAAAACATGCTAAAACCATAAATCATGTGATGTCACCACTTGAAGCATGATACTTGGGCATTTGTGATCACCCCTCATATTTTCTTCATAAATATGTTGGACAATCCTCCAAACCCAATCTGCAAAGTCGATGCTACATAGCATCCTAGGAAAATCGTGTCTATTTTCATGTGCATCATACAAAAGATTTATGTCGGTGGCAGTAGGTCTATGCAAAAACTAATCACCATATGCTGTAATAATTGAATTACAAAAGTATTCTATCCATCCACCGGAAGTTCTTTCAGACATAGCGAAATATTCATCACATGCATTAAGAACATTGCCGTATATAAGTTGACGAATCGACGGTGTGCACTTCTGTCACGTCATGAAACTCTTTTTCTACCTTTCATCATAGCCTTCTTGAATCCATTCAAATATATTCTCTATATCAGCAACATTTTTTTAAAAACAGTTCTTTTAACATCCGAAATCTCCCCCTAAACATATCATCATCGAATGTTGGTACTTTGACGAAGTAATCTCCGAGTAAACGTTTGTGTGCAGCTTCACGATCACGAGGCACATGGTTTCTTGATTGTGCACTATCTCCAACTTCATGACCCAATGCAGCATTAGCAACATTAAAGAGAAATTGAAAATTAAGTTGCCTTGTATCCCTGAACTTGAATATGAGCCAGATGGGGAATAATAAGGACATCGATAGGGAATTTTTGTGTAAAAAATATGAAAGAAAATAATTATATATCAGCTTTTTATAAGTAAAAAAAAATCATTTTAGATGGTTAAAGGCTATATAGCCATTGGAGGTCGGGAAAGGATTGGGAAGAACAACCGAGAACTCTTCCAATTCGTTGGTACCCGCTAGGTATCGATCGACACCTAGCCAATCGGGAAGGGCACTCCTTCCACACTAACATAGACATCTCATCAATAGTAAACAAATATACACCTATATCTCTATAGGGATGGTAAAAGAATTCTATGAAAAATCAAAAACCTGAAACATTGAGACGAGCAAGGAATCAATTTTAATTTTTTTGAAGGGTTGAGACGAGTATTGTATTAGATGATACACCTTATTAACCATATAAAAACCAAGTATATTAATAAAATATATTATCTTAAATATATAAAAAATAATATGTTAAGTTGTTAAAATAGAATTTATTAAAATTATATAATTATTTGTAATTACTTGAATATTTTATTTATTAAATCGGTCTGTAGGTTGAGACGAGTATTGTACTAGATGATACACCTGATTAGCCATATGAAAACCAAGTATATTAATAATATTATCTTAAATACATAAATATATAATACATTAAGTTGTTAAAATTATATAATTGTTAGTAATTAGTTGAATATTTTTTATATATTAAATGGCTTTTTGAGGTGAGTTTCAGATCGGGTTTCGGGTAATGGGCATCCCAACGAGTAACTTTTAACCACATAAATCTATAAATGGGTGTACCGGATATCCACGGACACGATGGGTAATTTGTAATGGGTACCCGACGGCTATGGGATACTGTTTGATATCGGGTATGAGATCGAAATTACGAGAAGATGCCATTCTCGATGTGCGAAAATTCAAATACCATGTTGAAAGCCTTTGAAAAATACTTCTGGTTGCTTGGTTCGTTAGCAGTAACTAAGTGTTTGTGGGAACTGGATTTCATTGTAGAAGCAAATCGGTCGTTAACAACTATGATCAATAACAAATACGCTATCGCAAGTAACTCGATCAACACTAACTTAGGCTAAAGATATCTGGGTCGTCTATGTAACACAAAACATTACAGGAAAATCATGTATTGATGACATGGGTAGTATTGGCCATTGTGTCAAAGGGCCAATCCATCATACATCAAGCAAATCCAATTAGGTTAATTAGGCTCACATATAATATCTTATTGGATTTCCATTTGTTTATAAATTTACTAGGACTCTTCTAGAACATATAATTATTATTTTCAAATAAATTTATAATTTCTTTTAAATATGTTAATTGACACACGGTGCATAAACGGAAAAAAAATTTTTGTCCACTCGAAAACTTAGGCCATGAGCGGTCACCCACCCCTCACGTGCCCAGGGCCGGCTTTGGCTCCGTGGATAAAATTACTCAAGAAATATGCTTGGATGCCAATCAGTTTATCAGTCGGGTTTTCACCTTAGGTATAAATATAATTGGTGATACCCACGTGAGTATATGAAAGATCGAACTCTTGATTTGCGTAAGTATCAAACTCAACAACAATCATTTGGTTTTGAGGCAAGTTATTGTTAGGTGTGTTGAAGAGGCCTAAAAATTAACGAGCTGAGTTGGGTGGGATTTCAAAGCCAAATGGGGCAAGAAAGAAAGTAAACTCGTCGCCGTAGTTGGATGAATTTTGTGTGTAAAGTGAAGTGAGTGTTGAAATCTGAGAGCTTCCTAGATTTTCTGTCCCATATCTGGACCGTGGCATAGACGGTGATGTAGTTCACCGCGTTGAGGCATGTTGGAGCAAGTGGAGATCATTCGCAGGAGTATTGTGTAGCAGGCGGTTCCCAACGAGACTAAAGAGGAAATTTTACACGGTGGCGGCGTGATCGGCTATGTTATATGGACCTGAATGTTGAGACATCAAAAAGACACAAGCGCGGAAGCTGCAAGTCGCAGAGATGATGATGTTGAGATGGATGTGTGGGTACACAAGGATGACCGGATAAGAAATGAAGTTATAAGTGAGAAACTGGGGGTCGTATGTATCTCAGATAAGATAAGGGAGGGTAATGGTTTGGACATGTGAAGAGAAGACAGACAACGGCTCCGGTAAGAACTGTGGAGGGGAGGAGAGGCAGAGGCAGACCCAAACTTATATGGGATGAACGGATTCGATAAGATCTGATAGATTTGCACCTCTCTGAAGACATGATGGGGGATTAGAGTTCTTGCAAATATGTTTTAGAATTGACTTTTAGGGGCATGTCTTTAACCTATATGATCTAGTGGTCTAGTGGTATTGTGTTTACCCTCATATTGTTTAGATTTAAATCCTTACAAATGCACAATTAGATGATCTTTATGTTTGAAAAAAGTTATTGTTCGAAAAGAGTTGAAAAAAACTTTGGTTAAATAAATATCCATATAGGCAGTGACCCGTCAGTTATCCAAATTGCCGTTCAAAAAAATAAATAAATACCCATATCTAAAGGCTGAAGAGCCACATGATTTGCCAGGTTACGCAGAACACAACCCATGTCATTCATTATTCATTAGTATTACTTTTTTTTCTGGCATTGATTGATGCTTAATTGCTTACCGTTTTCGTTCAAAGTCAAAAGTCAAAAGTCAAAAGTCAACGGAAGTCAAAAGTCAAAAGTCAACGGAAGTCATTCTCATATGGTGTAGCTGGTATACAGTAAGCTTCCATGGTCCACATTTTATATGCTTTCAGATTTGTTTCTTTTAACTTCCTTTTGGTATATGCAGGGAGTTCAATTAATAGCCTCCTCACATGTTTCATTTATTTATTTGCTTTCACTATTTTTGTTTATAGGGTATGAGGTATGTTTCATATGAGTAAAGCATGAGGTATACTTCATACGAGTAAAAGTGGTGTCAGAAAAAGTACACCTCGCATGGGCGACCTCACCACGAAGAGTTTTCACACTATTTTTATATGAGAGGGGTATACCCATATTAGTGGTATGAGCATTAATTAAAAAATTTATTTATACAGTTTATATTAACTAATTTTATAAACATAGTTATATTAAAATTAATTAAAAATAAATAAAGGTACCATAATATTAATTAAAATTAAAAATAAATAAAATAATATTAATAAAAATAAACATAAACAAAATAATATTATTCAAAAGTTACAAAACAATAACTAAGAAAACTAAAAATATATGGCTGAGACGAGCATTTAGGGTTCTTGGTTATAACGTTTGACCTTGTTGGCACCAAACATTTCATCGGCGGAGTCGGATGAATATGAAGATGATGACGACATTTAAAAAAATATTTATATGTGTTATATGAAGCGCCCAAACCGGATACATTTCATAGTTGGCACAAAGCAAACATTTCATAGTTCTTAAACCGGATATTCATGTGAAATTACAGAGTAAGTCTTTATAAAATTCATAAATAATTAAAACATTTAACATCATTGTTCATAAATAGGAATGTTAGTCTTCAAAGTTGAGCAACCCTTCGGTCCATGCATTCCAAACCTCACAAATTTTCTTTAAACGTAATGCGCATACTAAAGTTAGATATAATTCTTTTCATGAATTTTTAGTTGACGTGACGCATAAGCAATAACTTTGTTTTGTTGCATAAGCACACAACCCGTGTGAAGCATCATAGTAAACAACAAAATCTTCTATACCATCTAGTAAAACCAGAGTTGGTGCATTTGTCAAGTTTTGCTTCAAACACTTCATAATGCTTTGGTCCCCATTCAAACTTGATGGACTTGCGAGTTAAGATAGTTAAAGGGACACCTATTCTTGAGAAATCATGAATAAATCGTCGATAATAACCAGCCAAAATAAGAAACTGCGAACTATGGTTGGCGATTTTGGAATTTCCCATTTATATATGGCTTCAATCTTTGCTGCGTCAATTACATTTTTCCTTCATCACATGACTAAGAAATTGTACTCCCTGAAGCCAAAATGTTCCTCTTCAATTATGTTGTAGAGTACAGAGGAGTAAAGAGTCACAAGTGGAGAACTTTATATATAAATTTTATTTTCTCAAGAGTTCCGGCAATATCCTAAGATGAGCTTTATGTTCTTCTTCAGTCTTAGAATAACGAGCATTAATAAGTCAGAACGGTATAACCTTGAACTCGTAATGTCCATACCTTGTTCTGAATGCAGTCTTATGAAATCTTATTCTTGTACCTTTAAGTGAGTATACCTTCAACGAAGGTCTATCTTTAAAAAATGGCGCGATCTTTGAGGCTGATAAAAAGATCACCATTTCTTGTAAACGTATATCGATTCTTGATAGTTACCTTGTTCAGCTCCAGGTAATCAATGCACATACGCATCAAACCGTCTTTCTTCTTAACAATCAGGATAGAAGCTCCCCAGGATGAAGAACTCGGTCTTATAAATCATTTCTCCAACAGTTCGTCTAATTATTTCTTCAGTTCGTTCATCTTTGTTGTAGGTAATATGTATGGGGATTTTGCAATCCGTACCCGATAACAAATTTATTTTAAACTTTACTTCTCGTTCCGACGGTATTCTTGGCTGTTCACTAGAAAATACATCTACGTATTCAACTACAAGTGGCATGTCTTTTATTTTCTTTTCTTCCGCACCGATTTGTGTATGCCAGATATGCTAAGCATCATTTCTTTAGGCATTTAGCCGCTTTTATTATTATATATTTCCAATTTGGTTCATCTGCTTGTTACCATAAAATGTTATTGCTTTTTCTGACTGTGTATGGAGTTCAATGACTTTTTGATTATAGATGATACGGGCTTGGGTGGTGGCTAGCCAGTCCATACAATGTCAAAACCTGACAGTTTCATTGGTATTAATTGTGCTGGTATGACATGTCTAAGAAGAGTGATCTTACAATGCTCTAACGATTCATATATTTTAGCGAGGTTCCCTTTTGTTGTTTAACGTGCCACAATGTGCAGGTTATAGTTAAAAAAAAACATTTCTTTGGTTTTTTTTTTCATTTTTTTAATACTTGAAATATAATTTTTTTTTTATTTTTAGTTATTATAATAATTTTACACATATTTTGTTTCTTTCTTGTAACATTTAAAATATGGTTTTGGTATATAAATTTTAATGACATAAATTTTTAGCGTTTTCATTTAGATTCTAATTCTTAAAATATTAAATCTTATGTTGTAAGATTTTAATTATATCTGTGTGAGTAACAGTTTTATCCTTTCGCTAAACGATATTTTAAAGTTTGATTTCTAAGTGAGTTTTTCTATCATTTCCGAATACCGTTTCCACATGCTTCTTTTTATCTGTGTTTCGATGTTCATGCTGCCGTGTGCGGGTGGGTTTAAAATTAGTTTTATATAAAAAGAACACATTTTCCCTCCACTAAGAAGGTTTACAACAATATGGATTCATAATACTCAAGAAATAGGTTTCGATGACTGTCGTTTGTCATCTTAAGTAAATACAATACACAAAATATATTAAGAACCTGTCATATATAGAATCTTCAATTTCTTGTTTTGACAACTATATATGATTATTCAATTTCTTGTTTTGACAAGCTATCACCACTCCAAAGCTATAAACATCTAACTCTTTGCTCGCTTTCCCGGTTTTTACATACTCAGGAGCTATGTACCCAAGAGTTCCAGCTAAGCCAGTTGTTTTTAAATCCAGTTCATGGTCCATGAGTCGAG
The DNA here is from genome assembly GCA_023525975.1 of Smallanthus sonchifolius. NCBI lineage: Eukaryota > Viridiplantae > Streptophyta > Magnoliopsida > Asterales > Asteraceae > Smallanthus > Smallanthus sonchifolius. The sequence continues at coordinate 8,121,762 of CM042042.1, forward strand.
CCAATCTGAAATCACCAAGCTTTGCCTTAAATCCTGAATCAAGCATTGTGTTACTCGCTTTGATATCGCGATGCACCACACATTGTTCGCACTCTTCATGGACAGGGGCGGACTTAAGTGAAGCGGGGGGGGGGGGTGCACAGGAACCCCCGAGTTTCGAAATTTTAGTGTAACGGTAGGTAAAAAAACTAGGGTGAACCCCCTAAAATATTATAGGGTGAACCCCCTTACAAAGTTTCACAGTAAGCGTAGTGGTTTAGGCCCTATGAAATTGGGGCATCTAAAAACAGTGAACCCCTTGGAAAAAATTCCTGGATCCGCCACTGTTCATGGAGATAGAGCAATGCAGAGGCTAAACCTGTAGCAATGTTGTACCTCACATCCCATTTAAGAAAGCTCTTTTTGTAGAACAGATGAGAATCAAGGCTGCCAACCAATTAGTTGCACCAGGCCTCTGTGCCTTAAACTGCTGATGACATTCACTTCAGTTATGTACTATTTCTTTCCTTGTTTGGAACCCTGTGAAATTTTCTTGACAGCAACCATGATACCTTCACGCGATAAGTAGCCCTTATAAACACAACAGAATCCTCCTTCACCTAACTTCAATTCTTCCGAGAAGTTGTTGGTAGCCAAGGCTAGATACGCGAGAGGAAATCTTTTGGGTCCTGTTCCTCTTTCAAGATTGTCGTTTATCGATGTCAAGGCTACTATATCTTCTGTTTCCTATGAAAATTTTCTCCTCCGAAATATAGCATATGCTACAATGCCTCCTATTATACAAACAGGAACTGTTAATCCCACTGCAAATTTCATTTCGTTTGAGTTATCTTTCTTTTCTGATGTCGTTTTCAAGTTTAAACTGAACTGCCAGTATCAAAGAGTATGTTTCTCCACGTAAGGACCGGTGCTACCCGAAAATCAAATTGTTACCCTCTCGGGAAGAACGTCCCTTAGATCAACTTTATGCGAAAGGTTGATATTATCTTTAGAAGTATTTTCAGCCCTGTAGCGCAAAGACAGGGTCAGCATATGCATGGTGGCATTGTAAGACACAGAAGCATCCCCAGGATCTCCGCTGTGCAAAGTAGCATTCCACGCAGTGGTGTTAACTGAACGAACAGAGTTGATGTTGATACCCATGTAAGTATATGAAGGATCGAAGTCTTGATTTTTGTAAGTATTTGCGAAAGTATCAAACTCGACAACAATCATTTGTGTTTGAGGCGAGTTATTGTTAGTTGTGTTGAAGAGGCCTAAAAATGGACCAGCTGAGTTTGGTGGGATTTGGAAGCCAAATGGGGCAAGAAAGAAGGCAAATCCGTCGCCATAGTTAGGTGAATTTTGTGTGTCTACGACGAAAGTGAAGCGAGTGTTGAAATCTAAGAGCTTCCCAGATTTTCTGTCCCATATCTGGACTGGATTTGCGTATGTAACATGGCCAACAAGTATCCGGAAATCAACTCGGTTGAGTTCTATGGAACCAGAAGAAGGATATGCGTCACCTGAACATAATATATTTATACGTATTCGGCCGAAAATTGCTCACACTCTTCATGGAGAGATAGAGCAACGGAGAGGCTAAACCTGTAATAATGTTGTACTTCACATTCCATTTAAGGATACTTTTTCTGTTGAATAAATGAGAATCAAGGCTGCCGTTTGGCGTTAACTCGTACACTAGTAAGAACTGTGATTCGTCATGGCACCAACTAATTAATTTTGGTGTAGTTTTACTTCGTTTTAATATACGAGTCTCGTTTTATCTCATTTTATTTAGTAAAACAATTAAATTCTAATTCCTAATAAGTAATTACATTAATGTTTTTAGTTATAGTTATAAAAGTTTTAAAAGTTATAAAATTTAAATGTTTAATTATCAAAAAGAAAATTTTAATTTTAATAAAAATGGCTTTAAACCCCCTTATTGTCTTTGAACCCTCTCAAACAGCTGAACCCTTATTTTAAACCCTCCTTTTTTTTTCTTTGAACCCTCAAAACTAAATCAGACTCAAGTTTGACTCGCGGAAGTCAAACACACGTAAAACTCCATCAATTCCCCTTAATCCGCGAATCAAAACCTTTCCTTTTGGATTCAAATCATTCATGACGAAATCTTGACCATGTATCAGTGTTAATTTGAAAAATCTTCTAATAAACCTTAATTGTTTTAGTCATCAAGCAAAGCACCATCCATTTCTAGGAAAAAAAATTTCCTAAATTGTGGATTTGGAATCCATTCTACAACAGGAACATGTTAACTTCTTCAAGATTGTAGAGTATGACGACAATTAGGATGGCCACCCACCAAAATTGCAAAACATATGCCTAATTTTTAATTTAAAAGACATAAAAAATATGGCTACAATTGATCAATATATTGCTGTGCAAACCATGGAATCAGCCGCTATCCCACAAAAAAAAACAGACACATCTTAAAGATTGCACAATATGCCAACAATTAAAAAACTCAATTCTTTCAGAATAAGACTTCAAAGAGCATCTCCTTAATTTTAGAGTCATTGAACATTAATGAATAAATTAAGTTCTAATTTTCAACCAAATACCACTGATTAATAGCCATATAGCTAAACAACGAAAAATTTGACTCCAATTTCACATCAGAAAGGTATATCGACTCCAATTTTCAACCAAATACTCCGATTTTAATAAATGAAAAAATTCAAGTCATAATAATCAAAATAAAACGACGGTTTGATAAAGGTTAACGATTTAGGGGAATGAGAAATGATAACTATTTTTTATTTTGAACGACAACAATGAGAGATACTCCTAGAAATAGCTAGTGGGGGAGTAGCAACACCCCAATTACAAACCCAATCCGGGGCAAAACACCCGCAAATACCAACCACAACAGGAAATAAACAAAAATAAAAGGCAAACCTTCCTACATTCTTTAACCCACGCCTGTTGTTGGGTTAAGAACTCAATCCTCCCATGAGCAATGATATTTGGGACCTCTAGCATCCATCCAAGAATAAGCCTGGATCTTTATCTCCTCCACCATCTTATCCACCGATGTTCTGCCACTAGAGAAGATCCACCTATTTCTTGTTTTTTAAATCTCCCAACACGTGCAATAACCGATTAGAATTCTGATTGAAGATACCTTACTCGGCCCCGGAGCATCCATGATGAATTTAGCCCGCTCCAATATGGAAGGCTGACTCGACATGTCCAATTTCAACCACTTGGAGATTGCTAGCCAAGTCTGCTTCGCCACTGGACATCTTACAAAAGTGTGGTCTTCATCCTCGTCTTCAAGGAGGCAAAGAGGACACTTAACAGAAGGAAGAGGAATGCCTCTGGCCCTTAGCGCTACTGCCATAGGAATTCTGTAATGGAGAAGGCGCGACATAAAACAACGAATCGTGAGGGGTACCCATCGTAACCAGCTTATTTTCACCCCCGAACCTTGCTGCTGAATATTTTCAATCCATCTCCTACAAGCCTCCGTAGTGAACAACCCCGATGGGTCACCTTCCCAAACCCATTTATCCTGGCTATCTTTGAAGCTGTAATCTTTAATCATTTCTTCTAAATCCCTTATTTCATCCACCCGAATGCTTGAATCAGCCCCCTTCTTCCAGTCCCATTTGAATATTACTACACCAGGAGACTCCCAAGATACCCTATCGGCTATAAGACACTTTTGATTTCTGTCGAGGGAGAATAGAACAGGAAACATTTTTCGGAAAGTGACCCGACCGAACCAAGCCAAATTCCTGAAGGATGAGCTGGAACCATTACCAATGTGCTTCCGAAATAAGTTATTAAAGGCCACTTCCTCATCCCCAAGGCCATTACCAGCCTTTATAATCGCCGAGCAGTTATCACCCTTAGAGCTTCAATGAAGCCTATATTGGTCATCCATTGAAATCTTGTGAATAGCCTTGATGCAAGTGAGGCTGTTAGGATCCGACAAATCTTTCCACTTCCATTTAGATAGAAGGGCCTGGTTCATTTTCATAAGGCTACCGACTCCTAACCCCCCATCCTCCTAGGTTTTGTGATATTGTCCCACGCAACCCAGTTAATCTTCTTTTTTGAATTGCTTCCACCCCATAGGAATCTTCTTCTTATGGATTCAAGCTCTTTTACTATCTTGATTGGAGCTTTAAACATCGAGAGAAAATATAGAGGGAGGCTACCCAACACCGCTTTTACCAAAGTGAGCCTACCTCCAAATGAAAGAGTTTTAGCTTTCCAAGAGTTTAATCTCTCTTTAAGTTTGTTCACCACCGGTTTCCAGTTTTTAGCCAATCTCATGTTCGCACCGATCGGTAAGCCAAGATGCGAGGTAGGAAGGGATTCTATCCTACAACACATAATGGACGCAAATTCATTACACTCTTGACTATTAGCCCCAACCCCGAATAGTCACCATGAAGAAACATCTTAGAATACGTTTAAGGCTAAGGATGTTTTCTTTATCCCAAGCTCCCATAAAGAAAACGTCATCCGCATACATAGTGTGGGTTAAAGTAGGACCATTGTTTGGAATACTTACACCTCTGAATAATCCCTTATGCGTTGCCGATTTCATCATGGCCGACAAGCCTTCCATAGCCACTATGAATAAAAAGGGGGAAATTGGATCACCTTATCTAACACCCCTTTGTATAGGAAATTCATCCATAGGAGAGCCATTTACGAGTTCCGAAGACCGGCCCGATCTAAGGTAACCCAATATCCAAGCTCGCCATCGCAGCCCAAACCCTATTTGCTCCATGATAGAATCTAAGAAGTTCCAATTTATCGAGTCGAAGGCTTTTGCAAAATCCACCTTAAATAACATGAGTTTCATTTTGGATTTTTTAGCCCAACTCTGAATAGTATTAACTAAAATATGCCCGTCAAAGATGTTCCTTCCTTTTATGAATGTCGTTTGCTCCTGCCCCACCACTGAAGGAATCACACGTTGAATTCTCAAAGCAAGAAGCTTGGCCCGGGACTTTTTGCAATAACGTCGATTAGGGAAATAGGCCTGAACTCGCATATTGTCTCCGGATCATTCCCTTTTGGGGCAAGTGCAATGAACAAGGAATTGCAACCTTTTGCAATGGATTTTCTAGATTCAAAGCACTTAAAGAACCCCACAATTTTGCTTTTTAGCACGTTCTAGAATTTCCTGATGAAATCGAAGGATAAACCATTCGGACCAGGCGCTTTCCCTCCCCCGCACTGCCAAACATCAAGCTTTATCTCCATCTCCGAAAAATCATCCTCTAAAGCTGCTGATTCCGAGCCGGAAAGGCGACTTAAGTTTTTGTTTAAAAGAGCGGGGCGAATCGGAAAGTCTTCTGAGAACTTTTCTTTAAAGTGAGAGAAGATTTCCTTCTTTATCATATCAGGATTTGAAACCCAAGAATTATTTATCATGAGACCATTAATTCTATTCCTGATTTAAGGTCAAATGTCCCTTGTTTAAAGGTCGGTTTTGTATAGTTTTATATGTTTTATCATGTATATAAAGTTGGTTTTACGTTGGTATTTGTAGTTGTGTCTATTACAGGTATTGGGTGCTAAATGAGTGGATAATGAAGCATAAATGAGAAGGCACGAAAACACAGGTGTCAAAAGTGGAAAATATCAAAGTTTCCTGGAACGCGAAGACTGGGATGAGTATCGCGACACGCGATGAAATGGAAAAGTGGAATCGACTGTTTTGTCCTTCGCGCCACGCGAAGGACTGGGCCTGGTCCTTCGCGACACGCGAAGACCTGCCGGATTAGATAAAAGCCCTAATTCTAATTAAAAGAGATTGCAGCCCCCATTCTGACCTATCTTTTCTCCCATCCGTTTTCAGAGCCAAGAGGGGCGATTTTGAGAGGAAAGAGCAGTTCCAGATCAAGTATTGAAGCTATGCTCGTGTGTCTGACAAGCATGCGTGGCTAAGCTGCATGTGGCTTCCTCCCAACGGATGGTTCGTTTAGGTTTCTTGTTTTATTCAGTTGTTTGTATGCTTGGATATTGTTAGCTTCTAACAATAGCTTGATAGATTGATGTATTGGTTGAACTAAACAATTTATTTGTATGTCTTGAGTTTACTTGCTTTACAACTTGTGTTCGGTTGATGACAAAACTTTGTAGCCGGGTTGGGTGACTAAAGTGGGTAATTTGGTGTTCATAAATTGGGTATTTGAAATGTGCTAGCTGTGACGAATTAGTCGTATAGGCTGCTTACAACATCTTATCTTCAATTACTGTTTCAACTGATTTTACAGCACTATGTCTATGTGGTGTCCATTGAACGACTGAGTATTGCATAAGTCTAGAACCTGAAGTTTGGGAGAGAGTTACACAGTTATTTGATCTGTCTGTTTTCATTCTAGTCACTATCTAAGCAATTTAACTTTCCACTGATTCCTCGTGAATACGATACTCTTCTTACCCTTAATAGTTAAGTGTTTAAGGATTGTTTTTGACCAACCAAACGACATCAATCGAAATGGCGCTATTGCCGGGGAATCGGTGCGCTTAGTCTAGTTGCTTTAGTTTATTGTCTTTAGTTGATTTTGATTCTTAACAAACACCCAAAAAGATTTTCTTTACTTATGTTTTTATTTTGTTTGTTTTGTTTATTTCTTTGTTCAGAACTACTCGGTTGTGCTACTTGTGCAGGTTGACATGGACAGGAACTATAATGATGATCATTATAACTATGAGCCGTGCAACAACTGTGGCATCTTTGGCCACTGGGTACAAGATTGCCCAGAATACAATCAGTATGGTGGTGGTCCTGAATACCCAAGTTATCAGGAATAATACAACCAAGACTACCACCCAAGCAGGGCACCTAATCAAGACAACTATCAGTCTGAACTGGATGCCATCCGGTCAAATATGATGGAGCTGGCAAAACTGGTCCATGAAGTGGTGCAACAACAAGATAACCAGGCAAAAGTTAATCAAGCTTTGATAGATCAAGTTGCCCACTTAACTAAGATTGTTGGAAGCATCATCACAGAAGTAGGTAAGCCTTAAAGTGCACATCAGTCCTCCAGTTCTGAAACCACTAACAGTGCACACCTCAACGCTGTAAGTTTCAATTCCTCATTTGAATATCCTGCTCTTGAACCAACTCCACCATCGGTTGTAGAGAGAGTGGTGGAGTACAGTGAACCTGAGTCTGACCTTAATCAGGATTTTATTTCACAAAACAATTTGAAAACTGAAAATGTGAATAAACCTGTAAGGATCCCGTTCTCAAATGCTATAATCAAACCATTTTCAAAAGAAAAAGATCTAACACAGGATGAACGATGGGAAAAGTTTGAGAAGCGTAAAATTAACTCATTATTTTTAAACACGCTTAAACAAGATCTTGATAGTGTTGAATGCCTGAAAGGTTTGAGTGCCCGTAAACGACGACACAAATGTACCGAACAGGTAAAGCTAAGTGCTAGTGTGAATGCCGTGTTCACGGGTACCCATCCCCAGAAACTCCAAGATCTAGGGGCACCTATTATTTCTATACAAATAGGTGAAATTGAACTGGATAGAGCGTTGCTGGATCTTGGAGCATCTGTTAGTATAATACCAGGGAGTTTGTATGATCAGTATGATTTTGGTCCATTACAGAGAGTTAACACCACTGTGGTGTTGGCTGGCTAGACTCCCACACATCCTCGGGGGATTGTAAAGGATGTGATTATGAAGGTAAATGAGTTTACTACCCAGTGGATTTCTTGGTGTTAGACTGTGTCAAGAACACATAACCAACAATTATTTTGGGTAGACCGTTCTTGGCTACTACACAAGCAGATATTAACTGTGCTAAGGGATCTTTGATTTATTTGTGCAAGCATGGAGGAAATTCGATGAGGAAAGGAACTTAAGTGTGGGGAAGGAGGATTGCAAGCACCCCACCCGGCCACCATGACCCAAGTAAGGTACACCGCGTCTGGCTGAAGACGTTAAACTTAGCACTCTTAGGAAGTAGCCTAATGCATGTTTTAATTTCATGTCTAGTTAAATGAAATTTATGGGTATGTTCTCTAGAAACCCTCACGAGACTAAACTCGTCCACTCGGGCTACCGAGGGGTTTAAATGGCTTGATGTATGTGTTAAATGCATCCGTGATCCCTACGAAAGTGTGTTAGGATTTTCTTATTTTTGTGTGTTTTGGTGTGTGAACCGGCCAAGTGTGGGGAAGTCACATGGGTATTGTCACACCCCAACCGACGGCGGAATACGTCGGGGCGGGACATGTAGACTGTTCATGAGCACATGGTTGACTAAGCATAAGGCTCAAATTGCACACATGAATGTAGGGTGGAATTGTATTGTGTAGTTTGTAAACATTGTATAATTGTACTCATGTTCCACCCCAAAAATGTAAATAGTGTAAAAGGGGTTATGTAAACTCACCTTGAATAATAGAGGGTCGAACTTGCAACAACAATTAAGGATGCCCTAAGTTGAATAAAATATGTTATTAAAATGTAGAAACGATTAAGGGAAACAACAAAGGAATGATTTGGGATTTTAGAGTTTTGGAATGGATGAGTGATCAAGGATATGAATAGAGTTTGTAAATGACGTTTTATAAAGTTTATTTAGAAAAAGGAGGACATTTGTCAATAATAAGTATTATTTGCAAATATAATATTATAATAAATATCTTAGTGCAATATTTATATTTTTAAGACAAAATCAAATATGATTAAAATTAGGTTAGAAATAATCCTCATTATGAAATATTATAGCATAATAATATTTATAAAGATATAATTTGAAATAAATAAATTAGTTATGCGATTTTTATTATTTTTAAAAATCAATTTACTAAATGAACCATATATCTACTAATACCATATTTTTTGTGGAATTATTAATATGATGAAAACAATCATTAAAATTCATGATATTAGTAACATTAATAAAATCGTATTGTTAATACTATATTATGGATCGTGTCGTTTTAGAGGTTTAGGCAATATATATATATATATATATATATATATATTAGAGGTTTAGGCAATATATATATATATATATATATATATATATATATATATATATATAATATATATTGCCTAAACCTCTAAAACGACACGATCCATAATATAGTATTAGGATTAGATTCAGGTAAAAAAGATTTTAATTGTAAGAAGGGTAAGAAGAATTTAAAACCATTAGATTAAATTATAGAAAATATTTAATGGTTGAGATTAAATTGTAGGAGAAAAAGTTGTTGTAAGGGCATTTTAGTCTTGGCCACTTTTGTTGACTTTTTATCAAGTTCCCCCCTCATTTTTAAACGTTCATAACAATTACATACGACATTATTTTTTCAAAAAAATTACACCATAAAAACGAGCGTTTTTTATCTTTAAAACGAGTATAGTGTCGTTATAAACAAAAACGAATTTTTTTTTACGTTTTTCAGCTTATTGTATAATTAGTCAGGTCAATGTGTAATACAAGTTCATTGTGTAATACAAGTTCAATGTGTAATACAAGTTCATTGTGTAATACAGGTTCATTGTGTAATACCACGTCCGGTCATTGTGTAATACAAGTTCATTGTGTTATATGTATTTATCATTGTGTTTTACGTTTTTCAGCTCATTGTATAGTTAGTCAGGTCATTGTGTAATACAAATTCATCGTGTAATACAAGTTCATCATGTAATAAAAGTTCATTATGTAATACAAGTTCATTGTGTAATACCACGTCTGATCATTGTGTAATACAAGTTCATTGTATAATTAGTCAGGTCATTGTGTAATTAGTCAGGTCACTGTGTAATACAAGTTTGTGTTATACAAGTTCAATGTGTAATACAAGTTCATTGTGTTATATGTATTTATCATTGTGTTTTATGTTTTCCAGCTCATTATGTAGTTAGTCAGGTCATTATGTATTACAAGTTCATCGTGTAATACAAGTTCATTGTGTAATACCACGTCTGGTCATTGTGTAATACAAGTTCAATGTGTAATACAAGTTCAATGTGTAATACAAGTTCAATGTATAATACAAGTTCATTATGTTATATGTATTTATCATTGTGTTTTACGTTTTCCAGCTCATTATGTAGTTAGTCAGGTCATCGTGTAATACAAGTTCATTGTGTAATACCACGTCTGATCATTGTGTAATATCTGGTCATTGTGTAATACAAGTTCATTGTGTTATACAAGTTCAATGTGTAATACAAGTTCAATATGTAATACAAGTTCATTGTGTTATATGTATTTATCATTGTGTTTTACGTTTTCCAGCTCATTGTGTAGTTAGTCAGGTCATTGTGTAATACAAGTTCATTGTGTAATACAAGTTCATTGTGTAATTAGTCAGGTCATTGTGTAATACAAGTTCATTGTGTCAAATATTTTTCATCATTGTGTTATATGTTTTTGTCATTGTGTTTTACGTTTTCCAGCTTATTGTGTAATTCGCTCATTATTGTGTAATTCGCTCAAATATGTCAGGTCATTGTGTAATATGTTCATTGTGTAATATCACTTCATTGTGCAAAACAAAGAGAAGGTTCAAATAGATGGGTTCAAAAGGTTATTAAGGGTTCAAGGGTAATTAGAGAGGGTTCAAGACTCATATTACTTAATTTAAATTCCTTTTTATTACTTAAAAAGTTGTTTTTTTATAAAAATCTAGTTACTATTTGTTTAGTTATCAATATTTTATAAAAGAAAAGTTTCCATCTTTATAAATTTACAACTTGTATAAATGTTTATTTAATATAATTAAATATGTATATTTACATATATATTTATAAATAAATACACACATACATATATATATATATATATATATATATAATAGGTAAAAATATGTGAATGCACGGTTGAAAAACTTTAAATCGATACATGTTTAAAATAATAATTAATGTGACATATTACGTTGAACAAGTATGGGATTTAAATGGGGTGTTATTATCGTATAAAATAAATTAAAATAATACCAGAAAATCACTGATGTTACAGGTATCATGCACGGGGTGCAAAAGAGGGCATGAGCGAATTTCTGGAGGATTTGAACAAAAAATGGATTTTGAGTTGGAAAATTTTTCTAAGTATAAAAGCTCATAACTTTCTGTGAACAGCAGCTCTTCGCGCCACACGAAGAACCTCCTTCCAAAGTTCGCGACACGCGAAAGATCAAAGTCAGGCCAGGTCAATTCTTCAATCCTCGCGGTACGCGAAGATTCCGCGAAGACCCTTGTAAACCCTAGTTTTTATTTTTCTTTATTTTTTAGTCGTTGAGTCATGTTCAGTCCATCTAGTATTTTTATTTTCTTTGATTCATTATATTTAGTCGATATGATGCTTGTGGGTTGTTTCGAGCTTATTTTTGCACGTTTTGATTAATCCGCCCGTACTCAATCTCCATTCGGGTGGTGATTTTCGACTTTTGAACATTCTCGTGTACACAACAGTCCGCTTGTATCCGTGGAGTACGATCGCGAATGAAATGCTATACGATCATCTTCCTAGCTAAGTTTTAATTTTTGTATGTTATTTTCGTTTTTGAGTCACTCTTCCTACATTGAGGATAATGTCGAGTTTAAGTGTGGGGAGGGAAGACCTTGTCCAGGTCTAGTTGAGTCTTTTGTTTTTGAGTTTTGAGTCATATAAAAAATAATAAAAATTTAAATTTTTTTAAAAATGTCTTTGGATCAGAATTTGTAGAGTTACATGGGAAATGATAGGTACAATTGGAACTATGCTTGTGTGTGATTAAATTGAATAATAAATAGAAAGTGCGTCTGATTTGTAATATTTTGGTATGCCCAACCGACTTAAAGAGCTTAAATATCCTGATACTGTATCTAGGTTTAATTGATAATTAACTCAGGGTCTTTTGTGGGTTCTCATCTTAGGAGTGTCGGCAAGGTCGAAACTGTCAATATAGGGTGATAGGTACTACTATAAGCAAAAGTTTACAAGTTTTTAAAATTACTTGGCACATCACTTTCTTTTTATGAAAATAATCCGAAAGTTGATTGCGCCCACATCCATTATCCATCTTGCATGAGCTTAATTAAATCAATTGAAAGCTTGAGTTTCGCCTACGTGTTACCTTCCAGGATAGTGACTTGGTTGATACATCCACGGGCATGACTAAAATGATCAAAAATGGGATGAATAAGTTAGGTTTATGTGTTTCCCTTCGGGATGGCGACTTGAAATCAAAGCTCAAAGCATGCATCGCTCGATCATAATTCCATAATTTTCAAAAACTTGTAAATTGGTGTTTATAGTGGTGGGAAATCTAAATGATTTAACCCATGCCTAAACATGACCTTGAGATGAGATTAGACTAAGATGTAGCTTCCTGAGTATGAGACTAATAGACAACCTGTTGCTCGGTAATGAATAGGATAGTAGATCACAGAATCGGGGCTCAATAGGTCGGTGGTTGGGTTTAGTCGGATAGAAATACCAATTGTTACAGTCAGTGCGTGATTATGTTTAAATGATTAAATGAATGAGAATGTGAAGGCAGTTTTCAATTATGATTCCATTGCATAATTCTTTTTTGGGACGGAAAAGAGTAAGTGTGGGGATGTGATGTAAGGTCAAATGTCCTATGTTTAAAGGTCGGTTTTGTATAGTTTTATATGTTTTATTATGTATAAAGAGTTAGTTTTACGTTGGTATTTGTATTTGTGTCTATTACAGGTATTGGGTGCTAAATGAGTGGATAATGAAACATAAATGAGAAGGCATGAAAGTACAGGGGTCAAAAGTGAAAAATATCAAAGTTTCCTGGAAAGTTGAGTCTTCGCGTAAAGACTGGGATGAGTATTCTCGCGACACGCGAGGAAATGGAAAAGTGGACTCGACTATTTTGTCCTTCGCGCCACGCGAAGGACTGGGCCTGGACCTTCGTGACACGCGAAGACCTGTCGGATCAGTAAAAAGCCCTAATTCTAATTAAAAGAGATTGCAGCCCCCATTCCGACCTATCTTTTCTCCCAGCCATTTTCAGATCCAAGAGGGGCGATTTTGAGAGGAAAGAGCAGTTCCGGATCAAGTACTGAAGCTATGCTCGTGTGCCTGACAAGCATGCGTGGCTAAGCTGCATGTGGCTTCCTCCCAACGGATGGTTCGTTTAGGTTTCTTGTTTTATTCAGTTGTTTGTATGTTTGGATCTTGTTAGCTTCTAACAATAGCTTGATAGATTGATGTATTGGTTAAGCTAAACAATTTATTTATATGTCTTGAGTTTACTTGCTTTACAACTTGTGTTCGGTTGATGACAAAACTTTGTAGCCGGGTTGGGTGACTAAAATGGGTAATTTGGTGTTCATAAATTGGGTATTTGAAATGTGCTAGCTGTGACGAGTTAGTCGTATAGGCTGCTGACAACAACTTATCTTCAATTATTGTTTCAACTGATTTTCCAGCACTTTGTCTATGTGGTGTCCATTGAACGACAGAGTATTGCATAAGTCTAGAACCTGAAGTTTAGGAGAGATTTACACCTTTATTTGATCAGTGTGTATTCATTCTAGTCACTATCTAAGCAATTTAACTTTTCACTGATTACTCGTGGATACGATACTCTTCTTACCCTTATTAGTTAAGTGTTTAAGGATTGTTTTTGACTGACCAAACGACATCGATCAATTCCGCTTCAACCTCCCATTTATGACTCCATGGAAAAAGGATGAGTTTTCATCCCCATCTACCAACCATTTTATCCTAGATCTTTGTTTAAGATCCATTTTCTTCTTAGACTCCAACTCCCAACGTTTCTCTTTTAATGAAATTCTCGATTCTTTTTCCGACCCAGATAAGACATGATCCTCACTTTTTTTTCTAGCTCACCAATTTGAAGCTCTATGGACACCATCTCCTTTTCATTTTCCATCTTTTTTATATGGCACCAATGTTTAATATCATTCTTGAGGATGGAGAGTTTTTTAGAAAGAACTAAATCCGGTCTACCAAGCATCACTTTAGAAGACCATGAGTTGTATATCAGTATCGGGAGTTCGACATGGCTTAGCCAAGAATTGTATAGCCTAAACGGAACAGGTCCGAAGTCCCAGTTAAGACATGAAAGGACAATTGGTCTGTGATCTGACCATTTGCTATCAAGGGTCGTAACCGAAGCTAGCGACCATAAGCTTTGGAACGAATCACAAACCAAGAATCTATCCAGTTTACTGGAGTGTGACACTTGCAAAAATTCCAGAATCTAAACCTAGTAGTTGGGCTAACCCAACTAGGCACAATAAGGCCCAATAGAAATTCAATCCCATTATAAGCCCAATAAGGATCCAAGCCCGTTAGAGGTCCGAATATACATAATCTGAACACCATACTAGCCACTTGGGTTCGTCTAATGACTTGTTACATTATTCTGAGAATTAAAAAAAGATATAAGAACGTACATGATTAAGTAATTCTAAATGTTTAACGCGTCAGACATCGGTTTAATATCGGATACTCGGTGAGAAGATTAAATAAGATAGTGAACTATTAATATTAAATATTAATATTCACCGGATAGACCGTTCAGAAAAATACACACATAGTACGTGTATGCGAACTTTAAATCGCATCAAGTGCTCGAATGATCAACGTTAGCGGTACGGTCTTTACCAATACGTATTTTGATATGATAAAAATTATAAGTTTTTGTTATAGTATTATCAGTGAAATAATAGTAGTTAAAACCAGATTGCGGAAGGTCTAATCGAACGAGAGTCAGAGTGGAATTCTCATAAATTAAATGTTTAAATAATATTAATTATTAATAATATTATACGAAGTAAACATTATTTAGCGCGAATTTTACAAAGTGAGACGTTTTAACACGCGGTCTTGACACGCGGGTATCCACCTACACTTTTACGTTTCGGATCTTGACACGCGGGTATCCACCTACACTTTTTCATCCATTCAAAACCCTAACTATTTAAAGAAACTATTCTATTCTCTTTCTAATTTTTTCCAAACCCTAGCCACACACGTGTGTGTTTAGAGAGAGAGAGAGAGCAGATCGAAATGGGGGAGGAGGCCTGCCACCTCCGGCGACGACAGCATGGCGGAGCCGACCCCTCCACGGCGACGGTTCTTCGGAACAACTCAGAAGATGCTGTTAGCGACGACGGAAGACGAGAACAGGGACGGACGGTGGTTCCTGGCGGCCCAACCACACCCGAAGGTAGCGAGGGTTGATCCCGGTGAAGGCATGATGGTGATGGCCCGCTTTTCCGGCCATCCCCATTTTCCCGGCAGCTAGCCTGGGCGGCGGAAAAGAAGATGGCGGCTGCTAGGGTTTTACTCGTCTCGCAGGTCCACCTCATGATCATATTTCGTTTCCTAAGGTAACCCTCGCCTCAATTCGTTTCTTCTCCAGTTTTACTCGTTATATCCTCGTTATAAGTACCGATCTCGTGTTTCTTAGGCGAAACCCAACTATTGGGTGGTTTGTGAGTGGTTGACAGCATTTTTGAGTTTTTTTGGTGGATTCCGGCGAAGCTCCGGTGAGGGAAATGGGGATTCCGACAACATCCGAACCTCCTAGTCGTGTTTTATGTCCAGATCCGTGATTTCTAGTTTTTTTCCGGTGATGCGTTTCTCATTGTATAAACCCTTGTAATGTTCAGATTTGTCGTTGTAAATTGTAGATCTAGAGTTTTTGGTGGTCCAGAGTCTCGGTCAAACTCAGTCAACGAAAGTCGATCTGGTCAAACTTGGTTAACGCGGGTCCACGGGTTCGTGTAAGCGAACTGGGTGAATGGAAAAGTATAAATCGCGTACCAAAACAATTATATTTATTTACACGAAAATAGACGCAGGTGCGGTTAAGTCACGTTGAGCCTAATCAAGTCGTTAACTATAAGAATAAATATTAATCTAACAATAATATTAACACTTTGAATTAATGTGTTACTAGCGAGAGGTTTCTTTCAAAATTATATATATGTATATATATATTAAACGATAAATACGAACGATTAATCGGTAAAATGGATCTTTAATACGAATAACAATCCTTATAAATATATATACGAATAGTAATTATAACTTTCGTCACATAAACAGTTACAAGTAGTCGTTGTATAAATCATTGATGATTATTAATTGGGATAAAGTGGACAACGAATACATTTTGTATACACTCGTATCTGGATATTACATTTGGACATTTCGAAACTTATACAAATTGTACTTTAGCGTTACCAACTAATCGAGAGTTTCTTAGACAACGATGATAAATACGCTTATGTTACATATGAATATAGACATTGTAGATTCATTATTTAGAAACCTGACAATTATTTATAATACGATATTTGGATCCGAACACATTTATATATATTCAAGATATATATATATATATATATGTATACTTATCTTACGCAATCGGATGGGTATTTGTTAAATATAATATTCGAATACGAGTATAAATAAATATACGACTTAAGCGTTTTTTTTAATATATATTGATAAGAACTTTTGAAACATAACATGTTATGATATCATGAATAAATAGTATAAATATGTATGTAATAATAAACTTTCAGTACTCATCTTAAATGATATTTCACTTACTTGTACAAAAATATATAAATATATGTTTTATGGGAAAGCAAATGAGTATATAATTACATTTAAGGATGAAGTTATGTACATATATTTTCGTCTATGACTTGAGTAAACAAAATATGATAAACGAAGGTACTAAAGTAGGGGTATTATGCGTATATTTTTACATAAAAACGAGCAAATCTTATTAAGGAACGTTTACTCCAAAACACAATACGGTACAACTATATTTTAGGGTTCTTGAAACATATAAATATACGAAGAAGTAGATATTTATAATTATAAATTCGTGTATTAATACGCTATATGTCGCATACCACCTCTTAAAGGACGCACATACTTGAATTATTATTACTTACTATACACACACATAGCTAGATACGATCGCATACATGACAAACTAATATTTTTTTTATATAATTATGGAAACGTATTCGAGTCGAGAGACTTGACTCGAACTGAACAATTAATAATACCGAATGTAAATCAACGTCGTATACCGAATCAGTAATGATGTTAAGGATCAACAGAGCTAAACCGCACGCGTGATAACTTAACACGAGTTTAGACCCGTTTTACATTATCAGGGTTAGCCTACGAATCTCATAAAGTACGTACATGTGTTGTAGGACTCATGTAGGACATACAACTGTGACTGTTACATCATGTGAACAGTGGTTTTCATTACTATATTGATGACATTAGTATTCTTGACACGTTATCAGGTGAGTTTCACGGCCCCTCTTTTAGCTTTTTAATGTTTTATAAACATCGGGGGAGAAATATACTTACATAACATATTTGAAAATATGAAACATATTTGCTTACATGTTTAACAACACGAACATGTTGGTTTAACTCTTGTGACAAAATTACTTACAATATCTGAAAGCATGAAAAATAAATGTTTGATACATTTGAGAAAACATGAAACACATTTACAAACATTTTCATATGGTAACAAGAGAACAAGACCCGACCTTTATGTTTGCATGAGTACGAACAATTATAGAGCTCGTAAAGTCCATTGAAACAATTTAGTAACCATTAACTGTAGCCTAGGGTCCTATGAATAGTACTATGGGGAGTGACGTCCCCCGGTCATAGTTAGTCGCGCTAACCACAATCCGGAGGATTTATGATCGCATAGCATCTGATAACGAATATGAGGGGCGAAAGAACAATTGTCATGGTTTGGTTACGCCTCATGTATGCACATATTCTTTGTATTCCTAGCTAGTTTACAAATGGGTCAACATTACTTGTTATGTTTACCATATATATACTTGGAACAATTTGCGAACAATTGGATTTACAAGAACTATTTGATTGGGAAAAGACTCATTTTATGACTATTAAGTCATCACATGTTTTCAATGGGAAAACGACTCATTTTATGACTATGAAGTCATCACATGTTTTCAAGGAAAACGTTTTTATATTATGCCTATGTACACGATAACAATGTTTTCAAGGAAAACTACTTTACATTGAGACTATTAAACCTGTGAACCCACCAACCTTTGTGTTGATACTTTAAGTATGTTTTTCAGGTAATTCATAACTATGGCACGGTAGGACTAGGTTAGCCATTTGGGCTAAACCCTAGAAGCCAAAGAAGCGTGATCGTCAAACCTCAAGACGGTTTGGACCTATATGGTTCTAGGATAACGTACTAGCTTATTTTAGTGTTTGTAATGGTGTTCCGTGTATAGAAGTCTTTACTTTAGCTTCCGCTGTTGTGTAATGTTACCAATCGTTACAACCTTGATTTATTTATTAAGTGAATAAATTTGGGGGTGTGACATGGAGACAGACCCGTCACTTCTCATCCATGTGTATTTTGCCCCACCCATATTATATTCTACCAGATGAGCCTCCGATATGAAATCGTTAAAATCCACCATGCTTGAATCAGATTTAGACACCGAAGACCTTTCCCAATCCCATCTAATTGCATTAAAATCCCCCAGCAGAATCCATAGGTCATTCGATGCCCGCACCTCATTTTTGAGAGCAACAATTTTCTCCCAAAGTTCTTTTTTGCGAGTAGTGAGCTGCGGACCATATATGTTTACCATATTGATGTTTTTTTTCCATCGCTTTCCATACCCCATTAATAAGAATGAAGTCTGTGTCCATTTTAGTATAGTGTACCTTAAACAAGTTCCTGTTCCATATACAACATAGACCGCCAGATCTGCCTTCTGATTTGACACCAACAGCATCAAAATCCCCACCTCACCGGATCCTGTCGTAAGGAATCTTATCAGTGCTTTCAAATTGCGTTTCCTGTAAACCAATGAATTGTATATCATACTTTCTCTTAATGTTTCGGATCCATTCCCCCTTCTCTGAACCCCCTAACCCCCTGCAATTTAGCGAAAGACAATTCATTGGACAACAGAAGTCTCCATTTCACCCTCAATTACCAATCATACCATATCTTCCATAGAGTTTAAGTTAACCCCTAATTCCTTACCCATTTCTATAGTTGCATCTATTTCCGATTGAACCCATCGCCCCCCGAAATTTTCCAATCCCTTTTCCGTTGGATCATACGAGTCGGGGATACCTTCATCAGACTCCATATCCCTACCTTCTTCCGATTGCAAACTGCTCCCTTGCGAGTTAAGATCAGGAGGGGAAGAGGGGCTGCAATCAGCAACGGAACGAATAGGGCAAGGGATATTATCCTCGGCAATGAATCTGTCTAAGTCAAAAGGATCCCCAAATTCTGAATTAATCCTAGGCCTTTTTCTTGACGGCCCAACCTGCAATCTTTGGGCCACCTCCACAGCATTTGGGCCAGGGGGTTTGCCATGGCATACCGAATTATCCTCATTATTGGATGCAAACCAAAAAATATCGGAACGTGTTTTATTAACCACATTTTCATTACCCCGGTTAGAATTATTATTTCCGGTCCCCATGCACAGCTGATTCCCTTCCTTATGCAAATTTAATTGCTCGTTATTCCCCAAATCAGCCTTTTCCGCTTCCGCTTGGACCAGAGACTCTTCAGATTTTTCGGCAGAGTTCCCATGAAGATTGACTGGTATCACCTTTCTTTCCGACTTAACCGACCAGCCGGGAACCTAATCCGAGTCTTCTTCCTGAAACCGCATCTGAAAGCTTTATTACGCCATTTCAGGACCACTTTCGCCGGAGTCAACCAGCCTTCACCAACAAGGATACCTACCGTGTCATACGTTTGCACCCCATCGGCGAAAGATGCCTGCTACGGGGATACCACCAAACCCATAGATGAAGCAATGGAATCGAATACTTGAGCTTCCCACAGATGGGCAGGCACCCCAAATACCCTTAGCAAAACTATTCTTTCGTAAACATGTGACTGACCCGTCCAGACTTCGAGTAAGGAGAACCAATTCGACTAAGAATGACTGTCTGATACAAAATCTCTCGCCTCACATTCTTTTTTGAAAGTTATTATTACCTGAAGACCCCCTAAGTACCTCATTTTTTAGATTTTATCACTAATCGGGCTGGTAGATAGGTGGAGGCAGCATAACTGGGAAAAATCATTCATTTTTCCAATCAACGACTTGTCATACCACTGAACCGCATCAAAGTCCGCATCTTCAGGAACCGAAACATCCAAGGATGATGAGTTGTTCCTGAGTAGAGCTTCTTTGTAGGGTTTATTAATCCTACCCCAAGCCGGACCGTTGTTTCCCGACGCCTACTGTGAAGGGCACACATAGTGCCGCTGAGGATTATTGACCTTCTCTCTAGAATTAGGTTTACCATCCCTATCGAACTAAGCCAAGTTGACAGCCAGTCTGGCATTGTGTAGTGATAGCGACCCCATAGAGCGTTCCATTTCCCATTTGTCTTCCATGTCGTAGAATCTGACGAACCCAAATAGACCACCAGCTTTATCCCTTTTTCCGGCCACATATGTATCCGACACCTTTCCATAGGCCGCAAAGTAATTCTCCACATCCTTGGCGTTTGTTCCCGCAGGCAGATTAGAGACAAAGAAGGTAGTTTCTCGGGGGTTACCTTTCCCGTATCTTCCTTTGCTTGAGCCTGCCACGCCGTCTTCCTCCTCCTAACCTCCTGCCAAGGCCTTCCGTCTCTCATCCTCCAATTAGGGTTTAGGGTTTTGATAAAGTCGTCCTATGAATACCTTATCAACGAACAAAGAACGAGGATTAAAACCCAATAAGGTTGACCCTCAATCATACCTACATAACAAAAATAAAGCACATCCTTCTTTTGAAATTTATCATCATACCCTTTTAAATTCATCAAATCTTATAAATAATTTGCATCTCAAATAAGACTTTGGAGGTTTTGTGCATCAAAATTACGTATCGGGTAACTTTCATCAGTCATTTGGCCCGCTATACATAAATCATTTGACCCGCTACACATAAAACATACCTTAATGTTATCAAGAGCTACATAAACGAATCCAACAAAGAGATGTTCTAGCTGCTTTTGCAATGAAATATTTGTGTACTTACTGCACGCATACGGCTAATATGTTCAATTAAAGTTAACTTTAGAAGTGAAGGGAGCAAGAAACAAACAAAAATATGCCAATTTAACATCATTGAAAACCTCTTCATACTACCCACCAAGCTCATTAACAATTGATTTGCTGAGTTTTATCTACTTTTGACTCCTAAAAGGAGAACAAACTATCCTTGCATACCATTCGAAATCCAAGAAAGAAGTTATCAGATATGAATTTGAAATAAAATTCATGTTTTTTGTTCCTCATTTGCAGACTACATTTAGTCTATGCAAATAATGTGAAACCTAGGCATGAACTTGTATTTGCAAATAATGTGTCCTAAAAACCTTGATTTATTGATTTATTGAACGTGTATTACACACGAGTGAAAAATATCAATACATAAAATTTTTAAATATTTATATGTATATTTTACATGTGTAAAAATGTATCATATACTAAAGATAGGAAAAAAAATTCAAAATATGTAAAAATTAATATATAATTGAGTTTCGAAAATACGTTAAGTACTATTTAAATTAATTTGATTTTCATTTATTATTTGATTGAAAATAAAAGTATCATAATTACATTTCAAAATTTCTTATAATAAGAGATAATTTAAAATAAATGTGTTTTATTAGTATAATTAATATTTTTTATTTAAATATATATTATTATTAAAAGATTGAGGTGCATTTAATAAGAAAAAGAGATACGGGAAAAAAAATAATGAGAACAAATATGAAGGTGACACGTGACGTGGAAAAACATTTATTTATTATATAAGTATAGATTAGTATGTATAAATATATATATCATATATATTAATTCATTCACATTACTTGGTTTGACTGAACTTTGAAATAATTAAATAATAAAGAAATAAATTTATTGGTGGAAATTAAGACGCTTTCAAACTCTCCGGTCTCCGGCCTCAGATGGAAGGCCAGGTTTATTGTCTTCCAATTCTACTTTCCACATGTGTCAAGTGGCATTGTACCCCTTCCTCTACATGATAACAAGTTGAAATAATCAACATCATCTTTGTTGTCGAGTTTGATATTTCAACTTTCAACATATTAGTTGCTAATTTAAAAAGTTTCACTTGCCAACAGAAATTGACCTTGGAAAACTGGACCAATTAAAACTGACCCTATGAAAATCAATGAAAATTCAAAACTAGAATCACATCGTCGCCATCTCAATTTGGTTTGAAGAAAAGAAGGTATTGTGCATCTGCAAGAAAAGATTGAACGAAGCAAAAAGAATTAACACAAGGCTTTATTATTTTTTTTGGAATGAAATCAGTTTTAAGGGATTTTTATCAAAACTACGTAGTTTTGGTGGGGTTTCGTGTATATATATATAGTAAGATGCCCGCGCGCGTTGCTACGCTAAACCATTGAAAAAATTAACATCTTTGAAAGTTTATAAAAGCCAGAAACGTTAATCGCAAGTATCAAGACTTGCGCGTTGTTACGACATAGTTGAACAGTGAATAAAATCAGCGCCGAAATGTTGTGAATACGTTGATTAGGAAAAAAAATGTTTATATATTGTTTAAAACACAGTATACATATTTCCTTATTGTTTCTAGAAAAACATTTATAAATTTTGATATCCACATTCACCCAATTTATTTCAATTTATAAAAGCATCGAAGCACCAAGAAAGAAAGAGGATAACTATCTAAAACGTAAGTTAAAACTAATTTGAAGGCTCCAATATAGCCTGCCACGTGTCAATCATTGAGCATATCCACGTATTTTTGCCGGCTAAATTGTAACCTGTATATCTGGTAACGGCTTCACCTAAATCAAAACTAATGAAATGATACCACGTGTCATTGAATAGCCTTTTTTTTAGTTTTGGAGGCTACACAGTATACGGTAGGCTACCATATAGCCTCCAAAATTAAAATTTTGACGGCTATATAGTAGCCTACCGTCTATGTTGTAGCTTCCAATTTTTTATTTTGACACGTGGCATAATTTCATTCGTCGTTGATTTTTGCCGGCTAGGGTGAAGCCGTCGGTTGAGTTAACGGCTACAATTTAGCCGACTAAAAACACGTGAACACTCTCGAGTATGACACGTGGCCGGCTATATTGGAGCCTTCAAATTAGTTTTAACTTACGTGTCAGAATCCTATTGGTTAATTTTGGATGAGTATTTTTTAAGTTTAAAAAAGTCAATGTACATTTTACCAATTTTTTTGGTCAAAATGTAAATTTTGATGATTTTTTCAAACTCTCCTTTCTCAAGATGGAAGGACAGGTTCACTGAAGCTAAGTCATTTATAATTGGAAGGACAGGCTCCACACATGCCAAGTCGTATTGTACTCTTTCCTTTACATAATAACACGTTGAAATAATCAAAATCATCTTTATTGGGTACAAGTCATTGCTACCAACTAGTGAAACGATGGTAGGTTCTTTTTTTTATTTTCATTTTGATGATAATTAAGCTCTAATATTTCAACTTTCAACATATTAGTTTTCAAATCTTATCAAAATAAAATAACACAAAATTTCAACACATTTATATATACATTTCCATGCTTAAATAGTTGCTAATTTAAAAGGTTTCACTTGCGAACCGAAATTGACCTTGGAAAACTGGACCAATTAAAACTGACCGTATGAAAATCAGAGAAAATTCAAAACTAGAATCACATCGTCGCCATCTCAATTTGGTTTGAAGAAAAGAAGGTATTGTGCATCTGCAAGAAAAGGTAGAACGAAGCAAAAAGAATCAACATAAGGCTTGCTTTTTTTGGAATGAAATCAGCAAAACTACGTAGTTTTGGTGGGGTTTCGTGTATATATATATATACTAGTAAGATGCCCAGCCGTGTTGCGGCGCTAAACCGCGGAAAAAATTAACATCCTTAAAAGTTTATAAAAGCCAGAAACGTTAAGCGCAAGTATCAAGACCCGCGCGTTGCTACGTCATAGTTGAACCGTGAATAAAATCAGCCCCGAAATGTTGTGAATACGTTGATTAGGAAAAAAAATGTTTATAGATTGTTTAAAACACACTATACATATTTCCTTATTTATTTATTGTTTCTAGAAAAACATTTATAAATTTTGATATCCACATACACCCAATTTATTTCAATTTATAAAAGCAGCGAAGCACCATGAAAGAAAGAGGATAACTATCTAAAACGTAAAAAAGAACACATTTACACATAAATGGGGAATTTAAAACTCTATTCTTAACCAACCAAACGAATAAATTCAAATTAAAGATCTGTGAAATCAAAGCAAACATAAAATCAATTATCGAGCAGGAAACAGTTAGGCAAAAGACTACGAAATTGTAAAGTAGAACCAAAATCTACACAGATCAAAACAAAATTGGATTCAAATATCAGAAGTTAGTACAAATAAGAAATTAATTATTAAAATGGGTTATAACAATTAAAAATGATCATCATGAAAAGTTATATTCTTATCTATCAAAACATGAGATACAACTTCTCTGTCCATAAAGTATATTTGGCGCTTTAGTTTTTTTTTTGGAATGAAATCAGTTTTTAGGGATTTTTATTAAAACTACGTAGTATTGTTGGGGTTTCGTGTGTATGTGTGTATATATATATATATACACATATACTAGTAAGATGCCTGTGCGCGTTGCTGCTCTAAACCGCGGATAAAGTTAACATCTTTGAAAGTTTATAAAAGCCAGAAACGTTAAGCGCAAGTATCGAAAGTTTATGCGTCTTCGTGGACTTGTCCCTCTATGAACATAAACCCAGCCGACCGCTTGTGTGGGTCATGCATGCCGGTCCTCACAGAATCCGTTTCCCTAGCCTGAAAATCGCCGAACAAGTCTTCTTCTTCCTTAATTCCAACGGAACTCAAATCGGAGTTACTATTGGCTCTGATGCCACTATTTATCCGATCGTTTTCTGGTGACTCCATGGTTCGAGTTTCACCGTGACTTTCTTGTGATCCATGTGAGATTATGTTTAGTGATCAATACAAACAAGATTGAAACAATGACAGAATGCTAAACACAATGCTTTGATAGATGTAAAATATAGGTTACAGGATTTAAAGTGTTTTACCCCTAGTTAAAAGGAATGAACCGTCATCAACATGGAAGTAACGATTCTTCCTTGAGGATAACTGTCATCGGCAGTTATCATCTTCAACTGGCCAACCGTTTTTCACGGTTCCAGTCCTTACACAAGTGTTTATGGCCTCCGACCCAAATGGAAATAAACAAACCCAATTCAAAGTTTTAAAGTTTTACCCAATAACAAAAACATAAAGTAATGAGCAACACAGTTTATGTCGGTTTATCACCTTAGGTATAAATATAAGTGGTCAGAAGTCAATCAATCTTTTACAAAATACACAAATTATGATGAGAACTAATTGTATGGAATGTTCAATGTTACGTTTTCAACAATCATGATTGTTCAACGTACAATATCGATGCTACTGTTGGTCATTGTAGCACTAGACGAACTGAATTCAGAGCCATCTGCTGTTGAGTAATAGATGGGCACCGGCATTTTTGTTGGAAGATTTGGGAGTGCACCTTCGAACTTGAGCACCTGGAGAGCTCGGCGGATAGACGGCCTGAGACTCCGGTCAGGGTGTGAACACCATAACCCCACCATCATCAAACACTCGACTTCTTTGGCATCGAATTCCTGGTTCAGCATCTCATCCACACCAGAAAGCAACTCAGTTTTTCCAAGTAAACCCCATACCCACTCGACCAACCCAAGATCGGAGTTTGGGTCAACCT
This sequence comes from Smallanthus sonchifolius, assembly GCA_023525975.1. NCBI lineage: Eukaryota > Viridiplantae > Streptophyta > Magnoliopsida > Asterales > Asteraceae > Smallanthus > Smallanthus sonchifolius. The sequence continues at coordinate 8,147,589 of CM042042.1, forward strand.
TATCTGTCGCCTTTTTCCCGCAAGCTATTTCTAATGCAACCACCCCAAAGCTATACACATCCGACTCTTTGCTGGCTTTACCAGTTGTTGCATACTCAGGAGCCATATAGCCTAGAGTCCCGGCTAAGCCAGTTGTTTTTGGAGCTAGTTCATGGTCCATGAGTCGAGCCAACCCAAAATCTCCAAGCTTTGCCTTAAATCCTGAATCAAGCATGATGTTGCTTGCTTTGATATCGCGATGCACCACACATTGCTCACACTCTTCATGGAGATAGAGCAACGCAGAGGCTAAACCAGTAGCAATATTGTACCTCACATTCCATTTCAGGATACTTTTTTTGTTGAATAGATGAGAATCAAGGCTACCGTTTGGCATAAACTCGTACACTAGCAAGAATTGAGTTTCATCATGGCACCAACCAATGAGTTGCACCAAGTTTCGGTGCCTTAAACTGCTGATCACCTTTACTTCAGTGTTGTACTCTTTCTTTCCTTGTTTGGAACCCTGTGAAATTTTCTTGACAGCAACCATGATACCTTCACGCGATAAGTAGCCCTTATAAACACACCCGAATCCTCCTTCACCTAACTTCAGGTCTTCCGAGAAGTTGTTGGTAGCCAAGGCTAGATCTATTAGAGGAAATCTTTTGGGTCCTGTTCCTGTTTCAAAATCGTCGTTTATCGATGTCAAGGCAACTACATCTTCCGATTCCTGTGTTGTGTTTCTTCGTCTCCTCCGAAATATAGCAAATAATGCTACTATGCCTCCTATTACACAAACAGGAACTGTTATTCCCACTACAAATTTCATTTCATTTGAGTTATCTTTACTTTTTGATGTCGTATTCAAGCTTGAATTGAATTGCCAGTATCGAAGAGTATGTTTCTCCACGTAATTACCAGTGCTAGCCGAAAATCCAATTGTTACCCTCTCGGGAAGAACATCCCTTAGATCAACTTTATGCGAAAGTTTGATATTATCTTTAGAAGTATTTCCAGCCCCATAGCGCAAAGACAGGGTCAGCATATGCGTGGTGGCATTGTAAGACACAGAAGCATCCCCAGGATCTCCACTGTGCAAAGTAGCATTCCACGCAGTGATGTTAACTGAACGAATAGAGTTGATGTTGATACCCACGTGAGTATATGAAGGATCGAAGTTTTGATTTTCGTAATTATTTGCGAAAGTATCAAACTCGACAAAAACCAGTTGTGTTTGAGGTAAGTTATTGGTAGTTGTGTTTAAGAGGCCTAAAAATGGACCACCTGAGTTTGGTGGTATTTGGAAGCCAAATGGCGCAAGAAAGAAAGCAAAGCCGTCGCCATAGTTAGGTGAATTTGGTGCGTCTATGACGAAAGTGAAGCGAGTGTTGAAATCTGAGAGCTTCCCAGATTTTGTGTCCCATATCTGGACTGCATCTGTGTATTCAACATGGCCAACGCGTGTCAGGTAATCGATTCGGTTTAGTTCTATGGAACCAGAAGAAGGATATGCATCACCTGAACATAGTATGTTTTTGGAATTAGAATCAAACCTAGTGAACTCGAAATCTATTGATTCAGACAAGGGCAAGATGAATATGAAACAAGAAAGAAATAGAATGATACAAGCGAGTAATTCACGCCCAGGAGATGAGAAAGAGGAAGCCATGATTAGGCAAGAGCACATGGCACCTTATTCAACAAGCCCATAAATAGCCATTTTCTTATTTAATTACTAAACTTCAAATTGCTAATAAACCATTCTTGTCACCACTAAACAATTCTTATTGTCATCGTGTTATGTCAAATTGCTAATAAACAATTAGTATATGAAGGATCGAATCTTGTTCTTGATTTGGGTTTTTTTTTTTTTTTTTATGTTTAGAGCATTCTCATCGGTTTCATTATCTGCATCTCTTTAATTACACAAAAAATCACTATTTTTTCTCTCTACTTTTTAATTAACTAATATTTTTTTATATCTTTATCATTATCTTTTCTCTCTCATCCACTCACAACCACTTTAAAAAAAATTAAAAAATTATGCAGGAACAATGTTTTCCCCAAATATACAAAAAATTTATACATTTTTTCTCTTTTCCACTGACAACCACTCCCTAAAATATGTAAAACACACTCACACAAATATACAAAAACTGATATGAATGCTTAGCAAGAATTTTTTTCAAGATGTTCACTGTTTTTATTTTGTTTAGCACATTTTGTAAGCCTGAGAATCTTGTTCCTAATTTGGTTTTTTTAGATTTGTAAAGTTTTAATTTTTGTGGTTCAAAATGCAAATCTATAAATTTGTATTAAAAAACTAAATATAATATATTTTTGTGTTTTTTTTATGTTTAGCAAATTTGTATTAAAAAACTATGTAATATAGCATAATTCATAAATCCTTATTCTAATAAATAATTCCAAAAAATGTCACGTGTCATCACCATATTTTCTTTTTTTAAAATATTTTAATTTTCACTATTTTAATTAAGTTTTAATTTTGAAATTTAATTATCTTATTGTTTTTATTTTCCTGAAAAAATAATACAAAATTTGAATTCTAATAATTACTTAATTAAGGAAATAAAGATTTTTTTTGTTTTACACATTATTTTAATTTTTTGTACACATTGTAATTTCATTTTCCTATTAAATAACTCCATGTAATACATGGGTATATAACCTAGTACGTAATATACAAATCGTTATTACTAAATATAACACTGCATTTATTCAATCCGTGTAATACACAATATTTCTAACCTAGTTAAAAATACTTTAAACATATTAGTTTGTGATGGGGCTTTACATAAATTATTTATTTTTATTTAAATTTCAATGAATAAACCCATTACATACGATAATCTTGAATTTTTTTTCTACTTCTTATTTGTATTGTAACAAATTATTAACTTCTTATGATGGAAGGCCAGTCTAGTAGTCAAGCACAGACCCAAATAACTTTGAAGGTTGAAGCCACCCGTCCACCACACTACCAAAGACCCACAACCCAAATCAATTAAAAAAAAAGTTTTAAAAATGGTATTGGGGAGATTCGAACCCACTACCTCTAAGTTATAAACCAAAGCCTAAACAACTACACCACTTGTTGAACTTTGTTTAGGGGTTCACACTTGTTGACTGGTATGGTCAGTTTGTTGACTGTGCATTTAAAGGTGCTCATATGTGTGTCTTTTTGCACTTTCAAGTGAAAATTTCTAATTTTTCCTTTGATTACTTGGAGTGGTGGCGATATTATTGTCGTGTCTGTGTAGGCCTCTTTTATCAGAAGTTCTAAGCATTCTTTGCCAAGTATTGTTTTCACGGGGTCATCAAAAAGTGTTGCTATGACACTCCCTGTTTCATCGAAGATGGTGGCGACTATGCGATACTTGTTTTGTTTTTTTGTTTTTTTGGCAAACTGTTAGTGTGTATGTTTAATTGGTTAATAGTGTATATGTATCTCTTACATGTACTTTGGCTTCTTAAATTTTCCATGTGATGCTCACGCTCATTCGTTTTCACTTTCATAGATTGTTTGCAAACATTTCGGACATGCGTTGTAACACCACTTTTTACCTGCCGTGATTTCTGTAATGGTAGATGTACATATTATATTACTAGGTTAGAAATCCGTGTATTACACGCGTTAAAAAAATACAATGTTATACACTTAGTAATAAAAATTTACATATTACATATTTATGACATGTTACATAGTTTTTTAACACAAATTTTAGAAACGTTATATAGTTATTTTTTAAAATGTTTTATAAAAAGAATGAAATAAATGTTCAATTTCTAAAAATGTTTTATGAACAACCTATTTTTTTTAATGAAAAAAGTTTTATAAAAATAATTATAGAAATCAATATTATTTAATAGGAGAAAGAGACTGGAAACAAAAATTTAGAAAAAAAGAAAAAACAATTAAAGAAAATTTGTATAATTAATAAAAGAGAGATGCGGTAAAAAATGATGATGATGCATAGGAGAGTGATAAGTGTTCCACTAAAACCTTTATTTATTATATAGTATAGAATAGATTATTATTATTATTATTATTTCTTTTATTTTTTCTTGCCTTGATTAATAGCTTACTGTTTACGTTCCCAAACAAAAGTCAAAAGTCAAAGCATAAGTCACAATCAAAAGGTCAAAAGTCAAGGCCGGACGTTTAGGCTCATGCCATTCTCATATGTGTAGCTGGTATACAGTAAGCTCCCATGGTCCACATTTTGTATGCTTTTAGATTTGTTTCTTTTAACTTCCTTCTGGTATATGTAGGGAGTTCAATTAACAGTCTCACATGTTTCATTTATTTATTTGCATTCGTTAAGTTTGTTTTTAGGGTATGAGGTATACTTCATGTGAATAAAAGTAGTGTGAGAAAAGGTGCACCTCACGTGGATACCCTCACTACCAAGAGTTTTTACATTATTTTTACACATGAGAGGGGTATACTTGTATGCAGCCTATAGATATAGATTTTTCCCTCATTTTAGTTCCATGACCATTGACCACATCTTTCTTAATTCGACTAGGAGCCTTTTACCTTTACATTAATATCATAATTAATTGTTATTATTTATTAAGTAATGATATTAGAGTGTTTTTGTTAAATCACTTTCTAATGTTATTTGTTAAAAAGTTACTATCAAATGATATGAATCTCGAGACTGCTATTAAATAAATAAACAAATTGATTGAATACTTCAAGGGATATAGAGAAACTGGTTTTTCAAAAGCGATTGATAAAACTAAAGAGATTGCTATTGAAATTCAAGTTATTGAAATCATACTTACGATCTACAATGACCCAAGAAAGACTTAGTGGATTGGCGATGATAGCTATCGAGAACGAAACTTTAGAGAGCATTAACTGCAAAGAGGTGATCAAAGGGTTTGATGACAAGAATGCTAGGAGAGCTTCGTGAATAATCGGTTAGCCATTACGGTATGTGATGTAACATACTATATTTTTCCAATATTTATTGCTATAACGTTAATCGTCGTTTAAAAAAAATTAGTTTATATATATTTTGTTCGTAGGGGATTTTTTTCCTGTCTCAGCCGAGACATTTAAATCCTCAGGACCGGTCCTGGCTGTATGAGTGGTATGAATATTAATTAATTAAAAATATATTAATTAATTAAATATAAACATAGTTATATATTAAAATTAATTAAAAATAAATATAGGTAAAATAATATTAATTAAAATTAAACATAAATAAAATAATATTAAATAAAAATAAACATAAAAAATAATATTATTCAAAAGTTGCAAAACAATTACTAAGAAAACGTATATGTAAAATTCTTGAGAAAAGATTATCTAAGTAAGGTTTGTAAATTCGGTTTATCATGTCCATAAATACAGTAGGATAGTAAGTTAGAACAACATAATCATGAACTTTTAATGTACATACATTGTTCTGAATTCAGTATTAGGAAATCTTCTTCTTGTACTTTAACTGAGGATACCTTGAACGAAGGTCCCCTTTGAAAAATGGCGCGCTCCATGAAGCTGATAAAAATATCATAATTTCTCGCAAGCGGATATCGATTCTTGATAGTTAAATTGTTCAACTACTGGTAATCAATGCACATACGCATCAACCTGTCTTTCTCTTAACAATCAAGATAAGAGCTCCACAGGATGAAGAACTTGGTCTTACAAATCATTTCTCCAGCAATTCGTCTAATTATTTCTTGAGCTCGTTCATCTTTGTTAGAGGTAATCTATACGTTGATTTTGCAGTCGGTGTCGTACCCGCTAACAGTTTTATTTTAAACTTTACTTCTTGGTATTCTTGGTTGTTCACTAGGAAATACATCTACGTAATCAGCTACAAGTGGCACGTCTTCTATTTTCTTTTCTCCCGCACCGATTTATGTATGTCATTTATGCTAAGCATCATTTCTTTAGGCATTTAGCCACTTTTATTATTAGGGGTGAGCAGTTAACGGGTATTACCCGGTAAACCCGTTGGAACCGACCCGTGAGGAACGGGGAAAGCTAACTAGGGTACGGTAAACAGGTCGATGATTTAGCCTCAAAAGATTAAGGGTCGGGTACGGGTCTAGAACCGAAGACAACCCGTATACCCGTTTAACCCACCAGCTTTTAAAAAGTAACAAATTTTCAAAATATTTAGTGTAGATCAATATGTAAATATGTGATATATTTTTTAAAATTACCAAATTTAAAAGATATGAGAATCAAGAATAAATTTAAAGAATGATTTTAAATTTTTTAATCACATTTGTGGACTTTTTTTTATTACTAATCATTATATTTATAGATCTTTTTGAGAAAATCGAGTCCATGAGATTGAATAAAGATTGAAGAAATAATAATTTTGAAGATCCAAGAAAGCTCGAATAATCTAACGTTTATTTAATTTTGACACATATATTTATTTTTGAAACCGTACTGTTTGTTTGCATGTTTGGTTTTAAATACTATTAGTTTGTTTTTGAATCATGCACATTATTTTGAACACTATTTGTTTGCTTTTTGAACCATGCTAATTGTTTTTGAATGATTTGTTGTTGAATTAACACAGTGGAAAATGTGATAATCCCATTCGTTAACTATATGGGTCCTTCTTCGCAAAACCCACGAAACCTTACCCGTTTACCCGTGGACCCTTAACCGGCCCTTTTAACTACTATACGGGTCACCGGTATGTATTTGGTCATCAAAAGGGTACGGGTATACCCGTTTGCACACCCCTATTTATTATTGATAAGATTACAATTAAAGGGTTAGGTTCAAATGAGAACTCCAAATATTTTGAGAACCTGTGAGAACTCGCGAAAAACAATAAGAAATCATTTATTTATGTAAAATACTAACGTTAATACAACATTTTTAAATCGATTAATATGTGTAAATTTATATGTACTCGTATATTATAAGCATTTACACATGCGTACATGGTAATGGCTTACACGTGTGTACATGAGAGACTTACACATGTGAAAATGTTTATAATATACGAGTACATGCAAATTTATACATATCAATTCATATAAAAATGTTGTATTTGAATAGTAATTCTAGTATTTTAAACAAATAAATGATTTTTTTATTGTTTTTAACGAGTTCTCGTGAGTTTTCAAAATATTTAGGAGTTTTCAAATGATCCATTCCCTACAATTAAATGTTTATTTATTGATGTACATTATTGCTACAAAAAGTAACGGGTAGGGCTTGATGTCGCGTCAAGCTGTATTAAGCGCTCCCGGTCTTAGAAGCTTAGTTGTAACAGCAAAAAAGTTAATTAGAAGATAACGGAGAGTGGTGGTGCAACGAAATCCGAGTCAGGCATCGTAAGTGGTTTGGTCGTTCCCGGGCAAGGTTCACTTTGCAATAAAGAAAGAACATAAAGAAAATACTCAATGTCAAAAGTTTATTCAAGATATCATTCATATATAAATGTGTTATAGATACATGAACATGTGTGTATATATAAAACTTATAAAACAAGGAAGGGAAGAAACATGCTTAAGAGGACCAGACTTCTCTCCTTGGAATCTATAGTATTAGCCATGGGGATGCTTCCATAGCTTGTGCTATTTCATCAGCAAGGGAGGAGTAAGATGCCAAGATCATGTGTGTTCTTATGGCAAAAGTGGGATGATATCAAATGAAGTGGTAGCGCCTTATTTATAGAGGATAAATGGATGAAACATTAATAGGCCTTTCCATTATGGGTTGGTCTTGGTTAAGCTCTCTAATTTGGACGTCAAATGCCCTTACCCCCGTTAACACACATCATTAGTCAATATCCTTTATTTTGCTTTTAGTGTTTTAAACTTTCTTGGAAAATAGGTCTGCCACAATAATGTTATTTTCAATGTAAGGAAGTCATTAGATCAAAGTCTAATATGGTTATGTTCCACAGGTGGGACATAAATAGGAGGGAGGGAGGGAGAGAGATTTAATGATGGAAAGGCATTTTAGAATTCCCTTATCTCTCAAGATTGAAGACCAGGGTCATTGAACCAAGAATCATAAACTAGAACCTCCCCCCCTACCATTTACGCTTTCCACAACTTGTGCCAGGTTGGGTTTCGTGCATACATTTTTAAAATCTATTTTGATCAGATAAATAAAATGCAGCGGAAAGTACACACGAACTAGTCGAGACTATTACTCTAGACTCCTCACAAGGAGTACAGATGCAAACCAACAAGAAAACAAACAACCATAAGGGGTTAAAACTTTATACCATCCGCATAACCGGCTGACTGACTACGCTCTACACCTTGAGACAACGATCCAGTCGATAGGTCTGGTTCACACGAATGTCCACGGGATTTGAACTCCTTTAAATCATGTCTCCAATAGCCCGCAAAACACCCATAAAGCACCCCCAAAACTGTAACCTGTTAGTAGCACGGGTTTATGTACCCGTATACTGAACAGAGACAGAAAACCGACAACAGGAGTCGGAGAAGGCGGCACAAACAGTGGTCGTGGTCAACGGTGGCTGTGGCGCCCAGCAGGTATTATGGTATAGTTGACACGATTAAATATTTCTTATTTAAATCAGTTTAAGTGAATCTTTTTTCCAATATCATAAGTGTTTCTTCGTAGGAACGCCCACGAATTTAATCAATTACTCTTCACGCTTGGTTAGCGGACATAGATATATGTTGACCTAAAGCGGATTCTTATTCGATTTCGAATCGGTTTCGAATCCAGGAAAAAAAGTTCCAAATTCGAGTAAACCGAATAACCCGATTCGATTTGTTTGAACACCCCTACTGCAACATCTTTTTTGTGTGTGCCACACGGTTTGGCTATGACATTTGCTACACAAGTTAAATCTGTAACAACATGAGGCAACCGAAATACGACTCAACAACAAGTTGGATATTGAGTTAGCAAAGAACCGGTTCATCATGAGAGGAGAAGCATATTGAAGTTCATTACCATTTTAGCAGGGAACATGTTAAAAACGGAGAAGTAATAATGAGTGTGTCATGATGAGTGGCAGATATTTTTACAAAGGTGTTACCAGCAGTTCAGTTTAAAAACCTCGAGTCGATGATTGGAATGAAGGATCGTACTGATTTCAGAGACATCTGGTGATGCCGAGTAATAGATAGGTAACATGCATTCAGTTTACAGCTCCGTGGATACAAGTTACTCAAGCAATATGCTCGGGTGCCAATCAGTTTATCACTTGTTTTTGCACCTTAGGTACAAATATAATTGGCCAGAATTCAATCAATCTTTAACAAAATACACAAAATATGATACGAACCAATCATATAGAATGTTCAATTTTACGTTTTTAAAAATTATGATTGTTCAACGTACAAGATCGATGCTACTGTTGGTCATTGTAGCACTAGACGAACTGAGTTCAGAGCCATCTGGTGCTGAGGAATAGATGGGCACCGGCATTTTTGTTGGAAGATTTGGAAGTGCACCTTCGAACTTGAGCACCTGGATAGCTTGGCGGATAGACGGCCTCAGACTTCGGTCAGGGTGTGAACACCATAAACCCACCATCATCAAACACTCGACTTCTTTGGCGTCGAATTCCTGGTTCAGCATCTCATCCACACCAGAAAGCAACTCAGTTTTTCCAAGTAAACCCCATACCCACTCGACCAACCCAAGATCGGAGTTTGGGTCAACCTTATCTGTGGCCTTTTTCCCGCAAGCTATTTCTAATGCAACCACCCCAAAGCTATACACATCCGACTCTTTGCTGGCTTTACCAGTTGTTGCATACTCAGGAGCCATATAGCCTAGAGTCCCGGCTAAGCCAGTTGTTTTTGGAGCTAGTTCATGGTCCATGAGTCGAGCCAACCCAAAGTCTCCAAGCTTTGCCTTAAATCCTGAATCAAGCATTATGTTACTCGCTTTGATATCCCGATGCACCACACATTGCTCACACTCTTCATGGAGATAGAGCAACGCAGAGGCTAAACCAGTAGCAATATTGTACCTCACATTCCATTTCAGGATACTTTTTTTGTTGAATAGATGAGAATCAAGGCTACCGTTTGGCATAAACTCGTACACTCATAAACTCGTACACTAGCAAGAACTGAGTTTCATCATGGCACCAACCAATGAGTTGCACCAAGTTTCGGTGCCTTAAACCGCTGATGACCTTCACTTCAGTTACATACTCTTTCTTTCCTTGTTTGGAACCTTGTGAAATTTTCTTGACAGCAACCATGATACCTTCACGCGATAAGTAGCCCTTATAAACACACCCGAATCCTCCTTCACCTAACTTCAGGTCTTCCGAGAAGTTGTTGGTAGCCAAGTCTAGATCTATTAGAGGAAATCTTTTGGGTCCTGTTCCTCTTTCAAGATCTTCGTTTATCGATGTCAAGGCAACTACATCTTCTGATTCCTCTGTAGTTTTTCTTCGTCTCCTCCGAAATACAACAAATGCTACTATGCCTCCTATTACACAAAGAGGAACTGTTAATCCCACTGCTAGTAATTTCCTTTTATTTGAGTTATTATCTTCTCTTTCTTGTGCTGTATTCAAGCTTGAACTGAACTCCCAATGCCTAATACTATTTTTCTCCCTTTTACAACTGGTGGCAGAAGAAAATCCAATCGTCGCCCACTCGGGAAGAACTTCCCTTAGATCGACTTTATACGAAACGTCGGTATTATCTTTAGACGTATTTTCCACCCCGTAGCGCAAAGACAGGCTCAGCATCTGTGTGGTAGCATTGTAAGACACCCAAGCATAGCCAAGATCTCCACTGTGCAAACTAGCATTCCAAGCAGTGGAATTAACTGAAGTAAGCGAGTTGATGTTGATACCGACATGACTAGATTGGGGATCGAAGCGTTGATTTGCGTGAGTATCAAACTCAACAACAATCATTTGGTTTTGAGGCAAGTTATTGTTGGTTGTGTTGAAGAGGCCTAAATATTGGCCAGCTGAGTTGGGTGGGATTTGGTAGGTAACTGGCGCGAGAAAGAAAGCAAACCCGTCGCCATATGTAGATGCATTTAGTGTGTCTACGATGAATGTGAAGTGAGTGGTGAAATCAGTGAGCATCCCGGATTTTCTGTCCCATATCTGGACTGCATCTGCGTATGTAACATGGCCAACACGCGTATCGTAATCAACTCGGTTGAGCTCTATGGCACCGGAAGACGGAAATGCATCACCTGAATAGAGTATATTTTTTGTGTCATTTACAAAACTAGTGATCTTGAAATCTATTGAGTCAGCTAAGGGCAAGAGGAATAAGGAAGAAGAAAGAAAGAGAATAAGAAAAGAGGTAGCCATGATTAGGCTATCAACAAAGGCACACCGAACTGTTATTGAAGAGAGAGGGGACCGGTTTGCTAAGAGAGTCGGTCTGAGAGCATTCGCAGCCGGTTCTGCATATTTATGTAAGTGAGTCTCCTATATTTTAGGGGTTATTTAAAGTGGTTGTGAGTGGAGTAGAGAAAATATATAAATTTTCTGTATATTGGGGGAAACACTGCTCACCTGTATAAATTTTTTAATATTTTTTAAGGTTGTTGTGAGTGGATGAGAGAGAAAAGGTAACGATAAAGGTAAAAAAAGTATTATTTAATTGAAAAGGAGAGAGATTATGTAGCGATTTTACTGTAACTATGGGGATGGAGAATGGGATGCTACTACGAATGATCTTATAACATCCACAATGGTAATAAACAAACGCGCAACATAATGTTCCACATCAGATTTTCACTCATTCTTTGAAGACTAAATTACAGAAAATAACATTTATCTTTATACATATTTGCATCAACAGACCTTAATCTTCAATAATTACGTTGGACACCCTTTATATACGTTGTTTGTAACAAATTATGGCATTTACATTAACTGAGGTTAGATTTTCTGTTAAACATTTTTAAAAAGACCAAACTACCCTTATTTAAAAATAACACAAGGACTATATTTGAGTGACTGTTGTGTAACTTACTCAAAACTGTAGAAACAAAAAAATAAAAAAAAAAACAAAAACCCCATTTTTTACTACACTTGGAAAGCTTCACTTCTTGTTGCAACTTATAACATTGCAAAATATTGATAAATATCTATCTATCTATATATATAATTATATAAATATATTTAATGCAAGGAAACTAACCATTTAACTATTCAAACAAAATACATAATCTGCTTTAAAACATATATACGTACACAATTTGTTATATTTTTTTTCCTTGAATAACAATAAATATTTAAAAAAAACTTGAAATAATGATTAAACACTAATGGGTAAGGACTTCACTTGAAAACAAACATATTTACAGTGGTTTAATTTCCATCACAGGTCGTTGGATATCTCGATAAGTTAAAGAAAACAGAGGCCCTTAACTGACTAATACGATCACGATTAAGGTCACCAATAACCTACGAATTTACTATGTGACTATGTGCAAGGTATATTAGCACAAGAACAGAGAGGTCACCTGGTCGAGCGTACTGTAAACTTCGTATTGCAGGGCTCTTGGCTGCTGAACAATGGCTGCTGATTGCAAACTTCGTGTTGCAGGTTCGTATAGTGCGGAGAGGTATAAACGTACTATTAATTTTAAGGTCGGGGCTGTTTAGTTGGTTTGGGAGTTCGCCGGAGTGGCCATCGAAAACTGCCAAGATGGGATTTTGTAAAAACGGAGAAATGAGAAATAAGGGTTATGTGACAATAGCATAGAGGGAGGCTAAGATATATAATTGAGGTACTTTCTTCTTCATATCAGAGATTCCATGAGTTTTAAGGTATTTTATATTTGGATTATGGTTCATATAAAGATGGGTTGGAGAAGAATATGATTAAATATGGTTTTTTTAAACAAAGGGTAAATTAGTCATTTAACATGGATTTAACGAAAATAATTAACAGAAGTTAGACTAAAGGTCCTAATTTGTTACAAACAATGTATATAAAGGGTGTCCAGCGTAATTATTAAAGATTAAGATATTTTGATACAAATATGTATAAAGATAAACTTTGTTTTCTGTAATTTAGTCTTGTTTTAAAAAACCAATTTTTACCCTAAAACTACATTTTTACTCAAACACACTTTTTATTAAAATATACTTAATTAAATATATGGTATGTGAGAGAGGGGACCTACACCTCACGTTTACAGTCTGCCTACTGGATGAGCGCGTTAAAGATGCTCTTATCATCAAACTAATTGTGGACCCACCACATATAAATTAACTATAAATGCATTTGACGTCCAAATTAGAGAGCTTGTCCATGAAATGTGAATGACGTAACTGTGTTTTATAAATAAATAATTCATTCACATTACTTAATTGATTTGATTGAACTTAGTAATAATTAAATAATAAAGAAATAAATTTATTGGTGGGAAGACGCTTTCAAACTCTCCTTTCTCAAGATGTAAGGACAGGTTCAGTCGTTTATAACTGGAACCTCTTCCAATTATACTTTCCACACATGCCAAGTCGTATTGTACTCTTTCCTTTACATAATAACAAATTGAAATAAATAATCAACATCATCTTTATTAATATTTGTAACTTTCAACATATTAGTTTCCAAATCTTATCAAAATAAAATAATAGAGATTTTCAAAACATTTATATATACAGGGGTATATATTTTGTAAACTAAAAAACCAATAAATAAAAGTCTAACAACACGCTTATTCTAATCTTATTTTAATTTCTTACACAAAATTCAACATCTCATTAAATTATAATATATATGTGATCAGAATTTAGTTTATTGATTTTTCTCATGACATGTATATCAGTATATATATATCCGTACTTAAATAGTTGCTAATTTAAAAAGATCCACTTACCTTGAAAAACTAGACCAAAAGACCTAAAAAATTGACGTATGAAAATCAAAGAAAATTCGAAACTTGAACCACATTGTCGCCATCTCAATTTATGCATTCCCATCTCTGTTTTCACCCCAATATGTAATCAAATTTAAACATAAATGTGTGGGATTTTTTCCTACATGAATTACAACAAGAACCAGCTTGCCTCTCTAATATGATCAGTGCCTAGATGGTGTGATCTTACTGCGTCACACGTCTCTTTGGCGGTTGTTAGGTTCCCGATATGTAGTATCTTCTCTTTCGGAATTGATTGGCACAGTAGGACGACAACCATATGATTCTTTTTGACATCGACTGTTGTTCCAGGTTCAAGTTGCTCCCAAACAACATGAACGTTGAATATCCGACAAGTTTTGGTCCTAAATATTACAAGAAATAAACTAGAATGGTCATTAACCAAAAGTTCAAGGGCTAAATTTTTATTTAGAGAATCCATCGGTAGCGGACCGCTACCGTCTCCTTAACGGTCCGCTACGTAGCACCAAAAAAAACCCAGAATGACGTGTGGTATGATGAGACATCTAGGGTTTATTATGTGTGTTATGGGTAGCGGACCGCTACCCTACCCTTAGCGATCCGCTATGCAACATTACGGTGGAGGTCCGTTAGGATGGTTCGCTAGAAGCTTAAAGGACTTGGGTAGTGGACCGCTACCCTCCTGCTTAGCGGTACTGTTAAAATTATCAATTTATTGGGCTCCTTTTATTCTTTCCTCTCATTTCTCTTTTTGTGCAGGTTGGGCTTCTCCTGTGTGGGCTTGGTTCAGCCCAAGAGGACTGGTCTAAAATCCCTTAGTGTCATACGTATTCTCCAGATGTGCTAGGTCTTATGCGCCACTCTGCTGCTCCCCTTCTCCCTCAAAGATGGAAAGCTATTCCCCTCAATCTTCTTGTTGATTAAAACACAAAGGAATTCAACTCATCAAACGATTACTTCATTCTATTCCAACCGATTTGAGATTACAAACAAGAAATTGAACGAATTACAAAGCACGATCATGAAAATCAAGATCTGAACTAACTAAACTAAAAACTTCTTTTCCCCCAATTTATCTAATCGGCTATTAACAAACCATTAACAATTAATTTGTAACTAAACCCTCTCAACTATTAGTTGATACAGAAAACCCTCCTGAACTTTAGAGAACTTGCTAAAACAATGAAATAAGAACTATGTTGACCCACAATACAATTGACTAATTTCATTGACTATTGTTGACTTTTACTTAAACTACAACAACTCCACCTTTTAAGCAAAATCAACAACCCAATCAATCAATCAACACCCAAAACCTTCAAGCACCGTTCAAATGAAGATCCAGGCAATAACTTTGTCAACATATCTGCAGGATTGTCTTCCGAATTAATTTCTTCCACTTTGACCTCCTTAGAACTTATTACATCCCTAATGAAATGTAATTTCACATTGATATGCTTGGTCCTCTCATGGAATACACTATTTTTAGACAACTTCACTGCCCCTTGATTGTCACACATTACCAAGGTATCCAGAACCTCAACTCTCAGTTCTGTGATGAACCCTTTGATCCATAAAGCCTCTTTTACAGCTTCAGTTAGAGCTATGTACTCAGCTTCTGTGGTAGATAAGGCTACCACATGCTGAAGTGATGCCTTCCAGCTTACCAAACTGCCCAAAACCTTAAACACATAACCAGTCAAGGACTTGCCCCTATCCAAACCTTTGGCATAGTCTGCATCCACAAATCCCAACACTAACCCAAGCTCATCTTTACTTTCACCAAAGGTTAAACCCAGTTCTTTAGAACCACTTAGGTATCTTAAAATCCATTTCACTGCAGCCCTGTGATTTTTACCTGGATTTGATAAGTACCTACTAACTAAACTCACTGCATACCCCAGATCAGGCCTAGTACATACCAGCAGGTACATCAGACTTCCCACTACACTTGCATAAGGAACATTTTCCATTCTGGCTTTTTCTGCTTCTGAATTAGGACAGTCCTTCATGGATAGTTTGAAATGTTGAGCTAATGGAGTTACAACATGTTTACACTTAGCCATACCAAAGTTATTTAATACCTTTAGTATGTAGGAACTCTGAGTTAATCTTAACAGCCCTTGTTCTCTGTTCCTTGTAATCTCCATCCCAAGTATTTTCCTTGCATCTCCTAACTCTTTCATTTCAAATTCCCTCATTAACATATCTTTAGTAGCTTGAACCTGACCCTTATCTTTGCAAGCAATGAGCATATCATCAACATAAAGTAACAAATAGACAAATTCACCCTTTGCATACTCCATGTAATACACACAGCTGTCATAACTGCTTCTGTTAAAACCATTCCCAATCATATAATCATCAAATCTCCTATACCACTGCCTAGGAGATTGCTTGAGACCATAGAGAGATTTCTGCAACAAACATACTTTCTCTTCCTCTCTAGTTACCTCAAAACCAGTAGGTTGCCTCATATAAATGCTTTCTTCTAAGTTCCCATGTAAGAAAGCTGTTTTGACATCCAATTGCTCCAATTCATAATCATTTGAAGCTATTAAAGACAACATAATTCTGATTGAGGAGTGCTTTACCACAGGAGAAAAAATTTCATTATAGTCAATCCCAGCCTTTTGAGTGAATCCCTTAGCAACTAGTCTGGCTTTGAACCTTGATTTTTCAACCCCTTGTATTCCCTCCTTCAATTTGAATATCCACTTGCAGTCTACAAGCTTCTGATTCACAGGTTTATCTACAAGTATCCAGGTTTCATTCTTGTAAAGAGAATCCATTTCTTCTTCCATTACAGAGAACCACTTTTCTTTATGCACTGAGTTAACTGCTTCAGTATAAGTAAGAGGTTCTTGTGTGCACTCTTCCTCAGCTGTTATGAAGACAAAAGCTGAAATGTCTTCATTATCTCTATATCTTGCTGGTATTTGAATGTTTCTCCTTGGTCTCTCTTTTGCTAAACTGTAATTTCTGTTATCTATTTCTGAACCTTGATCATTAGATTCAGTTGGACATTCACTTACAATAGGCTCCACCTCAAGATGAATACCATCATGATCTTCATTAATTGACTTCTGATCAGTCTTTTCACCAACTAAATCTCTATACATAATGTCTTCTTTAAAAACCACATCCCTGCTTAGTATCACCTTTGGACTGACTTTATCCATTCTCCACAGTCTGTATCCCTTAACTCCTTTAGGATATCCAAGCATTACACACTTTTGAGACCTAGGTTCTAGCTTTCCTTGACTTATATGTGCATAAGCCAAGGCCCCAAATACCTTCAAATTGTTGTAATCAGTCTTATGCCCTGACCATTTCTCCATAGGAGTTAACATATCAATAGCAGAAGAAGGGGATCTGTTAATCAAGTATACAGTTGTAGTGGCAGCCTCTGCCCAGAACTTCTTAGGTAGCCCTGATTCACTCAACATGCACCTAACTTTCTCAAGTATAGTCCTATTCATCCTCTCCACCAAGCCATTTTGCTGTGGTGTTCCAGGAATTGTCAAATGTCTAGCTATACCTTCTTTCTTACAAAAGTAATTGAACTGCCTACTACAGAACTCCAGACCATTATCAGTCCTCAACTTTTTCAATTTCTTTCCTGTTTGATTTTCTACTAGAACCTTCCATTCTTTGAACTTCTCAAAAGCCTCACTTTTATGCTTAACCACATACAACCATACCCTTCTTGAGTAGTCATCAACTAATGATAAGTAATAAAGAGCTCCACCTAGTGACTGTGTTCTAACAGGCCCCCACATGTCTGAATGAACATAGTCTAAAATCTCCTTAGACCTATGTATACTTCTTTCAAATTTTACCCTGTGAGCCTTTCCTATTACACAATGTTTAGACAGCCCCAACTTGCAATCTGTGATGTCTTTAATCAAACCCTGCTTCTTTAATTCACATAAACCCTGTTCACTTATATGACCTAGCCTTTTATGCCAAATCTCAGCTCTATTTGATTCATTATCTTGAGCAATCATAGCAGTACCTAGTACTACTTGGCCATTCAATATATAAATATTGTTGTCCCTTCTAATAGCAGATAACATCACCATTGAACCCTTTATTACTTTAGTTTTACCATTCTTCAAGCTAACCACATACCCATCCCTTTCATAAGTCCCCAAAGAAATCAAGTTTCTAGTCAAATCAGGAATGTACCTCACCTTGTCTAGAGTTGTTTCTGACCCACTTTCTAGCTTTAGAATTACAGTTCCATATCCTTGTATACTGCAGTCTCTATCATCTCCTAACTTGACTGTTCCCAAATCTTCCATAACCAATTCTTTAAAGAATTCTTTGTGGGGTGTCATGTGGTAAGAACACCCAGAATCCATGACCCATTCCCCATATTTCATCCCCTTTGCAACCATCAATACATCAGCAGATTCATAACCATCTGTTGACCCATCAGTTTGATAGTTACCTTGATTCTTTGAAGCATTTGAATCAAACTTCTTCTTCTTGTTTTCTGGACAATCTCTCTTAAAATGTTTCTCAGAATTACACAAGAAACACCTTCTTTTGAACTTGGATTTGGACCTTGAATGACTGGGCCTTTCTTTCTGCTTAAAACCTCTTTGTTCTGACCTACCCCTAACAAACAGACCATCAACAGTGTCATCTCCCACATTCCCTCTCTTCTTTAACTCTTTAGAGTTCATGGCAGCCAACACTTCCTCCATTGATAATGACTCTCTACCATACATTAGAGTATCGACAAAATGCTCATATGATGGAGGCAATGACGTAAGAAAAATAATTGCCTGATCCTCATCATCAAGAGATACATCAATGTTCTCTAAATCTAGGACCAATTTATTAAAATCATATGTGTGATCGTCAAGAGTCTTACCAGCCACCATATGGAAAGTGTATAACCGTTTCTTCAAATACAGTCTGTTTGCCAAAGATTTGGTCATATAGACACTTTCAAGCTTTGACCATATCCCAGCCACAGTGGATTCTTTCGACACTTCTCGCAAAACACGATCTCCAAGGCAAAGAATCAAAGCACTGTGTGCTTTCTCCATGACATCCTTTTTCTCTTTGTCAGTCATCGTGACCGGCAAATTTGCCTCACCTACAAGTGCATCCACTACGTCCTGATGCACCAATAGTGCACGCATCTTCAATCGCCACAAGCCAAAGTCATTCTTCCCGTCAAATTTCTCAAGATCAAACTTCATAGAGACCATCTCTTCCACCGTTCAATTCAACTTCAACTTCTATATCGATCGATTCCTTCTGATTCACGAGCACGAGGCTCTGATACCAATTGTTGATTAAAACACAAAGGAATTCAACTCATCAAACGATTACTTCATTCTATTCCAACCGATTTGAGATTACAAACAAGAAATTGAACGAATTACAAAGCACGATCATAAAAATCAAGATCTGAACTAACTAAACAAAAAACTTCTTTTCCCCCAATTTATCTAATCGGCTATTAACAAACCATTAACAACTAATTTGCAACTAAACCCTCTCAACTATTAGTTGATACAGAAACCCCCCTGAACTTTAGAGAACTTGCTAAAACAATGAAATAAGAACTATGTTGACCCACAATACAATTGACTAATTTCATTGACTATTGTTGACTTTTACTTAAACTACAACACTTCTCTCTTTCCAGCCGGAGATTCTCCTCCTCAAGATCATGTGGATTGTTTCCTTGTTTCGTCCCGTTGATTGCTCCTTGCCGTTGGTGCTTAGGGTGCTATTTAGGTGTCATTTTTTTCTTATCTTAGTACACAAGAAAGAACAATAAAAATGTAATCTCTGAAGTTTGTTTGTCTATTTCTTTTTGTAATCGATTGGTTCATGTTTCTAGTTAAGTTGATTTTGAATAAATACCATTTTTGACATGGTATCAGAGCTATAGGCTCTTCTGGTGCATTCTTCCGCTGCTATTCTTGTCATTTTGGGTTAGGGTTTGTTATCTGGTTCATTCGTAATTGTGGTTTGGGGTTTGACTTTTGTTCCGGTGGTTCCTGATCGATTAGGGGTTCAAACAAAGGCCATTCAAGATTGATTGCACCACTTTCTGGTTATTATCCTCTTCCGCCGCTGTGTCTAAAAAGAAAAAAAGAGACTAATTCTTCTGCTCCTATCTAATTGAAGAACAAAAGTCAAAGATTTGCAGCCCTAAGAGAAGGTTTCAGGCATCTGGTCTGTTTTTTTTTTTTCTGAACCCTGAGTGAAGGTTCGAATGTATATCCGTCCTTTTTTGCTCCTGCCAGGTAAGTTCTTCTTGATCCCTTAGCTGCTGGAGTGCTCTGTAAGTTGATTATCTCATATCTTTATTATTACCATTATTATTAATATTATTATAATTATAGTATTTTGGTTTGGTTTGGTTTGCTTGCTCTTGTGCATTGTGATTTTTTTCCTTCAGGTTGAATGTTTGTGTGCAACCTTTCATGTGTTCTTTTGATGTTGGTTTTGTTATCTTCAAATACATTTTGAAAAAAATTCTAAATGTCTCATGGTCTTTGGTTTAGTATTTTTTTCCTGGGATTGTTTTCTCTTGTTTGCTTCCCACCGATTGAGTTTTATCATGTGGGTATGTTTTGGAAATTGTTCATAGTGGGCATGTTTACTCAATTATCTATGTTAAAAGTTATTCTTTGCCTGGAAAAATGCTTGCTAAAAAGATGAATTTGCAAAATGATCAGACTCATTCAAAGTTTTTTGGTTTTTTTGCCTTGTTTGCAACTATTGTGAGTCTGATCATGAGTTCTTTGTGTGCCATGTATCTACTATTTCTCAAATCTTTACCTTGAATTTCATGATTCAATTTTGTCTCAAACACTAAAAAAGTTTTTTTCGGTTATGACTGTGTCTTAATGGGTGTTATTTTGTATCATGAAAAGTCTTATTTTGATTATTAGCATGTTTGGTTTCATGATAATTTTCTTGACCCATATGTCTTATTGTCTACAATCTTGTCTCGGGTTAATTGAGACGTGTGGTTCACGTGTGTTATTGAAAAGAGTGTTCTTGAATATCTTTGACAGCTATGTATGTTTATCTCTTGTGTAAGAGATTCTATGATTTTTGGTTTTTATCTGTTTGGCTGTGTCTTTCTTTTCTAGTATAACTTATGATATTCTTGTTATTATCATGCATGTTTCTTGAATCTTGTGATTCGTGATCTTTTGTGAAGTTGTAAAAGTTTTTGCTTAAATCAAATTAGTCTTTATGTTGTTTATAAGTTCTCTTATGAAACTTTGCTTCGTAAAGTAGTAAAAGTTTTTGATCAAGTTAAATTAGTCTTTAAGTTCTTCATAAGTCTTGTCTTTTCAAACATGGTTCTGATTTCTTAAAAAAATTTGTGTGCCCTTTATTCTCATATCAAATGTTTTGTTTCTGATTGTCTTATGTGAATCTTGTGATTCGTTTTTTTTCTTTTAAAAGCCGTGTGACTTTCTTGTCTTATAAATCTTTCTAAACAACACGTGTGAATCTATATGATTAATATATATCTTAAAAGAACTTCATGTTCCTATCTGTCTTCCTAATATGTTTGAATTGTTTGCCCATTAAATTGAGGGGATGTTAAAATTATCAATTTATTGGTCTCCTTTTATTCTTTCCTCTCATTTCTCTTTTTGTGCAGGTTAGGCTTCTCCCGTGTGGGCTTGGTTCAGCCCAAGAGGACTGGTCTAAAATCCCTTGGTGTCATACGTATTCTCCAGATGTGCTAGGTCTTATGCGCCGCTCTGCTGCTCCCCTTCTCCCTCAAAGATGGAAAGCTATTCCCCTCAATCTTCTCTCTTTCCGGCTGGAGATTCTCCTCCTCAAGATCATGTGGATTGTTTCCTTGTTTCGTCCCGTTGATTGCTCCCTGCCGTTGGTGCTTAGGGCGCTATTTAGATGTCGTTTTTTTCTTATCTCAGTACACAAGAAAGAACAATAAAAATGTAGTCTTTGAAGTTTATTTGTCTATTTCTTTTTGTAATCGATTGGTTCATGTTTCTTCGTTCTTGTTTCTAGTTAAGTTGATTTTGAATAAATACCATTTTTGACAGGTACCCTAGGCCACAATTATAGCCGCCTCCGAAGATCCTTTCATGTTTCCCTGAACTGTTGCTTTTAGAAGGTTTTTAGTGATCAGGTAATTCCTAAAAATTGGTTTCACATCCGGCGTCTAATATAGATGAATTTGTATCGGAGGGATATGATCATGACATTTTCTCCTCTTGTGTGGGAATATATATTTGAACATGGGCATAGGATAGTGAGGGCCCGGGGGGCCTCGGACCCCCTGATTTTTCGCTTAAAAGTGTTATCATATACGTATTCGGCCAAAATTTTATAGTTCCGGCCTCCCCCGGTAGAAAACAAAATCTCAGCCCCCCTGCGTTTTTTTTCAAACTCCGCCACTCTATTTGAACACAAGGTTCACCGTGTACGTTACTAGTGGTGACAATAATTGTGCTTTTACACGGTTTTTGATACTCCCATTCTCATAATGTTAGGGGCCACAGCAAATCTGCATGAATAAAAGAAAAAAATGACACATTGCTTTATATTTATCAAATATTCTCAAAAGCTAGAAACAGAAGTCACCTTGAATTATATTCTTGGATTGTACAAAAAATTGCTTGTAGCTGAATCCAAACATTGTGCAAAAGATATCACTTCATAATGTTCTCCCTTCATATTTAATGAAAACCACTGTACGCCCTAAAACAAGTTCAGACTCACTTGATTTATCATTCTGTCTAACTACTAAAAATTATTTACTCACCTTTTTGTCATTGTATACAACAAAATGTTCTTCAATCGGATTCAAAGTACGTTTTGCTGCACATGTACGTGGCTAACATGTATCTACTTTTGTTAACATGAATTTTCATGGTTTTGTTTATAACTCATTATCATCTTCTTTAAAAATGAAAGTCGTTAGGAACAGTGTTTGGTCAGCGATAGCCACGTTGCAGCCAACGATTGGCTGGTGTTTTTTAACCTTCCAAACTTCACGAAAACCGGATGGTTTTTTACAAACTGAATCGACTCAGGCCGCTCCTCCGGCAATGAGTCGGCGTCTAAGTGATTAACGTAGCAGTACAAGTCTAGCAGCTGCTACAAAACAAGCAAGTGTTTCACGCAGACCATTGGAAATCTCGCCGGATCTTTATATGTTGTCCGGAACAACTCCATACCGCCGATCTAAACAAAAACAACACATGCAAGAGGAGATCGAGCTATTTGAGCTCGCAGGAGTTCGCCGGAAAACGCCGTAACTCTAGCCGCCAATGGTGGAGTTGCTGTTAGGTCTTCAAACCATCACCACCTCGTCCTCTACTTGGAGACATCGTCGTTCCAAGCGGTCGGAGATGCTCAGAAGTTGCCGGGAAATGCTTCAGTAAGGTCGAGCAGCGAGAGGAAGGGAGACAGAGTTCTGAACTGTAGAGGCGTAAACGAGCTGCTCGTTTATTATTTATTAATTAATTTATATATATATTTATGATTATTTTTATATATAACATGATATTTATTATTTAGTTATTTTTTATTATTTTATATATATTAATTATTATTTTAGAAATAATTATTTAATATATTAATTAAAATAGATATAAATAATAGGCTCGTTTAGTCTCGTGAGCCGGCTTGAGCTCGATAAGTGAAGCTCGGGCTCAAGTTCGGCTCGATTCAAGCTTTTAACGAGCCGACCTCAAATAGTTTGCAAGCCGGCTTGGCTCGTTTACTTCTTTTGTGAAGAAGATGAGTGCAGAAGAAGAGAATATTACTATTTATTAGATTTAATTGTCTGTTTGCCCCGGTTTCAACAAGCCTAGAAACCCATCGGCCCATTAGTCATTTGTAACAAGCGGCCCATGTCCAATTTAAGTATAAGCCTCTCTTTGTGGGGCGGATCCTGATGCCTATGGAGAAGATATAGAAAAGTTTGTGTAGAATATAGGCGAGCAACTTTGACAGAGGACGAGGTTAATCAGAATGAGTGTAACATCAACATTATCAGCACCCTTAGTAGTCGACATCTCTAAAGACAAGAAAGAGATGATAGTATAAGAAAGGTAAGAAATTGCAAGAAATATGAGGAATCGGAAGTCGAGAAGAAGGTAAAAATGGAAAGATAAGGACCACTTCTATTTATAAAGAAAAACGGGCGGGAAAAAAAATATCCTAGAGGCGTCGCTTTGGAAGTCTGACAGGTATGTCACCCGATGTGCGACTCGTCAAACTGATCCCCCTACAGAAGTTGGTGGCAACCATATGACAAGATGCCTAACACTTTGAATGTCCCTTTCTTAGGTACAGCCAGCACGTCGCATTAAATGTTGAGCATTCAATGAAGAAAGGAAAGAGTCGCCATATAAGGTAAACTATTCTAAATCGAGCTCAGATTATATTATGCTAAATGGGGTGTGGAAAGGGATAGACAAAGAGGTCAATTTGGTAAATGTTTATGGACCGCAAGATAATGCTCGTAAAAAAGATCTTTGGTTGGAACTAGGCAGATTAAAACTGGCTTCTGAAACTTCGGGGGGGCCTATGGGTCATGATGGGAGATTTTATTGCCACGAGAAAAGGTAGTGACAGATCACCGGTATCATCTTCGGATACTAGTATGGTGGACTTCAATGAATTCATCTCGGAAGCTAATTTGGTATAATACAAGATGGGAGGTGCTAAATACACTTGGATGAGAAGTGATGGGTCGATATCAAGTAAGCTTGATAGGTTCTTGGTTTGTGATGCGTTCCGGTGCTTATGACCATTGGCTTCGGTTACGGCCCTTGATAGCATATGGTCGGATCATAGGCCAATTACATTATCTTGTCAAAACTGGGACTTTGGCCCTTCATCGTTTCGGCTTTTCAATTCTTGGTTGGGTCATGTTGAGCTTCCTATGATAGTATATAACTCCTGGAATTCTAAAGTGATTCGTGGTAGGCCGAATTTTGTTTGTGCAAAAAAATTATCCATCCTAAAGAACGATATTAGAGGGTGGAGTAATATTAAGAAATTGGAAAATGAAAGAGATACATTGTCTTTGGACAAGCAAATTAGGGAGTTAGAGAAAAAAAGGTGAGGAATTTGGTCTCTCAGAGCTAGAAAAGGATGTTAGGATCTCTTTGAAGAAGCGAAGATGAGAATTGGAATAAAAAAAGAAACAAGACTTAAAACAAAAATCTAGACTAAAATGGTTAGTAGATGGAGATGAAAACTCGGCATTTTTTCACGGGGTCATAAACGGGAGGAAAAAAAGAAACCGTATTAATGGCTTGTTGATCAACAATCGGTGGGTGACAGATCCGGATACAATCAAAAAAGAAATCTTCATGCACTTTAAGATAATATTTGCGGACTCCACCCCTAACAGGCCTTTACTTATCAATGATAACTTGAGACGTATTACTAAAGTCGATAGAGAAATGTTGGATGCTGACTTCTCGGAAGGAGAAATTAAAAGTGCAATATGGCGATGCGTGAGAGGAAAAGCACTGGGGACTGATGGGCTATCCTTCGAATTCATTAGAAAATTCTAGGGTTCTTCAAGTGTTTTGAGTCTAGAAAGTCAATGTCTAAAGGCTGTAATTCCTCCTTCATAACTTTAGCCCCTAAGGGGGATGACCCGGAGTCTATTAATGAATTTAGGCCTATATCCTTAATTGTAATCTTGGCTAAATCCCTCGAAAAGCTGCTGGCCTTGAGAATCCAGAAGGTTATCACCTCAGTAGTGGGAAACGAACAAACGACATTCATTAAAGGTAGGAGCATTTTCGACGGTCACATATCGGTTAACACAATCCAGCAATGGGCTAAAAAGTCAAAGAAAAAAAATTATGTTATTCAAGGTGGATTTTGCAAAAGCCTCCGACTCTTTAAACTGGAACTTCATAGCCTCTATCATGGATCAAATGGGCTTCAAGCCTAGGTGGGTGGATTGGATTAAGGGCTATCTGGGATCTGGTAGGGCTTCTATTCTCATAAATGATTCCCCAACGGATGAATTCTCTTTAGAAAGGGGTGTGAGACAAGGAGATCCTATCTCCCCTTTTCTTTTCATTATAGCCATGGAAGGCCTGTCGGCTATGTTGAAGTCAGCTGCGCATAAGGGGTTGTTCAATGGTTGTGGCCTGCCGAACAACGATCCTACTATTACTCATTCGATGTACGCAGACGATGTATTCTGTATTGGGTAATGGGAAACGGAAAACATCTACAACCTCAAGCGTATCCTTCGTTGTTTTTATATTGTCTCGGGGCTTAAGATTAATTTTCATAAAGGCAAACTGATTGGTGTGGGGGCGTCAAACCATGAGCAAATCGAATTCCCTTCAATTATGGGTTGCAAGCAAGAATCTCTGCCTATCACCCAACTTGGCATGCCAATTGGTGCTAACATGAGATTAGCCAAGAAATGGGGGCCAGTAGTAAATAAAATAAAGGATAGACTCAACTCATGGAAGGCTAAAACTTTGTCTTTTGGTGGAAGGCTTACGTTGGTTAAAGCAGTTTTGGGAAGCCTACCGTTATATTTTCTATCTATGTTTAAGGCCCCAAACAAGATTGTAAAATAAATTGAATCAATACGAAGAAGATTCCTATGGGGTGGTAGTAATTCGCAAAAGAAAATTCACTGGGTTGCTTGGGATAATATCATTAAACCAAGAAGAATGGGAGGGCTTGGAGTGGGTGGTCTCAAATCCATGAACATTGCCCTTCTATCGAAGTGGAAATGGAAAGCATTGAAGGATCCAAATAGTCTTTGGGCGTGTTGCATCAGGTCAATTTACAACACAACAATGGAAGACACTATCAATTTGTACCGAAAATCCCTGAGCGATAACTGGTTAGCTATTTCCACGATTGGGAATGAGTTGGGTAATGTGGGAGCCTCCCTCAATAATCTATTCAGGAAACACATTGGGGATGGAAACGGATCCTCATTCTCGAACCTTGCTTGGTTCGGCAAAGTTAGTTTCAAGAGATTATTCCCTGCTTTATTCGTCTTGGACAGATATAAAAAGTGTAGCATCGCTGATAGAATACACTTCTCGCCAGCTTGTGATATCATATTCAAATGGGATTGGAAAAAGGGGGCTGAAGTTCTCAAGCGGGAGGAAGAAATCAAAGACCTCTAAGAGATGATCAAGGATTATCGATTCTTGGGTGGGCCGGATAAATGGGTTTGGGAGGGTGATTCCTCGGGGTCGTTCACTACGGATTCTTGTCGAAGATGGCTTGAAGATAGATTATTGGTGGAATCGGAGGTTACGGCTGAATGGCTAAATTGGATCCCTCTTATGATTTGTTGCTTCATATGGAGACTTCTGCAACATCACTTACCGACGGCTTCTGCGCTTAAGACCCGAGGAGTTCCTATTTCGGTAGACAAGTGCTCTCTTTGATTGTTGGATGTAGAAAATGAAGACCATTTGTTCGTGAGATGTCCGGTAGCTAATGGTGTATGAAGTAAAATTTTAAAATGGATGAAGTTTGATGTTATGCAGATGAATATTATCAAGGAGCGTACTATTGCTATCAATAAAGCCCCGGAACCTTGCATGATTAAAAAGATTCGGGTTGTGATTGGTTATAGCACATATTGGACGATATGGAAAGTAAGGAACCATTGGATTTTCTCAAATGCTAGATCATCGGTGGAAAATATGGTGGAAGAGATACAATTGCAAGCATTTACATGGATGGAAGTAAGAGGAAAAAGATCTCATTGTACATGGGAGGAGTGGTTAATTAACCCTATTACGGGTGTCGGGTAAATCATGGGTTAGTTTTGGGTTAGTTGATTATCTCTACTCAGTTTTTTGGGGTATATGCCCTATGGGCTGATTTTGTATTGGGGTTTTTTGTTAGTTCTCCGCTAGCTTTTCTATGAGAATTTCTCATTGTTGTCGTTCAAAAAAAAAAGTTATACAAGCCATATGAACTCAGTTCCTTCACTGATTTATTAGTTTTAGTCCGGTTTAATTATATAAATCATGTAAACCCGACTATGGGACTTGAAGACATATGATAGTCTTATATATGACATATGGCCCTAACCTGACCAAGCTTCTAGAAAGAACCTGATTGCAAGAATGGGATGAGGAATGAATGAAAGCTTTTTATTAATAGAAAAAAAAGATGCAACGTCATTCGGTTAGACCTTAGGAAATGCAAACATTCCTTCTTAGCCTTTAAATACCAATGACCTCATATGAAAAATGCATGCACAAAATAGGGAGAAAACTCTTGTACTTGAGAGCTTTTGTGAGTTCATCAATGGTGTAATTCGATAATCTTTCAATACAAAGTAGTGACTCTCCTTATTCCTTCTCCCTGTTGAGTTTTCAGTATTGTGCGAGAAAGTTTAGTAACCAATTATATTTATTTAAATTAGTTGTTGTATAAAAATAATTAACATTCATATTATTAAAATTTTAACTAAGGTTTTCAAGATTGTGATTTATTACGAATTATTTGTATTTGTAGGGATTCAAAGATTGCGATCTATTACGAATTAGTTTTGTATTTGTAGGGATTCATAGATTTGATCTATTACGAATTAGTTTTGTATTTGTAGGAATTCTAAGAATGAAACATGAGATATACCATATTAAAATGAGGTTCGGAAATCTGGCAGCAGGGTGTTACTCGCAAAAAAGTTTCACGTCTACACGGTAATAAAAATAAGCACGTCCAAATGAAAATTTTGGATTTGTATAATAATAAGCTCGCGCTGCGGCGGGGGTGTTACACGCGAAAAAGTTTCACGTTCAAACGTTAAAAAGAATAAGTATGCCGAAACAACAAATCCGGAATTTTATAAAACATAAAATCTCAATCATGAACCGACACATGGCAACTTTTGATTGTTTTTTCTATTAAATCCAAAAAAAATATTATTAATTTTCTTGATTTTGGGGCTATACTGTGTTGGCTCAATTGTTGTTTGGCCCATGAAACAGACCCAACCCATGTGTTAGAGGTTTTAATGGGTCATTGCACCATTGCACCAAATGACCAACTGTTTTTAGATTACTTGGATGTTGGAATGGATCATAGGTACCTTTGATCTTGCCTAATCATGGCCACCTCTTTCTCATCTCCAAGGCGTGAAATTGCTTGCATCATTCTGTTTGTTTCTTCTTCCTTGTTCCTCTTCCCCTTGTCTGAATCATTAGATTTCAAGATCACTAGTTTTGTTTCCGATACAAAAAATATAGTCTATTCAGGTGATGCATATCCTTCTTCTGGTGCCACAGAACTCAACTGGGTTGATGAACTATTTCGCGTTGGTCATGTTACATACGCAGATGTGGTCCAGATATGGGACATAAAATCTGGGAAGCTCTCAGATTTCACCACTCACTTCACTTTCGTCATAGATACACAAAATTCGTCTAACTATGGCGACGGCTTTGCTTTCTTTCTTGCCCCATTTGGTTTCCAAATCCCACCCAACTCAGCTGGTCTGTATCTAGGTCTGTTCAACACAACTAACTATAACAACTTGCCTCAGAACCAAATTATTGTTGTTGAGTTTGATATTTTTTCAAATTTATTGATTGATCCTTCAAACGGTCACGTGGGTATCAACATCAACTCGATTATTTCAGCTAATACCACTGCTTGGAATGTTAGTTTCCACAGTGGAGATGCTGCTGATGCTTGGGTCTCTTACAATGCTACCACACAGATGCTGAGGCTGTTGTTGCGCTACGGGTCTAAATATAATATTAGTCTTTCGTATCAAGTCAACCTAAGGGATGTTCTTCCCGAGTGGATAACAATTGGATTTTCAGCTTCCACGGGTCTTGGAAGGGAGAAACATACTCTTAGATACTGGGAGTTTAGTTCGAGCTTGAACACAACACAAAAAAGGGAAGACGACTCAAACAAAATAAAACTAGCAGTTGGATTAGCAGTTCCTGTTTGTGTTCTAGTTGTAGGAGGCATAGTAGCATATGCTATATTTTGGATGAGACGAAGAAAAACGACACAGGAATCAGAAGGTATAGTTGCCTCGACATCGATAAACGATGATCTTGAAAGAGGAACAGGACCGAAAAGATTTCCTCTTGGAGATCTAGCCTTGGCTACCAACAACTTCTGTGATGAGCAGAAGTTAGGCGAGGGAGGATTCAGATGTGTCTACAAGGGCTACTTATCCCGTGAAGGTATCATGGTTGCTGTCAAGAAAATTTCACAAGGTTCTAAACAAGGAAAGAAAGAGTACGTAACCGAAGTGAAGGTCATCAGCAGTTTAAGGCACCGAAACTTGGTGCAATTAATTGGTTGGTGCCATGATGAAACTCAGTTCTTGCTAGTGTACGAGTTTATGCCAAACGGTAGCCTTGATTCCCATCTATTCTTCAAAAAGAGTGTCCTTAAATGGGATGTGAGGTACAATATCGCTACAGGTTTGGCCTCTGCGTTACTCTATCTCCATGAAGAGTGCGAACAATGTGTGGTGCATCGGGATATCAAAGCAAGCAACATCATGCTAGATTCCGGATTTAACGCAAAGCTTGGAGACTTTGGATTGGCTCGACTCATGGACCATGAACTGGGTCTAAAAACAACTGGCTTAGCCGGAACTCTAGGATACATGGCTCCTGAGTATGCAACAACTGGGAAAGCCAGCAAAGAGTCAGATGTTTATAGCTTCGGGGTGGTTGCATTAGAGATAGCGTGTGGGAAAAAGGCAACAGATCAAGTTGACCCTAACAATATTCTTGGGTTGGTTGAGTGGGTTTGGGGTTTACTAGGAAAAGCTTTCTGGCGTGGATCCGACGCTGAAGGAGGAATTCAACGCAAAAGAAGTCGAGTGTTTGATGATGGTGGGATTATGGTGTTCACACCCTGACCGGAGTCTGAGACCGTCTATCCGCCAAGCTATTCAGGTGCTCAAGTTCGATGGCGCACTCCCAAATCTTCCAACGAAGATGCCTGTGCCCATCTATTACTTGGCACCAGATGTCTCTGATGTCAGTTCGTCTAGGGCTACAATGACCAACAGTAGCATCGATATGGTACGTTGAACAATCATAGTTATTGAAAACGAAAAATTGGACATTCTATATCATAGGTTCTTATCATACTTTGTGTATTATGTTAAAGATTGATTTAAATGTGGCCAATTATATTCATACGTAAGATGAAAAACCGATCGAGTGACAAACTGATTGGCATCCAAGCATATTTCTTGAGTAATTTGTATCCATAGAACTGTTTTCATTATGAGAAGTAGTCGATTAGGAGAACTGCTGTGTCACTACAGGGTACAAATTAAATCAGATCAAAGCGCATCGACTATAGACCATCAGCGACGCGGTCCGTTGGAGAGAGAGTATGTGTGTATGTATGTCGTCACAGACACAGGGAAGAGAGATATGAAGCAAGGTTCGTGACCACTGAAGGATAACATGTGATTTGGAAAAGAGTTTAAAAATGTGTTTGTGTTTGAGTCAAATAGTTTGTGTTTATATTTATCTATTGTTTGGTTAGAGTTCGAATAGAATTAAAAGTGGTATTTGAGTAGGTTAAGTATTGAGTTTTAGCATGAAATTAGTTTTAGAGGTGTGTAAAGAAATATAATATACAAAATAGTCGATCGGGGTTTTTCAATCAATAAACATGTTCAACTCTTAAGCTTGATTTCCAACAATTGGTATCGGAGCCTATGTCTGCGGTTTTGAAAGTCGTGTTTTGAGAGGGAGAGCACCCCTGGCTGCAGGGCGGAAATTGAGAAGAAATAGAGGCGGCTAGGGAGGACGAAAAGGAGGTCACATAATTGAAGAGGAAAGGGTAGCAAAGAAGTAAGCACTTCTCAAAAATTGCGGCTAATGGATTTGATCGAAGAAGGGGAAAAAAGAACCGAGCAAAGTAGTACACTGTTACGATAAAGGAAGAACAAGATCAGAGAGAGAGAACGTTCAGTTCATTTCATCGATGAAGAGCTTACAACTGACTAACAGACTATATAACGACTAACCAACCAACTAATTGAAAAGATTAACAAACTACATTTTACACCCTTGTACTTACAACTTGACAGAATTAACCCCTATACATTGATATTTTGACAAAACAAGTCCCTGTAACTATTATATCATGACATACACAAACACCTCAAAAATGTAAGGCTGGAAGGAAATCAAATAAAGAATTGGAGTGGGTCTGCCTGAACTGAAAGTGAACCAACGAAAAGTTTTGCAAAGTTAAAATTGGAATTCCTTCTCAAATTTAATTTTGAATTTGAAGCATCTGTTTTTGTTAATTGAGAAAAAGTATTAGAAAAATTTTCCCAACAGATTCTAGGCTAAGTTAGAAATTTGTTCGGGCACAGGGTTAGAACCTACGTCTCTAGGCTAAGTGACTCAAGAACCAAAACAACTCCTCTAGCTTCATCTTTGAGTAAAATTCAGAAAACATATCTACCCTTACAAAAGTAAAATAAAGAAATAAAATAAAAACAACCACTCACGATTTGACACGTAGCTGAACCCACCGACCTTTGCTTTTAAGAGTTAGTGAATAAATATCTTGTAGTGTAGGGTGAGGGTTGGGATGTAGTGGTAAGACGAGAGTCCTACAACTAAAAGACTGTGGGTTCTAACCATAGAATAATATATTTATGTCAGTCAGGGTTATAATAAGAAATATGTGGTAGAAAGATTACACAAATGGGTGGAACCCTTCAACTTCTTAGTATTTTAAGGATTAACCAATCAAAACATGTCATCTAATATCATGTCATTTTTACCCTAAATTATCATAAACACATGGGGTGGGAAACCCTTAACTACCCTAGCATTTTTTTTAACATAAGTAAAATACATTAAAAGATAGATTAAAATTAATTTAAAAAATAAAACATACAAATAAAACATAAAAATTAAAACTAACTAAAAAAAATTAAAAATAAAACTAAAATAACTAAAATCAAAAAATCGCATGGCCATCCGTATTTTACGGCTATATCACGTTTACTTTGTAGGACGATTTGCAAGAACTTTTCAAACCGGGGATACCGTCATGCGGTTCGAGAAACGTCTTAATGTCCCACTCATATTGTTCTTGTCGGATAGCTTCTCGTTGTTCTTCCATCATGGTTGTTTCGTCCAATTTCTTTCGAAATTGTTTTTTTCTTCTTTTTTTCTCTCTTTCATCGTCCTATAGTCATATAGAGCTTCAACCAAAACTTTCCTTGCTCTTGCTTGATGACTCGGCCACTTTCTTCCATTTACGTGTCCGCCGTGTCGGTGTCTTTGTTTGGTTCAGGGACCTTGCTAGTTAAACCGTCATTTGAACTTGTGTAATTGCGCAACTCCGATGTTTTTGTTCTCTTTTAGGATTGAGATTCAAACTCTGCACCCATAACCAGAACGGATTCCCATTTTCCATGGTCTTTTAATATCTCTCATGCGCTCATATGAGAAAAACCTCTCATACTGGTTTTTATACTCAACAAAGAGAATGTGTGTATGTAGAGAGAGAACAGAGAGATCTTGTTATTTTTTATAAATATGTTATTTAAATATTAAATGGGTCCTACCTAATTAGAGTTATAATTTAATTTTTTTGTCCTTTATAGGGTAAAATTATCATATTACCCTCATGTTAGTAATTTAACAGAAAAAGTTAACTCCAGTTAATGAAAAAGATGAAATGTGTGCAAAAAAAAAATTTAAAAGGACATTCCGTGTAATTATTAAAGTCAAAGGACAATATTTGCAATTTGATATATAGTTAAAGGATATAATTTGTAATTTACTCTATTAAAAATGTATTTTGGTATATAGAAAATAAATGTAAAAGTAGGTGATGATGTATGGATGCCAAACACTTTATTAGCCGGTTTATCATTTTACGTATAAATTCAATTGGCCACAATTCAATCAATCTTTTAACATAATACAAAAAATATGATAATAATCTATCGTATTGGATGATTAGTTTTTTCGTTTTCAATAACTACGATTGTTCAACGTACCAGATCAATACTATTGTTGGTCTGTCATTGTAGGCCTAGAAGAACTAACTTCAGACACATCTGGTGCCAAGTAATAGATTTGCACAAGCATCTTGGTTGGAAGATTTGGGAATGCGCCATCGAACTTGAGCACCTGAATAGCTTGGCGGATTGACGGCCTCAGACTCTGGTCTGGGTGTGAACAACATAACCTCACCATCATCAAACACTCGACTTCTTTTGCGTTGAATTCCTCCTTCAGCGTCGGATCCACGCCAGATAACAGCTCAACTTTTCCTATTAAACCCCATACCCATTCAACTAACCCAAGATCATAGTTAGGGTCATCTTGATTTGTTGCCTTTAACCCACAAGCTATCTCTAATGCAACCACCCCGAAGCTATACACATTTGACTCTTTGCTGGCTTTCTAGTTGTTGCATACTCAGGAGCCATGTATCCTAGAGTTCCAGTTAAGCCAGTTGTTTTTAGACCCAGTTCATGGTCCATGAGTCGAGCCAATCCAAAGTCTCCAAGCTTTGTGTTAAATCCGGAATCTAGCATGATGTTGCTTGCTTTGATATCCCGATGCACCATACATTGTTTGCACTCTTCATGGAGATAGAGTAATGCAGAGGACTGCAAACGAATCAAACGAACACAAATATTAAGGAAATTTTATGTTTATGAACACATAACCAAACGAGATTTCATATTCGTGTTCATTTATTAAGGAAATGAATATGTTCGTGTTCGTCTTCGTCCTATATTTCTATGTAACGAAAGTAAACGAACAAATAACCAAACGAGATTTCATATTCATGTTCGTTCATTAAGGAAATGAATATGTTCGTGTTCGTCTTATAATTCTATGTAACGAAAGTAAACGGAGACAAATTCATTTGAGAGTAAAATCATTATTTTCATCTCAAATTAACATTACTCAGAATACATCAAAAAAAATTATGAAGTGACTTAACAATTGACATAATTATCTTCACATACTTGACTTAGTTATTATAAACACAATTACCAAATATTTTTAATTCACAAAATATAAAATATAAAAATCTTTAAAGACCGAACAAACATAAACGAACACATTAGTGAACGTTCACAAACATAAATGAACGAACATGATATGGGCAAATGCCATAAAAAACCAACATACTTTTTGGTTTTCTCACAAAAATCCCTCAACAATTTTTTGCATATAAAAAACCAACATATTCTCTTTTTTTTCTCACAAAAGTCACTTAACAAATTTTTGCACATAAAAAACCAACATACATTCTTGTTTTTCTCACAAAAATCCCTCGACGACTATTTATCCTAGCAAACAAATTGACAGAAGCAAGGCAAATGATTCATTTGCTCTTGCTTATGTCGGTAGATTTCCTTTGCTTTACTTTTGTGAATTCATTTGCTAACATAAATAGTTGTCGATGGACTTTTGTGAAAAAAACAAGAAAGTGTGTTGGTTTTTTATGTGTAAAAATTTGTTGAGTGACTTTTGTGAGAAAAAAAAGAGAGTATGTTGGTTTTTTATGTGCCAAAAAATTGTTGAGTTACTTTTATAGGAAAAACCAGAAAATATGTTGGTTTTTTATAGCATTTGCCCACACGATATTTGTTCATATTCGTTCATTTAACTAAACGAACGAAATTTATTGTTCATGTTCGTTCTTTTATTATGCGTACGAACATAAATGAACTTCCCGTCAAACAGTTCACGAACTATACGCAAAACGTTCGGTTCATTTGTTACCCCAATAAAAGCGTTATGGGATTTTGTCCATAAAATAATAATATTGTTCATAAATGATGTGTACCAAAAACCCGGCTAATCCTTTTGTGATCACAACAGGAATTCATGGTTTCAGAATTACAATTGACCAAATGTTGGGATGACAAAAGAACCTGAACTCCACGGGAGTACTCAAAACCCAAACATTCAGGACGGGAAGTCGGTTATGATAGTAGTTTCAAAAATGTTCTCATGTTATGACGCGCATGGGATTAGGAAATATTTTCACTTACCCTTATCGAATAATGCTTCATTATAGTAGTTTATTATGTGAAAAATTAATTTTTGTTTTAAAATGTGAATTTGGCAAACTAATTTTGAATATTTTCTTGCATAAAACAATATAAATAAACTGGCAATAATTTTTTTACTAATGCAGCATAAGGGTGGAGGGGGCGGAGCTCGGGTTCCCACGGCTAGTCGGCAACACCACCACAACACCAAGGGGTTCACGGGTCCAATGCCATCAGCTTCATTTGACAGGTTCACAGACTCGTGTTCAATGCCATCTTTAAGCTTTACTTCACGCGTTCAATGCCATTGGCTTCATCTCACGGGTTCAGGGGTTATTTTGACCCATGTACACTAATCATTGGATATATTGACCCATTAGATTTATTAAAGTGAGTTTGGGTTATTTTGACCTATTTAAACTAAAAATTGGATACCAAATCATACAAATGAAGTTTTTTACTTACCCAATGTTCTGTCATATCATTTTCCCATCTAGTACCTTCCTTGTAATGCGACTTTCTCCTAACCTTAATATAACATGACTTTTCTGTTTGTTGAGCCTGTAAACAGCAAAAATACTATTACTAGGTTTTGAAAGAACTCTTAATACATCTTTGATAATGCTAATAATTATTCTTACATGCAATTGTCTTTTTTTGCATAAGATTGACTCCCGTGTAAACTTTTATAGGGTTGTTTTGCTCTACTTTGTTTATTTGAAGGGAGAGGCTCATATATTTGGGACTTAAGAACAAGTCATCGATTAGTTTTACCCACGCCTCTGGATCCAGCCCATCTACGGACACGTCATTGCCGTTGCAACAATTTCATAACCTCCAATACGATCAAAATTTACTTTGAAAATTCTTTTTCGATCCTTGTAACTTCTTGCACATTCCGCCTAAATTCCTTCCTAGTGCTCTGTGTCTTTGAAACTTTCGAGATCATTTAAGCTCAACCCGGTTTTAGATTTTATCAAGTCAATCTCAAGTAACTTACAAGCGTCTCGTCTAGCGTACACCTGTACTTTTAAGTTAATTTTATTGTTTGACTTTAAATTTGATAAAAGAAATAGTTCGATTTTTACAGAACGATGATCATATATTCATATATAGTATGAAGCATGTGACCGAAAGACAAAGAAAGTTATAGCATGACACTGAAACTTCAAAGAATACAATCAACATAATACAACAATTAAAGCTTCAAGGAAAGAAGCCAACTCAAATCTTTTTTCCCTTATTCTTACAAGAAATCTGACAGCGAAATGCCTGGCATCAAAGTTCTATCTTTTTCTGCAACACTTTCAAGTCAAGAAACAAACCAACTGTCCGATAGAAACTCCCCGAGGATGACTACAAAGATAAAAGTCAAGATTTTGACTTTTCATCAGACCCTGTTGTAGGCTGCAGCATCTCAAGTTCCGAGCTATATTTTACGGGTCGACAAGAAAAAAACATTTTTTTCTTGTACAGTTGAAAGGGTCCTCATAACTGTACACCCTCAGCGGGCAATGAACAAACATCACCACGACATAATGGGCAAATCCTGTTTCATCAAATTTATTCAAATAATTACGATCACAAAACAATTCTGTCACAACAATAAGATAAATATTTGAATAAAAAGATTTAAGAGGTTGTATGCAAGAAAAAAATATTTTGAGCGACTTTCAACTACTTTTTACCCATTCGATCGGTCCCCTTTTACATTATTTTTGTTTTATTTCACCAACCAACTAT
Organism: Smallanthus sonchifolius; assembly: GCA_023525975.1. Classification (NCBI taxonomy): domain Eukaryota; kingdom Viridiplantae; phylum Streptophyta; class Magnoliopsida; order Asterales; family Asteraceae; genus Smallanthus; species Smallanthus sonchifolius. Next base: position 8,185,202 of record CM042042.1, read on the forward strand.
TCGCCTCGCGCTTTTTTAAACCAAGAAAGACCCATTCATAATTAAATTAATCAAAATAGTCACAACTCACATCTAACAAAAAAAAAGTATGCAGTGACCATGTCTAAAAGCATGATTCAAGTACTTGCTCAAAAATTTGGGTAAAATAGGAACATCAGCAGAAATGCACCTGTGAATTTCTTTGAGCCATTTGTCGATGCATAATCTATGAAACTCATGATGGCAAGGGAGAACCCTAACTTCATCTCCATCCTCATATTCAACAAGGCAAATGTAACATCTATACAAACCAAATGTAGCCAAAAAAAAGTTAAATTTCTTTGTTTTAAAGTTCAAAGTTAATCTTTATTGATCTTAAATAACAGATTCAAAATTTTTTGTTAGAACAAATGTAGAAAACAAAAGGAAAAATAAATTCATACTGTGCATCTTCTTCGTTTATATGTTTTGACAGCTTGTGGTAAAGTTTAACAGGAAGAGCATCCACAACTTCAATTGGAGCAGGAACTGATCCAATTGAAGACAGTGTGTATCGGGATGAAGAAAGTACGGATTGCTGGTGAATTTCATCCAAAACCTGATCAATCCACAAGGTTCAACTCATAATAAAGTACTTAAAATGTAGTATAAAAGAATCATTATTGAAACATGACATCACCTCAGAGAGAGCTTCAGCTAATAAAACAATTCTTGATATGCTACCCCTAGCACTATTTGGGTCTTGATTATTGAGACGACATGTGCAATGACCCGTTCGAAGCTGACCGGACAGTATACAAGATCTCTCATGACCTGATAGATTCTCAAAACGACTTCCCATCCTCTGCAATGCATGTACCTATAACAAGTAAAACTTATCAAAATATAAAAGTGTTTGGATGTTTGTTACGCAACTAATAATTGTGGCTTGAAGTCATAATGATTAAGGAATTATTTATAGTATATGTTATAATTGATACAAAGATACTCCCATACTATAAGTACGGATGTGAGTTATGCAACTAATTATTGTGGTTTGAAGTCATAATGATTAAGGAATAATTCATAATATATTTTATAACTGATAAAAAAAATACTACCACACTATAAACATAAAAAACCACTATACTTTCTTATTTTTCATGAAAAGGTTGATCAACCTAGTTTTGGTATATTAAAGGCCCTCAACTTGTAAAAGATAACGAAAAAGTCACTAGTTGTCCAAAATGCTAATTGTGAATTTTTTTTAAATAATAACTTGTTAACTCTTCGATTCATCACAATTTGATAACACGACATCCAACATTTTTGCAAATAAGAAAAATAACCATACCATCTTATTTTGACCAATTTAAAAGTTAACATGTCATTATTTCAAAAAAAAAAAACAAGTGCATTTTATTCGAGTTTAAGGACTTTAATATACAAAAATTAGTTTAGTGACTTTTTTGTGTATCTTTTACAAGGTAAGGGACTTTAGTATACCAAAATTAGGTTGAGTGACTTTTTCATGAAAAATAAGAAAGTATATTGGTTTTTTTATGGTATTAACCCATACTACTGAATACTACAACAATATATACAAATATTTGTTTTCCTCACTTTATCCATTTGTTTCTATATGATAAAAATATATCAGACACTCAATCAACTCAATATCTAATTATAACAACTTCAATCAGCAGAAGCACATGCTGCACACCCATCTATCCAAACAATATATCCCACCACACTTTATTATAAGTTATTAGCATATTATGGTTATTCAATGTCACACTCTCAGTTAAACAGAATCCCAGAGAAGGTTTGTTGTAACTTATAAAGTAACGCATGTACCTGTGATCTGATCCTTCTTCTTCTTTCAAGAAAGTTTGCCCTATGTTCCAAAAGGTTAGGATAGCTCGTGTCTCTAGCACCCATATAATCAGCTTGCAAATAATGATTCCCGTACAAAGAGTTAGCCATGGTGGATGCAGAATAACTAGAAGTTGTGGATACCATCACATTCTCATTAGACAAACGAGATCCCGTTTCACCAGCTACACCACCTATCACCATTTCCTGTTCTGATTGCAAGGGAAAAGATGCTAAATCAGGAAATGTTGGTCTATTAAGTACTCTGTCACGAAGTCTTCCAACACTTAAAGTTCTACTAAACCTAACATTCTGTTCAATAGGCTCCCGGGCTTCCAATCGCCTATTCCCAAAGTGTTGATTAGATTCCATTCCACTGCTATTATTACCATTCTGACCCGATTCATGGATGGAACTTAAATCACTATTGGCAGAACCAGAATCAGAATCCTCATCTTGTGGTCCAGGAGATGATGGCATGAAACATGAAGGAAAAAGCTCACAACCTTGACGGGTTTTAGTTTTATTGCTAAAGCTACTAGAAAGAAGGTTGTCATCATTTGATATTATGGAACTTGAAGATTCCAGACATACCCTTGAGGAACGTGAGCTTAGATTACCAGAAAAGAAACTAAAATGAGAAAGAAAACGACTTGAACGGTTGCGAGAAGAACCACTCCCGTTTCTTGATACAGTACCACTCAGGCTTGATTCACCCCATTCACCAAAATGTGTTTCAGAAGGTATATGAGCCCTTTTATCAGCCCGATTCATTTTGACATTTTTGTTTCGGTCTAATTTACCTTTTGACTTTGATAAACTAATGTTGGAATGATTGCCCTTGTTACCATTTTCTTTGAGCTGATGATCAGATACCTGAAGAGATCAAAATATTAATCCTAAGTGATCAAATTTAACATAAAAGATCCACTAGACATTAAATTGTCAAAAAAACACATTGGGCAAGAATTATTAATTTCTTCACAAATCCTGATTGAGCAAACTATTTTACACCCAACGATGATCAGCTCACAAAAAGGCCATCATTATGCAGCAAATACAACAATTTTTAATCAACAGTAATTTTGTTAAAACCATAGTAGCCAAAGGGGCAAAAGGCGCTCGCCTAGGCACCCAGGCAAGGCGCAGCCATACCGTCTTGCGTCCATCAAGGCGCTCAGTCAGCGAATTATTTCAACACCACACTTTCTTTCCAATGAATCAAAACAAGAAAACTAAGTTCAATTATTTTGAGCAAAATGTTCCTAGAAATTATTGCTCCCGGTGGACCATTTGTATCTATATGCATCAAGATCCCGATTCACGCACGGTTCCAGAAAAAAAAATAAGAGGATGAACCATCTCTTCTTACTCTTATTCAAATTCAATAAATGTTGCATGATGGTATATTTCATTAGAGTTCTATGATTCAGTCATTCAGAGGACTCCGGCCAAATTCCAGCCAAAATTGGTACAAAACATCTAAAACCAGCATGAAACATCAAAAAATGGCCTGGAACATGTCTAAACTAGCCTAAACTATGTCTAAAATCCCTAAATATGGTATGTTTATACAGTTGAGCCTACGAGAGAGGCTCACCCTATGAGCCTTGAGCCTTTTGACTACTATGGTTAAAACAACAATGAAGGGGATTAATTCCTAATTTGCTACATGTATATCCTTTCCTAATAACAAAGAACAAACTTCAATTCAAATCCCACCAAAACCCTAGTTCTAAAAAATTCAAAAACACATAACAAATTAGGGTTTGAATCAGGCAAAACTACATAAAAGATCAAATAACAACCTGTTCTCCATCAATGCCCTCATCATCATCATCAACATCACTTCTATCAGAAGATCCAGACGCCGGTCGGATACACGAACCTTGAAACACATTTCGTGAATAACTCCGCCGGCCCACCGCCGCCGCCGGTTCGGGATCAACCGATTTACTTGTACTCGATCCCATCTCTTTCTATCTGAACAATCGATTAACTCGCGAAACAATTCATATTTCAGATGCGTAGAAATTGAAGTTTAAAGAAAAGGTTTCAGATCCAGATTTTATAACAGATTAACGGCGCTTTTGTTTTTCGTAAAGTTAAAAAAATGTGGGCGGATGGATGACGGAAGATTGAGGCGGAGATAGGCCGTACGATGACGGAATCAGTTAGGGATTCAAAATACCAACGGACAGGTTGGACCATGAGAAGTGTACTGTTGTGGGGATTTGCGTCATTCACCGATGCCACTTGTTATATTTTACAAAAAATAATAATATGAACCATACTGATATTTTTTAAATGAAATGTTTTCTGTTCGGTCTTGTTTAAGACAAATTATTATAAATTAAGGTAAAGGTTTTTTCAGTTGGGTTTCTTACTAGATTGGTCTTGGGTTCGAGTCTGTTATGGTTACAATCCATTTGAAAAGACACGCATGACTTACTTGTTTAAATTGTTCGACCCAACTCAATAATATGAAACTCAAACACACAGTCAGATTATTCCCGATGCAAGAAAACCAAAAAACGATGACAAAAGTGCAAGACTTAAATAACAATAACTTGTTCATAAATCAAACGGACAATTGAATCCAAAAAACTTAAATCCAATCAAACACTAGACAATAAACTAAAACCGAACAATAAGAAAGTCGCTATAAATGGTCGATAAATTATTTTATGTGTTAAAAAATATTATATGTATTTTTTCTAATTTATACGCTAAATTCACATATTACAAACATTTAATGTGAAAAACTTAGTGGTAAATATTCACCAGGCATTAATTACTTTCATACTTTTTACTCTATTATATACTAGCTTATACCCCGTATATTATATACAGGTGAAAAATATTATACATAAAATTCTTAAATATTTATGTATATATTTTACAGGTGTAAAAATATATTAAATATACTAAGGATTTAAAACAAAATTCAAAATATGTAAAAATTAATATATAATTGGGTTTCAAAAATACGTTAATTACTATTTAATGTAATTTGATTTTCATTTACTATTTGATTGAAAATAAAAGTTAAATCAATTTTAAAATTTCTTATAATAAAGGATAATTTAAAATAATGTGTTTTATTAGTATAATTAGTATATTCTTTAAATATGTATTATTATTAAAAGATAGAGGTGTATTTAATAAGAGAGAAAAGCGAGAAAAAATAATGAGAATGAATATTGAGGTGACATGTGTCATGAAAAACATTTATTTATTATATAGTATAGATAAGGGTAGAAGGGGTCGACTCGGGTTTGTGGCTCGGATTGGCACGGTTTCACGGGAAGACCGTCGCAACCCTCACGTGTTGATTCCACGGGTTCATGAAGCCGTCTTCCTTGTGGTTTATGACATTTAAAATAAAAAAGAAAAAAAAATCCCTCTATAGATACCAATCTTTAATCTCAATATTCAAACCAAACAAAATGAGACGCGGTCTTTATTTTGCGTTGTCATCTTATAGTAGTTACGATTCTAGCTCGTTTGAATTTCTAACCCAAATTTTCGTCACTGCAACTAAACTTGAAGATACGACACATACAAAAAAAGATATGTGCAACATGATCGTGTAAAGGCTCACAAGGTTCTTATGAAAAGATTACTATTTCAATAATCCAAAATACAATGCCGAGACGTTTTAAATGAGATTTCAGATGTCGAATGATTTATTTCTAAAGATTGTTGGGGATATACGCGATAATTTTGAATGGTTTCAATAAGGGTTTGATGCGAGAATGAAAGAAAGTTTCACTCCATTACAGAAATGCACATCAGCGTTTCGTCCATCTAACGAAGTAACCGTTTCATATGTCTACCGAAGTAGCTATCACGTTATCACATAAGACATGTACTCTTCTTTAACTCATTAACATTTGTTTGCCACATGAACAATCGTTTCATCATTCATCGAATTATCATATTATAATGTATAATCCATTTGTTCTTTACATCCCTTTACCACGTGGGTAACTGTTTTATCATTTACTATATTGGCACGTTTACACGTATTGCCTTTTTGTATTTTAACTATGCTTACGAATAAACCCTTTTGTATTCTTTATCATTTATGTTGGCACATTGACACGTTTAGCCACATAATACATCATCACTAATATACGCACGTATTACACTATCATGTGTCATACATTACTATTTAGCACGTTTAGCTATAAAACATTCATTATATGAGTATGCAGTCCAAAACCACAGACAATGGGGGTCTTAGAATTCACCTGGTATACGGTTTACTATGTGAAACTAAGTAAGCTTCTGCTGGAAAACTACTATGTGATATGTACGAATTCAATACGTGAAATCTGTGTAACTTTGCTAGTGTCGCTTATAGTGTCGCCAAACACAACTGTCATCTGACAGTATCGCCAGGGATCAGTGTCGCCAGAACTTGCGTTCCAGACTTAGTGTCGTTCTCATAGTGTCGCCAAATAATAGTAACGACACTACTTAGTGTCGTGTACATAATTGGTGACACTCTTAATGTCGCCCACCCGGTGTCGCCAAATGAAATGACACGTGTCCCCATCATTGGCAAATCTCGGGAACACCGCATCATATTCTCCGACTAGTGTCACCGGAAGGAGATGGCGACACTAACAACACAAATCCTAACAACTTGATTTTTGATCCAAAATCGTAATTTTTTACGTCCAAATCGTTTATCTAGCTTCCATGAAGTTAGATCTAATCTTTGTTCATCTTTTAACACGTAAAAATCTAATCTGTAAGGTGAAAACCCTAGTGTACCCCCCAAAAACCCATTTTAAGCAAAAATAGATATTTAAGTTGGATCCATACCTTAAAAGAATATTGTTCCTTCATTAATCTTGCTCCAAATCGATGAAGAAACACTTTTGGATTGATCTTGAGCCAAATGGTGGATTCTTAAAGCTTTCTTTGTCTAAAACACCCACTTTTTCTCTCTACTGTTTTTTTAGCAAGATGATGGAATTAGGACAAGTGTGGAGGTTCATTATGGTGGAGAGTAGGGTTATGGAACCCTTATGGGCCAAGCTCACGCTCCCCAAGCACATTCCCTTTTTTTTTCTTTCTTTAGGCCCAATTGTAAATGTCGGTTTTCGGGTGTTACAGTTGACACGATCATGCCTCCTGAAGCACATGTCAGTCGCGCCTCTCGACCGTCAGGCCCAAAATTCGACTGCTAAATACACAAATCCATCAATTGTTCAAGTTTTTATCAAACCAAAACTTGAAAACTTATTGTCTTTCATCATTAACCCATTTTAGACTTCAAAACCCTAATCATCATGCATGATATGGAATAATGATTAAAACTCAATTTCACCCAAAAACACTGGACTTGATTAAGATCAATAATTTAAATTCTGGATTGAAAAGCGTACCAAGCCTCAATAAACCTTTGAATTTGATTAAGTGGTCTATACAAGCCTCTAATTTTAGTACCAAAGAAGCCTAAAGCTACCCTAAAATTACCATAATAAAGGAGACTTTGGGTTTAGATGATTACCAACAACATGAAGTCTGCAAAAAAAAAATCACTAAATTGTGGTGCTTGTTTGGTATTGTGCGGGGAAAAAAAGGTTGTATTTTTTTTTGTTTTTTTCATAGCTTTGAGTAAAGAACAAGACGATAGGAAAGAAAGATGGCGGTGGTGAAATTGTGCAAGCAATCAATCAAAACACATCCCGTTGCAATGCCAAAGTTATCAGCTACTAACTACACGAGTTGGTCAATAATGATGCAATCAATTCTACAAGCATACGGTTTGTGGGAAGCTATTTACCCGGTAATGAGAAGAGCGGTCGAGACTAGAAAGAATTTAATGGCGAGAGCATTCGTGTTCCAATATCTACCCGGGGATGTGTTGCTTCAAGTGGCAAAGCATGAAAATGCAAAGGATGTGCGGAAGGCGCTTCGTGTGCGGTATTTGGCAGCCGATAGAGTGCAAAAGGCGGGACTTCAAACTCTTATAACTGAGCTAAAGATGTTGAATATGAAAGAGAGTGAAACGATTGATGAATTTTCGGGCAAATTTAGTGGGATTGCTACAAAGTTCAAGAGTTTTGGGTCTAGCTTGGAAGATGAAGTTGTGGTAAGATAATTACTAAATCGGTTCCAAAGAATTTTTTGCAGATTGTAGCTTCTATTGAGCAATACTTGGAGATAGAAAATATGTCACTTGAGGAAGTCGTGAGAAGGTTGGAGGCGTATGAAGATAGGATCAAAGTGCTTTATGAGGAAAATCAAGCTTCGTCACTGCAAAGGAGGATTGGGAAGAGAGAACTAAGCGGGGTGAATTTGTTCAAGATAAATCTGGACAAGGATGAGGTCGTGGTCAAGGAAGGGGCCGCGGTTTTGTTAGAGGTCGAGATGGCCGTTTCCAAGCCAATGAAGACCGAAGAAAGAAAGGCATGTATCAAGATAAACGGCACATCAAATGCTACAATTGTCAGGAATATGATCACTATGCGGCTGAGTTCCCTAAGCATGAACCAAAGGAAGAAGTAGCTAATTTGACTCGAGAGGAAGATAAGCCGACTCTACTTTGATGAATGCACGGGTCAATGTCAAGATTAATGGGGTGAACATTGTTTATTTATTTCAATTATGTTACGAGTTATGTAGTAAATTTAGGTTGAATAAGTATTAGAGTCAAAGTGAACGTTGGGTTTTTGTTTGAGTCTCACGGTTCTTAAGGAGTTCCCTATGGAATGGTAATAACATGTGGACTCTTTTGAATATGTTATTTGAATGCTAGCCTATTTAAGGCATGTTTTGGTATGGAATAAAGTAACCTGCTTTCCTTTTCTTTTATATTACAAAACATAAGAAAAAATAATAAAGGCCAAAGTCTCAAATATGAACAATAAAGAACATATAGATCACATAATAACCACATTTATTGATTAGAATTATTGTAAAGAACAAAGTGCCACACCAACACCACACATTGGTGCTCTATTATTTCATCAACTTATAAACTTTTCAACTTTTTTATATTAAAAGCCTTCCACCTTTTCGGGTTGTTGAACCTTTCGATATACGCAGCCCGTTATTCCCTAAAACCAGCACGAAACCCGTATCAAAGAATACTGTGTATGACGCATATCTTATCTCGTTTACATAATTTAACTTTCTTGAATGCCACCTTCTAGTCAAAAACGCGATTGTGGCATGTTTTATCACACGGGAATGGACAGTCTATCTTTTGAAATGTGCCCCGTTCATAGTACCAGTTTCCAACAGCTTTCGCGATTGTCTGACAAAAGTTTAACGCGTAACAAAACATTAGATCTAGAAACAGTAATTTGAAATCATAAAGGTGAATAGTACATACCGTGTTGCTCAGCAGTGGAGAATCATTTCTCAACCATGTTTCTTGAATTCCAGTTTGGCAGTGGGAATAGCAAGAGTTGATGAACATTCCTCTCGAAGGTGAGTTACCAAATCCAGTCAGCGCCTGCAAGAACTCCTGTCTGAACCCTGGGAAATTTACCAGACATGGGTAAGGATGATGCTTATTTAAATGGACAAAAAAGTGTTTGTAGGTCGCTTAGACAGTTAGACCCGTACCAAAAGGTGGCCCCTTTTTGTGAATATATGACACGACACAAACCTAACACGAAATTCACGTGTTTGGGTTTAGTCTAAACGAGCTCAGGTCAGTTTCAGGTTGACCAGTGAACCCGCTTAGCTAAACGGATCGTGCTCGGGTTGACCTGGCAGGTTCACAGGTTGATTCGCTTATTTTTGTAAATTAAAAAAAATATATATGTTTTATACTTAAACTAATTGGATGTTTTATGCTAAAACTTAAAAGATAAAAGAGAAATAATCATAAAGTTTTATACAGTTTAAACACAATTATCTTATATACATTTGTACATTTATTTATTTATTTATTTATAAATTTTAAATTCTAGAGTATTAATATGTAAAAAGTAAAATAAACAATAAAAACTTCGGGCATAAATGGCCATGTTCGTGCCAACCCACAAAAACCAGTGTCGTGTTCGTGTGTCTGACAAAGTTTTCAGGTTCATGTCATGTTCGGGTTCGACCTGTCAACCCGCGACACGACCAATTTATCACCCCTATTGGTTACCCAACCTGGCCCGTCTTGCGGGTTAAAGGTATCAAAAAAGCCGAGAGTGAACCTTGCAGGACATTGAGTTGAGCAGGTGAACACTTTGTTATATCAAGTTTGCAATCACGAAAGGTGCCTTTTCGATCAGCAACTCCTGGAGCCAATATATTCTTTATCTGTAAAATAAATCACGATTAAACCAAAGAAGTTCGATTATAATATTGCTGTTCATATTGAGGTTTGACTAACCTGCCATGAATCATAGGCTGCATTTATCAAGAAAATTGGTGTTTTAATATACTGCACCATATTCTGTGGGAAAAAGCACTGCAAAAACCACAAGAAATGTTAAGTTTTGACAGAAAAAAACAAACGGTTAAAAGTATTTTCACGACATCCGTTCTTACCAAACCAGGACTCATTTTCGCAAGGCAAGCTGGAGATAAAACTTTAGCCGATCCCTACATTTAATGGTTACAAGGACGATAATTTAGAAAATTTGGTGACGAATGAATAATACAACATAATAAATTAAAAATGGAGCGAAAAGATAAAGGGATTAGAAGGTACATGTGTCCTAACAACATCTGCAAAGAATCCTTCAATGTGCTTCGTTCCAATAAGCGTCTTCCTGTTTATGAACCAATAATGTCAACTCGTTACATTGAAAAATTGGAAAAACATGGAGCAGTCGGCTCGGGCAGTCCAGGTTTGTTACGTTTGTATAACTTGACAAAACGGCTAAGGTCAGGTGGGGTTGACCGGAAACACTTTTTGTCTAAATTTCTTCAAAAGTAATGTAAGTTTTTTAATAAAATGATTTAGAGGTTTTACGCATTAAATATTCGCTTTGGGTGACTTTCTAGCAATATATTTGACTCCTCTTGTTAACAAAGTTCTTGATTTTACCCGTTTGACCCATCAAAGTTAAAACATAACTTAAAACAACCATCCATAACACCATGGGACCAATTTTGACACCTCTAAAACATGAAATAAACATTTGACATGAACGCTTACCCATTAATGAAAAAACCAGCGTCCGCTAGGCATTTCACTTTAGCGGTTGTGGGTAAAAGTGACCTGAAGTTATCACATTGCAATATGGAAGTCAGTCCACCAGCTGAACAGCCAGCAAGCATAGCCTACAATATAGAAGTTCAAATTAGAAACTAAAATCGGAATAAATATATGTGACCGAGGTTATAAATGTATGAATTTAAACGTATGGGATTTACATTCTTAGCGTTCTTCATTCCTTTCGCTAATAAATCCTCAATAACAGCACGGAAAATCCTTGCTCCTCTGTAGTGAAGATTGGTTTTCTGTAAAAAAAAAGAATATGAAAGACAACATTCATTATGTTGTTCGTGCAGTTCTCTCTATATATTTTGTAAGATTTGAGGGATGCTATTAGAGTAACACTTAATTTTTTAATAAAACGATCCGAAACATTTTATGCATTTGAATACACTTTGAACGACCGACCAACTTTCATTTTAACTAGTTTTTTTTTTTAATTTAACCCATTTGGCCTTTAGAAAATAAAAGTTGCAACCAAAAAGTTAACTGAAATTGCCACATTTACTAGAAGCCACCAAAATACAAGCAGCTATAAGATTATTTCTACAATTATGACTTACGGGATCAACTGCTTCCACATCACCGGTAAAAGAAGCTCCATCACAATATCGAACCTTGATTCTATTCCAATCATAAAAATCTACAATAAAATAACAAAGCATCAAAAAACACTCGTTGCGTATTTAATAATTAACCAAGATAAATCCATACCAGGGTTATATTTTGCCTTGTTATGAAACATCCCCGAGAAGGTCTCAGTTGTCAACATTTTCGTAGAGGAACCTAAACGGTCATCTTTACGGGCAAGGCAACTCGTGACATTGTTGCACCAACCTCCTCCCTGATTTTTTACACAAAGAATTAAACAGGTCATGAGTGAAAATGCTTCACTAACAAATTCCGTAATCTTGACTATAATTACAAATAAAATAGCAAATTGCGTAAAAAGAAACTCCTTTCAGTCAATATCTATTTTAGGAAATGTACTTTCAACATAAACCTTTTTGTACATTACCTAATATAGAAAGTGACTGAAAGTACGTTTCTTTTACATGCAATTTGCTCTAACTATAAACAAAACAAGCATCATTAACAATTAGAGACTATTATTCATCCAAACTTATCATCTTTTTGGTCATATTTTGAATAGACTTTGCAAATTACACATAATTTCATAATCAAACCCATAAAATTAAAAAATAAATTGAGCATATTGAAGTCATAATAATTGACAATCAAAAACCAACCTCAAAGAAAACCAACCAATTGTTGACTCCTGCACCAAATCCTTTGTCCATATGATACGCGGGTGCACTTCCATCCAAACAAACTGTAATTGATCATGAACTTTGAGTCAACAGCAAGTCAAACACCACCAATATTGCTAGAACAGCAAAATAAATTAAATCTTAAATTTTTTTAAAATATATAAATAATTGTTGAAATACATTTTTTATTGAACTCCGGTGAAATTCAAAAAAGAAATATATACAAACTTTGTTTACGTATAGAACCTACACAATATGTTATATTGTGGGTAAACCATTAAAAATTAAAAAAAAACATATGAACAAATTAATTTAATGGTTTTTTTATGTATATAATATATGAATTGTATGTAAGAACTAAAGATTTTAAAAATATTAACCATTTAAAAAAAACAAATTAAACAATTTAGGTTTATTTTTTTTATTCTCGCAGTAATTTACATATATGTAAGTTGAGTGCTTTATAGAGAACAGATGAAGCAAGTTACCAGCTCCTTTAGCAACAGCACTATTTAGAAAAGTGAGTCCAACTTCATATGCTTCAGTGGTCAACAGGCTTAATAATCCCACCAAAATCAGGCATATCCATTTACCTCTGTCCCTCATCATACCTTCAATGTGCAGAAAGATTTTAGAACAAAAAATTTAATAAATTGAATAAAAAAATAGAATTACTACAAAATAGAAACTCTTTAATTGTTTACTATTAAAGATGATGATAAGATATAAAGAATGTCCAATTGAATTGACAGCCTACATCTCTTTAATTAATGTTGACTTTTGTGGCCAATTTCAAAACCCAATAATTAAAAACTCCTTAATTGTTTACTATTAAAGAAAATGATAAAGATGTAAATCAATTTCAATGTCTATGTCTAGTTAAAAGATTTAAAATACAACTCCTATCAAGTTATCCAAAGGTCAACAAAAATGGACCATAGAAGGCAAAAACATTCAAATGCTAAGAGCACCCTTATTTGTGTGCTCCCTTCTAGTGACAGCATTCCCACTTTTATTATCACGTCCGGTAGATAATTACCATGTTATTAACCGATCAAAACTTTAATACAATCTTTTGAGCTGGAGGGGCCACAAATTTTAAGGGCTCAAAAAGTTAAAAAAAATTACTTTAATTTTTATATTAAACTAAAAATATATGTGATAATCCATAACTTTTGGGGTTTAGAGAAAGAAATGAGAAAAGATAACAGAAAAAATAAATATTTATTTATAGGGTTACAGTAATAAGATTCAGCCTAAATATTAATATTATATGTTTTGAGGCTCTGTAAAATTACATTTTAAAAACTTTCATATATTTAGAAAACCTTGACAAAAAGATCTCAATTACAAAGTTCGTTTTAGACCCCAAAATAATTTGAGCCGCCTCTAATTTAAAATCACACATACACAACACCATCCTTGACTATTTATCAATAATTACATGATGATTTTTGAAGATCTTGATAACTAGTATTGTTGATTTTTACAGTCAACATTAGTCAATTTCTTAACCCAATAATTAAAAAAAAAATCTTTGTTTTTTTTTACTATCAAAGATGATGACAAGATACAAAGAATCTAAATAAATTTCAAAGTTCATGTCTAGATTAAGATTTAAAACAAAACTCCCATCAAATTCAGATCCAAAAGTCAACACAAATTGACCACAGAAGTAAAAAAAAATCCATACTTGAAATCCCATCCTTGAATATTTAAGAACAATTACAGGATTTTTGAAGAACTGAACCAGAAATAAATAGAATATTTTGATATGAAATCAGCAGACAGGTGACTGGATGAAGGTAGTACGGACTACAGGCATCAAGCAATCTATAACTTGATTATCCAGAAGCAAACGATGAAGCGTACCTTAGTGACGACAGTATCTTTAGAATTGTTGGTGTTAGTGATTGGGTTTGTAGTGAGAGCCGTTTTGTTTTATACCACTGATTACAGATAAAGTGGTTAATTTAATTTCAAGTATTATAATATTCCAAAAGAATATCACCTTTTACGGTATTGTCTATAGAATATTTAGAGATAAAGTGAAATAAATAGAAAATAAATTTGGAGAAACAAATGTAACTAACTAGTGATTTAACCCGTCGCGTGTTGCGGCAGTGTTGAAATGTAGTTTAACTAGAATTCCCGTGATCTGTGGCGTGAAGCGGATTTGAAACGGTTAAAAAGGTTAAAAAGAAACATATAAGATTATTGCTACTCATTTAAACCTGAAAGAAAATGTAAAAAAAACAAAAAGAAAAAAACCAACGTAAAAAAATGTTTTGTTGTTGACATTAACGTACGTAAGGACAAAAAAGTAACGTACGAATTTGAGGTAGATCGGTTTTAAAAATCGAACCATAGATATAAAAATGTATTATACCTCTCACATTACGTCTAATAATTCGAAAAAAAAATTTTGTGGGCCATGACCTAATGAGTTAAGAAAGGATTTGTAAATTGGCTCAAACCACTACACCAGCAGCATCATTAGGTTCATATTTGGACTAAGAAATATAAAAGAGGAAAAACAGTTGTGTCGGTGGCCAATACTCTGTTTTAAGGATTTAGTAATTTAATTGTTCTCATTTCCCTTTCAGATAAAAAAAACTAATTTAATTTTTAAAGATTAACTAAGCATGGCAAAACAAGATGGGTTCGAGTCAAGACGGGTTATGACCAAAATGAGTTTGGGTTCAAACGGGTCGTCCAAGTATTAATTTGTTTCGGATTAGAATAAGTTGTAACCAAAAAGTGGCTCGGGTTGAAATGAGTTTTCTTATAAAATAAATTTACCAAAATCTGTTATATTTTTTTTTCGCGGCTAGTGGTGGCGTTGCGGTGTCGTGGGGGTGCATGAAAGAGTGGGTGGTGGTGTTGGTGGTAATCTTAAGTGATTTTCTCGTCAAACATGTCATTGACCCGTTGTTACCTGTTTGAACTCATTGTAAATTTACGTAGTTTTTAGACAAAATGTGTTAAGGAGTTGCTCATTTTACCCCATTACGTGTTTTGGTGTTGTCCAATTCAACAAAAAATACAAAAACTGTTTACCTAAACCAACTTATTTCCCCTAGTTAAGGTCAATATCATTTCTAAGATTAACCAACTAACAATTTTGAAATTAAATAAAACTAGCCAGTTCATTGTAATTCAGCTCGTTTGAATGTTTGAGTCGAATTCGGACCGACGATAGCATGTTTATGGGTCCGTCCAGATAAAACTTATTCATTGGTTTTTCTTATATAGTGGTACGTTAGTATTATGCCTTTTATATATATAACTAGGTTAGAAACCCCGTGTATTACATATGCTAAATAAATACAATGAATAAATATAATACTATATTTAATAATAAATATTTACATATTACATATTTATGGCATATTACGTAGGTTTTCTAATACAAATTTTAAAGACGTCATTCAGTTACTTTTTAAAAATGTATTATAAAAAAATGAAATAAATGTTCAATTTCTAATAATGTTTTATGAACAAACCTATATTTTGTTAAATAAATAAACATTTTATAAAAAGAATAATATAAATCATTATTATTCAATAGGAAAGGGAGACGGAAAACAAAAAATTATTAAAACAAAAACAATTAAAGAAAGTTTGAGCAATTAATAGGAGATGGGCGAGAAAATTTGTGTCACAAAAACCTTTATTTATTATAGAGTATAGATTAGTAACCGCCACGAGGGATAAAAAAGGGAATTCACCTCTTGTATTGATTTTTTTTCATTGAATAAAGATTAGTTGCATTAATGTTTAAAATCAACTAATTTTTATATATTTTTAAATCTTACCATAAAATCAAAAACTTTATTTATTATATTGTATATATGTATATATTAAAAGACATTTTTTTAAAGGTGTAACACACCATGTGATATAATTGTGTAGTGCTTAGTTATATCATTTATATTATACGGTTATCTCGTTTTGTATGGTGTGGATATCTTTTGTACTGTGTGGTTATACGTAATATTTACCTGTGTACATAAATAGACATAAATACTCTTATACATTAAACCAACTCATGGACATATGTCACAACCCTATTCGTTCCTATGCTTTTTAGGCAAAATCCACTTGTATTGAAACTGACCCATATAAAACAAACAAACGTATATAGTAAATCTCACTCATAAGTCATAACATAGTTATGTTTTCTACGAGCCAAAAATAACATCATTGCTGGTTTGGTATTATCGGAACGAGCATCAGTATGCGCTTCTACGGTTTTTAGCGTTTTGCATTACGCGGGAAAAAACGACCAAACTCCCGCCGCAAAGCGCGGGGACAAAAAAACTAGTTATATTGAAAATTGATTACAATACCAGTGCATTCAAAATTTTACTAAAAATACAAGAAAAATAATCTGAAATTATTGATCCACATTTTAAGTTCACAAACATTCTTTCTACTTTTTCAAGCAAGTGTTTCTTTCAAACCAGAATAAATGGCTTGGTTTTAAAACCGTGTTCATTTAATTTTGGTAACATACTAATATATCAAAAATTATATACATTCTTATATGGTTTGGATACCTAATAAATCTGTAACAGTTTTGTTTTTGTTACGTTTATTTTTTTAATTAATTTTTTTTTATGATTACTTTATAAAAAATTAAAAAGAATAATAATTGGAGGAGCGTTTAACGTCCGAAAGTGATTGGGTGTGACGTGTAAAGTAACATCATACATGCACCGACAGCGACAATGATTCGCGAAAGGAACCATGCATCGATGAACTCAAAACCAAACACCAGCTGGACGCCATCATCATTATTATGTTATGTATGCAGTATTTTTTTTAACAATAATTTTTTTTTTTTTTTTTTTTGTGTTGGATAAGGTTAGAACCTATAATCTTTTGGTTATGTGATTTTCCTCTTACCACTACAATCTTTTGGTTATGAAACTCTCCTCTTACTAACTAGACATGCAAGTGTGAACTGTCCCATTTCATAAATAGGTACAATGTTCAACTTTGTACTATTTTAATTATTTTTTCCAATCACAAATAATGTTTAAACCTTAAATTCAAGGTGGCTTAGAAAAAAACAAATCATAATTGAAATAATGCTGTGTTCTCTGATATATTTTTTTATAATTGGATATTATCTTGTCCAATGGTGGCTTCGGTTTGGAGCTTGGTATGTAAATATTGTAAAATCCCAATTATAGGAGACTCGGTAGCGGTGAACTCCGAATTTTTTTTATGGAGTTAAAAATTTTAAGATTTGTTGACTAGCGATATATAATATGTACATAATACTATATATAATTTTTATGGGGCGATCGAGATTTTAACACGTATATAACGATAAAAAAAAATAAACGAATGGTGGTTGCCCCCATAACCTATTAATAGGTCCGCCTATGAGACTCGGTAAATGAGAGAATACGATTTAAGGATAACATGCAAGAAAGCAAAGTATACAAAAAGTAGGGTTAAATATTATAGTGGTCACTCTATGGAGTCTTTGAAAAGTAAGAAATGATTTGATATTCAACTCTTGGAAACCATGTTCAAGAAAATAAACACAAATTTGATCTCAATCAAAATCGACTCTTTTATTTATATCGAGAATTAAAATCACATTTTATAATTAATCCTTAACCATCTATTTATAATGGAACTTATACTAATCCTAACTCAACTCAAACTAATTTAAATAATCAAATAAATAAGCAACGCACTCCTAGTCTAATTTGAACTCAAACAAACAATTAATAAAATAATATTAACAATTAATTGTAATCAAGATAAATCATTCATTCTCCCTCTTAATTTTGATTTGTACCTCCTGAATCACTCAGGTCTTCCATACCACTTCCAAACTCACCATTAACAGGTTTCACTCTTAATCTTCCACATTAATATGTATCACACAGATCATTCTTGATCTATCACAGATCTTCTTTCATACAGCTCTCACACCCTTTTTGAATAATCTCTCACAATTGGATGTATTCTTCACTTTGTTTGAACCACTCACAAGTTCTAATACTCCTTCACCGGTATCACACTGTACCATCCTGAATCACACAGGTAAACAATTTGCAAATCCATACCCATTCTTATATGATTGATCATTCACTCAATCTGAATCGCTCAGATATCTTCCTTGTTGACTCACACAACCCTTCGTTGTTTGGCTATCACGGCTGCTACTCACCACCATTGACCGTCTGTTACCATCGGATAAACAATAAACACCACCGATGCGTGCTCCCATCGATGATGGCTGCTCGAACACCTCCCAACAAGTTTATTAAAAAAATGTCTTTAAAAAACTAAAATAAAACTCCACTTTTCTGTCTTGATTTGTGTGCAAGACCGTCGTCCACCTTCTTTCGTTTTTCAACCCCAAAACGACTGCTCCACCTCTCCAAAAACGACTCTCAAAACTACAGAAACTTTAACTAAGCTTTGATACCAATTGTTGAAAACCAGGTCCAAGAACACGAACACAAATTTGATCTCAACCAAGATCGACTATTTTATTAATATTGAAACCAAAACCGCACTTTACAATTAATCCATGATCATCTATTTATAATAAACCATATATTAATCTTAAACCGACTCAAACTCATTTAAATAATCAAATAAAATAGCAACGCACTCCTAGTTTAATACGAACTCAAACAAACAATTAGTAAACTAATATTAACAATCAATTTTTATCAAGAATAATCCATCTTTTATATTGCTTTGTGATGTGGTGTGACTATCATCTAGGATATCGCTAATGTCATTTGAGTAATAATATGACACTTTGCCTTAAAAAACAGAATTAATTTTCATGGTTTATGTGTATATAAATAATTGAAAACCGTTGGTCATTTGGTGTAATGGTAGCCTCAAGACTTCCCATAGTGGAGGTCTTGGGTTCGAATCCTGACAACAACAAAAAATGGGGTATGTGGTCAGGTTAGGGGGTTTACCAGTTAGGGGTTTACCCAGTTGGGGGGTTCCTCATGTGGTGGGTTGCCCTGGATGTTGTAGGTGTTGCCCCGAAGAAACCCAATTATCATAAGATATCTAGGTGTTGCCGTTCAAAAAGAAAATATATAAGTAATTGAAAATAATTGTATCGTTTATAACTTGCTGCGACCGATCATTTATGATAAGACAAAATTACACATTTCTGTTCTTTAGGTATATATAGAATTATACACTAATTTCATTCTTAATCTTCATTAATTATACGAATTATTCCTTATGTTTAGGGTTTGTCGCTAATTTCGTTGTTTTGATGTATGGATGTTTAGCCATTATATACAATCATTTGCAAGACACATGAAGGCAATTTAGTTTTTTTACAACCTACAGGTACTATGCTTGTACTTTACTCGAACAATAACAAAAATAGTAAAAGAAATTAAATAATCAAACAAAAACTTAAACAATCAAAGCAATTGAAAAACTGATGGTTTGGTTATAATTGTTTTTATGGTTCATATATCGCTATGCGTATAAATAATTGAAATTAACTAAACCGTTTATAATCAAAAACCGATCCATTATCATTATTTTTTTTTGAACGGCGAACATTGAATGTTGTGACGTCGCATCCCCCGTCACATGGGAGAGACTCGTCCAACTACGGCCAATATGTTGTCTTAACCGGACCCACTTGGCGTCAAAGTTGGAGAGCATCCAAGGAAAAATCCCACTCAATACGGCTCCTCCCGGGCTTGAGGGAGAGCCGAAGTTCGAACCTTAGATCAACGTGGGTAAAACACTGATGTATCAGCCTAAGAAGTAGGCCTGTTCACCTCTAATTTAAATTGTATCGAAGGGAAATTCAAATTTCAAAGATGGTAAGATAATTAATAATAGGACCGTTACACATGCCTTTTATAATGTTAAAATAACATGTTGTGATATCTCACCCAATCACATGGTTGCAGGTATGATTGTGACAGTCATTTATAAAGTGTCACCAAAACTAAAGATGTTCACATAGAAAACTTTTGGTTTTTCTTTTGTAAAACAGAATTTTATCTTTTGTTTCTTTTCTTTTTGGATGAGGTGGAGAATTTTTTTCTTAATAAGTAAGTAAAATCTATAACCAATACCTTTTCTTCATACTTTTTAAAAAATGTGACAGGAAAGGGAATAAATTGTATATTTCTCCTTGATGATACATCATGTGAGCTTCTTGTTTTTCAACTCAAGCCTATTTCATAAACTAACTTCTTAAATATTGTGGTACAAAGTGTTTATATATCACTACCACTTTTCTACAAAAGATGTTTAAATTAGGGGTGAGCAGTATTACCCGGCAAACATGTTGGAACCGAACCATGAGGAACCGTAAAAACTAACTAGGGTACGGTAAACGGGTCTATGATTTAGCCTCAAAAGGGTACGGGTCTAGAACCGAAGACAACCCGTATACCCGTTAAAATATTAAACATAATTAAATATTTAGTGTTGATCAAAATGTAAATATGTGATATATTTTTTATATTTACCAAATTTAAAAGATATGTTATTTTAATAATTAAAAATATTATATAAGTGAAAATATTATATAATTCTCATTTATAATATTATAAATAAAAGAAAAAAACATTAAAAGTGTAGCATATGTATATAAGTTTATATTTTAATAATTATTTAGAATTTTATTATTATACCCGATGATAATAATAATAATAATAATAGAAATAATAATAATAATTTGAATTAATCAAAATCAAGTTAACTTGCATGTGATTCATTTTCTTTAAATATATTTTGACCTTAATTGTTTTTCAATGATTTGTTGTTGAATTAACATAGTGGAAAATGTGATAATCTCATTCGTTAACTATACGGGTCCATCTTCGCAAAACCCGCGAGCCCTTACTCGTTTACCTATGGACCCTTAACCGACCCTTTTAACTATTATACGGGTCACGGGTATGTATTTTGTCATCAAAAGGGCACGGATACAGGTATACGGGTGCGGGTCGGGTATACCCGTTTGCACACCCCTAGTTTAAATCGAAAAACCCATTTAATATTTTATTAGAGATTGGCAAAACTTATAAACTAACTATTTTGGCAAAACTTATAGACAAAACTGATAACTATGGTTGTAAATAACAACGAATCAAACCGACTAGCTTGCTTGGGTCGATTGAACCAATAAAAATGGTTTGGTTTGTCGGTTTAAACTGTTTTTCTAATTTAAAATTGTTAGTTTCATTAAATTTGAAAGATATCAAGCGGTTTTAGAAAAAACCTCGGATATTTGATTTCTATAAGGCTAGTTTTCCGGAATTGATTAAACACTTTTTTTAGTATTAGATTCGATCTTCTTTATGGATTAAAATAGGCTTTTATAGAAATGTTTTCTTGCTTTTTCTCATATACAACTTGTACCACAAATACTTTCTTATTCACGTTTTAGAACTTTTGAATAATTGTACTAAATATAGCTATCTTAAAGACTTTATAAACATAATAACATATTATGAATAAACAACTTTGACATACTTTGTACGACCGCCGATACTTTTTTATTCACATTTTAGAAATTTTGAATAATTGTATTAAATATAGTATCTTAAAGACTTTATAAACATAATAACATATTATGAATAAACAATTTTAACATACTTTTTACGACTGTCGATACTTTTTTATTCATATTTTAGAACTTTTGAATAATTGTATTAAATATAGTATCTTAAAGACTTTATAAACATAATAACATGCATTTAGTATATGTAATATATTAGTTTGTTATTGAACCATCTTAATCATTTCTCTACATGTATACATCCTTTTCCTAGTAATAATCTAGTTACATATCATGGTTCCAGATATACCCCTCCAAAGCATAATCTTGTATGCATACAAAGATAACATATAGAAACACATAAAACCGAAGCTTCTTATTCACAAATGTAATCAAGTAAGGCTAACACGCGAGCTACTCGAGCCTGGTCCAAAATAGCTCACGAGCTTGTGTTGTTATACATTTTTACCCTTTGTGTATGTAATTTCTCATTCTTTGTATATATCCCTGGCATGGTGTAGATTTCATGTTTAAACACAGAAGATTGCCACAAAATATAGGACTCAGAAAGCAGTTATCGAGATGACTTATCAACACAGAGAAACATGACCAGGACGATAGTGCATTTAACATCACCTAAATCAAGTTATAGGCTGATAGAACAAGGTAATTTGGGTAACACCCAAACTTGTATATTGATAACTATGAAATCTGACTCAAAAACTTGATTACAATGATTAATCCTAACACGGTTTATATAGACTAAGCAATACGCGTTAAACTATGACTCGAATAGCTAAACAATAGAATAATTAAAAATTAATATAATCATAACAACCTAAACCAACTCATATAGGAAGTAATAGCCATCCTTATTGGCTTTGCCATGCATGCCAAGCCGAGACTTAGAAATTCACCAACAATCATCCCCCAATTTCTGAGTCGTATAGGATAGGTCTTCAACTTCGAGTTTCCGTATCTCTTTAAACTTTATCCTTGCAATATATTTTGTAAAACGTCCGCTAGTTGCCACTTGTATGCTCAACCACCACCTCATCACTTTCAACACACTTCCAGATATAATGATAACGGGATTTTATGTGTTTACTTCGACTATGAAACATTGGGTTCTTTTTTAGAGCAATAGCAGATGTATTGTCTACTCTCAGCAATACTCTTTGAGGTTGTCTTCTAGTGTTCTGGCTTAGAAGTTCTCTAAGCCAAACTACTGGGCATGCAGCAGAACTAGATGCCATGTATTCGGCTTCACATGAGGAAAGTACTACGGTGCTTTGTTTTTATGAGCATCAAGTGATCGAAGATTATCTGAAATAGAACGAGTGTCCCATAATACTCCTACCGTCATCTTGATCAATGATGTGGCTACTATCACTGTAACCCTTCAACTTACTTCATTTGCCTCAGATGTACTTTATTCCATAGTTTGATGTTCCTTGCACGTACCGAATGATTTGTTTAATAGCTGTTTTGCATGAGACTGTCACGGGTTTTGCATGCACCGACTAACCATCCCAACCGAGTATGCCAGATCGGATCGGGTTTGGAGTAGGTGCCTAAGAGATCCGACCAGCTTTCGGTATCCCGTGGTTTCAACTTCTGTCTCGTCGTCGACTTTAGACATCTTGAGGTTCAGATCCATTGGTACATAAGTCGGGTTGCATGTTTGCATTCCGGCTTCTTTTATGATCTTGTGAGAATAAGATTCCTGTTTGATTTTTATCATATCATTGATTTGTGAAACTTCGATCCCCAAGTAATAAGTGAGTTTGCCTAGGTCCGACATATCGAACTTAACGCCATGTCTTTCTTGAATTCGACAATTACATTCAAGCTTGTACCTATTGCAAACAAACCATCCACATAGACATTGATGATTAGTAGAGAATTTCCGGGTTGCCTTAAGATACACAGCTTGCTCTTGCATAACCGGTGGAAGTTCATTTTCTTTAAAATCCCATCGAGTTAGACATTCAAAGCTCTCGGGGCTTGTCTCAATCTTTCATTCACTTATGACTTATGAGGCTAACTGCAAAAGCAATAATCTAATCTACAAAACTGAAGGGCCTACCATTTAGAGTTTGATCATTCTTGCTTAAAAAAGATGGAAGCAAGTCCTTTTCAGCGATTAGGTCAGGTGAGCCACATTCAATGCAAGATCAAAGACCAAAAGCTTTAAATTGGGTACAATAAACATGAATTAATTGAATCAAAAGTAACCTAGCTGGGCCAATCTCAGGTGTACAGATTCACTCAAAGGAAAATAATGTACAATTAAAAAAAACATTTATTTGAAAAGGACTTGCTTATACAAGCAAGGAAGCAACCAGTTTGACTAAATTTACGTTGACCAGCAGACCATAAAAGTCAACATGCCAGCCAGACTCGAAAGTTACATTAACTTGATGTAATCCAAGATCACACAACATAATCAAATACACACATCATCCTTGCCACAAACTTGCATCATGATACCACCCATTCTTAAGCATCTGCATAAGATAAAAACAAGGTTCAGTTTGTTTTCAAACCTCCATACCACATACATACATACATGCATGATGATTAGTTTATTACACTTTACACACCGTTTGGAGTACAGTCGGTTGAATATTCAGGAGCCGTAGACATGGATAACTGAGTTGCGGAAAACGAGTTTTTGCCACTACCTGCATCAAGACTGGACCATGGTTCCCTGGCTTCTGGCCACTCATCAAAGAAAGGGCGACACAAGTGGGGTTCATGTTTTGGTTCAACCGGTGACTCAATTTTGCTGCCAAATAAGCAATGTTGTTGGCTTGGTTTTGACCCTGGTGTAGCATCAATCACAGGCTCAAATGCATTAACCGTGGTTAGTTGTGGGGATTTGGTTTGTAAATAAGAGTCGGTTCTTGATTCCATTAAGGAGCTTGTGGGAACTTGAGTAGGCACAAGACGCCATGCACTGTCTGCATTAGATTCCATGGTTAGACCTCTTGAACTTGAAGCTCCAGAAGAGTAATTTCTATCATCCACATCGACGGTTAGCCCCTGATCGTACCTGCAGGTTAAAACAAAAACTAGATTATGAATATAATGAACTAACTTTTTTTTTTAAATGTTGTAGGCATTTGAATTCACTTTAGGAAGCTTTCGACCCATTTGACTTGTTTCGATCATAGCTATTTTTAAAAAAAAAATTCACCATTTACTCTATTCCTTTAAATCACTCTTAAATATAAAACTCTGATTATTCACAAGGCATTAAAATAAATTTAATTCAGTGTGTGCAGCTACAACAACAAATCTCCAATAACTACCTTAAGGCTTAAACCGTAAGAGCAACCACAGTCAAGGTATCAATACCGCGGGACATGGTTTATTGACTGCTACATCCTTCCCCCATACAATCCCTTCTCTAACCCTTCACCTCATCTAAAACTAAACCCCAACCCATGGGCCCAACTTACTTTTTTATTACTTTGTATAAATATGCATTGCCTAAATGATTTAATTTTTGGCAATCAATTTAATTGTCATATATCAAATAATTACAAAATTTAATAAATTCACAAACAGTTTACAAATTTAATAAAGTTTGAAAAAAGTCTGAAATCATAAGTTCAAAGCTTATAAATTGTCAAAGTTGTATAAAACTATAAATTGTCAAAGTTTATAAAAGTAGACTAAAAGTTTATAAGTTCAGAAATTTCATAAAATTATTCATTTATAAATAGATAAATATTATTGTTTATTATTAATTTATTGTTATTATTAATCTATTTCAAGTTATTATCAATTAAGACATATTAAGTAGTTTAAGCAATAATTTGATTACAAAAATTTTTTAAATAAAAAAATGAGTTGGGGATGCTCTAACTTCTATGTTCTCTCTCTCAACATTTGGAAGGTAACTAGAGAATATAAAAGGTATATACCGTATATTTCTTAACTTTGGAAAGACTCCAACATTCACAATTACATCAACCTAATACGAACTTGTTGCTGGAAAACCCTAATTAAGACTCCTAAGTGACAACATCAAACAACTGAGTGAACTTATAAACAGTTCTATTGGGCTCCCAAGTGAAAACCTACAGGTTCATGTGCCAAAATAAGATCCACTTAGAATTTATGTCAGATCCTCCGAGTTCTTAAATGGCTATAGCTTTTAATGTAAATTTAATAACATATCAAAGAACCTTTCAATATCACACCAACTCTTCTTCCATATTTGATTTACAACTAACTGTAGTAATTTATAGTGTAGTTGCTCTATAGATCATGTTTCATATAATTTAGGATGCTCTGAGTGCATATAAATTATCATTTGTTGCCAAAGTGATAAGACAAGGTGTCCTCTGTTTGATGGATTATGACCAAATATCATATATCCTTTCCTTTGAAAGTAATTATGTGACATTGAATAATCAGAGTAAGGTAATCAACTGTGGTACAACCACTAACCAGATGTATGAGTGTGTCACAAATTCTCATTAGTTATGGACTTGATACATGAAATGATCAGAATTTTTTATTTGTGAAAAACAGAGAAACTTGTGTAAAATGGGAGTAAAAATATCAAATTAGGTTTAAAGAAAGGGTAAGCAGATAATTTTAATTTACCCTTGAGTAATGAATTTTGTTGCAGGCATATGAAACTGACTATTTGAACCATAATTTATCAGATAGTGAACCAAAATCGGAATCTTTTTATCCAAACATTATTAAACTAATATTGCGACTTCATGTCCCAATAATCAGATAATCAGTTCCAGCACGCAAATCCAAACACCCCCTTGCTCTGCAAACTATATCTTTATAAAGTATAAACAATTTTGTATCTAATGATAACATATTAAAAATAATTATATTGTGACAGACAGCAAACAAGTACCTAAAATTGTTGTTGTTGATCCCATAGGCACTAGCATGCACCTGCAACTTTGATGTGTTACTGCCAATATCAAAACTCCCGGAATTCGATGTGGGATACAAGTTCTGGAAACTTCCATTGCCAAGATTCTGGTAACTTCTATTACCACTACCACTGCTGCTTACAGTGGTGACACGTGATACTGCAGTTGACAATGACTGAGAAGCAGTTTGAGATTCCACAGGCTTTCTTGAACGGTTTCTGCCACGATGCATGTGGCGCTCACAGTATTTGGAGTCGGGATGGGCATCTTTTGAACATCTCCATTTTTTGCCATCTGTCCTCCTACACCTTCCTGGCTCTGGGTCAAACTTTTTCCCATAATATGAACAATAGCCCAACGCTTTAAAATTTTCAAAATTGCAGCATAAGATTAGTCAAGAAGTAAAGTGTTAACTAAGATTAGTCTAGAGATTAATAATGCTTTGAAAGTAACTGTGACACTAGATGGGACAAACCACGCGGGTCTGACGGGTTGGGTAACAAGTCGAAGCAGTTAATACGGTACATGCTGAAACGAGTTAACTTGAACGGAAACACTTATCGTCAACTTAGTTTTTTTTATTATTAGTGTGTCAGATATGATAACCAAGATTAGGTAACAGGTCGAAGCAGTTAATAATCTAATTTTATGGCTAAAATGATTTCAAAAATTTTATGCATTAAGAATACACTTTAGGCCATTTTCAAAAGTTTCCTTTTAAGCTCTTATGTTTCTATATTTACCGGCTAGAAATAAACTTAGTCCAAATCAAGTAATCAACCAAGTAAATTGGTGGAAACTGACACCTCAATGCGACACAAAAGACACCGCATAACCAAACATGAGGTGAGGTGATGCACCAATAGTATTTTACATAAACATGAGGTAAATCTACAAGATCCAGATAATAACCTAGCAGTCATTGTGTGTGTGCGTATTACATAAGATGATTTTAAATGGGAACTTCTAAATATTTAAGAAAAATTTGATTCACAAATGAATACAAGTATTCATCATTGAATACACTATCTACTAAATAATTAAGAACTATGTATTCACTAGTGAATAAATGTATATACCGATGAATACTCTATTTTTGCAGCTGTAATGCATTCATTAATGAACCCATATATTCACGGTTGAATAAAAATGGTTCCTCATGATTCCTAAATATGTGGCGAGAATTGAAACTATCACTATAATGTGTGTGTGTGTGTGTGTTTGGTGTTCCATATTTAAATCAATTAAATAAACAAGAACCAGATGCATTTATCAACAAATCCACAAACATATACTCAAAATATTATCTTCATATGAATATAAATTCTTAACCAAATAAATCAACATCCAACTTTTCAGTTGGTCCCCTCTAACTTCAATATGATCTTATTAACCTCCAAATAATAATATCGCACGGGAGATTGAACATAACTGCAAATAAACTAGCATTTTCACATCGATTGTAAATCTGAGAAGCAATCTATTCGCATCGGATGTCAAATCCTGCCTTATCAATCGAAATGAAACCCTAACGGAGAAGATACACAGTACGGAAGATTTGTGAACTTACAGGTCGGATTATTAAAAAACCTAGCGGACAACGCTTCCAAGCTCCGTCTAATCGGAACAACAAGATCTAAAGGAACGGGAACTCCGGCGACTAAGTACTTGTATATCAACGCTTGATGTTCCAGCTCCTGCCACTGCACCGGCGTGAACGGCGGGCGGTAACCGGATATTCCACCGCCAGTCGCTGCAACCGCTACTGTCGTGCTGCCGCTCATCTTCTTATCTTTCTATTGTCGTTTTCGGAGAATAAAACTGCAATAGATGAGACACCGATCAGAATCACATATATGCTGTGTAGATTTATGCAAACGTATACGTGGATGGATGGGGATAGAGATGTTTTACCTTTGAAGAGGCAGATCTAGGGTTTGGCTATGCGTGGTAACAAAGGAAAATGGAATGTGGGGATGAAATCTAATAACATTTTTGTATTTAGTTTTCTTATATTTTTACTTTATTGAAGATAAGTTTTTGGGAATAAAAACAAGATTTGTTGTCATCAATGTGTACCATGACATCAAGTCTTATTTATTATAGAAAATATTTTATGTGAGTCTCATAGATGAGATAAAATAGTTTAATACTCTTTAATGATAATAATTGAAATGATTTGATTTGATATGTATACGAGTGTATAATATATGTATATGTGTACGTACGAATAAGATGTATAAATGGAGTATACAGACATATACATACTTGAGTGAGTAATGACAGGCTGATGTAATTGTAATACCCAAATCCAACCCCAACAGCTAAAATATTCAATTCACACCCATTGTGGAACACACAAACACACGGGTATGTTTACCCGATGCATGAACCCGCCACGGGTACCCGCAAGGTTTGCGGCCATGTGCCCAGGCTACCCGATGGTTGAACTCAAAGGTGCCCCCATCTCATTTAGGGTACGTGCTGTTGAATTTAGATAAAAATAAGATGTTACTTCCTCATTCAGGGACCATACAATAACTTTTTGAATAAAAATCAATACATTTGATAAGATGAATTATTTTAAGTTTATTATGTTATTTTAAGTTATTACATTAAAAAATAAAGTTGTATATGTATGATGATAATTGATTTAAAAATAATAGATGTACATTAAGTGATGTAAAACGTTGATAATTACAAGCTGTTCTTTTCTATATAACTCTTTTTTAAATGAAACGATACAGTTTAAACAAGACCGAATCCAAGCCCACAGATTTTCCTTTACAATACCAAAACCACAAGTTAGAGGTTTTATATATCTAATTAGTCACAGGACCGCGGGTAACGCAATCGGGTACGTGAACCCGTGCGGGTAATGCAATCAGGTACGTGAACCCGCGCGGGTGCACTGCCGCCGTCACTTCGGGTTCGCTCACCGGTAACATTTTGCGGGTACTTTTACCCGAGTACAATTGTGTGGCGCTGACAAAAAGGAGGAGCACGAGGGTGCAGCCACTCCCCACCACCTCCCTAACCGGCGGAGTCTTCGCTGACCACCCCTCATTTGTTGGTAGTGGTGCTGCTGTTTGTGGGATTTGGTTCTCAAACTTAACCTTAATATTAAATTATTTAATATTTACATACTAAATAATTTAAAATAATTGAAGGTAAATGATTATTTTTTTATATATTTAATCTTAATAAAATGTATATTTGTTTTAATTAAAAAAATGAAATAAAAAAAACTTTAGGGTATTAGGGTTGTGCCCCCAACACTTTAGGGTATTAGGGTTGAATTTGAGTAAAAGTGAGATGACACATCCTTATTGGATATTTTTATTTGGGTAGTTTTTGGGTGAGCGTTGTGCCCCTTCACCCTAACCAAATGCTTTTGTTATTATTATTATTTGTTTGTTATCATGACCATCAGTATTATTATTTGTACAGTCGTTGTTACTTGCAATAATTTAAGTAAAGATTACTATTTTATAAAAATCAATGGAATGAGATTCGACGCTCATTTTCAAAATAATATACATAGTTACTATTAATCTTTTGGGCATGTTATGTGTTATCTTTTTGTTACATGAGTGCATCTTTTGTGTTATTAAACCTAATATTGCTGTAAAATAACCTTTTTTGTATGTATACAAGTTTTCGTTGTATCGCACGGTTTTTGTACATATACAAGTTTTCCGTTGTATCGCGTGAGGTAAAATTCCTACTTTCTAATAAAACAAGATCGTTTATTTTTTTTCAATAAATGCCGAAGAAAAAAAACAGGGAAGCACACATTGATATATATTGATAATAAAAATTAAAAAAGCAATAATAACAATCGATCAAATATTTAAGGGAGGTGAGAGTGGAGTGCGAGTATCAAGCAGGTACCCACTTGGCGATCCAAAGCGGGTTCAGCGGGTATGTAACATTTATAAAAAATTCCGTGCTAAATATTATAAAACATAAAGTACAAGGACTAAAAGTGACAAAATTTGATTCTTGATGATAGCGGACCGCTATCAGATTCCATAACGGTCCGCAAAGGGTGAAGGGTTGGATAGCGGACCGCTATCAATTGGATAACGGTCCGACAACCGCCTTCAGCCGCAAAAATCTCAAGCTGACACGTGTCCTATGACTCAACCCTAGAATCTGATGCGTGTCACCCATAGCGGACCGCTACCCATTTCGATAACGGTCCGCTAGCACCAATATGAGGTGCGGTCCAATCAGATGTAGACGCGTAGGGCTGATGTCAGCATAAGTCGGATAGCGGACCGCTATCCCTGGCCATAACGGTCCGCTACGTACCCCCTTTTCAGCCTATACATAGATTTCAATTTCCGATCAATTTCCAAACATCCAATTCGATTTCCTGAGCCTTTTACACTATTACCACTCCCCTAAAAACATTCATGCTCATACGTTTAAGTTCCTAGGGTGTCGGTTATCGTAGGAGAAAACCGAAAAGCTAGGAAACGCTCTTTCGGGGTATCCAAGCTAGACGACCTAAGCAGAGACGCTGCCCACAAGGACTCCCACTCTAGAAGCTCAGTCAGCCAAGACTCTGTCAAGGTGAATACGTGTATTTTTATAAAATGATTTCAAAACTGAAAATGGTTTTGATTATGATCTGACTTGAATGAATTTATATAATCATTTGCTGCATAAGGTGGTTTACTATATAGCAGTCAGCCCATAGAGTCACGTATGCATACATGTGTTACAGATCAGACGATGTAACAGAGCTAGGGGTTGAACCCTTGGTTGTTGTGAAAGACCTGTCGCTTAAGGCGAGAGGCAGAATATTGAATAGACGTAAAAATATATCCAAGGTCCTGGTATGGCTAGTGGTTAGAAAATTGAGTGTGTAAATTGATCGGAAACTATGGGAAAATTGTTCTATTTATTCAAACTTGTCAGATTATGATTTTAAATATACTTGTATTCACCAGTTTATGCTAATAAAATATTTTCAAACATTTTACAGGTAACTAATAATGATTTTGTTGATTAGCCATGGAATGATCAGATTTATGATGTCATGAGAAAGGGAATGTCCACCCTAGGCATCAGTTGAAAGAAATGACTCATGTTAAACCTTGGTTTTGTAAATAAACGTTTGTGAACAATATCAGGGTTTATCCCTGTGTATGAAATAAAAGGAAACAGGAGATTCCCCGTCTTTTGAAACGATCATGAGTTATTAAAATATTCTGCTATGTTTATAAAACTCTGATAATATAAAATAATAAGACAGATATCAATCGTTGGTCACACACCCGGGTAGGCTAAATCCAGGGTGTGACAGGTAAGGGTTGGCAGCTTGGTGAACCCGTCGAAAGTTGAACGGCCTGGTGGATTGTGATGTTTGACTATAGCCGTTGAACGACTATATAGCCGTTAAAATAAAATTAAAAAAAATAAATTTAGTTTACCCCTATAAATACATACCCAGTCATTTTACACACTACAAAAAAATACATTCTTTCTAAATATAAACCATTTCTTTTGTATCAAACTCACCCAAAATATGAATCATACGTTATACGTCACACCCGATTCATCAGAAGATGCGCTCGACTTCGTGTTCGGCGGCGATAGTATGCAATTACTATGTGACATTGCCACCTAAGTCGAAGAGGAAGACACAACTACATCATCGCACAATATGATCTTAACAGATGACGGGAACGCAATATCACTTGTCTACATAAGGGATCCTCTGGTCGAACCAGTTATTGACGATAACCTCCTTTTGGAGTTGCACGATGTAGCTACACATATTAGACTTCGATTTGATATCGTGGAGCACATTGTGAGAAACACCCCGAATTTGGACGAAGACGAAGACTAGATGAATTTTTATTTAATAATTACTTTTTTGCATTATCTTTTTATTTATTGTTATGTATTTTTAATTAATTACATTTTTAGTTTTTTAATTTGGTTATTAATTTGTTTTAATTAAAAAAAACTAATAAATAAGAGGGTTGAAGGGTACCAATCCCACCATAGAGGGTACTTTGTGAGAATACTTTAGTTAATTGATGTGTCATCTCCTAATTGATGTAATTTAGGAGGATAGTTTGGTTGGGAGGGTATCACCCCCACCTTCTTTAGGGGACTGGGAGTGGACAGCGGGTACCAGCGGTTTGACGGGTACACCGTCGCAAGGTAAGCGGGTATCCTTTGGCGGGTTCCAAAACCCGCTGAAACTCATGTGCTCCTTGTCATTCCTTAAACCTGGCTTCTCAAGAGCTAAACACGTGTCCTTCAACACACATTGAGAAGCTTTTGCATCCATGATATTTATAAAATATCATTAGCTTATGTGCTACAATTCTATAACCTTGAGAAGCTTTTGCATCCATGATATTTATAAAATATCATTAACTCATGTGCTACAATTCTATAACCTTGAGAAGCTTTTGCATCCATGATATTTATAAATAATTATTGAGAAGCTTTTGCATCCGTTGTTGGAAATAATCTTGAACGTATGTACCGGGAATTTAAAATATTTTCGGAACCGCACGACCATCTAACCAGACCGTTGTTGAAAATAATCTTGAAACGGAAAAGAGAAATAGCCACAAAGTATGATTGGCCAAGTGATTTTTATTTTTTTAGGTTTTTTTTTAAGTTGTTTTTATTAATTGTCTTTTTTTTATTTATTGTCTTTTTTTTTTTTATAAATTATATTAGTCATTCAACAAGGCAAATTACATAAGGATAGCAGGTAGACGGGCAACAAACTGCGCCGCCATCCCCTTCTGAATGGAAAACCCTAATCTACTAAAAACAAAGCCTCGCCCCTGAGGAGTCGTAAAGTTGCTGTGGACCACACGCTGAACTCTAGCCAAGAACCGAACCGCCTCCGGCGCCAAGGAGCCGAACGTGTCAAACGCCAGGGGGACAAAGGCATGCTGATTATCCTCACAAGCTTTCGCGTGCTTTTCCACCTTCTTTGACTCTGCTTTCATAACCGCTTGCCCCGCCACAAACCCATTTTCCCGCAACCCAGCTAGGGGGGATACACCTGTGAGATCGACACAAGCATGTTTCCCGCCCTCCCAACCAAAAACTAGCACGTCCGCCGGGCGTAGGGTGGACCTCCCTTCCGCCGGGTCCGTAAGAAAATTAACCGGTGCCTCTTTCTTTGCCGAGATCCCTGCTCGTCTGAGAATATCCATTAACGCGTCTTGAACAAAATCATGGCGATACTTAAACCCCGGCAGCTCTCTACAGTGTAACGCATGGTCCCCGTATTTATCTAGGCATGCTTTACGGCAGACTGGGCAAGTTTCATCATTCGGGAACATGGGGATCATCAGACGGTACTTAAGGATTGACCGGTACTCCACCGCTGACATACGTTGACCCAGACCTTCAATAGGAATAACAGTTAAGAAATCCTGGGCGTGAGGCCTCTGTAAGCATTCAATGACGGCTTTCTGGCGAGGGGACAAAAGGAAATCTTCACCCCAACTTTGTGCGATTCGACAACAAAGGGCATTCGCCAAAGTTTTCTGTGGTTTTTTGGGGGCGGTGTCCTTGTTAGAGAAACCGCCGAGATCAAAATCAGGGAGAGATTCATGCAATCGATCCAGGGCGCTGGCATAATCTGGGTCAGTGGTAGCAACCCCACTGTTGCGTAAGATGTGGTCCTGCAACTCCCAAGATTGAGACCTGGAAGCCACAAAGGCATAGGCAGCCACATCCCGGGCCGACAGAAGGCCCAACCCACCTAGCCGCATCGGCAAGGTCGCGATCCGCCACTGGAGTTCACCAAAAAAAGGGCCCCCACATACGACAATGTCTTCTATTGCCTCTCGAAGGCCTTTATCAAAACATGAAACCGCATCATCCACAAAGGGGGGTTGGCAAGTTCGCAAACCAAATAGCAACTTTGCAACCCCCATACAAGATCTAAGCAAGAGGAGTTCACTTTGAGGATCCCGCAACAAGGGAAGGTGTCCCATGATGTCAACAGCTCGCATTGCCCTCTTAGCCGTTAGACCACTAATAAAACTGGCATCACAGCTGACTGCCCCTCCTAGCAGTTTAACACCTCTCTCCGGCCTCCCAATCTCACTGGGGAAAAGCCCTGGCCGGACCTTCACCCCGTTGCATGTTGGCCAAAATACCTCAGTTTTTCTAATATTAAGCCGTAGCCCCAAGGCTGGACCCTCCGAACCGATGATGTCAAGAGCTTTAGCAACCTGAACAGCGTCCCCGATAACCGTCCCGTCATCCAAGTACCAAGCATGGAAGGGGAGTTTGCATTTTTCCTGCACCTGAAGCACTAAGGGGTGTAAGGCTAGGGCAAAAAGCAAAGGTCCCAAGGGATCCCCCTGCTGGACCCCCGTGAATGCCCCGATGCAGTCATTCCCTACGTATAGCCTAGCAGGCTGGGCATACAGAAATTGAACCCACGGGAATATGGAGGGGCATTGGCGATGGACCTCGCGAAGCAAAACCGAACGGTCAACTAAGTTGAAAGCGTTGGAAAAATCAACCGTAAGCATGGCCAGCGAGCCATTTGAATGAAAAGAATTAAGGAACCTGTTAGCGCTGTGCAGCACCGCCTCCGCACCATTGGGGACCCCCACCCCAAATTGATAGTCCCCCAAGTACTTAACAACTTCTTTCCCAACTTTCTTCATGGCTACTTTGGAGACCAATCTTCTCCAAATTGCCCTCACAGCAATGGGGCGAATTCCATTATCAGGCTTCAACAAAGGGGTTAGGGGGGCCGAAGCAACAAAATCCGCGAGCACCCTAGGACATAACCCCCCTAGCCAAAGGTTTACCACTTCAGTGATGGCAGTAAGCAGTCCCGAGGCAGTCGCCGACCCCTCGCCGCTAAGAGCGTCCAACAGGTGTTGGGCCCGGAGGCCATCACGCCCACAAGATGTCCCTTTCAGGAAAGATTTCACACACCTATGAACGCAGTCTTCATCCACGGATAACGCAGGTTGGGAAAGAGGAATTGAAGGGAGGTTCGGGGGCGGCGCGAAGGGATGTTTGTCGATAAGGGCTTGCATGGTAGATTCCCCCCGGGGAGCAACCCCACTGGAACACAACACCTAAACTGCAGCATTGAAGTGACCATCACTCACTTTCCTGAGACATTGCTTGATGTTAGGGCTAACCTCCTCAGCTATCTCCCGTTGTGCCTCCTCCCCACGCACGACCCCTTCTCCACTATCGGCGAGGAGGGAATTGACCAAAACCTCAAAACCAGAGCCCTCCTTCCACATAGCTAAGCCCCGCAAAATACTATCGCATTGCAAGGACTTTCGATTACCGGACCTTCGCTCCTGCCTGGCAGATGGCTTAACCACCTTAAGGGTACAACGGGGTAAGAGTAAGAGTTTGACCCAGTTTTCAACAGTCCCAGGGGAAGCTACTACTTTACGGATGGTACCTGTCAAAGCTTGCGCAAATGCCAAACGACAGCTTGGGGGGATGCTCTTAACAGTTCGAACCGGAAGGGAGAAAACACGTTCAAGGAGAGCGACATCTCCCATCACTCCCTGCGAGGTCCTAATCTCAAATACCATCCCAGGATCTTGGGGCCTTGGGATCCCCACGACAAAATCCTCATCAGACCCGGATTTTCTAGAGAACGTGAAAACACCATCTGGATGATGACACCCCCTACTAAGTGCGTGTGCCTTCATGCACCTCCCACACAACCAATATCCAAAAACCCGTAGGGTGTCCCCAACATTCGAAAACAAGTCTAAATCTTTGGATAGTGCATCCTGAAGGGATTTTTTACGATCATCTTTAAAATGAAATTGCTGAAAATGCGCGACCAATCTGTTATACCCAGAGGACCCAGGCTTGCCGTCTTTACACTCGTGGAAATTCCTAAAGGGGCATAGCCACACTCCATTGGACGAGGTGGAGCCAACATCCCCTTCAGAGGCACTGGATGCCATGCTCCTACCCTTGGCAGAGCCCATTGGAAACAAACAAAACCAAGAAGTGATAACAAGTCCGCCGTCTCGAGGTGAGTAGGAGGCCAGGTATCAACCCACCCAAGAAACGAATGAGGTGAAAGCAACCTACAGTTGCTCACCCTCTCAGACACCCCACCAAGAAATAGCTACGTCATGAGTGCGTTAACTGTGGCAGATCCCGATTTGAAATTAACCCAATCGGATGCTAATCGTGGTAAAAAGATTGCACTGTGAAAGGAGCTTCAATAGTTCAGAACTTGAGCCAAAAGAACCCAACAGCTAGAAATAATACCAAATCTCAACAAACCTAAAAAAAATTAGTGCTGGCATTTCAACAAACACCTGGAGTGCATTCATAGCAAAAAAAATCAATTTCCACTAGTTGAGGTTGTTCTTCATGGAGACCTTCGTAGATTTAGTGCTATTGTTCTTCATGGAGACCTTAATTTCTTCACCATTTATGTGTGTTACTGTTGTCACAGAGTTCTTTTCGTAGAAAACCCCTGACTGGTTGAAACCCAACCGACTGAGGTGGGGGGATGGAGAAATTCAATTATGATTTTTGTATTATGTATTTTTAATTAATTAATTAAAGTTTTAGTTTATTAATTTTATATATTTTTTTTAAATAAGAGGGTTGGAGAGTACCACTCCCATTTAAGATGGTACTTTGCCTAATTAAGGTTACATCTCATTATTGGTGTAATTTAGAAATGTACTTTGTTTGGGAGGGTACCAGTCCCACCCCCTAAGCTCACTTATCACTTAGTCGCGAATAGAATATGCTACTGGCTCCTATTATAGGATGTCAATATTCCATAATAACTATTTAACTTCACAAATTGAAAAGTAGTCTGATGAGTTTCAAAACCACTAAGGGGGTGTTTTTGGAAATTGCTTAAGGACTTATTGAGTTTTTTAAAAAGCTAATAAGTCATTTTTAAAATTCAGGATTTCTTGGCTTTTGAGAATGACTTATTAGCTTTTCAAAAAAAATGCTAATTTTTTTACTTATCGGCTTTTTAAAAAAACCAATAAATCAATAAACACTTTCCCATCACAATCCCAAACACCCTCTAAATTATTGAAAAATACATGATCTTTGTCATTCCTCTTTTTTTTAATTTCAATTAAATCTTATCGTTAAAAAAACCTACATAATCTTTGTTATTATATTTTATTTTAGAGTAAACTTCGGTTTTAGTCAATGTGGTATGTACAAATTCCATATTTTAGTCCAATAGTTTTAATTTTTCTCTTTTAGTCACTATGGTTTCATTTTTGTTCCAACTAAAGTCAGATGGCTAACACCGTTTAACTTTCCGTTAAATTTTTTTATGAAAAAATAAAAATACACTTATAGCCCATCACTACTATCTTCATCTTCATAAAACCCTAAAACAACCTCCCCCTCTCCCTCCCCCTCCCTTCCCATCACAATCCCAAACACCCTCTAAATTATTGAAAAATACATGATCTTTGTCATTCCTCTTTTTTTTAATTTCAATTAAATCTTATCGTTAAAAAAACCTACATAATCTTTGTTATTATATTTTATTTTAGAGTAAACTTCGGTTTTAGTCAATGTGGTATGTACAAATTCCATATTTTAGTCCAATAGTTTTAATTTTTCTCTTTTAGTCACTATGGTTTCATTTTTGTTCCAACTAAAGTCAGATGGCTAACACCGTTTAACTTTCCGTTAAATTTTTTTATGAAAAAATAAAAATACACTTATAACCCATCACTACTATCTTCATCTTCATAAAACCCTAAAACAACCTCCCCTCCCCCTCCCCCTCCCCCTCCCCCTCCCCCTGGTGAGTTGACCCTCAGATTGAGTACTTGAGAAGATTAATGACAGAGAAGGGTTCTATTGATTTCAGTTTGGATCCGTACATCTTGTGTGATTGTTAAAACCCAAACTCAAAAACTGGAGGTGAGAACAGGCACCGATCCCTTGATGGATATGTCTGTCGAAGTCATTACGGCAAAGTCGAAGTCACCGTTCCCCTATTCATCTACATCTCTTCTCTCTAATTAGTTTTCCGGCAAGACCACCACATAACCAGCCGCCCCTCTTTCGTGTGACAACCACAAAAACCAACACCAACCTACTCCCTCTAACCACCAGATCCGCTGGCCACTTCCCCTGATTTTCGTCTTTTGTGAGGAATGAAGGTGGATTTTGAAGGTTTTTCACATATCGATTGGTTCTTCTTGGTCACGAACTCCATCATTAACTGGTTTTCTAAATCATTTGGTTCTTCTTGGTCGGATTTTGTGTTAGTTCATGGCGACGGGGTGGAGGCTGGAACTAGGGTTAATGACAGAGGTCCACTATGGTGAGTGGTGGTGAGTTTTCAGATCTGATTAACGGTGGCGGTGGAGGGTGGCAGTGGCGGTTGCGGTGGTGGGGGCAGTGGCGTTGGTGGTGGGGGCAGTGGCGTTGGTGGTAGTGAGGGTGTGGTGGTGGTGGTGGTGGTGGTGGTGGGCGTGAGGGGAGGGGGAGGGGGAGGCGGAGGGGGAGGAGGAGGTGATTGTTATATTTGGGTTTTATGAAGATGAAGATAGTGGTGGTGGATATAAGGGTATTTTTGTTTTTTTTATAAAAAAATTTAACAGACGGTGTTAGTCATCTGACTTTAGTGGAACAAAAATGAAACCACAGTGATTATAAAAAAGAAATTTAAACTATTAGACTAAAATAGAGAATTGTTGTAAATCATAGGGACTAAATCATGAGTTTACTCTTTATTTTATTATATTATTAAAACTCTAATGATGTCACACGCCCAGGGTGCTAAAAGAAACGCTACAATGATTTTTCACTGTGATGAAAACTTCGATCAGTGACGGATCTATGAATTTTTTTCAAGGGGTCATTGTTTTTAGTTGCTTCAATTTCATAGGGTCGGACATAACAAATTTCGGGTCGGTTCAACGGTTTGGGTCAGGTAAGGTTCAGAGGCTCATTATACGAATAGAAAAAAAGGGGACCCTAAATCATGATATTGATGGGAAGCTAGTCTTCAATTACCTATATTTTTAAATGACTACATTTTCTCCAAACTCAACTTTATAGTGCTGCATTAGTGGTATCTAGTAGTAACCAAATTTAAATCAAGTAATTTTAAAAAAATATCTACTTATTATGGATAATAAAATGGACTGAGTGACTCATCTTCTCTCCAGAATATGACTTTATATCACTACTTATGTTCCTTACAAATGTTTTGACACACAATTTGGGTGACAAAAATAAGTACACGTTTGTGGTGTTAACTTAGTAACAAAGTTTCAAAACTTATAGTAAACTATTTGCATGGTGTTAACTTAATAACAAAGGTTTTAAAACTTATACTAAACTGTTTGCATTGTGTTAACTTACTAACAATGTTTCAAAACTTATAGTAAACTGTTTGCATCCATGTGAAAAGACCACCACCACTACAACTGCAACTACTTAAACATCAAAATGGTTGGCTCACGGGGTGACTCAATAATTTGAGGGTGTTAAAAGAAATTGTAATTTCATACAATTTTTATACAACTATTTAATAAATTTAAGTTTTTCTTAACTGGTTTCTTTTAATAAGTGTATAAATTGTCATCATCCCTATTCTAATAAAAAACTAAATTTTTTGTCATTTGTCACTCTCACATTTTTTTTTTCACATCTCTCTCTTATTAAATACACCTATCTTTTTTAATAATAATTTATATTTAAAAAAATATTAATTATACTAATAAAACACATTTATTTTAAAAAACTTTAAAATTTAATTATGTAACTCTTTTTCTAACTAAATAGTGATGTAAGTCAAATTATATTAAATTGAAGTTAATGTATTCAAACCGTGTAATATACGAGTTTTTAAAGATATAAACGTTTTATTACTAAGTATATAGCGTTATATTTTATCAATCCGTGTATTACACGGATTTTTTAAAATAAAATTTTTTATTACTAAATATATAATATTATATTTTATCAATCCGTGTAATACACGAGATTTACACGAGATTTTAACCTAGTAGATGAATAAAAGAAATGATATAAACAGAAATGGAATAAAAGAAAAATATAAACATAAAAGTAATTAAAAATATTCTCTTTTTAGTGGTATACATCACATGCCCAGAACCTAAATCAAATAAAAAAAGGTTCTAAAAAAATGACAATGGGGGATTTGAAGTCACAACCTCTAGTTTATGAAGCAAAGCCTAAACCACTACACCACTTTTTAAACTTTATATAGGGGTTCACTCTATAATTTATTTAGGGGTTCACCCCAGTATTTTTACATACGGTTCTATAAAAATTTCGAAATTCGTGGGGGTTCCGGTGAACCCCCGGGGCTATGTAGGTCCACCCCTGACTCCGACATTATAGAAAGAAAAGGATGTCAATGGTCCCACACCCCATTGTTGAAAACGGGGGCGTGATAGTATACTAGTCCAACAACAAGAGTTGATGCCATTGGAGCAGGATTAGCTTGAATTGTCATGGGAAATGTTACCATGCTTGACCCAGGTGGAGCAAAGGTAACGTTCTCCTGATTCCCAGATCCATAACTACTATCCATCAAACTCAGAGAATTTAGATGAAACTTTGCACGTTCGTCACATGGATGGCGCCAATGAAGAAGCAAGGATCCGACACCGAGTTAGAATGAGTCGCCTGCTTCTCGAGG
The DNA here is from genome assembly GCA_023525975.1 of Smallanthus sonchifolius. Lineage (NCBI taxonomy): Eukaryota > Viridiplantae > Streptophyta > Magnoliopsida > Asterales > Asteraceae > Smallanthus > Smallanthus sonchifolius. The sequence goes on from CM042042.1 coordinate 8,226,624, forward strand.
AGTGGGGAATTGAGTACGATTGAGCTGTTACCGGAGGAAAACAACCTATAAAACCGAGATTCCTGTTAGCGTTCATTGTGATTAGATCGGAGTGGTTCACTGGAAAAAGTGTAGCTTATAGAGCAAGTATGAGTGTATGTGTATAGTAATCATGAATGAATGTGTGTATGCATGATCTTCGTATTTTCTATGAGATCATTACATGCTTTGTGACGAGCATAACTAAGAACATAAGTACATAACGTCGTCAAATCTCCAAAATCCACTATACAAAACCCATTATCATTTCTTCAATTACTTTGGAAAATATACACACTGTGACAAATATTCATATGGACATGCTTCATTATTACAATGAAATGTGTTGTAATATGATGTTCGATCCGGTGGCAAACCGTAGTTGGAACTTGAGTCTTTTTACATTTTATCTTGTATCCTGTACTTACTATTCATTATAATATGCAAAAAAGTGACCCTCATTAATCACCAAATAATCAACCCCAATAAAAAATCTTGTTATCATCATCTCATATCGTTAATTCATAGTGTATTCGAAAAACAATAATTCATCCACATGCGCTTTTTATCTTATAACTTCTAAACGCATTAGTTCCCGGGGGCATACAAAACCTCATCTCTCCATGTCTACAGCAGCCCGACTTCTCCCGTATGAAGCACCTCATTTCTCACTCCTCCCTCACGGACTTCCCCCTTTTCAATCTCCTCTCCCTTCATAGAACCCTAGTGTCCCTTCACGAACCGTTCGTCCACACGAACACTCACTTCTCTCTCTTCCACGGACTTGTCCGTAGGCTCTCGATTACGGACACATGTCAACTGCTGCAAGTGGCGGACAAATCGTATTGGATGCAGAGTCATAGCAGGACAACTTTTTCGAGGATTCCATTGAATTAAACTGCACCATAACGAGTAATCAAGTACTCATCCAATAAACAAATTAAAAATTAATATAAAATATAAAAATAAAAAAGTATCGCTTTCTGCCCCTAATTTTTTCTCCATTTTCAATAATAATCAATCAATCAATCAGCACCACTTTCCGTCCTCTCTCCGTCGTCATGAGCCTTTTCGGTCTCGGCAGGCAAGCCCTAATATATCATCTTCAATTCTTTTCACAAATTCAATCTTTCTCAATCGTTATTGCATTCAATTTTTCGATCTAGGTGTCTGATTCTTCATAATTGTTACGGATTTAGTGTTTTTCGATTGATATAATGCTTAATTGACGTCATTTTATCCTCACCGGTGGTTAAAAGAATTAAGAACATGCGATTTGACTAACAACTCGTTTTCAGATTGAAATTTAAGATTTTGAATTTGGAAATTGAGAAGTCAAGGTTTGACCTCAAATTTCAAACTCTATATATAAAAAGATAGATGATTAGCTAGTTTAGATGATTAGCTAGTTTATATGATTAGGCATAGATAAGTTTTGTTAAATTGGGTATAATGGTTAGGTTTATTGGTTTAGGATCTTTAGGTGCAACTTTTTGGGATAATGTTATACAAGTAACAGTCTCAAAGGGGTTATTGATTCCGGATTTTATATTCTTCAATACAGTTATTTCATTTGTTAGCGGATTTGATTGATTAAAATATCGGTGCCAAGTTACGTTAGTACTCATGTGGTTGAAGATTTTGTTAGTGTGCATTTTTGGGCTCAATATGAAGTAGACCGAAAGGAGTTTTCACTATAACATATTAGTTGGTTCTATAGACTGCACACTGATGACACTTTAGGCAAATCCCACATTGTCCCGGTCCATAGAAGAGATACTGGGACATAACATATGCTCCCACCTCAAATACCATAAACGTGTTTTGGGTGCATTGACTATAGATGAGAGAACTCCACAGTTAAGTGTGATTGGGTGGGAGCAAGTCACGATAGGTAACTTCGTGGGAAGTTTCCACTTGGGTAACAAAAAACAAAAGCGTGAGTTTCTCGTGGGCAAAGTAGACAATATTGGTTGGTATGAGCGGCAAGATGTTACAGTTATAAATTCCATTTTTGGATTTCTGATGTCTACATATTTCTTACGTGATGGTTGGATTAATGTTCAATAGTTCCTAAATTAGTGCATTTATTTTGCAAATTTCCCTGCAAGACTTGTAACGCAAAGCGTCATTATGTTTATGATTGCAAGAAATCCAATTCATGATAGTTGTCATGCTACTTTTCCTTGTAATCCTGCAAAACTGATGCTGGAGTAACTTTAACTAATCTTTACTTACTATGACCATTTTGACAGGAATCAGAGGACATTTCGTCCCAAAAAAAGTGCACCCTCAGGGAGTAAGGTTGAGCTCTCTCAGTTTATCCTTATTTTATTTTGCAACATTTATTTCGAAACGGTCAACAAATTGGCACATTGATGTCTGTAAAAAGGCTTGAATTCACAACCTAAGGATTGTAGAAATATAATGATCCAGTAACATGTTTCCTGAGTTGGCTGTTAAATTCAAGTTGTTTCATGGTGTTTTTTTTAGGGTGCACAACTAAGAAAGCACATTGATGCTACTTTGGGTAGTGGAAATTTAAGAGAAGCCGTAAGACTTCCACCTGGGGAGGATGTAAATGAATGGCTTGCTGTCAACAGTTACTCTCCTTTCCCCACTCTCTCTGTGTGATTTCTGTCTAGAGGTGCCAATTATGACCCGTTTAATTGTGAATGGGTCGATTTGGTTTTGTTTTCTCTCTTACGGATTAAACAATAAACATCACATAATAAGGAGATGGGTCAGATGGGTTGAACATGTCAAAAGTCACCCGAAGTCTACTTTCACTAAACCTCCAAAATAGTTTCATTTAAAAAAGTAGTCTAAGATTGAAATTGTATATTTTTTTGGTCATATTTGACATACTAATTGCTTATAGAAAACTTGAAATTTTTGGACAAAGAATAGTTCCAGTCAAACCACCCCGACAAGTACAAAAGTTACCCATTTGAACTATTATCTAACCCGCCTGTTTTCTACCTCTACTTGTGTTGAATGAAGCAGTCTTTAGCTTAGGTATTCTTACAACAATGTGATTGAAAGTGGTTTGATTTTTTATTTTCAGCCGTGGATTTCTTCAACCAAGTGAATCTTCTTTATGGCACATTAACTGAGTTTTGTACACCAGAGAGTTGTCCAACTATGACTGCAGGCCCCAAGTATGTATTACCTATAATGCTACTTCTATCATCACATATTTCACACACACACACCCCTAGCGATACATATGCATGATTCATGGGAAAGTGTTCATTGACAAATTAAGCAATCTTCATTAAATCAAACCATCTTTAAGTAATTAAGTTGTATGCATGTGTATCCAAGATTAATGGAGAATCTAATCATGAACATTGGTAAGAATTGAAATCTTCTGATATATGCATGAACATCCAAGATAAATGGCGAAACTAAAATGTTGATTAATGCCGGTGATATTAAAATGGAAATTTCAGGTATGAGTACAGATGGGCCGATGGTGTGCAAATAAAGAAGCCGATTGAGGTCTCAGCTCCAAAATATGTGGAGTACTTGATGGATTGGATTGAATCACAATTGGATGATGAATCCATATTTCCTCAAAAGCTCGGTAATATCTTGTTTTTAATGTGTACATCTACTATCTCAGAGTATAGGAATCATTTTCTTTTTCTTCTGCAAATTAATGTTAGTTTGCGAGGGTTTGAATTGCGCACCCATTGAGACCGCTCCATAGTTCTGACAGCCACCAGGATAGAGATCAAAGTCACCGACCACCTTCTCACCAGCGTGTGACCCTCATGGTCCGCTGAACACCACAGTCACGTCCACCATGCGCCAACACATGGTAGTATGTGAACCATCTTTTTTCTTCCACTGCCGTCAACTTCACCGTGTGGACACCTCTGAGTGTTGTCCAAGGGAGATAACACTCAAAATGACAACAGTTTCAGGTTTCAATATTTGGTCTTGACCTTTAATTCCAGCTGTATCCGGTAGTTCTGTTGATTATTAACTTCCCAAATTCCAATTATAGTTTTGAATTTTGTTGTGCTTCTTTCAAAATTATTGGTTATTGTAATCTGAGTTGGGTTTCAGTTTCCAATGGCTTGGGTTTGTTGATTTTGATCTTTTAGCCTTTTGAACTGAGTTCTGATTCCGTTTGATACTTTCTTCCGAGTGAGATAGTAACTTATTTGGGTTTTGATTTTGACTACTTTGTGTTTGGACTCTTATTTTGATTTTGACTACTTTGATTTTGATCTAGTCAGCATCTTTTCTTTCCTTCCTCTAAACTGACCATTGATTCTTCCTTCCCCCCCCCCCCCCCCCCCAACCAAAAAAAAAGGATCTCTTTTTGATTTTCATACCCATGTGGTGCAATGTCATCCCATGTTACCATTGTTGATAGGTCTACCCCTAAAGTTCTTGGATTAAGCACTCTTAATCTCACATCCTATCTTGTATCTTGTCATCTTTTGTTTAGCAACCAAACATTTCAGTTTCAATTTGCTATCTTTTAATAGAATTACAATTCCATTTTTCTAAATCATTGTATTTTCAGGATCTATCAACAAAATATTTGAACATCAGGTGCCGTACTCATCTCCACTGAACAACATTGTCTTTTAGGCCATAAATATTCTCAAAACTTAAATAAATGAGTTTTTTACATATTTCCCCTTCTTAACCTCCTTAATAACATATATACCCAACCATAAAAATCAATTACATATTTACTCAATGCTTACACAATTACCTATATACCCTTATATGTAAATTGATATATTTAAGAAGGGAATATGTATAAATAATACTTTAATTGGTTCATTCTGGGTAAAATAGTAATTCAATAAGTTATTTTAAATAAATTGGGTAAATATGTAATATATAAGCTTTAGGAAGGAGAAATATGTAATTAAAATTAGGGGTTGGGTAAATATATAATAAATGAACTTAGTAAGGGGATATATGTAAATGACCCTAAATAAATCATACCCTAGAAGGAGTGCATATGACCACTTAGCAGTAGTGTGATACGACTGAAGTTAAGAATTTAAATGCTTTCCTTGGAACTCACTTCCAGACAAAGGATTTAGGCCTATGGAAGTATTATTTGGGAATTAAAGTTTCTCGTAGTCGAAAAAGAAAGCTTATCTCAACAAAAATATTTTTTTTAATCTATTAAGCAATGTAGGTTAATTGAGGCAAAGACGTGTGATGCACCAATGATAACCAGATGAGAAGTAAAAGCGGACGACGGAGACATTTTCAAGAATCCTAAGAAACATAGGTAGGTTATAGGAAAACTGAACTATCTTACTATTAGTCGTCCTCATATATCCTTCCCAGAGTGTTGGTTAATTCATGGTGTCCCCAAAGACCTCATATTGGGATGTTTTAGTCATATTTTGAAATATATCTATACGGAGCCATAGGACGTGGTATCTTGTATCAAAATCATGGTATCACATGATAGAAGGATTTTCGGTTGTCGTCTACAATGGCGATTCTACAACCACATGATCTACCACTAGCTATGGCATCGTTCGTGGAGGCAATCTTGTCTCTTGGAAGTGTAAGAAACGAAAGGTTGTGAACTTATATGGTTATGTAACCTTTTTCTTTAAGTGTATATTCTTTTTTTGTATTCTTTTTCTATGAATGAGTTCCGAGGATCCCTATGTAACCTTTTAACTTTAAAGTGATAATTATCGTATATGATTACATTTCAGGTACACCATTTCCTAACAATTTCAGGGATGTCGTGAAAATGATATTTAAACGCTTATTTCGTGTATACGCTCATATCTACCATACACACTTTCAGAAGATTGTGAGTCTTAAGGAGGAGGCACATCTAAATACATGCTTCAAGCATTTCATATTGTTTACATGTGTAAGCTCGGTATACACATATATATTTACTTTGGTCCTAGAACTCACCCGTGTTCATACATGTTGTTTAGATGATTTTTTTTCTAAGCATTTTATACGTAGTCATCTTAATTCATTGCTTTTGTGTTTGTAGGAGTTCGGCTTGATCGGCAACAAGGAGTTAGCTCCACTTCAAGAGCTTATAGAATCCATTGTCGTCCCTCGCTGAAAATTGCTTCATTTGATCTATATAATTAAACGCGGTTTTATTCAGGAACATAATAAGATGATGTGGGTGCAAATGTAAAATGTTTGTGTTGTGTTTTTGACTATATTATTTCAGCCTCTGGTGCAAAAGTTCTGATATGTAAACGCGTGTTTTCACTGTTACCGTACGTCATCAACTATGGTTGTTATAAATAGTTGAAACTGACGGAACCATTCAAATCAAAGCGTGTTAACCGGTTTAGAGTTTTTGTTGTTTGGTTCATGGTTCGGTTTTGATAGTTTGATTGTTTACGGTTCCGGCCAACGGTTTGGAACCTGTTACTAGTTTTGGCCAAATTTCAGATTCTTAATATAAAATATAAATAATTGTATAATAAATAATTAATATTTAAAAAATAGGAAAAATGTCACCGAGTAGTATAACATAACATGATTACCCTACTGATTGACAAAATTCATGAACATATAACATATCAAAGATAACAAATTGCCATGAGTTGAAATCATGTATTCTCTTCCCGTGCATCACTATCTTCAACCTTTTCTTCCTGATCAGACGACTCTTGGGCACTCTCTGGTACCTCCTCACCGTTTTCCTCCGCACCTTTGACCTTTGCATCTTTCAAAGCTTTGACTCTCTTAGCTTCCTTTGCATCCTCCAAACACTTGATCAACTTCTTCTAACAAACCTCAACATCCTCCTCATCCGACTTCAGCATCAAACTCTCGGCAACATCCGCCGGAGTCATCTTCGTCCCCCCCAACAACCGCTCAACCGTTTCAAACAACTCATGCCACTCAACATCCAAATAGTTCTTCGCAAGAACCTTAAACATTTCGAAACAACAGTACGACATCTCGATATGTTTATCCATCCTCCCCCTCCTAATCAAAGCAGGATCAAGCTTTTCGATATGATTCGTCGTAAACACGATCAATCTCTCGCTACCACAAGCCAACCACAACCCGTCAATGAAGTTGAGCAAACCGGACAACTTCACCTCACTCCTCTCCTCCTCCTCCTCCTCCTTCTTCTTCTCCTTCTCAATTTTACTAATCTTCTTCTTCTTCTCCTTCCCAAATTTACTAATCGGATCCGATTTGTTATCTTCCTTTTTCTCATTAATCCTTTGATCGGCGAGATCAAGCGAACAATCGATATCCTCGATCACAATTATCGACTTGCCAGACGTATCAATCAACAACTTCCTCAAATCCGTGTTATCTTTCACAGACGCGAGTTCAAGGTCATAAATGTCATACTCAAGAAGGTTGGCCATGGCAGCGATCATGCTAGACTTCCCGGTCTCAGGGGGACCGTACAGAAGATAGCCACGCTTCCATGACTTTCCAACCTTCTTATAATAGTCTTTTGACTTACTGAACGTCAAAAGATCGTTCAGAATCTCCTCCTTCTTCGGATCCATTGCGAGCGTCCCAAAAGTCGACGGGTGCTCGAATATGATATGACTCCATGTCTTGTTATAATAGTGGTTCCAATTGTCACTCTTGTTGTTAGTGTAAAGCTTTCGTTGTCTCTCCTTTATAGCGATTCTCTTCCCTTCATCCAACACACGTTTAATGTAGACTTTCGTGACGAAATCTCGGTGCTTTCGATGGCAAGTGAGCGTATAAAACCGCTTCTCGTAGTACCTCTCCCGCGGGGGGTGACTTTGTTTAAAAGCCACCAGATCTTGACACCTTTGAACACATCGGTGACTTCTTCATAATCATCCATACTCAGGACAACAGATTGGCAATCTTTAACCACATTGGCTTTGAGGCGTTTGGCGCGGTCGAACGAGTAGGTGCTGAGGTAGCGTTCGATGTGGTCATAGGGCCGGTTTCGCTCGAACGAAGCTGTATTGTACTCGTGAAAACTGATCTGGACATTGTTGGTAATTTTAGTGTTATCAACATATGTTTTAGGATATTGGATTGACTTGTTGATCGAGAAAATAACGTTAGAGATTAAACGAGTTAGGTATCGATTTAAGTCTAACTGTTATTTGGGCTTGTAATTAACCATTGGGCTCATGTTTAAGCACTTAGGCTTATATTAAGTGATTAGTCTAATTGGGCTTCCAATAATAATGATTTTGGACTTAATGATAAATTGGGTCTTAGATTAAAGCCAATATATGTGGATATACGATAGATGCATCTCGATCAGAGACATATATATACACATACGAACAGAGGTATCTCTGTGGTTACAAGTTTTCACAGAAACGATTAAAATCCGATTTCATGTTGAAGAAATTCTCTGTCTTATTCGATAAATCATTGTGTGTAATCCACAAATAGGTTTATCTGAAAGTGTTTCACGATTCAGAAAATAATTCAAGTTTCATTCATCGTTCAAGTTCAAGTCCGGTTTCCAGGTTTGTCTATTCGTTTTATTTTCGTGTTACAGGCCATGATTACAACAAAGATAAACCTATTTCACTATTCGTTTTATAATCCACAAATAGGTTTATCTGAAAGTGTTTCACGATTCAGAGAATAATTCAAGTTTCATTCATTTCCAGGTTTGTCTATTCGTTTTATTTTCGTGTTACAGGCATGATTACAACAAAGATAAACCTATTTCGGTTCAATTGGGTGTTGATTCTCAATTTTGGGTGGGTTTTTTTTTCATGGTCTGTGGTTTTGGGATGAAACCCTAATACGCAATTTTATAGATTATTTAGATTGTAACCCTAATTCGTAAATTAGGGCTAGTTTGGGTTATTGTTTTCTTTTGAGAATCACGAATTTCACCGGGGGTTAATTTTCGTGGCGTGTGGTTTGGGTATGAAACCTTAATTTGAAATTTCTATGTTCCAGGATTTAGTTGTAATCCTAATTCGAAAATTAAGGTTAATTGTTTGGAATCTAGAAATTGAATTTCTAAATTGACTTATTGGTAGTCTGGAGTTTGTTGAGAAAAAACTAATTTTGAAAAAAAAAAATTGAATTCCAAATTGAATTTTGATTGTAGTTTGTAAAAATTGGATTTTGTGACTAAGTTAATGTATGAATTTGAATTTTGAATATCAAAATCATGGGTATCTAGTTGACACTGTTTGATTTCCCGGATCATGTTCTCGATTACAAGGATTATCATATATAAATCGTAAAAAGGAATTCGTCATAATTTGCCACTGGATCTGTTTTGATAGTACACTGTGTTTGTCATTCTCCAAATTATTTAATCTTCATGGGAGTGTTTAACACACAGTGAAATCAAAATTTAAATCTTTTGATCTAGAACCAAATGTCACGGTGGCAATTTTATGGTGGAGTACTGGAGTTAATAAATACTTCTAGATATCCAAGGAACCATAATCTGAAAATCTGCACTGTGTTGGTCATTCGTGGGTTTTTCTGAATATTTCTACAGTGTGTTTTGTCAATTTGAGGGTGTGCATTTTTGGGTTATCTTCAAAATGTTGGGTTTTCTGAATTAGTATATTGGATAGATACTGGTTAGAGTTGAATGAAAAACTCGGTTCAAGATACTGGTTAGAGTTGGATGAAAAACTCGGTTCAAGATACTGGTTAGAGTTGAATGAAAAACTCGGTTCAAGATACTGGTTAGAGTTGGATGAAAAACTCGGTTCAAAACTACAATAATTTTGATGTTGAACATGATTTTAATGCTCCAATTTTTGTGCTTCCAGAATCAATGCAGGAGGAAATTCCATTTTTTCAAAAATAGATTTTGCATTGGCAGATAAATAGAGCTTAGAGAAATTGAAATTTCTTTTTAAATGGTTGGATGTGGGGTCTGTTGAAGCATTCAATACCGAAATTTGGGTTGTCAAATTCAGAAGCAAAGTTTGTTATTTGAAAAGGAATTTGGCTTATTCAAAAAAATAATTGAAAAGGGGTCGTTTAGTTTCTGGACTTTTCTCGGCCTATTTGTTGAAATTTGAATCAAAGAATTGAAAAGGAATTAGGCTTTAGTTCAAGGGTCTGTCTGGGTATTAAAGTTGTTGTTCAAATTTGGATTCATTTGGAGAATGGCATAGGAAGAAAGTGGTACTTTTGAATTCTTATAACTCATAGATGACTGAGTTAGAAAAGTATAAGGGAACTAAAAAAAAATAATGACCGGGACAATAATAACCCTAATAAGAAATCAAAAGTGGTTTGTTGGAGATGTGGAAAATCGGGATATCTCAAGAAAGATTGTCGAGTGAATATTACGGGTGGAAACATATCTCACGTAGCGGGTTCAAGTGGGTCGAAAGATTCAAATGCTTCACAAGGTACGCCTACTAATTCCACTTTATTTTTTGACAAAACCTATGAGTTTTGTAGTTGACTCAATTAGTCATTCGGGACATGTTAATCATTTGATTAATGAACAAATAAAAGTAATGTTTTTTAGTCAAATAAATTTAATACAAAAGTACAGTCAACTGGCTGTGATGGTACACATAATAGAAGTGTACAAGTCGAGAAAATCCCATTTGGGTGTGAAATAAATGAAACCTAGTTTTCGGGTTTGTTGGTTGGACTTAAAAAGTCCAATGGTCTCTAAACATAATTAAGTTGAGAATTGTGTATCATTTATTTCTGAAGCCTTGTATGTACAGGATGATATGCTTGCATGGTAGGTAGACTCGGGTGCTACGAGTCACGTATGCATGGATCTGAGATGGTTTGAAGATTTTTAACCAGTTGAAGATGGATCTATACTTGGGATGGGAAATATAACAACCGAGCTTATCAAAGGAATAGGAAAAGTTCGACTTGTATTCACGTCTGGAAATCAATTATTGTTAGATTATGTTTTGTATGTTCCATAGATTCGAAAGAATCTTCTGTCTTGGATTGTTTTAAATAACTATGGTTTTAACGACGTCATTACATCGGATAAGTCTATTTTATTTCGACATGTAACCTATGTTGGATCTGGATATTCATGAAATGCCATGTTTAAGCTTATTATTAATGTCCCATTTTGCTATTGAATCTGTTTGAGTGGTATCTTCATCTTCTAAGTAAAGTTGAGTATGATTCAAGTTTTGGCATGATAGATTAGCTCATGTTAATTATTACAAGATGGAAGATATGTCTAAAATGAGCCTAATTCATGCTTTTGACATGCAAAATTATAATAGATATGTAAGTTGATTAAAATCACTAGGATACCATTTAAGGATGTAAAAAGGATTCTAAGGTATTAGAATTGATTCTTTCTGATTTATGTGATTTCTTTAATACATCTTCTATAGGTAATAAGAGTTTTGTAGTAACATATATCGATGATGCAGATAGATATTGCTATGTATTTCTTGTTCACATAAAAGATGAAGCACTTGATGAATTTTAAAGTTTACAAACAAGAAGTTGAATTGCTTCATGGTGACTTTATTAAAACTCTTCGAACTGATCGAGGAGGGGAGTATTATGATCCAGTATGGTTTGAAACAAGCACCTAAACAGTGACATCATAAATTTGATGGTGTGATCTTATCTCATGGGTTTCTTTTAAACCAGGTCGATAAGTGTGTTTACACTAGATTAGACTCTTCTAGTAAAAGAGTGATTATTTGTCATTATGTTGATGACATGTTGATCTTTAGTATTAACCAAGATCGGGTTGATAAGCCAAATGAATTATTGTCTTCTAATTTTGAACTGAAGGATATGAGGGAGGCATATATGATTCTTAGAATACGTCTCATTACATTGAGAAAGTATTGAAGAAATTCAATTATTTTAATTGTTCTCCTGTTAATACTCCCAAAAATCATGGTATAAGGCTCATGTCTGATTCAGGTAATCCAGTTTCAAAATTAGAGTATTCAAAAGCTATTGGATGCTTAATGTATGCTATGATTAGCATAAGGCCTGACATAACTTATGATGTGGGTAGGCTAAGCAGATATACTAGTAATCCTAGTGCTCAACACTGGCAAGCAATAATCAGATTGCTTAAATACCTGAAAGGTACCATGAACTATGGCTTGTGTTATACAAGTTTTCCTTCGGTCATAGAAGGGTATTCTGATGCAAGTTAGATAACTGATATGGAAGATCATTATTCTACAAGTGGGTGGGTATTCCTACTTGGCGGTGAAGCTATAGCCTGGGCTTCAAAGAAGCAAATTTGCATTACTAATTTGACTATGGAACCTGAGTTTGTGGCTTTAGCTGCAACTGGTAAAGAATCTTAATGGTTAAGGTATTTAATCTATGAGGTTCCATTATGGTCAAAAACCGATATCACCTCTTTCTATCAGGTTTGATAGTGCAGATACATTGGCTAATGCGCATAGCCAAGTGTACAATAGAAAGTCTAAACACTTAGGTGTTAGACATAGTATGATTAGGGAATTAATCATGAACATTGTGATATCTGTTGAATTTGTAAGATCTAAGTTTTATTTAGCTGATCGTTTAACCAAAGGGTTAGGAAGAGATCTCGTGAACAAATCAGCTAAAGGGATGGGTTTAAAGTCCATTGAAAATATCTTATGTCAAGACACGCAATTCCCATCTAATACAACGTTAGATGCTGAATTCAATGTGGAAAGCTTGTCATAAAGATATTGGAACACATTAACATAATCTTCTCAAGGTATGTGTTCAGACTGCAAGATAAAAGAATGTAACTCCTTAATAGTTCATTGATAAATTGCAATACATGTGCAAGAATAATGAATTACCTATAAGAATATGAAGTTTAGTCGCTTCAAAAAGCTTTGGGCTTAAGCTTTGATATATTCTTTGAAGGATTGTGACACAAGCTAGTAAAACATTGTGTCAAGTGAAATTTGGATTTATAAGCGTATGTGTGTATTACCTACATGTATTTAAATGAATAACTTGAGTTCAATCCATTGCGACACCCATTTATTCTAATATTTTTTTGTATCGAGTAATATACAAAGTGAAAATTCAATCCGCATGACATTTTCACTTATGCATACATTTGTGTTTTTGTGAGGATGTTTTAGTTAATCATGGATATCACTAAAATGGGAGAGGAATGTTGGTAATTTTAGTGTTATCAACGTATGTTTTAAGATATTGGATTGACTTGTTGATTGAGAAAATAACGTTAGAGATTAAACGAGTTAGGTGTCGCGGGAGTGCGGGCTCGATTTAATTCTAACTGTTATTTGGGCTTGTAATTAACCATTGGGCTCATGTTTAAGCACTTAGGCTTACATTAAGTGATTAGTCTAATTGGGCTTCCAATAATAATGGTTTTGGGCTTAATGATAAATTGGGTCTTAGATTAAAGCCAATATATGTGGATATACGATAGATGCATCTCGATCAGAGACATATATATACACATACGAACAGAGGTATCTTTGTGGTTACAAGTTTTCATATGCGATTTTCACAGAAACGATCAAAATCCGATTTCATGTTGAAGAAATTCTCTGTCTTATTCGATAAATCATTGCGTGTAACCCACAAATAGGTTTATCTGAAAGTGTTTCACGATTTAGATAATAATCTTTCACACCCCGACCGATGGCGGAATCATCGAGGCGGACAATGGAATGATTGTTCAAAAGCACATGATAACTAAAAAGTTGCATAATTCATTAAATAAATTTGAATACAACAAAGATCCAAATACAATACATTTCAAATAACCTAGTCTAGTTCAAAACATTGATTTATTTAACTAGGTCCATAGTTCTTAAGTGGAGAAATCTTCAGCAAGCAATCACATATCCAAACCTGAAACATTATTTAAATCAAGTGTCAACTAAAAAGTTGGTGAGTACATAGGTTTTTATAGTTCCGATAAGTAGTAGATAAAACGTTTTGCAACTCATTGTTTATCTTGTTAAACATAGTATATATATGGTGTATCATTTATCTAATCACAATTCAAACCTTGTTTGACGCACTTGAACACAACACAACAGCTAAGTCCGGTAATGTTTACCCACTATATCCGGTATGTTTGAATATAACACGCGGCTATATCCGAGTATGCAGTAATAAACACCCTAACCGGGTGGGCTGGTCAGGCATAATAGATCTATTAATATTACTGTTGGTTTTCTTGTGTTTAAAGCAAATGATTGTACACCCAAGATAATAAGCATATAATCTACATGAATAACACGTATAAACAATTTGATTGAGTAGCATGAAATAATGTTTCACCCCAAAGTATGTCAAAATGTAAAATAGTGGCTATGTAACTCACCTTGCAAGCGGGTATTTTTCCACGCGTGTAGGTGATAAAGATGTTGAAGTCTAAGCACGTTGAAACCCTATGTAGATAAATGGGTATTATTGTATGTTTACATGTGCGTATTAGTATTTAATTGTGTATAGGTTTATAATAACATTTCTTAGTGTTATTTGCATAAAAGTTGGTCCAGATTTACTTGAAATTACTAATTTGATCGAAACTGTTTATAGTTGTGACAGGTATCGAAACTGTGTTCAATCGAAACTACTATCTATCAAAACTACTAGTTTCGATTGATCATTTATAAGTGATACACAGGCTGTCGAAACTACCATCTATCGAAACTACTAGTTTCGATTGATCATTTATAAGTGATACACAGGCTGTCGAAACTACCATCTATCGAAACTACTAGTTTCGATTGATCATTTATAAGTGATACACAGGCTGTCGAAACTACCATCTATCGAAACTACTAGTTAAATTGACCATTTACTCAATCGAAACTAAGTAGTTTTGATGGCCCAGACTTTAGAAAATAAAACAGTAATTTTTCAGAACAATAGTTTGTCCGGTAATCAATGGTTTGGAGTCGTGACTTCGATTGGTTCAGCTTGCCTTATGATAACAGAAGGTAAAGAAACAAAGTTGAGGATTCTTACGTGGTCGCAAAGGGGCTGGACGGCAGAGTATTAAATCCGAGAATGTCCAGAATGAGAATCGAGCTTCTGGATGGGATTAGCCTCTACAACCTTGGTCACAGCTTCACACAGAGATGGCGATTGTAATGGTGCCTTCAATTTGGAGTGAGATTGGGTGGAAGAGGGGTAGCGAGCTCGAGCAGGTCCGACTATGGCTATTTATAGCCGAGTTCGTTTCTTATGACAAAGCGTGCAATTGGGCACGTCCCGACACTCGTCTGGACGAGACGAAGCTAACGAGTTATTAAATACGTGTGGAGGTTGACTGTCGGGCTCGAATTCAAGGCGTGGGTTCTCGGCCACCAACGAGATCAGGCGATTCGTATGTGGGGAGACCAATTGGTCGGGGCCTTTTGTTCGCATGGGGAAGACGAGTTCAGGGATGCCTGTAGTGGCTGTCTAGGTGCAGGGAACAGCCCTGTCGGGGTGTTCGTCGGAAAAACGCTTTACCCGTCGGACCAAGGAACATGGTGACCGGAAAGTCGATTTGGAAATTGGCAGATTTGGTCCTTGTAGTTTGGTTTTGATTTAATTTGGCCCCTGAGATAATTACGGATGAGTCCTTGTAGTTTGATTTGTACAGAAATAGTCCCTCAATTGATTTTTACTTAAAACCTTCTAGTTTGAAAAGTTTCAAAACAACCCCTTAACTTTTATAAAAATAATTAGTTTAATTTCTTTTAATTTTCAAATATATTTTATAAACTTATATTATTATTATTGTTATAAATAATTTTTATAAGAGTTAGTTATCTTATTTAAATAGGTTATTTTATTAAATCTGAAACTTTTTAAATTTAGATTTTTATACAAAATTTTATATAAGTTTAAAACGTATTTATTTTTAATTATTTTAAATCCATAAAATAAATAAAAATAAATATATATTTTGTACAAAATTAAATAAAACGCCTCATTTCATTTAGTTGAAAATGATTACATGATATATATTACAAATGCTTGAATAAAAATCCGGAATGTCACAGTCTCCCCAAGTTAAAGGAATTTCGCCCCGAAATTCAACTAGCGGAGGCTATGAAAAAAAAGATGTGGATACTTGGTCCTCATTTGGTCTTCACGTTCCCAAGTGAACTCGGTTCCACGTTTAGACTCCCAACGGACCTTGACAATGGGGATGCGGCTACGCTTGAGTTTCTTGACTTCACGGCCCACTATTTCCACGGGTTTTTCAACAAAGTGCATTTTCTCGTCAATACGCACTTCGTCAAGAGGGATGTGGAGATTCTCGTCGGCTAGACACTTTTTCAAATTAGATACATGAAAGGTCGGATGAACGTTATTGAGTTCTGAAGGAAGATCGAGTTTGTAGGCTACTTTTCCTATCCTTTCGAGTATCTTGAATGGACCCACATATCGAGGTGCAAGTTTTCCTTTCTTTCCAAATCGGACTACGCCTTTCCAAGGTGATACCTTTAGAAGAACCATATCCCCAACTTGGAATTCCAAGGGTTTTCGTCGGTTATCGGCATAGCTCTTTTGCCGACTCCTTGCTACTCGAATGTTGTCCCGGATAAGAGAGATTTTATCGGTGGTCTCTTGGATAAGCTCGGGACCGGTGATTTGTGCTTCACCAATTTCGTTCCAACAAATCGGTGAACGACATTTCCATCCATAAAGAGCTTCAAACGGTGCCATGTTAATACTTGTGTGGTAGCTGTTGTTGTAGGAAAATTCGATCAGTGGTAGGTGAGAATCCCAATTGCCACCAAAGTCGATGACACAAGCTCTAAGCATATCCTCGAGAGTTTGGATTGTTCGCTCGGTTTGTCCATCAATTTGAGGATGGTAAGCCGTACTTAAATCCAAACGAGTACCAAGCGCAGATTGTAATGATTGCCAAAATCGGGAAGTAAAACGCGAATCACGATCGGAGATGACGTTCAAAGGGATTCTGTGATGACTTACGATCTCATCAATGTAGATCCGAGCCAATTTCTCGACTCGATAGTCCTCATGAATAGGCAAGAAATGAGCAGACTTCGTAAGTCGGTCGACAATAACCCAGATACTATCGTACCCACTAGAAGTGCGTGGGAGTTTGGTGATGAAGTCCATAGCAAGGTTCTCCCACTTCCACATGGGAATTTCAGGTTGTTCGAGGAGTCCGGAAGGCTTCTGGTGTTCGGCCTTCACTTTAGAACAAGTTAAGCATTTTACCACAAAGAGGGCAATATCCTTTTTCATGCCGGGCCACCAATATTGCTGACGAAGACCCATGTACATCTTATCAGCTCCGGGATGTACCGAATATCGAGTTTTGTGGGACTCGTTCATCAAAAATATACGAAGGTCGTCGCGATCGGGAACCCAGATACGGTCCAAGTAATACAATAAGCCGTTGGCTTTGGTTTCTAGTAAGAGTTCTACACCACATGCCATCTCTTGATACATGTTTCCCTCGGTAACCGAGGTGTGTTGTGCTTGAAGAATACGGGCTTGGATATCGTTATGAATACAAACACTATGAAGCATGATACGTTCTTTACGACTCAAGGCGTCGGCTACAACATTTTCCTTGCTAGGGTGGTAGCGAATCTCGCAGTCGTAGTCGTTAAGAAGTTCAACCCATCGTCGTTGCCTCATATTAAGCTCTTTTTGATTGAAAATATGTTGGAGACTTTTGTGGTCGGTGAAAACCACGCATTTGGTGCCATAAAGATAATGTCTCCAAATTTTCAAGGCGAAAACGACAGCACCAAGCTCGAGATCATGGGTCGTATAGTTCTTCTCATGGATTTTGAGCTGACGTGATGCGTATGCAATTACTTGGCCACGTTGCATTAGAACACAACCAAGACCTTGGTTGGATGCATCACAATAAACGACAAAGTCGTCATTACCACTAGGAAGGGTTAGAACAGGAGCATTGCAGAGCTTGTGCTTGAGAGTTTGAAAAGCTTCCTCTTGCTTGGGTCCCCACTCGTAAGATTTACCTTTATGAGTCAAGGCAGTGAGCGGAACCGCAATCTTGGAGAAATTTGAGATGAAGCGACGATAGTAACCCGCTAGTCCAAGAAAGGAACGAATCTCAGTAGGAGTCTTAGGAGTACTCCAATTCTTTACCGCTTCGATTTTTGCCGGGTCCACATGAATCCCTTTATCGTTGACTATGTGTCCCAAAAATTGAACCTCCTTTAGCCAGAATTCACACTTGGAGAACTTGGCGTATAGTTGTTCCTTCTTCAAGAGCTCCAAAATCAAACGAAGATGTCGTTCATGCTCCGCTTTCGTTTTAGAATAGATGAGAATGTCGTCAATGAAAACGATCACGAACTTGTCCAAATAAGGTTTGCATATACGGTTCATGAGATCCATGAAAACCGCAGGTGCATTAGTCAAGCCAAAAGGCATGACCATGAACTCGTAGTGACCATATCTAGTCCGAAAGGCAGTCTTCGGAATGTCTTCATCGAGAACACGAAGTTGATGGTATCCGGAACGAAGGTCAGTCTTGGAGAAACATGTTGAACCTTGAAGTTGATCGAAAAGATCGTCGATACGGGGTAAAGGATAACGGTTCTTGATTGTAAGCTTGTTGAGTTCACGATAATCGATACACATTCGAAACGATCCATCCTTTTTCTTTACGAACAGCACGGGAGCACCCCAAGGTGAATGGCTCGGGCGGATGAATCCTTTAGATGAGAGTTCTTGTAATTGACTTGCGAGCTCTTGCATCTCGAAAGGTGCAAGACGATAGGGAGCTTTTGCCACGGGAGTTGCTCCGGGCACAAGGTCAGTACGAAACTCTACTTGTCTAGGAGGAGGAAGACCGAGCTTTTGCCACGGGAGTTGCTCCCTCAACAATTTTTTGCATTTAAAAAACCAACATATTATCTATTTTTTCTCACAAAAGTCACTTAACAAATTTTTGCACATAAAAAACCAACATACTTTCTTGTTTTTCTCACAAAAGTCCCTCAACAGCTATTTATCCTAGCAAATGAATCGACAGAAGCAAGGAAAATGGTTCATTTTCTCTTGTTTCTGTCGGTCGATTTCCGTTGCTTTACTTTTGCGGATTCATTTGCTAAGATAAATAGTTGTCGAGGGACTTTTGTGAGAAAAACAAGAAAGTATGTTGGTTTTTTATGTGTAAAAATTTGTTGAGGAGGGACTTTTGTAAGAAAAAAAGAGAGACTATGTTGGTTTTTTATGTGCAAAAAATTGTTAAGAGACTTTTATGAGAAAAACCAGAAAGTATGTTGGTTTTTTTATAGCATTTGCCCTAAACTTTAAATGAGAATCTATACATACTAATAAATAAAGGTTTTGAGAAAGACACTTGTCACTTTCTCATGTCTTCTCACATTAGTTTTTCCGCCTCTCTCTCCTAATAAATACACAATCTTATTAAATAACTAGCTTAGACCCCGTGTAATACACACGGGGTGAAAAATATCAATACATAAATTTCTCAAATTTTATTTATGTATTTTACATGTGTAAAAATGTATTACTATACATATATTAAGGATATAAAACAAAATTCAAAATATGTAAAAAATAATATATAATTGGGTTTAAAAAATACGTCAATTACTATTTAATATAATTTGACTTTCATTTACTGTTAGATTGAAAATAAAAATTACATAATTATGTTTCAAAGTTTTTTATAATAAAGGATAATTTAAAATAAATATGTTTTATTAGTATAATTATTAATTTATTAAAAGATATGTGTGCATTTAATAAGAGAGAGAGGTAGGAAAAAAATATTGAAATTGAATATGGTGGTGACATGTGACATCCCAAAACCTTTATTTATTAGTATGTATAGATAAGGATATTATAAATATATTATTAAAGAAAAAATACTAATTATATTAAATAACAATATATATATATAATATGAAAATCAAAATATAATTAATTAAAGAAAAAAATACTAATCTATATCTATACTATATAATAAATAAAGGTTTTTTAGTGCCACATGTTGTCTTCATATGCATTTTCATCATTTTTTTTCCGTATCTCTCTCTTATTTAATGCACTTCTATATTTAAATAATAATATATATTTAAAGAAAATATTAATTATACTAATAAAACACATTTATTTTAAATTATCTCTTCTTATGAGAAACTTTAAAATTTAATTATGTAACTTTTATTTCAATCAAATAGTAATTGAAAGTCAAATTACATTAAATAGTAATTAACGTATTTTTGAAACCCATTTATGTATTAATTTTTACATATTTTGAGTTTGTTTATATATGTAGTATATGTAATATATTTTTCACCCTGTGTGTAGACACGGGATCTAAACTAGTATACAATCATTTAGGGTTGTGGTATATACCTATACTAGTGTTAGAACCCGTGTATTACACGGGGTTATAAATAAAATAAATGTAAAAGGAAATATAAATTGAGACTAAATAAATGATGAATACAATTCATAGATCACTAAATATTTCTTTGTATATAACGTTGGATGTTTTGTTTGAATTTTTTTCCATCCTTGTCTAAAGCTAAAATCTTTAACCCGTCTCTGCTTTTAACTATTGAAAGTGCCACATACAATTGACCATGAGTGAAAACCGGCTACCTCAAGAACAATCCAACCCTTGATAGTGACTAACCCGTGTCATGGCGAAACAAACTAAGAGTGGAAACTATCTTCTTTGTAGGGATGAGATTGGTACCGTACCGGTACCGAAAATACCGGTACCGAATTTATGGTAAAGTGGGTACCGGTACCGAATTTATTGGTACGGTACCGGTTCGGTACGGTACCGGTACTCGTTACAAACTTGTCATCTTTATCGGTACTCGTACTGTACCGGTACCGAAAATACCGATACCGAACTTATGGAAAAATAGGTACCGGTACCGAATCTATCGGTACCGGTACAGGTACTCGGTACCAAATAATCATCCCTACTTCTTTGTAGCTTGAAAGGAATTTGCTTGTTAGAAGGTGTCAAATTAATTCTTGAAATAATGTGCGAGTTTTAATATTATTTCCAGGAATGATCTCCGTCTCGATAACACGATTACCAAGAGATATGACTTGTAATCTAGTTCCATTACATAATCCATTTTTCTAATTAATATTTCGTAGTAGCATTACCAGCATAACTACCTTCAAAACTAAACTATGATTTGACAATCCTGAAAGTTTAAGACCATTTAAAAACATCTTGCGAGTATAAACTTTGTTGAAAATTATCGTTCAACTGTTCTGATTGGTATATACTATCCGAACTACGATATTCTTTTTGTTCACTGGGGAACATTGACAATAAACGATCATTAATTTCCTGCACTACTTCATTTGTGGGAGCAAGCATTGCTCTTTCTTAAAAGAATTGAGATTTTTTCTAGTGTTGAAGAATATATGGATAGACAAAGTCAATTAGACTTGCAATATGATCGACTGAATCAGTAATAAGTAAATCCTTAGGTATATCAATCACCTCATCACCATCATTAATACCACCAACATTTCAGTAAATTGATGTATAATAAGTAAATCCTCAGGTATATTAATTGCATCGTTGTATAGTTTCGTAATGTAGAATTATTACGAAGTAGAAATTTCTCTATTTGTAGCAAAGTCAATTTTTTAATTTGATCTTCGGTGAGTAACATGTCTTTAAAATGTGAAAACAAAAATTATTTAATGAACTACTCGTAAAAAAAAATAAAACGTATTATTTAATCAACATTGTGTTTTTAAAAATTAACAAAAAAACTATAAGTATATGTTAAAGTTAATTGTTGAGGAAAATATTATCATGCACTTAAGGAAAGTTATTTTAATTGACAATCAGATAAAAAAATAAAAAAATAACAAATATCGTAAAAATTATTAAGTCATTGTTATTTGGTGTAAATAAAATTATAATCTACAGTCAGTTGTAAAGATTTATTACCCATAGCAATCATTACCAAAAATGATAGTTGTTTATAAACTTACCAAAATCGTTATAGGTATTAACTTTGGTATAAATTATTATTGGAGTAAAATTAGCAATGAATATATTATTATTAATTTTGATTAAAATTTGGTGAAATATTTGTATAACTAAAATTAACGTATGAATTTTTAATTTAAAATTTACCAAATATAGTTTTAATTTTAAAAGCATTAATTGCTTATATAAGTTAAAAGATGAATTAGTTTATTTTAAATAAATTTATATCCTGACTTGTGATGTATCAAATTCAAAATTTTAAATACTCAATTCAAAAGCATATTAAATAATAAATATTACTTAAAATAAATTAATTAATTCGTCTTTAACTTATATAAGCAATAAGCAAATTAATTATTATCATTTAAAATGTTGTTTGATTGAGTACCTAAAATTTTAAATTTTATATATCACATGTGAATATATTGAATGATATATTTATTTTTGGGTGACATGTATATACTCTTCTTATTTATAAGAAACATTACTATTTTTAATATTATATTATTAAAAAACCTTGGAATTTGATACTAAGTATTTAGAGTCAAAGATTTACGTGATTTAATTGCTCATATAAGTTAATGATGAATTAACTTATTTCAGGTAAATTTAAATATCTTAAATGTTGTTTGATTGAGTCTTAAAACACGATTACAAATTATGATTTGGTATTTTAAAATTTTAGGTAAAAATCAAAGTCATAAATATTTGACATTGACTGAATAAATAAAACTGAAAATAAAAATTTTAATTTCAAGCACCACATATGTGGATATTAAATAATATTTAAATGGATGAGTTTAATTTAGAAAGATTGCGTAATTTTAGGATTAAGAAAAAGCATATGTAGATGTTCGGGTTTACTGATAAAAAAGATGGATTAATAAAAAAATGACAAAACCAATTAACAATATTATAGATTTCATTTTTTCAAGAGTCATTTTTTAAATCATCCAAAATTTTATTAAGTCGTATCTCAAAATTAATATAGATTTAAAAATATCATATGTTTGAATAACAGAAAAGAAGAGATAATGATAAAGTTAAATACTTACGAATTAATGAGAAAATTTTAAAGGTTAAGACAGATGAAATTGGAAGTTTAATACGGTAACTATATCATTAATTAGTATTATATTATCAATAGTATGTAACGTTAAATTAGTTGATTTCAGTTACTGATATATTAATTTATCAAGGTATTAGGTATTAAGACATGTATATAAATCAATATTTATTTCTTTTTTTATTAAAGTTACATATAAAAACTAACTTTATATAGTTAAATTAATTTAAGGTCTAACATTTTATTATTAACATAAAATAATATGATAATTTGGTTGGCTATTTTTTAGGTAGATTACAGCAATGCTATAGAATTCATTTTGTAAAAGTTTTTTTTGTAGGAGGGTGTATATAGTAATCAATTTTTTTTGTTGTATTGTAAAGGTTTCAAAAATGAAAGTATCTATTTCGAAAATTAAAAAACTCAAATAAGAATGTTATACCAACTTAATTAATATTTATTTATTTGATTAATTTTTGCTGTTAGACAATAATGTATTGAAAATGTTTAAAATTAAAGTGCAGTGTTAGTAGTTAAACTGCTTATTACAATCAAATTAACAATTTGGCAATCATATAGTAATAAAAATAAAAGACAATCAAATAATAAGATCATAAAAAATAAACATGTAAATGAATTAAACATCAAAACAAACATAATCTATTCACGACATAAAATAAAATTTCTCATCACCAACCAATTAATTAAACCTCAAACCAAACATAATCCACAAATAGAGAAAATAAAATTCGTCACCCCAAATAACAACCTTAAAAATCTAGGCACCACTGAATCCCCCCTTAAAACTTCTGCTTTAACCGAAGATAACAACTTCGACGAAGCTACCCAACCAGTCCAAGCTACCTGCACATGATAAAGATCAACACACATTCAACCTATATGCTCCAAAATCTTGATAAATTTTGATCTTTAGAAGTCAACTTATGAATTCCTAATCATCTTAATTTACATAAATCAATTGATTTGGATACACAGAATGACTAATACCTTAAGTTCATGAAATAAACTGATAATTACTATTATCATTATTCTGATAATTTTTTAGTTTGTAACGAATAAATGAAAGAAACCGTATAAAATCCAAAAATGGCATAACCGAGGGTTTTATAAGAAGATTCATAAATCTTACGATTAGGACACAAAATCATATGATACAGGCTCTAGATCAAGCAAAAAATGTAATGACCAAATCTTCAATTCTTACGATTAGAACACATAATCGTAAATCGATACAAATAATACAACAGATATTGAAATAATCAAACAAAAATAGATATTACATACCGATTAAGATTTGATTTTACGCAAGTTGTAGATCTTCAAAGAGAAGATACGATGCGATGAGCAAAGGGTACGCTAGATCTTGAAAGGGAAAATAATATGTATGAGGTTAAAACTAAGATTCATAAATCTATTCAAAGAATCAAAGGAAAATTGAAACAATCGAACAAACATAGAGATTAAATATCGATTATGTTTTGATTTTGAAGGCTTTTGAAGATCTTGAAATAGATGTCATGGAACTCCAGACCAGAAGAGGAGATTGTTAGGGTTTGATGGTTGTGAGAAAGTGAACAAATGAATGAGTGTAAATGGGTTAGAAGAATTATGTACTATCCGGATGCAGGTCGGTTCTGGGTCCGCGTGAAGAAGCTAAACGGGTTTTTTGAGATTTTGAGAGAAAAATGGTGAGGTGAAATGTGGAGGTGACATGTGTCCAAATTTACTTGTTTATTATATAGGATAGATGACCATTTTATTTGTTGTAACAATTTTAACTTTTTTATTTTTTTATATATTTATTTCATCTTTTAAATATTTAAGAAAACTTTAATTAATTTATTTTATCATAAGTATTAATTATGAGTTAAATACATAAAACCACATTAAGAAAAAACATTTTTTCTAGTTTTTATAAAAAAAACTTTATATGCTTATTTTTTAAATACGTTTTTTTGTAAAAAGATGAAGGTAGAATTACATACATCCTCTTATTTTCAACCTTAATTACATATATATACACAACCCAAAACTTAAATTACATATATCCGACCCCCTCTTTTAACCTTATAAGAAATACGACTATTCTTATTCCATCGATCTCAACCATAACCTTCTGATTCCCGCTTTCGATTGATTCTAACATTCAGCGTCGCTTTTGATCGATTCCATCATCCAATTGGTATATATGTAATTAATGAAAGTTATAGGTAAATAAAATTTTGAGTTGGGTATATATGTAATTAATGAAGTTTTTAAGGTGATATATTTAATGGGAGAGGATCAAGAGAAACTCATTGTTGGGGAGAAAGCCAAAAAACTCCCCCTAAAAAATATATAAAAAAACAATAAAACAAAAAAAACTAAGAACTAATAAAACTAAAAAAACCAAAATGTTTCTCTCGTATGCCTAGTTTTACAAAAAAAAAATAAAAACTCAAAAAATTAGACTATTTAGCTTTAGGGTTTACTTTTTTAGGTTTAGTTTAGCTTTTACGTTAGGTTTTGGAGGTGGCGGTAGGGGTTATGTTTTTGGGGGGTGGGTGGGGGGTCTTGGTTTTTTTAGGGGGGAGGGGAGGTTGAGGGGTTTAGTAGGGTGGGGGTGGGGGTGGGTGAGGGGGTTTAGGTTTTCGAGGGTTGGAGATGGGGGGTTTAGGTTTTTGGGGTGTATGAGAGGTTATGTTTTTGAGAATATATAATGATAATATAATTACAAAAGTGTTATTAATGAGGACTTTTTGGTTTTCTCATTAAAGTGAGTTTTCTCATAAACTCAACCCAATATGTAATCGTCTCAAAATTAAAATACTAATTAGAAAAAAATGTTTTTAATTATGTCTTAGTTTTTTTCCGGTTTGTGGCTGACGGTGGTGGCGGGTCAGGTTTATAATAGTGTAGGTTAGCAGCGATAGGAGTGTTCAACCGTTTAGTTTTTAATTTTTTAGGCCCATCTGTTAATCAAACGAAATCGTATTGTGAATTTGTCGAACCGAACCAAATTCAACCAAATAATCCAAATTCAAAAAGAAAATGTATAAACCGAATTTAACATATATAGTTATCACTTAATCGGATAAAAGAATAAACCATATTAAAAAAAATGTATATCCGTTAACCGAACATAATTAAACTCGGTTTTATTAAGGAACATAATAAAGACGATATGGGTGCAAATGTAAAATGTTTGTGTTGTGTTTTTGACTATATTATTTCAGCCTCTCGTGCAAAAGTTCTGATATGTAAACGTGTGTTTTCACTGTTACCGTACGTCATCGACTATGGTTGTTATAAACAGTTGAAACTGACGGAACCATTCAAACCAAAGCGAGTTAACCGATTTAGAGTGTTTGTCGTTTGCTTCACAGTTCAGTTTTGACAGTTTGACTGTTTACGGTTCTTGCCAACGGTTTGGAACTTGTTACCGATCTGGCCAAATTTCATATTCTTAATATAAAATATAAATAATTGCATAATATACAATTAATATTTAAAAAATAGGAAAAATGTGACAGAATAGCATAACATAACATGATGTACCCCTAGCGATTAACAAAATTCACTAACATATAACATATCAAAGATAACTAATTGCCATGAGTTGAAATCATGTACTCTCTTCCTGTGCATCACTATCTTCAACCTCTTCTTCCTCATCAGACGACTCTTCGTCACTCTCTTGTGCCTCCTTACCGTTTTCCTCAGCATATTTGACCGTTGCATCTTCCAAAGCTTTGACTCTCTTAGTTTCCTTTGCATCCTCCAAACACTTGATCAACTTCTTCAAACAAACCTCAACATCCTCCTCATCCGACTTCGGCGTCAAACTCTCGGCAACATCCGCCAGAGTCATCTCCGTCCCCCCAACAACCGCTCAACCGTTTCAAACAACTCATGCCACTCAACATCCAAATAGTTCTTCGCAAGAACCTTAAACGTTTCGAAACAACCGTACGACATCTCGATATGTTTATCCATCCTCCCCCTCCTAATAAAAGCTGGATCAAGCTTTTCGATATGATTCGTCGTAAACACGATCAATCTCTCGCTACCACAAGCCGACCACAACCAGTCAATGAAATTGAGCAAACCGGACAACGTCACCTCACTCCCCTCCTCCTCCTCCTTCTTCTTCTCCTTGTCCTTCCCAAATTTACTAATCGGATCCGATTTGTTATCTTCCTTTTTCTCATTAATCCTTTGACCGGTGAGATCAAGCGAACAATCGATATCCTAGATCACAATTATCGACTTGCTAGACGTCTCAATCAACAACTTCTTCAAATCCGTGTTATCTTTCACATACGCGAGTTCAAGGTCATAAATGTCATACTCATGAAGGTTGGCCATGGCATCGATCATGCTAGACTTCCCAGTCCCAGGGGGACCGTACAAAAGATAGCCACGCTTCCATGACTTGCCAACCTTCTTATAATAGTCTTTTGACTTACTGAATGTCAAAAGATTGTTCAGAATCTCCTCTTTCTTCTTCGTATCCATCGCCAACATACCAAACGTTGACGGGTGCTCGAATATGATATCACTCCATATCTTGTTATAATAGTGGCTCCAATTGTCACTCTTGTTGTTAGTGTAAAGCTTTCGTTGTCTCTCCTTTATAGCGATACTCTTCCCTTCATCCAACACATGTTTAATGTACACTTTTATGACGAAATCTAGGTGTTTTCGATGGCAAGTGAGCGTATAAAACTGCTTCTCGTAGTACCTCTCCTGGGATGGGATGATTTTGTTTGAAAGCCACCAGATCTTGACACCTTTGAACACATCGGTGACTTCTTCATAATCATCCATACTCAGGACAACGGATTGACAATCTTTTAACCACATTGGCTTTGTGGCATTTGGCGCGGTCGAACGAGTAGGTGTCGAGGTAGCGTTCGATGTGGTTGTAGGCTCGGTTTCGCTCGAAAGAAGCTACATTGTACTCGTGAAAACTGATCTTGACATATTTGCGGAAATATTTTTCAAAAACCGCGAGAAACTGATCTTGAAACCATTGAGGGATTATTGCTCGTACAAACATGGCTGTGGCCATTACCTGACCGAATTGACTCATATACCCCATCAACATCTTTTTGTTCTTGATGGATTAATTGCTTTCTGCAAGTGATAAAAATGTTGGTTAAGGTTATATATGTATTTTTTATGAAGGGCTGATTAGGAAATATTTTGTTATTAATTGGTGGTTTTAATTAGAAAATATTATTATATTAATGAGTCATTGAGTCGTGATATTATCACTAAGACTGAACGAAATGGTAGCGTGAGGGTGGGGGCGTGATGCCACCTCACCCACCACGGGCGCCGGACCCGGGTGGGTGGGAGCGTGAGTGGTGCAGGGTGGTGGTGGTCACGAGGGTGAGGGCTTGCTGCTGTGTCTTCTGTGTTCCTTGTTGCTGGGTCTTCTGTTATCTTTTTTTAATAGCTTCTTTAACCATTCAAATGGAGAAGTGAAACCCTAGATTGGTTTTAAACATTTAGAAAGTTAATGGATTGGATTTGTGTGGGCTTTGGACAGAACATTAAATTTTTTTGACATGGTCTCTTACTATTTTTTATAGTTCAAAGCCCAATTTAAACAATTGTATTAAACTAAATTAGGTTTTTTATTTATTTGTGATTTAAATAGCATTATTTTTTAATATAAAAAATAAATACAAATTAATTAAAGTAAAAAATAATAATTATGTATATATTACAAAACCGGTCACCCTCAACACACTATTACACACCTGGGTGAGGATGATGGTGAGTTCTGCCAGTGTCTACATGACGTTTACGTGGCACCTGGTGTGTTCTCACCTACACCATATCATTACTCATATTCTAATCTATACTAATAAATAAAGGTTTAAGGTGACACGTGTTACTCTCTGATTACTCCCCACCCTTATTTTCTCGTCTCTCTCTCCTATTAAATATCAATTTTTTTTGTTTCTCTTTCCTATTAAATAATGATACCTATACTAATAAATAAATGTTTAAGGTGACACGTGTTACTCTCTGATTACTCCCCACCCTTATTTTCTCGTCTCTCTCTCCTATTAAATATCAATTTTTTTTGTTTCTCTTTCCTATTAAATAATGATATTAAATAATAATCTCTGTATTAATAAATAAAAATCCTATGGACATGTCACTTTCTGGTTTATTTTTATCATTTTTTCCGCCTTTCTCTCATATCAAATAACTAGCTTTAACCTCATTTATTACATGGGATGACACGTTAACATTATATTGATAACTATCTTAACACCTCTTTTTATACAAATTTGATATTATATTAGTAACGTTTTCATTTTGTTAAATTTTAAGATTATATGGATGATAGTAATCAAAACATAAAAAAAAATAATGAAAATACATTTCATAAGTGGTGAATTTTTACAATACATTAAATTACATGTCAAATAAAACCTTACAATTATGATTATAAAGTTGAAAATACAACATTGTATACAACATTTGACGTGATATTGGTAACTTTTCAATGTTTAACACCACTAAATGCAACTAAGAATATATATCGTTTCCTCAGTGACTAAAACCACAAAATAGCCAATCTGTTTGAAAAATATGGCAAAAACGGTGTGAACCTGATTGAAGCTAGTAGTGAGTAAAATAAATCAAAGATGATCAAATTGGTCAAAAGAAAATCTCGCTAAACCTTTAATATTTAATCTCTCATTTAAAATAAAATAAAATTTAAATTTCAACAATATACCGTCTTTTAAATTCACAGTTTTAAATTCCAAAAATTAAAAATCGCACTCCTTAATATATCGACACAATTTAAATTTAAAATTATAAAATTAAATATGAAAAAATTAAAACTAATAAGTTAGATGTGAAGCCAGACATGATTTTTTGAAAAAAAAAATCTCGTCATTTAAAAAAATTAAGTTTAAAATATAATACACTTTTAAAAGTAAATATGTATAAGTTTCTTAATTTTAATTAAAAATTAACTATTAAAATTTTAAAATCAAAGTAATTTTATTATAAATATTAAACTTAATTAAAAAACTACTAATTAAATATTGGTAAACTTTATTTTAACACATATTTATTCAAATACAAAAGTAGTCTTTTTCAAATCTCCTATTTTTTAATTCTTGATTTTTTTTAAATATTCAATTTTGATGATAATTTAAAAATAAATTTGAGTCAATGGTAATAATGATAAATTAATTTGATAAATGTTTATTTATGTAATTTTCCAAAAAAGTTAAACAAAATATGAAAAAATTGAATAGTGAATTTAAATGTGGTTTTGGGGGAAAAAGTTATGAGGATGAATATGGTGATAATAAGTGGCAAAAGATTTAGTTTTTTTTATTAGAATAGTGATTTGATATTCAAATATTTACTATTTAATAAATAATTACGTTATATCTTGAATAAATAGATTAAAATAATATCTTGAAGAAATAGATTAAAAACATATATAATAAAATTTTGAAACGTTATATTATGTAATAAAATAGATATATGAAATGGTAAAATACATGATTTAAAATTAAAGTTTCCTATTTTGAAGTGATTTATAATTGGAAATGGCAATCAAAGAAAAGTTATAAAATTCTAAAAATAAAGTTGGGAAGGTAGCTTTTTCATATTTTTGAAACATGTGTATTTATTATAATTCAAGTTATTTTTGAGAATTAAAAACATATCTATACTATATAATAAGTAAAGGTTTTTCAATGCCACATGTCGACTCCATATTTATTCTTAGAAATTTTTTCCCGCATCTCTCTCATAATAAATACACTTCCATATTTTCAATAATAATATATTTTTAAACAAATTATTAGTTATACTAATAAAACACATTTATTTTAAATTATCTAATATTATAAGAAACTTTGAAATGTAATTACTTAGATTATGTTTTAATCAAATAGTAAATGAAAGTCAAATTACATTGAATAGTGTATTTAATGTATTTTTTAAACTCAATTATATATTAGTTTTTACATATATTTTTATTTTGTTTACTATATTTAGCATATGTAATACATTTTTTCACCTATAAGATACATATATAAAGATTTAAGAACTTTATGTATTAATATTTTTTCACCCTGTGTAGAACACAGGTTCTAAGCTAGTATTATGAATATATTATGAATGGATTATAATTAAAAAAAGTATTTCTGAACGTAGCTTTTTCGTATTTTTGAATATAATCTTTGAAATTTATTTAAGAAATGTTGACTGAGTTGAGGTTAATAACTTAAGAATAAATAATGACATTTAATTACCCATTTATTAACATTAATAATAAGCATATACAATCATAACGAGAATTTGTGAAAAATGTTTTTGGTGGGAAAAGATGGCTTAGAATCAACCACATGATGACAAGTGGCAATGTCATTTAGCTTTTTATTAGAATAATGATGATTTTAAAAGAATTTATTTTTAGATTTTTAATATAAATAATTACGGATACTTAATATTTAATTATAAATAGTTATTATATCATCAATCAAATGAATTTAATAAGAATTAACATTAATCAATTAAATAAATTAATTAATACTCACTTGAAAACAAATGTTTTAAAAACTAACTTAACAAAGCTTATAACTGTCACGACAAATTACAGTTTTTAAAAACATTTTTTAACGAGTGTGTGTTAACAAATTTATGTAATACACAGTGTAGTACACTAGTTTTAAAAAATATAAATTTTTTATTATAAAATATATAACATTTTATTTATTCAACCCGTGTAATACACGAGATTTTAACCTAATATAGACTATAGTAGGATATTTTTCTAATTATACATGATTATAATTAATAAAACTACATTTAAAAAAATATATATATAAGAACCACACACAACTACAAAAGCTCTTTTGAAGTTGGAGCGGTGTATAAAACTTTGGACGGTTTTAAAGAAAACAGACTCCCTCAAAAAACACTTTTTAGGGTGGTTTTAAAAAACCGTCCCAAAAAATATAAAAACTGATGTTACATAAAATCGTCCCACTATTTTCTGGGACGGTCTTTAAACCGCCTCAAAAGATCTTTTTTTACTAGTGAACCTAGTTATTAAAATAAAAAACTCACGTCTATTGTAGTTATGTATAATTTTTTAAATTTTCAAAGAACTTATAATTTTATTCTTTAAATAACAAAGCAAATTTTATTAATAAAGATAGAAAACAGAGCTTTTTAATGTCTCGGAGTAAATGTTGTTCTTTATAAAATTTATTTACATAAATCAGATTTAATAAATTTTTATCTATACTATATTATAATAAACCATCAAAAGACATTTTAAATTTGAAGTAATACAATTATAACTGCTTAAGATAAAACAATTGATGCATGTGTTAACTACTTTTTAGGGGTAAATATGTCTTTCAAACAATCCTTACACCTTTGCCCCCTCAACTTACTCAATTTTTTTTATTTAAGCAACAATTACACTTTTAAACCAACTGCCCTCGATGATTTTTAAACGACCATAATTTTTCCATACCTTAATATTTTTTATAAAAAACTACACCATAATTTGAGTATGGTATTGCTATAGTTTTTTTCAATAAAAAAATTAACATGCTACGTGATTACATATCAACACATCCGTTTTTGTTTTCTCTATAGTAACCGATAGTACCTTTGTGACAATCCCGAAAAATTATAAAATTCGCCAAACGTCCCTTACATAAAAATCTCCAATTCAATTAAAAAACCTACTTTGACCGTTTTTAAATACACACATAGCAAAACAATCGCACTCAGTTTTTAGGTCTACGTATACTCATCACCCGCCTACTAACAAAAAGATTTTGTAAAAGACCATACATAAAGTTATATTACTTAATAAGCAACTCATCTCATAAAATTAGTAAATAATGATGGATTGTTATTTTAAAACAGTTATGTTAATATTATAAATTTGAACACTTACAAAAATAAATAAGAATGTCATATTAATTGCTCAAATTATCAAGTTTTAAAAGCCCGCCATTAACCTCCAATGTAGTTAGGTTAGTGGATTAATGAGGCTTAAATATTGACCACTTCAAATGTAACAAAAAAAACTGAATGAAGGATCAAAACAGGTACGGAATGTTATACTCAGCTCAGATTTATTAACTACCCATTTAACGAAAATAAGTAATAAAAAATAATAGACCTTTAAACATATAATACAAAACAATGCACAAGTTGTCTTCAACGTGCATCTACACAGGTGAAAAAATCCGATGCCTTTATATCTACCATTTGAGGCAACAAAAATAATAAACATTAATGCACTGAATATATTTAAATGTTTTAACCCGTAAAAATGAAATTGTGCTAACCTGATTTTAGTGTGAAACTGTATTTTCCGATGGTTATTCTTCTATTTCTGCTAAACACGTATCAACAGTAACACTTAAATAAAAACTAAATCCTAAAATTTCGAATATCAGTTAATAATCAATTTAAGTTATTATGTTTATGACCGATATTTTCTTATTTGAGGTGTTTGTTATTATTTAATCGAGATATGTAAGGCGTAAATAGACCACACTGATGCTACGAATAACAAAACTAACAAGAGCACTATACAATATATCATGAGATGATTGATAAACTAACAGAAAACGAGTTTAGATTATAATATAAGTCAAGATATTAAATTGAACAATTCACTAACTTGATTGTGCATGTTTTAGCACACAGAAATGCAATTACACACAATAATGTTTTTAAGAAAGAAAAATTACTTCATTTTTTCATAAACAATTTGTATATAAATATGATTTATAAAGATAATCCTCACAAGATCTTTACAGTTCGTCAACATTGAACATACGGTAATATGTGTAAACCTTGGAATTGAGAACGTTGATGTTAATTTTATTTATTTGATTGTATAAAGTTCTCAGAACGTTAATTGTGACGGTTTAGGGGGCCGCAACGCACACGGGTATAAAACTAGTGTTAAAATATGAACTGTGTGTGTGTGTGACATACGATTGATCTAGGAGACATAAATTATTGGAAGATAGTATGGAACAAAATAAATAATTTTTTTTCAAACCTAAAGAAAAATACATGAATAAATTATCAAACTTAAAAAAATATATATGAATAAATTAATTTTTTTTGTACATAACATACTATAATATATATAGTATTATTAATACTATTAATAATAATAATAACGATTTCATAAATAATTATCGCGTCTAATCGTTACTGTTCATTCACCTTGATAATTATTTCACAAATAATTATCTCCTCTATTTATATATTCGTGTAATGGACTGTTTTACTTTTAAACATCCGTCCTTTGTAATCGGTGTCCAAGGTGTAACCATTTGATCTTACTTCGTTAATATTAACTATTGGTTAAAAAAGTTAAAGGATCCAAAGTTAACCTTTTTTATTCTCTTAATAATTTAATTTAAGGGTTGATGCGATGAAAAAAAATAGTTTAATGTTGTATATGCGTCAAAATCCGATCGTCCTCATGAAATTTTGTAATAGCCTCCCGATAGCCCCTATGAAAATTTTTAATGTTGAATACGCGTTATATGTCGTTAGTCTACCGACAAAGAAAAAATTTTCTGAGTCCACTGAGGTGGGTTGATGGTCCAAAAATTTAAATAAGTCGGTAGAAACCAGTAAGCCAATTAAGCGACAGTTTTGTTTAGAAAATTTTTAAAAACTATATTCTATCTGTCATCTTCTTCATAACTGAAATACTTACCATACTAAATCCAATTACTCAAAATTCAAACTATATTATGATGCATAATTAGCATGTGTATAGGGACGGAGGAATACTGTTGATACCTTATGCAAACGTACTATCGATCGATCAAAAGGTCGGAAATTTTTGGATTGTCATCGGACAACTTAGAGCGGGAGCAGGGGAGGCAGAGAGAATTTGTGAGCTTAGTTATATATACTGGCAATGCTTCATTGATTTAGGAAGAGATTTGGCAGATCAGCTTATTTAGTAAATTTAAATGGATATATACAATCATTTAGGGTCGTGGTATTTAGGGGTGTGCAAACGGGTATACCCGACCCGTACAGGTATACCCGTACCCGTACCTTTTTGATGATCAAATACATACCCGTGACCCGTATAGTAGTTAAAATGGTCGGTAAGGGTCCACGGGTAAGGGTTCGCGGGTTTTGCGAAGATGGACCCGTATAGTTAACGAATGAGATTATCAAAATTTTCACTGTGTTAATTTAACAACAAATCATTCAAAAACAATTAGGATGGTTCAAAAAAAAAACAAATAGTGTTCAAAATACTATCCATGATTCAAAAACAAACAAATAGTATTTAAAAACAAATAGACAGTACGGTTTCAAAAAATTAATATATGGCTCAAAATTAAACAAACATCATATTCTTCGAGCTTTCTTTGATCTTCAAAATTATTATTTTCTCAATCTTCATTCAATCCCATGGACTCGATTTTCTCAAAAAGATCTAAAAAAATAACGATTAATAATAAAAAAACACCTGGATGTGATTAAAAAATGAAAAATCATTCTTTGATTTTATTCTTGATTCCCATATCTTTTAAATTTGGTGAATTTAAAAAATCAAATCACATATTTACATATTGATCTACACAAAATATTTTGGAAATTTGTAACTTTTTAAAAGTTGGTGGGTTTAACGGGTATACGGGTTATCCTCGGTTCTAGACCCGTACCCGACCCTTACCCTTACCCTTTTGGGGCTAAATCATAGACCCGTTTATCGTATCCTATCTAGCTTTCACGGTTCCAACGGGTTTGCCGGGTAATACCCGTTAGCTGCTCACCCCTAACCCGTATAGTTAACGAATGGGATTATCACAAATTACATTGTGTTAACTCAACAACAAATCATTCAAAATCAATTAGGATGGTTCAAAAAGCAAACAAATAGTGTTCAAAATAGTATGCATGATTCAAAAACAAACAAATAGTATTTGAAACGAAACATGCAAACAAACACTACGGTTCAAAAATAAATATGTCTCAGAATTAAATAAATGTCAGATTTTTTGAGCTTTCTTTGATCTTCAATATTATTATTTCTTCAATCTTCATTCAATCACATGGACTCGATTTTCTCAAAAAGATCTAAAAAAATAACGATTAATAATAAAAAAGACCACCTGACTGTGATTAAAAAATTAAAAATCATTCTTTAAATTTATTCTTCATTCTTTAAATTTTTTATTGATTCTCATATCTTTTAAATTTGGTTAATTTAAAAAATACATCACATATTTACATATCGATCTACACTAAATATTTTAAAATTTTGTTACTTTTTAAAAGCTGGTAGGTTTAAAGGGTATATGTGTTCTCTTCGGTTCTAGACCCGTACCCGACCTTTACCCTTTTGAGACTAAATCATAGACCCGTTTTCCATACCCTTGTTAGCTTTCATGATTCCCCACAAGTCGGTTCCAACAGGTTTGACTAGTTTACAGGGTCTGCTCACGCCTAGTGGTATATACCTATTTGGCTATTTATCTAAATTTTATTTGTCGTACTCATTTACTCATTCTTAAAGAGCATAATCGGTGTCCACTAAAAAAACCCCATGATTTTTTTTTGTTCTTTGACCTGGTCTCCAATAACAAAAATCTCATATATCTTTTTTGTTCTTTGATTTTAGCTTCCATTCTATTACGTGTTTCTTACCTATTTTTTGTTTTAGTTTAGATTTCTTACTTTTTTTTTCTTTTGATTATTTTTTTTTAAATTATTAGACCCTAATGTGTGATGCGTAATATTTTTTTCTATCTTTGGTTCAATATTCAAAACTAATCGCCCTCAAATTCGTACGTTTCGTTTATGTACTTAAGCAAGTTAGTGTCAACGCCAAAACGCACGTAACTAAATTCGCAAACGTGCTCTACCGCAATGCGCGGGTCTTAACGTTTAAACATTTTTTATGTCACGAGTTTACGCCTTCGGTGCAATGCACTCGTATAAAGTTGTAGTTTTTTATATATGGTCTCTAATTGTAACGCGTGAGTTTACGTGATGCTTTAGATTTTTTTTCAAACAAAATTTCAAAAACGTTAATTGATTTCGCGGTTTAACGAGTCCCAACATGTAAATGTTTTGTTTTGTTACTTTTATCTTATTTCTTTAATTAATTTGCCAAGTGTTAACATAAAAAAGCGCAATAACTCGAGGCGAGTCACAATGCGTCGGAAATCGACATACTTTTTATATTAATTTAGTGGGTTTTTATTAATGTTTCGACGTAAATATTTTGAATTTCAAGTTTCAACACCGACGCCGCAACGCGCGGGTGAATTTCCTCGTTCTCAATAAATACAATTGTAACTTTTTTTATTTTTTTTATGTTTATTATATCTTTTAAATATTTAAGAACACTTTAATTAATTCATTTTATCATAACTATTAGTTATGAGTTAAATACATAAAATCAAATTAAAAAATATATATTTTATAGTTTTTATAAAAAACTTTATATGATTATTTTTTAAATATGTTTCGTAAAAAATTAAAATACTAATTAGAAAAAATGTTTTTAAATATGTCTTTAGTTTTTTTATCCGCTGTGGCGGACAGTGGTGGCGGGTCGGGTTTATAGTAGTGGAGGTCAGCGGCGATAGGAGTGTTCAACCGTTTGGTTTGTTAAATTTTTTAGGCCTATTTGTTAATCGAACGAAACCGTATTATGAATTGGTCTAATCGAACCAAGTTCAGCCAAATAAAGCGAATTCAAAAAAATGTATATACCGAATTTAACATATATAGTTATCACTTAATCGGATAAAAGAATAAACTGAATTCAAAAAAATGTATATCTGTTAATCGAACCGAAATTTGAATTCACAATTCGGTTGACTTTTTTTTGGTTAGGGATAGGGTTCAGTTTTCGGTTTTTTTGCACACCTTTAAGCAGCGAGTAGCGTCCGTTGGTAGGTCATTTCACCCCAAATTAACAAAAAATATAACGGAAGTTATCCTTAATACCCAAACTTGCTACAAAATTGAAAGCATAAACTCAAACATGTAACCTTAAACCCTTAATAACTAAACCTTACTTTACTTTCCGTTATCCAAAGAGACTGTACGTGTAATTAATTCTAAACGTGGCAATATTCGTTTGGGGTAGTCAGTGTTCAATAAACCTCTCTTTTAATCTAAGTGTATCTCTTAACCTGACAAGCTCTTGCAACATGACATGTTTGCAAAGCAACAAACTACTATAAAACCATTAAACTATATTATTCATCCGGTTGGTAAATGTATAGATAGTAATTATAAGGAAATAAAACAATAAAGTTTATTTAATAATATATACCAAATAAATAAATAGTTTAAAGAAAATGGTATTTTGGTCATTTCATCCGAGTTAATCGAAAAGTTAACGAAAATTAGCTTTAATACCTAAACTTGTTACAAAATTGAAAACATAAAACTCAAGCATGTAACCTTAAACCCTTAATACCCAAACTTGTTACTTTCCACAAACCATAGAAACTATACGTGTAATTTACTCTATGAACTCGCACTTGGCACCACCGAGTTGAATTTATTTAATTTTAATCTTTTTAAATCAACTCGCATTTGGCAAAGACGGGTTGAATTTATTTAATGTTTTTAAAATCTACGTGGCCGGAGGTTTTGAACCATTCTTTTGACATTTCACCCAGAACCATATGAGTACAAAACATGAAGTTGTGAAGGTCAAAGATACAAAATG
Source organism: Smallanthus sonchifolius (assembly GCA_023525975.1). Classification (NCBI taxonomy): domain Eukaryota; kingdom Viridiplantae; phylum Streptophyta; class Magnoliopsida; order Asterales; family Asteraceae; genus Smallanthus; species Smallanthus sonchifolius. The sequence continues at coordinate 8,265,372 of CM042042.1, forward strand.
GTGTGTAAGCCAATATGTAAATTTTGTGAATTTTCCCAAACACACATGGCCCTACGTTATTAATCAACCCTCTATTAATTTGATTGATTTTTAAGGCTATATTTCCGAAATTTTCACGAGTTAAACTGGCGTATAGAATGAATCTCCTTGAGTTAAACGTCTGTTTACAAATGAAATGACTGATGTGATTAGATATGGGATAGATTAAGAACGTACTTAGGGATGAGATCGGTACCGTTACCGAAAATACCGGTACTGATACTGAATTAATGAAAAAGTGGGTACCGGTACTGAATTTATCGCTACGGTACCAGTTCGGTACAGTACCGGTACGGTACAAGTACTTGTTATCAAATGTTCATCTCTAGATGGTATCGGTACCGAAAATACAGTACCGAATTTATGGAAAAGCGGGTACCGGCACCGAATCTATCTGTACGGTAGCGGTACCGGTACTCGGTACCAAATGCTCATCCCTAAACGTACCAACGGGACCCTTTTTTATAGCAGTGATGATGTCACCACTCATTCGTGTTCTTGTTGGACTTAAGTTTTCACATTAAGACGCCTCTTGATGATTTTTTTATGTTAGGGTGTTGAACATTGCAAGACCCCCCGAAAGATACATTTGACCCACCATCAGCGGCGAAAGTTGAGCTAGAGATGTCAATACAAGGAGTGATCTTGGCACTTCCGGCACCAAATGCCCCCGGGACATCCGGAGCGGCTACTAGAGGCGGACATCGTGGATCCGTCTACAGGAGGAGCATCTAGAAGGGAAGAGACACGTTTGCGGTGAGGCTCCGGTCTCAGGAGTACGATCTGAGACCAAGAAATGAATGGCTAGAGGAGGAGTCTGACGAGGAGGAGCAAGTAGGAGACAACTTCGATATGTTCAACCACACTTTACAATGAATCCCTAACCATCTATTTATAATAAACTCTATAATAATCCTAACCCAGCGCAAACTCAATTAAATAATCAAATAAATAAACAAGCTCAATTGTAGTCTAATACGAACTCAACCAAACAATTAAAAAACTAATATTAATAATTATCTTTAATCAAAATTAATCCTTCAGACGTTATGGGATCTTTATCTTTAATAAAAAATAATAAGTTTTAAACAAAGTAGGTATATGGAAGTGTTTACAAACTAGGCTTGAGGAGTTGTTTGAATAATGCCATCTTTGGGACATTCCAGTGCTCTACATGCCTGCATACTTTTCCTGATTCTTTGCTAAGATAATACTCTGTGTAACCAGTAGCTGAAAGAATAGGTTTCCATGGGAACGCCATGATGCAACTGAAACGCCAATGCCCGATTCCTTTATCCTACAAATCAAAAACATACATATTATCTTGAAATTGAAACAAAGCTAAATCATGAATTACCTCAAAATCCTCCCATTTCATCAGCTTCATGCTTGATTTCTCAATAAGATACCCAAAATTTGTACAGTTTCGTTTGAATCGACCTACACCTTTAAACGAACCTGCTGGATCAGCAAATTCGCAATCATCTTCGTATGCATCAACTGTAACATCACCTGACTCATCATCAATTAATCAAATCAGATTTTCATTTTCAATCAAGTAAAACAATTGATTATTACCTGTAACGAAATAAGACCTCTCAAAATCCCCTTTGATGGTTTCAACAATAACTGCACGCTCAATTACTCCATCCTCACCTACCTCCATGCTTCTATTATCTCCTTCAACCACGTCCTTCCGAGAACGGAAAAACGAGGCGCCAATTCCAAGAAGCTCGGACCCATACCAAGCAGCTTTCAGTATTATGTTTCCACTATTTCCACCTCCTCCGCTGCACCGGATTCTCGTGCAATTCACTTTCCGATTTGGTAGCAAGTATCGGTGCACAGTGACGGAAGAGGCAGGGGAGAGTGTGGTTGCCATTTTACCAGACTTATTATCCTGCTAATAAATAATATCACGTTTTGGGCTATTTTAAAATAGAGTAAACTACCAATTTAGTCCCCGTGGTTTGATTAAAATTACCATTTTAGTCCATTTTAGTTTAAATCTTGCATAGGATACATTGTACTTTCAAAATATTGCCATTTCCATCCACCTTCCTCAACACCGTTAGATTTAAGGCTATTTTTGTCCTTTTAATTAACACCTAAAATATATCCATTATCTCTTTTTTACATCACCCTTCAATTCAATACTAACTTTACAATAATTAATTTAAAGATTAACCCTAATATCCCCTTCTTGATCATCAGTTTCTGTTATTCATATTTTCCTGTATTAATTGTAGCTACTGTCCCGGATCAGCGGACTCTGTTTTCAATTCGTGACGATGACAAGAGGCGGTTTTATAGACTCACGTGCCATCGAAAGTATCGCGATTTCGTCACGAAAGTTTACATAAAACATGTGTTGGATGAAGGGAAGGCTATTGCGGTGAAAACGAGACAACGGAAGCTTTACACTAACAACAAAAGTGAAAACTGGCATGGTTACAGGAAGACGATTTGGAGCCATATCGTATTTGAGCACCCGTCCACGTTCGACACGCTCGCTATGGATCCGAAGAAAAAAAAAGGAGATTTTGACCGATCTTTTGACTTTTAGCAAGTCAAAAGACTACTACAAGAAGGTTGGCAAATCATGGAAGCGCGGCTATCTTCTGTACGGTCCCCCTGGGACCGAGAAGTCTAGCATGATTGCTGCTATTGCCAACCTTCTTGAGTATGACATTTATGACCTTGAACTCGCATCCGTGAATGACAACACGGATTTGAGGAAGTTGTTGATTGAGACATCAAGCAAGTCGATAATTGTGATTGAGGATATCGATTGTTCGCTTGATCTCACCGGTCAAAGGAAAGAGAAAAAGGAAGATGATAAAGAGGACGAGAAGGATCCGATTAGTAAAATTGAGAAGGAGAAGAAGAAAAAGGGGAGTGAAGTGACGTTGTCGGGTTTGCTCAACTTCATTGACGGGTTGTGGTCTGCTTGTGGTAGCGAGAGGTTGATCATGTTTACGACGAATCATATTGAAAAGCTGGATCCTGCTTTGATTAGGAGGGGGAGGATGGATAAACATATTGAGATGTTGTACTGTTGTTTCGAAACGTTTAAGGTTATTGTGAAGAACTATTTGGATGTTGAATCCCATGAGTTGTTTGAAATGGTTGAGCGGTTGTTGGGGGAGACGGAGATGACTCCGGCGGATGTTGCTGAGAGTTTGATGCTGAAGTCGGATGAGGAGGATGTTGAGGTTTGTTTAAAGAAGTTGATCAAGTGTTTGGAGGATGCGAAAGAAGAAGCGAGGGTCAAAGCTTTGGAAGATGCGAAGGTCAAAGCTGAGGAGGAAGCAGGTAGAAAGAAAGAAGAAAATGGTGAAAAGGTACAAGACGGTGATGCACGGTTAGCTCATAAGGTACAAGTTGGTGATGCAAAAGAAAACGGTGTCGTCACTTGATTAACATGAGCAGAAAATCAGATATATTTGATTTCAACTCATGGCAAATTGTTTTAATGTCGTGTGATTTTCTTTCTAAGTGTATCTCTGATGTATATTTGTAATATACTATTGGGTAAATTACGGTTTGCGTACTTTATGTTCATACCAGCTTACATGTTTCGTCTTTAAACTTCAAGAACTACATGAGTCATTCTTGTATGAGGATCATTAATTCTGAAATCACATTGATTTCCAACAAAAGTTGTGTTGCTCCAGAAATCTACCAAGAGGATTGTCCGGATGTTCACAACAATTTAGGAGAATAACCAGTCACATCTCGTCCACTCAGCCTCACTCCAGATCTGCAAAATCAAGAGCTCGTTAGAAGGGGTCAGAGACCGGAGTCTCTGAACCACCCTCCGACGCCCAAATCAGTGATGAAATCCACCATTAATGTCTATAAAGTATGAATATAGGATATGTATCAAGTGTGAGAGAGAAAGAAGATAACCTCCTATTTATAGGTAAAGGGAGGAGAAACCTAATGGGCTTGCCATATTGGGCTTAAATAGATTGGATCATGATCCAATTGAGAGGATACCTCCACAGAAATGTTTTTCGGCGTCTTTAACGGTGTCAGCGGTAGTCCGGCACGAACAACTTTTTATGGTTTTCTGGTGAAAAGATGCAAATCAGGAACGAGGATACTGAGTGCAACTTTTCTGATTCGATTGGATGCGATTTTTGTTATTGATTTCTAGGATAGATATGTTTGTTACAATGGTAACCGGCGGTATTTATAGACGTCAGAGAATGCTTGTGAAATGAAACGTCACTTCACTGGAAAGACGGCGTAACGGGTTGATTTTGTGACAGCGTATTATCAGTGGTGTTAACTACTCTTTTTAAGGTTGTGTTATTATTAATTGGCATGCTGTTGTGTTTATAACATTCTCAGACCGATTTGGCGGTGTTTGTTCGGCTGTAGAATTAGAATATGATGGTTTGATTTCGAATATGATATAGGAAGAAGAAGAAAGTCTCGTTTTTTGTACTGTGGAGAACTTTATGATGGCTGTCGTCAGGGTCAGTCCATTGGGCCTGCGGCCCGTAGTGGCTTAACATTTCAAGGGGTCCAAAAAATAAATTATACTTATATATATAAAATTTTTGAGGCTTTAAAAAAAATTATTGGGCCTTTTTTCGGCTCGTATAGTACATTCGAATTCTCAGGACCGACTCTGGCCGTCATGAACACATGGCGTTAATATTATTCGAAAAGGATAAGAATAAACATCAAACAAACCATAATTTTTATGCTAATATGATATTATAGATGAAAATCCATTAAACTAGTCATCTGAATCGCTTGATTCTGATTCACTTGAATCATCACATTCGTGCACCTTCTTATCCCCATCGTCTTCACCCTTTTCCCCTGCTCCTTCCACCTTACATTTGATCACGGCATCCTCCACAGCTTTGACCCTCGCTTCTTCTTTCGCATTTTCAAGAAATTTGATCAGACCCTTCAAGCAACTCTCAGCATCTTCTTCAGCTGACTTTGGCATCAAACTTTCAGCAACATCGGCCGGAGTCATGTTAGTCTCCTCCAACAGTCGACCGATGGTCAAAAACAAGTCATGCGATTCAACATCCAAATAGTTCTTCGCAAGAACCTTAAACGTTTTAAAACAACAGTACGACATCTCGATATGTTTATCCATCCTCCCTCTCCTAATGAGAGCAGGATCAAGCTTTTCGACATGATTCGTCGTAAACACGATCAATCTCTCGCTGCCACAAGCCGACCACAACCCGTCAATGAAGTTTAAAAGCCCAGACAAAGTCACTTCACTTTTCTTTTCCTTCTTAGCCTTTTTATTTTTACGAACAGGATTAGGATCATTTTCGTCTTTATTATCTTTCTCTTTCTTCTTTCGTTGACCCGTGAGATCAAGTGAACAATCGATATCCTCGATCACAATTATCGACTTACTCGACGTGTCGATGAGTAGCTTCCTCAAATCCGTGTTATCATTCACGGACGTGAGTTCAAGATCATAGATATCGTAATCTAGAAAGTTAGCCATGGCAGCAATCATGCTAGACTTCCCGGTCCCAGGGGGACCGTACAGAAGATAACCGCGCTTCCATGACTTGCCAACCTTCTTATAATAGTCTTTTGACTTACTGAACGTCAAAAGATCGTTCAGAATCTCCTCTTTCTTCTTCGGATCCATAGCAAGCGTATCAAAAGTTGACGGGTGCTCGAACATGATGTGACTCCACATGGTCCTCTTATTACCATACCAATTCTCACTTTTACTATTGGTATAAAGCTTCCTTTGTCTTGTCTTTGTTTCAATGGCATTACCTTCATCAAGCACATGTTGAACATAAACTTGGGTAACAATATCACGATGCTTTCGATGCGACGTTAGCTTATAGTACCGCTTCTCATCATCACCATACGAAAAGATCGCCCTTTGTTGGGGGGCGCTTTTGCTCGAACTCCACCAGATCTTTATACCTTTAAACTCATCAGTGACTTCTTCGTAATCGTCCATGCTCAGGACAACCGACTTGCAGTCCTTGATCACGTTCGCTTTGAGCCGTTTAGCTCGGTTCGATGAGTTGGTGCTGAGGTATCGTTCGATGGCCGTATAGGCCTTGCTTCGCTCGAATTCGTCTCCTTGGTATTCATGGAAAGTGATGGTGATATAAGGGTAGAAATAGGTTACAAGTCTTTGGAAGTATTTTTCGATATGGTTACCGAGTTCTTCTGGAAACCATTGCTTGAATATTGCCCATATGAACATTGCACCGGCCATCACGGACCCAAACTGAGTCATGTCCCCTATCATCATCTTAGACAAGATTTATGATTTGCAAAATGGTTTTTGAAAGAGTTGATAACAAATAATTTGATGGCATTTATATAGAAGGTGGTCAACTAGTCAAGTAAAAGGGTACGTTTGCCGAAATAGACTGATGGGTCTTTGTGAGGTCCTAAGAAAGTTCCTTGATTGGGTTGTGACATGGAATGTGATAAAGTTACGTGTATATGTCCACACATGTGAAGCATTTGTGTGTGAACATAATAATTAAATATTAAAGAGTTCACACTATAAAATATCATGATAACTCAAAGTGAATAAATTAAAATAAATATTGAATAGTTGGTTTAGTTAATTTTTGTCAGTTTTATTTAAAAGGTTTGTTTTTCATCGGTGTATACTCGTGGTTTATAAAACTTGTCATTTTTATCCAATCATTTAATTTCATAGAAAGTGTAAATGTTTATATTTATATGAATACATATATACGTACGTGTATGTGTGTATATATAATATTTTTATCCGTCGTTATTCGTCAACCCTTGATCAAACGTTATTTTTTATAAGTTTATAAAGATATAATCTAGCATATCCAATATATATAATTATACAAAATATACTTATTGTCCAATACGTCTCAAATCGTATATATGTTCGCCTCAATTATAACCATCAACGGTTTTTATATTACAAATAGAATATAAACATTTGCACACCGACGGTAGTATTTATTGTTTGTATATGCCAGACAATTATAACCATCAACGGTTTTTATATTACAAATAGAATGTAAACATTTGTCAATACCCGTCGGGTATGTTTCATGTACTTTTTTATTATTGTATTTTAATAATTTTAATAATATAATAAATATAAATAAATTAAATTTATTAATATCATTAAATATATATTTTAAAAGAAAATTATTTTTTCAAATAATGAACATACTAAATGAAGTATTAATAGACAATGGTTAACGGAAAATAAAATTAAAAATTAAAAAATTTCGGATATATAGTTCAGGTAAACGGGTATGCGGTTCCTGGTTATCATATCACCTAATCTCATACCCGTCTCATACTCTCGAAAAATATTAAAACTAATTTCATACCCGGCCCCATACCCGTCTCGGATTATACAACAATCTGAACAGTATGTGTACTGTCGGAGATGGCTCTCACGCCCGAGGTGTCATCGGGTAACATGGTGTTTCGGATTAAGGAAAAAGATGAAGTAGAAAATGTGTGAAACGACAACACTTAGAGAGTACTCTCTTTAATTTTTTAGAATGTTTCTCAAAAGTGTATACTGTATTATTCAAGTTATTCCAAAATGAACCTAAAGGTCCATATTTATGCTAATACAAAACCAAAAACAAAACTACAAAATTAATCTCATAATAAACCAGATTTATTGTATGTTAATGGTTTTTAAATGGTCAAATTAAAACTATCATTTTTTATTGATGACAATAGTTGGTACAGTCCAGTAGTTTTCATCTAGCTGGTTAGTCGTCCACACCTGGCCTTGATCGTCCGGACTTGGACTCGTTCTATATTTTTTCACTGCTTTGGTGTTTTGGTGTTTACAAACACTTAACTTCGAGTATTGATATCTCATTCATCTTAGCTTCGTTTTGAACATGGTTTGATTCGTTATGAAGCTCTCACATAGTAGAACATAAACCCATTAATAATTCATTATATAACATATATATAAATATAATTATTTGTATAAAAAATCAGTAAAAACCATATTTCATTATCATTAATTTTTCCAATAATCCTTTCCTCACCTTTCGGAGAAAACCAACTTTTATTGAATCCAATCCATCCTTGTAATTCTTGGTTTTACCTAGTGGTGTTAAAAAAAAATTGAATCGGAAACCGAACCCGAAATTCCAAATCCGAATTTTCAGATTCAGATAATGATTTTAGGATATCCAAATATCTGAAATATTGTATTTATATATTTTTTTAATTGTTTTTATAATTTAAAAAATAAGAAAATTTGAAACAAAACCGAAATATTATATGGGAAAACACCACAGAATAGTAACCAAGTTTCAAAATTGTTCCAATTAGGTCACTTATCATAGTATACCCAAGGGTGTGTACCGTGTAAAATACGTATTGAGTGACCTAATTGGAACACTTTTGAAACTTGGTTACTATTCTACAAAGATACCTCATATTATATTTATATAGTAGGTTAAAATCCCGTGTATTACACGGGTTAAATAAATATAATGTTATATAATTAGTAAATAAAAAATTACGTTTTTAAAAACCCGTGTTTTACACGAGTTGAATAAAATATAATGTAATCTTTTAACACATACACTCGTCAAAATATGTCTACTTTAACGTGACAGTTATAAATTATATTAAGTTACTTTTTAAAATATTTTTTTAACTTGATATTATTTTTTTGATGTAATTGATAAATAATAGTCCATATTAAATTCATTTGTTTAATGATATGATAACAATCAATAATTAAATAAAAAGTATCCATAATTAGATTGATATTAAATATTTAAAAATAATTTTTTAATATAGTATTTAATAGGAGATAGAGGCGGAAAAATTATGCTAAGAATGCACCAGAATGTGACACGTGTCCCATAATTTTATTTGTTTATTAAGTAGTATAGATTAATAATTTGTTTAAAATATATTATTATTAAAAATATGAAAGTGCATTTATTAAGAGAGAGAGACGGGAAAAATTTATAAGAATGAATATGACGGCGACACGTGACATTAAGAAACATTTATTTATTATATAGTATAGATTTGTGAATGTATATTTTTAATCGTTTTTTAAGCTTTTTAATTGTTTTTATAATTTAAAAATATTATACTTTTTTTATTGTTTCGGATATCCGTTTCATTATCCAAAAATTTCAAATATCTGATATTGAACGACCCTAGTTTTACCCCTCAAATTATCAAATTACAAAGCACCGTATATGAGGCCTTTTGCCCTAGTAAATTCTTGGTTTTACTTTACCCCTATAAACCCATAACGGCGTAACCAAGATTACGAAATACGAATAATATTGACGGTTTTGCCCCTTCCCTTTATGGTTAAAGAACGGTTTCAAAGCAACATAAAAAACATGAGCCACTCCTTTGGGTAAACCAATAGGCAATAGGGTTCAACATTACGTAAGACAAGAGTTAACCAATTTCTTACATGAACACACTTTGCTTCCGGTTAGGGCCACTTTCGTAAATTTAGACCTAAAAATAATTACAAAACAAAAACAAAAAAACATCCTCCTCTATAAGGTTTCCTGTTTCTTCTTACCTGGAATTGCTTTACTTCCCCTAAAGGACCTCCATTGTTTCAAACAGTTGTTTAACTTGCACTACAAGTCAATCAACCATCCCTCCATGCATGCATTTCATCTCATCATGTATATATACATATAACATATGTTTCCAATTTATACATTTTAATTTCTCAATAAGTTAGATTCATTTGATGCAAGAGATGTCGAACGAGATTGTGTTCTTCGATTTAGAAACAAATGTACCAAAAAATCCTGGGCAAAAATTCTGGGTGTTGGAGTTCGGAGCGATTGTGGTTTGCCCACGAAAGTTAGTCGAGATCGAGAGCTATTGCACGTTGATTCGACCAGGTGACTTGTTGGCGGTAGGGGTGAATCCAGCTAGGTGTCATGGAATCTCTCGAGGGACGGTTTTAAAAGCTCCGGTTTTTGAAGAAGTTGCTGATAAAGTATTTAAGATTTTGGATGGTAGGATATGGGCGGGACATAATATTCGACGGTTCGATTGTGTTAGGATTAGAGAAGCGTTTAAGGAGATCGGACGGCCTGCGCCTGCGCCTGAGCCTGTAGCGTTGATCGATTCTTTGCAGGTTTTGTCGGAGAGATTTGGAAGACGAGCTGGTGATATGAAGATGGCCTCGTTGGCTAACTATTTTGGCCTTGGTGAACAAAAACACAGGTACATAATCTCAAATCATACTAGAAATCTGGACAACTGTGACCGTCTTTTTAATCACAAATATTTGTGAACAAAAAGACGGTGATAAATACCTGCATGGTAATCCAGTTTTGCAACCGAAATGCATCCGGTGGTTATTTTGTGATGGACTACCTGGTCGTAAAAATTGCGACCGATTTGCAACTGCCCATGTTGTGATTGGTTTGTGACTAGGGGTGTAAACGAGCCGAGCCGAGCCCAAGCTCGACAAGGCTTGAGCTCAGCTCGAGCTCGACTCGTTTAACTTACTGAGAGCGATTTGAGCTCTATTTCTAAAGCTCGAGCTCGACTCGTAAGTTGTTTTTAAAGCTCGAGCTCGACTCGTTGTTATTTATTAATTAATTTTTCTATATATTTATAATAATTTTTTGTTAATATTTTTATATATAACATGGTATATATTATTTAGTTTTTTTTCTAATTTTATATATACTAATTATTATTTTATAAATATATATTTAATATATTAATTATATATATATAATATAATATAATATGCTTGTTTAGGTTTGCGAGCCGACTCGAGCTCAATAAGTGAAGATCAGGCTCGAGCTCGTTTATGAAATAAGCTTAACGAGCCGATCTCGGGTAGCTCGTGAGCCGACTTGACATGTTTACACCCCTATTGTCACTGGTTTGCAATCACATGTACCGGTTTTCTATTATTGTTACATGTAATCGAAGAGAATCGAAAGAGTTAATCAAGATTAACGCTTTTTTGATATTCAGGAGTCTTGATGATGTTCGAATGAATCTTGAAGTTCTCAAGCATTGTGCCACGGTGTTGTTTCTGGTAACGAATCAAAACGCATAAATTTAACTTAATTATGTCTTTGAATGTTGGTTTTTAATGTTGTTTGATGTTTCTCCCATGAAATAAATCAAGGAATCAGCACTTCCCGGTGTTCTTAACGATCAATGGCAGCAACATATATCTCCCAGCATCACGACCGGAAGCAGAAGCAATTTAATGGTATGTTTCTTCATTAATTTATGAGAAAATCACCCAAATGTGTATATTGACTATTAGTCCACTTCAAAATAAACATTTTAGAAACCAGTTGTAGCAGCCAGTATCCGCACCGAGGGGTATTTGGATCTAAGTTGCTATCTTCTAGTATCTCCAGAAGATTACCTGCACAACAAACCACCGTTAGCCTCGACGCAGGGACCCCGGGGGGGATCTCTACGACAAAGCTCGGGCGTGAGAATAAGATTCACTTCTTGAAGGGAGGTCGGGCTTCTCTAAGGAGATCACCCTAAACGATTCAATGTGAGTGAGATTGTCCAGAGAGAGAGAGAGTTTTTCTTATTACCTTAACCTCGATATAAACGGTGAGGGCATCGGCATTAAATGCCGGGGTCTGATGGGACCAGGGGTCTCCCTGGTGACGGATTTCTCCTCGTGGACAAAAGGTCTCATGGTCCTTTCTTCGGCGGGTTCTCTTCTCGAAGCCGTCCTTTTGCTAACACCCCTTCTTTTCATTAAATGAGTCCGTCCTTTCTTCATTAAATGAGGTAAGGGATGAACTATCCACTTCCCTTTTGTCTTGGTCCCTAGAATACCTGTTATTTTGTCTTCTTCTGGGGGGTATCCCCTACAAGTCCCCCGTAGTCCGTAGTCCTTTGCACTTGTAATGAGGGCTGGCGACTTTAAATTCTCCCTCGTACCCCCTTTTTTGTGGTTGCTAGATATTTTTAGTGGGCAGCCCCCCTTTAATGTTACTGATTTCTAGTTGGTGGCAGTTTAATTTCTTGACTTAATTTCAGGGCCCACATAGGACATTTGAGTTTTCCCCCACCGCACACGTGCCAAGCCTTCCATTATCCAGATGTGTTTGCACGTGGGGATATGAACTGACTCATCGTGTCAAACTCCCTTTATCCTTTTGAAACCTTTTCCCCCCTTTTTTGGGGTTCACTTCTATACGCATTTGGTTCTGTCGTTCTTCTTCCTCTCGCCTTCTTGTTTGCAGGTTAGTGCTTCCCTCCTTTTGATAGTCTTAACGCCATGGGTAGGGATAATCTAGCACATGTTCGGCCAGTTTTGTCGGAACAAGACGTTGCTTCTTTTTGCCGACGCTATCGTTTGCCCTTAACTCTGCTTCCTAGAAAGCCTTTCGCCGATGACACCGCTTTGGGTTTGGAGGGTTTTATGACCATTTACACTCGGAATTTTAGTTATTCTAACATCCGGTATCCCCTTACTGAGTTTCAAATGTCTGTCTTTAAGTTTCATGGTGCGCATTTTTCTCAATTTCACCCTTTGGGGTTGTTGAAATTGACACATTTTGAAGTTTCTTGTTGGGCCCAGGGTGCCGTTTGTGTCTTTGTTCCGTCGTTTTTATCAGTTGAGGGTCGATGGAGACTGTCTTACCTTCGGGAAGCATCGGGGTTCAGGTTGCTGCTTTTCTCGTTTGCTTACTTGTGTTCACGATTGGAAAGACCATTATTTCTTTGTCTCCGAGTCGTTTCTTCTCGAACCTCTACCATATCGCAGTTTGACCGTTCCCATTGATGATAAAGATCCAGGGCCTTCTGTCGAAAGAAAGCTTTATGCCCTTCTTATCTCCAACCCTACCCTCGTCGGACCCTTACCTGAGGAAATTCTTGTCATGGCTAAGATGAGCTCTTTGTGGGATGATCCTCTCACTCGCCCTGCAGTTCTGGAACGGGGGGGGGGGGGGTAAAGGTGGGTGGTCCGCCTTAGGCTTCACTTATTTTTCTTTTTGGTCCCTGTTTTCCTTCTTTTCTTTCTTCTTTAACTTTGATCTAACATGCATTCTTGCTTGTTTTTTTTTATTTTGTAGAAATGAAGTTCTCCAAGGTGTTGGATAAAGCTAACAGGAATCTGAAGTATGTTCCCTTCCCTGTAAAGTCGGTTGGTGCCTTTGGTTCTTCCATGTCTACAAAGGTAGGAAATTCCGCGTCCTCTTCTGTCACTATGACCCCCAAAAACTTTGGTTGTTTCTGTTGGCGATCCCACTGATCGGTGTCGAAGGGACCGGTCAAAGATAAAGAATTAGAGTGTCCTAATCACCTTAAACTAGTTAGGGTAAGAAGGGTGTCGAACCACGAAGAGTTTGTGGTTGATGCTTAACTTCAATTGACAAAGTGATTTATGAAGTGGCAATGGGTCTTTCTGACCAAACACAAGCAATGATTTAAGTAAAATTAACAACTCCAACAAGCAATGATTATCAAGTAACAATTATGATCAATAGTAATCAAGTACCAAACAAAACGGTTTAAGTTGTAAACAATAATTAAAAAGGAATCACACCAGGGTTTCAAGTTCACAAGTAATTAGGGATTATCACACCAACATATGAGTTCAAGCAATCAAATGGTTATCCAAATCAAATTGACCAAATCTAACCAAGAACATCAACATTCATACATCATCGACAAATAGTGTAAGACAATATTCACGAATGAAATCGAGACAAATGTATGCAATATAGAATTAGATTAATCAATAGATTCAACACAAATCAAAGTTCATAGCAATTATCATCTAACGGGGTCAATGGTGCAAGAATTTATCGACTCCCGTGAGTTCATAACCATACTAAACACAAAGATTCAAGTATTTCAAACCAAATGATTACAAGAATTGTTTCTCAAAGCTAGCACATGATAAAACCCTAAAAACTTACAAACAATCCACCCGGGAATGATTACCGGTGGATTAGCCGCTCATGGTTGTGGAATTCATCTTCAATCTTTCAATCTTTCGAGTATCAATCTTCAATTGGATGTTAGAATCGTGTTCCTTAGCCTCCAAGAACTCCTAAAATCGCCCAAGAACTGATGTCAAAAAGATGATTTTGAATTTGGGGAAGAAACTCCCAATTAAACACTGAAAATCGGCTGTTTCACTAAAAATCCGTGTTTGAAACGTAACCAGCGTAAGCTTACGCTGGGGGGCGTAAGCTTACTCCGTCGAGCTGAAGCTTTTGTTCAGAAAATGTTACCGGCGTAAGCTTACGCTCCTAGGGCGTAAGCTTACGCCCCTAGGGCGTAAGCTTACGCCCCTAGTGTATTTTTCCTCTCTAATGCTTCCAAAACACGTACTTAGCATCCAAACACCTACAAATTATAAACACATGCAAAGTAAACGCGTTCCATGCTAAATCACACATAAAAACTTATAGTTAAGCATCATAAACACCCAACGAACACCTACACATCACATCCCACACTTGAGTTTTGCTTGCCCTCAAGCAAAGTCTTTTGCTTCAAATCCACATTTCAAAATCTCAAACAATTGTTTTAACTAAACATAAGCTAAGGTCCAAGGTCATGCAAAATTCATAAGAATTATACTCTCAACAGATTTACAATCCAACAAACCATCGATGAATTTTTAAACAAAAGGAAATATTGGAACGCGCTTAACTCATATCTAGTTATGGCTTTGCATGCACACACCCCTCACAATCAATTACTCCCCTCGGTTTCATATCTGGACTAGCGATGATGTGCTAGTATTTTTCACTCAAACCCAAACAATGAACTACATTATCATAAGCTTGCATATTGATCACATCTCCTCCTACTAACACAACTAACATGCACAAATCAAAAGGTCTATTAAGGGTTGTAATGTAGGCTAGGGTTACGGGTATGGATAAGGATTTTTAAAGTGGCTAAAGGTGAGTGGAATTCAACTAATGAAACTACAAATCAATCCTAAAACTTTCAAATCTCTACTATGGGTATAAATGACCCATCAACACTAAAATTCTTATTTCTTCAAACTATCAAATGAAACTTGGTTTAAATTGACCCAATAACATCTTTTATTATAATTCAAACTAATACTCAAAACCTTTGGGCACATGTTGACCCAATACAATTTTTGTATTTCTTTTTCATTCATTTTTTTTCCTTCTTTTTTTTTATGCAATTGCAACCGCAACTTCAATAATCTAAGTTAATTGAATTCCAACTCACGGGTTTAAAAAGAAAAGGCTAAAAAAGGTGAATGGGCTAATGTTATGGGTTTTGTCAACAGAAAAGGTATAGGTTCAGAGTGGGCATCTAGTGGATATTAACGGGTAAGGGTATAAAAATGGCTAAAAATAAAAAGGTTTCTCCTAATGCCTTTATCATTTTTGTGCAATTAATTGGTTCAAGGTCTCAATATGTATCAATAATATGCAAGTTCTAAAATGTGAAACAAAGTGGCTAAACACTCAAGTAAGAGAATATATATATATATATCAATTTGGATCAAAGTCTCACAACATGGTGGAAAATAGGTTACCGAGATGTGCATGCAAACCGTCACCTTCAATTTTGTTACTCCCAAATCCAACATTTCCAATTTTTTTTTTGTTGGAAAAACTTAATCAAGTAACTTAATGAATTAACCATGACCAAAGACCTCTACCAAACACTTTGTAAAACAATTATTCAAAAATTTGCATGCTTTTATTGATTTCTCACATCCCCACACTTGAACCTTACATTGTCTCAATGTAAATAATTATAAAATATAAAAGTGCGGTTTGTGGGTGCAAAAACATCCAATACCCAATATCTCCAAATATCCAACTCAAAGATTACCATAACTATAAGCACTAACCCAACCATAATCAACCAAGTTTTAAACAAAAACACATCAAAACACACAAAAACAAACTCGTTCAATCAAAGTAACATAAATATGAGAAAGAGTACGTGGACCTGATTAGAGGCGATCATAGAGTGCCTGAACCACCACCAAAAATGGACTCGTAAGTCTTCCATGAGTCTTCCCCACACTTGAGTGTTGCTATGGTGACGAAACTAAAACACACAACACAAAACAAAACAAAGACAAAATAAAGACAATCACAAGCCGGGTTGCCTCCCGGTTAGCGCTAAGTTTATTGTCCTCAGCCCGACATTACCTCATGTATCTCTCATGATGGTCGCAATGAACACTTACCGACCACATTGCCAACAAAAGCCCGATATCTTATGTGTTCCCTCCAAACTCGTTCTCTCAAAACCTGCATGTAAATGGATGCAATGTCCGAAAATCTAACTCCACATTTTCCCACCGAATTTCCAATGTATGCCCGGTAGTTGACGTGTCGTGTCCAATCCTGCCTTGTTGTGATCGACATGTCGGCTAAATCGATGCGGGCTTGCTTCCGACTAGACTGTCCAATGTCTTGTAATCCCACCTTCGTAATCTTTATCCTCGGACCCTCATCCCCAACTTTATTGGCTGGAGTAATTAATACGGGAGGAGGGTCAGAATGAACCATCAATATCTCAGATTTCTCATGAGGTGTTATGTCATTGACCGAGTCTAAACATTCAATTATATGTTCTGAAAGATCCACAACCTCTTCTTCCTTATCATCATCATTGTCATCATCCACAACTAGTGCACTCGTTAATTCTTCAGTAATTGAAGGCATTGGTGTGGTATTATTTTCCACAACCGCATCTCCAATTTGTGAAGACATCCACATTTGTTTTGCCTGAGACTGTTCGTTAACTGAAAGGCCTTGCTCTCCCTTTCGCCTTCCGGTGCATAAAAGATCATATTTGTAACTTAACAATTGTAAGCGATATTGCTTTGAATGATGAAGTTGCGCCAACTCTCGATCGACTCGAGATAAACAATATTGTACTCGACGCTTCTCACAATCTTCATATTGATAAGGGATTCGACGCCACCAGACTTTCCCACATAATTTCAGAAAATATGGACAATCATTGTTCCGATGAGATGTGCTCCTATAATGAAAGCATTCACTAAAGTCTATATTCATGGTGAGATCAACATGCTTGAAATTCTATAATACATGAACAAGCGGTGAAGTCCTCCCGGATGAACGGGTATGCATGCACTATTCTGTCACCTGCACACACAAACAAACACCACGCGTAACACAAAAATAGAAGAATATTAACCAAACAAAACAAGAAACAAGTAGTCACAAAAGTCAACTAAAATAAAACACCAAGCGCACACACTCCCCGGCAACGGCGCCAAAATTTGATCGGTGTCGAAGGGACCGGTCAAAGATAAAGAATTAGAGTGTCCTAATCACCTTAAACTAGTTAGGGTAAGAAGGGTGTCGAACCACGAAGAGTTTGTGGTTGATGCTTAACTTCAATTGACAAAGTGATTTATGAAGTGGCAATGGGTCTTTCTGACCAAACACAAGCAATGATTTAAGTAAAATTAACAACTCCAACAAGCAATGATTATCAAGTAACAATTATGATCAATAGTAATCAAGTACCAAACAAAACGGTTTAAGTTGTAAACAATAATTAAAAATGAATCACACCCGGGTTTCAAGTTCACAAGTAATTAGGGATTATCACACCAACATATGAGTTCAAGCAATCAAATGGTTATCCAAATCAAATTGACCAAATCTAACCAAGAACATCAACATTCATACATCATCGACAAATAGTGTAAGACAATATTCACGAATGAAATCGAGACAAATGTATGCAATATAGAATTAGATTAATCAATAGATTCAACACAAATCAAAGTTCGTAGCAATTATCATCTAACGGGGTCAATGGTGCAAGAATTTACCGACTCCCGTGAGTTCATAACCATACTAAACACAAAGATTCAAGTATTTCAAACCAAATGATTACAAGAATTGTTTCTCAAAGCTAGCATATGATAAAACCCTAAAAACTTACAAACAATCCACCCGGGAATGATTACCGGTGGATTAGCCGCTCATGGTTGTGAAATTCATCTTCAATCTTTCAATCTTTCGAGTATCAATCTTCAATTGGATGTTAGAATCGTGTTCCTTAGCCTCCAAGAACTCCCAAAATCGCCCAAGAACTGACGTCAAAAAGATGATTTCGAATTTGGGGAAGAAACTCCCAATTAAACACTGAAAATCGGTTGTTTCACTAAAAATCCACGTTTGAAACGTAACCAGCGTAAGCTTACGCTGGGGGGCGTAAGCTTACTCCGTCGAGCTGAAGCTTCTGTTCAGAAAATGTTACCGGCGTAAGCTTACCCTCCTAGGGCGTAAGCTTACGCCCCTAGTGTATTTTTTTTAACCAAATATTTGGATTCGGCTTCTCGAGCTATCCAAGATTCATATATTATGGGTCTCGTAACTCATTTTCTAGCTTGAGATATGTCTGTTTCAAGATTCAGCTTCCAGAACTTCCACATCAGCCTCCATCTTTTGCATAGTTTCCGATCCAAACCCTCTACTTCCTCTCTAATGCTTCCAAAACATGTACTTAGCATCCAAACACCTACAAATCATAAACACATGCAAAGTAAACGCGTTCCATGCTAAATCACACATAAAAACTTATAGTTAAGCATCATAAACACCCAACGAACACCTACACATCACCCACGGATATGGTTAGTGAATCTGGTTCTGAGGGTGAACGTCCCTTGAACTTTCTCCGAAAGCGTCCTGCCCCTCGTTTTACTGCATCTTCTTATGAAGATCTTGGTTTGAAGTCGCGCCTTAGGAATGCTTCCAAGACTCCTAAGGTGCATTTTCATTCTCCTGTTTCTTCTGATGCTAGTCCACCTCGGCTATCCGATTGTGGCTTTACCTCTCTTTCTGGTTTTAATCTTGATTTCCCTGTTGGGAGTTCTGCTGGCGTGTCGTTGGATTTGGCTCTTTCTCATATGCCTAATGTGGTTCCTTTTGTGTCCGTTGCTTTGGGATCTAATACCCCTCTGATGTCTTCTCATCTCTCTCGGGTGGCCACTTCCCCTATTGATAGCACTCTGCCGGGTTTTTCTTCGTTCACTTCTAGTTCCTTAGGGAAAGGCAAAGGTGTTCTTTCGCCATCCCCTGCTAATTTTCCTATTGATCAACTACCGAATACTCCCTCTCAAGCTCGTTTAGAGACCTCTTCCCTATCTGACCAATTTAGTCTAGCTCATCTGCGGTCGTTTATCGAGGGTACTGGTCTTCTTCACAAGATGACATCACTGGATGTTGCTCTTTCTCGATCTCGTTTATCTGTCCTTCATTTGCAGGACGAGTTGGCTGAAGACAAACAAAGCAAGCTGGTTCTAACCAAGGCAAGTGCTGAATTTTCTGGTGAACCGGGTCATGTGAATCGGGAACTTGAACATCTGGATGGGCAATTTGTGTGTTTAGGAGATAAACTGAAGTCTGGTGAGACTTCTCTTTCCATCTGTCGTGGTGAGCTTGCTGATGCTAACGCGTTGATCGACCCCTGGCAGGTTTTTTGTGCCGAGCGAGAGGTATACTTGATTCCTTCATTGTCTATTTTCTGTTACTTGCTTGCGCTAACTACTCCATCTGCTTTACACATTTTTTTAAACAGGTGGATGTTCGTTGCTTGAAGGAGCAACTGGCTGGTCAGGCACGTGATTGGGCAGAAACCAAGGAGGTTCTGAAGCATGATCTTTGTCAAGCTCGTTTAGAAATTTCCCGCATAGCTGACGAGCGACGCATCTTGCAGAAGGAGTTTGAGATCGTGATGAATAGCCGGGACAAACTTTGGGGTGAAAGGGAGTGGCTGATTACCCAAGGGTTCCAACGTGTCTACGAGCGTGTTCGGAACAGTAATGAATACATGCTGCTGTTGGGGGAGTTTAGTCGAGCTTGTATGGCTGCCGGTTACCAAACTGGCCTTTCTGCCGGCTTTCAGTACGCTGCTGATGGGGTTTCCATTGAGGAAACCCCTAATTATGATCCCCATGCAGAGCAATACATGCAAGACACTGGTGTTACCTTTACCTCCTCTGGCCACTCCTTAATAACTAGCCTGAGCAACTCTCCCCGGATCTCTGTTTCTGAGATACAGGCCCTAGTGTCTGTTGTTGATCCAGAACCAGTTACCCCTGGTCCCTGACTTCTCGTTTAGGATTGTTGGTCTTTTGGTTGTAATCCCCTGTATGGGCTGACATATTATGACTATGTTGTTTCTGTGTTTGTTCTGTTTTCCTTTTATGACTATGTTAATTATTGTTGGGCGGTGGCCATATGGAACAAGCCTTATGTTTGCTTTGATGCATGTGTTTACCTGAGCATTTGCTGCATATCGTGCAGGTCGTCACATTAGTGCCTTTTTAAGTGGTTAACTTGGGTCAACTACTTTGTGCCATAATACTATGCCTTTTTCGTGTTGGGGACTCCTTTGTCCCCTTTGGATGATAAGTTATTCCTTCTGGTTGTCTCATGAAATCGTTTTTTGCCTTGTTTTTTCATCATCATGGATGGAAATTTTGGCTTCTTATTAAGTGGCTTCTTATCCCTTCATCGTTAAAGGTAGGGGTTATCTTGCCCATCTAATGAGATGGTGCGTTAGTTTTTGGCTATCTTATAAGTGTCTTTTTATTCCATCGTTATAAAGGATAGGAATTATCTTGCCTATCTTATGAGATGGCGCGCTATTTCTTTTTTATCTTGTGTGGTAACTTTTTACTCCGTTATCACAAGGAATAGGAATTATCTTGCCCATCTTATGAGATGGTGCACTATTTCTTGGTTATCTAATGAGATAACTTTCTATTTCATCATCACAAGGGATAGGAATTATCTTGCCCATCTTATGAGATGGTGCATTATTTCTTTGTTATCTAATGAGATAACTTTCTATTCCATCATCACAAGGGATAGGAATTATCTTGCCCATCTTATGAGATGGTGCATTATTTCTTTGTTATCTAATGAGATAACTTTCTATTCCATCATCACAAGGGATAGGAATTATCTTGCCCATCTTATGAGATGGTGCATTATTTCTTGGTTATCTAATGAGATAACTTTCTATTCCATCATCACAAGGGATAGGAATTATCTTGCCCATCTTATGAGATGGTGCATTATTTCTTTGTTATCTAATGAGATAACTTTATATTCCATCATCACAAGGGATATGAATTATCTTGCCCATCTTATGAGATGGTGCATTATTTATTTGTTATCTAATGAGATAACCTTCGTATTCCATTATCACAAGGGATAGGAATTATCTTGTCCATCTGGTGAGATGAAACAACTTCTGTGTTTTATGCATGCAACTTTTGCCATAAAAACAAATAGTGGAGATTTCCAAAAGAAAACATCAAGTTTTTGATAGGATTCCCAAAAAAACAATACACTGTTTCCCCGAGAGGATTTTCAAAAGACAATATCATGTTTCCCCGAGAGGGACAAGTTATATGATCCGTTGATTTGGATCGCTACCTTACAAGTAATACTTCTTCAGCTGCATCGCATTCCAAATTCTGGGGATTTCCGTTCCGTCTGCCTTGTTGATCTTGTACGCTCCCTTTCCGTTTGTCCAAGAGATTTTGTATGGGCCCTCCCAATTATGTGTCAGCTTTCCCTTGCTTTCTCGACCATTGGCTTCATTAGCCCTGAGTGCCCAGTCCCCCACTTGTAGCTCCTTTTTTTTTACCTTGTTGTTATAGTATTTTTCCATTTGTTTTTTATATGCTGCTTCTTTTATTGTTGTTATTTCCCTTCTCTCTTCCAGCAAGTTTAGATGTACTCGCAGTTCTTCCTCATTCTCTTGTTCGTCCATGGTCGTCCTCTTGGTTGGCGATCCGATTTCCACTGGTATCATTGCCTCTGTGCTATACGTCAAGCTGAATGGTGTCTCATTGTTCCCCCTATTCGGGGTTGTTCTATAGGCCCATAGGATATGGGGTAGTGCTTCGATCCATCTATTCCTTTCCCTTCTAAGCCTGCCCTTTATGCCTTCCACTATCGTTCTATTTATTCTTTCCACCTTGCCATTTGCTTGAGGGTGAGCCACTGATGCAAAAGACTAAGTAATGTTTAAATTCCGGCACCACTCTTGAAACGTTTCCCCTGCGAACTGTGTGCCATTATCACTAACTGTTGTTTGAGGTATCCCATACCTACTTACAATGTTGTTCCAGACGAAGCTGATCATTTGCTTACTTGTAATCGTTGCTAAAGGCTTGGATTCTACACACTTGGTGAAATAATCTATGGCTACTACAAGAAATTTAGCCTTGCTCGGTCCTTCAGGGAAGGGTCCAATTATGTCGATTCCCCATTTTTGAAAGGGCCATGCTGATCCTACCGATATCAAATCGTATTTTGGTTGTTTTGTTACGGGCGCATGTATTTGACAGTTGTCGCAGTTACGGAGTGTTTCTACCACGCTCTTATACATGCCCGGCCAGTAAAATCATGCTTTCATTGTCTTTGCTACCGTGGACTTTGGTGTTGCATGCATTCCACATATGCCCTCGTGAATTTCCCTAGTGATATAGTCCGCTTCTTCCTCGTTTACACACCGTAATGAGGGTCCCAGATACGACTTTCTATATAGGGATCCTTCTATCATTTCGTATTGTAGGGCTTTGATTCTGATTTTCCAGGCTTCCCCTTTTTCCTCAAGAAGTTTCCCTTCAGTCAAATATTCTCTCAATGGTGTCATCCATGTCTTTGTTTCCCCTACTTGAGTAGTCATTACTTCTTTAATGGCAATTGATGGGATGTCCAGTGTTTCTACCCTGACGTCCATTGCGAGGTGTTGAAAAGCGGTAGATGCTAGCTTACTGAGTGCGCCAGCTTGTTTGTTCTTGGCTCTAGGTATGTGGGTGATGTTGCTGGATTCGAACACTTTCAGTATCTCATGTGCCTTTTGCAAGTATTTTGCCATGGTTTCCTCCTTTGCTTCGTACTCTCCGTTTATCTGATTGGCTACTAACAGTGAATCCATGTGTGCTTCCAGTTGCTTGGCTCCCATCTTCTTCGCCATCTGTAGTCCTGCGATGAGGGCTTCATATTCGGCCTCGTTGTTGGTGGCCGGGAACCCGAACCTGAAGGCATACGTCATCTCGATCCCTTCTGGGCTAATCAGCCTAAGCCCAGCCCCACATCCTTCATCATTTGATGCTCCATCTGTAAACAGCTTCCATGTGTTTTTCTCATTTTTCTCTGTTGTGCCCCCATCTGCCTCTGGATTTCTTTCCTCTATCCCTTCATACGTTTTCGTGACGAAGTCAGCTAGTATCTGGCCCTTAATTGATGTCCTTGGTACATATTCAATGGCATGGACCCCCAATTCTATGGCCCATTGCGCCATTCTTCCTGAGATCTCAGGCCTTCCCAATATCTTTTGGATGGGACTTTCGGTGATCACTCGTATAGGGTGCACCTGGAAGTACCTTCTTAATCTCCTGGATGCGTATACCAATGCTAATGCTAGCTTCTCTATTGGGGGGGTACCTTTCTTCCGTTCCTTTTAGTGTCCTGCTCAAGAAGTATATCGGTATTTGCTTTTGCTGCCGATCCACCATTAATACTGAACTGATTGACGTTTTTGAGGCCGACAAGTACATTATTAACGTCTCTTTTTCCAATGGGGTGGCAAGGGTTAGGAGCTGGCATATATGCTCCTTCAATGACTGGAGTGCTTCTTCTGCCTCTTTTTTCCACCCAAACTTGTTTCTCTTGATTGACTGCTTAAGCGTGTCCATGAAGGGTAAACTTCTGTCAGCCAACCGGGACAATAATCTGTTTAGCGCCAACAACCTTTCGTTTAACCTCTGCACTTCTTTCACTGTTGTCGATGATTTCATTTGGGATATTGCTTGGACCTTTTCTGGATTGGCCCGGATTCCCTCCTTTTTCACCACTACTCCCAAGAATTTTCCCTCCTCCACTCCGATGGAACATTTTCCTGGGTTTAAGCGTATGTTGGCCCCTCTCAACCTTCCGAAGGTTTCCTCAATATCATCCAACATGTCTTTCTCTCTTTGGCTTTTGATTACCAGGTCTTCGACATATACTTCTAGGTTTTTACCAATCTGGTCCTTAAATAGGGAGTCCATGAACCTTTTGGTATGTAGCCCCTGCGTTTTTAAGCCTGAAGGGCATCTTCTTGTAACAGAAAACCCCTTCGTCAGTGTAGAATGTTGTTTTTTCTTGGTCCTCCCTTGCAATGCAGATCTGGTGGTACCCTTTGTATGCATCCAGGAAACACTTCAGCGGGTATGGGGTTAGCGAGTCTATCTTTGTGTCTGTTTCTGGTAATGGATAACAGTCTTTTGGGCATGCTTGGTTCAAGTTCTTGAAGCCTATGCACATCATCCATCTCTCTTCTTGACCATCACTGGGTTGGATATCCATGTCGGGTATCTGACCTCCTTGACAATACCTGCTTTGTATAATTTTCCTGTCTCTTCGCAGACCGCCCTACTCCTTTTTGGACCCATACTTTGTTTTTTCTGTCTGACTGTTTCTATCCATTTGTGTGTGTTCAAGTGATGTTCGGCCTACTCTCTTGGTATCCCTATCATGTCCGTGTGTTCCCATGCGAACGCGTCCATGTTTCTGATTAGCAGTTTTTTGAGGCTTATCTTCCATTTATCTGGTAGTCCCTTCCCTATTTTTACCGTTTTCTCTAGGAAATGGTCATTAAGGACCCATTCTTCTGTTTGGCTTTTCTTTTTCTCACCCTCTTCTTTTGACCTTATTACAGATGCCACTATTTCCGCGGAGGATTTGATCGTTGCTATTCCTTTAGGGGTTGGGAATTTCTTCATTCCATGTGTTGTTGACGTTAGAGCTCTTAAGGCTTTTATCCATGGCCTTCCAAGGATAGCATTGTATTTTGATTCTGCCCTTATGACCACGAATGTCAATTCTACTGTTCTCTCTTTTTCGATCTCTCTTAACGTGAAAGGCAATGTGATTTTACCGACATGATACACTACTTCGCCTGAGAATCCCATGAGGGGGGTGTTATCCTCTCTTAGCAGGTGTTGTGTTCTTTCGTCCAACCTCTTAAGAAAGTGCTCATACGTAACTTCCGACCCACTTCCTCCATCCACACGTATTCGAGCTACCCGATGTCCGACTAGGATGGCTGCTATGTTCAGCGGAGCTTCTTGTGCCTCGTCCATCTTCAGAGCTGGAAATGTAATAGGAATTTCCATCCATTCGGCTCCTTCCTCTTCCCTTATATTCCTCTTACTCCTGACCTCCTCCTCATCTCCCCTCTTTCTTATGACGTCGACCCGTCTCCTTGCATCACTTTCTTCTCCCTTCATCTTTTCTTTTTGTTCGTTGTGAGCCACTCCTTGTTTAATATCCCTGACCAGGTGAGATAGTTTGCCGGATCTAACTGCCATCTCAATTTCTTTTTTCTAATGCACACAATCATCTGTTTTGTGCCCCCTAGTTCTATGATATTCACATAAATCCTGGGGGTGTTAATTACTTCCTTTTTGATGCGGGAGTGGCCTTCCGAATGGCAATTTAGATCTTGTTGTTGCCAGTACCTCACTAGGGGTCTTTGTTAAAGCGGTGAACTTTAGGTTATCTGCACCTGTCAGATGATACTGGTTATGGTAAGGTGATGAATAGGTGGGACGAACCTGATATTCGTTTCGTGAGGCTTTATACGGGGAAAACATCTGTCTGGGTTTCTCGTACGAGATTTTTGGTCTGGGTGACCCAACTACCTGGGGTTTGACCCTGGGTTTTACATCGGGGGTCGCTCTCTTAGTTTCCCATTCTCTCGCTTTTGACCCTGTATCTTTCCCTCTTACCCATGCCCTGACCTTGTCCATGAGCTGATCGAAGGTTTCGAAAAACTCTTCCCTCGGCTTCTCACACAAAGGTGTGTTTCGGACACCGTTCATAAAACTGCTTATTTTCATGACCTCGGGTACATCCCTGATCTGCATACTTTCTCTCATAAACCTTTCCATAAATATTTCCACGTTCTTGTCGTCCATTCTTCTTATGTGTTGTATCTCGTTTGGATTTTTGATGGTCTTTTTGTTCTGGTTGAAGTTTCGTAGCAATCTTTCCTTAAGTCCTTCAAAATCGCCAATACTTCCTCTGGGGAGACTGTCGAACCAGATTCTCGCAGATCCTGTCAACGTCTGGGCAAACATGTGGCACCATGTGGGGATGGACCATTGTCCTACTTGGCCTGCCCCCTGAAATACGTGTAAGTGATCTTCTCGATCTTTCGTCCCATCAAATTTCTCCACAATGGACGGCATTTTGAGTGCCGAAGGGAGAGGGGCTTCTGCTATCCTCTTACTAAACTTGGAGGTGTTTGACAAATTATGTGGTACATAAGGTTTCTACAGATAATCTAAAGCTTCTTTAGACGTACCTTCTATCTGATGCGGATCCTTCTTCTGTGCTTCTAGTGTTGTCAGTAGGGAGTTCAATAGTTCGGTTACAACGGTGTTTGATCCTTCCGGAACGTCTCCGTGCTTGCTGTCCCCCTCCTTTCTAGTAGGTGATGTTTGTTTCGTTCTCTTCTCTTTGGAGGTCTTTATCCTCAAGTTTGTTTCTTTGGGGGTTTCGAAATTCAGCTTTGTGTGTAATTCCTCCATCTTTTCAACTCTTTCTAGTTCTTCTACTTAGGCCTTCAGCTCTTCCCTGTTTTTTCTTACAAACTCTGGGGTAATACGCCCGTGTTCATCGTTCTTGCCTTTTTCCTCTTCACCTTTCTGTTTCGTATACTTCCTCTATGATGGGGGGCTAGGGTGAGGGAGCCCTGAGGCCAGTACATCAGAGCTTTCTTTGTTCTTCCCTGAGGCAGGGTTCGGTGTAAACAACCCAACTCCTTGGTTTCCTTCTTCCCTGGGCAACTGGAACAGGCCTGTTTCCCCTGATCCTATCTCCAAGCTTTTCTTTTTTGTCGGATCCGTCATCGATACTCCTTCCCTCCTTTTTTCTCTCTACTCACTATTTGCTTACACAGGAGGACTCCAGGTTCTTGTTTTGGACGCAACGTCCCACGGATGGCGCCAATGTAGCAGCCAGTATCCGCACCGAGGGGTATTTGGATCTAAGTTGCTATCTTCTAGTATCTCCCGAAGATTACCTGCACAACAAACCACCGTTAGCCTCGACGTAGGGACCCCGGGGGGGATCTCTACGACCAAGCTCGGGCGTGAGAATAAGATTCACTTCTTGAAGGGAGGTCGGGCTTCTCTAAGGAGATCACCCTAAACGATTCAATGTAAGTGAGATTGTCCAGAGAGAGAGAGAGTTTTTCTGATTACCTTAACCTCGATATAAACGGTGAGGGTATCGACATTAAATGCCGGGGTCTGATGGGAACAGGGGTCTCCCTGGCGACGACTTTCTCCTCGTGGACAAAAGGTCTCATGGTCCTTTCTTCGGCGGGTTCTCTTCTTGAAGCCGTCCTTTTGCTAACATCCTCTTCTTTCCATTAAATGAGTCCGTCCTTTCTTCATTAATTGAGGTAAGGGATGAACTATCCACTTCCCTTTTGTCTTGGTCCCGAGAATACCTGCTATTTTGTCTTCTTCTAGGGGTATCCCCTACACCAGCCAATCAAAAAACGCCACCTTAGCTGGCATAAAAAACTTGGAAAGTACAATTGGTCTAGTGGTCCATTAAAAAACCAATCTAAACATACCATGCGTAAAGGCCGTTGTCTGAATTCTAGTCGTGATAGATGTCGACTGAAATCTTAGCCGCTGGTTAAAATCTAGCCGTCAAACTATACGGCGGTTATGATTGACATTTTGGTGACCGTACTTTTCAGTACTTTTTGTGCCGGCTAAAATCTAGCTTCCTTATCTGACTAAGCTTATATGACGTTTTCAGATTAGTTGCTTTAAGAAATGTTTATTCTTTAGAGTAACTCGGTCAAAATGTATATTTTGGTGATTTTTTCTTAATTTATTCCATTAATTTTAACTCGTTATCATGGATCTTAATATACATATGTGTAATTTAAGGAACCGAGCATATCAACCACAACGAACAAAAGATGGCATCAAAAGGCAACACCGATGATGACAACAAGAAGTAGGAGCAAACCTAGTAGCGAAGAAACACCCCGGAAATCCCCTTCGGTTCTCAATCGCCGTCGAGTCGTCCTCTATCCAACCGGAAGTCTCGGACAGGTTCAGTAACTATTTATGAACCCAAGAAAAAAAAACAAGATCGACTCTAATCTTAGCTCACTTGTAGCTCGAAACAGATGACAGAAAAGGTGAAGAACATATTGCAAAATGCACCATTGAATAATCTTCTCAGGCATTCTCAAATGCTGCTCATATGAATAGCTAGCATGGAAACTCATACAACAGGAAGCATAAATTAGTTGCAACTACCAGTTAATTGGTTCTTTAATTCATTTTTAAATTCTTTGATCTTTTAATATTCTAGATATAAATTAACTATTTAATTTATGTAAAGCATGTCAAAATATATATAAATGAAGTTTAAGATTCTTCCGTTGCTTAATCTTTTGGCAAAAAGTTGGAAACCTTTCATTTTATGTGTATTTTAGTAAACACGTTTTGATTATTAAATGTAAAAAAAATGCGTTTATAATACAGAGAGCATTGAAATAGAATTAATACAACTAATTTTAATCATTTTATATGATACTTGTTAACAAGTGAAGAAATAATAATGATTTGAAAGTAAGCTCACGTGGTGAGAAGAAAGATGGTAGAATATATAACGTTTTTTAACTATTTAAGTCACTGAGTGTATTTTGGTTATTTCAGAAAAAGTTAATTGTGAAATCTAACGACGTTAGTCATCTGAAATCAAATAAAGTAAAAAGTTAAAAGTCAGGATTTAAACCGAGGTTTTGAAATATAAAAGACTCAATTAGTTAAAATGAAAAAACATCAGAGACTCAAATAGTAATTTACTCTATTTAATAACTTAAGAAACACATATTACCTAATCAAAATTAAAATATTACTAGTAAAAATAAATTTATTTGGGTTCAATTAACCAATAAATTCTAGGGAAAATTACCAAAATGGTAATTTGATCGATCAAACTTATAAAAATGATCAGACTTTTTTAGCATACTAATTCATTGTCATATTACACAATACATATTATAAAGTTCATGAAGTGGAATAATGTCTATTTTGTTTTTTAGTGTTTTTATTTATTTTATTTTTTATACTTTTGTCTTTTTTGTTTTTTATTTTATGTTATCATGTTTTATGGTGAAATGACGTTTCTTTTACAACGGTGTACGCTTTAGGGTTTTACTTTTGAGTAACAGTCGTGTGACGTGTTTTGTATCTTCGTTTGCATTCGGGTTACTTGACGCTACGCTTTAGTGTTTTACGGCGGAGTGACACTCACTTTTACGATGGGGTACGTTTTAAGGTTTTCCG
Organism: Smallanthus sonchifolius; assembly: GCA_023525975.1. Lineage (NCBI taxonomy): Eukaryota > Viridiplantae > Streptophyta > Magnoliopsida > Asterales > Asteraceae > Smallanthus > Smallanthus sonchifolius. Next base: position 8,294,800 of record CM042042.1, read on the forward strand.
CTAGAGTGACAGCCGATGCAACGTGTTTTTATATATGTGTTTTGATACGCGAGATCGTGCTAACATCGCAGCGCGCGGTTATGCAATAATTAAATTAAATAACATTTAAAGGATAAGGGAGGTTAATAGTTCTTTAATGCCATTGTGCCGCTATGCCTCATGTAACTTTTTATTGATTTTTGGATATACTATTATGTCATGAGAAACGAACCGTTGTAACGCACATGTAAAATTACTAGTATATTAACTATAATCAAAATTATAATATTATTGGAAAATAAATAATTTTTAATTTGGGTTCAATTAACTAAAAAATTCTAAGAGCATTTACATTAGTTCCCCATCTCCATCCTCATCTCTAAACTATAAAAGAAACATGAAAAATGATGTAATTTTGCACTCACGTCAACTCCCCATCCTTATCCTTTATATTTTTAGAGGAAACTATAATCATCCTTTATATTTAGGGGGTTATCATTCACCCCATCTCCATATATTATTTTATACTTTTTGTAAATGTGTGTGAGTGAAAAAAGAGAAAAAATAATAATAAATAAAAAAATACATAAGTATTATTAATTGAAATAAGAGACAGATATAAGAGTCTCATGTGAAAACTTTTTAAAAAGTGAGATATAATTTTAAGAAATGATATTTTTTAAGTAAACTATAAGGATGGAGATTGAGAGTTGATGTGAAATTGTGAATGCTCCGAGAGGATTCTGAAACACACAACTTTTAAAAACAAAACTTTAACGCGCGGAAGTCTTAACCCAGGAATTTTTTATTTTTTTTATTTTTTTTACCCTCTCGCGTACCGCGAGAAAACAAGCTTCCTCCCTCGCGTATCGCGAGGGAGTCAAAAACTCAGAAAGTTTCCAGTTTTTCAGCAGTTTTCACACTTAACCATTTTTCCAACCTTTTTCACCAATACATCTAAACATAAAATCCCAAACACTTGGGCATTTGAACACACACTTATACCACCAATTTAACACCAAAAACACGATTCCTAGATTCAAAATATACATCCTTTACGGGAAAGTCAATTTACTTCAAAAATATGCACAAAAAACATATACGAGAACCCGCGATCACCTTGGACTTGACTTGGACTACTTCGGAGTTTTTCCTACAACCACATAAACATATCACCATTAGTATTGAGATATATATCATAACAATAAGTAATTTCTACTTATTTCACCCATTCACCCATTTTGACCCGTTTGCGCCCAATGATGCATTTGGGTGCAAACACTTGCATTACACCTTGCAAGTTCCATTCTTTACTTAACATAACATCTTCACAACATTTAATAGTGCATATCATCTTATCGAATTAGCGACTACGGTTATTTTCACCCATTTAACTCTTTTGACCCGTTAACATTCAAATTGATGTTTGATTGCATACCACTTGTATTTCACCTACAAGTTTTATTTACTCTTTACATTATCATTTCATTTATGACACAAAGGTCATAACTTTCTTTCCATTCTTCATCTTGGTACATAGACCAAGATCTTACCACATTTCTATTATGGTTCTTTGACCATAACCTCCCCTTTTCCATTATGATTCTTTGATCATAACCTCCACATATTAGATATAGTATTATAACCATATTCACATTCATACATACACTTATGCATAATCAATTCAGTTCACGTATCATTCATACTATGCACAACATAACGCATACATCACATATCACATTACTAAGTAAGTGCAAAGGCACTTACCTTGCGGATTTGAAGATCCCGCACCTCCTTCTAGTTTAGCAATTTGATTACCTAAACATATACACCTAGTTCAGTAATCTAAACATACATAAAAATCACTTTAAAACTGAGTTCACAACCCAATTTCCCATTTTCACCCAAAATGACCCGTTTGGGTTATTCCCACATCCAAACACCCCCTTTAAACCAAGAACTCAACCTCTTGAATTCTCCTTCCAATACCTTGACACTAATTTTTCATCAAATTAGTTCTTTAAGTTAATTTGGGGTTTGTTTATGTGTCTAACATCATAAAAACACCTAATCATCAATAATTCAACATTCTAGCATTATGATTCAAACACCCCCAATTTTCACCATATGAACCCTAACTTCTCATAATCAAAATTAAAGGGTTCTAGGATGTTAACCATCATTCTTTAACTTTAGTTTAGCTAGATTATCAATAATCTAACACCATTTCATCACATGCATACAAAATTTCGGGTTTCACCCAAAACCCACCAAGAACACATACATGGTGGAATCAAGAGGAAGAGAATCACTTACTTGATGTTATGAAGGTGTTGTGTGTCACACCCTGAAATTCCACAGCGGGTTTCCCGCGGGTTGTGACTGTCAAGGATCATCAGTCCCGGTCATTTCGAACGACCTCTAACTGGTTTTCGAAAAGACATTCCGTTTGAACATCATACAAAATTAAGTAGTAATACAGAGTTTGAAAATGCGGAATGTAAAGTGCGGAAGCAAAAGTAATGTTGCAAAATACAGAAGCATGACAAATTAGGTTCCCATAAACCTAAGCTTCTAAATGAAAACATGCTGTGGGACTCTTGGAGTGCAATCCTAGTCCGTGCATGAATGCTTAGCGACCTGAGATAAACATGCTTAAAGTGTCAACACATGGTTGGTGAGTTCACAGGTTTAAGTAACAGAAACAGAAATGAAAACAGTGTAACAGTACGTATGTATACTATTGATTCGATTGTTGATCAGACAATAAACATTAACTATATAAGCAACACCGAAACCGAAGCTCAACGAAGGAATGCAGAAACTAGCATTTTGCCTCTTACGTGCCCAGCACGCAATGGATTAGGTCAATTATGCACCCGTTTGACTCCCAGTCAGAGTTAGCGCGACTAACCCGGGTGGGGGTTGTTAAACCCAATAGTACTATTCATGAATCACCTCGCTTTGTGTAATAATTAACGGTTCGAATATGAGAGGACTTTATGTGCGGGAAATGCACCCACTTATATAAATTAAAGCGAAATCAAAGTAATTGTCATACGACTAAGTAAGAAAATGGTTTAGCATGTATCTCCCCCAATTGGAAAAGTAAGTAAAATGGGGCCGTGAAAACTCACCTGGAAATGCGGTGAATGAGAAATGGAAGCAACGAGAGGAATCGAGTAACTCCGGGTAACCGACCTAACCGATCCCTAAGAATTAATAAGGCTATAAGGTCTATGAAAGTAAACATGGTTTATGTAACCACATTCATCCAAACGACTCAACGTTGAAAGGTTACATTGACGTTTTGAAAAGGTTTGACCAAAGTTGACTGAGGTTTGACCAACTTTGACCAAGGTTTGACCAACTTTGACCAAGTTTGACTAATGTTGACTAATGTTGACCAATGTTGACTAGTGTTGACCAATGTTGACCAAGTTTGACCAATGTTGACTAATGTTGACCAATGTTGACTAGTGTTGACCAATGTTGACCAATGTTGACCAAGTTTGACCAATGTTGACTAATGTTGACCAATGTTGACTCATATTGAAGTCATGTATAAACAACACACAAGTAACATATAAGTTGTAAACATGTAACACATAAGCATCATACAAGTTATACATGTGTAGCACTCAAGTAGCATATAAGTTGTACATGTGTGACACATAAAGAACATACAAGTTGTACCTAAGTAATGTATAAGTAACACCTTGTGACATAACATACATGCTTCAACTAGTTGCATAAGAAATTAACATGTGATAAGTGACATAGCATTTGCACCTCTTAATGGCATATTTCATACACATAATTCATGTCATCATATTAATAACCTATTAGTACCATTTCAATTCTTTTAAACAAGTAGCATAACATGTCATTGCAATTCCATAATTCTTAACATAACAAAGTTTCCATTTTTGATAATTAGGGTTTTAGTGCATCTAAGGTGTCATAGCTCAAACAACCAAGTTGTACATGAAATTATACTAGTAATCATACTAGTAACATGATTCTATGTATTTACTTTCTATTTCAAGCAAATATGAAGGTTCTCAACAAATAAAGTTTCCTTATTTAGCAAGGTTCGCCAAAACATGTCATAACACAACTCCGAATTACATATTCTTGCATAAATCATCTATTCATATGATAATGAAGCCATATAACCTACTTTAAACATTTATAGGCCACACATACAAAATATGAACAATTAAAGTTTCCTTTTTAGGAAAGTGGTCCAAACGACTCTTTTGCACATGTGTAACTTCAAATAACTCTTTTTACTACTTTAACATATATTATAGAACTATAATATCCACTTTTTATCCATTAGAAACTCATAACACAAAATATGCAAAATTAAAGTTTCCTTATATAGTAAGTTACCATAATCTAGTAAAAACGACATTTCGACCAAAAAAATCACACTTCCTATTCATACTACTAATATAGACATCATTCAAACTAAGAAACACATCATATATCCATTTATACAAAAACTCATCCAACAAAGTTTCTATAAATAGAAACGAGTAATTAATGTCATAAACAAGTATTTCAAAACCTAAAATGTGCATATATGCATCAACAACTCATTATTATGAAAACCATTGGATAAAACAAGTATTATAACACTTTGAACCAACAAAAATCGTTTGGATGGATGGTTTGCTCATCTTGGCCGAAATGTTTGAAATAAAATGGATGAACACTTACAAAACTAAAGTTTGTTTGATAAAAGATGGAGATTCTTCACTTGAACACCTTGGATTAGCTCTTAGAATGCTTGGATTGCTTGAACAAAGTTTGAAGATGGTGGTGGCTAGGGAGGGGGTGGCGGCCGAAAGAATGAGAGAGGGGGAAGGGTTTGGGTAATTAGGTTTAGGGTAAATGAGGATCAAGGAGGTGTAAGGGAGTTTTAGTAAATGGGTTATGGGCTTTCTTGAGTTTTAAGGGGCTTTTGCAAGGGATTTGGGCTCCTAAATGGACCATTTATTTAAATTGCTGAATTCATTCAACCCAATTAATAAACCCATTGTTTTTATAAAATCTAAATTAATGTTGTTGGCACATATCGCGTATCCGCTTAAAAAGCGTTAAAATAAAAGATGCTCTAAAAATTCCAGAAAAATTCACATAAGCATGAAATATTAAATCACAGTATTACATGTAATTTATACACACCAAATATATGTCTAAATATTATTTCTAATATTCGTTAATGTTCGTGTGACAGGACGCGTGTGTGACCCGGTAATCCGCCCAATTACCGATGCATGTAATGAAATGAAACGAATGGACTTGCTATATGAAATATGTACTTAATTACTCTATAATTAAGTATGATGCAAGTGTAATCATGTGAATTCAAGTAATAGTCGGGTATGGATATTAACCTGAATTTGCCGGGTGTCACATTGTGTGAGCCAAAACCTTCACAAAACAAGCCTCAATTGCATGATTTGAGCTTCAAACTTGATTTCTCTTTTTCTCTCTTGATATGAACGACCCCAACAAGACCAAATGCTGAATTTTGACTTTCATATGGTCAAATATGGCAGATTTGCCATATTTACCATTTCAGTCCCTTAACTTCCATTTTACCCATTTCGTTCTATAGTTAGTTAAAACTAACATAATCCCATTACAAACTTGAAACCCACTTGTTTCAACTTATTTATAAAATATTATTTCCACCATAATATTAAATATAAATATTTAATTATTTGAAGACGAAACCCGAATTTTGGTTCGTTACAAATCACCTCCCCTTATTTGGGTTTCGTCCCCGAAACCCGACTTCACATAAAAAGGTTCGGGTAGAATTTGAGCATTTCTTCCTCGGTTTCCCAAGTCATTTCCGCCCCCTTTCTATGCTTCCATCGAACCAACACTTGGCTAATCTCTTTATTTCGCAACCGCTTCACTTTCCTATCTAAGATTGCCATCGGTTCTTCCACATAGTTCAACTTTTCATCAATTTCTATATCATCCAATGGAACAAAAGTAGATTCATCCGCTAAACATTTTCGCAAATGAGACACATGGAACGTGTTATGAAGTCTACTTAGTCCCTCCAGTAACTCCAATCTATAAGCTACCGCACCCACCCTTGCCATCACTTTAAACTGTCCAATGAAACGTGGGCTTAACTTCCCCCGTTTCCTAAACCTTATCACCCCTTTCCAAGGAGAGACTTTCAATAGCACAAAGTCCCCCACTTGAAACTCAATCGCCCGCTTCCTATTATCCGCATAAGATTTTTGGCGATCTTGCGCAGCCTTTAAGCGAGCCTTTATTTGGTTAATACTATCATTCGTTTCCATGACCACTTCCTTGCTGCCAAGTTCCCGTTGACCAATTTCACCCCAACATACGGGTGTTCTACATTTCTTCCCATACAATGCCTCAAAAGGCGGCATACCAATGCTAGAATGGTAACTATTATTGTATGCAAATTCCGCCAACGGTAAATGGTCGTGCCAACTACCCCCAAAATCCAAAGCACACGCGCGTAACATATCCTCGAGCGTTTGAATCGTACGCTCGCTTTGCCCATCCGTTTGCGGATGATAAGCGGTGCTAAGGTTCAACCTTGTCCCCATATCCTCACGGAATTTCTTCCAAAAACGAGAAGTGAATCTCGTATCCCGGTCCGAAATAATTGACACCAGCACCCCATGGCGTGACACAATTTCTTTCACATAGATTTCCGCTAGTCTATCCGACGAGTACGTTTCCTTTATTGGAGGAAATGTGCACTCTTTGTCAACCGATCCACTACTACCCATATCGCATCATAACCTTTTCGATTCTTTGGTAGTTTAGTGATCAAATCCATGGTTACATTTTCCCACTTCCAAAGCGGTATTTCGAGCGGTTGCAGCTTTCCATACGGCTTTTGATGCTCCGCCTTAACCCTTAAGCATGTGAGACACCTCTCCACATACTTAACAATATCACGCCTCATACCCGGCCACCAAAAATGACACCTCAAATCATAAAACATCTTCGTGGCCCCCGGATGGATAGAATATTTAGATTTATGCGCCTCGTCAAGAATAGTTGTCAAGACACTTGACAACCTAGGTATCCAAATTCTATCAAAGCATGTCTTCAAACCCAAGCTATTTTCACCAAGCTTATCAACATAAGCAATCATCCGTTCTTTCTTCAAGTCACCACCAAGTGCTAAAACTTGGGCCTCCCGGATTTCATCAATAAGAGATGATGAAATTGTCATCTTAAATGACTTCACCTTGATAGGTGAATGACTTGACTTTCTACTAAGCGCATCCGCCACAACATTCGCTTTACCTGGATGATAAAGTATCTCACAATCATAATCCTTAACCAATTCAAGCCACCGTCTTTGCCTCATATTGAGGTCCTTTTGGTTAAAGAAATATTTGAGACTTTTGTGATCCGTGTAGATCGTACACTTAGCACCATACAAATAATGCCTCCAAATCTTGAGCGCGAAAACCACGGCTGCAAGCTCTAAATCATGGGTTGGGTAATTCACCTCGTGAGTCTTTAATTGCCTAGATGCATAGGCAATCACTTTCCCCCTTTGCATCAAAACACACCCCAACCCCGAATGCGAGGCATCCGAATAAACAACAAAATCCTCGGTCCCGTCCGGCAAGGATAAAACAGGCGCCTTAGTCAACTTTTCTTTCAAGAGTTGAAAGGCAGATTCTTGCTCGGGACTCCAAACAAACTTTGTCTCCTTACGAGTCAACTTCGTCATCGGCAAAGCAATCTGAGAGAAGTTTTCGATGAACCTCCGATAATAACCCGCTAACCCCAAGAAACTTCTAATCTACGAAGGCGTCTTCGGTGATGTCCATTCTTTAACAGCCATAATCTTGGATGGGTCAACGGTAATTCCTCTTTCATTAATCACATGACCCAAGAATTGGATCTCGCGCAACTAAAATGCGCACTTGGAGAATTTAGCATAAAGCTTCTCCTTTTGCAAGACTTCAAGAATCTCACGCAAATGACAAGCGTGATCACCCTCGCTCCTTGAATAGATGAGAAGATCGTCAATAAACACAATGACCGAACGATCAAGGAACGGTCTACACACCCGGTTCATGAGATCCATGAAAACCGCAGGTGCGTTGGTCAAACCGAAAGGCATAACCGTAAACTCATAGTGACCGTAACGAGTGCGAAAAGCTGTCTTATGAACATCCTCTTCCTTCACTTTCAACTGATGATACCCGGACTTCAAGTCAATCTTAGAAAACCATGACGCCCCTTGCAATTGGTCGAAAAGATCGTCAATCCTAGGCAATGGGTACCTATTCTTTACTGTCAACTTGTTCAACTCTCGGTAATCCATACACATTCTCATGCTCCCATCCTTCTTTTTGACGAAGAGAACGGGCGCACCCCAAGGTGAAACACTTGGGCGTATGAAACCCTTGTCAAGTAACTCTTGTAATTGCTCCATGAGTTCTTTCATTTCTGGCGGTGCCAATCTATAAGGCGCTTTAGCTACCGGTTTAGCACCCGGCATCAAGTCAATTCCAAACTCTATCTCCCTATCCGGCGGAATCCCCGGTAACTCGTCAGGAAACACATCTACGAATTGGTTCACGACCGGTACATCGTGAATCTCCTTTACTCTTTCATTCACATCCGCGACACAAGCCATGAATTCCTTACACCCACGCGCCATGTACTTGGTCGCCTTCACATAAGTGCACAACCTTACTTTACCCTTTTTATCACCTTCTATGTAGATGGACTCTCCCGACGAGGAAACAAGTTGGATCGCCTTCGGTCCACATAAAATACTCGCCTTATTCTTTGACAACCAATCCATCCCCACAATAACATCAAAATCTCCCATAGCCATAGGAATCAAATCAATAAAGAAAGTTTCGCCCCCCGCTCTCAACTTACAATCTCTAAAAATGTCAAAGACAAGGAAACTCTTATCATTAGCCGCTTCGATTTCTAAGGGTTCATCTAACTTGCTACTTACAAAAGAGGAATGCTTAACAATTTTCAAGGAAACAAAAGAACGGCTAGCCCCCGAATCAAATAGAACTAGTGCAGGTAATGAGTTAATCTTGAATGTACCTGACACCACCTCCGAGTTGTTCTTTGCCTCTTCCGCCGAAATGTGGAAAGCTCTTCCTTTTGGCTTTGGCGTCTCCACTTTCTTTCCACTTCCACCTTGCTTTAACTCGGGACAATCCGCCCTATTGTGCCCGGGTTTATAACAATTGTAGCATATATGCACTTGGCTTGAACACTGATGAGCAAAATGCCCCGGTTTTCCACATTTATAGCAGTTTTGAGATCCCTTCCGGCACTCCCCAATGTGCTCCTTTCCACAAATTTTGCACCCCCGCGACGAAGGCTTGATGAACTGCTTCTTACTAGGGCTCCCGCCCTTTATTTTACTCACCACTTGATCCACTATTTCGCGTTTCCTCTTTTCTCCCCTAGCTTCTTGCCTCCTCAACTCCACATCTCTTTCCCGACACCTGTTTATTAAGTCTACAAGTGTGGTAAATGAGGATGGAGATATGCTCTCCCTGAACTCCACCGTCAGCATAGCATAGAACCTGTCAATCTTGGCTTTCTCGGTCGACACCACATCTGGACAGAACTTGGCCCGATCGAAGAAAGTCCCAGCTAATTCATCAATAGTCTCTGTCGTCTGCCTCATGAGGAGAAACTCCTCGGTCATCCTGTCAATAGCGGCCTGTGGGCAATGGTACTTTAGGAATGCCGCTTTAAACTCCTCCCATGACATGGAGGTCACCCCTCTTTCACCCCTCTCCTTTCGGAGATTTAGCAGCCACTCCTTAGCCCGCCCAGTCAATAGTGGCACGCTAAACATCACTCTATCGTCGGGCTTACACCTTGTCGTCTCAAAATTTGACTCCATGTCTACCACCCACCTGTGGCTCAGAATCGGGTCCACTTGCCCGTTATATTCCTTGGGCTTGATCAGCATGAAATTCTTCAGTGTACAACCCCGAGGTTCCTTATCTTTCTCTTTCATGATCTCCTCGAGAGAGAGTTTAATAGTCCCCCTCATTTCTTCCATCAACAGATTTGTGGCTTGCTCAAAGGCCTTGGCCACCTCCTCTTTTATCAACTCTTGGATCCGTGGATCCAACGGTTCCCGATTGCTCGATTCTTCTGCCATCTCTTAACTGAGAATTAGGAACAAACACCTTAACACCCTTATACTATCAATACCTTAAATACTTATCACACTTACACCCCTATATGTATTAAGTATATGTATACTTATCTACTTATATACATACATACATATATAATCACCTTCACCTAATCCTTGTAAATGTTCATTGTCATATGGTTATTATAAAGACCCTTGCACATCTCGTCATATTAATCATATTGGCCAGACATGATTAATAACGCGCTATGCCCAATTGCAATTATCATATTCATATAACAAATCACAAGACAAGTTTCGGCACACATAACACTTTGCCAATCATTCGTACATATACATAAACGCCATATGGAATTATCATTAATCATATCATTACTAACCTTTCATTTCCGAAAGCTCCGAGTCTTAGTCAAGTCCTTCTTGGATTCTCGTATCATCCCCCCCCCATATCAAGAGCATCCGGTTTGAGTTTGGTGCCACCCACACCAAATCCCTCAAACCATTGCTCTGATACCAAGTTGAAACACACCACTTTTAAAAACAAAACTTTAACGCGCGGAAGTCTTAACCCAGGAATTTTTTATTTTTTTTTTATTTTTTTTACCCTCTCGCGTACCGCGAGAAAACAAGCTTCCTCCCTCGCGTATCGCGAGGGAGTCAAAAACTCAGAAAGTTTCCAGTTTTTCAGCAGTTTTCACACTTAACCATTTTTCCAACCTTTTTCACCAATACATCTAAACATAAAATCCCAAACACTTGGGCATTTGAACACACACTTATACCACCAATTTAACACCAAAAACACGATTCCTAGATTCAAAATATACATCCTTTACGGGAAAGTCAATTTACTTCAAAAATATGCACAAAAAACATATACGAGAACCCGCGATCACCTTGGACTTGACTTGGACTACTTCGGAGTTTTTCCTACAACCACATAAACATATCACCATTAGTATTGAGATATATATCATAACAATAAGTAATTTCTACTTATTTCACCCATTCACCCATTTTGACCCGTTTGCGCCCAATGATGCATTTGGGTGCAAACACTTGCATTACACCTTGCAAGTTCCATTCTTTACTTAACATAACATCTTCACAACATTTAATAGTGCATATCATCTTATCGAATTAGCGACTACGGTTATTTTCACCCATTTAACTCTTTTGACCCGTTAACATTCAAATTGATGTTTGATTGCATACCACTTGTATTTCACCTACAAGTTTTATTTACTCTTTACATTATCATTTCATTTATGACACAAAGGTCATAACTTTCTTTCCATTCTTCATCTTGGTACATAGACCAAGATCTTACCACATTTCTATTATGGTTCTTTGACCATAACCTCCCCTTTTCCATTATGATTCTTTGATCATAACCTCCACATATTAGATATAGTATTATAACCATATTCACATTCATACATACACTTATGCATAATCAATTCAGTTCACGTATCATTCATACTATGCACAACATAACGCATACATCACATATCACATTACTAAGTAAGTGCAAAGGCACTTACCTTGCGGATTTGAAGATCCCGCACCTCCTTCTAGTTTAGCAATTTGATTACCTAAACATATACACCTAGTTCAGTAATCTAAACATACATAAAAATCACTTTAAAACTGAGTTCACAACCCAATTTCCCATTTTCACCCAAAATGACCCGTTTGGGTTATTCCCACATCCAAACACCCCCTTTAAACCAAGAACTCAACCTCTTGAATTCTCCTTCCAATACCTTGACACTAATTTTTCATCAAATTAGTTCTTTAAGTTAATTTGGGGTTTGTTTATGTGTCTAACATCATAAAAACACCTAATCATCAATAATTCAACATTCTAGCATTATGATTCAAACACCCCCAATTTTCACCATATGAACCCTAACTTCTCATAATCAAAATTAAAGGGTTCTAGGATGTTAACCATCATTCTTTAACTTTAGTTTAGCTAGATTATCAATAATCTAACACCATTTCATCACATGCATACAAAATTTCGGGTTTCACCCAAAACCCACCAAGAACACATACATGGTGGAATCAAGAGGAAGAGAATCACTTACTTGATGTTATGAAGGTGTTGTGTGAGCCAAAACCTTCACAAAACAAGCCTCAATTGCATGATTTGAGCTTCAAACTTGATTTCTCTTTTTCTCTCTTGATATGAACGACCCCAACAAGACCAAATGCTGAATTTTGACTTTCATATGGTCAAATATGGCAGATTTGCCATATTTACCATTTCAGTCCCTTAACTTCCATTTTACCCATTTCGTTCTATAGTTAGTTAAAACTAACATAATCCCATTACAAACTTGAAACCCACTTGTTTCAACTTATTTATAAAATATTATTTCCACCATAATATTAAATATAAATATTTAATTATTTGAAGACGAAACCCGGATTTTGGTTCGTTACAATTCTCAGTCCGTTCTTTATATTCCATATCCTTATCCTTATAATTACACTAAAAAACACTATTTTTCTATCTTTTATCTCTACTTTTCTGTCTCCTTATCCTTATGCTTATAATTATACTAAAACCACTACTTTTATCCTTATATTTACAAAAACCTTATATCTTTTCTCTCTCATTCACTCACAACTACTCCATAAAATATATAAAACTCACTCACATAATTATAAGAAACGAGATGTGAATGCTCTAACAAGTGTTTAATTTTTAAAATATGTTTTTTATTGATATTTTTAAGAGTTGCATCGAAATTATAAATATCACAGGTACACTCATGTTGATATAGGTATATAGTGTGACGTTTTTAAATTCAAGTGTAATAGGTATAATGATGGATTTATATTAGAGTTAATTTCGCTTTTGGTTCTTGTTGTTTTGGTCTGTTTAATCATTCTAGATGAAAAAAATGAATCTTTTAAATATCTGTAACTAAAGTTGTATTTTTGTAACCATTTAAGTCCATGACATTGATCATATTAATTTTTTCTATTAAATACAAGAACATTTTTCATCTACAATACGGATCGATGTTATCTAGTATTTTGATGATATTATCTGATGTATTCATAATAGATACCCTTAAGTAGTTATATATTCACTTCGTATTAAAAAAAGTTATTACATGAATGTGGTGTTAGTTTAATCAATTTAAATCCATAGGGATAGAAATTATTATATTTATTCTTGTCATACTTTTGTTTTTTTAGTTAACCCTCCTCAATCAATGATTGTTTACCCTAATTTTGTATTTTGTATTAAATAATAATAATAATAAATTAACCACCAACTCTAAATCAATTATAATCCAGTTGGCCTACTTCCTTCCTCCCACCCCAAATCTTTCAAATTTTAGTAATTAAAAATTCCAATCTGTCAGAATTCGCCTGCCGTTGATCATCCCACTGTCCTCCGATTCTCTCTCTACAATACCACCGGCATCCTAACTAGCCGGCCGACATACTCAACTCTCAACGGAAACTCACAGATCGTAAGTTCATCTTCTTCATTACATCTCACACCGATACAGTTCCTCCTTACTTAACCTGCTGTAACGAGTATATGCATACTTCAGGTCTGGTTGAATTGTTGTTTCATGCTCAATTTCGGCAACCGAATCGGTGAAGTTTAGATTCGCCAGATGGCTGTCGTGGATTCGATTTCGTGAAGTGAATTTGTTAAGGATTGACGTAGTGAGTTTGAATTTTTGAAGTTTAGGGTTTAGGTTTTGGTTTTTGATTGATTGAGTTAGGGTTTTAGGGTAATGAGTGGTTAGTTGTTGATTTGTTGAGGATCGGAAGAACCGGAGAGGATATTGAGATGTCGAATTCGAAAGTAGTGTATGATGGATGGATGGTGCGGTATGGGAGGAGGAAGATTGGGAGATCTTTTATGCATATGAGATATTTTGTTCTAGAGTCGAGATTGCTTGCTTATTACAAGAGGAAGCCTCAGGATAATGTGGTAATTGTTAGTCATTAACTTCAATTTTGCATTAATTAGTGATTGCCTCTATAATTAGATAACAACACTGATTTTTAGTTTAAAGCACCAATGCAAGAACAAATTCTACGGATTTTAGTTTAGTTTTTGGTTTTTTGAATCTGTATTTATGTCTGCTTTGTTTTGCATTAGGTTCCAATCAAAACTCTGGTTATTGATGGCAACTGTAGAGTGGAGGACCGAGGTTTGAAAACTCAACATGGACATGTGAGTTTCTATTAATTAATTTCGTTGCTTGCTTTACAATTCATACTTTGTTTGGAAATTGAAAGTGTATGATTTAAATCCCTAATAATGCATCTATTTTGTGTCTGGTTCATATGTAACTTTAAAAACAAACTAACAATATGAAGTCAACTACTGATATTTGTGAAATTGGTTTTGGCTGATATCCATTAATTAATAATTACCATATGCCTTTTTAGTTTCATTTTGTCACAACTATTGGTTTTTGCAAATTGCAATTTAAAATCTACTTATTCTGAATTCTGAAAAGCCAAAAATATTTTTGGTATGATCAGAACTTACATACATGTTTTTTTTTGTTTCCTGGTAGCTTATTTCACTATGTAGAGTTTTGATCACAATTTAAGCCTTGTGGATCATAATTTTTGAAGTAATATACTTTTGTCTTTCCAAAATATGTGGATTTTCAGTCACAGTCAAATATGCATTATCAAATTATCTTTTGTCATCAAGGTCATACATACATATACAAACACACATATGTATGCGTCGCTGTTGCCTTTAAGTCCACAGGATATTGTTAGTATATTTTCGCTTCTGAAGTTTGTTTATATTCCTAGATATTGTTAGTATATTTTCGCTTCTGAAGTTTGTTTATATTCCTAGCATAATGAGATTACAATCCATATTTTTGCAGAATTATTAGTTGATGGAACATGAAAAGTTTTCTTTCTGATGTTGGCATATTGTGTTGATGTTATCTCACATGTTCTTTTTGTAACAGATGGTGTATGTTTTATCGATTTACAACAAGAAGGAGAAATACCATCGTATTACGGTACATGATCTTACTTTCTTCTGTAACCAAGTGAAAGGGTGTACTTTGTTGTGACTCAGGTTACTGTTAATATGTGTCGGAGAGATAATATAGCAAAAGTGTTATCTTTATCTTCTTGCAATTCTGTTTACTTTTATCAGTTCTGAATACTTGATATTTTGTCACTTAACATGTTCTAGTTTTTATCTTCTCTTGAAGAATGACATATGTTGTTTGGTATTCTGTTGGTTTAGAGTTTTATGGAATGCAACTCAAGTTTTCTTTTGTTCAGAGTTATGTAAAAAGTTTCCTTGCTATTTTAGATGGCAGCTTTTAACATCCAGGAGGCACTTATCTGGAAAGAAAAAATTGAGTCTGTTATTGATCAGGTATATCCTTTTTACATTATTGGTTGCAACAAGATCTTTGCTTATCTTTGTCAAATATCTGTAATCTTTACTTATGTTCTTGTGAATCTAACAACCGCTCAACAATTAGCAGCATCAGGAGTCATTAGTTGCCAATGGGAATAAATACCATTATTTTGAATACAAGTCTGGGATGGATAGTGGAAGGAATGCTTCCTCATCAGATCAAGAAAGCCAGTAAGTAAAATTCATATGATGTAGCTTGCGTTTTATTAACTATTGTTACTTTTTTCATATTGTGGCTGTTCTATTTATGTTATGTAATCACTTCTTGATTTGTAGGTACAGTGCAGCTGAAGATGAAGAAGATTCACGGCCAAGTTTGATGCGAAGAACAACCTTTGGGAATGGTGATTGATTTTCTTCATTTGTTAGTTGTATGCCAGTTACATGTTTTCCTGTTTTTGCCACCTTTATCAGTCTATTTAATATTTATTGGTAGGCCCTCCTGAATCTATATTGGATTGGACCCAAGAAAGTTCAACATTGGCAAGCCAGAATAACAACAATCAAGCATTTTCAAGGAAACATTGGCGGCTTCTTCAATGCCAAAATGGTGCTTTATTCTATCTTTGAAGAAATTAGGAACTAAAGTATTGGCTATAATGGGAAATCTAAATGACTAATTATTTTTATCATGTAAAATTTGTTGCAGGACTTCGTATCTTTGAAGAGCTTCTTGAAGTCGACTTCCTTGTACGCGTTATTTCTTATTTATCCCACTACTTGTGGCATAATCTAGTATATACACAAATATCAACATAGACACTTACATGTTTTTGTTCCACATTGCAGCCAAAGAGCTGTAGTAGGGCTATGAAGGCCGCTGGTGTTGTGGAAGCTAGCTGTGAAGAAATATTTGAACTTGTAATGAGCATGGATGCAACACGATCTGAGTAAGCATTCATTTTGTGCTGCAATATTCGTATTTCTATATGTTTGTTTCTATTTTCCTTTCCTTCTTTTATGTCTTATTACTGGTCTCATAATTCTTTAAAATGCTATATTGCATTGATCACATGTGCAGGTGGGATTGTAGTTTTCAGGATGGTAGCTTGGTTGAGGAGGTGGATGGACATACAGCAATTCTATATCACAGGCTTCAGTTGGATTGGTTCCCCACGTAATATATTCTTCTTCTTCTTCTTAGCATGTGTGTGTTTCTAGGGTATATAGATTGCAAAAGATGCACATACACATGTTCCAGATTTGGATCATTGTAACTGATGATGAACATTAACCTCTAGAATATGTGTAGATCATAGTTGTCAAAGGCGCTAGGCGCACGTCGCAAAAAAAGGCGAGGGCCTGAGAAAAAAAACGCACTTAAACGAAAGGAATCTATACTTAAAAATAATACTACTCTTCAAATAAAATAAAGAAAAGAAAAGCTATTATATAACATTTAATATCATCTAATTAGTACCAAAGTTCTAAAATAGTCAAGATTCAAATGTAATTCCAAAACTTGAATAATAAAATGTTCAAAGTAAGGTACCAAAATCTTCTTCAGCTTCACAAGGCGCTCGCCTTAAAATCAAAGCGCATTTATCGCGCCTCACCTTAATCGCTTTTGTTAACTATGGTGTAGATCACTGTTGGGCTTTAGACTGTCTTCAAGTATTTTAGTTCATTTATCAATAATCCGTATCTTTGTTTTTTTGGCCCGTGATTGCTTTCTGGCATTTTTTATATACAAGGAGGAAAAAGGTTCTTTTGTTTATTTTGTTTCCCGTTCTCTTTCTCTCTTAGTAATAAACATAATAGTAAGGCTTTTTAATCCAATAACACTAAAAGTCATAGGTAAATTCTAAACTACTTGAAGTCCGAAATAACAATTTATGTTTTGGTTTCTGTTACAGATTTGTGTGGCCACGTGACCTTTGTTATGTGCGGTATTGGCGCCGAAATGATGATGGGAGTTATGGTGAGTGCATGCGTATACTAAACAATTGTTGCTTAATTCTTCCAGTTTATTTATTTTTAAGTGCTATTGTGTTAAGAGGTTTATTTGTTATCTGCAGTTGTACTATTTTGCTCTAGGGAGCATGAGAACTGTGGTCCACAACCAGGATATGTGCGCGCTCATATTGAGAGTAAACTTCCCCCCTTTAATATAATAATTAATTATAAGGTATTAAGATCCACGTCATACTTACAATCATAATGCTTTAATTTAGGTGGAGGGTTTAATATTTCCCCTTTAAAACCCCGAAATGGACGGCCCAGATCACAGGTCCAGCATCTTATGCAAATTGATCTAAAGGGATGGGGAGTGGGTTATGTTTCTTCATTTCAGCAACATTGTCTGCTACAAATGTTAAATAGTGTTGCTGGTAAGTTGCAAGAATCATATAAATAACTAAACTGCATCTTTAAAATGAATTAGTGCTTTATTTAGTATTTCTGATGATAGGACTGCGGGAATATTTTGCACAATCTGATGGAAGGACTGCTCCCCCAAGAATTCCTGTCATGGTTAACATGGCATCGTGTTCTGTTCCTACAAAGAAGTCACAAAAGATAAATTTGACTTCTGTTCATAATCGAAGTCAGTCTTTTGATAATGTGGCAAAAATGATGGATGAATACTCGGATGAAGATGAAGATTTCCAAATCCCTGCAGAAGAGGTTGGTAACGGGTTATATATTTTTATTTTTTCAACTTTATTATATTTTCTTATTTTGTTTTTGAACATCCAGGCATACATCATTGAGCAGGAGACTAGACGGATTGGTAGGTTATGGTTATGGTTTTTTTTAATTTATTATTTTGTGAATTTTACTTATGATGAATTTACATATTGAAGCCTTTGAAGAAGAACCTGTTGTTGAAATTGATTTGTCTTGCTTTTTGGGTAATCTTCGGCGAGATGATAATGAAAACAGTCGTGACTGTTGGAAATTATCTGATGGAAACAACTTTAAGCTTCGTAGTAAGCGTTTTTGCTATGATAAATCAAAGGTCTGTTACCATTTTATTCCATCATACTATTGTCTTTTTAGGTTTTAAAATGTTTTATTTAATATCTCATTTTTCCTTTAATTAATTTTCTTGTTTAATGTGACTAAAGATGCCTGGAGGCAAACCTCTTATGGATCTTGTTGCTGTTGACTGGTTTAAAGACACCAAACGAATGGACCATGTTGCTAGACGCGTGGGTTGTGCTGCACAAGTAGGTTTTTAGACCCATTTAACTTCCATATGAAAAAAATCTAAAATTACCTAGTGTGAACGGTTAATGAAAGCTTGAATTTTGGCTCTGAGCTTGGCATTAAGACAAAAGGCTAAGGGGCATGTCAAAGTCAAACGATGTTCAACTTTTGTGTATCTTACCTAAATTCATGCCAAATATTTAAAAGGCAGTAGTGGATAAATAAAGCATATTATTGTGCTCAAAATCATGTAGATTCTTAAAAGATTAGGCGTTTCAGCTTACAATTCATGACCTTACAAATTATGCCAATTGAAATTTTGAAATAGAGATGGCTTCTAATGTATGGCTCATATGCTTTATCCTTGTATAATTTGTACACTTTTGAATATGATTGTAACTGGCTACTATTTCAACGCCAAAAACAATGTTTATTTCTTTATTTAGCAAAAAAGAAGATTTGTTCAAACTAAAAACTTGTGCCATTGTCATCACTTTAGTTTTGTTTTATTATTACAAACAGAGGTGCTTTCTGGTTGTTATAGTTTTAAAAACTAAAAATCTTTGTACTTATTCTAGAGCATTTAATTAATTTAATTAAATTTAAATTTATAAACACATAGAAATTGTAATGTTTGTTTTGACAGTAATGTTTTCGTATGGTTTATTTATTCTTGTATCTTTGTCATTTCTGTATAGGTTGCTTCTCAAAAAGGACATTTTTGCTTGGTGTTCAATCTTCAAGTAAGCTGTCCTAGAATGTCAATATTTGAATAACTTTTATGATGTTTTGGTAAAATAATAACATTTTACTACTGAAGGTACCTGGTTCAACCAACTACAGCATGGTTTTCTATTTTGTGACCAAGGAATTAGCAGCTGGCTCTCTATTGCAAAGGTTTGTTGATGGTGATGATGAGTTCCGCAATAGTAGGATGAAGCTCATACCATCAGTCCCCAAGGTATCTATCTCATCTGGTTTGATCAGTTTTGTAAATCGTTTTATTCAAAGATCTAGATTATGACTGTAACAATATTGTTTTTGTTATCATATTTAACGCATTAGTTATTAAAAATCTGACACCAACCTGTTTTGACCTGCCCTATAAAATGACCTGTTTCAACCTGGACCCACATTACCCAACCAACCCATCTTGCCATCTCTAAATTATGATGTAATCATTTTCTGACATGTCACTAATGAATATGGTAGGGTTCCTGGATAGTGAGGCAGAGTGTTGGAAGCACCCCTTGTCTTTTGGGAAAAGCGGTTGACTGCAACTATATTCGCGGTGCCAATTACTTAGAAGTAATCTTCTTTTATCAATTTGCTAATGCACATTTGTGAAATCTACCATACAATTGGTTGAGAATTCGTCTCTTTTGTTATTCTCACTTGGCAGGTTGATGTTGACATTGGCTCTTCTACTGTGGCCAATGGTGTCTTGGGTCTTGTAGTTGGTGTTATCACTAGCCTTGTGGTTGACATGGCTTTCCTTGTACAGGTATTTTTATCAAATATACGCTGTAATTAAGTATTTTACTAAAAAGAAAACGGGTCAAATTGTTTGAAAGACATCCGAAGAGTATTCAAATGCATAAAAATGTCCTTAAATAGCTTTATTAAAAAGGTTAAATTGTTTTTTTGATCATATTTGACTTATTTATATTTTAAAATTAAAACATGGTTAAAATTTTATTTGCAGGCCGGCCCAACAAACAGTATACCCAGGATTTTGGTTTTGGGTTGGCCAAATTAGACAATGTGCCATGATAATTCATACAATGATGTGTGTGTGTGTATACTAGGTTAAAATCTCGTGTATTACACGGGTTGAATAAATAAAATGTTATATACTTCGTAATAAAAAATTTGTATTTTTAAAAACCCGTGTAATACACGGGTTGAATAAACCGGTATATTACATTGGTTGAACTATTTATAATTAAATAATAGAGTAAACTGCCATTTTCGTCCCTGTGGTTTGGTCAAAATTGCCACTTTCATCCAATAGTTTGTTTTTTTGTATCTGGGTCCTCGTGGTTTTAAAATATTGCCATTTTCATCCTCGTGGTTTTAAAATATTGCCACTTTCATCCAGTCAGCTAACACCGTCCGTTTTTCTCAATTAAATGAGGGGTATTTCAGTCCTTTTACATATTTGTTTTATTTCTTCATCTTTTTTACTCTCACTTTTTAATCATAGAAACAAGCGACGAAGGTGTTCCAGTGGTGCTCGTCAGAAACTGGTCAGAAAAAGAGGAAGAAGGCCAGCAGGTGGATGATTAAATTAGAGGTTAAATTGGGGATGATTAAAAAGTGAGAGTAAAAAAGATGAAAAAATAAAACAAATAAGTAAAAGGACTGAAATACCCCTCATTTAACTGAGAAAAACGGACGGTGTTAGCTGACTGGATGAAAGTGGCAATATTTTAAAACCACAAGGATGAAAATGGCAATATTTTAAAACCACGAGGATCCAGATACAAAAAAACAAACTATTGGATGAAAGTGGCAATTTTGACCAAACCACAGGGACGAAAATGGCAGTTTACTCTAAATAATAAGTATCCGTAATTAGATTTATATTAAAAATATAAAAATAAATTCTTTTAATATCATTATTAAATATGAGAGAGAGAGGCGGGAAAAAAATGATATAAATGAATCAGAAAATGACACGTGTCCATAGAAATTTATTTATTAACATAAAGATTATTATTTGATATTATTATTTAATAGGAGAGATAAACAGATAAATTAATATTTAATAGGAGAGAGAAGCGGCTGAGAGTGACACGTGTCCCTCATGGTTTTCCTTTATTATATTATATATATATATATATATAGAGAGAGAGAGAGAGAGAGGACATTCAATACAAAACCAAATTTAAGTAGAAAATAGGAGAACCACATAGTACACTTGTACCTTTTGCTTTAACTGTAATAGATAAGGTGGTTAGATAACCACTTACTCTACTCTTTTCTAACTCCCATTATATCTGCCAAGCACTACGTACAAGTGGATTATGCGGTTCTCGCGTTTTCTCTACTTAAAATTGGTTCTGTATTGAATGCACCCACATATATAAATACACACACACCCGTTTAACTTGGCTACCCCCACAGGCTCAAAATTTTTCTTTTTTTCTTTGTCAGGCAAACACAACCGATGAGTTGCCAGAGCGGCTTATAGGTGCTGTTAGGGTTTCCCATCTAGAGCTAAAGTCTGCAATTATTCCCAAATTGGAACCAGATCCAGAACCATAAATTCATCTACTTGAACACGGTTTGTTCCCATTCTAATTTTGATTTTGATTGAAGTTTTCTTCCAATATGATAGGCAGCATTAATTTATATTCAGAACCATCCAACTATTAGGTACATAAAGATCATGTCTTGAAATCTAGCAGCAGGGTTACTAGCGGGCCAGCAGGTAGAATGGGTTTTCGTTTATTTTTGTAAACTTTAGTTTCATACGCTGTTTAACCCGTTTTTGATTCCATAGGCAGCAAACTGAGGGGACAATGTGAAGGAGTTACTTTGAATATCAGAAGCTGGAATTTGACTTTCTGCTAAATTGACCAAATTCATTTCAATACTTTCAAGACATACATGTAAGTGGTGACCATTTTCGGATTGTGGAACCGAAGTATAGGTTTTGATCTATTTCTTTTTTAACAGAATAAGAAACACAAAATTTGTATTCATTTATACTACATTCTGTGCATAGCTGTGGGACAGTTGAAAGTTGGTAGATCAAAACATCAGGGTCAGGAGAAAATTGATCATTTTAAGTTCATATACCAAGCATACTTGTAATCTTTGCATATGGATTTTATGGTGTGTGTGTATATATATAGATATTCACCATATAACCAATTTTAAGTCAAGAAATTTTGAGAACCATGTAAACACTTGTACTTATTGCTTTAATAGTGATACATAAGATGATAAAGTTAACTTATAACCGTCTCTCTCTCTCTCACTCACACACACACTCTAAAATTGGTAAAAAATACGTACAAATGTTTATGTGGTTCTTGTGGTCTTTTACTTAAAATTGGTTATGTATTAGATGCGTCCATATAACTTGTTGAAACTAAACCTTCCACGTTTTTTTTAACTAAACCTAATATGTTGTGCTGATCTTCTTAAGATGGTTCCCCACCAAGGGTGTGAAGAAGCTGAGTAGCGTGTGAGCTACTCAAGATTGTCTCGCTAAAAGCTCAAAATGAGCCGTACTTAAAAGAACATGAGCCCGAGCTTATATCTTGGCTCATTAATTAACAAACTTGAGCTCAAGTTTCACATATCGAGCTAAGCTTGACTAGGCCCGCGAGCCCAAACGAACCTTAATGAGCCTATTATTTATATTTTTTTTATTTAATTACATATATGTTTATATAATAATAACTATTATATATATAAAATTATGATAATAATAATCATATAAAGTATGATTATAAATATATACAAAAAGTAATTATATAACAATTAAATAATTGATAATAATAATAATAATAATAATAATAAAGTACTCACAAGCTGAGTTTGAGCTTTAGAAATAGAGTTTTAAACGAGCTGAACTTGAGCTCGAGCTCTCATAAGTTAAACAAGCCAAGCTTGGCTTTGGCTCGACTTGTTTTTCTAGTGACAAATTTTTATTATAACACCGACTAGCAAGATACTAGCAGGGTAAAAACAAACTACATGACTAATAGAGAATTTTTTAACCACTCTATCCAGGTTAATTTACACTTATTCTTTCTACTCGAATACCAATAAAAGGAAAAAAAAAATACATAACATCATCAAATAGAAATGCATGTTTCGGCTGACTCTTCATAAAACCGCATCATTCTGAAGCTTCCAAATAGTCCAGCAAGCAACGGAAATAATCGCGCCCAATATCTCTTTCTTAGCCGACTTCAAGGACGAATTATCTACCCAGTATTTCTTTCTTAGCCGGCTAGACTTGTTTATAGCTTGTATTTTAAATGGTTGGACGAATAGCACGTGATATAACCCGGATGTGCAATGATGGCTCGACAATAGGAATATGCAAACGTTTGGTACTCGAGATCGATTATCATAAAAAAAGCTAGTTCTTGATGGTCAAACGATGTTACGCAAGTAAAGAATTTGGACTTGAATCACGAGTCTAAAGTCAGTTCTAAAACGATGTTGTGCCGGTAAAGAAAGTTTGTAATGTCTTGTTTAGAGGTTTTGGTGGTATATGTCATCTTCGTCACTTCAAGGACGAATTATCTACAAAACAAGTATTCATATACTTGTAGATAAACGCAATTGTATCAGAATTCACAACGAGATCAAAACATGTTTGAAAAAGGCCTTAACAAGCTAAGCTGTTAAGCTTTCAAAGTTCTTACTATTAGAAAGATAAAATATTATTTTTAACTCGTGTTTTATTAACAACGAATTCTATCATTTTCTAAGTGGAACTCTCCTCCCATATGTTGATTAGTTGCTATAGAAGTAACACAATATATCGGCTAGATATTTTGGAAGTAAAACTCTTCTCCGACGTGCTCACCTATATCGGTTATGATTTTTAACGAGCGGAACCAATAACAACAAAACTCATTTCGCATATGACGAAAAACAACCACTCTACGGCCGCAAAGCACGAGCAATTAATAGTTTACAAGAAGGCCAAACAGAGAGGGTGACTCATCGGATCATCCGCCTCCTATTGACCGCCATAAGAGCTACAACAGTGACTACATA
This sequence comes from Smallanthus sonchifolius, assembly GCA_023525975.1. Classification (NCBI taxonomy): domain Eukaryota; kingdom Viridiplantae; phylum Streptophyta; class Magnoliopsida; order Asterales; family Asteraceae; genus Smallanthus; species Smallanthus sonchifolius. The sequence goes on from CM042042.1 coordinate 8,319,315, forward strand.
CTACCATCTCCAACTGCATCTACTCTAGGTATATACTCCATCTCTCTCTCTAGTCATGGATCATATACCGGCATGAACAGCAATCACAAGATTCGAAAACTTCTGTGATTAATTCGAAACTAATTTGGAAAAATTACCAACTAATTGAATCCAAGTAGAGTAATGTTTACTTTTCCTCTTTGTAATTTTGGAGAAATTGCGTGGAAATTACTCAATTAGTGAAGCCTAGGGTACGATTAAGGTTTGAGTAGAGTAGAGGGATCTTCTTCCCTGAGCGTTTTTGTGTTGAATTTATCATCTATGATTTCACTGTTTGACATGAATCTTACTTGTGCTGTTGTGCAGCTAGGGTTCACAACAATCTAGAAGAAATGGCAGTGTAAGCCTCTTATCTCTAGTTAGAATTGTTAACTTTAGCAATGTATACTTATGAATCATTTTAACTTTTGGCCAATATTTTGAATCCCAAATTGATACGTCTTCCAAGTTGAATTGCAACTTTAAATTATTTGTTATTAATCGACTTTGTTTCATTTAATGAAGGCAAAATAATCCAAACTATGGTCTATTGGCTAATACTAGTCGATACTAACAATGTGATCAATGACACTCCTAACTTTCACTTCCGTTGCCATGGACAATCTCACTTGCATAATCATCATAGATTTACACTTGATTTTGCTTACAAGGTTGATTGTGAGCGAAGTGGGTAAAAATACCTTCCTTCTAAGCGAAATCAAGTGGAAATCAAGTACGATTGACCGTGATAGAAAACGTGAAAGTTATGAGTGACATTGGTCAAGTTGTTTGTATGGATTATTATTATTGGCCAATAGGTCATAGTTTGGATTATTAAAATTCAGTTTGACTTTAATAAATGAAAATCAAGCATCTTTGTATCAATTTTGGATCAAGTAAGTGACTTACTTGAAGAAAAATGTGTTTGTATAAAGGTGGTGATAGTTGTGGGGCATATGTCACTTATGAATATAGAAGTAACTAGAATTCATAGTTAATGATGCTTTTGGTTGTGATTTTGGTGGTATAACTTAGGTTTATTTGCTGATTCTTCTTTTGTTAGGATTGCATCTGCTCCTGGGAAGGTTTTGATTACAGGAGGTTACTTGATCTTGGAGAGGCCTAATGCTGGGCTTGTGTTAAGTACAAATGCTCAATTCCATGCAATTGTTAAGCCACTTTATGATGAACTTAGGCCAGACAGTTGGGCTTGGGTGTGTACTTTATCCTTCACCACCTTTGGTGCTTGTTTTGATCACTTAGAAGATTATTTGTTTAACTGTTACTTACATGAGTTCAATTACTATGATGAAAATGTCTTGTTTCATGATGTGTCCATTCAGCAAACATTATGGTGTGATAATTTTATACATATCCTGTGTGTCACTTTTCAGTCATGGACGGATCTAAAGTTAACTTCTCCTCAAATGGGCCGTGAAACTATGTACAAGATGTCATTAAAGCACTTCGCTCTTCAGTGCACTTCAAGGCAAGTATTGTTCATTAGACAGCAGAAAAAGAGCATGAATTGGTTTTGAGGTGGCAATTTTGACCCTTTTACCCGTTTTGACCCTTACCTACTTCCCTGACCTGCTTGTTTTGCCACCTCTACTCTTATGCATCATTAACAACACGTGGGTTGTATTTCTCAGTGAAACAAGAAACCCTTTTGTGGAATATGCGGTGCAATATGCTGTTGCAGCAGCGTATGCTACATTTGATAACAACAAGAAGGATTTACTGCAGAAACTTCTTTTGCAAGGTAAGTTTTGAAAATTTAGCCTTTATTAGTTCGCACTGAGAAATTTTTCGTCACTATTAATGTCTAACATGCAATTAGTTGAGCAGGTATTGATATTACAATCTTAGGCGACAATGACTTCTACTCCTACCGGAATGAGGTGCTCTTCCTTTTTCTAAGCATACCAGAACTAATTAAATAGGAGTTCCATGTCAACGCTACATATGTAATATCTAACAATTTGAATGAGTTTATTACCAACAAAAGGTGTTTGGATTCGTGTTTTGAAACTAATTTTTGTTACCTGAAGTTGTAGTAATTAGTTCTTAGTGTTCGGATAAATACTCTGCTTTATTTAGGGATCCAATAGTCAGTTTTGGATGATTACTTCCATTTTGGTGTTAACAAAACTGATTATCTAAGGTAGAATAATAACCTATACACCCCCTTTTTTTAATCTAAGTTGAGGCTTTTGAGACTTCTACTTCCATCTAATGAATCATGTCTCCTTTTTACACAATAATGTAATTTTTGTTGTGTTATCTGTTATTTTCTTAAGTATTCTGATTACTGAACACCCAAACATCGGTTTATCTGATTATTACAACTTCAAACCGGGAAAACACATCCAATGTAGTATCATTTTACAGTCTGTTTGTAGTATTATTTATTATTTATTATCTATTGCTTTAAATCATTTCTGGTCCTTTTTATTATATAGATTGAAGCACGTGGGCTTCCACTAACCCCAGAATCATTAGCATCCCTCCCACCCTTTACATCCATTACATTCAACACTGAAGAGTCGAATGGTCAAATTTCTAAGCCTGAAGTTGCAAAAACTGGTTTGGGTTCTTCTGCAGCTATGACAACAGCGGTGGTTGCTGCTTTGCTTAATTACCTTGGGGTTGTCGATCTCTCATCTTATAGTGGGGCCCAACATCAAGAAAATTTAGATGTGGTGCATATTATAGCCCAAACGGCTCACTGTATGGCTCAGGGGAAAGTTGGCAGTGGATTTGATGTCAGTTCAGCTGTTTATGGAAGTCACCGTTATGTACGGTTTTCTCCCCAAGTTATTTCTTCTGCTCAGGTACTCTCTCCTTCTCTCTCTGTGTCTGTGTGCGTGTGTGTGTCTATGCTTTTGGGGAGGTGTTTGGATGTGTTTTGAAAGTGATTATGTGATGTTGAATAATCAGAATCATATAATCAAGTGTGTAGAACAGGAGGGTGCCATATAGTGTTTGGATGTGTTTTTGCTGTGTTGTCGTCTGTTGTTTCCTCATGGGTTCTTATTTTCTCTTCATGCCGAGACGGGTTTATTTGGAGCTGGGGGTCTCCTTGGAAGCAACCTCTATACTATGGTTTGTCTACATCCCACCACCCTCCCTAGACCCTACCAGTAGCTTTTGCCATTGGTGGGATTTTACTGGGTATGGATGATGTGTTTTTGCTGTGTTGATGTTGTAATAATCACAAAAATCAGATGTTTATTTATTTGGAAAATTGTGTTTTTTTTATAGAATACACAGATAAAATGACAATAAATAAGTACATTTCTATTAAAAGGAAACCCGGGACATGTCGTAAAATTAGAATAGAAGTCTTTTAAATTAGGTTAAAAAGGGGTAAATAGGTAAATTTATTTTACCCTAACACAATAGTTATTCGCAATGGGTTTGAAACTGATTCTTCTAAATTGGTCATTAGACCTCTAAATTGGACATTGTAAGTGAACTGAATTCACAAAAAAAAACGTTTTTTTTTGTTGGAATAATTTAGATTATTTTCTTACTTCATCTTTGTGAGTTGCAGAATGCAATAAGAGTCATGCCTCTAGAAGAAGTGGTTGCTGATGTCTTAAAGGGCAAGTGGGATCATGAGAGGACCAAATTTTCATTGCCACCATTAATGAATCTGGTAAATGGCTGACTTATTCCATGCTTACATTCATTTCTTACATTTTAACAACATTAAAGTTATGGACTTTAGCAATTCATATCTATAGCATATAATTTGGAGTTAGCCATTTTGCAAATTAAGTAAAATTAGTGACCCTGCTGCATTTATAGTTACTAGGTGAACCAGGTACTGGAGGATCATCCACTCCATCTATGGTTGGGGCTGTAAAAAATTGGCAGAAATCTGACCCCCAGAAGTCATTAGACACATGGAAAGGGTTATCAGAGGCAAACACAAAACTTGAAGCACAATTTAAGTTATTGAGCAATTTGGCAGAAGAATATTGGGAAATATATAGAAGTGTCATCTACAGCTGCAGCATGTATCAATCAGAGAAGGTAGTCTATTATTGCTACAAAACACCTTTTTTTTAATATTATTATTTTTTAGAGTCTCTATTTTTTATGATCTTAAAAGTCTGTGTTGTATGACAGTGGACAGAGCAAGCTAGTGAAACAATCAGCCAAGAAATTGTGAAAGCATTATTTGGAGCTAGGGATGCGATGCTTAACATTAGGTCTCACATGAAGTTCATGGGGATGGCTGCAGGAATCCCTGTAAATTCTCTTCTCTTCTCTTTATTTAGACAGCTTTCTGCTGTAGAAAAATGTACCATGTTCTTAATTTTAATTAGAGGTGACATAATGGATTTGTTGGTCAAATGGGGTCATGTTAAAATGGGTCATTTTGTACAGGACGAGTTGCACTGACCCAAGGCACTTTTGGTAAAAAAAAATTGTGATTGTTTTACAAATAACTAACGCATCAAATATAATTATAAAAATTAGAATAAATCAGATTTTTGAATAAACTGATTTAGGAGGCTTTATGCATTGATAGTAATTTGACCCGTTGTGTTTTTTATCTAGCTTTCTGTATTATACTAGTTTGACCTGTTAGAGATAAAACATAACTGGCATGAAAGTGACACCTCTGATTCTTGCACATGATGAAATGAGCATGTTCGTTTGTTCTACATTATATCACTTGAGTTCATGATTACTTTTGTTTTACTTTGCAGATAGAACCAGATTCTCAAACTGAGCTTCTAGATGTTACCATGAACACGTGTGGAGTCCTGTTGGCAGGTGTTCCTGGAGCAGGAGGCTTTGATGCTGTTTTTGCAATTACTTTAGGAGATTCAGGCAATAGTCTGGCTAAAACATGGAGTTCACATAATGTTTTGGCCTTGCTCGTAAGAGAAGATCCACGTGGTGTTTCTGTCGAGAATTCTGATCCGAGAACCAATCAAATCACTTCTGGTATTTCTTCAGTTAAGATCGCATGAACTGTCATTGTAGTTTTAGTTCATTCATTATAGTTACCATATTCCTGTTTGAGAGTAAGATAGGAATATAGGATGGCCTTTCCGAGACCAATAAAATCAGCTTTATTGTTGTATTTTCTTCAGATACTGTTAAACACAAAAATAAAATAGTTGAGTTTTGAACTTGGCATCGAACACAAAAAGAAACACCGAATAAAGTCTGAAAAATTAGATAAATTTAACAATTACCAATAATCTTTACAAGAACAATTTCCATCCTCAAAATGATGGAACCTATTTCTATCCCTAACAATAATTCTTCTTTCAAAGATTGATGAAATGTATTTGGTATAATTATGACAATCCTTACACATTCTCATGTTCCTAACTATCCTAATTGATGAACCCTCTGAAGTATTTATTAGCCCAAATGCAATTGCCAGTTTCTGACTGTGTCTGCTCAATCTCTCCCTCTTTTCATCTTCATCTACATCGAGTAATACTTCTGATGTATCTGGAGAATACCCTTCAAATTTAAGCTGCCATTCCATCTGGTAAATCATATCAGATAGCCCTTTACAATGGGCCCACTTTATGTCATTTGACACAAACTTGTATACCTTTCTTTTCACCTGAATTAAGCTAAAACCAGGTGTTTTCATCAACTTTTGACCCATTTCTCTTCGGGTCAAAGCTACATTCTCCCATTGTCTGGCTTTTGCATACATATTCGATAGAATCACATAAGGGTTAGGAGTTTGTGAGTTCAAATGTAGTAGCCTTTCTGCAACTTTTTCTCCTAATTCTAAATCTTGATGAACCCTACAAGCATCAAGTAAACTGTACCACAATGCATCATTTGCTTCCATTGGCATGTTCTCAATGAAGTCAAATGCTTCTTTGACTTTTCCCGCTTTACCCATGAGATCCACCAAACACCCGTAGTGTTGAATTGTAGGCTTGATTTTGTGGTCAACAGTCATTATCTTGAAAAAGTCAAGACCTTTTTCAACCAGACCTGTTTGACTACAGGCGGTCAATACACCTACATAAACAACTTCATCTGGTTCGAATCCTTTTTCAAGCATTTCCGAAAATACCCTTAATGCTTCAGTGCCATATCCGTGGAACGCCAGCCCTGAGATCATGACACTGTAAGACCATTGGTTTTTCACGTTCATTCTTTCGAATATGGTCAACCCTTTGACCAAAGATCCACATTTTAGGTACATATCTAGTAAAGAAGTCCCTACAATCACATTTAGTCCACTTAAGTTCCTTATCAAAAACCCATGTGTAGACCTTCCCAAATCTAAGGCATCCAAATTGGTACATGAAGATAGGACACTTATTAACACACTCTCCTCTGCCCTCCAACAACTTTGACTAGTCAACTCTTGAAACAGGCTAAGGCACTCACTCCACATCTGCTCACTAGCATGAGCTGCAATAATTGCACTCCAAGTAGCCAAGCTTTTATCAAAATCATCCATTTTTTCGAAAACAGAACAAGATTGTGTTAGTTTACCGCACTTTCCATACATATTTATCAAACTGTTCTGCACAAACACATCATCTTCAAATCCATACTTGATAACATGCCCATGAAACTGCATTCCTTGTTTAAGTCTGTGTAGATAAGCACACCCTTTGAGAATTGATGGATATGTGAAGTTGTTTGGCTGAATTCCCATTTCAAGCATTTGATTATATAACATAACAGCTTCATCTAGATTCATATCTTTGATATGCCCTCTGATCATTGTGTTGAATTCAAATGAATCCGGACTGTCGATTTGTTGGAAGATCAAGCAGGCGTAGTCCATGCTGCCCCAACTGGACAAAGCACAGGTTGACAGAAGATTACCTGTGCAGAAAGAACTGTAATCTAAACCTAATTTGAGGATTAGACAATGGGATTGCTTCAATTCTTGAATGTTTTTGCAGTTTTTGATGAGGGAAATGCATTCTTGCTCTTTTGAGGTGAAATCAATTGCTGTTATGTGATGGTGATGTTGTGGTTGTGGTAAGAGTAGATTGTGGTGGACTGATGTCCCAGCCATTCTGTCAGCTAATGCATCTATTAATGGATGCTTTGTGTGTGTTTATGGGGTGGGGAGAAAGAGAGATTGGTGTGTTGATGATGATAGGGAATTTTATTTGGAATTGATGGTTATTTTATATATTTCTTTTCCTTGGAGGGAGGAGGGAATCTCATCTGTGAGATTGAGAGGAAATTTCAGCCAAAGAAGGTAAGCAGGGGGATGTAGATAATGGATAGGATAATGCTTTTAAATGTGGGCTCCACATGAAACAAGGCTCCATGCTTTTGTAGGGTGTTAGATGGGTCAAATTTTCCATCCTTTTTTCTATGGTAAGTTTATTAACAAATTAAAGAGTAAATTTGCTTTAAATATTTAGTAAATTTTAGTTTACGTTCATAAACTAAGAAAATTATAGAATTTATTTTTTATGATTAGAAAAGTTTGCACGTTTCATCTTTTCCGCTAACGGACGTTAGTTGTAGACGTTTAGTCCGGTCACGTGCCTTGCACATGATGGAATTTTGATCTTTTTACCCACAAAAGGACTATTTTTGTAATTTGGTCTCGATCCTCATTCTCTCCTAACTCACCCTCTCTACACAACCAGATCTGGGATCTGTGAACTCCTGATCAAACATCCCACCAATAAATCTTCAAATCAATCGCGAAGGAAGAAACCTCGGTTGCCATTGATGTTCCGCTGCTACCACAGGCTTTACGCAATCGAATGATTCTGTTCTCGATTTTGAAGGAAATGATCGTTCGTAAAGTTTAATTTGATCTTCTGTATATACAACCAGTGTGTAAATTAATTTTGTTGATTTATAGACTAAGCGAAGAGGCGATTGATAGCTGTGGGGTATGAACAAACTTTGAAAGGGGATATTGGAATTTACACGTTGGAAAGAAGTATTTCTTCACAAGGGATTACTCTACTATTGTTGCGTTTGCAATTGGCAAGAAGTATGTGTTAATACAATTCAAGTTATGTTTATTTGACTCCTAATTAATCAGATAATTAGAAGCATGATCCAAACAAATACCTAATTTATGTGACTTTAAAATTAGGTATGAAAATTATTACTGAATATCTATCAGTTTATTAGTATTTGCCAAACAATCAAAACACTGTTTAAAGTGGTTATTGCATCTTCAATCAAAGCCTTTTGAGACTTTATAGGAATACTAACATTTGGTATATAAATTTTCATCTTTTTGTTTAGATACGTTGCTGGAAATGAATTATGTAGTAGGTACTCATACTCATTGCAACCGGTGGTCTTTCGTGATCTGAGCGTTTTGATTATGGTTTGTTGTGTCTTATGTGCAAGGCACATGACATGATTTAACAGACAAAATTAACATCCGTTAAAGAAAATAATGTAAATTGTTACAAAAGCTACTAAAAAAGGAACAATTTCTGTAATTTTCTTAGTTAAAAGACGTAAACTGAAATTTGTTAAATACTTATAGGACATTAAATGTAAATTTTCTTATAAATTAAAAGATTATCATAAAAACCTAATATTTATAAAGAGCTCTTTCATCTATTTTTGATAAAATAAATTTTTTAAATTTGTAAAAATACATAAAAATGTCACTAAGCTAATTTTTGCAAGCGTTTAAAATTTTAGCCTAAATTTGTTACATGAAAAAAGTTAAAACCTTTTTCATAAAGAATGAAAAAGTATTAGTTGTGTTATATTAACCCAAATTATCATTTTAAATAGTTGTATGAGATTTAAAGCAACATTTAAAATTCTCATATATCATAAATAAAAAATAAATTATTTTAATAAAAAGTAAAACTTGTCAAATTTCATAATAAAGTCTTAGAAATTAATAAAAAAATAAGTAGTTTGTAATAATGTAGTCATCAGCATTTTTAAATAATTAGGTTTCCTTCCCGCATGTTATGCCAGTGCATCCAACACGATCCAAAATATTAAAACGTGAAGACCAAAAAAGGCCAACGGCGGTTATTACGACGTAAAACCTAAGGCATCAAGAAACTCAATTGCAAACCCAGGTTACAACAACGCCTACACCCTTAAACCGCCACATCAACCCACCATGACACCATCTACCACTACAAAACCAAACCCCTCTCACGTCCATAAACCACCACCAAATCAAACCTCTAGAAATGGGGCATTTCGGTAAAGATTTAGCTTATATGCTCCCTCTGTCCCAAAATAATCGTCCACAGACAAAAAGAAACAACTAAAGGAATGCATAGATAACGCAGAGAGAATAAGATTAGCTAATCCGGAACTCAATCATACATAATTTTATTTGTATTTATAAAGTGAAAAGGGATTAAATTTATTATAACATAGATAAAGGCGTAAAGCTACATCATACAGGATCGAATTATTCATTATGAGTTTATACCCTCATTAGGCTACTTAGCATTTATACCAAAAAATGGAACAGAAGAGAGGTTCAGTCAAGATCTTGTAATTTCCTAGTAATACTATTGAACTATCAAAATCTTGCTAGTAAAACCACATTAAAGGAACAAAATTTAAAGGCTATAATGAAACAAAAACATACAGAACCACCCTCATAATATCAGCAGAAAGTTGAGAGAACTCACTTCAGGCGAATATCAGAAACCTCATTGTCCAGGTGGTTAATGGGCTCCATGAATGTCGATGCAAGCAAAAGTTATTAAAGAAACTAACCCTGGCTTAGCCATCATCTGCATCAAAGACTGCATTCCTTGTCTGTAACAAGATCAAAACATCCCATCAGTAACTTATCATTTCAAGACACTACGTTTCTACGTGAAGGGCGAGTTGGCTTTTTCGAGTAACAAGAGTTCCACTCTCCTCCATCTTGAGAATAATAATCCATTGGATAATCAACAACATCCTCCTCTAAACCATTCAAACCGTTGTCATTATTCCCGCAACAATTTCCCGTCTTTCTGCAACAATCCCCACCTTCATTGCAATCAGAATCACTTTTAACCACAGGCTTCTTCTCCCACCAACCAGGAAGATCACCGAGAGCGATTTCCGCCTCAAACGGGGTCAACAACGGCTTAACAAACGCATCTCCCCAATCAATCGATAACCTAGGGCAAGCAATCTGAATCCAAGCATCAACCGAATCACCAAACAAAGCAATCCTAGCAGGCGATAACTCAGACATCAAAACAATGGTCCACGATAAACCTTTCTCCTCCATCTTCTTCTCCAATCTATCAAGAATCCTCGGATTCCCCTGCCTTCCTAAAGTACCCAACACAATGCCCCAATTTTGAGCATCTTTGGCTCTCAATATAGCATTCTTTCTACACTCTTTCATCCCCTTATGATCATACTCTTCTAAGAACAATAATCCGATATACGGATCATATCGAAACGCCTTGATTCTAGGGTTTGCAATCATAAATGCTTCCAAATGAAACCTACCATCCGCTACAAAAACTAGAACCACCTCACCTAGGTTATTAAATTGACTCATTGATATTGTTGGTGCAGTACACCCTAGCACTTCACCAGCCGATAGAGGCTTCGATTGCGGAATCAAAACCCTAAACCCTAACTTTTCCAATTCAGGTTTCACAGCTCGAATCGCCGTTGCGAATTGTATTGTACCGGCGAGAACAAGCTGAATTGAGGCGATTGAATCATTAAAATTCAACTTTAAAGTATCGATTAACCGATCAACGTTGATTTTAATATCGACGAAAACGTAAAGGCAAGGGATGACGGTGTTATCTACCGGAACAAGGCAGCTGTGGCCGTAATGGATGAGTAGATCGGCGTCGAGAGCCGCGGCGGAGAGGTCATCGACGCAACATGCTCCGTACGTGACGTCACCGAGGACGAAGCATCGTTCGACGTCAGCGAAGGCGGTGATGATATCGGAGATTACTAATGAGTACATGAGAAGGCCTTCGGGGAACTGGAGAGCGACGCGCTTGGCGCCGGTGGAGCGGACGCGCCAGACGGATTTGTGGATTTCGAAGTTGTAGTTGGAAGGGAGAAGCGCGATGGCGGCGTTGAGCGCCGGATTGTTGGTGATTGAGTCTGGGATCTGGTTTTTTATGAAACGTTTTGGTTGACGGGGCGGTGGCTGGCGTTGGTCATGAGTGGTGGTGGTGGTAGGAGGTGGCGGCAGAAGTTGGAGGTCAGCTTCCATTCCGGTGATACAATGAGCAGAGTATGCGGTGGTGGTTTAAGGGGGGCGGAAACCGTTTCAGTTTAGTTCCAAATTAGGTTTAAACTAGTAATTTTACCCAGTGTCGAAATGTGGTGTAACTCGAATTCCCATGATCTACGACGTGAATCGGATCTTAAATGGTTAACATGGCTAAAAAAACATAGTTAGGTACATAAAAACATATGAGGTTATTGTTAATCGTTTAACCTTGAAAGAAAATGTAAAAAAACAAAAGAAATTTGTTTTCGGCGTTGACACTAACGTCCTTAAGTACATAAAAGTAACGTACGAATTTGAGACGGATCGGTTTTGAAGATAGAACCATAGATATAAAAATGTATTATTCAATTTAAGAAAAACATATTTACACATTAGTATATGGTTGAGTTGGTGGTCTTTCATTGACCATCGACCTTGTGTTTTAAGGTCTAGTAAAATAGGAAAGAGTAATTTTATAAACGAATATAAAAAGAAAAGTAAAAGAAAAAGTAAAGAAAATTTGAGAGATAAACATGAGTATTTAGAAATTTGAGTGATAAAATAGAGAATTTTATTCAGAGTAAATTTGTATCTTTAGATGTTTGATGGGTATATTTGAAAATATATAAAGTGAAGGGTCTTTTTTGAAAATAAATATATTTAGAAGGGGTGTAGTGAATTTTGGTATTTAGAGGGGGTGTAGTGAATTTTGAGAGGTGATTTTTGGGCGGTGTTGGCATCCGATTGGATGCCGACATTGTAATTTAAGGAAGTAGTAATAGCTTTATATTTAATCTTCTTCAAGTCTTTTTAAATCACATTTAACAAATACAATAGTCATCAGGTATTTGGTCTCGTAGTCAGGAGTTTTGTTTTAAGGCTTTTCTTCTATGAAGGTCTCAGATTCAATCATTACAAAGTGTACTTCATAATTTCAGGAACACTCTCTGTGACAGGACTTGAACTTTGAGCTATGAAGGGTTAGCGACATACTAACCGGCATGTCGTTCTAAAAAAAAGTTAATAATAACAATAATATGTATTCATGTAATCTCTTTTTATAAAAATCTAAAATATAAATGTGAGTATAAATAAATCAAGCTGTTTAACTACTCAAGATTGGCTCATTAAAATATTGAATCAAGTCATGCTTAAACAATAACATACATATTTAATCTTTTTAAAAAATCCTCAAATATAAAGGTGATTACAAAAAAGGGATAAATGAGTCGAGCCGTTTGATTAATCGTGATACCGGTGTAAATGACCGAGTCACTTGTTAGCTCCTTTAGTTTGACTCGTACACAATTTGAATCATGTTAAGATCGAGCATATATTAAAGCAAATTTATTCATATACCGTATTTGAAGAGGCTTGTCTAAGGAACCTATCATTTATATATACGTGCATACACACATATATAATATAAAAAATATATAATTACTTAATAAATATTATTTATATATATAAAAATTAATTATATATGTATAAATAAAATAATTAATAGAAATAAGTATAAACAACCGAACATAAAATTCAGACAGAGCTTGAATTGAGTCGAGATCAGACTTTAAACATAGCTTAAAATGAGTCGAGCCTGGCTCGGGTTAAAACCTGGTCCTTGGCCTAACCCGGCTCGAGGTGTAACCGGGTTTTGAGGGGAAGGATCAGGTTTGACCGGTTTCAAAATATCGACACCGATTTCTACCATTCAGTTCGGTTTGACCGGTTTCAAAATCAGGTTCAGTTCTGTGTTTTTTTTCACCCCTAAGTTTAGCTAAGCTACGGTTTCAAAATCGAGTTCAGTTCTGGTTTTTTCTCACCCCTAAATTATGAGTAAATTTTGTTTTGAATCCCTGTGGTTTGATTAAAAAAATCGTTTTAAGTTCAATGGTTTCAATTGAATTTTTTAAGTCCTTATGATATGTCAATTGTCTCAATCAACTACTCCTCTCTAACATCATCCATATATTTTGTTAAGTCTTTTGAAAAAAGACGAAAATAGCCTTGTTACAAAATCATTGCTTCCCTATTCATTCATCATCTTGTCAGACCCTTCAACGATTTTATGAAACAGTAAGCAAAATTGCTTCATGAAAACATAAACCCCTTTCTGGTTTCAACAGAAATTTAGAGAAAAGGTGGAATTAGAACTAATTTTTAATTGAAATTACAAAACCCATGAGCTCAGAAACCCCTTTCTGATTATTCAAAGATTCATCCTTCTTTCCAGATCCCAAAAGGCATGAGCTCAGATTGTCTAAATTCAATGGATCGGATTCATAGCTTAATTGTGAAAGAGGGGGTGCTCGCAGTGGTGGTTTGGCCGCCGGCATACCGGCGGCAGTGGTTTGGCTACCTTCAAATCGTGCAGGTAGGGTGAGGTGGGTTTGCAGTAAACAAAATCGATCTGTTCCACCACCATTCCCTAGCCGCCTCGCCTCCCAAATTGACTTGTTCCACCACCTCCCCTCGCCTCCGAAATCGATCTATTCCACCACCACCTAGGGTTCAACCGTCTTCGTTCTTCACCTAACCATTACCTGACGAGGGTTCTAGCTTCGTTTTCCAATCTAAGGGTGAGGTGGGTTGGTTGTTCAGATCTAGGGTTTGGTGGTGCGATGGTTATGCAGAGAGCAATGGTGGGTTAGGTTTTTAACTTAATATTTATTTATTTTTTATTTTTTGACAACAAGGATAATTTGGTCTTTTCATAAAAAATTAACAGAAAAAATGGATAACGTTAAAGAAAGGCAGTTAATTGAGACAATTGACAAACCACAAAAACTCAAAAAATCCAATTGAAACCATTGGAGTTAAAGCGATTTTTTGAGCAAACCACAGAGACTCAAAACGAAATTTACTCTAAAATTATACTTGTTCTGTGTATGCTCGCTGACAACTTTGCCACCCTGTGGTATATGTCTGCTGACACTTTACAACCCTCTTTTAAAATAAGTGCAATTTGCCCCTTGTAGTATGGTTTCTCTCTCTCTCTCTTTACACCTGTGTCGTTATCCTTTCTAATGAAAATACAATAATACCCCTGACCTCACCCCAAAATTACCCCTTTCTTCTCCGGTGAACACACGGTTGAACTAACCAAAACCAAAACCTTGAACTAACACTACTGTTAAACCTAGGGGTGTAAACGGACCGAACCGAACCGGACATGATCATGTTCGTGTTCGTTCGTTAAGGATTTACCGGACAAACGGACGGTTCGTGAACATGTAACCGAACGAATTTTCATGTTCGTGTTCGTTCAATAAGGAAATGCATTTGTTCGTGTTCGTTCGTTAAGCTTCTTAACAAACACAAACGAACGCAAACGAACATAAACGAACACAAACGAACAACTATTAATGTGAAAATAAAAAAAATAGCAATTAACCATAAACATTCAGCTATCCAATAATTAAATCAAGTTTACCAAACATTTAACCAACCAAAAGATAAGTACTTGAAAGTTAGATATAATCATCCCAAAATACTAGCATAATAATCATAATTCATAACCATAATAATCGCAAAACAAAAGTTTGAAAGTTCTAAATTCCCAAAATTAAAACTAAAGAATAATATAATGTAAAATATTTATATAAAATAAAATAGAAATATAAAAAAAATTATGTTATGAAATAAAATAAACAAACGAACATGAACGAACATAAATAAACGAACGTAAACGAACACAAACGAACGTAAATAAACGAACGTTCACGAACACATTACCGAACGTTCACGAACACAATCGAACGAACGAGACCTCTGTTCATGTTCGTTCATTTAACTAAACGAACGAAATTTCTTGTTCATGTTCGTTCATTTACTAAACGAACGAACATAAACGAACTTCCCGCCGAACGGTTCACGAACTGTTCGCTGAACGTTCGGTTCGTTTACAGCCCTAGTTAAACCCCTACCAAAACCATCGACCGACGCCATCGTAAACCCCCCCTACCAAAACCATCGCCCGACCCCATCGATCGCCATCTCCGGTGAAAAAATAAAGGCCGGAATATCGTTGATTCCCGCTCATACCTGAACAATCCAGGTTACTGATGTACTGCAAAGCACACATCTTTATTCCATAGTTTTAGAGTCGTTTTACTTAGTTTTATATTCGTTTTGAGTCGTTTTTGTTATGTATTGAGTCTACTTTATGTTTACAGGTGCTCGTGGTAATAATGAGTGAAAACCCGAAGAAACCGAGCACGAGAATGAAGTTCAAGAATTAAAAGAGAAAAAATGGGAAAAATATACTCTTCGCGGTACGCGAAGATCAGATAGTCAAGCTTCGTGGTACGCGAGAAGTTCCAAATCCGGGCGCGACTAAATTGTCCTTCGCAGTACGCGAAGGACCACACCAACTCTCTCGCGGAACGCGAGAGACCTAATTCTATAGAAAAAAAATCCTAATTTCCAATTAAATAGAATTTGAATGCAATTATCATGGGAGTTCGATTATTAGCCATCCAGAGAATAGCAAGAGGCGATTTTGGGAGTACGGAAGCGAATTGGAGAGGAAAGCTTGAGTCTTTGTATAATAAATGAAAAATGATAGTACAACTTGATCTGCTTGTTTGTTTAAATGATTAAATAATAGAAAACCCGTTTAATTAGTGATGTTTTGGTAGACCCTGCCGACTTGAATAGCTTAAATAACCTGTGAGTGTTATTTTGGATTAATCACGTAATAAAATCATGATATCTTGTGGGTACTCATCTTAGGGTGTCGGTAATACTGAAACTGTCAATATATGGTGATAGGTACCACGTTAAGTTAAAATTTAGAGGTTTTTGAAAAATTTCCAAGGCACACCACTCTCTTTTTATGAGAATAAATACGAGTTTCGGTGGCGCCCATTCCATAAATCCATAATTTCATAATCATGAGCTTAATTGTTTGAAATATGAGTTTTGCTTATGTGTTTCCATCTGGGATGGCGACTTGGAGGATACACCCAAGTAAGATTTATGCGCTTAAATGATTAGAATTTAGTCTATGTGTTAGCTTTCGGGATAGTGACTTGGTTGAGACGCCTCTAGACGAAAGTTCTTATGCTTAAATTAATGCTCAGTTCCATCCATTCGTTCCATAATTAATCACTGATTTCTAAAAATCTGTAAATATTAGTTTAACGTGGTGGGCAAATCTATATGGTTTAACCCGTGCCTAGACATGACCGTGAGACGGGATTAGGTAGAGTTGTAGCTTCTAAGTGTGAGTCACATAGATTAATTGATTGTTGTATAAAAAGAAATTAGAACACATTACGGGGGCTAGATAGTTGGCGGTTGGGTTTAATCGGACAGAAATACTAATTGTTGCTTTTTAACGTGTGAGTATGTTTAACTAATTGGTAATTGATATTAAAATTTGATTTCAGTTATGATTCCATTGAAGACTTTTTCGAGGATGAAAAAAGGTTAAGTGTGGGGATGTTTAATGTGGTGCAAAGCACACATCTTTATTCCATAGTTTTAGAGTCGTTTTACTTAGTTTTATATTCGTTTTGAGTCATTTTTGTTATAAATTGAGTCTACTTTATATTTACAGGTGCTCGTGGTAATAATGAGTGAAAACCCGAAGAAACCGAGCACGAGAATGAAGTCCAAGAATTAAAAGAGAAAAAATGGGAAAAATATACTCTTCGATGTACGTGAAGATCAGAGAGACAAGCTTCGCGGAACGTGAGAAGTTCCAAATCCGGGCGCGACTAAATTGTCCTTCGCGGTACGCGAAGGACCAGGCCAACTCTCTCGCGGTACGCGAGAGACCTAATTCCCGAGAAAAAAACCCTAATTTCCAATTAAATAGAATTTGAATGCAATTATCATGGGAGTTCGATTATTAGCCGTCCAGAGAATAGCCAGAGGCAATTTTGGGAGTACGGAAGTGAATTGGAGAGGAAAGCTTGAGTCTTTGTTTCCGGGTTCGTTGATTATAGCGTTCTAGGTTGCAAGATTCGATTTTTATTCTTTGAATGCTATGTTTGATACTAAGTTTCTGTCTTTTACTTCTGTTATGAATGTTTTGAGCATGATTCTTGGCTAGAACATTGATACTGCCTAGGTCACATGATGAATACTTAGTAAAGTTATGCTTTTTATCGGTTTTTGGATTCAGTTGATGATTTGTTGATTTTGTAAAAGATCCTTGGTTAATTATTATGATGTTAGTGCATGTTTGATTCTAGTTTTGAGTTGATTAATGTTCTTCGTGTTATCTTGTTGAATGTCTTTCATAAATTGATGCATGTTTAGGTTGTTTGCTTGTTGTTGATGACCTGAATGGTTTGCTAGACGTAGTGATCCATAAGAACGTTAGTTGAACCCTGATTAGAAGTGAATGTGTGTCCTAGTTCAATACCCGAGAGGTGAGAATTAGTCGGTTAGTCTTCGTCATTAGGAATCCGAGTGTCAACTGTCTGAGAGGAAGTTGGTTTAGGTGTCTAGTGATTGTTTCTAGTCTGAATCATATTTGTTATTCTAGGATTACCTTGTGCATTCCTTGAATGTATGGTGGGCGGTGAGACTGAGAGGTAATCTGTCCATTAGGGTACTTGATCATAGTTGGAAATACCTAAGAAGTGATACAACAATTTGGTGAGTTTAGTACACTTTAGGTAGGTTATTTGGTGACACCCTGAGAGTGATTAGGGATCCACTAGGTTGTCTTTAGAAGATATCCTTAGAACCCCAGATCCATCATAGTTTCCAGAACCGGTAGAAGTTGTGCTTTGCAAGTAGGATTCCGACCTAGGTAGTATTCTTCCCATATCATGATATTTTCCTTAGTTTGCCTCTTGATAGTTAAATCGAACTTAGTTTATTGCATTCTTAGTGATAATCAGTAGTGTAGTAAACCCCCCAACCAAATCATTCTTTAGTCCGAGTCAGAGTCTAGTATTAGTATTCAGTGTCTCTAGGGTTCGATAATCCGGTTTACCATTAAACTGTGCTACACTCGATAGGTCCACTTGCCTGTCAGTGCGGTTTAGTTCATAGGTTTTCCATCTTATTACTTAGCAATCTAGGTTAGGTTTTGTTAGTTTTATATAGACCGTATGGACAACATCAGTTATGAAAGAACTTAACATAGATCTTCAGATGAACGATCAGATGCCTGGTTATCGACTGATCATCGCCTGGGTTAACCAGCGGGTTACCCTGATTCCGGCTGCAAGAAGAGTGTGTCGATCAAATGGATTTTTCTACACATTTGGTTAAGAATTTCAGGTAGAAAATCCTTACCGATCATGATTAGTGTGTCGATTTGAACATCAAATAGCATGTTGTCCATCTTTTGGGTGTTGATTGAGACGATTTACCGGCGGACGGCGGAGTCTTCAGGCGGCGACAGCGTCTTCAAAGGATAATCGGTTTTATCGAGGGTGCAAATTGTGAAAGATAGAAAACCCAAGTGGTGCAAAATATAATAGGTTTTCATTTTATGGTGAAAAGTCTATAATACCCATAACGGTGTTAAAAAATTAACGGACATTGTAACGGCCATGGTGCAAAGAGAGAGAAAACAAACCACGGGGGGGGGGGGGGGGAATTGCACTTCTTTTAAAAAAGTGTTGCAAAGTGTTATGCTAGATGGAGTGGGAGTCATCCTCTACAACCTCTTTCTCCTCCTCACTCCTAACTGACACGGCCATCAATGAAGCTCTGGAGCTTGAATATGGACCTCCCTGTCGATCCTTCAGACTCTTAGCGATGTCCTCCATCGTGTGTTGCAGATCCTGGAATGCTGATTGTTGATTCTTCAATAGGGTGTCATGGTCATCCAGTCTCTGCTTGCGTCTCTATCCCTTTGCACTAAATGGGTAAGCATCTGTGTCTAGTTATCTATCATCTCCTCTATCTTTTTAGTATCGACACTGCTTCCCGAATGGGAGTCATCCTCTATACCACAAGGGTGCAAATTACAGTTTACTCTTCTATTTATTGAAACTAAAAACATTTGAGGAAGGATTGTGCGGTTCTAAATAAAGATTGGTGGGTTTGGACGGCTATGCCACGTGTCAAGTGGCTCAATAAAACAAAAAAAGGGATTTACGTGTGTATAAAAACGTAAAAGTGGCTCAATAAAACAAAAAAAGGGAGTCCTTGGTCTAGTTGTAACAGCGTGTGCATTGCCTCCTTTTAACCGGGGTTCGAACCTGATAGCCAGCATGTTTTTACCTTCAATTTTTAGCCTTTTTTTATTCATATATTTAAATTCTTAATCTCCTTTTTTTTCCTGTTTTTTTTACTTTTGTTTTTCCTTCTTTTTAGTTTTTTTCTTTAGGGGTTAGGCTTTAAAATTTTGGTAAGTACATTTTATTTTCTTTTTCTTGTTTTAATGTTATACTAGATTAAAATCTCGTGTATTACACGGGTTAAATAAATAAAATGTTATATATTTAGTAATAAAAATTTTATATTTTTAAAAACCCGTGTAATACACGGGTTGAATAAACCAGTATATTACACCAGCTGAATAAATTGTAATGTAATTTGTTAACAAACACATTTGTCAAAATATGTTTTTAAAAAACGTAATTTGTCATGACAGTTATAAGGTCTGTTAAGTTAGTTTTTAAAACATTTTTTTTCAACTGAGTATTAATTTTTTAATTTAATTGATAAATGTTATAATTAAGTTCATTTGATTGATGATATAACTATTTATAATTAAATAATAAATATTCGTAATTAGATTTATTAATATAAAGATTATTATTTAATAGGAGAGAGAAATAGAAAATCTAATATTTAATAGGAGAGACGGAAAAATAAAGATGAGAAGTAACCAGAGAGTAGCATGTGTCCTGAAGAGATTTTCATTTATTAGAGTAATAAGATATTTTAACACCTAGTATCAATGTTAAAATTTGTGTCCCCGTCACGTAGCACGGGGTAGGTTTTTTTATTTGTTTTTTTGACGTGTTAACGTTTGTATTTTGGATTAAGCCTGTGACCCCGCCGCGAAACGCGGACATCAAATAGTAGTTATCACACAACATACAAATGATGCATACAAAGTGAAGCAACTAATGGAACTCATTGCAAATGAACTCGTCAAAGATATTTGGGGTCCAAAAAAAGTTACACAACTAATTTTTGTGCTTGCAGTCGGCATCAACACAATCTTTGAAAAGACGAAAACGAATAGGTATATTACACCAAGTTAACCCACAACATGAATTACCTCATCTTCAACGACACAGTAACAAACTATCCTCTGGGCTTTCATTACAAAACAAGAAATAATATTGTCGAAATACATAGCTTAAGATGCAACTAAATCCGGTGTTTCTGCTTCAACAGAAACCAAAGCAGTGTGTACCTTCCCAACCCAGTTGTCCAACCGATCACGCAATGATTTTATTTGACTTATTCCCAAAACTCGAGGTTGCACCCACGACACGTAAACTGTTCCTTCAACTTGATCAATTATCCCCTCGATAAGATGCACCTGTAATATCATCAACAATAATTAATAATCTTATATTTATTTTAAAATTTACATGCGACCTGTTAGAGATAAAACATAAGCCGAATCAACTCATTATAAGCTGGGGTGTAGACAAGTCCTAGGATCGACTAAGCTCGAGCACGGCTCATTAACTTCAAAGAGCTCGAGTTCAGCTCGTGAGAAATTTTATAGGTTCGAGCTCAGCTCAGATCATTTGTTATTAATTAATTATTTTTATACGTATTTATAATTTTAACTTTATACATAGGATTGAGCTCGTTTATCAAATGAGCTCCAATTAAGAATTGATTTGAGCTTTTAGCGAGCTGATCTTGAGTACTTACGAGCGGTTGGGCTCGTTTACATCCCTATTTAGAAGCAAATTGGTAGAAACTACCACTTCTATCCATGACCATTTTTATGTTGGAAACAGTCGATATTCCATTGATTAAGAAAAGGTAGACTTACCGATAAACTCTTCATGAGAAGATATTCCACATCTTCAACTGTAAGTTTTATCCGATCTGCAATGATACTCAATGGAATGGTTCTGTCTTCTGATGGCCGACTGCAAGCACATAGAAAAAATGTATTAGAAACAACTTATGCATTCAGAAGATGTAAAGATTTTGCAAATGAATTAGAAACCTGAAGATAATTTCCATCAAGCAGAGAATGTTAATCTTTTCTAGAAGTTTCTTCTCATTCTCCACCAAAGCCGGCTGGGCATTCAATGAAGCTGCATGAACACGACATAATTCTTGATAGCGAACGAGATCTCCCGCGTTGAATGCTTCAAGAATATAATAGAGCCATTCAACCTTTGTCCCTAGTAGACTTTTAATCTGCACATGTTCAAATTTATGTAAATATTTTTTGAGCTAATAAAAAGAATTTTCTTTCTACCATGTTTAAAATGTAGTATGCATTCATATATATGAAGAGTCAAGATCTTATTTCATGTTTTTGCAATATGCAACTGCGACTTTCAACGAGTAAGTGCTTCGAAGATTATGCATATGTGGACAATTTCTAAGTCACAGAGTTAAGGTTGAATGTTAACAGGTGTTTGGTACACGTATATAATTACATATACACACACATGCATGTGAGATTTGAATGTGTATGCATGTGCATATATATACGCATATACATTTATACATATACAAGAAAATACGAATTTTCTCCTAGAGGCTTAGAAGCTACAACAAAGCCATGAGGGTTTATATCCTGATCACATATGATAACCATCTTCCGCCTTTATTTTACCACGTTATAAATAAAAAATGTGAACTTTTCAGATAGCATGTATACAAACTTTAACATAGGTTAGTGTATAAGAATCATTAATGTAAATAAACGTGGTTTAAAGAAAACCATGTTCTAGGCCACGGAATAAATGATCAAGATATCATGTCAAAAGGTATACTCACTATTGGGTGTGCAAGTAGTTCTCCAAAGTTGTAAATGTTATCTCCCAGTAAAGCAGATAAAGATAGATCAAATGCAAGATCCTGTAAACACAAAACATAAACCAGTGAGATACAAAATTAAGAATCAAATCTTCACAAAACATCAACACAGACACTAAGTGGTCTTTTTAATTTTATAATATTTTTTTAAACAGCTAATCTCATTTTCCCATGATGCATTAGATCATACCAGCTTAAATGAATCTGAGAGAGACTCCACCGAGGTGTAGGCCAAATAGAGTAGGGAATTCTTGTAGAATTCAGCAAACTCTTGGCGAGATTTATGGTACTGAGATGACACCCAATAGTAATTAGCATATACAGATGGGTCAATGTCAGTCATGTTATCAAGTGTACTCTTCCCATCTTCTAGAAGATTCTTGCACTCCTTTTGATCTCCTTTCTCAAGATTGAAAATGGCTATTTGCATCTTAATGTAAAGGATTGGTTCCTCAATACGTGTCTCTTTTGTAGCTCTGAGCTTTTCAATCACTCCTTCAAGATAGCTGATGGCAGCTTCTTTCTCTGAATACTGGCGAGACACTATAACAGAAAAATGTGCAAGCTTGAGAAGATTGATCTTAGTCTCAAAGTCAGTGATGAAATTATGATAAAGTTGTATGAGAGCATCGCCGGCCTGAAATAAATAAGCAGGGAGTTCATGAGCATATATGTGAAATTAAAAAATAAAATAAAAAGCTTATTTGTATTTTTGAACAGCTGTCAACAGTTAACCTGAAAGTCAAAGTAGAAAAGGGCAAGAGTTACATGAACATATGACATAAATCTGTTACTAACTATTAACATTAAAAAACTGATAACATCCAAAAGGTTTAAACAAATAAACTTAAGTCTCTGTGCACACCAGCAATGAGAAGAAGCCCTACAGTGAATTTTAATTCTTTTCATTAGTTGGTTGGTTGTTCCCATGGTTATAAACATCTAGCGGAACCAAACCCAAATTCTAGGAAGAAAATGCTAAAATAAGACGAGGTAGGTTTTATTAAACCGTAAAAACCTTTTTTCATATAGAAATGAGTAAAAACATTGTTTGTTGTTTGGTAACAGATCCATAAATCAAAAGCACATAGTTTTAATCAAATGTCTTCAAACTGCACTCATATTTTCCCTCCATAATAAATCACACGGTCTTCCAAATCATAGATACCCTTCTTCAAAATCAAACCAAAAATGGTATACAGGCCTATGATTATGTTAAATCTAATTTAATAATGATCATATTTCTATACGCTTTACTTTCTTTTTGTTTCTAACCTTTCTGTTTATGATGCCAGTTACATTATTAGCACAATAATGAATACCAGCTGAACTAACGAGAGGTTATAAAAGAATATTAGTGAAAGCAGCCATTTAAGAAATGATATTCCAAATGCTATGAACACTAAGATGAAATTTCCAGGTTATAAGTGTCAACAAAGCAAGATATCTGTTACATAAATTGCAATCAGCGAAAACCGCAAGTAAATTAAGCAAGTTAGTTTGCAGATTGCAATTTAAAGTGCGTAGTTTTGATGTAATTTAATCAAACTACGTCGTTTTGACATGTTTAGCAACTAAGCTTCAACGCATACAGCCTCATATTCACGTTTCCCATATAAAGTATAAACTATCTGGAGTGTCTCAATTTTACGCAACTTGTTGAAGCTTCAGACATAAGATTGCTATTTGCTACAACTTCTGAACTACATGGAAGACAGATCATATCACATGAATCATTTACACCCTCGTTCCCAAATCAATGGAGCCTTTCTCAATATGTTAACAATGCAAATTAATTGTAGTACAAAGATAAGTATAGTAAAATATATTTTTCTCTAACTTCTCATAAAGGCCCTACAGTTTTCTCTGTGTAGAGGTACACTAGAAAAAGGACAGAAAACATAATGTTTAACCTTTTATTAAGTTCTACACAAAATATCTAATATATGAACAAGATACTTTTCTTCTTTTATTAAGTTAGTTGTTTGCTTGCCTTCAAATTTATTTAACAGTATAAGTTTATAATACATAACCTAACCCTCTATCAAGCATTCATATCCTTCATTGCAACACATTGTTAATATGAGCATTCTTCTGTTAGTAGTATATGCCCTAAGTATGATCAAGTTATCAATTTCACATAGTGCCAAATAGTTGGAATATACAGTATAACACACCAAAAAGCCCTAACACAGATCTATATCCCAATTTTTCATCAGTAAACCAAATTTCTCCGAAATCGAGAACAAATAAATCAAAATTAAAACCTGGATGTCGCAATACAAAGTGTCAATAACTCAATAAGCTTGGTTTAACAATCAAACGAAGATGAATACATAGAAAAGGACCTGGAAAACAGCGAGTGCGACGAATTGTTCGAGCTTTAGAGTGAGTTGGTGCCATAGCTTCCTTTGGTACAGATCTGCAAGCGTATTGTACCAATCGGAGAGCTCCGGGTGAGTACTACGAAGAGAATCTAGGTACTGAAGAGCTGCCATCGCCGATGATGATACCAATCGGATTGGGGGATTTGTATACAAAGCTCTTGTTTGATTTCGTCTGAGCTTTCTTTTCCTCGAAGAAACGAACGATCGATTTGGGATGAATCCAGTAGTTTAAATATTTGATTTATACCCGACCCGCTTCTGCAAATTGGATGCCTCTTCTAGGTACCGTAACGGGTCGGTTTCAGGCTTGATAATCTCAGTCCTATACTCGATTGTAAAATTTTGTCTTATACTCATCCCAATACTCGTCGGGTAATTACCTGTCACCCGTCAGGTTCAGGCATACCCCACAGGTATCGTGTATATCCACTAATTTCAAAAATACTCGTTAGAATTTTCAAGTATATATTTATTTTTTTTACCGTTCTAACTTTTATATATTTTTATGTATATAATAAACTAGGTTAAAATCCTGTGTATTACACGAATTGAATAAATGTAATGTTAAATACGTAGTAATTAAAAGTTTATGTTTTTAAAACCCGTGAATAAACCCGAGTATTAATATAATGTAATCTATTAACGCATACACTCGTTAAAATGGAACAATGTGAATATATAAATATATGATTAAACGTTTTTTATTTGAATCCTAGCTGGCTATAAAAATGTTTTCAGTTTGTAGAGTTCATAAAAATATGATTGAACAAATTAATTGATGATAAATATAATTTTAAATTCAAAAATTTGTAGATAAAAATTGAAACAAATAATTAATTTAGTTGTCTAAAATAGTGGAGTTAATTATTAATACGAGAAAAAAATGGGAAAATTAGAATAAGGAGGCCTACAATTGTGACAAATGTTCACCTAATTTACTTGTTTATTAAGTAGTATAGATATAAATTAAAAATAAGGTAAACTAGATACTAAATATAAATGATAATATCAAATACATATTTAAAAAAAAAATCCATCTTCTAATAAAATACTAAATGCTTTTGCCACTTGACATCACCACATTCACTCTCACAAAAATATCCCCCCAAAACCATATTTATTACTCCATTTATTACTTCCATATTTAGCATTTTTTATTTGAAAAATTACATAAATAAATATTTTATCAAATCAATTTATCATTATTACCATTGGCTCCCCATTTTTTTAAATTATCATTAAAATTTAATATTTTAAAAAAATCAAGAATTAAAAAATAGGAAATTTTAAATAAATATGTGTTAGAATAAAGTTCACTGATATTTAATTAATAGTTTTTTTTTAATTTGATATTTATAAATAAAATTTTCATTTTGATTTATAAATTTTAATACTTCGTTTTTAATAAAATTAAGAAACTTGCAAATATTTATTTTTAAAAGTGTATTATATTTTAAACTTTACTTTTTTAAATGACCAGATTTTTTTCTTTCAAAAAATATGTTTACAAGTTTCAATTCTAATTTATTAGTTTTAATTTTAGAATTTTAAATTTAATTGTGTCAAAATATTAAGGAGTGAAATTTTTAAAATTTGGAGTTTTAAAATTTGAATTTAAAATACGATATATTGTTGAAATTTAAATTTTATTTGTATATTTTTATTATTATTTTTAATGAGAAATTTAGTATTAAAAGTTTAGCGAGATTTTTCGCATACAAATACAAATAGTATCCGTCAATCAGAGCATCTTGATGATGATTTTGATGAAAGTTTATAATCTCCTGATTTTCTAAATGGACTTACATTATCAAGTTTGTCAAACCATAAATTAGTTTTAAGTGTCAGTGTTTCAGACATGCTATTAAGAAATATTAAAGAAAAAATGGTTTAGGCAATGTAACAGTCATGTTATTATGAAATGTATTTTCGTGTATTTTTTGATATTTTGATTACTCTCATTTATATAATCTTAATATGTAACAAAATGAAAGTTACAAATTCAATATCAAATTTGTATAAAAAAGTTGTTAAAATATTTATCAATATAATCTTAACATTTTAATCCGTGTAACACACGGGGTTAAAGCTAGTCATATAATAAAGCTACTAAAATGAAGCATTGTTAGAAAAAGGGCTAATGAAAAATTAAAATTAAAATTTTTTGGGTACATTTCTGGCGTATATGGTTCCTGCAAACGGGTATATGGTTTCAGGCAATCAGGTTGAAAACCCGTGAAATTTTTTAAAACTAATCTCATACCCGGTATCATACCCGAATACTCATCCCAGATATTTAAAGTTTTAGGTATTTTCAACGGACTCGGGTTTTTTTATCATCCCTAGATGTTACTAACTATTACCTTTCTACTTTTGATATAGTATATGGTTTTTGTCATGAGCTAAAACTTATTCTCTTAAATAGTTAAATATATGGTTTGTATATGTGCAAATTGTTATGACACTTAATCTTGATGGGCCAAAGCCGGGTACAAATTGTAACCTTGATGGGCCAAAGCCGGGTCATGGAACTAACTTCTTGTCGTGGGTTTTGTTAGGATTGGTGTCAAGCCACTAGGAAGTTTAATTTAGTTACATGTTTTTTATTGTTTTAACGGGTCATTGATAGTTTTAATTGATGAGTCAAAACAATAGGTTAGCGGGTAGGTTGTTTTCCGTTTTCTTTAGGTGTAACTGTGCAAGTGTCCTCTGTCTATTTAGGTAAGTTCTTTGGGTTAAATGAAAAAAATAAGATCATTAAGAAGTAAAATTCGAACCATACTCTATACTTTTTTCGATTGTCATCGCAGATTACAAGGGTTGATCCAACATGTTCGCCACACCTACCGCCATCGGGACTCGGGAGACTTTACAACATAAAGCATAAGAAGAAAAGCGAGAACAATAAGGTCGTTAAACTCTCGCATTTGGCAAGTATGATACAAGTATACAACATATTGATATGTGTATCGATTACTAGTATTAGAACAGTAAAAGATCCTTTAGAGCATCGTGTGTTCGTCTTTGTGTGCATGTCACGGGATTATAAATATTTATAAATACAGAGGCCACTGTTAAAAAAATGTTCGACGGGGTTGGAAATCTTAAATACAGGAAATGCTTTCGGATTTGAACGAGTGACATAAAATTACATCCCTGACTCTTCAAGGAGTTTAAGAATGTTATGTTCAGGTGCACTTATTGATGGTAGTATCATCCGATTGGTTCGAGGTCGTGATTTTGTTCTCGGCGTCTCGGGTCCAGGTGGGGCCCCCGCTTCTTCCTGCATTACGGGCAAGTCGGCCCTCCTTTGCACCCCTGCAGATACGCGCTCTTTCCATATTCTTCCATCCTTTTGTGTAACAAAACAAATATATCAGGAAATACAATCCAGAAATGAACTACAAGCACACATGAATATATAAAGATTTCATCATTGTATGACTAGGAACTGTGTTTTCATAACCAAACCGGTCCACTGACCAGTTTTAAAATCTAGAAGTGGTCATTAATAATTTAAAATTTAAAAAATATATATAAATGACTAATTTAAAAAGAATAAGAAACTGATCTGTCTTTTGGTGGGGATTTGCAATGTTAACAAAATATGAAGCATGAAATAAACAAAATATGGAGCCTGAAGTAATAAATAAATCATTAGAGATTTTGAAAAAGAAAGATTTAAAAAAAGTAAAAAATTTGAAGTCTGGTCCAACCACCCTATCCGGTTTTGCGAGTTCAACCAATCCGACCGATAACCTGCTTTTCAAATGGAGGCGGTTCAAATAGACCCAACCAGACCGGTTATTTAGTAGGTTCCTAGTCTGACCAACCGGTCCGGTTCTAAATACAATGCTAGGGAGTTGGAAATAAACTCTAAACCATAAATCTATATCGAGTTTGTCTTGACTTCTAAAAGTCAAAATGGAGCTATTTCTACGAAAAGACGACTCGATTAACCGCTGAAATCATTCCAACCAAATGATATCAAGACAAACACAAACAACTACTAGTGATCATATTGGTTCATCATCTTTCTAAAATCAAGAAAACTAAATGCTAGTGTAATCAAACGCAAGAAAACTAGTTTAACAGGCACTTACATTGAGAATTGAGGGTTCGGGCAACGGGCACTGAATGGGTTGATCCATATCAAGAGGCTCAGTAGGATGCTCAACCGGTTTAAACTCGACTGCTACTTCGATCCCATGATGAGAAGTAGACATAACTCCTGTCACACTTGTCGATTCTGCAGTAACCGTATCCGCAGGAACAACTTCCCTTTCGTCCTTCACGCGATTAAGCCATCGAACAAACACACAACCAAAAAAAAGTCACCAAATAAATTGACCCCAAGATGATAAAAAATTAAACATTAAAAAATTGTTATTTCATCATAATAATCAGATAATCAACTCCTAATCCAAAGATTTCCTTGTGCAGACACCTTGAAAACAGACTTCAGTAAAAAATTCAGATGTCAAACAGTCAAAGTCAACGCTTTCAAAACTCAAATTGGAGATGAACTTTTTAGTTTTTCTTTCAATTCAAAATGTTATACTGTTACATTTTTCTATAGTTACATGCAACAGTTCATTTTTTTCTGTGGAAAGCAACAACAGTTAGGGCTGTAAACGAACCGAACCGAACCGAGCAAAGCCTTGCTCGTGTTCGTTAGTTAAGCATTGAACTTGTTCATGAACGGTTCACGAACACTAACCGAATGAAATTTCATGTTCGTGTTCGTTCATTAAGGAAATGGGTTTGTTCACGAACGGTTCACGGACGTTACCGAACGGAGCGTTGTTTAGGAGTTTTGATGTCAACCCTAATGCTTACATGATTTAGGATTGAGGGAATCTTACATTATCTAGAACTGAGAACTTAGAAGCCCTAATCGAGTAATTGTGGATACGGAAATGACGCATAAAAATTTTAAAAATTAAAGAATATAAAATGTTTAGAAAAAATATAATAGAAATATACAAAAATCTTAATGAACATATTAAACAAACGAAAATGAACAAACATAAACGAACGTAAATGAACGAACGTTCACGAACAACTTACCGAACGTTCACGAACACAATTGAACGAACGAGACCTCTGTTCATGTTCGTTTATTTAGTTAATCGAACGAACGTAAACGAACTTCCCACCGAACGGTTCATGAACTGTTCGCTGAACGTTCAGTTCGTTTACGGCCCTAACAACAGTCATCAATTTTGACTTCAGATATCCAGTCATTTAACCATCAAAAGTCAAACATGGTAAAATCAATTAACATCAGCTACAGTACAGAACAAAACATGCATATTAATTAATATATTATCATCGTTCATATAGTATAAATCAGAAGGTAAAAAAAATCCCAAATTAGAGATAATCTTCAACCTCTTGAATCAAAAGTCAAACCCCCAAATTCCTAATCTCAAAAGTCAAACACCCATGAATCGAAATGAAAACTTAATAAAAGAATTACAGAGGAATTGATGCTGCTTACGAGGGCACTCTGGGAGCGACGATGGCCGTTTCTGCTGACGGAAAACCTTGAAAAAAGACCCACCATGTTGCTTGACAGGATCTTTTGGTTTGATTTTGATTCAGATTTTGGAGGAAGTAAGTAATCTAATAGGTCCAAATGTGATCTGGGATATTGTCAGATGAGGGGAAGATGGAGAGAGGGTAGCTTGGTTTGGTGGGTTTTGTTCGATTCTATCTGTCATCTTCGTCTCCCTCTCGCTCTCTTTAAATAAATATGGCTGCTTTCGCAAATATTCCTTTATTATATCCTATCCTTTTAATTCGGTTAGTATTAATTATCTGAACAAGTTCTTTTCAAAATTAACTAGTCGGTTGTGGAAACGATCCTTAATAAAATGTAAATGAAAATGTAGACGTTAAGGTAAAAAGATGTTAATAAAAAGAAGCTTAAAAGTAAATAATAAAAGGAAAAAAAAAAACAAAAATAATTTTTTGAAGAATTAACGTGGGGATAGGGATGAGCACTTGTACCGAGTACTGGTATCGTACCGATAGATTCAATACGGTATTCGGTACTCACTTTTTCAGGAATTCGGTATATTGAATTGACCTGGTACGGTACCAATCTCATCCCTAGTGAGGGAGGGGGGGACTCGAACCTGTGTCTCTCGGGTGGAAGCACAATGCGGTTACCACCAGGCTAGGTGTCTTCCTTTAGTACGTTTTTTTGTTGACCATTGATCCCTATTCATTCGATCAAAGTCTCCACAGCCTTTTCATGCCCCTCTGAATCTTCTGAGCTACTTGAGAGTTGGGAAGATGCAACTGAAGACAGGAAGGCTATGATTGAGAGAGGTAACGTGTGAACGGTAACGTGTGAACTAAAAGATTCCGCGCTAGAGGACTAGCTACGGCGACTCCTTCCCACTCTCGGCCTAGAGGCTATGTCGAGAGTGACGATCTGCGATGGAAAAGGGAGTTAAGACGGGAATGAACATGTGTTACGCATACCTTTTTCCCTCTCAGACTCTCCCTATATATATTTAGACAAGCTTGAGTTAGGTTAATATTGATTTGGGTCGTCGAAACCATAAAAGCGAATACTGAAACCGGTTTCGATAAAACCAATACCGGAAATAATGATGTTCGCTAATAATAGGTTCAACTCGTGACAGTACCACAACGGTAACGAAACTCCCTATAGGATACAATACCAATAAAAACTCGATTTTAAATAAATTTTGTTTAAAAAAAATTATATCGGAACGTTGAGAAAAAAACTAAAATCAGCAGCGCAGTATGTCTAAAAAAAATCAACGAACGAAAGTTATTAAAGGAAAACGAAAAATAGTGGGTTTATCTTTTGAATTTAGTTTAGCTTTTAGGTTAAGTTTTTGGAGTGATGAGATTAGGTTTTTGGATGGGGTGGGGTGGGGGTTTAAGTTTTTGAGGATAGGTTAGGTTTCTGGGTGTACTACACATATACAGTACCTTTAATGATTAGGTTTTTGGTCACCACCCAACTCCACCTCCATGGTCACCACCACCGACAAAAAATCCGGCCACCACCTCGTTTTTCCGGCTAGGCCACCAACCACCACCCCGGTTCACTACACCACCACCAAAACGAGATCTGGTCAAACACCGCCACCTAAATGAGATCTGGCCACCACCATTCTTTACTCTCTCTACCATTCAGTAGTATCTATAGAACTTGTTCCAGAAACAGATTCCAACACTTTATTTTTCTAGAAGTTAAAATTTCAATTTTTTGTTTTAGAAGTTTGAATTTTCGGAAGCAGATCTGTAATGTGGTTGTGTGTTCAGCCGAAGGAGTGGGGGCGGGGAAGAAAACGATTTCCCTAACCATACTTCATCGATTCCTCCCTTGCGCCGTGAAAGACAACCTTTGATTCTTTTTTTGACTACCATTTCGATTGAAACAAGCCACAAAAAAATATTCACTTTCTGTTTTTCACTTCTACAACAATCTGGTTCTTTTTTTTCCTTTTCGTTGCTATTCCCAAACAAAGCAAAAACATTTTACTTTAATTGCTTCTTGTACTTCGTTCTTGTTTGCAGCGAGATCCCCTGTAAATAGAGAGGGATGGGGGTGGTTTGGAAGGTGAGGATGGCGGTGATGAAGTTAGCAGCGTGGATCCATTAGGTTGCAGAGAGGGGTGGAGGTGGGTATCTAGGGTTTTTATGGAATAAAAGAGAGTATAGGTGGATAATTTTAATAAGGGTATTTTTGTCTTTTTAAAAAAAGTTAACAGAAAATATTAGTGCTGATAACCATTTGACTTTAATTGAGATAAAGATGAAATTACAGTGACTAAAAGAAAGAAAATAAAACTAATGAACTAAAATAGTTAATTAATCTAAACAAGTAACAATTTTCAAGGTTTAGTGGAACTTTTTCAGGTGTACACAAAATTCTCTTCTGCGGTGAGATATCACGTGAATAGACAATAAGATAATATATAGTAAGAACGCTACGATATTAATGTTTAACGTTGAAAAAAATAATTTTTGAGATGAAAAATTTTTAGTGGATTGCTAAATGTGATACTAT
Organism: Smallanthus sonchifolius; assembly: GCA_023525975.1. Classification (NCBI taxonomy): domain Eukaryota; kingdom Viridiplantae; phylum Streptophyta; class Magnoliopsida; order Asterales; family Asteraceae; genus Smallanthus; species Smallanthus sonchifolius. Next base: position 8,351,893 of record CM042042.1, read on the forward strand.
CTTAGATAGATAATAAAAGATCTCTCCATAATATTTGTTCATATCGTGGTGACATCGTTGATGGTTATAAAGTTGTTAAATTATCATAACTTGATTAGGGATGTATATCATAGATAAATGTGTATTTTATCAAGTAAATAAAAGTTTTTTTTATGAAAAAACTAGTCTTTTAAAACAGAAAAAAGTTAACAAACTTAATGAAATGGCTATAGAAATACATCATGGCCTCATATGTTAATTTTTTTTTGGACAGAAAAGGTTACAAATGCCAAATCATATAAACCAAAAAAATAATTTACTCTTTTAACTAAAAAAACTAAGAGTTACCGTGTTAGAAAACATACACATAACATAATATACCATGGATTATCGTAAAGAAAGTGAAAGTCCTTTTAAAAAAATATAAGATCGGTTTCAAAACATAATATACCATGGATTATCGTAAAGAAAGTGAAAATCCTTTAAAAAAAAATATAAGATCGGTTTCAAATCAGTAAACATAATTTGGTTATTAATATATAAAATTAAATACGGTTTTAGTGTCTATAATTTGAAAAAAAAATATAGAATTAATTTTATCATGCAAAATGGGGTCCACTATAAAAAGTAGGTTGTAGCGATCAACATAAACTGTGGAGTGCGCCTGATACTGTCATGGTGAAAATGACGTCCGTTCCATGTATTGTTAGATTTGGTTGATGACACAACTTGATAATCCAATATATATTACTTAATTCAAAGATGAAATAAAATAAGACTCATTATTATTACATGATAATTATCAATTATCAATACACTTAATCTTAAGTGTCGGTGTCTAAACTTTTCTTATTTAGCCCCCAATTTTATTAAATGTTAAAAGTGGTCCTTTAATTATGTTAGATGTCATTTTTACTCTTTCAAGTTTTTAAAGTTTTAAATTTACTCCTATAATACATATAATTTGATTTTTCTTTTATTGTTATTTTTTTCTTGACGTCGCGGTACAAAATACACTTAATATTAAGTGTCGGTGTCTAAACTTTTCTTATTTAGCCCCCAACTTTATTAAATGTTAAAAGTGGTCCCTTAATTATGTTAGATGTCACTTTTACACTTTCAAGTTTTTAAAGTTTCAAGTTTACCCCTATAATATATATAATTTGATTTTTCTTTTATTATTATTATTTTCTTGACGTCGCGGTACAAAATTGGGGGTTTTAATGGGTGGCGACACACACATGACACACTTCATCAAAAGTGTGTGTGTTGCAAACAAGAGAGGAGCAAAAGGAGGAGGTCCCTGATGCTCAATTTTAGAAATTGCATGTGTGAGTTGAAGTCTTGGCCCGCACAATCCATTAAATATCCTCCATGATTCTTGTTCTTGGTGGGTTTAGGTAGATAATCCCCAATTGACATAAATTGGGGGTAATGGTGGATTCAATGTCGATTAAGATTGATTATCTAGCATACCAAGGAGTAATCAACTCCTGTTAATTTCATCAATTGGGAATTTTGAAAATTAGGGTTCTTAAGAACCTAATTTGTGGGTTTTTTTTCATTTGAGGTGTTTAAATGATGAATTGAGCATGGATAAGTGTTTATGATGGTAAATAAACACATTTAGAAATGGAAAACTCAATTGAATTGGTGAATTATAAATGGGAGAATTTGAGGTATTTGGGTGAAAACCTTAAATGGTCAAAATGGGTGGATTTGATTTAGGAATGGTTAAAAGCTCGTGTAGAGCTTATTAAACCAAGATTCATTTGAGGGTGAAGACCAAAAGATCTTGGGTGGGTGTCAAAGCTCAATTGAGGAATAAATGGGGGGATATACTAGATTACTAATCATGTGGAATGTTTAGGTGATCTAGAGGTGGTGGTTGCTAACTTGGAAGACAAATTAGGGCCTTTACTAGTCAAAGGTAAGTGTTTTGCACTTAGTAATAGATATGTTAGTAGATATATGTAAATATGATTATGTGGTTAAATTCTATTCATGTATGGTGTGTTGATAAAATCTAACTTTTGTGGTTATAGTCAAACTAAAATATAGAATGTGGTAATTTGGTGTGGTTGACTATGTGGTATATAGTCAAATTAAATGTAGAATATGATAATTTGGTGTAAATGATTTATGTGATATATAGTCAAACAAAATATGTAAATTGGTGTAATTGACTTATCCTTATTTTAATAAATGATTCCAAATAATTGCACATGTCATCATCATATTTTTTTTTCTCATCAATATCTTCTAATTTTCCTTATTTTAAGTAAGTTTGAATTTTGAAATCTAATTATGTTAATGTTTTTTTAGAAAAAAAATATAATTTGAATTGTAATTATTACTTAATTAAAAAATAAAGAATCGTATTTATCATTTTAGTTTTATATAATTTCTACTTTACATATTATTTTAAACTTTTAAACACATTATTATAGTTTCATTTTTTTATTAAACAGCCCATGTAATACATCATACATGGGTATATAACCTACTATGTCATAAATATATAATATGTAAATTTTTATTACTAAGTGTATAACTTTGTATTTATTCGATTCGTGTAATACACGAGATTTCTAACCTAGTGTGGTATATAGTCAAACAAAATGTGGTAATTTTGTGTAATTGACTTATGTGGTGTATAGTCAAACAAAAGGTGATAATTTGGTGTAACTGACTTATGTGGTATAAAGTAAACAAAATGTGGTAAATTGGTGTCATTAACTAAGGTGGTATACAATCAAACAAAATATGGTAATTTAGTGTAATTGACTTATGTGATGTATAATCAAACAAAAGGTGGTAATTTGGTGTAAAGTTAAACCATTGTAGAATAATGGTGAAATTTGTGTAAATTAACTTGATGTGGTATAAGTCAAACCATTATGGAATAATGATGAAATTTGTGTAAATTGACTTAATGTGGTATAAGTCAAACCATTGTAGAATAATGATGAATTGGTGTAAATTGAATTAATGTGGTATAAGTCAAACCATTGTAGAATAATGGTGAATTGGTGCAATTTGACATAATATGGTATAAAGTCAAACCATTGTAGAAAAATGGTGAATTAGTAGAATAATATGACTTGTATGATATCTATAGTTGTCTAAATGTCGGTCGTTGTACATGAATATAAAATGAGATGATAGGACTTGGAGTTAAAAACTCCATGCGTGAAAACGAGATGTACTACTCGTGACCGCGGGTGGATAAACTAGCAGTTGATGTAAGTAGATGTGGTAGGACTTGTATGATGTCTTAAATACATGTCTATAGTCGTTTACTTGCACGAAGATGTAAACAGGGTCGGTTGGTGGGTTGCAAAAGGCTGAAAATTTGCAAATTAATTTGGTTGATTTTGGACCGGAGTAATTTACGACGGGCTAGAGTCATTTATGCCACCCCGTAGTAAATTACGACAAGTAGTCTGTTTACGACCCTATTTACGCCCAAAGTAATTTTTTTTCGTTTGGGGTCTGCTGTTGTTCTAAGAGCTTGGGGGGGGGGGGTTCTTTTGGGGGATGTATATTATTACTAATGGTTAATTGTGGGTGTTTTCTTGTAGGTAAAGCTCCGATGTAGTCTCGGGTCTCACTTCTTGTGGATTTGGATTCTCAAGCAAGTCGGGTGTTGTTTGCTACACACTTCTCGTGGTTGGGGTTTTACAAACATGTTGGGTTGTTTAAAATTTATGGATTAGTTGTGATTAACTTGACTTCTTTCTTTCTATTTTTGAAGTCTAACTTATGTTTGTAAAACTAAATGTTGGTTATTGATTATTTGTCATTTTCGGACCTAACTTTCGCATCATTTTAAAATTTTAAATTGGGTTGGATTTTTAGGTGTTACATATAAACAAAAATAGAAATTAAGATAATCATGAATAGAATAACATGTAATATTAGTTGTATAATAAATAGTGTGTGCGTATATATAAATTATCAGGGCCGGAGATGACCATGGGCGAGGAGGGCGACCGCCCAGGGCCCGTTCTCCCGGAGGGCCCAAAAAATTTAAAAGTTATATATACTATATATATATATATATATATATATATATATGGACATGTTCAATTGAGAACCATCATTTAGGCAAGAACCAAAAGAACCATACATTCTTACACAAATGCATACATGCATTCTTACTTTATATATGCACAAATGCATATATGCATCCTTATATTTGTGTAAAAATACATGGTTCTTTTGGTTCTCGCCAAAATGATGGTTCTTAATTGAACATGTCCCTGTATATATATATATACTTTTTTAAAACTATTACAGTATGCCATTTTAAAACTATAATTTTGTTATGTTTATTGATTATAATTTTTTTTTGTCTTAAATCGTTTGGGGCCCATTTTTTCTAGCTCGCCCCGCACCCCTAAATCCTCAGCTCCGGCCCCGTAAATTATTATGCCTTTTAGATCCCGAATATTTATATTAAGATTTTCCTCTTAATGTCAAGGAAATGCGAAACCAGCAGACACTAGGAACAAAAGAAGAAAATAGAATCAAATCATAGGGATATACATCGAATTTTTTTATTTAATATTCCAGGTTAGTTCCACTCTTAAAATTAATCAATGGAGAGGGCACAAATCAGAAATGAGAGTATTTCTACAATCCCTGAATGTAAGATATGTAAGAAAAGACACTCTAGGAAGTGCAGATTTGAACAACCAATCTTTCTGGGAAGTGCCCTTGGACCCCACGGCTGCCGTCCATAGGACCCTGCTAACTAGTGGCGCTGCTCCCGAGCCCCTGTTGTAGGGCTTCACCCCTTCATAACAAGGTGTTTCTATAACCAGAAGTCATAAGATTATTAAACAAGTGTGTATTCCATACTTACCAACTTGCTTGATGTTTTATTATGACTTCTCATTTAGTCATTAAGTAAACCAAATTACACAAAATAGCTAGATTACACTAAAATCACCAACATATATGTATTTGCTTAGATGAGTTGATGTGTCGGAAAATTCTTATGGAGTAAGTAGCCAAATACACGAATAAAATGGGGACTACGTGAGCTTTTACATATGTAGTTTGTTTTGTTGATGATACATGAACACATTGTGATAAAAGAGTGGTTATTCGCGTATGACATGATTTTTAGACCATATTAATTGATGGAATAAAGTTGGATACTCGAACAAAAGTATACATACGACTTTTTACCGCAAGTATTTTACAACTATAAACGTAATCAATCTCCGAAACAAGTACGGATAAAACATATGTGAAAATAGTTTTTTTTAACGGCGAACATTGAATGTTGTGACGTCGCACCCTCCGTCATATGAGAGAGTCTCGTCAAACCCCGACCAATATGTTGTTTTAATCGGGCCCACTTGGCGTCAGAGTTGGAGAGCATCCAAGAAAAAATCCCACGCAATACGGCCCCTTCCGGGCTTTGAGGGAGAGCCGAAGCTCGAACCCTGGATCGGCGTAGATAAAACCCAGGTGCATCAGCCTAAGCTAGGCCTCATTTGCATGTCGCAAAAACTAATGTAAAAAAAAGGGATTAAACCTGGATCACTAAGAACACCAAGTCTCTCGTTATCTGATTTTCTCATAGCCTAACAAGTACTACAATGTTGAAAAGGAAGAATAATAATACCCAAATCTCCCCCACTCCACAAATTACCACCCTCATTCTTAATCGGCCAATAATATGAAGTCACTTGGCATGTCAAATAACCATCCATGCCTATGTTTTTATCATCTCATCTACTTCATATTTTTACCTAACTCAAACTCTAAAATGGTTCGGTTAACGGTTTATTCGGTTTTGATTTTTTTAACCTTTATTCGTTAACCAAATCGAACCGAATTGGAAAACTTTTTAACCGGACCGAATTCAACCGGATAAACTGATTTAAAAATATAAGTATGAATAAACTGAATTGTATTGGAAATGTGTCTAACCGAATAAACTGAATTAAAAAAAAGTATATCCAATAACCGAACCCAAAACCGAATTCGCAATTCAGATACGGTTAGTAACCGAACTAAAAGCCGAATTCGATATTTTTCTGTACGAATACGGTTCGTTTTCCGGTTTTTGATTTTTTTCACACCCCAAGTATATATGACCTCTCTCCCAACCTTAATATTACCTCCAATTTTGTCCAAAACCAAGGGTAGTCATAGAAACCCATAAAACTAATAACACCCCACATACATACACATCCCATATTATTCCTGTTATATGTTTTCTTTACTTCATTGGACTTGTACTCTGTGAAACTTGAGTTGTACACTTCCTATATACACCACACCCTTCTCTCAAGTATGCATCTTTAGACAAAGAAAATAACCACACACAAATCTTGAATTGCACATTAAAAAGTTGTAACCTTTCTCCCTCTTTATCTCTCTAAAACTTCAGAAACAAGAGAGAGAATCAATGGCAGTGTGCACAGTGTACACAGTCCAACCTCTCAACACATCATGCTCAATCTCAACACCCACAAAAACCCACATAGGATTCAACCAAAAGCAAGTTTTTTTATTCACTAATGGTGGTAAAAAGACCAGTAGGGGCAGGTTTAGAGGTGGTGAGATCACATGCTCAGCTGGGGACACAATAGTAATTGGACTTGCAGCAGATTCTGGGTGTGGAAAGAGCACCTTCATGAGAAGGTTAACTAGTGTGTTTGGTGGTGCAGCTTCACCACCAAAGGGTGGGAACCCTGACTCAAACACACTCATAAGTGACACAACCACTGTTATATGTTTGGATGATTATCATTCTTTGGATAGAACTGGAAGGAAAGAAAAGGGTGTGACTGCACTTGACCCAAGAGCCAATGACTTTGATCTTATGTATCAACAGGTTAAGGCTCTTAAAGATGGTGTGGCTGTTGAGAAGCCTATTTATAACCATGTTTCTGGTCTTTTGGACCCTCCTGAGCTCATCAAACCACCCAAGATTCTTGTCATTGAAGGTTTGCATCCAATGTAAGCATCTTTTTTCATGGATTGATATTGTTAAGTAGTTTGTGTTGGTCAAAATTTTTGCTAGATTGTTGAATTTTGAATGTTTAGGAAGTATGTGATGTGTGTTTGTTTGTGGAGTATAGGAATTGAAGAAGATATCTAAGGTGGTTCATGTGGATATATGTTTGTATGGCTGAGAATTTTATGATATCTTCATGCTATTAATGGGCCATATTGAAGATAATTTAAAATCTTTTATTATTTTATGTAATTTGCTTTAGTTTTCATTTCTAACCCTACACACTAAATAATTGAATTTTGACCCTCTTCTTAAAAAAAACAAAAAAGGTGAATAATGATACCAAGTTTTGTTCCTTTTCTTATGATCTAATATCTCTATAGGTTTTGTAGTTCAATTATACCCGGGTAACTTTTTAAATAGTGTATGAGTTCAATTTCAGATTAAAGTATTCCGTGTAGATACGAAATCAATAGTCGGATAGGACATAAAGTGCTCTGCAAAGAACGGTTTCTTTTCTATGAAAAACGAAGTTGTGAATCTGTGTGTTCAACAGACCAAAAGAACTTTATGGTTAAACCACAACAATGATTGGGATGAAATATTGCAACTCTTTGTGAAAAAGTACAACAACTAGCGGTTATAATTGTTGGCGATTATCAGTTATATCAGTAGAAAGCCCTTCATCAAGAACTCCATCAACATGAATTCTATTAATGTTGATGACCATGTTACTATTGTTCGTTATTACTACTGAACTTAGTTAGCACTGAGTGTGGTTACTGCTTAGGGGCTCAACCCCTTGAACCTAATAGGGACGCTGCCCCTTTGGAACCCCCATGATCTAGAGGCTTCACCCCTAAGAACCTTAGAGGTTGCTAGTGCTTGAAATCAGATTAGTCTTCATCGAGTGTGCACTGCATAATTCCTAACTCAAATCAATGCTAATTCCATATTCTCATTTGGTCTTAAGTAAATCCAACTAAACTAAAATTAATATGATTACACTAAAATCACCAACAATCTCTTATGTGAGCAGGCGATGGGAGATTTGTCTAAAGTGTAACAGTTTTATATGTTTTTGAATATATGTAGGTATGATCAGAGAGTAAGAGACCTCCTGGACTTCAGTATTTACTTGGACATCAGTAACGAGGTTAAATTCGCGTGGAAAATTCAGGTATCAAGTGCGAACAAACTATCGTGCTTATACACACACACGCGCGCGCGACATAGCACATTATAATTTACAAGTGAAAAGATTTTATGACCAAATAACTATATCTCTAAACTGTAGAGAGATATGGCAGAGAGAGGACACAGCCTTGAAAGCATTAAAGCCAGCATTGAGGCAAGAAAACCAGATTTTGATGCTTATATTGGTATTCTTTTAAAAACCCTACTTCAAAATATACATCTTAACATAACTATATTCTTGATTACTTCTCTATGTGATTAGAGGTGGTAAAATGAACGGGTCAGACATGTTAGGTTATTGGTAATGGGCCGAAATAAAGCAATTTGTTTGTATCTGTTGAACGGGTCGATCTGAAACACTTTTATCCTAATTTCTTTTATATAAACAATTAGTGCGTAAAAAATCATATTATAATTTTTTTTTAATAAAATGATCTACATTTTATGTAACTTAGAACTAAAGTTCAGATAATATTTAACCCGTTTGACATGCAAATCTGATCTAGAATCCACCTGTTTATAACATGTACTGATGGCATGATGATGATAACAAAATGCAGACCCACAAAAGCAATACGCAGATGCGGTTATCGAAGTGTTGCCTACTCGGCTGATACCCGATGACAACGAGGGAAAAGTGTTGAGAGTGAAGCTAATCATGAAAGAAGGAGTTAAGTACTTCAACCCTGTGTACTTATTCGATGAGGGTTCCAGCATTTCATGGATCCCATGTGGAAGAAAACTCACTTGTTCCTATCCTGGCATCAAATTTGGCTATGGTCCAGACGCTTATTTCGGCCATGAGGTAACTTGATCTGCACCTTATATAGCCAAAGATTCATCTCGTAGGTATTATGCATTATTAATAAACTATATATATATATATATATATATGAATTTATTGAAAATAATTACAAAAGAAACCTGATCAAATTATATATGGTAATAATAATTACAATAAACACTAACTAATATATTCTGTCTAATACTGCAGGTTTCTGTGTTGGAGATGGATGGACAGTTTGATAGATTAGACGAACTCATCTATGTAGAAAGCCATTTGAGCAACATTTCCACGAAATTTTACGGTGAAATCACCCAACAGATATTGAAACATGCCGACTTCCCTGGTAGCAATAATGGCACTGGTTTGTTTCAAACCATCGTCGGGTTGAAGATCCGAGATTTGTTTGAACAAATTGTTGCCAACAAGGCCTTGGCTCCACTTGAAGCTACAAAAGCTTGATCATAAATGAAGAGTTATTGAGTGTTGTGATCCCATATGTATTTATTTATTTCCATTTGTGTATTGCGTGGAGATATGTAATATAAATATATGAGTTCATATATGATACCCTACCTAGGATCATCCAAAGTTGTATTATAGTTTTCCATAAATGGAGTGGTGACAAGAGGAGATGGTATGGTGGAGGTGGTCATGGAGGAGGGAATATTCAGGGCGGATGGAGTGGCGGCGGTGGAGGTCGTGGAGGTGACAAAGAGGATAGAGTAGCGGAGGAGGTGATCACGGAGGAGATTGTGATCTATTATGTGACCTAAATACTACTTAATGCTATAAACCTTAAGGCAAACATGATGTGAATTTTTTTTGTCATACGGCAACTAGTGGTGAATTTTTTTTAAAACAACAAAAGCCTGGACATCCGGGATCACCCATTCGCCCGACAAACAGAAGCGTGTTGACCCGGCCCCATACCACCCAGGAGGAAACCCACAACTGGGAAAACCTCCTGGCTCAACCTGGAATATTTTGTCTCAAGCGAGACTCAAACCTATGACCTTCCATTTCAAAAGTCATGGGACTACCGCTCAACCAGAAGGCTCGATGATGCACATAGTGGTGAATATGTTTGGATTTTTAAAGCTCTTGTAAGAAAACTTAAATTTGCAATTAAATAAAGAGTTCAATGCATAATGGTTCATATTTTCATATGTAAAGAGTTTGCAATTGTAATCAAATTTTTAGAGTTATATTTTCTTAGCTATTAATAAAGTTTTGGAGTTAGCTAATAACGTGTTTTATTGATTCGGGACTTGATATTAAACTTTGTTGATCTTGTATTTTGCTAAGATGATATTGTATTTGAATTTGTTTGTTGACTTTGTATTTTGACTTTATCAATCTTGTCACGTGGCTTTGTGATCTTGCCAGTTGACATTTACTTGTATGACAAGAGGGTTAGTCCATGATGATTGATATACATAATTGTATATAACTAGTTTTTACCCCGGTGGGAGCCTCATTGTTATTGGTTTGACTCGTTTGTGTGGATAAAACTTACATCGAATCACAGACTCGTTATAGCATATGATACCAAAAAAACACTCGAATTTGATTACAACTTCGTCTTAAATAAAATTTAAACCAGAATGTTGATAAAAAAAATTAAGAAAAACAACGCATTCCGTTATTTAAAAAACCCAACAACAATTTATTATCAATTAATAAAACAACCAATCATATAAAAGAACTAATTCACCCTCTTCGAAATTGTCAATTGAAAGGAGCAATAATTAATTATCATTAAATAAAACATCCAATCAAATAAAAGAACTATTCACCCATTAAAAATTGTATGTTTAGGTAATAGTGTATCACATTATAGTTTATAAATTAATTTCCTCAAAATAAGATGAGTGTAAACATGTAATCATTTACAAGAATAATCATAATTGCAAGAACAAACTGCATCTTATATTCAAAACTTAGTGACCCGAAGGCCGAATCAATGGATTATAAAACTGTCACGACACAAACCCACGCCTCAAATGAGCTCTTAAAAGAATGTATCGTGTGAAATAAAATATGTTGCACAAGCCAGAACTAGTTACCAGTTAAAAATGTGATCTTTCAAGTGCTTATTGCCTCTTGAAACGCGCTTTGGTTGTTGATCCAAGAAAAACTAGGAACATATTAAAGCCTTGAATATAACTGATCCTTTAATTGCCGCCTTAGAATCTTTCCTGCTGCAGACCTTGGTATCATGTTAGTAATTATCACTCTTCTCACCTTCTTGTAGGGTGCCACCTGTCACAATGACAATCATGAGCATCAAGCGACTTAAAAAACATTAGTGATTTAGACAATGAACCGTATAAATGGGTCAAGCTAAAGGATTTAACTCTTGATCTGGTCAAACGGGTTGAAAGACATTTGTATGGCATAAAAACCTCTTAAATTACTTTTTTTAAAGTTAGATTACTTTTAAAAAAGTTTTTACAATCATATTTTGCACGTAAATAACATTAAAATATCGAAAAGTGATTGTGGGTTGGTTTGACCCGCACCCAAAATACATGTGTGGACCCTTTTACGATTTACCCACCCGCCCCACCCACCATTTTGCCACCTCTATGACTTGCAGCCAACATTATGAGATTGTTTGGATTGCAAATAATGATTCAGACCTGTTTGGCTACAAAGTCAATGATGCTAGACTCAGAAGCTTCAGCTCCTGGCCTCATCACCACAAATCCCACTGGAACCTCTCCTGCTTCCTCATCCCTGTGTCTGTTTATTACACAAATCCAAAAAAAGAAAATAACTTCAAATTCTTATTATGTAATGAGATAATTGTCATCTATTTTGTCCAAAAGCATATGATTTTGACTTTCAAATGGACACTATTAAGTACACTTTCAAGAAAATATTTAATAAGCACAAAAAATACATTTGTGGCCTTATATTTGCATGGAAATCTGTCTATATTGGATTTGACATGTTCAGTTTGACTACAAAAGATAGCAATAGACAACTATGTTTTGAGATTGCTAAGTTCATGTAGTATTGGCGGTCAAACAAAGTCAACAAAATTGATATTCGTCCACATCTTTCTTTTTATCAAATCAAATGACAGTAAAATCGAAAGGAAACTGATCACACTCACCCTGTTACTGCAGCATCAAGAATGGCTGGATGAGATACTAGCACATCCTCTAAATCGGCAGGAGCAATCTACAGTACAATTATTCAATCATACTATTCATATCAAAGAACCGATTTTAATCATTTCTTCGATTACCTGAAACCCTTTGTACTTTATTATCTCTTTAACACGGTCAACAATATACAAAAACCCATCTTGGTCAAAATAAACAATGTCTCCTGTACGTAGCCAACCATCCTTATCAATGGTTGATGATGTTGCCTCCACATTGTTCAAATATTCTGGCAAAATTATAGCCAAAAAAACATGTTAGTATCAAGTTTCATTGAGGAATCAAGAAATCTTTAGCAATATTATGATATCATGGACTGTCTTCATTAACAAGATAATTTTCTGCTGAATGGGTGCCAGAATATAACTGCTTGGTTTAAAAAATCGCCAGGCATGAGGCACGCGTATCACGTGCGTGGAGTGTGTGATGTATAACCAAATAAGCTTTATTTACAACCAAAAGTTGCATTTCTCTCATCAGTTTTACATATCAACCTACTTATCAAGTAAACTTTTCATAATTAATTCATCCCTTTGGTTGTTTTTACATATAAACCTCCTCTAGACCCTAATTTTGACTCAGAACTACATGAGGTGTGCCCTATTGACCCTGATGTGTTTTCCTAAGCGCCTTGCGCCTTTTTAAACCAAGAATATAAGCTAACCGGAATAGATATCTAGATTAACTAAAACAATTAGAAAAAAAGATCTTTTATAAATGACTATATCTGGGATATATGTATCATAAAGTAAAATATATGTTTTAACTACCTTTCATTATAGCAGGCCCGCGTAACCAAAGTTCACCAGTCTTCCCTGGAGGAAGATGCAAACCAGTAACCCAGTCTACCACTTTGGCTTGCATATTTGGAGCCAATAGTCCAGCAGACGCATAATTACGCACATCTCGCGTGTTAAATCCACGAGTCCCCACAGCTGTTGATTCACTCATTCCATAACCCTGAAAACAAGCACTTTAATGCATAACTTGTACAAAATGACCGTTTTTTATGACACTTAACGTTCACACGGCGGGATAGAATGGTAACTTCCTTACCTGAATGAAATCAACTTGAGGAAAACAATGCACAAACTCCTCTATAGTCCTTGTACTCACAGGTGCAGCACCACAAGAAACCTGCTTCAAACTCCTCAACCTTTCACCAGCACCACCCTTTCCCGCCCTAATCAAAGCCATCACCAACGGCGGCACCCCTGGAAAATGAGTCACCCCATACCTCTCTATACAACAAACCATCTCACTAAACCCAAACTTCTTCATAACAACAATCTTTGTCCCCAATGCCAAAACCCCCAAAGTAAAAAGTGTAAGCCCATAGATATGAAACATGGGCACCACAGCCAAATAAACATTCTCCTCCGGTGGCCACTCATACTGCGAAGCCTCGAATCGAACAAAAAGCTCGACCCCACAAATCAAATTCCTATGACTCAACACAACACCCTTACTAGAACCAGTAGTTCCAGATGAATACAAGATAGCAGCAGTATCATCTTGCCTAATTGTTGTTCTACATGTAACCAAATCAAAACCAAAATCATGATCACAGGAATTAATCAGCTTATAAAAAGCTGCAAATTGGACCTGGTTTAAATCAAAATTAGGGCTTTCAGGTACTATGATTGATGAAACCCCAATTGAGGCTAATTCATCAACTCTATCAACAACAGTAAAAGCCAAACTTGCATGCACACCAAGTGTTTGTTTTTTTACCTCAGAGAAACTACTCAACGGATTCATTGTAGTCACAACAGCACCAAGATACAACACGCCTAACAGAATAACAGGATAGTAAACTGAATTCGGTAACAGAATCAAAACGACGTCACCTTTGGAAACGCCAAATTGGCGGTGGAGCCCACTGGCAACAGATTTCACCAGCAGTTGGAGCTCCGAATACGAAATCGAAGATCCGGATGCCGCGTCAACGAGAGCCGTTTCTCCGTCGTGTTTATGTGAAAATACGCGGGAAACGACGTCGAGAAACGGGGCTGTTGGGAGGGGGATTGGTGAGTGTGTGCTGTTGTATACTCCGGTTTTATCGGAGTATAAATTTGATGTTGAAAAACAGGGTTTTGTTGATGGAGAATGGAAGTAATTTGATTGCATTTTGGGGAAGTTAGCCATTGATTTTGAATGGTGGTTGAAGAAAGGTTTAATGGCGAACCAGATACTCTGGTTTGCTGTTTAAATAGGGTGGGATACGGGTCGGGTCGGGGGGTCGATCATGAGCGGTTTATCCGGTTAGAGTTAATTGTATAAATGGTCTCATTGGTTTGATAAAATTACACATTTGACTCTCATGTTTTAAAAATTGTAAACTTAGCTTAAATATTTGTTAGTTGGTTGCGCTTTTAGCCCATTCGGTTATTTTTTAAGGAAAATTACCCCATGTGTCATCTACGTGACTTATTAGAAATGAGTTAAAATCAATAAAAATATATAAAAGTAGGTAAAAAAAAAGTGGTTTTTACTGTATTTTACGAAATTTTAAAGGTTTGTACTCATTTTTTATAGATTTAAATTCATTTGTATAGTTAGATTTATAATCGTAAGTCACGCGGATGACACATAGGTTAATAATCTGTTAAAACTAACTAGTATTAACGTTAGTGGGTTAAAGACGTAACCAAATCATAAACGTTTGAGCTAAGTTTGTAATTTATAAAACATGAAGACGAAGCATACAATGTGATTAAACCACAAGGACCATTTATGTAATTAACTCATTTAGTTATTTATTTACGTGGAGGAAGTGGAATGAAGGTGGTTTGTATTATAACTATGAAAAAGGATATTATTAATTTAATATTTATGATTATTATGTTGTGATTCTTGAAATTTGGATAATCGTTTTAAAAAGGCGTATCTAACGCCGTAAAAAGGTGAATAGATATTTAACGAAGAATCATGAATGTATATATATTTGAATTTGAATTCTTGTATTTTAGATGATACCAAAACGGAGTGTTTGTTATTTGTGAATTAGATTGGAAAATGTGTATATGTGTAATTTTCAATCCTTTTTTAATAAAAAACACAAATATTTCTTATTTCTTATAATATGGTTTATTTGAATCAACCTTTAAACCGAACTTGGATTTTTTTAGTTTAAACCAAGTTTTCGAATTCCTTTTTTAGAAAATCTTCTAATATCATGAAAACTAATTCTGTGAATATTCCTCTCAAAAACTAGTCTCATAGTTAACATGAAAGAGACAAATCACAACAATATGACAATAAGATTTTTTTTAATTTATTATAGTACAAAATTTATCATATTTTTTTTTTGAAAAACATAAGATTTTTATTAAACAAACCCAACTAGCAAGAAGCTAGAGGGACCAACACAAAAACAACAATAAAATATAACACTTACATCAAGGGAAAAGGAAACAGTTAAATATGAAAAACACATCAATTGCCCCAATCTATTATACCTATGGAGGATCTGTTTTTCATCCACATATAACTCGTGCTCTTTAGGTCTTCAATATCTTCAAAAACAACCCCGTTTCGCATTCTCCAAAGGCACCAAAAAGCTTCAAGGATGACTACGTGGGTAGCTTTACTTCTATTATTATTAACTCCAACAGATTTAGACACCTCCAACAAGTCTCTAACCGAGTACGCGAAAATAGGAGGGATGTTGCACCATGAACTGACAAAGGCCCATAACATAGACGCGAAATAGCATGCAGTGAATAGATGTTTCGAGTCCTCGGGAACCTGGTTACATAAATGGCATAGAGTAGAAATTAAGTTGACATTCCTCTTTGTTAAGGCAAGCCGAGTAGGGACCCTATCGAGTTTCGTTCGCCACACAAAAATATTGACTTTTTGGGGCACCCAACAACACCAATTCATTATATAGCTGTTTGCAGGAGGGGAATAACTATGAAGTAATCGCCTAAGAGATTTTACCGAGAAACCCCCCTGATTGTCCGGTTTCCATACCCAAACTCAACAATCATATCTTGAAGACTAACATTCAAATTCCGAAGAGAGATCTCAAGTTTCTTGATACTGAACCATACCTCGAGGATATTACTTCTCCCCGAGATAAGAGACGGATCCCGAGTGGGATAATGAATACTACTAATGACTTCTTTCCATAACAAAATTTATCATATTAGTTTAGCTAATTTAATGGCCTTTTGGGTTATGACAACTTTATTAATCGTTACATCATAATACTTAACTAGTTTTCGCGCGCGTTGCGGCGCGTTTAACCGCGGAAAAAAATAATGTCCTCTAAACTTAAAAAAATAAAATCAAAACCTTTACGTAAAACCATTCCGTGAGCAAAGACAGGGGCGTTGAACCGTGGACATGACCGACGTCAAATTAAAACTGTGTGATTCACGGCGCCCTAAATTGCGAAAAAATTAACGTCGTCAAAACTTTATAAACTAAAATCGATACCTTTTTCAAACATCATAAAGCCCTTGACAAACCAAAATTATTACATTTCCACACATAAGAAAACTCAAAAAAAGTTTTCATAAAAATTCTTAAAATTTAGTTAACTTAAATTTGAAAGTTAAAAAAAAAATCCACAAAAATTTAAATAAACAAAAAAAAAGAAATTAATAGAATATAAATTATAATTTAGGTATCTATGGTAATTTACCAAAATGCCAAAAAAGACAAAAAAATCATGAGGATAATTTAGTAATTAAACATCTTTGGTAATTGTTTTAGTTAACTTAAATTTGAAAGTTAAAAAAAATCCACAAAAAAATTAAATAAAAAAAAATTAATAGAATTTAAATTAGAATTTAGGCATCTATAGGTAATTTACCAAAATGCCAAAAAAGACAAAAAAAAATCATGAGGATAATTTAGTAATTAAACATCTTTGATAATTGTAGTAGGGCACTACTAACCACACACGGAGAATGCTAATTGGACTTGGCCATATACGCATCGTATAGGGCAATACGATGCGTATAGCCCTTCACAATTTCCCATGCCCGACATTCTCTTCCAACCTGGTCATTCAAACATCGTATACGCCTCGTATAGGGCAATACGCTGCAGTTTAGGGTACAATGTACCTTCTGCCACTAGTCACATCACCTCGTACCCTATACGCATCGTATTGGGCTATACGATGCGTATAGGGCCCAAATTTTGTGTATTTAACCATGCAGAATTCTCATTCAAACCGAACGTATGCTTTCAAAATTCAAAAATTATAAACATGTCTTGGTGGTGGGATGGTAACTACGGTTTTCAGGTATATTCTAACGAGTCGGTGGAAAACAATCCGCAAAGTTTTGGCGTTCAAGAGGTGAACCAGGAGGAGGTCTCGTCCAACGTTTATTCTCATCAACGGGTAAGGCTTCCAGATTTGAACGAGCCACTAAGCAATCCCGAGTTCGTATACGGTGAACCGTCTTACCTTACACAACCCACGAACGAATACGTATACGATGAAGTCTCTTACCCGACACAACAAACCGATGACTACGAAGACGAAGAACAAAATAATCAAAATATGTCTTATAAAACTAACCAAAATTTTCAGTCTCGTGAGCAGTTGGTTGATTGGGCTATCCGGAGAGGACGTGACAATGGTTACGTCATTGTCACCCGACGATCGAGGAGAAAAGGCGACGATCCGACAGAACCGTTTATCAAGGTGTGGCTTGTGTGTGACCGTCACGGCGAACGTGCGTCTACTGCCACGGTTAGACGTGCCGGTAGCAAGAAAATTGGTTGTCCCTTTAAATTGGAAGGAGGGTACCAAGAAAATACTGGTGATTGGAAATTAACGGTGAAGGATGACAGTCATAACCACGATCCTAGTCAACATCTTGAGGCGCACTCGTTTGCAAGGAGACTGTCTCAGTCGGAACAACTTTTGGTGGGGAAGTTGTATTCGCAAAACATGTTGCCACGAAACATTCTAGCAACTATAAGGGAACAAAACTCAGAGAGTAGTTGCATTAAAAAAGACATTTATAATGCAATACAAAAGATAAAAAACGAAACGAGAGTCGGTGAAACTCCAATACAGATTCTGGAAAACCTGCTTTCTTCAAAAAAATACGTCTACTATACTCGAGAAGATCCTGCCACAAATAGTGTGGAGGAGATATTCTTTGTTCATCCGAAATCGTACGAGATGTGGCGTGCATTCCCGCACGTGTTGATGATCGACGCGACATACAAAACAAACATGTACAAACTTCCATTTGTCCAAGTGGTCGGTGTGACCTCCACAAACCAGTCGTTTTGCGTCGCTCATGCATTTATATCAAAAGAACGGGAGGAAAACTTCGTCTGGGTGTTACTTCAAATAAAAGCAATGTTGCAAAAGTGTATGGAGCCGCGTGTGATAGTAACAGACAGGGACAAAGCTCTTATGAACGCGTGTGATAAAATATTTCCGAGCTGTTCCAAGAACCTATGTCGGTGGCACATACACGAGAATATCGCAAAACATTGCAGGGCATCATTTACAGACGAAGACTGGAAAAATTTCAAGTATTCATGGTCGGTATTATGTGAGTCTCCCACGCCAGATATATACCAGTACAACTTCAACCGACTTTATGAACGTCTGTACGCAGCCAAACGAGGAAGTAAGTTTTAAATATTAAATATTTAATATTCAAGTATTTAAATATTTATTCAATATTAAATATTTTTCTAGGAGTTATTGATTATGTGACTAAAAATTGGCTGGACCCGTATAAAGAAAAGTTTGTATCCGCGTGGTCCAACAAAAACCTCAATTTTGGTCAACATACAACGAACCGAGTCGAGAGCCAGCATTCGCTCTTAAAGAGCTATCTTAGAAACGCTAACAGCTCGCTAGATAGACTTGTTGGGTTTGTTGATGAAATTGTATCAGATCAGTATTATCACTTACAGTTTGGGTTTGGAACAAGCATCATAAGGAAAATGGACAGCCACATAGCTATTCAATTGTTTGATATCTTGCACGGTAAAGTTTCACATAAAGCTCTAGATTTGATAGAAAACGAGTGGTACAAGTTATCAAATATACGGAAACAAAATGCAACGTGTGGGTGCCAACTTTTCAGTAGTTGTGGGTTGCCGTGTGCTTGTCGTCTAGCAAATATCGAAGCTACAGGTAAACTGTTCTGACTATTTAATTATTATTATTATAAATTATTTCAATTAAAAAAAATATAGTAAAAACAATATATTAATATTATTATTATTATTATTATTATTTATTATTTAAACAATATATTATTATTATTATTATACAGGTGGCATAATCCCTCTAGATGCAGTGGACGTCTTCTGGAGGAAACTTGATTTAAAACCGTCGTTTGTCGATGATGAAAATGTAGACGTGGATAAGGTACTGGGACAAGTGAGAAACAAAATTATGTCACAACCCGATCAGGTCAAAAGAAGTATGCTGTCGAGAATTGCAGGGGTTGTCTTTCCGAGCAAAAGTAACAAGAAAGCGCCTATGGTACAAGAAGATACTCGCGGTCGTCCAACTTTGAAAAAGCAACAACAAAGGAAACAGGATGTCGCGAGAAACAACTCATTGACAGGTTCCCAACAAAGCAAATGCGACCTTGCGAGACACAGCTCGTATATTGCGTCACAAGACTCTATACAAGCGAGTTCGGTCTTTCAACACAGTCGTTCAACTAAGGGTAACGGAAAGCAACCGCAAGATGATAACGCCCATCTTGGGTTTCCATTGATTACGGGGAATGATGCGGTTAACAATATAAAATGTTTTAAGGATTCGATACCCTCTATATTTTATCCGTACATTTCACATATACAGGACGTAAAACCCGACGGTAACTGTGGTTTTCGATCGGTAGCTTTGGGCTTAGGGTTAAATGAAAATCAGTGGCTCTTTGTCCGACAACAACTTCTACATGAGATGGACAATAAAGAGGAATGGTGGAGAACTGTTTTTTATAGAGTCGCCTTTCAAGAGTATGATAAGCTACGTCACACAATAGATTGGCAGGATGTGAAAGCCGCACCAGTTAGTCGTTGGATGTCGATGCCATACACAGGACTCCTAATTGCTCAAAGATTTGGGGTGATTGTTCATCTTTTAAGCATCAACGGTAATCAATCATTTTTTTCCATTGTGGTTTGGTCCTAACGTTCACGCTCAACATCAAGTCTTATCGTTAGTTCACGTCAAAAATGCTCATTTCATCCACGTCAAGTTAGACGGAGAATTTTCGATTCCTACGCCGAATGCACTTTGGAATTTGCACCGAAATGATGATGCAGCAAAATGGGAAAATAAATACAATGATCGTATAGAACGATTTAAGAAAATAATGGCCACTAATAAATCTAGTTTTCCACAATATTTCACGAATCTCGGATGATATTTGTTTAAAATTGTATTGTAATTCTTTTTAAATTAATTTTATTGTCATTTTAAATATTTTTATTTAGTTATAACTAATTATAATGTTAATTAAATATAATAATAATTAATTTTAATTCAAATCTTTCAAAATTCAAAATTTCTCGAAATTCAAATTTCTATACGCCACGTATAGATCAATACGTGGCGTATCTTTCCTAACCTTTGGTATTCTATACGCCACGTATTGACCTATACGTGGCGTATATACATTTGATTTATCTGGTTTAGGCCCCGTATTGTACCAAACGAACCAAAAAAACAAACACAAAGCCATACGCGACCCGCTTATAAAACGCTCGTTGATTTGGATTGTGCCATCAAAAAAACTTTGAAAAGGTACGTGTCTTAACCCACGATCATTAATGTTAGGTTATTATTAAATATTAGCGGGTGAAACTGGGTAGATTAGCGATTTTTAGGTTTTAAATTAAGAACTATACGCCGCGTACAGGACCATACGTGGCGTATAGTTCTTCTGGATTGATCTAAGGAAGAAGATGAAGCCATACGCCACGTATAAGTCTATACGCTGCGTATGGCTCAGTTTACCCGGTCACATGCCTGCGTATGGCCTAGTTTGGTCGTGTATGGCTTGGTTTACCCGGCAACTCGCCCGCGTATGGCCTATTTGGCCTGCGTATGGCTCAGTTTACCCGGCAACCTCCTATACGCCACGTATAAGCCTATACGTGGCGTATAGGTTTTTAATTTAAAATTTAAATTTATTATTTATTATTATTTAATAAAAAAATATATTAATATTATTATTAATTCAATTTATAATTTAAAATTTAAACAATATATTATTATTATTATTTATTATTTAAATTAAAATATTAAAAACAATTAATTATTATCAGATATGGCGGATTATGATGATGATGTTCAGATGGATCAGTTAGACGATTTTGCGCACTAACCTTTTCTAGATTTTCCGCCCGATACAGAGGCTTATTCCCGGTCCCAGAAGCTCCGGGTGGTTCAGATGGGTCCGGGTACGGCGGTGGATTGGGCCCTCCTCGAGGAGGTGCATGAGGCCGAGCGAGCTAGGGCCATCATCGGTGAGGACACGCCATGGTCGCGTCTTTTTGACCTTTCTTTTGAGGAGACATACCGAGAGCTTGTCGTCGAGTTTCTTTCGACGTTCATCTATTCAGAGACTGGGCTGCAGCCTCTACCCGGGGAGGCGCCGGATATTGAGGATCTGGATCGTATTTCTTTTTCTATTTTTGGGGTCGTTTACCGTCAGACCCTCCGTGAGTGGGCCGTCACGACGGGCTTGTACTACGAGCCTGAGACGGTCGCGCCGCTATTCACCGAGGCGGTGACGGAGGTTGACAAGGAGGAACTCCTTGTTTTTTGGGGCTTGATTTCAGATAGTCCTTGGTTGGGTACCAAGGGGAGGGTCTCGGGTATTAGAGACCCTTTGTATAGATATCTGCACCGGCTTATTTCGACGTCGATCGCACCGCGTCTGAAAAGCCGTGAGTGGTGCACTGATAGAGATCTTTTCTTCCTTTTCTGCCTGCTTACTGGGAGGCGGTGCGACCTGTCCACGAGCATGGCGCTTTATTTTGCTTCAGCCTATATGAGACAGAGGCGCGAACTTTTATATGGCGGTGCATTCATCACGCATATCATGCGGTCGGTCATACCATTTGGCCACCATGACCCTCAGATGTTACCGACCATACCCCCTGTCCGATTAGATCGTCGCACGGCGAGCGGCATGCGCAACACGCACCGATTCCCGCAGGGCCTTCGGTTCGTAGGGGCCGTCCAGGACCAGGTTTGGGTCCCGGTGCCGTAGATGCCTGGACAGGGGGACCCGCCTATGCCTCAGTCGCTGCAGGGTATGGCGATTGAGGACGAGCCTCCACACGTCGAGCAGGTCCACGAGCATCCGCCACAGCATCCCCGACAGGTACGTCGGTCTGTTAGGCTGGATAGGGCTACCCAGGCATTGCTTGATGGCCTTGTTGCCTCACGGCGACAGGGTCGTCAACTCGATCGCATGGAGGACCTGATGACGTGGGCGGTTGGACAGCTCGTGAATCAGTCACGAGCCGCCGGCATCGAGCCACCCCCACTACCACCGCCACGTCATTATCCGGACGACCCCGTTCAGGATGAAGGCGGGGCAGGTCAGGGTAAGGCCGGGGCAGGTCAGGGTGAGGCCAGAGCCGATTAGGTTTAGTTCTTTTATTTGTATTTTGTTTATTTCGTTGTTATGTATATAAAACATTTTGATGTATATATTTAATTTTATGATGTAATGTATATAATGTTTAGTTTACTTGTTTGGTTGTAATGTTTAATATTTTGTTTGGTTTGTAATGTTTAATATTTTGTTTGGTTTGTAATGTTTAATATTTTGTTTGATTATACTGTAAAAATATAATAAATGTTTAAAAAAAATATAAAATATATAAAATTTATAAATAGATAACAAACTTATATTAACAAACTTATATAAACAAAATTATATAAATTTTAAAAAAATATAATTAAATAAATAATTCTATACGTGGCGTATAGGTCTATACGCCACGTATAGGATTATTTATCACCAAATCTTCCAACTTTTGAAGAAAAATATTAAGCCTTGTCTCATACGAGGCGTATAGGGCAATACGAATCGTATGGGACACCAGAATGACACGTGTCATTCTGGTGTCAGAGACTAAACCCAATACGCCATCGTATTGACCTATACGAGGACGTATCGCGCGACGGCGGGTCCAATTAGCAATATTCCGTGTGTGGTTAGAATCGCCCTTGTAGTATCTAATAATTATCATTTTTTTTATCATAATACTTTATTAATTGTCTCATAACCGGTCAGGATAATTTTATGAAATATTTGTATCACCCTTCCCCATGAACGAGGTCATTTTAACAAGTTAGAAATTAACCGATAAAACCAACATTAAAAAAAGAAAACATTGAGTTTAAGTGTATAACTAATTGAGTAAATGTTTTACTAGTTTAATGTTTAAGAAGAAATTGGCGGGGAATTGGATTCTTAAAGAAGAAAGTGACTTGTGGAGGCAACTGATTCCCCTTTGAATAGGAAAACAACAACAAAATCAAACCAATCAAATTGACAGCTTAATACCATAAATAAATTATATTCAAACTTATAAAAATTAAATTACTAAGTCAATAGTTTGGAATTATTTCATTATATGTTTTTAATTTGTTTTTATAATGATATGAATTGATTTAATGTGATAATAATAGCTTTGAGGAATTTGATAAAGAATATTTAGTTTAGTTATTTTTGTCAGTTTCATTTGAAAATTTTATTTTTATCTTGTTATCCTTGTGGTTGTTTACAAAACTTGTCGAGTAAATTACACGAAAGGTCCATGTGGTATGTCAATATTTTAGATTGACTCCCCAAATATGAGAAAATACATCTTTGCTCTCCATGATATTACAACAGATAGCATAATAGGTCCCTGTCATGGATGGACGTTACATTTTCCGTCAAAAAATAGGAAAATGACAAAAATACCCGACTATTAAAAAAAGGAAAAGAAAATAATTTATATTTGGGACCCACTTACAAATAAAATATATTAATAACCCACTAAACACTAAATGTGAGACCCACCATCTTCTTCACCGGCTATCTCCTCCATCTCCGACGACTTCATTCCTCTGGCTATAATAAAATCGACCAACAACCCCATACACCCTCTCAAATGATACAAATAATTTCATTTTTATTGAAATGTTATTCTAGAAACACATAGATTTGTATATTAAAAATCATAAAAACTCTAAACCTACGTCACATAGTTCTTACAATAAGTTGTTTATTATGTAATGGCAAATATGTTGTAGCAGAATGGGAGTTTACAGGTGGCTTCGTGATGGTACACGGATGATGGAGGGCGGCGGAAGAAAGGCAGCGGGCGGCGACGGGGAAGGAACCCTGTTTGCATCGATGGGAAGATGAACCCTGTTTGGGTTTTTGTTTTGTTTTAATAAATATTATTTTAGTGGGGCCCACTAAATAATATAATATATATTTTTTTGGTTTTAGGTTTTTTTTAATTTATATTTTAAGGGGTATTTTCTTTTCGTACCCAATTAACAGCAAAACATTAAGTCCATCCATGGTGGGGACCTATTGTGTTACCCATTGTAATATGTTTTTGACCTGTCCGGTGGCCGGGTACTTTAGTACATAATGTTATATCTATCTTTCTTTGCATTCTAAAAGAAAAAAGAGTAATCGAATGAAATCACGGTACAACTCAATTAACCCATAATGACAAAAATGACCGACTACACCAAATCGACCCATTAATAGTTCAACATATCAACAACGCAAACCGTAAATAAATCAAAAGTTTACTTTAAATTAATAAACATGTTCACCAAAATAAACTTAAAAACTGAGTGGATGTTATTAAACGTAACAAAAACAGTTAACTTTGTCAAATTAAAAAACATGAAAGTGGACTACTTAAATCGCGTCGGCTTCTGGGAATGCCTCCTTGGCCTCAACTATTGACCCGATTCATCTTATGGACCTTACTCCTAGCATCTACGTGATGGGGGGCAAGCCAAATGAAAAAAGTAACATGCTTCATAACAAAACTAATATTGATACTGTAACATCACTACAACAAATAAAAAGACTTGTCAAAAAGTTGGTTTGCAACAATTTTAAAGTCCAAGTTAAATAGTCATGTACCAAAATTTGTTTTGGTAAGAATGGAAAATGAAAGCATAAAATCAAAACTGGGTGTGCTTACACTTGTATATTTTGCGGTCTCTTTTTTAGGAGCAGGAATGGGAAGGTTTTTTTTTTGGCGAGTGAGTTGTTTCGTTCTTGTAGTGCCCTCTCATGTCATCAAACATAAACATGGTATATTTTGTAAACAAGTTGCATGTTTAGTAAATTGGATCATTTTGCAGCATAAGAGATTATAAGTTACCTTTTTATGAAGCTCGAAGATGGACTATGCACGAGTTGCATATGCATAAATAGTAGAATACCCGTCCCAGTCCGGGTAGCATAATGTAATTATACAAACTGTTGAAACTATATTTCTTTCTGTCTACTATTTTCATATTCCAAACAATATTTTTAAATACAAAATCACGTACAACAATCAGACGGTGTCGTCTCGACGTCTCTTAAAAAAAACTTTTATACAAACAACATTCCTAAAGAATTGTTGCACAACAATCCAAATCACACTAAAGAATTGAATTACAATATAAGTATGTAATAAAAATTAACAAAATGCCAATTACTTAAACAATACTGTACACTTAATATAGCAACTTTGCAAGAAAAACTTAACAAAACAAAAGTCAGATACATTAAGTAGCACAACAAACTAACTTTACAATAAAAACTAAAAAAAACAAACCCGACTATTTCAAAAGATAACAAAACGGTTAAGAATTAAACAAAAACATAAGCTTAAGTATATATTTTGTTTATGGAAGGAACTTAAGTGCTTATTATTCATGGAACTTTCATGCTTGTGCCGGACCACAACCTTGTGGCCAATCGTGAACCGGAGCCAACTTTCCCTTCATACCTTTAAAGACTACAAGTTTAGTGTTCATGTTTTCACCACATATGCACAATTCTCTCCAACATGCATCCTTGTAGTACCATTCGGGTAACTATAACGAAATCTCTAGTAGCGACCAATGCCCCAAACTCTTACAACTCCGTCTGTATGCCCACTGAACAGTGTGCTTCCATAAGACAAGAAATCTTACTGATAGTAACTTGAGCTTAAGCATTAGTGATTGTTTTGTCAAGTGTTGGAATGATTGCAGCTGTGTTGGGTTTAGTAGCAGTGACACCAATGGAACCGGTTGTGTTATTTGGACAGGAAGCAGTAACTTTTTTGTTGACGGCGGAAGGCGATTCTACATTCAAATATGTCATCAGTTCCCAAACTCCTGGTAACCCAAGTACAAGTAAGATTCTCCCAACATGTTTCTGATAGAAACCGGAAAATGAAAGCTTGAAATTACTGAAATCGAAGTACAAGATTAGCCAATTCGAGATGGCAATTCTCCAAATACAAAGGATAAACTTTTTAATACATAATCAAGACAAGCCAAACAAAACAATCGAACCCCCTAAAATAAGAACACTACTCGGCAGTTTCTAACCCACTTCCTGATTATTCGGAACACTCCCCACCTCCTCCAATTTTGAACCTTTTCCCGCCACCCAACAGCTCTAGGTTCGTATCAGTTTCTTTCTTCTTTTTGCTTCTATTGTAGCCTCTTTGCACCTAACATGCATGTCATTATCTTGTCAATAAAACAGAAAAAAAAATGAAACAGATATGGGCACTTGTTTTTGTACCATTGTTCCTCGGTTTGGGGTTTTTATGGTATATGAAGAAACAGAAACAAAAACGAAAAGGTATAAGTGACCTTAAATCTACCTTATATTTGTACCTAGTTCTTCATTTATTGATTCATTGATACTGATTATAGAATACATGACAAGAAAGAGAGATGAGTATTTTCTTGAGCTAGCAGCTTCAGAAAGATTCAAGGATGTACATCAGCTTAAGAGTGATGCCAGTTATGGAGATTTGTTATTATTTAGCTTTGCCTCTATTATGGATGCCACCCGTGATTTCTCAACCAAAAATAAGCTCGGACAAGGTGGTTTTGGACCTGTTTACAAGGTGATGTTACTTTCAAGTGTTGTTCAATTCTTGCATTTTGTCCATCTAACCTACTGAAAAAAATACAATAACAGGGAAGACTAAACGATGGACGAGAAATTGCGATAAAAAGGCTTTCGAGATCATCAGGGCAAGGGCTTGTGGAATTCAAGAATGAACTAATTCTCATAGCCAGACTCCAACATACAAATCTTGTTCGGATTCTTGGTTGTTGCATTCACGGGGAAGAAAAGATGTTAATTTATGAGTACATGCCTAATACAAGCTTAGATTTCTTCCTCTTCGATATGCATAGTCTGTAACATAAGCACTTATGCCTGCTTTAGCCATTGGTCCTATTAATATAATATGGTCTCTTTGTTGTATTTTATTAGATGAAAACAAAAAGGTTAAGCTAGATTGGCCTAAACGGTTTAACATCATTGAAGGAATTGCTCAGGGGTTGCTATATCTGCACAAGTACTCAAGAATGAGAGTTATTCATAGAGATCTAAAATCTAATAACATTTTGTTAGATGAGAGTATGAACCCGAAGATTTCTGATTTTGGTATGGCAAGAATGTTCAATCAAAACGAGACTCAAGCAACGACTAATAGGGTGGTTGGAACATAGTAAGAACACCGATTTAGATTTTATATATGAAAATTTTATTTATTTCTTGAAAGCTTAAGTTAACCATGTTGTGTTCAGCGGTTATATGTCTCCTGAGTATGCAATGGAATGAACTTTCTCTATTAAGTATGATATCTACAACTTTGAAGTGTTGATCCTGGAAATCCTCAGTGGGCGAAGAAATAGTAGCTTTGTTCATCTTAATCAGACTGTCAATCTTCTTGGATATGTAAGTGTCATTAACATCACTTTTTCTACATCTTTCGGTTCATCAATGGAATAAAATCATGAAATAGTAATTAAATTTTAACATTGTTCTATTAAAGTCACTAAAAAAAATTTAACTATAAAAATCACTCGAGTTCTAATATTGTTCTATTCTTGTAAACTTTTCATAATGATTAAAGTGAATGACCTAAATAGAACAATTAAAAAGTTTGGTTAGTATTTAGTGGATATTTACCTGAAATATATTGCAGGTTAAATTTGAAAATCACCGAATAGTAATCAAGTTTCATAACTATTCTATTTAGGTCACTTAGTTTAACACTTTATGAAAAAAGTATCAGTAAAGAAACTTGGTTAATGATATATTCCCTTTTTAGTGAGATGATGTGATGAACATATGGGTGGGTTATATAATATTTTTAATGTTTTAAGGCGTGGGAGCTATGGCAACATGGGAATGCACTAGAGTTGGAGAATCCAACACTTGGAAGTACTTATGATGTACAACAATTCTTAAGGACTTTTCATGTGGCACTTCTTTGTGTACAAGAAAGAGCGTTGGATAGGCCGACGACTTCAGATATGATCTCCATGCTTCTCAATGACCCCATATCGTTGCCCGCTCCAAAGAGACCAACATTCTTCACCGGTGGAGTCGAGTCAACTTCAACTTTTGTTCATATCACACCAGAAGAATGCTCGGCAAACAACGTGACCATCAGTGCTATTGAGGGTCGTTAAGGCTTGAAAGTAGTCGCTTTTATATGATTAGCTTTTATGTTACGTATTCTCATGTACACAAACTCGTTCCGATTGTTGATTTTGAAATTTGTATAAGAATGTTGTCATTGTTTTGTCTTCCTACTTTAGTATAACATAAGGTTTAGAAACATTCGCGTAACACACTCATCTTAAGAAATTGGCCTCAAGTGTAGTGTGGTTATCATGCTAACTCATCAGGAATTTCAAATTTAACTTTCGTTGTAAATTTCCATTTGCAATGTTGTTAACACATTCTTCAAAGATATGTAACTTCAAAATCTAACTCACCCTAATCGCCACCACCACCCACACCACTACCATCACCCACCCCCACCTCCCACCACCACCACTGTTGCCTCCACCACCCACCACCACCTCCTACCACCGCCACCTCCACCACAGCCACCACCGCCGCCATCACTCACAACCACCCACCACCTCCTCCACCACCCATCACCACCACCTCGTACCCCATACCAAACAGCGGTGGTGGGTGGTTGTGGCGATGGAGGTGATGGTGATGGGTGGTGGAGGAGGCGACAGCAGTTGTGGTGGGTGGTGGCGATGGTGGGAGGTGGCGGCGATGGTGGTTGGTGGTGGTGGTGGTGGTAGGAGGGTGTGGTGTTGATGAAGGGTGGATGGAATGAAAAAAAACAAAGGGTGGATGAAATGAATTTGAGAGATTTAGGGGGTGTTTGGGAGTGCTTTTGGAAAGTGCTTATTGACTTATTGAGTTTTTCAAAAAGCCAATAAGTCATTTTCAAAAGTCAGGATTTCTTGGTTTTTGAGAATGACTTATTGACTTATTAGCTTTTTAGAAAAAAAATACTAATTTTTTTACTTTTCGGCTTTTTAAAAAAGCCAATAAGTCAATAAATACTTTCTCACCATACTCCCAAACACAATATTAAAGGTCAGTGATTCCATTCCATCGTCAAAGCAAACACCGTTTTTTTTCATTCACTCGTAATAGTTGTTATATTCCACCTCTTGTTCAGGAATACCAAACGCTAACTAATAGAGTGAAAAAAAAGGAGGAAAAAGACCACGCACTGATCGCCGGAGGAAAAGAATGCAATTAGTAGACAAATAAATTGCAAAAAGAAAGGAAACGAAGAAGTAACTGATCGCCGGAGGAAAAGAAACAACACCTGTTACAACCGCAGAAGAGCATGGTTGAAGAAAGATTTGAAAAAAGAAACCCTATACGAAAACCATTACCTGATTCATACTCCCCTCCCCAAAACCTCCTTGTTTCCACTCTCTCTGAACACCTGCCAAGATACGATTGGATGGATATACAAACCCTAAGCCAAATCAAAGCTTCCCACATAGTAGAACCTAAATCGAAAAAATCAATTTCATTATTTCCAACGAAAATATTAGGGTTTACACATACAACTGAAGCGATTGCTGCTTCTCTTCTCTGGTCTCACCGGTGATGGTGGCGCCGTCAAGATCCGCGCAAACGCCACCCCCTACCATGCGCCGCCGCTTCCACTGCAACACCCCGGCTGTGGCGTTTGCACAATCATCCGTCATGGGTTCCAAAGCCCCAAATCCGGCGGCGGCGATGGTCGAGCAAAGGCGGGCTTGCGGACTACCGCTGAACATGACTGTATAGGGGTTGACCACATGAGCGTCGGGCGATGTCGGTATGTCGGGTTATTGCCGGGAAAGTTAACCGCGTGGCAGAAAACGCGCCGCCGGAGGATTTGTACGTTTTTAATCCTATGGCCATTCTTCCTTGCTTTGTTGTATTGTTTATAATAATAATATTTCTGACCAAGTTGCAGTCAAAACCCATGTGCGACTATACAAAAGACGTTGCTGAATCAACGGACGTCAAATTCCGATTCAACCACATAAACATAACACTATCCACCATCCATCGTTGAATTATTGCAGTATGATTAGTCTCATCATCTTCATTGTTCTATGTTCCAACCTAATCAACCATTGTTCTTCTGCTATTTCAACTATCAAATTTGGTGACCAACTCAACCTCACTTCTCACCTTGTTTCCCCTGGTTCAAGATTCACGCTAGGCTTCTTTACCATTCGAGAAACAGGCAACACTTATTTAGGAATCTGGTACACCCGTGATGGATCCACCAAAGTATGGGTGGCCAACCGGTCCACTCCGATCATATCAAGTTCTAGCGTCCTCATGATCAATCCCGACACTGGGAAATTGATCATCGCCACCGGAGGAACAACCCTTGTAAACATCTCAGATAATCAATCCGGTCCTAGTACTACTTTGACTGCAACTCTTCAAGACACCGGTGATTTCCAGCTGAAGAATGAAACTGACAACCGGATTCTCTGGAAGAGTTTTGATTATCCAACTAACGTGCTTTTACCAGGTATGAAACTCGGGTGGGATCGTAGAACGGGCCGTAGTTGGAACTTAACTTCTTGGATAAGTGATAAAATCCCTGATTTGGGTGCTTTTAGTATGAGTTTTGAAGCCAATGGAGAAAATTCTCAGAGATTAATGATTCGACGACGGGGGCAGCCATACTGGAATAAACTTGTGAACAAATGGAGTAGTGAATACCGATACAATCTCAGTTATGCATATAACAATGAAGAAAGATATTTCAGTTATTATGAAAAAAGTTGCACAGGTTGTAGCACAATGTGGATTTTGAATGCAAACGGCCAAGTTGAAGAGGGTGCTAATAACCGTTTTTTATGGAACACCGAGTTCTGTTATGGGTATGATACAGGTAATGGGTGTGTGGCAGGTTCTGATTTGCCTTCGTGTAGGAGTCGAGATGATAAATATGCTCTATTGAATGGGGAATTTTATGCGGAGGTGACTGTGTATTCACGTTATTTAAATTCAAACATAAGCCTTAGTGATTGTATGGAGACATGCTGGAATGATTGTAACTGTATGGCGTTTAACTCTCTTGACAATGGAGTTGGCTGTTATATATTGAACGGAAGCAAACCATTCAAGTTTATAGTTAAGCCGCGGCAGATTTCTAATCCAATGTATGTGCTTGTTTCTCAGAGCAAAGGTAAATTACTCGTGATTTGTGTTAAAGTTTTAACAATGGTAAGTATTTGAAACTGATGTGTTATTCATCATTAGAAAGGGGCTTATATAGCCAATGATTACAACGTAAACAAACTAACTGAAAGCTGAAAAGTAGGAAAGCTAACAAAAGACTAGGTAAATAACAAAACAAACTCAACGTTCACAATACGTAGACTAAATCAAACATAACACACGTGACCCATGCAGCTGATCCATCCTTATTCAGGCAACCAATGCACGTGCAAATATTCCAACAATTTGTTGGTTAATGTCATCTAATTTCTTCATATTGTCTATGTTCTTAATTCATATAGATATTGCCCATATAATTATTATTGATAGCTAGTTTAAATGTGGAAGTAATATGAGCTACAAGAGGATGTTCATTAAGCTTAAATAGAGGATATGGCCTCATGATCTAACACAAGACTTTGTACACAGGAAATAATGCTAAAATCTTGATCTGGGCACTTGTTGTTTCTAGCATTTTTCTACTTCTCTTTTGCTTGGGTCTATTGTGGTATCTTAAGAACAGAAAGCTTAAACGAGAAGGTATAGCAGTACGATATTGGTCTACTTTTAATGCCTAAATCCATTTCATGTTCTAAGGCATGACTTTGATTGTAGAAGAGAGAGAAAAGGACGACTACAGGCATTTGCTTGAACTTGAATTGGTGGATTCAAGTGATACTGAAAGGGGTGGTAGAAAAGGAAGTGATATGGTAATGTTCAGCTTTGCTGCTATAGTAACAGCCACAGATAATTTCTCAGATGAAAATAAGCTTGGACAGGGTGGTTTTGGACCTGTTTATAAGGTATTTGTATCTTTACATACGACCTGTATTTGTAATTCTTTTGTTGTTGACAAAAACGAGATATAATGTTCTTATGCCAAAAGGGAAAACTTAGCGATGAACAAGAAATTGCAATTAAAAGGCTTTCAAAAACATCGGGACAAGGGCTTGTGGAGTTCAAGAATGAACTAATACTTATTGTTGAACTTCAACATACAAATTTGGTCCGAGTTCTAGGTTGTTGTATTCATGGAGAAGAAAAGATGTTAATTTATGAGTACATGCCCAACAAGAGTTTAGATTTATTTCTCTTCGGTAAGAAATATTTCGATCTACATGTCTATGCATGATGTTTTGAAATTTGATACCGGTTTGTTTATCTAACATGTTAAAACCATTGAATAGATGAAACCAGGAAGGCACTACTAGACTGGCCAAAAAGATGGAACATCATTGATGGAATTGCACAAGGATTGCTTTACCTACATAAATACTCAAGAATGTGCGTTATCCATAGAGATCTGAAAGCTAGTAATGTTTTGTTGGATGAAAGTATGAACCCCAAGATTTCTGATTTTGGTATGGCAAGAGTTTTCAAACAAGATGAGACTCAAGCAAGGACCGAAAGGGTGGTTGGTACATAGTATGAATACTCCCTCTTTCTGAATTTTGGTTCTAATATGCTTACATATAACTAATTTAATTATCTCTAACTCAGTTAGATTGCATTATGTAGTGGTTACATGTCTCCTGAGTATGCAATTGACGGGACTTTCTCGGTAAAGTCTGATGTCTTTAGTTTTGGAGTCTTAATCCTCGAAATTGTGTGTGGAAGAAGAAATACGTGCTCCTCTTTTTTTGACAAGACGGTCAATCTTATCGGATATGTAAGTCTTGATTGAAGTCTAATTCTTCTTCATTCATTGTATCAGAAAAGTAATTCTTTGATCTCAGAAGTCAAAATGCAACATGAATAATTATCAACTTTGAATGATTTTAGGCATGGGAGCTTTGGCAACAAGGGGATGCATTGCAATTGCAGGATCCAACACTTGCTGATAGTTGTGTTGTACACCAGTTGTCAAGGACTATTCATGTTGCACTTCTTTGTATACAAGAAAACGCGGGGGACAGGCCAGTGATGTCAGATGTCATATCGATGCTCGTTAATGATGCTATGGTGTTACCTGTCCCCAAACAACCAGCATTCTTTTTTGGCAAAACATTGTCCAAGTCAACCGTGGGCAGCTCTATAAACAACTAAACCATTACACAAATGGAGGTTCGATAATAGCATATTAATAGTATCTCATGGCAGATTTATATAGTTAAATCTTGTTCTATGTATTAACCCTATCTGACCCACCTATTTTTCCACCTTTAATATGTATCTTTTTATTGTACAATGGAGAAATGTGCAGGATGATGTGGCCAAGTCAAAGTTGACCGAGTAACAAGGAGAGCGTGCATGTGAACGTTGAAAGAGGTGGGCAAACAAGGAAGATCCAGAATTTTAGCTAGTTTTTGTTATTTGACTATTTAAAGTAGTTGCAGGCTATCTCTTATGATAGTACTTGTCGAATTTTTTTTTCAGTACTTTATATAATGCAAAGCATTTGAATCAATAAAGCATCCAACTTTTTCATGACATCTTTGTTGTTCATTTAGACTACCCACGCCCAAGCATCCCCCTCATTGAGCCACCTCACCTTACTGCAGGTCCTCCCCTCACGCCCGTGACTAAACTCACGCGCTCTCACAATTGCCCCCTACGCCCCATCACGCCCGGGTGACGTGGTGTTCTACGCCCCTCACGTCAGCCTGGTCACGCCCCTCACTCCACCCACTACACACAACCTTTGTTAATCCACACTACTAGAAAACTCATTGGTTTGCGACGCAATATTACGTCGTAAATGCGTCACAAATCACTAATTCTGACGCAAATCCGACAAAATCGTTGTGTCGGAAGAACCTTCGTTGGAAATGAATTTGCGACACAATTCCAAGGGCAAATTGTGACACAATTGCTCGTCGCAAGTTTCCGACGATTTTCCGACACAATTTAACAATTTATTTACCGATTATAAATACGGTATTAATTATTTTAAGAATTAATAATCTTAAATACGGTATTTGTATTTCAGTTTAAAAAAAATATGATGCAATTCCGACACTTTCTAAAAAAAATACGACGCAGTTTTGACGCAAACTTTTTTTATTTAAAAAAAAGTATAATAGAAAAATCCAGATATTTTTTCTCCTAAAAAACACACAAAACCTGTTTTAATAAAACAAGCCCAAATTAACGCCTACAACATATTTTATAAATCAAACTCAAATACAATCAAAGCATTACCAAACTACAAACTAACATATGTCTAAAACAGTATATAAAAAAAATACTACTGAGGATTGGGAGGACGCCAAGTTCTCAAGGCTTCTTCTAAACGTTTTTGGATCGTTTGCTCCCTTTGTTGTTCCATTTCCTTATTGTACGTATAAAATTTGTGAATTCGATCTAAGTGAATTTCCACCGTCTATTATTCGTATCAGTCGGTCACACATATCCCCCGTCTAGATGGTGTGACAACAAACATCATCAAGATGTTCTGCTTAGTAACATAGAAGATTGACAAGATATAATTGTAATTAAAACAAGAATCTGTTAAATTGATTAACTTACTCATCACTAAACATGACATTGTAAGGGCGTTATCAATTTCATCTGCATTATATCAAGAGCAAATTACAAATTACGTTATTTAAGTATTACCTAAATTTCAGTATACGTCATTTAACTAAAAAAATTATAGAAAACCTCCTTTATATTTAAAAACCTTGCACGTTACGTCCTTTAGCCTAACGACCGTTAAATTTTACCATTAAGTCGGGCCATGTGCAAGGCACATGAGGGTATTTTAGGGCTTTCACAAATAAAAGGACTATTCTTGTAATTTGTTTATATGAATGAGAGTTTACAGAAAAAGTCCTTTTATAATAAAAAGACCAAAATACCTCATGTGCTTTGCACATGACTTGAGTTAACGGTAAAATTTAGGCTAAAGGACATAAAATGCAAGGTTTTTTAAACATAAAGGACGTTTTCCGTAATTTCCTTAGTTAAAGAACGTATACTGAAATTTATGTAAAACTTAAATGACGTAATTTGTAATTAACTCTTATATGAAATATAGATCACAGTGAGTCAAACACCTTGACCTTTTGATCTGGATCGTTCAAATTAATCGTAACCGCCCATAACCACCCTACAATTCAATCTCATCCATTGAAATTAAAAAAAACATAAAAACAAAACACCGATACCGATTCTAGTAATACCAATACATGCAAGAATGTTGTTCGCTAATTATCGACACGGTACCGGAACGATAACGGTACTCGTTATAACTTACGACACAAAAAATACTCATTTTAAATACAACTCCGTTTTAAAAAAAAATATATAGGAATGTCGACAAAAAAATAAATAGAAGACAGCAGTGTATTCTATTTTATAAAAAAGTAAATGATCAAAATTTATTACATGTAAACGAAATTAATAAAAAATAAAATAAGGTATCTATAATAATAATATTTCACAAAGTTGCAGAAGGTATTAAAACCCATGTGCGACTTTAGAATCAAACAAAAGTGGTTGCTGAATCAACGGACGTCATTCCTACTACCTTAATTCACATTGTCGGCAACCAATAGATTTTTTTTTCTTTTTCTTTTTTTTCCATATATACCCTTAAAGTTTCTATATATTAAATATACCATCAAGTTACTCAAATTTAGTTTTTACTTTGTTACTAAATTATTTAACGAATTTTTCGTTTCAATGTTAACTATTATTCGCGTCACAATCTATCTATTTTTTTATCTCTAAAACCGAGTCGCGGTAACTTCATAGTTTTTTATATTTTTATTTAGTTTTTACTTTATTACACTAAGTTCTTTAACGAATTTTTTTTCAATGTTAACTTATATTCAAGTCGTGATTTATCTATTTTTCGATCTCCAACACCGAGTAGCGGCAACTTCATACGTTTACTTTATATACTCAGTCACGTTAATGTCAACGTCGCAACGCGCGTAAAGAGATTTGCAAACCCCCCGCATCACACGGTCCAGTTTACCCTCTATAGTATATCTAATATGATTTTTCATCGATAACTTTCGTTTGTTAACTAATATTTTTTTCTTAATGTTAAAAACGCAGTCGTATTCAATGAGGGTTTGTTGATGTGTCATAGGTTATATCGACTTACGGCAACGTGATAGTACCGTGAAGAATTAGACCGACACAACCGACCCGTCGTAACTTTATACGTTTCTTCTATGTCCTCAACCGTTTAAGGTCCGTCTTGCGCCGCAGGACGCAGGGGTCACCCGCCGCGGAGCGCGGGACACATTTCCTAGTATATAATATAATCAAGCACAGGTCCGCTCAATATATTGACACATCAGGGTGACCCCTGCGTCCTACTTTAAAATTGTGGTTTATTACAAAAACTTTCTAAAATTATTAAAATTACTAAAATATAATTTTATAGAGCGTAAAAACGTATAATATTAACACAAAAGTTGACAAATTATCATTTATATTTAAAACACATAAGTTGATAAATTATCACATATATTTTTACGTTAAAATATATATTAAAGTAGTTTCTTCAATTTTTTAGGCACTTAAAATTTGGGGGCCTAAAACGGTTAGTTTAGTTGGTTGTACCGTAGAGCCACCCATGACTAAATATCAAATTCCGATTCAACCACATAAACATAACACTATCCATCGTTGAATTATTGCAATATGATTAATCTCATCATCTTCATTGTTCTATGTTCCAACCTAATCATCCATTGTTCTTCTGCTGTTTCAACTATCAAATTTGGTGATCAATTCAACCTCACTTCTCACCTTGTTTCCCATGGTTCAAGATTCACACTAGGCTTCTTTACCATTCCAGAAACAAGCTACACTTATTTAGGAATCTGGTACACCCATGATAAATCATCCACCAAAGTATGGGTGGCCAACCGATCCACTCCGATAACATCAAATCCTAGCGTCCTCATGATCGACCCCAACACCGGGAAATTGATCATCGCCACCGGTGGAACAACCCTTGTAAACATCTCAGATAATCAATCCGGTCCTAGTCATAATCTGGCTGCAACTCTTCAAGACACCGGTGATTTCCAGCTGATCAATGAAACTGACAACCGGATTCTCTGGAAGAGTTTTGATTATCCAACTAACGTGCTTTTACCGGGTATGAAACTCGGGTCGGACCTTACAACGGGTCATGATTGGGAGCTAACTTCTTGGGTAAGCGATAAAATCCCTGATTTGGGTGCTTTTACTTTGAGTTGGGAACCATATAGCAAAGATTCTTTGAGATTAGTGATTGGACACAGGGGGAGGTACTACTGGTGGTATCCCTATGTGAACAACAAGTGGAGCGGAGCTCACCGGTACAATATCAGTTATGCTGATAACCAAGAAGAAAGATATTTCACTTATCATAGATTCACTAGTGGTACTCCCATGTGGATTTTGACCCCAAACGGCCAAGTTTTAGATGGTGAAACTCGTAGCCGGTTTTTAGGGAGCCCTGATTTCTGTTATGGGCAGGATAGAGATGGTGGGTGTATGACAGGTACTAATTGGCCTCTCTGCAGGAGTGGATCACATGATAGATTTAAACTATTGAATGGGGAATTTACTGGGGGTATTCTTTCATCTGATAATAATTCAAGCTTAAGCACTAGTGATTGTATGAAGAGATGCTGGGATGATTGTACTTGTTTAGCGTTTAACTCTCGTGACAATGGAGTTGGCTGTGATATATGGACGGGAACCAAAAATGTCAAGTTTTCGGTTATTCCACGAGGGACTTCTGTTCAAAAGTATGTGCTTGTTTCTCCGAGCAAAGGTAAAATACTCTTTTATTTGTTGGTTACAGGATATAGCCTTAAGATCTAACACACAAGTTGCACACAGGAAAAGCTAGAATCATGATTTGGGGAGCCGTTGTTTCTGGCATTTTTCTACTTCTCTTATGCTTGGGTCTATTGTGGTATCTTAAGAACAGAAAGCTTCGACGAGAAGGTATAGCAGTTGGTATTGGTCTGCTTTTAAAGTCTATCAATTTCACGTTCTAAGGCATGATTTTGATTGTAGAAGAGAGAGGAAATGAGGACTACAGACATTTGCTTGAACTGATGGATTCAAGTGATACTGAAAGGGGCGGAAGAAAAGGAAGTGATATGGTAGTGTTCAGCTTTGCTGCTATAGTAACAGCCACAGATGATTTCTCAGATGAAAATAAGCTTGGACATGGTGGTTTTGGACTCGTTTATAAGGTATTTATATCTTTCCATACCTACCGTATTTTCTTAGAACTGCTGTTGTTGACAAAAACGAGATATGATGTGCTTATGACAAAAAGGGAAGACTTAGCGATGAACGAGAAGTTGCAATTAAAAGGCTTTCAAAAACGTCAGGGCGAGGACTTGTGGAATTCAAGAATGAACTTATACTTGTTGCCAAACTTCAACATAAAAATCTTGTCAAAGTTCTAGGTGGTTGTATTCATGGAGAAGAAAAGATGTTAATTACCGAGTACATGCCAAACAAGGGTTTAGATTTCTTTCTCTTCGGTAAGATATATAGCAATCTACATGAGTATGATGTTTTGAAACTTTGATTTTGTTACTAGTTTGCTTTATCTAAGTTGCTAAACAAATTGAAATGAATAGATGAAACCAGGAAGACACTACTAGACTGGCCAAAAAGATGGAACATCATTGAAGGAATTGCTCAAGGATTGCTTTACCTACACAAGTACTCGAGAATGCGAGTAATCCATAGAGATCTCAAAGCTAGTAATATTTTGTTAGATGAAAGTATGAACCCCAAGATTTCTGATTTTAGTATGGCAAGAATTTTGAAACAAGATGAGACAGAAGCAATAACCAAAAGGGTGGTTGGTACATAGTATGAACACTCCCTCTTCCTAAATTTAGGTTCTAATATACTTACATCTAATCAGATTTTCCCAACTCTAACTTAGTTACATTATGTAGTGGTTACATGTCTCCTGAGTATGCAATGGACGGGACTTTCTCGGTGAAGT
The DNA here is from genome assembly GCA_023525975.1 of Smallanthus sonchifolius. Taxonomy (NCBI): domain Eukaryota; kingdom Viridiplantae; phylum Streptophyta; class Magnoliopsida; order Asterales; family Asteraceae; genus Smallanthus; species Smallanthus sonchifolius. The sequence goes on from CM042042.1 coordinate 8,391,719, forward strand.
CCGATGTCTTTAGTTTTGGAGTCTTAATCCTGGAAATTGTGAGCGGAAGAAGAAATACACGCTTCTCTCATCTTGACAAGACAATCAATCTTATCGGATATGTAAGCCTAGATTGAAATCTAATTCTTCTACATTCATAGTATTAAAAAAGTAGCCCCTTTGATCTCCGAAGTCAAAATGCAGCATGAATAATTATCACCTTTGAATGATTTTAGGCGTGGGAGCTATGGCAACAAGGGGATGCATTGCAATTGCAGGATCCAACACTTGCTGATAGTTGTGTTGTACACCAATTGTCAAGGACTATTCATGTTGCACTTCTTTGTGTACAAGAAAGCGCGGGAGACAGGCCAGTGATGTCAGATGTTATATCGATGCTCATTAATGATACAATGCCGTTACCTGTCCCCAAACGACCAGCATTCTTGTGAGGGTTGTAACACTACTTTACACATGTTGGTTTTGACACCAAAAGGGAAAATTACAAGTAATATGACATCAATGTTGTTTGGACCCCTTGAATTTTGTTATGGGTACTATTCAAGTAATGGAGGGCTAAAATTCAAACCCGGCTCTCTTTCTGAAACTTCATAGAAATGTATCAGTAAACCTTTTGATAATACTGATTGGTTTATTTATCAATTATCACAAAGTACATTGAAAATTGTCCCCACTTTCCTAATTAAGTATCAACCAATATCGAACGTCTTCAAAGATTTTTCGAACCAAAGTGAAGTTTAAAACTTTAAATGCTTTTTAAAAGTATTTGGTGCAAGTTGAAACCAAAACATTGTTTAAAACGCTTAATAAGTTTGCATATACAGTTCACCTTATGGATAATGAATTCGATCCACTCGTAAAGCCTCTCCGGTTATTATTTGTGTCTTGGTGCGTTAAATCTGAAAGTATACATCACATAAATTTATTAACAATGCCAAATAACAACATAATGAGTTAAGTCTTATAGACCAAATCAAAAATCACTTTTTAAACAAACTTCAAATAGAAGAGGAAAAGAAAGCTCTGAATAAATGTCAGTTTATCTTTCATTTAAATAAATGTTGGTTACAAATTTTAAACCATATTTCATACACAAAACACATTAATATACATATACAGTAAATACCTAAAACACTAACATACATAATGGCATACCCCAAGCAGTACAAAACCAAGGAAACAGACTTTATGGTGTAAGCATTTGCATCGAAAAACAAACTTTATTTTTAGAAAACAAGTATTTGGTTGAGTATGGGATATTAGCCATATGGCTTAATACTTTAAAAACAAACTTTATTCTTTTCCACTATAAAATATAATAAAAACTTAATGTAAAATGTGGGTTTCTATACAAAAGGGAGGGTACTAAACAACACACACAGAGATGAACAATAAAATAGGTAACAAGCTTTAAATGGAACAAAAAAAAAAGGAAAACAATGAAGGCTACACCATTTATCCTTGTAATACAAACTTCAAATTATGTTAAAGAGCATACCTGATTATTCCCATGATTAACAAGCTGCCTGCTAGCTGGCACAAACATTGTTCAGAAGATTCAGAATCTATTAAACTTTGTGTGGCTACTTTCGTTACATAATGATCACCGGTTATAAAACTATCAACTTCACACTCAAGTGGCCATGACTGATTTTACAGAAAATGCCAATATCTAGGAAGATGCAGCATCTGAATCCGACTCAAGTTTCCACCAAGCACTACTCTGATCTGGTTTAATTTCATCAGAAATTAAGTTACTGACGTCCAAATCATCATTTTGATCATCATCATCCTCAGAATATGACCCGTATAATTTCCTCTCCCTTTCATAATTATATGTCCACTCCAACCTTTTTAAGATATCACCATCTTTCCATCGCCCCACAACAGATACTGCTTCCTTTTTAGCCTTTCCCATAATGATTTCTTGCCATGAGAAAGCAGCATCAGAAACTCGTTTAAGAGCCCCATCATTGCTATCACCCACAACCACTGTTTTCAAGCATCTCAATCTTGCCTCCTTTAAAACCTCCACAAAATCAGAGTCATCTGACACAAGTATTAAACACTCCATCTGCCGCCTATCCATCATATCCACCATGTGGTTTCTCAATGCAATATCTGCAGCTTGCGGTTTATTTGAAACGACACTAACCCAATACCCTGCCCGTTTTAACTCATCTCCCAACCCATAACCAACTTTTGGAGTTAAAATATCTCTTGCAGCATTATTATACTTTTCCATTTTCATGGAGTATTTTCCCACTAATTTAACCCTTTGACTACCTTTAGCTGATTCAATTTGGCTCACGCGTTTCTTGTGTTCACACTCGTGAATTTGCTTAAAATGGTTAACAAGCTTTTCATTATTATAGAACTTCCTCCCACAAACACGACATATATATGGATCAACTGGTTTAACAACACCCTTATTTTCCAGCTGATTTAATGCTTTCCTATCTCTCCTATGTATTCTAATCTCAGGGGGGACATAATCAAATGAATGCTGATTAGCATAAGCTATCTTGTACCGAACAGCCCCAAACGATTCAGAAGCCTTTTTCAACCTAATAGCAGCATCAAATGGAGATACTGACCTTGGAGGTTTGTTGTCCAAGTCCCAGAAAACAGCCACAATGTTTCGGGCAGCACTATGAACTGAAGCAAATGGGTCTGGAGTTTTGAGAGTTTGGTTCGAGTTGAAATGATAATGTCTAATTATTCTAACAACTGCTGTTAGGGTTCGTATTGTTGAGGAATCTAATCGCCTGTCACTAACACAGGATCTAACCAAAGTGACCATTGTCAACCTGCAAAAAACACAATCCTTGAAGTTAAACATGGTTAATGTAGACAAAGTGTCTAGAACCAGTAGCCCTGTGCTCAATGAAATATAATTGTTTCCTAAGTGTTTCTAATGTGAAAGGCACTTTGAATCTCTGTAAAAATCTATAAACTAACTAAATTCTGTCATAGAATGCAGGTGTCATAAACAAGTTTTGATAAACATCTGTGGTTTGATAAACGTTCTTCTAAACCTAGCTGCATAAGTGCTATTACAACTCAATTAAACAACATAGAGTGCCATACAAAGCTTTTGAGCACTAGTACTTCATTTAAAGCATGAAAGAAAGAAGCAAAAGCCCAAAACTCACTTTGGCATTTTAACAAACAGGTTATGTGCACCTCAACAATACGAACCCTAACACACTTTGGCATTTCCACAAAATCAACGCAATTGCTTGGAAAAGATGAAAGAATAAACCAAAAAGAGGGGAAACGTCCAGTTATCTTAGGGTTCGTGAACAACCTGTTAAAAGATGTTCTTCATCGATTAACAAGAACATGATGCACCAACAAGTCCATTTTGAGAAGAAGATATGCGGTTGCGGAGAATGTAAGATATAGAAATACTGGATTCATATTATTGAATGGTTAGGTTACGATATATATAGAGATTACAAAGAACCCTAGAAACTAACTGAGCCCGTGAGCTCATACTTATAAACCCTAATCTGATAATACAGTCCAGTACTCCCCCGCAGTCAGAGCGGAAGGAAACCAGAAGCTCAGACTGAAAAATAAAAAACAAAAAATAAGAGAAACTAGCTTCAACTTGGAAATCCAAACTTCTCTCAAGAAATCCATAATTTGCTTGATATGACCATCCATCTTTGTTTGACAGATTCTGTCATCCATAATCTTCCTAAGAATTGCATAGCAATGGATTGTAGTACTGGTCTTCAAAAGCATGTGGATGTGGGGCTGAATTTGACACAAATATTACCAATTTTGTTGGGATTATGCGGTTGTAGTTCATTGGTTCTTGGTTCCCGAAATGATAAACACGATCAAGAGATGATCGGCTATAGGTAGGTCGACAACTGGCGACCGTAGTCGTGTGGCGGTGTGTCGAGGCTACCAGGCGGCGGCCTCTTGGATCCATAGATCAAGAGAGGAGATACATAGATCTAAAAAGAAAAAGAAAGCAAGGCCGGTGACCGTGGTCAAGCGGCGGTCTCTTGGATCCGTAGTAGATCATGAGATGAGATCCATAGATCTAAAAAGAAAAAAAATCTAATCAAACCGTAGTTTGAGATCGGTGGCCGTGGACCGTGGTCCTTGGTGCGGCTAAAACTACGATAAAAAAAGGAAAAGAAAAAGAAGTGGCAGATGCAATTTAGGAGCTATAATTCAGTAACGAACCAAGAGAACCATGATGAATAAGTAAAAATATAACCCAACCCATGTGAAAATAATCACCGGTCAAAAACACAGATAAATAACTGCCCCATGATAACAAGATAACACTTGTCAACCGTAACAAACCCGATCTGAAAGAGCTGTCAAAAACAAAAAAAAAACCAACCATTTGGATGGCCGAAAAAAAAAACTCAGCATTACAGCAGAAATATTTTAATTAACTTAGCGTAGAACTAGATCCAAAAATCTTCTGAATAAGCAATTGATGGACATCAAGCCATGAGCAATTGTATGTGGCCATTAAAATAGAGCAGCGGCAGAAATCAAGAAACTTTATTAAAAATAAAAAATAAACCAACGAAGCAAAGAAGGGAATGGACAGGACGGCGGCAATGGCAGCGGCGGCCCGCCGTCCTGTCTAGGGATTGTATCAAGTTGCAACGGCTAGGGTTTGTATGTATGTGTGTGGCGCAGCGGAGGTGGTAGAGAGCCTAGGTGGCTCTGATACCATGTAAGATGGTAAAAGACTCAATTGATTATTACTGAATAATGCATTACAATATATAGAGGACAAACCCTAGATACCTAATGAAATACTGGACTGTATTGGTTAAACAACAAATCTAGGCATTTAAAGCAGATAGCCGAAATATTTCTAAACTCTGCGTTTTATAAATTTTAAATAAGGTGTAAACGGCTGTTATTCGTGATCGGCTGGTTTTGACACGGGTGAGACCGTAGTTGGTATCGAAAATACTGATATCAAATTTCTTGAGAAGTGAGTATCGAATCTATCGGTACGATACCTATACTCGTTACAAAATGTTCTTCTCTAGACGGTACCGCTACCGTACAGGTACCGATACCGAATTTCTAAAAAAGTGAGTACCGAATCCATTGGTTCGGTATGGTTTCAGTACCCGTCCTCAATACCAAATGTTCATCCCTATGTTTTGACAGTGGTGTCACGTGGCAGGCATTCATTGGCTAATTTTTTTTCTCAGATTTAATGTGTGTATAAAGGAGTAAATGAGGATGATTAAACACAAAAGGCAAACCGGTTATTTATTCCTTTATATTTTAGCTTCTTTGTTTTGTTCCTTTTTTAGTTCTTAACTTTTCTTATTATTTTTTATTATTATATATTTTTTTTTACTGAAAAGTCATTTTTCTTTTCAAAAGGATTTCCAAAAATAATAGTAATTAAATCATTAGTTAATCAAACAAATGACCTTACAATTAGCATGTTGTAATTTTCAAAACAAGTTATGATATCCGCGCTATGCGGCCGGACACGTAATATATTTTTTTCACACATATAGTTGTAATTCGCGGTTGTACAATTTGAAACGTTGATACAACATGAGTGTTAAAATTTGTAACGTAAAAATAAGAAAGTTAAAATGTTCTTGCATACTAAACAAACGTTAAACATATAAAAAAACGTAAGAAAAAATGCAAAAAAATAAGTTGAAAAAAAAACTAAAAGCAACTGGATTAAAAAATATAAAAAGAAAGTAAGGATTAAAATATAAGAATAAAAAAAGAAGCTAAAAAATTCGAATAAAACACTTCAACCCCCTAAGATCAAACCCGGGTGAATGGGGCATAGTGTGCGCCCTTACCACATGACCAATTACCTTTTTTTGTGTGTTAATGACCCTTGTTTACTTCTTTACACACACAAAAATCTGGGTAAATCGAAAAAGAAGGAAAAAAAACCATCTAATCACTATACACGTGACAAAACCGTTAAAATCTTCAAAATCCATCCAATGAGTAATTATAACTGTTCATAACTTGAAAAGTATATTGTATATGTATATAGTATATAATAATGACATATAACATAAATATTAAACCAACAAAAATAAATTAAACAAACAAATGAAATTTTCTTAGAAAATTAAATGGTTGAAAACCGAGAAAAATTTGCAATTTTTAGAGTGGAGTAGCAGAATGAGGGGTCGGTGGATTACAACAATGCCGCTTTAATTAAGTAAGTTAACCCATCAATTCATTTAAACTTAGAATAAAAAATATATATTATACAACATCAACTCGTCAACTCGATTATAATTATACACTATATGAAATGAAAACGGTTGGAAACGGTGGTTTTGCCTAAACACAAGTCACAAATCTTAAAATCCGGAAGGTTTTGAACATGTTTAGAGGCATTTAAGGCTGCCTGGAAATCTCCGGATCAGCCTACATCTTTCTGGACCAGCAAAGCATCATTAAAACGTCCTAAATCAGCCAACAAAAGCCATGGAAGCTGCTGGAAATCGTCGGAATACACTGCCCAAAAGTGGACAGACTGTGCAGCCCTGGAACAATTCAGAAGGGCCAAGAAATGGCTGCACTTTGCTGGAGCATTCAGATCTGATCCAAGATCATTCTAGATATAGAAATGTCTACAAAACAAGTCCAAGATGCTACTAAGGGGACTCTAGACCAGCCCTTCAAAAACTACACACTTACATAAGATATTTTGTATAGAATTCTCTAGTAGGAATGTTCTACAAACCATGATATGAAGTATAAATAGAGATGTATGTCTCATTTCAAGTAGGGATGGCAAAATAACCCGTGCTCGACGGGTATACCCGAAACCCGTAACATTTGGGACGGGTATACCCGAAACCCGATGGGTACGGGGCTGGGTATGGATTAATTTTAAATGTTTTCGGGGGTATGGGATTAGGTGATACCCGACTTGATTACCCGAAACCACATACCCGTATACTCGAACCATATACCCGAATCATATACCCAAAAATTTTTAATTTTATTTTTCCTTAGCCATGTGTATTAATGCTTTATTTTAATAGGTTAATTATGTGAAAATTTTGTTTTTCTTCTAAAATACGTTTCTATAAATATAAAAAATAGAGTCATATAAAAGTATACGACACATACCCGACAGGGTATTGGCCGATACCCGCGAGTATGCCCGATACCCGACGGGTAATGAGCCGGGTATGGGACACAATTTTACAACTTGATATGGGTTTGGGATTACCAATACCCGGCCCGACCCCGACCCATTGCCATCCATATTTGTAAGGCACCCAAACACACACACACACACAAATTACACACTTGCACTTTCTTTTTCTTCCAACATTTTCAGACAGTTTTCTTTTTACCTAAATTCAGGTGCTTCCGATGAGATGAGAAATCACGAGAAAGAGAGTGGCAGAGAGAGAGAAGCAGACTGGTATCGTGTCGAGAGGAGAGGGAGGGTGAGAGAGGGTGCAAAGACAGAGATAGAGACAAGGTCGATTGCGAGGCGGACGCGGTGGAAGACATGGTATTGTTTAGTGGCGTCGGCGTCGGCGGACGGTGAGATCGGAGACGACAGTGGCAGCTCGAATTTCACCCACTTTCAAGTCGATCTTTTTAATGTCAACTAGTTTAAATCCCGTGTATACACACAGGTGAAAAATATCAATAAATAAAATATTTAAATCTTTATGGGTATATTTTACACAGGTAAAAATGTATCATATATTAAGAATAAAAAATAAAACTCAAAATATGCAAAAACTAATATATAATTTAGTTTTGAAAATAAATTAAATACTATTTAATATAATTTATTTTTCATTTATTATTGGATTGAAAATAAAAGTTAAATAATTAGATTTTCATAATAGATAATTTAAAATAATTGTGTCTTATTAGTATAACTAGTGTTAGAACCCGTGTATTACATGGGGTTATAAATAAAAAAAATTTAAAATAAAATACAATTTGAGACTAAAAAAATGATGAATACAATTCATAAATCAGTAAATATTTCTTTGTATACAACGTTGAATGTTTTGTTTGAAATTTTTCCATCCTTGTCTAAAGCTAAATTTTTTAACCCGTCTTTGCTTTTAACTCTTGAAAGTGCAACATATAATTGACCATGAGTGAAAACCGGTTGCCTCAAAAATAATCTATCACTTGATAGTGACTGACCTGGCTCTTATTTATTGTCATGGTGAAACAAACCGAAAGTGAAAACTGTCTTCTTTGTAGCTTGAAAGGGATTTTTTTGTCTGAAGGCGTCAAATTTATTCTTGGATTAAATGTGCGAGTACCAATATTGCTTCCAGAAATGATCTCCGCCTAGATAACACGATTACCAAGAGATTTGATTTGTAATCTAGTTCCATTACATAACCCATTTTTATGATCAACATTTCTCAGCAACATTACAGGCACATTTACCTTCAAAACTAAACTATGATTTAGCAATCCTGAAAGTTTAAGACCATTAAAAACATCTGACGAGTATAAACTTTGTTGGAAATTATCGTTCAACTGTTCTGATTGGCATATGCTATCTGAACTTAGAAATTCTTTTTGTTCACCGAGGAACACGGGATATAGGTTAGAGACCCGTGTAATACACGGGATTAAGTACTAAAAATGATGAAATTCAGAAATTTGTAAATACCTCGTATAATACATTTGAAAATTCATAATACACTTTTTGATACCTTTAGTTTGTACTCTCTATAAACTTATTTAATGACAAATCTAATACTGCAGTTCATCTGAAGTCAAGCTTGACTACACACAGATAGAAGTCAAATTCAGTTGGGTGACAGATCTTTGTATCAACAACAGTTCCTTACAAATTTAATCCAAATGAAAGTAAGAATAAATTACAAACCAAAAAATATAGAATTTATCAAAAACAGAAATTACAAACCAGGAAGAATATCGCCACTCATGTCTATGGTGTCCTTATCACCGTACCTATCAGGGAAGAACGGCGTATGATGCCTATTTTGCACCACAATAGACGTAACAGGTGGCAAATAAAATGTGCGCCTGAAAAAGCCACCACCACATTTTAATACCATGAAATCAAAATATTTTTAAACAATAAACATGAATAAAAAAAACCATACCTTACTGATGTTGTCCATTTCATTCAGCAAAACTTCATTTAACTGTCCCTTATACAAAAATTAAAGAGTGCGTTGTAGGGAAAAAGAAAGAAATGAGTTGTCAAACATGTATAATATAATACAGTGAGATTTATATCTAGATGACCTCTTGAAAGAAAAACAAAATATAAATAGTTGGTAATTTCGACCCACTTATGAACTGGTCGTGTCGGGTCATAATGTCATATTTAATCTCTAATGGGTATTTTTTTTTAAAGAAGCGGCTAAAAAGATAATGGAACACAAATCTCAATTGCTATAAGTCCCTACAAATTTTTAGTATGTTCAAAGCAACTAAGATTCTCACAGGATAATTAGTTCAAAACTGACCAGTTAATAAAATTGACATGTTTGATCCGTTTCTAAAAACTGACCCATTACATGTATATGCGTATGCATCTGTGCATATTCACACTTATCTTTTTATTCATCAATATGTCCTTGATCCCAAATAAGGTTTTTTTATGTTAACTAATTTGTGGTTAATCAGAGGATGCAGTTGACAGATCTAGTACCATGATGGCTTCAAGTATATGTGTTTTGATATTAGATTCAACATCTGAAGCAGTTCTCCTATGCAATGTTGCCAGATTTCTTACATTTATAAATTTAATCAGTTTATGCCAGCTCATGAGCCGAAGTATCTGTGCTTTGACATTGACTTTATAAATGTGAAACGGAACGAAACGATTGAAAACCTAAATCAGGCAACCGACCTTAGACAGTTTAAACATATAGAGGAAAGGATGAGATTACGAACCTCGCAGCGAGGCGTAGTTCATAGGAGCAGTGTTACTGTGCCAAATAACTCAAATTTATGCAAAGCATATTCAAATCGAAACCAATAAAATGCTATTAAGTAGTAAGTCAAAAGTTCTGTGCCAAATCATAGACTATAAACAGAAAGCATTCACATAAAGCTGACAATCAACATAATCTAGTAACCTTACCACCATAAACCTAATTTTCATCAATTGGATTTTCGCATATAAGTGAACACCAAGCAGAAAAACTTGATAGAAATTAAGTAATAATCACAATAACTAAAAAAGGAATTAAATCTCCAAATTTACGCCAAGAAAAAAAACGTAATTTTTTGTATAATACGTGAATTTCATCAACATTCAACAGTTACCTGCCTACTATGCCCACCAAGATAAAAATTTTATTTTATTAGTGAATTCGTAATCTAAAAAAACATTTTTTTAAATTTTTTTATTTATGAGTTGGGTAAGGTTAAGATACGTACCTACTGCGCACACGAAGATGTCCAACATGATCCAAACCAAGATAATGAAGAATCTGAAATGAAAATGCAGAGAATTCTAGTGTTGATGCATTGTAAAGTTGTATGGTTGTAATAAATAGTTCAAATAAGTTTTAGCAGCGTGTCAAGGTATTTACCACCCTCTAGCTGGTATCCTAGTTTTAAACTAGTCAGATTCAAATCCAAGTGACTGTAAATTTTCTGTAAGGTCATGAGAAGCTGATTTTGATATGCCCATCATTCAATTAGCTGATGAAATTATAATCATGCTAAATTTGCAACATAATCAAGTTATCAATATAAAAAAATGCTTACCACCCTCTAGCAGCAAATTTAGATCCACCGGTTCTAATGGCTAGGCACCAAAACCAAAGCATGTCGATTAATGGTGAGAGTGGTATTCTATTATACAACCCCGTCTATTATACCACCCTCTAGCAGCAAATTTAGATCCACCGGTGCTAAAGGCTAGGCACTTTTGTGGTCCAATATCTTCGAAAGGTTTTAGGTCTTTAGTAATCAACTTAATGTTATTCTCTTGGCCATATAACTTGAGCAGCCTGCACATAAATATAAAGGTAATCATCTATCTAAAATTATCAAGTGAATATTTGGACCCTACTGTAAAGGCTAGGCACTTTTGTGGTCCAACATCTTCGAAAGGTTTTAGGTCTTTAGTAATCAACTTAATGTTATTCTCTTGGCCATATAACTTGAGCAGCCTGCACATAAATATAAAGGTAATCATCTATCTAAAATTATCAAGTGAATATTTGGACCCTACTGTAAATTAAGATGTCAAATAGAACATAACTTAAACATAAAATAAAAAATAAAAAAATCTGCTTAGGAGAGAAAAAGTTCAACAATACAAGTCGATTATGCTTGTGCGCAGATTGTATGCAAAAAATAATTAAATGGTCGTCTTTTGGACATGATAATAATAAGATGTCACATATTTCCGACCTTCTAGTAAGTCTTGGTGTTTGATTTCAACTGTCAACGGTTAATGTAGACATAACAGTTGCACACTCGATTACTTACATTGGTGAAAGTACTAAAAACGGATATGAAAGCTTGGTTTGCAGCCCATGAAAATTGGATGTTTGCTACACCTTTATTCGATCACAAAAGAAGCCGTTCATCAAGTTCATGCAAAATAAATATGAAACCATTAGAACAATTTAAAGATACTGAGATAGTTCCTAACCTGCCATGATATGCTTCAAAAGAACACATTTCCCGAAGTCACACTTCCATGGGATGCTTCACAACACGCATAGTACTACTTACAAAAGAAGTAAGTTCATTATTCATACCATCACATTTGCATGAGACTCTATCAGATCTAATATTAACAATATTCACAAATGGAGACATAATTGCATATATCTGCAATTAGCACAAAAAGAACTTGATTAATGAACAGTTGGGATTAATTAAGACAAATGCATGTTAGTCCGGGAGTTTCATCCTTGAAGCATAAAATAGAATACCATTCTTGAAATTATTCAATTTAAACTCACTATTGTATTACACAGGTTTGTATAACAGAAAGATTAATGTTTCTTGGAGTCTTTTTATTTAATCAATTTTGGATAGAGTGGTGCCATTGATATGTTTTAAACCGCAAAAGTTCAATAACCAAAGCATGTCAATTAATGGAAAATAAAAGTTTTTGAATGTGTTAAAATAAATTGAAATCACATCCGTTCTTCCTGCAAATAGCTTCCTAGCCATTCTTCATACGACATTGCAAATCTTCGTGCGCCTTCATCATAACCATTTTTCCACTAAGTGCGTATGATTTTCAGACTAATTCAAATTTTTTTTAGAAATAAGACCATACCAAACTACTCCCAACATCTACATCAACATCAACATCTAAACACAAACGGTTTCCAGATTCAAAATACAACAACCTCCATCATGATCATGCTTATGTATCCAAATCAATTAAAAATGCTACATGAATGCAGAGTACTTAAAATCACAAATTCGTTAGGCTCCACGTTTGTCATGTCTTAACTTGTGCATCTCCAAAAAAAATTACAAACTAAGGATCATAAAAACAAACTTCGAAAAAAATAAGAACAATGGTGTTCGCATTGAATCATGCTTCGGTTAACCAACTGAATGAAATATAAGCTATATCTTTATGAGCAAACCAAAAGTTGAACTAAAATAATAATTTAATCTTTAAAACTTAATTTAAAAATTAGCTGCTAACAACTGAAAATATAAATTAACCATGGCCCATTTTGACAATTTTCATGTTTTGCATAGTGTCGACCCATATGGCACATGAAATCCATTCATAAAACACAAATTATTCACACCCAATTTGTGCAGAATTATAACAACACCCAAAATCATACGAGTAAATTTGCACAATACAATAACACAACATATCTACTAAAAACATTGTAAACCTTAACCCTAAATAAAAAAGTGATAGATGTGAGAATTGAACCAGTAGGACCAGAGCTGAAATATCTATTATCATTCAAATCCCGCCCTGGTGCCATCATTGTCAAACTTTGAACGTTGTAAGCCCGAGGTGTTCAAAATCGTACTGCATAATTGAAAAAAAACACGATTGATAGGGGAAACATAGATTTCAAAAGTAAATAATAATCGGTCAGGTTAAAGCTAAGATTCGAACATTTTCTTTGAAAGAATCAAAGTGAAATTGAAATGCTAGATCAAGAGTATAGATTACATACCGAATATGATTTGATTTTGAATGTTATTGAAGATGAAAGAGAGTCATCGTTCTGAAGAGGCGTTTAGGGTTTTTTGTGTTCTTCAATATAGCGGCTGAAAGGTTTGTTCCGGGTTAAAAGGGTTTTTATAGTGTAATTAAACGGGTGTTAATTTGACCTGGTTCTTGACCCGCGTGTTGACCCATTTAACACTTATTTTGGTTTTGGGGGAAAAAATGATGAGGTGAAACGTGGTGCTGACAAGTGGCAATCAGTTTTATTCTTTTATTATATAGGATAGATTAATATTTTCTTTAAATATATATCGTTGTTAAAAATATGAGGTGCATTTAATAAGAGAGAGAGAGTCGGGAAAAATTGATGAGAATGAATGTGTAGGCGACACGTGTCATGGAAAAACATTTATTTATTATATAGTATAGATGTTTGTTTTCCTCTAACTGTAACCCTAGATTAGTTTATTTTGTGATTTGGAATTTTTATCTATTTAATGTCAAGGTTTGTTTTTCCCCAAATGATAATGCCATTTTGATATATTTATAAGTCGAATAGGGTTATATCTAGTGTATGTGAAGGAAATACAATATGAAAGTCGTGCAAAAAAAAAAAAGAGGTTGACTTCAGTGGTATGGACTCACTTTGACCGGGTCAGAGAAGCCGATGTGTGTATGTGATATTTGAGTTGTTCATATGAAAACTGACATCAGAGATTCCTTTTCTCTTGTTTAATTTAACTAAATTGTTTCTTTACCATTTTCGTTTTGGTTACACGTTTGTGCTAAATTTGTTTATTTAAAATTAATAGTTTGTAGAACATGCCTTTTCTAATTATTGAATAAGAATTTCCATAATCTGTACCCTATTATTAATTTATTTCTTTTTGAGTTTATTGATGCCTGGTTTTGATATACGCGTTTTGATATTTGGGATCGTGACGGAATTCCTAGCGGCGCACGTTACGTTTCAATGTCTTGATTACACGTGACACTTTTTGTGTATTTAACTATAATATGGGTTTTTTTAATACAAGTTTCCATTCCCCGGGGAGAGATAACTAGTTGATATACATGTTCTCCATGGGCAAATCCATCAAGCAATTTTTCTGTCGGGTGGAAAGTAGAGGCAATACCAACAACATGAGACTATTGGGTTAATCGAGTTGTTCACGGTTCACGGGTCACTGGTCAACGGGTCATGGGTTCACGTGCTGTGGGTTGTGGATACGGGTCAGATTTGGCTCCAAACTTGCAGTAGAAGATTTCCATATTATTCATGTTTATTTACCTGCTTAACTAGACTTTAATTATTGTGTGAATTGGTCAATATGTGGACCGCGTAAATTGGAGAATATATGGGAAATATATACATGATAGAGATCATGGAGCAGAAGTTCACGTGAGACTTCATTATGTTTGTTATATATAGAATAGGACTTGCTTGTATAGTTAATATTTTTTCAATCAATACGAGATAGCACAGTTGGTGAGAGTGTGTGTGTTTCGTGTGTGTTTGTGTTGCATTTAACAAGGCTTGAATCATCAGAGACGGCCCTAATGCATCACGAATATAAGTATATAACCATTTGCATCAATTGTAGTCTTGTTGTCTAAATTGATAAGTAATAGTATTATACCCTTGGACTCTAAACTCTTTAGCATAATTGGTCTGAGCATCGGCTGTTGCAGAATTGGATCCCCATTTTGTAGCATGTCAATAGAGAAGTCTTATGACAACCAATCTTGACTAATATTACCTATCAAGCTAAGGCCGGTAAGTGACCTATAGCTTGGACCGTAAGAAGAGAAACCGTTGTGAGGGTAGGGGCTTAGTGAACACATCATGGATCTGATCAGCTGTAGAAATAAACTGAACTAAAATTTTCTTTTGAGCAACCTTTTCTCTTCTCCTAGTTGATCGCGGTGTTAAGGTCAATCAAAAACATTTATAAAATTCAATACTTAGCTACCGTAGACTGTAGACATGGAAGTAGGGTTGTCGAATCCACAGGGAATCAGTGGATAGATTAATTGCTTAGCTTGGTAAATTATAATGAAAACACAGATCAAATAAAGATGTAACCTCCTCCAAACTTCAGGTTCCAGGCTTATGTAAAACTCAGTTGTTCAATGGACCCCACATAGACATAGTGTTGGAAAATCAGTTAAAACAGTAATTGAAGACAAGCTGTTGTAAGCAACCTATACAACCAGCTCCGTCACAAACTAGTATAATTCAATCACCCAATTTATGAATACCAATTTACCCCCTTTAGTCATCCAACCCTCCTACTAGGTTTTCTCATCAACCAAAAAAGATTGTAAAGCAGAAAACTCATAGCATCAACATAAATTGTTTATAATAACTAATACATCAATCTATCAAGTTTGTGTCAGAAACTAACAAGACCCAATCATAAACAAACTGAATCAAACACAAAATCTAAATGAACCGTTCGTCTGGAGGAAACCGGAAATGATTTTGCCAAACATAATAATAGAAAGAACAAATACTGTCGGTACCAAATTTATCATTAAAATTATAAACTAAAATTATCAATAGCAAAAACTCCCTTCATAAAACATGTGAAGCCCCTCTCTGACGTGTATAGTCTTCGACCGCCAAGAAGAATGAGGCTACGCCTCAATTCCCATCCAACAACAGTCAACCCTCCAGTTTTCGTTATCTCCTGCCCTTTATATTTATTTTCTTATTTTCGGGTCCACAGCCCATATAATGGCCCAATCAAATCCCTTTTTTCGTGAGCTACAGTGTGGCCCCAAAAGTTAGCCCATTTGATTTAATGATGAATCCAATTTGAATCCATATTCACGTTAGCCTCCTGTGTTAACAAAAGAAATAGGAATCAAAGTTCATTTACTTTTAGATTAGTTATTATTTACTAATTCATGAATTTTATTGTTTTTCTTTTAACCTATTAAATATAAAAGCCTATAAAAATATAAAAGTAATGTAAAGTAATATGTTTCACATAATTAGGATTAAAACATATGATTATATATAATTAGCACGGGTTTATCAACCACTCATCACTAGTGAACATATCAGCGATTTAGGTTAAAAATATAAAAGCATAAAACTTTAAAAGATAGAGGGTCTTCATCTTCTCCTAGTTCCGCCAACTTCCCCTTGTCTTAAAATTTCGTCGTCATCTAGTGTCGCCATCAGCTACTTTTGCATGTTGCTAGTTTCACCGTCATGTAGTATCGCCAAACCCTAGTTTCGTCGGCATCATAAACTGTCGCCAGTTTGTCGAGTTTGTTCCCCGATTCTTTCTTCTCCCCTGATTATAGATCTGAATTTTGCAACCCTCACAAGAAATGAGACCGAAAAGCTTTGTGGCTGTCGTGAGGTGCTAGTCGTTGGAAAAATGGCCACACATGTATGGTGGTGGCGATGACGTCTAGGGTCACAAAAGCATGTTGTATATGCTATATGCAGTGAGGATTCGTGTTGGTGTACATGTGGTGGCAGCAGTAGCATCTTTGAGGCGGCAGAGTTAGGGTTTCGTGAGTGTTGGAGGTTGGATATGGGGTTTAGGGTTGGTTGGCGGCGGCACTAGAATATTTGGTGGTTAACGATGGCGGTAGAAGGATGGTAGTGGATGTTGAGTGCGGTGGATGGTTATGGTTGCTCCATAGGTGTAGACGGTGGTGGTGATGTTGTTGTGGTTGTCTATGGCGGCAGAAGAGGTAGTAGAAGAGAAGACCAAGCGCATTTGGTTGTGGTGGTGGTGGGCAGAGCGGCCGCCGCCCTTTTGGCGATGTCTTTAACGGTTGTATTCCTTAGCTCTGATACCAAGTTGAACTTGGTAAATGTATTGTATATAAAAGACTTGAAATAGATTACAATATATGGTCATCTTGAAGAAAAGTCAAGAGACAATAGAAAGATGAAAAGACCACATTAAACAGTACATTTAGAGACATAAAACCTACTAGTAAATGAGAGGTTATGAAAGATGAGAAGTCTTATGACAACCAATCATGACTAATAGAGTTAATAGAAATAGAAATCGGTAATGGATTCTACAACGACCCAAATCACTACCTTACGATCATCTGAAAGTACCTCTATGGAAGCCGACCGAAGCTTTTGATTTGCAGATGACAGTTGTCGGTGATGATTTAGAATTGTATCTGGTGCACGAAAAATTAGTGAAAATGATGTTGTCAGGTGATTCAGAGCAGACATCATTGGTGATTTAGAAGAGCCATCGGTGATTCAAAGAAGGTCTAATTAAGTTGATGTCCGTTCAGAGTTATGACTTGTAACACTTGGAGACTATTAAGATGAGTCTGAAGCCAATTTCTTAAGATGAGTCTGTTACGCGAATGTTTCTAAGCCTTTTGTTATACTAAAGTAGGAAGACAAAACAATGACAACGTTCTTATACAAATTTCAGAATCAACAATCACGAGTTTGCGTACATGAGAATACATATCAAACAATATTACATAAATAACAGCAAAGCTAATCATATAAAAGCGGCTACTTTCAAGCCTTAACGACCCTCAATAACACTGACGGTCACGTTGTTTGCCGAGCATTCTTCCGATGAAATATGGTCTAAAGTTGATTTTGACTCGACTCCACGAGTGAAGAATGCTGGTCTCTTTGGAGCGGGCAACGATATGGTGTCATTGAGAAGCATGGAGACCATGTCTGAAGTCGTCGGCCTATCCAATGCGCTTTCTTGTACACAAAGAAGTGCCACATGAAAAGTCCTTAAGAATTGGTGTACAACATAAGTACTTCGAAGTGTTGGATCCTCCAACTCTAGTGCATTCCCTTGTTGCCATAGCTCCCATGCCTTATAACATTAAAAATATTACTTTATGACCGACCCATATGTTCATCACATTATCTCACTAGAAAGTGAATACATCATTAACCAAGTTTCTTTACAGAAATTTTTTCATAGAGTGTAACTAAGTGACCTAAATAGAATAGTTATGAAACTTAATTACTATCCGATGATTTTCAAATTTAACCTGCAATATGTTTCTAGTAAATATCCACTAAATACTAACCAAGCTTTATAGTTGTTTCATTTAGGTCATTCACCTTAATTATTTATAAAAAATTTACAAGAATAGAACAATATTAGGACATGAGTGATTTATATAGTTAGAAAAAAAAAAATTAAGTGACTTTAATGGAAGAATATTAAAATTTAATTATTGTTTCATGATTTTATCCCATTGAAGAACCGAAAGACGTAGAAAAAGTGATGTTAATGACACTTACATATCCAAGAAGATTGACAGTCCGATCAAGATGAACGAAGCTACTATTCCTTCTCCCGCTGAGGATTTCCAAGATCAACACTCCAAAGCTGTAGATATCATACTTAATAGAGAAAGTTCCTTCCATTGCATACTCAGGAAACATATAACCGCTGAACACAACATGTTTAACTTAAGCTTTCAAGAAATAAATAAAATTTTCAGATATAAAATCTAAATCGGTGTTCTTACTATGTTCCAACCACCCTATTAATCGTTGCTTGAGTCTCGTTTTGATTGAACATTCTTGCCATACCAAAATCAGAAATCTTCGGGTTCATACTCTCATCTAACAAAATGTTATTAGATTTTAGATCTCTATGAATAACTCTCATTCTTGAGTACTTGTGCAGATATAGCAACCCCTGAGCAATTCCTTCAATGATGTTAAACCGTTGAGGCCAATCTAGCTTAACCTTTTTGTTTTCATCGAAAATACAACAAAGAGACCATATTATATTAATAGGACCAATGGCTAAAACAGGCATAAGTGCTTATGTTACAGACTATGCATACCGAAGAGGAAGAAATCTAAGCTTTTATTAGGCATGTACTCATAAATTAACATCTTTTCTTCCCCGTGAATGCAACAACCAAGAATCCAAACAAGATTTGTATGTTGGAGTCTGGCTATAAGAACTAGTTCATTCTTGAATTCTACAAGCCCTTGCCCTGATGATCTCGAAAGCCTTTTTATCGCAATTTCTCGTCCATCGTTTAGTCTTCCCTGTTATTGTATTTTTTTCAGTAGGTTAGATGGACAAAATGCAAGAACTGAACAACACTTGAAAGTAACATCACCTTGTAAACAGGTCCAAAACCACCTTGTCCGAGTTTATTTTCACTTGAGAAATCATTAGTGGCAGTCATGATAGAGGCAAAACTAAACAATAACAGATCTCCATAACGGCCATCACTCTCAAGCTGATGTACATCCTTGAAGCTTTCAGAAGCTGCTAGCTCAAGAAAATACTCATCTCTCTTTTTTATCATGTATTCTATAATCAGTATCAATGAATCAATAAATGAAGAACTTGGTACAAATATAAGGTAGATTTAAGGTCACTTATACCTTTTCGTTTTTGTTTCTGTTTCTTCATATACCATAAAAACCCCAAACCGAGGAACAATGGTACAAAAACAAGTGCCCATATCTGTTTCATTTTTTTTTCTGTTTTATTGACAAGATAATGACATGCATGTTAGGTGCAAAGAGGCTACAACAGAAGCAAAAAGAAGAAAGAAACATGTTTGGAGAATCTTACTTGTACTTGGGTTATCAGGAGTTTGGGAACTGATGACATACTTGAATGTAGAATCGCCTTCCCCCTTAACGAAAAGGTTACTGCTTCCGGTCCAAATAACACAACCGGTTCCATTGGTGTCACTGCTACTAAACCCAACACAGCTGCAATCATTCCAACACTTGACAAAACAATCACTAATGCTTAAGCTCAAGTTACTATCAGTAAGATTTCTTGTCTTATGAGGATCAAACTCAACGTTACTATAACTAAAATACTCATCCTCTCTCCTGCACAGGGGGGGACTTGAGTCCATGCAACCATTACTTGAATTGTACCCGTAACACAACTCAGGGGTCCATGCATCGAAAATATTATTACTTGTAATCTGCCCTTTCGGTGTCAAAATCCACATGGGAAAAGGATTAGTAGTGCCCTCATAGTCAGGATCATCTATGTAGGTAATGTATTGTTCTTCATTGTTGTACAGAGAAGTGATATTATAATTAGACTGTCTATCTCCATACAATAATATTGCATACCCAAATGCTTTAATGCCTGGAAAACCACCAGTCCAGTAGGGTTGGCCTCTTCGTCGAATCATTAATCTTTGATTTGTTTCATCAATGGGTTCCCAGCTTAAAGTAAAAGCTCCCGAATCAAAGATATCATCACTATGCGAAGAAGTCAAGGTCCAGTTCTGTCTTGTTCTCTTGTCATATCCAAGCTTCATACCCGGTAAAAGTACATTGGTTGGGTGATCAAAACTCTGCCACAAAACCCTCTTGTCAATTTCATTTATTAGACGGAAATTGCCTGTGTCTTCAAGTGTTGCAGTTACATTTGGGTTTGGACCGGCTTGAACATCAGTAATTTTCATCAGAGTCTTCCCTCCAACCAAGTCCATTGGTTGGATGATCATCAAGTTTCCTGTGTTTCGGTCGATGGAGAGGGCAATGGTTTCTCCATCTGAGGTGCGTATGATTGGTTTGTTGGGATTGGCTACCCATACTTTCCGGGCTTCAGCATCACTAGTGTACCAAATTCCCAACTAGATTCTATAATAATCTTTACTCATGAAGAACCCTAACGTGAAATTTCCGCTGATGGAGAGAAGCTGGTCATAGTAGCTGAGTTGGCTACCAACTTTAATTGTAGAAAATGGACGGGGACAAAATCTGACAGTGTAATTGGCACCCTCACAATAACTACTGCTAATATCATCAGTTCTTGGGCATGCTGAACTAAACAACCGAGAGTAAGACGTCGGCTCGCACGAGTTGTAGCAACAATATTCAGGCGTGCGAAAGACCTGGCATGGACTATGACACCCTCCTCCACCCTTCAACATCAGCTCCTCAGGGCACCGTTTATTCAAATCGTAAAAACAACCTCTCTTCAGGCAATCACCAGATAAATAAGTTGACCCATCAGTAGTAGCCTCTACAGTCATCTGTAAATTATAGCCATCCATGACACTGACATCGAAATTCCTTTCACCGAATTTATTAGTGCCAAACTCTGCAACTGTAACAGGTGGGGTTGCTGATCTTCCGTTGCACTCCATTTCACCGGAGCCACAATCGCCTATTTTACACGACCCATGACCTGACCCATTGAAGGTGCAACCGGTCCTACCCCACAAACTACCCGACCAGTCATCCGGAAGTTGAAAGGAGCGTGAATTACCCCCTGTGAGCTCGAATCCGGTAATAATGAGAACAGGAGAGATTCCAGGCCAAACCGTGAAACCAGTCATTAACAACAGTGATAGAAGCTCCTGCAAATGTGAACCAAAATCTTAATTAGCGTTTGTTTGTTTGTGTGTGTTTTGGAGATACAGACTACAAAAAACACTTACTTACCATTAGAAAAGAAGAAGAAGAAGAAGAAGAGGTAGAAAAAGAAAAAAAGAAAGCTCTGTTTATGTTTCATTTGAATATTGGTGGTTACAAATTTGGTTTTCCAGAATTAGAATATTATTAATTGGAATACTACAACTAAACCTTGGGGTCAACTATACCAAAGTCTTTGAAAGTTTTTCATACGCAGTATTGATTTATTTTCAAGTCAATGAGGAGTGGTTCTTACTTCTTAGCCTTGCTTTGCTTAGATCTTTCTGAGCATTAAGGAAAAAAAAAATGTTTTATTCGGGGGAGCCTTTCTATCTTCTAAATAGAGCCCAACCCCACTTATGAATAAGATTCAACGAAATTTCATAAGTGATAATACACATATAGAAACATCTTCTCTTCAAAAATAAAAAATAAAATATTGCAAATATTAAGTTTCAGAAATATCTTCATATATTTTATTTTAGGATTGTTCAGTCTCATAAAAAATGAGAATGTTGCAAACATTAAGTTTAAAAAATATCTTCAACCAAATAATATATATTTTATTTTAGGGTTTTTCATACTCTGGTTCGACAAGTTTCGACAAAATTACGTGTTAACTATTTTATATAGTTTAGAAAATGACAAATCAAACCGGTTGAGTTGGTTGGGTTTGACAATTTCGGTTTAAACCTTTTTTTTTCTTTCTGAAATCGTTAGTTTATATATTAAATTTTTCAATAAACATAAATGCTTATCTAAAAATTAAAAAGAATTAATAAAGGTTAAAGGTTTAGTCCGAGGAGGCGATTTTAAATAATTCTGTGTGTACGAATCTTTAATTCCATTAACGTGCCATACTTCATTTCTTATTCTGATACATCCAAACTGTCGTGTTGCATACTAGTTTATTCAGTGGTCGCAATTATTTTTTTCTTTTTTATTTCCATTTACATTTAATATATAATTTGCCTTTAATAATATTTAACAAAAATCTAAGTTCATTTTTTTTTCTTACCACCCTTAACCTCTTAGCCTTTTAAAACGTAATCCATATTTAACAAAAAATAGTGTCAATGGCGCACTTGAGGGCCGAAGATGAAACACCGCTCTTTATTTCTTATCATTCTTGTGGGAGGTTAAGATCACATGGTTGGCAAAGTCCATTAACCCAATATTTTCTTCGTATCTCATGTGTTTGATCAGGATGATAATTCAAAGCTCTTACACTATCAATCAGATCCCAAGAAAGATTATCTAAATTATCTAAATTAACTAAATTAGACCTTGAAGATGATAGTTTTCGTTTCAAAAAGTTGTCCATAACCCTAATAGATAACAACTAAACAATGTAAGCAAACAGGCAAGTTATATAATATTCAAGTGTGGTGACAAATTATATAATATTCTAAATTTTAATCGATATGAATATGTTAATAAATTAAACCATATTTTCAAAATTATGAATTTATAAATTATAATGGTGAGTGGAGAAATGAACATTGAATGAGAGAAATTGAGAATTGAACATGCTAGTTTTTTTTTTTTTGGAAGGCGAAAATCTCATAGAATAAGCTAGCCAGAAACTAACAAAAAAATACAGAGAAAAGGGAAAAAATACATATCAAGAAAGAAAAAAAACAAAAAAGAGCGAAAGATTACCGCCCAAAATAGCGTAATGACTAAAAATTAAAAGAGCATCAATTATCCCAGTACAAAGTAGACAACTTAGCCCGATTTGTTAACCAGAGGAACCCCACCGTTTTTATTTATTCAATGATATTTGGAAAGAGAATATTTTGATTTTCGAAGATTTGTTTGTTCCTAGTTTTCCAAAGAGCCCAGCAAGCCAGCTGAATAACAAGTTGGACTAACCAATGTCTCAAATTTTGACTCCCCCACTTGATATTGGTAAGAACAAATCCTTAACCGTGAATGCAAAAATCGGGGGAAGCCTACACCAAGAAGATATCTTTTGCCAGATGATCGATGTAACAACCATGATTTTCCCGAGCATTATTTCACTTTATTTTTCCTTGTTTTACAATAATGACGATCTTGTACTTGTTCGACTCAATATCTTCACATTATTTCACTATCTTAATCATAAATCAATTTATGCACATACATATATATATATATATATAAATATATAAATTTATTAAATAAAACTTATAAAGTTTTTACATATTTGATACTTATGTATAAATATATAACTATATTAATTAATTCATTTGCACACCTAATTATTTTATAAAAAACAAATATATACAATTTATTTTCTTATAAAATAATTATAACAAACTAGATTTTCATAAAAGAAAATGAAAGATTTATTCTTGAACCTTTTAAACCTCCCTTAACCCTTATGAACCCACAAATTGAACCTACATCTTTGAGATTTGACCTTTGACCCCAATGTTGACCACAACTCAAAACCTTTGACCGATTTGGACTCCAAAAGTCAAACCAGGCCGGTTCTTGATAATCCAAGGCTACAATCGGTCGGGTTCTTACTGGATTGGTCTACTGTAGTTACACAATCAAAGATCGATCCAATCCCGGCCCATATATCATACCAATTCGATCAAACCCGTGGCCATAGTTCAAATTTTGAACAGTTTGACTTCTCAGAAGTCAAACCGCGCTCGAATCAACCCTCAATCAAAAGATTAAACGCGTTATTCCCCCGGAAATCACGCATTGATTATCCTCGCATGTATCCAAACCTATTTCGCGACCCAATTCATCTGCAATTAAACAAATTAACGCGTATAATGAGGCAACAGTTGCGCTCCACGAAACCGAATCGAATCGAGCAATTACAAGGGAATTGGGTAATCAAAATCCTCCCCTCACCTTCGCAAACATCTCTACAAACTCTCCCGACCCTCAGTCGATCCTCATTACACCCCTGGACTTCGAATAAACATCAACATCACCGTCTCCGTCCTCGTAGCCGTTCACCCTCGATACGCAACCAAACCAGGTAATTCTTATGCCTTTGTGATCTTTTTAAACCAGAGATCAAAAGCCCCATGATCAGAGCTTCGTTTGTTTGCTTATCGGGTTGATTTCATGGCTAGGGTTTCGGGTATTCAAATGGGGACGAAAGGGGGGGGGGGTGAAGCGTGTTCTAGGGTTTTAAACTTTTCCAACCAGTTCTTAACCAAGGCCATCGCCCAGTTACACTGTTAATTACACTCGACTCATAGGGATAAGGTCGCGGGTTCAAAACAGCCCTGCACCTTTTCTTCCTTTTGTGCGCACCAGATTAGAACTCAGCACCTTCTGTTACTGATTAAAACTCAATGAAATTGGCCCTATTAAACTAAAGACTCTCTCGCCCAGTGGTTAGTTCACCATGAGCTTCGCAGGGGAGACCCACGTTCGATTCCTATGAGCCACATTCATTTTTGTTTTGAACCGTTTTCAACCCCACTTTAACTCTAAAACAGTTTTAAACATTGTATACTTTTATAAAAATTATTTTATAAAACACTATATCCATTAGAACTGATTTGTATAAAAATAAACAAATTCTAAATAAAAATAATAAAGTATCTAAACTAATCGTCTAAATTATAAATTTTACCTAATCATTTTATACCCTTATAAAATTTTACATTTCCTTAAAATTTCTAATTTAGATTTAAACATAATCCAACAAATTCTCATATATATATATATATATATATATTTACATATATATGTATGTATATTCTTAAATACCCATATTTTTTTAGACACATTATTTTATTAATAAATGAAACGAATTTATGTATTTAATTTACTTATCCATTCTAATACAACCCTAAGTCAATTATTAATTTGTTTAATTCTTATAATCGAAACTTACGTTTTATATTAAACTTCTCTTCAAATACAAACACCGACATACACACACCCTTTTCATAGAGTAACACAAACCCTTCTTGTACAAGTCCTCGAACACACTCCCAATGAAACCCTAGACTTGGCCCTAGACTATTGTGCATGTTATTAATCTAGATTCATATACCTTACACCCTTGGTTAACATTGTGAAATTACAAGGATCACTTTGCTACATAGTCTCTCGTGCTAATTACGCATTTGATTCAGGTGAGTTTTACATAGCCCCTTTTTTCACTGTTTTTACATTTTGGGGTGAAACATGATCACAATTTACAATGATTTACATAAACTACACAATACAAATCCACTTTACAATTTGTGTGCAATTTGAGCTTTATGTTTGAGTGCTAGGTGTGTTAACTACTTATATGCAATTACATGTACAATCATTAACTAATCAAGCCGACGGTAAACAATGATAGATCTATTGAGTCTGACAAACCCACCCAGATTGGGGTGATTGTTACCGACAACACAATTTTTGCATGCTAGTTACAAAGGTTTGATTGTACTACTTGGTTACACAATAGTAGCTCCCCATAAATTCCTTGTTAATCATGACTTGTATGGATTTGTTTACACACAACACTTTGATGCTATTTAGAGTCAAAACCCTATGTACGCTCACCAACTTTTTAGTTGACCTCGTTTTCATCATGTTTCAGGTACAAAATATGAGTTGATCAAGTTTGCTTCACTTAGGTTGTGGACCTAGTTAATTGAACAAGAATGAATATGTTATGTATTTCAATGCTCATGTATTATGGAAATTGTTTTGTTGGAGTTATGAATGGAAATTTAATGTATTAATCTATTTCAATTTAGTCAACCATGTGCTCATGAACAGTCTACATGTCCCGCCCCGACGTTTCCGCCGTCGGTTGGGGTGTGACAGATTGGTATCAGAGCCTTGGTTATAGGGAATTAGGTTATTAGACACTTCTGACCTAGACTATAACCTTAGGACACCCATACAATGCCATGCTACTACATACTATATGATTTATCCTTGTGTGAATATTTCTATATGCTATCATAAGTAATTACACTACATGATACAATATTCAATAATTTTTGTGCCACACTGCCTGATAACTTTTGTGCTATATTCATGCTACTATTTGATTCATATAAGTGCTATCCTAAGTTTCAACACACACTTATACACACTTAGCTCTTCATGCACCCTTAAACTCACACACATAATTTCACCACCTCTTGTGATCTAAACTTAAACCATTGGGCATAATATCCATTAACAATAAACTAAGAAGCCCACTTACCCTCCAAGAAGAAGAAGCCCGCTGCAATAAATAAACCTCACTTTCGGGCCTCAAAGCTCAGTCCTCAACAATTCTCATCATGACCATGAGCCCAATAATAGTGTTATTAATACATGATGGCTGGAAGAGTGTGTAGACCCATAAGGGGATTCTGACTAAGGGAAGACAGGGTATTTTAGTGTGTCCTAGTGACCCACCCCTCTTTCCTGTGAATTCTCCTTAGGGATGCATTGCTTATAGGTCAAGTGTGTTTCTAAAATACTATTGTGAAGACTCAGTGTTATGACTAGTCAAACTCTAAACCTATGAGAACCCCTACATTTAACACTCAGTATTTCACTATCACTTACAACCTTCTTTTTTTTTTGCTAGACATGGACTCCTACTCTCCTTCCTCCCCGGTTTACCGCCCTGGAGCAGAGTCTGACTGGGAAGAAGACATCGGGACACCCGGGTATCGGTCACCAACACCCCCAGCTGCGAGACCAAGGTTTGATGTAAGGGCAGATTGGATTAGGAACACCGGCCCAAGACTTCGAACATCTGGATCACCCTCACCCAGAAACCCGTATCAGACACCCCATATCCACAATCAGTCACCACCCCCACTAAGAGACCCATATCTAATGCCCGACCCGTACCATCCTAACCCTTAGGTTATGCATGCCATGGCACCCACTAGTGCTATGGGAATTCCAACCAATGACATCCACCAACATGTAAGAACCTCATAATTTGAGAGGCAAAGGATTGAGCAGGGGGTAATGCACGACTTGCAAGGACAAAGAATGTATAGCCTAACAAACCAATTAGGGTACCAAAAGGAGTTAATCTCCATCCTCGAAAAAGAAATACTGGAGAATCGCACGGAAACTGCTAGAGCTGAAGCCAGATCGACTACTCGAATAACCATAGTGATGCTCGTCTTAGTGATTATCTTCCTTCTAGTGGGAAACTACCAGAGGCGTTAGCAAAAATTTCTATTTATTGTCTTTAAATTTTCAATTTGAAGACCATTCCCCTATGTTTTGAATAATGTTTAAACATTCCACATTCAATCAATTTTATATATTCCAACTCTAAAGTTATTATTCATTGATTTGACACGTTGAGTGTGAATTACAACCATCACATTTTCATCAAGATTTTCTAAGTATCACCTTCTTCATTCAATACGATTTAGTACACTACCGACAATCTCCTTCGTAAACAACTCATTCTATTAGATTTAAACAATCTCGTTATTTTCAAACCAAATGTTTATCAAACTTTTAGAGAGTATCAGAAATATAAATTTCTATGTTATAAAAATATTATTTCAAATTGATAAATAATGATGACTTGTTCTTGTTAAATTAATTATTTCAAAACATTGACTAAATTAATATACAACTACTAGTTTAGCCATTATTTTCTCTTAAAAAAAACATTCTTCTTATTAATAAATGAAAATTTAAATTAAAAGATTTTTTTTTCTTTCTCCTATAAATTGCCTATTCATTTAGATTATTTAACCCAATAGTTTCATTACTTTATATATCTACAACCAAGAACAATTTACAATTTCCTATTTTCAAACAAAGATCAATTATGTGTAAACACATTTCCCTGAGTGTTTTCAGAACCTCCTCGTTACCTTTCACTTGCCACTTCAAGAGACGATCCATACCGCGTAGACGTTAACCATCCCCACAAACCTCAACGAGATTTAAAGAACTAGAACCTAACCACCACATTTTTTTTCACAAACGCCAAACAACAAGCTTCTCCGCAACACTCGATCACATGCAAAAACTCGTTAGTATATGTCACACACCAAAATTCGATAACTTACGTATGTACGTTCACAAGATACACGACACGATTACATAACACATGAAACTAGGTTATGTGCAAATCACAATTTATGGGATTGATCACATAACCCATGAAACTTGTTTATTTGCAATACACATGCTACTGGCTTGAACACAATATACATGAAACTTGGTCGTTTGCAATATACATGGTACATAACAATTGGTTGTTGATATGCAATACTTGATTGACCACATCGAACATGAAACTTAATTGGTTACAAGGTATGTGATACTACATTACTTACAAATGGAAGATTTTTGGTTTACAAAATACATGATACTAAGTTTTAACACTATACATGAAATTCATTTCTTGCAAATACACATGATACCATATTGTTTACATTACTATTGATTTACAAAATACATGATGTCAAGCTGCTCGCATTACACGTAAAACCTATTTGATTACAACTTACATGACACTAGATGATACATGAAATTGGCGTGTTTACATTATACATGAAACTAAATTGTTCATATTTGTTGCAAATTGACTGATCACACTATACACAAAAGCATGGTCATATACTTTGTTCACCAAAGTTGAAAACTATAACACATTGAAGCTACTCGGGGTTTGATGTATTCTTGTTCAGACACGAGTAAACTATGAGGCCTTAGGTAACACTACTTTATTATCCTTTAGTTGCTAACTGACTTGCATATTTAGGGGATATAGTTACTTATTAGCAACTCATATGTGAAAGCAATATACATGAACTAAGTGAATTTGTGCCTCCTCTTGACCCGCACACAACGGAAGGATCTATACGGACCATGCGATGATTGGAGTAATTACGGGTGCACACGGAATTATAAAAATCAGCGCATGGAAAATATAGCAAATTTTGTCGTGTGTTGTGACCTAAAAACCTATCGTGATATATAACAACGAAACTAATGTGATATGACAAGGGCATGGTGGATACGCCGATGGTACTTCCTATATATAAGTGCTCTGTCATACTATCAGAAGTAGAGTTGTTCGTGTCGTGTGAAGTTTCGACCTAGACCAATGTTTGTGAACTCTCTTATCCACTGACAACTCCTAAGCAAATTAGACTACACCTTAATCAAAACTCTGATCCTCAAATTCTCATCAGATCCATTCCAAGGAATGCATATTACTATTAGAGTCTAAAAGATTCTACGAAAACTCCTCCTTAAATATCTTAACCTAAATCCACTATCATCATGCGTGCCTGACTTTGAGAAACAGACATAAATCTTGTTAGCGATTGTACTCCTCGAACCATCAGACAATGCTTGTTTAGAATCCAAACCCTCGTCTCTTTCCTGACTCAGTAAGCCTCCACTAGTTAAATTTCGGGACGAAATTCCCTAAACATGGGGAGACTGTAACAACCATGATTTTCCCGAGCATTATTTCACTTTATTTTTCCTTGTTTTACAATAATGACGATCTTGTACTCATTCGACTCAATATCTTCACATTATTTCACTATCTTAATCATAAATCAATTTATGCACATACATATATATATATATAAATTTATTAAATAAAAAATAAAACTTATAAAGTTTTTACATATTTGATACTTATGTATAAATATATAACTTTATGAATTAATTCATTTGCACACCTAATTATTTTATAAAAAACAAATATATACAATTTATTTTCTTATAAAATAATTATAACAAACTAGATTTTCATAAAAGAAAATGAAAGATTTATTCTTGAACCTTTTAAACCTCCCTTAACCCCTATGAACCCACGAATTGAACCTACATCTTTGAGATTTGACCTTTGACCCCAATGTTGACCACAACTCAAAACCTTTGACCGATTTGGACTCCAAAAGTCAAACCAGGCCGGTTCTTGATAATCCAAGGCTACAATCGGTCGGGTTCTTACTGGATTGGTCTACTGTAGTTACACAATCAAAGATCGATCCAATCCCGGCCCATATATCATACCAATTCGATCAAACCCGCGGCCAAAGTTCAAATTTTGAACAGTTTGACTTCTCAGAAGTCAAACCACGTTCGAATCAACCCTCAATAAAAGGATTAAACGCGTTATTCCCCCGGAAATCACTCATTGATTATCCCCGCATGTATCCAAACCTATTTCGCGACCCAATTCATCTGCAATTAAACAAATTAACGTGTATAATGAGGCAACAGTTGCGCTCCACGAAACCGAATCGAATCGAGCAATTACAAGGGAATTGGGTAATCAAAATCCTCCCCTCACCTTCGCAAACATCTCTACAAACTCTCCCGACCCTCAGTCGATCCTCATTACACCCCTGGACTTCGAATAAACATCAACATCACCGTCTCCGTCCTCGTAGCCGTTAACCATCGATACACAACCAAACCAGGTAATTCTTATGCCTTTGTGATCTTTTTAAACCAGAGATCAAAAGCCCCATGATCAGAGCTTCGTTTGTTTGCTTATCGGGTTGATTTCATGGCTAGGGTTTCGGGTATTCAAATGGGGACGAAAAGGGGGTGGGGGGGTGAAGCGTGTTCTAGGGTTTTAAACTTTTCCAACCAGTTCTTAACCAAGGCCATCGCCCAGTTACACTGGTAATTACACTCGACTCATAGGGATAAGGTCGCGGGTTCAAAACAGCCCTGCACCTTTTCTTCCTTTTGTGCGCACCAGATTAGAACTCAGCACCTTCTGTTACTGATTAAAACTCAATGAAATTGGCCATATTAAACTAAAGACTCTCTCGCCCAGTGGTTAGTTCACCATGAGCTTCGCAGGGGAGACCCACGTTCGATTCCTATGAGCCACATTCATTTTTGTTTTGAACCGTTTTCAGCCCCACTTTAACTCTAAAACAGTTTTAAACATTGTATACTTTTATAAAAATTATTTTATAAAACACTATATCCATTAGAACTGATTTGCATAAAAATAAACAAATTCTAAATAAAAATAATAAAGTATCTAAACTAATCGTCTAAATTATAAATTTTACCTAATCATTTTATACCCTTATAAAATTTTACATTTCCTTAAAATTTCTAATTTAGATTTAAACATAATCCAACAAATTCTCATATATATATATATATATATTTACATATATATGTATGTATATTCTTAAATACCCATATTTTTTTAGACACATTATTTTATTAATAAATGAAACGAATTTATGTATTTAATTTACTTATCCATTCTAATACAACCCTAAGTCAATTATTAATTTGTTTAATTCTTATAATCGAAACTTACGTTTTATATTAAACTTCTCTTCAAATACAAACACCGACATACACACACCCTTTACATAGAGTAACACAAACCCTTCTTGTACAAGTCCTCGAACACACTCCCAATGAAACCCTAGACTTGGCCCTAGACTATTGTGCATGTTATTAATCTAGATTCATATACCTTACACCCTAGGTTAACATTGTGAAATTACAAGGATCACTTTGCTACATAGTCTCTCGTGCTAACTACGCATTTGATTCAGGTGAGTTTTACATAGCCCATTTTTTCACTGTTTTTACTTTTGGGGTGAAACATGATCACAATTTACAATGATTTACATAAACTACACAATACAAATCCACTTTACAATTTGTGTGCAATTTGAGCTTTATGTTTGAGTGCTAGGTGTGTTAACTACTTATGTGCAATTACATGTACAATCATTAACTAATCAAGCCGACGGTAAACAATGATAGATCTATTGAGTCTGACAAACCCACCCAGATTGGGGTGATTGTTACCGACAACACAATTTTTGCATGCTAGTTACAAAGGTTTGATTGTACTACTTGGTTACACAATAGTAGCTCCCCATAAATTCCTTGTTAATCATGACTTGTATGGATTTGTTTACACACAACACTTTGATGCTATTTAGAGTCAAAACCCTATGTACGCTCACCAACTTTTTAGTTGACCTCGTTTTCATCATGTTTCAAGTACAAAATATGAGTTGATCAAGTTTGCTTCACTTAGGTTGTGGACCTAGTTAATTGAACAAGAATGAACATGTTATGTATTTCAATGCTCATGTATTATGGAAATTGTTTTGTTGGAGTTATGAATGGAAATTTAATGTATTAATCTATTTCAATTTAGTCAACCATGTGCTCATGAACAGTTTACATGTCCCGCCCCGACGTTTCCGCCGTCGGTTGGGGTGTGACAATCGAGGCAACATAGCAAGCCGTGAAGATATGATCTATCGACTCCTCCCCCTCTCCGCAAAGAACACATACTGAAATTGTAATTTGAATATTCCTCCTTTGTAGCGCCAATCTAGTCAGAATCTTATCAGCAAGCAATCTTCAACTGAATATATTAATCTTGAGTGGTAACCAAGCATCCCAAGAAAATGCAGGTCTCGGATCCAGCACTCTTTGATTGGAAAGAGCAGACCTGATCGACCTGACCGAAAACGAGCCATTCAGATTACCCGACCACGACCGGCCATCCCTCTGATCCCTCAATTGTACCTGATTTATCACCGAACGAACTCCATCCAATTCCTGCAATTCACACGGAAGCAAAATATCTCTAATCCAAGACCAATTAAAAGGTACAGAAGTACCTGACATGCGACACCGGTCCTGGACAAGGCAAGATTTGTTAGCTTCAATTCTGAAGAGGGCCGGATAGGAAACCATCAGGGGAGCCAAACCAATCCAATGATCTACCCAAAACCTTATGCTTTCACCATTACCCAAAGACCCACAATCGAGAATGGCAAGACAACATTTGATTTAGCCAGGAACTGATTCAAATTAGCGATCTTAAACCACACACCTGGAACATATTTATTTCCAGGAACTGTGCCCCAAAAGGAATTATTCTCATGAATAGATGATCAGTAGTGCCTTCATAGTCAGGATCATCTATGTAGGTAATGTATTGTTCTTCATTATTGTACACAGAAGTGATATTATATTTAGACCGTCTATCTCCATACAATAATATTGCATACCCAAATGCTTTAATGCCTGGAAAACCACTAGTCCAGTAGGGTTGGCCTCTTCGCCGAATCATAAACCTTTGATATGTTTCATTAACAGGTTCCAGCTCAAAGTAAATGCTCCGGAAACAGAGGTATTAACTCTAAGCGAAGAAGTCAAGGTCCAGTTCTTTCTTGTTCTCTTGTCATATCCAAGCTTCATACCCGGTAAAAGTACATTGGTTGGGTGATCAAAACCCTCCCACAAAACCCTCTTGTCAATTTCATTTATTAAACGGAAATTGCCTGTGTCTTCAAGTGTTGCAGTTACGTTTGGGTTTGGACCGGCTTAAACATCAGTAATTTTCATAAGAGTCGTCACTCCAACCGTGATGATCATCAAGTTTCTTGTGTTTTGGTCGATGGAAAGGGAAACTTTTCTTAAGGCGTGCATGATTGGTTTGTTGGGATTGGCTACCCATACTTTTCGGGTTTCAGCATCACCAGTGTACCAAATTCCCAAGTAGTAATAATCATCATAATAATATTGACTGAAGAACCCTAACGTGAAATTTCCGCTGACGGAGAGAAGCTGGTCATAGTAGTTGAGTTGGCTACCAACTTTAATTGTTAAAAATGGACCATCAGGGGACAAAATCTGACAGTGTAATTGGCATCCTCACAATAACTACTGCTAATATCATCAGTTCTTGGGCATGCTGAACTAAACAACCGAGAGTAAGACGTCGGCTCGCACGAGTTGTTGCAACAATATTCAGGCGTGCGAAAGACCTGGCATGGACTATGACACCCTCCTCCAACCCTCAACATCAGCTCCTCGGGGCAAATTGTAAGCGTAACCTTTCTTTGCGCAACCATGTGATAAATAATTTGACCCATCAGTAGTAGCCTCTATTCAATTGTTGTTTGGCCCATGAAACATGCCCAACGCACGTGTTAGGCGTTTTAATGGGTAATTTAATGACCAAGTTAGGGTTATTAGGTTTTAGCATTATAAATAGATGTTACCGGGTTAGGGTTTCACAATGAGAGTTAGAGAGCTATTGTAATCAGTTTTTTGAGTTATATTTTCTGGTTATAATAAAATACTTGGAGAGTTATTCCAATTATCGTTTGTTTCGGTTGAGTTATAATCGATTCAATCCTTGAATTGGTATCAGATCCAGGTTAAGCTCTTGCTCACCTGTTTTTGGTGATTTCGTTCGAAAGTCGTGGTCGATCGAAGCAGTGATCGACAGAAGTTCGTGGAGTGACCGAAATAACTTTCTGGTTTCTATTCGATCAACCGATCAAAGCCGTGATCGTGATCGGAATTTTGGGACTTGATCAAAGACGTGATCAAGAGTCAGTTTTTTTGTTTTGCGATCAACGTTGTGTTAGCTATCAAGAATAGAGAATCTAAGGAGGAAGAAGAAGTGTATTCAATCAATAGCTAATTCCAATACAACCCTAATCACTCTGTCATACGCTCCAAACTAACATTCGTTAGTTGGTAGTTACAATAGCAATATAGCCCTTCAACAATTACAAATGAACACAACAGCCCCTACAATTACAAAATGACAATTCTAGTCCCTGAACTAAGTACAAGTGTAACAAAACTTCCCTCCCTAAGTATTTCTTGTCCTCAAGAAAGAAAGTCAGGAAAACGCAATGTAAACTCATCCAAGCTTTCCCAAGTGGAATCTGAAATAGGCAACCCACACCAATGCACCAAAACTTGAGAAATAGGCTTCTTATTCAGCTTAATCACTCGTCTATCCACTATTGCTTGAGGCAACAACAGAAAACGGCCGGTAGTAGGTAGAGGAACCACCGAAGTATGATCACCAAAAGCTGCCTTAAGTAAAGACACATGAAAAACTGGGTGCAGCTGTGATTCTGGTGGTAAATCCAACTTGTAAGCAACTTTACCAATGCGTTCCACAATGAGAAAAGGTCCAAAGTACTTTGGACCCAATTTAGAAAACTTGTGACCCCGAAGAGAAGACTGCACATAAGGTCTGAGTTTCAAGAAAACCCAAGTACCCACATCAAAAATTATTTCACTGCGTTTGGAATCAGCCTGCTGTTTCATGCGGTTCCTTGCTTTTAACAAAGTAGCCTTCAGGGACTGAATCATACCCTCCCTATCCCTATGCAAAGATTCAACTGCAGCAACCGAAGTATCAAAAGGAACATAAGGAAGATGAGTGGGAGGAGGATACCCATACAATGCTCCTAATGGCGGAATGAAAATTAGTGTTGTACCACCATTCGGCCAAGGGTAACCACTTTGCCCATTGGTGAGGAGAATCCATGGTCATGCAACGCAGATAGGTCTCCAAACACCTGTTTAAAACTTCTGTTTGGCCATCACTTTGCGGGTGATATGCAGTAGACATTGCCAGTTGCACATCCTGCAACCTCATAAATTCCTGCCAGAACTGGCTAAGGAAAATAGGGTCTCTATCCGAAACAATGGTTAGGGGACACCCATGTAAACTGAAAATCTGATCCAAAAAAACTTGAGATACTTGGACAGCAGGGAAAGGATGGGAAAGGGCAATAAAGTGGCCATATTTAGTCAATCTATCAACCACCACTAAAATGACATCTTTGCCTTGACTTTTAGGAAGACCACTCACAAAGTCCATAGAAATATCAGTAAAGATATGAACTGGTAATGGTAATGGTTGAAGTAAACCAGGACTAGCCAATGGCTCATACTTAGCCCGTTGACACACAGTGCAGTCCTTAACAAATTGGAAAACCTGTTTGGTACACCCTTTCCAAGAACACACAGACTTAACTCTTTTCAGAGTAGGCCTAAAGCCAGAATGGCCTCCCCCTGGTGAAGAGTGAAATAACAACAGAATATCCTTTTTTAACTGCGGATCATGTCCCACTAACAGCTTATTCTTCTTTTTTAACAACTGACCATCCCAAGTAACCTGTGAAGTTGATTTACCATTCAAGGCCTGCCTAATCAATAGTTGCATATTAGGGTCAGACTTCCAAGATTGTTGGATTATGTCGAGTAATAAAGGATCAATAGAGCTGATGTGCCTAGTGAATAAAGCCATGCCCGAAACTCGTGATAACCCATCAGCAACCACATTGTCAGTTCCTTTTTTATATGAAATCTCATAATCATAACCCATCAATTTGGCCAACCAAGATTGCTGTAAAGGAGTAGTAATTTTCTGAGAGAGCAGGAACTTGAGACTCTTATGATCAGTCTGGATGAGAAACTTTCTTGGAATAAGGTAATGATGCCACTGCTTCACAGCTAATAAGATAGCTAATAATTCCTTTTCATACACCGACAGAAGCTGTTGTCTAGTAGATAAAGCTTTACTGAGGTAAGCTATAGGATGATTATCCTGCATGAGAACAGCCCCTAAACCCTTAGAAGAAGCATCAGTCTCTACCACAAAGGTTTTATTGAAGTCGGGTAAAGCTAGCACAGGGGCCGATGTCAAAGCATGTTTTAATTGCTCAAAAGACAGCTGAGTGGCAGCATTCCAAGTGAATGCATCCTTCTTGAGCAGGGCAGTCAAGGGTTGAGCCACCAACCCAAAAGATCTAATGAAGCGTCTATAGTAACCAGTCAAACCCCAAAATCCTCTTAACTGCTTCAGGTTCTGAGGCACAGGCCACTGTTGAATAGCCAGAATCTTAGAGTTATCTGTGGCTACTCCTTGAGCAGAAATTACATGACCCAAGTATTATACTTTAGAACCACCAAAAGAACATTTAGATCTCTTAGCAAACAAGGAATGTTGTCGAAGCAAAGCCAATACTTGTTCTAGGTCAAGTAGATGCTGTGACATATTCGGACTATACACCAAGATATCATCAAAGAAAACCAATGTAGACTTCCGCATCAAATGCTTGAATGTACTGTTCATTAGAGCTTGAAAGGTAGCAGGGGCATTAGTTAACCCAAAAGGCATCACCACAAATTCAAAGAGCCCTTGATGTGTTCGGAAAGCAGTCTTATGGATATCTTTGTCAGCCATACGAATTTGATGATAACCAGCCCTCAAATCTAACTTGGAAAAAATTGCAGCTGAGCCCAATTCATCCAAAAGTTCTTCAATTAAAGGTATGGGAAATCTATTTTTAACAGTAGCAGCATTCAATTGACGATAATCCACACAAAAACGCCAACTACCATCCTTCTTCTTGACCAAAACCATTGGTGAAGCAAAATGACTTTTGCTATTTCTGATCACCCCTGATTCCAACAGTTCTTTGGTTATTTGTTCCAATACATCTTTCTGTCATACATGATATTTGTAAGCTCTTTGATTGATGGGAATATTATCATCCTTGAGGACAATCTGATGGTCACAGTCTCTGTGAGGAGGTAATGCAGTTGGAGTAGCAAACACATCAGCATAATTGTTCAATAAGCTCTCCAAAGCAGGATTCAAATCAGTGTTACTGACATGTGAGTCATGTTGGAAAGATACATTTCCCACTGATTGAAGGCTGAATAACTGAGCCCCAGCTAAAGCAGAGTGATTAAGAAGCAAACTATCAATCTGCTCCATAGAACAAAGGCTAACCTTGCTATTAACAGTACCTTTGAGTTCAAACACTCTACCACTCACTGAAAATTGCATAGTCAATGCTTTAAAATTCCACACAATATCATTTAATGTTTGTAGCCATTGAATGCCTAACACCATATCATAATTGCTTAAAGGAATAAGCAAAACATCAGTGTTAAACCAGGTACCTTGCATAACCCACTTAAAGCCTTCACACAATTGATTACATGATAACTGATTGCCATCAGCAATAGTAATATTCATGGCAAGAACACTCTTAAAGGGGCATTTCAACTTAGCAGCCAAAGCTAAATCAAGAAAGTTATGAGTGGAGCCCGAATCAATCAAGATGTGCAAGGTTTTTGTACCAATAGACCCTTGTATTCTCATAGTATAATAAGAATGAACTCCCATAAGAGCATTCAAAGAAATTTGAGGTACCAATTCAGCTTCCTGGAAATTTTCAGTCTGATGAACATCATCATCCTCTTCCATTTCAAATAGTTCAATCATAAAAACCTGTTTACCCCTACAGTTATGGCCTGGAGTAAATCTTTCACTGCACCAAAAACACTCTCCCTTAGCTCTTTTTTCATCCATTTCTTTACTAGTAAGCCTCCTTTGAACCATAGGTTTAGCAGAATTTACAGGTTTAGCATTAATAGGAGTAGGCAACAGAGGCAACTTATTAGCATTGGACATAGGGCTAGGTGTAAATGGTCCCTTATAATTGCTATAAGAAGATTTGCTACTAGGCAATTGTTTAGCAGCATGCATAACATTGTTAGCCTCATTTTGCAGTCTAGACATGGTATAAGCTTCCTTCGAATTCAACGGCTTAAGTAATTTCACATGGCATTTAATCTCAGGTTTCAAACCTTCAATGAACAAACTTAAAGCATATTCTTGGCTAAGTGTG
The DNA here is from genome assembly GCA_023525975.1 of Smallanthus sonchifolius. NCBI lineage: Eukaryota > Viridiplantae > Streptophyta > Magnoliopsida > Asterales > Asteraceae > Smallanthus > Smallanthus sonchifolius. The sequence continues at coordinate 8,430,687 of CM042042.1, forward strand.
ACTTTGTTCAAAAGTAGGTCAAACTTATCACTATATTCATCTAAAGTTCCTGTTTGATTTAGGGCTTTTAAAGCCCCCATGGCATCATCTACAATCACTTTAGCAAACCTTGCAGAGACTGAGCGCATATACTCATCCCAAGAAACTTCAGATAGAGGCTTACCTAAAGACTTGACAAAGCCTTGGTGCCACTGCATTGCTCTGCCATCGACATGAACAGCTGCATATCGCACTTTCAATCGTTCTGGAGTTTCATCAATAGAAAAGAAGTGCTCACATCTATAGATCCAAGTTTCGACATCGGTGCCATCAAACTTCGGAAACTCCACTTTAGAGAAACGATTGTTGTTTCCCGATAATCTTGAATCATCCAGATTATTAGGACCGCGATGAAGAATTTCAGTATTGTTGCTTATATCCACCTCCGGAGTAGGTGCTAATCTACTGGTGTTGAGTAATTGCAAATTTCGGAGGATTTCATCCATCTGCAATCGCATGGTTGCCATTTCAGCTGAAGTCTTCTCACCGACAGATTCAAGACGAAGAAGCGTCGCCTCGTGCTCCTTAAGAGATTTCTCCAACTCCTGTGTTGTCTGATTGCGAGTCGTCATACTCACACTTGCTATCGCTGATTTAGGAATTAGAACGAAGAATCCACGAATCAAGAGTATCTGATAAGAATCGAATAGCTCTGATACCACTGTTAGCTATCAAGAATAGAGAATCTAAGGAGGAAGAAGAAGTGTATTCAATCAATAGCTAATTCCAATACAACCCTAATCACTCTGTTATACGCTCCCAACTAACATTCGTTAGTTGGTAGTTACAATAGCACTATAGCCCTTCAACAATTACAAATGAACACAACAGCCCCTACAATTACAAAATGACAATTCTAGTCCCTGAACTAAGTACAAGTGTAACACGTTGTGATTAAGAAACTAGGGCCGTGTTTGATTTTGTAGTTCAAAATCCACGTGCGATCAAAGACTTTCTGCGGCACGTGGGGAAGTGACGGCGGAATAGCGATCGAAGGTCTTGTGCGTTCAGCGATCGTCGGTTCTAAATTTAGATCAGTGGTGTTGACTGTGTATTTTTGGTCAACCATAAATATTGTGTGGCTGTGATTGATCAAGGCTTGTGTGGGGGGTGGGGGGGGGTTTCAAACAATTAACTAAATCTGGGAACGATTAGAACAAATAGTGGCAAGTTTGGAATAAATGTTTCTTTATTTTATTTAGTGAGGCATTGTTTAGTAGCGATCGGCAGTATCGCGGCAAAGGTTTGCCGAGACTGGATCAAAACCCATCTACGTTGGTTACGTATCAAAGGAAATGGAAAAACATGGGTGATAAAGAAATTTCGAAGACAATCGGTGGGAGTGGGAACACGGCGGCGTTCCAACGTCCCATGCTTAACCCTACCAACTATATGGTATGGGCTATGCGGATGAAGGTGATCATGAATGTGCATAAGGTTTGGGACACCATAGATCCGGGTACGGTTGAAGTCGAGAAGAACAACGTGGCTATTGCGTTATTGTTTCAATCGATCCCGGAGACTACGATCTTGCAAGTGGGTAACCTAGAGATGGCCAAGGGGATTTGGGACGCGATTAAGACGCGTAATTTGGGGGCGGATAGGGTTAAAGAGGCAAGATTGCAAACACTCATGTCTGAGTTTGATGGACTGAGGATGAAGGAAACAGAGACTATAGACGAGTTTGTGACGAAGCTCTCTGGTTCGGCATCAAAGGGGGCGACTTTGGGCGAGGTGATTGAGGAATCAAAGTTAGTGAAGAATGTCAAACCCCCAAATTTCACTAACGAAGTTTTACCGTTTGGTGCGTGACAAACCAGGATCTCAGTCATTAGTTACATCAAACGACACTATATGGGACTCAAATTGAAATATTATAAAAATTCAGAGTAAATGCGGAAGCGTCTAAACAAGAGAGTAAAAGCGCACAACAACGCGCACAAGTCTAACAATAACGGAAACATAATAAATGTTCAATAGATTGACAGTTATTGAATATATCATGTTGACACCATGCATGCCCTAACGTGCACCTGTGCCTTAGCTTAGTGTCCTGAGAAAACATGTAAGAAAAGTGTCAACACAAAGTTGGTGAGTTCACAGGTTTCAGTTTATAAAAGCGTTTAACAGATTAATGTACATTCAACGGGTAGCTAACCTATATGCATGTTAACTAATGCAATCATAACCAAAAGCAAGTTGTTTATGTTTTTGCCTCCCACCAGGCCTATCAACCATGATGCATGTTTAGGTTAATGTTGCACCCGTTCGACCTCTAGTCGAGTTAGCGCGACTAACGCTCAAATTACCTCGCTATGTTCATATTAACGGTCCGATGTGAGGACTTAATGATAGATGTGTACACATAGTCAAACAAGTGATAACATATATGAATTACAAAAACCAAAAGCGTTTACGTCATGTTTTCTCCCCTAGTTTAAAACAGTAAAAGGGGCCGTGAACACTCACCTGCGTTGCGTAGTAGGTAGTATCTGTAACATCCCAAAAGTAAAATGACAGTTATAATAACGGAATAGACGAACGAGGCATGACAGGTCGGGTCGGATGGGTCAGCGGGCTATAAATAGCCTATGCCACCCCCCCTTTTTTCTCATTTGCAACTTTTAGAGAGAGAAACCGTAGAGAGAGAAAGTTGGCGGATCGACCCGAGACTTCAACAAAGTGTTACTCCATAACTCGTGAGAAGAACCTCCGGATCAGAAACTCGATTCAGGTAACAATCCGACCTAAATCTGAGTTTTAGTTCGTTTTTGGGTTTTTCAGGTTTTGGGTGAAAAGGTAAGGTTTGAAAGGATGAAACTGAAAGATAATCATGGATTTGAGTTCCTTAATGGAAAACGAACATTTTAAATGTAAACAGGTTCGAGATCTTGACGTGATCAGACCCGAATGCGAAAGTTAGGGTTTTTCGCGAAGAACAGGTCGTGCGCACTTGCTAAGTGCGCACGGAGCAGGTCCTGCGCACTTGCTAAGTGCGCAGGAGGAGGAACCTGCGCACTTGCTAAGTGCGCACGAGGGGGAACCTGCGCACTTGATAAGTGCGCAGGAGGAGGGACCTGCGCATTTGCTAAGCGCAGGAAGCAGGGTCTCCGCACTTGCTAAGTGCGCAGACATCAGAACTGGTTAAGTGAAGTCAGTATGTTAGAATGGTTAAACCGTTAGAGTCGGGATTGGTCTGATGTGTATTTAACTAATCAATTCAGATCGGAAGTGGCATTGTTGGACCTTCGTTTAGGACAACCCCTATTAGTGTATCAGGTGAGTTCTAGAGCCCTCTTTTAAATGTTTTGTTAATGTTTTTGGGCTGGTGTGCATACTTACGAAATGACGTTTAACGAAATGATGTTTAACGAATTGATGTTTTAACGAAACGATGTTTACGAAAGGAAAGGTTATGAAGTGTTTTTGTCAAAAAGGTTTACGAATGTTTTATGAACGGTCTAAATGAGGAAATGTTTAATGAGAAGGGAAAGAGGTAAAGGTTTTAAAGAAGTCATTACAAATCTAATTTGTCGAATGAATGGAATTGACGAATGAAGTCTGGGAATGAGATTCCCAACCGTGTGGTAGATTATGGACAGCGAGCCATAGTTGCCATAAGAACAACAGGGGCAGTGTCTTATGGTCTGTCAATGGTTTTGATGTTGTACAACTGGTAAGGGAGTAACAACGGTTACTCGAGTGATGAAGATCATCCTAAGTGAATGAGGTAGGGGGAAATCAATGACGGCGATACGTAACGGTTGATTCCCAAAGGAAAGATGCGTGTTGGGCAATGACGGAGATACGTAACGGTTGACCCCACGTAGTGAATGGTTGTGGCAATGACGGCGATACGTAGCGGTTGCCCACAACACCAAAGGTTCCTTCGGGGACACTGTGACGCTTAAAGTGAGATACAGATTTAGATAATAATGTATGACTTAAATGAATGTTAAAAGTTTTAACGAACGATCCGTTCAACGGTTTTTATTAAATGAATGAATGATATGTTTTTGGCAAATGTCGATGTTAAAGTTTTTATGAACTGCTAGAACTCACCAGCGTAGCTGACTTTTTAGTATGCACATTCAGGTTAAGGTAGGTATGGACGATGGACGGTGATGCTTGGCAAGCGAGAAGAGTTACCCGGTTGATCATGAAGACTGGCATCCCGTTATGAGTTGTTTATGTTATGTTTATGTATTTGATAATGTACGTTTCCGCATGTATGAACAAGTTTTTAGTTATGTTGAATGAATGATTCCGCTGCCTTATTTGATATTCATGTTTAAGAACTGTTTGTGAATGAGTAAATCCAACAAGTGAGGCCTCCCGGGTTTGGGGCCTTACAAGTTGGTATCAGAGCAATAGTTTGAGAGATTCGGACACTCCCAGTGTCTGAACTTAAACTTTGAATGGGACCGAAAGCGGATGCCAGTATGGGTAACTCGAGCCAAAGCATCAGGTATGGAAGTAGTATATGTTTACCTATATAGTATACCTTAGGAAGGGTTAGGTAAGGACTTGTGTTCTGATGGAATCACAAAGGTGGTCAAATAGAAATCGAAAGGTAGTGTAATGGTTAATTGCAGATGGCCAGTGTATATTAACATCTTACAGTGCTTTTTGAATTATATTTGTTAATTAGCGTGATGACATTGGATTTCTTGTCTTATAGAAAGAAATGACGAGGAGAGGAAACGGAAAGCGTGGTGGCCGTACCGGTGATCGTACCGGCAGTCGAAATGGTGGGCGTGGCAGGATCCCTGCACGCCAAGAGTATAGTGAAGAAGGAAGTGTTCACACTGAACCAGCGGTTAGTGTGCATGAAGCTGAGCAGACACAGGTTGAAGAACAACCTTTCACTTTTGAACCAGAAGTAAGGGCAGCTATAGCTCGAGAGTTCTCCGAGTTGATGAAGGCTTCTCTGCCAGGTCTGTTAGCTGAAGCGATGAAGAAGGTTAACGAGACGGGTGGGTCCAACACGGCAGTTGGTACCCCGAACACTGAGGCAATTAACGCACCGCTTACCCGTGGTTGCGACTATAAGTCCTTTAAGGCATGTGACCCACCGGTCCTGACTGGGAAGAAGGACGCGGTGACTACGTTTGATTGGGTAATCCGTATGGAAGCTGCCATTTGCCTGAGCGAGTGTCGAGCGGATCAAGTTGTGAATTTTGCTGCTAACTCCTTGAGGGAGGAAGCATCCCATTGGTGGGAAGGTATACGTCAAGCAAAAGGAAGCGAGGTTGTGGATGCGATGATGTGGGCTGACTTGAAAACTTTGGTGATCAAGAATTTCTGCCCAAGGAACGAGATTGAGAAGGTTGAGAGGGAATTTCTGGGTTTGAAGGCCGGGAGCATGACGCACCGGCAGTACACAACCCGATTCAATGAATTGGCACGTTTGGTGCCACATCTTGTTACGACGGAGGAAAGAAAAATTTCCTGCTACATTCAACGGTTGCCGGACCAGGTCCGCACCTATGTTAAGGCAAACGCCCCTACTACTTATGATTCGCTAGTAGAACTGAGCGGCGTAGTATTTGATGATCTGGTACTGAATGTCACCATCATCGAGGAACCAAAGAAGAGACCGAGCTTCTCAAACAAGCGAACTGGTGGAAAGATGTTTGGGGCTCACGATAAAAGGGCTCGGGTGGATGAGCCGACCATTTGTAAGAAGTGCGGAAGGGAGCATACAGGTGAATGTAGACTGGGATCTAACTTGTGCTTTAAGTGTGGCAAGACCGGGCACTACTCCCGTGAGTGCACACAACAATACAAGTGCTATAACTGTGGGGATGCCGGTCATCTGAGCCGGGAATGCACCAAACCAAGAATGGGTGAAGCCGGGAAAGGGAAAGGCCCGGAGAAGAGGGAAGAGAGGCCCCGGGAAAAGACTCGTGCGTACGAGCTGACGCAAGACCAGGCCAGAATGGACCCCGACGTGGCGTCAGGTACGTTCGTCCTTGACAACACTCTTGTTTCTGTGTTATTTGATTCGGGTGCCAGTAAGAGTTTTATATCTGTGACTTTTTGTAAGAGAGTGAAGTACACTATCAGTAAACTAGAAAGGGCCTTTAGCGTAGAAACCGCTGAGGGTAGAACTGCGAGAGTGACCGAGGTAGTTGACAACTCCACGATAAAAATAGAAGGTCATAGGTTCCCTGTCAGATTGTTTGTTATGGTTTTGGGAGGGTTTGATGGCGTGTTGGGTATGGATTGGTTAACTGCCAACGAAGCACAAATCATATGTAAACGAAAGATAATCCGACTCAAGGCTCCGGATGGTAGAAAAGTCAAAGTTTTTAGAGATCATGACGTCCCGATGCCAAACGTCATCTCGATGATTAAGGCAACAGATTACTTGAGGCGCGGATGCGAGGCTTATCTGGTGTACGTAATTGACGAGTGTAAGGAAGCGAATGAACTAGACGATGTACCCGTGGTACGCGAGTACCCGGAGGTGTTTCCAGAGGATTTTCCTGGGATACCACCCGACAGGGAGATTGAATTCCGAATTGACTTAGTACCAGATGCCCAGCCCGTGGCTAAGGCTCCATATCGACTAGCACCAGTGAAGATGAAGGAACTTATGGTTACTTGAGAAAGGATTTATCCAACCGAGCATCTCTCCGTGGGGCGCTCCGGTGTTGTTCGTAAAGAAGAAAGACGGTTCGATGAGAATGTGTATTGATTATCGCGAGCTGAACAAACGTACCGTGAAGAACAAGTACCCGTTACCAAGGATCGACGACCTGTTCAATCAATTGCAAGGCGCAAGTTGGTTCTCAAAGATCAACCTTCGATCCGGGTACCATCAGTTGAAGGTGAGGGAAGAAGACATACCGAAAACGGCATTTCGCACACGTTATGGACATTTTGAGTTCCGCGTAATATCTTTTGGATTGACGAACGCCCCTGCAGCGTTCATGGATTTGATGAATAGAGTTTGTCGACCAATGCTGGATCGGTCGGTAATCGTGTTTATCGATGATAACCTCATCTACTCCAAGAATGAGGGTGATCACGCATGTCACTTAAAGGAGGTGTTGGAGGCTCTGAAGAAAGAAAAGTTGTATGCTAAGTTCTCAAATGCGCGTTCTGGCTTAGGGAAGTCCAATTTCTAGGTCACGTCATTAACCCGAACGGCATTATTCGGAAGGAGGTAAAGTACGAATGGGGTTCGACCCAGGATGAGGCGTTTAAGAAATTGAAGGAAAAGCTAACTCAAGCTCCAGTCTTGGCCCTTCCCAAGGGCAATGAAGACTTAGTGGTATACTCTGACGCTTCGGGTCAGGGATTGGGATGCGTATTGATGCAACGCGGGAGAGTGATCGCGTACGCATCACGGCAGTTGAAGATTCATGAAGCTAATTATCCGACTCACGATTTGGAACTTGCTGCTGTCGTATTCGTATTAAAAATCTGGAGGCACTACCTTTACAGGGTGAAGTTTACTATTTACTCTGACCACAAAAGTTTGAAGTACTTCTTCGAACAAAGAGAGCTTAATATTAGGCAGAGACGATGGTTAGAACTCCTAAAAGATTATGACTGTGAAATCATATACCATCCTGGAAAGGCAAACGTGGTGGCTGACGCTCTAAGCCGAAAGGATGTGCCTACTCCTATTAGAGTGAAAGCTTGTCAGTTGGTAATAACATCAGATGTGATGAGAGAAATTGAAAGAGCTCAGGATGAAGCCCTTAAGCCAGAAAGCATAAAGAAGGAAAGGATGTTTCGCCAACAGGACAAGTTGGAATATAACACCCTTGGTGTTAGGACACGTTTTGGACGGGTATGGATACCCATGGGTGGCGAGCTTAGAACCAAAATCTTGGATGAGGCTCATAAGTCTTGTTACTCTATCCATCCTGGTACCAACAAAATGTACCAAGATTTGAGGAAGGAATACTGGTGGCCTGGAATGAAACACGAGGTGACAAAGTATGTAAGCAAGTGCTTGACGTGGTCACAAGTAAAGGCCGAGCACCAGAAACCGTATGGAAAGATTCAACCACTTGATATACCGGAATGGAAGTGGGAACACATTACCATGGACTTCATAACTAAGCTACCTCGCACATCTAAAGGTCATGACACCATTTGGGTAATTATGGACCGTTTAACGAAGAGTGCTCATTTCCTACCTATTCGTGAGACGTTCTCATCGGAAAGGTTAGCAGAAGTATTCATTAACAAAGTAGTAGCACGGCATGGGATGCCTTTGACGATCGTATCTGACTGGGACACACGATTCACATCGAGGTTCTGGAAGAGATTTCACGAGGCGATGGGCACGAGGCTTAATATCAGCACGGCATACCACCCGCAAACGGATGGTCAGTCCGAAAGGACCATTCAGACATTGGAAGATATGCTTCGTGCTTGTATTATCGACTTCGGTGGCAGTTGGGACAGTCATCTGCCGTTAGCCGAATTCTCCTACAACAATAGTCATCACACGACGATAGGCATGCCGCCTTACAAAATGTTGTATGGGAGAAGATGTAGGACCCCATTTTGTTGGGGTGAGATTGGACAGAAGGAATTAGGAAGTCTCGAAGTCGTAAGAGAGACGTCAGAAAGGTTTGATCAGATCAAAGCACGAATGAAGGCTGCACAAGATCGTCAGAAATCCTATGCGGATAAACGACGAAGGCCTATTGAGTTTGATATTGGTGACAGAGTAATGTTGAAAGTGTCACCATGGAAGGGAATCATACGATTCAGAAAGAGAGGAAAGTTAAGTCCGAGGTTTGTCGGATCATTCAGGATAATGGCACGGGTTGGTGAAGTCGCTTATCGGTTGGAGTTGCATGATGAGTTAAGTGGGATTCATCCTACCTTCCATGTATCACACTTGCGAAAGTGTTTAGCAGATGAATCGGCTCACGTACCACTTACCGACATCGAGGTCGACAACAGCCTTAATTACATCGAAGAACCTGTGGCCATCATAGATTGGAAGGAGAAGCGGTTACGTAATAAAGTTATCCAATTGGTTAAAGTCCAATGGAAACATCGAAAGGGATCGGAAGCCACTTGGGAAACGGAGAAGGAAATGAGGGAGTCGTACCCTCATCTATTTGACTTATGATAGGTTTCGGGGACGAAACCTATTGTAAGGGGGGTAGACTTGTAACATCCCAAAAGTAAAATGACAGTTATAATAACGGAATAGACGAACGAGGCATGACGGGTCGGGTCGGATGGGTCAGCGGGCTATAAATAGCCTATGCCACCCCCCTTTTATCTCATTTGCAACTTTTAGAGAGAGAAACCGTAGAGAGAGAAAGTTGGCGGATCGACCCGAGACTTCAGCAAAGTGTTACTCCATAACTCGTGAGAAGAACCTCCGGATCAGAAACTCGATTCAGGTAACAATCCGACCTAAATATGAGTTTTAGTTCGTTTTTGGGTTTTTCGGGTTTTGAGTGAAAATGTAAGGTTTGAAAGGATGAAACTGAAAGATAATCATGGATTTGAGTTCCTTAATGGAAAACGAACGTTTTAAATGCAAACAGGTTCGGGATCTTGACGTGATCAGACCCGAATGCGAAAGTTAGGGTTTTTCGCGAAGAACAGGTCGTGCGCACTTGCTAAGTGCGCATGGAGCATGTCCTGCGCACTTGCTAAGTGCGCAGGAGGAGGAACCTGTGCACTTGCTAAGTGCGTAGGAAGGGGAACCTGCGCACTTGATAAGTGCGCAGGAGGAGGGACCTGCGCACTTGCTAAGTGCGCAGGAAGCAGGGTCTGCGCACTTGCTAAGTGCGCAGACATCAGAACTGGTTAAGTGAAGTCAGTATGTTAGAATGGTTAAACCGTTAGAGTCGGGATTGGTCTGATGTGTATTTAACTAATCAATTCAGATCGGAAGTGGCATTGTTGGACCTTCGTTTAGGACAACCCCTATTAGCGTATCAGGTGAGTTCTAGAGCCCTCTTTTAAATGTTTTGTTAATGTTTTTGGGCTGGTGTGCATACTTACGAAATGATGTTTAACGAAATGATGTTTTAACGAAACGATGTTTACGACAGGAAAGGTTATGAAGTGTTTTTGCCAAAAAGGTTTACGAATGTTTTATGAACGGTCTAAATGAGGAAATGTTTAATGAGAAGAGAAAGAGGTAAAGGTTTTAAAGAAGTCATTACAAATCTAATTTGTCGAATGAATGGAATTGACGAATGAAGTCTGGGAATGAGATTCCCAGCCTTTTGGTAGATTATGGACAGCGAGCCATAGTTTCCATAAGAACAACAGGGGCAGTGTCTTATGGCATGTCAATGGTTTTGATGTTGTACAACTGGTAAGGGAGTAACGACGGTTACTCGGGTGATGACGATCATCCTAAGTGAATGAGGTAGGGGAAATCAATGACGGCGATACGTAACGGTTGATTCCCAATGGAAAGATGCGTTTTGGGCAATGACGGCGATACGTAACGGTTGACCTCAAGTAGTGAATGGTTGTGGCAATGACGGCGATACGTAGCGGTTGCCCACAACACCAAAGGTTCCTTCGGGGACACTGTGACGCTTAAAGTGAGATACAAATTTAGATAATAATGTATGACTTAAATGAATGTTAAAAGTTTTAACGAACGATCCGTTCAACGGTGTTTATGATTATGATGTTGATGATGATATGGTTACGAGATTCATTTGTTATTACCTGATCTTGTGAAAGGTTTTATTAAATGAATGAATGATATGTTTTTGGCAAATGTCGATGTTAAAGTTTTTATGAACTGCTAGAACTCACCAGCGTAGCTGACTTTTTAGTATGCACATTCAGGTTAAGGTAGGTATGGACGATGGACGGTGATGCTTGGCAAGCGAGAAGAGTTACCCGGTTGATCATGAAGTCTGGCATCCCGTTATGAGTTGTTTATGTTATGTTTATGTATTTGATAATGTACGTTTCCGCATGTATGAACAAGTTTTTAGTTATGTTGAATGAATGATTCCGCTGCCTTATTTGATATTCATGTTTAAGAATTGTTTGTGAATGAGTAAATCCAAAAAGTGAGGCCTCCCGGGTTTTGGGCCTTACAGTATCACACAAGTATGAGATTTGAATCTTAATCGTTAGCCCGAAACGGCTTACGAATGCCCTAAAGTTATAACATAATAATTAGGGGTATAATGGGATATAATGATATGAGACAACGACACGGAATGTTGAACGTACTAAAAGAGACGCTCTAAAGATCAAAGAGTAGACGAACGTGTCCACGTGAACTGAATGATTCCTTAACATCACGCGACGATTGACAAAAGTAATATAAAGTATATTCGCACGCTGCACCATTAAACTAATGGCCTAAGAAAATAATATAATATATATTATTTTTAGATTTAATAAAATATTATAATAAACAATTGCGTGTCAAAAATAATAAATCTATTATTTTATCCGAGGATATAAACAAGTGTAAATAATATATATAATTATATTATTTATTAGTTTAAAAGGTTACACGAAGTTTATAAACGTAAAAATAATAATATAAAAATATTTATCGTTTTTAACTGAGACTAAGGGTTGAAAATAATATATTATTTTATAAACGAAGTTTAAATAACGAATACGAGTTACAAGACTAAACCTGAGGCTACGGGTGGTTTTCCGGTTTTAAAACATATTAATATAATATAATAATTATTGTTTTGAAAATATAAATATTAATCAAAACATTACTCACACACAACCGCGCCTAAGGCAAGGCACGACCGTGTAAGAGTCACAGGCGCGACCGTGCTGGTCAGGGGCGCGACCGTGTTGATCAAACAGAAGACACAACAAAACTGATCACTAGGCACGACCGTGTCTGAGTCTGGCACGACCGTGTCTAGGGTTCTGAGGCACGACCAGGTCTAGCCAAGAGGCACGATCGGGTCAGATTCTGGCACGACCGTGTCTCCTGGATACACAGACACAGAGTTTAACAGAATAAACCAATAAGTCCAAATCTCTTTGGTTTCGATCGCGATTGACCAAAAGAATATGGGGGTTCTATTAATCAAGTAATTACAAATCTGATGATATGCTTTGATTTCAAAAACATCGAGTCTAGATCGACTAATTTCTCGATGGAATAACGAAAACCCTAGGTATGAACACGAGATCAATTTGAACAATCTGGATAAGGTTACTTGTTAAAATCAATGGGCTTTCAATCTGGACACTAAAACGAAGATAAGGGTGTTTTTAATTACCTCAAACACTAACGAATTGATAGAGATCAGCTAGAATGGTTTGCGGCTACGAGGAGCTTGATCTCCGGCGACCCCGGTTGCTTCTCCGGCCAAATAGGAATGTGCAAAAGCTTCTGGGAGGTTCGTGCAAGATGTGAGAGTAGATTGTTTGAGTAAAGCTGCTCTCCATCGATCGAATTTGGGTTATATGGTGATAGGATCGACGGTTATAGGATTAAAGACCATAATGGAGTTGAATTCGGCCATTACGAGTGTTAGAGTGCCGAATAATGGCTCAATGATGATCCGCCGTTAGATATTATGCGTTACAACTTGAATTCCAACGAATTTGCGATTTAAGACTGCGTTTACGTTTCAACTGGGCAAGAGGCGCGGCCGTGCCTGTAAGAGGTGCGACCGCGCCAAAGCACTTGGCGCGACCGTGCCAAAGCATGGCGCAACCGTGCCTATTAGGGTTTCTGGTTATTTACAAAACCAGCCATTGCAACTTCAGCTTTGACAGAATTGATCCCTTGGTTTTAGAATTGAGTTAACTGGGTTAGGATTTAACTGGGTTTGGCTAACCGAGTTAACCTGAAAAGTCGAATTGTCACATCATCCTCTAGTTGAAAGAATTTCCATCCCAAAAAGTTAAAATAATATAAAAAAATTCCGGATGTCACATCATCCCCTAGTTGAAAGAATTTTCGTCCCGAAAATTAAAATAGTACCTTAAGAGTTTGACGTGGAGCGCTTGAATAGATGAGGATACTTGCGCATCATCTGATCCTCACGCTCCCACGTGAATTACGATCCACGTTTCGAGTTCCAACGAACTCTGACAATAGGGATTTTACCACGTTTAAGCGTTTTGACTTCCCTATCCATGATTTCCACGGGTTCTTCGATGAAACGCAACTGTTCATCGATGTGTAGTTCCTCAAGAGGATCCGCGAGTGACTCACCTGCTAGACATTTCTTCAAGTTTGAGACGTGAAAGACGTTGTCTACACCACTAAATCCTTCAGGTAGGTCCAGTTGATACGCTACCGGACCAATTCTCTTCACTATCTTGAATGGTTCAACATAACGAGGATTCAGTTTTCCTCGTTTCCCAAAACGAATGACACCCTTCCAAGGTGAGACTTTTAACAAAAGCATATCCCCTACTTGAAATTCTAATGGTTTACGACGCTTATCGGCATAGCTCTTTTGACGATCACGAGCTGCTGCCATACGGTTTCTAATTTGAACGATTTTCTCAGAAGTTTCAAGTACGAGCTAAGGACCCGTAAGTTGACTATCTCCAACCTTGGCCCAAAAAATAGGAGAACGGCATTTCCGTCCATATAGTGCCTCGAATGTAGCTGCCTTGATGCTAGTGTGATAACTGTTATTGTAGGATAACTCCACCAGCTGTAGGTGAGACTCCCAAGTGTTACCGAAATCAACCACACAAGCTCGTAGCATATCTTCCAGGGTTTGAATAGTACGCTCCTTCTGGCCATCAGTTTTAGGGTGGTATGCTGTGCTCATATCTAGACGCGTGCCTAAAGCTTTATGTCGCAATTGCCAGGTACTGGAGGTGAATCGTGCATCATGATCTGAAATGATAGAGATTGGCACCCCGTGCCGAGAGACTGCTTCTTTCAAGTAAATACGAGTAAGCTTATCCATTTTGTCTGTTTCCTTGATTGCTAAGAAGTGAGCGGACTTTGTTAAACGATCAACGATTACCCAAATGGTATCACATCCGGTAGGAGTTCGTGGAAATTTTGTGATAAAGTCTATGGATATCTGCTCCCATTTCCACATGGGAATCTTCGGTTGCTGGAGTAGACTGGAAGGCTTTTGATATTCAACCTTGACCTTGGCGCAAGTCAGGAACTTGTTCACATAAGTGGCTATATCGGCCTTCATCTTTGGCCACCAATACAACACCTTTAGGTCATGGTACATCTTGTCGGAACCTGGATAAACGGAGCAACGAGATTTATGAGCTTCATCCATGACTAGTTCCCTTAAGTTCCTGAATACTGGAACCCATATTCGCTCGGCGAAGTAGCGAATGCCATCAGATTTGACCTCGAGTTGTGCTCCCATACCGTGTGTGGCTTCCAGCGGTAGGTTTTCCTCATTCAGGGCTTCAACTTGAGCACTACGTATTTTGTCAGGTAATCCGGTGTGAATATTAAGTTGTAATGCTCGAACTCGTTTGGGCTTGGTTTCCTTTCGACTTAGGGAATCAGCTACAACATTAGCCTTACCTGGATGATACCTGATCGCACAATCATAATCATTCAAAAGCTTGACCCAACGACACTGTCTCATGTTCAGCTCTTTCTGCTCGAAGATATGCTGAGGACTCTTATGATCGATGTAGATAGTGCACTTGGTACCGTACAAGTAGTGTCTCTATATCTTAAGTGCGAAAACTATGGCTCCCAACTCTAGGTCATGAGTGGTGTAGTTTTTCTCGTGAATCTTTAGTTGGCGTGAAGCGTATGCGATCACCTTTTCTCGTTTCATTAACACACAACCCAGACCCTGCATGGATGCATCACAATACACCACAAAATCATTCGTTCATTCAGAAAGAGCTAGAATAGGTGCTCTGCAAAGTTTCTGCTTAAGGAGTTGAACTGCTGAGGCTTTACCCTTCTGAGTTAAGGCAGTGAGAGGTTGGGCAATCTTAGAAAATCCTTCGATAAACCGACGATAATAACCAGCCAATCCCATAAATTGCCGCACCTCTGTCGGAGTCGTCGGTGCTGCCCAATTCTTGATGGCTTCTATTTTTGATGGATCGACGTGTATTCCATTCTTGCTAACCACATGTCCTAAAAATTGAACTTCCCAAATCCAGAATTCACACTTGGAAAGTTTAGCATACAGCTGTTCTTGCTTTAGCAACTCCAGAATTAAGCGTAGGTGCTCTTCATGTTCTTCCTTGTTCTTGGAATAAATGAGGATGTCGTCGATGAAAATGATGACAAATTGATCAAGGTATGACTTACACACACGGTTCATGAGGTCCATGAACATCGCGGGTGCGTTGGTTAATCCGAAAGGCATGATCATTAACTCATAGTGTCTGTACCTTGTCCTGAAAGCAGTCTTGGAGATATCCTCATCTCGGACTCTCAATTGGTGGTAACCAGATCTAAGATCTATCTTGGAATAGAAGCCTGATCCTTGGATTTGATCAAAGAGATCATCGATGCGAGGTAAAGGATAACGATTCTTGATCGTCACTTTGTTCAGCTCACGATAGTCGATGCACATGCGAAAAGTCCCGTCCTTCTTCTTGACAAACAGGACTGGAGCTCCCTATGGCGATGAGCTTGGTCGGATGAAACCTTTATCCAACAACTCTTGTGGTTGAGTGGACAGCTCTAGCAATTCACTGGGTGCCAGTCTGTAAGGTGCCCGAGCAATCGGTGCTGCTCCGGGTGCTAGGTCGATTTGAAATTCTAGTTGACGATGCGGTGGCAGATCAGGCAAATCCTCGAGAAATACTTCCGGATAGTTACAAACGATCGGGATATCATCAATTTTCTTCTCCCCAGATGGCTGCTCGGCGACGAGAGCCAAAATAGCAGTATGACCTTTTCGAAGACATTTATGTGCTTTCATGAAGGATATGATGCCGACGATTGCACCACTCCTTTCGCCCCTGGACAGAAAGAGTTTCTCCACTCGAGAGAGGAATGCGAACGATTTTCTCAGGAAAAATAATCTCGGCTTGGTTCTTAGATAGCCAATCTATGCCGACAATTACGTCGAAAATACCAAGTGTGACCGGCATAAGGTCAATATCAAGTTTATGACCGGCCAATTCAAGCTTACAACCCTTAAGAATGTGAGTTGCTTCAATTATTTGGCCATAAGCTATTTCTATAATGTACTTAGCTTCTAGCAGGGTTGGAGTTTCTTTTATCAAATCACTAAGCTTCTTAGATATACAACTCCTATCAGCACCAGTGTCAAAAATGACAGAAGCAAAGTAATTATTTAAGAGGAACTTACCGGTAACCACATTATGATCATATCTGGCTTCTCCGGATCCAAGCACGAAGGCTCATCCCTTCGCACCGTTTCCGCCATTGTTGTCATTATTGTTGCCGTGGTTGTTGTTGTTACCTTGGTTATGGTTATTGTTGCCATTACCCCTTACTTCAGTTGAGGAAAATCCTTCTGAAAGTGTCCTTCCTTTCCAAACTCAAGACAACCCTTTATAGATCCCGGTTGCTGGAAAGGATGATTGGCTTGTAGTTCACCTCTATAGTCCTTGGCAGCATGGCCCACCTTGTCACACCGTTGGAAACGATTTCTCTCACAAGCACCGAGATGGTGAAAATTACACTAGTTGCACTTAGGGTATCTCTCCAGCCAAATAGGAATGTGCAAAAGCTTCTGTGAGGTTAGTGCAAGATGTGAGAGTAGATTGTTTGCGTAAAGCTGCTCTCCATCGATCGAATTTGGGTTATATGGTGATAGGATCGACGGTTATAGGATTAAAGACCATAATGGAGTTGAATTCGGCCATTACGAGTGTTAAAGTGCCGAATAATGGCTCAATGATGATCCGCCGTTAGATATTATACGTTACAACTTGAATTCCAACGAATTTGCGATTTAAGACTGCGTTTATGTTTCAACTGGGCAAGAGGCGCGACCGTGCCAAGGCACTTGGCGCGACCGTTCCAAAGCATGGCGCGACCGTGCCTATTAGGGTTTCTGGTTATTTACAAAACCACCCCTTGCAACTTCAGCTTTGAAAGAATTGATCCCTTGGTTTTAGAATTGAGTTAACTGGGTTAGGATTTAACTGGGTTTGGCTAACCGAGTTAACATGAAAAGTCGGATTGTCACAAAGAAGTTCCTCAAAATCCTACATCGGAGTAAGTACATTCAGATTGTAGCTTCGATTGAACAAGTCTTAGATCTCAAGACTATCGGATTTGAAGATGTTGTGGGGCGACTGAAAGCGTACGAGGAACGGGTTAAGGAAGAAGAGGAGGAGACCAAGACCCAAGGTAAGCTTATGTTTCATAAATCTAACTTTTCAGGTTCTGGTAATCGGTACATAAACCGAGATCATGAGAACCAAGTAAGAAGACAAGGTCGAGATGATGATCAAGAATATGGATCAAAGAACTCGGTTCAAGGGAGAACTAATGATCGCCAAAAGGATAGGAAGGATATATCACATGTTCAGTGTTATCGTTGTGATAAATTCGGACACTTTGCGTCACATTGTCAGGATCGTATAAAGAAACAGGAAGAAGCTGTGAGGAAACATGAAGAGGCCAACTTGGTCGAAGTCAAGGATCCTGCTTTGTTTATGATGAGATGTGATCAAGAGACGGTTTTCCTCGTTGAAGAAAAAGTAATACCAAGATGTTTTGAGACCCAGCCAATGGAGAAAGACACTTGGAAACTCGACATCAGAGCATCGAATCACATGACGGGTAATTATGCTTATTTTTATGAGTTGAACGAACGAGTCACGGGAACGGTGAAATTCAGAGACGGATCTTGTATTGACATTCAGGGAAAGGGGACAGTATTGCTAGAAGGGAAAACAGGGTAGCAGCGCCTGTTGACCGATGTTTACTACATCCCGAGCCTACGTAGCAACATCATAAGTCTTGGTCAAGCAACGGAAGTTGGATGGGACATCCACATGAAACATGATTTGTTAACCGTTCATGATGATATAGGAAAGCTTTTGATGAAGGTGACAAGGGGCAAGAACCGTCTATACAAGATTAGTATCAAGATAGCAAGTCCCGGTGTAAAAACTAGCATTGGAGTGAAGAACTTTGTGGGTCGAGATCTTCAAAGAGTTGGATTGAAAGATGACAAGCCAACTACGAGTCAGATTCCAATCAAAGATCCAAGTTCCAAAGTTCAAAGTCCAAGGAAGAAAGTTCAAGAATTCAAAGGAAAAGTCAAGCAAGAGATTCAAGCCCAAGGAAGGACGTGTAGTGATCAGAAGAAGCATGTGTTTGTTCAAGCTAAGTGGAGCCCAAAGAACACTGCAAGAGATCAAGAAGTGCATTCGGATAATCAAGACAAAGATGACAAAATTGAAGTTGAAGACGCGCCTATTTCAATTAGGAAATTAGGGGGTGATTCGGATACAGCAATTGAGGGGGGTCGTGATTGTTGGCTCAATTGTTGTTTGGCCCATGAAACATGCCCAACCCAAGTGTTAGGCGTTTTAATGGGTAACTTAATGACCAAGTTAGGATTATTAGGTTTTAGCATTATAAATAGATGTTATCGGGTTAGGGTTTCACAATGAGAGTTAGAGAGCTATTGTAATCAGTTTTTTGAGTTATATTTTCTGGTTATAATAAAATACTTGTAGAGTTATTCCAATTATCGTTTGTTTCGGTTGAGTTATAATCGGTTCAATCCTTGACAGTCATCTATAATTTATAGCCATCCATGACACTTGCATCGAAACTCCATTCATCAGTGTGAAACTTTGCAACTGTAACAAGTGGGGTTGTTGATCTTCCGTTGCACTCCATTTCACCGGAGCCATAGTCGCCTATTTTACACGACCCATGACCTGACCCATTGAAGGTGTAACCGGTCCTACCCCACAATCTACCCGACCAGTTTGGTGGATTTTGAAAGGAGTGTGAATCACCCTTGGTGAGCTCGAATCCGGTAATATTGAGAACATGGATGCCAGTGATTCCAGGCCAAACCGTAAAACCACAATCATTGACAACAATGATAGTAGTCCCTGCAAATATGAACCAGAATCTTAATTAACGTTTGTTTGTGCGTGTTTTGGATATACAAACTACAAATGACATTTACTTCTAGTAGAGAAGGAGAAGAAGAGGAAGAAGAAAAAAAGAAAGCTCTCTTTATGTTTCATTTGAATATTGGTGGTTACAATTTTTTGGTTTTTCATAATTAGAATATTTTTTATTGGAATACTACAACCAAATCTTGGGGTTGACTTCGTCAACTATACCAAAGTCTTTCAAAGTTTTTGATACTCAATATTGATTTCATTTTCAAGTCAATGACGAGTGGTCCATACTTATTAGCCTTGCTTTGCTTAGATTTTTTTCTAAGCATTAACGTTGTCTTTCCAAGTTTAATAAATGAAAGAAAACAAGTGAAAGAGAATTAATGAGAGAAAAAAAAAAGAGAAAAGAAAAAAAGTGAATTAAAAAGCGAAAAAAAAAAATAGATAAAACTAATTTTGTTTTCCAGAGTTCGAAGGAACGGAAATAAATTAAAAAAAAAATATAGTTTACATTTAATATATAAGTTGCCTTTTTATAATCTATCTATACTAATAAATGAAAATAATTAAGGACACGTGTCTCTTATTAGACTACTAAAATGTTACTTTTCCCGCCCATTTGCTTTTGCTGATTTCTTTACACGCGGATCTAATGGATCCTTCCAGGCCCGGTTTATATCCATCTATTAACCCGACATAATATTCATACGGTAATCCTCTTTTTCCTCTTCATTTGAACCCTACTTCACCCTTTCCTCTTTTTTAAATCGTTCTTTTTTTTAAACGTCTTTTTTAAAACCGTTCGTTTTGTCGAAACGTCTTTTTTAAAAGCGTTCATTTTTTTCTAAACATCTTTGTAAAACCGCTCCTTTCTTAAAATGACGGTTTTTGAAAAAAGGAATTAAAAAAAAATAACGCTTTGAAAAAAAAAATACATAAAATTGCTTTGGTGGAATGAAAGCAATTCAATTTTTTTTAAACTGACGTTTAAAAAAATGTTTTTTTTTCAAAACGTTCATTATTTTTTAAATTCTTTTTTAAAAAACGATAATTTTAAATAGGTCGACTCATGAACTTGCTAAAATGAACGGCTATAAAAAAGATATTTAGCAAAACGAACGGTATTAAAACCGAATGATTTTAAAAAGGACGTTATAAAAACGCACGTTTTTAAAAAGAGCGTTTAAGAAAAATGAGAGAGGTATAAAAAAACGAATGGTCATAAAAAAAGCTAAACAACGTAGCTTAAATAAAACGTTTAGAAAAAAACAAACAATGTTAAAAATTTGTAGGAAAAGCTAACGGTGTTAAAAAAACATTTAAGAAAACGAACGACTTTATAAAAGAAATGGTTATTAGATTAGTTAAAAATAAGGAAAAAAGAAAACACCCGTTTTGACAAATAAGTTTTCAACCACACCTATTTGGTAAATACTTTTTTCAACTAAAAAAAACTCTTAAGAATTGAACATGGTAGTTAGTGGACTTGGCCGGGTATTATTTAATTCACAGAAAACAAATGAAAAAATTAAGCCATATTTTCAAAATTATGAATTTATGATAATGGTTGGAGAAATGAGCATTGAATGAGAGAAATTGACAATTGAACAGAATTGAAAAGGTTACTTGGTGGACTTGGTCTGGCATTATTTAATTCATAAAAACTAATTTTTTTTTGAACGGCAACGCTGGATATTTTAGGATAATTGAGTTTTCTCGGAGCAACACCTAAAACATCTAGGGTAGCCCATCACAGGAGGAACCCCTACCTGGGTAAACCCCCTGACCTGACCACAGACCCCTTTTTTGCTGTTGCCAGGATTCGAACCCAAGACCTCCACTATGAAAAGTCTTGAGGCTACCATTGCACCAAATGACCAGCGGTTCATATAAACTAATGAAAAACAAATAACTGAATCTTCTATTTTGTAATCCAACTTGCACCAAAATAATAATTTCTATCCACTTTTCGAGGAGTGATCTATTATCTTGTTATCCAACTTACATCAAAATAACCTTCTAGAACATAAGAAAATCCATTACAAGTCAAACCATAATCCATAGTTCCCCCTCTAATACTTGAACTCTTATAATAGTTTGCCAAAGATATGTAATTAGGTTGCTAATAAACCTACTTAGCTTCCAAACATCAAAGACAACATCTAGTCTTTTGCTAATATCATGGCATATATTAGATAGCCAATGGCTCTTGAGTATTCAAGTTGAGATACAACCTCACCTTTATTAGGTAAAAGCTTTATATTTTGATCAATAAGTGTGCTAATAGGAGAACAATTCTCACAATTAAATTTTTTCATTACTTTCTCAATGTAAAGTCACTGTGAGATAGTAATGCATTTAGATCACCTCAGCCTTTCCGAAATCCTCCATAAAGAATTTAGATGATGAGAACTCATTGGTTTTATCCACTTGATCTTGACTAGTGTCAAAAATCAACATGTCATCAAAATATAAGCAAATTAGAACTCTTTTACCATATTTATCAAATTTGTTGTATACATATTTGTCTGCTTGGTTTAATATATAATCAAATTATAACTCCTTTACCATATTTATCCAATTTGTTGTATACAAACTTGTATGCTTGGTTTAGTAAATAACCATTAGAGAACACAATGTCATCAAACTTTTGTATCCATTGTTTAGGTGTTTGCTTTATACCATATAATAACTTAATGAGTTTACACACCTTATGCTCATTACCAAGCCTAACAAACCCTTCATGTAGCTTCATGTATATCTCCTCATCCAACTCAGCATTCAAGAATGCAATTTTCACATTCATTTGGTGAATAACAAGGTTATGTATAGTTGCTAGAGCAATCAACAATCTAATTATGGATATTCTAGTCACAGGAGCATATGTATCAAAGTAGTCAATACCTTTCTTTACTCTAAAGCCTTGGATAAGCAATCTATCTTTAAACTTGTCTATAATACCTATTACCATCTATTAGGAATCAGAGTCGGTAACGCAGCGGAAAACCACACACACCCACATGCACACACGATAGCAGAAAAAGTAAAGACACGAGAATTATAATGCTTCAGCCAAGATTCACCTACGTCTACTTTGCAACTACGGTTTATTCTTTACTAGTTTAGATCCCGTGTATATACACGGGTGAAAAATATCAATAAATAAAATTTATAAATATTTATGTGTATATTTTACACGTGTAAAAATGTATCATATACTAAGGATAGAAAACAAAACTCAAAATATGAAAAAACTAATATATAATTGAGTTTCGAAAATAAATTAAATACTATTTAATGTAATTTGTTTTTCATTTATTATTTGATCGAAAATAAAAGCTAAATATTTAGATTTTCAAAGTTTTATAAGGGATAATTTAAAATAAATGTGTTTTATTAGTATAATTAATATTTTCTTTAAATATATATAGTTGTTAAAAATAGGAGGTGCATTTAATAAGAGAGAGACGGGAAAAAAATGATAAGAATGAATGTGAAGGCGACACGTCTATGATGCTGGAGCATCGGATTTAACTAGACCAACCTGAACCCGACCGTGAACCGGAACGAGATGCAAGAAACGTGGAGTTGGGTTACATAATTTAGAGTAAACTGTCATTTTCATCCCTATGGTTTGGTTAAAATTATCACGTTCATCCAATAGTTTGTTTTTTTTGTATCTGGGTCCTCGTGGTTTTAAAATCTTGCAACTTTTTTCCAATCAGCTAACACCATCCATTTTTCTCAGTTAAATGAGGGGTAATTTAGTCCTTTTATATATTTATTTTATTTATTCATCTTTTTAATTATCCTCAATTTAAGCTTTAATTAATCATCCCCCCGACAAAAATTGGTCGGGAAAAGAGGAAGAAGGCCAGTAGGGGCTAGAGATGTGAAAGACTTTTAGGGTGGAGGTTACCAAGAGTAAGAAATAGATTTGCATACATATACAAATAAAAACACATTTGTCTTTTTATGAATAACACATATGGTAAGAATTAAAACCAAGAGGAATAAATAGCTTCCATGAAGATGGTCCTAGAGATGGAGATATAGATAGATGAAGGGGAAGAAGTGAGGGTAGGGTTGGGGTGGGTAAATTACAAAAAATAGTCATTTAATAATTTGAGTATATTACATAATTAGTCATTACATGTGAGAAGACTAAAATGTCCTTACTTTTAACTAGAAAAAAACTAGCGATGTTGGTGGGTTGAAGTTAACTGAGACAGGTTACACATCACGGGGAGGAAAAAAGTCAAATTGAAACTAGTAGACCGAAAGCATTATTTTGACCAAACCGCATGGAGCAAAAACGAAGTTTACTCTTTTATTATTAAAAAATTCTTTGGTTTCAATTTTTATAAAATGTGGAACCATGCCCCACAATTATGGAGAAATATGGAAAAACTTAGGTAAATGATGTGGCGCCTAGTTTCCACACTCATTTTCCATAAGAGGTATAACCGTTTTTTACCACTGTGGTTGGTGACTGAGTGGCAAAGGTAAAGCCTATTGAAACACCTAGGTTTGAAAGTCTTGGTTCAAGTCTCGCACAAATAAAATTCTAAAAATAACAAATACCCCTTGTCCTAACCTTCTAAACATAATAACATCCATTTTTGTTCCGTTGACTTGTTGCAAAATGATTACTCTCATCATCTTCATTGTTCTTGTAGAAGCATGTTTTATAACTATAGATTAAATTCTATGTATCGGTATACTAGGCTAGTATGCAGGAGGGTGTTCCTGAGTACTTAGCTTGTTCACCAGTTTGGTCCTGCGTACTTGTCAAGTACGCAGGTAGTGTTCCTGCGCCTATAAATAAAAGACTTGTCTTCATTTGTAGGTGGAACTTCTGGAACAAGGTTGAGAGGTGTCCGGGTCGGGAAGAGCTCTCCCGACCCCTGGACCGTGAGCGTAGATGAGAGATGTGTACTTCTTCGGTATGTAGTCTGTAATACGGGATGACTTCTTTGTTATGGATTACGTTTCGTTTCATTATCTTTTGTCTGTGTTCGTGTTTTCTCTGTCTCGTTTCTTTGTTCCCACACAAATCACAGAACAGATCGTGTTATTTCCGCTGCGCGACGAGGCTCCCGGGACCTACAGTTCTATGTTCCAACATGATCATCAATTGTTCTCCTACATCTGCTGTTTCAACTATCAAAGTTGGTGATCAACTCAAATTCACTTCTCAGCTTGTTTCCCCTGGCACGAAGTTCACGTTGGGGTTCTTTACCATTCAGAAAACAAACTACACTTATTTAGGAATTTGGTATACCTTTGATATTTTTTCCAGGAGAAAAGTATGGGTAGCTGATGTGAATGTTTTGATATATAAAAATATAAGTAAAAATATTTTTATAATGATTTCACAAAAACAAGTTTTAAATTTATAAAATGATAATTAAGTTAACTTAAAACACACATAATATGCAAGTGTACCTATCGCGTCGTAATATAGTTTAGGTAAGAATCAAGTATCAAACCAATGGATACGGTCGAGTTTCAATACTCATTTTTTGTTATCGTTTAGCCGGATTAATTAGTAAATGGGTTTTGTGTGCTTGTGAAGCAGAAAAGTAAATGACGGTAAAGTAAATAACATAAAAGTAAAAACGTGCATGAAGTGTGTAACAGAAATGTAACTATCAGAATAGTAAATAGCAGAAAAGTAAATAAGGCGAAAATGATCAGATTACGGATAGTATTGCTTCGAGCTTCGAGATTCGAATCAGCTTGGTATGTGATAATGTTAAGTTGACTAATTCAGTGATATGACTACTACAAACTTATGACCCGGATCACCGCTAGAGCCTCGTCCTCACTACATTTGATTCACAAATTACGTTCTTTAAATTAAAATAGTAGTGCCCCCCCCCCCCCCGTTAGGGACAACAATTACCCTCAACCCATCGAATGGTCATCTCCGAGTTGGTTTAAGACATCGAACTTAAAATGTTTTATATTAAAGTTAAATAGGTGATTATCTTTTACTCATCGGGAGGCGATGTAACAATGAGACCAAGTATAAAGACGTACCGTTCCCAACATGAGTTCACCAATTCGTATAATAATCTCCTATAAAGACGTACGATCTTATAAGTATATACCAAACCTTGGCTTATCAATCTCTGCTAATATAAAGACGTACGGGTTTCAAGGAAGTTTGATTAAAAAGGGTTTTACAATCTTACTCTTTAAAATCAAGACATAAAGACGGATTTAGACAAAAATAAAAGTCCACCGAAAGATGGTTTTTAAGAACGGATTTGTTAAAGACATAAACATACCACTTTATTAATACGTTAAACATTAACATGCACCAAACATCATCTTCACCCTAGCAATACAAAGAAGTTTTAGCCACGAATGTCCATAACGACTATCGTAATGATGAGTTTCTTGGGCTCCCCTATTGTGGAACAAGGAGGAAGAGCCCCTCTACTCTCTACTCTAACTACGAGAATGCTCTATTCTTGAGTGTTCTTTTGGTCTGAATGGGTGTGTGCAATGAAGAACTCAAGCCTCCTATTTATAGGCCTCAAAATATGCAATGCACGGTGGTGCAATGAGTTGCACGGTCATGCAAAGGCCTAGGGAATCAAATAGGGTACATAGGACACGGTACTGGGCCGTAGAGGAGAAGAAAGGACAATGCACGGCCGTGCATTGGGATCCACATCTTCTTTGGTTGACTCGCACAACCCTTCGTTGTTTTGCTGTCACAGCATCTGCTCACCACCACTGACCGCCCGTCACATCCGGACCGATAGCTAACACCACCGTCGCTTGCTCTCGTCGATGAGTGAAGCTCCCACGCCCGCAAAAAAAACCCGAGAACCGGCTGTTTTCGACTACAATCAGGTCGCCGGCCTCCACTTGGTGCTTTGCCGTTGCTGTTGTGGAACACTGGTATTCACGGCCGTGCCATTCTCTCATGCAATATCATTTATTTTTCGCCGACTTCATGCTCATGTATTCCTACATCACTACATGCAACACATAGGCCATCGTCATAGACCTATCTGCTTGTGCCACGCAACAACCAAGCTTTCTCAAGAGTGGCTACTAACTTGCTAGCTTTTTTTTAAAAGTTTTCCACCGCCTAAAAAAATGTCGTCCAAAGCCTACCCACGTGCTATCTGGCTTGCTTTTTACTTTATTCTGCTCGATGGCTCTCCCTTACTTTCTTCTTTGCAAAGTTATAAAAAATATTTACCAAATAAGTGTAGTTGAAATTTATTTACTAAAATGAGTGTTTTTGAGTTTTTTTTCTTTATTTTTAACTAAATAACTATCTTTTTTTTTTCCAAAACATCCTTTATAAACGTTTTTTTAAACCGTTCAATTTGTCTAAACGTATTTTTTTAAATCGTTCTTTTTTTTAAACGTCTTTTTTAAAATCGTTCGTTTTGTCGAAACGTCTTTTTTAAAAGCGTTCATTTTTTTCTAAACATCTTTGTAAAACCGCTCCTTTCTTAAAATGACGGTTTTTGAAAAAAGGAATTAAAAAAAAAATAACGCTTTGAAAAAAAAAATACATAAAATTGCTTTGGTGGAATGAAAGCAATTCAATTTTTTTTAAACTGACGTTTAAAAAAATGTTTTTTTTCAAAACGTTCATTATTTTTTAAATTCTTTTTTAAAAAACGATAATTTTAAATAGGTCGACTCATGAACTTGCTAAAATGAACGGCTATAAAAAAGATATTTAGCAAAACGAACGGTATTAAAACCGAATGATTTTAAAAAGGACGTTATAAAAACGCACGTTTTTAAAAAGAGCGTTTAAGAAAAATGAGAGAGGTATAAAAAAACGAATGGTCATAAAAAAAGCTAAACAACGTAGCATAAATAAAACGTTTAGAAAAAACAAACAATGTTAAAAATTAGTAGGAAAAGCTAACGGTGTTAAAAAAACATTTAAGAAAACGAACGACTTTATAAAAGAAATGGTTATTAGATTAGTTAAAAATAAGGAAAAAAGAAAACACCCGTTTTAATAAATAAGTTTCTAACCACACCTATTTGGTAAATATTTTTTTCAACTAAAAAAAACTCTTAAGAATTGAACATGGTAGTTAGTGGACTTGGCCGGGTATTATTTAATTCACAGAAAACAAATGAAAAAATTAAGCCATATTTTCAAAATTATGAATTTATGATAATGGTTGGAGAAATGAGCATTGAATGAGAGAAATTGACAATTGAACAGAATTGAAAAGGTTACTTGGTGGACTTGGTCTGGCATTATTTAATTCATAAAAACTAATTTTTTTTTGAACGGCAACGCTGGATATTTTAGGATAATTGAGTTTTCTCGGAGCAACACCTAAAACATCTAGGGTAGCCCATCACAGGAGGAACCCCTACCTGAGTAAACCCCCTGACCTGGCCACAGACCCATTTTTTGCTGTTGCCAGGATTCGAACCCAAGACCTTCACTATGAAAAGTCTTGAGGCTACCATTGCACCAAATGACCAGCGGTTCATATAAACTAATGAAAAACAAATAACTGAATCTTCTATTTTGTAATCCAACTTGCACCAAAATAATAATTTCTATCCACTTTTCGAGGAGTGATCTATTATCTTGTTATCCAACTTACATCAAAATAACCTTCTAGAACATAAGAAAATCCATTACAAGTCAAACCATAATCCATAGTTCCCCTCTAATACTTGAACTCTTATAATAGTTTGCCAAAGATATGTAATTAGGTTGCTAATAAACCTACTTAGCTTCCAAACATCAAAGACAACATCTAGTCTTTTGCTAATATCATGGCATATATTAGATAGCCAATGGCTCTTGAGTATTCAAGTTGAGATACAACCTCACCTTTATTAGGTAAAAGCTTTATATTTTGATCAATAAGTGTGCTAATAGGAGAACAATTCTCACAATTAAATTTTTTCATTACTTTCTCAATGTAAAGTCACTGTGAGATAGTAATGCATTTAGATCACCTCAGCCTTTCCGAAATCCTCCATAAAGAATTTAGATGATGAGAACTCATTGGTTTTATCCACTTGATCTTGACTAGTGTCAAAAATCAACATGTCATCAAAATATAAGCAAATTAGAACTCTTTTACCATATTTATCAAATTTGTTGTATACATATTTGTCTGCTTGGTTTAATATATAATCAAATTATAACTCCTTTACCATATTTATCCAATTTGTTGTATACAAACTTGTATGCTTGGTTTAGTAAATAACCATTAGAGAACACAATGTCATCAAACTTTTGTATCCATTGTTTAGGTGTTTGCTTTATACCATATAATAACTTAATGAGTTTACACACCTTGTGCTCATTACCAAGCCTAACAAACCCTTCATGTAGCTTCATGTATATCTCCTCATCCAACTCACCATTCAAGAATGCAATTTTCACATTCATTTGGTGAATAACAAGGTTATGTATAGTTGCTAGAGCAATCAACAATCTAATTATGGATATTCTAGTCACAGGAGCATATGTATCAAAGTAGTCAATACCTTTCTTTACTCTAAAGCCTTGGATAAGCAATCTATCTTTAAACTTGTCTATAATACCTATTACCATCTATTAGGAATCAGAGTCGGTAACGCAGCGGAAAACCACACACACCCACATGCACACACGATAGCAGAAAAAGTAAAGACACGAGAATTATAATGCTTCAGCCAAGATTCACTAACGTCTACTTTGCAACTAGGGTTTATTCTTTACTAGTTTAGATCCCGTGTATACACACGGGTGAAAAATATCAATAAATAAAATTTATAAATATTTATGTGTATATTTTACACGTGTAAAAATGTATCATATACTAAGGATAGAAAACAAAACTCAAAATATGAAAAAACTAATATATAATTGAGTTTCGAAAATAAATTAAATACTATTTAATGTAATTTGTTTTTCATTTATTATTTGATCGAAAATAAAAGCTAAATATTTAGATTTTCAAAGTTTTATAAGGGATAATTTAAAATAAATGTGTTTTATTAGTATAATTAATATTTTCTTTAAATATATATAGTTGTTAAAAATAGGAGGTGCATTTAATAAGAGAGAGACGGGAAAAAAATGATAAGAATGAATGTGAAGGCGACACGTCTATGATGCTGGAGCATCGGATTTAACTGGACCAACCTGAACCCGACCGTGAACCGGAACGAGATGCAAGAAATGTGGAGTTGGGTTACATAATTTAGAGTAAACTGTCATTTTCATCCCTATGGTTTGGTTAAAATTATCACGTTCATCCAATAGTTTGTTTTTTTTGTATCTGGGTCCTCGTGGTTTTAAAATCTTGCAACTTTTTTCCAGTCAGCTAACACCATCCATTTTTCTCAGTTAAATGAGGGGTAATTTAGTCCTTTTACATATTTATTTTATTTATTCATCTTTTTAATTATCCTCAATTTAAGCTTTAATTAATCATCCCCCCGACAAAAATTGGTCGGGAAAAGAGGAAGAAGGCCAGTAGGGGCCAGAGATGTGAAAGACTTTTAGGGTGGAGGTTACCAAGAGTAAGAAATAGATTTGCATACATATACAAATAAAAACACATTTGTCTTTTTATGAATAACACATATGGTAAGAATTAAAACCAAGAGGAATAAATAGCTTCCATGAAGGTGGTCCTAGAGATGGAGATATAGATAGATGAAGGGGAAGAAGTGAGGGTAGGGTTGGGGTGGGTAAATTACAAAAAATAGTCATTTAATAATTTGAGTATATTACATAATTAGTCATTACATGTGAGAAGACTAAAATGTCCTTACTTTTAACTAGAAAAAAACTAGCGATGTTGGTGGGTTGAAGTTAACTGAGACAGGTTACACATCACGGGGAGGAAAAAAGTCAAATTGAAACTAGTAGACCGAAAGCATTATTTTGACCAAACCGCATGGAGCAAAAACGAAGTTTACTCTTTTATTATTAAAAAATTCTTTGGTTTCAATTTTTATAAAATGTGGAACCATGCCCCACAATTATGGAGAAATATGGAAAAACTTAGGTAAATGATGTGGCGCCTAGTTTCCACACTCATTTTCCATAAGAGGTATAACCGTTTTTTACCACTGTGGTTGGTGACTGAGTGGCAAAGGTAAAGCCTATTGAAACACCTAGGTTTGAAAGTCTTGGTTCAAGTCTCGCACAAATAAAATTCTAAAAATAACAAATACCCCTTGTCCTAACCTTCTAAACATAATAACATCCATTTTTGTTCCGTTGACTTGTTGCAAAATGATTACTCTCATCATCTTCATTGTTCTTGTAGAAGCATGTTTTGTAACTATAGATTAAATTCTATGTATCGGTATACTAGGCTAGTATGCAGGAGGGTGTTCCTGAGTACTTAGCTTGTTCACCAGTTTGGTCCTGCGTACTTGTCAAGTACGCAGGTAGTGTTCCTGCGCCTATAAATAAAAGACTTGTCTTTATTTGTAGGTGGAACTTCTGGAACAAGGTTGAGAGGTGTCCGGGTCGGGAAGAGCTCTCCCGACCCCTGGACCGTGAGCGTAGATGAGAGATGTGTACTTCTTCGGTATGTAGTCTGTAATACGGGATGACTTCTTTGTTATGGATTACGTTTCGTTTCATTATCTTTTGTCTGTGTTCGTGTTTTCTCTGTCTCGTTTCTTTGTTCCCACACAAATCACAGAACAGATCGTGTTATTTCCGCTGCGCGACGAGGCTCCCGGGACCTACAGTTCTATGTTCCAACATGATCATCAATTGTTCTCCTACATCTGCTGTTTCAACTATCAAAGTTGGTGATCAACTCAAATTCACTTCTCAGCTTGTTTCCCCTGGCACGAAGTTCACGTTGGGGTTCTTTACCATTCAGAAAACAAACTACACTTATTTAGGAATTTGGTATACCTTTGATATTTTTTCCAGGAGAAAAGTATGGGTAGCTGATGTGAATGTTTTGATATATAAAAATATAAGTAAAAATATTTTTATAATGATTTCACAAGAACAAGTTTTAAATTTATAAAATGATAATTAAGTTAACTTAAAACACACATAATATGCAAGTGTACCTATCGCGTCGTAATATAGTTTAGGTAAGAATCAAGTATCAAACCAATGGATACGGTCGAGTTTCAATACTCATTTTTTGTTATCGTTTAGCCGGATTAATTAGTGAATGGGTTTTGTGTGCTTGTGAAGCAGAAAAGTAAATGACGGTAAAGTAAATAACATAAAAGTAAAAACGTTCATGAAGTGTGTAACAGAAATGTAACTATCAGAATAGTAAATAGCAGAAAAGTAAATAAGGCGAAAATGATCAGATTACGGATAGTATTGCTTCGAGCTTCGAGATTCGAATCAGCTTGGTATGTGATAATGTTAAGTTGACTAATTCAGTGATATGACTACTACAAACTTATGACCCGGGTCACCGCTAGAGCCTCGTCCTCACTACATTTGATTCACAAATTACGTTCTTTAAATTAAAATAGTAGTGCCCCCCCCCCCCCCCCGTTAGGGACAACAGTTACCCTCAACCCATCGAATGGTCATCTCCGAGTTGGTTTAAGACATCGAACTTAAAATGTTTTATATTAAAGTTAAATAGGTGATTATCTTTTACTCATCGGGAGGCGATGTAACAATGAGACCAAGTATAAAGACGTACCGTTCCCAACATGAGTTCACCAATTCGTATAATAATCTCCTATAAAGACGTACGATCTTATAAGTATATACCAAACCTTGGCTTATCAATCTCTGCTAATATAAAGACGTACGGGTTTCAAGGAAGTTTGATTAAAAAGGGTTTTACGATCTTACTCTTTAAAATCAAGACATAAAGACGGATTTAGACAAAAATAAAAGTCCACCGAAAGATGGTTTTTAAGAACGGATTTGTTAAAGACATAAACATACCACTTCATTAATACGTTAAACATTAACATGCACCAAACATCATCTTCACCCTAGCAATACAAAGAAGTTTTAGCCACGAATGTCCATAACGACTATCATAATGATGAGTTTCTTGGGCTCCCCTATTGTGGAACAAGGAGGAAGAGCCCCTCTACTCTCTACTCTAACTACGAGAATGCTCTATTCTTGAGTGTTCTTTTGGTCTGAATGGGTGTGTGCAATGAAGAACTCAAGCCTCCTATTTATAGGCCTCAAAATATGCAATGCACGGTGGTGCAATGAGTTGCACGGTCATGCAAAGGCCTAGGGAATCAAATAGGGTACATAGGACACGGTACTGGGCCGTAGAGGAGAAGAAAGGGCAATGCACGGCCGTGCATTGGGATCCACATCTTCTTTGGTTGACTCGCACAACCCTTCGTTGTTTTGCTGTCACAGCATCTGCTCACCACCACTGACCGCCCGTCACATCCGGACCGATAGCTAACACCACCGTCGCTTGCTCTCGTCGATGAGTGAAGCTCCCACGCCCGCAAAAAAAAACCCGAGAACCGGCTGTTTTCGACTACAATCAGGTCGCCGGCCTCCACTTGGTGCTTTGCCGTTGCTGTTGTGGAACACTGGTATTCACGGCTGTGCCATTCTCTCATGCAATATCATTTATTTTTCGCCGACTTCATGCTCATGTATTCCTACATCACTACATGCAACACATAGGCCATCGTCATAGACCTATCTGCTTGTGCCACGCAACAACCAAGCTTTCTCAAGAGTGGCTACTAACTTGCTAGCTTTTTTCTAATAGTTTTCCACCGCCTAAAAAAATGACCGTTGAGTCAGGATTAGTGACGTGATGTGTATAAGTGTCGTGTCAGTTAATTGTGAGTGCCTTGGTTAAGGCTGGGTGTGTAATGTCTAGAGTATGTTGTGTTAACCAAGTGTCGAGTTAATACTTATTCTTGGGTATGAGTTGTTAGTATTGTAAGTTAAGTCTATGTCACAAGATGGTAGTGTTATTTTTATTATTGGTAATACGGGCTGAGTCTCGGGTGATGAACGGTTATGGGATGTCGTGGGATGACAGGGGGTTAACTATTCGTTAATAAATCATAAAACTATTTTGCAAGGACCGGAGGGTCCGGAGTGGATTAAACTAATGAATATAACGTGATGGTTTTCGTTCAAATTAAACTATTAGAACTCACTCAGCGTAGCTGACTTTGTGTGTACGTTAGATCGTTTTGCAGGTAAGCGTAAGGCTGACGTATCTTGGCTTGGAAGCGGTGTTACTCGGATTGGTGTGCAGACATTCGTGAGGTAATTTAATGTTATTAAATAACAACAAAAGAATTTAGAAAGACTTCCGCTGTAATTGAGTTAATAATAAATGCATTTTAATTGAGATTGACCCGTTATGAGAACCAACTGTAGGATGCCCGGGTTGGGGTCTTACATAATTAGTGGTCAATGCAAGACTTTTGTTGTCATCCCTACTAACAATTTTTACACCGAACACCTTGACTACTTCATCAACAATCTCCACCAAGCAATCATAATCTGGACATAATGTTTTCCACAGCTCATATTAATAACATCAAGTTCAAACTCCACAACAACAATTAATGCACATGTCAAACTTGTTTCAGATTATGTTGAACCTAAGCTTGAGTCACCAATCTCACATGGAATACATGTTCTCCAAGGGCAAATCCATTAAGCAATTTTTGTGTCGGGTGGAAAGTAGAGGCAATACCAACAACATGAGACTGTTGGGTTAATCGAGTTGTTCACGGGTCACTGGTCAACGGATCAAACGGGTCATGGGTTCACGGGCTGTGGGTTGTGGATACGGGTCAGATTTGGCTCCAAACTTGAAGCAGAAGATTTCCATATTATTCATGTTTATTTACTTGCTTAACTAGACTTTAATTATTGTGTGAATTGGTCAATATGTGGACCGCGTAAATTGGAAAATATATGGGAAATATGTGCATGATAGAGATCATGGAGCAGAAGTTCACGTGGGACTTCATTATGTTTGTTATATATAGAATAGGACTTGATTGTATAGTTAATATTTTTCAATCAATCCGAGATAGCACAGTTGGTAAGAGTGTGTGCTTGTGTTGCATTTAACAAGGCCAGAACTGAATCATCAGAGACGGCCCTAATGCATCACGAATATAAGTATATAACCATTTGCATCAATTGTAGTCTTGTTGTCTAAATTGATAAGTAATAGTATTATACCCTTGGACTCTAAATTCTTTAGCATAATTGGTCTGAGCATCGGCTGTTGCAGAAATGGATCCCCATTTTGTAGCATGTCAATAGAGAAGTTTTATGACAAACCAATCTTGACTAATATTACCCATCAAGCTAAGGCCGGGAAGTGACATCTAGCTTGGACCGTAAGAAGAGAAACCGTTGAGGGTAGAGGCTTAGTGAACACATCATGGATCTGATCAACTGTAGAAATAAACTGAACCAAATTTTTTTTGAGCAACCTTTTCTCTTGAACTAGTGAACACATCAGCGATTTAGGTTAAAAAGATAAAAACATAGAACTTTAAAAGATAGAGGGTCTTCATCCTCTCCTAGTTCCGCCAACTTCCCATG
The DNA here is from genome assembly GCA_023525975.1 of Smallanthus sonchifolius. Lineage (NCBI taxonomy): Eukaryota > Viridiplantae > Streptophyta > Magnoliopsida > Asterales > Asteraceae > Smallanthus > Smallanthus sonchifolius. The sequence continues at coordinate 8,465,242 of CM042042.1, forward strand.
TCTTAAAATTTCACCGTCATCTAGTGTCGCCATCAGCTACTTTTGCATGTTGCTAGTTTCGCCGTCATGTAGTATCGCCAAACCGTAGTTTCGCCGACATCATAAATTGTCGCCGGTTTGTGGAGTTTGTTCCCCTATTCTTTCTTCTCCCCTGATTCCCTCACAAGAAATGAGACCGAACAGCTTTGTGGCTGTCGTGAGGTGCTAGCCGCCGGAAAAACGGCCACACATGTATGGTGGTGGCGATGACGTCTAGGGTCACAAAAGCAGGTTGTATATGCTAACCCTAGACGCAGTGAGGATCTGTGGTGGCGTACATGTGGTGGCAGCAGTAGCAGCGTGGAGGCGGTAGAGTTAGGGTTTCGTGAGTGTCGGCGGTTGGATATGGGATTTAAGGTTGGGTGGCGGCGGCACTGGAGTAGCTGGTGGTTAACGATGGTGGTAGAAGGATGGTAGTGGATGTTGAGTGCGGTGGGCGGCTAGGGTTCCTCCATAGGTGTAGGCGGTGGTGGTGATGTTGTTGTGGTTGTCTATGGCGGCAGAAGAGGTAGTAGAAGAGAAGACTGGGCGCATTTGGTAGTGGTGGTGGTGGGCAGAGCGGCAACGGCGGGCGGCCACCCCTCTGGCGATGTCTCTGACGGTTGTCTTCCTTAGCTCTGATACCAAGTTGAACTTGATAAATGTATTGTATATAAAAGATTTGAAATAGATTATAATATATGGTCATCTTGAAGAGAAGTCAAGGGACAATAGAAAGATGAAAAGACTACATTAACCAATACATTTAAAGACATAAAACCTAGTAGTAAATGAGAGGTTATGAAAGACGAGAAGTCTTATGACAACCAATCTTGACTAACTAAGTTAATAGAAATAGAAATCGGTAATGGATTCTACAACGGCCCAAATCACTACCTTACTATCATCTGAAAGTACCTCTATGGAAGGCGACCAAAGCTTTTGATTTGCAGACGACAGTTGTCGGTGATAATTTAGAATTGTATCAGGTGCACGAAGAATCGGTGAACATGATGTTGGTTGGGTGATTCAGCGCAGTCATCATTAGTGATTTAGAAAAGCCGTCAGTGATTCAAAGAAGGTCTAATTAAGTTGATGTTCGTTCAGAGTTATGACTTGTAACACTTGGAGACTATTAAGATGAGTCTGAAGCCAATTTCTTAAGATGAGTCTGTTACGCGAATGTTTCTAAACCTTATGTTATACTAAAGTAGGAAGACAAAACAATGACAACGTTTATCATACGAATTTTGAAATCAACAATCACAACGAGTTTGTGTACATGAGAATACATATCATACAATATTACATAAATAACAGCAAAGCTAATCATATAAAAGCGGCTACATTCAAGCCTTAACGACCCTCAATAACACTGATGGTCACATCGTTTGCCGAGCATTCTTCTAGTGTGATATGGTCTAAAGTTGAATTTGACTCGACTCCACGAGTGAAAAATGCTGGTCTCTTTGGAGCAGGCAAGGATATGGTGTCATTGAGAAGCATGGAGATCATATCTGAAGTCGTCGGCCTATCCAACGCGCTTTCTTGTACACAAAGAAGTGCCACCTGAAAAGTCCTTGAGAATTGTTGTACAACATAAGTACTTCCAAGTGTTGGATCCTCCAACTCTAGTGCATTCCCTTGTTGCCATAGCTCCCATGCCTTATAGCATTAAAAATATTTTATGACCGACCCATTTGTTCATCACATTATCTCACTAAAAATATCATTAACCCAGTTTCTTTACTGAAATTTTTTCATAGAGTGTTAAACTAAGTGACCTAAATAGAATAGTTATAAAACTTAATTACTATCCGATGATTTTCAAATTTAACCTACAATATGTTTCAGGTAAATATCCACTAAATACTTACCAAGCTTTATAATTATTCCATGTAAGTCATTCACTCATTTATGAAAAATTTACAAGAATAGAACAATATTAGAACATGAGTGATTTATATAGTTAGAAAAAAAAATTAAGTGACTTCAATTGAACAATATTAAAACTTAATTACTGTTTCATGATTCTATCCCATTGAAGAGCTGAAAGATGTTGAAAATGTGATGTTAATGACACTTACATATCCAAGAAGATTGACAGTCCGGTCAAGATGAACGAAGCTACTATTCCTTCTCCCACCGAGGATTTCCAAGATCAACACTCCAAAGTTGTAGATATCAGACTTGATAGAGAAAGTTCCTTCCATTGCATACTCTGGAGAAATATAACCGCTGAACACAACATGGTTAACTTAAGGTTACAAGAAATAAATAAAATTTTCAAATATAAAATATAAATCGGTGTTCATACTATGTTCCAACCACCCTGTTAGTCGTTGCTTGAGTCTCATTTTGATTGAACATTCTTGCCATACCAAAATCAGAAATCTTCGGGTTCATACTCTCATCTAACAAAATGTTATCAGATTTTAGTTCTCTATGAATAACTCTCATTCTTGAGTACTTGTGCAGATATAGCAACCCCTGAGCAATTCCTTCAATGATGTTAAACCGTTTAGGCCAATCCAGCTTAAGCTTTTTGTTTTCATCTAAGATATAACAAAGAGACTACATTATATTAATAAAACCAACGGCTAAAACGGGCATAAGTGCTTATGTTACAAACTATGCATACCGAAGAGGAAGAAATCTAAGCTTTTATTAGGCATATACTCATAAATCAACATCTTTTCTTCCCCGTGAATGCAACAACCAAGAATCCGAACAAGATTTGTATGTTGGAGTCTGGCTATGAGAATTAGTTCATTCTTGAATTCCACAAGCCCTTGCCCTGATGATCTCGAAAGCCTTTTGATCGCAATTTCTCGTCCATCGTTTAGTCTTCCCTGTTATTGTAATTTCTTTTTCCAGTAGATTATGTAAGATGGTAAAAGACTCAATTGATTATTACTGAATAATGCATTACAATATATAGAGAACAGAATGCAAACCCTAGATACCTAATGGGCCCGTGGGCTCACAATAATAAACCTAATATCCAATACTCCCCCGCAGTCATAGCGGAAGTAAACCGGACGCTAAGACTGGAAAATAAAATAAAAACATAAAAACCAATAATAATAATAAGATAAACATGCTTAGATCGACTCATAAATCTAAACTTTTGCCAACAAATCCATATTGTGATTGATGTTGTCGTGCCGTCCATATTTGTTTGATTGTGCTATCCACAGCAATGGACTGTAGTCCTAATCTTCAAAAGGATGTGAATTTTTTTTTTCATTGGTTCTTGGTTCCCGGAAATAGGTAAGTCGACGACCGGCGACCGTAGTCGTGTGGCGGTGTGTCGAGGCTAACAGGCGGCGATCACTTGGATCCGTAGATCAAACATGAGATCCGTAGATCTAAAAAAAAGAAAATATAATCTAATCAAACCATAGTTTGAGATCGGTGACCGTGGACCGTAGTCTTGGCGGGCTAAAACACCGATTAAAAAAAAAAGTGACGCTCCAATTTGGGAAATCATTAACCTGTTTTCAATCAATTTGAAATTTTTTTAGTGATGTCATGATCCACTTTCCAATTTAAGTTCGAATATTATTATCAAGCAAACACATATATAACAAATATATATCATGTTTGGTGACAGTGGAGGCACTTAATTGTCGGCAGCAACGAGAAACAAAGTTCTTGAAAAATAAATGCCTTAAGAGCAGCAGTCGGAATCTTGAATCGAAAACAAAGCTTTATTCGAACGAGAAACATGAAAATAAAAGAAACTAAACAGAGAACGGAGGTGGGACAGGGCGGCGGCGGCAGTGGCGGCGCGCCGCCCTGTCTAGGGTTTCATCTTGGTGGAGACGGCTAGGGTTTTTATTTTTTGTGTAGAGCAGCGGAGGTGGGACCAGAATCGTAAGGCTCTGATACCATGTAAGATGGTAAAAGACTCAATTGATTATTACTGAATAATGCACTACAATATATAGATAACAGAATGCACACCCTAGATACCTAATGGGCCCGTGGGCTCACAATAATAAACCTAATATCCAATAGATTAGAGGGACAAAATGCAAGAATTGAAAAATTATATTAAACTTGAAAGTAACATCAACATCACCCAGTGTTGTAAAAATCGCTAGGCGCTAGTCGGGCGGTGGGGTAGGGCCTAGGCCTAGGCGGGATTAATCGGGGCCTAGGCGGGATTAATCGGATTGGAATTTTTATATGTAATTTTCAGTTTTTTATATATATACACACATTTTTATATGTAATTTTTATAAAAATGTTCATTTTTAAACCACACCAAAGGTTTTCGCCGGAATTTGGCTGGAATTTTCAAGTTTTCACTGGAAATTTCAGGTTTTCGCCGGAATGTTGGCCGGAATCTGGCCGCCTAGGCCCGCCTGGGACCGACTAGGACCGCCTAGGACCGCCCAGCGATTAATGGAGCGACTTGGCCAAAATTACTCCTCACTGGGCCGCCTAGCGACTAATCGACGCCTAGGCGCGATTTTTACAACACTGACATCACCTTGTAAACAGGTCCAAAACCACCTTGTCCGAGCTTATTTTCAGCTGAGAAATCATTGGTGGCGGTCATGATAGAGGCAAAACTAAACAATAATAGATCTCCATAACGGCCGTCACTCTCAAGATGATGTACATCCTTGAAGCTTTCAGAAGCTGCTAGCTCAAGAAAATACTCATCTCTCTTTCTTATCTTGTATTCTATAATCAATTATCAATGAATCAACAAATGAAGAACTAGGTACAAACATAAGGTAGATTTAAGGTCACTCATACCTTTTCTTTTTTGTTTTCGTTTCTTCATATACCATAAAAACCCCAAACCGAGGAACAATGGCACAAAAACAAGTGCCCATATCTGTTTCATGTTTTTTTTCTGTTTTGTTTCCTAGATAATGACATGCATGTTAGGTGCAAAGAGGCTGCAATAGAAGCAAAAAGAAGAAAGAAACATGTTGGGAGAATCTTACTTGTACTTGGGTTATCAAGAGTTTGGGAACTGATGACATACTTCATAGTAGAATTGATTCCACCGTCAACAAAAAAGTTACTGCTTCCTGTCCAAATAACACAACCGGTTCCATTGGTGTCACTGCTACTAAACCCAACACAACTGCAATCATTCCAACACTTGACAAAACAATCACTAATGCTTAAGCTCAAGTTACTATCAGTAAGATTTCTTGTCTTTTGAGGATCAAACTCTCCCTTACGATAACTAAAATACTCATCCTCTTCCCTGCACAGGGGCAAACTTGAGTTCATGCAACCATTACTTGAATTGTACCCGTAACACAACTCAGGGGTCCATGCATCGGAAATATTATAACTTGTAATCTGCCCTTTCGGTAAGGATCAGGCGTGTCCTCATAGTAAGGATTGTCTTTGTAGCTAAAGTATTGTTCTTCATTGTTGTACACAGAAGTGAAAATATATTTAACGTCTAGAAACCCACTAGTCCAGTAGGGTTGGCCTCTTCGTCGAATCATTAATCTTTGATCTGTTTCATTAATGGGTTCCCAGAAAGTAAAAGCTCCCGAATCGGGGATATCATCGCTAAGCCAAGAAGTCAATGTCCAGTTCTGTTTTGTTCTGGTGTCATATCCAAGCTTCATACCTGGTAAAAGTACATTGGTTGGGTGATCAAAACTCTGCCACAAAACCTTCTTGTCGAACTCATTTATTAGACGGAAATTACCGGTGTCTTGAAGTGTTGCAGTCACGTTTGGGTTTGGCCCAGCCTGAACATCACTAATTTTCATCACAGTTGTCCCTCCGGCAGTGATGATCAAGTTTCCTGTGTTTCGGTCGATGGAGAGGACAATGATGTCTGAGGTGGATAAGATTGGATTGTTAGGATTAGCTACCCATACTTTCCGGGCTTCAGCGTCATCAGTGTACCAAATTCCCAAGTAATTTTCGAAGAACCCTAACTTGAAATTTCCACTGATGGAGGCATGCTGGTCATAGCCGTTGAGTTGTTTACTATTAGATAGATAAATACATATTATTATATTATAGGGATTAGAGTGTAATTATGTTATCTATTTATACTCCTTGTAATCATTCTTTATTACACACAATAATACAATACAATTACCAAGATTAACTTGGTAACAAAAGTCCTCAGTGGCGAGATGCCATGGCTGAGGAATACAAGGCTTTATTGAGAAACGGTACATGGACAATAGTTCCTCCCGTCTCTAACGCTAATGTAGTTGATTGCAAATGGGTATACATGCTTAAAAGGGATCAACACGGTACAATCAAACGTTACAAGGCACGGTTAGTTGCCAAAGGTTTCAAGCAACAAGCTGGTGTTGATTATCATGAAACCTTCAGTCTCGTTGTAAAGGCCACAACAATCCGTGTGGTTCTTTCCTTGGCAGTTGCACGAGGTTGGTCCTTACGACAACGATGTTCAGAATGCTTTCCTGCATGGTGACCTACAGGAAACGGTTTATTTGCGCCAACCACCGGGATTTGTTGATCCCGCCAAACCAAACCAAACCATCTACGTCTATTGCACAAATCACTGTATGGTTTAAAACAAGCCCCCAGAGCGTGGTTTCAACGCTTATCTAGAGCTCTTCACAGATTGGGCTTCAAAGGATCCAAAACTGACCCGTCACTCTTTATCTACTCGTCTGCTGGAACTCTTTTATACATGCTCGTATATGTTGACGACATTATTTTGACAGGCAACAGTCAGGCAGCCATTGACGGCATAGTAAAAAATCTGAGTAACACCTTTGCAGTGCAAGACATAGGCACTCTATCTTATTTTCTGGGTATTGAGGTTACTTCCAAAGGGTCTGATTTGATTCTCTCTCAGAAGTACATTATGGAGCTTTTAACCAAGGCTGGCCTTTCGCAATCAAAACCGGTTCCATCGCCTTGCTCCACCTCGGCTACTCTGGCCCTCGGTGACAGCCCACTTTTTGAAAATCCGGTGCGATATCGACAGGTTGTAGGGCCTCTTCAGTATCTCACCTTGACTAGACCTGACATAACCTTTGCAGTCAACAAAGTTTGTCAATTTATGCACTCACCTACAAAGAATCACTGGTCTGTTGTTAAAAGAATACTCAGATATCTGCAAGGTACCTCGCATCATGGTCTTCTATTTCAACGGGCTTCTAGCTCAACACTACATGCCTATACAGATGCTCATTTTCGGTCTCTCACTGCTTTTTCTGATGCGGATTGGGTAGGTTGTCCTGATGACCGTCAATCCACCGGAGGTTATGCCATCTATCTCGGGCATAGTCACAGGAAACGCTGGACAAGCCACGTACCGCGATCCAGATCGCCCGTACCGGAATCGGGTACAAAGTCGTACCGATCGCCTATGGTACGCAATCCGGATCGGTAAAATCAAGCGATCCCGATTGAACAACAATTAGAACCTTTATCAGCAGATTCACGATCCCGATCCCTTTGGTACGCGTACCGGAATTTCAACAGCCATTCAACCTTTTTTTTTAACAAAATTAATTTCTAGGTATCTGAACAGTTTAATATGAACGAATCTTTTTGAAATCACTGCATTTTTACTCTATAAATACTCGAAAATATTACCTTTTAGCATACACAGTACATTGAAATTTATGAATTTTCTGTTATGATTATGAAATGTGTCAATTTAAATTGAAATTTTATGAAAAAATCTATTTTAAAATGTTTTGTATATGATACACCGTACCGGACTATATGGTACACCGTACCACGTACCGAATTGGCGTTCCAAATGAACCTACCCCCCGTTGTACCGAATTTTAGAAATGCACGTACCGCGTACCAGTTTTCGTTCCACGTACCGGAACGTACCGCGTTCCATGTGACTATGATCTCGGGTCTAATCTTGTCTCCTGGTCAGCTAGGAAACAATGAACTGTCTCTCGGTCATCAATTGAATCTGAATACAAAGCACTAGCAGATACTGTTGCCGAACTTACTTGGCTTGAAGCCCTTCTACGTGAACTTCACATCCCAGTGCAGTCTGCTCCTATCTTATGGTGTGACAACTTAGGAGCCACATACTTATCAGCAAATCCTATTTTCCATGCTCGTACAAAGCATGTGGAGATCGATTTTCACTTTGTCAGAGAAAAGGTTGCACAAGGGAAACTTTCGGTTCAAATCATATCTACAAATGACCAGATTGCTGATGTTTTTACAAAGCCGCTACCTTCAGAGAGATTTGCAACTTTACGAGACAAGCTACAACTCGTTTCCCAGCCTTAGCTTGAGGGGGAATATTAGATAGATAAATACATATTATTATATTAGAGGGATTAGAGTGTAATTATGTTCTCTATTTATACTCCTTGTAATCATTCTTTATTACACACAATAATACAATACAATTACCAATATTAACTTTTACCAATTTTGATTGTTGAAAACGCATCGTCAGGCTGACAAAATCTGACGGTGTAATTTCCATTTTCTCAATAATTATATTCTGAGGATGTCGAGCACGCTGAATTAAACAATTGAGAGTATGGCGTCGGCTTACACATACTTGATAGATCCCACGAGTCGCAACAATACTCAGGCGTGCCAAATACCTGGCATGCATTCTTACACCCTCCTCCACCCTCCAAGCTCAGCTCCACGGGGCATCGTTTATTCAAATCGTAAACACAACCCGTCTTCAAGCGATCAACTAAAAAGTAATCTGAAGTAGCCTCTACAGTCATCTGTAAATTATAGCCATTGAGGATACTGACGCCATACATATCCGTCGTGTTTTCCTTGAAGTCAAACCCTGCAACTGTAGCAGGTGGGTTTGCTAATCTCTCGTTGCACTCCATTTCACCGGACCCACAGTCGCCTATCTCACACGACCCATGACCTGACCCATTGAAGGTGCAACCGGTCCTACCCCACAATCCACCCGACCAGTCATCCGGAAATTGAAAGGAGCGTGAATTACCCTCTGTGAGCTCAAATCCGGTAATATTGAGAACAGGGCTGCCAGAGATTCCAGGCCAAACCGTGAAACCACAGTCATTGACAACAGTGATAGTAGTCCCTGCAAATGTGAACCAAAATCTTACTTAGCGTTTGTTTGTGTGTTTTGGAGATACAGACTACAAAAGACACTTACCATTAGAAAAGAAGAAGAGGAAGAAGAAGAAAAAAAGAAAGCTCTGTTTATGTTTCATTTGAATATTGGTGGTTACAAATTTTGTTTTCCAGAATTATAATATTATTGATTGGAATAAAACAATTAAACCTTGGGGTTGACTTCGTCAACTATACCAAAGTCTTTGAAAGTTGTTTTATACTCAGTATATATTGATTTAATTTTCAAGTCAATGATGAGTGGCTCTTAGTCTTTTTTTGCTTAGATCTTTATAAGCATTAAGAAAGAGCCCAACCCCACTTATGAATAAGATTTAACTTTTTTTTTTGAAAGGCAAATTTCTTTATTCCTATGGAAGTGGGACTTGAACCCATGACCTCCTCAATCCTTAGTGTTCCTAGAGGATTTTCCTCTACCATGGGTTGGCCCGCGCAAAGCGGGTGTCACCGAGTCACCGAGTCTCTTTTGAAAAGAGCAATCTAACCTGATCTGCCTTAAATACTGATTATATTTAGGTATTATTATTATTATTATATAAATATTTAGTCGGTGATTTTAAGAGTGTGGACGGGACGGTTCCGTTTTGAGCCACAACCACAACCAATACCAAAATTTTTGTTTAAGAACAGGTCTAGCCAGCAATCAAATTTTACGTAAATAGATTTTTAGCAATCTTAGATAAAAAAAAAATAGTACTCCCTCTTTATAGGAGATTCCCCCACTTAAGTTATCTAGCCATCGATGTGGTATGGATATAATAAACAAAACCTCTATTTATCAAGTCTCAACGTTTGCTTTTTTTTCTTTCTCCCATTTGATGTGGGATGAAAGTTTAAAAGGAGCTTAGAGAGCTGAAGGAAGGAACACCCTCATTTTACTCCGTTAAGTAGTCTTTTAACTCTGTTAAGTGTCTTAGAGGTGTCTTAAAATGTGGGTAAATTACCATCCCGTCATTCCAATAAGTTTAATATATACATAGTGGGTTGGCTCGCACAAAGCGGCGGGTGTCACCGAGGATCTTTTCGAGAGTGTAATCTAACCCGACCTGTCTTAAACACTGATTATATTAGGGTATTCTTATTATTATAATCAAACCTAGCTCACAAGCTCACGAGACAAGCCAAGCCTAGCTTGGGCTCCGCTTGTTTACAAACCAAGTCGATCCAAGTCCGCAAGTTTACAACCGGAACGATTCCAAGTCGAGCTTATTTCAAGCAAGATTTGAACCTCAATTATATTAATCAATATTAGTATTTGTCTTTAATTAGAGGGGTTAGAGTGTAACTGTTCTCTCTATTTAATCTCTTGTTTCATCCTATTGTAATCACACAATACAATCAATACAACACCAAGTTCATCTTGGTATCAGAGCCTCTCCATTTTCCGGTAACCCCTCACCTGCCACCCCTGTTGCGTCATCCTTTCCGGTTCAGGTACAACCCTGTTCCCTCCTCTTTTCCGGTCACAATTCATGCGGCGATCCCACATCATGGCCTTTCTTGCAGCCTTCACTCAAACTGAGAAGATAACCCACAATTCCCACAAGTTTGGCTTCACCCTTTCATCAACCAATTACGGTTACTAGAAGACTATGATCACCCCATTCCTGGTAACAAATAATCTGATTGGCTACATCGATGGCACCATACCCTGCCCTCCTGAATTTAAGCGGGACGTGACATTATGCTCTTCAAACAACTTCCAGGGAATACACCCTCAAGAACCAATTGTTACAAATCCGTATGGGAGGCGATGAGACCTCTGCTGCTTATCTTACTCGTGCACATGAGTATGCCAGTGCTCTCACTAATATCAACGAGCCGCTTAAAGAAAAGGATCTCGTTATGCCCGTGCTTTCAGGACTTGGGGAAGAATACAATGGGTTAAAGTCAACCATTCTGGCCCGTCAATTCCCAACAGCCTTCTCTGAACTCCATGGGCTTTTGGCGGATCATGATTATATGATCAGAAGATCGCTTGCCCAGGTCCTTAGGTTCAAGCCTTCTCGGCCATCTCCAACAGCCCCTCCACAGGTGTATCTTCAACCAAACCAAAGACCCTCCATGCTATCCAACAACTGTTTTCCCAACTTGGTTCACAACTTCAACCAACCAGCTCCCGACTCCGCAAGCATTCTACACAAACCGTTCTCAACAGACTCGTGACTGTGGTCAATCTACTCGGCATGGTCGCACCGCCTACAACAATAACCGCATCCATGGCGAAGGTAATCGAAATCAGTTTAATTGGGCTTCTAATCAAAACACTATTTATGGCACATGTAACAGGTGCGGTATTGGCCATATTCCGTCTTTGTGCCCAAATTGGGACCCCTCTACCATTCGGATGAGACAGCCACCATCTGCAAATTTTTCAGACTATCGCTCCCAAACAGCACACTCATGGATCCCGGACACTGGTTCAGCCATCATGTTGCACCTCATCTTTCAAGTTTTGACAATTCTGAAGCCTACTCCAGTGAGGACAACCTTCACGTTGGCAATGGTATGGGCTTACCCATTAAGCATATTGGTTCCACCAAATTTTATTCAGCCAATAAAACCTTTTCTTTAACCAACATTCTACATGTTCTAGAAATTAAACAAAATTTACTTTCGCCAGAATTTAAACAAAATTTACTTTCGGTACAAAAATTTTGTCATGATAACGTGTTCTTTTAAGTTCATCTCGTTAAATACCCAATTTTTGCAATAAAAAATACTTGTTGTTTACCCAATCTAGCCAAAAAGGGCATGGAACATGGTTCAGTTTTCTCAAGTAGAGGTTTCTCAATTTATAGTGGTTTGCTTAATGAATAGGTTGGGTAAACCACCAATGCGGGACAAGCTAAAAAGTAAAAAAAAAACATTTTGTTTAACTTTAAAGTATTAGGCTTTGATATACTTGTACATTGTGTTTAACAATTGGTATTTAAGATGGTGTCTTAAAATTGGATAAAATTACCCTTTTATCCATACGCATACACATATACATATACATATACATATACATATACATATACATATACATATACATATATAGAAACATCTTCTCTTCAAAAATAAAATATTACAAACATTATCTTCATATATTTTATTTTAGGTATTTTTCATAAAATCAGTATATTAAAAAATCAGAATTACCTTCTTTTTTTCATAAAATCCGTATATGATCAACAAGCGGCCTGCTTGCTGGCACGAACAGCCCTATACGCCTCCAAACGTGTCTGGAACCTTCCGGAACTCGGGTGTTGCGACCTGACTTTAGGCGGGTCGTGATAATAAGCTATCTTGTACCTAACAGCCCCAAACGATTCAGCAGCCTTTTTCAACCTAATAGCAGCATCAAACGGAGATACTGACCTTGGAGGTTTGTTGTCCAAGTCCCAGAAAACAGCCACAATGTTTCGGGCAGCACTATGAACTGAGAGTTTGGTTCGTGTTGAAATTATAATGTCTAATTATTTTAACAACTGCTGTTAGGGTCCGAATTGTTGAGGAATCTAATCGCCTGTCACCAACATAGGATCTAACCAAATTGACCATTGTCAACCTGCAAAAAAACACAATCCTTGAAGTTAAACATGGTTAATGTAGACAAAGTGTCTAGAACCAGTGGCCCTGTGCTCAATGAAATATAATTGTTTGGTAAGTCTTCCTAATGCGAAAGGCATTTTGAATCTCTGTAAAATTCTATAAACTAACTAAATTATGTCATAGAATGCAGGTCATAAACAAGTTTTGATAAACGTCTGTGGTTTGATCAACGCTCTTCTAATCCTAGCTGCATAAGTGCTATTACAACTCAATTAAGCAGCATACAGTGCCGTACAAAGCTTTTGAGCGCTAGTACTTCATTTAAAACATGAAAGAAAGGAGCAAAAGCCCAAAACTCACTTTGGCATTTTAACAAACAGGTTATGTGCACCTCAACAATACGAACCCTAACTCACTCTGGCATTTCCAAAATCAACAAAATTGCTTGGAAAATATGAAAGAATTAACCAAAAAGAGGGGAAAGGTCCAGTTATCTTAGGGTTCGTGAACAACCTGTTGAAAGATCTTCTTCAGCGATTAACAAGAACATGATGCACCAACAAGTCCATTTTGAGAAGAAGATATGCGTTTAAGAACTCCAATTTATGAGGAACGGAAAATTTTAATTTTAATTTTTGTTGAGGACAAAATATTGGTTAAACAACAAATCTAGGCATTTAAAGCAGATAGCCGAAATATTTCAAACCAGGATCAGTTAATTTCAAAACACTTAAATATTGTAAGGGCATTTATAATAGTGTATTTATATTTTTGTGAGTGTGGTTTTCTATATTTTAGAGAATAATTTAAAGTGGTTGTGAATGGAGGAGCGATAAAATGTATAATTTTTTTATATATTTGGAGAAAACACTGTTCATCTGCATAAAATTTTTAATATTTTTTGAAAGTGTTGTGAGTGGAGAAGAGAAAAAGTAATGATAAATGTATAAAAAGTATTATTTAAATGAAAATAAGAGAGAAAATGTAGTGATTTTTAATGTAATTATAGAGATGAGGATAGGAAAACTGATGTGAATGCTCTAAGAATAAAGAAAACAAACCTAAATCATTTATTTTTTTGATCCATAGTAAAAATATTTAAAATTTCATACTTCTTACATACAAATATGTATGTTTATGTACATAAAAAAATCATTAAACTAGTTTTTTCATGTGTTTTTATATATTTTAAAGTTTCCTACACATGTGTAGGTAAAAAACCTACACATTAATTATTTTGGTGAAAAAAGAATTTAAATTTCAAAATATATTGTTTTATAATCCCTCTTCTAAATAAAAATTAAATATTTTATCATTTTTTATCACCATATTCAAGCTCACAAAGTTGTTTTCCCCTAAAATCATATTAAATCCTTCATTTAATCTTTTCATATTTAATCATTTTTTTAGAAAATCACATAAATAACACATTTTATCAAATCAATTCATTATTATTACCATTGAATTACATTTTTTTTAATTATTATCAAAAATTAAAATTAAAAAAAATCATGAATTAAAAAGTAGGAGATTTTAAAAAAAATGAGTTTTTAAAGTTTTGTTATTAAAAAACGAGTTTTTAAAATTTTATTATTAAAAAACAAGATTTTTTTAATTTTACATATAAAATTTAAAAATATTACTTTTTTATTTTAAATAAATATGTTTTACAATAAAGTTTATTAATATTTAGTTAGTAGCTTTTTAATTAAGTTTGATATTTATAAATAAATTTTTCGTTTGATTTGTAAATTTTAATAGTTAGTTTTTAACTAAATTTAAGAAACTTGTAAATATTTATTTTTATAAAGTGTGTTATATTTTAAACTTTAATTATTTTTTAAATAACGACATTTTTCTTTTCAAAAAAATATGTTTTGCTTCAATTCTAATTTATTAGTTTTAATTTTGAAATTTTAAATTTAAATTGTGTCGATATATTAAGGAGTGAGATTTTTAAATTTTGAATTTAAAAGACGACATATTGTTCAAATTTAAATTTTATATATACTTTTTATATTTTTTTAAATGAGAGATTTAGTATTAAAAGTTTAGCGGAATTTTCCGTATACAAGTGCTACTAAGAAATACCGATAAAAAATGTTTATGTCATGGAACAAGAGCTCAGGTCAAATCACTAGGTAATTGCGTTATAGAAGCGGAGATTATATCTGGAAGCAACATTGGTTACACACTATGTAATTGCGTCAAATCACTATTTTTTTTAAATGAGAGATTTAGTATTAAAAATGTTTATACAAATGTTGTGTGTTTTGCAATGACCATGTATAAAAGCTTAGGACAATCACTTTTAAAAGTTGGTTAGTTTTGGTGTTTATTTATGACCAGCTGTATGTTGCATTATCAAAAGTTAAAAGTAGAGATGTACTCCAACTATTAATATTTGGTACACGTGGAAAAGTTACCACTACCACGCTAAATGTTGTATAAAACTAAAAAGTACACAACTTAAAAAATGTATTTTCATATTTTTTTAATATTTTGATTATTCTCATCCATATAATCTTAACATTTAACAGAATAGAAAAATTACCAATATAGTATCAAATTTGTATAAGAAAATATGTTAAATATTTATCAATATAATATTAATATTTTACCCTGTGTAACACACAGGGATAAAGCTAGTTTTGTAATAAAAAGCTATTTTTGTCATTTATTAACATAAAAATTGGATGACGTTAAAAGTTTGGAGTTTATTGCAATTATTAGAATAATTGACAAATCATGAGAGCTAAAAACGTGAAATTGAAAATATTGAAATAAAATGATTATTTTGGACCAAACCACAATGATTAAAACTGAAATTTACTCTTATTATTATGATAGAATTATATGTATCTCTTTATTTTTAACCCTAATTACATATATACTCAATCCAAAACTTAAATTACATATATCCCAATCTTTTATAAAATTACCTTTTTTACCTAACAAGAAATACAATTATTTTTATTCCATCGATCTCAAACCTAGCCATTTGATTTCCGCTACCGATCGATTTCAACATCCATCGTCGCCTCTGACCGATTCCCTCATCCAATTGGGTATATATGTAATTAATGGAGGGATATATATATATATATATATATATATATATATATATAAATAAAATTTTGAGTTAGGTATATACATAATTAATAAAGTTTTTAGGATAATATATGTAATTGCCCTTATTATTATTGTTATTAATCAACTATTACCTTTCGCGGACCAATGGCATGATTGATTACATTTCACGAATCAATGGCATGATTGATTTGAAACCCTTTTTTGTAATAACATGCATAGCTACCATCAGTGTGGAACATGTCCCGGTATCTTTTTACACATGTTACATTTCTATGTTTTGATTACACGTGACACTTTTTGTGTAGTTAACTATAATACTGCTTTAAATTGGGTTTTTCAATACAAGTTTCCCTCCCACGGTGAGAAATAACTAATTGATCTACATTAATTGATCTTCAAAATAACTAATTGATATACATATAATTAATCTTCAAGATAATAATCTAAGCTAGTACCACATATAACAAGAGAATATTCGTGGTTCTAAGGCTATATGTAATAGTTAACGAGTATAAGTAGAAAAATGCTCACACTCGTTAACCATGTGTAATGGTGTTTTTGCGCATTATGTTTCTATGTCTTGCTTACACGTGACACTTTTTACGTAGTTAACCATAATAATGCTTTAAATTAGGTTTTTTTTAATACAAGTTTCCCTCCCAAAATAACTAGTTGATATACATATATAAAATTAATCTTCAAGACAAGTATACAATACTTTCATGATAATAATCTTTGCGGGTCCTCCGGTATATCTATGATTACGAAGAAGACACGTTTGTAACTAGTTGTATGCGTTCAAAAGTCAAAAACCCACTCAAAAGTCGATGTTGGCTGCTGATCATAACTAAATATCAACACAAGTCACTTCATATATAACTACATAAACATAATATATAATTCCGTTAAATTGTTGCAAAATGATTACTCTCATTGTTGTATGCTTGATCATCAATTGTTTTTTCTGCAAACGGTGTTTCAACTATCAAAGTTGGTGATGAACTCAACCTCACTTCTCAGCTTGTTTCCCCTGGTACAAGATTCACGCTAGGCTTCTTTCCCATTCCCAGCACAAACCGCACTTATTTAGGAATTTGGTACACGATTGATGATAGTTTGTCCAGAAAAGTTTGGGTTGCCAACCCATCTAATCCGATCACATCAAATTCTAGCGTCCTCATGATCGACCCCGACACCGGGAAATTGATCATCGCCACAGGAGGAACAACCGTTGTAAACATCTCAGATTATCAATCCGGTCCTAGTACTACTTTGACTGCAACTCTTCTAGACACCGGTGATTTCCAGCTGAAGAATGAAACTGACAACCGGATTCTCTGGAAGAGTTTTGATTACCCGACTAACGTACTTCTTCCAGGTATGAAACTTGGTTCGGACCTTAGAACGGGCCGTAATTGGAGCTTAACTTCTTGGCTTGGCAATGAAAACCCTGATTTGGGTGCTTTTACTCTGAGTTGGGAAACAAATGGGGAAAATTCTCAGAGATTAATGATTCGACGGCGGGGACAGCCATACTGGACCAGTGGGGATTTGAATGATCAAGCATTTGAGTTTTTGGACATGAACTCAAAGAGTAACTACAATTCCAATCTCAGTTTTGTTTATAACAATGAAGAAAGGTATTTCAGTTTCAAAGCTGTTGGTCGTGTGTCGAATTTGGAAGCTGATCGAAAACCCATGTGGATTTTGGCTGCAAACGGCCAGCTTTTCGATGGTGATAGTGGTTGGTTATGGAGCCCTGAGTTCTGTTACGGGTATGACTCATATAACGGGTGTGTGGCAGGTACTAACTTGCCTCTGTGTAGAAGTGTAGATGATAAATTTACTCTATTGAATGGGGATTTTGACTCTTACATGACTGTTTGTACATATGATGATAATTCAAGCCTAAGCTTTAGTGATTGTACGGTGAGATGCTGGAATAATTGTAGTTGTTTGGCGTTTATGGGTGACATTGGAAATGGTTGTTTTTTATGGATAGGAAACAAATCAGTCAGTAACTTTTCGATTAATCCGCAAGGGAATTCAATTCAAAAGTATGTGCTTGAATCTCCAAATCCGATCGAAGGTCAAAATGATCGTGAGTAATATATTGGTTATATGTTGATGTATTTCTATCACTTTATTCCTTCATATTGTCTATGTTCTTGATTGATATAGATCTTGCCCAATTATCATTATTATTATTATTATTATTATTATTATTATTATTGTATCATAGATTAAATGTGGAAGTGACACGGGCTAAAATATGATATGCATTAAGCTTGAATACAACATCTAACACAAGACGTTGTACACAGGAAATGATGCTAAAATCTTGATTTGGGCACCAGTTGTTTCTGGGATTTTTCTAATTCTCCTTTGCTTCGGTCTATTGTGGTATATTAGGAACAGAAAGGTTAAACGAGAAGGTATAGCAGTTGATATTGATGTGATATTTGTCTACTTTTAAAGTTTATATCCATTTCACGTTCTAAGGCTTGGTTTTGATTGCAGAAGAGAGACAATTGCTTGAACTGATGGATTCAGGTGATACCGAAACAGGTGGCAGAAAAGGAAGTGATATGATCGTGTTCAGCTTTGCTGATATAGTAACGGCCACAAATGATTTCTCAGAGGAAAATAAGCTTGGACAGGGTGGGTTTGGACCTGTTTATAAGGTATTTGTTTCTTTTCATACAATCCATATTTTTTTAGAACTGATGTATACAAACATGAGATATATATAATGTGCATATGACAAAAGGGGAAACTTAGCGATGAACGAGAAATTGCAATTAAAAGGCTATCAAGAACATCAGGACAAGGGCTTGTGGAATTCAAGAATGAACTCATACTTATTGCCAAACTTCAACATACAAATCTTGTCCGAGTTCTAGGTTGTTGTATTCATGGCGAAGAAAAGATGTTGATTTATGAGTACATGCCCAACAAGAGTTTAGATTTCTTTCTCTTCGGTAAGAAATATATCAATAGTCTACGATGGTTTGAATTTTGATATTCGTTTGCTTTATCTAAGTTGTTAAAACGATTGAATAGATGAAAGTAGGAAGGCGCTACTAGACTGGCCAAAACGATGGAACATCGTTGAAGGAATTGCTCAAGGATTGCTTTACCTACATAAATACTCGAGAATGCGAGTCATCCATAGAGATCTCAAAGCTAGTAATGTTTTGCTAGATAAAAGTATGAATCCTAAGATTTCTGATTTTGGTATGGCAAGAATTTTCAAAGAAGATGAGACTGAAGCAATGACCGAAAGGGTGGTTGGTACATAGTATGAACACTCTCTTTCTAAATTAACGTTCTAGTTGGTTTACTTATAATTAAATTTTACCCACTCTAATTCAGTTGCATTATGTAGTGGTTACATGTCTCCTGAGTATGCAATGGACGGGACTTTCTCGGTGAAGTCTGATGTCTTCAGTTTTGGAGTCTTAATCCTGGAAATTGTGAGTGGAAGAAGAAATACAAGCTTCCCCCATCTTGACAGGACAGTCAATCTTATTGGATATGTAAGTCTAGTTTGAAATCCAACTCTTCTACATCCGGTGTATTGAAAAACTAATTTGTTTGACTCCAAAAGCCGTAGCATGCATAATTAAATTTTGAATTTTTTTAGGCATGGGAGTTGTGGCAAGAAGGGGATGCATTGCGATTGTACGATCCAACAATCGCTGATAGTTGTGTTGTGCACCAATTGCTGAGGACTATTCATGTTGCACTTCTTTGTGTACAAGAAAACGCAGTGGACAGACCAGACATGTCGGAGGTGATATCTATGCTTATTAATGATACTATGTTGTTACCTGTCCCAAAGCGACCCGCTTTCTTTTTTGGCAGAAGTGTGTCTAAGACAAATTTAGTCGAAAGGAACATGGAGGGCGGCTCTGTAAACAATATAACCATTACACAAATGGAGGCTCGGTAGCATATTATCACAGTTGATGGCCAATCTATATATATACTATATAATAAATAAAGGTTTCTTAATGTCACATGTCGCCTCTATATTCATTCCTATAATTTTTTTACCGCCTCTCTCTGTTAATAAATACACTTTCATATTTTCAATAATAATATATTTTTAAACAAATTATTAATTATACTAATAGAACACATTTGTTTTAAATTATCTTATATTATAAGAAACTTTGAAATGTAATTATCTGGCTTTTGTTTTACATTGAATAGTATTTAATGTATTTTTGAAACTCAATTATATATATTAGTTTTTACATATATTTTTTATTTTGTTTTCTATTGTTAGTATATGTAATACATTTTTTCACCTATAAGATATATATATATATATATATATATATATATATATATATAAATATTTAAGAATTTTTTGTATTGATATTTTTTCACCTTATGTAGTACACAGGTTTCTGAGCTAGTTGTAATATAATAAAATCTTCTTCTAAGAACGATATGAGGGTTGTAATGCTTGCATTACACATGCCGATTTTAACACCAAAATGGGAAAGTACAAGTGATGGCAATTATGTTTGGACCTCTTGAATTTTGTTATGGTTCGGTCCAAGTATGGAGGGTTCAGAGTTCAAACCATGTTCTCTTTCTGAAACTTCATAGAAATATATCATAAATGTACTCTAATTGTAAAAAATTGTGCTAGCAAAAGAAAAGAAAGATTGACACAGATGGAGATTTCAACCTTTGCATACTCTCAATAACAATCCGTATAATGGTGTTATTTGACAATTACAAATTAAGACCCACTTAAAGAAAAGAAAGATTGACACAAAGGGAGATTTGTGAAGCTCCTTCAAAAGTTTATTCATTCTACAATATGCACCATGTTAAACCATATCTTGCAAAGCTTAAGATTTGTCTTGAACTATAAACTCTCAGTTTTTATTCTTCAAGTGCTTTTAATGTGGTTTGATAGAACTCTTGTAGAAGACCAACGCCCTGATTAGGCAGTCCCGGATCCATGTTTGCATCAGTAAACCAGGTGTACTTAAATGTCACGGAGTGATTCCTTCAAACTCGCATGCAACACTTAGACTCTTGCTAAGTTCACCCTATGACTCAATACTCGTAACGATTCTTGATGAATGTAGTGGAAGTGCAAGCTTTGTATACGAAGATAACTTTGTATTGATTATAACAAGAGTTTACAAATGAGATTACAAGCAGTGTTGTAAAAATCGCTAAGCGTTAGTCGGGCGGTGGGGTACCGACTAGGTATTAATCGAGATTAATCGGATTGGAATTTATAAGTAATTTTTCAAAGTTGAACTCATAAATACTTGAGAACTCGCGATAACTTATTAAAAAACCAATTATAACTATTTTTTTGTTTTCACTATCTTTATCATTAAAATATAACATAAAAATGATTTATCTCTCAAACTAATTCATCTATTCTCTCTAAATTATTTCTTAAAAGAATTTATGCACATAACATTTACGCATGTGTATATTTTTTTTAATATATGAAGACTGATGTGTTGCAAAGCACACATGTATTTCCACCATGTTTCGAGTCGTTTTTATATAGTTTTGTATTCGTTTTGAGTCGTTGTTATGTATTGAGTCTACCTTATGTTTACAGGTGCTCGTGGAAATAATGAGTGAAAACCCGAAGAAACCGAGCACGAGAATAAAGCCCAAGAGTTAAAGTGCAAAAATCTGAAAATCCAGTCTCTCGCGGTACGCGAAGACCAGAATGAATTCCCTCGCGGTACGTGAGGGAAAGAAGAAACCAGCCCGACTATATTGGCCCTCGCGGTACGCGAGGGGCTTGCCTAACTTTCTCGCGGTACGCGAGAGAGTCGTATTCCGGGAAAATTTTGTGAAAACCTAATTTAGTCAAATTGTAATCCCGTTATACAATTAGTTCGTATTCCAGCCATCTTGGGAGAGAAAATGGATGATTTTGGGAGTAAGAAGGCGAATCAAAGTGCAAGATCAAAGCTTTTGGATTCCGGGTTCGTTGTAATAGCTGTCACACCCCCAAATTCAACTAACGGAGTTTTACCGTTTGGGAAGTGACAAACCAGGATCTCAGTCATTAGTTATATTGAACGAATCTATATGGGACTCAAATAAAAATATCATATCAATCAGAGTAAATGCGGAAGCAATAAAAGAAAGTAAATGCGCAAAACAAACGCGCCCCAAAAGTCCAGTCCAAACATAAACAAAAACAGTCCAAACATAAATGAAAACAGTCCGGATGTAATAAAATATAATTCAATAGTAGGACTCCATGCATATCCTATATGTGCACATGTGCCTTATCTTAGCGACCTGAGAAAACATGTAAGAAAAGATGTCAACACAAGGTTGGTGAGTTCACAGGTTTCAATATATAAATAAACGTTTACCAGATTTATTGTATAATCAATATATATATATATATATATATATATATATATATATATATATATATATATATATATCGACAGGTAGCTAACCCATGTTCATGTTTGCTATTACTCTCGCAACCGTAAACTGGCTGTTTGAATGCCTCCCACCAGGCCTATCAACCATGGTACATGTTTAGGTCAATATTGCACCCGTTCGATATCTAATCGAGTTAGCGCGACTAATGCGGGTGAGGTTTGTCAAACCCAGTAGTACTACCCAACATACCTCGCTATACTCATATTTAAAGGGTTCGATGTGACGACTTTCATGATAGAGTTTACACATAGTCATAACAAGTGATACATAATGAAGTACAAAAATAAAAAAATGTTTGCGTCATGTTTTCTCCCCCAGTTTAAAAGAAGTAAAAGGGGCCGTGAAAACTCACATGATTGCGTAGGAAGTAATCACACAAGTATGAGATTAAATTCTCAAGCGCTAGCCCGACGCGGCTCACGGATGCCCTAGAATCACAATATAGTTATTAGGGATAAAATGGGATTTGTGACGACGACATGGGATATTGAACTTCCTAAAACGCTCTAATGATTAAAGAGTAGACGAACGTGTCCACGGAAATAAAGGATTTCTTAATTAATAAGTATGATAAATACGTTACGCGACGAACGGCAAAACAAAATAATATATATACATATATTCCTACGCTTGCACCATTAATAGTGATTTAAGATAATAATATAATTTAATATATTATTCATAAGTTTAAGAAATAACTCATTAGTAAACTTCGTGACAAAACAATAAATAATTATTTTTATTCAAGAATATGCACGAGGATAACGATATAAACAATTATATTATTTATAAGTTTGAATTGTTTCACAACAATTAGAAACATGGCGAAAAATAATATATATAAATATATTATTTTAATAATAGTTACGGTTTGAAAAATAATATAGTTTATATTATTTTATTCGGAATTGAAGGTTAAATAATAATATATACATATTATTATAAAATTATGAAATACGTAACAAAGAGGGTTTATAAAATCAATCCCGAGTTCACGGGTAGTTTTCCCGCTTTAAATATATTAATATAATATTATAATAATTTAGGAATTGATTTTTATTTGAAAATAATAATTAAAAATGATTTAAAAACAAAAACAGTGTGGAGAGACTCGAACCCGGGTCTCTCCCACAAAAGCACACACAACCAACCACTCCACTCGCTAGGGCCATCGCAACAGGTTTCAGACAGAAATGGTTTTAATATTCCCAAACCCCATTCCCTTTCCCTTAGTCGCGATCCGACCCCAAGATCCATCCCAATTCCAACTAAAACGATAAAGATTGATCGAAGCAACATAGGGGTTTTGTTAATCAAGTTAATACGAATCTGATGTAAGATTTAATTGCAAAACCAATAAGTTTAAGATCGATTAATTACAGAAATTAAAATCGAAAACCCTAGGTTTGATTAAAAATCAAATTGAACAAATCTGATAATGAAATCTTTTGGAAACATGGGGCTTTCAAAGAGTTGAAGATATCGAAACTGTTCATACAGTTTAATTTAATTGAGATTGCGTTTTGGTTAGGGTTCGACTAAACCCGAACACGCATGAACCCTAGAATCGGATTGAGTTAAATTCGATAGTGAAAGCCCGAATTAACATAGGGCTTCTACTAAACGAATGATTGCGATTCTAGCCATATGGTTTAATTGAATGAAGGTATAGCCTAAAATCAAAATCCCCAAATTGGTTTACGAACGAACCCTAATTTACAGATCGGTTACAATTCGATGTTATAAGATGAAATTGATAGAGGGCTTTCAATGAATACATGATTTCAAAACTGTTGATGTAAATTAATTTGATTGAGATTGGGTTTAGGGTCGAAACCCCCAAATCGTTTTTTATGAACAAACCCTAGATCGAGATCAAAACAGATTCGATGTTGAAAGGTTAAACTAGTGCGGGGCTTTTGATCTAGACACATAAACGAAACTATTGGAGAGATTTGTTACCTTAAACGATATCGAATTGATGAGGATCGAGTAAAAACGGCGCCGACTGTGAGTAGCTTCAACTTCGGCGAGTCCGGTTCCTCCTCCGACTGAATTGCCGCAAGGGATTGCTTCTGCGTCGACCGTATAACGTGCGTGAGTGTTCAATTGAGAGATTAACCCAAGATTTGATCGAATTCCATTGATATGAAGCCATTGTCGACGGTTACGGGTTTAATGGCTATAATTGGGTTTAATTCTATGTAATGATGGTGATTAAAACCCTAATGATGGTCGTTATTGTTATTAATGTTCATTACAGTTACAATTTCGAACGAATTTCGGTTTGAGGGATGCGAATTATCAAGGGACATACGATTTGACTTTTGAAAGTCAAACAGGAACTACACCCCTTGATTTTGACTTTACAAAGTCAACAGAATTGGAATTGAGTTATTTACAAGATCAGTCCCTCTAGATTTGACAGAAAATTTAACGGGAATTCTAACTGAGTTAACTTGAAAAGTCGGATTGTTACATCATCCCATAGTTAAAAGAATTTTCGTCCCGAAAATAAAATAAAATAAAATAAAATTTCCGGATGTCACATCATCCCCTAGTTGAAAGAATTTTTGTCCCGAAAATTAAAATAGTACCTTAAGAGTTTGACGTGAAGTGCTTGAATAGATGAGGATACTTGCGCATCATCTGATCCTCACGCTCCCACATGAATTCTGGTCCGCGTCTGACAATAGGGATTTTACTATGCTTAAGTGTTTTGACTTCCCTATCCATGATTTCCACAGGTTCTTCGATGAAACGCAACTGTTCATCGGTGTGTAGTGATCGAATGTCGTCGGTTCGGTCAAAAAGTAATTTATAAACCCTTAATCACTTCTTAAGTAGACAGCGGTAGTAAGGGGTCGATCCAAGGGAATCGTGATCTAGCGTTAATCTATTATCAGAGTTGCGCATAATAAATTGTCACAATACTTAAAAATCGGATTTTGTAAAATATTAAAGAAAGCAATGGTTCTCTTTCGGATCCGGGTTTGCCAATCACAAGCATTTCAGATAATAACTTAGTGGGAATCTCTTAAATGGAGATTTGCAAATGATGAATCTAACCAGTGTTGCAAACAAAACTTAACAGGTTTTGATTATCACAACAAACAATCCAATAACATATATATGACGGATTAATCTTAACAGGTTTAATCACAACACATAACATAATCAGATTTCTAGCAAACACATCATAATGATTTAGATAAAACTTAAATGGTTTACAATCTAATCCCACAATCAGTTACAAATCAAGAAATACAAGCAAGATTAACAAACCCATTACCTAGGAGAACCATCAAGGATTTAGCCTCTCATTTCTTGAAATAGATCGAGAGCTCCTCTAATCTTCTCCAGGAAGATTGTTTTTCCTTTTCTTGTTCTTGCCTCAACGATTTGCTCTCCACCAATAATGTTAATATCTTTTGTTCTCTGGCCAAAGATGAGATATAAAAGAGGATTTGATAGATTTGTCAAGTGGGAGCAAGTGGGGGGCGGCAGATTTGACTTTTGTGGCTGGGTCACCGTAAGTTACGGTGGAACCACCGTAAGTTACGGTGAGACTTAATTATTTTCTAGCTTACGGCCTTTAGGTTCTGGTTTACGGTCCATTTTTCTCCCCTGTCCACCGTAAGTTACGCTCGATTCACCGTAACTTACGGCCACCGTAAGTTACTGTGGCCTGGCCGTAAGTTACTGCCAGCCCTTTTTCACTTCTTCGTTCTGATTCCCGTAACCTGCGTTCCTACTTGCCTTAACACCTTAGGTTTGTGTGATTTACCTACAAAACCACAAGTTCTTGTAGTTAATCAATTCAAATGGTATAACACACAAAACACATTAAAACCCATATATTTGTATCATTTAACGCTCGGGTTTTTACCCCTCGATCACATCCCCACACTTGTCTTTTGCTTGTCCACAAGCAAACCATTTCAAAGTTAATAAACAAATTTTCAACAAAACACCTCAACATCCGTATCAACTTTTAGAATTAAGATCCAAAGTCATCCAAGTCCTACAAATGATCACAGTCGGGTTTGATAATGACAAGACAGTTAATTATATGCCAAATCAAGACCTGCCTAACTAAACCTACCATGCTTTAAACTTGCACAAACACAGCATACCCCTCACAATGATACTCTCCTCTCGGCTATATCTGAACTAGTAGAAAATGTACTAGTGTATTCACTCAAGACCAGATGTGTTATCATGTAAGCATAAGCTTGTAAAGCGATCATACCTCCACTGCTGCAGAATAGTTCACAGATCAAAGGACTTTTTCGGTTTTAGGCTTTGGCTAAAGGTAGGGATTAGGCTTTATTTAGTGGCTTTAACAATATGAGAAATCCAATTGATAGCATTCTATATCAAATCTTGAATACACGAATCATTTTGACCCGTTTGTTCTTTTCATTCTATTTTTGACTTTTTTCAATGATTTTTCTCTTTTTTTTTTTTTTATCTTTTTTTATCATATATATATATATAGAGATTTATCACAGCTATATTTGTAACAAAACTATTGGATTCTCACTTTCAGAAAAATATGTCTTTGATGCTCGGTTTTCGGGTTTAGAAATGAAAAGGAGAATTGTAGGCTCAAAATGGGCAACTAAGGGAAAATTCTTTTGATAATTAGGGTTAATACGGGATAATTGGGTGTCCTAATGCCTTCTCATTTCTGTTTCACACATCATACTAAGTTTCAGCACGAATCAACCAAAACAAGTTCTACCACAATCAACACATAATAGTCACACTCAACAAATGAATTCATCTATATGTGATCTAACCATCTAGTTGAATGGGGCTTCAAAATCTCACACACGGAGTAATAGGGTTACCGACATGCAGTGTATGTGACTATCTAAAGCATGCTAACTTTTGTTAGGCATTTCTATCCGTTTTCTTCAAAAACACTTGTCAAAATACTATCCCAATGCTACAAGAGACAAGGATGATTAAGGACCTATATCTGTTTGTCAAGTAAGGAATTATGTGATGAATTGGAAAATCCGCTTTCGGTTGTTTAATCTTGAGGACGTTTTTGCTTGTTCTCACCCTTGTAACACAAAATTTTTCAAAATTTTCAGATTTTTCTCTATTATATATGAACTATATACACACAGATAGACAACAGATAGACGCTAGTCTCCCTCCCCACACTTGAGAATTACATTGCCCTCAATGTAGATCAACAAGTGACTAAACGACTATCGACAAAAGGTAAAGCATAAGTTGGAACAAACTAACCGGGTTTCTTTCATTAATCGAAGTTCCAAGCTCCGTCGCGTGGTGTTTGTGACTGTATAGCATTTCTGTCGCAGCTTCAAAACACCAGCCAAAAATCCGAGATGCTTGAGAAAGTTGGATTCAATCGGCCACGTCCAAATGGATATTGAGTATGAACGGGTCAAGATCACTGAATTCTTCTTTCTACCATCTCTACCAAAAATCGCGTGTTTGATCTTTCAAAAGGCTTCCCCACACTTGGGTGTTGCACACGCTATCAAAAATCCGGAATTTTACTTCCATTTGGGTTGCCTCCCAAAAAGCGCTAAATTTACACGTCTTCAGCCAGACGTAGTCCCCTCGACTCTCTAAACTGGGTCATATACAACCGTTTCCACAAAAAGGCATTCAGACTGCTTATCGACTCCGTTTATATCATTCGCCTCTAGATATGGTTTTAGGCGATGTCCGTTCACAGTTTGCCTCAAATGATCATCGAAGTCCTCGATTTCGACTTCTCCTTCTTCTTTCTTCTTCTTCTTCTTCTTCTTCTTTCTCTTCTTCTTCTTCTTTCTCTTCTTTATTCTCCACTCCAGATCATACCTGTTCCTGTCACACATAAAGCACGTCTCCGTGGCGACCTCCTCATTTTCATGAGGTGGGCACCCTTCAACAATGTCTACCATAAAGCAGTCACTGTTGAACGGAGAGTTAGGAGCATGGGAAAATACATTTAATCTCAACTTGCGATTTCCAAATGCCAGATCTACTATCCCAGTTCTGCAATCGATCACTGCATTAGCTGTAGCTAAAAATGGTCTTCCAAGGATGACCATGGGTTGTTTTGAAGAACCAGCCGATACATGATCGAGAACCAAAAAGTCTACGGGATAATAGAAATTCTCTACCCGCACTATCACATCTTCCACAATTCCCCTAGGGAGCTTTGTTGTCAAATCAGGCAATACTACAGTAGTATTGGCTTTCTTTAAAGGTCCAAAATCATATTGATCATATAAGCTCCCTGGAAGAATGCTAACACTCGCCCCGAGATCCAATAACGCCCTGTTGATTTCAAAATCACCTACTTGTACAGAAATAACAGGCGTTCCTGGATCTTCCATTTTTGGTGGGATTTCACCCGACAAAACGGCACTAACTTGTCCGGTTAAATCAATTTTCTTTGGGACTTTGTTATGCCGTTTCTGGGTGCACATTTCTTTCATATATTTGGCGTAAGCCGGAATTTGTTTAATGGCATCAATCAGAGGAATGTTGATTTTAACTTGTTTAAAGACTTCCCAGATTTCCTCTTGTTAAGGCCCCCGTTTATTACCCTTTGAACCTGATGTTGATTTCAATAAAGCTTGTGGAAAAGGAATAGTATTACCCTCCATATCATTTTCCAAAATTTCAGGTTTATTTTGAAAAGTTACCTTTTTCTTGGTAACGGGTTTTTCAAAAATTTCAACTTCTGACTCACTATCACTATCCTCCCGACCCGTTAAGTCTTCCACCTCACCATCCCGTCCCTGTGGTGGTGTACTAACATTATTATCATAAGTTTTACCTGATCGGAGGATTGTTATCTGATTTACTGAGGGATTGGATGTCTGCTGAAAGCTTGAAGATGGATGACTCGGGTTTCTTCTTGTATCGCTAGGCAGCTTTCCCGGGTCTCGCCTTCCATTTGCTATTTCTTCAGCCAATTGACCTACTTGTCTGGATAGAGCTTCATGGCTTTTGTCCCTCACCTGATTGTTCTTTCTGATCTCCTCAAAGTTCTTCTTCATTTCATCGTTGTCCTTCTTCAGTTCTTTTAGCATTTCGAAAATGGCATCCGTCTTTGATGCTTCATTGTTGGAAGAAGAAACACCTTGTTGGTTGTTGAAGTTTCTTTGAGGTCCTCGGTTATAACCAGCTTGATTGTAGCCTTGATTGTACCCTTGGTTACAACCCTGTTGACGATTTTGATAAGGCTGGGGGTTGTTTTGTTGTTGTTGCCCTTGAATTGGTGCTTGAAAGTTGGGATTCATCTGGTTGGAGGCATTACCGTATCTGAAATTTGGGTGGTTCCTCAAACCTGGGTGATAAGTATTTGAGTTCATGTCAAACGGTCTTCTATCACCATAAACCTGATTTACCTCAGCAGTTCTATTTGAATCTCCCGGGCATTCTAGATCCGAATGCCCCAAATCACCACAAGCAGAACAAATGAGAAATGAATTTACAGCTTTTGCTTCATCGCCCCTGCCTACAGTTAACTGAGCTACCTGCCTTTCCAAACTCTTGATTCGCTTTTCGGCTTCTAAATCAACAACTTTAGCCGACACCCCCTGGTTTTCCTGTTAGAAGCTAATCTTTTAGAAATCACGCTCATTCTCTCCAAGAATTCCCAATCAACATCTTCATGGTTTGTTAAGAACGTGCCATTGCTTGTAGAGTTTACTTCCCTAACATCCTCGGGAAGTAGTCCATCGTAGAATGCTTTAATCAGTTCCCATTTTGGGATGCCATGATGTGGACATCTTCTTAACAAGTCTTTGAAGCGTGTGAATGCTTCATGAAAAGGTTCACCCATGTGTTGTTGGAAAGCTCGGATGGCTTCTCGAGCTTCTGTTGTTCGATTCATTGTATAATATTCTTCCAAAAAGACCTGCTGCATTTGTTCCCAAGTTCTAATACTTCCTGCGGGCAATGTGAGAAACCATTGTTTTGCCCGATCTTTCAGAGTAAACTGGAACATCATCAATTTAACTTCATCAAGGGAGAATCCGTGTCCTCCAATTGTTCCACAGATGTTTTCAAACTCAGCAAGATGTAGATATGGCTCTTCGTTTGGCTTGCCATAAAATGTGGGTAGATAACCCAAATACTGAGGTCTTACCTCAAATGTCCTTCCATCCTGATTGGGTGGAACAATAGGTGAAGTACTTTGAGCGACCATGGGTCTGAAATGGGTGGTAACACCTTGAGCTGGCCGATGATAATTTCTTCTCGGTACTCCATCTGCATAAAATCCAGCTCGAGGTTCCCGAAGTGGAGGATTTGGAGCGCCCATATGTGGTACCCCGTTGTACATTCTTGGCCCCTGTCGACCATGTCTGACTCGTCTATGATAAGCTCTCTGATTTCCCCCATAATGTGGGTCAGGACCCTCTTCGTCCATATATCCATCTGAATATTCTTCATAGCTCTCGCTGCCGTTATAATCATCATTCCAGTCATCTGTGTGAGCTCTGGTTCTTTGATAATAGGCATGCTGGTTAGTTGCGAAGGGTGGGGGATCATAGTTCATGTTCGGTTCCCCTTCGTCAAATACCGATGGATATTGGTAATTTGGATTGGGCGGAAAAGGTGGATTTGGTTGTAGTGGAGGAGGTTGTGTTGGTGGTTGGTTGAATGGTGGTGGTATTGGCGGTACAGGTGGTGGTTGTGGTGGGATACTGGTGGTTGCGACATGAGATGTCACATTTGGATTTACGGGAGTGTTTGGATTGTTGGGTTCCATTTTTGAATTTGTTGTTGGTTTTCTGAGTGATCGTTGATTGGCACGATTATGTCGTGCAGTTCTTTCAATTTCTGGATTGAAAATAAGAGGCGATGTCTTTCCCGATCGACGGGTGTGATGCATCAACCTGTAATTAACCTGCAATGACAAAAACAACAACGTACACGTAAATCCGAACAATAAGGATGAAAAATAACTAAGAAATCAACTTGGAAAATTTTTTTGAAAACAGTGAAATACAAATCAAAGATTAACACTAAATGCACCGAGTCCCCGGCAGCGGCGCCATTTTTGATCGAATGTCGTCGGTTCGGTCAAAAAGTAATTTATAAACCCTTAATCACTTCTTAAGTAGACAGCGGTAGTAAGGGGTCGATCCAAGGGAATCGTGATCTAGCGTTAATCTATTATCAGAGTTGCGCATAATAAATTGTCACAATACTTAAAAATCGGATTTTGTAAAATATTAAAGAAAGCAATGGTTCTCTTTCGGATCCGGGTTTGCCAATCACAAGCATTTCAGATAATAACTTAGTGGGAATCTCTTAAATGGAGATTTGCAAATGATGAATCTAACCAGTGTTGCAAACAAAACTTAACAGGTTTTGATTATCACAACAAACAATCCAATAACATATATATGACGGATTAATCTTAACAGGTTTAATCACAACACATAACATAATCAGATTTCTAGCAAACACATCATAATGATTTAGATAAAACTTAAATGGTTTACAATCTAATCCCACAATCAGTTACAAATCAAGAAATACAAGCAAGATTAACAAACCCATTACCTAGGAGAACCATCAAGGATTTAGCCTCTCATTTCTTGAAATAGATCGAGAGCTCCTCTAATCTTCTCCAGGAAGATTGTTTTTCCTTTTCTTGTTCTTGCCTCAACGATTTGCTCTCCACCAATAATGTTAATATCTTTTGTTCTCTGGCCAAAGATGAGATATAAAAGAGGATTTGATAGATTTGTCAAGTGGGAGCAAGTGGGGGGCTGCAGATTTGACTTTTGTGGCTGGGTCACCGTAAGTTACGGTGGAACCACCGTAAGTTACGGTGAGACTTAATTATTTTCTAGCTTACGGCCTTTAGGTTCTGGTTTACGGTCCATTTTTCTCCCGTCCACCGTAAGTTACGCTCGATTCACCGTAACTTACGGCCACCGTAAGTTACTGTGGCCTGGCCGTAAGTTACTGCCAGCCCTTTTTCACTTCTTCGTTTCTTCGTTCTGATTCCCGTAACCTGCGTTCCTACTTGCCTTAACACCTTCGGTTTGTGTGATTTACCTACAAAACCACAAGTTCTTGTAGTTAATCAATTCAA
Organism: Smallanthus sonchifolius; assembly: GCA_023525975.1. NCBI lineage: Eukaryota > Viridiplantae > Streptophyta > Magnoliopsida > Asterales > Asteraceae > Smallanthus > Smallanthus sonchifolius. The sequence goes on from CM042042.1 coordinate 8,497,535, forward strand.
ATGGTATAACAACACAAAACACATTAAAACCCATATATTTGTATCATTTAACGCTCGGGTTTTTACCCCTCGATCATGTAGTTCCTCAAGAGGAACCGCGAGTGACTCGTCTGCCAGACATTTTTTCAAGTTTGAGACGTGAAAGACGTTGTGTATACCACTAAGTCCTTCAGGTAGGTCCAGTTGATACACTACTGGACCAATTCTCTTCACTATCTTGAATGGCCCAACATAACGAGGATTTAGTTTGCCTCGTTTCCCAAAACGAATGAACCCTTCCAAGGTGAGACTTTTAACAAGACCATATCCCCTACTTGAAATTCTAACGGTTTACGACGCTTATCGGCATAGCTCTTTTGACGATCACGAGCTGCTTCCATACGATTTCTAATTTGAACAATTTTCTCAGAAGTTTCAAGTACAAGTTCAGGACCCGTAAGTTGACTATCCCCAACCTCGGCCCAACAAATAGGAGAACGACATTTCCGTCCATATAGTGCTTCAAATGGAGCTGTCTTGATGCTAGTGTGATAACTGTTGTTGTAGGAGAACTCCACCAAAGGTAGGTGAGACTCCCAAGTGTTACCGAAATCAATCACACAAGCTCGTAGCATATCCTCCGGGGTTTGAATAGTACGCTCCGTCTGGCCATCAGTTTGAGGATGGTATGTTGTGCTCATATCTCGACGCGTGCCTAAAGCTTTATGTAACGATTGCCAGAAACGGGAGGTGAATCGTGCGTCACGATCCGAACTGATAGAGATTGGCACTCCGTGCCGAGAGACTACTTCTTTTAAGTAAATAAGAGTAAGCTTTTCCATTTTGTTTGTTTCCTTGATTGCTAAGAAGTGAGCGAACTTTGTTAAACGATCAACGATTACCCAAATGGTATCACATCCGGTAGGAGTTCGAGGTAGTTTTGTGATAAAGTCCATGGATATCTGCTCCCATTTCCATATGGTAATCTCCGGTTGCTGGAGTAGACCGGAAGGCTTTTGATATTCAACTTTGACCTTTGCGCAAGTCAGGCACTTACTCACATAGGTGGCTATATCGGCCTTCATATTTGGCCACCAATACAGCACCTTTAGGTCATGGTACATCTTGTCGGAACCTGGATGAACGGAGTAACGAGATTTAGGAGCTTCATCCATGACTAGTTCCCTTAAGTTTCCATACCGCGTGTGGCTTCCGGCGGTAGGTTTTCCTCCTCCAGGGCTTCAAGTTGAGCGCTACGGATTTTGTCAGATAACCCGGGGTGAATAGTAAGTTGTAATGCTCGAACTCGTTTGGGCTTGGTTTCCTTTCGAATTAGGGCATCAGCTATAACATTAGCCTTACCCGGATGATACCGGATTGCACAGTCATAATCATTCAAGAGCTCGACCCAATGACGCTGTCTCATGTTCAGCTCTTTCTGCTCGAAGATATGCTGAAGACTCTTGTGATCAGTGTAGATAGTGCACTTGGTACCGTATAAGTAATGTCTCCATATCTTAAGCGCGAAAACTACGGCTCCCAACTCTAGGTCATGAGTGGTGTAGTTTTTCTCGTGAATCTTTAGTTGACGCGAAGCATAATCACATTTTCTCGTTGCATTAATGCACAACCCAGACCCTGAACGGATACGTCACAATACACCACAAAATCATTCGTTCCCTCCGGAAGAGCTAGAATAGGTGCACTGCAAAGTTTCTGTTTAAGGAGTTGAAAGGCTGACTTCTGGTTATTTCCCCAGTTATAGGCTTTACCCTTCTGAGTTAAGGCAGTGAGAGGTTGTGCAATCTTAAAAAATCCTTTGATGAATCGACGATAATAACCAGCCAATCCCAGAAATTGTCGCACCTCAGTCGGAGTCGTCGGTGCTGCCCAATTCTTGATGGATCGACATGTATTCCCTTCTCGTTAACCACATGTCCTAAGAATTGAACTTCCCGAATCCATAATTCACACTTGGAAAACTTAGCATACATCTGCTCTTGCTTAAGTAATTCCAGAATTAAGCGTAGATGTTCCTCATGTTCCTCTTTGTTCTTGGAATAAATGAGGATGTCGTCGATGAAAACGATGACAAATTGATCAAGGTATGGCTTACACACACGGTTCATGAGGTCCATGAACACCACGGGTGCGTTGGTTAATCCGAAAGGCATGACCATAAACTCATAGTGGTCGTACCTTGTCCTGAAAGAAGTCTTGGAGATATCTTCGTCTCGGACGATCAATTGGTGGTAGCCAGACCTAAGATCTATCTTGGAATAAAAACTTGATCCTTGGAGTTGATCAAAGAGATCATCTATACGAGGCAGTGGATAACGATTCTTGATTGTCACTTTATTCAGTTCACGGTAGTCGATACACATGCGGAAAGTCCCGTCCTTCTTGACAAACAGAACTGGAGCTCCCCATGGCGATGAGCTAGGTCGGATGAAACCTTTATCCAACAATTTCTGTAGCTGAGTGGACAACTCTTGCAATTCACTAGGTGCTAATCTGTAAGGTGTCCGAGCGATCGGTGCTGCTCCGGGTGCTAGATCGATTTGGAATTCAACTTGACGGTGCGGTGGCAGACCAGGAAAATCCTCGGGAAATACTTCCGAATAATTGCAAACGATCGGAATATCATCAATCTTCTTCTCCCCAGATGGCTGCTCGGCAACGAGAGCCAGAATAGCAGTATGCCCTTTTCGAAGACATTTATAGGCTTTCATGAAGGATATGATGCCCATGACTGCACCAACCTTTTCGCCCTGAACGGAAAGAGTTTCTCCACTCGGGAGAGGAATGTGAACGATTTTCTCACGACAGATGATTTCGGCTTGGTTTTTAGATAACTAATCCATGCCGACAGTTACATCGAAACTACCAAGTGTGACCGGCATAAGGTCGATATCAAGTTTATGACCAGCCAACTCAAGCTTACAACCCTTAAGAATGTGGCTTGCTTCAATTATCTGGCCATCGGCTATTTCTATTACATACTTAGCTTCTAGCAGATTTGGAGTTTCTTTTATCATATCACTAATTTTCTTAGATATAAAACTCCTACCAACACCAGTGTCAAAAAGGATAGAAGCAAAGTAATTGTTTAAGAGGAACTTACCGGTGACCACATTATGATCATATCGAGCCTCTCCAGATCCTAGCACAAAGGCTCGTCCCTTCGCACCATTCCCTCCATTATTGCCATTATTGCCACCATTGTTGTTGTTGCTTTGATTATTGTTGTTACCATTGTGGCTCTGATTATTTTCGTTGCCGTTACCATTTCCATTACCATTTCCACCCCTCTTCGACTGAGAACAATCCCTTTGAACGTGTCCCTCCTTGCCGCACTGAAAACATCCTCTTGTAAATCCCTGTGGTCGAAATGGTTGCTTGTGCGGAAGTGAAACCCTACAGTCTTTCGCAGTGTGGCCCATCTTACCACATCGCTGGCAACGCAGTCGGTCACAAGTGCCTGTGTGGTAAAAGCCACATTTGTTGCACTTAGGATACCTCCCAGCATATTCACTCTGATTCGGACCTGAAGAGGACGTCTGATTGAAGTTCTTAACAGGCTCAAACTTTCGTTGCTGCTGGTGAGGTAGATTAAAATGGGGTCCCTTGGGGTTGGAGTGAGAGTTGGAGTTGTGATCAAACTTGCGCTTATGATTGTTGGTGGATTTAGAAACTGAACCCCTCGGAGGTAGAGTCCCTTGAGTCACCGCCTGATCGGTTAACTTGTGGGCGAGTCTGATAGTCTGTTGGATGGTAGTAGGGTTGGATGAGGTGACCATACTCTGAATCTGAGGCACTAAACCTCCAATGTACAGCTCAATCCTCTTATAATCAGGAGTCACCATGTGTGGGCACATGGTAGCAAGCTCATGAGAGCGAGTGGTGTAGATCTCAATTTCAGAACCTTCCATTTTCAAGTTCCAGAATTCTCCTTCCAATTTCTGAATCTCATCCCAAGAACAGTACTCCTCCTTCATCATCATCTTAAACTCCTCCCACGGGAGTGCATTGGCCATAGCTAAACACAACATTTAGACATATGCATTCCACCATGTGAGAGCCAGGCCCTCCAAAGTACCAGAAGAAAATTTGACCTGATTGGTCAGGGGGCAGTTGCACATGGCAAATACCGACTTCACTTTCTCGAACCACCGGAGTAGTCCGACAGCTCCTTCAGCTCCATTAAAGGTGTGGGGCTTACAGTCCATGAATGTCTTGAATGTGCATGTTGGTTGCTGATTCTGTTGACCTGGTTTTAGAAACATAATATAGGTTCGAGGTTATAAAGCTTGGGAAAAGCGCTTTGCGAGATTAATTGACCTCACTAGTAAATGGTTATAGCATTTACCTGCAGCATTCTGTGCTGCTAGAGCCTCAGCCACACTATCGTTGATTAGTGCCGCCAGCTCAGCTGTTGTCATGTTAATGGTGCCTCGGCCACCAGCACGACCTCCACATCCTCTTCCCGACATAATTATTCACATTCAAAAATACAAAATAATGAGAAATATATCGCATATCCAACATTATATGTACAAGTAAGGAAACACAACATCTAATATTTTGAAATTAAATAAATTGTAAGGCTACAAAATAAATAACTCAAAACACCAAACTTCTCATGCTTTTATTAAACGGGAACAACCTTACCCATCTAGGTTTGAAAATAGAAATAACATAGACAAAGCATAAATGAAAGGAAGGATAGGATAGAAAAATCCTCAAACATCCTCGTCGGAGGAGGAAATGCATGATAGTGCATCGTCAATCTCCACCGGTTCCTCCTCACGTGGCCCATCCTCTAAGGGCTCATCCTCAAACGGCTCCTCCTCGTCGTCCGAAAGTGGAATGTTTTTTGGCCAAAGTGCTGCTTGCATTTGGGCTTCCAGATGGGTCACTCTCTCCGGAATCCCTTCAGCAGCATGGTCTGAGGTGTCCACCCTCGTTTCCAAATGTTGCACCATATCCACTAGATGGTCATGGACCTGGTCCGTTGCTGCTAGTTCAGTGGTCAGATGCTCAATTTGTTCCTTGTTCTCTTCCATTTGCAACTCTCGTTGTAGAATGTCGGGTATCTCATCAGTAGTATCTTTCACAATGCTTAACTCCCTAGACATGTAAAATACAAAAGCCGCAAAAGCTTGTTCCATGGTACATGGCAAGCTAGGTAAAGTAGATGATGAGGAAGTGGAACAAAAATAGGGTGATGGAACATTTCTGTTGGGTCTGGATATGTGAGGCTGACGCTTATCAAATAAGTAAAAATATTGGTGTTGCCGAATAGATGGGTATTCGGGTTTTGTAACCGTGAAACTAGTTCACGGGTTGGGTCTTGGGCTAGGCTATGTGAGCCAAAAATATGTGTTATGGGATTTATGGTATTTGTCTAGTATAAATACATATTTTCGTGAGAATTAGAGAGAGTGACCAGAAAAACATTTATGAGAGTGTTAGACGTGAGAAAAAGCCGGCTATTGTGTTAGCGGTTGTTACTATTATTTTTCACTATAATTCTCTTGATTAATCCAAGTGTTTTTACTTTGAATCCTTGTGTTCTTGAATCACCACAATCACTAGTTTCCGCCTATTGATTGTGAGACTTGATATCGTGTGTTCGTTATTCGAAGATCCACTAAGTTTGGGACTTACAATTGGTATCAGAGCCATTGAAGTCAATCAAAGGCTCGGTTTTGGATATCAAAGATTCAAGAATTATGATTTGAGGTATTGTTTACTGTTTTCGGTAGATTTCTGTTATTAATCGGCTGTGTTCATGTCTATTTTTCATCTTTTCTGCTGAGAATCGAGAAATTAGTACTAATTTTTGTGAAATCGCTTTCATATTATTGTTGTTGGAGAAGAAGTTTGTGTGGATTTCGTCAAAAATTGATTGGAATTGTTCATTGTGTTCTTCATACTCATCGTCGTTTTTCATGAAATCATTATTGTTTTGCTATTAATTTGGAGGATTGATTGTGGAGATTGGGATTTTTGAAATTAGTCAAAGGGGAGATTGATTGAGAATTTTTGGAAGATTGATGTTCAAATTTTGAAATTCCTAAGAGTTCGGGATTAAGTTTGGTAAGTAAATCAGTCAACTTTTATCACTGGAATATTTCACGGAAAGGTTCACGGGAGAATATCTCGGCTTAGTTCGCGGTCGCTATCACAGGTGGAGATTCACTGACTTCATGGGTGGAGGTTAACAGGTTCTCGCTTCACGGTTTGTTCTTCACGGTTTCCTTCATGGCAAGGATTAGCTTCACGGGTTAAGGTTTAGTGTTCACGGGTTAAGGCTCAGGTTCAAGGCTGGATAAACTTTTTCGGTATAGTAAAGGTTCACGGGTCTGTTAATCTGGCTTAGGTTTACGGGTCTTCTAGTTCACGGGTTTGTTTCTCGGCTGGAATTTACGGGACTATTCTCGGGTGTTAGAAGGTTCACGGATCTTAGAGGTTCACGGTGCGTTGAAAGGTTCACGGGCTTTGAACGTTCACAGTAAAAAAAAGAGTTTTTTGGCAGAAAAATTTTCTTGGTCAAAATTTTGGGAGATCGTTTATACTTCTAATCGGGGTTGTTTTTGAAAAGTTGAAAATATCGGATATTATTTGTGAAAATTTTGGCGGAAAAATATCAAAAATTTTCTTGTTCAAGATTTTGAGAGGACGGTTACACAACTATTCGGATTCATTTTTGAGAAGTTGACAATATTGGGTTTTCGGTGAAAAGTCTGGAGGGAAACGTTTTCAGTATCTAACAAGGTTCTCAAATTAAGAATGTTTTCTACATTTGGAGCAGCAGGAACAACTTCATCATCCTTAGGTTCAATTCCACCTGAGGTAACATCTAATCCCTATTCCAAAGTGTGTATTGATAAGATAGAGATGTATAGAAAAGAAAATGATGATTTGAGGTTTGAAAATGAAAATCTAAAATATCACAAAAAGAAGTTTCTTAAGTCTGAAAAGGATTATAAAGAGGCAATAGATGCTGGTACAAAGGATATCTCATTACTTAAATCTCAACTCAGCAATAAATGTTGTTTGCATACTGATGCTAAGCAAGAAATTGTCAGATTAACTACTGATTTGGAAAAGGCAAAATCAAATTTTGCTGAGGCCAAATTTAAAGTAGATTTTTTGGGTCAATCGAGTAAAGTAGTTGACATACTTGAAACTCAACTACACAAACCGGTTAATGGGAGCAAAGGGCTTGGATATAATAACGTGCCTCCTCCGTTCAACGGAAATTGTACCACTGTTCCTCCCTCTGTTGAGGAACAAGTAAAGGAGTTCTTCATGTTCACTCCTGGAAATGTGTCAAGCTCTGAAGGATTCGAATCATCTTCATCCTTAGATTCTGATATTAAATGTGTGAATAATTCTGATGATTCTACTTCATGTGCAGAAAAACTAGAGATTGAGGAATGCGATAGTGATAGTGAGAGTATGAAGAAGCTTGTTTTTGCAAGAATAAAATTATTTTTAATTCTGGTTGCAAAAATAACACTAATAGTTTGAAGGCAATGCTTCGAAGAGCACTGCTTCTAAAAGTAACAAACCATACGTGCATGCTTGGAAAAATGTTACTACAAATTCAAAATTGACTGCATATAGTGATGGAAAAACTAGATTTGTTAAACATGTCACTGATAATGTTGTTAAGGATTCTAACAGGGACATGTCCAAGCTGAAGAAGAAAAGCAAGCAGGTTGAAAAACCCTGGGTTAGTGTTTAAACCTCAAGTGCTTCACCTAAGCACTTCACCAAAGCCGAGTTTTATACAAAGTATGATCATCTTCATAAGAGGTTTGAACAAGACCATGCTCAGAAAAACAAGAAGTCTCCAAGCTGCTCAAAGAGAAGATGTGATCAATATTATCTCTCACAATCATCATCATTATCATCTTCATCATCATGGTCAAACAGATCGGGATATGTTGCTTATGCTAGGAAGCAGACATGCTACACCTGTGGCAAAGACGGTCACATTGCAAGAAACTGCATACATCGTCCTTATGAGCCCTATTACTTGAAAAATCAGAGGACTATACCAAAGGATAGAACTTACTCTAAGCCAATGAAGGCTAACCAGCCAAAGGCAATGAAGAGTCAGTCTCCCAAAGTTAAGCCTTCTGATAGTGACTGGAATGTTGCAAAGAGAAACAGACATGCATATTTTGAAAGACAAATGGTTAAAAAAAAAAGCAAATGGTGAAACCTAAAGTCTCAGTTTCAAAAGAAACAAAACCGTTTGTTCAATCAAAGCCTGTCTGGAAGGCTAAGGAAAATGTTGTGGCAACACCTATCATTGATTCTAAAATTGATATGTGTTTGCAGGAAGTATCTTACATTGATGCTTCAGGAATGCCCAGGTCAACTATGGCTTGGTTACCTATGTCTAACTAATCTTCTCATTCGTGCAGGGACAGCCAAGGAGGACTGTCAATAACCAGCCTGGTATGTTGATATGGGTTGTTCCAGGCACATGACGGGTGACATCTCTCTGCTGCATAATGTTAATACTTTAACGGAGGGTATGTTTCTTTGTAGGAGATAAATGAGGTAAGATCAGCAATAAAGGTACAATTTACTTTGGTACATTATGCTTTGAAAATAATGAGTTTTTGAAATTTGAGGATGGCTACAAAAAGAATTTTTTTAGTTTAAATTTGTACATTATTTTTAATTTTAATGCACAAATTTATGGGGAGATATGAGAAAAATACAAAAAGAGTTTGTCTTAAATTTCCTAGAGTCAAGAAAATTTCAAAAAGAGTTTGCTTTTAGGTTATTTAACAACAAAAAAATATTACAAAAATATTGTTTGTGTTTGAGTCGGGAGTTTGCAATTAAATGGGAAGTGATATGAATGTTCGTTTCTTAAGGCTAGGATCAACATATGTAAGGCATTAAATTGAAATGGCTAGGATTAATGTTGGATATGTTGATAGACTCTGCATGTGATACACTTGAACAAAATAATATTATGGCCTTAGGGGGAACATCTCATAGATTAGTGTAATTTTCTATTCCTGTTAATAATCGAGAACTTAAACATAAAGGTTAATGAACTGTGGATAACCCTTGCTCTATTAGGATTACACTAACCGGGACCCTTCACAAAGGGGTTGCGAGCTTGACTTGACACAAGTCAGTAAATATTATATATAGTTAAAAGACATGCATTGACATGCAATAGATGAAAAGACACTCAATGATAGTGCAAAGCTAATCTGCAAAGCAGATCTCTGAGCAAAAAAGACACGCAATGTCAATGTCGTGCTATAGAAATAAATAAAAAGATATGCAATGCCATGCATCAAAAAGATACGTCTAAAGATGTAACATCCCAAAACTGGTAATAAATAAATAATGACACGATCGAAATTATAATTTTAAATGGCGAAAGAAAAACGGATGGGCTTGGGCTCGGCTCCAACGGGCCGAAGGAAGCCCATGTATATAAGGGCAAGGGCTGCCCCAAACCTTTCATTTCTGCCATTCACAAGTTGTAGAGAGAGAGAAGAGAGCTCGGGTCTAGAGAGAGAAAGTGACGGATCAACTCGGGAATTCAGGAGAACGTTGCGGCTGTGCTTGTGATCATCTCCTCCGAATCAGAAATCCAATCCAGGTAAGCGTTCGATCATAATCTGAGTTTTTATGACTTTTTGGGATTTTCGGTTTTAGCCCAATAGATGATAATTTTACGGATGAAACTTGAAAAAGAGCTTAGGAATAGCATCTAGAATGAAAACCGAATGTTTTGATCAAAGAAAATTTAGATATGGACACGATTAGATTCGCATGCAGAACATTCAGATTTTTTTTGGGGAAGACGATATGTGCAGACCCATCGAAACTACTTAGTTTCGATATGTACAGACCCATCGAAACTACTAAGTTTCGATATGTGCAGACCCATCGAAACTACTAAGTTTCGATATGTGCAGACCCATCGAAACTACTAAGTTTCGATATGTGCAGACCCATCGAAACTACTCAGTTTCGATATATGCAGACCTATCGAAACTACCATAGTTTCGATATGAGCCCCCGATCCGAAGATAAGATAAGACATAAGCAACCTATCGAAACTACTAAGTTTCGACATAAGCAACCTATCGAAACTACCAAGTTTCGACATAAGCAACCTATCGAAACTACCAAGTTTCGATATAAGCTAATCCATCGAAACTACTAGGTTCACGCATAGTAATGTCTAGTGTCATCTAGGAGCACTACCTTACGTGTATGACTTTATTATACAGATCGTGAGTGACATTTGTGACGCTCAGTAACCAGCTAAGTGTATCTCAGAAACTACTGATCAGGTGAGTTCTATGTGCCCCCTTCTATGTTATGTGCAAACGATTTATAAATGTTTTGGGGCTGAAGTGTATACACTAAATGAATAAATGTTATAGATGTCAATGTGATCATACGTATATATATATATGAATACTTATACATGAAAATGAACTATGAATAAAGAATGAAGCGTATGATTATAAAGAATGATTGAAAGAAGGACATAACGTAAAAGAATGAAATCTTCCTCTATATTACATATATATTGCATGTTATGAATGAATGTAAACGTTATAAACCCTTCTATGACAACGGCTACTTCGGTAGACGGACGACCACGTGACTTTTTTACAACCGGGACAAAAACGTTCCTTCGCAAGCTAGGACGTATGAAAAGGTATTAATGGACGGTCGAAGCAATTGCCTTAACTAAAGTAGAACGGTTGCATACATAATGGTCGCGTGGGAAACGGATGCCCTAGGGCAGACAGACAAAATGACGGACTACGACGGTAGGACGGTTTAAGAGCAGACGGACAAAGGTTGCCGAACGGATTAATGAATGACGGACGATTTTCTAGAGCCGGACGGTAATGAAATGGGCTACGACGGTAGTTCTGACTGCGATGTCTTCATGACATTCGCGACAAGTATGATGGGTTTATCTCCCTTAAGATTATGGCCAATAAGTGTTCTCCCAAAGAAAATATGTATGTACATATGTATATACCCTCAATGAATGTTATGTGAGAACAGTAAAGTAAAGAATATTTAAAAGTATGAATATACGTATATACATTATATTCATGAAAAGATAAATATTATGTATGATTGTCTTTAAACTAGAACTCACCAGCGTTAGCTGACTTTTAGTATACATTTCAGGTAAAGGAAGAAAGGGTCGTGCGATGGCGTGAAGGTTACCCGACACAAGACTGAAATCCCACTTTAATATATGTGTTAAGACTTCCACTGTCAAGTTATGTTATGTTATGTAATTGAATGACGAATAATTTGTTATTGAATGATGAATGTTTTTAATTTAAGTTCAGTATTTATGACTATGTTTATGAGTAAATCCAACAAGTGAGGTTACCCAGGAAAGGGGCCTTACAAGTTGGTATCAAAGCATTTGTTTGAGAGATTCAGACATCCCTAAATGTCTGGACTCAAGCTGATTATGGGACCAACGCACGGATGTCAGTCAGGGTAGCCAACGCCAACGCCAGCACGGTAAGTAAGTACTAAGGTTAATACACTTGGATAAGAATAGATATTCAAACCTAGAACCAATAGATGTCAATGTCACGACCAATTTGAAGAGTTTGGAACCCGAAAGGCAATGTAAATTTCTAATCACAAACTGGTCACTGTAATTAAAAATTTACCTTGTTCGTACTGTTCTAAGACTATGATCTGAGAGGATGACATTGATGTGTTCCCTTTATGACCATCAGGAAACTAGGAACTATGGCTGGAGGAGGAAGAACTGGACGCCTAGGCGGTCGCACTGGCCGAGTAGGTAGACCTCCATTGAAGCAAAGACATGAAGAGGAAGAGAGTGTGCACGCAGGACACACTGAGAGTGTGCACGAAACAGAGGTGACCCCAACTGGTGATGATAATCCAGGGCCTATACAGTTGGAACCCAAAGTCAGAGATGCTATTACCTGTGAAGTGGTACTCACTCTGAAGAAAGTATTGCCCGATCTACTATCCGAGGCACTAAAGAAAAGTAGGGAGGAGGATGAAGGAAACCACGAAGAAAAAGTGTACGACAGTGATGGGGATGAAATAAAAATGGGATCAAGCAATCGTGGGTGTACCTACAAAGGTTTCAAGGACGGAGACCCACCCAAGTTTGATGGTAGCAAGGATTCGGTGGCTACTTTCGAATGGATTGAGAGGATGAACGCTGTAATCAACATCAGCGAGTGCCGACCGGACCAGGCGATTAAATATGTTTCTCAATCTTTCACCAATGAAGCACTAGGATGGTGGAGAAACATTCAAAGAACAAAGTCGCCAAATGCTCTTGCCATAATGACATGGGAAGACCTGAAGAAGCTCATAATCCAAAAGTTCTGCCCACAGAATGAGATTGATCGTGTGGAGAACGAGTTCCTAAACTTCAAGGCTGGCAACAAGACTCATCGCCAGTATACTTCAAGATTCAACGAGCTGGCCCAACTGGTACCACACTTGGTGGAAACTGAAGAACGTATGATCAAATACTATGTCAAGGGTCTGCCGCAAAGGGTCCGTGTTCATGTAAAAGCTAATCTACCATCGACCTTCGAGTCGGTAGTCAACCTGTCTGGAATCGTCTACGACGATTATGCCAATGAGGACCCGGCACCTGAGACACAAAAGAGAGTGGGAGAACCCGTCTAGAGGCACCGGAAAAGGGAATGAAACAACTAAAATTAAGAAACCGAGGTTGGACGGATATGAAACATGCAAGAGATGTGGAAGGCAACATCTGGGTGAGTGTCGAATCGGCACCACCGTGTGTTATAAGTGCGGGAGGCCGGGGCACTACTCCCGAGATTGTTTGAAGGACGTCAAATGTCAAGTATGTGGATTGTTTGGACATCTGACAAAGAACTGCAGGAAGGCCGGCCAATCTGGTTCGGGAAAGGAGAGGGAACAGGAACAACAAAAGGCAAGGACTCGGGCCTATGCCTTAACTGAGGAAGAAGCAAGGGGAAACCCTGATGTCGTGTCAGGTACGTTTCTAGTTAATGATGAACGTGCTGCTATTTTATTTGATTCTGGTGCTAGTAAAAGCTTCATATCAAATGCATTTAGTCGTAAACTGGATTGCACTATCAACACCATAGTAAAGGCCTTTAGCGTACAAACTGCAGTGGGTAAAAATTCGGCAGTGTTCCAAGTAACAGAGGATTGTATCATAGAAATAGAGGGCTATAAATTTTATTCTAGATTATTCCTTCTCACCTTAGGAGGATTCGATATAGTATTGGGTATGGATTGGCTAGCTGCAAACGAAGCTCAAATCATATGTAAACGTAAGAGGATACACCTCAAAGCTCCTAGCGGAAGTCCAATTACGGTTTACGGGGATTGGAATTGCACGATGCCGAACGTCATTTCGATGATCAAGGCCGAAAGTTACATGAGGCGCGGTTGCGAAGCTTATCTGGCGTATGTTATTGACGATAGAATGAAAATGAATGAACTCAAGAATGTACCCGTGGTGTGCAACTTTCCGGAAGTATTCCCTGAGGATCTACCTGGGTTGCCACCCGATCGGGAAATAGAATTTCATATTGACTTACTACCAGGAGCTGAGCCCGTTGCCAAAGCCCCCTACCGATTGGCTTCGTCAGAAATGAAAGAATTGATGTCTCAACTAGAGGAACTAACAGAAAAAGGATTTATTAGACCGAGCATCTCACCATGGGGCGCTCCGGTACTATTTGTAAAGAAGAAGGACGGCAGCATGCGCATGTGCATCGACTACCGCGAACTGAACAAGAGGACAGTAAAGAACAAATACCCACTGCCTAGAATAGACGACCTTTTTGATCAACTGCAAGGTGCGAGTTGGTTCTCAAATATCGATCTTAGGTCGGGTTACCATCAGTTGAAAGTAAGAGAGGAAGACGTACCAAAGACCGCGTTTCGCACGCGTTATGGGCATTATGAATTTCTCGTGATGTCCTTCGGACTGACTAACGCACCAGCAGCGTTCATGGATTTGATGAATAGAGTATGTCGACCAATGTTGGATCGATCAGTGATAGGTTTTATAGACGACATACTGGTATATTCGAAAAGCGAGGGTGATCACCACTGTCACCTAAGAGAAGTTCTGGAGGTGCTAAAGCAGGAAAAGTTGTACGCAAAATTCTTCAAATGCGCGTTTTGGCTTAGGGAAGTCCAATTCCTAGGTCATGTGATAAACCCAAACGGCATCATGGTAGATCCTACAAAGATTGAGACAGTAAAGGAATGGAACATCCCAAAGACACCAACAGAGATACGAAGTTTTCTTGGATTGGCAGGCTACTAACGAAGGTTCATTCAAGATTTCTCAAGAATAGCCTCGCCACTAACTAAATTGACACGGAAAGAAGTGAAATATGAATGGGGTCCAACTCAAAACAACGCGTTTGAGGAACTTAACACGATTAACCCAAGCTCCAGTCTTAACACTACCTGAGGGAAATGAAGACTTGGTAGTCTACTCTGACGCTTCGGGGCAAGGTTTAGGGTGCGTACTTATGCAACGAGGAAAGGTAATTGCGTATGCATCGCGACAACTAAAGATTCACGAGGTTAACTACCCAACACACGATCTAGAATTAGCAGCAGTATTTTTCGCGTTGAAGATATGGAGGCACTATCTGTATGGAGTTAAATGCACCATCTACTCCGATCACAAAAGCCTGAAGTACTTTTTCGAACAAAAGGAATTAAACATGAGGCAAAGGAGGTGGCTAGAGCTACTGAAAGACTACGACTGTGAGATATTGTACCATCCGGGCAAGGCAAACGTAGTGGCCGACGCTTTAAGTAGAAAGGAAGAATTGGCACCTATCCGAATCAAAGCGTGTCAGCTAATTATAACGCCAGATTTGATGGGCGAAATATCAAAGGCACAAGATGAAGCACTATTAGAAAGAAATATAAAACGGGAAAGAATAGTAGGACAACAAGAGAACTTAAGTGCAAATACATACGGTGTACGAACTAGGTTTAGCCGAATGTGGATACCTAAGATTGGCGAGCTTAGAGCCAAAATACTCGATGAGGCCCATAAGTCTCGTTATTCTATCCACCCCGGGACAAACAAAATGTATCAAGACTTGAAGAAAGAGTACTGATGGCCTGGCATTAAGAATGATGTGACTGAATACGTGAACAAGTGCTTAACGTGTTCACTAGTTAAGGCCGAGCACCAGAAACCATGCGGTAAAATGCAACCTTTACCTATACCGGAATGGAAGTGGGAAGAGATCACAATGGACTTCATTACCAAGATACCGCGAACAGCTAAAGGCAATGATACCATTTGGGTGATCGTCGACCGTTTGACGAAAAGTGCTCACTTCTTGCCAATACGTGAGACTTCTTCGTCAGAAAGACTAGCAGAGGTATTTATCAAGGAAATTGTGAGCAGACATGGTATGTCGCTGTCAATTGTGTCCGACAGGGATACTAGATTCACATCAAGGTTTTGGAAGAAATTCAATGAAGCAATGGGCACTAGACTGAACATCAGCACCGCTTACCACCCCCAAACCGATGGATAATCGGAAAGGACCCTTCAGACCTTAGAGGACATGCTCCTGGCCTGTATCATTGACTTCGGTGGGAGTTGGGACAGTCATCTACCATTGGCAGAATTTTCATATAACAACAGCTATCACACAACTATTGGCATGCCACCATTTGAAATGTTGTATGGGAGGAAATGTAGGACCCCGGTTTGTTGGGGGGAAATTAGACAGAAGGATTTTGCAAGTCTTGAAGTGGTCAAAGCTACTTCTGAGAAATTTGATCAAATCAAAGCTCGAATGAAAGCCTCGAAGGACAGACAGAAATCGTACGCAGATAAGAGGAGGAGGGATTTAGAGTTTCAAGTGGGAGACATGGTACTATTGAAAGTATCACCGTGGAAAGGAATCATCCGATTCAGAAAACGTGGCAAACTAAGTCCAAGGTTTGTCGGACCTTTTAAGATCTTAGCGAGAGTGGGTCAAGTTGCTTACAGACTCGACCTACCTGATGCGCTTAGCGAAATACACCCTACGTTCCACGTGTCGCACTTACGCAAGTGCCTAGCTGACGACACAGCTCACATACCTTACGACGAGATCGAAATGGATAACAGTCTATATTATATAGAGGAACCGATAGCCATTATTGACCGATCTGAGAAGCGACTACGCAACAAGTCAATCCCATTGGTAAAAGTACAATGGAAACACAGAAAGGGTGCAGAAGCTACTTGGGAAAAAGAAGACGAAATGAGAGGACTAAATCCCCAGCTGTTTAACGATTAGCAGGTTTCGAGGACGAAACCTTTCTAAGGAGGGTAGACTTGTAACATCCCAAAAATGGTAATAAATAAATAATGACACGATCGAAATTATAATTTTAAATGGCGAAAGAAAAACGGATGGGCTTGGGCTCGGATCCAACGGGCCGAAGGAAGCCCATGTATATAAGGGCAAGGGCTGCCCCAAACCTTTCATTTCTGCCAGTCACAAGTTGTAGAGAGAGAGAAGAGAGCTAGGGTCTAGAGAGAGAAAGTGACGGATCAACTCGGGAATTCAGGAGAACGTTGCGGCTGTGCTCGTGATCATCTCCTCCGAATCAGAAATCCAATCCAGGTAAGCGTTCGATCATAATCTGAGTTTTTATGACTTTTTGGGATTTTCGATTTTAGCCCAATAGATGATAATTTTACGGATGAAACTTGAAAAAGAGCTTAGGAATAGCATCTAGAATGAAAACCGAACGTTTTGATCAAAGAAAATTTAGATATCGACACGATTAGATTCGCATGCAGAACATTCGGATTTTTTTTGGGGAAGACGATATGTGCAGACCCATCGAAACTACTTAGTTTCGATATGTGCAGACCCATCGAAACTACTAAGTTTCGATATGTGCAGACCCATCGAAACTACTCAGTTTCGATATATGCAGACCTATCGAAACTACCATAGTTTCGATATGAGCCCCCGATCCGAAGCTAAGATAAGACATAAGCAACCTATCGAAACTACTAAGTTTCGACATAAGCAACCTATCGAAACTACCAAGTTTCGACATAAGCAACCTATCGAAACTACCAAGTTTCGATATAAGCTAATCCATCGAAACTACTAGGTTCACGCATAGTAATGTCTAGTGTTATCTAGGAGCACTACCTTACGTGTATGACTTTATTATATAGATCGTGAGTGACATTTGTGACGCTCAGTAACCAGCTAAGTGTATCTCAGAAACTACTGATCAGGTGAGTTCTATGTGCCCCCTTCTATGTTATGTGTAAACGATTTATAAATGTTTTGGGGCTGAAGTGTATACACTAAATGAATAAATGTTATAGATGTCAATGTGATCATACGTATATATATATATATATGAATACTTATACATGAAAATGAACTATGAATAAAGAATGAAGCGTATGATTATAAAGAATGATTGAAAGAAGGACATAACGTAAAAGAATGAAATCTTGCTTTATATTACATATATATTGCATGTTATGAATGAATGTAAACGTTATAAACCCTTCTATGACAACGGCTACTTCGGTAGACGGACGACCACGTGACTATTTTGCAACCGGGACAAAAATGTTCCTTCGCAAGCTAGGACGTATGAAAAGGTATTAATGGACGGTCGAAGCAATTGCCTTAACTAAAGTAGAACGGTTGCATACATAATGGTCGCGTGGGAAACGGATGCCCTAGGGCAGACGGACAAAATGACGGACTACGACGGTAGGACGGTTTAAGAGCGGACGGACAAAGGTTGCCGGACGGATTAATGAATGACGGACGGTTTTCTAGAGCCGGACGGTAATGAAATGGGCTACGACGGTAGTTCTGACTGCGATGTCTTCGTGACATTCGCGACAAGTATGATGGGTTGATCTCCCTTAAGATTATGGCCAATAAGTGTTCTCCCAAAGAAAATATGTATGTACATATGTATATACCCTAAATGAATGTTATGTGAGAACAGTAAGGTAAAGAATATTTAAAAGTATGAATATACGTATATACATTATATTCATGAAAAGATAAATATTATGTATGATTGTCTTTAAACTAGAACTCACCAGCGTTAGCTGACTTTTAGTATACATTTCAGGTAAAGGAAGAAAGGGTCGTGCGATGGCGTGAAGGTTACCCGACACAAGACTGACATCCCACTTTAATATATGTGTTAAGACTTCCGCTGTCAAGTTATGTTATGTAATGTAATTGAATGACGAATAATTTGTTATTGAATGATGAATGTTTTTAATTTAAGTTAAGTATTTATGACTATGTTTATGAGTAAATCCAACAAGTGAGGTTACCCGGGAAAGGGGCCTTACAAAAGACGTACATATTATTAGTGTAAATATTTTTATTTTTGGGAATATGTGACTGAGAAGGGATCTCTTGTCAAGGCATGTAAGTCCGTAGTGCTATGACCCTGAGCTATGTTTTTAATCAAATTTTATCAGAGATTCCCTGAAAAGTTGCATAAACATGTGCTAGTTATGCTCAATTAGTTATTATTTAGGTGCTCAAAAGACATGAGGAAGGGAAGGATTACTTAATAAGTTGTGGGGTCCATTAAAGTTCATCAAGAATTCACTTAATTCATATTCATTTAATTACAGGTTTCTTAGATATGAGTGTGAGACCCATTAAGTCATAACTAATTATACTTAAAACATGATAACTTAAATCACAGTGAAAAACTTAGGTTTGAAGCTAAAGCATGAGTTTAGAAGGATCTGAATATTAGCAATCTGCTTGACCTTTCTGAGTAGAAAATACGTGCTGAAAAATGTTTCTTGGTCTGCCTATAGAACGATTTGATCCCATTGCAAACTTCCTAAATGCCCGTTGTTACATGTTTGTGTTAATTACTGTTTGTTTAAATTTGTGTTGCATTTTGTTAAGAAAATTGCAAAAAGATTTTATCTCAAATTTTATCTTTAATTTTACATCAGTTATAGTTTAGTTTTTTAGCTTTTCTATTTATTTTATTTTTGCTTTATCTTTATAAATATTGACCATTCTTGGATTTAAAGACTTATTATCAAAAGAATTGAAATTTCAAAGGTTTGATAGTACATGAATGTACTAGGTATTCATGTGAATACTGGATTCCATGTTACATATAAATGTCTGCTTACAAATTTTCTGAGAACTTGCAGAATTTGTTTCAAATCAAGAACCAGGGTTGAAGAAGAATGAATAAGTGTCAATAGCTGACAAGCTTGAATATACTTGAGTCAGAAGATCCAGATGTGTTTTCATCTTCCGACAATGAAAGTACACATGAAGAAGTACTTGTGAATCTGCTTGAAAGAAAAAGAATGAAAAAGGAAAAGAGCTACTAAGAATCCTCCTCTCACATTCTCTTTTAGCAAGATGATAAAGCAAATGCTGATTAGGATCCACATGAGGATCTAACTCCAAGAGAAGAAAGAGAGACCCAAGTTTGAGAGTTCAGCTAAGTCGAACTTTACTTACACCAACATTGACATCACAGCAACAACCACAGATTTTGATGAAAATGTTGCATGCTGGAAGTGGTGATCACAGTGCTACATTCGAGTTATGAATATCATTTGATAGCATCAGCCTAGGGGAGATTGTTGGGTCTGAATATGTGAGGCTGACGCTTAATTGTTGTGTTTGAACTATGTTTTGCTTAATTACTTCTGTCATGGATGTTTTAAGTATGATTATAGGCTAAACATCGATACTGCCTAGGTCAATTGATGATTACTTTGTTAAAGTTGTGATTTTTATCGGTTTTAGATTTTAGTTGATGGGTTTATGATTTTGTAACAATTATGATGATTATGATGTATATGCATGCTTTAATTCTGATTGTGTGATTGATTTTAAATTCCTAGCGTTAATTGTGGTTGCCTGCCAGTTTGATTAGCGTATCTAGGTCATAGATCTTAGGGTTTGTGATTTCGGTGGTTTGCTAGACGTAGTATCCATAGGAGTTGTGATTGATTGCTAATTAGAGTTAAGTGTGTGTCCTAGTTCAATACCCGAGAGGTGAGAATTAGTCGGTTAGTCTTCGTCATTAGGAATCCGAGTGTCAACTGTCTGAGAGGATGTTGGTTTAGGTGTCTCGTGATTGTTGCTAGTCTGAATCATAGTTGTTATCCTAGGATTACCCCGTGCATTCCTTGAATGTATTATGGGCGGTGAGACTGAGAGGTAATCCGTTCATTAGGGTACTTGATCATAGTTGGAAATACCTGAGAAGTGATCCGACAATCTGGTGAGTTTAGTACGCTGTAGGTAGCTTAGTTGGTGACACCCTGAGAGTGATTAGGGATCCACCAGGTTGTCTTTAGCAGTTATCCTTTGAAACCCAGATCCATCATAGTTTCCAGAACCGGTAGAAGTTGTGCTTTGCAAGTAGGATTCTGACCTAGGTAGTGTTCTTACTAATCTTGATCTCACCTTTGTTCTTCTCTTGATAGTTCAGTCGATTTTAGTTTTCTGCATTTATTAGTTAATCCAGTAGTGTAGTAAACCCCCAACCAAATCATCTTTAGTCCGAATCAGAGTCTAGTTTTGTTATTCAGTGTCTCTAGGGTTCGATAATCCGGTTTACCATTAAGCTGTGCTACACTCGATATGTACACTTGCCTGTCAGTGCGGTTTAGTTAGAGGGTATTCCTTTTATTACTTAGGAGTTTAGGTTAGGTTTAGTAGTTTATTTTATAGACCGTCTGGACGACATCAAAGACATGTAAATTTACATGTATAAATTCATTTTTTTATGTTGTATTCTAATAATAAATGTAGTAAAAACAAAAAAAAAATAGTTTTGATTAGTTTTTCTACGAGTTTTGTCGAGTTCTTAAAATATTTAGGAGTTCTCAAATGATCCCGTCCCTATATATATATAGGGTTGGGTTCAAATGCTAACCACATTTTTAGATGATAACCATGATAACCACAATCCAACCAATCACATAATTTGTAATTTATTTATTTTTCTAATTATCAAAAGGGTATTTGAGTAAACTTGCAAATTTTATTTTAGGTATTCATATGTGTTTTAATTTAAAGTTTATTAATTATCTTATTCTCTCTCCTAACACAAAAAAGTCAATTTCTAATTTATTTATTTTGTTCACCATTTTTCCTCATTCAAACAAAAAAGTCAATTTCACCACTTTTCCTCATTCAAACAAGAAAGTTAATTATCTTATTCTCCGATCGTTTTTGGTGTTGTGGTTGTGGGAAAGTCATCTCCGACCGTTTTTGGTGCTGTGTGTAATTTCTTCAAGAACTTTATACCTTCTGCGTATTATTCTGGCAAAGTTTTTGATGTTGTATGTAATTTCTTCGAGAACTTTATACCTTCTACGTATTATTGGTATAAAGTTGTGTGCTTTCTTTAACAAGCAGCAAATCAACACCACTTCCTGCAAGGAGTAACATGGACCCTAGTGAAAATTTTAGACGGGTGGTAGGTATATGTAACACGGTTGGTACGTATATGTAACACGGTTGGTACGTATATTTAACACCGATGGTACGAATATGTAACACCGTTGGTACGTATATATAACACAGTTATTATGTATATGTAACAAACTTTGACTTGAATTTTACGTTCTAGCATTTTTTTTGTATAATTGTAATGTAAAACTAAAACATTTTATTGATATTTTTGGCTTTAAAGTAATTTTTATGGGTTTTTAGTTATTAAGTTTGAAATGGTAGGAGAGAGAGTGTGGTACGTATATATATGTAACACGGCTGATACGTATATGTAACATAGTTAGTATGTATATGTAACAAACTTTGACATGAGTTTTATGTTCTAATATTTTTTTTTTTGTATGATTGTAATGTAAAACTAAAAAAATTATTGAATCTTTTTTGTTTTAAATTAATTTTTATGGTTTTTTGTTATTAAGTTTGAAATGGTAGGAGAGAGAGTTTGGACTAATTGATGACTATCTAAATTAAATTATGTTGTTTTACTCAAATTACCCTTTTGAATTAAATATAATTAATTTTTTCTTTTAATAATTAAAAACTTGTCATTAAATGAAATCAACCATTGATCAAACTCAATCAATGGTGGATATGTGGTTATCATGGTTATCTTATAAAATGAGGTTAGCATTTGAACCCTACCCTATAGAATTGCGTCGTTTTACGGTTCCTTTTTAACATACCAACTGTGTGCTTTAATACCTTATATTACGTGATTTTTTTTCAAAAACGTGAACTGCAATTTAATACCGTGATTTAATACCGTGAATTGCAATTTAATACCTTAAATTGCAAATATAAATCACATTAAAATCAATAACGTGATTTAATACATCCTCTATCACGTGATTTTTCAAAAACGTGAATCGCATGGATGGCTTCCGCATTAAATCACATTAAAATCAATAGGGTAACATAGGAGGTATTAAAATCAATAGCGTAATATAGGAGATATTTTTCAAAAACATGAATTGCATAGATGGCTTCCGTGAATTGCGTGAATTGCAAATCTTGCGTGATTTCCATAGCGTGAATTGAACAAATACTTGAAGCGTGATTAATAAAAATTGACTTTTTTGCATGATTACGTGATTAAATCACATTTTTTGCGTGCTTACGTGATTAAATCACGTTTTTTTACGTGATTATTAATAAAAATTGACATTTATGCCCTTTTAATATGGACGACGCATTATTTTTTTTAAAGTAATTACGTTTATGCCACCACGTTATCCCCAACCCTAGATCATATTAATCGGACGGATGGGGCCTCTTCGTACGATTTGAGCCCTTTGTACGATAACCGTCCCCTATATATATATATATATATATATATATATATATAGGGGTATGTTCTTTTGAGAACCAACAATATGTTAAGAACCGTGAGAACCGCATTAACTCTTTCTCTATTTATAATATAAATTGACTAGAATTCATGTACATTTCAATATGTTTAAGGTTTGGTTTTAAAAGACCTCGAATTTATAGTCGTCTTTTTAAATGCATATATGCACTCACAATATATGCACAAATGAATGCATATTTTTATACTTTTCATAAAAAAATTCAGGAGAGATGAGATAAACTCAAACTAAGAGTGGGAATAGATAAATAAAACATTGTTGTTGAATTTTACTTTTTTCACTAAAGCGATATGTACACGTTTTGTGCGGTTCTTTCGGTTCTTAACATATGGTTGGTTCTCAAAAGAACATGCCCCTATATAGATATATATATATATATATATATATGGGGAGGGATAAGAGAAAACCACAAAGTTAGGCGAAAACCGAGAAAACTACTAAAACAATGTGTAATACTATGAGTTACGTATACGTAACCCCATTTTTTTGAATTTTTTTTGTTTTCTATTTACGTATACGTAACACTATGGGTTACGTATACGTAAGCCAATATTTAAATGATTTTTTGGTAAAAAATTGTAATATTACATTGATACTCTTATAAAAAAATAAAAATAAAATAAAATAAAAAATATATATTATTATATTATTGGATAAAATTGATTTTTTTAGTGGTTTTCTCGGTTTTCGCCTAACTATTGGTTTTCTCTAGAACCCACCCCTATATATATATATATACAAATACAAACATTAACATATTATATTAGTTCAAAATCTCAAATACATCAAAGATCAAATAGTTTAAATACTTCAAAGATAAAATTAGGGGTGTTCAAAGTCGGATATCCGAAAATTCGGATATCCGAAATTTTTGGATATCCGAAATTTTCGGATAGTGGATTTCACTATCCGAATCCGAATCCGAAATTTCGGATATCCGAAAATTCGGATACGGATTCGGATAGTGAAACGGATATCCGAAAATATAAAAAAAATAAAAAAAATATATAAAAATAATATTTTAAAATTACAAAAACAATTAAAAACCTTAAAAAACATTAGAAAATATACATATAAAAATATATAAATATAATATATCGGGTTTTGATTCGAATTTTCTTATTTTTAAATAATAAAAACAATTAAAAAAATATATAAATATAATATTTCGGATATTCGGATATCCGAACTATCCGAAAATCACTATCCGAATCCGAATCCAAAAATTCGGATATCCGAATTTTCGGATAATTCGGATTCGGATTTTTTTGAACACCCCAAGATAAAATAGTTCAAATACTTCAAATATCAAATACTTCTAATATTAATACTTCAAAATCCATCATTGCCTTGTCCGTATTAGCACAGGTGGTAGTCGATTTGAAGTAGCAGGTAGCGATTAGGTTAAAGCAGTAGCGAGAACAGGTCGGGGGTGGAGAAACGGCCTTCGGTTTTGCGATTAGGTTAAATAAAAACGCATGGATCCATGGATTGGGTCATTATTTCGGCTTAATTATGTTTAAAACCCACATTTCAATTTGGGCCTATCAATCCCGACTAGGTCCAATTAGGGCCAATCAATCCCGATTACCAATTAATTGTCCGACTAGCCCAAATTTACAAGGTAATCCGTTGATTACCGATTAATCCCGATTTTTACAAGTGTGTAGCTTGTGTGTGTTTTGGGTGCTTCTAGGGCTGCACCTTTATGGGCAAAATTATGTAGTCTTTTTTAGTAGATTTTAAGGCCTTTCAAGGCTGTTCTTGAAGCTTTCGATGATGATTTGTGATCCAGAAAGTTATAGGTAGTTCCAGGGTATTCCGGACAACCTTAGATGCCTCTAAACGCGTCAGAACCTTCCGGAATCTGAGATTTTTTACTTGTATTTAGGCGGGTTGTGACATTAAGCCTTGCAAGAGAAGTCTCAACTACAACATGAGTTCCCGCGGTCCTAGCAAGAGAGTCATAAGCATCAACTCCTATTATGATTGATGTGTTGCAACCATGTGCCCCCTTATTTAGCGGTCAATGCAAAACTTTTGTTGTCATCCCTAAAAATAATTTTTACACCAAAACTCCTTGACTACTTTATAACAATCTCCACCAAGGGATCAAAATCTGGAAATGTTTATTTTCCACAGCTCATATTGATAACATCAAGTTCAAACTCCAAGGCCCCTTTGTTAAACACACACACACTTTACGTACTCTCTGTGTATTAAAATTCAAAAGGATTACAAGAGGTAGGGCTATTAAACTAATGCTACTGATGCACTATTTATAATTGAAAATAACAAAATACATGCTAAAAGCTTACCACGTATTCCTCTATTTCAGAAACTACTTCCAACGTTCACAACCCAATAACTCGATTGTTGGGTTAATCGAGTTGTTCACGGGTCATGGATCAAAGGGTCAGACGGGTCACGGGTTCACGGGTTGTGGGTTGTGGATACGGGTCAGATTTGGCTCCAAAGTTGCAGCAGAAGAATTCCATATTATTCATGTTTATTTACTTGCTTAATTAGAGTTTAATTAATGTGTGAATTGGTCAATATGTGGACCGATTAAATTGGAGAATATGTGGGAAATATGTGCATGATAGAGATCATGGAGCAGAAGTTCTCGTGGGACTTCATTATGTTTGTTATATATAATAGGACTTGCTTGTATAGTTAATCTCTTTTCAATCAATCCAAGATAACATAGTTGGTGTTTCTTTGGTGTATGTGCTTGTATTGTATTTAATAAGGCCTGAACCATCAGAGACGGCCCTAATGCATCATGGATATAAGTATACAACCATTTGCATCAACTATAGTCTTGTTGTCTAAATTGACAAGTAATAATGTAATACCCTTGGATTCTTCGTTGTAACATCCCAAAAATAGTAAATAAGTAAATAATAATACGAACAAAGATTTAAACGTCACAAAACGAAATAAGAACGGATGGGCTTGGGCTCGGCTCCTATGGGCCGAGGGAAGCCCACGTATATAAGGGCCAAGAGAGCCTTGAAGCTCTCATTTTCACCAACACTTGCAAGCTAGAGAGAGAAAGGAGAGTCGGGTCTAGTGAGAGAAAGTCGTCGGATCGAGACGAAATTGAAGGAGCACGTTACTACTGAGCTCGTGAGCAAAACCTCCGAATCAGAATCACAATCCAGGTAACGAATTGACCTTAAACTGAGTTTTTCTTCGTTTTGGGGTTTCTCGGGTTTTAGCTAAATAGGAGACGTTTTTTATGGATGAAACTTGAAAATAAGCTTAGGACTAGCATCCAGAGTGAAAAACGCACATTTTGATCAAAGAAAATTGTAAGATTAGCATGATCGGATTAACATGCAAGAATTCCAAAATTTTGGTCCAGGAACCAGGTATTGCGTACTTACCAAGTACACAAGAAGGACTTCCTGCGTACTTACCAAGTACGCAGGAGGGAGATCCTGCATACTTACCAAGTACGCAGGAGGGAGATCCTGCGTACTTACCAAGTACGCAAGAAGGACCCTCTGTGCACTTGTCAAGTGCGCATGAGTATGGTCCTGCGCACTTAGCAAGTGCGCAGGCAGCAGACAGCAGGCAGTAGGCTGGTTAAGTAAAGTCAGTAAGTTTAGAATGATTAAACCATTAGAGTCGGGTTGGGTCTAATGTGTATTTAACTACCTAATCCAGATCGGAAGTGACGTTGTTGGACCTTTGTTTAGGACAACCTAGAGAAGCTTAGCAGGTGAGTTCTATGTGCCCCCTTCTATGTTATGTGCAAATCATTTTAATTGTTTTGGGGCTGAAGTGTATACACTAAATGAATAAATGCTATAGATGTCAATGTGATCATACGTATATATATAAATACTTATATATGAAAATGAATTATGAATAAAGAATGAAGCGTATGATTATAAAGAATGAATGAAAGAAGGGCATAACGTAAATGAATGAAATCTTGCTTTATATTATATATATATATTGCATGTTATGAATGTATGTAAACGTTATAAACCCTTCTATGACAACGGCTACTTCGGTAGACGGACGACCACGTGACTATTTTGCAACCGGGACAAAAACGTTCCTTCGCAAGCTAGGACGTATGAAAAGGCACTAATGGACGGTCGAAGAAATTGCCTTAACTAAAGTAGAACGGTTGCATACATAATGGTCGCATGGGAAACGGATGCCCTAGGGTAGACGGACAAAAGAACGGACTACGACGGTAGGACGGTTTAAGAGCGGACGGACAAAGGTTGCCAGACGGATTTAAGTAAAGAACGGACGGTTTTCTAGAGCCGGACGAGTAATGAAATGGGCTACGACGGTAGTTCTGACTGCGATGTCTTCGTAACATTCGCGACAAGTATGATGGGTTGATCTCCCTTAAGATTATGACCAATAAGTGTTCTCCCAAAGAAAGTATGTATGTACATATGTATATACCCTCAATGAATGTTATGTGAGAACAGTAAAGTAAAGAATATTTAAAAGTACGAATATACATATATACATTATATTCATGATAAGATAAATATTATGTATGATTGTCTTTAAACTAGAACTCACCAGCGTTAGCTGACTTTTAGTATACATTTCAGGTAAAGGAAGAAAGGGTCGTGCGATGGCGTGAAGGTTACCCGACACAAGACTGAAATCCCACTTTAATATATGTGTTAAGACTTCTGCTGTCAAGTTATGTTATGTTATGTAATTGAATGACGAATGATTTGTAATTGAATGATGAATGTTTTTAATTTAAGTTCAGTATTTATGACTATGTTTATGAGTAAATCCAACAAGTGAGGCTACCCGGGAAAAGGGGTCTTACATTTGGCACGATTGGTCTGAGCATCGGATGTTGCAGAAAATGGATCCCCATTTTGTAGCATGTCAATAGAGAAGTCTTATGACAACCAATCTTGACTACTATTACCCTCAAGCTAAGGCCGTGAAGCGACTTGTAGCTTGTACCGTAAGAAGAGAAACCGTTGTGAGGGTAGAGGCTTAGTGAACACATCAACGATCTGATCAGCTGTAGAAATAAACTAAACTGAAATTTTCTTTTGAGCAACCTTTTCTCTTCTCCTAGTGAACACATCAGCAATTTAGGTTAAAAACATAAAACTTTATAGAACAGAGGATCTTCATCTTCTCCTAGTTTCGCCAACTTCCCATGTCTTAAAGTTTCGTCGTCATCTAGTGTCACCGTCAACTACTTTCGCATGTTGCTACTTTTGTCGTCATGTAGTGTCGCCAAACCCTAGTTTTGCCAGAATCATAAATTGTCACCAGTTTGTGGTGTTTGTTCCCATGTTCTTTCTTCTCCCTTGATTATATATCTAAATTTTGCAACCCTCGTAAGAAATGGGACAGAAAAGCTTTGTGGTTGTCGAAAGGTGCAAGTCGTCGAAAAAACGACCACACTTGTATAGTGGTGGCGACGACGTCTAGGGTCACAAAAGCATGTTGAATTTGCTAACCCTAGACGCGAGGAGGAGCTGTTGTGGCGTACAGGTGGTGACTACAGCTTGGAGGCGGCAGAGTTAAGGTTTCGTGAGTGCCAGCGGTTGGATCTGGGGTTTAGGGTTGGGTGGCGGCCACACTGAGCAGGTGGTGGTTAATGATGGCGGTAGAAGGACGGTAGTGGCTGTTGAGTGTGGTGGGCGGCTAGGGTTCCGCCATAGGTGTAGGCGGTGGTGGTGATGTTGTTGTGGTTGTCTATGGTGGTAGAAGAGGTAGTAGAAGAGAAGACTGAGCGCAGTTCGTTGTTGAGGTGGTGGGTAGAGCGACTGTCGGTCGCCCCTCTGGCGGTTGTCTTCCTTAGCTCTGATACCAAGTTGAACTTGGTAAATGTATTGTCTATAAAAGAGTTGAAATAGATTACAATATATCGTCATCTTGATAAAAGGTAAAGAGACAATAGAAAGATGAAAAGTCTACATTAAACAATACATTTAGAGACATAGAACTTAGTAGTAAATGAGAGGTTATGAAAGATGTGAATTCTTATCACAACCAATCTTGACTAATAGAGTTAATAGAAATAGAAATCGGTGATGGATTGTACAACGTCCCAAATCACTACCTTACTATCATCTGAAAGCACCTCTATGGAAGCCGACAGAAGCTTTTGATTTAAAGACGATAGTTGCCGTTGGTCATTTAGAACTGTATCTGGTGCACGAAGAATCGACGGAAATGATGTTAGTCGGGTGATTCTGAGCAGTCATCACCGGTGATTTAGAACAGCCGTCGGTGATTCAAAGAAGGTCTAATTAAGTTGATGTTAGTTCAGAGTTACGACTTGTAACACTTAGAGACTATTAGGATGAGTATGAGATTTCAATGTAACATATCTTTGAAGAAAATGTTTACAACATTGCAAATGGAAATTTACAACGAAAGATAAATTTGAAATTCCTGTAGAGTTAGCATGATTACCACACTACACTTGAGGCCAATTTCTTAAGATGATTGTGTTATGTGAATGTTTCTAAACCTTATGTTATACTAAAGTAGGAAGACAAAACAATGACTAACGTTTAATATACGAATTTTGAAATCAACAATCACGAGTTTGTGTGCATGAGTATACGTATCAGACAATATTACATAAATAATAGCAAAGCTAATCATATTAAAGCGGATACTTTCAAGCCTTAACGACCCTCAATAACACTGATGGTCGCATTGTTTGCCGAGCTTTCTTCCGGTGTGATATGGTCTAAAGTTGAATTTGACTCGACTCCACCGGTGAAGAATGCTGGTCTCTTTGGAGCGGGCAACGATATGGTGTCATTGAGAAGCATGGAGATCATATATGAAGTCGTCTATCCAACGCTCTTTCTTGTACACAAAGAAGTGCCACATGAGAAGTCCTTAAGAATTGTTGTACATCATAAGTACTTCCAAGTGTTGGATCCTCCAACTCTAGTGCATTCCCATGTTGCAATAGCTCCCACGCCTTAAAACATTAAAAATATTTTATAACCCACCCATATGTTCATCACATCATCTCACTAAAAAGGGAATATATCATTAACCAAGTTTCTTTACTGATACTTTTTTCATAAAGTGTTAAACTAAGTGACCTAAATAGAATAGTTATGAAACTTGATTACTATTGGGGGATTTTCAAATTTAACCTGCAATATATTTCAGGTAAATATCCACTAAATACTAACCAAACTTTATAATTGTTCTATTTAGGTCATTCACTTTAATCATTTATGAAAAGTTTACAAGAATAGAACGATATTAGAACTCGAGTGATTTTTATAGTTAAATTTTTTTGAGTGACTTTAATAGAACAATGTTAAGATTTAATTACTATTTCATGATTTTATTCCATTGATGAACTGAAAGATGTAGAAAAAGTGGTGTTAATGACACTTACATATCCAAGAAGATTGACAGTCCGACCAAGATGAACGAAGCTACTATTTCTTCTCCCACTGAGGATTTCCAGGATCAACACTCCAAAGCTGTAGATATCAGACTTTATAGAGAAAGTTCCTTCCATTGCATACTCAGGAGACATATAACCACTGAACACAACATGGTTAACTTAAGGTTTCAAGAAATAAATAAAATTTTCAGATATAAAATCTAATCAGTGTTCTTACTATGTTCCAACCACCCTATTAGTCGTTGCTTGAGTCTCGTTTTGATTGAACATTCTTGCCATACCAAAATTAGAAATCTTCGGGTTCATACTCTCATCTAACAAAATGTTATTAGATTTTAGATCTCTATGAATAACTCTCATTCTTGAGTACTTGTGCAGATATAGCAACCCCTGAGCAATTCCTTCAATGATGTTAAACCGTTTAGGCCAATCCAGCTTAACCTTTTTGTTTTCATCTAAAATACAACAAAGAGACCATATTATATTAATATGACCAACCGCTAAAACGGGCACAAGTGCTTATGTTACAAACTATGCATACCGAAGAGGAAGAAATCTAAGCTTTTATTAGGCATATACTCATAAATCAACATCTTTTCTTCCCTGTGAATGCAACAACCAAGAATCTGCACAAGATTTGTATGCTGGAGTCTGGCTATGAGAATTAGTTCATTTTTAAATTCGACAAGCCCTTGCCCTGATGATCTTGAAAGCCTTTTGATCGCAATTTCTCGTCCATCGTTTAGTATTCCCTGTTAATGTACATACATGGTATGTGTCTCTTGTTAATGTATTTTTCTCAATGATATGAAATTAGGTTGACATAATGAAAGTAACATCACCTTGTAAACAGGTCCAAAACCACCTTGTCCGAGCTTATTTTCAGTTGAGAAATCACGGGTGGCAGCCTTAATAGAGGCAAAGCTAAATAATAATAAATCTCCATAACGGCCATCTCTCTCAAGCTGATGTACATTCTTGAAGCTTTCGGAAGCTGCTAGCTCAAGAAAATATTCATCTCTCTTCTTGTGCTCTATAACCAGTATCAATGAATCAACAAATGATACACACATTAAGAAATTTAAAGTCACTTATACCTTTTTGTTTTTGCTTCTTCATATACCATAAAAGCTTCAAACCGAAAAACAACGGTACAACAACAAGTGCCCATATCTGTTTCCTGTTTTTTTCTGTTTTGTTTCCAAGATAATGACATGCATGTTAGGTGCAAAGAGGCTACAATAGAAGCAGAAAAGAAAAAGAAAAAAAACAAGTTGGGAAATGATCACATACTTCATTGTAGAACCGTCTCCCCCATCATCAAAAAAGTTGTTGCTTCCTGTCCAAATAACACAACCGGTTCCATCAAAAAAGTTGTTGCTACTAAACCCAACACAACTGCAATCATTCCAACACTTGGCAAAACAATCACTAATGCTTAAGCTCGAGTTACTATAAGTAAGATTTCTTGTCTTAAGAGGATCAAAGTCAACGTTACGATAACTAAAATGTTCATCCTCTCTCCTACATAGGGGGGAACTTGAGTTCACGCAACCATTAATTAGATTGTACCCGTAACACCACTCGGGGGTCAATGCATCAGAAATATTATAACTTGTAATCTGCCCTTTCGGTGTCAAAATCCACATAGGAAAAGGATCAGTAGTGCCCTTATAGTCAGGATCATCCATGTAGCTAAAGCATTGTTCTTCATTGTTGTACACAGAAGTGATTTTATATTTATACTGTCTATCTCCATACAATAAGAATACATACTCAAATGCTTCAATGTCCGGAAACCCACTAGTCCAGTAGGGTTGGCCTCTTCGCCGAATCATTAAACTTTGATATGTTTCATCAATGGGTTCCCAGCTCAAAGTAAAAGCTCCCGTATCAAAGATATCATCAGTAACCCAAGAAGTCAAGATCTTGTTCTGTCTTGTTCTCGTGTCATATCCAAGCTTCATACCCTGTAAAAGTACATTGGTTGGGTGATCAAAACTCTGCCACAAAACCCTCTTGTCAATTTCATTTATTAGACGGAAATTGCCTGTGTCTTCAAGTTTTGCAGTCACGTTTGGGTTTGGACCAGCTTGAACATCACTAATTTTCATCACAGTCGTCCCTCCATCAGTGATGATCAAGTTCCCTGTGTTTTGGTCGATGGAGAGGGCAATGGTTTCTCCATCTGAGGTGGGTATGATTGATTTGTTGGGATTGGCTACCCATACTTTTCGGGCTTCAGCATCACCAGTGTACCAAATTCCCAAGTAATTTTCGTTGAAGAACCCTAACGTGAATTTTCCACTGATGGAGAGAAGTTGGTCATAGTCGTTGAGTTGTTTACCAACTTTGATTGTTGAAAATGCATCTTCAAGGGGACAAAATTTGACAGTGTAATTGGCAACCCCACAATAACTACTGCTACTATCATCGGTTCTTGGGCAAGCTGAACTAAACAACCGAGAGTAAGAGGTCGGCTCGCACACCACTAACGAGTTGTTGCAACAATACTCAGGTGTGCCAAAGAGCTGGCATGGACTATGACACCCTCCTCCACCCTTCAACATCAGCTCCACCGGGCACCGCTTATTCAAATCGTAAGCACAACCTCTCTTCGGGCAATCACCAGATAAATAAGTTGACCCATCAGTAACCTCTACAGTCATCTGTAAATTATAGCCATCCATGAGACTGACATCGAAACTCGTTTCATTGAAGATACTCCTTTCATTAGTGCCAAACTCTGCAACTGTAACAGGTGGGGTTGCTGATCTTCCGTTGCACTCCATTTCACCGGAGCCACAGTCGCCTATTTTACATGACCCATGACCTGACCCATTGAAGGTGCAACCGGTCCTACCCCACAATCTACCCGACCAGTTTGGCGGAGTTTGAAAGGAGTGTGAATTACCCTCTGTGAGCTCGAATCCGGAAATATCGAAAACAGGGCTGCCAGAGATTCCTGGCCAAACCGTGAAACCACAGTCATTGATAACAGTGATGGTAGTCTCTGAAACTCCTGCAAATATGAACCAAAATCTTAATTAGCGTTTGTTTGTTTGTGTGTGTTTTGGAGATTCAGACTACAAAAGACATTTGCTTACCATAAGAGAAGAGGAAGAAGAAAAAAAGAAAACTCTGTTTATGTTTCATTTCAATATTGGCGGTTACAAATTTTTGGTTTTCCAGAATTACAATATTATTTATTGGAATACTACAACTAAACCTTGGGGTTGACTTAGTCAACTATACCAAAGTCTTTGAAAGTTTTTCTATATATTGATTTAAGAGTAAATTACACTTTTCGTCCTATATACCAAATTTCAGATATCGTCCTTAAATTAATGAAATAACATAAATCATCCTTTATGTTATAGTTTGTAACAAATTACATCCTTTTCACTAACGGACGTTAACTTTTTTTCGTTAAGTCTGGTCATGTGCCTGGCACATGAGGGTATTTTGGTCTTTTTAATATTTAATATTTTATTTATTATAAGCATTAAGACATTGTACATTTAGCATTAATGCCTTGTACAAAGAGATTTTAAAATAAATTTATTTAAAACAAAGGAGAAGAGACAGTTTTGTACACTTGTGCCTTGCACATGATCTGACTTGATGGTAAAAATTAACCTCCGTTAGTCTAAAAGATTAAACATGCAAGCTTTTTTAAACATAAAAAACATATTCTGTAATTTCCTTAGTTAAAAAACGTAAAGTTAAATTTGCTAAATACCTAAAAGACATAAAATATAATTTACTTAGTCAAAGAATATAAAATTTAATTTGCTCTATATTTTATTTTAGGGTTGTTCAGAGTCTCATAAAAAAATAGAATGTTACAAACATTAAGTTTCAAAAACATCTTCATCCAAATAATATATTTTATTTTAGGGTTTTTCATACTCTGGTTCCACAAGTTTCGACAAAATTATGTGTTTAACTATTAACTACACTTTAGAAAATGACAAACCAAACCGATCAGGTTGGTTGGGTTTGACGATTTCGGTTTAAACCTTTTTTCTTTCCAAAATCGTTAGTTTATATATTAATTTTTTTATAAGTGATAAAAAATGGTTTATTAATATATTAACTTTCTGGCTAGATTTTGGGATAATTCTCGGTTTGAGAAAGAGGTGGTTGATGCTTCGGGCAGCCTATGTGGAACCCAGGTATTTTTCATAAAATCCGTATATTAAAAAATCAGAATTACCTTCTTTTTTCATAAAATCCGTATATGATTAACAAGCGGCCTGCTTGCTGGCACGAACATTGTTCAGAAGATTCAGAATCTTTTTAAGCTTCGTGTGGATATTTTTGACGCATAATGGTCACCGGTTATAAAACTAACAACTTCAAACTCAAGTGGCCATGACTGATTCCAGTTGCATGATGTTTGATTTGGAAACAAGCTTGCTATGCAGGTATATGTCTTGATTGCATATGATTTTTTTTTGGTGATATATTGGGTGTTTATTGACAAAGACTTATTTCTTGATATCCAATTGTAGATTTAAATTCTGCACCTTGGTTTGTGAATGCTAATCTTTTCCATGTGTTTGCACTCTGTTATTAAAAAGAAATATGGCCAGGATGCAACGAACGTTGGTGATGGAAGGTGGCTTTGCCCCTAATATTCGAATTTTTTTCTTAAATGGTGCTATATATCGATAGTAGTTTCACAACCGGTGTTTGATTTGAAAAATTTAACACAAATGGTGTTTCCATTGTTGCTAACCACGAATTGTATGTTTACCTAGTTCCTAACCACGAATTGTGGTGAAACCTTGCTTGCTAACCACGAATTGTGGCTGCTAACCACGAATTATGGTTGCTAAGGTTGCTAACCACGAATTAGTTAAAAAAATGTGGTTTCTAAGGTTACCAACCACGAATTGGTTGAACCTAAGGGTTGCCAACCACGAATTGGTTGGAATTGTGTTTGCTAACCACGAATTGGTGGTTCTTTTGGGTTTCCAACCACGAATTGGTGGTTCTTGTTGTTGCCAACCACGAATTGGTTGGAATTGTGGTTGCTAACCACGAATTGGTGGTTCTTTTGGGTTGCTAACCACGAATTGGTGGTTCTTTTGGGTTGCTAACCACGAATTGGTGGTTCTTTTGGGTTTCCAACCACGAATTGGTGGTTCTTGTTGTTGCCAACCACGAATTGGTTGGTTTTCTTTTTTTTAATTATCAAATATTTTGTCTATCCTTTTTTATTCTTTGTTTAATATCTTTAATCATAAATGATTTATCATGTCACGGGTTTTAAATGATTTGATATCACTACTACAAAACTACAAATAAGTACATACATTAATTTGTCGATATGTTTCACATGTCTTTGTTTAGGGTAGCTAGTATGCCAGGAAGTCTTCAATAATGATATCATATGATATCATTACAATTATAAGTAGCATATCTTGTTTCAGATTTTATCATATCACATTTTAACTTTTTACCAAATCATATTTGTTTCACAATTCACTCATGGAACCACAAGTGTTTCCCGGTCCTAGTTGTCCAGAAGTATTATTCCTTGAAAGAAACCATAGAGCTTATCAGTTGTTTCATTCATCATCCTATAGTCATGAAGCACTTATTCTTAGACGTGCTGATCGGAGATTCTGGAATCACTTTAAAAATTTTGAGGTTCCAGAAAATGTAATGTTACATATGCGAGAATCTGGTTTTGGTGGTGTTTTTGACTGTGGTTACCGAAAGGTGGATAATCACTTGATAACCGCACTTGTAGAGAGGTGGCGTCCAGAAACCCACACCTTTCATTTTAAATTTGGAGAAGCCACTGTTACATTGTAAGATGTTCAAGTTCTTTGGGGTATGCCGATCACCGACAACGTCGTTTCTGGAGAGGAGATAAGATTATCTGAAACTCAGTGGAAAAGCCGTTGTTATGAAATGTTGGGTTTGGATCCTGCATTTTGTCATTTGAAGGGTTCTCTGCTTAGGTTATCTTCTATAATGGATGAACTAGATGTATCGCCTATACAACGAGCAAGGTTA
Organism: Smallanthus sonchifolius; assembly: GCA_023525975.1. Lineage (NCBI taxonomy): Eukaryota > Viridiplantae > Streptophyta > Magnoliopsida > Asterales > Asteraceae > Smallanthus > Smallanthus sonchifolius. The sequence goes on from CM042042.1 coordinate 8,533,900, forward strand.
TACATCTTACATTTAATTGGAGGAACCCTATTTCCTGATTCTATTGGGAACCACGTATCTTTACAATTTTTAAATCATCTAGAGGATTTAAATGAATGTGGTCGGCTAAGTTGGGGGAGCGCTGTTGTTGCTAGCCTTTTTAGAAATCTCTGCAAAGCATCATCCCCGCAAGCCACAGAAATTTATGGGCCGATGGTATTGTTACAGTTATGGGCATGGGAGAGAATACCATCAATTGCTCCCATACGGACAGAAGATTATGCTAGAGAAAAACCGTATGGTGCACGGTAAGTTAAAAACAACATATATTATATATGTTTATTTTTAATTATTTATAAAATCAATTTTATACGATTTTGATAGGTGGAGTGTTCCTTTAAGCTTCAGAGAAGCAACAAGTCATGTTCTTGTTATGTTTCGTTCACAATTTACATCTTTACAAGCGGATGAGGTAATTTAAATTATATACATTTATTTTTCATTATAAAAATATAGTAATGTAATTTAGTTTCAATTTTGTAGTTCATATGGACGCCCTACTATGGGGTTATGTTGGATCTACCGGATATGTGTAGAAGCGACCACCTTAGTTGGATGTGTGATACCACTCTCGTATTTTGGGACGTTGTTGAGGCCCATCTAGCAAGTAGGGTAATGCGACAGTTCGGTTTTGCTCAACCGATCCCTTCTAATGTAATGTTCGACAAAAGCGAACATGAAAATTTGCATAAATCTAATCGTAAGGGCAAAGGTAAAGATTGGAGACAACGCCATCATAAATACATTACAAATTGGGAGTCTCGTTTAGAGCGTGTTGTTGATGGTGTCCCTGCTAATACGGTTTTTGCAAGTAATGAGTATTTGAATTGGTATTTTCCACGTACTGTTTTATTCATTACTAAACCTGGTCGTCATCATTCTTCACAATCGCATCAAGATCATGGTGGCAGACTTGAACTACTGGTAATTATATTTTATTATGATTTTTTTATAAATTAAAAACTTTAACATTTATGGTTGGTTATTGTAGGGAGATGGAATGAGTCAAATATATAGAGCTACAAGAGAATTAATGGGAATGGATTCACAAAATACACAATTTTTGCAGCCTTTACAAAATATGGCGAACCAATATATGGGACTTGCAAACATGGGAGAGCATATTTATTGCCCAAGTTTACATGTGGCTACGAACAACAGTCAATATTCTTTCCCAACTGAACCCTTAGATATGGTTCAAAGTGTGCGTAGACGCGGTGGTAGACGCGGTGGTAGACGAGGTGGCATCCATGGTGTTGGTAACCAAGATGGTGACGATTTACAAAACCCTGATCGTGATGGTCGAAACCCATAATCTGAACACCAAAATCTAAATTTGGAACTAGGCGGTTCATCGTCTAATAATGTTGGTTTTGGACAATTTTCAAACTTGATGGGTAATTTTAGTCAAGCTTATTATACACCATCACAACAAACTAGTCCCCCATTAACGTATAATCATTCAAACGATTTTGTGAACATGGTCATGCCTCAAAATACCAACACCGACACCATGACAGATCAACACGTACGACCATCTGTAACCCCTATACCATTCCCAAACTTTGATATTAGTCAAAATCCAAATCTTACAGATCAAGAAGGGCGACCTAGACGGACTTCTAGGCCACCTTGGTGTGGCACGCATAGCAGACTAGATCGTCATTAGATTTTAAACATGTTTATTTAAGTTTAATTTTTTATTGTATGGTAAAAGTACATGTTTTGTTTTATATAAGTTTAATTTTTTATTGTATGGTAAAAGGACATGTATTGTTTTATATAAGTTTAATTTTTTATTGTATGGTAAAAGTACATGTTTTGTTTTTTTGTAAATGTCACGTGAATCTAATGCAAGTTGGATCTATTGTCTTATAACCATTATAAATATTGTCATTCACATACATCACACTTTCATTGATCTAAATTTAACACTTAAATAAACATGTCTTCTAGTGCACCCGGTAGTGACATACCGGCACCGGTAGAGAACCATTTTTGGAGAAATAATGAGAACTGGTCTAGAAATGTTGTCCAATTCTTTTACAACGGAGATAGTGATTGGTGTAGGGTTCATTGTATGGGCGATGAAGAACTTGTCTGCGAATTTTGGGGTACCCTTTTAGGGCTTTGTGGAGACGCTTTTATACAGGAGATTGTAAGTATAAAAAATTTATTCATGTCATATTAAAGTAGATGGTAATTGGTGTAATAATTGTTTTTTTTTTGTACAGCATGTTCGCGCTTGGACAAGAAATCTTATGTATTGGAGGTTATATTACATATTAATAAGCGATGAGTTGCCTAGGGGGGATCGTTGGACTATTCTACCGCCTAAGTTTATGGACCTAATAACTGACGGACATCACGATTCCTTTCAATATGGTGATGGGACGAACCAGTTGTATCCTGCACTTTGGGAGGTCGAAACGGTAAAGTTATATAATTACTAAATAATTATAATTTATTATAAATAAATAATAATTATTTATATGTTTTAACAGGCATTTTTACCTCTATCTCCTGATGGTGTAAACTGGTACCTTTTTAAAATTTGTATGCATTCACTACAAGTTCATGTAATTTATCCATATGATTGTGTTGCAAATACATGTGCTAATTCATGGTGCATACATCGTGGTATTCACCGAGTATTTTTGGAATTCGAGTTACATTTTAGATGGTTTCTACAACGTATTTTGTTTTTTCAACGCTCTGGCCTACAAGAAGTAGAGACTTTAGAAAATTCCGGGGAAAGTGTCTGGCCTCCAAATGGTGTTCACATTGGTCGAGATGCGGGAGTCGTAATATGTATGTTATTACGAAGGCTAGTACAAAACAGGTCGTTAGTGTAGGAGGAAGATAGTGTTCAAAATGCTTGTCTAAATTATAGACGTTTTATGGCAGATCAATTATATGGTAGTCGTATATGAACACCAATGTAAGATTTTGATTCCTCATGTTTAAGATTGTGTATTAATGTACTCGAATATTCTAATCTTTTATTATTCTCAACAAAGACTTTTACATAAAACATTAAAGTTACATTTTTCGAAACTAATATAAGTTACATAACTTAATTCCATAGAAATATCATAAATCTGTTCCTGTTACGACCGGTTGGGACATCTGTTCCTGTTATGACCGGTTTCATTGCAGATTCCGCACCTACGAGCGACACATTCTTCACGGTAATGAACATCCATCTCGTTATGTATCCTACGTGCTCGTCTCCTACCACGCGATGTGACAATTTTTGATTCGTCTGCTATAATCCTCCAACCAGGATCTATCCATAAAGCAGGATGAGGTAGTGGCCGAAAATCACTCTGATATTGTTGTAGATATGTTGCATTTTTGTAAACCCTATGAACCATGTCATGAGGTCTTTCACCTCGATGACGACAAATGGAAATTGCATGTGAACATGGAAATCTTTCAGCTTGCCACTTTCCGCATGAGCATTTTTTGTTTTTATATTGGACAATATAATCGTTGTCTCCATCTTGATTTGTTTGCATTATTGAAGTAACCCTGTACCACCCTTCTTCTTCATTAAACTCAGTTACAGTGTGGTCTTGACCCCGTTTGTCACGTTCATCAAAGGTGTGCCATACACGTGGGGGTAAAGATGTTTTACAATGCTTTGCAATGTCAGTATGGTTTCGAAATTGTTGCACGACTTTATTAAACGTATAATCAATACACGCCTTTATGGGCAGCACCCTTGCTCCACGTAATGCGTTGTTTAAGCTCTCTGAAATATTTGTTGTTAAGTTACCCCAACGACTATCTTTTTCATCGTGCATAAGTGTCCACTTATTGAAACCAATTTGTTTCAAATACTCCCAAGCCTCAGGATTGATCTTTTTCATTTGTTGTATACAGCTTCGATACTTTCGACGTTGTGTGGTGCTACCAATAGACCAACATAGCCTTTTTAAGCTAACATTCTTGAACTTCTTCATGAAGTTGCTCCTAACATGACGCAAACAAAAACGATGATATGCAAGTGGCTCCTTCCACATATCAAGATTATTCATTGCATGAATAATACCTTTGTGTCTATCTGAAATAACACACAATCTTCTCCTAGTTAGACTACCAATATGTTTCCAAAACTGTATAAAAAACCAACCCCAGCTATCATTAGTTTCCTCGTCAACGATTGCATAAGCTACTGGCAGTATATAGTTGTTTGCATCTTTTGTAACTGCAATTAACAACTTACCACGATATGATCCCGTCAAATGTGTACCGTCTACGCATATAATGGGCCGACAATGTTGAAAAGCTTTTATGACAGGCCCAAATGCCCAAAATACATATTTAAATGTATTGTATTCACTTGAACCATCTGTTTGATGATACCATTCCACAATAGTGCCATTATTTGATGACATCAGAGCTGTAATATACTTAGGTAACTCCTCGAAATTAGACTTCCAGTTACCGTAAATACTATCAACAGCTATTCTCCTAGCTCGCCAAGCCTTAATATATGAAATATCAACCTTCAATGTTTCCTTTATATACGCCTGGATTTGTTTTACAGGGAAAGCAATGTCCGCACGAACCGCATGGTTGATGTATGCTGCAACATTTTTAGATGTAAGGCTTCTATTGTTGTTGCGAATGACTGACCCATAACAGTTGTGAGACGCAACCCATTTTACTATCCTCCACATGGTTTCACCATGCTTCACACGTGCATACACATACCAGTTACACGGAGGAGCGTATGGAAGGTTACTTGTTTGAAAAGCGACTGTGGTGTAACATCTTGCCCTCCATTTTTGAGGTCTAGTTTCAACTACTATTAACTCTCTATTACAGGCAACATTCCACTTTCGAACAGCATACATCAACTCAGTTTTAGATTTGAAGTACATACCAACTCGAATTTCATTTAGCTCATTGTTCCACAAATCTATGTGGTCATCTTCTTCAAAACCACCAGCGTCGTAATCTCTTAATTCCTCAACATCATCAGAATAGTTCACCGGGCCTTGAGAAAGCCCTTGAACAATTCCGAGATTATATTCTGCTGGAGTTTCACGGTAGCCGTCGTCATCAGTTTCGTCAGTGGACATGTTTAAATCCTCTCTTACATCTTCAGAATCTTCAGACCTTAATTCTTCAACAATGTTATCCAAGACTTCTTCATCGTCATCATGAATAGTGTCATCAACTTGTTCATTTGAATTATCTTCTACTATGGTATGTTGGTTTGACGGGCCTGCTTCAAAAGTTGATGGGTATTGTATTGGATCATTGTATTGATAACAAGGGGGTGTTGGTGTTATTTGGGGTGCCATTGAAACAGAAACACTACGAAGCAGATCCATACATCCGTCTCGTTGGACTGACATTATTGGCTGACAATTAACGTGTATGTCAGCCCTGAAATTTGGTTTTGCTTCTGCTAAATAATACATAATATCTAAACTTGCATCACTAGAAATATAGGATGCCTCAGATATCCCTTGAAACTGATAATATAATAATAATCCTAAGTTAAAGGATTCTTTTTGAACACCAAGATGATTATAAACCATACGAAGCAATTCTTCATATCGGATTCTGTGGTCAATAATAAAGGAAGTCATTCGAGTAGATTCATCTGAGGAAACAACTCCGTTATCATACGAAATATTACCACCATAGAATAATCTAACAAGAAACGGACGGATTAAGGACATTATGAAAGAAAGACTTAAAAGAGTTTGAAATATTTTAAAGAGTATGAAAGAGTTGAAAGGGTTTGAGATGGTTTTTGCTGAAGTCTAATATATATTTGTTGAGCAAATCTTCAAAAGAGTTTGAAACATTTTTCTCTTGTTTGAAACATTTTTCACACACAGTGAACATTACGAAAGAAAGACTAAAAAGAGTTTGAAACATTTTTCACACACAGTAATCATAAAGATTCTTTATAAAAATAAAGCTGACAGATTCTCTTATTTCTTTATAAAAAACAAAGACATGTGAAACATATCGACAAATTAATGTATGTACTTATTTGTAGTTTTGTAGTAGTGATATCAAATCATTTAAAACCCGTGACAGGATAAAGCATTTATGATTAAAGATATTAAACAAAGAAATCTTTGATAATAAAAAAAAAAAGAAAACCAACCAATTCGTGGTTGGCAAACAAGAACCTCGTGGTTGGCACCACTAATTTGTGGTTGGCAACAACAAGAACCACCAATTCGTGGTTGGCAACCCAAAAGAACCACCAATTCGTGGTTGGCACCACCAATTCGTGGTTAGCAACCACAATTCCAACCAATTCGTGGTTGGCAACAACAAGAACCACCAATTCGTGGTTGGCAACCCAAAAGAACCACCAATTCGTGGTTGGCACCACCAATTCGTGGTTAGCAACCACAATTCCAACCAATTCGTGGTTGGCAACAACAAGAACCACCAATTCGTGGTTGGCAACCCAAAAGAACCACCAATTCGTGGTTAGCAACCACAATTCCAACCAATTCGTGGTTGGCAACCCTTAGGTTCAACCAATTCGTGGTTGGCAACCTTAAAAACCACATTTTTTCACCACAATTCGTGGTTAGGAACTAGGTAAACATACAATTCGTGGTTAGCAACAATGGAAACACCATTTGTGTTAAATTTTTCAAATCAAACACCGGTTGTGAAACTACTATCGATATATAGCACCATTTAAGAAAAAAATTCCTAATATTCAGGTAAAATCATGGTGTCAAATTGTCATATATCATCTTCACATTTAGTTTCAGTTTCTTGATCACCTTTTAACATGATATTGTTTTCTTGAGCTTCAGGAAAACAAGGAGGGCCTTGAGTTGCCCAAAACAGCCATTGCTCAAGCTGGTTACACAGGAAAGGTGATTACTTTAAAACCATTCGTCTGCATTGATTTTCTTGGATGGATGAGATTAAGCCTTGCAAACCAGGTGGGTTGGGCGGATTGTGTGACGGGGTCAATACGGATTTTGAGCAAAATGAATTCGGGTTAAAACGGCCCGAATCAAGAAAGTACAATTTGGTCCAGGTGAAAACGGAATCTGATCAAAATGGACTCGAGTTGAAATTAGCCGGTTTAGAAAAAAAGTATCAAAAAAGTAACAATATCTTTAATCGTATAATCCAAAACGTTTAATTACTATGGACAGTCTGAAATAAATTTACTTTTATACTGTAATCATATTTACTACACTAAACTTTAATTTTTTTTACATAAAGTGTATCCGGTTGACCCAGCCCACCTGTTTTGACCCATACAAAAAGATAGCCGATTTTGAGCCGTTAGTCAACTCACCCATTTTACCACCTTTAAAAATTATACTGTTATACACATTCTGAACATTACATTCATTTGGAATGTATGTTGCTGCATCTGAATTCTATGGAAAAGACAAGACCTATGATTTAAACTTCAAGGAAGAGGTTTTTTCTCATTCATTTTCATTATTATGTTTTTGATTAATAATGTATATTTTTCGTCTGTATTTGTACTCTGATACATGTTTGTTTCATTGATTCCTTTATGTAGAACAACAATGGGTCCCAAAAAAAATTCAGGAGTGCAACTCAAAGATCTTTATAAATCATTTGTGAGTCAGTACCCTATTGTGTCAACTGAAGACCCATTTGACCAAGATGATTGGGAGCATTATGGCAAGATGACTGCAGAATGTGGTGATAAAGTACGGATTGTTGGAGATGATCTTTTGGTCACTAATCCAACGGTTAGATATATATTGTTTTTAAACTATAAGAACCCAAGTTCTGGATTTAGTGTTTTTCATTAACCTTTGACCATTTGACAAAAAATAAGATTTCTTGGATATTCAAATTGTGTTTTCAGATGGTTCAGAAGGCAATCAGTGAGAAGACATGTAACACCCTTCTTCTCAAGGTATATCACCATTCACCTCCTTTAGAGGTGCTGCTTTTTTTTATTTATTTACTTACGAATCGGTTGATTCAGGTTATGTTTTTCCTCTAACGGGTCAAATGGATGAAAGGGGTTCGGGTCATGAGCGGGTTGACACTGTTATCATGTTTAGTTACTTGTACCTGGTTCACCTTGACCTGAGCAACCCGTTTTCAAGTCCCCAACCTGTTTAAGAGTTATTGGAATCAAGCCATGTGAAAAGCTAGCACTTTTTGCTGACAAGGTGGACTGCATTCTAATATTGATCCTTGTAGTAAACTTAATATTTGCGTGATTATTCTTATTCCTTATACCATAACTTTGAAATTACAGACGACATGTATGGTTTATATTTTATGTGATGCTAACAAGTCAAATTGAGAAATTAAATGTATAACACTAAAAAGTTTGGGTGTGTTCTTATTGTTACAAATTGTTGGTGGTATCATTTTTGGTTTTATTTATCCCTTTTTATTACTGTTCATTGCAAATATTTATAGTTTTACTCGAGGTGGGATCGTGTTGAAGCCGTGTCTGTTGGACTTATGACTTTGGAATTGTTGTTTTCGAATATGTATGCAACAGATAAAATAAAGAAATATTATTTTATAATTTTCTTTATAGTTTGCTGGCCTAAAGTTATCCATCTCTAAAGGTCATCATTAGTGTGAGTTTTAAAGTTCCTTTTGTTTACAATTGACCATATTTGGAACTGAAATTTGTGGGATGTTTTGTTATTGTAATTTTTTAGTCTCACCACAAGTGATCTGATTTTTATACTTCTCTTTCAATCTTTGAATGATATAAAGAAAATATCTGCAGTATCCATACTTTTTGAGACTATGCCTTATAGATTGAATGAGAACAATGACTATATTGATTATGACTAGGTAAATTTCCATATATTGATTTTTTTGTTGTTCGATAAAATTGGATTTTTGTTTTGAATTTTGATGTGTGAAACTAACAGAATATTAATATGTTATCTTCAGAACCATCCTGTTGAATTAATTGGAAAGTTTTTGGATGAGAAACTTCATGCTGGAGTATATCTGAGGAAGAATTGGAGTGCAATATTGATAAAGTATTGGTTCTGTTCAGATTTATACAGGTACACAGAAAATTGATTTTTTTTCTTATACAGCCCCTGCATATTTCATCATACTTGCCTTTTCTATTTTCACCTAAGGCTTGTCTATTTTTGTTTAATTTTGTGATATAGGGTAAAGATGATTGATTGTTAGATTAAGATAGCTAGATGTTATATTGATGAGAAAATTACTTGATTTTAATTATATTAGATTGTTAGTTATGAGAATTGAAATTTTAATTATGAAAATGTCAAGTTACTTGATTATAGTTGATTTGATTTGAATGTTTAGTCATTTTATATTAGATGATTAGGTATGAGAATGTGAACTCTAATGGTATTGTATATATATTATGTGATCTGACCCGAAGTGAAAACTTTGTAAGTCGAGTTGATACACATATGAACATCAACAAGCACACATACTAGGAAATATAATCTGGCCCAACTCGTGATGAGGTTTTTCTTAATCAAAGTTGTTTGTACCGTCGTCTAAAGTCAATCGTGAAGTATGGTTTTTGTGATGAGGTTAAGGACATTATTAGTGGCTTCCTTAACCACCCGTTTTACTTCTTCATGTGTGTGTTCCGTTCTCTTGACAGGATTTTTCTTCATAATAAAATGCAGCTGGATGAACTGACCCAAAAGTAGAAGTTTTCTCATGGAGCATGTATTTCAATGGTGGGGGGGAAATAGAGGAAGGAAAGACGTGTGACATTTTTTGTTTGTTACTATTTAAATTGAGTTATATATAGCCCAGATTAAATGCATACAAAAGTTTTAATGGCATTTTACTTATTGTTTCAGTGTGTTTCTTATTGTTACAAATTGTTGGTATTATTTTTGGGTTTGTTTACCCGTTTTTAATTATTGTTCATTGCAAATATTTACAGTTTTACTTGAGGTGGGATCGTGTTGGAGCCATGCCCGTTGGGCTTGTGACTTTGGAATTGTTTTTTTAGAATACGCGTGTAACAGACAAAATAAAGAAACATTACTTTGTAGTATTTTTTAAAGTACATTGCGCTACCCGTACTTGTACGGGTATAATACTAGTTATTTGGGATGATGAATAAAGTATAATTAATTTGTCTAAACAAAGGTATGAATGTTGGCAAGAGATAGTGAGGTATCTCTTAAGGCTGTGAAGAATCAGAATGATGCATCTTCTGTTCATATGCTAGAGTATAGTAGTTTAAAGCATGCTCGACTAGTACTTGTTAATGCTCTGAGGAGATTAAATTAACTTGAAACATTCATAATATGTGTAAACACAAGAACGAAGTTGTGTATAGACAAAACCATTCAGTCATAAGGGGATAACTTATGAAAGACGGTTAACTATATCATGAGGAACTCATACACTAGTAAGTGTGGGAAGGTCACCCTAAGACATATGTTGCCTAGACTTGATCAAAGTGCAAGCAATGTGGGGGAGGAGCCATTTAAGAAACAACCTATTAGGGTCCGTTGAAATGGTATTTGAGAATGCTTTCTCAAACCCCGCATGAAAGGGAGAACCTTTCATTACCCATCTTATTGATTGGATAAGTTTATCCAATAAAGACTTATATGTGGGGATAACTTGCATTTGATAAGAATATGAAATGTTTGACAATAAGAATTTTGGTAATTCAATTAAAGATTGCAAACATGAAGCCAAGTGGAGTACACAAGGTCATAATGAGTCTATCTAGAATATTAGACTTGGATGCCGATTGGTAACATTCAGAACTTTGGTAGATTTCTGATATAGCTTACCAAAGGCATGATGAAAACGTGTTGAGCCTTGAAGAGCGTTTCATGTAATTCTAAAGACTAAACGATGTAACTAGATCCAGGTAGAGATCATGGGTTATAGTCTTAGGAAATGACAAAGGACAAGAATGACTTGTGAGTCAAGAACACGTTAAAACAACTTATCTCAATTGCAAATTATCTTTGTTGACTTTACAAAGTCAAAGATAATGTCTATGGATCCAACAACCCGAGGGTTGATGAGAGGTCAAGTTGTGGAATGAGACTAACTCCCATGAAAAAAGATATATGGATGTAACCTAACCTAGTTGACTGGAGATCTCAAGATCTAGGTTCAATAGGACAACTAATCTATATATCTAAGGGTGGTCACTATGGGGCCAAGCTTATATATATATTTACATAAAAGCTAATATATTTGGTAATATATCCCTCTAAACTATAAGGGTGTTTTAATACGTCCTAGTCCATTCATATGACAATCAGTGACAATGTTGTGAGGCTAAGCATGACAAGGTTAATGATTGTGAAAATCAAGATAACCTATTGCTTTAAATGATTCGTGCGGGAATCACCTATGTGAGAGAGAAGTAGGGTCGCTTCGAATGGATTTTAGGGCAAAAATCCTAGAGCTCTCGCAAAACCAGGCTAGTGTTCCACGACCATAATAGGACACGAGAGTGAGGGGTTGGCCAGACCAGGTATGTTCAAAGACATCATGTCTACACACTGCTATGAGACTAAGTATGCTTCACAAAGGAAGGTTCAAAGGGTAACACCTACCTATCCTGCAATGTTCAACCGTTGACTTGAATCTAAGAAACATGTATGGATCGATCTTAACGTGAAAATGAATGAGTTTTGTTTTCACATTTGGGGGATTGTTGAAAAATATGTGAAAATGAATGAGTTTTGTTTTTACATGTGGGGGATTGTTGGAAAATATTTTGTGAAAATAAAATTATATAAACTTGTATTATTTTTTTTATTCAAGTTTGCTAGTTTAAACACCATTTTGAACGAGTCAAAATACATTTAACATGTCTTTTAAGTTTTAGTCAAATACTTAAAGTTTTTAGTTAATGATGAATGGGGTGTTTTAACTCCTTTTCAAATATAAATACAAAGTTGTTCCTTGGTTAAAAAATGCACGAAACAACACAATCTCTAGTGTTCTCTCCTTCTTTCTCCCTAAAGAATTCCAACAATTCTTTAATCATCTTCATCATTTTCTTTAAAGTACAATTCGGGTGCTAGAGCCTTCCCCGGCAATACATACTGCCTAGGCCGTTGTACCCTGGGAAACAAAATGGGGAGAGACCCGGAATTTGTTTTAAGTGCCCCGTGTCAAACACGATCCTCGGTCAAAATCGGAATTTCATTCTTGTATTTTGTGATTTTTTAGTTGTATTCGTATTTGTAATTTACTTGCTTTTCTAGATATGTTTGATTCTTTGTATTGTAATCGTAATATTAAAAGTGTTTTATTTTTATACGCGAACGGATTCCTACATACATAATCCCCAAATTCCACAAAATCAAGATAATTACTTGGAAAAGATGAAAGAATTAAACCAAAAAGAGGAAAAAGGTCCGGTAATCTTAGGGTTCGGAAACAACCTGTTGAAATATATTTTCAGCGATTAACAAGAAAACAACAATGATGCACCAACAAGTCCATTTTGTGAAGAAGATGTGATGTTGCAAGAAAAACTCCGAGTTATGATGAACGAAAAATGAAAATCATGAAACGAAGAGGCTCTGGATAGAAGATGAAGCAATGAAATACGGCGATCATATTTTTGTCAAAGTGACACAGAGGGGTGGGGTGTTAAGTGTTTTGTTTTGTACCATTGCAAAACTCCAGTGTTTTAATTCTCAGAACAGTAAACAAAACTGTCATTTTCATCCTTTTTATTTAGTTAGTTTGTTCAATTTCATTCAAAAAAATATATTTTTCTTCTGTTTATACTTGTGATTTATAAAACTTGTCATTTTTATCTAATCATTTAACTCTGCCTCATATTTTAACGTTAAATGATAGATAATTAGGTCTTTATTATATACAAGTTTAGATCTCGTGTATACACACGGGGTTAAAAATATCAATAAATAAAATTTTTAAATCTTTATTTGTTACAGATGTAAAAATGTATCATATACTAAGGATAGAAAACAAAACTCAAAATATGTAAAAACTAATATATAATTGGGTTTCGAAAATACATTAAGTACTATTTAATGTAATTTGATTGAAAATTGAAAACAAAAGTTACATAATTAGATTTCAAAGTTTCATATGTGATAATTTAAAATAAACGTGTTTTATTAGTATAATTAAAATTTTCTTTAAATATATATTATTGCTAAAAGATGGATGTGCATTTAATAAGAGAGAAAGACGGTGAAAAAATGATGAGAATGAATGTGGAGGCGACACGTGGCATGAAAAACCTTTATTTATTATATAGTATAGACTAGGTTAAAATCTCGTGTATTACACGGGTTAAATAAATAAAATGTTATATATTTAGTAATAAAAAATTTATATTTTTAAAAACCCGTGTAATACACGGGTTATACACTGTATATTACATCAGTTGAATAAAATATAATGTAATTTGTTAACAAACACATTTATCAAAATATGTTTTTAAAAAATGTAATTTGTCGTGACAATTATAAGGTCTATTAAGTTAGTTTTTAAAACATTTTTTTTTCAACCGAGTATTAATTTTTTAATTTAATTGATAAATGTTTGTTAATATTAAGTTCATTTGATTGATGATATAATAACTATTTATAATTAAATAATAAGTATTCGTAATTAGATTTATTAATATAAACATTATTATTTAATAGGAGAGAGATAGAAAATCTAATATTTAGTAGCAGAGAGAGGCGGAAAAATAAAGATGAGGAGTAACCAGAGAGTGACACGTGTCCTGAAAATATTTTCATTTATTAGAGTAACTAGCTTAGACCCCGTGTAATACACACGGGTGAAAAACATCAATATTATTTATGTATTTTACAGGTGTAAAAATGTTTTACTGTATACTAAGGATATAAAACAAAATTCAAAATATGTAAAAAATAATATATAATTGAGTTTTGGAAATACGTCAATTACTATTTAATGTAATTTGATTTTCATTACTATTTGATTGAAAATAAAAATTACATAATTAGATTTCAAATTTTTTTTATATTAAAGGATAATTTAAAATAAATGTGTTTTATTAGTATAAATAGTAATTTTTTAAAAGATTTGTGTGCATTTAATAAGAGAGAGAGGCGGGAAAATATTGATGAAATTGAATATGGTGACAACACGTGGCTTATAAAAACATTTATTCATTATATAGTATAGATAAGATTTTTTTATTTTATCAATATTTTAAACTCTCAAATATTCCCTCATCCCCTTAAATCATGTTTTAGTTACGTTATTGAATATGGTAAATACAATCATAATTGAAGAAGGGGAGTTGGACTTTGGGAAATCAGAAAATTGGGATTCAATTAAGATCGACTTTGAAGGGTTGTTGAATGGGGCAAATATGATCGTAATTCAAGAACATGATAGCCACACAGACGATCGTAATTAAAGAAGATGATTACCACATGGACGATCGTAATATGGTTATTAGGGTTAATATGATTTAAGAGGATGGGGGATAATTAAGGGTTTAAAATATAGATATAATAAATACGTATATAAAAAGACCTAAATACCCCCCCTAACGTTAAAATATTGATAGAGTTAACTAACATGGTGTAAATGGCAAGATTTCTAAACCACGAGAATATACGAAAGAAAAATAAACTTTTTGAATGAAAGTAACATAAGTGATTAAATCAAATGAATAAAAATAATAAAATAATAAGGGAGAAATTGAATTTTAACCCAACAAACCCAATTAAATAAACAAATAAACTTTCCATATAAAACTAAATGTGTGAGAAACTTAAGAAATGAGTGTTGCTTTAATTAAACTCATTTAATCTTAGTAAAAAAAAATATTTTTATAATGTCAACTCATCAATTCATTTACGTCTTAATTTTAAATCCATTTACAACTTGATTATAATTCGACAACATGTTTGGCTTGTTTAAAAATGGGTTACACGTGTCTTGTTCAAGTGAAAGTTGTTGAATTAGAGTTGATATTTTTTACACAAATAGATCTATGAGTTGTGTTTGAATTCATCAATTCAACCTCTCGTTCCAACACGATTAATACCCAAACATATTCCATCTTCAAGGTTAAATATCAAATGCCAATTATAGCAAGAGAATACGTGAGGTTCTATAGACTCATAATTCTACTTTTTTTTAACGGCTCCTAATTTACTTCTAACCTATTCCTATTAACCATCTAATCTATACATGCAGCTTAAACCCTCCACTTCGTGACACAATTCTACTGTCATTCGAAAATTTTAAAATTTTCAATTAGGCTTCTTTTAATTACATCATAAACCCTTTTTAGTTTTCAATTCTTTAATTAGGCCCCTCCCATTTTCAATTTGCTTTAATTAAGCCTCTTCTAGTTTTAAGTTTTTTTTAATTAGGCGCTTCTTAGACCCCTTCACTTTGTTCCCTTCATGCTGATCGATGTCATTTGGTCAATCAAAAACACTGCTTAAACACCTTAACTAGTAACGGTAAGTAGAGTATCGTATCCACGAGTAGTATGTGGAAAGTGTTACTTTGTTACAATGATTCAAAGACAGAAAACAATAAACTGATTTGGAATTAGGTTTAAGACAATAATGGGAAAGGTAATCCTCTCCGGGGTTCGGGTATGCAAACACAAGTTCATCCAAGACAATTAGCAATCGATTACATGGGCATAATCATACGGTTCAATTGAATTCAGTGATAATATGAGAACCCGTTGTAAATAAAACTTATTCTCATACAACCATCAATGACAAACCAACTATAATCCAACCCCCAAATTGTCCCCGATGTAAAGAAACCCGAGACTATTGAGACTTGAACAACAATTTGAAATCAAACAATGAAGTTTAAAGTATTCAATTAATAAATGAAATCATATGGCTTAACATGCCAATCAAGATTACAAACAAAACTAATCATACAAGGATTCACAAGTGTTCACAAAACCCTAGACCCAAAGAGGACTACAATGGATTTAGCTACTCATATCCATAACAACAATTAAATCTAATGTATTAGAACTTACAAGCATGAAATATCAAGAACAATCGGTCCAACTATGGTAGAAATCGCCTTCTTGGAGCTTTGGGACGGTTGGAATCGATGGAAGTCGAAATGGGGGCTGTTAGAGGTGAAAGACTGATTTAGGTTAACTTTTCCCGTAAAAGATGTTCCTCGCGTACCGCGAAGATGGTAGGCAAGTCCCTCGCATAAAGGACAAACTAATCGAGCGTGCCTCTAGAATTCTTCGCGTACCGCGAAGGACAAAACTGCCGGGCAACCTTCTCTGATTCCTCGCGTACCGCGAGATATTCCTCCAAGGTCTTCGCGTACCGTGAGAGACCCAATTTCCAGGAAACTTGACTTTTTACAATTTAACCCCCCTGTACTTTCGTGCCTTCTCCATTATACTTCGTTTTCTGCTCATTTAGCACATAGACCTGAGAGGTAGACACAACCACAAACACGCATAACCACCAAACAAAAATACAAATCAAAATAACTAAAACGCACACACAACGGGATATAAACACGGGTTATTAAACCCTACATCACATGCTAAAATAAAGTATTGCATAACCTTTCATATGGCTCGTTAATCTTTCAATATGAAGACCATTTACACCTTTTTATCATAATTTGTTCATTTTAAACCCGACTCAATTTTATTGCCCGGTCCATTTTTACACGACCTATATTTTGCCCCTAACAAGAATTCATGCATCCGCCACTACTATTGACCTAAAAACTTCACAAAGAAGGCCTAAGTAAACATGACCCAAGAGAAGTTGTTTCAATACATATTCAGCTATAATGTCTACCACTATATTTTTACAATGCTTCAAAATCAGCCCGGTGTGAACTAAAAACATCACTGGTAAAAAGGATGATCGAAAAAACATTACCGATGAGATGCTATCGAGCATCCATTTGTGTAATAGTTATGTTGTTTACAGAGCCGTCCTCTGACTTCCTATCGACTAAATTTGACCCAGACACAGCTCTGCCAAAAAAAAATGCCGGTCGTTTTGGGACAGGTAACAACATAGTATCATTAGTGAACATTGATATCACCTCCGACATCACTGATCTTTCTCCTGCGTTTTCTTGTACACAAAGAAGTGCAACATGAATAGTTCTCAACAATTCATGTATAACACAACTATCAGCAAGTGTTGGATCCTGCAATTGCAATGCATCCCCTTGTTGCCACAACTCCCATGCCTAAAATCATTCAAAAGTCAATTATGCATGCTACATTTTTACTTTTGGAGTCATATGAAGTACTTTTCTGGTACACTAGGCGTTGAATAGTTAAATTTCAAACTAGACTTACATATCCGATAAGATTGACAGTCTTGTCAAGATGAGAGAAGCTCGTATTTCTTCTTCCGCTCACAATTTCCAGGGTCAAGACTCCAAAACTGAAGACATCAGACTTCATCGAGAAAGTCCCATCCATTGCATACTCAGGAGACATGTAATTACTATGTAATGTAACTGAATTAGAGTCAGATATTTTTAAATAGAAGTAACCCGACTAGAACTAGGGGTATTCACAGTCCAATTTTAATGGTTTTTAGGTTAAATCGTGAGCCAACCCGTTTGTAACAATTTTTAAATATTGTAAACAAAACCAAACTATTACTAGCGGTTTCGTTTCACGGTTTAGGATATATATATATATACACACACACATAATAAATCAAAATAAAGAACTGATAATGTTCCGGCTGTTAAAGCTTAAAATACCTATCAAGTAAAGTCAAACTTAAAATACTTAAAAGGTCCAAGTAAAATATAAAATATAAACAGTTATCGAGCCCAAAGTACTACGTCCTGTTTAGTTTTTTTTCGGCCGGTTTTGACTATAAACCATAAACCAAATCGTTTGGTACGGTTTGAAAGTCCGGTCTATAGAAAAGGAAAATTTTAAAAATAGACCACGAAGCCAAATTGATGACCACTTTTTCGACGGTCTCACCGCCGTTTCAAACCAAACTATTAGAGCATTTATCTCTCATCATTGAAGCTCTTATTTCTCACTATTATGGACTCAAGTTATGTTATTAGAAGTCTTTATACTCTTTTAAGTAGTAGTTTTCCTCAATAAAATCAACAATTATACTGCTATAGTAACAACCACAAATGAACACCTGTTAACTAGAACGTTAATTTAGAAAGAGAGTGTGTTCTTACTATGTACCGACTACCCTTTTGGTTATTGCTCGAGTCTGATCTTGTTTGAAAATTCTTGCCATACCAAAATCAGAAATCTTTGGGTTCATACTTTCATCTAGCAAAACATTACTAGCTTTAAGATCTCTATGGATAACACGCATTCTTGAGTATTTATGTAGGTAAAGCAATCCTTGAGCAATTCCTTCAATGATGTTCCATCTTTTTGGCCAGTCTAGTAGTGCCTTCCTGGTTTCATCTATTCAATCGATGTAACAACTTAGACAAAGCAAACTAGTATCAAATTCAAAGTTTCAAATCAATATATTTCTTACCAAAGAGAAAGAAATCTAAACTCTTGTTGGGCATGTACTTGTAAATTAACATCTTTTCTTCTCTATGAATACAACAACCAAGAACTCGGACAAGATTTGTATGTTGAAGTTTGGTAATAAGTATGAGTTCATTCTTGAATTCCACAAGCCCTTGTCCTGATGTTCTTGAAAGCCTTTTAATTGCAACTTCTCGCTCATCGCTAAGTTTCCCCTATTGTCATAAGCACATTAGACCACACTTTTGTCAACAAAAAATTAATGACAGTACGTTCTAAGAAAACACAGTCAGTATGAAAAGATACAAACTAAATACCTTATAAACAGGTCCAAAACCACCTTGTCCGAGCTTATTTTCATATGAGAAATCATTTGTGGCCGTTACTATATCAGCAAAGCGGAATATTACCATATCACTTCCTTTTCTACCGCCCCTTTCAGCATTACTTGAATCCATCAGTTCAAGCAAATGTCTCTCTTCTGCAATCAAAACCATGCCTTAGAACGTGAAACGGATATAAACTTCAAAACCAAAGAGAAATGGTACCAACTAGGGCTGGCATATCGTGTATACACGTACACGATAAGACATGAACACGAAATATGTATACACGAACACGACACGATAACTTATCGTGTACTTTTTCCCAAACACGAACCTGTTTATACCTGCTTAACACGATAAGACTTGTTTAGAAACACATGTTTAAGAACCTGTTTAGTGAAACAAGTCTTAACAGGTACTAACAGGTATTTTACCAGATACTAACAGGTACTTAACAAGTATTTTACCAGGTATAATATCATATTTTAATATTTTTTATTTAAAAAAAATCTTAACAGGTAAACAATTTTACCTGTTTAGACACGAAAATTAACAGGTAGATTCGTGTCTACCTGTTTAGGACACGAAACACGATAAGGCCATACACGATACCTGTTAAGATCGTGTAGGTTCGTGTCGTGTATTCGTGTACGTGTCTAAACCTTCTTGTATATCAACTGCTATACCTTCCTGTTTAACCTTTCTGTTCTTAAGATACCAAAATAGACCACAGCAAAAGAGAAGTAGAAAAACACCAGCAACAACAGGTGCCCAAATCAAGATTTTAGCATCATTTCCTGTGTACAACATCTTGTGTTAGATCTGTATATATGAATCAAGAACACAAACACTGAATTAATCAAAGATTATTGTACCTTTTCCTGGATTTGGAGAAACAAGCACATACTTAGATACAGAATTTCCTTGTGAATTAACCGAAAAGTTATCGACTGATTTCGCTCCTGTCCACCTTATACAACCAGTTCCATTGCTACTAGTGGTAAACCCCAAACAACTGCAATCATTCCAGCATCTCACCATACAATCACTAAAGCTTAGGATTGAATTATCTAACGGTAGACTCTCTGTCGAGTCACGAGCAAACTCCCCATTCCTTTGAAAAAACTGATCATCTTCACTCCTGCAGGTAGGCAAATTAGAACCTGCCACACACCCGTTACCCGAATCATACCCATAACAGATCTCAGGGCTCCATAATGCATTGCTTTCACCATCTAAAACTCGCCCGTTTGCAGTTAAAATCCACATGGGCTTAACACCATTGATGCCATGATAACTGAAATATCTTTCATCATTATTATACACATAACTGAGATTGTACCAATACTGACTAAATGGATTGTTCACACTCAGAAACTCAAATGTTTGATTATCCAAATAATCCCCACTAGTCCAGTATGGCTGATCGCGTCGTCGAATCATTAACCTCTGTGAATTTTCACCATTTGGTTCCCAACTCAATGTAAAGGCACCCAAATCAGGGATTTCATCGCTTAGCCAAGAAGTTAAGCTCCAGTTACGGCCCGTACTAAGGTCCGACCCGAGTTTCATACCCGGTAAAAGCACGTTAGTTGGATAATCAAAACTCTTCCAGAGAATCCGGTTGTCAGTTTCATTCTTCAGCTGGAAATCACCGGTGTCTTGAAGAGTTGCGGTTAAATTAGGGTTGGGACCGGATTGGTTATCTGAGATGTTTACAACGGTTGTTCCTCTGGTGGTGATGATCAATTTCCCGGTATCGGGATCGATCATGAGGACGCTGGAACTTGATGTGATCGGAGTGGATGGGTTGGCTACCCATACTTTACTGGATATATCATCATCAATGGTGTACCAGATTCCTAAATGAGTGTAGTTTGTATTGGGGATTGTGAAGAAGCCTAACGTGAAGTTGGTACCAGGGGAAACAAGCTGAGAATTGAGGTTGAGTTGATCGCCAGCTTTGATTGTTGAAACGGCAGATGCAGGGAAAGGGTTGATGATTATGTTGGAGCATAGAAGAATGAAGATGATGGGAGTAATCATTCTGCAATGATGATTCAATGGAATAGAGATTGAAATTATTATGTTTATGTGGTTGAAATGCTGAATTCGAATTTGATACGTGTTGGTATATATTTATCAGCAGCCAACATCGACGACATGACTTTCGAGTGAGTTTTGACTTTTCGACACATACTTCTCTATTAGTGAGACACGTTTCTTTGTCATAATCACGTAAATAATGAACCGGCAAAGATTATTCAAAGTTGACTGGTTCTTTAAAAATTGGATAAAATTATAAATAATATAAAGATAAAACTAACCGTATTTAGATAGCTAATTAGTTGGTGGTGGAGTGGTAAGGAAGAGATCTACTGTTCCTTGTGACCCAGGTTCAATTCCTGCTCTCTCCATTAATTTCTAAGACATGCAAATGAGGCCTAGTTCTTAGGATGATGCACCAGGGTTTTACCCACTCCGATCCAGGGTTCGAGCCTAGGCTCTCCCTTAAACCCGGAAGAGGCCGTATTTGGTGGGATTTTTCCTTAGATGCTCTCCAACTCTGACGCTAAGTGGGCTCGGTTAAGACAACATATTGACCGGAGTTTGACGAGTCTCTCCCATGTGACCGGGGGGTGAGGTCACAACATTCAATGTTCGCTGTTAAAAAAACTCTATTTAAATAGAAAATAAATAAAAAACATTTTTTTATTTATATAAATTTGTAATTTTAATAACACATGAAGAAGTAAATAAATAACATATATAAGTTGAAATGATAAATTAATCAGAAAAATAAGATTTTGAAATAAAAAAAAAATAAAAAAAGTTTGAAATCCAGTCCGGTTCACTAGTTCGAATAAAAGTGGCTTAACTACACATAACCGGACCGATTATGTGTCCGGTTACTGATATAACGGTTGGTCCGGTTCTGAAAATACTAATTATTAGGGAAAGACTGAGTACGAGTTATACGTGAGAGATGAGTGAGGTCACAACGTTTAATGTTCGTCGTTAAAAAAAACTCAATTTAAATAGAAAATAAAAAACATTTTTTTATTTATATAAATTTGTAATTTTAATAACTAATGAAGAAGTAAATAAATAACATATGTAAGTTGAAATGATAAATTAATCAGAAAAATAAGATTTTGAAATAAAAAAAAAGTTTGAAATCCAGTCCGGTTCACTAGTTCAAATAAAAGTGGTTTAACTACACATAACCGGACCGATTATGTGTCCGGTTACTGATATAACGGTCGGTCCGGTTCTGAAACGTGAGAGATGATAACCTAATCTCTCTCTATACAATTTATATGTAGGTCCCATGAGATGATTCGGGTCAACAAAGTACCCAACTCAACAAGTCTTCGGCGCAATTGCCTCCGGCCTAAAAGCCTTTAATTTCTTCTTTTGCTCTAGGCCAACATTGGTCCAGCAGTCATTCAGATTTATTTCACATGAAACACGAAACAAATATACGAAGCATTAGACATCACATAAGTAAATATAAAAGAATTTAAATTTTGTTTGGTAATAAATTGTAAAGATATAATTTCAAGATTTCAACATGTCCTCAATTCAATTACCAAACATATTATGCTGAGAACATATCTTGTTGAAACTAAAACATTACCAATTAATAGATTTGTACAATTCAACAACTACACACATTTTTTCAATGATCCTTTAGCATATCTCCTAAGTTAATGATAGTTCATTACTTTTCATTCAAGAACATTCATTCATTATAACAAACAACATTTCAAATGTAGAAGAAAACCAATTATCAAACTTTCTTAAGTATCTTATAAAACCCTCATATAGAGTTTGTTGATAAACTTTTTCCTTGTTTTGTTAAATTTTTTTGATGAAACGTTAAAAAGACAAAATTCATGGAAAAAAGACTAAAAACATGCAAATGAATTAGAGCTGGCATAACATGTCAAACACGACACGATGACATGTTATGTTCAACACGAACACGACACGATAACTAATTGTGTCATTTTCTCCAAACACGAACACGACATGTTTAGAAACAGGTCACCTGTTAAAAAACTTGTTTAGAGAGAGAATAAATATAACATATGTAATGAAAGAAAAAAATGTCAAAACTTCATAAAAATTTAAAAATTCGAATCATAAGATCAATTATCATAATAAATTATAAACCTTTTTAAAACAAAAACCCATACAAGTCAAATCAAAACGACCATTAAAGACAATTCCAAGTTGTAGCTTTATGGAGTGCAAAAAAGTTATGCCAAAAGAATAAAGATGGAGTGTAAAAAATACGGTATGCCTATGCCTGATGCAAATCGTAAGACTCTAGATGTTTGGGTTTGGGTTTGGGCTTGGGCTTGGGCTGGGTAAATAGGATGTTAATTGTTAAGTGTTTAGTGTTAACATGTATCTAACGGGTCTTTACAGGTTAACATGTTTTTAACCTGTTTAGACACAAATTTAACATGTCCCTAATATGTCGACCTGTTTAAGACACGAAACATGTTCAGGTCAAATACGGGACATGTTAATAACGTGTCGTGTCGTGTTAACTCGTAAGTGTAAAAAATTGTTAGTCCTAAAATGAATACAGAGTTATTATATGCATTCATGTGTATCTAATTTTGAAAACTTAATCATGTACCTTACCTACATATGCTTACAGTGTCTCATCAGAGTAAAAAACTTAGAACAATCTGCAACGGAAGCAATCAGTTCTCTGCCGGAAGTTTTAACCAAAATTTCATTAGACGGATCTCCTTCGCCATCACTAACCTCATTAACCGGCTTTGGCAGAGAAATAATAGCTTGAAATCAGGACCATACAAAGGACTTCCCTCAAAGATCGGGATTTGAAATCTATAACCCAAATCACAAACAAACAACTCCAAGATCTAAGTAACAATCGACAGAAACCGATGTATGTTTTAAGAACAATAACAATAACAACAAACTCAAGATCAACTCCAAGAACCGTTTCAGAATTTTTGTATTTTTTATTTTTACTTTTTAATCTTTTCAAAAACTTTGTTACCAACACAAAAGCACCCTCCAAAAATCTAACACTTAAAATGTTTTGATTTATATTCCAACACAACTTTCAAACCTAACATATATTGTTTTTTAATCAAGTAATGAACTTGAGATTCACGAATGACAAAACACATTAAACCCCACGCCAAGGCACAAAATAACTCCTGTAATAATCACAAAAGAAAACATATAACATATCCAATTAACACATAAAATGATATGATTGTATAACAGATATCAAACACACGTCTGATGAAACATAAAGTCACTCGACTTTCAAAACTAAGACATATCATATGACATATACACACTGACGGATCCAGGATATTTGGTCAGTGGGTGCACAAAATTAAGTTAATTCTCAAGCTAAAAAAAAAGAGTTCTCTCATCCCACATTGCATGGTTTTTCTTTTCAAGCTAATAAAAAGAGTTCTCTCATCCCACATCGTCTTTTGAAAGATTCCAACCTTCTTCCTACCCTTTGAAAAGGGTATGATGAGTTTCCCAAAGACTTCCATCCCACATCATTTGTTTGAAGAATCTAAACTTCTTCCCATCTTTATAAAAGGGTGTCTGGTTAGTTTTTACAAGGGTGTCTACATAAAAAAAGGTACTCTTAGAAATTTAAAAGGGTGCCTAGTTAATTTTTTTCAATATGAAATTTATTTTTACACTAGTTGTTTTGATCTCAGCGGGTGACTTTCCACCCTCTGGACTCTTACTAAATTTGCCCCTGCATATACAAACCTTTTGTAACACCACAAAAAGAAAGAAAGAAATAAGAAACACATTCTGGTTAAGACATAAATAATCATATGATTCTATAAAACTATCATAAACATATGTAATAAAAAAAAGTCACGCGACTTTTAAGGACTTAGGACCACAACTGAACACGATACGTGTGAAGAAATTAAAGACTTTTTAGCTTGATAAAAAACTTTACAACTTTACAAAAAACATATAAGAAGAGAACTTGTAAAGAATATAAAGACTAATTTAAACAAAGTAAAAACTTTTATAATTTCACATAAAATAATGAATCACAAGATTCAAGAGACAAGTCTCATAACAATGAGACTAATGCGATCTATATCAGACATACACAATAGCCGGCCAAACAGATTCTGATTGAACAAAAAACACATAATTTGCAACCAAAAAAGAACATATCTCATATAAGAGAAAACATACAATGATGTCAACATATTCAAGAATATAACTTGTCAATAATACAAGTTAAAACCAAGTGAACTACACAAGCCAACAAACCTGAGACACGATTATAAACAACAATACATATGGTTCAAACAAGCCATCATGAAACCAAATATACTAGTAATGAAAAAATATTCATGATACAAAATAAAATCCCAGCAAAACATGATCATAACCGAAAGACACATTTATTGTTGTTTGTTGAGTATTGTTGGACTAATGTTTAGTTGTTAAAGTACAGGGACTGTTTCTGTAACTTTTCTATAGTTACTGAAGCTTGGGTTTGTTTTGTATTTCTCAGGGTGTATTCTGTAGTTCTTGAAAGTCGGTTTGTTAATGGTTGTTAATAAGGGGATTAAGGCAGATAGACTCTCATTCTTCCTCAATTGTAATTTCGTTTCTTGTTAATAAGATTTAGTCCTTGTTCTTGATTCAATTTCATATTCGATTCGTTGTTACTACATAACAAGTGGTATCAGAGCCAGGTTCGGCTCAATCGATTGAATCGAATTGTTCAATTCCGCAATTGGAGATCGAGATGGTGTCTTCGAAGTTCACGCTTGAAAATTTTGATGGCAGGAATGATTTTAGCATGTGGAGAGTCAAGATGAGAGCGTTGCTCGTACACAACGGTGTCGTTGATGCGTTGAAAGGTGAAGACAAATTACCTGAAGGACTAACTGATAAAGAAAGGAAGGAGATAATGGAGAAAGCTCATAGTGAAATTGTGTTGAGTCTTGGTGACCGTGTGCTCCGTGAAGTGTCAAAGGAATCAACAGCAGTAGGAATTTGGTCTAAATTGGAAACATTGTATATGACCAAATCTCTTGCTAATCGCTTGTACTTGAAGAAGCGATTGTACACCTTTCACATGGCACCTGGAAGGTCAATGGAGAGCCATACTGATGATTCCACAAACTGATACTTGATCTTGAAAACATAGAGGTCGAGTTGGATGATGAAGATCAGGCTATCATTTTCTTAACATCATTACCTTCATCTTATGAGCACTTCGTGGATACACTCATGTATGGAAGAGAATATTTTTCCATGGAGGATGTTCTTGCTGCACTTAACTCCAAAGAGTTAAACAAGAAGTCAGATGTTCAAGAAGATGCAGGGGGTGGTTTGTATGTTAGGGGCAGGCCTGAACAAAGGGGTCAGAAACAAAAGGGTTTTGGAAGGTCAAAGTCTAAGTTCAAGAGGAAATGCTTCATTTGCAATTCTGAAAAGCATTTAAAGGGAGAGTGTCGTGAAAGAAATAAGAAGAAGCAGGACTCAAGTTCTTATGCTAGCTCCTCAAAGAACCTAGGCAATTCTCAAACTGAAGATCCTTTAGATGGCTATGATAGTGCAGATGTGTGTGGTCTCAAATGATGTTGATAATGGTGGATGGATCATGGATTCAGGGTGTTCATATCATATGACCCCTACTAAAGAATGCTTTAAAACTTTAAAATGTGAGGATCTTGGTGTGGTAAATCTAGGAGATGATAGAGACTGTGTAATAAAAGGACATGTCAATGTAGCTTTAAGGTTGGATAATGGAACTGAGGTGGAGTTATCTAATGTGAGGTATATTCCTTCATTAACCAAGAATTTAATCTCACTAAGCACTTTTGAAAGAAATGGATATAGTGTCAGTTTTAAGAATGGGAAAGCCAGGGTTATAAAGGGGTCAATGGTGGTATTGTCAGGCACTAGGAGTGAAAATAACACATATGTGTTAGATGGGAATGCCATATTAGGTGTTGTTTCAATAGCAGAGGGAAGTAAGCCCAACTGTGCTGATTTATGGCATAAAAGGCTTGGACATATTAGTGAATTGGGGCTAAGGGAATTAAAGAAACAGGAGGTACTTGAAGTTCTCACTAACTGTGAGATAGAAGCTTGTGAAAACTGTGTGCTAGGAAAGGCTAAGAAGGTCAAGTTTGCAAAGGGTATTCATAGATCCAAGGGAATTTTGGATTATGTACATGCAGACTGTTGGGGTCCTACAAAGCATACTTCCCTTGGTGAAGCCTCATATTTCCTATCAATCATTGATGACTATTCTATAAGAGTTTGGGTATATATACTCAAGAACAAGTCAGATGCATTTGGTATGTTCAAGGAGTGGGCAGTGTTGGTTGAAAATCAAACTGACAGGAGTGTCAAGAAATTGAGAACAGACAATGGGTTGGAATTTTGCAGTGGTGAGTTTAATAATTACTGCAAAATTAAAGGTATATCCAAGCACTTTTCTATTCCAGGTACTCCTCAACAGAATGGGCTAGTTGAGAGGATGAATAGGACACTATTGGAGAAGGTCAGATGCATGATGTTTACTACTGGGATGCCTAAGGGTTTTTGGGCAGAAGCAGATCACCATTAAGTGTAATTAATATGATGGTGCCTATGGAGAGATGGTCAGGAGAGAAGACTGACTATAGTAATATGAAGGTATTTGGATGCTTGGCATACTCACACATAAGTCAAGGAAAATTAGATCCAAGAGCCTTAAAATGTGTTATGCTTGGTTATCCTGAAGGTGTTAAAGGATACAAGTTATGGAGGCTAGATGGTGGCAGTCCAAGAGTGGTTATTAGTAGGAATGTGGTGTTTAAAGAGGAAGTTATGTATACAGATGTAATGGGAAACTCAACTAGTGGTCAAGATGGTATTGATCATGGTGTCCAAGTTGAGGTGGAGCCAGTTCAGAGTGTACATGAACAAGGGAGCATCAGTGAAGCTACTAATGATAATGGTAGGAGTGAAACTGGCAGTAATGAAGGTGAATATTGTCTTGCAAGACACAGGGTTAGAAGGCAAGTGATACCTCCTGTAAGGTATAGAAATGTGGATGATATATCTGCATTTGTATTCAATGTTGCAGAAGAGGAGTGTTCTGCTGAACCATTGACATATGGGGAGGCAATAAATTCAGTGGATAAACAAAAATGGGTTCAAGCTATGCAGGAGGAAATGGATTCTCTGCACAAAAATGAAACCTGGACTCTTGTTGATAAACCTAAAGATCAGAAACTGGTTGCATGTAAGTGGATTTTTAAAATAAAAGAAGGGATGCCAGGGGAGAAACCAAGGTTTAAGGCAAGGTTGGTTGGAAAGGGCTTTACACAAAGGGCTGGAATAGACTACAATGAGATCTATTCACCTGTGGTAAGGCATGCTTCAATAAGAGTGATATTATCTGTAACTGCTTGCTATGGGTTTTATTTGGAACAGCTTGATGTCAAGACTGCTTTCCTTTATGGCAGTCTTGAGGGGAAGATTTACATGCATCAACCTTAGGGTTTTGAGGCTGAGGGTCAAACTGAAAAGGTATGCCTTCTATTGAGGTCTTTATATGGCCTAAAACAGTCACCTAGACAATGGTATTTGAGGTTTGATCAATACATGGTGTCTAGTGGGTTTAATAGAAGCAAATTTGATAGTTGTGTATACTTCAAAGAGTATGATAAAGGGTAAATTTGTATATCTACTCTTGTATGTAGATGACATGCTTGTAGCATGTAAAGAAAAGGAGATGATTCAAGACACTAAAGCATTGTTAATGGCAGAATTTGACATGAAAGAGCTTGGTGAAGCCAAGAAAATTTTGGGTATGGAAATCAATAAAGATAAAGATCAAGGTCTGTTATTTCTGACTCAAAAGTCTTATACTGAAAAGGTGTTGTCAAAGTATGAAATGGAGAAGTGCAAGGCAGTTTCATCTCCATTAGCTGCTCATTTTAAGATTTCTGATAAAGATTGTCCAGTTTCAGAAATGGAAGTGTCAATAATGGAAACGATTCCTTATGCAAATGTGGTTGGGAGTTTGATGTACCTTATGGTGTGTACAAGACCAAATTTGAGTTATGATGTTAGTCTGGTCAGCAGGTACATTTCTAAACCTGGAAAGAGGCATTGGGAAGCTGTTAAGTGGATCTTGAGATATCTACAAGGGTCAAAGGGTGTTGGTTTGATTTTTGGAAAGGGCTCTTATGATAAAGAAGTTGTTGGATATGCTGATTCAGATTTTGCAAAGGATTTGGATCATGGAAAGTCAATGACTGGGTATGCCTTTAAGGTTTGGGGTTCATTAGTAAGTTCGAAAGCAGCCTTGCAACATATTGTTACTCTCTCAACAACTGAGGCAGAGTATGTTGCATTAATTGAGGCAGTGAAGGAAGTCAACTCAGAGGTGATGAGGTGAAGGTTGTTGTTTACTATGACAACCAAGGGGCAGTGCAGTTGACTAGAAATCCAGTTTATCATGAGAGGACTAAACACATCAATGTCAAATTTCATTTTATTAGAGATGTAGTAAAGTCAAAGGAGTTAGAAGTTAAAGAGGTGGATACACTTGATAATGCAACAGACATGTTTACTAAAGTCATTCCTGGTCCAAAGTTTCAATATTGTTTAGATCTACTAAATGTTGGGTAACATTGTCCAAAGGTGGAGATTGTTGAGTATTGTTGGACTAATGTTTAGTTGTTAAAGTACAGGGACTGTTTCTATAACTTTTCTATGGTTACTGAAGCTTGGGTCTGTTTTGTCTGTTTTGTATTTCTCAGGGTGTATTCTGTAATTCTTGAAAGTCAGTTTGTTAATGGTTGTTAATAAGGGGATTAGGGCAGATAGACTCTCATTCTTCCTCAATTGTAATTTCGTTTCTTGTTAATAAGATTTGGTCCTTGTTCTTGATTCAATTTCATATTCGATTCATTGTTACTACATAACATTGTTCAATACAAAACTAAATCACACAAATCAAGACAAAGAATTCAGAACATTAATAACATTAAGACTATTACTAATAGCAACTTTGACTAAAGACAAGGTTCAAGACATATAAAACATGAACCAAGACTTAACTAATAAAATATTTATCATTGTAATCATGCTCACAACAACTTCAGACAAGATTGAGAAAGAAAAAAACCAAACAGAAAATAAGATATCACCTCAAGAATACACAATCCTACAACCATAAATAGCAAGAAATGCTAGAAAAATCAATCATCCTACAATCATGAACAACAAGACATGCTAGATTACTCGTTCAAACCGTGGCAGTTTTCACACTCTTAAGTTTATCAACAACAAGAACAAACCTAACACCAAGATTGATGATAGACACCCCCTCCCCAAATCTTGTTGAGAGTAAAGGAAAAAACAAGACACGTGTTCACTCAAAAATACACAAAACCTTTTATGACATGAACCCTTAAAAAAACTAAGAAACTTTTTATCTTTACAACTCAAACAACACAAATAATAACAACTGTATTTCAGATTTATTTTCACATGAAACACAAAACAAGTATAGGAGACATTAGACATCACGAAATAAATATATTTAAAATTTGTTTGGTAATAAGTTGTACATATATAATTTTAACAAAAAATTGTGTTAGATCCCTGAAATGTTACATATTGACAACTATAGATATGAAACATGCAACCTTTTCGGTTAGACTCAGAATGTGCTATAGGTGGTAAGGTGTAACGACTAGAGCATGCATGAACAACACCTCCGGTTTCAAGGAACCATCCACGAGCCACAACTACTCGGGTGATTCGGTACAACCCCAAAAGCATCCCAACAATATCTTCTAGTGATAGAAATTGAGATATGTTGAGAGAAATGATGAAAAACTCTAAGAAAACGTATAGTTTATATAAGAGCTTTGAATGGAATATTGTGTCGTATCAAATAACTGGCTGAATCTTGTGTCGTGTCAAATAAAATGACAAATAAAATAAGGAAAAAAAACCTTATCTATTTATTTAATATTGATTTAAATATAGTTGAATAACTATAAAAACGGTTTAAAAATAACAACATATACGATTTACATATTATTTTATGTGTGGAAAAAGGTTTTATATATTATTTTAGGGGCAATTTTAGAGGCAATTTTTAAAATGTATAGAGAATATAAAAAATTATTGTTTTTTCACTCCACATCATGATCTCCATCCTCATACTCCATCCCTAAAATTTAAAAGAAAACTTTAGAAGTCTCCTAAATATAGGAAAGTAATGTTTTATTTTATTTTTATGAGTGGTTCTGAGTAGATGAAAGCTAGAAAGTAATATAAATAATTATTTAATTAAAAAATAATAGATATAAGAAAGCTGTTGTTTTAAAAAAGTATTTAACTTTTAAAGATAAATATGTATTTTAATTAAATTATAAAAATAAAGATCGAAAAGCTTATAGGAGTTCTCTTTAACACTTTCCGGTCAAAATTTGATGGTGTATCTTCAAATTTTTCCTTATAAAATTATCAACTAGACGTCTAGACCTTATAATTAGGCGTATGTCTATTTCGATATGACATGATGAAACAAAATATACGCTTGTTTTCTAACTAAAGTTGAATGAGACAATATATATTCTATTTGTTTATCTTCAATTACTCCTTAATGAAAGTTATTAAAATGAAACGTGTTGAAAACGAAAATGTATTATTTCTAGTATACAAATTAATAAGTAAATTAATAATGTTATTATATTTCCTTCATTTCCAGAACCTTCAGGACCACGTAAGTCGTAACTAGTGTTTTATTTAATAGACATCCAACTTTCGTCTAATTTTATACTTGTAAAAATTTAAACCCACGTCATTTTATTAGGGGCAAACACATAGGGACGACTCAACATATTTTGGGGCCAAATATACATCAAATTTGTGGTTTTTTGTGAAAGATTTCTAGAATATATAGAAATCACTAAAATGTAATTTCGTGGAGCGTGAAAACGTATAATGTTAACAAAAAAGTTGACAGATTATTATTTCTCTATAAAAACTTAATAGTTGATAAATTATCACATATATTTTTACGTTAAATAGACTTGAAGTATTTCCTTCACGTTTTGGGGCCCTTAAAATTTGGGGGCCTAAAGCGATTGCTTTAGTTACTTGTACTGTAGAGCCACCTATGCAAACACCATCCCACTAGGTTATGCGTAAGTCGTAATGGTTGTTGGTAATAACAATCTACAAGTGGATTATTTATATTTTCTATGGAAAAATATTTTGTTTACGGTATTTCTAGAGTAAGTTACACAGATGGTCCATGTGGTTTAAATCAAATTTGGATATCATCCCTAGAGTCTAAAAATTGTGGATATGATCCCCTAGTTTGTTTTCATCTATGGTCCAAAAAGTTAACAAGAGTT
This sequence comes from Smallanthus sonchifolius, assembly GCA_023525975.1. Lineage (NCBI taxonomy): Eukaryota > Viridiplantae > Streptophyta > Magnoliopsida > Asterales > Asteraceae > Smallanthus > Smallanthus sonchifolius. Next base: position 8,566,176 of record CM042042.1, read on the forward strand.
AACTTTTATGTTTACTTTTTGGATCAGTCATAGTTGATCCTATTTTCGTGTTTATTTCACGCATATGCTTTATGTATTGTGGTAAAAAAGTATTTGGTAACTAGAAAATTTGACTTGTGGGTTATGGCGGGGTTGTACGGTAATGTTAAGGTGTTTAGCTGCATAATTAAAGCCCACGCGATGCGACATGTTTGAGAACCTCGTTACGGGCATTGTGGCGACGACAATAACGTGACTGAGTACATAAAGAAACATATGAAGTTGCAAAGACTCAGTCTTGGAGATCGAAAAATAGATAAACTGTGACGCGAATAAAAGTTAACACTGAAACGACAAATTTGCTTCATTTAATTTGTTAATGAAAAGTAGTGTTGCATAGTAGGTAAAATTACTAAATTACCCTTGCACATGATTGAATTTAACAAAGAAAGATCACCCAGTTAGTGGAAAAGACTGAATCTATGCAAAAGTTTCAAAAAAAAGATATTGTAATTATTAAAGGCAAAGAACACTACCTGTAATTTTAACAACACTTAAAAGACATAATTTATAATTATTTACTCTATAATAACTAAACGACAACACTGCGGAAGCAGAACTCTTGCCGATTCCGTTCACCGGTTAGGGTGTTGGGGGCCATTTACCCCAATACTTATTTACTTACCAAAACTGTCCAATAGAATTCTGTCAACTCAAAACTACTCATTTACTCAGATTTCATTTTAAACACCCTACTCATTTACTCACCAATTTTTTTTTATAAATAAACATTTAAATAAAAAAACATATTTTTTTATTAATTAAAAAGTCAAAAGACAACTAAAAATAACAAAATACAATAATAAGTTACAAATAAAAAAACGAGAAATTAAACATAATCGTCTTCCGAATCGCTGCTGGCCCACTCTGGTAGTGTAGCAAAATGTTCAACAAGATCATATCGTAGTCTAAAGTGTGTCTCTTGATCCCGCAATTCATTAATTACACCATCGTCTACTACTTCATTGGTTGGAGGGTCCATCACGTAGCTGGGTGAGATTGCATATCCGTCATGCTTTAAAAGCATATTGTGCAATATGATACATACGTAAACTACATTTTGTATTTTTTGACGTTTATGTGACCGTTGCGGACGATTAATTATTCCCCATTTAGATTTTAAAACACCAAACCCGCGTTCGACGTCTTTTCCAGCCGACTCTTGAACTTTCTTAAACCTTTTTTCTTTTGGGTCGACAGAGAATGGAAACGATTTCACAAAAACAGACCAAGTGGGGTAAATCCCATCCGCAAGATAGTAGCCACGTATGTATTCACGACCGTTAACTTGGAAAGGACCATTCGGGGCGGTTCCATGCATTTCGTTATTGAACAACGGGGATTGATTGAGAACATTTATGTCATTATTGGAACCGGGAGGACCACAAAACGCATGTCAAAACCATAAGTCATTTGACACCACTGCTTCCATCATGATCGTAGGGTATTGATGATCACCTCTCATAAATTGGGCACGCAAACTAGTCGGGCACATCCTCCAAATGACATGCGTACAATCGATGCTACCGATCATCCCTAGAAGGCCCCATCTAGTTTCATGCGCATTATGCAAACGTGCAATGTCGTGGCTTGTAGGTCTACGTAAAAACTCTTTGCCGTATAACATAATAATAGAATTGTAAAAGTATTCTAAACATTCACGAGCAATCGCACCGGACATAGATAAATATTCATCAGGAGGGTTACCTGTAGCAAGTTGACGAATAGCAGAAGTGCATTTCTGAATCGGCGTGAAGCTCTTCTTTAACCTCCTGTCATACCCTTCGTGAAACCAAGAAAACCTTGAATCCATGCTTATATCCCTTACAATGCTTAAAAACAACTCTTTCGGTAAGCGAAATCTCGCTCGAAACGTATCTTCGTCGTACCTGTGGCGTTCGACGAAGTAATCCTTCAACAAAATTGTGTTAGCAACTTCACGATCACGATTTACACATTTTTTCTTTGATTTTTCCGTATCCTCAAGCTCACTACCCGCAACTTTGGACAAAAACTCAATGTCACTTGATTCGGAAATGTCGGAAAGAAAATAATCAAACACACTAGAATCGGATAATCCCGAAGGCAAACCAAGAATGCTAGAATCGGATGAAGACATTTTGTAAAAAATTTTGGAGAGGAGAGTGATTTGTTTAAAGATGAGAGTGATTTGTTTAAAAATGAGAGTGGGATATATATAGGGCTGTAAACGAACCGAACCGAACCGAACGAAGCCTTGTTCGTGTTCGTTCGTTTAACATTTAACTTGTTCATGAACGGTTCACGAACACGAACCGAACGAAATTTCATGTTCGTGTTCGTTCATTAAGGAAATGGACTTGTTCACGAACGGTTCACGAACGAAACCGGACGAAGCCTTGTTTGGGACTTTTGATGTCAACCCTAATGTCTTCCAAAATGAACATTTAATAAAATCATTTTAATATCAAGTTTTATGTACATCTATCGAACTTACTTTACTTAGTTAATCGATAGGGTAAAAAGTAAAATAAAAATTAAAGATTATAAAAGGTTTAGATAAAATAAAATAGAAATATACAAAAATCTTTAATGAACAACATAAACAAACGAACACGAATGTAAACGAACATAAACGAGCGAACGTAAATAAACGAACGTTCACGAACACGTTACCGAACGTTCACGAACACAATTGAACGAACGAGACCTCTGTTCATGTTCGTTCATTTAGTTAATTGGACGGAATTCCTTGTTCATGTTCGTTCATTTATTAAACGAACGAACGTAAACGAACTTCCCGCCGAACGGTTCACGAACTGTTCGCTGAACGTCCGGTTCGTTTACAACCCTAGATATATATATATATATAGATAATTTTTTTTTAATCACCAAACCCACCCCCACCCCCACCAACGGCTAGTTCTCCTCAATGGTCGCCTACCAAACCGAGTAAATATACTCGTTCGACTCTACTCGGTCAACTTTTTTTTTGAACAGCGAACATTGGATGTTGTGACATCGCACCCCCCGTCACATGGGAGAGCCTTGTCCAACTCCGGTCAATATGTTGTCTTAACCGGGTCCACTTGACGTCAGAGTTGGAGAGCATCCAATGAAAAATCCCACCCAATACGGCCCCTTCCGGGCTTGAGGGAGAGCCGAGACTCGAACCCTGGATCGGCGTGGGTAAAACCCTGATGCATCAGCCTAAGAACTAGGCCTCATTTGCATGCCTCAGAAATTAATGATGGTGACATGGATTGAACCCGGATCTCTTAAGACTTTAGACCTCACCTCAACCACTACATACTCGGCCCAACTCGATTAATTGGGGGCGGTGTACCCCCGATACCTGATCCACTCTCACCTACTCCATCACATGCGGGTATCCGCCCCCAACACCCTTACGAGTCTACAGCCCGAGTGAGCAGATGCCAGAAAAACGAAAAAGTCTCAACTTTTTTAAAAACAAAAGATGCTCTCTTAATCTGCAGGTTATCATGGTATTCCGTAACTGCCAATCATAGTCATCCACGAACCCACACCCCACGTCTTTGTCTTCCTCTATTTTGACACCGACCCGTCACGATAACAAACTCCCACTGATCGAGACAGAACTAGTGGCGGTAGAGGAGAGAGAAACGCATCACACTCATCCAGATATATATAGATATTAAAGGGAGAGAGAGACTTTAGTGAGAGAAAGTTAGGGAGAGAGAGACTTTAGTGAGAGAAAGTTAGAGAGAGAAAGTAAGGCATATATGTATTATTATATATATAGAGAGAGAAATAGAGTAGAAAGTAGGATGTGTTGTGGTCTCTTTTGCAGAAAGAGTGAGGAAGTTGCCGTTCGTCCGAAGAAACCCTAATTTTGAACTTTGTTCGGCTCGTGAGTAAGTTTTTGATGAATTTGTTTTAATTCGATGCGTTTTTGAATCCAGATGTGTGTAGTTTCGATCTATTTGAAGTTCATCTTTAACTTTGTTGTGAATTTGGATGATTTTTATAGAAAGTATGGCAGTTTTGGGGTTAATGCTGTTGTTATTGGTCCAGTCATGTAATTTGTCAAGTTAAGCAGGAGATTCTGAATTTGAAACAGTATATTATACAATTTCTGGAATTTTGAATGATACTGATGTGTATGGCTATCAGTTCAGGATATTGAGCCATTTTGAGCTTAATGATGCTTATTTTGGAAGTTAGACGTTTTAATTTTTTTTTAAACTAAAAGTCTGCTTGTAGTTTTTTAACCAGATTTTCGAGAAATTAAGATATTAGGGGGAGTAATTTGTACGATTCTGCTTCTGTGAAGTTGTTCATTCGGATGTTTGATTTGCAATTTTTGATTTAGAATGTGTTTGTTGTAGAAATGGAGTACTGAGACTGTGAGACTTGTAGAATACTGTAAACAGAAAATGTTATGTTCTTGAAAATTGGGAGGAATTGTGCTAAGCTGCACTGAAGAGGGGAAGATATTCAGTTACAGAGTGAAGAAACTGATCTTACAAATTCTAGATTACAGGGTGTTGATTTTTGGAATTGATTCATTATCCATAAGTTGTGCTGGTTATAACTAACATTCACGCTGGAGTGGTTGGGGGTACCTGCAGCGGGAGCCATGTCATCCTTAAGTAGGGAACTAGTTTTCCTAATCCTGCAATTCTTGGATGAAGAGAAGTTCAAGGGAACTGTCCACAAGTGAGTATATTTTCTTTATAATATACTGTTTTCTGAGGTAGCATATGCCTTTAATATCCATGGATTGCTTACAAATTTTGTTCAGCCAGTGGATCTTGCCTCATTTATGTCGATTCATAAAAGTTACCAATTGATATGTATACATTATTTACTTCCTTATGTGAACTACATGCGTGTAGGTTGGAACAAGAATCTGTTTTTTTCTTCAATATGAAGTATTTTGAGGAACAAGTCCAAGCTGGTGAATGGGATGAAGTTGAGAAGTATCTATGTGGGTTCACGAAGGTTGAAGACAATCGTTACTCGATGAAGATATTCTTTGAAATAAGGAAACAAAAGTACCTGGAAGCTCTTGATAGGCAAGTCTAATACTATATTTATATGGCATTTCATTGGGACGGAGTTCATGTTATTCTTTTTATTGAGATTCTGAGTTTCTAATCTTAGGAATGACCGAGCAAAAGCTGTTGAAATTCTTGTGAAGGATTTGAAGGTCTTTTCTACCTTTAATGAAGAGCTCTTCAAGGAAATCACCCAACTACTAACACTTGACAATTTTAGGTACTTTTATGAACATATGTACTTATCATAGTCATTTACAAGTGTTCCTAGGTAACAATGTTATTTTCAGGTTGATCATATTATTTTTTCTTGTGTGTGATTAGGATGAATGAGCAGCTTTCAAAGTATGGGGATACCAACTCAGCACGAAGCATCATGTTGGTTGAACTGAAAAAGCTTATAGAAGCAAACCCATTGTTTAGGGAGAAGCTTGCTTTTCCTGCTTTTAAAGCTTCACGACTGCGTACATTGATTAATCAAAGGTCCTGAGCCCAACAGTATTATATTGCATTCTTACCTATTGTTAAAATGTATTACCATTTGAATACGTGCTATGAATGTGTATGGTTATTATTCTATTTTAGATTTCTAAGGGAATCTAACATGCTCTTCTTTTCTAGTCTTAATTGGCAGCATCAACTATGCAAAAATCCACGTCCAAATCCTGATATTAAAACTCTGTTTACTGATCATACTTGTGCTTCTAATAATGGAGGCCGAGGCCCTCCCCCTTCCAACAGCTCCCTTGCTGGACCAATTCCTAAAGCCGGGGTATTTCCTCCTCTTGGGGCTCATGGTGTAAGTTGCTAAATCATTCAGCCTTCATGCTAATATTGCCATACACAATATAAGGTAAAACTTTCTTTTGTACAGCCATTCCAACCTGTTATTTCTCCTTCTGCTGGTGCAATCTCTGGGTGGATGGCACCTGCTAATCCTTCCATGCATCATGGTGCTGTTGCCCCTGGACCTCCTGGCCTTGTGCAGCCTCCTCCAATTGCAGGTCGGTATTTGCTTCAGATTTCAGTAAACCTTCTGTCATTCCATGTTCAGATTTCGTTAAATGCATCAGTTCTGCCTTTTGATGTTTTGTTCTTACATGTGTAGCTGCGTTTATGAAGCATCCACGGACACCTCCAGGTGGTCCTGGATTGGAATATCAAATGGCTGATTCAGAGCACTTGATGAAACGTGTACGTGTTGGTCCACCCGATGAGGTATGCAATGTTCTTATTGTTTTAGTTCAAGTGTCTTTTGGTTATTATTCTTTCCATCCTAAGTTGCTAACATCATCTAATATGTTGAGTAGGTGTCCTTTTCTGGTTCATCTCATCCTCCCAATATATATTCGCCAGATGATCTTCCAAAAACTGTGGTTCGGACTCTTAACCAGGGTTCCAATGTCATGTGCATGGACTTCCATCCTCAACAACAAACTATTCTCTTAGGTTGCTATTTAATCTATCGTCTCCAACTCCTAATTTTTTTTTAATTTGATACTGCATTTCAGAAAAAGAGGTAATGAAATTGTTCACAGCTAACCATATATAGTTTGTTGCCAAAATGTCTTGTAGTTGGAACAAATGTTGGTGAAATAAGCATTTGGGAGGTCGGATCTCGAGAAAGGATGGTACATAAACCCTTCAAGGTTTGGGACCTATCTGCTTGCTCAATGCCTTTTCAGGTAAGATGGTCCTTTTCCACTTGTATGGTGCTGCTGTTCATTGATGCATGTCTCTTATTTATAGTATCATTATTAATTATTTTGTAATTATCTTCATGTCTAGACAACTTTGGTAAAAGATGCAGCGGTATCTGTTAATAGGTGCATATGGGGACCAGATGGATCAATACTTGGTAAAATTAAAAGTCTTATTTCTGCCATAAAATATCTTCATCTTTCTGATCAATTTGTTTAGGTTTATTCCTGATAATTTCTCCCTTCCATAGGTGTTGCCTTCTCCAAGCACATTGTTCAGATATATGCATACAACCCATCAGGGGAGTTAAGGCATCACTTGGAAGTAAACCCTCCATCTTTCTGTTCTTTTTGACTCTTGAAAGAATTGATTCTTAATTTATTGATCGATTTTGCTACATTACAGATAGATGCTCATGTTGGTGGTGTAAACGATATAGCTTTTGCTCATCCTAATAAGCAATTGTGTATTGTCACATGTGGGGATGACAAGATAATTAAGGTACATCTGTCACTGAGTAAGAAAGATTTATGGGTCACTCATATAACCCCTCCTGCATCTTTGGTAACAGGTATGGGATGCTGTAGCTGGACGCAGACTATATACATTTGAGGGTCATGAGGCTCCTGTATATTCTGTCTGCCCTCACTATAAAGAACAAATACAGGCAAGTATCTTTTGTACATTTATCCTCAGATTTCTGAACTCGCCTGAATGATTGAATCCGTGCATTTTTTTGTCTAGTTTATTTTCTCAACAGCAATTGATGGGAAAATCAAAGCATGGCTCTATGATAGTTTGGGGTCAAGAGTAGATTATGATGCCCCTGGCCTTTGGTGCACGACAATGGCATATAGCGCTGATGGTACCAGGTCATACTCCAATATAGACATAATATAAATTTTAAATATATGCCACATCATGTTCTGTTTGTAAATTATTTTTTGACTCGGAGTAACCATTCTTGTATACATCTAAAAGCTGGATTATAGTTGCATATGTACTTTATGTTGTGTTCATGCATATATGTTGTGATTGGTAGTTCTTAGTGCCCTCCATTAATTATATTGATGAAATCCCTTTGTTATGTGTTCTAAATGATCCCATATCTTGAAAAAATGTATTGTTTTCATTTATGGTTATCATTGCAAAATCACATTTTCCATTTTCTTTTAAAGTATTGCTTTGTGTTATTCACTGTCATCTTTTATCCCAACATTTTGTCCTTGCTTATAGTATGTATTGTAAGAAGAAGCTGTTTTCTTAATTTTTAACATAATATTGTTTCAGACTCTTTTCTTGTGGAACAAGCAAAGAAGGCGAAGCCCACTTGGTTGAGTGGAATGAGAGTGAAGGAGCTATCAAGAGGGAGTATTCTGGTTTTAGAAAGCGATCTATGGGGGTTGTGCAGTTTGACACAACCAGAAATCGTTTCTTAGCTGCTGGAGATGAATTTCAGATAAAGTTTTGGGACATGGATAATATCAATATGCTGACTGTTACTGATGCAGATGATGGATTGCCTGTAAGCTTACAATATCACCTCCATTATAACGACAACTTCTCTGACATGCCTTTAATCCAAATATAGATTGTTAATTTCATAGATATCACGAAACATCACATATCATTACATTATTCTTGTACTTTCTCATTTGTTTCAGGCTAGGCCTAGATTAAGGTTTAACAAAGAAGGGTCGTTACTGGCGGTCACAACAAGTGACAACGGAATAAAAATATTGGCAAATGGTGATGGGCAGCGCATGCTACGGATGCTAGAGAGTCGAGTGTACGAGGGATCTCGAGCATTTTCCGATACAGTCAAAGTAGTTTGTTTGACCTTGTTTAGCTAATACTTTCTTATAATCATGAATTTATCTAATTACCACCTTAAAACTTCCTCTGCAGCCGTCAATCCCTGGCCCATTAGGTCCTATCCCTAACGTTTCTTCATCTATGGCATCTGCTATAGAACGTGATAGAATGCAAACTCCATTATCCATCAGCAGTCTTGTGAGTTATACCCTTTTGACCATCAACCATGATTTTAGTTATGGTCAACTTATATTCTAGTGTATGTGAACATTGCAGGCTAATGCAGAAAGCAGCAAGGTTGTGGATATTAAACCTAGAATTATGGATGGCCCTGACAAGACTAAAAGCTGGAAGCTCCCTGAAATAGTTGATTCCACTAACCTGAAAGCTCTAAAATTGCCTGATCCGATGCCTGCAAGCAAGGTGTGCTCCATATATCCTTGTTTGACTTATAATCAGTTATCATCTCCAGTTTCAGTTATGCTTGTTTATTAATCACCTGGTATTCTTCAGGTTATGCGGCTTATTTATACCAATTCTGGATTAGCTTTACTTGCACTTGCTTCAAGTTCCATTCATAAACTATGGAAATGGCAACGAAATGAACGCAATCCATCTGGGAAGGTTTGTTGGACTCGATGAACATTTCTGATAAACTTATTTCAAGATTTGTTATATTCTGAATTTCTGATTGCTTTTGTACATGTTTAGTCGAGTGCATCTATTGTCCCGCAATTGTGGCAACCTACAAATGGGGCTGTAATGTCTAATGATGTAAATGAGAATAAACCCGCTGAAGAGTCAGCTTCATGCATTGCTTTGTCAAAGAATGATTCTTATGTCATGTCCGCCTCTGGTGGGAAAGTCTCCCTGTTCAACATGATGACTTTCAAGGTATATAAAAAAAATCTGAAATACCAATATGGAATGTGTAACTGGAAAGTAGTTGACTGATATGATCAAACTTCAGGTTATGACAACTTTCATGCCCCCGCCACCTGTCGCCACCTACTTGGCTTTCCACCCGCAGGACAACAATATTGTTGCCATTGGAATGGAGGACTCTACAATACAAATTTACAATGTTAGGGTTGATGAGGTAACTGTTTTTACTTTTCTGTTATGTGTTCTTCACTTAACTAAAGCTATTTAAGGTCTCCCTCATTTTATTTTACACCTGATTGTTTGTATAGGTCAAAATAAAGCTCAAAGGTCACCAGAAACAGATTACAGGTCTTGCATTTTCACAGGCTTTGAACTCACTGGTTTCATCTGGAGCTGATGCTCAGGCGAGTTGACCTATAAAGAAGTAAATTCTCTGTTTTCTTAAAAAAAAACTGGCTAATCCCAGATTTGTGTGTTGACTGTATTACAGCTATGTATCTGGAATATTAATGGATGGGAGAAGCGGAAAGCAAGATACTTGCCATCGCCAACTGGCCAACAAGGCTCATTGTTTGGAGAAACTAAAGTACAATTCCATAATGATCAACGTCACCTCCTTGTTGTACATGAAAGTCAAATTGCTATTTATGATCACCAATTGGAATGCTTGAAAATGGTAAATGGTCTAGACTCGTGCCTTTTTATGATCAAATTATATCTTAGTTCGATTAAATTAAATCTTCTTGCAGTGGTCTCCAAGAGAATCTCTATCTGCTCCACTTTCAAGTGGAATATACTCATGTGATGGCCTACTAATATTCGCTGGATTCTCGGACGGTGCTGTTGGAGTTTTTGATGCAGAGAGTTTGAGGCTTCGATGTCGTATAGCACCTTCTGCCTACATTTCGTCGTCTATTTCCAGGTAATCAAAGAAAAAGTAACCTCAAAATGCTTATATAATCCCAACACAATAATAGTAAATTTCGTAGGCACAAAAAATACAGTTTTGGTAACATTATGCCTGTTTGACCCATTTCTTATCCTTATATTTTGTTTGACCCGTTTCACCCATTGGTGATGTAACATAACCCAAATAAAAAATTTGTACGTTTGTTTTAAAAAGTGTGCCTGAGGCGTGAGGTGCGCGAGGCGATCTGGAAGACGCTTCAGGGTTTTTCAGGCCTTGAGGCGGCACCTCATGCACACTTGGCTTAAAATTGGTCAAAATGAGGATCTCCGGTGTAAAAACAGCCAAAAGGATGAAGAGATTATGAATGATTTATTTGATAAAAAGAGATGTAAAAGAGATGGAAGATGCAGTTTCTGGTTGTACATAAAGCTTATTTGGTTGTACATAGAGCAATGCCTCGCTTACGTGAAGTCCACGCCTCTCGCCTTGGCTTTTGGGATCCTAAACGCCTAGGGGCGCCTAGGGGTGTAAACGAGCCGAGTTGAGCCTGAGCTTGACTAGGCTCTCGGCTCGTTTAACTTACTGTGAGCTCGAGCTCGGCTCGATTCGAGCTCTAATTTTGAAGCTCGGGCTCGACTCGGTAGTTTTATAAGCTCGAGCTCGGCTCGGGCTCGGCTCGTTTATTATTTATTAATTAATTTATATATAAATTTTATTATAGTTTTTATATATAACATAATACATATTATTTAATTATATTTATCTTAATTTTATATATACTAATTATTATTATTTTATAAATATATATTAAATATATTAAAAACATTATATAAATAAAAGGCTCGTTAAGGCTCGTGAGCCGGCTCGAGTTCGATAAGGGAAGCTCGGGCTCGGGCTCGTTTATTAAACAAGCTTATTCTTAGGCTCGAGCTCGGGCTAGAGCTCGTTTAAGCTCGGCTCGTTTCGAGTTTTTAGCGAGCCGATCTCGAGAGCGGCTTGGCTCGTTTACACCCCTAGGGGCGCCTCACGCATTTTAAAACCAAGTTTGTAAGTAAAGGGTCAAAACTGTCACTGACTGTAATCATGTGTTCTGTTTTCTTTTGGCAGCAGCAACAGCACCGCATATCCTATGGTTATTGCAGCACACCCGTCTGATCCTAACCAATTTGCTCTTGGAATGAGTGACGGTTCAGTTCATGTTATTGAGCCAACTGATGCAGATCCAAAGTGGGGCAGTTCGGCACCTCAAGGAAATGGCACCTTAGCAACTTCCAATCCTTCAAGTTCTGCATTGAATAGTCAACCATCAGAAACACCGTCCCGATAAAGGTACAGAATATGAGAACGTAGCCCGTTGACGGTTTTAGAACCGAAAGACACCATTTAGTATAGTAATGTAAATTTTAGATTACATTTATTGTTTTCCCTTGATAAGAGGAAGAATATGAGGCGGATTACTACCTCAACAGTATCAGCCAGGTGTTTTTCTTATAGTATCGCGGTCATACAGTTCTCTCCTTCAATCTACAACCGCGTGTGGTTGGTGTGAGTCGGGTTCGTTTTGATTTGTGCATTTTGTTTCCTAGTGTTGTTTATGGATATCGTACATACAAGAAACGGTCTAAATTAGTATTGCCGGTTATCTAATAGAAATTGCTTGATTTAGTAGGAGTCCTACAACCTAAATATTTGTTTATGGATATCTATATGTACAAGTTTCGGGTTGGCTGGTGGAATCATTCAACTTGAACACCATCTATATATTTATTTATGTAAAAAATCCCCAAACACATGAACACACGGAAAATTGTGTAACCCGAATGTAATCTGATTAACCCATTTATCTAAACATGTTAAATGGGATGATAGGTATTGATGAAGTTGTAAACGTGTTAATCGGCTTGTAATATATGAGTTAAATGGGTCTTAAAAGGGTTAGTGGGTCGACATTATTAATTAAATAGGTTGACGAGTCAACCTGTTTACTCTAACAGGTTAACCACGTTTAATAAATGAGTTTTATATAACAAGCTAAAACCTGATCATATTTTGTAATAAAAATATATATTATATTTTTAGCTCAAACCAGTTCCAACCCAAACATGTTTTGACCTTACCTGGATCGGTTACTATTGGGCTGGGTTTTTCCCACTTGAAACTGGTTTCAACCTGAACCAGTTTCTACCAAAAACCGGTTTTGACTTTGTTCGACCTGAACCGGTTAGGGCCAAAAACACGATTTGTGCACCTTTGGTGAGGAGGGGGATGTAATATATTGTTGGATTGATTGGGATCAAGAGATTGAGTTATGGTTAGGACTAATATAAACCAGATATAAACATGGAATTTGGATAGAGAATCTGCGTAAAATATGCACCTACATGAATGAACAAATTTGGAGGGAAACTTTACTTCATTGATTTTACAATACACACACATTAAAAGTTTGATACAAGCAGCCTTATATAGGTATGTTACCGACACAACAACTATGACAGTTAAGTAACTGCCAATAACAACCATTTACCGCCAATAACTATCTAATTTAGGTTATACAATAATTACATAATAAAACTTAGGATTAAACCAAAGACTGACTATTCCAACATTCAATCCCCTAATAAGGCTTTATGATAATCTTTGGTTGGTTGTCCCGTATTTGCCACTTTCTTTTGACCCGTTTGATATAATTATGTGAGTGAGTTTTGTATATTTTAAGAAGTGATTTAAAGTGGTTGTGAGTGGAGGAGAGAGAAAAGATATAAGGTTTTTGTAAATATAAGGATAAAAGTAGTGGTTTTTAGTATAATTATAAGGATAATGATAAGGAGAGAGAAAAGTAGAGATAAAAAGTAGAAAAAATAGTGTTTTTAATGTAATTATAAGGATAAGGATACAGAATATAAAGAACAAACTGAGAATGCTCTAAGAGCATTCACAACCCGTTTGGTATAATTATGTGAGTGAGTTTTGTATATTTTAAAGAGTGGTTTAAGTGGTTCTGAATGGAGGAGAGAAAAAAAATATAAGGTTTTTGTAAATATAAGGATAAAAGTAGTGGTTTTTAGTATAATATAAGGATAAAGATAAAGAGAGAGAAAATTAGAGATAAAAGGTAGAAAAAAATAGTGTTTTTAGTGTAATTATAAGGATAAGTATACGAAATATAAAGAAGGGGCTCTCTAACTTTGTAAATAATATGTTGAATTAATATACTTGACATGCGTTATTATTAAAGTAGTTGACATGTGCCATTATTAAACTACCACCGATATAGCAAATGTACCCTTGAAGTCCCACTTAATCACATCCCCAACCTCCCCCCACTCAGTCCGATAAATCCCTATTAGATCTGTTACCAACCCCAGCCGGAATTTGGAGAATCTTCCGACAGTTGCTGCTGATCGCAATGCTAGTTGTGGTAATTGTTTATCACAACGTGCATTGCTGATTGAATCTCCGTTGAAGTCGAAAATTTCTCACCGGAGATCCTTGATTCCGTCTTACAGTGGAAGTCAACGGCGGTGCTTACTGTTCAACTGTTCGTCGCAAACGAATTGGAACTCATTTATGAGTTCTCCGACGGTTAATTTTGAATCCGGCAGATGATAATTTGACATTCCAGTTCAACGTCGGAGTTAAGTCTCGAGAGGATCTAAGATGATGATTTTGGATACAATTGACGCATAATTGAGCAAAAGTGCTCATCTAGACGGTCACCGTTGATAAATTCAACGTCGGAGGATAAATTTCCCTGAGAAGATCGCCGAGGATGTCTTCGACTACGGTGGAAGTCAACGGCACCGAATCTGACGCGTTGCCTCTGACATTGCACGCGCTTAGGAGTGATTTTCCTGACAACGACGGCGAATCTCCGGCGACGGTGCCGGTGCCGGTTTTAAATTATAGTCTAGTTAACGGTGAATCGGTGCAAACGCCGGGTAGCTTTAAGACGGACGAATCTACTGTTACTACAAAATGCGCGTCTCCGAAGATAAGCGTACCAGGAGAAGGACCTGAGCGAAGTACTTCCCCGAAATCACCGCGATTATCTTCTTCAACGGCGTTGATTGATGCCACATCGGATTATCAACAAAGTCCAGAAAATAAACCGCTTCCGAGTTCACCGATATTATCTACAGTGACGTCAGAAAGGGGGAATGCTGGTAGGAGCAAATTGGAAAGGATTACGCAAAACGGAATAAGAAGATCACCGAGATTGCGGAGGGAGACGACCGCGGATGGACAGAAGTTAAAGAGGATTAAGTCGTGTGAGGAAGAGGTAACTGTTCAACAAGGAAATGACAGTTGTAAAAAAATAAAACTGACTGCCTCGTCTAATAAGAAACAGAGTAAGCAAAAAGGAGTATCATTCTTTGTTGGGGAGCCAGTTCCTGAACATGAAGCTCAAGAAAGGTGGGGCTGGCGCTATGAATTGAAGGTATATATATGGTAGTTAGTGATAGTGATGTATTTATTAATTTTTGATTTATGCATGTATTCCTTGAATGTTTTATAGGTTTTTCGTAGGCTATGGTTGTTGCTTTTGTGGTTCTGATGCACATAAGTTGAGCTGATATAAAAAACAGGGCGTACCTGGTGCTTGACTTAGCTCTCGCACTGGCGCATATGATGTACGCAACCTTACCCTACACTTTGTGTAGGAGGCTGTTTCCACGGCTCGAACCCGTGACCTCAACGTCACAAAGCATCAACCTTACCAGTTGCTCAAAGGCCCGCCCTCCGAGCTGATCTAAGTGATGTGTACTTTTGTGTATGAATATACTCCCATCACTTAGGCAATCCATGATTCTTTTGATATTTGATTTTCTGTAACTGTAACAAATGTGCTTGAATCATGTCTGTAAAAAAGTCATTAATGGTTGAATCATTTGTAATTGTCTCAATAAATCAATGAATTTCCTTGTTTGCCAGACTGCTTTCTCTTTCCATTCTGAGTGCATGATTCTTAATTCTGCAGGGTAAAATACGCAAGGGACGGAGCTGGATACTAAAGTGAGTGGGACTCTTATGTCTTGTATAATTCCTAGTTAATTTGATGCTTTCGTTTTATTGTCACTTTATGCCATCTCAGTTTGGTTTTTACACATTGAACATGATAAATGATGCAGTGCTGGTGGAGAGGATGAAGTGCATGTAAATGTTGTATGTCATTACCTTCAAGCTGATGTTAATGGATGCATTTTCAATCTTGGAGATTGCGCGCACGTAAAGATATCAACTTTATGTGAAACTAAAAGTTCTGACTTCAGTTTTTGTTCTACTTACTGATTTCTTTATCATCTTTCCTGTTATTATTGGCTATTAACATGCACCATAGACCATATTGCAATATTTTTGTTAATAATTAATTCATTACTAGAAATTGTCATACCCAATTATTATCAGTCAGAAGCAGTGCTTTGGCTGCCATATAAACCATATTGTCCTTTTCATTAGCTAGGTTTTCGCTTCCTTTTCCAAATACCTGGCCTCTCAAAACTAAAGGTGGTAAAATGGGCGAGGTGGTTATCTCCAGTTTTCACATGCTTCATTTGAGGCTAATGTTTTGTTTATTTAAAAAAAAAGAGTTGGATTTGATTTATATCTGAAACGAAAGTGATTTTTTTATGCATTGGGAAGCATCAAACAGTGAATTTTTAACAATACAGTTACAGAAAAGATATCTTAAGCTAAAGTAATATCATCCACAATGGCCTGTAAATATGTTGCTTACAAGAGAGAGGAAAATGTATCTGAAATCTATATCAATACCAATTTTGGAATTTAGATCTGTCCATTCAACAGGATACAACCAGAGTTCATGTTACCATATCAATACCGAATTTGGAAATAAGATCTGTCCATCAACACAATACAAAAAGAGTTCATCTTACCATATCTATAAAATGTAAACATTTGCTGTAAATGCAAATTCCATATATAACTGTTACATGTAGCTTAAGTACAAGGTTGAGTACTGACATACAGATCAAAATCTGCCTCAAGGAACAGAGGTACTTATTTGTGAACATGTTCCTGTATGCTTCTGTCATAATTTGTTTGAGCAATGTTTTTCAGGGTGAGGGAAATCAACACCATGTTGGCAGAATTGTAGAATTTTTCAAAACGTCAGATGATAAGAGTTACTTTAGAGTGCAGTGGTTTTTCAGAGCTGAAGATACGGTTAGTTGCTGCACGTTAGTGTATTTTAATGCCATTTCACAACCTTTTCTGTTTGTGAATTTGTTCTTCAGCTTTTTTTCCTTCTAACTTTTTATTACTCGGGTTATGGAAACAGCAGCTGTTCTACATGACAAGAAGCGTTTATTCTACTCCACTTTAATGAATGACAACTTATTAGAATGTATAGTTTCTAAAGTGAAAGTAATAGAAAAAGCTCCAATGGTTTGTTGCAAGCTCAGTTATCTTTCTCTTTTTCCCTTTCTATGTCCTATACTCTTATATAATCCGTCTTCAACAGTTTGAAGTTTCCCGACACAATTCTTATTCCTTTTCCTTCATGGATGCTTAAATATTGCATTTCGGTTAGTTGTTTTTGTTTTTGTACTATTTTAAATCGTTTGCAACCATTGCAGCTAGGTTTCCAATCAACTTCTATTCAGCCATCTGAGTATTATTGTGACATGGAATATTCTGTTAAATATTCAACATTCCGCTCCTTGGTGACTGGTAAGAGGAATGTGCTTGCCATCATAATTTGTTTGCCATCATAATATGTATGCCATCACAACTTGTTTGCCTCATTAAATCTTCCTAGCATCAGAAAAAAACATTTGAACAAACATGGTCTTTAAGGCAACGAATAAGTGAGAACTGCAGATGACACATGACTTATTGTTAAATATAGATCTCAAACTACTTCTCTTTGCCATTCAGAAAAAAAATCATTTTGTTCCCATATCACTTGCCTCAAGGTTTCGGAAAATGTAATATATAAAATATATATATATAGGAAATCGTATGTGAAGATGACAAATGCAAAATGTGATATCTTACAACTTCCCATTTTCAGAAGATGAAATCTTTCTTTTATAATATTTCTTTTATGGTGATATTAGTTTATTAACTGTTCTAAAAGATAATACTGTAATTTGGTATGAAGTACCCATATACTGAAATATCTGGAACTTAAAATTCATGGTAAAAGAAAAATACAATTTTGAGAACACCAAGCAAACTTTGTTGACACTCAAAGCTGCTAGAAGGGGCCAGTGCATGGTACTCCATCGAGGGATCAGATTGAGATCTGTCAACAGCATCCTCAACGAGTGGGACCCTTAGCCCGATAATGGCTATTTTGCTCTGAAATAGTATTTGATTTGTTAGTCTAGCTCCAGTGTCAGTTAAACTGTAATGCATGTCGTTCATGTCGAGATGTTGGTAATGCCATTAGTTACCTTTTAACTTTTAATCTTTTATACACACACACACATACACATACACACACCCTGCATATAACTTCTCAATTTTGGCATGAAATTTTTATCATCTTTAATTTATTATCTGTAACTGTTATATTTGCGATCTTCTTGAAATTGTGCAGCTACAGACAGTTTGGTAGCAAGATGCGATTTAACCACGCCAAGTAGCCTTGATACTAATAATATGACCATAGCCACAGCTCCATTAGAAATAAGTGGTTGTCAATTATACAAAACTGAACTGGCATTATTAGATCTTTATGCTGGTTGTGGTGGAATGTCAACTGGACTCTGTCTTGGTGCCAAACTTTCTGGTGTTAAACTTGTAACGGTAACTAATTCGTTCCTCAAACCTTATTTGAGGCTGTTGTTATTTTTGTTTAATGTACCGACATTTGTTTTTGTTTCTTTAACTAAAGAGGTGGGCAATTGATTATCACAAGTCTGCATGTGATAGCTTGAAACTAAATCATCCAGAAACAGAAGTGAGTCCTTCTGATTGATCTATCAATAAATCATAGATATTATATTAATATCCGATACATGTTTTATTCTTTATTATTATTATTATTATTGTTATTGTTATTATCGTTTTATAGGTTCGACATACAACTGCAGAAGATTTCCTGGAACTATTAAAGGAATGGGAAAATTATGCAAAACATATCTTTTGGACGATCCTGATAAAATGATTGAAACTAGTTGCGACGGTGAAAATGAATCAAGAATCAATGGATCTTCTCTATTGGATACAGATGTGGCTCCTGGAGAGTATGAAGTTTCAAGTCTTGTTGATATTTGTTATGGAGATCGCAGCAGAACAGGACAACATGGGTTAAAGTTTAAGGTACATTGAAATATACTTTAAGGTTCTATCTAGCAGCATGCTAGTCATTATTTCTTGGTAAATAATTTATTCAGTTGTAATATAAAGACATCTTATACTCCTAGCTTTTCCATAGGTGCGGTGGAAGGGTTATGATCCAAGTGATGATACATGGGAGCCAATTGAAGCATTGAGGTTTCTTTAGCATTTATTTATAATAATAAATTCCAGATTACAACTAGTTACATGTTCAGTTGCTTGTATTTATGTGTCACACACAGTGATTGCCAAGGCCATATACAAGATTTTGTTAGAAGTTGATACAAGTCTAAGATATTGCCATGCCCGGTGAGTCATGCTACTACATGTGGCAGTACTATCTTATTAACCCCATGTAAAACTATATTATAAGTTTTTATTATGTGTTTCAGGGTGATGCGGATGTTATCTGTGGGGGTCCTCCATGCCAAGGGATCAGTGGCTATAATCGATTTAGAAACACCGATGATCCATTGAATGATGAAAGGAATCAGCAGATAATTGTCTTCTTTGACATAGTGAAGTTCTTAAAACCTAAATACTTGCTAATGGAAAATGTTGACGACATTTTAAGATTTGACAAAGCTTCTCTAGGAAGATATGCTCTAAGTCGTTTGGTTCATATGAATTACCAAGCAAGACTCGGGATCATGGCTGCTGGTTCATATGGTCTTCCACAATTTAGGTTGCGTGTTTTTCTATGGGGCGCTCATCCAAACGAGGTGACGTTATTACTCATTTTTCCATTTTTTTTGTTTCTGGCATGGTATTTGTATTTATTATTATCATCTTTTATCATTTGATCTATGGAGTAGATATTGGCAAACATAATTCTCAATGAGATACATATTAATAATTAACTTTTCCATATCGTTTCTGTTACTAAATCAAACACATTATATATTTGCAGAAACTACCTCAATTTCTACTTCCCACACATGAAGTTATACCCTCCAGCTGAGTTTGAGGTGCCTAGTGCCCTAGTTATATTAGTTTATTCAAATCAAATATGTCAATGTTATTCTTTTTTTGCTTGTATATTCTAATTATATAATTCTTGTATTGCAGCAAAATACAGTTGCGTATGATGAAGGGCAACCAAGAAAGCTTCAAGAAGCCATTGTTCTTCGTGATGCCATCTCTGATCTTCCAGCCGTACTCTTCTCTCAGTTATACTTTGGTTGTCTTTTACTTTTATGTAACCTGACCTAATGTAATTTGATTTTTAATACACAGGTTACAAGCCATGAAACCCGTGAAGAGATGACATATGACATGCCTCCAGAAACAGAGTTCCAAAAGTATATTAGGTTAACAAAAGATGGTAATGCTTATACCTTAACAAAGTTTAGGTTAATATTAATTTGTATGCCACGTGTCAAGCACTTAACTTTTTCAATGAATAATATTAAATTGTCTTCCTGTAGAACTGACTGGTTCGGTCCCAAAAGTGGTTACCGACTGGAAAAGCTCTGTTCTCACTGATCATCGACCTTACAAGTTGTATGAAGATGATTTTCATCGATTGTGCCATGTACCACGCAAAAAGGTTAACCATTTCTTACTTGTTCATGTTAATTTTCTGGAAATTTTGTTTGTTCCTAACTTTTCAAGAATTATAGGGAGCGAATTTCAGGTACTTCCCTGGATTAATTGTGCGTGCTGATAATACGGTTCACCGAGATCCAGCAAAAGAAGTGTTGCTTCCATCCGGAAGGCCATTGATACCAGATTATGTTTTCACTTTTGAGAAAGGAAAATCTAAAAGGTTTGATATATAAATATAAGTTTATCATAGCATTCTTGTAAAAATTTATAACGTCCTAACTATTGGATATGTTGATAGACCATTTGCAAGAGTAAGGTGGGATGAAAACGTGGCAACTGTGGTAACATTCCCAAATCTTCACAGCCAGGTAACTCCTCCCTGTGATTTTATTTTAAAAAAACATACAGAAATGAAACGCATATCTTGATTCGGTTGGTAACCTTATAAATTGGTACAGGCTGCCGTACATCCAGAACAGGACAGAGTCCTTACGTTGCGAGAGTATGCAAGATTGCAGGGCTTTCCCGACTATTATAGATTCTGTGGCAATGTTAAAGAAAGGTATGGAAGTTATATTTAAGTACTAACAGTTATACTTTATGGTTTAGAACTTTAGACGAATTTATCCACTACTGGTTTCTGCCTTAACACCTTGAAGGCCACCTGCCCTGCGCTTTATGCGCTTTACTTGGTCTCAGTGGATAGCAGGGTATTGATGGGCCCGTGAGTTTTTCCTAATAGGTTCTTATGCTAACCAAAAAAAAAAAATTCAGATCATTGTGATTCCCGTCTTGTAAATCTTGTTTTGATTCTACGAGTCTTGATAAATGAAAAAAATGAGAAACTTTTCAGGTACTGTCAGGTGGGAAACGCTGTGGCTGTTTCTGTTTCAAAAACTTTGGGGTATGCTCTTGGAATGACGTTTAGGAAATTAAGTGGTGACGAGGCACTCATGACTCTACCGCCTGATTTTGCATTCCGAGCACACTCACTTGATGATTTTTCAACTCCGTTGTAGAAACCAAGACTGCATTATGACTGACCCGTTTTCATTGTCGATAATCTAAAAACTGAATTAGCATGTTGTTGTCAACCCTTCATTCATCCTAATTTACACTGCTGGTTCAACAGTCACTGGTTATACAGAACCGCAGGTTAGTTTTATTTGAATCTGAAATTTTCTGACTATATCACAACTATCTTTTTAATCTTTTACATTATTATATTTTAGTTTAGGCCATGAAACTAAAACATAATAATGTTTGTTATGTGCTGCTTATTGTATGCATGTTTACTATGTTTTCCGAAGCGGAGGTCTCTCTGGATGCAACCTCTCTACCCTTATGGGCTGCTTCTTGGTTTGCCCTCATCCCACCCTCCCCAGACCCTACTATCTGATTGGGATTTTGCTGGGTATGTTTGTTTGTTCGTTCGTTTAGTTTAGGCCCAGCTGTTATTATTGGCTAATACTGTTAAGAACCGGGGTCATCTGCTTTAACCCGTTGTTGACATATGTTCTAGAATACTTATTGCATGTTCTGAAAATAAGGTTTCATAACACAAAAGTCTAAAATGGTCCACCAACGGTTGGTGTTGCCTTTGGACAGAATAGTTCGGGTCAGGAGTAGTTTAAAATGGGTCGGGTTAAACACAACCAACTTGCCCCATTTATATGCAGATTCGTTGAAATTACAATGTGTAAAAGGGATTGCAGGAAACAGAAGAAAAAGAAAGATCACAATGTATGGATTTTGAGAAAACACATACATAAAGTGTATATTAATATATTATGCACACATTAGCGCCGAAATTTGCAGGCAGTTTTCAACTCCTCAGCTGGTGCAGAGTCACCCGCAAACCCGTTGTCGACCCATGCAGTGTATCCCCCAGCCATGTTCTTGACGTTCTTGTAGCCCTACATTCACACAACCCATACAATATCATCACCAAAAGGTATGTGTGTATGTATATAACTGATAAAGAACGAAACATACTGCAGTAAGAAGGTCGGCAGAGGCTTTAAGCGATCGCCCTCCACTGTTGCAAGCCTTTAAAATATAAAATAAAAAATATGAAGTAAATAAACTGTTTGATAGTTAAATAGAGGATAATCATCTGGATAATCAAATGAACATGCTCCTATAAAACACATATAACAAGTAATGCCAAAAAAAATGTACCACAACTAGTGAATCCTCCTTGTCACAGAGGGCTGAAACCTTAGACAGAAATTCAGGATTTTTAACCCTTCCTGAAAGTTATAAGTTTTAACAAACTATACGATATGTAAATAAAAAAAATCAACTACTATTTATCAGGTTTATATACATGGCATCTTTTTTATATTAATCAGCACCTTCTTGTGTGATGAACATGTAAGGGATATTTAGAGCATTTTCCACGTGACTCTTGCTGAATTCTTCATTTGTTCTGTTATTACAGAGAATACTAAATAAATATATAAATAAAAACAACAGGGTAACTTGACAAAATAATAACCAAGTTATTTGAAAGTTTTTTTGTTCCTTTAGAGTTACTCAACATTCATTAAGTGTTCTAATCTTGTGTAATTATTTTTATCAATGTTAATTTATTTTTTTTAAATCAAGTGGGGAAATTAAAACATATATGAATCTTAGTTATTATTTTGTGATTTTTTTTTTCTTCACTGTTACCTTCTATTTCAAGTTAACTTGAAAAAAATAAATCATTAAATAGTAATCAAGATTCATACATGTTACATTTGATTCACTTAATTTAAAAAAAGTTCACATTTATAAAAATTCTCATTTAGTGATTCATGAGTACTCCACATTTGTTTATTCCACACTTCATACTTTATTAACGTTGTAAATTTACATCTAAAGATAAAGTAGTTTCATACTTTGTTTTAAATTAGTTATATACACATGCATATTTTCGAATTTGAAAAAAATTATGCGTCATCCGGTTTTTGAAACTGGTCTGACCAGTAAGGCAGATGATGCGTTTGGTAGAGGACCGGTGTCCATTTATGAAAAGTTAGTTTAAGAAACTCGAAAACTAATATATGAGGATATCAATTTTTGTTTGTGAACATTTGACCCTTTTAAAAATGGGTTTTTGTGTCTTCTAAAACTGACCTGACATCAAGATACCGGTGACCAGAGTTTAGGAGTTCTTTAGCTGCATGAACATCCACTGTGACCACATCTTCAACACTAATAAACCATCAAATTAAACACAGACAATCGGATGTTGAATCAAAGACATATCACACAAAAATCAAAACAAGATGTGAAATAGGATCCAACCTCTTGGTGGCATCCATGGAGTTCAAACCTTAACTGTAAAATGATGTCTAATGCTTTCATGTATGCCACTATTTGTACTAACAAAGGTTGACTTTTATAAGGTCAAGTAGACCTTTTTTAAAGGGTTTCAAGTACATTATTCACCCCCAAAGAGTTGACTAAATTTTTTTATATGTGACTTAATTGATTAGTCATGAGCTAATGAGCTTACCAAGTTTTTTTTAAAGATTAGAAAATCATTTTTAATATGTTGAAAATTTAATTTATATCTGTCTTGACGTAGTTTGAGTGATTCATTGTATAATGCATAAGAGTGGCCTTAAACGCCTATGAAAATTTCTTGCTCAAGGTAAACTCAACAAATAAAATAAACTAGGAAATTTAAATACTAATCACAATTCTTTACCAACTCGAAATTTACTCTTATTTTATCGAGATCATGATAATTGTCAACAATCTGTCTCCTAATTATGATATGGACCCGTGATATCTTTAACTCCAAATAGTTCACACATTTCGATAAACTTTATCCTTGAGAGCGCTTTGGTTAGCATATCCGCACGCTATTCTTCCCCGTTAACATGCTATCCTCGCACTTGCTCCTTTTTGACACATTCACGAATAAAATGGTACCTAGTATCGATATGTTTACTTCTCTCGGGAAATACCGAACTTTTCATCAATGCGATTGTCGATTTGTTGTCAACTCTTAATGTCACCTTTAATTTCTTGCTTCCGACCTGTTGGTTCTCCAAGCTTCGTAACCACAAAGAGTGACAAGCCGCTGAAGTCGCGGCTATGAATTCAACCTCAGATGACGATAATGACACAGTTCCTTGCTTCTGGGTACACCACTAGCAAGGGTCGCGGTCAATGTGAAAAAAAGTTATTTTTTCATATTTTGTTATACACCGGAAGTTGCTTCGGATTCGCATGATTGGTGAAAATTGCTTGGGAAATGATGATTGGTAGTAACTGATCATTAGTAGCAAAATTATAGCAAATGACCAATCAATAGTAACTTTATAACTTAGTAGTAATTTTGTACTTCGATAGAAACTAAGGATCGATAGAAACTGACCGATCAGTAGTAACTTTGTACTTCGATAGTAATTTTGTACTTCGATAGAAACTAAAGATTAGTCATACAAACCGAGTATCAGTAACTTTGTTATTAGTAATGGTCGCTACTACTAATGGTCGGCAATGTAGAAATTTAGTTACTACTATTGTTGTTTTTCTTCTAAAGTTCCAACTATTGTACTGCAACGGTCACAAGCGGTTATAAGCACTAACTGTCATAACTTTTCATAAAGAGTAACAACGGTTCATTGTGATCTTTCAACACCTATATAAAGAATTCAGTTAGTTTGTTCTCAATAACAAATTTTCACAAATTCGTTTTTTTACAGAAAATGATATCTCATTTTTAGAATTCACTTTCTGTCTTATCCGATTATTGATTTCGTATACCGGTGAAATACATTAATCTGAAAGTGATCACATGATTCAGAAATTTATCCAAGTCATTCGAAACACAAAACCTACAACCTATGTAGAGATTTAGTATGTATATAAAGATAGAGTTTTGTTTAGAGAAAGTATGTGGCATAAATGAGGTGAAGGACCTTAAAATGGGGGATAAAGACCATAAATTGCATGAGCCCACTAGAACATGCCCAGAATATGAGTAATTTCTACAAGTCCCTCATTCTAGCATTATATACTTATATAGTCTCGACTTCATTATGCTAGACTTAATCTTTGTTATCGTTGGTGAATGATCCTGAATAAATCATTAATGTCATAAGTATTAATATAGTATCTTTAACGATATGGTATGTGGTCTGTATTGACCTTGGTACATGTATCTTTTTGGTATGGATGGATCAAGGTTCAGGGGACTCATGGTTTGTTATGTATGTCAATTCTTGGATAAAAGTTGTTTCACACGTTTTGACATGTTGTCAAGTCCATGTTATCTTGTTAAGTGGAAACATGTCGTGGGACAGTGTATATCGAACCTAAGACTTGGCCATGAGTCCCTATATCGCATCTAGGCTAGGATAACGAATAAGCTAGGTAGTTAGACTTGAGGCAATGTCTAGGGAATATAGAGGCTAGGATAACTTTTATTTTAAACCCTGAAAACTTACTCTTTTACCCCCTTAAGTTTCGCTATAGATACGTTTTAAACCCTATACTTATCTATTTGTTCCATATGCTCTATTTGTTTTCTTTACTCTTTAACCATTTTTTTGTTTCTCTTCTAAATTTTAAAATTTAATATTTTATAAATTTTCAAATTTATCGCCATTATTTTTATCTATGTTTCGGTGTAAATTTCATTGAAAACGAAGTTGTGCGTCATAATTTACAAGTTATCAAAGCACAAACGTATATGTTGTCAAAACTGATTCAATGTTTCTAATTTTTTATAGTTTCTTTTTCTTTTTTTCCTACAACTTTTAAAATATAATGTTTATAAAATCTAAATTTATATGTGCTTATTTATATCAACGACTTTTTTAAGTAGCCACGTGCTTATTTTTTATCAACGTTACGACGTGAGTTTTTTTAACAACTTCATTTTTACATAAACTTCTGAATATTATCAATGACATCACTGCAATGCATAGGTTTGGATGGTTTCATTTTTTTATAAAGTTTCGAATGTTATTAACGACGTTCAGGTTTGTTTTTTTTATATATAAAGCTACGTATGTTATCAACGCCCCCTTCAACGCGTGGGTTCACGCCTACGTTTCGACGTTAGTTTTTTTCACAGCTTTGCTCCCCCGTCGCAAAGCGGTTTATAATATAGGGAAGGGTTCAAATGCTAACCAACTTTTTATGTGATAACCGTGCTAACCACTATAAATCAATCACACAATTTATAAATTATTTTTTCTTTTAATTGTTAAAATAATATTTAAGTATCTTGAATAAATATTTTGAACGTAAATATGGAAATGATGAGTCTTACGTATACGTACCAAATAATGTTACATATACGTGACACATAGTGTTTACATATATGTAACATTAACATAATTATACAGATACAGATACATAACACTATGTTTTAGAATGGTTATCATGATTATCACATAAATATTGGTTAGTATTTGAACCTCACTATATATATATATATATATATATATATATATATATATAAGGTTTCAAATGTTATCAACAACGTTCATGATTCCGAATCAGTGATGGAGATGACCTGTATATGGAAGGAATTGAAGTTATTTGACACATTACAAACCAGTTACTTATCAACCCCACAGATATTCTGAAACATCTTAAACAACTCGACTATTTCCCAAATGCAAGCATTGCGTATAGAATATTATTGACTATTCTAGTGACGATAGCATATGCAGAGAGGAGTTTCTTAAAGTTAAAGTTATTAAAATTTTACTTACGATCAACAATGTTACAAGAAAGACTTAATGGATTGGCAGTTATAGCTATCGAGAACGAAATATTAGACAATATGGAGTGTGAAGACTTGATCAATCAGTTTGCTATAAAAAAATGCTAGAAGATCTGCACAATTCGTCGGTTAACTACTACAGTATATCATTCTAAAACTATAATTTTGTTATGTTTATTGCTATAAATTTTAATCGATTGTGGCCCATTTTTCTAGCTCGCCCGGCCCTTAAATCCTCAGCTCCGACCCTGATGATTCGTTTTCTTATATAAAATTACGCACGTTATCAATGTCTCCTTCAATACGCGGGTTCACAACAACATTTCAACGTTAGTTTTATCATGTTTTAGCCCCCGCCGCAACGCGGGGTAATGCTTGTTACATTACATTACACCTATTATAACAATATGTTATAGTATATTATTTTATTTCATTTTTTATTCACTTGTGTTGCAATTTATTACAATGTATTCTGTTGTGTTATGTTATGGTATCATATCAACATATCTGTTACTTACTGTATCGATTGTGTTATGACTAAATATTTAAACTATTTCATCGATATTAACTTGTTTAATTAAAATAAAAATTACACCCATCAAATGCAGCGCGCGTGTGGAGCAGGTTTTGATATTATATATTTATATATGCGGATCCTTGACCAAACAAAAAATAACTTATAAAAGTTCGTATCCGATGGTTAACTTAGCTCCCGTATTTGTGTAGGGTTCAGGGAGGGGCCGGATCGCTTCGCAATATGATGTATGCAGCGTTACCCTACATTTAATGTAGGAGGTTGTTGACCTCAACTTCTCAAGCTATGTCACAAAGCAGCAACCTTACTAGTTGCTTCAAAGCCCGCCCTCAAGCAAAATCAACTTATATACACATACTATATATTAATCCAAGTGAAAGAGATCATGAATATAACCCTATACACATATATGTATATGTGTATGGTTTGGATCGTGTTAAATTAGAATAGAGATTGGTGACTATTCAAGGATTGAATTGATAATAAAAAAAATGCAAACCACTCAACTTGATGAACTCTCGTATTATTATAATCAAGAAACTGACTCAAAACTTAGTTACAATAAATTGTGTTATGGGTCTTTAGTTGGTGAAAAAAATTGACTTTTTTGTGTAATATTTTCGACGCCCCTAATTTAATTGTTCAAGTTTCGTCACCAGACTCATAAGCAGATCAACAAACCTCTAGAAAACATTGGTAGGCCTAGTCCAAGAAGAAGAACAAGGAATAGAATTCGTTTCTTTTGAGCTACTGTCTTGGTCTGGTGCACGCCTCTAAGTCTTAGTTTCAATTTTCTTTTTTATATGTTTATAAACAATTTTTTTTCTTTTTAGCATTGTTAATTGTTGATTTTCCATTTTGATTTCAACAATACAAAGGAAATTTAACAATTAACCAGTAGTAAAGACAAAGGATAATTTCAATAGATTAATGTATGTAGTCTACCTTAACTTTCAACTCCGAGGAACTCAACCCTTAACTAGTATACCTTGAATAAAATAAATATGGAAGGACAAGTATACCTTGAATAAAGTACAGACGTCAAGTGCGGCACATAGTAGCTCATTCCAAAGAGGTCTGAGCTGTAAATTCTGCAATCAAGAGGCACACCCCAATCCGATTTAGGGTTGACGTATCACGCGATACAGTGATACAGTAAATCAGAGACATAATTAATATTATATTAGAAACCAAATCATTCAATGTCATAATAATTCTAACATAAATGATGGTTTAGCTCATTTAAACCAATAGAAGATGGATCAATGTTGCGCTTGGTTCTACCAAACCGGTTAAAGTTAAAGGCCTTGGAATTGTGAAGCTTTGTTTTACTTCTGGAAAAATGTTAACTTTAGACAATGTTTTATTTGTTCCCGGGGTTCGAAAAAATCTTGTGTCTGGTATTGTACTAAATAATTGTGGTTATAAACAGGTGTTAGAATCGGATAAATATATCTTATCCAGACATGGTACTTTTGTTGGATTTGGTTATTTGAATGGCAGGTTTAGATTAAACATCAATGTTCGTTTTGGTGATAATTCTATTTGCATGGTTAGTTCTAGTAATAGCATAAACAAATCTAGTTTATGGCATGCAAGGTTAGGGCACGTACACTATAAAAGATTATTGGATATGTCTAAGTGTAGTTTGATACCTGCTTTTGACATAAATAATGAGACGTGTAAAATGTGCATATTAACTAAGGATGTTAAAAGGAATTCTAAGGTGCTTGAACTAATACATAGTGGCTTATGTGATTTTCAAGCAACACCATCTACGAGAAATAAAAAGTACATTGTTACATTTATAAATGTTGCCTCTACGTTTTGCTATGTATATCTTTTATACATTAAAGATGAAGCTTTAGATAAATTTAGGATAAATAAACTGAGGTAGAGTTGCAAAAGAAGAACTTAATTTAAATACTACACACTGATAAGGGATGTGAATACTATGATCCAAAATATTTCCAATCAATGGGTATTATACATCAAACCACTTCTCCTTATACACCACATTAAAATGGTGCATCTAAGCGAAAGAATAGGGCTTTAAATGAAATGGTTCACTCCATTTGTCCTATTCAAGGTCGAGTGAAGGTTTTTGGGGTGAGGCTATATTAATAACATGTTATTTGTTAAATAGAGTTCCTAATGAAAGGAACAAGATTATCTCATATGAACTTTGGTATGGTTAACCACCAAACTCATTTTACTTAATGTCACACCCCGCCTAAGGCACCCCCTGGACGTGTGCGAGACCGATTGGTATCATTTGATTACTTGATTTCAGAGTTTTATAAAATACATCGGAAGTCTTTTCAAAATGATCGTTTCATCATTTGTCTCAACCTCAAGGGATGTA
The DNA here is from genome assembly GCA_023525975.1 of Smallanthus sonchifolius. NCBI lineage: Eukaryota > Viridiplantae > Streptophyta > Magnoliopsida > Asterales > Asteraceae > Smallanthus > Smallanthus sonchifolius. Next base: position 8,596,044 of record CM042042.1, read on the forward strand.
TTTGTAAATATCAAAACTCAGTTGGAAAACAAAAGCCTTGTATTTACTTCTATAAACATAGGGTTTCAATACCCTCCTCATTTGATTACAAAACAAGTTTGAAAACAAATACATAATGAGCCATGAGAAATAGTACAACACAGGGTTGATCAGTTCCCTGGTCCTATCTCCTTTCTTTAGGATTTCCCTTTACACGAGGTCTGAGAATCCTACATGCATTCCATCCTTTCTTTTCTTGGGTCAGATCCCATGTCTGTCTATATACCATTCTCATCATATTTTAATCATTACCTGGAAAACATTTTGAAAATAAAACGTCAGCACGAACGCGGGTGAATACAATATCTTGACATTAAAATCATTTGGCACAAACAAGTATTAATTTCATAATCACAACTTCAAGTTCAATCTAGACACTCAACATGTCCGTCCTGTTCAATCGCACCACAGTATACACTGGTAGTATGTCTTTATAACAACGGGGACTCCATGTCTCCTCATTTGTTATAAAGGGAAGTACCAGCCGTAATCCGGGAATTTCACCTGAGACCCGTGTATACCTTGCAAGTTTTACGTATACCTATGGCCTGAATGCTTGTTCGTAGAAGAACGTCGAGCATTACTTCGTTAACCTTTATTTGGCCATTTTCGCAAATAAAATGTTTGACACAAATTTTAAAAGAGATAAAGTATTCACCTTGTTTGTAGGAATGAGCCTCTAAAGTCAAAAGCTTAGCTTCTAGCTTCTTAACTTGAACTCTAGACATGGACCGTTATACACATGGTGGCGGTCCGCCACCCAACTCAACCTCATAGCGGACCGTTAGTCTTGACCTTAGCGGTCTGATAAGGTCTAAAAATCCAAGATTTTCATTTTGAACCCTGAACTTAATTATAATTACACTTACAATCCCTAGGGTTTACCTTTTGTCAAATCTGGGACATTTTTTAGGCAGGTGTTACATCCTCCCCACCTTGTTTGAAACTCGTCCTCGGGTTTACTCAAACAAGTGTACTCACGTGTACTCTAGTTCATTTCTGACGTGTACTTAGGTCCACGTCTAGAGTTCCATATCACTTTTACGATCATCAGTTTCTTTCGTTTCAATCTCTTTTCCTGCCTGTCCTCGATTTGCAAAGGTTGTTCCACAAATCTTAATTTCTCATCTACCTCTACATCTTGTAAGGGTATTACCAGAGATTCATCTGCCAAACATTTGCGCATATTTGACCCATGTAATACATCGTGTACTCCATTCATTTCATCTGGTAGTTCGAGTTGATAGGCCACAGGCCCAACTCTTTTCAAGATTTTGAATGGTCATACGAATCTAGGACTTAATTTTCCTTTGTTTCCAAATCTTACAACGCCTTTCCATGGTGAAACTTTCAACAGAACGTTATCACCGACGCTGAATTCTAACGGCTTTCGTCTCTTATCAGCATAACTCTTTTGACGATCACGAGTGATGTAGGGTTTAATAACCCCGGTTTACATGTCGCTTTGTATGTGTTTTAGTTAGTTTTGTAGATATCTTTGTGCGGTTTTCTGTGTGTTTGTGGTTGTGTCTACCTCCCAGATTTTATGTGCTAAATGAGCGGATAACGAATGTGAAGCAACCGGATGCGAAGCACAAGGGTTTAAAAAGTCAAAAAGTCAAAGTTGCTGAGTTTCTATTCTTCGCGCCATGCGAAGACCTGGTGGCCAATCTTCGCGACACGCGAGGAACTCCAGAGCCGCCCTGACTAGTTTGTTCTTCACGCCACGCGAAGAACTGGATTGACATCTTCGTGACTGTTTTTATAGAAAAGTTAACCTAAGTCGGGTTTTAATCCACAACAGCCCCCATCCTGACTTATCTTCGATTCCAGCCGTTCCAGAGCTCCAAGAAGGCGATTTCCACTATCCTTAGGTCGATTGTTCTTAATATTTCATGATTGTAAGTCCTAGTACACTAGTTTTGATTATTGTTATGAGTATGAGTAGCTAAATCTCTTGTAATCCTCTTTGGGTCTAGGGTTTTATTGAACACTTGTAATCTCTTGAATGATTAGCTTTGGTTTGTAATCTTGATTGGCATGTTAAGCCATATGATTTCATTTATTGATTGAATGCTTTAAACTTCATTAATTGATTTCGAATTGTTGTTCAAGTCTCAATAGTCTCGAGTTTCTTTACATCGGGTACAACTTGGGGGTTGGATTAGAGTTGGTTAGTCATTGATGGCTGTGTGAGAATAAGTTTATTCACAACGGGTTCTTACATTATCAATGAATTCAATTGAACCATATGATTATGTCTATGTAATTTCTTGATAATTATCTTGAAGGAACTTGTGTTTGCCTACCCGAACCCCAGAGAAGATTACCTCTCTCATTATTGTTTTAAAACCCAAATCCAAATCAGTTATTATTGTTTTGTCTTTGAATATTGTAACAAAGTAGCACTTTCCATATACTCCTCATAGATACGATACTCTACTTACCCTTACTAGTTAAGCTGTTTAAGGATTGTTTTTGACCGACCAAACGACATCGATCAAAATGGTGTCGTTGCCAGGGAGTTAGTGCGTTTAGTGTTAATTTGTTAATTTGCTATTATTTGCTACATCTCACAAAAATCAAAATCTCTTATTTAATTTTCTTATCTTATTTTATTTTATTTTGTTTTGTTCAGTATTACACGGGTTTTCTTGTTTGTGTTGTGTAGGTGATTCGTTAATTGTATGCATCATACAAGATACTCCAACAAATCATCTCCATTGCTTTTTGATCCAGAAATTGAGAAGACTGCCAGACAGAACAGAGTTTTTCACATAACTAACAAAGTAGTGTCTTCTCCAACTCACATGGAGAATAAACCGGATCATGGGAAGTAATCTGACTTGCCTCTTGCCGGTCAGCTACACCAGAACAACAGCCCACCTCGGGTGTGTTCTCATCATCTGTTCCTCCACCTAGAACAGATGGGAGCCTCAACCAATCCACTAGCCAAATCCCACCATTACCGAACTTTGGCCACTCCCTACCATAACTAAGCCAACCCTTTGATAGTGACACATCCCCTACCACCACCAACTTCACAACCTCCTATGACAAAGCCTTCCATATTCCATTCCAACCCCCATCGGGTTTTTATCCATACAATTCAGGGTTAGATTATGAGGATGAGACAGATGGGTTTGAAGATGAGTTTGGGGAGTATGAAGATGATACTCATGAGTTGGACAGAAGGGACAGACAGAGGCCAAGATTACCTGTGTATAGGAGACATGATACATGTGTTCTGTTTGAAAGGCAGAATGAGCATCAGTTTGATCAGAGGTTGCCACAGCAACCACCTTAGAGAGATATTCCTGCACCGATCCCACCACAGCAGCAGCCTATAAACAGACAAAGACGACCTGGTCCTAGGAATGAAATTCCTCCTGTTGACAATCTGGGAGGCATTCCAAGGAGGCATGACAGGGGCCTTGTTTAAGGGATTGAGAGCCACTTCAGACCATCCATTGCTTATAATCCATCTCCGGTTTTCATTCCACAACAACATGGAAGGTCATTTGAAGTTCGTTCCCAGCCAATTCAGAATTTGCCTAAGTATCATGCCCGGGGAACAAAGGATCCATACTTGCATCTGAGTGCCTATGATGCTATGTGCAACACCATTGGGGGACAGGGATTCACACTAGATAATATGAAGTTGGTGTTGTTTCAATTCACCTTAGAAGACAAGGCTTAACAGTTGTTCCACTCTCTACCGTCTTCATTTATATACACATGGGGTGATATGCAGCAACAATTCTTAGATGAGTTCTACACCAATCAGAGAAGTAGTGATGCTATGAAGAACATCAGAAATTTCCAACAACAATATGGGGAATTGTTTCATGAAGCCTTCCTTAGGTTCAAGATGTTGATCAAGAAGTGCCCACACCACGGTTTACAAATGTGGGAGATGCTAAATGCCTTCCATGAGGGTTTGACAGATGATGAATCCCGAGACCTTAACTCTATTTCTAATGGCACTTTTGGTACTAACTATGAGGATGTGGACTAGGATTACTTGGAGAGGATGGCAGTGACATCCAAGAGGAAAGCTCAATCTTCGAGGCGGGCTAGACATTCGGTAGTTAGAGAACAGGTTAGAGAAGTTAGAAAAGTAGGTTGCCAACATGGGTATTGGGAATTAACAGTATGAGGTTTGTGACCAATGTGGTGAGTTAGAGCGCAGTGGTGCTAATTGCGCATGTACGTATGAAGATGTGAATTATGTGCAAGGGGGTGGTAGGAACTATGATATGAATTCCAACAAATACCATCCGGGCCTTAGAAATCATCCCAACTTTCGGTATGGGGATGCCTCCAATCAAGCCAACCCCAATTTTCAAGGTAGTGGTGAAAGAGCTCAACAACCATTCCCACCCTGAAACCAAAACTTTAGTAAAAACAACAACCTATGGGGGCATCAAAGGGGGAATGAGCAGGGAGGATCATCTGGACCCTCTAATCAGAGTAGTAAGGATGTTGTGTTGGGCCTCTTGAAGTCTATCCAACAAGACTTGCAAAAGAAAAACCAAGCCGATGATGTGCTTGATAAAGCCGTGCAAGTTTTGACCACTCAAATGGGATAGTTTGCCACTGAGATAGCTGAGTTGAGGAGGAGTAGTGGCAAGCTTCCAAGTGATACAATGACCAACCCATCCCATCACACTTCGCGGAACAGAAACATGAAGAACTGCCACGTGGGCAAGGTTAGTACTCTCCGAAGTGGTAAAGTGTATGATAACAAGGTTGCACCTCCCCCACCCTTTGTTGATGGTGTGGTGGAGGACAGTAATGAGCATGATGACAGTGATGATGAACCCGAGCCGATTCTGGTTACACGGGTTGTTTTTCCAAGTCCAAAAGAACCACATTTTCCTAAAACATCATCTATTGTTGATAATGGAAGAGTGGTGCCTCCTAGGGAGCCATCCCCTGCTTCTTTAGTGAATGCATGTAAACAGGTGGAAGTCAAGAAGAGATGTCCTCAACAAGAGGAAATCTAGGAGCTTTTCAAATAGGTAAAAATTAATATACCTCTTCTTGATGTAATTAAACAGATACCAGTCTATGCTAAGTACTTAAAAGACTTATGCACTCAAAAAAGGCACAACAAAATTCCTGAAAAGCTTGATCTGAATGCACGAGTCAGTGCAAATTTTGACTAGTTCTCTTCCACCTAAACTCCAAGATCCAGGAGGGCCCATAATTTCTATACAAGTGGGTGATTTTAAAATAAGCAAGGCGCTATTGGATCTTGGAGCAAGTGTGAGCATCCTTCCTGGGAGTTTGTATGCCCAATATGACTTTGGTCCTCTACGTCGATCCAATACCACCGTGGTGTTGGCGGATTTGACCCCTAAACTCCCAAGAGGGATTGTTCATGATGTGATAGTGAAAGTGGGTCAATTCTACTATCCAGTGGATTTCTTGGTTCTTGACTATGTGCAATCTGAAAAGGTCAGTGAACCAACTGTCATCATGGGTCGACCCTTCTTAGACACATCCCACTCTTTCATTGACTGTCGCTTAGGCACAGTTGATATGACATTTGGCAATAGAAGGGTCCGTTTAAAAATCTTTTCAAATGAATCTAACCCTCTGCCAAGTGATGAATGCTTTATTGCAGACATCATTGAAGGATGCTATCCTCATTCTGAGGATGAATCCACAGAGGAGTGTTTCGTTTGTGACAGGGTTGAACAGGAACTGGAGCTTGACTTGAAGGAGGATGAAAAGCTTGTTGAAGCTTTAGCTGTGAAGGATGGGAGACCTCCATGGACACATCATGTGGAGAGTTTACCAATAAAGATTGACTCGGGGCTACAACCATCACTTGTCAGCCCCCCGAAGGTAGAGTTGAAAGACCTCCCCAAAAACCTAAAGTATGCATTTATGGGGGAGGGTGAGACTTTACCTGTCATCATTGCATCCAACCTAGATGAAGAGCAGGAGGAGGCACTACTGAAGGTGCTTCAAGATTACAAAGCTGCAATTAGTTGGACCATTGCTGACTTGAAGGGTGTCAGTCCCTCCATTGTGATGCATAAGATCATTACAGACATGGATGCAAGACCTTCACGAGATACATAACGTCGTTTAAATCCCAACATGTGTGAGGTTGTCAAGAAGGAGGTCTTGAAGTGGTTGGACGCAGGGATCATCTATCACATTTTTGAAAGTCTATGGGTGAGTCCAACCCAAACAGTGCCCAAGAAAGCAGGTATATAGGTAATAACAAGTGATGATGGTGAGCAAATTGCCACTCGGCCGGTAACCGGGTGGCGTGTGTGTATTGATTACCGGAAACTGAATGTTGCCACATCAAAGGATCACTTTCCTTTACCATTTATTGACCAAATCATAGAGAAGCTATTAGGTCAGAAATTTTACTGCTTTCTAGATGGTTACTCAGGTTATAATCAAATAGCCATCCATCCTGATGTTCAGGAAAAGACCACCTTCACCTGCCCTTATGCTACCTTTGCCTTTAGGCGGATGCCATTTGGGTTGTGCAACGCCCCGGCCACCTTTCAAAGATGTATGATGAGTATTTTCTCAGAAATGGTCGGGGAGTCGCTTGAGGTCTTTATGGATGACTTTTCAGTTTTTGGTTCATCGTTTGAATTGTGTTTAAATGAATTATCTAAAGTTTTGCAACGATGTGTAGAAACTAATTTGGTCTTAAGTTGGGAAAAGAGCCATTTCATGGTTCAAGAGGGTATTGTGTTGGGTCATGATGTGTCAACTCGAGGGGATTGAGGTAGACAAAGCAAAAATTAGTGTTATTTCAACATTACTTCCCCCGATGAATGTCAAGGGTGTGCGCTCTTTTCTAGGGCATACCGTACTGCTTATAAAACACCTATTGGCACTACTCCATGCCGGTTAGTCTATGGGAAGGGATATCACTTACCTGTAGAACTGGATCATCGAGCATTATGGGCTATTAAAAATGTTAATCTTGATTATGATGCTGCAGGTAAGCAAAGACGGTTGTGCTTATGTGAGTTGGAGGAACTAAGGGATGATGCATATGAGAGTGCCTCGGTCTACAAGGATAAGATGAAGAAGGTGCACGATGCAAAGATCTGGTTGAAAACATTTGCAATTGGGCAAAAGGTGTGGTTGTTCAACTCCAGGTTGAAGCTCTTCCCTGGTAATTTAAAGTGTAAGTGGACAAGTCCTTACTTGGTGACCAAAGTGGGTCTGTCACACCCCCAAATTTCAACTAACGGAGTTTTACCGTTTTGGGAAGTGACTAACCAGGATCTCAGACATTAGTTACTTTGAACGACTCTACATGGGACTCAAATGAAAATACCATTATAATCAAAGTTCAATGCGGAAGCGTAACGAAAAGTAAATGCGCAAAACACACGCGCCCAAACCAAAGTCCAAAAAGTCCAAAATGTCCAACCAAACAAAATACAATACAAGGAAGTCATAAAATATATCATAAGTAAAATAGTTGAATCCCATGCATGCCCTAACGTGCACCTTATGTCTTATCTTAGCGACCTGAGAAAACATGTAAGAAAAAGTGTCAACATAAGGTTGGTGAGTTCACAGGTTTCAAATAAATACGTAAGCGTTTACCAGATTTATGATCATTCAATATGCATATCTATAGGTAGCTAACCTATGTTCATGTTTAGCTCAAGTGCTCGCAACCGAAGCTGACTGTTTGTTTATTGCCTCCTGCCAGGTCTATCAATACTGGCAATGTGAGTAGGCTAACATTTCACCCGTTCGATATCCAATCGAGTTAGCGCGACTAACGCGGGTGGGATTTGTCAAACCCAGTAGTACTACTAAATATTACCTTGCTAAGATCCATATTAACGGTTCGAGATAAGATGAGGACTTTCTGTGATAGCGTGTTACACTTAGCTTTAACGTTGATAGCATATGAAATACAAAATCTCAAAAGTAGTTTAAGCATGCTTTCTCCCCCAAGTTAAAACAGTAAAAAGGGGCCGTGAAAACTCACCTGCTTGGCGCTGAAGGTAGTTTCACACTAGAAGTAAGTTGGAACCACGAGTGTAAGTCTCAAAAGACCTACGAATGTCCTAAAATTATAAACATATAAATTAGGAACGATAATGGGAGTTGTGACTGTGACACGGAGGGAACGTCTTAAAGAACCGTTCCAATGAACGAGAGTGGACGAACGTGTCCACGGGTTTAAGAATTACTTTACGCGACGAACGACATAAATAATAATATCTATATACGAGTGGATAACATAATTAATTATTATTTAGTCTCGATTGATTCACGGCGTTATAAAAATGATTTGAAATAATATAAATATATATTAAATGATAATACGGGTCACAATTTGAGAATAATATAAACATATTATTTTACACGAGTTTACGGCTTAAAAATAATATAAATATATTATTTTTACTTATTAATAATAATAATGTATAAATTATAAAAGTGGGTATAATTTATAAAAACAAACTAATATTTCAAACCCGAGCCTACGGGTTGTTTTCCGGGTTAAAACCCATTTATATAATAATACAATATTAAAAGGTTTGATTTTTATTAATTTAAAAATCCAGAAAACTGTTTCAAAAAATGAATGTGGGAGCCCGGCCTCGAACCCGGGTCTCTCCCACACACACACAAGCCCTTAACCAGTCCGCCCGCTAGGGTCATCGCAAACATACCCGAGACTCATTTCTTTTAACAACCAAGTCAAACGCGATTTCCTTCCCCATAGATACCCAGATCAAATCCCATCCCAAACACTGAATCTGATCGCGAATAAGGTTAAGATTCACAGGGGTTTTGTTGTTTAGAGGATTGCGAAACTGATGATGTAAACAATTGTAAAAACGGTTGCGATTTAGGTTGTTAATTTCAGTTAAACAGAGTCGAAAACTCTGGGTTAAGAACACAGATTGATTCGACTAAATCCGATATTAAAACTTGATGAATTTATGGGGTTTTTAACAATGACTGAATTGCGAGTCTAACCGTATAACTTAATTTGATTGAGGTTAAGTTTAGACCAGGGTTCGATTAAACCCAATGCGTGATGAACCCTAGAATCGGTTCATCACTCATTCGATGTTACATACTCGAATAAGCATAGGGCTTTCAAAGCATAGATGATTGCGATTCTAACCATACCGTTTAATTGGATTAACATTGAGTCTAGGTTAGAGTTTGGCTAAAACGTTTTCAAATGAATTCCAGAATCTGATTTTGTAAAATTGGATGTTGTTTGATTCAATTAACATGGGGTTTTCATTAAACTGAGTATTGCGAAACTACTGGTATGCTTTAATTTCGTTGAGAATGAGTCTAGAATCAAAAGCCCCAAATCCGATTTCTTAAGAACCCTAGAATCAGATTATGACTCAATCGATAATGTAAGCCCTGATTAGGATAGGGATTTCATTCTAAAGCATAAAATGAATCAAAAGACTGTTTCAATTACCCAGTTGAATGTCGGATTGACTGTGCACGACTAAAACAGGGTTCGACGGCTGCGGGTTGATCCTCGTCGCTTCTGGTTGCTTCTCCGGCGCGGCTGGTGTATTAGAATTCTTCTGAGTTACTCGTATAAGGATTGCAGGTGAATAATTTGTGAGAAGAATACAAGAATTAGTCGAATTTGGTGATCGATTAAGATGAGGTCGACGGTTATGAACATAATTGTCATAATTTGAGTTTAATTTGATTGATGATTACGATTAAAGTTCCATGATGAACCATTAAGGCATTTAGGTGATAATCAATTACAGAATTCAATTCATTTATGTTATCAATCGCGGATTGGAAATCAAAGGGTCTCGACTTTGACTTATAAAAGTCAACAGAAGACCAATTTGTCAATTTTGACTTTGGGTAGTCAAATTATTCAATTTGGCATAATTACACAATTAGTCCTTGCAGTGTTGAGTTGAATTTGTGACCGAATCAGTCCCTGGGGTTTGATTTAGTTAACGAGGTTAAGTTTTTAATAGGAAACTTAACGGAATAGTTAACGGGGTTAACCTAAAAAGTCGAATTGTCACAGGGTCACTCGGGTGATATTGAGATAGAAGACTTTGAGGATCATTTGAGGCAAACAGTGAATGGTCATCGGCTAAAGCCGTATTTAGAACCTATTGACATCAATGGTCCGGATAAGCACGTTGAGGTGTTGTTCTTCAGCACTCTAGAAGATGGAGACACGTAACTAATCTCAGGAACACCGTGTCTGGCTGAAGACGTTAAACTTAGCGCTCTTAGGAGGCAACCTAAGTTTTATATTGTCTAGTTTTGTTTTGGTGCATGAACGTTGTGGGTGTGTTCCCTAGAAACCCTCACGAGACTAAACTCGTCCACACGGGCTACCGAGGGGTTTAAATGGCTTGGTGCATATACTAAATGTACCCGTGATGCCTACGAAAGTGAGTTAGGATTTTTATCGCTTTGTTTATTTGTTTTTGTGCATTTGACCAAGTGTGGGGAAGCCTTGGAGGTGTTTTGAGCTCATCTGTGTGCCATTGAGGGCAATGCACAAGTTCTTGGGGGGGGGTAGGGAACCATTTGTAGAGTTTTGTAATTTTTAACGTTTTCGGTGTGTTTTTGTAGTTTTTTTCAAGATTTTGTACGTTTTTGTGTCGATTTTGACAAGGAAAACGATGGGAAATCATGTTCCAGGTATGTAAGTACTTAAATAAAGTGTTGGAACAAGTTTTGGAGAGGTTGGAAAAATTTGAGTTTTTAGGAGTTGAAATTTTTTCTAAGGCAAAAACTCAGATTTTCTTCTAATCTTTCTGTCACCAAAGGGTCTTTGCGCCACGCGAAGATTCCTGCCTAGCTTTTCGACACACGCGAATAAGTTGGTTGTCCGGCAGCAATTGCTGATCTTCACACCACGCGAAGATTCAGCCCCCATCTTTCGCGACACGCGAAAACATTAAAAAAATAAATGAATAAATAAAAATTTGTTTTATCGGTGTGGGTCCATTTTGTCTTTTATTTTATTTGAGTCTTGTCATTGAGTCGATATGATGCTTGTTGGTGTGCTTTGAACTTAATTTTGCAGATTTGGAATTACTTGCCCGTACTCAATCTCCATTCGGGTGATGACTTCCGACTTCCGCTTGATTCTTGTTCATGGCTACCCGCTTGCATCTGTGGAGCACGATCGCGAATGAAATGCTATACGAACGCATATCCAGCTAAGTTCTTTAATTTTGTATATGTCTTTTAGTGTTTGTTTCTCTTCCTACATTGAGGGCAATGTAGCGTTTAAGTGTGGCGAGGGAGACTATCGTCTAAGTTGTCATTAAGTCTGTATAGTTTAAAAATTTTGAAAATCCATAAAAATAAAAAAAAAATTCAAAAATGTCCTTATATTAGAATTTGTGTAGTTATATGGGAAATGATAGGTACAATTGGAACTATGCTTGTGTGTGATTAAATTAAATAATAAATAGGTATTAAATTGAATAATAAATAGGAAGCGCGTTTGATTTGTAACGTTTTGGTAGACCCAACCGACTTAAAGAGTTTAAATATCATGATAGTGTATTTAGGTTTAATTGATAACTAATTCAGGATGTCTTGTGGGTTTTCATCTGTCGGCAAGTTCAAAACTGTCAATATAGGGTAATGATCGGTGTCGAAGTGACCGGTCAAAGATAAAGAAATAGAGTGTCCTAATCACCTTAAACTAGTTAGGGTAAGAAGGGTGTCGAACCACGAAGAGTTTGTGGTCGGTGCTCAACTTCAATTGACAATGCAAATTATGAAGTTACAATGGGTCTTTCTGACCAAACACAATCAATGATTTAAGTGAAAACTTTATAAACTCAACAAACAAATCAAGTACAAAATAAAACGGTTTAAGTTGTAAACAATAATTAAAAAGGGTATCACACCCGGGTTTCAAGCTCACAAATAATTAGGGATTATCACACCAACATTTGAGTTCAAACAATCGAATGGTTATTCAAATCTAATTAACCAAATCTAACCAAGAACATCAACATTCATACATCATCGGCAAATAGTGTAAAACAATATTCACGAATGAAATCGAGACAAATGTATGCAATATAGAATTAGATTAATCAATAGATTCAACATAAATCAAAGTTCATAGCAATTATCATCTAACGGGGTCAATGGTGCAAGAATTTATCGACTCCCGTGAGTTCATAACCATACTAAACACAAAGATTCAAGTGTTTCAAACCAAACGATTACAAGAATTGTTTCTCAAAGCTAGCACATGATAAAACCCTAAAAACTTACAAACAATCCACCCGGGAATGATTACCGGTGGATTAGCCGCTCATGGTGGTGGAAATCATCTTCAATCCTTCAATCTTTCGGGTATCTATCTTCAATTTGATGTTGGAATCGTGTTTCTAGTCTCCCAAGAACTCCAAAATCGCCCCAAGAACTGTGGTAAAAGTCGCCATTCGAATTTTTGGGGAAGAAAAACCTAAATAACCTTTGAAATTCGGCTGTTTCGCCCAAACCCCGCGTCTGAAACGCACCCAGCATAGGCTTACGCTGGGAGGGCGTAGGCTTACGTCGGGCCTCTGATGCTGCTGTGAAGGAAATCTTTAGGCGTAGGCCTACGCTGGGAGGGCATAAGCTTACGATGGGCCTCTGATGCTGTTGTGAAGGAAATCTTTAGGCGTAGGCCTACGTTGGGAGGGCGTAAGCTTACGCTGTGCCTGCAGTTTTGCCCCGTTTTCTCCGTGTCTCTTCCGACTCTCTCGTAATATCTTCAAAGATCACATTTTAAGCTTCCAACACCTGCACATGCATGACTACACAATACATTTGTATTCCACATATCAAATTGCATAAATATAACATATTACACCTTTTAATACATGAAACTTTGGCCACTTATCAGGTAATAGGTACCACTATAAGCAAAAGTTTATAAGTTTTTAAAATTACTTGGAACATCACTTTCTTTTTATGAAAATAAATCCGAAAGTTGATGGCGCCCGCATCCATTATCCATTTTGCATGAGCTTAATTAAATCAATTGAAAGCTTGAGTTTCGCCTACGTGTTACCCTCTGGGATAGTGACTTGGTTGATACACCCATGGGCGGGACTTAAGTGATCAAAAATGGGATGAATAAGTTAGGTTTATGTGTTACCCTTCGGGATGGCGACTTGAAGGATACACCACTACTCCGAACCTTATGAACATCATTGCGTGCAAACCAAAACCTACGTGTTACCCCTCGGGATGGTGACTTGAGGGATACGCCACTGGGTGAGGTTTATTCATATAAGTATTAATCAAAGCTCAAATCATGCATCCATCGATCCATAATTCCATGATTTTCAAAAACTTGTAAATTAGTGTTTATAGTGGTGGGAAATCTATATGGTTTAACCCGTGCATAAACATGACCTTGAGATGGGATTAGACTAAGTTGTAGCTTCCTAAGTGTGAGACCCATAGACAAACTGTTGTTTGGTAATGAATAGGATAGTAGATCACAGAATCGGGGGCTCAATAGATCGGTGGTTGGGTTTAGTCGAATAGAAATACCAATTGTTACAGTCAACGCGAGATTATGTTTTAATTGTATGAGATTGTGAGAGCATGTTCCAATTATGATTCCATTGCATAATTCTTTTTCGGGACGTAAAAGAGTAAGTGTGGGGATGTGATGTAGGGTTTAATAACCCCAGTTTACATGTCGCTTTGTGTGCGTTTTAGCTAGTTTTGTAGATATCTTTGTACGGTTTTATGTATGTTTGTGGTTGTGTCTACCTCCCAGGTTTTATGTGCTAAATGAGCGGATAACGGATGCGAAGCACAAGGGTTTAAAAGGTCAAAAAGTCAAAGTTGTTGAGTTCTGTTCTTCGCGCCACGCGAAGACCTAGTGGCCAATCTTAGCGACACGCAAGGAACTCCAGAGGCGCCCCGACTAGTTTGTTCTTCGCGCCACATGAAGAACTGGATTGACATCTTCGCGACATGTGAAGATCTATTTTTATAGAAAAGTTAACCTAAGTCAGGTTTTAATCCACAGCAGCCCCCATCCCGACTTATCTTCGATTCCAGCCATTCCAGAGCTCCAAGAAGGCGATTTCCACTATCCTTAGGTCGATTGTTCTTAATCTTTCATGATTGTAAGTCCTAGTACACTAGTTTTGATTATTGTTATGAGTATGAGTAGCTAAATCTCTTGTAATCCTCTTTGGGTCTAGGGTTTTGTTGAACACTTGTAATCTCTTGAATGATTAGCTTTGGTTTGTAATATTGCTTGACATGTTAAGCCATATGATTTCATTTATTGATTGAATGCTTTAAACTTCATTGATTAATTTCGAATTGTTGTTCAAGCCTCAATAGTTTTGGGTTTCTTTACATCGGGGACAACTTGGGGGTTGGATTAGAGTTGGTTAGTCATTGATGGTTGTGTGAGAATAAGTTTATTCACAACGGGTTCTCACATTATCACTGAATTCAATTGAACCATATGATTATGTCAATGTAATTGCTTGCTAACTATCTTGAAGGAACTTGTGTTTGCATACCCGAACCCCGGAGGGGATTACCTATCTCATTATTGTTTTAAAACCCAAATCCAAATCAGTTGTTATTGTTTTCTGTCTTTGAATATTGTAACAAAGTAACACTTTTCACATACTACTCGTGGATACGATACTCTACTTACCCTTACTAGTTAAGGTGTTTAAGGATTGTTTTTGACCGATCAAACGACATCGATCAACGAGCCGCTTTCAATCTATCCTTTATTTGGATAACTTTCTCAGTTGTTTCCAGGACTATTTCAGGTCCGGACAACTGATTTTCTCCTATTTCAAACCAACAGATTGGAGTTCGACATTTACGACCGTATAAGACTTCAAAAGGAGTGGCCTGTATACTCGTATGATAACTATTGTTGTAGGAGAATTTCATTAGAGGTAAGTGGTCATCCCAACTTCCTCCAAGATCAATAACACAAGCTCTTAACATATCTTCAAGAGTTTGAATTGTTCTTTCGCTCTGCCCGTACGTCTGGGGATCGTAGGCAATGCTAAGATTCAATTTTAATCTAAGAGCTTTCTGGAAACTTTGCCAGAATCAAGAAGTAAATCTACTATCTCTATCTAACACGATAGATAAGGGCACACCATGTAATGTTACGATTTCATTAACGTATAATTGTGCCAACTTATCCATGCTGAATGTCTCTTTCATAGGAAGAAATTGAGCAGACTTAGTAAGTCTATCAATGATAACCCAGATATTATGATTCCCTCGACTCGTTCGGGGAAGTTTCATGATAAAGTCCATGGTTATCATTTCCCATTTCCAGACTGGAATATCAAGTTGTTGTAACAAACCAGATGGCTTCTGATGTTCAGCTTTAACTTGAGAACAGGTTAAACATTTTTCAAAATAAATAGCGGTATGCTTTTTCGCTTCCAGAATGCATTGTATACTTAGATTTATGGGCTTCTTCAAGAATTTCTTCACGAGTATTCCCATAGATAAGAACCCAGATTCTTTTATTCATTCTAAGAATTCCATCAGCCCCTTTAATCAACTGATCAATCATACCTCCTAATCCTTCCTTCTCAAGGTTGGGTTCTTGTAAGGCAAGTTTCTGAGATTCCTTAATACGAGTGATAAGATCGATTTAGAGATCGAGTCTTATAGCACGAACTCGTTTAGGTTTCTCATGTTCTTTTCTGCTCAGAGCATCAGCTACGACATTGGCTTTTCCTTCATGATAACAGATTTCACAATCGTAATCATTTAGGACTTTCATCCAACGTCTTTGCCTCATATTCAGTTCCTTCTGACTGAATATATACTTTAGGCTTTTGTGATCAGTAAATACAGTGAATTTGACTCCATATAGATAGTGCCTCCATAATTTCAGAGCAAAGATTATGGCGCCCAGTTCTAAATCGTGAGTCGTGTAATTCTTTTCATAAGTTTTTAATTGACGAGGAGCATAAGAAATGACTTTGCTTCCTTGCATTAACACACAACCAAATCCGGTGTGTGATGCATCACAGTAATCTGAGAAGCCTTCATTTCCATCTATCAGAGCCAGTATAGGTGCTTGAGTTAGTTTCTGTTTCAGAGTTTCAAATGCTTCAGATTGTTTAGGACCCCATTCATACTTGACTGACTTACGGGTCAAAGAAGTTAATGGTACAGTGATTCGAGAGAAATCTTGAATAAATTTTCGATAGTAACCGGCTAGACCGAGGAAACTATGGACTTCAGTCGGTGATTTCAGGATTTCCCATTTAGATATGGCTTCAATTTTGACAGGGTCAACTTGAATACCATTGGCGTTGATCACATGACCAAGGAATTGAACTTCTGATAGCCAGAATTCACATTTTGAGAACTTAGCGTATAGCTTTTCTGTTCTCAGGATTTCAAGTAAGGTTTTCAAATGATTGGCATGATTTTCCTTACTTTCAGAATATATGAGAATATCGTCAATGAATACGATAACGAATTTGTGCAAGTAAGGTTTACAGACTCGATTCATCATATCCGTGAATGTTGCTGGTGCATTAGTGAGTCCAAATGGCATAATCGTAAAATCATAATGACCATATCGAGTTCTTAAAGCAGTTTTAGGAATGTCCTCTTCCTGTACTTTTAATTGATGACAACCAGAACGAAGATCAATCTTTGAAAAGCAACGAGCTCCTTGGAGTTGATCGAAAAGGTCATCAATTCGGGGAAGTGGATCACGATTCTTTATCTTAACTTTGTTCAGCTCACGATAATCAATGCACATACGCATTGATTCGTCTTTCTTGTTAACGAATAATACTGGAGCTCTCCAAGGTGATGAGCTTGGTCTTATGAATCCTTTCTCTAGTAATTCGTCTAATTGCTTCTTCAATTCTGCCATCTCATTTGGAACTAATCTATACGGGGATTTAGCAATAGGTGTCGTATCGGGTACAAGATTTATTCTAAACTCCACTTCTCTTTCAGGTAGAATTCCAGGCAGTTCATCAGGAAAGACATAAGGGAATTCAGCCACAACCGGCACATCTTCAATCTTCGTTTTTGTGTCGGTAGTTATAGAAAAAAGGTATGCTAGGCATCCTTTTCTTAAGTACTTTGTGGCTTTCAGCATAGAAATTATTCCAACGGAGTTGGATAATTTATCGCCGTTAATCGTAAGAATATCGCCCTATGGCGAACGAAGTTCTATTACCTTTTTATCACATAGGATTCGGGCTTGGTTAGAGGCTAACCAATCCATTCCTAATACAATGTCAAAACCTTCCAAAGTCAATAGCAACAATTTTGCTGGTATAACATGTCCTCATAATGTGATATGGTAATCGTTAAGGATTTCGGAGATTTGGACGAGGTCGCCATTGGCAGTTTCTATTACATATTTCTTGTCTAATTTAGCTAGAGTTTTATTTAACAGTCTACAGAATCTATGATCTATAAAACTTTGGTTTGCACAAGGGTCAAATAAAACTCGAGCATAAATATCATTGACAAGAAATGTACCCATAATGACATCGGGCATACCTGCTGCTTCATGAGTGTTAAGAACGAATGCCCGCGCATTCTTCTTCACTCCGTCGGCAGGTTTGGGACTTGTCTCGTCTGTCTTCTTCAGCTTTGGACAATTGATTTTGATGTGACCAGCTTCGCCACATCCAAAGCAAGTAGTTGGTTTCCTCCTGAAGCAATCTTCTGCCTTGTGTCCGGACATTTTACAATAATTGTAGAAAATTCCAGCACGACATTGTCCCAAATGCCTCCTTCTGCACTTTGGACACTCAGGGATGGAAGAGTTGTTATTACGAGGAGTAAAATTGGACTTCTTGGTTCCACTCAGGCCTTGCCCAGCTATTTCCTCCTTCTTTCCCTCTTCCTGATTTCTTATCAGGCTGGTAGTTAATGATGCCCACAGATCCATGGCATCATCAAGATTTTCATAATTTGCGACCTTTAACATGTCGCGGATTTCTCCAATCAAACCCTAGATATAACGCTTGATCAGATTGGACTCAGGGGTTGCAAGATGAGGAACAATTCGAGCATATTCCAGGAGTTTGGTAGCATACTCCTGATGATTTGTTCCGATCATTCTTAAACTTAAAAATTTTCCTTTAATCTGTTCCCGTTCATTCTGGGGAACATACTTCTTTTCTACTCTTGCCCTAAAGGCACTCCAGCCCATTGCGTAGGCTGCGTCTCTGCCCTTGGTAGCAATAATGTTGTTCCACCATTCCAAAGCTTGATCTTTGAATAAATTGGAGGCATACAAAACTTTATCCTCCTCGGAACATTTGCTAATGGCTAGCACAGACTCGGTCTTCTCAATCCATCTTAGTGTGGCAATTCCTCCTTTCCCAGAAAAGTTTTTTGGTTTACAATCCTAGAACATCTTATATGTACAACCAATTATCTTCCTCTTCTTTGCTATGTTACCATAGTTATTACCCATACTCTCATCTTCAGAAAAGTTGTGGTAATATTCTTCTCTTTCGGCCTTCTTTGATTTATGAGAAACAGAACCCTTTGGTTCAAGAGTAACAGGTTTTGATTGTGTCACTGTTCGAGTTTGTCGAGAGAGAACATATTGAGGGACTGAAGGTTGAACAGATATTCGGTCAGCTTGTCTCGTTTCAAGCCCAGTAAAAATTAGCGAAAGGGATTTCTTGATTCCTTCTTTGATAATTTTCTGGAGTTCCATACGAGAGTTATTGTTTTCAGCAGCATTATCAATCACTACTTGTTTTTTCTTGCCTCTCGTATTTTGAGATGGTCCAGTTTGTTTCGACATACTATCAAGAAGACAATACTTTAAAACGGAACTTTTATTGATAAAATATTTACAGGAAGAAAATACATATGTAAAAATCATTGTTTCTAAAAATTCCTAAAATTCTTCTTTTCAAGAGCTTGAACTAAGAGAGCATTTCGAGCTTCTACTTCGGCTTTTTCTCTTTCCGGTTCAGCTATTCAGTTTAACAGCATTTGTTCCCTTTCACTTCCTGATGCATTCTCATTTATATGCGGAGCAGGAATAGGAATCGTCTCATAGTAAGGAGCATAAGGTATATTGGAATCAGCACGCTCTTCTTCTTAAAGATCATATTTATTTTCATAAGGGATTTCGGCGTATCTCTCATGAAAATTTTGTGGATAAGCAGGAGTGATGTTATAGCTTTCAGTAGTTGGAGCAGAATGAAAACTTATAGAAGGATTATAGGGAACACTAGGGTTCCTATTTCTCTGAGGCTTCTGAAAGTAGAACTTTCAGTTTCCTCATTAACTTCTATAGTTGTTTCATTTGTTTTACGATAAAAGTAACTAGCAGGAGCGAATTTACGAAGAAAGCTAGGACCTTAGCCTTTTCCAATCATTCTGAAATTAAAAACAAAGGATATTTTATTATCATAAAATATATTTACAATACAAAAGTAAAATACAACAAAATTTCAATCCTTCATCAGCTCTTTCCCTAAGGTCTTCAGATTCTTTCCATACTCATACACCTGTTTCCCATAAAACTTGGTTCTTTTCTTATCCATGATTTTCTTCTTTGTTATCTCGTTCATTTGGCGTAACGAACGATCTAAACATTCGATATGGGAAGAAGGCATAGTATACTTATAACCGTATTTAGGAGGAGGATAACGAATACCCATTAACATATCATTATAAGCATGATGACATTCTGGTGGTGATTAGGAATAAGCTTGGTAAGGATCAACATATGGATCATACATGACTGGGGATCCAGAGTTATAGGATTGATAATCATAACTGTTTGAGATAGGGTTATTGAAAGGATAATCATTATGGTTTTCAGAAGCAGATTGATATTGGGGATCTTCAGAATGATCTTCTTCAGATGATTGAATCTGACTGGATTGTGCCTCATTTCCTTCCACAGACTGGGCAGCAGTATTCCAATTGCTAAAGTCTGATCAATCATCTATCCATTGGCCGGAAGAGTGTTGGGATTGAGGGAGGTATTCGGGAGAATTGGGGAGTACAGCAAACGGATCGTCATTATAGTACGGTGAACAGATAGGATTCTGTTGTGAACCTGACGGATAGTATTCTGGAGATTCTTGCTTAATAGGACGATTAGGATCGTAATATGGAACAATATTTCCTCTAGACATCTGCAATCTTAATATATTAGTACTTATTATTATTTGTAAGACTTAGACACTAAAGTCAATATCTTAATCTTAACTAAAGCTCTACAAGTATGGTTATCTTTCCAGAGTAGTACCTCCAACAGATATGTTCCCAAGTAAGAGCGACGGGTCTAGGAGAGATTTATACACCGCTCTTTCCTTAGACAGAACACTTCCGTTTGTCAGATAACTACGTACCGGTGAGAAGGTCACCTTGTTTTCTTATCTTAAAAGCATTAATGGTTAAAGCATAGATACTATATCCAAGTATCTAATTTGCTAACACATGTGGCTCTGATACCAACCTATCACACCCTGCCTCAAGCACCCCCTGGACGTGTGTGAGCCCGATTGGTATCATTTGATTACTTGATTTCAGAGTTTTATAAAATACAGCGGAAGTCTTTTCAAAAGGATCGTTTCATCATTTGTTTCAACCTCAGGGGTTGTATTTGTAAATATCAAAACTCAGTTGGAAAACAAAAGCCTTGTATTTACTTTTATAAACATAAGGTTTCAATACCCTCCTCATTTAATTACAAAACAAGCTTGAAATCAAATACATGATAAGCCACTGGAAATAGTACAACACATGGTTGATCAGTTCCCCAGTCCTATCTCCTTTCTTTAGGATTTCCCTTTACACGATGCCTGAGAATCCTACATGCATTCCATCCTTTCTTTTCTTGGGTCAGATCTCATGTCTGTCTATATACCCTTCTCATCATATTTTAATCATTACCTGAAAAACATTTTGAAAATAAAACGTCAGCGCGAACGCTGGTGAATACAATATCTTAACATTAAAATCATTTGGCACAAATAAGTATTAATTTCATAATCACAACTTCATGTTCAATCTACACACTCATTAGGCCCGTCCTATTCAATCGCACCACAGTATACAGGGGTAGTATGTCTTTATAACAACGGGGACTCCATGTCTCCTCATTTGTTATAAAGGGAAGTACCAACCACAATCCGGGAATTTCACCCGAGACCCGTGTATCCCTTGCAAGTTTTACGTATACCTATGGCCTGAATGCTTGTTCGTAGAAGAATGTTGAGCATTACTTCGTTAACCTTTATTTGGCTATTTTCGCAAATAAAATGTTTGACACAAGTTTTAAAAGAGATAAAGTATTCACCTTGTTTGTAGGAATGAGCCTCTAAAGTCAAAAGCATAGCTTCTAGCTTCTTAACCTGATTTCTCTAGCGTTATGACTTTTCTACGAGCGTTTCTTCTTACTCCGGATACTAGAACGAGTAGGAATCGAACCGGGATCGTCGGGGATCGTCTACGAGTGCTCTGGAACACAATTTGGGAATTGGAGTCGTTTGTGGGATGAGAAAAACTGTTGAAACGACTCAACTATTTATAGGCTAGAACAGGTCCGTAGCGGACCGCTACGTAGGCGGGTGGCGGTCCGCCACCACCCTAGATGGCGTCAGCCCTAAATGTCACACTCTGATTGGACCGAACATGGATTTGCGGCTAGCGGACCGTTACCGGTGAGCGTAGCGGTCCGCCACCCTGATACGTGGCGAGTTTTAATTACTTTGCGGCTGGCAGACCGTTACCACCCGGCCTGGCGGTCCGCCACGAGTACGCGTGTCAAAATATTCGACCATTAGTCACTATACACGTGGCTTACCCGGATTCATTGCTTAGTCGACAAGTAGCGGACCGTTATACACATTGTGGCGGTCTGCCACCTAACTTAACCTCATAGCGGACCGTTTGGCTTGACCTTAGCGGTCCGCTAAGGTCTAAAAATCTAAGATTTTTATTTTGAACCCTGAACTTAAGTATAATTACACTTACAGTCCCTAGGGTTTACCTTTTGTCAAATCTTAGACATTTTTAAGGCAGGTGTTACACTTAAGGGTTTGGGTTATAGAGCAATAGTAAGGCACACTGAACCAAAAGAAAGAATTGGGTGAATGAGGTGTAGATTTCATTTTTATTGGACATGCTGAGCATTTTAAGACATATACGTTTTATGTCATAGAACCCAATGACTGTGTATATCAACACTGTTATTGAGTCAAGAGATCAATATTTGATGAGGAGAAATTATCATCTATACCTAGACCAAAGGACATGACTTCAAGTTTGAGTAACTCTTAAAACAACTAACCTTGAAAATAATATTCCTTCAACTTCACTTGAACTAAGAAGAAGTAATAGAACTAGAATAACAAAGAATTATGGTTCTGATTTCCAGCTTTATTTGGTTGAAGGATCTAGAAATTAGATCCAGACTTAATATCAATATTGAAGAAGATCCTAAAACTTGTAGTGAGGCTGTGGCATCTCGTGATGTTGCATTACGGAAAGAAGCAATAAATGATGAGATGGATTCTATTTTGCAAAATAATACTTTGAAGTTGACTGATCTACCATGGTTGTAAACTAGTAGGTTGTAAATGGATCTTCAAGTAAAAGATAAAAGTAGATGGTACCATAGATAAGTAGAAGGCCACTAGCTAACACCAAATAAGCTCAAATGATAGATTTAACGTCACATTTGTCATATTTAACTTCTAAACCGATATTTCCAACTAACATAATAGTTTGGGGAGTATGTATAGGTTTTCAATGAAGAATACATGTGAAAATCATGGAGGTTTGGGCAGAAGAAGATTGCATTTGAAAACCAATGAGGGTCGCGCAATATTTATAATAACTATTTCTGAACGTAGTTCCACCATAAATACTCTCCCCATGAACGACTAAAATGCCCGGAATGATACGAGTGAAAAGCATGGGATGAAATCTTAACCTTAAGTTCCATTGGAAATCCGTTTGTAACCGTTGATGATGAAAGATTCGTCGGTAGAAACTGAGTTTGTACTCAAGCAAGACAGCCTTTGGTAGCAACCTAGTTCCTACCACTGAAAGGAAACCATCGAAAGTTTGGTTGTAGTTACCGACATGTACTTATGAAATTTATTTTTGATTAGTATTTTTGGGTTTTTTGTTTTTCTATCGTGAAAGATTCATTAGTAGGAACTGAGTTTGTGTTCACTAAAGGCAACCTTTGGTAGCAACATAGTTCCTACCGATAGTCAGTAGTTATCGACGGATCAACGACTTATATTTATAAAACTTATTTTATAAAGTGAATAGTTTTATCCTATTTTATAAAGTAAATCATTTTATCTATGGCATAATAGTTCTAAGTTATAGAACCTATGATTAAGATAATATCGTTATAGAATTAAGAGATGCAATCTGTGATGATTCTGTTTTGACTAATATCATCGTTACCATAGAAAAGCTCGTGAACCCAACAATAATGAGCAACGAGTATGTGATATGTATAAGATCTGGTTTTATAATTAGATATGGGACTACGATTCGTTATTCTTACGTATTCACCATATGCTATTTGGTACACAATAACTTGAAACATTTCCAACAATTAGACATGTGGTATAACAACTTTAATTAGTTATATTACATCCGGTTTCTTAATAAACATCACTACATAACGAGTCGACATAATTGGTCAATACTACATAAATATTCAACATAATTGACATTCTTAACTAGGCGAAAAGTTTAACAAAATAGTGAATATTTAAGAAGGAAATTTTGTGTATAATTTCTTCTATAAAATACGATCCGCTCACTTTGGACTTATTAATGATGGACCCACAATAAGCATGTTCATCATCACTCCATGTCCAAGTTTCTATCAAGACCTATTATCTCTTCATTATTTTGATTTTATGTTTTAAATGTAATCTTAAATACATAGTAATAAAAAGTTTATGGGTTGAATAAATCTGTGTATTACATGGGTTGAATAAATATAATGTTAAATACATAGTAATAAAAAGTTTATGTTTTTAAAACTCGTGTAATATATGAGTTGAATAAACTCGTGTATTACATGAGTTGAATAAAATATAATGTAATCTTTTAACACATACACTCGTCAAAACAGAACAATGTAAATATGTAAATATATAATTAAAAACTTTTTATTTTAATCCAAGCTGGCTATAAAATTGTTTTCAGTTTGTAGAGTTGATAAAAATATGATTAAACAAATTAATTGATGATAAACATATTTTTAAATTAAAAAATGTGTACAAAAAAATTGAAACAAATAATTAATTTAGTTGCCTAAAATAGTGAAGTTGATTATTAATAGGAGAGAGATGCGGGAAAATGAGGATGAGGAGCCTTAGAGCATTCACATCAGTTTCCGCATATTTGTGTGAGTGTGTTTTGCATATTTTAGGAAGTGGTTTAAAGTGGTTGTGAGTGGAGGAGAGAGAAAATATATAATTTTTTTGTATATTTAGGGAAAACACTGTTCACCTGTATAAATTTTTTAATATTTTTTTAAAGTGGTTGTGAATGGATGAGAGAGAAAATGTAATGATAAAGGTATAAAAAGTATTACTTAATTGAAAACGAGAGAGAAAAGTAGTGTAATTATAAATATAGAGAGAAAGAAACTAATAGGAATGCTCTTAGAATTGTGATAAATGTCCTTCTATTTTACTTGTTTATTATGTAGTATAGATATAGATATAGATTGACCCTATTAACTTCATATTGATGTATAGGGTTGTAAACGAACCGAACCGAACGAAGCCTTGTTCGTGTTCATTCGATTAGCATTTAACTTGTTCATGAACGGTTCACGAACACGAACCGAACCGAACCGAACGAAGCCTTGTTCGTGTTCGTGCGATTAGCATTTAACTTGTTCATGAACGGTTCACGAACACGAACCGAACGAAATTTCATGTTCGTGTTCGTTCATTAAGGGAATGGACTTGTTCACAAACGAAACCGAACGAAGCCTTGTTTGGGACTTTTGATATCAACCATAATGTCTTCCAAAATGAACATTTAATAAGATTATTTTAATATCAAGTTTTATGTATATCTATCGAACTTACTTTACTTAGTTAATTGTTAAGGTAAAAAATAAAATACAAAGTAAAGAATATAAAAGGTTTAGATAAAATAAAATAGAAAAATATACAAAAATCTTTAATGAACAACATAAACAAACGAGCACGAACATAAATAAACGAACATTCACGAACACGTTACCGAACGTTCACGAACACAATTCAACGAACGAGACATCTGTTCATGTTCGTTCATTTAGTTAATCGGACTGAATTCCTTGTTCATGTTCGTTCATTTATTAAACGAACGAACGTAAACGAACGGTTTACGAACTGTTCGCTGAACGTCCGATTCGTTTACAGCCCTATTGATGTATGTTGAAATTGTCCCTATTAACTTCATATATGTGATACAATTTTGGGCTATATTAGCTCAGAATTTAATAATTTTTTAAGTATTGAGTTTCATATATAGAAGAATTATTATGTAAATTAACTATGCCTTAGAAGAGACTTGTTAATAAAAAAATTATTTTATTTTTATAAATTATAACATATTATACTATATTACATCAAATTATATCATATTACATCATATTACATTACGTTACACTATATTACATCATATTATATTAAGTTACACTATATTACATCACATTACCTTCCACTATTTTGTATTATACTATATTTTTTCATATCATCGTATTATTAATGGATTGTTTTAAGACAATATTCAAACTAGTTCATCAACATTTTATTTGAACCACAGATGTAATATCCACAGAAACCACACCAAAATCTAGCAAAGAAACATGTTTGGAGCAGGTTATTATAAGTATGGATCCTTGACCAAGCAAAAACACATTATTACACTTACTATTAATCTAAGTGAATTAAGAAGATCATGAGTAAAACCTTATATATGTATATGTAAGCAGAATAGGATTGGTAACAATTACAACTATGACAGACATGCCAAAATCATGATCATTACCATCAATGGCCAGTATTGAAACCATAATCTGCAAGAACAATAAGTTTGCCATGTAATATGTAATCAAACAGTTCATTTTGGCTTGTACTCACTTCTAGCGTTTCGCTAGTTATTAATAATAAAACTTCATTTTGCTCGCCGTTCATTAAATAGATTTATGCGCACTCAAACACGAAGGGAACAACAAAGAAACTGATCAACATAAACCTTTCAAAGCAACCTTGGCTCTACCATTACACGAAGGAAAAAGATAACAGCCTAAAAGGGTGCAGAAGCTAATTTATCAAACTTGCGCTCAGCTTCACGCATTTGCTCTTCGTATCCATTAACTTCTTCTTCCAAAGCTGCAATTTTCGAAAGACTCTTGTTCTTCTCTGACAAGACGTGCAAACGATTTTCCCCAAGCTCTTTGAGCTGTTCATCTACGAGTGCAATACATTCTTTTCTAGCATCAACCTTTGAAGTCATCTTCTCTATCTCGAACAAGCACTGCAGTTTTTTTTCCTGGAGCTCATCGCGCTGCTTTTTTATCAATTCAAGCTTGAATTCAACATTTTCTTCTTTTTTGTTATATTTTTTTGACATTTTCTTTTTTTTATCAAATCTGAAAACAGAACACAGAAACAAGCTTAAAAATTGACACACCTTTAAAAGCTATTAAATAACCTCGGACTTTCTATTAGCTCATCTTTAATTTGATCAAATAACCATACCTAGGGACTCCTATTTATAGGAAATACACACAAGTACCTATCTTTATTTCTACCAATGTGGGATGGACACCAAAAGTAAAAAAATTATCCTCTAATTTACATATTGAATTTGGATGAAATACTAACAGAGATTGAGTAGCTTGATAAGCAGATCAACACACCGCCGGAATACAATGGCAGCCCTTGTCCAAGAACAAGAACAAGGACTAGAACTCGCTTATTTTGAAGCATAAGTTGATGGAATCAAAGTGGATATGTCTAAAGGCGGTCACTATTTCATCTATTCTATGACCGGAACAGGGGAGGATACACGTTACACCACAATTTTGAATCAGAAGAGAGATTTCAAGAAATGACAGATTTATTCACTTTGTCAATAACCAAGTCGGATCTGGTGTATCATAAGAGATTTGCCTTTTCTATTGATTCCTATGGATTGGACCCAACACAATTCTTGAATGGGGGAACTACAGGTATGAATGGGAAACGACATCTTTATTGGTTTTATTAGTTCTATTTCCTATTTTTTATGAAGAGAACGAATCTTTTTATCGAAGAATAAGAAAGAAAAAAAAAGTCTGGATCTCCTGCGGGAATGAATTGGAAGAGCCAAAACCAAAAATAGTGGTCTTTGATAGCAACAACATAATGGAGCTTATTTGTTAAGTTGCTTCATCCTTGTAAGCTACTCAAACCTAAAAGCCGTGCGATCACTATTAGAAAACTTGGGCAGTTGTGACCGTGTTTTAAATACTAAAATATAATCAATATTTAAGGCATGACGGGTTAGATTGCGTTCTCTAAAAGAGACTCGGTGACACCCACCACTTTGCGCGCGCCAACCCACTATATCAATAAATCTACTTCTACTAAACCTAATAAATAAAAACTAGTAGGTACCTCGCGCGTTGCGGGGAGTGTACAATTTACGGGTTTGTACTCATCTTTCGTTAGTTTATCAATTGGTTTGTAGTCAAGTGAATAGACGTTTACAACACATACCGTAGTATCTATGATTGCTAAACTTGCATGTTGTCACGGATGAAATTTACTATTCCATTTATTCGAATAAAAATTTTGATATGGATTTTGTTAAAAAAAATGTTTTGAGTTTACTGCTTATACAAGTCCATCATTCCAGTTGCAACAAACACATTGATAGGTGACTTTTTTTACAAATATGAAACTAAAATTTTATATATTTCTCAATGCTCATTTACCTACAAGTTCGATCCCTCAACTTTTATTTCCTTCCAATTTGATATCTCTTTATTGTATCTCAACAACTTCAAAGTGTTGTAGCTGACCCAAAAAGAAAATAATCATAGCCTAAAAATGTAATAAATGTTACATGTAAACATTACATAAAGGAACTCCACATTATGTCAAAGCTTTTACAAACATGCCAATATGATCGCATCTCAATAACTCTGCAATCTTTTGACACCAATATAATGCACAAATTAGACAGCAACAAACCGACAACAAACTGCATAAATCTGCACTGTTTTGGCAACTACATGTGCATAAAAACTGTACAAATCTGCATTGTTTTGGCAGCTATATAGTGCATCAAAACTGCACTAAATTGAGAGCAATAAACTGCATAAATCAGCACTTTTTAGCAGCTATATAAGTCATAAAAACTGCATTAATTTGACAGTAATAAACTACACAAATCTGCATTGTTTTGGCAGCTATATAGTGCATAAAAACTCCACTAATTTGACGGTAACAAACCGCATAAAACTGCTCTATTTTCACCAATTCTCTACTACAACACAAGGTTAAATTCAACACTTATTGTTTATAGCTAGGTTGTTCCTAGCGGCGCTTCAGGAAAAACACAATAACCACTTGTCGAGCGACGAGAGTCCGGACAACCACCCCAGTCCGCATCCGAGTAGGCGATTAATGATTGAATGTTGGAGCGAACAATACGTATGCCATAATCAATCGTTCCCTGAAGGTACCGTAGTATGCGCTTCAGGAAGGCAAAGTGTGGGTCATGAGGCTCATGCATGAATAAACAAACCTGCTGAACAGCATAAGAGATATCCGGACGTGTAAAGGTCAGATATTGCAAAGCGCCTGCCAGACTGCGATATAAAGTATGGTCATGGAACAATGGTCCATCAGTGGCACTCAGTTTAACATTAAGATCAACAGGAGTAGCGCATGGTTTACAGGATGTCATAGACGCCCTGGAAATAATATCTCTGGCATACAGGGACTGGTCCAGAAATAAACCTGTTGTCGTGCGAGTAACTTTAATACCCAAAAAATGATGTAAAAACCCCAGATCTGTCATGGCAAATTCTCGTGAGAGTGTGCGAATAATGTCCCGCAAAAGTGCAGTCGAAGAAGCAGTAATAACAATATCATCAACATACAGTAGTAAATAAGCAGTCTGATTCCCCCGAGTGAGTATAAATAATGAGTTATCACATACACTACTCCTGAACCCATGTGATAAAATATATGTGGCAAACCGAGTATACCACGCTCTCGGGGCCTGTTTGAGCCCATATAAAGATTTCTTCAGCCTGCATACATAATTTGGGTACCTACTATCCACAAACCCAGGCGGCTGATGCATAACACTGTTTCATGTAAATTACCATGCAAAAAAGCATTCTTGACATCCAAATGATGGATAGGCCAAGATCGAGAGACAGCAATGGATAAAACTGTCTGTATGGTGGCCGGTTTGACAACCGGACTAAAAGTATCCTCACAATCAATGCCCACGGTCTGAGATTTCCCATTTACTACCAGTCTGGCTTTGTAACGCTCCAAAGAACCGTCAGATTTAAACTTATGACGGAATAACCACATACACCGTATAACAGGGCGATCAAACGGGCGAGGAACAAGTTCCCACGTATCGTTCTCCTGCAAAGCACCAAATTCTTATTGCATGGCACGTAACCAATTTGGGTCGGCAAAGGCTTTCGAGTAAGTGTTAGGGATGGGTGAAATGGTGGATGATAGGAGAGTGTGTTTGGATTTGGAGCGGGTGGTCATAGGGTGGGTATTGGTTGTAGGATTAGGCGGTGGGCCTGCCGAGGCAGACTGGGAAGATCCGGCAGCTGCAGAACCAGGTGCCGAGGAATGTGGGGCTGCGATGGGAGGAGCCGTAGGCTCAGGGACAGCAGCAGACTGCTGTGTGGTGGTCGCAGCAGCTGCAGAAGGCTGCTGTGGTGCAGTCTGCTGGTGTGTATGGGCAGCCACAGGGTGTGTAACGGGTTGGGTAGGCTTAGGTCGACGTGTGTAGTGAAACGGGTAAGGAGAGGTGGAATGTAGGGAAGGTTTAGGGGAAGGAGTGGAAGTGAAAGTAAAACCGGAAGGTGTGGAGTCATCAAGGAAAGAGTAAGAAGCGGTGAGGGTGGGGGTGGGTATGGTGAATGGAAAAACGGTCTCATCAAAGGTAACATGACGAGATATTGAGACCTTTCCGGTGGTGGGATCAAAGCATCGGTATCCACGGAAGTCCGGGGGATACCCAAGAAAGATGCATCTGACGGATCGTGTATGTAGTTTATGTGGTTGAGTGGCTGAAGTGTTTGGATAGCAAGCGCAACCAAACACTCGGAGATGATCATAAGTGGGGTGACGAAGGTAAAGGGCGAATGTAGGGGTGAAAAAGTTTAAACGTTTCGAGGGTAGAATATTGTGAAGGTAGGTGGCTGTGTGAAGGGCTTCCACCCAGAAGGAGGGTGGGAGATGAGCATGAATAAGCAAAGAACGGATGATGTCGTTTAGGCGACGAAGCATCCTTTCGGCTCGGCCGTTCTGAGACGATGTCTGGGGGCAGGAAAAACGGAATAAAAGCCCATGTTGAGCAGCAAAAGTTTTGAAAGCATTATTATCGAATTCTCCCCCTAAGTCACATTGAAAGGTTTTTATGTTGCGGTTAAATTGAGTTGCAATCAGACGGTGAAATTTTGCAAAGGTGGGAAATGTCTCAGATTTATATTTAAGTGGGTATACCCAGACAAAGTGGGAAAAATTATCAATAAGGACCATATAATATTTATACCCAGATTGACTAGTAACTGGTGATGTCCATAAATCACAATGTATAATATCAAATGGAGTAAACGTAAAGGAATTAGATTCATAAAATGGCAAACGTTTACTATTGGATAAAGTGCAAGAATGACAAATGTTTGAAGTCTTATTGTGATTACATAAAAAACCAGTACGTTTGCTAAGTAAATCTAAACTTTGAGCCCCTGGATGTCCGAGACGATCATGCCAAGGCAGAGACTGGGAAGCAAGGAAGCAGGCTTGTGGCGGGAGTGTTGGTGGAGTTATTGGGTAGAGATTTCCCGTGCTATTGTGGCGGGAAAGGAGCCGTCCAGTTCGTAGGGCCTTCAAAGAAAAACCAAACGGGTCAAATTCAACTGAGACATTATTGTCGCGAGTAAAGCGACGAACTGAAACAAGATTTTTAATAATACGAGGGCTATAAAGTATGTTTGGGAGAATATAGGTTCGGTTATTAATGGGAAGAAAGCCCGTGCCAGAACCCTCAATAGGCAAACATTGACCATTACCAACCAAAATTTTAGTGTGTACAGGAGAAGAATCAGGGACAGAAATCATACCTCGGTTTTCAGTGACGTGTCCTTCTGCACCGGTGTCCATGACTGTGTTCGGGTCCGTGTAAGTGAGATTCATGGAGTTGAAAGCAGCACTGAGGTCTGATGGACGTAAAGCATCGAATCCAGGAGGCACGGGGTAGCCGAGGTAGTTAGCCGAAGGTGGTTGGGAGTTGTTGTTGGGCCGCCAATTCTGTTGGGTTGGGTAAGGACATGGTGGAGTGTTCCACCAGGCCCATTGTGGGTAAGTGGGCTGCCCTGTTTGGTTTTGAAAAGCCCATGTGGTTGAACCAGAATAACCCCGTGAGCCGCGTCCACGTCCTCCTCTACCGCGACCTGATTGATTTCGGCCACGACCTCTAGGCCGATAATATTGCTGCTGATTCGGGTCAGTTTGCTGGTGATTAACAGGTGGTTGCCGATTGTTCTGGGCAGCTGTAGTAGAGGTATTTGGGGCTGCAGCGGCTGGTGCAACCAGAACAGAAGTATTCTGTTGTTTTCTTGCCTCTTGGCGTATGACTTCATCATTCAACATCGTTCTAGCAAGATCCCAATCAGCCTGTTGAGAGTGAATTATCTGAGCAGTAGTGTCAAACTCCTGAGAAAGTCCCCGAACAAGTTGTAAAACGAGCCTGGATTCAGTGATTGACTGATCGACGTCAGCTAGTTGGTTTGCCAAGTCTTTGAGTTGTTGGCAGTAATCGTCCACAGAAGAACATGCAGCTAATGTGAGATTAACGAACCTGGTTTCCAATGCCCCTGCCTACAATCTTATTAAATTACAATCATATTCTTCTAATATGTATTATATGGTAGTATAGATATAGATATAGATACACTGAGAACACGTGTTCAAATTCTAGGTATGGTTCTCTCTGTTTTCCCGCCCATACATTTTAACCCAAAATAATTACACGCGGATCTTAAAACTCGACCCACGAAACCCCTTTTGACCCATCTACCTACAATCTTTCTTTCCATGCGTTTCCTTTTCCCTAATTCCAAACCCTAACATAATTTTCTCTCAAACACATGCAATCGCCGATCGACTGCTGTGGAACGAATTGGAGGTTAGTTTTTTGTTTCATTCTGCTAATTTTGATTCCTTTATTTTATTCCATCTATATTCTCACCTTATTTTCTATGTTTTTCCTTTTACATAATCATCAACCCTATCGAATGTAGCGCACAATCGACGCCACAACCGATCTAAGACAAGGTGAGTTTTTGTTGTGAATATTCATCTTCCTCGTTCATCTATTAACCTTATACAGTTTTAACCGAATGTTTTGTGTAATTTTTCAATCGGTTGATGCATTTATAGATTTGTTGTTATCAATCCTATTATGAACGAATTTGTGATGGTTAGACAGTATGTAAAGTTTTTCTTCTTTTGTTTAACTTTGAGTTAGATTTTTTTGGTTTACATGTTGAATGTAGGTGCTAACCAATTTCCAGGTTTTACTTTTTAAATTTTTAGTTTTATTTATTTTAGTTCTATATTTAGATTTTATATTTATTTTAGTTCACGACCTCCCACATCGCCAAATGAATGTATATATGCATTTGATATATTGTTAGAGATTGATCTGTTATGGGTTACTTGCATATCTTGCGGTGATTGCCCTCAATCAAGTGGATTTGGTGTATGCTTTATTTTTTGTCTTTCAAGTTTGAGTAAATCCATGTCTAATTTTCTGCTAAAATTGTTTTTATTTTTATTTTTTGGGTTCATAGGCTGCTCTAAATTTATTTGAGAGTAAATTACAAATTGTGTCCTTTATCTATTATGTAAATTGCAAGTATTGTCCTTTGACTTCATTAATTACACTGTATGTCCTTATTTTGAAACCTTTGCACACTTTACGTCCTTTTAACTAACCTCCATCCAAAATCTTTGTTAACTCTTGTCATGTGCCCCTCACATGAGGGGCATTTTTGTCTTTTAACCCCCTATTTTGTTAATAAAAAAAACTAATATGTATAAATTAAATAAATAAAAAATATATTTACACCTCTTCTCTCTCCTTTACCCTCTCATCATTCTTGTCCTTCTCCATCTGGAAATTCAAGATTCCATGGAAGAAAACACATAATTTGCCACTAAATTGGCTTTGAAATACATAGAAAGAACAAGTGATTTAGTGATTTATTATTGTCTGAAATTTAGGAGCAATGAGATGAAGAAAAAAAAATCCCTTATCAAGAACGAGCAGGAAGAAGAGATGATAACCTCTACCCCCCTCAACCCCCTTCGTATGAAAATTCGTCGGCCCGCCTTCAACCCCCCTTCGTTGGCCCGTGACATCGCCTAAAATAAGCACACCCCCTGTTGCATCAACACCTAAAAACACTAACCTGCTAATCGGAAAAGCAATCGATTTCATTGTGCTCTCTTTGTCTAAAATCAAACAGGGCAAGATGAGTGAGACCGATTACCCAGAAAAAGAAGACTAAAAACAAAAATCTAATCAATGAGTGAGACCAGGTTCTTTTGGTTTCCCTTGAGAAACCCAAAATTGATTTCCTCTCAGATGCCTAATCAGGATTTTAATGGTGGTGGTAGCCTGGTATGCGGCAGTGGCAATGTTTCAGACTTCAATGGTTGTGGTCTTCCTCTAGCGGTGGCAGAGGTCTCCTCTAGCGGATGCGGCGGTGGCAGTGGTCTTCCTCTAGCGGATGTGGCGGTTGCGGTGGTAGCCTGGTATGAGGATCATGTGGTGGTGGGTAACGAAGGTGGTGGTGGGTGGCGTACGGATGTGGTGGTGGGTGACGGAGGTGGTGGTGGGTGGCGGACGGATGTGGTGGTGGGTGACGGAGGTGATGGTGGGTGGCGGATGAGCAGGAAGGAGAGGGGGTAGGGGTTTTAGTGAGAGTGGAAGAGAGAATAGGGACATTTTTGTTTATTTTTATATATATAGATATTATTTTAATTTCTTTTTTTTTTATTTAATAATATATTTTGTTTTATTAAAGGTAAAAGGACGAAAATGCCCTCATGTGCAAATCACATCACTAGACTTAACAGACAAAGTTAACTTCAGTTAGTGGAAAGGACTAAATGTGTGCAAGGTTTTAAAAAAAAGGACATACAATGTAATTATTGAAGCCAAAGGACAATATCTGTAATTTCATATATAGTTAAAGGACAAAATTTGTAATTTACTCTTTATTTGATGTTGGAAGCTCCTCAATGGCATCTACTATATCGTGATCAGACTCTGAAGGTAATCAATGTGGTTATAGGTTTCACTATGAAGATGGTAGTGGAACATCGGGTCATTATGTCACAGATTTGAGACCTCAGGATGATCTTTTTTAGTTTATGCATTGATAGTTATTTTACTATAATGTTATTATTCTATTTGGGATTTTATTTATGCATACATATTCATGCATATAAAATCATCATTTGTATGCTCTTGAAAGATGGCTTACAAAGTTCCAAATTCATCACCTAAAGGGCCCCATTTTGGAATTTTGTTCTGGTCATGCATCATGTTTACCCAAGAGCTTTTGTCCAAATGTTGCACAATAAAGAGAGGTGGCTGGTGGAAGGGGTACAGTTAAAGGTTAAAGAACTTCCCTGAAATTAAAGGTTCGTTTTTTGTGGTAACTTATGAGTACATTGATTAGTAGTTTTATTACTTAATATTTTTTAGGGTTTTGATTAATCAGTCAACATCATTGTTTTAAACAGAAAACTATTAATTTTCTCAATTATAGTTATTATTTATGTTAATTTGATCAAAATTGGATGCAAATGTTGCAATCGATTCAACTGGTTTTTAGATTCATTTTTGTTTCTGCAGATCCGCTCACAACTACCAAAGTTTGATTAAAATTTTAAGATGTTGAATTAATCAGTTAAATCGTTGTTTTGAACAGAAAACTGTCAGTTTTCTCAGTTTCTTTAATGGTTTATGTTAATTTGATTAAAATCAAGATGATGTTCCATACACTTTGTTCCTATTTTTCGTTTACCAGGTTATGATTTGATGTTCCTTGAGCTTTTTCAAAGGCTGCTGTTCCACCATGGAGCACAGATTCAAGCCATTTTTCGCTATGTATAACTTTTAGCCAGATGTCGCAAAATCGACAGGTAGGACTGGTTGGGTAACGGGTTAAAAGGGGTAAAGCTGGTGCATGTCTATTCGGGTCGGGTCAGGTCATGTTGACCTGAAACCCTTTTCATCCATCTTTTATATAATTTAATGTGGCAAGTATATAATTTCTAAAATAATATTATCTTAATATGCATTAAAATTTAACTGTTTGGAGGCCCTGTGCAAAAATTATTTAACTTTTAAAAATGTGGCCCTAAAACTAAAGGCTAAATCAATTTAAATTTGTCATCCTTATAGCATTCTTTGATAGAAAATTTTCTGTCAAATCTTTGAAGTCAGTTTTCTCCAAAATATTATGTTGAATGGATATCATTGCTAATCAGTTATTTTCTGCGTATTGTAGAACGCAATTAAGATTTTAGTAACTACAATTCAGAAAATCTTTTTGATACTTAATCAATGGAATATTCAATAGACTGAAGGCCATAATTGCATCAGGAAAACAAATATCAACATGTCTAATCTTTTTGTTGTGCCGAAATTTATAAAACAGTTGTAACTCTACAAGTAAGTCAATTTTATCGATATCATATCTTTTCATTTTGCAAAAACTTATAAAACAGTTGTAACTCTACAAGTAAATCCTTTTATCGATATCATATCCCTCACCAATTTATTTATATGTGGGTTAATTTTTTATCTATAACGGGTCAACTAAAAATTTTGCTAAAAAAGAATCAGGTTAAATGGCTGATTGGGCTTGAAATCGTCCGTGTCTATTTTTAATCATACAACCTTTTAAATAAGTATATTTATAAATTTACCCGTTTTAGTGTGTTACTCAACTCGCCCATTTTGCAACATCATCTATGCTTTTTTATTGTTTTTTTAAGGTTTTAATATGGTGGGCCGGTCTTATGAGAGGTGTTATGTCTATGGCCCTTGCCTATGTAGATTTAAATTGATGGGGATGAATTAACATACAACTGCAGATTCAATCTCATCTTCTATGAAAAGAAACAAGAATTCACATGTTCTAATTCATAGATGCAACAGATTTGTCCTTAATTGACTGATGTTATCTCAAGTTTAGTTGTGTTTTGTTTTGTGGAACATTTTTGACGTGTTCTTTAGACATTCTCATGCATTCTATTTTGACTCCTTTTAATAACTTTTTATATTTTAATTTGGTATACTCTTTATTATTTGTAAATGTTATTTATTGTTTAAACTAAATTTGGTGGTTAAGGCTTTGAATTTTGATCACTTGTAGTAAGAAATAGTATATGCATTTTAATTAGCATTCTCCTTTCAAGGAGTAAGACTCAATCCCATGTTTCATTAGTTCGCCCATCACGTAATTTCATTCATAAAAAGAATATAGATATTTATGAATTACATCTTTTTTATTATTAAACCCGCGTAATACACGAGTTACGAACCTAGTAAATAAATAAATAACTTGTTTTTGAAACTAGATCCATCAGACATAACACCCTAACCGTTTCTCCAACAACGATTTAGAACGGGTGTCAAGAGACAAACATTGATTCTAAATGGTTCCTAAACAGTCATAACCGAAATCAGACATTTTGCAATTTCCAGGTACACCAAACAATTCATTTTCATAAATAAATAGTGCCATTTCATGACCAAAAAACATACAAAACCAAAATTTAGTTCCAGCATGAGCAAGTACAAGAAAAAGTATGAACAGTTGGCGCATCCATAACTGCCAATAAACAATACCATATTTTCTCATCAGAACACAAAGAACATGAACACCATTACCTATCTGAAGCCCAATTCATACACCCTTCTAGTTCCTTCGTCGTTTGTCGGGTGGTGGGGTCCCACCACCCTTCCTTTTCAAGCCATGTCTCGTATCACCATCATCCAACACCCCCACCTCACCTTCTTCCACCGGCTCACCGTCTTTAACCTCGTTATATTTTCTTTCTTGCTTGTTTTTCTCAGATTCAGCAGCCAATTCTATACCATCTTCTAACTCCTGTTCAATCAGATCATCATCGTTCATCAAATCTGTTCTTCGTGCCACATCACCACCACGTGCCTTCCTTCTTTTCTCAAGTGCTGCTCTAAGCTTATCTTTATCAATCTTTTTCATAGCATCTTTTGGTGTTTGACTTCTGTATTCCAAACTTTGACCACCACTGCCCCTTTCTTGGTCTTCATCAGCATGTTGCTTAGGACCATTTTCTGATTCGTAGTTTTGATCATCATTGTTCTCAACGTCTGAATTTATATCCTTATTTCTATCTGTACTTCCATCATCATTACTTTGGTCTTGAGACGTTTTTAAATGATCAGAAGTTGGTCTTGAAGTTGCAGCACCAACATGAGAATCACTGTCATTGGTGCCATGTTCTTGTGCCTTTTGAGTACCCACCCCACCTGTACTTCCATCAAGAACCTCACTAGTTTGTGAAGGTGGCACTCTATTTTGTTCATACAATTCCAACATTTGGTTACTCACCTCTGCAATAAAAAGAAAACGGGTCAAAAGGATCGACCCGGATCAAAAAGATTAGCTATAATAGCAAGAAACCAACCCTCCAGCTGGCGTGGGGTAACATTGAACTCCTGCCACCAAACCTTTTCACCATCTGATGGCAGCTTTACTTTAAGAAACTTGGCAGCTAGAAAAATGGCACCTGCTGCTATGTGGTGAGGTTTAAATTGCAAGCAGAGAGACGTCCGAAGCCTGCATATGTCCTAAACTGGATTAATTACGCATTTTCTAAAACTGTGTACTTTAAAGAGATAAAATTGGCATTTAGCTAATATAAAGTGCATTTAACTACAGATTTCTATTACTTCGTCTTTTAAGTGGACACTTATTTGGGATGGAGGGAGTATTAAAGAAATTCAACGTACCCATCGTTCACGAAATTCCAAGCAACCTGAGCAAGTGCATTTTGAGCAACTTTGAACTTCTTTATTGCCTCAACAAGTGGTTTATATGGATGATGCACATTGAAATCAAAAGCAAGAGTTGCCAGAACAACACGTTCTCCAATTAAAATTAATTCTTTTTGTTGCTCATACACTTCCTGCATAACAAAGTAAAAACGGAAAGATTCAGAAATGTCCAGACCATTCATGAATGATAGACTCTTGAGTTTACAAAATACGGGTAAAGCAAACAGGACTTATCTGTGACCTATAAGCAACCATAGCACTCGAGATGGCAAAATAGGGGTTCGGGTAAAAAAAATGGTATACCTTGGTTGAAACGGGTCAGGTTGGACTAACCCAAAACACTCTTTTCCCAAAACTTTTTATTAAAAAAAGAGTTTTAAAGAAGATTAAAAAAAATATATTTCTATGATAAACTAATATTTTAAAATCTAGGAAGTTATATTCATTATAAATACACTTTGGGAGACCGTATGACTCATTTCCTTTTAAACTTTCATTTATTTATTTGACCCGTATGACCCAACTGATGATGGAAGATAACCAAAATCTACCATTCATAAGAAAATGGTTTGAGATTGGCACCTCTACATAGCACGATTAATTTTTTCAGTTGTGCCTTTTCTAAGAAGGAAAAAAAACAGCAAGAAAAAGTAAACTGAGTAGAGCAAACTGTACCTTCTGTTTAATTCTCTGTGCTGCCCCGGGGTCCTTTTTGTGATTAATTTCGTAGGAAACAAGAATAACATCTTTCAAAGGACGAGGAGTTTCTTCAACCTTGCCTGCAAGAAACATGCAGACTGTTGCAATCGTCTGCAATCCAATAATGTTAATTAAAAATTTTCAGCAAGTGTTTATTATTTATGCTGTTAATGATCATGCTGGTAGCAAAAATAGCAGCTTTCAGTCTAACTGCTGCTTATACGTAAACTATATTCACGCAGAGTATATAATATAGAGTAAGGCACTAATTAGGGGATCTATTGCCATAATATGTATACATGGAAAAACTTATAAAGAATTATACATAACTATTTTTTCCTGAGAAGGGCATACTTTTTCAAAAGAAAAAACAGATCGAAGCAAATTCAAAAATATAACTTGAATAAAAATATATGGAAGTTAAGCAGGGCATAACTCACCCTCCTGTCGTTCTTTGCAAGTGACTGGCGAACGAAGAAACGGTGACAAAAGATAATAGCTGTAGCAATAGTTACCTGAGGCCTGCATGGAAATATCCGTTTTATTATTTTAAAGAAGCTTTAGGGCTTGTATATATCCATAGGCGAAATACAATCAGAACTTCTTACTAGTCATAATATTTTTCACAATTTCCATTGAAGGTCTAATAATTATTAAGTGTGGAGTGATAGTTAGACTTTCTGTAGCATAGTAGAGCTTCAGTAGGCAAAATAGTCAAGTATGGAAATTGATTCGAAATTCGGATAGTGAGACTCGAATAGGTAACTATTTAGTCGACATATGCACTGTGGACCTGTGGTGAGAGGGGGTGAAGAATAGAATCTTATTTTTAACAGTTGAGTGATGGCATTGGATTCTCAATATGAAAAGTAACTGCAAGCTACACTGTATACGCATAATTATGTTTATAGTGGTTGTAATCATATTTTCAAAACGGCACTAGATTATGAAATGAAATTATATGGCACGGTTATATTGTTTCATTAGAAGATTGTGTGTACTTGTCTCCAAAGCTTATAGTTGGTCAAATTGGAAATTGTATTAATGACAATTATTATATAATATATATAAAACTTCTAAGATCAAAGACAACTGTGCACCACTTATGACCAACAAAGGAATTTTGTACAGCCATAAAATGTGCACAATGATTGTGGGCAACAACAGATATAAGTCCCTTGAAAAGTGCAACCACTCAACACATATTGTAACAAAAGAAAAGATCAGTTGACTGCGGGTAATCATGAGGTTGCTTCACCCCAACTGGCATTAGAATGTTATTATAATAAAACAAAATGAAATTCAATAGGAGAAAAACGAAATGGAGACTGGAGAGAAGGTGAATCCGTAGGCTTTCATCCAGTTAACTCAAATGAAAAAGTTCTAGTGCAACCTCTTTTCCCTCACCTCTATCTTACATGTTACCTTTGGTGAATCCCACAAGAACTTTCAGGAAAAAAATTAGAACTTGCTGATTTTTATTTTAGATAAATCACTTTGAGATACAAACATGCTGAATTGAGTAAAAATAGTGTAGCATAAATCATAAGCTTCCTGAAGTTCAGTTAATCCAGGATGACCACAAACATTATAAACGGTGTAAAGAGGAACAGTAATCCAAAATAAAGGAAAAACAAAAAATCAAGCAGTTTAGACACGGAATATGGTTGCAAATTTTTAGAGTATCAGAATGGAGTATAAATAAAAATGCGATAAATATACGATGTATATAAAAAATGAATGTTTGAGTATCCTAATGAAACTTCACATGCCCATTATAGTTGCAGTCTTGCAGACACCACTAGAGTATCAGAATGAAAGCTTCCAATGCCCATAAAAAATTATCAATATCAACAAGTCCATATAAACATTACTTTTCCATGCAACAAAGTCCTGTAAGCCCTTAATTGAGAAGGCTAAACAGGATATGTTATCATGTTTCCCCGAGGAAAATAAAATATTATGGAGGGAAAAAATATGAGTTAGACAATCAATAAGTTCCATCTAAAAACCTTGAAGCACCCAGTCTCCCACGTCAAAAGGAGGAAAAAAATAGAAAAATAGAAAAACTAATGCAAAAGCGTAAATCGAATGGCACCTGTTTAGTATCAAATAACAAATTTGCTAATACATAAATTCAATGGGCAAGTTTTATTATGTGATCGTCTTAAAATTACCATGTATGGATGCATAAGAATACTGAAAATCACATGAATAAAAAATATACAAGAATAAGGATCAATAATCATACAAAAACAAAAGAATAGCAGAACTTACACTTTAAGTCTCATACCCAAGTCCTGCAGAAATGTGCAATATGATTTCCGCATGTAAGTCTCCTTCTTCAAATCAATGCCATCTGATCTAGATGGTGAGTTTTCTTCTATTTCTTTCCTAGAAAAATACCAAAGTCCACTATTTTCTTCATGTTTATTATCAGACTGTTTAGATGGACCATTTCCATGATTTCCAGAATACATTGGATCACTGGATAACAAAGCAGCCATTTGTGTCCTCTACACTCTTCCAATTTATCCGGGAATGAAGCTGGAAACACCCCTAGTTAACAGGATATTAAAATCGCCAGCACCTGCCTGTGTAATTAAACTATTTAATAAGAGAGAAGGGGATGAAAATCAAATGACTATACAAATAAGTTATAATAGGAAATAACTTGCAAAAGAACTAATTAGGCATAAATGCATTCTGAACCTACATGCTATCTAACTGTAAATTGCATCAGTTTAACTAAACTGAGCTTCCAAAATTGCAGGCATAATATTTATAAAACTTCACACTAGGCATGTTGTATACTTGACATGACCTAAGCATAGTTGTCAATAGCGAATAGCGGTCAATAGCGACAAGCTACCTATATGCTACGTAGCAGTAGCGATGAAATAGCGCCCGCTATTTCATGTTTAGCGATAAAGTAGTAGAAAACTTTATGAAATAAAAACCTTAAAGTAGTCAACTATTGTAGCATTCACACCACCAAAATAGCTAAAATACGCTATCACTAATCATCTAATGAAATAAAAAAACCCTAAATCGCTATTAGCTAATGCTATTTATATTAGAAAAGCGCTATTTAACCGCTATGTCATCGCTATAACCCAAATAGCGGATGTTCGTCGATACGCAACGCAACGCGCTATAGCCGCTATTGACAATAGGGGACCAAATATCTTTATAAAATACATATTTAGGCAACAGAAATCTATAGGATCTATAGAAAAACTTAACAATATCTTAATATGGCAATCTTGCCAATTCATTCAGTGGAGTTGACGTACATGCAAGGGGTTACGCATACTAAAAAGGTAATAAAATTCATAGTTACAAACTACTATATTTGAAATAAACAGGCCATGCTGCTGCCTGCTGGTAAGTACAACTTAATATTCACTATTACTAGAATCACATTTGTAATAATATTCGTAATATGGAACACGCTATGCATCTTAGATAGTTGCCAAGGCAAATTTGACATAAACTATAACTAGAAATACCATGCCCAGGAGGATATGATCACAAATACTTTGTAAATTGCTTATGTAAGATCAAAACCATGCAAAACACACTACTCGCAGCAATCTTTCATGATGTCCAAATCAGTTATTGCAGAACAGACATTGATTCGAGTTGCGTGTCAATAAAGATTTCAAAATATTAGCCTCTCATGTTATGAGGAGTTATAATATATATATATATATATATATAACAGACAGCCAAACATCATTGTCACAAAAGCATAAAATGATCCAAGAGGAAGAAACATCCTCCAATCATATGGTCTTATCTACAGTTTAAAAAAACATTCTCCCAATGACTAGTATACCAAGGACACCTATGTAGAAGTTTGTCCATCCTCCTTTCTACGTAATATTAGAAGAACACGCAGAACTCCTAAACTATTTTACCAGTGATATCTACATATTTGTTTCAGAATACGCATCTGAATCCTCTCATACAAACACTTAATGCTTGACAGCCAGCTGATATACAAAACAAAAAAGGAAGCATATGACCAGAAGATTCAAAACTAAGTACCATTAAAGCTGTTATAAATAAAAACTTAGTAGAAAGTAGAAACATAATAGCAATCAATCACTATCACATCAACAAGATGCCCTTTGTGTGTACCCCTTAGATCATGTTATGGGCATTAACAGGATCCGCGTCCTAGTTGCATTAAAACTCTAGAGATAGAGAACTACAAACACATGCAAATAACATAACTGAAACGTTTCCACTCGTTTTAGAACATCAAAAGAACCAACGACAAGGATACCTAATCACCAACAACAATTACTTTTGTCACTTTCCCTATTCTATAATGTAAGCTGCAATGTCTGCATAAGAATATCTCTTTTGCTAATTAGGTCTGTGATAACTTTGGGGAAAACGAAAACTCTATAAAATTATGATAAATTATCAATCTACAGGGCAGGCCCAACCGGTAAGGTTGCTGCTTTCTAGGGTTCAAGCCGTGGGAAACAGCCTCTTGTACAAAGCGTAGGGTAAGGTGCGTACATCAGATCGCGAAGCAATCCAGCCCCTCCCCAAAACCTTCACAAATGCGGGAGCTAATTCAAGCACCAGGTACGCCCTATTTATCAATCTACTAACCTAAAATCAATGCATTGGAACAATGAAAAACTTCCACAGAAGAAGAAGAATTCCATACCTAACGTACTCAAGAAATTAAAGCAAAAAAATATCGCTTTAAAAAAGCCAATAAAAAGGTTTCGTATACAAAATCGGATTCTCACCAAGATCGAGTAAAACTGGAATTAGAAACCAAGATCGAGTAAGCTTTTCTAAATTTTAGTTCTTTACCTCCCTGCGAATCCTAATTTCGTGTTAACAAAGAAAAAGATTTTATTCGTATGGAAGAAAAAAATATATTAGGGCAC
Source organism: Smallanthus sonchifolius (assembly GCA_023525975.1). Taxonomy (NCBI): domain Eukaryota; kingdom Viridiplantae; phylum Streptophyta; class Magnoliopsida; order Asterales; family Asteraceae; genus Smallanthus; species Smallanthus sonchifolius. The sequence goes on from CM042042.1 coordinate 8,640,080, forward strand.
AAAACGGAAGAGCGCAAATATAGGATAACGTAACAATTGTTTAAAACTAACCGGACACCAACGGAGTGTTATCTCAGCTAGGTTCCGGCGGTGACCGGCGATTCCGTTGTCGTCTTGTCTTCTCGGCCGATGATAACTTTTCTGATTTGAAGGTGCGACGAGATCACGAGACTGAGAGGCTGGATTCAATAGTAGGGGAGGGTTTATGATCGAGAGAGAGAGATTTACTTAAATAGTCCCTGGATTATTTCTGAATGTGCAATTTATACACAAGTTAGCCCAAGGACGATGCGTTTAATTTGTGAAGAAACAAGTTAAATATGACCTACATTAGTGTTAGATTTTACGAAATTACTAATTTAATGTGGTTATACTACATAATCAAACCTAAATTTAGCATTAATTAGTGGATAAAATTAACTTTGGGTTATCATACGGTTTGGATCGGTTGTCGGTTAACAACTACTCGTAAAACAAAAAAGAGCGTATATATATAGTGATTTTGTACTCTTTGATCAAACATAAGTGATGATAATTTATACGTGAGGTCTTTGAAAAGAGATAAAAATAAATTGGAACTCCGTGAATCAACACAAGAATTTGAAGTTTAGCTACGAGGGGATTGTGACGTGAAAATCATGCAAACATCGTCTAGTTAAATGTTTGTATACTTGAATTGTATATATATTCTCATAGTCTCTTCCCTCACTTGCCATTTTATACCCTTGCGTGCCGTTTATTTCCTTAAAGCACCTTCATGCGCTAATGATGCTCATTCACGCTCTTGTTGCATGCATCCACACTCTTCGTTTTGTTATTTTGGTTTTCATACATACAGGTATAAGCACAAATTAAACGTATGTGTGCACGTTTGTGTGTGTGTGCGCGCATTAAGGCTGGTTTTGAATCTATGGTCCATTATACATCGATCTAACTTATTATAACACAATATGATCCATCATAGTCTGATATGACAAATTATAACCTAATATAATTCAATGCAGTTTAATATAACCAATTAAAACCGAACATGACAACGAATAATGACCTTCTATGTCTCAATGTGACCCATTAAGAGACAATAAGACCTATCATGATTTATATATATTCATTTTGACTCGATATGACACATCATAACCTAAAATACTCATTAAGACTCGTTACGATTAATCAATACCCACTTGGACTCTTATGACCCGTTACAACCCAATATAGCCCACTATTAGCCAAAATTACCCATTACAATCTAATGTGGTCCGTAAGGACTTATTATGATCCACTAAAGCCCAATATTATTGTAACGCCAATGAATTTTGGTTTTATTTTTTAAAATGCAAAAGACATAAGCTCTATCACAAAAATTGGAACTTGGTAAGTCACAATTTTAACAACCCAATTTACAAAATACATAGTCATTTAGAAAGTATCAAGAATTAACAAAAACATGGATTACTTTAGAAGATTATACTTTCACTATGATAACCACAAATCTAATCTAAATTTAGAACTTAAATTGAATCGTAACCTAAGCAGCAACTATGCCAACCATATTTAAAAGAAGTAACCAAAGTTTATATAAATTGATAATGTTAATTAATTTCTTTCCTTAACGCTAACTATTACATCATTTTGAATATCTTCTTTTTATTTGATTTTTTTACTTTTTTTAGAAAGGCGAATTTCTTTTTAATCCTGTCACTAGTGGGACTTGAACACGTGATCCAAACCCCTTGAATATTCCTAGAGACTTTTCCTCTACCATTGGGCCACCAACCCCAATTCATTTCGATTCTCTAATTCGTACAAGCCTATTAATTAATTTCTTTCCTTAACAATAATATTAAAACTCTAGGTTACATAACCATGAAATGACGAGATCTTAGTCATGAACGTCATGTCGGTTACCTGTGTGTCTCTTGAAGCATCATGAACATTGTCAATGATCGTTAATTGCTACTCATTGTCATGGGAAACATCATATATTATCATAGCTTAGAACTTGACGCTTCACTTGTGAGTAAGTTGTGTGGTATTGTCTAAGGATAACAAATCATCATGAACCAATATGTTACAGAGTGAAAAAATATGACGAACCATCCATGATATTAAAGTTTAAGTACATGAAAATTATAATAATATCTAAATTATATCAAGTAGTATAAGATGTCACTTTTACATGATTTGTTAATTAATATTTTATTATTTTAGAAAACAGTATAGATTAAAAAATAAATGGGTTATAAAAAAACTAGTCAAATGTGTACCGTGTGAAAAAAAAATCGTAACTTAAAAAATAAATCAAAAAATAATAAAGTGTTTCGGAGACCATGTTTCTCACGTCATCCTCGTTCAAAAAAAAAACTTGAAAAAATAGTGGGTTTAGTTTAGCTTTTAGGTTAGGTTTTTTGAGGTGTGGGGTTTAGGTTTTTGAGGGGTAGGGGGGTGGGGTGGGGTGGGGTGGGGTTAGGGTTTTTTTTTTTGGGGGTGTATGTTTTTGGGGATGGGTTAGGTTTTTGGGTCGTAGTACACATATGCAGTACAAAGTTTTTTGGTTGCTCATTAACTCAACCCTATATATATATATATATATATATATATATATATATATATATATATTAGGTTAAATTCCCGTGTATTACACGGGATTGATAAAATGTAATATTATATACTTAGTAATAAAAAATTTGTATTTTAATAAACTCGTGTGTTACACGGGTTGATAAAATGTAATGTTATATACTCAGTAATAAAAAGTTTATATCTTTAAAAACATGTATATTACACGGTTTGAATACATTATTTTCTATTTAATATAATTTGACTTACATCACTGTTTTGTTAAAGGGAAAAAATCATAGAATAGTAACCAAGTTTGAGAAGTGTTCTAATTAAGTCACTCAAACTTTTTTTATGCCTCAAAAACCACTAAACTTTCAATTTGTGTTCCAATCTTGTGAAAAATGGAATCTTTTATAGGTTAGTGATGACATTTCATTTTTTTTATTTTCGTTTTTTTAATACAAATGACATGGAAATAAAATGGGATTAGGTGGCTTTTAACTTTTATAAAAAAATTTAAAATCCATCAAAAATCTCACGACTAGATAAAATAGCTAATTAACAATATCTAATTGTTTCAAGCGATAATCCTCTTCTGCCAAGCAACTTCATTAGTATTGCCATTCAAACACGAGACGAAATGAAAACTTATGATATTGTTGTTTTTTTTATTAATTTTATGTAAATTATCATGAAATGGTTACTCATTTCATAGACAAATGGTTGATAAAGAAAATAAAAGTCAACTTCAGCAAATGATATTTTTAGTTCAATGGTTGAATCTTATTCGAGAACTGCAATTTTGAGGTTTTGGTTCATGAACATGCAGCAATGACATTTTTGTTTCAATTAGTTATTTTGATGGTTTTTAATTCTTTTTATAAAAGTTAAAAGCCACCTAATCCCATGTAATTTCCATGTCAAATGTATTAATAAAAAGAAAATTAAAAAAAAAACCTGACAAATCATCACTAACCTATAAAAGATTCTATTTTTTATAAGATTCGAACACAAATTGAAAGTTTAGTGGTTTTTGATGTATAAAAAAGTTAGAGTGACTTAATTAGAACACTTCTCAAACTTGGTTACTATTCTATGATTTTTTCCCTTTGTTAAAAACAAAAGTTACATAATTAAATTTCAAAATTACTTATAATAAAAGATAATTTAAAATAAATGTGTATTATTAGTATAATTAATATTTTTCTTTAAATATAAAACATTATTAAACAAAGGGAAGTGAATTTAATAAAAGAGAGAGGCGGGAAAAAAATGGTGAGAATAGATATGGACGCGACACATGTCATAAATGATTTTCATCTATTATATGTTATAGATATAGATAGAGGAGGGTTCTATTCAGAACACAAATTATTGCGAGAACATGGAGAACTAATCTGGACCACTCATTTTTATTTAATCTTAAAAGATATTAATTAAATGAGAAGGGTACAATGGTAAACATTAAAATCTTTCTCTTCAATTAATTATTTGTAACTCCTCTACATTTAATTACTTTATATATCTTTTTTCCTATTAATTAATTGAGACAAACATTATTATACAAAATAATCATCTTTCTCTCCCCTTTTTTCCAATTAATTAGTTCAAATTAATTCTACACTACTGAAATTCATCTTACACACACCGAAACTCATCCTACACATACCGAAATTCAGCCTACATCAAAGAAATTCATCCTATACATAGCGAAATTTATCATACACGTGTCGAAACTATTCCTACACATACAAAATGTGTGTAGGATGAAACCTTTATAGAACTACGTATCTGTAGGTTAAAACTCCATATGTGTAGGTCGAAATTCAATACGTGTAGGTTGAAACTCCATATATGTGTATAAGTACGTGTATGTGTAAGTACCTACGCATGCATATATGTAGTAAGATAATATATTTTTAACTAAATAATTTTAAAAACTAGATAAAAATTAATTAAATAAGAAATGGGAGAGAAAATATTAATTATAGAAAATTTAATTCTTCTTCTAATAAAAGACTAAATGTTTTTGCCACTTGGCATCATCACATTCACTCTCACAAAATTTTCGACCCAAACCACATTTATATCCTCCATTTACTACTTCCATATTTAGCATTTTTTTTTTGAAAAAAATTATAAATAAACATTTTACCAAATCAATTTACCATTATTACCATTGGCTCCCATTTTTTTTAAATTATCATCAAAAATTAATATTTAAAAAAAATAAAAATTAAAAAATAGGAAATTTTAAATAAATATGTGTTAGAATAAAGCTTACTGATATTTAACTAGAAGTTTTTTTTTTAAATTTGATAATTATAAATAAATTTTTTCTTTTGATTTATAAATTTTAATACTTCGTTTTTAATAAAATTAAGAAAATTGTAAATATTTATTTTTAAAAGTGTATTATATTTTAAACTTTAATTTTTTAAATGACCAGATTTTTTTTTTCAAAAAATATGTTTACAAGTTTCAATTCTAATTTATTATTTTTAAATTTTTCATATTATATTTTTAGAATTTTAAATTTAATTGTGTCCAAATATTAAGGAGTGAAAATTTTAAATTTTGGAGTTTTAAAATTTGAATTTAAAAGACGATATATTGTTGAAATTTAAATTTTATTTGTATATTATTATTATTATTTTTTAATGAGAGATTTAGTATTAAAAGTTTAGCGAAATTTTTCGCATACAAGTACAAATAGTATCCGTCAATCAGAACATCTTGATGATGATTTTGATGAAAGTTTATAATCTCCTGATTTTCTAAATGGACTTACATTATCAGGTTTGGCAAACCATAAATTATTTTTAAGTGTCGGTGTTCCAGTAATGCTATTAAAAAATATTGAAGAAAAATTGGTTTAGGCAATGTAACAGTCATGTTATTATGAAATGTATTTTCATGTATTTTTTAATGTTTTGATTATTCTTATCCATATAATCTTAAGTGTCATTTACATATATCCCCTTCTTAAGTTCATTTATTACATATTTACCCAACCCCTAATTTTAATTACATATTTCTCATTCCCAAAGCTTATATATTATATATTTACCCAATTCATTTAAAATAACTTATTGAATTACTATTTTATTCTTAATGAACCAATTAAAATACTATTTACATATATTCACTTTCTAAATATATCAATTTCATTTAAAATAACTTATTGAATTACTATTTTACCCTTAATGAACCAACTAAAGTACTATTTACATATATTCACTTTCTAAATATATCATTTTACATATAAGGATAAATATGTAATTGTGTAAGCATTGAGTAAATATGTAATTGATTTTTATAGTTGAGTATATAAGTTATTAAAGAGGTTAAGAGAGAGAAATATGTAAAAAAAACTCTAATCTTAACATATAACAAAATAAAAAAGTTACAAATACAATATCAAATTTGTATAAAAAATTCGTTAGAATATTTATCAATATAATCTTAAAGTTTTAACCCAAGCTAGTTAATTAGATACACAAACTTTTTAATTATAAATGTCAGTACTACCCTTGGGCAATTAATTATTATCATTAATGTTGTAATTAATTAAGATAATACCATTATTGAATTTTAGCCATTGATTAAATGATCTAATGGTCAAAATTAGTTATTTTTGTTCTCGCATTTATTTAGTGTTCTGAAATGAACCTTCCTCTCTCTATATACATGGGGCTTGGTTCATATCAAAACCCTACTTTCAAAAGAAAACCCACAAACCACACCACATTCCATCTTAAACATCTTACTTTTTGATCCTATGGTCCATGTTTTATCTATTTATTTTCTAAACTAGGTTATAAACCAATCTTAATATTAGAAAACATATGGGACATAAAACCAAAAAATTGATGATGTATCAAAGAATAAAGATAGAAAGAAGATTACAAAACTTACTTGGTGCTGAGAATACTTGAGAAAATTGGAGAAGAACTTGAATTGCGCAGATATCTAGCACAGATGGTTAAAATATTTAATTGATTATGAGAATACTAATTATTAAAAATCATATTGAGTGGTGAAAATATTGTAATTAATGTAACTGTCTTTTTTATGGATATATAGCTAACAATTATGAACAATCAAAATTTGAAATTACGAACGTAATCTTAGAAAGAAGTACAAATTTTAAAAATTACGGATTTAAACTTTAAAGTATCATGTCCATTCAAATTTAAATTGTATAGACAATTAATAAGTTTAATAGAAGAAAATTAATAAGCTTAACAAAAAAAAGATTAATAACTTTCTAAACGCGGAATAATAGAAAAAATTAAAAGTTCATTAATTATTAAAAAGTATTTTGAAATTATTATTTTGAAATTAGGAGATGTCACATGACATTAACTAGAATCGTTTATTAGAATTAGGATTTTTATCTTCTTATCTTTTTACAGAAATGTATTATAGTCAAAATACAATTACACCATCTGACACAATTATGATCTTATGTTCATATATCTATAAAAGATTTCCCTTCCCCATAAAAAGCAAATCAAAGAGTTTGATATTCTCTCACCTAAAAATATCGATCAAAATCTACCACATTGTTATCCACCGCTTCATTTTTCAAGAAATCGTTCCAAAATCTCCCCTCTTTGTTGAAGTATCCAGAATCTAGTGAACTAAAAAAGCAAGGCGGAAAACATATCTTACCTTCAACCTAGTTTTGTTTATACATTGAACATCAACGTTCGAATGAACGGAAAAAATCGCTTCTTTGAGGTAAATCTTCTAAATTTGTTTTCTGGTTTTAAATTTAGCTTATTTTTGCTGTCTATTGAATATCAATCTTCAAAGAACAAAGTTTGTTACTATGTAAGAACATCGTTTAGGGTTTCCTGATTAGGATATAAATCTTATAAAAAGTATTTTTCAAATTTTTTTTCGCAATGGTATTTGATAAATTAGGGGACTTGATTTTATAAAATTGAAAACTTGATTTTTTTAGAAAATCGGTGACTTGATATTTACTCTGTTGTTAAAGTTGGGTTTTTTTCATAAATTTTTTGTACTTGAATGTATATTGATGTTGTATTCTATACTAAAACAATTTTTCTTTAATTAACCTTTTTATTCCAGGATTTTGGTTTAATGAATGACATAATCCACGTTGGTAGCCAAACAAACTCTACTAAACGTAAGAATCGAAACTTTTTATTTTACTTGATAGTCCATTTTTAACTATACTTAAGGAGTCTTTAATTTATATTACAGGTAGAAGAAGTGAAAGGATTTTAAAGCAATGTTTTAGCCGTTTCACCATTACATTTCTTAGCCCGCTGGTCATCTGTAGTGATAAGGAAGATAACCTCATCCAAGATGATATATATGTTGAGGTGATGGATACCTAATTAAGGAACATCACGGAAAAAATCCGACAAAGGTTTTCCCCATTTATTTAGTTCATTACATTGGTTTACTTTTATTTTCCTAGTCTTACATTTATGTAAGTTGTTTTACTGTTAGTTTAAAAAAGAACAAAACAACAAAAATCATGTAATTTTGTTGGTAGCTTTTTTTGTGGTACTTTAATTTAAAAAAAAACCTTTTAATTTCCATAGATAGTGATTGAGGTAGCTTTATCAACTTTTTTGGTATTTACATTGTTGCAACGTTGTTTAAGTTACATTAATGTAGTCTCTGATCTGATGGTACATAAACTGATGTATTGCAATATGTAGAGGATGGGACCAGCATTAACCAAAAAAATGTTAAGCGAAAGTTAAAAAAAGGTATACCCATTTTATAGTTTAATATTTTTGAACTTTTTTATCGTCTCTGATGGTACACCGACTGATGCATTGCAATCCTAGGAGGATGTGACCATATATATATAGAGTTAGGTTAATGAGATAACTTATTTTAACGAGAGAACTTGATATCCACTAAAAAAAGAATGAGTGGAATTTTAAAGAGAAATGGTAAAATTGGAACTTAAAATATATAAATTTTTAAACATTTTTATCTTTTGCATACGTTATTCTTTTTTTAAAAAAATTACACCATTAAATCAAGAATTTATTTATCTTTCATTTGAGTATAAATAACATTATAAAAAATAATAATTAACTCGTCGTTTTTTTTCTTCTTATTTTCAATATTGCATGTGTAGTATCACCCCAAAAACTTAAACCCCCCACCCCACCACCACCTAAAAACCTAACCCCACCCCACCCACCCCCTAAAAACCCAAACCCCCCACCCACCGCCCCCCTTCAAAAACCTAACCTAAAAACTAAACTAAACCAAAAAAAAACCGAGTATTTTTTTGAGTTTTTTTTATGAACGAGGACGACGTGAGAAACAAGGTCTCCAAACCACTTTTTTAGTTTTTGATTTATATTTTGAGTTATGATTTTTTTTTGCATTTAATGAAGAGTTCTCTAGTTCTCTCCTTAGGTGAGGATCATTTGTAAACTCGTAAACCAAATTCTGACCACACATTTATTTTCATCTTATTTTAATACATTCTCAAAAAGTCAAACACTCAATTAACTATAATAAATATGTGGTCAGAATTTGGTTTTTTGGTTTACACATTTAAACTTGGTTTACATTTGATAATTTTCCTATATATATACTAGTGGGGCGTTGCGACGGAGTCGACAATTTACATTGTACCCGGTTTTCGTTTGTTTATCAATTGTTTCGTTTTTTGTTAGGTTCTAAGTTACTTAAAAGAATTGATATTAAACCAATGATGCGGTGGAGACGAAAATTTACAACACGGTATTCATTTTCTGTTTGTTCATCAATCCTCTCGTGATAAGTAATGACGATCAGTTGTATTTAATCATAAAATATAATCCTAATAAATACTTTCATCAATTTGTTCTACATAAAACAATGTACTACTATCCTATGAGTCGATGCAATCAACAACTCATCATTTGGATAAAGACCCATACAACCTATTGACTTATTGGTAATTGAACCAACAACTTACCGACCCATTTGCTCCTTCGTACCTGCAGGTGTTTCCGATTGAAAAAACCAATGCATTTCAATAACACCTGGGCCCAACATAAAACATACCAATTCACATCCTTCTTCACTCTATTGATCGTTCGCCATGGGGAAAGTGTCTGTCGGAGCGGCGGTGATCGGTGGCGCTGCGGTATGCGCTGCAACGACTTTTATTGTGCGCCACCGAATGCATAGCTTGAATATCATCAAGGATTTGGAAGAAAAAAGTTAGGCTACTTTTTGACGATTTAAATGCTACAGGATCTTGAATTCTGCCTTAATTTGTGATTATTACTGAAAGTGGATGCTTCTCAATGTAAACAGGAAAGGAAAATGAAAGGGCTCTGAGGGTTAGATAGGGTTTAATGGTAATTCACCATATTTTATGTATTACTAAGTTGTACTCTATGTATAATATCTTGTAATAGGTGTCTTAAAATATTAAGTAAATTAGAATAAGCATTTGTGTGGAGAGAACATTAAGGGGAGTGGGAGTTACATTACACATATTTAATTGCATTACGCTAGTGGTTTAAACTCTTGTAAATTATGCTTAAAAATGCGTGCAATTATAGAGAGGGTTAAAAGGTAACTAAACACATTTCATGTATTGATAATGTGTACACTATGCAAAAAGGTTTGTCTTAGGTGTCTTAATTTTTTTGGTAAATTACAACCCTATCCTTCTAATATGTATTATATAGTAGTATATATATATATATTATATATATATATAGGGTTGAGTTCATGAGAGAACTAACTTTAATGAGAGAACTCCTCAATAAAAGAAAAAAAGCAATAACAAAGATCATAACTCAAAATATAAATCAAAAACAAAAAAAGTGGTTCGAAGACCAAGTTTCTCACGTTGTCCTCGTTAAAAAAAACGTAACCCACCCCACCCCCACGTAATACTGCATATGTGTAGTACCACCCCAAAAACCTAACACACCCCAAAAAACCTAACCCCCACCCACCACCACCAAACAAACGACTAGGGCATGTTCTACTTGAAAGTAGGCATATAATGAACCGAATGAACACAAAGGGGACATGTTCGTGTCCGTTCATCTTCATTAAAAAAAACAATGCACTTGTTTCCGTGTTCGTTCATGTTCGTTCGTTAATAGTATAAACGAACAGTTCTTAAATGTAAATGAACAAACTTAAACGAACATACCTGAAAGGACATAAATTAACGAACGCCAATTCAAGTATAACATGGTCTATTCATGTTCATTTGGTTCGTTTTTTGACATAGTTTCAAGTAAAACATGCCTCGATGGTTTGTTCGGTTAAATTAACGAACGCCAATTCAAGTATAACATGGATGGATGTATGGATGGATGGATAGAGATAGATAGATAGATAGACATATAGAAAGAGAGAGCGATTATCATCGATTGCCATCAGTTATGGATTTATGTTTGATAAACCAACGATAGCTAACAAATAATCTTCATCAGTTTATGAACTCGTACCCTAAAACACTTTGGGGCTGTTGTATTTACCAAGAATTTTGACACATAAAGGTGAGCTGTGACAACGGAATTTTTCACCATTGGATTCAAGCAATGTGTAGTGATGGAATTATACATTTGTTTGAATTTTAGTTCCCCCTCCCTTATTTTGTTTTCATATCCTTCGTCCAGATGTATGAATCTGAAGTCGTACGAGGGCAACCACCATCAAATTGTGTTGTGTTTATCGATTAATGCAAACATTTATTTGAGGTTATGAGGTATACCCTCACGGTGAGGGTGCCGTGCGGGCCTTCACAACGTGAAGGATCTTGGAACACCGCCTCCCTCTTTACGTGAGGGGGCATTTAATAAGAGAGAGAGGCGAGGTAAAAAATGATAAATGTGTTTTATTAGTATAATTAGTAATTTATTAAAAGATATGTGTGCATTTAATAAGAGAGAGAGGCGAGGGAAAAAATGATGAGATTGAATATGGTGACGACACATGTCATACAAAAACTTTTATTTATTATATAGTATAAACTATGTTAAAATCTCGTGTATTACACGGGTTAAATAAATAAAATGTTATATATTTAGTAATAAAAATTTTATATTTTTAAAAACCCGTGTAATACACGGGTTGACTAAACCAGTATATTATATCTGTTGAATAAAATATAATGTAATTTGTTAGCAAACACATTTGTCAAAATATGTTTTAAAAAAATCTAATTTGTCATGGCAGTTATAAGGCCTGTTAAGTTAGTGTTCAAAACATTTTTTTTCAACTGAGTATTAATTTTTTTATTTAATTGATAAATGTTAGTTCATATTAAGTTTATTTGATTGATGATATAATAACTATTTATAATTAAATAATAAGTATTCATAATTAGATTTATTAGTATAAAGATTATTATTTAATACGAGAGAAAAATAAAAAATCTAATATTTAATAGGAGAGAGAGGCGGAAAAATAAAGATTAAAAAAAACTAGAGAGTGACACGTGTTCTGAACAGATTTTAATTTATTAGAGCACTAAGATTTGATAAGTTTTGTAACGATATATATGATAAATTTAGAATTAGAATTTGTTGAAATACATATGATATTTTGTAATGATATTTATAAAATTAACCCTATTTTGATAATGGGGGCAGGACTTACCATACATACACATGGAAACCGCATGCGCCAGTACATATCTGCCGTTGAAACAAACTCGGCCCTTGATCAAACACTTTCAGTCATAATCACCTTCAATCAATTCGAAGCTCGCTCGTGAAACAAAGACGACAATTTGCTGCTAATCTGCACACCTCCTTCAATCAATTTGAATGCGATCTCGCTAGAAACCCTTCCTTTTTATATATATCTTCTAATTTTTTTTCTAGGGTTTCTGAATTTGATCTACGGTATTATTGCTATCGCAAGAGCTCACCTGTTTGATCGATCTGTTCACGAGGATTTCCGGTAATTTGAATTATTTTTCTTTCGCTTATGTTTATATTGTTAAATTTTTGTAAAAAGTTTATTTCTTTTTCAAATATTGTAACAGTTATGTTTGTGTTTTGTGTTGTTGTGTTCTTCGAATTTGATGAATGGTAGTGCCAATTTGTTATGCCATGTTTAGGATATGTGAATTTGGGAAAATAAAAATGCCCTAATTTTGTGAGTTAGGAAGTTTAAATAATGTCTTAATGTATAGGAATAGGAGTCTCTGATGTATGTTTTGAGAACACCAATTCAAATAGCCCTACATTATTCAAAGTGCAAGTCCTCTATGTTTTACTAATATTTATATTTTTTTTTGTTATTCTCTGTGATAATGTATTTGTTTTCAAATCCATTAATAGGATGGTTGTAGGATGCTTTTAGCGGTTCTCATTTGAGTAATGGGAAGCAGTGAGATGGATAAATCCTCCAAGGAGGCGAAAGACACAACAAAGGAGCCAAAGACAGTAAATTCCCAAGTGCGTTTCTCTCTCTTTGTCTGTTTTTGGATTTATAGAGGTGTTGTTATTTACATGTTATACATATATGACAAACAAACATACCTAGTAATATCTCACTCCGAGAGTAGGGTCCGGGGAGGGCAAGATGGGGGCAAGCCTTACCTCCATCCCAAGAGATTTGGATTCAATTGAGACCCCTGGTGTGGTCCAAAAAAACCTTTTCTTTTGAAAAATAAAATACTGGTAGCAAAAAGTATATATCATTAGTATAATGTTCTCCACACACACACACACATCTATACTAATAAATAAAGGTTTAATGTGACACTTGTCACTTCCTCATGCCTCCTCACATTGATTTTTCCGCCTCTCTCTCCTAATAAATACGCATCTATCTTATTAAATAATAATGACATTATAAATATAAATATATTATTAAAAAAATATTTATTATATTAAATAAAAATATATAATAGGAAATCAAAATATAATAACTAAAGAAAAATACTAATTTGTTATATACACACACGTTTTCACTTGATATATATCGAGACGATCATAATGGTCTAACAAGTTATGACGTAATTAAAAATTTATAAGTTTTATCTCTTTTAATATACAATCTCGTGTAATACACGGGATTCTAACCTAGCATGTACTCTGATATTATGTATTTATCTTTTTTTTCTTTATATTTACTTTCTTCAGGAGCAGACTTCAGCTACTGCCAAGGGTACAGTCAATCCAGATTGGACTGGGTTTCAGGTTCCATCTCAAAAAATTTGAACTTTTACAAATTGGTCCTATTTAAGATTTGGGATATTTTACTAAGCGCGTAGGTGGTATGTAAACCTTGAACAGCCTTATCCTCCTATGCCTCCACATGGGTTCTTGGCATCAAGCCCTCAAGCTCACCCCTACATGTGGGGGGTTCAGGTACTATTCTTTATAGATTTCAGTTTGTACCTTTAAAGTATTTGGCAAGCTTGATTAATGATATATCTAATTGAAGTTGGTAATGACGATGATTATTTGAGCATGTGTAGTAACATCATATGATGTGATGCAATATCATAAATCTCGAATATTTCGTTCTTGTATGCCTATGGTCATGTGCTGTTAACCTTGTATAAACAGTGTTACCTGGCCAGTTTTGCCAACTAAATGTGGAGCTTAGCATCAGCTACCATTTCTTAACTGTGTTCTTATGATTTTTACATCAATTGTTTTGCTGAATGCATGTAATTAAGATGTAAAAAAATTGCATTGCATTGCGTAATTGTCAGTTTTGGTTGGAGTGTTGGAATATGTAAATATGGTTTTATGGAAAGGGGAAAGATTGTTAAGTCTTAGTGCAAGAATGCTGAATATGAAGAATTCTGAACATCATTTAATTAAAGTAACTGCGTTGTATTCATGGTCCTTTGAGTCCTAGTTTTTAAAATAATTCTAATTTAAGTAAGAGAACATATCACTTCCTCACTTCCACCAACCCATTGTAGATCTGCTCTTCCCCCTGGTTTAGTATCGTTATTTGACTATTCCTAATTCTCACTTTTTTTCTTACTTTATGCTGTACTTATCCTAATTCTTCTAAGATTTTTAAGTATTCATCATCGCTTAGGTCCATTTCATTTAGTTAATGAGTGTATGATTAACTTTTTATTGGATTATTCTTTCTAGTTTTACTGAAACCAAGTCTGTCATATGCATTTATTGTGCAATATGAAGGATATATGAGGTCTTAAGACTGAGTTGGCTCTGTGAAGAAGATGCGTCAAGCTTTTATGTGAAAAATAAAAAGAACATGCTTTAAGCATTTATATTGTTTCCTTGGAAGGAACAAATGAGCAGGTTTTTTAAAGTAAATTTTGCTAATTATTTTTGTCCTTTTTGTTGAGAGGCGGTCCAGAGTGGTGCTTACTTTAGAATTGCTATTGTGAGAAGGATTATTTAAGCACTTAAGCTTAAGATCGAGTGACAAGATAGGGAGTTGGGTAACAGGTCAGAACAGTTAACTTAATAATATGGGTGGGTTGACCCACCCACTCTTTTTGTCAGTGTTGTAAAAATCGCTAGGCGCTAGTCGGGCGGTGGGGTAGGGCCTAGGCCTAGGCGGGATTAATCGGATTGGAATTTTTATATGTAATTTTCAGTTTTTTATATATATACACACATTTTTATATGTAATTTTTATAAAAATGTTCATTTTTAAACCACACCAAAGGTTTTCGCCGGAATTTGGCCGGAAATTTCAGGTTTTCGCCGGAATGTTCGCCGGAATCTGGCCGCCTAGGCCCGACTAGGCCCGATTTGGACCGCCCAGCGACTAATTGACCGACTAGGCCAAAATTAGTCCTCCTGTGACTGCCTAGCGATTTTTGGGCGCCTAGGCACGATTTTTACAAACCTGCTTTTTGTTCACTTAACTTGATAATATGTGATAGTATTAAATACTGTTACAAAAACAATTCCATTAAAATAATTAATTTCTTTAATAATCGGTTCAAGAGGCTGTAATCATTTGAATAACTTCGGCGACTTTTGAACCATTTGACATGTTGGACCCATTTGACCAGTTTCATTTTTAGCTTTGTGTTAAAACTTTACTTATTTGACTCGTTGGAGATATTATATGTAACAGATTGATCCATGTTTAGGAAAATGTCTCAAAATTGCAGCCTCTAGCTTGAGACATCAGATATTTTCGGTTCATTAATGTCACATTTTTCTTGATGTTCCAAAGATGATGTTATTATTGTCTTTAGGATTGGTCTATTGTTCTTGTAGCTTGAAGTTAACAATAACATGACATGTACATATCTGAAAAATATTTAGCTGCTTATAGTCATTCCCCCTTGGATTTATTTCCCTTTTTTCTGATATTTATGTGCACTTGCAGCATCTTATGCCACCTTACGGTACTCCACCTCATCCATATGTTGCCATGTATCCCCCTGGTGGCATTTATGCTCATCCATCAATGCCTCCGGTATCTTCTTCTCGATCATAATGTATTAGTTTGCTAGCTTCGTTACTCCCTAAAGGACAATTATCATAAAATTTGGTTTGTATTTACTCAGGGGTCATATCCTTTCAGTCCATATGCAATGCCTTCTCCAAATGGTGTTGCTGAAGCTTCTGTGAGTTGCCTGAGTTGATATAATATATGGCTTTTCTGAAGTTAAAACCTAATTTATGTTTGTGATGATGAAATTTCTATTTTGTTTAGGGGAATACTCGTGGCGATACAGAAGCTGATCGCAAGTCACCAGATGGGAAGGAAAAACTTCCTATTAAAAGGTCAAAAGGAAGCCTGGGGAGTCTAAATATGATTACTGGCAAAAATAATGAAGCGAACAAAGCTGGTGCATCTGCTAATGGAGTTTATCCCAAAAGGTATGATTAGTAAATCATTAAATTTCAATACGTGCCTTTACAATTGGAAGTTACTTTGTATAAGTTCCTCTTGATGTTTGAAAATTGTAATTGGGTTTTCAGTGCTGACAGTGGAAGTGAAGGTTCAAGTGAAGGTAGTGAAGGGAATTCTGAAAATGTAAGTATTGCTGCCTCAAACTGATGAGTTATTTCATGTTAAATGATAAAATAATAATTTATTCATTCATAACACTCAGGATTGAACCGAAAATCCTAAAAAATATCTTATTTTGCTACTTTGACAGTGGATTGTAGCTTTAGATTACAGGGAACCACAAATTGTTGCATACATTATAGTACCACAAATTGACAATAGCATATAATCATACATGTGAATATGTGATTTCTAAATGTTAATTGTCATTACCAAACTCACCCCCTAATATGATTGTTGATCCATTATCCCACCAAGAGGAATTGCCTTTCTATTAAACATGATAAGTTGATAACAAAACATAGATGTGGAAAAAATCTATTCAACGATCCTATTTCTATAGGTAGGCACAAACATCGTAAACTCACGTAAACTTAGTATCAACAAAATAAACCTTGCACGCAATGATGATGTAAATCACACAGATATAGCAACACACACTATTAGAAGATAAACATATCACTCTGTTTGACTGATATCCGATGCACTTCACCAACAAGATTTATTCTTGCAAATACATAAAATGTACACAACCAATAAACTATATCAAACCTGAAACACATAAAAAATGTTGCGTAAGAAACCCTAACCAAGAAATTGCTTAGTAGTAATTTGAACCAGAAACCATCAAACTACAATACTTGAACACCCAATGTAAGAAATTTTAACCAAGAAATCAAAAGGGAAACCTGAATAGGAGATAGTTGAGAGAAGATTAAGAGTTGGTGATTGACGAATGATGATTCAATAATGAAGAAATCTGTAAGCTGCGATGGTGTTCTGGGGATGAAGATGCAAATGACATTGAATGAGATTATGAGAAGCAAGGATGTTGGGCGTCAACGAAAAAGAGGAGGCATATCTCATTATCTTATCCGTTTTTGGTATCATGTCAATTATAAATGCCCATTATGACCCAAAGTTTAGTGTTTGGGTTTGTTTTGTCAGGCAGAAATTCAAAATTTTCATCCATAAAAACACCAAATTTGCAAGCAAGTCTGCCTATAAAAACATGTATTACAACATATCATTATGTTAAATGTTATGTATTATGCGTGGCATTGAATGTAGGTGGTCTATGCAAATTGCAAATGCTCCAATGCTTAATTTTGCTAAAAAGAAATAACATTTATGGTTTGTGGTGCAAATGTATCGCCATCTCGTTAACGAGCCTTGTCTCTATGATCTGCACATCCATTTCTATACCCTCTTCCAAATTATTTTCCTTATATTCATTAGAAAAAAGGTGCCATCTTACTTATACAATTAAGCATGAACCTTTATTGTAATTTGGTTATTCATATAATTCAAAGTTTCTGGTATGTGAAAAAAGTCTTAAAACCACTAGGACCAATTTCAGTCCCTTGACACTTCAAGCGGAGTGTTTCACACGTTATCATTTTTTCGGATGATAGTGGATAGATTTGCCTGAAAAATAAGGAAGTAAGGAACAATAGAACCGCACCTGATAATTGGTCAGTTGAGTGCTTATCATTTGGATGTGGATAATCAGTTCAATTAAATTTAAGATTATTTATATATTTATGGTTATAATTTATTGTTGATAGAAACTCATTCATTTTATATGCTCAGTTTGCTTTTCTCCATACCGTTACATGTTTATGTCAAAGAAAGTAGACTTGGGACATACACTTTTCAGTTGCATTAATTTTGGTACTAGTAGCATTAATTATGGTACTAGGAGCATTAATTTTGGTACTAGGAACATAAATTACATATCCTATGCACTCTCTCTCAGTGTATCTGTTCTTTCTGATGACTATTGCTTTTATGTTCAATAAGATTTTTTTTACATTAAAATATTGCAGGATTCACAAATGAAATCAGGATCCAAGCAAGATTCTATTGAAGGTTGGTTTCTATTAGTCATGAGTGTCTTATACTCCAGATATTATTTCTATTTTGATTTGTTACTGAAGCAACTGCTATTACGATGATACCAGCCACAGATGAAAATGGGAACTCTGCAAACGGGCCTCTTTCTGTGGTCAACCAAATAGTGCCTGGTCCCACCAACTTAAATACTGGTATGGAATACTGGAATGGTACAAATTCGCCTGCAATGCGTGGGAATGTAACATCTGCTCCAGTTGCAGGGGGAATGGTTACTGCTGGATCAAGGGACAACATGCAGTCGCAACTCTGGCTACAGGTGCATCTTTTTAATATGACAAAGGGGGTGTCTCAGAAATAACAGAATAAATTCTTGCTCTTGCAGTATTTTAATGTTCATTAAAATTGCTAGGGATTACAACCCTGTACTACCGAATTTATGAAAAAGTGGGTACCGTTACGGTACCGAATTTAGGGGTGCGGTACAGGTACGGTATATGGGTACTCGTTAGTCATTACAAAATGTTAATCTCAAAATGGTATCGGTACCGTACCGGTACCGAATCTATCGATACAGTACTGGTACTTGGTACCAAATGCTCATCCCTAGTTCTAATCATCAGAAACCCCAATATTGCTTGGAAGTTGGAACTAGAGAACTAATAGTAGGCTGAAAGACCCTAAGTAGTTAATAGAAAAGTTAAAGATTAAACTACTATAAACCTTGATTATGAACATAATATTTTAACATCACTAATGCATACATAATTGAACATTGAAATAAAACCAATCACAGTTTAGTATTATTATGTTTTTCCCTAATTATATAATCCTCATTAAGCTAAGTTAGGTTATGAATTATGGGGCTTTTTTGTTTAGATCAGCCAATAGATTTTTTTATGGATTAGAAGCAATCACTTACCAACTAGTTCTTTTAGCATTATATGTGATGAGTGGTATTATTGTTTCATACTTTTCTTACATTATAGTGAGCACATGTTGTCACAAAAGAACACATGCACACAAAAAGTATTTTCATTTCATACTTTTAAGCAATATATACATTCTGTTTTGCCGTTTTTCATATGTTGACTTATAGCTGAATTTTCTCTATAACTAGAAAGTATTTGTATTAGATGTTTGATGAAAAGTGAATTTCATTTTTATGAATAAAAATATATCGATGATGACTTGTGGTGAATTGCATATAAAAAGTTTATTTGTTTATTGTTATCCACTTAATTTGGGAAAGGAGAGGTTAGATATTTGTTTCCATTACACCAAACTTTTTTTGACTTCCAAAATTATTCAATGTCGTTCTCAATTCATTATTTACCACACGAATGATTTCACAAGTTTATCAGTTTTGAAATTGTAGACCGGTTTTAAAAGGTCATACCTTATTTGGCACTTGTATGCATTTAATGAACTATGCCATTTCTGGTAGCCCTCAATGAAGTTTTAAATTATTTAGGGAACACAAGGGGGAAAGTTTTATGGTTTTCTCTAATTCCAATGTTTGATGGTTTAATTCAGGATGAAAGGGAGTTAAAAAGGCAGAGAAGAAAGCAATCAAATAGAGAATCTGCTCGTAGGTCCAGACTGCGTAAGCAGGTAAAGAAGTTACCCTTCAGTCAAAACGCAACCCTTATCTAGAGACTAGAGGTGACCAAATGGGCGGCTGATTGGGTCAAAATGGGTAATTAATTTTGGTATCAAGTTGACCTGAAACACTGTTTTTTCCAAAATGTATAAATCTTTATAAATAATTAGCATGTCGAGTATGATTGAAAAAATTACATTATTTCAATGATGGTCTGATTTTTTAATAAAATAATTTCGGAGGTTTTATGCTTTAAAAATTCACTTTGGGCTACTTTCAACTCATTTTACACGTATCGTTGTAACTTAATTTTTTATTTTACCCATTTGACAATTGACATGTTAGATATAGTGATAAAACATAACCTAAATCGGCCCATTTATGAGTTGGGAAGATGGATTGGATTCTTTAGTTTCTACTCAATTCATATATTTATTACATTCTTCACTTTTTATATGGGGTCAGGCAGAATGTGATGAGCTGGCCCAACGGGCTGAAGCTTTGAGGGAAGAAAATTCTTCTCTCAGAGCAGAAGTGGGCCGCCTTAGGAGTGACTATGAGCAGCTTCTTGCTCAAAATGCATCCCTCAAGGTAACACCCGAGTCTTTGCTTGTTTTCTTCAGTTAATATACCTTGTGCATGATCTGATTCAAGTGTTTTGACTATCAATCAAATATACAAAAAACCTTCAAAGATGACAAAGAGAAGGTTCTTGGGGACCAATATAATGCATTTGCAGCTTGTAACTACTAATACGCGAAAAGATAATTTCGGATTAAAGTTCACCAATAAAGGAAATGTTGTATATCTTGTGGAAACATCCATAAATGGATATTTTTGTGTTCACTTAAGGACCAAGGGAGTATGATATGCACTCTTCTGGTTTACTTTAGAGAAATGTAGCATCAAAATGACAATTTCAACCCAATTACTTATGAATAAGTCGATTCGGGCTATGTTTCATTTCCAATGGGTAAAAAATGGGTTAATGGGGGTGTAAGTCCCCAAAGTGCATCTTCAATGCATACAACCTCCTAAATCACCTTTTTTAAGAAATTGGATCAATATGGCATTAATATAGTTTCTATAATCATATTCAACACAAATTATTCACAAATAGTTTGGGCCAAGTTTTGTTTCGATCAACTCGGCCCGACCCGTACCTAAAATATCACCCCAACTTGTTTTAACCCATTGTTTTGCCATATTTTTTTTCTACTTTTTTGCAGGAACAACTAGGGGAAACTCCCGGGACATCTGGTGAGAATGAACAACAAATGGGCAACGAAGATCATCAGGGTGGGCGGATATAACTTGTGCAGAATCATCAATGAAGTTCTGGCTTTCCGAAGAGTATAATCTAACGGCGATTAGCAAACAAGAAAAGATGTGTTTTTACATAGCGGGATCACCATCTAGTCAAGGATTCATTAAACACTGACATTGTTGTCTTTTCTTAGATTAGCAGAATAATTATCAGATTAATTATTGTCATCCATTGTTCTCGATCCGCCCATCTTTTAAGGCCCGAGGAACCCGGATGTAAAGTAGACTGTAGTGTGAAATTAATGACATGCCCTTCAATTATTTCATCATTTTATGTACTAAATATGATTAATACGATCATGGTTTGTTAGTTGTAGCATGAGGGCAGTATTACACAAACTACGGCACATTTTAAGTGTGATACATAAGCTGGTTATGTAAACTCACAACCATCTCTCTCTCACTGTATCTGATCATCAATACGTGCAAGTGTTTACGACGAATTTGTTAAACCTCTACTCCCTTTGGTTATTGCATATTTAGTGTCTTGTTTTATGTCCTGACTCTACGTTAAACCACTTGTTTTTATAATGAGTTGAAGTTTTTATTGTTTTTCATACTAGACATGATATTAAAAATCGATGGCTACAAACAATCAAGATCAACAAACCACTTGATATGCTCATGGATAAAGTTGCAAATTTATTTTTTTTGAACGATGATTTTTTTTACCACCTCCCCCCCCTCCCCAAAAAAAAAAAAAAAAAAAACCTTCACCCCACCTATTATTTGGTACATATTACATACTCATTAAGGGGATGTTCTTAGGCATAATATTCTTGGTGGTAGGTATGGATATGACAACCAAAAAGATCTCAAATAGATGCAGATGGACATGTACTTGTAACTATATTTTTCTTCAATTTCATATAATCATCAAGTATAAGAAGATTGTTAGGTCTAGATTTGCATTATATAGATTTATAATGAAAATATTCTAACTATACTTACTTCGTTTATAAGAAGATTGCTACGCATATAAAAACCATACATGTACAATCACCGTAAAACTATTTAGAAGATCGTTTTAATAATCAAAATATTCTAGACTTAAAACTATTTCACGTACCCACCAACTATGATAAGGGTAGAATAAGTATATAAGGACGTTTCAAAGACGATACACAGATTTAAAACGAATATACAAAAAACTATTTCATGTATCTACGCTTATTCACACTTGGGCAAACTTCTATACTTCAAATTGATGTTATTGTCAATAAGCTAACATAAATTACACATAAAATTATCTCATGTATTTCACTATAAAAATTACTTAACATGAATACTATCTTCTTTTTTGAACGCCCAACACCTAGACATATGAAGAGTAATGACAAAATTCCTCTTGTCAGCATTCAAATCCTTTACTCTCATGAAAGAGAACCCTTTATCCGAAAAAACTGACCACCAGACCAGAAACATGATGTCTACCTAACCCATAAATATGTTTGAAAATGTTTGAAAAATAGGTAAATTTACAATGTTCTCTAATAATCCCTATCCCTCCACCAAAGGACATATAACTAATATTAGAAGTTAACTTTTAATTCACTCCTTTAACTCACATTCCACCCAAAATACAAGGGATAGAGAGAGAGAGAAAGCCTTTAATCTTTATCTGCGTATTATATGATTAACAATTTTAAGAGAAGCCATTAAAGCTCTACGCCTTCTCTTCCTACCATCATAATCGCACATGGAAGTCTCAATCATCAACCACATCAATCCATTCTAGGGTTGTATGTTCCAGATCTGCTTTCTCGACTTCCTGATTTCAATTTATGCGTTTTTCTGATTCAATCGGTACGCTTTTCAATTCTCGTTGCAATGTTTGTAGTTTTGGTACGTGATTGTGTAGGATTACATTGGATTTGTGCTTTTGTTTATCCGTGTTTGTTGAAATTGTTAGGATTTTGAGTGAACGGATTGATCTGCATGTTCGAGAACCGATTGGATTTTTGAGATTTAGTTGATCTGAACCGTATTGTAGGTATGTATGTTTTGTGGTGCTAATGTGTTGTGTTTTTGGGGGATTTTTGAAATTGAGTATTGGAAATGGTGATTCTGTGGTAAATTGTTAATCTAATCAGCCTATTGATGGAATGATGAAGGGAACCGGAAAGCGTATTTTGAAGAATTAAGTATCTGTGATGTTTCTTACTGCCTTTTGTTTGTTTGTTTTGTGGGTGAAGTATTTTTGTGAATAAATTTCAAAAGAAAAGTTGGCTCCCCAACGCCGATCACAGCGCTACATGGGCGGCCAGATGCAACAGAGAAATTCATCTGCAACTTCTCTGTATGATCAACCTGCAGAGGGTGGGTCACATCACAATGCAGGTCCTGCTGGGGACGCTGGAGATGCTGTGATGGCAAGATGGCTCCAGTCTGCAGGTCTGCAGCATCTGGCCTCACCTGTTGGGTCTAATGGAGTTGATCAACGTCTACTACCCAATCTTCTCATGCAGGTATGGTTGATTTCCTCTTATATTTTCAAATGAAACCAGTGCCCATCTGCTTTCTTTCTTTGCCTTTTTGTATGAATCTGTAATTCACTTGATCAAGATTGATCCTGTTTGGTATTGTCATGAGAAACAATAGTTGGGGTTAAAATATTGAAGGGAAACTAGTTATGTCTAAGGTCACAAGGAATGAAAATGCTATACAGCTAGCATGCTGATAAAATAAGTGTTAACAGACCTCTTTCTTTAACCGTCTAAGAAAGTCCTTTTGGTGCAGTGAAAGTCTTATATAGAATCTGTTTTGTTCAGTGCTCTTTTATGTTTAATAAGCCATTTTTTACTTCTGTTAGCAGGGATATGGAGCACAATCTGCTGAAGAGAAGCAAAGGCTTTTCAAATTAATGAGGAACCTTAATTTTAATGGCGAGTCTGGTTCTGAGCCCTTCTCTCCAACAACCCAAAGTTATGGAGGAATTGGTGCATCAGATGGTTTCTGTTCTTCTGAGTTTAGGGGTGATTTTGGAGCAGGGCTATTGGATTTACATGCTATGGATGACACAGAGCTTCTCACAGAGGTATGAATCTCATTGTGCATAATATGTTTTAGCTTTTTAGGCTTATGCGAGTTGTCTGCTGTATATGGCTTTATGTAAAACAAGTTATTAATTTAGTAGAGTCCAGAATGGTTGCTCTGTCCTGCGAATTTTCGGTAATTGTTGCAAGTCAAAAGACTTGATTTTGAAAGAATTTGTTTATTTCATCTTGATTGGAATCTTTTCAGAACATAGCAGTCAAAGGTGAGTGCCTAGGCGCCCTTCAGCCTTAAATCTGCAAAAATCTGTTTGAGCCGCCTAAACTAGTCTAAAACGGTCCAAACAAGCCAAAACACATCTAAACTAGCCTAAACCAGCCTAAAATATGTCTAAAACAGCTAAAAACCCTGTTTAGGCGCCTTGTGCCTAGGCTACAGGCTCACCATTTGCGCCTTGAGTGCGCCTTAAGCCTTTGGCTACTATGTTTCAGAATATGTTTCACACATGCAAGATGTTTAACGTTCGATGCCATGTAGAGTGTATATCAAACGCCTATGGACTATAATTTTGTGAATAAACCTTTAATATACTTTCTTCAGATAGACCACAGGCTACTATTAGCATGTGTTCTACCTTGGCTTCTTATTCCATCTCATTTAGCAAGGGCAGAGAGAAAGTACATCATAGAACTGCAGCTGACCTGTTCATGACTCCATTAAAGTTTAAACATCATCTATGTACAACAATTTGTTTTAGATGGAGATGCTTGTTGCAACTACTTACATGGATTCTAGAATTTCAAGCTATAAAAACGTTTCACTTTTCTTTTCCTGACTAATTTTACTTTTTATCACATACATGAATCTTTCAATTTCATATAAATGGGCTCAATAGGGTTCTGGTGATATTTTTTAATGTTATCATTTTAATTTTAGAGGTTTCATAACCTGGAGTGTATTCTCATTGTAATTGTTTATAACTTATAAGTATGTATGCTATAAGGTGAATGTGAATACATGCCTATTACATGAGTTCTTTTTTGCATTTGGTGACTCACATATCAAAATGATTTCATTTTTCTTGTACCAGAGCGTTATGTCAGAACCATTTGAGCAATCACCTTTTGTTCCTGCTACTATTAAAGCAGCTGACAAAGACTATGATGTCCTGGCCAATCGGCAGCAAAGAGGACAGACTGATGTAGATACGCCTTATGGATTTCCCACACTTGAAAAAGAAATCAATTTAAGGGAAAATAATGTTGCTAAGATTAAAGTTGTGGTATGTAGCTCCTCTCTCTCCCTCTCTTGTGGTCATTAGGAGCATTTAAAAACATCTTATTTAGTTAAATATATAGTTAATCATAGAAGCCTCATTCAATACTTATGTCTAGGTGATGCTATGCCCGACATTTAAAGTTACACTTTGGAATGACAATAAGTTGAAAGTGAATAAATGTCATAGGAACATGACATTTATGTTATCTGAATGATTTTAGCGGCCTTTTCTGCGTAATCTTAAGTAAAAATAAAAACCAAAATCATCTATTTGGGTAAAATGGTTTGTGGGAGTTGAACGAGTTTATCATGTTGATGGTTTTATATCAGGTGCGCAAGAGACCACTTAATAAGAAGGAAATTGCTCGCAAGGAGGATGATGTTGTGAGTGTACGTGACAATGGTCTAATTGTCCATGAACCCAAGTTAAAGGTTTGGACATACCTTATCTTGAAATTAATCAGTTACATTAGTTTCAACATTCAATAGGAAAAAAAACTAATCTTTGATTCTATTAAAGGTTGACCTGACGGCTTATGTGGAGAAGCATGAGTTCTGTTTTGATGCTGTTCTTGACCAGCAAGTAACCAATGACGAGGTAAGGCCTCCAGAGATTAATCTACAAGCTATGTTATCTTTTCTTCAGAAAATTTATGACCTTTTTGCAATACAACTGAGTGTTGAAATGCTCAAATTTAGTTTTGCTACTAAAGGCTTTAATTAGCTGTTTGCTTGAAACAGGTTTATCGAGAAACTGTACAGCCAATCATTCCTATTATATTTCAGCGGACCAAAGCAACTTGTTTTGCTTATGGCCAGACAGGTATCTTAAAGGCTCTAGTTCTTTATTTTAATATTATTGATTTCTGTTCGCGCTTTCACTATCGAGTTAAGCTGGTTTTAAGAGGTTTTACTGGTTTTTCAATGCAGGAAGTGGTAAAACCTATACAATGCAACCATTACCTCTTAGAGCTGCAGATGACCTTGTTAGATTATTAAATCATCCAACTTACCGTAATCAAAAGTTCAAGTTATGGCTTAGTTACTTTGAGATCTATGGTGGAAAGCTCTATGATCTTCTAAGTGATAGAAAGTCAGTACTTTATTTAATAGCTATTTTATACACTGATTTCTTATATCAAGAGATTTTTAAGTATTGCTTAGTTAACAATTGGTTGATTGGTTTTGAGTTAACTTTTTTCTTGTTTTATATAGGAAACTTTGCATGAGAGAAGATGGAAAACAGCAGGTTTGCATTGTTGGATTGCAAGAATTTGAAGTTTTAGATGTACAGATTGTTAAAGAATACATTGAGAGAGGGAATGCTGCTAGAAGTACTGGCTCTACTGGGGCTAATGAGGAATCATCAAGGTCACATGCAATATTACAATTAGTTGTGAAAAAACACAATGAGGTCAAGGACACCAGAAGGAACAATGATACTAATGAATCCAAGGGTGGGAAGGTTGTTGGGAAAATCTCGTTCATTGATCTTGCTGGCAGTGAGAGAGGTGCTGATACAACTGATAATGACAGACAAACACGGTAATGTGCTCATAAAACCTCTCTCTCTCTCTCTTCAATATATATTCAACAAAATACAACCAAATTCGACCCCTTTGCATTTCAATGGGTTGAAAAGTAAAAGTCTTTCTGTTCTTCTAGATCAGATATAAATAATGTTTCGTTTCAATTGTAGGTTTATTTGTGTTGAATGCACTTAATATCATGTTCATATGCATTATATGTGTTTATCCAGGATGGAAGGTGCTGAAATTAATAAGAGTCTTTTGGCTCTTAAAGAGTGCATTCGTGCACTTGATAATGACCAGCTTCATATCCCGTTTCGTGGGAGCAAACTAACTGAAGTTCTTCGTGATTCGTTTGTTGGGAATTCAAGGACAGTTATGATATCTTGCATTTCACCAAATGCGGGTTCTTGTGAACACACTCTCAATACCTTGAGATATGCTGACAGGTATGTCTTATATTTATTATTATTATTATTATTATTATTATTATTATTATCTGTATCATGTTTTCTTATTACTGCATATTCTTGTGTACCTAACATTTAATTCACTGAAATAAATAGAGTTAAAAGTCTTTCAAAAAGTGGAAATTCGAAAAAAGATCAAGCTGGAAGTTCACAAACTACTAGTAAAGAATCTTCATCTGCAAACATGCTAGTTTCTTCTGACGGAGAGGACATTTATGAACACCATCAAGAGGCAAAAGTTATGGATACAGGTAAAAGGGGCCCACAAAGAGACGATATATCTTTCAACGCCGCATCAGATTTTGAGAAACAACCTCCTCCAAGTTCTTCAAGTTACGCCTTCAAAAGTTGGGATGATAGTGGCCGTGAAAATGAGAAAGCCGATGCAAAAAATACTTCTAGTGGATCAAATAATCAGAGATTATACTCCAGGCCAAGCTCGGTTGATACAGAAGAAACAGTGCCAAAGGTATCACCACCACGAAGAAAAGGTTACAGAGAAGACAAATCAGAAAAGGTTGTTAACTGGCAGAAGAAGGATAACAGTGATGAAAAATCTGAAAAAAGCTGGTTAAAAAGAGATGGTAATAATACTAATATTCCAAATATTCCCAATGCCAGTAATATGGCATCAAAACAATTGGAATCCGAGCATCTTCATGCCGAGAATGTCAATGAAATACTCGAGGTAGGTAGTTAATGTATGATAAATGGTTTTTATAAAGTTGATCAAGTTTGACTGTAGATGTATGCTCTTAATTTCAACTTAAAACATTATGATGATTTTGTAGGAAGAAGAAGCTCTAATTGCGGCTCACAGGAAAGAGATTGAAGATACAATGGAGATAGTGCGTGAAGTAAGTGATAGTTTGCATCTAACCGTTCCTGTTTTACATTTAGATTCATCTTTTTATACTTTTACTGTGCGAAAAGGTGTAACTAGTGGTACTGCTTTTTTGAAACTAGGAAATGAAATTGTTGGCAGAAGTTGATAAACCAGGCAGCCTTATTGACAATTATGTGACACAATTGAGTTTTGTGCTGTCACGCAAAGCAGCAAGTCTTGTGAGCCTTCAAGCTCGCCTTGCTAGATTCCAGCATCGACTTAAAGAGCAGGAGATTCTCAGCCGTAAGAGAGTACCTCGTTGATACAAAAAAGAAAGAAAAAAAGAAACACACTTTTTGCCATGTAAGCACATCTCCCCCCCCATTGACTTCTAGAAGTGGCAAAATGACACTTATCTGGGTTGAAACATGACTTGAAACACTATTTGTCCAAATTTGATAGTTTCTTTTTGATTAACAGTTGGCCTTTGAAATGTGTCTAAAAGAAGTTTTTATTAATTCAATTATATTTTATTTTGAATAAAACATACCTGAATTGAAGTTAAGTAAATGGGTATGGGTTAAAAGTTGTCACTTTTACTTCTAAACACATGTTTGATTGTTTTGGTGATTTGTGGTGGTTGCAGACCAGATGTTGATGTTGATGTGGCTGTGGATATTGATATTTGTTTGGGTTAGTTCTGAGAGTGGGTAAGAGAGATGTGCTTTGATTTGAATGTGGGAATTTGTATTGTAAACAGTGAGGAGTAGAAAACAAAATAGGAATCACAAGTTTACCATAAAATTAGTACTACTACTATGCTGGTTTTTATATGTAATGGTGAATTACAGGTTCCAACATAAATCTCAACTAATTCTACTCTCAGTACAACACTTTTGTTATTATTATTAAAAGTACGTCTTAAAACTTGTTACATACAATTACAATTTAGGTTACATTTTCAAGCACATTCCATCAACGCATAGGGTAGATTTAGAGATTGTTTCTAACACCATCCCCTCCCTTCCCCTCACATCCAAATCATTAACCATCGTCACCCTCCCCTCATCTCTTAAGCTTACTTCTACAAACTATATAAGTTGGAAAACCCAAATAGAAGCCCTTCTTCAAGGGTCAGACCTTTGCAAGTACCTTGATGACTCTTATCCATCGTCAGCCCCCACCATTGTTAATGGTGTTTCCACGTCCCACACCGACTATCCAGCCTGTTATTGCCAGGACCGTCTCCTATTTGGAGCCTCTCCCTCTCCATTGGCCCCGTCATCAGCAATGTGCCCTCATCCCTTAAAGCATGTAAAATTCTTTCCAATACTTGTGCTTCCCCCTCTCATGGACATATCAAACAACTTCAACGTTGTTTGGAACAATTGTCTAAGACCTAAAATCTGTCTTTTACTGATTACATGCAATACATAAAAACCCTTGTTCATGAACTTTTCATTCTTGGAAAGAAAATGGATACAAAGGACGTCACTTACATTATCCTCACTGGTTTAGACCAGCCATCCTACAAACCAGTGATTGATGCTGTCCACGCCCAAGACAACCCGATCTTTCATGAAAAATTAATCAACCACGAACTCTCCCTAGTTCAAGCCCAAACCATCCCCTTTGCCACCAATCTTCACCAACCGTTCAGCCTTTGCAGCCCACACACAATCCACAAAAAAATCCTGGTCAACACGTAACAATACTCACGACCAAGGCTTATTACCCACCCCCACTCCCACCCCCAAACCTCTACCAACTCACGACCCTACCTAGGCAAATGCCAATGGTGTTTCACCAAAGGTCATTCCCTAACTTTGTGTTACACTTTTAAACGAGCCCATTCACAAATCAACCCACCTTCGTTCCCTCGGCAAAGCTTCAATAGTCACCCGCAAGCCCATTTCCAACAACCCCTTTAACCCAAGTTGGCTTTTTGACCGCGGGGCGTCTCACCATCTCACCACAGATCTCGATGCATTATCACTCCATGCTCCCTATGATGGCACTGAAGAACTCGTCGTTGGTGATGGTTCGTATCTTTTACAAGTTATTTTAATTTAGTTAGAAGCAATATAACTTAAAATTTTCATAATTATTGTAAGTAGCATTACTACTTATTTATTTATTTTTAGTTAGGGTTTGGTTATAAGTGAAACTAGAACTAGAATTGTGTTCACGCGCGCTGCGGCGCGTTAATCAGCGAAAGAAATTTATATACTTAAAAACATAAAATAAAGGCATAGAAAAATGTAAACGTCAAAAAACGTACACAAACTCATGCGTTGCAGAGAAACGTTGGTCAAGAGTTTTTATTATTTTTATTAGTATAATTAATAAAAATAAAAAATAAAATAAGAAGACGTGTAATCTTATCTTCATGTTATCCGACGATGATTTTCCCGACATCGTGTTTTTATAATAGGAATCAAAATTTTATTTCTAAACTTGTGATGAATTTAATTACTTGTTCTTGAATCGTTTTAACCAAACAACATTTTACCCACTTGTTTATAAACATTCCACGTGCAAACAAGAACCTGTTTGGAATTTTGAACAATCTTCCGACCGTTACACCACCGTTAGTGGTTCCTTTCTGATTAAAACACGATTTCGGTATTTTTCCCTTAAATTAAAACCCTTTTGTTTTCTTAAAAACCCCGATGGCAACTGCTTTGATTTCTCGCTCCGTAGTTCCACCGGAGATCTGGCCGCACCACGGCCTTTCTTTCTTTTTGGTTCCACACAGCCGTTAGTCTTACGGCTTCAATCAATCGTCCGTCTAGCGATTTCTACCTTCAATATTTTGATCGCGCATTTGCGATTCCTCGTCTTCAATTCGATGGTGTTAGCAACAAGCCGCGACCCTGGTTTGATTTTAGGGTTCACTTAACCTGGGCTTTGCAGATTGACGAGTTTCGGGATTCCAGGTAAGTGCCTCTGTTTTTTTTGCGAATTTAGGGTTAGAACAAAAGATTGATTTGATCTTGTTGCTCCTATTTGCACTGATTTGAATCACGAATCTTCATCTTCACCAGCCTGAAAGCTCTGATACCAATTATTTTCCCAATTATATTCTCATAATCATTAACAATTGAATTGTTGAATTTGAATTTGAATTTGAATTGAGTTACAAATGTGGCCGGCGAAGGGTATTTATACCCGCCGGAGTACCACCGGCGAAGCGTCGCGACGGTTCCCTATGAATGCGTCGTTTTGTTTTCAAGTTTACTAAATTACAATTGTGACACAGATTATCTAATAGTTACATATTGGACCCAAACTATAACTTTAACTAATTACATAATACACCCTTAACTTGACTGGCATGGATTAAGCAAATTATTATAATTCAATAAAAGATTCCCTTTTTTATAACCGGACAAGAATTAACTGTAAACACAAAGTTTGTTTTTACGGAGGAAGTACGTTTGTATCAAATTTCTTAGAAATAACTCTTTTTGTACACTCGTTTTACTTTATTTGATAAAGTAGAAACTGTGATCCATCAGATCAGTTGCACATAGAGTTAATGCTGCTTTTCCTGTTGTTTCTATATTTAACGTGCTAGGTAGTTATAAGGCTGAGTGGTGTACACGTTGTTTCACCGCGGAGGGGCCTACGTGGTCAGCGGTGCAGGCGGCAAACACCACCCCTCTCCTCCTTGCCGTTGGAATGGAATGGAGCTTGGCGGTGGAGTTCTGCCGCTTAAGTCGCCGCTAAAGTTTTTGGTTTTGAACAGATTAAATACTCTTGAATTATAAATAAATTTGATACTTTCATTTAACTCATTTTACTTCATCAATTTTATTTATATCAAAATATTTATTTTGTTTGAAAGGTTACAATTTTCATCGAAATTAAAACTTGTATTATTTTTTTATTATTATAATTAATTTTATAGTCATTATTTTTTAATGTTTATTTTTAATTCATGTTAAATATTTTGTTTTTGTTGTATATCAGATATATCTCCCATTAGAAACCGTTTTTGACGGTTACGTTTTCATACATGTATATATATGTAATTAAATGTAGTGTTGATTAAAGTATTAATGCTATCCTCATATTTCTATCAGACACGTTTTGCTCTTCATTGAAGATCTGCAGATCACACCGCCGACTCATCTGTATTATGGATCCACCGGAATCATCTAAGCCGATTTTGCAAATCCAGAAATTCTCCGGGACACTTTCGGTTCATCACATCCGGGTACTAAAATCAAAACCCTTCTTGTTTACATTCAGTACATGTCTTATAATTTTTTTTTCATGTTTACTCGAAAGTGAGATAGAACACAATATGAAATTTGTAGAACAAAACTAAAATTATCGGTTACTGCCGAATTAACGTTAGGATTTTTTTTTGTTGAACAAAATTCAATACGAAATAAAAAACGAACCATCAAACCCTGGTGGATTCAAAGTGACATGAAAAAACAGAGAGCAACAAGACATCTCTTTCATGATGGCCGATGGTAATGGTCTTAGAGGGTCCATTCTAGGGCTACAAAAGGGTCATAAACGAAGTCTGTAAATTGGTTACGATCATTGTGATTAAAAATTAAGTTTGTGTTAATTATCGTTGTGTTCTTGGAGGATCTTGGACTTCAGTTAAATAGTTTGCTAATAGTCTTAGAGGGTCTTAGAGAAGCATACATAATTTGATTATGTGGCTATGGTTTATAAAGAGTCATCTTTCACTATCCTGTTTGCAAAATCTCTGAGTACATTAAAGTTAGCCCCCCCCTCCCAAAAAACACCAACCCACCCCACAAAAATCCAAGAAATCCTTATTCCACCTACCATACAGGACATTCTTGTCAAGTGATGTTGTTTTGAGTTTGACACATGATAGAACACACTAGAATAATAATGAAAAAAGAAGAAGCAAACAATCCATGTCAAAGTGAAGTAGAGAAATCCAAAGCATAATTATCTCTGGAATTGGTCAATCTTTTAATTCAATCAATGTTGTCATCTTGTTCTGAACATTCTACCAAACAAGTTAGTCCATATATACCAAAAGAACAATACTTTCACTTTGTCCATAAGAAC
The DNA here is from genome assembly GCA_023525975.1 of Smallanthus sonchifolius. Lineage (NCBI taxonomy): Eukaryota > Viridiplantae > Streptophyta > Magnoliopsida > Asterales > Asteraceae > Smallanthus > Smallanthus sonchifolius. Next base: position 8,673,590 of record CM042042.1, read on the forward strand.
TATTACCCTTTTGATTGTAAAATCAAAATAGATTTTGCTGTGAATCTAAAAGGAATATAGTCCTACTAAAAAAAAGGAATCTATATGGGTCTAAATTCAACGGAATGAATAATAAGCCCGCTTAACATCTTGTCACCACAAGTGGCCAGTTTAAGACGCATATGAATCATTTTGGTTGCAGTAGCAGTTTGGAATTCCCAAATTTGTACTTCCATCCAACCATCATTCCTCTGTTGTGGGAGGCCTTTCATTTTCCGCCTTTTGAGTGTGTTGTGGGTGTTTTGAGCCTTTGATCTAATAATTGGGGTTTGAGGACTTGCTAAATTAATATACCAATTATTGTCTGAACTCAATAGGGTATCCACCACTAACATAGGAACCTCAAATCCAGATTGGTCTTTTGGTAATTTGTAGACAATGTAAGCTGCATATGTTGTGTTAGATGATACTAGCTGAGATTGGATGATGCTATTGATACAAAGTTTCCAAGAGTCACACTGTATGGCTTCTCCAAATCTGAAAAAAAAAGTTCATAGAAAATCAAATGTAATTTACTAGAAAGTTACGCTTTTCATTATTAATGCGAGTTTTTAGAAAAACTCAGGTCAAATTAGTATCTAAGTATAAAGTTTGAATCTAAACATACTTGAAATTAGTCTTACTGTATGACCACATAGAGAAATGAACTAATAAATATATAGTGTATGTTTTCAGAAACACTATGTACACCTATAGTTTGCAACAACATATCTAATGTGCTTTAGTTATTCACAAGTTGCTACAAATGCTCGGTAACTTAAATAAAGGTTTGCAAAAAGACTTGGTAAGTACAACAAGAAAACTAGCGGGAAGATATAGAAGAACCTTGATTCGGGTAAAGACAGCTTGTCCATTTTCCTGACCATTTCAACAATCGCTCTTGCTGATATCACATGACATTTCTTCCCATTTTTGTCAAGAGAAAACCACTATCAAACAATAACATGGATACGCTAATTAGTACTTGGTTAGCATTTCAATAATGATTCCCTTTGAACCATATTCATATGCTCCATGACAACTACATATGAGAAGAAATAGACTACATTTCAGTAATGAAAGTAAAGAACCATTCATATCAAAGTTACCTCTTGACCATCATTGATTAAGAACCCTTTGCACATAATTGAGTAGGCTTCCAACTTTGTTGTCCATTGCAAGATACTTTTTGACCATTTCATTATGTATTCATAATCAGTTGGTAGTTTTTCTTCCCAATTTACATATGAATCTGTTATGGGTTGCTTCTCATCTGTTTGTTCCACCTGTAGAACATAACCATATTAGACTTTGATCATATTATATGGATGTGACTATCATTACCACAATATCTCCTCCCACACCAAAAAGACACTTGATGAGCCATATAGGTTATCTTTCATTGAAAATAATGTTATTCTTGTGGCTGGCCTATTTTCCAAGAAAGTTAAAAACTAAAAGCAACATAAAGAATATTGAACTTTTATTTGCCGTCTTACTTTCTCCAAGGGCCGAAACTCGATGCCTTCTACTTCTATTTCAGAAAAAGACATATAAGAATGATGGAAGCCATCAAACATAATATGAAGATCAAGAATTCTGTGGTCACTAGTATACTCGTACAACTCACACACCCACCAGCCATCTTCTCTGTCATGATCATACGCGAGGTATGAAATTGAAGTTTTTGTCTCCCCTTGTAATTTGTATTGGAGGGGTATAAGTTCACATTTTCTCACGTGGGAAAGGGCTGCATTTTTGAACACAAGGTTTACAACGTATGTGATTCCTGGTGACAAGAATCGGGCTTTTACATGTGTTTTGCATGTTACATGATGCGCTAACCGGAAGGTGCCCTCATCAAATCTGTGTGATCAATAGTACATGTCAAAGAATGATACATTACTTATTAAATATTCTCAAAAGCTAGAACAGAAGGGAGGAGAGGTCACCTTGAATTATATGAAAACGACCATCTACCAAAATGACTTGGAGCTGAAACCAAACATTCTGCAAACGAAATCATTTCACAATGTTCTCCCTTCTTGTTTAATGAAAACCACTGTACGTCCATGAAACAAGTTCAATTTAGTTGTGCTCATGTAGCGCGCATGATATGATTTATGAGAGTATCACTTAATCAAAATAATTTACTTACCTTTTTGTCATTCTTAAATTAGATTTTTGAATGTATGGCTAACATGTATGCTCTTTTGTTAACTTGAATTTTTCATAGTTTTGTTTATATATAATTCATGGATCCTTAACAATATAGCTTCACTAATTTCCTATAAACCCCTCGCTAGACCACTGTGACCTACTGCAACACCTCCCACTGCTATATATATCCTACCTGGCTACCTATTCTTCTTTCTCTGTGCCTCCATTATTGAAGGCTACTGCTGTTGCAGCTCTGATCACCAACGATGGGGCTAGTGGAAAAGTGATGAACGATGGTTTGTTTAGTTGTTTTATACTAAAAGAGTCACAGAAATCAAATGAAGATTATGAGGTATAAATTAACTATGAATTTCTTGATTGCTAATATTTGTTATCCACCACTTGTTCAGTATAATCAATACTTATATAAACCTATCGAACCAGTGCTTCACAATCCCTGTGTCGTTTAAGAATACAATAGCACCCTAATTGACCCATTAATTACATTTAGACCCCAACTTATTTACATCCTAACACTATGACCCATATACGTAATAATATTGACACAATTGTACTAAGAGTTTAATTTAACTTTCAACACTCCCTGTTAAACGAATCTTAGTGTAAGGAAGATCTTTAACTTTCTTTATGACGCGGTTTGCCATCACATTAATGCTGGTTTAACATCCTTGTACGGGGTCAAGTGAACCTCCTACTTTTTCGCTCATTATGGACATTCATTTATATAATGTCCAAGCTCGTTACACTTGTTACATTTTATATGGCTTTTATCCTGCTTGACTTGTTCACCATCGTTACTTTTTCCAGACCTCTCACCTCTAATCTCTACCTCAGCCACGCCCAAAGTCTTCTTAATTTTAACTCCCACAACCGCAATGCTCACATTTATGGTCTTTAATCTTCTTGTTTTCATTTGCTTTGTTGAATAGAAGTTTATTATGCATGTCTTCCTCCTCAGCTGGATTCTTGATGCGTTCTTCGAAAAGTTTTAGCCTTCCAACGACTTCTTGTAACGACATTGTGTTAAGGTAAAAAACTGTTCATTTGGCATGAGTATTTAAATGTACTTTTCAGGCATCAAATGCAAAAAAGCTTTCAAACCAATATGTTGTCATCCAATGTATGTTGAGACTTCTTGCTTGTGATGCAATCTTACTAATTTTTCCCGCCTAGACATCAAGTGACTCGCTAATATTCATCTTTAGAGATTCAAAATCTGACTCGAGTGTCTGTAACTACGCCTTCTTAACCCTATTAACTCCTACATATCAAACCTTAAATGCGTCCCAAATATCTTTGGCTGAAGTATGGTGAGAAACTTGCAAGAACATTTTTCCAGAATTGTTTGGAATAGTAAAATAATTGTTGTGTATGTGTTTGTTGAGCTGGTTCTACAAATTTCCAAATTCACATTTCCGTTCTTCGGTAAAATACTTACCGATGACCTCACAGCCTTGTTTTTGGTCGACTACAATGATGACACTCTACACCATCAAGCACCTTCCACACCGCCAACTACTCCTCGTGCACACCCGCCAACTGGTATTCATACATCAACTGCACCTTGCTTATCGTGCCTCTCCCCGTGTCCTTAGTAGAGGTTAAACCCCTCAGGGTTGGTTTTAAGCCTCCACAACCATCAAGTATCAACATTGGAACGATGCTAAGCGTGATGAGATATTGGACCTTCATCAAAACAATACATGGGCTCTTGTTCCTCGTCCAAAATCATCCAATGTGGTAGGTTCTAAGTGGGTGTTTCAAACTACATATCACTCGAATAGTTGTATTGACCGTAACAAGACACACCTTGTTGCTTACACAAATTCCCTAGTTTGATTTTTCTCATACCTTTAGTCATGTGATTATAATATCTATGATTAAAGTTGGGCTCTTCACCTATTTGATGTGAAAAATGCATTCTTAAATGGCTATTTATCAGAGACTGTTTTAATGAAGCAACCACCAGGATCTGTACACTCATCTCACCCGGGTTATGCGTGTCGTCTCAACAAAGCCGTGTACGGTCTCAAGCAAGCTCCGAGGGCTTGGTTTGAGCGGCTTAGTACTTTCCTCGTCCAAAAATGTTTTCATTGCAGTCAAGCAGACACATCCTTGTTCATTTTCCATCGTGGATCATATCTCATATACTTACTCATTTATGTTGACGATATAATCCTTACGGGTAATCATTAGCCGTCTCTGCGCCATTTTGTTGATCGCCTACACAATAAGTTCGCTATCAAGGATCTTGGTAAGTTAAACTATTTTTTTGGGGATCAAGGTTAACACATCCATGATATTATGACTCGTGGTACTCTTCTGGATGCCAAGCCTGTGGCAGCTCCTCTTTTTGCAAATGATGTTTTCTTAAGCACCGGCGCCCCTTATTCAGATCACTCGATATGACTTATCATATGCTGTTAATCAAGCAAGTCTGTTTCTTCACTCGCTGACCACTCGTCATTTTCAAATGGTTAAATTAATCCTCAGGTATGTCAAAGGTACTCTTTCTCATGGTCTTCATCTTTCAAGTCCTATAAAATCTTCTTTGGTTGGATATTCTGATGCGGATTAGGCCCATTGTATAGAGACACGACACTCCACATACGGTTATTCTATCTCTTTTGGTGGTAACCTTGTCTCATGGGGTACTAAGATGCAACCTAAGTGTCACGTTCAAGTTGTTAGTCCGAATACAGGGCAATGGCAAACACAGCTGCAGAGCTCATTTGGTTCACTCAACTTCTTTGGGATCATAACGCGTCACCTACCCTCTTATGTGATAACTTAAGTGCCATATTCTCTCTAAGAATCCTTTTGCACATCGACGAGCAAAGCACATAAACATTGATTGTCATTTCCTTCAGGAGCTTGTGTTTTTCGGCAAACTACACAATAAGTTTGTTCCTAACAAGCTTCAAGTGGACAACATTTTCACCAAACCTCTTCGAAGACCCTTGTTTGAAGACGCGGCTATGGGCGGCGGCGACGACGTGGTGGCGCACGGTGGCAGCGGGAGGGTGGAGATGGTGGCGACGGCGGGCGCCGGCTGTATGTGTGAAACTGTTGATCGATTCGGCTGTAGCATACAATATGGATGAAGTGGACATGGTCTTTGTTGGGGCAGATGGAGTTGTTGAAAGCGGAGGTATAATTAACATGATGGGAACTTATCAGATTGCATTAGTGGCCAAAACCATGGACAAACCGGTTTATGTGGCTGCCGAGAGCTAAAAGGTATTATTTATATCACCAAGAGGCGGTGGCATGTGATGGCGGCGGGCAGGTGGGGTGGCGGCAGCGGTTGCGGGTGGGGGCGGTGGTGGTGCAGCAGGTGGCGGTACAAATATGCACTATTTTTAAGTTAATAAGTTTTATAATACTTGTCATTTTGATCCGTTGACTAATTTAAGTTGATCCAAATTAACCCGTTGAATATTTGAGGTGACCTAAATTGACCTGTTGACTAATTTAAGATGACCCAAATTAACCCATTGACTAATATGAGGTCACCCAAATTGACCCATATTCAATTGATTTTTGCCCAAATAAACCCATTCTTTGTGGAATGGGTCATGACTGCTACCTATATGATCCACCATTTTTCACCCTTACAACATTGTAAGTATTTATAACCTTAATCAATGAGAAATAAATTATCTGGTGAAATTATTTTCTCATACAATGATCCATTAGCAGGGTCATGAGTTTTATTATCACCAAATCTTACACATTGACAAGCCTAAGTGGTTCTTGTGATTGTAACGACGGCATGTGGTTATTAAAGTATTACTTAACATTCTCTATGTAAAAAGAATCTACAGCAGTTGATTAGAGACATAGCAGTTAATTACCGTTTTGCCGCCATTAAGGAGGACCCCTTTGGTCAGAAGTTCCCTGAATTCAACTTTGGATCTGTACTTCAGAGGAGGATCTGCACTCTTAGCTATCTCTTCCCATTCACTAAACTCTTGACGTTCGAATGCATTCTCAAGTTCAGCCACAACCTCAGCCATCTTTGGCCGATCTTCACGAGATTCCTTCAAACATCGATATGCAATGTCTGTAAATATTTCTAAAGAACTCTGATCCAGTGGTTGAATGGTTGGACTTTTAAAGGTGATGTCATTTAGTTTATCCTGTTCATAGCTTTCAATCCATGTGGGCACAAAAGTCTTCTCAACACGGCCATTTCGATTATACGTACAGCATAATGTCCCACATAAAACTTCGAATAAGACCACACCAAAAGAGTATACGTCCGACTCTTTCGTTAGGGTGTTCGTCATCCAATACTGCGGATCAATGTACCCCCCGGTACCTGCTGCCAGGGTGACAATTACTGACTGCAGCTCATTAGCTGGGCCCATTAAAGATAGCCCGAAGTCAGAAAGTTTGGCACTCCAATCCTCGTCGAGAAGGATGTTGGAGCTTTTTATATCGCAGTGGATAAGTCTTTGGTGTGTCCCCCTTGGATCATGAAGATAGCCTAGTCCCTTTGCTGCATCTAGGCATATCTGGAGACGTCGCGACCACTTGAGATGAGGAGAATTTAAATGGTGGTTAAGGCTTCCACGAGATGCATACTCGTACACCAAGATCATCTCATCTCCTTCGTAACAAAATCCCAGAAGAGAGACAAGATTTTCATGCACGTAACGTGAAAGCATCGTGACCTCTTTCAAAAACTCAGTTTTTCCTTGTCCATGACTACGATCTAGACGTTTAATAGCAGCCATGCTACGCCCCTCAGAGTGAGACACTTCCCCTTTATACACTTTCCCAAAACCACCACGTCCAATACAGTTGTTCTCATCGTTGAAGTTGTTGGTGGCTGATGTTATCTCTTGAAATTGAATTTTAAGATGTTGATACTGCTGTAAGAATTCATCCATACGATCTAGACGCTTAATAGCAGCCATGCTTCGCCCCTCAGATGCATCCATATTTGTGGATCAAATAATAATTATAAAAAAACAAATAAAGGGTTCAAAGCAATTGCAAGTAACAGGAGATGTGCAAATTAAGAACTAATCAACACAAAAGGTGCAGTCTGGAATTGAAGGATGGTTGAATGGAAACCAAAGGCGGCTATTGCAACAAGATAATTAATTAATAGCATTAGCAAGTTGCAAAGGCGGCTATCAAAGCCAGTTGTCATTAACGGTAACGTCGATGTTTTGGTTTTTGAACCAATGGGCTTACGTAAATAGGTTGAACAAATGTTGACCATATTTCACGGAATAATCAAACCCAAATTTAACTAAAATAAATAAATAGTAATGATACTTACAATAATTATGAAATTGTGAGAAGTTCATGTATAAGAGCACATCCAATGGGGGAGTTTTTGTGAAATCCGGTTAAGTGGATGAGGAAACCGGATGTTAACAGCGTTGGAGGGGTTGTCCGGTTGGTGCTGTGTCTGGTTGTGAGGATGGAAGGAAAGTGAGGATGGTGGGCCACATCGTAGGTTTTAATTTTTTTTTTCCTTTTCAACGGTATCATTTGGGATTAAAAAATATTATTTTAATCTTTTTTTTTACTCAACAAACGTTCTCAAGAAATAAAATAAATTTTTTTTTGAAAAATTTAATTGTATTATATATATAAATTATTTTTAAATCATTTAGTTTTATAATATTATTTCTAACGGCTAATTTTTTAACCGCCTCGGTTTCAACCACCGTTTATAGTCTACTACACAATAGTTGGTTTATGTGATCTTTTTATGTTTTTATTTATGTTACGATTGGTAATTTTTATGCTATGAAATTTTTTATTTAAATGAAATTTTTTTATTTTCATTTATTTTGGAATATTATATTATTTAAAATAATACAAAATATAAAAAAATAAGATTATAATAAATAAGTTTATTGGTATATAGAATATAAATGTAAAATTAGATGATGATGTGGAAATATAGGGGTTTTTGAAAGTGGATGAATGGTTGAAGTAAAAAAGTGGGTTTTTGAAAGATTAGTGAAAATCTGATGAGGCAGCTGATTTGGCGCGTTTGGTTTGGTAAATGGCATCCACCATTGTGGGTGCTCTAAATAAAAAATAATTACCGTTGGCCATCTGGTGCAATGGTAGCCGAATCCTGGCCACAACAATAAAGGAGTGTGTGACCAGGTCAGGGGGTTTACCCAGTTGGAGGGTTCCTCCTGAGGTCGGCTGCCCTGGATATTCTAGGTGTTGCCCCGGGAAGCCCAGTTATCCTACAATATCTAGGTGTTGCCGTTCAAAAAAATAAAAATAAAAAATAATTAAAATAACTTCTAAAAGTGAATAGTACTTTAAAAAGATATTGTTAATGATAACCTTGAAATTAACTGAATTAAAAAGAATCTTATGCCCAGAATCTGACCTTGTAAACAAGGATTTTACTTAAAGGAAATACAAATTAACTAAGTGGAATATGTAAATTGAACTGGGTCAAACCAGCCTGACCCGGTGAACTAGCTCCACGTCCTCATTTCTACAATTTAACTAAAAATTATCATTTATTAAATTTATATATCACTTTTCAAAAAGCTTTCACGTCATACTTCTCATATCTATACCTTATTCAATTAACTAATACTTATTTATTTATTTATTATTATTTTTTTCATGATGGCAGTTACCGTGAGATAAACATAAGTATGAGGAGATTTCTTCAAATGAGAAGGAAGGCAATTTTTGGTTCTCATTATATAAATACTTTAATTATAAAAAGAAAATTAGAGTTTTGGAAATTAGATATGCATCATGACTTTGAAGTAAAAAAACAAGAACTAAATACTGAGTTGAGAAATAGAGAAATAGAATTTGAAACGCAGATGTATGAAAGAGAGAAAGCATTTGCCAACAAGATAGAAGTGAGATGGCAAGCATGAAATACTTGAAGGATGTTGCAAGTAAACGAGTATGGTGTGTATGTTCAAAAGGAAAACAGATGCAATGGATATGTAGAGACGTCATCAAAGGATGTATAACTAGAAAGTAAGATTGTTTATGGCGTTGAACTACCTTATAAGAAAAGGAGAATAGTTCATGATTTTTAACCCAGATGTGAACGAGTCAAAATTCAAAAGGATGGTGTACATGTTAAAGATGATGATATTCAAGGAAAGTGTGAAGACATGGAGGAGGTTGTTCATGTTCAAGACAAAATTCGTGTTGCAACTCATGAAGATAAAGTTCAAGGAATCAAGCAAGAGACATAGTTTTTCTACAATATGCACATGTTAAAGTGGAATGAAGATGTCAAAGTGAAGGCATGGACTAAGATAGTAGGAGAAATATTGATTTACAATTTACTTAATCCATGTGGTGTTTAAAGTTTATGGGTCATGTATGTAATAATTGTAAAGTTGTGTTTAGTGTCTATAATGTAATGTTTGGAAGTCAAAGGGGTTTATGTGTCAAACCTCAAAGTGTAAAACTGTACAATAGGTGTAAAGGGCATGTCAATTAGAATCAATGTGTCGGTCCATTCTAGGGCTACAAAAGGGTCATGAACGAAGTCTGTAAAGTGGTTACGATCATTGTGATTAAAAATTAAGTTTGTGTTAATTATCGTTGTGTTCTTGTAGGATCTTGGACTCTAGTTAAAAAGTTTGCTACAACCACTAGCTTAGTCTAGTGCAAAGGTGTATACACTTTATCAAAATGGTGAGGTCTTGGGTTCAAGTCCCACTTATGACAAAAAAAAGGATGTCCAAGTTGGGCCAGAGGGTTTTCTCACCTATGATGAGTTTCCTCCTGTCGGGGTGGAGATGATCGGGTAGGCCAGTGGCCCGTCAGTGATCCAAAATGCCGCTAAAAAAAAAGTTAAAAAGTTTGCTGATAGTCTTATAGGGTCTTATAGAAGCACACATAATTTAATTGTGTGGCTATGGTTTATAAAGAGTCATCTTTCACTATATAGTTTTATTTTCTAGACTTGATCTACATGATTAATGGTTTGACAAATTGATCTATGATGATGTGATTTAGTGATGGTTGTATACAATTGGCATAAAGCTCAAACGCCCAAAGAATGGCTGCAATCAACCATGGAACTGACTTGAGTTAATCTATATGGATTGGTGTCTGCTTCCTTGCTTATAAAACCCCTTAATTGTTATCTCCGTCAATCTCGCTTCCTCATAGTTTCTCTCCATTTCTCTTATAGAGCTCTCTCTTTTGAAACCCTAAAATTGATCGTTGGTTATTCACTCATCATTACAATCACAATAGTTTCACTTTCAGGGTAGTGAAAACAATGCCTTTCATCATAGGTATGTAAAATCATCTGTGTGGTGACGCGTGTGTTAACTGTTTCCTGAACCGATTTTTAATAGAGGCGATGTTTTATTGGTTCAGTCATTTATTTCCAGTAAAGGTGATGCAGCTACATTTCTTCCCAGTAAATATTATGGTGATTTTGCTTGTGGGTATATACCACTTTCTTGATTGTATTGCTTTTGTTAATTATAGTAGTGAATATGCAATTGCATTGGTTAAATCAGTTCTTCATATAAATTGACATTCAAGCTTGGAAATTCTAAAATTTTAAGTTAATTGGGGTTATTTGGTTACAGGAAGCTTTTGAGGACTTTTCTTGCTCCAATAAATGTCCATGCCACTAAAAAAGATGTTCAATTGAAAGTGAAAGAGAAATACAATAATCTCAAGGTACATTTTAATTCTCCACATATATTTGGTATTTAATGCACATGAATTGTCTCCTAATTCATATTATAATTATTTGACCAAGTTCTGCCTTGTTGTTTTCCTTGAGTAAAGTTTAGCAACTATAAATACCATTGTTTGAAAATCTTAATCTCAACTATTTATGCTAGATATGGTTTAGATTAGAGGTTTCATATCATGTCTACTCTTTTTTATATATTGCCATGCTATCTATGATATTTTTACCTCCTAACAATCCAACCAGTGGCTGCGGAAGTATTTGCATTTTTTCTTAATAAATAAAAGTTTTTGATAGGACACTTGATACTCTCTTATGTATTCTTAACTTTTTTTCCGCCTCTCTTTGCTATTAATTATATAAAACTCTTTTAACTATTTTTATAATTTTTGTGTCCCACCTCTCTCTTCTATTAGATAATAATGATTAATCATTTTTATAATTTCTTTACATAAAACTTTTTTTATTTGAAAAAAAACAGGTTTGTTCATAAAACATTTTTATAAATTGAGCATTTCTTTCATTTTTTATGGTTTGAGTGGTAAGCAAATTGCTAGTGGATCGGTTGACGCTAGGCCTGTAAACAAACCGAACAAACACGAACATCGGTGTGTCCATGTTCGTGTTCGTTTATTTAATTTTAACCGAACACGAACACATAATCGAACACATTTTTTTGTTCATGTTCGTCCATTAAGAAATTGAAAATGTTCGTGTTCGTTCATTAAAAAGCTAAACGGACATAAACGAACACAAATGAACAAACATAAAACGAACACAAACTAACAAACATAAAAAACACAAACGAACATAACTGAACATTAATGCACACACATGAACAAGTCTAATACTTATTAATTCATCCAAAAACACATGTAAATTAGTGGTTCAAATGTACACGATTCATCGTAACACAAATGAACACAAACGAACGAACATAAGCGAACGTTAATAAATGAACATCTATTAACGAACATAAACGAACGTTCACGAACACGACATGTGTTCATGTTCATTCGTTTAATTAAATGAACAAAAAGTTCATGAACGTTCGGTTCATTTACAGGCCTAGTTGACGCGGGTTCAAACCACCTTCGCTAGTTTTCAACTTTATTTACTGTACCTTCTTTTTGTTCTTTTTTTTTTAATTTACCTTCTTTTTATTCTTTTTTTAATTTATTTTTATGCCTTACGTTTTTTTGGTTTAGTTTTTGTTAATCTTTTTTTATGAGTTTTTTACATTAGTTTTTTTTCATGGTTATACAGGACGTATGATAATCTTTTAAGCCTTTTTTATATAAGACCTTCAATATTATCAATTCTCTTAGTGCAACGCGTGAGTTTACGTTATGGTTTTGATTCTTTTTTTATACAAAGTTTCGAACACGTTGATTTATTTCGCGATTTAATGAGCCACAGAGTCTAAATGTTTTATTTATTTTAATCTAATTTCTTTTATGAATTTGACAAAATGTCAACATAACATTAATGCGCGATAACTGAGTCTTGTTTACGACGTATCGCACGGGGTAAGTCGTAATGCATGGGGAATCTACATACTTATGTTTATTAATGTTTTGACGTAAAATTTTTAAGGTTTAACGCAACACGCGGGTCTTTACACTAGCTATAAGACATTTTCTTCTATTTTTTTTCCTCTCGATTTTGGTCAAATACAATATTTTTCAAACTAAAAACATAATCTGTCCCGAGCTTACTCGTAAGGCGGCGCTTATTCTAAACCTTCAACTCATGTTCGAGTCCAGGGGGCGACAAACCATGGTTTTTTGGTTTTTTTTTCTTTTACTTCTTTTATATTCTTTTTTAAAATTATTTTTTTATAAAAGTTTTTTTAATTTATTTTTCAATGTTAACTCCAATTCGCGTTGCAAAGTGCGAAACATAATACTGTTTTTTTTTAATCTATTTTTCGATCTGTAGGACCAAGTCACCGTAATTTCATACGTTAATGTCAACGCCGTAACTTCTTAGGATTTTTATTAAAATAGTAGTCTATCTCAGCATATTGGTTCAAAACCAAAAATTAAAGCTAACGTTAATGCCATATTGAAAGAATAGCTGTCATTTCAACTTGCAAGCATTATCTAGTCTATAACAGCTATAGAGGCATAAGAACCACCCGTAAGTTATCTACACTATAAAACACACTTTGGGTCAAGTAAACCACCATTGTAATGTTTTATGTGAAAAAAGTCTTTGCTTTCCATTCAAACATCTTTTAATTCCATTCCCTGTTTTAGCAGACTGCACTGTATTAGTTGGTTCTTTGCACATCTACTATCAAGTTTTTCATTTGAAATTACTTGATTTGCATTGTATAATTATTATTATTTTTGAACCATCCACAAATATGGAGGCATTCTTGCAGCCGTTTCAACATCTAAAAATCGAACTGGAAAAGATAACATCAGCCACCGACAACTTCAACAATGAGATGAACTGTATTGGAAGAGGTGGTTTTGGGAAAGTTTATAAAGGAGAAGTGTCTCACTCTAAGGGCCGAAGCATGGCTGCTATTAAGCGGCTGGATCCGAAGCATGGACAAGGAATACCTGAGTTCTTGAAAGAGATCACGATGCTTTCCCGTTACAGGCATGAAAATCTTATCTCCCTTCTGGGATTTTGTTACCAAGGAAATGAGATGATCCTCGTGTACGAGCTTGCATCTCGTGGAAGTCTTGACTGCCATTTAAATTCCCCTCATCTCACGTGGACTCAACGTCTCATGATATGCCTTGATGCCGCAAAAGGACTTAGTTATCTTCATGATCCAAGGGAGACACACCAAAGACTTATCCACTGTGATATTAAAAGCTCCAACATCCTACTCGATGACCAGTGGAATGGTAAAGTTTCTGACTTCGGGCTATCAATAATGGGCCCCGCTAATGAGCAGCAATCGGTCATTGTCACCTTGGCAGCAGGTACGCCTGGGTACTGTGATCCACAGTATGCGATGACGCATACCCTAACGAAAGAGTCAGATGTATACTCTTTCGGTGTGGTCTTATTTGAAGTTTTATGTGGGAGATTATGTTGTACATATACCAATGGCCATGTTCAGCAAAAATTATTGCCCACATGGATTGAAAGCTATGAACAGAATAAATTAAATGATATCATCTTTAAAAATCCAACCATTCAACCATTGGATCAGAGTTCTTTAGAAATATTTTCAGACATTGCATATCGATGTTTAAAGGAATCTCGTGAAGATCGGCCCAAGATGGCTAAGGTTGTGACAGAACTTGAGACTGCACTCGAGGGTCAAGAGTTTAGTGAATGGATCAACCCGCTTATTGATCACGAAGAGATGGCTATGTCTGTAGAATCTTTTTTGAGTTACAGTTCCAAAGATGAAACGAGGGAACTTCTGTCCAAAGGGGTCCTCCTTAAAGGCGGCAAAACGGTAATTAGTTATAGGATGTTAATCATACTTCAATTACTAAATTTTAGTAGTTAGTCTGATTGATACTCTCATGATAGTTCATATCATTCTCACTAACTTGACGTTGTCTAATGGACAGTGGTTTTCATTAAATAAGAAGGGACAGCGTTGTCAAATGATATCTTTTGTAGGATGTTTGGATTCATATCCAAGTGAATTTAAGAGTGAATTTAATTCAAGGTGACTTTTCCTTCCATACTGTTTCTTTCTTTTGAGCATATTTGATATTAGTATAAAGCAATGTATCATCAAAATTTGTCCATTTTTTATGTATAAAAGTTGCTTTTTTTAAAAAAAAGAAAATCAAGAGTTGGACCCTATAATTGTAGTCGGTTGAAAAGAAAACCTTACGTTGACCCTCCGACTAATCTGATTCGTTGCTACTATTCACGCAGATTTGCTGTGGGCTCCTACCATTATAAGAATGGGAGAGTCAAAATACATGTAAAAACTAAATTTTTATCACCAGGAATCACATACACGGTGAACCTTGTTTTCAAGTTTACGCTCCCAAGGAAGGAGAGAAAATGTCATCAACGTATTGCCCTCAAATACAAATTACAAGGGGAGACAGATAGTTCAATTTCGCACCTTGCGTATGAGAGAGAAGACGGATGGTGGATGTGTGAATTGTATCAGTTTACTAGTGACCAGAGATCTGTTGATCTTGAAATTCTGTTTAATTCTTATACTTCCATAGAAGCAGAAGGCATCGAGTTTTGGCCCTTGGAGAAAGTAAGATGACGAATACAAGTTTAATTATTCATGTACATCATTAATTAATACAATAAGCATAATGATAATCACTTCCATATTAGTCATTTGATTAAAATCTAATATGGTTATGTTCTACAGGTGGAACATAAAGATGAGAATCAACCCATATCAGATTCTGATGCAAATTGGGAAGAAAAATTGCCAGCTGATTATGAAGAGATAATGAAATGGTCAAAATTTAACGTTCAACGGATAACGAAGAAGGAAGCGTACTCAATTCTTCGCAAAGGGTTCTTAATGAGGGATGGCAATAAGAGAAGCATTGTAAGTCCATTTTTTTTTAATATGCAGTTGTCATGGAGCCTATGAACATGGTTCAAAGGGAAGCATTTCTGAATTGCCAAACAAGTACTAATTACATATCTATATTATTGTTTGATAGTGGTTTTCTCTTGACAAAAATGGGAAGAAATGTCATATGCTATCAGCAAGAGCGGCTGCCACATGGGACGTGTACTCGTACAGGCTGTCTTTACCCGAATCAAGGTTCTTTTAAAGCACATTATATATGTTTTAGCAAATTATAGGTTGTTATACAATGTGACTAACTTTAGGTAAGCTCAGATTTAAACTTTTTAATTATGCAATTCAATTTTTTTTTTCAAAATAATGTTTGTGACCTGAGTTTTTATTGAACCTTACATTAAAAATGATGTAGAAATGTAACTTTCAAGTAATTATATATAGACAAGTTGATTTTCTAGCATTTCTTTTACATATAAGATGATTTTATAATATTTTTCAGATTTGGAGAAGCTTACCAGTGTCTTTTTAGGATTCCTAATATTATCAGCAATATCCAATCTCATCTAGTATCATCTCAAACAACATATGCAAGTTACCTTGTCTACAAGTTACCAAAAAACCAATCTGAATTTCAGGCTCCTATTCTAGTGATGGATCGAGGAGATTTTAATTCAAATCGTTATTGGTATATCTATTTAGCAAGTCCTCAAACCCCAGTTATTAGACCGAAGGCTGATCAAAACACCCACAACCCACTCAATAAGCCGAAATTTGAAGGCCTTCCACAACAGCGGAAAGATGGTTGGATGGAAGTACAAATTTGGGAATTCCGAACTGCTTCTACCACAGAAATGATTCCTATTTGTCTTGCATTGGGAACTCGTGGTGACAAGAAGCTTAGCGGGCTTATTATCGAAGGTGTTGAGTTTAGACCCACATACATGTTGTCCCAGATTAACAAGTAACAGTAACAAACTTGAATTGCTTGAACTTGCTTTTTATTGAATCATATGATTTTGAATTGAATTACAAATGTGGCCGACGAAGGGTATTTTACCCGCTAAGCGTCGCGACGGTCCCTATGACACAGACTATCTAATAATTACATATCGGACCCAAACTATAACTTTAACTAATTACATAATACACCTTTAACTTGACCCGCATGGATTAAGCAAATTATAATTTAATATTCCCCAATAATTTCTAAATCCATGTATTTAATGCTTTGACATCTTCACTCCACTTTATTACTCGCATGTTGTATAAAATCCTTGTTCTTGAACTTCGGCTTCAATTCCTTCCATTTCTTGCTTGATTTCTAATCTTTTCCTTTATGAATTGTAGCACGATCTTTGTATTAAATATGAACCCGACTTATTGTGATGTGTGAATAAAAGTTTGTTGTTGGTTGTCTAATGGCCTTTCTTCAAAGCTTATAATCTTCCAATTGTCTCATCTAGTGTTATTGTATCTAGAGCAACGATTTGAACGAATTGTTTAGGCACCAAACTTAGGAGTTTTTCTACTAAAGTTGGTTGATCAAACATTAATCCAATACCACTTGCCCTAGTGACAATACTATTTAGATTGCGGTAAATGAATCAATAGTGTCTTTCTCCTTCATTATCAATATCTCAAATTCGGTTATGAGTGTTTGAAGACGTGCCTTTTGTACTCGATCTACACCGACATGCCTCATTTTTTATGCATCCCATGTGTTCTTTTGCACTATTACAGCTAGCTACCTGTAATATAATTTATTCTCGTAGTGCTTGAAATAGATACGCACTAGAATTAAAAGAACCGCCCTCTTTATAGATTATAATATTGTAACATCCCAAAAATAGTAATTTAGGAAACAATAACGCGATAGAGACTTAATCATCGTAAAACAAAAGAAAAACGGACGGGCTTTGGCTCGGCTCCAACGGGCCGAGCGAAGCCTGGGTATATAAAGGCCAAGACAACCTTGAAGCTCTCATTTTCACCAACACTTGCAAGCTAGAGAGAGAAAGGAGAGTCGGGTCTAGAGAGAGAAAGTCGACGGATCGACACAAAATTGAAGGAGCACGTTACTACTGAACTCGTGAGCAAAACCTCCGAATCAGAATCACAATCCAGGTAACGATTCGACCTTAAACTGAGTTTTTCTTCATTTTGGGGTTTCTTGGGTTTTAGCTAAATAGGAGACGTTTTTATGGATGAAACCTGATAATAAGCTTAGAACTAGCATCTAGAATGAAAACCGCACGTTTTGATCAAAGAAAATTGTAAGATTGGCATGATCGGGTTAGCATGCAAGAATTTCGGATTTTTGGTCCAGGAACCAGGTATTGCGTACTTACCAAGTACGCAGGAGGAAGATCCTGCGTACTTACCAAGTACGCAAGAAGTATTCTCTGCGCACTTGTCAAGTGCGCATGAGTATGGTCCTGCGCACTTAGCAAGTGCGCAGGCAGCAGACAGCAGGCAGCAGGCTGGTTAAGTAAAGTCAGTAAGTTTAGAATGATTTAACCATTAAATTCGGGGTTGGGTCTAATGTGTATTTAACTACCTAATCCAGATCGGAAGTGGCATTGTTGGACCTTTGTTTAGGACAACCTAGAGAAGCTTATCAGGTGAGTTCTATGTGCCCCCTTCTATGTTATGTGCAATGATTTATAAACGTTTTGGGGCTGAAGTGTATACACTAATTGAATAAATGATATGAATGTCAATGTGATCATACGTGATATATTAAGGTATATGTGTAGATACATATGAAAATGAATTATGAATTATGAATAAAGAATGAAACGTATGTTTACAAAGAATGAATGAAAGAACGGCATAACGTAAATAAATGAAACCTTGCTTTATAATTATTTATATTGC
Organism: Smallanthus sonchifolius; assembly: GCA_023525975.1. Taxonomy (NCBI): domain Eukaryota; kingdom Viridiplantae; phylum Streptophyta; class Magnoliopsida; order Asterales; family Asteraceae; genus Smallanthus; species Smallanthus sonchifolius. The sequence continues at coordinate 8,691,844 of CM042042.1, forward strand.
ATGTAATGAATGTATGTATACGTTATGGACGGGAACGAAGCTAACGGCTACTTCTGTAGACGGACGACCACGTGACTATTTTGCAACCGGGAAAGATACAATCCTTCGCAAGCTAGGACGTACAAAAAGCATAAAAGGGCGGTCGAAGCAAATGCTAAAATAGTATAACGGTTGCATAAATAATAGTTCGCGTGGGAAACGAATGCCTTAGGGCAGACGGGCGAATATGACGGACTACGACGGTAGGACGGTTAAGGCGGACGGCCGAAGGTTGGCCGGACGGAAAAGTTAAGGCGGACGGTTTCTAGGACCGGACGAGTAAAAGGGCTACGACGGTAGCTTAAGGGCGTATGTCTTTGTGACATACGCAGTAAAAGACGGGTTGATCACCCTTATGTGTATGACCAAATGAATGTAAAAGAAAGTAAAAGTGAATGCATAACAATGTAGTCACACAAGTAAGAAGAAAGTAAAGTAAAGTAAAAATTATGAATACGTATTTGTTATCTCATGTATATAATTACGTATACTTTTAAAGATATAATGTTTATACTTAATCATATTAAACTAGAACTCACCAGCGTTAGCTGACTTTTAGTATACATTTCAGGTAACAAAGGAAAGGGTCGTGCGAAGGCGTGAAGGCTGCCCGGCATGAGACTGACATCCCACCTTATGTTTTTGTTTAGGAAATGGTTAATGTTTTGAATGTTAAGACTTCCGCTGTAATGTACTCAAATGTTGAATGTTTCTACTGTGTTTGAATGTGTTAAATTTAAAGTTCAATATTATCGACTATGTTTATGAGTAAATCCAACAAGTGAGGTTACCCGGGAATTGGGGCCTTACAAGTTGGTATCAGAGCAATAGTTTAAGAGATTCAGACATCCCTAAATGTCTGGACTCAAGCTGATTATGGGACCAACGCACGGGTGTCAGTCTGGGTAGCCAACGCCGGCGCCAGCACTGTAAGTAAGTACTAAAGTTAATGTTTGTATATAGGAATAGATGCCTTAACCTAGAACCAATAGATGTCAATGTCACGACCAATTTGAAGAGTTTGGAACCCGAAAAGAATGTAAATTTCTAATCACAAACCGGTCACTGTAATTAAAAATTTACCTTGTTCGTACTGTTCTAAGACTATGATCTGAGAGAATGACATTGATGTATTCCCTTTATAACTATCAGGAAACTAAGAACTATGGCTGGTGGAGGAAGGACAGGGCGCCGAGGCGGTCGCACTGGCCGAGTAGGTAGACCTCCGTTGAACCAAAGATTTGAAGAAGAAGAAGAGAGTGTGCACGCAGAACACACCGAAAGTGTGCACGAAACATAAGTGACCCCAACTAGGGACGACAATCCAGGGCCTATACAGTTGGAACCCGAAGTTAGGGATGCTATTGCCCGTGAAGTTGTGCTCACTCTGAAGAAAGTATTGCCTGATCTGCTATCCGAGGCACTAAAGAAAAGTAAAGAGGAGGATGAAGGAGACCATGAAGAGAAAGTGTATGATAGTGATGGGGATGAAGTGAAGATGGGATCGAACAATCGTGGGTGTACTTACAAAGGTTTCAAGGACGGAGACCCACCCAAATTCGATGGGAGTAAAGATTCAGTGGCTACGTTCGAATGGATTGAGAGGATGAATGCTGTAGTCAATATCAGTGAGTGTTGACCGGACCAAGTTGTTAAGTATGTTGTTCATTCTTTCACTAACGAGGCACTAGGTTGGTGGAGGAACATCCAGCGGACAAAGTCCCCAAACGCTCTTACAAGAATGACATGGGAAGACCCAAAGAAGCTAATAATTCAGAAGTTCTGTCCCCAGAATGAAATTGATCCAGTGGAAAATGAATTCTTAAACTTTAAGGCTGGCAACAAGACACACCGCCAGTATACTTCTAGGTTCAATGAGCTAGCTCAACTGGTACCCCACCTGGTGGAGACAGAGGAGCGAATGATCAAGTATTATGTGAAGGGCCTACCTCAAAGGGTCCGTGTCCACGTGAAAGCCAACCTACCCTCGACCTTCGAGTTGGTAGTGAATCTGAGCGGAATCGTCTACGACGATTATGCCAATGAGGACCCACCAACAGAGACCCAAAAGAGAAAGTGGGAGAACCCGTCTAGAGGCACCGGAAGAGGGAACGCAACAACTGAAACTAAGAAGCCAAGGTCGGATGAATATGAAACATGCAAGAAATGTGGAAGGCAACATCTTGGCGAATGTAAAATCGGCACCACCACATGCTATAAGTGCGGGAAGCCGGGTCACTTCTCCCGAGAATGCGTAAAGAACATCAAGTGTCAAGTATGTGGATTGTTTGGACATCTGACAAAGAACTGTAGGAAGGCCGGCCAATCTGGTTCGGGAAAAGAGAGGGAAAAGGAACAGCCGCAGGCTAGGACTCGAGCCTACGCTCTAACTGAGGAAGAAGCAAGGGGAAACCCTGATGTTGTGTCATGTACGTTCCTAGTTAATGATGAACATGCTGCTATTTTATTTGACTCTGGTGCTAGTAAAAGTTTTATATCCAATGCATTTAGTCGTAAACTAGGATGCACTATCAACACCATAGTAAAGGCCTTTAGCGTACAAACTGCCGTTGGTAAAAATTAGGCAGTATTTCAAGTAACAGAGGATTGCATCATAGAAATAGAGGGTCATAAGTTCCCTTCTAGATTATTCCTTCTTACCTTAGGAGGATTCGATATAGTATTAGGTATGGATTGGCTAGCTGCCAACGAAGCTCAAATCATATGTAAACGCAAGAGGATACACCTCAAAGCTCCTAGCGGCAAACCAATTATTGTTTATGGGGTTTGGAATTGCACGATGCCGAACATCATCTCGATGATCAAGGCCGAAAGTTACATGAGGCGCGGTTGCGAAGCTTATTTGGCATATGTTATTGATGATAGAATGAAAATGAATGAACTCAAGAATGTACCCGTGGTGTGCAACTTTCCGGAAGTATTCCCTGAGGATCTACCTGGGTTACCACCCGATCGGGAAATAGAATTTCAGATTGACTTATTGCCAGGAGCTGAGCCCGTTGCCAAAGCCCCCTACCGATTGGCTCCGTCAGAAATGAAAGAATTGATGTCTCAACTACAGGAATTAACAGAAAAAGGATTTATTAGACCGAGCATTTCACCATGGGGCGCTCCGGTACTATTCGTAAAGAAGAAAGACGGCAGCATGCGCATGTGCATCGACTACCGTGAATTGAACAAGAGGACGGTAAAGAACAAATACCCATTGCCTAGAATAGACGATCTCTTTGATCAACTACAAGGTCTCAAAGATCGATCTTAGGTCGGGTTATCACCAGTTGAAGGTGAGAGAAGAAGATGTACCAAAGACCGCGTTTCGTACGCGCTACGGGCATTACGAGTTTCTAGTGATGTCATTCGGGTTGACCAACGCACCAGCAGCGTTTATGGACTTGATGAATAGAATATCCCGACCGATGTTGGATCGCTCAGTGATAGTTTTCATTGACGACATACTAGTTTATTCGAAGAACGAGGGTGATCACCACTGTCACTTAAGAGAAGTATTGGAAGTGTTAAAGCAGGAAAAGTTGTACGCAAAATTCTCCAAATGCGCGTTCTGGCTTAGGGAAGTCCAATTCCTAGGTCATGTGATAAACACAAAAGGCATCATGGTAGATCCTGCAAAGATCGAAACGGTGAAGGAATGGAACGTTCCGAAGACGCCAACAGAGATACGAAGTTTTTTGGGATTGGCGGGCTACTATCGGAGGTTCATTCAAGATTTATCAAGGATAGCCTCGCCACTAACTAAACTAACACGAAAGGAGGTAAAGTATGAATGGGGTCCAACCCAAAATAACGCGTTTGAAGAACTCAAGACACGATTGACCCAAGCTCCGGTCTTGACGCTACCTGAGGGAAATGAAGACTTGGTAGTCTACTCTGACGCTTCGGGTCAAGGTTTAGGTTGTGTACTTATGCAACGAGGAAAGGTAATAGCTTACGCCTCACAACAACTAAGGACTCACGAGGTTAACTACCCAACTCACGATCTAGAGTTAGCAGCGGTAGTTTTCGCGTTAAAAATATGGAGGCACTATTTATATGGAGTTAAATGCACCATTTACTCCGATCATAAAAGCTTAAAGTACTTTTTCGAGCAAAAGGAATTAAGCATGAGGCAAAGGAGATGGTTAGAGCTACTGAAAGACTACAACTGTGAGATATTGTACCATCTAGGCAAGGCAAACGTAGTGGCTGACGCTTTAAGCAGAAAGGAAGAATCGGAACCCATCCGGATCAAAGCGTGTCAGCTAATCATAACGCCAGATTTGATGAGTGAGATATTAAAGGCACAAGATGAAGCACTATTAGAAAGAAATGTAAGACGAGAAAGGATAGTGGGACAACAAGGAAATTTGAATGTAAATGCATACGGTGTACGAACTAGATTTGGTCGGATGTGGATACCTAAGATTGGCGAGCTTAAAGCCAAAATCCTCGATGAGGCCCATAAGTCTCGTTATTCTATCCACCCCGGGACAAACAAAATGTATCAAGACTTGAAGAAAGAGTACTGGTGGCCTGGCATGAAGAATGATGTGACTGAGTACGTGAACAAGTGCTTAACTTGTTCCCTAGTTAAGGCCGAGCACCAAAAGCCATGTGGTAAGATGCAACCCTTACCGATACCTGAATGGAAGTGGGAGGAGATCACGATGGACTTCATTACCAAGCTACCGCGAACAGCTAAGGGCAATGATACCATTTGGGTGATCGTCGACCGCTTGACGAAAAGTGCTCACTTCGTGCCTATACGTGAGACTGCTTCGTCCGAAAAACTAGCAGAAGTTTTTATCAAAGGAATTGTGAGCAGGCATAGTATGCCGGTGTCGATTGTGTCCGACCGGGATACTAGGTTCACGTCAAGGTTTTGGAAGAAATTTAATGAAGCAATGGGCACTAGATTGAACATCAGCACAGCTTACGACCCTCAAACCGATGGTCAATCTGAAAGGACAATCCAGACCTTAGAAGACATGCTCCGGGCTTGTATCATTGACTTCGGTGGGAGCTGGGACAGCCATCTACCATTGGCAGAATTCTCATATAACAACAGCTATCACTCAACGATTGGCATGCCGCCATTTGAGATGTTGTATGGAAGGAGATGTAGGACCGCGGTTTGTTGGGGCGAAATTGGACAGAAGGATTTTGCAAGTCTCGAAGTGGTCAAAGCTACTTCCGAGAAGTTTGAGCAAATCAAGGCTCGAATGAAAGCCGCAAAGGACAGACAGAAATCATACGCGGATAAGAGAAGAAGGGATTTAGAGTTTCAAGTGGGGGACATGGTACTGTTAAAGGTATCACCATGGAAAGGAATAATTCGATTCAGAAAACGTGGCAAACTAAGTCCAAGGTTTGTCGGACCTTTCAAGATTTTAGCGAGAGTGGGTCAAGTTGCTTACAGACTAGACCTACCCGTTGAGCTTAGTGGAATACACCCTACGTTCCACGTGTCACACTTACGCAAGTGCCTAGCTGACGACACAGCTCACATACCTTACGACGAGATTGAAGTAGATAACAGTCTAAATTATGTAGAGGAACCGATAGCCATCCTTGACCGAGCTGAGAAACGACTACGCAATAAGTCGATTCCTTTAGTCAAAGTACAATGGAAGCACAGAAGAGGGTCAGAAGCTACATGGGAAAAAGAAGACGAGATGAGGGGACTATACCCTAAATTGTTTAACGTATAAGCAGTTTCGAGGACGAAACTTCTTTAAGGAGGGTAGACTTGTAACATCCAAAAAATAGTAATTTAGGAAACAATAACGCGATAGAGACTTAATCATCGTAAAACAAAAGAAAAACAGACGGGCTTTGGCCCGGCTCAAACGGGCCGAGCGAAGCCCGGGTATATAAAGGCCAAGACAACCTTGAAGCTCTCATTTTCACCAACACTTGCAAGCTAGAGAGAGAAAGGAGAGTCGGGTCTAGAGAGAGAAAGTTGACGGATCGACACAAAATTGAAGGAGCACGTTACTACTGAACTCGTGAGCAAAACCTCCGAATCAGAATCACAATCCAGGTAACGATTCGACCTTAAACTGAGTTTTTCTTCATTTTGGGGTTTCTTGGGTTTTAGCTAAATAGGAGACGTTTTTATGGATGAAACCTGATAATAAGCCTAGAACTAGCATCTAGAATGAAAACCGCACGTTTTGATCAAAGAAAATTGTAAGATTGGCATGATCGGGTTAGCATGCAAGAATTTTGAATTTTTGGTCCAGGAACCAGGTATTACGTACTTACCAAGTACGCAGGAGGAAGATCCTGCGTACTTACCAAGTACGCAAGAAGTATTCTCTGCGCACTTGTCAAGTGCGCATGAGTATGGTCCTGCGCACTTAGCAAGTGCGCGGGCAGCAGACAGCAGGCTGGTTAAGTAAAGTCAGTAAGTTTAGAATGATTTAACCATTAAAGTCGGGGTTGGTTCTAATGTGTATTTAACTACCTAATCCAGATCGGAAGTGGCATTGTTGGACCTTTGTTTAGGACAACCTAGAGAAGCTTATCAGGTGAGTTCTATGTGCCCCCTTCTATGTTATGTGCAATGATTTATAAACGTTTTAGGGCTGAAGTGTATACACTAATTGAATAAATGATATGAATGTCAATGTGATCATACGTGATATATTAAGGTATATGTGTAGATACATATGAAAATGAATTATGAATTATGAATAAAGAATGAAACGTATGTTTACAAAGAACGAATGAAAGAACGGCATAACGTAAATAAATGAAACCTTGCTTTATAATTATTTATATTGCATGTAATGAATGTATGTATATGTTATGGACGGGAACGAAGCTAACGGCTACTTCTGTAGACGGACGACCACGTGACTATTTTGCAACCGGGAAAGATACGATCCTTCGCAAGCTAGGACGTACAAAAAGCATAAAAGGGCGGTCGAAGCAAATGCTAAAATAGTATAACGGTTGCATAAATAATAGTTCGCGTGGGAAACGGATGCCTTAGGGCAGACGGGCGAATATGACGGACTACGACGGTAGGACGGTTAAGGCGGACGGCCGAAGGTTGGTCGGACGGAAAACATTAAGGCGGACGGTTTCTAGGACCGGACGAGTAAAAGGGCTACGACGGTAGCTTAAGGGCGTATGTCTTTGTGACATACGCAGTAAAAGACGGGTTGATCACCCTTATGTGTATGACCAAATGAATGTAAAGGAAAGTAAAAGTGAATGCATAACAATGTAGTCACACAAGTAAGAAGAAAGTAAAGTAAAGTAAAAATTATGAATACGTATTTGTTATCTCATGTATATAATTACGTATACTTTTAAAGATATAATGTTTATACTTAATCATATTAAACTAGAACTCACCAGCGTTAGCTGACTTTTAGTATACATTTCAGGTAACAAAGGAAAGGGTCGTGCGAAGGCGTGAAGGCTGCCCGGCATGAGACTGACATCCCACCTTATGTTTTTGTTTAGGAAATGGTTAATGTTTTGAATGCTAAGAATTCCGCTGTAATGTACTCAAATGTTGAATGTTTCTACTGTGTTTGAATGTGTTAAATTTAAAGTTCAGTATTATCGACTATGTTTATGAGTAAATCCAACAAGTGAGATTACCCGGGAATTGGGGCCTTACAAGTATCCTTGTTATCCGACGATGATTTTCCCGACATCGTGTTTTTATAATAGGAATCAAAATTTTATTTCTAAACTTGTGTCCAAATAGCCTTCCCCTTTAACAAACATTTCACCCACTTGTTTATAAAACATTCCACGTGCAAACAAGAACCTGTTTGGAATTTTGAACAATCTTCCGACCGTTACACCACCTGTATCAAACCGTTAGTGGTTCCTTTCTAATTGAAACACCATTTCGGTATTTTTCACTTAAATTAAAACCCTTTTGACCTTTTGTTTTCTTAAAAACTCCGATGGCAACTGCTTTGATTTCTCGCTCCCTGGTTCCACCGGAGATCTGGCCGCACCACGGCCTTTCTTTCTTCTTGGTTCCACACAGCCGTTAGTCTTACGGCTTCAATCAATCGTCCGTCTAGCGATTTCTACCTTCAATATTTTGATCGCGCTCCTCGTCTTCAAGTATAGGGTTTCGATAGTGTTAGCAACAAGCCGCGACCCTGGTTTGATTTTAGGGTTCATTAACCTGCGATTTTCAGATTGACGAGTTTCGGGATTCCGGGTAAGTGCCTCTGATTTTTTTTTTTTTGCGAATTTATGGTTAGAACAAAAGATTGATTTGATCTTGTTGCTCCTATTTGCACTGATTTGAATCACGAATCTTCACGAGCCTGAAAGCTCTGATACCAATTATTTTCCCAATTAACAATTGACGATAGATTGAATTTAAATTTAAATTCAATTACAAATGTGGCCGACGAAGGGTATTTATACCCGCCGGAGTACCACCGGCGAAGCGTCGAGACGGTTCCTATGAATGCGTCGTTTTGTTTTCAAGTTTACTAAATTACAATTGCGACACAGACTATCTAATAACTACATAATACACCCTTAACTTGATCAGCATGGATTAAGAAAATTATCTTTATTCTAATAAATGATTCCAAAAAATGACATGTGTCATTACCATATCTTTTCTTATTAATTTTTTTTCTATTTTAAGCAAGTTTGAATTTTGAAATTTAATAACTTTAATGTTTTTATTTTTTTAGAGAAAATAATATAAAACTTGAATTCTAATTATTAATTAATTAAGGAAACAAAAAATATTTTTTGTTTTACACATTATTTTAAATTTGTTTACATATTATTACTTTTATTTTGTATTAAAAATCCCATGTAATACATGGGTATATAACCTAGTAATTTAATAAAAGATTCCATTTTTTATAACCAGACAAGAATTAACTGTAAACACAAACTTTGTTTTCATTTTCCTTTTAGAGAGGAGGTACTTTTGTATCAAATTTCTTTGAAACAACTCTTTTTGTACACTCGTTCTACTTTATGTGATAAAGTTCTACTTTATGTGATAAAGTAGTTGCTGTTTGTGATACTACAAGTAGAAAAGAAACTGTGATCCATCAGTTGCACATACAGGTAATGCTGCTTTTCCTGTTGTTTCTATATTTAACGTGCTAGGTAGTTATAAGGCTGAGAGGTGTATAATGGAATCAATTATGGCTCAATCGATGCTTTCGTTCCCATTGTTGAATATATTTATAAATACAAGTATTAACACATGACTACCCTAAACTATATGATAATTACAAATACAAATAATCTAGTCTAATATACCCCCTCAGTCTAAGGAGGAGGTTGACGGATGCTTAGACTGGATCTGAAATAATCAAATAAAACTCATGGTAGTCTTTTTGTGAAGATGCTAGCAAGCTGATAACGAGAAGGGACATGTAAAACGCGAATCTGTCCTCTATGCACCTCTCCCAAACAAAATGAATGTCAATCTCAATGTGTTTAGTTCTTTGATGCTGAATTGGATTTCCCGTCATGTAGATAGCACTAACGTTATCACAGTATACAAGTGAAGCTTTGCTTAGAGGTTGGCTAACTCAAGAAGAAGGTTACGAAGCCAACAGAGTTCTGCCACGACGTTAGCTACCTCCCGGTATTCAGCTTCGGCACTAGAACGAGAGATAGTAGTATGTCGCTTTGAGGACCATAATAAGATTATCACCTAGGAATACACAATAGCAAGAGGTAGATCTCCGAGTGTCAGGGCAACCTGCCTAGTCTACATCTGTGTAGGATACGAGGGAGGAACGGGGCTGCGTTTCATATAGATACCCATAGATAAAGTGCCTTTGACATACCGCAGAATACGTTTTAACGCATTCAGGTGACCTAAGCGGGGAGCGTGCATATGCATGCATACGTGTTGAACCGCGTAAGAGATGTCCGGTCGGGTGAAGGTTAGGTACTGCAGTGCCCCTGCCAAGCTGCGAAAGTGTGTAGGATCATCAATTAAATTTCCTGCTTTGGTACTTAATTTACCTGTTGTGTCGACAGGAGTATGCACCAGATTGCAGTCTGCCATGTTTGCCCTTCTCAGAATGTCTAAGGCATATTGCTGTTGTGATAGAAACATACCATCAGGATGTCGGGTAACCGAGAGACCTAAGAAGTAAGTCAATGGACCAACATCTTTCATGGCGAATTCGGAAGACAGATGAGTCAAGAGATTCTGTTTGAGTGCCTGTGATGATGCAGTGAGAATTATGTCGTCAACATACAATAGAAGATATGCGGTATCTGAGACGTGGCAGTATATAAAAAGCGAGTGATCACAAGAGCTATGTCGAAACCCCAACACAGAGACATAGTCCTTGAAGCGTTGATATCATGCCCTCGGTGCCTGTTTCAATCCATAGAGGGACTTCTTTAGACGACATACATGATGAGGATAAGAAGCGTGACTAAACCAAACGGTTGATGCATGAAAAACCGTTTCTGACAAATTCCCGTGTAAAAAGGCGTTCTTGACATCTAATTGATTGATGTACCACCCATTTGATAAAGCAATGCTTAGAACGGTTCGAATGGTTGCTGGCTTAACCACTGGACTGAAAATCTCGTGACAGTCCACTCCCACCCGTTGAGACCTGCCATCACAAACCAAACGCGCCTTATAACGCTCAAGTGATGCCATGAGATTTGGTTTTGTGTTTAAATATACAACGAATAATGTTCATGTCAGGTCGACGAGGTACTAACTCCCAAGTGTTATTTTTTATAAGAGCATTAAACTCATATGTCATGGCACGATTCGAAACAGGTGTTTTTGAAGGCTTCGATGGGTTGCGGGGTATTGGTTCAATGGAAGTGGAGGTGTGTAGATTTAAACGGGGTGTAGGTTTTGAAATGCCGGCCATGCTACAGGTGGTCATAGTTTCGAGTGGGTGGTGGTGGTGGGGTTGGAATGGTGGTGGTGGTTTGCGGCTGTGAATGGGTGACAGCAGGCTACCTTTCGGTTCTGGGGCTGTTGATGGCTGGTTCGGGGCTGAGTGGTGTTTAGTAGTTTTGGGCGGGGCTGTTGATGGCTGGCTCGGGGCTGTTTAAGTGGGACACGGTTGAGCGACGGGCTGAATTGGAGGTGGTTGTTTGTGACATTGGTAGGTTAGTCGGTAAGGAGTGGTAGCCGGATGTGGGAAAGTAGAAGCCTGTGAAGAGCTGGAAGCCGTAGGGTGTATAGGGGATGGTGGTGGAGATTGTGTGGGTGTGATTGGGTCTTGTATAGTGGCTGAGGACGCGGTCCCGCATAGAGAGGGGTGAATGTCACTGGAAAAGTTTGATGAGAGAAATTCATAGGTTGGAGTAGGGTTCTGTACTTTGGAAAATGGAAAGAGTGTTTCGTCAAAAACCACGTGACGCGAGATAATTAACTTGCGGGCGGAGAGTTCATAACATTTGTACCCCTTATGATTGGAGGGATAGCCGAGAAACACACATTGGGAGGATCGGTTTTCCAGTTTGTTAATGGTGGTGGATGGAAACAAAGGATAGCAAAGGCATCTAAACGTACGTAGGTGTGTATACAAAGGGTGTTTGTTATAGAGAAGGAAGGTGGGAGTTTTATGTTGTTTGGTTTTGGAGGGTAGAATGTTAAGTAGGTAGGTGGCCATTTGAAGAGCATGGTGCTAAAAATTGGGAGGGAGGGAAGCGGGAGTAAGTAGATTGCGGATGATATTATTTATTGATTGTATTTTGCGTTCGGATTTTCCATTTTGAGAGGATGTATGTGGGCACGAAAAACGAAACGTCATGCCATACGGGTACAAAATTTATGAAATGATTTATTGTTATACTCCGTGCCATTGTCACATTGAAAAGTCTTAATCCCGCGTTCAAATTGTGTTTGGATGTGTTTGGATGTGTTTGAAGAAAAATGGAGAAGACAGAAGATTTGTTAGCCAGAGGATATGTCCACAAATAATTAGTATAGTCATCAAGAAATAAGATATAGTAAAGGTGACCTCCCGAGCTTGCGACTGGGGAGGTCCATAGATCACCGTGCGCAATGTCAAAAGGGAGATAAGTAGTAGACACAGATTCGTAGAACGGTAATTTAATATGTTTTCCAAATACGCATGATTGACATAAATGTTCATTAGAAATTTTGCCAACAGAAATAAAATTTTGTTTATGCAAAGAACGTAAGATAGATGATCATGGATGACCCAAACGACAAAGCCAGAGATCCTGAGATAAAGCAGCAAAGGTTGAGGGACTGGTGAGTTGAGCGGAGGGCAAGGAGAGTGTATAGAGATCCCCGGTGCTGTCACATCGGAGGATGGGAATTCGCGTCAGGTACTCCTTCACAAGAAAACCAAAAGGGTCAAATTCAATAGAAGTATTATTATCCGTGGTGAGACGACGGACCGACAACAAATTTTTTATAAGATTGGGTGCAACGAGTATGTTATTTAGTTTAATGGATGGATAGGGTGGTTTTAGCCTTTAGGGTTGTTTGGCCCGTCCCGTGAATTGGTATTTTGAAACCGTTACCAACAACAATATGGTTCGACATGCTATTATTGAAATAAGTTGAGAGGTTACCTGTCTGGTTAGAACCGGGAGGGTGAAGCACCAAGAATACCTGCTGAAGAACCACACGGAGATGGAGCCCGTGAAGTCTGTAGGGTCGGGTATGGAACTGGTGGTGTATGCCAGGAATGTGGAGGCCAATTCCACTGCGACATCAAAGGCTGATTGAATGCATTACCATAATTACCACGGCCTCTTGATCGTCCCTGACCACGTGAACGACCACCCCTACTTCTACCGCGCTGAGACGGTTCAGAAGACCACCTGACGCCATCATTAGAACCGGTTCTGGGCTGCTGCTGTAAGTCTGATTGAGAAGGTGCAGTGGTAACAGAAGGTGGTGTGGCGTGGCAGTGTGTAAGGCGGTGTCGGCTGGGATGTTCTGATTGGTTTGGCGTGTCTCCTCCAAGACTAGTCTAGACCTTGCCTCATAGAAATGTGGAAGTGGTTTAGTTTGTTGTAATATCATGGCAACCCCGTCAAACTTACCATTAAGACCTGCGATTAACTGCAACACGAGTCTTTGGTCTGATACGGGAGCATTCACATTCGCCATTTGATCAAACAAGACCTTTAAAGCTTGGCAGTAGGTAGAGACATTAGGGAAAGAGTCAATCTTGGTGTTGGAAATTTATTCTCCAGATATGGAGGCCTGGAGATCTGATTATCCAAAAAAAATACTAGCCAAAAGCCTGCCATGCTTTTGCTGCAGTAGAGTATCAGTCAGGTTTAAGAATGGTATGCAACAGATCATCAGAGATGGTACCATAAATCGATTGCAAAACAATAGAGTCAATCTGAGTGGATTCAAAGTGACATGAAAAAATAGAGAGCAACGAGACATATCTCTTTCATGACGGCCGATGGTAATGGTCTAAGAGGGTCCATTCTAGGGTTACAAAAGGGTCATGAACGAAGTCTGTAAATTGGTTACGATCATTGTGATTAAAAATTAAGTTTGTGTTAATTATCGTTGTGTTCTTGGAGGATCTTGGACTTCAGTTAAATAGATTGCTAATAGTCTTAGAGGGTCTTAGAAGCATACATAATTTAATTGTGTGGCTATGGTTTATAAAGAGTCTTCTTTTACTCTCCTGTTTGCAAAATCTCTGAAAAACACCAATCAACTGCACAAAAATCCAAGAAATCCTAATTCCACCTAGCGTACAGGACATTCTTGTCAAGTGATGTTTTGAGTTTGACACATGATAGAACACACTAGAATAATAATGAAAGGTATGAATTTCCGAGCTCATATGAAAAAAAAAAATCAAAAAAGCAAACAATCCATGTCAAAGTGAAGTAGAGAAATCCAAAGCATAATTATCTCTGGAATTGGCCAATCTTTTAATTCAATCAATGTTGTCATCTTGTTCTAGACATTCTACCAAACAAGTTAGTCCATATGTACCAAAAGAACAATACTTTCACTTTGTCCATAAGAACTATTACCCTTTTGATTGTAAAATCAAAACAGATTTTGCTGTGAATCTAAAAGGAATATAGTCCTACTAAAAAAAAGGGAATCTATATGGGTCTAAATTCAACGGAATGAATAATAAGCCCGCTTAACATCTTGTCACCACAAGTGGCCAGTTTAAGACGCATATGAATCATTTTGGTTGCAGTAGCAGTTTGGATTCCCAAATTTGTACTTCCATCCAACCATCATTCCTCTGTTGTGGGAGGCCTTTCATTTTCCACCTTTTGAGTGTGTTGTGGGTGTTTTGAGCCTTTGATCTAATAATTGGGGTTTGAGGACTTGCTAAATTAATATACCAATTATTGTCTGAACTCAATAGGGTATCCACCACTAACATAGGAACCTCAAATCCAGATTGGTCTTTTGGTAATTTGTAGACAATGTAAGCTGCATATGTTGTGCTAGATGATACTAGCTGAGATTGGATGATGCTATTGATACAAAGTTTCCAAGAGTCACACTGTATGGCTTCTCCAAATCTGAAAAAAAAAAGTTCATAGAAAATCAAATGTAATTTACTAGAAAGTTACGCTTTTCATTATTAATGCGAGTTTTTAGAAAAACTCAGGTCAAATTAGTATCTATGTATAAAGTTTGAATCTAAACATACTTGAAATTAGTCTTACTGTATGACCACATAGAGAAATGAACTAATAAATATATAGTGTATGTTTTCAGAAACACTATGTACACCTATAGTTTGCAACAACATATCTAATGTGCTTTAGTTATTCACAAGTTGCTACAAATGCTCGGTAACTTAAATAAAGGTTTGCAAAAAGACTTGGTAAGTACAACAAGAAAACTAGCGGGAAGATATAGAAGAACCTTGATTCGGGTAAAGACAGCTTGTCCATTTTCCTGACCATTTCAACAATCGCTCTTGCTGATATCACATGACATTTCTTCCCATTTTTGTCAAGAGAAAACCACTATCAAACAATAACATGGATACGCTAATTAGTACTTGGTTAGCATTTCAATAATGATTCCCTTTGAACCATATTCATATGCTCCATGACAACTACATATGAGAAGAAATAGACTACATTTCAGTAATGAAAGTAAAGAACCATTCATATCAAAGTTACCTCTTGACCATCATTGATTAAGAACCCTTTGCACATAATTGAGTAGGCTTCCAACTTTGTTGTCCATTGCAAGATACTTTTTGACCATTTCATTATGTATTCATAATCAGTTGGTAGTTTTTCTTCCCAATTTACATATGAATCTGTTATGGGTTGCTTCTCATCTGTTTGTTCCACCTGTAGAACATAACCATATTAGACTTTGATCA
The DNA here is from genome assembly GCA_023525975.1 of Smallanthus sonchifolius. Taxonomy (NCBI): domain Eukaryota; kingdom Viridiplantae; phylum Streptophyta; class Magnoliopsida; order Asterales; family Asteraceae; genus Smallanthus; species Smallanthus sonchifolius. The sequence goes on from CM042042.1 coordinate 8,707,224, forward strand.
TATTATATGGATGTGACTATCATTACCACAATATCTCCTCCCACACCAAAAAGACACTTGATGAGCCATATAGGTTATCTTTCGTTGAAAATAATGTTATTCTTGTGGCTGGCCTATTTTCCAAGAAAGTTAAAAACTAAAAGCAACAAAGAATATTGAACTTTTATTTGCCATCTTACTTTCTCCTAGGGCCGAAACTCGATGCCTTCTACTTCTATTTCAGAAAAAGACATATAAGAATGATGGAAGCCATCAAACATAATATGAAGATCAAGAATTTTGTGGTCACTAGTATACTCGTACAACTCACACACCCACCAGCCATCTTCTCTGTCATGATCATACGCGAGGTATGAAATTGAAGTTTTTGTCTCCCCTTGTAATTTGTATTGGAGGGGTATAAGTTCACATTTTCTCACGTGGGAAAGGGCTGCATTTTTGAACACAAGGTTTACAACGTATGTGATTCCTGGTGACAAGAATCGGGCTTTTACATGTGTTTTGCATGTTACATGATGCGCTAACCGGAAGGTGCCCTCATCAAATCTGCGTGATCAATAGTACATGTCAAAGAATGATACATTACTTATTAAATATTCTCAAAAGCTAGAACAGAAGGGAGGAGAGGTCACCTTGAATTATATGAAAACGACCATCTACCAAAATGACTTGGAGCTGAAACCAAACATTCTGCAAACGAAATCATTTCACAATGTTCTCCCTTCTTGTTTAATGAAAACCACTGTACGTCCATGAAACAAGTTCAATTTAGTTGTGCTCATGTAGCGCGCATGATATGATTTATGAGAGTATCACTTAATCAAAATAATTTACTTACCTTTTTGTCATTCTTAAATTAGATTTTTGAATGTATGGCTAACATGTATGCTCTTTTGTTAACTTGAATTTTTCATAGTTTTGTTTATATATAATTCATGGATCCTTAACAATATAGCTTCACTAATTTCCTATAAACCCCTCGCTAGACCACTGTGACCTACTGCAACACCTCCCACTGCTATATATATCCTACCTGGCTACCTATTCTTCTTTCTCTGTGCCTCCATTATTGAAGGCTACTGCTGTTGCAGCTCTGATCACCAACGATGGGGCTAGTGGAAAAGTGATGAACGATGGTTTGTTTAGTTGTTTTATACTAAAAGAGTCACAGAAATCAAATGAAGATTATGAGGTATAAATTAACTATGAATTTCTTGATTGCTAATATTTGTTATCCACCACTTGTTCAGTATAATCAATACTTATATAAACCTATCGAACCAGTGCTTCACAATCCCTGTGTCGTTTAAGAATACAATAGCACCCTAATTGACCCATTAATTACATTTAGACCCCAACTTATTTACATCCTAACACTATGACCCATATACGTAATAATATTGACACAATTGTACTAAGAGTTTAATTTAACTTTCAACACTCCCTGTTAAACGAATCTTAGTGTAAGGAAGATCTTTAACTTTCTTTATGACGCGGTTTGCCATCACATTAATGCTGGTTTAACATCCTTGTACGGGGTCAAGTGAACCTCCTACTTTTTCGCTCATTATGGACATTCATTTATATAATGTCCAAGCTCGTTACACTTGTTACATTTTATATGGCTTTTATCCTGCTTGACTTGTTCACCATCGTTACTTTTTCCAGACCTCTCACCTCTAATCTCTACCTCAGCCACGCCCAAAGTCTTCTTAATTTTAACTCCCACAACCGCAATGCTCACATTTATGGTCTTTAATCTTCTTGTTTTCATTTGCTTTGTTGAATAGAAGTTTATTATGCATGTCTTCCTCCTCAGTTGGATTCTTGATGCGTTCTTCGAAAAGTTTTAGCCTTCCAACGACTTCTTGTAACGACATTGTGTTAAGGTAAAAAACTGTTCATTTGGCATGAGTATTTAAATGTACTTTTCAGGCATCAAATGCAAAAAAGCTTTCAAACCAATATGTTGTCATCCAATGTATGTTGAGACTTCTTGCTTGTGATGCAATCTTACTAATTTTTCCCGCCTAGACATCAAGTGACTCGCTAATATTCATCTTTAGAGATTCAAAATCTGACTCGAGTGTCTGTAACTACGCCTTCTTAACCCTATAACTCCTACATATCAAACCTTAAATGCGTCCCAAATATCTTTGGTTGAAGTATGGTGAGAAACTTGCAAGAACATTTTTCCAGAATTGTTTGGAATAGTAAAATAATTGTTGTGTATGTGTTCGTTGAGCTGGTTCTACAAATTTCCAAATTCACATTTCCGTTCTTCGGTAAAATACTTACCGATGACCTCACAACCTTGTTTTTGGTCGACTACAATGATGACACTCTACACCATCAAGCACCTTCCACACCGCCAACTACTCCTCGTGCACACCCGCCAACCGGTATTCATACATCAACTGCACCTTGCTTATCGTGCCTCTCCCCGTGTCCTTAGTAGAGGTTAAACCCCTCATGGTTGGTTTTAAGCTTCCACAACCATCAAGTATCAACATTGGAACGATGCTAAGCGTGATGAGATATCTGACCTTCATCAAAACAATGCATGGGCTCTTGTTCCTCGTCCAAAATCTTCCAATGTGGTAGGTTCTAAGTGGGTGTTTCAAACTACATATCACTCGAATAGTTATATTGACCATTACAAGACACACCTTGTTGCTAAGGGTTTTACACAAATTCCCTAGTTTGATTTTTCTCATACCTTTAGTCATGTGATTATAATATCTATGATTAAAGTTGGGCTCTTCACCTATTTGATGTGAAAAATGCATTCTTAAATGGCTATTTATCAAAGACTGTTTTAATGAAGCAACCACCGGGATCTGTACACTCATCTCACCCGGGTTATGCGTGTCGTCTCAACAAAGCTGTGTACGGTCTCAAGCAAGCTCCGAGGGCTTGGTTTGAGCGGCTTAGTACTTTCCTCGTCCAAAAATGTTTTCATTGCAGTCAAGCAGACACATCCTTATTCATTTTCCATCGTGGATCATATCTCATATACTTACTCATTTATGTTGACGATATAATCCTTACGGGTAATCATTAGCCGTCTCTGCGCCATTTTGTTGATCGCCTACACAATAAGTTCGCTATCAAGGATCTTGGTAAGTTAAACTATTTTTTTGGGGATCAAGGTTAACACATCCATGATATTATGACTCGTGGTACTCTTCTGGATGCCAAGCCTGTGGCAGCTCCTCTTTTTGCAAATGATGTTTTCTTAAGCACCGGCGCCCCTTATTCAGATTCCACTTATTATCGCTCATTCATTGGCGTTCTGCAATATCTTACCATCACTCGATATGACTTATCATATGCTGTTAATCAAGCAAGTCTGTTTCTTCACTCGCTGACCACTCGCCATTTTCAAATGGTTAAATGAATCCTCAGGTATGTCAAAGGTACTCTTTCTCATGGTCTTCATCTTTCAAGTCCTATAAAATCTTCTTTGGTTGGATATTCTGATGCGGATTAGGCCCATTGTATAGAGACACGACGCTCCACATACGTTTATTCTATCTCTTTTGGTGGTAACCTTGTCTCATGGGGTACTAAGATGAAACCTAAGTGTCACGTTCAAGTTGTTAGTCCGAATACAGGGCAATGGCAAACATAGCTGCAGAGCTCATTTGGCTCACTCAACTTCTTTGGGATCATAACGCGTCACCTACCCTCTTATGTGATAACTTAAGTGCCATATTCTCTCTAAGAATCCTTTTGCACATCAACGAGCAAAGCACATAAACATTGATTGTCATTTCCTTCAGGAGCTTGTGTTTTTCGGCAAACTACACAATAAGTTTGTTCCTAACAAGCTTCAAGTGGACAACATTTTCACCAAACCTCTTCGAAGACCCTTGTTTGAAGACGCGGCTATGGGCGGCGGCGACGACGCGGTGGCGCACGGTGGCAGCAGGCGGGTGGAGATGGTGGCGACGGCGGCCGACGGCTGTATGTGTGAAACTGTTGATCGATTCGGCTGTAGCATACAGTATGGATGAAGTGGACATGGTCTTTGTTGGGGCAGATGGAGTTGTTGAAAGCGGAGGTATAATTAACATGATGGGAACTTATCAGATTGCATAGATGCCAAAACCATGGACAAACCGGTTTATGTGGCTGCCGAGAGCTAAAAGGTATTATTTATATCACCAAGAGGCGGTGGCACGTGATGGCGGCGGGCAGGTGGGGTGCGGCAGCGGTTGCGGGTGGGGGCGGTGGTGGTGCAGCGGGTGGCGGTACAAATATGCACTATTTTTAAGTTAATAAGTTTTATAATACTTGTCATTTTGATCCGTTGACTAATTTAAGTTGATCCAAATTAACCCGTTGAATATTTGAGGTGACCTAAATTGACCTGTTGACTAATTTAAGATGATCCAAATTAACTCATTGACTAATATGAGGTCACCCAAATTAACCCATATTCAATTGATTTTTGCCCAAATAAACCCATTCTTTGTGGAATGGGTCAAGACTGCCACCTATATGATCCACCCTTGTCTATTTTAGTATATAATTATTGTATTGTTTTATTATGATTTTATTTCCTTTTCACCCTTACAACATTGTAAGTATTTATAACCTTAATCAATGAAAAATAGATTATCTGGTGAAATTATTTTCTCATACAATGATCCATTAGCAGGGTCATGAGTTTTATTATCACCAAATCTTACACATTGACAAGCCTAAGTGGTTCTTGTGATTGTAACGACGGCATGTGGTTATTAAAGTATTACTTAACATTCTATATGTAAAAAGAATCTACAGCAGTTGATTAGAGTCATAGCAGTTAATTACCGTTTTGCCGCCATTAAGGAGGACCCCTTTGGTCAGAAGTTCCCTGAATTCAACTTTGGATCTGTACTTCAGAGGAGGATCTGCACTCTTAGCTATCTCTTCCCATTCACTAAACTCTTGACGTTCGAATGCATTCTCAAGTTCAGCCACAACCTCAGCCATCTTTGGCCGATCTTCACGAGATTCCTTCAAACATCGATATGCAATGTCTGTAAATATTTCTAAAGAACTCTGATCCAGTGGTTGAATGGTTGGACTTTTAAAGGTGATGTCATTTAGTTTATCCTGTTCATAGCTTTCAATCCATGTGGGCACAAAAGTCTTCTCAACACGGCCATTTCGATTATACGTACAGCATAATGTCCCACATAAAACTTCGAATAAGACCACACCAAAAGAGTATACGTCCGACTCTTTCGTTAGGGTGTTCGTCATCCAATACTGCGGATCAATGTACCCCCCGGTACCTGCTGCCAGGGTGACAATTACTGACTGCAGCTCATTAGCTGGGCCCATTAAAGATAGCCCGAAGTCAGAAAGTTTGGCACTCCAATCCTCGTCGAGAAGGATGTTGGAGCTTTTTATATCGCAGTGGATAAGTCTTTGGTGTGTCCCCCTTGGATCATGAAGATAGCCTAGTCCCTTTGCTGCATCTAGGCATATCTGGAGACGTCGCGACCACTTGAGATGAGGAGAATTTAAATGGTGGTTAAGGCTTCCACGAGATGCATACTCGTACACCAAGATCATCTCATCTCCTTCGTAACAAAATCCCAGAAGAGAGACAAGATTTTCATGCACGTAACGTGAAAGCATCGTGACCTCTTTCAAAAACTCAGTTTTTCCTTGTCCATGACTACGATCTAGACGTTTAATAGCAGCCATGCTACGCCCCTCAGAGTGAGACACTTCCCCTTTATACACTTTCCCAAAACCACCACGTCCAATACAGTTGTTCTCATCGTTGAAGTTGTTGGTGGCTGATGTTATCTCTTGAAATTGAATTTTAAGATGTTGATACTGCTGTAAGAATTCATCCATACGATCTAGACGCTTAATAGCAGCCATGCTTCGCCCCTCAGATGCATCCATATTTGTGGATCAAATAATAATTATAAAAAAACAAATAAAGGGTTCAAAGCAATTGCAAGTAACAGGAGATGTGCAAATTAAGAACTAATCAACACAAAAGGTGCAGTCTGGAATTGAAGGATGGTTGAATGGAAACCAAAGGCGGCTATTGCAACAAGATAATTAATTAATAGCATTAGCAAGTTGCAAAGGCGGCTATCAAAGCCAGTTGTCATTAACGGTAACGTCGATGTTTTGGTTTTTGAACCAATGGGCTTACGTAAATAGGTTGAACAAATGTTGACCATATTTCACGGAATAATCAAACCCAAATTTAACTAAAATAAATAAATAGTAATGATACTTACAATAATTATGAAATTGTGAGAAGTTCATGTATAAGAGCACATCCAATGGGGGAGTTTTTGTGAAATCCGGTTAAGTGGATGAGGAAACCGGATGTTAACAGCGTTGGAGGGGTTGTCCGGATTTTGTCCGGTTGGTGCTGTGTCTGGTTGTGAGGATGGAAGGAAAGTGAGGATGGTGGGCCACATCGTAGGTTTTAATTTTTTTTTTCCTTTTCAACGGTATCATTTGGGATTAAAAAATATTATTTTAATCTTTTTTTTTTACTCAACAAACGTTCTCAAGAAATAAAATAAATTTTTTTTTGAAAAATTTAATTGTATTATATATATATATATATATATATATATATATATATATATATATATATATATATATATATATATGGTTGAGTTCATGAGAGAACTCACTTTAATGAGAGAACTAGAGAACCATTGAGAAAAGAAGGGGTGAAATTTTAAAAAGGAAGGGTAAAATTGGAACTTAAAATATATAAATCTTTAAACATTTCTATCTTTTGCATACATTATTATTTTAAAAAAAAAATGCACCATTAAATCAAGAATTTTTTTTATCTTTCATTTGAGTATAAATAACGTCATAAAAAATAAGACTTAACTTGTCATTTTTTTTTCTTATTATTTTAAATATTGCATATGTGTAGTATCACCCCAAAAACCTAACACAACTCTAAAAACCTAAACCCCCCACACCCACCCCTAAAAACCTAAACCACCACACCACACCCACCCCCACCGAAAAAACTAAACCCACCACAGCCACCCCCACCCAAAAACCTAAAACCCCCACACCCCCACCCAAAAACCTAAACCCTCCACCCACCCCCACTCAAAAACCTAAACCCACCCATCCCCACCCAAAAACCTAAACCCATCCACCCCACCCACCCCCACCCAAAAACCTAAATCCACCGCACCCACCCCTACTCTAAAAAACCTAACCCTAAACGTAATACTGCATATGTGTAGTATCACCCCAAAACCCTAACCCACCCCTCACCCCACCCCTACCCAAAAACCTAACCCACCCCCAAAAACCTAAACCCCTCACCCCACCCAAAAACCTAACCCCACCCCACCCCCCAAAAACCTAAACCCCCCACCCACCCCAAAAAAAACCTAAACCCCCCCACTCACCCCAAAAAAAACCTAAACCCCCCCACTCACCCCCCATCCAAAAACCTAACCTAAAAGTTAAGCTAAACCCAAAAACTAAACCCCAAAGCTAAACCGGCTATTTTTACGAGTTTTTTTTTTATTAACAAGGACGACGTGGGATACAAGGTCTCCGAACCACTTTTTTAGTTTTTGATTTATAATTTGATTTATAATTTGAGTTATGATTTTTTTATTATTTTTTTTACCTTTAAAGAGTAGTTATTTAGTTCTCTCCCTAAATGTTAGTTTTTTTATGAACTTCACCCTATATATATATATATAGGGAATGAATCATTTAAAAACTCTTAAATATTTTGAGAACTCGTCAAAAATCCAATCAAAACCATTTTTTTTGTTTTTACTATTTTTATTGTTAGAATACAACGTAAAAAAATGAATTTATATATGTAAATTTACATGTCTTCATATATTAAAAAAAATATACACTTGTGTATATTTACCACTTACACATGTGTAAGTGTTTATCATTTACACATGTATATAAATTTTTTTAAGGATAATTTAGAGAGAAGGGATGAATTAATTGAAGAGATAAATCATTTTTTATGTTATATTTTAATAATAAAGATTGTGAAAACAAAAAAAATTGGTTTTAATTGATTTTTTGACGAGTTCTCGTGAGTTCTCAAGTATTTATGAGTTCTCATTTGAACCTATCCATATATATATATATATAATGTTCAATTGAGAACCATTATTTTGACGAGAACCAAAAGAACAATACATTTCTTACACAAATGCATACATGCATCCTTACTTTATATATGCACAACTGCATATATGCATCCTTATATTTGTGTAGAAATACATGGTTCTTTTGGTTCTCGTCAAAATGATGGTTCTTAATTGAGCATGCCCCTATATATATATATTATATATATATATATTATTTTAAAATCATTTAGTTTAATAATATTATTTCTGACGGCTAATTTTATAACCGCATTAGTTTCAACCACCGTTTATAGTCTACTACATAATAGTTGGTTTATGTGATCTTTTTATGTTTTTATTTATGTTACGATTGGTAATTTTTATGTTATGAAATTTTTTACTTTTATGAATTTTTTTATTTTCATTTATTTTGGAATATTATATTATTTAAAATAATACAAAATATAAAAAAGAACTTTATTGGTATATAGAATATAAATGTAAAATTAGACGGTGATGTGGAAATATAGGGGTTTTTGAAAGTGGATGAATGGTTGAAGTAAAAAAGTGGGTTTTTGAAGGACAAGTGAAAATCTGATGTGGCGCGTTTGGTTTGTAAATGGCATCCACCATTGTGGGTGCTCTAAATAAAAAGTAATTACCGTTGGCCATCTGGTGCAATGGTAGCCCCAAGACTTCTCATATTGGAAGTCTTGGGTTCGAATCCTGGCCATAATAATAAAGGGGTCTGTGACCAGGTGAGGGGGTTTACCCAGTTGGAGGGTTACTCCTGGGGTGGGCTGCCCTGGATATTATAGGTGTTGTCCCGGGAAACCCAATTATCCTAAAATATCTAGGTGTTACCGTTCAAAAAAATAAAAATAAAAAATAATTAAAATAACTTCTAAAAGTGAATAGTACTTTAAAAAGATATTGTTAATGATAACCTTGAAATTAACTGAATTAAAAAGAATCTTATGCTCAGAAACTGACCTTGTAAACAAGGATTTTTACTTAAAGGAAATACAAATTAACTAAGTGGAATATGTAAATTGAACCGGGTCAAATCAGCCTGGCCCGGTGAAGACCCATTATCCACACTAGCTCCACGTCCTCATTTCTACAATTTAACTAAAAATTATCATATCTTAAATTTATATATCACTTTTCAAAAAGCTTCCATATCATACTACTCATATCTATAACTTATTTAATTAACTAATACTTCTTTATTTATTTATTATTATTTTTTTCTTGATGGCAGTTACCGTGAGATAAACAGAAGTATGAGGAGATTTCTTCAAATGAGAAGGAAAGCAATTTTTGGTTCTCATTATATAAATACTTTAATCATGAAGAACTAGAATGGAGGGGATTAGTATTGAGAGGAATAGAAGAAGAAAAGCTGAAGGATTTAAGGACGAAAATAGAGATTAATATAAAGAGAAAATTAGAGTTTTGGAAATTAGATATGCATCATGACTTTGAAGTAAAAAAACAAGAACTAAATAGTGAGTTGAGAAATAGAGAAATAGAATTTGAAACGCCGATGTATGAAAGAGAGAAAGCATTTGCCAACAAGATAGAAGTGAGATGGCAAGCATGAAATACTTGAAGGATATTGCAAGTAAACCAGTATGGTGTGTATGTTCAAAAGGAAAACAGATGCAATGGATATGTAGAGACATCATCAAAGGATGTATAACTAGAAAGTAAGATTGTTTATGGCGTTGAACTACCTTATAAGAAAAGGAGAATAGTTCAAGATTTTCAACCCAGATGTGAACGAGTCAAAATTCAAAAGGATGGTGTACATGTTAAAGATGATGATATTCAAGGAAAGTGTGAAGACATGGAGGAGGTTGTTCATGTTCAAGACAAAATTCGTGTTGCAATTCATGAAGATAAAGTTCAAGGAATCAAGCAAGAGACATAGTTTTTCTACAATATGCACGTGTTAAAGTGGAATGAAGATGTCAAAGTGAAGGCATGGACTAAGATAGTAGGAGGAATATTGATTTACAATTTACTTAATCCATGTGGGGTTTAAAGTTTATGGGTCATGTATGTAATAATTGTAAAGTTGTGTTTAGTGTCTGTTATGTAATGTTTGGAAGTCAAAGAGGTTTATGTGTCAAACCTCAAAGTGTAAAACTGTACAATAGGTCTAAAGGGCACGTCAATTAGAATCAGTGTGTCGGTTTATTCTAGGGCTACAAAAGGGTCATGAACGAAGTCTGTAAAGTGGTTACGATCATTGTGATTAAAAATTAAGTTTGTGTTAATTATCGTTGTGTTCTTGTAGGATCTTGGACTCCAGTTAAAAAGTTTGTCACAACCATGATAAATTATTAAAGATACCTTAAGCAACTTCGGATGTTTCATCAATTGTTTCATCAATGATAATGGTAGGTTGTTTCAAAACTAAGTCCTTCATACCTATAATAGAAAAGGAACATATTAAAAATTCATATATATATATATAGAAAAGCTAATTCCTTCATGCCATGATAAATTATTACTAACCTTCTTCGAAGCTCTCGATTTCAAGTATGGTATCTTCTATCATAATTGTACTACTATTAGAAGCACGCAACCAATCTTGTGCACATACCAACGCTTCCACCATTCTTGGGGTTAAGGAAGTTCTAACTTACAATTGAAACAATCTTGTGCACATACCAACGCTTCCACCAAGCTCACAGTCAGAGCTGCTTAGATTAGGATCGTCCATTTAATAATCTGCTAATTTAAAAGTTAGTAATGTTACAACTTACAATTGAAACAATCTAATAAACAAATGTCCATTAACAAATTAACATTATGCAAATCTCTAATGTTGATTGAAAAGGAAATTCTAATTGTCCATTAACATTCTGCAAACATTACAGATTCTAATTTGGCTATAAATCCACCTGTAATAAACTAGCAAAATTATCTCCTTTAATAAACTATCAAATCTAATTTAACATTCTGCAAATCAAACAAATGTCCATTAACAATTGAAACAATCTAATTAACATTCTGCAAATTAAATAATCTAATAAACAATCTGTCCATTAACAAAAAATAAAGGTCCAAGTTCTCTGTTCAAAAAAAATAAAATAAACAAATGTCCATTAACAAATCAAACACCACATTGAAAAGGAAATTCTGCAAATCTAAGAAATTCGGAAAAAATCTTATGAATATTAGTATTACCTTGTTTCAATCGCTGGAACACTCGAAAAAACCTTGAACCGGCCGGAAGAGACGTGTCGATGGCGGAAGAGGCGAGGGCTGAGGCCGATGGCGGAAGAGGCGGCGGCTGAGGAGGTCAATGGCGGAGGCGGGTGGAGTTTTAGGGTTTGTTTGTGTCGTAGAAGAAGGGGGAGGCGACGATGTGTGGGTTTTTTTGTGTGGCTGCTGTAATGAGAAAGAATAGATATATAGTTAGGGTTTTAAATAATAAAAATAATCAGAAAATATATTTCGGATATCCGATATCCGAACTATCCGAAAATTTTCAAAATCAATATCCGAATCCGAAAATTCGGATGTCCGAATTTTCGGATAGTTCGGATTCGAATTTTTGGATAATTCGGGTTCGGTTTCGGATTCGGATATTTTTGAACACCTCTACCTAGAGTGGATGAGGGTTAACTATTTCTGTTAAGTGGGTATGAAATGACTCTTTTACCTCTTAATAGAAAAACAAAAAATAAAATGTAAAACTAAATATTCAAAGGGCCCACTTAAATAATTTAAAAAATATATTAAAGTAGCTGTGGGACTCTTCCCCATCCCCTTCCCCCTCACTTGCTGGTCAAACCTTCCCCTTTGTTTTTCCGGCCATCTTCTCCGGCGACCTGTAATTTCAAGGAAACCTCCTGGTTAATAACCCAAACTTAACCACTCTACTCTAATCCTTTAAATCTTAAACAAAGCTACCCACTCCCTCTTCTCGTTTCTCCCTCTGACGACGGCTAACACCACCACCTCACCTACAACATAATACTTTAAATGCAAAAATACATCCAGATGTGGGTATAATCTATTTGCTCCTGACCTGCACGTGAGAAGTAAAGAATGAAAATGTCATCATGCAGGGGCTAAATCAATTTTAGCTAAATCGATTCCGATTAATCGAGCTTAAACTAGCCGGAATTATGTAGGGGCGCGACTGTTGGTTTCGATTTGCAGGGGGCGGCGACTTATGGTTCAATTTGCACCTGTAAATCACATGGGTTTGAGGGTCAATGATGGATTTGCCGGGCCGGTGATTAATTCAACTATTGGGTGTTAGGGGCTGTATGTCGGAATTGAAACCATCAGAGGCTGTATGTCACAATTTCCAGGGCCGACGACCGAGTTAATGTCGGAGGGGGAGAAGGACTTCCACCGGCTTCACGAGGGGTGAGTGGTGTTGGTGTGTCGGGGGAGAAGGGAAGACAAGGGGGTTGGCTGGTGGGGTGGGGTGGAAGATGAAGTATGGTTCGGTGGCGGAGATGTGGAGGCGATGGCTGGTAGCGGAGCTGTGGTGGCGGGTTGGGAATTGATGTCGGAGAAGACGATAGGAGACCAACGAATGGGGGGAGGGGGGCAGATCTAGGGTTTGGGTAGTTTAAAAGCAATTAAAAAAATTTAATTAATATTTTATTTGTTTTGTTTATATTGTATTATTATTATTCTTAAAACAAAGGGGCATTTTCATCTTTTCACACCACTTAACAGAAATAGTTAACCCCATCCACTCCAGGGATCATGGGTGCAACAAAATCAAACTATGTTGGACGAAATCTGTAATTTTTTAATCCTAGGGACGAAAACCGTAATTTAACCAAACCACAGGGACCATCCGTGTAATTAGTTCTTTATATTAGTATAAATGACTTTATCACTTAATAGATATGTAACATGTGCATGCACTAAGACGTGATGGTGGTTTTAGACAATGTTAATATCGGGTTAAAATATTATCACAATCTTTGAGATTGTCTATGTACACTTGAGATTAATGGATGCTTAACCTAATGTTTTAAGGTTGTACTTATTATAAACATATTGCCTATCTTTCCAAACTCTAGTTTGTTGCAGTCGACATCTCAAGGTACAACTACTCTCTTGAACTCTAGATGCCAAAATCTAATTAAACGATAAATAGCTTGTAAGGTAATCCTTGACGGGAATGATGCTTCCCTTCAAGAGATGGTTAAAGCTATTACCTTTCTCTGCCACCACATTCATAAAACTTAAAGAGAATACCTGAAAATGGAGTACCCTCTTGATATGTGAGAAACCTTGACCACCAGAAGTTAGTCCTCCTCTCAAACGCTTAATATGAATTTCTCCATCTGTGACTATTAAATTTTAAGAAGGTTAGCGAGTACAACTGTGCTCGTATCAACACTACCTTCAAATTTAAACTACAAGAAGAGAACATCGTAGATACCGACATGTTCGACAAGACGTTTTCCACGTCTCACACTCAAAATTTGCCCTTTTCGAGGCATTATCGAGAACGTGTTTATATGAAATACTCGGAGCTCATATCACTTCTTCTAATCAAGACCAACCAATGCTAGCTCATTCCCTGAAGAGAAGTATTATTTAATGATGACGGAGGAGAACAAGCGTTTGCAGCCATATTAGAGGCTGTGGACATGGACGAAACAACTCAGGGAAGATGAAGGTTCATAATACAAACCACGACATTAGTGGTTCAAACTAGCAGAGCAAGGGGAGACCGTAAATGAAATACAAGGGGAAAGAGGTTGATACAAACCTCACCGAGGGCACCCTCGTAGCCTCGTTATCAACCCTTCATTTGAATACTATTTTTTTGCCATTACCGATGAAAACCTGGTAAATAAAAGTGTTTGTAACCTATCGAATGTTTTAGAAGAGGATGGTTATCTTATTTACCAGGTACCAATATTATGTTATAATACTCTATTAGAGTTATTGTAAACATCGACGATAAATATCTGGCATATAACGAACAATTAACACTATCCTAAAATATGTTGTCTCCATCAGAGACACTTATTGGTACTATTTCATGTGTTGGTGACCTTATTGAATGTTCCAGAAGAGCATAGTCACAAAACTATTAGAAGAAATGTCTTATATTAAATTCTAAAGAAAATTTATTAATCGACTCGATGGTTATCACGTTGAAACTGTGAAAAAAAAACGATATTGAATATTTCCAAATTACAAACATGTCCAGAAGGCCATAATAGAAAATTGAAGGTTTTACAATCTATAAAATATATTACACAAAATAATCGAATAAAAATAAAATATGGAGAGTAACCAGAAGTTACTAGCCAAAGATATTTTTCATCATAAAACATGACCAAATAGGTCATCGAGGTAGGATCATGATGAGGTGAATGATTAAAAGTGCAAACAAGCACCCTCTTAACAATTTTAATTTTTTTTGCTACAAAAAGACTTATCATATGTAGTGAGGTCTCTCAGCAAATCAATCTAAAAGCTCCACGAAAACAAACTCATATAAAGAATCCTCCTTATATTTGGGAAGAATTCATTAGGACATATGCGGGCATATTAATCTCCATGTGGATCATTTTCAGTAGTTTACGATTTTAATAGATATATCTCTATATGGTCACGTGTGAGTCTTTTAGCTACCTTAAATGTAGCATTCGTCCGCTTATTGTATGTCTGTAGGGATAAATATTGAACACCCAACAGATTATGTTCAAACATAAGTTTTAGTTAAATTACTAATTACACGATTGCAGTTAATAGTTAAACAACTATTGATAAGATGTGAATTGCCATCTTCTACATGAGCGCATACCACTGCACTAATTAGTTTAAAACCAACTGCTAATCACAAATACCCCCATACAAATGTTCTCCGGAAGAGAACCAAGTTTGTCTGAACAATAAATATTTTGTAGTGCGGTCTATGTATCAATACCACCATCATAATGCACTAGAGTGGGACATGTTTATAACATAGTATTTGTCTAAATAAGACATTATTCCCAGTCTTAGGGGGAGATTGGATAAAAAAAGGGAAAGACTGGTAATACATGAAAACAAAAAAATTGAATGCATCATCATCACCCCCGAAGTGGTCAATAAAAGTCTGGAGTCTAATATGTCATGCGTTTGCAAAGAATAGCAAATGAATTATCTGATGCATTCACACACACAAACAGACTGACAAAGTCACAGATACCAGCATCGAACTTATCTTCTCAAATGAACATAATCACTGAAAAATTATCACATAAAGAGAATGTGGGAGATAAGTCGGTTCCAAATACAAACCTCCAATGAAACGAAAAGAGCAAAATAATGCAGTTGGTTTAACCCCAGAAGAGGTGTATGTCCCAGAAGAGACTAGTATATTTCTAGAAGAAAATAATAGAACCCTACAAGAGGTATATATCATAGAAGAGACTAGTACATTTCCATAGGAAAGTAATAAAACCCTAGAAGAGGATAATATAGTTATAGAAGAAACTCGAATACTAAATAATATGAGATCTCTATAAATCATGTACAAAATAGTACAATATGGAACCGAAATGAAACACGTGTTTGAAATATTTGCATATGCTATAGCAATAGATGTAATCGATGAAAAAGATTATGTACACAAAATTCAGTAAAAGTACATACACAGAGATGAATGCCTACAATGGCAAGACGCCTAAAAGGCTGAACTAAATTTGCATGACTAATGAAACGTTTTTGGACCTGTAGTCCGAACACCCATAGACGTCAAACCAGTAGGTTATAAATGGATGTCTTTAATATTAAAAGAAACGAAAGTTATGAGATTATGCGATGTAGGCACGAATTGTAACATAAAGGTTTTTTTTTCTCAAATCCCAGAAGTTGATTATGAGGAACGTGTTCCCCTGTAGTGGATGCGATAACCTTTAGATGTTTAATCAGCCTCGCAATCTTAGAAGGACTTCAAATAAGACTTATAGATATTGTCACAAAGTAATTATACGGGACATTAGAAAATGTCATCTATATGAAAATCCTAAAAGGATTAAAAATGCCCGAAGCATTCAAATCATTACCCCAAGCTATGTGCTATAAATCTCAAAACAACTTGTATATGGTCTCAAGAGAACTAGTCGTATGTGGTAAATGGACGCAGTATATATTTTGTAAAAGAGGGTATAAGTTTTGACATAATGAAATTATTCCTCGACCTTATGTTCGAGTATATATGTGATTGTATATTTGTCCACAAATCAAATTACATCTAGAAGATGTTAACATATTTTAATATCGACAAAGTTTATACGCTAAGCACACCTATAATTGTCTCGTTGAAACATACACCAATATCCTTATTTCCCCAAGAAGAGGGTGAAAAAGTACTTGGTTTAAAGTATCGTACTTAAGCGCAATCGGTGAACTTATGCATCTCGTGTATATCACAAAGACATGATATTATGTTTACCTATATGTGCTAGCGAAATATAGTTCTAATTTAACACATTGCACTATTTTTCCTTCACTAAGTTTTTGTCCTATTGGGTTTTCTTAGTAAGGTTTTTAACGAGACAACACATCTGATCCAGTAGCATCAATTTATTTTATTGGTCCCGAAGTACCGACTTAACATCATCCTGAAGTATGTTGTTAATTATGTCTAATATGCTCTACACTCTTTTTCCCTTCGCTATGGTTTTGTCCCAATGGGTTTTTCTAGCAAGGTTTTTAATGAGGTAGTATTATCAAGCGTATTAAAGAATAAGTTGATGTCTTTGAGGGACTCGAGAAATGATATTCATCTACAAGGAAAAGACGGAGTACCAAGCAACATGTCATGCTTATGAAGGATACTTATCAGATTCGCACATAGCTCGATATCGATGCGTTTTTTGCTTATGGAATTAAGGTCAATGATTTAACATATTAAAGAAAGTGCAAGTTGAAGTTGATCAAAAGAAGCCCGACTACACTATAAGAAGACCATGCAACACGCATCGCTCAAATCAATAAAATGTTATATATTTAGTAATAAAAATTTTATATTTTTTAAAAACCCGTGTAATACACAGGTTGAATAAACCAGTATATTACATCGGTTGAATAAAATATAATGTAATTTGTTAACAAACACATTTGTCAAAATATGTTTTTAAAAAATGCAATTTGTCGTGACAGTTATAAGGTCTGTTAAGTTAGTTTTTAAAATATTTTTTATCAACCGAGTATTAATTTTTTAATTTAATTGATAAATGTTAGTTAATATTAAGTTCATTTGATCAATGATATAATAATTATTTATAATTAAATAATAAGTATTCGTAATTAGATTTATTAATATAAAAAATTATTATTTAATAGGAGAGAGAAATAAAAAATCTAATATTTAATAAGAGAGAGAGGCGGAAAAATAAAGATGAGGAGTAACCAGAGAGTTACACGTGTGCTGAAGAGATTTTCATTTATTAAAATAGTAAGATTTTATTTTAGTCAAGGTTTCACTTTTCATAGTCATTTTATATTTATCTCTATTTATTTGTTCAAAAGTCTTCTTTGATTAACCTCTTTTATTTTGGTAAAATATAGTCAAAAGTCTTTTTTAATTTTTTTTTGAAAGGTAAACTTCATTAAACAAAACACCAACAGACTATCTCCAAGACGGAGAAAGCCGAGGCAAAACACAATTACATCGGCTCAAGGATAAAAGAATTCCAACCTATCCAATCTACAACCACATCCTTACCCCTACTTCTATACCAAAGAAAGCTCAACGATTTTACATCCGAAACGACATGGCTCACACTCCTAGTAATGTTGGAAAAAACCTTTTCGTTCCTCGCTTTCCAAATTCTACAACACGTTATAATGAAAATACCGTACACAATGCTTCTCCTAGACTTTGAGCCGCCCATTTGATCAACAATCTTCGGAATATCATCGATAGAAAACATAATCATCGGTGGTAACCTGCACCAAGAGACGATGTCATTCCAAACTCCATCCGCAAACCTGCATACAGTAAACAAGTGATCTGCTGTCTCGTCGACATCTTCACAAAAACCGCATCAGCTGTGTCCAATCGATATGTTCCTTCTTCGAAGCGCACATCGAGTGGGAATTCCATCGAGAAGGGCTCTCCACATGAAAATATTGCACTTGCTTGGAATCCACTTGCACCATTCAAATAGCTTACTAAACTCCTCAGAGCCGGTGCTTTTTAACCAATCTTTTACCTCTTTAACCAAGTAATCCTTTGAATCTCCAATACTCCAAACCCAAGAATCTTCGGCCTGTGAAAGCTGAGTCCCCGTGATCAATCTTTGACACTCAACAGCTTCAATCATCTCTTGCTCAGTTGCCGGGTATCTCTTCCAATCCCAAGTGATCAAATTACCATCATTTTGTGTCTCAATCCTATCCGCCAACACACACCAATTATCCGACTCAAGCCGAAATAGAGAAGGAAATCGTTGTTTAAGAGGCATGTGGTCGATCCAAGGGTCGATCCAAAACCTTATATTTGTACCATTACCCACACTACCTTTAATCATTCCAACAAACGGAACCTCTCCCACTTTTAGCTTTCGACCGCACAAGACTATTTTAGACCAAGCTCCTGAAAACTTGTTATTACATGGGAACATATCCCATCTTCTACGAGACCCATGAATGGCATCTATAACTTTCCTCCAAAGCGCATCTCGTTCTTTACGGTATCTCCATAACCACTTTAAAACCAAAGCATTATTACTCACCTCCAGTCTATTGATGCCCAAGCCACCATTTTTCTTAGAACATGTAACCGTCTCCCATCCTACCCAATGAACTTTATTCACATCGACACTTCCACCCCAAAGAAACTTCTTGATCAAAGCCTCCAATTTATTCACCACTGCAACTGGCGCTTTATATAACGAAAAATAATACGACGGAAGGCTCTCCAATACCGATTTTATAAGAACAACCCTCCCGCCAATGGAGAGGACCTTAGCCTTCCAATTTGATAACCGATTATTAAAGACCTTCACAACAGGATCCCAACTATTTATCCGACCCATATTAGCGCCCACTTGAACTCCCAAATATGTAAACGGAGTAGAACCCGCTCTACACCCCAACTCAAATGCTTTTACGCCCACCTCATCTAAACTCTTCCCAACCCCATAAAGAGTAGATTTGTGAATGTTAATTCTCAAACCGGAACACAAATGGAATATCCTCAAAATACGCCTCATAGTCTTGAAATTAAAATCCGACCACTCGCCCATCACCATGGCGTCATCAGCATACAAAAGATGAGAAAGAACAGGTCCTCCATTAGGGATAGACACCCCATTAAAAGACCCAATATCACTCGCTTTTTTAATAAGCCCTGAGAGCGCTTCCATAATAATAATGAACAGAAACGGAGAGATGGGATCACCTTGGCGAATACCTTTACCACAACCAAACTCAAATGTCGGAGACCCATTAACCAGAACCGACGAACGAGCAGAAGAAACGACTCCATAAATCCATTTACACCAAATTTCCGGGAAGTTCATCTGTCGCATAACCATCATTAAAAAACCCCAATTAACATTATCATACGCTTTCTCGAAATCGATCTTGAATAAAAAATACTCTTTCCCACTTCGCCTGGTCCACGACAATATTTCATTGATCAAAAGCGGACCGTCTAATATATACCTCCCCGAAATGAATGCCGACTGAGTTTCATTAGTGATGCTGTTCATAACATTCTTCAATCTATTCGCTAAGACTTTAGAAATAACTTTACTGATCACCCCAATCAAGTTAATAGGACGGTATTCACCAAGCTCGATAGGATCATTCACCTTAGGAACCAAAGTGATGAAAGAAGACCCAACTTCTTTACTTATCGAACCCGTATGAAAAAAATGATTAAAAACACTTACAAAATCAGCCGCAAGAGAATTCCAAAATCTTTTAACGAACCGAAAATTAAACCCATCTGGACCAGGAGCTTTAGAACTACCGCAACCAAACACCGCTTCTTTAATTTTGTTTGCGGAAAATGGACGAATAATATCAATCGCTTGCTGATCATGAAGTTTTTTAATACCATAACACGCAAGATATGGCCGAACATTTAAGTCTTCAACAAACTTATCTCTGAAGAAACGAAACACTTCTCTTTTTATCTCGGTTGGTTTAGAAATCCATCTCCCATTCACATTTAAACCCGGTATAGAATTACTAACACGCCGGCTATTAATCATACCATGAAAGAATCTCGTGTTCTCATCCCCGTCCTTAGCCCAACGTACTCGAGACTTCTGTCTAAGATCGTTTACCTTGAAACTTTCAAGTTCGAACACCCGCTTCATGGCTTCTATGTACACCCATTTTTCCACCTCATTTAAATCTCTATCATCCAATATAGAATCCAAATTTTCTACCTCTGCTCGCAAACCCGCCTCCTCTTGCTTCTCATCAGCCACCATTTGTTGAGCCCATTTACTAATTACCATCTTGAGCCTTTTAAGTTTGCTTAACAGAACCATATCAGGAGGACCCCTTCCCATGAAATCTTGCATCCCACCTTGAACAACTTCCTCAAATCCATCCCTTTGTAACCAAGAATCGAAAAGGTTTAACACCAAAATTCCTATTCTCCACCTTTAGAAGTAAAGGACAATGATCGGATTTATCACGAGCAAGGGTTCAATACACCGCATTAGGCCATTCATTAACAATGTTCCACGAAACAAAAATTCTGTCAATGCGACTGAGTTTATCACCGGCTTTGAAAGTAAACTTCATACCTCTTAGAGCAAATTCAAATAACCCCGACCCTTCAAGAAATTCATTGAACTCATTCGCCTCCGTCATATTAAACTTAGAGTTCCTCCTTTCCGAACTCTCACGAACACAATTAAAATCACCGCCTACTATCAAATAATTATCATCTGAACCAATATTCCTAGATAAATCTTCCCAAAGCAACCTTTTATCACCCAAAGATTGTGGAGAATACACATGAATATATTTAAAAAGATAAAAAGAAATAGTTAATAGTAAACTATGATATTAAATGAACCGAAGTGAAAATTTTGAACCCCTAGCGGAGCTGTTTAGAGGTTAAATGCTTGCACGTTGAAAATTTTGAACCTCGATCTAGATGGCTGCTATTTAGTATTTACATTGTATTTGGTCAACAACTAGTTTGTTAATTAAAAAAGACTTTTGACTATATTTTACCAAAATAAAAGAGGTTAATCAAAGAAGACTTTTGAACAAATAAATAGAGATAAATATAAAATGACTATGAAAACTGAAACCTTGACTAAAATAATATATATGAATAAATAATCATACTTACAACAATTATAGGGATAAAATATAAAATGATTATGAAAATGGCATATAAGAAGTAGTATAAGCTTTAATAAATAAAAGTTAACTTCTAAAGTTGATGAATAAGTTCAAAAAGACATTGTTGATGATAATTATGAAGTTAAATGAATTGAATAATGATTTTAATTTAAGGAAAATAAATTAACTACATGGTAGAATCTAAAATGGCTAGGTTAAACCGACCTGACCCAAAAGAGAGCGATTACCAGCGCCGAAAAAAAATATAGCTAAAATTGGAATCGCATCAAATCAATTAGTGAACTTATGATATAAAAACTAACGTTTTTATTTGGAAAAACAAGAGTTTGATCCTTAGTTGTAGTTTGTTAAAAAAAAAAAAAGAACTTAAGTTGATATGTGACTAAGAAGGTCTGGTTATAAGTGAATAAATTTTGTTTCAAAGAAATAGGATTTAAAATGTACTTCGTCCCAAAAACAAAAATGCCTTTTTATTATGTTTACAATTAATTCTTGGCCGATTATAAGAAAAGGGAATCTATATGGGTCTATTGGAAGATAGATATTTTTATTATGTTTCAAAGAAATAGGATTTAAAATGTTCATTGGACCATTGCCTCAGACGAACTTATTACTTTCGATTAGCTTATTGGACAATTGCCTCGGTTGACTAACCCAAAACATGATAGGTACATGCTGATTTGTGGTGATTAGAAGATCGATATTAAGGAAGACTCTAAACTTATTCCGTTTTTAAGTAAAGTGCCAGACGGTTTTTGTTTGTATCCATTAGTCCCTTATATCAAAACACTAATGCATGATAGGAGGCCTCAAAAACTAATTATAGGTATGTATACTTAACTTGGTATGTGTGTATATATATATATATTTATATATACATACATTTATTTTGTTCCTCTTATAAAGTATCTTTTAGTTGAATACAATATAAGAAGTATTTTTGTTCGTTGTATATGGTGTTGTCAGTTTCATTTTGTCATATTTCTTCAAGATGCGTCGTTAATTATTATCCGTTTAAATTATTAAAGTATTTTATCTTTCATTAGTACACAAAGATATAAGATGTTCTTTGGGTTTCTAACCGAAATTATTTATATTAGTGATCATATAATTTAGTTTTTGTTATTCGACACGAGGCATACTGACATGGCAAAAATGTATCGAGCTATCTCAAGAAAATATATCGTGTATGCATCTTAGGTCAAGTTGGTTTATTTACATGACATTATGTTATTATTTACTTATGTATTTTTTAAACTAATCTTTATGTTCAAGGCGGCATATAACATAATTAGTAATATACATCTTTTGTTTTTTCAGTGAATATTTGAAGTCTACGGATTTCACTTCAGTCGTGTACAAACCAAATATACCGGAGGCTACTGATATTAAATTATGGGTCGATCTTACCGTCCATGTTCGTGTTAAATTTTTATTTTTTTTATGGGCTCTTTACTTCATTTGGCAACTTTATAGAATTTCACGTTGGTATTTCTATTTTTTGGTTTTATTGTTAAATGTTTTTTGGTATATAACAAAGTTACAAAGGAGTTATCTTGCTATTTGTTATTTTTATCTTAAAACATGATAATCTCATGTTCATACTATAGCTTCATTAAATCCATTGATGTTAATATGTTATAACCATTATTACAATCAAAATATACCCGTCCGGTTATTTGCATAAGGTATGTATTAATGATTTTGAATGTATAAAAGCCTTTCATTTGTACTTCATCTTTGTATTTGGGTTATGAAAGATAACCGTATTAGCAATACTTGATATAGAAGACAGACGAGCATCCCAAATACAAAAGATTAAGTACAAATGAAAGGCTTTTATATATTCAAAATCATTAATACATACACCTTGTCTGATTTTGCTTACAATTCAAAGAAAGACAACAATACCATATTAGAAAATATGTCAAAGCGCTCCGGCCACCGGACGGGTATAAAACTAGTTATCATTGTTAAACTTAACAAAGAACTGATTTAACTTGTTTAAAACTTCAAATTGTAAAATAAAAAATATAGTTTACAGATATATTTTTGAGTTGTGTAATTAAATTAAATCACCGATCTGTCTCAAATAAACAACCTATTCAAGCAATAAATTATGTTATTCTCCAAAAGTTATGACAAAAATTATGTGAGCAAGTTGCAAGAAGATGCCAAAACAACAATAAGGTAGTATCAACCAAGAGCTCAATGAGTAAAAAAAACAGTAAATTACACCTCAAAATCCATAACTATTTTATGGAAAGTATAAAGGATTATGATCCAAGCTTTATTTCTTCTTGGAATACATCTATGGATCCTGTAAGTAAATAAACCTGTAATTCATAATATTTTTTATTTAAATTTGTAGCTTAATTGTTTTGTTAATTATGTGTAAACTACCAGAAGCGTGGGACTTCCATTTTAATTCAATCAATTCCCATACATGTGTCAACAAAACTAAATATAATCATAATTTTGAAAATCAATTAATGGAAACTTAAATAACTAACCTTGACTTTGGAGGCATAACTCTTCTTGGGACTGAGTCCATGTTAAAGCTACCTCTGCAGCCTCTTTGCAAATCCCTCCCACAAACTCAGGCCAGTTAAACGTAGGCTTATTGCTAATCTCTTATGCGGACTGAGTACAGGTTATAGGTTCCTTGGACTGCAGCCTCTAGTTCTATACCCGTCCCAGTACGGGTTTTCCAAAATAATAAAATTAAAACTTAACCTAAATGTTTATCCTAAAAAGCTTACTAAATGACTGGAAAATAACAAACATAACGGTGATACAAAAAATGTTTTACGGACCATTTGACCTGGTACAGAGACGTAAAAGCTTATTTGATTGGCGTTTTGATGAGTTTTTTTATAAGTAAGCTGCTTGGCCCATATAAGCAGGTATGAGTGTGGGATTAACCAGAAATGTGAATGCAATCTGCAAGCGCAAAATGGAAAATTCAAGATATGAGTACATATCATACACCAAGTGTAAAAACTATTGTATTAAAATCCACAAGATGCAATTGGATTGCAACATAAGAGATATGGCCAAGATCCGCAAACATTGCTTCCGAGCCTACAAGTGCAGTTGGTCAATGAAACTGCTTTGACTTTTAGGGTCAACTTTAATCCTACATTATTTCCTAATTTGACCCTAAAAAGTTAAAACCATTTAGTTTTTTTTCTAACTTCAATACTTGCTAGGAAATTAAACTGCTTTCAGTTTTTGGGTCAACTTTAATCCTACATTAATTGCTAATTTGACCTTGAAAAAGTTAAACCATGAAAGTTAACTTTTTCTAACTTTAGTACTTCCTATGAACTTGTATTTGGACATCAAAATAATTTCAGGAAATTAAAGATTTTTTTCAATTTTAAAGTTGAAGGTAAGTGCATTTGACTATACTGTAATGAAGACGGTAAATTTGATACTAAGGTTTAAAAAGACTTAAAACTTTTTACCTGTTATATATACAGTAAAATTCCTCAAAAGACATTTATCCTTGTTTTTTTGTCATCTTGAAAAACTCTAACATGTAATATGGTGAAAGAGCTTGATAAACATGTGGATTCCAATGGATTTTATTGTATAAGCCAAGAGACTTATGCATATCATGCATAGTAACACGGCTGGAGCAAAAAAGTAACCGACTTGATGCGCGCCGTAGTATTGTAGAGCAAACATGCACACTAATATGAAGCAAGTAATCAGGATCACTACATCTGCAAGTAAAAATTATCTTAGAATACATCTCCATAACAAACATTTTTAATACAAAACGATAAAAATATTTAACTTGTGATCTACTGAAAAGTGAGACCATGTGTTTGTTTTATGAGCTAAACACACAGTGGAAAAGAAATATGCTGGAACGATTACTTTATTCATCAAATACGAACTGCTTAAATAGCTTACAATACTGAAAAGTAAATAACAAACTTATTCAAAGATAGACTAAAAATAAGCGACTAACTAGGTTCTATCCTAAAGACCCGGATGACAACGAACTTAGTAATTCCAGCATGTGACTCTAATACCAACGTTAACATCATTTGAATTATTCCAACAGCCTCCCATAAATCACATGATCTGAACTCCCAGCCTTGCTCGCAAATAACATAATTGTTCTTTGCCCAATGGTTTTGTGAAAATGTCTGCCAACTGCTCCTGTGTGGGGCATGAGCTCAAGTCCACCTGCTTCTCTTCAACTAGACTTCTGATGTAGTGATAACGGATATCTATATGTTTGCTGCGCCCATGAAATGCTGGATTCTTTGTGAGAAAAATTACAGATTGGTTATCACAAAATATAGTTGTTGCAATTTGATGTTCTTGATTAACTTCCTTCAAGAGTTTCCTAAGCCAAACAGCCTGGCAAGATGCTGCATTGGATGCAATGTACTCCGCTTCTGTTGTCGATAAGGCAACTACAAGTTGTTTTTTAGTACTCTAAGACACAGCTGCTGACCCAATAGAGAATACATTAGCCGATAAGCTCTTCTGATCATCACACGAACTTGCCCAATCACTATCGGTATACCCCTTCAAAACAATGTTATCATGTTGGCCATACCATAAACCATAACCGACTGTGCCAGCAATATACCGTAACACCCGCTTTGCTGCCCCAAAATGTAAAACCGATGATTTATGCATGAATCGTGAAATTATTGAAACAGCGAAAGCAATGTCGGGACGGGTGTGTGTGAGGTATATAAGACCGCCCACTAGACTTCTAAACTTGACCTCATCCGCTGCAGGTGCACCATCATCTAGCTGCAATTTTTCATTTTCATTCATGGATGTTGTGGCCCACTTGCAATTTTCCATGCCAAATTTAGCTAACAGGTCTTGCGCATACTTGTGTTGAGATAAAAACAACCCATTTAATTTCTAGGCCACTTCTAATCCCAGAAAATAACGAAACTCACCTATATCC
Organism: Smallanthus sonchifolius; assembly: GCA_023525975.1. Taxonomy (NCBI): domain Eukaryota; kingdom Viridiplantae; phylum Streptophyta; class Magnoliopsida; order Asterales; family Asteraceae; genus Smallanthus; species Smallanthus sonchifolius. Next base: position 8,733,621 of record CM042042.1, read on the forward strand.
GACATTTCAAACTCCGAGATCATTTTCTTCTTGAATTCCATAATAAGAGACGAAGAGCAACTTGTGTAGATTATGTCATCTACATACAAGCACACTATGATGGTTTCACTTGTAGTACGCGTTTTAATATAAAGAGTGGGTTCACTCATACTTCGAACATACCCATTCTTTTGAAAATACCCGTCAATGCAACTGTACCATGCCCGCGGGGCTTGTTTCAGGCCATATAAGGCCTTGTGAAGCCGGTACACCTTGCATTCTTGTCCTTTCAATTCAAAACCAGGAGGTTGTTGTACATACACTTCCTCCTGCAATGGACCATTTAAAAATGCAGATTTAACGTCAAATTGATAAACCGACCAACCTTTTTGAGCTGCGAGCGAAAGCACCACTCGTATGGTTTCAAATCTTTCCACCGGGGAAAATGTATCCTCAAAGTCAATCCTATGTTCTTGAGCATAACCTTTTGCCACGAGATGGGCTTTATATTTGTTGACCTTCCCATCAGAGTGAAGTTTGGTTTTGAAGACCCACTTCAATCCGATCGCCTTTTTGTCACTTGGTAAGTCGGTAATCGTCCACGTCTTGTGTTTTTTCAAGGCTTGTAATTCTTCTTCCATTGCCATCTTCCACTCTTCCTTTACAATTGCTTCTGCAAATGTAGTTGGCTCGATCACAGTGAGAGCAAACTGACATGAATCAAGTATCTCAGTTGTATTTTCATAAAGATCACTTAATGTTCGCATATGTGTTGTACGACTTCCTTGATCACTTGATTCTGTTGTTTCTTGCGAGACTGATGGTGTCACAGGACTACTTGAGACTGAATGACCTGAACTTCCTGATGGACTTGTTTCATTTTCATTTGAGGTAGACCCACTATTGGTTGCTTCACTGTTGTTTGTTTCATTGATAACATTCATATCATCCACAACTTGTCCACCTTTCACTTGATGACCCTTTTGATCTTCCCATCTGGCTAACTCATCAAAAACAACATACCTGCTCGTAATAATATTTTGCTTGACAGGATTATAAAGGCGATAAGCCTTAGAATTAGGACAATAACCGATAAAAATACATTTTACTGATTTTGCATCCAGTTTCCTTCTAAGTTGTTTAGGTTTATGTGCATAAGCCACACACCCAAAAACCCGTAAATGACTCACAAAAGGTTTTCGATCATACCATAGTTCAAAGGGCGTGTAGCCATGGACGGCTGCAGTGGGAGACATGTTTAGAATGTAGACTGCAGTGGCAACAGCCTCTCCCCAATACTCGTCACCCAAGTTCTTTGCTTTAAGCATACTTTTAGCCATTTCTTGGACTGTTCGGTTCTTGCGCTCGGCTACACCTTTCTGCTCTGTGGTGTAGGGAGCTGTCAGTTCTCGGTGAATCCCTTCCATCTCACAGAACATATTGAATTCTTTGGAGAGAAACTCCCCGCCTCGATCGGTACGAAGTGCCACCAACTGCTTACTAGATTCACGTTCAACTCTAGCCTTGAATGCTTTAAATTTTGCAAAGCTTTTTACGTATAAAATATACCCAACTCATACGGGTATAGTCGTCAGTCAACAAAAAGAAATATAGATTACCTCCCAGGGATGCCGTGTTCATTGGCCCCACCAAATCGGCATGAACCAAGTGTAGTGGTTTAGTGGATCGCCATACAGCTGTGGAAAAAGAGTTTCGTTTTTGCTTCCCGTATATGCAACCTTCACACTTGTCAATGGATGTAATTGGTGGTAACCCAACCACCATTTCCTTGTTTGATAAAGTTTGAAGCCCCTCCACATGCAGAATAGAGTTTTCTTCTGCAATGGCAACAACGGGGGCATCTACCGGTTGCACCTGATCTTGTGCTAAATCCAAGGGAAAAGTTCTTTTGCTGGACATCAATACTTTGCACATAGTTTTACCGGAATGCTTATTTATTATAACACAAGCATCATCGTCAAAGATAAGTTTATATCTGGATTGCATTAACTGTCCAACACTAAGCAGATTATAACCAAGTGCTGGAGCAAATTGTACCTCATCAAGCGTCTTGTGTTCTCCAGATAAAACATCAATTTGAATAGTGCCTTTTCCTTCAACCGGAATAGAATTTCCATCACCCATCTTGACCTGCACTTTTCGTCCTTCATCCAAAGTCTTAAATAGCGACTTATAACCCGTCATGTGATTACTACAGCCGCTGTTCAGAAACCAAACATGGTCCTTCCTTTTTTCAGTATGCTTTGACACCTCCTCATTGCAAATTGTCATAAACAATCGGTAATCATCATCACTTTCTTCAGTTGTATTCCCCATTGCAGCTTGCGGTTGTGTGTCATACCAGCAATCCGCTTTGAGTTGACCAAAGCGATTGCAATTGTAACATTGGGGGAACACTTCTTCCTCTTCCAAAGCCTCTGCCTCCACGACCACGGATACGACCACGAGAAGCGCCGCTTCCCCTTCCACGAAAGTTGAACGCATGCTCCTCTTATCGTGCTTGAAAAGCTTGTTCATCAGCCACTGCTTCTATTCCCCAGTTAACACGAACCTCATGGGCTTGTAAGGACCCCATGAGTTGATCAAAAGATAAGGTTGTGAGGTCTTTGGACTCCTCAATAGCTGTCACGACATGATCCCACCGTGGTGGTAAGCTGCGTAACACTTTCTCTACAACAATTTGATCAGTAACCGTTTCACCATAAGACCTTTTCTGATTCACATTCTTCATTACCTTGGACAAGAAGTCGGATACTGCCTCACCGTCTTTCATCTGCAACGTTTCGAACTCTCGTCTTAGTGTTTGTAACTTCACCGTCTTAACTTTTAAGTCTCCTTGAAACTCGGTTTGCAACAGATTCCATGCCTGACGTGCTGAGACTGCAGCTGCAATCCGAGAGAACACATCATCATGTACAGCCTGTTGAATCAATGCTAAAGCCCTAGCATCCTTTTTCTTGTTTTCTTGCAAACGCAGACGATCTCCATCCACGGAATTGTATCCCGTATTCACCATATCCCACAAATCATGAGACATCAACAGTGTCTTCATGCGAACGCTCCAGAACTCGTACCCATCCCCTTTGAATACTGGTAAAGGGACGGACGAGGCGGCGTTCGAACTGGATCCGCTAGTTGCCATTGATGAGCAGCTTTCACACACGACTTTTGTTCTTCTTTTATCCCGAATCTACCAACATGTCTCTGATACCACTGTTTGTTTTATGAGCTAAACACACAGTGGAAAAGAAATATGCTGGAACGATTACTTTATTCATCAAATACGAACTGCTTAAATAGCTTACAATACTGAAAAGTAAATAACAAACTTATTCAAAGATAGACTAAAAATAAGCGACTAACTAGGTTCTATCCTAAAGACCCGGATGACAACGGACTTAGTAATTCCAGCATGTGACTCAAATACCAACGTTAACATCATTTGAATTATTCCAACACCATGAACTACCTGATGATATTTTTGACATAATGCATCTAACATATTGTAAAGAATAAAAAAGAAGATAACTATAATACTAAATATACCGGGAGAGCAACTGAACCCGATTAACCGGTAACATCATCATGGATTTCTGCCTGATCAGGTATTCAAATCCCCCATTTTCTGCCTGATCAAGGATTTAAATTAAAAGACACATTTTCAGTAAAATAATATGACATCGATAATGAAACCTTTACCTTTAGAACATGTGAGAAACCTGATTGGTAATGATGATATTTCCAATCAAAGAGAATAAGTTATTTAATCTAAAAACTAAGTCTAGGTTTTACTTTAAAAATAGGTAATACTTGTTACTAAATGTTGATTTGCTTCATTCAGAGTTTCAGACATTACGAAAAATATCGAAAAGGCATTTTTATTTTACATCCTACACAAAAAAGATAGTATCCACAAAGAACCTCAGCATATGTAATATTTTAACATTATTGCAATATAATTTTAGTTTTAAACGTAAATGCTTAAATCTATTAAAAAATAAACTATATTTTCTTTAAATGCTTATTCATGTGAAGTTGTCAAGATCATAGAATGTAGTGATGCACACCTTACAAAATGTATTAAAAGAAACATTAGCTTCAACAAACTGGTTCTTGACATCTCCATTCAATGTAACATGTAATCCTATCACCTGCAAATTTGTAAATGTTTTCAACAGATATATATCACTATAAAGTTACATCTTGATTAATAACAACTTCATCAACCTTTGTAGAGCATTTCGCTTGGGAAAAAGTCTCAGCAAGGTGGGTAACATCTATATTACCTAAAACCTCCTAATCATTCAATTTAAAAACTTAGATTATTATTGAAAATAATACAATTTTGTTTTTTTATATCACACGCTATATATTTTTAAGAAAAATCAAAGGTTGATAAAAGAAGTTTTGTGGGTCGGCCCAACCCACTTAGACAGGTGCAAAAAATAATCCATTTGACTTGTTACCCATCGAACCCGACCCATAACCTCGACTCACTGTCATTAACCATATGTGTACAACTGTGTATATATAAGAGGCATGTGATGAGTCATCCTACTGTAATGCCTTGATACACTGTCTTAGGTAAACATTTCGATGATCAAGTAAAACGCATTATTTGAAGTTCTGTTTGTGCATCTTTTATCCTGTAGCACATTCTTTTATTTAGCATGCAAAATAAGTATGGTTTATTAAATTATCACCAATATCTTTGAGCACAAAACTAAAATCATATCCAAGTACCTCAAAAATTAAATCATCACCAATATGTATTCTACGATTTGGTGAGGTGATTGCAGATTGTTCATCATCTGCACTTACCTAAAGGCAAGTAAAAAAGGAGTCAAGTTACGATGTTGGTCAAATGATGTTGCTACATGATAATGTGCATATAATAAATATTTTCTTACATGTGGTTGATCCATAGAGAAGGTGAGTGCACTGTGCACATACATTATAACTAAGATTGCACATGAATAGCAATTCTGATCAACTTTAGATTTAATAAAAGTTTCAAAAGGACAAATAAATTGGTTTGTGTGTACAATATAACTATCTACAAATAACCAATTCAATAACAGATAAATCAAGCATTCTTATATATTCACAAAATATTTTAAATGATAGGTATTACTTTTCAATTCATTACCTCTATAGCAGATGCATCAGTTTTAAATTTGACAATGGCAAATAAATCAGTATCATTTTTTAATTTAAAATTAACCCTGTAGAATTTATAAAATAACAAACATCAATATGCAAAATAGAATAATGATGGGTGAACTTTTAATATTTTATAACATACCAGGTTTCCGGGAACTGAAGAGTAGTAGCATCCCAATAATCAATACTCAAGATTACCTCGCTATCCCATATATTAAACGGTTCGATATGTAAGGACTTGCATGATATGTTTGTGCTTAGTACACAAGTGATATAAAAGAAATGTAAGATCTAAATGTTTATACCCATGTTTTCTCTCCCAAGTTTAAACCATAAGAAAAGGGGCCGTGAAACTCACCTTAGAGTATGTGCGAAAGAAAGCGAACTTAGAATGCTTGACGACTAACTGCCACCTACAAACACCGGTTTATAAGTGTGTGTTTGTGCAAGTTGATATGAACCCTTAGTATCCAAACAATACTATTGTTTAAGTGTTTAGAAAATGTTTGCAAGTTTGACTCATGTTTGACCAAGTTTGACTAAGTTTGACCAAGTTTGACCTGACGACCCGTTGGTGACTCAATGTATGAAATAGTGTTTGATTATAATACTTCCATATTACACACATAAAATCATGCAAGTAACACTTAGCAACAATTCCTTATTGTTCTAACAAACAGGCATGGTTTCCAAAAATAGCAGGTTTCCAAAAATAGAAAGTTTTCAAAAATAGTAAGTTTTCAAAAATAGAAAGTTTCCATAAATAGTAAGTTTCCATAAATAGCAGGTTTCTATAAATAACATGTTTCTATAAATAGCAGGTTTCTATAAATAGTAAGTTTGTTCGGGACTCATGTTTCCTGGAAACTATCATCATTGATATATTCATAGGGTCACTCTAACATATTCTAGATCATCACATCACATAACAATTGTCTAGAACTTAAACATGCAAATCATAATTCAAGACAAAGTTTCCAACTTTAGTAACCTATGACTAGCATGCATGATTTCAAACGCCTAACACGTTACAATAAGTTATTGTGTCCTATCTAACATAGATTTATCATCAAACCATATCATGCATGTCTAAATAGCAAGTTATAACCACTTTTAACAATTAAAGTTTCCTTATTTGGAAAGTTGATAAAACCGGGTTATGTATTCAAAATTTGATTTCACAAATCATGTCAACATGCATCAAATAACATATAACCATCATCACATCATCCTAATCATGTCTAGCATGCAAGATAGAAGTCATAAAAAGTTTCCTCTTTTAGTAACTCGTCCATTACACGTTTTATTCACCCAATTAACACGTCAAATCAATCCTAAATCTTTCAACTAATATAATTACAACTATATTAATCATAATTTACGTCTAGCATGCGATTTCTATACATCACATAATCAACAATATTCAATTTACAACTCGTATAAAAACTAGGGTTTCACATATTTTCATAAAATCATCAATACGAAACCACAATATCAAACAATTAACCAATTCATTATTATATTTCGAAAATATCAAGTTTGGATAATCTAGGGTTTCGATCTCAAAAATCATAATGAAATAACAACGGATTTAGATGAAACGACTTACGTATAAACGAGAAACGCTTAGACTAGCACGTATCTACTTCCGGATTCACGATCGGAGCTCGATTGAGGGTCTCTTGTTGCCTTGAGGTTTCGGTCGAATGGTGAGGGTGAGAGGTTGAAGTCGACGGCCAAGAGGGGTGGGGATTAGGGTTTATCTTTTTTTTTTTTTAAAGTTTATCCTAATCTAGTCTTTAATGGTAATTACAATCGGGCCTTGGGCTTAATTAAGGCCCATAAGTCTAATTAATTAAATGATAACTTAATTAATAATTAAACCTTTTAATTTTTATTTTTATAAAAACACTATCTTTTATAAAAATACTAACTACGCTTTACACACGATAAACACGTACGAAAACAATAATATTCAAACAATTCACGTAATCACATATAAATCATATAAAACTCATAATTTATATTAAATATGAATTATTAAATGTTCGTAATGTTAATTTTGATTAATCACCAACGTTCTGGGTTAGACTCGAGTGCGATCCGATGTGTGCGAACTAATTGACACATTTAATTAATCCTAATTAAATGCAATGTACATGCGACTAACTGAGATAACTGAATCTATAATAAATAATGTTTGAACTAACGGGGTTTGAGTTAACGGAGTTAACCTGAAAATGTCGGATGTCACATCATCTCCTTGTTGAAAGAATTTTCGTCCCGAAAATTAAACGAAGTCCGTAACGTCTGAAATAAAAAGTTTAGGTTTGTCACATCATCCCCTTGTTGAAAGAAATTTCGTCTCGAAATTTAGTTAGTACCTTCCGTGTTTGCCGTTGACTGTTTGAACAGGTGAGGATACTTTTTCATCATCTGATCATCGCGTTCCCACGTGAACTCCGGTCCACGCTTCGAGTTCCAGCGAACTCTGACAATAGGTATCATACTGTGCTTGAGAGTTTTGACCTCTCGGTCCGTGATCTCAACTGGTTCCTCAATAAAACGTAATTGTTCATCAATTTCCAACTCCTCGAGTGGAACTACAAATGTCTCATCTGATAGGCACTTCTTTAGGTTTGAGACATGAAAGACATTATGCACTCCATTGAGTGTATCTGGTAGATTCAGTTGATATGCTACTGTACCGATCCTTTTTTTCTATCTCGAATGGTCCAACGTAACGCGGGTTTAACTTTCCTCGTTTTCCAAAACGAATCACACCTTTCCACGATGAGACCTTAAATAAGACTGTGTCGCCCACTTAAAATTCTAGCGGTTTCCTACGCTTGTCTGCATAACTCTTTTGACGGTTACGAGCTGCCGCCATACGGTTTCGGATTTGCACGACTTTCTTCGAGGTCTCGTGCACAAGTTCAGGACCCGTAAGTTGGCTATCTCCAACTTCAGCCCAACAAAGTGGTGATCGGCATTTCCGTCCGTACAAAGATTCGAACGGTGCTGCTTTGATGCTAGTATGATAGCTGTTATTGTAAGAGAACTCCACTAAAGGCAAGTGAGTCTCCCAACTGTTACCGAAATCGATCACACAAGCTCGTAGCATGTCTTCTAGGGTTTGTATGGTGCGTTCACTCTGGCCATCTGTTTGAGGATGGTACGCTGTGCTCATATCCAGGCGCGTGCCTAGAGCTTTCTGTAACGATTTCCAGAAACGTGAGGTGAATCGGGCGTCTCTATCGGAGATGATGGAGATTGGCACTCAATGTCGAGATACTACTTTCTTTAAGGTAGAGACGGGTTAACTTTTCCATTTTATCGGTCTCTTTGATAGCAAGGAAATGTGTTGATTTGGTTAGGCGATCCACTATCACCCAGATTGTGTCACATCCAGTAGGGGTTCGGGGTAATTTTGTTATGAAATCCATGGAAATCTGCTCCCATTTCCACATTGGGATTTCCGGTTGTTGAAGTAATCCGGATGGCTTTTGGTACTCCACCTTGACCTTGGAACAAGTCAGACACTTGCTCACGTAGTGGCTATGTCGGCTTTCATGTTCGGCCACCAATACAAAACTTTATGATCGTGATACATCTTGTCAGATCCCGGATGGATAGAGTATCGGGATTTGTGAGCTTCATCCATGACTATATCTCTTAGGTTTCCATATACTAGTATCCATATTCGTTCCGCAAAGTAGCGAATACCATCTGATTTAACCTCAAGTTGTTTCTCCATACCACGAGTGGATTCCAATGATAAGTTCTCCTCTTTTAAGGCTTCGAGTTGGGCATTGCGGATTTGTTCGCGTAATCCTGTATGAATAGTGAGTTGTAATGCTCTAACCCGTCGAGGTTTGGTTTCTTTTCTGCTTAGGGCATCGGCCACCACATTAGCTTTGCCCGGATGGCTTGAGTGCAAACACCACGGCTCCTAAATCCAAATCATGAGTCGTGTAGTTCTTTTTGTGGATTTTTAACTGTCGAGAAGCGTATGCGATAACCTTGTCGCGTTGCATCCACACACACCCGAGACCTTGGATGGAGGCATCGCAATACACCACGAAGTCATCCGTTCCCTCTGGTAGAGATAGTATGGGTGCGCTACATAGTTTCTGCTTCAGTAGCTGGAATGCTGATTCTTGAGTCTCGCTCCAATTATAGGGTTTATCTTTTTGGGTTAGGCGGTGAGAGGCTGGGCAATCTTTGAGAATCCCTCGATAAAGCGACGGTAGTATCCAGCCAATCCTAGAAATTTTCGAACTTCGGTCGGAGTTGTTGGGGCTGCCCAATTTTTGATGGCTTCTACTTTGGCTGGATCGACATGTATTCCTTTCTCATTAATCACATGTCCTAAAAATTTGAACCTCGCGAATCCAAAAATCGCATTTAGAAAGCTTAGCATACAGTTGCTCCTGCTTCAGTAGTTCAAGGATCAAACGCAGATGCTCCTCATGTTCCTCCTGACTCTTAGAGTATATGAGGATATCGTCAATGAAAACAATGACAAACTGGTCAAGGTAAGGTTTACACACACGATTCATGAGGTCCATGAACACCGCGGGTGCGTTGGTTAATCCAAATGGCATGACCAAAAACTCGAAATGGCCGTACTGGGTTCTGAATGCAGTCTTGGATATATCTTCATCTCGAACTCTTAGCTGATGATAACCGGATCTTAAATCGATTTTTGAGTAGAAACTTGACCCTTGAAGTTGGTCGAATAAATCGTCAATGCGGGGTAGTGGGTAGCGGTTCTTGACTGTTACCTTGTTTAACTCTCGGTAATTAATGCACATGCGGAAAGTCCCATCTTTCTTTTTGATAAATAGGCCTGGGGCTCCCCATGGCGATGGGCTAGGTCGGATGAAACCTTTATCCAACAACTCTTGTAGTTGAGTGGATAGCTCCTGCAACTCACTTGGTGCGAGTCTATATGGTGCTCGAGCAATAGGCGCTGCTCCGGGTGTTAGGTCAATCTGAAATTCGACTTGACGATGAGGTGGAAGACCAGGTAGGTCTTCAGGGAATACTTCTGGGAATTCGCGAACGAGAGGGATATCTTCTAACTTTTTCTCCTCGGTGGACTTGTCAGCGACAAGGGCTAATATCGCGGTATGACCCTTACGCAGACACTTCTGAGCCTTCATGAAAGATATGATGCCCATGACTGCACCACTCTTCTTGCCTTGAACGGATAGGATTTCTCCACTAGGGAGAGGAAGACGAACGACTCTATCACGACAGATGATCTCAGCTTGGTTTTTTTTTGGATAACCAGTCCATGCCGACAATTATGTCAAAACTTCCAAGTGCAACTGGCATGAGATTGATATCGAGTTTATGACTAGACAGTCCTAGCTTACATCCCTTGAGGATGTGAGTTGCCTCGATTATCTTACCATATGTTATTTCTATGGTGTATCTAGTTTCTAGTAGGGTTGGAGTACGACCGCACCAATCATAAAATTTGTGAAGTCATGCTGAAACTTCTAATGAAACCCGTGCTTATAAGGTAAGTGTCGGTCAATGCAAAGGCTAAGGGAAAAGGTTCACATGTAGGAGAAGAAATTTAATGAGATACAAGTTTCAGTAACATAAGGGATAGGGTGTCTGTTTAAGTAGTCGCGTTCAACCGATGGTTGGTTAGATTAAATCCCCGTTTTCTAAGGTCATTAGAACACTGGATCGTTTTGCGAAAGAAGAAGCCCGTTTACAGAGTTGGATACCCTGGGGTATAAATCAAATTAATCTGAGGATTAGTCAACGGATAATGCATTAGGGTCAAATGGAATTTATTGTTGGAGTGTAAGGAATAACGTGTTAGTATGAAGGAATTCTTCCAATTCCGCTTACATACTTGGAGTCGATGGGTTTACCATGAGGTTATACTAGAGTTTCAATCGAGTTGGTTTCTGTGGTCACGTTTGGATGAGAGTTTTAATTTCACTAAGACTCTTACATGAGTAAGATAAAATGATGGATCCTATTGATGATGGATCAGTGCGTCCATAAGTCTCTTCAACTTGATAGTCGCGTCTATCAACTGTTGAACAGGTTTAATGATACCAATTAGTCGTTAAGCGGGTTACAAGAACTTCTACTGACAGTGGAAGTTTAAGTTTTTAGATCACTGATTAGGACCATTTATCCACACACTAGGTTTCACCACGACTTACATGCACCTCAAATTACTATTACGTGTGCACCCGTAATGATAATTTGCTTTGCATGCTCACCCTAGTTCTCCCTGTCCTGTTTCATAATGTCCTTTAGTTTGTATTGTTGAGTACAGAGTGTTATCAGATATGATAGGTCATCAAAAAACTTAGCCATCAACCATAAGTTGATCAACTAGGACTCATATCAGGATGAGTAGTCGGGAATCGTATGATCTGAGTATTCTCGAGTTGAAACACAATGCGAGAGTCCAATCCAGCGGATTGTAGATGAGAACATGCACATGAAACAACCATGTACATGAAATGTGACTTCGAGAAATGAAACTAATTCATGAATACAAGTTATAGGAAGCAGCAAAGTAGCCGTCCTTCCATCTGAGTCAGGGTAGGGTCTGAGTATGCAATGAGCAATGCGTTCTCAACTTTGTGGTCAATCTATCTTCAACAGAATATCGACCAAAGACGCGAGCCCATGGCTCGGGAAAGTGATGACATCTACGGGCCAAAGAATCTTGCAATAATGCGTGCAACGGTCTGCCTTCACTCGACGTATTGTTGCTAGTGGGTACAGTAGGGACTCGCCTCCGACGATCCCAACTCCCAAAGAGATATGTGCTAGTTGAGTGTCGTCCATAACATGGACCTGTGAATGCCCACCAAACCCGACATGTGATGGTGGTGTAAGTGACTCCTCCGAAGGCTTCGTCTCACTACCCACGGACGGGAGTGGATGTTGTTCTGGTGATTCCCCGAGTGTCACCACTGGGAATGATGATGCAATGCAAATGATGTGTTCCTCGTCAGCAGAGGGTAATATGGATGATGTCAACATGCCTACAATGCAATGTATGTATAGGTGCTATATGTATCACGTATGAGTGTTTGTGCCGTGTAACTAATGTGTAAGGTTATAGTCTAGTATGCAATCCTAGTTCTCTATAACCAATGGCTCTGATACCAATCTGTCACACCCCCAAAATCCACTAACGGAGTTTTACCGTTAGGAGCGTGACATACCAGAATCTCAGTCATTAGTTACTTTGAACGACTCTATATGAGTTTAAGAAAACCACTAGTATTGCTCATAGTCACGATGCAACACTAGTAATGAAAACACTAATTTAATGTAAAACCGCGGAAGCGAAAAGTTAAAGAAAAGCATGCGCCAAAACAGTCACGCCAAAAATAAATAATTCAACAATAAATAAAGTAAACAGTTCTTGAGTTTGAAAACGATGGACTTCGAATGCATGCATGCCTTAGCTTGTGCTTGTACCTTAATGACCTGAGAAAACATGCTAAAACGTGTCAACACTAGGTTGGTGAGTTCACAGGTTTCAATGTTTGTAAATTTTACTGGATAAAACCATTTACAATTATATCAATAGGTAGCTAACCTAGTTACATGTTATTAAAGCGTTTCGACACCGAAGCTGACTGTTTATGTTTGAACTGCCTCCTACCATGACTATCATAATCAATGGTAAATGTTTAGGTCAATGTTACACCCGTTCGACTACCTGTCGTGTTAGCGCGACTAACGCGGGTGGGGCTTGTCAATGCCCAGTAGTACTACTCAAGATTACCTCGCTATCCCATATATTAAACGGTTCGATATGTAAGGACTTGCATGATATGTTTGCGCTTAGCACACAAGTGATATAAAAGAAATGTAAGATCTAAATGTTTGTACCCATTTTTTCTCCCCCAAGTTTAAACCATAAGAAAAGGGGCCGTGAAACTCACCTTAGAGTATGTGCGGAAGAAAGCGAACTTAGAATGCTTGACGACTAACTGCCACCTATAAACACCGGTTTATAAGTGTGTGTTTGTGCAAGTTGATATGAACCCTTAGTATCCAAACAATACTATTGTTTAAGTGTTTAGAAATGGTTTGCAAGTTTGACTCATGTTTGACCAAGTTTGACTAAGTTTGACTAAGTTTGACCAAGTTTGACTAAGTTTGACCAAGTTTGACCCGACGATCAGTTGGTGACTCAATGAATAAAATAGTGTTTGATTATAATACTTCCATATTACACACATAAAATCATGCAAGTAACACTTAACAACAATTCCTTATTGTTCTAACAAACAGGCATGGTTTCCAAAAATAGCAGGTTTCCAAAAATAGAAAGTTTCCAAAAATAGAAAGTTTTCAAAAATAGAAAGTTTCCAAAAATAGATAGTTTTCAAAAATAGTAAGTTTCCAAAAATAGAAAGTTTCCATAAATAGTAAGTTTTCATAAATAGCAGGTTTCTATAAATAGCAGGTTTCTATAAATAGTAAGTTTGTTCGGGACTCATGTTTCGTGGAAACTATCATCATTGATATATTCATAGGGTAACTCTAACATATTCTAGATCATCACATCAAATAACAATTGTCTAGAACTTAAACATGCAAATCTTAATTCAAGACAAAGTTTCCAACTTTAGTAACCTATGACTAGCATGCATGATTTCAAACACCTAACACGTTACAACAAGTTATTGTGTCCTATCTAACATAGATTTATCATCAAACCATATCATGCATGTCTAAATAGCAAGTTATAACCATTTTAACAATTAAAGTTTCCTTATTTGGAAAGTTGGTAAAACCGGGTTATGTATTCAAAATCTGATTTCACAAATCACGTCAACAATCATCAAGTAACATATAACCATCATCACATCATCCTAATCATGTCTAGCATGCAAGATAGAAATCATAAAAAGTTTCCTCTTTTAGTAACTCGTCCATTACACGCTTTATTCACCCAATTAACACGTCAAATCAATCCTAAATCTTTCAACTAATATAATTACAACTATATTAATCATAATTTACGTCTAGCATGCGATTTCTATACATCACATAATCAACAATATCCAATTTACAACTCGTATAAAAACTAGGGTTTCACATATTTTCATAAAATCATCAATACGAAACCACAATATCAAAAAATTAACCAATTCATTATTATATTTCGAAAATATCAAGTTTGGATAATCAAGGGTTTCGATCTCAAAAATCATAATGAAATAACAACGGATTTAGATTAAACGACTTACGTATAAACGTTAGAAACGCTTAGACTAGCACGTATCTACTTCCGGATTCACGATCGGAGCTCGATTGAGGGTTCTCTTGTTGCCTTGAAGTTTTGGTCGAATGGTGAGGGTGAGAGGTTGAAGTCGACGGCCAAGAGGGGTGGGGATTAGGGTTTATCTTTTTTTTTTATAAAAAGTTTATCCTTATCTAGTCCTTAATGGTAATTACAATCGGGCCTTGGGCTTAATTAAGGCCTATAAGTCTAATTAATTAAATGATAACTTAATTAATAATTAAACCTTTTAATTTTTATTTTTATAAAAACACTATCTTTTATAAAAATACTAACTACGCTTTACACACGATAAACACGTACGAAAACAATAATATTCACACAATTCACGTAATCACATATAAATCATATAAAACTCATAATTTATATTAAATATAATTTATTAAATGTTCGTAATGTTAATTTCGATTAATCACCAATGTTCCGGGTTAGACTCGAGTGCGATCCGATGTGTGCGAACTAATTGACACATTTAATTAATCCTAATTAAATGCAATGTACATGCGACTAACTGAGATAACTGAATCTATAATAAATAATGTTTGAACTAACGGGGTTTGAGTTAACGGAGTTAACCTGAAAATGCCGGATGTCACAAATGATTTAGATATTATTACTTGTTTGGATTATGATTGAGATTTGGGTCGCTGACCACTGTTGACTGTTTGTTTTCCGCTGCATTTATTGAGACAATTTGATGTCATTTACTATTGTGCTTACGTGTATGCCACGGTGTCGGGTTCCCGGGTTTGGGGCCTTACAAGTTGGTATCAGAGCGGTGGTTTAAATAATCTGGGCATTCTCGATGCCTAGACTTAGACTGAGAATGAGACCAATGTGTAGGGAATGTTATCACGCGTAACCAAAAGCCAGAAGCGCTAGGTATGAGTTAGTGTATATGTGTGGGTGTTAGTAGGCTAAGACATGGGCGTTATGCCAAGATGCAGTATGGGGATGGTTTAAAACCTGAAAGGCAAGGCAAGCGGGTAATGGTGATTGGCCACCGTCATTAAGTAATTGCACTGCTCGGATTGTTTTAAATGATACCTAAGTATTGCTCTGTTTGTTATTATTTTCAGTAACTGATGGCACCTAAGACACAAATTGATGCTAATGCTACTGCTAGAGGGCGTCGTGAGAACGCTCAGGGTGAGAATGCTAACCTTGATGAGGCGTCGGTTCATACTGAACCGTCAGTGCGTGCTGAACGTTCCGTGCATTCTGAGCACAATGATAGATTCCAGTTTGAACCTGAGGTTCGCGAAGCGGTTAAGAAGGAAGTGGCTGAGATGATCCATGAGTATCTGCCTGATATCGTGAAGGCAGCATTTGAAGAGCTCGAGACGAGAGTGCTAGTGGAGGTGGAAAAGAAGAAGTCGGCTGGAACAGGCGGCAACTGTGACTACGGGCACTTTAAGAAGTGCGATCCACCTAGGTTCGATGGTTTGAAGGATGCAGTGGCCACATATCCCTGGCTTACTGAGATGGACTCCACCATATCTATCAGTGAGTGCAAGCCTTATCAGGACATGAAGGGTAATTATTGGTGGCCGGGAATGAAGCTTATGTGATCCAGTATGTGAGCAAGTGTTTGACTTGTTTGCAAGTTAAGGCAGAACATCAGAAGCCTTATGGCAAAATCCAACCTTTAGAGATTCCGAAGTGAAAGTGGGAGCATATTACAATGGATTTTATTACGAAATTTCCTAAGACGGTTAAAGGGCACGATAACATTTGGGTAGTAGTGGATCAGTTGATGAAAAGAGCTCATTTTCTACCGATTAAGGAAACTTTCTCATCGAAAAGGCTATCCGAAGTGTTTATTAATGAGATTGTTGCTAGGCACGGAGTACCGATTTCTATCGTATCCGACCGAGATACGAGATTCACGTCAAGGTTTTGGAAGAAGTTCAATGAAGCTATGGGAACAAGGTTGCATATTAGCACTGCGTATCACCTTCAGACTGACGGACAGTCAGAGCGGATGATACAAACGTTGGAGGACATGTTGTGTGGATGTGTGATTGATTTCGTATGTGCATGGGATGGTTATCTACCGTTGGCGGAATTCTCTTACAACAATAGTTATCATGCAACTATTGGGATGCCGTCGTATGAGATGCTTAATGGGAGAAGGTGTAGAACCCCGGTGTATTGGGGAGAGATTGGATAGAAAGAGTTAGGGAGTTTAGACGTTGTAAGAGCAACTTCCGAGAAGTTCGAGCTAGTGAAGCAAAGGATGAATGCTGCTCAGGATCGGCAGAAGTCTTACGCCGACAAGAGACGGCGACCTATAGAGTTTAATGCAGGAGATTATGTGATGCTTAAGGTGTCACCCTGGAAGGCATTATTCATTTCCAGAAACGTGAAAAGCTTAGTCCGAGATATATTGGACCATTTGTGATAGCGGAACGTGTTGGTAGTGTCGCTTACAGACTGCAATTGCCAGATGCATTGGCAGGGATACACCCAACATTTCATGTGTCCCATTTACGGAAGTGTTTAGCAGATGCTACAGAACACGTACCGTTAGACGACATTGTAGTGGATGACAAGCTAAATTATGTAAAGGAACCGGTGGCTATACTTGATAGAAAGGAAAAAAGATTGCGAAAGAAGGTGATCCCTATCGTTAAAGTGCAATGGAAGCATCGTAAGGGATCTGAAGCTACTTGGGAGCCCGAAGCGGATATGTGTGAACGTTATCCGCATTTGTTTCCAGATGACACATGTTTTGAGAACAAAACCTCTTTAAGGGGGGAAGACTTGTAACATCCCGGTTTCTCGTTTAGAGAACGGGTTTGTAAATAATCGTTTTAGAGAATAGACGGTTTAACATATGTTGTACATTTTAGTTTATGTGGATATTAGACGGGGGTTACTATGTAATAAACGGGACTCAATGGAGGGTTTTGTAAAAGGATTCAAGACGGGACGAGCCCGAGGATTAGTCGGTGGCGCAAGAGGGCCGAGCCCCGGTCCGGACAACACCTCTATAGGGTTTACGGCAATAGGGGGTTCCACGTTTCTTTTTTGCGGCTGCCGAGAGAGAAAGGAGAAGGAGAAAGGGCCGTTCTTCGTGTTCATGATCGAGGCAAGGTAAAGTCGCGATCCCTTAATCGTTGTTTACATCCTTTGGTTTTCCTTCGATCGTGTTAAACCGTTTTATGGATTTAGGGTTTCGAAGAAGATGAGGAAGGGAAGGGGGCGAGTTATCTAGTTATTCGATTAGCCCGAGTCACTCGGATCGAAGGTACAACTCCATTCTAGACTCGTTATTGTTACGGTTTCTGTTTTAGAACGTTTTTATGGTTATCGAGTGTTCGACCGAGGACCATTGGAGTGGCCGATGGCTCGTGAGCGGCTGGAAATCGAAGGGGGCGACCTGAAGACTTAGTTCTACGGGTAGGGAGGTTCCACGTGACTAAGGCAGCAGCGAAAGGAGGCCAGACCTGGACTGGTTGGCTCGGCAGGGGCGACGGGAGTAGGTAGGGGTCGTTCGGTGGAGGTGTGCAGCGGCTAACGGTTAGGCAGAAGCAAACCGGAGCACACACCGGTGGCTGCAGTGGTTGGAGGAGTTCACGACAGAGGTGGGAGAGGTGGTATACGGCGATGCAAGGCCGGCCGAGAGTGACGAGCGCGCTCAAATGGTCTGCCATTGGAAGCGGAGTGACGGGTTGGGTTTGGCTCGGGTGTGCATGGGTTGCATGCAGCGCCATGCATGGCGACGTGAGCTAGAGGACGAACGTTGAATCGTGTAATTGTGTGTAATATAGGTGCGAAGTCGAAGAGCGAGTACGAGACGTTAGCGGGTTCTAGAGATCGGGGCGTATCAAGCAAAGGTGAGTTTCTATCGCTCACTTTTAAACGTTTTGTAGTTTTGGGCATGAATACATGCAACGTGCAATATAGTGAAGGCACAAAATGAATAAGGTTTTGGTGTTGATATTTGTGTTGTGAAATAATAGTTATAATTATATGCGTAGGAATTGGCGTCACTTGATTAAATGTCGTGACGGTGCGTGTCGACGGGAACTGAGTCTGACTTTAGTCGGATGAAATGGGTTGCTTAAGCGTAATCGTAAGTCGGAGTTGGTCGGTGTGTTGTTGTGACTGATGATGATCAGTCAACGGGTCATGATCATACGAGTTCTTAGACTAGTCGACATGATTTCGTGTATGTCGATAAAATATATAATTGATTAAATGGTAAAGAAATGAGAAAGCCTTTGTGATGTAAATCGTTTTTAATAAAGGTTCGGGATTTAACATCCCCGAACGAATTACTAAAGAACTCACTCAGCGTAGCTGACTTTTAGCATGTATTTCAGATAAGGATAAAGTGTGAGCTGGCGGCTTCTGGATGGTGTTTTGTTACCGTTATCGTTGTGATGACATTTACTTTTCTGTTATGATGTTGAATGATTTAGATATTATTACTTGTTAGGATTATGATTGAGATTTGGGTCGCTAACCACTGTTGACTGTTTGTTTTCCGCTGCATTTATTGAGACAATTTGATGTCATTTACTACTGTGCTTACATGTATGCCAACGTGTCGGGTTCCCGGGTTTGGGGCATTACATATATATATAAATATATATATATATATATATATATATGCATTTATACATCACGTATGATCACATTAGCATTCATAACATTTATTCGTTTAGTGTATACACTTCAGTCCCAAAACATTTAAAATGATTTACACATAACATAGAAGGGGGCACATAGAACTCACCTGCTGGTTCAGGAGCGTCAGTTAAGGTCACACACAATCTGTATAATCAAGTCATACGAGATAAGCTAATGAACCTAACCGACACTTAACATTTCTATTCTTAGAGTTAGGTGAACTAGACACGTTAGTATCAAATCCTTTGTCCAAAATCTCTATACCAGAAATCAATTTCGATCGAAATCTAATTCGATCGAAATCTTTTTCGACCGGAAACTAGTTACATGGAAAGATTCTTTATTCATGTCTTTTGATCGAAAACTCCTTGTCCAAAACACTTTTCGGTCGAAATGTACTGCCCGAAATCTTTGGGGTTCGAATCACTTTTTCGACCGAAATGTTCTGATCGACATCTTGGATATTAGAAACATTTTTCGAACGAAATGTAGTGCCCGAAATCTTTGGTGTCCGAAACACTTTTCGACCATAATGTTCTGTCCGAAATCTTTGATGTCCAAACCACCTTTTCGGTCGAAAACCCTTTTCGGCCCATTCATCCGAGTTTTCGGGCAACGCATCAGATTTTCATCAACCTCATCGTTTTTTTATCCAAGCTTTGATCTTTTTACGTCCAGAACTTGTATCTAGCTTTCATGAAGCTAGATACATGCTTTTTATGTGTAACACCATTAATTGGAAAACCAATTAATAAATCATTTAAACGCACACAGAAGCCTTTGTCCCAATTTTTTTTTTTACATTATCGTGTACCGCGAAAGACTTGGGAACTCCCTTCGCGTACCGCGAGGGATTCCCAAATACATCGTCTCATGCCCGTCTTCGCGTACCGCGAAGACACATTTTTAGCCGGTCCACAGGAAGATCTCTCGCGTGGCGCGAGAGACTTCCTCCCCACCCTCACGTACCGCGAGGACACCCTGTAAACATAAAATTAAGGAATTTTGCCCAGTTCCATACTTAGTCAATTTTTCCCATTTTTCACAAAACATCATAACACCAAAAACTCCCAACACTTGGGCATTTTGACCATTACTTAGACAACATATTCACATCATCATCATTAACCAAAACATCAAGTTTTGTACAAATTTACATATCAACTAACGATTTTCTTTTAAACCCCCAAAATACCAAAACGTGTATGAGAATCCTTCAACGCCTCGGACTTGACATTGACTTACATCGGAGATTTGCCTACATAACCACATGAACATTTAGCCATTAGTAATGAAGATAAACATAACAAACAAGTATAATACTTGTTTTCATCCATTCACCCATTTGACCCGTTTGACTCGTTTACACTCATTTGGTCATTTAAGGTTCATAACACTTGCATTTACACTACAAGTTTTATTTCTTTCATTTAACATTCATAACCACCATTTCATATCCATTATGGCTCTTAGGCCATAACCTCATATCCATTATGATACTTAGATCATAACCTCTTATCCATTATGGTATTTTAACCATAACCTCATATCCATTATGATTCATAGATCATAACCTCATATCCATTATGATTCTTAGATCATAACCTCATATCCATTATGATTCTTAGATCATAACCTCATTCATGTATATCCATTATAGTTTTGCACTATAACCACATTCAGTCATTTCACATTTCCATTATAGTAATTCAACTATAACTACATTCATTTACATAACCATTATAGTATTACCACTATAACCACATACATTTCAATTACACATATCCATTATAGTATTATTACTATAACTACATTCATACTTATCACATACTAGTTCATGCCATCATCATACATATTCAATTCCCTTCATTGTATGCATACATATTACACATTCCACCCATTTATCATCATTACTAAGTAAGTGCAAAGGCACTTACCTTTTTAGTTAGAAGATCCCGCACCACCTTCTAGCTTTGTAATTTAATTATCTAAACATGTACACCTAGTTTAGTAATATATCATACATACATCATCACATTACAATTGAGTCCACAACCCAATTTTCATTTTTCAACCCAAACTGACCCGTTTGGGTTATTCCCATAACCAAACACCCTCTTTCAACACAACTCACCTACTTGAGTTTTCTTTCCAATACCTTGACACTAATTTCTTAGTCAATAACTTTTATTAGGTCAATTTGGTGTTTATTCAAGTGTCTAATACCACCTAAACACTTAAGCATCACTAATTCATCTTTTCAAACACCCCCAATTTCCACCATATGAACCCTAACTTTTCAAAATCATAATCAAAGGGTTCTAGGATGTTAATCACTACTCTTTACCTTTAGTATAGATAGATTATCTACAATCTAACACTAATTCACCACATGCATATTCGATTTTTGGATTTCTTCAAAACTCACCAAATATCACATTCAAAGTGAAATTAAAGGAAGGAAGTCACTTACTTGATGTTAGGAGAGTGATGTGCAAGCCAAAACCCCCACAAATCAAGCTCCAAATGCACGATTTGAGCTTCAATTGAGATTTCTCCTTTTTCTCCTCTTGAACATATACGACCTCAACATCACAAATCAGGTTTATTTTGACTTTTGCTAGTCAATATGGCAGATTTTGCCATTTACACATTTGGCCCCTTAACTTCCATTTCACTCATTTCATTCTTTAGTTAGTTAAAACTAACATAACTTCATTATTAACTTGAAACCCACTTGTTTTAACTTATTTCATAAATATTATTTTCGCCATAATATTTATTAAAATGCTTTATTTATTTGAAAACGAAACCCGGATTTTAGTTTGTTACATTATGCGATTCCATATGTAAAAATGTCATCTTTTGATTCGAAACCCATTAGAACCCTAAAACCGATTTCTTAACTAAAAACTCAGATTCGAGCATGAAAGTTACATGTTTTCGTTTCCTTTTTGTTGCTAAACGTTCATGCGATGTGGAGTGATGATTCCCGAGACTTTGAGCTTGATTCTTGAGATTTCTCTCTCTAGACCCGAGCTCTCATTTCTCTCTCTAGGCTTGCACAAATGGGGTGGTGAAGGAGAGTGAGGCTTCCTTGATCCTTATATACATGGGCTTCCCTCGTCCCGTTGGAGCCGAGCCCAGCCTATCCATTTTCCTCTTTGGTTTTCGACGATTCAATCCCGCTCGCGTTATTATTTATTTATTTACCATGTCCCCTACTTGAAACTCTAAATCCTTCCTTCTCTTATCCGTGTATGATTTATGTCTGTCCTTTGCGGCTTTCATTCGAGCTTTGATTTGATCGAATTTCTCGGAAGTAGCTTTGACCACTTCGAGACTTGCAAAATATTTTTGTCCGATTTCCCCCCAACAGATCGGGTCCTGCACCTCCTTCTATACAGCATCTCAAATGGCGGCATGCCAATAGTTGAGTGATAACTGTTGTTATATGAAAATTCTGCCAACGGTAGGTGGCTGTCCCAACTCCCACCGAAGTCAATGATACAGGCCCGGAGCATGTCCTCCAAGGTCTGAATGGTCCTTTCAGATTGACCATCGGTTTGAGGGTGGTAAGCGGTGCTGATGTTCAATCTAGTGTCCATTGCTTCATTAAATTTCTTCCAAAACCTTGACGTGAATCGAGTGTCCCTATCAGACATAATTGACACTGGCATACCACTGCTCACAATTTCGTTGATGAACAACTCTGCTAGCTTCTCCGATGAAAAAGCTTCTCGTATTGGCAAGAAGTGAGCATTTTTTGTCAAGCGCTCGATGATCACCCGGATGGTATCATTACCTTTAGCTGTTTGTGGTAGCTTGGTAATGAAGTCCATTGTGATCTCCTCCCACTTCCGTTCTGGTATCGGCAAACGTTGCATTTTACCGCATGGTTTCTAGTGCTCTGCCTTAACTAATGAACATGTTAGGCACTTGCTCACATATTCAGTCACATCATTCTTCATGCCAGGCCACCGGTACTCTTTCTTCAAGTCTTGATACATTTTGTTCATCCCGGGGTGGATAGAATAGCGAGACTTATGGGCCTCGTCAAGAACTTTGGCCCTAAGTTCACCAATCTTGGGTATCCACATTCGGCCAAAACGAGTTCGTACTCTGTACGCATTGGTTTCCAGATTTCCCTGTTGTCCTACTATTCTTTCGCGTTTAACATTCCTCTCTAACAATGCTTCATCTTGTGCTTTTGCAATTTCGTTCATCATATCTGGTGTTATAATCGGTTGACATGCCTTAATCTGGATAAGTGCCGACTCTTCCTTTATACTTAAGGCGTCAACCACCACGTTTGCTTTGCCTGGATGGTACAATATCTCGCAATCATAGTCTTTTAATAGCTCTAACCATCTTCTTTGCCTCATGTTTAATTCCTTATGTTCGAATAAGTACTTCAGGCTTTTGTGATCGGAGTAAATTGTGCATTTAACTCCATACAGATAGTGCCTCCAAATCTTTAATGCGAAAACTACTGCTGCCAACTCTAAGTCGTGAGTTGGGTAGTTTACTTCATGAATCTTTAACTGCCACGAGGCGTATGCAATTACCTTTCCTCGCTGCATCAGTACATAACCCAATCCTTGACCCGAAGCGTCAGAGTAGACTACCAAGTCTTCATTTCCCTCAGGTAGGGTCAAGACTGGAGCTTGAGTTAATCGTGTCTTTATTTCCTCGAACGCGTTGTTTGGGTTGGGCTCCATTCATACTTCACTTCCTTTCGTGTTAGCTTTGTCAATGGCGAGGCTATTTTCGAGAAATCCTGAATGAATCTCCGATAGTAACCTGCCAATCCTAGAAAACTTCGTATTTCTGTTGGCGTCTTCGGAACCTTCCATTGCTTACTGTTTCGATCTTTGCAGGATCTACCATAATATCGTTTGGGTTTATCATGTGACCTAGGAATTGGACTTCTCTAAGCCAGAACGCGTATTTGGAGAATTTGGCATACAGTTTCTCCTGCTTTAGGACCTCCAAAACCTCCCTTATGTGACAGTGGTGATCACCCTCGTTCTTTGAGTAGATGAGGATGTCATCTTTGAAGACTATCACTGACCGATCCAACATTGGTCGACATACTCTATTCGTTAAGTCCATGAATGCTGTAGGTGCGTTGGTCAGACCAAAGGACATCACGAGGAACTCATAATGTCTATATCGTGTGTGAAATGCGGTTTTCGGTACATCTTCCTCCCTTACTTTCAATTGATGGTAACCTGATCTAAGATCGATCTTTGAGAACTAACTCGTGCCTTGTAGTTGATCAAAAAGGTCGTCTATTTGAGGTAGTGGGTATTTGTTCTTTACTGTCCTCTTGTTCAATTCACGGTAGTCGATGCACATGCGCATGCTACCGTCCTTCTTTTTTACAAATAATACTGGAGCACCCCATGGTGAGATGCTCGGTCTGATAAATCCTTTTTCTGTTAATTCCTCTAGTTGAGACATCAATTCTTTCATTTCTGACGAAGCCAATCGGTAGGGGGCTTTGGCAACGCGCTCAGCTCCTGGCAGTAAGTCAATCTGAAATTCTATTTCCCGATCGGGTGGCAAGCCATGTAGGTCCTCTGGGAACACTTCTGGAAATTTGCACACCACGGGTACATCTTTAAGCTCTTTCTTTTTCATTCTATCGTCAATAACATATGCCAAATAAGCTTCGCAACCGTGCCTCATGTAACTTTCGGCTTTGATCATCGAGATGACGTTTGGCAGCGTACCATTCTAATCCCCGTAAACCGTAATTGGACTGCCGTCAGTAGCATTGAGGTGTATCATCTTTCGTTTACATATGATTTGAGCTTCGTTGGCAGCTAACCAATCCATGCCCAATGCTATATCAAATCCTCAAAAGGTCAGAAGGAATAATCTGGAAGGAAACTTATGGCCCTTTATTTCTATTACGCAATCTTCGGTCACTTGAAATACCGCCGAATTTTTACCAATAGCGGTTTGTACGTTAAAGGCCCTCACTATGGTGTCAATAGTGCAATTTAGTTTACGACTAAAGGCATTTAATATAAAGCTTTTACTAGCACCAGAATCAAATAAAATAGCAGCATGTTCATCATGAACGAGGAACGTACCTGACACCACATGAGGGTTTCCTCTTGCTTCCTCCTCAGTCAGGGCCTAGGCCCGAGTCCTAGCCTTTGGCTGTGCCTGTTCCTTCTCTTTCCCCGAACCAGATTGTCCGGTTTTTCTGCAATCCTTAGCCTCGTGCCCAAACCAACCGCAATTCTTAGAAATGTACCCCACAGTTCTGGCACTTGAGAATGTTTCTGCAATCCTTAGAAATGTGCCCCGGCTTTCCACATTTAAAACACATGGTTGAGCCAGCCAGACATTCACCACGGTGTAGTTTCCCGCATTTTGAGCATGCTTCGTATTCATCTACCCTTGGCTTTTTAGTCTCAGATGCAAAAGTCCCTTTTCCATTTCCCCTAGACGGGTTTTCCCACTTTCTTTTCTGTGTCTCAGGTGTCGGGTCTTCATTGGCGTAATCATCGTAGACATATACACCACCAAAACCTTAAAACCCAACTCAACCCTAAAAAAAAAACCAACACATCCCAATATTCTCTGCCGCGCTGATTCCAAAGTCTGGTGGATAAGGGTGACGGATTGCCCTATACATGACATTTGGTGCCCTAAACGCCACATTTAGCCCTATACGTGACGGGTAGGGCAGGTATACTTCAAAAATGTAGACGGTGTCTCTAAATTGCTTCCGATTACTAAATAAGCCTTCGTAACCGAAAGAAACAGTGAAAGTAAATGATTAAAACGATTTAAAGATCCGATTTCGGTTTGATTTTGCCTCCATATATAAATCAAATGAGTCGACGATTGGTTTTATTCATATGATGTAACAATCTTTCACTCTTAACCGCCTTATAATTAGGTTAAATGTTTTTGAGTTTGGGTTTGCGTCGACCTGCAACTGGTTGTGCTTAAAGGAAGAAGATGACATGCCATTAACTTTATAAATAAAATGGGAACATGGATTAAACCCTAGCATAAGAGGAAAAAAAACCATGCAAAGACTAAGGAAACAATAAACTCTCCATTTGGAGGTGTTATCATGTGATGAAGAGCACACGGGTGATGTCGGGGGATGGAGATCGGGGTGAAGCTTGAGATAGCAAATGGCAGAGAGAAGGGTTTTATTGTGATAGAAATGGTGGTTAACCCCGAAAATCAACCAAAAAAGCTTCAGATAAAGAGAGATGTACAAGCTTTTAGGGCTTTGTAGACGTGGGGGTGATGAGGGCAACCACCTCATTCAGTTTTTTTGTAAATGGTTCACACGTATAAAGCTTTAAACACTTGTACCATATGTGTTATAAAATGTGTATAAGTAATTTTTTTAAAAATGGTAAAATTACTAACTTGTCCTTCCCAAATGTATTATATATAGTATAGATATAGATATTAAAGAATATGCCTAATACATTAACGAATATAAAAATAAATATGTTTATAATAATTAAAAATATTATTATACCAATGCAATTTTATGAATAAAACTAACGATAGGTTGTAAATACTATAATATATAATTTACTTATAAATTTGTTTTACCACTTCTTTTAAGTTAATGTAACTAAATTTATTCAATTAAAGAACTTGGTCACGTGTAAGCATGAGAAACTAAGGGTTAAAATCATGTTTTTTCTTAAAAAAAACACTTCAATTTTATGATAGAAATTCGAAGAATTCCGATACCGCGTGGTAAAACAACCGAAATACCCTCTTACCTAAAATTTGTTGTTTCCTACAGCCCTTGTTCGTAAGTTTAATTTGATTGATTGGTTGCCTCCTGGGCCTGGTTCTCGGAATCAGATAAAAAAAACAAACCAACAGCCCTTGCTTCCTTTGATTGATTGGTTGCCTCCCGCCTTGTTTGGGAGTTATTTATGGTTAAATATGTTGACTTAAGTTATAACGTATGCTGATTGACTTTTATGGATGATATAATATCCAAGTTTGTACATGATGTTGAAAGTAATATATGTGAATGTCTTTACAGCATAGTTGGTTCTTTAATTTTGAGAACAAGTGTAAGAAATGGCTTTATTAGACCGTAGATCTTAAAAGTCAATGAGAGGATGATTATATGGTAACAACTATTGTAATTATTTATATGGTATCGTGCTTGGACCATGTAAGATCAAATATTGAAGAAGCTTATGAGGTTATAGAAATAGAAGTGCATTCACATGTCTTCTTTGACACATAACCTCATATTTGGACCATGGTGACTTTTTTTGGTTTAATTTCATTTATAACATTGTTAAATTTTGTTATCTATTTTGATAATTTAAATTTTAAAGATACATGATTTAATTGTTCGTATTCAATTGTTCGTATGCTTTGGGTGATCATTTCTTATTAATTGAATAAGATGGTTTTTCATAATCTAATCCATACATTGTTGGTATAATTTCACCATGCTATTTGTTAATATTCCTAAAAACAGTTTAGATATTTATCTCTTTTAGCTATGTTTAGATTTTCCGATCAGTTTGTTATACGCATTTGGATATTTGAGATGTGGTGTAACGCGCGCGGGAAACTGCTAGCACTAAAATATGATGCACTTTAAAGACATTTATGCCACTTCTCTTAACAAAATTTATTCACTAACCAGAACTTCTTAGTCAGCATAATGTCACGGAGTTACCTCTTTGACTCACGTGCGGCACTTAGTCTCATGCTAAGTTCAGCCTTTGTCCCGACTATGTAGCGATTCGGAAGCCATAAGATGCAAACAAGCAAGATCGTAATCAAACAACTTATATTGATTACAAGGAAAGAGTACAAGTGAGCTTTTTACAAGGTGAATTCTTACAAGTGTTGGAGGTGATTAGCAAATGAACAAGCACCTCCTATTTATACTAAACATGGCCTAATCTTGATCATTCTATCTAGAAATCTCTAATTATAAAATATTACAAATATCTTGGTTATTTATATGGAAGGATCTAGGCTAATCCCCATGATTAAGGGATGATTTAGAAGGCTCTAGAAACTTGAATATTTAAGTCTTGATCCAGATTTTTCCAAGCACTCTTGAATAGTCTTGATGTTGCTGGAACTTTTCGGAATCCCGAGCATGAAAACTGAACTTTTGGGCAGAATTAAGCTCGTTTTGAGCGGGTCGTGACATTCTCCCCCACCTAAATTCACGACGCCCTCGTCGTGCATCCTTGGCAGTGCTTGGCTCAGCCTCCTTGGTCACGACACGCTTAAATTTTTGAACCTGCCTCGGTTCCCCTTTGTTGGATCCAAATATGAGTCGCAAGGCTGACACCGTCTTTCCTTGAGGTGTAACATCCATGAGTTTCTGGTGTAATTTTTATCTTATTTTTATATAATAATGACACTCCAATTCAAATCCCGTACTTATCCAACACTTGATGCCACATTAATTACCATTTTTACGTATATCAAATCGAAGTTTTAACCTTGCGTTAACATAATATTTTTTCTATTTATATATGTGTAACATATATATGTATATATATATATACACACATATATAGATATAAATATACTTTGTTATAATAATTAGATCATTTACACCATTTATAAAATAAAAGAAATAAAAAACTTTTCCTTTATTAATTAATAATAAAACATATAATGTTTAGACTTTTCTTATTATTTGTACAAAAACCTTTTATAAACAAATAAAATAAATTAAATCAAATAAAGTTGTTCTTGAACCTTTTGCATAACACTTGAACCCTTTGCATGTGAACCTTTTATCTAAATTTGAATCTATTCTAGACTTGAACCCATATGAACCCATTTTGACCTTAAATTGTCAACTTTGACTCCCAAAGTCAAACTGGCCCAAAATCAACGAAATCCAACTGTGAAATCGATCTAAACTCGGTGAATTGGATTTCCCCTACACGCCAACCCTTAAATCGGCCTTATCCTGACCAAATTAACAGCCCAGTTCAAACGATAAGGCGGTCGAATTCAAATTCAAATAAATTAACGTAGTGAAGTCAAAACCGAATCAATCCGGTCGAAATTCAATAAATTGGACGCGCTTCAATCCCAAAAATCATGCTTAGACTGATCCCCTCTGAACCTAGTCCTATTTCGCGACCCAATTCATCCTGTGACAGTGGGATGACGCGTAATTAGAACCGTAATTGACACCCGTAACCTTTGCAATCGAATCAAGCCTTTAAGACCAAATCAACCGAACTAAACCTTCGTGAACCTTCGCACGACCCTATATAACCTCGCGCAAGCCCCAATTGAATCTCATTCCATCTCCGTTCGTCGATCTAGCGCCCAAAACATCGGCTCTGTCAACTTAGTCGCCAGGCGTCGTTACGCAACCATTCCAGGTACTATTTACATCAATCGATTCGTTTTTACCTGCTCATCGAAAGCCCCTTATCACATTTCAAAACGCAAATCAAAATAGGTCCAATTTCGGGAAATCTCTGAGACCTGTTCGAACAATTTTGAAATAAAAATGGAGTTCTAAACTTAATCAGATAAAACCATTTACATTCTAGTCATAACAGCGAACCACCCCCAGACCAACCGGCTAAAACGGAAGGTGTTTAGGGGAGTGGTGTGAGTTCGAAACCCACGCAAACCCACAACTCAGATCCCTTTTTACGCATCTCCCCCTGACCAGACCCGGCCCTCTTATCACTCTCTGTTAAGACCCAATCGAACCGGGTTTGTACACGGGTTAGTATCCCTGGTCCGGTGGTAAGCCTCGAGTGCAACACAAAATCCACCCGGGTTCGAGCCGGGTGGCATTCTTTTTATTTTAAAACCATTTTTAAATCATAAGTTGATTTTTTAAAAATTCTTTTTATAAACCTAATATATTTCAGAACGTATTGGCTCAATAAATTACCACTTTAAACATAAAACCACTATTTTACCAATTAAAGTGTTTGAAATCTCATTTTAATCATTTAAAAATATATTTTTAAACCAAATTATTTAATTACAAAACAAAGTATTTTAATTACCTAATTTTATATAAATATTGTGACAAGATTTTTATAAAGATTCATTCTCATGAAACAAAGTTTATAAATCATTTGTTATATATATTAGAGCCTAAACCATATCTAAACAAATAAAACTTTTCTAATATATATAGATAAATACATTTACATTCCTCTTATTTTTTTTGAACATACTACTTTAATAATAAATAATTTATTTATTAGTTACCTTCTTACATTAACAAATTCATTTAGGGTTGTATTTGTACTAATATATATTTACCCTATATTTTTGACACATTGTTATAATCAAATAAATAAAATAAAACTTATTTATTTAGATTACAAATATAATATCACACCACTTTTTAAAGACTGATTATTTTTAAATAAATAAAGGGATTTATTTATTTAAAGTATTAAACCTAACATCCCAAGACAAGTAATACTTTCTTTGAAATCTATGAAACCAACACTTATATATATCAAGCTTTTATACAAATGTTATATCAAACTCCTTGTGATAACACAAACTCGTTGTACAAGTCTTTACACTCACTCCCGTTGAAACCCTAGACTCTACCATAGACATTGTGCACATTATTAATTCAAGTTCATTTCACTTTAGGTCAAATCACTTGTGCTACCCAAAGCTCGTGTTAACCACTACATTTGATACAAGTGAGTATTACATAGCCCCTTTTACTCTTTTACACTTTTTGGGGTGAAACATGAACTCTATACACACAAATGATTACAATTACACAAACTACACAAATACAAATCCTCTTTACATTCATGTGTGCAAAATTTGAGCTTTATGTTTGAGTGCTAGGTGTGTTAACTATTTATGTGCAATCATTAACTATTCAAGCCGACGGTTAACAATGATAGATCTATTGAGTCTGACAAACCCACCCAGATTGGGGTGATTGTTACCGACAACATAATTTGCATGCTAGTTACAAAGGTTTGATTGTACTTTGGTTACACAATAGTTGCTCCCCATAAATGCCTTATTTTATCATGTTTTGTAAGGATTTGTTTATTCACAACTATATACTAACTATGTACAAACCTGTGTATGCTCACCAACTTTTTAGTTGACCTTATTTCATTCATGTTTCAGGTGCTAATGTGTGATTTGATCAAGGCTTGCTACACATAGGTTTTGGGACTTAGTTAATTTTAATTCAAGAATAATTTGTATTTCATTTATGTACTTTGGAATTGGTTTATGTTGTTTGAATTGAAATGGATTTAATATATTACAATTTAGTTAACCTTGAGCTCATGAACAGTCTACATGTCCCGCCCCGACGTATTCCGCCGTCGGTTGGGGTGTGACATGAGGTCCCGTGTAGCGCTCCATTTTTACCATGCAAGCTCGTTCACCATCCATGATGCATAGAGAGTCCATAAACGGCATGGAAAAGGCGTTTACCTTCGAGAAGAAGTCCATCCCGAGCACGAACTTGTAATCATCCATCGGCACCACTGACAAGTCCAACGTGCCTTTCCAGTCCCTGATCTTAGCCTTAACGCCTTGGACCATACTATCGATCAGCTTGACGTCCCCATTTGCGGCCTTGATCCATGCCAACTCCTTTCTCGTCCTGAGCCCAAGTCGTGTTGCCTTGTCTTTTGACACAAAGTTGTGACTTGCTCCCGTGTCGACTAAGGCTCTAGTTGGCATCCCGTTTACTTTTATGCATACATAGTGAAGTGCCGTCGACTTCGCCCTCGGGTTCGTGGCTTTACCCATATCCACTCCTGGCCCCGATGTGTTGGTTTTGCGCGTGCATCTGTTGCACTTTCCATTCAGCAATTCCCTAATCGCTTTGGTCTTGGGCCCTTTCCTAGGCCTCCTTGAGCGTTCCTTATGCTTTACCTTCGGGTTTGTGGCTTGCCCATTCGCCACTCCTGGCTCCGACTTTCCCATGGTATTGATGAGTTGCACAGCCCCAAGTCGTGCCTCATGCTCATCATCCCGACCATCTTCCTGGGCAACCATTGTTTGCAAGCTGGCCTTCTTCGGATAGAACCGGGCTATATGTCCTCGAACCCCACAGATGAAACACCCTTCATCTTGGTTCGTGGGGTTACGTGTATCCTTCTTTCGAAGATGATCCCGTTTGGCTCCCCCACCATGTTCCTTGTTACCTTCGATCATGGGTTTACATGGGCGCTATTCCATCAAGTCGACTAGGCTTTCAGCAGCGGCAATGGCTGAAGCTAAGTCTTTAACATTGCGACGCTCTAATTCAGTCTTTGCCCATGGTTGTAACCCTTCGAGGAAATAGAACAAGAAATCCTCATCCAAAAGGTCAGGGATCGCAAGAGTTAGTGTGGTGAACTCTTTCACATACTCTTGGATCAACCCAACATGTTTGAGCTTTCTTAGCCGGCTCTTTGCTTCGTGCAAAGCGTTAACCGGATATAATTGTCTCTTAAGATCTCGAACAAATTCAGCCCAAGTCTTGATCATACACGTACCTCGTTCGACGTCTCCATACCTATGTCGCAACCATAAAGCCGCGGTATCCTTTAAGTACATCGTAGCGGTGTTGATCTTTGTCTCATCATCTACGATGCCGGCCCCTCCCCCCCGAAGTATCGCTCCATCTCCCAAAGAAAGTCATCCACAGCCCGCGCCTCACGTTTGCCATCAAACGTACCTGGTTTGGGGACTTTAACTTTTGGAGCAAATGGGTTAACATTCCCACTTACGTTAACCAAGGCCTTGTCGCACTCATTCACCTTGGCCTCTAACCCGATCAGGCTTCTATGGCAGTCTTGAGACATCTCATCCATGTCTCGGCGCAGCTTCAGTGACAACTCATACATGTCTCGACGTAGCTTGGCGATCTCGTCTTTAACCATCACCGTTATCTTGCTACAGAAAACTTGGATGGCATCCTTCAAGTCTTCGGTCAGCCCTAAGAAGTCATTTCCCATCGAATCCAATTGTGCGAGCGTGTCGTTGACTTCCAGGCCTAGCCCGGTCATGGCTTTCTCTATGTCACCAAAGCGTTTTTCCAAGGCCCCATCCTTGGAAGCACTCCTGCTTTTCTTTCCAGCTCCCCATCGAGTCCCTTCTCGACCACGCCTCTCTTCCCCGAGTGCAACATTCTCCACGGTTGCCTCAATCTTGCTCGGATCAGTCGCCATCCCAACGAATCGACGTGCTCTGATACCACTTGTCACGGAGTTACCTCTTTGACTCACGTGCGACACTTAGTCTCCTGCTAAGTTCAGTCTTTGTCCCGACTATGTAGCGATTCGGAAGCCATAAGATGCAAACAAGCAAGATCGTAATCAAACAACTTATATTGATTACAAGGAAAGAGTACAAGTGAGCTTTTTACAAGGTGAATTCTTACAAGTGTTGGAGGTGATTAGCAAATGAACAAGCACCTCCTTATACTAAACATGGCCTAATCTAGATCATTCTATCTAGAAATCTCTAATTATAAAATATTACAAATATCTTGGATATTTACATGGAAGGATCTAGGCTAATCCACATGATTAAGGGATGATTTAGAAGGCTCTAGAAACTTGAATATTTAAGTCTTGATCCAGATTTTTCCAAGCACTCTTGAATAGTCTTGATGTTGCTGGAACTTTCCAGAATCCCGAGCATGAAAACTGAACTTTTGGACAGAATTAAGCTCGTTTTGAGCGGGTCGTGACAATAAGCTCTTTTTTTATTTTTATCAAACTACAACTAAGGATCAAATTCTTGTTTTTCATAAATAAAAACGTTAGTTTTTATAGCAAAAGTTCACTAATTGATTTGATGCGATTCCATTTTAGCTTTTTTTTGGCACGGGTAATGGCTCTTTTTCGGGTCAGGTGGGTTTAACCTAGTCAATTTAGATTCTGCCATATAATTAAATTTATTTTATTATTCAATCATTTAATTTCATAATTATCATCAACAATGTCTTTTTGAACTTATTCATCAACTTTAGAAGTTATTGTAATTAACTTTTATTTATTAAAGCTTATACTACTTCTTATATGCCATTTTCATAATCATTTTATATTTTATCCCTATAATTACTGTAAGTAATATTATTTCATTTATTTGATTTTAGTCAAGGTTTCAATTTTCATAGTCATTTTATATATATTCCTATTTGTTTGTTTAAAAGTCTTCTTTGATTAAGCTCTTTTATTTTATTTTGGTAAAATATAGTCAAAAGTCTTTTTTAATTAACAAACTAGTTGTTGACCAAATACAATGTAAATACTAAATAGCAGCGGAAAAAATACGAAAATGGACATTTGATCAACAAAATACTTAAAAATGGGCATCCATATTTAGCCTACTGTTTCATGGACATTGGTCATGACAGACGGCTAAAGACGGCTAAGCTAGCCCGCTAAAATTTCCGTGCCAACATTCCATTTGTCAGAGTACGAGCCAATAAGCATGTGACAAGCTTAGCCGTCTAAATAAACAGTTTTAGCCGTCTAATGCATTTAGCCGTCTAAATAAACAGTTATAGCCGTCTATTAGACGGCTAAGCCTCCGAAAATTTTCAAAAAATATTTTCAGAGGCTCAGCCGTCTATGAGACGGCTATAACTGTTTATTTAAATGGCTAAATGTATAAGACGGCTAAAACTGTTTATTTAGACGGCTATAGCCGCCTATTAGACGGCTAAGTCTGCCACGTTTCGCCATATTATTGGTTTGTACTCTGACAAATGGAATTTTGGCACGTAAATTTTAGCAGGCTAGCTTAGCCGTCTTTAGCCGGCTATCATAACCAGTGTCCATAAAATAGTATGTTAAATATGAATGTCCATTTTTTTATAATATTCCTTATCAAATGTCCATTTTCGTATTTTTCCCAATAGCATCATTTAACCTCTAAACAGCTCCGCTAGGGGTTCAAAATTTTCTCTTTAATTCATTTAACCTCTAAACATCTTTTTAAAATTATTCATTAACTTTTAAAAGTTATTTTTTAATTTATTAAAACTTATGTACAACTTCTTGTATGCCAATTTTCATAACCATTTTAATTTATTATTTATCCACAATTATTGTTAGAATAAAAATCAATGTTTTGCCAAAGTGAGATTGAATTTGCATCCAACAAAATTACGAAAGTCCATCATTGGTCCTTCAAGACTGTGGGTGAGGATGAAAATTGGAGCTTCAATCCTCAACTATAACTAAAAAGAAGGAAGGTGAAGGGTTTCGGGTTTTTTCTTTCTTCTTCCCTTTTTTGGAATATGTATAGCTGTGAATTAAAAAAATTTCTTCAAATGCAGTAACTAAATACTATTTTATTTATAAAAGAATAACAACAACTATATCTTGTAAGATCTTATCAATAACAAAACTATTTTTAGGATCTAAGAAAGGTGAGATATAGTCAAACTATCAGATCCAAAAACCCTTGCACATGAAAAGAATATTAGAATAGTCGAGTTCTACACAAAATCTAAATAGCATACAACAAAAGGATCTAAAAAATTAGAATGAGTAAGTTGTTAGGAACTAAATAGTGAAAATGTGTAAGTAGTGAAAAGAGAAAATAGAACATGCAACATCATAGAAATACGAAGCTAAGAAGGTAACATGCAAAGGCACCACGGGTTTAAGTAGAACTAAAATCCTAAGATAAAGGTAAGACAAATTTGTACCCTCCCCTAAAAGTTCTTAACCTCAATCATACACCTCCCCGGAGTGGTATCTCTGAATATGTCCCGAGGGTGGTCTCAGGTTCGTGACCGATGGGGATGGACTGATGTACGAGCTTTCCTTCGGGGACGTGTCAGTCTAAAGCCTGAAGGTTCAGTACTCGATTAATGGAAATGATCGAATGGACCAGTGGCCCGTGAGTAATCTAATACGCTGTTAGAAAAAATTTAATAATTAACTTCCAAATATAACTATAGAGACATAAGAACCACCCTTTATAAATTATTTAGACCATAAAGCTAGTACGCTGACGCACAAACGGAGTTGACTTTGGTCCAGAAAGGAGGCTACCTTCATAATCAGGCCTAGATATATTTTATAGTGCCGGAGAGTTGTAAAGTCTTGTGTTTAATATTGTAATAAATTTCTAATTTCAAGCCTCTCAAATTCTGTTAAAAGGCGTTGCTTTACATTCAACTAATCACACCAAATTAATCTTATCATCTTTCATCTCCTGTTAAGCTGTGCACTTGCAATTGATTGAATATTATACTTTTTATTTGATCATCAAATATGGAGAGATATCTGCAGACATTCCTGCAGCCGTTTCAGGATCTTAAAATCCAACTGGGAGAGATAACTTCTGCCACCAACGACTTCCACGAGAGGAACTGTATTGGAGGTGGTGGTTTCGGGAAAGTTTATAAAGGACAAGTGTCTCACTCTAAGGGCCGAAGCATGGCTGCTATTAAGCGTCTGGATCCGAAGCATGGACAAGGAATAGCTGAGTTCTTGAAAGAGATCATGACGCTTTCCGATTACAGCCATGAAAATCTTGTGTCTCTTCTGGGATTTTGTTGCGAAGGGAGTGAGATGATTCTGGTGTATGAGCACGCGTCTCATGAAAGCCTTGACAAACATTTAAATTCCATTCATCTAACTTGGTCACAACGTTTCAAGATATGCCTTGATGCTGCAAAGGGACTAAGCTTCCTTCATGATCCACGGGAGACACACCGAAGACTTATCCATTGTGATGTAAAAAGCTCCAACATCCTTTTGGATGACCAATGGAATGCTAAAGTTTCCGACCTCGGGCTATCAACAATGGGGTCAGCTAACGAGCAGCACTCAGTTATCGTCACCCCGGCAGCAGGTACCAAGGGGTACATTGATCCACTATATTGGATGACGCACACCCTAACGAAAGAGTCAGACGTATACTCTTTCGGTGTGGTGTTATTCGAAGTTTTATGTGGGAGATTATGCTATACACATAGCGATTGTCATGTTCAGCAGACTTTAGTGCCCACGTGGATTGAAAGCTATGAGCAGAAGAAGTTAAATGGTATCATCTTTAAAAATCAAACCATTCAACCATTGGATCAGAATGCTTTAAAAATATTTTCAAACATTGCGTATCGATGTTTGAAGGAATCTCGTGAAGATCGGCCTATGATGGCTGATGTTGTGGAAGAACTTGAGACTGCATTCGAAAGTCAAGAGTTTGGTGGACAGAACCCCCATTTTGACTACGAAGAGATGACTATGAGTGCAGAACCTCCTCTGAACTACAGATCCAAACTTGGATTGAAGAACCTTCTGTCCAAAGGGGTCTTCCTTAACGGTGGCAAAACGGTAATTAGCAGATATGTCTACAATCCACTGCTTTAGATTTTTTTCTACTTATAGAGTGTTAATTATACTACAACTACCTCTGTAACTCTTCTAATGCCACTATTACAACATTATGATCCACCCATCATAGATAGGAGCGCATAGAAGGGAAAGAGGAGGAATATGAGTAGTTGTATCATAATCAGGTTATTAACCAAAAAGCCTCATCTGAATGAAGAAGATTTAAACAACAAAGCACATTTACTTACTTTATATATTTGTCATGCAACACAAATATTACAGTAATCTAAACTCAACTGTGTTTGCAACTTGATTGATATTTTTAACAAATATTAACACCGTCATAAGTCATATCATCCTACATAAGCAGAATAACTTGAACTTGTTTAATGGACAGTGGTTTTCATTAAATGAGAGGGGACAACATTATGAAATGGTATGTTTTATATGTGCGGATTCTTATCGAAGCAAATTTAAGAGTAACTATAATTCAAGGTCACTTCTCTTCCCTTTTGTTTACAGCTTTTGAGAATATTTGATACATATGAAGCAACGTGTCATTCTTTGCTACTATTAACGCAGATTTGTTACAGGCACCTACGTCATGACAGGGTATAACAAATCCATAGCACATGTAAAAGCTCAATTCTTGTCACCAAGAATCACATACTCGGTGAACCTTGTGTTCAAATTTAAATTCCCATACAAGGGAATACATCAATATCAATTTATATCCCTCAAATATAAATTACAAGGGGAGACAAAAACTTTAATTTCATACCTTGCGTATGATAGAGATGATGAATGGTGGATGTGTGAATTGTATCAGTTTACTAGTGACGAGAGAACTATTCATCTTGAAATTCTGTTTGAAGGCTTTGGTGATCCTCATACCATCATAGAAGTAGAAGGCATGGAGTTTTGGCCATTGGGGAAAGTAAGATGGCAAATAAAAGTTAATTCATTCATGAACATCATTAATTAATATCCTCTGTTTTGCTTTCGGTGTTTTAAACTTTCTTGGAAAATAGGTGATCAGCCACAATAACATTATTTTCAATGTGTAACATGGTTATGTTCTTCTACAGGTGGAACATGAAGTGTCCGAGGATGAGAACCTGGATATGCAACCCATATCCGATTCAGATGCAAATTGGGAAGAAATATTTTCCACCGATTATGAAGACATAATGAAACGCTCAGTAGATTGTTTGCAATGGACAACGAAGAAGGAAGCGTACACAATTATTCGCAAAGGGTTCTTAATCGATGATGGTAAAAAGGTAACTTTGATATGAACGATTATTTACTTTCATTACTGAATTGTAAGTGCTACATTTTTTTTTATTATATGTGGTTGTTGTGAGCCTCTGAACATGGTTCAAAGGGAGGAAATCATTATATATTAAATTGCTAAACAATTAAGTACTTACATATCTATATTATTGTTTGATAGTGGTTCTATCTTGACAAAAATCGAAAGAAATGTCATATGTTATCAGCGGCTGACGTATGTAGCCAGTACGAGAGCAGACTGCCTTTACCCAAATCAAGGTTCCTTTATATCTTCCTGTTAGTTTTCTTTTAGAGATTACTATCTTTTGCAAATCTGCACGAATTACGAAATTCCTAAAATCTTTAACCATTAGTTAAGTTCCAGCCCTTGATGTTCTTCCCCTAAGTTTGTGTTCCTATTTACAAAGTCAATTCATGTATATTTATGTGTGTGAAGTTACGAGATTGGACTGTGAAATGTTATCACGAGTGATGAAGAATTAAATCACTATAGATATGTTTTACCAAATTAAAGGTGTACATAATGCTTCTAAAACATACACTATATATTCATGAGTTAATTTCTTTAGCTGGTCATACAAAGACTTATTTTAGGTAGGTTTAGATTCAAACTTTATAATCATGTGCTCTTGAAATTCTTTTTCCCAAGACCTGAGTTTTTTTCATGAAGCTTATATTAAAAATGATGCAAGTACGTAACTTTCAAGTAAATTAGGGGCAAGATAATCTTCTAGCATTTCTTTTACATGCAACATGATTTTCTATGATTTTTCAGATTTGGAGTAGCCACAGTGTTGGGGTCGTTTCAGAAATTTAGTGTAGACAGCAAAATCCAATCCGAACTAGTATCATCTGATACGAAATATGCATGTTACCTTGTCTACAAATTACCAAAAGATCAGTCCAGATTTGAGGAGGCTCCTGTGAAACTGGAACTGAAGGAGGGAAGATATACTCATTATTATTCGTATATCTATTTAGCAAGTCCTCAAACCCCAGTTATTAAATTAAAGGCTGAACAAAACACCCATAACCCAGTTAATAAGTCAAACATAAAAGACGTTCGACTTCCACAACTAAGGGGCGATGGTTGGATGGAAGTACAGATTTGGAAATTCCAAACCCTTGAAGCTCCTTTTGTCCCCGAAATGTTTACTCTACGTTCTGATTCTTTTGAATTGACCACTTGTGATGGAAACACGTTTGCTGGCCTTATTGTTGAAGGTTTTCAGATTAGACCCTTTTTTAATTAATTTGTTTCCATTTTCATTTATAGGAGGAAGTATTTTTGAATCCTACTTACAAGTCTTCTTATACACACTCATTTTACTCTATGTGATAAAGTAGTTGGTCTTTGTGATGCTACGCCTAACACATTAAAAGAATGGGATAATTTCATATATATCCTTGCAAACCGTCCTAAATATTATATATACCCAACCAAACTTCAAAATATCATGTACGTTCTTAGAAACTAGGTGAAATATCATATTTACCCATTTCAATAAAAAAAATAATTTAAGAAGTGACTATTTTACCCTTGTTCTATTAAAAATTAAAAATTTTATTTAAATTAGGATGATTTGTATTAGTAATGTTTTACTATCTAATGAGTTGCAGAAAGAAAGGCAAATAAATTATACATTTTTTAACTTTTTCAAAAAGATCACCTCTTTTTGAGTTTTGAAAGTTAACTCCGGCGATGGAACGCCTTTGATGTCGGGACGAAAGTCTGATACAAAAATCTTTCCCCCAATTAAATGGTCTTCAACTAAAGGCTTTTACCATCTATTGAAGTGTTCATTGTTCTTGAACTATACTAACTAAAACTATTAGTTTTAAATACTGTCACCATTTTTGTCATCAAAATTAGTTTGAAAGAAGGTTAATTCTTTCTTTTTTCATGAATAGTGATTAAAAACAAAGAAATATACCTCAGAAAAAGAAAATGATTTTAGGGCTCCCAAGAACAACACAAGCTCCACAATTTTTTACTTCAATCCAATTTCTTCTCATAATCCTCTAAAACTTAACTTCTTCAGAAGGTAATTTGATCGAATTTTGAGTTTGTGTTTAGTTCACAATCGAAAGACCAACAGTTGTCCCGGTTGAAATCGAAACAAGGTACAATCGATTTGGAATCATTCTTATTTGTTTCTAGTTTATCTCCATATTTCTTGTTTGCTACCGGTCCGATTCGACCAAATGGGGGTACCGACGGGGATCAGTGTTTGTGGAACCAAATCGGTGGCGGTGTTACTGGTGGTGGCGCATATTGGTGTGGTGGTGACCTTTAAATCTCGGTTGTGATGGTGGTGGAGAAGATACGCCTGGAATTTCGTTTGGTATGGACTTGTTACTATCTTCACAGTCGGGTGTGATGATGGTGGGGAAGATTCGCCTGACTAGTGGGTTTTAGTTTGCTTTTTTAATTTTTGTTTGTAAAAGGGTAAAACTGGTATTAAGTATAAGATAATTAAAAATGGGTGTATATGATATTTTGGAGTTTAGTTATATATATATATATATATATATATATATATGATATTTAGAAAGTTTGTAGGGGTATATATGAAATTCTCTTTAAAAAATAAAAATAAATATGATCACAAAAGTAAAAATATTATTATACTAATGCAATATAAATAAAACATACTTTAGTATATAATGTACATATAAATCTGTTTTATCACTTCTTTTAAGTTAATGTAACTAAATTTATTCAGTTCACGATAACTTCTTGGTCACGGGTCAGCATGAGCAACTAAGGGTTAAAATCATGTTTTTTCTTAAAAAAACCCTTAAAGTTTTATAATAGAAATCCGAAGAATTCCGGCGACTGGGTGGTAAAACAACCGAAATATCCTCATACTTGAAATTTGTTGTTTCCTTAATCTTTGCCTTGATCATTATTTTTTTGTCAAAAAGACACGTTAATACGGTTTTACTTCAAATAGCCAACACCAAAGATTACAGAAAAAAGATGAAGCAAAAAGAGAGATATCCCCAATACTAGTTCGTTTAAGAATAAAACCTTATAAACATATCGCAATGCTTCATGTTGAACAAGAGAGAGAGCCGATCCATAAGTAGAGAGAGGGAGCTAATTTGAAAACAGGGAAAGCGAGCAGATTGTGGAGAGATCAACGGGGCTGCAACGGTAAGGACAAGACGGGGCTGCCCTGAATCTTGACATAAGTGGCTGAGGCTTTAAGCCTTGCAGAAGCCCACTTGTAGAGGCCCGTGAGAAGACCATCATGAGATAAACCCAAAATGCAAAGAAAAGAATTGAAAAAGGAATTAGCAAAATGAAAGTATAAAAAGGAATTTTAAACAATTTTTCAGCCCAATTTCCTACCTTTAATTTGATTGATTGGTTGCCTCCCTGGTTATCGGAATCGGCAAAAAAAAAAAAAAAAAAAACCAACCAACAGCCCTTGCTTTCTTTTGATTCTAATACCGCCGAACACCACTTCAAAGGATTCCGTTGTTCCTACGGTATTGCTTTCTTTGAATCAGTCTTTACCGAACCAAACGTGGCCGTTTCCTTCAATCAAAAAAAGGAAAAACCTACAGAACCATAATCGAATGCTGTTTGCCTGCTTCTCCTTCTATTTCCTTGATCGAAAACTATGATCTTCAAGAGCCAAAAATCTGATACCAATTGTTGTCCAGAAATAGGATTATACACAACAATTGAAACACAATAGAATAAACTGAATCTTTATTGAATGACAGTTCTTGTGATTACAGATTTTGACTTTGGAACCCTATTTATACTTGACCACC
Organism: Smallanthus sonchifolius; assembly: GCA_023525975.1. Taxonomy (NCBI): domain Eukaryota; kingdom Viridiplantae; phylum Streptophyta; class Magnoliopsida; order Asterales; family Asteraceae; genus Smallanthus; species Smallanthus sonchifolius. The sequence goes on from CM042042.1 coordinate 8,776,140, forward strand.
ATTCGTAATTGTAACATCCGACCCTCATACCACCAATATTGCCCGTTTTACCCACTAGGAGCTCACGGATTTATTTTTGTTTGGTCGGGTGAACACTTCCCACGGGTCACCCATCCATCGACTACTCCTACCCGAGCACGCTTAACTGTGAAGTCCTCCTCTCATCCACAACCAATACGCCCAAAACGCGTTGATGGTATTTGAGGCCGTGCATTCCTTATGAACCAATAATCTCTCCTGGGCCACAGCCGATGTGAGATTTGCCTATGGTGTTACAATCGGTCATGTTAATATTCTCTGTAGATAAAGCTTTGGTATAAGCCATGAGATTCGAGTTGCTTCGGTTTTGAATTTCTCATAAAGACGTACATCCTCAAGCTGTGTTTCTTTTGTGGTGGTGTTAAAGTCTTTATGAGGATGCTATAAGCATGTCCTTTGGTTGTAAGAAGTATACTACTTGTTTCTATGTTGGGATTTTATGTCAACTTTGGGTTTTTGTTATCAAGGGGATGATTAACTTTTATATAAAAAATATTTTAAACGTTTTGATGGGCCATCTTTCGCATAAATTAAAGGTTTTTATTAGTTCAAATTTTGGGTTTTACAGTTTACCATGGCTTTCTTTTTGAATTTCTTCATTCCTTATTTTTTTTCTTCTAAGCCTTCAAACGTCTAAAGACGTCCTCGTAACCGATAGTGTTGTTAAGTCAAAGACTTGTTCGAGTGAAGTTACCATGTGGATAAATCTCCTTGGAAGCTAGTAAGGAATTTCTTAACCATGATTTTCTCATAACCGATAGTTGTTAAATCAAATTGTTCTTGGTGTTTTTGGGGAAAATAAGCTAGGGCTGATTTGGGTGTCTTTGATGGTTAATAACTTGATAAAAACTATAACCTAGCTTGATTAATAATAAAGGAAGTTATATATTTAACATCCTTTAATTACCTAGTTTAGAATTATAATAGTTAGGGTTCTTGAGTATGATTTGAAGGTTTTCAATTTGTAATTTTTAAACGGTGATCTGGTATTGGTAAGTGTTTAGGGAGTTCATAAATACAAAACCTAATAAAAATTCCTAATAATAGTTAGCAAAAGTTCACTAATTGATTTGATGCGATTCCGTTTTAGCTTTTCTTTTGGCACGGGTAATGGCTCTTTTTCAGGTCAGGTGGGTTTAACCTAGTCATTTTAGATTCTGCCATATAATTAGATTTATTTTATTATTCAATTCATTTAATTTCATAATTATCATCAACAATGTCTTTTTGAACTTATTCATCAACTTTAGAAGTTATTGTAATTAACTTTTATTTATTAAAGCTTATACTACTTCTTATATGCCATTTTCATAATCATTTTATATTTTATCCCTATAATTATTGTAAGTATGATTATTCCATCATTTATTTTATTTTAGTCCATAGTCATTTTATATTTATCCCTATTTGTTTGTTCAAAAGTCTTCTTTGATTAACCTCTTTTATTTTATTTTGGTAAAATATAGTCAAAAAGTCTTTTTTAATTAACAAACAAGTTGTTGACCAAATACAATGTAAATACTAAATAGCAGCCATCTAGATCGAGGTTCAATATTTTCAACGTGCAAGCATTTAACCTCTAAACAGCTCCGCTAGGGGTTCAAAGTTTTCACTTCAGTTCATTTAATTTCATAGTATTTCTTTTTATCTTTTTAAAATTACTCATTAACATTTAAAAGTTATTTTTTAATTTATTAAAACTTATATACAACTTCTTGTATGCCAATTTTCATAATCATTTTAATTTATTATTTATCCATAATTATTGTTAGGAAAAAATCAATGTTTTAATTTGCCAAAGTGAGATTGAATTTGCATCCAACAAAATTACGGAAGTCCACAATTGGTCCTCCAAGACTGTGGGTGAGGATGAAAATTTGAACTTCTTCAATCCTCAAGTCGGCAACTATAACTAAAAAGAAGGAAGCTGAAGAGTTTCGGGGTTATTTTTTCTTCCTTTTTTTTGGAATATGTATATTTGTGAATTAAATCTTTTTTTTTTTCAAATGCGGTAACTAAATACTATTTTTATTTATAAATGAATAACAAGAATATATCTTGTAAGGTCTCATCAATAACAAAACTATTGCTAGAGTCTGTGGAGGGTGAGATATACCCAAACCATATCTCTATCGAGATGATAGAGATGATGCTTCAACAGAGACCATCAGATCCAAAAACCCTAGTTGCACATGAAAAGTATATTAGAATAATCGAGTTCTACACGAAATCTAAATTGCATACAACAAAAGGATCTAAAAAATAGAATGAGTAAGTTGTTAGGAATTAAATGGTGAAAATGTGTAAGTAGTGAAAAAATAAAATAGAACATGCAACATCATAGAAATACGAAGCCAAGAAGGTAACATGCAAAGGCACCACGGGTCTAAATAGAACTAAAATCCTAAGATAAAGGTAAGACAAATTTGTACCTTCCCCTAAAAGTTTTTAACCTTAATCATACGTCTTCACGAAGTGGTATCTCTGAATATGTCCTAAGGGTGGTTTCAGGTTCGTGACAGATGGGGACGGACTGATGTACGAGCTTCCCTTCGGTGACGTGCCAGCCTAGAGCCCTAAGGTTCCGTACTCGAGTAATGGAGATGATCGGGTGTACTAATGTGTGAAAAACGAAACAATATCAACTCGGAGGACTAATTCGAATAAGATCAAAAGTCCAAGGATTAGAAGTAATAATTAATTTAACTTGTTGATGAAGTTTGGTATTTATTTAATTATTTAGTTTCCTAAGTTGAATAGGTTTAGGTTTATTTTTCTTTGAAAAACAAGTATTATTTAGTCTATAAATAGTGTTTTAGTTTTGTTTATTAATTGTACCTTTTGAAGTTTTCGATTAATAGAAGATTACGTTTTCGTGTGCGTTATAGTTTAACAAGTGGTATCAGAGCCTAAAGCTCGTGTCGTGGGTTTGAGAGTCGACTCCCGAGATTAGGGTAGCAGCCTCCGCCGGCGGGTGTGTCGGTCGGTGGAGGGCAGGCGTGAAAGAAGGGCTCGAGTCGCAACCTAGAGATAACCGCCGGCATACGCAGTTGTGTTTGCGTTTAGGGTTCCGTCGCAGGTGTTTTAGGGACCGGCAGAATCGCCGCCGACTCTCTTACCTTTTGCGCACCAACCTGTTGTTGACCGGAACAAGAAGTCGCCGGTAGAAGCAAACGGCCGCCACAATAGTCTTGAACAGCATACCTAATCGCCGGTCTTATTGCTATTGACTGAACCAGTAGCCTTCGATGATTTTATGTTCAAGATCTGTGTTTGATTTCGTGAGTCACCGTTGTTGAAGATCGGGGATCTAAGATCGGTCGCCGATTTGAATCGCCGGATTTTTGTTCAGATTAATTGTCGCCGTGGAGATTGTTCCAACCAATCGAACCATCAAGCCGCCACCAAAGAATTTGAGTTTGTGTGTGGTGTGTTAACCAAGAAAAAGTCCAACAACAAAACCAAAGTATATTTTTGTTTTGTGTCTTCGAAATGTGTGCAGTTTGAAGTTACAACACCAACTTAATTTTTTGAATAAGTGGATAAGTCTTGCAGGTGAAGAATTAATATTAAATATTAATATTAACCACTGGCTTTAGTCCAGTGGTAAAAGGCGATGAAGATTCAACCTGCCCACGCAGGTTCGAATCCGAGCTGAACCGGGTTTTAGTCCAGAGTGCGTTACGCTAGCGGGGTTTGGCCCGTGTAGCGGTGCAACTGTTGTCAAGTGGCAGCAGGCTCCATGGTTTCCCGGTGAAAGCCTAGCCTCTCGTTCTGAACCCGCGGGCCCGGTTTAGACAACGTAGTGGTCAGGTTGAGGGGTAACGGGTCTCCGACTTGTCGGAGATGCGACTGCCACTTAAAAAATGAAAGTCGCCTTTCAAAAAAAAAATTAAATATTAATATTAGTATCGGAGAAGTATATGTTTGAAGTTTGAGTTTTTGAACCGTCCGGAGGAATGTTCTCGAACAGAAGATTGTGATTGTTTAAAAGTTCAGTAAGTTTAAGGTTTCCACAAGGGATTACGAACATGGGCGAATCTTTCTTAGGGCTCGGAGGGGCCCCGACCCCATCCGATTTTTTGCTCAGTAGTGTTAATTTATACGTATTCGGTCGATTTTTCGCTCAATAGTGTTAATTTGAATGTATTCGGGTGAAAATTTTATAGTTCTGGCCCCCCTCTGATAGGGAAAAAAATCATGAACCCCCAGGGTCTTCTTCAAGCTTCGCCACTGATTACGAACCCACTTTCAAGTATTCAAGCCGATTCCAGTAGCTAAAAGTTGAGCAGTTATCAAGAGTTTTGTGACGATGAATGGTGGTTCAAGTAACCGGATGTCACGGAGTACCGTTGGGAAAGCGATGGTGACCGATGATCGGTTCGGTTCGGTTTCCAGATGGTGAACTTTGTGATCACATGAAAAGAATCCAGTTTGGGTATCTGCACCGTGATCACAAGAAAAGAACCTAACCCGTTTGGATATCAAAAGAAGTGGTAAGGTCTGGAGGATTTTTCTGACTATGAAAGCCGGATCGCATGTGGTAAGTTCTGATCGCAGTTACAAGACCAGTTTTCGATCAAGAACAGTTTCCGATCACGGTGTCTAGTTTTCAGTCAAAGAATCTAGTTTCCACTCAAATCAGGAGCAGTGAATTCCGATTGATTAAGGACCAGAAACCTGTCAAGAAGTCAGGCTGATCGCTGCATAGAACAAGACGAGAGAGAAACCGCATTGGTTAAATTGTGCGAGGAGAAAGCTTCGTCTTATATTGCAACGGGTTTATCGGTGTGAAGAAGTTCGGTTCAAGAGAGAGCGTGTATCAAGCTCAAAGAGAAGCGAGCGTTACAAGGTTTGAAAGGCCTTGGTGGAACAATGGAGGCTGGTATCAAGAGGGAGTGTGAAAAGTTTAGCAATACCAACTTGAGGGACCAGAATGGTTGAGTGAAGAAAGTTGATATTGAGAGGTAGTGTGAAAAACGAAACAATATCAACTCGGAGGACTAATTCGAATAAGATCAAAAGTCCAAGGATTAGAAGTAATAATTAAATTTAACTTGTTGGTGAAGTTTGTTATTTATTTAATTATCTACTTTTCTAAGTTGAATAGGTTTAGATTTATTTTTCCTTAGAGAGCAAGTATTATTTAGTTTATAAATAGTGTTTTAGTTTTGTTTATTAATTATACCCTTGAAGTTTTCGTTTAATAAAGAAAAGTGCCGTAGAGAGTTCTACTAAACTCGAGTTCGTGTTCACATTTCGCTTGCGTCAAGTTTAACACAATGGCCCACCAATGATCCAAAACGCTGTTAAAAATAATTTAATAATTAACTTCCAAGTATAACTATAGACATAATAACCACCCTTTATAAATTATTTAGGCCATAATATAAGAGCTAGTTGGCTAACGCACAAACGGAGTTGACTTTGGGTCCAGAAAGGAGGCTAGCTTGATAATCAGGCCTAGATATATTTTATAGTGCCGGCGTTCTAATGTCTTGTGTTTAATATTGTTAAAAATTACTAATTTCAAGCCTCTCTAATCCTGTTAAAAGGCGTTGCTTTGCATTCAACTAATCACACCAAATTAATCTTACCATCTTTCATCTCCTGTCAAGCTGTGCGTTTGCAATTGCTTGTAACCCTTCAATGAATACTGTAACAAATATGGAGAGATATCTGCAGACATTCCTGCAGCCGTTTCAGGATCTTAAAATCCAAATGGAAGAGATAACATCTGCCACCAACAACTTCGACGATAGGAACTGTATTGGAGGTGGTGGTTTCGGGAAAGTTTATAAAGGACAAGTGTCTCACTCTAAGGGCCGAAGCATGGCTGCTATTAAGCGTCTGGATCCTAAGCATGGGCAAGGAATACCTGAGTTCTTGAAAGAGATCAGGACACTTTCCGATTACAGCCATGAAAATCTTATCTCTCTTCTAGGATTTTGTTACCAAGGAAATGAGATGATCCTGGTGTACGAGCACGCGTCTCGGTCTAGCCTTGACAAACATTTAAATTCCATTCATCTAACGTGGTCACAACGTCTCAAGATATGCCTTGATGCCGCAAAGGGACTAAGCTTCCTTCATGATCCACGGGATACACACCGAAGACTTATCCATTGTGATGTAAAAAGCTCCAACATCCTTCTCGATGGCCAATGGACTGCTAAAGTTTCCGACCTCGGGCTGTCAATAATGGGGTCAGCTAACGAGCAGCACTCAATTATCGTCACCCTGGCAGCAGGTACCAAGGGGTACATTGATCCACTATATTGGATGACGCACACCCTAACCAAAGAGTCAGACGTATACTCTTTCGGTGTGGTCTTATTTGAAGTTTTATGTGGAAGATTATGCTATACACATAGCAAAGGTCATGTTCAGCAATTAGTGCCTACGTGGATTGAAAGCTACAAACAGAAGAAGTTAATTGATATCATCTTCAAAAATCAAACCATTCAAGCATTAGATGAGAGTGCTTTAGAAGTATTTTCAGCCATTGCGTATCAGTGTTTGAATGAATATCGTGAAGATCGGCCAGATATGGCTAAGGTTGTGAATGAACTTGAGATTGCACTTGACAGTCAAGAGGTCAGTGAAGGGAAACCGCTTATTGACTACGAAAAGATGGCTAAGACCGCAGAACCTCCTCTGAACTACAGATCCAAAGTTGAACTGCAGTACCTTGTGTCCAAAGGGGTGCTCCTTAACGGCGGCAAAACGGTAAATAGTTGCTATTTTTCAATGACTTATAAACAAAAGTAGAAAAATTCATGTTAACAAAAGTAGGAGACATGTTCAAGCAAAACCTATTTTAAAATGTTGAGAGATTTTAATATTATAAATCTTGTTTTGTTAATATACATGAGCAGAACTACCATGAATACATTAACTTAGCATATATGGGTTAGGCTAGAATAAAAATTCACATGAGTTGTGAAAACTAATGAAAACTCTACGTAACAACTTTATTTTTATTTTTTTTTAAATAAGGTGGTTTCGTCACTTTTTATTAAAAAAAATACAAAAGCGCCGAAGGGATTTTTTTTTAAAAAGATGTAACAATTGTAAAAAAAAATTACCGTTACAGTGTTGTTACGTATGTAACACGTGTTGTTACATATAAAAACGGTTTTTTTACAATTGTTACATCTTTTTTTTTTAAAGTTCTTCGGCGCTTTTTTATTTTTTATTTTTTACAAAAAGTGACGAAAATATGTAACAAAACTATCCTATTAAAAAAAATAAAGTTGTTATATAGAGTTTTCACAGCTAATATGGGTTTTCTCTCTATATATACCCTAGATAATATATCTTAACAAGATTAAATAACAATTAAACAATAATTAAACATATATATTCATCTATATACACTAACATATAAATAACATATATTTTCTCCAATTTTCTTCAAAGAAAATAAAGCATATATTTAATAACATCTAAATAACTTATACATATATAAATATACATTTTCCCCAAATTTCACACAAATACATATCATAATCACTTCAAAACCATAAATTTCACAAATGCATACATAATAATATATCTAAACACTAATTTAACACAAATACATACATAATATATCTAAACAAGGTTAAATAACAATTAAACTATCCAAATTTCACAAAAAATAACTATAATGATTTAAAAAACAACAAAATACCCAAATTTCACACAAATATATATATATACACACACACACACTTAATACCTTCGAAGTTGTTCTTGAAACGCAAATATGGACGAGATGTCATCGAGAAATCCTCCCTTAAACCTTGAAACCGTTCACTTTCTTTGAAACCCACCTACAAACGAGTTGCATTAAAATATTTCACTAATTAGGGTAAAAAATCAAAAAACTACATACTCAGGCAACTAGATGACTAGTGGTGTTGGTGGAGGTGGAACACGACGTTTGATGTGTTGGTAAACATAGAGCTTGAATGCTTGAAATTGTATTGGTATTTCTTGATATTTTTACAAGAACATGAAGTAATAATTTATGGGAAATTTTAGAGACACCGTCTACTTTTTGAACTACACATGCCCTAACCGTCACGTATAGGGCTAAATGTGGCGTTTAGGGCACCAAATGTCACGTATAGGGCAATCCGTCACCCTTATCCACCAGATTTTGGAATCAGCGCGCCAGAGAATGTCGGGATATGTTGGTGGGTTTTTTTTTAGGGTTGAGTTGGGTTTTAAGGTTTTGGTGGTATATATGTTACATATATGGCTAAACGTCACCCCTTACTTATTTTTTTAATTATATATGTATGTTTTTATCAGGTTAAGAGTTTGAAAAAATCGGTAGTTATAGTTTTTAAAATCTGGTCACCTTGATTATCGGTTTGTGATGTGAAAAGTGAATAACGACTTATTTTTTTTTCTTTTGATTTTTTGTTTTTGTCACGTTAAGAGTTTGTAAATATCGATAGTTATAGTTTTTAAAATTTGGTTACCTTGATTATCGGTTTGAGATGTAAAAAGTGAATAACGATTTTTTTTCTTTTGGTTTTATCACGTTAAGAGTTTGTAAAACTCGTTAGTTATAATTTTTAAAATCTGGTCACGACTTTTTTATTATAAAACTAGCTTTTCTTTTGATTTTCGGTTTGAGATGTAAAACTAAGAGTTTTTTTCACGTGTTAAACTACTCGTAAATAAAACCACATATATAAACATCATATACAACCATTACAAAAAACCAAACAAACACAACCATCACAAACACAACAAAACCATTATAAATAAAACTGCATACATAAATACAATAAGTTTGTACACATAAAACAAAAGTACAATTCTATCTAAACAATCTATCTACCCCTCTATCTCGGCATCATCATCTGCACCGGACCCACCCGCACGAGAATTAAAAATACTGAAATAGTTACAAGGTTAGACTTAAAACGTAGTACATAAAACAAATAAATAAAGAATTTAAACGAACGAAAGAGTTGTTGTCATACTTTGTTTGTTTTATATGAAACTGTCGCATTGCGTATGCGATCATCGTCCAATGCATTCTCCGCATCCCCATCGTTTCCTTTCAAATGAACGGAAGACTCACTGTTATCTGTGTCATTCCTATCGTAACTATCTGACACGTGTGTAGGTTCTGGTTGTGACCGGTACGAGAGATGTTCGTAATCCGGTTCTGGTTGTGACCGGCACGAGAGATGTACTTAATTCGGTTCTGGTTGTGACCGGTATGAGAGATGTCCGTAATCCGGTTCTGGTTGTGGCCGGTACGACCCTTGACCGTAATCTGTCGGTCCAAATAGTGACATGTACGCCTTTTGACTGTAATTCGGTAATGGGTGCTGCTGAGACACCTCTTGACCGTGTGTATTCAACGGGTTGGTTCCCCCCCCCCCCCGAAGGGTGACTCCCGAATATGAAATACTCCTGAAAACGTAATGGTCGGTTAGATACCCAACGTAAAATAAAGACTTGCACACCCCTAAGTTTCCTCGCCCCAGTAGAACCCTTAATAAAATAAAGATTTGTTAAACCTGGTTTAGATCTTCGAAGGTTGACTCCTCATTCAAATCTGGAAGCTTCGACTTCTGATAAGGATCTCCCGAACTCGACATCGTTGTCAGGCATGAAACAAAAAAAAACAGGTGAGAGTTGTGGATGGAGTGGTGAGAGTTATGGATGGAGTGATAAGAGTTGTGTTAATATATGTTGAATCTCCTGAACTCGACATCGTTGTCAGGCGGGAAACCAAAAAAAGCAGGTGAGAGTTGTGTTAATATATGTTCAATCTGCATATATTAACCGTCACGTATAGGTCTAACCGTGACGGTTAGGTTAGTTGCCCAACCAATCTATCGATATTATATTACCTTTATTGACGACTTCAGTCGCTTTACTTGGTTGTATCCATTAACTTATCGCTCTCAATCCATAGATGCATTGGCGGACCCAGGAATTTTTTTCATCGGGGTCGGAGAATTTTTGAGGTCAATTGTCAATAACTAAATATTAGTGTTTTTTTTTCTCGAGTTGAATCGGGTCAGGTCACACAATAATACGATAAAAAAAACAAAACTATAGATGAAAAATAATAATACGATGTTTGTTATTAGAAATGCATAATCAAAAAACAATATATCCCTATAATTGTTCCTATGGGTTTTCATTTTTTGAAACCAAACCATTATATCATCTCTAGAAACTTTTCTAAGCAATATATGAGTTTAAATGAGTATTAAGTTTATTTATGGGTTTATGTGTATTGTGTTATTTGGGTATATTTTGTTTAAAAGTTATTGGGTTAAAGTTAAAGTATAAAATGTTTGATTTAAAAGGTTAATAATTAATGGGTTAATTGTTATAGGATTAAATGTTTGATTTAGTTGTTTTTTTTTAATCTATAATCTAAAAAAATATTTCTTTGGGGTCGATTTCAAAATTTTATGGGGTCGGCGTCAAAATTTTATGGGGGTCACTCAGAAATATACCATATATATAACAAGAAAAACTTTTTTAACGGTGTCAGCCGACCCGCCCGGACCTTAATAGGTCCGCCAATGCATAGATGTGTTTCGGCAATTTAAAAACCTAGTTGAAAACTTATTTACCTCCACCATATAACATCTTCAATGGGAAGGAGCTCCTGAGTCACCCAACGGGCGATGGGTCAGTTCCTATCTCAATGTGGGATCGCTTATCGTATATCATGCCCTTATACACCTCAACAAAACAGGGTGGCTAAAAGGAAAAATCGACATCTCTCTGAAACTGCTTGCTCACTGCTATCTCATGATAACCTCTCTAAAGTCTATCAGTATGATGCCTATGCTTCTGCTTCCTTTCTCATTAATCGACTTCCCTCTAAAGTTCTTAATAATCTCTCCCCATATGAACATTTATTTAACCAACAACCTGACTATACTAATTTTCGCACTTTTGGTTGCCTTTATTATCCATTTCTTGGCGATATTCTCCCGAATAAACTTTCTCCTAAGTCTGTGCCATGTCTTTTCCTAGGCTATACCCCCAATCACCATGGGTATCTTTGTCATGATCCCCGCATCGGTCGCACCTACCCATCTCGTCATGTTACTTTTCATGATGATGTTTTTTCTCTCCCTTTACTTGCCACTACATCTACATCCTCCACCACCATTATCCCTCATATATCTATATTTCCTTCACATGTTCTTATCCCTCCTTCATCCACCCCTCCTACACATTCTCCTGCACCTCGGACCTCCCCCCAACAACCGCCCCCACCCCCTCCTCATCTAATGGTTACGCATACTCGTAACAATACCAGACGACCCAAACTTTTTCCCGATCATGTTCTCCTTCACGTTTATTCCCCTCCTCTCACTATGCCAACCACTTACACTACTGCTCCCATGTCCTCTGAAATTGATGCTCTCCATCTCAACCATAACTGGATTCTAGCTCCTGCTCCTCCTCATAGTAACAGTGTTGGTTGCAAATGGGTCTATCGTATTAAACGCAATTTCGATGGCACTGTTAACCGTTAAAAAGCTCGTTTTGTTGCTAAAGGTTTACATCAGAATTAAGGTGTGGATTATACTGAAACTTTTAGCCGAATTATTAAACCAACAACAATCTGCATCGTTCTATCAGTTGCTTTCTCTCGGGGTTGGAATATTTTCCAGGTAGATGTCAACAACGCCTTTCTCAATGGTGATCTCTCATAAACAGTGTATATTGCTCAAACTCCTGGATTTGTCGACCAACATAATCTTGATCATGTCTGTCTACCGAAAAAGGCCATTTATGGTCTTAAACAGGCACCGCGAGCAGGGGCGGAGGATATAAAGGGCCCGAGGGGGCCCGCCCCCCCCCCCCCCCCCCCCCGATTTTTCGCTCATAAGTGTTAATATATACGTATTCGGCCGATTTTTCACTCAGTAGTGTTAATTTATATGTATTCGACCGAAAATTTTATAGTTCCGGCCCCCCTATATGAAAACAAAATTCCCGGCCCCCCCGCGAAAATTTTCAAGCTCCGCCACTGACCGCGAGCGTGGTTCTCTAAACTCTCGTCTTCCTTACAGACCTTTGGTTTCAAACAATGTCTTTCTGACTCATCATTGTTCATTTATTACATCAACTCGGTTGTTTGCTATGTTCTTGTCTATGTGGATGATATTATAATTATCGGGATATCATACATCGCTGACCTTATTAGCCGCCTTCACTCTAAATTTGCATTAAAGGACTTGGGGATTTTGAATTTTATTTTTGGGGATTCAAGCTACTCATTTGTGTCAACAACGGTATCTACTTGATCTTCTACAGCGCACAGGTCTTAGTCAGTGCAAACCTTTATCTACCCCGGTATGTACTGATCGTCAGCTCTCACGTCACACCGACATTCCTCTAGAAGATCCTTAGTTGTACCGGAATACTGTCGGTACTCTTAAATATCTTGTTATGACTCACCCTAAAATTGCTTACGCTATAAGCAAAGTCTCTCAATTTCTTCAAACACCGACTGATCGTCACTGGATTGCTGTCAAATGCATTCAAAATTACCTCAAGGGAACTACTACACATGGATTAACTATTCATCGTTCCTCATATTTCTCCTTTCATGCCTATGTCGATGCTGACTGGGCTGACGATAGACGTTCCACCACTTGTTATTGTGTGTTTCTTCGTCCTAATCTCATCATTTGGAGTTCTAAAATAAAGACTTGCACACCCCTAAGTTTTCCCGTCCCAGTAGAACCCTTAATAAAATAAAGATTTGTTAAACCTGGTTTAGATCTTCGAAGGTTGACTCCTCATTCAAATCTGGAAGCTTCGACTTCTGATAAGGATCTCCCGAACTCGACATCGTTGTCAGGCGTGAAACAAAAAAAAACAGGTGAGAGTTGTGGATGGAGTGGTGAGAGTTATGGATGGAGTGATAAGAGTTGTGTTAATATATGTTGAATCTCCTGAACTCGACATCGTTGTCAGGCGGGAAACCAAAAAAAGCAGGTGAGAGTTGTGTTAATATATGTTGAATCTGCATATATTAACCGTCACGTATAGGTCCAACCGTGACGGTTAGGTTAGTTGCCCAACCAAACTATAAACGTTAACGTTCAGTCAAAACAACTTCGTACTCAACCGTCACGTATTGGCCTATACGTGACGGTTAGGGTTCCCTTTTTACAGACTGCGAACCCTCGTATCAACATCGTATCACTAGTGTCATTTTTATTCCCGGACTCACGAGAGACATACCGTCACGTTTAGGTCAATATGTGACAGTTTGGATCACAACGGTCACTTGTAGACCTATACGTGACGGGTAGGTCAAGTGTGAAAAAAAAACCAGCGGTGTCCCCAACACCACCCTAATTTATACTAAATTACATGATTTAAACAAGGAAATAATACACGGATTATTGGCTGGGAATGAGCTAAGATTGGTGGTGATTACTTCTTAATGGTGGGAGATGATGTTGGACTGATCCCACACAATATTTTCCATTGTTTGTTCTTTTCAACATGATGGTGGTGAAACCCGGTGGCAGAGGCTAAAGATCGGAGAAGATGGAGAGAAAAAGGTTGAGTGAGATGTGAGAGTGTGTGAGAGAAAAGGAAAAAGCAGATCTGATGTTTGTCTCGACGACATGTTGTCGAGACTGAGTTCATGCCGACAAAATAATGCATTTATTTTATTATTTAATTAAACATTTAATTTAATTCATCAGTCTCGACGACATGTCGTCGAAATTGATGATATTATTAAAAATAAAAAATATTATTAACTCGTTTGGGTAAAAGATCATGAAAAAATAAAATAAAAATGGTAGTCTCGACGGCATGTCGTCGGGACAGTTATTAGTTAGGGCGCCATTTTTCCCGCTTCACCAAAAACGACGACAAGTCGTCGAAACAAGTTAAAAAAAATCCAAAAGTGTGTCAGACCCAGTTACAACGACATGTCGTCGAAATTGGTGAGTCTATTACGGCGACATGTGTCGTCGAAACAGCCTCGAAGAAACTGTCAACTTTTCTAGTAGTGTAACTTGACTTGTTTAATGGACGTACAGTGGTTTTCAGTAAATAAGAATGGAGAACATTGCGAACTCATATCTTTTGCACAATGTTTGGGGTCCGAATTTAAGAGGAACCAATTCAGTAGTGTTAAGTCCAGGTGACTTCTCCTCCCTTCTGTTCTAGCTTTTGAAAATATTTAACAAGTATAAAGCAATGTATCATTCTTTGCTACTATTCATGCAGATTTCCTGTGGGCAACCACCGATATAAGAATGGGAGGGTCAAAACATGTGTAAGAACTCACTTTTTGTCTCTTGGGGTCACATACACGGTCAACTTTGTGTTCCGGATCTTTGGAAATAATAAAGAAGTATTCCTTAGATATAAATTACAAGGAGAGAGTAAACCTTCAATTTCCTACCTTGCGGAAATGAGAGAAGATGGATGGTGGATGTGTGAATTGTATCAATTTACTTGTGACCGGAGAAGTATTGATCTTGAAATTGTGTTTGACGGCTTTTATAATGATAATAAATTATTAGATGAAATAATAGTAGAAGGCATCGAGTTTTGGCCCTTGGAGAAAGTAAGATGGAAATAATAAATTTATATCCTATATTAGTCAATGAACAAAATCTAATATTATTATATTCTACAGGTGGAACATAAAGATGATGAGAAGCAATCCATATCAGATTCAGATGCAAATTGGGAAGACAAATCGCCAACTGGTTATGAAGACATAATGAAATGGTCAAAAGATAGTGTCCACTGGACAACGAAGAAGGAAGCCTACTCAATTATGTTCAAAGGCTTCTTAATCAATGATGGTCAAAAGGTAACTTTGATACGAATGATACATTTTTTTATATGTGGAGCCTATTAACATTTTCAAAGGGAAGCATTACTGACTTGTACTTACATATATTTATTATTATTTGATAGTGGTTTTCTCTTGATAAAAATGGGAAGAAATGTCATATGCAATCAGTAAGAGCGGCTGACATAGATGGGTTAAGCAAGATCATGTTGTCTTTACCGGAATCAAGGTTCTTTTCTATCTTTACCTTTTGCAAATCTGTGCACCATGTGCCAATTAAAAAAATTCTAAAATATTTTGCATCCATCAATTAGGGGTGAGAAAATAACTGAATTAACTGAACCATAACCGAATTAACTGACTTAACAAAACCGAACCGAACAATTAACCGATGGTTCGGTTAAGCCGTAACTAATTAACCAAAATTTGTGGGTCGGTTTTATTATAATGTTTGTCATAACCGAATTAACTGAACCGAACCGAAGTTCGTTAATTTGAAATATATTTATTGGGTTATGACACTTCGAAATAAGCCTTTGGCCCTTTATAAATATACCCAATTAACCGAAATTAACCGAAACCGACTTATAACCGACGGTTAACCGAAAAGCGGTTATGGAATTGTTATGGAAGATGGCATAACCGACAGAGTGGTTATGGTTATGGAAGAGGCCAAAACCGACCCATAACCAACTTTGCACACATCTACTGGGCATATGGATATTCGGGATCCGAATGTTCATCATTTACAAATTCAGTTTATGTATGTGTGTGAAGTAGCATGAGCACACTAGATGTGTTGTAGCAAATTATAGGTGTACATAACATTAAAATGTAATTCCTTAATCCATGTGGGTTAAAGTCTACGGGTCATACTGTTAATAAGTAAACTATGTATTTACATGTATGAAAAGTATAGGGGCTATGTAAGAAACCAAACTTGGTAACCACCATATCTACATGGCAAGAAATCGTTGGTTCTGAAACGATGCATAAGAGTTCTCGCAACTCTTCATGTGGCGTTTACAAACAGCGGTTACTAGGAAAAACTATAAATAGGTTGCAAAGTCAAAGTCTTGAAACCAACCGATTCATAATTTAATAGCATGTTATTGTGTCCATTCGATTCACGTCCAATTTAGCAACACATAATGTTTCTGAAAACGTACAGTGCATGCTTTATAATATGCTCTTCAAATTCTTTTTTGTTTTAGATAATTCTTGACCTAAGTTTTTCTTGAAGCTTACATTGGAAATGATGCATTTCTAAGATGATTTTCAAAAAAATTTCAGATTCAGAGAAGCTGCCGAGTATAAGTTTTCGCACTGTAAAATCAATTGTGAAATCCAGTCCCAGCTAGTATCATCTCAAACAACATATGCAGTTTACCTTGTCTACAAATTATCACATCACTCATACGCATTTCATACTCCTATGAAAGTGAAGGATAGAATATCGAAAAATGAATGGTATTTCTTTTTAATAAGTCCTCAAACCCCAGTTATCAGACCAAAGACTGGTCAAAATACTCACAACCCACTCAATAGGTCTAAAACAAATGTCCCTCAGCAGAGGAACGATGGTTGGATGGAAGTAAAAATTTGGGAATTCCGAACTGCTACTACCACAGAAAAATTTTCTATGTCTATTGAATTTGGAGCCTATGGATATAAGACATGTAGTGGGCTTATTATTCAAGGCATCGAGTTTAGACCTATATAGATTCCTTTTTTTTATAAGCGGACAAGATTTAGTTGTAATCATAAAATTTGTTTTCAATTTTTTTGGGGGAAGAAGTACATTTTGAATCATATTTCCATGAAATTAGTCCTTTTATCTTCTTAATACAATTAAATATGATCACGTAAAAATAAAAATAAGTTACCCTTGACAATTTAATCCCACACCATTCTCAAATGAGTTATAAATGTGTATGAAGAAGAGAAAGCATGCCTGGGTTCTGGCGGTACCACACAGTGAAGGCAGGGTTTGGTTTTGCCGTTGCTGCATCGAGGAACTGTGGAGGTGACAGTGTCGATCCGTTAATGAATTTATCAAGATCGATGCTTATTAGGGTTGAGTAGATTTGTTTACACCAAACCAGGAAGTTTGACGCACTAAGCTTGATTGGAAAATGGGAAGAGGCTGTGATGTGAGTGTTAGCAGCAGTGGCGTCGCCCATTGAAGTGTAGTGACGATGGCAGAAAAAGGAGGGATAGGATTGTTGTTTCTCGTGAGAACTAATTAGGCTGTGATATCATATTAAGGTACATAATATTGAGGATTGAAATCATATTCTATATAATTGAGTTGAAATAATAAAGGACAAGTTACAGCACATTGCAAAAACCGTCCTTTTTCCGTACTTTCTTTTCCTTCACCGTGATCTACACTTTCAGTTACCATCGTCTTACTTTCAAACTTCATCAACTCTAACCGTCACCGTCTTCTTTTCCGTCACCGTTATCTACACATCCCAGTGAAACGATGCACCAGTTCACAACCTTTCTCCGGCGCGTCTTGCCAGTGAAGTGACACAACCGTTAACAACCACTCTCCCGCGTCTATAAATACCTTTGATTACCATTATAAATAGCAACCGGAAATCAAAACCGCAGAATAGCAAACAAGTGGAAAACGAAATTTGTGATCGCATGCTTCGCTTAATAGCAAACAAGGAATTTTGTATGATGCAGTTAGAGACTTCGGACAACTGCCACCATAACTCCCCGTCGTTCAAATACTATAAAGAAGAAAATTAAGTATTGAACATACCCTTGCGAAGTGAATTCTTTTATTTACAATCATAACTTTTTTTACATATCCTTCTCCGCTAATCCACTCCATATACGAATGGGTTTTTTGGTTGCGTTCCCTTCAATATTGCAAGAGAAATGAAGATGATTTGAGTTGTTTGTGGTATTTGATTTTAATCACAATCTAAAAGTTTTAAAAATAAATGCATTATTGTTTAAAATTAATAAAAATCCGTCCTGTAATTGTTTGTTTTTAAATTTCTAAGCACGTATGAGTTGGTTGTTTGCTATAAAGTTAATTCCGGCCGCAACGCGCTAGGGCAAAAATACTAGTTGTTTTTTATTATTTGGTGTATAGTTAATAGTTTCTTGCTAGTTTGGTTTTATATAAAGCTGTTCTTCTAAAAAAAAGATCTTGATATTAGCATTCTACTATGCAAGTGACACCATATGGTCCAAAAGACCAATACTTTCACTTTGTCGAGTTTAGGCTATGAAAGTCTGAAGAGAAAGAGAATGAGTATGTTTATAAATATAATTGATAGTATAGTTATTGATCAGGTAAACATGATATTTATGTATGTTTTTCAAAGGAAAGAAGTTCTTGCATGGGCCAATAAGATTTCCTCTGATATCTCATCATTCAAACTTACACAAGAAAAAAAAAAGCAGATTAGTAAGTTAATGTCCTAATAGTATTTGGAGAGGATTAGAAGGGTTCACGAGGGCCGATTATGGTTCGAGGAGCCTAAATATTGTATTTTTTGTGCGCGTGGGTTGAAGAACCCCTGATCTCCGAAGATTTAATATGGCAATTTGTTACACCGACCAGGAAGGACGATTTGGTTAACATGCAGGTCAGTATGCTTCAGTCGGGTCTCAGGGAGCAACGAAGGGGCGCGGGTAAGGCAGGTTTGACACAGTTTAGTTGTTATTTTTCATTTAGTTAATTTATCTTTCAATTCCTTAAATCAAAATCATTATTTACAAATCAAGTACATTAGTTTTAGAAAATTTAATAAATTTTTATTCATTACAGCTTATGCTGTTAACCCACGTTTGAACCTTCTCCATAACTCTATTGTTCTTATTCCGTGTCTTCTTTGTTGTTGCTTATCACACTCTCATCTCTTTCCTGAATCCGTCTACAAGTTTATTTGAATCAACCATGTTCCTCTCTCTAGCAATCTCCTCGCAGTCCTCTTGACTCAACATTGCTTTCAACAATGACCTCTCTATCCCTCTTGGATCTGCCATACACACACGAACACGTCTGGCCAAACTATTGATCTATGAAGGCCGTATTTCTCGCAACAACAAGTTATCCCTCTCATCTAGGCCATGACCACCAACCGACTTGCTGATCCGCCCATCCAGAGTGTTTGTCAAATCTTCAAACGGACCGGACACGAAGCCCCCAACTGCCACTACCGTTAACACTGGTCCTTCTTCTGGTCCACGGAACAGCTTTTCCACCAACAATCGCTATATGGGTGTCACAAGTGCTAATTCTTCCCATTCCCACACCCCTAATTTTACTCATCATGGGTTCTCTGGTTAGATGGGTTTTTGTGAGGATTTTTCCCCTCTTCAACATCCTGACGCCATGGTGTTCCCCTCGCAACAATCAATTGGATCCCCTGGACAAAGCCTCGACTCTTTCTCGCTCCAAGATTCCATGCGTAACACCATCAACACCGATGGTTTTGATCGCCACCACCAGTTGTCCCATCGATCTGCACAACCCCACTGAGAATCGGCGACCCTTATTTCCCTCCCCACATGCGCCTGATTTACAAGCAAATTTTGTTACTGGGCCATCCCTAAGCCCAACCATGGATTTCTCTTATTTCACTACTAGGCTACCAACTTCCTCTTCATCTGGCCTAGTCGGACGCAACTCACACAATCCGATTCCATGTGGCTGTGCTGATTTAGAACCATTTGGACCTAATAACATTAATTTATGGCATTAGAACTTGTTAAAACCAACTCACTTTGGCCGTGCAGCTAATGGTTCGGCTTTTCGGACATATGTACCCAGGTTGACTAGCCACTACGCATATGGCCACCGATGTTTCCATGGTCAATGCAATACTTACCTTGGTTCCGAGAGAGTGATCATGAGAAATGGTATGGCTTTAAACATTACTCACATTGTTTCTCGTACTTCCTTAAATAATTATTGTAATGCATGCAATGTTTCTAAATCAAGTCGTTTACCGTTTTTTCCTTCATTAACTCGTAGCACTAAACCTCTACATATAGTTCATTGTTACATTTAGCGACCCTCTCCCGTCGTTTCACGATCAATCTATCGATACTATATTACCTTTATTGACAACTTCAGTTGCTTTACTTGGTTGTATCCATTAACTTATCGCTCTCAATCCATAGATGCATTGGCGGACCCAGGAATTTTTTTCATCGGGGTCGGAGAATTTTTGGGGTCAATTGTCAATAACTAAATATTAGTGTTTTTTTTTTCTCGAGTTGAATCGGGTCGGGTCACACAATAATACGATAAAAAACAAACAAAACTATAGATGAAAAATAATAATACGATGTTTGTTATTAGAAATGCATAATCAAAAAATAATATATCCCTATAATTGTTTTCTACGGGTTTTCATTTTTTGAAATCAAACCATTATATCATCTCTAGAAACTTTTCTAAGCAATATATGAGTTTAAATGAGTATTGAGTTTATTTATGGGTTTATGTGTATTGTGTTATTTGGGTATATTTTGTTTAAAAGTTATTGGGTTAAAGTTAAAGTATAAAATGTTTGATTTAAAAGGTTAATAATTAATGGGTTAATTGTTATAGGATTAAATGTTTGATTTAGTTGTTTTTTTTAATCTATAATCTAAAAAAATATTTCTTTGGGGTCGATTTCAAAATTTTATGGGGTCGGCGTCAAAATTTTATGGAGGTCACTCAGAAATATACCATATATATAACAAGAAAAACTTTTTTAACGGTGTCAGCCGACCCGCCCGGACCTTAATAGGTCCGCCAATGCATAGATGTGTTTAGGCAATTTAAAAACCTAGTTGAAAACTTATTTACCTCCACCATATAACATCTTCAATGGGATGGAGCTCCTGAGTCACCCAACGGGCGATGGGTCAGTTCCTATCTCAATGTGGGATCGCTTATCGTATATCATGCCCTTATACACCTCAACAAAACAGGGTGGCTGAAAGGAAAAATCGACTTCTCTCTGAAACTGCTTGCTCACTGCTCTCTCATGATAACCTCTCTAAAGTCTATCAGTATGATGCCTATGCTTCTGCTTCCTTTCTCATTAATCGACTTCCCTCTAAAGTTCTTAATAATCTCTCCCCATATGAACATTTATTTAACCAACAACCTGACTATACTTATTTTCGCACTTTTGGTTGCCTTTATTATCCATTTCTTGGCGATATTCTCCCGAATAAACTTTCTCCTAAGTCTGTGCCATGTCTTTTCCTAGGCTATACCCCCAATCACCATGGGTATCTTTGTCATGATCCCCGCATCGGTCGCACCTACCCATCTCGTCATGTTACTTTTCATGATGATGTTTTTTCTCTCCCTTTACTTGCCACTACATCTACATCCTCCACCACCATTATCCCTCATATATCTATAATTCCTTCACATGTTCTTATCCCTCCTTCATCCACCCCTCCTACACATTCTCCTGCACCTCGGACCTCCCCCCAACAACCGCCCCCACCCCCTCCTCATCTAATGGTTACGCATACTCGTAACAATACCAGACGACCCAAACTTTTTCCCGATCATGTTCTCCTTCACGTTTATTCCCCTCCTCTCACTATGCCAACCACTTACACTACTGCTTCCATGTCCTCTGAAATTGATGCTCTCCATCTCAACAATAACTGGATTCTAGCTCCTGCTCCTCCTCATAGTAACAGTGTTGGTTGCAAATGGGTCTATCGTATTAAACGCAATTTCGATGGCACTGTTAACCGTTACAAAGCTCGTTTTGTTGCTAAAGGTTTACATCAGAATTAAGGTGTGGATTATACTGAAACTTTTAGCCGAATTATTAAACCAACAACAATCTGCATCGTTCTATCAGTTGCTTTCTCTCGGGGTTGGAATATTTTCCAGGTTGATGTCAACAACGCCTTTCTCAATGGTGATCTCTCATAAACAGTTTATATTGCTTAAACTCCTGGATTTGTCGACCAACATTATCTTGATCATGTCTGTCTACCGAAAAAGGCCATTTATGGTCTTAAACAGGCACCGCGAGCGTGGTTCTCTAAACTCTCGTCTTCCTTACAGACCTTTGGTTTCAAACAATGTCTTTCTGACTCATCATTGTTCATTTATTACATCAACTCGGTTGTTTGCTATGTTCTTGTCTATGTGGATGATATTATAATTATCGGGATATCATACATCGCTGACCTTATTAGCCGCCTTCACTCTAAATTTGCATTAAAGGACTTGGGGATTTTGAATTTTATTTTTGGGGATTCAAGCTACTCATTTGTGTCAACAACGGTATCTACTTAATCTTCTACAGCGCACAGGTCTTAGTCAGTGCAAACCTTTATCTACCCCGGTATGTACTGATCGTCAGCTCTCACGTCACACCGACATTCCTCTAGAAGATCCTTAGTTGTACCGGAATACTGTCGGTACTCTTAAATATCTTGTTATGACTCACCCTAAAATTGCTTACGCTATAAGCAAAGTCTCTCAATTTCTTCAAACACCGACTGATCGTCACTGGATTGCTGTCAAATGCATTCAACGCTACCTCAAGGGAACTACTACACATGGATTAACTATTCATCGTTCCTCATATTTCTCCTTTCATGCCTATGTCGATGCTGACTGGGCTGACGATAGACGTTCCACCACTTGTTATTGTGTGTTTCTTCGTCCTAATCTCATCATTTGGAGTTCTAAAACGCAAACTACGGTCGCCAGATCTAGCACAAACGCAGAATATCGTGCCCTTGCCCATACCATAGCGGAGATTCGTTGGCTAATTTCCTTAATATCCAAGCTTGGTATCTCATCAAAGTCCTCTCCCACGCGTTGGTGTGACAACCTTGGGGCCACATACCTGTCAGTCAATCCTGTTTTTCATCAACGCACAAAACATATTGAAGTGGATTTGCATTTTGTTCATGATATGGTGCTATCTAAGACGCTTCATGTTCGTTATGTCCCTACCATAACTCAACTTGCTTATCTCTTGATCAAAGGTTTGTCTGCAGGTCGTTTTTTCCATTCTTCGATTCAAGCTAAACGTCACGACGGACGTTTATCTTGACGGGGGCATGTTGCAGATATCTTCACTTGAAGGTTCCATTCCATTAATTACAAAGGCTCTTCATCTCCATAACTCCCCCTCTAATAACATCTCTAGTTATGGAGTTTTATTTCTCAATTAATAATAGAACTTTTGCTAGTCACTCTATGTAAGTATATATATTGTAGAGTAAATTTCGTTTTGCGTCCCTGTGGTTTGGTCAAAAAATCGCTTTGAGTTCAAAGGTTTCGATTGGACTTTTTGAGTCTTTGTGGTTTCATTTTTGTTTCAATTAAAGCCAGACCTCTAACACCGTTAGAATAGTTCTGTTAACTTTATATGAAAATACTAAAATACCCTTGTTAATAAATAAAAACAAAAAAATATATATATAAACCATCAACTAAATACCCTGGTCAAAACCCATTTTCACTTCCACACACTCTCTCTGTTCTCTTAATTCTAGTTATAAATTCTCAAATCCACATTTGAATCTACATATGGGTTAAATGCAAAATTCAAATCCTTCACATCTGGGTCAAACATAAATTCTAATGATCTAACATGCTTCCTTTAATGCTTACAGAGTCGGTATCCTTGACTGATTGTTGATGACTTTCTGCCACTGCCATTGAAAGGGGAAAATGGCAAGGATGGATGGTAATTATATATTACATGTCAAAACGGGTCAGGTAGACCTGCAAGCACTTTTTGTATTTTCCTTTCCTGATCTTTATAATACTTTCACATATAATTACAAAACTATATTGGTTTTATAATAATCAAATTCTTGAAATAGGATAAAATCAAGAGGTTTTATGCACTCTACTAATGGGTCAAAACGAGTCACTTTAGTTAGAAGTCAAAACTGCAGGCAACCCACAAAACTTTTTGTTCTCTATTTTATCTTCTTATAAAAAATACATTAAATAAGGTAATAACATTAACAATAATGTTACAAGAACCGTATTAAACTTTGAATAAAACGATGCCTTGGATGCATTAAATTATACTTTTGGCAACTGTTTTCTTTATTTAATACCTTTGACTGGCCTAAGATAAAACACTCCCCAAATCATATCATTTATAATCGGCCCAAAATAGAGAAGTCTTTCTACAAAAATCTTGCCATTGCATTTTGCAAATAGGCTGGTTTTGCAACAAGACCTTTCAACCATTAAGCGATTGTGGGTCTCGTTTGTTTGATAATGGGAACACATAATGAAAAATAAATTTCCTATAAAACCAAGGTATTATGGAATATAATACGGTTGACTTTCAAGAGTCAAACATGTATCTTTTGGATCATAACGAGCTATGTATAACATAAATCCACAATCTAAAGTATCATATTTCCTTGTAAAAATAACTAAATCAAGATCAACACATCTCTTTTAGAGTACGTGAGAACACATTATTTTGACTTTGCAGTCAAACCCAATTCAAGAAACCCAAGAAGGGCGATGCTCTACTGTTTGTCAATCTTCATCCTGATGCTCCAATTGATCCTACTTTGAAGTTTTAGTATCGGTCAAAATGGGCCAAGTAGGGTTGAGTTGAGCGACACATGCATACCTTTTGCCCATTTTTACATAAATAACTAATGCGCCAATAATGATTACAAAACGAACATCACTAAAGTAATAGTCAAAATCTTTTTTTAAAGTCGAGTTGGTTATATGCAGTTAATAACAATATGACTTTGGGTGACTTCTAAGTTCCAACCTCTTTGAACCGTTCCCTTTTTAGATAATATTTATTTGACATGTTTAGATAAAATACACCCAAAGTTGCAAGCGCCATGCATGCCGTAAAGTTAGTTTAAAGGATGATACTTTATTGACCGCTACTAACTTGGGTTGATGGATTCCTTCCTTCAACAATTTTGCATAGATTGTGGCCAACTTTCACTAACCAAAAGTATTGTATTTTTGTGAAGAATAGCTGTAGAAAACATTTTATGACACTTGATTCTTGTATATTATTTATGTTTGAAGAGATTTAATTATAATGTATAAATGTTCATAATTTTTTGGCTTATAGGCATATACAATAGATTTAGGAGTAACACTTGGTAACATGTTAAAATAGTTTGGGTGACAAGGAGAAAAAGTCAAAATTGCCAACATGTTGAAATAGTTTGGGTCGGTCAGAGCATACATTTTTTTTTTGGTTTTCTTTTTGAAATTTATAAACAAATAATGTTTTTGTTTAGAATACAACAATAACAACAATCATATCCAACAAAAATCACACCCATACCAAAGCTATTGGTAAGATCTTTTTTGTTTAGAATACAAAGAAAAAATATTTATGTTATTATGACATTAAAATACCCAGCCCACCGAGGACACTCATAAGCTTGGATAACTGTCATCTATAAAATACCAACAATTAGCGAGTCAGAAATCAGAAAGTGTCATAAGTTAAAGAGAATCTAATAGCCACCCTTTATAATATACTAGGTTAAAATCTCGTATATTACACGGGTTGAATAAATATAATATTATATATTAAGTAATAAAAAAATATTTTTTAAAAACTCGTGTTTTACACAGGTTAAACAAACCCGTGAAATACAATATAATCTGTTAACACATACACTCGTCAAAATATGTTAGTAGATTTATTTATTAATATAATATATAGATTAGTATTTCTTTAAAAATATATTATTATTAAAAGATAGAAGTGTATTTAATAAGAGAGAGACAGGAAAAAATGATAAGAATAAATGTAGATGTGACATGTGGCATGAAAAAGTTTTATTTATTATATAGTATAAATTTAACTTGCAAGTATAACTATAGAGATATAATAACCACCCTTTATATAATATTATAATTTTATAGTGCCTTCTAATGTCGTATTTAATATTGTAATATACTACTAATTTCTCGCCTCTCTAATCATGTTAAAAGGCGTTGCTTTACATTCAACTAATCACACCAAATTAATCTTAGCATCTTTCATCTCCTGTCAAGCTGTGCACTTTCAATTGCTTGAATATTATACTTATTATTTGATCATCAAATATGGAGAGATATCTGCAGACATTCCTACAGCCGTTTCAGGATCTTAAAATCCAACTCGGAGAGATAACATCTGCCACCAACAACTTTGACAATAACAACTGTATTGGAGGTGGTGGTTTCGGGAAAGTTTATAAAGGAAAAGTGTCTCACTCTAAGGGCCGAAGCATGGCTGCTATTAAGCGTCTGGATCCGAAGCATGGACAAGGAATACCTGAATTCTTGAAAGAGATCACGACGCTTTCCCGTTACAGGCTTGAAAATCTTATCTCTCTTCTGGGATATTGTTACCAAGGGAAGGAGATGATCCTGGTGTCGAACATGCATTTCATGGAAGCCTTGACCGCCATTTAAATTCCATTCAACTCAGGTGGTCACAACGTCTCAAGATATGCCTTGATGCTGCGAAGGGACTAAGCCACCTTCATGATCCAAGGGAGACACACCAAAGACTTATCCATTGTGATATAAAAAGCTCCAACATCCTACTCGATGACCAATGGAATGCTAAGGTTTCTGACTTGGGGCTATCAATAATGGCCCAGCTAATGAGCAGCAATCGGTTATTGTCACACCGGCAGCAGGAACTAGGGGGTACATTGATCCACTGTATTGGATGACGCACACCCTAACCAAAGAGTCAGACGTATAATCTTTCGGTGTGGTCTTATCTGAAGTTTTATATGGAAGATTATGCTATACACATAGCAATGGTCATGTTCAGCAGTTAGTGCCTAAGTGGATTGAAAGCTACAAACATAACAAGTTAAATGATATCATCTTTAAAAATCAAACCACTCAAGCATTGGATGAGAGTGCTTTAGAAATATTTTCAGCCATTGCGTATCAGTGTTTGAATGAATATCGTGAAGATCGGCCAGATATGGCTAAGGTTGTGAAAGAACTTGAGATTGCACTTGACAGTCAAAAGGTCAGTGAAGGGAAACCGCTAATTGACTACGAAGAGATGGCTAAGACTGCAGAACCTCTTCTGAACTACAGATCCAAAGTTGAATTGAAGAACCTTGTGTCCAAAGGGGTTCTCCTTAACGGCGGCAAAACGGTAAATAGTTGCTATGTTTATAATTCACTGCTTAAGAATAATTTTTACATACAATTTAGAGTAAAGTGTCATTTTTGTCCCCGTGGTTTGCCAATTTTAGCCACTTTCATCCAAAAACTTTTTTTTTAGATTTTTCGTCCCTAACTTTTCAAAATCTAGTCATTTTTATCCAACTAACTAACTCCATATACCGTTGGACACCTGGTGATGGTAGCCCCAAGACTTTCCATAGTGTAGGTCTTGGGATCGAATTCTGGCAACAGCAAAAAAGAAGTCTGTGGCCAGGTCAGTGAGTTTACCCAGTTGGGAGTTCCTCCAGTGATGGGTTGCCCTTGTTGGATATAATCTCAATCATCCTTTATATTCAAGTCAAAGGTCTACTATGTAAATAAGTCATAGTATTAGTTTAGAGTCATTATGTAATAGGTTAAGGGGTCCTTATGTAAAACATGTAAACAGAATGTGTGTGTACGTATGTTGAATCGGTTCCATGAACCGATGCGTCGTTTCCAGGAAGCCCTATAAGGGCAATGTCGATGTAAAGAACAAGGGTTACCAAATTGATAATCAAATCTCTGATTCTACTTATTCTATTTGTTAATTTCGATTTCCATCAAGAACACACAACCAATTCTGGGTAATAATTGGTATCATAGCCAAGGCTTTGATTCTTGTTCTTGATTTCTCTGTTGTTCGTTCACACCCTCGTCACCTGAAACCCTACACGAAGAACAATCAGAATCGTAGTCCCATTCATTTCTGATTACGAAATTGAAATTGAAACAACCCTTTGATACACCTGTTCATCGATCTAAAAAAAACCTTGTTCCCGATTTTTTTCTTGAAGCCACCGATCGAAATTCAAACAGGAGAAATCCCTGTTTGTTTCTCCTTGTAACCATCATTCACACAAAAAAATGGTTTTTTTGGAGCCCTAGATTCGAAGAACATCACCAAAGGAAGAAATTTGTTTCTTTTGATATCTTGACTTGTCTGCACAAAAAGGAAGAAAGAGGAATCAATAAGGAGGAACAAATTTGAAGTTTGGTTCGAGATTTGTTTGCACCCAATTCAACCGAGAGGATTAAGAACATCAAGTCTAAATCATGTTTGAAGATTACAAGAATTTACAGGTTTGCAAGTTCTAATTGAAATCTGTAATTTTTGTTTTTATAGAATTTCTAGAAGCCTTATAAGATTAGACTCCTAGAAAGAACCTAGATTGATTTCTTGTTAAGGATTCAAGGAAAATTACATTTTATCTAGAAACCCTAGAATCTGCCTTTAAGAAATCATGTCGGAGACACCGCCTACAAACACAGGTGTAATGATACAGTATAAAGGAAGTTGCGACCCTGTCCCATTTCCATTGCCCAATACTTAAATCTACTAATTATACTGTATGGGTTATACGTATTAAAACCATCCTTGAGGCAAACGGTCTTTGGGAAGTGACTGAACCAATTGAAATGACACAACCGGATGTCAAGAAGGATAAAACTACAACGGCGTACTTATTTCAATCATTACCGAAAGACCTTGTTTTGCAAGTAGCAAGGTGTAAAACCGCAAAGGAAATATGGGACACATTGAAGACTAGACACATCGGTGTGGATCGAGTACAAAAAGCATGTTTACAGACACTTAATTCAGAATTTGAAATGCTGCGAATGAAGGAAGAAGATACGATCGATTCGTTCACCGGAAAGCTAAATGGTATTGTTTCTAGAGCAAACGGCTTAGGTTCAACATTTGATGAATCAACTCTGGTACGGAAGTTACTAAATTTTGTGTCGGCCAAGTTCATTCAAATAGTTACATCCATAGAACAATGCTCAGATTTAGACACAATGACTCTCGATGAAGCAATCGAAAGGTTGAAGACTTTCGAAGAAAGGGTCAAACTAAAGAAAGGAGGTCAAGCAGAAAACCAAGACAAATTATTATTCACGCGTCATGATAATAATTCTGGTCGTGGTCAATACAAAGGAAGACGAGGACAAAGAAATTTTCATCCACGCGGCCAAGGCCGTGGAAGATTTGCTCCATTAGGAAGAAACGAAGGTACCACACAGGAAGTGTCCAAGAACAACAACTTCAACAAAGGAAAGAAGTTCGTGAAAGACTTAAGCAAACTAAAATGCTACAACTGCAGTAAATTCGGACATTTTGCAACAAACTGTCCACAGAAGGATCATGCAGAGTACCAGGCCAACCTTGTGCAAGAAGACAAAAGAACCGACCCTTCTAATGGCAGTTTCAGGAGATTACAACAATCATCAAGAAATCTACTTAAACGAAACAAGTTTCGAACCAAGCAAGTATATTTCAACTGACGAGAGTTTGTGGTATCTAGACAACGAAGCAAGCAATCATATGACTGGCACCCGAACACACTTCACAGAGATTGATGAGAGAATTACGGGAAAGGTTCGGTTTGGAGACGGTTCATATGTTGAGATTAGAGGAAAAGGTTCAATACTTTTCGAGTGTAAAAACGAGGAACAACGAGTTATTTCCCAAGTTTATTACATTCCAAGTCTACGGAGTAATATTCTAAGCCTCGGACAATTAACGGAGAATGGATGTAAGGTCATCATGGAACACGATCTACTACGACTTTATGATTTAAATCAGAAGCTTCTCATAAAGGTCACGTGCTCGAAAAATAGACTTTATAGTGTCAACCTGAAGACCGGTACACCCATCTGCCTGCTAGCAAACATAGAAGATGAAGCATGGATGTGGCATGCTCGTTTAGGTCACCTAAACTTTGAGGAAATCAAGAATATGACTCGAAAGAACCTAGTTCATGTAATTCTCCAGATTAATCATGCAACTCAAGTCTGTGATGCATGTTTACCGGGGAAACATAGCATATCTCCATTCCCGAATAAGGCTAAGTTCAAATCAGCAAAACCATTGGATTTAATCTACGGAGATCTCTGTGGTCCTATCTCACCACCAACACATTCAGGAAAGAGCTACATATTCCTTCTAGTAGATTACTGTACTAAATACATGTGGGCATATTTCCTAAGTTCGAAAGATAAAAAATTTAAGACATTCACGGAATTCAAGTTGATGGTTGAGACAGAAGTAGGAACCAAGCTGAAGATGTTAAGGACATATAGAGGTGGAGAATTCACATCTAAGGAATTCACACAATTCTACAAAGAAAATGGCATAGCAAGACAACTCACTGCACCATACTCACCACAACAAAATGGAGTAGTAGAACGAAGGAACATGACTATTATGTCTACTAGTAGAAGTATGTTAAAGGCAACAAACATGCCTCAGAACCTATGGGGAGAAGCAGTAAGACACGCCATTTATGTACTAAATAGAGTACCAACAAAAGCATTAAAGGATAGTACACCATACGAAGCACTTAAAGGTAAGAAGCCAGACTTGAAACATCTTAGGGTCTTTGGCTGTATTGCCTATGCAAAAGTGTTGCTGCCTCATCTAAAAAAGTTAGACGACAGAAGCACTCAAATGGTATGCTTAGGAACCGAAGAAGGATCTAAAGCATACAGACTATTTGATCCTAACACAAAGCGGATTTGCGTCAGCCTGACGTAAAATTCATAGAGAAAGAATCACTGAATTGGAAGGATTATATGGATGACGTTGGAAATGATGAACCTGAGTGGACAGATTTCATTATAGATCAGTCCACTAGTCAACAAGTGAACGGTGAACCTACACCTATAAACCTAGAATATGAGTACTTAAGTGATAATCATGAAGATGACGAAGAAGTAGAAACAATTCAATCACCTATCAACTCACCAAATTCACCATTCACACGACCAACATACACATATGAACCCAATTCAGCAGAATACTTAGAAAATCCACCCTCTTCAGATGACTCTGAAAGACCGTATGATCATACACCGTTACGAGGTTTTCGAGCACTAACAGATATAACTCAACAAGCTCCAGAAGTAGAGACAAATGAGTTACTACTGGCTGAAGAAGAACCAAGGAATTATAAAGAAGCATAAGAAGACGAAAAGTGGATAGAAGCTATGAAGGCAGAGCTAGAATCAATTAATAAGAACAACACTTGGAAGCTGACGAATTTGCCGAATGATCACAAAGCAATTGGACTTAAATGGGTATTTAAGACTAAACGGGATGCAAGTGGAAACATCATAAAGCACAAAGCTCGCTTAATAGCAAAAGGATATGTTCAACAACACGGAATTGACTTTGATGAAGTCTTTGCCCATGTAGCACGAATAGAGACAGTTCGACTAATCTTAGCCCTAGCAGCAAGCAATAATTGGGAATTACATCACTTGCATGTAAAATCTACATTTCTGCATGGCGAACTCAAGGAAGAAGTCTATGTCTCACAACCCAAAGGATTTGTAAAACAAGAAAACAAAGGCAAAGTCTACAAACTCTCAAAGGCACTATATGGATTAAGACAAGCATCGCGTGCTTGGAATGTGAAGTTAGATTACACATTGAAGTCTCTTGGATTCAACAAATGCAAATTAAAGCAAGCAGTCTACACGAGGATAAGTAAAGTATCTACTTTACTAATTGGAGTCTACGTTGATGATCTGATAGTCACCGGAACTCAAAAGAAGGAGATAAATAAGTTCAAATCACAAATGGAAGAGAAGTTTGAAATGAGTGATTTAGGATTATTAGCTTATTATCTCGGTATAGAAGTCACCCAAACAGCAGAAGAAATATCAATCAAGCAAAGTGGATATGTTAACAAAATCATCACGGATGCTGGACTGGAAGGATGCAATGAAACAAAGATACCAATGGATCTAGGAACAAAACTAACCAAAACTAAAGGAGGAGAGACAGTTGAAGTAACAAACTATAGAAGTCTGATCGGATGCCTTAGATATCTACTACATACAAGACCAGACTTAAGTTACTCAGTTGGATTACTTAGCCGTTTTATGCAAGAGCCAAAGGAACATCATTTGAAAGCCATTCGACAAATACTACGTTATATTAAGAGAACTAAAGATTATGGCATAACTTATCAGAAAAATGGAGATTGCAAAATTACAGGTTACAGTGATAGTAGTTATGGAGTTAACACAGAAGAAGGAAAAGGCACTACTGGGATAGTATTCTACTTTGGAAACTCGCCTATCAGTTGGTGCACACAAAAACAACCTACCATAGCACTATCATCATGTGAATCTGAATTTATGGCTGCAACAGCCGCAGCATGTCAAGCACTATGGTTGAAAAGACTACTCAGTGCAATAACCGGTTGGAAAGAAGAGAAAATAACAATAATGGTTGACAACAAATCAGCCATCGCTTTAATGAAGAACCCCGTATTTCATGGCAGAAGCAAGCACATTGATACTCGCTACCACTTTATAAGGGAATGCATTGAAGAAGATCATATTACTGTGGAATTCATATGTAGAGAACTTCAGAAAGCAAACATACTCACCAAGGCGTTACCAAGAATTAAATTCATTACCATGAGGGAACTACTTGGAGTCAAGGACCTACTACAACATAAAGATGATCGAGACTAAAGGGTAGATTGTTGGATATAATCCCAATCATCCTTTATATTCAAGTCAACGGTCTACTATGTAAATAAGTCATAGTATTAGTTTAGAGTCATTATGTAATTATGTAATAGGTTAAGGGGTCCTTATGTAAAACATGTAAATAGAATGTGTGTGTACGTATGTTGAATCGGTTCCATGAACCGATGCATCGTTTCCAGGAAGCCCTATAAGGGCAATGTCGATGTAAAGAACAAGGGTTACCAAATTGATAATCAAATCTCTGATTCTACTCATTCTATTTGTTAATTTCGATTTCCATCAAGAACACACAACCAATTCTGGGTAATAGCCCTAGATGTTCTAGGTGTTGCCCCAGGGAAACCCAATTATCCTAGGATATATATAGGTGTTGTCGTTCAAAAAAAAACTAACTCCATATACATTTTAACGTTAAATCAGGGGTAATATTGGTTAAATCATGGATAATTTGGTTAGATTTTAACCTATGAAATTCAACCCGACCCTTAATTTAACGTTAAAATGTAGACGGAATTAGTCATTTGGATGAAAATGACTAGATTTTGAAAATTGATTGACAAAAAAGCAAAAAAAAATGAATAAATTGGCTAAAATGTTCAAACAACAGGGATGAAAATAACACTTTACTCTACAACTTATTTTAATTAAATTCAACTGCCACTTGTCATCGTTACCATCACAAATAACTAATCTATAGCCACCATCACAGCACAGCACTACGGTCCACCCATCATAGATCTCAGTCCACAGTTGGCCTTTGACCCATCTATTCAATCACGATGTAATTATCCAAAAGAATCCTTTTAATTTTTGTTTTTTTTCCATTACCCGTACCCCAGTTCCCATCCACTCCTTCTCATCTTTTGTAATTTAATTTATACATAAAACTATTATTATAATTTTTATTATTATTTGTTGGTATCAGATAGAACTTAGAACAAGAATAACAGATTAAAGAGGCACAAGAATGCTTGATTAATTGATAGATGAATTGCTTACAAAACAAAGAAAAAAGAACTCTCTTAATTAGAGAGAATAATAACATAAACAAGCTAAAGTCTAGGGCTGTTCTAATTGGACAAAAGACTAGGCCAACTTTATTCAAAAAACCAAACGTAAACATAGGACATAACCAATGTTTTCAGAACCGGACCGGACGTCGAACCGGTCTCCTTACCGGTCCACTGGTCGGACCGGATTTAAGAACCGGACGACGTCATAAATATTATAAAAATATATCAGTCTAAATAGCTTTTAATCCTTTCAAAAACCACCAACAAGTCAATTCCAATAATTTTAAACTAACAATTACCTACGAAATAAGAATCCAAGAGACTTAAAAACGATTAAAAATAAAATAAAAAAAAGTCAAGCGGTTCAACCGGTCCGACCACCCGGTTTCCGGTCCGACCGCCGGTTCAACCGGTCCGACCACCGGTTCGCTGCAGAAACGGTTCAACACATGTAACCGGACCGGTCAGACCACCGGTTCCCGGTCCGACCGGCCGGTCCGGTCCGGGTTTCAAAACATTGGACATAACAAACACGTGCAGGAGAAAAGTAATCAGGGATCATGCGCAACATGTGCATGGATCATATTTCATCACCCTCCCTTGATTCATGCTCCATAACTACGGAAGTAAACAACTTTTTTTCTCGAGAGAGAGCTTTTGTCAACACATCTGCAAGTTATTCATTTGTGTGGCAGTGCTCCAACTTTACATGTTCTTGAGTGACCATTTCTCGAATGAAATGGTAAGTTCAATATGCTTAGAACGACTGTGCATAACAGGATTCTTACTCAGGTTTATGGTAGAACAATTGTCACAGTACATTATTGTAGCCTACTTTTGTTAGAACCCAAGATCATTAAGAATTCTCCTTAACCATACAGCCCGGCAAGTGGCTGATGTAGAGGCAATGTACTCGGCTTCAGTTTTTGACAAAGCAACTGTTGCTTGCTTCTTGGAGCTCCAGGACACACCTCCACTACCAAGAGTAAACACATTGGCTGACTCACTCTTTCAATCATGAGCACAGCTCGCCCGGTCAATGTCTGTGAATCTATATACCAATTCAATCTTTATTCCTTCCGAATACCACAACCCAAATGATGTTGTACCTGCTACATACCTTAGAATGCGATGGGCAACTCCAAAGTGAAGTTTTGATGGAGATTGCATGAACCAGGCAACCATGCTTACTGCATATGCAAGATCAGGTATGGTGTGAGTTAAGTAGATGAAATCCTCCACAAGTCTCTTGTAATATAATCCGGTTCTTAAACCCGGTTCAACCGGTCCGACCAGTGGACCGGTAATGTAACCGGTTCACTACTGACTGCTTACCCGACCTGAAAAATCGAACCGAACCGAATTTTGTTTTTAACCGAATTTTTTTATGTCCGGCCCTGTGAAATTAGAGCATCTAAAAATAGTGAACCTTCTGGAAAAAGTTTCTAGATCCGCCACTGCTTCCGGTCATACCCATTATAGTTCTATTTTCTCTTTCAACTACCCCCATTATGTTCACGGGTGTAAGGAACTATGAGTTCCCTTTTTCTACCATGAGCTTCACAAAACATATCAAATTCAAAGGAGCTAACTTTCCCCCTCTATCTGACCTTAGAACTTTAATTGTACCTTCACCTTCTTTTTCCACCATGAGTTTGAATGTCTTGAACCTAGAAAATGCTTTTGATTTATTAGCAACAAATATACCGAACACATTCTAGTAAAGTCATCAATAAATAACAGATAATAACGACTACCTCCCAAACTGGGAACTTGCATTGCCCCACATAAATCCAAGTGGATTAGTTCAAGTCTCTTGGTGACTCTCCATGATTTGAAAAGAATGGATTCCCGGGCTTGTTTTCCAACAACACAACCTTCACATTTATATGCATGTTGTATACTATTCAGACCATACACCATTCTTTTATCATGCAATAATTTAGAACTCTGAAGGTGATAATGACCATACCTCTTGTGCCATAAAGTGGAGACTTCATTAATTGGTGTGGTTGTACTTGTTTTTTCTTTGGATACATCTAAAAGAAACATATTGTTGTTTTGAACCAAAACTTTCATTAGAAGTAGGCATGTGACTTCGCTTTTGATAGTATACTGCCCATCATAAACAACATTGAGTACCCCTTTTTCAATAGTTAACCGACACTTAACAGGTTATAGCCCAATTGAGATGCAAAGTAGACATCATCTAGGAGCCCAGTGTCAACTTTTGGAGTGACAATCTTACTCTACCTTTACCCTGGACATCAAGCTTTTTTTTATCTCCCAAGCGTACTATCACCTTGAATGACTAATCAAGGTGAGTGAATATCTCCTTACATTGTCACACCCCGCCAAGGCGGAAACGCGAGGTGTCACACATTTAGTTCATAGCACAAGGTATAAAGACATTTACTAAGGCATCACAAACTTTATTAATTTCATAATTGATTGTTCAACACTTGTTAAAATAAATAAACAAAATCCCAAACAAAAACATTGCAAAAATTTCTTTAACTAGGTCCATAAGCAATCCTACATGATCTTTTCTCTCTTAGTTATTATTTCCTGAAACATGTAAGAAAATGGGTCAACATAAAGTTGGTGAGAGACATAGGTTTTATAAGTTATAAATTGTCATAAAAGATATAAACAAATTCAAACCAAGTTTAAACAAATGTGCAAGCATATTAACACAAACGTTTTGCAATCAACCCTAAATGTTATATGTTATAAGCATCCACAATCCACGATTGTGCCGTAAAAATGTTATATGCATCCACAATCCCAAAGATTGTGCCGTTGTTATATCGGTTTCCCCCATATGATCATACTAGTACTTCCTTAGGCTTGAAAACAAGTTAATGATCGCAATAATGTTATAGTGTTCAAATATCAAGCACATAATTGAAATTACTTGTTTGAGAATTTGTTTGGAAAGGTTTAAGTTATCAAGCCATAAAAATATACATGTTTCACCCCAAAAGTTAAAAAGAAAAAGGGGCTATGTTCTCACCTTGCAGCAGGTGGGTAGATCTTGATTACTGAAGTAACTTGCTTTAGGAGATGCTTTAAGAATTTCCTAAGTAAGTTTGAGTTTAAGTTAGTTTATAGAATTGTGGAAAGATGAGGAGTTGTAGTGTAATTAGATGAAAGTAGTTGTCGTATACTAGAGTTGTTATCGTACTAGAGTAGTACCTCCAACAGCAAAGTTCCCAGGAAAGAGTTGGCCGGATCAAAACCCCGTCTTTCCTAGCCAGAACCTTACTGTTTGTCAGATAACTACATACTAGTTTGAAAGTTACTCTATTTGTATACTTTAACCGAGTTTAGGACGTGTCTGGTAAGTTTGAAAAATTATAAGGACTAAAGTGCAAATGTGCATTTAATAAAGATTGAAATTGATATGTTGAATACTAGAGGGTTTTAATAGAAAATCAACATTTATAATAAAAATATAATTCTAAAAATGAAAAGAAATTAGAAATATATAGTTTGTAAATAAAAGGTTTGAACAAGTTTTAAAGGGTTTATAAAATATATTTTATAATTCTTTTGTTTTAAAGAAGAAAACGAAATCTTTAAATAATGTTTAGTAATATATAAATAGTTTCTAGTTTAAATAACGTTATTAGTTTTAAATAAAAACATAACTTTAAACGGTTTCTCGCGAAATCTTTTATAAACAATACTTAAATATATATATAGTTTCCCATTTAACTAACGTTATTAGTTTTAAATAAAACATAACTTTAAATTTTTAAATGAATACATGATTACTCACGAAAATGTTACATAATTCCCTTATGTTATTTAAATGATACATAATTTATTTTTACTAAAATAAAACAATATATGTAACATCTTAATAAATTGAAAATTCTAAAAAAAAGGATTTGTTAATCACATTTATTTGCTCAAAAACATAATAATATATGTATTT
The DNA here is from genome assembly GCA_023525975.1 of Smallanthus sonchifolius. NCBI lineage: Eukaryota > Viridiplantae > Streptophyta > Magnoliopsida > Asterales > Asteraceae > Smallanthus > Smallanthus sonchifolius. The sequence goes on from CM042042.1 coordinate 8,813,657, forward strand.
ATGGATATATGTGTGTGCGCAGTAAAATAGTAAAACAGAAAATAAAGAAAAAAAATAAAACAGTCACTGGGTTTCGAACCCATGACCTATGTTTTGTTGCTTCTGAGTTTTAAACGCTAGGCTAAGGTGGTGGTTTGTTAAAGAATTCAGAAATCAACTTATTAACCAAAAGTCCCAGTTCACCATCTTCCTTCCCAAACCGAAGCTTAGTTCATGCGTAACCCTAAAATTCGATTTTGAACCGGCTATAATTCAAAGGACAATGAGATGGAGGGTGGATGATACCTGGAATAGAAAACCACACGGATTAGAACCAATTTCGTGAACGATTTTCGTCGGGAGGGTGCTTGCGTCGCCGGAACAGGAGCAGAAGAAAAAAACGTAATTTTTTTTTTGTGGTAAAACTAGACTCTGAATCGGTGGGTATTTATAGGGATGATTAGCTCCATCATAGACGCATTAGCAGTTGGAATCGAACCGGATTTAAGGATTTTGAAACTTGGATTATCATAAACGGGTTTTCAAATTTGGATTTCTCAAATGTTTGAAATTGATAACGTTTTTACACGAATTACTTGTTCCACTCAATGGATAATGATTAGAAACGAGTAAGGAAGGATTTAAACTTCCGGATTCTAAGGATTGAGATGGATTTGAGACGGGTTTGACTTTTTGAGGTCAAAATTGAGCTCTTGTTGTTCAGGGTTCAAAATGAGAAAAAGGGATTTAGAGAGGGTTCAACATCAAAATGAGGGTTCATGGTCTATTTAATGAAATTCCTTTTGATAAAAGAAAATAATAATAAAAAAGACATTTAAATTCATTTAACGTATAAAATTTTATAACTTTTAAACTTTTATAAATATAACTAATCACTTTAATAATTTCCATCTTTGTTTAAAAAGTATTAATGTAATTACTTATTAAGAATTGAAATTAATTTGATATATTAAATAAAATGAGGCAAAACGAGACTCGTACATTACATCGAAATAAGATTACACGAAACAAGGATCATACAATTTTTTAGAGATGCCACATACATCCTGTCATATGGTTAGAAGCACCCAAATCTAAAAACCATAAATAATTGGTATTACCACTTTTGCCTGCATCAGTCATAAGTGAGTATTGTTCATCAGCAATACTTCTTTTCTCAGGAGTTCGACAATTATTTCTTTCTTCTTGAGATTGGAGGCACCCCATTAATTTAACTGGAGTGAGGCTGGATAAATCATAGGGTACTTCGATGGACGGTATAACATAGTTAAACTTGGGAGTAAGACTTCGAAGTATTTTTTCGACCATGGTTTGATCGGTAATGATTTCACCATAGGCCATCTTTGACTCACAAGGGCCATTACACAACCAAAATATTCACATATTGGCTCTCCTTCTTTCATGAATAGGTTTTCAAAATCTCTACTCAGACCCTGCGCAGTTTAACAACCTTTACCTGAGAATCACCTTCATATTCCATCTTTAAGATCTCCCACGTTTCTTTGGCCGTAGAAGTAGCAACAAGTTGAGAGAAAAATTGATCATGCATAGCTTGTTAAATGAGGGACATACCATGCGCGTCCTTTTTGTGAGCATTCCTTAGTTTACTTGGGTCTCTTTCCGTTTCATCAACGCCATCTTGAACGAGATCGAAGGATAGTCTTCATGCGTATGCTGCAATATTCATACCCTTCTCCTCTGAACACATCGGAAGCGTGCCGGTCAGATCGGCCATAAGAGAGATAGAGATAAGCACACGAGAAAACTGGATCAAAGCCTGAGCTCTGATACCAAATCTGTTGGCATGAGATAGATCTAAGAACAAGAATAACATATTAAAGAGGCTCAAGAATGCTTGATTAATTCATAGATGAATTGCTTACAAAACAAAGAAATAAGTGTTGGATATCAAGAACACTCGCAGATTCATATATGTAAAATCATATTCATCAGAATAAGAACAAGGGAATTGCACAAAATCTGGTCTGCTGTGAAAAGTCAAACCCGTCTATTTTATATTATGAAATTGACCAAGGTTTCTATACATTTTTGGGTATATTTTTATCCTATGAAACGGTACTAACAAGGTTGTTACACCCATTCGTTTGGGGGTACCTGAAAACAAGCTAAAGTCTAGGGCTGTTCTAACTGACAAAAGACTAGGCCAGCTTTATTCAAAAGACCAAACGTAAACATAGGACATAGCAAACACGTGCAGGATAATAGTAATCAGGGCTCATGCAACAACTAATTATTCTAGTACTGACAAACTTGTATTTTATTTTTCAATGAGTTATAAACAAAACTAGGAAAATTCATGTTAACAAAAAGTAGGATACATGTACAAGAAAAACGAATTTTAAAATGTTGAGAGATTTAAAAATCTTGTTTTTTTGCATACAATGACAAAAAGGTCATGAGTAATTAAATAAGTTTTAGTAGTTAGACTTAGATATCATCCTACATGAGCAGAACTAACTTGAACTTGTTTAATGGACGTACAGTGGTTTTCAGTAAATAAGAATGTAGAACATTGTGAAATGATATCTTTTGCACAATGCTTGAGGTCCAAATTTGAGAGGAACATGTGGTCTGAATATAAGTCAAGGTGACTTCTCGTCCCTTCTGTTCTAGCTTTTGAGAATATTTTACAAGTATAAAGCAATGTATCATTCTTTGCTACTATTCATGCAGATTTCCTGTGGGCAACTACCGATATAAGAACAGGAGGGTCAAAACATGTGTAACAACTCACTTCTTGTCTCCTGGGGTCACATACACGGTCAACTTTGTGTTCCAGATCCCCAGAAATGATGAAAAACTTTATGAAGAAATACGCCTCGGATATACATTACAAGGGGTGAGTAAACCTTCAACTTCATACCTTGCGGAAATGAGAGAAGATGGATGGCGGATGTGTGAATTGTATCAATTTACTAGTGATCAGAGAATTATTGATCTTGAAATTCTGTTTGACGGCTTTTATGAAGATTATCGTGAAATAATAGTAGAAGGCATTGAGTTTTGGCCCTTGGAGAAAGTAAGATGACAAATAAAAGTTTGGCTATCATTAGTTTATATCCTAAATTAATAATGTTATGTTCCACAGGTGGAACATAAAGATGATGAGAAGCAATCCATTTCAGATTCAGATGCAAATTGGGAAGACAAATTGCCAACTGATTATGAAGACATAATGAAATGGTCAAAAGATAGTGTCCAATGGACAACGAAGAAGGAAGCCTACTCAATTATGTGCAAAGGCTTCTTAATCAATGATGGTCAAATGGTAACTTTGATAGGAATGCTTCTTCACTTTCATAACTGTTGATGATATTAGCGGAATTAAGTATCAAACAACACCAACAACAATCAATTTGAACCAAGAACATTTAAAGAAAATGAATTAGGGCTTTATATATTGATACTCAAGCGATTATAATGAAATAAATCATCCAATTGCTAATCTCAATTGAAGATGATGGAATACAAACAAGAAAGAGTTTAGAAATAAAAAACTAGCTCACAAGAATAAACCACTGATTACTTATACCCTAACTCCCTAATCTGCCGGGTTAACAAACCAAATTCTGAAATTGACATATCCAGTCCTCCAACTATTGACAGTTGTGAAATACCAAATAAACTTTCAAACTAATACCACTTTGACTATTTAGAACAGTTGGCTTATCCATTTGACTTCTGTTAACTTTGGTATAACCTTTAACAATAACTGAATTGTCTGTCTATTTTCTCTTCTATGTAGTAGTTGTGGAGCCTATTAACATTTTCAAAGGGAAGCATTACTGACTTGTACTTACATATATTTATTATTATTTGATAGTGGTTTTCTCTTGATGAAAATGGGAAGAAATGTCATATGCAATCAGTAAGAGCGGCTTACATAAAAGCGTCAAGCAAGCAGGTCGTGTTGGCTTGAAATTCTTTTTTGTTTTGGATAATGTTTGACCTGAGTTTTTCTTGAAGCTTACATTGGAAATGATATTTTATAATTTTTCAGATTCGGAGAAGCTGTCGAGTATGAGTTTTGGAAGTGTAAAATCAATTGCGAAATCCAGTCCCAGCTAGTATCATCTCAAACAACATATGCAAGTTACCTCGTCTACAAACTATCAAATGACCTATACGGATTTCTGACTCCTATGGAAGTGAAGGATATAATATCGAAAAATAAATGGTATATCTATTTAACAAGTCCTCAAACCCCAGTTATCAGACCAAAGGCCGGTCAAAACACTCACAACCCACTCAATAGGTCGAAAATAAAAGTCCTTCCTCAGCAGAGGAACGATGGAAGTAAAAATTTGGGAATTCCAAACTACTACCATCACAGAAGAGATTTCTATGTATATTACCTTTCATTCTAACAAGTTGTGTAGAGGGCTTATTATTCAAGGAAGGCGTTGAGTTTAGACCTATATAGATTCCTATTTTCTATAACCAGACAATATTTAGTTGTAATCATAAAATTTGTTTTTTTAAGTACATTTTAAATCCTATTTCCATGAAATTAGTACTTTTTCATCTGCTTAATAGAAAATAAATATCATCACGTAAAAATAAAAATATTATAGTAATAATGCATTATTATATATATACACACGTTAGTTCAATCTGATTGGTCGAAACAGACACGTGGTGATTATCTATTGAGTTTTTTTTTTTTTCTGGTTCACCCATTTTTTTCCTACATTAATAGTTTTTTGATGGAAACTTTACCACAAACTGGCCGGGCTTGGTGGTCGCGCCAACCTCTTGATCCCTCCCCACCCACCAACCCGTATTCAAACCTTGGGGTGGGTGTTTTTGTTTTTGTGTTTTTAATGGGGTTTTTTGTTATTTTATTTTTTCAAACTTTTATTAACCTTATATTTTTGTTATTTTTTCGTAATTTGACTTTTACGTTATAAACCTTAACTCTACCCTTTTGTCACCATTACCGTGATTTAATTCACGGTCGCGGAGCGCGAGGTTTCCCCTAGTCCCTCTTCTAATAAAAAAACTAAATGGTTTTGATTTTAATGCATTATTATTATTATTATTATTATTTACTATTATTACTTGATGAGTGGTTGTTTTGCACATGTTAATTATATATTTTTAACCCTAATTATGTCAGAAACAATATACAGTAAGTGTATTTATGTGTTTAGGTTATAAAAGATGAAAACAAGCTAAAACGAAATATATAATTAAAAGATGTTTAGTTATGAAAGTAAATGTGTTAACGGTGAAACATGGTTAAAGCTACTTAAATATGAGATTAGAAATATTTAGAGTTTATTATATATGTAGTATTCTCTAAATTAAAAAAAAACAAATATCATCTATATCTATACTATATAATAAAGTGTAACGAACCAACTTTCGGGTTTACCCTATAATATATTAATTATATTTTAGGGGTGTTTTTAAATAAAAGGAAGTTGGAGGATGCCTCTTAATTGATGGAACTACCTAGTTTGGGTTAGGATGAGTCATTTTGATAGATGGAAGGGTTGTTATGTATTTAACACAAACTCAATTTGTGTTAAATAACATGATCATGCAAAAACACACACTTGTGTGTGTTTCTTGCGAATTTGGGAAGGGAGAAAGAGGAGAAAAGAGGGCTTGATCAAGAAATTCGGATTTGAATCTTGCATGCTTGGATTGATGGGTTAGATTGCACAACACCTTCATCATCATCAAGTATGTATCATCTTTTCTCTTTTTCATCCATTACAACTCTTGTTCTTGATGGGTGTTGGGTCATGAACCCTATGTGGACGAATTTAAGGGTAGAGATGAACCAATTGTTGGTTAGGGTTGTTAATCTAGCATTACTAAAGCTAGAGGAGTAATCAATTCATGTTGAATTCATCAAATTAGGAGTTTTGAAAATTTGGGTTCTTGGAACCCAAATTGGGGGTTTTGCAATTGAGGTGTTTAAATGGTGATTTGAGTGTGGATAAGTGTTTATGGTATTATATAAACACATTTTCAAGTTTAAAACTTAATTGAATTGGTGAATTATGAATTGATGAAATTATGGAATTTGGGTGAAATCCTTAACGGGTCAAAATGGGTGAATTTGGTTTAGAATGGTTGAAAGCTTGTGTGAAGCTTAATAAATCAAGGTTAGATGATGGTAAAGATCATAGAATCTTGGGTGGGTGTTAAACTCCATTTAGTTTATGTTTTGGAGTAAGTTAGATTACTAAACAAGTGGATTATTTAGGTGATCAAGGTATGGAGCGGCTAGCTTTCAAGACCATTTGGAATCTTCATTGGCAAAGGTAAGTGCTTTGCACTTACTTAGTAATAGATAAGTAGTTTTGTGTAAGTAGTTCATGTGGTATGCTATTTACATGATTATTGTTGTGTTTGACTTGTGTGATATATAGTCAAATATAGTGGGTATGGTAGAACTTGTATGTTTGACTTAATGTGGATAATTAGTCAAACTAGGCCATTGATGTATGGCAATGTGCGTAATTGGCTTAAGTGGTAATTAGCTAAACCAAAATATAGAATGTGGTAATTTGATGTAAATTGACTTAATGTGGTTTAAGTCAAACCATTATGGATAATGGTGTAATTTGACCTTAGTGGTATAGGGTCAAACTATTATGTGGAAATTGGTGTAATTTGACCTTAGTGGTATAGGGTCAAACTATTATGTGGAATTGGTGTAATTTGACCTTAGTGGTATATGGTCAAACTATTATGTGGAATTGGTGTAATTTGGCCTTAGTGGTATAGGGTCAAACTATTATGTGGAATTTGGTGTAATTTGACCTTAATGGTTTATAGTCAAACAAATGTGGTAATGTGGTGAATTTTATTTATGTGGTTAATAGTCAAACTTTATAATGCAAATGTGGTAAATAGATGTAAGTTGAGTTGTGTGGTTATTGGTTAAACTAAGGTGAGTATGTTACTTTGATGAATTTGACTTATGTGGTTTAGGGTCAAACAAATGTGGTAATTGAATTAAGTGGTTATAGTCAAACAAATGTGGTAATGTGGTGAATTTTATTTATGTGGTTAGAGTCAAACAAATGTGTTAATTGACTTAAGTGGTTTATAGTCAAACAAATGTGGTTTAGAGTCAATAAATGTGGTAATTGACTTATGTGGTGTAAAGTCAAATAAATTGGGTGAATAAGGTTGGTGTTTGAGGTCTAAGAACCTCACATGTGTTAGCTATGTGTGGATATTGTTTGAAGTCACGAACTTTACAAGGATGTGGTAATTGAGTTCTAAGAATCTCACAAGGATGGTTTGAGTTTGTGGTCAAATAACCACACAATTGAGATATGATGTTTGACGTCTTTAGAGCCTCACAAAGGATTATTGTCGGGTTTTAGGGTAGATTGCTAACCATTTGATGTTAGTATATGTAGGTATGCTTATATGTGGTTAAAATATAAGTTTATGATGGTTTACGGTTCAAAAATGCAAACGGGTCGGTCGACGGGGGGTTGCATCGGCTAAAAACTGAAAAATGGTCATTTTTGACCTGCTGCCAGCGCCTCATACTCCCGGAGCGTATGATACGCCCATTTGAGTCTGATAGACGCTGGGATTTTCGGGTTTTCGGGGTTTTGGCCTGTCGTTGTTGTAGGGACTCGTGGGAGGTCCCTAGGGCTACTTATCTTTACTAACCATGTTCAAATTGATGTTTTGAATGTACGGAAAGCTCTGGAGTGATCTCGGGTCTCGAATCGTGTGGATTAGATTCTCATGGACCGTTTGGATAATTATTTCTGTTTAACCTCCTTGTAGGGAGTCTTTACAAACTTTTGGGTTGTTTTAAAGGTTGTAGATATCTTGTGGGTTGTTATTGTGTAAAATCCTTTATGGTTTTTGAGGAGTCTAACCCTTGTTTGTAAACCTTAAAGGTGTTGATACATTAATGTTGTTTTGGGACCTAACTTTCGCATGTTTTTAAAAGTTTAAATCGGTTTGAAATTTTGGGTGATACATAAAGGAAAAACATGGGGGACACGTGTCACTCTCTGGTTACTCCTCACCTATATTTTCCCGCCTCTCTCTACTGTTAAATATTAATTTTTCTGTTTCTCGCTCCTATTAAATAATAATATCAAATAATAATCTTTATATTAATAAATAAAATTGTATGGACACGTGTCATTTTCTGGTTCATTTGTATCAATTTTTTCCCGTCTCTCTCTCATATTAAATAATGATATTAAAAGAATTTATTTTTATATTTTTAATATAAATCTAATTACAGATACTTATTATTTAATTATAAATAGTTCAACCGATGTAATATACTGGTTTATTCAACCCGTGTATTACACGTGTTTTTAAAAATATAAAATTTTTATAGTAAGTATATAATATTTTATTTATTCAAAACGTATATTTTATTTATTCAAAACGTGTAATACACGTGATTTTAACCTACTGATATAAGAAAAAGAAATCTCAATTGTTTTGGTGTTGGATTTGTGCAGCAGCAATGATCACGTGAGTACTACAACAAGAACAAGAAAGGAAAAAATACAAAACAATTCTTGATTAGTTGTTGGTCCAAAATTAAATTGGATATGGGCTCAGATCACGTGAGATGGACTAGCAACAAAAGAAATATTAGTATGGGCTGTCATCTTTGGGCTTGTGGTTGAAGCAGTCAAGAAAAACAAATAAATTGAAAAGTAATACAGAGAAAGGACGGCATTTTTTGTAGAATTATACTGGTTTACGATAAAACTGGTTGTATATGTTTGTTGACAACAACTTGTGTTCAATTACTGTTTTAACTGATTTTCCAACACTATGACTATATGGTGTGCAATTGAACAACTAAGTTTTATGTGAAACTGATGTCGTCCAGACGGTCTATAAAATAAATAACAAAATCTAACATAGACTCTTAAGTAATAACCGGAGAACCTATGAACTAAACCGCACTGACAGGCAAGTGTACCAATCGAGTGTAGCACAGCTTAATGGTAAACCGGATTATCGAACCCTAGACACACTAAATAACAAAACTACACTCTGGCTCAGACTTAAGATTAATTTGGTTTGGGGGTTGACTACACTGCTTATTAAGCTAATGAATGCAGTAAAATAAGTATGAATCAAGCTATCTAGACAAAAGCTAGGGGAGATATCAGGAATGGGAAGAACACTACCTAGATCGGAATCCTACTTGCAAAGCACCACTTCTACCGGTTCTGGAACTATGATGGATCTGGGTTTCTAAAGAAACAGCTCTAGACAACCTAGTGGATCCCTAATCACTCTCAGGGTGTCACCAACTGAGGAACCTACAGATGTAATAACTCACCAGATTGTTGAATCACCTCTCGGGTATTTCCAAATATAATAAAGTACCCGAATAGACAGATTACCTCTCAGTCTCACTGTCTACAATACATTCAAGGAATGCATGGGGTAATCCTAAGATAACAACTATGATTCAGGATAGCAACAATCACTAGAAACCTAAACCAACTTCCTCTCAGACAGTTGACACTCGGATTCCTAATAACAAGGACTACACGACTAATTCTCACCTCTCGGGTATTGAAGTAGGAAGAATACTCACTCTGATCAGCAGTCAAATCACAAATCCTATGGTCACTATCTCTAGCTAACCACACACAATCACAAACCCTAGAATCTATGATCACAATACGTTAATCAAACTGGCAGACAACCACAATCAACATACGGAATTGAAATCAATCACACAAACAAACTTGAGCATGCATATTCATCACAATTATTAACTAAAATCGTTTACAAAATCATAAAACCGTCATTCGAATCCAAAAACCGATAAAAATCATAATTTTAGCAAATATTCATCATGTAACCTAGGTAGTATGAGAGTTTAGCCTAGGATCATACTCGAAACAAGAATAACATGAGTAACCAAACAAAACATGATCCAAAACAAACTGATTTCAAACAAAGATCGCAACTTTAACACCGAGAAAGCTAATCTAGACAAACCCGTAATCGAAAGCCTTGATCTTGATTTTTAATCTCCCTTCTAATGCTCCCCAAATCGCCATTTTTATGTTCTAGACGGCTGGAATCGATTCCCTTAAGAATGGGAGAGTCCTAGACCTTTAAACCTTGAAATTAGGTCAAAATTATCGTAACTAGGGTCCCTCGCGTACCGCGAGGGCCCTTGGCCTATCTCTCGTGTACCGCCGGGCAAAACAAACTTATTTTTTGTATTATTCTCGTCGAGCTACCACAAATAGATATATTATAGGCCTCGTAACTAATTTTCTAGCCTGAGATATACCCCTTTTAAGTTTTGACTCTTTCCCGACTTTTTCCGTTTCTCATCCCGGGTTCTCGTGCTCGTTTCTTTCACACTTCTTGTTCGTTTAAGCACAAAAGTGACCCGAACACCTATAAAACAAGGTACAACTCAATACTAACCATATTAGACTCAAAACGACTCTAAAACTATATAAAAACGACACGAAACATGACGGAAATGCTTGTGTGCTTTGCAACACATCAAACATCCCCACACTTAACCTTTTTTCGTCCTCGAAAAAGTCTGCAATGGAATCATAACTGAGATCTAACTTTACAAACATCAATTACCAATTAGCACGAACATACTCACGCGTTAAAAAGCAATAATCAGTATTTATGTCCGATTAAACCCAAGCACCAACTATCTAGCCCCCGTGATGTGTTCTAATTCCATTTTATACAACAATCAATCTATCTACGTGACTCACACTTAGAAAGCTACAGCTCTACCTAGTCCCGTCTCACAGTCTTGTTTAGGCACGGGTTAAACCATATAGATTTGCCCACCACGTTAAACTAAGATTTACAGATTTTTAGAAATCAATGAATTATGGAACGAATGGAATGAGTATTATTAACTGTATATGAATCAACCCCACCTAGAGGTGCATCTTCCAAGTCACTATCCAGAAGGTAACACATAAGCCGCAGTCTATCAATTAAAGCACATAAGCATCTAACTTAGAGGTGTATCCACCGAGTCACTTTCTCTGTGGGTAACACATAAATCAGAACTTATTTCTCCAAACACTGATCACTCAAGTCCCAACCCATGTGTGTATCAACCAAGTCGCTATCCCGGAGGGTAACACGTAGGTCAACACTCTAACTTTCAGTTTATTAATTACACTCATTATTAGATGGAATTATGGATGCAGGCGCCACCAAACTCGGATTTATTCTCATAAAAAGAGAATGGTGTGCCATGAAAATTTTTAAAAACCTCTAAATATTGTCTTAACATGGTACCTATCACCCTATATTGATAGTTTCAGTATTACCATTACCCTAATATGAGTACCCACAAGATATCATGAAATTATTACGTGATTAATCCTAAGTAACACTCACAGGATATTTAAGCTATTCAAGCTTGTTGGGTCTACCAAAACATCACTAATTAGACGTGTTTTCTATTATTTAAATCATTTAAAACTCAACAAGTAGATCCTATCATTTTCCATTTATTATGCAAAAACTTTTTATTTCAAACGACATTTTTTCAATTTTTTTGTATTTTTGGATTTTTATAACAGACACAAACTAAGACTTAAACACTCACATCCCCACACTTGAAAGACACATTGTCCTCAATGTGAAGCAAGACACAGCTACAAAAAAATGCAAAAATAAAAACAGTAAGCGACTTAGCTGGTTATAAAAATGCAAATCAAATGTATCCAGCTTTGTTCTTCCTTGTGCGCACCGTATAGCATTTCGGTCGCGGTTACACACTGTTGGGTTGCCTTTACAAAGTGATAGAAGCATCGGTCCCGCCCGAATGGAGATTGAGTACGGACAGGACGAATAATACCTGCAAAATAAACCTCACAACAAACCCGTAGCATTAAACTGACTCAAATAAAACACTCAAACTGACTCACTAAGACTCTGGATAGAAATGCAAGGACATGTACCCGATGTGTGGCAAACACATAGACATGAATACCACAGCAAGGTGAATCATCAGTTACGAACGGTTTCTTGTTTCCCATGGTCGATGGTCAGTGAATGAATGATATGATGGACGATGGATGAAGGTGATGATTATGGTGGATCATGGCAATGGTTGGTAATAATGGTGTTAGTGGGAGTGGTAGTGGCAGGTGGATATGATAAATGATATGAATGGTGGATGATAGTGGTGGACATGATTGCGGTGAGTAGTGATCGGTGAATGGACAGACCATGGGAAACAAAGGGAGAAAGGTGAGATAAGAAACCCTTCGCGTACCGCGAGGAGTTGAAAGTCAAGCCGGCTAATTTTTCTTGTCCCTCACGTACCGCGAAGGTTTGGAACCCGTTTCTCGCGTACCACGAGGGAGCATCAATCACAAAAAGATAATTATTTTTTTCAACTTTTATACTTAGAAAATTTTTGCCCTCTTAAAATTCTTTTTCACCCAAATTCTTAAAAACCATGTTCCAATGATCAAAACCAATGTAAAACATCGCCAAATCGAGTGTTCTGCAAGACACATCACAAACAAAACACATAATACCGAAAAACACATAAAAGACACAGACTCAACCACGGAATTGCATACAAACTCTACATCTCGGGCACTTGCCCGGGATTCAAACAAACCTATCAGGAGGCTTTTCCTTGATCCTAACCGGAACCGCCTTCATCCTACGCGGTCTCCCGGTCTTCCACAACCTCAACACATTCAAACTCATATCAGCAGATGCACTACTACCACATGTAGCAGTCAGATCTTTCCATCACAACTTGAATCTACCCTGTCCGAATGTAACACAGTTTAAGTACCCCATTAAGTTGTCACTCTTAAACGTTCCCACACTTGGGGTTTGCACTACCCTGAACCTAGATGAATCTATTGAAGCACGGGTTCTCTTACAGGGCGGCCTAGACCTAGGAAGTGACTCGGTCTCTCTCCCCTCAGCACAAATAACAGGTAGAGGTTTAGGAATTGGTAATTCTAATGGTATGACCTCTACCCTCTCAACTGGGCCATCATGATCCTCTAAACTCTCCACCATGGGTGTATCACAAATTATCGACCCTACTTGTGCTAATATGTCATTCAAACTGTAATCATCATCGCCAGCACTTAAGAATGAGGATCCTACCAATTTTCTTTCAAACTCCTCTAACCAGTCCGGAGGCTCCTCTATCCTCGCTCCTTCATCTCTATTAACATCATCCTCTACTGGATTAGAGTCCCGATAATAGTCTATAAATGTATCAATCATGCACAAGGAGTGGCTCTGCTCACCAACCCCCTTATGGACTTTGTCGTATCAAATGTGATTGACTCACCCCCACACGAAGTGTGAGTTTCCCGTCAAAGACATCAATCAATGCCTTGACGGTGCGCAAGAATGGGCGCCCTAGGATGAGTGGGACTCCATCATCCACCTCCATGTCTAAGATGACAAAATCCACGGGGAAGACAAATTTGCCTGCTTTCACTAAAAGGTTTTCCACAATTCCCCGTGGATACTTGACTGAGCGGTCAGCCAATGATATGCTCATGCGCGTCGGCTGTGGTTCACCAAGTCTAGCTGCTTATAGATAAAATATGGCATCAGGTTGATGCTAGCACCTAGGTCGGCCAACATGCGATGCAAGGGCAAACTGCCTAGGAGACATGGGATCGTGAAACGCCCTGAATCTCCCAGTTTCTCTGGCAGCTTGTTCTGCACCACCGCAGAGCATTGCTCACTAAGTGAGACTTTAGAGCCATCCTCTAGTTTCTTCTTGTTGGAAAGATCTTTAAGGAACTTGCCATACTTTGGCATACGTTAGTGGGAAATTGACCTTTAGTTGTTTAAACATGTCAAGGAAGTGACTGTATTCACTAGCTTGCTTAAATGGCAGCAAACGTACTGGGTAGGGAACACGAGTCAGGTCAATTTCGGGGGCCTTCATCTCCGTCCCCTTCTTCTTCTCCTCTGTCTTATCAGCAGATATCTCAGCTACTACCTATTCATCCACCTGCTCCTCGGCCATCTTGGCATCGATCTCAGCGAATCGAGCTCTCCAGTCAATCTTCTTGACCTCCTTAGGTGACGGAATGTGATGCTTTATGAAGTGGGAGTCATCCTCTACAGCCTCTTTCTCCTCCCCATTCCTAACTGACACGACCATCACTGAAGCGTTGGAGCTTGAAAATGGACCTCCCTGTCGATCTTTCAAGCTCTTAGCAATGTCCTCAACCGTGCATTGCAGATCACGGAATGCCGACTGTTGATTCTTCATTAGAGTGTCATGGATATCCAACTCTGCCTAGCATCCCTGTCCTCCTGGACTAAGTGGGCAAGCAGTTGTGTCTGAGTCTCAAGCATCTCCTTTATCGTAGTCGTGTCGACACTGCTTCCCGTGCTAGGTCCTATATCTCCTCCTCTATGCTGCTGCTGCTGACGACCGTTAAACCCAGGCGGGTTGTTTCCAAATCTCCATCCCGAGCCAAATGAATTGTAGTTGTTGTATCCTCGCTTCTGGTATTTGTTTCCAGTAAAACTCACCTGCTCTTGATTATTTACCGGGCAATCACGGGTGTTGTAACATCCTAAAATGGCGAGAAATAAAGTTAGCGAGTTCAAGTGGGCCGAAGTCGGGCCGGGTCAGTCGTGAACCGGGCTTGGGGAGGTCTCCCCTATAAATAGCCTAAGGCCCCTTCTCCTCTTTGCAATTCTAGACAGAGAAAACCCGTAGAGAGAGAAAGTGTCGGAATCGCACAAGATTGCACCAGCTCGTGTCTCTTGCACTCGTGAAGGAAACCTCCAAATCAGAATCGTCATCCAGGTAACCATTCGAGCTAAAATTGAGATTTTTGCTTAAGTTGGGTTTCCGGGTGAAAATAGGACGTTTTTACGGATGAAACTTGAGAATAAGCTTAGGTTTAGTATCTGGAATGAAAACCGGTAGTTTTGAGCAAAGAAAGTTGAAGTTTTGACATAATCGAACTCGAAAGTATGAATTTCGGGACTGTTTGGGAAGATGGCTGCTGGTGCAGGCGAACTTAGCAAGTTCGCCTGTTAAGTTCGCCTGGTGGAGGCGAACTTATCAAGTTCGCCTGATTATGTTCGCCTGGCAAGTTCGCCTGGCCAAGGGTAAGCGAACTTATTATGTTCGCCTAAGTTAAGTTCGCTTGGCCAAGGGTAAGCGAACTTATTATGTTCGCCTAAGTTAAGTTCGCCTAGCCAAGGGTAAGCGAACTTATCAAGTTCGCTTGAGTTAAGTTCGCCTGGCCAAAGATAAGCGAACTTATTAAGATCGCCTAGGCCAGAGGAAGCGAACTTAGCATTAAGTTCGCCTATATCAGTTGAGTAAAAGTGTGAATTGAGGTTAGGTCTGATATATGTGTTTTGTAACCAATTCAGATCGGAAGTGACGTTGTTGGGCCTTTGTTTAGGACAACCGAGACTAGCTTATAAGGTGAGTTCTAGAAGCCCTCTTTTAAATGTTTTATATAATGTTTTCGGGCTGGTGTGTATACATATGAAATGTTGTTTTATAAAATGATGTTTATGAAACTATGTTTACTAAATGAAATGATTTGGAATGAACGATTTATGGAAAGAAAGTTTTATGAACGGAATGTTTACGAACGAATGTTTATAAAGAAATGGTTTAAAGTAAAGGTAAAGGGTTTCGAAAGTGAAGGAAATGTTTTGTGAAAAGAAATGAAAAAGGGCAAAGGTTTTAAAGAAGTCATTACAATCTAATATGTCGAATGAATGGAATTGACGAATGAAGTCTGGGAATGAGATTCCCAGCCTTGTGGTATATTATGGACAGCGAGCCATAGTTACCATAAGAACAACAGGGGCAGTGTCTTAGTGGTCTGCCAATGGTTTGATGTTGTACAACTGGTATGGAGTAACGACGGTTACTCAGGGGTTAACGTGACCCTACGTCAGGTTAAATTATGATCCGACGGTGTTATGGCTGAGAGCCATAGCCGTCGATGGAAGTTGTCGGTCTATGGCTGAGAGCCATAGCCTTCAATGGAGGTTGTCGGTCTATGGACATGAGAGCCATAGGGGCAACTGAATGGGTATTGTCGGTCCTCGTGCAGTTAGCCTTGGGGGCAATACCAAAAAGGGAATTGACGGAATGTTGTGGCAACGACGGTGATACGTAACGGTTGTCCACGACATGCTGGGTTCCTTCGGGGACACAGAGACGCGTAAAGAAAGATACAGATTTTAGATAGTAATGTATGACTTAAATGAATGTTAAATGTTTTAAACAAATGATCCGTTCAATGTGTTTAAATGTTTGAAGGTTTATGATGAAAGGCCTTGTTTTCTTATACGTGATGTTAAACCCTAATGAATGTTTTGAATGATGAACCATTTCTTAAATCGAACGAAAACTAGAACTCACTAGCGTAGCTGACCTTTTTAGTGTGCATATTCAAGTTAAGGCAGGTTATGAGGATGGACGGTGATGCTTGGCTAGCGAGAGGAGTTACCCGACTGACTATGAAGACTGGCATCCCGTTATGTTTAGTTATGATGTAATTATGTTTTTAACAATGTTTACGCTTCCGCATGTATGAACAAGTTTTAATTATGATGAATGAATGAAATTTTCCGCTGCGTTATTTGATATTCATGTTTAAGAACTGTTTGTGAATGAGTAAATCCAACAAGTGAGGCCTCCCGGGTTTGGGGTCTTACAGGTGTCGTGGCCTCCCCTGCACACTTGACATCGCTGAGCACTGAGCTTCAGCTCCTTAATTTCGTTGGCCATTGAGGCGAGGGCAGCAGCCACGCTAGAATCATGAGTGACCTGATGCACACCTCTAGGAGATGTGGTGGATGATCTAGCACTAGAAATAGAAATCCTAGAAGATGGGTACTACTGTTCGGCTTGAGCTCGAACATCTCCTCGCACTCAGTAAGCTCGAGTCTATCCATGATATGGCCTCCCGCACCTG
Source organism: Smallanthus sonchifolius (assembly GCA_023525975.1). Lineage (NCBI taxonomy): Eukaryota > Viridiplantae > Streptophyta > Magnoliopsida > Asterales > Asteraceae > Smallanthus > Smallanthus sonchifolius. Next base: position 8,830,615 of record CM042042.1, read on the forward strand.
TATTGAACATTTGCTGCTTCTCGAAAGTGAGACCATTGTATAACTTCTCCACTATCGCCCAGTCAGATAGACCATGTTGGGGACATCGGCTCAATAGCGTGTTGAACCGCTCCCAGACCATGTGATAAGGCTTGTTGGGATCCATCCAGAAGGAGTGGATTTGGTCCCAAAGGCGGGCGGCCTGGAAGGTGGATAATACTTCTCGTAGAACTTGGCTTGAAGATCCTCCCAAGTGGTGATGGAATTGTCAGGTAAGGTGCCAAGCCAAGTGGATGCACGCCCAGAGAGCGAGAATGGAAAGAGACGCAGATAGATTGCGTCCTCAGATACACCCGTGATATTGAAGGTGTCACATATGCGCACGAAGCGGGACAAGTGTCCGGGTGAACCTTCATCCTCGAGGCCATGGAATTGAGTAGCATGAGTTATTATACTCATGACATGGGATGGGATCTGCCAAGAATTGGCGTTTGGAATGGCGGGGCGGGTGATCGAAGATCTCGCCCCAGTGACCCCATCACTGGCCCTCTGGTGTACTGTATGCTTCGCTGGAGGTTCATCGTCGCCCATAGTAGGAAATGTAACTGGACTAATAGGACGTACCTGGTTGTTGCACAACTCTTTCAAACACTCCTGAAAGCCTCGGGTGCGCTCGTGAAGCTCTTGCTCGGGATCTAAGAAAGCAAAATACGGTGGTGATCCCTGCGAGCGAGTATGGTGCATAAACCAAAAGACACAATGGATAGAAAGAAACAAAAGACTCCAGAACAAAAAGACTCGATCCTAAATTAGACGCACAAGTAAAAAAGGAAGACAAGCACACAGAGCAGACTCAAAGAAAACAAAATAAACCAAAAATCAAACAAAGAAGTAGTCAAAGCTAATATTGCTATTGCCAAGTGTCCGCGCCAAAAACTTGATGTTGTTCAGACGGTCTATAAAATAAATAACAAAACCTAACCTAGACTCCTAAGTAATAAATGGAGAACCTATGAACTAAACCGTACTGACAGGCAAATGTACCTATCGAGTGTAGCACAGCTTAATGGTAAACCGGGTTATCGAACCCTATACACACTGAATAACAAAACTACACCCTGGCTCGGACTTAAGATTAATTTGGTTTGGGGGTTGACTACACTACTTATTAAGCTAATGAATGCAGTAAACTAAGTATGAATCAAGCTATCAAGACAAAAGCTATGGGAGATATCAGGAATAGGAAGAACACTACCTAGGTCGGAATCCTACTTGCAAAGCACGACTTCTACCGGTTCTGGAACTATGATGGATCTGGATTTCTAAGGAAACAGCTATAGACAACCTAGTGGATCCCTAATCACTCTCAGGGTGTCACCAACTAAGGAACCTAAAGATGTAATAACTCACCAGATTGTTGAATCACCTCTCGGGTATTTCCAAATATGATAAAGTACCCAAATAGACAGATTACCTCTCAGTCTCACTGTCTACAATACATTCAAGGAATGCATGGGGTAATCCTAGGATAACAACTATGATTCAGGATAGCAACAATCACTAGAAACCTAAACCAACTTCCTCTCAGACAGTTGACACTCGGATTCCTAATGACAAGGACTACACGACTAATTCTCACCTCTCGGGTATTGAAGTAGGAAGAATACTCACTCTGATCAGCAGTCAAATCACAAATCCTATGGTCACTATCTCTAGCTAACCACACACAATCACAAACCCTAGAATCTATGATTACAATACGTTAATCAAACTGGCAGACAACCACAATCAACATACGGAATTGAAATTAATCACACAAACAAACTTGAGCATGCATATTCATCACAATTATTAACTAAAATCGTTTACAAAATCATAAAACCGTCATTCGAATCCAAAAACCGATAAAAATCATAACTTTAGCAAATATTCATCATGTAACCCAGGTAGTATAAGAGTTTAGCCTAGGATCATACTCGAAACAAGAATAACATGAGTAATCAAACAAAACATGATCCAAAACAAACTGATTTCAAACAAAGATCGCAACTTTAACACCGAGAAAGCTAATCTAGACAAACCCGTAATCGAAAGCCTTGATCTTGATCTTTAATCTCCCTTCTAATGCTCCCAAAATCGCCCTTTTTTTATGTTCTAGACGGCTGGAATCGATTCCCTTAAGAATGGGAGACTCCTAGACCTTTAAACCTTGAAATTAGATCAAAATTCCTGTAACTAGGGTCCCTCGCATACCGCGAGGGCCCTTGGCCTATCTCTCGCGTACCGTCGGGAAAAATAAACTTATTTTTTGTATTATTCTCGTCGAGCTACCACAAATCGATATATTATGGGCCCCGTAACTAATTTTCTAGCCTAAGATATGCCGCTTTTAAGTTTTGGCTCTTTCCCGACTTTTTTCGTTTCTCATCCCGGGTTCTCGTGCTCGTTTCTTTCACCCTTCTTGTTCGTTTAAGCGTGAAAGTGACCCGATCACCTATAAAACAAGGTACAACTCAATACTAACCATATTAAACTCAAAACGACTCTAAAATTATATAAAAACGACACGAAACACGACGGAAATGCCTGTGTGCTTTGCAACACATCAAAAACCTAGAACCTGAAGTTTTGAGGAGGTTACATTCTTTATTTAATTTGAGTTTTAATTAAAATAATTTTATAAACTATCACAATTTATTATTTCCACCAATTTCTCGTGAAGACGACTCGACTTTCTACTTACTATTTATTTTATTATTTTTTGACCGAACAAATGACATCGATCATTACTACCATTATTATTATTATTATAAAAAAACACACCATAGTTCACCACTTTTTGTCTCGAAGCTCAATCATCAGCATATGGGAGATCACACTTGTCTAACGACCACTACGAGAAAAGTTGGTAGTTTCGTCGGACTAATCTCGATGACATGTCGTTGCTAAAAGTCAACGAATCTACCTAAAATTCTTGTAGTGGACGAGTGTCAATTGAAGGATCCAAACTTTTATTTTAGAGTAAACTTCAATTTTTGTCCCTAAGGTTTGCACAAAACTTCATATTTCATCCCTTTATAACACATTTCTTCCCTGACGTTTAATGTTTTAACACTTTGTGTCTCTAGTCCTTAACTTCGTTAAGTTTTCTGTTAGTTTTTTGTACAAATTTACTAATTTATCCCTCACCACTTCTTCTTCTTCATCAGACACAATAAAATGTATATGATACTCAATAACATAAATGACATTTTCCTCTTGCGAGACCACCCTCCGGCACCACCTCCCCCTGACCGATGATAGGTCTTGGTGGCTCCAACATACATGGCGGCACTGGTTAGGGATTCCAGGAAGCATAGACTGAGGTGGAGACAAGGTAGCAGGCGACGTCGGGTGGCCTAGATAGTGACAGTGATGATGTTAAACGACGGAGATGGTGATGGGATGAGTTTTTCGACGACACCCCATCTAGGGTTTTGCCGCAGCAACGGTGGTAGAGGCTGAGGTGAGACTTGATGGCAGCGGAAACGGAACAATGATGGTTTTTCGATGACGGAAACGGTTTTCACCACGCGAATCCCTCGTCACCTGGTTCGCTAGTGGCCATTGTCGTTGTTCTCCGATCAGCACCACCACCGGCAGACTTCGTATGCCGCCATGGTGAACGGTGGCGGTTCGTCTGGTTAGTTTTACGACGGGTTTAACGACGGTAATGAAAACTTTACTGCGAGTTTAGTGCAAAATACAGTTGTTTGACGAATGTAAAAAAGTGGTATCAAAATTGCTTCTTGTGTCAAATGGTTGAAAAAGAAGAAGGGGTGAGGGATATATTAGTAAATTTGCACAAAACTAACACCAGGGATGCAAAGTGTTAAAACATTAAACGCCAGGGATGAAATATGTTATAGAGGGACGAAACGTGAAGTTTTGTGCAAACCTCGGGGACGAAAACTGAAGTTCACTCTTTATTTTTTTCAGAATCATAAAGAAAACTATGAAAACTCATATGAAAAAGATTTAGAAAACTATGCCTAAAATATGAATTCGGTTTTTAATCAAAAAACCTGAATTGAGTTTTACCACTACTTTAATCCATATTTTATAGTTAACTTGATTAATTTATATCAATAAAAAATACCCATATATGGATTATAAATCATTATTTGATGACGGTATGTTTTTTTAGATTTTTCTAAAATGTTGTGTTGTTTAAACCAAATAAGTTATGGCTACCCAAAAAATATTTTTTTTGGCTAATTTGGTTTGTTAGGTTCAAACCGAAAACCAAACCGAATTACAATGTGGTTTTAGGTTTGGATTAGGTTTCCTCAAATATGGTTCGGTTCGGATTATGGTTTCAACAACAAAAAAAATCCAACCCGGAAAACCCGCAACCCGACCAGATGAACACCCCTAATTAACGATCTCTTTTTATCTTTTTTTAAAATTATTCATTATCTTTTAGAACTCATTTTAATTATAAAGAAACCTTTAAAGGACAAGGTCTTAGGTATAGTATAGTTTTAAGTCATTATAAATTGACCACCAAACTTTTGTTATCTGCAAAGTAGCTTCAAACTTCATCTTTTTTACTTTTTCTTTTATGTGTTGTTTTTTAAAGAAATTTAATTTAAATACCTTTAAAGAACAAGGTCTTAGGTATAATATAATTTTAAGTCATTATAAATTGACCATCAAACTTTGTAATTTGCAAAGTAGTCTCAAACTTTATCCTTTTTTTTTCTTTTTCTGTTGTTTTTTTTTAAAGAAATTTAAATTTCCTTCTTTAATTTGAAGTTTATTTCTTTTATTGAAATGATTTTTCCTTTTCCTTTTCGTTTTTTACGGTTTAACTTAAAACGTTTAACTAAACAGTTTTTAATAACTTTTTAGATGATTTTTTCCTATTATAATCTAACTAAAATTCAATTAAAAAAATGAACTGTACACGTTTTCGGCATGTCACGACTAGGTTTTTTGTATACGCGTTTTGATATGTGAGATGGTGATGAAATTTACGCCGTAACACACGTCGAGATTGAGAGAATACTAGCCGGCCGCAATACGAGGGCTTGTAATCAACTAGTTAACTTTTATTTACCCTTTATTTATTAAAGCTTATACAACTTCTTATATGTCAATTTTCATGATCATTTTGTGTTTTATTCCTAACTAGGAAATTTACCCGCAGCGGCGACACACTAACTCGATTTTATAATGTCGAATAAAAACGTATTATATTTGACCCTACTCGTTTACGAACAAAATTTATGTTGAAACGTAGAGCATGTGAAAATGTAACCCGACTCGTTTCCGATCAAAATTTACGTCATAACGAAGGCCAATTGGAAATGTCCATAAAAATAATCACAAAAACGTCGTATATATGTCCCACCTCCTTTTCAAAAAAAAGTTGCGTCAAAACGTAGATACGCGGTGGGAAGCGATTTTTATACGGCTAAGGCGGTTTACAGTAACGTGTTTAAGCACAAAAAAGAAACGTTTTTGGCATCGACATTAACATACCTAATGACATAAAAAAATGTACGAATTTTAGACGGATCTTTTTTAGATACTGAAGCACACTAACGTACCTAATAACGAATAAGAAACGTACGAACCATAGGTATAAAAAAGTATATTAAAAACTTTTACTAATGAAAAGAAATAAAAAAGGAAAAGAAAGAAAGAAAAATAAAAAATAAAAACTGGGCAGAAAGAAAGGCAGAAATTTTTTTAACAAAACAAAATACTTGTAAGAATCGAACCCGGATCAATTGAGATAGAGACAAGAGTCTTAACCACTACACCACTAAGATGTTCGTTTAATTTTTCAAACGTTAAATACAAAAACTATAGTTTATAAGTGTAGGTGGCCATTTCCCATTAGCCATCGACACTCTCATTTAAGGGTTTAGTAATAATTGTCGTAACATCATTATTTATGTATTTTGATTATCAAGTAAAATATGGTCAAAAGTCTTCTAGAACCTATTTAAGTAAGCAACCATAGAGACATAACAACCACCTCTATGTTTTTATATATTTCTTTCTTTTAAGTTCTTTTATTATATATTTATTCAAACCTAAAATTTAGTTACAAATTTTTTTTTTCTAAAATCTATATATTATATATTTATCTAATTTATTTTAAATAACTTATTTTATTATCATTTTATCCTTAATGAACCAATTAAAACATATTTACATATATCACCTTCCTAAATATTGATGTGGACAATTGGGTAATTTTAAATTAATTGAAGAAATATATAATTAAAGTTAGAGGTTAGGGATATATGTAATTTAGAAGTTTAATAGGGGGAAATATGAAAAAAAAAAAAAAAAAAAAAAATCTTTAAACTGTAACAGCCGTAGGCTGACACACCCAGGATTATATTGTAATAAAGTGTAATTAGTGGGCTTAAAAGATATTACTTTTCATTCCACTAACCACAGCAAGTTAATCTTTGTGTGTCCTTCCTTCTTAACCACCTTTCAGTTCCCTGTTTATATAACACAGATTACTAATCACAGCAAACTTTAATAATTATTGTTTGATCCACAAATATGGATGCGTAAAGAAGAACAACAATTATTTTCTTTTGCTTGTCTTGGCATATATCACGAAGGCTACAATTCGAAGGTTTTATTATTTTTCTGTTTATTAAATTGTAGAACAATGAAGAATATTTAGTTCATAGTTTTTTATGATGAATTTGATAGTGACGGTATTATTATGTTTGGTTAAATGGCTTCCTCCGGGCGGACGAGGGGTAAGCAAACCTTAACCGTTAACCGATAACTGAAGCGTCACCGACACTGATAACCGAAATTAACCGACAGCTGTGGTTAAGGTTCTTTGATTAACCGATCAAGCGGTTATGGTTATGGTTATGGTTACGGTTAAGGGTGTCCCATAACCGAACCGAACCGATACAACCCTATGCATAAGATATATGAACAAAATATAAGTGATTTCCCCAATTCGTTATGGTTAAGGGTGCATAAAATATATATTCATAAATATATGCACAAATTTTTTTGTCCATTTTCAAATAAATTTGTAGACAACTAAAGCATTAATTATGAATTTATGACTAGAAAAAATATAATATTACTAAAATAATCTCAGGTATTTTACTAAAAAAAATATAATTCATGATTACGGAACGAAAGTGTTTTATTAACCGAAATTAATCGCAACCGGCCCATAACCGACGGTTAACCGAACAAGTGGTTATGGTTATGGAAGAGGGCATAACCGACTACGCGTTTACGGTTATGGAAGAGGGCATAACCGACTACGCATTTATGGTTATGGAAGAGGGCATAACTGACTACGCGTTTATGGTTATGGAAGAGGCCAAAACCAACCCATAACCGACTTTGCACGCCCCTACGGCACAGGTTATCAAATGAGCAATCCAGATTTGAGGCTCCTATGGTAGTGGAGGGTAACGTATTGGGTTCATATTTTAGTTGGTATTTCTACTTTTTTAGCCCAAAGGTTGATCAAAACATCAAAGGTTGATCAAAACATCCACAATCTATGACTTCCCAACATCTCATGGTTATATTGTGTTGTTTGCTTGGGTTCTAGGAGTCTCAAACTCAGCTCTGTTTTATGTCTCCCCTCTTTTATTTCTGATTCATGTGTATACAAAATTGCTGGCATTTGAGATGCTTCAAAATGGACTAAACATAAACTTCCATAGGGATCATGTACAAACTAAAAAGTACATGTTTGCAATGACAACAATTAATTTACAAACTAAGAAGAAGTAGCAAACACAGTTTAGAAAACAAAAAAGAAATTAAAAGAAAATGAAGTTTATTTATGAACCGCATGATATCACTTGATGAGGATGCATCTTATGGGAGATCCCTCTGCTCCTAGCAACCTTAATGGTAGGCAATGCACATTATATATCCCTGCTTCTATGTCTTCAAGTTTCAAACCTTCTACAAGAATGATCTCCTGAGAGGAGGAGCACACATATGTAGTCGCAGTGTTAAAAATGTCCACTACTTTACACATAGATTAAGTATGTTAAGAGTATACGTCTTACCCTGCTCTCTAAGAACACAAGATGAGAAGGAATAAGATCATCATATGCAGCAACTGACAAGTAATCAATCCCTGCAAAATAAGATCAAATGACTCATCGGACAGGGGCTGAACATCCCCCCCCCCCTTTTGCTTAGAAGTACTGATTTCGGCCCACTAGTTTTATTGCATATTAGTTACGGTGTTTGGGCCCCTCCTAATTCAGACCAAAAGCCCAAATTTATTCCGCAAATCCAAAGAATCGCATCATTTTTGGGATTTATCGTCTTTATTTGGTGAAAAAAAATTTGGTTTTTTTATGTGTAATATTTTCGGCCCCCCAATTTAATTGTTCAAGTTCCGCCACTGTCATCAGAATGGAAGTAGCGTATATATTTCATGATTTTAGTGCAGGTATATCAACTGTATTTGATTAATTTTTTTAATTAAATGAACACAACAAAGCCTCCCAGTAGTGAAAGTGAGTTTTACCAACAAGTTGGATGTCAGTGTTGTCCTTCAGCCACTGGGCTCCGTCCTTCATAAATCCCACATAGCTTGTGTCAAATTGCTTTTTCCACATTAGCCGCCTGAAATTTATGATCCGAAAAATCAAAAGTCGAACAAAATTTTAACGAAGCGGAGACCAAAAAAGTTGAAGGTTACCTATCAGTGTTCAATGTTCTGAAAAGCACACGCCTTACTCCCCTGGGAATGTGCAAGGACTTCATAACTTCAGCTGAAATAATTTAATAAATAATTTATATTGTTCGGCGACCACAGACGATAAGTAAAAGTGGCCCCCACAGTAAACATAGCGCTCTAACTGCTGGAAAATCAATATTTCAAACATTTAATGATATTCTTTTGTATCACTTAAACCACCACCCAGTCCGGAAAGAAAATAAAAAAGGCCACTTTTGAGTTTTGCTTAGAATAATTTGTAGAATGTATATATACATGTTTCATCAAGATGACATGTTATTGGTTTAATTTTAATCAGAGAAGGGAAGTATCATTCTTTAAAACACCAAAAAGACAACTTGCAAGAAGAAAAGTGTTATGATAGGTAACGTAGCAAAAGCATTTGAAGATTGCTTATGCTTTATACAGATGTACACATATGTATTGATTGGCATAAACAATTATTTAAGATTAAAGGTAAAGAACCATAACTGAATTAGTACCTGTTATGTTCTTGTCCCGTGGAACATCAACTAATAATGCTGGGCCTACAGTAAAAAAATACAGGATTTATAGCTAAAATTCTTATAGGTGAATCTCTAAAACTTGCTAGTTAGTTAGTAACACAACTATCTATCATACAAGAATTTCAAAACCGTGTTTTGATCAAGCATATAACCTTCATTCATAATAAATAATAATCTAATAAAAATAACAGTGTATTATATCTCTGTACGAATCCGTTTAATACCATTGAGTACTTCCAAGTCAAGACTATCAATATCAAAGCCTGCTTCATAGTAATTTTGAAACATATGTCCAGGTGCATCAACATGAGTGCCAGAATGAGCAGGTAACTTTATAACCGAAAAGTTATAATCCGACCCGTTTTTCATGCTTTCATGGAGTTTAAGGTACTCATCCTCAATCCCATCTTCAGATATCCCAGAAGGTGTTCCCGAAGTAATCCTATGTGTAATATCATATATTTTCCCATTTCCATGAACTTCCCTCCTCGGAGGAATCAACGCACTGCCAATACTACCACAAGACTCCTTATCATCACCGTATAGAGGCGGGTAGGCGCTATTTTGTAATGAAACAATCATAGAAGGTAGCAAAAGCATGAGACATATAAACTGAGGATTCACCTTTCTTGCCAACATCTTCACTAACCTAAACAGTTTGTTAATATCTTAGGGTCTTTTAGAAGCACACTGAAGTTAAATATGTGGTGGTGGTTTGAAAAGAATCACCTTTCACTATCCTGCTTGCATAATCTATAGCCACACTAAATTTAACACAACCACACCCACTCCCCCCCCCCCCCCCAAAAAAAAATAAATAAATAAATAAGAAAAGAGCACCATCCCACCCCACAAAAATCCAAGAATAGCTCAGATAAATCACATGACAGGTTGCCATCCTTATTCCACCTAGCATACAGGACATTCTTGTCAAGTGATGTTGTTTTGAGTTTGGCACAGAACACTAGAAACTCAATTATTCAGAAAAATAAAGGACAAATATAATGAAATACATGAACTTTAAAAAATTCCCAAAAAAACAAAGGATCCATGTCAAAGTGAAGTAGACAAGTTGCCTTGGTGCTCAGCATAATTATCTTCAGAATCGACCAATCTTTTAACCTTGGTTTTAAAAAAAGTGCCTCAGGAGCGAGGCGTGAGGCACTTGAGGCGATCAGGAAAACGCCCCAGGGCCTTGAGGCGACGACTCATGACATCTGGGTCAAAATTGGTCAAGATTGGGGTTCGTAGGAGAGTGATACGTATAAACAACCAAAGAGATTATGAACGTTTTATATGATAAAATAAAAAAAGGCCGAGGTGTAAAAATAATGAGACAGGTGCAGCTTTTAAATGTACATAAGGCTTATTTAGTTGTACATAAAGCAATGCCCCACACCTCACGCCTCGGCTTTTGAGACCTAAACGCCTCAGGGCGCCCAACTCCTATTAAAACCAAGCTTTTAACTGAATTAAATGTTGTTTTCTTGATCTGGAAATTCTACAAAATAAGTTACTCCATATGTCCCAAAAGACTACTACTTTTGATTGTAAAATCCAAACAAATTTTGTTATGAATCTAAAAAAAATAGTCCTACTAAAATGAATGATATTTAAGTTGAAAATCAACTAACCAAAGATGAAAATTTCACACAGGCATTTTATCAAACAGGTTACACGCATCAACCATCATTAACTCACCATTAAGAACACGAAGGTCAAGCGTGTCAACATCAAAACCCGCATCAAAATAGTGATCATACACGTGTCCCGGAGCATCCACGTGGGTCCCAGTGTGTGTAGGCATCTTCATCTCAGAATTGTTAGCGAGTGAGCCGTTCTTCATACTGGCCGGAAGCCGGAGGAACTGTCCAAGTCCGTCGTCGGATCCCCATGAAGGCATGTCGGGATGGTATTGATGGCTTATGTCAAATATATGACCGTCGTCATACACTTCTTTGCGGACAGGGGACAGTCTGATGCCGTCGTCTAGCTCGCAGGGTGTCAGTGTGGGTATAAACGGAGATGGGTATGCATCGTCGGCGACAGAAGATGCGGCGGAAACAGAGTATGTGACGAGGGTTGTAACAAGTATGGCGGCTGCCATGTTTGCTGTAGCCATTGATAGAGCTCAAGCAAGACGAAGGGCTTCAACCCCTCAATTGTATCAGTTACTTAAATTGCATATAAGCCATCCAACTATCATAAAAGTACACACGAGCCCCTATACATGTTAGGTTGTAAAATAAACTACCGGCTCGAGTTATTGACTAGAGGCTTAAATGAAATAAAAAGTTAGTGAGTTATAACTCATCACAAGTCACCTGCAATCGATGATCGAGTTAAAAAAGTTTTAAACCTAACTAAAACAATAAAAAACTGATAGACTAAAATAAAACTAATTATTAACGCTCGTTTCTTCTGTATACCTACCGATCTATATATAAATTAGTTATTCGAGTTATAACTCATCATAAGTCACCTACAATCAAGGTTCAAAAATAAGTAACAAAAACTTTCGTTTGGTAATTTTATTAAAAATGAAGAAGAATGGACGTCTTTTTTTCAAATTAAGTATATAAAATTGATGAAAATGTAAAAAATTTGATCCTACCCTTTTTTTCTATTCTGAATTTTGGTAACACCAATACTTCTTTGTATCCTTATGATATCGGATAAAACGATGTTATTCCTGACACTTATATTTACTTTGTTCGTTAGGTGTGTATTTGTGACAATGACACGTCATTGTTATAATATGTCACCGACGGTGGAGGTTGGTTTGTCCGTCCCCAAAGATGCTCATGGACGGAGACATGGTCCCAACCACTCCTTACAACGTTTTATTGAAAATAATTTTATGTAACTGTATGGAAAAATAACCACATGTCCATTATTGATATTTAAAATCAAATGTGATATGACGTCACACTGTTATGGACCAAGTTTTGTCCATAGTACGACGTGCTCCAAGACTACTAATATAGAACCAAAACTCAAGCATATATAAGATGTATATCGGTTAGCTTAAAACGAAGATGAATACAAGTTAAAAGAAAACAAAGTTTATCGAACAAAAGTTGAAGCTAAACATCATCAAACAACATCACTGCTCCCAAACAGAGGTAATTTTAGCAACAAAACTTTGTGTGGGATCAGAATGTTGCAACATGTTTGAGATGTCCAGTACCGAATGTTGGATACGAGAGCCGAGGTGCGACATTTTGTATGGGATCTACTACTACTGTTGTAGTATCACTTGATGAGGATACATCTTATGGGAGATCCTTCTGCTCCAAATAACCTTAATGGCAAGCAATGGACATTATATATTCCTGCGTCTGCATTGTCAAGTTTCAGACCTTCAACAAGAATGATATCCTAAGACCACACAAAATAGCAGTGTTAATAATGTCGACTAGACAAATAACCTAGACACCTTCTCTAAGTACATTATTAATCGATATTGCAAGATGACTCACCCTGCTCTTGAAGAAGACGCGATGAGTAGCAACAGAATCAACGAATGCAGCAACTGATAAGTAATCAATACCTACAAGATGAGAACGATAGACTGATTATGAACACATTTACTCCGCCAGAGAAGTGAGTGTGTGAGAGAAAGAGGGAGGGCATTTTACCAACAAGTTTGATATCGGTGTTGTCCTTGAGCCACTGGGCTCCATCCTTCAAGAACCCGACATAGCTTGTGTCAAATTGCTTTTGCCACATCAGCCGCCTGCAAATAATGAGTTAAAAATTTCAAAATGTAAAGCAAAAGAGAATTTTAATTAAATTGGAAGTGCTCTACTATTTAGTTAACATTCTTTTTTTATTTCTACCTTACCCTGGTCTGTAATCGGGTATACCCTGTGGAGGGATGGCAGAGATGAGGTGGCTGTAGAAACAAAGACTGATTGCTACAAAATTCTCTAAGTACAAATGCAGCTAATCTCAGAGTTTGCTGCTGACCTACAAACTGCTGCGAACAAGCTTATCTGCTGCGGATACTTGTTCTCCTGCTGAAGAACAAATCTGCTGCGGATAGCCTTATCCGCTGAAGACCAAAGTTGCTGCGGATAGGCTTCTCAGCAGCATCAACACTTGATGTTGCTGACAGGCAAATCATCAGCAGCTTTGGATGGTTACATCTTGCTGCTGATCATCACCTTTGCTGCTGACAGCCGTGTGCCTTGAAGACAAATCGTCGCAGCTGACTATCCATGCCAAGCGTCACTGACAACTTTCTGCAAAAGCAACTGACACACTCAAAGCAGAAGGTACCGCAATGGCACAACCAATGACGGACAACAATGCTCTTCTCCAGACATGCAAGCAATAATGCATAAAGAAGACGCTTCAATAAAGTTAACTAGTTATAGACAAAACGTGTAATAATTAGCTACATACAACTGATCAACGGTCTGTGTTAGATCTGATCCTTAGAATCAAGGGGTTGTCTTGATTCTAAGTGAGTATAAATAATCTGTAAACACTTCATTGTAAGTGTGCTTTTAGTGCTTCGAAATAGAGTTTTCATTTGTAATCGTTTATCTGCAAAAGCTTAATACAACAGTGTTCTTATCAGTATTCTTTCTGTTTACTCGATTATAATTGTGCAGTTGATATTGTTTCCGCCAATCTCAACTAAGAACAAAACCATCTTGTAATTTCACGATCCTACAAGTGGTATCAGAGCTTTGGCTCAGATTAAACAAACTTACACTTTTTTAATCACTTCTGGTTCTATTCTAAACTCTCTCTTTCATTAAGTCACCAAAAACAAAGATGGCACGGAGCAATGTGTTTGAAGACATAGGCAGCATCAACCGACCACCAAGATTGGTATCTGGGGAAGACTACGACATGTGGAAGAATCGCATGGAAAGCTTTTTTTGTTATCAGGAGTACGGAATGTGGAAATCCATCAGGGGTGGACCCTACACTCCCATGGTGGCCTCTGCTGACTCTGGAGAACCACTAGTTCCAAAGGAGCCCTCCAAGTACTCAGAAGAGGACATAAAGAAGATGGAGGTGGACTTCAAGGCACTAGGAGCTATCCAAATGTGCCTTCGAAATGAAGTTTTTCATAACTTCAGAAGTTACAAAACTGCTAAAGAGCTCTGGGTGTCTCTTGAGAAGATGTTTGCTGGCTCAGAGGAAGTCAAAGAAAATAGAAGGGACATCCTGAAGCAGCAGTATGAAAACTTCGTCTGGAAGGAAGGTGAGTCACTAACTGTTTTGTATAACAGGTATACTTACCTGGTGGGAGAACTGCAGTGCTCCAAAGTAAAGCTACAGAATGAAGATATTCTCAAAAAGTTTATCAGATCTCTCCCGAGCTGCTGGACACTATATACAGTGTCTATAAGAAGAACGGAGAACTTAAAAACTCTCCAGATGACTGAGCTCTTTGGAATGCCAAAAAACTTATGAGCTAGAGATGATTCAGGCAAAAGAAAGAAGCTCGAGCTACCAAACAGCCTCAACATCTACCACCACCTCCTCTGCCCTCCATTCTGAGCACTCGGGTCCTAGTTCAAGTAACTACTATCCTCCCATCATCACTCATCCTCAAACTCCAATCTCTCAAACAAACAGCTCACCATTTCTCCTAGAAGCTCCTCCTCAAACATCAACCTCTGCTGCTTTTGTTTCTGAAAACTTAAGCAACATGTCCTTTATCAAGGAGGATCTGGAATGCTTTCATCCAGATGATTTAGAAGAAATGGACATACAGCACTCATATGCCATGCTCTCTATAAGAGCAAAAAGGTTCTACTCTAGAACCGGAAGACCCATTCCAAGTAACAACTCCAACACCAGAGTTGGCTTGGATAAAAGCAAACTAAGATGTTACAACTGTAACCTACTGGGTCCCTTTGCTAGAGAATGCAAGGCACCAAGAGCAAATCCAGCTACTTCTCAGTCAAGACAAGCTCACCAAGCCTAACCCAGACAACAACAACAACCTACTCCTCCAGTTCAAACTGCAGCCTGTGCAACTGTTGGAACTTCTGAGTTCGACTGGAGCTTTCAATATAAAGAACTGCTTGTCAACAATCAAGCTCTAATGGCAGACACTACAGAGATACCACCTCAGGTATTTGAACATCTCTGCTCTCAAGCCTGTATTGATAAAGTTTTGGGTTATAGAAAGCATAACCAAAACTTTATAGATCAAAATGAAGAGTTTCATCAGATGAAATCTGAGTTCAAAAAGGTTGAAAATACTTATAAAGAAAAGATTAACTGCCTTAAGAAAGAGATTTCATCGCTAAAACACGAACAAACTAATCTTGAAACTCAGATTAATGATCTACTGGTCAAACTAAAAGCTACCAGAGCTGAACTGGCAGAACAGAAAGTTCATGTTGAAAAATATGAATTTTCTTCCAAAAAGTTACAAAGACTTTTAGATATTCTAGTCCATGAGAAGGTAAAAAATGGACTTGGGTATAACAATGATCAGTACAATGCTGTTCCTCCTCCTGCTGACTATATTGCCATATACGAACCAAGCTTCAATGTTGCAAATCTTGACACTGCAAACCGAAACCTTGATCCTTCAACGGATGAACCTTTCGTCGAAGACTGTACTACCTCATCGGAATCTAAGTCAACCCACTCAGACCATGATGAAACCAGTGCAATCCCATCTGAATCTGTTCTGAATAGAGTTGCAGTTCCTGCTGTTCTTCCAGCTGTTCCAGCCCCTATACCATTCAAACAGATCAAGATCAGCTATCCTTCAGATGGAAGAAAGCTGAACATTGAAAAGGGACAGAAATCAGGACCCACAAACCCCAAGCCTCAGTCAAAGCCAATCACAAAGAGAAAGGTATTTGATATATGTCGTAAGCCTGAAGAAAAAGTTCCATATGTTCAAAGGACCCTAGAAGAAGCCACTTTTGAACATTGTCCTTTGAACATAACAAAGCTCATCCATGGAACTTCAAGGATCTGTTCCAAAGAAAGGACTATGTCTACCTTTCAAGAGACAAAGTGGCAAGATCATGCTTTGTGTGTGGCAAATATAACCACACTGCCAGCACCTGCTTTCATTACCTGGAATACCAAAGAAATTCAAAGCAGCATGCCTTTGAAAAGACTAACAAAAACAAGAAGGTAAGAAGCTATGAAGTCAAAGCAACTAAGTTCAGGGAATCTCTATCTCCCCCAAGAGTGAAGCTGCCTAAATCTCAACAATCTTGCATCATCTGTGGAGAATCAGACCACTTTGCTGCAAATTGTAAGTTCAACCCTTTCAATCAGATTCTTCTTCCAACCCCAATTATACAAAAGCCTATCAGTAAGGTGAAGAAGGATAGGCATACGTCTGTTCTTAAACCATCAGCAGCCAAAATAACTGCTGCTGATCGAGTAAAGCCCAAGCAACCAAAAGGAAAGCCTTCGGCAGCAACAAAGTCTGCAGCTGCTCAAGTAAAACCATCAGCAGCAACAAAATCTGCTGCTGTTAAGCCAAAGTCCTCAGATACAACGTCTGCTGCTGAAAAGGCAAAGAGAGCTGGAAAACCACCCACTCAACAATGGAAGGCAAAGAAACCACCAAGCATCATCATCGGTTCAGTTGAATGCGTCTATCTATTGTTGTAAATATGTCTGTCCTTTGTTGTAAATAAAAGTTATAAGTCAGCAGCATCCTTTTGGCTGCTGACAGGTCTGATCTTCAGCAGCAAAGAATTTGCCCCTGACTGCTTTAACTTATCAGAAGGAACAAGTTTCCTACGGATAGCTTTAAAGATGTAAGCAGCAACATCCTTGCTGCAGATCATTGCATCTATCAGCAGCAATTAAGTTTGCTGCTGAAAGACTTAACCTTCCGCAGCAACCAAAGTTGCAGCGGACAGGCTTATTCATCCACAGCAACCAAGTTTGCTGCTGATGGGTAAATTTAAGTCCAAATTAACTTTTACCCGCTGTAAAAGAAATTAACGTCAGTCTTTACCATGACTGCCTCGGTGTATTACAGATGTAACAATAAAAGGTAAATAAGGTTGTACGGTACAAGTCATTTTGCTTTTTCTCTCCTCTGCCGTTATAAAAACAAAATCAAATTTCCTTACCACCTCTTCACCTTCAAATTTCTCCCTAAACCAACATCACTTTCTCACAAGTCCCCACCAACCTTCATCCACCAACCTTCAAACCTTCCCTCCATGGAAGTATCTCTGGAAATCAATCGGGTACACTGGAAATCAAAATGGGTATACAGTAGAGAAGGCGCTGATGGGCCCTCCATGGAAGTATCTCTGTCACACTCTTCTCCAATTCATATCTCAGAAGAAAAGCAGATGGCATCAAGTAAGCTCCGCACTTGCCTCCACCTTCCATGGTCTTTTTCTTGCGCTTCTTCGCGCCACCGCGGAGAAGAAGGACAAGGTGGAGAGTTGACTCCTTCTGGATGTTGTAATCGGCTAGGGTTCTGCCATCCTCGAGCTATTTTCCGGCGAAGATTAGACGCTGCTGTTCTGGCGGGTTGCCTTCCTTGTCCTGGATCTTTGCCTTCACGTTGTCGATTGTGTCAAAGGATTCGACCTCAAACGTGATCATCTTACCAGTTAGGGTTTTCACGAAGATCTGCATTTTCGCCGATTTGGAGTGATAAGATGAAGCTGTTTCCAAAAAGGTTCTCAGGGGTCAATGTTCCATTGTTATCTACAATGCCGAACATACAAAGTACCCCGGGTGACAGTTCAGCAATCCCAGCTGATACTGATCCCACACCCTCCACCTCACATCCTGAACAACAGTCTGCTTCTACCATTCGAACCCCTGTGCATACCACTAAGGATGCACAGGCACAAAAATCACTTCACCTCTTTTGGATGTTATCGTTCAACCGAAACACAGGGCCCCGGTTGGAACGACTAGGAAAAGGTGCAAGAGATCTCCTTCTTCTCTTGCCTCAAAGGCCCAAACCCAACCTAACAGCCCTCACTCAGAATCACAACATTCTGGTGAGAATATCATAAGGGACAGCCACATTATTAGGGAGACTCCTGTGGATGTCTCTCTATTAGGATCAGGATCACTTCCCGGATCCATAGAACAGCCCCCTGAGCCTTTCATTTTTCTTCTGAACTTAAGTGTTGAGAAACCTGATCAAAATGATGTACCTTCTCCAACTACCACTATCTCGGAGGTACTGATTGATCTTGCTTCCAACACACCAAACCCAAGTTCTTCTACCCTGAAGGTCCACTCTATGAGTTATGAAAAAGTGGATGTGGAAGAGGCTGTCACTACTGCTGGTCCATCAAATGACCAGGAGGACAGTGACAACATTGCTAAGACCTCAACCACGGCAACTCACAGTGAGGATGCTTCCTTGGAAACTCCCTTCACTGAGAGGAATCCCAGGTGCCAAGAAACCATGGGTGATGGGGATGAAGAGGCCAAGCCTAAGGCCCCATCTGGATCCAAGGATTCCACAACTGTGGATGAGGACAGACTGCAACTTCATATCTTGGAATGGACGGCCAGGATGGCCATGCTAGAGGCTGAAGTGTCCAAATTAAGACACCAAGTCTCTATGCATGAAGCTCATAAATACCAAACTTTACCTACTCTCTCCCTTGTATCAGTGGGCACCCAAACTGATGCTTATTTGTCCACTGATGCACCCAAAAAGGGGGAGATGGTCCCAATGGAGGATATAAGGTTGAAAGGATAGTCAGAAACATGCAAAAGCTTCAGCAACAAAGACAGTAAGAGAATTTTGGTAGCATTAGTCTAGGGGGAGTTTGTAGAAACAAAGACTGATGGCTACAAAATTCTCTAAGTACAAATGCAGCTGATCTCAGAGTTTGCTGCTGACCAACAAACTGCTGCGGACAAGCTTATCTGTTGCGTATACTTGTTCTCCTGCTGAAGAACAAATCTGTTGCGGATAGCCTTATCCGCTGAAGACCAAAGTTGTTGCGGATAAGCTTCTCAGCAGCATCAACACTTGATGCTGCTGACAGGCAAATCATCAGCAGCTTTGGATGGTTACATCTTGCTGCTGATCATCACCTTTGCTGCTGACAGCCGTGTGCCTTGAAGACAAATCGTCGCAGCTGAGTATCCATGCCAAGCGTCACTGACAACTTTCTGCAAAAGCAACTGACACACTCAAAGCAGAAGGTACCGCAATGGCACAACCAATGACGGACAACAATGCTCTTCTCCAGACATGCAAGCAATAATGCATAAAGAAGACGCTTCAATAAAGTTAACTAGTTATAGACAAAACGTGTAATAGTTAGCTACATACAACAGATCAACGATCTGTGTTAGATCTGATCCTTAGAATCAAGGGGTTGTCTTGATTCTAAGTGAGTATAAATAATCTGTAAACACTTCATTGTAAGTGTGCTTTTAGTGCTTCGAAATAGAGTTTTCATTTGTAATCGTTTATCTGCAAAAGCTTAATACAACAGTGTTCTTATCAGTATTCTTTCTGTTTACTCGATTATAATTGTGCAGTTGATATTGTTTCCGCCAATCTCAACTAAGAACAAAACCATCTTGTAATTTCACGATCCTACAAGTGGCCATCGTGGACCCGTGAAACACCCCCCCCCCCCCTAGCATGATCCACGAGCGTGGAGGGTTTTCATGGAGGTGTGGTCCCAACGAATTTCTAGTCGTTGAACACTACCTTGTTAAAAAAAATTAACTCTTTTTAAACAAATCAATTTTCACCCTTCCTATATACATATATAAAACAAATTTATCACTATCTCAACCTACTCCAAAAATTCACCTCAATCTCTTAACCTTATTAAAAAAAATGGACCAGAACCAACCAAAAGTTACAACATCCTCGGCAACGAACGAGAAATTGGATAAAGTGTTGGCAAAGTCGGAGAACTTTAGCACTAAATATGAGGAGGTCGAAAACAAAAAAATCAAACTTGAGAATACGAACGACCAAGAGGATCTAAAGGTGTTGGTGTCGAACACCGACCACCTTTCGGGAGAGGATCTTGAAGATGTCCTACAACTAAAAGCGAAGACTCGGCTAATTCAGTCAAGTTATCTTATTTTGTACTTTTTTAAAATATTTATGAAATGTTTCAATTATTAATGAAATTGAAGTTATTTAAGTTATATTTATTTTTTAATTTTTATTAGTTGTAATTAAAAAATAAATATGACATGGCAGTGTGGAAATGTGGAATCACGTCCCCCAAATGTGAAGATATATGGAAAATCAGTGGAAACCGATATGGCAGTGTGAAGAGGTGTGGAATGTGGAACCATGCCTAATGGCCTATGATACGGTGTTGATCCAATACCAGATTCGTATTTGGAGCAACTAGACAAAAGCAAGTAGCCTAGAAAAGGCCAAACCTAAAACGAACATAATAACTTTTGATGCATCTCGAGTCACCGGCCCATAAAATATGGACAAAAACGGCATAATGAGCTGGACATTGTGACAAATGGTCATAGGCAGTCTGCCTAAGTCCGACACAAATTCCCTCATCTGGAGCTCGATTGTAATTTTCCCCAAATTTAATCGTTTTGATCGATTTTGTTTCCTTCGTAAAAATGCGTGAATCGTGGATTTCATTAATTCACACATTTATTTAGTCATTTAATTTAAATTCTAGGTTTTCAATTTCAACTTGATTTTCCCTTTTTTATATAGGTCAGACATTTATCAACTTTTCCCTTAAAGAGTATTCTCTTTTATCTTTTGTGCTTCCACTCTGTATGAATAAATGATTTAAAAGAGAATAAAAATTTAGGCCGAACGTGAAACAAGCACCATATGATTGTTGACCCTGTAGTTTAAAAACGAGAAAGGATATTACCTATCAGTGTTTAATGTTCTGAAAAGCACACGCATTACACCCTTGGGAATGTTTAACGACTTCATGACGTCAGCTGAGGTAAGTAAATTTGAAGATAAGTTAGTATATTTGTTATTTGAAGAGAACTTGCTACATAAGTACATATTACAGGGTAAATAACTATAGTTGAATAAGTACCTGTTATGTTACTGTCCCTTGGAACATCAACTACTAATGCTGGGCCTGTGAAGGAAACAAAATGCAACACAAGAAACATACTATTTGTTATAACTTCTTCAAATAACATGTAATCTTTCCTTGAGGATGAAAAATAGAAAGTTGGAAAGATGGAATTATATGACAAGAAAAGTGTAGAGGGATAGAACATAACTCACTCTGTTTCAATGGTTATAAAAGTGTTCAAAACTATGTTTCAATCAAGTGCATAACATACATATAACAAATAGTTAATTAATAAAAATGACAGTAATTAATCTTGCATCATCAAGAATTGGACATTCACATCAATGGTTAACTAACTATTCTTGTTAAGTGATGCTATTTTGATGCAAGACACTGTGCAAAACGCACTCGAAGCTCAATTGTTTCAAAACAAGAAAGAAACAATATCACGAAAGAGATGAACTTTTGACATGAAATGAAGTCTTCTTCATATTCAAGAAATAGCCATAGACGTTTTCGTTTCTAAACTTCATCAATTTCACTGTTACAAAATCTTTTAATAAAAGAAAACCCAATCAATATCGGACACAAGTACCATTTTTACACAAAACTTAAGCCACTTTTACGCCGATTAAACTTTGGCACAAAAGCATGTACTTTTGCGTCAGAAACCAATAACACATTGGCACGTCAGCACAAAACTTGCCATAATTTGTGTCATTGGTGTAATCTTGATACATGTGGAATGTAATCATTTATAACGGTCAAATTGAAGAAAAAATCAATGGTTATTTGGATAAAATGTTTAGTCAAAACGGGATTCAAGTGATTTTCCCTTCAAGAAACCTATGCATATGTAAAAAAGGTCAAAAAAAATGAAAGATTCAAACTTTTAAGGTCAAATGAACCTTCATATTTGTCACACCCCGCCAAGGCGGAAACGCGAGGCGCAACGTTCATGGTTTCCAAAGCATATGATTACCGCAAACACATACATGATAAATGGATACATTAACAAGTTTAATGTTTTACATTACAAAACATAATCTGAGTTTACAAAAAGTTAAGATTTCACAAATATGACTCAACTCAATGAGTTATACAAGGGAAATCCTCCTTGAGTAGTATCCATCGTGCATGCATGTAATCTACATTGCTAACCTTGAAATCACGTTCAGTTACCTGAAAAACATACTTAAAATCGTCAACACGAAGTTGGTGAGTTCACAGGTTTAATCAAATAGTTCTTTGTAAAATTCAATTGTTCGTAAATAGTTTCAGTTGTATGTGATAAACAGAATAAGAATTGTTGACCCATTTGTAAACTAGCTAGGAATACAAATAATATGTTCATACATGAGGCGTAACCAAACCATGACATGTGTGAGCCCCTATTAAGCGTTATCAGATTCTATGCGGCCATAAATCCTCCAGATTGTGGTTAGCGCGACTAACCATGACCGGGAGACGTCACTCTCCATAGTACTATTCATAGGACCCTAGGCTACAGTTAATGGTTACTATGTTGTTCCAGGGGACTTTCGCGGCCTCCATTGTGTTGTTCTCATCCCATGTAAACATAAAAGTCGTGTCTTATTCTCTTGTTATCCCATAAAATAGTTGAAGTATGTTTCTCCCCCAAATATTTGAAAACAGTAAAAAGAAAGGGGCCGTGAAACTCACCTTGTGTTTGTGTATATACTTGTAATAATATTTGTTGTAGTCAACCTTGACTGTTTGTACCCTAGATACCAAGGGTAAATTGTTGTTAAGACCAACGTCTTAATTGTAAATTGTTCACCGACCTTGTAAATCTGATTATGTTTGTTTAAATATCGTTTTAGTTTTCCAACACATGTTTTGTTATAAAATAGTTTTGAGTTACTGCCCAACTGGGACTGTTGTACAAGTGTCGAAACTTCTTAGTTTCGATTGGGCATATGTGTGTCGAAACTACTTAGTTTCGATGGAGTGGTCAGGAGTCGAAACAACCTAGTTTCGATTGAGAAAAGGTATCGAAACTACCTAGTTTCGATTGAGTATTTGCTATCGAAACTACCTAGTTTCGATTGAGAAAAGGTATCGAAACTACCTAGTTTCGATTGAGTATTTGCTATCGAAACTACCTAGTTTCGATTGAGAAAAGGTATCGAAACTACCTAGTTTCGATTGAGTATTTGCTATCGAAACTACCTAGTTTCGATGGATCAACAGGTATCGAAACTCCTAGTTTCGATTGAGCAACAGGTATCGAAACTCCTAGTTTCGATTGAGAAACAGGTATCGAAACTCCTAGTTTCGATTGAGAAACAGGTATCGAAACTCCTAGTTTCGATTACTGGACTTCTGTTTTGACAGAATCAGTCCGGCATATTTTGATGTTTTAAACTTGAATTCGACACACTCTTCTTGTTATCTTTCTTGCGTTTAAATAAGATGTACGTTTAGCTACGGTTTTAAAGAAATTAATGTGAAAATGTCGAGTTTTTACCTTAAAACCGAGATGAAGATGATGAAATAAAACAGAGATGATCTCGACTCTTTTGCAGAAACACTTGAGATTCTTCTTAAAATACTGGATTGTGGTAGGATTTCGCCTTAAAACTCAGCTTCGGTTTGAAGAGGAATGGAAACTTTGCCGTATGAAAATGAGAGTGATGAAAGGAATTATGAGAAAAGTGATGGAAGTGAGTGTGGTTATGTCTGAGTTTTTCGCAATAGGAGGTATGGGTTTTGAGTAAAATAATTCGGATGTGAGTAAAAGATGATCGTGGGAGTGGCTTTCTCTGGCTTCGGCCGAGAAAGTCAATAAAAGTGGTTTGGGATAATTTTGAATAAAATAATTAGATTTAGGTATTAATTAGAGTTTTAAAAGGGGTAGTTTAATTCGGTTTAGATCCTCCACGGTATTATAAACTTATTCTGAAAATAATTTATTGTTCTACGCAAAGTTTGTGGAAATAAAATATATTTTTCTCTGGTTATTTAAATTAACCACTAGTGATCGAATTTGTCGGTGTATATAACACGTGATCCGGTAACTCCTAGAATTACCAAATGTGAACTGAGACAATGCTCGGTTTTTGTTAGACTCTAAAGTCCTTGTTTGTGAAATTAAATAAATCACAAAAATAATTATTATGTAAACTTGTTTATAATGTGTACGGATATTGACCTGAAATGTCGGGTTGTCACATTCTCCCCATGTTAACAGAATTTCGTCCCGAAATTCAATTCGTGTCCTCTTGAACTGGGGCATCCTCAAACAAGGATGGGTATTTTGTTTTCATTTGGTCCTCTCGTTCCCATGTATACTCAGGACCACGCTTTGAGTTCCAACGTACTTTAACCAGTTTGATTCGACTACGTCTCAGCTTTTGAACCTTCCAATCTGATATCTCCATTGGTTGCTCGATGAAATGAAGTTTATCGTCAATGTGAATTTCATCAGGCGGTATAATTAAAGTCTCGTCTGATAGACACTTTTTGAGATTTGACACATGAAATGTATTGTGTACGTTGCTTAGTTCCTGTGGTAGCTTGAGTTTGTAAGCTACAGGGCCAACCCTAGCCAGTATTTCGAACGGACCAACGTATCTAGGGTTGAGCTTACCACGGTTACCAAACCTTGCAACGCCTTTCCATGGTGAGACTTTTAACATTACTCGGTCGCCAATTTGAAATTCTAATGGTTTTCGTCTGTTATCAGCGTAGCTCTTTTGTCTATCCCTGGCCGCTTTTAGACGGTCCTTAATTTTGAAGATCTTGTCAGTGGTTTCCTGGACAATCTCAGGGCCTGTCAAATGTTTTTCACCAACTTCCGCCCAACATAGCGGTGAGCGGCATTTACGACCATATAAAGCTTCAAACGGTGCTGCTTTAATGCTCGTATGGTAGCTGTTATTGTAGGAAAACTCAGCTAATGGTAAATGAGTATCCCAATTTCCTCCGAAATCAATTACACATGCACGGAGCATATCTTCTAATGTCTGAATGGTCCTTTCGCTTTGACCATCTGTTTGTGGGTGATATGCCGTGCTCATGTCAAGACGTGTGCCCATTGCTTCTTGTAATGATTTCCAGATTCTAGACACGAATCTGCTATCTCTATCCGAGATAATAGAAATTGGCACTCCATGCCTAGCCACAATTTCCTTGATATAAAGTTTTGCAAGTTTCTCGGTTTTGTCAGTTTCTTTCATTGGCAGAAAGTGAGCAGATTTTGTTAATCGGTCGACAATAACCCATATGGTATCATAACCACTGGAAGTCCTGGGTAATTTTGTGATGAAATCCATAGAAATCTGTTCCCATTTCCATTGGGGAATTTCAGGTTGTTGTAATAAACCAGACGGTTTCTGATGTTCGGCTTTTACTTTTGAACACGTTAAGCATTTACTGACATATGTGGCAATATCTCCTTTCATATTGGGCCACCAATATAATTCTTTTAGATCCTTATACATCTTATCTGAACCTGGGTGAATGGAGTACCTGGACTTGTGGGCTTCGTCCATAACTAACTCCCGTAAGTTACCAAAACGTGTCACCCAAATTCTATTCATGAAGTATAAAGTGTCATCTGACTTTGGCTCCAATTGCTTTATCATTCCTCGTAAAGCTTCATTCTGAATGTTTTCTTCTTTGATTGCCTCATGTTGTGCCATCCGAATTTGAGTAGTAAGATTCGTATGAATTGTCAATCCTAAGGCACGAACACGAAGAGTTTTAACTCGTTCTTTGCGACTTAAAGCGTCTGCTACGACATTGGCTTTCCCGGGATGGTACTTGATATCACAATCATAATCGTTTAGTAGTTCTACCCAACGACGTTGTCTCATGTTAAGCTCCTTTTGATCAAAGATATGCTGGAGACTCTTGTGATCAGTAAAGATAGTACATCTTGTACCGTAAAGGTAATGTCTCCAAATTTTGAGCGCAAACACAACTGCACCCAATTCCAAGTCGTGGGTCGTATAATTCTTCTCGTGCACTTTTAGTTGTCGTGAGGCATATGCGATGACTTTGTCTCTTTGCATTAACACACAACCCAGTCCTTGGTGTGATGCATCGCAGTATACGACAAAATTTTCGATTCCCTCCGGAAGGGATAGGATTGGTGCACTACACAGCTTCTGCTTCAGTAATTGGAAAGCTGACTCCTGCTTGTCATTCCAATCATACTTCTTTTCTTTCTGGGTTAACGTGGTTAAAGGCAAGGCTATTTTTGAAAAATTCTCGATGAATCGTCTGTAATAACCGGCCAAACCTAAAAATTGACGTACTTCTGTCGGAGTCTTTGGTGCTTCCCAGTTTTTGATCGCTTCAATTTTTGATGGATCGACGTGAATCCCTTCCTTGTTGATGACATGTCCAAGAAAATGCACTTCTCGGATCCAAAACTCACACTTAGAGAATTTAGCGTAAAGTTTCTCGTTTCTGAGTAGTTCTAAGATTAATTTAAGATGATGTTCATGATCCTCCTTAGTTCGTGAATATATTAATATGTCATCGATAAATACAATCACGAATTTATCCAAGTATGGCTTGCACACGCGGTTCATGAGATCCATGAAGACAGCTGGTGCGTTTGTCAAACCAAACGGCATAACTAGGAATTCGTAGTGGCCATATCGAGTCCTAAATGCTGTCTTTGGTACATCTTCTTCTTGGATTCTTAATTGGTGATATCCCGAACGTAGGTCGATTTTAGAATAGAAGCTAGCACCTTGTAGTTGATCGAACAAATCGTCTATTCGAGGAAGTGGGTATCGGTTCTTGATTGTAAGCTTGTTTAATTCTCGGTAATCAATACACATCCTAAAGGTTCCATCCTTTTTCTTTACAAATAGAACCGGAGCTCCCCAAGGTGAGAAACTCGGTCTTATGAAACCTTTATCAAGCAACTCTTGCAGTTGATTTGATAATTCTTGCATTTCAGAAGGTGCTAATCGATATGGTGATCGCGCAACCGGTGCGGATCCTGGTACCAAATCGATTCGGAATTCAACTTGCCTCGGTGGTGGTAATCCAGGTAAGTCTTCAGGAAAAACTTCGGGATATTCCTTAACGATTGGAATATATTCAAGTCGACGTTCCTTGGGTTTCTTTTCGACGACGTGAGCCAGAAACACGCAATAGCCTTTACGTAAACACTTACGAGCTTTCATGCAGTTTATCATCCTTAACGTTACTCCACTCTTCTCACCTTGAATCGAAAGAATTTCTCCGTTTGGGAGTGGGATTTGGACAATTTTCTCAAAACAAACAATCTCGGCATGATTCTTTGACAACCAATCCATGCCAATAACAACGTCAAAGCTTCCTAAATCAACGGGTAACAGATCTATACTAAATGTGTGGTTTTTAAGACATAAGGTACAACCTTGAATGACCTCTCCGGTATTAATTAATTTTCCGTTCGCTAATTCAATTGTATACTTTTGTTCTAGTTTACTGGGCTTAATACCGAGTAGGGACTTAAAGTCATTTGACACAAAACTCAAATCAGCACCCGTATCGAAAAGTATAGAGGCATAGTGATTATTTATCGGGAACGTACCAGTGACAATGTTCGGATCTTGTCGTGCGTCACCAGCTCCCATCACAAATGCTCTTCCACGGGCCTGATTGTCGTTTCGGTTCTTCAATTTTGGACAGTCTTTTCTGAAGTGCTTTGGATCTCCACACTCAAAGCATCCTTGATTCATCCTTTCTGTTCCTGGGTTGACTTTTCCTGCTACTTGATTTATCTTGTTAGGGTTTGTATTGCTCCTACAGTCAAGGGCTAGATGTCCATACTTTTTACATTTTCCACATTGGGTACACTTCCCACTGTGATGATATCCACAATTGTCACACCTTGGTCGTGCTCCAAGGTATCCTTTTTGTTCCACAGTGTTGGCGACAAAGGCTTTCATAGTTTCAGGTCTCTTGTAAATTTGATTCTGGTTTTGGTTAATTGGTTTTCCAAACCATTTCCTCTTTTCCCCAGACCTTCCTTCCTCGGTCTCCTTCCTCTTAAACAAACCATCACGTACAGCATTATCCCTTAATTTGAAAGCTAAAGTTATGGCGCTCTTGGCATCCATAGGGTTCGATGAAGTCACCAGGCTTCGGATTTGAGGTGCGAGACCCCACAAATATCTTTCAACCTTCTTGTACTCTGGGGTGACCATGTGTGGAACCAAGATTGCTAACTCATTGAATCGGTCAGTGTAGCCAGCAACATCATCTCCTGTCATTTGCAAGTTCCACATTTCAGATTCGATCTTTTGCAACTCATTTCGAGGACAATATTCCTCGATCATCATGGCCTTCAGGTCTTCCCATGACAACTCATATGCTGTCTGCCTTCCCAAAGTCTTTACTTGTGAATTCCACCAAGTTAAAGCTTTATCAGTGAGTGAGCATGTAGAATACTTCACCATGCAGTCAGCGGTGCATTCACTAATATCAATCACCGATTCCATCTTCTCTATCCATCTCATTAGTCCAACTGCACCCTCGGTGCCATTGAAGTTACGGGGTTTGCAAGACAGAAAGGTCTTGTAGGAGCACTTTCTAATTGGAGCATCTGTAGAATTACAAGTCATAACGTCATTAATTCGAATCATGACCATATGTTATGGCTTATTTATTTTATTACCTCCAGAACCTCCGGCTGTACCGCTACCTCCTGCACCTCCGGAACCTCCAGCTGTACCGCTACCTCCTACACCTCCTCCACTATTTCGATTGGCTTCATACTGCTCCATGGCAGCAGCTACTCGTTGTGCTATAAGTTGTTCCACATTTGGGGAAATCGCCTCGTTGTTGTCACCAGTAGTGTTACGGGTTGTCCTACGCTTAGGTGCCATGACGTTCTTTCTAACATATCAATTAAAAAGAAACAACATTATATGACAATAATGATAGCTCATGACATAAGGATACAACAACGTCAAATGTAAACAACCATTATCACAACATAAACCATTACATACATAGTCAAAACATTCATAGTACATTGTTCCAAAAGACAAGGATACAAAAGAGATGGGTTCACATGACCTCATCAGTACTAAAGTTTTAAACTACTTAATGTACTACGGGCACAACCCGCCCGTAATAGGTTTAAAAGAAGAAGTGAGAGTACAATCCAATCATCATAGCAAGTCCTGCCATGACAAAACTAGCTCTCGCCACAAATTCTGCAGCCAACGTCCTTTCTTCCAGAGCCTCCACCATGTCTCGGACCGTAACAGTGAACTGCCAATCCATGTCAGCTCTCAACTCTAGATAGTTAGTGGCATCCTGTATGTTTCGGGTGCGGTCATCTAGATTCTGAACTCGAGATCCGAGTCCTTGACGAAGTCGCGTGGCTGCATCCCCCTGTGCCCGGATGTCATCTAGGAGATCATCAAGACACATTTATTTAGTCATTTAATTTAAATTCTAGGTTTTCAATTTCAACTTGATTTTCCCTTTTTTATATAGGTCAGACATTTATCAACTTTTCCCTTAAAGAGTATTCTCTTTTATCTTTTGTGCTTCCACTCTGTATGAATAAATGATTTAAAAGAGAATAAAAATTTAGGCCGAACGTGAAACAAGCACCATATGATTGTTGACCCTGTAGTTTAAAAACGAGAAAGGATATTACCTATCAGTGTTTAATGTTCTGAAAAGCACACGCATTACACCCTTGGGAATGTTTAACGACTTCATGACGTCAGCTGAGGTAAGTAAATTTGAAGATAAGTTAGTATATTTGTTATTTGAAGAGAACTTGCTACATAAGTACATATTACAGGGTAAATAACTATAGTTGAATAAGTACCTGTTATGTTACTGTCCCTTGGAACATCAACTACTAATGCTGGGCCTGTGAAGGAAACAAAATGCAACACAAGAAACATACTATTTGTTATAACTTCTTCAAATAACATGTAATCTTTCCTTGAGGATGAAAAATAGAAAGTTGGAAAGATGGAATTATATGACAAGAAAAGTGTAGAGGGATAGAACATAACTCACTCTGTTTCAATGGTTATAAAAGTGTTCAAAACTATGTTTCAATCAAGTGCATAACATACATATAACAAATAGTTAATTAATAAAAATGACAGTAATTAATCTTGCATCATCAAGAATTGGACATTCACATCAATGGTTAACTAACTATTCTTGTTAAGTGATGCTATTTTGATGCAAGACACTGTGCAAAACGCACTCGAAGCTCAATTGTTTCAAAACAAGAAAGAAACAATATCACGAAAGAGATGAACTTTTGACATGAAATGAAGTCTTCTTCATATTCAAGAAATAGCCATAGACGTTTTCGTTTCTAAACTTCATCAATTTCACTGTTACAAAATCTTTTAATAAAAGAAAACCCAATCAATATCGGACACAAGTACCATTTTTACACAAAACTTAAGCCACTTTTACGCCGATTAAACTTTGGCACAAAAGCATGTACTTTTGCGTCAGAAACCAATAACACATTGGCACGTCAGCACAAAACTTGCCATAATTTGTGTCATTGGTGTAATCTTGATACATGTGGAATGTAATCATTTATAACGGTCAAATTGAAGAAAAAATCAATGGTTATTTGGATAAAATGTTTAGTCAAAACGGGATTCAAGTGATTTTCCCTTCAAGAAACCTATGCATATGTAAAAAAGGTCAAAAAAAATGAAAGATTCAAACTTTTAAGGTCAAATGAACCTTCATATTTGTCACACCCCGCCAAGGCGGAAACGCGAGGCGCAACGTTCATGGTTTCCAAAGCATATGATTACCGCAAACACATACATGATAAATGGATACATTAACAAGTTTAATGTTTTACATTACAAAACATAATCTGAGTTTACAAAAAGTTAAGATTTCACAAATATGACTCAACTCAATGAGTTATACAAGGGAAATCCTCCTTGAGTAGTATCCATCGTGCATGCATGTAATCTACATTGCTAACCTTGAAATCACGTTCAGTTACCTGAAAAACATACTTAAAATCGTCAACACGAAGTTGGTGAGTTCACAGGTTTAATCAAATAGTTCTTTGTAAAATTCAATTGTTCGTAAATAGTTTCAGTTGTATGTGATAAACAGAATAAGAATTGTTGACCCATTTGTAAACTAGCTAGGAATACAAATAATATGTTCATACATGAGGCGTAACCAAACCATGACATGTGTGAGCCCCTATTAAGCGTTATCAGATTCTATGCGGCCATAAATCCTCCAGATTGTGGTTAGCGCGACTAACCATGACCGGGAGACGTCACTCTCCATAGTACTATTCATAGGACCCTAGGCTACAGTTAATGGTTACTATGTTGTTCCAGGGGACTTTCGCGGCCTCCATTGTGTTGTTCTCATCCCATGTAAACATAAAAGTCGTGTCTTATTCTCTTGTTATCCCATAAAATAGTTGAAGTATGTTTCTCCCCCAAATATTTGAAAACAGTAAAAAGAAAGGGGCCGTGAAACTCACCTTGTGTTTGTGTATATACTTGTAATAATATTTGTTGTAGTCAACCTTGACTGTTTGTACCCTAGATACCAAGGGTAAATTGTTGTTAAGACCAACGTCTTAATTGTAAATTGTTCACCGACCTTGTAAATCTGATTATGTTTGTTTAAATATCGTTTTAGTTTTCCAACACATGTTTTGTTATAAAATAGTTTTGAGTTACTGCCCAACTGGGACTGTTGTACAAGTGTCGAAACTTCTTAGTTTCGATTGGGCATATGTGTGTCGAAACTACTTAGTTTCGATGGAGTGGTCAGGAGTCGAAACAACCTAGTTTCGATTGAGAAAAGGTATCGAAACTACCTAGTTTCGATTGA
The DNA here is from genome assembly GCA_023525975.1 of Smallanthus sonchifolius. Taxonomy (NCBI): domain Eukaryota; kingdom Viridiplantae; phylum Streptophyta; class Magnoliopsida; order Asterales; family Asteraceae; genus Smallanthus; species Smallanthus sonchifolius. Next base: position 8,862,690 of record CM042042.1, read on the forward strand.
GTATTTGCTATCGAAACTACCTAGTTTCGATTGAGAAAAGGTATCGAAACTACCTAGTTTCGATTGAGTATTTGCTATCGAAACTACCTAGTTTCGATTGAGAAAAGGTATCGAAACTACCTAGTTTCGATTGAGTATTTGCTATCGAAACTACCTAGTTTCGATGGATCAACAGGTATCGAAACTCCTAGTTTCGATTGAGCAACAGGTATCGAAACTCCTAGTTTCGATTGAGAAACAGGTATCGAAACTCCTAGTTTCGATTGAGAAACAGGTATCGAAACTCCTAGTTTCGATTACTGGACTTCTGTTTTGACAGAATCAGTCCGGCATATTTTGATGTTTTAAACTTGAATTCGACACACTCTTCTTGTTATCTTTCTTGCGTTTAAATAAGATGTACGTTTAGCTACGGTTTTAAAGAAATTAATGTGAAAATGTCGAGTTTTTACCTTAAAACCGAGATGAAGATGATGAAATAAAACAGAGATGATCTCGACTCTTTTGCAGAAACACTTGAGATTCTTCTTAAAATACTGGATTGTGGTAGGATTTCGCCTTAAAACTCAGCTTCGGTTTGAAGAGGAATGGAAACTTTGCCGTATGAAAATGAGAGTGATGAAAGGAATTATGAGAAAAGTGATGGAAGTGAGTGTGGTTATGTCTGAGTTTTTCGCAATAGGAGGTATGGGTTTTGAGTAAAATAATTCGGATGTGAGTAAAAGATGATCGTGGGAGTGGCTTTCTCTGGCTTCGGCCGAGAAAGTCAATAAAAGTGGTTTGGGATAATTTTGAATAAAATAATTAGATTTAGGTATTAATTAGAGTTTTAAAAGGGGTAGTTTAATTCGGTTTAGATCCTCCACGGTATTATAAACTTATTCTGAAAATAATTTATTGTTCTACGCAAAGTTTGTGGAAATAAAATATATTTTTCTCTGGTTATTTAAATTAACCACTAGTGATCGAATTTGTCGGTGTATATAACACGTGATCCGGTAACTCCTAGAATTACCAAATGTGAACTGAGACAATGCTCGGTTTTTGTTAGACTCTAAAGTCCTTGTTTGTGAAATTAAATAAATCACAAAAATAATTATTATGTAAACTTGTTTATAATGTGTACGGATATTGACCTGAAATGTCGGGTTGTCACAATATTTAACAAATTAATGCATATATAAAGAAATTTGAAAATTCAAAGGATCAATGTCAAGGTGATGTTGACAATTAGTCTTGGTGCTCACAAGTCAAAGCATAGTTATCTCTAGAATAGACAACCATTTTAGTTTTCTTGATCTTGACATCCTATCAAATAAATTACCAAAGGGTGCTTATAAGTTATAACCCACTAATCATATCATACGACCCGTATAGCCCCAGGTCATATAGCCCACATCATACATGTCATATAACCCAAAAGTTAAAGCCTACAGTTTCTGGACATGCACATGAGTTACATCCAGACATAACATGGGACGTATTGTGTCCGAATATAACGGGTGTGGTGTCCAGATATCCTCAATACTTTCCCTTTGTCCCTCAAATTTATAACTCTTTCAATTCCAAAACTGAAACTATTTTTGCACTACAACCCATAAAAACATTGCATTGTAATTCTAAAAAGTTTCACAGAGGCATTTAATCAAACAGCTTATCCTCATCTCAACTCTTGACTCAAGTAAACTCACCATTAAGAACATGAAGGTCCAGCGTGTCAACATCAAACCCCGCATCAAAATACTCATCAATCATGTGCCCCGGAGCATCCACGTGGGTCCCAGTGTGCGTCACCAGTTTCATCTCGGAAACGTTGGAACGTGAACCGTTCTTCATACTTGCCGGAAGCCGGAGGAACTGTCCCAGACCCTCGTCCGACAGCCATGAAGGCATGTCAGGATGGTACCGGTGACTTATGTCAATAATACGACCGTTGTCGTAGACTTCTCTCCGGGTAGGGGAGAGACTGCCGCCGCCGCCGCCGCCGTCGAGGTCGCAGGGGGTATATGAATATGGAGATGGGTAGGCATCGTCGGCGATAGAACAGACGAGTATTGTAAGAAGTATGATGGCTATTGAATACACAGGAACCATTGGGATTTTTAGAGAGATGGAGTGTGTGTGTGTGTGTGTGTGTATAATTATCTTATTATCTGCTTTGTATAAATTTTATTTTACATGTAGGTGGTTAGGTGGCCGACAACAAGGATATAAATTTTGAGAAAATCATAAAAGAACAAAACCATTTTATTTTTATAAACATGACCAATGTCTTATTTATATTTCTTGAAAGGCAAACATTTATTAAAAAAAAAACTAACTCAAGCAAAAAAGCAAGAGCCGCCAGCAGAAAATATTACCGTATTCTTTACTTTGCATAAGCACGAGATAAGGATAATGTCATGAATAACCTACCTACGGAATCGTTTTTAAAAGATGTGTTGTGAAGATTAAGAAGATTCTCAACCGAAAAGGCAAAATCTAAGAAATATTGCACCAAGAACTAATGAAAAACCAAATAATGGATGCAATTGGTGGCGGAGCCACATACTAAGAGAACGGGCCGACACCAGTTAATTTCATGTATCATGTGTAACATGTAATAAGAAAATTTCTAGTGACAACGTTGTTTTTTTACGATTGACACCATTGGTTTCCACAACCCATTGATGAACGAACAATGCTTGCATCTTCAATCTCCATAGCCCAAAGTCGTTAGTTTCCACAACCCATTGATGTATATCTCAGATGACGAAGTTACTCGAGATTCAAAGTAAAAGCTAGTTATACTTGTTGAGTAGACTTCGATTTTACAACATATGTTTTTCTGTAACTTAATTGTGTTGTGTAATTTCTTGAATTGTGTTTTGTTATTGAGTTTGTACGCCTTGTTATACATTGATTTAGATCGAAAGTTTCAACATTTTTGTAGAAAGTCAGCATAGTTGACTTTCTTGTTTTAGAAAGTTAACTTTGATCAAATGTTTTGTAAATACATGTTTTTTTTTTCAAACATGGTGTTATTTACTTATTTTAATAAAAAAAAAATTTGGATGTTACAATCTCGACGTCATGGCGTGATGATATTGTGACATAGATGATTATCTCGTTAGAAACAAGAAGATTTTGGACAATTTAGTGATCAAAAAGTTGGTAGCTAGAACTTATATCATAGAATTTCTACAATTATAGTAACTTGTTATACATTTCTATGTAGTATGATCTAAAATAAGGACAATATGTTCATGTTTGTGTGAATCAACATTTTAAAGACATAATAACATCAATACCAAATTTCACATAAACACATGATCCAAAAATAGATATTACATTTCTTACATTATCTTTAGTATTTCCGATTTCTTGACATATTATGTATTCACTTATCATCCAAGAACACCATCTACCACATATTACATGTATCTTGCTCTCCACAAAAACAAATAGTACAAATAATCAACAATGCCCATCAACATTTTGTGACCCCCATTGATTGCTCGTATGTGCTATCTAGCTTCATCAATGTTCAATTGGGAAAATACTTGGCTTTCACTCGGATAATTCGTGGCATGGCTATAACCTATCACTTCGGAATCATCATCGTTTGTATTAGAAGGCAAACGATGAATCATCGACATTGGCAACTCCAATGAAGTATTCATCGTACTATCATCGTACGGCTCTTTGTCAACAAACATTTGTTGAAGCTTGAACGCGTACTCTAAGTCCCATAGCACATCGATCATGCTCGGCCTCTCATCTCCCGTGTCTTTCAAACACCTCTCGACAGTCTCCAAGAATTTCCTCAAGGAATTCGGGTTTATTGTGCCTACAAGATGTGGATCCATTATTGCCTCCGCCTTTCCATCCTTTATATGTTTGATCCCCCAGTCGGCCAAATTTGCTTCCTTTGGAGGAAGTGTGTTATCAAGTGCCGACCTAGCACATAGTACTTCAAGTAACACTACCCCGAAAGAGTAAACATCTGATTTTTGTGTCAGTTTCATGCATCGTACATATTCAGGATCGAGATACCCGAAACTCCCTTTGATATACGAAATCTCGCTTTCTTCCACATTATCTAACCTCGATATCCCAAAATCGGCCACTTTTGCAACATAGTTTTCGTTAAGCAAGATGTTTGTTGACTTGACGTCACGATGGATTATTCCTGCATCCGACCCAGTGTGAAGGTAATGTAATCCTCGAGTCGCGCTAATGCAAATCTCGAGTCTCTGATTCCATGAGAGCTTCGGGTGATCTTTATTTTCATATAAGTGATCTTGAAGAGTACCCTTTTCCATAAACTCGTACACGAGTATCATCTCGGACCTCTCATCACAATACCCTATCAAAGTAACGAGATGACGATGTCGTATTTTCGACAACACCATAATTTCCGTTACAAACTCAGGTCGACCTTGCCCATGTCCTTTTACGCCTCGTTTCACCGCAACCATCATACCATCGGGAAGAGTTCCTCTATAGACCGTCCCGAAACCGCCTTTTCCGACCACTAACTTCTCATCAAAACTATTGGTCGCGTGCAATATATCAGCAAACGGGAACCGAAGGCTAAGATTCAAATTAGGTAACGGCGACGGGTGATTGATGGTAAAGTCCATATTTATGCTTGTGTACGAACTCCGACCGTACGACGGCCCCGCGTTAGTTTCCGGCTTCGGCTCTACCGCAGGCTTCGCTTTCCCGCATCTCGACCCGATGAAAAAACCCAATAACAACACCAACACCAAAGCCACACCTCCAACAACACCTCCAACAACAATAAACACATTCTTGCTCTTCTTCCCATTGTTTCCATCATCAACCACACCCGAACTCGTCACCAACTTCATAATCTCGAGCCCGTTCAAAAACGCGGTCTGATTATCACCGCTAATCTCGCCAATACTCACATTCACAACCTCCGACTCGATGGAATTCACCACGAAATCAACATAAAACGGAACTTGCAGCGTGTTCGCTCTCTGACCCGGTTGAATCTCCACCTTATGGTGGCTGTAGACGAAGAAATCGAAGCCCGCATTCACTTCAACAAGGGCCGACGTTACAAAGTCACAAAAATGAGCTCGAACAAGATACATACCGTTCTTATCAACCCCAAAATTCCATGTCAAATTGACCAAACTGTTGCTGTTCAATTCTCTAGCTGTTTTATAAACATCATCAGGAGCATCAAATCTCGAAGCACCCTGATCGATATACAAAGGCGTGCCTCCGAACGTTCGGTTTCTCGACGGCACACTTCTGAAGATGTACGGATCATCAGGAACCCAATTCCGTCGTAAAGTGTCACGATCTGCCTCAATCGTCTGTCCACCAACGTTAATTCTGTGAATTGGTATGAAAGCATACGATGATGCAATGTTATCTGTACCACCATCGTCTCCGGCCGGTGATATGGTCGGTACACTGACGCCGTGCCGGAATAACTCAGACGGTGTGGTGAAAGCTTCAATTGCGTTTACGAAAGCGCGAGATGATGCGCGAGGTGTGAATTCGATTTTGAAAGATTTTTCGGATCCGATCGGGATTATGAAATCTCTAATTACCGGCGTGGTTACGTTGAAATTGGATAGAATTGGGAAGCCGGAAACGGAGACTACGAAATTCGACGTGGATAGATCGATTTCGTTGAAAACGAATGGGAAGAAATGAAGGCGTACCATGACGAAAGTGTTGTTTGCGTCTGCTTGCAGTTCGTAAGATGATTTTTGGGTGAAAACCCTTGCTGTTTGGTAGATTGTTGGTAAACTGGATGGCGGGCTGGTGGCGACGACGCCGCCGGAGACTGAGAAGGTGGTGGCGTTGACATCTCCGGTGAATCTCTTGCCGGTGAAGTCGGTGAAAGAGTTTGATCCGCAGCTGATGAAGTGGTGGTCTGGTAAGGTGTACTGTGATTGGGATTGGGATTGTGATGGGATGGTGAAGAGTGGAGAGAGGAGGAGGAGGAGGAGGATGAGGGAGATGGAGAGGGTGGGATTCATTGGTACGGGTGAAGGGTTACTGGTTCAGATTGGATAATTATTGGTTTGATTCGTTTCACAGGGAGGAAGAAGACATGATTGTAAAGGGGGTTGACGAAGACTGTATCTAGTGGTTCTAAAAGGATCATTGAAGAGCAATAATGGCCAAGTTGCTAAATTTTTGTTTTTATGTATTTAATTTAAAGATATTTATTTTGAACTTGGTAGAGAGTTGTCGTGACGGCTACTTCGAGTTCCGGCGTGCAAAGTTGGTTATTGATTAGTTTTGATCTCTTCAATAACTATAATTGATTAGTTGATTATAACTCGGTTTCGGTTACTTTTAATTAATTAACCAATTTTGTCCGGTAATCACTAATCACATTTAATAAATATCTCACGTGAGAAAACTACATATAGTGAATAATGTTTGAGCTTATAATTTGTAGAAATAGCTTATCAACTAATCAATGCTAAAAGCAATAACAATCTCGTATTTCATTTTTCTTGTACTTGATATTCTAGACATAATTTTATCAAAGCTGCAAGGGAGACTATACTCTGAAACCAAATGCAAAAACAAAACAACGCAGACAAACAAATATTGCAACTAAATAGTGATAACATTTGTATCTGGTCTTTTATCCTACATTCCTCTAGGCACTTAGATGAATGATTGTAAATGGAATCACTTATATTTTGTACATATATCTTATGCATAGAGTTGTATCGGTTCGGTTCGGTTAATGTTCGGTTATGAGACACTCGTAACCATAACCGATTTATCGGTTAGTCAAAGAACATTAACCATAACTGTCGGTTAATTTCATTTATCGGTTAATACGGTTTGGTTGCAGTTCAATTAACGGTTAACGGTTAAGGTTTGCTCACCTATACTTGGAGTTCGTTTCATCGTTGATCTTTCAATAAGCATAAGTCTTACCTTCTGATGACGTGAGTATGTGCACTGACCTAGTCAAACGCATGAAGCAGGCAGTGCATGAAGCAAACGAACGCAGCTAGCTCCTACAGTCGGATTATGATATGGCATAAACGCATCTTCTGATAGTGGCATGAAGAGCATGTTGCTAAGTCAACATGCTTAGACAAAACACCATAATCTATGTCATTAATAACCTACGAATAGAGCTTTGTCATATTTGTGGACTTCAGCTCCTTACACCAAAGGGGCAAAAACCAGACATGCATGGTAGAAAGAAAGAGGATAGCCTATAGAAGACATGTAGCAAATGACCAAGCCTAGTTTGGGCGGTAACTCTACACTATATAAGTTGTTTTAGACACCCCATGTATGCATGCAGTCAACCAACATTCTAACTCAATACTCTCAACTATTTCTCCCCGTTGTTGCTCCCAAGTAATAGCTAACTTATTCTCACGCTGGAGGTTGATCGCAGGAAGTCCCCTCCTGCCGTGAGGCTAACAAATCATTCATCTTAGCAGGACCAATCCAGCTGGACCAAGGAACATCCAACCCCTCTCCTAACCCATATTTGTTGTAGCACCAAGTTGACACCCACCATTAGGTTACACTACTTAGAACAGATAAAGCCTTTTTAGCTCAGTTCCTTCTGTTCCTAAGTCCTTTCCATGCTAGGAGAGGAAGTTCCTACGAAGCTTACTTCTACACCTTCTACTCATACTACATAACATGCGTCAAACCACACCTTATTGAATGGAGCAAGTCAAGATTCTCCAGGATAGACGAACCTCCCATCGAACCTCCAGTTCCATACGCCATATCCTTTCAAAATAGCAAGTGTGTCACCTAGAACAAACACCTTACTACTTGTGTGAAAGGATGGTCATAACTCCTGAATGAATGAGAAAGAACTTTCTCCAACTAAGAGAGTTGTTGAGCGATTATGTGTACAAAAGGAATGCTCAAAAAGGGTGAGAGTCAGGCTTTCCTACAAAGAAGAACATGAGGTAACGTTTTCCCCTTTGCCTCCTCTTCCTTTCGACACTAGTTGAGCTTTAGACACATCATGAGGTGTTGCAGGACCAAGTCGTACTGTTTGGACTTTTGAAGAAGCCAAGGTCAGTCTGCAAGGAGGAAATCAACACCACACGGATTCGCCCCACGTAACCTCTGATGCTCAATAGTATAGCAGTCGTTGCAACCCACTCAGCCAATGGCACCTCCTCATGTCTCTATGTCGATAGGTTAAGTGATGCCATCACCTCCTTTAGCGCGAAGCAAGACAATTAAATGGCAGATACTACGTCATTAGGTATATATACATAGGGGAAGTTCCACTAAGAAGTGATTTTTCGCTAAGAAATCCTAAGAAGTGGGTCAAATGAACTCCTATTGAGCTCATTCCAGCGGCGTTGGATCCGTCTAATCGAACCCTAAACCGAACCCAAAAACCTAAATTCCCCTCCACTCGCACCCCCAAAAACCTAAACCCCCCCTCCAACCCCACCCTGAAAAGCCTAAAACCACCACTCCCAAAAACCTAACCCCCTCACCCCATGTGACATCCGGCAATTTCAGGTTAACCCCGTTAACTCAAACCTCGTAAGTTCAAACATTATTTGTTACAAACTCAGTTATCTCAGTTAGTCACGCGTACATTGCATTTAATTAGGTTAATTAAATGTGTCAGTCAGTTCACACACAGCGGATCACACTCGAGTCTAACCCGGAACGTTGGTGATTAATCGAAATTAACATTACGAACATTACGAAATTAATATTTAATATAAATTATGAGTTTTATATGATTTGTATGGGATTACGTGAATTGTGTGAATGTTATTGTTTTCGTACGTGTTTATCGTGTGTAAAGCGTAATTAGTATTTTTATAAAAGGTAGTGTTTTTATAAAAATAAAAATCGAGAGTTTTAATGGTTAATTAAATGTTATTTAGTTAATTATAATTATGGGCCTTAATTAAACCTGAAGCCCAACTTAAAAACCAATAAACACAATTAAGGATATATATAAACTTTAAAGAAAAATTTATAACCCTAACCCAATCATAGTTGTCGTCGACTTCAACCTCCCCACCCCTAGGTTCAACCGAAACCTTCAAGCAACCCAAACACACCTCAATCGAGCCCCGATCGTGAATCCGGAAGTAGATACGAGCTAGTCTAGGAGTTTCTAACGTCTCTACGTAAGTCGTTTCATCTGATTCCGTCACTTTTTCATTATTATTTTTGAGATCAAAACCCTAGATTATCCAAACTTGATGATTTTGAAATATGATAATAAATTAGTTAATTGTTTGATATTGTGGCATCGTATTGATGATTTTATGAACATATATGAAACCCTAGTTGTCATACGATGTGAAAATTGAATATTGTTGATTATTTGATGTATAGGAATCGCATGCTAGACGTGGATTATGATTAATATAGTTGTAGTTATATTAGTTGAAAGATTTGGGATTGATTAGACGTGTTAATTGTGTGAATAAAGCGTGTAATGAACAATTTACTAAAAGAGGAAACTTTTTATGATTTCTATCTTGCATGCTAGACATGATTAGGATGATGTGATGATAGGTATGTGTTACTTGATACATGTTTACATGATTTGTGAAATCAGATTTTGAATACATAACCCGGTTTTACCAACTTTTCAAATAAGGAAACTATAATTGTTAAAAATGGTTATAACTTGCTATTTAGACATGCATGATATGGTTTGATGATAGCTCTATGTTAGATAGGACACAATAACTTGTTGTAACGTGTTAGGTGTTTGAAATCACGCATGCTAGTCATAGGTTACTAAAGATAACAACTTTGTATTGAATTATGATTCGCATGTTTAGGTTCTAGACAATTGTTATGTGATGTGATGAGCTAGAACATGTTAGAGTGATCCTATGAATATATCAATGATGATAATTTCCAGGAAACATGAGTCCCGAACAAACCTGCTATTTTTGGAAACTTTCTATTTATAGAAACCTGCTATTTTTTCAAACTTTATATTTATAGAAACCTTCTATTTTGGAAACTTGCTATCTTGTTAGAACAAATAGGATTTGTTGCTAAGTGCTACAGCATGATCATTGTGTATAATATAGAAGTGTTATACTGAACAAACACTCAATCACTAAACGGGTCACCAACGGGTCGTCGGGTCAAACTTAGTCAAACTTAGTCAAACTTGGTCAAACTTGCAAACCTTTTCTAAACACTTAAACAATAGTATTGTTTGGATACTAAGGGTTCCTATCATCTTGCACAAACACACACTTATAAACCGGTGTTTATAGGTGGCAATTAGTCGTCAAGCATTCTAAGTCGCTTTCTTTTGCACGCACTCTAAGGTGAGTTTCACGGCCCCTTTTCTTATGGTTTAAACTTGGGGGAGAAAACATGGGTACGAACATTTGGATCGTACATTTCTTTTATATCACTTGTGTACTAAGTGCAAACATATCATGAAAGTCCTTACTTATCGAACCGTTAGTATATGGGTTAGCGAGATGATCTTGAGTAGTACTACTGGGCATTGACAAGCCCTACCCGCGTTAGTCGCGCTAACACGACGGAAAGTCGAACGAGTGTAACATTGACCTAAACATTCACCATTGATTATGATAGTCATAGTGGGAGGTAGTACAAACATAAACAGTCAGCTTCGGTGTCGAAACGCTTTAGTAACATGTACTAGGTTAGCTACCTATGATATAAATTGTAAATGGTATTATCTAGTAAACTTTACAAACATTGAAACCTGTGAACTCACCAACCTAGTTTTGACACGTTTTAGCATGTTTTCTCAAGTCATTAAGGTACAAGCACAAGCTAAGGCATGCATGCATTCGAAGTCCATCATTTTCAAACTCAAGAACTAATTATTTTATTTATTGTTGAATTATTTATTTTTGGCGCGACTGTTTTGGCGCGACTGTTTTGGCGCATGCTTTTCATTTAACTTTTCGCTTCCGCAAGTTTTACATTAAATCAGTGTTTTCATTACTAGTGTTGCATCGTGACTATGAGAAATACTAGTGGTTTTCTTAAACTCCTATAGAAATGACTGAGATCCTGGTATGTCACACTCCTAACGGTAAAACTCCGTTAGTAGATTTTGGGGGTGTGACAGATTGGTATCAGAGCCATTGGTTATAGAGAACTAGGAAATGCATACTAGACTATAACCACGTACATGCATTAGTTACACAGCACTTACACTCAAACATGGCACTCACTCATCCCGTTACGTTACAGGAAATGTCGACACCGCCTAATTCACCCGCATCCCCAGTCGTTTAGGAGCAAGATGTTCCTACCGTACCTTTGCCAGAGGCGAGGAGACGTCGACTCAACCCGATCAATACCACTGTAGGGTATGACGTGCCTATTCATGTGCGTGTCAGAGGTAACACGCAGGACTGGGATTGGTATCCTGATAGGATCAGGAACTGGATTCACGAGGAGGAAGTCCCACCTCCACTCACTACTGACATTGCTTCTTCTTCTTCTTCATCATCTTCTGTACGAGCTTTGCCACCATTGCAGTACCCTTATGAGCAGGTGATAGCTGCCTTTGTGGCTAGGATGGACCGGGAGATCCGGAACATGAGGGACGCAGCGGGAGAGATTACTAGCATACTTCAGCGAGAGATGTTGATGAATCAGAGGATCACCAAACTGACTGCAGATTTAGCAGCAACTGATACAGGTCATGAGAATTTGGCAAATGGATGTGTGGATATGGAGGACCGGCTGAACACTGCAGAGTGGAACCTAGATATACTCCATACCAGGATTGAGCAAGTGGAGGCACGACTTGCAGCTGCTGAAGCAGCAGGAGTTGCACCAGATGATGCACCTGCAGGAGACCAGGATGAGGATGATGATGCAGCATCCGATGTTACATCAGTTGGCAGTGACATTTGATCATCTATCTTCATTACTTATTTACGTCTTTTCTTTTGAACCTAGATGGGCAGGGTTGTTCCCATCCAACAGATGTTTCTAGAATTTTGGTGTTTGGTTGAATTTAGTTGTAATCGTTACAGTTTATTTTATCAAGTATTACTATTATTGAAATGTTAGATGTTGTGGTTTGAATTTCTTTGCTTACTGGTACTTGTATGATGATAAAATGCGATGTATTTTTCTCATTATTGTATGTTGTGAATGTAAAGATAATGTCTGGAAGAGGAAATGGACGTGGTGGACGCGCCGGAGGACGCGGTGGTTGCGGAAACATTAACATGACTGCAGCCGAGCTCACGGCACTCATAAATGAGCGTGTGGCTGAAGCAGTAGCAGCTACTCACGCCGCTATTAATGCTGGAGGTAAAACAACATATTATCGACTCTAGTGAGTCATCATTCATCCTAAACTCAAATTCGAATATGGTATTCTTAAAGCGCATTCTTGTTTACAATTCAGGTCAGCATCACCACCAGCAGGTTTGTACTTTCAAGGCGTACATGGATTGCAAGCCTCACTCGTTCAGTGGAGCCGAAGGGACTGTTGGCTTACTCCGCTGGATGGAGAAATCTGAACCCGCTTTTGCAATGTGCAATTGTCCACCGAATAATCAGGTGAAGTATGCATCTGGCACACTTGAGGGTCCGGCCCTTACTTGGTGGAACTCCCAGGTGCAAATGCTAACTCTTGAGATGGCAAACGCATTGCCATGAGACGAATTTAAGACTATGCTGCGGGAGGAGTATTGTCCCCGCGATGAAGTGCAGAAACTCGAGGGCGAGTTCCGGAACCTCAAGATGGAGGGATCTGAAATTGAAGCCTACACTACTCGTTCGCATGAACTGGCGAACTTGTGTCCGCAAATGGTAACACCTCCCTATAAGAGGATCGAGAAATTCATTGATGGTCTGGTTTCGCAAATTCAGAGCATGGTGACATCTTCTAATCCTACTACAATCCAGCAAGCAATCAGGTTGGCTCACAGGCTAACCGATCAGGCAGTCGCTCAGGGCACCCTACCCCCTAGAGGTGCGTTATCAAAGACAACTGACAATAAGCAAAAGTTTGACAGTTCATTCCCCAAAACCTTCCGGTCAAACCCACCTTCTCAGCAACAGCAACAGCAACACCGTAAGTTTGAACCGTCAAAGAACAACAGTCAGTCTAACTCTTCTCAGCAGAATCAGGGTTCTTATGTTGGCAAGTACCCGAAGTGCAACAAATGTAACTTCCACCATCATGGAGCGTGTGACCGGTACCGTTGCCACCGGTGTGGAAAGATGGGTCATTTGGCCAAAGACTGTAGAGTAGATTTGCAGAACAAACCGACACCAACTGGAGACGCACCCAAAGGCTGTTTTGAGTGTGGTAAAGAAGGGCATTTCAGGAAAAATTGCCCGCAGTTGAGGAGAAACAGAAACGGGAATGGAAATGGCAACAATCATCAGGGCGGTAATGGAAATGGTAATAACCACCAGGGTGGAAATGGTAATAACAACGGAAATGGTGCAAAGGGCCGAGTATTTGTGATTGGATCGGGAGAAGCTTGGAATGATCGGAACGTGGTGAACGGTATGTTTCTCTTAAACGATCATTATGCTTCTGTACTTTTTGATACTGGCGCCGATAGAAGTTTTATATCTAGAGACCTTAGTAGTCAGTTATAAATAAACCCAACTTTATTAGAACACCATTATACCGTAGAGATAGCAGACGGTAAAGTAATCGAGGCAACCCACATTCTCAAGGGATGTCAGTTAGAACTATCTGGTCACAAACTCGACATCGATCTCATGCCAGTTACACTTGGCAGTTTTGACATAATTGTGGGCATGGATTGGTTGTCTAAAAACCAAGCCGAGATCATCTGTAGTGAGAAGATCGTTCGTATACCCCTTCCTAGTGGAAAAATCCTATCCGTTCAGGGAGAAAGAAATGGTGCAGTGATGGGCATCATATCTTTCATGAAGGCGCATAAGTGTTTGCGTAAGGGTCATATCGCAATTCTAGCCCTTGTCGCTGACAAGTCCACCGAGGAGAAAAAGTTAGAAGATATCCTAATCGTCCGTGAATTCCCATAAGTATTTCCTGAAGACCTACATGGTCTTCCACCTCATCGTCAAGTCGAATTCCAGATCGACCTAACACCCGGAGTAGCGCCTATTGCTCGAGCACCCTATAGACTGGCACCAAGCGAGTTGCAGGAGCTATCCACACAACTGCAAGAGTTGTTAGATAAAGGTTTTATCCGACCTAGCTCATCGCCTTGGGGAGCCCCAGTCCTATTTGTCAAAAAGAAAGATAGGACTTTCCGCATGTGCATTGATTACCGAGAGTTAAACAAAGTAACAGTCAAGAACCGCTACCCACTACCCCGCATTGACGATTTATTCGACCAACTTCAAGGGTCAAGTTTCTACTCAAAAATCGATTTAAGGTCTGGATATCATCAGCTGAGAGTTCGAGATGAGGATATATCCAAGACTGCATTCAGAACCCGGTACAGCCATTTCGAGTTTTTGGTCATGCCATTTGGATTAACTAACGCACCTGCGGTGTTCATGGACCTCATGAACCGTGTGTGTAAACCTTATCTGGATCAATTTGTCATTGTTTTTATTGACGATATCCTCATATACTCTAAGAGTCAGGAAGAGCATGAGGAGCATCTGCGTTTGATCCTTGAACTACTGAAGCAGGAACAGTTGTACGCAAAGTTTTCCAAATGCGATTTTTGGATTCGCGAGGTTCAATTTTTAGGACATGTGATCAATGAGAAGGGAATACATGTCGATCCAGCCAAAGTGGAAGCTATTAAGAATTGGGCAGCACCATCAACTCCGACCGAAGTTCGGAAATTCCTAGGATTGGCCGGATACTACCATCGTTTTATCGAAGGATTTTCAAAGATTGCCAACCCCTCACCGCCTTAACCCAAAAAGATAAACCCTATAATTGGAGCGAGACTTAAGAATCAGCATTCCAGCTACTGAAACAGAAACTATGTAGCGCACCCATCCTGTCTCTACCAGAGGGAACAGATGACTTCGTGGTGTATTGCGATGCCTCCATCCAAGGTCTCGGTTGTGTATTGATGCAACGCGACAAGGTTATCGCATACGCTTCTCGACAGTTAAAAATCCATGAAAAGAACTACACGACTCACGATTTGGAGTTAGGAGCCGTGGTGTTTGCACTCAAGATATGGAGATATTACTTGTACAGTACCAAGTGCACCATCTACACCGATCACAAGAGTCTTCAGCATATTTTTGAGCAGAAAGAGTTGAACATGCGTCAACGTCGTTGGATCGAGCTCTTAAACGACTATGATTGTGCAATCAAGTACCATCCGGGCAAAGCTAATGTGGTAGCCGATGCCCTAAGGAGAAAAGAAACCAAACCCCGACGGGTTAGAGCATTACAACTCACTATTCATACAGGATTACCCGAACAAATCCGCAATGCCCAACTCGAAGCTTTAAAAGAGGAGAACTTATCATTGGAATCCACTCATGGTATGGAGAAACAACTTGAGGTTAAAGCAGATGGTATTCGTTACTTCGCGGAACGAATATGGATACCAGTATATGGAAACCTAAGAGACCTAGTCATGGATGAAGCTCACAAATCCCGATACTCTATCCATCCGAGATCTGACAAGATGTATCACGATCTAAAAGTTTTGTATTGGTGGCCGAACATGAAAGCTGACATAGCCACCTACGTGAGCAAGTGTCTGACTTGTTCAAAGGTCAAGGTGGAGTACCAAAAGCCATCCGGATTACTTCGACAACCAGAAATACCAATGTGGAAATGGGGGCAGATTTCTATGGATTTCATAACCAAAATACCCCGAACCCTACTGGATGTGACACAATCTAGGTGATAGTGGATCGCCTAACAAAATCCGCTCATTTCCTTGCTATCAAAGAGACCGATAAAATGGAAAAGTTAACTCGTCTCTACCTTAAAGAAGTAGTATCTCGACATGGAGTGCCAATCTCCATCATTTCCGATAGAGACGCCCGATTCACCTCACGTTTCTGGCAATCATTGCAGAAAGCTCTAGGCACGCGCATGGATATGAGCACAGTGTACCATCCTCAAACAGATGGCCAGAGTGAGCGTACCATTCAAACCTTAGAAGACATGTTAAGGGCTTGTGTGATTGATTTTAGTAACAGTTGGGAGACTCACTTGCCGTTAGTGGAATTCTCTTACAATAATAGCTATCATACTAGTATCAAAGCAGCACCGTTCGAGGCTTTGTACGGGAGAAAGTGTCGATCACCACTTTGTTGGGCTGAAGTTGGAGATAGCCAACTTACGGGTCCTGAACTTGTGCATGAAACCTCAGAGAAAATCGTGCAAATCAGAAACCGTATGGCGGCAGCTCGTGACCGTCAAAAGAGTTATGCAGACAAGCGCAGAAAACCGCTAGAATTCCAAGTGGGCGACAAAGTGTTATTAAAGGTTTCACCGTGGAAAGGTATGATTCGTTTTGGAAAACGAGGAAAGTTAAACCCGCGCTACGTTGGACCATTCGAGATAGAGAAAAGGATCGGTCTAGTAGTATATCAACTTAACCTACCAGATACACTCAGTGGAATGCATAATGTCTTTCATGTCTCAAACCTAAAGAAATGTCTATCAGATGAGACACTTGTAGTTCCACTCGAGGAGTTGGAAATTGATGAACAGCTATGTTTTATTGAGGAACCAGTTGAGATCATGGACAGAGAGGTCAAAACCCTCAAGCGCAGTAAGATACCTATTGTCAGAGTTCGCTGGAACTCGAAGCGTGGACCGGAGTTCACATGGGAACGCGAGGATCAGATGATGAAAAAGTATCCTCATCTTTTTAAACAGTCAACGGCAAACACATAAGGTACTAACTAAATTTCGAGACGAAATTTATTTCAACAAGGGGATGATGTGACAAACCTAAACTTTTGTTTCAGACGTTACGGACTTCGTTTAATTTTCGAGACGAAAATTCTTTCAACAAGGGGATGATGTGACATCCGGCAATTTCAGGTTAACCCCGTTAACTCAAACCTCGTTAGTTCAAACATTATTTGTTACAAACTCAGTTATCTCAGTTAGTCACGCGTACATTGCATTTAATTAGGTTAATTAAATGTGTCAGTCAGTTCACACACAGCGGATCACACTCGAGTCTAACCCGGAACGTTGGTGATTAATCGAAATTAACATTACGAACATTACGAAATTAATATTTAATATAAATTATGAGTTTTATATGATTTATATGGGATTACGTGAATTGTGTGAATGTTATTGTTTTCGTACGTGTTTATCGTGTGTAAAGCGTAATTAGTATTTTTATAAAAGGTAGTGTTTTTATAAAAATAAAAATCGAGAGTTTTAATGGTTAATTAAATGTTATTTAGTTAATTATAGTTATGGGCCTTAATTAAACCTGAAGCCCAACTTAAAAACCAATAAACACAATTAAGGATATATATAAACTTTAAAGAAAAATTTATAACCCTAACCCAATCATAGTTGCCGTCGACTTCAACCTCCCCACCCCAAGGTTCGACCGAAACCTTCAAGCAACCCAAACACACCTCAATCGAGCCCCGATCGTGAATCCGGAAGTAGATACGAGCTAGTCTAGGAGTTTCTAACGTCTCTACGTAAGTCGTTTCATCTGATTCCGTCGCTTTTTCATTATTATTTTTGAGATCAAAACCCTAGATTATCCAAACTTGATGATTTTGAAATATGATAATAAATTAGTTAACTGTTTGATATTGTGGCATCGTATTGATGATTTTATGAACATATATGAAACCCTAGTTGTCATACGATGTGAAAATTGAATACTGTTGATTATTTGATGTATAGGAATCGCATGCTAGACGTGGATTATGATTAATATAGTTGTAGTTATATTAGTTGAAAGATTTGGGATTGATTAGACGTGTTAATTGTGTGAATAAAGCGTGTAATGAACAATTTACTAAAAGAGGAAACTTTTTATGATTTCTATCTTGCATGCTAGACATGATTAGGATGATGTGATGATAGGTATGTGTTACTTGATACATGTTTACATGATTTGTGAAATCAGATTTTGAATACATAACCCGGTTTTACCAACTTTTCAAATAAGGAAACTTTAATTGTTAAAAGTGGTTATAACTTGCTATTTAGACATGCATGATATGGTTTGATGATAGCTCTATGTTAGATAGGACACAATAACTTGTTGTAACGTGTTAGGTGTTTGAAATCACGCATGCTAGTCATAGGTTACTAAAGATAACAACTTTGTATTGAATTATGATTCGCATGTTTAGGTTCTAGACAATTGTTATGTGATGTGATGAGCTAGAACATGTTAGAGTGATATTATGAATATATCAATGATTATAGTTTCCAGGAAACATGAGTCCCGAACAAACCTGCTATTTTTGAAAACTTTCTATTTATAGAAACCTGCTATTTTTGAAAACTTTATATTTATAGAAACCTTATATTTTGGAAACTTGCTATCTTGTTAGAACAAATAGGATTTGTTGCTAAGTGCTACAGCATGATCATTGTGTATAATATAGAAGTGTTATACTGAACAAACACTCAATCACTAAACGGGTCACTAACGGGTCGTCGGGTCAAACTTAGTCAAACTTGGTCAAACTTAGTCAAACTTGGTCAAACTTGCAAACCTTTTCTAAACACTTAAACAATAGTATTGTTTGGATACTAAGGGTTCCTATCATCTTGCACAAACACACACTTATAAACCGGTGTTTATAGGTGGCAATTAGTCGTCAAGCATTCTAAGTCGCTTTCTTTTGCACGCACTCTAAGGTGAGTTTCACGGCCCCTTTTCTTATGGTTTAAACTTGGGGGAGAAAACATGGGTACGAACATTTGGATCGTACATTTCTTTTATATCACTTGTGTACTAAGCGCAAACATATCATGAAAGTCCTTACTTATCGAACCGTTAGTATATGGGTTAGCGAGATGATCTTGAGTAGTACTACTGGGCATTGACAAGCCCTACCCGCGTTAGTCGCGCTAACACGACGGAAAGTCGAACGGGTGTAACATTGACCTAAACATTCACCATTGATTATGATAGTCATAGTGGGAGGTAGTACAAACATAAACAGTCAGCTTCGGTGTCGAAACGCTTTAGTAACATGTACTAGGTTAGCTACCTATGATATAAATTGTAAATGGTATTATCTAGTAAACTTTACAAACATTGAAACCTGTGAACTCACCAACCTAGTGTTGACACGTTTTATCATGTTTTCTCAGGTCATTAAGGTACAAGCACAAGCTAAGGCATGCATGCATTCGAAGTCCATCATTTTCAAACTCAAGAACTAATTATTTTATTTATTGTTGAATTATTTATTTTTGGCGCGACTGTTTTGGCGCATGCTTTTCATTTAACTTTTCGCTTCCGCAAGTTTTACATTAAATCAGTGTTTTCATTACTAGTGTTGCATCGTGACTATGAGCAATACTAATGGTTTTCTTAGCTAACAACTTCTTATTTGAACCTCCCCCTTATATACATATTTTGATCATTCAAGCAAGATGCTGATTTTTCTTTTCAAATCAAGGTTTTCTTCGAAAGCAGCAGAGTTAGTCGAGTAGCTCGATCAAGTTCAAATTGACGTAACATGAAATTAGTCTGAAAGCACAGAATAAACTGACTTGATTCCTTTTGTCCCCCTTTTGTTTTCATTTAGTCGTGGTTTTTAAGAATGCCTTGATTCTTGAAAGTCAGAAACTTTCTAACCATCCCAGTCGTTCACCCAATTATCCCCATCTCCAACTACCAATGATAAGACTAAAAGCAGGTTGACTCACTGTGACTCTTTATATGGCTGAATAAAGGTAAGGTGTGTCTTCATCCTACCCTTCTTAGACCTTATATTTATGTAAGATTTTACGTTTGTTTTTTTTTTATTTTTCCTGAAACCATTTGCTAGACATATACAAGTTGACCGAACCCTTAACAACTAAGAAGCATTAAGGCCCAATAAAGCCTACTAGGCTCTTCATGACTCGATCGCCTGGGCTCTTACAACTCCACTTCTCAGCTTACTGATGTCCCCGCACCCAAAACATCCACCGCCGGCCACCGTATTATTGCTTCGACGACGACTTTTCTTCACCGATTGAAGATCACGGTAACCTTTATCCTCTTCATCCAACTATAATCGTGTATTGATTTTCCGATTTAGGTTAAAGAGGCGTAATTGAAACATTACATCTTAAAAATTAGGGTTATCATTTATCACACGTTCTTCGTGATTCGATGTGTATATTGAAAATTTGCTTAATATAATTGTTTACATAGTAGCATTTCAATGAATTTACAAGCGTTGGTGTGAAATAATGTCTACAGATGCAAATTGTCGGTTTGTAAATAATTGTGATTATTTAACTTTAAAATTGACCTTATTTTGTGAAGATAGATAGGCCTTAGCCTAGGAATAAATTCATGCATTTTGATTGGATTTTGTTTTTATGATAACTTTTGGATGAATTTGTTATATTGGAATGTTTGATTCTAGGACAGAGGATGTGAATTTGTTGCTTCTAAAGTGTTGTATTGGAATAGTGATAATGAAACCTTGTCATATATATGAAGCTGTCTACAAATTATATTTTACATTTTGGCTAATAGATAAACGTTTTTTGACGGAAAGATGAGTTCTTTTTCAATTACACGGAAGAAGACGCCTTTTCAAAAGCACCGTGAAGAAGAAGAGGCAAAAAAGAAGGTGAGAGTTTTGTAGAAATGTATTTAGGTCGATGTATCTTGCATGTTTAATGAGAGTTTTGAGAGAACTCATTAAATGCTTTATTTATATGTAGAGGGCGGAGGATGAAACAGCTCGTCTATATGCTGAGTTTCTGGAGTCATTTCAAGGGGATACTGCCGGGTTAAAAACTTTTGTTCGAGGAGGAACAGTTAACGAGGAAAAAGTGAAACCTGATACAGGTTAGTTCCTGTTACAAGGCCTTGCATGCATTTTTCATTTTTGTTCATTCATTGAGTTATTACTATGATGCACATATATGGATATAGAATGATTTATTTTCCATGGACACATTAATAAACAAATGGGCATTTTTATGCGTTCACGAATCGCAGGTGGAAATTCCAAAGAAGTATCTGGTTCAAAGAAGGGGAGTAGGTAAACAAGCGCTTTTGATTAACTATGTTATATTGCTCTTGTTATAAGGCATTCTCGATATAGAAGTTATAAGGTGATGGCGCCATTAAACTTTACGTATCTTGTTTAGGCTGGTAACTTTAATGAGCTAGGAGGCTTGTTACATGTTACTCCTGGATTGAATTTGATTTAGCGCTTCTTTATGCTATAACATCTTCAACAAAAAAGTTCAAGTATCAAGAAACTAATGTCATTAACGTTTTTATAAGACTTCTAACATGCTATATCTGTACACTTACTTGTAATTTCCAGTGTAGAATCTTGGCAGGCGGAAATGTTTGTATGCACATGCTTAATAGCCGATTTCTAGAATAGTAGGACAAATTGTCCCTCCCCCCCTCCCCCACTCTTCTCAATAAATAGTTTCATCACCCTCTATTAATTTTACACACACTCTTGAATGAGGAATTAGCTTTGATATTATCTACAATATTCCGGTTCTTGCTTCTTTCCTTTTCTTTAATGGAAACCAGTGCTTTGCGCTAGTGGTGCACGTGCCAAACTAAGCCCGAACATGGTAGATTTGAGGCCTTACTCTTAAAAATGTTGGTGAGCACCGAAAGTTGCAACCAACTTGCGAAATATGTATCATACTAAGCGACTTGTATCAGCTTGTATAGGCTTGCTAGATTAGGCTCATTTAAGCTTTCAAAGCTACCAAGTTTTAGCCAATACAAGCTTGTGCTTGGCTGTACCGGGTAGTCTCCTTCTCTTCACTATCTTCCATCTAACAATCTTAAATGAAGATTTAGTAACTAGTACAAGTGTATGAAGGCTGCATGTTCTTATTCTTAGAGAGGAAGTAGCCAAGTATTGAGCTTTTTGGTTGGCCAAAAACAAAACTTTGGCAAATGTATTGTTATTTTGGAATGATCTGGTTATAATGGTTTAGTTGGATTGTTGAAATAGCAGATAATACTTCCTAAAGAGCAAGTTCACCAAGTATCATCCAAGCCCTGCTTAAATTCTCTGTGTATAGTCTACTTAAAAAATTCATTCGTCTTGGGATTTATTTGTTTTGTCCTTTATGTGGCTTTTGAAACTTATTGATTGCTTTTGGGATTCGTTTCGTTTAAACCCTAAAATGTCTTTGCTCCTATTGTTTTGGATTAACATGTGATAGTTCTGGTCTTTGTTGAAAGAATTCTGAAGCTCAGTTGGTGGTCCCTATAACGGTTTTGTTGTTCAGTACTTCAGTTTATCCTTTGAGCATATATGTTCCATAGAATACAAATGTGATTTAGCCCTATCTTTGGGACTTTATCGGTGGGAATACAATTATCTTATTAGGAAAGCATGGTGCATATAATTTTTATGCCGGGGGGTTTTATTAATTTCTGTTTATAGATGTTGGTTATAGCGAGTCCCCTTATGACTACAACACCAAACCAAGTTACCCATTTGTGGTAAATTTCTGTTTATAGATAAGCCTATCCCGGGGCCTATGCACAAGGTGCAAAAAAAGCGATAGCCTGAGATATAAAAGGCGCACATAGATTAAAAAAACAAGAATTAAGAATAATACTGTGCAATTTAGAAGAAGAAAGCCAAAAATCTAACCTTTTCCTTGCATCTGGACTCTTGAATCGTGATATTATGTGCGATTTAGAAGAAACGTGGGCTATTTTAAAGAGATCGTTGAGTAAATTAGGAAGTCCCAAATTTTTTAGGGTCAGCCGCCAATAATAATCACAAAAAAATTTCAAAAAAACGAGAGAGCGCCTGAGTGAAGAAAGCCATTGACCTTCTTGGATTAGCGCCCGACAAAAAACAATCGTTTGTGACCGCCTTTGCAAAAACATCGCAAATTTCCGCCTAGGCGCGCGCCTGAAGGGCTTTTGATAACATAGGTAAAATTTTGTTCATAAGTTGTTCAGGTTGCAAGACACTAGTGTTTCCATGTACAAACATCCCTCTAGTCGATCTTTGTCTATATATCTAATCGATAATTATCTCTACAAGTGGAAACATAATAGAAAGTTTAATTTTCTAAAGCATCATTGATGTTGAGAAACTGAAATGAAGGTCAAACTTGCTGATCAGTAGGGGGTATGTGTTTTTTGAAGCATAGACAAGCAGACATATGTGCATGAGTCTAGAACATGTAAATAACGTATTGAAGATTATGCATCACTATATTCTTTCTGTAGGTATGTTCCTTCTTTCATACCCCCTCCTATGGCAACCAAGGGTAAAGAACATGAAAGGCAGGTTAGTGAACTGATGAAATATTTCTTTGCTGTTACCTTGTTGATTATCTTGTATTTGTGGGTTTGACTTCTTTATATCTGATTTTAACAAAATTCTTCTACTGACAGAAAGATGAAGAGAGGCCAAAGGAGAAAGGCAAAGGGAAGGCTAGAAATATAGACTTTTTTATGGAGGAGTTAAAACACGAACAAGAAATGAGAGAAAGACGAATCCAAGAACGTGAACAATGGCAAGACGGGTGCCATAGTGCTACTTCAACTGTAAGATATGATCTTATTAATGGGTATTTTAGGTATTTGATCATTAGTCAAAGAGTTTTATGAAAGTACATGGCAAGTCAAACATTCCACTATTTTTGGGACAGAGGGATTGACATTTATGATTTCTACATGTTTTTTTCCCAAATGCATGCATACTCAACAATTTCTGGATTCTGTTTAAGTGTGTTCTCTCCGAATTTCATTCAGTTCGAAAAGAGGATTTTTACATATATCAATGCATAACATAATTTTGTATCTGCTGTCTCAGCTATCTAGTCGGTTTGACGAGTTGCCTGATGAGTTTGATCCAAGTGGGAAGCCTGGTTCCTTAGATGATGGAGATCCTCAGACAACCAATCTCTATGTCGGGAATCTTGCACCTCAGGTCAGACCATGATGCTATAACGATGCATCAATTGGTCAACCAAATGCAAGCTGACTTTCTGTTTCAATGGTCAACATATTCCAGGTAGATGAAAATTTTCTCCTGCGGACATTTGGAAGATTTGGACCCATTGCTAGTGTGAAGATAATGTGGCCAAGGACAGAAGAGGAGCGCAAGCGTCAAAAGAACTGTGGTTTTGTGGCTTTCATGAACCGCGCAGATGGACAAGCGGCAAAAGATGAAATGCAAGGTTATGTTCTTATAAGTATTATAATTTTCTGAACTACAATTCATAAATAAGATAAAATTGAGAAAACTTGTGGAAGGAAGAACAACTGAAACATGATTTATATGATTACATAGGAAGCTTATCACATATGCCTGCAAGGGTATTTAGTAATAGCTACAGATTCAAAGACTCATTTAAAATGCAGTCGCAGAAACTTAGTTGAATCATTTATGCAGCATTTAAACCACAAGTTTTTTTAGCATCAGTGATGATTAAAAATTACTTAATGTTGCAGGGGTGGTTGTTTATGATTATGAATTGAATATTGGGTGGGGTAAATCTGTTTCCCTCCCCTCTCAATCACTCCCTGCTCCTCCACCAGGACAAATGGCCATCAGGAGTAAGGAGGTATGCTACATTGTATATTTGTAAAAACCTAGTTTTAGCACTACTGCTATACTTGATTTAGTGAGATAATGATTTCAAAAAAGTAATGAAGTGCATGGGTGTCATGAGTTTTTTTGTGGTTGCAGGGTGCCACTGTGATCTTATCTGGTCCATCAGGTCCTCCAGTTACTTCTGTCCCAAGCCAAAACTCTGAGCTGGTAGGTTAACCTTGTATGTTACCTTGTGTTTGTTAAAAATAAATATTTTGTAATATATTAACTTTGGTGCTTAGGTTCTTACTCCCAATGTGCCTGATATAACTGTTGTTCTGCTTGATGATGTGCGTCTTCGCAAAGTGATTGATACAATGGCTCTTTATGTTCTTGATGGTGGTTGTGCTTTTGAGCAAGCTATAATGGGAAGGGTTCGTGGAAATCCTCTTTTTAATTTCTTGTTTGAACTCGGCTCTAAGGAACATACATACTATGTTTGGAGGCTGTATTCCTTTGCTCAGGTACATAAATTTGTGCATTCTTTCAGATATTCGAAGCACCTTTTCTTTTAATGACAAGAATATAGAACACCAAACTATCTTCTTATACCATGAACCATGTTGGTGTAAATCATGTCTGAATATCATCTCTCTTCCCAAATCAAGTCATTTGATTTAGAAGTAACCACCCTTGATAAAGACTTCGTATATGAAATTAATGGTTAATGGTTAATGTATGTATATAACAACAAACAACACTTATTTTGGGGAAGTGTAAAAAAGGGAATAGAGGTTAGAGCATTCATTGCCATGAGTTTCTGGAATTTGAGGTATCATGTCGAATAAAAGAGTTCTTTGGTCTCTCAAATGCAGGGTGATACTTTGCAGAGGTGGCGAACCGAACCTTTCATCATGATAACCGGTAGTGGGAGGTAATAAATGCCTGAAACATATCTTGATACTTAAATTGCATATCTAGCATATGTATAGTCTTTGTTTTTTTTGCATAGAATTATGATTAATGATATCCACTACTTTATACTGTTTGAATGTCTAGATGGGTCCCGCCTGCTTTGCCGATAGCTAAGAGCCCAGAGAATGAGGAGACTGGGGCGACATTTGCTGCTGGAAGAAGCAGGGTACATTTTTGTTCCTGTATTTCTAGAGGTGGCCATCTCAACCCATTTACCTATAAATGGGTCAATTTGGGTTGTATCTTATCATTAATGTGTCAAACAGGTCAAACAAGAAGATTATTAAAAAAACAGGTCACACAGGTGTATTTTAAAGGCATAAAACCTTGTAAATCATTTTTATTCAAATCATCAAATTATTATTGAAATAATACAATTTTGTATTCATAACAATTATATATAGCCAAATTTAAATTTTTGGACAGAAATATTTCGGGTCAACCCAACCTGACTAAATCCATACAAAAAATTACATGTTGTAACCCGAACACATTTGACCCATTACCTAATCTGCCCGCCTGATCGCCCATTTTTTGTCACCTCTATGTATACGTATCATTTGAAATCCAACTAGATTCAGTGAAGTTATTCACTAACCTTTTTTGATATGATTCTTCTTGTGCAGCGTGTGGAGGCTGAACGTACACTAACTGATGCACAAAGAGATGAATTTGAAGACATGCTTCGTGCCCTGACATTAGAAAGAATTCAAATCAAGGAAGCTATGGGTTTTGCATTAGATAATGCTGATGCTGCTGGAGAGGTATTATGACATTATTAGTTCTGAATTTGTGATATGTTTTAGTGTTCATTTGTTGCTGAAGCAGCTCTATTTATTACAGATCGTGGAAGTTTTGACTGAGTCTTTGACTCTTAAAGAAACACCAATACCCACTAAAGTTGCAAGGCTTATGCTTGTCTCAGACATTCTTCACAATAGTAGTGCTCCTGTAAAGAATGCATCTGCGTACCGCACCAAATTTGAAGCAAATCTGCCTGATATACTTGAAAGCTTTAATGATTTGTACCGGAGTATCACAGGAAGAATCACCGCTGAGGCCCTAAAGGTAAACTATATATGGTACAGATGGCATTTTTAACCTATTTATTTATGAACGGGTCAATTTGGGTTGTGTTAATCTCAAACGAGCCAAACAAAATAGTAAGGGAAATGGGTTAAATGGGTCGAATATGATGAAAGTCGCCTTCTAATGCATCCAACCTCCCGAATCATTTTATTTGACAAAAAGTATATGTGGGTCAATACAACCCGGCCTAGACCGTTTCAGCCCCTACTACATATTACCCGTTTTTAATCCTTTTTCAAATCTAACGTACTCTTGTATGCCAGGAACGGGTTCTGAAAGTTCTTCAAGTGTGGGCTGACTGGTTCTTGTTTTCGGATGCATATGTAAACGGGTTACGGTCAACATTTCTTAGGTCCGGTAACTCTGGTGTTGTATCCTTTCATTCCATTTCATCAGAAACCGAAGACAAGTCTAACTATGATGACACTGGAGATCTTGGAAAGATCAATCCAGATGCAGCATTGGCAATAGGCAAAAGCGCAGCCACGAAAGAACTGATGGGTCTCCCTCTTGCTGAGCTGGAAAGGCGGTGTCGCCATAACGGGTCATCTCTAGTTGGTGGCAGAGAAATGATGGTTGCACGGTTGCTTCATCTTGAAGAGTCAGAAAAACAGAGGGGTTATGAGCTCAATGACAGTTTGAAATATTCCCAGAATAATCCGAGAGAAAGTAATGTTGATACTGGGCCTGTGAGATTTTCAGGAAGGCATCACAAGGTGGAGGATGATATAAATATTCTGTCAGAAGGCAAAGGTTCTGCATCTTTACCATCAAAGATTCCAATCCCACAACCCGAGTTAAAAGTCTTTCCTAATAAAGTGAAATCAGATTCTGTATTGCCTGCCTCTAAGTGGGCCCGAGAAGATGATGAAAGTGACGATGAACGAAAAAGTACTAAAGATCTTGCATTAGGTTATTCGTCTTCTGGCAGTGAGAATGCTGGTGGTGGTCTTGGTAACACTGATGTGACAGATCATGCAAGCATTCTCACAAGTTCTGATAGTGGGCTCAATGAAGAGAAGAGGTATACTTTATTGAACATATTTTTTTTTATTTAGAATAGACTATAGAGAAAGATAATGCTAATTTGTTGTTCTAAGTTTTTAATAGATTTATACTCTTTTTGATTATTTTTCTTGTTAGCTAATTAAATGATTGTTTGACTGTTGTACATGTGAAGGCACAAGCTGAGGCAGATCGAGGTTGCTTTGATAGAATATCGAGAATCCCTGGAAGAGCGTGGAATAAAGAAAGAAGAAATTGAAAAGAAAATGGTGGCACATCAGAAGCAATTGCAATATAAATATGGCTTAGTGGATGGCAGTGATGATGCATCACGCAACAGTGAGTTATTAAACTTTTCTTCTGATTTGGCATTTGGAATTTTGCGTGGATGTTTTTTTTCTTGTTGTGTTTGTATATATTTATAATACTTATGAACACAGGGACATCATCAGAGAGAAGGGAGAAAAGAGAGGATTCGCGTGAATCTTCTAGAAAGCGTCCGAGAAGTCATCATGACAGTGAAAGCCCACAGAGGAAATCAATCAGTAGAGACAGGGAGAAGGGTAGAACTTATGAGCCACAAACTGAGAGAGACAATGATAGAGATAAACGTAGAGAAAGAGACCGCGACAGCAGGAGAAGATAAACTTGCGTGGTACTCTTAGGTGTGATCGATTGAGACATGGATCGAGTAAGCTTTCTTAGACAAATGGATTTGGCTATTTGCTAATGGGTTGGGTCAAATGGTATAATGTTTAGGTACGGGTTGGGTTGCATATCTATACTATATAATAAATAAAGGTTTTTGCATGCCACGTGTCGCCTCCATATTCATTCTCACCATTTTTTTCCCGCCTCTCCTATTTAATGCACTTCTATTGTCTAATAATAATAATATATATTTAAAGAAAAAAATACTAATTATACTAATAAAACACATTTATTTTAAATTATCTCTTATCATAAAAAACTTTAAAATTTAATTATATAACTTTTATTTTCAATCAAACAATAAATAAAAGTCAAATTATATTAAAAAATAGTAATTAACGTATTTTCGAAACCCAGTTATATATATATATATATATATATATATATATATATATATTAATTTTTACATATTTTGAATTTGTTTTATATTCTTACTATATATAATACATTTTTACACATGTAAAATATATATACATACAGATTTAAATTTTTATGTATTGATATATTTCACCCCGTGTGTAGACACGGGATCTAAACTAGTATACATACAGGGGGGGGGTCCTTGAGAAAACCACTTAGTTAGCTGCTCACTCACATGTCACATTTTTTAATTATTTTAAACTTTTTTTATTTAATTTTTTACGATTAATTTTACACATTTTTTTTTTCTTTAATAATTTTACAATATTGTGTTTCCGTAAACTCCAAGTATACCATTGCGACTTGCTTTTTTTATCTACATTTCGGTACAAAATTTATCCAGAACCGAGTCGGTCTACGTTTTGACCTAAATTTTATTCAAAACCGAGCTGGGTCGAATTCTCTTTACGTGCTTAACCACGTCAATGTCACCGTCGTAACTCCCTGCAGTGTCCACTAGTTATAACTAAATAAAATCAAAACTACCACATTATAATTAAATTATACCTGATCACCGTCTCACTCTGCCTTATGCTTCAGAGCGCCCCAGACGTGCTTTTCTAAACCAATCCTTTGTTTCCTTTAGAATATTTATTTTTATTTTACGTGTTTGACGACTTGTTAGAGATAAAACATAACCTGAATTAACCAATTTTTTAATTAATGGGTTGAATTTGCTACCTCTAGTCAGCCACTCTTAAGAACATACTTGATACTTTTATTATTTATGTTTCTTGAAGCTTATGTTGTCTATTTATTTATTTGTTATTTATTTTTTTTTTGACAAAATTGCAGGTTCATGGTTTAGCTGTGCAAATCCGCCTGTTTCCTGCTAGTGCTGGATATATGTAATCCTGCTCACATGGTAAATTAACAGATCATATTTGCTGTAAAAGACATGGTAACTTTTTTGCATACCGTCTCAAATCTGATTGGTTTGTTGTAAGCACGTGAAAATATTTTGAATCGCGTATCGAACTTTAGATTAAGCATAGAAGATGGAGTATCACATGTAGATTTTGATTCATCTATTGCCCATTTAGGTTCACCAAGGTAAGATTTTATGCTGATTATAAAGTTGTATAGCAACTACCAAAGAATCAATGTTCACAAAGGCTAAGATTTCAAAATGTTACAGTCACAAAATCAGTTGTAAATTTAGCGACGATGCCTACCATCTCTAACATCCGTTGCAAATCCATGTCACTAAAAATGCCGCAAAACAGATTAGCGACAAAATAATCGCGGCGCAAGTTTCTGAACGCAAATCTGTTGTCAAAAAGACATTGTGACCACGAATACCATTTTCTGTAGTAGTGTTACCGAACTGCCTGCCTGAATTGATGAGGTAACTTGCGTGTTTTGTGGTGATAGTATCTTGAATTCGACTTTGCAAACAATAGAAAAAGAGGCGTTTCTCAGAAGACCCGCTTATCTAAATCTGTGAAAGGCATGATGGTGTAACAGAAGGTTACATATACCGAATTTGTAAGGGATTGCTTGTACTAGAAGACATGAGTTGATTTTTAACATGAATATATATGTTCAAATTTTCAAAAGAAGGAATAAATTCTATGGGTCCTTTTGATAATGGAATAGTGAAAATGTGACATGTTTTAAATAGAAAGGGGTCAGTGGATTTATGGCGTTTGTAACTGGTCAACACAAATGTTTTGATGTAACTACTATAAACTCACAAGATAGAAAAATTAGCCACTTTTTTTCCTAAGGCACCTCATTATGTGCCCTATCAAGATTCAAAACAATACTAAACCTAAAATTTAAATTAAAAATATCATAAGAATAAATAAATATTTAATGAAACAAACTATACCATTAAATTCAGTTTCTATACTATTTGATTTGACACTTTATTGCTATATTTTTATTTAAAATAGTTAAATGTAAATGTATGTAAAAGAATAAGTAGGTATAGATGTAAAAAAAATGCATAGTAGAGGAACACAATGTTTTTAACGAAAAAATATATCTTGTTCTTGTTGGTATTTTAGGGTTCTAAATAATGGCTAAACTAAATTGAAAACGACAATCAAAACTAGAACTTACTATTTTGAGGCAAGTAATCTACATCTTTAAGTCAGTACTCGTACCGTTCAATAGAACAATGTGCTTTGGATCATCACCATATAACAACCCAACCCTTGATAGGTGTGACTAATCCAAACCAGTGCGTTTCCGTATTTCTCTTTTCTATTTTAACTCGACTCAATCCAAAACATATACAATTTATCATTTTGGAAATATTCCCTACAGATTTAAATGTTGTGATTATAAAGATTTAATTCAGATGTGTGTTGCTTTTATAAATATTTTTATACTATAAAAAGGATATTATGGTATGTGATGCACCTAGCTAAATCCTTCATATTTACTTATGGTCCAAAAAATATAATTTGTTTGTCATATATTTACGGTAGCATCCTCAACGGTCTCTAAAGTGGAAACTAACAAATTTAATCTAAGAGAGAGAAAATATGTAAACTGTGAATTTGTATTTATAAATTACAAGTTGCTACAATATCCCTAAGTTAGTGTATCATTAACAAATATGTTGTCTGTAGTAACTGTGATTAGCAGTGACTTAGG
The DNA here is from genome assembly GCA_023525975.1 of Smallanthus sonchifolius. NCBI lineage: Eukaryota > Viridiplantae > Streptophyta > Magnoliopsida > Asterales > Asteraceae > Smallanthus > Smallanthus sonchifolius. The sequence continues at coordinate 8,894,127 of CM042042.1, forward strand.
TTATCAGCAGCAACTGCGATCAACAGTAACTTGGACAATCAACATAAGTACATAACTAAGTTACAACTGACATAAGACGGACTTCGTTAGTAACTAAGTCACTGTTGACAGAATTACTAATTTCCAACCATTTTAACCGCCGACCGGTACACTCATTCACGAAGCGTTGTGTCGTTTCAACTAAATGTTGTGATGGTTCCGCAACTGTAGAACAAAAGTCTTTGGTCTATTTCCGGTACATTTTTTCAGAATATAAAACAGACACTCGTTCTTGTTTTCTTTGAATGAAACAATTAAAGATTTTGAGTAATATGAGACAGAACCTACATGACGAAGGTTGGCGCGTGAAGTCGTAGGTCTTTATTGTAGTGGGATTCACGCGGCCAGAAAAAGACCCGTGTTATTTCAAATAACTAAACGATACGCGCAAAGAAATAAAGAAAGTAATGGCTGTCAACTAGTGCTTGTTTTTGTCGAAGCAAGGACCAAGAAAATACCTAGATATGTAATCTTTCACAAACGGTACGGTGTTGTCAATGATAAGGTATTGACTACATCAACACATGTGAAGGGGGAAAATTGGGAAGATTCTTTGTGTAGAAAATGCAATTGGTTGATAGATATAGAAAGAAAACTTCAAGATTATTCAACTTGCCTATAATGGCAAGTTAGGAAATGCATTTGCGTGTTCCTTCGGTTTGAAATTTTGAATACTTTATTATAGGTTAGAATATATTTGATAAGATATTCTATCATAGAAATAACAAATTTATTTAAATAAAGTGTACATCCATGTATTTCAATTCTATAATATATTTGTTAACTATGTTAGAAACATCGTGTATTACACGAGTTGAATAAAACACTGTTATATCTTTAGTAATAAAGATTTACATATTACATATTTATGACATATTACATAGTTTTTTTAATACAAATATAGAAATGTCATATAGTTATTTTTTTAAAATGTTTTTTAAAAAGAATGAAATAAATGTTCAATTTCCAAAAATGTTTTATAAACAAACCTATTTTTTTTAAATAAAAAACGCTTTATAAAAACAATTATAGAAATCATTATTATTTAATAGGAAATGGAGGGAAAATTATAAAAAAAACAATTAAAATTTTTTGTATAATTAATAGAAGAGAGAGACAAGGAAAAAATGACAAGGATGCATAGGAAAGTGACAAGTGTCCCCTCAAAACCTTTATTTATTATATACTAGGTTAGTTCCCGTGTATTACACGGTTAATGAAAAGAAACATATATTATTCATAAGTGTCTAAATAAGAATTACTTTACATAGTGAAAAAAATAAAATTACAATTACATTCACAAAACCAAATTACATAAGGTAAATTTTTTATATTCCAGAAAGTTGATTTTGATTAATTGTTATTTGCTTAACAAAGATAAATTGTTAATTTTTTTAAAAAAATGTCAATTTAATTCTCTAATTATAGTAAATTTGCAAGAGTTAATTTATTGATTTTATTATAATTTAAATAATACAAAGTTCAAAATTTTCAAATCAAACGGTTTTTAAGTTCTAGTCAAATGATATTAAATAATTTTAGCAATTATATTTGTTAAGCATTTATTATTTGTGAGAGGTTTAAAATCTTAAATTATAATTAAACTTTAGGTGGGAAAACCATTTTACAAAAACCTTTATTTATTAGGGAGTATAGATTAATATTTTTCTTTAATTAGTTATATTTTGAATTTTTATTATATATTCTTATTTAATATAATTATTATTCTTCTTTAATAATATATTTATAATATCATTATTATTTAATACGATATTGGTGCATTTATTAAGAGAGAGAGGCGGGAAAACCAATGTGAAGAGGCATGAGAGAGTGACATGTGACAATTCAAAACCTTTATTTATTAGTATGTATAGACTATAGATATATATAACAAATGTGTTTGGGCCTATCTTCTTCACATATCAAATTTAAAATAATATAAAACTAGTCTGTGTACCCCGCACTTCGCGACGGGAGCGCGGTTGTTTTTTCTCCGCATTACGCGACAGGAGTTTGTTCGCCATCGCTTAGATTCGTAGAAAATCATAAAAAGTGAACACCGATACCGGATACGATAATACCATAACACCGGTAATGATATTGTTCGCTCATAAGCGATTGGGTTTGTCACGTCACCACAATGATAACGTTGCTCGTTAAAGCGTACAACACATAAAAATACTCGATTTTAAATACAACTTCGTTTAAAAAAAATTCAAAGAAAAAATATATAGAGTGAAAATGGAGATTAGAAAACAAATAAAATCAGCCACGTCAACCACTCAGAAAGAGTTACACATAACGGGACGGTAAAACAAAACATTAAAAAAAACTAATGGCAAAGGAAAAAGTAAAATAAAAAATAAAAAAAATTCCACCATGTGGATCGAAGATAGGTGGATTGAAAAAAAATAAAAAAAAAGATACAAATAAAATTTAAATTTCAACGATATATCGTCTTTTCATTCTAAATTTTAAAAATTTCACTCCTTAATATTTCAACACAATTAAATTTAAAATTCCAAAATTAAATATGAAAAATTTAAAACTAATAAATTAGAATTGAAACTTGTAAACATGTTTCTAGAAAATAAATCTCGTCATTTAAAAAAATATAAAGTTTAAAATATAATACACTTTTAAAAATACATATTTGCAAGTTTCTTATCTTTATTAAATACTAAGTATTAAAATTTATAAATCAAAATAAAAATTTGTTTATAAATATCAAATTTAATTAAAAAACTACTAATTAGATATTAGTAAACTTTATTTTAACACATATTTATTTAAAATACAAACGTAGTATTTTCAAATTTTATATGTAAAATTAAAAAAAAAATTGTTTTTTATAATAAAATTTTAAATTATTTTTTAATAATAAAACTTTAAAAACTCGCTTTTTTAAAATCTCTTCTTTTTAATTCTTGATTTTTTTAAACTTTTAATGATAATTTAAAAAAATGTGAGTAAGTGGTAATAATAATGAAAATGTTTATTTATGTAATTTAAAAAAAACTAAATATAAAAGTATTAAATGAATTTTATATATGTGATTTTGAGGGGGAAAAAGTTATGAAGTTGAATATGATGATGTCAAATAACAAACTATTTAGTCTTTTATTTAGAAGAGAGATAAAAAAAACTCCAAGAAACGTAGGGTCAGCAGCCCACAACAATCAATAATTACATCCAGATTGATTTTAGTAAAGAGTTGGTATGTTACTATGTTTCTTCTATAGGCCATTTTCTATCAATTTAAACCTAATCATTAATTGTATTTTAGTGTAAACTCATTTAATAGTATGATTTTTTAATTATTTTTTTAAAAGCTATTGAAATTTTCTTTTTTTTATTGTATTGTATATACATAAATACATAGTAAACAAAAGTTAATAAATAATAACAAAATGTTACCTACATCATTCAAATCGATTTTAAAATCTAACCACAAGTTATAAAAATATAACACTAAAATAAGTGTAATATTTCACCATGCATTGTAAGGTGGATACTTAAATTCTCACATTGTGTAGCAATTCCTGACACGACATGTAACATGACACGAAAATAAATAGGTTTTTGGTTGAATAATATAACTTGAATAATCAGGTTTTAAGCTTGCTAATATATCTGTTTATTAAACGGGCCGGCAAACACAACTCGTTAAATAAACGGGTTAAGGGTTTTAGAAAAAAAGTTTAGATTTTTGAGGGGTTGTTCCCAACTTTATTCATTACTCACAACTACTAATTTTCACTTCTCCATTCTGCGGTCTTTTCCATCTGATTACTTCAAATCTCGAGTCGAATACATAAATCCAAGTTTGTTAAACGGGAATGAAATATAAGTAACAAAAACAATCGAAATTACGTTAATTACAAGAAAAAAAAAGTTTCATTTGAGCCGGAGTCATTCGTTGTTTAAGTTGTTACCAAGTTACCGATTATTCCTCATATTCATAAATGAACATTAAATCATGTATGAACCCAAAACACAACACACTTTTAAGTGTTTCCAGCCTATGCTTGAGGTTTTTAACGCAAATATTTATATAGATCGTGTTTAGATTCACGTATTCAACCCATCAATTCAAAACTCTTAAACCGATGAATCTGTCAACCCCATATGATTTACACTGCTGCTTCTCACTAAAAACCAGTATTAATTTCCAACAATAAATAACCATAGCATCTTCTTTCCTCTTTCCTGGAACTTTCTCCCCACACAACATAATCACCCAACCACAAACAATGAAGAAAAAAAAGGAAAGAGGAGACCTTGACTTGTTACCCATGTTTCTATATAAACTTGACCATATCCTTCTTGGGTTCTTCATCAACTTGACCAGCATAAGACTTGTTGGCTGATTAACAACAATGGTGAACACTTCTCTTGGTCTTGATCTTAACATCACCCCCTTTCTTCACACTCATGATCATACCCATGCAGTAAGTATATCTTAATTCCATTCAAATCATATCCATATATACACTTGATGTACACCAACTCATAAGCACAACCAACTAGGAATTGCGTCAGAATTAGTGATATGTGACGCATTTCCGACGTAATATTGCGTCGCAAACCTATCAGTTTTCTAGTAGTATACATGGTGTCATATGTTATTTTGTATGTATATAAATATCAGAATATCAACGATGATGCGGTTGCGGAGCTAAACAAGATGAGCTTAGAGAACAAGAAGCTAAGGGAGAAGCTAACACTTGTTTTGGACAACAACTTCCTCCAAAATCAACTTAACAAATCAATGCAAGACCGCGGTTTTTTGACATCTAATCCAAATAAAAGGAAGTTAAGTGAGTGTGACGAGTGTGACACCAGTGAAAGTACGGATTATCACCATCCAGGATCGTCGAAAAGGCCAAACAATGGCATCCCAAGAGTTTATAGACGAACGGATCCATCTGATAAAAGCATGGTACTTGATCACAAGCATGTCAAGAATGATTATTTTTGAGTTTTGGTATGAATTTAAGGTTTTGATGAATGTGTTGTGTAGGTAGTAGAAGATGGATATCAGTGGAGAAAGTATGGGCAGAAGGTGACTAAAGATAACCCATCTCCTAGAGCTTATTACAAGTGCTCTTATGCACCTTCTTGTCCAGTCAAAAAGGTCATATATCTATCATCTCTTTAGCATCTTTCAGATAAACTAAAAACATGATAACATGTAAGTAGTAGGCGCTCGCCTAGGTGCCCCGTGTAGCAATAACGCCTTGCGTCCATCAAGGCGTATAAGTGCAAATTCTGCGGAAAAACCAACCTGGAAAGATATGAAATAGCTAAAACTGGTGTGAAACATCTAAAAAGGGTCTGGAATAAGCCTAAAACAACTAAAAATGGTCTGGAATACACGTACGCCTTGCTTACCTTGGACCCTCGCTTTTTAAGTGCCTTGCGTGTAGTTTTCGAGTATTGAATTCTGGATTTCTGAGAGTCGTGTATCACTTTCAGATTGAAACAATTAGATGGTTCACTCGAATTTTCCGATCGTATAAAACTCAAGATTGAATTCAAAAAGAACGTATGGAATCTGTGTTGATTTCGTGAACCTAAAAAATATATAATATGACCAAACATAGTTTTCGTATTTAAAATGGGGGCCAGTAACTCCTTGAAAGCAGTTAATTTTTAAAATTAAATCCCACAAAATGCGCCAATTTTAATACCGAAATTTCAATACAAATTTCTGGAATATAAAATTCTTATGAACCGTTAATATAACAACATTTGTCAAAATAAAAAGTTTTGCTGCTCGAGTTTTCTAGTAGTGTGACAGAGCCAACTTATGTAGCATGCTTCAATTTCAGGTACAAAGAGGTTTGGATGATGCTAATCTCCTAGTCGCCACTTATGAAGGTGAACACAACCACCACAAAAGAATGGAGAACGAACATGAAAATCGAACTCGTAACAAAAGATGCAGCTCTCCAATGGAGTTGGAAAAATTTGATGAAGTCTTGGTTGAAAAAATGGCTAATTCATTAATAAGAAACCCTGATTTCATTGAAGAGCTTGTAGATGCCATTTACTCCAAAATTTTGAAATATGAGTTGAATTTGTCTTGACATATTGTAATCTATGAGTACTTGTTCTTCCATACATGACATAATCCAACAGTTATATCATATGTTTTTTATCTCTATGACAAACTCTATTCTTTGTCGGAGCTAGAAAAATTGTGTAACTAAATGACGTCGATGATACTAAAATTATTGACAGTAACTAGAATCAAGATCGTGATGGCCGGAAAATATGTAGTTAAAGATCGTTTCCTATCCATTTTTTACGAAAAACGACCCAGTTTTCTAGTAGCATTTACCCTAGACTTACCATAAACAACCGATTCCACCCAAAAATCAACAAATGTGGCCATGGGTGTGTTCGGTTTTGTTGTTGGAAAAACACAACCAGAAGATGCTAATTATAGTGGTTGGACAAATCTTGATCCGTTGATTGCATATTAGGTTACGAAAAAGTAAATCAGATGATGTTTTGAACATGATAATGACACCCCAAAAGCAGATACCATAAAAGATCATGCATTAGAGGCGTCATTCAAAATCCTGCATTTGTGCATTCTCATGTAAAACAAAGTAAAATACACCCGAGAGAACGAATCAGAATTACACCAAGACGGTTTTCATCGCTTTTATTGACCCGGATATACCTCCGTCAAGAAACGCATAAATTAGTGCCACTTTCTCTATCAATAACGTGATTTGTGGAAAAAGAAACGATGCCTAGTGCTGGAACCTCGTCTTACTAATATATATGTTTGCATTTCACGGGGCGTGTTTATTTCTGCTGGCTGTAACGTTTTAATCCATAAACATCAACTATGCCAGGCGGAAAAACCGGATCAATAGCCCCTCTTACAGCAACTTTTGCTACAGCTTTAACATCCACAGGTGGAGTCAACACTGGACCAACGATAGGGACCTGAGTCAAAGGCTTTGCATATTGCATAACCTGCATTGTTCAAACCAGCAATTATTTTCAAGAGCTTCGGTTAAAGCTGGAAACTTTGACCAATTACTTATAAATGGGTCGATTTGGGCTACGTTTTTTTCTCAAAAGGGCTAAATTGGAAAAAAAAAAACGCAGCTAACAGGAGACGATTACCATAATATATTAATAATCAAACAAAATGGAGAAAAATGTGTTCCAGGTCAAACCTAAGATGACCTGGCCCATTAACCCGACCCATCTCTCAGCCAAAACAGATGTCTTACTAAAATGATCATTTTTAAACGTACCATCTCTAGTGGAGAACCAATTACACCAAGAGGTAATTTCATGCTGCCAACTCGACGAGTTCCATAAATGAACCCAGGCCTCAAAATCACATCTAAAATTTTAAAAAGAAGTTACATGTTATTGTGAGATAGAGAACTCCAGACTCCAAATATTAATCCAAAACAAAATACTGTTTAGAAAATAAGTGCATGTTCTAGAAAAAGGCGATAGAATACTCACGTCCATATGGAAACTTTGCCAGCAACTCTGTTTCAGTAGCTCTCTGCATTATGCAAATTTGTAGGTGATTATAGGAAATTGGAGGATAACATATTTTGCCACTGTTTTTTTATCACTGGGTAAAATAAAACTAGAAATTTGAATTTATTATCGAATGTCACACATTTAGCTACAAATTAACTATTTGTGAATGGAAGAATCAATGCTTGCATATGATGAAAAAAACACCTTTCCATCATAATATCCTTGTATCAAGTAATTAATCACGCCGAAGTCAGCAGCAGATATATAGACGAATCTTTTAATCCCTGTAGATGATAATCAAGAACAGATTACAACTACATTAATGGTCATGAACCTTTAAATATTAGAAGCACAAATCTCTTAACAATTCTATTTTGTGTACCCTCAGGGTTTATCATTTACCACATGCATAACACAAAAAATAATAAAGCAGACAGAAGGAATAATTGAATTCAACTTAAACCTTTTTCAGCTGCAGCTTTAATTGCATTTATGTTTGCAGTTCCATTGATCTTGTACATGAAAGCATTGGAACCAAAACCACCAACACAAGAGATCTGAAAGATTTAAGCAGCAATTTAAAATGAAATTAGTAAAATCTGTAACAAAAAGAAACCAATCCTAGTAATCAACTATCTAATAGAAGTTAAGTTATCTTCTATTTTTTTAAAACCAATTCTAAGGCACATTGTAGAATATTTATATTTTAACCTGTAAAATAAGAGCTTTTATTAAAAAATAATTACGAGGAAATAGAGACGATACATACAACAGAAGTGACTCCATCGAGTGCTTCCTTCCATGAATCACCAGATAGCAAGTCCCCTGTCATCACACAAAGCAAAATATTAGTCATTTTGATTAAATAAAAGATCAATGAAAACATTAATATTTACTATTATCTCATAAAACACAAAAATACGAGGTGGAAAACTACTTTATAATTATCATGTACTTGATACCATTTCCAATTTCAAATTCTTGGGGAAACAATATACTTTGCCTTATAGCTTATACGCCCGGTTGATACCCCAAAAAATCATAGTAGCAGACTTGTCCTGTTCTATTAAAAAATTACTTCCATCTTGATTGACATGTAATCAGTTAAACTTATTCGCCTGATTCAAGTGTTCTTTCAACATTTTAGCACATATAAACTTAACAGTTGAATATAATACCTTGATGCCAACTCACTTTGTTAGCCCATGATTCTTGGATGGATGACTTGCCGGATCTGCCGCAGAAATATTAGCAAGATCCGTGGACAAATCAGCAGCATATCAAATCAACACATGAAAGGTAACATATTCAAAGCTAACTGAGTGAAATTTTTTGTTAATTATCTAGGGTTCGAGCCCACATACAGAAGCAACAATAAAATCAATTCGAAGTGATCATTTTCTTGCTTATCTCTTAATGCAAAAGTGATCAATCCACATAAATTACAACAAATACTTCATTGTGGACACATGCATGGTGATACTTTTAATCCAAGAAATTCATTTAAAGGTGACGTAAAAATAAACAATTAAATGTACCTGCTAAGGCTCGCAACCGACAAGCCACGATCCAACCCTTCCTTGCATATGTGTGAGCCCACAAACCCATTTCCACCCAGAACAAGTAACTGATTCCAAAAACATTCAGAAATAGATAAACATAACCATATCAATACATACATATACACATATGAAAACATCAATGCATATGCAATCCAATTAAACCTTTGTTAAATATACACCTACAATGCACAAAATTCCATCACAACTTAACAAAATGCCCCATCCATCCCAAAAAAGCCCTAATCAACATTGAATTTGAGACAATGGGACTAGCATTTATACACACACACATACACACATACACACACGTATACATACACACACACACACATGAAAACATCAATGCATATGCAATCCAGTCAAAAGTTTGTTAAGTTATACACCTACAATGCACAAAATTCCATCACACCTTAACAAAATGCTCCATCCATCCCAAAAAAGCCCTAATCAACATTTAGTTGAGACAATGGGACTAACATTTATATACACACACACATATACACATAAAAAGCACATATACATACACATACATACACACACACACATGAAAACATCAATGCATATGCAATCCAGTTAAAAATATATTAACTATACACCGACAATGCACAAAATTCCATCATACCTTAACAAAATGCTCCATCCATACCAAAAAAGCCCTAATCAACATTGATTTTGGGACAATGGGACTAGCACTTATTTACACACACATACACACATGAAAACATCAATGCATATGCAATCCAGTTAAACCTTTGTTAACTAGACACCTACAACAAACAAAATTCCATCACACATTAACAAAATGCTCCATCCATCCCAAAAAAGCCCTGATCAACATTGATTTTGAGACAATGGGACTAACATTTATACACACACACACACATACACACACACAAAAAAAAACTGAAAGTACCTTTTCTACTAGCGGAGGTGTAGTATTTACTGTTTCAGCTTCCTCTACTTTAAGCTGTTCATCAATCTTATTAGAATCTGTTGACAAATATCTTCCTCTTCCAATAGAACCAAATGTATTGCTTCAATTTCACAAACAAATCAATAACTTTAAAATTAAAAGCATCATAACCAAATCACTCCCTTCGTTACAGCAAAATAACATTTTGATTTAAATTGAACTGGTTTCTAGGTTAATTTTGTGTTCGATTTTGACAGATTTTTGCCGAACAACGAACAATTGAGATCGAAAAACTTACAATAATCTGGAGGGAGATAATATGGAATGGATTAGACGAGACATGATCGTGTGATTGCTTCGTTCGGTGCTTGAATCGGAGAATCGGAGGGAACGGAGTCGTTATTCGAAGAGGTGAAATGAAGGCAACTTCAAGCGCAGGTTAGCGAGTGCAAAATGCTGACACGTATGAGATACACGTGGATTAATTTCGGCCTGTAGCAGACACCCATCTAGAAAGGTATATGTTGCAAATATGGTCCCTCAACTATACTTCATTCGTAGTTTTTAGTCCATGTTTTTAGTTATTCTCTTAAGACAACACAAATAGGGGATTTTTAAAGGTGTAGCAAAATAATCTGGTTGTGTTGTTTGGTCTAATTAATTTTAGTTATGTATAATCACAATGCGATATCGGCTTAGAAGGCTTACATTAACCCAGTTTAGCGTCACGGACCCATCTTAAGGAGCTCTTGGTAGACTAGTATGCTCAAGTAACAATATATGACAATATTGTTATTAAAGTACGATCCAAAGAAGAGTTACACCTCGAGTAACAATCATAAAATATTTTATGAAGGTGAATGTAACATAATATATATTGTGATCCTTGACTGAAAATTTTTAGTACAATACATGCATAATATTAGGATTGTGATAAGTTTAAAACAATGACGAATAGTGGAACTGAAAACCAAACCATCACATAAAGATACAGATTCGGCTTAGAACCGATTTGAAGTATACAAAACTTAGGAAGAGATATGGAAATGTAACTAATACATTTTTACCCCCAACGAACAACACCATAAGAAGAAGCCCGTACTTATTATGCTTAGTCTGGCCCTCTTATACATAGTATTGTGGGTTAATTACTGCGCATCTTTGGTAGTTACCTTCTACGCATCTTTAGTTGTTAGGTTAGGAATTTGTTTGCAAATATTCTTAATAACAGGTATAAACCATTCAAGATCATGTTTATATATGTTTTGAACTGTCTATTAATAACTCACAAACAGACTCATTTTTGTTTTGAGCACACATCTCAAGTGATCGATAGCTTGAAGGATTAATGAAGGCTTATAGCCTATGACATTCAATAGTGATGTTGGTTATCCATTTTGATGGCTTGAAATGTATCTATAAGTCCTGGCTCTATAATATAATTGAAGTATTAATATATGACAATAACTCACCAACATACCTATTTTTGTTTTGAGCACACATCTCAAGTGATCGATAGCTTGAAGGATTAATGAAGGCTTATAGCCTATGACATTTAATAGTGATGTTGGTTATCCATTTTAAAGGTTTGAAATGTATCTATAAGTCCTGGCACTATAGTATCATTAAAGTATTACTGTATGACTTTACTAGGTTATATACCCATCATGAAGTTGTTTAATAGAAAAACAAAAATACAATAATGTGTAGCGAAAATTAGATTTTAAATTTTATATTATAATTTAAATTAAGTAATAATTAGAATTCAAATCTTATAATAATTTTTTTGAAAAAAAAAACAACATTAACATAATTAGATATTAAAATTCAAACTTACTAAAAATATAAAAAATTGTAATATTTTAATGAGAAAAAGTATGGTGTTACCACATGGCAACATGTGAAATTGTTTAGTAAAAGTATGATGTTTAGTTTATTTGTGTCAATCGGTCATATATAACGCATCGAGAGGTTTGACATTATTTAGGAACAAAACAAAATTAGTTATCAATATCAACTACCGAAAAAACAAATACAAAAGATCAAGTTTAAGGATGCAAAATCAAGTTTACTTGTATAAATAGCTAAACATAATGAAACAAGATGAATATTTCACTCTATTATTGTTATATACAACATACAAGAATCGTAACTGTTTACGCAGTCGATTTTCGCCTTTGAAAAACAAACACCGAGCCTCGAGACCCCTTCCCTAACCTTAACTTATCGTCGATATATGTAATCTCGAGCTGCACCTCACTCTCACCACCAAACTGAAACTCTACTGTTCCTAGCTTAAGTTGGGGTGGCTCAAACACCACCTTAATCCATTTCTCATCTAGAACTATCAATTTTCCTACACAATAGGAAAAACAGGAAAATTAGCAGGTGAATATTGCAAATAATCTAAACATGAAACTAGAACATAAGAAACTTAAGATATAGCGCTTAGCGGTTCAACCGGTTTTACAAAAATTCTTGGATGAACTGCTAACTACGGTTTCAAGAAAATGGTTGGGTCGGCAGGACTGCCAGACCGGCATGTATTCATTTTTTTTAAGTGATAAGGATGATTAAAAAATATACTACATACACATAACTTCATGTTCCTAAAATGAAAAGCAAATATAAATAATAAATGGTCAGTTCCAAGTTCCAAAATGTAAACCTAATCATCAAACTGCAAATCGAATCGTATATAATTCAAACCGGCCGACTTGCTTCGGTTTGGGCGGTTCAATCGGTTTCAACTGTTTATGAACACGCCTGGCAAATAATTGCATAGTCATAGTTGACATACGCTCATGTTTCATGTTTGTGATTGTATTCCTAAGGAAATAGTTTAAACCTAGCAAACGGGTGGGTGAGGTTCGGGTTAAAAACGGGTTTTCACCAAAATGGGCTCGGGTTGAAGCGGGCCTTTTTAGAAAGAAAAAAAGTATCAAAATGGATTCACCTGTTACATTTGTTTTTATGGTGCCTAGTGGCAATGGCAGCAAAGGTGGTGACATTGGCGGTGTGGTGCTGACCCATTTGGACCCGTAAGTTAGTTAATTTCATAGGAGTGACCCATTTTGACCCGTTGAAAAACCCATTATAACCCAAACTAACCCAATTGGCTATGATAATTGCCCATAGTAACCTAAAATGGGGTGTTTGGATAGTTTTGCCAGGTGTAAAACAGTTTTGTGATAGTTTTTTATTTAAAAGATGGATACATACCCTTCAAGGAGACTTCTCCATCAATGAAACCAAGAGCAGAGAAAGATACTTTGTTCCTCACAATATCAGGAGCTTCAACAACCTGAATCATTTCATTTGTTTTAAAAATAAGGCGTCCGAATCCACTCCTGAAACCGCCTCCGGGTGATGTAGGATTTGAACAATACACCACATCCCATTCTGTATACAAATTAATATATTATTAAAGATTTCGGAAGAATAAATAAACCACCAAGAACAAAAGCCGTTGTCACAACATGGTTGTAAAAATCGCTAGGCACTGATCAGGGGGTGGGTTAACGACTAGTGATTAATCGGGATTAACAGGGATTAATCATTTATTAATCGGATTGGAATTTTTATATGTAATTTTCAGTTTTATATACATACATATATATATATATAGGGAAGGGTTCAAATGCTAACCAACTTTTTATGTGATAACCGTGCTAACCACTATAAAACAATCACGTAATTTATAAATTATTTTTTCTTTTAATTGTTAAAATAGTATTTAAGTATCTTGAATAAATATTTTGAACGTAAATACGGAAATTATGAGTCTTACGTATACGTACCAAATAATATTACATATACGTGACACATAGTGTTTACAAATATGTAACATTAACATAATGATAATTGATACATATACGTAACACTCTGTTTGAGAGTGGTTATCATGGTTATCACATAAATATTGGTTAACATTTGAACCTCACCCTATATATATATATAAACATTTTTTTAATTTTCAAAATTATATATATACACCTATTTATATGTAATTTTCAAAATTATATATATATATAGACACACATTTTTATAAATTGCCGGAATTTTCAAGAATCTGGCCGGAATCGCTGGCTGCCACCGATTTTTGGCCGATTTGGACCGCCTAGGAGCGCCTTTGACTGATTTCCGATTAAAGGAAAATTCCAAGGATGGCTCCGATTAGCGATTAATCACAATTTTTGCAACCATGTGTCACAAACTCACAATAATAACTGTATTCTTCTTGGTAGTTGATTGCTTGATTAAACAAAAAATTAAAAACAGACACCACAATAACAGTGTACCTCCAAAAATCAGAGGGCAAGTTACAGGTGAATCTATACAATATTTACTCAATTCGCCTGTTAATTCAGCTACTTGCAGGTGTTGTTCCTTTGTCAGAGTAACTCCACGATCTGTTTGCAGGACCTAATTTAGATATACATACAACTAAGTTCATCATGTCATAACATAAGAAAATAAACCACATCAATAATCTAGGGTTCCAAAGGCTCATCTGTTTGTAATAGAAAACATTTTGGAACTCGAATCATTGCAGAAATGTGAATGTAAGCATCTAAAATCTGTTGATCCTAGTAGATTGTTTACTCTATTCAGATTCGTGGACTTGTAATCTGACTCGTGGCAACTAGAACTCCGATCAAGTTAAGTTTTGAGCAAATTGGACAAATTCATCGAGTTTTATCACAAGTTTCGGATTCAATTCAGCTCGGAAATCGGAACAAACTAAGCACAAAAACCTAAAAGCATGTGCGATAAGTGTTGAAAAGCTAAGATATGACTGAATTAACGAAGAAAATGAGATAAAACCTTCGAGAAAATGGAAGCCGCAAGTTCATCTGGCCGGCGCTGCGACGGTGACGGTGACGACGACGACACCTCCTGGGCCGGAAATGACACCGAAGCACTAATAACATTTCTACTGGCTCTGCAATTGCGACCTCGAAGATCACAAATACCACGAAACTGCCGTCTAGGGTTTAGTGATACCAAACTTAGTCGAGTAACGGATAGTTCAGTGTGAACAGGTGAAAAGGAAACCACCGAGAAAGCAGGAGAAGAAGCCATTGACGATTCAGGAGACTAAGGAGAAGTGGAACAATGGCGATCTGTCTAGGGTTTGTGAAGATGTGGTGGACGACTGGTGGTGGTGGTGGAGCCATGGCGATCGGTGCTTATCAAGATATCAGATATGCGCCAATTAGAGGCTACAATGCTGCCATGTCATAGCTTGATGAAAAACTTTCATTTAGACCCCCAAATGTTACAGAAAGGTAAAGAAATGGCTACAAATATTGTTTTTGTTTTCAAATCAAATCAAATCAAATCCTAAACGAATCATTTATATTGAAAGGTCTAAATTGTGTCTAAGTTTGACTCATTTAACCGTAAATGTTCACATTATATAATCCCATGTATCACATTTGTTTAAATTATTAGTGATAGAAAAAAGTCTTATACGCGAATAAAAGTAGATACATGACTCTTTTTTTATTACTGAATAAGTGATTTGTTTCTAAATTAAGTATATATAGTAACTACTTTTCTGATCATCTCTTTGTTATGAGGATAACATGACAATGTTTTGTCTGAAACACCTCTAACCTATGTGATCTCATTGACAAACACATACTACAAAAAAAGGGAAAAAACGTAAATATGATGTGACTCGGGTAATACACACACCCTATGTCAAAATTCATGAAGGGTGTGCGTTACTGTCTTTATTGGTGTGACTATATGTAAACTCGCAAGCTTATTTGAGTTGGATTCATTTTGAAATATAACTTGAAGAATGTAAAGTTTGAATTGATTTACTGTGTAACAAGAAACTATTTATAACAATCTAGTCTTATTACAAATACATATGATCCAATTGGACCAAAGTAACTTCATTTGGTATATTATGTATAAAACATATACAATCTTATATGGAAATAGATTAAAAGTAGGCTTATTATTTATGATGTGTGCATTTGAATAAATCATGTATTTAAAACTAATTATGAAGATGGATATAAGATAAAGTAGTTAATAATAAAACAAATAGAATGAGTTTACATCTACACCATTTATTCCCAATTCAAATTCATTAAAGATCAAAGAAACTACAACATTTAAGTTACATAATCTTACAAATTACAACTCCTCTTGACAATAATTTACTAGCCTACACATAATCAGATGGATTAGTTCAAATACAAACACATAAACCCTAGCCTAAAACCAGCAACTAAACTAAAAACAACAACAATGTAAACCCTAGAGTTTACGGTCTAACTGATTCTCGGTAAACCCTATAAGTCATCATTTGCCCCGGCCCCTACCTCTTCTAGTGTTGTACTTTCTGGTTCTTGTCACTGGTCGTCTTGCAGATGGGCTATTGGCCGCTTTAGTAGAAGTCGGGTCACTGGTGTTGGAGCTACCCTGAGAAACATTAATGACATCAGCAACTTCTGCATGTTCAGTAATTAGATCGCGATTCCCTTCAACGAGATTGACATCATCATCCGTTTTATCATCTTTTTCCTCTGCAATCTGAAGAAAGATGTAGAAGAAAGGTATTTGGTGATCAATAAATCATCCTTTTAATTAATACAATACTGGTTTTCAGAATCATATCAGATAAGTTGGAAAGAGTGTGATTATAATGGTGGAAAATGAGCCAGTTGGGTAACGGGTCACAAGTCACAACTGATAATTTTGAATACCGGTCACAATGAGTCGGGTCGGGTCCACATGCCAACATTTTCTATCCGGTTTTTTTTTATTTTATACATAATTAACGCATTAAATATGATTACAAAACTAATAGCTAAAGCATATATAATTTGTTTTTGAATGAGTCGATTTGAGGGGTTGAAAACACTTTGGTTGATTTTCATCCTATTCAATCTATGTATAGATTTCCAACAATCGTTTTTCACATTAAATAATTAGAAACTTTTTGTGGCCACTGGTTACCAGATTTTGCTCCTCGGTTGTTGGAAGAGATGACAAGGCTTTGGTTGGTACATCATCTTGAGTGTTCTTCATATCTGAAGACAAAAAGAAAAACAGAAGGCAGAAAAATAAGAATACAAAAGGCATGTATGTGAGCTTAAGACAACCAATTTTAAGTAGAAGACCGCGAGATATGCACAAGCACTTGTACATAGTGCACACCAAATACAGTAGGAGAGAGAAAGATGGGTAGTTATGTGGCTACTTAACCGACTTGTGTATCACAGTTAAAGCAATAGATATAAGTGTTGAACGGTCATCTATACATGTATACCCTTCATCCCAAAACAACTTCAACTTTTCTTTTGTTGACAAAGTTTTCATTAAAAGTTACATCTCCATATATAAGTTATAAATTACAAAATATTGATAAAACTGATATATACCCCACAAGATTCCTTTACCAACTTTTTTTATACTTGACTAACAATCAAAAACTCAATAAACAATGTGTGATGTCAAAGATTGTCTTTATTTTAAGACAGAAGGGTTAGAGAAAATAGAATCATCTAGAAACACGAGGCAAAAAACCAACCATTTGGAGTCAAGTTCACAGTTTCATTCCCGGATTTTGGTGCTGCTAAAGAGATTGGCTCGTTTGGTTTCATAAGCTTTACGGCCTTGGAATGCAACCGTTGCATTTCATTCTGAATCTTCCATGATCCACCAGAAAGATGATCCCTCTGTGACATCAAAGTGTACCCAAAAGAAGGATAAGAAATTCAGTGCAAATTACAAAAATATACAAACAAGAATCTAAATGTATGGTAATTAAATTAGCATTATCTCAAATCAGATAAAGAGAAGCTGTAAAGTAATACTAACATTTGGAGTCATAAGAGATTTGGAACCAAGAATGCTATTGTCCAAGCCCGACTTTGAACTTGTACCAGCCATGTTTTCTGAAATTATTTTTCTTGCTTCCATGATGGCTTTGTTGCTAATATCTGGATCGTCTGAGTGTAATTAACAAAATACAACATCATTTTACATATTGAGAAAGAAAGCAACTAGGAGTATTCACGATACAGTTCGGACGGTTTTGACAAAAATTCTGGGCCGAACAGCTAACTACGGTTTCGGGAAATGACAAATCCAACTGGTTGGGTAGGCCGGTTTTAGCGGTATGGAAGTTCAGTTTTTATAGTTTGAAGCGATGATGTTTTTACAAAACTGTTGCTTATTATATTAATTTCTTTAAAATGATAACGAGTCATTAATATAATAAATACTCATACTGCATACTCCAAAAATAGAAAAAAGAATAAAAGAAAAAAGATTAAACGACCGGTTCCAAGTTCCAAACCGCCGGCCAGACCGTTATACTGCCAAAACTGAACCGTATAAATCTCAAACCGGACAAACCGGCCGACTTGCTTAGGTTTGGGCGGTTTATGAACACCCCTAAAAACAGCAGTCAAATTAGAGATATGCCTGCTAAGAATCTTACTTGGAGCATCATCCATTCCCTCTCTCATGGTATAATCTACAACCCGTGAATCGATAATCTCTATTAGTCTATCACGCTCTTCCCTGTTAAAATTGAAAATATATCGATAAGTAACCGAAAATGTGTGTGTGTGTGTGTTAGATTGCAGAAATGCCAAAAATCAAGGACGCATGTCATGGTGCATATAGTTCCAATAATATGGGATATCAAGAAAGAATGAAAGATGACCATAAAGAATTAAATTTAGCCAAAATAAACGACAAAACTGAAACTAAATTTAGTATGAACCACAAAATGTTAATAGAAAAGGATTGTTACCTTGAAAAGTGTTCCAGCATAATTAGTTGTTCGATTAGATATAAAATCTCACTCTTCCCTGACAAACTGCCTTTATTCTGGTAAATAAAATACATATTACTTGAGATGATCCATTCAAAGATCCAGATCTAGAACAAAGAACTAGTGCATTAAATAGCATCATGATTTCACGTTGCCTTGAAACAGTGTGTGAATGTGCAAGTAATGATCATAAAGCTATAATTATGTTGCATACACAGTAAGGGTATTAAGCGCGGTTATAAAGCTATCATTCCATGCTTTCTACTGGGTTCAATTAACTATTAGAAAAAGAAACTAGGATAATGTATATCGACGCCACACAAGTAATCAAGTTTTTTTATTAAGGAAGCTGTATATTGAGACTACTTTATACACCGCCCAAGGTCCAAGTATGTATCTTGTTTCATTTATACCAATTTTAGCCAAAAACATGTCGGATGATGAAAATAGTAAAATACCCTTAAAAATCTTGAGAAGACCAAATATCTTTGATGAGGTGTCCACATGTTACATGTTAAAATTGTCGTTTTTTTTTAATTTAAGAGCATATTCGTCATTCAACCTGTTTTTGCACAAAATTTGCATAGATGAAACAAGATACATACTTGGGTGGCCTTTGAAATTTTTTAATACATGAATGACTTTATGAAAAACGGTTTAATACTTGGGTGACCTCCACATAAAATATCCCAAAAATATATAAAATAATAAAGTTAGCCAATAATCATAAGTCATAACAATACATTTACTGAGCTATAGAAGAAAAGAAACTACGAAATTACCTGATTCAGCTCAGCATCACCATCAGGAAGGTTTTCGCCACGTACATAATCGTCTTCTATACCAACTTCTGTGAAACCGAATAAACAAAATCAATCTTTTAATAACCAACTCAACAAAAAAATAAACAAGAAAAAAGGAACCACCACCAGCCAACCAACAACCCACACTGAAGTTTTTATTATTACAAACAACAATCTAAACATTTGTCTTTTAGTATGTACAGTATTGGATCAAATGATTTCTTTGACAAATAGTCAAACATTTGACTTATGTATACAAAGTCAACCCATCAATTTTAAATCATTTTCCAGTTTCAACAGTAATTCAACACCAACAATGCATACCAGTATACCACACTTAAAATTTCAAAACATAATCAAATAAATCTACATGAATTATCTTTCCTCTTCTTTTCCACAACTCAATTTCTCGTATTTTTAAATTTCTGTAATAAACCCTAATCCCTAATTCTCTCTTTCAACACAACTGAAATCGAAAAAACACAAAAATTAAACATCCAAACAACATGTTATTGGCGATATCCAATCACAATTAACACGTCAACTTTTACATCAAATAAGCCCTAATTTAAACCAAGTATAAAACCTGAATCAGATTCGCTTTCCGAAGAAGACGAATGCGCGCCCCAACTTTTAGGTTTCCAAATTGACGACAGAAGTTTACTAGCACCACCGGCAACAAATTTAGCCGGAAAAAGAAGTCCATTACGCCAATTAGGGTTTTCAGGTTGCACAGGCGGAGCCGGTCGGTCGTAAGGAGTGTTTCTGGCAGCAATTGTTCTCCGTTTCAGGATTTTTCCGCCGGATCTGCCGCCACCGCCGTCTACGGCGGCCTGAGGGTTGGAATCCATGGTGGTGAATGGGTTCGTCGGAGGAGAAGGGTGAATATGGGGCTTGAAGTTATGTGGAAATTGAAAGAGATGAGAGATCGGGAGGAATCGGCGTTGGAAGTTATCGGGGAGTTGATAAAATGGTTTATTTCTTTAAATAGTCCCGGAACACATGACATGGCTTGTGATATCCAATATCTATCAAGTTTTATATATTTATTGTTTTGATTTTAAATAATCATTTTTATTAATATAAAATCTAAACAAACATATAAGTTAGATGCAAGTTATATTGTTCCCATAAATGATAGATTTACTACACTATAGAGCATGTAATTGGTGTATTTTTAAAGATGTATAGATTATATTCGCAGACGTATGTTATGACTTAGGGGTCAAGTGACTTCATAGTTTTTTAAGATTTATATGTAACATATGGTATCACAATGTTTTAAGGTTTATATGTAACATATGATATCAAAAGACGGTTGACTTCATAGATTTTTTAACAATGATTTCAATAAATAATTTACATAAAATAAATGGTTTAGTTGTAAGTTTGTGTACTTGGTGAAACGATTGACCGTGGTTTGAAATTTACACCAAACATTTTTTTTGTTTTTTCTTACATGTGGCTTCTTCTTTTTTAACAAGCCTCCTAGGCCTTTTTTTCTTAGGTAAAATCCTACGTTGGGGATAAAGGAAGGGACGGCGCATGCTTGATTGATGAAGAAAAAACGATGAAAAAGAGAATTGGATGCTTACAGGGATGACACATACTTGTGAATGCTATGAAGACAAATATAGGAATGGGATGATGTTGGCTTTAAGTTTCATCTTCGTATAAATACATTTATTCGATTTTATCTATTGCATATAGATTTTAGGTATATATAGGGTTATAATTTTTATCATCTATTTATGGGTTAGAGTTTTATCTACATTTTTAGGGTTTAATTTCTTCAATGAAGAATCTTGAATCATAAATGTTAAAAGAGTAGGATATTTTTGGAGTTACATGTTTTACTACATGAAGCTGAAAACCGCAAAAAGCTCTTTCAAGCATTGTTTATGTTGGTTAGTTTGATCTAATTCCCTATAAAATTCAACCTAAAAACATCTTTTTCATATTCATGAATGTGGGTAGCTATAAATTTGATTTAAACTTAAGAAAATAATCAATCTTTCATTAGTTATCTATCTTAGTAATGCTACATTTGATCCAAATTTAAACTAAAGTGATGTTTGAAAGCATGTGGAATATGTCTTTAAAGAAGTAAATTACCTATTTGAGAAATATTAAGAATGTTGAAGCGAAATTATTTTTTTAATAAACTTTGAACTTGTATTCTGACAATGTTGAAATTTCATTGTAGTCACAGTCGATTCATGACCAAACTACACTTCAACCATGAGCTTGGAGGAAAAATTGTTTAAGTTTGTACAACTAATACTACTGTGAATATGTAGGTGGACTGTAGATAAATCATGCATCATCTCGTTGACATTATGAGATTCATATAATTGATACAATAACGGGTTAGTCGTTGAACTAAAGGTCTAAAGTAAATTTCTAAGTGGTATAGGAGATGACACGGCTCATGGTTGCTTCACGGTCGAAGTATAGATCAAGCATTCTCTTTGTAGACTTATCTTAAACATTTATAAATACACATTGTTATTGTTTTTTGGGATTTCAAATCTCCATGTGTTCAAATTGCTTTTTAAGCGTATGTGACATGTGGTTGCGAAAAAATTTTAATCATGTGGAAGTGGTACTTAAACCTATCACCTAATCAAACTTTGGTATTTTAAAAGGATTTTCTTTTATCATTAGACCACCAACCCCATGTGGCTTCTAGTGGATGACCATCACAAGATATAAAGGAGACAATATAGGAAGGCCTTTGACTAGACGATAATGGTGAAGTTTGTGGTGTGAATTAATAGATATGTGTTAACAATTAGCTTTTATATCCTACTATTGGATAACAAGTACAATATTTTTAATGAAGTTTATAACCTTATCTTTTGTAGTTAACAGAAGTTTTGATTTCAGATTTTTAAAGAGTTCATTAATCCCACGTATTTTATGTGATTATAAGTTTTTCGCTCTTTTATTAAGTTTCCAAAACATATTGAGGGTATATTATAAAAAAAATTATCATAAAGTTAAGGGTGTTACACCATTAAAATGGTATATGTTTTTATGATAAATTAATTAGGCAACTTAGATTAAGAAAGTTATAGATAACATTAATGAGAAGTCCACCTTCATAAAATTCAAAGTTTGATTCATGTTCTTGTCTTAATGTACATAAAAACCAGTTTCTTAAACGTACTAAAAAAATTTGAACCGTAGAGATTTTATTACACAAATACATTACATATATGATTTTAGAAGTTGAAACTACACCAAGAAATAATGTTTTCAGAACCGGACCGGACAACGAACCGGACGTCTTAGAGGTTCACTGGTCGGACCGGATTCAAGAACCGGATGACGCAATAAATAATATAAATATTCATAAAAATATATAGAAAAATATAAAAATTCCAAATACTACATATACAACCATTTAAATAATTTTGAGTCAAGGACGAGGGTTATATGTTTGTAAGAATTTTAATTCTTTTGAATCTTCAATTTTAATTTTGATTAGGGTTTTGGAGGACCTGTTACAGCGTATAAGTTAAAAGGAAAGAGCCAAATTGAGTTAAAATTGTAAATAGAAATAAGTAGGAGGACTATAGGATAAAAAAGATAAAAAAAATAGTAAAAAAAAAATTAAAAAAAATTAAACTACCCGGTTCGACCACCGGTTCGCGGTTCGCGGTTCGACCGCTGAATCGCTTGAACCGCCCGGTTCAACCAGCAAACGGTCTCAGAGCATGTAACCGGACCGGTGGAGGTCACGGTTCCCGGTCCGACCGACCGGTCCGGTCCGGTTTTAAAAACATTGCCAAGAAGCTCAATCTAAAGAAGTTTTTACCTCCTCCAATATTTCTTCTGAGTCTAAATTGTTGTTGAATATCTTCTCGTTCCTATCTTTCCATATGCATCATATAAGTGTTACAATTATTCATGATATAGTTTCTTTTCCCCACCCGGTAATGCTAATAAAACTTTTAAAACTAAATTAAATAAGCTAATAAAGTTAAAAAAAAATCAGAAAGAAATAAAAGAATTCTTTTGAAGTTTTTATTAGTAATTTGAGTGTATATTTTGAAAGAAAAAAAAGTTTGAAATGATTCCGATCCATCCATTGTGTTGTATGGAAAAGTGAAACAATTAAAAGAGTGTAAATAAAATTTTAGTTTATTGTAAAACAAATAGACTAATCAACGTTAAAACTGACCATAAAATAAAAGAATAAACAAATAATAAAAAAGTTTACTGAAAATAAGAAATATTATAATAATAAAACTAATTAAATGAAATAGGGATGAAAGTGTAGACTAAAGCGGTACAGTCTCATCTCTCTTTGTCAGCCTTTTTTTTATTACTTATACTTTTTAGTTTTTCTTTATATTTAAATTATCATCTTCTTCATTACATTTCTCTATAAAAAAGTCAATTTTCATGGTAGAACGAGATAAAAATTGTCGTTCGAAAAAAAAATCCCATTTTGCTTTGCTCACCACTAATGGTAAGGGTCTTTTAAAAGGGCCTGGTGATTAAATGTATGGGTGCCTAAATTTTTTTAGTTTCATTTATACACAAATTTACACTAACGAAGATTATTTGAGGGGTGCCTTCCCACCCTCTCACCCTCACCTAAATCCGCCCCTGTAATACAACATTTTCTGCTCGAATATTCCCATTACCAATGCTCCCTTTCTCATTGGAAGCAAAAAGTTTATCACATGCAATCCAACATTTTTGGCCTTGGAATTGTTGTCTCTCCACATAAACCGTCTTCAAGTTCCCTCCAAAATGTCTATGACCTGTAAGGGGAGGGTGTCGTCCTTAACACTCCCTAGCGTCACGTCACTTTTACATAAGTTGTGTAATTATCATATACGTTACGCAATTATTTCTTTATATAAGTTACATAGTATTGTGTGCATAATTTGTTAATATGAATATATAACAATTAATACCGTATGTCATACGTGTCATATGCTGATGGCTTTGTATCCTTATAGAATTTTTTTTTTCTCTTTGAACAATAACCAAATATATGCTTATGTATATAGGGACACCGTTCCTACTAACATATAAAAAAATTCTAACACTTCAAGTGTAGTTATATTAATTAGTTAGAAAAATATTACTTTTCAAAAAAAGTTCAATGAGGACTTTAACACATGACCACATTAGTGTCTAGGTTCAGTGAATCTTCCATCCATGGATGACATGCATGCACATCATACCTTATGTTAACTTCAATGTATTCAGAACCGGACCGGACGTTGAACCGGTCTCCTTACCGGTCCACTGGTCGGACCGGTCGGACCGGTTGGACCGGATTTAAGAACCGGACGACGTCATAAATATTATAAAAATATATTAGTCTAAATAACTTTTAATCCTTTCAAAAACCACCAACAAGTCAATTCCAATAATTTTAAACTAACAATTACCTACGAAATAAGAAGCCAAAAGACTTAAAAAAGATTTAAAAAAAATAAAAATAAAAATAGTCAAGCGGTTCAACCGGTCCGACCACCCGGTTTCCGGTCCGACCGCCGGTTCAACCGGTCCGACCACCGGTTCGCTGCAGAAACGGTTCAACACATGTAACCGGACCGGTCAGACCACCGGTTCCCGGTCCGGTTCGGGTTTCAAAACATTGGTTAACTTCAAAAGTAAATCCAGCTTTGTTTTGTAACTCCTCATTTATGTAAAAAGTCTTCATTGGTAAACCATTCAAAATGTTGTCCTTTTACCCACCCTAAGGGCGAGGGTCATTTACCTCTTTACTCATTTACTCATCAAAACTACACAATAGAATTCTGTCATCTCAAAATTACTCATTTACTCAGATTTTATTAAAAATACCATATTCATTTACTCACAAACTTTTTTTGAAAAAAAAAAAAACATTTAATTAAAAAAAAGACAATTTCATTAAATAAAAATTAACATAATACAATTAAAAATAAAAAACTTGGAATATTGAGGTTGCGGGAAATAGCTTGAAATTGGTTGAGGAGGTGGTTGTGGTCGTTGAGGAGGTCGTTGGGTTCGTCGGGGAGCGGCTTGGGTTCGTTCGGGTCGCGGTTGAGATTGAACTTTTGTCCTAAATTTTCCAGGCTTTATTGATTTTTTTGGAGTGGCTAGTAGGTACATGCAGGAGCCTAAGCAATCCCACATGCAAGTTCTGAAGCACATTTTAAGATATGTAAAAGGAACAGTAGTTTATGGATTAGAATATGGTTGCAAAGGTAATGGCGAACTAGTGGGTTTTTGTGACAGTAGCTTTGGAATGGATTTAACTGATGGAAGAGGGACTACAGGAATGGCATTTTACTATGGAGGTGCTTTGATCTCTTGGCTTTCACAAAAACAACAAACCGTAGCATTGTCATCATGTGAGTCCGAGTTTATGGCGGCAGCTACTACGGCTTGTCAAGTAATATGGTTAAGAGGATTAGTAAGTGAGCTAAGTGGGAAAGAAGAAAAGGTGGTAACTTTACAAGTTTACTATAAATCTGCTATTGACTTAATGAAAAATCCCGTGTTCCATGGAAGAAGTAAACACACCAGCATTAAATATCATTTTATTCGGGAGTGCATTGAGCGTGGAGAAATTAAAGTTGAGCATGTAAGTGGAGAAAGACAAAAGGCGGACATTCTTACAAAGGCATTACCAAGGATTAAGTCTGAAGAGATGAGAGAGTTACTTGGGTGATAGATCTAAAATGAACGAATCAAGATTAAGGGGTGAATGATAAAAGTAATCCCGATTCGTAAAGGAAACCGAGGGGAGGCTAGGTCGATCTCATGGGGAGGAAAAGGAGGAGATCAACACTATCTTTATTTTATTTTATTTTATTTTAAAAGTTTGTTAGAGTTATGTTTCCTTGTTTGAGTATGATTAGAATTGGTTTAGTATAAATAGATCTTAGTTTCTTATTGGATGTAAGTTTTTATCAATTATCAATAAAAGAGTCTTGGATTGTTCATCCAAAGTATCGGTGTTATTCCAATTGGTTTCTAACAATTGGTATCAGATCGTAGGTGATCTACGATCTCTGAAAAGTCCAAGAAGAGAGACGTGGGGTGCATAACCACAATCGATCAAAATTGTTCAGGATTACAAGGAGTGTATTCCGACGAAGAGTTTGATCAAAACTTGAACAGCAAGGAACCTGATAAAGAACACCATGGTAGATGGAAAAGGACCACAACCATCGCCACCGGGCGGAGTGGCAAGGGAGACCGGTGCAACTTTCGAAATGCAACTATAACACCTAGGTTGTCATCATGGAGTCAATTCTTGACGCCCAAGGGTTATGGGAAGCGGTTGATCCGGTGACCGGAGACGCCGTAGATGAAAGAAAGAATAAGTTAGCCAGGGCAATAATTTACCAAGCTCTACCGGAGAACGTACTCATGTAGGTTGCGAGAAGCCGAAGTGCACGTGAGATATGGGAATCATTACTGGTCAGATTCCTTGGAGCCGATAGGGTCCAACAAGCTCGTCTTTAATCACTAAAGAGAGAACTTGATCAGCTCAAGATGGGAGAGAAAGAGACCATGGAAGAGTTTGTCGGAAAGATAACGAAGTTCGGAACCCAGTTTAACAGCCTTGGTAGCACTCTAGAAGAAGAAGATCTCGTAAAGAAACTTCTTGATAGCGTCCCCGATCAGTTCATTGATATTGTGGCAGCGATAGAACAATGGGCCAATCTCACCACAATGACTTTTGAAGACTGTATAGCAAGATTGAAAGCCTTCGAAGAACGTATAAAAGGAAAGGAAACTTCGACCGAGATGGGGAAACTCCTTTATTCTAAAACCGAGAATCAAGGAAGACGTGACACTGATCATGACAGAAAATACAATGGCCGAGGTAAAGGACCTACAAATAGTGATCAAAGGGGACGTGGAAGAGGTCGGGGCAAGAGTTTTGGCCGAGGGCGAGGCCGAAATAACTACACGTATGACAACCGGAAGGAGGGAAGTTCGGCAAATAGCAGCAATCCTCCAAGAGATACAAACCAGGGACACCATGGAAGAGACAAGAGCAGTATCCGGTGCTATAATTGTAACACCATGGGTCACTATGCTTGGGAGTGTACAAGGCAACCCCAACAGGAAGCAAATTTGAATCAAACAGAACCAAAAGGGCCTGCTCTCATGATGGCATCGGTTGAGTTAGAAGACGGGAAAATTCTTTTAAACGAAGAAAAAGTGCACCCAAAGATGTATGTAAACGGTTCAGATGATGGGGCGGTGTGGTACCTGGATAACGGGGCATCGAATCACATGACCGGGAACAAAACCCACTTCACTGAGCTTGACCTTAAAATAAGTGGGTTGGTCAAGTTTGGAGATGGTTCAAAGGTAAGCATAAAAGGAAGAGGCTCAATAGTGTTTGAATGCAAAAATGGAGAGCAACGGGTAATGAATGATGTCTACTATATTCCCGATCTAAGGAGTAATATCCTAAGTATCGGCCAACTAACCAAAGACGGATGTAAGGTGTGGATTACAAACGAACATATATGGCTTTATGAAGAAGGAGGACATCTCTTAATGCAAGTCAAAAGAAGCCCAAATCGCCTCTATAAAATCACATTAAAGGTTGGAGCCCTGGTATGCTTACTTAACTCAATCAATCACCAAGTGTGGTTATGGCACGCAAGGCTTGGTCATTTAAATTTTGAGTCAATAAACCACATGAAGACAAAGAACCTAGTACGTGGTAATCTCCATACAATGCATGGGAACCACATTTGTGATGCGTGCATGTTGGGGAAACAAAGCCGAAGCCCATTCCCTAAACAAGCATCATATCAAGCCTCAAAACCTTTTGAGTTAGTCCACACGGATCTATGTGGACCTATCTCACCTCCCACACTAGGAGGGAACCGATATTTTGTGCTCCTGGTAGATGATAATACAAGGTTCATGTGGGTTTATACCATTAAAAATAAGAATGATGCTTTGGGTATTTTCAAAAAATTTAAACAGAAGGTGGAACTAGACTATTCTCTAAAAGTAAAGGCCCTAAGAAGTGATCGAGGATGTGAGTTCCTAAATCACCTATTCACGGAATATTGTGACCAAGAAGGCATCAAACGGTTCTTTACAGCTCCATATTCTCCACAGCAAAACGGAGTGGTAGAGAGAAGAAATAGAACAGTTTTAAATGCCACGAGAAGTATGATTAAAGCTATGGATCTTCCTCAAAACCTATGGGGAGAAGCTGTAAGGCACTCGGTTGATATTTTGAATCGGGCAACTACAAAAGCACTAAAAGATTTAACCCTTTATGAAGCTCTTAATGGTAGAAAACCCAATATTACACATCTGTGTGTATTTGGTTGCACAACCCACATGAAGATCCCATCTATTGGTATGCAAAAGTTGGATGACAGAAGCAAAGTGGTCGTCCACCTCGGAACAGAACCAAGAACAAAAGCATACAAGTTATATGATCCAAGTCTAAATCTTGTATATGTCAGCAGAGATGTTAAGTTCGAAGAAGAAAAGAAATATGATTGGTCGCAACACTCCAGCATAATGAATATTGAACCAGGGCCTGAGTGGGCTGAATTTGTGATCGAAACAGCAGTGCCCGAAGTGCAAGTAAACCCAACGCATGTCGAAAACCCACCTGTCCAATCCGACTCAGAAAACGAGCCCAACTTAGAGCCGGTTGAAGACACGGAACCCAGAATGTGACACCTGCAAAATTTCAGAATCCAAAACCCAGTTGTTGGGCTAAAACCCAACTAGGCCCAATAAGGCCCAATAGGAAGTCAAGTCCATTTGAGGCCCGGTAAGGATCCAAGCCCGTTAGAAATCCAAATTTACGCAATCCGAATATCATATTAGTCACACGATTTCATTTAATGACTCGTTACGTGATTCTGAGAATTTAAGAAAAGATATAAGAACGTGCGCGGTTCAGAAATTCTAAACGTTAAACGTGTTAAACAACGGTTTTTACCGGGTATTCGACAGAACGATTAAATGAATTAATGAATTATTAATACTAAGTATTAATATTCATTTGAAAAGACTATTCGGATAAATACACGTGTAGTACGTGTATACGAATGTTAAACCACTTTAGATCCTAATAAAACTGACAATAACAGTACGATTGTTACCGATACGTATGCGATACGACAAATATAACAAATAATATTTTAATATCATTGGTAAAATAATTATTCGGGGACTCGAGATGGATTATCACACGACCAGGACGAGAATGAGTTAGTTACGCAACGTAAACGCGTTTAAAACCGGTCTATATATATTGGAAAAACCCACCAAATGTTCTCATTCCTTCAAAACACAAACACACACATAAAGGTGTGTTGAGAGAGAAGAGAGTGAGGCCACCGGCCGGCCAGCTCACGGCGGCGGTGCCGGCGAGTGGCGGCGAGTGAACCACCTAGCCCACTAGGTCTCGTCACCCTGATTCCAAAGATGGTGACGGTTCCCTCTGATTCGCGACGGTGATGGAGATTCCGGCCAAAAACATGAACTCCGGCGACCTCGACATTTGGGGCTTTTGCTAGAAAAGAGTTCTTAAGGGCCTGATCTAAGCATACGAAGAAGTTGGTTCGAAAAAGTGAAGTTTTCCGGCCAAAAATCATGAATTCCGGCCACTGCCCGTTTTTCCGTCGACGGCGGCGGCGGCGCTGGTGGGGCTTGGCGAGACGAGTTCATGGCCGCTTGAATCACCTCAATCGGAGTTCGTATGACCAAGTTATGAGCGAAACAAGTTTCTTCTCGCGTCGTGCTCAGCTTTTCGTACAAAACCGCTTAGAACGGCTTGTAGGCTAAGGTATGACCCGAAACACTTATATATCTATTGTCGGGTAGTAGCACGGGACCTATAAATTTTGTCGGGGACGTCTTTTGAGAACGTTTTTCGGACACGTTAAATTGTATTATAATTATATAGTTTTTATATATTTATCAAATAATCGTCGAATTGAAGTATGACTTTAGTATTAGGATCTAAAGTGCGGTTTATTGGATTATTGGTGTAAGTTGATGTTGTAATTTGGACAATTGGATATTGTCGGGTTTAGCCAAAAACAAACGGGACTCTGCCCAATTTTCGTTAAAAATAAAGAATTTGGTTTCTACAACTTAGATGTCCTCAACATGGGTTGGGTTTAGATTTGAAACCGTAATGTTAGGGCACGATCCTAGTTATATTGTTGTTGATATTGACAACACTTGTTTGAACAATAGGAACCGTTTAGGATCGTTGCGCTCACTTGTTGTCAGTTGAGCTTGTGATCGCATTAGCAGGACTTAAGGTGAGTTTACGGCCCCCTTTTAGCTTTTTAATGTTTTGTAAACATCGGGGGGGAAACATGCTTATACGACATATTTGAAAGAATGAAACATATTTGTTTACACTCTGGATAACATGAACATTTTGGTTTAACTCCTTGTGAGTTTCACGACCTCTTTTTACTGTTTTCTATATTTGGGGAAAACATGTTAATTTCAAATGGTATGATAACTAGAAAACGAGAAACAAGCATCTGATTCCCTTGTGAGCATGAGTTAACACTAAAAGGTCCTCGGTATTTCGAACTATAACCATTAGCTATGGACTTAGCCGTAGATCGATATGAATAGTACTATTCGGGTTGACACCCCCAATCATGGTTAGTCGCGCTAACCACGACCAGCAGGGTCAAATGATTGCATATTAGGTCTTGTTTTTCTCATTGTTTAAAGGGACAATGGGCTGGGGCAAATTTCGAGAATTCGTTAAAGGTTTGGTTATAGGCTTATGCATCACATAATTCGTAAGTGCTAGCTAGACTTCGATGAATCAACCGCTCACTTGTTTTGTTTATCATATGCATAAAGTAAATTTCGTGCAAATGGTTTTTGCCAAAGGATTTTTGCCAAGGATTTCGCATAAATAGTTTTTGCCAATGGTATACGTACCAATGGTTTTGCCAGTCAATTTCGAGAAAAGGCTTCTGCCAATGGTATACGTACCAATGGTTTTGCTAGTAAAATTCGAGCAAAGGCTTTTGCCAATGGTATACGTACCAATGGTTTTGCCAGTAAATTTCGAGCAAAGGATTTTGCCGATGGTACCCGTACAAACAGTTTTGTCAAACGTTTTCGTGCAAATGGTTTTTGCCGAAGGATTTCGTATAAATGGTTTTTGTCAAACGGTTTCATACATATGGTTTTGACAAATGTATTCATTTAAAACCTGTGAACTCACCAACATTGCGTTGACATTTTTGAGCATGTTTTTCAGGTAATATATATACGGCACGGTTGGAATAGGTTAAACATTTGGATTAAGCCCTTAGAAGATGAAGACGCAGGGTGTTCGACATATTTAGAAGTCTTTGTTTAGCTTCCGCTGTTGTGTAATGTTATCAATCGTTGCAACCCTAATTTATTTATTTATTTATTAAGTGAATAAATTTGGGGGTGTTACAGATTGGTATCAGAGCCAATGGTTTTAGCGAATTAGGTTTCCTTAGTGACACCTAGGCTCTAACCAGACTTATTTAGGGACCATGATTTTAAGACTTACTTCACATTAAGAACACACAAGACCTAAGTATAGAAATTCCAACCGTTGCCGAACAACTTGAGTAGATCATTAGTGTATGTAGTTACACTAGGGTAGCATTAGCTACACTAATATATAATACGAATACATGGCACAAGGAATAAACATTTAACACATACAACAACGTGTAAATAATACACATCTACAACATTACTCAACGAATTATCACTATTCGGATTACGAATCAAGCTACTCATGTATCTAGTTCAACTATGGAGTTAGTTTCCTTTTCTAACCTATGTTGTCTCCACTTGGTGTGACATGTATACCCTCCTTCATGATCTGCTGGGTTGGATGATTAAAACTTTCGCCATGAGATATGGCAAACGGGACTACCCAATCGGAAGAGAACTCGAGGTAGATATGTAGGACTAAACGGGAGAGAACTCCACAGGTCAGGAGACCTATAGACTCATTGGGATCATGTTGATCCACACGTACAAACAAACTTGGAGCATGAGTTGCTCGACACTGATTTGAGGGTCTCTACCCTGACATAGTCCATGACTTCCACCGCACACGTCCTGATATTAGAAGACACCGGTTGTGTCTCTCTACCATTAACACCATCCAACAACAGCTTTAGTCGGCAGATCCATGGGTGCTGATACCATGACTATGAGTAATCCGATAGAACATAGACACTCTTACGTAAGAGTGCAACACGATGACACAAACTAATGAACATTACAGATTCCTTTTAGTTGAGAGATTGAGATAGAGAAAACACTAGAGGGACCATGCGAAATAAATTATCATTACGGGTGCACACGTAATCATAATTTACGGCGCATGAGAAGTCTGGTGAGTCTTACTATCCGAGTTAATATTCATGATTAATCTGTATTCCTAATCTCAATTCACAGTCACTCGATTAATGATCGAAATTACCATAACCAAAGGGTTTAGCCTAAAGGCATAGGAGGATGCGATAGGCTATCACAAGTGATTGGAAGTATACATCATCTCCTTCATCTTCGAATCCTAATGGATCTAAAATTCTTATCGAGACTTCATGGGCATGTCGATCTTGACTGAGGCACTGAAGATGTCTATTCTCAGTTAATTTGACCTCAATACTCGGATCGAATTTAGAAATTCCTTGTAAAGAATTGTTTCACCTTTTGAGGTTTAGCTATAAAAATTTTCTCTTTTCGATCTCATTACTTATCTACCAACGCTTGTGGATGATCTTCGGTCTAGCTTGAGTCAGACCTTAACATTTTTGAGTTCCCTATTGAATTTTCATGTAACATTCTCGCAGATCTGGAAGAACGGGAGAAATTCAATTGGATCTAACCAACTCTTAGTGGATCTTGAGCGACGAAGATTTTCACTTATCCATTTTTACTTGCTAATTCATGTCCTTTGAGATCTTACTTGCCACGAAAACCCCATGTTGACCCGTACAACGATCAACACTTGCAATAATTGCACAACTATTATCGGAAAACACGGCATAATCTCAGGGTATGTTTTTCAATTAAGTATCACACTTACTGAAATTTACATCGGAAGTGCTATGCACTAACTCCTGTAATGGGATGGAAATTTATTCTGACTCTCATACGCGTGACACCTATAGGGTATTGTGGAAACCCGACTTGAGACTAATGGATAATCTTACAAACTTTTGTGCTTGTATTTTTCCAGGAATCATTTTGTTGGCTGAATCTCTGACTTCATACCGCAAGAAAGACGTATCCACATCTCTTACTCTCAGCCTTCTATAGTTAGAGAGCTCTAGAGCGCCTACTCTTAGGAAACGACTTCTTAACACATACTGATGGAAAATACAAAGCTTTGACATTTAACACTCATTACCTCAATTTTATAGCTTAAACCCTTGGACTAGGGACTTAAAGGCTATAACCGATATGAGTGAAATACGTACTGGTAAGTCGTGACAATACCATTCGAATGCCAGGGAAGTTGCAGACAAACTGTAGTATCAGTTGTTAGCAAATTCTGAAACTCCGTGATCCATTCCGACCAACTTTGATAGGAAATAAAGAACCTAAGTCAAAATCCGAGGATTTAATTCTGTGTACGCTACCAGGAAGATGAACAAAGGACGAATCAATTCCGGAAGTTTTACTTGACTGTCGTCTATTTCCTAACATCCGCTTAATGAGAAGTCAAGCCTTTGATTAATCAAACCATGATTTCACATCGCAGTCTACCAATTTAGTGGGTTAGCAAGCGCTGAATCAGTTTCGGGGAAACACCATTCTTATGAGGCTACTTCCACGATGTGACTGTTTACCTTCTCATCTAGACGAACCGCGACTTTTCCAAGCAAACATAGAACTTCTTAAGACTTATCTATTTCGTGGACATGATAGTCAGGTCATGAGTTCACAAATCAAGATATTACAGCCTAAATACCAGACTACAGTAGAAGTGCAGTGCAAACGATGGTAATGAGGTATTAAACTAAAACTTCGCCAGTGAAATCATACGAGAAATCTTGAAACCTTTAATCCGTTGTGACCAATGTTGATGGAAAAATCTCATATGGCACAGAACCTAATATGAGAGTATAACTTTAAGTCCCAGAAAATGCCTTCGTGGAGTATAAGGGAACAATCATAACGTTTCGTTTATGAATTCTGTCACTACTATCCGAGTACAAGAAGGTGATGGATATGCAGTTAGAAAACGAATAAGTGAAACTATGTCACTAACACTTAGCAACTGTTTGAGAGCCATTCTCACTTTTCCTTGAACCCCATGAAGATTATTAATCTTTAGTATCTGTTGAGCCTAGCCAACTAAAATATTCTCAAATACTTTGATATTCTTTTTCTTCTTCATCTAGATTCACCTTCATCTTTAGATGAACCTTAAAAAAAAAAAAAAAAAAAAAAATCTAGATGATTCAATGAGACTACGAGAATTTATTGTGGCGAGTTTGTTAATCGATATCCGTTTCGTTTAGATTTCAATCTAAATCAAATTACGGATAACATACGTGATGATGTTATCAGTAATGGAATTTGATAAAAACTAGGATCAATCTCAGGAGATCATGTCTCCGTAAAATTTTATCCCATATCATAGTTGTTTAATTCGTTAACTAGACAACTACTGACGTTCCATTAAACCATTCCAGCTCCTTTGTGAGAAATTGTATACACTGACATTATTGTCTTGAACTCAATTGAATCAGTTTAACCTACATACTGATTAGACAGACAAAATGTCAAAATAAAAATCTTTCATTCTAGAAGATTGAATGCACCAAGATGTTGACCCGTCGCGATGAACGGTCGATTACCTGATTTGGACTAACACATGGACATCTCATTAAAGAATCTGACCTATCTTTACCAAATGCTTGATAATTTTCTTTTAGATCCTAGCACGATTTGGTTTTCTGGAGAGAAACCGAATATGAATAATGAAGTATGTACCTATATACTTTCGGAAATCCGTGTGCATGAACGCACTTTTGTCTTTCATTATGAATGATAATGATCATACAGTTCCACTCTGATGAGAATGATCACATAATGAAATGCTTCGTCATCTGATCCTTGATTGTTTATTTTGGTGTGTGAGTTGTTCACTTGGTTAGTGAAAACTCATTTTTATAATTCACATCGACCAGGCAATTCTCTTGATGACTTACTCATTACATGAAAGTGACCCCACTGATTGTAATCCCTTTGTTCATGGGACTCTAGTAATGAGTTTATCACTTCAGGGTATAGCCAACGCCGTTCCCTTGACGATATATTCAAAGAAAATTCCTAAATCTACTCATTCGATTTAAGGTATACTCAACAGTAACGTTATACTGTTACATTATAAGAGAATATCTCAAATCCGTACACATCCAATATCGTTAATTGGTGAGATATCCACCTTATCTTCGTATACCAACTGCTATTTGGAATGAGTCGACATTCTTCGTAAGAATCCAAAAATGGAAAAGGATACGAAATCCTAATCCATGTGTTAATATCAAATTTCGAGGACGAAATTTCTTTAAGGATGGGAGAATGTGACACCTGCAAAATTTCAGAATCCAAAACCCAGTTGTTGGGCTAAAACCCAACTAGGCCCAATAAGGCCCAATAGGAAGTCAAGTCCATTTGAGGCCCGGTAAGGATCCAAGCCCGTTAGAAATCCAAATTTACACAATCCGAATATCATATTAGTCACACGATTTCATTTAATGACTCGTTACGCGATTCTGAGAATTTAAGAAAAGATATAAGAACGTGCGCGGTTCAGAAATTCTAAACGTTAAACGTGTTAAACAACGGTTTTTACCGGGTATTCGACAGAACGATTAAATGAATTAATGAATTATTAATACTAAGTATTAATATTCATTTGAAAAGACTATTCGGATAAATACACGTGTAGTACGTGTATACGAATGTTAAACCACTTTAAATCCTCATAAAACTGACAATAACAGTACGATTGTTACCGATACGTATGCGATACGACAAATATAACAAATAATATTTTAATATCATTGGTAAAATAATTATTCGGGGACTCGAGATGGATTATCACACGACCAGGACGAGAATGAGATAGTTACGCGACTTAAACGCGTTTAAAACCAGTCTATATATATTGGAAAAACCCACCAAATGTTCTCATTCCTTCAAAACACAAACACACACATAAAGGTGTGTTGAGAGAGAAGAGAGTGAGGCCACCGGCCGGCCAGCTCACGGCGGCGGTGCCGGCGAGTGGCGGCGAGTGAACCACCTAGCCCACTAGGTCTCGTCACCCTGATTCCAAAGATGGTGACGGTTCCCTCTGATTCGCGACGGTGATGGAGATTCCGGCCAAAAACATGAACTCCGGCGACCTCGACATTTGGGGCTTTTGCTAGAAAAGAGTTCTTAAGGGCCTGATCTAAGCATACGAAGAAGTTGGTTCGAAAAAGTGAAGTTTTCCGGCCAAAAATCATGAATTCCGGGCACTGCCCGTTTTTCCGGCGACGGCGGCGGCGGCGCTGGTGGGGCTTGGCGAGACGAGTTCATGGCCGCTTGAATCACCTCAATCGGAGTTCGTATGACCAAGTTATGAGCGAAACAAGTTTCTTCTCGCGTCGTGCTCAGCTTTTCGTACAAAACCGCTTAGAACGGCTTGTAGGCTAAGGTATGACCCGAAACACTTATATATCTATTGTCGGGTAGTAGCACGGGACCTATAAATTTTGTCGGGGACGTCTTTTGAGAACGTTTTTCGGACACGTTAAATTGTATTATAATTATATAGTTTTTATATATTTATCAAATAATCGTCGAATTGAAGTATGACTTTAGTATTAGGATCTAAAGTGCGGTTTATTGGATTATTGGTGTAAGTTGATGTTGTAATTTGGACAATTGGATATTGTCGGGTTTAGCCAAAAACAAACGGGACTCTGCCCAATTTTCGTTAAAAATAAAGAATTTGGTTTCTACAACTTAGATGTCCTCAACATGGGTTGGGTTTAGATTTGAAACCGTAATGTTAGGGCACGATCCTAGTTATATTGTTGTTGATATTGACAACACTTGTTTGAACAATAGGAACCGTTTAGGATCGTTGCGCTCACTTGTTGTCAGTTGAGCTTGTGATCGCATTAGCAGGACTTAAGGTGAGTTTACGGCCCCCTTTTAGCTTTTTAATGTTTTGTAAACATCGGGGGGGAAACATGCTTATACGACATATTTGAAAGAATGAAACATATTTGTTTACACTCTGGATAACATGAACATTTTGGTTTAACTCCTTGTGAGTTTCACGACCTCTTTTTACTGTTTTCTATATTTGGGGAAAACATGTTAATTTCAAATGGTATGATAACTAGAAAACGAGAAACAAGCATCTGATTCCCTTGTGAGCATGAGTTAACACTAAAAGGTCCTCGGTATTTCGAACTATAACCATTAGCTATGGACTTAGCCGTAGATCGATATGAATAGTACTATTCGGGTTGACACCCCCAATCATGGTTAGTCGCGCTAACCACGACCAGCAGGGTCAAATGATTGCATATTAGGTCTTGTTTTTCTCATTGTTTAAAGGGACAATGGGCTGGGGCAAATTTCGAGAATTCGTTAAAGGTTTGGTTATAGGCTTATGCATCACATAATTCGTAAGTGCTAGCTAGACTTCGATGAATCAACCGCTCACTTGTTTTGTTTATCATATGCATAAAGTAAATTTCGTGCAAATGGTTTTTGCCAAAGGATTTTTGCCAAAGGATTTCGCATAAATAGTTTTTGCCAATGGTATACGTACCAATGGTTTTGCCAGTCAATTTCGAGAAAAGGCTTCTGCCAATGGTATACGTACCAATGGTTTTGCCAGTAAAATTCGAGCAAAGGCTTTTGCCAATGGTATACGTACCAATGGTTTTACCAGTAAATTTCGAGCAAAGGATTTTGCCGATGGTACCCGTACAAACAGTTTTGTCAAACGTTTTCGTGCAAATGGTTTTTGCCGAAGGATTTCGTATAAATGGTTTTTGTCAAACGGTTTCATACATATGGTTTTGACAAATGTATTCATTTAAAACCTGTGAACTCACCAACATTGCGTTGACATTTTTGAGCATGTTTTTCAGGTAATATATATACGGCACGGTTGGAATAGGTTAAACATTTGGATTAAGCCCCTTAGAAGATGAAGACGCAGGGTGTTCG
The DNA here is from genome assembly GCA_023525975.1 of Smallanthus sonchifolius. Lineage (NCBI taxonomy): Eukaryota > Viridiplantae > Streptophyta > Magnoliopsida > Asterales > Asteraceae > Smallanthus > Smallanthus sonchifolius. The sequence goes on from CM042042.1 coordinate 8,933,031, forward strand.
ACATATTTAGAAGTCTTTGTTTAGCTTCCGCTGTTGTGTAATGTTATCAATCGTTGCAACCCTAATTTATTTATTTATTAAGTGAATAAATTTGGGGGTGTTACACAGAAGGTCTACGCGACAGTCAACCTTACCAAGCAGGTTTGATGATTATGTGATGCTAAATGAAGAAGAAAGCCTCACACAAGCTGACGAACCTGCAAATTATGATGAGGCAAAGAATGACTAGGCCTAGAAAGAAGCAATGAGATATGAACTTGTCTCAATAGAGCAGAATGAGACCTGGAATTTGTGCCACTTACCAGCGGGTCAAAAGGCAATTGGGTTAAAATGGGTTTTCAAGATAAAACGGGATGCAAACGGGCTTATAACCAAGTACAAGGCAAGGTTGGTTGCAAAAGGGTACGTACAAGAACAAGGAGTAGACTTTGATGAGGTGTTTGCACTGGTGGCCCGGTTAGAGACTATCCGGTTAATTCTGGCAATGGCATCGAAAGAGGGCTAGTCTGTTTATCATCTAGATGTGAAGTCAGCCTTCTTGAATGGTGATTTAAAGGAGGAAGTGTATGTCAAGCAACCCGATGGTTTTGTGGTTCCCGGAAAAGGCGATATGGTGTACAAGCTAAGAAAGGCCTTATACGGGTTACGTCAAGCTCCACGAGCATGGAATGAAAAGCTTGATAAAACTCTAAAGAATTTGGGTTTTAACCGCTGTACGAGAGAACCAACAGTCTACAAAAGAAGAACAACATCAGAGGTGGTCATTGTGGGTATAAACGTTGATGACTTGATTTTAACCAGGACAAGTAAACAAGAAATAGACAAGTTTAAAGAACAAATGAAGAAAGAATTTGAGATGCAAGATCTCGGGCTGTTATCATATTATCTAGGCATTGAAGTAACGCAACGAGATCACACGATAACATTAAAGCAAGAAGCATACGCTAAGAAGATTCTTAAAAGTGCGGGAATGTACGAGAGCAACCGACCCGATATCCCATGGAGCCAAGATTGCAATTAACAAAACATGAGAACGGAGAACCCGTGAATGCTACTAAGTACCGAAGGATCATCGGAAGTCTAAGGTATTTGACACACTTAAGACCTGACTTGAGCTATTATGTGGGAATGGCTAGTAGGTACATGCAGGAGCCTAAGCAATCCCACATGCAAGTTCTGAAGCACATTTTAAGATATGTAAAAGGCACAGTAGCTTATGGATTAGAATATGGTTGCAAAGGTAATGGTGAACTAGTGGGTTTTTATGACAGTAGCTTTGGAATGGATTTAACTGATGGAAGAGGGACTACATGAATGGCATTTTACTATGGAGGTGCTTTGATCTCATGGCTTTCACAAAAACAACAAACCGTAGCATTGTCATCATGTGAGTCCGAGTTTATGGTGGCAGCTGCTACGGCTTGTCAAGTAATATGGTTAAGAGGATTAGTAAGTGAGCTAAGTGGGAAGGAAGAAAAGGCTGACAATAAATCCGCTATTGACTTAATGAAAAATCCCGTGTTCCATGAAAGAAGTAAACGCATCAGCATTAAATATCATTTTATTTGGGAGTGCATTGAGCGTGAAGAAATTAAAGTTGAGCATGTAAGTGGAGAAAGACAAAAGGCGGACATTCTTACAAAGGCATTACCAAGGATTAAGTTTGAAGAGACGAGAGAGTTACTTGGGATGATAGATCTAAATGGAACGAATCAAGATTAAGGGGGTGAATGATAAAAGTAATCCCGATTCGTAAAGGAAACCGAGGGGAGGCTAGGTCGATCTCATGGGGAGTAAAAGGAGGAGATCAACACTATCTTTATTTTATTTTATTTTATTTTATTTTATTTTATTTTATTTTAAAAGTTTGTTAGAGTTATGTTTCCTTGTTTGAGTATGATTAGAATTGGTTTAGTATAAATAGATCTTAGTTTCTTATTGGATGTAAGTTTTTATCAATTATCAATAAAAGAGTCTTGGATTGTTCATCCAAAGTATCGGTGTTATTCCAATTGGTTTCTAACATACTCGATTTCCATTTCCCCTACTCGGTTTCATTCGGGTATCCCTCCCCCATCACCCTAAGTGTTTACAACCTTAATTGTGTCTATCATTACATTGGGCAATATAGAAACTTAAGAATGATTTACTATTTTCAGAAAAAAAACAAGTATCATATCGGTAAAGGGACTAATCGAAGAAATCAAGGTAACTGGTCTCTTTTGTGTTAAAAACAGATCAAACCTTCATTTCTTGGGGTGGTCAAATTGGAGTTGGTTTAACTTTGATAGTCTTTGTTTAGATCAGATTGAATCATTACACGGGTTGTAATCATCATCTCTAGCTCCTTGCTAGATGTGTATCTTTTTTTTAACGACGAAGATTGAATGTTGTGACGTCGCACTCGCCCGACATATGAGAGAGCCTTGTCCAACTCTGGCCAATATGTTGTCTTAACTGGGCCCACTTGGCGTCAGAGTTGGAGAGCATCAAAGGAAAAATCCCACCCAATATGGCCCATTTCGGGCTTGAGGGAGAGCCGAGGCTCAAACCCTGAATCGACGTGGGTAAAACCTTGATGCATCAGCCTAAGAATTAGGCCTCATTTGCATGTCTCAGAAACTAATGGGGAGAGCAGGAATTGAACATGGGTCACAAGAAACGCCATGTCTAATTTTTACCACTCCACCACCAACTCATTGACAGATGTGTATCTTTGCTTAATTCTTATATAAATCTTCTCCGTTAAAAAAGAAATATATTTCTATCAATAAGCTTTAACTTTATTTTGATATACTTTTTGTTTTGTAGTTATATGCAAAATGTTGATTATTTATAAACTCAATATATGAGGATATAAGAATTATTGAGTCAACTTAATTTGTTCAACTTATTTTCACGTGTGTTGTCTTACCCCTTTTTATATATCTTAACAGATATTCAGTTTTCTATACTATATAATAAATAAAGGTTTTCAATGTCATGTGTCATCTTAATATTCATTTTTATTATTTTTTTCTTGCATCTCTCTCTTATTAAATAAACTTTTATCTTATAATAATAATAATATATTTAAAAAAATATTAAATTATATATTATATTAATAAATAAAGCTCTACATATTTGACGAGTGTATGTGTTAACAGATTATACTGTATTTCACGGGTTTGCTCAACCTATGTAAAACATGAGTTTTAAAAAAAAAGTTTTATTACTTAATATATAATATAATAATATATTTATTTAACCCGTGTAATGTACGGGATTTTAACCTACTATAGATAATATTCATAAATCTACTTAAATATATTCCCACAATTTACAAGTTGAATTTTTAGTATATTAGGGTACTAGGTAAATATCTATACTATATAATAAATAAAGGTTTTTGTATGCCACGTGTCGTCACCATATTTAATCTCATCATTTTTTTTTCGCATCTCTCTCTTATTAAATGCACACATATCTTTTAATAAATTAGTAATTATACTAATAAAACACATTTATTTTAAATTATTCTTTATTATAAAAAAAACTTTAAAATTTAATTATGTAATAAAACTCCATATTCAATGAACTTGTATTACACAATGACCTGACTAATTACACAATGAACTTGTATTATACAATGACCTGACTAATTACACAATGACCTGACTAATTACAAATTGACCTTACTAATTACACAATGACCTTACTAATTACACAATGACCAAATATTACACAATGACCAGACGTGGTATACACAATGAACTTGTATCACATAATTAACTTGTATTACACAATGACCTGACTAATTACACAATGAGCTGAAAAACGTAAAACACAATGATAAATACATATAACACAATGAACTTGTATTACACAATGAACTTGTATTACACAATGAACTTGTATTACACAATAAAATTATATTACACATTGACCTGACTAATTACATAATGAACTTGTATTACACAATGGCGTGGCTAATTACACAATGAACTTGTATTACACAATGACCTGACTAATTACACAATGACCAGACGTGGTATTACACAATGAACTTGTATTACACAATGACCTGACTAATTACACAATGAGCTGGAAAACGTAAAACACAATGATAAATACATATAACACAATGAACTTGTATTACACAATGAACATGTATTACACAATGAATTGTATTACACAATAAAATTGTATTACATATTGACCTGACTAGTTACACAATGAGTTTGAAAAACGTAAAAAAATCGTTTTTGTTTATAACGACACTATACTCGTTTTAAAGATAAAAAAACACTCGTTTTTATGGTATAATTTTTAAAAAAAAAATAATGCCGTATATAAAAGTTATGAACATTTTAAAATAGGGGGAACTTGATAAAAAGTCAACAAAAGTGGAGAAAACAAAAATACCCTTTCAACAACTTTTTCTCCTACAATTTAATCTCAACCATTAAATGTTTTCTACAATATGATCTAATGGCATTAATCCTTCTCACCCTTCTTAGAATTAGAATCCTTTTTAACCTGAACCTAATCCTAAAAATTAATATACAATTGAATTTCAAAAATACGTTAATTACTATTTAATGTAATTTTATTTTCATTTTCTATTTGATTGATTGAAATAAAAGTTAAATAATTAAAGTTCAAAGTTTCTTATAATAAGAAATAATTTAAAATAAATATGTTTTATTAGTATAATTAATATTTTCCTAAAATATATATGTAATTATTAAAAGAAAGAAATGCATTAAATAAGAGAGAGAAGCGAGAAAAAAATGATGAGGATGAATACGGAGGCGACACGTGTCACTAAAAACCTTTATTTATTATATAGTATAGATGTCCGATCATTTGACACAGTGGCGGATCTAGAACAAAAGTTCAGGGGTAACAAAAAAAAATTTGACCGTATATTTCATATAATGAAACAATTTTTTTTCCGTACTTTCATGTAAACAATTTTTTCTTTTACGGTAACATGCGACTAGCAAGGCGGATGACTGAGGTTTGTCGAAGGCGGCGCCGGGCGCAGGGGCGGAGGTTTGTGAGGGCCCGGGTCCCCTGATAGGAAAAACTTTATATGTATTTGACCGAAAAATTTATATTTCCGGCCCCCTGATCGAACCGCGAACCGGTGGTCGAACCGAGTAGCTTACTTTAAAAAAAAAAATGTTTACTATTTTTTTATCTTTTTTATCCTATAGTCCTCCTACTTATTTCTATTTACAATTTTAACTCAATTTGGCTCTTTCCTTTTAACTTATACGCTGCCACAGGTCCTCCAAAACCTAATCAAAATTAAAATTGAAGATTCAAAAGAATTAAAATTCATACAGACCTACAACCCTCGTCCTTGATTCAAAATTGTTTAAATGGTTGTATATGTAGTATTTGGAATTTTTCTATATATTTTTATGAATATTTATATTATTTATTGCATCATCCGGTTCTTGAATCCGGTCCGACCGGTCCGACCAGTGAACCTCTAAGACGTCCGGTTCGTTGTCCGGTCCGGTTCTAAAAAGATTGCTTTCAAACCTTATCAGAAAACTTTTCTCAAACAATTCATTCCATCCTAAAAACCTTTCTTACATTTTCATATCTTCATTCATTTATCTTTTATGTTTCTTTTGAATGGCTCCCTTTGTAATAAACTTGTACATATTGCTTTTTGATTATTTCATCATGTGTTTTTTTTATTTTATTGTAAGTCTAAAGCATAGAGAATCATACTTGTTTTTAATTTTGTTATAACCTTATATGTTTTCAAAACTTATATTATATAAACGTTTTAATCGACGAATACACGCTCTCCATTCTACACATACTTTACTATTAAAATCATTACACATTCATTTCACATTATTTGAACTCATAATTATTTAGCCGGAGAGGACACCGCTTTTATCTTTTTAAAATTTATTAAATTATTAAATTAGTTATGACTTTATGACTCAGCATGCTTTTTCAAACTCATCATACATCCATCCCATATTTCCATACATACATACATACATCATATCATTTCATGAATGGCATATGGTAAATACTTTCTATAAATAGCCCTCTTTCTTACATTTATCACCCCTACCATCTGGCGGAAACTAGAGAGAGGTGTCATTCCATCTGCCCCTCTTTCACCGTCGCCGGAACCAAACCGAGAGTCAATCTCTCAAAACCCTACTTTTCCGTTCTCTCTGTTTCTCCTCCGACTCATCTGACGATCGATTTCATTGCTCTCAATCACAAACCTCGTCAGATTTGCTTCACCGCCGCGCACATTACACTTCGCTCTTCGGTTTATGTAAGCAATCACTCAATCGTGTTCTTATATGCTTTTTCACGTTGATTTATTCTGCTATATATTTTATGGAGTAACGTTAACGTCTAATTCGTGTTATATGTATTTATTGAATATGACAAAAATGCTGTTATTGGAGAGATTAGGTTAGATTTGTTAGATCTGATTGGTGGTTCAGCTGTTTTGGATTCTATTTTGAATTATTGAAGTCAATCATGAAATTTTCAGGGACTTTTTGTGATCTGTTTTGATGAAAAATGTTTGAAGGGGATTGTTTTTGGATAAACCCTAGTTTTTGGTACTTTTTTCGTTTTTTCGTAGCATTTATGCTTCTATTAACCTGAAATGGTGTGTTTGACGATGCTTATGGTATAAAATGAAGTTATTAAATCTGGCTTTATTGTTATTAAGTGTGTATATGTTAACAAAATGATTGTATATCAATCTTGTATTTGGAAAGTAATATGTTTGAGATAAAAAGTCAAATGCTAACTTTTGATGAAAAGGTCAATGGGTTTATTGACTTTATTGATATTTTATTTGAAGTTCGTTAATATGAAAATGGCTTTATAAAGTGGTAAGCATGAACTTTAAAGAGTCAAAACAATTTTCTAGTTGAAATGAGTAGTCTTTTGTTGTCTTTTTCTGACCTTTTGGCGCGGCATATGAGATTAGTCTTTTCTTTATAACAAGATTATACAAATAATGAAATGTGTTTTTTCATTTTGATTTATTCTGGAATATATTATAGAGTAACGTTAACATCGATTTCTTGTTATATATTTATGGATGATGACAAAAATGCTACTATTGGAGGAATTAGAAAAGATTTTTAGATCTGATTGGTACTTGAGCTATTTTGGATTCTATTTTAGATTTATCGAAGTCAATCATGAAAGTTTCAGGCACTTTTATGGTTTGTTTTGATGAAAAATGTTTGCACGTAAGGGAATTAGTAATTACAGTAAAAGAAGAAATGATTCATGATTTAACAAGGTCTATTTTTGAATAAACCTTAATTGGACTTATACTCTGCTATTTCTTTTGGAAGCTTTAGTTTTTGGTACTTTTTTTTGTTTTCTATCGCATTTAGGCTTCTATTGTTCACCTTAAATGATATGTTACTATGTTTGATGATGCTTATGGTATAAAAATGAACTTATTAAATTTGGCTTTATTGCTTATTGATTGTTTATATGCTAAATATATCTATATCAATCTTGTGTTTGGAAAGTAACATTGTTTAACACTTTGACATAGAAAGTCAAATGCTAACTTTTGACAATTCCGTGGCTTTATTGATATTTTATTTTAAGCTTGTTTATATGAAACATGGCTTTATAAAATGGTAAGCATGAACTTTCGAAATTCAAAAGTCAAAGCAATCTTTTAGTTGAATTGAATTGCCTTTGGTACCTAAATTGCCCAAAGTAACTCTTTTTAATTTCCTGATGTATGTGTTATTGACAAAACAAAGCATCACTTCCTTGATAGTAGCTTGTGGTTCATTATTACCCCTTGATGGGTTTTATTGAGAAGTTTAGGGGTGGTTTGTACAGTTGTACTACTCTATTTTGATTAACAGAATCGATTCTGAGCTTACATTACTCAATATTTAAAATCTCTTCTGTGAGTTATACGCCTAAGGTTATATTTATCAACATTTTGTAGCTTGTGAAGAGTTGCAAATCATGGTTTTCTGGGTGTTTGGGTATGGCTCATTGGTATGGAACCCTGGGTTTGAGTATGATGAGAAAATTGTTGGGTATATCAAGAATTACCGCCGCGTGTTTGATCTTGGTAAGCAGTTATCCGGACCGTGTTCTTTTTGTTTCTTTTTTAATCATCTATCTGTTGATCTGTTATTCATATGAATGCTATTATGTCACAGCATGTATTGATCATAGAGGTACGCCTGAACACCCTGCAAGGACATGCACACTTGAATACAAGGAAGGAGCCATCTGTGTAAGTAACAGAATTTCAACTCATGCCAATTTCAGTTAGTTTTAAATATATTTTTGTGTTATTTTCTCCCGGGTTGATGACAGAACTGGTATAATGTTTGTTTTCTTGAGATCACCACTTTCAGTTGCTAATTCTTAACCCGGTTTTTCTTTCAGTGGGGTGCTGTGTATTGTGTAAGAGGAGGTGAAGAGAAGGAACGATTGGCAATGGCGGTATGTATCATGATAACTTGGTTTTTATATGGTTAAAAGTTTCTAAGACGCTGAGATTTCAATCTAGCGTGTTGGTTTGGATTGACTAATGAGTTGACAGCAGCTCACCATACGGTTGATTTGCATGACATATTTGTACTTTAAATTATGGTGCATTATGTTATTAGTTTATTACAAGACATTACATTAATTATTTCTTATTTATTTCAGTATTTAGAGAAGAGAGAATGCGAGTACGATCAAAGGACCGCTGTAGACTTTTTCAAGGTAAAAGAATATTAATTTTTTTCCTCGTGCAAATCAACATTTTAATCACAAAATCAAGAACTGATTTTGTTAACTCTTGATTCAGGATGGCGAGATTGACAAGCCTACTTTATCAGAAGTTATAGTGTAAGCAATTATCTCATGTTTTATACCGATCTCTTCTGCACTTCTTTTTGCGGGTCCCATCTACATTTTTATAAATAAATGTGACCCGCAATCAGATGTAAGATCCATGGAACAAAAGTGTTAAAATAACTAGAAATTTTTTTGTTACAGTTTCACATCGACTCCGGACAAGGAATCAAATAAGTACTACCTCGGGCCTGCACCATTGGATGATATGGCAAGGTAACATACTTACCGTTTCTTTTATCTTATTTAAACTATTTTAGGTCTTTGATTGGCCCATTTCTCATTAGTTTACATTTTCAGACAAATAGCAACTGCTTTTGGCCCGTGTGGAAACAACCGAGACTATATATTCTCGTTGGAGAAGGCAATGTTTGATATTGGTGCGTTATAACCACCTCACTATTTCTTTCAATAGTTAACCATATCTACACTTCCACTATGCTCATTTCAAGCATCTCGATTATGTGGATGTCGTTTTTTGGGCATATTTCTTTTTTGAAATTACTTGCCCCACAAGGTTCCTAATCCATGTTCCTTGCTAGAGACGTTGCTTTTTGGGCATATTTCTCATCTGAAATCACTTAATTGCCCATTGTTATCTATTTCTTTGACTAAACAAGAAAAGATTCCTTCACCGTCAAGAATATTGAACCTTTTCTTATATCTTAAACAGGTCATGAAGATGACATGGTCATAGAGTTGGCAAATGAGGTCAGAAAAGTGCTTGGAATCACGGGCCTCGGAAGCCCGAAGGAGAACATCAGCAGCAGATTAACCGGGCCGTCTCTTAAGCTCAAGTCCCCCATGTCACCTCATAAACTGCGTCACCTTCCTGAAGCAATTTCCATGGACACCTAAGACCAGAAGAAGACGATCAATAACTTGGTTTGCTTAACTCTACTGAACCAGCTGGCAATAACACGAGTCTGTTAACCGAGCCTTTGAACCAGGTTCATTAGTTATATGTTAGTCTTAGTACTTTCTTTTATCGTAGGCTAGAGTTGAATGGTCAGGTTTCGAGTATAAAGTTATAACGAGAACACCGCACTTTATTTCAAGTTTAAATTTGTGTTTTTGTTAGTTTTGGACATTTGAATATGATCTTTTATTTGATAATTGGTTGGCGTGGAACTGCTGGGTGAACCATGGACCACCACCTCATTGCTACAGAAAGCACCATAGGCTCCAAGTTGATATATGCTTCAAGCTGGACCGTCAAGGACCACCTCATTGCTATGGTGGTCTCGTATGCTCTGAGCTGTTTGTGACTAGTTGCGGACCACTTGGCTGTCAAGCCACCATGACTCCAAGATGTTCGTGGACCGCCTGGCTATAAACTGGCCCACTTCACAACTCACCAATCCAAAACCAGACAGTTGCTTTCTAACAACCTGATATGAGCCTGCAGGGTTAAGTTCGAGCTTGACTCTGATCTCATGTAAAAGCTGAAGCCAGTTCAAAAGCCAGAAACGTTTAGACTCAAACTTCCAAGTTTGATTTGAGCGTTTGAAGTCATGAAGCGTTTAATTAAGGGGTAAGCATGTAACTAACTATTTTGACCCAATAAAATATGAAAATGACAGTTTGACTAAAAAAGTTGCTTCTAATGATGGTTTGATGCAAGTGAATTTGCTTAGGATGTTACAAAACCTTTGGTTCTTTAATGTGTGTTTGTTTCCTAATTACCATCTACCGATACAACTCCCTGTTGGAATTATATGTCCGGTCACGATTATTTAACGCTACTAACTGAGTTGTGACCCGTAAGAGTTACACCTTTAACCCTCTTAACCGGTAATTACGAACTTTATACGGGACGATATATTTTATATATATTTGTTACACGAGATTTATTATTTATACATGTTTACAAATAATAGTTTTATATTGTTTTAATCTTTCATTAAAACACTAAAACGGGTTCAGGCTTTTACATCTCGTATTAGACTTTGGGTCCGAAAACAATTAATAGGGTTTATAATTATTATTTAAATAATTAACTATTCTTTGAAAAACTGACTAGAGGTGTACTAGCCGCAAAGAAGAAGTCATTTGACTTCTTGGTTTCTTTTCAAATCAACTAGCAGCCAGAAGCAATAACAAGAAAAATCGTTTTTCTTATCTGGCGATTTCTGAAGCAGCTAGCGACAAAGGATTCCTCTTGCCTCGAAAGTTACGACGGCCACCAGCCCTGCTACCATCCGCCGCCTTGTCCGGTGATCCTCGGTGCCACCGGTTCTCGTGATTCGGTTTGTTATATAGCATCGGTTCGTTGTACCTCGGTGTCTCAACCGGTTAATCATTAACCACTAAGGTATAATTAATCTCATTGGTAGATTAAATATTATTCCGTGTTCGTATGTTTTGTAACCCAGATCATGTCGTGGTTTTATTTTGTGTTGAATCGGTTCCGTTCCGCTGCGTATTAATAATTACTAAATAATTATTATTAATCTATAATTATTTATCAACCGTTTTGGATAACTAATCTAACTGATAACCACTGGACGGAAACCCAACAATTTTATCAGAGCCTTGGTTACGACATACGAATCGGATCTGGTCTTTTAACCGGTTATAGATCACAAACTTTAACTTGTTTAAAGTTTCTGACCTAGATCTTTTTTAGAACAATTTTTATTTATTTATTTGGTCAAAATTTTTATTTATTTTATTTGATCAAAAGGATTGCCCAGTTATTTGATTGTATTAAATATGTAAATCTGGCCCGACCTGTCTTGTGTTTGTTTTATGTTTTGTTTTTATGGTTTTGGTCCATTTGATGGCTCAAAGTTGTAATAGATTAGCTTTTATGTTTTGTCCCACTTTGATGGCTCAAAGTTGTAATAGTTAGGGTTTTATTTTTTTTGTATTATGTATAAATATTGTAAAGATAAACACCCGAAGACAAAACTAAAGACGGAGACAAGATCTTGGATTTAGTGGGAGTCACACGGAACAGCTAGACGCATACACAAAGTCTATCATTGTGGCTGTTTTTGTGTTGTGACCACGTGACCTAGTTTGGTCTTGCTATTAGGCTCTAGCAAGATCAAACAGTATTTCTTTGGCCATATGATTTACATATTTTTGTGTTTGCTATTGTGGTTGTTTTTTATCTTATAAATGTTATAACGTACAAACCAAATACCAAAATTTTCAAAATCAAATAAATAACAAGTTCTAAACTTTTTTTTTACAATCTGTGGATACTTTATATTAAAACAAACAGTTTGTTTTTAAAATAAATTATAACCAATAAAGTTTTGCAATTTAAACTAATAAACGAATAACTTAATAGTTCATTTAAACTATTAACTTTTAATTGGTTAATTATACCGCGACAAACTTAGTTTTAATAGGTTATTTAAAATTAAGTGTCCTGAGAGATGAAATGATTCATCACGTTGTCACGATCTAATATACAGTAAAACTGGCTTTTACAACACACATATGATTTATCATTCGTTGTGTTTGACCCTATTCGGTAAAACACTAAAATTAAATCCTATATTTAAAATCTTTAGTCTATGTCATCCTACTATAAGGAACACTTGGGACATAACGTGAAACACCAGTGTTTGGAGCCACAACACCGCACTTGGTGCGTAACCTATCCCTCCAAGGTGCAAGGGTTTCGTTGACACATCCGACCCTTCCACATGTACCTGTACTAGGGCAACTATTACTTTTCGAGTTTTTAGCCGAAGTGGTGTAATTGAAAAAACTATTTAGTAAATTAGTGTGATTTTAAAAGTATTTATTAAATGAGTGTTGTTGAAAAAAATATATTTATCAAATAGGTATATTTTCTATTTATCATATTTTCTTTATAATTTTTAACCAACCTATTATATATATTTCTTCTTATTTTTGTTTTATCAACTTTTAGATTGTTTTTCATAATTGTGAATTGTTTTTCAATAACAAAACACATCTCTACGATACAAATAACGTCCGAATATATAAAAACAATTTTACAGTATAAAAACACATCTATTTTACGATGCTAACTCCATTATTTAGAAACAATATCTCCTTCATCCATTTTTCCTCTCAATAACCAGCCATTAATAACTTTTTTTTATTTTAAAGTGTCATTTGTTTAACTATTTTTAAGCCTAAAATATGAACCACAACCATAATCAAAACAAAAATGAAAACCTAAAAGTATTGACGATTGCAACGTCATTTGAATATTACCGTCAAAATTTTGGGAAACTATTTAAAGAAGAAGATTTAAGGTTGGTTAAAAACATAAAAAAAGAATTATACTGGTTTGGTTGAAGAAAATATAAAAAATATATAATGGGTATTTTAAAAATAAATGGAAAAATTATGAGTTTTAACTACACCTATTTGGTGATTATTTTTTCTAATAACACTCATTTAGTAAATATTTTTAAAACCACACCTATTTTGTAAATAATTTTTTTAATCATACCACTTTGGTTAAAAACTCATTACTTTTCTCTCTAATACATGCCCCAGCTGTATGAAAACCAAAAGTGTGCATAGATGAGGCTAAACGTATCAATGCATAGACAAGAGTTGTCTTAGCGGCCTCATTCTCGAGAATTGTGCATTTTTCCACAATTGACAATTATTGTAAGTCTGCTTAAATCACTTACTAATGTTGCGTGCCACAGCCGCCATTACTAATTGATATAACCAGATTCTTTATTCTTATTCTATTCTTGCCATGGGTCATTAATATCAGAATTTATTACATCCAAAATACTAATTAACATTTAATTTGCTTATTTAACAGATGTCTACTAAAAAAGAATCCCACTCCTCCTTCTCTCTCAAGTCTTTGCTTGAGAATGAAAAACCGAATGACACCAACCTCGTCTTGAACTCTCTCCCTAGTTCTTTTGACAACTTCGTAATGAGCTTAAATATGAACACATAGGAGAAGACTATGCCCGAACTGCACGGTATGCAGGAAACGGTCGAGATGAGCATATCAAGGGAGACTAATCAAAAGTTGATGGTCAAATCTGCTGGTGTTAACAAGCCCAAAACCAAGAAAATGGGTTATAACAGCAAAGGTGAGAAGCAAGTTATTGTTGCTGCCAAGAATGCCACTAACAATAACAAGCAAGTTGCAAAAACACCCCCTCCCGAGGAGCGTCAGTGTTTTGAATGCAACGATATGGGGCACTGCAAACGTAACTGCCCTGAATATCTAGCTAAGCTGAGATCGAAGAGAGCCAATAGTGAAGGCACCTCTTCAAGTATTTCTATTTATGTTATTGAACTTTTCACTGTCTCTAGCGACACATGGGTATTTGATACCGGATGTGCTTATCACAACATTAATGTATTGCACGAGCCTGGAAAGTGTAAGAAGCTGAAACAAGGCGACATGAAACTCATCGTTGGTGATGGGAAGAGAGAACCGGTTCTTGCAACCGAAACATTTCACTTTTCATGTTCTTCTGGCCTTGTAGTTATCTTAAATAACTGTTTGTTTGCACCTGGTTTAACCAGAAATATTATTTCAGTTTCCTTACTGTTTGAACAAGATTTTAAGTACGTTTTCAATGAAATTTTTATTTCTGCTTACTTAAATGATATTTTCTATTTTGAGGCTAAACCTCGAAATAGTATTTATGAGGTTGATGTTCAAACTAATAATAACATATACAATCTTTCTAAACGTATCAAATCTAGCATTAATGATACATTTCTATGGCACTGTAGACTTGGTCACATAAGAAAGGCCCGCATGAAAAGGCTCCAATCCGAAGGGATCCTTGAATCCACCGGACATGACTCCTTTGAAGACTGCAAGTCTTGCTTAGCTGACAAACTCACTAAAGGATCCTTCACCGGTATTGGTGAACGAGCCAAGGATCTGCTAGGACTCATACACACTGATGTATGTGGCCCTTTCAGAACCATGTCTAGAAATCATGAAAGATACTTCGTTTCATTCATCGACGATTACAGTCGATATGCTTATGTCTATCTTATGAAACACAAGCATGAAACTTTTGAAAAGTTTAAATAGTTTCAAAACGAAGTGGAAAACCAACTCGGTAAAACGATAAAAACACTTCGATCAGATCGAGGTGGTGAATATCTCAGCACAGAGTTCATCAATCATCTCAAGGAGCGTGAAATAGTTTCACAACCCACTCCACCTGGCACACCCCAACTTAATGGCGTGAGCGAGAGGAGAAATCAAACCCTACTTAATATGGTTCGGTCGATGTGTAGAACAAACTTACCTCACTCCTTCTGGAGTTTGCTTTTATGACCGCCGCCCGCATTGTCAATCTGGCACCGGCTAAGAAGGTAAACAAGACTCCATATGAGATATGACATTGGTCTAAACCCAATCTGTCTTACCTTAGAGTATGAGGATGTGATGCATATGTCACCAGCGATTCTGATGACAAGCTCGATCCTAGAGGCGAAAAGGTTGTTTTCGTCGGATAATATAACAGAAGCGGATATTATTTCTACCATCATGATGCAAATGTTATTTCCATCAAAAGGAAGGGAAACTTCCTCGAGAAAGAAGTTCTTGAATGAGGAACTGGAGATAATATAGTGGATCTTGAAGAAATTCGAGAACCACAAACAATCGCTGATAAAGTCGGAGCGTCTAAACAACAAGAAATTGTTGCTGATGAATCAGACATAAACACAAGCGTTCGCAGAAGTGTAAGGGCTCGCAAAGAACCTGACAGATACCTATGTCATCTTGAGGGTACCGAAGTCCTATTAGTAGCCGAGTCTAATGACGAACCTACTAACTACAAATATGCAACTTCAGATCCAGAATCTGCAAAATGGCTGGATGCCATGAACGCCGAGATGCAATCTATGTGTGACAATTAAGTCTGAGACTTGGTTGAGCTACCCCCTGAATCTCGAGCAGTAGGAAGCGAATGGATTTTCAAGAGAAAAACCGACATGCATGGAAATATACACACTTATAAAGCACGACTAGTTGCGAAAGGTTTTACTAAGACTCAAGGCATTGACTATGATGAAACCTTCTCGCCCGTTGCTATGATCAAATCGATCATGATATTGCTTGCCGTAGCCGCGTACTATGACTACGAGATATGGCAAATGGATGTCAAAACCGCTTTCCGTAATGGGCATCTCTCTGAAGATGTCTATATGGTACAGCCTGATGGTTTTGTTGATCCAAAATATCCTAATAGGGTGTGTAAAGTGAATAAGTCCATTTATGGACTCAAACAAGCATCTCGAAGTTGGAATCTTCGTTTTGACCAAAAGATCAAAGAGTCTGGTTTTGTCAAAAATGAAGATGACCCTTGTGTTTACAGAAAGGCTAGTTATATCATTCCTCATCTTGTATGTGGATGACATACTTATCATTGGAAACAACATCCCTATGCTTAACGATGTTAAAACTACTTAGGAACTTGTTTTGCAATGAAAGATCTTGGAGAAGCAACTTACATTCTAGGAATCAAGATATACATGGATAGATCTAAGCGACTTCTATGGCTAAGTCAAGGCACATACATAGACAAAGTCATGGCACGCTTTCATATGGAAAACTCCAAGAAAAGAGGTGTTCCTATGACTAAAGGCACAGTGCTTAACAAATCGTAATCTTCTTCAACGGACATTGAAACTAAGTGTATGGAGGCAATTCCATATGCTTCGGCGATTGGTTCTATCATGTATGCTATGTTATGTACCAGGCGTGACGTCTCGTATGCTTTAAGCATGACCAGTCGTTTTCAGCAAAGTCCTGACATTGCCCATTGAACTGCAGTCAAGAACATCCTGAAGTACTTGAGAAGGACTAAAGACATGTTCTTAATATTTGGAGGAGTGAAAGAAGAGCTCACTTTATGATGTTACACTGACGCCAGCTTCCAAACTGACCGAGATGACTCTCTCTCACAATCAGGATTCATATTCACTCTAAATGGAGTAGCTATCTCCTGGAAGAGCTCCAACCAGAGTGTGGTGGCAGATTCAACCACCGAATCTGAGTATATAGCTGCATCAGATGCCGCAAAGTACATTCTCAGAAAGTTCCACTACTTACGGGAAATTATGGAACGTGGTGACATCATGATAAGCAAAGTAGACACAGATCAAAACCTAGCAGACACATAATGACTTAGGAGAAGCATGATCAGCGTTTCTGCTATCGGTCTTAGTTTTGCTAGCGATATATTTTGATTTAGTATTTGGATTTACAGATATTAAACAGTTTTAGTTTTGAATTCAGTTTGATTTACTAGTTAAATGCAATTTTGAATCTTACAACTGTGTTTGATTTTAATACGTTTAATCCATGAATCTTGTATTATTAATTATCCGTAGTCGATCAGAATCGTGAGAACGACTCTGAATTAAGACTATTCTGAGTTTCAATTTCACAGACCTCATCTTGGATGACGTTGGATGTAACTCGCTTCAAATCATCTTCATGGATTTTAATCATAAGATGTTTTTGATATTGGTATACTCATTTAGTATCCTCTGACTTGAGATGCATATTAGAACTTTCGTTTACTAAGGACTGTTCTTTAATCACTGTCAACCGCTGTCGCGTAACTGCCAGTCATAAAGGCATTGGTTAGGAGCAGATCTGAAGTTCAGTGGGAGCTGTATGTAGTCGATAAGGGATTATGTATACTCTTACATGATATGTAACAGTTAGACATCGTGGCGCCCTCGTGATTCAAACTGGTGAAGTGTAAGGCTTTACCCAAACTGACTGTGTGTTTGATTGGACCACTATGAATCTTGAACGAGAACAATAATGATTGAACGTTGTGTGAGAATGAATCTAATCCATGTCTCATTGATTCAATTAATCTCTTTTACAGAAAGGATAAATGACGATTATTACCATAAGTCTATTGTCTTGCAATAGCAAGATGTTTTGATTAATGACTTTAAAGTGTCATACATTGTTAGGGGCAACCATGTGTAGCTAGAACACCGCTGGTTGTCTGCGTTAAGTAACTTAATCGAAGGACGTCCAAGTGGGAGATTGTTGAAATTATATGTCCGGTCACGATTATTTAACGCTACTAACTGAGTTGTGACCCATAAGAGTTACACCTTGGGCAACGAACATTAAATCCACTTAACTGGTTACGAACTGTAGACGGGACGATATATTTTATATATATTTGTTACACGAGATTTATTATTTATACATGCTTACATATAA
Source organism: Smallanthus sonchifolius (assembly GCA_023525975.1). Lineage (NCBI taxonomy): Eukaryota > Viridiplantae > Streptophyta > Magnoliopsida > Asterales > Asteraceae > Smallanthus > Smallanthus sonchifolius. The sequence goes on from CM042042.1 coordinate 8,951,098, forward strand.
TAGTTTTATATTATTTTAATCTTTCATTAAAACATTAAAACGAGTTCAGGCTTTTATATCTCGTATTAAATTTTGGGTCCAAAAATAATTAATAGGGTTTATAATTATTATTTAAATAATTAAACCTATTCTTTGAAAAATGGACTAGAGGTGTAATAGCCGCAAAGAAGAAGTCATTTGACTTCTTGGTTTCTTTTCAAAGCAACTAGCCGCCAGAAACAATAACAAGAAAAATCGTTTTTTTTATTTGGCGATTTCCGAAGCAGCTAGCGACAAAGGATTGCTCCTGCCTCGAAAGTTCCGGCGGCCACCAGCCCTGCCACCGTCCGCCGCCTTGTCCGGTGATCCTCGGTGCCACAGGTTCTCGTGATTCGGTTCGTTATCTAGCATCGGTTCGTTGTACCTCGGTGTCTCAACCGGTTAATCATTAACCACTAAGGTATAATTAATCTCATTGGTAGATTAAATATTATTCCGTGTTCGTATGTTTTGTAACCCAGATCCTGTCGGGGTTTTATTTTGTGTTGAATTGGCTGCGTATTAATAATTACTAAATAATTATTATTAATCTATAATTATTTATCAACCGTTTTGGATAACTAATCTAATTGATCGGACGAAAACTCCCAACCACATCATTTCTCTCTGTTACTTCATCTCTCTCTTGTTGCCACTTCCTTACCACCACTCCTCCAACGTTAACCTAGCTCCGTAATCCAGTACAAACATGACTTATAGTTTTAACACAAGCCTTCAAAACAACCAACAAGTCATCTCATTAGAGTTTATCTTCATTGGATAAGCTACAAGCCTTCTCTTCTATTGATCACCTAAGATGTGTATAAAACGTCAACTTATGTGGGTGAGGTCATAACCTGACAGTTTAAAACACATTAAATCTCATCTTTAATAGATTATACCAAAGTAGATAACAATATACAAAAGTAGGCAAATCCTAACCCTTACTGTCTGAATATAAACAAAAGGCAATTGCTGAAGATGAACAGTAAACAATCCAACTGAACCCAAACAAAAGCATGAGAGCAAGTAACATGTACACAGGAATATGCTAAACAAATGACTTTTACCTACCATATTCATAATTAATTCAAGATATCGTTATTGTATAAAATGTGTCTTAAAAATACACATATAATTTATATAATATTAACCCGCATTTTGGATTGGATATTTGATTTGATACTTAATTGCTTTTGATGTGAACTTCTAGGGTTTGATGATACTTTATTGAAAAATTGAAAGAAACTAGGAATTCTGTGGACGGTTGAGAAGCTGAGTCAAAACTAGATAGAAAAGTTAAAATTCAGCAGACCAGCGTACAACCCGTATGCATTTTCGCGTACAACACATATTGTTGTCAGACACGCAAAAACCCTAAAATCAGCCTATTTAAACACAGTGACAGTTATTTTCGAGGGGGATCGACTGGAGGCAACGATTGAAGGTTTAATGGACATATTTGGAGCCTAAAAGAAGATATCTTGAAGCCCGGAGTGAAGATCTATCACCTGACTACGTATCATTTCTCAATTGGTTGAACCTTCATTTTTTTTTATCTTTTACACGGAAATCCCGAATTCATGCCAATCACGACTTTTAAGTTCAAAACCCTTGATTTTTAAGCCCAAGGCGGCCTAGTTTTCAAGTCTCAAATAGGGGTGTTCATTATTCGGTTTCATCGAACCGAATCGAATAAACCAAAAACCGAACCAACCCGAATAGAGCATGTGCAGTTAAGAACCAGGTTGCCAGGGGCCAAACATGAAAATTCATTATATTCACAGGGGGTGTTGTAGAAACTTACATTTTCAGTTTTATAAACCAAACCGGGTTTCTGCTCTCCGTTTCACCGGCGACGAACAAAGCAAATCCACATCTCTACTTTCTCTCTCTAAGGTTCAGTTTCTCTCACTTGATCTGCAGCATTTTATCATTCATATTATAATTCCACTCCGATTTGCATTTTCATGCGTATTCCGCTTTGATTTTGTTAAAATTGATGTTATTTCGTCTTCTCCGGTTACGTTTTTAATCGGATCGGATCGGCAGACGTGAAGATTCTGTTGTACAGTGTCAATCATGGTGAGAACTCATAGATTTCTCCTTTGGATAATTACATTGTTGCTAACACTAATTCTGGAATTAGGATCTGTATAATCATTGTTGTATACCTAGGGCTTTATTTAGAAAAGGATAGAGGTCTGTGTAGTTGTCGCTTGAGGACATTGTATATTTTGCACTGAAATTGTAATTTGACAACAATTCCTCTTCTTTTGTGAGCTATATTTATGGAGGTGAGGAAGTAGTAAAATGATTGTAACAAAGCTTGTTAGTTAGGAAGTTGAATTTATGGTTGTTACTTTGTTTTGGAAGAAGGATCTCACCTGAAAGTTGCCTAAGATTTTAGATCACTCATTGCTCTTATTTCCTTGGTTTTAATCTGTTTACTATGAACACTCCTAATTTAGTTCATTAATGCCTGAAATAACATCTAAATGTTCATCATCTTTTTAGAATTTTCTAGTATAATCCCACTCATAGCAGAGTTATTTGTATGTACGGGGAGAGTGTGGTGGGGGCAAACCTTGCCTCTATCCCAGGGGTAGAGAGGTTGCTCCCGCTGAGACCCCCAGTTTTAGAATTTCCTTTAAGTGTCCAAATGTGTATGTTGGTGTGGGATTTTCCGAAGGTATCACTAATTTAACAGTTGGTGTGGCACCTATGAACAGTTGAATGTTTATTCATATTAGGTAAACTGCTATATCAGTGCTGAAATGAATAATTTCAGGGATATACCGTAATGCATTAGGTACAAATCTCTATACCACATCACCATATTGTGAGAATTTGGTCATTTCACTGCTGGAAATTTTTTACTTTCTATTATTGGCTCAACTTCTCATTCATGCTTTTAGTCGTATACTTGCTATAATAATGTGGAAGAAGATTCAGTGGCTTTGAATGCATGTGTAAATTTGTATTTATGGTTCTTTTGAAGCCCAGGTTTTATGTTCATCAACTACTTACTACTGTAATGTCTTGAGCTTTGACCTCTTAGAAGAATAAAATAAAGAAATGGAAATGTTAGGCTGACTGTTATCTCTTGTTGCAGATTCACTTTGTTCTCTTAATAAGCCGACAAGGAAAGGTTAGACTGACAAAGTGGTATTCACCCTATTCCCAGAAGGAAAGAAGTAAGGTATGCTACTCTAATAAAGAACGTCATACTGTTTACACTCGGATAAAAATATAAAATGCTTGATAACTAGGTTAACATGATAAATATTAAGTTGATTTATGAGTATATTTATGAAAAGGTGATACGAGAGCTCAGTGGGATGATTCTCACACGTGGCCTCAAGCTTTGCAACTTTGTTGAATGGAGGGGATATAAAGTTGTTTATAAACGGTATAGCATGCATGATCTATAAATTCTTTAACTTGCTTCCTGTTTTTATTTTCTAATGATCGTTTTTGTGTTGACTATCTTTTGTGACTGGTTTAGTTCAATGTGTTTTACTTGTCAGATATGCCAGCCTCTACTTTTGTATGTGCATTAACCAGGAAGACAATGAACTTGAGATCCTTGAAATCATTCATCATTTTGTTGAGATTCTTGATCGTTACTTTGGAAGTGTGAGCCATCAAAACCTAAACAAAATTCATAATCGTACTTCGAATCTTGTTAATAACTGTAAATTCACATTATTTTGAAACTACTGTTCGCTAGGTTTGTGAGCTGGACTTGATCTTCAACTTTCAGAAGGTATATTATTTTATCTTTCCACCCACTTGATAAAATTTATTTTCTGTCAAGTTTCATGGTAAAATTATATAATTGACACACCGTTACCACTAAGTTAGTTGTATTGGGCTCACAAAATTCGTTATCTTATTGAAAGGTATTTTACCCGCCAAATCAAATCTTTTTAATACTTTTCTTTTTTGTTGTATTATGTGTTGCAGGCTTACTACATGCTGGATGAGATTTTAATAGCAGGTGAACTTCAGGAATCAAGCAAGAAGACAGTTGCGCGTTTAGTTTCTGCACAGGTAAAATTCCATATCTGTAGCACTAGAGGCAGGAAAATGGGCGGGTTGGATATCTATCTGATAGATTTTTATACATGTCAAAATGTGTTGGGTTGGCTGAATCTTTCTATAAAGAATTTGTGTTATACTTGGTTTTAAAAATAGCGCTCGAGGCGATCAGGAAAATGGCTCAAGGCCTTGAGGCGACGCTTCATGACATCTGGGTCAAAATTGGTTAAGGTTAGGGTTCGTAGGAGGGTGATACGTAGAAACAACCAAAGGGATGAAGAGATTATGAATGTTTTATATGATAAAAAAGGCTGAGATGTAAAAAAATGAGACAAATGCAGCTTTTGATTGTACATAGAGCAACGCCTCACACCTCGGCTTTTAGGCCTAAAGTGCTTTGGTCGGTTGTGTGCATTAAAAACACACTTAGTGTGACTTTCAGCCTTTTACGGACCCATTTACCCAGTTTCATTTTATTCTATTCCCATTTGACCCGTTTGAGATCAACCCATTCAACAAAAGTCTCAAGTTTCAGTTGCTCGTCATTTACTTTTGCAGGATTCTTTAGTGGAGGCTGCCAAAGAAGAATCGAATTCGATAAGCAATATAATTGCACAAGCAACCAAGTAAACCCAACTTTTTTTCTTTGCTGATTTCAAGCTTGTTTCTAAACATGTTTGCACCTGTTCTCACATTCTTTTTCACATTTTCCATTTGATGTTCATTCGCGTGTTATACAAATAGTTTTGGCTTCTGTAAAGTGTAGACACAATATTTGAAATGGTTGGTCGTTGATTCATTTTTCATGTAGCGACAGATTTTCGCTCTAAGAATCTCATTAGAGACACGTTTCAAGTCATATCGTGAAATAACAGCATTAACATGAGGCGCACTTCAAGATTTTTACTACTCTATTAGGTCATAATTAGTTGCTCTTATAAAACTAGCTAATTAGAAACAGATCCAAATGGGCCACCGCCACACAGCAAATGTATTTCGCCACCAGCCCATCCTCGCAACAGAACAAGTTACTCTTATAAAACTAGCTAATTTAAAACATAACGAGTTACTCTAGTAAAACTAGCCAACTTAAAACGGTGCAAACAAGCCACCACCACACATAGGCCATAACCAATGTATTTCGCCATTACCCCCATTGCCTTAACAACTTACCACCAAAAAGAAATCGTCAAAACCGCATTGATACTTTTCTTATTTTGTACTGATGGTTATACATGTTCCTTCTGAGTTCGAACCGAACCATCATTTTTTCCTTTGGTTGGTTAATTTAGTAGATGGTTCAATTTTAAGCACTCCTAACACTAACAATGCTTGTTAGAAACATTTTAAGTTGTATTACAAAACTATCAAGCTATCACGACGAAGACTCCAATGAATGTATAAAAACATTATAATGAGATGGAAACTTCGGTGTCCATTAAAACAAAAAACATATGATACAAAAATGGCATGAACAATATAAAGTGGCATAAAAATAAGTTAAAACTAGCATCAATATACATTTGGGGACGAAAAGGTGCAGCGACAAGAACGACCTGTTTTCGCAATATGACAAGGTAAGAAAGAAAATAATCACAGGGGCAAGAAAATGAAGCATAAATAGTAATACTGCAAAAGAAACACACTTGTAGAAGATGATGCTTCCAAATCTTGAACAGATGGTGCAAATACAAAAAGGCGGTCGATCTGCTCAAAGAATATATAAAGTATCAAGCTGAATAACAAATTGGCAGACCGGTTTGAAGCTATTAACCCTGTTCTTGAATCTTTTCAATATTTTCCATTATGCAACTAGTGTATTGGGTAGCATAATATAAAACAAAAACCCGTTTTGATTGTGGTGAGAGTCATACCTAATCAGAACTGGAATCATAGAAGTCACTTGGGCATGGAGTCATAATCTCTGATTCAAGGGTTTGAACCACCCGGTGCATGGTGGGTCGATCTTCTGGGGTTGATGACACACATTGAATTGCAAGCGAAAGCACCGCATCTAGGGTTTCTGACTCGACTCCTTCACAGTTCACATCAATGATCTCACGTTGCCTATCCTCCGTTGTCAAATAATTCAACTGAAAATAAAAAATAACAATTATATAGTTGCAATAGTTCAATTAACCTGGATTTAAAAAAAATACTTGTAAATAATCATTTGTTACACGAGAAAAAAGACATGTGATCAAAGATCCACAGTTTTGAAGACGTAGAGGTGGAAATTTCAACCCATTTACTTAAGAATAAGTTGATTCAGATAAAGTTTATTTCTGATCGGTCAAACAGGTAAAATAAAATAAAAACTATTAAAGCGAAAACGGTCGAAAGCCACCAAAAGTAAAATTTTAAATTTTAATGCATAAAACCTCCTAATCATTTTAATAAAAAAATTTAGATTAACGTTTTAACAAGATAAATTTTATAATCATATATGACACACTATTTACTTACAAAAATGTTTATCTTAAAAAAAATTACATATTTCGACCCGTACAACATATAGATACGTATATGATCAGTATTATTGTTTCCAAGAAATTTTGAACCAAAAGACTTGAGCATAACTGAACTTTTGGGCATCTTTATATTTGTGGTTGCAACAATTTAAGTTCCTAATTTGTAATATAAAAAAAAACAGAAACGTACCCAACCAACAATATTAAGGCCCTTCTCAATATATGATGCATCAGTGGGCCTCTTCCCACTTATAACTTCAAGCACAAGTACTCCAAAACTATAAATGTCTGTCTTCTCTGTTGCTCTACCACTCTGCATATACTCTGCAACAAATGTTGTAAGAAAATAATAAGTAACACAAAAAACTTGGAATACGGTTTCTGAACAATCATCTATTTCCCAAGTCGATGTTTTAAAAAAAATGTAACATAACAGAACTTGTGATCCTACCTGGCGCCAAGTAGCCAAAAGTTCCAGCAACAATGGTTGTAATGTGAGATTCTTCATCTTCTAACAATTTTGCAAGTCCAAAGTCTGAAACTCGAGCCTCAAAATTACCATCAAGCAAAATGTTACTTGATTTTATATCTCGGTGTATGATTCGAGGGGAACAATCATGATGCAAATATGCCAGCCCTTTTGCAGCTCCCATTATTATGTTAAGCCGAGCATCCCAATCTAAAAGCTCAGCTTTTTCTGCAAATGACATCATAATTAACTAGTTATTATAATACCTTTACTAACTACTTTACCAAAAAAACTGCACAATGTTTGGTTAGGAAATGATTGTCAGAAACTAAATAGATTATATAAAAGCCGATCACATATACTAATATTTAATAACTTGATACTTTAATAATAGAAGTTTATCATACACCAACTGCGCATCCAATAAGCGCAACAACTCTACTTGCCATGCATGTTTCTGAGAACTTAGGCACATCTATTATACAGCGCAAATCTGTCTAAAGTAAGTGTTCGTATGTTACCACCGAACTCACCATAATTCCTATATGTAGAGACAGCATGTGAACAAACACAATCACACATATCCTCCTCATAACTGCTTTTTATCAACTCAAATATGGAAGAAATGCTGACGGTATATGGTTGTCATTGGGTCAAATAGTTATATTGAAGTGATAAAGGGTCAAATCTACATGTCAAAATGGGCTGAAAGGCCTCTATTTACGGGCTTACAACTTCTTTTATATAAAAAAAATTAATGCTATTTGAACAGTATAATTCTTGTAATCATATTAATATGCTAATTATTTTATAAACCTAAAGAAGAGACAAAAATGTTGGCTGACACGTTTTGCCCATTTTGATCTAAACACACTTTGATCTGTTATCCAACCAGTCTGTTTTGCCACTTCTACAATTCTACTCATTAAACATAATTCACAAGCTGCTCATTTCAATACACCCAACCAGCCAACATTATTGATTCCCATTTCAATTCCTTATATCCCATTAACAAAGTTCAGGAAGAATTTCTACAAGAATGAACTAAGGAGCTCTTAGATACACACACACACACACCCCACAACAACAACAACAACAAAATGCACGAATTGACAATGTTTCAAAAGCAAACATTAATCAGTCAATAGTTAGAGATAACAAGTCTATGTACTTGTGTGATGAGCAGAATGTATGTCTACTTTATGTGCTTTCAAACATCATAGCTACACAATTTGTCATACACATGAAGCATTGGTAGGGATGGATTATATTACCATGAAGAGCTTCATCTAGACTGCCACCCGATAAGTAATCATAGATTAACAATTTTGATGTTGGAGAGTTGCAATATCCTCTTAAATTCACTAAATATCTGTGCTTAATGCTTCCAAGAATTTCAAGCTCCCTCTCAAAGAACCGATCAAATCCCTCATTCAGTTTCACTATTCTTTTCAAAGCAAATACATTCCCGTCATCCATTGCCAGTTTGTATACTGTTCCAAACCCTCCAGCACCAATCACATGCTCCTCATTCAAAGTTTCCAACTTTTTAATAATATCTTTTGAAGAATATGGCAAGTCTCCATGAAACATGACAATCGATGCACCTAAACCAATAGCAATTCATTATAACAAAATATGGTTAGATTCATAAATAAATATTATATGATATGAACATAGAAGTATTGTTAAAAGCTCACCTCCACTGACATCCACTGCAAGACCCTTGACATCATTTTTACCAAATTTCTTGTAAAGAAAGCAACCCCAGAAACACATGAGTGCGACCAAGAGCAGAGCACCCACAGTAGCAGAAGCACTGATAAGTAACCGTCCGGAATTCTTCTTCACACTCTGGCTTCCTGTAACAATAAAACAGTATTATTATAAATTGTTATGTAGGTTTATATCTCATTATAAGAAAGCAAACTAGAGTACAATATCATGCAAAAAGTTATAGCAGACCTGTAGGATGTGAGCCTGTTGAACCTCCATCGTTTTTGCATAACTGACTTATATGGGTTCCACACAAGCCACGGTTTCCTAGAAAACTGAGTAAACCAGAAATTAAAATATATTTCAATAATTCATAATAAAACTACATCAAAATTATTATTTAAAAAAGTTACATAATATTAAAAATTAAATGGCTATTTTTTATTTACAGGTGAAAACTAAATCTAGATAATGACAACTAGTTGTGCGATGAAATATAAATTCTTCACCATTTATAGTATGTTAGATATTCATTGTTTAATGAATTATCTGATCCCATGTATACAATTATTATATAAGCAAGAATGAAATTTCAGAACTCACGAGTTGGTTCCAAATTGATCAAGAGCACCATTAGATGGGATTGGCCCGGTCAGAAAATTGTTGGAGACGTTGCTGCAAAGGTACAAAGAGCATAAGTTAACAAAACATTCAAAAACAAAATCAAAAAGATTATCATTATGATGCTTACAAAATTGAAAGGTTCCTCAAATATACAAGTGATGTGGGAATACTTCCACTAAGAGAGTTGCTAGAGACATCCCTGCAACATGCAGAAACAAAACCTCAATTATTTTAGGAATAAATTATCCCTTGATTTTGTGTAGTAACATATTTATTGGTTTAACTAATAAGTTTCTTGAACAAAAAATCAATTAAGTCTTGCTTAGAAGCTCAGATTGACGATACGATTATTATGCCGAGATGTTAAAAACACTCATGTGAATGTTAACTCTAATTAGAAAACTAGCATAAAAATAATAAGATAGCATGCTTGAGTATATTACAAAGAATTAACTTGATCAAATTATGGCAGATATTTACATAACAACTTACAATGTTTGAAGCTTTGAAAGATTTCCTATTTCAGTAGGAATAAATCCACTGAAGTAATTATTCTGCAAAAATCTGTCGAAAGATAATGTTATTATTACAAATAAAAAAAGATGTGATCAATATCTCAAAAAAATATATTGACAGATATATCAAATAGAACATCAGAAAAAATGTGAACTTTAATCATGTTGTCGAAATGTAAAACTGTTGTACTTACAATCCTTGCAGCTCTGTACAGTTTCCTAACTCTGGAGGAATTGCCCCATAAAAGTTGTTGTAATGAAGATCTCTACATCACATGATATTAGCATCATTAGTGACTAGTATAGTGTATTTGTATAAATCATGCAAAAAAACATTGAAAATAGCAAGAAAAGAGCCTTGAAATCACGTACAAAAATCTTAAACGATCTAGCTTTCCAATATCTGGTGATACAGGCCCACTCAGTTTGTGATTTGAAAGATTCCTGACAAGTTATATAAAAAAACCGACGAAATTACAACACTTGCAACAACAAAGTCATGATGAAAGAAGAATGTTAACAAAAAAGTAGTTAATACATTCAGGATAAGGTTTAAGATTTTAATATCTTACAGATATACAACTCTTTTGGTTTTCAAATCACATGTTACCCCTTTCCATCCACATGGATCAGGATCCTCAGGCCTCCACTGACGAAGCAGACCATCCGAACTAATAATGCTTGTTCGAAAATTAACAAGAGCTTCACCTAAAAATATAAAAACAAATAATATTATAATTCAAGAGAATAAATCTTTTAGGCATTTAGTTATTTGTATCTTTATACGGTTTTCAATTTGCATAAATTGACATACCATCGCTAGTAAGACCATGGAGTTTGTACACCAGACAGCAAAGCAATAAACAATAGAATAGCAATGGCCCTTGAAAAGTTGTAAGGAAGATGCCCATTGCTGTGCTGATCAAGCATCCTACGGCTCATGATAACGACTGCTAGTTGTGAGCCTGTGAAATTCACGAGAAAATAATTCAACAATCATAAAAAGAACAAAAAGTAAATAAATAGAACTAAAACAAGATACTGAGACAGTAAACAAAGATGAACAGTATAGAGGCTGGCCGTTACATGCTTGCAGAAACAAGACTGCTGAAGGATAACGGAAGAAAATACAACAGCTTTCCGGAAGGTAGAAAACGAACTGATGAGTATTGAAGATAAACTCTGCAGATGCAAATAGCTTAGGGCAGGGGCTAATGGAACTAAGCACCTACAAAACATAAGTGAACGATGAATTTATTATATATAAGTTGAATACTTTGCTATGAGTTAGATTTTACCAGGTACGTTTGTTTAAATATCTATACTTTAGACAAATTGACTTAAATTTTCTTTTTGTGGATTCAATTTACATGGTGTGAGTAGCAATTGAAGTTTGATCATGTGTCACAAAAGGTGAAATTTTGCAAAGCCTACCACCGCCATTCACACTTGAAAATATGTCACACATATAGCATTGATCACTATAACTTGATAGACCCTCTAAAATCCAAACTGTATCATTTTCTAAGCAGGCCATAATGCAAACAAGAACACCACAAACTAATTATGTTCATGTTGTTATCACGTATAACTACAAACAACTCTTCACTATAACCTTCAACCCAATTTCAGTAATCTATCTTTTTTACCACTACAATTTATCACCAATAATGTCTCCTACTGCATATTTCTCACAAGCAGGTCTACATGCCTCATTAATCAAAACATGCTGTTCACAGTGAATACCCCTTGTTTCCACTCATTTCAATAGGCTACAATGTTCAGTCAACTACTCAATTTTCAGTCAAACCTTGATATTTCACAGCCCAAATCCCCCCACACCACCCCAAATTCCCCAAAACAAACCCTAACATTAACCGATGAATTACAACAGAATAGAATCGAATAATTGATCATATCAAGTAAACGAAATCAGAATGCAAGCAAGTGAACTACAAATGGAACTAATTTTGCTTGATTCTGATGAAATTACAACAATTCGAGTTCAAATTAGATCGGAAAAAAAGGAAATTAACGGAATTGGAAGTGATACCTTTGTTTGGATCTGCGATTAAGCAAGTAGGAATTGGAAGTTTGAGGTGTAAAGTAGGGGTGAAGAATCCAGATTTGTGCGATTGAGAGAATGTGTGATGATGAGAGAGATTGGCTGTACTTGTGACCGACGCTTGGATTGTGTTAATACTTGTAGCTTGCACTTGACTCACTACTTGCATCATACTTTCGTACTTTGCTTGTCTAGTTTTTATTATACAAGTTATAAACTTATTTATAATAGCTCTAAAAAAGTTGTAATAAATTAAAATTGATATATTATGGTGTTTATTTTGTATAATATTTCATTGTTATTATATACTCCGGTAAATTTGCAAGGTGATGAAAAGTAACAATGTCAACCAGGGTATGTCACGACGTGTCAAGTTCTGATTAACATTTTTTAAGCTATTATTATTATATTGTGTAATGTGACGTGTAAACGAGAGTGGGCAGCTAGTCTGTGCCTTGGTTGTTCATTCACAAGACACAGTTTCAAATCTCACGCCCCCTTCCTATGTTGGTTTAATCATTGATGCTAGCAGTTTCACTGCTCACGTCAAAATTAAGTTAAAAAAATACTTTTTTTAATAATATAAATTATTTTTTTTCTTAATAATTTGAATTTTAAGCTTTAATTTTTAAAATGTGATGTTTTTTAAGAATGCTACATTTGTATTTTGTTTTTTAGTTATTTGATTTTCTTAAATTACTGTTGCGACATGTAGTTCTATTTTTTTTTTCCTTTTTTATATTTTTAATTTTTTTGTTTATTTTTTTTTCTACTTTTTTTTGAGATAGCATTCATGTTCCTTAATACTTTCAAACATACAATTGTGACACATTTTTTGTAATATAAAATACGTTTGTTTAATTGAAAATCGACACGTGAATATGTTGATGAGCATTTTTATACCATTTTGTAATATATGTTTTCCCCGTAGCGGAGCACGGGTTGAATCTTAGTAGTTTTATATCTATCATTAATTCTTTTTTTTTTTTCCATAAGTCATGATTACGGGCGAGCTGAAAAACTGAACCATAATCGAAAGAATAAAAAATAACTGAACTAATTGAGAAACCGATGGTTGGTTTTATAGTTGTGTTATGGTTATATGTGTGTAAATAATCGTATAAATCAAACCGTCATTAAAATCAATATTTATATTTTTTACTTTTATATATAGTATATTACATGTGGGAATAATTTAATTTAAGTTTTTTTTATATATAGTAAGTTTTTTATAAATAAGATATAAATAAGATAATTTAATTTATATAAATAAGTTTTTTTTTAAATTATTTTATTTTTATAAACTGATTATATAAGCTATAATCAATAACATAGTATGATGGTTATTTTATATAATATTTTTTACAAGAGTGTAAGAATACAATGGAGAGAAGAGTAAGTTAAATGACTATTTTATCTCTCATGTGAGGTGCACATGTTGTAACTTAACCAGAATGTATATGGGTTAACTTAAAGGATAGAAAATGTACAAAAATTATTTAAAGTGAAATGACATAAATTACAATTTCATATATAACTAACCAACAATTTGTATAATTTACTCAAAACATTATTAGACTAGACTATCCGTAGTGGAGCTTGTGAAAAGGGGCATGAATGCCACATCACCCTTTTCACGATTAGTGACACCGTCCCCTACGCGTGAAAGGAGCAAAAAGGGGGTGGCGCGTGAGGCATTTCATGGTTTCCAGTTCCAATCAAAATATGCCACCTAATAATTTGTTATTATTTTCTTTTTAATTAAATACTTAATTTAAGATTTAATTTATTTTTTTCTAAATAACTAATGTTCGATAACTATTAAAAAAAACGAAATACAAGGGTTTGTTTATTTTATTTTTTGAATAACTAATGTTCGTTACGTAATTAATTTTTTAATGAGAAGTAGTTTTTTATTTATTTGAGAATGTATTTTTTTATTTTATATTTTAGTTTTTTATTTATTAAAAATAAAAATTTAGTTAATTATTAAAATGTAAATACGAGGCGTGAAACCACTACGCACTTTAGTAATTCTGGACAGTGAAAGCCTTTGTGCTAATGTGACGCTGACGTGAGAAAGCGTGAAAGAGAGAACGACTACGGATGACCTTAGTAACATTTGAAGGGACCAAATTGGCATAAGGTTGGCAAATAGTTGACGTCCTCTATTTGTAACTTGTGCTACGTATTGCAAAGGCTTGGCCCTCCTTTTTTGTCGCCGGTGCCGGTCGTGCAACTTCTAGAGAGAGAGAGAAAGATGACAAGGGGAAAACAGAAGATCGAGGCGCAAAGAAAAAACGCCGAGAAGAATCAGAAATCAAAAGGCTCTCAATTTGAAGCTCGTGCCGTTGCTCTCAAAGTTATCTGCCCTATCTGCAAAGTAACTTCCCCCTTTCCGCGATATGTATCATTAATTGCTCGTTGATTTCTCATCTGGTTGAACTATGATCATGTTTTTATCAGGCTAGAAAGTATAATTTGTGATTGGGCCATGTTGAAACTAAGATCATGATTCTAGGGTTATTAGTCTATTGAAGATGGAGGGAGATCCTTGCCCATAAGTTGCCCTAAAATGTAAACAGCTAATCTGGTTAGACACCCTAGTGACCAAATTTGGGAGATTGAACAAATGCTGTTAGAAAATTAAAGTAGAGAATATCGTTGCACCGAAGTGAAAATGCATTCCTTTATGAACAGTGGCGGACCCAGGAATTTTTTTCATGTCGGTTGACTAGCAGCGGTACATAACTCGTACATAAAATAAAACTAAATTTTTTTCATAGGGGGCGATCGGGGGCTATTGCAAAGTTTTATGGGGGGCGATCAGTATTTTAACACGTATATAGCTAATTTTTTTTCATGGAGGGTTGCTGCCCTCCATATCTAATGAATAGGTCTGCCACTGTTTATAATTATGCTAGGTTAGAAACCCGTGTTGTGCACAGGTTGAATAAAAGAAATATTAAATAGTTAGTAATGAAGATTTAGGAATTCTAAAGGAAATATTAAGTAGTAATGAAAATTTAGGAATTATAAAGGAAATATCAAATAGTAATGAAGATTTAAATTAGTATTGGAAATATTGAATAGTTAGTATTGAAGAAAAGATAAGAGGGAAAAAGAATATTGGTCTCACAAAATTGTGACATGTGGTGCAACTGGTTACTTATATATTAGGTATAGATTTTTGGTCTTTGGAAACATGGACAAGTCTATTACGTCTATCAAGATGCACGGAAGTTGTTTGCTATGTTGTCAAGGCGCATAGGCGCAAGGCCCTTAAAAAGCGAGGCCGATAGTACAAAAAATCCATTTTAGGGGGTTTAAACATGTTTTAGGTTAGTTTAGCTTGTTTTAGGTTGATTCCAGGCTTGTTCAGGGCTAGTGTAATTGTTTCAGACCTGTTTAGAAGTTTTTTTAGCCTGGATTTTTTTTTGAGGTAAAGGGCAGAGCTTGGAATTTGGCCTGATAATGCGCAAGAGCGCCTGAAAATGGGGCTTTTGAAGTGAGGTGACAAGGCTGTGCTGGGCTACGACTAGGCGTGCGCCTTGTGCGCTTTTGACAACATAGGTTGTTTGGCACCTCATAGTGAGTTTTCCAAGAGCTATTTGTTTGAATCACAGGAAGAAGTCGAGCGTGTGTTCCAAGCTTTTTTCTAGAGCGGTTTGGACTTTGGAGGAACGGCATTTGTCTAACCAACTGCAAAAAGGACATAAGGGTGAATCTGCAGCAATTCTCCTTTTCAATAGGTTTGGGGAGCAGTGAAAGTCGCTCTAACAATGCACGCCAGTTGCAGACGTTAACCTTGATCGGCACCCATGAATTCCACCTAAACTTATAAATTGGGTATTAAGAAATTCACCAAATTGGGGTTTCCAGAGGTGACAGCTTGATCTTTCTTAAACAATCAGGAGATTTGAAAATTTATAAATTTTAAAATTGAAAATCATAGAAGAATCTAGATTAATGCTTGCATCTTACGTTCGTTCGTTAGGAGGCAATGCGACTCATGGTACTCTTTTTAATCAATAGTTTGGAAACTTTGGATTGATACTTAATAGATGCACTATATAAATGCCAATTAAAGGTAGGACTTAAGTTTCAGCATGTGTTTGTTTTATATATTAATGTATGAAATATGAGAGAATATATTCTTTTATTGCTTTGGTTTTAAATTTGTTGGAGTGCAGGCTTCAGCCCACTCTTTTGGGTCAGCCGTAAGTTAGATAGAAAAGGGGAGTAGGGTCCTGCCGGCCCTAGCTCCCAAACGGGCCCAGTTTAGTTAACTTGTTGATTTATGCCTAACCCTAATTTATGCCTATAAATTAATCTCTCGTACTTGTAATTTATGTGGATGTAGGTCACATTGACTGAACCACGTAAATACTTGTGTCGTTTACTTTTCTGTTTGCGTGTTGCGTGTTTGATCTTAACAAAATTTGCATATTATCTCTGTTACTTGGATCTTACAACTAGGAGTGCGTTCAATACATAACCAATTTTAAGTAAAGAACCGTGAGAATCTATATAGTGGGAGAGAAAAACAGGGACGGTTATACGGTTACATAACTATGCTATGTATCACAACTAAAGTAATAGGTACATGTTTTTATACTGTTCTTGCAGTTCTCTATTTTAAATTGGTTCTGTATTGAACATACATCTTTCTCTCTCTCTCTACATATGTACTAACAGCATTGATAGAGACTTAAGTTTACTTAATCAACCTGCAAATCAAAGCTTATTATACCAAAAATGTGGCCCTTTTATTTATTTTAGTTTTAAATATCATAAAGTAATTCACTTGACTCATTGAAGGTGAATATGGACTTCTTTTGGGACAGAAGGCGATTTGTGGCTAAAATCTCAAACTAGCAAATGTGTTGACTGTTGACTTCTATTCATTTCTGCACCTGCATATTGCTGTTATATAATGTTTGTTTTTTTGGCTCGAATTAACTCGATGTATTGGGATTTACAGGTGCAGTTAGCAAATCAAAACCAGCTCGGTGATCATTACGGCTCCAAACATCCAAAGGAGAAGCCTCCAAGCAACTCTGAATGATTGGTTTCTGGTTTTGCAGAACATGGTGCTGTGACCATCGCTTTTTATGGTCTTAACTTTGTGTTGTGTGTACTCGTATACGAAAAAGCTGAATCAGCGTCAATAGTGTGAAATTCGTCTCGTGGTTTTTTTTTGCATTCGCATTCGTTTCTTTTCATACCCGTTTTCTGTTTCTATGCTTTGGCATTTACATTGTTGCATAAACGGAATCGTTTGTTGAGTTGTAATGTGTAAACAATATGGCGAGTAACTTTTAGTATAGATCATGTTTTTTTGTTAGCAGTAGCTCGAGTTGACGAGGTGACCTTCAAGAGATTATGACAAAATATGTAATATTTATAAGGGAAAGAATATAATACTTATTTACTTGTAATATTTATAAGGTAAGTACAAAGAAATATATATATATTTTTTATAGTGACAAACAAGTTAAATATATGTTTTTACAATATACATTTGACAATTATTTATCATGATTAGGGCTGTAAACGAACCGGACGTTCAGTAAACAGTTCGTGAACTGTTCGGCGAGATTCATGGGGATTGAGAAAGTTACCGAGGGGGACCTCTTCGTCCTCTACTACATGGTGACAGGCCGCGAGGCCAACCTAGCCACCATTTTGCTCACCTTCCTCACCAGGGCCTGTAGTCGCGGCCAGGGTTCGCGTTTATGTCAGGGCGTCTACGTGTCCCGTCTGGCACGTTCGTTGGGAGTTTTCACTGCTCATCCTCCCGCTATACTGACCTTGGGCCCTCCGGTGTCCAGGTATAGATATGAGGACATGCAGCAGATAGGACTTTGCCCATTTGATGAGCCCACGAGATTTGTGGATGTGAGGCTTATCTAGTTACCTCCACGAGATTTGTTTTAGTTTGTTTATGTTGTTCATTAAAGTTTTATGTATATCTATCGAACTTACTTTACGTTCATTCGTTTATGTTCGTTTTAATGCATCTCTCTTTTGTTAAATACGTCTCTCTTATTAACTACGTCACTATCTTTTCAAAATTTTCCATATGAAGTGTTAAACAGATAAGGAAATTAGAGAGTAAATTTGAATAATTACATTAATCATAAAGATCAATTACCAATGACAACTATAATTATAGATATCATTTAAAATAATTAAAATTTTAATTTCTTTTAATTTCGTTTCTTTTTAAAATTTTTTATTTTAATTAGTTTTGGTAAACCAATTATATTTGATAAAAATTTGATCAATTCTCTTGTCTATACCTTCAAATCAGGGAAGATTTTGCTTAAATTATCGATTTTTTTATTTCATTTTATATTTAAATTAGAATAGATTATATCAAACTATATTTAAGAAATTGGCTGAATATATTACAAAAAAGTTCTAATGATGCTCATTTTCTTATTCTCTAATTTGTAAAATTGAAGTTGTATCAAGGATTATGAATTAAGTTAAAAAATGTTTATACATATTTATGAATTGCTGTTAAAAAACATATTTATGAATCATATCGTTTCAATATACAACCCGTGTAATACATGGGATTCAACCTAGTTAAAAATATTGATAAATCCTCTATGCAAATATCGATTGTGTATTGATCGCGCCTTTTAGTTGGACATGTTTATCTTATAAAGGAGTAGAAGAATGTACGACACGACTGTAAAATTCTCAGTCAAACTTAATCGTCAAACTTTTAACTTTCAAACCAATTAACAAAGTCGACAAAGACAAGTTCAAGAAAAATGAAATGTCTACCGGCAAACGCCACATGGTACATGATGAAAGCTCATTTGACAAAGTTTTTTATGAATTTTAACTAAGTTTTATAATATAAACGTTCATAAAACAAAGACTTACAAATTTAAACGACGATATATAAAATTAAAATGTATATAAAATATTTTTAAGATTTTGAACGCTTTAATGAAACCTAAATGTTTATGAAATAGAATTAAAACCTTGAAATTTTTCTAAAATAAATGAAAGGTTTTTATAAAAGTGATTAAATCTTTTATAAAAATACAAGAGTGTTTAAATTGTTGGAAGAATCTTATCGACTGATAAATCTTCCAACATGTTCGTGTTTCTTGAATTTAGAATGAGCAAGATGGTGGCTAAGACTTTATTTATTTGTTTTTTTTTTAATAAGACACAATATCGTGTTTGTCTCCCTTGTCAAAGAGTTTGAATTTTATTTCTATTAAATAAATATGGTCATCATTTTATGTGTCAAAATTCATTATTATGAGTTATATCGTAAAGAATTGGACACCGTCAAACATGATTTTAACCAATAACGTAACTGATGACGTTTTTTTATTACATCATACCATTTAATACAAGAAAAAACATAATATATCACAAACCATCAAAATAATATATCACAAACCATCAAAATAGTGAAATTTTAACTAATAAATTTAGGGCAAACATTATAAAAAACCTAACATAATTTCTATTTTTTTTTTCACAAAAATCTATTAACATTTTTTACACATAAAAAACCAACATACTATCTACTTTTCTCACAAAAGTCCATCAACAAATTTCTGTACGTAAAAAACTACTTTTTATTTTTCTCATAAAAATTCATTAACAAAATTTTGCATATAAAAAACCAAAATACTTAGTGGTTGTTCTCACAAAAATCACTCGACAACTATTAATTTAGCAAATGAATTCCGTCATCGATACCCGTGAATTAAAATACAAAGATAATAGAAACTACATTAAAATAATTTAGACTAGGGAGAAAGATTTATGTAATGTGAATTCGATACTTCCTTTCTCAAAACTTGAATCCAATCACATCCTTTATATATAAATAGTTTAGAATCCCGTGTATTACACGACTTGAATAAAATATAATGTAATCCGTTAACACTTACACTCGTCAAAATATGTCTTTAAATAAATGTACTTTGACGTGACAATTATAAATTATGTTAAGTTGATTTTTAAAACATTTTTTTAACTGGGTATTAATTTTTTTATGTAACTAATAAATGTAATTAAGATTAAATTCATTTGGTTAGTGATATAATAAATATCCATAATTAAATAATAAGTATCCATAATTACATTTATATTTAGTATTTAAAAATATATTTTTTTAATATCATTCTTTAATATGGTCCGCGTGTTATTTAATTCAGGTAAATGGTTTGGACGGGAAAAAGAAAGTGTGATTGAATGATAAAGCGACACGTGTTAAAAAATGTAATCATTTATTATATTAATGATTATATAATAAATAAATAAGTAAATAAGAGCATCAGTTTTCACAATTCTTTGAGCCTTGTTTATTTTTCCTATTTTTAATAAATAAGTTTGTTTCTCGCTTCTTTTTTTTACCTAATAAATAAGTTTGTTTCTCTTTATTTACCTAATAAATAAGTTTGTTTCCTGCTTCTCTTTCTTACCCTAATAAATAAATTTTTTTCCCGCTTCTCTTTCTTTACCTGATAAATAAGTTTGTTTAATTCCTGCTTTTTTTTAATTCCCAAAATTTTATTACCAACTATTTAATATTTACACGGGTTTCACCTCTAGTGATTTTATATAGAAGCAAATAAATTAAATTAAGGAACAACCCTACTTACTATTACTAATTATTACCATTAATTATGTGATTCTTAATTTGCTCACTGTTAAATTGTACTTATTATATTTAATATTAACAAACTAGATACTAAGAGGTAAGACAAAAAAATCTTTCCAATGGAGTGGTAGTCCTATGACTTTTCAAATGGAAGGTCATGAGTTCGAGTCTTGCTTGGGATAAATTGTTTCAGGTTAAGTCGGAGGTTTTCCCAGTTGTGGGTTTTCTCCTAGTTGGGTCTCGGGTTCGAGTCCGTTGAAATTACAACCCACTGGGAAAGACATACATGACTCACATGAACACCTGAGCTGCTCCCGAAAGAAGTAGAGGTTTAGGAAAGTAACTTTTTTCGAAAAAAAAAATACTAAGAGTTAAGTTCCCTGCCAGGGTTTATGACATCTATTTTGAATATAAAAAATCAAAAGGTCGGTTACTTTTTTTTTTACATGTTTGTTGTATATATTTTGAACTTACCCCTACGGGGACAACCGGTGGTTAAATGGTCTAGTCCACAATCAAAATAAGGGGACAACTGGTGGTTAAATGGTATAGTCCACGGTCAAAAGGATGTGAATTCAAAATATTATAGGCTGAAGGTTGTGTTGTATTTATCTTAAAAAGTTTAAGAAGGAAGTAATAAAGTTCAACAAGTATCTAAAGTCAAGATCCCTAATCATATATACATTTAAAAACGAGTAAATTTCGCTTTTGGCTCTTGTGGTTTGACCTGTTTAACCGTTTTAGTTCAATTTTTTTTAACATATCAGCCCTTGTGGTTGTATTTTTGTATCAATTTCAGTTCATGACACTAATCATGTTAACTTTTTTATGCTAAGTATAAGACATTTTAGTTATTTTATTTAAAGTGAACTACTTTAACATTTTCAGTATAGTTTTTAAAATTGGAGATTAACTACTAATCAAACATAATAAATAGGATGTATGAAATTCGTTAAAGTGTCATTTTTAAAATTTCAATTAAATAAAATAATCTTTTTATATTTTCATTCTTTTACTATTTAACAATTTTTTTTATATTTTAATTCTTTTATTATTTAACTAAATAACTTTTGAATTGCTAAATTTAATAATTAATTATAATTTTTGAATATTTTTAAATTCCGAATTACCGTTGCAATGTGATTATTTTTATCTACTTTTTCATATAAATTTTTATTAAAACCGAGTTGGGTCAAATATAATATATTTTGACTTCTTTTCTTTTAAGATTCATTTTTGCGTTCCTTAACGCTTATTTTCACGAAAAGTTAATTTTTTCTTAAATTCTGAATATACCATTTTTGTCTACGTTTTGATATAAATTTTATTTAAAACCAAACCATCATAACGTGCGGACCAATTCGACTAAGTTATATAATAAACATGACTTGTCATATGGATAAAAATATAATAAAAGACCATATATTATAAAGTTTAAAATATTAATATTCTCAAGACAACAATGGCAATCATTAATTAATGACTAGCCACAAAACGTTATGTGGTATTATATTCATGATTATTAACTCTAATAATAATATTAATAAAGACTAAGACTAATTTAAAATCATATTTCTTTCTTAATTTGTTTTGACTTTTTGACCATTTTTTTCATATACTTGTTTAAAGTTTAAACCGTTAAATAGAAAACTTCGCCAAACTTTCCCACCCCCGGTCAACCTAACAAAACCACGTTTTTGACTTTAAACAAATGTCCTGCTTGCACTACCTAAACAAAATCCGAAGTTCTAACTTCTAACTCGACTGACTCATATGATGATGAGTGTTCCTCCGCCGCAGCCGGTGACGATGTGGAACCAGCAGGAGACAAGGGATTTCATTGCGATCCGTGTGGAGTTAGAGAGGGATTTCATGGTGGCAAAGAGGAACAGGAGCTTGTGGGAGGTGGTTGCTATGAGGATGAAGGAATTGGGATATAGAAGAACTCCGGATCAGTGTAAATATAAATGGAAGAACCTCGGTAGTCGCTATAAGGTAAACGATTTCTCAATTTTATTTGAATTAATCATGTATTTTCTTGGTTACGTTTCATAAGGGTGATCTCTCGGCCACAATCCTCGTGTATAACTTAGTCAGGTGGGAAGTACAATTTACTGTGAAGTCACTGGCGAGCTTTTTAAAATCAAGTGAGAAATCGTCCATGTGAATGACGATCTCAATGGGATATCATATCTTTGCATTAAAAGTGTTCCAATTAGGCCGATCACCATAGTATACCCGAGTGTGTATACCGTGTAAGATGTGTATTAAGTGACCTAACTGGAACACTTTTGAAACTTGGTTACTATTCTACAAAGTTAAGTTACCCCTTGAATAAACACAATAAAATGAAGAGATCGTCATTCATAGGGGCGATTTCTCCCTTGATTCTAAAGAGATCGCTGCAGGGGCGACTTCTCAGTAATTATACTTCCCACCTGACTAAGCTAGTGCACGAGGATTAAGGCCTAAAGCCTCCTTGTGAAACATAACCAAGAAAATACCGACATCTAATATGTTGGTACCCATTTAAAACAAAATACTTGTTTGAAATGATGTTAGGATCTTTATTATGGGTTGTTGGGATCATTGGAAGTGCTAATTCAAATTGAATTTTGCAATTTCATGAATCATAATGAAAATAAGATCGTTGGCCATTTTGTGCAATGGTAGCCTCAAAACTTACCATAATGGAGGTCTTGGGTTTGAATCTGGGCCACAACAAAAAAGAGGTCTGTGGCCAGATAAGGGGGTTTACCCAGTTGATGAGTTCCTCCTGAGGGTGGCTGCCCTGGATGTTCTAGGTGTTGCCCGGGGGAAACCCAGTTATCCTAGAATATCTAGGATTCTAGGTGTTGCCGTTAATTTTTTTTTTAATAAAAATAAGATAATCAACCGATGAAAAATGGATTATAATTATATCAAGAATCTGACTGTTTTGACTCTAGACAATCTAAATTTTGCATCTTGGATTAGGGAAAGGTGACATCAGATCAAGATTACACTCATTCACTCCCATTCTTTGGGGAGCTACATGCATTATTCACCAAACAAACACAAACACCCTTTGACCCTGAAGCCGGTTCTAGCCGGTCAAAGTCAAACAAAAGGGTCAAAAGACCCGATTCTTTAGAAGATGAAGACGAACACAAAGATGAGAAAACCAAGATTACGAAAGTCAACCTTCCACCAAGAAACCCACAAACATCAAATCTAGACAAGCCACCAATTCCAAAACCTTTGAGTTCAAGAAATAAGTTGATTCAAGAGATTTTGCATGATTTCTTTCAACAGCAGCATATGATTGATACGCGATGGAGAGAGTTGATGGAGAAACATGCTTATGAAAGACAATTGTTTAAGCAAGAATGGCGTCGATCAATGGAGAGAACTGAAATGGAGAGAATGAGAACCGAACGATCATGGAGGGAGAAAGAAGGACAAAGGAAGACGATGAACGAGAGTCGAGCTGAGAGAGTGGATGCCCTTTTGACATTACTACTCAACAAACTCGGGCACGAGCAATGATTTTGATCTTCAAAGGGGTATTGTTGTCCTATATAACAATATATCTTAAATATCTGTGATAACTATCTTTTTTCAGTTACAATAATGCGGTAGGGGAGAGTTTCAGAGAAAATCACATAGTTAGTTAGGCGAAAACCAAGAAAACTACTAAAAAAATCAATTTTAACCAATCATCATATAATAATATTTATTTTTATTTTATTTTATTTTTATTTACTTATAAGAGTATAAATGTAATATTACACATATTTATCAAAAAATCATTTAAGTATTGACGTAAGTATACGTAACACATAGAGTTACTTATACGTAAACAGAAAACAAAAAAATTACGGTTACGTATACGTAAAACACAATACGTAAAATGATTTTCTGGAAAATTGTGTAATATTCTATTAATACACTTAGAAATAAATTAAAAAAGTAAAAAATATATAAATTATTTGATTGACTTTTAGTGGTTTTCTCGGTTTCGCCTAACTTCGTGGTTTTCACTTGATCCCTCCCCTAATACGGTATCTCATAGTTTTTGTACGAGTTTTCTTGGCTCACATCGACTAAACCGAAGAACCACAAACCAGAACCAACAATACACGGTTTGATTCTTGGTTCCTGTATTTAAAAAACAAGGTTCTTGGTTTGATCTGGTCCAAGATTGGTTAGCTATGATTTTTTTTTTCAAATTGAACTGGTCTATATTTCCTTTTGTTGTGTGATATACATGATTAAATTGGTTGAACGAAAGCGGTTTGCCAATGCGGTTGGTTTGGCACTTCCCAGTTTGTGACCTTTAAAAGGCGTTGGAAGTTAGTAAGTTACAAATGATGATGAAAGAAAAAAAAGACAATCAAGATTTGCATGCTTTAAATTCAAAGAATCCGAATAACTTTTAAAATCAATTATAACTAATCTCAATGTAAAAAGTTTGAAGTGTTAATTAGGGTGTTCATAAACCGAATAATCTGGACTTGAAAACGACCCTGATAAAATACACACACAAAACCAAAACAATATACTTCATGACCGAAGGGTTATCTTTTGCTCGATTTGATACTCTTTTGTCCAAACTACACGTTCTGCGATCGTCTCACATATTGTATTTTCTACTTTAGAGCAATTATTTTCGGTTAGTCAGTTTTGTTGTTGATTAGCAGTTTAATTAATTGCAACACCTCTATCCCACTCTTCATTATTTAACCAGTTAACCTCCTATATCACCTCTATCCCACTCTTCATTATTTAACCAGTTAACCTCCTATATATTTGGAGTAGTGAGTAGAGGTTGTTCAAAGTAAGAGCAATGGAGAGTTAACAGTAATGTGTATTAAGAATGCATAACACCTCTATAAATAGGAGTATTTGTTTGAAACTTTATAAACAACATTAAAATACTATATTTATTTCTCAATAACTTAACCATTTTCTCAAAGTTTAAGGAGATATTAACCATCACAGTGGTAACTTAAAGAATAATCTTGATTAAAGATAATTATTAATATTAATTTATTAATTATTTGGTTGAGTTCGTATTAAACTAGGAGTGAGTTTGTTTCTTTATTTGATTATTTAATTGAGTTTGAGTTGGGTTAGGATTAGTATATGGTTTATTATAAATAGATGGTTGGTGATTAACTGTAAAATGTGAGTTGAGTTTTATTAATAAAGAGTCGATATTTGAGATCAAAATTCATGTGTTTGGGGTCTGATTTCCAACAGTAACGTACCTGAATGGTGTTCTAAAAGACATAGGTTCAAACATCTTGGATGGCCGTTGCAGTAAAAAAAATTGAGAAGGTAATGAATACAAATACTGTTTTTAAAATACTAGAAGATTATGCCGCCTTCTATTCTCCCGTGAAGCCCAAATCCTTTTCTGCTCTACAAAGCTCCCTATCACAGCCGACTGTTTCCGGCTAACAAGATGATCTACAACAATATCATAAATGATGCATGATTGAAGCCTTGCAATACTTTAATTCCTTTCTTTTTTCGTGTGTCAAGATTTGTTTCTCCATCCCTAGATAACTGTCCTTCTACATAGACCTTCAAATGCTCGATTTTTAAAGTCGAATTCAGAAGTTTCTGATCATTAGTAGCGATAATGACACCTAAAATCTCTCCCAAGAACATATCCTGAAATTTAGGCCGCAAACTTAAGTGAGGAAGTTTGCATACAGGGGTGTTCACGGTTTGATTAATTAAAAGTCATTTTCAATGTAAATTATGGACTGAAATGAACGGTTTACGGTGTTAGGAAACGACAAACTGAACCGGTTGAGTTGAGTGGTCAGCCGGATAGGCCGGGTATACCGGTTTGGCAAATTAGTGGTCAAGTTTTCATGGATTGAATTGTTTTTATATTTTTTTGAAATATTAAAAAAAAAATTAAATGATAAAGATGATTAATATTTATAATATGATTTACGACAACAAATTTAATACGAAATTTATCGGAATTGGCTGTTAGCGACAAGTTTCCGACAAAAAAATGTTTGTTAGAAAAACCCCGTGGAAAATGTTTTTTTCCGCCAAAGTCCAGAATAATTTTCCGACGAATTATCGACAAAAGCTTTCGGTAATTTCCGACAATACTCCGATGATTATAAACTTAATAAATTTGTTGAAAAATTGTAGGAAATCTTATGGTTATATATTTTTTTTGTCGGAAAGTTGTCGTTAACTGATGGAAAATCTTTTGTTGATAACTTGTCGGGAACTTTTGTAGAATATATACACGTTTTCTAGTATTGATGTATGTATAACTATAATTTCAAAAATAAAAATATATATATTTATCGGTAGTAAGTATTATATAGCCAGTTTCAAGTTTCAATTCGAACCCAGAACCGCTAACCTGCAAACACTGAATTGTTTGGATCTCAAATCGGCCGTAATGCTTCCGTTTTGGTCATACGGTCGGTTTTAACGGTTTTTGGACAACCCTAGTAATATGAATTTTAGAGGTAGTAAATTAAATGCGCCTGCGTTGGATAACGGGTCAAAATGGTGTATGTAAATAACTAGCATAGTAAGATAGTTCTAATGCCATACCACGTGTCGATACGATTGATGTTTTTGCTATAAGAGATGAAGCCTCGTAAGCAAACGTCGAGTGAAACTAGCTTCAGGTGTCATGTTCTTCGTTTGCAACCTCTTTATGATCTCTGAAAACGCGTAAACTTTTTGTTGCATATGAAGAGGGATGAGTGTGATGTCAAGTGACGAATCAAATACCGTCTTGGCAGACAAAGGGTCGAGAAACATGTTTAGTTCTGCGTACTTGTTTGAAGGGACATTGATCACATTCCCTTTCTGTTGGTTGTTTTTGTAGTTGATATGTCCTCCTAGGATAAACACTTCCTGTAATTACATATTAGATTATTGGATTTAAATTAATAGAAATGATAAAGAGGAACTTGATTAATTACCTTAATGATTGAGCTAGAATTAGTGTCTGAGAGTAGGATGTTTGCTAAATTTGTTAATGGTCCGTTTGATAAGAATGTAACTTTTGATCCATCATCAATGGATTTCACTAATGATCTCTAAACTTCTAGTGCTAATGGTTGTTTTGGTTGAGGGAAATCGGTGTCACAAGAAGCTCCGAACTTGACGGAATTAACCGATGTATACCTAACGGTTAAAAAAATGTTGAACATGTAAGGTTGTTTGAACTAGAAATAGACTTTGAATGACTTTCAAATATTATGTCATGTGGACATATTTGATCTATTCACTTTTAGCTAAATTTTCTGATTTGACATATATTATCATAAGAGAGTACCTTCTTGGGCTCCTAGGTAGATCACGAGCAAGCCCGCATAGCGTATCTGAGTCCAAACGACCCGCGCTTCCATGTGGTATAGCCTTTGAATACTTGCAATCGCCAACGTTTGAGTCATGCGGATAAGACTGGTTCAAACCAAACGAATCGCCTAAACCAACAACGATATCATCACGACCCATCATATGTAACACATCATACACCACATCTATTGTTGCTACGTTAGTCCAACCACTTCCGGTTACTAGTATAGCCTAAAACATATTGCAACTTGGTAAGGTTTCGGGTTAAATCAATTATAATAGCTTTGGAGAGAAAACTCTAAAGGTTATAGACGGGTGATTTGGGGTAAAACAAGTATGTGCTAAAATGTGTTGGGTTGGGTTGAATTAGGGCTAGCATAACATGTCAGACACGACACGATAAGACACGAAGACATGTTGTGTTCAACACGAACACGAACACGACACGATAACTAATCGTGTCATTTTTTTCAAACACGATCTGTTTTGAAGCAGGTCACCTGTTAAGGGACCTGTTTAGAAACATGTTTAGAGAGAAAATAAATATAACATATGTAATGAATGAAAAAATGCCAAACTTCATAAAATTTTAAAAAGTTGAATCATAACATTCATTAACATAATAAAACATAAACCTTTTTAAAACAAAACCCATAAAAGTCAAATCAAAACATCCATTAAAGAGATTAAGAGTAAAATATAAAAATCCATTGGGCTTGGGCTGGGCCTAGAATCTAGATGCAAATAGGATGTTAAGTGTTAACATGACACTAACGTGTCTTAACAGGTTAACAAGTCTTTAACCTGTTTAGACATGAATTTAACTGTGTCTTAACGTGTCGACCTGTTTAAAACACGAAACCTGTTAAGGTCAAACACGAGACATGTTAATTACGTGTCGTGTTAACATATCCGTGTTAAAAATTGCCAGCTCTAGGTTGAATCACAATTACTTTTGTAGTTTATATGAAATACAAAAAAACAAAATTATATATTAGGTAATCCCAACCCCATACCCGATTATAAAAGCTTGTCTAATACCAGGCCCAAAACCCGTTGGATTTCTATCGAGTAATTACCCGTTTGGTATTGGGTATCCCGCGGGTTTCAGGTAAACCTGTTACTTTGTCAATAATACCTGTTGCGTATACTCGACCCAAAACCCATCGGGTATCTACCGGATATATATAAAAACTATAATAAAAAAAATCATGTTGAACCAATCTGGACCGCACATATTTATTTAATATTAAAGAATAAAAACAAATTAAAAGGTTATATTAGTAACCTTTAAATATTTATCTCTCTAGTTAATTAATTCTCTCTCATGTCTTCATTTAATTAATTTCTCTCTCCTCTGTCCAATTAATTAGTTTCTTTTATCTATTCAATTTATTAATTTAAACAAATATTATCCTACACATACTAAAAATTATCATATCTTTAGAATTAATTATTTGAAATTAATCCTACACATAATAAGCAAGTTGTAAGAAGCAAGAGCAAGTAAAAGTAAGAAGAAGCAAGCCCTACAAGATTAAAAGAAGAGAAAAGCCAAAATTGGTAAAATGTACATTAACTTTTTAAAACTTTAAAAATATTCAAATCCAAAATTATCTAATAGGATTTTGACACGTAAGTTAAAACTAATTTGAAGGCTCCAATATAGCCGGCCACATGTCAATCATTGAGCATATCCACGTATTTTTGTCGGCTAAATTGTAGCCCGTATCTTTGGTAACGGCTTCACCACAGCCCGCTAAATCAAAACCAATGAAATGATGCCACGTGTCATTGAATAGCCTTTGTTTTAATTTTGGAGGCTACACAGTATACGGTAGGCTACCATATAGCAGTCAAAATTTTTAATTTTGACACTTGGCATCATTTCATTCGTCGTTGATTTTGGAGGCTACACAGTATACGGTAGGCTACCATATAGCCGTCAAAAATTTTAATTTTGACACGTGGCATCATTTCATTCGTCATTGATTTTGCCGGCTAGGGTGAAGCAGTCGGTTGAGTTAACGGCTAAAATTTAGTCGACTAAAAACACGTGGACACTCTCTAGTGTGACACGTGGCCGGCTAAATTGGTGCCTCCTAATCAATTTTCACTTACGTGTCATAATCCTATTGGTTAATTTTGGATAGGTATTTTTTAAATTTAAAAAAGTCAATATACATTTTGTCAATTTTTTTTGTCAAAATGTACATTTTGATGATTTTCTCTTAAAAGAAAGTCTAGCAATAAAGCAAAAACAACAAGAGAGCAAAGAAAGTAAGCAAGCAAGAAAGAAAAACAAGCAAAAAGAATGAAGAACAAGCAAGAAGCAATAATGATCAAGACTCGTGTGGTGCGGGTCGAGGAATCAGAAACAAGAACGAGTTCACTTGTTTTAAATGTGGTGAATATGGACACTTTGCATTGGAGTGCACAAAGTGGAAGGACAGGAAAAAAGAAACAGAACAAGAAGCTCATCTCGTGTGGGATGAAGAATCAATACTACTGTGAACAGGGGCGGACCTACCCTAGGGGTAGGGGTAGCCCCCGCTACCCCTTAACTTTTATACGCAGTGCAAATTTTTTTTACGGTTTTATGTATCCGGTTACTCCTTACGTTACCCCTGAGCAAAATTTACGTTACCCCTTAAAAAAAATTTAAAAGCTCAACACTTCATAAAAAGTCTAAAATTTTATAAAAAAACCTAATACTTTACAAAAAAAAAGTCCCACATTTTATTAAAGGTTTTAAGGTATTGGGTTGTAATAAAAGTTTGTGCTTTAGCCAGACCAAATGTTTTATTAAAACCCAATACCTCAAAGTCTCAATTCTCAAACCCAACTTACCCAAGCGGCCGACCAAGAAGAAAAACAGAGAGCGGGAACTGTGAGACTGTGAGAGTCAGAGACCGACCACTCGTCCAGCCACTCGACCTGAGCTGAGATCAACGCCCGGCACCGCCTCAGCCAAACCCCAACCCTCCACCTCTGCAATCCGCCTCTCCAGTCGCATGTTACCCAATGGCGGAGTATAGTGAAGGGCCGAGGGGCCCCGGCCCTCCCCCCGATTTTTCACTTAGAAGTGTTAATATATACGTATTCGGCCGATTTTTCGATTAGTAGTGTTAATTTATATGTATTCGGCCAAAAATTTATAGTTCCGGCCCTCTCTGATAGGAAAAAAAATTACGGCTCCCCTACGTTTTTTTAAGCTCCGTCACTGATATTATCGTATAAAAATTTACATGAAAGTACGGTCTAATTTTTTTTTGTTTTATTTAAATGAAAGTACGGTGAATTTTTTTTTTCGTTACCCCTGAAATTTTGTTCTAGATCCGCCACTGACTGTGAAGACAGACTGAGTCTTGAAGACTTTCCTTACACTAGATTTAGTTTATGAGGGAGAATGAAAGTTTAAACAAAATTATAGTATAGTGGTCCGAGTATCTTTAGCGAAAAATATGTTTTCTATCAAAGTTGTAATATTATAATTAGGAGGGGTCAAATGAAACTAGGCATTAGGTTTAGCGGTTGTTTACCAAAAGACGTATCGTTTGGAGACACCGATTGAAAGCGTATACATACGAATGTATGAACAACTAGGGGTGTTCATCGGTTTGGTTAATGGTTTGTTCGATTTATTCGGTTTTGATTTTTTTTTAACCCTTATCTGTTAACCGAACCGAATTGGAAAATTTTCTAACCGAACCGAATTCAACCGAATAAACTCATTTCAAAAGTAAAGTATATCTAAATAAACCAAATAAATTGAATTTAACCGAATAAATCGAATAAACCGAACCGAATTGGAAATATGTCTAACCAAACAAACCGAATTAAAAAAAAGGGTATATCCGTTAACCGAACCGAAAACCGAATTCACAATTCGAATACGGTTAATAACCGAACCGAAAACCAAATTCACAATTCGGTTCGGTTTTTTCGGTTACGGATACGATTTGGTTTTCTGTTTTTTTTGCATACCCCTATGAACAACGAAGTCAATGGGATCATTAATCAGAAATCCATAGTTTATCAAATCTTGTTCTTGATTCCAACAAAAAATGTCTCACGTCGAGCTCAAGCTTGAAAATTTTCTCACGAGCCAAGCTCGAGCTCTATTAACCTAAACGAGCTGAGCTCGAGTTCAGCTCGTTTACACCCCTAAATCGAACGACCAACATCACATTACCTTGAGATTTATTTCTTCAACCGGTGCTTTGAGTAGATAAAAGAGTGCCAAAAAATCTCCCACACTCATATCCATGTCAAACACCACAATCTTTCCAAGTGTTTTCCCTTCGAAATCTGGTTTGTAGAAAACTTGTTTGTAATAAGGGAATTCAGATGTAAAATTGAACCGACCTTTATGTTGAGGTCGATTTAGTACCTAAAATCATAGCAAAACTTAAGTTATCGTCTTCTATATTAAGTAGTTCAAATCGTATTTTGATATGTACTTACATCGAGAAAACTAACGAAATAATCTCTATCCAAGGATCTCCTATTGTCGTGATTAGGTTTTGCTCGTGTAGCAACGCGTACACGTACTGAATCCGATCCGGTTATTTCTTCAGTATAACCATCCTATGTAGTTTAAAGAAAATATCATAAGATTACATGCAAGTTATTAAGGATCACACAGTAAATAAAGTCACCTTGTTTTTAATCGCATAATGTAGTCCTCAACTATTTTTTATGCATACCGTGGAGTTCTCCTTTAATCCATAACCATTGCGTCTAAAACGCGTTGATGATATTTGAATATTTCTACAAGACCGATGTAGGATTTGCAATTAACTGTTTAAACAACAACAACGAAGTACCTTACATATCCCTGTCCGGTTCTCACGAAGACAAAATGGATCTCGAATGCCTGTTTGAACATGACCACTATGCACTCCATTTTTCCGCAAGTTGAATCTCGGGGTCTTACGATCATCAAAGAGCGGATTTGAGCCATCAGATAACCTATAAGGTTGGTTTGATGTAATCACAGTAATGTTCATGTACATCATTTCCGTAAATTCATTTTCCTCTCGTTCTTTGTGTATGTTACGCATAGTTGATGTTGCAACACCCGCCATAAACGAATCCCACATGAAATAGTTCTGTGAAAACATCAAGATATATAAACCAATCAACACTCATAATAAATCAATGAACACAAATGTCAGTTAGAATTGATTATAGAGTAAATTTCGTTTTTGGCCCCGGTGATTTGCCCTGTTTAACCCTTTCAGTTCAAAAAGAAATTTTTTAACATGTCAGCTTTCAATCTCTGCTTTCAACTCTGTTAACTTTTTCTGTTAAGTATAGTGATATTTTAGTATTTTAACTATTTCAATCCAAATTTTTTTTAAACCTTTTAAGAACGTTTTTTAACTTTTCTAAAAATATATTTTTTTATTTTTTTTTCATAAAATTTAACGTTCTTAAAAACAAATTTTTAGTTTTTTATAAAAATGTTTTTTAACTGGTAATTTTTTCTTTTACTTTTTCAAGAGTGTATATTTTTTTAAATTTATTTTAGATTGATTTCTCTTATATTTTCTAGAGATAGTGTTTTTTTTAAATTTAGTTTTAAAACATTCTCTTTAACCATACCATTCATTTTACGAAAGAAATTTACTCTAGATTATATACCCTAAAGGAATCATGAGACAAAGTATCTAGAGCCATCTTTAGCGACTTAAACGCGTATTGTGCTTCATATGTCCGTTAATTTTTATCAAACGCTTCAAAGAACTCTCCGGTGATCGGAATCGTCGTTGCATCTAGTGGAACAAGGGTGATTGGAATCCCAGAATGAATAACCTACAAATTACATGAATCAAATGTACATAATTTCAGTATTTAGTGACGAATTTTTGAACTTTTAGTTACCTGGTATGCAGCCAAAGGGTCCATAAAGAAGTTAAATTCGGCATACGGGTTACTTCTAAAGGTTGTAAACATATTACTATGGTTGTCATTTGGCTTATTCAACCGTACGGCACCACCCATGATGTAAATATGATCGATATTTGTCTTTAAATTCGGATTTGTCATAAGAAAAATTGCCAGATTTGTGTGCGCTCCTGCTATGAACACAGTAACAGGACCTTCGGATATTGTCTTGATCAATATTTGTTGTGCGGTTGGTTGTCGAATTGGAGAGTATCGTCGACTTCCCTGGTAAATAATAAACGTGATGAGAAAGAAATAACAAGTTTAATAAATCTTAAAATACAAGTTTATTTTTTTTAAACTTAAAAAATATTAAAAATGGGTTCATAAATCTTAAAATACAAGTTTATTTTTTTTCGAGAAGAAATATCTCAAATGGGTTTAAATATATTCAAAATCATATTACGATACTATAGTTATGAATTTGAATGGTTTACAGTGTATTTAATTAAGTTTATAAATGAATATTCTTTTCATTTATTATTTTATTTACTTATATATCTTTTTTATAAGAACAAGAAAATAATATAGTTTGTTAAGATTGTGTATTATAATAACAAGGGTGGTGGTGGCGGCCGCGCATTGCGGCGGTAAAATTGACGTGCGAAATAAGTAAAAATGATAGGATAAATTGCGGCAGCCAGGTAGAATAAACAATTTATTTTCAAGAAGTTACTACGGTTAAATGAATTTCTTAATAGATATGGTTTATTTACAATAGAAGTAGATTACGTTTAAAAAAAAAACTATAAAGTTATTAATTTTTCATGTCTCCAAATGAATATCAAGGTTAAATGGATTTCTTACAACCGTGATTGCTTAATATATATGATTTCTTAAACTAAGTTTTACAGACATGGTTTACTATTAAAAAAATGAATTAATGAGTTTTACATACATGATTTCTTAATAGATATGATTTATTAAACTAAACATTTGGAAATCATTATTATATTTTTAAAGTCACTTCTCGACTTTTCACCTAAAATTATTGTAAATAAATATACTATTATAATATACACATTCTTAGCAAACTATATTATTTTAAGAAATATATATCATTATTTAATTATCATTTACATACGTACATAAAATGAAAAGTATATTTATACATAAACCTATTTTTAATATTATTTAAGATACAAAAATTTTAAATAATATTTTTTAAGATACAAAAATTAAAAAAAAAACTATTTAAAAAAACTAAACCTGTATTTTAAGATTTAAAAAAATATACCTGTGGAAGATAACTTCTCCGCAAGCCGAAATTTGTATCAACATCTAATCTTCCTCCAACACCAACCGGAATAGCTTGCTTATATCTACAAGGTCCGGCGGTGCCGCTTCCCTGTTCATTAGTAAACATCAAATTCATATAATTTGTTGCCTGAAATAAGTAGATGATGGTATACCTCGTCAATTATAGGAAGATAGCCACCCACATCCGGTAAAATTGTACCATTTTCGAGTATTCCACCTTCACCTCCTACACCAACATCAACATCATCTCGTCCCATCATGTAAAGGATATCGTATATATGATTTGTTGCATGTCCAGCATTCGACCATGAATTCGTGTTCAATGTTATTGCCTGTACCATAATGATTTTAATCAAATATGTTGATGTTATCATAAAGGTTAATTTAGACAGTGATACGGATCCAGACTTCGAAGCCGACACCATGGGCCTACCTCACATTGACCCACTCGACAACCCAGAAGTCAAGACTTAAGCCCACGTATGCATGCAGAGATATCTTTCAACTTTGGAGGTTATCTTTATTTTTTATATTTAGCAATTGAATAATACTCATTTAATGATTGATTGAGACTTGATTTATTTCCTTAGTTTTGTGGTGAAAGAACCATATAATCTTTTGTTTGTTTGCCTGAGAAGGGGAGATTTTAGAATGAAATTTTGAATGCTATTTTGAGTTCTTTGCAAGTCTCTTTGTTTGTTTGTGTTCCCCCTTCAAGATCCCCATCAAGTGGTATCAGAGCCAGGTCTGACGATCATGGCCGGCAGAGTACGACCTCCACGTAACGCCAACCGTCGCGGTGGTGCGATGGGTGCTGGTGGTCCGCAACGAGATCCACGCGATGTTGAAGAAATCGAACGCCTACAACAACGGATTCGAGACTTAGAACTCCAACACGAAGGCCATCTAGAGGAAACCGAGTCGGATACTATCGTCTCATACGAGGTTGATGACGGAGAGGAGAATCCTTTTGGTCGTCGTCCGCATCCTCAATTCCGCCCACAAAATCACAATGACCTCCTACGTACTTTAGGAGTGCGCGTTGAGATTCCGGAATTTGAAGGGAAGGCACAACCAGACTAGTTCATCGATTGGTTGAGCACTGTCGAACGTGTTTTTCGAATGGAAAACAGCATTTAAAACACGTGATGGCTTATACGAATGGATGGTAATGCCGTTCAGTCTTTCGAATGCCCCAAGTACTTTCATGCGACTCATGAACCATCTCTTTAAATCATTTATTGGCCATTTTGTGGTTGTCTACTTTGACGACATTTTAATATTCAGTCAGAACATCCAACAACATTTAGACCACCTTCGTGATGTCTTTACTGTTCTCCGAGACCAACAATTGTTTGCCAACAGTGTGAAATGCCATTTTTTCACCACTGAAGTGGTGTTCCTTGGGTATTTAATTTCGGGTGACGGTATTCGGATGGACGAGACTAAAGTTGATGCCATTACTTCGTGGCCTACTCCAAAAACGTTGCATGACGTCCGTAGTTTTCATGGCTTAGCTTCTTTTTACCGGCGGTTTATTCGCAAAGTACCATTGTTGCACCAATCACAGAATGTTTGAAAGGTGGCAACTTCGTGTGGACAGATGCTGCTCAAAGGGCCTTCGAAGATCTCAAACTACATGTTACTAGTGCTCCTGTATTGGCCCTCCCAAATTTTAATAAGGTTTTTCAAGTTGAGTGTGATGCATCGGGTTTGGGCATCGGTGGAGTTCTTAGCCAGGTAATCGCCCTATTGCTTTTTTTAGCGAGAAACTGAATGAAACGAGGCGGAAATATAGCACTTATGATAAAGAATTCTATGCCATCATTCGAAGTCTCAAATATTGGCGTCACTACTTATTACCCGGAGAGTTTATTCTTTTTTCCGATCATCAAGTAAAGGATATCTTTATTTTTTATATTTAGCAATTGAATAATACTCATTTAATGATTGATTGAGACTTGATTTATTTCCTTAGTTTTGTGGTGAAAGAACCATATAATCTTTTGTTTGTTTGCCTGAGAAGGGGAGATTTTAGAATGAAATTTTGAATACTATTTTAAGTTCTTTGCAAGTCTCTCTGTTTGTTTGTGTTCCCCCTCAAGATCCCCATCAGACAGTGAGTTTAACAATTAACGATATTCATCTATCACATATATAACAAACAAAAACAACATATTCGTCATAAAAAATAGAGTTAATTGCATAAATGGTCCATGTGGTTTGATCAATTTGCATATCTGGCCCCCAGGTTTTATAAATTGTAAATTTAGCCCAAACATTTGTTTCAGACAACTAGCGACTTTGCTTAATTTTCGAACTACAGTTACCGCAAACATTTACAGGTTAACTTCGTTAACGCAAACATCGTTATCTCAAACATTTGTTTATACAAACTCAGTTATCTCAAACATTCACTCATGCATTACATTTGATTAGGATTAGTTAGATGTGTCAGTTTCGCACAAACACTCACATAACGGTAATTCAGAGAATTACCGAATCGCACGAGTCGATCCCCGAGTCTGTCCCCGAACGTTGGTGATAATTAAAAATAATACTTCAAACAATAAATAATTTATAATTGATGTAAATTATGTGTTTTTACGTGTTATGTGATTTTATGCGTAAATTGTAGATTTTCGTGAAATCGCGTACGTTTACGCGTAACGTTGTGACTTTTACTGCTTTAGTGATTTTTATAAATAAGTTTTATAAAGATATTTATTAGAAACTATTTATATTAGTTAGATTTATTTAAATCAGTTTTTAATTCATTTATTTAGTCAACGGGCTTCCTAAATCAATTTTTAAACCCATGGAGGGGCCAATGGAGTGAGTATTTAAGGAATTTATAAAAACCTAAACCCCATTATTCCATATTTTTGAAATTATTCAGCCTCCACACCCTCTTGAAACCGTAAATCCACCCTCCATCATCAAACCATTCTTAGATCGATCTCCTTGCAATTGTTCGTGTTTTCAAGCAATCCTAGCATCAACCTTCGTTTCTATCGGATCAAGTAAGATTTTTATGCATATTTATATATATATTTTCGAGAATATGGTTTTGATAAACCCTAGTCTTCATCCAAACAAGAATCCATGCAATAAAGATGCAAACTTTGATAACTCGTTGTATATTATGATGATATTTGACGGTTTTGTTGATTTTGTGAAACCCTAGATGTCTAGAATCATGAGTTACTATATTAGGAAACTTTTTATGATTTCTATCTTGCATGTTAGACATGATTAGGATGATATGATGATATTTATACGTTACTTGATGCATGTTTAAGTGAATTGTGAAGTTAGATTTTGAATATCTAGTCCGGTTTTACAAACTTGCTAAATAAGGAAACTTTAATCGACTAAAGTAGTCATAACTTGCTAGTTTGATATGCATGTTAGTATATTATGATAGTTATATGTTAAAAATGATGAAATAACGTGTTGTAACGTGTTAAATCTCAGAAACCATGCATGCTATCTTTAGCCGACTATAAAAGGAAACCCTAAACTGAAATGTGATCAACATGTTAAAGATCAAGGTGTGTGTTACATGTTTAACCATCTAGGACGTATTAGATTCATATTATGAACATAATTAGTAACGATAGTTTCTAGAAAACACGAGTCTCGAATATAACTGCCATTTATAGAAACTTACTATTTATGGAAACCTGCGAATTATGGAAAGCTACTAAATATAGAAACTTACTATATGTGGTAACTGTGCTAGCATACTAGAACAATAAGGAATTGTTGCTAAGTGTTACCTGCATGATCTTATGTGTGTAATATGGAAGTATTATATTAATCAAACACTACTCCATACATTGAGTCACCAACTGGTCGTCAGGTCAAACTTGGTCAAACATAAGTCAAACTTGTAAACTCTTTTCAAACACATAAACAATGGGATTGTTTGGATGCAATTGTCTTACGAACCAACACGAACACACACTCATAAACTTATGAAATATAGGTAGCCATTACGAACCAACACGAACACAACACAACACAACACTACCTATATTTCATAAGTTTATGAGTGTGTGTTCGTGTTGGTTCGTAAGACAATTGCATCCAAACAATCCCATTGTTTATGTGTTTGAAAAGAGTTTACAAGTTTGACTCATGTTTGACCAAGTTTGACCTGACGACCAGTTGGTGACTCAATGTATGGAGTAGTGTTTGATTAATATAATACTTCCATATTACACACATAAGATCATGCAGGTAACACTTAGCAACAATTCCTTATTGTTCTAGTATGCTAGCACAGTTACCACATATAGTAAGTTTCTATATTTAGTAGCTTTCCATAATTCACAGGTTTCCATAAATAGTAAGTTTCTATAAATGGCAGTTATATTCGAGACTCGTGTTTTCTAGAAACTATCGTTACTAATTATGTTCATAATATGAATCTAATACGTCCTAGATGGTTAAACATGTAACACACACCTTGATCTTTAACATGTTGATCACATTTCAGTTTAGGGTTTCCTTTTATAGTCGGCTAAAGATAGCATGCATGGTTTCTGAGATTTAACACGTTACAACACGTTATTTCATCATTTTTAACATATAACTATCATAATATACTAACATGCATATCAAACTAGCAAGTTATGACTACTTTAGTCGATTAAAGTTTCCTTATTTAGCAAGTTTGTAAAACCAGACTAGATATTCAAAATCTAACTTCACAATTCACTTAAACATGCATCAAGTAACGTATAAATATCATCATATCATCCTAATCATGTCTAACATGCAAGATAGAAATCATAAAAAGTTTCCTAATATAGTAACTCATGATTCTAGACATCTAGGGTTTCACAAAATCAACAAAACCGTCAAATATCATCATAATATACAACGAGTTATCAAAGTTTGCATCTTTATTGCATGGATTCTTGTTTGGATGAAGACTAGGGTTTATCAAAACCATATTCTCGAAAATATATATATAAATATGCATAAAAATCTTACTTGATCCGATAGAAACGAAGGTTGATGCTAGGATTGCTTGAAAACACGAACAATTGCAAGAAGGAGATCGATCTAAGAATGGTTTGATGATGGAGAGTGGATTTACGATTTCAAGAGGGTGTGGAGGCTGAATAATTTCGAAAATATGGAATAATGGGGTTTAGGTTTTTATAAATTCCTTAAATAATCACTCCATGGGTTTAAAATTTGATTTAGGAAGCCCGTTGACTAAATAAATGAATTAAAAACTAATTTAAATAAATCTAACTAATATAAACAGTTTCTAATAAATATATTTATAAAACTTATTTATAAAAATCACTAAAGCAGTAAAAGTCATAACGTTACGCGTAAACGTACGCGATTTCACGAAAATCTACAATTTACGCATAAAATCACATAACACGTAAAAACACATAATTTACATCAATTATAAATTATTTATTGTTTGAAGTATTATTTTTAATTATCACCAACGTTCGGGGACAGACTCGGGGATCGACTCGTGCGATTCGGTAATTCTCTGAATTACCGTTATGTGAGTGTTTGTGCGAAA
This sequence comes from Smallanthus sonchifolius, assembly GCA_023525975.1. Classification (NCBI taxonomy): domain Eukaryota; kingdom Viridiplantae; phylum Streptophyta; class Magnoliopsida; order Asterales; family Asteraceae; genus Smallanthus; species Smallanthus sonchifolius. The sequence goes on from CM042042.1 coordinate 8,991,774, forward strand.
CTGACACATCTAACTAATCCTAATCAAATGTAATGCATGAGTGAATGTTTGAGATAACTGAGTTTGTATAAACAAATGTTTGAGATAACGTTGTTTGCGTTAACGAAGTTAACCTAAAAATGTCGGATGTCACATCATCCCCTTGTTGAAAGAATTTTCGTCCCGAAAATTAAGCAAAGTCGCTAGTTGTCTGAAACAAAAAGTTTGGGTTGTCACATCATCCCCTTGTTGAAAGAAATTTCGTCTCGAAATTTAACTAGTACCTTTCGTGTTTGTCGTTGACTTTTTGAAAAGCTGAGGATACTTTCGCATCATCTGATCCTCGCGTTCCCATGTGAACTCCGGTCCACGCTTCGAGTTCCAGCGAACTCTAATGATTGGGATTTTGCTGTGCTTGAGTGTTTTGACCTCTCGGTCCATGATTTCGACTGGTTCCTCAATTAAACGTAGCTGTTCATCGATTTCCAACTCCTCGAGTGGAACTACAAGTGTCTCATCTGATAGGCATTTCTTTAGGTTTGAGACATGAAAGACATTGTGTATTCCATTGAGTGTATCTGGTAGGTTCAGTTGATATGCTACTGGACCAATCCTTTTCACTATCTCGAATGGTCCAACGTAATGCGGGTTTAACTTTCCTCGTTTTCAAAAATGAATCACACCTTTCCACGGTGAGACCTTTAATAAAACTTTGTCGCCCACTTGGAATTCTAGCGGTTTTCTGCGCTTGTCTGCATAACTCTTTTGACGGTCACGAGCTGCCGCCATACGGTTTCGGATTTTGCACGATTTTCTCTGAGGTTTCGTGCACAAGTTCAGGACCCGTAAGCTGGCTATCTCCAACTTCAGCCCAACAGATTGGTGATCGGCATTTCCGTCCGTACAAAGCCTCGAACGGTGCTGCTTTGATGCTAGTATGATTGCTGTTATTGTAGGAGAACTCCACTAAAGGTAGATGAGTCTCCCAACTATTACCGAAATCGATCACACAAGGTCGTAGCATGTCTTCTAGGGTTTGTATGGTACGTTCACTCTGGCCATCTGTTTGAGGATGGTACGTTGTGCTCATATCCAGGAGCGTGCCTAGAGCCTTCTGTAATGATTGCCAGAAACGTGAGGTGAATCGGGCGTCTCTATCAGAAATGATGGAGATTAGCACTCCGTGTCGAGATACTGCTTCTTTAAGATAGAGACGAGTTAACTTTTCCATTTTGTCGGTCTCTTTGATAGCAAGGAAATGAGCGGATTTGGTTAGGCGATCCACTATCACCCAGATTGTGTCACATCCAGTAGGGGTTCGGGGTAATTTAGTGATGAAATCCATGGAAATCTGCTCCCATTTCCACATCGGGATTTCCGGTTGTTGAAGTAATCCGGATGGCTTTTGGTACTCCACCTTGACCTTTGAACAAGTCAGACACTTGCTCACATAGGTGGCTATGTCGGCTTTCATGCTCGGCCACCAATACAAAACTTTGAAATCGTGATACATCTTGTCGGATCCCGGATGGATAGAGTATCGGGATTTGTGAGCTTCATCCATGACTAGCTCTCTTAGATTTCCGTACATTGGAATCCAAATTCGTTCTGTGAAGTAGCGAATACCATCTTATTTAACCCTAAGTTGTTTCTCCATACCACGTGTGGATTCCAACGATAAGTTCTCCTCTTTTAAGGCTTCGAGTTGGGCATTACAGATCTGTTCGGGTAGTCCTGTATGAATAGTGAATTGTAACGCTCTAACTCGTCGGAGTTTGGTTTCTTTTCTACTTAGGGCATCGGCCACTACATTAGCCTTGCCCGGATGGTACTTGATTGCACAATCATAGTCGTTTAAGAGCTCGATCCAACGACGTTGTCGCATATTCAACTCCTTCTGCTAAAAAATATGTTGAAGACTCTTGTGATCGGTGTAAATGGTGCACTTGGTACCGTACAAGTAATGTCTCCATATCTTTAGTGCAAACACCACGGCTCCTAACTCCAAATCATGAGTCGTGTAGTTCTTTTCGTGGATTTTTAATTGTTGAGAAGCGTATGCGATAACCTTGCCGCGTTGCATCAACACACACCCGAGACCTTGGATGGAGGCATCGCAATACACCATAAAGTCATCCGTTCCCTCTAGCAGAGATAGGATGGGTGCACTACAGAGTTTTTGTTTCAGCAGTTGGAATGTTGATTCCTGGGTTTCGCTCCAGTTATAGGGTTTATCTTTTTGGGTTAGGGCGGGGAGAGGTTGAGCAATCTTAGAAAATCCTTCGATAAATCGACGGTAGTAGCTAGCCAATCCTAGAAATTGGCGCACCTCTGTCGGAGTCGTTGGTGCTGCCTAATTCTTGATGGCTTCTACTTTAGCTGGATTGACATGTATTCCTTTCTCGTTGACTACATGTCCTAAGAATTGAACTTCGCTAATCCAAAAATCGCATTTGGAAAATTTGGCATATAACTGCTCTTGCTTCAGCAGTTTAAGAATTAGAAGCAGATACTCTTCATGTTCTTCCCTATTCTTGGAATAGATGAGAATGTCGTCAATGAAAACGATGACGAATTGATTGAGGTAAGGTTTACACACTCGATTCAAGAGGTCCATGAATACCGCGGGTGCGGTTAATCCGAATGGCATGACCAAAAACTCATAATGGCCGTACCGGGTTCTGAATGCAGTTTTAGAGATGTCCTCCTCTCGAACTCTCAGCTGATGATAACCGGATCTTAGATCGATTTTTCGAATAGAAGCTCGACCCTTGAAGTTGATCGAACAGATCATCAATATGGGGAAGTGGACAACGATCTCATGGCAGTTATACTCGGCAGTTTTGACATAATTGTGGGCATGGATTGGTTGTCTAAAAACCAAGCTGAGATCATCTGTAGTGAGAATATCGTTCGTATACCCCTTCCTAGTGGGGAGACCCTATCCGTTCAGGGCGAAAGAAGTGGTGCAGTCGTGGGCATCATATCTTTCATGAAGGCGCAGAAGTGTCTGCGTAAGGGTCATACCGCGATACTAGCCCTTGTCGCTGACAAGTCCTCCGAGGATAAACTTACTATATGTGGTAACTGTGCTAGCATACTAGAACAATAAGGAATTGTTGCTAAGTGTTACATGCATGATCTTATGTGTGTAATATGGAAGTATTATATTAATCAAACACTACTTCATACATTGAGTCACCAACGGGTCGTCGGGTCAAACTTGGTCAAACATGAGTCTGAGTTTCACGGCCCCTCTCTTTTACTTACTTTCCTTTTTGGGGGAGAAAGCATGCACACAAAAATTTTGGATCTTGTATTACTGTATATCACTTGCGTACTATAGTGCAAACACACCATGGAAGTCCTTACATCTCGAACCGTTAGTATTAGAGGATAGCGAGGTAATTTTGAGTAGTACTACTGGGTTTGACAAACCCCACCCGCGTTAGTCGCGCTAACTCGATTGGAGGTCGAACGAGTGTAATATTAACCTAGACATTTAGCCATTGTTTTGGTGGACATGGCGGAAGGCAAACACAACAAACAAACCAAACAGTCAGCTTCGGTTGCGAAACACTATATAGTAGCATGAACATAGACTAGCTATCTATTGATATACTTTAGTCACACTATCTGGAAAACATCGAACTTATATTTACTTAGAAACCTGTGAACTCACCAACCATTGTGTTGACACTTTTAGCATGTCTTTCTCAGGTCGCTAAGGTACACTCTCAGGATTAGGATGCATGGCAGTGCATGGTTTTCATAAACATTTTAAACATGTTTGTTACTTTACTTACTTTGGTTTTGGGCGCCTTGTTTGCGCAATTGGTTATTCTTGTACTTGGTTTTTATTTACGCTTCCGCAATATTTTCAAACTTAACGGTATTGTCTCGTGACAATGAGCAACACTGGTATTTTCAAACTCATATAGTGGTCGTTCAATATAACTAATGTCAATGATCCTGGTTTGTCACGCGCCTCGCGGTATAACCCCGCATGTGGATTTTGAGGGTGTGGCAATAACATCTTCATTTCTCCTTGCAATGCACCTAGCTTATGGCACCTACAATTGTTTTTTACGATCTCGCAAAAGAAATGAACTATTTATATACGTTAATTCACATCTTACAAATCAAGTCTTATAGTTTGTAAAATGCTGTCCCGATAAAATGTATATAGCAATCCTTACCCAACATTCATCAATGGATCTTATGAATAAATCGTTGCTTAGCTATAATTCTTATCCATAACAAATTAACAATTTTAAATGGAATTTATGTTCTTGATTGGAGCGCGAGTTTTGATAATGTATCATATTACTAATTGGATTATATTACATTAATATTATATTACTTTTTTTTGAACGGCGAACATTGAATGTTTTGACGCCGCACCCCCGGTCACATGAGAGAGTCTCGTCCAACTCCGGTCAATATGTTGTCTTAACCGGGCCCACTTGGCGTCAGAGTTGGAGAGCATTCTTCCGGTCTTGAGGGAGAGACGATGCTCGAACCCTGGATCGACGTGAGTAAAACCCAGGTGCATCAGCCTAAGATAGGCCTCATTTGCATGCCTTATAAACTAATGTGGAGGGCAAGGATTGAACCTGGGTCACTAGGAACACCAGATCTCTCCTTTACCACTCCATCACTAGCTCATTGACTAATATTATATTACTGATTGGATTAATATATCTATACGTATCCGGCTTCATAAAATTTTGAAATTATATATTATATAACTAGTTTTAACCTTGTGTGTTATACAGTGTGAAACATTAATATTATATTGATAAATATTTTAACACATTTTGTTATACAAATTTGATATTGTATCGGTAACTTTTTCATTTTGTTAAATATTAAAATTATATGGATGAGATATCAAAATACCAAAAAAAAACATGAAAATACATTTTATACGTGGTGTATTTTTTACAATACATTAATTAAATCACATGTCAAATTAAACCTTACAACGATTATTTAAAATTTTGAAAATACTTCATTGTATACAACATTTGACATGGTATTAGTAACTTTACCACGTTTACCAAAGATTAATAGTTTTAGTAAATCTCTACTTTTAACTTTTGATAATACAACATACAGCTCGTCATGTATTAACACTGGATCTTTCAAATACAAACCAACCTTTGAAAGTGATTGTCCTAAAATTTTATTCATGATTATTGCGAAACATACAACAAATTTATGTATTTCTTCTTTGAAATTTAAATAAAATTCTTTTGTCTGAATGTGTTAACCTAATTTTATGGATAAAATTAGGATGACCAATGTTGCTTCCAGATATAATCACCGCTTTTAGAAACGCACTTACCTAGTGATTTGACCTGAAGTCTTGTTCAATTACCTAAACCATTTTTTATCAATATTTTTTTATTAACATAACTGAAACACCGACATTTAGAACTAACTGATGGTTTGACAAACCTGATAATTTAAGTCCATTTAAAAAATAGGAGATTATAATATTTTATCAAAATTATCATCAATATGTTCTAATTTATAGATACTATTTATTTGCACTTGAATACTGAAAATCTCGTTGAACTTTTAATACAAAATGTCTCGTTAAAAAAAAAAGATACAAATAAAATTTAAATTTCAATAATATATCGTCTTTTAAATTCAAAATTCAAAACTTTAAAATTTAAAAATCTCACTCCTTAATATATCGACACAATTTAAATTTAAAAAAATCCAAATTTAAAACTAGTAAATTAGAATCGAAACCAAAAATGCTTTTTTGAAAAAAAAGTACTTATTTAAAAAATATAAACAATTTTGTGTTATTTTTCGTGTTATAGACACTAAAAAATGTCGTTATTTAAAAAAAAAAAATCGAAACCAAACTATACTCGTTTTAAAGATAAAATACACTCGTTTTAATAATTGTGTTTTACGTTTTAGATAATTTCGTGTTATTTTTGTCACTGTTTTTTATGTCTTATATATAACACAGTGATAAAAAATATTTGACACAATGACATGACATTAGACACAATAACCTGACATTAGAAAAATATTTAACATTAGACACAATGATGAAAAATATTTGACACAATGACTAGGCGATAGACACGATGACCTGTCATTAGATACAACGACGAGCAATAATCATAATGAGCTGATTCGTTTTAAAGATAAAAAAACGCTCGTTTTCATCATTGTGTTTTACGTTTTAGATAATTTCGTGTTATTTTTGTCATTGTTTTTAAGTATAATATTTAATACAACGATGAAATATATTTGACACAATGAACTGACATTAGACACAATGATGAAAAATATTTGACAAAATAACTTGACATTAGACACAATGAACTGACATCAGACACAATGACGAGAGCTAGAAAACATAATATTTTTTTTTTCGTTTTTAAATATAACGACACTATACTCGCTTTAAATATTAAAAACGCTCGTTTTTATGATACATTAAAAAAAAATAATGTTGTATATAAAAGTTATGAACGTTTAAAAAGGGGGAAGGGGCTTGATAAAATGTCAACAAAAATGGTCATTAATAAAATATGCTTTTTTCCAACAACTTTTTCTCCTATCAAATGATCTCAACTATTAAAAATATATCTAATGGGCTTAAATCTTTCCTACTGTTATGAGTTTAAAATCCCTTTTTATTGGAACTTTTTCCATAACTATATAACCTTTTGATGCATGAATTAATAAAATATCTAATTACAAAAGAAAAAAATGCCAACTTATGAACGGAGTCAAGAAACTAATTAAATGTTCTAAAATGATTCCATTCATTTAATTTACAAAACTGCATTAATTATTTAGTTGGAAACTTGTTTAATATATAAATAGATATTTGAAAATTAAATCTATCTATACTATCTAATAAATAATTTTTTTTATGTCACATGTTGCTTTCATATTTATTTTCATCATTTTTTCTCGTCTCCATCTTATTATTAAACCTCTATTTTTTAATAATAATATATTTTTAAAGAAAATATTAGTTATAGTAAAAAACACATTTAGTTTAAGTTATCCCTTATTATAAGAAAACTTTAAAATCTAATTATGTAAATTTTATTTTCAATCAAATCATAAATGAAAGTTAAATTAAATTAAATTAAATTAAATAGTAAGTAACATATTTTTGAAACCTAATTATATATTAATTTTATATATTTTGAATTTTGTTTTCCATCTTTAGTATATGAAATACATTTTTAAATCTATAAAATATATCAAAAAAAATTTAAGAATTTAATGTATTAATATTTTTCACCTCGTGCATTTTACACATGTTCTAAACTTGTTACTAGTAATCAATGAAATATTGCTATTTATGGCAATGTTGATTTGTTTAAATAAATAATTAATTATATACAATATAATATTACGTATAATATATATACTATCTAATAAATAAAAGTTTTTTTATTCGACGTGGTGGCTCCATATTCATTCTCATCATTTTTTCCCGCCTCTCTCTTTTATTAAATACACATATATTTTTTAATAATAGTATATTTTTAAAGAAAACATTTATTTTAAATTATCTCTTATCATAAGAAACTTTGAAATCTAATTATATAAATTTTATTTTCAATCAAATAGTAAATGAAAGTTAAATTAAATTAATTAGTACTTAACGTATTTTCGAAATCCAATTATATATTAATTTTTACATATTTTAAATTTTATTTTCTATCCTCAGCATATGTAATACATTTTTACACCTATAAAATATGTACATAAATATTTAAGAAATTTTAAAATATATACCATGCATGTAGTACATAGGTTGTAAGGTAGTCTCTACTAATAAATTAATATCCTTATTTTTCCATGGCATTTTCACATGAACTCAAAGACCAATTTTCCCGCCAAATCTATTCCCATACATTTGGGTATGTAATTTAGGAAACTATATTCACCGTTACGATCAGCTATAAAATTCCAAAAATTAAGATGCAAGCTTACTTCACAAATCAACCGAGAATTACGCCAATTCCAAACTTTGATTTTTAAGATTTTTTAAAATTCAATTGACTAATTACAAGGGGCCTCCCGATGTTGAAAGTCATTGTAGGTTTGAAACGAAGGGACTCGGTTTGTTGGTTTTAACCACATAATCTAAAACAACTACAGATGAAGCATGGAGTAAGATACGCAATATGTTTGATCAACAATTAGGGGGGGGTGGTATTGTTGGCCTTAATTATTGATCAAGTTTGGATAAAAGCTAATGGGTCAGATTTGTAATTATGTTAAAGTTGTATTTAGCATCGGTTATGTATTATTTAGAAGTCAAGGGTTGTGAATGTACCCATACATAGATATTAATTTTTATCTAAGGGATGAAACGTTAGGATAGAATGCGTCGGTCCATGTTTAAGGTTATATATGAAGGTTTAATCTTGATAATCATTAATATTAATTTATTAATTATTTGGTTGAGTTCGTATTAGAGTAGGATTGCGTTTGTTTGTTTATTGATTATTTAATTAAGTTTGAGTTTGGTTAGCATTAGTATAGGTCTATTATAAATAGATGGTTAAGATTCATGTAATTGGTGTGGTCTTTGATATTAATAAAAATTGTCGATCTTTGTGATCAATATTGTCGGTGTTTTATCGTTCGAGTTTGATCTAATTATCCAACAATTGGTATCAGAGCCAGGTTAAGATCAAGAAGCCGTGTGAAGATCAAGCAACCGAATCGAAGCCAAGGTTCTGAGTGAGCCAAAGATCAAAACCACCAAAAGAGAAGTTATGTGTTAGCTAAGAAAAAGGTTCTGCGTGAGCCAAGGAGGTCAAGGTTCTATGTGAGTCGGAGGAGACCAAGAGAAGATCAGTTATGTGTGAACAAGAAAGAAGACGGTCTGTGTGATCAAAGAAGAGTTCTGTGTGAACAAAGATTCTGTGTGAATCAATTGAAAAAAACAGGAGGTCAGTCTGTGTGATCAAGGTGAATCTGTGTGATTCAAGAGGATTAATCTGTGTGATTGATCAAATAAAAAAATTATTTTGGCTAATGTTACGCCCAAGAGAAAAGGAAAGAAAGTGACGAGCAAACAAGCAATAGTAATTGAGAGATTACATAAATAAATAAATTGAGAATGATCAAGTTGATGATTTTTATTATGGCGCGATGTCTAAGTGGCAAAACAAGGAGTTCAATCCGAGAAGAGAAGCAAGTAGCAAGTTTGACGGGCTTGTATGAAAAACAAGTGAAGATTCTTGTTGTTGGGTGCAAGAAGTCAAGATTCGTTAACGGGATGGTGGACCAAAGATGGGTATTACTTGGAATCAAGGATCTCGGTGATACATATCAAGATTAAGGGGGAGAATAAATGTTTAATCTTGATAATCATTAATATTAATTTATTAATTATTTGGTTGAGTTCGTATTAGAGTAGGATTGAGTTTGTTTGTTTATTGATTATTTAATTAAGTTTGAGTTTGGTTAGGATTAGTATAGGTCTATTATAAATACATGGTTAAGATTCATGTAATTGGTGTGGTGTTTGATATTAATAAAAAGTGTCGATCTTTGTGATCAATATTGTCGGTGTTTTATCGTTCGAATTTGATCTAATTATCCAACAATATAACCCAAGGACATATGTAAAAAAAGGCCGGTTCATTCGATTAATTGAAAGTTGTTTTAGGGATAATCCCATCTTGTTCTTTCATTTATGTATTGTTGATTTCGTGATTGAATATGGTTGAATCGTGATCTCCCTGGGATCTATAGTGGTATCAGAACATCAAGCTCGTACAATTCTTGTGTTCAATTAGTGTTCTATTCGTTGCTATGGATCAAAAGGTGATCGTGTATTTCCATTAAAGATTGCTCGAAATCAGGGAAGAATTTCAGGAACAAAAGGGTCTAGACGAAGCCATTGGGTTCAACATCAAGGAGTGCAAAGATTGTTGAAATATTACAAGGGGCCTCGCGGTGTTGAAAATCAGTGTTGGTTTGAAACAAAGGGATTGGATTTGCTGGTTTCAATCATTGAATGAGAAGTAACTACAGAAGAAGCATAGAGTAAGAGACGGAAGATGTTGGAGAAGAAGAATCAAACTTGGATCAACAACTATGGGGTGATTGTTGACCTTAATTATGTTGGACTAGTATGTTCGGGTAAAAACATTTGACAATACTGCTAACGAGATAAGATCCAAAGGGTTACACTTTGGGTAACGATTACGGTAATTAGATATATTAATGGTTAATATAGTCTATTACACGAATATAATGAAAGGCGAGATAGTTATTTATGAAATAACTATCGGCGCAAACGGATTCGGTTGGGCACAATGATTATTTATGAAATAGTCTTTTTATTATTAATTAGATTAATAATAAACCAGTGGAAAAATGTTTGGAACATATTTATTAATTAAGATGTTATTTAATTATAATTATAATTATAATTATAATGGATATGATTATAATTAAATTAAGGAAAAACTTCACAGAGTAGTAATCAAGTTTCTCATCTGTTCTATTTATGTCACTCAAATTTTTTATTGTCTCATTTTAGCCACTCAAGTTTCTCGTCTGTTCCATTTTATTCACTCAAACATTTTTTGAATCATTTTAGTCACTTAAGTTTCACATGTTCTAATATTACACAATTACGAGATTAACATGTTAATTTATTTTTGTAATTTGTTTTATGAATATGGTGAAAATGTTGATTTACTCCTTTTGGATTTCATTTTCACCATATGCATAGAATAAAATACAAAAAAGTAACTCGTAACTCGTAACATGGTAATTTCACAAGATTGGAACAACATGTGAAACTTGAATGACTAAAATAAGACAAAAAAAAGTTTGAGTGACTAAAATGGAACAGATAAGAAAACTTAAGTGAATAAAATGAGACAAAAAAAGTTTGAGTGACTTAAATGAAACATATGAGAAACTTGATTACTATTGTGTAAAATTACCCCCAAAATTAACTAATAGTTAGTTGATTAATCAATTAAATAAAAAAGATCCAAGATGTAATTAGCTAGTAATTATAAGGATCTAATTGCAATTAATAAATCCCTAAAAACCATAAATTGTTGGGTAAGTTGAGGATCTAAAGGCTTTAAATAGGGATTAAGAGTGGAGGGTACTAGACAGAAATACAGAGAGTTAATTAAGTTTTACAAATGTTGAAAAACCAAGCTGTACCGCCGCTGTTTGCCGGTCGTTGCTCAGCTGGAATCCGCCGTCGCTTGCCGGTTGTTCAGCACTGTCAGGCGCTGCCTTCACCCCGGTGTTCCGGTTTGATCTGTTTTTGTCAATTTGCGAGTGTGATTACTCGGGTGCTGTCAGGTATCAGTTTTGCGGGTTCTTGGAGTCAGTGGCGGACCCAGGAATCTTTTTCATTGGGGTCGGAGAATTTTTGGGGTCGATTGTCAATAACTAAATATTAGTTTTTTTCGACTCGAGTCGAATCGGGTTGGGTCGGGTCACACATTAATTAGGTAAGTCATAATTTCGTCTCGTTGATTAGGGTGATAAGATGAAACTGGTGGACGTTCGGCTGGATCCCATGGAATATTATCCAAATATATGAAAGTGGGAGTCTTAGAAAATGAAGACCCAACTTTTCTTTTAAGAAATCTTTCAATATTCATAATCCTAAAATTGAAAAATTAAACCCAAATAAACAAACAAGTTTCACATTTACTAATCACTAATCAAATACACACATAACATATAAATTCAATTAACCTATAAATTAAAGTAAAACATATAAATTAAACTAAAACACAAATAGAGAGTGAAAAGAGGGTTGGGACTAAATCACTAACCTGCTTGAGTGCTTCCAAGTTAAATTTCTTTCAATAATTTTCAATTGTTGACTTCAATCGTCAACGTGTTACCTCCTGTTTCCAATTTCAATATATTATATTAGACTAAAACACAATTTCTACTTTCATCTTTCAATATATTAAAGTATTAAACTAAAACACAAATAGACAGAATTAAAGTATTAAACTAAAACACAAAGTATTAAACCTGCTTCAATTTTCACTTTGAAATTCTTCGACCGTCGGCACGCCTGTCGCTTGGTTGCCTTGAGATATATATGTAATGCCGCTATTTTTTTTTTCAACACTTAATTAGGTTTAAAAAGTTTAAATGGGTATTGGGTTTATTTATGGGTCTATGTGTAATGTGTTATTTGGGCCTATTTTGTTTAAAAGTTATTGGGTTAAAGTTAAACTATTAAATGTTTGATTTAAAAGGTTAATAATTAATGGGTTAATTGTTATAAGATTAAAGGTTTGGTTTAATTGTTTTTTTTAAATCTATTTTCCGAAAAATATTTCTTTCGGTCGATTTCAAAATTTTATGGGGGTCGGCGTCAAAATTTTATGGGGGTCGGTTGAAAATATACCATATATATAACAAAAAAAAATATTTTTTTAACGGTGTCAGCCGACCCGCCGGGACCTTAATAGGTCCGCCAATGCTTGGAGTTAGGATTTGAAGGAGTTCAAATCCGGGTGGACATTCGTGTGAACCAGACCCAGTGACTGAAATCATTTTCTCAAGATATTGAGCTTAACTAGTCAGTCGATTACGCGAAAGGTATAAAGTTTCTAAAGCCTCTTTGGTTGTATTTGTTTTCTTATTGGTTTGCATCTGAACTACTGGTGGATAATCTAAGGTAATGGCCTAGACGGGTTCGTGTGTATTTTCTGCTGCGTTTATTTATTTATTCAGATCAAAATTGTTTTGAAACCATATGCATGAAACCCCAACAAATTATTGATCAAGTTTGGATAAAAGTTAATATGTCAGATTTGTAATTATGTTAAAGTTATTTAGTATCAGTTATGTATTATTTAGAAGTAAAAGATTGTGAACATATAAACCCACACATATGGAAACTGATTTTTTTCAAGAGGCACCACGTTTAGGATATAATGCGTCGGTCCATGTTTCGGGTTATATAAACCCAACGATCAGATGTAAACAAAGGCTAGTTTTTTTTTTTTTTTTTTTTTTTGAAAAACAAATTTCTTAATTCATGTTGGGACTTGAACCCATGACTTTCTTAATCCTTGGTGTTCCTAGAGGATTTTCCTCTACCATTGTGCCACCAACCCCAATGTTTAAACAAAGGCAAGTTCGTTCAATTAATTGGAAGTTGTTTTAGGGTATTCCATCTTCTTCTTTCATCTATGTATTGTTGATTCCTTGATTAAATGGTTGAATCATGATCTCCTTGGAATCTATATTTCTTAGGTAAAAGATATAGAATATTAAGTTTAATTTTGTTAACTGTTATTAACTTTTTTAAGAAAAAAATAAGTTTTTCAAGGCATTTAAGACATTAACAGTGAGTTACGTATATATTAATTAAAGCAATAGTATGGTAACTCTTTGGATTGATCGGTTTGGAATACAATTTTTAACAGTGGCGGGGTGACAGACCGTGGTGGTGCTGACAGTGGGAGGTGGTGATGGAGACGGCATTGACATGTAGGTAGCAACAAATAATTGCCGTGTGGGTGGTGTTGACCCATCTAGATCCGCTTTAGAATGACCCATTTTAACCCGTTGGATAATTTGACTAGACCCACATTGACGCGTTATATAATTTAAGTACCAAAAATCAACCCATATACAAAATTCTTTTACCCGATTGCCACCCCTTATTGAGAACTACTAATCCTAGATTCTTTGAAATTGAGGAAACTAGGAGGATTAAATGTGAACAAACTTGAAAGCTTAAGGACCGATAAGATATTGGATAATTTATATAAAGCATTCTTGTCATATTTTACATAAGATTAAACGACCCTCCCAACAAATCTCGCATGCAAACTTCTCAATATCTTAAACGCCCCTTTTCTCAACTCAATGACTCAACGAGTCTCGTTTCTTCTCAAAAGTAACCCTGGCTAAAGTTTCCATTTCCTTGAACATCCTTTTTATGGGTCTCCATGCATTTTAATTTTCCATCAAAGTTTCGGTTTACATAAATTTAATGAGATCTCGTCAACAACTTTTTGTATGAATTTAGCTTCGTGCCTGTATATCAAAGAAGATTGATCAATACTTAGCTTGCTTAAAATCCCACATGAGTAGTTAGTTTCAAATACTTTCAATCTCTATATAGCATACGATATGTAAGACTAAAGTTTATACACTTCGTGGGTGTTTGGGATTACTTATTAAGCCTACTTATTGACTTATTACTTTTTGTAATAAGTCAATAAGTTATAAGTGTGTTTGGGTATGGTAAAAGGATTTTTTAAAATAACTTTTAGAAAATGGATAATAAGTTGTTTTGGAGAAGTTACAATTTTTAACTTTTCATTTCTTGTTATTACTTTTAGGGAGTAATTTTCCATTAATAAGTCATTTTCCATTAATAAGTCAAGCCAAACACTTTATAAAAAACAACTTATTGACTCTCCCCACCACATAAGTTAATCCAAACATTTTTTTTAAAACTTCTTTTCAAAAAGTAATAAGTTAATAAGTACTTTTGATAAAAAGAACTTTTGGGGTTAAGTAATCCCAAACACCCCCGAAGAAGGATTGATTACCCATCAAAAGTGTTCTTCAACTCCCGTCCAGCCAGCTTGGCTGCTTCTTTTAGAGCGTCTCTCCATTTCCTAGCACACGCTTCATTTTTATGTTTGGCAAATGCTTCTTCAACAGCCCCGGTTAGTTTGCAGACTTCGCGGGGTTCCACATTGTAGAAGATTGGGTAGACGACATGCTCACGTGTCGTCCTATGGCACTCCAAAATCTTCACAAGCTCTTTCAAACACCAAGATGAAGATGCATAGTTCTTGGAGAAAACAATGACGTGGACCTTCGAGTCTTCAATGGATCTGAAGAGCTCGTCACTGATGTTTTTCCCTATCTTGATTTTGTCATCCTTGAAAGTGCGAATATTTTTCTGTTGAAGAGCATAATAAAGATGATCAACGAAGCTTTTACGCGTATCACAGCTAAAACTTAAAAAAATATCATATTTGAAGGTTTTGTGAGTGGATGAATTTGAAGAAGAGGCCATTACTATGATCGAAGTAATAAGAATATTTGTTAAGAGGAATTTATAAGAAATGACTAGAGCTTATGCTAAGAAAACAATGGCTCAAGCATAGGTAGTGTAAACTTGATGGGCTAATTTGGAAATTTATAAGAAATTTAGAGAGCTTAGGTAGTGTAAACTTGATTGGCTAATTTGGAAAGAACTATAGAATTAGGAGGAGAAACCAATCCCCCTCTTAGTTTTTTACGTAATTATATGTTATTTATTTGTTCGATGATGGTTATTATAAAATTATTGAACTTAAATTGTTTAAATTAAATTAGGGTTATGTTTGTCTCTAACGGACTACATATGATAAAAAGGTTATAAGTATATAATGAGTAGTTTAGGAGAACGAAAGAACCTTTAACATCAATATGTGAACCTCCAAACGTCTACAGTTCCTTGATACCAATTCATTCTTGTTGCCCCCAGTGTTTAAGCGGCAACCAACACCTATTGAACAACAAAATACCGATAAAATATTAATTGGGCTAATGGTTGAATCACACGACTTAAATACTTAAGCTAGAACTATACTTACCTGGTAAGTTGTTCTCTGATATTTTTTACTCATTGTGAATTTTCTTTATCCATGTCTAAGAGGCTAACACCAGAAACATTTCAACCAAAATGTTGTTGATAAAATATTTTGGTACAATGTATCATTTGGTAAACACAATCATATGAACTGTTAAGTCAACATAAAACTCAAGTAGCATCTGGATGGCTGGATCACCAAGAATTATATCACCACAGACTTTGAGATAAAAAACATAATTAGTTGTCAGATGCCCAAATTTCACTGCAAACTACAGTGGTCTCCTCTTCCCCTCCAAAATAACAAATAAATATACTTTGATTTATTATTAAGGTATCCGGCATACCCTCACGCCACCCCCAAGTGAGGGGCTTCACGCACACCACCCCCTTTGCCCAAGTTAGCAATCCAAGTGATTGGCTGAGACCATAAGTGAGGGGCCTCACGCACACCGCCCCCCTCTTAAGTGAGGGGGCTCACTTGCGGATGACGTGAGGGTATACCGGATACTCTTAGGGTCAAACATCTACTCATCTTCACCGTAGTTCATCCAGTCAGTCTAAAAGATAAATTCATAAAGAAATTAAAGTTATAAATGCAGACTATACTAAACCCGAACATCAATAAATCAACAAAATCAACTGTGAAAGTAAAACCCTAACAATCAAATTGGTTAACAAATGATGGAATCACAGCAAGATACCGAAAAATCAGATTGATTAACAAATTGATGTCCACATTTGAATCGTCGATCTTCTTTCCTTTTGCCGTTTCCTTTGAGGATGATCTGCCTAATCGTTTAGGCTAAAGGGTGCACCCACAATTTCCACACCTCCACAACTTTTCACATCAGCGCCACATCAAAAAGAAACGTTACATAGGGGAAAAAATAGACACTGTTTGAGGTTTTTTTTTTCTTAAAAGCAGTTTCAGGTTTACCTAAAAAGAAAATGTAGCTGTATGAATCAAACCAAGATCTCCTTGGCAACATCAATGACATCTAACCGCCAGACTACTTTTGATGTTTCGGTAAAACATCATCATACATGGTGTTATAAAAAAAATGGGGCCCAAAACGACTGCTTCACCTTAGCACATTACGGGCTGGCCCTGGATCACAGTACCCGAGGGTACCTGCTGCAAAGGTCACAATAACTGACTGCTGCTCATTAGTTGGGCCCATTATTGAGTCTCAAGTGAGAAACTTTACCATTCCAAATTGGGCCCATTAGTTGAGGCCATTATTGAACAGTACCCGAGGAATTTCCAATTGTCATCTAGTATGATGTTGGCAATTTTTAAATCTAGTTAGATGTTGGCACTTTTTAAATCCCAATGGAGTCTTTGGTGACTCTCCCTTGGATCATTAAGGTAGCTTAGTCCCTTCATGACCACAAGGCATATTTTGAGACGTTGTGACCATGTGAGATGAGGGGAGTTTAAATGGCGGTCAAGACGATGGTAAGGTTGACATGAGGTAGTTGAAGTATAATTAACATTCTATAAGTAGAAAAAATCTAAAGCATATAGCAGCTAATTACCATTTTGCCACCGTTAAGGAGGACCCCTTTGGACAGAAGTTTCCACAATTCAAGTTTGGATCTGTAGTTCAGAGGAGGTTCTGCACTCTTAGGGGCTGTTTGGCAAAATTTGAACAATTAAGTGCTGAACCATTAAGAGATCTGAATGGTTCAGCATGGTTCCAAAGCTGAACCATTAAGAAGTAAAATGAACCATTAAGAGGTAGGCTTTTAACAAAACAAACACCCTTACCTCTGACCGATTCAGAGGTAAGCATCTTAATGGAATCATTAAGAGGCTACCAAACAGCCCCTTAGTCATCTCTTCGTAGTCAAAAAGCGGGTTCTGTTCAATAAACTCTTGACTTCAGAATGCAGTCTCAAGTTCTGCCACAACTTCAGCCATCTTAGGCTGTTCTTCACAAGATTCCTTCAAACATCTATATGCAATGTTTGAAAATGTTTCTAAAGCACTCTGATCTATTGGTAGAATGTTCAGATTTCTAAAAATGATATGATCTAATTTATTCTGTTCATAGCTTTCAATCCACGCGGGCACTAAAATCTGCTGAACACGACCATTGCTATATGTCTAGCATAATCTCCCACATAATACTTCAAATAAGACCACACCGAACGAGTATATGTCCGACTCTTTCGTGAGGGTGTGCGTCATCCAATATAGTGGATCAATGTACCCCTCGTACCTGCTGCCAGGGTGACAATAACCGACTGCTGCTCATTAGCGGGGCCCATTATTGATAGCCCCGAGTCAGAAACCTTAGCATTCCAATGGGCATCGAGTATGATGTTGGAGCTTTTCATATCACAGTGGATAAGTATTTGGTGTGTCTCCCTTGGATCGTGAAGGTAGAGTAGCCCCTTTGGGGCATCAAGGCATATCTTGATACGTTGTGACCACGTGAGATGAGGGGAGTTTAAATGGCGGTCAAGGCTTCCACGAGAAGCATGCTCGTACACCAGGATCATCTCATCCCCTTTGTAACAAAATCCCAGAAGAGAGATAAAATTTTCATGGCTATAACGGGAAAGCGTAGTGATCTCTTTCAAGAACTCAAGTGTTCCTTGTCCATGCCTACGGTCCAGACTTCGACCCTTATAGTGAGACACTTTTCCTTTTTACAACTTCCCAAAACCAGCAACTCCAATACAGTTATTCTGATCATGGAAGTTGTTATGTTGAAACTGCTTCAATGCATCCATATTTATTTTAATTTATGGATCAAATAATGATTATAAAACTCAAATAAAAAAGTGTTCCAATCAATTAGGCTGACCAGGAAGCCGATAAACCGAACCGAAAAATATCAATATTTTTAAAACTGGACCACTTGTATTACAGGTTCATTGGTGGGATCGATCGGACCGGTTGAACTGTCTAAAGAACTCGGATAACCCATAATTAGTTTTTAAAAATTTAAAATTATTTAAATGTTTGATAATAATTAAATTGAAAGTTCAAAAACTAAATAAGTTATCATACAGAAAATATAATATTGCAAAAATTATGTTGTTATGTCTAAAATAATAAGTCATACATGCATATACTGTTTTCGAAAATAAATAATGATTTGAATTATATTAATTACAAGATTTATAACACAAACACCTTCGTAGGTGTGTTGCGGTGTTGGTAAATTCACATTTCTTTCTCATCAACAAAAATCCTTTCACCGCAGCTTTTAATTCTATGGTTAAATCCCACGTCGATCCAACATCAAAACAATCCTATCATATCCGGTTTGACCTTCAGCCGGACTTCCAGTTCAACCTTGTTCCATGTAAACTGGCCTGACTCAAATTAATATTTTGATGTTGGAAAACAAATGCTAAAGTTAATTTACATAAAATGAAAACCCAGTGAAACTTGAGTGATCTATTGATGTTAAAAAAAAAACTTAAATGATGAGTGGAAACTAACATAAGCAAGTACAACATTTTGGATAAATTTAGCTTCAAGCTTGGTTAATATTCAATCTATATGTAACATACAACATGTGAAATGATAAAATAGTGTTATATTCATATTAATGTTTAATCTTTTGACAAGGCTAAACTTTGAATATGGATTATAAACAATCCAAAAGAAAGAATATGGGAGACATATGATGAAGGAATTACCCATTAAAAGTGTTTTTCAACAAAGAATATGGGAGACATATGATGAAGGAATTACCCAATAAAAGTGTTTTTCAACTCCCATCTAGCCAACTCGGCTGCTTCTTTCATAGCCTCTCTCCGATTCCACCACACACTTCATTCATATATGTTTGGAAAAGGTCGGCTTCTTCAAATGCTCCGGTTAGTTCTTAGGGTGCGTTTGGTACGTGGAATTCGTTGGAATTGGAATTATAAGGAATTGGATTTGGAATTGTAAGTAATTTGTTCAAAGAATTTTGAATTTAAAGGAATTAGAATCTATTAAGGAATTTTAATTCCTAATCAATTTGAGTGACAAAACAATCATAAAGGAATTGGAATCTATCACCATAACCACCACCAACCGAACGTCGTCGCCCCTGCCACCGACCACCCCCAACCACCACTGTCACCGCTACAACCGACCACCCCGCCACTACTCAATCAATCAATCAATCATAGATATATCTCCTTCTATGTATGTGGGCTATATGTATACATCTCCTTCTATGTATGTTAGACTTCAGTGGGTTTCACATCATAAAAGATCGGGTACACAACGAGCTTATGTGTCATCCTATGGCGCTCCATAATCTTCACAAGCTCTTCCAAGCACCATGATGAGGATGGATAGTTCTTTGAGAAAACAATGGTGTAGAACACTGTGTCTTCACCTTTAAAACTGAGAAACACATCACACTAGTGATTAGATGAAGTTGAATAAGATGCCACTACAGATATGATTGAAGTCAAAATAATTGGAAATGATGAATTCGAGAGCTTATGATAAGATGGTAAACAATGCTTCAAACATAGGTAATGTAAACATGATGTGTTATTTTGGGAAAAACTAGAGAATTAGGCGGAGAAACCAATCCCCTTCCTAGGTTTTGACGTGATCATATATTATTTAATAATAGTTCTATGATAATGATCATATTCTATATTTATTTAGCTTAAACGATTTAATTAAATTATACAAGACAAGTTATTAAACACTCATTTCTAACACATCAAAAGTGTTTTTCAAAATCCTTTCTTGATTGTAGTTACCATCCTTTTAAGTGAGAACTAACCCCGCGCTTCGCGGCGGGTTTATCACGTAATTTTTAAACAAATATGCTAATAAAATTGACATACCAATTCGCAAAACAACCGGCAATCTACTTATCTACACTAGCATACACAAATCAGTTGACACCAACATAACCAATTAATAGTAACCAATTTGAAAACCACAGTACAAACCACAATTGAGAACATAAAAATAGAATCATAGTATATAAGTAAGGAAAGAGTATTGTTTATTTAACCAACTACAAACATATAAAACAAATACTATAAAAAATAAAAAGTAAAAACATCATAAACATACCTATCATTAAAACAAACACCATACGTACACCAATCTTCAAGTGCATACCCCATTGCTTATTATCGCTTTTCTGCAAGAAAGCAATCAAGCTGACAACATTACACATACATTTTGCCCCAAAAGATTCTATTACATGATAAATTTAATTGCTTATTCGTTTGTTTTATAATTGGGTTAGGGTATTCCTGGAGCTAAGAGAGGGTGAAAACAGTTGGTTTTTTACACATCCTGTCATGGACATTGTTAAAATTAAAAGCAATTAATGTGCTTATTGTTGTTGAGGGGCCATGTCTATTTGCACTTCTGGAGGAGCTAGGGCAGGAGACTCGATAAAATTTTGGCAAATAGCAAGAAGGAAACGGTGGCAGAACATGTGTAAGTAGGATGTTCATACGTGACCAAAACGATTACAGAATCGCTTATACCTCTCCTCCAACGTAAGTAACTAAATCCCCAAGAATCTTGAACATTAGCTCTGTCTATGGAGACCTATACGTAAGTAACTAA
Source organism: Smallanthus sonchifolius (assembly GCA_023525975.1). NCBI lineage: Eukaryota > Viridiplantae > Streptophyta > Magnoliopsida > Asterales > Asteraceae > Smallanthus > Smallanthus sonchifolius. The sequence goes on from CM042042.1 coordinate 9,012,935, forward strand.
CTAACTCATGAATGAATATAAAAACTAAGAAATTCCGCATAATTAGAACCTTTTTTTGTTGGTAATAACACATGTAAGCACTTATGTAAAGGAGTGGCCGATATTGCCTATGTTTAATTAGTCATGTCTACATATTGGTAGTAAAGGAAAACAGAACGAAATTTACCTAGCAAAATAACAAAATGCAAAACAACAAAATACGTCATAACTAAAAAACAAAAAACGTTTGTTTTATTGTTTATTGGCTGTTGGATTGAAGCTTGATAAAGATCCTTAAATGCCAACTTAAACGGTCCGATGAACTGATGAAAACTAAATAGCTTACTTCACAGGTGGTTCTTTTATAACATGCCACCATACTGGAAAATCAAGTTATGCAAGCTCGCAGCTTCAAGCCATTTAGGAAAATGTTACCACCCCAAGTTGCAATGATTGGATAATCAGACTCTAATTTGCATCCAAACACCCAAGAGATTGAGGTTTTTAGAGTTGTAGTTTATCGCTTGTAAGCATGTCGATATTGCCAGGCATAACTTTACCAGCAGTAGATAAACCTCCCAGCACATGTAGTACAACAAACTGTAAAATCATAAACATATATAAATTTACAACCCAAAAATGTTTTAAAAAAATAAATAGCAAACAAACAACCTCATATCTAAAAGCAACTTCATAGTAGCCTGCTTGATAACGCGAAGAAGGATTAGTGTAGCAACACTTGAATGTACTTGGCCACACCAAATGAAACGAAAAAAACAATATCAACTAAGAAAAAAAGGACAGCAAATTAACCGAAGAAAACACCTAAAATTAGCAACTTTTGAATCATGTCGTACCGAAAGTTTTGCCATCTTTTTAACATGATCAGAGGTTTTAACCAGCAGGTAACGAAAGAGAGGAGGAGGCTTGGTAGTGCGAGTGGCCGTGGAAAAGGTTTCAAACGAGGCCCCGAGGCCACAAAGGAACCAGTGGAGCTTGTCGGTTTCGTCCACAGGTTGGCCTACAGCTGATAGTTGATCACATATAAGTTTAAATTTCCGGCCAAATTCCGCCACCAAACTGGAACCCTTGACAGTGGTGCGGAGCTGGTCCCTTAGATTGTGCACCCTCTCAATTGACGTGTTGCTATAGGCAGATTCAAGGGCAACCCAGATCTGGCGAGCCGTGGTTAGCCCAAGGGTTTCAGCCACTGCTTCCTCGGAGAGGGAAGCATTCAAGATGATAACGGATTTCTGATCGGATGCTAACCAGAGAGCATGAAGCGGGTTAGAAGTGGTTTTATCACCTTGAAAGAGTTCAGCCGGAGGAAGAGTAGAGGACCCGTCAACATGAGACAGCAGGTTCTGAAAAGAGAGGAGAGGGGTGATATGATTTCTCCATAACAGGTAGTTGGATTGGGTCGATTTGAGGGTAATCAAGTGGAGAACGGTAGTCATGGGTAGGGTGGTATCAGCGGCTGAGGAGGAGGACATGGCAGCAGGAAGCGGCCGAGGGAGAAGAAGGGAGACGGAGGTTGCAGGGAGGGGAGAGGGCTGCGGATTAATGGAAGGAGGAGAGGGGTCGGAGCAATGATACATTGAGAGGTTTTAGAATGCTTTGCATACCCAACATAAAGGGGTAGCAATGAATTTATACAGGAACTAATTACACATACATACAAAAAGAATAACTAATGGTTAATATTGTCTATTACACGAATATAACGAAATAGAAGATACTTATTTATGAAGTAACTATCGAGGTAAACAGATTCGGTTGGACACAATGATTATTTATGAAATAATCTTTTTATTATTAATTGGATTAATAATAAACCGGTGAAAAAATGTTTGGAACATATTTATTAATTACGATTTTATTTGATTATAATAGATATGATTATAATTAAATTAACTAATAGTTATTTGATTAATCAATTAAATAAAAAAGATCCAAGATGTAATTAGCTAGTAATTATAAGGATCTAATTGTAATTAATAATTCCCTAAAAATCATAAATTGGTGGGTAAGTTAAAGGCTTTAAATAGGGATTAAGAGTGGAGGCTACTAGATATAGAAATACAGGGAGTTAATTAAGTTTTACAAATGTTGGAAATACTATAACTCTCTCCTTTCTCTCTAGCCGTTGCCGCCATGCTGTTTGCCGGTCGTTGCTCAGTCGGAATCTGCCGTCGCTTGCCATTTGTTCGCCGCCGTCACGTTGTTGTTGCGCTGTTGTCACCCAGGTGCTCCGGTTTGATCTATTTTTTTTGTCAATTTGCGAGTGTGATTACTCGGGTGCTGTCAGGTTTCAGTTTTGCGGGTGCTTTACGGGGTGCTTTAACGGGTTCTTGGAGTTAGGATTTGAAGGAGTTCAAATCTGGGAGGACATTCGTGTGAACCAGACCTAGTGACTGAAATTGTTTTTTCAAGGTGTTGAACTTAACTAGTCAGTCGTTTACACGAAAGGTATAAAGGTTCTAAAGCCCCTCTGGTTGTATTTGTTTTCTTATTAGTTTGCACCTGGACTCATGATGGGCAGTCTAAGGTAATGGCCTAGACGGGTTCATGTGTACTTTCTGATACATTTATTTATTTGTTCTGATCAAAATTGTTTTGAAACCTTATACATGAAACCCTAACAAATTATTGATCAAGTTTGGAAAAAAGTTAATATGTCAGATTTGTAATTATGTTAAAGTTGTATTTAGTATCAGTTATGTATTATTTAGAAGTAAAGAATTGTGAACGTACAAACCCAAACTTGGAAACTGATTTTATTCAAGAGGCACCACGTTTAGGATATAATGCGTCGGTCCATGTTTAGGGTTATATAAACCCAACGATCAGATGTAAACAAAGGCTAGTTCATTCAATTAATTGAAAGTTGTTTCAGGGTATTCCATCTTCTTTCATCTATGTATTGTTGATTCCTTGATTAAATGGTTGAATCATGATCTCCCTGGATCTATATTTCTTAGGTAAAAGATTTAGAATATTACTATTAGTAAAAGTTGCAAGTTGGTTTGCACAGTCATTTTTTGCGTTTCTACATATCTGCCACCAAAACTTTTATCTTTTGTAGATTGGTCACTAACATTTTCTGTTTTTGTAGATTGGTCACCAAACTGTTACATAATTTTCATTTTCCCTCTTGGACTATATAATATACGTTTTTAATCCGTTTAATTTTCTAATTATTATGTTTTTCACTAATAACTTTTGTTCTTTAAGTTTTAAAAAAAAACGTAATCCATGTCTGTCTTTAAACTTTTTGGCAACATTCTGATATATCTTTTTTTTGAAAACGGAATTGTATTCAAAATCAGTTATTTTTTTTACCGTAGGCTATAGCGAGTGCCGTTACCGTTACGATACCGTGACCGATATTGGTATTATTGGAACCGGTATCGGTATTCTTTTTTATGGTTTTCGACGAGCCCAATCTATAACGACATAACTTCTACCGCATGGCACGAGGGAAAAACGATCAAACTCCCGCCGCGAAGCGTGGGTGGAAAAAACTAGTTAAGTTTAATTTTGTTAACTGTTATTAACTTTTTTAAGAAAAAAATAAGTTTTTCAAGGCATTTAAGACATTAACAGTGAGTTAAGTGTATATTAATTAAAGCAATAGTATGGTAACTCTTTGGATTGATTGGTTTGGAATACAATTAATTTTTAACGGTGGCGGAGTGACGACCGTGGTGGTGCTGGTGATGTTGGCAGTGGGAGGAGGTGGTGGTGTCAAAGGTGGGTGGTGGTGGAGACGGCATTGACATGTAGGTAGCAACAAATAATTGTCGTGTGGGTGGTGTTGACCCATTTGGATCCGCTTTAGATTAGCAAAATAAGAATGACCTATTTTAACCAGTTGGATAAGTTAAGTACCAAAATCAACCCATATACAAAAATATTTTACCCGATTGCCACCCCCTATTGAGGACTACTAATCCTTCTTTGAAAATTGAGGAAACTAAGAGGATTAAATGTGAACAAAGTTGAAAGCTTAAGGACCAATAAGATATACAGCATTCTTGTCATATTTTACATAAGATTAAACGACCCTCCCAATATCTTAAACGCTCCTTTTCTCAACTCAATGACTCAACGAGTCACGTTTCTTCTCATGTTGAATCTGTGTCAACTCAATCGCACCAGTATTAAGTTTTTGAACTATCCTTACATTCTTTACAAAGCTCTCGTCTTCAAACCGAGAGTATATTCGATCAAAAGTAACCCTAGCTAAAGTTGCCATTTCCTTGATCACCGTTACGGTATCATCAAAGCCAGATTTTAAATATGAAAGAACATCCTTTTTCTGTGTCTCCATGCATATTAATTTTCCATCAAAGTTTGATTTACATAAATTTAATGATATCTCGTCAACAACCTTTTCGATGAATTTAGCTTCATGCATGTATATCAAAGAAGATTGATCAGTTAGCTTGCTTAAAATCCCACATGAGTATTTTGTTTCAATCTGTATATATATAGCATACAAGCAGGGCGTCTCCTATTCGGGTGTCCTGTGTGAGTACTAGAAAATAGCCCCCCCTCTAGAACATGTAATTTCTAAGAGATTGAGTGGAGGTCTCTCCTAAAATTAATTTTTGACTTATAAGGCTAACTCTAGAACATGTAATTCGTAATAAGTTTATATAGTTTGTATATGTTAATTGACCTACACTATGTAAATAGGAAAAAAAATTTGGGCCCCCTTTAAAACATGACCTCTGTGCGATCGCCAACAAGTCGTAAGACTAAAGTTTATACACTTGGGACATATGAAGAAGGATTGATTAATTACCCATCAAAACTGTTCTTCAACTCCCGTCCAGCCAGCTCGGCTGCTTCTTTTAGAGCCTTTTTTCCATTTATCAGCACACACTTCATTTTTATGTTTGGCAAAGGATTCTTCAACCGCTCTGGTTAATTTGCGGACTCCGCGAGGTTCCACATCGTAGAAGATCGGGTAGACAACATGCTCATGTGTCATCCTATTGCAATCCAGAATCTTCACCAGCTCATTCAAACACCAAGATGAAGATGCATAGTTCTTGGAGAAAATAATGACGTAGAACTTTGATTCTTCAATGAATCTAAAGAGCTCGTCACTGATATTTTTCCTTATCTTGATCTTATCATCCTTGAAAACGCGAATATTTTTCTGTTGAAGAGCATAATAAAGATGGCCAACAAAGCTTTTACGCGTATCACCGCTAAAACTTAAAAAAATATCATATTTGAAGGTTTTGTGAGTGGATGAATTTGAAGAAGAGGCCATTACAGATATGGCCGAAGTAATCAAAACATTTTTAGAGGGAAATATATAAGAAATGACTAGAGAGCTTGTGCTAAGAAAACAATAGCATAAGCATAGGTAGTGTAAACTTGATTGGCTAATTTGGAAAGAACTATAGAATTAGGAGGAGAAACCAATCTCTATCTTAGTTTTATACGTAATTATATGTTATTTATTTGTTCGATGATAGTTATTATAAATTTATTACATTTTAGTTCTTTAAATTAATTCTTTTTTGAATACTTGGATTCTCATAAACAAAAAAACAAAAAGGCTCTTAACCAGGAGCTAAGAGCAACATCCATAGAGGCCAAAACAGAACAAGAAAGAAAAACAAAACATTACTCAAAGTCCTAATCAACTACACCTCTACACCATTTAGCCCAAAGAATGTTTTCCCCATTTAGATCTATTAGTGATCCACCCCTTGATGTCGTCTACTAATTTCTGGCAGCGAGTATGGACTCCTTTGAAAAATTATGTTTTACGTATACGTAACTGCAGTACAACCCCCAGACAAACCTGCCACCACATGTACTGATTTCGCCATAATACAAGCCCCTAAAAGGCTAAAACATGATCTGCTGTTTCTTTGTTGAATCCACAGTTCGGACAAGTATCAGTAGGAAGAATCATCCCTCGTCTAGCCAAGTCATCCATGGTTGGAATTTTACCTGAATAGGCACGACACAAACATATTCACCTAATTGTTCCACTGAAATTCATTTGACAGTTGGTTTGCAACTGTAATTTTACTCAGACCCATCTTGACCTTTCTGACCGAGAATTCTTCCCTGACACAGCTCCTCCAACACCATTTATCTCCTCCTCCTTCCTTTAAATTAAATTACGATGACAAGGAAACCGATCAACCATAACCTGAGAGGAATAATAACTGATTATATGGAAGTTCTTAAATTATAAATTAAAATTAATAGATCCTAAAAGTACATGTAAATCATACAGAATAAAAAAATTAATGCTTCAAACCATAGGAAAAAGACAATATAAGCAGCCAGTATAGAAGTTGTTATGGGACCCAATTTTGCTAAATTTCCCTTTGTAACTTTGTTAGAATAGATAATTGGATTACATAAATTTTCTAATATTTTTAATAATCTGATACATGTAGTTCCGATGGACATATAACACTGCAATCGTTATGGAAGTTGGAACAGCTTGAAATGAATCAGGAACTGTCATTAAGATAAAGTTTAACATTCATTACCTTGAATATCCCATACAGTCCAGGTTCTTTTGACATCTCTTGTCTACAAAGTCAACAATGATCAACAAAGTTATATTAATGTGAAAACAATTGATGTAAATTTGAGCCTCTCTCCATTTACCAGCACACGCTTCATTTTTATGTTTGGCAAAGGATTCTTCAACCGCTCCAGTTAGTTTGCGGACTTTGTGGGGTTCCACATCGTAGAAGATCGGGTAGACATCATGCTCATGTGTCGTCCTATGGCACTCCAGGCTCATTCAAACACCAAGATGAAGATGCATAGTTCTTGGAGAAGATGTAGAACTTTGAGTCTTCAATGGATCTGAAGAGCTCGTCACTGATCTTTTTCCCTATCTTGATGTTGTCATCCTTGAAAGTGCGAATATTTTTCTGCTGAAGAGCATAATAAAGATGATCAACAAAGCTACGTGTATCAGCGTTAACTTCAAAAAATATCATATCTGAAGGTTTTGTGAATGGATGAAGTTGAAGAAGAGGCCATTACATATATGATGAAGTCCTATAAAATCATAATATTTGAGGGAAATTTATAAGGAATGACTAGAGAGCTTATGCTAAGAAAACAATGGCTCAAGGATAGGTAGTGTAAACTTGATGGGCTAATTTGGAAAAAAATTACAGAACTAGGAGGTGAAACCAATTCCCCTCTTAGTTTTTTACGTAATTATATGTTATTGATTTGTTCGATGATGGTTATTATAAATTTATTGGATTTAAATTGTCTAAATTAAATTAGGGTGACTAGGAAAACCGATTAACCGTAACCAAACTCAAAAAAGACAAAAGTAACTGACCCAGTTAGTCTGCGGACTTCACAGAGTTTAACATTATAGAAGATCGGGTAAACAACATGCTAATCATGTGTTGTCCTATTACACTCCAAAATCTTCACTAGCTCATCCAAGCACCATGACGAAGACACGTAGTTCTTAGAGAAAACAATGATGTGGAAATCTGAGACTTCATTGGACTTACGAGCTCCTCGCTGATCCTGTTTCCTTTCTTGATTCTTTCACTATCCTCTTGAAAGTGCGAATGTTTTTCTGTTGAAGGGCATAATAAAGATGATTAACGAAGTTTTTATAAGTACCACCGCTAAAACTTAAAAAAAATTATCATGTTTGAAGCTTTTGTGAGTAGATGAAGTTAAATAAGAGGCCATTACAGATATGATCGAAGTCCTATAAAATAAATTTTTTTGTCGAGGGAAATTTATAAGAAATGACTAGAGAGCTTATTGTCACGATCCGCATAAATTCAGGTAGCAACACTCGCATTCCAGAGGATTCCGGGCCATGTTGGAAGCGACTAGGAATGTGCGGAAGTCTCCGGAACATCCCGCAACTTTCTGGACCAGCAAAGGTGCAATAGAAGACTCTAGAATAGCCTTGAAAGCCCTAGAAAAGGCTGGAATGGCTGCATAATTCTGCCCGAAAGGTGCAGCCCTAGAAGCATCAAGATCAACCCCGAAAGTCTCTAGAACAAGTTACATAATTCTGATTTTAAAGTGCTAAATGGAAGGATCAAGAACAAGATGAACACCGTGATATTTTGCTAGGAACTCTCTACAAAATCAGCCATCAGATATTGTATATAGAAACTTCTAGATAGAAGATTCTAGTAGCCAAACAACATGTATAAATAGAATGGTTAGGCATCATTTGTAATCATCAAACATTGTATAAGTCTTTGTATAGTACTTGTAAAAGCTACTTTGTAATCACTCTTTCAACAATAATAGTGATCGTTTGTATTTCAAGCTTGCGTTTTCGTTCGAGTTGTTAATAATCGTTATCAAAGAAGGATCAAAGGCTGAAATTAGCAGGAGTCTAAGTGCCGCACGCAAGTTGAAAAGAATCACTCCGTGACATTATGCTAAGAAAACAATGGGTCAAACGTGCATAGGTAATGTAAACTTGATGGCGTAGTTTGGAAAAATTACGGAATTAGAAGGAGAACCCAATCCCCCTCTTAGCTTTTTACGTAATTATATGTTATTTATTTGTTTATTTTTTTATAAATCTATTGAATTTAAATTGTTTAAACTAAATTAGGGTGACCAGAAACCGATTAACCATAACCGAACAGAAAAATATCAATATTTTTTAAACCGGACCAGTCGTATTACCGGTGGGACCGGTCGAACCGTTTAAAGAACTCAGATAATCCATAATTAGTTTTTAAAAATTTAAAAGTATTTAAATGTTAGATGATAAGTAAATGTAAAGTTCAGAAACTAGATAAATTATTATATAGAAAATATAAATTAGTTATGTTGTTAGGGAAATGTTCAAATAGTAACCAATTTTTTATGTGATAATCGTGCTAACCACTATCAAACAATCATATAATACATATATTATTTTTTATTTTAATTCTTAAAAGATTATATAAGTATCATAAACATATATATCTTAAACATAAACACAGAAATGATTAGTCTTACATATACGTACAAAAAAAATGTTACATATACGTGACACATATATAGTGTTTACGTATGTGTTGGTACGTATACGTATCATTATGTTTGAGAGTGATTATCACATAAATATTGGTTAGTATTTGAACCTCACCCTATGTTGTTATATGTCTAAAATAATGAGTCATGCATATATTGTGTTCAAAAATAAATAATGATTTGAACGAAATTACTTATATTAATTACAAGATTTATAACACACCTTCCTTTTCTTTTTCCTTCCTAGCTTTTAACTCTATATTCTAAATCCCACATCGTTCCAACATCAAAACAAGTTGTGTGTTTCCTCTTTATATTTGAAACTAATAAACCATTCCATCAGATCTGATTTGATCCCTCAGCCTGATTTCCGGCTCAACACATACGGATCCATGTAAACCCTGGAGGTTCAAACCTGTTCCATGTAAACTGGCCTGACTAGCTTATTAATATTTTGATGTTGGAAAATTAATCCCAAAGTTAACATAAAATAAAAACCTAGTGAAACTTGAGTGATCTACAAAATAAAAATCTGCCACTTCAAGTGGCATATGTATGTTATAATAAATTCATAAAAAAAAGTATTGAGGCTTCAAAAAAAAGAGAGTAAAAACTAACCATTAAAAGAAACTTAAATGATGAGTGGAAACTAACATATAAGTACAACTTTTTGGATTAATTTTAGCTTCATGCTTGGTTAATGTTCAATCTATATGTAAATTAGTCTTATATTCATATTAATGTTTCATCTCTTGACAAGTCTCAACTTTGAATATGGATTAGAAACAATTCAAATGAAAGAATACAGGAGACATACGATGAAGGAATTACCCATCATAAGTGTTTTTTAACTCCCATCCGGCCAGCTCGGTTGCTTCTTTTAGAGCCTCTCTCCATTCCCCAGCACACACTTTATTTTTTATGTTTGACAAAGGATTCTTCAACTGCTCCAGTTAGTTTGCGAACTTCGCTGGGTCAACATCGTAAAAAATCAGGTAGACAACATGATCATGTGTTGTCCTATGGCTCTAAATAACTTCCACATGCTCATGATCAGGACGCATAGTTCTTTGAGAAAACAATGGTGTAAAGGACTGAATCTTCATCTCTAAAACTTTGAAACACATCATATGTGAAGCTTTTGTGAGTAGATCAAGTTGAATAAGATGCCATTATATATGTATGAAGTCAAAATAATTGGAAATGATGAATTCGAGAGCTTATGATAAGATGGTAAACAATGCTTAAAACATAGGTAATGTAAACATGATCTGTTATTTTGGGAAAAACTACAGAATTTGGCGGAGAAAACAATCCCCTTCTCCTAGGTTTTGACGTGCTATTATATAATAGTTCTATGATAATGATCATATTATATATTTATTTTGCTTAAACGATTTAATTAAATTTATATAAGACAAGTTATGTAACATTCATTTCTAACACATCAACATCCTTTCTTGATTCTATTCACCATCCTTGTAAGTAAGAATGCTTTTGGTTTCAAAGATAAAAGATGATTAACAAATTTTATCTTCACCTCTAATTAAAACTAAACGTGTCATATCTGAACTGGTAACTGAACCTACCGTTCTAGCGTTTTCTGTTTCATTAAGTCGAACCTTACGCTTCGAAACTGGATGCCACAGCTCCTTAAACTCCTTACGAAATTAAGGGAACCCACGCTTAGCGTCAAGTGTCAGGTCGCCTAACCACGCTCTGCGGCGGGTGTGGGCCACAGTGGCGAAGCTTGAAGAAAAACATAGGAGGCTCGGAACTTAATACCTATAAATATTTCGTTTTTTTTTTTTGGGGGGGGGGGGTTGAACTTGATACCTAAATTTTTTTTTGGCCGAATACGTATAAATTAACACTTCTGAGCGAAAAATCGGAGGGGGGGGCTCACTAAGTTGCGCCATTGTCGGGCCGATCGCAAGGCCCATCCCTAGTATTTCGGGTGCCCTGTGCAACATGAAAAATGGGTCTCTAAATATAAAGTTATATACATAAAATTCATTAATACGACGATCGGTTTTTAGAGGTTGTAGGTGAAATGGTGGAGGTTACCGACGTGGGAGAGAGAGAACGGTTTCTGGACTTTAAACCTTGATCCGTGTGATATCAAAAACCTTAATCCGTGTGAATTAGGAAATTGGCCATAAAAAGAGGTAACTGCCATTTTTTTTAGACTTTCAATGGCTGAGATGAATCTAAATGACAGTTACAGAGACTTTAAAGGACCAAGATTAAGTTTCAGAAAAAGGGACAAGATTAAGTTTCAGAAAACTCACCGTCGTCTGTGTTTTAAACAATGCTCACCAGGCCACCACTCCAATAGTGGCTTTAACCTGAATCTCCGAAACGGTCCATAATACATAATAGCCAATTCAGGCCCAAACAACTCCCATCCTATACCTATAAGAATATTTTCGGCCCAATATCCATTGTACATATACCACCACGGCACCACCCCCGTTATTCCCTGCTGCATTTGACCATTAGTCAACAAAGAGATTCATAAAGTGAAGGCCAATTCAGCCGCATAAAGTGAAGGCCATATAATATAACTCTCCGATTGTCTGTAGGCCAATTTGTTTAAGAGTATGACAATGAATAGAGGGCACAAACTGTTTTTTTTAAAACTAAATAGGTTCAAATCGAAGTGGACCGGTTTGGTCAAAACCGGTTCGGGTTAAACCGGTTTACACACTAGAAAAACCCAACCCTATCAAACCGGATCGGGCCGGTTCTAGATCGGTTTGGTCTTAAACCGGTTTTTTTAATTAAAATTCAATAAAATTCGAAAAAATTATAAAAAAATATATAACAGTTATAAAACATAAAGTTCAATGTTTATTCATCTTCGGGAAGTTTGGAAATTACAAAACATTACAAAATAAAATTAGAAAATTGGAAAACAAGAGAAAGTGACAATATATATTTTTATTTTTTGGAGTTTTTATTCTTTATTCTTCGACTTCATGATTGGAATGCTCGAAACCGAAGCTTCGTATCCTTGCATCTTTCGGCTAGTTCTTCATCGGTGACTTGCATCTTCGTAGCCTTGCATCTTTGGCTATTTTTTGGAGTTTTTATTCTATATTATTCCTTCCCGTTTGACAACAAACATAGATCGTAATTACACCAAATTGTAGGGGTCTTCATTATTGGTATGATTTTCAAAACGGTGACTTCGACATAGTTGTAGATATGGGGAAAAATATAAGCGCGCTAAATCAAAAAAAGAACATTTTAGTCATATCTCATAAAAAGAAAGATTGTTGTAATTAGGGAGTTAAACATAAACCAAATGGAAGTTAAGGCTTAGGAGATGGTGGGGAAACAGTTACTGCCTTGTAGTCAAGTTCTTCAATAAGGTGACAATAGTTAGAAAGAGCTTCTGTCACTTTTTCTCTAGCTAAAGGGTCCCATCCATCCAGGTACATCTTGAATTGGTCCTTCAGTTTTTAGGGCATGGTGATAACCAGCCTTGATCCCTTCATGAAAACCATAAGCATTCATTGCATTGTTGATTTCACCAATGGCAGTAATCAGTGTATCCCCACGGTGAGTTTTTTCCACAACTTTTTCTACACCAGTTATAAGAAGCCATCTTTTCTCCTTTAAGCTGCAAAATAGCTCCTTGTAAGTGTTCCTCTTGAAGCTTCTCCAATTGATCTTTCAATGAGCCCATCCTTTCATCATGTTTCGCTTCTTTTTGGCGTATCATATCATTGCCTGAAAAGAACAAGCAATTTAAGAAAAGAAATTGATGATTTATAAAGGGTCATGTTGTACCTACTCTTTTGACAGATTTTTAATTGTTACACCCCTCCCCTATGTTTTCAAACATTTTTTTTTACTTTTTTGTTAATTAGTCATTCTTGGTTAATTAGTTGTTTGGTTTATATAATTGTTTAAGTTTATCTTTTTGAGTCAAGGATAAATAAAGATGTTTTTTAAAACATTATATGATTATTTTTTTAATGAAGTATTGTAAAAAACAATATACCAGTTACAAAGTGTTTTTAAATACGTCTTAATTTTTTATCAGTTGTGGCGGACTTGCGCTGGTGACAATGTTTATATGTTTTATTTAATAGAAAGTGCTTTTATACTTAAAAAACGGTTTTATAATTAATGATTATTCGAAGGGGTAAAATGAGTGGGGGAGGGGTATACGTTTTATGTTATACAAAATTCTTTTAAACTTAAAAGAACGGTTTTAAAAATAAAGATTTTTCGAATGTGTTAAAATGACAAGTTTAAAAGTTATTTTTTCAGAGGAGGGGGGTGTGGTATGATAAGTAGGAGGGGGGAAGGGCATACGTTTTATGTTATAAAAAGTGGTTTTAAACATAAAAAAGTCAGTTTTAAAAATAATGATGTTTCAAGGGGGTAAATGACATTTTTAAGATTATTTCCGTAAGGGGGGTACGACCCAAGTAAGAAAAGGGGTATATATAGCCTAACCCTTTATAAAATGCAATATAAAAATAAGAGTGGAACCTTCATTCAACAAATTGTATAACTTGAATTGCTTCTCATAGTTTTCTTCTTGCTTCTTCATGGAGGTAGAAGTGCTTTCAAGTGTAGTTTTTCTTTTTTCTATAATGTCTTGTGCTCCTTTTGTTAGAAGCGTGTCACTTGTAGCAGTGGTGAGAGCTACATCTTGAGTTGCTTGAGGTTTCTCGACGCTGAGCTTCAATCGAAGAATTTCTTGAGTTTTATCCGATAATATAGCGCGAAGTGAACTGATTTTATGTTCAAGCTGCTCTTGAGGATGATACTGACGTTTCAATTTCTTTAGCTCAACTTCTGCCATGATCCACCGACGATGTAGTTCTGAAGTGAGCAAATTAGATTGAGCTTGATGAACCATGATCATATCTGAAAGTTTGGAACTTTCCATGTTGCGAAAGTGGGCAAAATCCGCAGGAGTGCTCAAGTTATACATGAAATGTGTGGCTCTTTGGGGTGAAGGGAGGCTGTGAGAAGAACTGTCACGAATGTTTGAGGGAGAGTTGGGAGCGGATTTATGTTTCTTTCGAATGATGGTTGATGGAGATGAAGAACGATGAGAAGTGGGACGAATTGTTCTCATGCGGGAAGTAGAAGCTTTGCTCTTTTCATAACTAGATGGATGAGATTGTGAAGAATTAGTGGGATGGATTTCAAAGGTTTCATTCTTTACTTGATCTAAAAAAGGGACATCACCCTCTGTCATCTCCAAGCTTGTGAATTCTAACTCTTTGAAAGATTTTAGTTGTAAAACTTCAAAGAGATCCATTTCTGTAAAGGCAAAATAAAAATTAGATATCTATATAATGGAAAGTTAGAAAAAGGATGCACACATGAAACAAGGAAGTTTATAGTAAACATATATATATCTGATCCTTTCCAACAAGAGTTATTGTGGGTGAACCCAGAGGTTGATGCCTATTGCGGCTAAGACGAGCCAAAAGAATGTGTTTATAATAGGATAGGAATTTTTGGTAAGTTATATATGTAAACAAGTTTGTGTTTATATCTTTTTTCTTAGGAGGAATGTCATGTGTGGCTCGGGTTGAAGGAAACCATTGCATTCTTACATCAAGACAATCATCTAGAAAGAGAAAAAAATATGTTCAAGTGCTCTACAAGATATTTCAAAATGTGACCGTTTGGCTAACCCTAGGGGGTGACATTGTGATATGTGAATCACATAAAAAAAATTAGGGCTTTCATAAAAAAAATGGCTAAATAGAACTCCGGCAGTTGTCGGTTATATATTATGGCTTCGGTGTAGAGAGCAAATCTGCCTTTGGATAGAGGCTTGACTCGTTGTTTTTTCGTGGGTAAAACTACGGCTTTAGTCCCTGTGGTTTGGTCTAATTATCGTTTTTAGTCAATTAGTTCTAATTTCGCTTGTTATAGTCATTGTGGTTTTATTTTTGTTTTAATTAAAAACAAATGGCTAACACCATCAAAATTTTCTGTTAAGTTTTTATGAAAAAACTATAATACCCTTTTCTCAATACCCCACCATTTTATTATCAAATAAAAGTTTTATAAAAATAAATATAAAACCTACACACCTCACTCTCTCAAAAAAAAAAAAACACACACACACACACTCTCTTTCTCTCTACCGTTGGTCTTGCCGGCCACGTTACCACTGCTGCCATATGACCATTGCCTTTCTTCTCACTCTACTCTCTAAAAACTAAAACCACCACCATTGACTCCATACCAGGTACACAACCACAGATCCACCCCTGTAAGATTTCTTGAAGGCGGATGATGGTGGTATGCAGCAGTGGTCATTGATGACGGTTCATCTACCTATGGTTCAATTGGAGTTTGGTGGGTGGAAGCGATTGAAGGGGTGAAGTCGTGGGAGACAAAACTCAAATCCACCCCTAAATCGATGGTGGTAGTGGTTTGGGTTGTTGGTGGCGATGTCGTGAACATAGGTGGGTGGTAGCCTTACCGAAAAAACGCAGTGATCGACGATGGTAGTTATTAACAGACGTGGCATGGTGGTGGGTTTTCAGATATGAGAGTGGTCGTCTTAGGGTGGTGGAGGGTGACTGGATATTTATGGTGGTGAAGGGTGGCCGGATTTTTGTGGGTGGTGGTGGCAATTGAGGTGGAGATGGGTGGATATTTAATAGAGGTGAGTATTTTTAATTAGAGCGGTATTTTTATATTTTCACAAAAACTTAATAGAAAAAACAAACGGTGTTAGAGGGGTGGATTTAATTGAAACAATAATGAAACCATAATGACTAAAAATGAAATTAAAATTAATGGACTAAAACTGATATTTGGACCAAACCCTAAGGACTAAAACCCTAGTTTACTATAAAATCAATCATTTCCTCGGGTCATGATGGAGTAGGAAATGTGCATATTAACTTTAGTAGAAATCGACATTATAAGTAATTAAAATGATATAAACACGGACACGAGAATAAAGAGAGTCGCAGAAGATTCAAACAGAAAATGGAAGATAAAGCATGGAAGGATGAAACAATGGCGGTTAAAAAAAGGGGGGACAAAGATTTTGATGAAAGTCAAACATGCGGTTTATCAACAAGACCAGCGATGAAACGAATTGGAGTCGGAACCGACCCGCAAAATACTAAACAGGTCCGGTCCTCGGTTATTCATATGGTCATTAAACGGTTTGCGGTTCGGTTAATAACCTGACGGTTGCAGTTTCGACCCGTTAGAACTATTTGTGGAGTATTTTGGGTTTGTTTTTTGTTTTGTGGAGTTGGATTAAACTTTATTTTGCAGGTAACATAATTTGATATAATGAAAGTGGAACTTTATCTTAATCGGTTCGGTCCAACAGTTAAATGGTTCCGAACCGTTTAATACGGTTCCGGTCCGGTCGGACCGTTTATATACGGTCCGGTCCTCGGTTAACATATTTTCAATCAAACGGTTCACGGTTCTAGTCCGGTTCGAACCGAATGCTCAACCGTAGTTATAATTTTAATTCAACTAAAACATCCAAACTCCATTTTTTAATTTAAAGTTTCATAAACTTATCGACCCAAGCTTTATACACGCATCCAAATTCACCCTCGCCTAACAGGTCAATTTCATCAAAGTTGTGTGTTTTTTGGACTCGGAATTTCGTAGCACCATATGCACAATTTCGAAGCAAATAATTTCAAATTTCTCATTCAGAAAAACACCAATTGAAGAGGCTTAATTTGTTCAGGTTTAAGAATGCAATGAATGACTCCCAATTAGAATTGCAAACCTCTCAATTTCTTAAAAGCTCCTATTTCTCAACTTAATGAATTTCGTTTCTTCTCGTGTCAAATTGGTGTCGACTCAATCACCCCGCATTAATATGAATCGGTGTTAGGTTTGTGAACTATTCTTACATTCTCAACAAAGTTTTTACCTTTAACGCTAGAGTTTAAAGATGAAAGGGCATCCTCTCTCTGGGATTTTCCATCAACGTTTGATTTACACAAATATGATGGGATATCTTCAACGACTTTTTGGATGAATTTAGCTTCATACCTATACATTAAAGAAGATTCAGTCATCATTCTAAAAACCCACATTAGCAGTTAGCTTTGATATGTACATAACAATGTAATATTCATAATTAATATACGACCTCTATTATCATTTATTTATTAATTGACCGTTGACTTATTTACTCTTATGACTTAACTGATAATTATTCGACGTACGTAACCCTTACTATCATAAATAGGGTTTCACTTGCATGTATATAAATAAAGAGATTATTAAGAAGTTACAACTAATGGTTAATTGTCTACAACACCACATAATCTCATCCCTCTCTCTCTTTCTCATAATTCGTGAGATACCTCTCTCACATAAATCATCCTTACGTTACATTCTAAATGGGAACCCAATCATCATTAGGATCATGATGACTCCCCTCTACTGGATTACCAGTTACACGTTCATTAATCTTGTTTTTCATTATCATGTTAAGAAGAATTGATCAACAAACAAACTATATGTGAATTTATAAAATAGTAATGTAATCATATTTATTATCTAATATTTCATTGAGGTTGGGACTCAAGTTTAATCCTTTGACAAGACTCTAGTTTGACCACGGATTAAAAATAATCCAAATAAAAGAATATCAGGGTATGCGATAAAGGAATTACCCATCAAAAGTGTTCTTCAACTCCCATCCTGCCAAATCGGCTACTTCTTTCAAAGCCTCTCTCCATTTCTGAGCAGATTCTTCCTTTTCATATTTGGAAAAGGCTTGTCCAACTGTCCCTGTTAGTTTGCGGACTTCACAGGGTTCCACATCGTAGAAGATAGGATAGATAGCATGCTCACATGTCGTCCTATGGCACTCTACAATCTTTACAAGCTCATTCAAGCACCAAGTTGAAGATGCATAGTTCTTGGAGAAAACAACTATGTAGAACTTTGAGTCTTCAATTGATTTGAAGAGCTCATCATTAATATTTTTCCCTTTCTTGATTGTGTCTTCATCCTTGAAAGTATGAATATTTTTTCGTTCAAGAGCAAAATAAAGATGATCAACGATGTTTTTACGGGTATCATCACCTCTAAAACTTAAAAACACATCATATGTGAAGCTTTTGTGAGTGGATGAAGTTGAAGAAGACATATGATCGAAGTACCATAAAATCAAAATATTTGTCTAGGGTAAATTTATAAGGAATGATTGGAAAAATCATTGGTAGTGGTAATGAATAACCTTAAAGACCTTATATAATTAATATGAAAAGAATGGTTCGAATGGGTAAATTTGTGAAAAACTACATAATTAGGAGGAACCTATATCTCCCTCTTAGGTTTTGACGTAACCATATGTTATTTATTTGTTCAATGATAATGATGCTATTATAATTTATTGAATTTAAACGGTTTAAATTTAGTTTTCTCCATTCACTCTATTTCATAGATGTACCAAGATTATTAATGTTCGTTTCTAACGACATGAAAAGCATTTATTTTAATTTAAAGTAAATTTCGCTTTTTATCTTATATGGTTTGGGAAAAGTAATGGTTATGTTACATTAGTTTCCTGATACTTACGTCTCCTAACTTTTTCGTTAATTTTTCATAAAATGACTAAAATGCCCTTGATAATAAAAAATAAAAAATATAAATTAAAAAACATAATAATGAATAGGACCCACACCACACCACTCCACCCCACCCCTTCTCCTTCCTCAACATATGCAAACCATCACCTCCATAAACGTAGGAGACCATTACCACATCACCGCCGCCGTTTTTCGGCCAAAAAGAAAACAAAATGGTGCCCCAATGTTGTATGAACCAGAGTAATTGAATGGTAACTTCAATTGAGGTTGTTTGGTTGGTTTCGCAATGACTTGTAGGTCGCCGAAAAATATGGGTTTTGCGGGCTACTACCATTTCCCCCAAATGGAGAACCATTCTGTATCTCCACAATCAACGGTTCTGTGACCAGACTTTGATCTCCCAAAACCAATGTATACCACGAGTCAGTTTTCCGGTCGTATTTCCGCGACATGCAACAACTTCTTTTTGGCCAAAATTTAATGCCCCAATCAGAATTCAATGTACCTACAATTAGGATCGGTTGTTTACTTTGTTTGTTCACCGTCCTTGCTAAAACTCCAAATCGTTTAAAACTCATAAAATCAAAATTATTTCGTGTTTATATATAACATTCGGCTACTCATACCACCAATATTCCCCGCTTTGTCGACTAGGAACTCACAGATTATTTTGTTGCCCGGGTGAAAACTTCAGCTAGGGTCACCCATCTTTGGATTACTACCATCCAAGCACGTTTAACTGTGAAGTTCTCTTCTCATCCGCAACCAATGCGTCCAAAACGCGTTGATGGTATATGAAGCGGGATCTCTCATGGCCACGACCGATGCAGGATTTTGCTTAGAGTGTTACAATTGGTCATGTAAATCTTTTCTGTATCGTTACAGTCACCTGTGGGATTTGCCTAATGTCTCCTCATGGACACCCCTGGGGACTCACCATCCTTGATGAGGTTACCCCCACCATCCCGAACGACACAAGAGTGGCTGTGGTACCATTTCTAATATCCGACCCATCATATCACCAATATTGTCCGCTTTGCCCACTAAGAATTCAAATATTTGATTTTGGTTGCCCGTGTGAAAACTTTCAAGGGGACTCACCATCCTTAATGAGGTTTACCCCCACAATCCCGAACGAAACAAGAGTGGCTCTGATACCATTTCTAACATCCGACCCCTCATATCAACAATATTGTCCGCTTTGCCCACTAGGAACTCACATATTTGATTTTGGTTGCCCGTGTGAAAACTTTCAAGGGGTTACCCATCCTTGGATTATTACCACCCGAGCACGGTTAACTGTGAAGTTTTTCTCTTGTCAACAACCAATGCGGCTAAAACGTGTTCATGGTATTTGAGGCAGTGCATTGCTTATGAACCAAAAATCTCTTTTGGCCATGGCCGATGTGGGATTTGCCTAGAGTGTTACAATAAGTCATGTAAATCTTCTCTGTATCGTTACATTATGGGTGCTTCAAATCAAAAACTGAAATCCCCTAATCAGATGTGATCGAAAGCAGCCAAAAACCACTAGAGAATGAAGAACGAAACACAGTTCATAAATTGGCCACCTCACCTGTGTTTTGAACACTCAAGATCTAACCATGACCCCCCTTCGACCTCCCTCTCTCTCTAAATGTTCGTGACCCCTATAACCCCTCACCTCACCTATGTGTTTTGACCAGATCGCCGGAATAATATTATCGGAACAACCTTGATCGCCGGTAGCCAGATGAAGAAGAAAGGTTAGGGAAGGGTTCTTGACTTTTTAGGTCAAATGCCACATGGGGTAGGGGATTAGTGGGGTTTACTGTAGGTTTTTTTAAAATAAAAATAGGTGTGTTTATAAGAATTTTGATATAATTTATATATTTTTTTATTTTTTATTATCAGGTGTATTTTAGTCATTTCATTAAAAATTAAGAGAAAAGTCGAATGGCATTAGTGTCAGGGAACTAATTGAGACAATTAGGTTACCGCATGCAACAAAAAAGTTAAATTAAAACTAATGGACTAAAACCGTTATTTTGACCGTACCACAGGCGGGCAAAAGAGAAGTTTACTCTATATTTTTTTTATTATTATTATTATTATTTAACAAGTTCTAATACCAATGTCCGTCGCAGGACTTGAACACCATCCTTTTTAAGGCGAACGCTTCGTTTTATTAGAGGCAAAATAAAGATGATATGAAGAAGTCGGATATAGTTTATCTTGAAGAGGAAAACAAAAAATAATCTATCAAAAGTTTTTATAGCTATCTTTATCTCCAAAACTGAACTCGTCATATTTTTATCAATCGATTTTCAAACCAACCGCTCTACATGTATTGTTCTGATTATTTGGCCGCTCTTCAAAACCAGATTCTACAATAAGTCCCTCAAAGGAGTTATATATTATGGAACATGACGCCACAATTTCACATGAGCCTCAAGATTGGCTCACTATAACCCCAAACAAGCTAAAATTAAACAAGGTTCACCCTAAATTAAATGTCTTTTAAGGGTATGTGTTATATCCCACCGTAGGTGCGATGAGGGTGATGTGGAGTCACGAAAAGGTGCTGCAACTCCATTACTGTGACGACGCGGAGCCGCACAATTGACAAAATGCATTTGATAATTAATTTTAACCAATAATATGATTTATCTCTAATAACTTTTAATATATTTTTTTAAAAATCTAAATACACAGTTTTTTTATAAAAAAATTTCTCTATATTCCAATGCAAATTTTATTGAAAGCCAAAAGTTATGTTCAATATAAAGTATTTTTTAATATTTATGAGTCATTTTTAGATTTTATTGGTCACCCTGAACCATATGTGGTTGATGAAATATTTTTTTGGACTCGTAAAAAAAAAGAAAAATACTATTAAATAAATAAAACTTTATTTGGAAAATAACTTGGTTTTTAATTAAATTTTCATTGGAATGTTGAAAATCATTTAAACAAAGCTATAGTTAGATTTTAAAAAAGTAAAATGTTACAAGTTATTTGAGATAAATTAAATTATATGTTAAATGAATTATTGAAAAAGAAAATAAAAAAAAATTTAAAAGAAAGTGAAAGTTAGAGTAAAGTGAAACATAGGTATAACACAATACGAAATATGGTGATTGTGAGATGATAAAAAATATTGGAAAGTGAAGCATATGTATAACATATAATATAAAACTAGCCCGAGCTCGAGCCAAGCTCAAACTTTAGACAAAGCTAGAAACGAGATAAAACTCTACTAAAAGAGTAGCAAGTGTCATGAGAAGATTGAATGAAACGATTTGATTTTACCATTCACAAATTCAACAAAATAAAAATAGTTCAATTAGCATGAAACTTACAAATCATTTCGTAAAGTGGCTGCTTCCCGTTTCGATAAAACCGTAAACGTGGTTAGTGTGGGAAGCTGTGAGACACTTATAATACGAAGACAATGTTGAAGCATTGGTAATGTCATGAGAGTTTGTTTGGGAACCGAAACTGTGGAATTAGGAGGAGATACCAATCCCCAATTTGTTCGATGTTAACGAACATATAGTAAATTTACTGGATTTGAATGATTTAAATTTTGTTTATTCCACAGTTTTTTAATCCAAGTTAGTATAACACAAATTCTGAAAACCTTTTTAAAAAAAATTGTCTTTATGAAAACCTAAAAAGATTTTGAAAAGAGAAATTATCCACCTAATCATACTAATCTTTTTTACTTAAACAAAGATGAATTGGCTCTGAATTTTTATTTATTATAATATTACCAACTTTGACGATTGAGTAATTGCTTAATCTTTCATTTCTTTTATTAATACCAGTTGATGGGTTATAATTTATTAATTATTAAAATTACTTTCACATTTTAGTTCATATTCAAATAAGCTAGTTACATATTAACTGTCCATGTATTATATTGTTTTTAAATAAATATTACATTGTTACTTGCTTCTATTTGATTTATTAACTGTTGTTGAGTTGTTGATGAAAAGGGAAACAAAATAAACAAGGTTTGTTAATTTGGATTCTTTTGTAGGCTTGAGAGCATAATTTTGGAGTTTGCGGGATCATATTCTTCTAGGTTGTGGTATTGATTATTTAGACTCTGATTATGGGTGTACGATCGATCGCTTGCACATGTCCCTTCCCGATTTCGATCTTGACGGTTTCTCTAATAAGGACACCGCCCTGCGTTGATCAGTGCCCTATTTAGTATACTCGTCCAGAGTTTAGGAGTGAAGTTTGATCTATCACCTCGTCAAAAAACAGTGTTTGAATGTCTTCGGGTTCCCCGGGCTCCGGATTTCCTAACAATCATTCCCATTGAAGGACTGGTCCAACATATGTCGGTTGTGGAGTATCGAGCGATCGTTAAATACCGGCTAACGATCCCTCTGTTTCCGACTGATGAACCATGCCCGGTTTACCGCAAGGTTTGCTTGGATTTTTTTGACGAGCATGCAGACCACCGCAAGAAGCTACATGGTTTTAAATACATGCATGATTTTGTTAGGGGTGTCCTATGTGATGTTCTTAAGCGGTCAAGAATTTCAGCCCAAAAAGAGGCCCCCGTGAACTTTTTGACATGTCCGTTTGAAGGGATGTCTACTCTACGACGAACTGACATTCTTGAGTTTGGTTGCGCAAGGGGAAACACGCTTGTGTACATTGACCAGAATGCGTTGAAGGTGGAATCAGACAAAGTTACTAAACACGAGAAATCTTGTCTAGAGAATCAACACGTGTTTATCCCTTTTGCTTTTGATACATTTGGTTTCTTAGCCCCGAAAGTGATGGAATTGCAGAACAGGGTCCATCTTCTTCTTTTTCTTCACTTGGAGCTTCAAACCAAATTTCACTCTTCTCTCACCACCTTCTGATACGGACTTCCTATTCGATTTTGAGCCAACTCATAGAGCCATGAAAGCAAGCTCAACCTTTTAACTCGGTAAAGAATTTCAAGCAGAATCGGCTCGTGTGTTTTCGAGCTCTAGCCTAAGCTGACCCTAGCTCGGCTCGTGAACAATCTCATCCTTAGCTAGTGTGTAAACGAGCCAAGTCATTCATGATCTACTCGAGATACGCTTGTGAAAACTCAAGTCATGCCTTTACTTTATACACCGAGCCTAATCACGCTTATGTATTGATTTATGTTGAAGAACAAAATAAAGATGATTTATGAAGTTTTAGTGGTATCATCACCTCTTAGAAAAACACATCGTATTTAGAGCTTAAAGCTCTTACGAGTAGATGTAGTTGAAGAAGAGGAGACTATTACATGGTCGAAGTCCTTTTAATTAACAAAATATATGTGGAAAGAATATCGTAGGAAATGACTGGAAGTGACGTGAAGAAGACAATTTTCCAACATAGGTTATGTAAACATGATGGATGGATTAGTAAGCAGACAATCCCCCCCTTCTCTTTCAAGACAATTAATATATGTTGTTTATTCAATGTTCGATGATAACGAGTCGGAGAATTTAAAGCAAGCTATGGAACATGATTAAGTAATTTGTTACAACAATTGTTTGTTTATCAAGTTATGAATTTTTTAACTATATTTTGAAAACCTACAAATTAATTAAACCCTTTGGAAAAATAAATAATATCTTTTAATAATATTAGTTTTTAATATATAATCTTTCAAAAAACTAATTTGTTTATTACTTCAGTGATATCGTATTAAAGCATAGTTATGATTATGTTAATTGCTCTTTTAGGCAAATTGATTTATTGCTATTCTAAATAGAAATCTTTTCTCGAAATTGACTATTTAATAGATAAATACCAATGATTCCCTCCACAAAATCCAAGGAGTGAGGAATATTCAAAGCTAAAGTATAAACTCTATAAAAACTAGTTCAGGTAACATAATTTAATTATACAGAAATTGTTAAAACTGTAAATACAACCCACAAAAAAGAACTTTATAACCATAAGGCGGTTCTGCAATGAAGCTCCAAAAGATCCAGTTTGGATCAGCTAATTCAATCAAATAGATGCTAGAATTGAAAACTTTTACTCTAAAATACTGTGCACTACAAATATTACAACCCAAACCAAAACCATTTCTCGGAAAAAGAAGCAAAAATAAAATAAAAAAACATAAAAAGTGCATGTAGAGTGTTATATACCATCTGCCATAACTAACCCAAAACTTTTCCTTCTCCATTATGCCTCTCTCAACCAAATGCCACCTGACTTCATCGGTCAACACCTCCATTCACAGTCATCAACTTGATTTATCAGTACTGCAGGAAGTAAAGTGAGAATCTAGCAAGTCAACCTCTGCAATTACTTGTAAAAAGTTCTGTTTTTTAGATGTGATTAAGAATATCCAGGTCACATCTAAAAACATAAATTACTTGTAAAAAGTTCTGACATTTGGACAAATAACATTTGTGGGTCAACACAATCCGACCCGGACTAAAAATCATCCATTACGAACCATTACAAGTTTACAACACCTTCCCGTCGGACCAAGTTTGTCACCTCAATTCGACCATTAACCGTATGAAGTGATGATAAATTAACATGTGTGGTGCAGGATGGACAAAGCAGGTATTTTAGCAAATTCTTTCAAGAAATTAGTAGATGAATGACAAAAAAAAGTTATGTAAAAAAAGTAGAAAGTATGTGAATGGGACTGGGACGGGTATTCTTAAATATTTTCCATCTCAGGCCAGATTTCACCAATGACATTAGGTATGCCTTTGCTACTTAATCACCAAATTACATGAATTACACATATTTTATCACTTACCTTATCTAGCAGTTCAAGCAGTCTCTGGTCCCACCCAATGCCTGGACTCCGCATCCCTCCACCTATTGGGCTCCCTTGTGGGCTCCCCACCCCCTGCCCTTATCCAACACAGCAGGGATTGGCTCCCCCTACCTAGCCCACATGCAGCTCACAGCCCAACTCAGGTCAGTCTCAGCCCAACAACAATACTAGACAGGCACCACCCAAGGCCCATTTTTCAGAGATAAACCCAATGGATCCTGTTGATCTGTTGACCTGAAATAAAAACAGGGGCACCTAGAGTCTTGAAATTAGGTTATGTTATCATAACAATCAATAATTCCTTCACTTCTTATATGGGATAAAAGAAAAAGTTAATGTTCTGATGTACTCATCCTATAACATGTATATATTATGTGAAAAGTAATATGTAGAGTTTGTTTATCTTATTAAACTCTGTGATGGACGTTATGACACACCTGAGCATAGGTTATTTCATGATCTAGACATTGTCATTCGTGACGATATTCATCAGCCAACATTTCCGGTGAGGGTCCAACGAATGGTTTGAGAATTTGCCTCACGAGTGCTGTTGCAGAAGAAGCATGTTTCTTGGTTGCACAGTATTCCAGATTCTTGGGAGAAACATTGTCTCTCTAGTGGATAAACTGAATCTGGAGTTTCATTTATAATTATGTTGTTTTTTTATTCTATACTTCCTGCTTACCAGTCGTCCAAATTGCTAAAAGGTATGGGAAAGGGTAATCAATTTCCCACGTGTCCAGCTGAAATATAGGACACGTTTGTTAAGAAACTGAAATATAATAAAGATGCAATTTTTATTTTACTTTGAAGGTGCTCTTACCCCTTCCAAGAGAGGATGTGAATCTAGAAGCTCATAGCTGCAAAGTTAATATGAAAAAAGCCATTAGAATCACATCTTTTCAAACTTCTTTCTTAATCACAAAGACCACAGTTGTGACGGAATCATGAAAAATATGATGCATCTTAAATGGAAAAAAAAAGCATGATGATTATATTTCTAGTTATCCTAATTAGAGAGTTGGAAATTGAAGATTTGGTTAATCAGAATTGCAACATAAACACAGGTTTAGATCATAACTCGATCTTAGCATCTTTCATTAACTCGAAAGAAAAAATTAAATTCATATAATCCACATACTCAGGTTTATATAGAGATTACAAGAACTTGAAAAATACTAATTTGATCACAAATACAATTCCTATTTTTACTAGGTTTGTATTTCACTAATTAATTAAAAAACAAACTCCTGTATCCTTATCAAGTTTAGTCATGTGCTCGACCAAACTCAGTAGCCGCCCTCCATATGCTCGAACGGGTCGGCCCAGCCCAAACGGGCGATTACGGTCCAACATTCACCCCTCTAATCTCCGTTTGGGACTTCAAATCTCTTACACCTAGCAAAGCTTGCATTTCTCCAAATTTTACTCGAGGTAGAGCTTTAGTTAACGGGTCGGCCCGTTGTTCGCTTCCCGCTATGTGCTCCACACTAACTTCACCCTTTTCGATGCATTCCCGAATAAAATGAAATCGTGTATTTATATGCTTGCTTCGCCCGTGAAATACCGGGTTCTTCATAAGAGCGATGGCTGAGGTGTTATCCACGTGTAGAACCACGGTTTGAGTTGGCCACCCGCTGACTTCACTAAGTAACCCGCGAAGCCATAAGGCTTGGCATGCGGCAGCGGCAACAGCCATGAATTCGGCCTCACACGAAGACAAGGCCACCGTGGGCTGTTTTTGGGAACACCAAGTTATTGGTGTATCACAAAAATAAAAAACGTGCCCGGTAGTGCTTTTCCCATCATCCATGTCAACACTATGACTACTGTCACAAAACCCGTAAAGGTTTCGACTTCCACCCCTCAAGTACTTTAACCCATATGAACTTGTTCCTTTCACGTACCTAAGAATATGCTTCAAACCTTGCATATGAGACTCTTTTGGAACTTGCATATATCTGCTCGCAAGTCCAATAGAAAAACTCAGATCAGGCCTCGTATGCAAAAGATACCTCAAACACCCAATTAAGCTTCGGTAGGTGGTAGGATCAACCGGTTTTCCCGACTCGTCTTTGGAAAGCTTCATACCCGGTTCGAGTGGACACTTTGTTGGATTGCACTCTTGTAGATTTGCACTTTTTAAAATCTTCTTGGCATAACTCTCTTGCTTGATTTCAATCCCGGTTGAGGTTTGTGTGACTTCAATGCCAAGATAAAACGACAACAAACCCAAATTGCTCATTTCAAATTGCTCCTCCATTTGTCTCTTGAACTTAGCAATCTCTTCGAGGCTCGATCCCGTTACTATCAAATCGTCTACGTAAACACCGATGATTAGTATATCATTTATTATATACTTTCGATACACCGCTGATTCATGTTGACATTTTTCAAAGCTGAATTGTTTCAACACGCTATCAAGTTTGTGATTCCATGCCCGAGGGGCTTGCTTTAACCCGTAGAGGGCCTTCACCAAACGATAAACTTTTTGTTCACTACCTTTTTTGACAAATCCTTCAGGTTGGCCAACATAGACTATCTCATCTAGATTTCCATGTAAGAATGCCGATTTTACGTCAAGGTGGTGTACCTCCCACCCCTCTCGAGCGGCTAGTGCGAGTCACCTTACGGTTTCAATTCGAGCCACGGGAGCAAATACCTCATTGTAGTCCACACCAAATTTTTGGACATACCCTTTAGCAACGAGACGCGCTTTGTATTTCACGATCTCACCCAAAGCATCCTTCTTTATTTTATAAACCCATTTCAACCCAATGGGTTTTTGGTCTTTGGGCAAGGCGACTAGCTTCCACGTATTATTCTTCTCGATCGATGAAATTTCCGCCTCCATAGATTTTTCCCATACATCTTTCCCGGCTGCCTCGGTATAACTCACCGGTTCACCGTCTTGGGTTAAAAGCAACTCTGGATCATCGATGGCTTCGCTTCTGTTTTCCCCATATCGAACACCAGTTTCCAAGACGAAATCACTAAAACGTTTTGGGATATTAGAAGTCCGCTTTGAACGTCTCGCAGAGTTCGTAACAGATCCAGGTTGTTCTAAATCACCTTGTTCAGCTTCGGTATCAGTCAGATCAGCTGATCTGGGCTGTGACAGTCTCATTTATTGGGTCGGTTTCTGCTGTGGGGCTGTTCTGCGGCCGGATGTTCACAGTTTGCTGGGCCAGCTGCCCAACAGTAGTTGCTTGCGATTTTTCATGAGACGGGGCACCCATATTGGTAAACGGGTCTTCAGAAATTGTGATAAACTTTTTCATAAATTGCTCCAAGTTTATTTCGTTCTTATTCTCCCCCCAGTTCCAACTTCGCTTTTCGTCAAAAACCACATCTCGACTAACATGTACTCGGTTTGCACTCGGGTCGTACATCCGGTAAGCTTTGGATTCGGGTTCCGATCCGAGATAAACCATGGGTGTACTCCGATCATCTAGTTTCTTTAGCACTGTAGTTGAGGGTGTTCTTACATATCCAACACACCCGAAAACCCGAAGATGTTCCAGGTTTGGCTTACTCCCCTTGAGTGCTTCGTAGGGAGTTATGTGAGTTAGGGCTTTTGTCGGGACTCGGTTTAGGATATATATAGCGTGCCTGGCAGCTTCACCCCATAATCTTCTTGGAACATTTTTTTTCTTAAGATGCACCTTATTGTGCCTATGATGGTCCGATTTCGCCGTTCCACCACACCATTTTGTTGGGGTGTGTATGGGGCGGAAAAATGTCTTGTAACCCCTTCTCGTGCACAAAAGCTTGAGAATTCATTTGAGGTAAATTCCCCTCCATTATCGGTTCGTAACACACTAAGCTTGTACCCCGTTTCACCTTCGACTAAGCATTTAAACATCTTGAACTTCTCAAGCGTTTCATCCTTGCTTTTGAGTAAGAATGCCCACATAAAGCGCGAGTAGTCGTCTACGAGTAAGAAAATATATCTTTTTCCTGTTGGTGTGGAGGGTGTGATTGGTCCACACACGTCTCCATGAATTAACTTGAGCGGTTTTGAGGCTCGATAGTTTGCTTGGCCGGGAAACGAATGTCTCGTCTGTTTACCTATCAAACACCCATCACAAGGATTAGCTTTAAAATTAATAATCGGAACACCACGTACCATGTCTTTGGTTGTAAGGAGTTTCATGGCCTCGAAATTCAGGTGGCCCAAGCGAGTGTGCCATAACCAAGCAGGGTCATCCGTGTTTGAAAGTAAACACATTGGTGTTGTTTCAATTTTTAGCTTGACCTTGTACAACCGATTTTTCGTCCTAATCACTTTCATTATCAACCTTTTTGATTTGTCAAAGACAAGAAGGTAATCTTCATCCAACAGAACTTTGCACCCTGCTTCTGTTGCTTGTCCCAGGCTTAATATATTGCTTGTTAAGCTTGGGATATAGTATACATTTGAAATAAGCCGCTCTCTGCCATCATCACAAGTCACCATAATTGACCCTTTCCCCTTGATCTCGACATGAGAGCCGTCCCCAAAACGAACTCGCCCCGTCACGGATTCATCAATTTTAGAAAAGTAGGATTTTACCCCGGTCATTTGATTACTAGCACCGTTGTCGAGGTACCAGATTCCGTCTTCTCTTGAACCCGATTCGAATTTCTTAGGGTGTACCTTTTCTTCGTTTAGGAAAACTTGCTCTATCTTCATGAGGATCTCGGTCGTGTTCTCGGCGGCTTCGGCAAAATTGGCTTCATCCTTCTTTGCCAATCGGTCCGGACAAACCGAGGCATAATGGCCAAGTTTGTCACATCGAAAGCACTTGATTTGAGATTTGCCCTTCTTGAAATTTTTCTTATCGGCTCCACTTGACTGCTCCCTTGTTTTGGAATGATCATGAGAGTTTTGGCCATCCGTTTTCCCACGACCATGTCTTTGGTTGCGGGTATATGACTGCCCCGCTCACTTCCCTTTAGAACCTAAACCATCACCTTTATAATTGTTAGAATTAGAAGCTTTATTGAACAGAAGTTTACCGTGTGAATCTGGTTCATCTTCAACACTTTTGACCCGCTCCTCGTAGGCTTTTAATCTTCCTACTACTTCTTCAAACTTGAGCGTGTTCAAGTCAACAACTTGTTCAAGGGAAGCAACAATATTTATAAACCGTTTAGGCATGCAAATCAAGAACTTTTTTACAAGTTTGGATTCCTCGATGGAAGAACCGAGTGATGCAAATCTGGTGATAAGGCCGGATAGTCTCCCGGCAAAATCGTCGAGGGTGTCGGAATCCTTCATCTTCATTCCCTCAAACTCGGTTGTTAAGGTTTGCAAACGGGCTTCTTTAACCCTATCCGCGCCAACGTGGCGGATCTTGATAGCATCCCAAACATCCTTCGCCGAATCGTATTGTGCCGCTTGCATAATTTGGTCCTCTGGTAAGGCTTGGAATAAGTAGGCAATAGCAGCACTATTCTTCTTCTCGTCAACTTCCGAACCCGGTGCAGGCTCCACGACTTCCCATAATCCATGGAATCGGAACACGGCTTTGATCCAAATTGCCCATATGGTATAGTTGGTGTTCGTTAGCATCGGACATTGAAGTGGAATCGAGGTCTTCTCTTGATACTGAATGACTTGAGTTGTAGCTGGTGTGTCTGACATTGTTTTCTTCTTACGTGAATAAGTAATTGGCATGGATGGTTGATTGACAGACAATGGCTCCAGGTCTTGCGATCGCACACAGCAGACTGCTATTCGTAGCCTTCAAACTCCCACTTGGATCGATGGCTTGCACTGCAAGATATATGTTAAGAACTTGAAAACCAAGCTCTGATACCAATTGAAGATTTGGTTAATCAGAATTGCAACATAAACACAGGTTTAGATCATAACTCGATCTTAGCATCTTTCATTAACTCGAAAGAAAAAATTAAATTCATATAACCCACATACTCAGGTTTATATAGAGATTACAAGAACTTGAAAAATACTAATTTGATCACAAATACAATTCCTATTTTTACTAGGTTTGTATTTCACTAATTAATTAAAAAACAAACTCCTGTATCCTTATCAAGTTTAGTCATGTGCTCGACCAAACTCAGTAGCCGCCCTCCATATGCTCGAACGGGTCGGCCCAGCCCAAACGGGCGATTACGGTCCAACATTATGACTAAAGAATATGTTTCTAAAACCTTGCACATGCACTTGGAAAATATCTGCACTCTCCTCTTAATAGACAAGCATTGCAATTGGTTTGGTCTTTGTATAGAAAACCTGCAAAAGTTACAAACTTACATTAACATCAGTTAGGGAGATGCCTTGGTAAAAAACTAAACAGACAACAATTAATCAATTCATATACCAAACCCAAACTACATATTCTCTACATAATATTCAGAAACTCTAAACCCTAACTACACATTCTCTCCATGATCAATTATGTTCAGAAACTATAAACCCTAACAAAGCAACAACAAATTCAATTCTATATGATTATTTAAAAGAAGAACTGGCCTGAAACCGGCACCTAATCAAGAGCAGTGGGATCATGGACCATCTGGAGTCTGAGTGGTGGCAGGTGCCAATTTCAACCTCGCGTACATTGAATTGGAATTGTTTTTAGGTCCGACTGCTACAAAATCAGAAACATAAACTGATTACTACACAAAACGATTTCTCAAGTGACGATGATGATGATGATTTGCGACTGGATTTAAGGGATGAAAAGAGATGGTGTCAATAATAACCTGTTGACTTCCTAATTCTTGATCTTCCGCTTCGTTACGATGATGATGATCCGCTTCGATACGCCTGTGATAGTAGCCTACGAGTCTTCCTCTTCCGATTTAGAGAAACAAAATGAGGGAATACGTTGGGTGGTTAAAGAACGTTGGAAGCGTGTGAAAAATGGATAATCAAAACCCTAAAATCGAAGAAGAAGAGCATAGTGAGAATGGGGGAGATTGCGTATGATATGTTGGCCAGAGCTTTTGGGGAGTTAGAACTCCATGGAAAGCGGGACGTGTGTAATCCGTGTGATAGGGAGGGCCAGACCTCTTCGTGTTCATAAAACCCTAACCACCCACCTACCCTTACCCCATTGTTCATTCTCATTGTCTCTCTGCAAGAACAACACCATCTGAACCCACTCATAAACTCCTGTCAATCTTGGGTATTTGATTCGGTGGATGCCGGAAATTCATTAAGTTGGTTCCTTTAGATATTATTTTGTTTCTTTTTAAAGCAGATAATAGGAAAAGCCAAAACGAGATCCACACCGGCCGCGATATCCTCTCCGGTTGGCGTTTCTTCTCCGGCGGACGTTCACTGAATCCGTCTCAGGTAACCCCTTTTTTTATCTGAGCAACAATCCTGGACTGTATCTTGTCCTTTGTTGCTACATCAGCAATGATGGTTGTGGAATCTTTGCTGATGGTGATCTTCCAGGCGGTACCAAGCTGCTCCACAGTGGCGTGTTCAACCAGCAGACCCAAATCACTGGCTAGATTCTTGGCTCCTTTTATAACATCAGAAAATTAAATTAAATATTGCTTAGAAAGCAATGGGGTCACCTCGGTTGAATAGGTCAAACAACTCAGAAGTCTCTCAATGCCAATTTGTACATTTTAATGCATAAAGATGAAGATCGCTACCGACCTCCGCTAGTTACGCCTTGCTGACAAGAATGGTAACCCGCAAAAGC
Organism: Smallanthus sonchifolius; assembly: GCA_023525975.1. Taxonomy (NCBI): domain Eukaryota; kingdom Viridiplantae; phylum Streptophyta; class Magnoliopsida; order Asterales; family Asteraceae; genus Smallanthus; species Smallanthus sonchifolius. The sequence continues at coordinate 9,045,958 of CM042042.1, forward strand.
CGCATATTCATCATTCTCTTTCTGCACCACCGCCTCAAAATTCAAATCTTAATCTTCAACAAGAAAATATTGTGGGTGCAAGCCGTGTGGGGGGTGGGAGCATGTCAAACTCGTTTAGAGGAAACGATCAGGTCGGGTGGAATTTACGGCTTTACCCTTTTGCCAACAGCTCAGGGGATGGGGGGAAGGTTTGGGGGAAGAAGGGGATGGGGAATGTTTTAGAATTTACACGTATAGTCCTTTAGCGAGTAAAAAGATAATTATATTATCATGTGTAAAGCAAATGTCAAAACTTAACATCAGTTAGTGTAAAAGATATAGGATTTGTAAAAGTATATAAAAAGGACTTGTGGTGTATTTATTGATGTCAAAGGACACAGAATGTAATTTCTAGAATAATTAAAGGACAATCTGTGTAATTTACTCTTTTTGTTTTTTGTTTACGTATATGTAACAATATGTGTTACGTATACTTAAGTCAATATTTAAAATGGTTTTTTTGGTAAAAATATGTAATATTACATTAGGGTGAGGTTCAAATGCTAACTAATATTTATGTGATATAAATGATAACCACTCTCAAACATAGTGTTACGTATATGTAACAACTATGTTAGAATCTCGTGTATTATTTGTATATTAAAAAAAGATAAAACTTATAAATTTATAAATACGTCCTAACTTGTCAGAATATTATGATAGTCTCGAGATATATCAAGTGAAAATGTGTGTGTATATCACAAATTAGTATTTTTCTTTAATTAGTTATATTTTGAATTCTTATTATATATTCTTATTTAATATAATTATTATTCTTCTTTAATAATATATTTATAATATCATTATTATTTAATAAGATAGTGGTGCATTTATTAGGAGAGATAAGCAGAAAAACCAATATGAGAAGACATGAGTGAGTGACATGTGGCACCCCAAAACCTTTATTTATTAGTATGTATAGATATAGATTATTATTATTATGTTATTGTTACATATATGCAAACAATATGTGTCACATATATGTAACATTATTTGGTACGTACACATAAGACTCATCATTTTCGTATTTACGTTCAAAATATTTATTCAAGATACTTAAATACTATTTTAACAATTAAAAGTTAAAAAAATAATTTATAAATTATGTGATTGTTTTATAGTGATTAGCACGGTTATCACATAAAAAGTTGGTTGGCATTTGAACCCTTTTCTATTACATTAATACTCTTATAAATAAATAAAAAATAAGTATTTCTATATGGTTGGTTAAAATTATTTTTTTAATAATTTTCTTGGTTTTCGTTTAAATATGTGGTTTGTCTTGAACCTCCCCACATATACTATATACCAAGTATCAAAAGATGACAAAGCCTAAAGTTTTTCTAACTAATACATTATTCAGTGAAGATTTTTTGTTTCCTCTAAACCCATTTTTTTAATAAATATTTAGCCTGTTATAACGAACCCTAAAAGTTCCAATGTGCGATCACATACTATACGTACGAGACTAATGTCGTGTGATTGAATTTTATTGTCTAGCTTGTGGTGTGAGAAATCTCATCAAGAATGATGTCATTACATAGTCTTAGAGGTGCAAACTGAATTTCATATACGATAATGGGTTTGATTAAAGTCCCATTTGGAGACCATTAAATTACAATGTGCGATCATATATGTTGGTGGTATTTTATGTTGGGTATCGAATCCAACAAAATAAAGTTTCAAATGCTAATAAAATATGAACGTACTTTGACAACAAGAATTCATCTGAATGAAAGTAGTGTTCATGTCCTAAGGATATGAATTAACAAATTATACAAAGAAATTTTCAAGTACAAAGATGTTTATAACTAAAATAAAAAGACAGAGGGATTTAATTATGAAAAACTACTACACTAGCATTAATCAAATTGAAAAGTAAAGTAAAGTAAAGTAAAATAAATTCAAATATTAAAAAGTAATTTCGATGTAAATGTAATCTCCTTATTTGATTTGATTTATGATCACCAACAATTATGACGCGATGATCCTTTTATTTAATAATTTGTAATCTTCTTATTTGAAATCAAAGGAGAAAGATGTGATTGCTAATGATAGCAAAAGTAGGAAGCTTAACGGTGAACCACCAATCGAGTTAGTCGTCATGTAAACCATCACACCCTTGGAATAATGTTATGATCAAAAGTGTTCTTCATTCTTATATATAAAATTCAATGTCGGTTGATGAGAAAAAGTGTTTCTTAAAGTTAATTTTTTTTATCCTTTATTCGTTTATCACAAACACGCATCTCTATATACACATCAAATTGTGGTTACAAAGATTACAATTTCCGTAACCAAACACAGTCCGTTGATTAGGGCCTAACAAATGGTGATTCAGTCCTAAAAGGTGGTATCAAATGATGATCACAATTTCCACAAACCTAGTTCGTTGATTAGAGCCAACTTGTTGCTCTGAGCTCGAGCCATTCTGATCTTAGTGTGAAGATTATGATGATGGAAGTATCGATTATAATGGACATACACATCGTGCGGAATATTTAATTACATTGTAAGATTCTATATTGGGATTAAATTCATAGACAAACACAAACCATCATTTGTTCCTTTATCAAGAATTAAAATCTTATTAGGTTTCATATCTTAGAGGACTTTATTAGAGAAGTTAACAGAGTGATCAACTTTATTAACCATCCAATATGTTTATGAATCCGATTCAGAATTAAGATCAAGGAATCATACAAAATAACATTCAAGAATTAGATCAAACATAATTGTTTCACAAAAGTTCTTGAAACAAAATCAAGAAATAAACATAAGTGTCAAGCTTAAATATGTAACATCAACACAAGGGCAATCACTGGACAAAATCACGAAGGTGCATAGTGGTTTCACGCCCCACATTTATTTTTTAATAATTAACTATTTATTCAATTAAAAGAAGAAAAAGAAATGATGAGTTGGATATAATTGATTGTTTGTTGGTTTGGTATGCCCTTTTGCCCGTGATTGCACCCACGCCCCTCCCCATTCATGCCCCTTTCACGCCTAGGGGGCGGTGTTCCTGGGCGTGAAAGACTATTTGGATCACGTTCCACTTTCACGATACCACTACACATGGTATGAGATGATAATTGCTAAGACTTTGATTGATGTTATGGTTCATTGATTATTCTAATTCTATATTACATACATTTGTCTAGATTTTATTCGTGAAGGTTTCCTTACATCATTTATATATGATGTATGAATGTTGATGTTTTTTTATTAGAATTGATTTAACAAATCTAGATTGTGAATTTTGTTCTTGGCATTGTATTTCCTAGATTTCATTCGTGAAGGTTTCCTTACATCATTTATATATGATGTATGAATGTTGATTTTTTTTATTAGAATTGATTTAACAAATCTAGATAGTGAATTTTGTTCTTGGCATTGTATTTCCTAATTGCTTAAAAGGTTGAAACCCGGGTGTGATTTGTTTTTTTTTTTTCATATTGTTTAAGTTAGTTAAGAGTATGTTTTTTGCAATCAACCAAATTAAAAATCAGTTTTTCATTCTTAGATTAGTTTTGGTGATTTAATTAGAATTAGGCTAGATTAGTTAGACGAAACCTATTACACTGACCACATACTACTCTTGGATACGATAACTTACTTGCCCTAGCTATCTACGTTTGCTAGGTTTTTGCACGACTCAAACGATGGTCATCACTTAACAAAGATTTTGGATGGAAGTTAGCGAAAATGACGAAATGTGTGTAGAATTTTAAAAAAAAAAGACATTTAGTGTAATTATTAAAGTGTAAGGACACCCCATGCAATTTAATATATTTATAAAGGACCTAATTTGTAATTTACTCTAATTATTTTTAGAGTAAACTACAATTTGCGTCCATGTGGTTTACCCCAATCTCAATCTACACAAAGCGTCCTTACGTTTGAAATTTCGTCCTCTGAATCCCGTTGGTTTTAGTTTTTCACCAATTGAGTCCCTGAGGTTAACGTCTGTCAGGACCAGTTAGTGAACAAGGAATATGACAATAATACCCCTAATTTTTTCCCTCAAAAACTTCATCTACTACTAACTTTTTCTAGGTGGTTAATTGATGCAAACCCAGATGTGCACCACAAATATGTTACTGATACAATCAACGAAACTATCATTCCCAAATGTGTTACAATAGTCGCACTAACTGATACAATCAACGAGGGCAAATGCAAAACCCATGACTTAGAGGACAAAATGCAAGCCGACAACGCAAACACAAATTTGCAACGATAGTTCTTTGCAACTGTTCCAATCAAAAGAGAGGCAATGCTGTTGTTGTAATGGCAGTTCTTTGCAACTGTTGTAATCGAAACTGAGGCAATGTCGGTTCTTTGCAATTGATACAATCAACAAGTGATTAAACAAAGGCAATGCCAGTTCTTTGCAACTGATGCAATGCAGTTCTAAGCAAACCCGATCAAAACAGAGTGATTAAACAGAGGGAAAATGCAGACGAGATTCATTTCATACATACATTTGGGCTAAAATGCAAACCCGATGAAAATAGAGGAAACCTTGATCATTACATAGATCATTACATACATATATTTAGGGGTAAAATTAATCACCAAAAACCCCTAAAAACGCTGATTTTAAACCCAAAAAGCACTAAAAAAACACTAATCACTAACTTACTCTAATCTAGCCGCCTATCGGTGTTGCCACATTCAAACTCAAAGTGGAGTTTCTAGTTGAACAAGAACTTCAAGGTTACCTTGCAGTTAACCACTAGGTAGGTAATGGTGCCGGATATCCTCATTCCGGCTACCACATGCTTGTTCTCTATCATTGTCGTAATTCGGATTGGAAACACCATCTAACAACTGCCAAATTTCGGTATTCCAAGAACCCATTAGACTAACCCAACTAGGCCCAATAAAAACAAATAGACATCTAAACCCATTTGAGGCCCAATTACATAACCCTATTATCAAACTCGTCACTCGATTCCGTTTAACAACTTGTTACGCAATTCTAAGAACTTATGAAACGATATATGTACGAACGCGGTTCAACATTTTAAAACGTTTAATGCGTAAGACATCGTGCAAATGAACAACCTTAATAGTATAAATGCTATCAACATGTAAATTGGTACGGAAAGTATTATAATATTATTAGAAAAATAATATTAAAAGTCGGAACATGAAACGATAAATCCGATATATGAGTCCAGACACGCGATGTAATCCGTATCGCCTCGGATATTCTCCATTTCACCACACTTGAAAACCCTAATATAAAAAAAAGCTCTCAACAGAGTCCTTCACTCCCCAGCCGCTATCGCCGGAGCCGAGAGCTCCAACGCAGAGCACGACGGCGTCCCACGGTGGTTTAAGGCGGACCTAGGGTTCAAGCAAGGATACCCGGCGAGTGGCGGAGAGGGGTGTACCTAGCCCCCTAATCTTGACGTTCTAAACACGAGGGTGGTGGTGGTTTCTCCTTGTTCGTGGTGGTGGTAGTGGAAACCGTCTCGGTTGACGACAGTGTCTATGGTTCCACTGCAACGTCGGTGACAGTTGCCTAGCCCGACAAACGGAAGAGGAAAAGGGAGAGTAAGTCCCTTACTACGGCGATGGGAAGCGGGTGGGCAGCACTCGTTTCTGACCAAAGCGCCTTTCTCGCGACTGAGTTAGGGTTCCGACGATGATTCTAGCAACCTCAGTTTTTCACGAACATCTAAGGGACCCGATTCTTGGATGCATGATTTTCCTTTGTTTTGATCTACTACTCTTAAAGGTTAGGTTCCGACAACTTAAACTCTCGATTTTCTGATTTTCCGACTAAGACATGTGATTAACGTGGTCGGGTTTTCATTCCCGAGTGTTAAAATGGAGTTTTGACAGGTTATGGTGTGGACATGAAGTCAACCCGGGCATTCAAGACTATTCGGGCCGTTCCCGGCGGTCTTTCGGTCAACGACGGTCAAACATGGTATACATAAACCGTGAGGTTTAGGACGCGTAGATTTGTATATGAAGCGTATAAAAAGGTATTAACGTGACCTAAATATTTGTTTAGGGTCCGGTTATTGTACAAAGGGTTTTAGCGTAGGAAGCGTACGAAGGCACTAACATACGACACGTGTTTAGTGGGCGAGGGTAAATGTGTCTGCATTATAATAACATATGGTTAATAATAATGCATGACCATAATCACATAATCCCACATGTTATACACATGACCATAATCACGCATGTTATACACATGATCATAATCACGTAATCGCGTAATCACGCATGTTATACACATGATCATAATCACGTAATCACACATGGTATAGTCCATTTCATTCCTTTGTCCATTCCATTACCTCGTTCATTGCATTCCCTCGTCTATTACATTACCTCATACCAAACAGACCCTTAATCTTAACAATTGATTTCCTAGATCAACGCTTCAAAATCCTTCCTACGCTTCGCACCAAAAAATACTTTGTATTTAAAACTTCCTCTACTTTTATATATATATAATCACATTTACATCATCAATAATATATTAATACTAACATGTGTCGGATGAAAGCGAATCAAGAGCAACAACGAGGTGTTAATGTGAGCGGGAAGTTTAAAACATATTTATCAAAATTTGTACCCTATTAAAAGTGCACGATTGATTAAGATAGAATAACGCACCATTATTAATAATTCGACATACAAGATATCAGTTATATTTATATATATATATATATATATGTGTGTGTGTGTGTGTGATTTTTACGGGTATAAATACCAAACGTACAAATTGGGACTGCTCATAAATTTTAAGTATTGTCATTAACTATAGTTGGCAAATTGGTTTAAAAATGCGATCTTTTAACATATTACGAATAAATTGCTATTATCACGAGATAACGAATAACTTTTTCAGCGGGTTATTTATATATATAAAATATATTATTTGGATTAAATAGCATTTTATATTTCATTATAACACATATATATGTGTTTATCTACCTTGGCCAACAATCATATTTTCATATAAAATATTTATTTTTACTTACTCGTCCTACTTAAAATTATACAATTTTGTTTACACTAGATAACACTTATCACTACAAGGAAATGACCCTGTGTCGACGTCGCTTATACCGACGACACTAGTCGTTGGCATAGGTCACCCTATACCGACTAGGTCAAAACCAAAATTTTGAATGGGACACCCTATAGCGACGACATGTTGTCGCTATAGGGTTGAGCAGATCGGAGAGAAAGCTGGCGCCCAATGAATTTTTGGGGAAAACCTATAGCGACGACATGTCGTCGCTATAGGTTAATTTTGATTTTCTTTTTTGTTTTTTTTATTTAATAAATTTCCGTCGGTCAAAAAAAAAATTTTTAAAATTAAAAAAAATTTTGGAAAACCTTATGGCGACGACATGTCGTCGGGATACGAACCCTATACCGACAACATGTCGTCGACATAGGCTACCTGTGCCGACGACATGTGGGCCTATGCCGACGACATGTCGTCGCCATAGGGTGCAGCGCGAACAAATAGGGAAAACAGACAGCAGACCTTCATTTCCACCCAAAATCTTCCAAAACTCTCTCAAATTGTTCTCTCCGACGATTTCACGGTTTTTGGGATTTTTGGTAGTAACTTTCACAAAAACTCTCGGGATTTAAGGTGATGTAACATCCGGGTTTCATATTTTAGCTACTTTTTCTAGATTTTGAAGTTTTGTTTGTTTATTTTAGTTAGATTTTGGAAGAATTTCACCATTTCTTGGATTTCTAGCTTTGTGAAGGTAAATACTCGTTTTAATTACTAATTTGGTTTAGATCTAAGATTTTTATGATTTTGTATGTATGTGTATGTATGTATGTTTGTATGTATGAGTATGTATATTTGTATGTATGATGGAATTATTAAATTATGATTAGTTTAGGTCATTTGGTTTAGATGTGTGATTATTTTATATAATTTAGTTTATGAAATTAGTGTTTGTATGTATGTGTGTAATTTGTGTTTATAATGATTAGTTTGAATGTTTACTTTGTATATATGTGTATATATGTGTGTAATTTGTGTTTATGATGATTAGTTTGGATGTATGTGTGTAATTTGTGTTTATGATGATTAGTTAATATGAATGTATATATGTGTATGTATGTTTATATGTATATGTTTTGTAATTATGTAATTGGACATTTATTTATGTATGTATGTTTGTATATATATATATATATATATATATATATATATATATATATATGTTTGTAATTTTGTAATTGAGTTTTTATTTATGTATGTATGTAATTGTGATGTGTAGGTATATAAGAGGGTATTTATTTATATGCTTATGTATGTTTGTATGTATATGTAACTTTATTTAATTTTGTTATAAGTTCGGAACTCGTTGCGGTTGACGATGTGAGAATAACATTATATTTGTGTTTCATTGAACTTATTTATGGTATGTATCCCGACTTTTTTTTTACATTTGTATAGTTAATTTATTATTTCATTTAGGGTGTAAACAACTCGTTTATCATTATTTGCCATCAAGTAATTATTAAAAAGTTTATGTTTTGAATGTTTGATTTGTCGGACAAGTTTATGTTTTGAATGTTTGATTTTTCGGACAAGTTTATGTTTTGAATGTTTGATTTGTCGGACAAGTTTATGTTTTGAATGTTTGATTTTTCGGACAAGTTTATGTTTTGAATGTTTGATTTGTCGGACAAGTTTATGTTTTGAATGTTTGATTTGTCGGACAAGTTTGTGTGTCGAACAATTTGCATGTTTGGTTTATGTTTCGATATTAGTTTTTATCAGATTTGAATGTTTGAATAGTTTATATTTAATGATTTGCAGGTTTTTGTTTTTAGAAATTTAATATTTCTAGAAAAATATTAAAAACTAAAAGATATAAAAAAACATAAAATACCTATACCGACGACATGTCGTCGCTATAGGCCTTTTTAAAAAATTATTAAAAAAAACAAAAAACCCTATACCTAGACGACATGTCGTCGGTATAGGTAGGGTCGACCTATACCGACGACATGTCGTCGGTACATGGTTGGACTCTATACTGACGACATGTCGTCGGTATAGAATTTCTTTTTGATTTATTTAATTAGACCCTATAGCGACGACCTGTCGTCGGTATAGGCTGACCTATACCGACGACAATCTTGGGCTATTGGTACGAAGCAATCCCGACGACATCTATACCGACGACAAGTCGTCGCTATAAGCCATCCCTGTGTGTATGTTTTGATATAAGCCATCGCTATAAGCCATCCCTATAAGCCATCCCGACGACATCTATACCGACGACAATCTTGGGCTATAAGACATCTAATTACACCCTATAGTGTATGTTTTGATATAATATATATTTCTCGAAACGAGTTTGCAAAACTACAACACATATACGTACATAACTAGTTTTGTTATAAATTACTAATCGCAATATCGAGCGATGATTTCGTTAAGTCGATCTATATATATATATACATATTCACTTGTGAATTTAGAAATGTTATGAGATTATTAGGCTACAATAATACATTAGAAACTGATAATCCAATATTCCTATCTTTGTTGTAAAATGCTAATAATATTGTAATTAGTATAATAAACAATGCTTTCATGTATAAGTCGAGTAACATAACCATTATTACCAATAGTAACATTTTCCGTATCGACGATATATATATATATATATATATATATATATATATATATATATATATATATATATATATATATATATATATATATATATGGGAATGTTCAATTCAGAACACTAAATATTGCGAGAACACGGGGAACAAAATGAATCTCTCATTTTTTCAACCTTAAAAGTTTTGAAATATTAAAAAATGATAGAAATGCAATGTTTACTCATCTCTCAAGAAATTTATAAAAAAAAATATGAACAAATTTCATTTATTTAAAGAACCTACACATGTGTAGGATGTATAGGTTATTTTACCTATACATAATCTACACATGTGTAGGTAAACTTTTAAATGTATAAAAACATATTCAAAAAATTGTTTAATGGGTTTTATATATATAAACATGCATATTTATATGTATGAAGTACAAAATTTTAAAAACATAAATCATAGATCAAGAAATTAAACGATTTAAGTTTGTTATGTTTGTTCTCGCAATAATTTAGTGTTCTGTAATGAACCTCTCCCTATATATATATATATATATATATATATGTGTGTGTGTGTGTGTGTATGTATGTATGTATATATATATAGGGACATGTTCAATTGAGAACCATCATTCTGGCGAGAAAAAAAGAACCATACATTCTTACATAAATGCATACATGCATCCTGAAACGCCCCAAAACGGGTACATCTCATAGTTGGCACACAACATAACAAACATAGTTCTTAAACCGGAAATCAGAATCTATTACAGCGGAAGTCTTTAATTCAAATCATTCATCAAACTAAAACATGAAATATTGTCTATAACATGAACTATCAGGATTGGAAATGTCAGTCTTCAATACCGCAGCCCGATGTCCATGCTATCCAGCCCACATGGCTCTTTCACTTTTCTTTAGCTTTACCCTTTTTACCTGTCATGCATACTAAAAGTCAGCTAACGCTGGTGAGTTCTCTCTTTACTTTAAACTGTAAACTTTAGCTTTGGTAGCTTAGTTTTATTAAATTAAACTAAGCTTTACTTTCACTTTCTTTGAAATAAACTTTTAACTATTACTTTAAAACTTTACAACGTTACAATTATAAATCTGTTACGTTACTATCTGTCATTAAAACTTTATCTTTAAGGAAACCCGTTAGGGTGTCCCACTGTACTCTGTCTATCATTTCACTTATACTTGACAAGTGACTTTATCATACTTTAACTATTACGTATGGATCGTGGTCCGAGGACCAGATCCCTATCTTGCTTACACCTCAGGGTAAGACTTTTACTTTAGCGCTGCCCACACCTCAGGGTGGGACTTTCTTTCTCGCTTGCACGTTAGTGCAAGACTCCTTTAGCATTGCTCACACCTCAGGGTGAGACTTTCTCGCTTACACCGAAGTGAAGACTCCTTTAGCATTGCTTACACCGAAGTGTAAGACTCCTTTAGCATTGCTTACACCGAAGTGTAAGACTCCTTTAGCATTGCTCACACCTCAGGGTGAGACTTCTACTTTAGCATGCCTGCAGGACTTTCTACTATGCAACTACTATGCAATGCAATTACACTATTACACAAATAGAAATGCAATCACATAACTTTCATATAGACAAATAACACATATTAACACATAAGCATATAACATGGTATTTGTCACTGTCACTGTCACTGTCACTGTCACTGTCGAGCTGTACCGAAGTACGGCTCCTTTATCATTCTTTCTTTAGCTCATTGTTATCTTTCAAAAACTTGTTTAAAAGATAATACTATGCTCTTTTGTTCTTTATCTTTCATTTTATAAAAATAACATTTTTATAAAATACTATACTTTGCCTTTCATTTTATAAAAATAACATTTTTATAAAATACTATACTTTGCCTTTCATTTTATAAAAATAACATTTTTATAAAATACTATACCAGTATGCATGCCAGCCCAAAACCATTAGGAAAACGGGCAATAAAAACTCACCAGATGAATCGTTTCTGTTTACACCTAGCCGGTTCCTGAATGTCACTATGGTCACCCACAATCTGTATAATCAAGTCATAGGCGTAAGGCTGTGTTCCTAGGGGACACTTAGACATTACTAGGCTTGACTCAGATGTTTCGGGTCATGGTTTCATTATCGAAACTAGGTAGTTTCGAGTCCTGGCTCCTTATCGAAACTATGTAGTTTCGAGCCCTGGCTTCTTATCGAAACTAAGTAGTTTCGAGTCACTGCTTCTTATCGAAACTAAGTAGTTTCGAGTCACTGCTTCTTATCGAAACTAAGTAGTTTCGAGTCACTGCTTCTTATCGAAACTAAGTAGTTTCGAGTCGTATGACTTATATAAATTCTTAGTTAAGGTCTTGGGTCTATATTGAAACTATGGTAGTTTCGATGGGTCTGCCCCTGTCGAAACTAGGTAGTTTCGATAGATGCGTCCATATCGAAACTAGTAGTTTCGACTGTGCAGTCTCCTTCCCCAAACAGAACCCTAGATCTGGTCCCTTTGTTCTAATCGATCAAGCTTTGAACTTTTTACGTTCGAAATGTTCCATTTTCCCCCATGAACCCAAACCCGTGGTTTGTTTCCAGTTTCACACGTAAAAATCTAAACCTTTACTCGATTATTAACCCGAAACCCGAAAGTTACAAAAACTCAGATTTAGGCATAATAATTACCTGTTACAGCTTCCTTCTCGTTTCTTTATGCTCCAGAGATGTTGAGCAACAATCCTCGAGACTTTGAGCTTGATCCCGAGCTTTCTCTCTCTAGACCCAAACTCTCACTCTCTCTTTCTCTCACTAGAAACTTGCGTGACAAGTGTGGTGAATGAGGGAGAGGCTGATGGCTGCTGCTATGAAGGCTCCCTGTCATTTTTCGGGCCCATGGGCCGAAACTTTGGCCAAGCCCACTTTGTTTCCTTTATTTGGGTTTCTATTTATTTTGGGATGTTACAAGTCTACCCCTCTTACGAAAGGTTTCGTCCTCGAAACCTGTTATAAGTCAAACAGGTGCGGGTACGACTCTTTCATTTCTGTCTCGGTTTCCCATGTAGCTTCCGAACCTTTACGATGCTTCCATTGTACTTTGACTAACTGTATCACTTTATTCCGTAACCGCTTTTCTTTCCTGTCTAATATGGCGACGGGTTCCTCGATGTAATTGAGGCTATTATCTATCTCGATGTCGTCAAGTGTCACGTGTGCCGATTCGTCGGCCAGGCACTTGCGCAAGTGCGACACGTGGAAGGTTGGGTGAATTCCACTCAGCTCATCAGGTAATTCTAACCGGTAAGCGACTTCACCAACCCGTGCTAGTATTTTGAAAGGCCCGACGAATCTTGGGCTTAACTTCCCTCTCTTTCTGAATCGTATGATCCCCTTCCAGGGAGATACTTTCAATAGTACTTGATCCCCGACCTTGAATTCGATTGGTCTTCGCCTTTTATCCGCGTAGGACTTTTGACGGTCCTGTGCAGCTTTCATTCTGGCCTTGATCTGGTCAATCTTTTCAGAGGTTGTTGTGACTACCTCTAAACTCCCCAACTCTTTCTGTCCTACCTCGCCCCAACAGACCGGGGTTCGGCATCTTCTACCATACAACATTTCGTAGGGCGGCATACCAATCGTGGTGTGGTGACTGTTGTTGTAGGAGAATTCTGCCAACGGTAGGTGACTATCCCAACTGCCACCGAAGTCTATAATGCATGCGCGGAGCATATCCTCTAACGTCTGGATGGTCCTTTCTGATTGACCATCCGTCTGTGGATGATAAGCCGTGCTGATGTTCAGTCTTGTACCCATTGACTCGTGAAATCTTTTCCAGAACCTCGATGTAAATCGGGTGTCCCGGTCAGATACAATTGATAACGGTACGCCATGTCGAGAGACAATTTCATTGATAAATACTTCTGCCAACTTCTCAGATGAATACGTTTCGCGAATTGGCAAGAAATGTGCACTCTTTGTCAGACGATCCACTATAACCCAAATCGTATCATGGCCTTTTGCTGTGCGGGGCAGCTTTGTAATAAAGTCCATGGTGATACGCTCCCACTTCCATTCGGGTATTTCCAGAGGCTGGATCTTCCCGTACGGTTTCTGATGCTCTGCTTTAACTTGTGAGCAAGTCAGACACTTGCTTACATATCCGGTCACATCATTCTTCATGTTAGGCCACCAATACTCTTTCTTCAAATCCTGGTACATTTTCGTGGTTCCTGGGTGGATGGAATATCGAGACTTATGGGCCTCGTCAAGTACTTTGGCCCTAAGCTCTCCGCCCTTCGGTACCCACATGCGACCACACCTGGTCCTCACTCCATGAGTGTTTAACTCTAACTTTGTCTGTTGACCGACCATTCTTTCTTTCTTTATGTTCTCTTCCTTTAGTGCTTCCTTCTGTGCTGCTTCTAGCTCTGTCATAAAATCTGGGGTTATCACTAACTGGTACGCTTTTACCCTAATAGGAGAACGATTCTCCTTACGACTTAGGGCATCAGCGACCACATTCGCCTTTCCCGGGTGGTATAGGATCTCACAGTCATAGTCTTTCAGCAATTCTAACCACCGCCTTTGCCGCATATTCAGGTCTTTCTGTTCGAAGAAATACTTCAAGCTCTTGTGATCCGAATAAATCGTGCATTTCACCCCGTAGAGGTAATGCCTCCAAATCTTTAACGCAAAAACAACTGCCGCGAGCTCCAAATCGTGAGTCGGGTAGTTAATTTCGTGGATCTTTAGCTGTCGTGACGCATACGCGATCACCTTTCCCCTCTGCATCAAAACACACCCTAACCCTTGTCCCGATGCGTCAGAATATACCACCAGGTCCTCGTTACCGTCGGGTAGTGCTAACACTGGGGCTTGGGTCAACTTCTTCTTTAACTCTTCAAATGCTTTGGACTGAGCCTGACCCCATTCGTACTTTACTTCTTTACGTGTCAACTTTGTCAGTGGCGAAGCTATTCTCGAGAAGTCCTGAATGAACCTTCGATAGTAACCTGCCAATCCCAGAAAACTCCGAATCTCGGTTGGCGTCTTCGGGGTTTCCCATTCCTGTACTGCCTCTATCTTAGCCGGGTCAACCATAATGCCGTCTGCGTTGATAACGTGACCTAAGAATTGGACTTCCTTAAGCCAGAACGCGCATTTGGAGAACTTGGCATACAACTTTTCTTTTTGTAGCGTCTCTAGTACTTCTCGAAGATGACAAGCATGATCACCTTCACTTTTCGAATAAATGAGTATGTCGTCTATAAACACTATCACCGACCTATCTAGCATCGGTCTACACACCTGGTTCATCATACTCATGAATGCTGCCGGAGCGTTCGTCAAGCCGAAAGACATCACGCGAAACTCGTAATGCCCATAACGCGTGCGAAACGCTGTCTTAGGTATGTCCTCTTCTCTTACCTTTAACTGATGATATCCCGACCGCAGATCGATCTTGGAGAACCATCTGGCGCCCTGTAGTTGGTCGAACAGATCATCGATCCTTGGTAGCGGATATTTGTTCTTTACTGTACGCTTGTTCAACTCTCTGTAGTCGATGCACATTCTCATGGCACCATCTTTCTTCTTTACGAACAGAACCGGAGCACCCCATGGAGAAATGCTTGGTCTGATAAATCCTCTATCCAAAAGTTCTTCCAACTGTACCATCAGCTCTTTCATCTCCAGAGGTGCAAGTCGGTACGGTGCTTTAGCCACGGGCTGGGCACCTGGCACTAAGTCTATCTGGAACTCTGTCTCCCGGTCAGGTGGTAACCCAGGCAACTCCTCAGGAAACACCCCCGGAAAATTACATACAACTGGTACGTCTTTTAACTCTCTCACCTTTACATCATTGTCTATCACATAGGCCAGGTAGGCCTCGCATCCGCGCCCTATATACTTCTCTGCCTTTATCATTGATATGACGTTCGTTAGTGAACCGTCGCGATCCCCGTACACCAAAACCTCGCCACCGTCTGGAGCTTTGAGCTGAACTATCTTTCGTCTACATATTATCCGGGCTTCGTTGGCAGCTAACCAATCCATACCCAAAACTATATCGAATCCTCCCAAGGTCATAACATACAACCTAACTGGGAATCTATGGCCATGAATCTTTATCGTGCAATTATCTACCAATTCACTTACTATCGTGGTCTTGCCCACTGCGGTTTCCACATTAAAGGCCTGCTCTACTCTAGTAACTTTGCATTTCATTCTTTTACACTTAGAAGATGATATAAAACTCCTACTGGCACCCGAATCAAATAATACTGAAACATAAGTGTGGTCAAGGATGAACGTACCTGACACAACATCTGGGTCTCCCCTAGCCTCCTCCTGTGTCAGTGCATACGCCCGGGTCCTTGCCTTCGGCTTCTCAGGTTCTTTACCCTTCTCGGTGCCAGTAGCCTTGGGTTTCCGACAGTCTTTGGCCATGTGGCCAGGTATCCCGCAGTTATAACAAGACTGTGCCCCGGGACACTCTCGAGAGTAGTGTCCGGTCTTTCCGCACCTATAGCACATATTTAACCCAACTCGGCACTCGCCCGAGTGCTTCCTGCCACACTTAGCACATTCAACCCCATCTTCAATCCTCAGTTTCTTCGTCTCCGGCCCCGCCCACTCTTTAGCTGGCCGTTTAACGGCATTGGTCACTTTCTTCTCAGTAGGCAGTGGGTCTGCGGATTCGAAGTCATCATAAACTATCCCAGCAAGTGATACCACAGATTCAAAACTCGTGGGAGCATTAGCTTTCACGTGCACACGGACTTTCTGTGGTAGTCCCTTGATGTAGTACTTAATCCTCTTTTCCTCAGTGTCCACCAGATGTGGAACCAGCTGAGCCAACTCTTGATATTTGGAGGTATACTGGCGATGAGTCATACTACCAGCACAGAGCCCCAGAAATTCCCTCTCAACTCTGTCAATCTCGTTCTGCGGGCAGAACTTAGTGATTAGCAGCTTTTTCATGTCGTCCCATTTCATCTTTTTCATCTCAGCAGAAGACTTGATTCTTTCGATCGATCTCCACCAGCTTAATGCCTCATTAGTGAATGAGTGAGCGGCAAACTTGACCGCTTGATCATCACGGCACTCACTAATGTTGATCACCCCATTCATTCTCTCTATCCACTCAAAAGTGGCAACAGCATCTTTCCGTCCATCATACTTCGGCGGGTCACACCCCCGAAAGGACTTATAGTTGCAACCCCGGGTTGCCATTTCATAATCAGAATCATCACTGTCAGTGACTCCAAGTCTCTTGCTGCTTTCCTCTTTCGTTTCTTTCTTCCCTATATTAAACTCTTTAAGGGCCTCGCCCAATGCTTCTGGTAGAACTTTCTTCAAGATTGAAGTAACCTCTGCCGCTATAGCTTCTTTCACAATCGGTTCCAACTCAAGCGCCTCATTAGGGGCATCGTTAGGAGCCGACATATGGTTCCCACTATCATTATGCTCCATATGCACCGATTCAGCTTCGTTGCGGGAGTGCTCACTTTCTTCAGGACGGTTTCGGTTACCTGGAGGTCGGCCTCGACGACCAGTACGACCCCCAGTGCGACCTCCTCTCTTTGCTCTAGCCATTTAGTGTCTACTGTGAACAAAGATAGCTCGTGTTATCAAGATAGGTAACAATTTAGAACACCTTGAGTACTGTAAATTACTAATTACAGAGACCGGTATGAAATTACTAATTTACTTTACTACTCGGGTTCTGAACATTTCCTTTCCGAGTAACATTTGCATCCAAGTTCAGAGTTTCTACTATAAGGCACGTACTATCTACTGTCTACTGTCTGTGCTAAGGCATGTACTATGTACTATTTATGCTAAAGCATCTACTTTCTGCTATCTGTACTAAGGCGTTATTGTCTATGTTCTATGTAAGGACATTGACTACCTTCTGTCTACTATCTTTCCATGGACGGGCTGCTCCGACTGACATTCCTTTCCTTCCTTTGCTTTGTCCCATTCTCAGTTTAAGTTCAGACATTATCGCAAATGTCTGAATCTCTCAAACTATGGCTCTGATACCAACTTGAAACGCCCCAAAACGGGTACATCTCATAGTTGGCACACAACATAACAAACATAGTTCTTAAACCGGAAATCAGAATCTATTACAGCGGAAGTCTTTAATTCAAATCATTCATCAAACTAAAACATGAAATATTGTCTATAACATGAACTATCAGGATTGGAAATGTCAGTCTTCAATACCGCAGCCCGATGTCCATGCTATCCAGCCCACATGGCTCTTTCACTTTTCTTTAGCTTTACCCTTTTTACCTGTCATGCATACTAAAGGTCAGCTAACGCTGGTGAGTTCTCTCTTTACTTTAAACTGTAAACTTTAGCTTTGGTAGCTTAGTTTTATTAAATTAAACTAAGCTTTACTTTCACTTTCTTTGAAATAAACTTTTAACTATTACTTTAAAACTTTACAACGTTACAATTATAAATCTGTTACGTTACTATCTGTCATTAAAACTTTATCTTTAAGGAAACCCGTTAGGGTGTCCCACTGTACTCTGTCTATCATTTCACTTATACTTGACAAGTGACTTTATCATACTTTAACTATTACGTATGGATCGTGGTCCGAGGACCAGATCCCTATCTTGCTTACACCTCAGGGTAAGACTTTTACTTTAGCGCTGCCCACACCTCAGGGTGGGACTTTCTTTCTCGCTTGCACGTTAGTGCAAGACTCCTTTAGCATTGCTCACACCTCAGGGTGAGACTTTCTCGCTTACACCGAAGTGAGGACTCCTTTAGCATTGCTTACACCGAAGTGTAAGACTCCTTTAGCATTGCTTACACCGAAGTGTAAGACTCCTTTAGCATTGCTCACACCTCAGGGTGAGACTTCTACTTTAGCATGCCTGCAGGACTTTCTACTATGCAACTACTATGCAATGCAATTACACTATTACACAAATAGAAATGCAATCACATAACTTTCATATAGACAAATAACACATATTAACACATAAGCATATAACATGGTATTTGTCACTGTCACTGTCACTGTCACTGTCGAGCTGTACCGAAGTACGGCTCCTTTATCATTCTTTCTTTAGCTCATTGTTATCTTTCAAAAACTTGTTTAAAAGATAATACTATGCTCTTTTGTTCTTTATCTTTCATTTTATAAAAATAACATTTTTATAAAATACTATACTTTGCCTTTCATTTTATAAAAATAACATTTTTATAAAATACTATACTTTGCCTTTCATTTTATAAAAATAACATTTTTATAAAATACTATACTAGTATGCATGCCAGCCCAAAACCATTAGGAAAACGGGCAATAAAAACTCACCAGATGAATCGTTTCTGTTTACACCTAGCCGGTTCCTGAATGTCACTATGGTCACCCACAATCTGTATAATCAAGTCATAGGCGTAAGGCTGTGTTCCTAGGGGACACTTAGACATTACTAGGCTTGACTCAGATGTTTCGGGTCATGGTTTCATTATCGAAACTAGGTAGTTTCGAGTCCTGGCTCCTTATCGAAACTATGTAGTTTCGAGCCCTGGCTTCTTATCGAAACTAAGTAGTTTCGAGTCACTGCTTCTTATCGAAACTAAGTAGTTTCGAGTCACTGCTTCTTATCGAAACTAAGTAGTTTCGAGTCACTGCTTCTTATCGAAACTAAGTAGTTTCGAGTCGTATGACTTATATAAATTCTTAGTTAAGGTCTTGGGTCTATATTGAAACTATGGTAGTTTCGATGGGTCTGCCCCTGTCGAAACTAGGTAGTTTCGATAGATGCGTCCATATCGAAACTAGTAGTTTCGACTGTGCAGTCTCCTTCCCCAAACAGAACCCTAGATCTGGTCCCTTTGTTCTAATCGATCAAGCTTTGAACTTTTTACGTTCGAAATGTTCCATTTTCCCCCATGAACCCAAACCCGTGGTTTGTTTCCAGTTTCACACGTAAAAATCTAAACCTTTACTCGATTATTAACCCGAAACCCGAAAGTTACAAAAACTCAGATTTAGGCATAATAATTACCTGTTACAGCTTCCTTCTCGTTTCTTTATGCTCCAGAGATGTTGAGCAACAATCCTCGAGACTTTGAGCTTGATCCCGAGCTTTCTCTCTCTAGACCCAAACTCTCACTCTCTCTTTCTCTCACTAGAAACTTGCGTGACAAGTGTGGTGAATGAGGGAGAGGCTGATGGCTGCTGCTATGAAGGCTCCCTGTCATTTTTCGGGCCCATGGGCCGAAACTTTGGCCAAGCCCACTTTGTTTCCTTTATTTGGGTTTCTATTTATTTTGGGATGTTACACATCCTTACTTTATATATGCACAAATGCATATATGCATCCTTATATTTGTATAGAAATACATGGTTCTTTTGGTTCTCGCCAAAATGATGGTTCTTAATTGAACATGTCCTTATATATATATATATATATATATATATATATATATATATATATATATATATATATATATGGGAAGGTTCCACTAAAAAGTGGTTTTTCGCTAAAAAACGCTAAGAAGTGTGTCAAACGAACTCCAATTGAGCTCATTCTAGCGGCGTTGGAACTGTCTCATCGAACTCTAATTCGGACCCAAAAACCTAAACCCCCCTCCACCCGCACCTCGAAAAACCTAAACCCCTCTCCAACCCCACCCCACCCCAAAAAGCCTAAAACCACCCCCAAAAAAAAAAAACCTAAACCCACCCCCAAAAACCTAAACCCCCCACCCCCACTCCCAAAAAAAACCTAAACCATAAAATCTAAACACCAAAAGCTAAACCCTAAGGCTAAACCATAAGGCTAAAACCATGAAATTCAAATGTAAAATCTAAACCTTAAAAGCTAAACCCTAAAAGCTAAGATGGTAGAGTTCGACGAGACGGTTCCAACTCCGCTGAAATGAGCTCAATCGGGGTTCGTTTGATATCGTTACTAAGCGTTTTGGTCATTTTCTTAGATTTTTTAGCGGAAAGCTTCTTTTTATTTGAACCTCCTCTATATATAGGGTGCGGTTCAAATAAGAAGTCTAATTTGGCTAAGAAACCAAAGAAGTGATCTCATCCATTCAATTGGATGATCAAGGGTAGAGATTTAAGTATATGAAAAATAAGGGGTGGAAGAGTATTTAAGTAATAGCCAATTTTGTTGACTTTTTTCAACTTCCCCCACTTTTTTTAAACGTTCATAACTTTTTCGTACGACATTGTTTTTTTTTTTAAATTACACCATAAAATCGAGCGTTTTTTAATCTTTAATTTTAGTACAGTATTGTTATATTTTTTTGCAAAACAAAAACGACACTTAATGAAATTGTGCTAATTTACGTAAATGTGCTGGTTTCAGGTAAATAACACAATTTAGCACACTAAAAATTTGTTGGTTTCTTGTTAAACAACACAATTTACATAAATGTATTGGTTTCTTTAACGTGTGCTACTTTTAGTCAATTATTATGTGCCTAATTTGGTAGCATTCTTTAAAAATAAAAATTTAAAGCATCCATACACCAAAAAAATGGTTCAGTGGTAGGCAACAAAAACCTTATGCATCAAAATGTTGTTTTTTGCTGGTTTGATATACTAGTTTTGTTGTGCTAGTTTTGTTTGTGCTTGATTAGCTAAGAAAAGAAAGTTACACAATTAACCGTGTTCTTTTGGTGTTGTTTTATAGTAAAACAACACAATTAATTGTTATGTTTGGTGTGGTTTTATGATAAATCAGCACCGTTAATTGTGTTGTTTTACAATGCAGCACGGTTAATTGTGCTGTTTAACTAAAAACCAACACATTTACGTAAAGTAGCACAATTTCACTAAGTGTCGATTTTGTTTCTACATTAAAATATAGCAATACTATACTCGAATTAAATGTAAAAAACGCTCGATTTTATGGTGTAATTTTTTTTTAAAAATAAGGTCGTATGAAAAAATTATGTACGTTTAAAAAAATGAGGAATTTGAAAAAGTCAACAATTGTGGGTTTTTCCATGAATGTTCTCAATCCCTTATTTTCCTACACTTAAATCCATAACCTTGATCATCCATTTGAACGGATGAGATTGCTTCTTAGGATTCTTAGCCAAGTAACACTTCTTAGGGGAACCACCCCCTATATATATATATTAGGTTAGAGACCCATGTACTACATGGGTCTAATACAAATAATGAAATACAGATTATGCTTTTAATTACTTCTCATGACTGAAATTACGTATTATTACACATAATAATTCCAAATGAAAAGTTACAACAATATATCGTAAATTACCGAATACTTCTTTGCATTTGATGTTATATTTGTAACATTACAATTCATATCTAAAACTAATAATAACAAAGCAAGCAACGCATTGAAGAAAACATATTCATACCATATAACAAAGGGGAAGCAGTTAGTTCATGTGGTGTGGTTGGAGAACACACCAAAATCAACTTCCCATTAGGCTTTAAGAGTCTGATCGAATGTTTTATTGGGTAATCAGCTAAAACAGTGTCGATAATACCATCCATAGTACACACAGCAGCCTGTACAAACAGATAACAAAGAAATTATATACATACGGAATCAAATGGGTTAAGATTGTTGAATATTTGGGTTTCTTGATTTCAAGAAATATGACCAAAATGCCGAATGAGTACACAAAAGAGGACTTAATGCCGAATTTAAACAAAAAAACACTAATAACAATATGTGTATATTTGAAAACAAAATAGTTTAAATACAAAAGAATTAAATTTAAATAAGGCTGTCTCGTATGATGAAAAGGTAAACTCAACTGTAATAAAGGACAGTGAGCCATGTTGTTTGGTTCTTGGATGTTCTTATTGTTTTTAGGTTTCCGATAGTATTTTTAAAGCAGTATTAAGTTGCTGTTATTCAACTTCAGCTAAAATAAAGAGAAAAGGTAGTTAATACAGGGTCAAAATGCAAAGAATAATATAAATTACCTGACTGTAGTTTCAAAATTCCACCCGACTTGAAGTAATTCCTTAAGTCCTCATAATCTGTATATCCAAATAACAGCCTCTGTGCTAATCAGCTACCACTCGAATACAACTTTGTTACTTCCTTCATGAGTACATGGTGTGATCTGAAATGGTAAAAAGAAGAAAAAAGTACACAACACTCGTTAATACAAGAATTATACAAATATCATAGAAAATTGTCTGACGAAGGGGTTCAAACTTACTACAGGTCCATCATCACGCCCATTGGCTCCAAGAAGTTGGAAGCCATGTCTATTAATTGCTCGCACAGGCATACCCGCCAAACCCAAAAAATAATGTAAACTAAACTAATTCTCATTATATAATAAACTAGGTTAGAATCTCGTGTATTACACGAGATTGTATATTAAAAAAGATAAAACTTATAAATTTGTAAATATTTCCTAATTTGTCAGACTATTATGATCGTCTCAAGATATATAAAGTGGAAATGTGTGTGTATATAACAAATTAGTATTTTTTTTAATTAGTTATATTTTGATTTCCTATTATATATTCTTATTTAATATAATTAATATTTTCTTTAATAATATATTTATAATGTCATTATTATTTAATAAGATAGAGGCACATTTATTAGAAGAGGGGCGAGAAAACTAAGGTGAGAAGGTACAAGAAAGTGACAAGTGTCTACCTTAAACATTTATTTATTAGTATAGATTATTGAGTCTAGATTATTGAGTCAACAGAATCAGATACATAATACCATTGACTTGTAAGTATACATATATGGCCATTGCATCCTAAAAGAAACCTCATCATTTAGAAGCATACACCAGGATACACCAGGCCTATTACTTATGATTAGTCGGTTATCATCAACATGTTATGATTATCTATACTAATCTATATTAATAAATAAAGGATTGAGATGACACATGTCACTTCCTGGTTCCTTTTCATTTTTATTTTTCCCGCATCTCTCTCCTATTAAATACTATTTTTTTCGTTTCTCTCTCCTATTAAATAATATATATTAAGAAACATAACAAATTTAATTATTGATAGTTATTATATATTAACTAAATAAGCTTAATATGAAATTAATCATGGATAGTTATAGTTAATGATGTTATTTATCATTTTTGAAAAATAAATTTGTATTATGAAAAATTATTATATTATCAGACTGTTTTTACATTTTAATAAACTTCATTATTTTAGACAACTAGATCAATTTTCGTTTGAATTTTTACCTACATATTTATGATTTCAAATTTTTTTTTATCATCAATTATATTTTTTTATAATTTTTACAAACTGAAAACAATTTTATAGCCATTTAAGATCCAATTAAAAAAAACATCCAATCATATATTTACACATTTAAAGATCTAATATTTGTTATGATTTTTTAAATCTCACTGTGTTTTTTGTCATATTATTATAACTGAAAGTATTCAATTAATTATTTTCTTTTTTTTTCTATTTCGATTTACATCATTACTTATTTTAGTTATTTGTATATGTTTATATATGTTTTGTATATGTGGCAACTTCGACCTATTTTCTTATGAACGGGTCGATTTGAGTTATGTTTTTTCTTTAACGGGTCAAACGGTTAAAATAAAATAAAAGTAGTATAAAATGAGAAGACATATCAATTGAAAGTCTCACTAAGTTTAAATTTTATACAAATAAATATATTTAGATTGTTATATTATAATGAGAATAATATAAATTTTTAGTTATATTTGACAGTAAGCTATACCTAATAAATAAGTAATTAGTCACGTGTCACAATTCAGTGAGCTCAAGATTCTTGTAAGCATTTGAAAATTTTCCCGCTTATTTTCTTGTGAGACCAAGATATACCAAATAAATAAGTAATTGGTTGAAGTTTTTTTCACCTATTATTTCCTGATTATTTATCATCTTATTTTTTTATTTATTAATATTTACTTTATAAATATTTCATTTTTTTAATATTTATTTTCTTAATTATTTCCTTTATTTTTTTCACTTATTAATAATTTTTTAATATTTCATTAATCAAACACTGTGTAATACACGGGTGTGTAACCTAGTTTAGGTAATAAATGAAAAAAATAGGGTGATTCTAACCACATACGGAATATTGCTAATTGGACCCGCCGCCACACTATACGCCCTCGTATAGGGCAATACGAGGGCGTATAGAGTTCAGTCACTTACAACAGAATGACACGTGTCATTCACTGTCTGGCGGCTGATCCAATACGTGGCGTATTGATCTATACGCAGCGTATGAGGCACGAGTTATATTTTTGTTTCAAAAGTTGAAAGATTCGGAGTTTATGAATCATATACGTGGCGTATTGACATATACGCCACGTATATGTATTTTTTATTTAATTATATATATTTTTATTTTATTTATATTTTGTTTATTTTTATTTTAATTTATATAATTTTGTTAATATAAGTTTGTTATCTACTTATAAAATTTATATATTTTATATTTTTTTTAAACATTTATTATATTTTTACAGTATAACCAAACAAAATATTAAACATTACAAACCAAACA
Organism: Smallanthus sonchifolius; assembly: GCA_023525975.1. Lineage (NCBI taxonomy): Eukaryota > Viridiplantae > Streptophyta > Magnoliopsida > Asterales > Asteraceae > Smallanthus > Smallanthus sonchifolius. The sequence goes on from CM042042.1 coordinate 9,071,155, forward strand.
AAATATTAAACATTACAATCAAACAAAATATTAAACATTACAAACAAACAAATAAACTAAACATTATATACATTATATCAAAAAATAAAATATATACATCAAAATGTTTTACATACATAACAACGAAAGAAACAAAATACAAATAAAAGAACTAAACCTAACCGGCTCCGCCGTCACCCTGACCGGATCCGCCCTCATCCTGACCCGCCCCGCCCTCATCCTGAACGGGGTCGTCCGGATAATGACGTGGCGGTGGTAGTGGGCGTGGCTCGATGCCGGCGGCTCATGTTAGATCCACGAGCTATCCAACCGCCCACATCATCAGGTCCTCCATGCGATCGAGTTGACGACCCTGTCGTCGTGAGTCAGCAACAAGGCCATCAAGCAATGCCTGGGTAGCCCTCTCCAGCCTAACAGACCGACGTACGTGTCGGGGATGCTGTGGCGGATGGTCGTGGATATGATTGACGTGCGGCGGTCCGTCCTCCATCGCCACACCATGTAGCGGATGAGGCATAGGCGGGTCCCCCTGTCCAGGCATCTGCGGCAACGGCACCGGGACCCAAACCTGGTCCTGGACGGCCCCTACGAACCGAAGGCCCTACGGGAATCGGTGCGTGATGTGCATGCCGCTCGCCGTGCGACGGTCTAATCGGACAGGGGGAATGGCCGGTAACATCGCAGGCTCATGCACGTCAAATGGCGTAACCGACCGCATGATCTGTGTGATGAAAGCACCGCCATACAAAAGCCCGCGCTTCTGTCGCATATAGGAAGATGCAAAATAATGCACTATGTATGTGGATAGGTCGCACCATCTCCCAGTAAGCAGGCAATAAAGAAAGAAAAGGTCTCTATCAGTGCACCACTCTCGGCTTTTCAGACGCGGTGCGATCGACGTCGAAATAAGCTGGTGCAGATATCTATACAAAGGGTCTCTAATACCCGAGACCCTCCCCTTGGTACCCAACCAAGGACTATCTGAAATCAAGCCCTAAAAAACAAGGAGTTCCTCCTTGTCCACCTCCGTCACCGCCTCGGTGAAAAGTGGTGTGACCGTCTCAGGCTCGTAGTACAAGCCCGTCGTGACGGCCCACTGACGGAGGGTCTGACGGTAAACGACCCCAAAAATAGAAAAGAAATATGATCTGGATCCATATCTGGTGCCTCCCCCAGAAGAGGCTCCAACCCAGCCTCTGAGTAGATGAACGTCGAAAGAAACTCGACGACCACCTCTCGGTAGGTCTCCGCAAACGAAAGATCAAAAAGACGCGACCATGGCGTGTCCTGGCCGATGATGGCCCTAGCTCGCTCGGCTTCTTGTACCTCCTCGAGGAGCCCCCAATAAACCGCCGTCCCTTGGCCCAACCGCACCTCCCGCAGCTTCTGGCACCGGCCATATGCCTCCGAATCGGCCGGAAAATCCAGAAAATGGTAGTGCGCAAGATCGTCTAGTTGGTCCATCTGAATATCATCATCATGATCCGCCATATCTGATAATAATTAATTGTTTTTAATTTTTTATTAATATATTGTTTTTATTTTAAATAATAAAAATAAATAATAATAATAATATATTGTTTTTATTTTAAATAATAAAAATAAATAATAATAATATATTGTTTTTATTTTAAATAATAATATATTGTTTTTATTTTAAATAATAATAAATAATAATAATAATTAATTTTTTTTATTTTAAATAATAAATAATAATAATATATTTTATTTTAAATTATAAAATAATGTTTTTTTTTAAAACCTATACGCCACGTATAGATTTATACGTGGCGTATAGGCTGTTACCGGGTAAACCAAGTCATACGCAGGGCCCCCAACCCATACGCATGCCAGTCACCGGGCAAACTAAGTCATACGCGGGCAACTAGGCCATACGCGGGCCAAGTTGCCGGGAACCTGAGCCATAAGCAACGTATAAATCTATACGTGGCGTATGACTTCATCGTCTTCCTCAGACAAACTATACGCCACGTATGGCCCTATACGTGGCGTATAGTTCTTAAGTTTCAACCTAAAAATCGTTAATCTACCCAATTTTACCCGCTAATATTCAATATAAACCTAACATTAATGATCGCGGGTTGAGACACGTAGCTTTACAAAGTTTTTTTGAGACGACAATCTAAATGAACGAGCGTTTTCTTGCCGGGTCGCGTATGGTTTTGTGTGTGGTTTTTGGTTCGTTTGGCACCGTACGATGTGTTTACTTGGTATATCAAATGGCTATACGCCTCGTATAGATCAATACGTGGCGTATAGCCTCCAACCTTTGGTATTCTATACGCCACGTATTGACCTATACGATGCGTATAGCCTTTAAAATATCTCAGATTTGAAAAGTTTGAATTCCCTCTTAATCAAGTCTATACGCCACATATAGATCTATACGTGGCGTATAGTTCTTTTGTTTTTTATTAAAATTAATTTTATTTAATTAATAATTAATTAAAACTAATAAAAAATTAATTATAATTACATAAAATTAATATAAAATAATTAAAATGACAAATAAAATTAATTATATTTAAATAATAATTAATTAAAACTAACAAACATCATCCGTAGTTCGTGAAGTATTGTGGAAATCTAGATTTATTAGTAGCAATTATTTTCTTAAATCGTTCAATAAGATCACTGTATATATTTTCCCATTTTGCTGCATCATCATTTCGGTGCAAATTCCAAAGTGCATTCGGCGTGGGAATCGGAAAATCTCCGTCTAACTTGACGTGGATGAAATGAGCATCTTTTACGTGAACTAACGATACGATTTGATGTTAAGCGTGAACGTTAGGATCAAACCATAATGGAAAAAAATGTTTGATTACCGCTGATGCTTAAAAGATAAACAATCACCCCAAATCTTTGAGCAATTAGGAGTCCTGTGTATGGCATCGACATCCAACGACTAACTGGTGCGACTTTCACATCCTGCCAATCTATCGTTTGACGTAGCCTATCATACTCTTGAAAGGCGACTCTGTCAAAAACAGTTCTCCACCATTCCTCTTTATTGTCCATCTCATGTAGAAGTTGTTGTCGGATAAAAAGCCACCGGTTTTCATTTAACCCTAAGCCGAAAGCTACCGATCGAAAACCACAGTTACCGTCGGGATTTACCTCCTGTATATGTGAAATGTACGGATAAAATAAAGACGGTATCGAATCCTTAAAACAATTTATATTGTTAACCGCATCTTTCCCCATAATCAATGGAAACCCAAGATGGGCGTTATCATCTTGTGGTTGCTTTCCTTTACCTTTCGTTGAACGACGGTGTTGAATGACCGAACTCGCTTGTATAGACTCTTGTGACACAATATACGAGCTGTGTCTTGCAGGGTCACATTTTCTTTGTTGACATCCTGTGAATGAGCTGTTTCTCGTGACATCCTGTTTCCTTTGTTGTTGCTTTTTCAAAGTTGGACGACCGAGAGTATCTTCTTGTATCACAGACGCTTTCTTGTTACTTTTGCTCAGAAAGACCACCCCTGCGATTCGATTTGAAGTTGAGCGATTCAATTTGCTCGGAAAGACCACCCCTACGTGAATTAATGATACGATTTGATGTTGAGCGTGAACGCTAGGACCAAACCACAATGGAAAAAAATGTTTGATTATCGCTGATGCTTAAAAGATAAACAATCACCCCAAATCTTTGAGCAATTAGGAGTCCTGTGTATGGTATCGACATCCAACGACTAACTGGTGCGACTTTCACATCCTGTCAATCTATCGTTTGACGTAGCCTATCATACTCTTGAAAGGCGACTCTGTCAAAAACAGTTCTCCACCATTCCTCTTTATTGTCCATCTCATGTAGAAGTTGTTGTCGGATAAAAAGCCACCGGTTTTCATTTAACCCTAAGCCGAAAGCTACCGATCGAAAACCACAGTTACCGTCGGGATTTACCTCCTGTATATGTGAAATGTACGGATAAAATAAAGACGGTATCGAATCCTTAAAACAATTTATATTGTTAACCGCATCTTTCCCCATAATCAATGGAAACCCAAGATGGGCGTTATCATCTTGTGGTTGCTTTCCTTTACCTTTCGTTGAACGACGGTGTTGAATGACCGAACTCGCTTGTATAGACTCTTGTGACACAATATACGAGCTGTGTCTTGCAGGGTCACATTTTCTTTGTTGACATCCTGTGAATGAGCTGTTTCTCGTGACATCCTGTTTCCTTTGTTGTTGCTTTTTCAAAGTTGGACGACCGAGAGTATCTTCTTGTATCACAGACGCTTTCTTGTTACTTTTGCTCAGAAAGACCACCCCTGCGATTCGATTTGAAGTTGAGCGATTCAATTTGCTCGGAAAGACCACCCCTACGTGAACTAACGATACGATTTGATGTTGAGCGTGAACGCTAGGACCAAACCACAATGGAAAAAAATGTTTGATTATCGCTGATGCTTAAAAGATAAATAATCACCCCAAATCTTTGAGCAATTAGGAGTCCTGTGTATGGTATCGACATCCAACGACTAACTGGTGCGACTTTCACATCCTGTCAATCTATCGTTTGACGTAGCCTATCATACTCTTGAAAGGCGACTCTGTCAAAAACAGTTCTCCACCATTCCTCTTTATTGTCCATCTCATGTAGAAGTTGTTGTCGGATAAAAAGCCACCGGTTTTCATTTAACCCTAAGCCGAAAGCTACCGATCGAAAACCACAGTTACCGTCGGGATTTACATCCTGTATATGTGAAATGTACGGATAAAATAAAGACGGTATCGAACCCTTAAAACAATTTATATTGTTAACCGCATCTTTCCCCATAATCAATGGAAACCCAAGATGTGCGTTATCATCTTGTGGTTGCTTTCCTTTACCTTTCGTTGAACGACGGTGTTGAATGACCGAACTCGCTTGTATAGACTCTTGTGACGCAATATACGAGCTGTGTCTTGCAGGGTCACATTTGCTTTGTTGGCATCCTGTGAATGAGCTGTTTCTCGCAACATCCTGTTTCCTTTGTTGTTGCTTTTTCAAAGTTGGACGACCGAGAGTATCTTCTTGTATCACAGACGCTTTCTTGTTACTTTTGCTCAGAAAGACCACCCCTGCGATTCGATTTGAAGTTGAGCGATTCAATTTGCTCGGAAAGACCACCCCTACGTGAATTAACGATACGATTTGATGTTGAGCGTGAACGCTAGGACCAAACCACAATGGAAAAAAATGTTTGATTATCGCTGATGCTTAAAAGATAAACAATCACCCCAAATCTTTGAGCAATTAGGAGTCCTGTGTATGGTATCGACATCCAACGACTAACTGGTGCGACTTTCACATCCTGTCAATCTATCGTTTGACGTAGCCTATCATACTCTTGAAAGGCGACTCTGTCAAAAACAGTTCTCCACCATTCCTCTTTATTGTCCATCTCATGTAGAAGTTGTTGTCGGATAAAAAGCCACCGGTTTTCATTTAACCCTAAGCCGAAAGCTACCGATCGAAAACCACAGTTACCGTCGGGATTTACATCCTGTATATGTGAAATGTACGGATAAAATAAAGACGGTATCGAACCCTTAAAACAATTTATATTGTTAACCGCATCTTTCCCCATAATCAATGGAAACCCAAGATGTGCGTTATCATCTTGTGGTTGCTTTCCTTTACCTTTCGTTGAACGACGGTGTTGAATGACCGAACTCGCTTGTATAGACTCTTGTGACGCAATATACGAGCTGTGTCTTGCAGGGTCACATTTGCTTTGTTGGCATCCTGTGAATGAGCTGTTTCTCGCAACATCCTGTTTCCTTTGTTGTTGCTTTTTCAAAGTTGGACGACCGAGAGTATCTTCTTGTATCACAGACGCTTTCTTGTTACTTTTGCTCAGAAAGACCACCCCTGCGATTCGATTTGAAGTTGAGCGATTCAATTTGCTCGGAAAGACCACCCCTACGTGAATTAACGATACGATTTGATGTTGAGCGTGAACGCTAGGACCAAACCACAATGGAAAAAAATGTTTGATTATCGCTGATGCTTAAAAGATAAACAATCACCCCAAATCTTTGAGCAATTAGGAGTCCTGTGTATGGTATCGACATCCAACGACTAACTGGTGCGACTTTCACATCCTGTCAATCTATCGTTTGACGTAGCCTATCATACTCTTGAAAGGCGACTCTGTCAAAAACAGTTCTCCACCATTCCTCTTTATTGTCCATCTCATGTAGAAGTTGTTGTCGGATAAAAAGCCACCGGTTTTCATTTAACCCTAAGCCGAAAGCTACCGATCGAAAACCACAGTTACCGTCGGGATTTACATCCTGTATATGTGAAATGTACGGATAAAATAAAGACGGTATCGAATCCTTAAAACAATTTATATTGTTAACCGCATCTTTCCCCATAATCAATGGAAACCCAAGATGTGCGTTATCATCTTGTGGTTGCTTTCCTTTACCTTTCGTTGAACGACGGTGTTGAATGACTGAACTCGCTTGTATAGACTCTTGTGACGCAATATACGAGCTGTGTCTTGCAGGGTCACATTTGCTTTGTTGGCATCCTGTGAATGAGCTGTTTCTCGCAACATCCTGTTTCCTTTGTTGTTGATTTTTCAAAGTTGGACGACCGCGAGTATCTTCTTGTATCACAGACGCTTTCTTGTTACTTTTTCTCGGAAAGACCACCCCTGCGATTCTCGACAGCATACTTCTTTTGACCTGATCGGGTTGTGACATAATTTTGTTTCTCACTTGACCAAGTACTTTATCCACGTCTACAGTTTCATCATCGACAAACGACGGTTTTTAATCAAGTTTCGTCCGGAAGACGTCCACCGCATCTAGAGGGATTATGCCACCTGTATTTTAAACGAAATAGTTAGAACATTTTGAAAAGCACACGTCAACCCACAACTACTGAATAGTCAGAACAGTTTACCTGTAGCTTCGATATTTGCCAGACGACATGCACACGGTAACCCACAACTACTGAAAAGTTGGCAACCACACGTTGCATTTTGTTTCCGTATATGTGATAACTTGTACCACTCGTTTTCTAATAAATCTAGAGCTTTATGTGAAACTTTACCGTGCAGGTTATCAAACAATTCAATAGCTATGTGGCTGTCCATTTTCCTTACGAAGCTTGTTGCAAACCCAAACTGTAACTGATAATACTGATCTGATACAATTTCATCAACAAACCCAACAAGTCTATCTAGCGAGTTGTTAGCATTTCTAAGATAGCTCTTTAAGAGCGAATGCTGGCTCTCGACTCGGTTCGTTGTATGTTGACCAAAATTGAGGTTTCTGTTGGACCACGCGGATACAAACTTTTCTTTATACGGGTCCAACCAATTTTTAGTCACATAATCTATAACTCCTGGAAAAATATTAAATATTGAATAAATATTTAAATATATAATAAATATTCAATACTGAAAATATTAAATATTCAAAACTTACTTCCTCGTTTGGCTGCATACAGTCGTTCGTAAAGCCGGTTGAAGTTGTACTAGTATATATCTGGCGTGGGAGACTCACATAATACCGACCATGAATACTTGAAATTTGTCCAGTCTTCGTCTGTAAATGATGCCCTGCAATGTTTTGCAATATTCTCGTGTATGTGCCACCGACATATGTTCTTGGAACAGACCGGAAATATTTTATCACACGCGTTCATAAGAGCTTTGTCCCTATCTGTTACTATCACACGCGGTTCCATACACTTTTGCAACATTGCTTTTATTTGCAGTAGCACTCAGACGAAGTTTTCCTCTCGTTCTTTTGATATAAATGCATGAGCGACGCAAAACGACTGGTGTGTGGAGGTCACACCGACCACTTGGACAAATGGAAGTTTATACATGTTTGTTTTGTACGTCGCGTCCTTCATCAACACGTGCGGGAATGCACGCCATATCTCGTACGATTTCGGATGAACAAAGAATATCTCCTCCACAATATTTGTGGTAGGATCTTCCCGAGTATAGTAGACGTATTTTTTAGAAGAAAGCAGGTTTTCCAGAATCTGCATTGGAGTTTCACCGACTCTGGTTTTGTATTTTATCATTTGTATCGCATTATAAATGTCCTTTTTAATGCAACTACTTTCTGGGTTTTGTTCCCTTATAGTTACCAGAATGTTTCGTGGCAACATGTTTTGCGAATACAACTTCCCCACCAAAAGTTGTTCCGACTGAGACAGTCTCCTCGCAAACGAGTGCGCCTCAAGATGTTGACTAGGATCGTGGTTATGACTGTCATCCTTCACCGTTAATTTCCAATCACCAGTATTTTCTTGGTACTCTCCTTCCAATTTAAAGGGACAACCTATTTTCTTGCTACCGGCACATCTAACCGTGGCAATAGATGCACGTTCGCCGTGACGGTTACACACAAGCCACACCTTGATAAACGGTTCCGTCGGATCGTAGCCTTTTCTCCTCGATCGTCGGGTGACAAGGACGTAACCATTCTCACGTCCTCTCCGGATAGCCAATCCACCAACTGTTCACGAGACTGAAAATTCTGGTCAGTTTTATACGACATATTTTGATGGTTTTGTTCTTCGTCTTTGGAGTCGTCAGTTTGTTGTGTCGTGTAAGAGACTTCACCGCACACGAAGTTGTTAGTTTGTTGTGTCGTGTAAGAGACTTCACCGTATACGTAGTCGTTCGTGGTTTGTGTAAGGTAAGACAGTTCATTGTATACGAACTCGGGATTGCTCAGTGGCTCGTTCAAATCTGGAAGCCTTACCCGTTGATTAGAATAAACGTCGGACGAGACCTCCTCCCAGTTCACCTCTTGAACGCCAGAACTTTGAGGGTTGTTTTCCAGCGACTCGTTAGAATATACCTGAAAACCGTAGTTACCATCCCACCACCAAGACATGTTTATAATTTTTGAGAGATTGTAAGTTGAAAAGTCTTTTCAACACTCTGCAGTGAACTTGTACTCAACAGTAAGAGCATGCTCTTGTTGTGCATTAGACAACTCAAAATCTGGAATATGAAAAAAAAACAACTCAAGTACCAGATCATTAATATGAAAATATTCTATCTTATAAAGGGGACTACTAATGGCACACGGGAATTTCTAAATGGACCGGACTTATACGCCTCGTATAGGCCAATACGGGGCGTATAGCCCATAACCTTAAAAATCAGACTTGCTGGTGTCAGTTCTGGTTTGGCGGCTGACCCTATACGACCCATATAGGCCTATACGCCGCGTATAGACCTATACGACCCATATAGGTCTATACGCCACCTCTTTTTTCAAATTTGAACAAATTTTGATTTGTATATGGTGAGTATAGCCCTATACGCACCATATAGGCCTATATAACCCCTATACGACCCATATAGGTCCATACGCCACCTATTTTTTTCAAACTTGAGCAAACTTTGATTTGTATATGGTGAGTATAGCCCTATACGCATAAGTCTATACGCCCCATATAGGCCTATACGACCCTTATACGTCACCTATGAGATTTTGATGCATGTTAATGTTTGATGTATTAATGTAGTGGTATGGTTATTTCTTTAATTATTCGCTCCTAAAACCACCTCTTGATGGGCTTTACTATACGAGACTGTACGATATTATACTATACTTAGCTATACTATCCTATACTAAGCTATACTATACTATATTTTATACTAAGCTATACTATACTATACTATCCTATACTAAGGTATACTATACTATCCTATACTTAGTATAGCTTAGTACAGCATAGTATATTATATTATAGCTTAGTATAGGATAATATAGCTTAGTGTAGCTGAGTAAAGGATAGTATAGTTTAGTACAGTATAGTATAGTATACTATAGTATATGATTGTATAGTATAGTATAATATAGTTTAGTATAGCTTAGTAATAACTTAGTATAGTACAATATAGTATAGTATAGTTTAGCTTAGTATAGTATAGCTTAGTGTAGTATAACTTAGTGTAGTATAGTATAGTATAGTATACCTTAGTATAACTTAGTATCGTATCGTATAGTAAAGCCCACCAAGAGGTGGTTTTAGGAGCGAATAATTAAAAAAATAAACATACCACTAGATTAATACGTCAAACATTAACATGCATCAAAATCTCATAGGTGGCGTATAGGGGTCGTATAGGCCTATATGATGCGTATAGGCTTCTGCGTATAGGGCTATACTCTCCATATACAAATCAAAATTTGCTTAACTTTCAAAAAAAGAGGTGGCATATAGACCTATATGGGTCGTATAGCTTAGTATAGTATAGGATAGTATAGCTTAGTATAGGATAGTATAGCTTAGTATAGGATAATATAGGTTAGTATAACTTAGTATAGTATAGCTTAGTGTAGTATAGCTTAGTGTAAGATAGTATAATATACCTTAGTATCGTATCGTATAGTAAAGCCCACCAAGAGGTGGTTTTAAAAGCGAAATAATTAAAAAAATAAACATACCACTAGATTAATACGTCAAACATTAACATGTATCAAAATCTCATAGGTGGCATATAGGGGTCATATAGGCCTATACGACCCATATAGGTCCATACGCCACCTATTTTTTCAAACTTGAGCAAATTTTGATTTATGTATGGTGAGTATAGCCCTATACGCATAAGTTTATACGCTACATATAGGCCTATACGACCCCTATACGTCACCCATGAGATTTTGATGCATGTTAATTTTTGACGTATTAATCTAGTGGTATGGTTATTTCTTTAATTATTCGCTCCAAAAACCACCTCTTTGTGGGCTTTACTATACGAGACAGTACGATACTATACTATACTAAGCTATACTAAACTATACTATACTATACTATACTATACTATACTATACTATACTATACTATACTACACTAAGCTATACTATACTAAGCTATACTACACTAAGCTATACTATACTATACTAAAGCTATAATATACTATACTACACTAAGCTTAGTATAGTATAGTATAGCATAGTATAGGACAATATAGCTTAGTATAGTATAGTATAGTATAGTATAGTATAGTATAGTATAGTATAGTATAGTATAGTATAGTATAGTATAGTATAGTATAGTATAGTATAGTATAGTATAGTATAGTATAGTATAGTGTAGTATAGTATAGTATACAGTAGAACCTCTATAAATTAATAATGTTGGGACCGGGATATTTTATTAATTTAGCGAGATATTATTATATCGATAAATTAATAAATTATTAATTTAAAAAGTAGGCATATATTTGTGAGCAACTCTCAAATTAATGCATCGACACTGTAAAATTCGTTCGGCTAATCCAACCGGCTCAAATGATTTAAATGATGTAAATTTGGAGAAGACATTCGTGAGCTTGAGAACTTGATTACAGGAATGCATTATCGGCACAAAATGGATGTGAATGAGTTGTTGGATTATCCAGGTGAAAATAATGAATGTTAAAAGGTTCAAAGCATTGAAGAAATTATGGCGAATGCCGTTCAAAATCCGGTTGATGATGAAGTTGATGATGATTCAGTACCCTTGGAACCGATCACTCGGAAAGAAGCATTGCAAGCGGCAACAACTCTTCACAACTTTTTGTTGCAATACGAAAATACAGTGCCTCAACTCTTTTGTGCAACGGGGAGATTTAAAAATGAACTCAATATAGATTTGAAGTTCACAAAAAGCCAAGTGACTATAGATTCATTTTTTACTAGAAAATCCTAGAATTTTAGAATATTTTAGTAATTATTAATTTATAGTTTCGCTGGGACCAATATATTTACATTGGGATTTCAAAAAAATTATTATCTTATTATTTTATCGATTGGGGTCCAATTTTATACTGGTCCCAAGTTGGGACCGGACAAATTATTAATTTTATCGAGGTTATTAATTTATCGAGTATTAAATTATAGAGGTTCTACTGTAGTATAGTATAGTATAGTATAGCATATAGCTTAGTATAGTATAGTATAGTATAGTATAGTATAGTATAGTATAGTATAGTATAGTATAGTATAGTATAGTATAGTATAGTATAGTATAGTATATTATAGTATCGTATAGTATAGTGTATAGCTTAGTATAGTATAGTATAGCTTAGCTTTGTATAGCTTAGTATATTATAGTATATGATAGTTTAGTATAGTCTAGTATATGATAGCTTAGTATAGTCTAGCTTAGTGTAGTATAGTATAGTATACCTTGGTATAGCTTAGTATCGTATCGCATCGTATAGTAAAGCCCACCAAGAGGGGGTTTTAAGAGCGAATAATTAAAGAAATAAACATACAACTAGATTAATACGTCAAACATTAACATGTATCAAAATCTCATTAGTGGCGTATAGGGGTCGTATAGGCCTATATAGTGCGTATAGGCTTCTACGTATAGGGCTATACTCGTCATATACAAATCTAAATTTGCTCAAGTTTGAAAAAAGGAGGTGGCGTATAGACCTATATGGGTCATATAGGTTTATACGCGACGTATAGGCCTATATGGTGCGTATAGTCTTCTACGTATATGGCTATACTCGTCGTATACAGATCAAATTTTCCTCAAGTTTGAAAAAAAGAGGTGGCGTATAGACCTATATGGGTCGTATAGGTCTATACGCGACGTATAGGCCTATATGGTGCGTATTTGCTTCTGCGTATAGGGCTATACTCGTCATATACAGATCAAAATTTGCTCAAGTTTGAAAAAAAGAGGTGGCGTATTGACCTATATGGGTCGTATAGGTCTATACGCAGCGTATAGACCTATATGGGTCGTATAGGGTCAGTCGTCAGAACAGAACTGACACCTGCAGGTCTTGTTTTTAAGGTTATGGGCTATACGCCCCGTATTGACCTATACGAGGCATATAGGTCCGGCGGCGTGTCCAAATAACAATATTCCGTGTCCCATTAGAATCTCCCTTTATAAAACTCACTAACATTCATAGGATAAAACTGCAACTAATACGGTGCCCCCAAAGAGCAGAAGCAGCATATTTAATATCATATATATATATAGGAAGGCCATTCAATGAAGATTAAACCACAACTGACATTTCAATACTTCAATCACAACTAAATTATGTACTTATATTCTAACACAAGGTTTATACATATATATAAAGCAGAGAATCAACTGTCATCAAAACAAAATTATACCTGTGTGTATGACCCTCGATTTAGCAGTCACATTTAGATATCCCTTTCTATGGTATAGAACTCCTAAATCTCAGCTCAATTATATTTTCATACACTATAATAATTCAAGACAATCATCTGGGACGGCTCAACCATTTTGAGGGCCCATAGCAAAGTAAAAATATAGGGCTCTAGTTTAATGTTTTAATCCTTTTTGAACTACCTACGTATTTTCGCTTTTGAGTTAACATGAGCATATGGCGGTTCGGGTTATGCTTGTCTCTAACGGGTCAAATAAAAAATAGCTTAAAAGAAAAATTAATATGACACCTAATATTAAAAAAACATCCCACAAGTAAAAGCATGCTTTGTTCCTGACTTATTGACCTCAATATCTCAACTTCATGCTCCACGTAATCCTTTTGCTAAATCACCACTTCTAGGGCAGTGCAAAACTCTAGTTTCTCACATAGTTGCTGATCTAGATTGCATTCTTACAAATGCAAACATTCAGGGTAATGCAAGACTCAGATCCGTGATCCTGTAATAATCAATTCAAAGTTCAATTAAGAAACTAATTATATTTTCCTACAACATTATTCTCTCAATAAAAGTAACTAATTTAAGGCTCCAAAATCATGATCTAAACCCCGAGTATACACCGTTAAAGTACAAGATCAAAAGCACAAGGTGCAGCAACACATTGACAACAATTCAAATCTACAAAAACACTGCTTTAAGGTAATGGTTTTTCTTTCAGCTGAGAACGCATTTGCATTCATTTCTCTATCAGAATTCAATTCCTGTAGTACGATCTAATAAAGAATGAATCAAATTGACCAAAACTCAACTAAAATGTACCAAAATGGGAAAAAAAACATCAAAAAACCAATTAGTACAAACCTAGTTCATTATTCATCTCTTAAATAGTTCTTAGGGTATCGTTCAAGCTGTAAGGTATTGTTGAAACCCATTCTTAGCAATGGACATTTTTAAGGCTTTTTTTTAAAGATTTGATGTGTTTTCCGATTTGAAAGCCTAATTGTTTTGGCGGGAAAACAAATTGTGGAGTGGCTAGTAGAAGGACATGTGTCTCTAAAAGAATATTATATTGATTTTCAAACAAATATTACCAAGTGTAATAATCTGAGAAATTTTGAATATCATTTTTTATACAAATATCAAACCTTTATTATAATGAATATTGGGAAAACTTTTATAAACGAGTTTATTATTAGTATTATTGGACAAATAATACGATTCTTACGATTTGGTTATAAGACCTCAAGAACTATGATATTTGTAGGTCCCGGAAGCCTCGTCGCGCAGCGGATAATAACACGATCTGTTCTGCGATTTGTGTGGGAACAAAGAAACGAAGGCATAGAAACAAGAACAAAGATAAAAGACGATGAAACGAAACGTAATCCATAACAAAGAAGTCATCCCGTATTACAGACTACATACCGAAGGAACACACATCTCTCATCTAAGCTCACGGTTCAGGGGTCGGGAGAGCTCTTCCCGACCCGGACAACCTGTTCCAGAGTTCCACCTACAAATGAAGACAAGTCTTCTATTTATAGGCGAAGGAACACTTCCTGCGTACTTACTAAGTACGCATGGTTTGGTCATGCGTACTTGACAAGTACGCAAGGCAAAAGCCTTGCGTACTTACTAAGTACGCAAGGCAAAAGCCTTGCGTACTTACTAAGTACGCAGGACCAAACTGGTGTGTGGGCTAAGTACTCAGGAACACCCTAGCCACGTACACCGATACATAGAATTTAATCTATAGTTACAAAACATGCTTCTACAATATTTATACTTAACATAATTTCATCAATATTTAAAAATATGTATAACTTGAAAATAATATTTGGATATGAAACTCATTATTTTATATGTGGTTAGTCTTTTATATATATATATATATATATATATATATATATATATATATATATATATATATATATATATATGTTCACCTATATAATATGATTCAAAGTAAAGAATTACATTCCTATATACGAACATATTATTATGGATCGAAGAATCGGACACGTATATTTTATTTCCATTAATATTTATTATAGACACGAGTGTTAATAACGAGAACTTGAGAAACGTGTCAGTAACATGGAGCTAAACAAAGAGCATATAGAATTAGGATATAATTTATTTATGCATTGATAAACATATTGACCCATTTATATGGATCATAGGGTAGCTATAAATCTCATAGTACCTACGTGTATCGTGGGACTCAAGTAGGATGTATACCCAACACTGTCACTTATTCGAGGAATACGGTTTACCGAGACATTACCAGGTGAGCTTCTCGGCTCCTTTTACTTGTTTAATACTTTGGGGGAGAAGCATGTAAAGTTTGTACAAAACATCCTAGTTTTACAAAAAATACAAGTTTTACAAGAGTTTACCTTGTTTCCAAGTTATACAAAGTTTACATATACATGCAAGGATTTCATATGATAGCGAGGTATTTTGATCTCGAATGGATTATATGGGTTTACAAACATCACAGGAAAAGTCCTCAGGAACTCACCATAACCATTAGCTATGGACTTAGCCTAGAAAAATATGAATAGTATTGGGTTGACACCCCCATTCATCAAGTTAGTCGCGCCAACTATTAGTTTAATGGATGTATATTATCCAGAAATTTCACTTCAATGTTTGTGATGGAACATTGATGGGGCAAATATCAAGAACCGTCTAGGGTTGGTTATGGGCTCATGGTAATTACATCACTTTTGTTTATTCCTAGGTAGACAACAATAGATCACCACAGGACTCACTTATAACTTTTACAACATTTCAATTACTTGTTACCAAAAGCTTTACAAACATGTCTATCATGATGTTCAACGATAAGTTCAACAGTATTATTAAACATGTGTTTATCATGCTCTTTGACGCAACATTTTACAAATATTTTAAGGGAATGTCCTATGAGAATTCCAATCATATTATACAATGAAATTGTTTACAAATATTCTAAGGGAAGGTCCTACGGGAATTCCAAAGGCATTGTTTTCAAGATTACAAGAGAATGTTTTACAAAAACCCTAAGGGTGTGTTTCATAAGTTTTTCAAGAAAATGATCTTCTATTGTGGCGTTTAAACATGTGGACTCACTAACTTTATTTTGACATTTTAAGCATGTTTTTCAGGTATTGTTTGGCAATGGCGCGGTTGGAATAGGCTAGTCAACTAGATTAAACCTTAGAAGTTGAACAAACAGGATTGTCAAACCTCATGATAGTTTTGACCCATATAGTTCTATAACAATGTACTATTTCAATTTAGTTTTTTTAATGGTGTTTAACATCTTAGAAATCTTTGTTTTAGCTTCCGTTGTTGTGTAATGTTACAAATTATTACAATCTTAATTTATTTATTTATTAAGTAAACTAGGTTAGAATCTCGTGTATTACACGGATTAAATAAATATAATATTATATAATTAGTAATAAAAAATTACTTTTTTAAAAACTCGTGTATTACACGAGTTGAATAAAATATAATTTAGTCTCTTAACACATACACTTGTCAAAATATGTCTACTTTGAAGTGACAGTTTTAAAATATATTAAGTTAATTTTTAAAACATGTTTTTAAACTTGGTATTAATTTTTTTTTATATAATTGATAAATTGTAATCCATATTAAATTTATTTGTTTAATAATATAATAACAATCCATAATTAAATAAAAAGTATCCATAACTAGATTGCTATTAAATATTTAAAAACATATTTCTTTTAATATAGTATTTAATAGGAGAGATAGAGGCGGGAAAATCATTTTAAGAATTCACTAGAAGGTGACACGTGTCCCATAATTTACTCTTTTATTAAGTAGTATAGATATAGATATACATGAATGAATTTGGGGGTATGACACACCATCGTTCTCTCTCTTGTGCATTGCGAGTGGTGGATCAGTGGCAGTGGTGAAGTCCGATGATGAGTGGGGAGGATGTACGGTGGCAGTGGATCTGCATGTGCTTGATAGTGCAGGGATGAAGTGTGGTGGCAGTGGTGAAGTCCGATGATTGTGCGATGGCCGTCGACGAATGAAGTGGGAGGTGGTGAGGTGGTGGTGCGTCGTTGGGATTGATGAAGATAGGAGGAGGGATGAAGAGTGTAAATAAAGTTTAGGGGAGGGACCTAAGTAGCAATATGAAGGTGAAATGTCTGAATTGCTCCCCTCGTTACCCATTAAATAACTTATGTACCCATGACCACTAACAGATCCCTGACGGGCGTTAGCCTCAGGGACTAAATTGGTGAAAAGTTGAAACCAGCTGGACTTAGAGGACCAAATTTCAAACGTAAGAATGCAATGTCTAGATTAGGGTAAACCACAGGGACGCAAATTGCAAATTTACTCTAATTAATTTTATCATATTTTGTTTTTCACTTATAAGTTTTAAAATATGACATTTTATAAAATTTTAATTGTACCATTGCGACGTGCTTATTTTTATCTACGTTTCGATATAAATTTCATTTAAAGCCGAGTTTTAGTAATAATGCACAAGTCAAAGCACGAACGTACAAGCTGTTGAAACTACTTCAAGATTTCGTTTTTTTTGTTTTCCTCTTATAACATTCAGAATATGATGCTTTATAAAATTACGGATTTGTCATTTCAACGCGCTTGATTTTAGCACCGTTTCGACATTAATTTATTTTTATTTTTATTTTTAAATTCCGAAATTACCATTGCAACATGCTTATTGTTATTTACATATCGATAACATACTTTTTTTTATCAACATTCCAATGTGAATTTTTTTATCGTTTTGTCTTTTTAGTATAAAGTTTCGAACATTATCAACGTCCTCGTCGCAATACATGGGTTACGCCACAATTTTTTTTCCTCTATATAAAATTTTCAATATTATCAATGCCCCTAGGCTCTAGCGCAACACGTGGGTTTGAGTAAGCTAGTTTATATGAAAACTAAATTTGTCTAAACCTAAGATGAAATATTTAGGTGACAAATGTTTTCAATCCTGATTCAACATAATCAACCCACAATAACGAACATCATGAAAAACAATTACCCTCTTTCATAAACCATGAAATAAAACCAAAGTATTTCACAAATAAGTTAACCTTTCTACCACATGCATGACGCCTTTTTCGTCATGTTTTTCCCTTAACATCACTACGTAGGTCGACGCTTTGGTTTCTTTAACGCTTCTAAACGAACTTGTTTTGCAAACAACTTCAAACCAAACGAAGAGGCTTTTGAAAATATCTTTACATTCTCAACAATGCGTTTACATTCAAACTGAGAAGATATTTGATCATAAGCAACCTTCGCTAAGGTTTCCTTCACACAGCCTCCCACTGCCTTGATTGCAGTCATGGGAATATCATCAATGCCAGGTTTCAAAGATGATAGGAGACCCTTTTTCTTGATCTCCATGCCTATTACTTCTCCATCAACTAATGAATCACCCAAATCTAATGAAATATCATCTACAACTTTTTGGATAAATTTAGCTTCATTCCTGTACATATTGAAGAAGATCCGGTTAGCTTGCTTAGAATCCCACATGAGAGGTTAAAATAGTGGGGTACACAGATTTAATGTTTGATCTTTTGAACCCGGATTATAAACAATCAAAATGAAGAATATTGGAATTACCCATCGAAAATGTTCTTTAACTCCCATCCAGCTAGATCGGCTGATTCTTTCAGAGCCTCTCTCCATTGGCCAGCAGATTTTTCCTTTTTATGTTTGGCAAAGGCTTTTCCAACTGCCCCACTTAGTTTGCGGACTTCAGAGGGTTCCACATCATAGAAGATCGGGTAAACACCATGCTCATGTGTCGTCCTATTGCACTCCATAATCTTCACAAGCTCATCCAAGCACCATGATGAAGACGCGTAGTTCTTGGAGAAAACAATGATGTAGAACTTGGAGTCTTCAATGGATCTGATGAGCTCATCACTAATCTTTTTTCCTTTCTTGATTTTCTCATCGTCCTTGAAAGTATGAATATTTTTTCGTTCAAGAGCAAAATAAAGATGATCAACGATGTTTTTACGGCACTACAACAATATCACCCTATCCCGACGATTTTTTTTGACCCTATAGCGACGACTTGTCGTCGGTATAGGCTATACCGACGACATGTCGTCGGTATAGATGTCGTCGGTATTGCTTCGTCCCAATAGCCAAGATTGTCGTCGGGATAAGCGTCGTCGGGATAGGTCAGCCTATACCGACGACTTGTCGTCGCTATAGGGTTTAATTAAAAAATTAAAAAAGAAACCTTATACCGACGACATGTCGTCGGTATAGAGTCCTACCCTGTACCGACGACATGTCGTCGGTATAGGTTGACACTATACCGACGACATGTCGTCGGTATAGGCTTTTTTTTGTTTTTTTTAATAATTTTTGAAAAAGGCCTATAGCGACGACATGTCGTCGGTATAGGTCTTTTCTGTTTTTATTTTTTATTTTTTAATTTTTAATATTTTATCCAGAAATATTAAATTTCTAAAAACAAAAACCTGCAAATCATAAATATAAACCATTCAAACATTCAAATCGGATAAAAACTAATATCCGAAACATAAACCAAACATTCAAATTGTTCGACACACAAACTTGTTCGACACACAAATTTTTTCGACAAATCAAACATTCAAAACATAAACTTGTTCGACACACAAATATGCAAATTGTTCAAGACAAATACCAACAAAAAAGGCAAAGGCTCAACAACTCCAAGCTAATTATCATCGCTGCTAGTTCGGCGATCCCACATTCGACGCATTTCATCCATTTGTCGTTGCATTTCAAGCATTTGTTGATTATGTGTACGACGTTCTTCCTCTCGTCAACCGCAACGAGTTTCGAACTTGTAACAAAATTAAATAAAGTTACATATACATACAAACATACATAAGCATATGAATAAATACCCTCTTATATACCTACACATCACAATTACATACATACATACATAAATAAAAGCCCAATTACATAATTACAAATATATACACACAAACATACATACATAAATAAATGTCCAATTACATAATTACAAACATATAGATACAAACATACATACACATATATACATTCATATTAACTAATCATCATAAACACAAATTACACACATACATACAACCTAATCATCCAAACTAATCATCAAAAACATAAATTACACACATACATACACATACATACAAACTAAACATTCAAACTAATCATCATAAAGACAAATTACACACATACATACACATACATACAAACACTAAATTACATAAACTAAATTATATAAAATAATCACACATCTAAACCAAATGACCTAAACTAATCATAATTTAATAATTTCATCATACATACAAATATACATACAAACATACATACATACAAACATACATACATACACATACATAACACATACATACAAAATCATAAAAATCTTAGATCTAAACCAAATTTCATCACAAATTAGTAATTAAAACGTACCTTCACAAAGCTAGAAATCAAGAAACGGTGAAATTCCTCCAAAACCTAACCAAAATAAACAAACAAAACTTCAAAATCTTGAAAAAGTAGCTAAAATATGAAACCCGGATGTTACCTCACCTTAAATCCCGAGAGTTTTTGTGAAAGTTGCTCCCAATAAATACCATCTTATATACCTACACATCACAATTACATACATACATACATAAATAAAAGCCCAATTACATAATTACAAACATATACATACAAACATAAATAAATGTCCAATTACATAATTACAAACATATACATACAAACATACATACACATATATACATTCATATTAACTAATCATCATAAACACAAATTACATACATACATACAAACTAAACATTAAAACTAATCATCATAAACACAAATTACACACATACATACACATACATACAAACACTAATTTACATAAACTAAATTATATAAAATAAACACACATCTAAACCAAATGACATAAACTAATCATAATTTAATAATTCCATCATACAAATATACATACTCATACATACAAACATACATACATAACACATACATACAAAATCATAAAAATCTTTGATCTAAACCAAATTTCAACACAAATTAGTAATTAAAACGAGTATTTACCTTCACAAAGCTAGAAATTCAAGAAATAGTGAAATTCCTCCAAAACCTAACCAAAATAAACAAACAAAACTTCAAAATCTTAAAAAATTAGCTAAAATATGAACCCGGATGTTAGCTCACCTTAAATCCCGAGAGTTTGTGTAAAAGTTGCTCCCAAATAGCCCAAAAACGCTGAAATCGCCGGAGAGACAGAATTGGGGGAGTTTTGGAGAGTTTTTGATGAAAATGAAGTTCTGTCGTCTGGTTTCCCTATTTGTTCGCGCTGCACCCTATAGCGACGACATGTCGTCGGCATAGGTCCACTTGTCGTCGGTACAGGTGGACTATAGCGACGACATGTCGTCGGCATAGGTTTCGTAGGGTGTTGACCAGTCAATAAAGGTAAAAACCCTATCCCGACGACATGTCGTCGCTATAGGGTTTTCCAGAATTTTTTTTAATTTTAAAAAAAAAATTATTAAATAAAAAAAACAAAAAGTAAAATCAAAATTAACCTATAGCGACGACATGTCGTCGCTATAGGTTTTCCCCAAAAATTCATTGGGCGCCAGTTTTCCCTCCAACCTGCTCAATCCTATAGCGACGACATGTCGTCGCTATAGGGTGTCCCATTCAAAATTTTGGAAAAACCCTATCCCGACGACATGTCGTCGCTATAGGGTTTTCCAGAATTTTTTTTAATTTTAAAAAAAAAAATTTTGACCGACGAAAATTTATTAAATAAATAAAAAAAAAAAAAAATCAAAATTAACCCTATCTCGACGACAAGTCAGTGACTCCCGATCCAGATGTTATGTAAATCCTCAATCAGAAGACCCACGTCATTGACACGAAGAAACCTCACAAAACCAAACACAGAACCGACCTTTGATAACCGATCGGATAGATACACATCTGCAACTATCCCATAATCCTCGCAGAACTTCCAAATCTCATTCACTGAAGAATTAAGTGGGAAATTCGTGATAAAAATCGAAACCGTTACCTGAGCAAGATTCATGGAATAAGAAGGATTTTTAATCGGAACCCCACCGTGCAAGACATTAGAAGTCTGTTGATTGCCTTCACGATGTCTCGGACGTTTGTGAAACACCCAAGACCAGCCTGTATGGCCCCAAACTGGGTACCCTACAGTTGATTGAACTCAGAACATTACAATCCTTTATAAAACGATTTGTCGTTTATTGAACGGTTTGTAATTATGTAAATTATTGTAAAGGTTAACGGGTAATTAACGTGGTTTTGGCGGGTTTTATTTAAAAACGTGAACAAAACCAAGCCCGGGAGACCTTGGGTGTGCGTGGGCCAAGCCTGGCCCTAGGGAAGAACACCCTTTAGGGTGCAACGCAAATATGGAGACCCCATTTTCATATTCAGCCGTCGAAGAGCAAGGAGGAGAGGGAGAGAGCCGTTCATCGCGTTTCAAGTCCGATTTGATGTATTTTGCCGATCTCTAATCATCCTTAGTGTGTCGGGATCCTTGAATCAATACTACACATGTTTCATAATTCTAGGGTTTAGAAGAGAAGTTGAGTTTCAATGAAGACGAGGTGATTCGGGAATTCGATTGGCACGGGTTCTCCGATCTAGAGGTATAATCTTGAAAACCTTCCTGTTTAAATGCTTGTTTGTGATCATAGGGAACCTTCATGTGTGTGCATGGGTTCGGCCGAACCCTAGAGGTGGCCGGTTGGGGGGATGGGTGTCCGACGAGGCATGGGGGATGGGTGTCCGACGAGGTGGCCTATAGCGACGACATGTCGTCGGCATAGGTTTCGTAGGGTGTTGACCAGTCAATAAAGGTGTCCGATGGGTGTCCGACGAGGCATGAGGAAGCCCGGAACCCGTTAATTACACAAGGAGGAGAGGGAGAGAGCCGTTCATCGCGTTTCAAGTCCGATTTGATGTATTTTGTCGATCCCTAATCATCCTTAGTGTGTCGGGATCCTTGAATCAATACTACACATGTTTCATAATTCTAGGGTTTAGAAGAGAAGTTGAGTTTCAAAGAAGACGAGGTGATTCGGGAATTTGATTGGCACGGGTTCTCCGATCTAGAGGTATAATCTTGAAAACCTTCCTGTTTAAATGCTTGTTTGTGATCGTAGGGAACCTTCATGTGTGTGCATGGGTTCGGCCGAACCCTAGAGGTGGCCGGTTGGGGGGATGGGTGTCCGACGTGGCATGAGGAAGCCCGGAACCCGTTAATTACACAAAGAATTTTTCCAGAATTTTTTTTAATTTAAAAAAAAAAATTTGACCGACGGAAATTTATTAAATAAAAAAAAAACAAAAAGAAAATCAAAATTAACCTATAGCGACGACATGTCGTCGCTATAGGGTTTTCCAGAATTTTTTTTTAATTTTAAAAAAAAAATTATTAAATAAAAAAAACAAAAAGAAAATCAAAATTAACCTATAGCGACGACATGTCGTCGCTATAGGTTTTCCACAAAAATTCATTGGGCGCCAGTTTTCCCTCCAACCTGCTCAACCTTATAGCGACGACATGTCGTCGCTATAGGGTGTCCCATTCAAAATTTTGGAAAAACCCTATCCCGACGACATGTCGTCGCCATAGGGTTTTCCAGAATTTTTTTTAATTTAAAAAAAATTATTAACTAAAAAAAACAAAAAGAAAATCAAAATTAACCTATAGCGACGACATGTCGTCGCTATAGGGTTTTCCAGAATTTTTTTTAATTTTAAAAAAAAAAAATTTTGACCGACGGAAATTTATTAAATAAAAAAAAAAAATCAAAATTAACCTATAGCGACGACATGTCGTCGCTATAGGGTTTTCCAGAAATTTTTTTAATTTTAAAAAAAAAAATTTTGACCGACGAAAATTTATTAAATAAAAAAAAACAAAAAGAAAATCAAAATTAACCTATAGCGACGACATGTCGTCGCTATAGGTTTTCCCCAAAAATTCATTGGGCGCCAGTTTTCCCTCCAACCTGCCTCAACCCTATACCGACGACATGTCGTCGCTATAGGGTCTCCCTGCCAAAATTTTGGTTTTGACCTATACCGACGACATGTCGTCGCTATAGGGTGACCTATGCCGACGACAAATGTCGTCGGTACAGGTGGCGTCGGGACAGGGTCAATTTGTTGTAGTGCGGGTATCATCACCTCTAAAACTTAAAAACACATCATATGTGAAGCTCTTGTGAGTGGATGAATTTGAAGAAGAGGCCATTATAGCTATGATAAAGTCCTATAAAATTAAAATATTTGTCAAGGGAATTTTATTAAGAAAATAATTGGAAGCTGGTGAATAGAACCCTCTCGACTCCTCGAGAACTTTATATTAAGAAAACATGGGTTCAAGCATCGGAAATGTACACATGATATATGGGTTAATTTGGGGAAAAAAATATGAATTAAGAGGAGAAACCAATCCTCCTCTTAGCTATTGACGTAACTATATATTATTTAATTTGTTCTAATAAAAAAAGGTTATACGGTGACGGTATCAAAGTGTATAGAAAATATCTTTTTTCAAGTGGTTGATTGTGAAGAGGTTGATTAAGTCTATGTTGAAGAAATGTATAAATTTAGGAGTAGAATAAAAGGGTAGATCGAGTTATTTGTTAGTATTGAAAAAATTGTTGAATTTAAACCGTTAAAATTTAATTTCCCCCCACATATTTTCGTATAGAAGTTATAACAAAAGTTTTAAAAAGCTTTTTTTTACTCCTTGTAGTAAATTGTCTGTTAGTTAAAATTTTATTTTTTGATTAAATATATTGAGACATGATCATGTTCATCTTTAAACTTTAACATAAATGAATTCGTTCTGATATTTTATATATTACAATAACCACCAGCTTTAATGGTTGAGATTATGTAATCTTTATTTTTACTAATCGATCAGTTGATAAATATATTAAACTAGTATTGAAACCCGCGTGTTACGACGCGCTAAATCATGAAAAAATAAAACACAACGATGTTTTGATATAACGTTGCAATGTTATATTCAAAAAATTTAAAAGAGAAGAAGTCGAACATTTGAACGGGAGGGTACATAAACAAATTCAAAAATTATTAAGAAAAATTTTAAAAAAATAAGATACCTTGATGTCACACTGACATCAGATTTCAAACCGAAAGGTACCTGAACAAAATTTAAAAGAGTAGAAGTTAAAATATAGAATAATTACTATTTGATTCTCCGACGTTTGTTCTTTTTAATTAGTTGAGTTCTTATGTTTCAAAACTCGGGTCAGAACCTTGACTTTTCATTTTGCCTTCATTTGAGTCCAGATGGTTAACGTCGTTAGATTTAACAGTTAATTTTTTTTCTGAAATGACAAAAATATCCTCAAGGACTCAACGGTTAAAAACGTTATATATAAGAGAATAATAGTTTTTACCAATGTTTTAAAAACCGGCCGGTAATACCGGTTGAACCGGGTCTCGACCACTAGCCCGGTAAGTTTGAGCCCGGTAAATTAGAAAACCGGTATGTTTGTTGAACCGTCGGTAATACCGGGTTATACCGTTGTACCGGTTTTAGTTACAAGTAAAATTTTATGATTTTTTTGGGCTTCACTTGGGCTGTACCAGGGAAAAAGAAAGTAAAACAGAAATTAGGATATATAGCAATCGAGGAGTGAAATTAAGATATTTTCATAGAGCACCGCCACCATCAAACCTTGAATTATCATCTTCAAATTCAAGAGCTAGGAAACCGTTTTAATGAGCTAACCACTAAATTGCTTACATTTAAGAGTTATTTGAGCCCGTGTGGTAATTTTAGTGCCTTTAAAAAACTAAACTTGCTAAAGTTGGCCGAGATGTATCCGCATAATTTTAATTTTGATGAGCAAGACATGTTATTGTATCAACTCGACCGCTACATTGACAACGTTTTTTTATAAAGACTATTTTATTTATATCATGTGTGTTTTAATTTCTAATGACGATGTTTTTTTTATTATGTTATCGTATTTTTGTTATGTGATGAACTTTACCCGACCCGAATAATCGAACCTACCCGAACCGACCGGAATTTTTTTTATGTCTGGCCCTATGATATTGGAACATCTAAAAAAAAGTGAACCACTTGAAAATAATTCATGGATCCACCACTGATATTTATACTATGGTTATGGGGCATGCACGAAGGATGTACTATTTAGTTAAGGACTTGGTGTTTAGCGGATCCTTGGAGGTGGCGCCGTGAATCAAAATTCGTGAAGACGATGACCCTACTTAGTTCGATTAAGCTCAATGATGGTCGAGATAGTTGGGTGTGCATGGTGTCTATGGTTCGCTCCATTATTGATTGGTATTTTCATTTTCTGTCCTGTAACTCGCCTTCTCCTAGGTTGAATTCCGGTGTGCTTATAAAAGTGAATGTTTTTTGTTTTTGTTTTGTAGAGCCTTGATTGATAGGTTACCTACTCGAGTCATTCTTGACAAGAGAGGTATTGATATATATGTCATCTCATCAAAATAGCCATTTGACTAAAGCAAATTGCTATAAGACTGTTGGTTGTGGTAGGCGAGCGAGGGGCGCCAACGGTGGACGCGAGCCACCTTGGCCGCGCACACCACAACATGTTCAGGCGATGGGGGGCGCGAGCGGGGTGGCGTGGTGGGGCTAGCGAGCGCTGCTGGCATGACCGTTGGGGAGAAGAGCCGTTGGGGTATTAAAAAAAAAATTTTCTATTTATATAAATTAACTCCTCTTCACTCATTTATCTCTCAAAATCTTTATAAACTTTCTATTTTCTCTCAATTTTATAAACTACTCTCTACATTACTACAAATCATCAATCAAAAATGTCGAGAAATTGGAATGAGTATGTGGAGAATATGGAGAATTTACAAGGTTTGGAATATTTGGATGATGAGGCGTTTAACCGGCTTGTCTATAATCAAATGTCACAACCGTCTCCCGACTTAGTCATTCCGGAGACACAAGAAATACTAAATATTTGGAATAATTTAGTATTTTATTTTCTATGTATTTTTTTTTTAGGATGTTGAATGTTTTTAATTAATTATTAGTTTTTAAATTTGAATTGAATAAATAATTAAACAAAAAATTAATTCGATAAAGCCCCCGCTCACCTGCACCACAACACCCTCAAGTGCTTCAGCAGGGGCTTTATCCACTGCTTAGTCAGCATCCAGTCAGCGCCACATGGCGTGATATTAGAGGATGAATCCACTTTCAATAAAGCCCCACAACCATCAGTCTAATAGCTTTTGACTTTATGTTTTACCAAAATAGTCATTTTTGACGAAAATTTGCCTTAAATTTTCGCCGGACTTAAAATTTTTGCTTGTCAATAAAAAATTCAAAAATATTTTTTTTTGGAAATTTTCGCCATTTTAAATATTTTTCTATGAATTAATGAGTTATGACTAGCGAAAAATATTTCCGAAAATAAACTGTAAGTTTTTCAATGCTATGAGTTAATTATGACACATTGAAAATTTCCGAAAATAAATATTTAAAATTGCGAAATTTTCGCTATTTTTCGGAAATATTTTTCAAAAATTTCGCTATTTTAAATATTTTTCTAAACTTTTGCCGTAAATTTCGCTATTTCAAAAAATTTGCCATAAATTTCTCTGTTTGGAAATATTTTTCGAAAACTTTGGAAAATAGCGAAAATTTTATAAATGGTGAAAAATAAAAAATTCAAAAACATTTTATAAATGGCGAAAATTAAAAAAAAATAGCGAATTTTTTTGAAATATAAATGGCGAAATTTTTGAAAATATAATTGGTAATTTTTGGAAATATAAAATAGCAAATTTTTTGGAAATATAAATGGTAATTTTTAAAACATTTGATTTGTAAATATAAATGGTAATTTTTGAAAACATTTTATTTGGAAATATAAATGGTAATTTTTGAAAATAAAAAAAATAGTGAAATTTTTGAAAACATTTGATTTGGATAATTTAAAACAACATTTATAAAAAATAAAATATCACTATCATCCAATATTTCAATTGAATGTGTGTAAGTAGACATTTTATAAGAAAAACGTATTCCATTGCTAAATCCACATCTTTCAATTGAATGTTTGTAAATAGATTTTTAGTAAGGTTTAGTAGAGAAGTTTGATGGTAAAATGTATGGATAAATGAATTAAGTTTGATGGTTGAAAAAAATAAAAGGTAGAGAGGGGTATAAATATTTGTTTGAAAATAATATTTAATTAAATTTCAATTTCTTTAAAAAAATGTAAAAATAATTATTATATTAAAATTTCAAATTTTTTTTTAAAATGGCGAAAATTTGCCATAATTTTTCGCCATGGCAAAATTTGAATTTTTTTTTAGCGAAAAAAAATTGTGTCAGCGAAATTTTAATTTTTTGGCAAAAATTTCCCCTAAATTTTGGTTTTTTTTATCAAATGTCACCTTCTCATTGACCGACTATTTTGGTAAAGTTAAAATAGCATGGCTATATTGTTAAATTGATTTAGCCAAATGGCTATTTTTGTGATTTTCCCCATCTTTATTATGTCCATTGTGTTCTAATCATGTGGAGTCGATATATAATGCCCTTGGAGAATGTGATGTTGCTATTAGTTATTGCATTCAGTTGAGGTTTGGCTAAATGTGAATGCTCTGGTATTATGTATGATTAATAAAACTCTCTAAGGTATTATGTATTATTAATAATAATTTATATTAGCACAATATAGAAACTTAATCAACTAGATTAAGAACAGGGCAGGAAAGATCCATACTTAAAACAAATATAAACTTGGGTTACATTTGAGTTATGGGTACCATAACTAGCGGGCGGAAAGGTCTCGACGAGTCGTATCATTTGGCACACCACCTTTGGCCAGACGTAAGACCCGAAACCCTTCAATAAAGACCTCGATTTCATCAATAAATATTTTCCCGACTTTCATATTTTTTTATCATTTCCTTTTCAGTCTAAAATGTGTGAATCGTTGATTACTCTCATTAACACCTATTTATGGTTTCAATTTCAGCATTTAAGTTTTCAGTTGTATTTTTAAAATTCTAGCAAAGTTGTCAACTTTAGAGTTTTTTGATAAATGGGCCGCTCATGTAAAAGTTGAGTAATTAAATAATTTCTCTAACTTTTTCTTGAGAATTATTTCTCGGTTTTATTCTTACTTCCACTCTACATCACATAATCAGTTAAATACTAAAAATAAATTCGTCAAAATATGACACTTTCACCGGAGTTATTTGTTCTTTGATTCAGAATTTCTTAAACAATACACAATATTTTAAAAAATATATAGTAACAAATAATTCTAAATAAAAAAAGTATTCTCTAAATTTTAATTTTCTCAAGTATAAAAGAGCGAAAAAAAACTTAATTTCTTCGCTGACAGTCTCTTAAACGCTCCTCTTTTAAACTTAATGAGTCTTGTTGCTTCTCATGTCGAATTTATGTCGTCTCTACACACTATATTGATATGCTCGATGTTATGTGTTTGAACTATCCTTGGATTCTCAACAAAGTTTTTACCTTCAAAACCAGATCTTTGAAACCAGATCTTAAACATGAAAAGACATCCTTGCCCTCGTATTTTTCATCAACGTTCGAATTTTGTAAATTTAATGAGATCTCATCAACAACTTTTTGAATGAGTTTAGCTTCATGCCTATACATTAAAGAATATTTAGCTAGCTTGCTTAAAATCCCAAATGGGTACTTAGTTTCAATATACATAGATAATATTAATTAAAATATCATGGACATATGACGAAGGAATTACCCATTAAAATTGTTCTTCAAGTCCCATCCAGCAATCTCGGCTGCTTCTTTAAGAGCCTCTCTCCATTTCCCAGCAGACTTATCCTTTTTATGTTTGGCAAAGGCTTTTCCAACTGCTCCACTTAGTTTGCGAACTTCATAGGGTTCCACGTCATAGAAGATAGGATAAACAACATGTTCATGTGATGTCATATTGCACTCCATAATCTTAACTAGCTCATTTAAACACCATGATGAAGACGCGTAGTTCTTTGAGAAAACAATGATGTGGAAATTTGAGTCTTCAATGGATTTAATGAGCTCCTCGTTGATCCTTTTCCCTCTTTTGATTTTGTCATCATCCTTGAAAGTGCGAATGTTTTTCTGTTGTAGAGCGTGATAAAGATGAGCAACGAAGGTTTTACGGGTATCAACACCTCTAAAACTTAAGAACACATCATATGTGAAACTCTTGTGAATGAACGAAGTTGAAGAAGACGCCATTAAAGATCACGATGTGATCGAAATTCTAGAAATCAAATTATTTGTCAAAGGAAATTTGTAAGAAATATTTTACAAAAGTATTTGGGAAAGCCTAGGAGAAACCAATTTATACGATTATAATCATGTAATTTGTTTGTTCGATTATAATCATGATATTATAATTTATTAAATTTATACGGTTATAATTTAGGTTTCTCCACTCCTATTTGTTCTCATATATGTATATGACAAGTTATGAAACATTCGTTTTTATCACCACTAAGGTGGCGTTTGGTTCGCGGAATTCGTTGGAATTGGAATCATAATTGGATTTGAAATTTAAAAGATTTATTTGAAATCCTTAATGTGTTTGGTAAACATATTTGTTAAATTATAAAGTAAAAATAAGTAAAAGACAAAATTACTCCTCAAAGGTGAGAGATTCTAAGTTCCATTGAAATTGGGAGGTATTCTGAATTTAATTGAGGGATTTGGTTCAAATTAATTCCAATTTCAAATTCTCTCTTAGCCAACAAAACATGTCAAAGAAAGAATTTTAAATTCCAATTTTCATTAAAATCTCATGAATTCCAGTCAACCAGACCCTAAAACTCTCTTTCTTGATTCTTTGACATCCTTCTAAGATGATCGTAAATAGTTTTATGGTATAACTTCCAATTAAGACATATATTTATGTCAAAGAATGATCAATGAATATATTTATGGATATTTTCATCTTTGAAAATTTTTGAGTAAGAACCAATGTTTTTATAACTAGAACGGACGACGAACCAGCCGTGTTAGAGGTATGTTGGTCGAACCGGTTGAAAACTGGATGACATCATAAATAATATAAAAATTAAAACTACTTATATAGATACAAAATATAAAAACTTTTTTTTATTTTAATTAAATTTATAATGTTAATAACATATAAATGTTTAAATAAATAAAATATGCTGCTTGAAATATTAAATCAATTAGAAAATGAGATTTTAAATAAAAAATACAACAGTAAAAAAAATTTGAAATCCGGTCCTACCACCCGTTCACCAGTCCGACCAGTAATCAGTCGGTCCAAATAAAAACGTTTTAACTACACACAATCAGACCGGCTACGTGTCCAGCGATTCAAACATCAGTAAGAAGTAACCTTACGGGTTTTAGTCGGTCAAATTGGCCTTCAAAAGAAGATGATAAAAAAACTTTTGGTAATATGGAACATGATGCTACGGTTTCAGCAGTACAATGCCTGATGAGCCAATATTTTAAGGTATAAACGAGCCAATTCATCCGTAAGCTACTTAAGACCGTTTGTTAAAATTCGAGTTAGTTAGGCTTTAACGAGCTCGAGCCTAAAATGAGACTGATTTATAAACTGGCTCGAGCCAAACTTCATATACCTGGCTTAATTAGTCTCGCGAACCTGAAGAAGCTTATTATTAAGATAAATATAGCAAGTTTGTTAAAGAGCAAAACAAAGTTGACAAACAAAGTTTTGTACACATGATCACCTTAAAAATAAACACATCATATGTGAAGCTCTTACGAGTGGATAAAGTTGAAGAAGACACCATTTGATATGATCGAAGTCTATAAAATAAAAATATTTGTGGAGGGAAATTTTGGAAGAAATGATGGGCAAATTAAGAAATGATGGAAGGTCGAACTTATAACAAGTTGACAATGATTGAATCATCGTTTGTGTAAAATGATGGGTTGGTTTGGGAAAACTATGGAACTATCATACAAACCTAAATTTATATGTTATATATTTATTTAATGTTCGATGGTAACGACATAATATTCTATTTTTATTAATTTAAACGGTTGGGTGAATCTATTAAGACACGGAATATTGCTAATTGGACACGCCGCCGCCCTATACGCCCTCGTATAGGCCAATACGAGGCGTATAGGGTTCAGTCTCTGCCAACAGAATGCCACGTCGCATTCCCGGTCTGGCGGCTGGGTCCAATACGGGCCGTATTGATCTATACGCAGCGTATGGGCCACGGGTTTTAATTTTGCTTCAAAAGTTGGCAGAAGTCGATTTAAAAACCTCTATACGTGGCGTATTGCCCTATACGCCACGTATAGGGTATTTTATTAATTTAAGTTTGTTGTTTTTTTTAATTTAATTTATATAACTTTGTTAATATAAGTTTGTTATATTTTTTAATTTAAATTATATAACTTTGTTAACATTTATTATATTTTTGCATTTATAATTTATCATTACAAACAAAAAAAAAATTAAACATTACAACCAAAGAAATAAGTAAAAGACTATATACATTACATCACAAAATTAAATATATACATCAAAATGTTTTTACATACATAACAGAAGAAACAAACTAAATACAAATAAAAACAACTAAGCCTGACCCGCCCCGCCGTCATCCTGACCGGCCCCGCCGTCATCCTGAACGGGGTCGTCTGGATAATGACGTGGCAGTGGTAGTGGTGGTAGCTCGATGCCGGCGGCTCGTGATAGATCCACGAGGCTACCAACCGCCCACATCATAAGGTCCTCCATGCGGTCGCTCTGACGAGCCTGTCGCCGTGACTCGGCAACAAGTCGCCGTGAGTCGGCAGCAAGGGTCTCAAGCAATGCCTGGGTGGCCCTGTCCAGCCTAACAGACCGACGCGCGTGTCGGGGATGCTGTGGCGGATGGTCGTGGATGGGCTCCACGTGCGGCAACGGCACACCTAGTGGCGGGTCAGGCATCTGCGGGCCCCCCTGTCCAGGCATCGGCGGCAACGGCACCGGGACCCAAACCTGGTCCTGGACGGCCCCTACAAACCGTAGGCCGAGCCCCGGGAAACGGTGCATGATGCGCATGCCGCTAGCCGTGCGGCGGTCTAATCTGACAGGGGGAATGGGCGGTAACAACTCAGGCTCATGCGCATGCCATGGTGTAATACTACGCATGACCTGAGTGATAAAAGCGCCGCCATACAAAAGCCCGCGCCTCTGCCGTATATAGGCAGACGCGAAATAACTAGCGAGGCATGTGGATAGGGCGCACCCCGTGCCTGTAAGCAGGCAGTAGAGAAAGAAGAGGTCTCTATCGGTGCACCACTCACGGCTTTTCTGACGCGGTGCGATCGACGTCGAGATAAGCCGGTGCAAATATCTATAGAGGGGGTCTCTAATCCCCGAAACCCTCGCCTTGGTACCTAACCAAGGGCTATCGGAAATCAAACCCCAAAAAACAAGGAGTACCTCCTTGTCCACCTCCGTCACCGCCGCGGTGTAAACCGGCAAAATCGTCTCGGGCTCAAAGTACAAGCCCGTCACGACGGCCCACTGACGGAGGGTCAGACGGTACTGGTGGCCAAAAATACGGAAGGAGACCTGATCCGGCTCCTCTGCCGGCGCCTCCTCGGGAACGGGCGCTAGCCCCTCCTCTGAGTAGATGAACGTCGAAAGAAACTCGACGACCACCTCTCGGTAGGTCTCGGTGAATGATAGATCAAAAAGCCGATCCCATGGCGTGTCCTCGCCTATGATGGCCCTGGCCCGCTCCGCCTCCTGGACCTCCTGGAGAAGCTCCCAGTCCACCGCCGTCCCCGGCCCCAAACGCACCTCCCGTAGCTTTTGGCACCGGCCATACCACTCCGAGTCTGCCGGAAAATCCAAATAGGGGTAGTGCGCAAGATCCTGTAACTCGTCCATCTGAACATCGTCGTCGTGATCCGCCATATCTGAAAATAATAATATATTTAAAATAATAATAAATTGTTTATTTAATATAAATAAATGATTTAAAATAATAATAAATTGTTTTTATTATTTAAATAAATTATTTAAAATAATAAATAAATTGTTTATTTAATATAAATAAATGATTTAAAATAATTTTTTTAAAAACCTATACGCCACGTATAGCTTTATACGTGGCGTATAGGGTGTTACCGGGTAAGCAAGCCATACGCAGGCCAACCAAGCCATACGCAGGCTAGTTACCGGGCAAAACGAGCCATACGCGGCCAACCAAGCCATACGCAGGCCAGTTACCTGGTAACTTAAACCATACGCAGCGTATAGCCCCATACGTTGCGTATTGTTTCATCTTCTTCCTCTGATGAACTATACGCCACGTATAATTCTATACGCTGCGTATAGTTCATCGAATTCAACTTATAAATCTCTATTTCTACGCAATTTTAATGACTAATAATCAAAATTAAACCTATATTATATATCACGAGTCTAGAATACGTACCTTTACGAGTAAAAGAGGAAATTTTTGACCCGACAATCTCAATCTAGCGTCTCCTCGTATGTGTGTGTGTGTTAAAAATGGGGGGCGTTTGGTGCTGTACGCTGGCTCTTCTGAGTATACCGGTCGCTATACGCCATCGTATAGAACATTACGAGGCGTATAGCTTATGACCTTTCGAATTCCATACGGTACGTATGGATCTATACGTGGCGTATATGTTTTTTTTATTTTTTTTTAATTAATATAATTAGTATTCTTTTTTGATATAATTAGTATAATTAGTAAAATTGTATTCTTTTTTTTTTGTTTTCTTTTTTGATATAATTAGTATAAACATGTATTTTATTACAAACAAACTTCATCCATAATTCGTGACGTATTGTGAAAAGTTATCGCTATCAGTAGCCATTTTTTTCTTAAACCGTTCAATACGATCACTGTATATATTTTCCCATTCTGCTGCATCATCATTTCGGTGCAAATTCCATAATGCATTCGTAGGGGGCATCGGAAAATCTCCGTCTAACTTGACGTGGATGAAATGAGCACTTTTGACGTGAACGAACGATACAATTTGATGTTGAGCATGAACATGAGGACCAAACCATAATGGAAAAAATGTTTGATTACCGGCAATGCTTAATAGATGAACAATCACCCCAAATCTTTGAGCAATTAGGAGTCCTGTGTATGGCATCCACATCCAACGACTAACTGGCGCGGCTTTCACATCCTGCCAATCTATTGTGTGACGCAGCCTATCATACTCTTGAAAGGCGATTCTGTCGAAAACAGTTCTCCACCATTCTTCTTTACTGTCCATCTCATGTAGAAGCTGTTGACGAATAAATAACCACCGGTTTTCATTTAACCCTAAGCCCACAGCTACCGATCGAAAACCACAGTTACCGTCGGGATTTACATCCTGTATACGTGAAATGTAGGGATGAAACAAAGATGGAATCGAATCCTTAAAACAATTTATATTGTTAACGGCATCTTCCCCAATCATTAATGGAAACCCATGATGGGCGTTATCATCTGGTGGTTGCTTTCCTTTACCCGTCGTTGAACGACGGTGTTGAATGACTGAACTCGCTTGTCGAGAGTCCTGTGACGCAATATAGGAGCTATGTCTCGCAGGGTCACATATGCTTTGTTGGGATTCTGTGAACGAGCTGTTTCTCGTGACATCCTGTTTCCTTTGTTGTTGCTTTTTCAAAGTTGGACGACCGCGAGTATCTTCTTGTACCATAGGCGCCTTCTTCTTACTATTGATCGGAAATACCACCCCTACGATTCTCGACAACAGACTTTTTTTGACCTGATCGGGTTGTGACATAATTTTGTTTCTCACTTGACCAAGTACTTTATCCACGTCTACATTTTCATCCTCGACAAACGACGGTTTTAGATCAAGCTTCGTCCAAAAGACGTCCACCGCATCTAGCGGGATTCTGCCACCTGTATTAAAACGAGATAGTCAGAAAAGTTTGAAATTAGATAAAACAAGATAAATATTAAAAGGTTGACCGGACCTGTAGCTTCGATATTTTCCAGACGACAGGCACACGGCAACCCACAACTACTGAAAAGTTGGCAACCACACGTTGCATTTTGTTTCCGTATAGTTGATAACTTATACCACTCGTTTTCTAACAAATTTAAAGCTTTATGCGAAACCTTACCGTGTAGGTTATCAAACAATTCAATACTTACGTGCCTGTCCATTTTCCTTATTAGGCTTGTTCCAAACCCATGCTGTAATTGTACATACTGATCTGTTACAATTTCATCAACAAACCCAACAAGTCTATCCAGCGAGCTGTTAACATTTCTAATATAGCTCTTTAAGAGCGAATGCTGGCTCTCGACTCGGTTCGTGGTATGTTGACCAAAATTGAGTTTTCTGTTGGACCAGGCCGATACAAACTTTTCTTTATATGGGTCCAACCAATTTTTTGTCACATAGTCAATAACTCCTACAAAAATAATTTAAAACCTAATAAATATTTAATATTGTAAATAAATTAAACCATAATAATTATTTAATATTCAAAACTTACTTCCTCGTTTGGCTGCATACAGTCGTTCGTAAAGCCGGTTGAAGTTGTACTGGTATACTTCTGGCGTAGGAGACTCACACAATACCGACCAAGAATACTTGAAATTTTCCCAATCTTCGTCTGTAAACGATGCCTTGCAATGTTTTGAGATATTCTCGTGTATGTGCCACCGGCATAGGTTCTTGGAACTTTCCGGGAATATTTTGTCACACGCGTTCATAAGAGCTTTGTCCCTGTCTGTTACTATCACGCGCGGCTCCATACACTTTTGCAACATACCTTTGATTTGCAATAGCAACCAGACGAAGTTTTCCTCCCGTTCTTTAGATATAAATGCATGAGCGACGCAGAACGACTGGTGTGTGGAGGTCACACCGACTACTTGGACAAATGGAAGTCTATACATGTTTGTTTTGTACGTTGCGTCGATCATCAAAACATGCGGGAACGCACGCCACATCTCGTAGGATTTCGGATGAACAAAGAATATCTCCTCCACGAAATTTGTGACAGGATCCTCCCGGGTATAGTAGACGTAATGTTTAGAAGAAAGCAGGTGCTCCAGAACCTGCATTGGAGTTTCACCGACTCTCGTTTCGTTTTTTATCTTTTGTATTGCATTATAAATGTCCTTTTTAATGCAACTACTATCGGGGTTTTGCTCCCTTATGGTTGCCATAATGTTTCGTGGCATCATGTTTTGCGAATACAATTTCGCCACCAAAAGTTGTTCCGACTCAGACAGTCTCCTGGCAAACGAGTGCGCCTCAAGATGTTGACTAGGATCGTGGTTATGACTGTCATCCTTCACCGTTAATTTCCAATCACCAGTATTTACTTGGTACTCTCCTTCCAATTTAAAAGGACAACCTGTTTTCTTGCTACCGACACGTCGAACCGTGGCAGTAGATTTACGTTTGCCGTGACGGTCACACACAAGCCACACCTTGATAACCGGCTCCGACGGGTCGTCGCCTTTTCTCCTCGATCGTCGGGTGACAATGACGTAACCATTCTCACGTCCTCTGCGGACAGCCCAATCCACCAACTGATCACGAGTCTGAAAATTCTACAACAACGGTACGGTAAAAGTTAAGAAACAACAAACTAAATGTATGCATATATATAGGAATGTTATACCTGGTCAGTTTTATACGTCACGAAGCTGTCGGTTTGTTGTGTCGGGTAAGAGTCTTCACCGTACACGAAGTCGTCCGTGGGTTGTGTAAGGTAAGAGTGTTCACCGTATACGAACTCGGGATTGCTTAGTGGCTCGTTCAAATCGGGAAGCCTTACCCGTTGATTAGAATAAACGTCGGACGAGACCTCCTCCCGGTTCACATCTTGAAATCCAGAACTTTGCGGGTTGTTTTCCAGCGACTCGTTAGAATATACCTGAAAACCGTAGTTACCATCCCACCACCAAGACATTGCTATAACTTTTTGAGGTAAATTGTTTGAAAATTTTTGAACGACACGTTCAAATGAGAATTGTGCATGGTAAAATACACAAAATTTGGCCCCTATACGCATCGTATAGCCCTATACGCATCGTATAGCTCTATACGATACGTATAGACTCCTGGTCAAACCGACAACATCGTATAGGTCAATACGGTGCGGTTTAGGGTACGAGGTGACTTCTGCAACTAGTCATCCATCACATCTCTATACGCCACGTATTGACCTATACGATGCGTATAGGGGTTGGAATGTCTAGGAGTACGATGTTGTCGGGTTTGGGAAATTGTGAAGGCTATACGCATCGTATTGCCCTATACGATGCGTATAGAGCCCGATCCAGATAGCAATTCCCGTGTCCCATTAGTAGTCCCCTTAATTTAACTTTGCTTTTTCCACACAATTCTCCTTGTTATTGAAAGACAGGTGAATTGAATAGTAATTTTGATACATTTACATTTGTGCCCTTTATTTGGAACAAATTTATACTTTTGCCTTTTGCCCCCTTATTTGGAATCAAACCACAGTTAAAATTAAATAATTAATACAACTAAAAACTCAACTTGAAAAGGTATTTTCTTTATAAATTTTTTAATACATGTCCAATATTTTCGCCGCAACGCGGTGCGGTAGAGTTAGTCTAACGCCGCCGTGACGCGGGGTGGTTCGGGTTACTATACGTTTCGACGCCGTCGCAACGCGGCCGCAACATAGGACGGTTCGAGTTCTTGTACGTTTTGACGCCGCCGCAACGCGAGGCGGGTTCGAGTTGCTGTACGTTTTGACACCGCGGGTAAATCCCCTAGTTTTATTCATAGATCAATGTAAAACAAGTTATGGAACAATATTCATTTCAGACATGGTTAAGTTTCTTACAACAAAATCTATAAACATTTTTCTTTTTTTTAAATGAACTACTATTTATTAAAAGGAGGATTTTTCATTTTTCAATAACATTTTTAAAATTATGAAAAGAAAAATTATCCGTCTAAGCGTACTTATATTTATACTTTAACAAAGATAAACTCGCTCTGATTTTTTATTTATTATAATAATAATTACTAACTAAAACGATTGAAATTATTTTATCTTTATTATTATTATTAATTTTTTTACTAATAATAGTTGGTAATTATATTACAATTATTAAATTCCTTTCACTAATCAAATTTAAATTCATATTACAATGAGCTTACATACATATACATTCTTCATTTATATTTCACCTTAAAAGAAGTTATCTCGTATTAGTTAGGGACTTAGGGTGGTGGGTGTGG
Organism: Smallanthus sonchifolius; assembly: GCA_023525975.1. Lineage (NCBI taxonomy): Eukaryota > Viridiplantae > Streptophyta > Magnoliopsida > Asterales > Asteraceae > Smallanthus > Smallanthus sonchifolius. Next base: position 9,110,679 of record CM042042.1, read on the forward strand.
ACGTACGATATCCCCGCCAGTACTATCGGTACTGAAGGCGTGGAAATAGTGTCCACGCTTCTTTCATTTCCTTCATTGTTGCAGCTCCAATTCGGGAGGGGTATCCAGCTCTCAATTTCGTGTACTTGAGGCGCCACCTTAGCCCGGCCTTCCCCATGCTAAAGCCACACACTATCCATAAAAAAGCAAAGTTATTATTTTGGTTGATTACTTTTTATGTAAATTAATTAATTAATTAATAATCTAGTAAAAACATTCTTTTCTCAAAACTAAAAATCACATTATCAAGTTTTTATAAAAATGAATATATATATATATATATATATATATATATATATATTGATTGAAAATATTTTTTTTAAAGGCAATTTTCTTAAAGCCCTACTCCCTTCGGGAGCAGCCTAAATGTTCCTGTGAGTCATGCATGTCTTTCCCAATAGGTACAAAACGCCGGTATGTATAAAAACACCGGCGGATCTGACAGTAATTTATTTTTTTTTACAAAATTGTTGAGGTAGGTTCTCATTTTATTTATATAAAATCATTAATTTTTTTCAAAAAAGAATTTTTTTTATTTTATTTTTTAAAAAATCGTTGAGGTAGTTTTTTTTCAAACACCGTCGGAAGACGGTATAACACTGTCGGATTTTTTCAAACACCGTATGAAGACTTTTCAAATTCCAAATACCGTTGGACTTTTTTTCAAACACCGTCGGATTTTCAAATACCAAATGCCGTCGGATTTTTTTCAAACACCATCGGACGGATATTCTTGTAAAAAATAAGTCAACGGGGCAAATTGGGTAACAAGAAAAGTAATAAATACATTTTGAGGATTTTCCAAAGACAAGTGTACAAGACCTTAATTTTTCGTCCCAGGTATCCAATAGTAATCTGACACCTGAAAAAAAAAATTTAGCTGGATTTGGCAAAAGAGGCTCAATTTTCGCCTACTTGTGGTGCCGGATTTATGTGCTTTTTCGCCTCATGGGATGTCAGGTGAAGGCTTCACTGTACCTTCCGTACGTAGATGGGAAAGGCTTCAATGAAAAGGAACATGTACTATATCCGAAAACCTACCTGGGGAGTAACGGGTCAAAGGGATGGTTGCTGATCTCTATTCCAGCAACCCAAAAATATCAGAGGAAACAAGTAAAGTTTAGAAGAAGTAGAAGAAGAAATTGGACCCTAGAGGCAATGCAATTTAAAGGGGCTGGGTATGCCGGCTAATTAGCCGGCAAGTTTTTTTATCAACCGGCCAGTGTTTTTTGTCAACATATATTACATGAACAACTAATAAGTTATTAAATCCTTACTTTCACATATTTGTGATTTTCCCTACTTTAATATTCCTAAAGGGCTGCACGGTGATTGTGAATTCACACCGTTAGGTGTAAATACCAATGATTCCCAAAATCATGGGGTGTAGTTTTTTTTTTGTTACTTAGCAAAATGTAATTTATAATGTTTTTATGACAAATCAGGAAGAGGGTGGCTAGAGCTGTAAATGAATCGAATGTTTAGCAAACTGTTCGACAGAAAGTTCGTTTACGTTCGTTCGTTTAATAAAAGAACGAACATAAACAAGGAATTCCGTCCGATTAACTAAAACATAGGTCTCGTTCGTTCAATTGTGTTAGTGAACGTTCGTTTATTTACGTTTGTTCGTTTATGTTCGTGTTCGTTCATGTTCATTTGCTTATGTTGATTTTTGTATATTTCTATTTTATTTTATCTAAACTTTTTATATTCTTTAATTTTTATTTAATTTTTTACCCTAACAAATAACTTAGTAAAGTAAGTTCGATTCATGTACATAAAACTTGACATTATCATATTAAATGTTCATTTCGGAAGACATTAGGGTTGACATCAAAAGTCCCAAACAAGGCTTCGTTCGGTTCCTTTCGGTTCCTTTCGTGAACAAATCCATTTCCTTAATTAACGAACACGAACATTAAATTTCGTTCGGTTAGTGTTCGTGAACCGTTCATAAACAAGTTAAGTGCTAAATGAACGGACACGAACAAGACTTCGTTCGGTTCCAGCCCTAAGGGTGCCTAATCTATTCGGTTATACTTATTTAAAAAAAAATTCATTTGAACCGGCGATCGGAATGATCAAATAGAATTTTAACCTTTTTTTGTTTTTTTTAAATCTTAGTTATTAACTAATTTAGTACTTTAAGCTCCATATTTTATTTATTTAATTATTTAAAGTTGTAAATTATACCAAAACATAAGGTATTTTCAAATTTTGTTTCAAATCAAATTTATATATATATATATATATATATATAGGGGAGGGTTTCAAAGAAAACCACAAGTTAGGCGAAAATCGAGAAATCCACTAAAAAACCAATTTTACCCAATCATATAATAATGTTTATTTTTTGTTTTATTTTATTTTTATTTATTTATAAGAGTATCAATTTAATATTAAACATTTTTACCAAAAAACATTTTTACACATAGTGTTACGTATACGTAAACATAAAACAAAAAAATTGTGGTTACGTATACGTAAATCAAAAAAATTGTTTTTGGATACGTATACGTAAATAAAAAAAATTGCCTGAAATGATGTGGTTTTCTCGGTTTTCGCCTAACTTTGTGGTTTTCTCTTGATCCCTCCCATATATATATATATATATATATATATATATATATATATATATATATATATATATATATATATATATATAGAAAAGGGTTCAAAGACTAACCGACTTTTTATGTGATAACCGTGCTAACAACTATTAAACAATCACATAATTTATAAATTATTTTTCTTTTAATTGTTAAAATAGTATTTAAGTATTTTGAATAAATATTTTGAAGGTAAATATGAAAATTACGAGTCTTACGTATACGTACAAAATAATGTTACATATACGTGACACATAGTGTTTACATATATGTAACATTAAGATAATGATAATTGTTACATATACGTAACAGTATGTTTGAGAGTGGTTATCACATAAATATTTGTTAGCATTTGAACCTCACCCTACATATATATATATATATAGTTTTATAATATTTATAACAATATCTGGTTTTTAAATTGGTCCGACCTGTTCAAGCATTTGACCGGTAAGTCGACCACTTCAATGTCTGGCCGGTGCTGTTTAGAAAATAATTAGAAACTAGGAAATTTTTCCCACGCGCTCTGTGGTGCAAGGCGGACAATAAACGGTTCAGGCGGTACATAAAAAGAAAAGTGGTTAAGTACACAGAAGAAACGTATAAAGTTAGTACGACTCGGTTGTGTCGGTCTAATTTTTCACTGTAGGATCACATTACCGTCACTCGATCTAAAAGTGCGCCAAGAAATGTTCAAATTTGAGGTGGTTCGGTTTTGGAGATTGAGCGGCACTAACGTACTTCTATACGTAAAAAAACGTACGAATTTGGTGGTTCAGTTTTGAAGATTGAAGCATAGATAAAAAAAATATATTACGCTTCTCGCATTGCGGCCTAATAGTTTTAAAAAAGGTAAGAAATCTAGAAGGAAAAAAGAAACAATCCAAAAAAAAAAAGAAATAATAGTTATGAGAATTAAAAGTGATGAATTCAAATAAAAAACATGAGTAAGTGGATCATGGAATTAGGTTTCAAATTCATAAATATTTGGTCACAAAGAAAGGCCATTGAGAATGGAGGGAATTAAATATTTAAATATAGTTCAAGAGCAGAAAAAAATTGGTCGTGGAAGAATTGGAACCTAAGAGGTCTTAGTTCTTTATGTACCCACCATGTTATAATCACGTGTATTACACGGGTTGAATATGAAAGCCATATAATATTAAAAAATAAAAAGTTACACTTATAATTTACAAATCTTTAAATACTTATTTATATATACAACGTGTGATACAACATTCATGATGACACCCTATTGAGTGACAAACTCAAATTTTAAATTCTTTATACCACTCGCAATGATAAGAAATGCTCTCTCCAAGAGATGCAAGAAGAGCAGATAATTCAAGTAAAGTTTAGCATCTGCTAGTGCTCGAAAAAGATGAGCCTTTGACTTTACAGCCTGGACAACTTTCCTTTTGAACAAATTCAAACACTCTTGTTCTAACTGAAGATGCATCTTATCTCTATCCTCATGACTTTCACCAACTTCATCCCAAATTTTCTGCATTAACACAAAAAATATCAATGCATCAAACATGAATTTATGAAAGAAAGTGACATCTGATGTCCTTAAATCAATATATTTCACTTGCAATTGAAATAGTAAAGAACCACAAGTTGTTTCTCCAAGAAGAGGATTTTAAACATTATCACCAGCCATTTAGTATCCTGTTTAGGAGGCAACATGTATAAATGTGCTTAAAGAATATATAAAAATAAAATAAAAATTTACTCATTTCCGGTTACACCTTTGAAAAATGATGGAAGAAAATCATTCCATTACACCCTAGACAATCATTTCCGGTTACATCGTTGAAATTTAAGTGGTAAACTACCTTTTGCTTCACTATAGTAACATAAGAAAATCATAATAAAAAAGAAACAAATTATCAATAATGATGGTAAAAATTGTAGAATATAACCAATGATTTCATTACACCCACAGACCTAGTCACAAACTGCTCAGCATGCCCTTTTAGCGATGTGGACCGGAAGCTAAATGATGTTGCATAGGTTTTAAGTCTAATGGATCTCCACCCTGAAAATAGCAAGAATTTGATCACCTGTTTATGCTCAAAATTAGGGGGGAGCAAAAAACCGAAATAACCAAAAAAACCGACCCAAACTAAAACCGACGGTTTAGGTTTTGTATTTTTTGAAAACCGAAAATTACGGTTTGGTTTCGGTTTTGTGTCTTTTGAAAACCGAAAAAACCGAACCGAACATATATATATAGAACATATATATATATATATATATATATATAGGGAGTGCATCAAGAGAAAACCACAAAGTTATGCGAAAACCAAGAAAACCAGTCTCAACCAATAAGCAAATTTAGATTTTAATTATTTTTTATATACATAAATGGGTATTTTAGTAAATATACATAAACTCATATTTAATATTTATTGTTTTTTCAAGGAAATCTCTACTTTTTCTCCAACATTTACGTTTTATATTTTGAAATTTTAATTTTCAATTGCAAAATTATATCATAAGCATATTTCATATCAACGATTCTTTAGGTTTGATTTTGAAATTTATATCAAAAGCTTATTTGATTAAAAAGATTATTTGTGGGTGGAATTTTGGAGATTTTGAAATCCCATGGGAACCATTAGCCATACTACGTTGATGGTCAAGTTGGAGTTTACGAATTTGCTCCATTCAATTAATCATTTTTTACTTTGTGGTCATACTTTTATTTATATTTTAACATGGAAAATTTGCATCTGTAGCATAAAGAGAATTAATATCAACATTTTGTGCAAATGTTCATTTTATGTGTTTACATATATCAGTTACGTAATTTTTTTTAATCTTATTTTTTCCCGGTTGATGAATCGTTTGAAGTCTGTATTAGAGTTCTCAATTTCAATTCAATGGATTACATATACGTAAACCCATATGTTTACATACATCATTTACATAATTCGATTGTGGGTTTTTTCTTTTTCGTTATTTGTTTATCGTATACATATACGTAAACACGCTATATCAGTTATGTAATTTGTTTGTGAGCTTCTTCTTTTTTCATTAATGTTTATTGTTTACATATACGTAAACACACATGTAACCTATTTACATATACGTAAGCAGTTATGTAAATCTGTTTAGACATACGTAAACGCATATGTAAACATATCGAAAAATTCTAAAAAGTTTTTACCTGTTAGTTATTTGTGAAGTTACTTGGCAAAAATTTGAAGCCAAACTTCCTAATTTGCTTATTTTCAAGATTATAAAATAATAAAGGTAATGATTTTGTCAAACAATTCCACTTTAGAGGATTGATAGTGTGAGTGTTGATTGCCTTTATAAAAATTGAGGGATTTAATGTTATTACCTCCCTATCACCAAAACGAGAACTATAACATTTTAACATTATTGTTAAATAAGTCAAAAAATCTTTCATAAACTTGGTCCAATATACCAGAACTAAACAAAAAAGTATTAAAATACTTTTAGTTCAGTTTTTCTAGTCCCTTCGAATTTTTAATTCGAGCCACTCTCCAAATTATTTATAAATTTGTTGTAATTAGTATAGACACTTATTTCTTAAATTCAAATTTCAAGTTACAAAACAAATGGATATTAAATTATAGGAGTGAGAGAGTGAGATTTTTAAAAGATTTCTTAAATTAAAAATGTTGATATACCTAAATTACCCTTGAACCATTAAAATTAATCAATAAACTCGTGATTTTTACATATTTGCCACTAATTAATCTCATCCATTGATCATTTTTAATCAATGGTCAAAAGTTGGTTTTCTCTGGAACCTTCCCCTATATATATATTACATATATATAGGGTGAAAACTCATATGAGTTGTGAAAACTCATGAAAACTATATGTAACAACTTTATATTTTTTTTTAAAATAGGGTAGTTTTGTTACATATTTTCGTCACTTTTTATTAAAAAAAAATCAAAAAAGCGTTGAAGGAATATTTAAAAAAAAAGATGTAACAATTGTAAAAAAATCCCGTTTTTTAGTTGTTACATATGTAACAACGTAGTAACGGTAATTTTTTTACAATTTTTATATATATATTTTTTTAAATCCTTCAGCGTTTTTTTGATTTTTTTTTAAAAAGTGACGAAAATATGTAACAAAACTACCATTTTTTTAAAAAAATAAATAAAGAAAAAAAGTAGAGTTTTCAAGTGTTTTCACAACTCAAATGGGTTTCCATTCTAACCCAACCCATACATATATATATATATATATATATATATATATATATATATATATATATATATACTTTAATTATATATTGTGTGCATTCACGTTTCTTAATATATAGTATATTATGTTGTTTGCTTGTATGTTAAGAGTGAATACATATTATGTTACATATATTTGCATTAATAATAGGTTGTTATTTATATTTATTGAATATATAGATTATAATGTTTATTTTTTATGTTGAGTATTTTTTAAAAAAAACTAATAATTTGTGTAGTCCAAAATATTTAGACCCAAATGTTTGATAATCATTAGTTAATAAAAAAGTTTAAGTCCAATATTTCAAAGTTAAAACCCAATTGGTTTTAAAACCGAAAAAACCGAAACCGAAAAAACCGAACCCAAATGGTTTTAGAAAACCCAAAACCGAACTTTCGAGTTTTGGTTTGGGTTTACCCCAAAACCGACCCAAACCGACCCATGCACACCCCTACTCAAAATGCTTCACAACATGAAGATTAAATATTGACAATAATCCTATCAACCTACTTTCGATAGAAATTCTAATTCTCTATTAAACTTCTCAGCAGCGGTGAATGTTTGCTGCAAAAAAAATGATCCGTTATTATGTTTGCCTTGATTTGACAAAAAAATGAGAAATGATAAACTCATAATGTAGTGTTTGGTTTGCACTTGAGAATCATTATATACTGGAATGGAAATGGGAATGAGTATGAGTTTAATTAACATGTTGGAATAGAAATGGGAAGGAAATCCTGATCATGTTCTATTTTATCCAAACAAACAAGACCATAAGCTGAATCTAAAATCGATCACCACATGTGATGTCTACATTAAATAAACAGAAACCTTTTAATAAACAGAAATCAATTTCAACTCTGACAAAATAAACTCTCGGAGTACACAAGCACCGTCCTCGGCCACAACGGTGGTGGCGAAGGCTGCGCGGAACATCGAACACATTTTCTGATGGTAAGCTAATGGAGTAATTACTAATTAGCCAATTCATGTAGGGAAACATTACAAACAAACGATCAATTTTAGGAAGTGACACTGAATAGAGAAGAACGGGAGAGTCCAACGTCTTCTTGATTGCTTGAAAGGACTGAATGAGAATTTGGGTTTGACACTCAAAGGATGGGTGGTTGTAGTGGGGTGGCGGTGGTAGAAGGTGGTGGTGGTGGGTGGTGGAGGGGGCGAAAGTGGTGGTGGTGGGAGGGGGCGGTGGGTGGTGGTGACGGTGGCGGTGGTCAGAGGTGGCAATAGGTGGTGGCGGCGGGCGGGCGGAGGCGGCGGTGGGTGGTGGAGGTGGTGGTGGGTTGTGGTTGGTGGTGGTGGTAGGAGGGTGTGGTGGTTGTGATAATGGAATTCTCTCTGATTGATTTAGAGAGATATATTTCTATTATATACAATATTACAAAACTAAAGAAAAAGGAAAGTCAATAACAATACATATCTACAATTGAATACACATAACTACAGGAGGAAGACTAGGAGTGATTGTTGAAGTTGCCAATATTATCTTTTATCTCCCTGCAAGCGAAACGGCGGCAGACAAACTCGAAGCAAATCCCGAAAATGTTCAAACTGTTGGCGTGGCAGGCTCTTAGTAAAAATGTCCGTAGGTTGAAGCTTGGTAGGAACAAACTGAGTATGCAATCTCCCTGACATAACCAACTCACGAACAAAATGATAATCTAAGTCAATATGCTTGGCTCGTTTGTGAGACACCGGATTTTGACTCATGAATAAGGCGCTTCGGTTGTCACACAAAAGAGTCGGACGTGAAGGAGGGAGAGCATGAAGTTCCTTCAAAAGGTGAGTGATCCAGACAATCTCAGCTGCTGCGTTTGCCATGGCCCGATACTCCGACTCACAACTAGACCGGGAAACCGTCGGTTGTTTCTTGGCGCTCCAAGACACTAAGTTGCCACCTAGAAAAATCGAATAACCATATGTGGACCTCCGAGTCTCAATACATCTTGCCCAGTCCGCATCCGAGTACCCCAAAATAGCTGATGACGTAGGACGAGTAAACACGAGACCATGAGATATAGTACCTTTAACATATCGGAGAATTCGCTTAACCAATTGGAAATGTTTTTCTGTCGGAGCATGTAAGTGTTGACATGCTTGGTTGACGGCATAGGCTAAGTCGGGTCTAGTGATGGTTAAATATTGAAGGGCTCCAACAATGGAGCGGTAGAAAGTGGGATCGGAGTACGGAGTGCCATCCGAAGTGAAGGTATCGGAGGTCGATAATGGAGTAGGAGCAGGCTTAGCATGGCATAAACCGGCACGGGTGATGATGTCGTTAGCATATTTTGTTTGAGTGAGAAAAAGGGTCGAGCCGGATTGGATAACCTCAAGACCAAGGAAATAGTTCAAGGAGCCAAGGTCTTTGATGGCAAACTCTTGATGAAGACGACTCGTGAACGTAGAAAGTAGAGAGGGTTCGTTTCCCGTAAGAATGAGATCGTCTACGTAAACAAGCAGGTACATGAGAGAGTCACCTTGGTGAAAAATAAAAAGGGACGGATCGGCACGGCTACATGAGAAGCCGAATGACAAAAGGAAGGAGCTAAGTCTATGGAACCAAGCACGAGGGGCTTGCTTAACGCCGTAGAGAGCCTTATTAAGTTTGCAAACATGAGTTGGGAATTTCGGATCAACGAAACCTGGTGGTTGCTCCATGTAAACGGTTTCAGAGAGAGAGCCGTTGAGAAAGGCATTATTCACATCGAGTTGGTGAAGAGACCAACCGTTAATGACGGCTAAGGAAAGGACGATGCGAATGGTGGAGGCCTTTACAACGGGGCTAAAGGTATGAGTGAAGTCAAGACCCGGTATTTGCGTGAAGCCTTGAGCCACAAGGCGGGCTTTGTGACGGTCCAACGAACCATCGGAATGGTATTTGGTTCGGTAGACCCATTTCGAACCAACAACATTGGTGGAGGGAGGACGTGGGACAAGAGACCACGTATGATTTCGACGAAGAGCTTGAAGTTCGGATTTCATGGCATCCATCCAATGAGCATATTTAGAAGCACTTTTATAACCTTTAGGGTCAGTAGCAGTTAAAAGGGCTGCATGGAGACATGAGTGCATGGCTAGGGAAAGGTATGAAGTGTGCTTTGGATTTGGTTTGAAAGTGCCAACCTGAGAGTGGGTCACCATTGGGTGAGACGATGCTGCAGAGGGTTGGGCGGCAACAAGAGGCGGAGGGGATGGAGATGAGTCAGGCGAGGTAGCGGGTGAGGGTGGGTCGGGGTTGAATGGTGAGGGTGATACCGGTGATGGTGGGTCAACGTTATGGTGGACAACAGTGGGTGGCGAAATGGTGGAAACATCATTTTTGCATAAAGAACATGGTGGGGCAGGTTTAAGGTTGACTTTGGATGAGGATTTTTGAGTTGTTGGAAGCGGGTTAGAGTGAGAAAAGGTGATGGGTTCATGAAAAGTTGATAAAAAAAGATTGGCCAAATTGGTATGAGAGGACTCACTGTTGTATGGAAAAAAAGACCCGTCAAAGCGAGCATGACGCGTGACATACATACGGGAAGATGCTGGATCGAAACTGTCACACCCCGCCAGGGCGGAAACGCGAGGCGCGACTTTCAGTGGTTTTCAAAGCATATGATTACCGCAAACACATACATGTAATTGGATACATAACTGAATTTAAAATATTTACATTACAAAATATCAATTTGAGTTTACAAATGTTTAAGATTTCGCAAATATGACTCAAGACCATGAGTTATACAAGAGAAATCCTCCCAAAAGCCGTATCCACGTGCATGCATGTAACCTACATTGCTAACCTGATGACCACGTTCAATTTCCTGAAAACATACTTAAAACTGTCAACACGAGGTTGGTGAGTTCACAAGTTATTATAAAGAGTTATCATAAACCCAATGTTTAAATCTGATCTTTTTGTCGATCAAAACTCTTTGAGAAACCTGATCATTTTAACCTGATCAGTACTCTTTCGTTTAAACCTGATCACTTTAACCTGATCAGAATTCTTTACTTTAAACCTGATCACTTTACCCTGATCAGAACACTTTTGTGTAAAACCTGATCATTTTAACCTGATCAGAACTCTTTTTGATAAACCTGATCACTTTACCCTGATCAGAACTCTTTTGTGTAAAACCTGATCATTTTAACCTGATCAGAACTCTTTTGATAAACCTGATCATTTTAACCTGATCAGAACCCTTTTGTGTAAAACCTGATCATTTTAACCTGATCAGAACCCTTTTGTGTAAAACCTGATCATTTTAACCTGATCAGAACCCTTTTGTGTAAAACCTGATCATTTTAACCTGATCAGAACCCTTTTGTATAAAACCTGATCATTTTAACCTGATCAGAACTCTTTTTGTATGTATTACCAATGAATATGATTACTAATCCGATCTATTGACCCCATTTGTAAGCTTGCAAGGAATACAAAATAGTATGTAATGTACGAGACCGTAACCAAACCCCAACTTTCTGTGCCTCCCCTCGCCTTTCTGCGAGTAAGACAATATGCGGTCATTCGGCCATTTTGACCCCTGGTTAGCGCGACTAACCATGACCGGAGGCGTCACCCCCAATAGTACTATTCATATAATCCCGGGCTAAATCCATAGCTAATGGTTACTAATTTATTACGAGGACTTTAAGCGCTTTATTGTTCCCTCAATACATACATACGGTCAGATCATTAGTTCTATTCATTTATACACAAAAGTCTTTTACAAGTATGTTTCCACCCCAAATCATTTCAAAAACGTAGAAAAAGGGGAATTAGTGAAACTCACCTCGACAGTATGAATGCTAGCAAAAATTTTGAATGACGGCAGATTCGCCTATCCGTATCCTATTTACACAAGGATAACATACACGTTAAGACTACTCGTCTTAAACGCAATTTGTTCATTTGACCTAGCCGATCTGATTACTTTTGTTTTAATTATCTTTTTAGTTTTTCCAACCTTGTTTTGTTATGAAAATAGTTCTGAGTTACTGCCTTAAGGGGCTGATGAACAGGTATCGAAACTTTCTTAGTTTCGATTGAACAGAACAGATGTCGAAACTTCCTAGTTTCGACTGAGTGAAATAGGTATCGAAACTACCTAGTTTCGATTGGCAAGAATAGTATCGAAACTACCTAGTTTCGATTGTACACAGGTATCGAAACTTCCTAGTTTCGATTGAGTAAATAGATATCGAAACTCCTAGTTTCGATAGAACAACCGGTAGCGAAACTCCTAGTTTCGATTGAACAACCGGTATCGAAACTCCTAGTTTCGATCAATAGGTATCGAAACTCCTAGTTTCGATTGACTAACAGGTATCGAAACTATAGTTTCGATATCTGCACTTTGATTTACAGAATTCACTCTGTATATTTTTATGTTCAAATCTTGAGTTTGACACAGTTTTCTTGTTATCTTACTTGCGTTTGAACGATTTGTATGTTTAGTTACGGTTTTAAAGCAAATAATATGTATGGTATCGAGTTTTTACCTCAAACCGAGAATGGCGATCTTTAGAGAAAAACAGAGAAGTAGTCTTGAATCTTTTGAGCTTTCTTCAAGAACACTTGAAATTCTCCTTATGACACCGAATTATGGTGATTTTCGCTTTAAAACTGGACTTCGATTTGAAAGGGAATTGGGAATTTGCCGTAAGAAAAGAGAAGGTTTGAAAGGAATGGTGAAGTTTCGTCTGAAGAGTATGGTTTTCATCTGAATCAAAGCGAATCAGGCAAGTGGGAGCATGGCTCCCCTGACTCTCGGCCAAGAAAGTCAAGAAGTTGTTTAGGGGTTAATGATAACCAATTTTTAAATATTAATTTATTATGGTATTAGTATCAATTAGAGTTTTAAAGGGGTAATTTAATTCAGTTTCGATTCTTCACGGTATTATAATTTTTAACCATTTTATGGCTCGTTGAAGAAAATATTAGAATCTTGGCTCAACGTAAATTTTGTGTAATATATATATATATATATTTTTCTGGTTATTTTATTTAACCATTTACGTTCGCATTAAGTCGGGTTATCCTGCTTACTTTTTCTAGTAACTCTTTACGGTTTACTAGACTTGGAACAAACTTCTTTGCTAGACTTCTTGACTTTACTTAGTCAAAATAAAATATCAGGAAATAATAATTATGAACGTGCGTTTATGAAATGTGGATATTGACCTGAAATGCTGGGTGTCACATTCTCCCCATGTTACAGAGAATTTCGTCCCGAAATTCAGTTCTTGTCACTCTGACTTGGTGTTTTTGTAAACAGTGACGGGTACTTGGATTTCATTTTATCTTCCCGCTCCCACGTATACTCGGGGCCGCGCTTTGAATTCCAACGTACCTTGACCAGCTTAACACGGCTGCGTCTTGTTCTCTGAACCTTCCAATCTGTGACTTCCATAGGTTCCTCAATGAAGTGCAACTTGTCGTCTATGTGAATCTCATCAGGCGGTATAATTAACGTCTCGTCTGATAAACACTTCTTGAGATTTGATACATGAAACGTATCATGTACATTGCTTAGTTCTTGTGGCAACTTGAGTTTGTAAGCTACAGGGCCAACCCTAGCCAATATTTCAAACGGTCCAACGTACCTAGGGTTAAGCTTGCCACGGTTGCCAAATCTTGCAACGGTTGCCAAATCTTGCAACTCCTTTCCAAGGTGAGACCTTTAACATGACTTTGTCTCCTACTTGGAATTCTAAAGGTCTTCGTCTGTTATCCGCGTAACTCTTTTGTCTGTCACGGGCGGCCTTCAGACGATCCTTGATTTTGAAAATCTTATCTGTGGTCTCTTGAATAACTTCAGGACCGGTTAAATGTTTGTCGCCAACTTCTGCCCAACAAAGCGGTGAACGACATTTTCGACCATACAAAGCCTCAAATGGAGCGGCTTTGATGCTGGTGTGGTAACTATTATTGTATGAAAATTCAGCTAGTGGCAAATGAGTATCCCAATTTCCACCGAAGTCAATTGTACACGCACGGAGCATATCCTCTAATGTTTGAATAGTTCTTTCACTTTGACCATCTGTTTGTGGGTGATATGCCGTGCTCATGTCAAGACGTGTGCCCATGGCTTCTTGTAATGATTTCCAGATTCTAGACACGAATCTGCTGTCTCTATCAGAGATAATAGAAATTGGTACTCCATGCCTAGCCACAATTTCCTTAATATAAAGCTTTGCAAGTTTCTCGGTTTTATCCGTTTCTTTGATGGGTAGAAAATGAGCTGATTTCGTCAAACGATCGACGATTACCCATATAGTGTCATACCCGCTCGACGTCTTGGGTAACTTTGTAATGAAATCCATGGAAATCTGTTCCCATTTCCATTGAGGTATCTCGGGTTGTTGTAACAATCCCGACGGTTTCTGATGTTCTGCTTTTACTTTTGAACATGTCAGGCATTTACCGACATAAATAGCAATTTCTCCTTTCATGTTCGGCCACCAGTATAATTCTTTCAGATCCTTATACATTTTATCCGAACCTGGGTGAATGGAGTACCTGGACTTGTGGGCTTCGTCCATAACCAACTCCCGTATGTTACCAAAACATGGCACCCAAATTCTATTCATGAAGTATAAAGTGTCATCTGACTTTGGTTCCAACTGCTTTATCATTCCTCGTAAAGCTTCGTTCTGACTGTTTTCTTCTTTGATTGCTTCTTGTTGTGCCATCCGAATTTGAGTCGTGAGACTCGTATGAATTGTCAATTCTAGGGCACGAACACGTAGTGTTTTAACTCGTTCTTTACGACTTAAGGCATCTGCTACGACGTTTGCTTTGCCAGGGTGATACTTGATATCACAGTCGTAATCATTCAGTAGTTCTACCCAACGACGTTGCCTCATGTTAAGTTCTTTCTGATTAAAGATGTGCTGGAGACTCTTGTGGTCTGTAAAGATAGTACATTTTGTACCGTATAAGTAATGTCTCCAAATCTTGAGTGCAAACACAACTGCACCCAATTCCAAGTCGTGGGTCGTATAATTCTTTTCGTGCACTTTTAGTTGTCTGGATGCATATGCTATGACTTTTTCTTTCTGCATCAACACACATCCCAGACCTTGGTGTGATGCGTCACAGTACACAATGAAATTGTCAGTCCCTTCGGGAAGGGATAGGATTGGTGCACTGCAAAGTTTTTGCTTCAGCAATTGAAAAGATGATTCTTGTTTAACAGTCCAATCAAACTTTTTGTCCTTCTGGGTTAACGTGGTCAAAGGCAAGGCTATCTTTGAAAAATTCTCGATGAATCGCCTGTAATATCCTGCCAAACCCAGAAATTGACGCACCTCAGTCGGAGTTCTTGGTGCTTCCCAGTTTTTGATAGCTTCAATCTTGGATGGATCCACATGGATACCCTTCTTATTAATGACATGTCCGAGAAAGTGAACCTCTTGGATCCAAAACTCACACTTAGAGAATTTAGCATAAAGCTTCTCATTCCTGAGTAGTTCCAAGATTAATTTTAAATGATATTCATGTTCCTCCTTGGTTCGTGAATATATCAATATGTCATCGATAAACACAATCACGAATTTATCCAAGTACGGCTTGCACACGCGGTTCATGAGATCCATGAAAACAGCTGGTGCATTAGTCAAGCCAAATGGCATAACTAGGAATTCGTAATGACCGTAACGAGTCCTAAAAGCCGTTTTTGGTATGTCTTCTTCCTGAATTTTCAGTTGATGATACCCTGATCGTAGATCAATTTTAGAATAGAAACTGGAACCTTGAAGTTGATCAAACAAATCGTCTATTCGAGGAAGAGGATACCGATTTTTGATTGTCAGTTTGTTCAACTCTCGATAATCAATGCACATTCTAAAGGTTCCATCCTTTTTCTTTACAAATAGGACCGGAGCTCCCCATGGTGAGAAACTCGGTCTTATGAAACCTTTGTCAAGTAATTCTTGTAGTTGACTCGACAGTTCCTGCATCTCAGAAGGGGCTAGACGATACGGAGATCGTGCAACTGGTGCGGCTCCTGGTACTAGGTCGATCCGAAACTCGACTTGTCTTGATGGTGGTATTCCTGGTAAGTCTTCGGGAAATACCTCCGAATAGTCTCTGACGACTGGTATGTCCTCAAGTCGACGTTCTTCGGGTTTCTTCTCGACGATGTGAGCCAGGAATGCATAATAACCCTTGCGTAGATACTTATGAGCTTTCATGCAGTTTATCATTTTTAACATCGTTATACACCTTTCGCCTTGAATTGAAAGAATTTCTCCGTTTGGTAGGGGAATACGTACAATCTTCTCGAAGCATACTATCTCGGCACGATTCTTGGTTAACCAATCCATACCAATAACAATATCAAAACTCCCTAACTCGACGGGTAGAAGGTCTATACTGAATGTACGGTTTTCTAAACATAAAGTACAACCCCTAAAGACCTCTCCGGTTTCTATTAATTTCCCATTTGCTAATTCAATTGTATAACGTTGATCTAGTTTGCTGGCCTTAATACCGAGTAAGGATTTAAAATCATTCGACACAAAGCTCATATCCGCACCCGAATCAAAAAGTACAGAGGCATAGTGATTATTTATCGGGAACGTACCAGTGACGATGTTCGGGTCCTGGCGTGCGTCCCTTGCACCCATCACAAATGCCCTCCCTGGTGCCTGAGCGTTGTTCTGATTCTTCCACTTGGGACAATCCTTCTTGAAGTGTTTTAGATCACCACATACAAAACATCCCGGTTTGATTTTCCCCAATCGGTTGTTAGTTCGACAAGCTTGAGTGGTGTGACCAAACTTGTCACATTTTCCACACTTGATGCAAACACCGGCATGATGATTTCCACACCTCTTACATCTCGGTAGGCCCCTATCATACTCCTTTCTTTCCACTGTGTTGGCTGCAAAAGCCTTCACAGTTCCTTGTTTCTTAAACTCTTGTTTTCCAGATTTGTTACTTGAATTTCCCATCCATTTCCTTTTCTCTCCAGATCTACTTTCTTCGTTCTCCTTTCTCACAAACAATTCATTACGTACTGCATCATCCTTTAGTTTGAATGCTAAAGTTATAGCACTCTTGGCATCTATTGGATTAGATGATGTTACCATGCTACGAATTTGAGGCGCAAGGCCCCACAGATACCTTTCAACACGCTTATGTTCTGGTGTGACCATATGCGGTACCAGAAGTGCCAATTCATTGAAGCGGTCGGTGTATCCCGCTACATCATCTCCTATCATCTGTAGGTTCCACATTTCAGTTTCAATCTTTTGCAATTCGTTCCGAGGACAGTATTCCTCAATCATCATGTTTTTCAAATCTTCCCAAGACAATTGGTACGCTGTCTCTCTCCCCAAAGTCTTCATTTGAGTATTCCACCAAGTTAAAGCTTTATCAGTGAGCGTGCAGGTAGAATACTTCACTACGCAATCAGCGGTGCATTCACTTATATCAATCACCGACTCCATATGTTCTATCCATCTCATTAGTCCTACTGCACCCTCGGTGCCATTAAAACTGCGGGGTTTGCAGGATAGGAAGGCCTTGTAGGTACACTTCCTATTTGGAGCATCTGCAGGATCACAAGTCATAACGTCATTAATTCGGATCATGACTATGTGTTATGGCTTATTTATTTTTTTTTATTACCTCCGGAACCTCCGGAACCTCCTGCTGTACCGCTACCCCCTGCGGTACCGCTACCTCCTGCACCTCCTCCGCTATTTCGGTTTGCTTCATACTGCTCTATAGCGGCAGCTACTCGCTGTGCTATTAGTTGTTCCATGTTTGGGGAAATTGTCTCGTTGTTGTCACCAGTAGTGTTACGGGGTGTCCCACGCTTAGGTGCCATGACGTTCTTTCTAACATGTCAATTAAAAAGAAACAACATCATATATCAATAATGATAGATCATGACATAAGGATACCACAACATCAAACATGAACAACTATCATTACGACATAAACCATTACATACATAGTCAAAACATACATAGTACATTGTTCCCAAAAGATAAGGATACAAAAGGATGGGTTCACATGCCCTCATCAGTACTAACGTTTTAAACTACATAATGTACTATGGGCACAACCCGCCCATAATAGGTTTAAAAGAAGAAGTGGGAGTACAACCCAATCATCATGGCAAGTCCCGCCATGACAAAGCTAGCTCTTGCCACAAATTCTGCAGCCAAATTCCTCTCCTCCAGCGCCTCCACCATGTCTCGGACCGTGAGAGTGAACTGCCAGTCCATATCAGCTCTCAACTCGAGGTAGTCAGTGGCACTCTGTATGTCTCGAGTGCTATCCTCCAGAGTCTGTACTCGAGATCCGAGCCCTTGACGTAAGCGCCTGGTTGCATCCTCCTGTGCCCGAATATCATCTAGGAGATCATCAAGACGCTCCTCATGCGTACGAACACGAGCTACCAAGGTAGGCACAGTGAGCTCTATGGCTTCCCCAGTGTGGGGTAGGGGTGTTGGGGAGTTAGAAGACTCTCCAAGCTCAAAGGTAGATGGGATGCTCTCCATCTCCCTCCAACGTGCCAGGGTACGAGGCATCCAACGGATGGTTCCCACGGTAGGGTGGTAGCAGGGTCGTTGCCTCGGTGGTTCCTCATCGGTCTCCAAGTCTTTCGGGTCACGGGCTGCCAGGTTTCTCTTGCGCGGAAGTCGAACCTTCTTCCTAGCACTTTGCACCTTAACTGGTCCTCCGCTTTTCTTTCGGTAGACGATGGGCGGTTCTCCCAGAGCGACATTGGGTGGTGTCGAGCTGCGAACTTGTACTCGATTTTTAGGGCGTGAGGCGGAAAGTTCCTCGTTGGATTCAGAGTCAGATACGGGGTCAGAGTGTGAATGTGACGACATACTTGTGACTACAATATCCACATGACATGATGACTGGTTATGCAATGCTTATGCAATGAAAACATTTTAGTGAGTCATCTAATTATAGACTAGGTTCCGTTTTAGACACCTAGTTCGCTATAATCAATGGCTCTGATACCAAGTTCTGTCACACCCCGCCAGGGCGGAAACGCGAGGCGCGACTTTCACTGGTTTTCAAAGCATATGATTACCGCAAACACATACATGTAATTGGATACATAACTGAATTTAAAATATTTACATTACAAAATATCAATTTGAGTTTACAAATGTTTAAGATTTCGCAAATATGACTCAAGACCATGAGTTATACAAGAGAAATCCTCCCAAAAGCCGTATCCACGTGCATGCATGTAACCTACATTGCTAACCTGATGACCACGTTCAATTTCCTGAAAACATACTTAAAACTGTCAACACGAGGTTGGTGAGTTCACAAGTTATTATAAAGAGTTATCATAAACCCAATGTTTAAATCTGATCTTTTTGCCGATCAAAACTCTTTGAGAAACCTGATCATTTTAACCTGATCAGTACTCTTTCGTTTAAACCTGATCACTTTAACCTGATCAGAATTCTTTACTTTAAACCTGATCACTTTACCCTGATCAGAACACTTTTGTGTAAAACCTGATCATTTTAACCTGATCAGAACTCTTTTTGATAAACCTGATCACTTTACCCTGATCAGAACTCTTTTGTGTAAAACCTGATCATTTTAACCTGATCAGAACTCTTTTGATAAACCTGATCATTTTAACCTGATCAGAACCCTTTTGTGTAAAACCTGATCATTTTAACCTGATCAGAACCCTTTTGTGTAAAACCTGATCATTTTAACCTGATCAGAACCCTTTTGTGTAAAACCTGATCATTTTAACCTGATCAGAACCCTTTTGTGTAAAACCTGATCATTTTAACCTGATCAGAACTCTTTTTGTATGTATTACCAATGAATATGATTACTAATCCGATCTATTGACCCCATTTGTAAGCTTGCAAGGAATACAAAATAGTATGTAATGTACGAGACCGTAACCAAACCCCAACTTTCTGTGCCTCCCCTCGCCTTTCTGCGAGTAAGACAATATGCGGTCATTCGGCCATTTTGACCCCTGGTTAGCGCGACTAACCATGACCGGAGGCGTCACCCCCAATAGTACTATTCATATAATCCCAGGCTAAATCCATAGCTAATGGTTACTAATTTATTACGAGGACTTTAAGCGCTTTATTGTTCCCTCAATACATACATACGGTCAGATCATTAGTTCTATTCATTTATACACAAAAGTCTTTTACAAGTATGTTTCCACCCCAAATCATTTCAAAAACGTAGAAAAAGGGGAATTAGTGAAACTCACCTCGACAGTATGAATGCTAGCAAAAATTTTGAATGACGGCAGATTCGCCTATCCGTATCCTATTTACACAAGGATAACATACACGTTAAGACTACTCGTCTTAAACGCAATTTGTTCATTTGACCTAGCCGATCTGATTACTTTTGTTTTAATTATCTTTTTAGTTTTTCCAACCTTGTTTTGTTATGAAAATAGTTCTGAGTTACTGCCTTAAGGGGCTGATGAACAGGTATCGAAACTTTCTTAGTTTCGATTGAACAGAACAGATGTCGAAACTTCCTAGTTTCGACTGAGTGAAATAGGTATCGAAACTACCTAGTTTCGATTGGCAAGAATAGTATCGAAACTACCTAGTTTCGATTGTACACAGGTATCGAAACTTCCTAGTTTCGATTGAGTAAATAGATATCGAAACTCCTAGTTTCGATAGAACAACCGGTAGCGAAACTCCTAGTTTCGATTGAACAACCGGTATCGAAACTCCTAGTTTCGATCAATAGGTATCGAAACTCCTAGTTTCGATTGACTAACAGGTATCGAAACTATAGTTTCGATATCTGCACTTTGATTTACAGAATTCACTCTGTATATTTTTATGTTCAAATCTTGAGTTTGACACAGTTTTCTTGTTATCTTACTTGCGTTTGAACGATTTGTATGTTTAGTTACGGTTTTAAAGCAAATAATATGGATGGTATCGAGTTTTTACCTCAAACCGAGAATGGCGATCTTTAGAGAAAAACAGAGAATTAGTCTTGAATCTTTTGAGCTTTCTTCAAGAACACTTGAAATTCTCCTTATGACACCGAATTATGGTGATTTTCGCTTTAAAACTGGACTTCGATTTGAAAGGGAATTGGGAATTTGCCGTAAGAAAAGAGAAGGTTTGAAAGGAATGGTGAAGTTTCGTCTGAAGAGTATGGTTTTCATCTGAATCAAAGCGAATCAGGCAAGTGGGAGCATGGCTCCCCTGACTCTCGGCCAAGAAAGTCAAGAAGTTGTTTAGGGGTTAATGATAACCAATTTTTAAATATTAATTTATTATGGTATTAGTATCAATTAGAGTTTTAAAGGGGTAATTTAATTCAGTTTCGATTCTTCACGGTATTATAATTTTTAACCATTTTATGGCTCGTTGAAGAAAATATTAGAATCTTGGCTCAACGTAAATTTTGTGTAATATATATATATATATATTTTTCTGGTTATTTTATTTAACCATTTACGTTCGCATTAAGTCGGGTTATCCTGCTTACTTTTTCTAGTAACTCTTTACGGTTTACTAGACTTGGAACAAACTTCTTTGCTAGACTTCTTGACTTTACTTAGTCAAAATAAAATATCAGGAAATAATAATTATGAACGTGCGTTTATGAAATGTGGATATTGACCTGAAATGCTGGGTGTCACAGAAACACTTGTAGCCTTTGTATTGTGGGGCATAGCCCATGAAAATACAAGGTATACTACGAGGTGCAAGTTTATGAGGAGCATAGTCGCGTAAGTACGGATAAACACAACACCCAAAAACACGAAGGTTTGTGTAGACGGGTTTATGGAAAAGAGCATCTCAAATGGAGATTTATCGTTTAGAACTTTGGTGGGTAAACGATTAATGATGTATGTGGCTGTACTAAACGCATCGACCCAATGGGTGGCGGGAATGCGAGCATAGAAGAGCATGGCTAAACCCGTTTCGACGATATGCCGATGTTTTCGTTCGGCTCGGCCATTTTGTGGTGCGGTGTACGGACAAGAGAAGCGATGAAACGTGCCATTATCATCAAAGATCTTGCGTACATATTGATTAACGAACTCCGGACCACCATCACTTTGAAAGACTTTTACTTTTCGTGAGAATTGTGTTTATACAAGACGCAAAATAGTTTGCAATATGGAGTAAAATTCAGGTTTTGTTTTAAGCGGATATAGCCACGAAAAACGTGAATAATCATCCACAAACACAACGTAATATTTGTATCCATCGTTACTTGTGATAGGCGACGGTCCCCATAAGTCACAGTGAACGAGATCAAGAGGGTGAGAAGCACGTTTGTCATTTAAATTAAATGGTAATTTACGGGCCTTAGCAAGTTGACAAGGCGAACAAACATTAGGTTTGGGCAAAATAGAAGTAAACGATAAACAACCATGTTTCTTTAAAACGGAAATAATGTCATAGGCAACATGCCCTAAACGATTGTGCCACAACTCAAATGAGGCTTTATTCGAAGAAACAGAAGCAACAAAAGCAAAGGATTTATCTCGAAGCATGTAAAGACCGTTCTCACATCGACCTTGAGCGAGAGGCTGGCTTGTTTTCCGGTCCTGAATAACAAAAAATGTATCTGAGAATAGAACATCAATGGGATAATCCTTAGTCAACTTGCTAATTGAAAGTAAATTCTTGGTGATGGATGGGACCACCAAGACATCATTCAGAGACACATTTTTATTAATTGAAACATGTCCTTTATGAGTTATAGGAAGTGAATGCCCATTACCAAAAGAGACAGAAGAGGAACCAGTATAAGGCAAAGAAGAATGGAGTTTACCGGTGTCGTCGGTCATGTGGCTATCGGCCCCGGTATCTGCAGTCCAGTCGGGGCCTTCAGTAGATACATGACATTGAGCGTGGAAGGCACGAGCAAGACCATCATCGCTAGAAGCGGCTGCCACAAAAGACGAGAGCTTCGGACACTTGTTGGCGTAGTGACCGTTGGTGAGGCATAGTTGACAGTGGGGTGGTCTGCGTGACCCATTTGCTGACCCTATGGAGGGGTTGTTGGAACGATTTGATGGACCATTAGTAGGGCGAGACCTGTTTGAGGAGGAGCCGCGAGAACGAGAGTTCTGGTGATGGGCAGCAAAGGCGACATGAGCGTGTCCGGGAGGATGTAAGGTGTTGAGAAATTGCTCCTGATTTTCAGCCTTAGTGAGAAGGTCTCGGAATGGGAGAGAGTCCCGATTGGTACGAATAACCGTAGACCAGCTCTCAAACGTAGGACCGAGACCACACAAAAACCAATGTGTCGGTGTCACTAACCGGATGACCAATGGCGGAAAGCTGGTCACAAACAGCCTTGAATTTGCGACCAAATTCAGCAACAGTGGATGATCCACGGGTTAATTGGCGGAGATTATCACACAAGAGATGCATCCGTTCTAAAGAAGCATTGCTATAAGCCGCCGCGAGAGCGGTCCAGATCTGACGAGACGTAGGAAGGCCAAGGATTTCGGCCACGGCCTCCTCGGTTAAAGAGGAATTAAGAATGAGGACAGCCTGTTGGTCACGAAGGAACCATTCGACATGAGCAGGATTGGGTTGTTCTGTTGAGTCTATGGTTATGGTTTTAGGTGGTTGAGGGATGGAACCATCAACATAGCCGAGAAGTTTTTGATTGGCAAGAAGGGGAGTAATCTGATTGTGCCAATAAAGATAGTTGGTAGAGGAAAGCTTAATGGTAAGCATGTGAAGGATGGTTGCCATAGGGAGGGAGGTTTCAGAGGAGGTGGCTGAGGAGGATGAAGGTGTCGACATTGAGAAGAAGGGAAGAATGGAGAGGATCAAAGTTAGGCTGATACCATGTGATAATGGAATTCTCTCTGATTGATTTAGAGAGATATATTTCTATTATATACAATATTACAAAACCAAAGAAAAAGGAAAGTCAATAACAATACATATCTACAATTGAATACACATAACTACAGGAGGAAGACTAGGAGTGATTGTTGAAGTTGCCAATATTATCTTTTAGTGGTGATTCAGGGTGAATCAGGGGATGGAATGAAAAAAAAAACAAAGGGGGTGGATGGAATGAATTTGATGGATTTAGAGGGAATGACATTCCTTGTGGAATGGGTGATTCCATTCCATCGTCCAACCAAACACCACTTTTTTTATTCCCTCGTAATCATCCATTCCATCTCCCATTCCATCTCTCATTCCTACATACCAAACGCTACCTTAGAGTATTCGAGCATTAGAATTTTCAGTGTTCAATTGTTATATTTATTTTAGTTTTCCATGTTATGCTCCTGCGAAGTCAACTAGTTGTAACTCCTTGTAATCAACGTCTATTTACAGAAATTGGTATACATTACAACATCATTACAGTTACATTTCTTATTTTCAAGGTTACCTTAGTTTAGGTTAAATTAGTTTACTTTAGATTCTGTATATGGTATAAGAGCCACACGAATAAACCTACCGCTCAATCCAGATTTCAAAATAACCTAACGAACAATACACCATAGTTTAGTTTAGATTCTATATCTGGTATAAGAGCCACACAAAATCCTATTTTGTTTTGTTTCATTTTAAGAAACCAAGAGACTAATTAAGGTGTATTTCGTTAGCGTAAACTATTCACAGGTCTATCTATTCCACAAATTACTAAACACATAAATACCGTGTGTTATATTGGACTTGTGAATTCATCTTCGGCAGTACAACAGTTGCTCTCACTGTTTTACCCTATGGATATAGAATTATAGACGTATACTCGAAATCTGTTTTTAGAAGGAACCGTGTGACGTTGGCCAAATTTGTTTGATTCTTTTAGCTAAGGATACTTGATGACGTATGATAGTAAGAATCACTTCCCCAAGCAGTAATAAAGAAGGATTCACCCAACGGATTTTCGGTTACTCCAAGGGGGGCCCGCTTAGCTAACGTGGAAGGGAGCCTGAAGAGGAAGAGAAAACTTTTCACCGATAGGAGAGACGTCAACATCATTCGGTTATAGAGTGAAGAGAGAGAATTCTAGAGATAGCCTATAAATACTAGTCTCCCCATAGATAGAGGGGATCCTTTCATTCTTAAGTGGGCCCCACTTGAAGTAACTGAAAATCCATTGGGTGAATCCTCCTTATATATTACCGCTTGGGGAAGTTATCCTTACTATCATACGTCATCAATACTTGTTTGACTATTTTACGTTTATGTTATATGTGTTTACATTTTATGGTAATTTGTTTCGTATGATTAAACACTATTGTGTTATAAATTTATCATATTTATTTGTTTTAGAAAGGAAAATAAATGTTTTCCATACGCTAAAACTCAAAAAGTACACAAGAGTTGCATGTTACACATTTGTGAAGTCGATACAAAAAAAAGTCATAAACAATTCTTCTCATATTTACATAAGATTGAAGGACTCTCCCAATCCCTTAAACGCTCCTTCTCTCAACACAGTGACTCTCGTTTCTTCTTACACTTTTAAACCATCCTGAACCGGGAGAATATTTGATCAAGAGCAACTCTATTGAAAGTTAATATATTAATCCATGTGGTTTTAAAGTTTAGAGGTCATTATGTAATTAGTCATTTTATGTATTTATAGTCAAGTATGTAAAGTTTATAAAGTATTATGGTAGTTGGATTTGAAAGGATGTGTCTGTTAGGAAAGTCACGATGGTTCATTTGTGAACCTATATAAATGAAGTTAATGTATGTAAACTTTCAACAGATTCAATATACAGAAAAGTTCTTTGTACGTGAGTTTGTTCAATTGTGAGATTTTGATTCGAGTCGATGAAGATCCAAAAGGCCAAGAAACTCTCGCTAAAGATGTCGTCACATCGCCTCCCATCTCCTTGACCGCAGTTGAGAATCTTCAAATTCTTCACAATTATGTGTATGGAAGTGTTGAGATATATGATGTTTTAATAGGGGGTTCTTTTTAGTAAACATTTTACTTATTTGAAATGCTTTCAAAATTGTAGGGGAAAATGTGAATTAGCAAAGTTAACGCGAGGAAACTAGCAAGATTAAATGCGGATAAAGCTGAAAGCATTGCAAATGTTAGAAAAAAAAATTGTATGAACAACTTTTTGAGTCGCTAAGAGTTTCTTGAACGCTCTTTTTTTTTATTTTTTTTAACGGCAACGCTATATATTCTACGATAATTGGGTTTCCCCGGGGCAACACCTTTCCTAAACTTAATGAGTCGCTTTTCGTTCTCATGGGGAATTTGTGTCAACTCGATCACGCCATGTTAATATGCTTCGGTGTTAGGTTTTTAAACTAACCTGACATTTGAAGGTTGTCAGGCCAAAAATAACACACTTGTCACTCAAGTCTATGTGATCGTAAGTTTGCAGAAGCTAGGAAAGGAAAATGAATTGTGGAACTCACTCTAATTTTCTGACTATTACTATCAAGAAGACTTGGCTTTATATAGCATAAAAGGAAACAACAGTCAACACAAAATCTATACTATATAATGAAATGAATCAACATCACCTGCATCGATGTCTTTATGTCCGTGTTTACCGCATCTCTGGTTAGTCTCCCTCTATAGCCAGAACAAGTCCGATGAAGAGAAATTGAGGTTTCTGTTGTGATATTTAAACCTGCGATCAAAATCGACTCACGTCCCTTTAACTGAACGCGACTCTAATACCAAGTGAAGGTTATCGGTCCACGCGGACCGGGATGCACCTGTCTCATGGTTTTAAATTTTCAGCTTTACATTTCTTTTTCTGTATAAATACCAAGACTTGTTTGGCATTTCAACACTCCGAAAACAAACTACAACACAACAAAAAATCTCTACTTCTACGCTCTTCTTCTCAAGGTACTATTTCAAGTTTAGAGTCATCCCCGGTTATACACACAGCTTCGGCTGTTGTACCCTAGAAAACATTCGAATTCTCTTGGGAGACTCGGAATTTGTTTTAAGAGACCCGTGTTAAACACAAAGCTCGGTCACAAAATTCATTTCCGTTCACTGTTTTTGTACTTTTCTTTATTTTCTTTATAAAAATATTGTAATTTACTGCTTTTCTTTACTTCTTGTATTGTAATTTGAAATTTATACAAGTGTTAGTATTTATATTTTGGTGGACGGTTCCTACAGTTTTTACCTTCAAAGCCTACCTTTGAGGCTAGATTTTAAATATGAAAAGAGATCATAGTTCTAGGATTTTCCATCAACGTTCGAATTGCATAAATCTGTTGAGATCTTGTCAACAACTTTTCGAATGAGTTTAGCTTCATACCTGTAGATTAAAGAATATATTTATAGTTAGCCTGCTTAAAACCCCACATGAGCACTTAATTTCAATATACATATATAACATTCAAATATGATGAAGGAATTACCCATCAAAACTGTTCTTCAAGTCCCATCCAGCAATCTCGGCTGTTTCTTTTAGAGCCTCTCTCCATTTCTTAGCAGACTTTTCCCTTTTATGTTTGGCAAAGGCTTTTCCAACTTTTCCACTTAGTTTGCAAACCTCAAAGGGTTCCACATCATAGAAGATCGGATAAACTGCATGCTCATGTGTTGTCCTATTGCACTCCATAATCTTCAGTAGCTCATCCAAGCACCATGATGAAGACGCGTAGTTCTTTGAGAAAACAATGACGTGAAACTTTGAGTCTTTAATGGATTTGATGAGTTGGTCCCTGATCTTTTTCCCTTTCTTGATTTTGTCACCATCCTTGAAAGTGAAGTACCAAATAGATATGAGAGACACACGACTGAATGCACACTTTATTAATCAAGAAAACAAGGCTTTAAATAGCCATACAATCCAACGGTAAATAACAAACTAAACTAGAAAATAGGAAGCTACTAACAAAACGGAAACTACAACCCACTACCTAGACTTGGCTCACACACGTGCACCATGACTTACATACTGACCGGTAGACTCGGTCTTATTTAATTAAACCAAAGAAAACACCAAAAACACGTGCATGAAATTGGACCTCCCATGTATGCAGACTCCAATAGAAAGTGCGAATGTTTTTCTGTTGAAAAGCATAATAAAGATGATCAACGAAGGTTTTACGGGTATCATGACCTCTAAAACTTAAAAATACGTCATATGTGAAGCTCTTGTGAAAGGATGAAGTTGAAGAGGACGCCATAAATTTTTATCAAAGTCCAATAAAATCACTTATTTTTCTAGGGAAATTTATAAGAAATGATTTAGAAAATCATTTGAAGAAATAATGGTTCAAGCATCGGTACTTATATTGGTTAATTTTGGGGAAAAAAATGGAAATTGGAGGAGAAACCGATCCCCCTCTTAGCTTTTGACGTAATTATATGCCATTATTTGTTCGATGATAATGATCATGAACTTATTGGATTTAAACATGTTTAAATTTAGTTTTTCCAAACACCTTTTTTTTCAAATAACAAGACAAGTTATGAAATATCCATTTGTATCAACATCAGAAGTTTTTGTTATTATTATTAACTGTCTTTCTTGATTCTCTTACCATCCTTGTAAGTACGTGTGAATGATTTTCTTTTTAAGAGCAAAATAAAGATGGTCATTTAATATTTTTTCGGGTTTTCTGTTGAAGACTAAAACAAAGATGATCAATGAATAGGGATGGCAATGAGACGGATTTAGGCTGGGTATTACGAATCCTAGACTAATACACGATTGTAAAACCATGTACCATATATTGAAAATCAGGCTCAAGAGCACGGACACAAAATTTGATCTCAACAAAAGATCGACTCTTTCCGCTTACTATAATTCTTGACACATTTAGATTCCTAACCCATCTATTTATACTAAAATAAACCTTGTTAACCAAGTCTTCTAATCCTACTCAAATACTTAAAAATAATACCAAACAATAAACAAATAATAAAATAAACAAGCATTAGACTCCTACTATGACTAACAAACTTGCAACCTAATCCAGTACACTTGTGACTTCCTTCTTGTACCACATAGACTATTAGACTATTCCAAGATTATCCCAACACCATACTCGGCTCATTACCAGTCGGGTACCGGGTATATCCGTTATTTTGTTAAAAAAATAGCCATTGGGAGTTTCAATTGCATTTCTTTTTCATACTACTATAACTTTATATAATTTTATATTTTTAACAACTATAACAAATTAAATTTTAATAAATTGCATACGTATCATCATCATTATAAAATATCTAAAATATATAAATCTTATGATAATATAAATCCCAAAAACATAAGTTCATACTTATTAACATACATAATATAAATAATATATCAAATACCTGTCCCAAAAGAAACTTTTATTCTCCACGTAATTAAGCTTCTTAAATGAATCATTAACATACAAGGGTTAAGGAAAATTTTAAATTAAATTTTTTGGGGCCTATGATTCGGATAAGCGGGTATATTGTTTAAGATAATATATCGGGAATCACCTTATACCATACTCGTACCTGCACTTTCGGGTATTCTCGTGGGGTTTCGGGTTTTTTTTGCCACCCTATCGATGAATGTTTTTACAGGTATTTCCACCTCTGAAACTAAATGCATCAAATTTAGAGTTAAACGTAACTTAAAACCTCGAATTAATTGTAACTTAAACGAGCTCGATCACGATCATCGTATATCGAGTTTCATTGGACCTGCGAGCCTAACGAGCCTATTATTAATATATATTTACATAATACTTATTATTATATATAAATTGTGATGAAAATAACTAAAAAAATATAAAAAGTTATAGTTATTAATATATATATATAATTAAATGTTAATAAATAAAATATTTAAATAACTAACAAAATTACTAAACAAGTCAAACACCGAGTCGAGCTCGATCGAGCTTTCTTAAGTTAAGTGAGTCGAGCTTAAGCTTAGACGAGCTCGTAATGTGCTCAACTCGTTTACACAAGCGTAAACGAGCTTAGTATAAGAGGAAAATGAACTTTTGTACATGTATAACACCTCTAAACCCCAAAAAATCGTGTGTGAACCTCTAGTGAGTGGATAAAGTTGTAGAAGATGCCATTGATCATATTGAAGTTCTATAAAGACAAAATATTTGTAAATGGAAGAAAGAATGACAAAATGAGTCTTGGGAAGGTAGAGGCCGAACTTATAAAGGGAATAGACAATGATTCAAGCATCGGTTCTGTAAACAGTTTGGGAAAACTGTGGGATTATCATAGAAATCAAATTTTATATGTTATTTATTTAATGTTCGGTAGAAACAATAATATTCTAATTTTAAATGGCTTGAACTATGTTTTTCCACACAATTTTTTTCCATAGATCAGTATAAAACAAGTTATGGAACAATATCTCAACAAAATCAATAAAACCTTTTTTAAAATAAATTATCTGTTTGTTATAATAATTATAAATTAAAATGATTGAAATTTGATATTATTTAATCTTTATTATTTACTAATAATAGCTGATAATTAGTTAACCGTATCACAGTTATAAAGTTCCTTTTAGTAAAAAATTAAATTCATATTACAATTTCATTTAGATTTTTTTTTAAATAATAATGAATGGTACGTGTATCACAGTTAAATAAATAAGTTTTACTCCGTGTTATTAAACTAATTAAATTATGATTTTGGTTAATTACTTTTAAGGTAAATTAACTTCTTTTAGATTTTTATTTGATTTTTATCGGCTCCTAATCTACTTCAATTGACCATCAATATTTGTCATTTGCAGAATTTGAACACTCAACTTCTAGGATAGATGATGTCCTTTCGGGGACTTGACGTAAATTAACTAATGTTATTTCTCAAATATGTTTATTTTAATATACCTATTTAAGGGGACAATCGGAAAATAAGAAAAGATAAAGACGGATATACGTAAATTTAAACCGTTTGGTGTAAACACCAATGATTCCCTCCAGAACCAATGATTCCCTCCAGAAAATTAATCGTTTGAAAATTACGTGGATAATCGTTTCTGGCTTATAGCGCGCTGGGTGTATTTTGAAAATAAAAAAGGTAATATTGACATAACTATATTGTATTTATTTGTTCCATCTTTAATGATGATGATGATATTATAAATTTACTGAATTTAAACAATTTAAATTACCTTTTGTCCACGTAACTTCTTTTCAATGCTATAAAAATCGAGTTTGCTATGAAAAATTTGCGACGTAAAATTTGTGTCGCAAATTGCAACACATTTGCGACGAAAATGAAAACCTTAAAAAAACCCTTGTGTTTGTCGCAAATGTATAGGAAATTGCGACGCAATTGCGGCAAAATTAATAATAATCTTACTAACTATAACAGAAGTATTACGAAACATTCATTTTCAACAACATCAAAAGGGAATATTAAGTCGTCGAACCCTGAAATTAAACTCATCATATTGTTTTGAAGTAAACGAACTAACTGTAATATCGGTTTCAATCAGTCTGAGAGGTGTAGATTATATAACTTTCTTAAGAGAATATGGAACATGATGCTACAATTGCAGGAGTAGTAGGTGTGAGCAAAATAACTGAATAACCATAGCAAAACCAAAATAACTAAACAGTTGAGAAACTGATGATTCAATTATGATCTATTTGATGTATAACCGACTTGTATGATTTAGTTATGTCTATATGTATATAAGTTACCAAATTGAATAACGTTACATATATTTTATCATATTTTTATACACAACATATAAGTTGCCATTTATTATTCCTTTATGAATCAAAAGGATTGCAAATGTGTTATATGGTAGGAGATATATTGGGATTTATTAATAGATCAAAGTTCATCTTATTCTTTGATCCGTCTGGTTTGTCTTCTTATTCAATGTTCATCTTCTCCTTTCTTGTGGTCCGGCTTCCTCTTTGATCCATGTCTAGTTCAGCTTTATTTCGATTTGATCGGCTTCTTCGTCTGATCTGGTTCGTCTCGGGTTCGACTTCTCACCCTCTGACCGTCTTCTTCTTCGATTTCGATTTATAAGCTAGAAGTTCGAGCTCAAGTTTTTAGCTAAATAAAGAATTTCGAGCTAGCATAGATATTTTCGAGCTCAAGCCCAAGTTGACCCTAACTCGACTTGTAAACAACCCTACCCTCACTTAGGGTGCAAACGAGTTCGTGAAAGGCAGGGGCGAATCCATGTACAGTTCAGGGGGGCAAGTGCATCACTGATAGGCTTGATAAAACTCGAATTAAGCCTGAACTTCATATATTAATCTTAAGGAAAAATGGTGAGAATAGGCAAGTTGAGTAAAAAAATTAACAAAATAGACATTGAATTTAATTTTAAGTGGGCTGTGAAGGAGCCGGATTATCGGTATCCGGCCTGTGAAGGAGTCAGATTATGAGGGTGAAGGTTGTGAAGGAACCGGATTTACAGAATGTGGGTTGTGAAGGAGCCGTACTGGCATTGATTTTACATTTGTTCTAGCAGGTTGTGGAGGAGCCGAATTATTGGTGTGTGGGTTGTAGGGTGCCGTATTATGAGTGTGTGGGTTGTGAAGGTGTCGGATTATTGGTGTGTGGATTGTGAATGTGTCGTCACGACTTATTTTTGTCCTCTTCGGATTGGTTAGTTTCAGATTGCCTATTTGAAAAAAAAAACGTAACCACGCCTATTTGAGCAAAAAGTATGGTCAACATGCCTATTTTACTG
This sequence comes from Smallanthus sonchifolius, assembly GCA_023525975.1. NCBI lineage: Eukaryota > Viridiplantae > Streptophyta > Magnoliopsida > Asterales > Asteraceae > Smallanthus > Smallanthus sonchifolius. The sequence goes on from CM042042.1 coordinate 9,143,188, forward strand.
ATTTTCCCTTATCATAATCTAGCTTATGTAATAAATAATTTTGTTGAATAGCAAAGTAAAGAAGATCAACGATGTTTTTACGGGTATCATCACCTCTTGGAAAAACATCATATTTGAAGCTTGAAGTTCTTGTGAGTGGATGAAGTTGAAGAAGACGCCAAGTACTATAGTAAGAAGGAAGTTGTGAAACCTTATAGTAAGAAGATAATGATTTAAGCATTGGTTATGTAAACATGATGGGTTAGTTTGTTAAAACTACGGAAATATCATAGAACCAGTCCCTCCTTGTCTTTCGACACAATTATATATTATTTATTTAATGTTCGATGACAACGAGACGGAGAATTTAACACAAGTTACAGAACATTCGTTTCTAACATCGTTAAGTTTGTTACAACAATTTGTTTTTAGAGAATACTAAATTGTTTGTTTATTAAATTGTCAACTTTTTGATAGTTTTTAATAATATTTTGATAACCTAGAAAAGTAGAAAACCCTTGGAAGTGAAATCATCCACCGAATCATACTTAACAAATGCTTAGACAAAGCACACTTATAGAAAGTCTATGCAACTCTTCAAAGATGAATGTATTGTTGCTCACAAATTGGATTATACATAACAATTAAACACAATAACATAAACTGACTTTTGTATTGAATTCGAATTCTTGATTATAGACTTTGACATTGGAACCCTATTTATACTATCATGATCATCGTTATCTAGGGTTACGACTTCTTGATGGCATCGTTTCCTACTTCACGTATGAAGGCCACGTGAATTATGAGGTTATAAATTTGGTTCTTGACATACTAACCCCCTAGACTTTACAAACTATAAACATATGAAAACAATGTTTGTAGTAATTACCCTATGACCCCTAAACTTTAACATTAAGTGACGAGCGGGATTAACTCGACATCCACCCCCTTAATCACGATCATTACTTGTCGTAGATCTTGAACTTTGAGCATTTGCCTCATGGTGATGAAATTGATCCTTGCGAGAGCTTTTATCAGTATATCTACCCTTTGTAATTCACTACTGATGTGCTCCACATTGATATGATCGTTCCCCACGTATTCTCACTACCAAAAAGAAGGGTATTTGGGACTGAAAAATTAGTCTCGGATACTCCTCTATCAATACCTAATGGTTATCGGGGACTGATTTTGCCTGTCCATAGCTAGTCACGGATACCTAGTACTAGATAGTGGTTTTAGTTAGTAACAAAAAATCAGTCCCCATTGTATGAAACCAATAGATACTAACCGTCAGACTCCGATATATGAAAATTCAGTCCTTCATTTGTCCCATGGTATCACGTCATTTTAGTCCCCAATACATTTCTTCGATGACTGCAAAGCAGTCTCGGATACCATAATATTTCAATCCCTAATGTGTAACTTTAGGGACTGAAAATCAGTCTTCTAAACATGTCTATATTATCCCTAATACGTTTCTTAATGTTTGTGATTTTATATCAAATCAGTCTCCAATAAGATGTTTTAAATGTGTACACGTGATTTCAGTCGTTAATATGTTTCTTTTAAGGACTAAAAATTAATATTAGATAGCATGTCATTTTAGTCCTTAATATGTAATTTTAGAGTCTGATAATCAGTCTAATATAACATTTATTTTCAATCTCTAATATGTTTATTTAAGGTCTAAAAATCAGTCTCCAAATCAATCGCCAACCGGTCACAATTTTAGTATATAAATTTAATAAATGGCTCCTTTTCAAAAACGAGTAGTTTGGCCCATCACAACGAGATAAACACAAAAGCTGTTTGAAAGTTTTGCCAACATTGCATACATACATAGCCCACCAAAATAGCATTATATAAATACATAACTCATTTAGAGCTTACATAAGTAGGAACATATAGGGAACTTAGTTAAAATATTCATTTTAACATACATATATACATACATATTTAACGTGCATAAACCAGTATCCAACACATGGTGGCAAAATGGCTGCAAAACGGATACATACATGGCTGTAGAATGAAAAAAAATGCACGACTGCAAAATGGATAAATAAATGGCAGCAAAATAGATTCATAAATGGGTTCAAAATGGCTACAAAATACATTCAAACTTGTAGCAAACCAAATGCGTACTTATCATTTTGAAGTTAGTTCTTCAATCTCCCCTCGATCTTCAAAATATGTTTTTCTTCTATCGTTAATCAGAGCTGGTGAAATGGTAGAGTGTATCTGTGTGCTTACTCCTTCCATGAAAGATTGGGTTCTTTATGAATGTTATTGCAGAGATGTTATCTACCTTCAGAGTTATTTGTTCTTCATTCCGGCCCGTTTTTTCATTGAGTAGCCTCTTTAACCATAGTGCTTGACATGTTGCTGCAGTAGCCGCCATGAATTATGATTCACAGGATGATAATGCTACCATTTTTTTTAGAGTGCTCCATGTTATAAGTGATTCTCCAAAGTAGAATACCAACCCAGTAGTTCCTTTTCCTTGATATGTGTTTACACCATAACTATTGTCACTATAACCTGTTATCTTGCAGCCTCCTTGTGTCTTGTATATGATTCCATTATCCTTGTACCTTTGATGTAGCGTATTACTTGCTTTGTAGCCTTCAAGTGATGCTCCATAACCCGACTGAGAAACATAGATCTGGTCTTGTGTGTAACAGATACCTTAGAAATCCGATCAGACTTATGTATTATGTTGCGTCTATCAAGTTTCCTCCCTTAATCTTGGTTAGCTTTGTTCCTGGATCCGTGGGAATCTTTGTTTAATATATGTTAACCATATCATTTTCTTTAAGGATCTTGTTTATGTGTCATGTTTGCTTGATAGCAATCTCACCCCTGATTAGTTAACTTTAATCCTGAGATTGTATGCTACCAATCCTAGATTGTTCATCTCAAATTGTTCCTGCATTTCGCATTTTAATATGCTTATTCCCTTCCTTGGAGTGCCCGTGACTATCAGGTCATCAACATAAACTCCAATTATTAGTGCAAAGGTTTTGTTCCTCTTGGTGTAGATCACTTGTTCCATATTACTAGAAGACAAACATGTGTTCCTATCTTCAACTTGATGTTGTATAACATGTTCTTTGATCTTTCAACTTTCATTAATAGTTTCTTACTTTGATCATGCAGAAGTAATAATTTTCTTTCCATTATTACTTTGCAACCAATCTCCGTCAGTTGTCCTAGGCTTAGAATACTCTATTTAAGTTAGCAATGTAGTATACCTAAGATATGAATCTTTGTTCCTGATTCTTACATTCTAGAAACATTGAACCTCTACCTTCCATCAATTTCCTTGAAATGGCTTTGTATACCGGTCGTATGATTGTTAGCACCAATGTCTAAGTCCTATAGACTTTCGTCCGGTGTAGAGTAATTACCTGGTTGTATTTGTCCTTCATTCAAAAGAACTTCTTCACGTTCGCTTATAGTGACTGTCATTAATAGTGATGGTTCCTTGATATGTTAATAATTACACGTGTAAATAATGCATATTTTCCCTCATTTTGATTTTTTTTGTTGCAAATCCTTTGGTACGGGCACTTATTTGTGTTTAATTTGAATATTGTAGCTCTCGGTGGGAACGTGGTGATTTTTGGTTAAAAACTCAATACTTAAAAAAAATACTCGAAAAAGGAAAATTCTGGACATGGCCATGTCAAATTCTTACATGGCCATGTGAGCCAACGTTGCTGAGAACACTGCAAGATGTGCTGATCAGATGGTCCACATGGGCATGTCACTTTCGGACATGGCCATGTGCAGACGCATATTTGCTTTTTATCCCCAATTCTCCCTCATTTGTTGGGGGATCCAACTTTTTACATCATACCCTAGTTCTCCCAACCAATTTTGGCGATTTTTTGGCAGATCTTGCAAGATTGAAGGCCAATATTGAAAATCTAACACTTTCAAGGAAGATTTAACCTCACACAATCCACCTCTTCTCATTTTATTGGTTTGATTACTAGATCTACTATGTTTTCATCCATGTTCTTGGGTTTGGTTGTGGAGTTTGTAAGGCTTATGGGCTAAACATCTTGATTCACTTAGATTAGATGAAACTTAGCTAACTTTGATGATGTGTATTTGATTTTTGATAAGTTTATGTTGATGACTTTAACATGTTCTTGAATCTTCTTCAATGATTATGTGTGTTTGTTTGATTTGAGTATATGTTCTATCTCGTAGGTATCTTGACCATATCATGTTGGAAAACGGTATGTGTTAAGGTATTTATTCATGAATATATGTATGTATGTGTATGTATTCATGGCATTTGACTAGGAATGGTGGATGGGGATTAGAATATATATGATTGTTGTTCAAATGTGTATCCTTGTGTATATGCTTGGAAAGGCCGTTACATTCGTTGTGAATTCATCATGTCATTGTCTATGTGTTATTATAATTTGCTAGAGTGAATTTGTAGTTCATATATTCGTGATTTGATATTCACAAGTTGAAGAACTTCTTGATTATGTTTTCATTATGTGATTCGAGGTGGTTAATATGTGTTTATCGTATTAGCTTTCAAAGAGTTATGGGACTAAGAGTCTTTAGCGGGATATTAGTTCATCTTTATATTCAACATAATGCTATCATTGGGTTTGCATAGAATGATTTTAGGTGGTTACTGTGTTAATATCGCTTTAACTTTTCGAAGAGTCATATGATTAGATAACGCTGACGGGAGTCTATTCTATTTCCGTATTGCATGTGTATAAAATGATCTCATCATGAATATGTATATGTTGTCATTGTTTGCTAAGTGGATTCGAAGTTTAAGTGAAAATACTCTCTTGCGTGTTTATTTGCCCTGCCTTCTATCTATCTTTTATATTTATTTAGTTTAAAAACAAAAAATATCAAATCTTCTACTTTGATTGGCTAGACAGTGACAAAGGTTTATTATCAGGAGCTATCGTGTCCACGGATCGATACTCAGTTCTTACCTAAAACTATACTACTTATACGATAGGTGCACTTGCCTATTGTGTGTGTAGTTAGTCCTAAGGTGACAATCGTTTCTTTATTTAAAACAACGTTGTGTGAAAAATCTTTATTAAATTCTATATACACTTTACACACATCATTCCTTGTCTTCCAATACCATATTTCACTGTTCCTTTGCACCCTCGTTTTGAGGACAATCTTTTTCGAAGTGACCTATTTTCTGACATTTATAGCATTACACCTTGCTTGAGTCTCTTGTAAATTTCCTCCATTTGTAGTTAGTCCTTGGTTTAACCGACATCCTTCATCTTTTGAAACTTGTTTCTCCTTATTATCTTGCCAACTTTCACGTGATGGATTAAACCTGCCACATCCACGTTACCTAAAACATCTTCCTCTATTTGAATTATTGTCAAGATGTTGGAATAGCAATTTATCTTGGCTTTCTCCAAGGTTTCCTTTCTTGATTTTTATTCTTTCTTCATAAGCTTTTAGTTTCCCGTTGGTCTCCTCCAAAGTTACTTGATCTTGTTTGGATTTTTGTTCTATGGATGCAAAAAATTAGGGAAACCGGTCAGGTACATAGCTTAAGAGTTTTTGTACCAAAGCCGGTTGATCTACTTTCATTCCCAATTCGCTTGCTTTTGTGACAAAGTTGTTAATCTTTGCAGTAAAGGCATCTATCGGAAAAAGATTACTTGTCATTTTTCTATTGGATTGTTTTGGCTCTGTCTATTTGAGTAGGAGCAAAAGTAATACCTATTTTGTTAATTTTCATAGTCAACTTGCCTATTTTCATGATTTTCGTTGATACTAAACATGTTACATTTGAAGTGGGTACCTTAAAATCACACCTAAATCTGACCGATTGTTCTAGCCTTTCATTGTCACTAAGTCTAACCTTACGTCTCCAAAACCAGATGCGACAGTTCCTTAAATACCTTACGAGACAAAGGTAATATAGGACATGATGCTACAACTTATTCGACAAGCTCGGTTTTTGGGTCATCTTGTTTTGGCTGTCTCAGACATGGTTAGCTGCTTTTAGCCGACACATATGAAGGGCTCCATTTCGTATGGGCTAAGGATACCATACATTCACTTATGCATCTTCTAAATAAACAAACCCTAGTGAAATTCCATTGTAGCATATGGCTGGACGATCATCCACCAATTTTGTTGATTTCGAATAAAATAATTACATATACTTAACATCACAAGATATGAACAAGTAATTAATAGACCATACGATATCAATATTGAATGCAACTATAAGTTTTATAAATACCTTGATAAGGATTACAGCTCGATTGCAGGGGAAGAAGATGATGACTGAAGCTTCTGATTTGGGGTTTTGAGTGAACGGTATAACCCCGTTAAATGTTAGGGTTTTTATTTTGACCCATCGGATCATGTGTTTTGGAATGTTGGTTAAACCCGCTTTTGTTTTTCTTGATTTTAAAATATCAGTTAAACTAGTATTTTTACCATGTGCTTCGCGGGAAGAGTGGTCGTCTTTTCTCCGCATTACATGGCAATGTTTTGGTTGTAATCGCTTCGACTCGTAAAAATTCATAAAAGCTAAAACTGATACCGGATACGATAAAAAAAACCCTAACGATGGTATAAGCTGATAGGGTGAGGTTCAAATGCTAACCAATATTTATGTGATAACCATGATAACCACTTTTAAACATAGTATTACGTATACTTAGCAAATAATGTTACACATTGTAACATCCCAAAATAAATAAAAACCCAAATAAAAGAAAAAGGAAGGTGGGCTTGGCTAGGGGCCGGCCCATGGGCCCGAAAACTGAGAAGAACCCTTCTAATCAGTAGCCATTTCCTCCTGTGTCATTCATTTTCTTCCTGCGCAAGAACCTTAGAGAGAGAGAGATCGTCTAGAGAGAGAAAGCTCGGATCAAGCTCAAAGTCTCGAGGATTGTTGCTCAACATCTCTGGAGCATAAAGGAACGAGAAGGAAGCTATAACAGGTAATTATTATGCCTAAATCTGAGTTTTTGTAACTTTCGGGTTTCGGGTTAATAATCGAGTAAAGGTTTAGATTTTTACGTGTGAAACTGGAAACAAACCACGGGTTTGGGTTCATGGGGGAAAATGGAACATTTCGAACGTAAAAAGTTCAAAGCTTGATCGATTAGAACAAAGGGACCAGATCTAGGGTTCTGTTTGGGGAAGAAGACTGCACAGTCGAAACTACTAGTTTCGATATGGACGCATCTATCGAAACTACCTAGTTTCGACAGGGGCAGACCCATCGAAACTACCATAGTTTCAATATAGACCCAAGACCTTAACTAAGAATTTATATAAGTCATACGACTCGAAACTACTTAGTTTCGATAAGAAGCAGTGACTCGAAACTACTTAGTTTCGATAAGAAGCAGTGACTCGAAACTACTTAGTTTCGATAAGAAGCCAGGGCTCGAAACTACATAGTTTCGATAAGGAGCCAGGACTCGAAACTACCTAGTTTCGATAATGAAACCATGACCCGAAACATCTGAGTCAAGCCTAGTAATGTCTAAGTGTCCCCTAGGAACACAGCCTTACGCCTATGACTTGATTATACAGATTGTGGGTGACCATAGTGACATTCAGGAACCGGCTAGGTGTAAACAGAAACGATTCATCTGGTGAGTTCTTATTGCCCTTTTTCCTAATGGTTTTGGGCTGGCATGCATACTGGTATAGTATTTTATAAAAATGTTATTTTTATAAAATGAAAGGCAAAGTATAGTATTTTATAAAAATGTTATTTTTATAAAATGAAAGGCAAAGTATAGTATTTTATAAAAATGTTATTTTTATAAAATGAAAGGCAAAGTATAGTATTTTATAAAAATGTTATTTTTATAAAATGAAAGATAAAGAACAAAAGAGCATAGTATTATCTTTTAAACAAGTTTTTGAAAGATAACAATGAGCGAACGATAAAGGAGCCGTACTTCGGTACAGCTCGACAGTGACAGTGACAGTGACAGTGACAAATACCATGTTATATGCTTATGTGTTAATATGTGTTATTTGTCTATATGAAAGTTATGTGATTGCATTTCTATTTGTGTAATAGTGTAATTGCATTGCATAGTAGAAAGTCCTGCAGGCATGCTAAAGTAGAAGTCTCACCCTGAGGTGTGAGCAATGCTAAAGGAGTCTTACACTTCGGTGTAAGCAATGCTAAAGGAGTCTTACACTTCGGTGTAAGCAATGCTAAAGGAGTCTTCACTTCGGTGTAAGCGAGAAAGTCTCACCCTGAGGTGTGAGCAATGCTAAAGGAGTCTTGCACTAACGTGCAAGCGAGAAAGAAAGTCCTACCCTGAGGTGTGGGCAGCGCTAAAGTAAAAGTCTTACCCTGAGGTGTAAGCAAGATAGGGATCTGGTCCTCGGACCACGATCCATATGTGATAGTTAAAGTATGATAAAGTCACTTGTCAAGTATAAGTGAAATGATAGACAGAGTACAGTGGGACACCCTAACGGGTTTCCTTAAAGATAAAGTTTTAATGACAGATAGTAACGTAACAGATTTATAATTGTAACGTTGTAAAGTTTTAAAGTAATAGTTAAAAGTTTATTTCAAAGAAAGTGAAAGTAAAGCTTATTTTATTTTAATAAAACTAAGCTACCAAAGATAAAGTTTACAGTTTAAAGTAAAGAGGGAACTCACCAGCGTTAGCTGACTTTTAGTATGCATGACAGGTAAAAAGGGTAAAGCTAAAGAAAAGTGAAAGAGCCATGTGGGCTGGATAGCATGGACATCGGGCTGCGGTATTGAAGACTGACATTTCCAATCCTGATAGTTCATGTTATAGACAATATTTCATGTTTTAGTTTGATGAATGATTTGAATTAAAGACTTCCGCTGTAATAGATTCTGATTTCCGGTTTAAGAACTATGTTTGTTATGTTGTGTGCCAACTATGAGATGTACCCGTTTTGGGGCGTTTCAAGTTGGTATCAGAGCCATAGTTTGAGAGATTCAGACATTTGCGATAATGTCTGAACTTAAACTGAGAATGGGACAAAGCAAAGGAAGGAAAGGAATGTCAGTCGGAGCAGCCCGTCCATGGAAAGATAGTAGACAGAAGGTAGTCAATGTCCTTACATAGAACATAGACAATAACGCCTTAGTACAGATAGCAGAAAGTAGATGCTTTAGCATAAATAGTACATAGTACATGCCTTAGCACAGACAGTAGACAGTAGATAGTACGTGCCTTATAGTAGAAACTCTGAACTTGGATGCAAATGTTACTCGGAAAGGAAATGTTCAGAACCCGAGTAGTAAAGTAAATTAGTAATTTCATACCGGTCTCTGTAATTAGTAATTTACAGTACTCGAGGTGTTCTAAATTGTTACCTATCTTGATAACACGAGCTATCTTTGTTCACAGTAGACACTAAATGGCTAGAGCAAAGAGAGGAGGTCGCACTGGGGGTCGTACTGGTCGTCGAGGCCGACCTCCAGGTAACCGGAACCGTCCTGAAGAAAGTGAGCACTCCCGCAACGAAGCTGAATCGGTGCATATGGAGCATAATGATAGTGGGAACCATATGTCGGCTCCTAACGATGCCCCTAATGAGGCGCTTGAGTTGGAACCGATTGTGAAAGAAGCTATAGCGGCAGAGGTTACTTCAATCTTGAAGAAAGTTTTACCAGAAGCATTGGGCGAGGCCCTTAAAGAGTTTAATATAGGGAAGAAAGAAACGAAAGAGGAAAGCAGCAAGAGACTTGGAGTCACTGACAGTGATGATTCTGATTATGAAATGGCAACCCGGGGTTGCAACTATAAGTCCTTTCGGGGGTGTGACCCGCCGAAGTATGATGGACGGAAAGATGCTGTTGCCACTTTTGAGTGGATAGAGAGAATGAATGGGGTGATCAACATTAGTGAGTGCCGTGATGATCAAGCGGTCAAGTTTGCCGCTCACTCATTCACTAATGAGGCATTAAGCTGGTGGAGATCGATCGAAAGAATCAAGTCTTCTGCTGAGATGAAAAAGATGAAATGGGACGACATGAAAAAGCTGCTAATCACTAAGTTCTGCCCGCAGAACGAGATTGACAGAGTTGAGAGGGAATTTCTGGGGCTCTGTGCTGGTAGTATGACTCATCGCCAGTATACCTCCAAATATCAAGAGTTGGCTCAGCTGGTTCCACATCTGGTGGACACTGAGGAAAAGAGGATTAAGTACTACATCAAGGGACTACCACAGAAAGTCCGTGTGCACGTGAAAGCTAATGCTCCCACGAGTTTTGAATCTGTGGTATCACTTGCTGGGATAGTTTATGATGACTTCGAATCCGCAGACCCACTGCCTACTGAGAAGAAAGTGACCAATGCCGTTAAACGGCCAGCTAAAGAGTGGGCGGGGCCGGAGACGAAGAAACTGAGGATTGAAGATGGGGTTGAATGTGCTAAGTGTGGCAGGAAGCACTCGGGCGAGTGCCGAGTTGGGTTAAATATGTGCTATAGGTGCGGAAAGACCGGACACTACTCTCGAGAGTGTCCCGGGGCACAGTCTTGTTATAACTGCGGGATACCTGGCCACATGGCCAAAGACTGTCGGAAACCCAAGGCTACTGGCACCGAGAAGGGTAAAGAACCTGAGAAGCCGAAGGCAAGGACCCGGGCGTATGCACTGACACAGGAGGAGGCTAGGGGAGACCCAGATGTTGTGTCAGGTACGTTCATCCTTGACCACACTTATGTTTCAGTATTATTTGATTCGGGTGCCAGTAGGAGTTTTATATCATCTTCTAAGTGTAAAAGAATGAAATGCAAAGTTACTAGAGTAGAGCAGGCCTTTAATGTGGAAACCGCAGTGGGCAAGACCACGATAGTAAGTGAATTGGTAGATAATTACACGATAAAGATTCATGGCCATAGATTCCCAGTTAGGTTGTATGTTATGACCTTGGGAGGATTCGATATAGTTTTGGGTATGGATTGGTTAGCTGCCAACGAAGCCCGGATAATATGTAGACGAAAGATAGTTCAGCTCAAAGCTCCAGACGGTGGCGAGGTTTTGGTGTACGGGGATCGCGACGGTTCACTAACGAACGTCATATCAATGATAAAGGCAGAGAAGTATATAGGGCGCGGATGCGAGGCCTACCTGGCCTATGTGATAGACAATGATGTAAAGGTGAGAGAGTTAAAAGACGTACCAGTTGTATGTAATTTTCCGGGGGTGTTTCCTGAGGAGTTGCCTGGGTTACCACCTGACCGGGAGACAGAGTTCCAGATAGACTTAGTGCCAGGTGCCCAGCCCGTGGCTAAAGCACCGTACCGACTTGCACCTCTGGAGATGAAAGAGCTGATGGTACAGTTGGAAGAACTTTTGGATAGAGGATTTATCAGACCAAGCATTTCTCCATGGGGTGCTCCGGTTCTGTTCGTAAAGAAGAAAGATGGTGCCATGAGAATGTGTATCGACTACAGAGAGTTGAACAAGCGTACAGTAAAGAACAAATATCCGCTACCAAGGATCGATGATCTGTTCGACCAACTACAGGGCGCCAGATGGTTCTCCAAGATCGATCTGCGGTCGGGATATCATCAGTTAAAGGTAAGAGAAGAGGACATACCTAAGACAGCGTTTCGCACGCGTTATGGGCATTACGAGTTTCGCGTGATGTCTTTCGGCTTGACGAACGCTCCGGCAGCATTCATGAGTATGATGAACCAGGTGTGTAGACCGATGCTAGATAGGTCGGTGATAGTGTTTATAGACGACATACTCATTTATTCGAAAAGTGAAGGTGATCATGCTTGTCATCTTCGAGAAGTACTAGAGACGCTACAAAAAGAAAAGTTGTATGCCAAGTTCTCCAAATGCGCGTTCTGGCTTAAGGAAGTCCAATTCTTAGGTCACGTTATCAACGCAGACGGCATTATGGTTGACCCGGCTAAGATAGAGGCAGTACAGGAATGGGAAACCCCGAAGACGCCAACCGAGATTCGGAGTTTTCTGGGATTGGCAGGTTACTATCGAAGGTTCATTCAGGACTTCTCGAGAATAGCTTCGCCACTAACAAAGTTGACACGTAAAGAAGTAAAGTACGAATGGGGTCAGGCTCAGTCCAAAGCATTTGAAGAGTTAAAGAAGAAGTTGACCCAAGCCCCAGTGTTAGCACTACCCGACGGTAACGAGGACCTGGTGGTATATTCTGACGCATCGGGACAAGGGTTAGGGTGTGTTTTGATGCAGAGGGGAAAGGTGATCGCGTATGCGTCACGACAGCTAAAGATCCACGAAACTAACTACCCGACTCACGATTTGGAGCTCGCGGCAGTTGTTTTTGCGTTAAAGATTTGGAGGCATTACCTCTACGGAGTGAAATGAACGATTTATTCGGATCACAAGAGCTTGAAGTATTTCTTCGAACAGAAAGACCTGAATATGCGGCAAAGGCGGTGGTTAGAATTGCTGAAAGACTATGACTGTGAGATCCTATACCACCCGGGAAAGGCGAATGTGGTCGCTGATGCCCTAAGTCGTAAGGAGAATCGTTCTCCTATTAGGGTAAAAGCGTACCAGTTAGTGATAACCCCAGATTTTATGACAGAGCTAGAAGCAGCACAGAAGGAAGCACTAAAGGAAGAGAACATAAAGAAAGAAAGAATGGTCGGTCAACAGACAAAGTTAGAATTAAACACTCATGGAGTGAGGACCAGGTGTGGTCGCATGTGGGTACCGAAGGGCGGAGAGCTTAGGGCCAAAGTACTTGACGAGGCCCATAAGTCTCGATATTCCATCCACCCAGGAACCACGAAAATGTACCAGGATTTGAAAAAAGAGTATTGGTGGCCTAACATGAAGAATGATGTGACCGGATATGTAAGCAAGTGTCTGACTTGCTCACAAGTTAAAGTAGAGCATCAGAAACCGTACGGGAAGATCCAGCCTCTGGAAATACCCGAATGGAAGTGGGAGCGTATCACCATGGACTTTATTACAAAGCTGCCCCGCACAGCAAAAGGCCATGATACGATTTGGGTTATAGTGGATCGTCTGACAAAGAGTGCACATTTCTTGCCAATTCGCGAAACGTACTCATCTGAGAAGTTGGCAGAAGTATTTATCAATGAAATTGTCTCTCGACATGGCGTACCGTTATCAATTGTATCTGACCGGGACACCCGATTTACATCGAGGTTCTGGAAAAGATTTCATGAGTCAATGGGTACAAGACTGAACATCAGCACGGCTTATCATCCACAGACGGATGGTCAATCAGAAAGGACCATCCAGACGTTAGAGGATATGCTCCGCGCATGCATTATAGACTTTGGTGGCAGTTGGGATAGTCACCTACCATTGGCAGAGTTCTCCTACAACAACAGCCACCACACCACTATTGGTATGCCGCCTTACGAAATGTTGTATGGTAGAAGATGTCGAACCCCGGTCTGTTGGGGCGAGGTAGGACAGAAAGAGTTGGGGAGTTTAGAGGTAGTCACAACAACCTCTGAAAAGATTGACCAGATCAAGGCCAGAATGAAAGCTGCACAGGACCGTCAAAAGTCCTACGCGGATAAAAGGCGAAGACCAATCGAATTCAAGGTCGGGGATCAAGTACTATTGAAAGTATCTCCCTGGAAGGGGATCATTCGATTCAGAAAGAGAGGGAAGTTAAGCCCAAGATTCGTCGGGCCTTTCAAAATACTAGCACAGGTTGGTGAAGTCGCTTACCGGTTAGAATTACCTGATGAGCTGAGTGGAATTCACCCAACCTTCCACGTGTCGCACTTGCGCAAGTGCCTGGCCGACGAATCGGCACACGTGACACTTGACGACATCGAGATAGATAATAGCCTCAATTACATCGAGGAACCCGTCGCCATACTAGACAGGAAAGAAAAGCGGTTACGGAATAAAGCGATACAGTTAGTCAAAGTACAATGGAAGCATCGTAAAGGGTCGGAAGCTACATGGGAAACCGAGACAGAAATGAAAGAGTCGTACCCGCACCTGTTTGACTTATAACAGGTTTCGAGGACGAAACCTTTCGTAAGAGGGGTAGACTTGTAACATCCCAAAATAAATAAAAACCCAAATAAAAGAAAAAGGAAGGTGGGCTTGGCTAGGGGCCGGCCCATGGGCCCGAAAACTGAGAAGAACCCTTCTAATCAGTAGCCATTTCCTCCTGTGTCATTCATTTTCTTCCTGCGCAAGAACCTTAGAGAGAGAGAGAGATCGTCTAGAGAGAGAAAGCTCGGATCAAGCTCAAAGTCTCGAGGATTGTTGCTCAACATCTCTGGAGCATAAAGGAACGAGAAGGAAGCTATAACAGGTAATTATTATGCCTAAATCTGAGTTTTTGTAACTTTCGGGTTTCGGGTTAATAATCGAGTAAAGGTTTAGATTTTTACGTGTGAAACTGGAAACAAACCACGGGTTTGGGTTCATGGGGGAAAATGGAACATTTCGAACGTAAAAAGTTCAAAGCTTGATCGATTAGAACAAAGGGACCAGATCTAGGGTTCTGTTTGGGGAAGAAGACTGCACAGTCGAAACTACTAGTTTCGATATGGACGCATCTATCGAAACTACCTAGTTTCGACAGGGGCAGACCCATCGAAACTACCATAGTTTCAATATAGACCCAAGACCTTAACTAAGAATTTATATAAGTCATACGACTCGAAACTACTTAGTTTCGATAAGAAGCAGTGACTCGAAACTACTTAGTTTCGATAAGAAGCAGTGACTCGAAACTACTTAGTTTCGATAAGAAGCCAGGGCTCGAAACTACATAGTTTCGATAAGGAGCCAGGACTCGAAACTACCTAGTTTCGATAATGAAACCATGACCCGAAACATCTGAGTCAAGCCTAGTAATGTCTAAGTGTCCCCTAGGAACACAGCCTTACGCCTATGACTTGATTATACAGATTGTGGGTGACCATAGTGACATTCAGGAACCGGCTAGGTGTAAACAGAAACGATTCATCTGGTGAGTTCTTATTGCCCTTTTTCCTAATGGTTTTGGGCTGGCATGCATACTGGTATAGTATTTTATAAAAATGTTATTTTTATAAAATGAAAGGCAAAGTATAGTATTTTATAAAAATGTTATTTTTATAAAATGAAAGGCAAAGTATAGTATTTTATAAAAATGTTATTTTTATAAAATGAAAGGCAAAGTATAGTATTTTATAAAAATGTTATTTTTATAAAATGAAAGATAAAGAACAAAAGAGCATAGTATTATCTTTTAAACAAGTTTTTGAAAGATAACAATGAGCGAACGATAAAGGAGCCGTACTTCGGTACAGCTCGACAGTGACAGTGACAGTGACAGTGACAAATACCATGTTATATGCTTATGTGTTAATATGTGTTATTTGTCTATATGAAAGTTATGTGATTGCATTTCTATTTGTGTAATAGTGTAATTGCATTGCATAGTAGTTGCATAGTAGAAAGTCCTGCAGGCATGCTAAAGTAGAAGTCTCACCCTGAGGTGTGAGCAATGCTAAAGGAGTCTTACACTTCGGTGTAAGCAATGCTAAAGGAGTCTTACACTTCGGTGTAAGCAATGCTAAAGGAGTCTTCACTTCGGTGTAAGCGAGAAAGTCTCACCCTGAGGTGTGAGCAATGCTAAAGGAGTCTTGCACTAACGTGCAAGCGAGAAAGAAAGTCCTACCCTGAGGTGTGGGCAGTGCTAAAGTAAAAGTCTTACCCTGAGGTGTAAGCAAGATAGGGATCTGGTCCTCGGACCACGATCCATATGTGATAGTTAAAGTATGATAAAGTCACTTGTCAAGTATAAGTGAAATGATAGACAGAGTACAGTGGGACACCCTAACGGGTTTCCTTAAAGATAAAGTTTTAATGACAGATAGTAACGTAACAGATTTATAATTGTAACGTTGTAAAGTTTTAAAGTAATAGTTAAAAGTTTATTTCAAAGAAAGTGAAAGTAAAGCTTATTTTATTTTAATAAAACTAAGCTACCAAAGATAAAGTTTACAGTTTAAAGTAAAGAGGGAACTCACCAGCGTTAGCTGACTTTTAGTATGCATGACAGGTAAAAAGGGTAAAGCTAAAGAAAAGTGAAAGAGCCATGTGGGCTGGATAGCATGGACATCGGCTGCGGTATTGAAGACTGACATTTCCAATCCTGATAGTTCATGTTATAGACAATATTTCATGTTTTAGTTTGATGAATGATTTGAATTAAAGACTTCCGCTGTAATAGATTCTGATTTCCGGTTTAAGAACTATGTTTGTTATGTTGTGTGCCAACTATGAGATGTACCCGTTTTGGGGCGTTTCACACATGCGTAAACAGTATGTGTCACGTATATGTAACAATATTTGGTACGTATATGTAACAATATTTGGTACGTATATGTAAGACTCATCATTTTCGTATTTATGTTCAAGATATATGTTCACGATGCTTAAATACTCTTTTAAAAATTAAAAGAAAAAATAATTTATAAATTATGTGATCGTTTGATAGTGGTTAGCACGGGTATCACATAAAAAATTGGTTAGTATTTGAACCTTTTCCTAAGCTGATAAGCGGTTGGATTTGAAGGGGCACAACAACGACAACGTTGCTCACTATAGAGTAGGACAAAAAAATTACTCGATTATGAATAAAAATCCGTTTTAAAAACAAATTTATACATGAACGTTAAAAAAAACCCAGCCGCACATTCCATTTTTTTGGGTGTAGTGGTAAATAGGTAGAGCTACTATTGTGTAACCAAAAGTACAATCAAACCTTTGTAGCTAGCATGCAAATTGTGTTGTCGGTAACAATCACCCCAATCTGGGTGGGTTTGTCAGACTCAATAGATCTATCATTGTTAACCGTTGGCTTGAATAGTTAATGATTGCACATA
This sequence comes from Smallanthus sonchifolius, assembly GCA_023525975.1. Classification (NCBI taxonomy): domain Eukaryota; kingdom Viridiplantae; phylum Streptophyta; class Magnoliopsida; order Asterales; family Asteraceae; genus Smallanthus; species Smallanthus sonchifolius. The sequence continues at coordinate 9,160,053 of CM042042.1, forward strand.
AATTGCACATAAATAGTTAACACACCTAGCACTCAAACATAAAGCTCAAATTTTGCACACATGAATGTAACGAGGATTTGTATTTGTGTAGTTTGTGTAAATGTAAATAGTTGTGTGTATAGAGTTCATGTTTCACCCCAAAAGTGTAAAAGTATAAAAGGGGCTATGTAATACTCACCTGAATCAAAGGTGTAGCTAGCACGAGAGACTAGATAGCAAAGTGATCCTTGTTACTCACCACGTTAACCTAGTGTGTAATGTATATGAATCTAGGTTAATAATGTGTACAATAGTCTATGGCCAAGTCTAGGGTTATAATGGATGTGTGTACAAAGGGTTTGAGTTGTAGGTGTTAGTGGTTTGCACTTGGAAGGAGTGTTGTATAAGATGAAAAATTAAAATGAATAGTTTTAAAATAATTGAATTAGGGTTTGGGTTTGAATAACTAAATAAATCAAATAGTTGTTATTTATTTATTTAGTTAGCAAAAAAATGTAGAAATTATATTTATAAATTAAATAAATAATTTTTTTTTACTTTATTTATTTATTTATTTATAAAGATATGTACATAATATTGGTTCATAAAGTAAACCTTAAATATAATTTAAATTCTAAGTGTCTTTGTGAATGTAATTTATTTATTTATTTACCATTTGAAATGAATGTGCTAAAAATGAATTTAGTTAAAAATTTACATGTATTATTTAATCATATAAAACTTCATATATTTAGGCATAGTTTTATCAGTTTTAAATTTATAATTTAAGTTTTATAAAACCTTGTAAAAGTAGTTATAAAATTTTGTCACCAAATTTATCCATTAAATGAATAAATTACTCCAAAAATAATAGTTTAATTCAAATTAAGTAATTGAGAATTAAATTTATAAAAATAGAGATTTTATGCAAAACTTGTAAATCTGGTTGAATTCTGTTATAATAATTATAGGACTTATAACGATAATAATTTTTTTTATAAAATTTTGGAGTCTTAAAACGGTTAAAAAAATATTATGGGACCACCCGGTTCGAACCCGGGTGGGTTCTGAGACTGTGTTGCGCACAAGCCACTAGACCAGAACCGATCTGGTGTTATGAGTCCGGTCCAGAAATTTGTTAGACATATGGTGAGGAGACTAACCGGCTCGGTGGTGCGCAAAAGGGAAAAAGGGTGCGGCGCTGGGCTTGAACCCGCGACCCTCCTGTGTGAGTCAAGTGCTTTACCGGTTTATCTGGGCGAATGCCTTGACAACTACCGGGTGTGAAATTAGAAAAACCCTTACAAACCCAAGCTCCTTCGTCCCCAATACGTATCCCGGAACCCTAGCCACCCAAATTGACATGACTCAGTTAACGATCGAATTCGGAGTCATAGGGCTTTCATTCCTAGGATCTAAACGAACTTAAAGGTACACGAATTACCTGTAATGGTTGCGTATAGGGGGCGAACGACAGAGTGCAAAAATTCGATGTTCTTCGAGCTCGACGGGGTTCCAGAGGGTAGATGTCGGTCACGCAGGTGTTTAGAAAATTTGTAAACAGGTTCGCGAAGGTGCGAGGGAGTTTTAATTGGTTCAATTCTATTTCATTTACTCGTTTCGGCTATGATTGGGGGATACAACTGCTGACTAAGGTTTTACGCGTCATCTTGACTAGAGTGGTTGAATTGAGTCCTGTTTTAGGACTGAATACATGCGAGCAGAATTTGGGCGTGATTTGTGGGATTAAAACACGTTTAGAATGCTTGATTTGGCAATGATTTTGGGCTCGGTTTGACCTTGGGGGTCAAAAATTATTTGAATTTCAATTAGGCCACGCAAATGGATGAATTAACGTGTGTAATGAGTTTAGAATCAGTAGACAATCGTTTTAGTACCTATGGAAAGTCCTTTGATTTCAGTCTTGATCGATTTTTGAATTTGGATTGCAATGTTCTTCACTGTTTGACTTTTAAAGTCAAACTGAGATAAATGGTTTCAAGATTAGGGTGAAAAAGGTTCAATTTCAATTGTGAGGGTTCAAGTTGGGAGTTCAAATGCGTAGGGAGGGTTCAAACTAGGTTTATTTATTTTAATTTTCTTTATAAAATTCATTTCTTTTATAAACTTTATAAACTAATTAAAATTTAAAGTGTCAATAAAAATTATATATATATATATAATTGCTAAACAACTCTTCTTAAGTGGTTTAATTAATAAAATCGAATACATAGATATACTTATTTTTAATTATTTATAAATAAATATTCATACATATATATGGATATATATATATACATATATATATATATATAGGAGAGTGTTCCAGAGAAAACCACATACTTAGGCGAAAACCGAGAAAACCACAAAAAAACCAATTTTAACCGATAACATAATAATATTTATTTTTTATTTTATTTTTATTTTTTTTATAAGAGTATCAATGTAATATTACACATTTTTACCAAAATACTCCTTTAAAAATTGGCTTACATATACGTAACCCATAGTGTTACGTACACGTAAACAGAAAACAAAAAAATTGAGGTTACGTATACGTAGCTCATAGTACTACACATTGTTTTAGTGGTTTTCTTGGTTTTCGCCTAACTTTGTGGTTTTCTTTTGATCCTTCCCTTATATATATATATATATGTATGTATGTATCAAACAGGTGTTATAGAATTGTATATGTAAACGCCAGGTTCTAAATTTTGAATTGATGTATTAAATTTAAAGTAACGGTTTATGTGACAAAAGTGCTTCAATATACAGGTTTTAAATGCCGTGTTATCATTGGAAATCATTAAAATACAGAAAAATTTATGGTCTGAAAAGTCCTGGATGTTACAGTCGCCGCCCACCTTCCATCTTCGTCTCCACCTTTCGTCATTAACAACTCCGGCGACTCCGTATACAGAGCTTGATGATGGCTACACAATTGCAGGCTGAGGGTTTGCGTTTTGTTGCAGATTTCGAGGATTAGAACTTGGATTTAATGGCCTCGTTGGAGCCTTTCCAACGTTCTTATTAAATCATTCAATTTTAGAATTCCTGAATTTTTCATCAAATCAATTTCATGGCAGTCTACCTTCATTATTAAATCATTCAATGTTGGATTTAATGGCCTCGTTGTTGGACCCTATGAATCGTGTTGCTATGAATTGTGTGGCCGTCTTCAAGCTATGAACGTGCGGTGGTTCAAGGCACACAACTCCGGTAAGAGGTCCGTTTCACATAGTCAGGAGAAGGTTGTGGTGGTCATAATCGGTATTAGCGGTGGTAATCACTACAGGCGGAGAGCCAGATTTTCAGGTCGGAACAGAGAGGGGCATAAGTGAGAGACTAACCTGCAAATCGGCCTCCTTCATCTCCACTACTGACCTACCTCCATCGAGTTTCTTTAGGGGTTCAATAGCGAAGGTACATGTCACGTTTCGGTCGATCTCAAGACCCAATCCAGATCTGTGGCCACACCAAACCAAATCGCCGATGGAACAGAAGGGGTGACGGAGACAGGTTCGTTTCAAATTAAGACCAAGCAACACTGATTTTGGCCAGAGATGAAACTAATTTGGCCGGAGATTGAACGAATTTGGCAGGAGAACTCTCAGTGCCGTCATCACCCTTTCCTCATCCTCACACTGATTTTGGAAACGAAGAAAAAGGGTTTGGGGATTTTGTGATTTATTTTTTATTTTGTTTTTTAATATATTATTCCAAAATTAAGTGGGTCCCATTTAATATAATATTAGTTTTAGTTGTGGGTCCCAATATTTATATTTTGTTTTTTTAATATAGCTTTTAACTTAATGGTATTTTTATCATTTCACATCCACTTATCTGAAAATTTTAATTTCTATCTATTTTAGGGACCATCAGTGTAACAAAATTAAAGTATCTTGGACTAAATCTGTAATTTTTCAATTTTAGGGACGAAAACCGTAATTTGACCAAACCACAGGAACCATCCGTGTAATTAATTCTAATTGTAAATACGAGGAAAAATAGAAGCGTGCTAAAGCAAAAAAGCGCATTTTAGTCTTATCTCAGCAAAAGAAAGATTGTTGCAAGGGAGTTAAACATAAACCAAATGGAAGTTAAGGCTTAGGAGATGGTGGGGGAACAGTTACAGCCTTGTAGTCAAGTTCTTTAATAAGGTGACAATAGTTAGAAAGAGCTTCTGTCACTTTTTCTCTAGCTAAAGGGTCCCATCCAGCTACATCTTGAATTGGTCCTTCAGTTTTTAGGGCATGGTGATAACCAGCCTTGATCCCTTCATGAAAACCATAAGCATTCATTGCATTGTTGATTTCACCAATAATGGCAGTAATCAGTGTATCCCCACGGTGAGTTTTTTCCACAACTTTTTCTACACCAGTTATAAGAAGCCATCTTTTCTCTTTTAAGCTGCAAAATAGCTCCTTGTAAGTGTTCCTCTTGAAGCTTCTCCAATCGATCTTTCAATGACAATTTCTTTTTGGCGTATCATATCATTGTCTGAAAAGAACAAGTAATTTAAGAAAGAAATTGATGATTTATAAAGGTTCGTGCCGAACATACCCCCTTTGCCTGATTTTTACTTGTTGCACTCCTTCCCTAAGTTTTCAAATAAATACAATTCAAACTTTTTTGTACTTTTGTCTTTTTTGTTAATTAGTCATTTTTGGTTAATTAGTTGTTTGGTTTATATAATTGTTTAAGTTTATCTTTTTGAGTCAAGGATAAATATAGACGTTTTTCAAAACATTATATGATTATTTTTTTATCGGTTGTGGCGGACTTGCGGTGGTGACGGGGTTTATATGTTTTATTTAATAGAAAGTGCTTTTATACTTAAAAAAAATGGTTTTATAATTAATGATTATTCGAAGGGGTAAAATGAGTGGGGGAGGGGGAGGGGGAGGGGTATATGTTTTATGTTATACAAAATTCTTTTAAACTTAAAAGAACAGTTTTAAAAATAACGATTTTTCGAATGTGGTAAAATTACAAGTTTAAAAGTTATTTTTTCAGAGGAGGGTGATATGGTATGATAAGTAGGAAGGAAGAGGGGTATACTTTTATGTTATAAAAAGTGGTTTTAAATATAAAAAACAGTTTTAAAAATTATGATTTTTCAAGGGGTTAAATGACATTTTTAAAAGTAGTTTTAAAAATAAGAGTGGAACCTTCATTCAACAAATTGTATAACTTGAATTGCTTCTCATAGTTTTCTTGCTTCTTCATGGAGGTAGAGCTGCTTTCAAGAGTAGTTTTTCTTTTTTCTAAAATGTCTTCTGCACCATTTGTTAGAAGCACGTCACTTGTAGCAGTGGTGAGAGCTCTTGAGTTGCTTGAGGTTTCTCGACGCTGAGCTTCAATCGAAGAATTTCTTGAGTTTTATCTGATAAAATAGCGCGAAGTGCACTGATTTCATGTTCAAGCTGCTCTACTTGAGGACGATATTGACGTTTCAATTTCTGTAGCTCAACTTCTGCCTTGATCCACCGACAATGTAGTTCTGAAGTGAGCAAATTTGATTGAGCTTGATGAACCATGATCATATCAGAAAGTTTGGAACTTTCCATGTTGCGAAATTGAGCAAAATCAGTGGGAGTGGTCAAGTTATACATGAAATGTGTGGCTCTTTGGGGTGAAGGGAGGCTATGAGAAAAACTGTCGCGAATGTTTGAGGGAGAGTTGGGAGCGGATTTATGTTTCTTTCGAATGATGGTTGATGGAGATGAAGAACGATGAGAAGTGGGACGAATTGTTCTCATGCGGGAAGTAGAAGCTTTGTTCTTTTCATAACTAGATGGATGAGATTGTAAAGAATTAGTGGGATGGATTTCAAAGGTTTCATTCTTTACTTGATCTAAAAAAGGGACATCACCCTCTGTCATCTCCAAGCTTGTGAATTCCAAGTCTTTGAAAGATTTTAGTTGTAAAACTTCAAAGAGATCCATTTCTGTAAAGGCAAAATAAAAATTAGATATCTATATAATGGAAAGTTAGAAAAAGGATGCACACATGAAACAAGGAAGTTTATAGTAAACATATATATAACTGATCCTTTCCAACAAGAGTTATTGTGGGTGAACCCAGAGGTTGATGCCTATTGCGGCTAAGACGAGCCAAAAGAATGTGTTTATAATAGGATAGGAATTTTTGGTAAGTTATATATGTAAACAAGTTGGTGTTTATATCTTTTTTCTTAGGAGGAATGTCATGTGTGGCTCGGGTTGAAGGAAACCATTGCATTCTTACATCAAGACAATCATCTAGAAAGAGAAAAAATATGTTCAAGTGCTCTACAAGATATTTCAAAATGTGACCGTTTGGCTAACCCTAGGGGGTGACATTGTGATATGTGAATCACATAAAAAAAATTAGGGCTTTCATAAAAAAAAATGGCTTAATAGAACTCCGGCAGTTGTCGGTTATTATGGCTTCGGTGTAGAGAGCAAATCTGCCTTTGGATAGAGGCTTGACTCTTTGTTTTTTCGTGGATAAAACTACGGTTTTAGTCCCCGTGGTTTGGTCTAATTATCGTTTTTAGTCAATTAGTTCTAATTTCACTTGTTATAGTAATTGTGGTTTTATTTTTGTTTCAATTAAAGACAAATGGCTAACACCATCAAATTTTTCTGTTAAGTTTTTATACCCCACCATTTTATTATCATGTAAAAGTTTTATAAAAAATGTATAAAACGTACACACCTCACTCTCTCTCAAAAAAAAAAACACACACACATAGGGCTGTTCATGAACCGAACCGAGCGGACCTTTGCTCGTGCTTGGTTAGTTTACAAACCGAACTGGGCCGATCGGCTCGTTTACAACCGAGCAGAAAATCGAACGAGCCTTATATGAGCATTAAATTTTTCGAGTGAGCGTCAAGCGAGCGGTGAGCGATTTGGACAGCCATATTGTGTAGTGTTCCCTTAGACTTGTAGAGCCACAAAAGGTGCTCGTCGCTCGGCGTCGCTGATCGTGAGCTGCAAAGGATAATCGGCTGACCAAGAGGGAGAGATGATTTGGCACTTGAATCGCGTAGCCGCAAAGGCTACTCGTTCGCGCGACGTCCGATTAGGGTTAGAGATTTTAGGCAGAGACGATTTGAGACTTAAATTGAGAAGAAGGCTCCGAGCGTGAACTAGTGTAATTACTAAAGAGTTTTTTTTTCTTTTTAGGTTTTAAGTTGGGCTACTCTTGACTCATTATAAAAAGTTCTATAATGGATTGGTCCAAAAGAGTTATTTATAAATGTATAAAATATTAATTAATTAATTATATATATATATATATATAAATTAAAAATTAATTCGAGCCAAACCGAACGAGCAACGAGCGAGCGTACCTTTGCTCGTGCTCGGTTCGTTTACAAACCGAACCGAGCCGAGCCGATCGGCTCGTTTACAAACCGAACTGAAATCGAACGAGCATATTTCCAAGCATTTTTCGAACGAGTTCAAGCGAGTTTCGAGCGTCGAGCATTTTGGACAGCCCTACACACACACTCTCTCTCTCACTATCCGACTGACTCTCTCTACCGTTGGCCTTGCCGGCCACGTTACCACTGCTGGCATATGACCACTGCCTTTCTTCTCACTCTACTCTCTAAAAACTAAAACCACCACCACTGACTCCATACCTGGTACACAACCACAGATCCACTCCTGTAAGATTTCTTGCAGGCGGATGATGGTGGTATGCAGCAGTGGCGATTGATGACGGTTCATCTACCTATGGTTCAACTGGAGTTTGGTGGGTGGAAGCGATTGAAGGGGTGAAGTCGTGGGAGACAAAACTCAAACCCTCCCCCTAAATCGATGGTGGTAGTGGTTTGGGTTGTTGGTGGCGATGTAGTGAATGGAGGTGGGTGGTAGCCTTACCGAAAAAATGCAGTGATCGGCGATGGTAGTGATTAACGGACGTGGCATGGTGGTGGGTTTCTAGATATGAGAGTGGTCGTCTTAGGGTGGTAGAGGGTGACCGGATATTTATGGTGGTGAAGGGTGGCCGTATTTTTGTGGGTGGTGGTGGCAATTGAGGTGGAGATGTGTGGATATTTTAGGGTTTTTATAGAGAAGAAGATAGTAGAGGTGAGTATTTTTAATTAGAGGAGTATTTTTGTATTTTCACAAAAAACTTAATAGAAAAAACAAACGGTGTTAGAGGGGTGGATTTAATTGAAACAATAATGAAACCACAATGACCGAAAAATGAAATTAAAATTAATGGACTAAAACCGATATGTGGACCAAACCCTAAGGACTAAAACCCTAGTTTACTCTAAAATCAATCATTTCCTCGGGTCATGATGGAGTAGGAAATGTGCATATTAACTTCAGTAGAAATCGACATTATAAGTAATTAAAATGATATAAACACGGACACGAGAATAAAGAGAGTCGAAGAAGATCCAGACAGAAAATGGAAGATAAAGCATGGAAGGATGAAACAACGGCGGTTAAAAAAAGGGGGGACAAAGATTTTGATGAAAGTCAAACATGCGGTTTATCAACAAGACCAGCGATGAAACGAACTGGAGTCGGAACCAACCCGCAAAACACTAAACAGGTCCGGTCCTCGGTTCTTTATATGGTCATTAAACGGTTTGCGGTTCGGTTCGGTTAATAACCCGATGGTTCCAGTTTCGACCCGTTAGAACTATTTATGGAGTATTTTAGGTTTGTTTTTTTGTTTTGTGGAGTTTGATTGAAACTTTATTTTGCAGGAAACATATATTTGATATAATGAAAGTTGAACTTTATCTTAATCGGTTCGGTCCAACAGTTAAATGGTTCCGAACCGTTTAATACAGTTCCGGTCCGGACAGTTTATATACGGTCCGGTCCTCGGTTAACATATTTCCAACCAAACGGTTCACAGTTCCGGTACGGTTCGAACCGAATGCTCAACCGTACTTATATTTTTAATTCAACTAAAACATCCAAACTCCATTTTTAATTAAAAGTTTCATAAACTTATCGAGCCAAGCTTTATACACGCATCCAAATTCACCCTCGCCTAACATGTCAATTTCATCAAAGTTCTGTGTTTTTTAGACTCGGAATTTCGTAGCACCATATGCACAATTTCGAAGCAAATAATTTTAAATTTCTCATTCAATAAAACACCAATTGAAGAGGCTTAATTTGTTTAGGTTTAAGAATGCAATGAATGACTCCCAAGTAGAATTGCGAACCTCTCAATTTCTTAAGGGGACTACTAATGGCGCACGGGAAATGCTATTTGGACCGGGCTCTATACGCATCGTATAGGCCAATACGATGCGTATAGCCCTTCACAATTTCTCATGCCCGACATCCTCGTACAACATGGTCATTCCAACCCTATACGCATCATATAGGCCAATACGATGCGTATAAGGTACGAGATACCTTCTGCCACTAGTCAACCATCACCTCGTACCTTACACGCACCGTATTGGCCTATACGATGCGTATAGGGCCCAAATTTTGTGTATTTAACCATGCAGAATTCTCATTCAAATGTATGCTTTCCAAAAAAAAATTATAAACATGTATTGGTGGTAGGATGGTAACTACGGTTTTCAGGTATATTCTAACGAGTCGGTGGAAAACAACCCGCCAAGTTCTGGCGTTCAAGAGGTGAACCGGGAGGAGGTCTCGTCCGACGTTTATTCTCATCAACGGGTAAGGCTTCCATATTTGAACTAGCCACTGAGCAATCCCGAGTTCGTATACGGTGAACCGTCTTACCTTACACAACCCACGAACGACTACGTATACGTGAAGTCTCATACCCGACACAACAAATCGATGAATTCGTGTGCGGTGAAGTCTCTTACCCGACACAACAAACCGATGACTCAGGAGACGAGGAACAAAACCATCAAAATGTGTCGTATAAAACTGACCAGAATTTTCAGTCTCATGAACAGTTGGTGGATTGGGCTGTCCGGAGAGGACGTGAGAATGGTTACGTCCTTGTCACCCGAAGATCGAGGAGAAAAGGCGACGATCTGACGGAACCGTTTATCAAGGTGTGGCTTGTGTGTGATCGTCACGGCGAACGTGCGTCTACTGCCACGGTTAGACGTGCCGGGTAGCAAGAAAATAGGTTGTCCCTTTAAATTAGAAGGAGAGTACCAAGAAAATACTGGTGATTGGAAATTAACGGTGAAGGATGACAATCATAACCACGATCCTAGTCAACATCTTGAGGCGCACTCGTTTGCGAGGAGACTGTCTCAGTCGGAACAACTTTTGGTGGGGAAGTTGTATTCGCAAAACATGTTGCCACGAAACATTCTAGCAACTATAAGGGAACAAAACCCAGAGAGTAGTTGCATTAAAAAGGACATTTATAATGCGATACAAAAGATAAAAACCGAAACGAGAGTCGGTGAAACCCCAATGCAGATTCTGGAAAACCTGCTTTCTTCTAAAAAATACGTCTACTATACTCGGGAAGATCCTGCCACAAATATTGTGGAGGAGATATTCTTTGTTCATCCGAAATCGTATGAGATGTGGCGTGCATTCCCGCACGTGTTGATGATCGACGCGACGTACAAAACAAACATGTATAAACTTTCATTTGTCCAAGTGGTCGGTGTGACCTCCACACACCAGTCGTTTTGCGTCGCTCATGCATTTATATCAAAAGAACGGGAGGAAAACTTCGTCTGGGTGCTACTGCAAATAAAAGCAATGTTGTAAAAGTGTATGGAGCCGCGTGTGATAGTAACAGACAGGGACAAAGCTTTTATGAAGGCGTGTGATAAAATATTTTCGGACTGTTCCAAAAACCTATGTCGGTGGCACATACACGAGAATATCGCAAAACATTGCAGGGCATCATTTACAGACGAAGACTGGACAAATTTCAAGTATTCATGGTCGGTATTATGTGAGTCTACCACGCCAGATATATACCAGTACAACTTCAACCGACTTTACGAACGACTGTATGCAGCCAAACGAGGAAGTAAGTTTTCAGTATTGAATATTTATTATATATTTAAATATTTATTCAATATTTAATATTTTTCCAGGAGTTATAGATTATGTGACTAAAAATTGGCTGGACCCGTATAAAGAAAACTTTGTATCCGCGTGGTCCAACAGAAACCTCAATTTTGGTCAACATACAACGAACCGAGTCGAGAGCCAGCATTCGCTCTTAAAGAGTTATCTTAGAAATGCTAACAGCTCGCTAGATAGACTTGTTGGGTTTGTTGATGAAATTGTATCAGATCAGTATTATCAGTTACAGTTTGGGTTTGGAACAAGCCTCATAAGGAAAATGGACAGCCACATAGCTATTGAATTGTTTGATAACCTGCAAGGTAAAGTTTCACATAAAGCTCTAGATTTGTTAGAAAACGAGTGGTACAAGTTATCACATATACGGAAACAAAATGCAACGTGTGGTTGCCAACTTTTCAGTAGTTGTGGGTTGTCGTGTGCTTGTCGTCTGGCAAATATCGAAGATACAGGTAAACTGTTCTGGCTATTCAGTAGTTGTGGGTTGCCGTCTGGCAAATATCGAAGCTACAGGTAAAATGTTCTGACTATTTCGTTTAAAATACAGGTGGCATAATCCCTCTAGATGCGGTGGACGTCTTCTGGAGGAAACTTGATTTAAAACCGTCGTTTGTCGATGATGAAAATGTAGACGTGGATAAAGTATTTGGTCAAGTGAGAAACAAAATTATATCACAACCCGATCAGGTCAAAAGAAGTATGCTGTCGAGAATCACAGGGGTGGTCTTTCCGAGCAAAAGTAACAAGAAAACGCATGTGGTACAAGAAGATACTCGCGGTCATCCAACTTTGAAAAAGCAACAACAAAGGATACATGATGTCGCGAGAAATAACTCATTCCCAGGATCCCAACAAATCAAATGTGACCCTGCGAGACACAGCTCGTATATTGCGTCACAAGAGTCTATACAAGCGAGTTCGGTCATTCAACAGCGTCGTTCAACGAAGGGTAAAGGAAAGCAACCACAAGATGATAACTCACATCTTGGTTTTCCATTGATTATGGGGAAAGATGCGGTTAACAATATAAATTGTTTTAAGGACTCGATACCGTCTGTGTTTCATCCGTACATTTCACATATACAGGATGTAAATCCCGACGGTAACTGTGGTTTTCGATCGGTAGCTTTGGGCTTAGGGTTAAATGAAAACCGGTGGCTTTTTATCAGACAACAACTTCTACAGGAGATGGACAATATAGAGGAATGGTGGAGAACTGTTTTTGACAGAGTCGCCTTTCAAGAGTATGATAGGCTACGTCACACGATAGATTGGTAGGATGTGAAAGCCGCACCAGTTAGTCGTTGGATGTCGATGCCATACACAGGACTCCTAATTGCTCAAAGATTTGGGGTGATTGTTCATCTTTTAAGCATCGCCGGTAATCAAACATTTTTTCCATTGTGGTTTGGTCCAAACGTTCACGCTCAACATCAAACTGTATCATTAGTTCACGTCAACAGAGCTCATTTCATCCACGTCAAGTTAGACGGAGATTTTCCGATTCCCACGCCGAATGCACTTTGGAATTTGCACCGAAATGATGATGCAGCAAAATGGGAAAATATATATAGTGATCGTATTGAACGATTTAAAAAAATAATGGCTACTAATGGATCTAGATTTCTACAATACTTCACGAATCACGGATGATGCTTGATTAATTTGAATTTTATTTGATTAATTTAAATTATTTTCCATTTTAATTATTTTAAATTAATTTTAACTTGATTATAATTAATATTTTATTAGTTTTTTATTAATTTTAATTAAATATAACTAATTTTAATTAAATATTCTATACGCCACGTATAAGGCCATACGTGGCGTATAGACTTAAACTACAGGGATATTTTAAAGGTAACACGCCACGTATAGGTCAATACGTGGCGTATAGAATACCAAAGGTTGGTGGCTATACGCCACGTATTGAACTAAATGAGGCATATAGCCATTTGATATACCAGGAAAACGCATCGTACAGCGCCAAACGAACCAAAAAACCACACACAAACCCATACGCGACCCGGCAAGAAAACGCTCATTCATTTGGATTGTCGTCTCAAAAAAACTTTGTAAAGGTACGTCTCTCAAAACGCGATCATTAATGTTAGGTTTATATTGAATATTAGCGGGTTAAACCGGGTAGATTAGCGATTTTTTTGTTAAAACTTAAGAATTATACGCCACGTATAGGGCCATACGTGGCGTATAGTTCGTCTGAGGAAGACAATGAAGCCATACGCCACGTATAGCTCTATACGTTGCGTATGGCTCAGGTTCTCGGAAACTTGGCCCGCGTATGGCCTGGTTGCCCGCGTATGGCTTAGTTTTCCCGGTAACTGGCCTGCGTATGGCTTAGGGGCCCTGCGTATGGCTTGGTTTACCCGGTAACAGCCTATACGCCACGTATAAAGCTATACGTGGCGTATAGGTTTTTAAAAAAAATTATTTTATTATTTAAAATAAATAAAAATTAATTATTATTATTTATTATTATTTAAAATAAAAAATAATTATTTATTATTATTTATTTTTTATTATTTAAAATTAAAAACAATTAATTATTATCAGATATAGCGGATCATGATGATGATATTCAGATGGAGCAGCTAGATGATTTTGCGCACTACCCTTTTTTGGATTTTCCGGCCGATTCGGAGGCGTATGCCGGGTGCCAGAAGCTCCGGGAGGTGCGGTTGGTCCCAGGGACTGCGATCGATTGGGGGCTCCTCGAGGAGGTACAGGAGGCCGAGCGGGCTAGGGCCATCATCGGCCAGGATACGCCATGGTCGCGTCTTTTTGATTTATCGTTCACGGAGACCTACCGAGAGGTGGTCGTCGAGTTTCTTTCGACGTTCATCTACTCAGAGGCTGGGCTGGAGCCTCTTCCCGGGGAGGCACCGGATATGGATCCGGATCATATTTCTTTCTCTATTTTTGAGGTCGTTTACCGTCAGACCCTCCGTCAGTGGGCCGTCACGACGGGCTTCTACCACGAGCCTGAGACGGTCACGCCACTTTTCGCCGAGGCGGTGACGGTGGTGGAAAAGGAGGAACTCCTTGTTTTTTTGGGCTTGATTTCAGATAGTCCTTGGTTGGGTACCAAGGGGAGGGTCTCGGGTATTAGAGACCCTTTGTATAGATATCTGCACCGGCTTATTTCGACGTCGATCGCACCGCGTCTGAAAAGCCGTGAGTGGTGCACCGATAGAGACCTCTTCTTTCTCTATTGTCTGCTTACTAGCAGGCGGTGCGACCTATCGATGTGCCTGGCGCTTTATTTTGCATCTGCCTATATGCGGCAGAAGCGCGGGCTTTTGTATGGCGGTGCTTTCATCACGCAGATCATGCGCTCGGTTACACCATTTGACGTGCATGAGCCTGCGATGTTACCGCCCATTCCCCCTATCCGATTAGACCGTCGCACGGTGAGCGGCATGCGCATCACGCATCGATTCCCGCAGGGCCTTCGGTCCGTAGGGGCCGTCCAAGACCAGGTTTGGGTCCCGGTGCCGTTGCCGCAGATGCCTGGACAGGGGGACCCGCCTATGTGTGACAACCCGACATTTCAGGTCAATATCCGTACACATTATAAACAAGTTTACGTTATAATTATTTTTGGTGATTTATTTAATTTCACAAACAAGGACTTTAGAGTCTAGCAAAGATCGTACATGGTTTCAATTTATACTTGGGTAATTCTAGGGATTACCGGTGCAAGTACCAGTACAAACCGACTAAGACGAACAATAGTGGATAAATTAAATATCCAGGCGTATACGTTTCGTTGGTCAATAACTTATTCTTAGAATAAATCATATAGTATACGTAAAAGTAAACTAACAAACTCTTTCGAAAACGCTATTGGGTAGAGTCACTTTTAGGTGTTTATACCTACAAATAATCACCTCAACGGATTATACAATCCAAGATTTCAATGTTTTTCTTTAACGAGCCATAAACTTGTTAAATTTATAATACCGTGAGAAAATAAACCAAATTAAAATACCCCCTTTTGAAACTCTAATCGATATTAAGTTACACTTAAATCAAATGGTTTGATTTATTTTAACCTCAAACCCGCTTATTTGACTTCTCGGTCGAAGGGCAGAGGAAACCATCCCCAATCTCACATATTTTCAAACTAACCCATACTCCCACTTGCGAAAAACTCAGAACATAACCATACTCCTTTCAATCAAAAACCTCACAATCCTCATTTTTCTCTCATTTTCATACGGCAAACTTCCATTTCTCTTCAAAATCGAAGCCGAGTTTTTTTAAGCGAAATCCTACCACAATCCAGTGTTTTAAGAAGAATTTTAAGAGTTTCTGCAAAAGAGTCAAGACCATTCTCTGTTTTCTTCATCATTTTCATCTCGGTTTTAAAGGTAAAAACTCGATGTTTTTCATATTATGTTCTCTAAAACCGTAGCTAAACTTACATCTTATTTAAACGCAAGAAAGATAACAAGAAGAGTGTGTCGAATTCAAGTTTAAAACATAAAAATATGCAGGACTAATTCTGTGAAACAGAAGTCCAGTAATCGAAGAAACTAGGAGTTTCGATTTAACTCAATCGAAACTAGGAGTTTCGATACCTGTTGATCCATCGAAACTAGGAGTTTCGATGCCTTTTACTCAATCGAAACTAGGTAGTTTCGATAGCAAATACTCAATCGAAACTAGGTAGTTTCGATACCTTTTTCTCAATCGAAACTAGGTAGTTTCGATAGCAAATACTCAATCGAAACTAGGTAGTTTCGATACCTTTTTCTCAATTGAAACTAGATTGTTTCGACTCCTAACCACTCCATCGAAACTAAGTAGTTTCGACACACATATGCCCAATCGAAACTAAGAAGTTTCGACACCTGTACAACAGTCCCATTTGGGCAGCAACTCAAAACTGTTTTTATAACAAAACAAGTGTTGAACAACTAAGGAGATATTCAAACAAAAACGACCAGATTTACAAGGTCGGTGAACAATTTACAATTAAGACATTGGTCTTAACAACAATTTACCCTTGGTATCTAGGGTACGAATAGTCAAGGTTGACTACAACAAGTTTTATCACAAGTATATACACAAACTCAAGGTGAGTTTCACGGCCCCTTTTTACTGTTTTCAATATTTGGGGGAAAAACATACTTACAATTATTTTATGGGATAACAAGAGAATAAGACACGACTTGTATGTTTACATGAGATGAGAACAACAATTTGAGGCCGGAAAAGTCCCCTGGAACAACGTAGTAACCATTAACTGTAGCCTAGGGTCCTATGAATAGTACTATGGAGAGTGACGTCTCCCGGTCATGGTTAGTCGCGCTAACCACAATCTGGAGGATTTATGGCCGCATAGAACCGGATAACGAAATTAGGGGCGTGTACAATTGTCATGGTTTGGTTACGCCTCATGTATGAACATATTATTTGTATTCCTAGCTAGTTTACAAATGGGTCAACAATTCTTATTCTGTTTATCACATACAACTGAAACTATTTACGAACGATTGAATTTTACAAAGAACTATTTGATTAAACCTGTGAACTCACCAACTTCGTGTTGACAATTTTAAGTATGTTTTTCAGGTAACTGAACGTGATTTCAAGGTTAGCAATGTAGATTACATGCATGCACGATGGATACTACTCAAGGAGGATTTCCCTTGTATAACTCATTGAGTTGAGTCATATTTGGGAAATCTTAACTTTTTGTAAACTCAGATTATGTTTTGTAATGTAAAACATTAAACTTGTTAATGTATCTATTTATCATGTATGTGTTTGCGGTAATCATATGCTTTGGAAACCATGAACGTTGCGCCTCGCGTTTCCGCCTTGGCGGGGTGTGACAGAACTGGTATCAGAGCCATTGATTATAGTGAACTAGGAATCTAAATTGGAACCTAGTCTATAATCTAAATGACTCACTAAAACGTTTTCATAGCATAAGCATTGCATGACCAGTCATTTTGTCATATGGATATTGTAGTCACAAGCATGTCGTCACATTCACATTCTGATCCCGTCTCTGACACTGAATCAAATGAGGAATTTTCCGCCTCATGTCCCAAAAATCAAGTACAAACCCGTAGCTCCACACCACCTAAAGTCGCCTTGGGAAAACCGCCTATCGTCTACCGAAAGAAAAGCGGAGGACCAGTTAAGGTGCAAAGCGCTAGGAAGAAGGTTCGACTTCCACGCAAAAGGAATCTAGCAGCCCGTGACCCAGAAGACTTGGTGGCTGGTGAAGAACCACCTAGGCAAAGACCCTGCTACCACCCTACTGTGGGAACCATCCGTTGGATGCCTCGTACCCTGGCACGTTGGAGGGAGATGGAGAGTATTCCATCTACCTTTGAGCTTGGAGAGTCTTCTAACTCCCCAACACCCCTACCCCACACTGGGGAAGCCATAGAGCTCACTGTGCCTACCTTGGTAGCTCGCGTTCGTACGCATGAGGAGCGTCTTGATGATCTCCTAGATGACATCCGGGCACAGGGGGATGCAGCCACGCGACTTCGTCAAGGACTCGGATCTCGAGTTCAGACTCTAGATGACCGCACCCGAAACATACAGGATGCCACTAACTATCTAGAGTTGAGAGCTGACATGGACTGGCAGTTCACAGTTACAGTCCGAGACATGGTGGAGGCTCTGGAAGAAAGGACGTTGGCTGCAGAATTTGTGGCGAGAGCTAGTTTTGTCATGGCAGGACTTGCCATGATGATTGGATTGTACTCTCACTTCTTCTTCTAAACCTATTATGGGCGGGTTGTGCCCGTAGTACATTAAGTAGTTTAAAACTTTAGTACTGATGAGGTCATGTGAACCCATCTCTTTTGTATCCTTGTCTTTTGGAACAATGTACTATGAATGTTTTGACTATGTATGTAATGGTTTATGTTGTGATAATGGTTGTTTACATTTGACGTTGTTGTATCCTTATGTCATGAGCTATCATTATTGTCATATAATGTTGTTTCTTTTTAATTGATATGTTAGAAAGAACGTCATGGCACCTAAGCGTAGGACAACCCATAACACTACTGGAGACAACAACGAGACAATTTCTCCAAATGTGGAACAACTTATAGCACAGCGAGTAGCTGCTGCCATGCAACAGTATGAGGCGAATCGAAATAGTGGAGGAGGAAACGGCAGTGGTACCGGTGCAGGAGGTGCAGGAGGAAGCGGTACAGCTGGAGGTTCCGGAGGTTCCGGAGGTAATAGAATAAATAAACCGTAACACATGGTCATGATCTGAATTATTGACGTTATGACTTGTAATTCTACAGATGCTCCAAATAGAAAGTGCTCCTACAAGGCCTTTCTATCTTGCAAACCCCGTAACTTCAATGGCACCGAGGGTGCAGTTGGGCTAATGAGATGGATAGAGAAGATGGAATCAGTGATTGATATCAGTGAATGCACCGCTGACTGCATGGTGAAGTATTCTACATGCTCACTCACTGATAAAGCTTTAACCTGGTGGAATTCACAAATAAAGACTTTGGGAAGGCAGACAGCATATGAGTTGTCATGGGAAGACCTGAAGGCCATGATGATCGAGGAATATTGTCCTCGAAATGAGTTACAAAAGATCGAATCTGAAATGTGGAATTTGCAAATGACAGGAGATGATGTTGCTGGCTACACTGACCGATTCAATGAGTTAGCAATCTTGGTTCCACACATGGTTACCCCAGAATACAAGAAGGTTGAAAGATACTTGTGGGGTCTCGCACCTCAAATCCGAAGTCTGGTGACTTCATCGAACCCTATGGATACCAAGAGCGCCATAACTCTAGCATTCAAGCTAAGGGATAATGCTGTACGTGATGGTTTATTTAAGAAGAAGGAGACCGAGGAAGGAAGGTCTGGGGAAAAGAGGAAATGGTTTGGAAAACCAATTAACCAAAACAAGAATCAAATTTACAAGAGACCTGAAACTACGAAAGCCTTTGTCGCCAACACTGTGGGACAAAATGTATATCTTGGAACATTACCGAGGTGTGACAAGTGTGGATATCATCACAGCGAAAAGTGTATCCAATGTGGGAAGTGTAAAAAGTATGGGCACCTGGCCCATAACTGTAGGAGCAATACGAACCCTAACAAGATAAATCAAGTAGCAGGAAAAGTCAACCCAGGAACAGAAAGGATGAATCAAGGATGCTTTGAGTGTGGAGACCCAAAGCACTTCAGAAAAGACTGTCCAAAGTTGAAGAACCGAAACGACAATCAGGCCCGTGGAAGAGCATTTGTGATGGGAGCTGGTGACGCACGACAAGATCCAAACATTGTCACTGGTACGTTCCCGATAAATAATCACTATGCCTCTATACTTTTCGATACGGGTGCTGATTTGAGTTTTGTGTCAAATGACTTTAAGTCCCTACTCGGTATTAAGCCCAGCAAACTAGAACAAAAGTATACAATTGAATTAGCGAACGGAAAATTAATTAATACCGGAGAGGTCATTCAAGGTTGTACCTTATATCTTAAAAATCACACATTTAGTATAGATCTGTTACCTGTTGACTTAGGAAGCTTTGACATTGTTATTGGCATGGATTGGTTGTCAAAGAATCACGCCGAGATTGTTTGTTTTGAGAAAATTGTCCAAATCCCACTCCCAAACGGAGAAGTTCTTTCGATTCAAGGTGAAAAGAGTGGAGTAGCGTTAAGGATGATAAACTGCATGAAAACTCGTAAGTACCTACGCAAAGGCTATTACGTATTCTTGGCTCACGTCGTCGAGAAGAAACCCGAGGAACGTCGACTTGAGGATATACCAATCGTTAAGGAATATCCTGAAGTTTTTCCTGAAGACTTACCTGGTTTACCACCACCTAGGCAAGTCGAATTTCGAATCGATTTGGTACCAGGAGCCGCCCAGGTTGCGCGATCACCATATCGATTAGCACCTTCTGAAATGCAGGAATTATCAAATCAACTTCAAGAGTTGCTTGATAAAGGTTTCATAAGAGCGAGTTTCTCACCTTGGGGAGCTCCGGTCCTATTTGTAAAGAAAAAGGATGGAACCTTTAGGATGTGTATTGATTACCGAGAATTAAACAAGCTTACAATCAAGAACCGATACCCACTTCCTCGAATAGACGATTTGTTCGATCAACTACAAGGTGCTAGCTTCTATTCTAAAATCGACCTACGTTCGGGATATCACCAATTAAGAATCCAAGAAGAAGATGTACCAAAGACAGCATTTAGGACTCGATATGGCCACTACGAATTCCTAGTTATGCCGTTTGGTTTGACAAACGCACCAACTGTCTTCATGGATCTCATGAACCGCGTGTGCAAGCCATACTTGGATAAATTCGTGATTGTATTTATCGATGACATATTAATATATTCACGAACTAAGGAGGATCATGAACATCATCTTAAATTAATCTTAGAGCTACTCAGAAACGAGAAACTTTACGCTAAATTCTCTAAGTGTGAGTTTTGGATCCAAGAAGTGCATTTTCTTGGACATGTCATCAACAAGGAAGGAATTCACGTTGATCCATCTAAAATTGAAGCGATCAAAAACTGGGAAGCACCAAAGACTCCGACAGAAGTACGTCAATTTTTAGGTTTGGCCGGTTATTACAGACGATTCATCGAGAATTTTTCAAAAATAGCCTTGCCTTTAACCACATTAACCCAGAAAGAAAAGAAGTATGATTGGAATGACAAGCAGGAGTCAGCTTTCCAATTACTGAAACAGAAGCTGTGTAGTGCACCAATCCTATCCCTTCCGGAGGGAATCGAAAATTTTGTCGTATACTGCGATGCATCACACCAAGGACTTGGTTGTGTGTTAATGCAAAGAGACAAAGTCATCGCATATGCCTCACGACAACTAAAAGTGCACGAAAAGAATTATACGACCCACGACTTGGAATTGGGTGCAGTTGTGTTTGCGCTCAAAATTTGGAGACATTACCTTTACGGTACAAGATGTACTATCTTTACTGATCACAAGAGTCTCCAGCATATCTTTGATCAAAAGGAACTTAACATGAGACAACGTCGTTGGGTAGAACTACTAAACGATTATGATTGTGATATCCAGTACCATCCCGGGAAAGCCAATGTCGTAGCGGACGCTTTAAGTCGCAAAGAACGAGTTAAAACTCTTCGTGTTCGTGCCTTAGGATTGACAATTCATACGAATCTTACTACTCAAATTCGGATGGCACAACATGAGGCAATCAAAGAAGAAAACATTCAGAATGAAGCTTTACGAGGAATGATAAAGCAATTGGAGCCAAAGTCAGATGACACTTTATACTTCATGAATAGAATTTGGGTGCCATGTTTTGGTAACTTACGGGAGTTAGTTATGGACGAAGCCCACAAGTCCAGGTACTCCATTCACCCGGGTTCAGATAAAATGTATAAAGATCTAAAAGAATTATATTGGTGGCCCAATATGAAAGGAGATATTGCCACATATGTCAGTAAATGCTTAACGTGTTCAAAAGTAAAAGCCGAACATCAGAAACCGTCTGGTTTATTACAACAACCTGAAATTCCCCAATGGAAATGGGAACAGATTTCTATGGATTTCATCACGAAATTACCCAAGACGTCTAGTGGTTATGATACCATATGGGTAATTGTCGACCGATTAACGAAATCTGCTCACTTTCTGCCAATGAAAGAAACTGACAAGACAGAGAAACTTACAAGACTCTATGTTAAAGAAATTGTGGCAAGACACGGAGTGCCAATTTCTATTATCTCGGATAGAGATAGCAGATTCGTGTCTAGAATCTGGAAATCATTACAAGAAGCAATGGGCACACGTCTTGACATGAGCACGGCATATCACCCACAAACAGATGGTCAAAGTGAACGGACTATCCAGACATTAGAAGATATGCTCCGTGCATGTGTAATTGATTTCGGAGGAAATTGGGATACTCATTTACCATTAGCTGAGTTTTCCTATAATAACAGCTATCATACGAGCATTAAAGCAGCACCGTTTGAAGCTTTATATGGTCGTAAATGCCGCTCACCGCTATGTTGGGCGGAAGTTGGTGAAAAACATTTGACAGGCCCTGAGATTGTCCAGGAAACCACTGATAAGATTTTCAAAATTAAGGACCGTTTGAAAGCGGCCCGAGATAGACAAAAGAGCTACGCTGACAACAGACGAAAACCATTAGAATTTCAAATTGGTGACCGAGTAATGTTAAAAGTCTCACCATGGAAAGGCGTTGCAAGGTTTGGTAACCGTGGTAAGCTCAACCCTAGATACGTTGGTCCGTTCGAAATACTGGCTAGGGTTGGCCCTGTAGCTTACAAACTCAAGCTACCACAAGAACTAAACAATATACATGATACGTTTCATGTATCAAATCTCAAGAAGTGTTTATCAGACGAGACACTAATTATACCGCCCGATGAAATTCACATTGACGATAAACTTCATTTCATCGAGGAACCGATTGAGATATCAGATTGGAAGGTTCAAAAGCTGAGACGTAGTCGGATCAAACTGGTTAAAGTACGTTGGAACTCAAAGCGTGGTCCTGAGTATACATGGGAACGAGAGGACCAAATGAAAACAAAATACCCATCCTTGTTTGAGGATGCACCAGTTCAAGAGGATACAAATTGAATTTCGGGACGAAATTCTGTTAACATGGGGAGAATGTGACAACCCGACATTTCAGGTCAATATCCGTACACATTATAAACAAGTTTACGTTATAATTATTTTTGGTGATTTATTTAATTTCACAAACAAGGACTTTAGAGTCTAGCAAAGATCGTACATGGTTTCAATTTATACTTGGGTAATTCTAGGGATTACCGGTGCAAGTACCAGTACAAACCGACTAAGACGAACAATAGTGGATAAATTAAATATCCAGGCGTATACGTTTCGTTGGTCAATAACTTATTCTTAGAATAAATCATATAGTATACGTAAAAGTAAACTAACAAACTCTTTCGAAAACGCTATTGGGTAGAGTCACTTTTAGGTGTTTATACCTACAAATAATCACCTCAACGGATTATACAATCCAAGATTTCAATGTTTTTCTTTAACGAGCCATAAACTTGTTAAATTTATAATACCGTGAGAAAATAAACCAAATTAAAATACCCCCTTTTGAAACTCTAATCGATATTAAGTTACACTTAAATCAAATGGTTTGATTTATTTTAACCTCAAACCCGCTTATTTGACTTCTCGGTCGAAGGGCAGAGGAAACCATCCCCAATCTCACATATTTTCAAACTAACCCATACTCCCACTTGCGAAAAACTCAGAACATAACCATACTCCTTTCAATCAAAAACCTCACAATCCTCATTTTTCTCTCATTTTCATACGGCAAACTTCCATTTCTCTTCAAAATCGAAGCCGAGTTTTTTTAAGCGAAATCCTACCACAATCCAGTGTTTTAAGAAGAATTTTAAGAGTTTCTGCAAAAGAGTCAAGACCATTCTCTGTTTTCTTCATCATTTTCATCTCGGTTTTAAAGGTAAAAACTCGATGTTTTTCATATTATGTTCTCTAAAACCGTAGCTAAACTTACATCTTATTTAAACGCAAGAAAGATAACAAGAAGAGTGTGTCGAATTCAAGTTTAAAACATAAAAATATGCAGGACTGATTCTGTGAAACAGAAGTCCAGTAATCGAAGAAACTAGGAGTTTCGATTTAACTCAATCGAAACTAGGAGTTTCGATACCTGTTGATCCATCGAAACTAGGAGTTTCGATGCCTTTTACTCAATCGAAACTAGGTAGTTTCGATAGCAAATACTCAATCGAAACTAGGTAGTTTCGATACCTTTTTCTCAATCGAAACTAGGTAGTTTCGATAGCAAATACTCAATCGAAACTAGGTAGTTTCGATACCTTTTTCTCAATTGAAACTAGATTGTTTCGACTCCTAACCACTCCATCGAAACTAAGTAGTTTCGACACACATATGCCCAATCGAAACTAAGAAGTTTCGACACCTGTACAACAGTCCCATTTGGGCAGCAACTCAAAACTGTTTTTATAACAAAACAAGTGTTGAACAACTAAGGAGATATTCAAACAAAAACGACCAGATTTACAAGGTCGGTGAACAATTTACAATTAAGACATTGGTCTTAACAACAATTTACCCTTGGTATCTAGGGTACGAATAGTCAAGGTTGACTACAACAAGTTTTATCACAAGTATATACACAAACTCAAGGTGAGTTTCACGGCCCCTTTTTACTGTTTTCAATATTTGGGGGAAAAACATACTTACAATTATTTTATGGGATAACAAGAGAATAAGACACGACTTGTATGTTTACATGAGATGAGAACAACAATTTGAGGCCGGAAAAGTCCCCTGGAACAACGTAGTAACCATTAACTGTAGCCTAGGGTCCTATGAATAGTACTATGGAGAGTGACGTCTCCCGGTCATGGTTAGTCGCGCTAACCACAATCTGGAGGATTTATGGCCGCATAGAACCGGATAACGAAATTAGGGGCGTGTACAATTGTCATGGTTTGGTTACGCCTCATGTATGAACATATTATTTGTATTCCTAGCTAGTTTACAAATGGGTCAACAATTCTTATTCTGTTTATCACATACAACTGAAACTATTTACGAACGATTGAATTTTACAAAGAACTATTTGATTAAACCTGTGAACTCACCAACTTCGTGTTGACAATTTTAAGTATGTTTTTCAGGTAACTGAACGTGATTTCAAGGTTAGCAATGTAGATTACATGCATGCACGATGGATACTACTCAAGGAGGATTTCCCTTGTATAACTCATTGAGTTGAGTCATATTTGGGAAATCTTAACTTTTTGTAAACTCAGATTATGTTTTGTAATGTAAAACATTAAACTTGTTAATGTATCCATTTATCATGTATGTGTTTGCGGTAATCATATGCTTTGGAAACCATGAACGTTGCGCCTCGCGTTTCCGCCTTGGCGGGGTGTGACACTATGCCTCATCCGCTACATGGTGTGGCGATGGAGGACGCGCCGCCGCACGTCGAGCCTATCCACGACCATCCGCCACAGCATCCCCGACACGTACGTCGGTCTGTTAGGCTGGAGAGGCTACCCAGGCATTGCTTGATGGCCTTGTTGCCGACTCACGGCGACAGGGTCGTCAACTCGATCGCATGGAGGACCTGATGATGTGGGCGGTTCACGAGCCGCCGGCATCGAGCCACGCCCACTACCACCGCCACGTCATTATCCGGACGACCCCGTTCAGAATGAGGGCGGGGCGGGTCAGGATGAGGGCGGAGCCGGTCAGGGTGACGGCGGAGCCAGTTAGGTTTAGTTATTTTATTTGTATTTTGTTTCTTTCGTTGTTATGTATGTAAAACATTTTGATATATATATATTTAATTTTTTGATGTAATGTATATAATGTTTAGTTTATTTGTTTGGTTGTAATGTTTAATATTTTGTTTGGTTGTAATGTTTAATATTTTGTTTGATTGTAATGTTTAATATTTAGTTTGGTTTGTAATGTTTAATATTTTGTTTGGTTATACTGTAAAAATATAATAAATGTTTAAAAAAATATAAAATATATAAAATTTATAAATAGATAACAAACTTATATTAACAAAATTATATAAATTAAAATAAAAATAAACAAAATATAAATAAAATAAAAAAATATAATTAAATAAAAAATACGTATACGTGGCGTATAGGTCAATACGCCACGTATAGGATTCATATATTCCAAATCTTCCAACTTTTGAAGCAAAAATAACTCGTGCCTCATACGCTGCCTATAGGTCAATACGACACGTATTGGACCAGCCGCCAGACAGAGAATGACACGTGACATTCTGTTGTCAGTGACTGAACTCTATACGCCCTCGTATTGCCCTATACGTGTGTGGTCCAATTAGCAATATTCCATGTGTGGTTAGAATCTCCCTTTCTTAAAAGCTCCTTTTTCTTAACTTAATGAACTTCGTTTCCTCTCATTTTGAATTGGTGTCAACTCAATCACCCCGTCAACTCAATCACCCCGTATTAATATGAATCGGTGTTAGGTTTGTGAACTATTCTTACATTTTTAACAAAGTTTTTACCTTTAACGCTAGATTTTAAAGATGAAAGGGCATCCTCTCTCTGGGATTTTCCATCAACGTTTGATTTACACAAATATGATGAGATATCTTCAACGACTTTTTGGATGAATTTAGCTTCATACCTATACATTAAAGAAGATTCAGTCATCATTCTAAAAACCCACATTAGCAGTTAGCTTTGATATGTACACAGTGGCGGATCCATGAATTTTTTTCAGGGGGTTCACTCTATGTTTTTTAAGGGTTCACCTCAGTGTTTTTACATACCGTTCTCTATAAATTTCGTAACTCGGGGGGTTCCTGTGAACCCCCTCGGCTCTTACTAAGTCCGCCCCTGTATGTACATAACAATGTAATACTCATAATTAATATACGACCTCTATTATCATTCATTTATTAATTGATCATTGACTTATTTACTCCTATGACTTAACTGATAATTATTCGACGGACGTAATTACCCTTCCTATCATAAATAGGGTTTCACTTGCATGTATATAAATAGAGAGACTATCAGAGACTTAAAACTAATGGTTAATTGTCTACAACACCACATAATCTCATCTTTCTCTTTGTCTCTCTCTCTCTCATAATTCGTGAGATACCTCTCTCACATAAATCATCCTTACGTTACATCCTAAATGGGAACCCGATCATCATTAGGATCATGACGACTTCCCTCTCCAATGTTACTGGATTACCAGTTTAATCCTTTGACAAGGTTACCAGTTACACATTCATTAATCTTGTTTTCCATTATCATGTTAAAAAGAATTGATCAACAAGTAAACTATATGTGAATTAATAAAATAGTAATGTAATCATATTTATTATCTAATATTTCATTGAGACTCAAGTTTAATCCTATGACAAGACTCTAGTTTGATCACGGATTAAAAAGAATCCAAATTAAAAGAATATCAGGGTATGCGATAAAGGAATTACCCATCAAAAGTGTTCTTCAACTCCCATCCTGCCAAATCGGCTACTTCTTTCAAAGCCTCTCTCCATTTCTGAGCAGACTCTTCCTTTTCATGTTTGGAAAAGGCTTGTCCAACTGTCCCAATTAGTTTGCGGACTTCACAAGGTTCCACATCATAGAAGATAGGATAGATTGCATGCTCACATGTCGTCCTATGGCACTCTACAATCTTAACAAGCTCATTCAAGCACCAAGTTGAAGATGCATAGTTTTTGGAGAAAACAACTATGTAGAACTTTGAGTCTTCAATTGATTTGAAGAGCTCATCATTAATATTTTTCCCTTTCTTGATTGTGTCTTCATCCTTGAAAGTACGAATATTTTTCCGTTCAAGAGCAAAATAAAGATGATCAACGATGTTTTTACGGGTATCATCACCTCTAAAACTTAAAAACACATCATATGTGAAGCTTTTGTGAGTGGATGAAGTTGAAGAAGACATATGATCGAAGTACCATAAAATCAAAATATTTGTCTAGGGTAAATTTATAAGAAATGATTGAAAAAATCATTGGTAGTGGTGATGAATAACCTTCGAGACCTTATAATGAATATGAGAATAGGTAATTTATATGGGTAAATTTGTGAAAAACTAGAATTAGGAGGAGGAAACTATACCATCCTAGGTTTTGCCGTAATCCTATGTTATTTATGTGTTAAATGATAATGATGATATATTAATTAATTTAAACACTTGGTTTCCTTTGGGTGCGAAGCAGATCAAAAAGAGGTAGCATCAATTGGTCGTCATGGTGTGATTTTTGACATATAAATGATAGCATAGCTTGGTGTTGTCTGTTTGTTTTTGCTCTAATTTTTGGTGTCCTCATTATTTCTTTTTCTTTTCCTTGTGGGTTTTAGATTCTTGCTAGCCCTCTATTAAAATTTCATTTTGCTGTTAAAAAAAAATAATAATTTAAACTACTCATTATATTTCATAGATGTATAAAGATTAGTAATATTCATTTCTAACGACATGGAAAGTTTTATTTTATTATTATTTTTTAATAACAATCTAATCTATTCCAAATTCTAACATACTGTCTATCGCAGGACTTAAACCCTCGATCATTCTAGTCACCATCCTTTTTAAGTGGGAATGATTCGTTTTTAAAAGGCAAAACAAAAATGATATGAAAAGGTCGGACATAGTTTTCTGTTGAAGAGGAAAACAAAACAAACATAGTTATCAAAAGTTTTTATACTTATCTTCATCTCCCAAACTAAACTCGTCATATTTTTATCATACGATTATCAAACTAACCGCTCTACTTGTACCGTTCTAAACTATAAATTGTACCCCACGCTCTGCGACGGGTGTCGGACCTTAAACGGTTGAGGCGGTGACATTAACGTGGCTAAGAACAAAAAAGAAACGTGGTTAAATAAATTTTGCCCTGCTCATGGCGTGATGTGAACCTTAAACGGTTGAGACGATGACACTAACGTGGCTACTGGCTAAGCACACAATAAAACATAGTTAAATACATAAAAGAAGCATATGAAGTTAAGACTCGCTTGTGGAGATCGAAACATAGATAAAATACAGTTAGATAACGGTACGTATA
Source organism: Smallanthus sonchifolius (assembly GCA_023525975.1). Classification (NCBI taxonomy): domain Eukaryota; kingdom Viridiplantae; phylum Streptophyta; class Magnoliopsida; order Asterales; family Asteraceae; genus Smallanthus; species Smallanthus sonchifolius. Next base: position 9,188,725 of record CM042042.1, read on the forward strand.
TTTTTCATTCGGTGTCACTCTCATTTTTTACAGTTGTCAATTACCTAAACAAAGAAAATAAACAAACAAACGCGAAAAATACTGAGGAAAATAAGATTATATATACTGTAGGGAGCAAACTTAAAACCTATAAAACTTGAGAGGTCAAAGTTAAACTTAAGAAAGTGGAGGGGTTAGTTTTGTCAAGATACAAACTTGAGGGGGAGGGGGGTTAGTTTTGACAAGATTAAAACTTGAGGGGGAGGAATAGTCGGTGTCAAAGGCCACCGACATTGTAAATTAAGATAATATATAATATAATATAACTAGTATAACACCCCGTGCTTCGCAACGGTGTCGTAATTAACGGTTGTATATCTTGAAATGTTAATATAACGAGAGTGTTAAAGTTTATAACGTAAATATAAAAAAAGATTAAAACAAAACCAAAAAAAAGAGAGAACAAACGTAAGAAATGTAGAAAAAAAATAGAAATTGGAAAAAAGCAAAAAAAAACCTAAAAAGGAAACCGGGAATATCTGGTTAAAAAAAAGAATAAAAACTGAAAAATAAAACCTGATAAAACATGGAAAAAGAAATTACAAAAGAAAAAAAAAGCAAAAAAGTATAGGGGTTAGAAGGACTTGAGCCCGAGTGGTTCATGTGAAAAGAGATCAAATTGTCAATAGGCTACACTTACTTTTAGGTTACATTATTAACATATTTGCAGTTAAAGTTATATGAAAGTTTAGAAAAATTAAAAAAAACCACTTAGTGGCTGCCACCGATTGATCACCGCCAAAACAACTAATAGAGATTAGGAACTAACTAACATTGGCTCATTATAACTTCAAACAAGCTGAAATTAAACAAGCTTAAGCCTAAACTGAATCTTATTTAAGAGTATGTGTTATACCCCCACCACATAAGCAACGAGGATGACGGGGGAGTCGCAGAAAGGTGCGGCAACACCATTATGGTGAGGATGCGGCGCCGCACAATTGACGAAAAGTTGTGGATTGTTGCCGCACTCTTCCTCGCCACTACATTTATTTTTTAGTTAATAATCTATTTAACCTATAATTTGATTTATCTTTAATAGCTTGTAATATTTATTTTTTTAAAATCTAAATACCCCGCTTTTTAAATTTTTTTCTTTACATGCTCATGCAAATTTTATTGAAAACCGAGTTGTATTCAAAATAAAGTATTTTTTTTAATATTTATAAGTCGTTTTTAAATTTTATTGGTCACCCCCAACCATGTGCGGTTGGTGAAGTATTTGTTGGACTCGTAAATATAAAAAATACTTTATTTTGAAAATGAGTCAGTTTTGATTAAATTTACACCGGAATGTAGAAAAAAAAATAAACAAAACGTTGTACTTACAATTTAAAAAAAAGTTAAATATTATAAGTTATTTGAGATAAATTAAATTATATGTTAAATGAATTACTGAAAAAGAAAAAAGAAAAAAGAAAGAGAATTTTAAAAAAGAAAGTGAAAATTAGAGTAAAGTGAATCATAGGTATAACATAGTGCGAAAGATGGTGATCATGTGACGTTGAGATTACGAAAAATGTTGAAAAGTGAAGCATGAATATAACATATAGTTAAAAACGAGCCGGAGCCAAGCTCAAGCTTTAGACAAAGCTAGAAACGAGATAAAACTCTACTAAAAGAGTACCAGGTTTCATGAGAAGATTGAATGAAACGATTTGATTTTTCAAGACCAGAGCCTTACCATTCACAAATTCAACAAAAAAAGATAGTTCAATTAGCATGAAACTTACAAATCAATTCGTAAAGTGGCTGCTTCCCGGTTCGATAAAACCGTAAACGTGGTTAGTGTGGGGAGAAACTTGTTTGTAAACTATATAAAGAAGACAATGTTGAATGTTGAAACTGAGGAAATTAGGAGGAGAAACCAATCACCCCTTTGTTCGATGTTAACGATCATATTGTAAATATACAGGATTTGAATGATAAATTTTGTTTTTTGCACAATTTTTTAATCGAAGCTGGTATAAAACAAATTCTGAAAACCTTTTTTTTTTAAATTGTCTTTTTGTTAAAATATAGTTTTTGAAAACCTAAACAGATTTTGAAAAGAGAAATTACCCAAGAGAAATTATCCACCTAATCATACTAATCTTTTTTACTCAAACAAAGATGAATTGGCTCTGAATTTTTATTTATTATAATATTACCAACTTTAACGATTGTCGATTTATTTAATCCTAGTTGATGGGTTATAATTTATTAATTATTAAAATTACTTACACTCTATGAAGTTTTTCATAATTTATTCATATTACAATAAGCTAGTATACAATAAGCTAGTCACGGTACTTGGGGCATAACCCTAACTACCCAAGTACCCTAATTTATCAAATCAATGAGACAGTGTCACCTTATTTTTACTCAAATTCAATCACAAGTATCCTAAGTGGTGGGAACACAACCCTAATACCCTGAACCAACCCAACATCTATCTCCTTCTAAAATTCATTGCTGAACACACGGGTAGATGAAGCCGATGCATGAAGCCGATGTTGCCCCTTGCTCCCTTACATATACACTGTCCATATATCATTTTTTTATAATAAATATTACATCTTTTCTTGCACCTATTTGATACTGTTGTTGAGTCGTTAGTAAGAAGGGAAACAAAATAAACAATAAATAAAAACATTAGGGCTAGAGAGTATGGAATAAAATAATAGGTTTTAAACTTTTAGTAATGAGTTTACCGAATACAAATGTTTTCCTTAAACTCATATCAAAACCCAATTGGGCAGTTTAAATATTCTTAGCCACAATATTTTTCCTTTTCTTCATACTTCACACTAGAGCTTGTTATAGCCATAAACCGAAAAAACAAAACAAAAAACGGTTGATGCAAAATTAACTCTTCTCTTTCACTTTAACTACCTTTTGGAATGCAATCTTGAGGATGCAATCCCTCCATCTTCTTCTTCACGGGGAGCATCAAACCCAAAATTCACGCTTCTCTCGCCACTAGAAAACAGGGCAGTTGCGACTGCATTTTCGGTCGCAAATGCCCATTTGCGACCAAAATGGCCATCACATATACCCAGTGGCGGATCCAGGAATTTTTTTCAGGGGGTTCACTGTTTTTAGATGATCCAATTTCATAGGGCCGGACATAAAATTTTTCGGTTCGGTTCGATTGGTCGGGTCGGGTCGGGTCGGGCAGGGGCGGCTCAACCATTTTTGGAGGCCTAAAACGAAGAAAAAAACATGAAAATTATGCTTAAAATGTTCACAAAATCAACTAATTTGTATTTAAGAGTCATCTACTCATTTGTTTCTATCAATTTTTTACCTCTAATCATATGAATGCTCAAGAACACACATTTAGTTTAAGAAAGAGTTCTTAGTTTTATAGCTTCACAACCGGATCAAGCGAGCTGCAGTGGGCCGTGGGGTGGGCAGCGTCGTCAGGGGGTTCACCCTATAATATTTTAGGGGGTTCACCCCAGTTTTTTTACCTACCGTTACACTAAAATTTCGAAACTCGGGGGGTTCCTGTGCACCCCCCGCTTCACTATTACATCCGCCCCTGCATATACCTCCGTGTGTAAAGGTCTATTGCGACCGAAATTACGACAGGGGGTAAATTTTGAGCCAACTCATCGAGCCACGAGAGCAATCTCAACTTTTCAACTCAGTAAAGAATTTCCTGCAGAATCAGCTTGTGTATTTTCGAGCTCTAGCATGAGCTTACCCTGGCTCAGCTCGTGAACAGTCCTATCCTCAGTTAGGTGTAAACGATCAGAGCCACTCGTGATCTACTCGAAATAGGCTCGTTAAAACTGAAATCAAGCCAAAACTTTATATACCGAGTCTAATCACGCTTATGTGATAGTTTATGTTGATGAAATTGAAGAAGAGGAGGCTATTAAAATATGGTCGAGGTCCTATAAATATCAGAATTATGTGGGATGAAATTAGTAGGCAATGACTGGAAGTGACGAGAGCTTATAGTAATAAGACAATTTTCCAACATAGGGTATGTAAACATGATGGATTAGTAAAAAGACAATCTCCCCTTGTCTTTAAACACAATTAATTAATAATTGATATATGTTGTTTATTCAATGTCCGATGATTACCAGACTGAGAATATATTTAAAACAAGCTATGAGTACATTCGTTTCTAACATATATGATTATTTGTTTGCTTATTAAGTTAGGAATTTTATTTTTTAATTATATTTTGACAACCCACAGAATCCTTGGAATTGAAAAAGAAATAATATCATTTAATAACATTAAATTGTGAGCTTTAAATAATCTTAAAAAAACTAAATTGTTTATTACTTCAGCGATATATATCGTATTAAAGAATAGTTATGACTTTGTTAATTGATTTTTTAGGTAAATTAATTTATTGATTATCTAAATAAAACTTTATTTTTTACAAAATTGGTTATTTAATAGTAAATACAAATGAAGGGTACTAACAAAATTTTCATCCTCAGGAGAAAATCTTTTACAGGGAAAAACCTTCTGACCGCTAGATGAGAAGCCTGATCGTGACTTTGATATTTCATATATTACACAGTAAGTTAGAATCCTGTATTAAATAAAGAGAATATAAAATAGTTAGTTATTAAAAGTTTAGAAATTATAATGTAAATATTAAATAATAATGAAGATTTTAAAATTAATAAAATAAATATTAAATAGTTAGTAATAAAAAAAATACAAACAAAAAAAAACAAATCTTGGCTCACCTAACGGTGACACGTGAAATTACTTATTTTTTTAGTATAGATACCATCAAGGGGAAAACTTCACTCACTCACTAGTAAGCAAGTTTTATAAGTATTCCATCTAAGTTACTTAAATTTTTTTGTCTCTTTTAACTCACTCAACTTTCACTAAGTATTACAATTCTATGTAATATTTTTATAAATGTTTAATTTTTTTTAAATTGAATGAGACAAATCTATATCTATCTATACTACATAATAAACAAGTAAAAGAGTAGGACACTTGTCAAATTTCTAAGCCTTCTCATTCTCATTTTCCCACCACTATTTCCTATTAATGATCAACTTCACTATTTTAAACAACCAATTAATTATTTGTTTCAATTTTTATCTACACATTTTTAAATTTAAAATTTTGTTTAATATCAATTAATTTGTTCAATCAGTTTTTTATGAATTTTATAAACTGAATACAATTTTATAGCCAATTAAGATTCAAATAAAAACTTTTAATCATATATTTACATATTCACATTGTTCCATTTTTACGAGTGTATGTGTTAATAGATTACATTATATTTTATTCAACCCGTGTAATACACGAGGTTATTCCGTATAATACACGGGTTTATTCAACTCGTGTATTACACGGCTTATAAAAACATAAAATTTTTATTTCTAAATATATAACATTACATTTATTCAACCCGTGTAATACACGGGATTCTAACCTAGTGAAATATCATTTATTCTAATAAACGATTCCAATGAATGCCACATGACATCACCTTATTTTTTCTCATTCAAATTTTCTAATTTTCTCTATTTAAGTAAGTTTGAATTTGAAACTCTAATCTAATTATGTTAATGTTTTTTTTAGAAAAAATAATATAAAATTTCAATTCTAATTATTACTCAATTAAGAAAATAAACAATTTTATTTATTGAATTAGTTTTATATATACATATACGGGTGTGTGTGTATATATATATATATACATATACATATTAAAAGGTAGAGATGGATTTAAACAATTGATAGTTGATAAAGACGATAAAATTATGAACAAAACAACAAATGCCGTGTAGAAAAAATTATTTAGAAATTTATAAATTGTAATTGTACTTTCATTTTTTATTGATGTAAGTATTAAAAATACTTCATTTCTGTAAATTTTTGTAGACATTTTAAAATTATACAATTTATATTTTACACATTATTTTAAATTTTTATATACATTATTGTATTTTTTTTTCCTATTAAACAACCCCATGTAATACATGGGTATATAACCTAGTATATGAATATTAGTTACCAATAAGTGAAATTTTTATTCCAATTAACTTAAAACTTGAAGTAATAGAGAGAAAAAAATTAAACAAAAATAAAAAAGTTTCAAAATTTTTATATTTAAGTCGAATTGAGAAAAAAAAATGATTGCTAAATAGTAAAAAAGATTCATATATATTTCATTTATCTCATTAAACTTTAAAAAATTTAAACATTCAATTTTAAATAGTAAACAAGTCTAAAGTTTTTCTAACGAATACATTAATCTATGAAATTTTTTTGTTTCCTCTAAACCTAAATTTGTTTATAAATATTTAGCCCGTTAATAAACATTTTTGTTATTTTCAGTTATTTACTTTCTGTTTGCAATTAGTGGGTCAAGGGATGGAAGTAGTGGGTTGTCCATGATTCTATATACCATGAATTAGAGAAGGTAATTGTTTCGTTGTAATCCTTTTAAAGGGACTGTTGCTTTTTTTTTAGAAGATATGCAGAAAAATATTTAAGAATTTCTCTAAATTTTTATATAGTATTCTCCCTATTTTCTTTGGCTAACGATTTAACTGTTGGAACCACACCGAAGCAAAGAATTGTTTACTTAATCAAAGAAATTGGTGTTTAGTGGATCCTGGAGATGGCGCCGTGAATCAAAATTCGTGAAGACGATGATCTCAATGATGGTCGAGATGGTTGGGTGTGCATGGTGTCTATGGTTCGCTCCATTATTGATTGGTATTTTAATTTTCTGTCCTCTAACTCGCCTTCTCCATGGTTGAATTCTGGTGTGCTTATAAAAGTGAATGTTTTTTGTTTTTGTTTTGTAGAGCCTTGATTGATAGGTTACCTACTCGAGTCATTCTTGACAAGAAAAGTATGGATATGTCATCTTTATTATGTCCGTTGTGTTCTAATCATGTGGAGTCGATATATAATGCCCTTGGAGAATGTGATGTTGCAATTAGATTATTGCATTCAGTTGAGGTTTGGCTAAATGTGAATGCTCTCGTATTATGTATGATTAATAAAACTCTTTAAGGTATTATGTATGATTATTAAAACTTCGTAAGGTATTATGTATTATTAATAATAATTTATATTAGCACAATATAGAAACTTAATCAACTAGATTAAGAACTGGGCAGGAAAGATCCATACTTAAAACAAATATAACTTGGGTTACAGTTGAAGTTATGGGTACCGTAACTAGCGGGCGAAAAGGTCTCGACGAGCCGGATCATGTGGCAAACCACCTTTGGCCAGACGTAAGACCCGAAACCCTTCAATAAAGACTTCGATTTCATCAATAAATATTTTTCCGACTTTCATTTTTTTTATCATTTCCTTTTCAGCCTAAAATGTGTGAATTGTTGATTAATCTGATTAACACCTATTTATGGTTTCAATTTCAGCATTTAAGTTTTGAGTAGTAATTTTAAAATTCTAGCAAAGTTGTCAAATTTAGAATTTTCGATAAATGGGCCGCTCATGTAAAAGTTGAGTCATTAAAAAATTTCTGTAACTTTTTCTTGAGAATTATTTCTCGTTCTATTCTTACTTCCACTATAATCAGTTAAATACTAAAAATAAATTCGTCAAATATGACACTTTCACTAGAGTTATTTGTTGTTTGATTCAGAATTTCTTAAACAATACACAACATTTTAAAAAATATATAGTAACAAATAATTCTAAATAAAAAAAGTATTCTCTAAATTTTAATTTTCTCAAGTATAAAAGTATAAAAGAGCAAAAAAAAACTTAATATTTTTTCGCTAATAGTCTCTTAAACGCTCCTCTTTTAAACTTAATGAGTCTTGTTGCTTCTCATGTCGAATTTATGTCGTCTCAAACACACTATATTGATATGCTCGGTGTTATGTGTTTGAACTATCCTTGGATTCTCAACAAAGTTTTTACCTTCAAAGCCAGATCTTTGAAACCAGATCTTAAACATGAAAAGACATCCTTGTCCTCGTATTTTCCATCAACGTTCGAATTTTGTAAATTTAATGAGATCTCATCAACAACTTTTTGAATGAGTTTAGCTTCATGCCTATACATTAAAGAATATTTAGCTAGCTTGCTTAAAATCCCACATGGGCACTTAGTTTCAATATACATAGATAATATTAATTAAAATATTATGGACATATGATGAAGGAATTACCCATTAAAATTGTTCTTCAAGTCCCATCCAGCAATCTAGGCTGCTTCTTTAAGAGCCTCTCTCCATTTCCCAGCAGACTTATCCTTTTTATGTTTGGCAAAGGCTTTTCCAACTGCTCCACTTAGTTTGCAAACTTCAAAGGGTTCCACGTCATAGAAGATAGGATAAACAACATGTTCATGTGATGTCATATTGCACTCCATAATCTTAACTAGCTCATTTAAACACCATGATGAAGACGCGTAGTTCTTTGAGAAAACAATGATGTGGAAATTTGAGTCTTCAATGGATTTAATGAGCTCCTCGTTGATCCTCTTCCCTCTTTTGATTTTGTCATCATCCTTGAAAGTGCGAATGTTTTTCTTTTGTAGAGTGTGATAAAGATGAGCAACGAAGGTTTTACGGGTATCAACACCTCTAAAACTTAAGAACACATCATATGTGAAACTCTTGTGAATGAACGAAGTTGAAGAAGACGCCATTAAAGATCACGATGTGATCGAAATTCTAGAAATCAAATTATTTGTCAAAGGAAATTTGTAAGAAATATTTGACAAAAGTATTTGGGAAAGCCTAGGAGAAACCAATTTATACGATTATAATTATGTAATTTGTTTGTTCGATTATAATCATGATATTATAATTTATTAAATTTATACGGTTATAATTTAGGTTTCTCCACTCCTATTTGTTCTCATATATGTATATGACAAGTTATGAAACATTCGTTTTTATCACCACTAAGGTGGCGTTTGGTTCGCGGAATTCGTTGGAATTGGAATCAGAATTGGATTTGAAATTTAAAAGATTTATTTGAAATCCTTAATGTGTTTGATAAACATATTTGTTAAATTATAAAGTAAAAATAAGTAAAAGACAAAATTACTCCTCAAAGGTGAGAGATTCTAAGTTCCATTGAAATTGGAAGGTATTCTAAATTTAATTAAGGGATTTGGTTTAAATTAATTCCAATTTCAAATTCTCTCTTAACCAACAAAACATGTCAAAGAAAGAATTTTAAATTCCAATTTTCATTAAAATCTCATGAATTCCAGTCAACCAGACCCTAAAACTCTCTTTCTTGATTCTTTGACATCCTTCTAAGATGATCGTAAATAGTTTTATGGTATAACTTTCAATTAAAACATATATTTATGTCAAAGAATGATCAATGAATATATTTATGGATATTTTCATCTTTGAAAATTTTTGAGTAAGAACCAATGTTTTTATAACTAGACCGGACGACGAACCAGCCGTGTTAGAGGTATGTTGGTCGAACCGGTTGAAAACTGGATGACATCATAAATAATATAAAAATTAAAACTACTTATATAGATACAAAATATAAAAACTTTTTTTATTTTAATTAAATTTATAATGTTAATAACATATAAATGTTTAAATAAATAAAATATGCTACTTGAAATATTAAATCAATTAGAAAATGAGATTTTGAATAAAAAAATACAACAGTAAAAAAAATTTGAAATCCGGTCCTACCACCCGTTCACCAGTCCGACCAGTAATCAGTCGGTCCAAATAAAAACTTAACTACACACAATCAGACCGGCTATGTGTCCAGCGATTCAAACATCAGTAAGAAGTAACCTTACGGGTTTTAGTCGGTCAAATTGGCCTTCAAAAGAAGATGATAAAAAAACTTTTGGTAATATGGAACATGATGCTACGGTTTCAGCAGTACAATGCCTGATGAGCCAATATTTTAAGGTATAAACGAGCCAATTCATCCGTAAGCTACTTAAGATCGTTTGTTAAAATTCGAGTTAGTTAGGCTTTAACGAGCTCGAGCCTAAAATGAGACTGATTTATAAGCTGGCTCGAGCCAAACTTCATATACCTGGCTTAATTAGTCTCGCGAACCTGAAGAAGCTTATTATTAAGATAAATATAGCAAGTTTGTTAAAGAGCAAAACAAAGTTGACAAACAAAGTTTTGTACACATGATCACCTTAAAAATAAACACATCATATGTGAAGCTCTTACGAGTGGATAAAGTTGAAGAAGACACCATTTGATATGATCGAAGTCTATAAAATAAAAATATTTGTGGAGGGAAATTTTGGAAGAAATGATGGGCAAATTAAGAAATGATGGAAGGTCGAACTTATAACAAGTTGACAATGATTGAATCATCGTTTGTGTAAAATGATGGGTTGGTTTGGGAAAACTATGGAACTATCATACAAACCTAATTTTATATGTTATATATTTATTTAATGTTCAATGGTAACGATATAATATTCTATTTTTATTAATTTAAACGGTTTAATTTAACTTTGCTTTTTCCACACAATTCTCCTTGTTATTGAAAGACAGGTGAATTGAATAGTAATTTTGATACATTTACATTTGTGCCCTTTATTTGGAACAAATTTATACTTTTGCCTTTTGCCCCCTTATTTGGAATCAAACCACAGTTAAAATTAAATAATTAATACAACTAAAAACTCAACTTGAAAAGGTATTTTCTTTATAAATTTTTTAATACATGTCCAATATTTTCGTCGCAACGCGGTGCGGTAGAGTTAGTCTACGTTTTAACGCCGCCGTGACGCGGGGTGGTTCGGGTTACTATACGTTTCGACGCCGTCGCAACGCGGCCGCAACACAGGACGGTTTGAGTTCTTGTACGTTTCGACGCCGTCGCAACGCGAGGCGGGTTCGAGTTGCTATACGTTTTGACACCGCGGGTAAATCCCCTAGTTTTATTCATAGATCAATGTAAAACAAGTTATGGAACAATATTCATTTCAGACATGGTTAAGTTTCTTACAACAAAATCTATAAAACATTTTTCTTTTTTTTAAATGAACTACTATTTATTAAAAGGAGGATTTTTCATTTTTCAATAACATTTTTAAAATTATGAAAAGAAAAATTATCCGTCTAAGCGTACTTATATTTATACTTCAACAAAGATAAACTCGCTCTGATTTTTTATTTATTATAATAATAATTACTAACTAAAACGATTGAAATTATTTTATCTTTATTATTATTATTAATTTTTTTACTAATAATAGTTGGTAATTATATTACAATTATTAAATTCCTTTCACTAATCAAATTTAAATTCATATTACAATGAGCTTACATACATATACATTCTTCATTTATATTTCACCTTAAAAGAAGTTATCTCGTATTAGTTAGGGACTTAGGGTGGTGGGTGTGGACGTACGATATCCCCGCCAGTACTATCGATACTGAAGGCGTGGAAATAGTGTCCACGCCTCTTTCATTTCCTTCATTGTTGCAGCTCCAATTCGGCAGGGGTATCCAGCTCTCAATTTCGTGTACTTGAGGCGCCACCTTAGCCCGGCCTTCCCCATGCTAAAGCCACACACTATCCATAAAAAAGCAAAGTTATGATTTTTGTTGATTACTTTTTATGTAAATTAATTAATTAATTAATAATCTAGTAAAAACATTCTTTTCTCAAAACTAAAAATCACATTATCAAGTTTTTATAAAAATGAATATATATATATATATATATATATATATTGATTGAAAATATTTTTTTTTAAAGGCAATTTTCTTAAAGCCCTACTCCCTTCGGGAGCAGCCTGAATGTTCCTGTGAGTCATGCATGTCTTTCCCAATAGGTACAAAACGCCGGTATGTATAAAAACACCGGCGGATCTGACGGTAATTTATTCTTTTTTATAAAATTGTTGAGGTAGGTTCTCATTTTATTTATATAAAATCATTAATTTTTTTCAAAAAAGAATTTATTTTATTTTATTTTTAAAAAAATCGTTGAGGTAGTTTTTTTTCAAACACCGTCGGAAGACGGTATAACACTGTCGGATTTTTTCAAACACCGTATGAAGACTTTTCAAATTCCAAATACCGTTGGACTTTTTTTCAAACACCGTCGGATTTTCAAATACCAAATGCCGTCGGATTTTTTTCAATCACCATCGGACGGATATTCTTGTAAAAAATAAGTCAACGGGGCAAATTGGGTAACAAGAAAAGTAATAAATACATTTTGAGGATTTTCCCAAAGACAAGTGTACAAGACCGTAATTTTTCGTCCCAGGTATCCAATAGTAATCTGACACCTGAAAAAAAAACCAAAATTTAGCTGGATTTGGCAAAAGAGGCTCAATTTTCGCCTACTTGTGGTGCCGGATTTATGTGCTTTTTTGCCTCATGGGATGTCAGGTGAAGGCTTCACTGTACCTTCCGTACGTAGATGGGAAAGGCTTCAATGAAAAGGAACATGTACTATATCCGAAAACCTACCTGGGGAGTAACGGGTCAAAGGGATGGTTGCTGAACTCTATTCCAGCAACCCAAAAATATCAGAGGAAACAAGTAAAGTTTAGAAGAAGTAGAAGAAGAAATTGGACCCTAGAGGCAATGCAATTTAAAGGGGCTGGGTATGCCGGCTAATTAGCCGGCAAGTTTTTTTATCAACCGGCCAGTGTTTTTTGTCAACATATATTACATGAACAACTAATCAATTATTAAATCCTTACTTTCACATATTTGTGATTTTCCCTACTTTAATATTCCTAAAGGGCTGCACGGTGATTGTGAATTCACACCGTTTGGTGTAAATACCAATGATTCCCAAAATCATGGGGTGTAGTTTTTTTTTTTTGTTACTTAGCAAAATGTAATTTATAGTTTTTATGACAAATCAGGAAGAGGGTGGCTAGAGCTGTAAACGAATCGAATGTTTAGCAAACTGTTCGACAGAAAGTTCGTTTACGTTCGTTCGTTTAATAAAAGAACGAACATAAACAATGAATTCCGTCCGATTAACTAAAACACAGGTCTCGTTCGTTCAATTGTGTTAGTGAACGTTCGTTTATTTACGTTTGTTCGTTTATGTTCGTGTTCGTTCATGTTCATTTGCTTATGTTGATTTTTGTATATTTCTATTTTATTTTATCTAAACTTTTTATATTCTTTAATTTTTATTTAATTTTTTACCCTAACAAATAACTTAGTAAAGTAAGTTCGATATATGTACATAAAACTTGACATTAAAATGATCATATTAAATGTTCATTTCGGAAGACATTAGGGTTGACATCAAAAGTCCAAAACAAGGCTTCGTTCGGTTCCTTTCGTGAACAAATCCATTTCCTTAATTAACGAACACGAACATGAAATTTCGTTCGGTTAGTGTTCGTGAACCGTTCATAAACAAGTTAAGTGCTAAATGAACGGACACGAACAAGACTTCGTTCGGTTCCAGCCCTAAGGGTGCCTAATCTATTCGGTTATACTTATTTAAACATTTTTTTCATTAGAACCGGCGATCGGAATGATCAAATAGAATTTTAACCTTTTTTTGTTTTTTTTAAATCTTAGTTATTAACTAATTTAGTACTTTAAGCTCCATATTTTATTTATTTAATTATTTAAAGTTGTAAATTATACCAAAACATAAGGTATTTTCAAATTGTTTCAAATCAAATTTATATATATATATATAGAGGAGGATTTCAAAGAAAACCACAAGTTAGGCGAAAACCGAGAAAACCACTAAAAAACCAATTTTACCCAATCATATAATAATGTTTATTTTTTATTTTATTTTATTTTTATTTATTTATAAGAGTATCAATTTAATATTAAACATTTTTTTCCAAAAAACATTTTTACACATAGTGTTACGTATACGTAAACATAAAATAAAAAAATTGTGGTTACGTATACGTAAATCAAAAAAATTGTTTTTGGATACGTATACGTAAATAGAAAAAATTGCCTGAAATGATGTGGTTTTTTCGGTTTTCACCTAACTTTGTGGTTTTCTCTTGATCTCTCCCCTACATATATATATATATATATATATATATATATATATAGAAAAGGGTTCAAATACTAACCGAATTTTTATGTGATAACCGTGCTAACAACTATTAAACAATCACATAATTTATAAATTATTTTTCTTTTAATTGTTAAAATAGTATTTAAGTATTTTGAATAAATATTTTGAACGTAAATACGAAAATTACGAGTTTTACGTATACGTACCAAATAATGTTACATATACGTGACACATAGTGTTTACATATATGTAACATTAAGATAATGATAATTGTTACATATACGTAACAGTATGTTTGAGAGTGGTTATCACATAAATATTGGTTAGCATTTGAACCTCACCTTATATATATATATATATATATATAGTTTTATAATATTTATAACAATATCTGGTTTTTAAATTGGTCCGACCTGTTCAATCATTTGACCGGTAAGTCGACCACTTCAATGTCTGGCTGGTGCTGTTTAGAAAATAATTAGAAACTAGGAAATTTTTCCCACGCGCTCTGTGGTGCAAGGCGGACATTAAACGGTTCAGGCGGTGGCATTAACGTTGCTAAACACAAAAAGAAAAGTGGTTAAGTACACAGAAGAAACGTATAAAGTTAGTACGACTCGGTTGTGTCGGTCTAATTTTTCACTGTAGGATCACATTACCGTCACTCGATCTAAAAGTGCGCCAAGAAATGTTCAAATTTGAGGTGGTTCGGTTTTGGAGATTGAACGGCACTAACGTACTTCTATACGTAAAAGAAACGTACGAATTAGGTGGTTCAGTTTTGAAGATTGAAGCATAGATAAAAAAAATATATTACGCTTCTCGCATTGCGGCATAATAGTTTTAAAAAAGGTAAGAAATCTAAAAGGAAAAAAGAAACAATCCAAAAAAAAAAGAAATAATAGTTATGAGAATTAAAAGTGATGAATTCAAATAAAAAACATGAGTAAGTGGATCATGGAATTAGGTTTCAAATTCATAAATATTTGGTCACAAAGAAAGGCCATTGAGAATGGAGGGAATTAAATATTTAAATATAGTTCAAGAGCAGAAAAAAATTGGTCGTGGAAGAATTGGAACCTAAGAGGTCTTAGTTCTTTATGTACCCACCATGTTATAATCACGTGTATTACACGGGTTGAATATGAAAACCATATAATATTAAAAAATGAAAAGTTACAGTTATAATTTACAAATCTCTAAATACTTATTTATATACAACATGTGATACAACATTCATGATGACACCCTATTGAGTGACAAACTCAAATTTTAAATTCTTTATACCACTCGCAATGATAAGAAATGCTCTCTCCAAGAGATGCAAGAAGAGCAGATAATTCAAGTAAAGTTTAGCATCTGCTAGTGCTCGAAAAAGATGAGCCTTTGACTTTACAGCCCGGACAACTTTCCTTTTGAACAAATTCAAACACTCTTGTTCTAACTGAAGATGCATTTTATCTCTATCCTCATGACTTTCACCAACTTCATCCCAAATTTTCTGCATTAACACAAAAAATATCAATGCATCAAACATGAATTTATGAAAGAAAGTGACATCTGATGTCCTTAAATCAATATATTTCACTTGCAATTGAAGTAGTAAAGAACCACAAGTTGTTTCTCCAAGAAGAGGATTTTAAACATTATGACCAGCCATTTAGTATCATGTTTAGGAGGCAACTGTTGGGTTTAATGTCAGTGGTGATCAGTTAGATTAGTTATAAAAAACGGTTGATAAATAATTTTAGATTAATAATAATTATTTAGTAATTATTAATACGCAGCGGAATGAAACCGATTCAACACAAAATAAAACCCGAGAGGATCTGGGTTACAAAACATACGAATATGGAATAAATTAAATCTAACTACCAATGAGATAGATATACCTCGGTTAATGATTAACCGGTTGAGACACCTAGGTACAACGAACCGATGCTAGATCACGAACCAAAACGCGAGAGACAGAAAGCGCCGAGGCTGGCCGGAAACGGGCAGGCAGCGGCTGGTTTGGTGGTTGCCGGAAACGCCAAAGAGATGAAATCGTTATTGTGTTTGGCGGCTGGCTGAAACCAAAGGAAAACCAAACCTTTTCCTTTTTGATTGGAGTTGACCGCAAGAAAGCCAAAAAAACGGCTGTGTCCCAATTCTAGGTTGAAAACAAATAATAGAATTATTATATATATATATATATATATATATATATAAAGAAAAATGGAATTATTTAAAAGAAAAATCTCTTTTTTAGGACTAGAAATTGGCAATGGAAAAATTGAGTTACAACCACATATTTCTACAAAAATTCTAGATTTTCCAGAAAAACTTACAAATTTAAAACAAATTCAAGCTTTTTTAGGCCTGGTAAACTATGCAAGAAAGTTTATCCCTAACCTTTCAAAATTAGTTGGACCATTGTATAGTAAAACCACTAAAAACAGCCAAAGACATTTTAATAATGAAGATGTAATTTTGATAAAAAAGATTAAAGAAAGGGTTAAAGAAATTAAACCCTTAGAATTACCTCTTATAACAGATTATATTATTATAGAAGTTGATGGATGCAAAGATGGATGTGGAGCAGTCCTCCTTTGCAAACTAAATGTACACAGTTATAAAGAAGAAGAAAAAAATAAAAAATAATAAAAAATTTGTTTCACGCTTCTACAATCGCAGCATATACTCAGAATTCCGCTGTTTCCTACTAAACACTGTAAGTTATTATGTTGTTTTTACTTCTTATTTTTCTTACAAGTGTCTAAAAACTCTGATACCCCCCTAATTTGGTATCAGAGCAAAGGCTTTTCTAATATCTAAAAGACTAAGACAAGTCCATTTCAGGCAGCTGTGCTTAAATCCTATTTATATGGAAACTCGCTTAAGTGAAGATTAGGGAAAAAATTTGCTTTGAAACTAAAACTAGACAAAGATATCATAGATTTTTACACTTAGTATATTTTAAAAGAATTTACTTGTGTCAATGTTATTGTTAATTATACTAAAAAAAATTTTGGGATATAAGAAAATATTTTAAGAAAACTAAAGAGACGAGGAGTTTTAAAGAAGAAATCAGATTTTTAATCAAAAATTATTGAATCAGCTAAAACTTTTAAAAAACTTGAGTTTTTAAACTTAGAATTTTTTGATAAAAGTGATCATAAAAACATATCTAATAGTTATTATAATCATATTTGTAGATTCAAAGAATTACATACACATAGTCTTCACACAGACAATACACACCTTAATAGTATCACAGACTTAATTATAAACTTAGGATTCAGCCTACAAAAAGAATCCGTAAACAACAAATTTCTATTAGAAAAAATTATATACTTAATAACAAAACAAACCGACGAAATTAAAAAATTTACAGATAACCTAGATTACATAAGAGAGCAAAATAATCAAATTTTGCTAGAAATTAAAAATATTAAAAAAGATAAGCATATAGATGTAGGAAACCCTACTGAAATCAACAAACTTATAGATAAACTAAGTAAGACACATATAAGTGAAAAACCTAAACCTTATAAACATTGGAAACCCAGAGATGAATAAACAAATCATCCAAGGATTCAGAAAATCTACTAGTAATTTCTTCAGACACTTTTTGAAACAGAATTTTAAGAAGAGGATCATCTTCTAGAAGCACACAACAAACAATACAATTAGAAGAAGAAATCGACTTAGACAAAAATATAAATTTATATAATCAACATCAATTAGATATATTAAATCCAAGAACGCTATACCAAACAGGTATGCTAAATGTAAACACAACTTTAATACAGAGTAGTAGAGAAGAAAGTTTACGAGTAATAGATAAGATGGTAGAAATAGATTTATTTTCACCCGAAACAATCCTAAAAATTAAACAATCAGGAAAACAGTTTATACACACAGGACTCATAGTAATAGGAGTAAAAGCTCTAGGAAGAAAAAACCTAGGAACTAAACTTTTAACTCTAATACTAGACAAAAGTTAGAAATCAGAAATGAAAAAGGCAATAATCTCAGGAATGGAAATAGATTTAAGCCAAAATACAGCCTTATTTTATTGCACACCTGGAATATTAAAAGATATAAAAGACTTACAAAAATTAAAACTAGCCTTACAAACCAAAGGATATGAAAATTATGAAGGAAACAATATTGTAATAAGCATAGGAGTATTAGGAAAAGCTAGTGATAGATCAGGAATGAAATACAAAGTAAACATAGAAGGAATAGTAAATACAGTTGCATCTAAATCAATACAAATGATAGAACCGGTTAAAATAGATCCTGAAGAGTTAGCAGGATTAGAATGGCAAATAAACGATTTAACAGAAAAAGATAATTCAACATTAATTCCCAAAAGAAGTCACATATATGAAAATATAGACGGAACACAAAGTCTAAGATTTACAGATTTTAAACAAGAAGAGAATAAATACGAAGAGAGCACTTGTTTAGAAGAACAACCTCAAGAACCACAATATAATTTCATGAATTTAGAATCAGATGATGAATCTGAATATGGACAACCCATTTATGATACAGAAAATGAAGAAGATGAATACTTATTAAATTCAGAATACTCCAAATTTGAACAAGAAGATATAGATTACAGTTTATTAGAAGAAATAAAACACGAAACAAATACAACCTTTAAATTAGAAGAAATTAACAAATCCTATGAACAAATAACAAACAGAAAATTTACAGAAACAAATATACAAGAAGAAGTAGACGATATGATAGTAGAATGTAAGTTAAACTTAAAAATGACCTATGAAGAAAGTTACAAAAAATTACAAGAAGATTTTAATTTACCATTAGTAAATAGTATAGTCAAATGAGACACAATGATCTCTGACTTTTATAAAAAAACAGGATAGTAACTTTATGAACCCCGAAAATAAACCCAAAAGAGCTTATCAAGAAAGCGGAGTAGGACAAACATCATATGATACTATGGGAAGAGAACCATGGACAAAACCAGTCACAAATTATCAACAAGAATCTAGTTATAATGGAACCGAAAAAAGGTTACCTATAGGACAAATTTACAGTGGAAATATGCTATTATTAGAACAGCAAAAACCTCAATTATGGGTAGATGAAGTTCTTATATGGGAACAAACAGTAGTAAGAATGTGGGAAACAAATAAAAAAGATAGTATGGACATGTTTGCCTATTTAGAAACAACTTTAGGCCAACAGCCTTAGGAATATGGCAAAGCAAAAAGGCCCATAGCCCAGATCAGATAAACAGGCTAAAAGCTATAGGAGATAATCCTTACAACTTCACTTCTCAAATAAGAGTTCTTATTTTAGGAGTTGATCCAGCAAAAAACAATAGTCTATTACAAGACACAGCCATTAGAAACCTAGAACAACTAAGTATAGCAGACATGAAATACATAAATGAATTTACATTAGATTTCACAAGATTATTAGCACAGACAGGACAAGCTATGGAAGATAGCTTACCAGGAGACCTAGGAAAAAATATACATGAAGCCTGGAAATTACAATACGGTGATATACAAAACCTAGGAATTGGACCTAGAATAACTTTTACATTCGGTATTTTAGAAGAAAAATGTAAAGAAGTAGCTTTACAAGAACAACTAAAACGAAATGCATTTGCATTCTGTAAAACAGCGATATATACTCCACAAGCCTACGGATATTATGATAAAAGTAAGAAAAAGAAAATTAGAAAAAGTACTACCTATAATAAAGAATACAAACCGTATAAAAAATACCAAAACAAATACGTAAAAAAACCTCATACTAGGACATGTAAATGTTTTATATGTGGAGATACAGAACATTTGGCCAATAGATGTCCAAAAAGGAATAAAAATATGGAAAGAAGTAATTTGATCGAACAAATAAATGACTACGAAATAGAGGCCTTAGACACAGATCATACAGATAACGAGTCCATATACAGTACATATAGTGAAGAAAATGAGCCAATAGCAAAAATCTCATACACATATACAAATCCAGAATAATGTAATCATGACTGGAAACATAGAAAAGGTAATAATCACATTAAATGTTACATTTGTGAATATTACCCAAGTATAGAAAAAAGATCTCAATGTAACATATGCTTTAGAGAAATCTGTCATATTTGCATTAAATATATCTATAACATAGAACCACCAAGTACAAGTCAAAATACAAATAAAAACGCTAGCGAATATGAAGAAAAAATAGAAAAACTAGAGCTAGCTATAGAATTAAATAAATTAAAAATAGAGCTTATAAAAGATAGGGTCGTTAAACTTGAAGACCATATAGAAAAGAAAAAAGAGAAAGAAATTCCAGAATTAAATAACATGGCCACAGAACCAGACCCTAAAGAACAAAACCCTATAATAAGAAGAAACACTTATACAAACCAGTAGGTCAATAAATATGATAAATATACAATGTAGACTATGGCTTGACGCCAATACACCTATAGATTTAACAGCCCTAGTAGATACGGGAGCAACAAAGAGTGTAATCTCTCATAGTTTAACTCATGAAAAATTTCATAAACCACTCACATATAAACTTATGACAAGAACCGTCGAAAATAGACTAATAGACATAACACATTACTTAGATCCCGCAGGAATCCAATTCTTAGATTTTGCAGGAAATTACAGTATAAAATATGAAATTTCGCAAATAAACATTAATCCTCAACATATAAAATCTAGAGATTTTGTCTTAGGACTGAATTTTATACTAGGATTAAACGATGCTATCACCATAACAAAAAATTTTATAACAATTAGTAAACAAATTTTTAGCTTTCCAACACTTAGGTACAAAAGCATGAAAGATATTGCTAATAAAAAGGGAGAAAAAAGTAGCTTAGAATTTCTAAATAAAAATAGACAAAATATTGCAGAAAATGAAGCACTATAACTCCTTACAAATTTCATAAACCATGAACTAGAAAAAGGACAAGATATCACAAAAAGTATAAATCATCCTATAATTATACATCTAGAAAAATTAGGACTCATAGGAGAAGACATTACGAATTCTAAAGTCAAGTATGTATGTAAGTTCAGAATAAAAAATCCTGATATTACCATACGAAATATAAATATAGATTATAGTCCCCTAGATAAAGAAGAATTTAAAAAGCAAATATTAGAAATGACTAAACAAGGATTAATCAGAAAATCTGAAAGTCCTCATAGATCAACAGCCTTTATAGTTAAAAATCATAGTGAAATAAAGAGAGGAAAAGCAAGAATCGTTTACAATTATAAAAGATTAAATGATAACACAGAAGACGATGGCTATAATATTCCCAATAAAGACAGTCTAATTCAGTTAATACAAAATAACAAAGTTTTTTCTAAATTTGATTTAATATCAGGTTTTAATCAATTACATTTAGAAGAAGACTTTAAAAAATGGACCGCCTTCACATGCTCTGAAGGCCTGTATGAATGGAATGTTCTTAGCTTCGGGCTAAAGAACGCTCCTTCAATTTTTCAAAGATTTCTCAAATACAAATTTTGTCTAGTTTATATCGACGATATACTAGTAGCAAGTTAAACAGTTCAAGAACATGACAAACATTTACAACAAGTATTTGACAAAATAAAAAAGAATGGGATAGTAGTATCCAAAAGAAAAATGGAATTATTTAAAAGAAAAATCTCTTTTTTAGGACTAGAAATTGGCAATGGAAAAATTGAGTTACAACCACATATTTTTACAAAAATTCTAGATTTTCCAGAAAAACTTACAAATTTAAAACAAATTCAAGCTTTTTTAGGCCTGGTAAACTATGCAAGAAAGTTTATCCCTAACCTTTCAAAATTAGTTGGACCATTGTATAGTAAAACCACTAAAAACGGCCAAAGACATTTTAATAATGAAGATGTAATTTTGATAAAAAAGATTAAAGAAAGGGTTAAATAAATAAAACCCTTAGAATTACCTCTTATAACAGATTATATTATTATAGAAGTTGATGGATGCAAAGATGGATGGGGAGCAGTCCTCCTTTGCAAACCAAATGTACACAGTTATAAAAAAGAAGAAAAGATTTGTTCTTATTACAGTGGAAGTTTTAAAGTTGGATCCACTTGGACCAGCTTAGATTTTGAAATACAAGCTTTAATTAATGCTTTAGAAAAATTTAAACTATTTTTACATAAAGACTTTACAGTCAGAACAGACTGCGAAGCTATAGTCAAATTCATAAAAAATAATCAGAGTAAAAAGATAAATAGAACAAGGTGGGTAAATTTACAAAATGTTATACAAGGTAGTGGGTACACTATACAGTTTGAACATATAAAGGGAAAAGATAACGGGATAGCTGATTTATTATCTCGTAATATTAACAAATTATTTTGTTCAGATGGATAGAAAGCAAAAAGGAAAAGAGAAAGTGGTCATCAGACCATTACAGTTTAAACAAAGCCCTTCCCCCATGAGCATCTCATCGAATGACGATGAAGAAACAGAAAAGCTGCTTAGCCAGTCCATCAAGGCAGAGAAAACACACAGTTCTAGACAGACAACAGCTCTTTCACAAATAACCCCGATTTTACAAAGTACTAGACAACTTCCTCCTTACTTCCTTAAAGTTACACAACCCCCCCCTAAATTCACAGACTTCTCAAAGCCCAAACACCTTTATCCAAAACATGATATACAAAAAACAGACCCATAAACAATACCAAAAGCAAGCCCAAAAACCCACTTCTCCACATAATCCTTCCATCTTCTCTTTCGGTACATATGACCTACAAGCCTGCAATGATACACACATGAAAATCCGTCCTAATCACGGGATAAATCTTACCGATAAACAGCAGTGTCTACTGGACAACTTGTGGCATATACAAACTATGCCACACGCGTCCTCTTTTAAAGTACAGAATTTAAATGCGCTTAGCATATATTTTAGTGAACAGGGAACAAAATGCCCTGAAAAAACCCAGCCTCCACTAAAGTTTACACACTACATAATTTTTAGAGGCACAAAAATTGGGATTTTTAATAAATGGGACACGGTAGCAAAGTATATACAGTGTCATGGCCCTATTTATAAAGGATACCACAGTTTTTCTGAAGCACTTGAAACAGCCAAAAATCATTTTGGCCTAGACAATTTTTTCATAGAACCAGAAGAGGTGCAAACCTTTTCTCAGGTTATAAAAATGAGTCATGAACAGATAATAAAGACACAGGAAGAGACTATAGAAAATTTGCAAAGATAGCTTATACAGCAAGGAAAGAATACACAGTCAATTCAAAATCATATTGAATACAGTAAGCTAAAGCAGAAAGTAGAAATACTTGAAGCTAAAAACATGTTGCTTTTAGAAAGAATAGACAAAAAAGAAAATAGCTACAGAAGCTATGACTCCTTTAGAGCAAGAATGCTAGACACGCCCTGGAAGACTTGTCTTCAAACTGTATTCGATCAATTCCCTGAGTTTGAACAAATTGTCTCCCAAAAAATCAACACAGAATTTCCATTGGTATTGTATGACTTACAGCTTCGACTTATGTCCATTGCTCTCAATGAAGAAAAGTATAAAGGAATACAAGTCGTCAAAAGAACAGATGATGATGGAGAAGGAACCTGCTTACTTCTCCTCCTCCAAATAAATTTAAAAGACACAGATATGCCTAATGATCTAATTCTTCAGTTTTATCATAATGGCATGATTGATTACATTGAATTAGAATTAAATCCTAAAACATAAGGTATCATAAACCTCTTCGGAGAAAAGTTTGTGATAACTACAGGAAACATTTCTACACACAATTCTCCTCCTTATATCGGTTGTAAATTATTTTCTTCCCTTCCTTTTGCAAACGATCATACCTACAGACCAGCCAGAAAAAGAATTTTCATCAGTCATAAACTTTCTGGCAAAGACTACTTGAAAAACCTAGCCATTCAAACTGAGATACAGTTCTCAGAACTCTACTGGGTTGACAATCTTGCCAGCCTCAACACAAAAGAAAAACAAAAAGACACAAAACACTTCATCTCCCTACACCAAAAAACTCCAACCCTACCTTCCAGCTTCCATTGGGATTGCTATCATTTATTAGCCGAAGGTCATTATTTACATATATGGAGCCATAAAAACTGGAACATGCTCTTACTATTCATTGGTGAAGGAGAAACTCTCGAGTTAAACCACATCATGGATTTAGAAGATTATTACTTGAATCCTGATGATTTCAGCGAAACAGACACTATCCCAGATACACACAGAGATTTCTGAAAGATACAAAGAAAGACGTAAGCAATGACATCAAAGGATACACAGACGTGTGCAATGACGTCAAAACACACAATCATCTAAAGAGCAAATAATTCTGCAGACAGCCCCACTATGCCGACAGCTCCAAAAGTTTTTGTCGTTTTTACTTTTTATTAATAATGTAATCTTAGTGCGTCATGTGCGCTGTCAGTTTTTACTTTATCTTTGTTCGATTGATAGATAGTGCGCTTAGTGCGCTCTTTTTGTTTTGTTTGTTAGCTTAGTCTTTTGCCTATTTAAAGGCACGAAGAATTCAGTTGTAATTACACCAGAGAAAAATATTAAATAGCAAGAAGTTTTCTTTCTTTATGAATACTTAAACTTTCTCTTTCTGATTTCTTCCTAAGAACCCTCAGGTCTCTTATTAGTTTTCTAAGTCCTTCATATTATATCCCAAAAGAAAAAAAAAAACTCTGCAAATATTTGTTTCACGCTTCTACAATCGCTGCATATACTCAGAATTCCGTTGTTTCCTACTAAACACTGTAAGTTATTATGTTGTTTTTACTTCTTATTTTTCTTACAAGTGTCTAAAAACTCTGATACCCCCCTAATTTATATATACTGTATATGGACTCGTTATCTGTATGATCTGTGTCTAAGGCCTCTATTTCGTAGTCATTTATTTGTTCGATCAAATTACTTCTTTCCATATTTTTATTCCTATTTGGACATCTACTGGCCAAATGTTCTGTATCTTCACATATAGAAGAAGAAATCGACTTAGACAAAAATATAAATTTATATAATCAACATCAATTAGATATATTAAATCCAAGAACGCTATACCAAACAGGTATGCTAAATGTAAACACAACTTTAATACAGAGTAGTAGAGAAGAAAGTTTACGAGTAATAGATAAGATGGTAGAAATAGATTTATTTTCACCCGAAACAATCCTAAAAATTAAACAATCAGGAAAACAGTTTTTACACACAGGACTCATAGTAATAGGAGTAAAAGCTCTAGGAAGAAAAAACCTAGGAACTAAACTTTTAACTTTAATACTAGATAAAAGTTGGAAATCAGAAATGAAAAAGGCAATAATCTCAGGAATGGAAATAGATTTAAGCCAAAATACAGCCTTATTTTATTGTACACCTGGAATATTAAAAGGTATAAAAGACTTACAAGATTACACTCTTTGTTGCTCCCGTATCTACTAGGGCTGTTAAATCTATAGGTGTATTGGCGTCAAGCCATAGTCTACATTGTATATTTATCATATTTATTGACCCACTGGTTTGTATAAGTGTTTCTTCTTCAGTTTGTATTATAGGGTTTTTGTAACATCCCGAAAATAAACGACGATTTTATTAACAGAATAAACGAACGAGGCATGACGGGTCGGGTCAGATGGGTCAGCGGGCTATAAATAGCCTATGCCACCCCATTTTCTCTCATTTGCAACCTTTAGGGAGAGAAAACCCGTAGAGAGAGAAAGTGTCGGAATCGCACAAGATCGCACCCGTTCGTGTCTCCTGCACTCGTGAAGAGAACCTCCAAAGCGGAATCGTCATCCAGGTAACCATTCGAGCTAAATCTGAGTTTTAGTTCGTTTTTGGGTTTTTTGGGTTTTGGGTGAAAAGGCAAGGCTTGAACGGATGAAACTGATAAATAAACATAGATTTGAGATCCTTAATGGAAAACGAACGTTTTGGATGCAACAAATTCGGGATCTTGACACGATCAGACCCGAATGTGAAAGTTAGGGTTTTTCGCCAAGAACAGGTCGTGCGCACTTGCTAAGTGCGCACAGAGCAGGTCCTGCGCACTTGCTAAGTGCGCAGGAAGAGGAACCTACGCACTTGTTAAGTGCGCAGGAAGGGAAGTCTGCGCACTTGCTAAGTGCGCAGGAAGCAGAGTCTGCGCACTTGCTAAGTGCGCAGACATCAGAACTGATTAAGTGAAGTCAGTATGTTAGAATGGTTAAGCCGTTAGAGTCGGGATTGGTCTGATGTGTTTAACTAATCAATTCAGATCGGAAGTGACGTTGTCGGACCTTCGTTTAGGACAACCCATATTAGCGTATCAGGTGAGTTCTAGAGCCCTCTTTTAAATGTTTTGTTAATGTTTTTGGGCTGGTGTGCATACTTACGAAATGATTAACGAAATGATGTTTAACGAAATGATGTTTAAAGAAATGATGTTTAACGAAATGATGTTTTAACGAAATGATGTTTAACGAAAGGAAAGGTTTTGAAATGTTGAAACGATGTTTACGAAAGGAAAGGTTTTGAAATGTTTTTGCCAAAAAGGGTTACGAATGCTTTATGAACGGTTTAATTGAGGAAATGTTTAATGAGAAGAGAAAGAGGTAAAGGTTTTAAAGAAGTCATTACAAATCTAATCTGTCGAATGAATGGAATTGACGAATGAAGTCTGGGAATGAGATTCCCAGCCTTGTGGTAGATTATGGACAGCGAGCCATAGTTGCCACAAGAACAACAGGGGCATGTCTTTGTGGCATGCCAATGGTTATGATGTTGTACAACTGGTAAAAGGGAGTAACGACGGTTACTCAGGGGTTAACGTGACCCCATGTAAGGTTAAATTATGATCCGACGATGTTATGGCTGAGAGTCATAACCGTCGATGGAAGTTGTCGGTTTATGGACATGAGAGCCATAAGGGCAACTGAATGGGTATTGTCGGTCCTCGCGCAGTTAGCCTTGGGGGCAATACCAAAAAGGGAATTGACGGAATGTATGGTATTGTCGGTCTTCGTGCAGTTAAGCCTTAGGGGCAATACCATAAGGGAATTGACGGAATGTATGGTATTGTCGGTCTTCGTGCAGTTAAGCCTTAGGGGCAATACCATACTAAATGACGGAACGAAGGGTAACACAGATTTAGATAATAATGTATGACTTAAATGAATGTTAAAAGTTTTAATGAACGATCCGTTTAACGGTGTTTATGATTATGATGTTGATGATGATATGGGTACGAAACCTTTTTTAAAGATGTTAAATTATTACATGCTTTTGTGAAAGGTTTTTACTAAATGAATGATACGTTTTTGGCAAATGTTGATGTTAAAGTTTTTATGAAATGCTAGAACTCACCAGCGTAGCTGACCTTTTTAGTATGCACATTCAGGTTAAGGCAGGTATGGACGATGGACGGTGATGCTTGGCAAGCGAGAAGAGTTACCCGGTCGATCATGAAGACTGGCATCCCGTTATGAGTTGTTTATGTTAAGTTTATGTAATTGACAATGTACGCTTCCGCATGTATGAACAAGTTTTTAGTTATGTTGAATGAATGATTCCGCTGCATTATTTGATACTCATGTTTAAGAACTGTTTGTGAATGAGTAAATCCAACGAGTGAGGCCTCCCGGGTTTGGGGCCTTATAAGTTGGTATCAGAGCAATAGTTTGAGAGATTCGGACACCCCTAATGTCTGAACTTAAACTTTGAATGGGACCGAAAGCGGATGCCAGTACGGGTAACTCGAGCCACAGCATCAGGTATGAAAAGTAGAGTATGTGTATGTAGTATGCCTTAGGAAGAGTTAGGAAAGGACTTGTGTTCTGATGGAATCACAAAGGTGGTCAAATAGAAATCGAAAGGTAGTGTAATGGTTAATTACAGATGGCCAGTGTATATTAACATCTTACAGTACTTATTGAATTTTATTTGTTAACTAGCGTGATGACATTGGATTTCTTGTCTTATAGAACGGAATGGTGAGGAGAGGGAACGGAAGGCGTGGTGGCCGTACCGGTGGTCGTACCGGCGGTCGAAATGGTGGGCGTGGCAGGATTCCTGCGCGCCAAGAGCACAGCGAAGAAGGAAGTGTTCACACTGAACCGACGGTTAGTGTGCATGGAACTGAACAGACACAGGTTGCAGAACAACCTTTCACTTTTGAACCAGAAGTGAGAGCAGCCATAGCTCGAGAGTTCTCCGAGTTGATGAAGAATTCTCTGCCAGGTCTGTTGGCAGAAGCATTGAAGCAGGTCAATGGGGAAGGTGGGTCTAACCCGACGGTTGATACCCCGAACACTGAGGCAATCAACGCACCGCCTGCTCGCGGATGCGACTATAAGTCCTTCAAGGCATGTGACCCGCCAGTTCTGACAGGAAAGAAAGACGCAGTAGCTACGTTTGACTGGATAATCCGTATGGAGGCTGCCATCCGTCTCAGCGAATGTCGAGCGGATCAAGTTGTGAAATTTGCTGCTAACTCCTTGAGGGAGGAAGCATCCCATTGGTGGGAAGGTGTACGTCAGGCAAAAGGGAGCGAGATTGTGGATGCAATGATGTGGGCTGACTTGAAAACTTTGGTGATCAAGAATTTCTGCCCAAGGAACGAGATTGAGAAGGTAGAGAGGGAATTTCTGGGTTTGAAGGCCGGGAACATGACGCACCGGCAATATACAACCCGATTCAATGAACTGGCACGTCTGGTGCCACACCTTGTCACTACTGAAGAGAGAAAGATTGCCTGCTATATTCATGGGTTGCCGGACCAGGTCCGCACCTATGTTAAGGCAAACGCCCCTACTACCTATGATTCGGTAGTAGAACTGAGCGGCGTAGTATTTGACGATCTGGCACTGAATGTTGTTGCCGTTGAAGAGCAAAAGAAGAGACCAAGCTTCTCAAACAAGCGAACTGGGGGAAAAATGTTTGGGGCTCGTGATAAGAGGGCTCGGGTGGATGAGCCGACTGTTTGTAAGAAGTGTGGAAGGGAGCATGTAGGTGAATGCAGAGTGGGATCTAGCTTGTGCTTTAAGTGTGGCAAGACGGGGCACTACTCCCGTGAATGCCCGCAAGGCTACAAATGCTACAACTGTGGGGATTTCGGCCATATGAGCCGAGAATGTACCAAGCCCAGGATGGGGGAAACCGGGATGGGAAAGGGCCCGGAAAAGAAGGGAGAGGGATCTCGTGCGAAGACGCGGGCGTACGCACTGACGCAGGATCAGGCTAGGAAGGATCCCGATGTGGCGTCAGGTACGTTCATCCTTGACAACACTCTTGTTTCTGTGTTATTTGATTCGGGTGCCAGTAAGAGTTTTATATCTGTGACTTTTTGTAAGAGAGTGAAGTATGCTGTAAGTATACTAGAAAGGGCCTTTAGCGTAGAAACCGCTGAGGGTAGAACTGCGAGAGTGACCGAGGTAGTTGACAACTCTACGATAAAAATAGAAGGTCATAGATTCCCTGTCAGATTGTTTGTTATGGTTTTGGGAGGGTTTGATGTCGTGCTGGGTATGGATTGGCTAACTGCCAACGAAGCACAAATCATATGTAAACGAAAGATAATCCGACTCAAGGCTCCGGATGGTAGCAAAGTCGAGGTTTTTGGAGATCGTGACGTCCCGATGCCAAATGTCATCTCAATGATTAAGGCAACGAATTATTTGAGGCGCGGATGCGAGGCTTATCTGGTATATGTAATTGATAAGTGTAAGGAAGTGAAGGAACTAGACGATGTACCCGTGGTACGCGAGTACCCGGAGGTGTTTCCAGAGGATTTGCCTGGGATACCACGCGATAGAGAAATTGAGTTCCGAATTGACTTAGTACCAGATGCCCAGCCTGTGGCTAAGGCTCCATATCGACTAGCACCAGTGGAAATGAAGGAACTTATGGTCCAACTAGACGAGTTACTTGAGAAAGGATTTATCCAACCGAGCATCTCGCCGTGGGGTGCTCCGGTATTGTTTGTAAAGAAGAAAGATGGTTCGATGAGAATGTGTATCGATTATCGCGAGTTGAATAAACGAACGGTGAAGAACAAGTACCCTTTACCAAGGATCGATGACCTGTTCGACCAGTTGCAAGGCGCAAGTTGGTTTTCGAAAATCGACCTTCGGTCCGGGTACCATCAGTTGAAGGTGAGAGAAGAAGACATACCGAAAACTGCATTTCGCACGCGTTATGGACATTTCGAGTTCCGCGTAATGTCTTTCGGATTAACGAACGCCCCCGCAGCGTTCATGGATTTAATGAATAGGGTGTGTCGACCGATGCTGGATCGATCGGTAATCGTGTTCATCGATGATATCCTTATCTACTCCAAGAATGAGGGTGATCACGCGTGTCATTTGAAGGAAGTGTTGGAAGCTCTAAGGAAGGAGAAGTTGTATGCTAAGTTCTCCAAATGCGCGTTCTGGCTTAGGGAAGTCCAATTCCTAGGTCACATCATTGGCCCGAACGGCATTATGGTTGACCCAGCAAAGATAGTAACGGTAAGTGAATGGGACATTCCTAAGACGCCAACTGAAATCCGCAGTTTCTTGGGATTGGCAGGCTACCATCGGAGATTCATCCAGGATTTCTCGAAAATAGCTTCGCCGTTGACGAAGTTGACTCGGAAGGAGGTAAAGTACGAATGGGGTTCGACCCAGGATGAGGCGTTTAAGGAATTGAAGAAGAGGCTTACCCAAGCTCCAGTCTTGGCCCTCCCCGAGGGCAATGAAGACCTAGTGGTGTACTCTGACGCTTCGGGTCAGGGATTGGGATGCGTGTTGATGCAACGCGGGAGAGTGATCGCGTATGCGTCACGGCAGTTGAAAGTTCATGAAACTAATTATCCGACTCATGATTTGGAACTTGCTGCTGTCGTATTTGCATTAAAAATCTGGAGGCACTACCTGTACGGGGTGAAGTTTACTATTTACTCTGACCACAAAAGTTTGAAGTACTTCTTCGAACAAAGAGAGCTTAATATGAGGCAGAGGCGATGGTTAGAACTCCTAAAAGATTATGACTGTGAAATCATATACCATCCTGGAAAGGCAAACGTGGTGGCTGACGATCTAAGCCGAAAGGATGTGCCTACTCCTATTAGAGTGAAGGCTTGCCAGTTGGTGGTAACTTCAGATGTGATGAGAGAAATTGAAAGGGCTCAAGATGAGGCACTTAAAGAGGAAAACATAAAGAAGGAAAGGATGGTTGGCCAACAGGACAAGTTGGAATATAACACCCTTGGTGTTAGGACACGTTTTGGGCGGATATGGATACCTATGGGTGGCGAGCTTAGGACCAAAATCTTGGATGAGGCTCATAAGTCTCGTTACTCTATCCATCCCGGTACCAATAAAATGTACCAAGATCTGAGGAGGGAATACTGGTGGCCTGGAATGAAATGTGACGTGATGAAGTATGTAAGCAAGTGCTTGACTTGCTCGCAAGTAAAGGCCGAGCACCAGAAACCGTATGGAAAGATTCAACCACTTGATATACCGGAATGGAAGTGGGAACACATTACCATGGACTTCATAACTAAGCTACCTCGCACAGCTAAAGGTCATGACACCATTTGGGTAATTGTGGACCGTTTAACGAAGAGTGCTCATTTCCTACCTATTCGCGAGACGTTCTCGTCGGAAAGGTTAGCGGAAGTGTTTATTAATGAAATAATAGCACGGCATGGGATGCCATTGACGATCGTATCTGACCGGGACACACGATTCACATCGAAGTTCTGGAAAAGATTTCACGATGCGATGGGCACGAGGCTTAATATCAGCACAGCATTCCACCCGCAAACGGATGGTCAGTCCGAAAGGACCATTCAGACATTGGAGGATATGCTTCGTGCTTGTATTATCGACTTCGGTGGCAGTTGGGACAGCCATCTGCCGTTAGCTGAATTCTCCTACAACAATAGTCATCACACGACGATAGGCATGCCGCCTTACGAAATGTTGTATGGGAGAAGATGTAGGACCCCGGTTTGTTGGGGTGAGATTGGACAGAAGGAATTAGGAAGTCTCGAAGTCGTTAGAGAGACGTCGGAAAGGTTTGATCAGATCAAAGCGCGAATGAAGGCCGCACAAGATCGTTAGAAATCCTATGCGGATAAACGACGAAGGCCTATTGAGTTTAATATTGGTGACAGAGTAATGCTGAAAGTGTCACCATGGAAGGGAATCATACGATTCAGAAAGAGAGGAAAGTTAAGTCCGAGGTTT
Organism: Smallanthus sonchifolius; assembly: GCA_023525975.1. NCBI lineage: Eukaryota > Viridiplantae > Streptophyta > Magnoliopsida > Asterales > Asteraceae > Smallanthus > Smallanthus sonchifolius. Next base: position 9,220,972 of record CM042042.1, read on the forward strand.
GTCGGACCATTCAAGATAATGGCACGGGTTGGGGAAGTTGCTTATCGGTTGGAGTTGCCTGATGAGTTAAGTGGGATTCATCCTACCTTCCATGTATCACACTTGCGAAAGTGTTTGGCGGATGAATCGGCTCACGTACCACTTACCGACATCGAGGTCGACAACAGCCTTAATTACATCGAAGAACCTGTGGCCATCCTTGATCGAAAGGAGAAACGTTTACGTAATAAAGTTATCCAATTGGTTAAAGTCCAATGGAAGCATCAAAAGGGATCGGAAGCCACTTGGGAAACGGAGAAGGAAATGAGGGAGTCGTACCCTCATCTATTTGACTTATGATAGGTTTCGGGGACGAAACCTATTGTAAGGGGGGTAGACTTGTAACATCCCGAAAATAAACGATGATTTTATTAACAGAATAAACGAACGAGGCATGACGGGTCGGGTCGGATGGGTCAGCGGGCTATAAATAGCCTATGCCACCCCATTTTCTCTCATTTGCAACCTTTAGGGAGAGAAAACCCGTAGAGAGAGAAAGTGTCGGAATCGCACAAGATCGCACCCGTTCGTGTCTCCTGCACTCGTGAAGAGAACCTCCAAAGCGGAATCGTCATCCAGGTAACCATTCGAGCTAAATCTGAGTTTTAGTTCGTTTTTGGGTTTTTCGGGTTTTGGGTGAAAAGGCAAGGCTTGAACGGATGAAACTGATAAATAAACATAGATTTGAGATCCTTAATGGAAAACGAACGTTTTGGATGCAACAAATTCGGGATCTTGACACGATCAGACCCGAATGTGAAAGTTAGGGTTTTTCGCCAAGAACAGGTCGTGCGCACTTGCTAAGTGCGCACAGAGCAGGTCCTGCGCACTTGCTAAGTGCGCAGGAAGAGGAACCTGCGCACTTGTTAAGTGCGCAGGAAGGGAAGTCTGCGCACTTGCTAAGTGCGCAGGAAGCAGAGTCTGCGCACTTGCTAAGTGCGCAGACATCAGAACTGATTAAGTGAAGTCAGTATGTTAGAATGGTTAAGCCGTTAGAGTCGGGATTGGTCTGATGTGTTTAACTAATCAATTCAGATCGGAAGTGACGTTGTCGGACCTTCGTTTAGGACAACCCATATTAGCGTATCAGGTGAGTTCTAGAGCCCTCTTTTAAATGTTTTGTTAATGTTTTTGGGCTGGTGTGCATACTTACGAAATGATTAACGAAATGATGTTTAACGAAATGATGTTTAAAGAAATGATGTTTAACGAAATGATGTTTTAACGAAATGATGTTTAACGAAAGGAAAGGTTTTGAAATGTTGAAACGATGTTTACGAAAGGAAAGGTTTTGAAATGTTTTTGCCAAAAAGGGTTACGAATGCTTTATGAACGGTTTAATTGAGGAAATGTTTAATGAGAAGAGAAAGAGGTAAAGGTTTTAAAGAAGTCATTACAAATCTAATCTGTCGAATGAATGGAATTGACGAATGAAGTCTGGGAATGAGATTCCCAGCCTTGTGGTAGATTATGGACAGCGAGCCATAGTTGCCACAAGAACAACAGGGGCATGTCTTTGTGGCATGCCAATGGTTATGATGTTGTACAACTGGTAAAAGGGAGTAACGACGGTTACTCAGGGGTTAACGTGACCCCATGTAAGGTTAAATTATGATCCGACGATGTTATGGCTGAGAGTCATAACCGTCGATGGAAGTTGTCGGTTTATGGACATGAGAGCCATAAGGGCAACTGAATGGGTATTGTCGGTCCTCGCGCAGTTAGCCTTGGGGGCAATACCAAAAAGGGAATTGACGGAATGTATGGTATTGTCGGTCTTCGTGCAGTTAAGCCTTAGGGGCAATACCATAAGGGAATTGACGGAATGTATGGTATTGTCGGTCTTCGTGCAGTTAAGCCTTAGGGGCAATACCATACTAAATGACGGAACGAAGGGTAACACAGATTTAGATAATAATGTATGACTTAAATGAATGTTAAAAGTTTTAATGAACGATCCGTTTAACGGTGTTTATGATTATGATGTTGATGATGATATGGGTACGAAACCTTTTTTAAAGATGTTAAATTATTACATGCTTTTGTGAAAGGTTTTTACTAAATGAATGATACGTTTTTGGCAAATGTTGATGTTAAAGTTTTTATGAAATGCTAGAACTCACCAGCGTAGCTGACCTTTTTAGTATGCACATTCAGGTTAAGGCAGGTATGGACGATGGACGGTGATGCTTGGCAAGCGAGAAGAGTTACCCGGTCGATCATGAAGACTGGCATCCCGTTATGAGTTGTTTATGTTAAGTTTATGTAATTGACAATGTACGCTTCCGCATGTATGAACAAGTTTTTAGTTATGTTGAATGAATGATTCCGCTGCATTATTTGATACTCATGTTTAAGAACTGTTTGTGAATGAGTAAATCCAACGAGTGAGGCCTCCCGGGTTTGGGGCCTTATAGTTTTGTTCTTTAGGGTCTGGTTCTGTGGCCATATTATTTAATTCTGGAATTTCTTTCTCTTTTTTCTTTTCTATATAGTCTTCAAGTTTAATGACCCTATCTTTTATAAGCTCTATTTTTAATTTATTTAATTCTATAGCTAGCTCTAGTTTTTCTATTTTTTCTTCATATTCGCTAGCGTTTTTATTTGTATTTTGACCTGTACTTGGTGGTTCTATGTTATAGATATCTTTAATGCAAATATGACAGATTTCTCTAAAGCATATGTTACATTGAGATCTTTTTTCTATACTTGGGTAATATTCACAAATGTAACATTTAATGTGATTATTACCTTTTCTATGTTTCCAGTCATGGTTACATTCTTCTGGATTTGTATATGTGTATGAGATTTTTGCTATTGGCTCATTTTCTTCATTATATGTACTGTATATGGACTCGTTATCTGTATGATCTGTGTCTAAGGCCTCTATTTCGTAGTCATTTATTTGTTCGATCAAATAACTTCTTTCCATATTTTTATTCCTATTTGGACATCTATTGGCCAAATGTTCTGTATCTCCACATATAAAACATTTACATGTCCTAGTGTGAGGTTTTTTTACGTATTTGTTTTGGTATTTTTTATACGGTTTGTATTCTTTATTATAGGTACTACTTTTTCTAATTTTCTTTTTCTTACTTTTATCATAATATCCGTAGGCTTGTGGAGTATATATCGCTGTTTTACAGAATACAAATGCATTTCGTTTTAGTTGTTCTTGTAAAGCTACTTCTTTACATTTTTCTTCTAAAATACCGAATGTAAAAGTTATTCTAGGTCCAATTCCTAGGTTTTGTATATCACCGTATTGTAATTTCCAGGCTTCATGTATATTTTTTCCCAGGTCTCCTGGTAATCTTATAAAGTACTTATCGCATAAGCTATCTTCCATAGCTTGTCCTGTCTGTGCTAATAATCTTGTGAAATCTAATGTAAATTCATTTATGTATTTCATGTCTGCTATACTTAGTTGTTCTAGGTTTCTAATGGCTGTGTCTTGTAATAGACTATTGTTTTTTGCTGGATCAACTCCTAAAATAAGAACTCTTATTTGAGAAGTGAAGTTGTAAGGATTATCTCCTATAGCTTTTAGCCTGTTTATCTGATCTGGGCTATGGGCTTTTTTGCTTTGCCATATTCCTAAGGCTGTTGGGCCTAAAGTTGTTTCTAAATAGGCAAACATGTCCATACTATCTTTTTTATTTGTTTCCCACATTCTTACTACTGTTTGTTCCCATATAAGGACTTCATCTACCCATAATTGAGGTTTTTGCTGTTCTAATAATAGCATATTTCCACTGTAAATTTGTCATATAGGTAACCTTTTTCCGGTTCCATTATAACTAGATTCTTGTTGATAATTTGTGACTGGTTTTGTCCATGGTTCTCTTCCCATAGTATCATATGATGTTTGTCCTACTCCGCTTTCTTGATAAGTTCTTTTGGGTTTATTTTCGGGGTTCATAAAGTTACTATCCTGTTTTTTATAAAAGTCAGAGATCATTGTGTCTCATTTGACTATACTATTTACTAATGGTAAATTAAAATCTTCTTGTAATTTTTTGTAACTTTCTTCATAGGTCATTTTTAAGTTTAACATACATTCTACTATCATATCGTCTACTTCTTCTTGTATATTTGTTTCTGTAAATTTTCTGTTTGTTATTTGTTCATATGATTTGTTAATTTCTTCTAATTTAAAGGTTGTATTTGTTTCTTGTTTTATTTCTTCTAATAAACTGTAATCTATATCTTCTTGTTCAAATTTGGAGTATTCTGAATTTAATAAGTATTCATCTTCTTCATTTTCTGTATCATAAATGGGTTGTCCATATTCAGATTCATCATCTGATTCTAAGTTCATGAAATTATATTGTGGTTCTTGAGGTTGTTCTTCTGAACAAGTGCTCTCTTCGTATTTATTCTCTTCTTGTTTAAAATCTGTAAATCTTAGACTTTGTGTTCCGTCTATATTTTCATATATGTGACTTCTTTTGGGAATTAATGTTGAATTATCTTTTTCTGTTAAATCGTTTATTTGCCATTCTAATCCTGCTAACTCTTCAGGATCTATTTTAACCGGTTCTATCATTTGTATTGATTTAGATGCAACTGTATTTACTATTCCTTCTATGTTTACTTTGTATTTCATTCCTGATCTATTACTAGCTTTTCCTAATACTCCTATGCATAATTTTCATATCCTTTGGTTTGTAAGGCTAGTTTTAATTTTTGTAAGTCTTTTATATCTTTTAATATTCCATGTGTACAATAAAATAAGGCTGTATTTTGGCTTAAATCTATTTCCATTCCTGAGATTATTGCCTTTTTCATTTCTGATTTCCAACTTTTGTCTAGTATTAGAGTTAAAAGTTTAGTTCCTAAGTTTTTTCTTCCTAGAGCTTTTACTCCTATTACTATGAGTCCTGTGTGTATAAACTGTTTTCCTGATTGTTTAATTTTTAGGATTGTTTCGGGTGAAAATAAATCTATTTCTACCATCTTATCTATTACTCGTAAACTTTCTTCTCTACTACTATGTATTAAAGTTGTGTTTACATTTAGCATACCTGTTTGGTATTGCGTTCTTGGATTTAATATATCTAATTGATGTTGATTATATAAATTTATATTTTTGTCTAAGTCGATTTCTTCTTCTAATTGTATTGTTTGTTGTGTGTTTCTAGAAGATGATCCTCATTTTAAAATTCTGTTTAAAAAAGTGTCTGAAGAAATAATGTCTTTTATATTACTAGTAGATTTTCTAGATCCTTGGATGATTTGTTTATTCATCTCTGGGTTTCCAATGTTTATAAGGTTTAGGTTTTTCACTTATATGTGTCTTACTTAGTTTATCTATAAGTTTGTTGATTTCAGTAGGGTTTCCTACTTCTATATGCTTATCTTTTTTAATATTTTTAATTTCTAGCAAAATTTGATTATTTTGCTCTCTTATGTAATCTAGGTTATCTGTAAATTTTTTAATTTCGTCGGTTTGTTTTGTTGTTAAGTATATAATTTTTTCTAATAGAAATTTATTGTTTACGGATTCTTTTTGTAGGCTGAATCCTAAGTTTATAATTAAGTCTGTGATACTATTAAGGTGTGTATTGTCTGTGTGAAGACTATGTGTATGTAATTCTTTGAATCTACAAATATGATTATAATAACTATTAGATATGTTTTTATGATCACTTTTATCAGAAAATTCTAAGTTTAAAAACTCAAGTTTTTTGAAAGTTTTAGCTGATTCAATAATTTTTTATTAAAAATCTGATTTCTTCTTTAAAACTCCTCGTCTCTTTAGTTTTCTTAAAATATTTTCTTATATCCCAAAATTTTTTTTAGTATAATTAACAATAACATTGACACAAGTAAATTCTTTTAAAATATACTAAGTGTAAAAATCTATGATATCTTTGTCTAGTTTTAGTTTCAAAGCAATTTTTTTCCCTAATCTTCACCTAAGCGAGTTTCCATATAAATAGAACTTAAGCACAGCTGCCTGAAATGGACTTGTCTTAGTTTTTTAGATATTAGAAAAGCCTTTGCTCTGATACCAAATTAGGGGGGTATCAGAGTTTTTAGACACTTGTAAGAAAAATAAGAAGTAAAAACAACATAATAACTTACAGTGTTTAGTAGGAAACAGCGGAATTCTGAGTATATGCAACGATTGTAGAAGCGTGAAACAAATATTTGCAGAATTTTTTTTATTTTTTTATTTTTTTATTTTTTTCTTCTGGGATATAATATGAAGGACTTAGAAAACTAATAAGAGACCTGAGGGTTCTTAGAAAGAAATCAGAAAGAGAAAGTTTAAGTATTCATAAAAAGTAATTAGAGACCTGAGGGCGCACTATGATTACATTATTAATAAAAAGTAAAAACGACAAAAAATTTTGGAGCTGTCGGCATAGTGGGGCTGTCTGCAGAATTATTTGCTCTTTAGATGATTGTGTGTTTTGACGTCATTGCATACGTCTGTGTATCATTTGATGTCATTGCTTACGTCTTTCTTTGTATCTTTCAGAAATCTCTGTGTGTATCTGGGATGGTGTCTGTTTCGCTGAAATCATCAGGATTCAAGTAATAATCTTCTAAATCCATGATGTGGTTTAACTCGAGAGTTTCTCCTTCACCAATGAATGGTAAGAGCATGTTCCAGTTTTTATGGCTCCATATCTGTAAATAATGACCTTTGGCTACTAAATGATAGCAATCCCAATGGAAGCTGGAAGGTAGGGTTGGAGTTTTTTGGTGTAGGGAGATGAAGTGTTTTGTGTCTTTTTGTTTTTCTTTTGTGTGGAGGCTGGCAAGATTGTCAACCCAGTAAAGTTCTGAGAACTGTATCTCAGTTTGAATGGCTAGGTTTTTCAAGTAGTCTTTGCCAGAAAGTTTATGACTGATGAAAATTCTTTTTCTGGCTGGTCTGTAGGTATGATCGTTTGCAAAAGGAAGGGAAGAAAATAATTTACAACCGATATAAGGAGGAGAATTGTGTGTAGAAATGTTTCTTGTAGTTATCACAAACTTTTCTCCGAAGAGGTTTATGATACCTTATGTTTTAGGATTTAATTCTAATTCAATGTAATCAATCATGCCATTATGATAAAACTGAAGAATTAGATCATTAGGCATATCTGTGTCTTTTAAATTTATTTGGAGGAGGAGAAGTAAGCAGGTTCCTTCTCCATCATCATCTGTTCTTTCGACGACTTGTATTCCTTTATACTTTTCTTCATTGAGAGCAATGGACATAAGTCGAAGCTGTAAGTCATACAATACCAATGGAAATTCTGTGTTGATTTTTTGGGAGACAATTTGTTCAAACTCAGGGAATTGATCGAATACAGTTTGAAGACAAGTCTTCCAGGGCGTGTCTAGCATTCTTGCTCTAAAGGAGTCATAGCTTTTGTAGCTATTTTCTTTTTTGTCTATTCTTTCTAAAAGCAATATGTTTTTAGCTTCAAGTATTTCTACTTTCTGCTTTAGCTTACTGTATTCAATATGATTTTGAATTGACTGTGTATTCTTTCCTTGCTGTATAAGCTATCTTTGCAAATTTGCTATAGTCTCTTCCTGAGTCTTTATTATCTGTTCATGACTCATTTTTATAACCTGAGAAAAGGTTTGCACCTCTTCTGGTTCTATGAAAAAATTGTCTAGGCCAAAATGATTTCTGGCTGTTTCAAGTGCTTCAGAAAAGCTGTGGTATCCTTTATAAATAGGGTCATGGCACTGTATATACTTTGCTACCGTGTCCCATTTATTAAAAATCCCAATTTTTGTGCCTCTGAAAATTATGTAGTGTGTAAACTTTGGTGGAGGCTGGGTTTTTTCACGGCATTTTGTTCCCTGTTCACTAAAATATATGCTAAGCGCATTTAAAATCTGTACTTTAAAAGAGGACGCGTGTGGCATAGTTTGTATATGCCACAAGTTGTCCAGTAGACACTGCTGTTTATCGGTAAGATTTATCCCGTGATTAGGACGGAATTTCATGTGTGTATCATTGCAGGCTTGTAGGTCATATGTACCGAAAGAGAAGATGGAAGGATTATGTGGAGAAGTGGGTTTTTGGGCTTGCTTTTGGTATTGTTTATGGGTCTGTTTTTTGTATATCATGTTTTGGATAAAGGTGTTTGGGCTTTGAGAAGTCTGTGAATTTAGGGGAGGTTGTGTAACTTTAAGGAAGTAAGGAGGAAGTTGTCTAGTACTTTGTAAAATCGGGGTTATTTGTGAAAGAGCTGTTGTCTGTCTAGAACTGTGTGTTTTCTCTGCCTTGATGGACTGGCTAAGCAGCTTTTCTGTTTCTTCATCGTCATTCGATGAGATGCTCATGGGGGAAGGGCTTTGTTTAAACTGTAATGGTCTGATGACCACTTTCTCTTTTCCTTTTTGCTTTCTATCCATCTGAACAAAATAATTTGTTAATATTACGAGATAATAAATCAGCTATCCCGTTATCTTTTCCCTTTATATGTTCAAACTGTATAGTGTACCCACTACCTTGTATAACATTTTGTAAATTTACCCACCTTGTTCTATTTATCTTTTTACTCTGATTATTTTTTATGAATTTGACTATAGCTTCGCAGTCTATTCTGACTGTAAAGTCTTTATGTAAAAATAGTTTAAATTTTTCTAAAGCATTAATTAAAGCTTGTATTTCAAAATCTAAGCTGGTCCAAGTGGATCCAACTTTAAAACTTCCGCTGTAATAAGAACAAATCTTTTCTTCTTTTTTATAACTGTGTACATTTGGTTTGCAAAGGAGGACTGCTCCCCATCCATCTTTGCATCCATCAACTTCTATAATAATATAATCTGTTATAAGAGGTAATTCTAAGGGTTTAATTTCTTTAACCCTTTCTTTAATCTTTTTTATCAAAATTACATCTTCATTATTAAAATGTCTTTGGCCGTTTTTAGTGGTTTTACTATACAATGGTCCAACTAATTTTGAAAGGTTAGGGATAAACTTTCTTACATAGTTTACCAGGCCTAAAAAAGCTTGAATTTGTTTTAAATTTGTAAGTTTTTCTGGAAAATCTAGAATTTTTGTAGAAATATGTGGTTGTAACTCAATTTTTCCATTGCCAATTTCTAGTCCTAAAAAAGAGATTTTTCTTTTAAATAATTCCATTTTTCTTTTGGATACTACTATCTCATTCTTTTTTATTTCGTCAAATACTTGTTTGTTTATTCATATCTGGGTTTCCAATGTTTATAAGGTTTAGGTTTTTCACTTATATGTGTCTTACTTAGTTTATCTATAAGTTTGTTGATTTCATATATATATATATATATATAATAATTATAAACCCTATTAATTATTTTCAGGTCTAAAGTCCAATATAAGATAAAAGGCCTGTATTCATTTAATTGTTTTAATGAAAGATTAAAACAATATATATAATTATTATTTATAAACTAGTATAAATAATAATTCTCGTCTAACGAATATATATAAAATATACCGTCTCGCTAACAGTTCGTAATTATCAGTTAAGCGGGTTAAGTGGATTTAATGTTCGTTGCCCAAGGTGTAACTCTTACGGGTCATAGCTCGTTCAGTCGCATTGTCCATCGGGTCAGTCCATAAAATCCAACAATCTCCCACTTGGACGATCCACGATAAAACAACGCAAACAGTCAGCGGCGCTCTAGCTGCACATGGTTGTCCCTAACAAGGTATGACGCTTTAAAGTCATTAACTAAATATCTTGGTGTTAGTAACAGCTAACTAAAGCAAGACAATATACTTATGGCAATAGTTTTCATTCATCCTCTCCGTATAAAACATCAATTGAATCAATGAGACATGGATTTAGTTCATTCTCATATGGCGTTCAATTATTATTGTTCTCGTTCAAGATTCATAGTCGTCCAATCAAACACACAGTCAGTTTGGGTAAGGCCTTACACTTCACCAGTTTGAATCACGAGGGCGCCACGATGTCTAACTGTTACATATCATGTAAGAGTACAGAATCCCTTATCGACTACATACAACTCCCACTGAACTTCAGATCTGTTCCTAACCAATGCCTTTATGACTGGCAGTTACGCGACAGCGGTTGACAGTGATTAAAGAACAGCCCTTGGTAAACGAAAGTTCTCGTATGCATCTCAGGTCAGAGGATACTAAATGAGTATACCAATATCAAAACATCTTATGATTAAAATCCATGAAGATGATTTGAAGCGAGTTACATCCAACGTCATCCAAGATGAGGTCTGTGAAATTAGAAGTCAACTATTTGAGTCCAAGTTCAGAATAGTCTTAATTCAGAGTCGTTCCCACGATTCTGATCGACTACGGATGATTAAGAATACAAGATTCATGGATTAAACGTATTAAAATCGAACACAGTTGTAAGAATTCAAAATTGCATTTAAATCAGTAAACCAAAAGAATTCAAAAGTACAACTATTTAATTGTTCACACATTCAAAATACTAAATCAAAACATATCACTAGCAAATCTAAGACCAATAGCATCTCTGTGAAGATCATGCTTGTCCTGAGTCATGGGCTTAGTAAACGGGTCCGCTAGGTTTTGATCTGTGTCTACTTTGCTTATCACGATGTCACCACGTTCCATAATTTCCCGTATATAGTGGAACTTTCTGAGAATGTGCTAGGCTTTGTGATGAGATCTGGGCTCTTTGGCTTGAGCTATAGCACCTGTGTTATCACAAAGTATCTCGATTGGTTGGCGAATACTCAGAACCACATCGAGGTCAGTAATGAATTTCTTCATCCAAGCAGCTTCCTTAGCAGCATCTGATGCAGCTATATACTCAGATTCGGTGGTTGAATCCGCCACCACACTATGCTTGGAGCTCTGCCAGGAGATAGCTCCTCTGTTTAGAGTGAATATGAATCCTGATTGTGAGCGAGAGTCATCTCGGTCAGTTTGGAAGCTGGCGTCAGTGTAACATCTTACAGTGAGCACTTCTTCCACTCCTCCAAATATTAAGAACATGTCTTTAGTCCTTCTTAAGTACTTCAAGATGTTCTTGACTGCAGTCCAATGGGCAATGCCAGGACTTTGCTAAAAACGACTGGTCATGCTTAAAGCATACGAGACGTCAGGCCTGGTACATAACATAGCATACATGATAGAACCAATCGCCGAAGCATATGGAATTGCTTCCATACGCTTGGTTTCAATGTTCGTTGAAGGAGATTGCGATTTGTTCAGCACGGTGCCTTTAGTCATAGGAACACCTCCTTTCTTGGAGTTTTCCATATGAAAGCGTGCCATGACTTTGTCTATGTATGTGCCTTGACTAAGCCCTAGAAGCCGCTTAGATCTATCCCTGTAGATCTTGATTCCTAGAATGTAGGCTGCTTCTCCAAGATCTTTCATTGCAAAACAAGTTCCCAACCAGTGTTTAACATCGTTAAGCATAGGGATGTTGTTTCCAATGATAAGTATCTCATCCACATACAAGATGAGGAATGATATAGTGCTCCCACTAGCCTTTCTGTAAACACAAGGCTCATCTTCATTTTTGACAAAGCCAAACTCTTTAATCTTTTGGTCAAAACGAAGATTCCAGCTTCGAGATGCTTGTTTGAGTCCATAAATAGACTTATTCAGTTTACATACCCTATTAGGATATTTTGGATCAACAAAACCATCAGGTTGTACCATATAGACATCTTCAGAGAGATGCCCATTAAGGAAAGCAGTTTTGACATCATTTGCCATATCTCATAGTCATAGTACGCGGCTATGGCAAATAATATCCTGATCGATTTGATCATAGCAACGGGCGAGAAGGTTTCATCATAGTCAATGCCTTGAGTCTGAGTAAAACCTTTCGCAACTATTCGTGCTTTATAGGTGTGTATATTTCCATGCATGTCGGTTTTTCTCTTGAAAATCCATTTGCTCCCTACTACCCGATATTCGGGGGGTAGCTCAACCAAGTCCCAGACTTGATTATCATGCATAGATTGCATCTCGGCGTTCATGGCATCCAGCCATTTTGCAGATTCTGGATCTGAAATAGCAGATTTGTAGTTAGTAGGTTCGTCGTTAGACTCGGCTATTAATAGGACCTTGGTACCCTCAAGATGCCATAGGTATCTGTCAGGTTTTTTGCGAGTCCTTACACTTCTGCGAACGCTTGTGTTTATATCTGATTCATCAGCAACAACTTCTTGTTGTTCAGACGCTCCGACTTCATCAGCGGTTGTTTGTGGTTCTCGAATCTCTTCAAGATCCACTATATTATCTCCAATTCCTCGTTCAAGAATTTCTTTCTCGAGGAAGTGTCCCTTCCTTTTGATGGAAATAACATTTGCATCAGGATGGTAGAAATAATATCCGCTTCTGTTATAGTATCCAACGAAAACAACCTTTTCGCCTCTAGGATCGAGCTTGTCATTAGAATCGTTGGTGACATATGCATCACATCCCCATACTCTAAGGTAAGACAGATTGGGTTTAGACCCATGCCATATCTCATATGGAGTCTTGTTTACCTTCTTAGTCGGTGCCAGATTGACAATGCGGGCGGCGGTCATAAGAGCATAACTCCAGAAGGAGTGAGGCAAGTTTGTTCTACACATCATCGATCGAACCATATTAAGTAGGGTTCGATTTCTCCTCTCGCTCACGCCATTAAGTTGGGGTGTGCTAGGTGGAGTAGGTTGTGAAACTATTCCACGCTCCTTGAGATGATTTATGAACTCTGTGCTGAGATATTCACCACCTCGATCTGATCGAAGTGTCTTTATCGTTTTACCGAGTTGGTTTTCCACTTCGTTTTGAAACTCTTTGAACTTTTCAAAAGTTTCATGCTTGTGTTTCATAAGATAGACATAAGCATATCGACTATAATCTTCGATGAATAAAACGAAGTATCTTTCATGATTTCTAGACATGGTTCTGAAAGGGCAACATACATCAGTGTGTATGAGTCCTAGCAGATCCTTGGCTCGTTCACCAACGCCGGTGAAAGATCCTTTAGTGAGTTTGCCAGCTAAGCAAGACTTGCAGTCTTCAAAGGATTCTTGTCTGGTGGATTCAAGGATCCCTTCGGATTGGAGCCTTTTCATGCGGGCCTTGCTTATGTGACCAAGTCTACAATGCCATAGAAATGTATCATTAATGCTAGATTTGATACGTTTAGAAAGATTGTATATGTTATTATTAGTTTGAACATCAACCTCATAAATTCCATTTCGAGGTTTAGCCTCAAAATAGAAAATATCATTTAAGTAAGTAGAAATATTAATTCCATTAAAAACGTACTTAAAACCTTGTTCAAACAATAAGGAAACTGAAATAATGTTTCTGGTTAAACCAGGTGCAAACAAACAGTTATTTAAGATAACTACAAGGCCAGAAGGACATGAAAGGTGAAATGTTCCAGTTGCAAGAATTGGTACTCTCTTCCCATCACCAACGATGAGTTCCATGTCGCCTTGTTTCAGCTTCTTCCACTTTTCAGGCTCGTGCAATACATTAACGATGTGATAAGCACATCCGGTATCAAATACCCATGTGTCGCTAAAGATAGTGAAAAGTTCAATAACATAGATAGAAATACTAGAAGAGATGCCTTCACCATTTGCCCTCTTCGATCTCAGCTTAGCTAGATATTCAGGGCAGTTACGTTTCCAGTGCCCCATATTGTTGCATTCAAAACACTGACGCTCCTTGGGAGGGGTGCTTTTGCAACGTGCTTGTTTTTGTTGGTGGCATTCTTGGCAGCAACAATAACTTGCTTCTTACCTTTGCTGTTATAACCCCTTTTCTTGGTTTTGGGCTTGTTAACACCAGCAGATTTGACCATCAACTCTTGATTAGTCTCACTTGATATTCTCATCTCGGCCGTTTCCTGCATGCCGTGCAGTTCGGGCATAGTCTTCTCCCATGTGTTCATATTTAAGTTCATTACGAAGTTGTCATAAGAACTAGGGAGAGAGTTCAAGATGAGGTTGGTGTCATTCGGTTTTTCATTCTCAAGCAAAGACTTGAGAGAGAAGGAGGAGTGAGATTCCTTTTTAGTAGACATCTGTTAAATAAGCAAATTAAATGTTAATTAGTATTTTGGATGTAATAAATTCTTATATTAATGACCCATGGCAAGAATAGAATAAGAATAGAGAATCTGGTTATATCATTTAGTAATGGCGGCTGTGGCACACAACATTAGTAAGTGATTTTAGGCAGACTGACAATAATTGCCAATTGTGGAAAATGCACAATCTCGGGTATGAGGCCGCTAAGACAACTCTTGTCTATGCATTGATACGTTTAGCCTCATCTATGCCCACTTTTGGTCTCCATACAGCTGGGGCATGTATTAGAGAGAAAAGTAATAGTCGCCCTAGTACAGGTACATGTGGAAGGGTCGGATGTGTCAACGAAACCCTTGCACCTTGGAGGGATAGGCTACGCACCAAGTGCGGTGCTGTGGCTCCAAACACTGGTGTTTCACGTTATGCCCCAAGTGTTCCTTATAGTAGGATGACATAGACTAAATATTTTAAATATGGGATTTAATTTTAGTGTTTACCGAATAGGGTCAAACACAACGAATGATAAATCATACGTGTGTTGTAAAAGCCAGTTTTACTATATATTAGATCGTGACAACATGATGAACTCTTTCATCTCTCAGGACACTTAATTTTAAATAACATATTAAAACTAAGTTTGTCGCGATGTAATTAACCAATTAAAAGTTAATAGTTTAAATGAATTATTAATTTATTCGTTTTGAAAATTTAAAATTAGTTTAAATTCCAAAACTCCATTGGTTATCATTTATTTTAAAAACAAACCTTTTGTTTTAATATAAAGTATCCACAAGTTGTAAAAAGTTTAGAACTTGTTATTTATTTGATTTTAAAAATTTTGGTATTAGGTTGGTACGTTATAACATTTATAAGATAAAAAGCAACCACAATAGCAAACACAAAAATATGTAAATCATATGGCCAAAGAAAAAGTGTTTGATCTTGCTAGAGCCTAATAGCAAGACCAAACTAGGTCACGGGGTCACAACACACAAACAACCACAAGGATGAACTCCGTGCATGCATCTAGCTGTTCCGTGTGACTCCCACTAAATCCAAGATACTGTCTCCGTCTTCTGTTTTGTCTTCGAGTCTTTATCTTTACAATATTTATACAGAATACAAAAATAAAACCCTAAGCTATTACAACTTTGAGCCATCAAAGTGGGCCAAAACATAAAAGCTAATCTATTACAATTTTGAGCCATCAAATGGGCCAAACCATAAAACCAAAAACAGAAAACAAACACAAGACAGGGTCGGGCCAGATTTACATATTTAATACAATCAAATAACTGGGCAATCCTTTTGGTCAAATAAAATAAATAAAAACTTTGACCAAAATAAATAAATAAAAATTGCCCTAAAAGGATTTAGATCAGAAACTTTAAACAAGTTAAAGTTTGTGATCTATAACCGGTTAGACCGGATCCGATTCATATGTCGTAACCAAGGCTCTGATACCACTGTTGGGTTTAATGTCAGTGGTGATCAGTTAGATTAGTTATCAAAAACGGTTGATAAATAATTTTAGATTAATAATAATTATTTAGTAATTATTAATACGCAGCGGAATGAAACCGATTCAACACAAAATAAAACCCGACGGGATCTGGGTTACAAAACATACGAATACGGAATAAATTAAATCTAACTACCAATGAGATAGATATACCTCGGTTAATGATTAACCGGTTGAGACACCTAGGTACAACGAAGCGATGCTAGATCACGAACCAAAATGCGAGAGACAGAAAGCGCCAAGGCTGGCCGGAAACGGGCAGGCAGCGGCTGGTTTGGTGGTTGCCGGAAACGCCAAAGAGATGGAATCGTTATTGTGTTTGGCGGCTGGCTGAAACCAAAGGAAAACCAAACCTTTTCCTTTTTGATTGGAGTTGACCGCAAGAAAGCCAAAAAAACGGCTATGTCCCAATTCTAGGTTGAAAACAAATAATAGAATTATTATATATATATATATATAATAATTATAAACCCTATTAATTATTTTCGGGTCTAAAGTCTAATATAAGATAAAAGGCCTGTATTCATTTAATTGTTTTAATGAAAGATTAAAACAATATATATAATTATTATTTATAAACTAGTATAAATAATAATTCTGTCTAACGAATATATATAAAATATACCGTCTCGCTAACAGTTCGTAATTACCAGTTAAGCGGGTTAAGTGAATTTAATGTTCGTTGCCCAAGGTGTAACTCTTACGGGTCATAGCTCGGTCAGTCGTATTGTCCATCGGGTCGGTCCATAAAATCCAACAGCAACATGTATAAATGTGCTTAAAGAATATATAAAAATAAAATAAAATTTTACTCATTTCCGGTTACACCTTTGAAAAATGATGGAAGAAAATCATTTCATTACACCCTAGAAAATCATTTCCGGTTACATCGTTGAAATTTAAGTGGTAAACTACCTTTTGCTTCACTATAGTAACATAAGAAAATCATAATAACAAAGAAACAAATTATCAATAATGATGGTAAAAATTGTAGAATATAACCAATGATTTCATTACACCCACAGACCTAGACACAAACTGCTCAGCATGCCCTTTTAGCGATGTGGACCGGAAGCTAAATGATGTTGCATAGGTTTTAAGTCTAATGGATCTCCACCCTGAAAATAGCAAGAATTTGATCACCTGTTTATGCTCAAAATTAGGAGGGAGCAAAAAACCGAAAAAACCGACCCAAACTAAAACCGACGGTTTTGGTTATGTATTTTTTGAAAACCGAAAATTACGGTTTGGTTTCGGTTTTGTGTCTTTTGAAAACCAAAAAAACCGAATCGAACCGAACATATATATATATATATATATATATATATATATATATATATATATATAGGGAGAGCATCAAGAGAAAACCACAAAGTTATGCGAAAACCAAGAAAACCAGTCTCAACCAATCAGCAAATTTAGATTTTAATTATTTTTTATATTCATAAATGGGTATTTTAGTAAATATACATAAACTCATATTTAATATTTATTGTTTTTTCAAGGAAATCTCTACTTTTTCTCCAACATTTACGTTTTATATTTTGAAATTTTAATTTTCAATTGCAAAATTATATCATAAGCATATTTCATATCAACGATTCTTTAGGTTTGATTTTGAAATTTATATCAAAAGCTTATTTGATTAAAAAGATTATTTGTGGGTGGAATTTTGGAGATTTTGAAATCCCATGGGAGCCATTAGCCATACTACGTTGATGGTCAAGTTGGAGTTTACGAATTTGCTCCATTCAATTAATCATTTTTTACTTTGTGGTCATACTTTTATTTATATTTTAACATGGAAAATTTGCATCTGTAGCATAAAGAGAATTAATATCAACATTTTGTGCAAATGTTCATTTTATGTGTTTACATATATCAGATACGTAATTTTTCTTAATCTTATTTTTTCCCGGTTGATGAATCGTTTGAAGTCTGTATTAGAGTTCTCAATTTCAATTCAATGGATTACATATACGTAAATCCATATGTTTACATACATCATTTACATAATTCGATTGTGGGTTTCTTCTTTTTCGTTATTTGTTTATCGTATACATATACGTAAACACGCTATATCAGTTATGTAATTTGTTTGTGAGCTTCTTCTTTTTTCATTAATATTTATTGTTTACATATACGTAAACACACATGTAACCTATTTACATATACGTAAGCAGTTATGTAAATCTGTTTAGACATACGTAAACGCATATGTAAACATATCGAAAAATTCTAAAAAGTTTTTACCTGTTAGTTATTTGTGAAGTTACTTGGCAAAAATTTGAAGCCAAACTTCCTAATTTGCTTATTTTCAAGATTATAAAATAATAAAGGTAATGATTTTGTCAAACAATTCCACTTTAGAGGATTGATAGTGTGAGTGTTGATTGCCTTTATAAAAATTGAGGGATTTAATGTTATTACCTCCCTATCACCAAAACGAGAACTATAACATTTTAACATTATTGTTAAATAAGTCAAAAAATCTTTCATAAACTTGGTCCAATATACCAGAACTAAACAAAAAAGTATTAAAATAGTTTTAGTTCAGTTTTTCTAGTCCCTTCGAATTTTTAATTCGAGCCACTCTCCAAATTATTTATAAATTTGTTGTAATTAGTATAGACACTTATTTCTTAAATTCAAATTTCAAGTTACAAAACAAATGGATATTAAATTATAGAAGTGAGAGAGTGAGATTTTTAAGAGATTTCTTAAATTAAAAATGTTGATATACCTAAATTACCCTTGAACCATTAAAATTAATCAATCAACTCGTGATTTTTACATATTTGCCACTAATTAATCTCATCCATTGATCATTTTTAATCAATGGTCAAAAGTTGGTTTTCTCTGGAACCCTCCCCTATATATATATTACGGGTGAAAACTCATATGAGTTGTGAAAACTCATGAAAACTATATGTAACAACTTTATTTATTTTTTTTTAAAAAGGGTAGTTTTGTTACATATTTTCGTCACTTTTTATTAAAAAAAAAATCAAAAAAGCGTTGAAGGAATATTTTAAAAAAAAGATGTAACAATTGTAAAAAAATCCCGTTTTTCAGTTGTTACATATGTAACAACGTAGTAACGGTAATTTTTTTACAATTTTTATATATATATTTTTTAAAATCCTTCAGCGTTTTTATGATTTTTTTTTTAAAAGTGACGAAAATATGTAACAAAACTACCCTTTTTTTAAAAAAATAAATAAAGAAAAAAAGTAGAGTTTTCAAGTGTTTTCACAACTCAAATGGGTTTCCATTCTAACCCAACCCACACACACACACATATATATATATATATATATATATATATATATATACTTTAATTATATATTGTGTGCATTCACGTTTCTTAATATATAGTATATTATGTTGTTTGCTTGTATGTTAAGAGTGAATACATATTTATGTTACACATATTTGCATTAATAATAGGTTGTTATTTATATTTATTGAATATATAGATTATAATGTTTATTTTTTATGTTGAGTATTTTTTAAAAAAACTAATAATTTGTGTAGTCCAAAATATTTAGACCCAAATGTTTGATAATCATTAGTTAATAAAAAAGTTTAAGTCCAATATTTCAAAGTTAAAACCCAATTGGTTTTAAAACCGAAAAAACCGAAACCGAAAACCGAAAAAACCGAACCCAAATGGTTTTAAAAAACCCAAAACCGAACTTTCGAGTTTTGATTTGGGTTTACCCCAAAACCGACCCAAACCGACCCATGCACACCCCTACTCAAAATGCTTCACAACATGAAGATTAAATATTGACAATAATCCTATCAACCTACTTTCGATAGAAATTCTAATTCTCTATTAAACTTCTCAGCAGCGGTGAATGTTTGCTGCAAAAAAAATGATCCGTTATTATGTTTGCCTTGATTTGACAAAAAAATGAGAAATGATAAACTCATAATGTAACGTTTGGTTTGCACTTGAGAATCATTATATACTGGAATGGAAATGGGAATGAGTATGAGTTTAATTAACATGTTGGAATAGAAATGGGAAGGAAATCCTGATCATGTTCTATTTTATCCAAACAAACAAGACCATAAGCTGAATCTAAAATCGATCACCACATGTGATGTCTACATTAAATAAACAGAAACCTTTTAATAAACAGAAATCAATTTCAACTCTGACAAAATAAACTCTCGGAGTACACAAGCACCGTCCTCGGCCACAACGGTGGTGGCGAAGGCTGCGCGGAACATCGAACACATTTTCTGATGGTAAGCTAATGGAGTAATTACTAATTAGCCAATTCATGTAGGGAAACATTACAAACAAACGATCAATTTTAGGAAGTGACACTGAATAGAGAAGAACGGGAGAGTCCAACGTCTTCTTGATTGCTTGAAAGGACTGAATGAGAATTTGGGTTTGACACTCAAAGGATGGGTGGTTGTGGTGGGGTGGCGGTGGTAGAAGGTGGTGGTGGTGGGTGGTGGAGGGGGCGAAAGTGGTGGTGGGTGGTGGAGGGGGCGAAAGTGGTGGTGGTGGTGGGAGGGGGCGGTGGCGGTGGTCGGAGGCGGCGGTGGGTGGTGGCGGCGAGCGGAGGCGGCGGTGGGTGGTGGAGGCGGTGGTGGGATGTGGTGGTGGGTTGTGGTTGGTGGTGGTGGTAGGAGGGTGTGGTGGTGATTCAGGGTGAATCAGGGGATGGAATGAAAAAAAAAACGAAGGGGGTGGATGGAATGAATTTGATGGATTTAGAGGGAATGACATTCCTTGTGGAATGGGTGATTCCATTCCATCGTCCAACCAAACACCACTTTTTTCATTCCCTCGTAATCATCCATTACATCTCCCATTCCTACATACCAAACGCTACCTTAGAGTATTCGAGCATTAGAATTTTCAGTGTTCAATTGTTATATTTATTTTAGTTTTCCATGTTATGCTCCTGCGAAGTCAACTAGTTGCAACTCCTTGTAATCAACGTCTATTTACAGAAATTGGTATACATTACAACATCATTACAGTTACATTTCTTATTTTCAAGGTTACCTTAGTTTAGGTTAAATTAGTTTACTTTAGATTCTGTATATGGTATAAGAGCCACACGAATAAACCTACCGCTCAATCCAGATTTCAAAATAACCTAACGAACAATACACCATAGTTTACTTTAGATTCTATATCTGGTATAAGAGCCACACAAAATCCTCTTTTGTTTTGTTTCATTTTAAGAAACCAAGAGACTAATTAAGGTGTATTTCGTTAGCGTAAACTATTCACAGGTCTATCTATTCCACAAATTACTAAACACATAAATACCCTGTGTTATATTGGACTTGTGAATTCATCTTCGGCAGTACAACAGTTGCTCTCACTGTTTTACCCTATGGATATAGAATTATAGACGTATACTCGAAATCTGTTTTTAGAAGGAACCATGTGACGTTGGCCAAATTTGTTTGATTCTTTTAGCTAAGGATACTTGATGACGTATGATAGTAAGAATCACTTCCCCAAGCAGTAATAAAGAAGGATTCACCCAACGGATTTTCGGTTACTCCATGGGGGGCCCGCTTAGCTAACGTGGAAGGGAGCCTGAAGAGGAAGAGAAAACTTTTCACCGATAGGAGAGACGTCAACATCATTCGGTTATAGAGTGAAGAGAGAGAATTCTAAAGATAGCCTATAAATACTAGTCTCCCCATAAATAGAGGGGATCCTTTCATTCTTAAGTGGGCCCCACTTGAAGTAACTGAAAATCCGTTGGGTGAATCCTCCTTATATTTGGGAAGTTATCCTTACTATCATACGTCATCAATACTTGTTTGAACTATTTTACGTTTATGTTAATGTGTTTACATTTTATAGTAATTTGTTTTGTATGATTAAACACTATTGTGTTATAAATTTATCATATTTATTTGTTTTAGAAAGGAAAATAAATGTTTTCCATACGCTAAAACTCAAAAAGTACACAAGAGTTGCATGTTACACATTTGTGAAGTCGATACAAAAAAAAAGTCATAAACAATTCTTCTCATATTTACATAAGATTGAAGGACTCTCCCAATCCCTTAAACGCTCCTTCTCTCAACACAGTGACTCTCGTTTCTTCTTACACTTTTAAACCATCCTGAACCGGGAGAATATTTGATCAAGAGCAACTCTATTGAAAGTTAATATATTAATCCATGTGGTTTTAAAGTTTAGGGGTCATTATGTAATTAGTCATTTTATGTATTAGAGTCAAGTATGTAAAGTTTATAAAGTATTATGGTAGTTGGATTTGAAAGGATGTATCTGTTAGGAAAAGTCACGATGGTTCATTTGTGAACCTATATAAATGAAGTCAATGTATGTAAACTTTCAACAGATTCAATATACTGAAAAGTTCTTTGTACGTGAGTTTGTTCAATTGTGAGATTTTGATTCGAGTCGATGAACATCCAAAAGGCCAAGAAACTCTCGCTAAAGATGTCGTCACATCGCCTCCCATCTCCTTGACCGCAGTTGAGAATCTTCAAATTCTTCACAATTATGAGTACGTAAGTGTTGAGATATATGATGTTTTAATAGGGGGTTCTTTTTAGTAAACATTTTACTTATTTGAAATGCTTTCAAAATTGTAGGGGAAAATGTGAATTAGCAAAGTTAACGCGAGGAAACTAGCAAGATTAAATGCGGATAAAGCTGAAAGCATTGCAAATGTTAGAAAAAAAAATTGTATGAACAACTTTTTGTGTCGCTAAGAGTTTCTTGAACGCTCTTTTTTTTATTTTTTTTAATGGCAACGCTATATATTTTACGATAATTGGGTTTCCCCGGGGCAACACCTTTCCTAAACTTAATGAGTCGCTTTTCGTTCTCATGGGGAATTTGTGTCAACTCGATCACGCCATGTTAATATGCTTCGGTGTTAGGTTTTTAAACTAACCTGACATTTGAAGGTTGTCAGGCCAAAAACAACACACTTGTCACTCAAGTCTATGTGATCGTAAGTTTGCAGAAGCTAGGAAAGGAAAATGAATTGTGGAACTCACTCTAATTTTCTGACTATTACTATCAAGAAGACTTGGCTTTATATAGCATAAAAGGAAACAACAGTCAACACAAAATCTATACTATATAATGAAATGAATCAACATCACCTGCATCGATGTCTTTATGTCCGTGTTTACCGCATCTCTGGTTAGTCTCCCTCTATAGCCAGAACAAGTCCGATGAAGAGAAATTGAGGTTTCTGTTGTGATATTTAAACCTGCGATCAAAATCGACTCACGTCCCTTTAACTGAACGCGACTCTAATACCAAGTGAAGGTTATCGGTCCACGCGGACCGGGATGCACCTGTCTCATGGTTTTAAATTTTCAGCTGTTACATTTCTTTTTCTATATAAATACCAAGACTTGTTTGGCATTTCAACACTCCGAAAACAAACTACAACACAACAGAAAATCTCTACTTCTACGCTCTTCTTCTCAAGGTACTATTTCAAGTTTAGATTCATCCCCGGTTATACACACAGCTTCGGCTGTTGTACCCTAGAAAACATTCGAATTCTCTTGGGAAACTCGGAATTTGTTTTAAGAGACCCGTGTTAAACACAAAGCTCGGTCACAAAATTCGTTTCCGTTCACTATTTTTGTACTTTTCTTTATTTTCTTTATAAAAATATTGTAATTTACTGCTTTTCTTTACTTCTTGTATTGTAATTTGAAATTTATACAAATGTTAGTATTTATATTTTGGCGGACGGTTCCTACAGTTTTTACCTTCAAAGCCTACCTTTGAGGCTAGATTTTAAATATGAAAAGAGATCATAGTTCTAGGATTTTCCATCAACGTTCGAATTACATAAATCTGTTGAGATCTTGTCAACAACTTTTCGAATGAGTTTAGCTTCATACCTGTAGATTAAAGAATATATTTATAGTTAGCCTGCTTAAAACCTCACATGAGCACTTAATTTCAATATACATATATAACATTCAAATATGATGAAGGAATTACCCATCAAAACTGTTCTTCAAGTCCCATCCAGCAATCTCGGATGTTTCTTTTAGAACCTCTCTCCATTTCTTAGCAGGCTTTTCCAACTTTTCCACTTAGTTTGCGAACCTCAAAGGGTTCCACATCATAGAAGATCGAATAAACTGCATGCTCATGTGTTGTCCTATTGCACTCCATAATCTTCAGTAGCTCATCCAAGCACCATGATGAAGACGCGTAGTTCTTTGAGAAAACAATGACGTGAAACTTTGAGTCTTCAATGGATTTGATGAGTTGGTCCCTGATCTTTTTCCCTTTCTCGATTTTGTCACCATCCCTGAAAGTGCGAATGTTTTTCTGTTGAAAAGCATAATAAAGATGATCAACGAAGGTTTTACGGGTATCATGACCTCTAAAACTTAAAAATACGTCATATGTGAAGCTCTTGTGAAAGGATGAAGTTGAAGAGGACGCCATAAATTTTTATCAAAGTCCAATAAAATCACTTATTTTTCTAGGGAAATTTATAAGAAATGATTTAGAAAATCATTTGAAGTGATGAATAACTCTCGATCGAGAGCCTATAGCCCTAATAATGGTTCAAGCATCTGTACTTATATTGGTTAATTTTGGGAAAAAAATGGAAATTGGAGGAGAAACCGATCCCCCTCTTAGCTTTTGACGTAATTATATGCCATTATTTGTTCGATGATAATGATCATGAACTTATTGGATTTAAACATGTTTAAATTTAGTTTTTCCAAACACCTTTTTTCAAATAACAAGACAAGTTATGAAATATCGAGAGCCTTTTTTCAGAAGTTTTTGTTATTATTATTAACTGTCTTTCTTGATTCTCTTACCATCCTTGTAAGTACGTGTGAATGATTTTCTTTTTAAGAGCAAAATAAAGATGGTCATCTAATATTTTTTCGGGTTTTCTGTTGAAGACTAATTAACAAAGATGATCAATGAATAGGGATGGCAATGAGACGGGTTTAGGCTGGGTATTACGAATCCTAGACTAATACACGATTGTAAAACCATGTACCATATATTGGAATTCAGGCTCAAGAGCACGGACACAAAATTTGATCTCAACAAAAGATCGACTCTTTCCGCTTACTATAATTCTTGACACATTTACAATGATTCCTAACCCATCTATTTATACTAAAATAAACCTTGCTAACCAAGTCTTCTAATCCTACTTAAATACTTAAAAATAATACCAAACAATAAACAAATAATAAAATAAACAAGCATTAAACTCCTACTATGACTAACAAACTTGCAACCCAATCCAGTAAACTTGTGACTTCCTTCTTGTATCACGTAGACTATTAGACTATTCCAAGATTAGCCCAACACCATACTCGGCTCATTACCGGACGGGTACCGGGTATATCCGTTATTTTGTTAAAAAAATAGCCATCGGGACTTTCAACTGCATTTCTTTTTCGTACTACTATAACTTTATATAATTTTATATTTTTAACAACTATAACAAATTAAATTTTAATAAATTGCATACGTATCATCATCATTATAAAATATCTAAAATATATAAATCTTATGATAATATAAATCCCAAAAACATAAGTTCATACTTATTAACGTACATAAAATAAATAATATATCAAATACCTGTCCCAAAAGAAACTTTTATTTTCCACGTAATGAAGCTTCTTAAATGAATCATTAACAACAAGGGTTAAGGAAAAATTTAAATTAAATTTTTTGGGACATATGATTCGGATAAGCGGGTATATTGTTTAAGATAATATGTTGGGAATCACCTTATACACCATACTAGTACCTGCACTTTCGGGTATTCTCGTGGGGTTTCGGGTTTTTTTTTGCCACCCTATCGATGAATGTTTTTACAGGTATTTCCACCTCTGAAACTAAATGCATCAAATTTAGAGTTAAACGTAACTTAAAACCTCGAATTAATTATAACTTAAACGAGCTCGATCACGATCATCGTATATCGAGTTTCATTGGACTTGCGAGCAGTGGCGGATCCAGGAAAATTTCGAAGGGGGTTCACCCTATAATATTTTAAGGGGTTCACCCCAGTTTTTTTACCTACTGTTACACTAAAATTTCGAAACTCGGGGGGTTCCTGTGCACCCCCCCTCTCCTAAGTAAGTCTGCCCCTGCTTGCGAGCCTAACGAGCCTATTATTAATATATATTTACATAATGCTTATTATTAGATATAAATTGTTATGAAATAACTAAAAAAATATAAAAAGTTATAGTTGTTAATATATATATATATATATATATATATATAATTAAATGTTAATAAATAAAATATTTAAATAACTAATAAAAATACTAAACAAGTCAAACACCGAGTCGAGCTCGATCGAGCTTTCTTAAATTAAGTGAGTCGAGCTTAAGCTTAGTGTAAGAAGAAAATGAACTTTTGTACACGTATAACACCTCTAAACCCCAAAAAATCGTGTGTGAACCTCTAGTGAGTGGATAAAGTTGTAGAAGATGCCATTGATCATATTGAAGTTCTATAAAGACAAAATATTTGTGAATGGAAGAAAGAATGACAAAATGAGTCTTGGGAAGGTAGAGGCCGAACTTATAAAGGGAATAGACAATGATTCAAGCATCGGTTCTGTAAACAGTTTGGGAAAACTGTGGGATTATCATAGAAATCAAATTTTATATGTTATTTATTTAATGTTCGGTAGAAACAATAATATTCTAATTTTAAATGGCTTGAACTATGTTTTTCCACACATTTTTTTTCCATAGATCAGTATAAAACAAGTTATGGAACAATATCTCAACAAAATCAATAAAACCTTTTTTAAATAAATTATCTGTTTGTTATAATAATTATAAATTAAAATGATTGAAATTTGATATTATTTACTAATAATAGCTGATAATTAGTTAACCATATCACAATTATAAAGTTCCTTTTAGCAAAAAAATTAAATTCATATTACAATTTCATTTAGATTTTTTTTTAAAATAATAATGAATGGTATATTATCACAGTTAAATAAATAAGTTTTACTCCGTGTTATTAAATTAATTAAATTATGATTTTGGTTAATTACTTTTAAGGTAAATTAACTTCTTTTAGATTTTTATCGGCTCCTAATCTACTTCAATTAACCATCAATACTTGTCATTTGCAGAATTTGAACACTCAACTTCTAGGATAGATGATGTCCTTTCGGGGACTTGACGTAAATTAACTAATGTTATTTCTCAAATATGTTTATTTTAATATACCTATTTAAGGGGACAATTGGAAAATAAGAAAAGATAAAGACGGATATACGTAAATTTAAACCGTTTGGTGTAAACACCAATGATTCCCTCCAGAAAATTAATCTATGATAATGGTTTCTGGCTTATAGCGCGCTGGGTGTATTTTGAAAATAAAAAAGGTAATATTGACATAACTATATTGTATTTATTTGTTCCATCTTTAATGATGAGATGATATTAGAAATTTACTGTTGTCCACGTAACTTCTTTTCAATGCTATAAAAAACGAGTTTGGTATGAAAAATTTGCGACGTAAAATTTGTGTCGCAAATTGCAACACATTTGTGACGAAAATGAAAACCTTAAAAAAAACCCTTGTGTTTGTCCCAAATGTATAGGAAATTGCGACGCAATTGCGACAAAATTAATAATAATCTTTCTAACTATAACAGAAGTATTACGAAACATTCATTTTCAACAACATCAAAAGGGAATATTAATTCATCGAACCCTGAAATTAAACTCATCATATTGTTTTGAAGTCAACGAACTAACTGTAATATCGGTTTCAATATGTCTGAGAGGTGTAGATACTATATAACTTTCTTAAGAGAATATGGAACATGATGCTACAATTGCAGGAGTAGTAGGTGTGAGCAAAATAACTGAATAACCATAGCAAAACCAAAATAACTGAACAGTTGAGAAACTGATGATTCAATTATGATCTATTTGATGTATAACCGACTTTTATGATTTAGTTATGTCTATATGTATATAAATTACCAAATTGAATAACGTTACATATATTTTATCATATTTTTATACACAACATATAAGTTGCCATTTATTATTCCTTTATGAATCAAAAGGATTGCAAATGCGTTATATGGTAGGAGATATATTGGGATTTATTAATAGATCAAAGTTCATCTTATTCTTTGATCCGTTTGGTTTGTCTTCTTATTCAATGTTCATCTTCTCCTTTCTTGTGGTCCGGCTTCCTCTTTGATCCATGTCTAGTTCAGCTTTATTTCGATTTGATCGGCTTCTTCGTCTGATCTGGTTCTTCTCGGGTTCGACTTCTCACCCTCTGACCGTCTTCTTCTTCGATTTCGATTTGTAAGCGAGAAGTTCGAGCTCAAGTTTTTAGCTAAATAAAGAATTTCGAGCTAGCATAGATATTTTCGAGCTCAAGCCCGAGTTGACCCTAACTCGACTTGTAAACAACCCTACCCTCAGTTAGGGTGCAAACGAGTTCGTGATAGGCAGGGGCGAATCCATGTACAGTTCAGGGGGGGCAAGTGCATCACTGATAGGCTTGATAAAACTCGAATTAAGCCTGAACTTCATATATTAATCTTAAGGAAAAATGGTGAGAATAGGCAAGTTGAGTAAAAAAAATTAACAAAATAGATATTGAATTTAATTTTAAGTGGGCTGTGAAGGAGCCGGATTATCGGTATCCGGCCTGTGAAGGAGTCAGATTATGAGGGTGAAGGTTGTGAAGGAACCGGATTTACAAAATGTGGGCTGTTAGTGAGCCGTATTGACATTGATTTTACATTTGTTCTAGCAGGTTGTGGAGGAGCCGAATTATTGGTGTGTGGGTTGTAGGGTGCCATATTATGGGTGTGTGGGTTGTGAAGGTGTCGGATTATTGGTGTGTGGATTGTGAATGTGTCGTCACGGCTTATTTTTGTCCTCTTCGGATTGGTTAGTTTCAGATTGCCTATTTGAAAAAAAACGTAACAACGCCTATTTGTGCAAAAATTATTGTCAACGTGCCTATTTTACTGATTTTCCCTTATCGTAATCTAGCTTATGTAATAAATAATTTTGTTGAATAGCAAAGTAAAGAAGATCAACGATGTTTTTACGGGTATCATCACCTCTTGGAAAAACATCATATTTGAAGTTTGAAGTTCTTGTGAGTGGATGAAGTTGAAGAAGACGCCAAGTACTATAGTAAGAAGGAAGTTGTGAAAACTTATAGTAAGAAGATAATGATTTAAGCATTGGTTATGTAAACATGATGGGTTAGTTTGTTAAAACTACGGAAATATCATAGAACCAGTCCCTCCTTGTCTTTCGACACAATTATATATTATTTATTTAATGTTCGATGATAACGAGACGGAGAATTTAACACAAGTTACAGAACATTCGTTTCTAACATCGTTAAGTTTGTTACAACAATTTGTTTTTAGAGAATACTAAATTGTTTGTTTATTAAATTGTCAACTTTTTGATAGTTTTTAATAATATTTTGATAACCTAGAAAAATAGAAAACCCTTGGAAGTGAAATCATCCACCGAATCATACTTAACAAATGCTTAGACAAAGCACACTTATAGAAAGTCTATGCAACTCTTCAAGGATGAATGTATCGTTGCTCACAAATTGGATTATACATAACAATTAAACACAATAACATAAACTGACTTTTGTATTGAATTCGAATTCTTGATTATAGACTTTGACATTGGAACCCTATTGATACTATCATGATCATCGTTATCTAGGGTTACGACTTCTTGATGGCATCGTTTCCTACTTCACGTATGAAGGCCACGTGAATTATGAGGTTATAAATTTGGTTCTTAGACTTTACTAACTATAAACATATGAAAACAATGTTTGTAGTAATTACCCTATGACCCCTAAACTTTAACATTAAGTGATGAGCGGGATTAACTCGACATTCACTACTGATGTGCTCCACATTGATATGACCGTTCCCCACATATTCTCACTACCAAAAAGAATGGTATTTGGGACTGAAAAATTAGTGTCGGATACTCCTCTATCAATACCTAATGGTTATGGGGACTGATTTTGCCGGTCCATAGCTAGTCACGGATACCTAGTACTAGATAGTGGTTTTAGTTAGTAACTAAAAATCAGTCCCCATTGTATGAAACCAATAGAAACTAGCCGTCAGACTCCGATACATGAAAATTCAGTCCTTCATTTGTCCCACGGTACCACGTCATTTCAATCCCTAATACATTTCTTCGATGACTGCAAATCATTCTCGGATACCATAATATTTCAATCCCTAATGTGTAACTTTAGGGACTGAAAATCAGTCTTCTAAACATGTCTATATTATCCCTAATACGTTTCTTAATGTTCGTGATTCCATATCAAATCAGTCTCCAATAAGATGTTTTAAATGTGTACACGTGATTTCAGTCGTTAATATGTTTCTTTTAAGGACTGAAAATTAATATTAGATAGCATGTCATTTTAGTCCTTAATATGTAATTTTAGAGTTTGATAATCAGTCTAATATAACATTTATTTTCAGTCTCCAATATGTTTATTTAAGGTCTAAAAATCAGTCTCCAAATCAATCGTCAACCGGTCACAATTTTAGTATATAAATTTAATAAATGGCTCCTTTTCAAAAACGAGTAGTTTGGCCCATCACAACGAGATAAACACAAAAGCTGTTTGAAAGTTTTGCCAACATTGCATACATACATAGCCTACCAAAATAGCATTATATAAATACATAACTCATTTAGAGCTTACATAAGTAGGAACATATAGGGAACTTAGTTAAAATATTCATTTTAACGTACATATATACATACATAGTTAATGTGCATAAACCAGTATCCAACACATGGTGGCAAAATGGCTGCAAAACGGATACATACATGGCTGTAGAATGAAAAAATGCAGGACTGCAAAATGGATACATAGTGCAAAATGGATAAATAAATGGCAGCAAAATAGATCCATAAATGGGTTCAAAATGGCTGCAAGATGCATTCAAACTTGTAGCAAACCAAATGCATACTTATCATTTTGAAGTTAGTTCTTCAATCTCCCCTCGATCTTCAAAATATGTTTTTCTTCTATCCTTAATCAGATCTGGTGAAATGGTAGAGTGTATCTGTGTGCTTACTCCTTCCATGAAAGATTGGGTTCTTTATGAGTGTTATTGCAAAGATGTTATCTACCTTCAGAGTTATTTGTTCTTCCTTCCGACCAGTTTTTTCACTGAGTAGCCTCTTTAACCATAGTGCTTGACATGTTGCTGCAGTAGCCGCCATGAATTCTGATTCACAGGATGATAATGCTACCGTTTTTTTAGAGTGCTCCAAGTTATAAGTGATTCTCCAAAGTAGAATACCAACCCAGTAGTTCCTTTTCCTTGATATGTGTTTACACCATAACTATTGTCACTATAACCTGTTATCTTGCAGCCTCCTTGTTTCTTGTATATGATTCCATGATCCTTGTACCTTTGATGTAGCGTATTACTTTCTTTGTAGCGTTCAAGTGATGCTCCAAAACCCGACTGAGAAACATAGATCTGGTCTTGGGTGTAACAGATACCTTAGAAATCCGATCAGACTTCTGTATTATGTTGCGTCTATCAAGTTTCCTCCCTTAGTCTTGGTTAGCTTTGTTCCTAGATCCATGGGAATCTTTGTTTAATATATGTTAACCATATCACTTTCTTTAAGGATCTTGTTTATGTATCATGTTTGCTTGATAGCAATCTCACCCCTGATTAGTTAACTTTAATCCTGAGATTGTATGCTAGCAATCCTAGATCGCTCATCTTAAATTGTTCCTGCATTTCACATTTGAATATGCTTATTCCCTTCCTTGGAGTGCCCGTGACTATCAGATCATCAACATAAACTCCAATTATTAGTGTAGAGGTTTTGTTCCTCTTTGTGTAGATCACTTGTTCTAGATTGCTAGAAGACAAACATGTGTTCCTATTTTCAACTTGATGTTGTATAACATGTTCTTTGATCTTTCAACTTTCATCAATAGCTTCTTGCTTTGATCATGCAGAAGTAATAATTTTCTTTCCATTATTACTTTGCAACCAATCTCCGTCAGTTGTCCTAGGCCTAGAATACTGCTCTTTAAGTTAGCAATGTAGAATACCTAAGATATGAATCTTTGTTCCTTATTCTTACATTCTAGAAACATTGAACCTCTACCTTCCATCAATTTCCTTGAAATGGCTTTGTATACCGGTCGTATGATTGTTTGCACCAATGTCTAAGTACTATAGACTTTCGTCTGGTGTAGAGTATTTACCAGGTTGTATTTGTCCTTCATTCAAAAGAACTTCTTCACGTTCACTTATAGTGACTGCCATTAATAGTGATGGTTCCTTGATATGTTAATAATTACGCATGTAAATAATGCATATTTCCCCTCATTTTGATTGTTTTTTGTTGCAAATCCTTTGGTTCAGACACTTATTTGTGTTTAATTTGAATATTGTAGCTCTCGGTGGGAACGTGGTGATTTTTGGTGAAAAACTCAAGACTTAAAAAAAATACTCGAAAAAGGAACATTTTGGACATGGCCATGTCAAATTCTGACATGGCCATGTGAGCCAACGTTGCTGAGAACACTGCCAGATGTACATCAGATGGTCCACATGGGCATGTCACTTTCGGACATGGCCATGTGCAGACGCATATTTGCTTTTTATCCCCACTTCTCCCTCATTTGTAGGGGGGTCCAACTTATTACATCAAACCCTAGTTCTCCCAACCCATTTTGGCGATTTTTGGGCAGATCTTGTAAGATTGAAGGCCAAGATTGAAGATCTAACACTTTCAAGGAAGATTTAACCTCACACAACCCACCTCTTCTCATTTTATTGGTTTGATTACTAGATCTACTATGTTTTCATCCATGTTCTTGGGTTTGGTTGTGGAGTTTTTAGGCTTATGGGCTAAACATCTTAATTCACTTAGATTAGATGAAACTTAGCTAACTTTGATGATGTGTATTTGATTTTTGATGAGTTTATGTTGATGACTTTAACATGTTCTTGAATCTTCTTCAATGATTATGTGTGTTTGTTTGATTTGAGTATATGTTCTATCTCGTGGGTATCTTGACCATATCATGTTGGAAAACCGTATGTGTTAAGGTATTTATTCATGAATATATGTATGTATATGTATGTATTCATGGCATTTGACTAGGAATGGTGGATGGGGATTAGAATATATATGATTGTTGTTCAAATGTGCATCCTTGTGTATATGATTGGAAAGGCCGTTACATTCGTTGTGAATTCATCATGTCATTGTCTATGTGTTATTATAATTTGCTAGCATGAATTTGTAGTTCATATATTTGTGATTTGATATTCACAAGTTAAAGAACTTCTTGATTATGTTTTCATTATGTGATTCGAGGTGGGTAATATGTGTTTATCGTATTAGCTTTCCAAAGAGTTATGGGACTAAGAGTCTTTAGCGGGATATTAGTTCATCTTTATATTCAACATAATGTTATCATTGGGTTTGCATAGGGAGGCTATTCTATTTTCGTATTGCATGTGTATAAAATGATCTCATCATGAATATGTATATGCTGTCATTGTTTGCTAAGTTGATTCGAAGTATAAGTGAATATCCTCTCTTGCTTGTTTATCTGCCATGCCTTCTATCTATTTTTTATGTTTATTTAGTTTAAAAACAAAAAAATATCAAATCTTCTACTTTGATCGGCTAGACAATGACAAAGGTTTATTATCAGGAGCTATCGTGTCCACGGATCGATACTCGGTTCTTACCTAAAACTATACTACTTATACGATAGGTGCACTTGCATATTGTGTGTGTAGTTAGTCCTAAGGTGACAATCGTTTCTTTATTTAAAACACCGTTGTGTGAAAAATCTTTATTAAATTCTATATACACTTTACACACATCATTCCTTGTCTTCCAATACCATATTTCACTGTTCCTTTGCACCCTCGTTTTGAGGGCAATCTTTTTCGAAGTGACCTATTTTCTGACATTTATAGCATTGCACCTTGCTTGAGTCTCTTGTAAATTTTCTCCATTTGTAGTTAGTCCTTGGTTTAACCGACATCCTTCGTCTTTTGAACCTTGTTTCTCCTTGTTATCTTGCCAACTTTCACGTGATGGATTAAACCTGCCACATCCACGTTACCCAAAACATCTTCCTCTATTTGAATTATTGTCATGATGTGGGAATAGCAATTTATCTTGGCTTTCTCTAAGGTTTCCTTTCTTGATTTTTATTCTTTCTTCATAAGCTTTCAGTTTCCCGTTGGTCTCCTCCAAAGTTACTTGATCTTGTTTGGAGTTTTGTTCTATGGATGCAAAAAATTAGGGAAACCGGTCAGGTACATAGCTTAAGAGTTTTTGTACCAAAGCCGATTGATCTACTGTCATTCCCAATTCGCTTGTTTTTGTGACAAAGTTGTTAATCTTTGCAGTGAAGGCATCTATCGGAAAAGATTACTTGTCATTTTTCTATTGGATTGTTTTGGCTCTATCTATTTGAGCAGGAGCAAAAGTAATACCTATTTTGTTAATGTTCATAGTCAACTTACCTATTTTCATGATTTTCGTTGATACTAAACATGTCACATTTGAAGTCGGTACCTTAAAATAATACCTAAATCTGACCGATTGTTCTAGCCTTTCACTGTCACTAAGTCGAACCTTACGTCTCCAAAATCAGATGCGACAGTTCCTTAAATACCTTACGAGACAAAGGTAATATGGAACATGATGCTACAACTTATTCGACAAGCTCCATTTTTGGGTCATCTTGTTTTGGTTGTCTCAGACATAGTTAGCTGCTTTTAGCCGACACATATGAAGGGCTCCATTTCGTATGGGCTAAGGATACCATACATTCACTTATGCATCTTCTAAACAAGCAAACCCTAGTGAAATTCCATTGTAGCATATGGCTAGACGATCATCCACCAATTTTGTTGATTTCGAATAAAATAATTACATATACTTAACATCACAAGATATGAACAAGTAATTAATAGACCATACGATATCAATATTGAATGCAACTATAAGTTTTATAAATACCTTGATAAGGATTACAGCTCGATTGCAGGGGAAGAAGATGATGACTAAAGCTTCTGATTTGGGGTTTTGAGTGAACGGTATAACCCCGTTAAATGTTAGGGTTTTTATTTTGACCCATCGGATCATGTGTTTTGGAATGTTGGTTAAACCCACTTTTATTTTTCTTGATTTTAAAATATCAATTAAACTAGTATTTTTACCATGTGCTTCGCGGGAAGAGCGGTCGTCTTTTCTCCGCATTACATGGCAATGTTTTGGTTGTAATCGCTTCGACTCGTAAAAATTCATAAAAGCTAAAACTGATGCCGGATACGATAAAAAAACCCTTAACGATGGTATAAGCTGATAGGGTGAGGTTCAAATGCTAACCAATATTTATAGGATAACCATGATAACCACTTTTAAACATAGTTTTACGTATACTTAGCAAATAATGTTACACATGCGTAAACAGTATGTGTCACGTATATGTAACAATATTTTGTACGTATATGTAAGACTCATCATTTCCGTATTTATGTTCAAGATATATGTTCACGATGCTTAAATACTCTTTTAAAAATTAAAAGAAAAAATAATTTATAAATTATGTGATTGTTTGATAGTGGTTAGCACTAGGGGTGTTCGGATAGTGATTTTCGGATTCGGATTCAGATAGTGATTTTCGGATATTTCGGATAGTTCGGATATCCGAATATCCGAAATATTATATTTATATATTTTTTAATTGTTTTTATTATTTAAAAATAAGAAAATTTGAATCAAAACCCGATATATTATATTTATATATTTTTATATGTATATTTTCTAATGTTTTTTAAGGTTTTTAATTGTTTTTGTAATTTAAAAATATTATTTTTATATATTTTTTTTATATTTTAGGATATCCGTTTCACTATCCGAATCCGTATCCGAATTTTCAGATATCCGGAATTCGGATATCCGAAATTTCAGATTCGGATTCAGATAGTGAAATCCACTATCCTAAAATTTCGGATATCCGACTTTGAACACCCCTAGTTAGCACGGTTATCACATAAAAAGTTGGTTAGTATTTGAACCCTTCCCTAAGCTGATAAGCGATTGGATTTGAAGGGGCACAACAACGACAACGTTGCTCGCTATAGCGTAGGACAAAAAAAATTACTCGATTATGAATAAAAATCCGTTTTAAAAACAAATTTATACATGAACGTTAAAAAAAAAACCAGCCGCACATTCCATTTTTTTGGGTGTAGTGGTAAATAGGTAGGGGTTGGGTGTAGTGGTAAATAAGTAAGAGTTAGAGTGGTGATCTCACCCCAGTCAAAGGTTATCGGTTCTAATCTTGAGGTGATAGATTCATCCTGTATTATCTGGGTGTTGTCAATTCTATCATAGATAAAATAGGTATTCTCCAAAAAAAACCATTAAGACCGACATACATTATTTATTTATTCATGTCCATGTTTTAAACTTAAAGCCAACAAAAATAGTTCCGATCTTTTATTTGGATTTTAAGTTTTTTTAATAGCAACACATAGATTTTGTATAATAAATACATCATATATATACCTTGCAGGATTTGAACCCCCAACCCTTGAAGACATTTGCATTTTTAAATAGCCCTTTTAGTTTGAGTGTCAACATTTTCTATTTAATAAAAAAACTACTTAAATTTAACGATATGTTCCTGAGTTTAATAAACTAAAGAAAGAGAAGAGAGAAAATTAAGGAGATAAAAGAAAGGAAGAGAAAAAGAATTAAAAAGGAAAAAAAACAAATAAAATATACGATGTAATTTCATTTATGGGAGGGAAGATCATTAAAATCTTTCTTTCTCTCCAAATTCGTCCATTTTAGGAGAAAAGTTAGAGTGGAAATAATCTTTTATTTTTTCTTTCTGATTCCATTAAAAAACCGAGGAACACACTCCTTTTTAGTTTCTTTCTATTTCGTTCCATTCAAAAGCTCAAGAACACAAATTTCCAGCTCTTTTCACGTCCCTTCTTTAAAAAGGACTCGGGAACACAACTTAAATGATGTACATAGAATGATTTAGTTTCAGTTTATTTGTTAACAATTCTTGAATTACGAAACAAAAAAAGGGAAAGACACGGTTTTTTCTTTGTCAACAACCTCCATGAATTTGAAAACTGAAGCCATCAAATCATTCCTACGTACAGGTTCATTCTCCTCAAAATTCAAAGTTTGGTGGGCCAACCTAGGGGTTGGGCCTTTAAAAAAAAGTTAGGGCCTCCATTTTACAATTTTTTTATATATATTTCACTTTTTTATGTTTATGGGCCTGAAAATATAACACCCGCATGGGATTTGGGCTTAAATTGAGCGAGCGTGATATGGTGGTGAACCTCAACCGGATCTCTATTTTGGGAATTAGGGCAAATGAGGATGAGGAAGATGAATTGATTTGCTTAAGTTCATTCGAAACTTTCAGGCTTAAGTCTTGCGATTTGCTAAGGGGCGGACTTATGTATGCCGGAGGGGGTTCACAGGAAACCCCGAGTAATGAAATTTTAGTGTAACGCTAGGTAAAAAAACTGAGGTGAACCCCTTAAAAAGTTACAAGGTGAACCCCCTTATAAAGTTTAATAACTGTTGTAGTGATTTAGGCCTTACATTATTACATTAAGGTTGTGGGTTCGAATTCCTTTGCTAGCTTTTTTTAAAACCTTTTTTTCAGTTGATTTCGTATGAACTTGTCTCACTCTCAACTGGTAGGCCTTTAGTTTGTTTGTTGTTTTTTTTGTCATTCACTTGGGCTCGGGCTAGGGCTAGTAGCCTGGTATAACAATTAACAAAGAAAAAAGAAATTAGGATATAAGTGGATCTGAATGAGAAATTAGGGGGAAAAAAAGAACTCATCAGCAGGTCGCTTCCAGCTCCTGCCCTCCGCCCACTGCTGCTGCTCCGCTGCCGCCACCGGCCACCTGTCCACCGGCGCAGC
Source organism: Smallanthus sonchifolius (assembly GCA_023525975.1). Taxonomy (NCBI): domain Eukaryota; kingdom Viridiplantae; phylum Streptophyta; class Magnoliopsida; order Asterales; family Asteraceae; genus Smallanthus; species Smallanthus sonchifolius. The sequence goes on from CM042042.1 coordinate 9,258,579, forward strand.
CCACTGCTGTTCCCCTGCCCACAAACCACAGGTTAGTAATTATTCCCTCTTGTTTAGTTGTTTGTTGTTTACTTGTTTAAAAAATAAAATCTAGGGTTAATTTTGAATTTGATGGTAAATTAAGATGTTAATTTGTTGTCTCGTGAAAGTTAATTGTGCTTGAATTTTACATGGTACACAACCTGAGTGGCCCTATATAGAAAAATCTGTGTTTTTAGTGATATTTTTTTAAGATTAGAAGTTTAATTACATACTTATTAGTATTTTAGTATTGGTGTTTCGGTACACATAATTGGTTTTGTAGTCTCTTGTTTATCTAAGCATAGGCAGAAAATGTTGCAGAACATTTAAAATTTTCTTTTGCTTTAGGCCTTCAAAATGATTGAGCCGTCCCTGCCCGAACCGAACAATTGAACTGAACTGATAATTTTTATGTTCGACCCTATGAATTTGGAGCATTTAAAAACAGTGAACCCCGTAGAAAAAATTCCTGGATCCGCCACTGTTCTGGAATATGGCTTCAATTGATTTGCTTAAGTTCTGAGTTCTGGACTTGTGCAATCTTGTCTTAATCGATTTTTTGGCCTGCTGCTCCTCTTTGTTTTGCAATCAATCAGGTATGCCGTATGGGATGAACAATTATTTTTGATGTTTTTCTTTTACTTCTTCAACATATAAATGGTTTAAATGGGTGAATTTCAAACAACAGACATTTGGCACTTCAAAGAGGAATGAACTTTACAATCTTCATTACTGATTCACTACACAAATGGGTCCTGAAGTTCTTGGTTCCATTCTGCATCAATGCTCCAGAACAAGATCATTTCGACCAGGGTTTCCCCTCCATGCCATTGCTATCAAGATGGGTTTCGAATCTAACATTATCATATCAAATCATGTTCTCAACATGTACGCAAAATGTGGCAAAATCGACTTTGCATGCCAAGTGTTCGATGAAATGGCTGAAAGAAACCTTGTAAGCTGGTCTGCTATGATTTCCGGTTATGATCAAGCCGGGAGACCATTAAAGGCGGTTCAACTCTTCTCTCGAATGAAAGTTGAGCAGGCGAATGAGTTTGTGTTTGCTAGTGCTGTTAGCGCGTGTGCTAGTCTGGTGGCGGTTAATGTAGGTAAACAAATACATTCACAGTCGGTGATTCTCGGGTATGCAGATGTTTCTTTTGTTTCTAACTCGCTTGTTTCGATGTACATGAAATGTGGGTGGTCTAGTGATGCATTGTCGGTATTTATGACCAGTTCTGAACGAAATACTGTTGCGTATAATGCTATGATTACAGGGTTGGTTGAAAACAAACAAGTTGAGAAAGCATATGAGATGTTTAAACTTATGTGCCAACAAGGTCTTGCTCCAAATCGGTTTAGTTTGGTTGCACTTTTAGGAAATTGTACTGCTCCAGATGATCTCTGGATTGCAATACAATTGCATTGTCAGGCTGTCAAACTCAATCTTGATTCCATTGCTTTTGTTGGAAATATGATAATTACAATGTACGCGAAGTTTAATTCGATAGAAGAAGCCGAGAAGATCTTCTGGTCGATCAAAGAAAAAGATATGATTTCTTGGAATACATTTATCGCTGTGTGTTGTCATGCTCTTGATCATGCCAAAGGTTTAAGGGTTTTCAGTGAGATGGTTAAAACACATAGTTTAGCACCTGATGATTTCACATACACAAGTGCATTAGCTGCGTGTTCAGGCCTTGCTTCATCCATATCCGGGAGACAAATTCATGGGAATTTGATCAGAACGAGGGTAGATTATGATACGGGTGTAGCTAATGCGCTTGTGAACATGTATGCAAAATGTGGTTCAATAAAACACGCGGTTACCACATTTAACCAAATGGGATTTCATAATCTTGTTTCATGGAACACCCTCATGGCTGGATTTGCTAATCATGGGTATGGTAAACAAGCACTTGGATTATTCGACCGAATGACTAAATTAGGAATGAAACCTGATTCTGTCACGTTTATCGCGCTTTTAGCAGCTTTGAATCACAAGGGACTTGTAAAAGAGGGTAAGTTTTACTTCAACGCGATGCAGGAAACTTATGGCATTGTTCCAAACGTTGACCATGTATCTTGCATAGTTGACTTGCTAGGCCGAGCACGAAGGGTAAAAGAGGCTGAAGAGTATATGGAAAGATATTGTTTTGAACAAGACCCTGTGGTTCTTGGGTGCTTACTGTCTGCTTGTCGGGTGCACGGTGATCTTGTTGTGGGCAAGCGCACGGCTGAGCGTTTTTTGAAGATTCACAAAGTTTCTGCTTCACCTTATGTGTTATTGTCAAATCTTTATGCTTCAGAGAATATGTGGGATGGTGTAGCAGAGGCAAGAAAACAGTTGAAAGATAGCTTGATGAAGAAGGAACCGGGCCATAGTTTGATTGAAGTTAAAGGAACGGTTGAGAAGTTTACTGTTGACAGAATTTCTCATCCTAGAATTGAAGAGATCGTGGCCGTGCTTCGAATTTTGAGTTTTGCAGAAGACAGGTTTTCTGGGTGTCACTAATGTTTTCTTGATACAAAGGTGCGTGATTTTGTCATCTCACTCATTGCTAATTAATTGGTTTTAAGTTATAATCTAAAATTTTATGTTTAATATTGTCGAGTAGTATTATTAACAGGCTTTAAGATAGAATCTGAAAGGTTTAGCATGATAGCATATTTGTTAGACTTTAATGATCAATGTAGTTTCACCCTTGATTTAAATGGAGTGAGTCATCGGTCGAACCTCTAGGTGACAATTTCAACATATCCGCTTTTGGACAGGTTTAGTTTATATCAAACATGTCAAATTAAAACTAAAAAACCTAAAAGTAACATACCTAGTAAAATTCCTCGAATAGCGTAGCTATTGGTAGGGTCTAGGAAGGGTGAGATGAGGGCAAACCTTACCTCTACCACAGTGTGATAGAGAGGCTGCACCCAGAGAGACTCACAACCTTCTTTGTCTCTCTCTTTGCCTCTTTATATCTCTCCTTCAATCTCGCTTTCTCTTCCACGTTGGTGCATCTGAAAAAATCCCTAAAAGCCCCTTGTTTGGTCCTTACTTTGCATTGCAAGTCCTCACTCCGCCACCAGGACTCCTTATGTCCATTTGCTACTCGGGTAGAAACTCCGAGAGTCTCCTTTGCTACCATAGTCATTGTGCTCGCCATGTTCTCCCACATCTGATTTGCGTCTCCACACAGTCTAACTGCTGCTCCTGAGAGGACCTTATCCTTGAAAACTGCACTTTTCTTGTCCTTTAAGTTTCCCAATCTGTTCCTTGGTTTATAAATCTTCTTCCTCTCCATTGGCATCTTTCTCAAGGCTATGCAGTTAATGCAGAAAAATATCGGTTATCGGTCAAGGACCGATATTTGAAATTTCGGTTCTCACGGTGGGATATTGGTAATTTTTATATTATGCATAAACTTATATATATATATATACACACACACACATATATAATATTAATAGTCAAAACTAAAAAGTGCCAATATTTTATATTAGAAACATGATCTAGCAGGTGTGTGAAGTGCGAACGTGGGTGTATTAGCGAGTTAGGGCATTTACTTCGATGGTTTTGGCTATGGTTACAAGGCATTGGACCAACATTTTTAAAGAGGAATGGGCTATGGTGCAGAAAAATGTTAAAAAAAGGGCAAGATTAGTAAACCAAGAAACTCGGTGAGACAACCGATATTATGGAATCAAAATCTCGACGATATATCGGTAAATATCACCGATAATATCGGGACCGATATTTTGCAGAGGACTGATATATCACCGATATATCGCCGATATCGACTGCATAGTCTCGAGGTTATATCTGGCACCAAGAGTCTATGCTGAGCCACTACTGTCTCCCTTGGGATAACCTTGCAGTCCATCCACTCGCTGCGATCTCGTCGCCTCATCAAAAAATAATCAATATGACTATATGAGTGTCGTGCCCCCAGCTGTTGAAAGTAATCAAACAGGTCAAACTAAAAGATTTAACCAAAAGGGAGCGGGTCAAATGGGGTCGAACAAGTTGAAAGACACCCAAATTCTGGTTTTACTTTTAAATGCATACAACCTCCTAATTCTAATTCATTTCAGTCAAAAGCATAGATTATTATTTGTTACACTATTTTTGTAATCATAGTTAATGCATTAACTAGTTATGAGTTTTTAAATGGACAAAAAAAGTATTTCTAATTCATTTTAGTCAAAAGCATAGATTATTATTTGATACACTACTTTTGTAATCATAACTAATGCATTAGCTAGTTATGATTTTTTAAATGGACAAAAAAAGTATGTGTCAACTCAACCCGACCCAACATGTTTTAATCTATACTAAAAAACTGACATGCTTCAACTGCCAACTGTTTTTGGGTAAAGGGGAACAATACACCGACAAATTTTATTAATAAAGAATCAATGAGTACAAAATTGTAGGCATCGATCCATCCCGGGATATACCCCAAGAACAAACCGACCCCAAAAAAAATCTAAATTTGGGACTTACAGATAATGCCACATAGGCCCGATCCAAGGTATCTAAAACTCAAATCCAAGCTCTAGATAATATCCTCAGTTAATCCCAATAAGGAGATCAGTAAAATCTATCCAACAAAATATAACCAACTTTGTAACCGCCACCTGAAAGTCGAATAAAATCAGTTATGTCCAGCACCCATCAATAACCCAATTATCTATAGTTATCCATCGCCCAGTATTGACTGTTTGGGCACCAATGACATTTTGACCAGCTTTAACTTCTTTTAACATGATTGACTTTTTGGCTTCTTTAACCATAGATATAAAATTAGGTATGATATGGTGGTGGTGGTGGTTATCAATAATTACCGTAACAAGGTATACACACCTCTTTATGTATCTGTGAGTATATTTAATTTAAAATTTCTTTTATTGTGATGTGTTAGGGGGCGAGTCGAAGGGTTTTTTGTTCAGTGAATGGACAATGAGAAATTGCGATAACTGTAACGATATGTTATTAATTTCAGATTATCAATATTTGACTGGTAAAATTGATAATCTATACAATTTTTCTTATTATATGTCTATCTGTTTATATATGCTAAAAAATATAAACAGGATTTTGACGTTAACATGAGTAAAATTGTTTATCCTAAAGTGTACCGTGAACCCGTCAAGTTGACATGAAAACGACCCGTTTAGCTAAACAGGTTTGCAGGTTCGATCTGAAACTTACCCGAACCCATCTAGAGTAAACACGAACCCGCGATGATTAGTGGCAAGCATACTAATTTTGACCCATTTACTAACAAGGGGCCCGTTCACGCACACATGAACCTTAACACACATTATTATTTTTGAACTTTTAAATTTTCGCATAAAAATACCGTAACTGTTTAAGTTATTATATAAAAACATCTTAAAAAGCCAATAATAACTTATTATATAAAACACATTTTAAAAACAAAAAAACCCAATAAATGGGTTAAGACGGGCCGACTTGCAAACCCGTTGGGATGACATGAGCACGACCCGTTTAGCTAAACGTGTTCTCGGGTTCCACCCGAAACTGAGCCGAAACTGTTTAGAGTAAACCCAAATCCATGATGATTACTGTCAAGTGTGGTCATTTTGACCCGTTTACTAATATTTTTTTTTCCTTAGATATTACTTTTTGTATGTTCCTTTCATTCAGTTTTATCTAATTTTCAGCCAAATACTCTTTTCTTTGATTAGTTATTGGTTATGCTCATGTTCTCATAATTAAATGTCTATTCAGATGTAAAAGGAACAACTTTTACATAGCTCTGTATGTTTGTTTCATTTATCTAACCTTACTTGCAGAATGATACCATGTTATATTCACATGTCGGATCAATGAAAGTAAAAAAAACAACACATGTTACAAATAAAAGGAAAGCTGTCGTCTACACCAATTCCACCACCAAGTACGCCAGCCTCATACCAGCATAGTTTCTTTATAAAGGACTTCTAACAAATACAAAATAAATTCATACCAACTTCACACCCTTTTCAATCTTTGCAGATACAGAAAATGACCTCACAAACAAAAATAAATCCTAAGGAACCTAAAAATATCGCTTGCATTTTGTAAATATAATAGCTTGCATTTTGTTCATATGAGGTAACGTCTTATAATAGGTTATTGTTAACGGGTCAAATTGTTTTGAAGTCTTGATTTCCATCACTATTTGATACTAAAATAGATCGAATTGTGTTCTATGAAAAAATATGGACTGTTAATTATTAAGCTGATTCTTGATGTTCCATCGTTTGATTTTAGTAATTGGATGCAAATGATAATGGTTATGATTTTCTGATTAGTTTGGGTTAAAATAGTTGGATATTAAAGGAGTATAGGTAATTTACTTGCCCTTTCTACATCTTAATCATTTGATTAGCCAACTGTTGTGACTATTGGTATTTTCATAGCTAATAATATCATGCCTAAATACTGCAAAATAAGGTAATTTCTAGGACTTACGGATGACATGGTTAAAAAGGTAATATTATCTTGAATGTTTGCCCAAAAATGGAAATTGTCCACATTTAACTTGATGAGTTTATGGAGTATGAGTATACAGTAATTGGTGTAATTTCAGGAAGAAAAAAACGAGCTATAGAAGTGGGAATACTTATACTACTGTTGAATCACTGATTACTTGAAAGGTTATAAGTTGGTTTCTAACTCGAGTTGCAGGACACAAAATTACAGGGCTGCAAAGCTCAGGATGAACTCGAGTGGATAGAAGGTGCTTTGCGGGTTATAATCGGGCCGAAACCTGGTCTCTGATATGTTGAGGTTAAGAAACATAATTGTTCGTTTTCTTGGCCTGCATGTCCTATATCTGGAATCAACTTTGACTTTTAATTATCTAAATCTATCAATCTATAAGTGGGTCGGGTGGTTGTATTTGTATGCCTAAAAATATAAAATCTACTTTTGTGACTTTCAACCTATTCCCTTTTTATCCAAATTTAATTAATTTGACCAGTATTTGGTAACACCCAACCTAAATCACGACTTCGAATATCATAGATGTAATCTGAAATCAGGTTGAGGAAAGAAAACGTAGACCTACAAGAGACAATGAGATTGCTTTGACTTCCACTGTTGGTGGTGACCAAGAGTATGCTCATTTTATGCTTATACTAGGTTATTTCGTGAAATTCCTTTGGATATGTGTGTTTTTAATTTTAAACAAGGCAGGGATATTTTCTATAGGAGATTAGTGTGCATTGCCTGCAATTTTTAAAACATGTTTCTTTATAGTTTTACTATCTTGAAGAAGCGAATGAATCGTTTGCAATGATTACAGCTGACGAAAGGGCTATGGTGGACAAGCTTCATGTGGACCACCTCTTTCATCGGTCACATCTATGACATCAACGTCACTGACATTTATTGTTATGTTACATCGTTAAAATACCCGGCCATCGGACGGGTATAAAACTAGTTTATACGGTTATAATCATGTAATTTTTTTGTTCGATTATAATCATGATTTTATAATTTATTTAATTTATACAATTAAAATTTAGGTTTCTCCACTCATATTTGTTCATATATGTATAAGACAAGTTATGAAACATTCGTTTCTATCACCACTAAAAAAAAATTTCAACTCCCTTTCTTGATTCTCTGCCTTCCTTCTAAGATGATTGCAAATATTTTTATAGTATAATTTTCAATTAATGGGAAAAATAAAAATGATCAATGAATGTATTAACGGATATTTTCATCCTTGAAAATTTTGAGTAAGAGCTAGCCTTACTTGTTTCAATCGGTCAAACCGGCCTTCAAAAGAAAACGATACAACAAATTTCGGGAATTTGCAACATGATACTACGGTTTCGACAACGAGCAATTCGAGAGGAATTTAGTAAACTTAGCTTGAGCCAAACTTCATATACCTAGCTTAATTAGTCTCCTGAGTCTAAATAAGCTTATTATTAATATAAATGTAACAAGTTTGTTAAAGAGCGATCGAAACAAAGATGATGAACTAAGTTTGTACACATGATCAGCGTCGTCCTTGAAATTTCGTATAACCTGTGTGACTAGAAAAATACGCTCCTAAAATATAAAATTATATATATATATATATACACACACACACATATAGGGGAATGATCATAAGAAAACTCAATGTTCATGAGAAAACCAAAAAACTACTTATTAAAGATAAAAAAATAATTAAAAAATCATAACTAAAAAAATAAATCAAAAACTAAAAAAGTGGTTCGGAGACCTTGTTCCCCACGTCGTCCTCGTTCAAAAAAAACTGGATTTATCTTTTGGGTTTAGTTTAGCTTTTAGGTTAGGTTTTTGAAGGGGTGGGGTGGGGTGAGGGGTTTAGGTTTTTAGGGGTGGTGAGCAGGGGGGTAGGTTTTTAGGTGTGTGTTAGGTTTTTTGGTGTACTACACATATGTAGGAGTTTTTTTGTTTTCTCATTAAAATGAGTTTTATAGTGAAATCACCCCTATACATATAAATTAATTAATACAACGATTATTCTTTTAATAATAAAGAAAACAAAACTACTTTGGCAAAATAAACTATTTTACATAGTTAAACGGATCGTGAGACAAAAAAAAAATTAATGTTAAAACTTAATTGGGGCCTCTAGAATATATAATTACTAATAAGTTTATAAATTATATTTAAGTATGTTAATCGACACCAGGTAATTAAATGACTATTTTTTTAATGTTATTTGACATCACGTACTTAAATAAAATAGAATTTTTAATTTTTTAAACTTAATTGATATATTGCTAGTTAACCGACCCCAAAAAATTTTGACCCCATGAAAAAATTTCTGGGTCCGCCACTTACCGTTACCTAAATAAAAAAGAATTTGATTTTTTTTAAAAAACTTAGTTAGGTTAATCAGCCATAGTAGAATATGTTATTGAGTTTTAAAATGTTTTAAATATTTTAATCAACACTCGATATCTACACGAAAAAAAGTTTGGGCCCTGAGCGGTCGCTCACCCGACACACCGTTACAGGCCAACAGCATCGAGTAAGAATGTGGGTGTGTGTTGCCGAAAGAGAAAACAAGGGTGTGAATGTCCAGTCAGCAGGTCACGAGCATGGAGCAAGAATGTGGGTGTTTGTATGGGTCCTGGCCCGGTTCAACCATTTACCTAAGGTACGTGGTGGGGTTCAACATAACCAGTCGGTTCAAATCCAACCGGTGGGAAACTGTTGGACCGGTAAAACATGTCGGAAGCTAATGTGAGTGGAGGAAGATGAAGGTTGTATGAAGACACAAAACCATGGAAGTCAACAGTATATATGACAAGATACAAACATCGGCATTACAAACATGATAGGTTAGTCTTGGAAAACAAGGTGTTAACGTATTATCAAAGAAAGCGACCCCATAGAACTTGACGTTATTTATATAATATTCGATGTTTACTATCATATTAGGGCCAGACATCATAAACGTTAAAAGCGCATCAAAATTTCATTTTATATTTACTAAAATACAAAAGACATACGAAATCATTAATAGGGTTAGGTTAGAGTAAAAAGGGTTTTAAAAATAAAAAGGGTAAGAAAAATTCTGGGCTTGACATGTGTCCTTTTATTGTTTTTAAAGGTAGGGCATAATGGTCATTGTGTATTACACAATGAAGTTGTATTACACAATGAAGTTGTATTACACAATGAACTTGTATTACACAATGATCTGACTAATTACACAATGAACTTGTATTACACGTTGAACTTGTATTACATAGTGACCTGACTAATTACACAATGACCAAATATTACACAATGACCAGACGTGGTATTACACAATGAACTTGTATAACACAATGAAGTGGTATTACACAATGAACTTGTATTACACAATGACCTGACTAATTACACAATGACCAGACGTGGTATTACACAATAAACTTGTATTACACAATGAAGTTGTATTACACAATGACCTGACTAGTTACACAATGAGCTGGAAAACGTAAAACACAATGATAAATACATATAACACAATGAACTTGTATTACACAATAAACTTGTATTACTTAATGAACTTGTATTACACAATGAAATTGTATCACACAATGAAATTGTATTACACATTGACCTGACTAATTACACAATGAACTTGTATTACACAATGACCTAGCTAATTACACAATGAACTTGTATTACACAATGACCTAACTAATTACACAATGACCAGACGTGGTATTACACAATGACCTGACTAAATATACAATAAACTTGTATTACACAATGATCTAACTAATTACACAATGAACTTGTATTACACAATGACCTGACTAATTACACAATGACCAGACGTGGTATTACAAAATGCACTTGTATTACACAATGACTTGACTAATTACACAGTGAGATACAAAACGTTAAACACAATGATAAATACATATAACACATTGAACTTGTATTACACAATGAACTTGTATTACACAATAAACTTGTATTACACAATGAACCTGTATTACATAACGAAATTGTATTACACAATGAAATTGTGACACAATGAAATTGTGTTACATAATAAAATTGTATTACACATTGACCTGACTAATTACACAATGAGCTGGAAAACGTAAAAAAAAATCGTTTTTTTTGTTTATAACGACACTATACTCGTTTTAAAGATAAAAAAACGTTCGTTTTTATGGTGTAATTTTTTTTTAAAAATAGTGTCGTATGTAAAAGTTATGAACGTTTTAAAATGAGGGGAGAACTTGATAAAAATTCAACAAAAGTGGCCAAGACTAAAATACCATTCGAACAACTTTTTCTCCTACAATTTAATCTCAACCATTAAATCTTTTCTACAGTTTGTTCTAATAATCTCAAATCTTCTCACCCTTCTTAGAATTAAAATTATTTTTACCTGAACCTAATCCATCATTAATAACCCTTTTAATACAACTTGCTATTTGGGAGAAAGTGATGCTCCTTTAATTTTTAGGGGCTTCTTGTACTTGTATTTTTCTTTCTTCTGTTTTGTTTCGAGTCTGTTTGTTTGCTAGTATTGAACAACTGAGTAAACTCCATTATCCGTTCACAGACCCTTTTTTTGCTGTTGTTATGATTTGAACCCAATACCTTTACTATGAGAAGTTTTGGGCCTACCATTGCAGCAAATGATAATACCTTCAAATTTGGTAAAAAGTCAAACTCAATTTAGGTTTCATTTCAATTGTTTTACCAAACATATATTTGCTTATTATTATTCAATTTATTTTATTTTATAACTTTTAAAATATAATATTTATAAATATCCTATATTGTTTCAACATGTTTATTTCTTTCTTCGTTTCGATGTAAATTTTGTGGAAAACGAAGTTGCGCGTGATAGTGTACACGTTTTCTATACACTTACGTATAACCTTGTTATGAAATTTTTTAACTCATTACTATTTTGAAACCGTCTTATTTTCGTTTTCAAAATTTTTTTTTTACAATTAATTTTTTTAAACAACTTTGTTACGGTTTTATAAAGTTTTTTTTATAATGTTAGTTATGTAATTGTAGGAAAGGAGCCTTAATATACTCCACGAAATACAACTTCTAAAAGTTTTGCAATATTTTTTGGGAAAAATAAGCGTTGGTTCTTGTACTCGAGCCTGAAGTGGGATAACACAAAAGAAATTAGAATAAACTATAGTTTTCGTCCCTGAGGTTTGACCCGATTAACAGTTTCAGTCTCTCCTTAACAGTATGGGTCCCTGACGTTGTATTTCTTAACACTTACCGTCCCTCACCCTAACGTCTGTCCATTTTTCCGTTAGTTCTCCCTCACGTGAGGGGTATTTTTGTCTTTTGAACTTTGATTTAGGTTTCAATTTTTCGTTGACCTTAAAAGTCAAAATCAATTTATGTAAATGGGGTATAAACAAGCTAAAAGTATTATCCCTTTTCCTGATTTGATTCCTTTCTGTTTCAATTATTTCCCCTCTTTTAACCCTAACGGTTCATACTTTCTCAAAAAGCAAATTCATGATCTTTTCATTGTAAAGATTCTTATTACAGGTGTGTAATCAAGATCCCCCAACTGTTTGTTCGATCTCCATGGAACAACCACAACAACAGGAATGAGAAGAACCACCACCGTCTCCGAAGCAGGTCAATTTGATTTAGGGGAGAAGGTGTGGTGCTAGGCTTCAGATGCCGATAACAACAGGAACGAGAAGCACCATCACCGTCTCCGGTGACCACCACCATCGTCTCCGGTGACCACCACAACTGTCTCATATTCTGTCCACAGAAAATATCCCTCACGTGAGGGGCACGTGAGGGGGAAGTAACGACATATTGGACGGGCGTTAGGGCCAGGGATGAAAACTGTTAAGAAATGTAACATCATAGATCCACACTATTAAGGAGGGGTAATTTCAAGTTATTTAAATAATGTTCTATCAATTTTCAAGTTATTTAAATAAGGGGTAATTTTGTAAAATAGTAACAAAATTTCAAAAGTGTTCCAATTAAGTCACTCAATACATATTTTACACAGTATACACCTTCGGGTATACTATGACGAGTGACCTAACTGTAACACAAAACAAATTAAATAAAGTTCTACCTATTTTGAAGTTGTTCGACAAGCTCGTTTTCTGGGTCGTCTTATTTTGGCTGTCCCAGACACAGTTGACTACGACTAGCGAATATATAGCTTGTAGGTTCATAGTTGAATGCATAGCGTCGCAAACATTTTTTAGTCGAGGTGGTAAGGGGGCTGGGTAACGGAGTAACGGGTCAAAAAGGTTCAAGTTGAAAAGACTCATTAAAACATTAACAAACTCAGTCACAAAATGATTACGGGTCAAGCGGGTCACAAACTTCCCAACAAAGAAAATGCAAAGCAACTAAAAGATGCAGTAACCTGCGTTGATTTTTTTAGGGTGTTTGCATGATGCCAGTAAATGGTGTGCATGCATGATGGCCCTAATATAACAAAATTTTGTACAACACAAATGACGGTGTACCTCAAACAAGCCCCTGTTATCCAGATATATTAGATTTTGAAAAAAGAATATCAAACGAGTCATAGCCATTGAAATGATGCAAAGCAAAACACAAGTGCAGAAACTGTAATTCATGTCGAGGCAAGAGCCTTATTCGGTCTCGCGTATTTCCCATACCTTTTTGAAACGCCAGCATCCGATAACGTGTCCCATAACTGCAAGTAAATGAATAAGGGGTGAGATGATCATATAGCTGCACTACATGAAAAAATATGAAACTGTAAAAGACGGTTAATTTATAAATTGATTTTTCAGTTACATGGTTAACAGAGATTAACTGTTTTTCTATACAAAAAAACATAAACAAACTTCAATTATACAAAGTAGATATTTTCTAAGCAAAAAAAATAAGTTTTAATTATATACCTTTCATCTCATACATTTTCCGATGTCTAAAACAGTTCATCGATTATAATTGACACTTGCTCAAAAGTAAGTTCATATCAGCAATTTTGAAAGAGTGAGCACATTTTATTATAATGCATATAACAAAAGAAACATAAGACGATAAATTTATAAAAGTTTTAAATATTGAGGGGGTAACAAAAATTGTTATCATTTTGGTTAACCGCCCTACACTAAATCATGAACCTAAACATATAAAAAAACCGATTTCTTTCTTGTTGTACCTAAAAATATGTGCAATTAGTCGTTTTTCAGTTTCAGTTTATGCCAATATTCAAGTTTTCTTTCTTAACAAAGCGAATATTTACATTTGACTCGGTGCATAGTTTGATAAAAGATAACTAAAAAGTGTGTTAAAACAACAATTATGGCAGACTTACCTCCAATTTTCCTTTAGAGCCAGCAAGTGCCAACAAAAAGGGAGAGTCTTCAGAGAACGATAAAGAAAATACAGCTCCCTGACAAAGTCGAAACAAGAAAACATCATGCTTCTGTAATTAGAGTATTCCTAAGTTATAAACAGGAATAGTCTACTTTGTGGAATCCAACATTAGGTGAGGTACATCCACTTAGCCCTATGTGAGTATGAAACGATTAAAAGAGAGAGATTTCAAAATAAAAGTCAAGAAACATACAGCTTTGCGGTTCTGTGAGGCAATACATGATGGTTGGTTATTTGACAAATCCCAGAGTTTGACCTGTAATTGCATAAAGAAAATAAAGTTAATTGGAGAGACACTATATAACCACATCATTACATGAGAAATAAATATTTAATGATACCAAATATTAAATTACCATTTTGTCTTCAGAACCAGTTGCAAGAAGCTGGAAAGAGACGATATAATGTCAAATGTATTTCATAAAAACAAAAATAAAGAAAAACTAGGGCTAATCCAAAGGCTTACATTTGGCACCAAGGGGTTATAAGAAAGAGCGCAAACAGCTTTATCATGTGCATGGATGGTGAATTTTTTTATATCTGAGGATGAATTGGATGTTGATGTTCTGATATCAAAACAAACAACTGTACCGTTCTCGAGACTCGCCTGAAAACAGAAAATGCAGTTAGCTTTTAATGCATATCCTCGTTAACGCATCAACTAATGTGAGAGGGGATCGACTAATGTGAGGGGCATATTGTAGGTGTGGCAATTTCGATCCGTTTACTTATAAATGGATTGAATGCAGTTGTTTTATCTCAAGCAAGTCAAATAAAAAACCCAGCCAAAAAACGGTACAAATGGGTTGAAGGGATCGAAAATCGCCCCCAAGTGTATAATGCAAAAAAGAGCAAATAATTATTCAAAAGTTTTTTTTATATAAAAGAGCAAAAAGGTGTTTGTGGGTAAACCCGACATGAATCCATTTTGACTCGTTATCCAACCTGCCCATTTTGCCACCTCTAGTGGTTTGCATGAACCACATGGACGGGTTGAGCCAAACAGGCTGGATACCGCATATCAAGAATATAAACTTCATTTAACCACTTGATTGTAACAAAAATGCTCTTGTATAAAAAACATATAAACTTTCAAACATGTAAATACAAATGTAAAATTGTAACACTAACCACAAACAAGTGTTGGTCATGTGGATCCCATGCCAAGCTTTCGACATCAGCACCAACAGACCACTTGAACCCACAATGTGAAGGAACCCTTCCATCCCTCTGCAACGTAACAATAACAATATGAACCAAGAAAGTACAAGAAAGATTTAAAAACAATAACCACATGTGGAAGTTTTTAATACGTTGTAGATTTTTTAAACAATGGTTGGTGATTGCATATTGATGAAATGAAAGCTCATTACTATTTCACTGTGATTATTTGCATCCAACCAAATCATTTAGCTGAGATGTGAATTTTGTTGATACCAAAAATATTCAGTTTATGTAAGATTTGGCAAGACAATCACCATGACTACAGTATGATCAAAGGATCCACTAAGAAGAACTTCATGCTCATGATGATTCCATGCAACTGCTTGAACCTGAAGAAGTTTCAAAGGCAGAACACACAGATGAGTAAGTCCCTAAAAGGTATGCACAAATTTGAATGCAAATAACATGAAAATGTAGTCTGTGCACAAATTTCATAGATTTAATCTGTTATCATCCTCTATAACAATAAAGTTGATTTCCAGGTTTGAATTTGCATTCTTGATTGATTATGAATTTTCTAATGTTTAAATAAACAGATTCTCTTTCGAATTATCTATATAATCAGGAGTCAAATAATTAGTTTCATACATGTTGCCACAAAATTAATAGTCTAAGGATAAAATAAATCTACCTATTTAGCATTTCCCCTTTAACCTAATTTGAAAGACACTTATTCCCATTTCATAAACTACTCTTTTTCACATGTAAAATTTGGTCATTTTGTCAGTTAATTGCTAAATAATCAGAATTTACCAAACATTCAAAAAATCTTATCATCAGATTACTAGAACTTCAAACACTGTTTTCTACGGCCCATTTTACTACTACTCATGATCTGATTCTTATTACTCAATATCACTTATTACATAACGCCCCCTAGATTAGTACGAAATTACTGATCCAATAAATGAAGATACTTTATGCAAAATTGAGCTCACACACCAAATTGATCTGTATGCAAATGGAAAACTAAAGATGGCGAATAGAACTTGCCTTATCAGTATGGTGCTCCATGGTAATCTTGCATTTGCCAGTTGACACATCCCATATCTTTACCGTTTTGTCAGCACTACCACTTGCAAGAATATTCCTGTGTAACAAAGTGAAAATGACATCAGCATCACAAAAACCAAATCTAAAACATTCTATTTAAAAAAATTATACCTAAAGCCCTTATTCCAAGCTAGAGCAAGTACAGCACCTGTGTGACTGTCTTCTTTGTACTTGATAGATTTCTACAAGAGATTTACATAGATAATGATAAAATGTAAGAACATTTACTTTCATAAGCATGGGAAAACATTAAATTAACCATAGAACAGGAAAACCAGCAAGAAAAAAAAAGATGACTATAAAATTAAAATGAAAAAAACAGTTAGTGAACTAATAAATACCTTGACCTTCTTTCCTTCCTTCTTTTTCTTCTTCTCAGCAATGCCGCCTAATGTGAGCGATGGTTGGACTTCATCCAACTGAAGAAATTGGGGAGCACGTATTTAAATAAGATTTGAATACATTTTAAAGAACCAACAATTGATCATAGAAATCAAAATCTCCATACGATATCAAGGTCCCATATTTCAATTTCTGGTTCCATCGAGCCCACTGCTATAAAATTCCCTGCAAGCATACAAACAATATCAATGAGCTATAACAGAATATGCCAACTATCCAAAGTTGAACTATAAGGACAGATTACATTCCCTGATTATAAAAAAAAGCTTAAACCATTACTTGACAACAGAACCTTTGATTTTGGTTCAATAGTTTCCTTAATTTTGTCCTTTTCATTTTAAAACTTCTAGTAACAGTCAAAATAATTTCGTTAAACTATGTGCCAAGTAAAGTTTTGCATATTTTTGGACAAAGAAGTAGAGAAATAGATTATCTCAATGTATCTAAACATAGTTACCAAAAGCATCAAAAGAATATAAAAATGCATGCGCGTTACCTTTTTCTCCACCTTTAATTGGGCAATCAAGCCATGCGGTGCACAGAGGAAACGCAGGGACGACAATTTCATGGTGAACATACATGTTTGAATCACCATCTGGATCCTCTACTATACAAACCTGTTTACAACACCCAAATTAGCACATCAAAACATAAAGGATGACCAAGGTGCATAACTGTATATATGATATTAAAGTCACATGCCAATAAATGACTCATATCATCCTCATTATGTGCACAAACTACAACAGCATCGTCAGCTTTGATCATGATGTCTTCAAGCTCTTCCGAGTCCTCATCCTAAAAAAACAAGAATTGAATACACCAAGGCTGCAATTTTAACCTCAAAATCAAAGAGCAAATAGAAATCTGATTAGAAACTATGTCACTTACATTTTTATCTTTAAGATAAGGATCTAACTCATTGCTTGGATAAAAAGTGTCCCCAAGGCCCGAACCCAATATGTCAATGGCTGATAACCACACAAAAAAAAATGCATAATGGGTTAGAACCATCCTAAACCAAGATAACATGTTGCAGAAAATAATAATGTTAAGCTATATTATTGAACAAAACTGACAGAAAAAGGGGTGTTTGGTGTCACTTTAAACTGATTATAGCAGTTTGAGTGTTCACCTAAAAGTGATTATGATTTGAATTTTTGATAGTGGGAGGCTATACAAACACCAGCCCCCTACTCTCCAGACACCAGAATCTATATGGGCCGTATTATCTGTAATTTTTTCTTATACCAACCGTATGAGATGTGTTTTTCTCTCATACGGGTAGTATGATAGAAATAGAAAATTGTACGTCCCCTATAGCTTTCTAACTGACACAAGAAGCGATGGCGTACACCAATGACAAATGCTATACGGGTCATATAACCATCTATACGGCATGTATGATGACGTCACTAGGTGTATCTATAGTAGGACCTTTTCAGTCATTTAGGGTCAAAATGATCTTAAAAAACTCTGATTATTGAGTACCCTAGAAGTCACATCAGCTACTCTTAAAGATAATGAAAAAAACAAGTGTTAGACCAATGAAATACCATCATCCTCATCATCATACTCATCCATGTTTAGTTCATCCAGACCATCTGCAATATCATAGATGTTGGATCCACCTTTACCAAGTGCATTAGCTGCACCCAATGCCTGCTCAATTTCAGCAGGCTGTTCTGATGCATCATCACTCATATCCTCATCATCTTCCTCCTTTTCCTTACTTTCAACATCTAAACTGCAAACATCAAATTGAAGTAAAACACACACGTCAAATACTCCAAACACAATAAGAATTAGCATAAACCCTAGAAAAACATACTCTTTTTCCTCTAGGGCTAACTTCTTTATCTCCTCAATTTCCTCTTTTGAAGGGGGATCAGCTACAGAAGGGACGGACTTCGAAGCCCCTTTTGGAATCCATGATATTGCTGAAATCATTCTTCAAACACGTCTTCTGCAAACACACGATAAATCTATAATTTGGAGAAAGGAGTATTACATGTTCAAATCAAACACCACTATAGGATGCTCAATATGACACTGGAAGGAGGTATAAGTCTTACCTTGTCGTCCGCCGGCGAGTGGCGGGGTTTGTTGACGGTTGAGGATGGACGGAGAGGTTTTGGGGACGGAGGCGAGGGTTTTGTTTTGAAGCAAACGTTTGATAAATATGAAATGGAGTTGTTGAAATCAGGGATGTGGCAATGGTTACTTACTGACTACTGACTGAGTGTAAACCTCATTCACTTCTTACTGATCTATGGTTACCGAGTCTAAGTAATTAATTTTTTAATTTTATGTATTTTTTTTATTCTTTAATAAAATAAAGCATATCTATACTATATAATAAATAAAGCTGGTTTTTTCATTTCACGTGTCGCTTATATATTCATTCTTATAAAAAAAATTTCGTCTCTCTCTCTGATTAAATACACATCTATCTTTTAATAATAATATATTTTTAAAGAAAATATTAATTATAATAATAAAACACATTTATTTTAAATTATCTCTTATTATAAGAAACATTGAAATCTAATTATTTAACTTTTATATCCAATCAAATAGTAAATTAAATCATAATTTACGTATTTTCGAAACCTAATTATATGTTAATTTTTACATATTTTAACATTTGTTTTCTATCCTTAGTAAATGTAAAAATATATCTTTTTTGAGTTTTGGCCCAATCCATTTTGTAATTTTTTACAGGGGTAACTTTGTAGAATGGTAACCAAGTTTTAAAAGTGTTCTAATTAGGTCACTCAATACGCATTTTACATTGTATACACCCTCGTGTATACTATGGTGAGTGACCTAATTGGAACACTTTTGAAACTTGGTTACTATTCTGTGGTGTTTTCCCTTTTTTATACCACGGAACTAGGGAAGTGGCCGAGCCTAACTTAATCAAAATACCTAAAAAGTTTCATTAAAAGAAACCTCATACCGACTGGCCTAAAAAACTAAAATGCCCTCTTGGTAGTCGCCAGCCCGCCTCTCCCTCTGACGGTCTGACCTCTCGGCTCTCCGCTCTCACCCCATCGTCGCCTCCTATGGTTTGCAAGGTTACGAGCAAGAAAGTTTCATCTGTGAGTCACCTCGAATCAAGAAAATTACATCCATTCGTCAGCAAGGTTAGTTCCTGTCTACAAATTTAATTGATTACCGTCTTAACCATTTATTCATGTCTGTAAGGTTATTTGTTTCTCATCTTAAGATTCGTCTGATTACTTGATTATTTGGATTACTTGATTAACATAGATTAAGGTGTGTTTGGGCTCACCGTTGTTGGGTTAGTCTTGATTATTTGGAATACATGCCTCAGATTTTGAAGATGAAAATAGTTTTTTGGATTTTTGAAATCGAGCAAAAACGAACCGAACTGAGCGGCTTGAATATAAACCGAACCGAGTTTGAGCAATACATTCTTGCTCGAGATTTGTAAATTCGAACTGAACCGAACCGCTCGGTTTGTAAATGAACCGAGTTCGAGCAGACCTTTGTTCGGTTCGGTTCATGAACAGTCCTAGTAGTCCCAGCAATATCAACCCGTTAGTTTAAATTTGAGCTAATTTGAACTCTAAATATGAAATAGGAAAGATACATACGGGTCAAAGTGGGCTTCAACCAAAAAAACGGCTCTTCAACCTAGATTTTTTCATAACTACAAAGTGTATCACTACGACAAGTTCTTGACACCTTGACAAGGTAATCAGTGATGAAATCTTTACGGCTTGTTTCTCATTAACATTTGCAGTGGTTTTCCTTCACGCTGATGTGGTAAATGGTGATGAAGATCTCTGAGGCTTGTTTCTCATGAACATTCATAGTAACCGCCTGATTGAGCTTTTGCCTTCGCCTTCACCTTCAACTTTACAGATTGAGAGCTTGTGTCGCTATGATCCTTCATTGGATGTCCGAGGTCCCATTTATGTATTTAGTTAACAACTAGCGGGCAATTACTTACGCTATGCGACGAGTCGATTTTGAATAAAATTATATAAAAAAGTATATAAAAATAAGCAAAGTTTAGAAGAAAAAAAAACTACAGTAGGTTTTTTCATTCAATGTAAATCCATAAATTCGGCCGGTTTATAATTTTGCAACTCAGAAAAGGAAATCGAATAATCCAAATAACTAAAAAATGATTCGATTCAATAATCACCTCTAAATGATAAACGTTTAATCAACCTAAACATACAATGAGTAATTAGTTTCACTTATGCAAGTCAGTAATAATAATAATAACTTAATTTAATAATAAGAGGTAACTTTGTAGAATAATAAACAAGTTTTAAAAGTGTTATAATTAGGTAACTCAATACGCATTTTTACACGGTATACACCCTCGGGTATACTATGATGGATGACCTAACTAGAACACTTTTAAAATTTGATTACTATTCTGTGGTGTTTTTCCTAATAATAATAATAATAATAAACCACTAATAATAATAATCAGTGAAATTATATGGGGTAAGCTTTAAATAAATCGGGATGATAATAATAATATTTTTTATTAATATTAAAATAATAATAATATTTTCAGCCCCTGGATTCTTAAATTTTCCCCTTTAGACCCCAAACTTGTAAAACGAACAAAACGGATTTTACCCTTTAGACCCTGAACTTGTAAAACAAACAAAACGAATCTTAGGATGTTATACATGCTGCTAAACAAACCTTGTAAACACATACATCTTGATGCATATATTGCATGTTTTATTTTATATAGAAAATCATTCAGGCTTCATATTCACATATTTTAAGTAATGGTTTATATTTGTTTTTATAGCGAATTAGTCTCAAGTAACTCACGAGTGGTTATCCTATTTACACCCCTACATGTACGTATGTGCATATAAGTATGCACATATATACGACAAGAAAGCATGAGCCTAAAACAGCTGCAATGAGCACAAAATGATGCTACATCTCAACAGAGTATAAACATAGAGCCTATACAACTTTGTTACATAGCCCGATCACACGTTTAATCTTATAAATAAAAATGTAAAAAAAAAAAGATAACCGAAATAACTATTAGCAACTAACTAGATTAAACAAGCAAAAGATTGTTGGATTCAGTAGTCCCATTGAAGTATAATACCAAAGCCCCCAAACCCACAAATGACTAGACAATACAAACTAACTTCAAAAGCCAAAACTTGTATAACAACAGGACAAGAAATGAAGTCATCAATCCTTCTTTTCAACTGCAGCCTTCTTCTTTGATGATGCCTGCGAATACAAGAAAGTACCCAAAATAGCAATGGCCGATCCAAGAGCGTTCAAAGGCCTAACAGGATTCCTAAACACAATCACAGTAGACACAATCACAACAACCCGTTTCATCGTATTTCCAACAGAGAAAGTCAACGGGCTAATATCATCGAGAGCCTGATACGACGACTGATTATAAAGATGATAAAACACACCCGATATCATCACCCAAAGATAAAAAGTTGAAGGCGTCCCAACACTCGCAATGGCTTTATGATATCCAGCAACCCATTGAGACCCTTCAACAAAAACAGCAACTGGAAACAGGTAAAAAAAAAGACAGGATTGTAATCCACCCATACAAATTCAACCCATTCACTTGCTTAAAGTTTTGCAAACTCTTCTTCGAGTAAATGTTACGCAACACAAACCCGACATTGCTGATCATAGCACCCCATAGCCCACCAAGATTGAAGGAAACTTCAGTCACAGCAGCTAAAGAACACCCCATAACAATTGGCAAAATTGACAACCAAACTGACAAAGGGTAGGTATCACCTAAAGCAGATGAAAACACCACAGAGAAAACAGGCTCTGCTGATTTGATAACATGAGTGAAAGAAACAGCAACTTTGGAGAATGAAACACAAGCAGAAATGTGACCAATTGTGTGAAAAAGTGCAGGGCCTAAAAGCGCAATTACAAAAGATTTATCAATTTTGGGGCAAGGTTGGAGCTTTGAAGCCCAAAGAACCAGCATCCATACAGACCCAACAAGGAGTTGAAAAGATGCAAGAAGCCATGGATATGGGAACACATTTAAAGCTTTCTTGTTGTAAATGTTGAAAACAATGTTCTGAAAGTACCAGAATCCGAACACAATTGCTAGCTGGAGAGTCTTGTTAGGGTTCTTTTCAATTTCCCCATCTGGGTTTGAATCTTGATTAGTTTCTGATGCTGATTTGACAATCTGTGAAGTGGGTTTTGTCCCAAATTGCCCAAATTTGCAAAACCCAAGTGGGGTTTTGAGAAAGTTGCTAACTTTATGGAATTGAGTTGGGGGGTTGTGGATTTTGTTAAAGGTTGAGACTTTAAGGTTTGATTTTGTTAAAGTTTGAGACTTTAAGGTTCTGGGGATGAGATTGGGGTTGTTAATGGGGTATTTGTGATGGGGTTTTGAGAGAGTGGGAGATGATGAAGGAAGAAGGTTTAACAACATGGTTTTGCAATTGAAATGAGATGAAGATCAAAAGGCAAGATTGATTGAGAATCTTGGTGGTGGTGGTAGTGGTAGTGGTGGTGTTGGGGTTCAAAAGGGTTGGAAGGTGGCGGTGTGAAGGTAGAGGAGTAATTTAATTGGTGGAAGTCCGGCACATGTTTATCGCGATTCGGAAAAAATGGCGATGGCTGATGGTGATGCTGATGGTGATGGTGGATTGTAGGCCTTCTCATTTGGGGCAACCAATATATCAAATCAACTAGAGCCTAGAGAGAGGTGCAAATTTTGGGGGTTTTCTCGAATCGGTTCGGGTTCAGACTGGTTTATTTGAGTCAACAATAGTCAAGGCCGGTTCTTGATAAAACTGGTTCTGTTTGAAACCCTTTTTTGAGGGGAAAAGGGGTCGTTTGGTTTTGACCGATTTCGACCGAGGGGTTTCGAGACCGATTTCGACCGAGGGGTTTCGAAAACGATTTCAAACCTATGATTCAGTTCCAAAACAGTCTCAAGTTGTGTTAAAAAGGGGATCCGTTTTAAAACCGGTTTTTTGTGCACCTTTAAACTTAACTGCTTGATTTAAAATTTTTAAACAGTTTAAAAATTATGTGTTAGCTAAAATTAAAAGTAAATGCCAGACAAATAACTAATTTAATCTAATAAATTATCAAAATAACATTTGATATAAAAAGTTGTCCTGGTTATAATTTGATCAAAAACATTCCAGTTCTCTTCTTAAACTGACGTGTCATCTTTTTATTTGTTGAATTGTCGCGTTATTCTTAATTTTGGAGGCCAGAATCAATCCCATGGTGATTTAAGCCTAAACCGCGCGATTGGCTATATCTATGTTCATATGGTGTCTTTAGTTAGGTCATACTCTCATGTAGACACTTATAACAATGAAATGATTAAATTTCAAGGATTTTGATTAAATGGTTACTTTGGTAAATATTTAGTTAAAATGGCCTGTAATCTAACTATAACGTGTTTAATAATAGTCTACACATGAAAACTATTTTATTTTAAAGTTTCTTTTCAATTGCTTGTAAACATAAAAACCGTGCATCTCTTTATAGAGATAGATTTAGAAATTATAACCGAAACCAAACATGTATACAAGATACTATCAATCGGTGTATGTTCATTTCAGAACCAATAATATGTTGAAAACCTTATAACTTTGGTTTTAAAAATCACACTTTACTCGCGCTTACTCGCAACTCGACACAGGACGATGACTCTAGCGAGTAATGTAACCCAACTCGAGCAACGTACAAAACTCGCAAAAAAATCACACTGAGTGGCTCGATTGTTGTACATGGGTTGTTTGTGTGCTTCAAATTGTTATACATTTAGTTAAAAAAGTTGTACTTGTAAGTAATTTATACATTAAATCATATATAAACATTATTTATTGCTATATTTTAGGCAGGGGATGCTAAAAACCAATGAGATATATAAAAAAATTATATAAGCACTTTGCGCTTCGCGTACGAAAATTGCTACGCTTTTACGATTTGCGCTTCGGATTTAGACCTTGTCGTTTCGGTGCGTTTCACTATTTTTAAAACCAAGCTCATAACGCATTTGTACAAAGCGCATAAAAGATAATCAGAAGTAATGAAAGAGAGAAACAAAGGTGGTTACGTAACCATTTTGTGTATCACATTCAAAGCAATATGTACAAATGCATTAAGCGATTCTAAAATTCTCAATATGTTATCAGTTCTGAAACAAACGTCCTTCTTAAAATCCATACATAAACATTAAACTACTATATCAACTTTTACACAAAAAGTACATAAAACAAACCAAACAAAGTCTACAAATACAAGCTGCATCAGAATCACATAACCATACAACAAAAAGACATGAACATTAATGATTCACAAACAAGTGCAAACCCGAAATGATGATCCCTAATCTATGGAGATGGGATTGTTCACATTGCCCCCTTCTGCTTTATCAACCAATTCGGTTGGAAACTCGTCTTTAAGAATCTGAAGTTTGAACTTAATACTTTTACTGTTGGAGTTGCCTTCCATCAACTCAAACACACACGCGTCTCCAACTTCAAGATTGTTGTCGGTCACGAATTTGGCCCATGTTTGGTTTTCCAACCTACAGTTAGTAATTCCTTGATCACCAAGGTAAAGTAGGTCCCACACCTTTCCTCGGTACACGATCTTAGCAGGGACTCTAGCAACAGGAAGTTTTTCAGCTAAGTTACGCGGGATGTTCTGTGGTTGTATCGAGTAAAATAAAACTATTAGTATCAGTTTTCACAGAATGTAGAAGTTGAGGGGTCGAAATGTAAATTTCAACTCGATAAATACCATTCGGTACGTCTTCGCAAGGTGTGAGTTCCTAAGAACCACATAGAAATATGGTTTCCCTGATAGTGGCCAGAAGTCGGGATCTCTTTGATGGTCCGCTGGTTTCTTCATTCGACGATCTACATTGCTTGGTGAAGGATCCATCTAATAATTGTACGAATCAGATTCGAGCATCTGTCTTTTTCGTAATCTCTAAAAATGTCTTTTGGTCTACTCGTCTTAAAATTTAAATGACACGCTAATCATAATCTCAGTATCCGTCTTTTAAATTCACGTATCCCTAAAGAATGGATTTTCGTCTAAATGATGCACTAATGGGATTCAAGCATCTACTTTTTACTAAACTTAGGGGTGGTTGCGTATAGGGGTGTAAACGAGCTAAGCCGGATCTTGTTTGATAAACGAATCCAAGCCCGAGCTTCACATATCGACCTCAAGTTGGCTCGTGAGCCTATTTTTTATACAACTTTTACTTGTTATATTAAACATCTATATCTATACTACTTAATAAATAAGTAAACTATGAGGACACTTGTCAGATTTTTAGGCATCCACATTCTCATTTTCCCACCTCTCTCTCATATTAATAATCAACTCCACTATCTTAGACAACTAAATTAATTATTTGTTTCAATTTTTATATACACATTTTTTAATTTAAAATTGTGCTTATCAACAATTAATTTGTTCGATCATATTTTTATGAATTCTATAAACTGAAAACAATTTTATAGCCAGTTAGGATTCAAATAAAAAACTTTTAATCATATATTTACATTGTTCCATTTTGACGAGTGTATATGTTAATAGATTACATTATATTTTACACGGGTTTTAAAATCATAAACTTTATATCACTAAGTATATAACATTACATTTATTTAACACGTGTAATACACGAGATTCTAACCTAGTATATTTATATAATAATAATAATTAGTATAGATAAAATTATGATAAAAATAACTAATTAATATATATAGTTATATATAAAAATTATAATAAAAAACATATAAAAATAATTACTATACATATATGTATATATAAATTAATTAAAAAATGATAAACGAGCTGAGACCGAGCTCGAGCCTATTTGAGCATGGGTTCGGCTCGGCTACACCCCTACCCTAGTTGTGTGTAAACAGAAAGTTAGTTGTAGTTTATGGCTTATTTTGAAAGAGATCTGGTAGTACAGGGGCTAAACTGACAAATCTCGAAACTTGCTAGCTGTGAAATTCGTTTGACTATTGTGTGGTCAAACTATGACGATAAAAACTAGGCCAGATCCGACCCGAAAAAATCGACATCGCCAAGGGTCTGGTTATGAAACCCTAGAGGCACAATGTGGTGGTGACGATTCACAGATCAGTAACCCTAACCAAATTTCTTAGATTCAAACACTAAACTAACATATGCATACAGCTTCGACAACTAATTAGGGTTCGTACCTTGCAATGACACCAGCGGAATCGACCACGATCAGGAAACCCTTTTCTCAATGTTTGCTGTGTATATTTCCGAATTTATCGGCGAGATTTTACAGTTTCATACATCCATACTTTAATCTTCATCTCCGACGATTGCGATGGCAGGCATTCAGGCCATTGATTTGATGAAACTGCAATTGATTTGGGGAACTGTAGTCGGTGTTATCCCCAATTTTACACTCGCAGCTCTCTTCCTAATTTTGAACAGGCTCTTTATTTTTACTCAACGTGTCACTCTTTCCATGTTAAATTACTTACTTTTTTCTTTCTACTTTTACTCGGTAAGGATTCTTGCGGTTCTCACCATCGTACCATATTATTTGGGTGAGACTGATCGGAGATCCCTCATTAGACATTTTGTCATAGTATATCTTATTTCTCATACGAGTCTTTTGGTATTTTTATGGAGTAGAAACATACCTAGTTGGCCTTAAATTTATACCATTAGAGATAGTCATACTACGGTTACTTACCTAGGTGGTTGCCTCAGTTCTATGATTTCATCTTCGTGCGTTTAGTCATTTTTAGTTTAGTGTCTAGTTTGCAGTACCAGTGTCCTAGAGTCGGTTTTAGTAGTTATTTGCTTTTGTGTCTAGCATTAGTTCATGTGTTTAGGTAATTAGTCAAATCCTCTTTGATCATTTAGGTTGAAAACCGATAGAGGTTTACTATCGAGAGCCGTCATAGGTGTCCACGGATTACCGACCGGTACACTTGCCACTGTGTGTAGTTTAGTTTGGTGATTCCATTTTTAAAACCGTTGAGTGAGTTCTTGATTATTTTATATATACATCGTAATCAAACTACACCGATTCATGATAAGTACATAACCAAGAAGGATGATCATCCTTTGCTCACGGTTTCAATGCACCACCCCAAGGCATGACTTTCATGCTACATGGGGTTTCATCAACACAATCACCAGGTTAAACCTCCATAATCACCAATGCATGGGAGAGTCTATAATCAAGAAAATCAAAGTTTCCTTTAAAAACACTACAAATGAGCCTCTATTTACAAGCTATTAAATAACTTAAGCATTATGTCATGTATTAACGAAAGGATTAAATGAAATAGAAAACGTAATCAAAGAATTAGTTTCTATCAAAATATACACTTCCTTTTCGCGTTCTCATCATTTCACGTGCCAGTCACTTGAGCTATCAGTCCCTCGTTCAAAATGTACTTCCTTCTAAAAGGTAAAAAAAAAAGGAATCTATATTTGTCTAAACTCAACGCCTTCAATAATAAGTCCCTTAAGAGTCTCGGTGCCACAAGTGGTCACGTTAAGACTCATATGAACCATGTTGTTGGTACTATCGGTTTAGAATTCCCAAATTTGTACTTCCATCCAACGATCGTCCCTCTGTTCTGGAATGCCTTTCAATTTTAGCGTATTCAAAGGGTTGTGGGTGTATTCGTAACTCTTTGGTTTAATAACCGGGGTTTGACGACTTGGTAAATAAAAATACTCGATATGATCTGAACCCGGTCCTTTTTCATCCATTACTTTCACAACAACTTTGTATATGGATTGATCTCTAGGTAATTTGTAGACAAGATAAGTTGCATATGTTTGAGAGGATACTAGTTGGTAATTGATTTCTCTGAAGATTTTAAATTCTTGTTCCTTCAACTCAACCACTTCTCCAAATCTGAAAAAGGTCTTAAAAAATCATGATTAAAAATTTTAAATAAAAAGTTAGCCATTTAAGTTATCTTTAGAAAAGAATTTCAATAGCATGAGTATAATTTTTAAATCAAAAGTTCTGGCTAAACCTACCTAAAATCAGTCTTATCATTCTTGAAAGTATTATATTGAAATATTAAAGTATAGGGGTCTCTTAGTCATTCTTGAAAGTATGTCTAGAGTCTTTATGTATTTGTATAAAAGTCAAGGGTTAAGTATAAACCCAAAATTAAGTTACAAACTGTATGAGTATGAACAGTTATTTGATCTAGGGTTGTTCGCTTCTTTTGAAGCGTTGTGACTGTTGAATGGGTATATATACCCATCGATATTTGTAAATCAAGAACCAACGATTCACCATTCAATTAACAAGTTATTGTGTTCAATTTACCAACATATTATACCTTAATTCACACATGTTGCACAAATATGTGAAAGATAGAATTCCTACAAGATATATGGCATGAAGATATAAAAGTACCTTGATTTAGGTAAAGACCGCCACCGGTGCCTCTCACCCTCTATGCCAGCCGCTGTTGTTGAGACCATATGACACTTCTTCCCATTTTTGTCAAGAGAAAACCACTATGAATCAATAATACAGATATGTAAGTACTTGTTTAGCAATTCACTCATGCTTCCCTTTGAACTATGTTCATAGGCTCCACATCAACTACATTCAGTAGCGGCTTAGAATATTTTTTTATGGGGGTCGGAAATTTTTGGGGAAAAGCGATATATAACACTAAAAATGTTTCATGGGGGCGATCGGGGGGCAATTACAAAATTTTATGTGGGGCGATCGTGATTTTAACGGGTATATAATCATACTTACTAAATTTACCTCTTGACCATCATTAATTAAGAACCCTTTGCACATAATTGAGTATGCTTCCTTCTTCGTTGTCCACTTCATGCTATTTTTTTACCATTTCATTATGTCTTCATAATCAGTTGGCAACTTTTCTTCCCAATTAGCATATGAATCTGATATGGGTTGCATATCATTCTCCTGTAGAACATAACAATATTAGACTTTGACAATATGGATAAATGAACTTTTATTTGTCATCTTACTTTCTCCAAGGGCCGAAACTCGATTCCTTCTACATACAAGTGTGGAAAAGATTCATTGCAGCCACCAAACCAAAATCTAAGATCAACAATTCTCACCTCACTAGTAAACTGATACAATTCAACCATCCACCATCCGTCGTCTCTCTTATGTGCAAGGTACGACGTTGAAAATAACTCCCCTTCTAATTTGTATTTGAGGCATATAAGATGGGGATTGCTCGCCATCTCTAAGAAGTTACACTTGAACACAAGGTTCACAATGTATGTGATTCCTAGTGACAAGAATCGGGTTTCTACCTGCGCTAAGAATTCCCCCGTCGCTGAATGATATGTGCTGCCAAATCTGTATGAATAGATAATACGTAGCAAAGAACGATACATTGGTTTATACTTATTATATATTGTCAAAAGCTAGAAATATAAGGGAGGAGAAGTCACCTTGAATTGTATTCATACGACCATGGATAACCCTGAAATATATTTGTAATAACACAATGTCTACTAGATATCATTTCATAATGCTCTCCCTTCTCATTTAATGAAAACCACGGTCCCATAAACAAGTTCAAGTTAGTTCATGTGATGCAGGATGATATGATTATTTGTAGAGGAAGATGCAGAAACGAACTTAATGCCTGGATACTCTAAAATACGTAATCACACTTTCAGATCAAATCTATTTGGTAGTTCACCCAAATGATTGATAAGATACAATTCAGAGATTAGAAGAAACAAAGTATGGTGTGTTCTATGATGAATTCGAACCAGAAGAGAGACCAAAATCCAAAGGAGCGTATTTGCAGTTATGAGATCTAGAAACTGCCTTAGGCAGTTCTCGAATTTCAAATTTGCCACTTTTGCCCCCTCTGGATTTCACATGTGAATTTCTGGAAATTCATTTTCAAATGAATTTGTAATGAAGCAATATTAGTGGAAATGAATTTGACCCCTTCAGCCAAGGGCTCTGCCCCTTGGACCCCGCTATTAGGGGTGCTGCCTCCGGACCCCCGTTAATTAGGGGTTTCGCCCCTAATATCATAATAAACTCAAACAAGTGTGTACTCCGTACATCCATACTTATTTGATATTTATGATGATACATATTAGTCAAAACAAGTTAATCCAATTACACTAAAATATCCAACATTATTTACGATAAAAGAAAAAAAAATTAGTTTTTAGTTTTCAAATTTTATTTAAAATATAAATTATTTTTTCTTTTGTTTATTAAAAATGTATTTAAGTATCTAATACGGAAATTATGAGTATTATAATGTTACATATACGTGACACATAGTGTTATACATACTGATAATAGTTACATATACGTATACGTAACACTATGTTTGAGAGTGATTATCACGATTATCACATAAATATTGGTTATCATTTGAATATAACACTATGTTTAAAAGTTGTTACGTTTGTTTTTTTAATGTTTGATTTAAATCTTATTAGAAATTGAGTTGTGTCTAAAATAAATATTTTTGTCTCATAATATAGAAAAAAATACTTTAATTTGAATAGAACTTAGTTAATATATAGAGAGAGAGGTTCAATGGGGAACCACAAAGAAATTAGGAACCGGGGAACCATTTAAAAAACTTATAAAAAACTCAATTTCACATGTGAAAAACTCATTTTTACATATTTTTTTCCAGAGCTTTTGCATATAATCACATTTATAAGCCGTTTTTTACAACAAAAAAGTTTTTTTTGCTAGAATGGCTTCTAAATTTGTTTATATGCAAACTCTCCGGAAAAAAAATTAATAAAAATGAGTTTTTCACGTATAAAATTGAGTTTTTTTACGGGTTATTCACATGTGAAAAAGCGAATACCACAAGTAAAAAGAATCTAAAGGAGTGGATTCTAATTACCCTGTCGCTGTAGTCAAGGACGACCCCTTTGGACAGAAGAAGCCACAATTTAACCGTGGTTCTGTAGTTGATCGGAGGTTGTGCATCCTTGGTTATCTCTTCGTAGTATGAAACCGGTTCCTTCCATTCACAAAGCTTTTCACTTTTGACAAACTCTTGACTTTCAAGTGCAATCTCAAGTTCTGTCACAACCTCAGCCATCTTAGGCCGATCTTCACGATATTCCTCAAACATCGATACGCAATGTCTGAAAATATTTAGAAAGAACTCCGACCCAGCGGTTCAACGGTCGGGTTTTTAAAGATGGTATCACTTAAGTTCTTCTGTTCATAGCTTTTAATCCAGGTGGGCACTAATACCTGCTGAACCTTACCATTGCTATACGTACAGCATAATTTCCCACATAAAACTTCGAATAAGACCACACCGAAAGAGTGTCCGACTCTTTCG
The DNA here is from genome assembly GCA_023525975.1 of Smallanthus sonchifolius. NCBI lineage: Eukaryota > Viridiplantae > Streptophyta > Magnoliopsida > Asterales > Asteraceae > Smallanthus > Smallanthus sonchifolius. The sequence continues at coordinate 9,290,532 of CM042042.1, forward strand.
TTAGGGTCAGCGTCATCTGATATAGTGGATCACAGTACCCAGGGGTACCTACTACAGTTGTGATAACAGAAGAGTACTGCTCTTTAGCTGGGGCCATTATCGATAGCCCGAAGTCGGACACTTTAGCGGTCCAATGGTCATCGAGTAGGATGTTGGAGCTTTTCATATCACAGTGGATAAGTATTTGGTGTGTCTCCCTTGGATCATGAAGGTAGCTTAGTCCCTTTGCGGCATCAACACATATCTTGAGACGCTGTGTCCACGTGAGATGAGGGGAATTTAAATGGTGGTCAAGGCTTCCACGAGATGCATGTTCGTACACCAGGATCATCTCATCCCTTTGGTAACAAAATCCCACAAGAGAGATGAGATTTTCATGTCTGTAACGGGAAAGCCCCCTGACCTCTTTCAAGAACTCTGCTTCCCCTTGTCCGTACCTATGATCCAGACGCTTAATAGCAACTATGCTTCGCCCCTCAGAGCGAGAGATTTCTCCTTTATACACTTTCCCAAAACCACCACCTCCGATATAGTTCTTGTAATCGAAGTTGTTGGTCGCTAATATTATGTCTTCTAATTGTATTTTAAGATGCTGAAACTCCTGCAAGACTTTTTCCATATTTGTGGATCAAATCAAGAAGTAACACAAAAGGTGTTTGTAATCAAAACAGGGAAATTAAAGATGGTTAAGAATGAAGGACACACAAGAGTAATTTGCTGTGATTAATTAGTGGAATGAAAATATAATTAAGGGTACCAAATGATTAACATGGTCAAAGTCAAACCTCCATGTGTTTTTGTTTTAGTGTGTTAGCTGAGATGTGCTGATCACATGATTTTATAAAAAAATTGTTTGTGGCCTTTGGGTGGTTATCAATTCGCTTTAGTTGACCTTAGGCTTGATGCAAAACCTGCATGAAGTTAGGATGTGATGGCCAAAGTCAACCCTCTGTGTGTACCAGCCCAGATGCCCTGATCACATGATTGTAAACAAAAATATTAAGTTCCAGCTGTTATAGCGTTAAAAAAATTGGAAAATCAGTAAAATAAACATTTGACTTTCCAATTAAAAAAAACAGCCATTTGAATTTTACAGTTTTGACACAGAACAATCCGACAATGAGGGCGACGTGGGAACCAAAAACAAACTCGTGAGCTGATGCAGGAGCATCCGACCCTAGTAACCTGACCCGACTCAAAGACGACCCGCAAGGTAGGAGGGGCAAGAGATGACGTCAAAAATGGAATGGCCAATGACTAATTTTGAAGAATCAATTAGCTATCAATTAGTTTATTTAGTTTCTTTTAATTATTTGAGTGGTAATAATTAGGTTTTTGGTGGTCCTTAAGAACTCGGTCAAGACACCATTTTTCATAGTTTTTGTTTGTATTAATTGTAATCGAGACCTGGTATGGCTTTTGAGACAACCAATTTTCGGCTGGCACCATCTGGTTCCAAGCCTTTAAATAAAATCATTACTTTGAGTCATTTGAGTGTGCTTCTCGCCTGCGTCATTTGGTATTAGAGCTTTGTTTGTTTAAATGGCTATGCGTGAGGAGTAACACCTTCATGTTTGTAGATTCACCGGAAGAGGCAACGACAAAAGCATTGGTGGTCACGCACCCGAGAAAGAGATGGATCTTCTATTTACAGATTCGCCGGATAGAGTAGCAAAAGGGGTATGTTCTGACTTACGGGATGAAAATGTTGGAGAAACTAAACCAGGGTGTTCCATGTCAAGGACTGAAGCTTTGGGAAAGAGGAGTATCCTTTTAATGGATGAAATTCTATCTATGATACTCCATTAACGATCAAGAACATTTGTTTGTAAAGCCGAGTTCTTAGCTGGTTTTCTCAACCGTGCCGGTCAAGAGCACTCACAGTGGGATCTTCATCCCCGTCCCTATAATTTAACTAAAAATCACTATCATCTCTGAATTTTATATATCTTCTAAAAACCTCCTACATCTCATTCCCCATCTCTATCCCTATATTCTTTTTTTTTGTATTATTTCCTTCTCTTTCTTTTCTTTACAATCTTAACTACTAACTATTTTGTCTTATTATCTTTTTTCTAATACTTTTTTTGTTAAAAAGTTTGATTATCTATTTCGGGTTAGGATGGGTTCGGGTCATAACGGGTCGTTCTAAAAACATGTCATAACGGGCTGTTCTAAAAACGGGTCATCACGCATTTACTGTCAGTTGCAGGGCTATAACAAATAACTTCTCAGTTAGCATATGGCTTAACTTGAGGAATATAAAACCAATGATCAAATAGACAAACACAAGAACAAAGTGAAAAAATTTGAAGCCCACCTAATGTCTGCTACTACTACAAATTATGAAGTCTTGAGAGAACAAGCAAGCTGCATTTGCTTTAAGCCTTATATTTTTCACCTGCAAATTACTACACTAATAAAGAATATGAAATAGGTCTGCAAAGAATAATTTCAAAATGTATTTCCTGAAACAAGTGAAAACAGTTGAAGCCACTACATATGATATGAACAGAATCAAGGCTACAATTTAGCCATGCGGAGACAAGTAACTTGTCTTCTTCAGGGCTGAAGTCCGCACCCCTTGCTGGTTTCTTAGCGTTGGTTGGTTAGATTGTTAAAGGGTAAGGTTGGGACTGAACTGAAGATCTTGGCTAAGAAGGTTGGTGAAATACATATTTTGGTCTTGAGAATCCATTAAATTATAAGTTCTATTTATACAAAAACCAAAGAAATAGTAAGAAAAAACATACAGAAACTGATCTCATAAGCATGAAACACTAAGAAAATATTGGAAACCAGGCTCAAGAATACGAACATAGAATTTTATTAAACAAAAAAACCACCATTTACAATTAATCCCTAACCATCTATTTATAATAAACGATATACTAATCCTAACACAACTCAAACTCAATTAAATAGTCAAATAAATAAAAACTCACTTCTAGTCTAATACTACTCAAATACTTAAAGATAATACCAAACAATAAACAAATAATAAAAATAAACAAGCATTAGACTCCTATTAGGACTAACAAACTTGCAACTCAATCAGTAAAGTTGCGACTTCTTTTTTGCACCCTGTAGAATATTAGACTATGACAAGATTAACCCAATAGAAAAACATACAATGAAAAACTCAAACTTATTTGTTTATCAAATCTAACACAACGCAAACCAAATACAATTCGAGCTAAACACGTAATGATAAAGTTTTCATAACTATTAACACGTAATGAACAGTAACACACATACATACAAAATTGATTTCTAAACCATCGATTACCTATTTTCCTTATTTTAGCCTATAGTTACCTACAAACCAAATAAAATTGTTTTCTAAACCAAAATCCTTCAATTTCATCAGTCGTACACCTTATTCAGGTTTGGGGTTCTTTGCGACACAAGAAAGGAGCGGGAAGTTTCTCTACAAGTAGTAGAGATCTCCTGTATACACAGGGCCGGTCCTGAGGATTTAAGTGTCTCGGTCGAAACGGAAAAAAAAAGCCCATACGAACAAAATATATAAACTATTTTTTTTTAAACGACGGTTAATATTATAGCAATAAACATAGAAAAAAGCACAACAACAATTCGCTTTTAAAAAAAAAACTTTGATATTGGATTTTAAGTTTAATCTAGAAGTACCATACAATATGAAAATAAGATATTTAAGAAATAGTAATTTAATGCTCCTCTTTTTGTACTGTATATAAATGTGAAACCAACACTCAATATTATAAAAATACCTTAGGGTATATAGGGAGGAGGTTCATTACATAATATCAAATTACAGCGAGAGTAATAAGAAGAATCCATAATCAATATTGTTTATATTTTAAAATTTTTTGTACTAGCTTCTTGCATACAAATGTGTATGTTTATGTACATAAAAAACTATCAAACAAATTTCTTTCATATATTTTTATATATTTAAATGTTTATCTACACATGTGTAGGTTATATATATAAACAAAATTTATTCATGTTTTTATTAAATTTCATGGAAGACGAATAAACATTTCATTTTTATAATTTTATTATATTTTAATTCTTTTTAAGATTGAAAAATTGAATGATTCATTTAGTTCTGCGTGTTCTCACAATATTTAGTGTTATACATAAACTGCTCTCTTTTGAATTGTAATGCATAAGAACAAGATTATGTGATTGAATTGAATAGCGGAAATAATCAATTAAATATAAACAATTAATCAAATGCAATCAAACACTCACAATTAAGAACATAAGTAGACAAAAGGTTTCTTGTATTGATATGAGAAAGAGCGTACAAGTGTGGGAAAACCGGTTACAAAATAACATAACGAACATCTTTAATTATAGACGAATACACAAAATGGTCCGGATGATCATTTTGATCATCCGAAACTTTACTCATCTGGAGTACTTACCTTTTACTCTTGTTCTTCTTACTAGAGCATATAGTTGACATCCAGGAAAAAAAGGTCCATATGAACAAAATATATAAACGACGATTAATATTATAGCAATAAACATAGAAAAAAACACAGCAGCAATTCGCTTTTTAAAAAAAAAAACCTTTGATATTGGATTTTAAGTTTAAACTAGAAATTTTGCCCCGTACTTAAGGGCGAAAGACGGACTTTAAATGGTTGTGGTGGTGTTATTAACGTGGCTAAGAAACGAAAAAAGATTTGTGGTTAAATACATAAAACAAATGTATGAAGTTACGACGGCTTGGTTGTGCAGATCGAAACATATATAAAAGACAGTTATATAACGGTATTTATGTTTTACAATCGGTGTCGGTCTCGGTCTCATTCTTCACGGTACCTGCATGTTACGGTGGGGCGGTGCGATTAAAAGAAACGTATGAAGTTACGACGGATCGGTTATGGAGATTGAAACATTTATAGAATACATTATTATGTCCCAAACGTCATGGTTTAAGAATTTTAAAAAAGTAATTTAATACATTATTATGTCCCAAAAGGAAAAATAAATGGGTATGGGAAGGGGATGGAAACAATGACCTCCAACTTCAGTACCATAGCAATTTCCAACTCTTCTAACACAATCTTTTGTTTTAATATAAGAATAAAAATATTTAAACACTAATGTTTTCTAGAAAAACAAAAAAAAAATTGACCGGAACAATAGTAATGAGCAACGTGGCTTGCGATGGGAGGCTCACCCACCATGCAAAATGTGGTTTGATAAATAGGTCTAACCATTATAAAGATTAAAAGTGTCCAACCATTGATATTGGGTTTTAAGTTTAAATAGGTCCAACCATTATAAATATTAAAAGTGCACAACCATTATAAAAAATAAAAGGCCCTAACCATTATACAAATTAAAAGGGCCCAACCATTATAAAAAGGGCTCAATATATTTCTATGTTTTTTATAAAAAGGACCAAATATATAAAACCGGTATTTAAAATTTTATACACACACACACACATATATATATATATATAGGGACATGTTCAATTGAGAACCATCATTTTGACGAGAACCAAAAGAACCATACAATATTACACAAATGCATACATGCATCCTTACTTTATATATGCATATATGCATCCTTATATTTGTGTAGAAATACATGGTTCTTTTGGTTCTCGTCAAAATGATGGTTCTCAATTGAACATGTCCCTATATATATATATATATATATATATATATATATATATATATATATATATATATATAGGCCCCGTAAAAATTTTAGGCCCCCGAAAAAAAGGGCCCTGGCCGGCGGCCCAGCTTGGCCTACCCCAGGGCCGGCCCTGTGTATACCTCTTAATATTTCCATATATATACTTTATTATAGAACTAGCTTTAACCCCGTGTGTTATACGGAGTGAAACGTTAAAATTATATTGATAAATGTCTTAATAATTCTTTTTATACAAATTTGATATTGTATTTGTAACTTTTTCATTTTGTTACATGTTAAGATTATATGGATGAGAGAAATTAAAACATCAAAAATACATTTCATAAGTGGTGTATTTTTTACAATACATTAAATTACTTGTCAAATGAAACCTTACGATTATTATTTACAAATTTGAAAATATTTCATTGTATCCAACATTTGACGTGGTATTGGTAATTTTTTCATTTTTACCAAAGATTAATAGTTTGAGTCAATCTATACTTTTAAGTTTTAACTCTTTATAATGCAACATACAGCTGACCATGAATACACACTGAATATTTCAATACAAACTTATATTTGAAAGTGATTGTCTTAAACTTTTATTTATGGTCATTGCAAAACATACAACAATTGTATATTTTCTTCTTTGAAATTTTAAAGGATTTCTTTTGTCTAGATATGTTAACCCAATTATAGGGGATAAAATTGTGATGACCAATGTTGCTTCCAAATATAATCTTCGCTTCTATAACGTGATTACCTAGTGATTTAACCTGAAGTCTTGTTACATTACCTAAACCATTTTTTCATCAATACTTCTTAATAGCACAACGGGAACATTGGCATTTAAAACTAATTTATGGTTTATCAAACCTGATAATGTAAGTCCATTTAGAAAATTAGGAGAGTATAAACTTTAATCAAAATCATCATGAATATGCTTTGATTGACAGATACTATTTGTACTTATATGCGAAAAATCTCGCTAAACTTTTAATGCTAAATCTCTCATAAAAAAATAAAAAGATACAAATTAAATTTAAATTTCAATAATATATGGTATTTTAAATTCAATATTTAAAACTCCAAATTTTAAAAATTTCAAAATTAAATATGAAAAAATTAAAACTAATAAATTAGAATTGAAACTTGTAATTAAATATTAGTAAACTTTATTCTAGTACATATTTATTTAAATTATAAACGTAGTATTTTAGAATTTTATATGTAAAATTAAAAAAACTTTTTTTAATAATAAAACTTAAAAAAAATCATTTTTTAATAATAAAACTTTAAAAACTCATTTTTTTTAAATCATATATTTTTTTTAATTCTTGATTTTTTTTAAAAAAATATTTACTTTTGATGATAATTTTAAACAAAATATGAATCAGTGGTAATTATGATAAATTGATTTGGTAAAATTTTTATTTAAGTAATTTTTCAAAAAAAAAGCCTAAATATGAAAATATTAAATAGAGGATATAAATGTGGTTTTGAGAGGAAAATTTTATTATATAAAATGTGGTGATACCAAGTGGTAAAATCATTTAGTATTTTATTAGGTCATCCGGTATACCTCCCACGACGTGATCCTATATGGCATAGGAATCACGGCGTGATTAGCAAACCAACACCGTCCCCTCATTGAATTTATCACTGCGTGATATGTGAGTGTGATTTTTTTCACACGAGAAAACAAACGAATTTAATTGATTTTACCATTGAACGGTAATAAAATGAGCCGTTGAAAAATAATAAATAAAAATATTTATTTTTACTCACTATAAATACCCAATTTTACTCCATAATATTTACATTTATTTTCTACCCAAACTCACTAATCTTCTATACTCATTTCTAATATCCCTAACCTAAAAATGAGTAACGATCCGAACCCACACTTTTGGGCTCAATACCCGGCTCGTGATAACGCGTTTATGGTCAACCCAAACGTTCAACCCAACCCAAACTTTCAACCAAACCCGAACTTCCAACCCAACCAAAACTTCCAACCCAACCCAACCCAACCCAACCCAAACTTTCAACCAAACCCGAACTTTCAAATGTTTAACTACCAATCCCCAATGTCCTAACTGGGTACACCACTTGACTTTGTACCCCAAACTCAAGAAATGCCACAAGAAACCGTGACCGAGACTCAAAATGTCTCACAAAAAAAGGAAAAAAGAAGGTTTCGTAAGAGACTTCAAGCCGACCGAATACAAAAAAAGTGGGCTAGAGATGAACCACTATATTTGGTTAAGGCATATATAGACGTCTCGGAAGATCCAATAATTGGTAACAATAATTTTTTTTTGTATTTTTTAAATTTTTATTATTTTATTTTGTTTTGGGCGTTGCCTACAAAAAAAATTATATTCAAATTAATAAACAATTTGAATCTTTCATGGGCGTACAGCCAGGTTACCGAATTTTAGACCAATTGAGTTTAAAATGGACTCATACAAATGGGAAGGTAGTAAGGTTCCATGGGATCTACCAAGAATGTTTACGGGATCGAAGAAGCGGTGAGAGCGATGTCGATATTTTGGGGAGAGCAACGGTCCGGTTTCAAGACGACCATGGTGGCGAAACACCAATTGAGTATTGGGAGATTTGTAGGCAATCGCCTAAGTGGCAAAAAATATACATTGACCCCACCCGAACCCGCTCGTCCAAAAAAAGAACATGAACTGACATCGACGCTAGTCCGAGCGCTTCCGATGGTAGATCTATGTACGATCTCAACATAGATGCACCGGAAGACGTGAAAGAAATACCCCGTCAGATAGAGAAGGAAAAAGCAAAAGCCCAAGCAACGGGCTCGGGTTCGGTTGCAAGTCACGATGAAATTGGCGAGAGAATGGTCGAACAAATGACAAGATTTAACAATGCCAAAGACGAGATGATGGATTGGAAATGAACAAAACAAGAGATCGGAATTCTTGGCATGGATCTTGATTCACTCTCCACCGCGCAACGTTTTTTGATTGAAAAAAAAACAAAAGGAGATCAAAGAACGTCATGGTTTCCCGTAGGTTTTTGGTTATGTATTTTTTTTTTGGTTATGTATTTCTTCTTATTAATGTTTTTTTAGTTATTTTAATTTTGTATTTTTTTATTAATGTTTTATTATTTATTTTAATTAATGTATTTTTTTATAAATATTATGTTTTATTTTATTTAAATAAAAATTAAAAAAATAAAATTTAATTATCACACCACCATAATCACATGGGTATATCCCTTGCCTAGTGATGGGTGATGTGATAATGATGACAGTGACGTGGCGTCACGTGAAATGCACTTTATTATGACATCACACCATAACCATATGGATATACCCCATGCTCTTAGAAAGAGATGATAGGATGGAGGTTATATTTGATAAAAGCTCGATATTTATTTTCTAAATTATAGGAAAAGTGTAGGTATAGAGAGGGAACATTTCGCTAAAAAATAAATTTTCGCTAATAAATCTAAGCAACTGGGTCAAACGAACTCCGATTGAACTAATTTCAGCGGCATTGAAATCGGCTCGTCGAAATAAAGCCTAAAGCTAAATCCTAAAACCTAAAGTTTAACCCAAAAACCTAACTACCCCCCCCTAAAAAAACCCTAAATCCCCCCAATTCACACCCCCAAAAACCTACCCCCCCAAAAAAAACCTCGACGAGGCGGTTTCTGCGCCGCTTGAATGAGCTCAATCGAAGTTCGTTTGACCTGGATTCGGTTAAAAAAGAAATCATTTCTTATGTTTTTTTGCGAAAATTCACTTTTTATTTGAAACTCACCCGTATATGAGTGCTTTAAGAGTAATGTGTGAAACTGATAATAATAAATGCAGTTGTAATATTATTTATTGTTAGTTTCTTTTACCTTTAATTTATACAATTTCTTTTAAATTTATCAACTTTTTGATAGCTAATATTTTATATAAGGTTTATCATTTATATAGAATCTATGATTTTTTTTAATTTGTATGAATTAGTACATTATATCTTTTAAATGCATAATCATCATATATTTACATTTGATTCATACTCGATTTTGCTTGTACATTTTTCATTTCATTTAAAATCACCATTTTGAGCAAAAATAAAAGTAAATCAAGTGTAAATGTATGATAATTATGCTACAAGGAATGTCATTGACAACAAAACTGAAATTTGATATTATCACCAGTCAAACTGTTAATTTGAATTATTATCAATTATAGTTTGAATTATTAAAACCAATTTGCGTAGATAATATTATAAAAAGTTGTTAATAACATAAAGTAGTAACACAACTTTATTTTATAATATCTTTTAATCTAGCTTTTAGTTTTTATCCTTTAACTTGCATTCGGGTTGCCTAATGATCTAAACAAGAAGTAAAACCGTATTTTTTGCTTTTCATTGTATTAGTTTTGAAAAACATACTAAAAACAAGTAAACTTTTCATATATTTATTCAAGAAGCAACATATATAGTTGTCACATACTACAATTCTTAATGCCTTCTCGCACATGCACAAAAGAAGTCCACACAAAACGGATCTCTATTAGGTGGGCAGAAATCATTGCAATCAGCTCTAGTCTTGCACCGTCGTTGATAGTTTGGGACGACGAATGTTTTTTCAGTCGGGATTTCAACATCGACGGCAGTAGTTGGAGCCATATTTTTATCATTAGCATCTGGTACCGCGGTAACAAGAGTAAAACCACAAGTACTGAGCACCAGTGTGGCTAAAAAGGCAACTTCAAACAAAGAATTTGTCATATTTTTTTATCACGGTTTGAGTTGTGAGCTTCACAAAGCCATCTAGGCAATATTTATAGCCATGAGATGAGTTTTGGGATATCAAACTTATATTTCTGTGATGACTATGAGATTACAGAAATACCATACAATATGATAATAAGATATTCAAGAAATAGTAATTTAATGCTCCTCTTTTTGTACTGTATATTATAAATGTGAAACCAACACTCAATATTATAAAAATACCTTAGGGTATATAGGGAGGAGGTTCATTACATAATATCAAATTACTGCGAGAGTAATAAGAATAATCCATAATCAATATTGTTTATATTTTAAATTTTTTGTACTAGCTTCTTGCATACAAATGTGTATGTTTATGTACATAAAAAACTATCAAACAAATTTCTTTCATATATTTTTATATATTTAAATGTTTATTTACACATGTGTAGGTTATATATATAAACGAAATTTATTCATATTTTTATTAAATTTCATGGAAGACGAATAAACATTTCATTTTTATAATTTTATTATATTTTAATTCTTTTTAAGATTGAAAAATTGAAGGATTCATTTAGTTTTGCGTGTTCTCACAATATTTAGTGTTATACATAAACTGCTCTCTTTAGGATTGTAATGCACAAGAACAAGATTATGTGATTGAATTGAATAGCGGAAATAATCAATTAAATATAAACAATTAATCAAATGCAATCAAACACTCACAATTAAGAACATAAGTAGACAAAAGGTTTCTTGTATTGATATGAGAAAGAGCGTACAAGTGTGGGAAAACCAGTTACAAAATAACATAACGAACATCTTTAATTATAGACGAATACACAAAATGGTCCGGATGATCATTTTGATCATCCGAAACTTTACTCATCTGGAGTACTTGCCTTTTACTCTTGTTCTTCTTACTAGAGCATATAGTTGACATCCAGGAATCATTTTTCATCCAGAGTGACTCTTGTGAAGTCTTAATCCAGAGTACTTTGACTTGAAGTTGTTTAAAGTTATCTAATTCATTCTCCAATCAGAGTAGAATTTGTATTTAGGAGTATTTATACTTAGTGAATTTTGATGAACATCAGTTTTATCGTGACTTTACAATCTAAGATGATGCTACCAAAATCACTCACATCCTTCTCATTTCAGCAAATTCCTTGATACATTTATAGCAAAACTTAACATCTTCACTATCTTTGGACTTATGAAGAATCTTCATTGTTTCTAAGACAAAAACATCTTCATCACAAAGCCATTTAAGTTCTTGAGGAGCACAGGCTCTAATTTCTTCTTGATGTCCCTTTTCTACTACCACTTCTCTAGAGATTTGGATCATAAAACATTCTTGTGAAGGGTTGTGGTGAGCCTGTATTTCTGACCATTCTTTCATTATATTGTGGAAGAATTATTGTTGGTGGGAAATAATTCTTTGTAATGGTGATCTGGATGGCTAACAAGGATCAACTATTCTTGATACGTGTTTTTCTCTTTCCAGAAATGCTTTCTTTATTTTCTTCACTGGTTTATGATTGATCTAAAGTTCCCTCTTAATTGTTTCCTAAGAAAAGCTTCAAAATCTCGGCCTCGTGGATAAGAACTAGGATTGAACAAATTTGTTTTGGCTAAGACTTTCATGTCAGCTTCAGGTAGTCTTACTAGTTCATGCCTATCTTTGAAGTACTGATACTTTCCTCTTGTTCATCTTGTTAACATCATACTTCTAACTAACAATCTTTTCTCTCAATACTTCCTTAAAAAAATCAATTCCTAACTCAAAAGAAGCAACTGTTCTTGTATGCTCTTTTGGAGTCTCAACATTATGTTTCTTGAACCATGTTGCTTTTTCTTCATCACTTATCTTTTGTTTTGTCCCTGAAGATGTAGGAATGGAAGATTCACCACCCAAAGATTGAGTTTGTTACAAATATTCTTTAACCTCTTCATTAACAGTCTTGTTGAATAAAGATTTGTTTTGATAATCATATGTTTTAGCTTGAACTTTATGAAGAAAATCTTTCAATGATGATTGTTGTTGATCATAATTCTTCTTGAATTGTTCGTGTTGTTGCTTTTGTTGTGAAAGTTCTTGTTGCTTTTTCTCTCTATTTTCCTTCATCTTTGCTACCATTCTTCTCAAATACCATTCTTCTCAAAGTTTCAGTTAAACATTTATCAACCAATTATCATTTGAAACCAATTCTTAAAAAGGTTGTAATCATGTCATGTCTTTCTTTCATCTCTTGACCATGTACATCAACAATTGGTTTGTTCATTAAGATTTTTGCTCTAAGTTTTATCTTATTCTTTTTCTTTATCAGGCTCTTCAATATCAATAATAATTTTGTTTGATAATCTCCCATTCTGACTCATAATTAACAGATTTTGCCTTCTCTTTCTCAATCCTTTTAGCATGATTGCTTAGAGTTTCAACCTTCATATTCTTAAGTTGTCTACATGGAAACAGTTTGATTTGAGAAAGGCTATCAACTCTTTCTTTCCCACTTCTATTGATTTCTTGAACAATATGTTGAGGCCCTAGTTGATGGGAAAAACGCAACCGATCACAAACGGTAAACAACAAAATGCGAAATTAATCTTCGTTTGGTCAAAACTTTCCCGACCCGAATGAACCTGTTAGGATGCAAACAAATAGGATATTCCAAAATAACCAAAACAACCCCAAATCACTATGCAAATAAAATAGAGAGACACCGAAATTTTTAGCGTGGAAAACCTCTCGAACAAGAGTAAAAAACCACGGGACTACTAGAGCCGCTTCAAATCCACTATCACCAAAATCAAGAGTAATACACAGTCTTCTCTAGGTAAACTAGAGGCATACAATAATCATCATACACTTGGAATCACTAAACATCAAGTATATGGAATCATAAACAAAGATAAAGGAGATGAATCACCAAATGGAGTTACTCCAAAACCCGAACACGATCTTCTTCTATTAGACGAACCCATAAAGAATCACCCCCTTGTGTGTGTTCCGAACCAAGAAGACAAAGCAGAGCACTCCCTAAAAAAAACTCTCTCTTTTCTTTTGTTGCTTTTTTTGTTGAGATCACAAGCAACACACTAACTTTTGTTGTTGTTTGAAGAAGATAGCAGCACTCCCGGACCAACAACAATTGTAGTTGTTGACAAAATTAAAGACCAAGTCTTTAATGCTCCAACCCCCACTTTGACTATTTGGGGAATTTGAACGACAGCAGCAACATGAAAACCATAATTTTTTTTTCTTTGATTAATTATTGGACTAAATAATAATAATATTAGTAGGCTAAATGTATGACACCTCATGGGCTCAAAAAATAGCCCAACAAATCTCTCCCTTTTTGGCCTATTAGGAAGAGTTCGTCATCCTGGCAATCAAGCAACATGTCTTCAACTTTTCCCTTGCCAAAGCTTTAGTCAACATATCGGAACAATTATCATCGGTGTGAACTTTATCAAGTTCAAACAACTTGTCTTCAAGTCCATCTCTAATCCAATGATACTTCAAATCAATATGTTTTGTTCTTTTAGGGAAAATAGAATTCTTAGCAAGGTGAATAGCACTTTGATTATCACAAAGAACCACGTAGCGCTGTTGCATAAAGTCAAGCTCTTGCAGAAATATTTTCAACCACAATAGTTCTTTGCAAGCTTCTGTTGCTGCCATATACTCAACCTCGGTGGTGGACAAAGCAACACACTTTTGAAGCCTTGATTGCCATGACACAGCTCCCCCTACAAAAGTCATCAAATATCTAGAAGTGGATTTCATGTTGTCCTTATTTCTTACCATATCAAAATCCGTATAACCAACAAGCATCGGCTCTCCATTTTCAAATGTTATACCCAATTTGGAAGTACCACGCAGATATCTAAGAATCCACTTAACTGCTTCCCAATGCTTCTTACCCGGATTTGACAGAAACCGACTAACAACACCTACTGCATGAGCAATGTCAGGTCTTGTACACACCATTGCATACATCAAGCTTCCAACTGCTAAGGCATATGGAACTCTATCCATTTCTTCAATCTCCTCCTTAGAAGAAGGGCAATCTTTATCAGTTAGCTTAAAGTTGGGAGTTAGAGGTGAACTGACCTCTTTGGCTTTAGCCATGTTGAATCTACGAAGCACATTCTCAATGTATTGCTCTTGTGACATGTGTAGCTTCTTTGAAGCTCTATCTCTAGTAATCTGAATGCCAAGAATCTGTTTTGCTAGCCCCAAGTCTTTCGTAGAAAATGACTTGCTCAATTCTTTCTTGAGCTGAACAATTCGCTTTGCATTCTTGCCAACAATCAACATGTCATCAACATAGAGTAATAAAATGATGAAATCATCAACACCAAACCTCTGAAAGAAAACACAGTGGTCTGAAGTAGTCTTTCGGTAGCCTTGCTCCCCCATGACTGACTCAAATTTCTTGTACCACTGTCTTGGTGCTTGCTTCAACCCATAAATAGGGGTGTAAATGAGCAAGCCGGCTCGCGAGCTACTCGAGATCGGCTCGCTAAAAACTCGAATCGAGCCGAGCTTAAACGAGCCCGAGCCCGAGCCCGAGCTTTCACTTATCCAACTTGAGTCGGCTCGCGAGCCTAAACGAGCCTGTTATTTATATAATTTTTTTAATTAATATATTAAATATATATTTATAAAATAATAATTATACATATAAAATTATAATAAAATAAATAAATAATAGATATTATGTCATATATAAAAAATATAATAAAGTATATACAAAAATAAATATAAATATATAAATAATATAATAAATAAATAATAAACAAGCCAGCTCGAGCCGAGCTCGAGCTTGAAACACTACTCACGAGCCAAGCTCGAGCTTTAGAAATAGAGCTCGAATCGAGCCGAGCTCGAGCCCTCAAAAAGTTAAACGAGCCGAGCCCGAGCCTGGTCAAGCTCGGGCTCAGCTCGGCTCGTTTACACCCCTACCCATAAAGACTTTTCTGAAGTTTACAGACATAGTTTTCTTTACCCTTAACCTGAAAACCTTCAGGTTGCTCCATATAGATGTCTTTGTTGATATGTCATCATTTATACATATTTTATATATATAATAATCCCATATTATGGTACTAAATTGAATAATAACCTTGTAATTTATGCTTAAAACACAAATATTTTATAATTGTAGGTTATTCGGTGTTAAAAATACAAATCAAGCTAAATCCTATCAAGAACACCAAGTATTCAAGCTTCTAGAAGGTTTATTCCCGGAGCATTGACCCCCAAGAAGTCAAAATCGGTCAACAATAGGCAACAAGAAGCTATAAGACAAAGCTGGGAGAAACTGGTGGGTTGCAAGGCCGTGCATCCCAATGCACGGTCGTGCATTGCCCTTCTCTGCTCCTCACGACCTGGTACCGTGTCCTATGTACCCTGTTTGATTCACTGGGCCTTTGCACGACCGTGCAACCCATTGCACGGCCGTGCATTGCACATTTTGAGGCCTATAAATAGGAGGTTTTGGGTTCTTCATTCCACACACCAATCCAAAGCAAAATTACACTCAAGAAGAGAGCATTCTCGTAGTTAGAGTAGAGAGTAGAGGGGCTCTTCCTCCTTGTTTCACAATTGGGGAGCCTACGAAACTCATCTTTATGCTAGTCGGTATAACCATTCGTGGCTAAAACTTCTTTGCATTGCTAGGGTGAAGATGATGTTTGGTGCATGTTAATGTTTAACCTATTAATGAAGTGGTATGTTTATGTCTTTAACTAATTCGTCCTCAAAAACCATCTTTTGATGGGTTTTTATTATTGTCTAAATCTGTATTTATATTTGTGAGTGTCTTGATTTTAAAAAGTAAGATCGTAAAACATTTTTTAATCAAACTTCCTTTGAAACTCGTACGTCTTTATACGAGAAGAGATTGATAAGCCAAGGCTTGGTCTATACTTCTAAGATCGTATGTCTTTATACGAGATTATTATGCGACCAAGAATTGGTGAACTCATGTTGGGAACGGTACGTCTTTATACTTGGTCTCATTGTTACACCGCCTCCCGGTGAGCAAAAAATATAATCACCTATTTAACTTAATGTAAAGAATTTTGAGTCCGATGTCTTTATCCAACCCGGAGATGACCATTCGATGGGTTGAAGGTAAATGTTGTCCCTAACAGAAGGCACTACCACTTTTTAAAGAATATAATTTGCAAATCAAATGTCATGAGGACGATGCTCTAGCGGTGACCCGGGTCACAAGTTTGTAGTAGTCATACCACTGAATTAGTTAACTTAACATTATCACGTACCAAGCTGATTCGAATCCCGAAGCAATACATTTCGTAATCTGATCATTTTCGCTTTATTTACTTTCCTGCTATTTACTATTCTGCTAGTTACATTTCTGTTACACACTTCACACACATTTTTACTTTTATGTTATTTACTTTACCATCATTTACTTTTCTGCTTCACAAGCACACAAAACCCACCTACTAATTAATCCGGCTAAACGATAACAAAAGTTGAGTATTCAAACTCGACCGTGTCCATTGGTTCGATACTTGGTTCTTACCTAACTATATTACGTTGTGATAGGTACACTTGCCTATTGTGTGTGTTTTATGTTAACGTAATTATAATTTTACTTTATAAATTTAAAACATGATCTTGTGAAATCAATCATCTTAAAAATATATTTATTTATATTTTTATACTTATCTCATGACACATCACTTATTTAAGTCACCATAAAGGAATGTTGTCTTGACATCCATTTGCTCAACCTCAAGATCAAGACTGCAGCCAAACCAAAAATCACCCGAATGGAACTCATCTTCCCAACTGGAGAGAAAATCTCATCAAAATCAATACCCTTTCTTTGACTGAACCCTTTGACAACCAATCTAGCCTTGTACCTAGGCCGTGAGGTATGTTCTTTAGTCTTCACTTTGTAAACCCACTTGTTTTTCAAAGCTTTCTTGCCCTTAGGCAGTTTCACCAACTCAAAGGTATTGTTCTCATACAAGTAATGCATCTCATCTTGCATAGCTTCAACCCACTCCCTTTTATGTTCATCTTCAATGGCCTTTGTATAACACTCAGGCTCTCCCCCATCAGTGAGTAACACATACCCATTAGCAGAAAAATGGGTGGAAGGATAACGATTTCTTGTAGATCGCCTGAGTGGGACAAATGCTGGCATATCTGGTACTGGTAGTTCAGGGTGGAAATCCTCACCCGGCTCTAACTTCTCTGGAATATCAACGTTATCAGAACCATGTTGTTCATTATTTTGAACATCGTCATCATTATGTGTCTCATTTTGCTGTGGAGGAACCGGATCTGAATGTGAAGAGGAACCTTGTGACTTTGATGTTTCCCTCTGTTACTTAGACCTCTCCTCTTACTTCTCCCCCTGTTTTCTATAACTAAAACATCTGAATGTGAAGAGGAACCTTGTGACTTTCTTCTCATCTCTTCATTTAAAATACTGCTTTTAGTCAATTCCATAGTAATAACACCATTTGCTGCAGAGTTGGACAATGATGTCCTAAAAGTCTCCTTAGAATTTGGTAAAGTACCAAGGAGCCATAAACCTTGTAACTCATCTTCAAACTTGATATCCATTCCTGCAAGCTGATTAACAACTCCCTGAAAAGCATTCAAGTGATCAGTGACAGGAGTACCATCATGGTATTTCAAGTTTATCAATTGCTTAATCAAGAACAATTTATTATTCCTTATTTTTTGAGCATACAACTCCTCAAGCTTGTTCCACAAGTTACGAGCATAAGTCTCCCCGCTAATATGGTTCAAAACATTATCATCAACCCACTGTCGGATATACTCGCAAACCTTTCTATGTAAAATATTCAATTCTTCATATGTTTTATCTTCAGGTTTATCAATGGTAAACACAGGCAAATAATAATCCTTCACATAAAGGTCTTCTATCTTGCCTTTCCAAACATGATAATTAGAACCATTCAGATTCATAATCCTACTTATATTAGCTTCCATTGTTCAGACAAGTCTAAACCCAATAACAAGAGCCAATGTCTCTAATACCAGTCTGATGGGAAAAACGCAACCGACCACAAACGGTAAACAACAAAATGCAGAATTAATCTTCGTTTGGTCAAAACTTTCCCAACCCGAATGAACCTGTTAGGATGCAAACAAATAGGATATTCCAAAATAACCAAAACAACCCCAAATCACTATGTAAATAAAATAGAGAGACACCGAAATTTTTAGCGTGAAAAACCCTTCGAACAAGAGTAAAAACCACGGGACTACTAGAGCCGCTTCAAATCCACTATCACCAAAATCAAGAGCAATACACAGTCTTCTTTAGGTAAACTAGAGGCATACAATAATCATCATACACTTGGAATCACTAAACATCAAGTATATGGAATCATAAACAAAGATAAAGGAGTGGAATCACCAAATGGAGTTACTCCAAAACCCGAACACGATCTTCTTCTATTAGACGAACCCATAAAGAATCACCCCCTTGTGTGTGTCCCGAACACTCCCTAAAAAAACTCTCTTTTCTTTTGTTGCTTTTTCTGTTGAGATCACCAGCAACACACTAACTTTTGTTGTTGTTCGAAGAAGATAGCAGCACTCCCGAACCAACAACAATGGTAGTTGTTGACAAAATTAAAGACCAGGTCTTTAGTGCTCCCAACCCCCACTTTGACTATTTGGGGAATTTGAACGACAGGAGCAACATGAAGACCACAATTTTTTTTTCTTTGATTAATTATTGGACTAAATAATAATAATATTAGTAGGCTAAATATATGACACCTCATGGGCCCAAAAAATTGCCCAACACTAGTTTTGTTGGAAACTCAGAAGGCATACCTTTAAGTTCATATTCTCCTCTAGGTTGTTTGAACTTAAATTGTTATGGAGATTTAGGTTTATCATAAGAGGTTGAAGAGTCTACTTTTTCTAGAGAGAGGCTTTGATGGTGATTTTCTTTTGAAGTACCTGCTCCTTTTAATCGGTATAGATTTCTTTCTTGAAAAGGTCTTAATTGCTCCAAGGTGGGGACTTGAACTAAAGAAATTAGTTTCTTTTTAACACGGTCTCTAAGAAAATGATAAATGATCTTAATGTGTTTTGTTTTTGAATGTTGCACATGGTTTTTGGTTATGAACATAAATGATGTGTTATCAATGTAAATTGGTGTGTTCATGAAGTTGATACCATAGTATCTTATACTGAATACAAAGCACTTGAGCACAACAATGTGAGGCAACAATATACTCAGCTTCTGTAGTTGAAATGGATGCATTGACTTGCTTTTTTACACTACCATGAAATCAATCTATTCCTTAGAAATTGACAACCTCCTGAAGTACACTTTTTGTTCATGTTACACCCCCAATAGTAATTGTCGGTATAAGCAATGAAATCAAATTTTGAATCCTTGAGATACCACAAACCAAGACTTGGCTTGCCAATAACAACGGATACGGGTATCCGGGTGGTCTTTATCATGATTCGTAAACTCTTAGATCGTTAAATGAGACTAGGCATTGGTTGTCGAAAAGCTTTATGAGGACATGCCACAATATTTTAGCCTCAAAGTTTACCGTGGCAATCGTTTCACATACATAACATATGACAACGACGCTGTAACTTTTGTGAATTATCTAAAAGTGAATGAGTTTAAGGTCTTTGATCTGGAGCTTATAATGCCACAGTTTGCATATGGGATTTCTTCCCATCAATTTGTGGTACTACTTTAAAACCACGTCTTGTAATCTAGATACGGAGTTAGTTCCACTAAAGAGTGAGGAAGACACCGTACATTGGAGTTAATGGGATTCGTGAGATTACCTTGTATGTTGTTAGAGAGGAGTTAAATGTGGACACAAGAAAAAATTTAAATAGTTGACGAAAACCAACACAAGATGATGCTCCCACGTGTAGAAGATTATTTTTAATTTATGTACTTTTTTAAATAGTTAATGAGCTGTTTTAGTTATTGTAATTTTTTAATATTAGTTTTTATTAATTCTTAATTAATATTATATTTTTTATTATGTTTTATTACGTTTCTTAAATTTAATTAAAAATGGTTTAGGAATAAGAAAAAATAAATTCCACCCTCAAAAGGATGGATTAGGAAGGGATGGAAAATTTGACCGGGATTGGAGAAATGGATACCCTCACCCTGACAAGATTTGATAATAATGGACTGAGAAAAACTATGTTTTAGAGCATTAACATTAGCATCTTTGTCTACATCTCTATAATTTAATTAAATATTATATTTTTTTTCAAATTGATATTTAAATTTGGTTTAACCTCCCACATCTCATTCTCTATCTTTATCTTTATCTCACTTATAAACACTTATTTTATTATATTTTCTCTAGTCTTGATACTCATAAAAAATATAGAGATTGATGAAAATAAATCTCTATATTTAAAGAATCTCTATTTACTAAAACTATAAAATTTTAAAATGAAGATGAAGATAGAGATCATGATGGAAGTGTAAAATAGAAGAATTTTTTTAATAATAAAGATGAAGATAGAGATTGTGTTGTGAATGCTCTTATGAATTTGAATTCAAATTCCAGAATAAAATCAAATGGGGCGGCGAAAAGTAATGAAAATTTATAATGATCGAAGAACATATATTCTAGAAAATTTACATAAATTCGAAAGAACATGAATTCACGTAAACAAAAGAACAATAAGAAAACAAATTACTACTAGTAATAATCAAAGGTCGGTTTAAAGAGTAGCAAAATTAATTCTTTATTCACTTCCATATTTTGTGGTTTACTATTAGCTTTTCTGAAGCTAACCAAAGATATCATTTTGGTGTGGTGGTTAGTTGCTTTTTTCCCTATATTCAAATGTCACAGGTAGAGGTGAGCATTTAACGGGTATTACCTGGTAAACCCGTCAAACTCGTTGGAATAGACTCGTGAGGAACCGTGAAAGCTAAATAAAGTACGGTAAACGGGTTTATGATTTAGCCTTAAAAGGGTAAGGGTCGGGTACGGGTCTAGAACCGAAGATAACCCGTATACCCGTTAAACCCACCAACTTTTAAAAAGTAACAAATTCTTAAAATATTTAGTGCAAATCAACATGTAAATATGTGATTTATTTATTAAATTTAGCAAATTTAAAATATATGAGAATCAAAAATAAATTCAAAGAATGATTTTTCAGTTTTTAATCACATCCAGGTGGTCTTTTTTATTATTAATCGTTATTTTTTTAGATCTTTTTGAGAAAATAGAGTCCATGGGATTGAATGAAGATTGAGAAAATAATAATTTTGAGATCAAAGAAAGCTCGAAGAATCTGACGTTTATTTAATTTTGAGACATATTTATTTTTGAAACCGTATTGTTTATTTGTCTGTTTGGTTTTAAATACTATTTGTTTGTTTTTGAATCATGCATACTATTTTGAACACTATTTGTTTGTTTTTTGAACCATCGTAATTGCTTTTTAATGATTTGTTGTTAATTTAAAACAGTGGAAATTTTGATAATCTCATTCATTAACTACACGGGTCCATTTTCATAAAACCCGTGAACCCTTACCCGTTTACCCTCGGACCATTAACCAACCTTTTAACTACTATACGGGTCACGGGTATGTATTTGGTCAGCAAAAGGGTACGGGTACAGGTATACCCGTATGGATCGGGTATACCCGTTTGCACACCCCTAGTCACAGGTACGAGACCCTCCCACCCCAATTAATTTTTATTGTCACATGGCATTTTGATTTTCTTTTTATTTTTATCCTCACCTTGCACCTTTTCTTTCTTTTCCTCATCCCATGATCTTTCATCTCTCATACTATATATAATATACGATTTAACACATTTAGTTTTCTAATAATTTCGTTTTTTATATAATAACTTTCATTCGTTAACTTAAAAAAAGAGTGTGTGACTGTGTCGTTACCTTTGCAGTACCGTGAGTTGTATTGATATTGTCGGAACCGGTATCGATATTCGTTTTTATGGTTTTCGACGAGCCGAATCGATAATGACCAAACTTCTGGAGCGTGGCGCAGAGGAAAAACGACCAAACTCCCGTCGCAAAGCGCGGGTGAAACAAACTAGTTAATATTAATAATAGATAATATTATAAAAATTGTCAATAACATAAAGTAGTGACACACGTTTTCTTTTATAATCTTTTAGTTATTGTCCTTCCTTTTACTCACATTCGGGTCGCCTGATGATCAAAACGAGAAGTAAAAGCATACTTTATGTTCAATTTTTATTGTAGTAGTTCTGAAAACATGTTAAAAAGGTAAACTCTTTATATTATTTAAAAAATAATACGGTTCTCACATACTACACTTCTTAACGACTTTTCACACATTTACAATAATAGTCAACACAAAACGGATTTGTATTAGGTGGACAGTAAGTGTCGCAATCGTCTCTACTCTTGCATCGTCGTCGTAACTTTGAGACAACGACAACGAGTGTATTTTCATTCCTATTTTCAACATTCGCGACGATAGTTGGAGCCAATTTTTCAGCGTTAGCATCTGGTACCGCGGTAACAAAAATACAACCACAAGTACTGAACATGATGCGATCCAGCCCACTCCAACCGCTGGCCCAGTATCGCAGCCTGCAACAATGCCATCGACCCAAGCTGACCGACCTAAGAGGGTTATCGTTAAACCCAGGAAGCTTCAAGATTAAGTCAACGAGCCATTATCCCATCCTCCGCTTTTTTAGTAGCTGCTTTTTCTTTCTTTTTGGTTTCCTCATTTCCACGTTTACACGTTCTTTTACTGCACTTTCAGTTTCTTTTTCATGTATTTAAGTTTTTGAAGATGGAATAAAAATTATCAGAAAATTGTCCCAAATATCTTGTTCTTTCTCTTGTTTTCTTGGGAGTGTTTGCCTACTAAAAATGGCTGCATCATTTGGTGCTTTCATTGAGGACTCAACCTTCCACCATGCCACCCCGTAAATACCCATCCTCCACCGAAGAATTTCCATCATCCGTTTCCGACCAACTAAACCAACTCATTGCCACTACCAACACTGCAGCCTCAAACCAAGCTGCACAACTTGAAGCCTTGATCAAAGCTACAGAAAACCTTAACAACAAAATTGATACCCTCTCCGTCAAAATTTCGCCAGACGAAACCGAGTCCTCCGGTCCCAAAACACCGCCTGCCTTTCAACATAACCATGATACCAACATCCGATCCCCAAAAATTACCCTTCCTTTGTTCGATGGGTCAAATCCATTAGATTGGATATTTCAAGCAGAGAACTATTTTTCTTATTACCAAATTCCGGCAGCCCAACGTCTATCGAATGTCGTTTTCTACTTCACTGGTGATGCTTTATCATGGTATAAACACCTAGCCCATAATGACTTGCTCGGCACATGGGTAACTTTCAAACGTGAACTCGAACTACGTTTCGGTCCTTCTACGTATGAAAACCATGAAGCTACTATGTTCAAACTCCAACAAACGTCCACGGTCGCCGCTTATCAAACGGAATTTGAGCGAATAAGCAATCGCGTTAATGGCCTCTCCCAGCAAGCCCTACGTAATTGTTTTTTATCAGGTCTACGACAAGATATCCAAAATGAGCTTGCCATTCTCAGGCCTACTTCGCTACATCAGGCGTGTGCACTAGCCCGATTGGTTGAAGACAAACTAAACCAATACCCCAAGCCCAAGCCTTCTAGCCCTTCTAAGTCCACCATGTCCTCATGGACCCCACCATCTTTTTCCCATCCGAAAATAACTCCAACCACCTCACACCCTAATTCATCCCCTCCACTGTTACCAAACCCACCTAAAACTCCGCAAACCCTACCCTTCACCAAGCTTTCAGCTGAAGCCCTCCAACAACGACGCAAAGACGGTTTGTGCTTTAAATGCCCCGAAAAATATTTCCCTGGTCACAAGTGTTCACCACCACAGGTTCTTCTGATCGTAGATAACGACGACAGGGACGACATACCGAAGGAGACCACACCGGAGACACCCGCAGACACACCACCACCACAGTTCTTATCACTATCTGATGCCGCCTTCTTCGGAATATCATCAACCCAAACCCTTCGTGTCACCGGTCACATAGCGGTAAAACCAGTCACAATCTTAGTTGATTGTGGTAGCACCCACAACATTATTCAACCTCGGATTGCGTCCGGCCATAACCTCCAAACCACACCCATTCTACCCTTCTCAGTCATGGTAGGCAATAGTCAGTACATACAGTGCAACGGGTACTGCCCGAATGTCCAGTTACAATTGCAAAAGACTCAATTCGATATTCCTTTTTTCATCATGCCGGTTGAAGGTGCTGACGTGATCTTAGGAGTGGCATGGTTGGGCGCCTAACAGCGGATTTCTCCATACCAGAATTCTCGTTCACCAAGAACGGTACTACAAGCACATTAACGGGGGAACCACTCGCCCAACAGGTTTCAGCAAGCTCTTTATCCACACTCTTGAAACATGGGTCAGTCTCTTCACTTCACACAATGATTTTTCAATCTCCTGCATCCACTCAAACTGTTGCCAACCCACTACCTCCCCATGTAGACCCTCACATCACCAAACTACTACAAACCTTTGAGCCCATCTTTGAAGAAACGCATACCCTACCACCCAATAGGCTTCATGACCATCATATACAGGGGCGGACTTAAGCTTAACCGGGGGTGCACAGGAACCCCCCGAGTTTCGAAATTTTAGTGTAACGTTAGGTAAAAAAACTGGGGTGAACCCCCTAAAATATTATAGGATGAACCCCTTTACAAAGTTCCACAAGTGGTGTAGTGGTTTAGATTCTCTATTAAAACATGGAGGTTGTGGGTTTGAATCCCTTCACCAACATTTTTTAAAACTTTTTTTTAAGCTGATTACATTTGATAGGCCAGGCCCTTTAGTTTTTAATTGATTTTTTTGGGCTTCGGTTGGGTTGAATCACGACTGTAAATAAACCGAACCGAATGAGGCTTCTTAATAAGCGGTGTAATGTTTATTTATTGAACTTGCAGATTGTGTGTCTATCAGATTCGAAGTTTGACTAAATGAACCCATATGAATCATCATCTCGCATTAATGTTGTAGTAGTCCAAGAAATGGTACTCCAAGGCGTATGTTTAGGCCTGAAAATCTACCCTTAATGATTCGGGCTAACGGGCAACCTGAATCTCTAGTAAACGAGATGGTGGATGTGGTGTTCACGTAAAAATTGGAATTAAGGAATTTTGATGGCATAGTTAGTCTTTTAATCATATCCTGGGAACGAAATTAGAGGATACAGATATGAGAGGGCTCAGATGTAAATAAAGGAGGGTTAAATATCTTTTAAGGAGAAAACCCTAGGCCGACATTGTTTCATGTGCGGTGCTGTGCGCACATTCTTAACTTGTTGGTTCAAGATGGTCTATCAGAAATTCAAGGTATAATTCACAATGTTCGTGAGAGTGTGAAGCATGTGGGTGCCTCTCCGGGGCGATTGCATCTCTTCAGTGAGCTAACTGAACAATTACAATTGAAAAAAAAAACATCTTATCTTGGACGTTACTACTCGGTGGAATGCAACATATGCTATGTTGTCTACGGCTTTGGAGTTTAAAGAAGTTGAGCTTGAATGAAATATATGAATTGGGTGAAGTATTTTGAATTATTGATTTAGTATGCAAATTTGAACCTATAATTTGAGCTTATGTATTTTATTTAATTTTTATTACAGGTTTAAGTGTGGATGAATAAATAATGGATTTTTGGATGAAACATGGATGGTGGATGGATGCTTTTTTGATGAATCGTTATGGATTTTTTTTTGTAGAATCAAGATTGATTTTTGGATGAATCATGTACATTTGAACCACTAATTTACATGTTTTTTTTGGATGAATTATTAAGTATTAGACTTGTTCATATGTGTTCATTAATGTTCGTTTGTGTTCGTTTTATGTTTGTTCATTTGTGTTCGTTTACGTTCGTTTAGCTTTTTAACGAACGAACATGAACGAACACGAACATTTCCATTTTCTTAATGAACGAACATGAACAAAAAAATGTGTTCGATTAAGTGTTCGTGTTCGTGTTCGGTTAAAATTAAATAAACGAACACGAACACACCGATGTTCGTGTTCGTTCGGTTCGTTTACAGGCCTACGTATGTTCTTTTCTGCTTCTTATGATGGGCATTGGTTTCTTGTTCTTACTAACACTTCTGATCACTATCTATAATTCCATGTTGTAAGTTTCATTTTGCTAACCTACCAATACTTATCTAGGTGACATTGAAGAAAATGAAATCTCCTGAAACTTAATCCAAAAAAAACCGTATAGCTAAGAAAAGGGTTTTTTTTAACGGGAATAATGAATTTAAAAAAAAAATACTTTATATTTGTTATGATTGTTTGTTGGGTTTTTAAAATCTATTGGTCTGTTTGTTATTTAGTTTTAGTTATATTAAAAACCTGTTTTTATATAATCTTAAAAAAACTGTTATTTTGTAATATTAAATACGTTTTTTTTTTGTTGGATTAGTCAATTGATTTATAAACGTTTTGTTGTGAAATTTTAAAAGTTTTATCAATAAAATTTCCACGTTCATTGTTTAAACACATTTGAATTTGATCGAAAGATGTTTAAAATATCGTTAATTAAATACGTATGAATTTATATTGAGTTTCATCAATCAAATACCCGACCCGAATAATCGAACTGAACTGAACCGGAATTTTTTATGTCCGGCTCTATGAAATGAAAGATCTAAAAACAGTGAACCCCCTGAAAAAAATTCATGAATCTGCCACTGATCATATACCCATCCTAAACGAAAGCCAACCTGTTAATGTCAAACCTTACCGTTATCCACACTTTCAAAAACAAGTTATGACCCGTTTGATCACAGACATGCTACACGACGGCGTTATACGCCCAAGCCAAAGCCCGTTTTCTTCGCCGGTCCTTTTAGTTAAAAAAAAGGATGGATCTTGGCGATTCTGTGTGGACTACAGAGCCCTGAATGCAGTCACAGTGCGCAACAGATTTCCGATCCCGACTATCGACGAATTGCACGGCGCTACCGTTTTCTCTAAAATCGACCTTCGGTCCGGTTACCACCAAATATGAGTAGTAGAGACGGATATCCACAAGACGGCGTTTCGCACATCTGACGGTCATTACGAGTTTCTAGTAATGCCTTTTGGTCTCACAAACGCCCCATCCACATTTCAATCCGCTATGAACGATTTATTTCGTTCTGTCCTCCGAAGATTCGTATTGGTTTTCTTTGACGATATTTTGATTTATAGTGATACCAAAGAGAGCCACTATTCTCATCTCCGGTGTGTCTTTGAGCCACTTTTACAAAATCACTTTCATGCAAAACCATCTAAATGTGTTTTCGCAGTACCACAGATATCGTTTTTGGGACAGTAAATCTCTTGTGACGGTGTCGCACCTGAGCCGGACAAAATTGAATCAACCCAACAATGGCCGACACCCACTTCTTTCACTACACTCCGGGCCTTTCTGGGACTTACGGGTTACTATAGACGGTTTGTTCCCCATTATGCAAAGATAGCATCACCATTAACCGACATTCTGAAACAAAGAATTTTTGCATGGAATAACAATGCTCAAGACGCTTTTGTCGCCCTCAAAAAGCACATGGAACAGTTAGTCACCTTGGCTCTTCCTGATTTTACAAAAGAATTTGATGTTACAACAGATGCATCAGGAGTTGCTATTGGTGCGGTTTTGTCACAAGGTAATCGACCGATCTCTTTATTCAGTAAGAAATTGTGTTCTACCATGCAAGGTCATTCCACATATACCAAAGAATTGTATGCCATCACAGAAGCAGTAAAAAAATGGCGTCAATATCTCTTGGGTCGTCGGTTCCGTATATTCACCGACCATCACAGCCTTAAACACCTTGTCACACAAACCATTCAAACTCCTGAGCAACAAAAATGGGTCACAAAACTTATGGGGTATGATTTTGAGATACATTACAAGCCGAGCAAGGAAAATGTAGTCGCTGATGCACTCAGTCGAGTAGAAATTCTAGCAGTTTTAGCAATCTCCCATCCAACAGCCCCTTGGCTCCAAGAGATTCGTGACTATTTTCAACATGTACCACTTGGCAAGCAGTTTCTACAACAAATTCAGGATGATCTAGTTGCTTCTCCACATCACGCTTACCGAGATGGTTTAGTATACGTTAACGGTCGAATTTGGGTTCCCTCCATTCCAGAATTGAGAAACCAACTAATCACTGAATCCCACTCATCCTATTTAGGAGGTCACTCAGGAGTCAATGCCACCACAAATAGACTAGCATCTTCATTTTCTTGGTTAGGCCTACGAAAAGATGTGGCCAAGTTCGTGAAAAGCTTCACGGTGTGCCAAGCTATCAAGCCATCTAACCATAAACCATATGGTCTGCTACAACCGCTTCCAACCCCCGAATCGCCATGGTTAGATATCTCTATGGATTTTATTACCAACCTTCCTCCGTCAAAAGGTAAAACTGCTATTTGGGTTATTGTAGATCGTTTATCTAAATTTGCCCATTTTCTTGCACTCCCTACACATTATACAGAAGTATCCTTGGCCTCACTATTCATGCGAGAAGTCTATCGTTTACATGGCCTTCCAAAGACTATTGTATCCGATCGTGACCCTCTCTTCATTAGTCGATTTTAGGCCCAGTTGTTTAAACAGATGGGCACTAAGCTGATGCACTCGAGTGCTTACCATCCACAAATGGATGGCCAAACAGAAGTGGTAAACCGGTGTTTAGAATCTTATCTCCGATCTTTTTTTTTTTGAGGAACCGGCAACGTGGCATAAGTATTTGTATCTTGCTGAATTTTCATACAATACCAGATTTCATTCATCCATCAACATGACTCCTTTCAAGGCGGTCTACGGTCATGATGTTACCTCTATTCATGAATATCTACCAGGCACAAATAAAACAGCTTCCATTGATTCCTCTTTGATTGAGCACGAAAGGCTATTGCAACTTCTCAGACAGGCAATAGATAAAGCTAGGAATCATATGGTCAAACAAGCAAACAAGAAATGCATGGATAAGGAATTTGAGATCAACGAATTTGTCTATCTTCAATTGCAGGACTACCGCCAAAAATCAATTCAAGAGAGGAAAAATAAGAAGTTGTCACGACGTTTCTTTGGACCTACAAAATCGTAGAGAGAATCGAAAATGTTGCTTATAAGTTGGCGCTACCGACCGGGTCAAAAATACACCCAGTATTTCATGTTTCGTTATTGAAGAAATCATTTGGTCCACTAACTAATGTTGCAGGAGACATGACAGAATTTGGAGAACAAGGACAACTAGATTATTTGCCAGAATTGGTTTTGGATAGCCGTGTTGACAACCAGGGCAACAGGCAGCTCTTAATTAAATGGGAACACTTTCCTTTAGAAGAAGCCATATGGGAGGATTTAAAAAGAAATACAACTTGAGTTCCCTTATTTCAAAATTGAGGAAAATGTGACTTTTCAGGAGGGGAGTAATGATGCGATCCAGCCCACTCCAACCGCTTGCCCAGTATCACAGCCTGCAACAGTTCCATCGGCCCAAGCTGACCGACCCAAGAGGGTTATCGTTAAACCCAGGAAGCTTCAAGATTAAGTCAACGAGCCATTATCCCATGCTTCGCTTTTTTAGTAGCTGATTTTTCTTTCTTTTTGGTTTCCTCATTTCCACGTTTACACGTTCTTTTACTGCACTTTCAGTTAGCTTTCTTTTTCATGTATTTAAGTTTTTGAAGATGGAATAAAAATTATCAGAAAATTGTTCCAAATATCTTGTTCTTTATCTTGTTTTCTTGGGAGTGTTTGCCTACTAAAAAAGGTTGCATCAGAACACGAGCATGGTTAAAAAGACAACCTTAAACAAAGAATTCGCCATATTTTTTTATTAAGGTTTTGGGTTGTGGGCTTCACAAGGCCATCTATAAAATATTTATAGGTCATGAGATGAGTTTTGGGATATCAAACTTAAATTTATGTAATGTCAATAAGATTACAAAAATACCTATACAATTAATAGAATTTTGATGCTTTTGTACTATATAATTATAAATGTGAAACCTACATCACTATTAAAAAAATAATGTTTGTAGAACCGGACCGGACAACGAACCGACCATCTTAGAGGTCTTGGTTAAACTGGATTTAAAAACCGGATGACGTCATAAATAATATAAAAATTAAAACTATGTAGATAGATACAAAATATAAAACATCTTTTGTTTTCATGTGAACTTATAATTTTAATGACATATTAAGGCTTAAATAAATAAAATATGTAACTTGGAATACTAAATTAATCAGATAATGAGATTTTGAAGAAAAAAAATTGAAATCTGGTTCGACCGGTTCAAATAAAGTGGTTCAACTACACACAACCAGACAGGTTATGTGTCCGGTTCCCGGTCCGACCGGTTCGATCGGCCACTCCGGTCCGGTCAAGTTCTAAAAACACTGATTAAAAGTCTAGGAAAATCTCTTACTAAATAAAATCCAATTTACAAGATGGGAGAATTTCTTGTATATATATAACCTTATAAACTTTCAAAAGAAAAAGTATCGTTGAGTTTAAAACAAAAAGGGTTAAAATAGGATATATTGAAAAGGGGTAATCGTTAAAGAAAGGTATATACCATATTTTGATTATGGTGTCGATATATATGATAAAATCTTGTGTATTACACGCAGATGCGGATTCACATGCAATAATGGGTGGGTCAATGCCCACCGTCCATGGCCCAGAATAGCATACGAATTGAGAGCCCAGTAGCCCACTGATTCCACCGTAGCCCACAGCCCACTGATTCACATTCCTTTTTTTTAACGGCTCTTAACATACGATCGCAATACACATCCATGCTCCCCCCCCCCTACGTCCCTTGAACTTATGTCGGCCTTGTTCTAAATTTCCGATCAAATCTGGCGTCGCAACTCTCGCAAGAACCTCCACTTCAAGTCGGCGGCCGGAATTCGAACCCCTTTTTTACTCACCCGTATTTTGCCCCTCCTACATAAAAAATTTTGTATCCGCCACTAATTACACGGGTTAAATAAATAAAGTGTTATATATTTAGTAATAAATATTTTATATTTTTAAAAACCAATGTAACACACGGGTTGAATAAACCAGTATATTACATCAGTTGAATAAAATATAATGTAATTTGTTAACAAACACTCGTCAAAATATGTTTTTAAAAAATGTAACTTGTCATGACAGTTATATGGTCTGTTAAGTTAGTTTTTAAAATATTTTTTTCAACTGGGTATTAATTTTTTATTTAATTGATAAATGTTAGTTCATATTAAGTTTATTTCATTGATGATATAATAACTATTTATAATTAAATAATAAGTATCCCTAATTAGATTTATTAATATAAAGATTAATATTTAATAGGAGAGAGATGTGAAAAAATAAAGGTGAGAAATAACCAGAGAGTAACACGTGTCCCCCATGGTTTTCTTTTATTATCTAGTATAGATATATATTATTATTTAATAGGATAGAGAAATAGAAAATCTAATATTTAATAGGAGAGAGAAGCGAGAAAATAAAGATGAGAAATAACTAGAGAAGTGACATGTCCTCTATTATTTTTCTTTATTATATAGTATAGATTTAGAAAGTTTCAGGTATATGTGAAACATATCTCTTATAAGAAAACAAATTTTACTATTCAATTAGCCGTCGAGCAAACATGTTTAACTTGGTTTTAAGAAAAATAGTGGATATATATCCTAGTAAGCTTACATAATGCCCGAATTATGGAAAAAAAATAAATCATCCTTGATTTTTTGGTCGATTGGCTAAAAACCCAAACAAGTTATTGTAGGGTTGAAAAACAAACACAAAAATGGCACAAGCTAATATTTGACAAGATGGAAATTTGAATAAGTTTTGGCTACGAGGGGTGGCTCTACAGTACAAGCAACTAAAACAACTGATTTATGCTCTCAAATTTGAGAGGCCCCAAAAATTAAAAAACTACTTTAATTTGTATTTTTAACTTTTGTGTTTTCAGAGAGAAATTATAATTTTACAACTTTTATGTCAACTTTATACGTTTTGACGCTCCATTAAATTACATTTAAACTTTTTTATATATTTACAGAAGTTTCACAAAAGGACTCAATTTTAACGTTCGCTTTATACCACAAAAAATGTTAAGCCGACCCCGTTGACTACGTGTTTAATGATTCAATAAAAAAATGGAAAATTTTGGCTACAAAACTCACACATGCTTTGATAATCGATAACCAAGTTAACTGAAATCGATCGGTTTTGGTTTTTTTCTAACCGTAATATTTGGTTATGATTGGTTGGAGGTGAAAATCAACTCATGAACATTCCTAGATGGTGTTTGAAAAAAAAAAGATTAATCGTGCTGTTATTAATAAATTTTTAAAATTAGCTCATTGGTTGACCTTTTATATGCATGAAACCTTTTTTAGTGAGATAATTTTACTGTTATTAATAAAGAAGTTTTCCCAAATATATTTATGAGTTAAGTTTTTTTTTTGAACAGCAACAATAAAAGTATCTCATAGAAAAACTAAAGGGAAAATAACAAAAAACCCCAAGACATTCATCCGCCATTAGGCATATACACCAATATAGACAACTAATAATTAAGAACAGGATTACACGTTTTACCCCATACTCTATCGCCCCGTTATCCAATGCCCGACATAAGATTATCTAACCATTTTTCCCAAGTGCAATGTAGAGACTTGCCCCGAGCTGCTATCCACGAGAAGAATTGAAATTTTATATCATCCACCATATTTTCCACCGATGATTTTGTGTTAGGGAAAAGCCACATGTTTCTTACTTTCCATATCATCCAACACGTGCAATATCCAATTGAGGTCTGGATCATTTTGCGTTTAGCAGATCCATGTGTGTGATATAATAATTCAACTAGATCCTTTATAGTTACCTTCCCTGTAACATCAAGTTTCATCCATATAGAGATTTTGCACCACGTACTTTTAGCCATCGGGCATGGAATGAAAGTGTGATCTTCCGTCTCATCCTCAAGAAGACATAAGGAACATCTCCCCGAAGGGATAGGGATACCCCGATTCCTCAACGCAACCCCCATTGGCAATCTATACTGGAGAAGACGCCAAACAAAGCATCGGACCGACAGAGGAACCCATTTCAACCAGAGAACATCCACCTTAGATTCTAGCATCGATTTATTCTCTAACCATCTCCTGCATTCTTCAGTGGAGAAAGTCCCCGAGGGGCCACCTTCCCAAACCCACTTATCTTGGCCATCCAAGAATTTGTATTCTTTTATCATGCCTTCCAAGTCTTTAATTTCTTCAATCCGAATGGGGGCAATAGCTACTTTTTTCCACTCCCACTTGAAAATCAGAGTTCCTGATTCCAAACGACGAACTCTATCCGCAATAAGGCACCTTTTGTTCCGATCTAGTTCATACAAGGCCGGGAATATCCTGCTGAAAGGAGATTTTCCAAACCAGGCCAGATTCCATAATAACGTTTTATGAGTTAAGTACATGTTCAATTTTTTGTGAGATTTATAGCAAGTTATTGCATGAAATGAGTACATATATAATAGTAAGAAATTTGCTTAAAGAATTTACTAGCCTTACTCTCAATTTGCAAATTCGGTACTCAATGACAATTTTTTTTTCCTACATTTATAAATAATAACACTTAACTTTCTAAAAACTCAAATATACATGTAATATATTTTTCTTTACGTCCCGGTATAAATTTTGTTTTACTCGTTTACAAGCGTCAACCACAACTCCCCCCCTGAAGTTTGTAAAATGTTAAAATTATGTGTTTTTTTTCCACCGTCATACCACATGTCACCTATCTGTTGGTTCATAATTTTTTTCTTTGGTTTTTTTACATATCTTTTTATTGGGATAACCGAGTCGCCGTAATTTCAAACATTTTTTATGTACTTAATCACGTTTTTTTGTGCTTAGTCACGTTATTCACTGCCTCAACTGTTTAATGTCTGTTTTCCGCCGCAGAGCGCGGGGTGCTAATGTCACCATATTTAACGACGTTAGTATCACAGCCGCAACACGTGTTGCGAGATTCACAGACGCGCATACTTAATTATGTAGTTAACCGCATTAATATCACTGTACGACCTCGCCGCAACGCGCGGATCATAATTTCTAGTTATTTCTCAAACTCAAAAGTTGATAAGTCATATTTGTTAAAAGTTTAGTGATTTACATGATTATATTCTTGGAAACAATCAACTAACTGATAAGAATAGTAGAAATTAGAAGCTCAACCAATCGACTACGTCATGTTGATGAAAGTAGTTAAACTTGTTTTTAATGATAGACATTTTGTGCCTTAATGAAGAGTTAAATATGACTTCTAATTTATATTCTCTTTAGCCTATTTTACTCTTTTGTATTAGAATACATGTTGTGATGTATTAGTTATATTTAGATTGTTATGGTTATTAAATTCAACTGGTAGACGTAAACCTGCGCATTGCCACGGGGTGTGATGCTGCATAAATCTGAAACATTCAGTTTAGAATAAATTTATGTCGAGACGGTACATGAGAAGGATAAACCGTGTTACTTTATATAAAAACGAAACCATTAAATAGTTTTGATGATTTGTACGTTTGTGCTTCAATTAAAATTAACATCGAAACGTAGGATAAAAGTGGTTAAAAACAACCCCATATGTGGTCAAACTTAAAAAGGAATAAAAGTTTCACAATTTCTATTATTTTACCATTTTCCTACTATTATTATATAACATGTGGGATTGCAAATTTTTATGGCAGGTAACATATATATTGGTTCATATTAGTTTGAATGTGGATTATAGATTAATGTATTATGCATATATATGTTGCACACTATAAATCATCCACTTTTGCATCTCATCTAAGCGATCCGACCCGACCCGTTTAGGATGTCAACCCTTAACCAAATCATGAAGGTTTGCAAGAAGTGAGTTGACCACATTTAGAGCAAGACTATAAAAAAGCACAAAAATAATGTATGAGAAAGATTTGAAACAAATA
Organism: Smallanthus sonchifolius; assembly: GCA_023525975.1. Classification (NCBI taxonomy): domain Eukaryota; kingdom Viridiplantae; phylum Streptophyta; class Magnoliopsida; order Asterales; family Asteraceae; genus Smallanthus; species Smallanthus sonchifolius. Next base: position 9,326,066 of record CM042042.1, read on the forward strand.
ATTAGTTACAAGTAGATGAACTAACCTACTTCTCAAAACACCATTTTTCTCTCTCTTCTTTCTCTTCTTTCTCTTCTTTCTTTTTCTATGTGAAAAAACCATAGATGACATCAGCAAACAGCAGCAGCCGGAAAACATCGATGAAGCTTCATAATAGCTGCAGAGAACGCCCGGTTTGTATATAGATTAACAGTGAAAATGGAACAGAAAATCTCAGCACACCATTTAAACCCAATTATCTTGGGAGTGTTAATCCATGTTTGACTTTTGAAGGTCAAATGGATTAGATATAAATCAGCACAACTTGGTGCACTAAAGCATACATACTACTTATATGAAAATGGGTCGATTCCAGTTGTGTTTACCTGCCCCATTTTGACATCATAAAATTGGCCCATTTACCAAACCGGCCCGTTAGTAGGTGTGTAGCTAAAAAGCTTCAATGTAGATGTAGTTTGTTTTTGGATTAGAAGTTGCATACCTAAAATTAATGTAAATGAATATATGGGCTCCATGTCTCACTACTTGTCTGAATGTGCTCGTTTAGCCTTGCGACGTGTATGGCTCGGCTTGCTAGTTTTAGCGGGCTTCTTAGCGGTCCCACTACATTCCAACAATAAATTAAGGGAAGTAGTTAGATTTTTATTTATTTAAAATATAAGAGGTGAAAAATAGTCTAGGAAGCATGAGATATTAAATTGTGGAAAAATGAAACATTGCAGACTGACAAACTTACAAAAAGAGGGCTGATAAAGCTCTGAATAAAATGATGATAGGTAGTGCCAGCAACGCGGAGGCCTGAAAGATAAACATACTAATTCATGCTTGCTTGTAGAAATAGTAAAATGCGACTAAATGTTGTAACTTTAACCCATTCATATGAAAGTATGAAACCGAGTTATTTTGGGTTAAAATTTATGGATAATGGGTCAAACAGATTACATGCTTAAAAGTCATCACTTATGAGCCATACATTACCCAACCCACCTGCCACATGTAAATATAATATTTCTTTGTGTATATTTGTGTGTGTATAGGGGAGGGTTCTTTTCAGAACCAAAAATATTGAGAGAACACGTGCGAACCAATCTAAATTATTTACTTATTATGAAAAGTGTATAAATATAAAATACTAAATGATTAATTAATCCCCCCCCCTAATCTCTCTATTACTCGTAACAAGTTTTATGCACATTTGTAGATCAGAGTTACTCGTAACAAGTTTTATGCACATTTGTAGATCAGAGAATTATAGTGAACCTGCACATGTGCATATGCTTATAATATACGAATACACATAAATTTACGCACACCAATTCACATAAAAATGTTGTATTTTAATAGTAATATTATAATTCTAGATAAATCTATATCTATATCTATATCTATCTATACTATATAATAAATAAAGGTTTCTCATGCCACGTGTCGTCTTCATATTCATTCTCATCATTGTTTTCTCGTCTCTCTCTTATTAAATGAACCTCTATCTTTTCCATTAAATATATTTTTAAAGAAATTATTAATTATAGTAACAAAAAACATTTATTTTAAACAATCTCTTATTATAACTTTAAAATCTAATTACATAGCTTAAATTTTCAATCAAATAATAAACGAAAGTCAAATTACATTAAATAGTAATTAATGTATTCTTGAAACCCAATTATATATTTATTTTTGACTAAATTACAATTTTTGTTATTTATGTTTGCCTAAATTATGGAATGGGTTCTTTAAAGTTTTGACTTTCACTCATTGTCCTTTATATGAAAAGTTGTCTCGTTTCTTGTCCTTTACCCTAACGGCCATCCATTTTATCAGTTAAATCAGGGCATGTGCTTGGCATGTGAGGGCATAAAGGTAATTTCCCTCCTTTCTTCTTCCCTTTGATAACCAGACCAAACCCACTTCCCCTTTTCTTCCTCCCCTTGATAACCATACCACTCCACCACCTCCACCGCTTCATCATCGCCACTCCGCCGCTTCATCACCACCACTGCACCACTCCGCCGTTTCATCCCTTGTCGATTAACCAACCATTCTCATCACAGACCACCCCCAGATCTGATGTGTTTTTTTGTGTGCGAACCTGCACCTCCACCCACACATCCTCCCTTCATCTTCCCCTCCACCCACCTCCGACTGTTGCATCCCTTAACACCCACCTAGCAACTGAATTGAAGAATTTGTAAGAACGCCCCCAATCAGTGCATGTGTTTTTTTGTGTGCGAACCTGCACCTCCACCCACCTAGCAACTGAATTGAAGAATTTGTAAGATTTGTAATTAAGGGTTGAAGGAGGAAGTTATGTTGACTATAGTTTCAGGAAGAGGGAATTTAATTGCAAACTGTAGAATTCACTATCAGTCACAAGCCAAAGACACCCCCAAATTTCGTCACCTGCAAATCCAAACCCGCCTCCCTCTCTCCCCCGTTGACCATAACACACACTCCCTCTCATCTCAATCGAGCTCCCAATCCTAAATCGAGTTCCGAACCCTCTCCGCTGGGGAAGAAAAAGCTTGAATCTCAACTGATTGTTCAATCTAATTTCTGATTTTCGAAACCTCCACCCACAAATGACCTGTGTCGTTCGAATTAGGGTTTGGGAGAGGAAACGATCACCGGAAGGCGCGCCACTGTTGTCTCCTGAACCAACCTGAGCCACAGTTCCTGCTGCTGTCCACTGTCGTATGCTCCTCTCTTCTTCCCCCTCTCATATGGCTCTCTCTCTCACCTCTGACTTAGGGTTCTTGTAAGATGGAGGGTGGAAGATGAAAGAATTCGGGGATGAAGACGATGGTAACTGGTGGTGGAGTTGCTGGCAGTGACGGTGTTGGTGTAACCAGGAAGATGACCTGGTGGGGGTGACGGATGACCTGATTTTGGGTCCTTGTAAGATTTTATGTTAATAAATAAAATAATTTATTAAATTTAATAACTAAACTACAAGAATTGTTCTTTTAAGGATAGAAAGACTAAAATACCTTCATGCACATGGGGTGACTTAACTGAAAAACATAACGGCTGTTAGTGGAAATGACAAAATTCGTAAGTAGTTTAGCAAATAAAGGACAGTGAGTGAAAGTCAAAACTTTAAAGTACCCATTCCATAGTTTAGACAAACATAAAGGACAAAAATTGTAATTTAGTCTATACAGATTTAGGGATTTTATATCTTAATATTTTTTCACCCCGTGTAGTACACAAGTTCTAAGCTAGTGCATAATAAATGAGTATTTTAGATAGATAGATGGAGTGAGAGAGAGTGAGTGCGTTTGACATACAGAGAACCATGTAAACTCCTTGGTTGCAAGAGATCTTGTAATTCCATGGTTTTTCAATGTTCCTTCAACAGTTTTTTGAACCTTCACATATAACATAACTTTATTATATTGGTTTTAGATCATAGCAGACTAATATGAGCAACATGTGGATCCCTCTAAAAAGAACTGAACACATCTCCTAACATATTAGTCAAAAACGTTTTCCACACTACAGGAAAGAAGCACGTGAAATAGAGTTTCTTATGAACGAGATTGGTCGGAGTTAAGAGATCCCTATGTAATATGATGTAAACATATTATCTTATGTAAAAACAATATTATAATAAAATGTTACCTTGGCCATTTATGACAAGGTTTTTGTCAAACTGATACCGTTTTTCACAATATAATACTCAAATAAAATAAGTAAAATAAGTAGGGCATTTCACTATTTAAGAAACTCGATTTGGTTTAGTTATTGTTTTCCGATTTGGTTTAGCCACATTCATGAGCAATGTTTTAATATTAAAATAAAATTTTATTAAAAATTTAGTACCCCTTTTATAACATTATCCCAAAATGTATTAAAACAACAAAATAATAATAATAAAATATTAAATTATACAACATAAAACTAAAAATCCTGGTTTAAACAAATTAAATAAAAACTAATAAAATATATGTTACTTAAAAAGAAATCAATATTTTATTATACTTGGAGGAAGAAAGCCCGGTAGTTAAAAGCAAATTAAACGGATGTTAATTCACAGTTACGACATGTGTCCTACTAGTTTTATCGTCACGGTAAGATTTTAAGCTCTCGTGTTTGGTTTCTAATACCATCAGTTGTCTACTTACTTTTTTAAACTTTCGCATCCATTGGTGAGTGGACAAATTGTACTCTCAAAGGAACATGTGACGCATATATAGTGACCCCTCGATGCCGATTTCACCGATTTCGAGGGGACAATGCTCCAATTTTCCCCGACCTCCAATCCACCTCAAAGGAGCCCATTAATTTTGACGTATAAACTTATGATTGGTTTCATAAGTCAATATTTGTACCAAGATAGTCCAATCTATTGGTAGTTAGGTTTGTTTTGCTCCGATTCCACGTGTGGAACACGTGCTGACATGCATCCACACTTTAGCGAGTACGGTCACCAAAAACTGACGGACACGGCACCCCCACGCTCGTTCGTACACGTGTCCTCCCCATAAATCGATTGTGGCCACTTTAACTGACAAAGGATCTAGAGTCGTCGTAACTCGTAACACTGTAGCTTGACTACGCGATTAACGAAGCGACGTTCGAGGTATTCGTTCCTTCGCACCATTTCCCCTCCGTTTCTCCTAACATATTAGTCAGCACAATCTATAATGCAGCCACCAACACTGTAACTCGCTAAATAAGATTAATCAAATAGGTTCTAAAAGAGAATATCAAGATTCAGCGCGTGTAACATATTCAGATCAGCTTATATATAGTGGCATGCATTTCATTTAAATGCGCAACATAATCATTGACACAATAAAATATCTATCTGACATGAGAAAACCGCTGATTATCAGACATTGAATAATCAAAATCAAATAACTAGCTGTAATAAAACATGTTGCATAAGATGGTGTTTGGATTGCTCATGCTGCTTGAAATTCAGAAGTTGTAATCATCAGGTGACAGTTATTTGAGTGTTTGGTGAGTTCTATCTAAGTAACTAGTATAAAACCATACCAAAAACAACATTCTTATATTGTTGAAACGTTTACATATAAAATATGCCAATTTATTTTTATCAATACTACTAATTTCTTTATAGATTATCTATAAATACAAGAATGTTTGTTTGGGAGTTAGCTGGGTATGTTTGTTTGTTAGTTTTTCCTTAAATAATCAACTGATGCATCTGGTATGAAAGTATTTATCCAAACCAAATTATTTGACTCTCAAATTATCAGATGGTGAGAATCAGTATCACTTTATCCAAACACTCAAACCGGTTAATGTGACGAAGTTTGAATTATTAGACAATTAGCTACATAACGTCTAACGCACATCCAAACAGCCACATGTGAAATATGAAAAAGCCAAAAAAAATAAATAAAAACAGTACCTGACGATGGTATTTAGTTGCAGATTCAAGAAACTTGCCATACACTTGAACTGCATTATTTGTGTATGGCTTCATAGTTTTCCGCGCTTTATCAAGGCGAGGTTTTGTTGCAACGGCAACCTGATCAATGTATGGCTCACAAAACTTCTTTGCAACCTGGCCCCACACAACTTTCATATTATGATTTTTGACACATCTTTAAAGATAGCAAAAAGGTTGACTAAAAATTACCTGAAAGTGAGGGTTTACAACTTCTTTTATTTTAATCACATGGGGAGTTAGAACCCCCTTTGATCGTACATAGACCTCTGTGGTTTTTTTGGTCAAAAGCTGCACATGTGACTCAACATTGGTTATCACAACCACCCATTGTTTCATTGCAGCAGGGATCCACTTCTGCATAATTTAGGGTGACAAGTTGAGCAATGTACATAAATACTTGATGTGGAAAAATGGGCGGGCAAGTAGGTTCTGATCAAAACAATAATTTTTGTACGGGTTGAAATGGGTCAGCTAGGATGACACCAAACACTTTTTAACTTTTTTTTAAATCATTAGCGTGTTAAATATGATTATAGATACTATGTTATTACAATAATAACCTATCATTTTTAGGAAAGCAATTTAGGAGATTGTATGTACTAAAAATACATGTTAGCTTGGTTTTAAAAAGCGAGAAGCGCACCGAGGTGACGAGGTCTAAATCCGAGGCACAAAGCGCAAAGCGTAAAAGCGCAGGGCTTTTCGTACGCGAGGCGCACATACTATAAAAAAAACATTTAAATTAGGTATATACACATTAACTGATGTTAAACATCTAAATTCCCAATAATGTTAAACATATTACTTGATATTAAACATCTAAAACATCCAAAAGAGGAAATTATTACAATAAACCATGAAAATGACTAAAATTACTAGTTATTACCACCTCCAAAAGTCCAAAACAGCAACAAAACATACCAAAAAAAAGCCCTTAAGCGCAAAAAAGCCCCTCAAAGCGCGCGCTTCTTGTTCTGAGGCGCGCCTTATGTAACCTAAAGCCCCAACCCTCGCGCCTCAGCGCGCCTGAGGCGCGCTTTTTAAAACCAAGCATGTTAGGCGGCTTTCAACACGTTTCTTCTTTGGCTAAAAAATATATTTTACCCATTTGACCCGTTAAAGAAAGAACATAACCCAAGTCAACCTATTCATAAGTAAATGGGTCAAAATTGCAACCCTGGTATAAACCCAACAAAAAAGTGAACAAGAATGTAAATTCCATACCGGTAGTTATTAGTTAGTTAGTGTTTACTACTTAGTAGAAAACATAAACCAAAGAAGAGTTGATGTAGCATTTTGAAAAGCACAGTTCAACAAAAAGATTGTAGAGGAACATAAACATTGACTAACTACTTTATTTACATCATGCGTCTCGACTTTAACTCATAATGTGAAAACATAAAATACACCAACGAAATTGTGAAATTTTCTTACGGTTTTGACTACACCTATATGAGGTTCAGCCCACATTTCAGCTTGTGCCTTCTTCTCTAAAGCCTGTCATAGTGAAAAGGATACTATTTTCATGAAGATAGAAAAAAAAACATCCTTAATAAACGAATAATAACCTGATTTGAAGTAAATTATGCATAGAAATAACAGAATAAAAATACAAACAAGGGATATACAAAAATTACCTTCTTTGTGAAAGTATCCAAGGCAGGTTTTCCATGCTGCTTCCATCGAGCCTCCACATAAGACTGTAAATTAGTGAGGTAGTCAAACCTCACGACTATATTCCTTTATGTACATGAGCCTAATTAAAGAGAGAGTTACCTGACTAGAAGACACATGAGCTGCAAGCCAGAGTGGTAGCCATGCAGAATAAACCTGAATATAAAGAGAAGACCAGATAATAGACAAAAGTTGGTCTTCAATTAAGCATGATTCACATCTATATAATCATACTGACTAGTAAACTAAAGAGAAAAGAGATAAATTTATTGAAACAACTCAAAAGGGGAGATGCGTCTCGTTTGAAGTTAACAAAGCATTTTATTAAGATATATTGATGGTATGGAGAGATGCATCACTTGGTTATGTCAACCAGTTATAAGATTTAAATGCTAGCTATGTCTACATTCTTAATATATGCAATCAAACAACTTCCTTATATGCAAAGTCTACCATGATGAAAAGAATAACAGGTTTTGTTGCAGCTATGTAACTTATTTTAATCAGAATATTCCACTCAGAGACCAATGTAAACTACTCCCTCCATCTCCAAATACTGCATAAGATTAATTTGGCATGTAGTTGAATAAAGATGATTGAATATTGACCAAATACCTAAATGTCTCATAATAAAGACTAACTAGTAAAAAAAAAGTTGTGGCCCAGAATAAAACATAAAAATATTAGTAATGAGCAAAAGGTAAATATGGATCAAACACTTTCTCAAAAAAAGTGTTGCAATTTTTTGGGCAAACAAATAGAAAAACATAGTTGCATTTTTTGGGATGGATGGAGTGATCTTTGTTCTCTTCTTTTAAATGGAATTAATCACCTGTATTTCTTTGCACCATCATACAGTTATTTAATTATAAACACAAATGTCTAATCTACTGTTTCTCTTTCACCCCACACTAAAAGCTGGAAGTGCATGGATAATAACCAAAAGTTCGGAACAAAAGAAGAAAAGGGTGAAAAGCCACGCATACACTGCAAAATAACTATTGCACATAAGATGATCAGGCTGAAATTGAAAATCATATGTAACATAGTAAATGTTTGATCAAAATTACTTAATTTCCATTCATGATCACTACTTACCGATTTCACTTTATGGGTCCCATCTATATGCTGCAAGGTTTACTCTATGTGAGGGGAAATAGAAAAAGGCCAATTGAAAAAAGAAAAGAAAAATCATAAAAACATATGACAACTAAGCTCAGAAAAAAGCTGCAAACCAAGTTTCAAAGACCTAGAATACATGTTCTTTAAAACAATAGGTATCACACATGTTCACATATATGATCACTTGACACGATTAACAGCACCAAGAAATTGCAATCTTTCAGATTTTACCTTTGTCAATTCTTCAACTTTCTGTGTGGCTTCATTCTTAGTCTTCATAAGTTCCTCCTACATATGATTATAGATGTTAATACATTATATTTTCACATCTAAAGGAGTAATCCAAGCAACATGTTGTGAACCGACCTCAGCAAATTTAAGAGCACGCTCAGTTTTTTGAAGTTGTGTTTTCTGTTCTTCAATAGTCTGTTCAAGCTAAAACAAGAAACAGAAAAGCAAAAATATTATTCCATCAGTTTGGGCCTTTTGAAATCAACAAGCCTTGTACCACATATCGACAGAAATGTAATTTAGCTACTAGCTACCTAGACACTAAAAAACAAAGTTGATACATTAATGCTACCATTAATATCATATATCTAGCATTAGATTGATCTAACCATCAACAACCTACCACAGTGTTCCTATGCATTTATTTCTCATTAATTTTCTAAAATTTGTGTATTTATATATAGTTGCTAGTTTCTTTCATCAGTTTGCCAAAAAATATAATGCATGACAAACACAATAAACCGGCCTTACATTCTCAAGCTTTGGATTCAATTCAAGCATGTTGTTCTCCAATTCTTTTGATCGACTTTCCAAAGCCTCCAATAAACCGGCATTTTGCTCCAATTCCAACTGTAGTTCTTCCACCTAAAACAAGAAACGAAATCCCATAAACCACCATAGAATGAATATCTTGACACACTTCAACAAAACCAACTCCATTGCATGAAAACCTTCTTCTCTAACTCCCGGGACCTTGTATGAGCCTTTTGGACCTCCTCATCAACATCTGATGACCCTTTAACCTATCAAATACAAGATAGAATCATCACACATTCACACCAAAAACATGCATTCATTATTTATACATACAATAAACTGAATCATATGTTCATAAATCATAATCCTACCTTAAGAGAAGCTACCTCATTTTGCAAAGAAGCCATACTCTCTGATTTTTCTTCAATCGTTCTCTCTTTCTCCGCAATCGCCTTCTCTTTTGCAGCAATGATCTCATTTTTCATTCTTAATTCTTCACTCTTCTTGTGAACAAGTGAATCTTCAAACACAACATCAAATTCAATATTATTTACCAAACAAGCTTCATCGATCTCTAATTCTACAAATGCTGATAACGATACAATGCGAAAAAGAACACAATTAGGTAAATTAGAATGGAGAAGGTGAAAACAAACCTAGTGATCGGATCTTCGAATTGAGCTTATCCAATTCGAATCGGAATGCTTCGGAGTCACCGGATCCGACTGCTACTCCATCACCGGCGTCATCAGCGCTAATCTGAGTGAAAATTAGGGCGAAAATGGATAAAAGTAGGAGGATATGGAGCTTTGAGATCGCCATGGATACGAAGCAGAACCAAAAGGCCTACGGAGCCAATAGATTTGAGGTTTTTGTTGTACGCTCCGTCGAGATTGTGACGATACGTGAGATGTATGAATTTCACGTGGAGGCAGGTGAACGAATCCAAATGGATTGCGCGATGTTTTGTTGACTGATGAATCTATGACTGAAGCTCTGCTTCGAACCTCCATTGATTTAAGTGCATGTTTGGGATTACTTATCAAATCTCTTTTTGACTTTTTGGAAAAGTAAGTAGGACTTACTTTTCCAAAACAACTTCTCCTTCTCACAAAAAATAGCTTTTACACCTTTATCCAAACAAACTTTTAACTTATTGACTACTTGAAGAAGTTAATAAGTTAATAAGTAGGATCTAAAAGTAATCCCAAACAACTTTTGATGTAAGCTCAAGCTGCAGTGCAGCCTGTGCTGGACCTTATTAAACAAACAACCTCTCGAGCCCAGACAATCATATCTTTTTTATAATTATTATTTAAAATGTTAAATATTGATTATTTATATAATAATTATTATTTTCGGATACAATTAAAATAATTATATATAAAATTATAACTATAAATATATTAATAATAAAATAATTAATAAATAATAAACGAGTTAAACCAAAACTATAATAGAAACCACTTATGAGTCGAGCTCATGCTTAGACAACCTCAGCTCGACTAAGGTCCTTCACACCTTTGCATAAAATCAAAATTGGATTAAGATGTGTTTGAACTGGTCGGCAAGGGTAGAGAGAATGCTCTCCGAATGTCACATCAACGTCTAAACTCTTTAAATATGTGGGAATACAACCTCAAACTTCCCAAAAACTTTTTCTCAATTAATCAATTAAATTAAATCTTTATTTTATGTTCAAATTTAAACCAAATCTCTCGAGGAGATGTTTGGGAAGTAAACCATGATTGGTGAGAGAACGGTGTTCCTAACTAGGGCTGAACCATCCCAAACCCATTCTATGTGCCTTAAATAGAGATGCACAAAAAAACCGGTCTGGGTTTTCAAACCGATCCATATCGACTGTTAAACCAGTTAGAAACTGGTTCAAACCGCCAGTTTAAAACTGGTTTGTAAACCTATAGTACTGAAACCAATTTGAACTGAACCAAACCTGGTTTGAAACCGGTCAAAACCCCCCTCTTAAACCGGTTTGAAGCCAAACAAGTTTTGATTTTTATTGACCAACCCGGTTTCGATTTGATTTCAAACTGGTTCGGTTTAAAAAACCAATTTGTGCACCTCTAGCCCTAATAACTATTTGATTAATGTAGGGTTGATTAGACACATGAATTGTAATACATATAATTATTTAACAAATTAATAATAAAACCATGAAAGAGTTCGAGGGGAGAATATTTTTCTTAAGTTTTATTTTACCATTAAATATTTTGTTATATTAAAATAGTAGGTTAGAAACTCATATATTACACGGACTGAATAAATCTAACTTGTTGTAAACTAAACTCAAACCTGAATCGGCTCACCAAATTGTGCTTAAAATCATTTTGCACCTTTTACAAGACAAGAAAGATGTGAACTTCTAGCATGTGTTTAGTGTATGAATCATAAACTTATCTTGCAATCATAATCTAGTAATACAAAGATGTTGAATGGGTCGAAAAGACTACTAAAAACATTTACAACCTTCAAGGGTGTATTGAGTTTGAATTAAATTCTTCAGGGTCCAAGTTGTAAAATTAGAGATCAGAGTTTGTAGACAGGAGTAATCCCCAAAAGATGAAAGCATTTCCTCATCACAACTGCAGTTGCCTCACACAACAATAATCTGCTTGTCTCCTCAGCAGACCCAACAACCTGCCAAAAATCCAAAGCAAGATTTTATAAAAATATTTTGGCTTGATAAAAGGGTCGTGTTGGCGGGTCGAACCCAAAAACTATACACGTGAACCCAAACAAGACACAGGTATTTGTAGGTTGACATGAACACAGTCCATATAACATAAAAAAAAACTAACTGTATAATAATACTCCAAAATTACAAATGAGTATAAAACAATTATGATTAGCACGAAAAAACAATTATTTTATTTTTTTGTATAATAATACTCCAAAACTGCAAATGTGAATAAAACAATTATGTTTTAAGTATATAAAATAATGCTCATTCTCTTTTTAACTTTTAAATTTTAGCATAAAATAACCAAACAGTTTTAAGTTACGACATAAAACACGCTTTTAAAATGAACTATAGAAATAAACAGATCAATCCAAAATCCAAAACAAGAAGCATTTTGGCCCAACCCAAAAATTATACACGTGAACCCAAACACGATGCACGTATTCATAGGTTGATATGAACATGGCCAATTTAACATGAAAAAGTTTTTTTTTTGTATAATAGTACTCCAAGATTACACATGTGCATAAAACAATTTATGTTTAACACGAAAAAATGATTATTTTATTTTATTGCATAATAATACTCCAAAATTACAAATGTGTATAAAAAAATATGTTTTAAGTATAAAAAGTAATGCTCATTTCTATTTTTTAACTTACAAATTTTGACATAAAATACCCAGACAGTTTAAGTTACGACAAAAAACAGCCTTTCAAAAAAATAAACAGGTTAAACGGGTCAACCCGCAAACCTGGGTGGTTGACTAGAGACGACCCATCAGGTTAAATGTGCGCGAGTTCGACCCGAAACTAAACCCAAACCCAAACCCAAACCCATGAATTCCATGTTAGGTCCGTGTGGTGTCAAAAATCCACACCACTACAGATAACAGAATAGACATACTGCAGTATACCTGGCACTCTGAGTAGAAACTTGTAAACTTCTCGGATAAATCGTATAGGTATTCACACAGGACATTTGGTAACAGATTTGTGCAAGCCTCTTCCACAACCTGTAAAGAAATAAAATGGTATTTGCAAAATTAAATCAAAATATGTTTGCCCGTACAAAAAAATTGCCCGCTTTGACCCGTTTACCGAACCCACACAATTTGTCACCTATATACATGCATATGGGGCATATGTATCATTGTAGAATGTGAGCAAAGACGCTTGAAATATGGTTTCTTCATCAAGAAATGCCTTACCTCGGCAAACTGGAGCAAATGTAATCCCAGCTTGCGTTCTTCATCTTTCTGCAATAATAATTGTCCCTCCTGTCACAAACAATTGAATCCAATCATAAACTTGATGTTCAGTTCAAGAACCAAAAATAAGAAATAAAAATTGTATAAATTGTAGCGACATGACAGTGATGATAAACTCTTACCCTTTTCAATTCCTCTACGTCTTTACCAGATTTTCTGATAATTGAACATATTCGAGCATGTGCATACAGCAGATATACTGCAGTATTTCCCTATTTATCAAAGAATATGAGCAGGTAAGAAACAAGAACAGTGTTACGAATTGAAATTTAGACTTGAACGTAATAGAAATGGGAAAAAATTATTAAGCATGCCTTATCGTTAAGCATCTGATCAAAATTGAATGTGTAATTGGTCAATCTGTTATTCTTCAGGTCTGCATACCTGTTAAGAACATAAATAGTCAAACAAGAGAAATAGAAAATGAAAACACCGCAGTAATCAGATATTGGATGTGGCAATTTCGGCCCATTTTTGATAAAAATGGGTCAGTTTGGGTTGTGAACTTGTGATTCATCTCCAACACGTCAAAAGAGTAAATTCGTAAAACTTGGTTAGAAAAGCATATCCAATGGGTTTACTGAGAGAAACAGGTCAAAGTCACCCAAAGACTAAAGTGTTTTGACGTTTTCAAATGCATTAGAATCTCACTTAAGAGGAGTATAAACAACAACCAATGGTATGAGTACAATAACCACAAATATAAATAATAAAAGCATTAGAATCTTACTTAACAGCACCATATCCAACTGCTTCAGCAGTTTGCTCAAGTTCCTCAGCAGTCCACTCAGCAGCCTTACCTATTGAAATTAGGATTACCACATTTTATAAATTGACTTCACATAAAGGATATATTTATTCTAATAATAAACCAATTTATGGTTATACCTCGTTCCACAAGACCTGCTTTACAACGGGTTTTAGCTTCATCGAGTAAATCAACCAACTTAACCACTTCAGTACTACGGGTTCTAAATCTCTTTCCATCATCACCAAGAACAAGACCAAACCCTACATGACTTGTTTTAGGGTATTCGCTCTCGTCGTTTGAAATCCACCCTGCACGTTTAGCAGCCTGAAAAAAGAATCGTTTTAGCTTCACTAATATTCAATTTCTTGATATCTTTTTAAACTGTTATGCTGTTTAAAAGTGACTTACAGTGAAGAACATTTCAAAATGCTCTCTCTGGCCTACATCAGTCACATATATTATCCACTCAGCTTTTTCCTCATTAAGCCGATACCTGCATATAACATGAAAAAAATAAAAAGTTCAAATAAATCTATTGCTAGCTATAAAGATATAAGTTATTTAAGAAAACTAACCACAGAGCTGCAAGATCTGTTGAAGCATAGTTGAAACCTCCATCTCTCTTCACAACTATAAGAGGTACCTTTTTTCCTTCAATAAATATCACCTGAGCTCCTTCACTTTCTTCGATCAAACCCTTTTGCCTGAGCAGATCTAGAGTCCCAGGAATGTAGGGATTATAAAAGCTTTCACCCTGAAGGTAACAGAATTAAACACCAACTCATAAATTATTTTGTATCAAGAGAAAAAAAAATGAATATACCTTTTCTTCCAAGTGAACCCCTAGACGCTGATATACTTTTTCGAAACCCTTTCGACTTATTTCACAGATTTGTGCCCATGCCTTCCGGTACTTTTCCTCACCACCCATTTCAATATTCATTATATTACTATTAAGAAAAAGTAAGATGACCAAACAATTCGAACACTATATTAGTAGTGGATTTTTATTCATAGACTGAATAATGTGGATGTTGATTGCAATGGTTATGTGGGCCACAAAGTTATTTAATTCACCTGGAGACTGACTACTGCCCGTTGGGCTCTCTCTTTGAATTCAGCATCACCATCAAATCTCTGTTTTGATGCCTTATAGAACACCTATCAAAGTACCACGTGAGTCAAGATAACACCAACTGACCACTGATCAAAAAGAAAAAGATATTGAATTTTGAAGTGTTATTAATGGAATCAATTGATAATAGAAGTAATCAGGACAAAAGGTAATTCAGAAATCTGAAACCTCAGGATGCATCTTGTGCATATTATATAAATTATCAATTAAAGTAGTTGTGAAACAATTGCTTAGCATTGGCAACTAAAAATGTTAAATCAGAAAAAAGCTACATGATGAAGTAAAAAAAATTCAACGCTGAAATGTGAGAAAAACAATGTGCTTCTCTAATCACCTGCAACATTACGTTTTAGCAAGTACTACTCCCTCTGTCTCATAGAAGTAGCAACTATTGAATCTTGATGTGATTACAAAAAGTGTTTTGATTGTTAGTCAATAATATTGACTCGATATGATAGAATAAGGAAACGTCTGGGCCCAACTCAAATCATAGGTAAATTCAAACAATGAAAAAGGGCAAATTGTTAACGGACTTTGAAAATTGACCGCAAATGAAAGAGTCTAACTAACATGGGACGTTACAAAATGAAAATTGTTGTGATTTCTCTTAACAGAGAAACTATGTAATTAGAAGCATTCGCAGAGGATCTATATAACAATGAGATTCCACAAGTGGTGTAAATTAGGAGTAACTATGCTCACCTCAAGTTCTCCAATATCTTGATCATTAACTTCCCCGTCTGGGAACTTTTCGAATAGAAACTCAATCAACATTCCAAACTGCAGAAAAATGATAGAAACATATATTCGCATTATTTATTTACACAAAAAAAGTAAAGACTTTAAATGTAATACTATATGCTTCTTACTTCCCACAATATATAAGATTTATAATATTAAAATTCACTAAAGATCAATTGCATGTACCTGAGTGCCCCAATCCCCAACATGGTTTCTGCGAAGCACATCAACCTTAGAATACTCAAGCATACGGGCTAGCGTGTCTCCAATGATAGTTGACCTCAAATGACCAACATGCATTTCCTTTGCAATGTTGGGTGATGAAAAGTCAACTATTGCCCTTTTGACAGAAAGCTTTGGTGCCCATGTGTCTATACCGTCTGTTAGCATATTCTGGATTCTCTGCAGAAACAATAGTGACAAAATTGGAGAAGGAAAAAAGTTAGGTCGAAATTGTAATGCATTTTCAAAAAAATCACAAAATTAAAGAATAAAAAATTGAATACCTTGGCTATCCATTGTGTTGATAACTTGATGTTTATAAAGCCAGGCCCGGCTATGGAGCATGATTCTATCATGTCAGATGTTGGAAGATTCCGCATGATGGCCTATATATTAGAAAGATCACATGAACCATGTAACTGATATTATAAAATAAATTACTCTATATATTCAACATGCATGTAATTCATATTCACACAAAAAGAAAAAGTATTACCTGTCCAACAGGTTGTGGACCTCTAAATTCTGTACCTTTGCCTTTTATTTTAGACCATAAGCTCATGGCATTGTTGCTATTTATGTAATGAAAAATTCTGCATTAGTACTCAGCGTTCTGAAGAAAAGCAAGCAATACAAAAAATGATGCAGAATGCAGCCAAAATTACTAATATAATCTAGTATGTTACAAGACTATAAAACTAAAGATTGTTCGAGTACTATAGAAAGCAAAATATAAGAAGAAACAAACATGCACAAATATGAGAAAAAACATATACCATTGGTAATCCCCAGCTTCCTTCTTGGAGCACGCAGCTATAAGAGGTGCCACTTCTGGCTCATCAGGAACAGTAACTTTCAATGAGACCTCAAATACCTTTGCTATTTGTTCTTTAAGGCTCCCAGTATTATCTTCCTGTATAACAAAACCGTTGGCATCATCTTACCGTATACACTTATAAAATAGAACATACATATTCTGTAAATCCAAACTTTTAGGCTTTTGTATCTATTCTTGAAGTGTGATTCCGATGCTAGTTTGAACACACATACAAGTCGATATACATGCATCATGATGTGTGAGTTAATAAACTTACAGGTGCAGCTGCCATGGTTGACGTGGAGTGTGCCCACTTAACCAGAAAGTTTCTTCTATATGCTTCTTTCAGAATATCTGTCTAGTTTTGCAGTAACAAATATGTAAGTAATTCGCATTCCGATTATGCAAACAGAGCAATCAAAGAAATTCACTTACTTGCCAACAAAATAGCTAAGTGTATGAAAATGAAAAAAGATATATATGCAAGTTACCAATAAGCTAATGACACAGGCATGCATCCTAGGCACTAAGTTTGATGTCAACCCGTTAGCTACCTAGCATCGAATACCTAAACCCCCTACGTGCATGTTGTTAGGAACAACGTGGCGCAGCGGAATCAACACACACACATGCACAAACGATAATCATGCGGTACAGAAAAATAAACGACACAAGAATTTTACGTGGTTCGGTCCCAGTGGGGGACCTACATCCACGGGCTGCAACTAGGTTATTTCATTAAGCTCAAGGGCACACAGATTACAGTTACAACATAGGGTATTTATAGATTAAAACTAGGGTTCCTAACTTGTTCTCCAAGTTAGGCCCAAACCGTAGAGATAGGCCCATTAGGGCCGGCTAACCCTAATTAGGGCCGGCCGCCTCTAAACGAGACTCCACACCTAACAATCTCCCACTTGGAGGCTCGAGCAATCCTCAATCCACCATCCAAGCAGACCCTATACCATTAACTCCAGTAATCTTCAATAACAGAAATCCTCCAAGCCTCCAGTTCTAAGAACAAGCTAACACTTCACTATTAGAAGTTTCCAAGCCTCCAACTCCCAAGAACAAGCTAAGATTTCAAATAATAAAAAAGTCCTCCAAGCCTTCAGTTCTCATAAACAAGCTAAGACTTCAATCCAATCCTCCTAGTTGCAGCAGCCAACTCCACAATTACCAGAAGAGCCCGTTGAAGCTCCCCCGAGCTCCAACCCAGCAGTCATCACTGACCCAGCCATGGCAAAACCCGTCATTGACTCATCCTCAATCTCAACCGGCACCTACTCACTCGAACTACCGACTTCAGAGACTTCCAGAGGAAACACCACTCTCCAAAACCTGCAAGTACCATGGAGAGATTTTCCCATTCGGAATTCCGGTCTTCAAAACCCAACGGTGTTTAGAACTGTACCCAGAACACGTCCCATGCTCCCACTGTTCCCAAAACCCCTGACCTGGTTTAAACCTCCGAATGCACTCAGCTGACATCCCCGTGGCTCCAAGATTCACACTTGCAAAATGAATCCACTTAGCTCTACCCGATGCAGCGAGTCAAGACTTTAATACTCGAAAGTTGGTTCCCTTCTTCCAGCGATACATAATCCTGTATCTTCCCAAAGTCTTCAAACAATAGATTCACCAATGCTTCATAGAAGTGAGTAATGAAGCATACCAGAATCTTGAACCCAAGAGTCTCCACTGCCATCACTGAGTCCCAATGCATCAACCCAGACACATTCTCAGAAGCAGAATTTACTATCTTTGACATCGACTCTAAAAGAATGTCACATACCTCCATGCAGCTCCACCAAGTCAACTATGCTCAGCTCCCACTGTCCCTGTTATCCCAACCCATGCCAAATGTCGTACCACTGATCACCACCGAACAAGAAACCGCTTCACAGTTCTAGACCAGCTAACCGGCAAACGGTTATAACAACAGCAGAGCTTTCATGAAAGCAAACGGTACCAAGGATTCTGTGATCGTACACCCGATCATCTAACCCTAACCGAAAAAATCTTTCAACCGAGCAAATATCACATGACTTCCCTTTTTTCACTTATGTCATCACCAGCACACCCGCTGGTTCCATTTTCTCCCGGTTTATCCATCGTTAGTACCACATCCAAGTTCACTTGACAAACCAACCAACCGAAATCCAAACCGCCAAACCTTTCGATAACAACCATCCTGTCTCCAGCCATAACAATAGCACACAGAAAATATATCGAAACAGTGAAACAAACACAGTAATGTCACGGGCCTGAACTTGACAGTTGTTCTACCAAACACTGTCAATAAACCGATCTGCTCCTGCAATAAACCTCGCAGACAAATCTAAACCCGAATACTGAATTTCACATAACCCGGTTCCCAAATAGTTGATAATAAACAGTCAAACAGAACTAAACAAAACTCTAACCTTTACCCGACGAATCCAAGAGCTTTATAACCAAACCCTAATCGGCGGCTTCAAAGAGTTTAACCCGGTACCCGAAACAATCAAACCGTTAACCCGCAACACAAACCCGAAACACCCGACCCGACGCTTCACCTGCAAACCCGAGTGAAACCAGCAACTCCAAGAGATCCACAACAGAAACTCTAATTGCAAAATCACTCCAAATCAGTCCCGAACAGCCTTATTTTCTCCCAAAACAGCCCCGTTTTCCTCCAAAACAGCCCTGTTTTCTTTCCCCTTTTGCGCAACCTAGGATTTGAAAAAACCCTAATTCCGGCGGCCCAAAAAACAAGAAACCAGGCTGCGAATCAGCCCTGGAACAGCAGCAGAAAAAAGGAAAATTTTTTTTTTTTCGAAAACACTGTTCATGCCGGAAAAACACTGTTCACTCCGGAAACACTGTTCACGACGGCGACGGTACTGTAGCGGCGGCGACGGTACTGTAGCAGCAGATCTGAATCAACCCTCGATCAGCCTCTACCCTTTTTTCTCGATCGAAAACCGTGCAGACCGTGTGTAAACAACGAGCCAAAGCTCTGATACCACTTGTTAGGAACAACGTGGCGCAGCGGAATCAACACACACACATGCACAAACGATAATCATGCGGTACAGAAAAATAAACGACACAAGAATTTTACGTGGTTCGGTCCCAGTGGGGGACCTACATCCACGGGCTGCAACTAGGTTATTTCATTAAGCTCAAGGGCACACAGATTACAGTTACAACATAGGGTATTTATAGATTAAAACTAGGGTTCCTAACTTGTTCTCCAAGTTAGGCCCAAACCGTAGAGATAGGCCCATTAGGGCCGGCTAACCCTAATTAGGGCCGGCCGCCTCTAAACGAGACTCCACACCTAACACATGTACCCTAGCTGAACTATTAACTTGTTTGGAACCGACAAAAACAAAAGACTGAAAGGAGATACCGAGTAACCTAGGGGTGTTCATTATCAATTCGAGACCGATTAAACCGAAAACCGAACCAAAAAGAACCAAACCTAATAACCCAATTTGATTTTTGGATATACAGATTCTGAATACGGATATAACTGAATAACCCGTATTAACCGAATATCCACAATATGTTTTTTAGATCTCACATATGATATATACAATACTTCATAACTATTTTTTCTCAATCATATGTTGCAAAATAACTCCAAATTTTTTATACTATACTCTATGTTGTCAAAAGCCCTTGGGCGTGCGCCTAGGCCCTCAGACGAGGCGAGGCGCAGGAAAAGCGCTGCAACCCAGGCTCTCCGGCGACCTTCGAGGGAGATTCCGGCTAGATTCCGGTCAGATTGCAATGAGATTCCGGCCAAATCATTAAAGTTCTAGTAAAATTCTACAAATTTTGGGCAAACTGGTCTTAACAATCCAAAAATGGCCGCAACCAGCCTAAACTAGCCCGCAACTAGCCTAAACTAGCCCTAAACAAGCCTAAAACATGTCTAAAATCCCAAAAATGGTATATTTATGCTATGCGCCTTGCTTATCTCGGGACCTCGCTTTTTAAACGCCTTGTGCGACCAAGGCTCACCCTTTGCGCCTTGAGTGCGCCTTTGACAACTATGACTATACTTTAAATCAATTAAACTATTTACTTAATAAAATATGTACACCTAATTAACTTATCTTTATATAATACTAGTGAATTATCATAAAAAGTAAACAAGTTAAAATAATATATTATTCTAAAAAAAATAGTTTTAGCTAAAAAATCTTTTCAGTTAAATTCGGTTTATTCAGTTAAAACCAAGCCGAATTCTTATTCGTTAATAGGTTATGTTAGGAAATCACTGAATTCGATTCGTTTTCGGTTACGAGCATATAAAATCCCTAACCGGATAACTTGAAAACCGAACCGATGAACACCCGTGGCAACCACTATGATGATTCCAAATTGGTCAAATGTCACAATAACCTAAAAAGCTTAACATATTATTCAAAATCCACAAGTCAATTTATGTTTGTTTAGTTTGTTCATCATTTCATAAACTTCGCCATTTCTCTCCCTGCTCTGGAACACATTTCAATTAACGATCAACGAAAATGCCGAAAAGATAAAGCGATCAACGAGAATAAAGCCTGCATTCACCGACTTAAATTACAGTTTATCTGACTCCAATTTGCGAGTAATAACTCCAAATTCTTATACTGAAACTGTTTTTCCTCTAAAATCAAGCTTAGAAGCAAGCAATCCATCGAAATTACTGTCACGTTACACATCATCTATGTTCTATAGATCTATTGTATACAATCATGAATTTGTAATGACGAATTATGAATTCAGACAATATCATTGCATGCAAAACAAACGGTAAAGTGAGAAGAGTTTGAGCTTACAATTCCGGCACGGCGAGGTGGATGACGGATGAGGATGGGGAGGGGGGCGGAGAAGTGACAGGCGAGGAGAGAGGAAGGATTTCTCGAGTATAAACATCGAAACTCTAGGGTTTTTTGAGGGTTTTAATTGCTTTTTTAAATCAATAGTAAATTCCAAATACGGTCCCTCTGCTACTGATAACGGACATTCAGATCTTTAACTTTTTGTTTTGTAATTTTGTTGCTAACACAAACCAAATGACACTAAGGCCCTCCGTGGAGATATGAAAGTGGTGGCGTGAGCCACCTGGCTCAACCACTGGTACGGAACACCGTCCCTTGGGACGTGAACCCAGGCGTGGAGCTCTAGCGTGAGCAGGTTCACGGGGAATGGGCGATTTCTTGTGTGTATGTGTGTTATGTGTATATATTTGTGTGTGGATACTGAAATCACTACGCACCTTAGTGATTTGGTTTAGTAATTTCCCCATGTGGATGTGGCGGTGACGTGACAGGCGTGAATGTGAAACCACTACGGATTGCCTAAGCCTAAGATGATACTTATGAATTGCTATCAACATGATTAATGTATTTATGGATGTAAATGAATTAGAAGGGCCTAAGTGAAAAATCCTTTTTGTAACCTCCCTTGCAATACTCTACAATCGGCTTAATCGATTCTTTCTTGTCACTCCACCCATCGACGCACAAATAGAAGGGACCGAGGAAAGCTTTCGGTTTTGGTTCCCTCTGTCGAATTACAGGTATAAATCGTGATTCAAGCTTAGTGTTGTCACACCCCCAATTTCAACTAACGGAGTTTTACTGTTTAGGAAGTGACAAACCAGGATCTCAGTCATTAGTTACATCAAACAACACTATATGGGACTCAAATTGAAATATTATAAAAGTTCAGAGTAAATGCGGAAGCGTTTAAACAAGAGAGTAAATGCGCACAACAACGTGCCCAAGTCTAACAATAACGGAAACTTAATAAGTGTTCAGTAGATTGACAATTATTAAATACATCATGTTGACACCATGCATGCCCTAACGTGCACCTGTGCCTTAGCTTAGCGTCCTGAGAAAAACATGTAAGAAAAGTGTCAACACAAGGTTGGTGAGTTCACAGGTTTCAGTTTGCAACAAAGTTCAATAGGTTAATGTACATTCAATATATAAATCAATAGGTAGCTAACTCATAAGCATGTTAACTGATGTGCTCACAACCGACAGCTGACTGTTTATGTTTTTGCCTCCCACCAGGCCTATCAACCATGGTGCATGTTTAGGTCAAGACTGCACCCGTTCGACATCCAGTCGGGTTAGCGTGACTAACGCGGGTGAGGTTTGTCAAACCCAATAGTACTACTCAACTTACCTCGCTATGTTCATATTAACGGTCCGATGTGAAGACTTAGTGATAGATGTGTACGCATAGTTAAACAAGTGATAACATATATGAATTACATAACAAAAAATGTTTACGTCATGTTTTCTCCCCCAAATTGTAAAACAGTAAAGGGGCCGTGAAAACTCACCTGAACGGCGTAGGTAGTAATCACACAAGTACGAGACTAAAATCTCAAGCGTTAGCCCGACACGGCTCACAAATGCCTTAGAATTACAACATAACTTATTAGGGATAAAAATGGGAATATGTGACGACAACACGGAAGATTAAACGCACTAAAGAAACGCTCTAATGATTAAGAGTAAACAACGTGTCCACGGAAATGAGAGTTTTTAATTAATAAATACGATGAATACGATACGCGACGAATGACAAATTAATATAAAATGAACATGTTCAAGCGTCATCGTCATTAAATAGTGATCTAGAAAATAATATTATTATATTATTTTTAAACTTGTAGAGTTAATACGGTACTCATTTATGTGTCAAAAATAATAATTATGTTATTTTTTATTGAGAATATATAACCGAGGGTAATAATATAACTAGTTATATTATTTATAAATTCGAAGTGTTTCACAACGCTCGTTAAAGCGATGAACATAATATATAAATATATTATTTTTAATTATGGGAAATAATATTAAAATAATTACGAAACTAAACCCGAACATTAATATAAACACAATTGTTTGTGTTTTGATAAATTAAATATAATTTTTGTGAAATAATATACTTAATATATTATTTTTAATATCACTGAAATTCTCTAAAATGTTTTATAAAATAAATCTCGAGCCTTCGGTTGTTTTCGGGTTTCAAAACACGTTAATATATTAATATAATAATATAGGGATAGGTTAAATATCAAAATAATGGTTTGAAAAATAATTAAAACTAAAACAAGGGTGGGGAGACTTGAACCCGGGTCTCCTCCCTACCAGCACACAGCCTTAACCATCTCTACCCGCTA
This sequence comes from Smallanthus sonchifolius, assembly GCA_023525975.1. Taxonomy (NCBI): domain Eukaryota; kingdom Viridiplantae; phylum Streptophyta; class Magnoliopsida; order Asterales; family Asteraceae; genus Smallanthus; species Smallanthus sonchifolius. Next base: position 9,349,881 of record CM042042.1, read on the forward strand.
GGGATTCGCAAACAAACCCGAGACAAATTGCTTTTAACATTCGGGTTCCTATGGTCTCCCTCTATACACACAGCGATCGAATACCAGTCCCAACCCACTAAATCCGGTCGCGACTAGCCAAAATGGCAAAAGGAGTTTTGTTCCTTATAGTATTTCAGACCTGGGATGGGTTTTAATTCGAAAAGCCGTAAGTTTATATGTGTTTAAATTCGGTTTTAAGATTCGAGCCCTAGAATAAGAACATGAAATCGACTTGAACAGTTTTGATGTTAGAATGCTTTGAAATCATAGGGCTTTTAACAAGTAATGACTTGTGAATCTACTGATGTGGTTTAATTCCATTTTGGTTGAGTTCCAGATCAAAAACCCCAAATCGAACAAGAACAAACCCTAGACAACGGATCATGATAAATTCGATGACATGAGCCCTGGATTTCATAGGGCTTTCAATCCAGACGTAGAGACGACTATGAGGATGTGTTCAATTTCAATATTTGATATCGAATTTTTAGGGTTCGACTAAAACGAAAACAATATGAACCCTAGCTATTCGCTCGAGTTAAATTCGATAATGTGAACCCTAATTAGGTTAGGGCTTTTGATTATCAAGTTAATACGAATCTAATTATGGGATCAATTACCAGAATGGATACCGAATTGATGGGAAACGGTTAAAACTCAGTTCCGGCGATGAGTGCTTGATCTCCAATGACTCCGGCCTCGTCTCCGATCCGATTGATGTGTGCAAATGCTCCAGAGAGTTGCGTCTATCGTGCGCAGAGACTCAATTAGTAAATTGATATACGGAAAAGATGAATTTGATGGCATTTGGCAATGAAGTCGACGGTTATGAGTTATTACTCATTAATTTGTTTAATTTTGACAATGCTGATGATTAAACTGACGGTTACGACTGTTAATGATGAGCATACGCTTGATCCGTTACAAAATCAGGTAGTGATCGATTCTTGGATTCGAATTTGAGTTCACTATCACGAGTTTGACTTTACAAAGTCAAATAGAACTTGAAATTTTCAATTTTGACTATTCTAAGCCAACCAAATCAACTTTGGTTAAATTATAGATTTAACCCTAACAGTTTTAGTTCAAATATTGACAGAATCAACCCTAGGGTTTGAAATTGAGTTAACTTGATTTAGATTTGACTGCCTTTACTAATGAGGTTAATTCTAAAAGTCCGGATTGTCACAAGTGTTGAGTTTGGTTTTGATCATGCTAATGATGTAGTTTCGTGGTTCGTACTAGGGTTTCGTGGAGACGAGGTTTCGGGTCGACCCAATACTCGATTCCTAGGTTATTAAGCTCGCTTTTTACGCGCTCTGTTAAATGTTTTAGGGATGATATACATGCAATGTTAAACTTAATAGATTGCGGAGAAATGAAAGTATAAAAAGTATATGACTTTAAACGTATGATTTCTATATGAAGCTTATGTATGATGTTATGTATGAAGATGGATGTTTTATGACGTTATATGTTTATGATTTAAAATGGGCATGCACTGGTGGGGTCACTTGATTGTTTCTTTATAAGTCAAATTAGACGGCCTCTTACGAGGTAAAACTTTAAAAGTCCCCTAAAAGTACCATGACTTTGTGTGTTGGTATGTCCCTGGAGCATAGACGGACCCATTACGACCACATGCATCGACCATGTTATATACTATGTTATGTTAGGTGATGTTTTCCCAATAAGGTTGATGTTATAAAATATGTTTTTTTATTAAAACTATAACTCACTCAGCAACGCTGACTTTTCGCATGTATATCAGATTGATTTCAGGTGATGATGATGGACAAGGATCTCTTGGCTTTATTATGAACCTACTTGCACTTTAGAGACTGACATTCCTATTCATGACGCTATTTGTAACACCCCAAATTTTTAAAGAAATAAAAGTCCAGGGGCTAAAGTATAAATAGCCCAAAGTTAAGGGACTAGAAAATAATAGAAATTGGAAATTGAGTCGGTAGCGGACCGCTACCAAGCTCTTAGCGGTCAGCTAGCCGTAATTGGTTCGGACAAGGAAGAGTCGACACGTGTATGATGACTCACTGAAAAGGATTGGAATAAGAACCTTACCAATACTCGGACCAGATGTACGACCTAAGATGGTTGCGAGGGGGTTAGCACACCCATAAAATATACGAATGACGTGACCGGAGGTACGTCCGGAGATGGTCACGGGGCGTTGAGAGCCTGGGAAACTTGAACAATAATAAGAACCTAAAGGGTTCATAATAAAATGTGCGATGCAGTGTACTTACTTAGCGTAAGCTAATTCAAAAACGTTTTCCACACTACAGGAAAGAAGCACGTGGAATAGAGTTTCCTATGAACGAGATTGGTCGAAGTTAAAAGATCCCTATGTAATATGATGTAAACATATTATCTTATGTAAAAACAATATTATAATAAAAAGTTACCTTAGCCACTTATGACAAGGTTTTTGTCAAACTGGGACCGTTTTTCGCAATATAATCTATACTATCTAATAAATAAAGGTTTTTTATGCCACATGTCGTCTCCATATTTACCATCATCATTTTTTTCCCGCCTCCCTCTTCTATTAAATACATTTCCATCTTTTAATAATAATAATATATTTAAAAAAATACTAATCTATACTACCTAATAAATAAGTAACTTAGGAGGACACTTGTCATATTTCTAGGCATCTTCATTCTTATTTTCTTGCCTCTATTTCCTATTAACAATCAACTCCACTATTTTAGACAACTAAATTAATTAGTTGTTTTAATTTTTATCTACACATTTTGTAATTAAAAGTTGTGTTTATCATCAAATAATTTATTCAGTCACGTCAAAGTACATTTTTTAAAAACATATTTTGACAAGTATACGTGTTAACAGATTACATTTTATTCAACATGCATAATACACGAGTTTATTCAACCCGTGCAATACACAAGTTTTTAAAGAAAATAAATTTTATTTCTAAGTATATATAACATTATATTTATATTACCCGTGTGTTACACGGGATTCTAACATAGTCTATACATACTAATAAATAAAGGTTTTTTAGTGCCACGTGTCATCTCCACATTCAATCTCATCATTTTTTTCCCGCTTCTCTCTCTTATTTAATGCACTTCTATATTTAAATAATAATATATATATTTAAAGATAGTATTAATTGGACTAATTATACACATTTATTTTAAATTATCCCTTATTATAAGAAAATTTTAAAATTTATTTATGTAAATTTTATTTCAATCAAATAGTAATTGAAAGTGAAATTACATTAAATAGTAATTAACGTATTTTCGAAACCTAATTATATATTAATTTTTACATATTTTGAGCTTGTTTATATCCGTAGTATATGTAATATATTTTTACACATGTGAAATATATATACATAAAGATTTAAAAAATTTAAATATTAATATTTTTCACCCCGTGTGTAGACACGGGACCTAAACTAGTACTCTAATAAAATAAGTAGAGTACTTCACTATTTAAGAAACTCGATTTGGTTTAGTTATTGTTTCCCGATTTGGTTTAGCCACATTCATGAGCAATGTTTTAATATTAAAATAAAATTTTATTAAAAATTTAGTACCCCTTTTATAACATTATCCCAAAATGTATTAAAACAACAAAATAATAATAATAAAATATTAAGCTATACAACATAAAACTAAAAAAACCCAGGTTTAAACAAATCAAATAAAAATTAATAAAATATAAGTTACTTTAAAAGAAATCAGTATTTTATTATACATGGAGGAAGAAATCCCAATAGTTAAAAGCATATTAAACGGATATTGATTCATAGTTACGACATGTGTCCTACTAGTTTATCGCCACGGAAGATTTAAGCTCTTGTGTTTGGTTTCTAATACCATCGGTTGCTTCCTTACTTATTTAAACTTTCGCTTCCATTGATGAACAGACAAAATTGTACCCTTAAAGGAACATATGACGCGTCATAAGGTGACCCCTCGATGCCGATTTCACCGATTTCGAGGGCATAGTGTTCCCTTTTTCCCCGACCTCCAATCCACCTCAAAGGAGCCCATTAATTTTGACGTATAAACTTATGATTGGTTTCATAAGTCAATATTTGTACCAAGAGAGTCCAATCTATTGGTAGTTAGGTTTGTTTTGCTCCGATTCCACGTGTGGAACACGTGCTGACGTGCATCCACACTTTAGCGAGTACGGTCACCAAAAACTGACGGACACGGCACCCCCACGCTCGTTCGTACACGTGTCCTCCCCATAATCGATTGTGGTCACTTTCTGCCAAAGGATCTAGAGTCGTCGTAACTCGTAACACTGTAGCTTGACGACGCGATTAACGAAGCGACGTCGTTCGAGGTATTCGTTCCTTCGCACCATTTCCCCTCCGTTTATTCTCTCCGCCAATTTTGCTGTTTTTCTGTATAATTTCCATTCAATTTTGCAATTCGACTGTGAATTAATCAGTGTTTCGATCGAGTAATTGAAATTTCACGATTACAATTTACAAAACCTCTGATCTCAGATTCTATAGGTACAGGGTTTTAACTTTTAAGTACATGTTGATATGATCATATGAATCTATGTTATAAGGTATGAAGATGTGATTGTTTTTGCATATTCATTCATTTTGTATGTACGATACTCTGCATCCTAATATATATAGATACCACCTGTGTGTGTAATTGTGTAACATGTAGGAATTCTGGGTGATTCGTGTATTTGTGATTGTCTGGATTCTCTCATAATCACATAGGGTTTGCTTTCAAATTAAATTATTTATGTGGTATACGCATAATTCAATCGGAAAAGAATCAAGAACCTGTTAGGAATTTTGTGTGTTTTAAACCGCCCAAAACGCATGTATATATGGGGTAAACATATACCCTGGACAGTTATTTGCTGAAAACCACCAATCCATAACTACTAAGTTATTCTACTCCGAGAGACAATCTACTCTGGAGGAACAATTTTACTCCGGAGGGGTAATCTTTACTCAACATGACCAAACTGGTCAGAGGACCATCCTTTAGCAGCTTAACCCCAGCCAGAGGCGTTGCCCCTTGGACCCCACTAGGGGTTGCCGCCCCTAGGACTTTGCTAACCAGGGGCACTGCCCCGGACCCCGTTGTTCAGTAGGCTTCGTCCCCTTGATACAACAATGTGTCTTTAGCACCAGAAGTCATAAGATCATCAAAACAAATGTGTCCTCACACTTACCAACTTGTTTGATGTTTCAGTATGACTTCTTATTTAGTCAATAAGTAAACCCAACTACTCAAAATAGCTAGATGACACTAAAATCACTAATATGACAAACCCTAACAAACTATCTATAAAAGTACATAAATGCCCCCAGTATAATTGCCATAGTGACAATCTATCTAATACTATGATCGATTGATTGTGTATTTGTGTGTATGGTTTCATTATTGGCTAACTGGTTTACTGAAGGGATATTGATTTGTTTATTTTGGTGATTTGTTATATGATGTATATGGAGATATGAGAATTCCAGAACTCGTCGGTGCTTTTGTTCGGAGATTACTCCGTATTCCATACTATCTGATCACAACAGTTATTATTTTGTTCAATGAACTCGCTAAGCTTTATTCAATGGGGTGGGGGAACATCTACAAGAGGCGAATGAAGGTTTTCTCATTGGCATTTCTCATATACCTGGATTATAAGGTATGGAAATTGTCTTTTTTCCATACGATCGTTTGTGTGTTTTGACATACGGGTCGTTTTTTTGGTATTGGTGGGATGAAGGCGTTGCAGCAGAGGGAGAAGTTGACGAAAAGATCAAAACGGGATGGTTTATGGGAGAGAGCTCATGAGCGGAATGCTAAACGTGTTCTTAAGTTAATTGTGGAGTTGGAAGGTTTATGGGTGAAAATGGGACAGTATTTATCTACTCGTGCTGATGTGCTTCCTGATGCCTACATACGCCTTTTGAAGCAATTACAAGACTCTCTTCCTCCTCGCAGTCTAGAAGAGGTATTTTTGTTTATAGACTACTCATCAGACTATAACATGTTGTATTGCCCTGTAATAGTTCTTTTATTCATGCATAATGCATGCAGGTATTATCTTTATTAAAAAATTGGTCTGAAATTCCAACTTGTTAAAATAGATGATCTCATGTAACACTTTCTTTTGCCTTGATAATGTTCTTTTATTCTGCATGTATCAGGTCTGTGAAATCATAGAGAAGCAGATGGGTCAATCAATGGATAACCTATTCACAAATTTTGTCCGTGTGCCTTTAGCAACAGCATCGGTAAGGACCTTTCTAAGTTTATTGGCAATGCAATGTTTAACTTTTGGAGAAAGTTTATTGTAAGATCATAACATAATAAGAAATCAACACTAAAGTAAAAATTTAGTCACTGTCATATTAAATTAGAATTCAACACTAATTACCAAAATAAAAATTCCTTTAGTCAACATCAACAGTGAGTCATAACTTTGCTTCCCATCTGGTTAAACGATCAACATTCTGAAACATTTCTATTGCATAAATAATATATGCAGATAGCTCAAGTTCACCGTGCAACTCTACGTGATGGGCAGGAGGTCGTTGTTAAAGTTCAGCATAAAGGCATTAAAACTATAATCTTGGAGGTAGTTCATTCTGGAGCCTCAATTTTTCTTTCCTTAGCGCGGGGCTTAAATTTGATTATGTGATTATGCCATATAGTAATAGATAAAATGACCAAGGACAGACCTTTTGTGAAATGAGATTAAAAATTAACCAAATTAGGTTAAATTGTTAAAGGAAGGGATAAACAGAAAAACTTTTGTACCCTTACATAATAACTTCTATTGCAGCTTGTATGAAGCTGATTATCCAAAACTCCTTATTTGAGCCAGATAATTAGAACCGGGATCAGTTCCAAAACACAAATCCTAACACCCCCATTGTAATCATCTAACGTTACTTCTGTTACAGGACTTGAAGAATGCAAAGTCAATAGTGGACTGGATAGCTTGGGCCGAACCCCAATATGACTTCAACCCTATGATAGATGAATGGTGCAAGGAAGCACCTAAAGAACTAGATTTCAACCATGAAGCTGGTATGATGTAATAATTACTTTTTTTTTTTTTTTTTTTGTAATCCTCGTGTTCCTGTTGCTAAGTGTCTTTCTTAATGAATTTTGTTCTTGTAGAAAACACTAGAAAAGTATCTAGAAATCTAGGCTGCAAAAGTGAAGGTCTTGACAGAATACCTGAACATGTGGAAGTATTGATACCAGAAGTTATTCAGGTATCATCCTTCCTCGCCATTTTATAATAGCTTGAGGCTGCAGTATGCATGCTAACAACTTGATTGGTAAACTGTATTCATTTGAGGTTGTGACCTAACCATAGGGCCTAAGGACCTGGGAAAAATATTTAGGCCCAAATGATACTTTTGGGCTAACTGAGCCTAGGACTGGTCTTGGGGCTAGGCTTGCTTGTTCTTCTCAAGTGTAGAGTGGTGAGAAAATCTAATGTGGTAGAATTATACGAGGCAATGGGCGTATCCGGACAACTTAACTGGAATAAGTTCTTTTAGATTGATCCTAAAACGACGAGACACTACACTTCATAGGTTTAGCCTTCTTTATGCGCCACACTGTAAAAAACACTACTTTTGGGATGGTGGAGGATTACTCTTCCTCAAGTGACGAAAGCATAGTAACTATAATCAATGGTTTCTGATATCTTTCTCGTGATCTTATCAGACTCTATTTGATAAGACACCATAATTTATTGTTGAATGAGTCAAAAGGCATGCTGTCTGGTGGTTCGGAGTTCTAAATGACAAATAATGTGAAATCAAGAGCTGGACAGTTTTGAACTTCCGGACAGAAACTTTAAAACCAAATTTAATAACAAAACATTAATGTAGCCAAATTAGTGAAAACCAACTAAAATGATAAGAACCCCTACTCTAATCTCTAAAAGAATTTAATTCACCAAGCGTAAAGGGAAAGAGAACACTTCACACCACCACGATCAAGGATCTATAAAGGAAAATGAAGATTTCAGAGGAAAATAGAGACCGTTGTATTCATATTCATCAAAATCTTCCCATTACATTTCATGAGTGTCCATATATAAATCGTTTTTACACAGCAACCTCTAGAAAAAAATAAGCAAAAGCTAGAAATGTAAGGACTTACTCTTCTAGTACAAGAGCCTTCCTCTAACAACAAAAACAAATTTGATCTGCATGAATTGGGACCACTTTCTGCACCATTTTCTGTGAGTTGTTTTGAAATCTGATGGGAAAAAATAATCTGAAATGTTGAAGCATATTTGATTTGTTTTGGCTGGACTTCAAGCTTCATTTCCAGGTCAAACATCTCATAATAGTTAATAAATTCACACACATTTAGTGCATGTGCATGTGATCATTACTGAAAGCATGTAAAGATGGCAATGGCAATGGCCCTAGGCCATCCGTTGGAGTAAAGTGCATCCTTGGCTAGAATTAGGATCGCTGATCAACTCCCCATAATGCGAAGTAGCATTCCCATAGTGTGATATAGCAGGAAAGAGAACCATGACTTGATTTGAATCCATTAACAACTTCTTGATTGCAAAAGTTACCGTTTATAACTGTGTGTATGGTTCAGTGCTAAAAATGATATATGATTTGCTAATAACTTTTATTACATTGGCAGTCCACTGAGAAAGTCCTCATCCTAGAGTATATGGACGGAATACGTATAAATGATTCTCGTGCCTTGGAAGAACTTGGTGTTGACAAACAAAAACTTGTTGAAGAAATTACCCGTGCATATGCACATCAAATTTACGTTGATGGGTTTTTTAATGGTGATCCTCATCCGGGTACTCTCTCTTTTCCCTCACTGCTCTCAATTGTCCATTGATCTTCACTTCAAACATATTTGGTTCGACTTCTTGGTCAAATCTTCATTTGACTATTAACTATTTTCAGGTAATTTTCTTGTGAGTAGAGAACCTCCCCATCATCCAATTTTACTTGATTTTGGGCTTACAAAGTTGCTTTCAAGCTCTGTGAAACATGCCTTAGCAAAAATGTTTCTTGCAGCTGCAGAGGTTTGCACATTCCTATAAATACTAGTCATATAATTTAATAGCACAGATATATAAATTTCTTTCTAAATACGACTATTGGCGAAATTTTGGCATATAGATCGGTTTTTAACATGGTGGAACTAATGATCTGATTATTGCAACTTGAAATCGCATTGGATTAACATATGCTGCTTTTGATTAAAAAAAATGGTTTTGGGCAACGAGTTCCATACCAACTGCAACAAAGTTGATTGTGTGAGCCGTGAGGGTAAAATAAAATTACTTATTACATCTTTTTAACTAATTTTGAAGACTTCTATCCCCATTTCACAATTTTTTTTCACAAAAATGTCACCTTTGGTCATTTTAAGCATTAGTTTCTTAAATAATCAGAAGTTACCCTCAAACAACTAATTATCAGAAACATTTGTTGTTTCAGGGTGATCATGTGGCTCTTTTGTCTGCATTTGCTGAAATGGGGCTTAAGTTGCGCCTAGACATGCCAGAACAGGCTATGGAGGTAACAAATGTATTCTTCCGGGCTACTACTCCTGCAGCTGAAGCTCTTGTAAGTGGCACCAATTGTCTAGCGGTTTTATCAGCTCAAAACTGTCTCTAATTTGTGCAAAACTGATCGATCGTTTTGTTTTAGGAAAATATGAAATCTTTGGCAGAGCAAAGAGCAAAAAATATGAAAATTATACAGGAAAAGATGAAACTTGACAAGAAACAAGTTAAACGATTTAATCCTGTAAGTTAGTTTCTTTTCATATAGTATCTGTTATGATTCTTGGGAACTGATCAACTGTTATCTTCCAGATTGATGCTTTTCCAGGAGACATCGTAATTTTCTCGAGGGTCCTTAATTTGCTGAGAGGTTTCTATTTGGTCTTTTAGATTATCTAAATAATTCAGGGGTTAAATGATCAGTTTTCAGTGTTTGGATAAATATATTCTGCTTCTGAGTATTTCGTCATTTATAATCATTTTCATACCGGCTGCAAGAAAACTAGTTATCAAAGGGTAAAATAAGATTATATATTTACCCTTAGAACATAATCTGATTGACTTTTACTTTCATTAAACTAGACGTCTCTCCTTTCACAATAATGTCTTTTTGGTCGATTTGTGTGTTAATTCCTTAATCTACATTTCCAAAAACTCAAACATCAAAATATCTAATCATAATTACAACTTCAAAGTTGATTATGTGTTTTGGATACTCAAATATCATATAATCTGTTTCAAATCACACATTTATATCATTTAAAACATTCTAAACTGTTTCAGGGCTTTCATCCTCGATGAATGTTCGCATAAGCTATCTAAGTATCATGAGACCTTTCGCTGAATCTGTCCTGAAAAGGTATGAATTTGTTTAGTTGTGTGAGTCGCTACTTATTCTCTGATCATATCTAATCACACCCTTCTTTTACTAACTTTTATCTGTTCCAGTGATATGAACCATGGACCATCCTCAAATCCTAAATGGGTATATGACAGTCCAGTACATTCTGACGTAGAGGCCAAACTGAGGCGCTTCTTGGTTGAATTAGGGAATGCTGATAGAATACTTGGAATCCAGGTGTGTATCACTATCAATAATAGTATTTTATATGTGGATGAACTATGCTTTTGATCGCCAGATTATTTATCTGCAACAAAACGGTTAGGTTTGTGCATACAAAGACGGGCAAGTGATAATTGATACGGCAGCCGGAGTATTGGGAAAATATGATCCTCGCCCGGTTCAACCTGATAGCTTATTTCCCGTTTTCTCTGTAACCAAGGGGGTCACAGCTGGAATGGTACATTGGCTGGTTGATACAGGGTATGTTCTCCTTTTTGCATGGAAACGTGTGATATTTTTAGGGAATATTTCACCCAATAATAACCAAGTTTGTTAAGTATTCCACTAAAGTCACTCACACTTTTTTTCAAAAACCAGTCAAGTTTCAATGTTGTTGCATTGTTGCGAAATTCTTTTATAAATGTTATTTTTTTTAATTAAGCGACCTAAATGGAACATTATGAAAATTGGTTGCTATTTGGTGATTATTTTTTTTCAAGTTTAACCTGAACTAGGAGGTAATTGTGAAGGAAAAAATTCACTAAATGATAACCAAATTTCATAATCGTTCCATTTAAGTCAACTTTAAAAAAATAATACTATATAGTAATCAGGTTTCATACATATTCCATTTAAATCACTTAAAAAAAAGTTTGAACATTTATAAAAAAATTCATAATGGAAAAATAAATGAAACTTAAGTAGCTTTTATGGTTAAAAAATGTATTGGGTGTCTTTATTGGAACAATATTGAAACTTGGTTATTATTTCATAATTTTTATAATAATAATAATAATATTTATATGTATTTTTTTTTTATAGGAAACTGAAGCTTGATGAAAACGTTACAAACATTTGGCCGGAGTTTGGTACAAACGGAAAAGATCATATAAAAGTTAATCATATACTTAATCATACAGCTGGTCTGCACAACGCTCTAGCCGGCATTGCTGAAGAAGATCCTATGCTAATTTGTGATTGGGACGAATGTCTAAAACGCATTGCTATGGTTGCACCCGAGACCGAACCTGGTCGTGAACAGTTATATCATTATTTATCATATGGTTGGCTATGCGGTGGAATCATCGAGGTACAATTACTTACCCCTTGTATTTTCGTTTCTTTAAAAAGACCCGTGAACTAGTTTTTTCATTATTTTGAGTAAATGTATATGATCTTGAACATGTAGCATGCATCCGGGAAGAAGTTTCAGGATATACTGGAGGAAGCTTTTGTTTGCCCACTCAATGTTGAAGGCGAGTTTTATATAGGGATTCCGCCCGGTATGGTTAACCAATATATTCAAAACTCACCAGATAAGAAAAAAACATTCAGCAAGTTTATATTGAGAACTGTTTTTAAACTCATTTCAGGTGTGGAATCTCGACTGGCGACTCTTGCACTTGATACAAGTTATCTCAATAGTTCGGCCCCAAAACCCGACACCAAAAGGAGCAGCTCGATCTTCACCACCCTGCCTTCCTCATTCACGTTCGAAATGATTGCCGGCCTCATTCCGTTATCCAATACGCTCAATGTGCGCCGTGCAATACTACCTGCCGCCAATGGGCACTTCTCAGCTCGTGCAGTGGCACGCTACTATGCGTCTCTTGTGGATGGTGGTGTTGTCCCGCCCCGCCATTCTTCTTCCCTCCCACCACTCGGAAGCCACCCTCACCGCCCCATGTTCCCTTCCAAGAAAACATCCCTCAACGGGAAACATGGAAACGAAAAAGATTCTAATGGTTCCATAAGTCTAAAATCTGATCTTTACATCAGAATACCAGAAACTGATGATACAAGTGATGAAGTTGACACAAACATCTTTACACATTCTAAAACAAAAATACACAACGCCTTTTTGGGAAGTGGAGATTATAAGGATTTGATATTCCCAAATGGGAAATTCGGGCTCGGGTTTAGACGGGTTCAAGCAACCGATGGGTCGATAATTGGGTTTGGTCACTCGGGAATAGGTGGATCTACAGGATACTGTGACATAAGCAACAGGTTTGCCATTACTGTGACCCTAAACAAGTTGTCTTTCGGGGCTTTGACTGGGGAGATAATACGGTTCATTTGCTCGGAACTTCATCTTCCTGTACCACAAGACTATGCAGGATCAAGGGAGTTTACTCAGAAACCAGTGATCAATTAAACACTATTTGAGGTAAAACATGATCAGATATGTAACTTTGCCTGCAATTTTGAGTTGAATATGTTTAGGGAATTATAAATCTAATGTAGTATAAAGTTCCTTTTTCTTCACTAATCCTCTTGTTACCTTTTGCTATTATTTTTGTCATCAACATCAATGGTGAATTTAAGATTAAAAACCACACTTATAACTGACGAGAAGTGGGTCGGGTCGGGTCAGGTCAGGTCATTACTTATAGCATCCAACACAAATGTATCTTCAATAGAATCAAGGAGTCAACTTAATACCAAGCAAAGTTATCAGCAAAGTTTCTAAGGAAACCAAAATGCCAAACTAGAATGGAGACTACAAGTGCTAAACCAATAGGTTTTTTTCAATTAAAATAAATAAAGATACTCTTTTTATTTATAAAAAATAATATAGTACGATCCCATTTACAAACTAAAATTATAATAAATATCAAATGTAAATGATAGCGTTTACAAAACAAAGTTGTCATTAATGACCAACTTGCTACACACATGGATTTTCACAAGTTACAAGAAATCTGAATCAAATTTGCTTACTTATTGCAAGTGGTAGGAGTTCGAGTAAAATAAAACTAAGGATCCTTACCAAGCATGTTAGGTTCTTACTTGTAAACCACTTCAAGTTTTTTAAATCTTCACATAATCTTCCTATGTGAGATAAGTTCTCATCAAATTTCTACAACACTTTTGTCTCAAATACACCACTTTGAATATCGAGATCTCATTCATCTTATTAGCTCCACTTTGACGACTTTTTATCTTGTTGGGAAGCTCTCATCAATGAGAAATAATAATTGTATACAATTATTTATGTCCTAAAGTTAGAGAAATCATGTTTTCACTAAATTTTTCAACAGATTTGCATGGTTCAGTTTGGATGTAAAATGTAGGTTTCGTAATTCACAAATGGTACGGATAGTTTATTGAATGTGTAAAATTCATTTTTAGATTAAAGTATTTCATGTGCACGAAGTCAATAATCGGATAAGACAAAGTTTCTACAAGAACAAGAATGTAATTCACTGTGAAACACAAAGTCCTGATTTCGTGTATGAAATCATATCTAAAACATACCAAAGATCGTCCTTTTATAGGTGGAGAACCAATACAACGGAACGTTGCAACTTTTTCCAAAAGAGTGCGACAATTGATGGTTATAACTGTTGACAGTTGGACAGTTACATTAGTGAAAAAACTATGAGTAGAAACTCTTATCATCAAGAACTTCATCAACAGGAACTCTGTCAACAGTAACTTAGTTATTGTTGAACACCCAAGTTGCGTCTCATGATCATGTTGCTATTGATTCATAGTTATTACCGCTCGCGATTGTATACACTGAGTTGCTACTAATGCATATTGCTGCTCATACCTATTTGCTACAGATGATCCAAGTTGTTGCTCAGTAGCAACTTACTACTGATAATTAGTTCATACAACTTTACATCAATCATGCAAATTCGAAGCAATTTCCAATGTATAATCAACAAGGAAAACAAAGTTCTCGTGTTAACCGCACAACTCGATTCCCACCAGGAGTGTTGCCCCTTGAACTCAATCAGGAGCTCTCGGACTCTCGCCAAGAGGGCGATGCCCCCTACAACCCCAAGGTTCCTTGACATCCTCATATTAAGACCCTTATTTCCAAAGAAAAAAAGGTGTGTTTTGTCTAGAAAGTGTATGGAAATGGTGTGATATTAGCCTAAACGTCCCCTCCTTAACTTTAGAGATGTTTTTTTTTTTTAAAAAAAAAAATCTGAGAATCATGAAAAACTTGTGTACCCTATTGTAAGTCTTAGCACTACGAAAAAGGTTAACAACTTTACTTGTGCATGATCCTTACTACCATTAGCCCGATTTCCTTTCCCATGTTCTCAATAGATTAGGAGTTAAAATTGGCGACTTGTTCACTTAAAAACTTGAATAGGTTAGACGTTTAACTTTGATTTTGGTATCAACATTGTAATTAATCTTCCCTTGTGTTTGGTGTCGGTTTTGGCCTTGCCTTCCTTGTCTCACACATTAATATCACTCGCACCTTGGCGTGAGGGGAGGACGCTACAAAGATGGTTGATACAAGGTGCATACAAACATGAGCATCATTAGACATCCAACTAAGATTGTTAGGGTTTATTGTTGGAGTATAAGTGTTAGGTGCCTCATGGGTGATTTCATCATGTATTGTGTTAAGCTACTGGAAAAGAGAAACATTCGGAAGCGATTGTTTGTAGGAGTGAGATTGAAAGCAAAACGATGGTGGTTGTGGTTGGCTTTAGTGGTGGACGAAAAGGAGGATATTGATGGTGAGGGTGTCATTAGATGAGGTATTATGGTTTCGGATGTGTTAGTAGAGGCGTAGAGCATCAAGAATAGGTATCCTTGGCACAAGGATTGACATAACAATCATCGTTTCATTGATTGTATTTGTTTTGATGTGTTTTTTTGGTAGGGTTTTCATTATTTGAACCAGATTCGAAAAAAACCAAATTTGAATTATATAACTTTATATATAAATATATATATATATATATATATATATATATATATATATATATTTATCTTTTTGTAATATTGGCACCGTTGGAATTTTTTTCTTTATAGAATTTTAGCATTGATACAATGAAATTCATTTTTAACTGTTTTAAAAACCAAACTGTTTATCTAACTAGTTACACTATTGTCCACCGTCAGATTAGTTGAACCAGATTTAGAAACATGGTAATTTCGTAATTAGTATTAAAAAGTATTTATATAATATACAAAGTTCAAATACTATATCGTTATGTTTGTTATATCGTAATTAGAATACCAAAGGGGCTCTGTCCTGGCGGTACTCCAATGACTTCCAAATGGGAGGTCGTCGGTTCGAATCAAAGTGGTATGTGGACAGGTCAAGGGTTTTTACATAGTTTGAGGGTTCCTACTGCCAGTAGGCTACTGGGGTGGGCTGCCCTGAATATTCTAGGTGTTGTCCTGAAGAACCCAGTTATCATAGAATATCTAGGTGTCGACGTTAATTTTTTTTCTAAAAGAATAAAAGAAATATATTATTCTTTAAAAAAGAAAAGAAAAACAAAATAATAAAGAGAATTTTCAAAACTGGAAGAGTATTTATTTAGATATTAAGAAAAATAAAACTAGATTAGTTAAAAACACTCTAATGGTTTCAAACTATATTCTTATATTCTATTAAAACTATTTAACTGATCGCAGGACCACGTCACACGTTCAACTGTCTCGGATTCCCAGTCAAACTGTCTAGTTTCTACAAGTCGTTTGATGCTTATCCTCTAGACTTATACAGATCAAAACAAGAAGCCATTGCAATCACTCCATTTCAATCTCGCCAAAACAACCGGACACAAGATGACAATACTACTGGTTATTTGGTTGTATTTAGGGGTCGGGTTAGCGGTTGATTAGTTAGCGGGTTACGGGTTGATGGGTTGAATTATGCAACCCAAACACGACCCATATTTTTATTCGTGTCAAAAAGTACAACCCTAACATAGATAGACTTAAAGTCGGGTCAACCCGAACCTGACCCTTTTAACCCGACCATTTATCTAAATCAAAATCATAAACTACTAAATTCAAAATCTAAATCGTTTAACGTACAAGGTGCTGAAGTGGCAGGATGCGACTAGCCTGACCTTTTTCTCCTAAGAGGAATCACGACCAAAATCTAATTCATTTAACGTAAACCGAAAAATAGTTGAATAATCATATCTAGAAAGCAAAAAAGAGAAATTTTTTTGTATAAATTAATTACTTTATGGTAAACACAAATTTAAAAGTAATTAAACAATCGTTTCCAGAAAGTGAAACTAAAAAAATAAATAAATTTTAAACCTAAACGGGTTAGCGGGTCAACCCGTTTATTAAACATGTCAACCCGTTTGTTAAACAGGTTAACCCTAACCCGACTTGTTTTCTAAATGGGTTAACCCGAATACGACCCCTTTTTTTAAACAGGTTGTATTGTCCAACCCAAAACTTGTTTTTTCCATGTTAGGTTCGTGTCGGTTCGAGTTTGTGTTATGAATTGACACCCATAGTTGTATTTGTGATGTGGGGGCCTACCCATGACCCTCCCCTACCAATCTGACGTACTTGTGCATGTGCAGACGCC